>CM067325.1:6887500-12497500 GCA_034376525.1 Nicotiana benthamiana
TATGAATTAACTAATTTAATTTGTTCTTGCTTTATTTATATAGGTGGAACATTGTTCTTGGATGTACAATAGGAATTATCCTAATTGGCAGGGATTGCGGAAGAATTTTGTAGAAGGGGTTGATGACTTTATTAGACATGCACTTCCGCCATACATAAATGAAGGAGTTATTAGGTGCCCTTGTGTTAAGTGCAAACTTTATGAAGTTGGAATACCGGAGGAAGTTAAGGTTCATCTTTATTGTAAGGGGTTTATAGCGAATTACTTTGTGTGGACTAATCATGGAGAGATGGATGGTAGTAATGGGATATTTCATAATATGGTTGTTGGTGAAAGTAGTAGGCCGAGAGAGAATAGAAATCATGATTCCAGAATTTATGATATGGTTGCGAATGCTTTTGGAATGCACTTTGGGGGCGAGCCCAATCAAAATGTGGAACAAACTCCTAATGATGAAGCAAAATATTTTTATGAACAGTTAGAGGAAGCTAATCATCCACTACGTGAAGGAGATCCGCACTCTAAGTTGTCTGTTGCAGTTAGATTACTAAGTGTAAAATCTTATTGGAATTTGAAATACAAAAGGGGCTATTTAAATAGCTACTTTTTCCTTTTTAATTTATAAAAAATAGTAATTGGCTTCTGAAAAATAAATTGAAAGTACTAATGTGATTTATTATATAATTAACAATTTAAAAATAAAGGATCTACTTTTATGCGTCAAAAATATAACTAATCTTTAAAATGGCTAATATTGCAATTATGTACAATTTAGCTTTAAAAATACTGAATAAATTTGTAAAAAATTGCATAGATTACTTTAGCCATATTTGGCATAAATGCAGAAATACTATAGATGAATTATCAAAAATAATAATTTTGAAAATAATTATTGTGATTTTATGGATAAAAAAGGGAAATAAATCAATTAAAACCCTTTAAAAATATGAAAAAATAATAAAATCCTTGGAAATGCTCATATATGCATACGTATATCATTTTGAAGGTGTTTTTCATATTATAATATATATAAATATAGAGAAAACTTGGGTATCAACAGGAATACTCCAAGTGATTGACCGAGTACAAAGATGTCTTCGTTTCGTCGTATAAACAAATTCCTGGTCTATGTCCTAAGATAGCCATTCATCATCTGGGGATCAAAAATGGAACACGCCCTATGAAGCAATCACAACGCATGTTCCGACCTAAGCTAGTACCATAAATTGAAGTCAAAGTCAACAAGCTTATCGAGGCGGGATTAATTCGAGAAGTGAAGTACCCATCATGGATATCGAATATTGTACCTGTCAAGAAGAAGAATGGTTAAATATGTGTTTGTGTCGAGACCTAAACAAGTCATGTCCAAAAGATGACTTTCCGCTGCCAATTATTGAACTCATGGTCGATGCTACAATACGTCATGAAGCTATGTCATTCATGGATGGGTCCTCCTGATACAATCAAATCAGAATGTCCCAAAAAGATGAAGAGTGTACTACTTTTCAAATTCCAAAAACGATATATTGCTATAAGGTGATTCCTTTCGGTCTGAAGAATGTTGGTTCCACCAACCAACGTGCAATGCAAAACATCTTTGATGACATGCTTCATGAGAGGGTTCAATTCTATGTCGATGACTTGGTGGTGAAGACGAAGAGTAGGCGTTACGACCTTGAAGACATTCGAATTGTTTTCGAAAGGTGAAGAAAATTTAACCTGAAGATGAATCCACTCAAGTGCGCATTTGGAGTTACCTCAGGAATGTTTCTTGGATTCATTGTGCGCCATTGTGGAATTAAAGTTTATATTGCAAAGAATTACACCATCCAGAAAATGCCCAAGCCAAAGAACTTGAGGGAGCTTCGAAGTCTCCAAGGAAATTTAGCATTCATTCGGAGGTTAATCAATAAGCTGGCCGGACGGTGTCAACCCTTCAATCACCAATTAAGGAAATATATCCCTTTTCATTGGGATCAGTCATGTCAAAATGCTTTTGAAAGCATAAAAAAAATACTTGTCGAATTCACTTGTGTTAGGGGCACCAATGCTTGTGAATCCATTGATACTCTACACATCGGCACAAGAACGTTCACTTGGAGACTACATGCTTAAGAAAATCAGGAAGGAAAGGAACAAGCCTTGTACTACCTTAGTCTAACTTTGATAGGAGCTGAGTTGAACTATACGCCTGTTGAGAAAATATTCTTAGCATTACTTTATGCGATAAAGAAGGTAAGTCATTATTTTGAAGCATACACCATCAAACTCATCTCTCGAGCAGATCCCATGAAGTGCGTGATGACTCGACATGTTCTTTTTAGACGCGTAGCAAGATGGTCCATACTGTTTAACCAATACGAGAGGACAAGCACTAACCAATTTTCTAGCTTATCATCCTCTTCCGGCGAGCTTTCTGATGAGTTTCTAGATGAACACGTTTTGTTCATTGAAGAACTGCCACCATGGATAATTTTTTTTGATAGATTTGCACGTGGTAATGGTGCAAGGGCAGGTGCTGTGTTGATCTCTCCAAAAATACAAGTCTTGCCATTCTCCTTTGTTTTAGGTGAAACATGCTCCAACAATTCCACAGAGTACCAAACTTTGATCGTTGGTCTCGAAATAGTGTTCGACATGGAGGTTCTACAGTTGGAGATTTACGACGACTCTAAGTTGATCATCAACCAGCTTTAAGAGTGTTACGAGGTAAAGAAGGAAGATCTCTTGCCACACCATCAATATGCTTCTGGTTTACTTGAAAGATTCAACCAAGTGTTCTTAAACCATATCCCCAAGAGAAGTGAATCGAAAGGTCAATGCTTTGGCTAACTTATCCACAACCATGTCACTTGGAAAGAATGAGTCAACAACGGTATATATGTGTCATCGATGGGTTTTCCTAGACTTCTTAATCTTCAAATCAATAAAATCTATCATACGTCTGTTCGAGTGATTGAAGAGGAAGAGTGGAGGAAATCACATATAGAGTACCTTGAACATGGAAAGTTACCCGAGGATCTGCAACAAAGAATAGACATCAAACGAAAAGCACCACGATCCATCTTCTATAAGGAGACATTGTTTCGGTGCTCTTTTAAAGGACTATTCTTACAATGTCTTGACAAAGAGGAAGCTCACCAAATGATGGAGGAAGCACATTCTCCCAAGCTCCATTTTCGTATCAAGAGGATGGGCTACTACTGGACGACAATGGTGAAGGACTGCATGGAGCATGCCAAAAAGATGTCAAGTGTGTCAGTTTCATGCCAACTACGTCCACTAAACTCTAGAGCCTCTTCACCCCATTGTAGCTTCATGGCCTTTTGATGCATGGGGACTTGATGTTGTTGGACTGCTTCCAAAGTCATCAAAGGGACAGATGTACATATTGGACGCTACGAACTACTTCTCTACATGGGCTGCAGTTGTTCCACTCAAGGAGGTGAAAAGGAAATTGTTGTTGGTTTATCAAGTCATATATAATTTGTAGGTATGGCATACCAAGATACATAATGGAACTCCATTTGACAACAAGCTCGTGAAGAGTGTCTGCGAGAAGCTCAGTTTCAAGCAACATAAGTCTTCAATATATAATGCACCTGCCAATGGCCTGTTGAAGCTTTTAACAAGACGCTCGGTAACCTTATGAAGAAAGTTGTTGCCAAGAACAAGAGAGACTGGAATGAGAAAATTGGTGAAGCTTTGTAGGCATACTGGATAACTTTCATAACTGCTACACAAGTGACTCCTTACACTTTGGTATATGGCATAGAAGCAGTCCTTCCGTTGGAGCAAGAAATTCCATCATTGTAGATAGCAATCTAAGAAAGACTCACATCTGAAGAGAATGCTCAACTTCGCCTAGTAGAGTTAGAGGCATTGGATGAGAAACGATTGGAAGCTTTCTTGGCACTTAACAAATAAAACATGCCGAAGAGAATGCTCAACTTTCTTGGCAATGGCATGTTTCAATTTCATGCCCTCACAATCACAGCAAGATGGCATGTTTCAATTTCATGCCCTCACAATGGCATGTTTCGATTGAAACATGACATTGAACAAATAAATCCATACATTCAATTTGGCGTGTTTCAATTTCATGCCCTCACAATCACAGCAAAGAAAGTATAATCAATCCATACATTCAATTTGGCGATTTTTATGCTCCCGTTTTATTATGTTTCAATGTCATAATATGGTTAAATGATGAAAAAATTGGCTCTAATTGTGAATTTTACACATTGCAGGATGGTGAGCCTATAATGATGCTTAAAAGTTGTGATTAGAGTTGCATTGGAGCAAGAAAGACCCCTCGGATATGAGTGCGTGCAAAAACGAGGCAATGAATGGAAGAAAAAAATAGCCTGAACTAGCGTGAACATGCTAGTCCCTGTTCCGAAAAAGGTCTGTTAGGGGAAAATTGGAAACCTGGAGGAAAATTCACTTAACCTATATAAAGTCAAGCTCGCCCAAGGATTAAGGGGTTGAATGGGGAGGATGTTTTTTAGAGGAAAACACAAGCACAGAGCCGCCGTGGAGGCCGGGTTTCACCTTTTCTCCTCCAAACTTAGTAATTTTTATGTTTCTTTGTATGATTTGTTGTTTTGATTCCATGTCTATGTGGAGCTAAACTTCACGTTCTAGGGTTGTGGTTCATGACTATTGTTATTCGGATATTGATTTTGATTTCTTATATCATATTGGTTTATTTATTCAATCCTGCACTTAGTTATTTGATTACTTGATCACCAATTGAATACTATCTACGAATCTAGAGTTGAACTCAAAAGTGTAAATTCTAGATTGCATATAGAATTGAGTATAGCAAGTATTTAAACCTGGGTATCGAGGAACGGATTCGCGGTTAGGATAGATATATACCTAATTACCTTGATTGGTTGATTTACAGGAATTATAAATGCGTTCTTGTTGATTTTATCTCCATAGACATATAGGCGTTAAGTTAGCTTGAATAGTGAATAAGAACTCCACAAATTCTTATGAGCAATATTAACCCTGTCAACCAAATAAACTAGATAAATTAGTTAGTCAATTAAATTAAAGAATAAAATAGAAATGTTAGATAGCCCATAACCCTAGATCGTTTTCATTACATTGATATCATAAAAATCTGCTCTTTCTCTGTTCAAAGTTCATCATTTATTTTTATTTATTTTAATTAGTTTAGAATCAAATACTTCTAGGTTTAATTCTTGTATAGATAATTAAGATAGTCTAATTTAGTTAATAGTTAATCACAAGTCCTTGTGGGATCGACATCCGACTTTTGGTCACTTTATTACTTGACGGCCACGTATACTTGCGTGTCCGTTTGGCCACAACAAGTTATTGCGCCGTTGCCGAGGACATAGAAATTAATTATTTTTCTAGATTAGACTTTTACTTTTATATTTACAAGTTTTTTTTCTATATGTTTTTGTAAATATTTTATTTTTATAACTATTTGATTTTTCTCTTAGTGTGTTTCTAGTTCTCTCAGCATGACATCCGGGGATGAAATATCTTGAGGTAAGGTTATTGATGAAGACGCTTGGTTGATGGAAGACTTTTATAGCCCGTCTTTTTGGGCTTGTCATAACCTGAACACCGGAAGGTCTAGATTTGAATATGGGGAAGGGATGGTATTGGGAAGAATATTCACGATTAACGGAATATGAGGAACGTCGTTGTCTTCTAACAACGTTGGTAAATGATTGGTCTAAGGAGAGAGATGCACTTGCACATAAAATTGATAATTTTAGCTTGGATGTACATAACTTAGATGCAGATTTGAGTACAAAGGTTGATGCGTGTAACGCCCAAAAAAATTAATAATGAGTTGTGTGAAGCTGGAAAAAAACTTCTAGACCAAATTGACGAGCTAAAACGAGAATACCAATCACTAGACCTTGTTTTTCTTGAGAATGCCAATATTGAGAAGAGTACTCTAGAGTCATGTGAGGGAGTGGATAACATTACTTTGGGAGACTTGAGTGTATGTAAATATGAGGATGCAAATAGTAGCAAAATTCATGAGTTAGTGTGCATTACCCCTCATTCCGATCATTTTTCCAACATTGTGTTTAGACAATAAGATAGTAATCGAGCTATCTGAGCCAATAAAGGGGTCGAAGAGGGAGGATGAGAGTGCCTATATTCTTGAATTTGTTGTGCCAAAAAGCAAAAATTATATTTCTTATCTAAAGGCCGAGAAGTGTAGAGTGAAAAATTTATTACTTAGCCTGGTTATCTTTGTAGCCCCACTAAAGGAGCATAGCCACAGACCGGATGCCATGATAGGGGTACAATTCACAAGTTCAAGGTGGAGATTAAAATTGCTTCAAGTCGTGCTGCAAATTTAAATTAGGTGCTTGTTGGGAGGTAAACCAGCTTTACTGATTTCTTTTATTTTTATTTTTATTTTTATTTTTATTTTGTATTTTAATTTTCCATCTTTGTAGCATTTTTTGTAGGATTATGAGCATAGAAGAAAAACCACTGGAAAGTGTGCAAAAGTGAGCTATGTGGTCGAAATAAGTGTGGGGTGATCGCACAAAGGATCATACCTGGGAGAAGTCTGAGTATCCCGTGAGCTGCTAATGCTTCGGTCTTTGGCCTGCCAGGGAGTTTCTTTTACCCTCGTGCTATTTTAGTGTGCATTGAGGACATTGTACAATTTTAAGAGTAGGGTGAGGAGATTTTATGGGTGATTTTATGTGCTATCTTAGTTTAGTTGTAGTGGGTTTTTAGAAAAATGAAAAAAGAAATTGAATAAAAAATCAAAAAATTGAAACTTTTCCCGACGATGGAGCTTTTGGACAATTTTCTAAAGGGATAAAATTCTGATTAAAAACAACAAAAACAAAAAAGATTTTTCTTTTTAAAATAGTTAGGTAGTATCACTTGGTTTTTCTTTATGTCACTGTTCTTTTTCAAGGGTTTAAACTTGAACCGTGTATAGGTAGATTATTTTAGTATGTTATCTTCTTTTTGATTTGTAGATTAGGTTTAATGGGCTACGAGCTAGAGAATCAAAACAGAACCTATAGCGTTGACGCACCTGAACATAACAGAAACGAGAGTGTAACGCTTAGTCTTATTAGTTGAACTCCACTAAAGTGCCTTAATTTGTATGTTTGTCACTGACTTGAATACTCATAATGGAGTGTCTCAATGAGTTAATCTGGAATGAGTCATATGCCATGTGTGGTGAGATTTTTGTATAGTCTATGTATTTTACTTGTGTCTAGAACTTGCCCAATATGTGAGTTTAAGCGAAATTTTAGGTGATGCTCATATTGAAAAAAGGATTTTAGGCTTTCTTTGATCTTTTTTGAGCTTAATTGCTTACCACATGTAAATTATATACCTAGTTACCCTTTTTGAGCCTGTAGACTTTTATTTGGCACCTACATTACAAGCTTATACCCTTTTTGTTCTTAATTGATATTGTTTTGATCCCTTTTTCTCTTAAAGTACTTTAGTTATGAGTAGGGCGCTAAAAGAAGTAAGACAAAACTAAGTGTGGGGTGGCTTTTTAGTGAAACCAATAAAAGAAAGAAAGGTGCACTTGTTTTGTAAAATAATACACCATTAGCAAAAATTGGAAAAAAATAGAATAATTTGAAGAAAAAAGATAGAGATGAATATATTGTTGTCTTGTTCCTGCTAGTGGGTATAAATTAATGTAGTGCTTAAAGTAGAAGCGGGCATTTTTGGGGTGATATTGTTTGTGAAAGTGAAGTGGATTGAAGAATTTGCACTTAAAGTTGATTATGTGATGTATTAAAGTGCTTAGGAGGGTTAGTCACTACTCATAAATATATCCTACATGTCCCTTAGCCTACATTACAACCATGAAAAGACCTAATTAATTTTAGATCGAGCGAGCCTACATTAGTAAAGATTTAATTTAAGGGCAAACTTATGGTACCAATTGCATGCATATGACTTCTGATGTGAATGTGAGCGATTTTCTTTGATATATGTGAGCATGAAATTCGAATGTATGGATTGATTCTACTTTCTTTGTTGTGATTGTGAGGGCATGTGATTCGTGAAGGAAAGACAAGTCTTGACTTCTGTGTAGAGTATTTTGAGAAAGTGTGAATATTGCTTGGCACTTAAGACTCGATTTTTTAGGCTGAGATTGTTCAGTACTAGTTATAGCATATGTGAAATATTTTGGGTGTAAGGAGTTAAGCGAAATTGTTGAGTGGAACCTCTAGAGAGTATAGTTTGATTTCTCGATGACGAGCAATGAATTAAGTGTGGGGTGTTTTATAATAGGCTAAGTCTATGTGATTTGGCAATTGTTTATGCTCCCGCTTGATTATGTTTCAATGTCATAATATGGTAAAATGATGAAAATGGGCTCTAATTGTGAATTTTACATATTGCAAGATGGTGAGCCTATATGATGTTTTAAAGTTGTGATTGGAGTTGCATTGGAGCAAGAAAGACCCCTCGGAGCTGAGTGCGTGCAAAGACGAGACAAAGAATAGAAGAAACAAATGGCCCGAACTAGCGCGAACATTAGCGCATTCGCGCTAGTCCCAGTTCCGAAAAAGGTCTGTTAGGGGCGACATTGGAAACCTGGAGGAAAATTCACTTAACCTATATAAAGTCAAGCTCGTCCAAGGATTACGGGGTCGAAGAGGGAGGAAATTTTTTAGAGGAAAACACAAGCACAGAGCCGCCGTGGAGGCTATGTTTCATCTTTTCTTCCTCCAAACTTAGTAATTTTTATGTTTCTTTGTATGATTTGTTATTTTGCTTCCATGTCTATGTGGAGCTAAACTTCACGTTCTAGGGTTGTGGTTCTTTCATGACTATTGTTATTCGAATATTGATTTTGATTTCTTAGTTTATCATATTGGTTTATTTATTCAATCCTGCACTTAATTATTTGATTGCTTGATCACCAGTTGAATACTATCTACGAATCTAGAGTTAAACTTGAAAGTGGGAATTCTAGATTTCATATACGATTGAGTAGAGCAAGTTCTTGAACCTAGGCATCGGAGAACAGATTCGCGATTAGGATAGACATATACCTAATTGCCTTGCTTGGTTGATTTACAGGAATTATAAATATGTTCTTGTTGATTTTAACTTCATAGATATATAGGGGTTAAGTTAGCTTGAATAGGTGAGTAAGAATTCGGCAGATTTTTATGAGCAATATTAACCCTGTCAACCAATAAACTAGATAAATTACTTAGTCAATTCAATTTAAGAATACAATAGGAATGTTAGATAGCACATAACCCTAGATCGTTTTCATTATATTGATATTATAAAAATCTGATCTTTCTCCATTCAAAGTTCATTATTTGTTTTTATTTATTTTAATTAGTTTAAAATCAAATACTTCTAGATTTAGTTCTTGTATAGATAATTAAGATAGTCTAATTTAGTTAATAGTTAATCACAAGTCCTCGTGGGATCGACATCCGACTTTTAGTCACTTTATTACTTGACGGCCGTGTATACTTGCGTGTGCGTTTGGCCACAGCACTAGACATTTTTCTATACAAAAGCCTAAATCATGAAGATGACTGTAAACTAGGCTTTGTTGTTGATGCGTCTAAATGCTTTTCCAAGTCCATATGACGTCTCCATATTTGATGTCGTCCTCAATTGGTTGTTGAAGGTCCCAATCACCATGGAATCCGCCATTGATGAGCTTAAAGACTATCAACAAATCAAGTGAAATAGTTTGTGAAGGGGTGGCTCCACATCTTGTATGACACCTCGGTCTGATATCTGGACTCTTTGAGCTTCTTCATGAGTCTGCAAAAGAAATAAATGAAGAGATAAGATTTGTGACACATATATCCAAAGCTACTAGATTCAAGACTGTAGAGTCAATTTCAAGAAGAAGAAAAAAATATTTGAAGGACAACTCAGAGAGCATAGAGATGGAAAGCAAGCTCGATAGGCGACGAGATCAACTTTGAAAAACTACTGCAGTTTATCTTGAATGTCTAATTTGGATGTTTAGTTTGTAATAACACAAACCTCTTGCAATTTGGAGGCCCCTGGCTCAAGATATGGTTTTTTCGCCGAAACTACACGAATCTGAAAGCTACTGCAGCTAGGTGGACTTTGAGAATTTTCTGTTTCTAGCTCAAAAAGAAGTTATGCCATGAAATTCATATGTATTGTAGATCTCTAATGGCACAACTGGATCGCAATTTGGATTCTCCTAGCTCGACATATGAATTTTTCGACAGGAGTGTGCAAAGAAGAAACAAATATATGACAGACACCTAGACAAATTCGAGAAATTATTGCACCCAGTCTAAAGGAATTATGCAATGATATTTTTAGGTGTTCGTTATCTCTTTTTTTTTTTTCTAATGACGCAAATGGCTCACGATTCTGGCACCCGAAGATCAAGATATGAAGTTTTCTATAAAAGTGCGCAAAGCTGGATCGCAAGTGCGGCAGATGCTAGGAGCAATTTCAAACTACTGTTGCAGGCAATCCGAAAGGAGTTCGTCCATGATATCTTCAAGTGTTGCATAAATTGTAGTGTTCTTTCCATATACACAGATGGATCATGTTTCTGATACCCGTAGATCAAGATACAACTTTTTCCATAGATGTGCACAAAGCTGAATAGCAAGTTCGGCAAACAGATCGGTCAATTTCAAAATATTTCTGCGGATAATATGCTAGGAATCCTTCCATGATATTTTGAATATTTCCTTATCTCTGAGTCTTTTTTACATTGGCATAGACGGCTAGCGATTTGGACGTTCCTAGCTTGAGATATGTGAGTTCCAATGACAACATGCGGTGATGTGAAGACGAAATGACAGACTTGTGCATCGCCTTTGAAAGTTCTGATGACATTCGGCCCTTAGTTTTGAATATGACTCTGTGGTACAAGATTTGATTCTATAGAATCGTGTGTATTATAGTTTGGACACTCCTAGGTCGAGATTTTTCAATGAGAGCATGAAATGCTATAAAGTCAAAGTGCGCTAGGTGCTTGCTTGACGAAGTTGGAAAGGCCTATTCTAGTTATCTTCCTCGCCGGCCTGCAACGATGCTATGTTGTACATGTTTTGCACTCACCAATGATAAAAAATAGTCTCTCCGAGCCTTCAAGAGTAGGGGTTTCATCGTCGAGGTCGAAAGGACACTTCATGTGTCTCTTGCACCAGGCCATAACAAAGAGACGAGTGTTCCGCGAAAAATTATTGTGACATCTCGTTCATGTTCGTAGTGATATCAGACATCTTGCGATCTGTTGAAAACCTGCAAAAAAGGGTTATGGAGCCCTTGGTGCTAATAGCACGAAGTTTATGCGGGTATGGTACTAGTAGCATGACGCTTTAATTTGGCATGATATAAGTTAGTCCCAACACCATAAAGGTTTTAACGCTATATGATGGTGTCGATGGTGTAAAGCTTCAATTCAACTGTAAGTATCAATATTGATGACGAGATGCTTCAATTCGTCGTAAAGCTTGTTGCCAGAGGCGGATCCGGGAGTTGAATTTTATGGGTTCAACTTCAAAATTCTACCGCATCACATCTAATTTACTGAGTTCAAACTCTATTCAACTGGATTTTAACCATATATACCATATCTAAGTCAAAGTTGTTGCATTCAGATGAACCCGTAACGTCTTCATTAGCTCCGCCCATGCTTGCTGCTATCTTCTTGTAGATTACAGTAACTTCTGTTTGCGTTTCGCGCTCGTTGGATTTGTTGACTACAGTAAAAGGAGGCATTCGGCGCATCGGCTAAGACTTTCTGCTTTCGAATAGATGCTTCATGGAGTGATATATTGAAGGTAAGCAACCTCCACTTCCAACCGAGAGGTTGTGAGTTCGAGTCTCCCTAAGAGCAAGCTGGGAATTTCTTAGATGGAAGGATGCCGGGGGTCTATTTGAAAACAGCCTCTCTACCCAAGGGTAGGGGTAAGATCTGCTTACACACTCCCTCCCCAGACCCCACTAAATGAGATTATACTGGGTTGTTGTTGTTGTTGTTGGAGTGACATAAATGATGTCTTTAGTTCGGTAGCTTTGTCGATGCACGAGTAAGACTTCTCCAAACCTCACGTTGCATGAAAAGAAAAAGAGTTAGCATGAGCGGTAAAAGAAAGATTAACTAAAACAAATTGACATGGAAAGAGAAGTTGAAATTAAGGAGCCTCATTAATCTCTATATCGATCATGAACCAAGTCGTTGAGTATCCGACACCGACAGTTCCAACCATTCATGCACGGGCAACATGGATGACGGCACGATGAGCAACTAGAAACAAGCAGTGATAAAGAAGACCAGCAGCGTCGAACTTCGAAGTAGGCAATTTTCTGTATTTGAGAATGAGTGCTAGCAGCCAAAGAAGAAATCAAGGAGGAGGACTTGAAAAGGAACTGTGGGACTTGAGGCTAAGTCTTGAAAAACAATTGTGATCGATGCACCACCTTTTATAAGAATAGCATAGAGTAGTAGTTGACATCTACTTGGAAACGAAGAGTAATCAAATTTGTCTTCTTGGAAAAGTATTGAAAAATAATTGGATAAGTAAGGATCCTTGTTCAAGTTATGTTGCGACAAATAATAGTCCGTTTCTTTTTCTGAATCAAACTTTGGTGCTGAAATACAAGTTGAAGAATTCTTTTTAATGAGAAACCACGTGCCTTATGATTTATTAGTAAATAATAGGCAAAGAACAAAAGTATTGGTTTTTTTCTCAAATAAAAAGAAGCTAGCCGTTGGAAGTTAATTATTTTTGCCTAAAAAATGGCGACTTACACAAGAACTTCAAATCTAGTCTTTATGGTTCGTCAAGTCTACACTGGATAAGACTTGAAATAAGGGGCATTTGTAGACATATAAAAATTATTAAATTTAGTCCATAAAAAATTTAGAGTAAATTCTAAATCACTTTGGGTCGAATAATTAAGGAATTTTTACCTCCTATAGCAAAGGTTAACACTTTATTTATTTGAAATAAATACCATTCAAAAAAATTATATTTTATAGATATCTTTTAAGGTTTATAGCAAAATATTTAAATATGATTACCTCCTAACCCTAAGCCACTAAATATGACAATCAGTTACATTTTTTTCTTTCTATCTCTACTCTGATACATCCCATTCTCTTCCCCCCATCACATTAAAATTTTCGATCTCCTCCTTCTTCCACTGGATTTGTGCAAAGTACATTTTAAATATATTGATTTTGAATTGTAAATCTAGGTTTTTGTTTAAAGATTCAGTATGTCAATTTCAAGTTATTTCAAGAAAGAAAAAAGAGGAAAATTTTGGTTAAAGCGCCAAAATTTTGAAAGAAGAAAGCTTTTATATATTTGCTCCCTCTGAGCGTCTTCCTCTAAATTTCCCCATGGAATTGCTGGGGTTCTTCTTGTTCACTGCTTCTGCTATGCATAACTATAGATAAAAAAATCTACATCCGAAATTTCAATTGAAACCCAAAAAAATCTAATAATGTAAACGAATTTTTATTGCCAAACAACTCAGAGTGAAATTTCAACGAAGGCGGCACGTTTCACTACTGGCTTTCGACGAACGGCGGATTCGCTGGAAATTAGGGTTTGTTCTGAACAAAGACGATGAAATTTGGCGCTGAGCAACTTGATTTTCTGTTAATATATTTCAGTGTATTTTCATGCATTTCATTGTATTCATTGTCTTTTTCTAATTGAAATTCAATGTATTTCATTGTATTCACTGTCTTTTTTCTCATTGTATTTTAATGTATTTCGATGTATTCGATGTATTTAATTGTATTCATTGTCTCCTTATATGCCATGAATGTATTCATAAGTTTTTTTAATTAATATAATTTATATATTCAGATGTATTATATTCTCTAAAGATTGTTATGTTCTTTGGGTTATTTTTCGGTTGAGAATTTTTTTTATAACTGAAAATACAAAATTTCTGCGTTATAATTGAGTTTGTTGAGTTATATTAGGAGTCTATTATGTTAATTGATTCACTTCTGTTTTAGAAATAGTGTAATCACCTATTTTACGCCATGAATATAGTCGAACACAATAATCTTTCAAGTTGTAATCACATGTTTCACCCCATGAATACAGTCAAATACACTCGAATACAACAACTGATTAGCTGGACTTCCTTGATTCATGCCTATTTTTGCTACTGTATTCATGAATACAATAGCTTAAATACATCAAATACATCTTATAACCACATAAAAGATATCTATAATCCGTAGTATAGCAAATGGTATCTATAAATGGCTAATTACTAATAAAAGATAGTGTTTTATGAAAAAATTTCAATAATTAATTTGGACTTCACAAATTAATAAGTCCATATTTAACTTCAAGCCCAACATCCATTTCATCTTAAGGTCCAGACGCATGCCATGTGTCAAGTAACATGGCATATCTAGTCAAACTCAAAGCCAACAAGATGATACCACGTGTGAAATGATGTGGCAATCCCAGTCTAAAAAGTGACCAATCAAGAGTTGCCAAGTGTTTAAAATGACATGTCTTAGGCAATCACAAGCAAACTTATCACATAGCTTATGTTAAGTTTGATCACTCACATGAGCCAATCAGAATCAAGCAAGAGAATTCATATGTAGCTGGACTGTCCATCCTCTACCATTATAAATAGAGGAGTTACATAACTCTCTAGAGGACATTCAGAGTTGGAGAATAACACTCCACAATTGGTGAAGGTATCCACAAACAGAAAAATCAATCGTCAAGTGCTTAGTTCTTCGACAAAGGAGTGATCAACGGAGTTCTTCCCGAAGATCAACCCATAACAGCAAAATCCTGATCGACGTTCTTGGCGATTAAATAGATCACAAGGAGGTCCGCATCATCCTACATTCGAGAAAGACCCTTCTTAAGACCTCGAATCATGAGAATTTTAGAGAAGAGAATCAAGGGATACATAGAATTGTACTCACAAATATTTATCAATAAAATTTCTTTTTCTTTATATTATTTTTCGTTGCAGTTTATTTTTGTTTTACGAAAATTTATTGCGAACAGATATCTTTAAAGACTTGCGCAAAAATAATTTTTTCCTTAGGAAAAACTTCTATTATACAAATTTTTATCAGATACAAGATATGTTTAAGCATGTTGGGAATGATGAAAAATGAAATAAATGCCTCAATTCGATCTCTGGCCACCAAATCATCGGCCTCATGCTCTATTAGTTGTAAAAATTGGATGATTATGAAAATTAAACGGTTTAGCTTGAGGCGTGTCTAAAACACTGTATTTAAGAATATTTTTATCACAAATAAATAATTTTTAAGCGTATTTCCTAAAATTCAACAAGCTATTCTAGTGTAACTAGGAATAAAAACAACAAAGTTAACCGGAAAAAAAGCCCAGCACAAATAGAAAAGAGAAGAAAAGTTGTCACTTTGTTTTTTTTCACACTCCTCCCATGAACACAACCAAATAGCTTTATATAGTCCAAAAAGATGGACATCATAAATGAAAAAAAAAACGTAAAATTCATTGAGGATTTAATGCCAAAACAAAACTTCACTGACTGACAAGAAAGCTTACAAGCCATAAAAGCTTTTCAAAATTTTTATTACTATACATTAACATACACAAATAATGTATAAGAATACAAACAAAAATGAAAACTATTAAAGCTATCAAATTGGTAAACCCCGTTAAGAATTAGTATAACTTTAAGACTATAAAATTGTTGCCTCATAAGTAATGTATACGTTATTGCCATTCAATTGCCAGATTTTGTTTGTCAAAAATTAAATTCAAACTTATCAAATTAATTATTAAAAATATATTTAAAATAATTATAATAGTGACTCATTAATAAAATATTAAAAAATGAATCTAGACATAGTATTAGAATATTTCTTTTTGAGATATCAAATTAATTTTTCTATCAATCCCCCACATATCTCAAAAGAATATAAAAATAATAATAATAAAATAATAACATAATTTGCTGGGTTTCACAAATGAGCATAATGCGTCGAATCTGGTGTCTCATGGACATGAACCAGACCTAGATAAAATAAGATTAGACTTACAAAACAAATGGTGAAGTTCAGAACTTCTATGAACCAAGAATTATTTTCTAATTTTAGTGTCATATCTATCACATTATACCCGCACACACTTTGTTGTTTGTCGCGATTTTGCGATAATAGGCCATGCGCGCGCCTGGTTTTCGTGAGTGCTCTAGAAACTCTTTGTCATAAATTTCATAGGAGCGGCCCCACTCCACACTCATATAGGTCCATTCATCAAGTGTATTCTGCAGCATAATACACCGCCTATAAAAGGCTATAGATTATTAGACTAAGAGTTTAATAACTCAGCCTCTCATTCCTTGCAGTCTTGCACTATATACACACACACCCAATAGGAAGGGATATAATTTAATAGTGTACATTTGATCAACTAATGATTTGTTATTACCCATATGAACCTACTTTATGGGATCTCCAATCACATAGGTTGGGTTACGTCATAGTTGATATAACTCAAATTGGCAAAAATCTCATTCCCCTTGATGTTTCGGATATTAATTTTCTTCCCAAAGGTTTAGTCAGAGGATCAGCCAAATTCACTTCTGACTTCGCATAATCTATGAAAATAATTTCATCTCTCAGCAGTTGCTTTATCACATTATGTCTCAATCAGATATATCTACTTTTCCCATTAAATGATTTATTTTTGGCAATGGCTATTGCAGCTTGGCAATCATAATGCATCGACATAGAAGGTGTCGGTTTAATTCCTAGTGGAATACTCGCCAAAAGGTTCTTTAATCACTCGGACTCATTGCCAGCTAATTCCAATCCCACAAACTCAGATTCCATGGTAGATCTAGCTATTATTGTTTGTTTAGCTGACTTTCATGTCACAGCACCCCCATCGAGGGTGAACACATAACCACTAGTGAATTTTGTCTCATCTGAATCAGAGATCAAGTTAGCTTCATTGTATCCTTCTAGTACAGTAGGAAATCCATGAAATTTAATACCATAGTTCATGGTACCTCTCCTATATTTCATTACTCTTACTAATGCATTCCAATGATCATTAGTCGTTTTTTTGAGTATATCTACTCAATCTATATCATATGAAATATTAGGTCTAGTAAAATTCATCAAATGTATTAGACTAGCAATAACTTGAGAATATTTATTTTGATCTATAGCATCTCCCTTATTCTTTTTTAATTGACTACTATCATCATAAGGAGTGCTTACAGGTACCACATCAAAATTATCAAATTTTTTAAGAATTTTCTCAATATAATGTTCTTGAGTTAACATCAAACTGTTGTCATCTCTTATAATTTTCATGCCTAAAATAACACTAGCTTCTCCTATGTCTTTCATCTAAAAATTAGTAGACAAAAAAATTTTGGTTTTATGTACCTAATCAAGTCTAGAACTAAAAATAAGCATGTCATCCACATAAAGTCAAATAATAACACATGTACCATCTACACATTTTGTATAAACACATTTATCTACTTTAATTGATGAAAATTCATCATTAATTAATACTTGATCAAAATTTTCATACCACTGTTTAGGCGCTTGCTTTAGACCATATAAAGATTTTAACAATTTACATACTTTATCTTATTGTCCAAACACTATACAACCCTCAGGTTGCTCCATGTAAATTTCTTCTTCCAAATCACTATTTTAAAAAGCAGCTTTAACATCCATTTGGTGAATAAGAGGTTTATAAATAGAAGCCAAGGCAAGTAAAACACGCATCGAGAAAATTCTGGTTACAGGAGCATAAGTGTTAAAATAATCAATATTTTTCTTTTGAGTAAAGCCTTTTGCAACAAATCTAGCTTTGTATTTATCAATGGAACCATCCGGATTGAGTTTCTTCTTAAAAATCTATTTACAACCAATGAGTTTAGTTCCCGGAGGTAAAATAAGTTTTATTTTGTAAAATCGAATTTATTTCTATATCAATAGCTTCTTTCCAAAATGATGCATTGGAAGAAGAAATAGCTTAAGAATATGTTAAAGGATCATTATCCACATGATAAGTATAAAAATTAAAAGATTTTTCTTTCCTTGGTCTTTTACTTCTTCTTAAATCCTCACTTTCATTTTGAATAATTGGAATATGTGAAATACAATCACTAGGAATAATAGGAGCATCAGAAACTTTCTCAAATTCTAAAGGAAAAATATTTTCAAAAAATTCAGTATTTTTTTTTACTATAGTATTATTTTCAAGTACATCACTTTTGACTACTAAAAATCTGTGTGATGCACAGCTTTCATCATACCCAATAAACATACAATCAGATGTTTTAGATCTTATTTTTTTTTCTTAGGATCAGGCAACATAGCTTTAGTAAGGCACCCCCACACTTTCAAATATTTCAAATTCGGTAGATAGCCCTTCCACAATTCATAAAGAGTTTTACACATTTTCTTATAAGGAATTCTATTTTGTAAATGAGAAGTAGATAAAATGGCTTCACCCAACGATTATCTAGAGCACTAGAACTAACAAGCATGTTATTCATCATTCCCTTTAATGTCCTATTTTTTCTTTCCGCTACACCATTTGATTTTGGAGAATATGGCGGAGTTATCTCGTGAGTTATACTTTCTTTCTCACAATAATCATTCAATAAAATAAATTCACCACCCCTATCAGATCTAACTCTTTTGATTTTCTTACCTAATTGATTTTCTACTTCAGATTCATAAATTAAAAACTTATCAAAAGCTTCATCTTTATTTCTCAACAAATAATTTTTTTTATATCTAGAAAAATCGTCTATAAAAGTCACATAATACGTTTTCCCTCCTCTAGTCATAGTTTATTTCAAATCTCTTAAATCAGTATGAGTTAAACTTAATAATTCAGATCCTCTAAATGCTGAAGCACATGATTTTTTAGTTTGTTTAGCTTCTGCACAAACTTCACACTTATCAATATTCGAAAAATTAATATTTGAAATAAGAGCTTCAGAATGTATTTTTAATATAAGATAAACGAATATGTCATAATCTAGCATGCACAAATTAAAAGAATCAATCAACTACACAGAAGTACTAGCATTTTCATTGATAATATTGAGTACAAACAAGTCATGGTTATAATAACCATTTCCAACAAAATTATTATTCTTGGTCAACACGACCTTATCAGATTCAAAAAAACCTTCACCCCCACTTTTCCTAATAATCTCACAGAGATCAAATTATCTCGGATATTAGGAACATGCAACACGTCATTCAATGCCAAAATTTTGCCAAATATGAGCTTGAGAAGAACTTTGCCTTTTCCAAGAACTGGAGTAGTCATTGAGTCACCAAGATATACAACTTCTTCTCCTTCCTCAACTTGGGTATAAGACACAAAGTCTTTTTTGTTAGCACATATGTGCCTAGTGGCACCAGGATCTAACACCCAGTCTTTCACATTGGCCACAGATACACTTGGGAAATAACTGCAACAATTATGTCATCCGCTTTGGCTTCAGTTAAATTTACTTTAGACTTAGGGGGATTGTCATTCCCTACCCTCTTCCGGCATTGAGCAGCATGATGGCCAGGTTTTTCACACACAAAGCAGTTACTTTTTTTCTTGAAGGTTTGGTTGTTGGTTTTGGGCTTATAACCATTTCCTTTATCATACCTGTTATTTGATTTGTTCTGCCTCTTATTGTTCTCCACCGGGTTGGCTCTTGTAGTAACCTCCTTTCCTTTGTCAGCAACAGCTTGCTTGCGATTTGTATTTTCAATTATAATGTGCTTGACCAAGTCTTTTAGCGACAATTGCTTGTGTTTGTGTTTCAATTATTGTTTGTAGTCACTCCAAGATTTAGAAAGTTTTTCTATAAGTATACCAGCAAGAAAGTGTTCGGGCAGATAAATATCTTCAGATTTAAGATCTTCAATCAACTTGTGATATTCGTTTGATTTGTGCAGTTATGTCCTTGTCCTCCATCATCTCCCACTTGTAGTAGTTTCCAATTACAAACTTTTGTTTAGTAGCATCTTCCCATTGACTCCCAGATTTCTTTTGCCTCCTTGTAGGAGACGTAGACATCGAACAATTCGTTATAAATAGTAAAAATTAAAGTATGCCTACATACCTTATTAGCATGAACCCATTGATCCATCTGAATGGAAGTTGCTTCGTTGGCTTAGGATCAGTCAGTGCAAAAGCAACTCCATGCATATCCAAAATAGAATGCACCTGTTCCTGCCAACGCTTGAAATTATCTCCATCAAAAACGTCAATTTTTGAAACACCAGGAAAAGGTTTGGCATAGGTAATTGGTGATGAAACAGCAACAGAAACAGCTGGTAAAGCTGGTGTAGTAGCATCAATAGCAACATTAGCAGCGTTATTCTCAATAATAACTAGGTGGAAGTATCCTTAAAATTGTTGTAAAAATTGGATGATTATGAAAAATAAACGGTTTAGCTTGAGGCGTGTCCAAGACACTGACCTTAAGGATATTTCGCTTAGATCGAGATAAATAATATTTAAGTGTATCCCCCAAGATTTAATAAGCTGTTCTAATATAACTAGAAACAGAAACAACAAAAGAAAACCCAGCACAAAAAAAGAGAACAAAAGTCGTAACTTTATTTTTTTTTCACACTCCTCCCATGAACACAAACAAATAGCTTTATATAGTCCAAAAAGATGGACATCAGAAATGAAAGAAAAACGTAAAATTCATTAAGGAGTTAATGCCAGAACAAAACTCCACTATCTGACAAGAAAGCTTACACGCCATAAAGACTTTTCAAAATTTTTACACAAGTACCGTATAAGAATACAAACAAAAATAAAAACTACTAAAGCTATCAAATTGGTAAAACCCGTTAAAAATTAGTATAACTTTAAGACTACTGTTATAAAATAGAAGTCTATTTAGAGTGAATGTCTAAGAGTTTTAGCTTGAAGCTAAGTCATTCCTCTTCCTATAAATAGAGGGGTCTTACCCCATTGTAAATCACCCCAAGTATTAATAAGAATACTTCTCTCTCTCCCTATTCTCTCTCTATTTGCTCTTGTTCTTGAGTTATTGTTCTTGTCTTTTATATTATTTCATAACACGTTATCAGCACGAGACTCTACCGTCTCAAGAAGCTCTTTAAGAAGATTAAGCCGCCGTCAATTTCTCCGCATCGGAGCCGCCGTCGTCTGCATCAGTGGAGAAAAGGAAGAAAACATTGAAAATATAATTGGTATACCTTAAAGGTAAGTAATTTACTTTTCCCTTTCAAATTCTTGAAATTCTACGATTTGATTTAATATACAAACAAAGTTTGATTATAACTCTAATGGAGTTTGTAAGAAATTATAACCACATGAAGTGGTTAAATCTCTATGTCCTGCCATGATTAAATTCATGTATGATTGTGGGCAAATAATTGAAAATCCGTCCCATTGAATTTGCTCCATTCCCTTTAGAGAATGTGGAAGCAGAATATGATAAGTCTGAAAGAAGACTAAAATATTACCATGAAGGTATCAATGAATGTGGACGTGGCAAAGAATTCCGTCCAATTGAATTTGCTCCATTCCCTTTAGAGAATGTGGTAGCAGTATGTGATAAGTCTGAAAGAAGACTAATTACCGTAAAGGTATCAATGGATGTGGACATGGCAATAGACGAAGTTATAATCGTCATTATTGTGGTAATGAGAACAATAAGGATTCTCAAAATAATCTTTCACTTTATGAAAGTAATATTTGACATGAGATTGTGTAAAGCACATGATTTTGATCCATTCCCTGAAGTGAATGTGATAATTGTAATAGAGCCCGTAAGTATGAACACGCTCTTGATGTAATTTTGGTTTATGTCTGACATTATGAAAAGAAAGTTCGTTGCCCTTGAAATTTCGGGCAAGAACTATGTGATATGGGTGTTGGATACTTAAATCCATTTTGGATGCTATGGGTCTTGGAGACGCCATTAAAGACAGAAATAATGCATCCACCCAAAACCATGCTAAGGCCTTGATTTTCTTGCGTCGTCACCTTGATGAAGGTTTGAAACTATGCTAAGGCCTTGATTTTCTTGCGCCATCACCTTGATGAAGGTTTGAAGATTGAATATCTCACCGTCAAAGATCCACCTATCTTGTGGAATGGCTTAAAGAAGAGATATGACAACCTGAAGTTGGTCACTCTGCCACAAGCACGATACGATAAGAACCCAAAAGCAAATAGTTTATAAACTATATATTATCGTTGCGGTGAAAACGGGCACTGGTCAAAGGCTTGCCGTATACCATGACTTTTGGTTGACCTTTATCAAGCATCTCGAAAGAGTAAACGCCCTGAAACAAATTTTGTCTCTGACGACAACTTTGACATCACCCACTTGGATGTGGCAGACTTCTTTGAGCAACCCGAGGGGAAGATAGACCACCTAATCGGTGATGGATCCGTGATGAAAGAAAATGGAGTTATTTGATTTTATTTTACTTGTTTGTATTAGTGAATGAATAAACTAATAGCCATTAGTATTAGCTCGTATTAGTTAGTTCATGACATAATGTTAGTATTAGTTCTTTAGAATGTATCAATATGCTCAAATATCAATAATATTTTTACTTTCCAGTAGAGGTAATCGACTAACCTGAAAAACTAGTCGGTTATCTCATATTTCGCATAAAAACTGCAAAACAATCGATTGTCAATGATCAACAATCGATTGCCTTTAAAACAGTGTGATCTGGAATTTTACAAAAACAGTCAACAATCGATTGTCTATGATTAACAATCGATTGTCTTTAAAACAGTGTGTTCTGGAATTTTTCAAAAACAGTTAACAATCGATTGTCGTTAAGACAGTAATCTGGAATTTTTCAAATATCATCCACAATCGATTGTCTTTGTCTAACAATCGATTGTCGTTAAGACAGTGTAATCTGGAATTTTTCAAAATAGCCAACAATCGATTGTCCATGCATAACAATCGATTGTCTTGAAACAGTGTGTTCTGGAATTTTTTCAAAATAGCCAACAATCGATTGTCTATGTTTAACAATCGATTGTCTTGAAACAGTGTGCTCTGGAATTTTTCAAAAATAGCCAACAATCGATTGTCTATGCATAACAATGGATTGTCTTAAGACAGTATGATCTGAAGTTTTTCAAAAATAGCAAATAATCGATTGTGTGTGTTTAACAATCGATTGTCAATGTTCAACAATCGATTGTTTGTGTTTAACAATCGATTGTTTGAAGAAAATGTTTAAACTGAAATTTTCAAACTGCAAAGTAATCAATTATGGATAACATATCTGATTTTGTTAGTCAACTGTTAGCAGCAGATTTTTGAAAATATTATGTGACACAAACGGATTGAAGTTGTTTATTCTCATGTTCGTATATTTTCTTTTATATGTCAAACCATGGGAAGTAAATTGATTGAAGGCTCCGGAAGAGCAACTGTAACTCTGCCCAAAGGCATGACGTTTATCTTAGAGAATGCAATATTCTCCTCCAAGTCTAAGAAGAACTTGTTGAGTTTTAAAGATATCATTCAAAATGGATATCATATTGAGACAATAGATGAGAATAATCTTGAATTCTTCATGAAAACGAGGCTGCCCATTTCGGTTTGGGTTCACACCATTTTGCATGCAGCAATGCTAGTTCGTCGGCTGCCCACTTTGGTTTGGGTTCATGCCATTTTGCATGCAGCATTTTAGTTTGTCGGCTGCCCACTTCGGTTTGGGGTCACGCTATTTTGCATACAGCAATGCTAGTTCGTCTCTGACTGACGAATTGACACAAATATTCCCTGTTGCAATTGGTTTTTGGGTCATGGACCCAATATATCCCATTTAAGAATTTTTGGATGCGCAGTATATGTGCCTTTAGCACCGCCATCCCGCACCAAAATGGGTCTGCAAAGAAGGTTAGGAATATATGTTGAGGTTGAATCGCCCTCCATTATTCGCTACCTCGAAACATTGACAGGAGATTTGTTCACTGCACGATTTGCAGACTGTCAATTTGATGAGACACTTTTCCCAAAATTAGGGGGAGAAGTTGGTGAAACCAAACGGGAAATTTTGTGGAAAAATGCATCATTATCTCATCTTGATCCACACACCTCTATTTGTGAGAAAGAGGCACAAAAGATTATCCATTTGCAAAGAATAGCAAATCAAATGCCTGACGCATTTATAGATTTGAAAAGGATAACAAAATCACATATCCTCGAAGTGAATGTGACAACATTTGATTCACGAATACATATTCATTATTGGAAGAATATGAACATGAAATTGGTATTAAATATACCACACTCACCCCTAGAAGGAGGTTTGAGATGATACCACACTCACCCCTAGAAGGAGGTTTGAGATGATATATGGCATGAATGATCGTTGGTCACGTACCTATTGTACGCCAAAGTATTTTGGAAATATGACTATTAAAGGACAACGATAATGCAAGAAATATATCTTGCATATAAGTTTGACATGACCATAATGGTATAACTTTCTCTTTAAGAAAGATATTCACCACATGGATGTTGATGAATCTGTGGTAGTACAAAATTAATTGAGAGCTCTAGAAGAGCCAATTATTACTATGTTGGAGAAACACAATTGAGCATTGTGCTGTAGTAAGTCTCAAAGAAACTTATTCAGTTTCCAAAGTACACGCGAAAGCGATTGATTATATTGAGACTATAAATAAAGGAAGGTTTTGATATCTCCTATTACTACAACTTGTAGCGGGGTAATTTGCATATGAAAAGCTACCCGCTTTGTTCTCCAGTTTGTACTACACAAACGAAATAATGCCACAATAAAGTGGATATCTATTGGTATAAAACCCATGTCATAATAAACCTGAAGTTTATTGATAAGTGCACATGTCATGGTGTAAATTTGAAGTTTACCAATATTGATAATTTATTCAGTTGACATTCGTGTTAGCCATCTCATTTTATGTATGATGTGCAAATTCACATAGGTGAATATCAAAGAACTAGAAAGTTCTTTACGAATTCTCTTGTATCACTTGTTCTCATTAATGAACTGACCAACTAAAGAGTTCGGGTTGAATCCCATAAATTCTGGAAATATCAAAGGTGGATATGGGCCCATTCACCTGCCATGTATACCACATATGATGCATCTATGATATGGTTACATGCGCAATTGTTATTAACCCGCAGCCTGGCCGGTGCTTGCGAGGTAAATTGCTCAGTAATCTAACTTCGAGCATAATTTCCAGATTCTCTACTCAAGATAGTTCATCTTGATAAGTTGGTTTATATCAAAGTTGGTTTAGCAAGATAATTATTGAGTGCTTCCACTTAATAGCTAAACTGTTTCTTATGAGAACAAAGTTATATATATCAGTTTGATATACGTTGTATGCGAGAGTATATTATATTCTCCCCTCACAAGTGGTTCAAGGTCAGGAACCAAATAATCTCATCTTATTATTAATGTGTTGTGTATATTGACATGATAATGCACAAAGATGATTTCCCAAAGTTGAGGAAACAAGTTAGCTTTTCTAACATGAGGGGGAGACATGATAAACACTTGAGAAAAGGTTACATGGGATGAATTATCATTTGTATATGTATACCCCCGAATATCATGATATGAACCTGAAGTTCATAAAAGGGATAATTCAATTGCAACATATTGCAAAGCATGCTATACGCATTTGCTGACCCAAAGAAAGTAACTAAATGGAAGAGATACAATTCAAGAAGAATTGATTCCATATGAAAGACATGTAGTTTTGAACCTATAGTTCAAATGCTTGAAAGTATAAAGTCAAAGGTATGTATAGTCAGTTTTCGATATCTTATTTGTCTAGCATGACATGGAAAACTTGATATGCATCTAAAGTCTATTATATGGCTTATATGACTTAACTTGAAAGATTTAAGTTGCTTGAAGCATATGCAATTCTTGGTCTTGAAGTACCACATCCCAAGTACAATTTGTGTACATATGAATCTTGCTATAACTATAAGCATGATGGCATTAAGAATGCATCTATGGAGATATTGAAGAGTTATTCCACGACATTATATGAAGATGTTCATATCTATCAAGAATGATGATTTCAAGGTGCGGAATATTTATTTAAGTCAATATGGTTGATTTATTTATCAAATCTCTATCAAAGATTGTTTTGAAGATGATGCACAAGATTGGAATGCAAATGCTCAAGGATATAAATTGATGTACTCATTAGGGGGAGTTAATGCGCGTTGCACTCTTTTTCCCTTACAAGGTTTTGTCCCACTGGGTTTTCCTTGCGAGGTTTTTAACGAGGCAACCAATAGGCGCATATTCAAACATGTGTACTCTTTTTCCTTTACTTTAATTTTTCCCATTGGGTTTTGGTTTTAAGGTTTTATGAGGCACATTATTGAATAGACATTCAAGGGGGAGTGTTATAAAATAGAAGTCTATTTAGAGTGAATGTCTAAGAGTTTTAGCTTGAAGCTAAGTCATTCCTCTTCCTATAAATAGAGGGGTCTTACCCCATTGTAAATCACCCCAAGTATTAATAAGAATACTTCTCTCTCTCCCTATTCTCTCTCTATTTGTTCTTGTTCTTGAGTTATTGTTCTTGTCTTTTATATTATTTCATAACAACTACATAATTATTGCCTCATAAGTAACGTATACGTTATTGCCATTCAATTGCCAGATTTTGTTTGTCAAAAATTAAACTCAAACTTATCAAATTAATTGTTACAAATATATTTAAAATAACTATAATAATGACTCATTACTAAAATATTAAAAAAATGATTAGACATAGTTTTAGAATATTTCTTTTTGAAATATCAAATTAATTTTTCTATCACTTCTCTCCCTGTTTATCACACTCTTAACAATACTCAACTGATTGAATTGAAGGTCATGCAAGAGGGAATGAGAGATCCGGCGAGTTGAGACTCGACACTGACAAATTCTCAAATTTATCTCATATTTCAGAGTTAGGTAGCATAAAGGATCTGCAGTTTGCGACTCTTCTTCCCAATGTCAGCCAAGAAAAAATGTTTAGATTTATGGAAAAGGTCCAAGCTCATATGCAAAAGGGTAATAAATGTGTGATATTTTAAAATAAAAAACTTACACCTTCTGTATTATGAAAATGAAAATCTTACACAATTATTAGTTTGAATAATATATTTATTTTAAGAGGATGTTACGTCTTAGTTTTCATAAAGATGATATATATTTATTACTGCTACTATATTGTTGGGCTTCAATGTCAGCAGCCCAATATTAAAGTTAACAGCAGCCCAAGTTATCAGCTGCCCAAGAGTTAGTAGCAGCCCAAGGGTAGTGGGTCTATTTAATTGTTGTATAATTTTGTACATAAGTCAGGGACACACTTGTAATTACAAACACACATTAGATTTTATTATGCTTTGGTATATACACAGGCGGAAGGTTCGAGACAGCTCAGTTCAATCAATGCAAATTCAGATTCATTTTCTCTCTTCTCTTTCCTCTTTACTGTTCATCTTCTTCTTCTTTATTTTCTTCAATCCGATGAGTTAGATTGTTGACATGGTATCAGAGCGGGTATATTCTAGTTCTCCTCGTCATCAGCTTTCGATCGATGTTACCCTCATCGATTTCCATCCATGTTTCTGCTGATTCTCAAAATCTAGGGTTTTTGTTCGGTTAGTTTTCGATGAAACACCTGTATTTTTGTTGATTAAACTTGTTGTCTAGTGTATAAACATCATAGATTGTATTTTTTGTTGTTGATTTTGTTGTATTTTTGTGATAGAAATTTGTTGTGGTCACAATCTGTGGTTTCGTTGAGTTTAAACATCATCAGTAGTTAAAAATGGTGGAAGTCGTTGATGATTCTTCTTCCGTTCCTACTAATTTTGTCCCTAGTCCTTCGAATCCTCTATTTCTCATGTCATCTGATGTTCCTGGAGTCTCCTTGGTTACCAATCCTTTCTCAGGGATTGGTTTTAGGGGTTGGAGGAGAAACGTAATAGTCTCCTCGTCCGCTAGAAACAAAATAGGTTTTATTGATGGTTCCTTGCCTAAGCCTCCTGAAAATTCCCCACAGTTTAGACAGTGGGATAGATGCAACAATATGGTCATTTTGTGGCTCACAAATTCCCTTACACCTGAGATAGCACAGAGTGTCCAATACTCTGACACTGCTCATAGTATCTGGGTTCAACTTAATAATAGGTATGGGTCAGTTGATGGTACAAAGATTTTTGAAGTTAAACAACAGCTTGCTTCTACTACTCAGGGTCCTTTAGACATAGCTTCTTATTTCAATAAATTGAAGAAGTTATGGGATGAATTGAGTTTTATGAGAACCTCGAGGAGTGCTGTATCTACTTGTGGTGCTGCATGTAGTGCTAGGATTGAAATTCAGAAGGAAGATGATGAGAATAAACTGCATCAGTTTCTTATGGGGCTGAATGAGATATACATAGGTGTTAGAAGTAATATTCTTATGATGCAACCACCACCCTCTTTGGATAGTGCATATAACATACTTCTTCAGGATGAAAGGCAAAGACAAGTCACCCATTCACCTTCCCAATTCCATACTGAGTCCAGTGCTTTTAACACTCAGTTTATAAAAAAACCTTATGGAACACACTCAAACCCTAAACAGTTTACTCAAAAAAATAGATTTGACACCAACAAATCAGACTTAGTTTGTAGATACTGCAAGAAACCAGGTCACTTGATTGACAAATGCTACAAGTTGCATGGGTTCCCCCCAGACTTCAAATTTACCAGGGATAAGAGAACTGCTGCAAGTGTTGATGTACAAAAGGGTATGGATTCTGTTGCAAATTCTGATGTATCAAATGTGGGTGAGGGTGTTCAAAATTCTTCTACCTCAGAATCTGGTATTCCTGGGTTGACAAAGGAGCAGTATTCACAGCTTTTGCTCCTTCTTCAACAAACTCAAGTCTCTGAATCTCAGCATCAATCCAGTGTGATGGGTTCTGCAAATTTTGCTGGTACACTTTCTTCTTCTATCAAACCTTTAAAAGATGTGTCTTATGGTGCTTGCATGTTAACTAAAGTTAGTGCATGTATTTGGATTATTGATTCTGGTGGCACTGACCATATGACTTTAAATAAATCCCTTCTCTTTGACATCAAACCCCTAGTTATTCCATACTTAGTTACCCTTCCTAATGGTTACAAGGTTAAGGTAACATGTACTGGCTCTCTTAAGTTTCTTTGTTTCACTTTGCATCATGTCCTATACATTCCCAGCTTTCAATACAATCTCATTTCTGTTTCCAAGCTTGTTCAACAGTTGAATTCTATTGTCCTATTTACTAAATTTTCTTGTCTAATGCAGGCCCCTTCTCTGAAGAGGCCACTGAAAATTGGTAAACTGGATGATGGTCTTTACAGGCTTGTACAATCATCTCTTTCTACTCCTTCTCAATCTTACCATTCCCCATTAGCTTTTAGTTCTTCTTCTCATTGTACTTTTCATACTGAGTTGAATAAAATGGAAATACTGTGGCATAATAGACTTGGACACATCCCCTTTGTTAGAATGAAAGCCATATCTTCTATTCCATGTAAATTTGCAAATAAACAACCTTTTATATGTACTATTTGCCCATTAGCAAGGCAGTCTAGGCTGTCCTTTCCTGAAAGTTCTATTAAAATATCCCAACCTTTTCAAATTATCCATTTGGATACATGGGGGCCTTATGCCACTCCTACTCACAATGGTTGCAAGTATTTT
The DNA here is from genome assembly GCA_034376525.1 of Nicotiana benthamiana. Taxonomy (NCBI): domain Eukaryota; kingdom Viridiplantae; phylum Streptophyta; class Magnoliopsida; order Solanales; family Solanaceae; genus Nicotiana; species Nicotiana benthamiana. The sequence continues at coordinate 6,917,275 of CM067325.1, forward strand.
TTGACCATAGTTGATGATTATACAAGGGCTACTTGGACTCATCTTATGGGCTCCAAGAGCAATGCCCTTTCAATTATCCAATCATTTGTTGCCATGGTAAAAACACAATTTCAGGCTGTTGTCCAAACCATTAGAAGTGATAATGCTCTTGAACTTGGGTCCAGTCATGCTGGAACCAAATTCTTCACTGACAATGGCATCCTTCACCAAACATCTTGCTCTCACGCTCCACAACAAAATGGTGTTGTTGAGAGAAAACATAGATATCTTTTAGAAACATCTAGAGCCTTGCTTTTTCAGTCCAAACTCCCTCTCAGATTCTGGGGGGATTGTGTCCTTACTGCCACATATCTTATAAATAGATTTCCTTCTAAACTTCTTAACAATGTTTCTCCTTATGAATTACTATTTGGAAGGAGTCCCTCTTATCTCTATCTCAAAACCTTTGGTTGTCTATGTTTTGCTTCTATGCCTAAACAACATAGAGACAAGTTTCAACCAAGGGCTGATCCTTGTGTATTCATAGGGTACCCACTGGGTAAAAAGGGTTACAAGTTATATAACTTGAAAACTAAACTTACACTCATATCCAGGGATGTTGTTTTCCATGAGGATGTTTTTCCTTTTGCTTTTCCTTGGAGTACTTCCTCTGTTCCATCTTCTATTCCTTCTTCTTGCCATGATTATCCTCCTCCTGCTGATGTATCTGCTCCATCTTCTATTCATCCTTCATACCCTGACTATCCTGTTTCTCCTGATGTTCCATCAATCAGCCCTTCCCAATCATCTGATATTTCTCCTTCCTTCCCTGCCTCTACTTCTAATTCACCACCTTCTACTACAATACCCTTGTCTAACCCTGTTCATACTTCTCCTTCTACAGACCATCTACCTGCTCCTAGGAGATCTGGCAAGCACCACACCACTCCTGCTCATCTTAATCAATACATCTGTGACCTCCCTCCTTCCATTTCTGGCACCAGTTCTTTTTCCAATTGCTGCAATAGCATTGTTAGCATTGCACTGCTTAAGCCTACATCTTACAATCAAGCAGCCTCTGATCCTGCTTGGCAGGATGCCATGACCAAAGAATTTGAGGCTTTGGCAGCCAATAATACCTGGTCCTTGGTTCCTCTTCCTCCTGGCAAGAAGCCTATTGGGTGTAAATGGGTTTACAAGATTAAGTATAGAGCCGATGGGAGTGCAGAGAGATATAAGGCTAATTAGTGGTTAGGGGTGATACTCAAGTTGAGGGTGTGGATTACACAGATAGATTTTCTCCTGTTATGAAGTTCTCTACTATCAAAACTTTGGTTGCAGTTGTTGTAAAGCAGTCTTGGCCTCTATTTCAGTTGGATGTTAACAATGCATTTCTTCATGGTGATCTCAATGAAGAAGTCTATATGAAGCTGCCTCCTGGTCTTACCTTCTTCTTCTTCATCTGCCTCCTCTTCTTCTTCTCCTCCTCCTTCTTCTACTCCTCCTTTTGTCTGTCTTCTCCAAAAATCTTTATATGGCCTAAAACAAACCTCTAGGCAATGGTATGCCAAACTTTCCCAGGCTCTCTGTTCTAAAGGCTACTCTTCATCTCTCAATGATTACTCTCTTTTTCATAAGAAATCTGGTCATTCTATTGTTCTATTAGCTGTATATGTTGATGATATTATTCTCACTGGTAATGATCTTGAGGAAATCACTGCTTTAAAATCCTTCTTAGACTCTGCTTTAAGGATAAAAGATCTGGGTATTCTAAATTATTTCCTTGGCATTGAAGTTGCTTATTTTGCTGATGGTCTTCTTCTTCACCAGAAGAAGTTCATCACTGATCTTCTTCTCACTTATAATTGTTCTGATGTCACTTCTGTAACCTGTCCTCTTAATCTTTCTGTTAAGCTATAGCATGACATAGGGGTTCCTCTTTCTTCCCCTGAATCTTACAGAAGCCTAGTTGGCAAACTTAACTTCCTCACTCATACAAGGCCTGATTTGGCCTTTGCTGTGCAACATCTTAGCCAATTTCTTCAAAAATCTACTTCAGTCCACATGGATGCTGCTTTACATACTCTTAGATACCTCAAAGGTACATCTGATTCTTGGAGTTTTTCTCAATAACACTCATGATTTGTCTTTGACTGCATATTGTGATAGTGACTGGGCTTCTTGCCCAGACACTAGGAGGTCTGTTTCTGGTTTCAGCATATTTTTGGGGTTTTCTTTGATTGGTTGGAAAGCAAAGAAACAACCAGTGGTCTCCTTGTCCTCAGCTGAAGCTGAGTATAGGGCCATTAGCAAAACAGTTGGTGAACTTACTTGGCTTATCAGGTTATTCTCTGATTTTGGTATTCCCATTTCTTCTCCTGTGCCCATATTTTGTGATAACCAAGCTGCCATACACATAGCCAAAAATCCAGTATTTCACGAGCGGACTAAACATATTGAATTTGATTGCCATTTCATTCGTACCAAACTTCAGAATGGCCTCATCTCTTTGCATCATGTTGCATCTGGTGGACAGTTAGCTGACATTTTTACTAAGCCATTGACAGGTATTTTGCATCATCATTTTATGTCCAAGCTGGGTATTTGTTCACCCTCCAGCTTGAAGGGGGGTGTTGGGCTTCAATGTCAGCAGCCCAATATTAAAGTTAACAGCAGCCTAAGTTATCAGCTGCCCAAGAGTTAGTAGCAGCCCAAGGGTAGTGGGTCTATTTAATTGTTGTATAATTTTGTACATAAGTCAGGGACACACTTGTAATTACACACACACATTAGATTTTATTATGCTTTGGTATATACACAGGCGGAAGGTTCGAGACAACTCAGTTCAATCAATGCAAATTCAGATTCATTTTCTCTCTTCTCTTTCCTCTTTACTGTTCATCTTCTTCTTCTTTATTTTCTTCAATCCGATGAGTTAGATTGTTGACATATATTAAAATAGATCACTAAGAGACACATTAAACATACAAATAGAAAATTCATATGTATTTAATTTTATATAATTTAAGAAAGAGAATAAGTTTTTACGTTGAAATTTATTAAAAAGAAAATAAACATTTTTTAGACATGCATAATGTATCTTTTTAGCATGTTGGGAGAAGTGTGTTGAACTTGGAAACAGGACATCCACTAAAAACTCAGACAGCTCGAGGACAACTCCAATAAAAAGGTAAAAGGTGTAACTAAATCCCTTAATTGAAGACACTAGTAATAGATTGGGAGCCTTGTAAACAAAACTTATATAGATAGGATAATTTACTAAACATGAATATTTAGGGTAATAAAGTTTTCAAGGAATGAAAAAAAAATTTAGATAATTATTTTAGTGGGCCACCTCTGTAGATATCTGGATCTGACATGAGACAGGCCGTTGGGCCTCCCTTTGCAAAACAATATAAGGCCAAATTCAAAAGGGATTTTTACATATACATACCATATAGCAAACCTTATAACCACCCATATTTAAAGTTTGTGTTTATTATATTTAAGTATGCCACCTTTCAATTTATGTACCAAAATTATATTTATGGTTTAATGATCAACTTATTAATTATATGCTTGATTTGTGGAACTGAAAATCTTTTCAGATTTTATTTTACATGTTTTTCTCTTTCTTCCAAACAAAACCGATGCATTTCTCCCCTTTTTTAATTACACCCCCCCCCCCCCACGTTTATTTACCAAAACAGAATTCTCTGGTTCTCTGCTTTAATTTCATCCTCCATTGTCATCCTCCATTGTCGAAGGTTTTACTGTTTCAGATCGAGAGTTTCATCCGCCATATTTTCAGTCCTACGGTTGCATCAAAGTCCCAAACCCTCTACAAAACCATTTTCTCTCTCTCACTGCTTCAAGTTCATTCGCCATTTCCGAACCCTCTGCAAGGTTTTCTCAAGAAAACACAGTTTCAGTCACTAAAATCGTATCCATAGTCAAAAATGGTGAAAAAAGCTAGTACTCCCAAAAGACAAAAAGTAGCTGCTATTCCATCTTTTGATTTGGGTGTTTTAATACCTAAATCACCAGTAAAAAAACAACAATCTGTCCATGCAAGTGAAAAAGATAGGGTTCCTGCATCGCCAAGACAAATCAGAGCTGAAATGCGAACCAAGCACTTACACGATGTTGATGCTACCGGTGTAGAAACAGAAGCCGATAAACAACGCAAGCGAAAGGGGAAAAGCTTGAGGGTCGATGATGATGATTTTGTGGACGATTCACCCAAACTTCAAACCACAAAAATACAAAAGGTGTCTCCTTCCCCCTCAAAACAAAAAAAGATGAAACACTCTAAAAACCTACAAAATTGGTTCCACAAAAAATTTTATTGAAGGTAAACAATTTTTTTTTTCTCCTCAATGTTTTGTAGTTTAATATTATTTTGCCAAAAAATAGTATGCAAGTGTTTTTTTGGTGTTTAAGTATTTTTTGTCAAAATGTACTGTATTATTGCATACTAGGTTGTTTATACAAATTGTAGTTAATTGTAGTTTTTTGTAGTTATTTTGTAGTTAATTGGCAAAATGTACTGTTGATTCAAATTTGTAGTTAATTTTAGTTTTTGTAGTTTAATGTACTTTTTATTAATTCTAGTTTTTGTAGTTTAATATAGTTTACTGTACTCTTTATTTGGAACTGTGATAAAAATACAGTGTATAAAAGTAGTTACATTGTACATGCTCAATAAATTTATAGTTACAGTATAGTTGCTTGTAGTTATAATGTAGTTTAATGTAGTCTGTCACAATGTAGTTGATATGTGGTCTGCAATTTTATAGTGTTGTTTGGAACTGTGATTAGAAGACATGATATATATGTAGTTACAGTCAAGTTGATTTGTAATTTGTAAAGTAATTTTTAGTTATGCTTTTAGTAAAATAACTTCTAGTGAGAATGTAGGTAAAATGTAGTTTGTAGGTTAAAATTGTAGTTTTATGATATGTTACATTATATATTGTAATGCTGAAATCTAGCGCCATTCTAACCACAATTAATATACTTTTTTTGCAGAATGGACCTTATTATGCTCAACATAATGTTGATTATGGTGTGATCCGATTCCATAGCTTGTGCGATCCAACGATACCTAGCCAGATAAAGGCATTATTATCCCTAAACCAATTACGTCGTTTCAAGAAAACATGTTTTGGCTATTTATTAGATATGCCCCCAATCTGCATGCAGAACCAATTAATTCATCTTCTAATGAAGTATGAGTTATCAAAGTCTACTGACAACTACTTTTCTGTCCTTTTAAATGGACAAAAGTTGATTTATTCCTTGAGAGATTTTTGTTTGATAACTAGTTTTAATTGTGTCGATAGTTTATCGGACTATGGTTACAATTCTAATTATGTTAGCCATTTAATGACTAAATATTTTCCTAACAAATCTCGGGTCGAGAAATGGCTTTTGAGAAATGTAGTGACATCCAAATCATGGACAAATGATTTGGATGTTGTACAGTTGTGTATCCTGTATATGTTGGAATTCTTTGTTTGTCCTTCTGATAAGGACAATGTTAGTTTGATAGACAAGTTTACGTTTTTTCTTATAGAGAGTGGTAATTTTGATTCGTACCCATGGGGTAAAAATCTTTCAAGCACTGTTGTTGAATCTGTCAGACATCGTCTCAGTCCCAACGTCCATTCTTATCTTATACGGGGATGCTCGTTAGCCTTACAAGTGTGTCTATACGAGTGTTGTTCTTCTGTCAGCACCGAGCTTGCTACACGGTGCTCTGACTCCATTCCTCGTATTTTAAGATGGTCGTCTACAAAGGGACAGATTTGGTTAACTGTTCTTGAAGAAAAAATCATCAAACCTGAGTGGCTCAAGGTATTCTTTTTAACCTTTGTATAATTCTTCAATTACTATTACAGTAACTACATGACATCTACAATTTTCTTTTCAATTTACTTAACTGTCATTTCCATCTTTCAGTTCTCAAACTTGGTTGCATCTGGGGAAGAGATTGGAGCGCTTAATCTCCCAGAAAAGATTAATTATGAAGATGAAGAGGTTACTCAACCATCAAAAGTCCCAACTGCTACTTCTTCGACAGTTGAACCTGAAGAGGCTAATTCCCCAAATGACATGGAATCTGTCAGTAGCCAGATCAGGAAGTTGGACCAGAAGCTTGAGCAGGTACTATGAGAAAATACAGTTGTGTAGAAATTATTTAGTACCACTTGCCTTCATTCCTTCGACATTGTAGTTTCTTTTTATTTAAGTGTAACTAATAGAATATTCTTACCAACTAATAGACATAATTAATTTTTAGGTTGATGAAAAGTTAGATCAGTTAAAGAATGATGTTTTTGATGAACTCTCAAAACTTCGAGAGTTCATAGATGAATCTTTGAAAAGTTTAATGAATGCTGTCAACAGGAGGAATGAATTGGATGAGTCAAAGGTAAGAATTTACATATAATTTGTTCTAACACTATATAATAGTTATGATAATAAATCATTCTCAAACATTCCTCTCAAAATGTAGTTTGCTGCTAGTTCAACAAAATATAACGAACAAAATCAAGCAGACAAAAACAAACATTTTCCGTTCAATGTTGGTCCTCAACTCCGTGCAGGCACCAGTAAAACAGGTATCTACATAATTCCTACATACATATATACAAACTTCAAGAATTGCTAATAAATAATCAATTTTCCTTTTCAGCTCCCACTTCTCCTCAACATGTTGAACAACAAGTTGATTTGTATGATGACTTCCAACAAGCAGCTGATGTAGCAAAAGAAGGTATTGCTTAATAATGTAGTTTTTAATATAAAATAGTTGATTATACACTGTTATAATGCTTTTAAGCATATGCATTATTTTTGTAGCATATGTTGAAGACAATGTTCCACAGTCACCAATTCATGGTGTAACTGTGACTGAAGTTGTCGAAGAATGCCTTGAAAAAGAAGAGGAGATTGGAGTTATACGTGGAGGAATTGAAAATAAAGGTGTGACACTGGACAATTTTGAACTTCCGGAAAATCTATCACAGATGGTCATGTATGGTGAGCTAATACAAGTTGATTCAACCCCTGTTCATCAAGGAAGAACAAGGTTACCCGGAAAACATGCACGATCACCATTCACTCCACTCTACAGTACTGAAGGCAGCACGTCTGTTGGGCCAAAAAAATTTTACCTAAAGCACCCATTCACAAGTCTCATTGGTGAAGATGATCCTGAACTAATAGATAGGTTTACTACCTGGTTATACCATCGAACTGACAAATCATCTAGGAGGTATGGTGCTTAAATGTCTTATGTCTGTATGTACTTGTTTTCTATATCTTTGAACCTTTTTAGACTTTAAAGTTGTAAATATTTTTTATTTTTGTTTTTATTTGTTTAATTCTATTATTATTACAGGAGGAAATCCTTCTATTCAAAGAAGGATAACCATCTCAATCCTTAGTTGGATTTGGGTTGCGAAAAAATTGATAAGAAGGACTGGTTCTACGCCCTTGCTCACCCAGGACAAGTAATCAATTGTACAGTAAGTATATGGTTTATCATTGCAGTTTTGTCTTTATCTATTATGTTTAAATGTAATTAATTGCTTAGGCTTCATGAATAGGAACTGCAGGCATTTTGTCTCCATATATCTTTGGTAGCTGGCTCACTGTTATTGTCAAGCAAGCTGATTTGTCTAATTGTAGATAATATGTAGTTATTCAACACTACAGTTAACTACAACTGACTACATTAAAACTGCAAATTGCATATAAATACAGACTTGAACTACATATAACTAAAATTACATATAACTACATTTGGATATAAGTAAATTGAAATCCAGTTTAACTACAAATGTAGTTAATATGTATTTATTTTGTAGATGTTATTTGTCTACACTACAACTTATTATCTCTTGTAGCTGGCTTACTGTTATTGTATCTGGGTAGCTGGCTCACTGTTATTCAATACCACAGTTAACTACAACTGACTACATTTAAACTACATTTGCATATAAATACAGACTTGAACTACATATAACTAAAATTACATATAACTACGTCTGGATATAAGTAAATTGAAATACAGTTTAACTACAAATGTAGTTAATATGTATTTATTTTGTAGATGTTATTTGTCTACACTACAACTTATTATCTCTTGTAGCTCGCTCACTGTTATTGTCTCTGGTAGCTGGCTCACTATTATTCAACACTACAGTTAACTACAACTGACTACATTTAAATTAGCAATTGCATATAAATACAGACTTGAACTACATATAACTAAAATTCCATATAACTACATTTGGATATAAGTAAATTGAAATACAGTTTAACTACAAATGTAGTTAATATGTAGTTGTTTTGTAGATGTTATTTGTCTACACTACAACTTATTATAAATTGCACTTTTACTTTTTTCAGCACATTGATGTTATAATGTACTATTTGAGAAAAAAGTGGAAATATGGCCCCAACATCAAAAGTAGATTTACAACAACCGATTGCTTGTTCAAGACAAAAATTGAAAGTATCTACGAGAAGTTCACTACTGCTCCAATGGATCAAAGGAATTATGTTGTTAAAGCCGATGATGATATTGGAGAATACATTATGGGCTATAGAATTCTTGCTAATGTAGCATGGGATCTTGTGGACTATGTGCTAATGCCTGTTAACCTTGTAGAGAACTTTCATTGGTTGTTGTTAGTGTTTGACATAAAGGACCGGCAACTGTATGTTTATGATTCATTGGTGAGGGCAAAGCGTAACCAAACTGTTCAAACCTTGGTTGAAAAATTTTCAGTCATTATTCCTCTTTATTTGTCATGCATTGGTTTCTACGGTAAACGCAAAGACATTGACTTCAAGACTACAAAGTCATACATAGAGAAACTAGTTACGGACCCTCTCGACATACAATGGATGGTTGCTGGGATTCCACAACAAAAGAAAGGCTCACTGTAAAAAACTAATCTCCCTTTCTATATGTTTAATTAAATATTTTTTATGGTTTGGTATATAATGAAAAATTGTCATATTCTGCAGGGATTGTGGTGTATTTGTGGCTGCCTTTGCGGAGTGTATTAGCAATGGTGATTTGTCTATACCAAAGGAAGATCTTACTGATATTGACAAACACTCTAGACGCTACCGAGCTCTGTTGTAGGACTACGCTACAAAGAAGCTAACAGATGGTTCAATAAGTGAGAGTGAGGTTACTGGCAGGCTTGCAAGGAGGAAGGGTGCACCGGCAAAGAATGAGAGGACTAAAGTTGAACGAAAGAAGAAGTAGAGTATATTGTTCATATTTGGTAGTTGGATTTGAAAACAATGTAATCATTAGGTCATTTTTGTTGTAATGAACAATTTTTCATGAATACATTATACACGAGTATTCGAGCTATCTAATAGCATATTTGCCGTAACAGCTATCTAATAGCATATATAATACCTTCAGTTGCCATTTTATATTACTGTCAGTTCTTATATAATTGTGGGAATAAATTATTTATGTACAATGACTACAATTAACTACAATTGCATATAACTACAAATTGTTGGAAGTCCAATGCGACAAAGTACTGTTGCAGTACATTTGCGCTTTATGAATATTTCGTCGATTCGGCAGCTGTTGTGTTTTCGGATAAAAATTCTTATCTTGAACAATGAAGAATCATGAATTGACGTTGCATAGAAATGCCATTTGCAGTTTTCAGCTACACATACCATCCAGTAGATACAAAAAAATACATTATTCAGACATATTTATTAAATACTACAATTAACTACAACTGACTACAATTAACTACAAAGTTCATATAACTACAAAAATTGTAGTACATATAACTAAAATTCAATATAACTACATTTGCATATAACTAAATTGAAATACAGTTTAACTACAAATTCACATTAGGTGATTCCGAGTAACACATTTAGAACACACTTATAGTACATTATAACTACAATCTGCCAACAGTTTACATTACTCAAATATATGAGTAAACGTCTTTATTATCGTCAAAACGTAGAACAGTTACACAATAAATTCCGATAATTTGGGATCACTAACATGTATTTTGAATAACTATTGTAGCTACATTATATTCCTTTCTTTTTCGGCGCATTCTTGCAAGTTCTTTTGTTATGCTTTTCACCTCCACAATTGCCACATGACACCTTGTACTTCTTTGAGTTTATTTCATCAAATGTTTTATATCTTTACTTGTGAGGTCTACCTGGCTGCCTTTTATCTCCAGCTGGTGGCTTTACTACATTATCCAAAATATGTTGTGGAACATCCCATTTGGCTTCATCAGGAAGAGGATTAACTGGCAATTCATATGTAAGAAGAAGGCTCTTCGTTGTGTAATACGGAGAGCAATAGTTGTCCGGCCTTTCATTCCTACGCCTTAATGCTGCCAAAGCATGTGCACATGGAAGTTCATCAAGTTGGAATTGTCCACAGCTACATTTCTTGTTTTCTAAACATACAATGTACCGTTTCACACCATCTAACACAGTATGTATATGATCTGTTGAAGCCCTCACCTACAATTCAAGACCAAAAAGAAAATAATAAGGTGTCAATCAGTTAACTATGTTAGCAACAATCAGTTAAATACAAATCAGCTACAAACAAACTGTATATAAACGTTAACTACATTTACCCACATTTGACTACATTTTAACTACAAACTGGAAACACTGCAGCAGCTACTACTATTTTGTTTTTTTTTCCTGCACCAAACAAGAATATATTACCTTTAGTTTCTGGGATAATGTATTGTTATCTTCCAATTCTTTGTTGAATTTGTGCCCAATTAATGTGAAAGTACCCTTTGCCTTCAATAACTTATCTTTTGTCCAACGTTCTAGAATAGTCCTCATATACTCAAATAGATCAAATATTGGCAGCTCTCTTGCCTCTTTTGTTACAGCGTTCAACGACTCTTTCAACGACTCTACAATGTTTGACGTCATAGTAAAAGTCCTATTCACCGTTGCATGTACTCTTGACCATCTATGATAGCCAATATCATATAGGTAAGACGATACACGTGGGTCTACCTCTTCAATCTTCATCATCCTTTCATTGAATTCATCCAGAGTATATGATCGTGCTGTAGCAAAGTACAATTCATGTAATTGTAAATGTGCCTTCTTGAATTTTGAACTTATATTTGTCCATATATGCCACATGCAATAGTAGTGTGCCATTCCCTGATAGACAACTGATGTTGCCTTCGATATACTCTCATGCCTATCTGAGACAACACACATAGAAGGTCTTTCACCATATGCCTCCTTGAATTGTTCAAAGAACCACCTCCAAGACGCGTCGTTTTCATAATCAACAACAGCATATGCCAAGGGCAAAATAGAACCTACAATTTGTAGTCATAAAATAAGACTAACTATAAAATACAAATATATATGGAGAATTTAGGCAATTTAACTACATTGATTTATCTAAATACAAACTAACTACATTCTAACTACAAAATTATTACATCTATTACCTGCTGCATCTATGGTGCTTGCTGTCAGCATAATACCCCTATATGCTGATTTTAAGAATGTCCCATCAACCACTACTACCGGCCTACAATGTTGCCAACCATTTATGATGTACAAAGAGCAACAAATGCATACAAGAAGCAATCATCTGCTGCCTTCTTCAATTTAACAACAGAACCGGGATAATTCTTCTCAAGAATATAAAAATATTTTGGTAATCTATCGTATGAGTCACACGGATTCCCTCTCAAAAACTGTAATGCTTTTTCCTTTGCTCTCCATGCTTGCATGTAGCTTAGGTTGACTCCATGTTCGGATAACATGTCAGTTTGTATGTCCTTTGGCGTGTAAACAGTCTTAGGATCACAAAACTTTGGAACAACAATGCTACCAACTACTGTTGCAGTACATTTCCGCTTTATGAATGTTTCGTCCATTCGGCAGCATGTGTGTTGTCGGCTAAAACTTCTTATTTTGAACAATGAAGAATCATGAATAGACGTTGCCTTGAAATGCCATTTGCAGTTCTCAGCTACACATACAAGCCAGTAGCTACAAAAAAATCCAATTTTCAGACATATTTATTAAACACTACAATTAACTACAAACTGACTACAGTTAACTACAAATGGCTACAATTATCTACAACTGACTACAATTAACTACAAACTGACTACAATTAACTACAAACTGACTACAATTGACTACAAACTGGCTATCACGTAACTACAATTGACTACAATTAACTACTACTGACTACAATTAACTACAAACTGACTACAATTAACTACAAACTGACTACAATTAACTACAACTGACTACAATTAACTACAACTGCCTACCTAGCTTCAATAATACAGTAATTTTTCAAATCAATAACTAACTACATACCTTCTATTACTTGATCTTTTCACTCTGAACTGAAACTTGTGCATAACTGCATAATTCTTCATTGCAACAACTATCGTCTTCTTGTCCTGGTACACTTGTCCTTCTTCACTACATGTTTGAGTAGATTCAATTATTATTTCACTTTGATATTCCTCAATAGTTGGTGAAGATGGAATTTCTATTAACCTTAGTGATCCTGAAGAACCTGCAGACAATACATTAACATTGTAGTTTCATTGTAGATAAATGTCGTCAAATTGTAGTTGATTAGATAACACAAAAATCTCAGATTTCAGTTTCGAAGCAAACATACCTGTACTGATGCATTCATTGGTGATTGCCAATTCCATATTGAAATCTCTTACGCTAATACATAAGGGATACGAACCTAAGTTTTTATTCTCTTTTTCCGTTTCCATATATAGACGAACACCCATATCATTCCTAATCTGCAACAGAGGACAATTATCATTCACAATGTATTTTATATCTACAATTTTATCTGATGTATCAATCGATAATTGTTCTGCAATTGTAGACTAGAGAATTCCGTAGCTTGCATTATCATCAACCAAAATAGCATCAACTTCAAAATCTCGGAATCTGCCATAGTTATCCCAATAACCATTAGATTTCAGCATTATCGGAATTTTTGACATTGTAGAATCTCCGTACTGATTGACTATAACGCTGTCAATTCTGATTTTCGGTATTTGATGTAGAAGAATGAGTGATTTCCGAAATTGAAATCTGGAAGAACTACAATTTTTATTGACTATCACGCTGTAAATTCTGATTTTCAGTATTTGATGTAGAAGAATGAAGAATTTCGAAACTGAAATCTGGAAGAACTACAATTTGATTGACTATCACCCTGTAAATTCTGATTTTCGGTATTAGATGTGGAAGAATGACTGATTTTCGAAACTGAAATCTGGAAAGATTCACGCTGGTTAAGATCTTTTACCGTTTTTGATTGACCATTTAATTGGGATAGAATCAAATATTAATTGGGATCCTTAAAAACATGCGCTATTTTAGGCTACAAAATCAGATTGATTTCGTTTGGTACATTTTTGGTAACGAAAAAATGGAATATGCGGGTAATAACCAAACAAGGCACAATAATGGTAATAAGGTTTGCTATATTGCATATTTAGGTAAAAATCCCAATTCAAAATAGCCAGATTTACATACGATCATTTAAAAATAGTTATAGTTTCAAAAGTCATCGAAATTTAGCTACTTTTCATGTAAAAATAAATTTGAACGAAAATACTATTCAAAATGCGGAAATACTCCAGCATAATTGTAGTTTGAAGTTCCAGCAAAGTATAATATATTGGAGTCCCAACAAAATAAAGTATATCGGTGCGGCATAATATGCTGAAAGTTCATACACATGTACACCGAACTCCAATATATTATGTTGGACCAACATATGTTGCAGCAAAATAGTGACTATTTTTCAGTGACTTAACAAATGCTAACTATTTTTGAATGACCAATCCGAAAATTGGCTAGCACATGCTATTTGGTAATTTTACCTCCAATAGCAAAGTTATACTCACAACCCTATTAATATAAACCAAAATCATCTTAAACTACTCTTGTTATTGTATGCATGAATTCAATAGCGTGAATATAGTGAATACACTATCGTAACTAAATAGTAACTATAAAAAGTTATTATGTAAATGATTGTTATTTACATAAAATTGTATATTATTTCTTGAATTTACCATTTGGTAATAATCTTAGCTTGAGTTTGGAAATTCGCTATAATCCACCATTCTAATTGTTTCTAAAGTTCACCCCAAAATGGACAAGAAACGATGAAGAAATCGAAGCAGTTCTTTCATATAGTAACAAAAGAATGGGCTCAAGTCGAGGAATAGTTGCAGAAACTTATTCTGCTACTATAATAAGTTGTTCACAATAGGCAGGTTTTCATTTATCTCCTAATGTGTCATGACTCAACGCAGTTTCCAACCTGATCCAAACTAGATAAACGTAACAGCTGATATTATTATAGCTTGTTGCCGAAGACTATTCTGTCCATTGGAATAATCAACGGGATTATCAACAGCTGACGGCACATCGGAAAATAGAGTAGCGCTCAACAAATAAGAGATAATACTTCAACAAGCTTCAGCTGTTTTAAGATCGACTCTAAGAACATTATATACAATGGCTACATGGGTATGAGTAAATGAAAAATAGGACAAGACGCACAAAGTAATCCATCCACCCGTGTTTTTAGAAAATTAATAGCGAGCTGCTAATTCAACCAGATATTTGTAATCATCAGAGATGTAAGACTCCACCTTTACCGATCCCTTTATTGGAGATATGTATTTCACCCCAACTAGCTTCAGACCTGCAACAGAAACACAGACTCACATTAATCTGCTGCTCCCCCCCCCACACCAGATTAAATAGAGAAACTACCATCAAAAGATGAGTTAAACAAAGTTTAGAATAGCCACAGAGAATAAACTACTATACTTTCCCTGCATGGTTACAGTAGAATAGCCACAGAGAATAAACAACTATACTATGCTTTCCCTGCATGGTTACAGTAGAAATAATGTCCAAAAGAAGCTGGCTGATGTTGGCTGCAATAAGTTTCTCCACTGACAATCAGTTTAGACCAACTTCAATTTTATGGACCCTATACGGAATTCAGCAAGTCGGCTGATATATGAAATACGTCTAATAATGATTAGTTTCAAATCACTTCAAACTTGTGTGGACAATTTATGGGATTCAGGACGTTGACTAATATACAAAATATGTCAACCATATTATCTCAGTGATGATTTTCAAGCACGAAAACAGCAAGGGTCAAATTACCTAATTTCTTGCGATTCAAGTTCCTAAGACTAGTTTGAGCTGGTAGGTCACCAACTAGAAGAGCCTTAACTAAGTTTATCTCCAACTGGAAGAGACACAACTAAATTACCCGCCAAAAAAATAATCAAGACTTAGATTCTGATACCCTAACTTGCATACTCTATCAGATAGGTAAGTAACTTTTTTTCTTTTGATAGGTTATCAGACATGTAAGCAACCTAGTTACCATGTTTCTCGAGACTTTTTGAACATATTTTCTTTCCCTGTCTTGTAGAATTTTATGCAAGATGTGCACATGTCACCTACCTCTCCAACAGTGTCGTAAGTTTGATGAACATCCCAACTGGAGGACAAGAAAATCTCTTCCAGTAGTTACCTTCCCAAGACTATAAGCATGGCGTCTAGCATGGTGCAGGCCTCTCCCTCTCCCTCCCTCCCTCCCTCTCCCTCTCCCTCCCTCTCGCTCAAACAAACAAACAAAAAATGAGAATCAAACTGAATTATCACCTGAGCCTAACAAATGAATCCAAACAGAAGAAAGAAAAAACAAAAACCAGCAAAGTAACAACAGTATACAACTTTACAAGAAAATACTCACTATCATTAACCCATCCATATAATTTCCTTTCGCCTTTCCAGTATTCCAAAGGCCTTGTCTTCATTCGTTTGCTTCGTCTAACCCCATCTTGAAATGACGTGCCAGCATCTGTCGAATTCATGAAATTCTTTATATAACACACAAAAGCAAGAGGTCTAACAAACACATGCTCATAGGTGCAAGAGTAAACCTGCTAGACTTGGCCTAGGACGAAGAGCTTTACTTTCACGCATTCCGCCAGCAGGTCGTTTTGCTTTCTGTTGTTTATCTTTTGCCTAAAGGATCAGAAATGATGTATCACACGTCAGTATACTCACTACAACTAAAGAAAAACACTACAGAGAACACATGTACATACATGTAAACCTAGAAATAGTAGAAATCATGGGCTAAAGATTTTGCAGTGTTTTCTTGATATCATTCAATATCCATGGTCATGTCAGAATTATTGTCTCTTATACAAATTGGTTGTCAAAATTTTACACCGATAATATTGTAAGGGTCATTCCAGTAGACAACTTAAAATGTCCAACCCCTGGACAGCAATCAACACATTAGGTATAACTTAGATCAGTAGCATTATTGCTCTTTAAGAGAATCAGATTATCATGGCTATCAAAAGCAGTTAATGTTTGTGTTACACCTGAGAATTGCTATATGTTTTTGCACAAACCATCTCCACCAATAGTGTCACCTGAGAATTGCTATATGTTTTTGCACAAACCATCTCCACCAATAGTGTCATTCATCTGCAGATTTGTTGACGCACAAGCGCTGAAGCTTTACACTCTATCTATATGACAAGTTACAATCCTTTGACTGAGATTTTTTCAGAGCTTTTAATAATAAAAAGAACCATGTGTTACCCCACAGCTCCATGCAGAAATGAGATATTTTGACCCCTATAATTCAAAACTCGCCGATTTTTTAGGACAGAGGGAGTGTATATGAACTTCTCTGAAGAAGTGTGCCTACTCTTGTGATCCAAAAAATTACTTTTCCGAGAAAAAGGGGCAAATCCACCATAGGACATTGTGTTCTGAGTTTGCTGATAAAATAAAAAGGAGTACTGAAGAAAGGAAACAACCTGGGCATAATGCTGAGGGCTCATATCGGACAATACAGATCTGACTTCTGTAGAATGAACCTCAACTGCAACTGATCTCAATTGATCTGTAAAAAAATTTCAAATTTCTCAACTTCTTCCCAAGCATCAGACTGTTATTACTAGTTAGGATAAACAAAGTAAGATGGCTTAAACCACTATCTATCAAATTCAAGAAACACTATACAAATTTAGAAAGTACAGGCAACTTTATCAGCGAAGTCATTGGTGGTGAAAAGTTCCCAAGTTTATTTGCTTGAAAAGGAAACTATGATGACTTAATAACATAAAGAGTGATAGCAGCTCGACAAACCTTATCAAATTTAAAAAAAAAAAGGTGATCAATGTGAGAATGATTTCAGCAGCAGCAAGTTATTTTTGGCGGCAGGTTACTAACTTAAAAGTCCGTAAAGCAAGCGCAACTACAGGGTTAAGTGGAAGAGCTGACCGACTCTAAACATCAGGATCCTTTTGGTTGCTAAAATGCATAAAGAAGTCACGAGTTCACTACAATCATACTTATGTTCTCATATCTCACCTGCAGCTACAGAAACTAGTAAAGTGCCTACAAGAAATGACATCAAACATCTATAAAACCAATTCATGACGTTCAAACAAGTCATTATCGGTACAAGAAACAAAATCTAAATCTTGCAGATATTATAGCATCTCACTGGGAAAGATTTGACTCGCGACTCGAGCTTTATTGGTTGAAAAAAGAACAATAAGGAGCTCAATATTGAAAGAAATTGGGAGAAAAGGAGCAAGAGAGAGTTGCAATATCACCAACAAGCGTAAAGTCTGAAGATTAAAATAGATTTAGCCAATCTTTAAGGATGCAGATTCTGTGCAAATATGACCACAGAGATGATGCAAATTCAAACATAGTGTTGGTTCGTAACAACTTTTCAGGTCACAGAATCAGGCTCATATTATTACTGCGCGTAGTATTCTTTTCTTTCGTCGTGTGCAATTTAAGTGGTTTACTGCTTGTTGCATAAAATACATGGCATTAGAAAAATAGGGGTCATGGGGTTTGACAAATCTTTCAATTTCTTGACAATATTGAAGTACGACAAGAGGGGTTGCTCTGATGGTAAGCAACCCCCACTTCCAACCGAGAGGTTGTGAGTTCGAGTCTCCCCAAGAGCAAGGTGGGAAGTTCTTGGAGGGAAGGATGCCGGGGATCTATTTGGAAACAGCCTCTCTACCCAAGGGTAGGGGTAAGGTCTGCGTACATACTGCCCTCCCCAGATCCCACTAAGTGGGATTATATTGGGTTGTTGTTGTTGTTGTTGTTCCCCAGACCCCACCTGGTGGGAGTATACTGGGTAGTTGTTGTTGTTGTTGTAGTTGTATTGAAGTAGGAAGAGGAATCAAGGATTATTTCCAACTCAAACTTAAACTAGACAATGGGTATCACTGTGTGATATGAACACCATACACTATAACTGTGACCATCCCAAGTATTTCACTAGTGAAGCATTAACGAAACCTCAATGCTTTTTAACCAAGATATGACACTTCTAATTAGAAGTGTCAAAGGCAAAAGGTATCAATATGTGACATAACACCTTATGCTATTAGTACACGGGTTACTTGAATCATCCCAAGGGCTTTGCTAGTGAAACATTATAGAAACCTTAATGTTCTTATACACAATACAGCATCAATACAGCAATAACTTGGCATGCATCACTATCAAATTTATGTCTTCTTAATTAGAACTAGAACCTGACATGATGCTCAAAGATAGAAACGAAGTTCAAACATAGTACAGAAATCTTGTTATTGTTGAAATATTTTCTTTAGCGACGACTGGATCTTTTGCAAGAGAACCATATCTTTTTGTAAGGTCCTCTATACGGTATACAACTTGTATGCAGGGTTATCCCAAACCTTTCAAATAAAACCATTACCTTTATTTTAAAAAATAAAAAAAAATAGTGAAGTTCAAATTTCAAATTCTCCATAGCTAATATGTTTATAAGATGCATGACTGCATCTTTTCCATTGGAAAAAGGGAGATGAAAAGAAAAAGTTATAAGATATCATCTCAAAGCAACCTAAGGTATTGCATCTCATTGCAGCACAAGTTTTGGCAAACATGGGAAGTTATTTGTTTCCTAGTACTAAATTTCCAATACTTCACACCTCAATCTTTATCCTCTAGATCACCAATCAAATGTTCAGTTTCCAAAACCATGCATCACCTGAGTAAGAGTTGGACATATGGGTCAAAAAACAGAAAGGTGACTACCGATGATTCCATGAAAAACTCAAGCTATGTCAAACGCAAAAAAGACTGAGATTATTCTGAAAAACATACAAACATTTGGCTATACAAAAGAATCTACATAGGAAACAGACAAGCTCAATTGTAGCATCTTCAAAAATAATGAAGTTGACGTGAAATAAAAAATCATCTAAAAATGAACCTTACCACTAGTTACATCTTTGACAGAATCCTCAAAGTAGTGATCTTGTTCTGCAGAATGTTCTCTTTGTAGTGGCATATGATCAACCTGATATTGATGTATGAATGAAAAATATCAGACTTGGAATTGTAACCCCCAAATGATGTATCAAATGTAGTATAATGGCTACAGGCGGAAGTCTTGCCTGCCGATCGATTTCAGATGATCCAGAATCCGCAGCAACTGTTTCAATGGAATAATTGTGTGTATCGTCAGCTTTTCGCTGTGCTTGAGGAGAAGATAGTGTTTCCGCAAGCACTTCTCCATCCTGCATATTTTGACAGCTAATGGAAGATTCAGTCTGAAGACCTTGTTGATCCTTTATAACATCGTTTACAACTGCAACATCATTCACTTTAACAAGCACACCAGACTCATAATAGGAATCCATATTTCTCATATTTAAGTTGATGTCATTGTTGATATCAATATCATCATAACCATTTTCTAGCTCCTTTTCAGATTGAGATCCATTTGGCCCAGTTTTTATATTATCTTTGCCTGAATCGTTTTTCATCAATTGCTCATGTGAAAAGTCTGAACCACTTAAAGGAACGATAATATTCGTATTGTCAGAACCAGCAGTGTTTTCTGTCTCACCATGGGATTCAGTAGGTCCAGCATTATTACTTATACATTGTGGGTTCATCTTCATAATATTCGTATTGTCGGAACCGGCAGTGTATTCTGTCTCACCATGGGATTCAGTAGGTCCAGCATTATTACTTATACATTGTGGGTTCATCTTCATAGACCAATCTGGTGGATGGTCTGATTGCGAATCATTGTTATACAGGTCAATGTTGAGAGGCGAAAAAGGATCTCTCAGTGGATTTGGCTTTAAAATTTTCTGTTTTAACAAAGACAATGAAGCATGAGGACTTTTTGATGGAGTGGGTGATGCTAAATTATTGGCAGGACTTTCTTCATGTTGCCTGTGAGCGGAAGCTGTTCCTTCAGTTGCACTTTTAACAAGATCCTGTATCTCCAGCGAAAACTTCCAAGGCTTCCGAATCCTCTGTCCAAAAGCCTTACCATCTGCTTTCCCAGTCATAGGGAACTCAGGAATACACAAGGGACCTAGTTCAAAGGGCTTGATCCGCAACCGCTCTTGCAATTTGGATAATACCATCTCCCCATTAAGATCTCCACCACTAATAGACAGTAATTCATCCAAAGAACTATTGTTTCTGTTTTCTGTTTTCTCAACTGACCCTGTTGAATTGAAAACCAATCATCATCTTTGAATTACACTCCTTTTTTTATCAGGAAAAAATGATGGTATCTCTGAAACACATTTTACTCATAGGGAAGTTAAAAATAGAATATAGAAATCAAAAGGTATCTCTCTTGATTAGTTAAAACTACTAACCTGGAGAATCTGCTTCTTGTAGTTCAACATTGAGTCCACGGGGCTTTTCTGGCAGCTGAGAATTCTGACCAGCCCGAGTATCACTTCCCAATGTTTCTTGAGATGATATAAATGCATTATCATTCTCAGACTGGATGGACGAGAAGTGGTGCTTATACCTCACCGATTTGCTGAGACAGAAAGAGTAAAACTTTAAGCAAGCGAAACCGCAAGTTGAGAGGATGATCATAAAGGTAAGATAAGCATTTCCATGTTAAAACACATAGAGCGACTAAGTATACTTCAAGATGCCTGGTCGACGACGGCGTGCATTTGCGAGTGGAATATTGACATCTTCATCGATACTGATGTCTTTTAGTCTCTTCATTTCCTTTTTAGCTTCTGTAAATTGACCATGTGTAAAATGATTATTCTCTTTCTCCGAATAAGATATTTACTCGCAGTAAGATATTCAACAACAGCTAACGAAACAAATATTACCTTCCAACCTTTCAGCAGCTGCAAAAAATTCCACCGGATCTTCCAGTTGATCCATGTCTAATTCTAAAGACTCTAATGTAGAACCCAAGATGACAGAAGGTTGACTGCAAAAACATAGCAAGATACGCTAAGTAACATCATTTCAAGAGGATCTAATTTGAGAATAAAGGAAACACTATAATTTACCTTGTACAAGGCTTGAAAGTAAACCGAGGCTTTCTGCGACCAAGGCCTGGTCTTCTCTCTTTGAGCTTCTCCTTGCCATTCATCGCAAGTTCCCCATCAATGCCCATAACCTTTGTGTTCAAAAGTTCCGCACCATTATTCACAATGGTCCTGGCCTCCTCTAAGAGCTTCACAGGACTCTTCGTTTCCTTTTATGATCACGATAATGAAGAAACAGAACTTTATCAACATTACATCATTCAACAATCAAATAACTAACCAAACCAAATCAATGAAAATTAAATGGACAAATTACAGTATTTATGTTGTCACATACAACCACCAAAAGAAATCCAAATTATTCACAGTCAGCCAAATACTAAAACAAAGATAAAAAAATAAAAAATAAACTCCATTCGGTAAAACATAAACTAAAAAGTCGTGAAATTTCCAGGCTGAAGGTACGCAGTCACAGGCGAAAAAATGAATTTGTTAATTGTTGCACATCAAAGTGAACTGTAATAATTTTAAGTTGAAATTGGAGTTTGAAGAATAACAATAAATTGTAACGATATTATCACTTTAAATTAACTGACCAGATCTATAATAGAGCTAGAACTAGTATACAAAGGAAATAACAAAAAGAAGTTACCAAGGATTTCATGAAATTATGAACTGACTCGAGGTCTTTAGGGTCTACTGATACATCTGTGCAAACCCTAATTGTTTTGGGGAATAGAGAGAGTCCGACGAGGCCGTGGAGAGGATCCACCGGACGGGACGTCAGTGCGTCGTTCGCCATTCTCACAAGGAGTAAGCAGAAGTTTCAGGAACCTGAAAAAGGCAGATGAGTGCTTCGCGTGAGTATTTTGTGAAGTAAATGATTATTAGTATTTTTTTATTTTTTATTTTTTTTTTGAAAATGGCGTCTGAGCAGCATGGATGAGAACGACTGACAAGGGATGATATAAGGGGAGCCAACATAAATTAGTTGTTCTACTTTCTTTGCACATATGCCCCCTAAAAAATGGTTAACCACCGTCGATCACGAAAGATTTTCTTCCATCTCCATTTTGATCCTACCAAAATTTAACAATTGAATTGGAATTATTTTTGTATACAATCAAATTCAGGGAGGGTCTATTTTAAGGCTTCTGTGGCGTTTCACGCCCGACTTCGAGAAGCAGAATTTGAAGTATGGCCATAAGGTGTATCCCTCGGGGGAGCATATCGAGGGTCGATCTCGGAGCAGCATAAAAATTGGTGCCGCCATGGAAAGGCAGAAAATTCCTGAGGGTACGTGAATAAAGCTGACAGAGTCTGCGAGAAGTAGTACAAATCTGCATTAAGCTATTATACAGCTGTACCAATAGCATTTCATTTTCATTATTAGGCATATATTATGTTAGTATCCCCCTCCTATATAAAGGGGGCACTTGCCACTTTGTAAGGAGGACGAATATTGAATGTAATAGAATATTCTCTGCTTTTCTTACCTAAACGTGTTCAATAATTACTCTACAAATTTATTGCTTGTTCATTTATCATTCTCATTTATTGCTCATCATTAACCGCAGAGGCTATTTTTGAGGCCTTCAATATCATTGTTTATCCATCAATTATTCATTGCTAACGATCCCTAACTAGACCTCGAAGCCCCTATTCCAGCCAGCTCGAGACCCATCCTCGCTACATCTTTGGTTTGCATATCTTGTTTCTCCTTACTCACACTAAACATATATTGCCTAAACAACTAATACTGAAATAAATCACATTTTCGAGCCACAAAATCAAATATAATTGTTAATATTATTTTCAAGGTAAACAATTTGGCACCCACCGTGGGCTAAAAAGAATAGTGATTGTTTGGTTCTAATTTTCTAAAAACACAGGTTATTCTTCACACTTTTTCTTGTCCAAAAATCTTTGGTTTTAGGTCAAAAAAAATGTCTAACTCATCAAATGCACACAAAAATAATGGGATTTGGCTTTATGGAGAGAACAGTGCAGATATAGGTGTACCACCGCAAAACTCAAGGGCGGTACCAGCACAAATCCCTATCGACATAGGCTCACACAATGCTGTACATATTGATGTGAGCTCTCAGACCAACGGAAGTGTGCGCAGCGAAAACCAACACGAAGCCCAGGGGACTCCCGCTTTGGAGGAAAAAGAAGTTAGCCTTCAAGTCATTTTTGAGATGTTGCAAGCACAACAAGTGGCTATCGCTCATCTACAAAGTCAACAAAAAACTCTAAGCACAACAGCACTGGAAACGGCTCCTCAAGTCGAGCAGGCACCAGAGAGATCGAGTAACAACGGGTCAGAATCAGACCCCGCTATTATAAAGATGCTCGAGGATTTACCAAAAGGATCAAATTAGGAGAGCAGAAGATAAAGGCTAATGATAAAAGGGTGGAGACTTATAACTCAAATAGTCGATCATATCCAGAGCGCACCCCCCATTCTGAAGCTTGTAGATTCAAATAAGTTCATACAAAAACTATTCCCATGAAGTGCAGCTCTAAAGCCCATCCCAAAGAAAGTTAGAATGCCCGATGTCCCAAAGTACAACGGGATCATGGACCCCCAATAAGCACATTACCACTTATACTTGTGCTATAAAATGAAACGAGTTAAAGGATGACGAAATTGAGTCCATCTTATTAAAGAAAGCTAGAGAAACGCTGTCAAAAGGGGATATGATATGGTATCAGAACCTACCGTCGAATTCAATAGATTCATTTGCCATGTTGGCAGACTCTTTTGTGAGGGCACACGCTAGTACCACCAAGGTCTCCACCGGGAAAGAAGTCTGATGTCTTTAAAATTAAACAAAGAGAAAACGAGATGCTACGTCAATTTGTATCTCGCTTTCAGATTAAGAAAATGGAATTACCATCAATCTCCGATGACTGGGTGGTACAGGCCTTCACTCAGGGGAGATGGCTGGGTTGTGCACCTCAATCCATGATTTGGGCATCTGTGTAGATGCTGTGGCTGACCGGCAAGTGAAGTCAGAGAAGAAATTCTTGGGCTAGTTGAGAGCTCTGGAGCGTGCGTGTCGCATGAACCCAGACACTATCTCCAGTCAGGAGTGATCCGTTAAGGAAGTTCATTTACCTCACTGTTCTTTAAATTTTTTAGCCATGGGGGCATGTCTTATTTTTAAGTGTGGGGCGGGGGATACTTCAGTGTATATGTGTAATTGTAGTAATTGATGGTTTAATTTTGTTGTGTTTTGTCTTACTTTGATTGTTTTTTGGTGTTTGAGTGAATACTTCATTAGGGAAATTAAAATAGTAAGTGACTTGTCCCGATGACAGGTCTCTTTCGGCGGGGTTCTTGAGGGACTAAGTCGGAAAAAAAGGAATATGGAGAGTCTTCCTGATGACGAATCCTTTAGACAATTTTCTCGAGGGAAGTTAGTTTAGAGAAAAAGCCAAAAGGATTTTATTTTATTTTTAGGTAGTGTAGTAACTCCCCCTTGGTTTTTCTTTGGGCCACGGTACTTTTCCAAGGGTTTAGCTTGAACCGGGTATAGGTAATTTTTGTTTATTTTTGTTCTTTTTAGTTTTTAGATTAGGACTAATAGGCTACGAGCTAATTTGAAGGAAAAACCCTTAGCATTGATACACTTGAACACAATAGACACCAGAGTGTAACACTTAGCTTCATTGGTTGAATCCTGTTAAAGTGCCTTAAAATTGTATGTTTTCATCTAAATTGAACATTCAAAAGAGAATGTCTTGATAAACCAATCTGGAGTGAGTCATGTGCCATGTGTGTGTGAGTTTTTACTGTATTCCATGATTCACATTTGATGCATAGAATTTGCATTGTGTGTTTGCAAAGAGAAATTGTAGTTTCATTTAGTTTTAGAAGTTACATAGGCATTTCTTTATTGAGCTAGACATATAAAGTAAACCCACCTGAATGCAATACATCTTAGTTAACCCCATTGAGCTTATAATCCTATTTCTTTGGCAACCACATTGCGAACCTTACCCAATTATTTGAATAGCATGCTGTTTGAACCCTTTTACCTCCCAATAAGTACTTGAATGGTATTGAAAATATGCAAAAGCATAAGTGTGGGGTGCTGATTTGGTTTTTGAGAGGAACCATTGAGATAGAGAAAAAGAGCTAAATTTTGAAGCATAAAAGAAGAAGCACCACGAAAAAAACAAAGAAAGAAGTTATAAATAATTATAGTGATTTATAAGTGGTAGTTTGTACAAATCGCACCTAATGGATGGGGATGTTTTAAATAAATGTAACGGATTGGTTGGATGGCGCAACTATGATCTTTAAGTTTAAGGTAATTGTATTAAAAGTGCTTAGGGAGGTTAGTTACCATATCTAAATGTATCCTACCCGTCCCTTAGCCTACATTACAACCAAGTAAGTCCTATTGATCTTAGACTGAGTGGCTCCATTAGTGGAGTATTACACTACGGGCAAGCCTATGGTGCATCTTTGTGGCATGTGAATGTTCTTTTTGAGAATGAGCAAATTTTGTATATCTTAGTTCCTAGTTGTGTAATTATCAGTATATGTGGAACTACTCTCTTGTATGAAGTGAGGGCATGTGATTCACAAAGGAAAAGTAAGTCTTGACTCTTGCATAGAGTTGTTTGAGTGAGTGCGAATGTTGCGTGGTAAAAAAGGTTTGACTCTTGAGGTAAAGGTCGTTTAGTACTAGGTGCAACGTTTGTAAAATGTTCATGGTGGGAGTCATTAAGGGAAAAGCTTAAGGAAGGAATTTTTGATGGAGTGTGGTGGATTGCTCGAGGACTATATAGTTGATATTTACACCTTAATATGACCATGCTTTGTTGTTATTTTATAGGTAAATTACCAACAAAATGCTATAAATAGTGTTCTTTTGTTTCGCAAGGAATATTATATGTAAGGAAACAACATTGAGAGGGTCAAGAAGTACAAGCCTCATGTATTTATAGGTCTAGCATGGGAGGATGCTCTAGGATTTCTTGATGACTGTTACCGCACTCTCCATACCATGTGTATTTCTGGATCTAGTGGCATTTCTTTTACTGCTTTCCAGCTTCGAGGAGCCGCCTATGATTGGTAGCGCACCTATGAGTTAGACATTCCAGATGAGGCTGCTTCACTGACTTGGGCTCAATCTTCGGATCTTTTCTTGCGAGAGTATGTTCCTCATAGCGTTAGAGACGCATGACGCTTAGAGTTTGAGCATTTACGCTAGGGTGCTATGAAAGTTTCAGATATGTTGTCCGCTGCACCAGTTTGGCTAGGCATGCACCAGCCTTTGTTGCTACTGTTCGTGAGAGAGTTCGCCGGTTTATTGAGAGGCTTATTCCTCCCATCATATCTAACATGGCTAGTGATTTGGAGATGGATATTTCTTATCAGCAGGTGGTGAGCATTGCTAGGAGGATTGAGGGTATGCATGCTAGGGAGAGAGAGGAGAGGGAGACCAAGAGGTCTCGAGAGTCAGGCTATTTCTCAGGTGCCCGTGCCCTAGGTTTAGGTCGTCATGGTAGGGGTTATATGAGTCGCCTCATTCATTCAACTCTTCCAGCAGCCAGCAATGCTCCAGCTCCTACTAGACCATCAGAGCCTTATTATGCCCCTTCGATTTCTAGCGCGCCTCCTGCGGCGGGTGCTTTCAAAGATCAGTCCACCAGACTTGGCCTGAGCCAGTCACAACCACCACAACCTCCCAAATCTTGTTTTGAGTGTGGTGAAACCCGCCATGTGGTAAGGGATTGCCATAGACGTGGGAAGAGTGCACCTCAATAGACTTCTCAGCCACAACATGCCCCGCAGAGCTATCACGCCATGATTGCGGCCAGCCAACTAGGAGTGGAGGTCGGGGAGGTATAAGTCGCCCTAGAGTGGGAGGTACAGCCAGATATTATGCCATACCTGCCCGTACCGAGGTTGTTGCCTCCGATTTTGTCATTACAGGTATTATATTGGTTTGTCACAGAGATGCATTGGTTCTATTCGATCCAGGCTCTACTTACTCTTATATGTCCTCTTATTTTGCTCCACATTTGAGTGTACCTCGGGATTCTTTGAGTTCCCCTATTTCTGTTTCTACTCTTGTGGAAGATTCGCTTATTGTGGACCATGTTTATCGATCGTATTTGGTTACTCTCCATGGTTTTGAGACCAGAGCCGATTTGTTGTTACTCAGCATGGTTTATTTCGATATTATCTTGGTCATGGATGATTTGTCGCCTCATTATGCTATTCTTGATTGTCACGCAAAAATCGTGACACTGGTTATGCCAGGTGTATCGCGTGTTGAGTGGCGGGGTACTTTAGATCACACTTCAAGTAGAGTTATCTCTTTCCTTAAAGCTCAGTGTATGGTTGAGGAGGGGTGTGACGCGTATTTAGCTTATGTGAGGGATGTTATGTTGATACATCTTCTGTTTATTTGGTCCCTGTAGTACAAGATTTTTCCGATGTGTTTCCAGCTGATTTTCCATGCATGTCGCCTGATAGAGTTATTGATTTTGGCATTGATTTGTTGCCGGGCACTCAGCCCATTTCTATCCCTCCGTATCATATGGTTCCTCATGAGTTGAATGAGTTGAAGAATCAGTTACATGAATTGTTTGATAAGGGTTTCATTCGACCCAGTGTTCACCTTGGGGTGCTTCTGTCTTGTTTGTGAAGAAAAAAGATGGTTCTATGCGAATGTGTATCGATTATCGCCTGTTGAACAATGCTATTGTGAAGAATCGTAATCATTTGCCTCGTATTGATGATCTATTTAACCAGCTTCAGGGTGCACGGATTTTTTCCAATATTGACTTGCGCTCTGGTGACCATTAGTTGAAGATTCGGGAGCCAGATATCCCGAAAACTGCTTTTAGGACTTGGTATGGGCATTACTAGTTCCTTGTTATGTCATTTGGGCTGACCAATCCTCAGCAGCCTTCATGCATTTGATGCACAGTGTATTCCAGCCATATCTTGACTCTTTATGTCATTGTTTTAATCGATGATATTCTGATGTATTCCCAGAGTCGGGAAGATCATGAGCAGCACCTGAGGACAGTGCTTCAGACTCTGAGGGAAAAGAATTTATAAGCAAAGTTCTCAAAATGTGAGTTTTGGTTGGATTCTGTGGCATTCTTGGCCCACATGGTATTGAGTTAGGGCATTCGGATGGAGAATAAGATAGAGGCCATGCAGAGTTGACCCATACCATCCTCAACTACAGAGATCCGCAGTTTCCTTGGCTTGGTAGGATACTACCATCGTTTTGAGGAAGGGTTTTCATCGATTGCAGCCCCTATGACTAGATTGACCCATAAGGGTGCTCCATTTCAGTGGACATATGAGTGTGAGGCGAGCTCTCAGAACCTCAAAACAACTTTGACGATAACCCCAATTTTGATATTGCGTACAGGTTTAGGGTCTTATATTTTCTATTGTGATGCCTCGAGAGTTGGCCTTAGAGTGGTATTGATATAGGACGATAGGGTGATTTCCTACGCGTCCAGACAACTGAAGATACATGAGACGATTTATCCTGTCCATGATCTTTGAGTTAGCTGCCATTTTTCATGCCCTAAAGATTTGGCGCCGTTATCTATATGGTGTGCCTTGTGAGATTTATATTGACCATCGGAGCTTACAACATTTGTTCAAGTTGTCGCGACCCAATTCCATAATAGGTCGTGAAAGCGCCCGCCACCTTTGCCAGGCAAGCCAATGCGGAAGCATCTCTAAATATTTTATGTTGATTTTCTTTTTATCAGAATTTAAGTGAAACCAGTACACCAATTTGAATTCAAGACCCAAAAATGATAGATAATGTAAAGGGCATAATAATGCAACAAAAAAAAATAAGTCTACTAATGTGTGTGCCATAACCTAGTGTCACAAGCTATGGGCAG
Source organism: Nicotiana benthamiana (assembly GCA_034376525.1). NCBI lineage: Eukaryota > Viridiplantae > Streptophyta > Magnoliopsida > Solanales > Solanaceae > Nicotiana > Nicotiana benthamiana. The sequence goes on from CM067325.1 coordinate 6,946,623, forward strand.
CTAGTAGAATATACACAAAGGAATATCTCTATCCTACTGTCTGAGATAAAGAAAGACATCAAAAGTAAAGGAAGACTCCATCCGGTTGTTGAGCGACATAGGAAGAAAACAGCTTACTATGGAAGTCTCTGCCACAAACTCAAGGGCACGCACTGGACTGGTTACTAGACGTATCTGCCTCAAATCATGTACAATTAAGTACAGAAGCGCAGTATGAGTACATAAACAATATAAACCCAGTGAGTATCCCGTCTAATCTCGAAGAAGTAGAGACGAGAGGTCGACTTGACACTCACTAGGGTCGAATAATATATCAGGGTAATTATACAAACCATGAAGAATCCCTAGTAAGAAACAATGTGTAACAAGACATAAAGGTCCTACTTTCCACTATATCTCCAGCTAACCATTTACTTTTGTAATATTTATCAATTTATGTCGGGCCATGAAATGCGATATCAATATAAAAAAAAACTCTCAGGCAAGCAACAATAGCATGAACAAATATGTTGAGGCGACATCCCGATCCAACATAAATAAATTGTGCACTTGTCGAGGGTCGAGAGCGCGCCTATAGATGCATCTATTCATACTGAGGCATTCGGCCAGATCCAAAAATAATAAGAAATATCAAGTATACACACAAGGCACATCGATAGTCATTAAGGCCAAACAAGACATCAACAATTACACAAGTACGCTCTTATCCCCTTTTAAAGTCTCTAGGCGTACCCTAGGATGCTCGTATCAACAAGAAAATATAGAGATTTATATAAAATAAGCATGATGTGGGTCCTAAACTACCCAGACAATTAACATAATAGTAGCCACGCACGGACTCTCGTCACCTAGCGCGTTGTTAGCCCCCGTATTTAGCAACAGTAACTCAATTATTAATCCTATGGGGACAATTTCCTCTTACAAGGTTAGAAATGAGACTCGCCTCGCTCCAAAGCGCACTTTCAAAATCAAGAGCAAGCCCAAGACCTCAATTCGGAGCCGAACGATCACAAACTAGTTAAATAACGTAAGAACTAGTCAGTAAATGCTTACAAGGTCGAATTCTACCTCTTTAAGTGATTTCCCAATGTTTTCCACAAGTTTCCTAAATTACGACCCCGGGCCCACGTGCCCGGATTCCGAGATTTTTCAAAGAAATCGTTCTCTATAACTTAAATATCAATAATGTATGAACTATAGTTCATTTCATAATAATTTCATGGTTAAATCTTAGTTTTATTAAAACCCTAGGTCTAGCTCTAAACCTTTGATTTTACCTAGTTTTTGGTGTTTAATCCACCTAATATACATGGATCTAAACTAAGGATGAATAGAAATTACTTAACTCACGATGCTACGTTGAGATCCCCTCTTTGGAAGCTCATAAACCGCCCAAGTGTATAGTAGAAATGAAATAAATGCACTAAGTCCCATTTTTAAAAAGCCCTGACTAGTCATCTGATGTCGCATTTGCGACACCAGGCTCGCAAATGCAAGGTCGCAATTGCGACAAAAGGTTCGCAAATGCGAACTGAGCCCTAGCCTGCCTCGATAGCAAATGCAAGGCGTGGATGCGGACCATGCTGGGTCCACAAATGCAAGGAAAAGGTTCGTAAATGCAAAAATTGTCAAGCCTTGCCAATATCGCAAATGCGATGCATGGGTCGCAAATGCGGACCCTGCTGGATTCGCAAATGCGAACACTGTCCAGCCCGAAAAATATCGCAAATGCGATACATGGGTCGGAAATGCGGACCCTGCTGGATTCGCAAATGCGAAGAAATGGTTCGCAAATGCGAACACTGTCCAGCCCGAAAAATATCGCAAATGTGAAGCATTTCTTGCAATTGTGAAACTTGTAGCAGCAACAAAAATACCAGCAAAAACTATTGTGTTTTCTTACCTCCAACCATGCCTGAATCTCACCGAGCCCTCGGGACTCCACTCCGAACACCGACACAAGTCCTACCACAATGTGAAAACCTGCTCAGGCAATCAAATCACCCGATTAACACCTAAAACCACGGATCTAACCCCAAATTGCATGAATTCCTCAAAAACACCCAAATTCCTATCTTTTCAACCGAACGTCTGAATCACGTCAAATCAGTCCCGTTTTTCACGAAATCTCACAGATAAGACTAAAATATTATACCTAACTTGTACCGGGCTCCGGAACCAACATACAGGCTCGATATCAATGTGATCAAGCATTTTTCCTCTTTATTAAACTCTTAGGATTTCCATTTAACAATTCTCAATAAAAATTCATTACTCGGGCTAGGGACCTCGGGATTCGATTCCAGGCATATGCCGATGTCCCATATTTTTCTGCGGACGTCATAGGACCGTTAAACCACGAATTCGGGTCCGTTTTCCCAAAAAATGACCGAAGTCAAACTTAGTCTTTTAAGAGTATCTTAAAGAAATAATTGGACATACTTTTACTCAAAACTCTTCCAACTCCCAAACCAACCATACCCGCAAGTTATAAATTAGCTAAAGCAATTGCGGGAATTTTTACTCGAGGGAACGGGGTTCAAAAATTCAAAATGACCAATCAGGCCACTTACATTCTCCGCCTCTTAAACAAACCTTCGTCCTCGTACGGACATAGAAAGTACCTGGACTGCTGAATAAGTGGGGATATCTACTCCGCATGTCCTCTGTGGACTCCCAAGTCGTCTCCTCAACCAGTTGGCCCCTCCACTGGACCATCACCGCAGAAATCCTCTTGGATCTCAACTGGATATCTTGTCTATCAATAATGGCGACTGGCTGCTCCTCGTAACCCAAACTCTCTTCTAACTGAATGGTACTGAAGTCCAACACGTGGGACAAGTCGGCATGATATTCCAAAGCATCGAAACATGGAAAACTGGATGAACTCCCGATAAAGCGGGGGTAAAGCAAGCTCATAGGCAACCTCCCCAATTCGCCTCAACACCTCGAAGAGGACAATAAACCTTGGGCTCAACTTTCCCTTCTTCCCGAACCTCATAATGCCCTTCATTGGCGAGACTTTCAAGCGAACCTTCTCGCCTATCATGAATGATACATCACGCGCCTTCTGATCCGCGTAACTCTTCTATCTAGACTGAGCTGTGCGGAGCCTCTCCTGAATAAATTTAACCTTATCCAAGGCATTCTGTACCAAATTTGTACCAAGAAACTTAGCCTCACAAGGCTCAAACCACCCGATGGGAAAACAACGTCGCCGACCATACAAGGCCTCGTATGGAGCCATCTCTATGCTGGACTGATAGCTGTTGTTATATGCAAACTCTGCTAAAGGCAAGAACCGATCCCACTGCCCTCCAAATTCAATCATACTTGCTCTAAGTATATCCTCTAAAATCTAAAATGTCTGTTCCGACTGCCCGTCTGTCTGAGGATGGAATGTCGTGCTAAGTTCCACGATGTACTTCTTCATCTAGCTACATACTCCATGACGTCCTTCATTCTCTGCCACCAATAATGCTACCTCAAATCATGATACATCTTTGTGGCACTTTGATGTTATGGAATACCACAAACTGTGTGCCTCCTCTAGAATCTTCTTCCTTATACCATTAATATTAAGAACACATAGACGACCCTGGAGTCGCAAAACACCATCCTCGCTGATAGAAACCTCTTGAGCACCTCCCTGAAGTATCGTCTCCCTTAGAACTGCCAAATATGGATCATCGAAGTGTCGAGCCTTGATCTGCCCCAATAACGAAGGCTAAGTGACCACACATGATAGAACTCGGTTGGGCTCTGAAATATCCAACCTCACAAGTCTGTTAGCCAAGGACTAAACCTTTCCTTTGCTAGAATAAATGCCAAACTACCCATACTCTCCACCTTTCTGCTCAAGGCATCTACGACCGCATTTGCCTTACCCGGATGATAAAGAATGGTGATGTCATAATACTTTAGTAGCTCAAGCCACTTGCGCTGCCTCAAATTAATATCCCTCAACCTGAAAAAATGTTGCAAACTACGATGATCGGTATAAACCTGGCATGGCACCCCATAAAAATAATGCCTCCATATCTTAAGAGCGTGAAAAATTGCTGCCAATTCGAGACCGCGCACAGGGTAATTCTTCTCAAGAACCTTCAGCTGATGTGAGGCATATGCAATAATTCCTCCCTCCTGCATCATACACATCCCAATCTAACGCGGGAAGCGTTGCAATATACCGTCTACATTCTTGAAACGAAAGGCAATACAAGAACTGGTGTTGTGGTCAAAGTTGTCTTGAGCTTCTAGAAGCTCTCCTCACAATCATCAGACCAACATAATGGAGCGCGCTTCTGGGTCAATCAAGTCAAGGGCGATGCAGTAGATGAAAAACCCTGCACAAATCGCCAGTAATAGCCTGCTAACCCCAGGAAACTCCAGATCTCGGTCACTAAAGTAGGACGTGGCCAACTTTGAACTACCTCAATCTTTTTGGGATCCACCTTAATACCCTCTCATGACACAACATGCCCCAAGAATGCCATTGACTCTTGCCAAAACTCACAATTAGAGAACTTAGCATATAGCTTCTGCTCTCGCAAGGTCTGAAGCACTACTCTCAAATGTTGCTCGTGCTCCCCCAGGCTACGTGAGTATATCAAGATGTCGTCAATAAAGACGATAACAAAGGAATAAATCTAAGGCCTGAATACCCGGTTCAGCAGATCCATAAATGCCTTTGGGGAATTAATCAAGCCTAAGGACATCACCAAAAAAACATAGTGGCCATACCTAGTCCTGGCCATATCTAGTCCTGAATGCAGTCTTCGAAAAATCTGAGTCCCGAGTCTTCAATAGATGATACACTGACCTTAGGTCAATCTTAGAGAACACCCTAGCTCCCTGCAGCTGGTCGAACAAATCATCAATACGAGGCGACAGATACTTGTTTTTGATGGTAACCTTGTTCAACTGGCGGTAATCAATGCACATTCGCATGGTCCCATCCTTTTTTTTCACAAATAGCACTAGTGCGCCCCAAGGCAATACACTGGGCCTAACAAACCCCTTTGCTAGGAACTCCTCCAGTTGCTCCTTCAACTCACTGGGAACTATACGATATGGTGGAATAGATATAGGTTGAGTGACTGGAGCCAAATCAATACAAAAATTGATATCACGATTCGGAGGCATTCCAGGAAGATCAGAAGGAAAAACATCGGCGAACTCTTGGACTACTAGCACTGAATCAATCATCGGAAACTCTACGGTGACGTCTAGAACATACGCTAGATAGGCCAAGCACCCCTTCTCGACCATGTTTCGAGCCTTCATGAAACAAATAACCCTGCTAGGCATATCAACAGTGGAACCCTTCCACTCAAATCTCGGCGACCCTGGTATCACTAGTGAAACAGTCTTAGCATGGCAATCAAGGACGGCGTGATATGGAGATAACCAATCCATGCTCAGGATGACCTCAAAATCAATCATATTAAGCAACAGAAGCTCTATTTTGGTCCCGAAACCACAGGAAATGACCACACAGGACCGGTAAATTCGATCCACAATCACAGAATCACCCACAAGAGTAGACACATGAACAAGAGTGCCCAAAGGCTCAGGAGAGATAGCCAGGAAATGAGCAAAAAGAGTTAATACATATGAGTAGGTAGACCCCGGATCAAATAATACTGAAGCATCTCTACCACTGACGGAAATAATACATGTGATGACGGTATCTAAGGCCAATGCATCTGGCCTAGCCGGAAGAGCATGGAATCTAGCTGGAGCGCCGGCTGTCTAGCCTCCACCTGAGTGAGTAGTAGCTGGTTGACCTCTCTTATCTAGCCCACACCTCTAGGACGGACTCTACCCATCTGCCATCCACATTTAGGTGGCTGGGCAGTTGGTGCTTACATCATGGGTTGATGACCCTGCTGCACTGGCTTGCCCCAAAGTCTGGGCAGTATCTCCTCATGTGATCGGGATCTTCGCACTCAAAACAACAGCAGACTTGCTACCTTGATGGCTGACCTTGATAACCCGTAGACCCGCTGGAAGAAGCATGGATAGCTGGTAGACTACATGAACTCTCCGGCATGGCACTGAAATAAGAATCAGAAGGATCTTGGGGACCTGAATACCTACTAGAGGAACCCTGAATAGCTAGCGGGCGGTAGGAAGTCTCTAGCATAGCACTGAAATAGGGGGTACTGAAACTGGTGGCCTACTAGGCTGGCCCCTCCCATACTTACCTCTGCCCCTGGCTGGGGCACCTCTGAATCCAGCGGAGAACCTTGCTCTCTTATCATACTATACTTCTCTTTACCCCTCTGGCGATATCTCGCAATCCGACAAGCAATCTCGACCACTAGCTGATACTCTATGCTCATCTCTACCTCTCGAGCCATACTAAACCGAATCCCGGGCTACAACCCAGAGAAAAACCTCTGTATCTGTATGAAGTATCATGAGTGCATGGCGGGACAACTCAGAAAACCTCGCCTCATAGTCAATCATAGACATATGATCCTACCCGAGCTGCTCAAACTGGTACCGCAGCTCCTCTCTCTCAGAGGGCGGGATATACCTATCCAAGAACAATTGTACAATCTGATCCCAAGTGATAGGAGGAGAATCTGTTATCCTGCCAAGACCATAGGACTACCACCATCTACGGACCTTGCCCTCGAGCTGAAAAGTAGTGAAGTCAACTCCATGCGACTCCAATGTCCTCGTGTTGTGCAGTCTGTCCCACCACCTGTCAATGAAATCTTGTGAGTCCTCATGACGCTCGCCCTCGAAGACCGGAGAATGAAGCATGGTCCATCTTCCAATAACTTTTGTGGATCACCATGTACAGTTGGCTTGGGTTGGGGTGCCACTACAGTAACTGGCTGAGCCCCATCTACGGGTAGTGCACCCGGAGTCTGATATACTGCAGCTGCATGACCCGGGGCATGAGTAGTTGGGGTCTGGGATCCCCCTATTGCCTGTGAAGTAACTGGGTCTGCTGAAATAAACCAACCCGAGTCATAGCGTCCATGAACCGTAGCATGCGGCCCATGACCTCCTGAAATCCGATGATGTCATGAAATCTGCTGGGGTAGGCTCAGTTGTGAGCATCTCACCCTACTCCTCAATAATAGGATCCTCCACAGGATCCGTTAGTGGTGCAATTGGAATGGCTCTGGGATGCCCTCATCCACTACCATGGGCCAGTACCCTCCCTCGGTCTTTACCTCAACCTCGAGCAATGGGGGTAGCAGCTCCTCCCGGGTCCGGAACGTCAGCGGTCTGAGTTCTCACCATCTGTGAGAGAATAGAGGAGGGAAATTTAGTACACTAAGCACTGGACAAATGGAATGAATAAATAATAGTATTTCCTAATACTCTACAGCCTCTCGAAGATAAATACAGACGTTTCTGTACCGATCGACAAGACTATATCAGGTTTGACCATAACTCGTGAGACCTACGTGAACCTAATGCTCTAATACCATGTTGTCACGACCCAATTCCATAATAGGTTTTGAAGGCGCCCGACACCTTTGCCAGGCAAGCCAACGTGGAAACATCTCTAAATCTTTTATGTTTATTTTCTTTTTATCAGAATTTAAGTGAAACAGTACTCCAACTTGAATTCAAGACACAAAATGATAGATAATGTAAACGACGTAATAATACAACCAAAAAAAATAAGTCTACTAATGTGTGTGCCAGAACCTGGTGTCACAAGCTACATGCATCTAGTAGAGTATACATAAAGGAATATCTCTATCCTACTGTCTGATATAAAGAAAGACAACAAAAGTAAAGGAAGACTCCACCCAGCTACTGAGCGGAATAGGAAGAAAACAGCTCAACGTGTAAGCCTCTGCCATAAATACAAGGGCACGCACCTGACTAGTAACCAGATGTATCTGCCTCAGATCATGTACAATTAAGTACAGAAGCGTACTATGAGTACATAAACAATATGTATCCAGTGGGTATCCCGTCTAATCTCGAAGAAGTAGAGACGAGATGTCGACTTGACACTCACTAGGGTCGAATAATATATCAGGGTAATTATACAAACCATGAAGAATCACTAGTAAGCAACAAAGTATAACAAGACATAAAGGTCCTACTCTCCACTATATCTCCAACTAACCATTTGCTTTTGTTATATTTATCAATTTATATCGGGCCATGAAACGCGATATCAATATATATATATATAAAAGAAACTCTCAGGCAAGCAATAATAGCATGCACAAATATGTTGAGGCGACAGCCCGATCCAACAGAAATAAACTATGCACTTGTCGAGGGCCGACAGCGCGCTATAGATGCATCTATTTATACCGAGGCATATGGACCGATCCAAAAATAATAAGAAATATCAAGTATACACACAAGGCACATCGATAGTCATTAAGGCCAAACAAGACTTCAACAATTATACAAGTACGTTCTTATCCCCTTTTAAGTCTCTAGCATACCCTAGGATGCTCGTATTAACAAGATAATATAGAGATTTATATAAAATAAGCATGTTGTGGATCCTAAACTACTAGTAGCTACGCACGGACTCTTATCACCTAGCGCGTGCGCAGCCCCCGCATTTAGCAACAATTACTCAATTATTAATCCTATGGGGACAATTCCCTCTAATAAAGTTAGAAAAGAGACTCGCATCGCTCCAAAGCGGACTTTCAATATCAAGAGCAAGCCCAGGCCCTCAAATCGGAGCCAATGATCACAAACTAGTAAAATAAAGTATGAACTAGTCAATAAAGGCTTACAAGGTCGAATTCTAACTCTATAAGTGATTTCCCAACCTTCTCCGCGAGTTTCCTAAATTCCGACCCCTGGCCCATGTGCCTAGATTTCGAGATTTTTCGAAGAAAGTCGTTCTCTATAACCTAAAGACCAATAATATATAAATCATAGTTTATTTCATAACAAATTTCGTGGTTAAATCTTAGTTTTATTAAAACCCTAGGTCTAGCTGTAACCCTTTGATTTTACCTAGTTTTGGTGTTTAATCCACCTAATGTACATGTATTTAAACTAAGGATGAATAGAAATTACTAAACTCACAATGCTACGTTGAAATTCCCTCTTTTCAAGCTCTCGATCACCCAAGTGTAGAGTAGAAATGAAATAAATGCTCTAAGACCCGTTTTTAAAAGCTCCGACCAGTCATCTGATGTCGCAGTTGCGGCACCAGGCTCGTAAATGCGAGGTCACAATTGCGACAAAAGGTTCGCAAATGCGAGCTGAGCCCTAGCCTGACATGATTGCAAATGCGAGGCGTGGGTCGCAAATGCGGACCTTGCTGGGTTCGCAAATACGAGGAAAAGGTTCGCAAATGCGAACACTGCCCAACTCGGCCAATTTCGCAAATACGATGCATGGGTGGTAATGCGGAACCTATTGGATTCGCAAATGCGATGAAATGGTTCATAAATGCGAAGACTGTCCAGCCCGGCCAATATCGCAAATGCGAAGCATTTCTTGCAATTGCGATGGCCATCTCGCAGTTGCGAAACCTGCAGCAGCAACAAAAATACCAGCAAAAACTACTATGTCTTCTTACCTCCAACCATGCCCGAATCTCACCCGAGCCCTCGGGGCTCCACTCCGAACACCCACGCAAGTCCTATCACAATGTGCAAACTTGCTCAAGCAATCAAATTGCCTAATGAACATCTAAAACCACGGATCTAACCCCAAAATGCATGAATTCCTGAAAAACACTTAAATTCCTATCTTTTCAACCGAACGTCCAAATCACGTCAAATCAGCCCCGTTTCTCCCGAAATTTCACAAATAAGACTAAAATATTATAACTAAATTCTATTGGGCTTCGGAACCAATATGCGAGCCCAATATTAATGTGATCAAGCATTTTTCCTCTTTATTGAACTCTTAAGGTTTCCATTTGAGAATTTTTAATAAAAATTCATTACTCGGGATAGGGACCTCGAAATTTGATTCTGGGTATATGCCTAGGTCCATATTTATCTATGGACCTTCCAGGACTGTCAAACCACGAATCTGGGTCCGTTTTCCCAAAAAGTTGGCCGAAGTCAAACTTTATCTTTTAAGAGAATCTTAAAGAAATAATTAGATATATTTTTACTCAAAACTCTTCCAACTCTCTAACCAACCATCCCCGCAAGTTATAAATTATCTAAAGCAAGTTAGGGAAGTTTTATTCGAGGGAACAGGGTTCAAAAATGCAAAACGACCAGTCGGGTCATTACACAAGCAAAACTATCTAAATTTGCGACAGAGGAGGTGGTTGGAGTTGTTGAAGGATTATGACATCACTACTTTATATCATCCGGGAAAGGCCAAATGTAGTGGGTGATGGCTTGAGTCACCAGGCGGAGAGTTTGGAGAGTTTGGCATATTTACCCGTATCGGAGAGGCCTATGGCAATGGATGTTCAGGACTTAGCCAGGCAGTTTGTGAGATTGGATCTTTCGTAGCCCGGTCAGGTTCTAGCTTGCGTGGTTTCTCAGTCTTTATTATTTGATCGTATCAAGGAGCGGCAGTACGATGACCCTCATTTGCTTGTCCTCAAGGACAGGGTTCAGCATGGTGATGCCAGATATGTGACCATTCCCGAGGAAAGAGTATTATGGATGTAGGGTCGGGTTTGTGTACCCAATGTTGATAGGTTACGAGAGATGATTCTAGAGGAGGCCCACAGTTCACGATATTCCATTCATCTGGGTGCCACGAAGATGTATCAAGATTTGAAAGAGCACTACTGGTTGAGACGAATGAAGAAGGATATAGTTGGGTTTGTAGCTCAGTGCCTCAATTGTTAATAGGTGAAGTATGAGCACTAGAGATCGGGTGGATTGCTTCAGCAGATAGAGACTCCGGGGTGGAACTAGGAGCGTATCACCATTGATTTTGTATCTGGACTCTCACAAACCTTGAAGAAGTTCGATGCCATTTGGGTTATTATGGATCGACTGACCAAGTCCGCTCATTTCATTCTTATGTGTACCACTTATTATTTACAGCATTTGGCACAGATTTATATCCGGGAGATTATCCGTCTGCATGGTATTCCAGTTTCTATCAGACAGAGATACTCACTTCACATTGCGGTTCTGGAGAGCCGTTCAACAGGATTTAGGTACTCGGGTGGAGTTGACCATGGCATTTCACCCTCAAACGGATGGGCAGTCCGAGCGCACTATTTAGATTTTTTAGGATATGCTCCGTGCATGTGTGATGGAGTTTGGGGGTTCTTGGGATTAGCTCTTGATATTGGCAGAGTTTGCTTACAACAACAGTTCTCAGTCCAGCATCCAAATGGCACCGTTTGAGGCCTTGTATGGTAAGGGGTGTAGATCTCCAGTGGGTTGGTTCAAGCCGTGTGAGGCTAGGTTATTAGGCACGGATTTGGTTCAGGATGCTTTAGAGAAGGTTAAGGTTATTCAGGATAGGATCCGTACAGCCCAGTCCTGATAGAAGAGTTATGCGCACCGGAAGGTTCGCGATGTTTCCTATATGAAAGGCGTTATGAGATTTGGGAAGAAAGGGAAGCTGAGTCCGAGGTTTATTGGCCTTTTGAGATATAGTTGGGGAAGTTGATTATAAGCTTACCTTACCTCCCAGCTTGGCAGGGATTCATTCGGTATTTTATGTTTTGATGCTTCGAAGGTATCACGATGATTCGTCGCATGTGTTGGATTTCAGTCAGTCCAACTGGACAAGGATCTATCTTATGTTGAGGAGCCAATGGCTATATTGAGCATGTGAGTCCGAAATTTGAGATCAAAGAACATTACTTCAGTAAAGATTCAATTGCGGGGTCATCCGGTCGAGAAGGCAATCTGGGAGACCGAGCAGGATATGCGCAACCGTTACTCATCTTTTCACTACATCAAGTATGTCTCTACGCTCGTTCGAGAATAAATGAATGTTTAAGTGTAGGAAGATGTGACGACCCTACTGGTCATCTTAAGAATTAATGCCCCAATCCCCTATTAACTGCTTTCCCCAAGTTTATTTCTACTAATTTGATTTGTCTGGAGGTTCGTTTTTTAGTTTCGAAGAGTTTTGGGACACTTAGTCCCTAAATGAGAGCTTAGGTATTGGAAAACTGATCATATTCAGAACAATGTGCAGACGGACTTGGAATGGAAATCTGATTGTTCCGTTAAGCTTCGTTAGGTGATTTCGGGGTTAGGAGAATATTCAGATTGTGTTTTGGAGGTCCGTAGCTAATTTAGGCCTGAAATGCGGAAGTTTGAATTTTGGAAGTTTCCGGTTCGATAGTGAGATTCTCATCCGAGGGTCAAAATTGAATTTCGAGAGTTGCTATAGTTCTTTTATGTTATTTGGGATGTGTGTGCAGGATTTCAGGTCATTCAAGCGAGGTTTGATAGACTTTTTTATCGAAAGCGTATTTTTAGAATTTTTGAAATTCTTAGGCTTGAATTCGATGAAAAATAGGTGTGTTGATGTTGTTGGAAGTATTTTAAAGATTGGTACAAGTTTGAATGATGTTTTAGGATTGGTTGGAATGTTTTTTTGAGGACCCGGAGGCCTCGAGTGTGTTTCGGAAGGTTAACAGATCAATTCAGACTTGAAGAAAGCTATTGAAATTTCAGCTTCTACATTTTCCGCTTTTGCGGTGAACAATGACACACCTGTGGTGAATAGTAACCGCATCTGCAATGAACAAGATCCAGTGAACAGTAACTGCATCTGCGGAGAATAGTAACCACATCTGAGGTGAACAGTACCACACTTGCGGTGAATAGTAACCGCATTTGCGGTGAACAATAAATGCATATGCAAAAATTGCTCGAGAGATCATTTCAAGTTCTAAAAATGGGACTTCGTCCTATTTTGCATTTTTTGGCGCTTTGGAGCTCGGGTGAGAAGATTTTCTGAGAGATTTTCAGAGGGAAAAACGGGGTAAGTGTTCTTAACTTAATTTTTGTTAAATTACTCGATTCTATTACTAGTTTTGGCATTAAATCCGTTAATTTTGTTGGAAAAGTTTAGAAAACCCTCACAGATAGAATCACGAATTTGGGGGTCAAAATGTTATAGGATTTGAAAATTTTTGATATGGTTAGACTCGTGAGAGTGCAAGATTTCATGAAATATAAATTTTACCTAATTCCGAGACGTAGGCCCGAGGGGCATTTTGGTCATTTTGCCTAATTTCACGTCTTAGCTTTGAATTAAATCATAGAATAAGTTTCTTGAAGTATTATTTACATTATGAAATGGAATTGAATAGATTCAGGCCATTTGGAGTTGGATACACATGGCAAAGGCGTGATTTCTAGTTGACTTTGAGCCGGTTTGAGGTAAGTGGCTTGTCTAACCTTGTGTGAGGGACATTTTCCCTTAGGATATGATATTTGGTAATTGAATGCCTTGTACGTAAAGTGACGAGCACGTACTTGAGCTAATTGTTGAAAATCTAGTTTTACTTTAAATACTAAACTGAATTCCTTTCTTACCTATTTTATTCTACTTGTAAATTTAACATGTTTTACTACAGAAAAGCATGCTTGGTTGCCTGAATTGCCTGTTTGCTTAAACTGCCTTAATTGTATTTCATGAAGCATATTAGGCTAGAATTTAATTGTGACTTGTTGCGAGTCTGGAATTTATTCTAAATATTCTTGAGCTGTTGTCGTGTGTTTTACAGTTGGGACTACGGGACGACATCCCAGGAGATCCCCTGCACGTGTTTATGATCTGGACTGAGGTGCGGGATACTAAGAGATTCCTAGCACTAATATATTGAGGATACCAAGAGATTCTCGGGATACCAAGAGATCCCTAGCAAAGTTATTGAGGATACCAAGAGTTCATCGGGATACCAAGAGATCCTAACATATTTACTGAGGATACAAAGAGATCTCAGGATACCAAGAGATCCCTACTTATCATCTTTGTTGTGAACAGTATTTCGGTGTTTCCCTTATTTCTGTATTCCGTTACTGTATCCTTATTATCCTATGTAGATTTACTGTAGATTCTCGTTTATCCTGTCATTTATTATTTATTTATCTCAGTAATGCCCTGGCCTTCCTCGTCACAACCCGACTGAGGTTAGACTTGGCACTTACTAAGTACCGTTGTGGTGTATTTATGCCCTTTTTGCGCATATTTTTCATGTGTAGATCTAGGTACCTCTACCTAGGCGTACCACCCTTGAGGTAGAGAGATTTATCAAAGACTTCGAGGTACATCTGCCGCGCCCGCAGACCGAGGAATCTCTATCTTATTCTATCTTTTATCATTTAGCCTTCTTCTTTATGTTGTTGTAGACATTCTGGAGTTAGAGCATTTTTACTATATTTTTCAGCTTGTGTTCTCGTGAGTTTCTGGGTTTTGGGATAGTGTTGTAGGATGGTGTGATGTTGAGTTGTATTTGCTAAGCGACATTTTATATACCGTTTCCTTCCATTTGTTTAGTTTTGATTATTATTGCGCAAATGAGTTATTTTTCTGCATCGTTAGTCTTACCTAGTCGTAAAGACTAGGTGCCATCACGACATGTTCACGGAGGGCGAACTGGGATCGTGACAGAAGACTTGCAAACAAATAATATATATATGTCTAATATTGTCCAAAAAGCCAAAAGATATTAGCTCTACAAGTACTTCTATGAATGCCTTTAAACGTAAGGTTATAAATTATTTGAATATAAGTAACAAGATACGATGAATAAGCAAAACTAAAAGGTAAACAACCTAAAATAATCATTTTACCTAATTCTTCCTGATCTTTCTTAATATCGTATTTACGAAATAACCCCCAATACTCGGGTTAAGTCTTTGTTGCCTAGATGACTCATCTACTCCCCAATCAAGAGGGTGTTTCTCTTCCATATGTCTACGGAGTTGACCCGTTCCCCCTCCTTTATCGGGCTCGTGTTTATAATGTTCACTAAAAATTTTACATTTTACATATTTTTTTGATCTTCTAGTCTTTCAAAAAACATCCAACACTTACTTCTTAATCGTCGATTCATCTTAATGGGGAGAAGAGGTCTACTTGTTGCATCCCTAACATTTTGAGTTTGACTAGCATTACCAGGTGTAGGTGATGGTGTTTCAAGATTATCGAGTGGTTGAATATCATCTAACAAAGTATCTAAATCATCATCTACACCATAATTTTCTTGCATTCACTCATAATCTACATTTAAAATTTCAGGTGAACTTTTAGAAAATATGTGTAAAGCTACTAGAAGAACCAACACCAACTCTTGTTCTTTTTGAAGTTTTCTTACTACCTCTACTAGTGCACGCTTTTTTGGCCGCTCTAAGTAAATTTATTTTATAAATTAAACTACTAATGTAAGAAATTAAAGTAAGAAATTAAATTAAGAATTCTAAATAATAAAATAAGTGCACACCAAATAAGAGAAAGAGATGGAACAAGTGTACCAGGATTCCTTATGCCACACTAATTTTGAATTTTTGATATCAAAATTCAAACTTCAATTGATAGACCAAAACTTGATAGTTGATAATACTTGAATACTTGATACCATACTTCACTTGAATAATTGATATTTGATAATAATATTTTTGTAATGGCTAAACTAAATAATTGATGAAATTTGAAATAATAAATAATTGAGAATTTGAGATTTGAGAATTTAAGAACTATAATATCAAGAGAGAATTGAGACTTGAGAGAGAATTAGAGTAGTAAGAGAGTGAATTGTGAGAAGAAATGAAGAAAAAAGGGGATTATTTATAGATTTTAAAAGGTTAAAAAGTAATTTTGCATATTAGGGGTGGGAGGCTATATTTTTAATTGGGGGCAAAATTGGCCAATTTTGCAAAATTTGGCCATTCCCCAATGGTCATTTCTCAATTTGGCCGTTGGTAACAGTCCAATTAAATTAAAAGAAAATTCCAACTGTAACCAGGATGCTAACGGGTTGTAGTCCATGTTCAACCTGTTAAGAGATTTCAGGTTCAACGGGTTAGGGGCACCGTTAATCTTAACGTGAATGTCCACAACCTGCCCCCCTAAACAACCCGTCCCAGCCCGTTCAATAATGAACAATAGCAGGATGAACCGAGTTGACATGGGTTGAAGCGGGCTAAAAATATGTCAGCCCGGCCCGATTTACAGTTTTACCTAAGGTTGGGAAATTTGACTCCCTAGGTTGTTTAGGTCTCACAATTCACAGACAAGCTTAGTAGAGTCTGAGGGATTGGTACAGAGACGTCTATATTTATCCCCAGAGGCTACACAGTTAGGAAAAACTTCACATATATTCCTTCCTATCGTATGACTTGGTTTCTCAATGCTAATTGAACTTCTACCCTATTCTTTCACAGATGATGAGAACATGTACCGTTTCATTAGCTGACCAGCAGCCCAAGCCCCTTATAGCAGCTCCTGCGAGGGGTAGAGGCCGAGGCCGTGCTAGGGCCCGAGGTAGAGGTAGAGTTCAACCCGGGGCTCGAGCAGCAACACCATTGGCGGAGCCTCAGGTTGAGTTTGACGAGGAGGTTCCAGCCCAGTCAGTTCCAGTGGGCCAGCTCAAGTCCCATAGGGGTTCATCGCCACCCAGTACTTCAGGATTCTCCGGTCCATCTAGTGGGTCTTATGGAGAGTGCCACGGAGGCATGCTTGCTTCCTATGGCACCAGTCGTCTCTCAGGCTAGAAGAGGAGCCCAAACTTTTGCTACTCGCACTCCGGAGTAGATGACTCCCTAGTTCCAGACTCCAACAGCTCAGCCAGTTGGGGTAGTTCAACCTGGTATTGTGGCGCATACCAAAGAGGGGCCAACTGTGTTTGCTGAGGCCCTGTGGAGGTTGGACAAGTTCACCAAGCTCTTCATTACCACTTACAAGTGGTGCATCTTCCGATGATCACCGAGATCATTTAGACAGTTGTCACGAGGTTTTTTGGAACATGGGGATAATGGATACCAATGGGTCGACTTTGATGCTGTTCGGTAGTCTGGATCCCCCAAGACTTGGTGGAGAGATTATTATTTGGCTAGACCAGCCCTTGACATGGGATCAGTTTTCTGAGCTATTTCTGGAGAAGTTTATTCCTATCAATCAGAGAGAGAACTATCAGAGGTAGTTTGAGCGTCTTTAGCAGGGTTCTATGACTGTTACTCAGTATGAGACTAGTTTTATTGATTTGGCCCATCATGCTCTTTTCATACTTCCCACTGAGAGAGATAGAGAGAGTGAGGAGGTTCATTTAGGGGCTCGTTTAGCCTATTCGATTGTAGATGACTAAGGAGACATGGAGCGAGATTTCTTTTCAGGATGTGGCCAATGTGGCCAAGAGAGTTGAGATGTCTCTGTCACATGGGGGTGGTCAGGGGTTTGACAAGAGGCCTCGTCATTCAGGCAGATTCAGTGGTGTCTCGTCTGGAGGCATGGATTCTTTGGTAGAGGCCATCCTCCTAGGCCTTTTTAGTCAGCACTTCGAGTTTCTTATGGTGCTTCAGGCGACCGTGGTTCTCATATGAAGTATTCTGATCAACACTCCTATAGTGCACCACTGCCTCCTAACAGCGCGTCGTTGCTCCAAAGTTTTTAGGGTGGTAATTTAGGTTGTCAGGGTCAGGAGTCTCAACAGCCGTGGGGTTGTTATACTTGTGGCGATACGAGGCATATTGCTAGATTTTTACCTCAAGCATCGAGCAACTCTTAGCATTAGGGTTCCCATTCCATAGTTCAGGCATCGAGTGTTCCACAACCCGCTCAGCGAGTTAGGGGTAGAGGTAGAGGTGCTGTATGTGAAGGTAGAGGTATTAGAGGTGGAGGTCAGCCACCAGGAGGGTGTCCTAAAGATGTAGTTCAGAATGGTGGGGCCCAACCCCCGATGTTATGCTCTTCTAGCCATGCCTGAGGTTGAGGCCTTTGATGTAGTTATCACAGGTAATGTTCTGGTTTTTAGTAAGGATGCTTCAGTACTATTTGATTCAGGGTCTACATACTCCATTAGTCATCTTATTTTGCATTGTATTTGATCATGCCTAGTGATTCCTTGAGTGCTCATGTATATGTGTCTATGCCGGTGGGTGATTCTATTGTGGTGGATTATGTTCATCGTTCATGAATAATTGTGATTGAGGTTCTTGAGACTCGTGTAAATTTGTTACGTTTGGGCTGGTTGTCACCTTAGCACGCTATCTTGGACTATCATGCCAAGATTGTGACCTTAGCCTTGCCGGGGTTGCCTCGCTTAGAGTGGAGAGGGACTCCTGGTCATTATACCCGTAGTGTTATCTCATGTATGAAGGCTCGGTGTATAGTCGAGAAGGGGTGTTTGGCCTATTTGGCATATGTTCGTAATTCTAGTGGTGAGGTTCCTTCTATGGATTCTGTGCCTTTTGTTCGTGAGTTTCCTGAGATTTTTCCTTCAGACCTACTGGGTATGCCGCTCGACAAGGATATTGACTTTTGCATTGATTTGGCTCCAGGCACTCAGCCTATTTTTATTCCGCCGTATCGTATGGCCCTACCTGAGTTGAAAGAATTGAAGGGGCAGTTGCAAGACTTTCTTGATAAGGGCTTTATTAGGCCTAGTGTCTCACCCTGGTGTACACCAATGTTGTTTTTGGAGAAGAAGAATAGATCGATGAGGATGTGTATAGATTATTGGCAGTTGAACAAGGTTACAATCAAGAATAAATATCCATTGCCAATGATTGATGATTTGTTTGATCGGCTTCAGAATGCCAAGGTATTTTCGAAGATAAACTTGAGATTTGGCTACCATCAGTTGAAGATTAGGGCATCTGATCCCTAAGACAGCTTTCCGCACTCGATACGGGCATTATGAGCTCTTGGTGATGTCATTTGGGTTGACAAATGCCCTAACAACTTTTATGGATTTTGATGAGTCGAGTGTTCAAGCCTTACTTGGATTTATTCGTGATAGTCTTCATTGATAATATTTTGATCTATTTCCGCAATCAGGATGAGCATGAGTAGCATCTGAGAGTTTTCCTTCAGATGTTAAGAGATAGTCAATTGTATGCTAAGTTTTTAAAATGTGACTTCTGGTTTAGGCCAGTTGCATTCTTGGGTCATATTGTATTAGGCGAGGGTATTCAAGTGGACTCAAAGAAGATTGAGGCAGTCAAGGAATGGCCTATACCCGCATCAGCTACGGAGATTCGGAGTTTCTTGGTTTTGGCGAGCTATTATCGTCGGTTTGTGGAGGAGTTTTCATCTATATCATCCCCTATGACCAGGTTGACCCGAAGGGTGCCTAGTTCAGGTGGTACTACGAGTGTGAGGTGAGATTTTAGAAGCTCAAGATAGCTTTGACTATGACCTCGGTGTTGGTTTTGCCCACAAGTTCAGGGCCATGTACAGTTTATTATGACACATCTCGTATTGGACTTGGTGCGGTATTGATGCAGGATGGCAATGTCATTGCTTATGCTTCATGATAGTTGAAGATTCATGAGAAGAATTATCCAGTTCATGATTTAGAGTTAGCCGCCATTGTTCACGCATTGAAGATTTGGAGGCACTATTTATATGGCGTGTCATGTGAGGTATTCACGGATCACAAGAGTTTGCAATACTTGTTAAAGCAGAAGGAGCTAAACTTGAGGCAGAGAAGGTGGTTAGAACTACCTAAAGACTATGGCATCACCATCGTATATAATCCAGGGAAGGGAAATGTGGTGGCCGATGCATTGAGTAAAAAGTCAGCCAGTATGGGTAGTCTTGCGTATATTCCGGTTAGTAAAAGACCGCTTGCTTTTGATGTTCAGACTTTGGCCAATCAGTTAGTGAGGTTGGATGTCTTAGAGCCCAACTATGTGTTAGCTTGCACAGTCGCTCGTTCTTCATTTTTGGAGCGTAATTGAGATCGACAGTATGATGATCCCTATTTGTGTGTCCCGAAGGACACGGTGCAACATGGTGGTGCCAAGCATGTCACAGTGGGAGATGGTGGAGTTTTGAGGATGCAAGGTCATATTTGTGTGCCTAATGTGGATGGACTTTGGGAGTTGATTCCAGAGGAGGCCCATAGTTCCATGTTCTCTATTTATCCGAGCGTAGCTAAGATGTAGGGCATTTGCGACATCATTATTGTTGGAGGACGATGAAGAAGGATATTGTTGCGTATGTGGCTCGATGTTTGAATTGTCAGTGGGTAAAGTACGAGCATAAGAGATATGGTGGTTTGTTTAGAGGATTGAACATCCCTAGTGGAAATGGGAGTGTATCACTATGGACTTTCTTGTTGGACTTCCACGGACTCAGAGGAAGTTCGATGCAGTGTGGGTCATTGTTGATAGGCTGACCAAGTCAGTACATTTCATTCCTGTAAGTCTCATATTCTTCTGTGAGGTTAGCTGAGATCTATATCCGGGAGATTGTTCGTCGTCATGGTGTGCCCATGACTATCATTTCGGACCGATGTACACATTTTACCTCACATTTCTAGAGAGCAGTTCAGTGTGAGTTGGGCATACGGGTTGAGTTGAGCACATCATTTCATCCTCAGACAGACGGGCAGTCCGAGTGTACTATTAAAAATTTAGAAGATATTCTATGAGCTTGTGTCATTGATTTTGGAGGCTCGTGGGATAAGTTATTGCCTTTAACAGAGTTTGCCTACAACAACATCTACTAGTCGAGCATCCAGATGGCTCCTTATGAGGCTTTATATTGTAGGTGGTGTCGGTCGCCGGTTGGATGTTTTGAGCCGGGAGAGGCTCGGTTGTTGGGTACGAATCTAGTACAGGATGTCTTGAAGAAGTTTAGGATCATTCAAGATAGGCTTCGTACAACTCGCTCTAGGAAAACGAGTTATGCCGACCGTAGGGTTCGGGATGTGGCATTCATGATCGGCGAGCGGGTATTGCTTCGAATGTCGTCTATGAAGGGCGTGATGAAATTCAGAAAGACGGGCAAGCTTAGCCCTAGGTTCATTGGCCCGTTTGAGATTCTTGATCGAGTGGGATAGGTGGCTTACAGACTTGCGTTTTCGCCGAGCTTATCAATTGTGCATCAAATATTTCATGTGTCTATGCTTCGGAAGTATCACGACGATCCATCCCACTTGTTAGACTTCATCACACTCTAGTTAGATAAGGACTTGTCCTATGAGGAGGAGCCGGTAGCTGTTCTAGACCGGCAGGTTCGTCGGTTGAGATCAAAGAGTTTTCCTTCTGTTCGTGTTCAGTGGAGAGGTCAGCCCGTTGAGACATCGACTTGGGACTCCGGTTCCGATATACAGAGCCATTATCCCATCTTTCCTCTTACTCAAACATGTCTTGCTTATGTCCATTCAAGGACGAACGGTTGTTTAAGATGTGGAGAATGTGATAACCCAAAAGGTCATCACTTGTATTGAAAATAAATTTCGTGTTCCGAGGTCTTAAACCTCCTTCTACCTACTCGATTTGCATGTGTGGTCCAAGCATGTATCCGGAGAGCCATTATATGAAAATCTATGAAAAATAATAAAATTCGCTTTTAAAATGAATTTAAGTTGACTTCGATCAATATTTTTGGTAAGCGTACCCGAAAAATATGGGACTTGGGCATATGCCCGGAATTGAAATCCGAGGTCCCAAGCCGGAGAAATGAATTTTTTAAAAAATTGTCTTCTGGAAAATATAAGAGTTTTATAAATAAAAAGATCTTTAAATTGATGGTATCGGGCCTGTATTTTGGTTCTGGAGCCCGGTACAAATTCGAAGTAATAATTAAGTTGAATTTGTAAAGTTGGGTAAGAACCGGAGTCCATTTAGTATAAATCGGACCTTTATTTGAGAAAATTAGAAATTGTGATATTCTTTAGTGATTTTACGAATTTGAGTCTCATAATTGTTTTATGTTATGTTATTATGAGTTTATTGATAGTACTAATATATCGTCTTTTGTTACTTTCTTGAGCCGAGTGTCTCCTGAAAACAACCTCTCTGCCTCTCGGGTAGGGGTAAAATCTGCATATATATTACCCTCCCCAGATCTCACGTGTGGGATTATACTGGGTTGTTGTTGTTGTTGTTATTGTTGTTATTGTTGAGGCTTAATTCATAGTTGTTCATTTTATTTTGATGATTTGATCGCACGAGCAAGTCCGTATGATTTTTTGGACTTGCATGCATATTTCGTTTGGAGCCTCGAGGGATCGTGGAGTTCTGGATATGCCACATAGTGGATTTAGACTTAGAACATAGCTGCAGGTTCAGATAAGTTCCAGGTCACTAAACCAGACTTCGCGGTCCACGGTGTTTTCTCGCGACCGCGGTGGGGCCTCGTGGCGGCGATGGGATTTATGCGATCCGCCGTGAGCAAGGCTATGCCTTTGCATCCGCGCTCGATATTTCACAGCCCCCGGTGGAGTTATGCGGTATCGGTCCCTTTTATGCGGTATGCATTGAGGTCTGATAGGAGTATATAAACGGGACTCTTCAGCAATTTTACAATTTTCAAAACCCTAAAACATAAGAGGCATTTTCAAAACATTCTTTCTTCCCACAACACAAGTAAGTGATTTTTAAATCATTTCCTTTACCCTTTAACATTTTTTTTTGCAAGATATATTTAAATTTGGGGATTTAAACCTCAAATTAAATTTGAATTCCAAAACCAATTATATATCCGGGCTCGGGGGAAATGGATAATCGGGTTTTGACCAAGCAGGCCACGGGTCGATATTTTTTGACTTTTGAGGAAACCATTGGAAAATCTATTTTTCGTGCATTAGAATTGATTCATTTTGCATTTATTGGTATTGTTAAGTAAATTATGGCTAGATACCAGGGAATTGGTGGTGGAAACAAGAGGTAAAGCGGTAGTTGAGGCTTGAATTATGTTCATGACATCGAGGCAAGTGTTTGGTCTAACCTTAGCTTGAGGGATTAGAAGTCATATCTTACTTGCTATGTGTTAATTGTTGAGTACGACGTATAGGCATGATGACGAGTATCCATACGTTGGTATCAAGCATGCCCGTGAGTTTTATACAACAATTAATGTGACTCCATTTCGTATTGTTCATGCTTTAAATGATGATTTCTATTGTTGAACAAGGCTTGTGAAAGTATTACTACTAATTGAACATTGAAAAGCGCTGGCTCACGTTGTAAAATGATTTGTGGAAGTATTATTGGCCATTGAACATTGTAGAACATTGACTCAAGTTGTGAATTAAGTTGTAAGTAATTGTGGAAAAGAGAATAGGTTTATGATATTGTCTCCCTTGTCGAGACGTTGTTATTTTTATGTTAATCTCCCTTATCGGGATGTTATTGCTTTTGATATTGTTCCCCTTGCCGGGATGTGGTTGTTATACTATTGTTCCCTTGCCGGAATTTTATTATAATTTTATTTATTTCCTTACCCGTATTGTTTTGTTATTGTTGTTTGGCTAAGAAAGAGTGTTAAAGCACGACAGGTTATGTCGTGCATGATATTTGTGAGAGAGTGTTAATGCATGGAGGGTGATGTCGTAACGATATTGTAAGGTTAAAGCAGGAAGGGTGATGCAGTGCCGTATGATATACAATTCAGTACCATGATATAAGTGATAATACACGAATGATCATCCCGTGCCATGATTATGTGAGGTAAAAGCACGAAGGGTGATGCCATGCCGATTATATTGATTCTTATAGTGAGGTCTAGAGTAAAAGCAGAAGGGTGATGCCGTGCACTTGTATTTGATTTCCTGATTATTATTGATAATTGATTTATGGTATTTTTTACAATTATTTATTGTTTTTTCCGTTGTTACTAGTTTCCACCGCAATATGTTTTCCCCCTTCTTATCTTTAGTTGTAAAATTTTGCCTTTATTTTCGTTATATATAATTCAACTGCACATGTTTATTTGGTAGTTTGGTCCCAGCCTCGTTATACTTCGCCGAGGTTAGACTAGGCACTTACTAGGACAGAGGGTCGATTGTGCTAATACTATACTCTGCACTCTTTTGTGCACATCCTGGTACCGAAGCATACATACCTTAACTTGGGGTTGCTGCCTTCGGTCTATTCGGAGACCCGAGGTAGTCCTGCAGGCGTCCGGAGGCCTTGGCGTCCCCTTCTATCCATCCATTCTATTTCTTTTATGTATTCCAGGGACAACATTGTATTTATCTTTCAGACCCTTGTTTGTAATGTTCCTAGACAGCCTGTAAAATTGTGACACCAGTTCTGGGTAGTCTATGTTTAAGGATTTGTATCGGTAATATTTAAATGGTTATATTTTGTTCTTCCGCTTATGTAATTCCGATTATATATAATTTTGATTCATAGATGTTAAATGATTAAAAAAAATAGGAAAAAGGTAAATAATTGGAATGATTGGCTTGCCTAGCTTTCACTAGTAGGTACCATCACGATTCTCGATGATAGAAAATTCAGGTCGTGATTGAGATAGTGAATATCGATGCAGGAGTTTTGTTTTAAAAAGGAATATTTTAAGGATAACAACAACAACAACAACCCAGTATAATCCCACTTAGTGGGGTCTGGGGAGGGTAGTGTATACGCAGACCTTACCCCTATCCTGGGGTAGAGAGGCTGTTTCCAAATAGACCTCCGACATCCTTCCCTCCAAGAATTTCCCACCTTGCTCTTGGGGAGACTCGAACTCACAACCTCCAAGAACTTCTAACCGAGAGGTTGTGAGTTCGAGTCTCCCCAAGAGCAAGGTGGGAAGTTTTTGGAGGGAAGGATGTGGGGGGTCTATTTGGAAACAGCCTCTCTACCCAAGGTTAGGGGTAAGATCTGCATACACACTACCCTCCCTAGACCCCACTAAGCGGGATTATACTGGGTTGTTGTTCTTGAATATTTTAAGGATAAAATAGTAAAAATCTTAGACAAACTTATAATGCTTTTAAGCTAAAAATTTATAAGTTGAATGTGACCAGCTTATGACTTTTGACTTATAAGTAACTTTAACTTTATCAAATATATAAATAAATTGAAAAATATATAAATAAATTTGACCGGGTTATAAAATTACCCAAAGAACTCTTAGTATAATCGCTTACTCCATTTATAATTCATTCATAAGCCTCGAGCGCTTCTACTTGCCTAATTCCTAACTCTGAATAGGGTTGCAGGAGATAAAACGTCACTCTTCTTATGCCCTCCACCTTCCTATTTCTATCGCAGCCCTTAAATTAAAAGAAGCCCTCACTTTCCACTTCCAATCTAACCATCTTTCACTTGTTTCTATCTCTCTATCTCAAGAATGGGGGCTTCGCTTCCTCCTAAGGAGGCCAACCTCTTCAAACTCATCGTTGTGAGTATTCAATTCTATCTTCTACTTCAATCTATGCTCTATAGTGAATTATTTCTAATCGACTTTTATTTTTCGCATCAAATTCTATTGACACGTAATTCTTATCCATTTTAAACGCTAGATTTTATGCTAGTTACTTCATTGACTTTTCAAGATGATTGTAACATTCGAATTTGGATGTCTGATTTGAATTTTGAATCACTTCAATTCTCACTTAGCTCTCCGAATTTTAACTAATATTGGTGACTACTCATTCTGTCAAAATACTTGTTTTGATGGAACGACATAGTACACACTTCTATATCAAGCGTCTGTTTTGAGTGAGTTTAAAATGGCGCCTACTGAATAATCTTAAAATCAAGATGATTTCCATGAAAAAGGTAATTTGGTAATGCTAGTTCTTTTTACTCCTCTATCATTAAACAAGTCTTCATCTTTGTACTTGTCTTGTGTAGTTGGTTAGCATTTTCTTTTTCCCTATCTGGTCATGTGATGTAGAGAGATTTTGATCGAAGGCCGATGATAGCACTTACATAGACTTCGTTTTGAGTGCCATTATTTGTAATGTTCGAGGCAATTGACGATGCCAATGATAAGCTTCAGTTTAGGCTTTTTAATCATTCAAGTTTGTTTTGGTTGTGAAGTAGCAGGAGTCACTTGTAGGACTTCACTATCAAATCATAAGGAAAAAACTATTTTTTTGTTGATGAATAACAAATTTTAACTTTGTTATCTGACTAATATTGCTATCGCTTCGTTAACCACATAAGACAGCTAAGTTAATTTATTGGAAATGTGTCATCATTTCTGACTACCTTTGACTTGAAGTTAGAAGATGATCTGACACTATTTTTATTCTGTTCGGGGCATTGTTTTGATTGTTGAAAATATGGCTAATTTGATACCCTATTTCTCAATTCCTGCAGAAATCATACGAGACCAAGCAGTATAAAAAAGGACTAAAAGCCGCTGACACAATTCTCAAGAAATTTCATGATCATGGAGGTAAGTCCAATTCTATTGCGGCATATCCAGAATGAAAAGTTTTGGAAAGTTGATGATTCCGTTGGACATAAACATCTGCTTGTTCACTTTAAAATTCTTTGGTTCATCTATATGCGGCGGTGACTTTCAACTTTAAAGCCATTTTTACCATGTTAGAGTGTCAGATTGAAATAGGTAACTAACTTCACCTGTGTAAAGCATCTAGCTTTTTCTCTCAGCGGTAGATGCCGGAAGGCAGTAGGACATAACATAAATAACCATCTGCAAAGCAACAAGTTCGTTTGATACCAACGTTAGAAGTCCTAAACTTGAGGGCATATTCCCAGTTGGTGCTCTGTACTCTTCTTTTTGTTGCTTAATGATATGAAGATGGAGAAACACACACATATGCCGATTATTTACGAGTCTTTAGGCCCGGTCTGGTTTGGTTCAGCAGCAGTGATGGATGAAGTTGGTCCTTCGGGGACATCCATATATTGGCACTGATAGATGCAGAAGTCAACTGCTAGCGAAATGGGGTGCAATTGAAACCATTTTGATGAAAATTTATGCTATGTAAATAGGGTAAAAATGAGATTTTTGGGTTATATATAAGCCATTGAATCTTGGGTCGGTGATTCAGGGGGACGGAGAGATTGACGGGGACGTCACTGATCGTATAGGAGCAGGGTGGTCAAAGTGGAGGCTTGCATCAGGAGTCCTGTGTGACAAGAAAGTTTCACAGAAACTCAAGGGGAAATTTTATAGAGTTGTGGTTAGACCTGCCATGTTGTATGGGGCGGAGTGCTGGCCAGTGAAGAACTCTCATGTTCAGAGAATGAAGGTTGCGGAGATGAGGATGCTCAGGTGGATGTGCGGGTTCACCAGGTTAGATAAGATTACGAATGAAGTTATTCGAGAGAAGGTGGGGGTTGCCCCGGTGGATGAGAAGATACGAGAAGCGAGGATGAGGTGGTTCGGGCATGTGCAGAGGAGAAGTCTTGATGCCCCAGTGAGGAGTTGTGAGCGGTTGGCGATGGTCGGCGTACGACGAGGCCGAGGGAGGCCTAAGAAGTATTGGGGAGAGGTGATTAGGCATGACATGGCTAGAATGCGGGTTTCCGAGGACATGGCCCTTGATAGGAAAGTCTGGAGGTCTAGTATCAGGGTTGTAGGATAGGAGCTCCTAGAGTTTTTCGTACTCCTCACCCGGGGTTGGGTTAGGCTTGGCAAGGCTATCCATAGATGAACTGTGTATTGGATTGTGTCTCCCTTATGGTAGTTATTTATGGTAGTTACTGTCTGATATTATCGCATGCTATTTTATTATGGTTCTTATGTTTAGATAATTATTTACGCTATTTTTGCTGGAGTTACTGATACTTTTTTGTTTTTGTTTTTGTTTTTCTTTTCCTTCACTGAGCCGAGGGTCGATTGGAAACAACCTCCCTGCCCTTTTGGGTAGGGGTAAGGTCCGTCTACATATTACCCTCCCCAGACCCTACTTTGTGGGACTATACTGGGTAGTTGTTGTATATAAGCCATTGAATCCCATTGAGGAATAATTATAGTAAAGTGGTGAAGGAGTGCAAGAATTATTTTAGATCGTAGGTTCAAAGCCCAGGTGAGACATTTTTTTAGTCCCCCTGAACTAAATCCTGACTCCGCCACCCACTATCTGAAATGAGGAAAGATTGCCAAGTGTATTAAGAGAAACTATCAATAAATCAAATCTAAAAACACCGTAATCGGTGAAGGGATGAAGGATGTCTACTTCTATGAGAATCAAAGCCTCAAAGGCTGTATGCATCTGTGCTTTTATCCTTTAATTTTTTGAATTTGCGGTTCAAACTACTATCATTTTGATAAGTTATAGGAGCTCAAGTAGTGGAACCATGTGAGTGTGCAGGGTGAGAGATAGAGGAGTAGAGCTTGAGCAGATATATATAGGGGTTATTTTTTTGAAAAGGTAGTTAAAGCTAGCAGATGATAATTGATCAATTTTCCAAACATGTATAATTACGTATACTGTATACAGAAAGTGCATTCTTTTGGTACCAGTACCAGTTTCCAAAAATTTCAAGCTGGACTACCAAATCATAACCGCTGCTGCTAAAATGCAAAATGAGAACAGGCAACTATATCCTGATCATACTTGGAGAAAGGTAATGCGGGCCACATGCAATGATCAGTCGAAATCATTAATTGCTTACCACTTTACCGGTTCAAAATGAAATGACTAAAAATTTGAGAACTATGAACATACACACTTATCTTATTGTTTCTACCAGACTTCCAACAATTACCGTTGGGGATTTCTCGTGCAAAATGCTCTTCTTTCCCACACATCAAGCAACTACTACTAAATGCCCAACAACAGCACACTTGAGACACCCACTTCCTCCTCTGTGATACCCTCATCCATAACCATGCCGCCTCTGCCACCACCACCGTATTGTTTACCTCCACCATCACCATATCAACCATCACAGCCACTATATCAACCACCTCCAAATACCTATCAAAGAAGAAAAGAAGTCAACTACGTCCGAGTGCCGTATTCACTGCCCTAACCACCATCACTACCTCCGTATCTACCTCCTTCACTGCAGTATCCCCACCAATGTATCTTCCACCTCTACTGCCTATCCCCCGTCACCGCAACTAATGCCACTGCCACTGCTGTTGGAGTTGCCTTAGACAGGTGCACCACTAGCTGTGACATTGATAGCCTTGGTATGTGGCTGTTCTCTGTGGATCAACTTCGAACTAGATGGCTTCAGACTTCAACTAAGCTATGAAAGCCCTCGGATCTGATAACATATCTTGGCCACTGTCATTAGGAGTAATGACTCTGGAAGCACTGAACCACCTCATAGAACCCTAGAACCTAATTCCATGTTCGCTCTCCAACGTCATTGTTGTCTCCCATAAAAACCCTAAAGACCCTAACAGAAACTTCATCTCCTGATATTATCACCAGTGTGGCTTTTGACGATGTGGTAGCTGATGTATGGTTTATTGATAAGACACCCATATTCTTGATGACTATCATTTTTCTCTGTGGCTTTCTAAATGCTGATGCTATTACTGTACTTTATGCTGTGGTTACCAGAAACATTGGCAATGAAAGGATTAACATTGAATTGTATGGACCGAAAGTCAGAAGCATACGAACTTGTCCGGCTTGGACTGAAGGTGTAGTTTTGCTATTTTTGTTTCTTTCCCTTTTTTTTGAATTTTCAGAACAAAAACTCCTAGTCCTTTAAGTTGGATTCTAGTTTGTGATGTTTTGGAATTAATTGCCCTTCTATCTTTGCAGAATGACCTTAAGAGCCATGTTTGCTGGCATGTTTATGGTCTACTATACCGGTCTGATAGAGAGTACCGAGAAGCAATTAAGTGTTATAGAAATGCCCTCAGGATTGATCCCGACAACATTGAGATATTGCGAGACCTGTCCCTTCTACAGGTCAGACTTCTCTTAATAACTGATCTGGTTTCAGTTTTTGCTCTTTTTTCTTTCTTTCTGAACATTTGTGCACTTCAATTTATCTTTCTTTCCCCCTTGGGATAATCAAGCTTGAAGCCTCATTAACGTGTTTGCTAGTGCTTAATATTATATGTTCGTCATATACAATTATAATTAAAAGGGCAGCCTGGTTCACTAAGCTCCCGCTCTGAGCAGGGTCCGGGGAAGGGCCGGACCACTAGGGTCGATCATACACAGCCTTACCCTGCATTTCTGCAAGAGGCTGTTTCCACAGCTCGAACCCATGACCTCCGGGTCACATGGCAGCAACTTTACCAATTATTCCAATGCTCCTCTTCATATATAGGTATAAGTATTGCCATTATTTTTTCCATTGGTGCTTGGTTTTATTTTCAAGCTCACACGTACTTCGAAAGCATATTTGTTGTAATTTTCCTTGTGACAAATATATTTCTGGAATTACACATGGTATTTTATGCTATGTTGCTTTTCTTCGAAAATGTGGCAGAATACATGTCGGATTCTCCAAAAGTAGTGCATTTTTGAAGGATCCGACACGGGTGCGGCTACCTTTTGGAGAGTCCGCGCAACATAGCTTTTATGACTTCTTTCATTGATCCAAGTGCTGTTTCTGGAGTATTTCACAGTGATGGTGTTCCATTCCTTCTGTTGTTGGTCCAAGTGCAATTTGACATGTACTTATGCTCAGATCTATTATCTCTATAGCATTTCAGCAATTTCTTTGTGTGTTCTTCTTAAAATTGTACTGTATTTGATGTGGCATTTCTGTCATATTCATCAATTGGGTTCTTAAGCACTGCTTATTCAGAAACTTGTAATTGAAAGTCTGGCCCATACGGACTGCATATTTTGTTTTATTATGTGCTTCTGTGAATTGCTCTGGTTGCTTGATCTCATCTTTGTCAGTCTAATTTAGTCAGTGGATGGCTTCTTTCCTGATCCTCAGCCTTTCAAAGTTTAGTTATTAGAGTTATAACTAAGAGCTTATCCAGTAACAGCTCTAGTATAATATATTCTGTCATACCGACTACCTTTTCCATTCATGGTTAAGTTCACCTATCCTGCGCTGTCCAATTTATGCGTTGATTCTTTTACAGGCACAAATGCGTGACTTGGAAGGTTTTGTTGAAACAAGACAGCAATTGCTCACTCTAAAACCAAATCATCGTATGAATTGGATTGGCTTTGCCGTTGCTCATCATTTAAACTCAAAGTATGCTTTGCTTCTAGTTTGGTAGAAGTAGCTACTGCTATATTAGAATTTAGATGTGTGTTTCCTTCCTGGTGACTTTGTTTTGATGACCTTAGGACTGCTGCATTATATGTTGTTCGTTCTGATGTTCAACATCCATGTGAGGGAATAATATCAACACCTAAAATCCTAAATATTATTTGAATGGAAATTGACAGTTGATCTTTTCTACTAATCAGTACCAAGGAGGTAGCAAAAGCCTGCAAAATGTGGATTTGACTCTTATCGCACGAGGGAGTCCAAGTCCAGCAAAACTTCTATTAATAATTTCAATGTTCCTCCTACATTAAAAATATACATTTTGAAGACATTTGACTTTACAATAATGAAGCTCTTTTTTCGAATCTACAAATCAGGAAATTATTGATTAGACTCCTCTTACTTATTTTTGTCCTTTAATTTCAGTTTCTGTGTTAGATTCCTCACCAATAGCACCACTTTTGAATTTATGTGTGGACAACATTTAGGTTGGTTAAGTGGCTAATTTGTCATTTAAGTCATATTCATCATTTAGCTAATTTGCTTCAATAGAATAAATAAGACGACTTTTATGATAATTGAAGCATGGAGATACCCGAGATGTTTTATCACTTGGTATGCTGTGCTGTTTGAGTCTTTCTTATCACTTTGGCATGGATTACTATGCTGTTGAAAAGCAATAAAATAGACTATAAAGTAAAAGAAATAAAAGTCATCATAACATTTGACGTCTGATATAGCCACTGGGTGAATATATTGTATCATCAAAACTTCTATTATCTAGCGTCTGAGAGGAAGTTAATCGTTTTCTTTCTTGTAATCATTAGTGGGTTTCTTTTGCCTGAAATATTTAGTTGTTCAGGTAGTTCCATGGATGGCTTTTCTTTCTTGTAATCATTAGTGGGTTTCTTTTGCCTGAAATACTTAGTTGTTTAGGTAGTTTCATGGATGGCGGTAATGGTATCTTCTTGTTGCTGTATACCAATTATTTCACAAATATTTGGGCCCTTGAGATTCGATATCATTCAGTTCTCTTATCTACTCTGTGCATGTTGAGGTAGTTCCATTTGTTATTTGTTAGTGGATCAAAAGCTGTTGATATCCTTGAGGCATACGAAGGGACTCTTGATGATGACTATCCCCCAGAAAATGAACGTTGTGAACATGGGGAGATGCTCTTGTACAAGGTAACAGTCACTGCTAGGAACAGGGTTTTACTTTTCTTTAAGATTTTTCCTAATCTGGGCACTGTGTTTGGCTGCAGCAAAGACTCTTGTGCAAAATACAAATCTGCTTTAGTTTGGTATTATTAAGGTTTTGCGCTTTTTGTCTTGGAACTTCCCATAGGCTGATTTATCTAGAATTTGCTGTTTCAGAAATTAAATGGAGTAGAATGAGAATAGTTTTTCAAGCTGGAAATTTTTCAGGGATGTAGTGTCAATAAAATGAGTCAAGACGGTGTAGGTTTTCTACCTTTTCATGTACATTGGGGTTGATTTAGCTCCATATGCAGAAAGGTGTCTCTCTGTGAAGTATATCCCATAGTTGAACATGTAAAAAGTGACGGTGGACACATCAATTGTAATGTTTCTGATTATTACTGTATGGGATAACCTGAAAGTGCTGCCTAGGATAGCTATAGAATTGTGTATAGTCATGCAAGATACTTAAGCTGCTATATATCTGGGAAGAACATTTTGAAAGATCATGAGTTATGTAAAAACATTTTGGTTCTTTAATAGCTGATTTTGTTTAGCTAGTAATTTAATGTAGATGAGTGTTTTCTTTCATTTGGGGTGGGTGGGTGGGTGGGATTTCATACGTTGTTTCTTTTTACATGGGGAATTCATATGTTGTTTGCTGGCATTGTTGATTATGGAGCTTTTAGATATTAGTTGCCTGTGAAGATGATGTTGTTTTATTCCTGTAACTTCAGTGTCATGTGCGTATGAACTGTTTCAGATCTCTTTATTAGAGGAATGTGGCTTTCCTGAGAGGGCTCTTGAAGAATTACACAAGAAGGAGTCAAAGATAGTAAGTACATAAAATTTAGTCCCATGAGATTGTTTTCAAATTAGGAATGTGTATTGACTATATTATGCAACCTTAGGTTGATAAATTGGCCTATAAGGAGCAAGAAGTTTCAACTCTCTTGAAGCTTGGCTGCTTCAAGGAAGGTGAAAGATTGTTCAGAGTGCTTCTCACCATGAATCCTGACAATTATAGGTACATAATTATCTAATTAGTTTGTTGAACTTTGATGTTGTGACGTAGCATTCATCTAATAAAATCACTGTCATCAGGTGAAACTATACCTAAATCTTTTCTATTTGTGCAAAACCTTCCTTTCAAATTCAGGTGTTGGGTTCAAGGTTTGTATTTCGTGTGGTCTCCTGAGGCATTCTTTTCAATAATTGTGCAAGTACAAAATGGAATTTTCCTATTCATATTTGCTGTTTAGTAAACTGTATTGGAACATCCGGAAGAAACTGATTTGTGATACTCGGAAGATGTAGTTTTTGTCTTCATTTGCATCCATTAAATTTTTTTTTTGTTTCTTTAGTCCCTTCTGTTTTGGAGTCTTCTCTGTTTTTGTCTTTCCTTTCAGCAGAAATCAAGTAAAAGAAACACATGTAACTACTGAGAAGATCTAACAAGCTCTTTAATTACTAATTAGTCGGTTTTTGTAGTGTCTGGTTTGTGTTTGCAAAGTGAACAAACTAAGCAAAAATACCTAAAAAGATTGTTCACCTCATGATTCAAGGTCCAGGTTACCTTCCCCCCCCCCCCCCCCCCCCCCCTTTTTTTTTTGTTTGATTAGGTGAATAATTTTATTAAAGATAAGGGAAATTCCTGTATGCAAGTCACATACCAAAAAGTAGAAAACCTACGAAAACAAAATGATCCTCCCCAGTAGATACCCAAACTAAATTACAAATTTGAACCTCATGGGTGCACCAAAAGGAATATTTGCTGATGACATAGTCTTGATAGACGAGACGAGGGTCGGTGTTAATGAGAGGCTAGAGGTATGGAGATGGCTCTCGAGTCTAAGGGTTTCAAAATAAGCAGATCTAAGACGGAATACCTGGAGTGCAAGTTTAGCGCCGAGCCTAGCGAAGTAGGCAGGGACGTGATGATTGGATCTCAGGTCATCGCCAAGAGGGACAGTGTCATATATCTTGGGTCGGTGATTCAGGGGGACGGAGAGATTGACGGGGACGTCACTCATCGTATAGGAGTGGGGTGGTCAAAGTGGAGGCTTACATCAGGAGTCCCGTGTGACAAGGAAGTTCCACAGAAACTCAAGGGAAAATTTTATAGAGCTGTGGTTAGACTGGCCATGTTGTATGGGGCGGAGTGCTGGCCAGTGAAGAACTCTCATGTTCAGAGGATGAAGGTTGCGGAGATGAGGATGCTCAGGTGGATGTGCGGGCTCACCAGGTTAAATAAGATTAAGAATGAAGTTATTCGAGACAAGGTGGGGGTGGCACCGGTTGATGAGAAGATGCGAGAAGCGAGGCTGAGGTGGTTCGGGCATGTACGGAGGAGAAGTCCTGATGGCCCGGTGAGGAGTTGTGAGCGGCTGGCATGGTCGGCGCACGGCGAGGCAGAGGGAGGCCTAAGAGGCATTGGGGAGAGGTGATTAGGTATGACATGGCTAGAATGCGGGTTTCTGAGGACATGACCCTTGATAGGAAAGTCTATAGGTCTAGTATCAGGGTTGTAGGATAGGGGCCCCTAGAGTTTTTCGTACTCCTAACCCGGGGTTGGGTGAGGCTTGGCAGGGCTATCCATAGATGATTTGTGTATTGGATTGTGTCTCCCTTATGGTAGTTATTTATGGTAGTTACTGTCTGATATTATTGCATGCTATTTTATTTATGGTTCTTATGTTTAGATAATTATTTATGCTATTTCTGCTGGACTTACTAATGCTCTTTTGTTTTTGTTTTTGTTTTTCCTTTCCTTCACTGAGCTGAGGGTCGATTGGAAACAGCCTCTCTACCCTTTCGGGTAGGGGTAAGACTTGTCTACATATTACCCTCCCCAGACCCCACTTTGTGGGACATTACTGGGTAGTAGTTGTTGTTGTTGGGTGCGCACCAAAAGGAAACAAGGGATCTGTTGAGTTGTCCCACATCGGAGGGATTTGAGTCCTTGGTCTCCTTATATGGCTTGGGCAATCCTCACCTCATAAGCTAGCTTTTGGGGTTGAGTTAGGCCCAAGGTCCATTCTTATCATGGTATCAGAGCCAGGCCCATCCCAATTATTGTTACCGATGTTTGGCCCCCATTTACGTTGTCCACGCTCCAGAGATCTGGGCGTGAGGGGGGTGTTGAGTTGTCCCACATCGGAGGGATTTGAGGTCCTTGGTCTCCTTATATGGCTTGGGCAATCCTCACCTCATAAGCTAGCTTTTGGGGTTGAGTTAGGCCCAAGGTCTATTCTTATCAGGATCAAAGGCTATTCCCCAACTGTACAAAGTCTTTCTCTATAAAAACTCTCCTATTTCTGTCTCCATACTACCCGTGAACGTGCTGGTGGAGCAACCTTTAAGGGTTTTGGGCAATGACCAGGAACATCTGTAAGGTTGGGTAAGGGTATTTCTTGGTATCTAAGGTCTAAAATGAAACATCATACCTCGTATATGTTGGGTACAAGGTAATCAATAGAAAGGGGAAGCGAGTCTGAGACTTCCTTTGTTGCCTGTGGTTTGTATAACTTTGTTATGTCAATGAAAGGAATCAATATTAAGTTGTATCAAGTTATGAAATCGTTCTTTTAATTTTACATTGGTTCTCCTCATTTTCCTCTTTTTGAACAGTCAGACTCGGTTATATTGGACTGGTTTCTTATAATTGCAGGCATGCATTTGTGCTTCTCATGTTGCTACACCCTTTTATTTTCTTGAATAACACGAGATTTTTCTTGCCTTTACTCTAAGCTGAAGAAGTAACTGTTCCCGTCATATGTTCTGTGTAACTTGCAGATACTATGAAGGTTTACAAAGATGTTTGGGACTGTATTCTGAAAATGGGCAATATACCGCTGATGAAATTGATAGATTAGAAACTTTGTACAGAGCACTTGCCCAGCAGTATAATAGATCATCTGCTGTAAAGGTAATTGGCTTTATCCTGCTTAATGATCTCCGCTGATGCTAGCCTCTGTGGCACATTTTTGATGTTTTTTCAACATGATTGATGGCACCTTTAATGTTATACAGTAAACTTTTGTTGGTATCTAGTGTTGCAACAGGCTCAGTATTTTGTTTTATGTCCTAAGCGTCGAGTTTCGCTGAATACTTTCAGCAAGGGCAGGATATAATATTGTGGCTATAGTATGTAGTTTAAGCAGATCTAAGACAGAATACCTGGAGTGCAAGTTTAGCGATGACCCGAGCGAAGTAGGCAGGGACGTGATGATTGGCTCTCAGGCCATCGCCAAGAAGGACATCGTCCGATGTCTTGGGTCGGTGATTCAGGGGGACGGAGAGATTGACAGGGACGTCACGCACCGTATAGGAGCAGGGTGGGCTAAGTGGAGGCTTGCATCAGGAGTCCTGAGTCCTGTGTGACAGGAAAGTTCCATACAAACTCAAGGGGAAATTCTATAGAGCCGTGGTTAGACCTGCGATGCTGTATAGGGCGGAGTGCTGGCCCGTGAAGAATTCCCATGTTCAGAGGATGAGCGTCGCGGAGATGAGGATGCTTAGGTGGATGTGCGGGCACACCAGGCTAGATAAGATTAAGAATGAAATTATTCGAGAGAAGGTGGGGGTGGCCCCGGTGGACGAGAAGATGCGTGAAGCGCGACTGAGGTGGTTCGGGCATGTGCGGAGGAGAAGTCCCGATGCTCCGGTGAGGAGCTGCGAGCGGCTGGAGATCGTTGGTGGTCGGCGTGGCAGAGGGAGGCTCAAGAAGTATTGGGGAGAGGTGATTAGGCAGGACATGGCTAGAATGCAGGTTTCCGAGGACATGACACTCGATAGGAAAGTCTGGAGGTCTAGAATCAGGGTTGTAGGATAGGGGCCCCTAGAGTTTTTCGTTCGCTCCTCCCGGGGTTGGGGGGGGGGGGACAGCAGGGTTACTCATAGATGATGTGTGTTTACTGTACGTTACTATTACTTGCTATTGTATTTTGGTATTTTGTTTCCTTTATTCGGATTATTATTAACGTTATTTATACTGGAATTTCTAATGCACTAATGCTATACTGCTTCTGTTTTGTTTTGTCTATGTTTTGTTTTACTACTGTTTTTCCCTAACCCTATGAGCCGAGGGTCGATTGGAAACAGCCTCCCTGCCCTTTCGGGTAGGGGTAAGGCTCGTCTACATATTACCCTCCCCAGACCCCACCTGGTGGGAATATACTGGGTAGTTGTTGTTGTTGTTGTTGCTATAGTATGTAGTTGCTGTTACTTGCAATGAAAGAACTAAGGACAAGGCAGTGTTCTTGGTGAAGGCTTTCCAACTTGGTCGTCTTTGTAGATTTTATTTGCACGTTTGTTAGATTACTCCTCACTTTCTAATGTTATATTCCTTGTAATAGGGGTACTTATGTATTTTAAGTGGAGAGGGGTAGAGTAGTGGGCCCATTATGGAATTATTTACTGTTTAATCATGCCCCTCTGGCCCTCGAGGATTTCTCGGTTATCAAAAAATGATATACATATAAAATAAAGCTCTTGTGTAGTAATAGACAAAAATATTCTCTTTGTTTGCTTGTGGACAAGTCGTGATCTTATTTTTCTGATGTAGAACGTAATGATCTTGTTAAACATCATTTTTCAGTTTGCAATAATAAACTTCTCTGTTATTTGTTTCTTTTTCTTATTCCTTTGTTTCCTTTTTCTATGTTCTTATACAGAGAATTCCACTTGATTTTCTCCAAGATGACAAGTTTCGGGAAGCTGCAGAAAGTTATATTCGACCTCTTCTGACAAAAGTATTTAGACGTGCATCCTGTTGGGTTTCCTTGGTCCTAGAGCTGAGCTAATATTTCTTTTGCTGATGTGCATATGTAGGGAGTTCCTTCTTTGTTTTCTGATCTTCATCCGCTATATGATCATCCTGGAAAGGTTAGTGCAGATGCTCCTTGATGTGCTTTGACGTAAAAGAGAATTGCATGGTTAATGTGACCCTTCTTATTTTTTGATTGATGTCTGTTTCTCTTAAATCTCTTACAGGCTGATATTCTAGGGGAATTCGTTTTGAAGCTTGAACAGTCACTTAAGAGTACTGGTGGATACCCTGGAAGGTATAAAAGTGCCCCTTTTTTGATCTATGTTGCAGTATGACATGTTTCTTGATTCCATGGAAGGAATAACTAAATTGCTGCAGTGACCTTATTAACCGTTTCTTAGCAGTTTCGTGTCAGTAAGAAGCCTGACTAGTCTCTGTGCTTTCCATCTTGTGCTATCTCAACCCTTCTTAAAATCACCTCGAGGGCTGCAGTCTCTGATGAGTGTTCTGGGTCAAGATTAGACCTGTTTTGAAGAAGTTCCCGTGATAGCTAATTCAGTGTTATGCGAATTTGGCAGGAATGGCCGGTCTTTTGAAGAAATTTCTATCTTTGAACCGAACAAAAAGATATTTTAATACTTTTGAAATCACGATATTTCTTGATAAGTATTACCAATTCCAGTTCTTTTCTGGAGACTATGTAGCAGAAGTTATTTTCCAGTGTCTGGGGGGTAAGCGTTGTATATGTATGTTATATTCAGCGTGTGGTAAGAACAAACATGGTTTTAATAAGTTAGTGACATATGGTCATGCGGTGTACAGTCTCCACGGTTGTCGGAACATCACAT
Source organism: Nicotiana benthamiana (assembly GCA_034376525.1). Classification (NCBI taxonomy): domain Eukaryota; kingdom Viridiplantae; phylum Streptophyta; class Magnoliopsida; order Solanales; family Solanaceae; genus Nicotiana; species Nicotiana benthamiana. The sequence goes on from CM067325.1 coordinate 6,985,390, forward strand.
GATATAGTTGCACATCTAGCACACTCGGGAAAGTTAGTGAAATGTAGTTTTTTTTGAAAATTTAAGTGAACTACATCACTCTCATTGAAATCTACATGCTTATCACATCGAAATACTATATTTTGCTTCTCAATTCTCAAAAACACACTATATTTTTGATGGTCAAACAATTGTGTATTTTGATTTTTTATTAATCCAGGAACTAGTGTTGGTGTATAAGTTGTATACTATGTTAAACTATTTAATTCCTCTTTTTCTCAAACTTTGTTTTAGGGGTAGGGGAGGCCTGGGTGTTTTTTTTTTTTGGGGGGGGGGGGGGGGGGATGGAGGGTCCTGTATAGATTGAAGTTTACACCTTTTGGTTGTAAAGTAACTGTGAGAAAGCACGGGAGAAAAATATAATTGATATTAAACATGATACAATGAGCCCTATATATATATACACATAACCTATCCTACTCCTAATAAACATTGGATTAGGGTTCTACTATTACATATTCTAACACTCCCCCTCAAGCTGGTGCATATAAATCATATGTACCGAGCTTGTTACATATGTAGTTAACATCGAACCCGGGTTTCTAGACCCGAAAGCATCGAGTCCCAAAGACATCGTTGGATTATCACCAAATAATCAGAAAGAATCAACTGGAAACTGGAAATACTGTAGCTGCCGGAAAAATATTGTAGCTACCGGAGAAAATTCAAGGTTGTCGGAATTGAAAAGTAAAAATATGGGTAGGCTCGGAATTTGAGGGCGATCCAACTGCCCTGAAGGACCTCCGTCAAAATCTCACCGGGACAGTGCTCACGCGCCGGCGCGTGGGGCGCGTGAGTCGGATCTACCTTGATAAATCGGGCGCGTGAGGGCGCGTGAAGGGCAGTTTTCCGGTGGGGTTTGCTGGGGTTTGGTCGGATCTCTCTTGGGAACCTTGTGGTGGTGTTGGTTTTTGCACAACACTGCTAATTAGTGACTTTGACGCAATTAGTCACTTCGGTCACCGGAAAATTGCACGGTGACTGAGTTATTTATTCCCGGATGTCGTTGGAATGACGCACAACGATAATTATCTCACCAAAGTTCTGATACCATGTGAGAAAGCACGGGAGAAAAATATAATTGATATTAAACATGATACAATGAGCCCTATATATATACACATAACCTATCCTACTCCTAATAAACATTGGATTATGCTACTCCTAATACACATTGGATTAGGGTTCTACTATTACATATTCTAACAGTAACAATTCTATGGGGGAGTTACTGTCCAACCCTCTTTGTTTTCACTTGTTATCTTACCTATACATATTGTGAATTTCTTTATTTTTGAAAGTGTTACACAGTTTAAAAAGGGTAGCTGAACGTTCCTTAAAAGTTTCAATGTTAATCAAAAAACTTATCATGAAACTTGAATTCATGGGAATTCTTATATATGCTCTTGAAGATGTATTGCTTGTGTTGAACGTCAACTACCATATTTAAGATGAATATCCTGAATTGCTACATTTCACAAAAAGAAATCCTCATCAGTATTACTCAATTATGCCCCATGTTCTCGCCAGATAATGAAGTTCTGTTTGTCAATACAACCTTACAGAGGAAGTTTGAGCCTTGAGGACCGAGCCTTTACCCTTTTGGTATTTGATCAGTTGATTTGTTCTCCATTCGTATTCCTCAGTCTACATAAAGGGTGACCTAGTGCACTAAAGTCCCGCTATGCTCATGGTCTCGGGAAGGGTGGACCACATTGGATATTTCAATTTACATGGATATGAAAAAATTTGCTAGTCCATAATACTTTTAGCTTCAAAAAATTTTCAAATGCATTGCCTTTTCTTGTGGAATCTGATAATTCCTTCTGCTGATGCTTTGTTTCTATAGTCATTGCTATTCAGGAATCTCGAAGGACTATTGACTGCTATTATCTACCAACTGCATATAAAAAGAGTTTAACCATGTAACGTGGAGTAATAGTAATTGAGTTATCTCAAAAGCCATGATAATTAGCCAGGATGCAGTTGAGAATTCAACTAAAACGAAATCAATTGGGACACAATTTGCCTTTGTTAACTTGTAAACGTTATTTGTCTTTGTGTGTTCAATGCCTATCGTTATTCCTTATGGTCTCTGTGCGCTTTTCTATGTTTATTTAGGGTTATTAGTTACAGATGTAACATGCTTTAAATGCAGTGTGGAAAAGGAACCCCCTTCAACACTTATGTGGACTTTATTTTATTTGTCTCAGGTTTGCTCAGTGTCCTCTATATTAGTCAAACCTTTCTTTCTTTCCTTCACCTTCTCAATTGCTGAATAATTATGCTCCTGCAGCACTATGATAGATGCGGCAAGTATGACATTGCTCTTACTAAAATTGACGAGGCAATTGAGCACACTCCAACTGTAATAGATTTATACTCTGTCAAGGTATATTGGCTTATTGTCTCGTTATTTTTGTTACTTTTGGTATCCTTTTCACTTTACTGTTTGGTAATTTCCATATATGTATCTTGCTGTTACTTTCCTTACATGAAGATGAGCTTCCATATTTCAGATATCATCAAACATAAATGTTTAACCTATATTATGCTCTAAAAGTGTTGTGAAGTAATACTGAAGTCAGTCTTTTCCCTTGTTGAACTGTCGTTTAGTTTGATGCAAAAGCAAAAACAAGTGACGGATTGGAATTGTTGAATTAAATTCTTTTGGTCTTATTGAATACGTCAAGCAAAGAGTATTTTTCTGGAGGATTTTTGCTTTGGTCAAGATTCTAAAATGGAAGTTGGGTTATCCAGTCTCTTTCTTTCTCCTTTTTTTTTTACAGTAGAACCAATTGATCCTTTAAATTTTGTGCCCTAAGGTGTGGTATAGAGGTCAATGACATGAGTGAATACCTTGGAGAACAGGGTTCACCCCAGCGGAGACAAAAAGCGCCCTCGCCTAAATGAGTATTTTACTTAGAGCCGACAAGGAGTTCCATTAATAACTGGTCTTTTTGATCCTTTTGGAACAACTCGATGAACTTAGTAGATCGTTTTAGGAGGCACGAATAACTATAGATTGAACCTATCCAATTTTTTCAGTGTGATGGTTGGATGTCCACTGCCTAGCTATACGTACCGGCTTTTTTTGGGTGATTTTCCCGTTGTATCTAAGACTTGGTGGCGGAGTTACCTATAACTGTGCTAGTAGGAGATAACATGTATCTGAATATCACCATTATCCCAAAAAGAAAAAAGAAAGAAGAAAAAGATGATTCGTGTTACACTTGTATTATCGCCGGTATTTGGCCGGTGTCCATTTCAGTTTTGTTAGAGATTGCATGTTAGTGTAAGGAAAAGTGTGAGATTTAAAAACATCTAGTTTTAGAGAACACCGAAAGGCAAATTATTTTAACGGCAAAGGGTTAAATATACCCCTCTAATATTGAATATTGTTTAAAATTATCCTTCGTTATACTATCAGTTCAAAAGAACCACTATTGTGATACTATTGATCAAAAATACTCTCAAGTTAATGGATGTGCCACATGGCAGCCATTAGGCATTTGGTCCATCCGAATTGATTTTCTTACACTAACCCGACCTAATACCTAGTATCCGATCCAAAAAATTAAACCCTTTTTTTCTTCTTCTTTTTTTTTTCTTTCTCTTTTCCACGATCCAAACTCTCCATCAATAGCAGCCCGTTTCCATTGGTAGCTGAAACAAAGTTCCAAATAAGAAAAAGAAGAGATCTACAAAATCTCTAATTTATGAAATATGAGCAAAGAGAACCGGCAAATTATACTTGGTTCGGATAAAGGATATCACCAACAAAAATTAAGTATTAACATGTTGATAACCTCTGGCTTCTACACACATATGTTACAGGTATATTCTTTGATTTAATGCCTGAAAGTCCACTTTGTAGGACTATACTGGGTAGTTGCCTGAAAGTATGTTTTATATATTCCATTTGTTTATAGCTTCTTTAAGAAATGCGTGACTATTAGAAGAAAATTCATGGAACTCTAGAACGAAGCAACATTCATTTTTGCAGAGATATCTCTCTGCATTTTTATCTGCTAGTAGTGCAAGTTGCCTTATATAAATGGGGTAAAGAGTCAAGGGAATATAGGAAGAATCTGCCAAAATGAATTGAATTTCATGAATAGAAAGAGAGAGAAGGAAAAAATATTGTTAGGATTTAGTTTTTGGATTGGATATCGGGTATTGGGTCGGGTTAGTGTAAAAATAAACCCAAATGTACTAAATAGCTTAAATGGCTGTCACGTGGCACCTCCGTTAACTTGAGGGCATTTTTGATCAATAGTATTATGGTAGGAGTTCTTTTGAGCCGATAGTATGACGGAGGGTGGTTTTAAACAATATTCGATAGTTGAGGGGTATTTTTGACCCATTTCCGAAGGAAAAAATATTGTTAGGGTTTAGTTTTTGGATCGGGTATTGGGTATTGGGTCGAGTTAGTGTAAAAATAAACCCAGATGTACCAAATGGCTTAAATGGCTGCCACATGGCACCTCCGTTAACTTGAGGGCATTTTTGATCAATAGTATCACGGTAGGGGGTCTTTTGAGCCGATAGTATATCGGAGGGTAGTTTTAAACAATATTCGATAGTTGAGGGGTATTTTTGACCCTTTTCCGTTATTTTAATACATGAATATGGGTGATGATAGAGTGGAATGGAAATCTAGGATTTGTACCGCAACCTCAACTGGTTTGGAATTGAGGCGTAGTTGACTGATTGATATTTTAAACTGGTGACATTTACGATCTATCGAATAACACTAGACCTGTCTCTAAATGTAGGAAAGGAAAAGAAGATAAATGATAGTTATCCATTTCTTATGTTGCCGATAGAGCTTTATATTGACATTTGAGAAATCAACTATGAATTTTGGCTTTTAAGATGATTGCTGGATTTCTGAATTGCTGTTTATTTGTTGCTCTTTGTGATGTTATCTGCTTGAAGTTGGATCTGTAGGATCATTTGGAAAATGAAGGAGCTCCACTACTTCATATAAGTATTGCAAGGCTTTACTACTTCTAGTAACCTTTCTTCATTTTGTCAAAGCTCTAAGTTTGCTACAAAGTAACCTCTCTCCTTTATCCATAATTCTCCTTTATGTTTCACCCAAGTATGGGCTTTGTTTGTATTTCAAAATTTCCCTTTCAGTGTTAGTTTTTGCACCAAACTCGTTGAAAATCTGTTATGATTTCGAACTTATTTTCATCTTTCCTTTTTGGTTTCCCCAAAATTAGGCCTTTTTTACCATCTTTATTAAAGATATTGTTCACACACGATAATTGTGTGGCTTGGTTTGTCCCGTCTTTTTGGTGATTGTCATTTTCTTGCATGTTGTGTGATTATCTGCTGTCTTTTGAAATTAGCATTCTTTATTAAACGAAAAGCCAAAAATTAACCTTGCAAGTTTCACATTGATGAGTGGCCTACCTGTTAATACTGTGACGAGTTTTTTGGCATTGAACTCAAATATAAAACTTTGAATGAACTAGTCTTGACTATTAATGGAGAAGTGTACTTTCTTCTTTCCTCTGAAAATCTATAATCATGTTTCAGGATTTTGGTACCTAGTGTAACTAAAGATTTGTTTAATAAATCATTGCTTGTTCCTCATGTATCTATACTTGAATAACCTTTCTTGTTTTTTCTGTTCAACACAGAGCCGCATACTAAAGCATGCTGGTGACTTGGTAGCAGCTGCCGCACTTGCTGATGAAGCTAGGTGTATGGATCTTGCAGATCGGTATGTTAATAGCGAATGTGTTAAGCGTATGCTTCAGGCAGATCAGGTTGAGATCTTTATTATGTTATCTCTTTAGTGAACTGTATTTTCTTGGAGTTGTCAATTCTTGTGAATTACCTTGGATTCTAATTTCTCTTCCAACTCATTCGTGCTGGACTGAAGGTCACATTGGCTGAAAAGACTGCTGTACTATTCACCAAAGATGGGGATCAACACAATAACCTTTACGACATGCAGTGCATGTGGTAAGTCTTTTTTTGGAGCCAGATCGTGATTTGAAGTTCTGCGTGTGAGCATCTCACTATTCTTGTTTTATATGAAAGGTATGAACTAGCATCAGGGGAAAGCTATTTTCGCCAAGGTGAGCTGGGAAGGGCCTTAAAGAAATTTCTGGCAGTCGAGAAGCATTATGCAGATATCACAGAGGACCAATTTGATTTCCACTCTTACTGCCTAAGGAAAATGACTCTGCGGACCTACGTGGAAATGCTGAAGTTTCAAGATCGGCTTCACTCACATGCTTATTTTCGCAAAGCAGCTTGTGGTGCTATCAGGTAGGCTATTGACTTGCTCAACCTTTAAATTCTTCGTTGTCGTCAACTATGTGGTGCTTTTTTGCATTATAAGTGACCTTTTCTGTTGAAGTAGAATGGTAGAAGATTGGAATAGTCCTGCTTATGGTGTCCTAGCTTTCCCATTTGATTACCTGCAAGCATACTGAGAATTGCTGCTGCTGAAGCTTTTTATGTTTTGTTTTGCCTGTACATCAGATGCTATCTGAAGCTGTATGATTCCCCGTTGAAGTCAGCATCTGAAGAGGATGATGAGATGTCTAAGTTGCCCCCCTCTCAGAAAAAGAAATTAAAACAAAAACTTAGGAAAGCAGAAGCACGAGCTAAGAAAGTACTCAAATTTGCTTCCTCTTGCTCTTTGGAAATTTTAATGTAGTATAGGTACCTTAATATTTTGAATGATTTTAGGAAGCAGATGTTAAAAATGAGGAATCCAATGCAGCTAATGTTACTAAATCAGGGAAGCGCCATGTGAAGCCTGTAGATCCTGACCCACATGGTGAAAAATTGATTCAGGTATTGCCTTTTCTGCTGTCTGTAACATTTTTTAGGTATGAATTGTCTTCCAGTCTTTGCACAATATCTTGATATGACTTTAGAAACAGTCAGGAGAAACTATTCCATGATCTTTTTGTGGATTTAATTAAGCGGGATTATGTTATTGCACTTCGGATTTGGATTTTGATGGAATTTGAAGTTTGACATTTTGAGTTATCAACATCTGTTACTTGTGATGCCGTGTCAAACATTTAGCATGCTAAAAAAATGCAAATGTCATGTAAAATAGCAAAGAACAAAGTTTTAGAATTTCCGCCACTTAATATTTTCTGATTTTGACAGAGTATTATCTTGTCCCTAAACCTTTCAGATTGAAGATCCTCTGGCAGAAGCTTCAAAGTACCTCAAACTTCTCCTAAAGCACTCCTCAGATTGCTTGGAGACACATTTGCTGTCCTTTGAAGTAAACATGAGAAAGCAGAAGATCTTGCTTGCGTTGCAGGTAGTTTCCTTGATAATTTAACTGGAGGTTGGAAAAATTCTCCTTTCCTTGGCCCAAGATTTTGTCAATTTTCTATATTTTTAATTTTTCTTTCTCAAAATAAAGAAATTTATATAAGTTTCATATTGCTATATCTTTGTTACATAGTAGTGACCGTGCATATATTTAACAGCTCGTGATTACTATGCTTCCTTGTCTTCCCCCTGGATTAGTTGTCCATTGCTAGTTGTATCTGCATTAAGTAATTTTCATCTTTCTTTTCTGCTGTAGCGCACACAGAAAAGAAAATGAGAGAATTCTACCATAAATATGGTCATGTTCTGTATGGATCCTTAAATGCTCCGCCATTGAGTATGTTAAAAAGGGTGAAGTAGACCTCTCATCATATAGAGGGTAGTTCTGTCAAAGACAAAGAACATAATGAAAGCATGGAATCAATTAATCTTTATAGGCGATACCGAGAACTAAGGTTTAGTCATGATTTGTACTTTTGTTCAATGTCCAGTTAGCAGCCATTAATATGGGCCCTTTTAGCTTTGGTTAGAGATTGTATGCCGGTGTCAGGATAAATGTGAGGTTTAATAGTATTCTTAGTTTCACGAATTTAAGTGTTACAATGGAACGGGCACCAAGACGTAATGTAATGGTTATTAGGGATTCATTTACCTGATCCTCATCTAGTTTGAGATTAGGATGTACTCATAGTACTAGTTGTTTTGTGAATACTGATAAACAATCTCTTTGATCTTTGCTCTTTTCTAGGCTATAAAGTATCTAATGCGGTTGGATGCAGATGATCCAAAGTCACATCTGTGTTTGGTATGTTTTTTTTTTTTTTGGTATAAATTTTTTAATAATATGATTGTTTTAAAGTATTCATGCTTTATTTCTCGAAGTATTCATATTTGCTTCTTTCTCATATGGACTATGATCTCTTGCAGATAAAGTTCTTCCATAAAATTGACTCCTTGCCTACTCCAGTAAATGATACTGAAAAGCTCATCTGGGGTGTCTTGGAAGCAGAGCGACCTACCATTAGGTTATCTTGAATGCACTTCCCTTTCTCTATGTATCTTATGTTTAAATGTTATAAATGTTATAAATGTCGATGTTCTACATGTTGGATCTTGTTATTAGACTAAGGTTTCTGTATGTTTCTAATTGATCTTTTCAGTCAGTTGCATGGGAAATCTCTAATTGACGCAAACAACACTTTTCTTGAAAAACATAGAGGTCAGTGTCTGGCAGGAATATACTTTATTAGTTTTATACGTGTATTTTACATCATTAGTATTTTATCATTCTTGGTGAAAATATAATTTCTCATTGCACGGTATTTGCAGAATCATTGATGCATAGGGCTGCTGTGGCTGAGTTGCTATACGTTCTGGAACCAAACAAGAAGGCTGAGGCTGTCAAATTGATTTTAGACTCGACTAATGATCTGGTTTCTATGTATGATTCTGCTTTCATCACATTAATTTGTATTATCATCACATAGCTAATAATATTTCTTTATATATGCGTGTTAGCAAAACATCAATTCTATTTAACTTTTTCTCCAAATTAGAGATGGGGCACAAGGAAATGTCAGTTCGTGGAAACTGAATGACTGCATTACAGTTCACAAACTCCTCGAGACAACTCTAGCTGACAGCGATGCAGCATCCAGTAAGTTCTTTACTATTGCACATCCTTCTCTAAGTTTTCATACTGTACATTTTATTATTTTCGTCAGCAGTGAAGACAATAATCCTTAGATTGGGTTTTATGACCAACAACTCCCTTATGGTTTGAAAAGTTTCGATGTCCCTTTGAAACTATTCCAAGTTAAAACGGGGTTGTATGACACACCTATGAATCTATGTCCACAATGGATACATCATGATGCTTATACATGTTGAAGAAGTTTCTGCCTGTCATACAGTGCATATGCCAGAAATTTCTGCCTTAAATTACCGCCAGATTACAGGTGCACCCCCCCCCCCCCCCTCTCTTTTTTTTTTTTTTTTGATAAAGCTGATTACAGAATGTTTCTTATTCATTCTGTTCTTAACCTGTCATGGTTTCCCGTAGTTTTCTTAGAGGTAAAATAATATACATATTCCTTAAACCTATGAGAGATGGGGCATGCATATGCTACATGCATGTCCACCTATATTAATGAAAAAGAAAAGTCCTGACGAAATCACTAAACCTTTTCCACTGCACAGTTTATTCTCGTCATATAATCGTGAATATATAGGATTGACTTCAGAATGGTGGGAGGGTATCTTCTTCAGGCCACTATGAACTTGTAGTTCTATCAATTTTCTCCCCGTCCAAAGTTTGATGTGTGAATAGTTTAAAAATTGAATTAGGTTTTAGTGTTTAAAGTTTGAAAATGAATGAATTATTCTAAATGATGTCATCTCAAAGTATGATATATATGGTCTATCTTTAAAGTTTGGATGGAGGAAAGTCGCCATATAAGGCAAGAGTTAAAGTGCTCAAAGAGACTGGACAATTTGTACACCAGTGGATAGATTTTGTTACCATTCACTTGAGACTCCTATTGGTAAGGCCCACATAGATAAATAGCAGTTGCATGAGCCATAGAACCTCTCTGCGCTATTAAATCATCTTGATTGTTTCCGCTCTTCTTAGCTTAAGTGTATATGCATACATCCTAACAGTCCTTTATTTTAGGCCAATACACTAACCAATTTTAACCTAACTTCAATCTTTATTGTAGTTGCATGAGACCATCCTGCATGGTACACTTGTTTTGTAGCTTGTTATTTGAAAAATATGCATCTCTGTGTTTCAGTGAATTAGTGTTTTGGGGGGGGGGGGGGGGAGGTCCCCCCCAAACACCACTTTAATCTCTGATGAAATTTTGGGTAATGGTATCATGAGTAAGCAACTCCCGCTTCCAACCAAGAGGTTGTGAGTTCGAGTCTCCCCAAGAGCAAGGTGGGAAGTTCTTGGAGGGAAGGATGCCGAGGGTCTATTTGGAAACAGCCTCTCTATCCAAGGGTAGGGGTAAAGTTCGCGTACACACTACCCTCCCCAGACCCTACTAAGTGGGATTATACTGGGTGGTTGTTGTTGTTGGTATCATGAGTATCAAAGTAACAAATGATAAAGATCCTCCGTGTCCATCAGGAGTGACACTCAGAGGAAGTGGCTTTATAGTATAGGCAAGGCTTCTTTTAAGTCTTTCCATGGCCTGTTGTTGAGGTAAAGTTAAGTGCATGCATACGTTTTCACTCTGGTTTTGGTATATCGTTGTTGTAGTCTCTTCTTTTTTCATGTATTCCTTTTCTGTTTATTTGGGTGGTTGCTGGGTATATTAATTTTCTTTTGATACCTTTTTGTTAAATATCAGTAATAGTCAATTTTACATGATATTTGGTGATTCTATGGGTGCTGATGTTTTTGAGTCATTGTTGTAGGATGGAAAGTTCGTTGCGCTGAGTACTTCTCGTACTCTATTCACTTTGGAGGTTTTCAAAGCTCAGCTGCTACAAGTTCAGCTAACAATCAGATACAAAAATCCTCTGCAAATGGAGCTCTAGGCTTAAATGCTGATGGAGATTCTTCTCTTTCATCAAATGGGAGATTAGATAAACTTAACGCGCTTAAGGATCTACACATCTAATTATACACATTGAGCTGAAGTAATCTCTCTGGAAGAGTGCTGGAAAAGCTAACTGGAATTCTATCGAGCTTCTAGAGTATACGCTGATATCAATAGGATGGTTCAAGGGGAAAACTTTCAGGTCTACAGCGTATGTTCTTGTTATTTGTAAGAATGGTTTTCTACCCTGATTTTGACATGAAGATGGTAGTAGCACTCTCGTCTTGCCAGGAATCGGGTCAAATACCAGGAAAGTGTTTGTGGCTTGGCGAAAGCACTTTCAATGAAAGGTGAGCTCTCAGAAGTCGTAAGTATGGATCCTGCATTCGATCAGCATAGAAAAAAGATGACTTCAAAGGGCGTGTTGTATTTTTTCATTTAGTTCTCCAATTTTTATTTGTACAAATGCTGTTCTATGTGAAATAAATTTTGCAATAGTATTCGGAGAAAACGATAAATTCATGCGGCTACAATACTGTATAATATTTACGTTCCGTCGTAGAACTAAAGGACTAGTTGGAGGGGTGTGTTTGTCATTGCGAGGAGTTAACTGAGCATTAATGTTTTTCTCCTAAAAACTTTCTCGAGTGGCTTGACTAATGTGAAAGAAAGGGGGTTAGGCCGTTGGTCTCGAGGTGGATCCTTTATGTGATTCTTTTCTTCTGTATTTTTATTTAACAAAGCTTCACGGCAAATAATTATCTGCACATAATTCTATGCGTGCTGCGTAAATTTTCATTACTATAAACAATCAGAATCTGATTGTGGACCAGTCATTTCATGAGCAGCATATGTAAGAGCCCACATTTCTTTCATCAAGATTGCTAATGCAATAGTTACTAAAAATAGTTATAGTATAACAAGTTTTTGGATTGATCATTCAAAAATAGTCTGTATTTACTTAGTCAATGAAAAATAGATACTATTTAGCTGCAATAGAGATCGGTCTAGCATATTATGCTGAACCGGTATATTTTGCTGGCTCCAGTAAATTATACTGGAGATTGGAGCACCGGTGCTCCAAACTCTAGTATATTATGCTGGATTGGTATGCTTGCTGAAACTCCGGTATATTATGCTGGAATTCTAGTGTACTTATGTTGGAACTTCATTATATTATGTTGGAGTTCCAGCATACTTATCCTGAAACTCCAGTGTAATATGCTGGAGTTCGGGTTTTGAACAGTATTTTGGCTTAGATTTATCTTTACATGAAAAGTGGCTAAAATTCGATTACTTTGAAACTGAGTTATTTTTGAACTATTAGTTGTAAATCTGGCTATTTTTGAATTTCTCCTTAAGTGAATGTTTAATAAGCCTAAATTGCAGATGTCTAAACGTGTTTATAAAAATAAATCCAAAAATTGCACGGGGTGCCCTATTTGGTCACCTCCATTTAACCTCCGATAAAACTCTTTATCTCTGCATTTTTTTTTGGTTCATAGAAAACAAATGGTTTGTTCTCTAAACCCCCTAACGACTTGAAGATCGTGTTTTTTCCCTTTGACTTTGTTTGTTTTCTTTCTTCTCTTTGGATTTTGTATTGCATGTTACATTAACTAAAATAATGTATTAACTTGTGTTGAGAGGTGTTGAAGAGGTCTAGTTCTTTTAGGATGTATGCTCTGTTTTAGAGGTATATGGTTTATGTATCTCAATCCTAATGCTAAAATTGCAACTGACTCTTGTTAAAAAAATTCTGAACTGCAAAATTTCCAAAAGATTGTGGTGATTTTCGGCTAGTGTGTAATCATTATATAGATGCTGGCACGTGATGAGTTTAAATGGAGTGACCTGGCTAGTAAGGATTCATATAACGGATCCCAAATTTTTGTTGTTATTGTTGGGTCATTACATGAATGCTAAAATTAGCATGATTTCATAGGTTATATATTTGTTCTGCTATGATATTTGATTTCATAGGTCAGAATGCAATTATGTTTTGCTTTATGTTCGTTCAATACCAAAAATAGTGATAGACTCCCTTAGGGATATGCTTTTTCCTAAAGGTAGCTAATGGTGCATTAAGATTAATCATAAAGGCAATTTTCCATAATACAAAAAATATTATTTGAGGTCCTATTTCGTTTATCATTGGCACAATCTGTTTGTTCGAATTATTAGATGATGCAAGTGTATTGGTCATAATGGTAAGGCCGACCGACGTTCCATTCTAACGATTAGACGAGAAGGAACGACCTCCAAAGGACGACCAAGGCAGAAAACAACAACTATCCAGTAAAATCCCACAAAGTGAGGTCTGGGGAGGGTAGCATGTACGCTGACCTTACCCCTACCCTTAGGTAGAGAGGTTGTTTCCAAATAGACCCCCGGCATCCTTCCCTCCAAGAACTTCCCACCTTGCTCTTGGAGAGACTCGAACTCACAATCTCTCGGTTGGAAGTGGGGGTTGCTTACCATCAGAGCAACCCCTTTTGTCACACAGAAGAATAGAAAACACTGGGTCGAACTCGAGCGTACATGAAGCGACTTATGAATATAAAAGGAGGAGAGGGGAGAAGAAAAGGTCCCTTCCCCATCTCTCTAGTTCTCCAAATTCTCCACCCGTCTCTCTTCGGTAATTTCCGGCAAAGAGATAGACGAATGAGGCAACCCTCAACAATTGATGCAATATGTAATAATGTCTTCTCCATCGATCAATGAGAATAATACTGGAAAGTCTCAAGAAAATCATCCATCTTCTCCTTCTCTGTATATTACTTTTCAGTCCACTTTATTGGTCTGGATTTTATTTTGTGACTAAGATTTACCTTATCATCTTCTTTAGGTGATTTATTCAAAAATGTTTTAATATTTTTTAAGTCAAACAATTTAGCACCGTCTGTGGAGTACTTTTAGTGAAATTTCCTAGTCTTTTCCAGACCAACAACAACAACAACTCAGTATAATCCCACTTAATAGAGTCTGGGGAGGATAGTGTGTACGCAGACCTTACCCCTACCTTTGGGTAGAGAGGCTGTTTCCAAATAGACCCCCGGCATCCTTCCCCCAAAGAACTTCCCACCTTGCTCTTGGGGAGACTCGAACTCACAACCTCTTTGTTGGAAGTGGGGGTTGCTTACCATCAGAGCAACCCCTCTGTCAAGTCTCTTCCAGACCAAAGACAAAGAATACGACTGTCCCTCAAAAAGAGCGCTAAGGCAAAGCCCAGCCCAAGAGTGAGAAAGAAGCATCCTAGAGAGTTGAATAAAGCTGAAGCAGTCATCGAATGTGGGAATGACCCCGTCAACCATCGAAAGGCCACACAAAGCAATCTATGTTATAAAGCCACTCTGATTGGCCAATCCATAGGATGGGAGTAGGGAAAGTATCATTTTAACTTGCTTTCTGCTCTCTGTTCAAGAAAGGATGCAAGCACCATGCGAGCGAGCGAGCAACAAAACATTCCAATTGGAGAATACCACACGGCAACTGGAACATCGCCCGCCAATGGTTCCTCCGAACCGAAAGACAAGAGTCATGCAAAGAAAGTCCCATGAATGCGCCAAACAAATATAAGTGAAATGGCATCGTTTCGTACTCTCCAATATCACACCCCTGCACGCGAACAATATCTAGCTAACTGGGACTCCCCAAGGGACACTCGATTCTCCGCAAAATTGGGACTGATGACGGGGTAACATTTTGATAAGTCAAAATAACACTCTTTAAGGCCAAGAGCCTTCGCCAAAAAAGAAGAAGAAGAGTTTGACCTCGATCGAACGACGAGGGGATAACATTTCGATAAGTCGAAATAACACCCTTTAAGGCCAAGAGCCTTCGCCAAAAACAAAAAAAACAAGAGCTCGATCAAACGACGACGGGTTAACATTTTGATAAGTTGAAATGACACCCTTTAAGGCAAAGGACCTTCGCAAAAAAAAAAGAGTTCGATCTCGATTAGATGACAACGGGTTAACATTTCAATAAGTCGAAATAACACCCTTTAAGGCCAAGGGCCTTTGCCCCCCAAAAAGAAGAGTTTGACCTCGATCGTACGACGAGGGATTAACATTTTGATAAGTCAAAATAACACCCTTTAAGGCCAAGGGCCTTCGCCAAAAAAGAAGAGTTTGATCTCGATCGAACGACAACGGGTTAACATTTCGATACGTCAAAATAACACCCTTTAAGGCTAAGAGAATTCGCCAAAAAAAAGAAGAAGAGTTTGACCTTGATCGAACAACGACGGGTTAACATTTTGATATATGACACCCTTTAAGGCCAAGGGCCTTCTCTAAAAAAGAAGAGTTCGACCTCGATCGAACAACAACAGGTTAATATTTCGATAAGTCGAAACAAAACCTTTTAAGAGCAAGAGCCTTCGCCAAAAAAAAGAAGAATTCGACCTCGGTCGAGCGATTACAGGTTAACATTTCGATAAGTCGAGGTAACACCCTATAAGGCCACGAGCCTTCACCAAAGAGAAGGGTTTGACCTCAATCGAACGATGATGAGCTAACAGTTCGAAAAGTAAAAATAAATCCTTCAAGGCCATGGGCCATCGCCAAAGAGAAAATTTGCAATATTCCTAAGGCTGAGGGCCGTCGAAAAATACAAAAAGACCGGGACTCAGCAGTGCCAGAATATATCCCACGTCGAAATAGCACAAAACGAGAACAAAGGTAAAGCACAAGACAAGCAATGGCGAAAAATTCCTCTTTATACAAAGTCTCCCCACAAATGGTCACAGATTACATGAGGCCCAAGTGGACAGTAAAAAAAATGACAACAAAAAAAAAAGAGAAGAAAAGAAAAATGGCGACCGACAACAACAAAAAAAAGGAAAGAAACAACGAACTGAAAATAGATCAAAGTCACTATCTCTCTACTCGGCATCATCATCACCGCCCTCTCTACCATCATCTTCAGGAAATTCTCCTTCAGCGTTCACGCACTCGTCAGCTTCTGGCGTTGCCGCGTTATATCTGCAACTGATGCGCGCCTCCTACATCTTCGCCCGCGCCTCTTCGTATGCAGCTTCAGTTACATTACCCGCCTCCCAAAAATTTTTGTATATATCCCGCTGGGCTTCGGCAGAAACCCAACGGAGGTCCCAGAAGTCTGACCTGCCACCACGATAGGTTTCTAATCACCAGCAATTGTCGAAATCTCTGAGTGAACGGAGGCAACTACTGGTTCCGTCTCTATGGGGAGAGCCACGTCAACCCCTACCCCAAACCTCGTCGAAGGGGAGTTATCCAAATGAATCATGTTAAGGGCGCTCACTCAAACTCCATTCGCTGTCTTTTGGATGGTCCCTATTCTTCCTCATTAGGCAGGCGAGCAACACGAGTCGAAACTTCAGCTTGAGAAACAGCCCCCGCAGGAGTAATCACGACTGCAGATTCCACTGAAGTAGCCCTCGATGAAGGTCGGGTTGCGGGCATTGTGATAGGGCGAGTAAATGAGGCTGGTTGCCGGAAAACTAGTGGAGGAGCCCTCATTCTCCGCACCATCCCTGACACCAATGTGCAGCACATGAGGAATTGAATACAAAGAGGAGAAGGAGAAAAACGGCGAACAAAAATGACATCTTACTAGAAAGAGGCTTGCGCCCATACTTGTCGTAGAAGGCCGCCCATATGCAGACCCCCGCCGTGTGAGAAAGAATAACATTCACCCACCCACGGATACCTTCGACAGGTAGAGGAGGCAATCTTGCATGCAAAAAAAAAAAGGCAAAGATGCAGTATCGCGACAAGAAATGGTTGTGCATTTCTTCGACTAAAAATGAAATGACATAAACTTACGCGCAAAGTTCCATTTCTCAGGGAACCCCGTTGGATCTGCCACGAGGTGCTCAGCCCGCACGTAGAAGTAGTTCTCATAGAAATGACGGTTGGTCCTGACATCTATCTTCACCACTAGACTCTTCGACCACCGGGGGCGCATGTGGATCATCGTAGCACGAATATGCTGAGGGGCGAAGATGTTGAGCATATGCCCCAAAGTAACCTCCCGGTTGGCGAGCTTCGCTAACTTAAGAAACATCACAAACAATTTGTATAGGTACGACGATAGTTGCAGGGAATACCTTATTAAAATGACAGAATTCTACCACAAGAAGAGGGAGAGGAAGGGTGTACCCAATAAGAAATGGGTACGCATAGAACATGCAGTACCCAGGGCAGTCAAAATGGAAGATGTCTTCCCCCATCACTGGATGCATTTCGACATAACTGGGAATTCCCCACCAGGTTTTCAGATCAACAATATCCTCCTCCTTTATCACTGAGTGGACAGGCTCTGGGTCCTCTCCAGAGCTACTGCTGAAATCAGTCCATGCTCTTCCAAGGCGAGGCAAGATCTCGGTTACTGATGGAACCTCCACATCATCCACCAGCTTTGCCCCTCCGATGACCGGAGTATCATTTTTTTTCAGTGCCGGAATTGGGATGGAGAGATTAGTGCAAGAAGAACTACCAACCATTGTGGTAATTTGATAAAGAAAAGAGGCTATGAAAGAGAGGAGCAGAAGTTTTCGACTCGCAGGAGACAAGTAAAAAATGGAAGTATCAAGAAGAAAGTATGCTCACAGGATTTCTCTTGAACAAAAAGCGAAGTGAATGTACTGATCGAATGATGTATTTCTTCTATTTATAGAAGACAGTGGTCTCCTGAGCATGAAACACAAGAGTCACCAATCAAACCCAATGACATGCGAAACATTTTGACTCCCTAGGAACGTGTGTCATAATGGCAGCAATCACGAAATAACAATTCAGTTCAGAGATGTTTCGGTTCCAAAACCATCGCAATGGTCTAGGAATATTGAAAGGAAGACGTCGTCTCCTCTAAATATAAGAGGCATAGCTAAGGAGAAAGCCGTCAGTTTTTTCTCGGGTCGGTAATGATCATGACCCGTCTGCCGAGCCCGACAGGGGACGACCCCAACAGACCCGACAGACAGAGGGACTAACTGTATTTGTCAAAATCTGACCACAACGTCAGGCCAACCGACGTTCTATTCAAACGACAAGACGAGAAGGAACGACCTCTAACGGATGACCAAGGGAGACATAACATAGAAAAGCATTGGGTCGAGCATACATCAAGAAATCTATGAATATAAAAGGGGGGAGAGGGGAGAAGAAAAGATCTCTTCCAGTTCCCCGTCTCTCTTGTTCTCCAAATACTCCACCCGTCTCTCTTCTGTAATTTCCGGCAAAGAAAAAGACGAATGAGCAACCCTCAGAAATTGATGCAATATGTAATAATGTCTTCTCCATCGATCAATGAGAATAATACTGGAAAGTCTCAAGAAAATCGTCAATCTTCTCCTTTGTATGTTACTTTTGTTCGGAATAAATCCCCTACCAAAATAATATTCACGGTAATAAAAGCAGAGTAATAATGTAGCACCGAGATACGGTAATTAACAAGAATCAAAAGATTAACAATGACACCGAGATTTTTACGTGGAAAACCCTTCTGAATAAGGGAAAAAACCACGGCCATGAGAGGAGAAACTAATATCACTATAGTAAGAAAGTTTACACTATAGGTCCGAGTAAAATACTCCAAAGACCACTACAACACTCAAAAGAAAATAACCCTCTTTTGATATTTCCACCTCACTTCAATATCGCTCACTCTCTATTTTCCTCACATACTATTTTCTTATATCATGTCTGTGAAACCTTACTCTTTTTTTCTCTCTTTCTGTTGGTGTAATAAATGAGAGCCGAAGCTCTTATTTTATAGGCAAAATAAGCAGCCTTTGTTGATTTGCAGCACACCAAAACTGACCAAAAAAAGAAAAAAACGTGGGCTGCTTAGCAGCCATTTTAGACAAAAACAAAAGGTGAGGAAGGAAGACATTTCTTCCTTGATTTAAGGGGCTGTACCCCATCAATCTCCCCCTCCAGTCCCATTTATCTAGAGGGAATAACACCACAGTTTCTAGTTTGAGTGTATGCAGACAAGTTCTTTGCATAGCTCAAACTTGTCTCTTGACATCACTTTGGTCAGCATATCCGCAGGATTTTCGCTTGTGTGAATCTTTTTGACATGTAATGATTCGTCCGCCACTTTCTCACGAATCCAGTGATATCTCACATCTATGTGTTTGGTCCTTACATGGTACATAGAGTTCCTGCTAAGGTCTATTGCACTTTGGCTATCACAATAGACGATATACTCCTTTTGATGCAATCCAAGCTCTTGAAGGAACCATTTGAGCCATATCATCTCCTTGCCAGCTTCAGTAGTGGCAATATATTCCGCTTCAGTTGTAGAGAGTGCAACACACTTCTGCAACCTCGACTGCCATGATATAGCTCCTCCTGAAAAAGTAAACAAATATCCAGTAGTGGATTTTCTGTTGTCAATGTCACCTTCCATATCAGTATCCGTATAGCCCTTCAAGATTGGATCCGATACTTCAAAGCATAAGCAATCTCCCGTGCTGCCTCTCAGGTACCTGAGTATCCACTTGACTGCTTCCCAATGTTCCTTTCCAGGATTTTCAAGAAACCTGCTGACAACACCAACTGCGTGAGCAGTATCAGGTCTAGTACATACCATTACTTACATCAAGCTTCCGACTGCTGAAGAATAAGGAACTCTAGCCATGTTCCCTTTCTCCTCCTCTGTTGTAGGACACATATTTTTGCTCAATTTTAGATGACTAGCATGACTGACTTAGCATTCTTCATGTTGAAGCGTTCTAGTACACGTTCAATGTACTTCTCCTGAGATAGCCACAACTTTCTACTTGTTATCTCTCGAACTATCTTCATCCTTAGAATTTGTTGTGCTGGGCCCAAGTCCTTCATATCAAATGACTTGGACAGATCTCCCTTCAACTTTGCTGTCAACCCCTTGTCTTTTCCTACAATTAACATGTTATCCACATACAACAACAATATAATAAAATTATTTGCAGAAAATCTTTTGAAGTATACACATGGATCAGAATAGGTCTTTATGTATGTTTGACTTTTCATGAATGAGTCAAACTTCATGTACCACTGCCTTGGTGCCTGCTTTAATCCATAAAGACTCTTATTCAATTTGCACACCATGTGTTTCTTTCCAGCTACTTCAAATCCTTCTGGCTGCTCCATATAAATCTCTTCTTTCAAATCTCCATGAAGAAATGCAGTTTTCACATCCAACTGCTCCACTTCAAGATCTAGGCTAGCTTCTAAGCTCAAAATTATTCGAATAGAAGTCATTTGACAAATGGTGAGAAAATTTTGTCAAAAATCAATACCTTTCTTCTGTTCGAAGCCTTTAACCACCAATCGAGCTTTGTATCTTACAAGCTTGCCATTTCTATCTTTCTTGAGTTTAAAGACCCATTTGCATTTGAGTGGTATTTTACCCTTTGGAAGTTCAACCAGCTTGTACGTGCCATTTTCTGTAGAGATTCCATCTCTTCTTGCATGGCTTTCATCCACTAGTTCTTTTCTGGATGGGACAACCCATCCTTAAGACTTTCTGGCTCCCCCTCATCACCGATGAGGACATACTCTGTGGAAGGGTACCTGCATGACTCTATCCTTGGCCTCTCCGATCTCCTCAGAGGTTGAGGTTGTTCTTCTTCCTGAATGGGGTGCTCCACTTCCTCGACACCTTCATCAAGTTGCTCCCCCTGCTCAATAACCTCACCAGGTTGCTCTCCCTGCTCGGCAACCTCGTCGATCGTACTTTCTGCACTTGTGGGATTGTTAGAAATAGAAGGAATAGTAACAAGGTTAGGAATTATACCATTCTTTGCCTTTTCTAACATATCAGCAGCAGTTCCAACTTCACTTTCTCGTAAGACTACATCTCTGCTTCTGATGACCTTATTCTTTACAAGATCCCACAATCTGTACCCGAACTCTTAATCTCCATATCCGATAAATATGCAGGAACAGATTTATCATCCAGCTTTGTTCTCTGCTCTTTTGGTACATGTACAAAAGCTCTGCAACCGAACACCTTCAGATGCGAGTAGGACACTTCCTTATTGGTCCAAACTCTCTCTGGGATGTCAAACGCTAATGGAACTGACGGACTCCTATTGATCAGGTAACATGTTGTTTGAACTGCTTCACCCCAGAATGACTTAGGTAGTTTAGCCATTCTGAGCATGCTTCTCACCTTCTCCACAATAGTGCGGTTCATCCTCTCTACTACACCATTGTGCTATGGGGTTCCAGGAACTGCCTTTTCATGTCTGATCCCATGAATGGAACAATACTCTTCAAATTCCCTTGAAGTGTACTCACCTCCATTGTCACTTAAGAGATGCTTTAGCTTTTGACCTGTCTCCCTTTCTACTAGAGCATGAAATTTCTGAAAAACTTGAAATACCTGATCTTTGGTTTTCACAATATAAACCTACAATTTTCGTGAAGCATCATCAATAAAAGTAACAAAATATTTGTTACCGCCCATTGATTCAATTTCCATTGGGCCACAAACATCAGAATATACTAAATCAAGTATATTCAATTTTCTTTCAGACGATGTCTGAAATGAGACTCTATGCTGCTTACCAAATAAACAGTAGTCACCGGGTTTTATTGTTGTACCTTTGGCATAAGAAATAAGTGATTTCTTGGCAAGAATCTGCAATCCCTTCTCGCTCATATGACCTATTCTTTAATGCCACAAATCTGCAGAAATCTCATCTTGTGCCGCATTCAATTCACCTTGGCATATTTCTGCATTTGTCCAGTACAATGTGCCACGAGCAACTCCCTTTGCAATCACCGATGATCCTTTGGTGAGTCTCCACTTTTGATTTGTAAAATAGTTCTCATATCCATCTCGGTCCAAAGCAATCCCCGAGATCAAGTTCATCCGCAAATCAGGTGCATGCCGCACATCCTTTAGAACCAATGTGCATCCGACATTTGTCTTGATACAAATGTCACCAATCCCTGCAATCTTTGAGTAACTCGTGTTACCCATTCTCACTGTACCGAATCACCTGCTACATATCTTCAAAAAAGATCTCTTACTGGTGTGGCATGGTAAGATGCCGCTGTGTCCACCACCCATTCCGACTCTGGACCTGACAGGTGCATGCATTCCTCTTCATCATTTATAAAGAGGACAACATTGTCATTGTTTTGCACCATGGCAGCTGTGTTGTCGTCATTCTTCTGGCCACTAGTTTCACCTTTGCCCTTCGGGCAATCTCTTTTGAAGTGACCTGGTTGATCACACTTGTAGCAATTTCTGGCTTTTGTTTTGGATCGATTCTTCACTTTCCACGAGCTCCAGATCTACCATTGTTGCTCGAACTCCTTTGATAACTCCTGCCTATACCTTCTGTGACAAGAGCTTGTCCGTGATTTTCAGGCTTCTTTCTCATCTTCTCATTGAGTAAAAGAGCCGATGTGACATCTTTCAACTCAATAGTAGTCTTACCATGCAGGATGATTGTTGCCAAATTATCGTATGAAGATGGCAACGAGTTCAATAGCAAGATGGCTTTATCTTCCTCCTCGATTTTTACTCCGAGGTTGGCTAGCTGTGTGATTAGTCCGTTAAAAATATTTAAATGCGACAAAAAATTCATACCTTCACCCATGTGAAGGGCGTATAACTGCTTCTTCAGGTACAATTTATTTGTCAGCGTTTTGGACATGTATAGGCTTTCCAACCTTTTCCAAATTCCACGTGCAGTATCTTCATCAATGATGTTATTTACCACATCATCTGATAAGTGCAACCTGATTGCACTAGCAGCTCTTTCATCCAAGTCAGCCCAATCCTCAGCTTTCATTGTATCAGGCTTTTTGGCATCAGCAGCTAATACCTTGTGTAATCCTTGTTGGATGAGAAGATCCCTCATCCTTCTTTGCCATGTTGAAAAACCGTTATCTCCGTTGAATTTAGCTACCTCGTACTTTACTCCGGACATTTTTATTTTCACCGAGTATAGTACTATCGACAGTGAATAGTATTTTAGTGAACGAGCGGAACCTGTGCTCTGATACCAGTTGTTGGGAATAAATCCCCTACCAAAATAATATTCACGGTAATAAAAGCAGAATAATAATGTAGCACCGAGATACGGTAATTAACAAGAATCAAAGAGTAACAATGACATCGAGATTTTTACGTGGAAAACCCTTCTGAATAAGGGAAAAAACCACGGCCCTGAGAGGAGCAACTGATTTCACTATAGTAAGGAATTTTTACACTTTGTAGGTCCGATTAAAATACTCCAAAGACCACTACAACACTCAAAAGAAAATAACCATCTTTTGATATTTCCACCTCACTTCAATATCGCTCACTCTCTATTTTCCTCACATACTATTTTCTTATATCATGTCGTTGAAACCTTACTCTTTTTTTCTCTCTTTCTGTTGGTGTAAAAGATGAGAGCCGAAGCTCTCATTTTATAGGCAAAATGAGGCAGCCTTTGTTGATTTGCAGCACACCAAAACTGACCAAAAACATCAAAAACGTGGGCTGCTTAGCAACCATTTTAGACAAAAACAAAAGGTGAGGAAGGAAGACATTTCTTCCTTGATTCAAGGGGCTAGACCCCATCAACTTTTTAGTCCAGTTCATTGCTCTGAATTTTATTATGTATGATTAAGATTTACCTCATCATCTTTTTTGATTGATTTATTCAAAAAGATTTTAATATCTTTTGAGTCAAACAGTAAGTATGCGTACATGTTTGTAGTTTTGCAGCTATATTGCTCGTTGTTCGTCAAGACAATATTCTAGCACTTGGAGTACATGACATGTCGAATGGCTTCGTTAGTTCGTGTCAATTTTGTCTACCGTAAAACTGCTTATTTGGTTTTCCTAAGCTCCGACATAGACAAATAGACTTGCACAAACTAAATGCCTATTTATTTTTGTTTTGACAGGGTTTTGCGCCATCAGATAATTCATCTCCCAATCCCAGGTATCAAACTCGCAACTATTTAAAGGCGGTACCCATTCAGTGCAAGTTTATGACTGCAATGTCACGGTCTCCGGTTCAAAACATTAAGGTAGTCTATTGAAACTTACTTACTACTTTGACAAGTAAGAGTGAACTTTCATCAATAGTAGCACCCAGAAGGTGCTAAATATGTATAATCGATAGTTTACAGATTACTCTTCAACTAAGAGAGTCTATGAAATCCACACAAGAGAGCACACACCACTATCCAAGGACATTTTGAACCAAAAATGTGCAAACATCTAAATTTAAAGCAAAAAGTTATTGTGGCTTTGTCTTTAAAAATTCTGTCCTTTGACACTCAATAGTGTGCAGTGCTGTTTTGTGTGAGTGGTAGATTTGTTCTTCCTCCACAACAACAATAACAACAACAACAATATACCCGGTATTATCCCATACCATAGAGTCTTGGGAGAGTAGTGTTTACATAGACCTTACGAGGCTGTTTCCAATGAATAGAGAGTGATAGCAAGATTTAACTGTAAAGATCTCATCTTTGCTTGGGACCCTTTTGAGACGATCATTATTGTTCTCATCCATCTTTAACTTCTTTAAACTGCACAGTTACTCTGCTTCTCATCAACTTCCTAGTCAAACATATGCCATTTGAAATTATTATAGCAGATAGAGAAATATAGTTCAGTGTCCGACATGCCTAAGCGCGCGGGAGTATATAACTTTGGGTGTGACTCTGTAGTATGAGGCTGTGATGAGTATTTTCTTCAATCTTTATATTGCTCAACATTTTTTCTGCAGTCCTTTCTGATAAAGTTAAAATGGCTTACAATGTACACTTTTTTCATTTAACAACGAAATCAGTCTAAACTTGGTTTGTTATTCTACCGGCATCGTATACTTCCTGTGCTACTTGTGACTTTCCTGCTCATCCGATCACTGGAATCTCTCATGCAACAAATGAGAAGTTGTAGCTGAGAACAATGTAACACAAAGTAAGGTTGATATGGTGTTAAATGCTAATGCCACCGAACCAGAAACAAAAAGCAACCAGAGTGGTGCGCATCCAACAAAAACCATGAGCCTTTAACCTTACAAGGATGGCTGCACTTATGAATGACTATTCTTCTGATGCTGATGAGGTTGGATCTCAACCTGCTCATCTGCCAGTCGTGGTTAATGGTCACAGAGTTAAGGAGCAAGCAGCACCTGTTCTCCAGAACATCTTCAATTCCTCAAGTACGGAGACATTGAGAAGAATAGCTCTTTCTCTTCAGTGAATATTTCTTCATCGCTCCTGGAGTTTGTGTGCAATATATATATATATCAGGAGCATTGTGAAACATACCTTAATGAGCGTACTGTATGAGAACAAAGGTTTTTTTTTTAATCGCTTGTGACTTGCGACAAAAACTATTTATTTTAATAGTCGAAAAAGTATATAAAATTTGTATAATTCTTGTCGGTTAAGGGTCAAAACTGCCCTCAACGTATTGACGCCGAAACAAAATTGCCCTCCGTTAACCTTTTGCGAAGAAAATGCCCCCACCGTTACATTTGTGGCACACTTCTGCCCCCACCGTTACATTTGTGGCACACTTCTGCCCCCAATATCTAACATTTCATTTTTAATTTTTTTTAATGCCACGTGTCATTGATTGGCCATTAAATATCTCACCCAAATTCCGACCCAACCCGACCTACCCGACCCAAAAAAATGAAAAATTGGGACATATAAAGAACGGAAAAAGGGTCAAAAGTGCCCTCAACATATTGACTCCGGAACAAAATTGCCCTCCGTTAACCTTTCAGAATGTATGTGTGTGTATATATATACACAAAGAAAAAAAATTTATACCAAAAATTATATATTTTTCGGCTATTTTTTTGACAACCAGCGACTTCAACTGAGTAAGGAAATAGGGCTTGATCCTCAGCAGATCAAGTTTTGGTTTCAAAACAAAAGGACTCAAACAAAGGTAATTTAATTTAGTCTATTTTTAATGACTGATTTAATTATTAAATAATTAGTTATAATTAATTGACACCTTGACTATTGATCATCGATAGTAAATTAATTGAAGTATGTGAAAATCTAATAGAAAGCGACTTTGTTATAAGAAATAAATATGGATTAAAATTGAGAAAACCCATTAATTATAAGTAGGGCCGGCTCTAGGATGAGGCCACTAAAATCCTTACGTTTAAGGTTTATTATTAAAGTTTAACTTTAGGCCGCAAATTTCATTCATCGCCCTTAATTAAAAAGTAATATAACAGAATCTGGTCAAATTAGCCGAAATACATAATCCTATTAAATGGATTTTTTTTTCTATTTTTGCTAGATTTTTGGAAGTTAAATAATTTCCAGTTGAAGCCACAAAAAATCTGATTTTACAGCTAGTGACTAATGATTATTCCTTTCTGGAATCACTGACGAATTACGGAAATCTACAGGGCTAAAAATGAACGGTTAAGGGTCAAAACTGCCCTCAACGTATTGACTCCGGAACAAAATTGCCCTCCGTTAACCTTTTTTGGGTCGGGTAGGTCGGGTTGGGTCGGAATTTGGGTGAGAAATGATTTTGGGTGAGATATTTAATGGCCAATCAAAACGTGACACGTGGCATTAAAAAAAGTTAAAAATGAAATGTTAGATTTTGGAGGCAGAAGTGTGCCACAGGGGGCAGAAGTGTGCCACTAATGTAACGGTAGGGGCATTTTCTTCGCGAAAGGTTAACGGAGGGCAATTTTATTTCGGCGTCAATACGTTGAGGGCAGTTTTGACCCTTAACCGTATATATATATAATTTTGGGAGCGGCTATGTAATATTATTTTTTCAAACATTTTAAATAAAAAGAAAAAAGGACAGCAATTTGATGGCCGGATAATATAAAATACTAATAGGACTTATGGGGCACATTATACATGACACAGACATATCATTTCCCACCCCTTTATTTAATTTTTGTATTTATTTTTTAGATTTTCTGTAACGTGTCCACAAGATGAATATAAAAGACTTGAGACCCTACTTTCTGAATTTACTTATTTCATCCTCATTTGTTTCTTTATAAGTTCTGCAATTTTTTAAGTTCGTATTAAACAATAGAGCCGATCATTGTATTTGACTCAAAAGATTTTAAGTTCTTTTTAAGCAAATCAATCAAAAATAAAGGAGTAAATCGTAGTCGAACATGATAAATAGGATGATAATAATGGGGAGGTGACAATATTATAGAGATGATAAGAGTAGAGGGAGATAAAAATAGAGAAAACCATAATTCTGTACGTCCCAAAACCCTCTCTTTTATTACAAGGCATAAATCCCTCTTATATACGGGGATGTTTCGCTTAATTGTGGGGAAGACGAATTAAAAAATATCTACCACGCCAAATCCAATGCTAATGCAATGGCGTCTCCCCTTTCGCCCCGGGTCATACTCGCTATAGGCCGTGATCGATCGAATTCAGACTCATACAGTTAGTTCCTCTGCTCGTCGAGGTCGCAACAGGATGCGTCCTTAGTGAACGGACTTGATGCCTCCTTGTTAGGAGGAATTTGACTCATCGAGATATTACGACGTGATCAGTGAGAGGCGGTAGTCGTGTAAGGCGGGATATCTAAGAATACACGCCACCTTGGTGACGTCAGCCTTTGCATGCGTCATTATTATGCAGATTTTTAAGGTAAAAGACTGATGATTTGGCTCTTGGTTTCCTGCACTGACTTGAACCTTGCCGCCACCCAACCCTATAAATAGGAGAAAGGTTCGATTCCTTTGAAAAACTTTGGCCATTCTTGATAATTTTCCAGTCTTCTTCTTCTGCTTTCATATTTCTTTGTTTCTGTTCCTGATCGGAAGTTCTCCTCTCTTTTGCTCCATTTATATAGCTTACTTCTTTTAAACAAAATCAGACCGAGATCTCGTCGCACTAGCAAAGAGGTTCCTGAGGCCGCTCCGTCGAATGCAACACCTCTTTCCGACAGCGGAGAGGTGGAGGTAGAAGAGGGTGACAACCCTCTTACAGTGGAGGAGTTGCTACCGAGGCACCCCTTGTCTCAGAGTGATTTCCTTAAGGACCTGCCCCTAATCCGAACCATGTGCTTTCTAAGACGAATCAGACTCACTTTGTTGCCCTTCACATAAAATATGGTATTCCTGTCAACATAGAGATGACTTTGGCAGAGGGAGGCTACGTTGACGTTCACAGGCATGAAAGGGCTGTGCCTTCTACGAATATCCTTTTGTGATTAGCAACATCCTTCCTCTCTTTCCTCTAGTGGACGAGTTCTGCAGATTTTATTATGCTTGCCTGGATCAGCTTACGCCATAGACACTCAAGGTGCTTCTGTTGGTAGTTATGTACGAGGAATTGGCAGAGTACGACGTCTCTGTTCATCATCTCTTGCATTTATTTTCACATGGTTTCCTATAGGAACCATGGTGCACCTGAGACTTTGTGGTATGAAAGGGCTGGTGGTCGGGACGGATGATCGGGCGAGCCGTAAGTTTTGGCATAAGTACTTTTCATCAAGACCAAGCACGTCATCTCTAACCTCGCCAGATTTCCAGAGCGGTGGAATAAAGCTCGTACGTATCATTCATTAAGTCCCCCCGTCTTCCGTTACTATTGTAACTTTTGGTTACTTGTGTTGTAGCTATGAGTCATCTGCCTCAGCTTGTTATCGGTCTAAGGAACTGGGTCGCTAGCCTAATGCCCTATGCGGAGGAGACTCAAACTTGGTCTGGCTTTGTATACCTTTGTGGCCCTAAAGTTTCCTCATGTAAATTTCCACCCCAGTACCTTGCTGGTCGTGCGACTCCGCTTAGCCGTATGCTTCTCTATGACGACCGGTAGGAGGCTTCCAGGCGGAGGGCACCGGTCCCAGCTTTCAGGAAATCTGCTGCTACTACGGACACTCGCTACATTTTGTGCGAGTCTGTCTGAGAAGGTCATCCTTTACTTCTATAACAGTGGACGCATCTAGAACTGCGACCATGAGTGAAACGACCTCATTGGCATCGGCCCCACGTCCTGTTGACGAATCTTCTGATGGTGATGATCCGTTAGAGAGAAAATGGAGAAGGTTGGAGCTGGGAAAGGGTGTGGCCACTAAGACTGATGGAAGTGGAGCACTTCGGACGGCTTCAGTTCCCGTGTTTATGGCTGATGCCATTTTACCAGGGAGGCCGCCCCGAGTGGAGAGAGTTGGCCCGGGATCCAGTTCGGTACATTCCGCTGAAGGGGGCGCGTCGTCTAATGTAGTAGGACCTCATGTGAAGGAGGATGGATAGGGTTCTCATATTGCCCCGGAGGATGTTCATGAGTTTTTGGGTCGCCATACCCATGTGGAAGTGAGGATGGATGGGTCTGACCATCACGTGGTAATTACGAGGAGTTACAACTTGCTGTTGAATAGAGAACAGGTCGTGTTGGCCCTTGCCCCTATATGTGCGGCTCCCTAAAGCGAGATGCTTGGTATGATGAGTGACACGGAGTTGTCTCGAAAGGTCACCGGTATGGCCTTGCAGGTAGGTTCCTTTTTCCTTCCTTTGTGTCGTGGGGTTGGTGTGGCAATGGCATATTTTTTCTAACTCTGATCTTCTTTTGTTAGACCCTCATCTTGGAGGTGGAAAGAGATCACCTTGATCGAAGAAGGACATGCCTCTACAAGAAGATGTTGTCGAAATACCATCAGTACCGTGCTAAGCACCGGGCGATGTATGACATCTATTAACAGGATCCCAAGTTTCAGGTGTTCCACGAGGGGCTTAAGCAGCGGGACTACCAATTGGAGCACATGGTTGAGGAGTTGAAGGAGAGGGACGAGGAGCTTGTGAGGGCTATCGCCCGTAATAGCGAATTAGAGGCCATTCTTAAAGCGAAAGAGGATGAGCTTGAGCCGAGCGGGGGGTAACGGCGAAGAATGCCGATTTACAGCAGAAGCTAGTCGGCTTGAACACAGATCTAGGTGCTAAGGTAGTGGAGGTCGATGGACTTAAGGGCGAGTTAAATGCCAATGCCGACAAGTTATTCGCTGCTATTTTTGAGGCGATATTTGGAGGATGCCCTCCGCATATCCAGGGGGAAGGGAAGCATCCGGTCGTTGAATCATAGAGTTTGAAAGGTTTGTCAGGGAGTTAGAGGCGGAGTTGCCCACATTACAAGGGAAAATGGCCTTGCCGAGGGTGGAGGAGGAAAACCATCGTTCTTGGCTCTCAACATCTTGTCTTTTAGTCGGTCAGGGTTCACCTCGTCGCCGGTATGAAATATGGGTCTATGCAGAGGCCCGCCTTGATGTATATAAAGATTTTAATACCGAGGGCCGGGCAACAGTGGAGGAGGTTCAAGCAGTGCATGCCGAGGCACGTGCAGCCTGTGTATCGTATGGGTACGGCCCGCTTACTCCTGACGGGGAAGGTGTTACCTCTGATGACGTAAATCGCCTTGACTCGGATTCGTGGTATGAAAATGCTTACCATGCGGGGCGGTGACATATAGTTTTTTTTGCACTTTTTGGCTTAGGAATTTTTGGGCGTGGGCCATACCAGGACCTTTTGATGTAAATGATATTTTTGTTGTAATAAACTTTGCTTTTGTCAATTTTTCTGCTTGTCATTTCCCTTTTTGTTTTTTGTGTGATACGTTCTCTATTAGGACATCATTTCGACTGTCCCCTCGTCACTTCCCTTTTTATTTATTGCTTGATACGTGCCTCTGTTAGGATGTTGTTTCGATTGTCGTCGACGTAGTATCCTGTCGTGGTTCGAACAAGGTCAAACTAATGTCGATGGCCTTAGCCATTAAAATGTTGCTTCGAGTGTTGTCGAAGTAGTATCCGGTTGTGGTTGGAACGAGGTTAAACTAATGTTAATGGCCTTAGCCATTAGGATGTTTCTTTGACTATTGTCGAAGTAGTATCCCGCCGTGGTTCGAACGAGGTCGAACTAATGTCGATGTCGTTAACCATTAGGGTATTTCTTCGACTGCCGTTGAAGTAGTATCCCGTCGTGGTTCGAACGAGATCGAACTAATATCGATGAACTTAGCCATTAGGATGTTGCTTCGACTGTCATCGAAGTAGTATCCCGCCATGGTTCAATTGAGGTCGAACTAATGTCGATGGCCTTAGCCATTAGGATGTTGCTTCGGCTATCATCAAAGTAGTATCCCATCGTGGTTCGAACGAGGTAGAACTAATGGCGATGGCCTTAGCCATTAGGATGTTTCTTTGACTGTCGTCAAAGTAGTATCCTGTCGTGGTTCAAACGAGGTCAAACTAATATTGATGGACTTAGCTATTAGGATGTTGCTTCGACTGTCATCAAAGTAGTATCCCATCGTGGTTCAAATGAGGTAAAACTAATGTCAATGGCCTTAGCCATTGGGATGTTGCTTTGGCTGTCGTCGAAGTAGTATCCCGTCATGGTTTGAATGAGGTCGAACTAATGTCGATGGCCTTAGCCATTAGGATGTTTGAATCTCATACAATGGAGATTGAATTCTGTTTATGCAATGGATGTTGAATTTTCTTCATACAATGGAGATTGAATTATCTGTGTAATCCCTTTATTACTTCGACCCAGAGATTAAATCGACGGGTCGAGGTGATGAACAACATTATGATCCACATGGAATCCCCTTCGCCGCCTCATTAGAAACCTCCCCGAGAGAACCCGATTGGAACAAATCTGGGAAGAGGGAAACATAGTACGACTCAGGTGACGCCTTTCAAAAGTTGAGTTGTTTTGGAGTAGTTTTCCTTCCATTGTCTCCAGTTGGAATGCTCTTTTGTTTGCTGCTGCTATGATTTTATACGGTCCGTCCCAGGTTTTTCCTAGCTTTCCCTCATTTGGGTCTTTTGATGCCAGTGTTTTGGCCTTGAGGACGTAGTCGCCAACTTTGAGTGATCTTACCTTGGCTTTTCTGTTGTATTATCTTTCTACTTGCTGCTTCTGGGCTATCATTCTCACGTGGGCCATGTCTCTCCCTTCTTCAACTTCACCTAGGTCCTGTAACCTACTTTCGTCTTTTTCTGCCCCGCTATATTGGAATATCTCAGGCTGGGTTCCCCAACCTCGACGGGTATGACTGCGTCTGTCCCGTAGACCAGTGAGTATGGCATTTCTCTTGTGTTGGACTTTGGCATAGTACTGTATGCTAACAATACTTCAGGTAGTAGTTCGGGTCATATCCCTTTAGCTTTCTCGAGCTTCTTTTTCAATATGTTCAGTATCACTTTCTTGGAGGACTCGGCATGGCAATTGGCAGCGGGATGATATGGTGTAGAGAGTATCCACTTGATGAGCCATTTTTGGAAGAACTCAATCGTTCTCTTTCCGATCTGGGGTCCGTTTTCGCAACTGATTTCTTTGAGGATGCCGAAATGGCATATAATATTTTTCCATATAAAGGCGATGACCTCCTATTCGCGCACCTAAGCGTACGTACATGCTTCCACCCATTTAGAGAAATAGTAAGTTATAACCAAAAGAAAACATGCGTTTCCTCTTCCTGCTGGCAGAGGGCCAACTATGTCTATTCCCCACTTAATGAAAGGCCATGGCGAGATGACGAAATGGAGGAATTCTCCTCCTTGATGTATCTTAGGGGCGTACTTCTGGCACTGCTCGCATCTCGGAACATAGTCAACGACTTCTTTTTTCATAGTAGGCCAATAATAGACGGCACGAATAAGGCATCGAATTAGGGCACGATTCCCTGTATGGGCACCGTAGTGGCCCTCGTGTATTTCATCTAGTACTTTCCTTGTATGGTGCGGCCCAAGACATTTGGCTAGGGGTCCGCCAAATGCTCTCTTGTAGACATCATGATTTACTAGGTTGCATCGAGCTGCCTGCACTCGAAGTTTCTTGGCTTCTTTTTTATCTTGTGGGAGTGTTCCATCCTGTAAATAGGACACAAGTCAGTTATGCAAGTCCCAAGTTAGGTTCAGAGAAAGTACCTCAATGTGGTCTATGGCTGAGTGAAGGAGGGTGACTACATTTTCCTTGTTAATATTCTTGGTGGCCGCAGCTAATTTGGCGAGGCCATCTGTTTCGATGTTTTGTACCCTAAGGATTTAATCGAGGTGGAAGTCGTCGAACACCGGTAGTAGCTTGTGGATTTCTGACTGATACCTCTGTAGTCTCTTCTCTTTGATTTGGAAAGTCCCAGTGACTTGATTTACAACGAGTTGAGAGTCACAGTGGAGGATGAGTTGTCGGGCGCCGTATTTGAGGGATAACTTCAAACCTGCAATCACAGCCCCATACTAAGCCTCGCTGTTAATCTTCTCGATACATCGTATGGACTGGAGAATTACTTCACCCATAGGGACTTCGAGGATGAATGCCAGTCCCGATCCTGATCCCGAGTCATTCGAAGCTCCGTCGATATAGAGGGTCCAGAGGTCGGTTCACACGGAAGCTCGAAGCACTTCTTGTTCTACCTCGGGAAATATTTCTGTGTTGAAGTCGGTGATGAAATCGACGAGCACCTGCCACTTAATGACAGTTTGCTGTTTGTAAGTTATGTCGTGCTCGCTTAGTTCTATTGCCCATTTGGCGAGACTGCCTGAGAGCTCAGGTTTATGCAAGATACCTCTTAGGGGGAAGGTTGTTATTACTTTTATGGGATGACATTGAAAATATGGTCTAAGCTTGCGTGAAGCTATGACTAGTGCCAGAGCATGTTTTTTCAAGGTGAGGGTACCTTGTCTTGGAATCTATTAAGTTTTTGTTGATATAGTAAATAGGATACCGCTTACCTTTATTTTCGCTGACCAAGACTGCACTAACAGTGACATGGATATTGCCAAATATACGAGCAGACACTCATCTGGGTCCGCTTTGACGAGTTGTGGCCGGGGCGAGGATAGATACGTTTTTAATTTCTTCAGGGCGTCGATGCATTCTTAGTTTCATTGCAGCCCGTGGTCTTTTCTCAGCACGTTGAAGAATTTGTGACATCTGTCTGAGGACCATGAAATGAACCTCGACAAGGCGGTTATTCGCCTTGTTAGCTCCTACACTTGTTTTTTGCTGGTCAGTACCTCAGGGTTTGTGTTGATGGCTTTGATTTGATCCGGGTTGACTTTGATCCCTCGTTGCGATACAAGGAAACCTAGGAATTTTCCCGAGGCCAGGCCGAAGGCGCACTTCTCCGAATTCAACTTCATCTCATACTGCCTTAATATCTCGAAGGCTTCTTTCAAATGGCTAACGTGGTCTTCCTTCTTTTCAGACTTTACCAGCATATCATCGATATAGACCTCCACGGTCTTGCCGAGCTGTTCCTTGAACATTGTGGTGACTAACCTCTAGTAAGTGGCCACTGTGTTCTTGAGTCAGAATGATATCACTTTATAGTAGTAAGTTTGTTGGTGAGTAATGAAAGTCGTATTTTCCTGATCCTTTTTGGCCATTAGAATTTGGTTGTAACTGGAGTATGCATCCAAAAAACTCAGCAGTTCGTACCCTGCTGTCACATCAATCAGTTGGTCGATATGGGGTAGCAGGAAGGAGTCTT
This sequence comes from Nicotiana benthamiana, assembly GCA_034376525.1. NCBI lineage: Eukaryota > Viridiplantae > Streptophyta > Magnoliopsida > Solanales > Solanaceae > Nicotiana > Nicotiana benthamiana. Next base: position 7,019,765 of record CM067325.1, read on the forward strand.
TTGGGCATGCTTTGTTTAGATCGGTGAAGTCCATACATATTCGCCATTTACCGATCTTCTTTTTGACCATGACAACATTGGCGACCCATTGGGGGTATTTCGATTCTCTGATGGAACCGTTGGCGAGTAATTTGTCCACTTCCTCGTTGACCGCTTTATTGATTACCATATTGAATTTTCTCATCTTCCATACCGGCGGATAGAGTGGGTCGACATCAACCTATGAGTGGCGAGGTCCTTTGGGATTCGTGGCATAAAAAGGCAAATAAATCGGCACTGTTAGTTAAAAATTCACGATACTTACGTGGCTCTGAGAGGTTGTGCTCGATGTAAGTTTTTTTTGCATTGTCGGCGTCATCCAATTGGACTGGGTCGAGGTCCTTTATAGTTGCCTTGCAAGCTTCTATGATGGCTGGGTTTCTGATGGCCTTTGTTGGCGGGTCGGGTTCAATTCCCGACATGGCTGATTGTTATGCTTTCGCACTTACGCCTTTCAATTTTTTGGTGTACGTGCAATCTTGGGCGATCCGATAGCATTCCTAGGCGGTACTACGGATCGCCTCAGATGATGAATATTTCCTACGGGGTGAGAAATTTGATTACTTGATAGAAGCATATGGGGACAGCTCGTATGGCATGTATCCATGGGCGTCCTATGATGGCGTTATAGGTTGTTTCCTAGTTCATGACGTGGAATGTGGTTTCCAGCGTGACTCCCCTTGCTAGGACTGAAAACACTATTTCCTCTGATGTCCACTCTAATACATTGTTAAAACTCAGTAGTGTTATGCAACGCGATATTATTTTATCCTCGAGCCTCATTTGCGTGAGAGCTCTCGGGTAAATAATACATGCGCTGGTTCCGTCATCTACCATAATTCTTTTTACGTATGTATCATTAATCCGTAATGTTATAGCCAAAGCATCATAATGAGGGAAAGACAAACCATCAGCATTTGACTTTTTGAAAATTATACTGTCTTCAAAGTCATCATACCGTTTGTGGGCGATCGTCTATTTGAGTTTGTGCGTGGTGGTAAGCTTCACATGGTTGATTACCGAGTCGTCGCCACCGCCAATAATCATCTATACGGTACGTGCCTGCGATGGTGGTTTTGGGGGTCCTTGAGATGGGTCACGTCATCTAGCAAAGTTGGCCCTTCCCTTATCACTGGGCAGTTCTCTTAGCTGTCCGTGGTTCAGCATCCTGACCACTTCTTGCCGTAGGCCTATGTAATCTTCGGTTTTGTGTCCTTTTTCCTGATGGAATTCGCAGAGGACGTTTGATCTTATCGCGCTTGGGTCAGATTTCATTTTTTGTGGCCATTGCACCTTCGTGCTCAACTTCTCCAGTGCGTACGCTATCTCTGAAGGGGAAACACAAAAGTTATGAGCAGATAATAGTGGAGGCATACCTCTTTCGTTTTGAAGGGGTGTTGTGTGTCGTAACACGACATCTGTATGCCTTGGAGGAGGTGAGTTAGTTGTTCTGACATAAGGCTGAGGCCTTTCTCAATTGAAACACGGGGTTGATCCCTTCTCCCATCGCTACGTCGATCTCTCCTTGCCTCGGTTTGAACTGACATTAGTCGTTGAGTCAGGTCGTTTAGATCGTCTTTGTCTGCCCTTACCTCGGCGCAGTAAGCATTATGAATCTCTTCCCATGTGGTGGTGGTGGGGGAGAGGGGGTACTTCAGGAGTTTGTTGAGAAATGTTTTGATTGCCTTTGATCCGTTCCAGTTTAATCCATTTTGGAAGGCCGCTACCACCATTACTTCCGACACATTCGGAAGGCCCATCCTTACTCTGTTGAATCGGGCCAGGAAGTCTCGAAGTCCCTCATCCGCTATTTGTCTGATGGCAAAGATGTCATTGACCCTAGCCTCAACCTTCTTTGGCACTCATGAGCGGTGGCAAATTTATCCACCATCTCCTTAAATGTTGATATCGATTGTGTTGGTAGCAGGGAGTACCATGTTAATGCTCCTCTTGTCAAAGTCTCATCGAATTTTTTTAGCAGCACAGATGACACTTTTTCTTTTGACAGGTCATTTCCCTTTGCCGCAGTGACGTAATAGATTAGATGATCCTTTGGATCTGTGATCCCTTCGTATATTCTCAAGTATGGTGGCATTTTGAAGGTTTTCGGGATGGGGTGAGGAGCAGCTCCCTTGCTGTATGACTGTTCAACAAATCGACCCACATCACATTTTGGTAGTAGCTTAGGGGCGCCAAGTATGTCAACCCTTTCCTGGTTTTTCTTCATTTGATTACGGTGTGCTTTCTTCTCGTTTTCCATCTCTTTCATTTTCTTTAGGATGGTCACGAGTGCATCATCACTTGCATCGATGACATTGCGGGTGTTGCTCGTTCTTGTAGAGCCTAGCTCGCCGATGGTAGCTGCGATTTTTGCCGTTGGTAAGTCTTCGATATTTCATCGAGGGGGGTTTTTCAAGCATGTTGCTCAGAGCACTTGTCAACCACTCCTCTAGCATCTTTTTGATTGCTGAAGGTGTTTCTCCCGTCGTGGACGTGGAAGCTCCCCTTTTGCGCAAGACCGTCAGATCCTCGTGTGGAGAGGGTAAAATCTCCCCCTCCGGTGTATCTTTTGGTGTTGTAATCTCGGTGTCTTCTCTACCGGCTTCGTTGAGGGAGCTCATGAGGTTGTTTGAGACATCTGCTATCATCTTCAGCCTTGCTTATTTCTCCGCCATTGTTGGTTTTTATGGGGTTTAAAGAATAGTAATCGTCACTTTCAAGAACCTAGACGAGAACTATGATTTTGTCTATGGAAATCCCAACAGACGGCGCCAAAGTGTTTGACTCAAAAAATTTTAAGTTCTTTTTAAGCAAATGAATTAAAGATGAAGGGGTAAATCGTAGCCGAAGATAATAAACACTAAGATAATAATAATGGGGAGAGGACAATATTATAGAGATGATAAGAGTAGAGAGAGGGATGATAATAGAGAGATAATCATAATTCCGTATGTCCCAAAACCCTTTCTTTTATTACAAGGCTTATATCCCTTATATACTGGGAGGATTTCCTTAATCGTGGGGACGACGAATTAACAAATATCTACCATGCCAAATCCAATGTTGATGCGATAGCATCTCCCCTTTTGCCCCTGGGTCTTACTCGCTATAAGCTGTAATTGATCAAATTCGGACTCATACACTATATATATATATATACACTAATTATAAGATACGCGCTTTGAGCTTGTATCAATATCAATAAATACTCTACTTTAAAAAAATCACATAAATATATAAACTAATGAGTTTGACTTATAAAATAAAATTAACGAAAAACATATATAAGTTCCTGAAAATGGCGTATGTTGATCCCGGTATGCTAGCTTAATAAAAAAAGTAATCTTCCTCGTAAAAGTCCTCAACAAAATAAATAAAAAAAAAGTACTTGTATTAACAAAGATTTAACATGTAAACAATTAAAAAAATTAAATTTCTCTATTTTTGAATGAAGAGGTTGGCGTTATTGGTAAGGGACAATGTAACGGCTAATGACTAATATTAACTTAATAACAACAACAACAACAACAACAACAATAACAATAATAATAATAATAACAACAATAATAATAATAATAATTTCAACTTTTTTATAATATATTTGTATTGCACTTCTTCTTTCGTGTTGCTTCAAGTTTATAGTTTTACCAGGTTGGGCCTTAATGCGAACTATTGTTTCACCATTAATGCTTTTCTTATCAAAGCAAATTATGTATCCTAAGAGATCTGTCAGCTTAAAAATCATTTTACATATATGAATTTAAAAGTTATTAAAGTGAATTATTTTGTTTATTATTTAATTCAAAGACTTAATTATTTATTTTCTATATTAAATAAAGTAATTTAATTTTTGTTGATTCGAGTTCGCCATCGACGTAAATGCAGTTATAATATTATCCAATAAGAGTTATATTTAAAAAGTGTAAAAATATTAATTTGATGAGTAAGGATAAATTTTAACTATATAAATTCTTTAGGTGAATTCAATTCCTGAATATTAGGAATTTTTAATATTTGAAATAAGAAAAATTTATTAATTGATATTTAGTTGTTTGAAACTCCTAAATATTAGTTACACAATTAAATTATAATTACACTTTTATCCAATGTAAAATATATTTTAACACATGAAAAGATGAACGATATTTCGACGGAGATTTCGTGCTTTTAATATGTGCGTGTATTCCGTCTCAAAAAGTACATATTTTTAAAAAATTAGCTAAATATTTTATTAACAATTACGTTTGAGTTATTAAATAAGTTGAAGAAAAAAGTGTGAATTCTTGAAATTGATAATTGTTGATCCTATTTAGCAACTAGTTAAATGAAGAAACAATAATAATAAGTCCTCACATCAATATTTTCAACTTAATATTTATAATTTCATCACTACAGTTTTATAAATTGTCATTCTTTCTTTTTACCTTTATCAAGAACACATAATTCTTGAAAATTTAACAGTTTTTCTAAAAACTTTTTGAAAAGTATATATTCTTGTTAAGTTTATTCTAAAACACATACACAAATGTCTTTTAACGACAACTCGCAAGTAAAATGTAAATAATTTTAATTTTTAACCAATAATAAATACTATAAAATTGTAAAACAACTAAAGAAAAATAAATAGATTTTGAGAATTTTGCCGAATAAGCTCTTCGTTGAAGAGATGAGGGTGTTGAATATTATCAATGAGAATAAATAATGTATTCAGATGGAAAATCATTATATAATATTAAAGTGCATACGAAATTTGATGACTATATGAGGCCAATTTCCTTCTTGTTAGCCATTCACACTATTAATTGTGCTTCGTTATATCTTTCTATATGAAATTTAATTACTTTGTCGTAAAATATATTGCCTCATGAAATTTGATCTCATAAATTACTTCTTATTAATTGTTATATCTGTAATTTGTATCAATGTAGTTACTATTTCGTAAAAAAATTGTCTTATGGAATTTATGTAATTTTTGACTTGACTTGATAGGTACGTAGAAAATCACAAAAACCGCGCTACAAAAATTTGAAGACATTTATTGTCACAAAACTATTGAAACAATATAAAAGTTAGAAAGTTTACCTCAAAAACTCTTTTTCATTTTTTAACTACAGGCTTGACCTCTTTATTATATTAAATAATAATATTAAATAATGGGTCTCCTACTTGTTGTCTTATTCTTTTTCCATATTTAACCTACGAAATTAATTGGTCTTCTAATTGTTTTTCCTTTTTTACCTACGAATTTTTTGACTTTACAATCTTTGTTAAATTATTAGGGATACTAATTAAGGAAAAAGGTTCCTAGTTCTATTTTTCTTCTTAATTATTATTTCTTTTTGTTATATCTTTTTATTTTTAAATAGTAATTTCTTTGCATTTACAATTTAATCCATTATAAAGTACACTTACAGAGGGTAAAAATGACGAACAATATTTCGCTAAGTACCGTCGTGCTTTTAATATAACTAGTCTTATGGTACACATGTTGCGCGTGTATTCTGTCTAAGTGAATTATTATTATTATTATATAACTTAATCATCATGCCAAGCAAACCAAATAGTTCAAAAATATATTATTTATTTTGGAGGGGGGGGGGGGGGTTGATAATTCCTATGTATTTTTGATTTTTTAAATATTAAAGTTTTTATTATAAAAATTTTCATTTCTATATTTCCCTTCTATAGTTTTCAATTCATGTGAAAATACTCATTTATATATGCGGCCTATTCAATTGATTTTGGTTTCCAGAAACAATTCTTCATTTTGCATTTAAAGAGATACCACCTTAATAAAATGTTAATAACAATCAGTGAGTAGGGACTTAATTGTCTATGCTATAATTAATTTTATTGGGGAATAAATATAAATTGATAAGTAATTCTCACTAACTTAAGGTTCTCATATGATACAAACTTCCAGGAAAGTTGTTAATTAACCAAAATTCAAGGAATGCCAAGATTTTGTAAATATACCAAAACTTTGAGTAGCAATTTTTAGCTGACTGACTATAGTTAGTAAAAAAAATCAGCTCTGAAGGCGCATGTTACGCTAGGGTTTGCTAACGCACGCCCAAAGGGAGATGACGAGGAAAAAGAAGCAATCAGCTCCGGTGCCGGTCTCGCCTATAGTATCGGTACCGGAAACTAGACAAATAACACAGAGTCGGGGATTCCCCATATTTTAGCACCGATTCAATTTGGTCACTGGCTTCCAGGAATGGGGAGTGCTCCGACAGTGACGCAAGCAGGTCCTCCACCAGAAACTACAGAGACCCCGCCGGAAATTGATGCAGGAGCTACAAATGCAGCGAGGAAACTAACATTCTCTGCAACATCTAGTGGAGCTAAGCCTACGATGGCTGAAGTTGTCAAAGGTAATAGAGTGCAAAACATGGGGCATAAGCTAGACTACCACCCACCGGTGATGAAGGATGGAGTCAAAGGTAAAGCAAATCCACAGGAAATAGCTGAACAAAACCATAAATGGAGTCGAGCCTTAATTGGGTATTTAATTGGTGGAAACCTACCTTCAAAGACATGCTCAAATTTGTTTATGGAGCTTGGAATTCTGTAAGTACACCACATGTTTTCCTTCATATCAATGGGTACTTCATTTTCAAATTTGATAATGATGAGGACAAGGAAGCAATCCTTAAGCAAGGACCATATACATTCAATTATAGGCCATTCATCCTAAAGCAGTGGGATCCAGAGTTCCAAATGAGTAAGGAACCTACCCAACTTATCCCAATTTGGGTGATGTTTCTAATTCTACCAATCCAATTTTGGGCCTCTGAAAATTTGGGAAGAATAGCTAGCTGTATGGCGAAGCCTATATGCACAGACAAATTAATATCCCAAGAGCAAAATATTGCTTATGCAAGAATATTGGGGGAAATGGACATATCTCAGCCTCTACTAGAGTTGATCTCCCTTGAATTACCGGATGGGATGGAAGACACCACTCATAGAGTATTGAGTATGAATGGAATCCAATGTTCTATTAAGACTGTTTGAAAGTGGGGCACAATACAGGAGATTGCATAAAGCCAACAGAATACAAGGAGTTTAGACAAGACATTAGAAAGAAACCAAAGAAGAAGGAGTGGATAGCCAAGACTGTCATTATGAATAAAGACCAGAACAAGGAACAACAAGCACAACAGTCTACTCACAATGATTAGAATGAGAAACTAATTAATGAGGATGGACAACAACAACAAAAACAACTGGGCAGGGGAAAGAAAATAATGCCAGCTACAACAGAAAACCAAAAGCTTGATGAATTGGAGTTGATACTCAGAAGGAATCAGTTTAGTGCATTGGGGATTAATACAGAGGTTACCACTAGCAATATGGTAAGGGGAACAAATCTGACTAAATAGCCCCCATGATCTTTGGATCATGGAATATTAGAGGGCTGAACAAGCCCTATAAGCATAAGGAGTTAAAATCCTTTCTGCTTACCAATAAAGTCGCTCTATTGGACTGCCTAGAAATAAAGATAAAGGCTAGGAGAGTAGAGAAAATAAAAAATAAAATAGGAGCAGATGGCAGATTTATAATGACTATACAAACTGTCAAAATGGGAGAATTTTGGTATGCTGGAAACCACAGCTGGTGGAGGTGGATATACAAAGTTCAGGTCCTCAAACTGTCCATTGTAAAGTGAACGACAAGGGATCTCCGTTTGAATGCTATGTCACATTTGTGTATGGTTACAACACTATTGAAGGGAGAAATGAAATTTGAAGGCAGGTAAAAGCAAATAACCATACGATGCTAGACCCTTGGACCATCCTTGGAGACTTCAATACAATTTTATCTGTTGCGGGATAGAATCAATGGAGCACCAGTCCAATAAAATGAAACACAGGACTTTCAGGACTGTATAGATGAAGTGGTACTAGGACAACTCAAAAGAAAGGGTTGGCAGTACTCATGGTGTAATAAGAGGGATCCTGACGACAGAATTTACAGTCTAATAGATTAGGCATTTGCCAATGCTCAATGGTTTAGCTTGTATAGTATTATAGAATCACATTACTTAGATCCTCGGTGCTCAGACCACTCCCCTATACTGTTAACTACTGCTACCGTTAGACACAAGCTGCCAAAACCATTTAGACTACTAAATGTCTTGCTGAAGCAATAATCAGCCAAGGAAATGGTTGAGGATATATGGAAGACCCAAGTTGAAGGCTATGCTATGTATGGAGTATGCAGAAAATTGAAACAAGCAGAACAAGCTGTTAAATAGATGAATCAGGAAATGAACAAGTTAGAACATCAGCTGGAGGAACTGCAGGCTAAACTGAAAGGAACACAAGATGCCTTGGCGACTGACTTGTACAATACTCAATTGATCACAGAAGAGAAAGAGATCCTACTGGAGCTAGAGAAATGGGTTACTATCCAGGAAAAAGTTCTTAGACAAAAATCTAGAGTTGTATGGATCAAGCGTGGAGATTCAAACTCCAAGTTTTTTCATGCCCAACTCAAAACAAGACAGGCTAAGAATAACATAGCTACTGTTTATAATGAACAGGGAATGCAATTAACAGATCCAAAGCAGGTGCAACAGGATTTCATAAGGTTCTATCAAGGTTTGATGGGAAACAGAGCACATGAACTTCCATGTGTAAATACTCACATAGCTAAAGATGGTCCTTGTTTACAGAGAGACAATCAATTGCAATAGATTCAGCTAGTCACAAAAGAGGATATCTAAAAGGCATTGAAAGAGTTACCAAATGACAAGGCTCCAGGGGTGGATGGATTCAATGCAGAATTCTTCAAAGAATCTTGGTATGTTGTAGGAGAGGAGGTGAGTAAGGTTGTTATCCAATTTTTTGAAACTGGAAAAATGTTAAAGGAAGCAAACTGCACCACACTCACTCTAGTACCAAAGGTAGCTAATTCCACTTATGTGAAGGAGTACAGGCCCATAGCCTGTTATACAACTTTGTACAAATTAATAGCAAGAATCATAACTGATAGACTTAAACTAGTAGTAGACACAAAATTTGGACATTCACAAGGAAGAAGTATCTTAGATAATGTAATCATTGCACATGAGCTAGTGAAAGAGTATACGCACAAGGGAGTCTCTCCTAGGTGCATGGTAAAGGTGGACATAAGAAAAGCCTATGACTCAGTTGAATGGGACTTCCTTAGAACTGTTTTACTAGAGTTTGGGTTTCTTGGGAAATATGTAGGGTGGATAATGGAATGTGTAACTACGGTAAGTTATGCTATATTGATAGAGATAGGGTGATCCCATGTCCCCGTACTTGTTTATGCTGATTATAGAGTGCCTCAACAGATCCCTCAAACAGTTACAACACAATCCCGACATCAATTACCACCCTAGATGCAACAAGATTAAGCTGGTACATATATGTTTTGCTGATGATCTACTCATGTGTTGTAGGGCTGATAGAATTTCAATCCGACTAATGATCCAAGCTTTTAATCATTTCTCTGATGTGTCTGGGCTGAAAGCAAATTTGGATAAGAGTTCTCTATACATTGCCGGAATTCCCCAGGAACAGAAGCAGCAGATTTTGAATGAGATGCAGTTTACACTAGGAGAATTGCCATTAAAATACCCGGGGGTTCCACTTTCTTCAAAGAAGAATACTGTACAACCTATGCCAATTTTGGAGAAGACGATATCAAGAATCAGATGTTGGACTACTAAATTTCTATCCTATAGTGGAAGGGTGCAGCTGATCAAAAGTGTCCTATTTGAGATGCAAACATACTGAGTTCAGATTTTTGTATTACCCAAGAAGGTCGTTCAACTCATCACAAGTATATGCAGAATATTTCTATGGTATGGAAGTCATGAAGCATCAAGAAAAGCTCTAGTCTCCTGGGAACCATTGTGTATGCCAAGATCAACTGGGGGCCTAAAGTTGATAGACTACACTTTGTGGAACAGGGCAGCCATATGCAAACTCCTATGGGCAATATCTACAAGGAAGGAATCACTATGTGTGTAATAGATATATGGTTATTACAAAAAAAACAATGAGATAGAGTCCGTGAAAACTCCTACACAGGCTTGTTGGCTTGTGACGAAAATATTTGATGCAAGAAACTGGTTTAGCAACAGGAACTATAAGGTGGAACTGGGAAAATGCAGCAAAGGTGATAAGTTCAGCATCAAGGCAGCTTATTTATCCTTTCAGCCACAATATCAAAAAGTACAATGGAAAAACCTGACTATGGAGGCAAGGCAAATTCCTAGGCATCAATTCATTCTATGGCTAGCCATCAAACAAAGGCTTGCAACTGTGGAAAGACTAGAGAGATAGGGAATACATGTTCCGAAAGAGTGTGTTTTGTGTTCTACAGGGACTACAGAATCACTAGCTCACTTATTCTTTGAATGTAAATATGCAAGAGATATTTGGTGTTCTATATGAAGTGGATGAAGAAAAACAGAACTCCTAAAACATGGAGCGAGGAGGTATGCTGGATGGCAAAGAGATGGAGAGGAAGCAGAGCTAAAAGCCAAGTTTTAGCATGGTTGTTTGCTGCAACAGTATACCACGTATAAGGTAAAAGGAATGCTAGAAGATTTTAAAATGAAAAGAGAGAGAGTCATCAGAGATTTAAAGAAATCAGCCTCCAACTGCACATCAGAGGACAGAGTTGTAGCAAATGGAAGAAGATACTAGATATCTTAAACAGTTTTCCTAGCCAAGAGTAGATAGTTATGAATGTAAATGCTTAGTAACACTCTTAGATAGAAAGAGATAGAAAAGATTAGTTCTTGAGTCCAAATAGAACTAGTGGCTGTAAATATACAATTTTGGTTGAATAAAATTTTATTTTAACCCAAAAAATATATTTTAGCTTACTTAAAAGTCTTAGATATTAGCTAGCATTAAAATACCTTTTCAAAAAAAAAATTATTTAAATTAATTATAATTACAATTTTGTCTGATGTGAAGTATATTGTCAAAGCTAAAAAGTTGACCAATATTTTTTTATATGATTTGTGCTTTTAAAGTAGTATAGTTTAGATAGATATAAGAAATTGATAAATATAGAAAGTTGTTTGTCGATTAATTTATTTTTAAAATATATAATTGAATTTCTCAAGAATTATTTCATTGTACATCTATAAATTTATAAAGACCCTTCATTGTTTACTTATTTATCCTCCTTTCTATATTTATATTTTTGTAAAAAAAGGTAAAAATTATCATTTATGGACATGCTTTCCCGATCTACGCAAGATAATGTACTATTTTTTTATGAATTCCAATTGACCAACACCTACAATAATAACAATAACAATTCAGTATAATCTCATTTAGTGGGATCTGAGGAGGGTAACGTATACGTAAATCTTTTCAAATAGACTGTTGATATCCTTTCCTCCAAGAACTTCCCAATTTGTTCTTGGGGAGACTCAAACTCACAACCTCTTGATTGGAAGTGAAAGTTACTTACCATCAGAACAACTCCTCTTGTCTAACACCTAACATTTATTAACTCTTTTATGAAAATAAAGGGCTGCTAAATCTAAAATAAATTAAAAGTGAGTAAATTTTAATGTGTCATTTTTTTACAAATATATTTATATTATAGAGGGCAAATAAGAAAGAATCTAATCCACAAAAAATTTAGTTGATTTTAAGCCCAAAATATTAATATACAATTAGATGTCTATCCTTACATGTTAAAAAAATTAATAAAAAATTCTATTTTGTTCGGTGTGGAATTAATATTACAAGAAATAATTTAATTTATAATTTACGGTGTACGTTGCAGGTGGGCATGACGAGGAGAAGAACGCGCTTAAATCGGCGATGGCGTATAACGTGGCAAGTGAGTGGGTCCCTATGCCTGACATGGCAAGCGAACGCGACAAATGTAACTGCACCTTTTATCACGGCAAATTCCATGTCATCGGCGGCTATGACACGAGCATGCAAGGCCGGTTCGGAACAACTGCCGAGTCATTTAATACTTCGACGTGGCAGTGGGATCCAGTCGCTGAACATTTCTTCAGTTCTGCCACGTGTCGGAGAACTTGTGTTGAGGGTGGTGACGGAAAATTGTACTTGTGCCGGGACGGTGATGTGCTAGCACTCCGAGATTCCACGTGGCAAATTGCGGCGGCGATTCCGACAGAACTCCGGAACGTAGCCTTTGTGACAGCGTGGCGGGGTAAAATTATGATGACTAGTTCAATGGGATTTAGTGAGCCCCATAACACTTATATTCTGGATTTATGGAATTACAAGTGGACAAAAATGGATACTCCGGTAAACTTCTCCGCCCATGTTCAATCTGGTTGTTGCCTCGAGATGTAACATTTTAAAGGTTCTACCACTTTGTGTTGATTGTACAGTTAGCAAATTAGGAAGATTTTGCATATTTCATTTGCCAACTTTAGTAAGTGTTAAATTTGCCACCATACAACAACAATCATCGGTATGATCCTATTTAATAAGATCTAGAAAGAATGATAATATATACATAAATTATACTTATATCTTAAAATAAAGAGGTTGTTTCTAAATTTATCACCATATTATTTGAAATTGAGAAACTTTGACCTGCCTTTTAGGGAAAAATCCGATTGTGCTTGATCCCTAGGAGATCTAACTTGAAGAATAACATAATCTTAAATCATAGTAAAAAATAAAGCGAAAAATCTAAAGTGTCATTTAAGTATTTTGATACGTGGACTACACCCATTTCTCCCAAAAGTTTCATTAATGGAAAAGATCAATGATGGACTCAAACTATAACCCATATTACGAAAAATGTCCAAAAATATTTCTAATCTGTGGTATATAATTTACTTATGCCTTCCGTTAGTAAACTAAGCTAAAACTATCCTCCCGATTAATAAAATGGATCAATAATGCCTTTAACCTAATGGCTCCTTCCTATCAGCACTTTGGCCCCATTTGGCTATGAGTTTTGCTAAAATAAATTTGGGATTTACTTTCAAAACTTATGTTTGGCCATAAATTTTGCCTATATTTTGGCCAAATTCCAAATCTCAAAATCAGCTATTGAGATGATTTTGGGCAAAAATTTCAAAACTTAGAATTATATACATGTTTTTTCAAAATAAAGTTGGAAAATATGTTTTGGAAACGTATGTCCAGACACATTTTTATCTTCAAACAAAAGTTCACCCAAATCAGATTTTTCAAAATAAATTCGGTATCTATGGCCAAACGTTAACTTTGTATGCTACATGGCATCCATATAAGCTATGACATAGCATCCACATAAGCTATTCCACATAAATCCATTGAATCCAAATAAACGGATTCCAAAATCAAAGCGCGAAGGCAGAAGGTCCAAACCCCATTCCCAAACAAAAACTTAAGTTCTTCCATGTTTGTTCTTCCATGGCGATTTGAGAGGTAAAGGGATGATACGATAGAGCAAGATTTAACAACACAAATTGAAGATCAAATTTTCACATTTCTGCTCAAATTTCCATATTCATGCTCAATGTCTGATTTATCTGTGAATGCGCATGAAATTTAATATGCAAGAATGTGTCATTGCGGATCGTTGCGCTATATTTGACAGCTTGGTCAGAACTTCTGTAAATTCTAATAATGATTTAGGTTAGTTCTTGCGGGTATTTTGAATGGATTGACGAAGAGCTCCCTCGTCGAGCAGTGATGGTGATCAATGATTTTAAAAATAAACTTGATGCTGCTAAGATTGAGAGGAACAATTTGAGGATAAAGTTTACCTCATGGAACAAGCTGCGATGGTTCAAAGGGGCTCTAAGAACTTGTTTGATGAAATGAAAAATGTTATGACGGTTGAAGGCATACTTTGAAGATAAAACTTGACGAAATGGAAAAATTTCAACTTGTGGAAGCTGAAAAAGCTAGTAAGTTAAAGGTCAAAGTGAAGAAGATGAGAAATATCATTTAATTTCATGGGCTTTATTATTTGATTTGGTTGTTGTAGGGATGATGAAGTGAATATATGTTGTTTTAATATGTTGTTGTAGTATATTGGTTTAGTTATAGGGGTGATAAGTTAATCTATATATGTGTAGTATGTTGTAATATGTTTCCAACTCTTCAAAGTGATGGTATCAATGTTTCTTCTTCAATCATTTGTTCTTGTTTTATGCATTAGTATGACTGCAATAGCATTATGGTTAGAATGCAGGAGCATTTTTGTTGCTGTTATTTTATTTAGAATATGATAATTGATTAATTGGTTAGAATGCAGGAGGCTTCAATGTTTCTTTGTAGTTCACTTTAGTTTAGGCTTTTACCTCACAAATAAATTAGGCTTTTACCTTACAAATAAACTATCAAATTTTACAAAAAAAAAAAAACACTACTGTAACCATCGATTATGCCAAGGAATGTATTGCCTAGTCCTTTCCACTAACGTTGCTTTTAATATGATAGAGTGGGATTATGACATTTTCGAGATAAATTAGCAGAATTGACATTTCAGAAAATTGTTAAATACATGTTACACGTTGACTTTAAAGCACAATCAATTTTTATTGCAAAGGAACCACTCTTACAAGAATGATTTCTAATTGGCAATTAAACTAAGCATGCTGCAACTCAGAAACCATTGTTGCAGACTCAGCAACTCGACAAGCATTTTGCAAACATATATACATCAATCATATGCAGTAGACTACCAGGGAACACTAAACAAAGTTTTACGTGATGTAGCCAAATACACGTCAACCATATGCAGTAGCTCAAATATGGTTAATAGTCTGTTTGGTCAAGCTGCAAAAATTAGCTTATTTTGAGAAGTGTTTTTCTCAAAAGTACTTTTGGTGAGAAGCAGCTTGTGTTTGGCTAATTAGTTTGAAAAGAACTTCTGAGCAGCAATTGTGTTTGACCAGGCTTTAAAAAATTACTTCTAAGTGTATTTTCCTCAAAATAGCTTCTCAAAAAAGTGCTTTTGGAGAGAAGCTACTTTTTTCTGTTTCCCCAAAATTGTTTCTGCTTCTCCTCAAAAGTACTTTTTTCATTCCAAAAACTTGACCAAACACTTCAATTTTTGGCCAAAAGTGCATTTGGCCAAAAAAGTACTTTTGGCCAAAAATAAGCTTGGCCAAATAGGCTATAAGTCTCGACTATATGTAGTAGAAACAGCACTACTGTGCAAATTAACACGGTCCAGCAAACTGTGTCTCGACCATATGCAGTAGAAACAGCGCTACTGTGCAAACTAACATTGTCCAGCAAACTACCAGCAGTACTACCAACAAAGCAAACACTGTCAAAACAGCTGCAACAAAATAGCACTGATGTGCAAACTAAACCAAAACAACACTGTCCGGCAAAATATCAAAACAGACGGCACTGATGAAATATTAACTTACTGTTGCTAACAGAAACAACACTGCATCAAAATTTTAGTTTACTGCTGCTACAAAACAACATTGTCCAACCATCAAAACATGTTTACAAAGCAACTACTAAACCAAAAAAACACTAATGTAATATTATAGTACCAACCAACATCAAAACAAAGTGTTCTATGAATTTAAAGATTTGCAACTACATACAATAAGCAAGATTTCTAGATTTGTGAGTTCCCATTGAGTTTCCTACACTTCAACTTCCCGACTTTCTTTTGTCTTGTCACTTCCAATTAATTTTCAGTCACAGCTTCTTTGTGTTTCCAAGTGAACTTAGTAGATGAGTAGGGAAGATCAATGGGATAACTAACACCAGTATGATCTCCTCTAAAAGAGATGACTCTTGTCCCTGCTGAGGCCAATTGTTGTTGCCTCATTAGTAGTCGTGTTTGATCTTCAGAAATAACCTTAGGCATTAATGAAGGGTCACTTTCATGCTCACTACCATCACCAAAGGGTTCTGCTTGTTGTATTGGTACTCTTGGTATAGGCATGAACACAAATTCACTTTCACGTTCACCTTCTTGTATTGGTTCAGTTGGTTGAGGGGTTGAACAACTAACATCCTCAAAATTTCCTTTGCCACCAACCTATTAAAAAGAAAAACTTTCCATTAAGTTAAGAATAATTGCAATTATATAAGAAGAAAGTTAATAAGTTAAGAAGCAAGTGTCTTGCATGTCCTTGAATTGTAGCCCAGTTCACCACAAATGTTGCATGTCATTCTAGTTCCCCTTCTTGATGCATCCCAATCTCCTTGTCTCTTGTTAGCCTCATCTTTCTCCCTATTTCTTTTGATTTTTGGCCTTCCAACAGTTTTGGCAAGTGGAGAAAGGTACATAGCATGTTCTGGTAATACTTTCCAGAACTTTTTACCTCTAACACATATCAACTTGGCCCTATATATTATCAGGTAAGCTTCCTTACTGTGTCACCAACTAATTCACTCATTCGATCCTCTTTGTCGTATTTTAGCTCCCTGATGGTATGAGGGCATGGGATGCCAGTTAACTGTCAGGATCTACAAATGCATTTTTTCTCCACTAGGTTCACTGTATGTCTATCACCACCCTTATAAACCTCATAACGAGTTTCACCATTGAAATAAACAGTACATAAGTTGGCTACCTTCAAATAAGCAGCATACAACGTCATGCAGTTATGACTAAACTCACATCCTCATGTTCTAGCTTCTTCTTTCTTCTCTCTCAACCTGTTCATGACCTTGATTCTAATATCCTCAAGCGTATTCGGGATAGGCTTACCTCTTGCTTCTAAGATTCAAGAGTTGAAGAACTCTGTAAAATTGGTGTCCACCATCTGATTTTTGCACAATGTATTAAAGTAGGACCTACACCAATTCTGTGGTGGATACCTAAGCAACTCCTTGACAGTATCAACAGACAATTCACCAAAATTCTTTAGTTGATCTTTAAAGTCCTCCTCATAAGTGCTCCAAGCAAACCACCATAGGTATTTCTTTATCTCTTTTGAAATTCTAATCCTCTTACTTTGTTGGCTTCAATATGCCTCACACAAAACCTATGATTTGAGAGATGGAGGACAGTTCTTACTGCTTCCAATAAATCCTGCACATGTAAATTTAAATAGAATTATCTATATAATAACTAAAAAATAACTGGAATAGTCAGTTAAACAAAATCATAAGTTGTACCTTTTGCATATCAGACATAAAGGTAATATTGGTTCCATCTTTCATATTCGATGAGTGCTTCAGCAGCTTCAGAAACCATGTCCATGTCAAGGTGTTTTCCTTATCAACTACAACCAAGCCAAGGGATAGAAATGATTATGACAATCTTGTGCAACAGCCACCAATAATTGTCCCTTGCAATGACCCTTTAAGAAAGTCTCATCTAGTCCAATGAATGGTCTCAACCCTTGTTTGAACCCTAAATTCATTGCATTGAAGCATATGTACATTCCAAGAAATCTTCTTTTACCTTCAGCCATGGCATCTTTTGATAAATTGATAACCACATCACTAGGGGGATTGTTCTCCCTAATCTCATTTGCATATTCTTCTAATCTGTTATAGTCATCTAAAAAGCTTCGTTGCAATTGCTGAAGTGTCATCCTCTTAGCCCTTTTCAATGTGGAGTTATGTACATTCAATGAAAATTGATTTTTCAAATCTAGTTTCATATTCTTTATCTTGTACTTGGGGTTATTCTGCACCTTACTCCAGAAATATTCAGCTAAAATTTTTGTTTTGGTTCTAGGATTCTCAAATGCATCTTCACAGTTGTGCTCTGTCTTCAATGTTTTTATCTTAAAGCCAGGACCCTTATTATCTTCAAAAAATGAGGCATACAAAGGGCAGCCTACTACACATTTATACCTTACTCTTATTTTATCATTTTTTTTAAGTTTCAAATGTTTGGAATTTGTAATAGCATAGAAGTTATTGAACTTTTTGGTCTCTTCCAAATCCTTAAATGTCATAGACTTATCAAGCTTTTTGTAGTGACTAAGCTTATCATTAACTTCTTTACCCTTTTGCATCCTAAGTAACTTTATAAAATCATATTCACTAGCATCTGAACCATAATCTGAAATTTTATCACTATCAGATTCACAATCATTACCTAATTCACACTGATATTCACCTGAAATTGGCTCTTCGATGTCCCCCATATTGAAATATCTATAATAAAGACACAGAAGAAAACATAGAGGGACCACATGAATAATTTAACAACTCTGACAATAAAATATTGAACATACAATAAATTACTGAATATAATATAGTAGAAAGAATAAAGCACACACTTTAAGAGATAAAACACGTGTTTTGTCGATTTCAAATCACAGTGGAAAGCAAAATAAAATATTGTATTTAAGAAGAAATGCACATGATTATGTCGATTTCAACAACCCAGCCTTTATCACACTATGATAAAATAAATGACACTTGCAGCCAAAAATGATGTACACCTAGGGCACAAATTGACACCATATAAAGAACAACAAATATAAGAAACAAAAAGAATGCAAGACCCACATGCAAATACTATAAACTAGAAGTCAGGATCAGAAATACCAGAACATGACAAAATCCTAGAAAATTACAAAATAAAATTGAAGTTCGAGATAGAGACCCAATAAATAGAAGGAAAAATTACTCAAATATCTTCAGATGATCTTCAATTTGTGTTGTTAAACATTGCTCTATCGTATCATCCCCTCACCTCTCAAATTGCCATGGAAGATCAAACATTGAAGAACTTAGGTTTTTGTTTGGGAATGGGGTTTGGACCTTCTGCCTTTGATTTTTTGTTTTGGAATCCGCTTATTTGGATTTAGCAGGTTTATGTGGACTAGCTTATGTGGATGCCATGTCATGGCTTATATGGATGACATGTAGGATACAAAGTGCTGATAGGAATGAGTCGTTAGGTTGAAGGCATTAGTGGCCCATTTTGCTAACTGGGAGTATATTTTTGGCCCTGTTTACTAGCGGATGACATAAGTGAGCTATATACCATAGTTTAGGGATATTTTCGGACCTTTTCCGCCCAAATTATGATTTATGAATGGACCTAGGCTGGGCAGAGCTAGGATGGCAGGAGGGGGTTCAAAATTCTTTCCGCTACATTGTATATATAAATTTTAAATTATCTTTTATGCATAAATAATAGATATTGATCCCATTACTTTGTTCTTGTGTTTACTTTTTAAATCCTCTTGGTAAAATTTCTGGCTTCACCACTAAACTCACAGGTAAGATTGAATGATTTCAGACAGTAGAAGAACAAGTTTAAACCTTTTCCCCAACGTTTAATCTGATGGCCTTCAGAAAGCCAACTGAGGAACATATTTCAGGCAAATTGGACAACTTTGGCAAAGTAAAATCTAAAAGAAGTCGGATCTCTATCAGTAAATACTGACTAAATTTCGTGCCGTACAAAAGACGTTGACTCTTAATCTGGTTTTCTCGGGGAAGAAGATAGGGGAAAGACCAACAGCAACAAAACAATTGTAAAAAAAAAAAAATGAAAAATGCCTTCTATCCAGTGTTATTGTATTCTCATGCAGTCGTATAACACCTCTCCAAATTTCTTGTACATATGCTTCTTTAGGTACATATCTTCTACCTTCTTTCTTCCATTGCTTCCCATTCGCCGCCTTTCTGATGGGTTATTCAGCAAATGCTGAAGATTCTGCGCCAGAACTTGAGCGCCTGGACGTCCCAAAGGATGGAGAAGACCTGTTACGTTATGTTCAACGATCTCCTTCGTGCCCCCAGCATCTGTTCCCAGCACCTGTATCAAAATCATACACCAAATTGCACTTGCTTTAGTAAGGAAGTGAGGTGATTTAGTAAGGAAAACACAAAACAGTTTTAGATTCTTTGATGATTAAATCTAAGAATGCATGACGCAAAGAACTGCCGCAGTTTCCTACTTAAGATCCATAAATTGTTGCAGTTCTGTACTTGAGTGCAGGTTTTGTAAATGCAACTATACCAACTAATCAAGAGCAGAGCATTCCCAAACATGATTGCTTTTTCGGGGGCGCTATTTTAGTCTTGTGTTCTGTTGTTTTTGTATATTGTAAACATACCAACTAATTAAGAGCAGAGGATTCCCAAATATGACTGCTTTTTCGGCATGCAAGTACATGCATTATCTAAAGGTGACGACAATATACAATTGGCAGGACGGAATTGAGAATCTTACAGGAAGACCAAATGCCATCGCTTCAATTGTTACTCTCCCAAATGTTTCTCCAAGTCCCTGCAAAAATAGTAAGCAACCATTACATTAAAATGTGTAGCTAGAAATTGAACTAAGCAACCATGACTCTAGAAACAGAAGTATCAAATGAACCAGTACATTCTATCTTCTTCCCTCTAGTGAACTAGTCGTAAACAGAATAGAAAAATTCTTTTAAATCCATGCCCTTTAGCACAACGCCTCATATACAACAACAACAACAACAACAACAGTAAATTGTTGTTGTTGCCCTTTAGCACAACGCCTCATATACACCCAAGTTGAATTCATAAAGGGATACGAGCAAGCCAGCTAACCCAGCTTGTCAATTTCATTGGGAGACCCACAATTTATACAGCTCAAATGCCATGACTTGGTACTCATTATAGCAAAAAGATTCATGTTGCTGCGTAATTTTTACATTCACTGAGAAATCTTTACAGGATAGCAGAGCCTTACTGTGCTTTCAATTCATTTCAATCTTAGATATCAGCAATCATGAAGATAATTTAAATCTGCGGAGCATAGATATAATTTAAAAAAACCCTGCCCTCTCTATCTGTCTATTAACTTGACCTACATTCTTTTTTTCGCTTCCAGCTGATTTACTCACAGTTCTAGCAAAAATCAGAATCTCTTTTCTTAGTACGTAACTTGATTCATCAAAAAAAAAATATACTGTTTCTTAGTTCTTCACTTCTCAAACCATATTTTTCTTTTTCAAAAAGTAAAACCATCATTCAATCGGTTATTTAATCCATCCATGTCTACTCACTTGACCTATATTATCTTTTTCTTTTTCATCTATTCAGTTCGCTTGCCCTTTCTAAAAGCACAAACTATATTTCTTACTTTTTCACCTTCTCACTGTTACATAAACTTCCCTGTTACACTCTTGTTTAATATTAATATATAACAAAAGTATACCCATTCTACATTTCCTAAAACTGAGCCGTAATTAAGTTAGATAGAGTAGTAGAGGCTCACCTGAGAATTCATTACATAAGCATCTGCAGCAGCATAAAGTGCAGCGACACGAGTGGTTGCTGGAGTCCATAGTACCGTGTTTGACAAGTTAGAATGGTGATTTAGAAAGTTGAGAAGCGCTTTAACATAAGGCACCTTATTGCTCTTGGATCCAACTGAGCCAACAAGAACCTTAAGCTTCTCTCCCTGCTTTCCTTCAGTCACGGAGAAAAGCTTTCGAGTTCTGCTATCTTTGTCAATTCCAGCTTCATAGTTAACTCCCTTAATGAACAGCTGCGGTAGCTGAAACACTTTCCTTTTCGGGTTATTTTCCAAGGTAAAAGATCCGTTTTCCAGTTCACCAAATTGTTTCCAATTATGAAGCAATGCCCTTTTCTGATAAGCTTGACTTT
This sequence comes from Nicotiana benthamiana, assembly GCA_034376525.1. Lineage (NCBI taxonomy): Eukaryota > Viridiplantae > Streptophyta > Magnoliopsida > Solanales > Solanaceae > Nicotiana > Nicotiana benthamiana. The sequence goes on from CM067325.1 coordinate 7,041,331, forward strand.
TAACAGCAGATCCATTTAGAGGAACTCCCTCAATCAGCAAACGTGTTGATTCAAGAAGCAGAAACTGACCCTTTCCAGGGTTTATACTACTCAATGACATGACAAGCATGTCATTGCCTGTAAACCCAATCTCTTTTCTAACAAAATTTCTCAGTAGCTGCCTCTTTTCCAGCATCTTCTCAGGACTGAATAGCGGAGTGCTCAGTGAGCACGGGATGCCTGCTACAAAAGCCAGTTCATCACTAACGGAAAGCGGAACCAATGCGGGCTGGGTTTTCAGCTTTATATGTTCTTCCTCACACCATGCTAGCCAGCGTTTAGACTGTGATTCAGAAAGAAAGACAAGCTTCTTCACACGGTTGAAAGCTAGCTTTGCCCGATCAAAGTATTCCCGCCGGTTTTCCATGATCCACCAAGCAATTTGACTTGAACCTAGCACAGTACGTGCTGCGTATTGTTCTGAAAGCGACATATTAATTGTCAGAAGTTAGCCAAGGCACGCAAAGAAAGAAAAGAACAGAAGCAAATTCATAGAGTTTATTACGGCTAAATCAAGGAAATTAAGACTCTAAAGCTAGCACAGCCAAAAGAAAAAAAACAGATTCTTGATGCAGCAACCAAAGTGAATTGATCAATAAAGATCTTTCAAGAAGATTGCATCGCAAACTAGAAAAATAATGGATCTTTTAATGAAATAATGAGAACCGAAAATTTTGGATTATAGCTTAGAGCGTGGTTCTTAGTGGACCACATGTATAAGGATCATTAAAAGTAGCATTAGTGGAGTATGGTAAAGTGAATAATATGCAGATCTACCAATTGAACATGATATGCTGCAGCTGTTCTATCGGTGAAGAAGAAGATCACAATACAAGCACAACTTGCCACATTGGAACTCTATAGCAGATAGATACAGTGATGATAGTATATGTGAAAGCACTTACCTATCCATGACGCACACACTGCAGAGCCTGCAATAATAAGATCTGCTTTCATGGCCGTTTTGAAACTGAGGTCCGATTTGTCTTCTAGCACTTTGATCTTTCTTCTAGATAGTTCTGACATCAGACCACCCCTTCTGCTGAGAGGTACTACATAAACTGTGGCCCCACAACTCAAAAGCTCAGTCGCCAATTCCAACATGGCAAGTGGAGCTCCAGTCATCGAGAGTTCATGGAGTATCAGCACAAACTTCCTAGACCAAACAAGGCGTGCAAACTGACTTTTCCTATCGCAGGTTCCTGACCGCTTCTCAGGACTCCACTCCAAAATCTTGTCCTCTATTGACCCAAAAGGACCAACAAGCAGGCCATAGGTAGTATTTCGTTTTGGTATTTCCTCTTCTTCAACTTCAGCATTATCATTTTTGACTTCTGCTACCACCTTCTTCTTATCACGAGTCTTCCTACGAGAAGCACGTGTAGATTTCTTGCTCTTCTTCTTAGAAGATGCAACCTTTTCTGATACCACCACACTGTTTCCCTGTTTGGCCAAGACGACATCCATGTCCCTTGAATTGGCCTTTGTTCTATTACTTGGAGCCTTGATTGCTAAAGAATCCTCATTTGCAACTAGAATTCGTTCAACTTTTTCCTCTGGCTGAGAAGTTTCATTGCCTACAGATCCTCCGAAGATGCCTTCCTTGTTGTCTCCATGGGCCCACCTTGACTGGACATAAAATCCTCCATAGGCCCAAAGAGTAATCAAAAGCAGCCAAAGTACAATGCGGTTACTTCTAAACCACTGAGAACTAAAGACACTGCTTTTACTATCTCTTCGTGGCGTACGCCCAGAGTTCAATCTCCTGAACGAAGGGGATCCTCTAGGAGTTGATCTTCCTGACAATGTGGACTTCATGGGACCAGTCCTCAACGGCGACAGTCTTACTACATTCAGATCCTCCATTATTTAAACTTTGTACGCTAAAAATATTCATACAAGATTATTTGCATCAACACTGTCCCCAAAAATAGGTGCCAGTTTCATGTACAACTATTGAGTTGAATAGCTTCTTCTATACCATACCTAAAAAGTTTAACAAATTTCAGAGCCTTTTTGTGAATACAAGAATGGTTTCTTTAAGCTGGAGGGATTAAAAAAAACAGGAATTGTTACATAATTCAGAATACTAATGCACGACCCATAAAATTTATTCGGAGAAGTATAGAACTAATTACTTGTTTTTTTGTGGTTCACTCGGCAAAAGAAAATAAACTACGTACTAAATATTCCTAGCTAACACTTGGGCATTCAAATCTTGGAATCAAATCTTAATACTACTAAATAAATAACGAGTAAATGCTTCTTCTGCAACTAAAGCAAACCCCTTCTTCAGCTCCTTTGGCAAAAGAAATATTTTTTTAAAAAAAGAGCAAAAGAATGATAACTTCAAGAACATATTTCCAAGATTACTACAAATACTTATACATCAACAATCAATCAACTACGTCTCAATCCGAAATTATCTAGGAAGATCAATGACTTAGTAAAAACTGTAAAAATACTTACAAAATTGAAGAAATTATGACGTGAAGCAAGACAGAGCAGGTGCTCTTCTCAGCTGAAAATCCAACTAAACTCTACTCTTAAAATTTTCAAGATCTCCGTTTGAATTGGACAAATAAATTGTTACGATGTGGATCTTCTTGATAAAACACGAAATAGTCAAAATGATTACTGCCACAGTGAAAGAGCCTCACTCTTTGTATTCAAGAAAATGGAGAAAGTGTGAAAATGGCAAATGGGTATTGAAAACTTAAGTTCAAGAGCAGTGCAAGAAAAATGATGAGTACAGTCCCACAACAGAGACCCAAGAAAGAGGGAGAGAGAGACCAATGTCTGAAGAAAACTGAATTGAAGATCTTCTAGTTGTTTATATTTGGGATATTTTTTCTTCTGTACCTTTTATTCATTTAATGAGTTAAGTGTCACGGTCACCGACGCTTTATCTTTGAAATGAACGGTTGAGATGTAAAAAAAGACGTCACCCACTTTTTTTTTACTTGTTTTTCTAATACATAAAAAAGTCAAATTAACGTTTATGAGTAAGCATTGGAAGAAGACAACAGGGTTGCTCTCATAGTGCAATCATCACTTTTAATCGAGAGATTGTGAGTTCGAATCTCCCCAAGAGTAAGGTGAGAAGTTCTTGGAGGGAAGAATGCCGGGGGGTCTATTTGGAAATAGCCTCTTTACCCTAGGATAGGGGTAAGTTCAGCGTACACTCTATCCTCCTCAGACCCCACTAAATGAAATTATACTGGGTGGTTGTTGTTGTTGAATAAGCATTGAGGAATAATTTCACATAAAACATAAACTTACCTATATATGTTTTGTTAACTAAACTTCCAACCACGGACACTTCAATACTACTATAACCCACATTACAAATCATATATAAATATATAATCTCTGCATTATTTGTCACCAAAATACTATTACAATCAGTGATGAACCCAGAATTTTATACCAGCAAATTCAACTAAAGTAAATCGATAGGTGTACACAATAACCGAAATTTATCTGATGCTTCTTCTTTTGATTCATAATGCTGCCTTAAAATGAATAATTTAAAAAAGATGAGGTCTAAATTCTTTTTTTTCCTCAATAAATAAGGCGCGAAACTTAAACTTTTAACCAAAAAAATTGCTTTAACTAAAATGTTAACAATTTATATATCTAATTTTACATTTTTATATGAATTTTAAAAATATTCTATTTAAACACCTTAGACGTTTATTAGACTCTAATAAATTTAACAAGCAATAAAGTTGTCAATTTACGAAAAGAAATTGGCACAAACTATAAAAGAAGATAACTTTAAGGTGAACTAACAATTTACATAACATAAAGAAACCATTTAGGATAAACTAGTTTAATATGAACTAACAAATTAAAAGTAATTTGAAGATTTGCACGTGTATATTTTATCAAAAATAATATACGGTTTTACTTTATAATTTTTTTTATCTTCTGAAGTTAAATAGATTGTAGATGAATTCTTATTGGATTTGAGTAGGATAAATTAGAAATAAATTAGAAAATAGAGATTAAAAAAAGTAGAACTCACTAAGGAAATAAACTAGCTAGCTCTTCATTTAAAAAGTGAATTAACTATAATGCGCCCCCTGTTATAAACTAAAGCAAAAGACAAGAACAATAGAACAAGAACAATAGCAATAGAGAGAAGAGTAGAGAGAGTTCTTCTTATTGAGTTGAGAGGGGTGTATTACAATGGTAGAGAGCACCTCTATTTATAGGGAGGAGGAAGATCTTGCTACCAATAATAGGACTCTAAAATCTCTCTAATTAAGTACATTAAAGACATTCACCTTAAATAGAAGTGTAAGAATCTTCTATTTCATAACACTCCCCCTTGAATGTCTATTCAATGATGTGCCTCATAAAACCTTAAAACCAAAACCCAATGGAAAAAATTAAAGTAAGGAAAAAGAGTACACATGTTTGAATATGCGCCTATTGGTTGCCTCGTTAAAAACCTTGCAAGGAAAACCCAGTGGGACAAAACCTTGTAAGGGAAAAAGAGTGCAACGCGCATTGACTCCCCCTAATGAGTACATCAATTTATATCCTTGAGCATTTGCATTCCAATCTTGTGCATCATCTTCAAAACGATCTTTGGTAGATGCTTGATGAATAAATCAACCATATTGACTTGAATAAATATTCCGCACCTTGAAATCATCATTCTTGATAGATATGAACATCTTCATATAATGTCGTGGAATAGCTCTTCAATATCTCCATAGATGCATTCTCAAATCCATCATGCTTATAGTTATGGCAAGATTCATATGTACACAAATTGTACTTAGGATGCGGTACTTCAGGACCAAGAATTGCATATGCTTCAAGCAACTTAAATCTTTCAAGTTAAGTCATGTAAGTCACATAATAGACTTTAGCTGCATATCAAAGTTTCATGTCATGCTAAACAAATAAGGTATCGAAAATTGATTATACATACCTTTGACTTTATAGTTTCAAGCATATGAACTACAGGTTCAAAGCTACATGTCTTTCATATGGAATCAATTCTTCTTGAATTGTATCTCTTCCATTTAGTTGCTTTCTTTGGGTCAGTAAATGCGTAAAGCATGCTTTGCAATATGTTGCAATTTGAATTATCCCTTTTATGAACTTCAGGTTCATATCATGATATTCGGAGATATACATATACAAATGAGAATTCATCCCATGTAACCTTTTCTCAAGTGTTTATCATGTCTCCCCCTCATGTTAGTAAAGCTAACATGTTTCCTCAACTTTGGGAAATCATCTTTGTGCATTATGTCAATATACACAGCACCTTAATAATAAGATGAAATTATTTGGTTCCTGACCCTGAACCACTTGTGAGGGGAGAATATACTCTCGTATACAACTTATATCAAACTGATATATATATAACTTAGTTCTCATAAGAAACAGTTTAGCTATTAAGTGGCAGCACTCAATAATTATCTTGCTAAACCAACTTTAATATAAACCAACTTATCAAGATGAACTGTCTTGAGTAGAGAATCTGGAAACTATGCTCGAAGTTAGATTACTGAGCGATTTACCTCGCAAGCACCGGCCAGGCTGCGGGTCAATAACAATTGCGCATGTAACCATTCCATAGATGCATCATATGTGGTATACATGGCAGGTGAATGGGCCCATATTCACCTTTGATATTTCCAGAATTTAGGGGCTTCAACCCGAACTCTTTAGTTGGTCAGTTCATTACTGAGAACAAGAACTTCTAGTTTTTTGATATTCACCTATGTGAATTTGCACATCATACTTCAAATGAGATGGCTAACACGAATGTCAACTGACTAAATTATCAATATTGGTAAACTTCAAATTTACACCATGACATGTGCACTTATCAATAAACTTCGGGTTTATTATGACATGGGTTTTATACCAATAGATATCCACTTTATTGTGGCATTCTTTCGTTTGTGTAGTACAAACTGGAGAACAAAGCGGGTAGCTTTTCATATACAAATTACCCCGCTACAAGTTGTAGTAATAGGAGAATCAAAGCCTTCCTTTATTTATAGTCTCAATATAATCAATCGCTTTCGCGTGTACTTTGGAAACTGAATAAGTTTCTTTGAGCCTTACTACAGCACTATACTCAATTGTGTTTCTCCAACATAGTAATAATTGGCTCTTCGAGAGCTCTCAATTAACTTTGTACTACCACAGGTTCATCAACATCCGTGTGGTGAATATCTTTCTTAAAGAGAAAGTTATACCATTATGGTCATGTCAAACTTATATGCAAGATATGTTTCTTGCATTATCGTTGTCCTTTAATGGTCATATTTCCAAAATACTTTGGCGTACAATAGGTACGCGACCAACGATCATTCATGCCATATATCATCTCAAACCTCCTTCTAGGGGTGAGGGTGGTATCATCTCAAGCCTCCTTCTAGGAGTGAGTGTGGTATATTCAATACCAATTTCATGTTCATATTCTTCCAACATTGAATATGTATTTGTGAATCACATTCACTTCGAGGATATGTGATTTTGTTATCCTTTTCAAATCTATAAATGCTTCAGGCATTTGATTTGCTATTCTTTGCAAATGGATAATCTTTTGTGCCTCTTTCTTTCAAATAGAGGTATGTGGATCAAGATGAGATAATGATGCATTTTTCCACAAAATTTCCCGTTTGGTTTCACCAACTTCTCCCCCTAATTTTGGGAAAAGTGTCTCATCAAATTGACAGTCTGCAAATAGTGCAGTGAACAAATCTCCTGTCAATGTTTCGAGGTAGCGAATAATGGAGGACGCGTCAAACTCAACATATATTCCTAACCTCCTTTGCAAACCCATTTTGGTGCGGGATGGCGGTGCTACATGCACATATACTGCGCATCCAAAGCTTCTTAAATGGGATATATTGGGTTCATGACCCAAAACCAATTGCAATGGGGAATATTTGTGTCAATTCGTCAGTCAGAGACGAACTAGCATTTCTGCATGCAACATGGCGTGACCCCAAACCGAAGTGGGCAGCCGACGAACTAGCATTGCTTCATGCAAAATGGCGTGACCCCAAACCGAAGTGGGCAGCCGACAAACTAGTATTGTTGCATGCAAAATGGCGTGAACCCAAGTCGAAGCGGGCAGCCTCGTTTTCATGAAGAGTTCAAGATTATTCTCATCTATTGTCTCAATATGATATCCATTTTGAATGATATCTTTAAAACTCAACAAGTTCCTTTTAGATTTGGAGGAGAACATTGCATTCTCTAAGATAGATTCTCAAAACTCAACAAGTTCCTTTTAAACTTGGAGGAGAATGTTTTGATTGATATCATTAAAACTCAACAAGTTCTTCTTAGACTTGGAGGAGAACATTTCTCAATGATTAACGTCATGCCTTTGGGCAGAGTTAGATTTGCTCTTCCGGAGCCTTCAATCAATTTACTACTTCCATAGATTGTAGTAATGTTTGCCTTACACAATTACTCTTCTTTTCTTTGAGTATTGTATGTGTAGTACATGAATCAACTAGGCAAATACTTTTACAATTGGACGTTGGTCCAAGTTCGCTTTGTGAGATATCTATATTTGCTATCCCATAGTTTAACATACAAAAGAAATACACGAACATAAGAATAAACAAGTTCAATTCTTTTGTGTCACATAATATTTTCAAAATCTGCTACTAACAGTTGGCTAGCAAAATCAGATATGTTATCCATAATCAATTACTTTGCAGTTTGAAAATTTCAGCGTTTTTCATGAGACAATCGATTATTAAACACACACAATCGATTGTTAGAACATAGACAATCGATTGTTAAACATAGACAATCGATTGTGGATGATTTTTGAAAAATTCCAGATTACACTGCCTAACGACAATCGATTGTTAGATATAGACAATCGATTGTGGGTGATTTTTGAAAAATTCCAGACCTCACTGTTTCAAGACAATCGATTGTTAGACAAAGACAATCGATTGTTGGCTATTTTTGAAAAATTCCAGAACACACTGTTTCAAGACAATCGATTGTTAGACAAAGACAATCGATTGTTGGCTATTTTTGAAAAAATTCCAGAACACACTGTTTCAAGACAATCGATTGTTAGCCAAAGACAATCGATTGTTGATCAATTGTTTTTCAACTTTAATGTGAAAATAGTTGATAATCGACTAGTTTTTCAGGCTAGTCGATTACCCCCACTGGAAAATAAAAGTTTTATTGATATTTGAGCATATTGAAGATATTCTAAAGAACTACTGCTAACATTGCATCATGAACTAGCTAATACGAGCTAATACTAATGACTATTAGATTATTCACTAACTAATACAAATAAGTAGAACAAAATCAAATAACTCCATCTTCTTTCATCACGGATCCATCGCCGATTAGGTGGTCTATTTTTTCATCGGGTTGCTCAAAGAAGTCTGCCACATCCAGGTGGGTGAAGTCAAGGTTGTCGTCAGAGACAAAATTTGTTTCAGGGCGTTTTCTCTTTCGAGATGCTTGATAAAGGTCAACCAAATTTTATGGTATACGGCAAGACTTAGACCAGTGCCCGTTTTCACCGCAACGATAATATATAGTTTATAAACTATTTGCTTTTGGATTCTTATCGTATCGTGCTTGTGGCAGAGTGACCAACTTCATGTTGTCATCTCTCTTCTTTAAGCCTTTCCACAAGATGGGTGAATCCTTGATGTTAAGATATTCAATCTTAAAACTTTCATCAAGGTGATGGCGCAAGTAAGTCAAGGCCTTCGTACAGTTTCAAATCTTCATTAAGGTGATGGCGCAAGAAAATCAAGGCCTTAGCATAGTTTTGGGTGGATGCACTATTTCTATCTTTAATGGCGTCTCCGAGACCCATAGCATCCAAGTGGATTTCAACATCCAACACCCATGTCATATAGTTCTTGCCCGAAATTTCAAGGGCAACGAACTTTCTTTTCATATTGTCATACATATGACACAATTGCATCAAGAGCGTGTTCATGCTTACGGGCTCTATTACAATTATCACATTCACTTCAGGGAATGGATCAAAATCATGTGCTTTACACAAGCTGCTACCACATTCTCTAAATGGAATGGAGCGAATTCAATTGGACGGAATTCTTTGTCACGTCCACATTCATTGATACCTTCATGGTAATTAGTCTTCTTTCAGACTTATCATATACTGCTTCCACATTCTCTAAAGGGAATGGAGCAAATTCAATGGGACGGAATTCTTTGTCACGTCCACAATCATATATGAATTTAATCATGGAAGGACATAGAGATTTTACCACTTCGTGTGGTTATAATTTCTCACAAACTCCATTAGAGTTATAATCAAACTTTGTATATAAAATTTATAGAATTCCAAGAATTTGAAAGGGAAAAGTAAATTACTTACCTTTAAAGTATACCAAATATATTTTCAATATTTTCTTCCTTTCTTCCTTTCCTTTCTTTCTTTCCTTTTTTCTTCACGTTTTTTCTTTCTTTTCTCTTTTTGCTTTCAAGAGAAATTTTGTTTTCTACTTCTTTTGTTTTTCTGCTTTTGCTTTCCAGAGGCACGTTTTTCCTCTTTTTTTTTTTTTCTTTTTCTTTCTTCATTCTTTCTTTGAAGCAAAACCCTACACAAACAAAAGTTAAGACAATTGAAAATTTCAATTGGTTAGAGACTCGTGCTGATAACGTGTTATAAACTAAAGCAAAAGACAAGAACAATAGAACAAGAACAATAGCAATAGAGAGAAGAGTAGAGAGAGTTCTTCTTATTGAGTTGAGAGGGGTGTATTACAATGGTAGAGAGCACATCTATTTATAGGGAGGAGGAAGATCTTGCTACCAATAATAGGACTCTAAAATCTCTCTAATTAAGAACATTAAAGACATTCACCTTAAATAGAAGTGTAAGAATCTTCTATTTCATAACACCCCCCAATTTATTTGGCCCTTTAGCAATAAATGGACGTGCACGTGCAGTAACGAAGAACAAACTCACAAAAAGTACCTACCACAGGTTTCGAACTCTACACCCTTCATTCAATTTCGAACCCAATGGACCATCTCTCCAAAAGAAAATTAATTATAAGATTTGTATATACTTATACACCTATTAAAAACTTTATTATCATCCCTACTCAAATTTCACTTTAATTACCTCATATATACACCAATTATATACATTTTTAGATTTAATAATAATTAATCAATTCCTACAATAGCTGTAACATACAATTCTTACTCCTTCACGTTTTTCTCTCCACATCTCACCTCCTTCCCCACGCATCTTGCACAAAAGAGCAGCAATTCTATTATTGATAACCATTAAAATGCTTTGAAGCTTTAAATTCGAATTTGTAGTTTTAAACAACGTTTTGTTGCAAAAGATTGAGATTCTCTCTACATCTTTCTCTATCTCACAATCCCTAATTTCAGTAATGTTTAAGGAAAAGGAGCAGCAATTCCACCACTGACACACATAAAAAATCTTTGAAGCTTTGAATTTGAATTTAAATTTTTAAAAACTATTATTTGTTTGGATTGAATGTTGTTGCAAACAATTAGGAGTATAGTTTGAAGTTTAATCTCAATTTTAAGGTGTTTTGGTGAAGATTAGACTTGATTTTGGTTGAATTTTATATTGAAACTCGAAGAAGAAGAAGAAGAAGAAGAAGAAGAAGAAGAAGAAGAAGAAGAAGAAGAAGAAAAAGAAGAAGAAGAAGAAGAAGACATGATATATCTTATAATGCGGAAATTATAGTAAAGTTGTAGTAAAATTGTAGAAAAAACGTATTCTATTGTTTGTGTATATTTTTTAATTTAAATATTATATGAAAGTTGAATACTATTGTATAAAAATTATATTTAAGTTGTGTGATATTGTAGTTGTACATAACTGAATAGAAATAATATATGAAAGTTGTAGATAAGTTGTATTATATATAATTAGTTGTATGAAATTTATTTTTACTATGTACAAATTACAAAATATACAAAATTGTATTGTATAAAATTAGTATTAAAATTATATTTAAATAATATAATATTGTAGTTGTATATAACTGGGTAGTTCAATCTTAAGTTCAAACTTAACGGAACTTTTATTGCATAGAGATATGATATCGAATTTGATCATACATTTCCAGTTAATTTTCTCAAATAATAATGAGTTTAAAACGAAGCTAAATTATTTGCCGTGTGAAAGTAAAGATGTTCTTCATTGTTGGTGTAATTTAATTAGTCAATTACATCAAGTTAATTACTCTTTTTGTCTTCTAAAATTCATTTTACATCACAGAACTCGTTTCTTCACCTAATTACTATTTATCACTTGGTACTTATTGACGATCTCAGTGTAAAAAGCTGGTTAAAAATGATAGTGAATGGATAAAGGTTCATCGCCAAAAAAAAAATGAGGTGTCTTCAATTCGCGGAAAGGTGGTTAGAGTTAAACCGACAGGTCATGAGTTCGAGTCTCCCCAAGAGCAAGGTGGGAAGTTTTTGGAGGAAAGAATGCCGGGGGTCTATTTGGAAACAGCCTCTCTACCCAAGAGTAGGGGTAAGGTCTGCGTACATACTACCCTTCCCAGACCCTACAAATGGGATTATACTAGGTTGTTGTTGTTGCGGTGGCGGTGGTTAGAGTTAAACCAAATAAGTTGAATGTTACTTTACTGCTGGCAGTAGTTGTCTGCAATGGCTCCGATGAGGTGATGTGTGACTTTACTGGTGATGGTTGAGGTGGCTTAGTGATGGTGATATAGTTTTAAAAAGTGATATTTACGAAAATAAAAATATATTTTTGGATTAATTCATGCGGTCAAGACTTATCTCCTACAATTTATGTTAATTATTTTTGTAAAATAAAATTGGAGAGGAAATATTGATTTTTTGGCTCTATTTTGTAGTTCGTTAACATTTTAAAATTGAAATTACATGCCAAATTGAGATTTCTTGCTGAAATTTTAAAATAGTCCTTGATGCTCACAAAGTTTTCAATGAGTTCTGCCGGTTGCTTTGAGTTCTGAGAGTTGCTAATCATCATATTCCAAATTCCAAAATGTTATTATGTTAAATATAAAATAAAATATATAAAAAATGTGAAGAGATAATGAAGGTTAATATAGTCAATTTTATTGCTAATTAATTTTAAAAGATGAATTTTTTAATATGTGTTAAAACAACAACAGACAAAATTAAAGTGGACCTGAAAGGAGCAACTCATTCAAACCTATCTCTATCAAATTTAAAAAAAATAACTTTTTTTATTAACTAATGTATAATTATAAATTATACTCCCTTTGTTTTAATTTATGTAAACTTATTTACTTTATAATCCATACAAAAAAAGATCTCTTTCTTTATTTTGAAATAATTTATTTTTATCTAATGATCTATAGACACACAAAATATATATGACTCATTTTATATATTACAAAATTAAAAATCTATTTTAAAAAAAATAAAAACCCGTGTACAATTAAATAGGTTCAATAAATTGAAAAAACAGAGATTATGTTTTTGGGGTACTTAAATATTTGGGGCCTAAGTCAAGAGCTTCGCCTGCCTTACCTAGAGCCGACCTTGCCTCGCTCCGCCGCCCAGTTGCTCTCCAATCTCCGGCGCAGGTAGTCTGTATCCCTCTCTCTCTAATATATATATATATATATATATATATATATATATATATATATATATATATATATACACACACACACAGAATAGTGTACAAAGGGGAAACCATAAGCATGTTGTTCCAAAAGCATTTTAGTGTCTGCTTAAGCATATATAATAGAAACGCATTGCTTCTAAATTGTAGTGGCTGCTTTACTGGACTGAGGACTCCTCCGATTTGCTAGTTTTATCTTTTCTATCTATGAATGAGAGGACAGCTTTTGGGGGGAAAGAAACAGTATGTGAATAGGGTAACAAGTCATTGACAATACCTCTATTTGGATGATGATTTATTTCACTATCCTGCTATTAAGAACAAGAATCATATTAAGGTAAATAGAAAAGATGAATTAACCAAACCATACAATGAATTTAACAAGGATTACCTCAGTGAGTCAAGGAAACTGAACTTAGTTAATCAGACAGATAGTGCAAAGTAGCCTGGGGCGTAGGTTACTGTGATTACCAGAGCCGGATTTCAGGATTTTAGCTTGATGGGCTGTCCTTATGGTCTTATAAATAAACCCGTTGCACTTATAAAATTTATGGGTTCAAAACGCTATATTAATGGAAATGATAAAGATTTTTTACATATATATATAGCTGAACTCCGTATAAAAGTTACTGGGTTCAGTTGAACCTTTAGATTGGTAGCTACATCCACCACTGGGGATTGCCGTCGTCCACTATTAAAAAATTAATCAGTAGAAGTTCGTGTTTCGAAGTTCAACTGATTGGAGCATCCGATAGGCTTGTTCCTGTGCAACTCTTTTAAATTTAACCCGATGCAGTTTTGATAGCCTTAGTAAGTTTATGATTGGATTGTTTATTTTATTGATGTGGTCAAAGATCTATTACCTTCTCCAATTATTTTCCAATTTTGAGCTATCTTATGCTGAATTACTGATTTTGCCTTTCTGTGTAGGCCTGTGGTTAAGGAGGTGCTTGGTCTGCAATCTTCGAGAACAAACGCTCTTATTGATTATATTTCATTATTATGGATCCTCCGAAAGAACTTAGCTACAAACCTGCCCCAGAATTTGAGGAGGTAAAAAAGGATTCACTTATTAATCTGAACTCAGCAGACTCAACCGAGCTCTGGCTTATCCAGTGGCCCTTAAATCAAGTAAGTTTCACGAGGATTTCGTTTTCTTCCGCTTTTAGGATGTAATAAGGTGCATGCTTTTTTACCCATTCAATTCACAATTGGATAATAGGAGATCAAGGCACTTTCAATATCTATAGACGTTTAGTCACATTATCATAGTCTAATGTACATTATTTGTCTCTGTTTCAATCTTAGTTCTCTTCTTCTCCCATGTATGCATCTCCTCGATGCCTTTGCTCATCTATGAGGTTTTGTTTTAATATTAAAAGGCAAAAAAAGAATTTCTTTCATCATCTAGAAGATAGTTTTCAATCCTTAAATTGATGTTTTGTCTGGAAATTGGGAAGGAAGGGGTAAAGGGTGGAAAATGATTAATAAATTGAGACATTCTCTCTTCTTTGTGTGGTTAGGGAGCAAAGCAGAGATTTCAGGGAGGGAGGAAAATCAGCTGCTGAAGTCTCGAAGTGAATATTATGTTGGCTAAAGATAAAAAATTACTTTATCAGGATGAAGTAAAAAAGAAGATTATTCAAATTAATAATTTCCCTCACTTTAATGAAAAATACCCAATGAATCGAGAGATTTTCTGTCTCCGTTTCTTCTCTGACCAAGCAACAATAAGGGATTCCCATCCTTCCCTAGTTTCCAAACAAAGAGTGTGTTACTTGAGAGGATTGGTGATGGGACATAGTAGAACATGAATTTTTTTGACTTTCATGCACTGAAGCTACCATGTTCTATGAGGTGACTAATTATGATTTGTTCAGTAATTGAATTTGAACAGAATCACTCTTAATGTAGGACGTCTTAGTATATTTTTAGTCACTGTCACTTATATCAGTTATGTGTTATTGCATTTCCAATTGGCTATTCCAGCATCCAGATTTTGATGGGAGAGAAGTTTGTTAGTCACATTATCATAGTCTAATGTACATTATTCGTCTCTGTTTCAATCTTAGTTCTCTTCTTCACCCATGTATGCATCTCCTCGATGCCTTTGCTCATCTATGAGGTTTTGTTTTTAATATTAAAAGGCAAAAAATGAATTTCTTTCATCATCTAGAAGATAGTTTTCTAATCCTTAAATTGATGTTTTGTCTGGAAATTGGGAAGGAAGGGGAGTGAATATTATGTTGGCTAAAGATAAAAAATTACTTTATCAGGATGAAGGAAAAAAGAAGATTATTCAAATTAATACTTTCCCTCACTTTAGTGAAAAATACCCAATGAATCGAGAGATTTTCTGTCTCCGTTTCTTCTCTGACCAAGCAACATGAAGGGATTCCCATCCTTCCCTAGTTTCCAAACAAAGAGTGTGTTACTTGAGAGGATTGGTGATGGGACATAGTAGAGCATGATTTTTTTTGACTTTCATGCACTGAAGCTACCATGTTCTATGAGGTGACTAATTATGATTTGTTCAGTAATTGAATTTGAACTGAATTACTCTTAATGCAGGACGTGTTAGTATATTTTTAGTCACTGTCACTTATATCAGTTCTGTGTTATTGCATTTCCAATTGGCTATTCCAGCATCCAGATTTTGATGGGAGAGAAGTTTCGTTGAAGCTCCATCACGATGGGCATGTGGGCAGCTTTGAGGATTCATCTGGAAAGTATAGTCTTAAGAATACATTTATATCTAATTGTGGTCATCTCCCCACCTCAGTGTCTCTAGGGTTCATATAGGTTTTTTAGCATAATGAAAGTTTCTTTCCTAACATTTTGCTCAATGATTGTAGCAGGTAAATCATATGAAGTGGTCAGTTGTAGAGCACTGGACCCAGATGCGACGGTCTTTCTATCTTCTGAGTCCGGGACAAAAATTGGTAACTCCTACTCGGCATTTTCTTTCATAATACAAAGTTCCTTTGCATATTGCTATACTTATATCTGCTTATTTACTCATATAATCTCACTACACTCGGAATGTGTAATGTCTCTTTGGATATGGCATCTCTATATGTTCTTTTGTGATGTTGTTCAAGTACAAAGCTATTCTATTGACAGATGAGGCTTCATGCTTCATAATCTTATTTTTCTCTGTTACGGCGTGGAATTAATTTCTGAGTAGGGCGGACCATTATGTTCTACCGTGCATTGTTGTCATGTGAGTACTGAAGATAATGTGTTTCAGTATCTTTGATGATTTCAATTTGCTGTATTATGTTAATATGACTTGCTCTTTTTTGTTTCAAATTTTATTGCTATCTCTTAATTGCGTGGAACTCGTACTGTCTTACACGATTCAACTACTTGTGCTCTGCTTTTGTTTATTTTTTGGTAAAACTTATTGTTGTTTCCGTAGTGTGAAGAGACATGATCCAACCGCTGCTAATTCCCAGATAAACAGCAAAAAAGGGTTTGAGCAGATTTTGACGGTGAATTTGTTTTTGAAGTAGTTTTACGGACCACTATAAAGAACTTCAACTGGTCAATTCTAAGATATTTGCTACTAGATTGTACCTGTGACTCCAGTTTTTATTTGACAAGGAAATTGGTCTTGGAAAGAGACTGCATAATGTGGACCGCATTCAAATAGTATAATCTAGTCAATTAGTGCCCACTTCTTCAAGACCCTCTCTGATGTAAAGTATAACGCTTTTTCTGTGCATGACTATATCTTTTATTGTATGAAATTATAATATGATCTTTTTACTTGGACAATAAACTATTTGTCTCGTATGCACACGAGGTTCCTTCAGATGCATCTTTTTCCCCCCTCACACTGTTAACTTTGTCTAGCATCATGTGAGATGGTTAGGCACACCAATTCTGATGCTTTTGCATGTTTTGGCAGCTGGGAAAATTTCATGGCGTGTTTCCCTTATCCGTTACCCAGAGCCAAGTGAGCTTAAACAGAATAGCATAAACTTGAAGCAGATGGCTCAGCGGTCATCTGCTACTACAGTGACCAATTCATCTCGGCGCTTTGCAACTCCTACTCAAAGTAACAGGACTCGGAGTATGCGAACAGCGAGTGCCTATACTCCTTCCAATAGCAGAAACAGAAGCTCTCTGTCTGAAGCAGGGGAACCATCAAAATCTACCAAGAGAAAACACCGTGATGGCCCTGCGAAATCCAATGACCAATCTGCTCAAGATTCAGGAAGGGATCATAGTGCATTGACTTCAGGGTCCTTGGATCAATCTCATGAACAAAAATCAAAGAAGAAAAGGAAAATTGATGGTTGAAGTGTTGGCTTCTGGTTTTTCTGGGACATTGATTTCTCTCTGGCATTTGTTGTAAAACAAATATGTGGTTCTTGCCCCACAGATGGTGTCTATGTAATGATTTTTACATTTAGGGTGTGTTTGGTACGAAGGAATTTTTTTTTTGGAAAATGTTTTCTAATTTATTTCATGTTTGGTTAGCTTAAATGTTTGGAAAATATTTTCGTTATCAATTTATTTTTTTCCAATTGGGGGAAAATATTTTCCTTATCAAGAGAAGGGAAAACATTTTCCAAACCTCCTCCTTCTCAACTTTCCCAACCCCCACCAACCCACCCCACCCCTCTCTGATTTTTTTTTTATTTCAGCTTTTCCGTTACCACGCACCCTATTACCCCTCCATCTCCTCTCCCCCTTTCCCGCTCCCCCGCAAAAAAATATTTTTTTACCTTAATTCTTTTTTGTAATTTTAAATTTCTATTTTTTTATTGTTCTGCACCACCCACCCTTACCCCCACCCCCAATTTTTTTTTCTTTTTTTCTTTTTTTTTTTTTTTTGTTTTACTGCCCCCAAGCCCCAGCCCCGTCCCACCACCGCCCCTCCCCCTCCCCCGACAATTTTTTTTTTAAATATATTTTGCAGTTTTAATTTTATTATTTATCACCTTAAATGTTAAAATTTTACAAGTTTCAAAATTATGAGTTCAGAGGTTTATGTGTTTGAAAGTTAACGGATTTAGAAATTATAAAGTTTAGGGGTTCGAAATTTCTCGATTTTGAATGTTTAGCGGTTCGAAAATTTATGATATTTGTGGGTTCGGAAGGTTGTTGGTTTGAAAGTTTATGATTTTACATTTAGGAGTCGTTTGGTAGCTGGTTAGAGAGGAGTTATACATGTATTAAAACTAGGATAACTTTATACATTGTTTGGTTAAAAGAAGGAGAGAAAATAATCTCTACATAGAAGCTAGCATAAGTTATACAATGTTAGATTGCTTTTTCTTCTTTTCTACATAAAATGTTGCATTGTTAATACTTAATACAATGTTTGGTTCATGTTTTTCTTTTCCGCATAACTAATGCATGTAAAGTTATGACAGAATCTATGTATTATTTATGCAACGTAGAAAGTGGAATAACTTATACATGCATTAGTAATACTTATATTAAAATATAAAATGACAAGAATACTCTTTATTCAAACTTGTATTTTTTTGTTTAAAAATATATATTTAAACTATACTAACAATTAAAAATAAAGTAAGCTAATAATAAATAATACTCATATTACAGTTCTATGACTAATCCTTATATAACTACACATAACTAATTTCCGCATAACTAATCCATGCATAACTAATACATACATAACTAATCCATGCATAACTAATACATACATAATTAATATCTGTATAACTTATCTTTACATAACTAATACATGCATAACTTCTAATCGACAACCAAACAACCCCTTAGGGTGTGTTTGGTATGAAGGAAAACATTTTCTAATTTTTTCATGTTTGGTTAGCTTAAATGTTTTGGAAAATATTTTCCTTATCAATTCTTTCCTCCAATAGAAGGGAAAACATTTTCCAAACCTCCTTCTCAACCTTCCCCACCCTCACCAACCCACCCCACCCCATCTCTAACAAATATTTTTTTTTATTTCAATTTTTCCGTTACCACCCACACTACTACCGCTCCATCCCCCGTCCCCCCTCTCCCCTCCCCCCAAAAAAATATTTTTTTACCTTAATTTTTTTGTTGGAATTTTAAATTTATATTTTTTATTTTTCTGCACCACCCACCCAACACGTACCCCCCCCCCCCGATTTTTTTTTCTTTTTTCTTTAGTTTAAAATTTTTTTTTTTTATTTTATTTTTCAGTTTTAATTTGATTATTTATCGGTTTAAAGGCTAAAATTTTACAAGTTTCAAAATTATGAGTTTAGAAGTTTATGTGTTTGGAAGTTTACGGATTTAAAATTTCTCGGTTTTGAAATTTTTAGCGGTTCGAAAGTTTATGAAATTTGTGAGTTCGGAAGATTGTTGGTTTGAAAGTTTATGGCTTCATATTTATTATATCTAAATTATTCATAAATACTCTTGAGAAGTCATTTTTCATAATTTGCGTACCAAACACCGGAAAATGAATAAGATTATTACTTGTTTTCCAAGAAAATATTTTCTTGGAAAATATTTTTCACGGAAAACATTTTCAGTTATACCAAACACACACTCAATGCTGCTCATTTTATGAGGTGAATCCCACTAAATTTCCATTGACAAGAAAGCTTTTGGTTTACCAAACGCAGAAAACTAGAAATACTGTGCAAGTTCATATATAGGAGTAACTACTACATCGAATATCGAGAAGTTGTGAGGTCGAGTCTCTCCAAGAGCAAGGTAGGAAGTTTTTGGAGGGAAGGACGCCGGAGGTCTATTTGGAAACAGCCTCTCTACCCTAGTATAGGGGTAAAGTCTGCATACATACTACCCTCCTCAGACCCCACTAAGTGAGATTATACTGGGTTGTTGTACTACATCGAACATCGAACAGAGCACAATCTTCGTTTTTAGGCTTTTTGTGTCTTCGCTTCATGTTTCGCCCCTTAACTGTAGGGGTCTCTGATCGCCCCTTAATATGTAGGCAAATTTGAAACTCTTTCTTTTATGGAATTCCTAGCTTTATTTCTTACTTGTAGTGTCTTATTCTTACCGTGGGAATATCTCATCTTTTTTTTACATGAGATCTAAGTGGTGATTATTCTTTCACACTTTTTTCTTTAACAGCTAGCAAATATAGGGCAGAAAAGCTTCATAACAAGGAGAGAAAATGAGGAATTCTCACTCTAGTACCCTACACGTGCAACACATTTGCCATGCCATATTCAATTGATGGTTTTAATCAATTTACAAATTTTCATGAATTAACATCTGAATCAAAATCATTAATGATTTTTTCTTTTCAGTCAATTAACTAAATACGGAGAACTCAAAATTACCACAACTTCACAACTTGCTATCGGTTAATTCATTCATCACTAACAAAAAGTTACAACAAAAACAGTGACAATTTTCAAGAAAATAACAACAAAAACAACAATGACACCTTATAATCTATTAGAAAGGAAGTGACCAATAATATAAAAAACACTTGCACAAAAGAAGTTGTAATCCACCCTTCGGTTTTATTATAGAAAGTTTTGGAAGGAAATTAAAAGGTGAAATAGTCAGTAACACGAATCACGTGACTCTCACGTGTATGATTTATAATACAATATACACACAGGTGACAGGAGCCATGCAAACAACAACAAACCAGTATAATCCTATTTAGTGGGGTCTGGGTAGTATAATATGTATGCAAAACTTATCCCGACCCCTTGGGTAAAAAGAATGTTTCCAAATAGACCCTCAACATACTTCCCTCTTCCCTCCTCGGTTGGAAATGAGTTTTGCTTAACATGGTAGCAACCACTCACGAGCCATGCAATAAAACACAAAAAGAAGGTTTCAATGAGCCGAAAAGACCACCAACAAAATTACAACTCTCAGCCTTATCTTCTTCACATTTCACACACCATTGTCTATTGTTCATTTGTAAGCTTCTCCTCTAACCACTATACCTACCAAATTACCCCAAATAACCAATCATTAGCTCATATACCCACAACAACAAACACAAAACACCAATCTTGAAATACACCAAAAACCAAACCCTAACCTAACCCCATATATCACCATCTTTTCCAAAGCCCCAAGACTCACTCTTTTTCAAATTTTCTTGATACCCCTTTTCTATTTTTTTGTGTTCTTGTGTATGTTCTTATATAAAGAAAGGTAGGGACTAAAGAAAAGAATTATTGTTGTGACTTGTGACCATGGATTCAAAGATTTATGGTGTTCCACTTTCCACAATACAAGGGACCCCACCTCCTGCAAAGGTCCCTGTTTTTACAGGTATTAGAGCTCCTCTTACTGCTGATGATTCTGACTTTGAATACTCTAATGGACAAAAGAATACTAGTTCCACCAGCAGTTATTATGGTAGTGACAGTGGTTTTGAGTCTGAAGGTTTTGTTAGTGGCGAGGATGATTTTGAGACTGCTTCTGAGAGGCTTTTTGTGTCTGACCCTGATGAGCAAAATCTTGAAAAAACTCATTTTGTTGTTTCTAGACCATTTGTGAAAACCCCAGATGAAGAAACTGGTAGCAGTGTGGGTGAATATGATGACTCTAGGTCTTCTTTAACTGACCCATATGCAGATGCCATTGAGGGACTAGATAGTAATGACGAATATATTGATAGACCTTTTGTAAAAGATAGGGAAATTGTTGAAGGACTTGATAGTATTGATGAATATAGTGATGGGCCTTTTGTTGTGGATGGGGAGAATGAGCTAGCTATTGGAACATCATTGGAGGGGTCTGATAAAGATGTTTCCTTTGCTGGAACTGATGTTGTTAATAGTGCGATTCCTTCGATTCCAACTCGAGGCATTCGTGCACAGTTGTCTTGGGACAGTGAAGATGAGTACTTGAGCACCGGTTTGCCCGAAGAGAATGATCTTCTTGGTTCCATTAGAATTCCGGATGATGTGGTGTTGGAGAGGTTAAATAGTGCCCCTAAAGTTAGAATCTCAGATTTTTCTGATGCCGAGGAGGGTGAATTAGAGCTTGGAAATATGATAAAATCTGGAATGGCAGAGGACTTGATCTTGACTAAAGCAGAGGATAAAGCTGAAATTGACACTGTTCAGAATCTCATAATGGAGGGAGGTGACGCCGATGGTACTTTTGAAGGAGGAGAAGTCGTGTATCAGGTTGCAAGTAGAGAATCTATTTTGTTGGGACAAGAGTTAGACAATGACGGAAAGCTTTTAACAGAAGCAAGTCAAATTCTTGATAGTAATCCAGAGCCAAAAAGTGCAGATTTGTTTCGTGATGTTAAGCATTCTGATACTACTTACAACAGCCCAAGGGAAGAAAATACAGTATCAAACTTCGGAGCTGATGAATTGAACTGTGGAAACAGTGTCGTCTTGCTTACTGGAGCTTCGGGGGGCAGTCAGAATTTAGAGAGTAGGGAGGAAGAGATTTATCAAGGAAGTGATCGTCAGGATATTGCCACTGAAACTGAAACTGAAACTGAATCTGAATCTTGTCATAAACTCACTGAGAATAGTGAAGTAGGTAGCTTGGAATGCACTGAAATTTCAGTACCGCCAACAGCTGAAGAACAGGTATATTCTAGTCCAAGCTCTTCAACAGATGTAACTTGGTCCTCCACAGTGGAAGATGACGTGCCAAAGTTATCAGATATAACACAACACACAGAGGATTGTTTAAATCCAGACTACTTAGAAAACAACTGCAAAGACATTGATCCTGTCAAATTGTTCAAAAATGAAGAAGTCTCACTCTTAGGTGAAAATGATGAAAGTTTGATCTTGGAAGGGTCAGATGATATGAAACTTATCATTGATCAGTTGGACCACCGAATAGCCACTGCTGACTATGATGGAGAGGTGTCTCGGGGTCATTTACCAAAGGTTGATGGTGAGATTGTGACAGACTCAGATGAGGAGGTAGACACAGACAGTGAAGGGAAAGAGATGTTTGATGCAGAAGCACTGGCTGTGCTGCTGATGGCTGCTGCCGGTGTTGGACCTGAAGGTAGAAATGTTACAATGCCATCTGCTGATGGTACACATGTTTTTTCTCTGGAGCTACCTAGTAGCTCGGGGTCCACATTTCACTCACCTCGGCCTGCTCAGCCAACCAATGCCGACAGTTTCACCCTATCCGAGAATAAGACTGAAGGTATATCAGAAGAAATTTTTAGTGAAGAAGAAACGAAGAAGCTTGAGAAGTTACAACAGTTGAGAGTGAAATATTTGTGGCTCATCCACAAGCTAAACCGGTCTCCTGAAGATTCTGTAGCTGCACAGGTCTTATACCAGTTAGTTCGTGCGGCAGGGAAGTCAGCCTCTCAAGCATCCAGCCTTGACTCTGCTGAGAAGGTAGCAATGGAGTTAGAAGCAGAGGATCCAGACAGTTTGAACTTTTCTCTGAATATCCTGGTTATTGGTAAAACAGGAGTTGGTAAGAGTGCTACAATAAACTCTATCTTTGGTGAAGCCAAATCAATAGTAGATGCATTTGTACCTGCAACTACAAATGTGAAGGAGATTATTGGACAACTGAATGGAGTTACATTGAATATCTTAGATACTCCTGGTCTCAGTTCTTCCTTGCTGGAGCAATCCATTAACCGGAGAACTTTGCTGTCCATAAAGAAATATATGAAGAAACACAGTCCTGATGTAGTCCTTTATGTTGACCGCATTGACACACAATCTAGAGATCTTGGTGATGTACCATTATTGAAGTCCATCAGTAGATATCTTGGTCCATCAATATGGCGTAATGCCATAGTTACCCTTACACATGCTTCTTCAAGTCCTCCGGATGGGCCCGCAGGGTATCCTGTAAGCTATGAAATGTTTGTTGCTCAGCGCTCACATATCATTCAACAGTTAATTAACCACTCCATTGGTGATTCACACACGACGGATGCTGGGTTGACGAGTCGTCCATTTTCACTTGTTGAAAGCCACCCACTCAGTCCAAAGAATGAAAAAGGAGAAATATTGCTCCCCAATGGAGAAAACTGGAGATCACAACTACTGCTTTTGTGTTACTCGATGAAGATTTTGTCAGAAGTAGATTCTATCATGAAAGATCAGGATTTTCCTGACCGCCGAAAGCTTTTTGGCTTCCGCATGCGTTCGCTTCCTTTACCTTACTTTTTATCTTCACTGTTACAATCGAATGTTCATCCTAAAGCCTCTAACAATCAAGGCGGTGATGATATGGACTCAGACATTGAGCTGGCATATTCATCTGATTCCGACCAAGAAGTTGAACAAGAGTATGATAACCTTCCACCTTTCAGACCTTTGAGGAAATCTCAGATTGCAAAGCTAAGCAAGGAGCAAAAGAGAGCATATGTTGATGAGTATGATTACCGTGTGAAGCTACTTCAGAAGAAGCAATGGAGGGAGGAGTTAAAAAGGCTTAGGGACATGAAGAAGAAAGGCAAAACAGAGATAGGTGATTACATGGAAGAAGGTGCAGACCAGGAAACAGGGAGCACGACAGGAGTAGCAATCCCATTGCCTGACATGGCGCTCCCAAATTCTTTTGATGGGGACAATCCGGCTTATAGATACCGGTCTTTAGAACCTTCGTCTCAACTTCTTGCTAGACCTGTTATGGACTCCCATGGCTGGGACCATGATTGTGGATATGATGGCGTGAGCATTGAGGAGCACCTCGCCATTGCAGGTCAGTTTCCTGCAGTAATAGCTCTTCAGCTCACAAAAGATAAGAAAGAGTGCAACATCCACTTGGATTCATCTGTTTCAGCAAAGACTTGGGAGAAAGGATCAACTATGGTGGGGTTCGACATTCAAACTGTAGGAAAGCAACTTGCCTACATTTTGAAGGGGGAAACAAAAGTGAAAAATCTGAAAACGAATAAAACAGCTGCGGGGGTATCCATTACTTTATTGGGCGATAATTTGGTGACCGGGTTGAAGTTGGAGGACCAGTTCGCCATTGGTAAGCAGTTAGTTGTGGTGGGAAGTACGGGCACCATCAGGTCTCAGGGTAATGCAGCGTATGGAGCTAGCTTAGAGTTGCGTCTGAGAGATAAAGATTACCCCATTGGCCAGGACCAAAGTTCACTTGGCCTTTCTTTGATGAAATGGAGAAATGACATCATATGGGGATGCAACTTGCAATCTCAGTTCTCCATAGGAAGGAATTCCAAGATGACTGTTAGGGCTGGATTAAACAGCAAGAAAAGCGGGCAAATAACTGTTAGAACAAGCACATCAGATCAACAGCAGATTTCTATTTTAGGCTTTCTGCCAATTGCTATAGCGATAGTGAGGGTGCTCTTACCATAAACAAATTAATATATAGTTGTTGTATCTTAGACAAGTCCCAGTTGCACCTCTAATTTTTGATGATTTTAGTGGCAGTTATTCTATTTTGTCCAATCTATTCTCAGAGGTTTTTAGTACAAGTACTTTCTTTCAAATTTTGAATTATACTACAATTGCAGTGCCTGTGCCATCAAATATTATGGGATTTTTTTGGATTCATTCAACTGTTTTTGCAATCTGTCTGTGAATTGAGCATTTGTCTCAATAAGATTAGGTTGCACAATTCCTTCCTAAAATGAGTCTTGAATCTATTCCAAGTTGAATAGCCAGATTTGACGGACCTAAAATTCTACTCTAAAGAAATTTGTTTTTATATAATCAGACTTAGCTGGATGTCTAATATAATATCCAAAGCATGAAGAAAATACAACATGCTACATATACCAAATATTAAGATAAAGAATTCCCGCTTCAAAAATTTGAACCTAGTTTTCACATTGTTTTCGTTGCAAAATTCTGAATTTCTATTGGGGTCATTCCAACTCAAAGAATTGAAAAACTTAGAAATGTCAATACAAAGTTAAAACGACAATAGTTGTTAGACAAGGGAAACATAAAGATACACTACTAGAGAGAGAGAGTCTGCCTTCTCTCTAGAAAGGGAACAGGGGAAATCCAGTCACTATTCCATGCGTGAACAGTGTCTCCGTCACTGTTCATCGCAATTAATCTGATTTCGCCGGCAGATTCCACCAATTTTTGATTCAGTTGATCTCCTCGACTTTAGAATTATCATACAATTGAAATTTTCCTCTAATTCATAGTCGATTTTGCAAGATCTTAAATCTAAGATCTGTTTTCTTGCTGAGCAATGGTTGAGAATTCTGTCGATTCCAAGGATTCTCACCTTCAGTTGTAAGCTTGGCAGTCATGGCTGCATTGATCTCTCCCCAGCCTTTGGCTGTGGGAGAGACAATTCAATCAGATATCAATGCTGAGGGAGATCAGATTCCTCAAAGACAATTTCAATCTTTTGTTTCTATGTTCAAGGGACAGAAGGTTAGTGAAATAAAACTGGATCTATGTCCAATCTCGATAGAACAAGGAATCCCAACAGTCGAATTCTCTGTAGATGAGGTGAATTCCTTCACAAGGGAGGAGGGACTTCACCAAGCGGTCATTTTGAAATTCTCATATGGAAAGCCGGAACTTCAAGAATTACGTCGAATTTTTTCTAAAATTTTCGACGTCAAGGGCAAGTGCAATATCGGACAGCTAGAATTCCGTCATATTCTGGTAAGATTCGATCTTTATGAAGATTTCGCAAATGTGATTTCTAGAACTTCAGGTTTTGTTAAAACTAAAGGCGAAGAGTTTTTCTTCCGGACGTTTCCATGGACAATGGGATTCAACCCATGCGAAGAAACTTCAAAGGCAGTTATCTGGATGTCTCTTCCAGATCTGCCAACGAACTTGTTCGCCAAGAAGTCCCTATTGTCTATTGCTTCGATGGTAGGGAAACCTATTGCAATTGATAAGGCTACCCAAGACAGAACTGAGACTGAGTACTGCTCGAGTCAAAATCTTGGTTAATTTGCTCGACAATCTTCCTAAGAAATCTAAGATAAAGATTATTGACAAGAATTCTGGAAAAACTATTGAATACGAACAGAGGTTTGTTTTTGATAATCTTCCAAAATATTGTACCTTTTGCTATCACCAAGGTCATGATGTTAAATCATGCCGTCGGATTTCGAATGACCTCGATGCTCAAGATGGTGTTCATAGTCTGATTAATGATGATAAACTAAAGGGAGATGCAAGGGTTCTTATAGATGCTAAGATCGCAAGTCGACGGATTGAAGGTGGTCCAGTACCTGCTGCTGTTCATGACTCGAATTGCCCAAAATTGCCTATTCCAAATGTTGAAAAAATTGTCACTGATCAAGCTCAGAGTTCTAAGTTTGTGCCTGCTTTACCTCCTTTAGGTGCACACCTGCCCCCAATGACAATAGATAAAGCACAGCATAAGGAAAAGCAAGTTTGGAAAGAAGTTTCACAACACAAGGATGGTATTCATGAAGTTATTGATAATGTCGCGATCCATAATATGAACAAACATTCAGTGGAGGAGAATGTTGCATCTGATCCAACATCTGATTGTCTTTTGAAGGCACCTGTCCCGTTAGAAGTGGAGGAGAATGTTGCATCTGATCCAACAGCTGATTGTCTAATGAAGGAATCTGTCCCGTTAGAAGGTAATCAAGACTCTGGGTTGCTACCAAGAGCCTCTTCCTCAATTGCAGATCCTTCAAGTGATAATGAAAGGCCTGGACATCAGTTGAATCAGCATATAAAATCATTGGTAGCTGCAGATAACTCTGTTTTAATTGCTAATGATATCCATGTGCAAAAACAATCTGTGGCAGCTTGTGACAATAACACAATATCACATGCTACTGTTCAATTGTCTGTTTCAGCAGCTGATCATACAAATCTTGATAATGTTTTATCTTCAGAGGTGAATGTTGCTAATCCTTTCACTAATGTAACAGTGCAACCCACAGTCCAAGTTATCTCTTCAGATAAGGCAATCGATTTAGCTCCTCAGGAAAAGAATGTTGACAATACTACTAGTCCAGGTGCTTCTAGATCAGAGGTGAATGTTGTAGAGGATAGCTCTAATGTTGGTCCAGTTCAATCATCTTCTCCTTTGATCTCTACAGCCAAGTCAGTCGACTTATTGGTGATAGAACCAAATTCTGAGAAAATAGTTGTTCCTGAACAACATTCAGATCCTAAAGATGATATAACCCAATCGAATGCAGTAGCACAGTCGAAGCCAATTGAAATTTCAACAAAGCTGGATGAAATTCTTTCTAATCCTACAGATAATGATAAGGCACTTTGTAACAATAATGACAATTTTACTTTGGATACAACTGCTGAAAGGACAACAAGGAAGATTGATGAAGTGTCTGGCTCAGATGCAGAAACTGCCATAGTTCAACAAAGTGCATTTGATCATAAATTTCAACAATCGAACAACCACCAGCTGCAACACAAAGAGGATACAAATAGAGAGGAATTGAAGGCTACTTTTCCATTGAGCTCAACATCTGATAAGTATGCAAATCATGAAAGGGCTTCTGTTCAAGCTACAAATACAGCAGCACAAGCAAATGTTTTCTCCCCTAAAACAGTTAGGGAAAATTCCCAACCATCTCACAGTCACAACAATTCACAGATTTCAATCGCAAAGAAAGCTACTACCGTATCAAAGAGGACAAAGGTCTCTAAATCGAAAGTATGGACTGATCAAAGGGACTATGATGATGAGGAGACTTGGGGAGATGGTCTTGCTAGTTTCTCTTGGGAAGAAGAAGAACAAGAGGGAGATCAAGAAGACAGTGATGATTCGGTAGACTACAAAAAACAGAATCATCGTGCAATTGTCAATCAATCAGCATCTCCAAAAAGAAGTTTAAACCACAAAGCCCCAGTCTTTGTTCCAAAAAATTTGAAATCAGCGGAAGCTTCAGTTGGTGCTCGAATCTCAATTTCGCAAGCATCATCAAATAACAATAAGTCATTGCAGACGGGTCAGATCGTCACAACATTGGAAACGATGGATATGCCAAATCAAATCCTCCCAGGAAGACACTTTTATGAAGAAGGGGAAGAAGAGGATATTTTAAACCATTGTCGTGAGGTTGCTTTTATTAAAGGAGACTTGTCACCTATGCATAGCGCAAAAAATAAGAAATCTCATCAAAGGGAATCAAGACAGAACGGCAAGGAGCGTGAAGACCTTAACATAAGGAAACTTCCGATGAGAATTGCCAAGCATAAACACCTGCTCGGCTTAGGCTCAAACGGGGTTTAATGTCACTGGGAGTCAAGATTCCTCAGTTTGAAGAAATGAAAGCAATTTTGCTTTCTTTCCCATCTCTGTAAAATTTATATTATTGCTGCTTTGTTTTGTGTCTTTTTTCTGCATCGATAAGTTTATAAGGTTTGGTCGCTAATGATGCTTGTTATATGGGTAACAACTCTAACGCCCTCCTTATTGAAACTTATCTTTGCTTTTTCTGTTTAGGTCGAATACGGAAAGATTGACACCCTTTTGCGGTATTCACCTTTTGTTGCAATCTTGTTTCTTTTAATAAAATTTATAATTTGCTCAAAAAAAAAAAAAAGTTAAAACAACATGAATCAAGACATAAAGAAGTATAGTGCAACAAAACGCCTTCTTTCTGGAAGCAGACTTAGAAGAAGATGGACAATCTCCAAGGAATAACTTGAACTAAGGAGCGGTGAAGTAATACTTGGCCAATAGACACTCCTACAATCATTGACATCACCCCATGCACAGAGTTCAATAGACTTTCAGAAGTAAACAAGGTTTCAAAAAGTCATACTAATGAGAATTCCCATTGCAAGAACCAGCTATTTTTTTCTTGGATGAGACTCAAAATATTCTTTAAAAATACTTTTATTTTTGGGTATTAAAAATTCCTTAAATCAGATTATTTAGCTCAAAGTTATCATGCACATTATAAGTATAAAACAACCAAAATAATTCGAGGGCCAATCATAACAGATCGTAATAAATAAAAGGACCGAATAAAAGGAACAAGAAGCAAGCTTTTTGTATTAAGAAGAGATATATGGAGAGCTTTTTATTGATGATATTGATTTGGTCTGTGAAAATGTTGGTTTATGTTTAGTCAACAATGGCATGCCAATTGGAAGAGTTGGTGGAAAGAGTTGGTGTGGGTGCTAGGAGGAAGCTTCCTCCTGAGTCCAAGGAAAAGGCGAATGCATCTACAGTTGAACATGTACATGATCTTGATAATGATTATGTACTAACAAAATCATGTAATAATAATAGTAGTTATGAAATCAAATGGGTGTTAAACTTTGCTTGTACTCTACATATGACGTTCCGAAAAGACTGGTTTAGCAGCTACGATAAAACTTGAGGAACCATAGTAATGCGTAATAATGCAACTTATGCAATAGTTGGAATTGGCTCAGTTCGAGTTCGCTACCATGATGGACTCGTGAGGACTATTACACAAGTCCGTCATGTTCCTGATCTGAAGAAGAATTGGATCACCTTGGGTACTCTGGATGAACAAGGCTACATGTACATGAGCGAAGCAGACACTATGAAGGTGACTAAAGGTTCTTTAGTCATGCTGAAAGGCAAGTTGGAGAACGACCTTTACACATTGGCCGAAAGCACCATTGTTGGCTCTGCAAATGCATCTACACGCAGTTATCTAATGATGACAAGGCAAGACTATGTCATATGAGACTGGGTCATATGAACGCATGTGGACTGGAGATGATGAGCAATCGTAACCTTTTGGAAGGTGAGAAGATCAACACACTTGACTTCTGTGAGCACTACGTTCTAGGGAAGCAGAAGAAGGTCAGCTTTAGCACTGGCAAACACAGGACAAGAGGAGTGCTAGACTACATCCATTCAGATTTACGGGGTGCCTCTAAACTTCCATCGAAGGGTGAAAAGAGGTATTTTCTCACTTTTATTGATGATTTCTCACGAAAGGTTTGGGTATATTTTTTGAGGCAGAAAGTGATGATTTTGAAGCATTTAAAGAGTGGAAGATTTTGGTTGAAAATCAAATGGAGCGAAAAATCAAGTATCTTCGCATATAAAATGGCTTGGAGTTTTGCAATGAAGAGTTAAATAAATTATGCAAGGTTCATAGGATCTCAAGACATAGGACTGTCAGACATACCCCACAGTAGAATGGAGTTGCCGAGAGAATGAACAGAACTCTTCTTGAAAAGGCCCGTTGTATGCTCATACAAGCCAAAATGTCCAAAGTATTTTGGGCTGAAGCAGATGACACTACTGCTCATATTGTCAATCTATCTCCAGCATCGACAATTGACTTTAAGACTCCGAGTGAGGTATGGTCAGGTGAACCCTCTAACTATTCTTATTTATGAGTATTTGGGTTCCCAACTTATTATCATGTTAACGAAGGAAAGCTTGAACCAAAGGGTTAGAAGGCCATATTCGTAGGGTATGTAGATGGAGTAAAATGGTACAAACTTTGGTGTTTGTCTTTACTCAAATTTATAGTTAGTAGAGATGTCACCTTTGATGAATCCTCTATACTTGATCCCCGTAAAGTTTCCATGGTGTTTTCAGGAAACAAGAACAACGAGCAGGTGGAGCTTCCGGTGGAGCTTGCCAAGGAAAAGGATCAAGAGACTCAGGTTAAAGATGAGTCAGAAGATGTAGGCCATGAAGAACTTAATGTCAATGAACCATACACAATTGCGAAGGGTAGGGAGAAGAGGCAGACACGAGAACCTGAATGCCTTATAAATCAAGCAAACTTGATTGCATATGCGTTCGTAGCTGCACAAGAAGAGATTAAAGATCTGGAGCCATCCTCGTATATTGAAGCAACTTCTTGCAAGGATGCTGCACAATGGCGGTTAGCCATGACTGAAAAGATGGAGTCTTTTCACAAGAATCAGACATGGGTCTTAGTGAAAAGACAAAAGGGGAAGAAGACAGTAAGATGCAAGTGGTTCTACCGAAAGAAAGAGGGAATTCCTGAAGTGGAAGATGCTAGGTTCAAGGCGAGATTGGTTGCAAAAGGTTTCAGCCAAAAGGAGGGAATTTTCGATGGCGAAGGTGCATGGACTGAGTCCCAGTCCAACTTGTAGTTGAACTTGTAAATTTCGATGGCGAAGGCGCATGGCCCGAGTCACAGTTTAACTTGTAGTTGAACTTGTAATTTTCGATGGCGAAGGTGCATGGCCTGAGTCCAAGCTCAACTTGTAGTTGAACTTGTAATTTTTGATCGCGAAGGCGCATGGCCTGAGTCCCAGTTCAACTTCTACTTGAACTTGTAATTTTTGATGGCAAAGGCGCATGGCCTTAGTCCCACTTCAACTTGTAGTTGAACTTGTAATTTTTGACAGAGAAGGCGCATGGCCTGAGTCGCAGTTCAACTTGTAGTTGAACTTGTAAATTTCGATGGTGAAGGCGCATGGCCTGAGTCCCAGTTCAACCTGTAGTTGAACTTGTAATTTTTGATGGCCAAGGCGCATGGCCTGAGTCCCAGTTCAATTTATAGTTGAACTTGTAAATTTCGATGGCGAAGGCGGATGGCCTGAGTCCAGTTCAACTTGTAGTTGAACTTGTAAATTTCGATGGCGAAGGCGCATGTCCTGAGTCCCAGTTCAACTACAAAGGCGCATGGTCTGAGTCCCAGTTCAAC
Organism: Nicotiana benthamiana; assembly: GCA_034376525.1. Lineage (NCBI taxonomy): Eukaryota > Viridiplantae > Streptophyta > Magnoliopsida > Solanales > Solanaceae > Nicotiana > Nicotiana benthamiana. The sequence continues at coordinate 7,073,538 of CM067325.1, forward strand.
TTGTAGTTTAACTTGTAATTTTTGATGGTGAAGGCACATGGCCTGAGTCTCAGTTCAACTTGTTGTTGAACTTGTTGTAGGATCTACTTCCCTCGCACGACTCATTGTCATGGGTATGGGGAGTTAGAGATTGGTTTCGATTCGAGATCTCGCACCATTCTGCACTATCATCTTGATTAGTTTGCGTGGGTTTCCCGGAGATGATTCTCGTTCCGAGATGCTTTTATGCCATTTTTTTGGTGGGATCATGTATTAAGGATGTGGGGGTACCTTATACGTGTTTTCCTCGTGTGTGTGGGGGGGGGGAGGGGGAGGGGTGTCTTACATCTTTCTTCTTTTTCTCTTCTTCTTCTTCATGCATTGTTCTTCTTCTTTTTTTTTTGAAAGGGGAGGGATGAGGGGTTTAGATTCTTTTCAAAACTTTCGGGTTCCCTTTACCAAATGTGCCGTTTTGACTTGTTTGTGTTGAGTTACTTTCCCCTTCGGGTGTGTTCTTTCCTTTTGATCCAAGGATGAACTATGCGATTCTGCTATGAAATCTCCAAATACGGCGCCAAATGGTTTATCTCAAAGTTATCATGCATTTTATAAGCATAAAACAATCAAAATAATTCAAGGGCCAATCATAGCAGATCGTAATAAATCAGGGGACCGAATAAAAGGAACAAGAAGAAAGCTTTTTGTATTAAGAAGAGATATATGGAGAGCTTTTTATTGATGATATTGATTTGGTATGCCTTTCCAATGATGTTCCCTTTCTTCCTTAGAAGTAGTGGAGAAGGAGAAGAAACAGCCCCCTTTTAGGGTTCTTTCTCTTAGTATTTATAGCGGTGAGCTTTGCGAGCTAGCACTTGGTGGCCGTGACCATGTTGAGAGGGCACCTTCATAATAAAGGATAGGCCGTGGCCTCACTGGTCGAATCGGGTAACCATTAGGTACCATTGTTAATAAATGGCCATACTATTTATTAATTAGAAATAGGCTTAATAACGGATTAGTTTCATTAATTATCATGGAGTCGAGTTTTGACCCATACACAGATCAAACCATGGACAAAATATTTTATAAATTTGATTACATACTATGGTTAACAAGATGTGTGTTTGCCCGTAAAATAGTACATTTGAATTTCTAACGTGGTTTATAGATATATGAATTAAATTGATACGAAAAATAAAATAATGAAGAACAAAAATGAATAAAATAAGAATAATTAAAGAAAAGACAAGCCTGATCTTTGAATTGAACTTATCCGGAAACAAGTACAATATCAAAAACAAAATTCTAGCAGAATAATGTTTAGTAGAATGAGAGAGTAATATTCACCTTTTTTCATAAAAGTATTTCATGTCCTTTAATGAGTATAAATTTCTCTATTTATAGATAAATTAATGGAGACATGATCCCCAAACCAAGCTCTTATTTAAAGTGAATACATATCCCTCTTGATAACTGCATAACGGTTGAGTATAAATGTTTGGGTTCTCTATAATGGCTGCTCCTTTAATGCTGCCTTCTTTAAACGATATCTTGCTTTCAAATTCCCCCCCACCCCCCGGTTTAAATTTCTATGAAACTCATACCACAATGGCCACATGCTTGTACCCAGTGTCACCTATTTGCTGACTCATATCCCACCCGTCTTTACTGTCACGTATTAACTCGACGAATCTACTTGTCATTCGTTAATTTTACCTCGTATAGATAGTCCCCCTACTTTGCGGTGATTAAACTTGATATGAACGGAAAGTAGATAAGTCCTCTTTTCTTGGCGGGAAAGTTCTTGAACGGTTTATGACCGTTGAAATGACACAAAACCTCTTTGCAATTGATGAGCCACACACGTGCTGTCCCGTGATTCGGCAAGTATTTTCGCTAGTTACCTAGGTAATGATGGACTTGTATTCTGTCGCCTACAAACTTCTTCTCTTTTAGCCACTTTCATCTTTCATTTTTAGAAACTTTCTTCTCTGAGTGTTTCTAAAGCTTTTCTGTAACTCCCTTTTTCTTAGTAAAAACTTTACAGATTCATACTTTTCATCACTATATCTTTTGATATTTGTTCCTCTGGTTAAACAGGGACTTGCATCGTGGCGGTCCATTCAAGAAGAACAAGTCTAAGAAACACGACTCCAATCCTTCCTATACTAACACAATCATCCCTTTGCCAGCCCCAAATCTTGAAACTACACTTGTAAGCTTCGTTAATATCCTTCTTTTATAGTGTTAAAGAAATTACCACTCTCTATTAGACTTTGTTTTCTCTCATTCCAGCCACCTGTTGGGTTCCTCCAGAAGTTGAGAACATAACCAATAGGTTCATAAAGTTCTAGATAATTCCACACTGGACACCCGTAAGTGGAAGAAAATTTTAATTAAGTTCAACTGGTAGTCCAAGAACCATGGTGAGAAAAAACTTTTCCTTTCCTTTCATAACTTTTAACTCTATGCAATTTATAATTTTAACTTATTTTAGCAACATGTAGGACTACCGAAAGGATCTTCTTTCTATCCCACCGTCGTGGTTTCACATGACCTAAAGGTGGACAAACAACAAAGTCAAGAAACTCTTTAGCGGAAGAGGGCTCGTGATGTCGATCTTGCTTGGTGAAGGAACATATTTCTTAAATCCCCATTCTAAGGTGAAAAAATAAAAAATAAAGCATACCTCTAAGGCTGAGGCTTCGAAAAGCCTCCAGTCACAGAAGAGATCCCGAAAGGATCATCTACAGTGGTCCTTGACGAAGATTAAACCGAGGGAGATGATGAAGCAGTTTCTCTTCAGCAAAGAAGAAAAAGAAGAACTACCTCAGCTCAACCGGAGGATGTAGAAGGAGTATTTACATAGTTCGACTTGTTTGAGAATGTTAAATCTAATATTTAGGCTCCGGTTGTTGCCTATGTCCAGAAAGGTCTCTCTTCTGATGCTCCTTCAATGTCTATTCCATCATCGAACAAGAGAAGATGTGCATTCCTCCCCACCCCCCAATCATCTGATCAACGGAACATAGAAAATGACTTCCCGATATCCATTCGGAACCCTAATGACACAATGCTACCTTTTTGATGTCGGATGAATTTCATAGCTCAATCTATTATTTCCTACATGTCACATAATTTTCACATACTTCACATCATTTCCACATATTTCACATAAAAGGCTTGCAACAAATTGCATCAATTGTTCTTGAATCATTATTTGTAATCATGACAATATACAATTTCAACATCGAAGTATGTAACAACTAGGATAACATTGGATGCACTCACAAGGCAAGACATCGTCTCGAATAACCACTTATGGCATAAATTGTGTATAAAGCCCTAAGGCACTTTATTATTGAAGTCATTTATTGAAAAAAAAGTCGAGGCTCATTTCATAATCTGTTTCATATGTTCTCATGTCATATGCATCACCAGGTACCATTATATTTCAAGTTCTCGGCACATTGGCCATACTCTAACTCTATTTCCCAAATTCATTTGATTACTTACAACATCTCTATACATAAAGGATATCACATAGTTTGGCATAATATATGCAGCTCAATCCTAATTTAGGTTTTAGCATTTCAATGCATAATTCATATTCCTTGCACCCCTTTTAAGTTATCAACAATAGCACCTTGATCATATTGGAACACATCTTTACAATTATAGGGTCACAACACCAGTTCATGTAATGTACCAATCACAGGAAGAATCCACATTTCAATCTTACCACATTTACACAGTCACTTACTTCACTTCAAAATATTTTTGTACATTACCAACAACCAGACACAATTAATCAAATACATTTGATACACATAAGAGCAATTTGGAGGATCAACCATAATGAGTTTTTTCACACAATTTGGCATCAAAATCTCAGTTTTAACTTGCCTTAAAGTCTAGGCATTTCAACATATGGTTCATATTCTTATCACATCCTTAAATTTCCGAGGATAGCATATTGAACACATTGGCACACCTTTCACACACACACTTATATATATATATATATATATATATATATATATATATATATATATATATATATATATATATATATATATATATATATATATATATATATATATACTAATTCATATGAAGTAACAATCAATACATCAATCAAATTTTGGTCTCGGTCTTAACAACATTTGCATGAACACTAAAGGAGCTCAATTTCTAAAAAGAGGGGTTTTAGCCATACATACCTCAATAGACCTTTCCTTAAATTCTTAAAAAACTCCGAAAGTCTTAGCAACGTCAATATATATATATATATATATATATATATATATATATATATATATATATATATATATATATATATATATATATACATCAATCGAATTTCGGTCTTAACAACAATTGCACGAACACCAAAGGAGCTCAATTTCTAAGAAGAGAGGTTTTTAGCCATATATACCTTAATAGAGCTTTCCTTAAATTCTTACAAAATTCTGGAACTCTTAGAAACTTCAATCTATTTTAGAAATATAACAATCTAAACCAAAATTAGGAAGATGATCATAATTTTAGTTTATTTTAGAATCTTATCAAACACTATATGCACGTTAAATATTTATGGTCCCTTTATACATGATTTCGTCAACCCACAACACAAACTTTACCATTTTTAGCCCAACAATATTCCTACGTCCTTTGACAGCACGTGCAAGCAATATAGCAACTCCAATACCCACAAACGTTCTTGATAAATACCCATATTTAGCTAAATTCAAAATTAAGGGTTAGGGTGTAGATTCTTACCTCTTTGATGAAGGACTAGTGTGGATTTCTTGTTAATCCTTCAAGATTTGAGCAGTAGTAGTAGAAAAATTGACCAGGGATACTTTCTCTCTCTAGGTCACTCTCTTACTCTAAAAATATCTAATTTGTGCTCAAGAAACGACCCCTCACATTTATCTAGCGAAATGAGGTCGTTTTATAACAAAAGCCCGATTTTTGTACAATAGCGCCGCATGGGACGGCACATGGTGTGCCATGGTAACAAAAAATGTTTTCATAAATGATTTGGAGGTGCTTTGATAATCTGCACTGTCACGCCACATGGGATGGCGCATGGTGCGGTGCGATAGTGGAAAATGCTTTGCTGCTTTTGGTAATTTGGTCTTAACTTTGTGTAGGAATGTCCGAATGACGAACGGTTTCAAGCGTTGGAAATTATACTCAAAGATATTTCATTTGATAGGTTATTCACAACATAAAACCTTATACATAATTAGGTGTTCTTGTTCAAAGCGGAGACTTGTGCAAGCTCATTAGGAATTTTAGCTTATTACGAACCCTTCCAATATTTCTTAGACCTAGGACTTTCCTTGGACCCGAAATTACTTAACATAAGAGTTATACACATATTTACAAAATACAATTGATGTACACCATCTTAATAGCACACAAATTATTATAATAAGCCTATGTGGTACTACGAAATCCTAGGTTACTTAGCGAACTTTTCCGGGGCCTTACATTCTCCCCCCTTAGGGTCATTCGTCCTCATATGAGGAGTTGAGTCCGACTTAAATGCTTAACATAATAAATTTCTTTCTAACCTACTTCAAGTCCCTAAATTTCAACTAACTCTCAAATTCTCCAAATAATTTGGCAGAGTCTCCTTTGTATCTAGGCCTTATCCACCTGTTAGAGAGCCCCCGAAACATATTTCCAAGAACCATTACACAACTCCTATCATCCCCTACAACTGGTATGCAATTCATTTCCTCAACACTTGTACATATTCAATCACTTGACACGTTTTTGCACATTGTTTGGTCACTTCGATGAGTCCCATACATTTCAACCAATACACTATACGCATTTAAATTAATCATTACTAATCTACACTACCATTAATCAATTAGTTATCACAAGAGTTCATACAAAACTTTCATTTACCAAGAAGGGTTGCATATGGAACAAATAATCACAACACACAAAATTTTAGACACAACTTGGTGAATCACATTAGTAAAGAATTTAAGGGAGAAGTAGGGTGTGTTTGCACCAAATGGAAGACGATAGTAGTTTGCTTAGAGATAAGAGTTCGCACGATCACTACTAGACTTATTCAATCATATGGGGATATTTTTCATTCATTTCATCTTCCATTTCCCATATGGCTTCCTCAACTCGATAAAGCACCGTAAAATTTATATATCAATGATAAGAACCTCAGCATTACAGACACTAATTTATCACGATGATACCTAGGCATGGACCGCACACTTTTAAATCATGACACCTAGAAGGTACCAAACGACTCCTAAATGTAAAATCATAAACTTTCAAACCAACAACCTTCCGAACCCACAAATATCATAAACTTTCGAACCGCTAAACATTCAAAATCGAGAAATTTCGAACCCCTAAACTTTATAATTTCTAAATCCGTTAACTTTCAAACACATAAACCTCTGAACTCATAATTTTAAAACTTGTAAAATTTTAACATTTAAGGTGATAAATAATAAAATTAAAACTGCAAAATATATTTTTAAAAAAAATTGTCGGGGGAGGGGGAGGGGCGGTGGTGGGACGGGTCTGGGGCTTGGGGGCAGTAAAACAAAAAAAAAAAAGAAAAAAAGAAAAAAAAAATTGGGGGTGGGGGTAAGGGTGGGTGGTGCAGAACAATAAAAAAATAGAAATTTAAAATTACAAAAAAGAATTAAGGTAAAAAAAATATTTTTTTGCGGGGGAGCGGGAAAGGGGGAGAGGAGATGGAGGGGTAATAGGGTGCGTGGTAACGGAAAAGCTGAAATAAAAAAAAAATCAGAGAGGGGGTGGGGTGGGTTGGTGGGGGTTGGGAAAGTTGAGAAGGAGGAGGTTTGGAAAATGTTTTCCCTTCTCTTGATAAGGAAAATATTTTCCCCCAATTGGAAAAAAATAAATTGATAACGAAAATATTTTCCAAACATTTAAGCTAACCAAACATGAAATAAATTAGAAAACATTTTCCAAAAAAAAAATTCCTTCGTACCAAACACACCCTAAATGTAAAAATCATTACATAGACACCATCTGTGGGGCAAGAACCACATATTTGTTTTACAACAAATGCCAGAGAGAAATCAATGTCCCAGAAAAACCAGAAGCCAACACTTCAACCATCAATTTTCCTTTTCTTCTTTGATTTTTGTTCATGAGATTGATCCAAGGACCCTGAAGTCAATGCACTATGATCCCTTCCTGAATCTTGAGCAGATTGGTCATTGGATTTCGCAGGGCCATCACGGTGTTTTCTCTTGGTAGATTTTGATGGTTCCCCTGCTTCAGACAGAGAGCTTCTGTTTCTGCTATTGGAAGGAGTATAGGCACTCGCTGTTCGCATACTCCGAGTCCTGTTACTTTGAGTAGGAGTTGCAAAGCGCCGAGATGAATTGGTCACTGTAGTAGCAGATGACCGCTGAGCCATCTGCTTCAAGTTTATGCTATTCTGTTTAAGCTCACTTGGCTCTGGGTAACGGATAAGGGAAACACGCCGTGAAATTTTCCCAGCTGCCAAAACATGCAAAAGCATCAGAATAGGTGTGCCTAACCATCTCACATGATGCTCGACAAAGTTAACAGTGTGAGGGGGGAAAAAGATGCATCTGAAGGAACCTCGTGTGCATACGAGACAAATAGTTTATTGTCCAAGTAAAAAGATCATATTATAATTTCATACTATAAAAGATATAGTCATGCACAGAAAAAGCGTTATACTTTACATCAGAGAGGGTCTTGAAGAAGTGGGCACTAATTGACTAGATTATACTATTTGAATGCAGTCCACATTATGCAGTCTCTTTCCAAGACCAATTTCCTTGTCAAATAAAAACTGGAGTCACAGGTACAATCTAGTAGCAAATATCTTAGAATTGACCAGTTGAAGTTCTTTATAGTGGTCCGTAAAACTACTTCAAAAACAAATTCACCGTCAAAATCTGCTCAAACCCTTTTTTGCTGTTTATCTGGGAATTAGCAGCGGTTGGATCATGTCTCTTCACACTACGGAAACAACAATAAGTTTTACCAAAAAATAAACAAAAGCAGAGCACAAGTAGTTGAATCGTGTAAGACAGTACGAGTTCCACGCAATTAAGAGATAGCAATAAAATTTGAAACAAAAAAGAGCAAGTCATATTAACATAATACAGCAAATTGAAATCATCAAAGATACTGAAACACATTAGCTTCAGTACTCACATGACAACAATGCACGGCAGAACATAATGGTCCGCCCTACTCAGAAATTAATTCCACGCCGTAACAGAGAAAAATAAGATTATGAAGCATGAAGCCTCATCGGTCAATAGAATAGCTTTGTACTTGAACAACATCACAAAAGAACATATAGAGATGCCATATCCAAAGAGACATTACACATTCCGAGTGTAGTGAGATTATATGAGTAAATAAGCAGATATAAGTATAGCAATATGCAAAGGAACTTTGTATTATGAAAGAAAATGCCGAGTAGGAGTTACCAATTTTTGTCCCGGACTCAGAAGATAGAAAGACCGTCGCATCTGGGTCCAGTGCTCTACAACTGACCACTTCATATGATTTACCTGTTACAATCATTGAGCAAAATGTTAGGAAAGAAACTTTCATTATGCTAAAAAACCTATATGAACCCTAGAGACACTGAGGTGGGGAGATGACCACAATTAGATATAAATGTATTCTTAAGACTATACTTTCCAGATGAATCCTCAAAGCTGCCCATATGCCCATCGTGATGGAGCTTCAACGAAACTTCTCTCCCATCAAAATCTGGATGCTGGAATAGCCAATTGGAAATGCAATAACACAGAACTGATATAAGTGACAGTGACTAAAAATTATACTAACACGTCCTGCATTAAGAGTAATTCAGTTCAAATTCAATTACTGAACAAATCATAATTAGTCACCTCATAGAACATGGTAGCTTCAGTGCATGAAAGTCAAAAAAAATCATGCTCTACTATGTCCCATCACCAATCCTCTCAAGTAACACACTCTTTGTTTGGAAACTAGGGAAGGATGGGAATCCCTTCATGTTGCTTGGTCAGAGAAGAAACGGAGACAGAAAATGAGCGTCTGAATAAAAGGACTCAGTCCCCGTGAACGGCCTAATGTCCGCCGCCCTTTTTCTTCATTCACTTGGTATCGAATCTCTCGATTCATTGGGTATTTTTCACTAAAGTGAGGGAAAGTATTAATTTGAATAATCTTCTTTTTTCCTTCATCCTGATAAGGTAATTTTTTATCTTTAGCCAACATAATATTCACTCCCCTTCCTTCCCAATTTCCAGACAAAACATCAATTTAAGGATTAGAAAACTATCTTCTAGATGATGAAAGAAATTCATTTTTTGCCTTTTAATATTAAAAACAAAACCTCATAGATGAGCAAAGGCATCGAGGAGATGCATACATGGGTGAAGAAGAGAACTAAGATTGAAACAGAGACGAATAATGTACATTAGACTATGATAATGTGACTAACAAACTTCTCTCCCATCAAAATCTGGATGCTGGAATAGCCAATTGGAAATGCAATAACACATAACTGATATAAGTGACAGTGACTAAAAATATACTAAGACGTCCTACATTAAGAGTGATTCTGTTCAAATTCAATTACTGAACAAATCATAATTAGTCACCTCATAGAACATGGTAGCTTCAGTGCATGAAGGTCAAAAAAATTCATGTTCTACTATGTCCCATCACCAATCCTCTCAAGTAACACACTCTTTGTTTGGAAACTAGGGAAGGGTGGGAATCCCTTATTGTTGCTTGGTCAGAGAAGAAACGGAGACAGAAAATCTCTCTATTCATTGGGTATTTTTCATTAAAGTGAGGGAAATTATTAATTTGAATAATCTTCTTTTTTACTTCATCCTGATAAAGTAATTTTTTATCTTTAGCCAACATAATATTCACTTCGAGACTTCAGCAGCTGATTTTCCTCCCTGAAATCTCCGCTTTGCTCCCTAACCACACAAAGAAGAGAGAATGTCTCAATTTATTAATCATTTTCCACCCTTTACCCCTTCCTTCCCAATTTCCAGACAAAACATCAATTTAAGGATTGAAAACTATCTTCTAGATGATGAAAGAAATTCTTTTTTTGCCTTTTAATATTAAAACAAAACCTCATAGATGAGCAAAGGCATCGAGGAGATGCATACATGGGAGAAGAAGAGAACTAAGATTGAAACAGAGACAAATAATGTACATTAGACTATGATAATGTGACTAAACGTCTATAGATATTGAAAGTGCCTTGATCTCCTATTATCCAATTGTGAATTGAATGGGTAAAAAAGCATGCACCTTATTACATCCTAAAAGCGGAAGAAAACGAAATCCTCGTGAAACTTACTTGATTTAAGGGCCACTGGATAAGCCAGAGCTCGGTTGAGTCTGCTGAGTTCAGATTAATAAGTGAATCCTTTTTTACCTCCTCAAATTCTGGGGCAGGTTTGTAGCTAAGTTCTTTCGGAGGATCCATAATAATGAAATATAATCAATAAGAGCGTTTGTTCTCGAAGATTGCAGACCAAGCACCTCCTTAACCACAGGCAAAATCGAAGAACTGAAGAAGATGGAACTTTGAAGAAGAAGGCAAGAAGCTGCGCAGCCAAGGGAGTGTTAGGGTTAGGCTTTTTAGTTTTTACTCTGCCAGCAGCCAGTATATAACTATATATATATGCAAGGGTTAGGTTAGGGCAAACTTGCCAGCAGCCAGATGATCTGTATGTATTATGTAAGGATAGGTTTAGTCATATTATTATAAAATAAGGGTATATTTGTCTTTTTAATATATCTTATCGATTTATCGATAAACCGATAAACCGAATGCCCAAAATCGAAATCGAATCGATAAACCGATAAGGAAAATTTTTTGAAATCGAAATCGAATCGATAAATCGATAAACCGATATCAATAAACTGATAACAAATAATAGATTCGATTTATCGATAAACCGATTCGAATGCACGCCCCTAGTCAAGAGATGTGAAATGCACTTCTTTTGCCATCTCAGCCTATTGTGTTCAATTGGCACTATTTTATTAGGGTTGAAGTGCGACCCTAATTAAAGTGTCTAAATGAAAATTAGAGTTAAGTTTAAGGGTCTGCCTATATATTTGATCTATATTTTTTATAAACTAAATATAAATAAATCGGATAATTATGCAAACACAAATATTTTTTATAATAAATTTTTTAATTTGTATGAGTATGAATCCCCTAACTATAATGCTAGCCCCCAATTTATCAGGCCCTTTAGCATTAAATGGACATGCACGTGGATCATTTCTCCTCACGACCAGCTTGCATCAAGTAGGTTCAAAGAATAAGTACATACTCATTTTATAGAATTAAACCTAAAATGATCAAAATTTTTAACGAAGCGAATTCATCTCAATCTCTTGATCCTATGTGGGTCTGTCTTTTACTATAACAATAAAAAACTTAGTGTAATCTTATTAAAGGAGGTTTGGAGAAAATATTGCGTACGCAAATATTACCCCAACTTTATGGAGATAGAGAGCTTGTTTCTGATAAACTCTCGGCTCAAAAAACAGTAAAAATAAAGCATCAAGTAGAAAATAATAGTAACAATAATATAATATAGTAACGCGCGCCCGATGATATAACATGTAATAATAAAGACCCATGAATAAGAAATTACCAAAATAGTCCTAGTATTATTGGTAAGCCAACGTGACAATTTCTGGTAGCACAAATTTGGTTTAATCAATCGTCCTATAAAGAAGACAAAATCAGTGTTTGACCAAAAACAATAACACAGTAAAATCTCACAAGTGGGGTCTGAGAAGGGTAGTGTGTACGCAGACCTTACCCCTATCCCAAAGGATAGAGAAGTTGTTTCCGAAAGACCTTCGGTTCAAGATAATAAAAAGAAGACAAAATGAGAGAATATTAAATTCATCACGAAGATCATAGGAACATAAAATGCAGAAGAAAAATACAAAGCAAAAAAGGTGGCTAGTAAATAAATCCAATGTCGAAAAAGAAAATGGTAAGACACGACATTACCCCTAACTCTCTTAGACAAAACCCTATCAGACTAGGCTCACAAATTAAAGGTACAAAATAACGCAAGACTCAACTACCTTCTAATATACAACCGTAATGCTCGACCTCTACAAGGTCCTATCAAGTGGTCTAAAATGGGTGCTAAAATGAATGGACTTTGCCGCTAAACGGTGGACACACCAAAAATAAGGCTAAAAGAGACAATTTTTGCTGTGTAAGTCAAACTAGCCTTTGTAATATATGATTCTATGATACCACAGATGAACTGCTTCCGAAATTTGTTATTTAGTTCAAATATCTCTTAAATAAGAATTACTGGCGAGAATATTAGTTGAGAAACCCAACATGCATCTAACTCATTTGACTCCAAGTCTCCCAAGTCCAACCAAACTTTTATATGAAAGAGTTTGCCACTAGCATTATTTAAATGCTCCAACTCTGTGATGATTTACGGAAGATGCGCCGTACGCATAACTCCCAGAGAATCTCTTAATTAGTTTCAGAGGTTTTGCAATCATTCCGATGAAAGAAACCCACACTTGTAAAAAGTTGAAGTTGACCCCAAGGAACTCCCTGCATGCTTAGAGCTCCTTTGGTATTAGGGACAAACTCGAAATTAAATTTAAAAAGAGTTTATCCCACATTTAGTTGGAATAAAATAACTAATTTTGGGATTGTAGTGTTTTTTTATACCCATGAAAAGGTGAAATAACTAATCCCAATATAATTAATCCATGATAACATCTTTCCAAATTCCAACCAAACGATCCCTTACTCCCTTGAATAACAATTGGCAGACCTTATCATTTCCTCCCAAGTATCACCTTGCTTACAACGAAAGAGACACAACTCTTAACACATAATGTTACATAAAGTTCCCCAACAATCCATCGACTAGAAAGTAATCCCACTAGTGAGGTCCCTCATCAATTCCATATGTGCATAATATTGGAGAAACAAAAGTCTTTGTAACAAAATTTATTATTCAACATCTGAGCAAGCTATGCTCTCTTGTTAACATAATATTTAACTACAACACCCTGAAAGTATCCACCAAACGGAAAACTTGGGAAGACACTAGGGCAATCTATTCAGAAGAGAAGAACTTCACATAATAAGAAAACAGCTGCAGCCGCTTCCGGACTTTTTACCATTATTTTTGTCATCGTTCGAAGAAACCAACCAACAATTCTCAATTCCTTCAGTTAAAGAAAACCAAGCCACAAGAACCTGAGATTTTAAAAAAATAAGGTACAACTTATTTCTCAATTTTAAAAATAACATACACAAGTATGAAGACTAGAGTACTGTAATGGTATACCACATATTTAAACAAATAACTGCCACCCGTCAAGCTGCAGGTATCCTCTGCAAGTGAGCAGCATGAGCAGGCGTTTGTCATGTAAACCTGTGGATAAAAAGTCCAGAATGAGAACAGAATACAATGAATATAGATCCAGAAGAAGCGAAAAACATAAGATGTATAGAACGGTAGTAGAAAAATGCCCCAATACTGTTCCCTTCAGATAGATCACGATACCATCAGATAAATTCCTTCGACTTCACTTCTCAGGAAGGTGGGGAGGGGCAATTGCCATGGTGATGAAAAAATGTTGAGGAAACAAAACACAAGAAATTATGATAGTAAACTCATGAGCAAAATTGTTACCTAAAATACATCACAACACATGAGAGCCCTAGATACTCCATCAACAGTCGGAGAGCATAGGGAATGCCTGCAGCACCACAAGTTTTACTCAGAGATTTGCAAAACACTAACTATAGATGGAAAATTTTAACAGTAAACTAAAAAAGAAAATATTGACTGTAACTTTTGACCTTAATCTGCTTATTAAACAGCTTCAACCTACAAACAAGCTCACTGATCAAACTTCATCTCTGTATATCTGCAAAGAACAATAAATGAATTCAATATTTAAAATGGTTAATTAAACCAAAAAAAAATCATGTGATTAAGCAAAAAGGGAAGGCTGGAAATAGAGCCTCATTTCAGAAATGTTGAATATAAGCTTGCCTGCGAGGATTCTTCTGACGCTGACCTAAGTCATCATTTGAGAGCTCTGAGAGATGAAATGGGGCATACAGGATAAGTGATATAGGTCCACAGATATGCAGGAGCAGAGCAAATTATGCAAAAACTAGAACACAAGCACCACATATCTCACCTGGTCGCTGTTGGGGATTGCATTCATTATTTGGTTTACAAGTATTGTTCTCTTTGCTGCAAAGGAAGCGATTGTTAAGTTTCTTTTCCACTTTTACAACCATAATCAAAAAATGCCTGCTACATGCATAGCTGCAATATTTTACCAAACAAAAAGTCACTTTCTCACAGACAAATTGTAATAACAAATGACATTTATAGGTGAGAGCAGAGGACAAATCCACAAACCAGTAACTGTCGATGAAGACTAAATAAAGAAATTGCACAAGCAGAACTCTCTCAGAGAGTATGCTCTTTAGACTAAACTTACAATAAATATCCATAAATAGCCAAAACAACAAAATGGATCCCTCAAAACTTTTGGTTGCAATTGTACAGGCTTTACCATTTGCTTTTCGAGCTAAGCAACCAGGACAAGTTTTTCTTCGAGAGAAAAATATGGGTCACATTTGTCTTGACCCTCCGTCATGCTATCAGAGTTCACACATCATGAGTAAGTCATCGCAGAACAGAAAATAGTGACATCTCCATTAAGCAAAACAAGGCAAGAGCCTAATGTATATGCAAAGGAATGAAAGAAACATGTGGAACAAGTATGATACACACAAGCCATCACGAAGAAGAATACTAATGAAACAGGAATATCCTGAAATGGAGGTGAGAATACTGACCTTGGAGCAGCAGTGAGAGAAGATATTTGCCCAGATGGGCGAGCATTATAAGCACCATCAACAGCAAAATATGGCGAACAGTATGTTGCACCTAATGCTCCAGCAGCCCCAGCTAAAACTGGCAACCTGGCAATTGAAAACCAACATCATTTAAAATTACCCAATATAGGGAAAACCAGTGTATCAATATTTATGATTAAATGAACAGAGGTAAAATAATATACAACGATTCAGATGGAAAATATGGTTTCACTCCATAGACATGCCATTCATCCCATCCACAACTGGGTAAATGATGGAAAATGCCTAGGTAATAAAATGTCCATACAGCACATGGAAGTTACACTCGTCCTTACCAACATCATTTAAAATCACCCAATATAGGGAAAATCAGTGTATCAATATTTATGATTAAATGAACAGAGGTAAAATAATATACAACGATTCAGATGGAAAATATGGTTTCACTCCATAGACGTGCCATTCATCCCATCCACAACTGGGTAAATGATGGAAAATGCCTAAGTAATAAAATGTCCATACAGCACATGGAAGTTACACTCATCCTTACCATGTCATCTCAGAATTCCCCAAACCACCACCAACATATCCAGGAAAGGCCATGCCAACAGCAGGAACTCCAATGCCACCACGGGGCTGTCCCCCGAATTGCATGACTGCAAATTCACAAGAGAGGAAAACTAAGTGTCACTGGGAAGATTGAGGTAAAAAATGATTTTCCTTTAGGAATATGCACCAATATAATTACCATAATGTACCAATAACAACCTAACATTCTTGATAAATATCACATGGTTCAATATAACTACAGCATAATTTTGCACCTATATAATGACCATAATCTGTAAATAATAGACCAACATTCTTGATAAATATCACATATGGCTCCATTTAACTATAGCATAACCAATATATATATCTATGCTAATAAATCGGGAACCATCTCTCCACCCTTCCAGGGTAGGGGTAAAGCTACGTACATCCTACCCTCCCCAAACCCCACTTGTAGGATTTCACTGAGTTGTTGTTGTTGTATATTTAAGCTCATAGAAAAGTGGGATACCACAAAATAAAAAGTTGAATGACCAAATGTCTCGATGAATGTTTATGCCCCTTAAGAACTAAATTATTCATACAACATTAATGTAAAAAAATATAAACTATAAACTATAAAGTTTGTCTTCGAATTTAAAAGTGTCTTGAAACTTCAAATAATTTAAAATGGCATGTTTATGTGAAGTCTTTATATTTTCTAGAGTTAACCTTTTTTAATTCCATAATGTTTATCATATTTTCCGTGACTTATCAAAATACTGAATATTACTATAAAATTCTGAATATTACAATATTACCCAAAAGAAATTCACTTTTGGAAAATATACTGAATTATTTGAAGAATATAAGTCACATTTCAGAGTTATTTTAGTCTATAAACATTTCACCTAAAGTAGTGGGCCAAATAATTCCCAATGTTAAACTAAATTTGTCACAAAATATTTCCTCACACGAACAATTATATGTTGCAGGCTGAACACATACGAAGACACTTAAAAGTTGGCACGATTTTTCATTTAGACACCTAAACTCAAGGGTTTATACTACCTGAAACTTATTCCAATTAAGCACTTCTTGCTGAGTTGGCACATTAAGTGAATTTCGCCAAATATAGGCGCGTGAAGACCCCCAAAAAATAGATTTTTTATTTATTTTTTCTTTTTTAGTTCCTTGTTCTTCTCCCTAAAAAACGAAATAGATCTGAGGCATTCCCCATCTCTTCACTGCCGGAATTCGGCGAGAGAAACCGGCAAAAACCAACGATCCCCCTCTCTTCTCCCACTAAATACTGAAAACCCCTAAATACTGAAAAACCAACTGTAATCATTTTCTTCACGTGTTAAGAGACCCAAATTTGCCTTCATCGACTTCGCCAAAAAGTATTTGAGATCAACCCAACAAATGCGGATTCAAATTTAATTAGCCCTCAAATTAGAACTTGACAGCTTTAAAACATAGACTATAAAATGTCATGCTCTCGGTGAGCTAGACAATGGAAAGAAAGTTTTTGTAGGAATTCATGGGCAAGATCCAAACGCCTAGTAGATCATACAAAGCGGACATTGGCGCAACCAATGCTATGAGCCAGAGAGCTCGAAGATGAGAAATCCGACAAGCTCCCAATTGGTTCTGGGTTACGACATTAGCAATCAGCTTGCCTCCTTTTTCCGATACAAGATGAGGATGAAGAAGTTATTTAGAACACCTATGTTATTTAATTAGCCCTCAAATTAGAACTTGACAACTTTAAAACATAGACTATAAAATGTCATGCTCTCAGGGAGCTAGACAATGGCAAGAAAGCTTTTGTAGGAACTCACGGGCAAGATCCAAACGCCTAGTAGATCATACAAAGCGGTCATTGGCGCAACCAACGCTATGAGCCAGAGAGCTCGAAGATGAGAAATCCAACAAGCTCCCAATTGTTTCTGGGTTATGACATTAGCAATCAGCTTACCTCCTTTTTCCGATACAAGATGAGCATGAAGAAGTTATTTAGAACACCTATGGAAGACGGTGGGGTTGAGAAACCTGCTGGATTTTGATTTTTTCTTTTTTTAAAAAATATTTTGACTTTTGTTCTGAGGTGTCTTTTTAATACTGGTTGTATTTGACACATCAAAATAAGTGGCTTTCACGCACTATAGGTTGTCTAGAATTGTAAAATATGTGCTCAATTGGTACATTTTTAACCTTGTTTAAGTGTTCGATAGGTCCTAACCTTAGGTTAAGTGTCCAAATGAAAAGTTGAGACAAGTTTAAGTGTCTGCATATGTATATGGCCTATGTTGCACTATCAAGAGCTAGGGATATCAATGTCAACAACAAAAAATCTGGCCATGATAGAGCAACCAAAGTGATGAAAGTAAATGTACACCAAATACATCATCCTCTCTGCAGGTTCAAATAATATCCAATCATTTTGGTTCAAGCATTGTAATGCAATAATGTTGACTTTAGATGCTGCATTGTTTCCCCGCCGATGACTTTATAATGAATCTTTTTACTTGTATTTAATAATAAATTGAGTGAAAGAGAACTGCACGAACCATCCTACTGAACCATTCTCCAAGGGGCACATACAGATGATGTTTATAAAGAATGTTAGGAATCATACTAATTAAAAAATGTCTTACCTGGCAAAAAGGTTGGTGTTGCAGGAAAGTTCTGATCGCCACTACCAACACTTCCAGGTGCACCCATAACCTGAGCTCCGCCATACAGAACCGATCCCCTTCCAGTGCTCTGAAGAGTGCCTTTTCCTTTTGCACCCATAGCACTCTTTGATTTACTTGAATCCAAAGAAAATTCAATCTCTCTAGTTTCAGAGATAGACTGTCCAGTTTTGGGGGGAGATGAACCTTGAGATCCAGTACCAGATCGCTGAGCAAACTGCTGACCAGCAACCTGGAAAGAAGGTTGTCCTCGACTTTGAACAGGATTTCTATGAGTAGAGGAGAGGTTTGTCGGCTGAGAAACTCGGTTGAATTCGTTATTTATTACAGGAGATTGGTAGTTTACAAGTGGCATTGCATTAAATCCTCTTCCTTGGCCTCTTAATGGCTGAGATTGAGTAGGATTTATTGTTGAGGAGCCAGGAGGCAACTGCAAACCAGATGATGGTTTCGCAGCTACTGCAGTAATAGGATCAGCAATACTAAGCTTGTCAAGGCTAATAGAATCACCAACATTCTTCCCTCGCAGAACTACAGTTGATCGTGCAGCAGCAGAATTATCGCCTAAAACAGAAGGCTGAGCATTGCAGCTACTTGTCCCGGTTTGCAACTCTCTCTTGTCCATTGTAGTGATTCCCTTAGTGGAGGAACTAGAGGGGTAAAATGGAGGAGAAGCAGAATTCAAGCTTGACACAAAGCTTAGCTTAGCAGCTGCCACTGCATCATTTTCTACATCTGATACAGGAGCTTTGGCTGCGCTGTGATGTGAAAGTTTCTCCGCTGACAGACCAGATCTGAAAATTTCAATTTTGATGAAGAACATTAAGAAGAATCCTTGCGGATGTGGAAAAGGAGAAAATTAACTGAATTGACACTCACTGTTTGTTTGGTGGAGGTGGTGCACCAATGGTGTCCTTAAATGAGGGTCGATACCTTCTAGGACCCCTGCCTCTCATACCCTTTGAATCATTATTTTGAATCTTCTGGTTATTATTGTTGCCCTGAATGTTGTCATTGATGTCAGCTTTGGGTCTTCGTGCTCGCACAGTTCCACGTTCAGGCCCTCGCCCTCTACCTCGACCACGATAACGACCCCTTGAAGCCCTCCTACCCTGAGGATTTCGATAGAATAATATTGATATAGCAACACAAGTTATGCAAAAGACTAGGAAAAAAGATAAGCAAAAACAAAGAAGCATGTGGCTATAAGCATTCACCTCTTCATAATTCCTCTCCTCCACACTCAATTCTTCGAACTTGTCATGTCCCCATTTCCGATCATCTTTTGATTCCCATAACTTCCTTCCACCAAAAGTCCGCCTAGCAAAACAATTATACAACGATATCAAACTGTGCTCATTATTAATAGAAGAGCATTTGTAACATGTCAGGGTTGTGCATTTAAGAGCGTGAGAAAACAGTAAGACCCATAAAGTGGTACATAGAAACATCTAGAAAAGCAGCTTATGTAGTTCAGCACATTACCAGCACTGTCCGCAACGCCAATACTTAGAAGGGGTCAAAAAAAGCATGCCTTTTCTGACATCCTCTTACAACTTACAGTTAGATCAAAATCTTCGACTTTGAGAGGAAAGAAGAAATGCAGATTGAACTCATATACGAGTGACCATGCTTACCAGTATCCAATCACTTCCATCAAATCTATCAAAACTCATGTTTTGCAGCAACATCACTTGGAAGAAACATTCCACTTTACAAAACTTAGTTATGATCCCAACTTTCATGGCACTTGTAATTTCCAATTCTTTAGAAAGTTATATTTAGAATTAACAATGAAAAACACAATCGCTAAACAATAAATTTAGTGCTTCTGCGGGAAACACTGAAGATTGCAAACATGAAATTTGATATCTCATTTGCACTTGAAGAACGGTACAGGTTGTGTGGTGATGTTTCCGAACAAACCAAGCATCCATATAAAGAGGTTGCAATGCACCAACAAAAAAACATTAGACACATGCAAGACAAAAAATTAAATCAGAGAAAGCATGACGTAGGTGCTTATTCTATGGTCAAGGGTACATGCAATTTTATCCCTAGTCTTCAATCACTACCTGATCATTTTGCTATTCTAGATAAAATGCACAGGCCAACAATGGCATATACTCAGAATATCATTCTCACTTAGGGAACAGCTATATACCTGGATTCAGGAACAAAACCTACACAATTTGTGTAAAATGTAAATATCCAGTGCCGGTACTTGTAGTTTCTGCTAATTTTTAGTGTAATTTGAAGAATCCACCCAAAGCACCCATAATTTGAAGAATCCACCCAAAGCACCCATACCTATGTCACACCTGTTTGATATGGGTAAACTAAGGATCCAAATTGAGAGGATCCCATTAAACAAAGTCACGGGAAAAAAATATAGCATCAGATAAGCAAAATTACGAGGGATAGCATGACTTTGGGTATTTCTCACCCTTCTTAGTTGAATGGTCTAATTTGTCTGAATATCCGGAAGATACTGGAAGAGGACTTACACTCAACTTTATCCCGATCTTCATTTTTTAAAGAACATAAAATTTATTAAGATTTTGAAATCTTCCACGCTTCATTGCACAAAAGAAATAGAGCATCTATATTTCACTTCCTCTTCTCTTCACTTTTTAAAACTTTGTGTTAAGCATTCATGCTCTTCATTTATCAATTTCATAACTTCTTCTTCATTTAGTATCTAAAAGTTCGATATATAAAAAAATGGATGTTATAGTTTTTATCTTCTCGTGAGGAAAGCTGCAAGAGTTCAAGGTGTACAGACCTTCATTGTGTATTAATTTTAACTACAACGTCCGATCTTCCACAAATACACCAACCCCTTTTTTGATGGAATAAAATGTAAGACTTGACCAATGAATAACATGTACTAAAGGAAAAGGAACATGATGATGTTGAAGTCAAAGAGACAAGGACAGAATCAAATACAAACAAAAGGAAACATGTACTAAAGGAAAAGGAACATGATGATGTTGAAGTCAAAGAGACAAGGACAGAATCAAATACAAACAAAAGGCATCCTGGTGCACAAAGCATCATGCGTTCACGCAGGATCCAAGGAAGGGCTACACCAAGGGGTGTGATGTAGACAGCCTACCCTAGTGTTAGTCGCTACTTCCACGGCTCGAACAAGTGACTTATAGGTCATAAGAGGGACATGTGTAGCTTGACAAGAGGAAAATATTATTCTACGGAGGGATGTTTATACGGTGGGAAGAATGCTCTGCATGTGTGAATAAAACAAAGCAGTGCCAGGGACTGAAGATGATTCTGATGAATTTTATAAAATAAAGAGTGATGCTCTTGATTTAGAATAATTGGTAGAATGGAATGCAACATGCGTGGTAGATGAAATATTTCAACCAACGGAACAATGGACACTAGGGAAGTTATGGGTGACATCAAACGGGACTAAGTTGTGGGATATGCAAATTAATGGCCCAGAAGGACCAGAGATGCACAGAAGATAGTGAACAACTGATGAAGAAAATCTAGCAGATAAATATAGGGAAAAAACAAGTAATGGTTCATTATCTACATTCTTAAGCCAGAAAAGAAAAGCAGCAGTTATTGGTATTACCAGTACATTTATTCAGACAATATTTTAGATATACAGGATAAAGTAGCTAATACATAATTAGCATAAAACAAATAGAATCTTTTAGCTGTAAAATGACCAAACCAAATTCAGCGAATTCACAACAATCAAGGTTTAAACACTGATTTTATTTTAATAAAATTTAAGTCCTCAAACACCAATTTTATAGACTCAAAATACGTCAAATCATCTGACATCTAATCTTCAAAAAGCAATAAAATTCCATATTACTACTCCCTGTAATCCATTTTTATGTGGCAGAAAACTCTTTAATCTTAAAAAAATTCATTCTACCTTTAACAAGACGCTCTTACCGCCACAGAAATGCCATAGCATGTTTAAGATCACGAGTTGTAGCGATACATTTGTAGCAAAAGCCTTTCTTGAACTACGTGGCCAATCAAACACCTCCATATAAAATAAAATGGAGGGAGCATTTAAAAGGCACACTCTAAACATTAAGCAGTAATTCAACTAAGAAAAAATAAACCAAAAGCTTCCAGAAACTAACATTATAGCTAGAGATACCAGGCTCGAAACATTCTCTTTTTTTGACCCAGCCTGATCTAAACACTTTCATCCTAGCTTTATCAAATTAGAAAAGTTCATGGAAATGCAACCTCACTAATCAGGTTAATGGAACCTGACATTGTAGAAAAATTCAGAAAATGTGTTCTCCCACTACAGAAAAAGCAGTATGGACAAAAACCTGTGACCATCGTGCAGACGTTTGATAAGACAAGGCTCTCTTGGTGCTTTTCCTTGCATTCTTCCATTAGTTAACTCATGAGTGATAACTAATGGTAAAGATCCTCAATCTCCAACCATAAGAGCGGAGGTCCAAGTAACCAAGGATAAAATGTTTAAAAGGCCACCATCAAGCTCTTAGTTAGGGCAGTTAGAACTGGGATTTACTAAATTTTAAATATATATATAGATATATATATAAAGGTTCTTTCACTCAATAAATTTGAGTTAAAAGTATGATCAACCTTCTCTTCTAGATCTATAAGTTATCCAGCTCCCTAATGAACAGATTGTTTAAGTTATATGCCTCATCAACCAATTTGTATTTCTTGGATTCATATCAAGCACATTATATAGGATTACTACGTGACTTAAGAAAAAGTACCATGTGAATTTTCTATATACTTCCTGTATATGGGAGTATTCTCCCTTTTGATTAATACAATTTACCTTATCACAAAAAAAAAGTACCATGTGAATTTGCAATGTTATTTACTACTAGGTTCCTTGATTTTTACTTCTGCAAAAGTTTTTTCAAGGGAACAGGTCTAAACCTCATAGCAGTTCATGGATAACTTAGTATGCTAGAGCACAAAGGCATCATAACAAACCATGTGATACTTGCATGTGCCATTTGACACTTCGAGTTATACTGAGTGGACCATCAACTGTGTGGATCATATTTCCCTATGGGTTTGATCATTTTATCCAATTCAGTTGAAGTTTACTTGAAAACCGTTGGAACCCCCAAAGCGATCCACAAATGCACCCTGTTACTGAGAGCTTTAAGTCACCTTGAAGGAGGGAAGGTGGCATAATGTAAGCTGGTATAGTACACCATCACCAGGAATCATTTTAAGGCCAACAACAACAACAACAGCAACAACCAGTATAATCCCACTTAGTATAATCCCACTTAGTGGGGTCTGGGAAGGGCAGTATGTACGCAGACCTTACCCCTACCCTGGGTAGAGAGGTTGTTTCCAAATAGACCTCCGGCATCCTTCCCTCCAAGAACTTCCTACCTTGCTCTTGGGGAAACTCGAACTCACAACCTCTCGGTTGGAAGTGGAGGTTGCTTACCATCAGAGCAACCCCTCTTGTCAAAATCCTAAAAGAATCAACAATGACCTCAATCTTCAAATCCACCAACCAGTAACTAAGAAAGAGGAAGAGAGATCTTCATTCCCATTACTAGTAACTACATACAAGCTTCCTGTGGCTACTTTTCTGAACATGCAAAGCTTGACATGCTTGATTTTAATAAAAATGCAAAGCAAGTGATCGAGAAATTCCTAATTAGCAAGTTGTTCTGAAATTTTTCTATCATATAGCAGCTAACTAAAGATTCCTTCAATTCAATCCTTCTCCATTGCACAGGTAATTCTCTTGGAAAAAAATTACACAATAAGTTAAGAGTACTTTGTATAAGGCAAGAACTTAAGAGTACAAAGTTAGCAACAATCTTCCACTCACGACGTGAAGCTTCTTCCCAGCAAATGCAGATGTCTACAATATGTCTCAGGAGCTAACACTACTATCGTTATTAATTGCTTAGCAGACGAAATATTTATCAGTTAACCTAGGTAGAATATCCAAAAGAAACCTTCATGGTCCATATAGCTTTAAAATTCTGAAAGCAACCAGCTGATTATCAAAAAAATTGACCAGGACCAGTGTTAAAAAAAGCACCCGCTTCATCGCTTTAAGCGAGAAGCGAAGGAAGCGACGGGTTGGGCGCTACCCAGAAAAAAGCGACGCAAGTAGAGAAAAGCGACCGCTTCTGCCAAAAAAGCGAGAAGTGGTGAAGCGGTTGGAAGCAGAAGAAGCGAGCGCTTCTGGAAATAAAAGCCCAAACGAGTCTTTTTCAATTAAAAGACCCAAATCGAGTGAGTCTTCTGTTTTAGTCATTCTTCAGCAACAATCCATGGTTATAAACCAGCGATTTCTTCCTCACGTGAAGCAACGATTTGTACAAGCAAACTAGGGTTCTTCTTCTTCTTTTTAACATCCAAAAAGTGCCAAAATGCTGGCGAAATTTTTTCAGAAAAATTCTGCCCCGTTTCTGCCCAAATTCTGCCCAGTTTTTGTCCAATTTCTGCCCAATTATATATTTTTTATTCTTAATTTTTACTGTCTTTCTTATGTGTTATGTAGTTGTTATTTTAATGGCGCCAAAATAAGATAGGAAAGACCCGACTTGGACTTACTCTGAAAGAGTTAACGAGACCAATAAAGAACTACACTGTCCCATATTTATTTTAATTTTTTTTTTAAATTCCGCTTCACTTCAAAAAAGCGGGCGCTTCCCTTCTCGCTTCTCGTGAAATGGGGTTTGTCGCTTTTCCTCGCTTCACGCTATTTTTAACACTGACCAGGACACGATGCTATACACATATAGGGTGCCAAACTAATTACTCTATCAAATCACATTCTGGTTTGGCAAGATTAGGCCTTTCTCATGAACTAAGTCATGTCTCAACAGCGGCATGTTCAATAGCTCCACTGGACTAAATATCTCTACGTGTGTTCATAGTATTTGACAAGTTAAGATGGCACATAAAGTACAAAAACTTTCCATGTTCCATATAGCTTTAATTTCTGAGAGCAACCAGCTGATCATAAAAAATATTTACCAAGACACGATGCTATACACATATAGAGTGCAAAACAAGTTACTGTATAAAATCAGATACTAATGCACTATCTCTGAGCATAGAGAATGGACAATACCTGTGTCGTCCACCGGCATTATCTCGAAACCTGTCATCGTGCATGTAAAATGCTCCAGCAGTGGGCACTGCAAAGGGTTCATTCTTTTTCTTCTCCTCTTCCTCCCCCCGCAGCACATTATTCTCATTGCCATCATCAATCACTTGACCTGACCCTGTTCCTTCACCCACAGCCACCTTCACTCCATCAGCACCCTCCGCTACTGCCTCAAACTCCTCCGTAACACTGTCCTCGTGAACATCGCCAACAATTCCACCAGCTTCCTCGTACCCATCCTCCTCGTCCTCCTCGTACTCTTCATCATCGTATTCTTCTTCTTCTTCGTCATAATCGGCAGCAGCGCCTTGTCCCTCCGATTCGCCGTCAGATTCAATCCTCCGATGGGGATTTTCTCTCTCCTCCGGTACCCTTTCTTCCTCTTCCTCTTCCTCTTCCTCTTCCTCTTCCTCTTCCTCCTCGTCATCGCTCGCCTCTCTCCTCCGCATCTTCAACGACAACTTCGCTTCTTCCGGGTCGCTCTCGTACTCCGCTTCTGCTTCTCCCGCACTCCCCATTTTTCAACTGCTAAATCTCGCAACAGTTCACACCAAAAGCATAAAAGAACGGAACTTTTATAAACAATAAACTAAAATTTTGAAGAATCGGGGATTAATAAATAAAGGTTGAGGTTTTGGGGTGTGATCTGAATCTTTTTTAGAGTTAGATTAGGGGCAATTGAAAACCCTAGAATTTTAGATGGTGGATTAATTTCTCTACCCACCCAACCCCAGTCGATTATTTTGTGGATAAATATTTTCACATTTTTTCTCATACGGTGCGTGTCGTCAGACGTCGTCTTACATTCCCCGTTTGGGATTCGGATTCTGATTCGGGTTGGACCGTGGACTTGCTGCTCTCCTATTATAGGTCGGTGGTCAATCGTCATTTAGCCGTTGGGTTTTCTGTTTTCCTTCTCTCTTTCCGAAGTCCGAACCACATCTTCCTCTATTTAGTTTTTAGGAAAAACGTCTATAATAATACAACAACAACAACAACAGAAAAGTTGTTTCCAAATAGTTCCCCGTATATTCCCCTTCAAAAACTTCACACTATTTTCTGGAAAACTCGAATTCACAACCTCTTGGTTGTAAGTGGGGATTGATTACCATCAGAGCAACCCCTCTTATCTAAAAAAAACGTCTATAATATGTATAACAAATCAATAAATATAAATTTTATATTTTATATATACACTAATTTTAAGTTAATTTGTGTTTTTTTCAGTTAAAGTTTGGTATTCATATATAGCAAAAAGAAATATGTACAAGTGTTCCTACGCGTAGCCGATTGGACAGTCAGCTACTGGTGCTATTTACATTTCAGTTTCTACGAAACTACCAAAAGAAGCGCAGACTCATATGTATTGAGTTCAGCAAGTAACAACACAAAAATAGTTAGTTACGGAAAGTAGTTGAGTTGTCGTAGACCATTCTGCCAGCTTTTGCTATGTCTCCCACGAATGTGAAGGAGTAATGCAATCTCTCTAGTTGTTCTGTCTTCATTATAAACTGAGTTCTGAAATCGAGCTTTGTTCCTAGCCTGCCATATTAATGCTACAGCATGCACAAATGCAGCAGCAGTGATGGCATTCCTCCATGCACGACTGCGAGCCTTACTGCAGATCCATTGTAGTTCTCTGTCCCAGTCAAGGACTGATCTTGAATAGCCCAACCAGCAGCCAATTCTGGACCATAGACTATTGGTAACAGAACATTCAAAGTAAAGATGCTGGAAAGTTTCCACCTGTTGTTTGCAAAATACACACATTGAAGGGAGTTGAATACCAAAGTTTGCTAATCTGTCCACAATAGGTAACCTTCTTTGGGCAGCCAGCCAAGCAGTGAAACTGTGTCGAGGCAGGACATTTTGAACCAGAAGCAAATTTCTCCAGTCAACTCTATCAAATCTAGGGAGCATGTTGATATATAGTTTTCTGGATTTGAAGTTTGTCAAGGCAACACACAGTCTTGAATCTGTCATCAAGGGTACCATGTAGATGCTGGTTTGCCATAAGATCCTCTCTGCATTGAATGATCTTCCTGATGACCCATGTTGCTTGCTTGGGTACATTGACTGAGCCAATATCAGCTCTTTTGATGAAGTAGCAGTGAACCCAGCGTACCCATAGGCAGTCCTTCTTCCTTTCAAGGTCCCAAAGTAGCTTTGTAATTGCTGCTTTGTTCCAGATGGTTATATTCAATATATTTAGACCTCCAGCAGTTAAGGGTCTGCAGACTCTATCCCAAGCCACTAGGGCTCTCTTGATACACTAGCAGCTCCTGTCCAGAGGAAAGTCCTACATATGGTGTCAATGGCCTTTAAGACTTTCTTAGGCAATAGGAAGATTTGGGACCAATAGGCTTGTATGCCAAAGATGGCACCCTTAATTAACTGGCATCTTCCTGCATAGGAAAGCAGCTTTGCAGACCAGCAGGTGATCCTGGCTGTGATTTTCTCAATGAGAGGCAGGTACTGATGTATAGAGAGTTTCTTAGAGTCCAGTGGAATGCCC
The DNA here is from genome assembly GCA_034376525.1 of Nicotiana benthamiana. NCBI lineage: Eukaryota > Viridiplantae > Streptophyta > Magnoliopsida > Solanales > Solanaceae > Nicotiana > Nicotiana benthamiana. The sequence goes on from CM067325.1 coordinate 7,101,344, forward strand.
AGGTATCTAAAAAGGAAGCTTGCCTTCACTGAAGCCCAAGAGTTCTCTCAATTCTGTCTTAACCTCTTGTGGTACCCCTGCAAGGTAGATGGCACTCTTGCTTGTATTTGCTTCCAATCCAGATGCCTTAGAAAATTGAAGGAATGTCCGGTGTAATATCTGGATGGAGATGGTGTCTGCACGACAGAACATAAGTAGATCATCTGCAAAGCAAACATGTGTATAGTTGAGCTGCCTGCACTTTAGATGAAAGTTGAAGTTTCCATTTCTGTGCAGTTGCCCCATGCTTCTGTTCAGATACTCCATAGCTAGCATAAATAAATATGGAGACATTGGATCCCCTTGTCTTATCCCTCTCTTGGCATTGAATGGTTTGGTGAGTCCTCCATTCATTACTAAGGAAAAGGATACAGTAGTGGTACAGGCCATAATCCAATCAATGAATTTGGCTGGGAATCCATAGGCTACCAGAATATGCTGCAAGAAAGGCCATTCCAGTGTGTCATAGGCTTTTCTCAAATCAACTTTCAGCACACAGCGAGGAGAGACACCCTTTCTAGAGTAGCCTTTGAAAATCTCATGGCTGAGGAGGATATTATCAGCAACACTTCTTCCTTCAATGAATGCAGACTGGGCTAGGCCAACTAATTCAGTGATAACGCCTTGTAGTCTTCTGGTAATGATCTTTGATATAATCTTGTACAGGGTAGTGCAGCAAGCAATGGGTCTGTAGTCATTAACTGTGGCAGGAGAGCTGACCTTGGGCACCAATGCAATGGCTGTAGTATTGATCATATGTGGCATAGAGCAAGAGGTGAAAAAATCCTTTGTAGCAGCTAAAATGTCATTCTTGATTAGCTCCCAGTTCTTTGTAAAGAACTCCACAGGATAGCCATCTACTCCAGGAGCTTTATTCTTTGGCATGTCAAAAAGTGCTTCAGACACCTCCTCCATAGTGATATCCCTAATTAGCATCCTCTGTTGATCTAGGGACATGCATTTACTTGTTTTGATGGTAGTAATATCCACACATGGCAGTTCCTGAGCACATACTCCCATCAGACCTTTGAAAACTGTAAGGAACTCCTGCTCCACATCTGTTGGATCAGTGAGCTTTACTCCTGTGGCAGTATAGACTGAGTTGATAGTATTTTGGCATTGTCTGATCTTCCATTGAGCATGAAAATATCTAGTATTTGCATCTCCACAGTCAATCCAGGTAGCCTTTGATTTGTGTCTCATCACTTGCTCTTCCACACTGCTCCATTTCTCTAATTCTGGCAATGCTGCCCTTTCCTTAAGAAGCAGTTCCTGTGAAAGTGGTGTATTCTGCATTTGAGTCTGAATAATGTCAAGAGATTCTCTGGCTCGGATAAGTTTCTGACTGTAGGATGCCATATGATTGTTAACCTCTTCTAATTGATGCTTCAAAAGCTTCAGTTTAGACCATCCCTATTGCATAACATTGCCCTTGCACTCTTGTTTCCATACATGCTTGACTATGTCTTGAAACTGTGGAAGGTCCATGATGCCAGTGTAGAGTCTGAAGGGATTTGGGTGCAGAAACTTCTGACCACCCAACTTGATGAGAATTTGTGTATGGTCTGAGACTGAAGGATTTAAGAATTCAGCTGCAATATGCCCATACTGTTGCACCCACTGGAAATTTCCCAATGCCCAATCTATCTTGCTGTAGACTCTTGTTGAAGTATGCTGTTTGTTTGTCCAGGTGTAATCCCATCCTATCTTCCTAAGGGGAGTAAGGTTCAAGTCATAAATGAACTGCTTGAATCCTTTAACCTCAGCCTTAGTAACAATAGAGCCAATCCTGTCTTCAGCAGATAAGACAATGTTGAAATCTCCACTAATTAGCCAAGTGTGTTAGTTAGGAATAGCAATCCCTTTAAGGTCACTCTATAATCTTTCTCTCTGGCAGGCAGTGTTGTGGGCATACACAATGGTCAATTGAGTTTTGATATGACTAGAGGGATCCTCTATGCAGCAGTGTACAAACTGATCAGAAGCATAGGATATGGTAGCCTGGATGTGTGGTTTCCAGAGCAGCCAGATCCTACCTTTAGGATCCTCTAATTTGTGTTTACGTATAACTATCGGTGCAGATAAGTATTTATGGATTTCCGTTATACAAACTTTTACTCTATATAGTACCTTGGAGATTATGATTTTTATATGTGGTTTTAAACTATTTTAGTTATACAGTCAGTTGTGTTGTTATACATCTAAAAATTTATTTTAAATAAATGAGAAATTTATGTTTGTATTGAGGTTAAAAGTTGATTTTCAATTCTCCAACTTTTTTATGATGAATATAATTTTGCTAATTGTTAAAATACCGATAGTTTAGTTCTTTCTCTTAGCCCGCTTTTATTTGCCCTGGTGATTGACGTATTAACTCATCATATTCAAGGGAGATGTCGTGGAGTATGTTATTCGCCAATAACATAGTCATGATTGATGAGTCGCAAACCAGTGTGAACGAGAGGTTGGAGGTTTGGAGACAAGCTCTTGAGTCTAAAGGTTTCAGGTTGAGCAGGACGAAGATAGAATACCTGGAGCGTAAGTTTAACGCAGAGCCGAGGGAAGTTGGTGTAGAAGTGAGTCTTGAATCACAAGTCATCCCGAGTTGTTGCAATTTCAAGTACCTTACGTCGGTTATCCGAGGGGAGAGGGGGAGATCGACGAAGATGTACTCACTGTATCCGGGTGGGATGGATAAAGTGGAGGTTAGCATTTGGAGTCCTGTGTGACAAGAGAGTGATGTCGATACTCAAAGGTAAGTTTTACAAACCAGTGGTTAGACCGGCCATGATTTGGCCTGTTAAGAACTTCCATATTCAGAATATGAAAGTAACAGAAATAAGGATATTGAGGTAGATGTGCGGGCACACTAGGATAAATAAGATTAGAAATGAAGATACTCGGGAGCAGGTGGTTTGGCTCCTATTGATGACAAGATACGGGAAGGGAGACTTAGATGGTTTAGACATATACAGAGGAGATGCTCAGATGCTCCAGTAAAGAGGTGTGAGATGCTGGTTTTGGAGAGCAGGGGAAGAGGTAGAGTACGGCCTAAGAAAAAATAAGGAAAGGTGATCATCCATTACATGGCAAGGCTTTAGATTTTCAAGGACATGGACCCTGATAGGAAGCTGTGGAGGTCGAGTATTATGGTTGTATGTTAGGATATAGTTGAGTCTTTCCATACTTCGTCCCTTTGTGAGGCTAGTCTGGTAGTTTTTTTAGTCATCTAGTGGTAATGTTATGTCTTACTACTATTTTACTACTATTTTGTTTATCATAGCGCTGGTCCATACATTGTCTATCATTTTTTCCTTTGCATCTAAATTCTCATTTTTCATGATATTATTTTTCCTATGTTTGTTATTGGAGGTACTGATATTATATCTTTGTATTTTCGTCTTTTTGAGCCGCGGGTCTTTCGAAAACAGTCTTCCTATTTCTTCGGGGTAGGGATAAGGTCTGCATACACACTACCATACTCAGATCCCACTAATGAAATTTTACTTGATCGTTGTTGTTTTTGTTGTTGTTGGTTCTTTCTCTTGATAAAAAAGAGTATTGTTTCATAAGTGATATCAATAATTGATTTTCTTACTTAATGAGACTTGTCGAGGAAAGCAAAATACCAATTAAACAATAAAGGCTTTGTATATAGAAGTTATTCGAGATTTGAAGTTTATAATTTTCTATGATCACCGCAAACAATAACATATTTCGCGCGCACACATATATACAGAAAATCATGCCGAATGGGTGTTTTTAGAACAACTATTATATTTTGATCACATTGAGAAAAAATTGGTAAAATAGCCCCGCCACCAGAATTTTAAAGTTTGCTACCAGATTTTTCAAACAAAATTATGGCAGTGAACTTTAAAATTTTGGCATCAAAATTATCTTTTTAATTTTTTTTTAATGGGATCAAAATATAAATAGTAGCATTTTTTTTAGTAAATAAGAATTTTATTACCAAGTAGCAATATTTACAACTCATCTATACTATTACAAGATTTTCCTAGCATATCACTTACTAGACATGAAGCCCTAGTAAGATGATATGTAGCATCCACTTCTTCTGCAATTTCATCAACTTCCACTACTATGTTCTATTCTAACTAATTTCTAGATACCAGTTCAAAGTAGTCATCACCTTATCTAGATAAAGGAAATTGCTACCCTTATGTGTATTTCCTGGATAGTATGATTGATTAAAGAAGTGGGTGTCCTTCTCTTCTTCTGAAAAGTTACAAAATTTCTCTCCTGCCAACAATAATACAATGTTGCTACTAGTGTCATTCTACGTATAGTTGTTATTGCACTCTTTCCTTTAATCACATTCAACGTCCATGTAATCTCTTCCAGCCAGTTGTGTTGTGATCTTTGAATCTGTTGCCATCTCAGCAAACCATTCCATATTTTCGTTGTAATCTCACGCTTGAAGAATATATGTTGCATTGTCTCATTTTTCTTATTACACATAGAGTATGTTTGATCTATATCTACCCCTCATCTTGCCAGCTTATCTTTGGTAGTTAGTCGGTGTTGTATTGCTAGTCACAATATGAATATCCACTTTGGATGTCGTTGGTTATTGCACACTAGTTTCCTCCATGTTACTTTTTGAAATACACCTTGTAATGATTTGTACATTTCCCTGATTGAGCATTTCTTCATTCGATGGATATCATCTTCATTCATTCCAGCCCTTATAAAATGCTTCTTAGCCTGAAATATATTTTAACTTGCCTATGAAGCATTTTTTGGTTCTATACTCCATACTGCATGACCTTTGAAATAGTAAGTGTGTACTCAATACACCCATAGCTTTTCCTTCCTAGTACATATATTACATGGTAATTTGCAAATAACAACTTCATTCCATAGTTCCATATCTATAAAGTTCAATCCATTTGCAACCTTAGGTGAGCACAGTCTTTCCCAAGCTATTAAAGCCTTCTTAGTTGGTTCAGCTTCTCTTATCCACATAAATATTCTACAGATGGTCTCTCTGAACTGTATAACTTTCGTTGGCAGTATAAAGATCTATGCCCAAAATGTTTGTATAGCAAACAATACACTCTTCACTATGACCGTTATACCTGCATATGATACATACTTTGTTGTCCAATTCTGAATTATGTGAAACATTTTCTCAATTAGTGGCTCACATTGTATAGAAGATAGTCTCTTAGCACTTAATAGAACCTTTATATATCTCAAAGGCAATTCTCCCTTTTTTATAACCAAGAATCTCCATAATTGTTTCTGAGTCACCTGATTCACCCCTCCAAAATAAATACAACTCTTATTTGGATTAGCAACCAGTCGCGAGACTGCAGAGAATTTTTGGAAATGCAGATGCAGTATCTGAACAAATTGCACATCACCTACAAAACAATAATAAATCATCTGCAAACCTCAATTGCACTAAGTTAAACCTGGCACACCTGGAAGGATATTTAAACTTCTTGTCTTCCTTCAGAGTCTTCAATGACCTGCTCAGGTATTCCATAGCCAAAACAAATAAAAAAGGTAAAAGTGGATCACCCTACCTGAACCCCTTATTTTCCTCAAAAGCATCTGCTGGTCTACCATTTATTAGAACTGAATGTCATTGAACTTATGCAAGCCATTATCCATCTCACAAAGATTTCTGAAAAATCCAGTGACCTTAACACATGTAAAATGTACATCCACTATACATAGTTATATGCTTTTTGCATGTCAATTTTAAGCATACATCTAGGGGAGATACTTTTCCTTCAATAACCTTTCACTAGTTCATGACTCATCAAAATGTCATCTGTGATCAACCCTCCAGTTACAAAAGCAACTTAACAATTTAGAAATGTATAGTGAGAAATAGGTCTAAAGTCTCTTATGTTTGTTGGATTCTGGATTTTTGGAATCATTGTGATTGTTGTGTGATTAATGGCTATACACATATCTGCACTCTCAAAGAAATATTGAACTGTTACAGTTATTTCCTCCCCCACAATATGCCATGTCTTCTTAAAGACGTAGAAGTTATACCCATCACACTCTGGTGTCTTGTTATCATCAATGCCCAATAAAGCCTGCTTCATTTCTTCCCTGTTGATTGTTATGATTAACTGTAGTTGTTGACTCATATTCAACACATTGCCATTCTTCGTTATGTCATAGTTGATCATTAGTAGCTGTGTAGCTGAACTACCAAGTAACCCCCTATAAAATTTTAGTATTTCTGTCTTCACCTCTTCATAATTTTGCACTATATCCCCATTACTATCAATTAACATGCCAATGTTGTTCCTTACTTGTCTATTTTTCATACAAGCATGATAAAAAGTTGCATTATGATCTCCCAAATTAAGCCATTGTACTCTAGACTTGCGCTTCATAATACTCTCCTCCACCATTAGCCATTTCTCCAGCTCCAATTTAGTAGTTCTTTCCAATTCAACCTACATTTCTCCTTGGTCATGACAACTCATTTGGTTCTTTATACTTTCTAATCTTTCTCTAGCATCATGTATCTTACTATAAATGCCACTAAACTCCTCTTTATTCATCTGCTTCAATAACACTTTAACTTCTTAAGTTTGTTCTACACTGTCAATATTGTTTGTATGCTATTCCCAAGTGGCCAACCAATATGCATTGTATCTTCAAAAGACTTCAAATTTACCATACAGTTCAAAAACTTGAAAGGTTTCCCATCTAGCTTGTATCAAACTTCACACTTAGAGGGTTATTTACCGTGAAAATGGTAATAAAAATTAAATTTGATTATGGAATTCTAAAAATACATGATCTATTTTTATGCTAGTTGTTAAGCAGTTGATGTTATGTGAAAGACTTAGAAACGATATAAGAGCTTGGGACTGAAGTGATTGCCAAACCGAATGATTAATAATCAGGGCCTTGAGCTCGATAATTCGGGGGCCTTGAGGCTAAGTCTTGAGCTCGACTAGGAGCTATCGAGGGTGATCGATGGGTGAACAATAATTATGATGAAATCATTGATAGCTTTTATGGCCAATAGTAAGTAATAAGTGAGGAACAATAAGTATAACACAACAATATAAGAAATAAATGAAGTAATGAACTCGAGAGAATATATTAGAGAGTAGAGAGAATGTTTTTAGGTATTTAGTATAGAGCAACAAATGTTTAAAAAATGACAAGGTCCCCCTTTTTATAGGAGGGTGAAATCCAACATAGTACGAATGTATTGATTACAAAGATATCGAGATGGGACAGCTAGTTGATGCCCTGATTTGGGTTTGGACGAGACTGACTGACTTTTTTTGGCTCTAGCTGCATGTCTTGGGACTCCCTACTTTCACCATAACTATTGGTCTGCACTAACCCGAGGTCAAGCGTCGACGATCCTCGAGAGAGGAAGCTCGGTCGCAGTCTCGAGCCTTTGAGACATGATTTTGAGGTGCCTCAATGACGAGAATTAGACCCTCCGATTTTACCGTATATTGACAGTCCCTGCGTTTCTTAGAGTGAAAGAGATGAGAAACAACCCTGAATTCCTGCCCCTCCGATACTTCCGTAACAACGACATTTATAAGGTACCAAAAGATGACGTATACACAGGCATCGAAAGCCTTCGCATTGACTACATCAGTTGGCTGCCCCTTGGCCTCCTTCAACGCTCTTGTGGAGCCTCTACAAATTTTTATCATCTCGTTCTTTACAACTCACTAGATCACCAAGTTCCCAAAAAAGTTCCTTCTACCTTTACCCTCGTTCTTTTTCTTAAACGCAACTTTCTTTTAAAATCTTCCAGGAATGGTGAAAGTTTCCACCTCTGCTTCTCAGGAAAACGTGACCTCCTCCTCTTTGCTTTCATCTAAAGGCAAAACGGCAGTGCCTCCTCATGCTGAGGAATGCATTCTAGGGTTTTTCGCAATGGCTTTCGATTTCAAGGTCGAGAGACTTTCTTTGAAGACGGGGCATCGAGAGCCTGTGTCTTAGCACATTAGCTCAATAACAAACAGTTAAAGGGGTTAGGACTGACTGCCGCTAGGGGGATGCAGTGTTTGTGGTCATCCCTACTCTAGAAGAGGATGTAACGAAATACAAAGTCTATTTTCTCAGTATATGTTCTTATCTATTTACCCTTGGGCCAGTAGGGCCATCTTGGCCTCCTATAGACCCCGTGATCCTCAATTTCTGCCAACGGTACCAAAGTGACCATCGACCAAATCCACCATTTGTTTTGTCGCATTGTCTACATGATCAGGTACGATGTGAACATTATTGGGGGGGGGGGGGGTGTTCCCTTTACTCTTGATCACCTCGCCATGATGTACAGCCCTCGCCTCTTCCGTGGAGGTCTAATAAAGCTCCACTGCCGATCTTTGAGTGGCCTCTTTGCCTGCATCGACGAAGTCGGGAACCTGGGTAGATGAGCCGTTTTTTCTAAGTAAGGACTTCGGACTTGATTCTGGTGGAAAGGATGGCGTTCCTCAAAAGGTGGAATATGGAATGTAAGTAGATACGTTATCTAGCATTACCTTAATTCCTTTTAAGTACATTCTTCTTCGCACTTAATTTCCTCTGCTAATGCAACCTAACAATTTATCCTAGTATGGTCACAAACCTCTTGGGATGTTCGGTCGGTTGGACTCGATTTGCCCATACGTAAAATGTGTGTGGCGTGATCTGTCTCAAGCTCGACGGAAAGCTAAGGACCATAGTGAGCCTTTACCCCTTCCGCAGCCGTATCATTCAATTTGAATCACTACTGATAGCGCTCTCACTTCATGTGTGTACCTCTTGCCATTGTGTAGGTCTAGAGAGATCCCCTTGATGAAGGGAAAATCGCTTGTCGAGGAGGGAAGAAAATACAAAGGATCCATCGAATGAAATTTCAGATCCAAGAAGATCAAGGCGGGAGAAACTAAGGCTGACCCGACAACCATAACTCTGAAAGCAACGGGAAATTCCCGAGTCAAAGGCAAAAGGGAAAATGATTTCTAGATGGTGTCTGAGAGAGGGAAAACTTGATCGACTCCCATGCCGCAGAGATGGTGGCTCATAAGCTAGAGCTTGATGTCGTCGTGGTCTAACTTCAGGCTGGACAGGCTACAGATGGGGTGTCGGGTGATGCTCTTAAGTCGGTCGATAGCCAAAATATCCCTCGACCCGAGACGTATTCGAAAGGCGAATTGGAGGAAACCAGTTTTGGATCTCTACAGGGACAAAAGGCGACTCCGATTAGCCCTGGTATTGTTATTGTTGTAAGTAACTCTCCTCAGGGAACTATCTTACTTCCTGGGGAAAACAAGATGCCCGAAATGAAAAACCTTTCGATACGGGGGTGCTCAAATAAAGTAGAGATGCACTTCAAAATCCTTTAGCCACTTTTGGGGGAATTCCAAGCTCGAGGCTTCGCTCGTTTTCAGTGAGATGAACATGTTTTGTAAGCAGGTAATTCTTGTAAATCCTACCTATCACCCTGATCTTTATCTTTCTAACTTAACTTTTTCATGTTCTAGCCCAGCGTGCTTTATAATCAGGCTTTCGCTCAGCTTCAGGCTGAGGTGGCCCAGTATGATCATGAGAAGGCCTGCCTTGTTGAGTAGGTTACCTAGTTTTCGTTTGCTATTGCTCGACTATTTTCCAAATCCCGGCATTTTGAAATTTTTATCTAGTTTGTGATGTTTGAGAAGGAAAGTGCCCTACTAAGGGAGGGGCTGCGAGCCAAATACTCTGAAGTTCTCGAATTCAAGCAGCAGCGTGAGAGAGATAACTTTTGAAAGGGATACCCTCCAGGAAAAGATAACATTAGTCGCGCATCAACTTCACGACGCGAGGGCGGATAGTGACAAGTATAGAAATCTCCATTCTAAGCTGGTAGCAGCACTATCCGAGGTCAAAACTTAAGTTGATATGTTTATATATTTGCATAAAAAATTGCGATAAATGCTCAAGCCGAGAGAGCACTTGAGGAGGTCAAGCTGAAATTGACTCGAGTTGTGGAGCATGCTTGGTTAGAATCTTGGAGGCAGACTATAGAAGATATACAAGCAAGAGGTGTCAATTTAACTGCCGAACTCGAGAGGGTGAAGACCATGGAAAAAGAGACAACCGATTGATATTTTAGATCTTGAGTTAGACCCTCTAGGTTTTGTACATCTGGTCAGTACGACCTTTATTTCTAGTTCTGGCGACAGTGGATCTTACGCACTGGGTCGGTATGATCTTTTATTATAAGCTGGCGATTGAGCTCTTATGCTTTTGCTCTCAGGTATTTTTAGTTAACTATTTTGCGTTCAGTCCTCAAGCAGGGGTTTTAACTCGAACTCATTTGATCTCAGGTTTTTAAATTTCAAGTTGGCCCTTAGACTCTTACACGTTAGGTCGGTATGATATTTTGTATGGGCTAGTGATAATGGCTCTTATGCTTTGGGTTGATGCGACCTTTTATGTGTGGGATGGCAATAATGTCTCTTACACCTTTGGTCGATACGACCTTTTATGTATGGGCTGGTGACAACGGCTCTAACGCCTTGGGTCGATGGGACCTTTTATGTGTGGGTTGACGACAATGTCTCTTACACCTTGGGTCGATGCAACCTTTTATGTGTGGGTGGCGATATTGGCTCTTACATTTTTTGCTTTTAGCATATTTAGTTAAATGTTTTGGGTTAGGTCTCTGAATCGTGTTTCGACTCGAGATCATTCGACCCTTGAGTTTTTTTATTTAAAGTTGGCCCTTAGGCTCTTACGTGTTGGGTCGTTGCGACCTTTTGTATGGGCTGGAGACAATGGATTTTACGCCTTGGATCGATGCGGCCTTTTATGTAGGCTTTATTTTTCCCTCGTAAGGACTTTTTTTTAAAATAATGTTTGCCTGGCTCTTCGACGGTTTACTTTAAAAAAAAACCTCGATTGTGAGCCTTTATACGGATATGATCGAGCACCTCGGGAGGTTTGGCTTGGGGGATGAGTATCTCGAAGCCAGTGTTTAGGAATTGACATGACCGAAGCTTTTTCACCTATATTGAGGGTAGCATGTTTAACCGATTCTCGTCGAAGTATATTCAAAGTAATTGAAGGCCTGTAATTTTTCCACGATGGTCGGACATCCTTGAGTCACGCTAGTTTGGCTGGTACAGCCTTGCAACCGTAGTCGTTTGTATTTGGCCGGAGCCTTCAAGTCCCGAGTGAAGTAGTTTTGGCATCTATATTGATGGTATGACTTTTAAGAGGTCTTACAAATTCGATATATACCCTAAACTCTAAGATCGGGTTTATGCCTTTCGTAAGGTCTTACAAGTTTTTCATGCCTTTGAGGTCTTACAGTTTCAGATACTTGGTATAAGTATGGTTCATGCCTTGCTTGATGTCTTACATATATTGTCATTGCATTATATAGGTCTTACGATACCGAGGTTGTACGTATGTGGTCTTATAGCCTCGGGTTTTGATGAGTCGATGGAGATAGAAATTGACGATAGTCCCCCAGCCATCAGGGATATCTTGGCTCGGGAGCCGTTATTTGTAAGCTTCGTTTTGTCTCATCGATGGCTTGCGATTTTGGACTTTCCTCCCGGGGGTTTAGGATGTTTCTCTAGCGCCATTTTGTGATCTTGATGTTGCCTCTTTGATGGTTTATGAGTTAGGATGGCATTGACTTCAAGGGGCCTAACTTCTTTTGACGGAGGTCCTTGATATCGGGTACCATATCGAGACTTATAGTGATATTAATGGCAAGTTTTCCTTTTAGAGGGCTTATGAGTCAAGAGCTCCGACCCAGGGGTCGCATCATTTTGATTTATTGACGCTAGTCCCCGAGTATTCAGAATGTTTTTTGCTCAGGAGCCGTTTAAAAAATACCGAGCTTTCTTGAAACGCATAATGCTTGTGGGAAGTATTCTTTGATTACCTAGTAAAAGTATACATGGCTTTGTTGATAAGGGCTTAGTTGCTTTATACGGACACGATTCATTCAACTGTTTCGCCTGGTATATTATTTTCCTATCGAGACCCCATTTTATGTATTTTGGCTTCTCCGAGTAGGTGACTTTCCGAGGGGATGCCCCCCCAGTATTTGAGGTTGATTGCAAAAGGAACCTTGAATATTTGTTGGGTCTTCCTTAGGCAGAATATAGACATTTCCTCCTTAACAATCTTGCTGGTAAAACCCTTCTACGGACAAAAGTTGGTCGAAGGAAAAGAGTGCACCGCATGCTTTTAAGAGCCCGAGGTCCTCGAGCTTGAGGGTGTTTCAGAATCTTTCATCAAACATCTTAGTAGTAGTATCGTTTTAGCATTGGTATGTTTCAAATTCTTGGAAGCTGGTCGCCTTCCATGGTACCGAGTTTGTATGACCTTTTGCCGATTAGTCCGAGGACGCGATACGGTCCTTCCCAATTTTGGCCTAGCTTTCCTTCATTAGGGTTTCAGATATTGAGGGTGACTTTCCTTAGGACCAAGTCCCCGACTCCAAAATGTCGGAGGTTTGTTCTACTGTTATAATACCTTTCGATCATTTGTTTCTGGGCGGCCATTCAGACCAGCGGGGCTTCTCTTCATCTAATAGTTCAAGGGTCGTAGTCATGGCCTCATTGTTCGAGTTCTCGGTGGTGTGTCAGAATCTGGAGCTTGGCTCCCCGACCTCCATCGGTATCAAAGCCTTGGATCCATATGCAAGAGAGAAATGTGTCTCCCCTGTGATTGATTTTGAAGTTGTTCGGTATGCCCATAGCACTTCGGGCAATATTTCTCTCCATTTTTCCCTTAGTGTTTTCCAAATTCTTTTTTAAGTTTTGGATGATGGTTTTGTTTGGGGACTCGGCTTATCCGTTTGCACATGGTGGTAAAGCGTCGATAGGATTCTCTTGATTTTGTGTTACTCAAGGATATGTGTTACTTTGCTTCCAATAAACTGCATCCCATTATCGCATGCTATCTCGTAAGGAATCTCGAAACAACACATAATATGGTCCCAGATGAAGTAAATGACTTCTTTTTCTCTTGTCTTCTCGAAGTCCTGAGCTTCCACCCATTTTGAAAAATATTCTGTCATAAATAAAATAAATTTAGCTTTACCTGGCACCGTTGGTAGAGGTCCTACGATGTCCATTACCATTTCATGAACGATCATGGTGATAAGACCGAATGTAACTATTCGACGGGTTGGTGAATCATAGGGGAAAATTTCTAGCATTGTCGCACCGGACGAATTCCTTAGTGTCTTTTTCCATGTTTTCCTAGTAGTAGCCCGCCTTGGTCACCTTTTGGACTAAGGAATTGACACCGGAGTGGTTCCTTCAAGTTCCCTCGTGAATTTCTCGGAGTACATAATCGTTGTCTCTTGGCCCCAAACATACTGCTAGGGGCCATCGAAAGTTCTTCTGTATAGAGTCCTATTTTCATCGAGCAAGAAACTGGGCTTCTTCGGTTCGGAGGGCCCTCGATTACTTTGGATCTTCGGGTAATTTTCCGTCTTTCAGATAGTCAATATAATTATATCTCCAATCCCATGTTAGGCTAGTAGAATTGATCTTGGCATTACCTTCCTCGACCGCTGATTTGGACAGCTGAATAATAGCCCCGTGTAGTATATCATCTTCTTCAACAGATGATCACATGTTTGCAAGGGCATCGACCTTGTTGTTCTACTATCGAGGTACATGAACCAAGGTCCATTATTTGAAACGTCATAATGTGACTTGGATTTTATCAAACACCTTTGCATTATCTCTTCTCGAACCTCATAGCTCCCATTTACTGGTTTACTACTAGGAGAGAATCACATTTTGCTTTAACTGTCTCAGTTCCCAGGCTTTTGGCTAGTTCAAGACCTTCAATCATATTCTCATACTTGGCTTCGTTATTAGTCAATCTTGCAGTTTTTATAGATTGTCTGATTATGCCATCCGCAGTATTAAAAATAACATGAAGCGAGGAAAAGCAACAACCCTTGTTTTATAAAAATCGAGAAGTGAGAAGCGAAGCGCCCACTTTTTTGAAGTAAATCCGAATTTTTAAAAAAAAATTAAAATAAATACGGCATAGACAATACATGTAATTGTAAGCAAATGTTCAATAATTGAATTAAAAACTAAAGAGTAGCATCAATTAAAGCACAAAATAAATGTCCCATTCTTCTACAAGATTTCAAGAGTAGCATCAATTAAAGCACGAAATGAGCATCCTAGTCTTCTACAAGATTGTCAAATTCTTGTATTTCACTATCATTATTATATTGCTCGTCATCTTCTTCATCTTGATCTTCTTCATCAACTAGGGACAAATTAGCTTCCTGTTTTCCCTTCCTCTGTGAGCTTGAAGCTGAGGTACTACCCTTAAACCATAAATCCTCTCCCCAATTCCATGCGCCTCCGCAACATCACCCCAAGTGATATCAGAAGTATCATCAAATACTTCTTCATCTACATGATCTTCTGAGGCTCCAATTAGTCATTCATTAGCATTATCGATGTTATCCAAACTAATTGTATCAATTACATTGCGAGCGTTGTACGACACCTCAATGTTCTATTGTACTTAATGAAGACTAGATCATTGAGATACTTCAAGGCTAGTTTGTTCTTCTTTTTTATACGAATCTGCAAATAATAAGTAATTAGTAAGATTAGAACAATTGAGATATAATTTAACTATCTCAATATACTAAATCTTTCTTATTAATTCTTACATGCTCAAACACGCTCCAATTCCTTTCACACCCGGATGAGATACATATTAGACTTAGAACCTTGATGACAAAATTTTGTAAACCTGGAGTGGAATGACCATATTGCTTCCACCATTCAACTGTAGAAGTATAACAAATTTTCAAAACTTAATATTAATAAAGAAATAACTTATTAACTATAAAACAACATATAAGCACTCGCTCACCTAGTGACTTCGTCGTTCTTTGTCTAATGGCCATGTTTTTTCCAAAAAAGTTGTTCAGCATTCCTATACTTACTAAATTGCTTTGTGATATTATCTTGCATGGATTCTTCAGGTATCAACTTCTCAATGCATTCGTAGTATCCATTCCACAAAGGTTCATCTCCTAGATTCCTCTCTTCATTGGCATAAAACAGTTTCGGGTTCAAAACAAGTCCAGTTGCATGCAAAGGGCTATAAATCTTACTATCCCACATTTTATCTATGATCTCAAAGACTCTTTTGTATTTTCTTTCATCACTAAAAGAGTCTTGAATAGCCTCATTTGCCCTATTAGTTTCTTCGTACAAGTAGCCCATTAGTGGCCTTTGCTCCTCATCCACCAAACGAAGCACTTTAACTAAAGGACCACCAATCTTCAATGCAGGAACCACATTATTCTAGAACGAAGGAGAAAGTATAATATCAACAAATTATCTCCCCAATCTTCCCTTCCATAGGCACTGCTAGTGTACTTATCTGAAACAAACAACTTCTTCAATTTGCCTTTTTGCTCATACATTCTAGCCAAAATCAAGAAAGCAGTAGTAAATCTTGTCTTTGCAGGTTTCACCAAGCTTATTTGTTTAGTGAATCTCTTTATAATGTTTAATGATAAAGGCCTTTGAACAATATAGGAATACACTCTAATTGCCTAATTAAAGACAGTACTCAAGGGTCTTTCCTTGAAAATATCACCAAAGATCAAATTAACAGAATGTACTACACACGGAGTCCAATAGACATGCCGGTGGCAAGCAGACATCATTTCACCAATTTTAAAATTTTCACTAGCGTTATCTGTGACAACTTGAACAATATTTTTTTGCTCCAATAAAGTCTATTGTACTCTTGAACAAGGAGTACACTTTGGTTGAATCAGTCGAAGAGTCGCTTTCATCAAAGGACTCAAGAAACAGGCTTCCCTTAGGAGAATTCACCAAGATATTGATGATCATTTTTCCATTTCTCGCTGTCCACTTATTAGAACAACCAAACTTGTTCCATTCTACTTTGTGCTCCTCCACGATTTTGTTTACCTTTGTCACCTCTTTTTTGGATATGGCCCACTAACTTCATTATAAGTTAGAGGCTTTATTCCTGGGACATATTGGACTACGACCTCAATAAAAAACAACAAAAGTGTCAGTATAATTAATACAATTAAAAGGAAGAGCTACATCATGCATCCACCAGGCAAAAAAAAGGTAAATGCACGGTCCATCAAAATCGCTTTTGCATCAAATTGAGGATTATCACTTTTCCCTCACTTATCTCTATATTTTTGCGGGAAGTAACAATCTGTAGGACCTTTAGTATTGCCAGCAGATCCTCAACTCGAAGACATTGGTGGAAGCATCGTTCCCCGCTTTTGTGATTTTGGTGGAAGCGACAACATCGTCACCTTCTTCTGTTTCGCCATCATCGTCATCAAGATTATAAATTTCTTGTTCATGAATCATTTGAGTCTTTAACTTTTTCTTGTTTTGAAGGTATGCTTTCAATTCTTCCTTCACGTGCCCCATAACTTTAGGACAAGATGCGACATTTTTATCACCGCCGATTTGATGCGCTTTTTGATGATAGATTCCTCCATTTGTAATCTTATCACAAAAAACATATAATGGCCATCTTGTTGGTCTCTTTAACTCTTTCAGAGTAAGACCAAGCCGGCTCTTTACTATCTTACTTTAGCGCCATTAAAATAACAACGACATAACACATAAGAAAGGCAATAAGAACTAAGAATAAAAAATATATAATTGGGCAGAAATTGGTCAAAATTTGGGCAGAAACAGGGCAGTATTTCGGTGCTTTTCGGATGTTTAGAAAGAAAAAGAAAAAGAAGAAGATAATGAAAATAAAAAGTAAAAAAGCAAAACATACATGCTGAAACTTGAAAGTTGTTGTTGTAATGTTGAAGAAGAAAAACCCTAGTTTGCTTGAACAAATGGCTGCTTCAAGTGAGATAGAAATCCCTGTTTTTTAGGAAGAAAAGGCTGAAGAGGAACCTTAGTTTGCCGATGAAAAAGTGTATAAAACAGAAGATTCACGATTTGGGTCTTTTAATTGATAAAAGGCTCGTTTGGTCTTTTATTTCACGAAGCGATTGCTTATTCCGTTCCCTACCGCTTCTCACTTTGTAGCTTGGAGCAGTTTCTTTTATCTACATGCACCACTTTTATCTGGGTATCGCCTAACCCATCGCTCCACTTCGCTTCTCGCTTAAAGCAATGGAGCGGGCGCTTTTTTAACACTGGCCACCCATAGGCAGCTTCAGGACTATATCGAGTGCATATCCTCTCAAGTTTGTGGTGCCGTCATTGAACATGGTCCATACCCCGGAAGACGTGCTTGATTTTAATAGAAGTTCCCTTTCTACCTCGGGCACGAGGGAGGGCGAAGAATCAGCCACAAAGTCTGCCACAATTTGGGACTTAATGGCCATTTGGGGTTAATACTTGATATCATAACCCCCGAGTTCGATGGCCCATTTGTCCAATCGGCCTTATTGTTTGAGCTTATGCAATATACTTCGAAGAGGGTACGTTGTAGTACGAAAATATGGTGGCATTGAAAATAGGGTTTCAATTTGTGCGATGCGCTTATTAACACAAAAGTTAATTTTTCTAGGTGCGGATACCTGGAGTTGGCAGCCCCAGGGTCCGACTTACATAATAAATAGGAAATTCCGTACCTTGCTCTTCCCGAACCAGAACACTACTTACCGCTATCTCGGATATGGCCATGCATATGTATAACATTTCATCCTCTTTTGGCGTGTAGAGCAGAGGCAGACTAGTCAACTATTGTTTCAATTCCTCTAAGGCGTATGGGAATTCTAGAATCCCCTCGAAGTTGTTTTAATTTTTAAGTGAAGAGAAGAAATGATGACTCTTGTCCGAAGACCTTGATATGAATCTGCCCAGAGCCTCTATACACCCTGTCAGTCGTTTCACGCCCTTTACATTATCTACCACCATGATTTCCTCGATGACCTTGATTTTGTTGGGGTTAGAATCCAAGTTTGGGGCGGTATGGATAAAAGAACTTCCTATGTTATACTATGTCTGGATCTCCATATTCGATACCATAAAGCATAAGAATTTTCCTAGGCCCACTCCGAAGGTACATTTCTCGGGGTTAAGCTTCATGTTGTAACTTCTGAGGATGTCGAATGTTTCCTGAAAATGAGTCAAATGGTCCTCTGCGCAGGGGCTTAACTAGCATATCATCAATATAAACTTCAATGGACTTGCCCATTTGATGCTCGAACATTTTATTAACCAGACGTTGGTACGTAGACCCTGTGTTTTTCTGCCCGAAGGGCATTACATTGTAACAATAGGTACCATACTTCGTGATGAACGGAGTCTTTTCCCTATCCTCGGGGTTCATCTGAATTTGATTGTACCCCCGAGTACGCGTCGAGAAATGTGAGGGTCTCGTGGCTGGCCGTAGCATCGATCAGACGATTGATGTCAGGCAATGGGAATGAATCCTTGGGGCACGCCTTATTTAAGTATTTATAATCTACGCACATTCTTAACTTATTTCCCTTTTTGGGTACTATTACTAAGTTAGCCAGTCATTTGGGGTAGTTTACCTCTCTAATGAACCCTTTTCTAAGGAGTTTCGTTACCTCGTCCTTGATGAATGCGTGTTTTACTTCGGATGGGGTCTTATTTTTTAATTCAGTGATTTAAACCTGAGGTGGACACTCAATTGGTGGGTGGTTATTTTCGATGAGATTCTTGTCATATCTAAGTGGGACCACGCAAAACAGTCAATGTTATTAACAATAAATTGAATGAGTTCTTTCCTGAGTTCGGGGTTTATTCCTGTTCATTGGTATACCTTCCGATATGGGAGGTGCTCGATCAAAATAGCTTGTTTCAGCTCTTCAATTGTCGATTTTGTTGCATCCGACTCTTCGGGGGCAACAAAAGTTTAAGGAGTGAGGAGATCTTCTTCATCATCCTCTGGGGTCTGTATGCTCCCAAACTCATCCGAGGTAGAGTGTATGGGAGTCGGCGCTAAGGCTGGAAGTGGACCGGTTCCGAACCGGAACCGCGGTTCTGGCGTTTCTGCTGGTTCCGGCGGTTTCGATTCCGCGGTTCCGGTTCCGGCGGTTCCCCGGAACCGTGATGGAGCGGTTCCACCCGTTGGAACCGCAGAACCAGAACCGCCAGAACCGGAACCAGACCGGTTCAAGCGGTTCCATCCGGTTCCGCAACGGTCCGATTTTGTTTTTAAAAAAATTCCAAACGGCTCTTTTTCAAAATTAGCCGTTTGGAATTTTTAAAAATAGCCATTTGGCCCCCAAACTTTAATTTAACCCCAAACTTTATATAATTATACAATTTCTCATTTCTCAACTATAAATACCCCCTCATTCTTTCGTTTTAATTCACCAAGTCATCAATATCTCTCAATCTTTCTCAAGCTCTCTTTCAATCTTTCTAGTGCAAGTGCTTAATTTATTGTTGCAAATTCGTGAAACATTATGAAGTTGTTGAATTGAAGTTTTCAAATGTTCAATTTCAATGATTTTCAATTTTTAAGAAGTTGTTCGTCAATCTGGTAAACTCGTTTCAACTCTTACGTGCTAAGAATATTTTTGTGTGTTGTTATTTTGCTTAATTATAATTATTATGGCATTTTCATTGAAAAATATGTTCGGAAAAGGAAAAAATAAAACCGGTGAAAGTAGTCACCAAAATACTACCCCTCCCCGGCTCCCCGACCTAGAAAAGATAAACAAGTTCAAAGTAGCAGCCAACCTATAAATACTAATGAAACCTTCGGAATCCTTGATAGTGATCCCCGTGTTTTCAATTTAGCGATGTTGATATTCTACATGATGTAGCAGTTGGTGATAAAATAGACGATGATATTATGAATATGCTTTATCCTAATGCACCTATCGTAGAGGGAAATGAGGATGATGATGATGACGAAACCCAAGCTCCGGTTTAGATGATACACCTACTAGTCCTGCTCCTAATGAACCGGAACACCCACCCGTACAAACTCCCACTTTTAGTAGACAACCTCCTAAACGTTCAGAAACTTCATTAGAACAAGACAAGGCTAAGTTTAAATCTTGTGGGAAATCACTTGTTCATAGGTATACTGGAGATCGTAGCGGCACATGTAGTTTAGTTAAACATATAAAATTACTCCCTAGCGATAAGGCTAGATATTTCCAATTAAAAGCGCAATAAGAGGGGAGGCCAAGTCCTGATACTACAGTTAACCCAAGTACTGGTTCAAATCTAGTTCAACCAGGAATAAACACAGTCACCGGAGGTATATTGTATTACGATCCAAATAAGGATCGTGAAGAATTAGCTAAAATGATTACTGTTATGTGTTTGCCTTATTCTTTTGCTTCTAATCCTGCTTGGATTCATTATATTAGAAGAGTATTTAATCCTACGTATAAAGGTTGGCCTCGCGCCACAATTAAGGCCGACATTTATAAATACAAGCATGAATATGAACAATACTTGCGCTATTTATTTACCCATATAAGTAATCGTATGTCTATTACAACTGATATTGGTAGAAGTGGAAATGATTGTGATTATCTAACCGTAACCAGTCATTGGATAGACGAAGACTGGACAATGCAAAAACGCATTATTGCATATAGAATAATTAATTCACGGCACACGGGTAAGTTTATTGCTAACATTGTTTCAGATGTATGTAGATATTTTTGTTTTAGTGATAAAATAATGTCAATTTCCATGGATAACGCTAGTAGCAACACTAGTGCAATAGGTATTTTAACTAGAACACTTAATCATGCTTTTACTAATATTTTTCATGTTAGATGTATATGTCGTATTTATCATTTAATTGTTGGTGATGGTATGAGAATTTTAAACATAGAAATTGAAAAGGTTAAATTCGCTCTTAATTGGCTTTTTTATTCAAACCGTAGAAGTAGACTTAGAGAATATTTTAAAAATGTGACGAATATGGCCTTAGAGAAAAAAAAGTTCCTAAACCTTGCCCGACTAGGTGGAACTACATGTACGAAAGTTTAGTAGTGGCGTACGAATATAGAAACCCAATTAACGCTACTTATAATTCTCGGGATTGTGGGGAGGAAGATAATGACATGCTAACTAATCAAGATTGGACTAATGTTAAAATTCTTTTAGATTTTTTAGAACATTTTCATGTGGCTACAAATGCTTTATCTGGCCAATATTATCCAACTATTTCTAATTGTTTAGTATATATTTCCGCACTTGCTAATTTATTTGTTGATTTTAGCGAGGGAGGGGAAATGTATGAAAATGCAATAACGGAAATGAAAAAGAAGTTTAAAAAATATTTTTTTCCAATCCCTCCTATATTTGGTGTGTCTGCTATGCTAAATCCTACTATGAAATTATGAGGTCCTCACTTTTGGTATTCTACTATTTATCAAGCTTTAGATCTTGAAGAAGTAGAAATGGCTACACTATCTGATGTGAAAGCATCAATTAAAATGAATGCTCAAACTGTTTATAATGCTTATAAACAGGCGTTAGAGCATGCTAGGCCAAATATTCCAACCCCAACTTCGTCCACATCACAGGCGTCTAAAAGAGCTGCTGGCTTAACATCTCTTAAATCGTGGACGGAGTTCAGGGGTACTCAAGGGGAAAATTTTGATGAAATTTCCCATCTAAATGAGCTTCAAGTTTATTTGTCGCATGGACTAGAGAATGAGAATCCAGACGGCTCTTTCGACCTTTCGGATTGGTGGAAGACAAGGGAAAAGCATTTTCCCGTTCTTGCAAGGATGGCTCGGGATGTTCTGTCGATTCAAGCGTCAACTGTTGCATTGGAGAGCGCTTTTAGTCAAGCAAGACTACAAATAAGTGATCATAGAGCGTCGATGCGGGACAACTTGGAAAAATCAGTGCTTTTCCGAGATTGGATCCGCTCTGAAAGAAGGAACTTTGGGCTAGCTGAATCTCAACCAGAAATAGATGAGTGCTATGAAGAAATGCTAGCAGAACTTGCTCAGGAAGCAACTTCACCCGGAAGTGGAGATGAACAAGCTTCATTTCCACCACCGCCAACACAACTACCTCCAAACCTTGAAGGTTTTATGAGATTTGTTAGAAATAATGCATAAATTATGATGTAACTTGTAATTGGCATCTCTTCTTTTAGTTTTTTTTCCTTTTAATGGTGGTATTAGTACCATGTTGTGCTCATTCCATTGGGGGGAAGGAAGACTAAGAAAGATATGCCATTTTGGTCAATAAATATGCTCTTTATCATATCCTTGAATATCTTTGTCTCAATATTTCTTTGTCTTTACTTCTATATCAATCCTTGAATATTTATATAACATATAATATATATAACATACAACACATAATACTAATGACAACATTCTTTTATCAATATGTACTACTTATATAAAATTTATACTAATTACTAACTACAACACAATATACACTATTTATATACAATATATACTACTTAAATACAATATATACTACTTATATACAAAATATACACTACTTATACACAATATATACTAATTACCAAACACAATATATACTATACTAATAACATAGTACACCATGTAAAATATATTCTACAATATACTAGTGACTACTATACAAGATATTGATTTTAAAAATACAAAAAAAATCAGAACCGCCGGGAACCGCCAGGAACCGCCAGAACCGCGAAACCGGAACCGCCAGAACCGCCGAACCGGAACCGCCAGAATCGGAACCGCAGACCCAAATAGACCAAAAACCGGAACCGGATACAGCCTTAGTCGGCGCCTCCTGGAAAGCCACAAACATTTCTTTCGCCGCATTTTGTTCTCCGTATATGGTTGTTACATCATCCTTTGTTGGAAATTATATCATCTGGTGCAGAGTTGATGGCACTGCCCTCATGTTGTGCATACATGGCCTGCCAAGCAATGTGTTTTTACCTTATCTCACCGTAGATGATGTAGAACTTGGTGTTATGAACCGTACCAGACATGTCAATCGGGAGGGCGATCTCTCTTTTTGTTACTTCACCGGCCATGTTGAAGTTGTGGAGGACCCGGGAGGCAGTTACAATCTGATCGAGCAAACAAAGCTATTCTATTACATTTGACCTGATTACATTGGCTAAGCTGCTGGATCCACGGGCACACGTTTAATTCAAAATTTGCTTAAAAGAAATGAAATTACCAACGCCGTCGTTGTGTGTTTCTGGCAAGGTCTCTAGGTCCTCCTTGCTGAACGCAAGAATGTCTTCGGTCATGCGATCTCGGATCGACCCTTCTATTGCAACGAATATTTTTATCCATCAAAACGCGGGCCCTTGGGGAACGTAGACCCCCCTGATAATCATATGAACGACATGCCGAGGAATCTCTCTTTTTTGCGCAGGTTGGATTTTTTGAGTTTCCTGCTGAATTTCTCGGCACACTCCCTGGTTATATGAGGACCGGCGTTGACGCATTTGGCGTCATATGAGGTCGTACCTTTAAGAATAGGTCCGGTGTGCTCTAAGGGTTTCGTATTGGCATACCAACACATGGAAAATCCATACCATTCCCTTCATGGTTCTCAAGATTGTCGTTCACTTAGACATATATTTTGACCTGAAATCAAGGATCTTGGGCAAGAAAAAGTATGAAAGATAACTTGCGTTGTGTAACAAAACCAACAATAAAATAATCATTATTATTTTTAGCCCCACGATGGGCGCCAAACTATTTACCGTGAAAATAGTAATAATAATTAAATTTAATTATGGGATTCTAAAAATACGTAATCTATTTTTATGTTAGTTGTTAAGCAGTTTATGCTATGTGAAAGACTTAGAAACGAGACAAGAGCTTGGGAGTGAAGTGAGAGCCAAACCGAATGATCAATAATTGGGGCCTCGAGCTCGATTATTGGGGGCCTCGAGGTTGAATCTGGAGCTCGACTCAAAGCTATTGAGGGCGATCGATAGGTGAATAAAAGTTATGATGAAATCAATGATAGCTTTTTATGGCCAATAGTAAACAATAAATGAAGAACAATAAGTAGAACACAATAAAAATAAGCAATAAATGAAGTAATGAACTCGAGAGAATATGTTAGAGAGCAGAGAGAATGTTCTTCAATGTTTAGTATCGAACAATAGATGTTTACAAGATGACAAGGATGCCCCTTTTTATAGGAGGGGAAATCCAACATAACACAAATGCATAATTACAAAGATATGGAGATGGAATAACTAGTTGATGCCCTGATTTGAGATGCCTTGATGACGATAAATTGGACCCATAGATTTCATCGTATACAGGGGCAATGATTAGAGAAACCAGGTTTCATAGACACCCCTCCATACTAGGCCACATTTGTATCCATTCAGCATTTACCAAAATTCTATCAATCCTACTATGCACATGGTTAATAGTCCATATGTATTATCTTCTCACTGTCTTCAATTTATCTACTTTAGCAACCACTAAAAATTATTTAAATTCCCTTATCTCCATCTCCTGCACAGGACTACCATTGAACCTATCTTCACTAGTTATAATTATATTGAAGTCTCCCATTATAAGGCAAGGACTCCTTATATTGACCAGTGATATCAACATCTCCTCCCATATATTCTTCATGTCTTCCACCATATGCTTACCATAGACAACACATAGGTGAAACAGAACATTTTGGTGCAATATTGTTACTTTTCCCAAAATAAATTGTTCATGATATTTAGTCATTGTATAGTCCACCAATGTAGAATCCCATGCAACCCATATTCTACCCCAGGAGCCTCAACGTAGCTATCTACCCATTTCTAATTTTTCAGAGCCTTCCTTAACATAGAGTCAACATTACTTTGCTTCACTCTATTCTCAATTATGGCTATCAATACTACATTATTAATTCTGCAAATTGTTTTTAGTTCTTTTTGTTTGTACATCTTATTATGACCCCTTACATTCCATGCAATAAAGTTTATCATGATATAATAAATAAAATTGGAGGTTCACCCCTATATTCCTTGTTATGCATTTCTTTTGCACCTTGAGCTTCAGACAGTTGAATAGTTTTTTGAGTAGTATCAACCAGAGCTTTGAAAGCATTGCCAATATTTACTTCCTTCTCCCTTTTCACATATGTGTGCTTCTTAGCTACAGATCTTCCTCGAGCTATTTGCCATTGTGTTTCAGCCTCTGAGTTACGATTTTGTATAGTTTCTTCTTCCTCAAATTTTTCATTAAATCTCCCTTGTGCATTAGTTTTGTCAACCTTAGGATCAAGTTCTCTAACTTTTCTCCAATAATTATTTTGCTCCCCTTCCACATTTTTCCTCACTTCGTCCTGTCTCAGATCCTTACATGTATGGCCAAGTTGACAGCATTTCTGGCAGTATAATGGTTTCCAGTCATAGTGTACTAATTGTTCAAGCACCTTTCCTTTTGGATCACATAGCTTAATCTTCTCTGGTAATGGTCTAGTAGCGTCTATCTCTTTTAAAATTCTTGCATATGAAATTCTCTCAACAATCGTTATACAAGCATCCACATATACTGGCTTCCCTAAACCATTTCCAATCTTACTTAACGCTTGATATCTCCAAAGTTTAGGTGGTAGATTTTGAAGCTTGATCCACATGGGGATAGTTCTCAGAACTTCTTCGTTAAAATGAAAATTATCCGACCATTGCCTTATGATAACTGGTCTATTGTTAATTGTATAAAGACCATTCATTAGCACCCTTTCCTTCTCTTTATTAGTTCTAAGCAAGACTACGAAATATCCATCATTATGAAATAACACCTTAGGTTTCTTCACACTTGCCCGTTTATTAGTGATGAACCTTTCAATGGCGCTGGTTGAAGGTGTATTCCCCACCACATACAATATTACTACTCTAGTCCATTGTACGTTTTCCTCTTCAATGTCTTCCTCCATCAGCTGCACAACAACTTTACCATCCTTTATTGTCGGGGGTATATAGGTTATATTCATACCTTTTGCAGCTAACTTGTTCTCCTAGAATAATCCTGCCCATGATCAACGCTTATCAACTGTTGGAATTGAGTTCTTCACTTGAACTTCCTTTTGATTATCATCGGAAACAACCCTCTGTTCCTTGCTTGAGCTTGCATGTACCGTTCTATTGGATTTTGCCTCACTCGAGCTGAGTTTCTCACTTACAACCCTCATTTCACAATTTCCTTTGCTCATGTTTTCCGTCAGTGCCAATTTCCAGCTAGAATTTACTAGTGTTGTCGCTTGATTCCGATACTTGTCCAGATATGGCAAGTTATCGTCACTATCATTTTCCTGTTCTATCTCTTCCTCCTGCATTTGATCTTTGGCTTTGGCATTACCTTTCCCATGTTTACTTGATCTAGTCATCATAATCTTCTGATCTAGTACTGACGCTTTGGTGGCATTCTTTCTCGGCTGTCCTCTTCCTTCCATTTTCGATGAAGGCGGAAGTTAGTCAGTAATCTAACGTGCGCCTAAGAGAGAAAGCTTCGTTAAATAATAACATTAAATGGGATGAAGTGCTTGAAATTTTATCATCGCTTGCCCAATGGGCATGACTTAAGTTTTCAAATGTCTCGTCTCTCACTTTTTTCATGGCGAACACTTTTAACCTTTGACCTTGAAAATTTGCCCATAAAGCAAGTAGGGGTCAAAAGTTAAACATCGAAATTTTTGCACTAAATGATCCTAGTTATGCAAATCTTGCTACAAATATTTTCGACAAAAGAGAAATTGGGCTGTGTAAGATAAACATGTGAAAATACTTGAATGCCCAAATATTGGGCCGTTGGATAATTGGGTCGTCTATGTTTACCAGTCAAAGCCCATGAACGAACCAACAATACTCATGAGCGAATGGATACATAGATAAGAAAAATTAACCGATTAATCGTATATTTAATCGTTTAAATTAAAAATAATCGAAAGATAATATATATATATAAACTAGTATTTAATATGTATATAATAGTGTATATAAGACTAAAAAATGTAAAAAAATAAATAATAAATATAATCAGCTACTTGTATAAAGAATTCGACGTAACATACATAACCTTAATAAGAAGCATTGAAAGGGGGGTAAATGGAGGAAGAGGATAATATCCGGCTACTAGTACAGAATTGGAGGACACGTATGTGAGCACTAAATAGAGATCATGGCTCTGCACAAAAACTCACCAAACATACCACTAACGCCACTCACAATTCATAACTCCCCACTGCTCTATTCCTGTAATAAACCTTTCATTCTTTAATTGGTACAATATCTTTCTTTCATCTCATCATTATTAAATCCTTTAGCGTGTCAAATGTATTAATTTATAAAAGTATAATTCGCTCATCAAAATTATCAAAAAACATAGGTCTTGACTTATTTTATAATGCAAATCGATCCAATAAAAAAATATTTGTTGGTTTGTCAGCATAAAAAAATTATGCTGACAAAGTTATTGCCATGTGATCAGGAGGTCACAATAAAAACAACCTCTTGCAGAAAAGCAGGGTAAGGCTGCATACAATATACCGTTATGATCTTGCCCTTCTTCGAACCCCTTATATAACGAGAACTTAGTGCAACGAGCTACCTTATTCTAACATACAAAATAATGTTTACACTCATATAAATATACTTTTAGTGTATTTTCTCATTATTATTTGTTGTAGTGATATATAAGTGATAACACCATTTGATTTTTAAATCCAAGTTTCATTTCAAGCAAAGAGTAATTAACAGAAGAGGAAAATAATGAAGGGTCGGTGCATTATTGGAGCTTAGAATATTAGTATTACACTTTTTTTTTCTTTTTATAATTAAGTCACATCCTCGCTGTATACAATTATGGTTTAAGTAAATGATGGTTTTAGTAATAAACAGGGAAAAGGGGAAAGTCAATTGGATTAACAGGTGATGGCATGCGGAGAGCGATAGCTTCCAAATGCATAAACACAGTCCTCAAAAGATAAAAAGAAGGTCAAGATATGTTAATGTATGGTTTTAAGGTTGAGTCAATTACTTAAATAATCAATTAATTATTCGAAATTATTTACTAAACTCATCTTTATTTTATTTGTAACAGTACAGTCATATTTGAAACACAAAAACTTAAAGCTGTCCGAATTAAATGGCTTGAGAAAAGAATGATCATGTGAGTCTTATAGAAGGTCATAATATAGTTTAGCCATATGAAATTCCACGCCATATCATGGCAACCCCCTAATTGCCTAATTTTTGTCAGCAGTTTTTAATTCTTTTTCCCTATATGGTATTAAGAAGAAAACAATATTAACTCTAAGCAAGTACTCTCTCTTTTTCTTTTTGTCCTTGTTGACACTCTTTTCTAAATTAATGTAGAAAAACTTTAATAAAGTACTAATTTTTTAATATATTAGGTATTTATAGATATCATTTGTTATATTACAAATTGTAAATATTTTTTTTGTTGTCATAAAATGTATTAGATGCATTTAAGCTATTGTATTTATGAATACAGTAACAAAAATAGGCGTGAATCAGGGACGTCCAGCTAATCAGTTGTTGTATTCGAGTGTATTCGACTGTATTCATGGGATTACAACTGGACAGATCATTGTATTCAACTGTATTCGGCTGTATTCACGGCATGAAACAGGGGATTACATTGTATTTAAACGGAAAGTGAATCAATTAACATAATAGACTTCTAATACAACTCAACAAACTCAATTATAACACACTAATTTTGTATTTTCAGTTATAAAAAGATTCTCAACGGAAAAATACCCCAAAACATAGCAGTTTTCAGAGAAATTATATAATACATCTCAATACATAAATTATATTAATTAGAAAAAATATATAAATACATCCATGGCACATAGCGAGACAATGAATACAATAAAATACATAGAATATATTGAAATACAAGGAAAAAAAGACTATGATTACAATGAAATACATGAAATACATCGAGATACATTAAATTACAATGAAAAAAAAGACAATGAATACAATGAAAAGCATGAAAATACAGTATGATACGTTGAAAATACATTGAAATATATTAACAGAAAATCAAGTTGTTCAGCCCCAAACTCCATCGTCTTTATTTAATAACAAACCCTAATTTTCGGCGAATCAGCCGTCGAGCAAAAATCTTGAATCTCACTGTTTCCACGCATCCTGTACAGTAGCTGAGCAAAAATCATGGCAAGACAGTAATGAGTTCTGGTGGTAGAATAAGGACTCTATTAAAGCTTGCATTTTGTATTGAAGATGATGGAAGTTAAAAAAGGTTCATGGGTTCGTTGTATTGTGCACGCCGATCGGAGGATTCATCTCCTTTGGATTCCATTTGAGTTGCACAAAATTAAGGGAAAAAGTAAGGTTTCGTGGTATACGACAAAATCACTATTTGTGAGTAATGATAGGTAATGTTGGTGAGAGGAATTTAATGATTGTGCATCGTATTTTCAGGGAATGAGGGAAGAGAATAGCATGTATCAGAGTAAAGAGAGAAAGAAAATAATGTAACTGAATAGCGTATTTAGTGGCTTAGGGTATGAGGTAAACAAAATTAAATATTTTATTATAAACATTAAAGAGTATTTGTAGAATATAATTTTTTAAATCATATTTATTTAAAATAAATAAGATATTAACTTTTATTATAGGAGGTAAAAATTTCATTAATAATGTACCATGGGCAAAGACAAAAAACAATCACATGTAAATCCAACTTAATTCAACCCCACCAAATTCTCAACGATCTTATTTGCCACAAAAAAAAAAAAAAGAAGATAGGTCACATGTTAACCCAACTTTGCACCAAATTCTCAATTGACCTAAAGTTGTGTTTACATCGACGATATACAATTTTACACTATCAATATAATATAACGTATAATAGCAGGTAATGGTGGAGGTAGGATTTTCACAAACGGGGTTCAAAATTTTATTTTTGTAATTAATGTGAATTGAACCTATAACCTTCTAAAGATTTTGAATCCCATTAACCACTAAATTACACTTTTGAGTTGTACTAAGGAGGTTCAAAACTTAATATATAGAGATAAAAATCAAATTTTACTTTATATATACAGTGTAATTTTTCGTCGAAGGAGATTCAGGTAAACCTCCTTCCACCCCCCTAAATCCGCCCTTGATAGCAGGTTAGTATGACTTATAATAGCAAGTTAGTTATTATTTTATCAATTTATCAATAATTTATTATAGATATTTACTTATAATTGTCTTTAAGAGCCACAAATATTTGTATTAGGATTATTATTTGCATCACACATCTTGGGTTACGACTTTTCACCCGACTGTACGTGAACACATGATGCTTTGTGTTTCAGGTTGGTCTTTCACTTGTAATTGACTTATAAATAACATAAATATTTTCCTACAATGTCACTCATAGAGTTAAATTGGTACTCAATGCCAATATCCATGACCATGAATATAGCTAATACCAAACACCACCACCACTACAATAATTAATCACAGCCCAAGTGTCTCTGTTCTTTTGGCTCATTGCTAATGTTAAAGCTAGTTAATGATTAAAGCTAGCTAAGTTGGTGTGAATGAGAAATGGAGGGAAGAAGACAATAGAAGGAAAATGAGGTTTCAAAGCAAAGTTCCTTTGAAAAGGAGCTTTGTACCACATTGGTGGTAGAAAGGGAAAGTTATGTGCTTATATTAGAAAGCACTTCTTCTAGCTCTTAAAGGGTTAAGAAGAGGGACTCCCCTCGCGCCGTCGTCGTCGCTCGGCTCGGCTTCGGCTTCGGCTTCGGCTTCGGCTTCGGCTTCGGCTTCGGCTTCGGCTTCGGCTTTGGAAAGCACTTCTTCTAGCTCTTAAAGGGTTAAGAAGAGGGACTCCCCTCGCGCCGTCGTCGTCGCTCGGCTCGGCTTCGACTTTGGATTTGGATTTGGATTTGGTCAAATGATCTGATTGATTGATAATCTTTTTGGACCAAATTTATTTAAAATTCAATCTTCATTTTCTGAAATTATTTTTAATTCCCGCGGGAAAAATATTAATTTGTTAATTGTAAACTTCCCAACGTTCTTATTTTTCAGAAAAAGGCATGGCCTTTCCCGAACAGGCACCAAGCCTTTCCGAACAGTCACAATTTGAGGCTATATAAACTGAGGCAATGCCTCATTTTCGTGTACTGAAAAAGAAAAAGAAAAAAAAAAATATTCGTGCATTAAAAATTCTGCATTCTTTTCTGCAAACTGAAACATATCGAGTCATAGTGTGATTTCGTTCCCGAATTTGAGTTCGTCGAAGTCGTAGGCGTTTGAGGTACCGCCACTCCTACGACAGGTATATCCGTTATATCCTGGGAGGAAATAATCCACAACCTCGGGTACAGTGAGGGGGTTAAATTCCTTAAGGACACACAGTGAATTCTGTGGTCTCGGATTTCTTCATTTCTGTGATTTTTTTTTTCCAGTGTTACATACGTTCTGTTTTTTTTTTTTGTCTCTTCTTCTTACTGGTTTCAGTTTCTCGTTGCTTTGAACACGGACAAACGATAACAAGCTTAAGGAATTTATGTTATTATTTCCGTAAATTGTGACTGTTCAGAAAATAAAAGAAACTTGTAATTTTGTTGTTTGCATGTAACGAACTTGTATGTTGTTTGGAGACTAAATCTTCGGATTTTCTACTCCGGTTGAGATTAAAGTTTTCAGAACTTTCTACTCATTTGGGTACTTGATTTGAAGATATAAAAACTTCATCAAGTATACTATATACAGTTTATTACATTCTATTTGAAGTTTGTTTTAATTCTGTTTGTGTAAATTTGATTCGGTTTGAAGAAATAAAATCTTCACCGATTATTAAAGTGTTTTGTTATTTCCTACGACAGGAATGGGAGACCAAACTCCAAATTTGAATGCTACTGCTACTGTTACTGCCACACCAGCCCCCGTGGTTGGTTCTACGAGCAATGCTGCGTCCTCCAGTCGTACTGCACCAGCACCGGCTCCGGCAGAGAAGCCCGGAAAATTCACCGGGATTGATTTCAAACGATGGCAACAAAAGATGTTCTTCTATCTAACTACTTTAAGCCTTCAAAAGTTTATTAAGGAGGATATTCCGGTTCCGCCGGAATCAACACCTGAAAATGAACGATTTGTTGTAATTGAGGCGTGGAAGCACTCAGATTTTTTGTGCAAGAATTACATTCTTAGCGGACTGGAGGATGATCTTTACAACGTCTATAGTAATGTGGGAACATCAAAAGAACTATGGGATGCGTTGGAAAAGAAATATAAAACAGAAGATGCTGGCTTAAAGAAGTTTATCGCTGCCAAGTTTTTGGACTACAAAATGGTAGATGGCAAGTCTGTTGTCACTCAAGTTCAAGAGTTGCAGGTTATCATCCATGATCTCCTCGCTGAAGGTATACATTTAATTAATGCCTTTGTCAAAAGTATTCAGTGCCCCGTCACTTACATGTTGTTTGCTGAAGGTTTGGTGATTAGTGGGGCGTTTCAAGTTGCGGCAGTGATAGAGAAGTTGCCTCCTTCATGGAAGGACTTCAAAAATTACTTGAAACATAAGCGGAAGGAGATGACATTGGAAGATCTCATCGTCCGGTTGAGAATCGAGGAAGATAACAAGGCAGCGGAGAAAAAGGCAAATGGGAGATCAACCATAGCGGGAGCACATATAGTTGAAACTGCCCCAACTAATATGAAAAAGAGGAAAAAGGCATCGGGACCAAGGAACTATCCCAACAAGAAGAAATTCAAGGGAAACTGCCATAATTGTGGAAAAATCGGACACAAAGCTGCAGACTGTCGTGCTCCGAAAAAGGAAAAGAAGAAGGGTCAGGCTAATATGGTTGAAACAAACGAGGAGGTTGATGACTTGTGCGCTATGTTGTCCGAGTGCAACCTAGTGGGAAGTCCGAAAGAGTGGTGGATTGACTCTGGCGCCACTCGCCACATTTGTGCTGTTAGAGAAGCCTTTGCTTCATATGCTCCCGCCGGGCCCGACGAAACAATATATATGGGAAATTCTGCAACGGCCAAGATTGAAGGTTATGGAAAGATACTGCTGAAGATGACCTCTGGCAAGGTGGTGACTCTCAACAACGTATGTCATGTTCCTGAAATTAGGAAAAATCTTGTATCTACCGGACTTCTAGTGAAGAACGGTTTTAAATGTGTTTATGTTTCTGACAAGGTTGTAATAAGTAAGAACGAAATGTACATAGGAAAAGGCTACCTCACAGAGGGCCTTTTCAAACTGAATGTAATGGTTGTTGCTAATAATAATAAAGTTTCTGCTTCGTCTTACTTGCTTGAGTCAAATGATTTATGGCATTCACGTTTAGGACATGTCAATTATAGAACCTTGCGAAAAATGATTAGTTTGGAAGTATTGCCTAAGTTTGAATGCAATCAATCAAAATGTCAAATCTGTGTTGAATCTAAGTATGCTAAACATCCTTATAAGTCAGTTGAAAGGAATTCAAGTCCTTTAGACTTAATCCATACAGATATTTGTGACATGAAGTCAATTCCATCTCGTGGTGGAAAGAAGTATTTCATAACTTTTATTGACGATAGTACGCGGTATTGCTACGTTTATTTACTTAATAGTAAAGATGAAGCAATTGAAGCGTTCAGGCAATACAAAACTGAAGTTGAGACTCAACTTAACAAAAAGATTAAAATGATAAGGAGTGATAGGGGCGGTGAATATGAATCTCCTTTTGAACAAATATGTTTGGAATATGGCATTATTCATCAAACAACTGCTCCTTACTCGCCACAATCAAACGGAATTGCGGAAAGAAAAAATAGAACACTGAAAGAAATGATGAATGCCCTGTTAATAAGTTCTGGTTTACCCCAGAACTTGTGGGGGGAAGCCATTCTAACAGCTAGCCGAATACTCAATCGAGTGCCCCATAGCAAAACAAAATCTATTCCATACGAAAAATGGAAAGGAAGGAAGCCCAATTTGGAATACTTCAAAGTGTGGGGGTGTTTGGCCAAGGTGCAAGTTCCTAAACCCAAAAGGGTAAAAATAGGACCTGAAACCGTTGATTGTGTTTTCATAGGATATGCCACAAATAGTAAGGCATATAGATTTCTGGTTCACAAATCAGAAAATCCCGACATTCAGGTGAATACGGTAATTGAATCAGATAATGCTGACTTCTTTGAAACCATATATCCGTATAAAAAGGAATGTGCGTCGTCTAGCAAAGAATCTAAACGACCTCGGGAAGAAATAAAGGAAAACATTCCTAATGAGGAAAATCCAAGACGTAGCAAACGTCAAAGGACGACTACTTCCTTTGGACCAGAATTTTTAACATTTTTGTTGGAAAATGAGCCTCGAACGTTCAACGAAGCTACGTCTTCATCGGAAGCTCAATTTTGGAAAGAGGCAATCAATAGTGAGATAGAATCCATATTGAACAACCATACTTGGGAATTGGTTGATCTTCCTCCCGGGAATAAACCTTTAGGTTCCAAATGGATTCTCAAGCGGAAAATGAAAGCTGATGGCACTATTGAAAAATATAAGGCAAGACTAGTAAAGGGTTTAGACAACGAGAAGGTCTTGATTACTTTGATACATACTCGCCGGTAACGAGGATTACATCTATTCGGGTGTTAGTAGCATTAGCCGCCGTGTACGGTCTTGAAATCCATCAAATGGATGTGAAAACAGCCTTCTTAAATGGAGAGTTGGAGGAAGAAATTTACATGGAACAACCCGAAGGGTTTGTAGTTCCAGGGAAAGAGAAGAAGGTATGTAGACTTGTTAAGTCTCTTTATGGACTAAAACAAGCACCAAAACAGTGGCATGCAAAATTTGACCATACGATGCTGTCAAATGGATTCAAGATAAATGAATGTGATAAATGTGTCTACATTAAGAACACTCCGAACCACGTCGTCATTGTTTGTTTATACGTGGATGATATGTTAATAATGAGTAACAACATTGCTAACATAAATGCTACTAAGCGCATGCTTGCTAGTAAGTTTGATATGAAAGACTTAGGAGTTGCCGATTTAATTCTGGGAATTAAAATCCATAAGACTCCTCAAGGTCTAGCATTGTCTCAATCTCATTATATTGAAAAAGTACTTGAAAAGTTCAAGTATTTGGACTTTAAAGTTGCAAAGACGCCAATTGATATGAACCTTGCTCTTGCAAAGAATAAAGGTGAAAGTCATTCTCAATTGGATTATGCCAGAGTGTTGGGAAGTTTGATGTAT
The DNA here is from genome assembly GCA_034376525.1 of Nicotiana benthamiana. Lineage (NCBI taxonomy): Eukaryota > Viridiplantae > Streptophyta > Magnoliopsida > Solanales > Solanaceae > Nicotiana > Nicotiana benthamiana. Next base: position 7,136,570 of record CM067325.1, read on the forward strand.
ATTATGAACTGTACGCGACCTGATATTGCGTGTGCTATAAGTAAACTAAGTCGCTACACGAGTAATCCCGACCAAAATCATTGGCTGGCAATGAAACGAGTTTTGGGGTATTTGAAACATACTCAAAACTTTGTTTTGCATTATAACAGGTATCCTGCAGTTATTGAAGGATACAGTGATGCAAATTGGATCACCGGTTCAACTGAAACTAAATCCACAAGTGGATACGTTTTTACTATAGGTGGAGGAGCAGTGTCTTGGAAGTCATCCAAACAGACATGTATCGCCCGCTCTACAATGGAATCTGAGTTCATAGCTCTAGACAAAGCCGGTGAAGAAGCTGAATGGCTCCGGAATTTCTTAGAAGATATTCCATTTTGGCCCAAACCGTTGGCTCCTATATGCATACATTGCGATAGCCAAGCGGCAATAGGAAGAGCCGGGAGCGTTATGTACAACGGAAAGTCTCGTCACATACGACGAAGACATAATACCGTTAGACAACTACTCTCTAGTGGAATTATCACAATTGACTATGTTAAGTCAAGAGATAATGTGTCGGATCCACTAACTAAAGGCCTAACTAGAGAAGTGGTTGAAAGATCATCGAGGGGAATGGGACTATGGCCGAGGACAAGTCATCGTGGCGGTAACTCTACCTAGAAGACATGAGATCCCAAGATCTAGGTTCAAAGAGATCAAACAAAGTCATTGATGACGGTTCAACATTGTCACAATAATTTTTTGGTCCATTCTCGTGATGAGACAATGTTCAGTACCAGGATAAAGCATTAAGGCTTTTTAATGGTTTCTAAGTTTGATACGGGGTATATCAAATAGTGTATCTACGGGATGACACATTTAGGAATCACCTATGTAAGTGTGAAGTGTAAGCCGCTTCAAGGAGAACTCTGTAAGGCCAGCTCTCTACGCACTTATGAACCAGGAAGTGTTCATGGCTGAAACGAACAAAACAATGAGAACCAAAAACGGTTAAAGGGTTAATTGTGTGACATGTGGTTGTCTAGGTATACACCAAAGCTCGACGGTTCAAAGATATCAAATCTACCGATTGACCGAGTATATCCGACATATGCTCACTACGGAAAGTTCAAAGAGAAATCTACTTATCCAGATGCAATTAATCCTTGCTTACGAATCACACAGTTTTTTTTTGTCATGCATGTTTTTCATCATATAGCCATTCCCCATTCATGTGGGGGATTGTTAAAGCTAGTTAATGATTAAAGCTAGCTAAGTTGGTGTGAATGAGAAATGGAGGGAAGAAGACAATAGAAGGAAAATGAGGTTTCAAAGCAAAGTTCCTTTGAAAAGGAGCTTTATACCACATTGGTGGTAGAAAGGGAAAGTTATGTGCTTATATTAGAAAGCACTTCTTCTAGCTCTTAAAGGGTTAAGAAGAGGGACTCCCCTCGCGCCGTCGTCGTCGCTCGGCTCGGCTTCGGCTTTGGATTTGGATTTGGTCAAATGATCTGATTGATTGATAATCTTTTTGGACCAAATTTATTTAAAATTCAATCTTCATTTTCTGAAATTATTTTTAATTCCCGCGGGAAAAATATTAATTTGTTAACTGTAAACTTCCCAACGTTCTTATTTTTCAGAAAAAGGCATGGCCTTTCCCGAACAGGCACCAAGCCTTTCCGAACAGTCACAATTCGAGGCTATATAAACTGAGGCAATGCCTCATTTTCGTGTACTGAAAAAGAAAAAGAAAAAAAAAAATATTCGTGCATTAAAAATTCTGCATTCTTTTCTGCAAACTGAAACATATCGAGTCATAGTGTGATTTTGTTCCCGAATTTGAGTTCGTCGAAGTCGTAGGCGTTTGAGGTACCGCCACTCCTACGACAGGTATATCCGTTATATCCTGGGAGGAAATAATCCACAACCTCGGGTACAGTGAGGGGGTTAAATTCCTTAAGGACACACAGTAAATTCTGTGGTCTCGGATTTCTTCATTTCTGTGATTTTTTTTTTCCAGTGTTACATACGTTCTGTTTTTTTTTTTTTTTTGTCTCTTCTTCTTACTGGTTTCAGTTTCTCGTTGCTTTGAACACGGACAAACGATAACAGCTAACCCTTCTAAACACTATATATATGTGTGTCCACTTCAGGCCAAAATATAGTTGAAAAAAAGGGAGTAAAAGAGAGGATGGAGTCAATGAAGTTAAGGGCATTTGTTGTGTCCATATTGTTTTTGGGATTGTTTGTAGGGCAATTAAGTGCATCATTCAGTGATTGCTATACTAGATGCTTCATTTTTTGCATGATTGACCCTTCTCAAACTGTATGCAAATGTACTACCAAATGCTTGAAACAGTGCATCTTCAATTCAGATTCTGATAATTCTGTTTCTACCAATACTATTCAACATAAAGCAGATAGTAGCAACCTTAACTTCTGCAAATTGGGTTGTGCTTTTTCTACCTGCTCCACTCTCAGCAAAAAACATCAACCTAGTAAGTATTTCCTCATTTTTGGTTATAAATGTTAACAAAAATAAATGTGAAGTGTGACCTGTCATGGGTCGAGCCCGTGAAATCAGTCATGGACTTGTGACTTTTGTGTCAGTAAGCTGCCTATATAACATCCTTTTGGATTGTAGCCCATCCCAAACCTTGCAAAAACGTGGGATGCTTCGTGCTTCGAACTATTTCTTTTTTAATGTTAACAAAAACATTTGTCTGACTTATCTTTCTGTTGTTGTCTTTTTTTTCTTAATTATTTTTTTTCCACTGCCTTAATTTTTTCTTGTCTATGTAGATGGTGAAAAGATGGATGGTTGTGTGGGATCCTGTTCAAGAAACTGCACTAAGAGCTACTCGTCACCATAGAAATGGCATTACTGGTGGCATCACTACTGTGGACTGTATTTCATTTTGTGGGATTTAATTATCCTCTTTTTATCTTTTTTATTTTTCTTGTTTTTCGTCACTCTCTTTTCCACAGTTAAGTATGCAAAATCAATCTGCAAAAGAAAGTGTTTTTTTTATAAATATTTTGTAGTCTAAGTTGGTCATATTCTTACTGATCTTGTATTTAACTGCTTCTCTGAAAAACAAGGGATTTTGTACCGAAGAATTACAATATTCTCCACTGATGATTTGTCTGCATTTCTTTAGTTGAGTGAATGTCAGTTTGCTTTTGTTGGTTTGTGATGACAATTTATCACATGTTTTTTATCAATTATTAGTATTTCTTTATTGTATTTGTTGTGTTCGCGTGCTCGTGAATGGGGTTCATAATAAGTAGTTCATCCCTTTCTCAACCCAAAAAATTGCTAGATTTAGGATGCAAATATCAACAACAATAACAATTCAGTATAATCGTAGAGAGGACGTTTCCAAATAGACCTCCGGTATCCTTTCCTTCAAGGACTTACCACCTTGCTCTTGGGAAGACTCGAACTCATAACCTCTCGATTGAAAGTGGGGTTTGCATACCATCATGGCAATCCCTCTTGTCTTTATGGATGCACATATCAAATGAAGAAAATTGTCTATCCAAACCCGTGAACCACGGAATGCAAAAGCAATAAAGAGCTAATGATTGCACGTGAGGAAAGGAAGATTTCGAACTCTATACACTTGTTGATCATTACTGAAGGAGAAATCTGTTCTTTTACGGATCAAGTAGATAGAGGCCTTATTGTTTTTCTTGACGAAAAGAAGAGTGAGAAAATGACTTTTATCATGTGAGACAGATAGAATCCTTCCATTCTTAATAGAGATCTCAAATTCTAACTTTGAGTATGAAAAAAATCTTGATAGGAAAAAACTTATTTCTTTGGCCGAAAGTCAGAATTAACCTGAGCCCCGATACGAATAAGGGACACTGAAACTAAAACAAAAGAACGCGGTGTAGAATACCACATTGTTTTCTTTCTTTTTACTAAACTAACACAATCTAAACACTAAGGGATCGCTTGGTAGGACGTATAAGAATAGTGCGGAATAATGTATATTAGTATTACCCCTACCCTTTTGGGTAGGGGTAAGGCTGTCTACATATTACTTTCCCCAGACCCCACCTGGTGGGAGTATACTGGGTAGTTGTTGTTGTTGTTGTAATGTATATTAGTAACGCATGTTTTGTAATGCATGTGTTAGTAATGCAAGTATTAGTTATGCAGATATTATTTCTTATATTTATTGGTGTGAGATATTAAAATTATAATGCATTGCATAGTTTTTAAGAAAAATAATTGTTTACAAAAAATCCTCCATATTCTCTAATTTTAAGGAACTTTAACGATAAATTTATCTTTAATCATACTAATGCATTCATTAATACCTCGGTATTACTAATGCCATAATTTTCTATATATTACTTATACATAAGATAATACTAAGTATAATGTATAATTAATACAAATATTAGTTATACATATATTAAAAAAAATGTATAACGCATTGAGCTATTGCTTGCATTTTTTTTTTCTAATACTTCCTACCAAAGATCCCTAACTGAATGCAACTTCTACAAACTCTTTTATAGCTTCAACTTAAAAAGAACAACTTTAATCCAAATTCTGTCAACCGGTCAGTGTTTCATGTATGAAAGTTAACCAGTTGTCAATCCACCTTAACCGGGTATAAACGGAGACAGGACCATAATGTTCTAAGCAACTACACAGAACTGATAATCTTTCTGTAATCCACACTAATACTAGTAGCTTCGCCCCCATAAAAGCACTAAAATAAAAATAGACAATAGAAGAGTAAACTCGCAGCAACTCAAGCATCTTTTCTTCATTTGATATCGGAGAAATCCTTGTGGACTATCGGCCCGACTCCAGTTGGGCACAGGGAATTTCTCAGATATCAAAAGAAACTTTGGCGAGTATGGACTAGACCCTTTACGCTTCTCCCAACGCAAGTATCAGGCTTTATCCGCGGCAGGGTTCTAACATGTGATATGCCTCTAACCACACATCACATGTTTCGTCCATACCATTGAATCATAGCCTTAGGAGATCATCAGCTAAAGTTACTGAACAGCGTCGCGGAGAGAAGGCAACACACAATGGCAATAATGCCTCAGTACATCCCAAAAAAAGAGAGGAAATGGATTTAAAGTTGCTCAGTCAAGGTCTACAACAGATGAACGGCACAATGGCTATAATAAACTCTGCTATGTAGACAAATCTCTCATCTCTCAGACAAAATATTCCCTCGTTCTTATCTTTTCTTCCCTGCAACTAAAAGAAAATAGTAGGGCACATTCCGTGATGAAAATAGTCTCTATGCATCTATACTGCAAAGTCAATCATCTGAAGCTTTAGGAGAGTTTTCAGGTGTCTTCAAGGAACCAGTTGTTGTACCTTTATGTTTCGCAACAGCAGCTCGAAACTCCTCAACAATGGATGCATCCTTGAACTTCAGAGCAATTGTAGAAAGCCCTTCTTTCCCATCACCAGCACTATTCAGACAAGCAAAAGTAAGCCCTCTTTTGTCCATATTTGTGAGCTTCATTTCTGGATAAAGGCTTGCATTCAAGATCAACCTGTAATTTCCTTTGGTCCTCATAACAAGTCTAGCTTTTCCCTCTCCTGCTGTAGAAACATTTACCTTCAGTTCTCCCTTGCCCCGCTCTTTCCACCCTCCATCAAGAAATTCAAACAGCACGGAATCAGCTGTGAATACAGGCTTTTCATTCTCCTCCCCTGTTTCAACAGAGACCTCTTCTTTGGAAGGAAATGCAGTACCCTCACCCTTGTTCATAATGGATATCCCTGAGTTTCCAAACAGAGAGTTATTCCCATTAGTGGGAAGAGTAAGCCCAAAAGATGGCTGGTCACTTTTTGCTCCAAAGAGAGAACCAGAACCAGCACCTGCATCAGAACCAAAGCCTAGAGGAGATCCCTCTTTTGAAATAGCTCCAAAGTAGAATGTAGTGCTGGTGAACCCAGTCCCTGCAAGTCCTGTGAAAGCATTTTGGCTACTTGAAAGCTGTTGGAATGAGCTAAATGATGCAGTTTCTGTACCCTTCTCACTTTTTTCACCACCCGCATCAATTTGTTCTTCATTCTCTGTTTTCTCGACTTCCACATCCTTCTTACTTTCACTTTCGCTCTTCTCAACTACTGTGCCTTCCTTGGTTTCATCCTGGATTTTCTCATCTTCAGCCACCTTCTTTTCAGCAGATTCGGATATTTGAGGCTCATTAAGCATTTCAACTTTCTCCCTGTTAACGTTAGGTTCATCAACATTACCTTCTGATGTCTTAGAAGTTTGATCAGGTTCCTTTTCAGCTTCCTTATTCAAATCACCTTCTTCCTTTTCAGTTGCCTCACTAACATCACCTGTTTCTTCTGGTTTCCCACTCTCAACATTGCTTGTGGTCACAGCAGAAGTGACACCAGATTCAGTAGGCAAGCGAATCGCTGCAAAAGGATTAGATGAAGGTGCAGTTGTGGTTGATGTAGTTTGACTGCGGCGAACTTTGACAATTCTTCTACTTGCCATCACCTCCTCACTTGCTCTCTTGAAAGTTCCAGTTTCTTGATCAGCTGTATCTTCATCATCATCAAGACCAGGATTGTCCCGTGATATTTCCTTTAGAGCTGCTCTTTTCTTTGATGGTTGAAGAGAATTCTCTGTGTCTCCCATCCGGAAATGAAGAAAGACGCCTGACGAGTTCTCAAAAGAATAGAGATTCTATTTCTGCAGAATATTGCATAGAAGAGATCAGTACCAAGACAAACATATTTGAAAACATATCTACCGAAGACAAAAAAACCAAGGAATGGGGAAGAGTCACAGGATATTACATAACCAACGAAATGTAAAGGAAACAACTGAGGTGAGTAAAAAGTTGGTACTTCTTCAAATAAATGCAAGCTTGTTCCACCGATATACAGACTACTCTACCAAATAATCTCCTAAACACAAACAGCGTAAGTTTTGGATAGAAAATTAAAACCCCACGTAGCTGCCAGAGGTAGAAGACAAGCATATAATAATGGAGGAAAACAAAAAGGTGCAAGAGGACAGCTCTGCGCAAGACATGTCTAAAGCTACATGTAATCGTCTATCCCCAAGATTATGTATTATGCTATTATCTCAGCAGATGATAAGTTTTAGATTCTTAAGTGCTTAGCCAGCTTCAACTAAGAACTTAACGTATATTTTAATCCTATGGAAGAGCAAAGTATAGGTGGCAGTGCATCGAAATCCTACCAAGAATCTGCAAGGATTTTTATTTTTATTTTTATGAAGTAATAAGTTATCATTAAAGGCATCAAGAAGATGCAGACAAAAATTTACAAGAGGGAAAAAGGTGACTGCTCAGATACAAAGATGAATATATATATAGCGAGCATACACCTTCCAAAAGTTGTTCACGGCTAGATACAGGAGTTTGGTTAAGCCAGCTAAATAAATCCACTAATTATTTAGCTTTAAGAGCATGATTTGAAGTTGAGATCCCATCAAAACACCTACGGTTTCGTTTGACAAAAGAAATGCTGAGGTATAGAAATGGCAGAAATGGCTTAGAGATTAATAGTAATTCGAGATAACTGAGGTATTTCATTCCAAATAAGGTTTATACATAATTATCAAAGAAAGTATGAGAAAACAAAACAAATTTCAAACAGAGAAGTTGCTATATCTGCTTGACCTAGCTATCAGCATTGCATGTTTCTGATAGAAACTGAAATGCAGCTACGGGAAAAGAAATACACTAGATTCTTTAAATTTACCTATTTCTTAAATAAAATAAAAAATAAGTTAGAACTACTTCAAAACTAGTAGCACTGCTTCCCATTAACCACAAAGTTGAAGAGGAATACAAATATCTTTACCTTTTAGTATTAAAAAAATTCAATTGCACTCAAACAGACAAAGAAAGAGGCAGAGTTTAAATGTCAAAGAGCAGTTCTAATTGCTCCCAAGTTTCTTAACAAGTTCCTTCTTTCTAAGTTATCAAGAAAGACAAAACCAACAATAAAGAAAGAGCTGAAGCAATACACCTACTTGAAACATTATATTCAATCAAGCAAAAGAGATTATACAGTATGGGAAGAGAGAAGCCAAAGATGCTTTGAAGATAATTTCAACAACATTCAGATGATAAAGCTGAAATGTGTAGCTCTTTTTTATTTTTGGTGTAAAGGGAAAATTTTTAGAGGATCATGGATCCATCTTAGATGCCCTAGATTCATTGTAAGAAGATCAAGGGTGAACAATGTCCTTTTTGTTTAGTTTTGTATGGACACCCACATTGTAATTATGGATGACTTCACAATTTCAGTGAAGTCTTTATATATTAACAAACTGTTAGCTTACTCCAAAAAAAAAAGAGATTTATCCAAGAGGCAATCAAATGTCTCAGGCACTCCACTACATCCATTAATGTCACATAAATCTCGAAAACAAATAGAGGAAACCAAGTTTAAGAAATCAATACATGGTTCATTTCTTCTTCCAAACAAAAAAAAGCAAGATAAAATCAAACATTCAATTAAATCAAACATTCAGGAGGTGAGAGCTATTTCAAGAATTTTATACTAGTTCTTGTAACATAATAATTAATATATTCACTGTACCACTATTCAGTTCATCAAAGTTCATAGAAAATGTTAACTATGAGTCACCGATATGACTTTTGATAGAGACGAGTATCTAAATTAGCTGCAAAAATCAACACATAATTTGCGGTCTCAAAAATCAGCTTACATTAGGCAAAAGGAGATCTAAACTCGGTGTCTACAACGTTCTAGATTCTCATCGCTTCCACAGAAATTATTTTAAATTTGAAATGATAAATCAGCAAGAACTCAAAATTGAAACTATAAGCTTAAGAGACTTAGAAATTTTAAAATTCGACGAAATTGCAGGAACATCTAAGCGAAAAAATGAACTCAGAAAAGAAATGGAAGAAATAAAATTAGATTGAGTCAATATTACCTGACAAAATTCAAATTTCGTCCACTTGATTCGCTTGTAATATGAAGAGTTCTGTGCTCCAGACCCAGCTGGGGAATATATAAAACCCTAGTCAGAGCTAATCTTCATTATGAAAATGAGGATGGGGACGTGTGTCACCTTAATCATTAAACTAGGCTTTTGGATGAAAACAAAAAGGAAACACAAATTGGGCCGAGAAACAAGGGCTTATTTTCACTTTTAGCCAACGCTAGAAACTTTTTACATTAAGTTGTCGGTAATCAAAAAAAAATATAAAGTTTATAAAAAAAATTATATATATAATAAAATCTCAGATACATCAATTAGTAGGTATGAAAGAATTAATGTAAGATCCTCAAGGACAATAATTGATTTGCCTATTCAAATCAATTTATGCGAAAGACACTCTTTAACAGATTACATCATTCCTTGCTATGGAGCCCGTAAAGAAGTTGTGGATATTGATGTACGAACATCAGACATTGGATATCTCACTTACATACTTGTTGAAGTAGTTTAACACATTGTTGTACGTCGAATAGATTGTGGCACCACACAGTATATTTCTGTGAGTCCTCCGAATGGAATGATGCTGGAAAGGATTTTTATCCAAACATTAGTTGGTCATGTATTAGCAAATAATATATTCATGAGTCTGCGATATATTGCCATTAAAAATCAAGACATTAACATTGAACTTGTAAATCGATTCATAACCTTTTGGCCACGATCAATCTCTATTTTCTCTTTACTTGTAGGAATCTTGGATTTATCGATTATGTTGTGGCTGGAATCCTATTCATGACGACCTGATTGAATTGGAGAAAGCTCTAGGTATCATTGCAGATTTTTCGAAAGAACATAGAAGAGGCCCAAGAAATGGACCGAACGAGACCCCTCAAAAGTGAGAAAATGTATGAACATTAACGTGGGAATGCTCTGTTAATTAAAGGAAAACTAATATTATATGATCGCTTTTAAAATAATAATAATAAAATAATAATTTTGACCGTAGGCTAAAAGTGATTTTTGTCATAATTAACTTATATGTGAATATAGGAAGTGATTCTATAAAAGTCTTTTGTCTTTTCTTTATTCATATCTTATGTTACTCTTTACTGATGTCATGTGCCTAAAATAATTTTTTGAGAAAAAAAAAACCAATAATAATATCTGTTTGAAAATATGACAAGGGCCTTTACAAGAGATGAAAAAGGTTCTCAATAGCTCCACAAGAAGATATCTTACAATTTCTTTCGGGATTCAAATTGGCGTAGGACCTTTTTCCAAGGGACACGAATCTATTTCCACATCTATATACGATTTGAGTGATTTCTTAGTGACGATGGCACGTAAGGAGTGTGAGGGTAGAAAATGTATGCCTCAAAAGAATAATATATATGACAACAATAAGTGACTAAAGCTAACAACCGAAGCTAACAAGTTCTGCTTTCCCGGCAAAGTGATAAGGGTCGCTATTTTTCTATATTTATTTTGCTGTTTCCTGGATTCCTTTGTATAAAAGGGTTGAACTTTCTTGTTGATATCGGCTCCAATTGGCAAAAGTGTAGGAAGTATATTAATTGTCACATCATATGGTTCCTTGCAGACTGCAAGACTGAAGTTTTCTCATCAACCAACATTTTAAGACCCTCTTTGCGAATTGGTTGGTTGATTGAATCTAGTTGGGGTGTTGAGGGAATAACTTTACCTTGAATTCAAAGCTATAAAAGCTCCTTCGTCTTTGTCCTACAACAATCCAAGGGTTTGGATTGGGCAGGGTTTAATATGTTACGAAGGATCCAAGGTTTAAACCAATGTTATCATGGTGGAATGTAATGGTTTTGAGTTTGTTTTGGTGGCTAATGGAAAGCCAATGACTTCTGCTACTATGCATCTGAAGAGAAAAGGAAGAAAAATTGGCGGACGTCCAGTTTCTTTTTCTTCTTCAAATTCCAATTTTTCCCAACTAAATGCACCTTTCGTTATTATAGTTGAAGCGTGAATTGCCTTACACGAGTACAAAACATCAAAATCTTGTTCCCCTATATCAAGTGTTGTAACTAGTGGGAGTGGATTAACGAACATAATTATAGCAGGATATGGCACAGGACGTGGAGCTTAACAATTTCTGCACTATCTCCACTTCCGTATATGGTTTTAAGTGTTTTCTACAGTGAAAATGGCATATAAGGATTTTGAAGGGTGAAAAATGTAAGCCTCGAAAGAATATTATAAAATAGCTATAAGTGACTAAAGCTAAAAACCGAAACTGGGAACATACGTCCAGTATGCCTACAAAACTCATTGCTACAAAATCACACCACTTGCGGAACATACATCCTCGGTTACTTGATCGCAAGGAAACACCTATAAACCTGCAATAGAAAATAAAAATTAATATCACGATGAGCCATGACAAGAAACTTCTATCTTAATCAGGGGAAGACATGCAGAGCTTTGTAATGCGCCTTGAAGACAAAAGAAACTGATATACAGATTAGTGATACATTTGCAAGTAGAAATCGTGACTTGGCCAAGTAGGATAATTGACCACACCAATTGAATATAGCATTGATATATTCAACTAATTGAGTAACAATGCAGGTGGAAAACTATAGAACACAATAATCCTATATTCCTCAGAGCGCAAGAGCACTCTCCCATATGAAATTAGTTTTTGAGTTGAGTGCGCCCAACTTCAAGAACAAAGCACAAATGTCTTCAGGGTTTTTTCCATTTAAGCAAATACCGCAAACAATGAGGTTATGAGACTTGAGACACCTAATCAAGTGTAGAAATACAGATGAGCCTTTAACAGACATGCACCTTCAACAGCTGATGGAGAAAATTTAATTTGTACCCTAAGAACGAATACATACAGCTGGAACCATCTTGAATGAACCTCTAGTGATGTGGTGTAAGAACTGCAAAAGCATTAATATAAAGTATAAGAGAGATGAGAGGGGCAAAATCAAATAAACTGTAATAGTGATAAATGATAATCAGATAAAAGGCAAAATCAGTTCAAGAAGAACATGGTAGCAACTGCACCAATTTGTGCGAAAAGCATATGAAGGCCAAATCAGCATCCCCATAATGGACGGAAATCTTTTCTATTCCTCACATTTTTCGGTCAGCTACGCTTGAAAAATTCATATTCTTAAAAACTTCTTCAGAGGGAAGAAGAAACAGACTACAAAATTTAGATTTCTTGAAGGGGGTGCAAAAAAATTTAACGACAAACAAAATAAAAGATGATAAAAACAGGACAACAGAAGAATCTAAGGTATGGGTGTCAAAACACAAATAAAAGAAATTCAATTAATCACCAGCAACAAAACTATGATTTTCACACCGGCCTAACCAATTGCTTTTAGGCTGACGGTTTTCCTTCACTATTCGTACCCCACTCTTCGTCTGCCTCATTTCTATTAATGAGTACTGCACCGTCAGTAGACACAGCATCCACGACCACAGCCTCTTCTTCTTGGCCCTCTTCTTGTTCCTCCTTTTGTGCATCATCTGCCTCCAATTCTTGCACCTCATCACCACTGTGTTCTGCAACCTGAACAGTTAACACAAAGACATTTAATTGTTTTCATTCACAAACACCAATTGATAGTCTATGCTGCTTCAATACGTGTATTAAATAACACCAAGAAAAGGTTTCTCCTTAATCACGTATAAAAATATGGTTCTTTATTTCTTTACTTTTATGAAAGAGATACACATACTAGAAGGCAAATAGAAAGACATCATTTAATACCTCATGGTCCATATCTCCATTTTCAAGTGGTTCTTCATCCATTCTCATGTTGTTGAACGCCTCTACAAGGTTGTTAGTTGATCTATCAGAATGATTTACGTAATCAGCTGCTGGTGGGTAGCCACCCCTACATAGGAATTGGAACAGAAATTAAAAGTTATCCAAATTCGTGAAAATTTCTCCAAGCGAGAACAGAAAAGGAGATACAATTGACCAAAAGATTTGAGAATCTCACAGGAAAACAAGGAACTCCCATAATATAAAGCAGGGCAAACAGAAGTACTAATATTTTCAAAAAGCATAGGCTGAGAGAACATAGAAGAAATGCATGGGAAGTGGAGAAAGCCATTATCAACACCTTTCCGCTCCAACTCTAGCTTCAACAGCACATGCGACTTGCCAGTTCTCAAACAGATTAGGATATTCTTCAGGATCAGCTAAAGATTCTGCTGCTTTCTGGTTAACCTGTATGACGGATTAATGACTAAACCAGATTAGAACACAACAAATCCTGCTATAGGACTATAGATAATAGAGGAATGTGTAATCCTGCATGAAGCCATATGCTCCGTATTAATAAATGATTACAACCTTCACTTTTGTGTTCAAGCTTTTATTCAATGTCAATCTTTAGATTAAGGCATGACCTAATTTTCGTGTTCAAGCTTTTATTCAATGTCAAATCTTTAGATTAGGGCATGACCTATCCATGCCAGCAAGGTCTGCTTCCTGGCCACGCTGGCCACTCAGAAAACTCATTAACTTTGTTGTGGCCATTCCAAGAAGATAATACACAAATGCAAGTGGAATAGGGAAAATTGTCCAAAAATATTATTTTTGATGCGGATCACAGGTGCAAATAATAAGTCCAAGAGGTAAAGAGCTCCAACGTGTCTTTGCACCAGCGACTTAGATTATACCTATCTATGTCAGCAAGGTCTGCTTCCTGGCCACACTGGCCACTCAGAAAACTCATCAACCATATTTGTTGTGGCCATTCCATGAAGATAATACACAAATGCAAGTGGAATAGAAAATTGTCGAAAAATATCACTTTTGATGCTGATCCCAGGTGTAAATAACAAGTCCAAGAGGCAAAGAGCTCCAAAGTTTCTTTGCACCAGCAACTTAGGTCAAGAAGTTAATTCCCACCAAGTTCAAAAACTGAAATGAAATCTAATCTAGATGATTGCGCAGCTCTAACAGATCTGTCAGGTGGGCCATCCCACCCCAAAGTTCCAGAAATTCATCAGAAGATGTATATAGATTGATATCCAGAAGATTTATATACATAACAACAACAACAACAACAAGCCCAGTGAACTCCCACAAGTGAGGTCCGGGGAGGGTAAAGTGTACGCAGACTTTACCCCTACCTAAGGAAGGTAGAGAGGCGGTTCCCAAAAGACCCTCGGCTCATAGGAAGATGCATATACAATTATACATAAGAAAGCTCAAAATCAGAACAACACCGACCTTACTGAGGTCCTTCCTCCAAATTGCAACTAGTTCAGAAACCTTACTTGGCAAATAAGATCTAGCCATAAAAGCAGCCTCAGGTATCCGGTTGCTGCAAACAAATTGTAACTCTATAAATCAATACAAACCGCTGAAAACAACCCTAAACAGAAAGTTCTTTAGTGACAAGAAATACCTATCAACCAATAGCTGAATGCATTCCTCCACTTTACCCAAAAGGAACATGCAGAGGAATGTGACATTGTTTTTCCCCTGCTCTTTGGCAGAAGTTGCTAGTTCAGTTATTCCTTCGGAATCTCCAAGTGAAGAATAGAGTAGCAACAGACCACTCAAGTCATTCGCATACTTCAGGCATTCCTCTGCCATCTCCAGCTACAAAACATAGCAAATGAGCAACAATTCTGAAGAACTAAAGAAAGTAAAAGAGGCGTGCATTTCAGAAAAGAAGCACTACTGGCATCTGAAGAGATCAAACTACAAAGCACCCTCTACAGCTTGAATACAAAAGAGCTGGAAAACTTTACTTTATTCTGACTAATATATTTCAAAGTAGTTTCAGTTAAGCTGAAAGAAAGAGTTTAAGCAAGTATTGTTTGGGTGCCAACAGTATTACACAAGCCACGACTTCATTCCTAAAATCACAACCATACATTTTTCCAGTTAAAAAGTAAAAGTAGGCAGGAAAAGGTTTTGCAAAGATAAGATTCCCATTAATGGCAGTAACAGTTACCATTCCAGCAGACATGGCTAGTTCACCCAACTGCTTCCACTTGGACTCACTCTGAGCTACCACTGCAATATCCTGCCAAACAACAAGGCCACACTTCTAAACAACATATGGTTCTTTTGAAGTAACAAGTTTAAAAGAACATGAGGAAGTCCAAACCACATGCTTTGAGTTAGAAGCCCCACCTTTGCAATATCTAATTTTCCCAGCTGTATGGCTAGTTCAAATCTGTAGTCAGGCTCTGTTGCAACTTCTAATGCTTCCTCTATCATACCCCGCGACTCCAAGAAACGAGCAACACTTGCAGGAAAAACATTTGATGATAACTTAGGAAACTTGCAATAAAAACAAGGCAAAATACATAGATCAGGTAGCATTTTTGTGCATTTTAAACTTGAAAGAGATTCTCTGTTGCAACCCAAAATACACTTCATAGATCAGGTGGCAACTTATGTATTTTGCCTAAAAACAAAGCAAACAACCACACCCTTCCGAAGGTTTAGACGTTGCAGAAAATACGCGATAGCAACACGAACCATCACAAATTAAATTTTTAGAGGAAAGAGATTTGATTAATCAATCAGATCTGAATGTATAATACACAAAAAGTTAGCACAAAATGTTTTGGTGTTGGGGGGGGGGGGGGGGGGATCTTGGAGCAACCGTAAAGTTGTCTCTGTATGACCTATAGGTCACGGGTTCGAGCCATGGAGGCAGTCACTAATGCTTGCATTATGATAGGTTGTCTACATTACAACCTTTTGGTGCAGCCCTTCCCTGAACCTGAGTGAACACGAGATGCCTTGTGCATCGGGCTGCCCTTATTTTTCAAACAAATGGAATACAGACACCAATCCCCCAGAGTATAAGAGCAGCATGTTACTCTGACGTAACCCTGAAACAGAACTATTTTAGAGCACAGTTGATACCATTGATATAATCCAGAAAATCCAGCTCATTGACATACAACAACCATGTTGAAAATTTAAGAAAGTTGCAAGACCATGCAAAATATTTGTCATGTTCCCCGAAAACAATACTTAAACATGTGATTTACCTATTATGGTGCTCCTTAGGAATCAATGGCAGCACCTCATTTGCTCTGTCCCAGTCATCACGCATCACAAGTGTCTTGTACTCGATCAAGCTGAGCAGTAAAGTATATCCAATGACACTGCACAGAAGGAAATGGATTCATTTATTCAAGAACATACTCTCAAGCCAAAGTATCTTATATCAGAATCTCCCAGAAGACTACTCACTTGAACTCTTTGTCAATCAGGAAAACTCTACTCTGGTTAGCTAGATATCCAAGCAGGTACATAGGCCGGTCTAAATGAAACATTGTGGTCACCTAAAACATACAAAAAATAATTTGCTGATTCACATACATGAGACAAGATGTCTCAAGATTATGCGAAAGAACAGGAGAATGCACTACCAATCATACCTCACCCCCAACACAGTAGTTAAGTCTCCATGAAGAATTATTGTAAATGAAGCAATCGCCAACCCAAATTCCAGTCCTGACCCGTTCATTTATCTCATAAAGAAGTTCAAAAGCTTCTTCAACACCTTGCTCATCTACTGACCTTCCACTATCTAAATGGGCAGAAACCACATCACGCTGCAGGTATGATACAGGCATACAGATGATCACTAATAGAATTATGCAAAAAAAAAAGAACAAACTATAGCATATGTAATTTTGATTCCGGAAAGAAGATCTCACATTATACTTAAGTATGTAGAAAGATGTATCACTTGCAATTGCCACCATATCACCACTGTCAGCCCAGTAGAGGTTCTGAAAAAATTTTAAAAAAAAACAACATAAATGAAGTTACGACTTCTGAGTAAAACAACCTTATAATGCATAGAAGTGAAGCTTAATTTTTCTCACCTTCACATTAACATCAATTCGCCGTATCAACCTACAGTCAGCCCAATCATAGAAACAAATAAAATCATTTGAGCACATCGCCAATAGAGTACCTCCATAGATGCGCTCAGCTGAGAAAGTAGGACGGATGCTCTTCTTTTCCTACAGATATCAACAAAAGTCACCTTTTAGGCCAGCACATGAACAAGAAGAACCATGATACACGGCATGCTTCAGCTTTGAGAAAAGAGAAGCCAATGCATTTATTACGCTATAACACATTGGAAGGATGTGAACTAAATCTCGGTTATCAAGCGCTCTACAAAGTAAAAGCTTACCACTAACAAAGGCTTTAAATAGAAGGGGCAGGTCGGAAAGAAATTCAGTCGAAAATTGTCAAATATATAAAATAGTGCATCATCACTCTCAAATAACACGTGATGCAATCAACTTTGTTTTTCTTTTTTATTTCTTCCTTTTGATAGGTACATGATGCAATGACCTTTGGAGGCAACCAGTTGGGAGGACGAATGTGAACCTGGAAATTTTTGCTGAAGATCTTAATCCTTGACGTACTTTCCCTCACAGCATAATCTCCATCAGAGGACCAAACAAATTCCAGAGCTGAACCAAATGACCTATTTCTCCATGCTAGAGCAGTATATATGATATACTCTCCATCACCACAAACAACAACGAACCTTCCATTTGGGTTATGCTTCAAGCTCTGTATAGGAGAAAAAGTATGCAATTAAATCAGTGACCTCTACATATTCTTCAAGCCACAAAAAAAAAATGCAAACTACAATAATCTATCTACTCTTTCAACTGCACGATGACTGCATAAAAGTATTATAAAACCTCTAATAACAACAGGATGACACAGCAAGAAAAGCAAAACAAAAACATCTAAAATTAAAAAAAGACCAGATCAATAGGAAATAACCACCAGATCTTTACAGCATCAATACAGACAACGACACCCTAAATTAAGTCTGACAATAGAAACATCAACGTAGAATAAAATCAGAAAAGAGATTAATAGTGGGTGAGGTTTCGAGTATAGGACTGCCTCCCCGCACCCCTTCCCTCCCTCCCCCCCCCCCCACACACAAAAAAAAAAAAGAAAGAGGTAAGAGTAATATAGCGTTAGCCTTCCGTTAGTAGAACAAGTTCACTATAAGCACTCCAAGAAGAATAAGCCTACATAACAAACAGCTGCATTATTGCAACCACATAATTATTGCCAAACAGGCTATGACCCTGATTCTGGTTTCAACATAAAGCTGACTCACTTGTGGATAGAGGTCACAAGTTCCCAATTCCTTGACAGCCAAAGGCAACCTTTCTCCATCAGTAACCTGAGAGATGAAGCAAATTGCACTTAATTAAACAATATTGCCAGTGAAAAGAGTCAAGTGAGCAACATTAAAAGCCAGGATGATCATCTCATACCTCATAATCCGCCCCCACACTCTTGATGTTGACTGTTTGAACTTCATTGTGCTTAGCCCATATAATTTTTCCACTGTTATCCATGCTGGCAACTGGTTCTTCTCGACCAATTTTTACCATGATAGTTCCCTCATCGTAACCGATTACAACCCTGCACATGCATCAAATCAGCATAACTTCTAGATAAATGCAATACAAAGCATGTGATGAATGATAATCCAGTTAGTTGCTCTTTAGTTTCAGGCCTTTTTCCTATTTGTTATGCCCGCAAGTCTACAAATAAGAAACTTCCTTCTTTCTTCATCCATAAAAATTTTTCTTGCTTGTAAACGAAAACAAAAATAAGTAAAAATGCAAAGTATAATTGAAAAGAATTGCAAGACCGCCAAAGAGAATAAAGCCACAGCCACGACTTATCATAGAACCAACCTTCTTGAACTTCTCATATAGCCAATTGCCCAAACTCTTTCAAGGCCGTAATTCAAAGTGTTCTCAAGTCTGCATGCAAAATGCAACAAAAACAAAAAGAAATTAGGATCAAATAACCATGTTACACCAGAAAAAGTAACCAAAATATGACATGCCCAAAAGTAACCATTGAACAAAGCCGTTACAGAAGTCTTATCTTTTTGAACAGCAAATCACAGATGCATCAAAAAAGTATGAAACTGATAAAAGCCACACTGGATATAGAGTATATTAATGGTGTTTCAGTTTCTATTTTTTTGTATACTCCATGTATATGGGCGTTGTTTTTGCCAAACATGTCAATAAAATCCTATTACTTTACCAAGAAAAATGACGGACTCGGAGCCGCTTTATATGTTGTAACTGAAAATCTATTGAAAATTTCTCATAGCTTTCCGGACACCTGGTTGCACTGATTTAGATGACCCAGCCAATTTAAAGAGACGATATCTTTGAACATATTGGCTAAAATATCTTTGGTTCAATGACTATCTATTATCAAACTCTACAGAAATCAAAACAATGGATATTGGACAGTTTTGAGCTGCAAAAATTTCTGTGAAAAAATAAAAAGATCCAATCTCATATGAAATCAATAGAATTTGAATTGATCCAAAGTGATAAAGTAGTTATGAATCTAAATCTACCTATAAGTCGTTGCATGCCATATACGAACTGTACCATCTTCAGATCCCGTAATTATAATAGGAAGCTCAGGATGAAAACATACGGCGGACACATTGTGTGTATGGCCTTCAAGAGTCTGGACACAGCTTTTTGTCTGATAGTCCCACACCTGTCTCGTGGATTACATAACACCTTATTCAGATTCTGTGTGTCTAAACTAACAACAGAACATGGGAAATGAAATGATCAGCAAACCTTAGCAGTGTGGTCATCAGAACCCGTTATCAGATAAGGTTTATCACCACCAGTAAAATAGTCTACACAATTAACCCCTTTTAGATGCGCATCCAATGTGAAGTTTGGGTCGGGGGAGCCGAGGTTCCAAATCTGAAAACCCAAGGATGATTAATTCAAATATTTCACATTAGTAAATGGAAAAAAAATAACGTTGTGAACAAGTTTATCCAGGAGGAAGTGAAAAAGATAAGGAAGAAATCCTTACCTTTATAGTCCGATCAAGAGATGCACTGGCAAATGTATTGGTGTCTTTCGGATTAAAAGTGACTTGCATCACATAATGGGAGTGACCCTCAAAAATTTGAGTGCATACCCATCCCTTATCCCAGTCCCAAAGCTTTATAAGCATGTCATCAGAAGATGACAGCACATATGGTAGAGTAGGATGAACAGCCACACACCTAATATAATCAGTGTGCGCCTCAAATACTTTGACCTTGTCCATGGTATTGTAATTGTATACACGAATAAACATATCATCAGCACCGGCAACAACCCACTGCTTGCGTGCTATGAACTTTGTTGACCTAACTGCAAAGAATGAACTGCAAACCTTAGTTAAAGCAAAAGAGTGCAAGTTCATATCCTGAACGAACAAAGATACAACTCAGACTCCATCAGCATACCTGGTAATTCAGTAACTTCGAAAGATTTAACCATTGTCTGCAACAATCAGAATGAATTAGCACTCTGTTGATAATACTATTATCATGAACTTTTGGTCCATAAGTGAAATATTAGCGTAATAGCTTCTCATACCGAGTAAGCTAAGAAAACAGATTAGCACATAAGTGAAGAAGATTTAAGTCTAACGTGATTCTCAATGGAGAATACTCCAATGTGCTCCTAATTACAGTAAGAAAGATTCATTAGGGACAGCGGAGCAGTAATTCCTAAAGTGATTCACCAATCCTGAACAGTTCAATGTCCTAATATAGGACCCTACGGTAAGAATGAATTAGGAATGGTGGAGTGCAGTAATTCTACTAAAGAAACTTGCAGAGTTACAGTAAGAAAGATTCATTAGAGACAGCGGAGCAGTAATTCCTAAAGTGATTCACCAATCCTGAACAGTTCAATGTCCTAATATAGGACCCTACTGTAAGAATGAATTAGGGATGGTGGAGTGCAGTAATTCTACTAAAGAAACTTGCAGAGTCCTGCCTCATGGCTAAAAGGGGTGTAATTGCAACAAAGATAGGGAAGATAAAGTAGGAGAAAGCAACAATATGAGGAACATAAGACCCTCGTATATGGAAAATGACATAAGTTCAATTGCTTTTCAACTCAATAATCTTGATTTTTTATTTATCCACAAAAATCATTATATCGGCTTCAGATTAGGTAACTTTTTGTTTTTAGTTTTAGTTTGCATAATTGGTATGAGATAAGCTTAAATGGAGTACATGGTTAATGAGGATTCATTAGCCGACCCTGACTTGCTCGGTGTGAGAAAGCACGGGAGAAAAATATATATCTTGATATTAAACATGATACAATGAGCCCTATATATAATACACATAACCTAACCTACTCCTAATACACTTTGGATTAGGGTTCTACTATTTACATATCTAACACTCCCCCTCAAGCTGGTGCATATAAATCATATGTACCGAGCTTGTTACATATGTAGTTAATACGAGGACCAGTGAGGGACTTGGTGAAAATGTCTGCAAGCTGATCATTTGACTTTACAAACTTTGTAGCAATATCTCCCGAGAGTATCTTTTCTCTGACGAAGTGACAGTCAATCTCAATGTGCTTAGTTCTCTCATGGAACACTGGATTTGATGCAATATGAAGAGCAGCTTGATTATCATACACAAGTCCCATCTGACTAACATCACCAAATTTCAGCTCTTTGAGCAGCTGTTTGACCCAAACTAGCTCACATGTCGCCATAGCCATTGCTCGATGTTCTGCTTCTGCACTAGACCGAGCAACCACATTCTGTTTCTTGCTTTTCCAAGATACCAAATTTCCTCCTACTAAGACACAATATCCAGAAGTAGAACGTCTGTCAGAAGGCGATCCTGCCCAATCAGCATCGGAGTATCCAACAATCTGCTCATGACCTCGATCCTCAAACAATAAACCTTTACCTGGAGATGATTTTATATACCGAAGAATGCGCACAACTGCATCCCAATGACTATCACATGGCGAACCCATAAACTGGCTCACAACACTCACAGGAAAGGAAATGTCAGGTCTTGTCACTGTAAGATAATTTAATTTATCAACTAACCGCCTATATCTTGCAGGATCATTAAGAGGCTCCCCCTGTCCTGGAAGAAGCTTAGAATTCGGATCCATTGGAGTGTCAACAGGTTTACAACATGTCATTCCTGTCTCCTCAAGAATATCTAAGGCATACTTCCATTGTGAGATCACAATACCTGAGCTAGACTGTGCGACCTCAATACCCAGAAAATACTTTAGTGTGTCCAGATCCTTAGTCTGAAAGTGTTGAAAGAGATGTTGCTTCAATTTAGTAATACCATCCTGGTCATTGCCGGTAATAACAATGTCGTCAACATAGTCGACTAGATAAATATAGAGACGTGAATCAGAATCCCGATAGAATACAGAGTGATCAGCTTCACTCCGAGTCATGCCAAAGTCCTGGATAACAGTGCTAAACTTACCAAACCAGGCTCGAGGAGACTGCTTTAGACCATAAAGTGACCGGCGCAAGCGACATACAAGGCCACGAGATGGAAACAGAGGACAAAGAAGATAGAAAAGCATAATAGGATGATGACAAACGATGATAACTTAAACCGATATAATGGGGATTAGGATTAAGGGTGTTCCGTATACCTTTCCGAAGTGCAACCGGAAGAGACAAGTCCGCAGTAGGAGCAGGGTCAGGTGCAGGACGTGAATCAACCGGGCCGGATGCTTGGCGAGGACGACGATGATATGTCAAGAGTGGAGTGTTTTGTGCAGGGAGTCTAGGAGGAGCCACAGTAGATGTTCCAACGTTTGGAATGGGTAAGACTTCTGTAGCGGAAGGTGAAGGAGGAGATATAGTAGACTCCCTAAAGGCCGTATAGGTAAAACCTCAGATATAGCAAGATGGTCAGAATGGTCAGAAGAGGTAAAGAAAGGTTTAGACTCAAAAAATGTGACATCGGCTGACATAAGGTACCTACGAAGATCAGGTGAATAACAACGATAGCCCTTCTGAGCACGAGAATAACCAAGGAAGACACACTTGAGAGCACGAGGAGCTAACTTATCTTTCCCAGGAGCTAAGTTATGAACGAAACAAGTG
This sequence comes from Nicotiana benthamiana, assembly GCA_034376525.1. Taxonomy (NCBI): domain Eukaryota; kingdom Viridiplantae; phylum Streptophyta; class Magnoliopsida; order Solanales; family Solanaceae; genus Nicotiana; species Nicotiana benthamiana. Next base: position 7,159,493 of record CM067325.1, read on the forward strand.
CTCCCAAAAATACGAGGGGGAACAGGGTATAAGGGTGACTGGGGAAACAATACCTCATGCGAAATCTGATTCTGGATGGGAGATGAAGGCGTCCGATTAACCAAATAACAAGATGTGAGAATTGCATCGCTCCAAAAACGCAGCGGAACATGAGATTCAATGAGAATTGTGCGAGCAGTCTCAATAATGTGCCTATTCTTTCTCTCTGCAACCCCATTTTGCTGAGGGGTATAAGGACAAGAGGTCTGATGAATAATTCCATGAGAAGACATAAACTGCTGAAATTGAGAGGATAAATATTCTAAGGCATTATCACTGCGAAGAGTGCGAATAGAAACACCAAATTGATTTTTAATTTCAGCACAAAAATTTCGGAATATAAAAAACAACTCAGAACGATCTTTCATTAAGAAAATCCAAGTACATCTTGAATGATCATCAATGAAACTAACAAAATAACGAAATCCCAAGGTTGAACATACTCTACTAGGACCCCATATATCCGAATGAACTAAAGAAAAAACAGACTCTGCACGACTCTCAATACTACGAGGAAAGGAGGCGCGGGTATGTTTCCCTAGCTGACATGACTCACACTCTAATGTGGATAAACTGGACAAACGAGGCACCATCTTCTGAAGCTTGGACAAGCTAGGATGTCCTAAACGACTGTGAAGTAGTCTGGAGGATCTGCAACTAGACAGGCCTTAGAGGATGTTAGTGAGTTAAGGTAGTAGAGTCCGTCTGATTCAAGTCCTGTTCCAATCGTCTGTCCCGTACTGCGGTCCTGCATAATAAAAGAGTCATCAATAAAATATATTCCGCAATGGAGGGCACGAGTCAAACGACTAACAGATGCATAAAAGGACAGCCAGGGACATAAAGAACGGAATCTAGAGTGACAGAGGGTAGAGGATTTGCTTGTCCAACTCCTTTTGCTTTAGTTTGAGACCCATTAGCTAAAGTAACATTGGGAAGAAACTGTGAATACGCAATATTTGACAAAAGGGATTTATTACCAGAGATATGATCAGAAGCGGCTGAGTCCACAACCCATTGTTCAAGAGGACTAGACTGGGAAACACAAGCAAAAGAATTACCAGCAACAGAAGTATCAGGCTGAGCAAAGTGGCTACTTGTGGAGACGTCTGCTTACTTGCTCGATATTTAAGGAACTCATTATACTCCCTTTCAGATACAGAAAATCTCTGGTTACCTGTAGTCTCGGTCTGAGCAACATAATCATTTTTTGTTGGTCGAACATGTAAAGAATGGCACACGTCACGAGTGTGACCAAGTTTATAACAATAAGAACACTTGGGTCTAGATCTTCCTAAACGACCTCCTCCTCGTCAATACTCCATAGTATGAGAAGCCCGATTGTCCACGGATTGGGAGACGAGGATAGAGGAATCAAGTGTCTGTGATGAGCTCACTGGGTGACTTGGTGCTGCAGCAAGGCGAAGTAAGCGAGAGAATAATTCATCAACTGTGGGGACAGTCGGACTAGCCAAAATCTGATCGCGTACTGAGTCAAGATCATTAGGAAGCCCAGCAAGAGTAAGAACTAGAAACAGCTTTTGTCGTTGCTCTTGCTGCTTTGCAACGCTAGCAGAAACTGGCATCAACGTCTCAAATTCCTCCATAACTGCCTGCACTTGACCCAAGTAAGTAGATATATCTAATTCCTGTTTCTTTAAATTTGTCATCCGCGATATCACATCATAGCAACGAGATATGTCATTAGTGTATAAAGTACGAGCCTTTTCCCAAACCAAATAACATGTTTGGAATGGACGAAACAAGGGCATCAACTTGGAATCAATAGATCGCCACAAAATACTGCATAATTGAGCATCGATCTTCTCCCAATGTGCTTTGGCTTTTTCATCTCCGTCACTAGACTCCTTGGTTAGATGATCCTGAACACCTTGACCTTTACACCACAACTCGACAGACGAAGCCCAAGCTAGATAGTTTGAACCTCCCATTAAAGGTTCTGAGGTAATCATAATACCGGAACTGCCAGAACCCGGGTTTCTAGACCCAAAAGCATCTAGTCCCAAAGACATCTTTGGATTATCAACTGAAAACTCGCTGAAACTGAAATAGAGAACTGAAAACTGGAGCTGCCGGAAAACTGGAACACTGTATCGCCGGAAAAAGTACTGTAGCTGCCGGAAAAATTCAAAGTTGTCGGAATTGAAAAATAAAAATATGGATAGGCTCGGAATTCAAGGGTGAGCAGACTGTCCTGAAGAAATTCTGGCCGGAAAGTACTGTAGCTGCCGGAAAAGTCAATAAAGTCGCCGGAAAAAACTCAAAGTTGTCGGAATCGAACGAAAAAAGGATGGGTAGGGTCGGAATTGAAGGGCGAGCAAACTGTCTTGAAGGAGTCACCGGAAAAAATGGCCGGAAGTGGTGCCATGCGCCGGCACGTGGGCTCATGCGCCGAAGGTGTTGGCGACGCGTGTGTGGTTCTTTTCCGGTGATTTTTTCTGGGGTTGGTCGGAATTCTCTTCCGAACCTCGTGGTGGTCTCGGATTTTGCACAACACCAGTTAGTTATGGACAGCCTCTTAAGTCGCCGGAAAATTGCACGGCGACGAGTTCTTTCTTCCCGGAAGTAGCTGGAATGACGCACAGCTATAATATTCTCACTGTAGCTCTGATACCATGTGAGAAAGCACGGGAGAAAAATATATATCTTGATATTAAACATGATACAATGAGCCCTATATATAATACACATAACCTAACCTACTCCTAATACACTTTGGATTAAGGTTCTACTATTTGCATATCTAACATTCGGATTGAGGGGTTGTTGTTATTGTTGTAGTTGTATCTTGAAATTTTAACAACAACAACAACTACCCAATAAAATCCCACAAAATGGGGTCTGTAATATCTTGAAATTTTAAATGAACAAAAAATGTCAGCAGTAGTACATTGTCAAAAGAACGCATGTGTTCTCTCATAGGATTGCACTCATAGAAAATCTAATACTCCCCAACTAAGTTTACAAATAAACAATTTCAGGTATTTGTTCATGAATTGAGACCGGCACAATAATCAAAATTCAACTCAAGCTTATTCATCTTAAGTCAGGAGGAACTACACTCAAACCAGCTATCTACTAGCTCTCAATTTTGTTCAGAGTGCTCTATGAAAATTGGCCCGAGATCATAAAATGTAATCACCGTCATCCATTTCACATACGTACTTTACTGTCACAGGATGTCTCACATTTAGGACACTCTTATAAATGAGAACACCACATACATCTTTCAAGATTTTGGAGTCCAAAAATTTCCCCCCAAAAAAAGTGTGGATACAATTCCCTATACCTGGGTCTGGTAGTTCCAGATGCAAACAGTCCCCGAATACAAACTTGCCAATATCCTGCAACAAGTAATACAAGGAATGAGCTGCAAATAACTCGAATTTATAATGAAAATTAACTAAGTACCCTCACCATTCAAAGAAAGCTATGTACCCAAACTCGGCATGTATAAACCCCACATTCCCAGTCAAATTAAGTAGGAGTAATAAATAAAACTAGCCGTTATAATGATACTAACAATATGTAACTCCAACATAAGACAATTTGAACATGTCCACTAAAACTGAAAAGACTAATTAAGGAGGAAAGTCCAATCACCATGGCTCTGTAGGATGTAGATCCACGCACTTTACCCTTTCTGATCTTTGAGCAAGTTTCCTCTGAATCAATTAGTTACAGTCAGCACGAAATGCATTGGTGGATACATGAAGATTATAAACATATTCAAATACGCGAAAAAACATAGTACCTTAATCTCCAACCTCAGAGGCTGAGCCATTTCCAATTCGAGATTACCAAACGCAAGCAGGAAGCGAAATTAAGTCAGTAAATAACAAATTGCCAGATCTCAAATTAATATTTTAATTAGAGAAAACAACTTCCTTACGACGCTGATCAGTTACGCGACCAAATCAAATCGGATTTGAATCAGATCTAAGTTGTAACGTAATGTTGAAGCAATGAGAAAGAAACTAACAAACTCACCATTTTCAAATATGAGAACTTTCCGAAAGAGGAACCAAATCAGTGATTGGTATTGAACAACCAAAGAGATTCGAGCGAGATCAAAGTGGCGAAGTCAGTACTAGCACACTCAGCTGCAGAGATCTTCCAATTCGAGCAACGAAAGGAGATCAAGAGAGAGAAAATTAGTAGTAGAGGTTTTGCTCATGTGACACAGCGCAACCCCTGTAAACCGATGGCAAAAAGAGGGAATTATATGAGTTATGACGATGACGATCCTTGTTAGTTGAGTTAATACATTAGAATTGCCAATTTTGTGAATTTCGTCGACTTTTTGTTGTTGCTTATATTGACCGAAGATTTTGCAATGTGGCATCATCTAACAGCCAGTTTTACTTGTTTTAGCGTGGCTAATGTTAGTTGTGCTCTTAGATTACTGTTTTTCCCCCACATTCCTAAGTTTGTACGCCTTTATTTTATTAGAATTTTTGAGTAAATACTAGGTAAAACTTTAAATTTTGATTTTCATGAGAGGGCTTACTTTTTAAAATCTCACCATTCAAATCTCTAGATTCAAGCCTTTCTTATAAGGTTTATGCAGAGTAAAATTTACAAATAGTTACATAATTATAATTTTTTTTACACTAAAGTCGCGTTATTTTATATAAAAATTATTATTATTACCTGACAACCAACTAAATAAACCAATCGAAAATGTTAATGTCCTGCCGAATTAAATTATTATTATTACTGTTATTATTATTATTTTGGTTGAAGGGGGAACACTCCATTTTTCACATATTGGAAATTTGAACTTCGAGCACTAGACGTAGAAATCATATTTTTGCCTCTGTCCTGAATGTATTAATATTAGATTATTATGAGTTACCTCCTCCAATTTCAAGTTAATTTAAATGTTTTGACGTAAATATATTACATTCTGATGCTGGTAGCACTCAATTTTACTTTAACATACCTCGATGCGTAATATGGCTAAGAAACCACACATATAGAGACACGTGTATATTGAATAAAGGAATTTTTACATTCATATAAATTATATGAAACTATATTACCCTCCCTATACATATTATACTATAATTATCTTTTATATGCGCAATTATCATTTATATATATTTTAAGAGAATTAATGATTATAATTAGTGTTGTAAAACTACTCTAATATATCTTTCGCTCCCCCACGTTTATGTCTTCACATCCCACCCCCTCCCTCGCGTATCTTGCACCCACCCACAATTCCACCATTGACAACTATTAAAAGGTCTTGAAGCTTTGAATTCGAATTTGGGTTTCAAAAAATATTATTTGTTTGAATTAGATTTTGTTGCAAATAATTGGGAGATCTCTCTACGTCTCTCTCTATCTCTCAATCCTTACTTTCATTAATGTAAAGCAAAACAAGAAAAAGCTATAATTCCTCAATTGACAGCAATTAAAAAGCTTTAAAGTTTTGAATTTGAATTTGGGTTTTCAAAAATTATTATTTATTTGAATTGGGTGTTGTGAGCATATATGATTTTTACCCGGCTGAAACAGCTCCTACAGGACTCTCAAAGTTTAGGATTTTCTTTAAAATATATATTTTAGGATTTTTAATTTTTAAATTTGATTGCATGCCAGCGTGTTTTCATCAATGCGTATTTTGAAATCATTTAGGATTTGAGTTCGTGTTTTGGTCAAAATAATTATTAATTAGGGTCATTTTACAATTAAAAGATACAAAAATGTACAATTAATATTTTTGGCATTTTAATTATTTTGGTTTAATTTCAACCTATTGCATTTTATTTGTGATAATTAGAAATTTTGTTTTAAATAAATTAGGAATTAATTAAAAAATAAAAAAAAGATAAAAAATATATATACTTATGCATAGCCACTCAGGCTGGCCACCATTGGGCCAGACCTGAGTGGCCCAAACCAATTAACCCTTTGAAACCCACAGACCTAGCCCAAGAACCGTTCCCTGACCCAGCCTGTGTATTGCCAACCACAATACGACGTAGTTTAGAAATAAAGCCATCACAGCCGTCGATCTTTGATCATCCAACGCTCATCAAACCCCCCAAAATTCGTATACATATGTCCAAACACCTCTATACACTCAGAGACCAAACCCCCTCCTTCCTCATACCATCTTCCCCGGTGTAACACCTGTTAGGATTTATGCCCTTCACTAGAGGGGGGGTGAATAGTGAGGTACGAGAATGTCGGTAAATTTTGCGGAATTAAAATTGCAGGAGTAAAGTAAGTGCAGTAAGTAAAAGTGTAAGGAGAGGAGACACCGAATTTATACTGGTTCACCACAACGTGTGGTTAGTCTAGTCTCCCGAGAGACTCTCTCGAGTTTACACTAACTCCGTTAAGCTTACGGGTGCCTAACAAACCGTTACACTGGCTCGTAGATGTACGCTCTACAAGACTTCAACTTGCTCGAGAATACCTTACCTCAAGACTTCTCAATGCTCGTGGATACCGCACCACAAGACTTCACACACTAAGATTGAAGGTACTTAGCAAACCCAACGCTCAATGAGAAGATATGGTCTTCTCAAGAACCTTTCTCTTTTACAACAAGAACTCTCTAAGAAGAGTAGATAAAGAGATACAATATAAGCTCTATGAACAACACAAAGTTGTCTCTCAAATGGCTCAACAAAAGCTCTAAATATGATGTATAAATGTTATCAATATGTTCAAGAATAATGAGAGTTGTTTTTCTTATAAAATAAGCTCCAAAGACCTCTATTTATAGGGTGTGGAGGTTATATGTCCGTTGCTTAATAGTCAATCACTGATTGCTGATTTTACGCCAGAATAATCGATTATTGTATATACATAATCGATTATCTTCTCAACGTTAAAAAAACTAGACGTTGGATGGCAACGGTCACTAGAATAATCGATTATTCTCCATTTGATAATTGATTATTTAACCTCTCTGGAATTCCAGATCAAGCTGGAAAATGAGAATAATCGATTATCATAGTGATAGTCGATTATCTTGTTGTTCTGGAATTTTCAGTTTTAGCTGAAACTCAACATAATCGATTATCAAATTTTGGATAATCGATAATCAGGCAGTTCTGTCCAGAATTGAAAAACAAGTTCAAAAACCATTTTGGCTAAAATGAAAACGCTTAAAAATCATTTTGTTTTAAATCAAAAATGCATGGTTTGATAAAAATGATTTTCCGAGAGAAGCCAAGACTTGAATCTATTGTCGGATCAAGATCACAATATAAAATGACTCATTTATATCTTCGTTGCTTTTCTTGATCTTGTTCTTGTTTCTTTTGTGCTTGGACTTCGGCTTTGGTCCGCTAGTTAATCTTGCATTGCCTGTTTAATGATATGACTTGATATTTGATAATCTTGCTCTTACGTCATTCATCAAACCTACAAGAGTGAACACAACTTAGTTTAATGAAAATGAAACGATTTGTCATATGTCAATTTTCCATCCAAGTCGGTTTGTCATTTATCAAAACCTACAAAGATGAACACAACTTATAGTTTTAACGACTTAAGAGTGTGTTCCAACAATTTTTCCCTTTTTGATAATGGCAAACTGATATGGGGATATGCATAGGTTATTTTAAAATATTGATAATGACAGGCCTAGACAATTTTAACTCATGCCAAACATATAAAGAGTTATCATGAGTTCCCCCTCAATTTATGCCAAATATGTAAATGTGCATAGCCCCTTTTTCTTCCCCTTTTTGATAATGACAAACAATAGGAGATATGTGTTGGACAATACGCTCTACGCTAGAGGGGGGGTGAATAGCGTATTAATAAAATTTGGCGTTTTCTTGCGGAATTTAAACTTTGCAGGAAATAAACAAATGCAGTAAAAATAAATTACACCACGATATATACTGGTTGGCCACACTTTGTGGTTAGTCCAGTCCCCGAGAGACTCTCTCGAGATTTCCACTAACAACCTTGTCAAGCTTAAGGTGCCCAACAAACCTTTACACTTGAGACTTGAATCACACAAATCTCAAACACTTGCTCGGAGGTTCCTCACCTCAAAGACTTCAATTTGCTCGGAGGTTCCTCACCTCAAAGACTTCAATTTGCTCGGAGGTTCCTCACCTCAAAGACTTCAATTTGCTCGGAGGTTCCTCACCTCAAAGACTTCAATTTGCTCGGGGATACAATCCCAAAGACTTCACTTGTTAAGCTTCCGGGTGCCTAACGAACCTTTACAACTTGAGAACTTGATACAACACAAGCCTCAACCAACCCGCTTAAGGAAACCTATCCCTAAGACTTTACAAGAAGAAATATAACACTCCTTCTTACTACAAGTGTTTAACAAGAACACTCTTTTACTCACTTTACAAGAACTCTCTCAAAGAGTGGATTATGAGTACAAAATATATGGCTCAAGAACACAACAACTCAATCAATAATCTTGGCTCTCAAAAAACAATGTAAGATATGAAATTTGAATCACAAGAATGAAATGTATGCTTTGTAATTTTTCTGCAGTGTTGTTGTGTTTTAAAAATGATTTTCAGAGAGTGTTTTATAGAGAAAATGGAGCAATAGACCGTTGCTTTTAGTTCCAGAAAACGCTCCTGAAAATCTGCCTGACAATCGATTGTTGATATTACACAATCGATTGTTGGAGCAAAATTTCAACAGACATTCCTTAAAATCCGTTTAAAACGATTTCTGTTGAATTTAAAAAGAATGACAATCGATTGTTAACTTTAGACAATCGATTGTTGTTCAAACATTCAAAATATTTCTGGCAACTTTTTGACTAAAAGATTTTGAGTAAGGATTATACCATAAATAGATAAAGCCGTTGGAAGAAGTCCGTTTGGAAATATCACTGAGCACAATCGATTGTTAAATAGTGACAATCGATTGTTCTTCATTTTTGAAGATTTTGAAAACATTCTGTAAGTTGTCCAAAACTTTGAGACTAAGTATAAAATCTGACAATCGATTGTTGAATAGTGACAATCGATTGTTGCTTCAAAAATGATTTCAAACGAGGTTTCTGTCTCAAGACAACATTTTAAAAACTAAGTATAGAACTTGACAATCGATTGTTTCTTCAAGACAATCGATTGTTAAACCCAATTTTCTCAAAACGAGTTTAAAAATCATTTTGGCAAATATGCAACTTATTTCTTTAAAAACTTATGACGCATGATTTTATGAAAATCATTTTAGGTGAGAGCCAATATTAGAAATAAGTCGTTGAGTCAAGATTACAAATTAAGACCTACTCAACAGTTGATTGCATCTTATCCATCTTGTACTTGGACTGTTATTGTTCCATCACCGATGCTTGGCTCAATGTTTGGCATTTATCAAAACCTACATGAATCAACACACGTTAGTTCGAGAACGTGTTTCTTACAATATGCATATAGGATTCCCCCTAAATTCATGCTATATCTCAACATACAAGTCATGCCAAACAATAGGAGATATGCATATAGGATTCCCCCTAAATTCATGCTATATCTCAACATACAAGTCATGCAAACTATTCCCCCTTAATGATACCGCCCTTGACCACCCCTTGACCATCATTGACCACCTGTCTACCTCCCTAACGCCGCCGCCGGAAATCACCTCAAGGCGGCGGCCGGTAACCAAACCTTCCCATATTTACACTACCAAATCATCACAACCTCCTCTATCCATCCTGTGATTAGTTCCCGTCGGATAAGTCCCCTCCAGCTTGAATATTCGAAAGTAAGGTCGTCGGAACCACCGTCTCCGGCGACCTTGTTCCAAGCCTTCCCAGTTTTATACCTTAGGACCACAAGAACCTCCCCCTTCCCCATCTTGGATTTCACTCCCCTCAAATAACCCCCCATCGTCTCAAATCTTCACAGAAAGGTCGTCGGAACCCTCATCTCCGACGACTCGACTCCAAACCCCTCCAAACTTACACCCCTGAAACAACTCAACACCCTCTTCCCAACCATGTGTATGACACCCTTCGAATCTCGTCAAAACGTGTCGAATATCAATTTAAAGTGTAACCCTAAAACTCAAACCCCGTTGGAACTTGGTCAAATTCCTTCCAGGCAACCCTTGGCCTTTCCCCTCCCCAACCATGCCACCCATGACTCCTAAACACCACCAATCACAGAAGAAATTCAGATGTGAGACCTCTTTCATAGTGATTTGTGATCTTCAGTACTGGCATAGTTAGGCTGATTTGTATGGTTAAACTTTTAACTGCTAATGTTAGCCTTTACTTTTCTGGTTAAATTCATGAACTAAGTGCTCACTCCCTGCTATGTGCTTCTCATTTTTAATTTTTCTGAGTACTTTGATTGAGCTATTTCTGAAAAGTTAAGTGTTAATTGATATGTTCATTCTTCTAGTTATTTTGATCTTTTGTTTTGATATTGAATGATCATCCTGTATAATGTGTGGTTATTGAAAAATCACATTAAGGCACTTGTTTAAAACTTGATTAGATTTGGCTAATTTCAAACTTTAATAAGCCTATTAATCCAAGACTAAATGTGACCCAAACTTGAACACAATTGACCTGGGTCAATTATAACCAGACCAGCTGACAAACTAAGGTTAAAATTTCAGGTTGGTTATTTAGGAAAGAAGTAGTGGTATAAGAGGTATTTGAACTTTAAGAGAATCTGATAGTAACCCTCTAGAACATTCTAGTGAGGGATTAAAACACAATTTATGCCTCAAACTTGAGGCACAAGTCAAGAAATGAGGGACCATTTAAGAAAAGCTGAAAACTAACTCAGGGACTAAAGGAAAAACAAAGGAAAAAGCTGATGGCTTAAGGCTCCACTATAAAAGAAACCACCTTAGCATTTTTAAAGGGATCCGGAAGCTTTCTTGTGAATTCTATAGAGAAAAATACATCTTCTTCCTATATCTCTGATAAACAATCAATTCTAATTCTTATTCCTTTGAGATTTTTTTAAATCCCTCAAAACCTGTTGAAATCCTGGGTATACTGTTCGATTGGTTTGCTGTTTTGCTTGCCTTATTCATTGCATTTACTGATAGGCTTCTTCTTTCTGCTGAATTGCAGGTATATTTGATGCTCATTGATGTATTGAAGCTGAAGTAGAATGTATCTTTAAGTGTGAAAAATCTACCGCTATTATTCTGTTCCAAATCTTCCCATGTTTTCCCTTTCCTTTAATTGTAATATATCTAATTACTTGGTAGCAGTTAAACACTTGAATCATTCATTTTGTAATAACTGGACATTTGGAACTAATTTATCTTGTAATATCTGGACTTTCGAACTATTATTCTAATATGTATAACTGATAGTACGATGAGCTAGTGATGTGGTTGTTTTAGATGGTTATTTCATGTTTTGTTTAGAAATAAGGAATTCAGGAAATGTTAGCTTAGAAAAATTATAAAAATCCTGACATTGTATATTGTTTAGTTCACTCAAGTTTCAATACATTTAGCAATAGTTGTTTCAGATCTATCCAATATAGTGTAACCTGAATCATAATTGAATTTTAGAAGTTGGACTCGTGTACTCTGACTGACGAGTATATGAGTCATCTAGTTCAGACTTAAATGTGAAAACTGATATAAAATAATCACGAGTAGTTCCCATGTAAACTTTGTAGATATATTTGATAGTTAAAGTCTTGTTTATAAACTAAAACTGAAAGGAACATCACTGAAATGTGTTCTAGGCCGGCCCAAACTTGAATCCAGTGTCTGCAATTAGCCATGAATGAGGCTAAGATGCAAGAATCATTTTCCAAAATATTTTGCCTTACTATAAACGATTAGTGCATTTAAACACCAGCAATAGTAGAGAACTTACTATGTGTTAGAATATCCTTATAAAATAAAGTGAATCGCGTTAATCCAATCAAATACCATGCGATGGCTCTTTATTCATTAAAACACATAAAAAAAATAGGAAGTACCATTTAGCAAATTTCACGGCCTTCCCACGGATTTTGAAGACGTAGTTGCTATAGGCGCGCGTTTAATTAAAATACCTTCGTAATTTCGGGTGCGCATTTATGTGAACCAAATCTCATTCTCAACGGAATTAAAATATGTCTAAAATTGCGGGTGCATTTATATGATGTGATTCGCGACGTGTTTTAATAACATTGCAAATTTTCCTAAAAAAAGATGTTAAAAACGGTTAATAATCTAAAATTGCAGGATTAACAGGTATAGCAAATCATATTTTTAGCCACTTATAATGAGTTTATGCGACCGTGTTAGAACCACGAGATCTTAGGGAGCATAACACCTTCCCTCGGGTCAACAGAATTTCTTACTCGGAAATTTCTGGTTCGCAGACTCCAATCGGGCAGTCAAAATTTCCTCGATTTGGGATTTTAAATAAACTTGTGACTTGGGACACCAAAATCTAAGCCTATTCCAAGTGGAGACTCTTGAAATAATTAATCCCGTGTCGAATAATGTCACTTTAATTGGAAAACCTCCTATACACGTGTCATTTTTCGGGGTAGCAACGTGTAAGCGAAAAAGGAGGTGTGACAACTCTGGCGACTCTGCTGGGGAGTAGAACCCAGAATCTCTGGTTCAAGGTTCAAGAATTCGAGCTTAAAATAACTGTCATATTTGGCTTCTTCTGATTTGCTTACCTGTTCTATGCTAAATGCCGCATGTTTTACCGCTTTGATATTACATGAATTGTGTATATGAACTGCTACGAGACCATTCACTTCTCACCTCCGGGGATGTGCTTACTGGTTGAGACTCCCTATTCTGTTAGTGTCTTACCCCAAAATAAGAAAGAGGCCGGACAAGTTACTAAGCCGGATGGCCTTATGGTTCCCGGTACGTAACCCCCCTCGACTCGAGTTGTTCGCTCGGGTACACAGTCTAGACCCTATACCGAGTCTAACAAAACCTCATGCCAGATCCCTAGTAGGAACGTTTATCTGCATCATGCATTTTGACTTAGGGGACTCAACACAGGGGTTGGGTCCGTCTAGGATAGGTGCCCTGAAATAAAAGACCATCGTGATGCATTTTTACGTGCTACTTGCGCATTTATTTGCCTTGGATTCGTATTTTGACCAGCCTGTAAACAACGGGAATAAATTGAGAAAATAGCAGTGCTAAGATAGTCACTTTTGAAACCAATGCTCAAATAGCGTCGAAATGCTGCCGGATTTTTCAAAAAAAAAACAAACAACAACACAAAAAAAGCACCAAATTTTGGAGTTTTTCAATAATGTCCGCGGGTTTTGATAAATTATTTTGGCCAGGGCCAACCCTTTTTCAAAACTGTCAAAAATGCCCGAGTTTATTTTCTTACTTTGAAATAAGCCGGATGGTGCCTTATTGCGACAATAGCTGAATGTTGCTACATGAGATGCCAGAAGGCTGATCTTGCTCAAATGGCCACCTCTGAATTTTATTCGGACTGGTAAGCAAGCACAGCCTGAAAAACCTTCTCGCCATAGTGTCGAAAGTCTGTATTCGCAAAGCCGGTCATAATTTTTAAAATAATTTTTAATGTTTTGAGAATACTAATTCGCCCTATTAAATGTGCAGAATGAGCACGATAATGAACAAAATTCCCTTGGAGCTGCGGTTATGATGGAATGATCTCAGGGAAGTAGGACAAAAAAGGGTCAACACACACCTAGGAGGTCTCACTAGTTTATTAAAAATCAACCCCAGGGGAGACATCTTAAAGGCTTTAATCACCTTCTGGGACACCGCCCACTACGTCTTCCACTTCTCGGATTTTGAGCTAACCCCAACTTTAGAAGAAATGACCGGATATATTGGGACCCATACCATCCCTCTAAGACATCAATACTTGATTGGACCCATAGCCCTCGCCGTGCATAAATTCCTGGGTACCCTGAAAATCAGCAGAAAATTTCACAATCCCGACTTATCGGCTGGCTTTTTCACCCTCCAGTTTATATACCAAAGATACGGCCACATCGGAGGATTCTACAACCCTGAAAACCTTATTTGTAGCAAAGGTAATTGGCCCAAGTGGAAGGAGCTCGATGCTTCGCGTTCATGGTGTCTTTTTTGGGTCTTTTAGTATTCCCGCGAAAGGACGGGACCATCGACATACGGTTAGCAGGGGTCTTTGATGACCCAAGCAAAGAGTACTCTCGCCCTAATGATCCTATCTGACATCTTCCAGGCCCTTACCATCTGTAAAGCAGCATGGGATTTCTTTGAAGGCTGTAACTTGCTGCTACAAATCTGGCTAAGGCTGTATCCGGTTCCGGTTCTGGGTCTATTTAGGTCTGCGGTTCCCGTTCTGGCGGTTCCGGTTCTGCGGTTCTGGCGGTTCTGGCGGTTCCGGTTCTGGCGGTTCCGGAGCCGGAACCGCTACCATACGGTTCCGGAACTGCCCGGTTCCGGTTCTGGCGATTCCGGAACCGCGGTTCTGGCGGTTCCAGGCGGTTCCCGGCGGTTCCAAGTTATTTTTTTTTTAAATCAATATCTTGTATAGTAGTGTTGTATGTTATATATTATATGTTATATAAATATTCCAGGATTGATATAGAAGTAAAGACAAAAAAATATTGAGACAAAGATATTCAAGGATATGATAAAAAGCATATTTATTGACCAAAATGGCATATCTTTCTTAGTGTTCCTTTCCCCAATGGAATGAGCACAACATGGTACTAATACCACCATTAAAAGAAAAAAAAACTAAAAGAAGACATGCCAATGTACAAGTTACATAATAATTTATGCATTATTTCTAACAAATCTCATAAAACCTTCAAGGTTTGGAGGTGGTTGTGTTGGCGGTGGTGGAAATGAAGCTTGTTCATCTCCACTTCCGGGTGAAGTTGCTTCCTGAGCAAGTTCTGCTAGCATTTCTTCATAGCACTCATCTATTTCTGGTTGAGATTCAGCTAACCCAAAGTTCCTTCTTTCAGAGCGGATCCAATCTCGGAATAGCACTGATTTTTCCAAGCTGCCCCGCATCGACGCTCTATGATCACCTATTTGTAGTCTTACTGACTAAAACGCTCTCCGATGCAACAGTTGACGCTTGAATCGACAGAACATCCTGAGCCATCCTTGCAAGAACGGGAAAATGCTTTTCCCTTGTCTTCCACCAATCCAAAAGGTCGAAAGAGCCGTCTGGATTCTCATTCTCTAATCCCTGCGACAAATAAACTTGAAGCTCATTTAGATGGGAAATATCATCTACATTTTCCCCTTGAGTACCCCTGAACTCAGTCCACGATTTAAGAGCTGTTAAGCCAGCAGCTCTTTTAGACGCCTGTAATGTGGACGAAGCTGGGGTTGGAATATTTGGCCTAGCATGCTCTAACGCCTGTTTATAAGCATTATAAACAGTTTGAGCATTCACTTTAATTGATGCTTGTGCATCAGATAGTGTAGCCATTTCTTCTTCATCAAGATCTAAAGCTTGATAAATACTAGAATACCAAAAGTGAGGTCCTCCTAATTTCATAGTAGGATTTAGCATAGCAGACACACCATATATAGGAGGGATTGGAAAAAAATATTTTTTAAACTTCTTTTTCATTTCTGTTATTGCATATTCATAAATTTCCCCTCCCTCGTTAAAATCAACAAATAAATTAGCAAGTGCGGCAATATATACTAAACAGGTAGAAATAGTTGGATAGTATTGGCCAGATAAAGCATTTGTAGCCACATGAAAATGTTCTAAAAAATCTAACAGAATTTTAACGTTAGTCCAATCTTGATTAGTTAACATGTCATTATCTTCCTCTCCACAATTCCGAGAATTATAAGTAGCGTTAATTGGGTTTCTATATTCGTACGCCACTACTAAACTTTCGTACATGTAGTTCCACCTAGTCGGGCAAGGTTTAGGTACCTTTCTTTCTCTAAGGCCATATTCGTCACATTTTTTAAAATATTCTCTAAGTCTACTTCTACGG
Organism: Nicotiana benthamiana; assembly: GCA_034376525.1. Lineage (NCBI taxonomy): Eukaryota > Viridiplantae > Streptophyta > Magnoliopsida > Solanales > Solanaceae > Nicotiana > Nicotiana benthamiana. The sequence continues at coordinate 7,175,455 of CM067325.1, forward strand.
TTTGAATAAAAAAGCCAATTAAGAGCGAATTTAACCTTTTCAATTTCTATGTTTAAAATTCTCATACCATCACCAACAATTAAGTGATAAATATGACATATACATCTAACATGGAAAATATTTGTAAAAGTATGATTAAGTGTTCTAGTTAAAATACCTATTGCATTAGTGTTGTTACTAGCGTTATCCATGGAAATTGACATTATTTTATCACTAAAACAAAAATATCTACATACATCTGAAACAGTGCTAGCAATAAACTTACCCGTGTGCCGTGAATTAATAATTCTATATGCAATAATGCATTTTTGCATTGTCCAGTCTTCGTCTATCCAATGACTGGTTACGGTTAGATAATCACAATCATTTCCACTTCTACCAATATCAGTTGTAATAGACATACGATTACCTATATGGGTAAATAAATAACGCAAGTATTGTTCATATTCATGCTTGTATTTATAAATGTCGGCCTTAACTGTGGCGCGAGGCCAACCTTTATATGTAGGATAAAATACTCTTCTAATATAATGAATCCAAGCAGGATTAGAAGCAAAAGAATAAGGCAAACACATAACAGTAATCATTTTAGCTAGTTCTTCACGATCCTTATTTGGATCGTAATACAATATACCTTCGGTGACTGTGTTTATTCCTGGTTGAACTAGATTAGAACCAGTACTTGGGTTAACTGTTGTTTCAGGACTTGTCCTCCCCTCTTGTTGCGCTTTCAATTGGATATATCTAGCCTTATCGCTAGGGTGTAATTTTATATGTTTAACTAAACTACCTGTGCTGCTACGATCTCCAGTATACCTATGCACAAGTAATTTCCCACAAGATTTACACTTAGCCTTATTTTGTTCTCTTAGTTGAATAAAAAATTCCCAAACTAATGAAGTTTCTGAACGTTTAGGAGGTTGTCTACTAAAAGTGGGAGTTTGTACGGGTGGGTGTTCCGGTTCATTAGTAGCAGGACTAGTAGGTGTATCATCTAAATCTACCGGAGCTTGGGTTTCGTCATCATCATCATCCTCATTTCCCTCTAATATTGGTGCATTAGGATAAAGCATATTCATAATATCATCATCTATTCTATCACCGACTGTTACATCATGTAGAAAATCAACATCGCTAAATTGAAGGGTGATTACTATCAAGTATTCCGAAGTTTTCATTAGTATTTCTAGGTTGGCTACTAGTTTCAACTTGTTTATCTTTTCTAGGCCGGGGTGCCGGGGGAGGGGTAGTATTTTGGCGACTAATGTCACCGGTTTTATTTTTTCCTTTTCCGAACATATTTTTCAATGAAAATGCCATATTAATTATAATTAAGCAAAATAACAACACACAAAAATATTCTAATCACGTAAGAGTTGAAACGAGTTTACCGGATTGACAAACAACTTCTTGAAAATTGAAAATCGTTGAAATCGAACACTTGAAAACTTCAATCCAACAACTTCACAATGTTTCACGAAATTGCAACAATAAATTAAGCACTTGCACTAGAAAGATTGAAAGAGAGCTTGAGAGAGATTGAGATATATTGATGAATTGGTGAATTAAAATGAAAGAATGAGGGGGTATTTATAGTTGAGAAATGAGAAATTGTGTAATTATATAAAGTTTGGGGTTAAATTAAAGTTTGGGGGGGTTAAATGGCTATTTTTGAAAATTCCAAACGGCTAATTTTGAAAAAGAGCCGTTTGAATTTTTTTTTTTTTTAAAATTTCAAACGTTGCGGAACCGGATGGAACCGCCTGAACCGGTCCGGTTCCGATTCCGGTTCTGGCGGTTCCGGTTCCGCAGTTCTAGCGGATGGAACCGCTCCATCACGGTTTCGCGGAACCGGAACCGCCAGAACCGCGGTTCCGGTCCGGTTCCGGTTCCGAACCGGGCCACTTCCAGCCTTAAATCTGGCTGATTGAGCATTTATGTCACAGGCCTCGGTTCGCAAATTATGGGCTGCCAACAAAAGGTTGCATAGAAGAATTTAACAACAGAGTGAATGGGTTTAAATTACAAGAGGATGTCGCAGAGTGGGTGTCGCATCTCCGTGTTATTTCTGCAAAACAAATAGAATGGACATTCAGTTGGCTCTCTATGGACGAGATTGTGTATATGACCGCCACCGGACCTCATTTCCTTTTGATGGGCATTTGAAGCATCCAACCATATGCGCTCTATAGAGTACTCAGGCAATTGGGTAGATGCTAGACGATTCCCAGCGACGAGGATATCAGCAGCCATGTAGTTGAGATAAGCTAATGGTCAATTCCCCGAAGCTGTGGTACGCCAAATTTGGAGCGAATTGCAATATTTGACAATTGACACTCGAGTACGTGACGTATATATATGTGAGGTTGCACTGGGGTATGTTACTTGGTACAAACGGGATATAGAGCCCGAGAGGCCGGCAAAGACCCAATCTCCACGAATTTACTGAAACATCGCAAGAGCTGTGGGATTGGTTAGAAAAAGAAAATGAATACCGGGCTACTATAGGAAGGCCGGAAAAGAAATATAAAGAATTGCAATTCGAAAGCAGTCTGCGAACTGCAGCCAGCGAAGGAGAAAAGAAGGTATTGGTTGAAGAAAACAAAGCCCTGCAAGCCCAGATTCAGAAAATAAAGACAGCCGCAGAAAATTCTCCGAGGAGCACAAACGATGAAAAGCTCATAAAGAACCTGCATCGAAAATTAACTGAATTCGGTTTCGACCTAAATAAGGTAGAAGGTGAATTATCTAGAGCTCGGAAGCAGTTAATTAAAAGTACAGAAGAAAGAGCCTGCATACTGTAGCAGTTAAAAGAGGGAAGAGACAATGAAGGCATTGGCTTAAAAGAGGGTTGTCATAGCTGAAAACAAAAAGGCCAAACAAGCCAAAGAGTTCAAATCCGAGAGAGAGCATTGCTATGCGGTAATAGCGGGATTGGAAAGAGATCTGCGTCAGTTTCAAAAGCTAAATCAAGCAGCTGAACGAACTTTAGAAGAGCGGGCCGAGCAAATAGGGCGTCTGCTACAAGAAAAATGAGTTATCGGGGAGAAGGTGCGGGCAATTGCAGACTATATTACCACTAAATGCAGTCACTGCGAGGACATGACAAAATCTATGTTTTTCGCTGATGCTATGACATTTGTTTGACAAGTGATGGAAGATCTCCACTATCTCCAAGGAAGTCTAGCACGCAAACCTGCGGCAAGGCCGAATGATGCTCCGCAAGCCCCAAAAGCATTTGAAGTGTAAATGTACTCATAGATTTGTATTTTTCTAAAGAATAGTCTGTCTGTTTTCCTTTCGAGTCTGTAAGGTTATTAAGTCCCAGTCTGGTAGTTGCTTTTCGTTCTATTAGCCTTGTAATCAAAGTTTATATCTTTATCAAAATTGAAAATGCCAAAGATATTTTACTGTGTACTTAACCTTTTGTTTCCATGAACAACGCTCGGTCTAATTCATGCAAAGTCATGATGTAGGCAATCTCTATAGGATTCGACCATATTCTTTAAAACGAAAAAAATAAGTAGGAAATAAAGAGGAAATAGGAATAAATGTCGGGATGACACATGCGACTATGACAAGCATACAGAAACCCATTATCTGCATAGGTGCATCATGCTCAACGTGTGATTTCCTGTTTGTCATTTACCCCAAACTAACTACATTATACAAGTTATAGTACATGTGTTTAGACAAGTGGTTGGTTTTGCCGTAAACTGGCTTCACACAGATACTTCACTAGGTTAGAGGGAAATACAGATATGTCGACTGAGATGACTCTACTGGTCGTCCCTATTCCAAAGGACAGCTCGATCACAGGAATACCAACCTCTGAATCTGCAGCGGCTGAAGAGAACCGAATCCTGTGGCTCCGAGTCATGGAAATGTGGGATGCCTGGACCAATGGAGAGGAACCCCCAAGCGCTATCCCCGGGTTTCCCGAGCTATTTCCAAGGTCAGGGGGTACCTCTACTATCCCTATCAATCACCCAAACATTCTCATGGGTCAGCTTACCATATCAACCAATTTTGTTGGGGCGCCTTATGAAACCCACCCTCTAATTTTTGAATCCGGGCTAGTTCCCAACATCTTTACGACCCCTCCGTGCGCAGCTACTACGCAGCCTACAGTACCGAGGCCCGTGTTTGACCCACAACCTTTACATTCCAAACTCCCAACTACCAAAATGAGCCTCCCCCATACCCTACATACAGCTACCCTCAGCCAGCATATGAGCTTACCCTTGTGCAAGACAAAACTTCCAAAACTCCCGAGCAGGATGAAATCACAAGGAGAATGAAGTCTTGAGCAAAGCCTGAAGAACATGCAGGGACTAAGCGGATAGAAAAGTGGATCTTATTTAGACCTGTGCATGTTCCCCCATGTATATCTTCCTTTGGAGTTTAATATGCCGAAATTCGAGAAGTACGATGGCCAAGACGACCCCATCACCCATCTGAAAAAGTATTGCAATCAATTATGTGGAGCCGGGGGGAAGGAAGAACTCCTGATGGCGTAATTTGTGGAGATCTTAGTGGGTATTGCATCCGAACGGTACATAGATCAAGACATTACCTGATGGCACATATGGGATGACCTCACCCAAGACTTTGTATGACAATTCCAGTACAACATCGACATCGCCCCCGATAGGAATTCCCTAGCCAACCTGAAGAAGAAACGTGCTGAAAGCTTTAGAGAGTATGCTAATAAATGGCGGGAGCAAGCCTCGAGAGTGAAGCCTCATATGGACGAAACAGAAATGGTCACCGTCTTTCTGCAAGCATAAGAGGCAGACTATTTTCAGAACATGATGTCCACAATGGTAAAACCATTCGCAGAAGCAATAAAGATTGGGAAAATGGTAGAGAATGGCCTCAAAACAGGGAGGATTCTAAGTCAATCTGCCATAAGAGTGACCTTCCAGGCCGTACACGGAGGGGCGGGAGGAATCCCAAGGAACAAGAAGAAAGAGGAAGCATCCATGGCAGCCTCTGGGATGAGAAAACAACATACTCACATGCATGCATTCTCTGAAAGAGCGCCTCAACATTACTATCATCACCGAGACATGCACTATGTCCCTCAACCCTACGCAGTTATGAACGCTCATTACGTTGCCTGACCTCACCAGCAGAACAATATAAATCAAGCTCCAAGAAATCAACTTCCTCAGAATCATTACAATTCTCGCCCTCAGTAAAATAATTACCGTCCCAAGGAGCCACCCAGGAGACAGAACTTCACCACACTAGGAGAATCCTATGCCAACCTGTTCCCAGATATGGTCCACATGGCCTCCTCCAGCCTGTACCCCCAAACAGACAGAATCCTGAATCACCTTCTTACCAAAGGGGCATGCGTTGTGCCTACCACTCTGGGGCAGAGAGACATGACACTGAAAATTGTTGGACCTTAAAACAAGCAGTGGAGGACTTGATTGATCAAAAGAATATAGTTCTAAGAGATGACGAGGTCCCAAATGTAACTGATAACCCGTTACCGGCTCACAACAACGGGCCGGTCATCGGAATGATCTGCGAGGACAAAGAATTTGATCCTGCTCTGAAAGCCATCATAGCTATCGCCAAGGCAGATAGAAAACCAAAAGTCACCCCATAGAAGATGGAAGAAAAGAAAATGAATGAAGCCAAATGCCCCGAAGGAGAAAAGAAGGCTGAGCTCGAAGTTGAGACGACCCCTACCAAGGAAACAATACTCTACATCCCACGAGGACGCAAAGAAAAACAGCCCACTTTAAGCCCTCTAAAAAGGATCGAGCTGAACAAAACCATGTATGTACCCAAGAAAGCCTATATGGTACGTGGATCGATTAAACCACCGGTGCTGTATGAGCTCGTGGTTATCGGTCACGCGCCGCAAAAGCCCATGACCAACCCCTCAGCCTTCCCTTGGAATTATCAGGAAACCATCGTTACATTCAGGGGCAAAGAAGTCCTAGGAGAAGCCCAAAAGGGGTGCCCCACAAAGGAATACTTAGACATGGAAGAGGTGAACGCCGCTACCAAACGACGATTTCCACCAAAGAGGCCAGTGAATGCTGAGGAAGCAGAAGCTTTTTTCCATATAATGAAAATGACGGAGTACGAAGTGGTGGATCAGCTCCGAAAATCCCCTGAGCAGATTTCTTTATTGTCACTCCTGATGAAATCTCCCGAGCATCAATAGGTGTTGGCTAAAACTCTGAACGTAGCTTATGTACTAGTTGAGACCTCTGTAGAGCAGCTAGAGAAAGTGACGGAGAGATTCTTCGCTATTAACCAGGTATCATTCATTAAGAATGACTTACCCCCAAAGGGAGCGGCTCACAACAAGGCGTTGCGCCTCACTGTCAAATGTGAGGGATACTACGTCAAAAGAGTGATGGTCGACGGAGGTTCCGCAGTAGACATATGCCCACTATCTACCTTGAATAGAAATGAGATCGGGACAAGGAGGATTCGTCTTAACAACGTATATGTCCGAGCCTTCGATGGAATCAAAAGGGACACCATATGTGAAATTGGTTTGGTGCTCACTATTGGTCCAGTCGACTTCAAAGTAACATTCCAGGTGTTGGACATGGAAACCTCCTACAACTACCTCCAGGGAAGGCGATGTATTCATGCAACAGGGACAGTGCCTTCAACCCTGCACCAAATGCTGAAATTTAAGTATGAAAATCAGGAGATTGTATTTCATGGAGAGGACGAACAATCAATCCAGCGGGACCCCTATGTTCCCTGTCTAGAAGCCAAGGAAGGGAGTGAACAGATATTCTTTCAAGCTTTTGAAGTCGTAGTAGCTGATCAGCATGAAGAGGGCAAGCCGCTCCCTCAACCTTTCCTGTCAAATGCTTCAATTATGGTAGCAAAGGAAATGACGCGCCAAGATTTCAAGCCAGGCAAGGGACTCGGAAGCTCCCTACAAGGCATAACCGAGCCGGTCGCCTTGCCTGCCACAGAAAAGTTCTTTGGATTGGGATTTCATCCAACCTCAGAAGATATCACTTGGGCTAATCACAGAAAGCGCCAAGGATGGGACTTACCATGACCCATACCTCACTTGTACAAAACCTTTATAAAACCAAAGTACAGTGAAGATGAGGAAGAAGAAACCTTCACGACAGAAGAAATTGATGAGATTTGCGGGGCTATGAGAGAGTTTCTCTATGAAGTAAACATAGTCTAACCGAGAGAAGGTTCAAGGCCGCTGAAGTGCTGTATATGGGGCCAGATGCCAAACTTCACACTGGAATGACACACATTTTCCGGTCAGGCAGGAGACCCGGTAATCTCGCCTTGCTACCTCTTCCCACATCACGAGCTATTTCAGGGTGTAGCTCGGTTGCTTGTTTTCCTTTTAGCACTTTAAATATCAAATGTAAACGCTGTTTATCTTTCAAGTTCGAAGAAATAAAATCAATATTTTATCATTCACACTTCTTTGCCTTTATCTGATTTTTGTCTTGTCTTTATTTTTCATCTTTTCTTTCAGTCCCAATAATGCGGCTTTAAATAAAATGACATGCTAGCGGACTTCTTGCCACGACCCAAACTCGCTGCCTGTCTGTGAAATAACGAACCAGGAACCGCAATACAATGAAGAAGAGGCTTTTAGGGAAATCACTCGAGAGTTGGAACACTTTGAAAACAAAACTAAGCCTAACTTAAATGATACTAAACCAGTTAACCTAGGCAATCTCGACGAAATTAAAGAAACTAAAATAAGCATCCACGCAAATAAAGAAATATGGGATTCATTGGTTAAACTCCTGTTGGAATTCAAAGACGTAATTGCGTGGTCCTACGATGACATGCCTGGATTGAGTATGGATTTGGTAGTTCATAAGTTGCCTACATACCCCGAATGCCCTCCGGTCCAACAAAAACAAAGAAAGTTCAAGCCTGATGTCAGTGATAAAATCAAAGAGGAGATTACAAAACAGCTTAAAGCGGGGCTTAATCCGGGTAGTGCGGTACACCACATGACTGGCTAATGTGGTCCAGGTGCCGAAAAAGGACGGGAAAACTCGAGTGTGTGTGGATTATAGATATATGAACAAGGCAAGTCCCAAGGATAATTTTCCTCTGCCCAAAATCCACATCCTTGTCGATAATTGTGCCAAGCATGAGATTTATTCCTTTGTAGACTGATACGCAGGGTATCACCAAGTGTTGATGGATGAGGAAGATGCTGAGAAAATCACCTTTACCACACCTTGGGGAACATATTATTATAGAGTTATGCCTTTTGGATTGAAAAACGCCAGGGCAACATACATGAGGGCTATGACCACCATCTTCCACGATATGATGCATCGAGAAATAGAGGTGTACGTGGATGACGTGATTATCAAATCCAAGACGCCGGGCGATCATGTAAAGGATATGAGGAAATTCTTCAAAAGGCTCCGCAAATATAATTTGAAATTAAATCCGGCAAAATACGCATTTGGAATCCCGTCGGGAAAACTTTCGGGGTTCATCATCAGTCGAAGAGGCATTGAATTGGATCCAACCAAGATCAAATCCATTTGGGAGCTACCCCCGCCAAGGACCAAAAAGGATGTAATGAGTCTATTGGGAAGACTGAATTACATCAGCCGATTCGTCGCCCAATTGACTTCAACATGTGAGCCTATATTCAAGGTGCTGAAGAAGGATGCGGCAATTAAGTGGACGGTCGAGTGTCAGGAAACTTTTGATAAAATCAAACAATACTTGTCCAATCCACCAGTTTTGGTTCTGCCAGAACCAGGGAGGCCACTGTTTCGCTATCTGACGGTCTTAGAAGGCTCTTTCAATTGTATTCTCGGGCAGCATGACGCCACGAGAAAGAAAGAGCAGGCCATTTGTTATCTGAGCAGAAAGTTTACGAGTTACGAGGCCAAGTACATAATGTTAGAAAGAACGTGTTGCGCCTTGACATGGGTAGCTCAGAAGTTAAGGCATTGTCTGCAAGCCCATACCATTTATCTCATAACCAGGCTGGATCCACTAAGGTACATTATCCAAAAACCAATGCCCACAGGGCCGACTAGATAAATGGCAGATCTTGCTCACCGAGTTCGACATTGTTTATGTCACTCGTACGACGATGAAAGCTCAAGCGTTGGCAGATCATCTGGCATAAAACCCCATTGATGACGAATATCAGCCTTTAAACACTTACTTCCCTGACGAAGAAGTGAACTCATTGGAAGTAGCAACCAAATACACCCCCGTCTGGAAAATGTTTTTCGACGAAGCGGCAAATGCAAAGGGCGTAGGGATCGGGGCAATTTTAATCTCACCCACATGCCAACATTATCCAGCTACAACCAGACTTCGGTTCTTCTGCACCAATAATACAACTAAGTATGAGGCTTGCATTATGGGCGTGAACATGGCTATTAACCAAGATGTCGAGGAGTTGCTAATCATGGGAGATTCCGATCTAATCATCCGATAAGCTCAAGGAGAATGGGAGACAAGGGGCGTTAAGCTCCTCCCGTACAGGCAGCATGTGGAAGACCTTAGCAAACGGTTCAGATCGGTAGAGTTCAGGTACATTCCCCATTGCCATAATGAGTTAGCAGATGCACTCACAACCTTGGCTTCCATGCTGCCATACCCTCGGAACGCCTATGTTGATCCCTTACAAATCCAAATCAAAGAAAGACATGGGTATTACAATGTAACCGAAGTAGAGCTTAGCCCACAACCTTGGTATTACGACATCTTGAGATTCCTAAAATCACCGGAGTATCCTGAGCAAGCCACCGGAGAACAAAAGAAAACCATCCGACGGCATGCGAGCAATTTCTTCTTAAGTGGTGACACTTTGTATAAAAGGACCCCAGATCTTAATTTATTTTCCTTCATCACAACCGACTAGAAACCTATCAAGAAAAATGATAATATTTATTAGGGCACGGAAAATTAACTAGAAAAGTAAAGATTAGCAGTTGAGTAGTAATATATAATAGTTGACGGTGAATTTACAAAGAGTCGAACTAGCTAAAAATAGAATTTACGAAACCATAAGCAGTGGCGGATCTAGGAATTCAAGTTTGTGGGTGCTGAATTTTTTTTGTACATAAAATTAATGGGTGCTTTTGTAAATTTTTATACATTTTCTCAAATTTTCTATATAACTATACATCCTCTGCGTCGAGGTTAATGGGTGCTCAAGTACCCAAATTCCATGTGTAGATCCGACACTGACCATAAGGAATTAATTAGTGGGAATAGAGACTTAAATATTTAGTCTTTTCATCTGTTGTGTAGTCGTATACTCCAATGAAGTGACCATCTGCAGTGGCGGAGCCATTCATTGATAAGGGGAGTCAATTGACAATTATTTGTCGGCAAATTATACCGTGTAGATAAATTAAATATTTTATTTTTATGCATATATATTATATGTTAACTTTTTTTTATTTTTTTTATACGCTTACTTATTTATATTTTGACTCTTTTAAAAAAATTCTGACTTCGCCCTAACTACGACAACAATACTTTGTTAACGAGCAATGAACTTGGCTGGCCTGACTGAAAAAAACAAGAGACATATAGTATTAAAATCTTGTTAGTCCATACGGCTGTTCTTATGACAGCTTAGAAGATTTGAATAAATAATTTATTCAATATAATATATACCTAGTGACTCTGAGATATGATAGTTCTTCTCCATAGTCTTTGTAATCAACGAAATGATAAAGTTTTTAGCAGGGATGGCTCAATGAAATCGAAAGTCTAAAGTCAAAACTTAAAAAGATATGGAGAAATAGCATTAGTAACTGATAATGTTGGACAACTAAATACGATTAAGTTTATAATCAAGAAAAATTGTATGGTCTTAATAATTTTTCTTTCAAGGTTTTAAGTTTTCTTTTAAGTATTTCACAGTATAATATTGTCTAATATTTTAAAATTTTGAGTTAAATTATTCAAATATTAATACCAACTAATAAAATATTTGATAACTAAAATCAATATATGTATTGAAACCAAATGTTAATATTTTGTTAATTTAAAAAAAATCTTACTAGTATAAATAATTTTAACGAGTAGAAATTTTTTTGAGGAGTCTTTGACTCTCTGGGCCAGAATGCAGAAGCTTTAGTAGCTTTACCCTAAAGCCACCCATGGTACTTAGAGGACAGATTACACAGTATATTATTTGAGGAACTTATAGTATGTGACACTTACCTTTGTTCTTAGTAAAAACGTATCAGCTATTTCTATTACATTTGCTAAGTGGTTTAATAGCTTAAGTTGTGTCAGTCGTTGTGATAAAATGAGTTGAATATTCAGAACAGCTATCATATTGCACAGTAAGTAAATTTTTTATTTTTTATTTTAGACAATGATGTGCTATATAGTTTCTTGATATTTATTATGAAACACAATAATTGCAATTTTTCCATTAAATAAAGAGATTGCAATTTGGATTTTCACTAATCGAGTTACTAGAAAATTGAAGCGACTATCACCTAGAAGCATATTTGTACAGTTCCCAAGTACAAGCTTACTTAAATCTTGTTGGAGAACAATTGGACGAGTCATACAATTTAACAAGGCCAATCATGTTTTTTGAAAATTTTACTTTTGTCACTTCATATATCATCCTTCTTGTAAAAGCAGATTGATCTTTTTGTTCCTACCATGCTCTGTTGGGTGGAACTCCAAGGAATTGACCTTTTTTTTAATTTTTGTATGTGCTTTTTTTGTGGGAAAAAATATTATTGTTAGTTTAATTTTAGTTGCAATATGTCATGACTCAGATGAGTCAGGAAAACTGATGAAGCTCTATTAAGTGCAGTAGTACCTCAAAATTCGATTACAAAATATTGTTGACCCCTAGATATTTGGTCCAACGGAGACGAATGACAGAGAAAAGGACAATAAAAAAAATAGTTGTCAAAGTGAGATAAAACTAAGTGAATATTTGCAATTCAACACATATGCTATCTATAGATGTTATATCAAGTTTTGTGAATGATGAAGATAATGTAATTAACACTTTGCGTCCCTTGTGATGCTTGATTTGATTTTTCCATAATAAGCAAAGAAAAATGTTACAAAGTATGGGTATCCCAAACATACTTTTGCTCCCTATGGCCAAAAGCAAAATTATAAAAGAATGGCGAAGAAAAAAAGTGTAGCGTGCCATGCTATAGGGGTGAACCATACATTTCATTCCAAAAGACAACATGGCAAAATTAATGAGAATATGTAAAATGATTAAGTGAAAGAAGACTATTTATTGGCAACAAAATTAGGCCCATAGAGAAAAACATGAGTACCCAAACAATTAGTATACGTTAAAACAATTGACAACAAAAGGCAAAAATAGAAAGTAGTCTCTCACTCCGGGGTCATCTGGTTCTTCTTAATTCTTCTTTTCACGATGGTTCAAATTTTAAGATAAGCGAATAAATTATTTTGGTGAATACAACTGTTGGAATAGATTATATTATTTAGCATTATTTCATAATATCACACAATATCAATATAAAAAATAAGCTCATAATATTACAAACAAAGATAGAGTACGGCGTGGATTTACAATAAAACAATATTAGGTAAAATAGGACAATTAGTAAGGCCAAGATGAGAAGAAAAAAAATTATAACGATATGATCACACTAAATTTATCTTTATATAAAATAACACTAACAATAAATTTTACAATACAATATAAAATAATTCAATTAACCATCAAAATAAATATTATATTTAAATTAATAATATAATAAAATCTTCATCGGCATATTAATTTTAAAGAGATACTCTGACCTCCCACGAGAACATTTCCCTTAACTCAATATCATCAATCCTTCTTCTTCTTCGACAACATGTCATACCCTCCTCCAATAAGCAAACCTAAAACCCTAGATCTAAGCCTCATGAGCTACCAACATCTACCAAACTCAACTACGAAATTACTAGCCCAAGATGAAGCAACTCACCACAACTCTAAGAGGCCCGGTGATTCACCTAGGTTATATTTCTCACCCCACCAAACTCATTCCCATGCACATACTACTACACACGTTAGCAAAATAAATAGTGAAGCAATGGACACTACGCAAACTCTACCACATGCCACATCAACTCTACCTCCATATATGCCAATCACACTCTTCTACCAAATGACCCTAAACCGAAACACACAAGCTAACACCCTTTTCTAGTTGGCATGATGACCTACACATACTAGACCTAAAGCCCAACACCACACTCCAACTATACCACTCTGCCTCTATGTAAATAATTCCTGCTACTACAAGCTCGCATGATAAGCCCAATCCACAAGAAACAATTAATCCACCGCCTTCCCCGACCTCCTCTTCCTCTACTAGTATTGCCACCATATCATTAGCAAATCTCACAAACATACAACATTCCACCTCTTCTTCTATTTCTATTATATAAAATCTACATGCAACACCACAATGCACCACCCGCCCCTCTCAAAACTCATCACCGACGTCCTTTCCAACTTCTATATAGACTACTGAATCTTCATTTCCTCTCTCCACCAATATTGGCCAACCAAACTCCATCTCCACAATATTACCCGATAATTTAGAACTCCCAAACTCCAAACCTATTCAATCCTCCCCAATCTTGGCTCGGGATTGGATTACAAAATCATGCATTAACCTTCTCAATGATAGTGAACAATCAAGAAGTGATCATTAGTCTTCAAAATTCCCAAGATCATTAGTCTCCAAAATTTCGAATACCTAGCACAAATAGTAATGGACGACATGACAGCTGCCATGAACCTATATGGCCAGTACCAATGGGCCAACACTCAAATGAACCCCCATCATCAACCCCAACTATACCCCTATACATGGAACACTCCTCCTCCATACCACCTGAACAACTACGAGGAGCTTCCTTTTTACCCAATAGCACAGTCTCCCATTCCATGGATACCCGATCACACTTACATGCAACCACCGATAATGCCACTGTCCCCAGTGAGCCTATTCGAACCTCTTACCCCCTCACCAAGCTCCATGAGCCCACAACCACCATCCCCAAACTACCAAGAAATAATTACACCTAGGAAACTTACAGCAACTAGGGCTGCTTAACGGGCGGATTGGACGGTTATTCACTCTTCACGGTTTGGCTTATAAATTATTGACTTTTAAATGTATTAATCCGCTAGCCTCCCGATAAGATATCCGACGGATTGGTATCGGTTTAGCTCTTATCGGGCGGCTTATCGGCCTAATTCAATCCATTTTGCGTGCTTTAATTGTTTTGTTGCAAATAAAAAAGGTTTAGCTTGGAACTTATCGCACCGACTACGAGATGTTAGACTAAGCTATGTTTCTTATATTTTTGGGATACAGACAATGAACTAGCACTTGGATCTAGGGAAAAAGAGTAGAGGAAAAGGAAATAGAAAGTTAATGGATAAAAATACAAAACAACAAAAAAGCAAAGCGAACACATTCAATTGTGCTAAAATTGGCCATTAACAAAAAATTATATTAACCACTTAATTTGTTCTGATATACAAAATCCACTGCGATTGCGATTCACATTCACTACTGCAAAATCTTCTTATTTATGCAATCTTAAAAATATACTTACGTAGAAATAGTCCATATATATATATATATATATATATATATATATATATATATATATATATATATATATATATATTCTTAACGGATTAACGGATTATCCGTTAAGAAAATTGAATAAGCCCCCAAATCGATAAGCCGTTAATAAAAAAATTTCAATTCGTTCCCCGTCCATTAAACCGTTAACCCGATACCAATAAACAATTAAGCTTCGATTTCAGTTCGGTTAGCAATTCGGTTTGATCTTGAACACCCCTAGCAGCAACCATGGAAGATATGAGGGAAACAAGAACAACACCAATATGGCTAGGGGCCTGCCATATTACCATCCTAAAGTAGGAATACGCCAAAAAAATATCGTTCAACTGCTCCCCAAAAGTGACCAAGTGATTGATCAAGTTACGCCCCACAGTGAACCCGGAGACGAGGAAATTTGTTGTAATGATCAGTCCAACCCTACCCCACACATGGAGGAGACACAAACTCTAAAGCAGCCTCACCCATACCCGTAGCTCCACCCACACGAACTAACTCAATGAATTTCGTCATTTGGAATTGTCATGGAGCACAGTCTCCAAATTTTAAGAGAAACTTTTGATCTATGCTCAACTACTACAAGCCATCACCGGTAGTACTCTTAGAAACACACCTTACTTATTATGTGACGTTAAGGGATGACTTTGATCTCACTAGTTACTCACAAGCTCCAGAGGGACAAGCAAGAGGTATAGTGGTATTGTGGGATAACAATATTGTGCATATTATTGAAATAATACTCAAAAATCAGAAAAACCACTACATGGTGTAGGTAAGTCCTGAAGGACACTTTCCTGTTTTCAGCTATATATACGAGCAATTTATTATTTAATTGTAAATTACTTAGGCAAAATCTCATGTATATCGCATATTTCTATAGGGGCCCTTGGTTAGTGGGCCGATATTAATGAAATACCATACTCAAATGAAAAATTGGTGGATGCCCTATCAGTAATCCTAGGACAGATTTCATGTTAAATTGTTTAAATTATTGTGAACTAATAGATTTAGAATTTAGAGGCAGTAAATTTATGTGCACAAATAAATGTCGCAAATGATCTTTAATTCTAGAAATATTAGATCGAATAGTAGCTAATTGTGAATGGCTTAATATTTTTCCGGAAGAACAAGGGCACAATCTACCTAGAATTCTTCGGACTATAGTCCACTACTTTTAAATCTAAATAACCGCCCCCCCAAGAACTAGTACATTTTGATTAGAAACTAAGTGGTTATCGTGTCAAGATTTTCTCAACTACTCAACCAAACATGGCATAAAACACCCCCTTATTACAAGCTATTGGGGAGTTCATAATCTTGTGCAAACATGGAACGAAAATACTTTTAGAAATATTTTCCACCAAAAAAAGCATATCCAAGCCTGTTTAACGAGCATAGAAAAATCAACAAATTATCCAACGAGTCATGTCACAACCCATATTCCGTATTAGGCCGTGAGAGTGCCCAATATCGTTGTTAGGCAAGCCAACACTAATCAGATAGTAAATTCTCATTTATATAGTTATTACGCGATAACTCCCATTATAGATTTTAGAAATTTATGATTTTAAAAAGTTAAGCATATTTAAATGAAGGAAATAAATACGAATCTGAATCATGAAGACAATCCAAAACATCATAATCTTATTAATGTATGAGCCAAGACCTGGCGTAAGAAGTGTGTGAGCAATTTAGTAGAATATACAAAATCATACTATCTTACTGTCTGGAAAAGAGACAGGAACAAAAAGACAAAAGAAAGACTCCAGCTGTTGCAGATCGGCTCAAAATAGATGCTCACTAGAAAGTCTCGAGTAGAGGAGTCCACTTCATGCGTCAGATGGCCAGATGCACCTGCCTTAAAACCTATTCAATTAAGTACATAAGTGTAGCATGAGTACATAGAAATATATACACAATAAGTATCTCATCTAACCTCGCAGAAATAGTGGGGGAGGAGAGGGGGAGGAGAGGGGTCGACTCCGACACTTACTAGGGTCAGCAATATAATAATATAAAGTTCAATATATTTAGTTTACAAGATATATAAATAACAATGAGCTCAAACAAGAAATATTATTGAAAATCCTATCATCCACTTAATAAACTAGGCATTTTCATCCACTTAAATACGTTACTACCACCCCATCCATCCACATTTTCCAACACCATAAAAATGCAGGTGACAATCAAAGAACCAACTCAGAGTGGAAGACTGTACCCTTTCCTCGAAGACCCATTACCCATATGAGGCGACACAAACAAATATACAAATATGGGGCAGAAGCGAGCACCTCACCACCAAAAACAACAATGAAAGGAAATACAATAACCTCCTCAAAGTCAGAAACGCCAACGGAGCTAGTGCCAGGTATGTCTCATTCTCTGCCCCCACCAATACCCACTTACCCGTCCCCTACTACTCAATTAATTAGATAACCAGGCTTATCGAATAACAATAATTTTAGTATTTTAAGAACTTTTACTAACTAATTAGAGGAACCTAATTAGCAACACCTACCAAACTCAGCCATGAAATTACAAGCCAAAGACGAAGCAACCCACTATAACTCTTAAGAGGCCAAGTGATTCACCTATGTTACATCTCCTACCCCACCAAACCCATTCCCATGCACATACTACTACACATGTTAACAAAATGAACAGTGAACCAATAGATACTATGCAAACTCTACCACATGCCATTTCAACTCCACTTCCATGTAACGTCAATCACACTCTTCTACCAAATGACCATAAACTGGAACACACAAGCCCACAACCCTTTCTAGTAGGCAATGATGACCTACACATGCTAGACCTAAAGCCCAACATCACATTCCAACTATACCACTCTACCCCATGCAAATAAATCTGGCCACTACAAGCCCGCGTGACAAGCCCAATCCACAAGAAACACTTAATCCAATGCCTTCCCTTGACCTCTCCTTCTTTTACTAATACTGCCACCATATCATTAGCAAATTCCACAAATATAACATTCCACACCTTCTTCTATTTATATTATAGAAAATCTACATGCAATTCCACAATGCACCACCCTTTCCTCTCAGAACTCATCACCAACATCCCTTCTAACTCCCATATAGACCATTGAATATTCATTTCCTCTCTCCATAAATATTGGACAACCAAACTCCACCTCCACAAAATCACCCAGTAATTTAGACCTCCCAAACTCCAAACCCATTCAATCCTCCCCAATCTTGGCTCGATATGGGGTTATAAAAACATGCATTGACCTACTCAATGATAGTGAACAATCAAGAAGTGATCATTCATCTCCAAAATCCCAAGACCTAGCACCAATAGGAACAGAGGGTATGCCGCCTGCATTGAACTTATATGGTCAGTACCAATGGGCCAACACTCAAATGAACCCCCATCATCAACCCCAACTATTACCCCTATGTATGGAACCTTCCTCCTCCATACCACCTAAACTACTAGGAGGGGCTTCTCTTTTACCACCAACACAGTCTCCCATTCCATGGATACCCGATCACACTTACATGCAACCACCAATGATGCCACTATCACAGTGAACCCATTCTAATCACTTAACCCCTCACCAAGCTCCATGAGCCTACAACCACCATCTCCAAATGACCAAAAAATAATTTCACCTCAGAAACTCGCAACAATCATGTAATAGATGAGGGAAACAAGAACAGAAATAGTATGGCTAGGGGCCTGCCATATCACCGTCCTAAAGGAGGAATACGCCAAAATATATTTCTCACCCCCCCCCCCCCCCCCAGAAGTGACCAAGTGTTTGATCAAGCTACGCCCCCACAGTGAACCCGAAGACGGGGAAATTTGCTGTAGTGATCACCATGACCCCCTCACACATTTAGGAGACACAAACTCTGGAGGAGCCTTACCCATCCTCCTAGCTCCGCCCACACTAACTAACTCCATGAATTTCATCATTTGGAATTGTCATGGAGCACAATATCCAGAATATAGGAGAAACTTTTGGTCTATGCTCAACTACTACAAGCCACCATCGGTAGTACTCTTAGAAATACACCTTACTGAACATGCAACATTAAGGGGTGGCTTTGATTTGACTAGTTACTCGCAAGTTTCAGCGGAGGGACTTGTAAGATGTATAGTGGTATTATGGGATAACAATATTGTGCATGTCACTGAAATAACACTCACCAATCAGGAAATCCACTACATGGTGCATGTAAGTCCTCAAGGACACTCTTTCATGTTTTCAGCTATATATGCGAGCAATTTATTATTTAATCGTAAACTACTTTGAAAAAATCTCATGTATATCGCATATTCCTATAGGCGCCCTTGGTTAGTAGGGCGTTTTTAATGAAATACTATACTCAAATGAAAGATTTGTGGATGCCTTATCAATAATGCTAGGGCAGATTTCATGTTAAATTGTTTAAATTATTGCCAACTAATAGATTTAGGATTTAAATGCAGTAAATTTGTGTGCATAAATAGTAGTGGATCTTTAATTCTGGAAAGATAGATCGAATAATAGCTAATTATGAATGGCTTAATCTTTTTCCGGAAGCACAAGTACACAACCTACCCAGAATTCTTCGGACCATAGTCCATTACTTTTAACTCTGAATAACAACCCCCTCCCCCCAAGAACTATTACATTTAGATTAGAAACTAAGTGGTTATCGTATCAAACCATGTGTGGCATAAAACACCCCCTTATTACAAGTTATTGAGGAGTTCACTGATCTTGTGGAAACTTGGAACGAAAACACTTTAGGAAATATTTTCCACCAAAAAAAGCATATCTAAGCTCATTTTGCGGGCGTACAAAATCGACAAATCATCCAACAAGTCATGTCACAACCCATATTCCCTATTGGGCCATCAGGGCGTCCAACATCATTGTTAGGCAAGCCAACACCAATCAAATAGTAAATTTTTACTTATATAGTTATTACGCGATAACTCCCATTATAGATTTAAGAAATTTATGGTTTTAAAAACTCAAGCATATTTAAATGAAGGAAATAAATAAGAATCTCAATCATGGAGACAAGACAAAACATCATAATAATACTAATGTATGAACCAAGACCTGGTGTAAAAAGTGTGTGGACAATCTTGTAGAATATAAATAATCATATTATATTACTGTTTGGAAAAGATTTAGAAGGGAACATAAAGACAAAATAGAGACACTAGCTGTTGCAAACTGGCTCAAATGGGAAGCTCACCGGAAAGTCTCGAGCTGAGGAGTTCACTCTATGCGCCGGACTGATAGCCAGATGCACCTACCTCAAAACCTGTACAATCAAGTACGGAAGTACATCATGAGTACATAGAAATATGTACCCAGTAAGTATCTCGTTTAACCTCGTGGAAGTAGTTGGGGGGGGGGGGGGGGAGGGGAGCTACTCCGACACTTATTGGGGCCATCAATATAATAATATCAAGTTCAATATATTTAATTCACAAGATATCTAAATAACAACGAGCTCAAACAAGAACAATAATTGAAAATCGTTTCATCCACTTAATAAAACTAGGCATTTTCCTCATTTAAAATAAGTGATCTTTCAAGCAATAAATCATACGAATTATAAGGGTTCCAGTTCTATTATCACACACAATTACCACAGAGGACGTTCGACCCGAACCAACATAGAATAAAATTGTGTAGCACTGAGGGTCGAATGTCCCAAACCATATATACATTTACTATCCTGCCGAGGCGAACGACCCGCTCCCATAAGAGTAGTGGAAATAATCATCCCGCTCGCGAAATATACTTGCGACACGGTTATGTATAAATATAACTTAAGATTTTCTTCAATTCTTATCAAATTAAATATTTACTTGAAAACTTGAAGTCGTAACATTTTCAACTTAATCCCATTCAATGCAAATCAACAATTATAATCAAATAAAGGTGTGCACAAAGCATGGTGTAAGCCTAGAACTCCTGGATATAACATAAATAATAGCTACGTATGGATTCTCGTCACTTCGTACGCATGCATACCCCCATGATTAAGCACACACACACACACACACACACACACACACACACACACATATATATATATATATATATATATATATATATATATATATATATATATATATATATATATATATATATATATATATATATATATATATATATATATATATATATATATATATATATACACATTAAATTCACCAATGAGGTCATTCCCCCCTACAAGATTAGAAAAGAGACTTACCTCATTTCCAGCCTACTTCCAATGCAAGAATGCATTCGAACTCTCAAATTGGAGCCGCACAATCCGAAACTATTCAAAAACGTCCATCATTATAGGTTTACAATTCATATTCTATCTATTAAAACGATTATCCAACCCCCAAGGCAAGGTTCCTAATATTCAATCCCATGCCCAGTGCCCGGATTCCGGAAATTTTCAAAGGAAGTTGTTACCCAGAATCCAAGTATTAAGAATATATGCTTTCTATTTCATTCCACAACAAATTTCGTGGTTAGTTCTTGTTTTAATCAAAACCTTAGGTTTTACTCTAATCTCATTACTAACTCACATAAAGTAGGAATTATTTACCCCTAAGAGTTTGGTGAAAATCCTCTCTCAAGAGCTCCAAAATCGCCCAGAAATGAGCCAAAAATGGTTAACACCCGCAATAAATAAAGGTCACTACCTTCAGTGATTTTCGCATCTGCGATCTTGGGCTGGATCTACCGAAAAGAGTCTGCTTCTGTGGAAATTCCACTGGCCGACTAAGCCGCTTCTGTGGGAAGCAAATCACTTTTTCGGCTCCTAGACTAACGACCCATGGTCGCATCTGCGACGGACAAGCCGCTTCTACGGGCTTGCACCTGCAGCTGGCCAACCGTATGTGCGGTTATGATAGAAGCCTGAACCTTCAGCCCCTTTCTACTTTCTAACTAAGCTCGAGCCTCGTCCGATTGACACTCGGGGCCCCGCCTAAGCATACCTATAAGTTTGAAATGATAAAAGAAACTCGCTCGAACCCTCGAAATGCCCGAAACAACGCTAAATCTAAGAATCACCCCCTAAAACCAATTGAATCATACTTATGTACTTAAAATTCTTCAATTTACTTCCAACGTAACAAAACCCACTTATACTACTCGGATTGACATCAAATTTTGCGTGCAAGTCTTAAATGACTTACGCAACTATTCTCGACCTTGGAATTCCATTCGGAACTTGATGACTCAGAAACCCGCTCCAAACCAAATATTTAAGAGCTTCAAATTCCTTAGGGAATTAAATTTCACTATTAGGCGCCACAACGCTCCCAAATCATCCAAAAACTGATCCGGACATACGCCCAGGTCCAAAATTATCATGCGAACATGTTAGAACCCTCAAATACTGATTCTGAAGCCGTTTACTCATAATATTTTCCGAAGTCAAACTTGGCCTTTTAATCCAACCTTAAGGAACCAAGTGTTCCGAATTCAACCAAAACTCTTCCAAATCCCAAATCAACCATCCCTGCAAGTCATACATCAGTAAAAGCAAGTACGAGAAGTCTTATTTAGGGGGACAACGTTCTCGAAAGCAAAATGACCAGTTGGATCCTTAAATTCTTTGCCTCTTAGACAAATGTTCATCCTCAAACGGGTTTTGATTCAGACCCAAAGTGCTAAATAAGCATGGATATCTGATAGGCATGTCCTCCTCGGACTCCTAGGTTTCCTCCTCGACTGGTTGGCCTCTCCACTGTACCTTTACTGTAGAAATCCTCTTGGATTTTAACTAGCGATCTTGTCTATTAAAAATGGCAACTGTCTCATCCTCATAATCTAAGCTCTCGTCTAGCTGAATAGTACTAAAATCCAACACATTATCGCGGACCCTTTTTCCTCCGCGAAAATCGGGTTTATGACATTCGGTTGGGGCAACCCTTTCCTTCTGGGAAAGAGGTTTTGCAATCTTGACGAGTCACCACCTAACAATTTTAAGGTGCGTTAGGGCACCTGCGGGGTTCCCCTACAACTATATTTTTTGATAGCCTGAGATAGGGTAAGGGCTTGAAATTATCCCAAGGGGAGGTGTTAGGCACCCCTCAGGATCCACTAGTGTTGTTCCCTGCCAGATAGTTCTTTATGAATTTGTGCAACTAACAAGTAAGAAAATAGGGCTCAAATAAGACTAAGACGACATTCAAAACACATAGGACGACATATCTGGGAAACATGTAAACAACTAAGATGCTCATACATACCTCATTAAGTAAAGCATATAAATAGTATGGCTTAAAACACATTTAGGATCAGAATTTAAAGTACTAAAACAGGGGAGTTTCAGTTGTTGAAGCAGACCAATTTATTACATAACTCAGATATGAAGTCTGAATCAGGAATGCCTACTGGTTGTAGCAGTTGCTAATTAAGCAAAGGCGGATTCAATTTTATCGTTATTACCTAACGCTTGCCTAGGTGTGTGATGATACCCCTATAGGCATGATATCTATTACCGATTCCAACGTAGCAAAGCAGTGATAGTTTTTTAAATAGGAAAATTGGATACCACAGGCATGCTTTTTAAACCGCATTAATGACAGGAGTAAGTTGTTTAAATTGATTCAAAATAGTACGAGTCAAACTGATTTTTTAACTAAACTGGTTTCAGATTATAAACTCAATTGTTGATGATTTTAATTCCTACAGACATGATATCTAATATTAAAGATGATTTGGTCCTATAGGCATGGTATCTAATGATGTGGAGTAGGCAGAATTTATTTGTTCACAACGAGATTCCTATAGGCATGATTTCTATATTGATATTAACCCTATAGACATGATATCTAGTTTAGAAACTGATTTTTAACTTTATGGGCATGATGTGTGACTATAGCCATTAGACCCTCTCGGCAGGATGTCTAAATGTGGAATTAAAACATGCAAAATTTGAAAGCAGATCCTATAGGCAGGATATCTAAATGTAAAATTAAAACATGCAGAATTTGAAAGCAGATCCTATAGGTAGGATATCTACCCTCCTAAGAGCTAAACATACATAATTACCCATCTCTTTTGACTAGCCAACCCCAATATTTGTTTACAAGTTATTACAAACAAAATACTAAATTGTAAAGAAAGTGTAAAACAAGAGATTACAACCAAAATAAGCTCGATTCTGACTTCCTCTCTGAGTTATGGAACAAAACACCTCAAATGCCACTTGTTTCAAAGCCTTGCTCAAACCTAGGTGTTTCATAGTTCCTTAAGGGTCTCAAGGGACCCCGGGCAGTGCTTACTCCCAGGTTTGCATAACCAGATGGACAATGAGTGTAGTGTGGAAGGGGTCAGCCTTTATGTGTCCAAGTTTAGTGGGAAGAACCTAAGTTCTAAGAGTATAGTGGAAATGCAGAAACATAAATTTTATTTGAAATTGGGTAGAGAATAGTAAGGGGTAAGGGTGATTGAAAACAATAGTGGTAAACCTTAGATTAAACGGAACCCGTAATTGTGCAAAAGGGGTCATGTTCGTGACATGCACAACAATAGATGATGCTGGCATGCCCACAAACCAACCATAGAACACAAGCAGATAGAAGGATATGCGGGTTTGGGATTCATAATTCAACAAATTATATAACAAGTGACTGACAGAGTACATGCATAAGGGAATACATAAGTTTAGAATAGGAGGGAGCATATTACATCATACTTAGTAATATAACTTGATTGCATAAACGTCAGCAGAAATAGGCAAGAGTGAAAGAAACAACTAAAAAAACATGTTGTTGTTGATGTTTGAAGATTAACTAGGACATACCAGTGAGAAGCAAAGAGTAGAAAGAAAAGTGAGCAAATATCCACAGCCTAGCCTTGGATTTCAGCCGGTTAGACAAAGTAGTAGCACAAATAGCAACACAGAAAAAGAGAGAGAGAGTTTTACTGAAGTGTGTGTTCTGAACTTCGGTAGTTCGTGTGTGTCTTTGAAAGAAAAAAAAGGTAGGTATTTTTTTTTATATAGTTTTGAAAATATGTGAGGAATAAGGTAATAAGTAAAGTCTTAACATAAATACATAAACAATCACCAGTCGGAATCAATTACACAAGTGATTCCCTTTAGTTAAGGAATCACTGTTTAACGGATAGTAACAGGTTCAAAATAAGGAAAGAAATCAGTCTAGGAGTAGATTGATTATTTCCATATAAGGGGTAGTAAAAGCATGCAGTGAAAAATCAAGTCCAAGTATGAAAATATGCTTATTTTGGGAAAGAAATCAGCAAGGTAAAATATCAATGTGAAGGGAAAAGAATCAATTATTTTTAAACAGGCGAGTGAAATCAGGGCTCATATAAGAAAAGCTTTTGAATCGGTCACAAGATCAAAGATCAATCAAGAAAGGAACATGCTTCTGCACCTTAGTATATAAATAGAGTGAATAAAACATCAGTCATGCGAGGCCAAACACATTGGCAAAAGAAATAACATGCAATAGTAGCAAAAATAAGCATATGATTCAGTAGATAATCAGGGCTCACACATGTAGCCAAAGTGAAGAAGAGAGTCAAAACAAGTAAAGGTCTTACAGTAACAAGTGACGAAACCCTTTTAAAAATTAGGGTTTCAACCATAATATAGTTGAAAGATAGCAAAAAATCAGATAAGTCACCTAAGAAAGAGAGTTTGAAACAAGAACTTTCAATCGAGTCAAGTATATATCCAAAAAAAAAAGTTTCAAACCCAAAGACCTTGGGTTTTCAACAATAATAAAGTTTAATAGATGATAAACAAATAAGTCAAATAAGAACACAGAACTTAATCAAACAAGGACACATCTAACAAATAGTTTCAGAACTCGAATGAGACCACAAAAGGAATTTGGGTTTTAACATGCTGAAACAGATAGAAGAAAAATATGAGCAAAACTTAGCAAAATCACAAAAACGCTAAAATCATAGATCTTTGAAGAGAAGAACTTAAAGGAAAACTCTAATCGGAGAAGATGAAGGGTCGTTTTGAAAGAAAGTTGAAAAACTTCCAAGAGAACACTTAAAACACTCATAGCAAGTACAAATCTAAAGTAGATCTGAAAGAAATTGAAACGTATTAGATATTATGGTTTCAAAAAATCCAAAAGAAACGAGAAAGATCTCGAGAATGAACGATCTAACTAGAAAAGGTCAAGGACATGCCTTGAAAGGCCATGGATGGCCGGAAAAGGTCGTGGATGGCCGAAAAGGGCCATGAACGATAGTCGAGCTAGGACTGGACCAGACTCCTTTGAGGTCTGGTCATGAAATCATAGAACTAAACATACAGTGGCCATGAAAGGATGGTACAGGCTTCAAATGACCATGAAAGGTCACAAATTAGGTAGGTAATGGGGTGGGGTGAGAAGGCGGCGCTGGGATTCATGAGAGTTTCAAAGAGAGTTGAGAGAGAAGGTGGATTCAAGGGCGGTGCTGGGTGAGAAATGAGATAAGTTTTGGGGTCATTTAGGATTAATTAAGGAAAAGGTCAAATAGTGGTCGTTGATCTAAATGATCAACGACCAGGATTAACGGGGTTAGGTGGGAGGCCGGTTTGGGTCGTTTACAACGGGCTGGGGTTCGAGTTTGAGTGGGAATTGAGCCGGGAAAACTGGGTTCAAATTGGCGTCAAATAGGCTATAATTAAAATGAAATTAGGCTATCATTTAAATAGCCATTTTCCCCTTTTGAAATTGTAAAAAATAGTAAAATAGTTTCTGGAAATAAATTGAATGTAGTAAAATAATTTATAACATATAATTATTAACTAAAATATACAGGATCCCATTATATAAACATGGGATAAATTTAAATCTAAAAATGGCTAATATTGCAATTATGTGCAATTTAGCTTTAAAATACTAAATAAATTTGTAAAAATATGAAAAAAATTATCTTAGCTATATTCTAGCATAAATGTGAAAATGTAATAAATGAATTACCAAAAATAACAATTTTGGAAATCATTATTGGGGTTTTATGGATAAAATAGGGAAATAAATTGATTTAAAAACCTTCAAAAATTAAGAAACAATAATGAAACATTTGGGCATACTTATATATGGATGCATATGCTATTTTGAAGGTATTTTTCATATTAAAAAAATATATAGAAAAAAATTGGGTGTCAACACACATGAGACAAATCGGCATGATACTGCTGAAGCATAGACACGTGAAAAATTGGAAGAACTCCTGATAGGCTAGGAGGTAAAGAAAGCTCATAAGAAACCTCCTAAACTCGCCTCAACACCTCGAATGGTCCTATTAACCTTGTACTTAACTTGCCCTTCTTCCCGAATCTAATAATACCCCTCATTAGCTAGATTTTCAAGAGAACGTTCTCACTGATCATGAATGATACATCACGCGCCTTCTGGTCTGCGTAACTATTCTGTTTGGACTGAGCCGTGCAAAGCTTTTACTGGATCAACTTTACCTTTTCCAAGGCATCTTTTACCAAATCTTTACCATACAACTTAGCCTTACCAGTCTCAAACCACCTGATAGGAAAACGACATCACCGATCATATAAAGCCTCAAATGGAGCCATCTCAATGCTGGACTAATAACTGTTGTTATAAGCAAACTCGGCCAAAAACAAGAATGATCCCACTTCCCTCCAAAGTCAATCACATACGCTCTAAGAATGTGCTCTAGAATCTGAACTATTAGCTCCGACTGCCCATCGGTCTGCGGGTGAAATGCTGTGCTGAGCTCTACACGAGTACCCAACTCACTCTGTACAGCTCTCCAGAAATGGGAAGTGAACTAAGGGTCTCTATCTGATATGATGAAAACAGGGACACCATGCAACCGAACTATCTCCCACGTGTAAATTTGAGCGAACCTCTCGAAATTATAAGTAGCCATAAAAATGAAATAAAGTGTGCCGACTTGGTCAACCTGTCGACAATGACCCAAACTGCATCAAACTTTTGCTATGTCCACGACACCTAACTACAAAGTCCATGGTAATGTGCTCCCACTTTCCCTCAGGTATAGGCATCTAGTGAAGTAGGCCGCCTGGCCTCTGGTGCTAATACTTAACCTTCTACAAATTCAAATACCTAGCCACATGCGCAACTATGTCTTTCTTCATCGTACATCTAGCCACACTAATAATGCTGCCTCAGGTCACAATACATCTTCGTAGAACCTGGATGAATGGAATACCGCGAACTGTGTGCCATCTCTAGAATCTTATCCCTTAAGCCATCGATATTAGGAACACATAGGCAACCTTGGAGTGCAGAACACCATCCTCGCCAAATGCGGATCATCAAATTGTCGAGCCTTGATCTGTCATAATAATGAAGATTGAGAAACAACACACGCAAAGACTCAACTGGGCTCTGAAAGGTCCAACCTCAAAAGTCTGTTGGCCGAGGACTAAATGCCCAAAGCTAGCGTCCACTCCTCCACTGAAATGAATGCAAAGCTACCCATACTCTCAGCTTTCCTGCTCGCGGCATCTATGACCACATTTGCCTTGCCCGGATGATAAATAATGATGATGTCATAATCCTTTTGTAACTCAAGCCATCTACGTTGCCTCAATTGAGATCCCTATGCTTGAACAAATGTTGTAAGCTGCGATGATTAGTATCAACCACACATGATACCCCATACAGATAATGCCTTAATATCTTAAGAGCATGAACAATTGCTGCTAACTCTAGGTCGTGCACAGGGTAATTCTTCCCATGAATCTTTAGCTGCCGTGAATCATACGAAATAACTCGCCCCTCTTGCGTCAATACATATCCTAAGCCAATGTGTGAAGCGTCGTAATATACCGCATACATCCCAAAACCATAAGGCAACACTAGAACCAGTGATGTAGTCAAATATGTATTGAGATTCTGAAAGCTTGTCTCACAATCATCGGACCAACGGAAGCGAGCACCCTTCTGAGTCAATCTAGTCAAAGGTGATGCAATAGATGAAAAGACCTGCACAAATCGGCAGTAATAACCTACTAATCCCAGGAAGCTCCCGATCTGAGTCAATGAAGTTGGACGCGACCAGTTTTGGACCGCTTTAATCTCTTTGGGATCGACTGAAGCACTACTCTCAAATATTGCTCGTGCTCCCCAGGCTACGTGAGTATATAAAGATGTCATTAATGAAGATAATAACAAAGGAATAAATATAATCCCTTAACACCATGTTCATTAAGTCCATAAATGCCGCTGGAGCATTAGTCAAGCCGGTGGACATCACCAAAAACTCATAAGGGTCATATTTAGTACGAAAATCATTCTTCGGGGCATCTGAGTCGCGAATCTTTAGCTGATGATACATTGGTCTCAAGTGGATCTTGGAGAACAGCCTAGCATGCTACAATTGGTCGAACAAATCATCAATGCGTGGTAACAGGTACTTGTTTTTTATGGTAGCCTTGTAAACTGGCGGTAATCAATGCACATCCGCATAGTCCCATCCTTCTTCTTCACAAATAGAACTGGTACACCCTAAGGTGACACACCGGTCTCACAAATCCCTTTGCTAATAACTAAAGTAGCTCCTTTAACTCTTTCAACTCTTTCGGTGCTATACGGTACGATAGGATAGATATAGGGTGTACCTGGAGCCAAATCAATACAATAATCAATGTCACGATCTAGTGGCATGCCTAGAAGGTCAGAAGGAAACACATCGGCGAACTATCGGACTACTAGCACTGAATTAATCATCGAGGACTCTACGGTGGTGTCTCGAACATAGGCTAGATATGCCAAACACCCCTTCTCGAGTAGATGTTGAGCCTTCAGAAAAGAGATAACCCGACTAGATGAACTAACGGAGGAACCCTTCCACTCAAATCTCACAAACTCTGGCATTGCTAAATTAACTGTCTTGGCATGGTAACCAAGAATGGCGTGATACAGATATAACCAACCCATGCCCAAGATGACCTCAAAGTTGATCATGTAAAGTAATAGAAGGTCCTCTCTAGCATCATAACCATAGAATATAACCGTACATGACTGGTAGATCTGATCCACAACTACAAAATTGCCCACAAGAGTGGACACATAAACAGGAGTACCCAATGACTCACAAGGGATATCCAGGAAATGAGAAAACAGAGACAACACATATGAATATCTATACCTTAGATTAAATAATACAGAAGAATCCCTACCGCATGCAAAAATAATACATGTTATCACGCCATTTGAGGCTACTGCATCTAGTCTGTCTAGAAAAGCATAAAATCTAGCCGGAGCGCCGGTTGGCTAGCCTTCGCCTGGCTGAACAGTAACTGGCTAAACTCTCCCTAACTGGCCTTCACCTCTAGGACGACCCTTACTAACCTGTCCCCCACCTCTGGGCTGTCGGACGACTGGTGCTGTAATCATAGGCTAATAACCCTACTGTACTACCTTGCCCTAAAGTCTGCGAAAAACCTCTTCATATGACCCGGATCCCTACACTCATAACAACCTCTAAATACCATAGAATATTGTCATAAAGCTTGATCCTGATGACCCAAATACCCACTTGAAGAACCCTGAATCACTTGTGGACAATATTAACCCTCTGTCATAGCATTTAAGCATGCACTGGAAGAACCCAGATGACCAGAATCCTCTCTAGAGGAACCTTGAATAGTTGATGGGCAGTAAGAACTCTCCGGCATCACACTTAAACAAGGCATCACCGGAGCACCTCGAGGAGGAAGTGATGCATAATATGGGGGCCTGCTGGGGTGGCCCCTCCAAAACTGACCGACCTCTACCCCTAGCTGGGCCACCTCTAAACTCTCCAGAGAATTGGTTCCTCTTGTCCTCTTGAAATTGCTCTTTACCCTTCTGGCGATAATCCTTAATCCTCCTAGCAATCTCCACCACTTTCTGATACTTAGTCCCCACTTGACCTCTCGAGCCATGCTAGCTCTAACACCACGGTGTAACCTCATAGCAAATCTGCACTCTCTCTGCGCCCGTATGATCATGAGTGTATAGCAAGACAACTCAGAGAATCTTGCCTCATTGATCGGTCACAGACATCTGACCCTACTTAAGATGCTCAAACTGACACTGTAACCCTTCCCTCTGAGAGGGTGGAATATACTTGTCTAATAGAAGCCATGTAAATTGATCCCAAGTCATAGGAGGAGAACCTACTGGTCTACTAAGAAGGCAAGACTGCCACCATATACGGGCCATGCCATCTAACTGTAACGCGGTGAAATCCACTCCATGGGACTCAAATATCCTCATGTTGTGCAATCTATCCCTACACCTATCAATGAAATCCTAAGCATCCTTATGATGCTCACATCTGAAGATGGAGGGGTGTAGCACTAGGGTAGTGACTTTTACCTAGGTCGCTAATTGACGGGTAATTTCTTTTATGACACACTTGACATGATTGGGGAAATATGCTATTACCGTTGCACGATTTTACCCACTCTCACACCTCTCGATAGAGAGAGTGATTTTGCCCAATTGACATTTTCAAGACCAAATCAGCTCGGACATGTCAATCACATGTTCCCTAGACGGGTTCACAACATCTTGAGTTTCTACCTCGGCTTTTTCTATGTCAATCCTCACATCATTATTCATGTTTTCTTCAACCACATCACCAATAATCAAAGGTCCATCATCATCCTGCAACTCAACATCATCATCTACAACTTGCTTTTCTCTTTAGGCATTCACATCACCGCTTCTCCCACTTCTTGTTGTAACCGCCATCACATGATTGTTGTTCCTGCCTTTTGAGTTCACTACCTTGTCACTTGGTAGAGCATCCTTGGGGCGAGTGTTCAAAGCTTGAAATATTTGGCCTAATTGTACCTCCAAGTTCCGGATGGAGGTATTGTGTGAAGCCAATAAATCATTGAAATCTTGGTTTCATTGTTTGCTCGAACATACTTTCAACTCTGCCCATATCACTTTCATAAGAACTAGGACCTTGAGAAGGGAAAGGGGGTGGATTGCTCGGTTGTTGGTACATTAGGGGCCTTTGAAAGCGTTGCCCCCTGTTCCCTTGGTTCCTATTGTTATTCCACCCGCCTTGATTGTTGTTGTTTCTCCAATTATTGTAATCCATTCCAATTGCCTTGGTTGTTGTTTTGGTTACCCCAATTGTTGTTTTGGTTGTTGTTGTTCCAATTGCCACTACCTTGTTTCTAATTGTGGTTGTTCAAATTACCACCACCTTGTTGTTGATTATTGTTGTTCCAATTGTCACCACCTTGTTGTTGATTGCCCTAATTTCTTCGGGGTCTCCATTGTTGGTTTGAAGAGTTGCCTCTATTGCCTTGATAGTTGTTAACATATTGAACCTGCTCGCTTGGTCATCATAACACTCATTTGAAAAACCACCACCATCATTGTCGTATTATTCACAATTCTCTTGAGATTGTTGTCCTCTTTGTCTTCTCTCAAGAATATTGACACCTTCCATGGTTGACTTGGCGTGGATTTTGGATTTGTTGCAGCTGCGCCTTCGCCAATTGGTTCACAGTAGTAGTGATCTCGGCAATAGCTTGACCATGATCATGCAATTTCTTGTGCAAATAAATGATCGTAGGGTCACCTTGGAGCACATTAGCTCTACTTTGCCATGCTGAAGAATTGTCGTCCATCTCATCAAGTACACTACATGCCTCTTCATAAGAAGGTTCAATAAAATTGTTCCGACCAATTGGTTTACAATGCATTGATTTGTGGTGTTGATGCCCCGATAAAAAGTTTACTGAATCATCACCTCGGTCATATCGTTATTCGGGCATTCTTTCACCATAGTCCTATACCGTTCCTAAATTTTATGCAGTGGTTCTCTTGGTCATTGCTTGAAGGCTAAAATTTCATCTCGAAGTGCCGCCATATGACTTGGTGAGAAGAACTTGCCAATAAATTTATCCACCAACTCATCCCAAATTGTGATAGAATGGTTGGGGAGTCTCTCAAGCCAATCTAATGCCTTTCCCCGAAGTGAGAATTTGAAAAGTCTCAATCTCAATGTATCCTTCGACTCATTCGTCTGCTTGCTCCCCAGCATCTATCTACTACCCCTTTTTGATGTTTGTAGGCATTTTGATCCGCAACACCCGTGAAGTACCCACGCTACTCAAGTAAAGTCAACATCACATTGGTTATTTGAAAATTCCCCGCCTGGATTCGGGGAGGGACAATAGCACTTGCATAACCTTGATTCGGAAATACTCTGGGAGCCGCTCTTGGAGGTTGCGGAGGAGGGTCTGAAATTTTATCATTTAGAATAGCATTTGCATTGGCATTCCGGCTTTTCCGTTGTGCTTAAGGTGCTAAAGGCAACTCATCTTACTCAAGATCATCTACCTCCTCCTCCTATCATGTTTCCAAGAGGGTTATTAGCATTTAAGCCATTTGGTACTTGAATAATTGACAAAAACAAATAAGTAGCAAAGAAGGAAAGAAGAAAAACACACAAAACTAACTAAATAGATAGCTAAATTCGTTAGCTCCCCGGCAACGACGCCAAAAATTGATCACAGCCAACTCTGCGCTACTAAAGAGTAACAAGAGAGGATCGTAATAGTTTTTACCCAATTTTGGGTCGAGATCGAATCCACAGAGAGCTAGAATTGGATTTAAGTATCTATCTAGCTTAGAACTGTGAGTGTGTTCTTAATTGATCTTCTCATCATTTTTTGGGTTTTCTTTAACAATCTAATATTATCAACTACTAATTATAACTAATTATGCTAAGTGAAAATTGCTAAGAGTTGTATCTAATGGTTTAAAATGCACTAGGGTAGTGACTTTCACCTAGGTGGCTAATTGACGGGTAATTGCTTCTAAGGCATACTTGACATGATTAGGGAAATATGCTATAACTGTTGCAC
Organism: Nicotiana benthamiana; assembly: GCA_034376525.1. NCBI lineage: Eukaryota > Viridiplantae > Streptophyta > Magnoliopsida > Solanales > Solanaceae > Nicotiana > Nicotiana benthamiana. The sequence continues at coordinate 7,208,957 of CM067325.1, forward strand.
GATTTTACCCACTCTCACACCTCTCGGTAGAGAGAGTGATTTTGCCTAATTGACTTTCTCAAGACCAATGGGTAGGCAAATTTTCTCCAGCAACTAAGGTTCAAGTCGGGTAATTACTCTCTCAAGGTTTAACCCTTTAATTGAGACTATTAATTCTCTTGAGTCCATCCTAATTCCTTGTTGGGTCAATTTTGGAGAATTAGGCTCTTTTTCTCAAGAAGTGTCAAGTCAACGTAGCACAAACCAGTGTTTGGAACCATCAATTCATAAATTAAACCATAAAATTGACACAAAAAACAAACACCCATAGTCAATCTAGCCTTAAATTGCAATATCCATCAATTACCCACACTAGGGTTGAGCCACAACCCTAGCTAATGAGTTTAGCTACTCATGCTTGAAGAAGAAAATGGAGTAATAGATGAAGAAAAAGACATATTAATTAAACACTAAAGAAAATACAGAGAATCTATCGTTAGAGTTAAGCTAAGATGCCCAAAATGGCTACAAAATAACTTCTCACGAGTGCAACTACTATTCTAAAACGTATGATACCCTATAAATAGAAAAAGATTCTATTTATACTAAGCTGAAAAAACTAGACAAAAATGCCCCTGTGGGGTCAGTGCGGGCCACACAAAATGGACTACAGCCGCACTAGGCTCTTAGACTTGCAATCTTTGCTCTCTGAACTCAGGCTCCACGGACCGCGCAGAATGGACCGCGACCGCGGAGGTCTCCAATGCGGCCCCCATAATAATGACCGTGAACCGCGATGACTTGAACCTGGGCATATTTCATCTTTCCGAACTTCTATTCCACGGACTGCACATTATGCTAGTGCGCCTGCGAAGCCTTTACTACAGACTGTATATAATAGAGTGCGACCGCATTGCTTGAAGCCTTAATTTTTGACTCTCTGAATCTCTCTAGTGCGGATCGCACAAAGAGTTGTGCAGCCCCACTAGGCCTGTTCTCCTGAGTTTTGCCTTGTCTTAGGTACTTGAGCAGGTTTCACTCCTTTTGAGCCGATCTTTTGACATTTCGTCACTTTGTCGATCAAACCATCCCCACCTACGGATCGCTCAAAATTATTATCAGCCACAAAGGTGTAGAACGTCAATACCACATAAAATACTTATACTATTCACATTATGACATTTATGGAATACTAGGAACAAAAACATTTTTGAATATTCTAAAAATACTCCCAATATTGTGTTAATCGACAAGCTTGCTGCAGAGTTTTATTATCTAACAAATAGCAACACTCATAAAAAACTCAATACCAATGTACATTAAATGGCAACCCCTTCCGAAGGGCTATTTCAAACTCAACACGGATGGGGCACTCAAGTAGTCTAACACCAATGCGGGGTTTGGGGGAGTGTTCAGGGATACATACGGCGATGGGATATGCAGGACGATGCCCTTCCATTAACATCACTAACATTGAGCTAATGACACTATTCTTAGGTTTACAAATAGAAGCAGCTCATAAGCTCCCTGTAATTGATCGTTAATTAATAGATTGTAGTCTTTAAAAGAAAAATTTAAAAAGAAGAACATTTTAGGATGACAAAGCAACCTGCAAAAAGACATACCGCCAGAGAGCTGGTCCCTTTTTCTTTTTTGAGGTCTCTTTCTTTTCCCAAAAAAGAGAAAAGAAAAAATAAATAGTATTTAATAGTAGTCGCTAATCATATTAAGGAATTAACATCGGGCGCTCTATTTGGTTGCCCTCATTTAACCTATACCAATTTTTTTAATTTTTTTAACTTATACCCACTTTTTAAATAATTTCAACCACATTTTTCTTCCTCCTCCTCCTTTCTTTATGAAGATTAGCAATGTAGTTAATGTTAATGATTGGCTATTTACTTGTTTGTATTAATTTCAGTTCCTCTTCTCCTTCTGGACTCTGTCTATGCTTCCTCCTCGCCGTGTTGCATATTACTTTTTGCTGGTGAAACGAAATAAATTGGTGAATGTTAATTTTCCTTTGTCATTAAGTTCGTAGTTGTACTTCTTTGCTTTTTATTGTTACATATACTCAATTTCTTCTATTCTACAACCTTACTGATCAGGCAAATTTTTTGAATGGAAATAAATTAACTACTAAAAAAGTTCAAGATATTAAGCCGATGATTCAAAGCAATATGTACAAGTATTTGAGCATTCGTCTTGATGGAAAAGAGTGTTTTGAGTAGGAAGCTCTGTTAACAATAAATATGAAAGCTTATATAGTGCTGAAATTTTTATAAATGAACTAAATAACTTCAGCTCTAAATTAGAGCTGAAGTTTTGCGTGATTGCCTTTGCTACTTTAGTCCCGTATGCTAAAGTTACGCGAAAAAGCGGGTACGCTTGTAATTTTTTTATAAAGCGAGCACAAGTTAAAACGTGATACAAAAAGCGGATGTTCCATATTAGCGACTGCTTAGTGCTTATTTTGACTTGGGCCCACATTCAGGTGGCATAGTCCAAATCGTAATTGGACGCCACGAGGCCCATGATCCATGAGTGGGCTGAACTGGAGATCAGGCCGTAGATCAAAGTGGGCTAAGAACCACAACTCCATGAAACTCGCTTTTGCCATTAAAAAAATTAAAACAAATATCCTCGACACAGTTATTCTTTTCTAGTAAAGCAACTAGTAGAATAGCTTCTAAAGGGTTGATGTTATCACCACCAAAGATCAACAGTGATAAAACGTTGAAAATATATGGAAATCTTCACCTATTTTGGTGCAGTAGGAGAGGGCTAAATCACAATAAAAGTTACGTACGATAAAACTTTTTAGATTTGGTTCAAATAATACATTTGTATCAACACTAATAGCATTATGCTCCAAGTGTCAAAATGCTACAGTAGTGACGCAAAAGTTACGGCTATCAGTATACTCAACTATAGGGGTGTACATAGACCGGATTGGTTCGGATTTTACAATTACCAAACCAAACCAATTGTGTCGGGTTATTAAATCTAAATACCAAACCAAACCAATAAATTCTGGTTTTTCAATACGGTTTTTCTCGAATTTTTTCGGGTTATTCGGGTTTTTTCGAATTTTTTTCCGGTAAAATCTTCGTAGAACAAAATATATAACGTATGATCAAAATATTTCTTTAATCCTAGTAAGATGCAACTATATAAAGTATTTTTCAAGAAAATAATACAAAATATGAGATATGTCATGACTCATGACATTATCCTAAAATATTCAACAATAAAAAATAATAAAATTATGTACTATAAATATCGCTAATTCAAAATTCATAATAAAAATAAACATAATCTAAAAACACTAATTCATGCTAAACTAGATAGACTAATGATGGAGTATTAATTATACGCCAAAAAGCTAAAGAAAAATAAAAATAGGTTATGTATTTTTCTAAATTATTGAAAAATAAAAAATAGACATTTAGTACATTCCCGTTCGTAATATTGAATTGAATGTCTTTTGTTAGCATTAGTATTGATTGCTAGCATTATTTAATTTACTAATATTAATGGCTATAAAACTTATTGGAGCATTCAAAAGTTCTAAATCAAACCTTGAAATAATACTTTAAAAGATAAAACTATGAATTTTTTTAAGAAATATTTATAAATTACATTAGAATAAGTATATTTATATATTAAATATATCTTTAATTGCTATATATGTAATGTCGGGTTGGTTTGGTTTCGGTTTGACTTTCTTTAGTTAAAACCAAACCAAACCAATTATGGTCGGGTTTTTTATTCCAACACCAAACCAAGTCAAACAAACCATAGTCGGGTTTTTTTTCTCGGTTTGACTCGGATTATCGGGTTGGTGCGGTTTATCGGTTTTCTTTGTACACCCCTACTCAACTAAATCTAATTGCTCATTGCTTGACAAGAAAACTTAGAAATTACGCTAGTCCTTTATGTTGGAAGTATGATTTTAGTTTTATTATAAATTTGTTGGTTGCTGATTGAGTTTAATTAAAGATTTTGTTTGAGTTCAAAAAACTAGATGTAACCCAGTGAGGAATTTTTTAATCACTATTATGGTCGACAAAAGCAACGGAAAATATCCAAAAAGAGGCAACAAGTCCACTCGTGTTAAAATGGCAAAAACAAGAATTAGACTATAGCCAAATACTAGAGGTGTTCTGATGGTAAGCACCCCCCACTTCCAATCGAGAAGTTGTGAGTTCGAGTCTCACCAAGAGCAAGGTGGGAAGTTCTTGGAGGGAAGGATGTCGGTGTTCTATTTGGAAACAGTCTCTCTACCCAAGGATAAGGATAAGGTCTGCATACACACTACCCTCCCCAGACCCCACTAAATAAAATTATACCGAGTTGTTATTGTGGTAGACTATAGCCAAATAATCCTCCAAAAAGACACAAAAACATTCCACTAATCATTACTATAGTTTTTGAGGAAAAACACTAAATTCACTTTCTGCTAGGCTTCCTATCACTTTCAATTATAAATATTTTTGTTGATTTATGGTGATGATTTCAGATACCACTTTGACGTGCTAAAAACTCTAACCTTTCTTTAAAAACTTTCTCAATTTCTTTTTTGACCAAATTATAATTCATATGTAATATACACATAAATATATATAATCAATAAAATAATTTATGTATACCCATTAGAAAAAAATAAACATTGAATTAGGTTAGCTATTTGTATAACAATCCCATATACATTAGGCCATTTAGGCTGGTTTGGTTTTGAGGAATTTTTAGAAACCACTATTGTTTAGTGGTTATTAATCTCCTATAACTATCATATTCATAATTACTACATATAGCTACTGTTCAGTTGTTACGGTGGTGTATTCTCTATATTCACGTTGTTGTATTCATGAATACAACAACAAAAAGCACCTAAAAATCAGGGTATTCGAGCTATACGTGCATGTATTCATATTTATTCGCGTTGTTGTATTCATGTATACATGAGTAAAACCACATAAAATCAGCGCAGTCCAACTCTACGCCCATGTATCACTTGTATTTGCGCCATGTATTCACGAATACAACAATAAAAAGCGCTTAAAATCAGGCAGTCCAACTATATGCGCATGTATTCACTTGTATTCGCGCCATGTATTCATGAATACATTAATATCAATTACCTTAAAAATAAGTATGTCCAGCTGTCTAAAAAAGAGGAAAAACATAAATAACATATTTTATGCCTTATTTCATATCTCAATAATAATATATACCATAAATACTTATTTTGTTATATAAAATATTAAAAGTAGTTATAGAACCTTTGCCACAAGAGGTAAAATTTCTTTTGATTTTCGCCAATTGATGGTGCAATGCGACAAAGCTAAGCTAGTCTTTATTAAACTCTTAATAGCATTAACCACTACACGCGAGGCAATAACTAGAACCAGCCAAATTGCTCGCGGCAAAATCATGATATTCTCTTTGCCTTTAGTTTCATTTTGGTAATTATATACTACTCTACAAGTTTAGAGATTTTATGCAAAAATAACCCCAAATTTTAAAAAGTATAATGAGTTAAGTAATAGGAACATAAATGTTGGACCTATCAAATTTAATTAAGCTCTAGATCCATCTTTCCTGCTAATGGAAGCTGATGCTAATGTTTGCATTAGGGTAGGATATCTGCATCACACACTTTAAGGTGCATCACTTCCTGTGAACCTGCATGAATGCGGATTACCTCTATCCTTATATCCGTCTCTGCTGCTCTATTCCTGGAAGATCCGATACGTATTCGGTTACATTTTCTGAGAGTCCGAGCAATATAGGTTATTTATTTATCATGGTTCATGGAATAGGGCTATTGAGTATCATAAAAGCACTCAATTACCCCAACTATCAAGAGTGGAGAAAGTGTAGACTAATTGATAAAGATCCATCCATTTCCAAGTAAAATTGACTTCATTTTCAAAGAGAAAAATGAAAATGATCGAGTAGAATGGTATATTCTGGGAATAAACTTGTCCACTAAACTGCTAACAACCACAATTCCACTTTTTCCCACCTCAGATCAAGAAGTGGGGCTTTTTTAATTTGTTAGGTCATGGTAACTTCAACTGATCATCCAACTTATTCTGTAGGTTTTAGGGTTCAAAGGACGACTTTCTCTCTGTGATGTGATTTTTTCCAAATAAATAAACTCTAAAGGTGCACTTTAAAGAAAAGTGCACGTCGCTTTTCTTTTTTTCCTTCTTTGATTTTTTTCCTTTGGTTGGTTAATTAGGGAAACGCTGAGTTGAGAAAACAAGTTAATTCGGTGCTTAGTGACACGTCCCGCGTTCTAAGGCCGTAACATTAGGGTCTGGGCCTCTAGGTGGTTGTATGGTTCGGGATTATAGATTCGATCAAGTTCAATAGTTTCAGTTTAAATTCTGTATTCTATGTTACGAAATTCAATTAATTTATATTAGTTACTTATTTAGAATTTAATAATTTAAAAGGTCTAAATCTCGCACCCACAAACTTCAAATTCTGTATCTGGCGTATACTTATGGACTATATACCAAGGGCACTAGTCTTCTGTATGAAGATCTCCATATATCTCAAAGCACTTTGTTTTTGTTTTTTTTGAAGTGTTTGACTCTCAACAGAACTCAGAGACTTTCGTATACCTTTATTGAGTCAAACGCATAAGAAACAGACTCGAGCAAGTTGGTGCAACAGCAATTATATTTGTTCTAATTTGGAGTGCCAGAAAAGCTTTTATGTTTTTGCGCGGAATTGCTCAAAAAGCTCAATTCTAGCTACTGCGTGTTTTCTTCCATCAAGATAAAATTAATTATTTTTTTTTATTTTACTTTGTATAGTAGTAATTGTTCTTAAAGACTACTCATCAATTATAGAGTAAATAAAGGTGAAATTATATCAAATGACATAAATAAAGGTGAAATGGTCAAATTCTCCTAATGTAGATTTTTTTCAAAGGTTATAAAATGGAAATATTTAAACTTGTCAAACGCAACCCAAGAAGAAGAATAATGTCATGACCCCAATTTCCTTTTGTAGGATGTTGTGATGGCACATAGTCTTTATATTTCAGTAAGCCCGACAAATAATAATAACTGGACAGATAAAATTAACGAGATACTGAAAATAACTGAATAATAAATAAAAACCTTTTGAAAACAGAATCTCACAGTATACACTCTAAAATCGTAGAACTAAGTCATAAGATCTATAGAGTAATTTTAGAATATCTAATATTACTGTCTGAAAGAAATGCAGCAGAAAATAAAATATTAAAGGTGACTCCGAGGCCTACGGACGTGAAACAAGTATACCTTGATGTCTCCCAAGCAGGAGTTACAAGAACCTCTAACGAATGACACGAGCAGATGTATCTGGATCTATATAAAAAGATGTATAGAAGCATAATATTAATACACCATAACATTATCCAATAAGCATTATCCTAATCTCAGTAGAATAGCGAGATACCAAGTCAAGACACCTATTAGAATAAATAAATAATATGAAAATGTAATACAGATATGTAAAAGGAAAATGAAGAACAGCCTAAATGAAACTAAGAGAATAGCATAAACTAGTATCGGAAACCAACAACGAAAATAACATAAAAAGAAGCAATTAAAGAGTTACAATGATCATATACGGTCCATAACTGCTAGGATAATTAAGAGTGAACTACCAAAATACTTTGTAACATGAAATAATAACAAAAATCACAATAAAGTGCTGTCTCGTGTATAATGAGATCAAAATTGAGGTTTCACCTTATATAATCAAAATTTACAATCGAGTTATCGCCTCACATTTATTTTTCTCAATTTCAATTATAATATTTTCTTAAATCGCCGTGTGAGCCTTACATTTAAAAATAGGTTTTCAAACAATTTTTCTGAAATAACTACAAACACTTTAGTCCATCTTATGATGTTGCATGACTTCACGTAGTTCCCTTATAAGCAAGACGCACATAAGTCCCACCTTATACCGTCACATGCGCATCAATCCCAAGCTTTATACCACCGCATCCGTGTTAATATCATATTACAATAACAATTCGAATCACAAGTACCCATATATCACAACTTCCCAACAATAACAATATCTATATTTTAACGACAATAGCCCATGGCTCCATCATAACGTGTACAAAAATATCCACAACAACAACAATGATGGAAAATACTCAATAAGACAAATGTTCAACAATAAACAATATCGCCTCAACGTATTAACGACTTCCACAACTTCAAAAGCAAATAACTCAATAATGAGAGAAATACTGTAGAACCACAATACTAGATAAGACTAACTTCAGTATAAAAGAGATAATATTCAACAATGAGTCTTAAATAATGAAAATCAGCAAGTAAAAGGATAAAATGAACAATTACTTCAAGTAACTAAAATCAATATGGAAAGAGATAACACGAACATTAACTTCAACAAAGATAATTATACAATAAAGACATAACATGTAACGATAAAGGAAGCAACAAGTTCAACCAAAGTATGAGAGCAATTTAGTAAATAGAATGTAGAACAAATACTAAACAAGTTAACTAAGGCATTTAAGGATAGTCTACAACAATTAGGGATAAATGACTAAGAATTTAGAATATAATATGACATTTCAATTAAAGCTTAGAAACACTTTAAGTAGCCTAAATCGATCAAATATCATGTACAATCAGTGTACCCATTTGTCACCTTGCGTACACGGATTTCACTTAGCATAATTGAATCAAACAATAGCAATCCTAATGGGTAGTTCTCCCACATAAAGTTAGGCAAGACACTTACCTCAACTAGTCCAATTCAACACTTGAAAATAGCTTTTTCTTTAAAATTCTTCTACCCACGGCTCAAATCTAACCAAAATCGACTCAATATCATCAAACAATACTAGAAAATTCAACTGCAATAAAGAAAGTTAAGACCTTTACACTTTTTCAAAAAATTAACAAAAGTCAACACGGGGTCGCTCAGTAAAAACTCGGGTCCAATGGTAGATTTCGTCTATCCATGATCCTACGAATTCATATATATGATTAGTTTTAAAATCCCAGTCCAAATCGACTTTTAAAACTCAATTTATTATTTTTTAAAAACTTAGCAAAGTTTTACAAATTTCTATTTTGATTCACATGATTTTGATGTTAAAATCTAAGATATGTTGATGGAATATGATCGAAAATAGATTAGAATCACTTACCCAAAGTTTGTAGGTGAAAATCCCCTCTCCAAATCTTCTCCTACCGAGTCTAGGGTAAAAAAATGTGAGAATGAGTTCAAAAATTCGGTCTCCGATCCCTTTAACCAGCTACAAATATCGCATTTGTGAAATGGATTTGCATTTGCGAACTCTCGCATCTGCGGACCAGGGCGCGCATTTGCAAAGCCTTATAGTATGAGTCAACATTGCAATTGCGATAGAAGCTTCGCAATTGTGAACTGGGGGGATCGCAAAAGCGAACAAACTGTTTGTAAATGCGAACCAAGGTAAAGTCCGGCATTCTTCGCAATTGCGAAGGGGGACATCGGATCCCCCACTATCGGTTTCGTAATTGCGATGCTGATGCTCGCAATTGTGATACTTGAGCACCAGCAACACCAACAATACAATTTCAGTCCAAAACCATTTTGAAACAAGTCTGAAACTTATCCGAGCCCTCGGGGCTCCATACCTCAAACATCTCCACAAATCTAAAAATATCACATGAACTCGCTCACGCGATCAAAACACAAAAATAATGTTTGGAACTACGAATTGACTTTAAAATGCCTGAATTTCAATGAAATTTTTACTTCTAGAATTACAACTAAGCGTCCAAATCCTATCAAATTAACTCCAAACGTCACCATACTTTGGAGACAAATTCTAATGTCATAACAGACTTATTCCAAGTTCCAAAATTAAATTCCGAGCTCGATAGCTAAAAGTCAACCTACAGTCAAACCAACTTTAAATTGTCAATTTCGGAAAATCAACACAAATCAACCCGCAGACTTCTAAAATTAATTCCGGACATATTGGTCCAAAATTACGATACGAAGTTATCAAAGCTATAAAAATACGTTCCGGTATTGTTTTCAAAAAAGTCAAAGTTTGGTCAACATATTCAAATTTAAACTTCTAAGTCAAAAATCAAGGGTCCAATCAATTCAAAAGTATTCCGGAACGAAACTAATCAACCTTGCAATTCATAAAAGTATAAACACACAAGTGTGAAGCAATAAAAAAGTAACAAAAGTACAATTATACAAAATAACCGTTGGAGACGTTACAAAGGAGAAGAAGAAGAAAAGTTCCATGGGATAGAGTTGAATTTAACATATAGCTTTGTGTTATGACATTCATAACTTCAAATTGTCATAGTCTTTTTCCCTTGGAATGCTTTTGACTCATTGATCAACAAAAGTTTTGTTACATAACAAATTAAAGCTAATTAGATATTCAGACTTGAGTTATAAACTTTAATCTCTTTACTTGTACTTTTCCCCTTTACGCTGATAACTGATAAGTATTGTCTTAAAAGTAATTAACTTAATTCCCCTCTGATTTTTTTCTCAAAAGAAAGTTTACTTGTTCTTCACGATAAATCAATATTCATGTTATTTTTTCTTGAATCAGAAAAAAGTTGTACTAAAAAAGCATGTTAAATGTAAACCTTTTAGCTTACTTTTTAATGTTCATTAAAGTAGTAGTTTGATCACATCCAATGTATGTACGTGCAAAACAGGCAGTTCATGCGTTATTGTACTAACTTTGAAAGATCATATAATTTGTTGAATAACTACCAATTCAGTCTCTGTGATGTAACTTCTACCTTGGACATGAAATTTTATGATTTTCCAGTTGCCACTTGAGGAAAGGAATAAACGACTCTTAATTAGTGAGATATCGCAATTGGCCAAATTAATGATGCTAACTTTAGGCCAGTAAAATAGATCCCGCGGTACTAGAAATTCGGTAAAAATCATTAAGGTCGACCAACCAACTTTTGTCGCTAAAGAAATCGACCAAAGCTTGTCGGTTTTTCAAAATATTTTATTTTTTAATTTTTTTGAAACCGACCAACTTTGGAAAATTTTCTTTGGTGAAAAAATACGAAAAACTATTTTTGAGTCCCGTGAAATTTACTTTCCAAGAAATTCTCCAGCTTTGGTTGGGTTTTCAATTAAAGTTAATATTAAAAAAGGGACCAAAATTGGTCGGTTAATTCGGCCGATCATTTTTAAAAAAATAATATTTGATCGTAATTTTATTTTTTGATAAAACCGACCAGCTTTGATCAGTTTCGTGCGAAAATACAATTAACGAGTATAAATCAAGTAAAAGACCGTATTAAAATAAAATGCACCAATGTTCTAGTGGTAGATAGTATCCTGCCGCAATATAGACCCTGGTTTGATTTGATTATATAATTAAAATACCGACCAACTTTGGTTGGATTTTTTGCAATATTTTTTCTTTTTGAACTTAATTGACCAATGGTAATTTCCGACCGACCACTTTCGATCTTCAAAATATCATTTACACATAAATAATCGCGTTCTAGATAATTATTAGCCATTATCGATCAATTTTACTAATTTTTTTGATCGATTTTTACTAAACTTCTAGCCGTGCCGTGGGCAACTATCAATTAGGTAAAATTCCATTTCTCGCAATTCGCCTCCTTTTCTTCAAAGAAAAATATGTTGCTAGCTATAAGCCCTACTTACCTACTTTTCTGTGCAAACCAAAATCTTAGTTTCAATATGTTAGGGATTGAAATAATTAGGTATCAAGCGAAACTTAATAAAGTAAATCTTGAATGAAGATAAATCAACAAAAATGACATAAATATTTAATGTGATTCGATTAGTTGACTTATAATCCAATAGATAAAATAAAGTACAAAATATTTAGAGAACAAGCTCACAAAGAGGTAAACACAAGTGACACACTAATACTTGTCCCAAAAATTCTCACCTTAAACAAGACTCTCAAACGGTGTCAAACCTTTATGGCTACAACGTGGATGCTACTAAATGAGAAGGAATGATTCTCAATTATAGAAGTCCAAGCTTTTTTTCTCCGAGAAAAAGGGACTAGCCAAATAGGTGATATTTGTAATTTTCTTCTAAAAGATAGAAAACCCAATTATGATAAATATTTCTTTTAAGTGATAGAAAAACTAAAAATAATAAGAAAACTAAGACAAACACCTAATACCATAATCTTCCAGTTTGCAACGGAAAGTTTTTGGCTTCTTTAGCATCTTTCTTTCTTTCTATAATATAACATGTAGGACAGTAGGAGTAAATTATAAATGCGGATGCACGGTGTTAAATTTATATTACAATTATAACTAATAAATTTATTAATAGAGTTTGAGCAAAAATTACTAAGTTCATGCAAACCGCAAGTCGTAATAAGCACAGTAGATTCGCCCCCTGTAAATTCATAATCCTACTGATCATTTATGAGCTTAACAATTCAATCGTACCACCTAATAAAATATTCATTTCAAATTTAAATTATAAGCAGTAGAGTCTTTTATTATTCTTAATTAAGAATTCTATTCCATGTCAAATTTAAAGGTACATACATTTAATATTTGACTAGTCATGTTTTAAACACCTATCTTTTCTTCTTGTAAGTAGTGGAGAATAATAGTGGAATTTGGAGGTCAAAAGCTTTCATCGCACAATGCAGATGATTCTCCTCTTGATAAAATAAACTAGAATTAAGCCACATTAATTTTATTGACAGAAGAATAACTATATGTTATTAATTGAATACTTTTTGTATACCTGTCTCTTTATCATTTCGAAGTACCATAAATAGCGGGGACAACGACTAGCAGTCTTTAATAATTTATTTAATGTGGAGATTGAGCCAAGATTTCAAGTTAGAGATTTAAATTATTTTAAGTTACTGAGTTCTAAATTAATAATCTATACATATTTAATGAATTTTTAAGAATAATATAAGATTCGAACCAAAGTTATTGGATTCGACTGAACCAGCTCCCAATACTCTAACTTCGTCTCCGGGCCAATGGTGGTAGATGCTCTCAATCTCTACCTAAAATCCTCAATTTTTTTTAAGAGGACAAGACAGTTATAAATCATAAACACTGTTTCAAGAATCCACCATGGATGGACCAAATTAAAATATGGCCTCTGTTGCCACTTCTCAATCTAATTTCAGTAAGTACCTTGTGCCACATTAGTTGTGCGAATGAGTTGTTACCTCCTTATAATATGGTCTTGACAATTTTTACGACTTTATCTCATAAGTTAACTTTTTAGATTGAGTTAATTAGCTCAAGGAACATGGTGTACTCATCCCTATTCTTGATTAACCCAAAATCAAATTTTCAGGTTAAATCGTCCTCCAGTTCTAGGCGTGAGAGAATGAGATATTATCTCAATTACATAATCTTGGAAAATAATTAATCATCACTAATTTGTGGTATGAGTGAGGTCCTAGATTCATTTATTTAGTGGCTTCTTTTCCATCTCTGAATTGTTGTATGAAATTAACATGATATAGTACAGCTAAATGTGAATAGATCCTTAGCTATTTTAATCAAGCATTAAAGCATAAATAAAATCTTCACGTATCCTTTCTCTCCCTTTTTGTCGAGTCTTTATTAATATCATTTATAATTAAAGGAACAAAAAGAATAGGTGCACATGGCAGTAGCATCACCTATAATAGGCGTAGAAATTTGATTGCATTACTATATATCAGTGAACAGAATAAGTGCTGATTCCAGATTTGTGCTAACGTTGTTGGAACGCATGCACAAATACCCCACTTCCAACCGAGAGGTTGTGAGTTCGAGTCTTTTCAAGAGCAAGGTGGGAAGTTTTTGGAGGGAAGAATGTCGGGGGTCTATTTTGGAAACAGCCTCTCTATCCAAGGGTAGGGGTAAGGTCTGCGTACATACTACCCTCCCCAGACCCCACTAAGTGAGATTATACTGGTTTGTTGTTGTTGTTGTTGTTGAAACGCATGCCTCGCCAGTTGGGATTGAGGTGTAGAGAGTTTTGGGAGAAGTCCATTGGTTTGAGGCTTCTCACAAAATATATTGCTTACAAAGGTATATATAGAGTACAGAGAGAAACCAAATCCTACCAACTATATGACTGTACAATAAACCAAATCCTACCAACTATAGGACTGTACAATAATAAAGAAAATCAAATCCAACCGACTATAGGACTGCACAATATATTCTAACACGCCCCCTCAAGATGGAGGGCCGGAGGACACGCCAATCTTGGACATCAGCAGAAGAAGCCGAGGAGGTCGTAACCCGTAATAAGGGTTCGGAATTGGAATTTCCACACAGTGTAATTAGTGGAATCCAATTTGAGAGGGATCTGAGCCGATGCATTAATGGCAATCGGCTGTAGAAGATCGTTTGATGTCGTAGCGGCCATGAAGCACGAGGCTGAGGAGGTGCTGATCGACGTCGAGAGAAAGAGCTGCCGATTAGTGCAGCTGCAGCGCGGCAAGACGCCGGAGAGAAGGTGCTGAGAGAGAGGGCTGCCGGTTAGTGCAGCGGCAGCGCGGCAAGAGGCCGGAGAGGACCGTGAAGGTCGGCGGATGATCTTCTTTGCCGGAGAGGGGCAGCAAGACGCCGGAGAGGGCTGCCGGAGAGGGCTGCCGATTAGTGCAGCGGCGGCGGGCTGCTGATTAGTGCAGCGTTGGCGCGGCAAGATGCCGGAGAGAGGGTTGCTTCTAGAAGACGAAGCCTCCATTGTTGTTGTAGATTTACAAAGTAACAAAAAATGTTGATATGGAAAAAAAAGGAATAATTTTAATTTAAAAGAAAGACCTTGCTAGTGCTGATTATGTAGAAGGGCGGTGGCGGCGGCGGGCTGCCGATTAGTGCAGCTGCGGGTAGGGAAAAAAAATTAGTGTTTGTTTGGCGATAAGCCACTGGCTCTTGATACCATGTAGAGAGTTTTGGGAGAAGTCCATTGATTTGAGGCTTCTCACAAAATATATTGCTTACAAAGGTATATATAGAGTACAGAGAGAAACCAAATCCTACCAACTATAGGACTGTACAATAAACCAAATCCTACCAACTATAGGACTGTAAAATAATAAAGAAAATCAAATCCTACCAACTATAGGACTGTACAATAAATTCTAATATGGGGTTCATATTTTTAGCAGTAAAGGCTTAAAATATAAAGTTTTCCATAACTTAAGCATTGCAAAAGCATCTGATTTTTGTAGGGCTGACTTAGTTCTAGAAGTTGAGGACCAAAAGAAAATCTTATGAGAATATATTTCAACAAAAAGAATGGTCGGTTTGAAAAACTTCGTCAAGATGTGAAGGAATAGAGCCGACTTCAAAATATAAACTTGATAAGATTGAATTTAAGAATTTATTTCATATAAGAAATTATGAATTCAGAATAAAAATTATAGTGATTTTTTCAATAAATATTCAGATTAGATTTATTTTTTTAATTTTTAATTGGTGAGACTTAAGAGGGATGTCAGACTGCATGCGAAGCTCCGAAAAAACAAGTCGTCTAAAACTTTACATGAATATGCAATGTTATTTTTCCTTTTTTATTATGACTAGACTTAATGTACATGTATTACGTATATCTCTCGTATTAAGGAGAATAAACTTTTAAAAATAACTTGAGTATTGTTCAAAAATATCTTTGGTCTACGATCTAAAAACTAAAAAAAATTTCAAGTTCGAAAATAATAATCGTTTTAATTTAGGGAATACATCTACCGTAGTAATTTTTTCTTACGTTAGTACTAGTACTTGCTTCATTATACAAAAGTATCATAGGAGCAATATTTGATTGAAAGGTAAACGATCGTTCAACTTTATACGAATACTTGGATACGTACATTGCTTGTATGTATAAAAATAGTGACGTGGCTATTTGAACTCGCAACTATTCTCTAGGCACCTATTTCACTAAGTACGAGACAAAAATGTCAAAATATTGTATCAACTCAAAATAAGTCCCAGTTTAGTCATAGATTTTGGCTTCATATTCTTAAAATAAATATTATTTGTTTATGAAATATGATCATATTTCTGAGAAAAAAAATTTCAAAAATTTCCAAGTTCAATTTTTGGCTTAAATTTTTTCTTTCACTCATAAAATTTTAACTTTTCTTCTAATAAAATCCATATCCAAATACAACTTCAATCTTTAAAAAGTACTAGTATTACTACCGCTAGGATACACAGACACAAAAATCAAATTATAATTTATGGTATTCGGATTATATATCAATTACCTTAAAATTTAAACCTTCTAGATAAAAATTACATATAATTATTAGATATCAATTAAGAAGCAGGACATGAAATTGTTTCTCATATATCATACATGATTTTATTTTGAATAAATAAACTTTTTATTTTTTTTAAAAATAAAAGAAAAATTATTTTAAAAACAAAAAAAATTTGAAATGGCAGTTTTTTTTATTTATAATTTTAGTTTTTTATTTTAAAATAATTTAAAACTCCAACTTGAAACTGTTATCCAATTTTGAATGAATAGTTTTAAAATTTTTGTTCTTCTTTATAAAATATTTTATTTTACTATTTTATAGATATTTAAATTTAAAAATAATAACCAATAACTAATTATTAACTAAGTAAATAATTATTAACTGCTTGTGCATGTGACTTTTTCTAGGATGCTACTTGGCTTAAGGAGAGGGTATTTTCCTTTTTTTTCTAATAATATACAGATATAGATTTTTCAACATAACTTCAAAGAATATTTTTTTTTCTAGTTTCAATCAAATCTATATCCAAATGTAGCTTTAAAAAAAGTCCAAATTCATATACACTGATGCCACAACTCAAAATATAAGAATGTCTCATTCTAAATAAGGTGAAATTGGCTATACGAATCTGCATCGCTATAAATATTTTTATGCTCAAGCTATATTCAAACAATTCATCGAACGGTCCATCTGAATGAACAAAACTATAATAACACAAACAATATTAATCTTCATCCATCCTTGATTTTTTAATCATGCGCTAGAATTACTTCATGATATCCAGAAACACCCCCTTATAGACCAGCAAAACCATTCAAATTAAATGGCATGCCCTACAAAAATGATGGACAAAACTTAATATAGATGGACCATCCGATAAGGAGGTATAAGAGGAGTATTTAGGGACAATACGGGAAAATGGATTTTAGATTTCCATAAATACTGTAATGCTCTATTTTTGTTACACATTGAATTGCAGGCTTTCCAAGAGGGGTTACAGTTGGCTTCAAGATTTGATCTATACCCATTGGAAGTGAAAACAGACTCAACAGAAGTGATCAACGCTATTAACAATGGCCATACAGTACTAACTAATTTAATCTACTCTTGTAGGTCATTAATATACAAGAAAAGGAGCTTTTTTTCTACGACATAATTTCAAGAAAGGGAAATGCAGTAGCTGGTGTACTAGCCAAGGAAGCAAAAAATAAAAAAATAGTCAATATAATCCTGGAAGAACAAAATTGTTTGCTCAACCACAGATTTTTATGCAACAACTTCTAATCAACGACATGAACGGGAAATGCAACTCGTCAAAACAACTACCTATCTCTTTATATAATATGCTTAGGACTCTAGAAAATCAAAATACTGTAAATTTGTTATGAAATAATATAAAGACAAGAACAATGACTCAAGAACAAGAGCAAATAGAGAGAGAATAGGGAGAGAGAGAAGTATTCTTATTAATACTTGGGGTGATTTACAATGGGGTAAGACCCCTCTATTTATAGGAAGAGGAATGACGTAGCTTCAAGCTAAAACTCTTAGACATTCACTCTAAATAGACTTCTATTTTATAACACTCCCCCTTGAATGTCTATTCAATAATGTGCCTCATAAAACCTTAAAACCAAAACCCAATGGGAAAAATTAAAGTAAAGGAAAAAGAGTACACATGTTTGAATATGCGCCTATTGGTTGCCTCGTTAAAAACCTTGAAAGGAAAACCCGGTGGGACAAAACCTTGTAAGGGAAAAAGAGTGCAACGCGCATTAACTCCCCCTAATGAGTACATCAATTTATATCCTTGAGCATTTGCATTCCAATCTTGTGCATCATCTTCAAAACGATCTTTGGTAGACGTTTGACAAATCAACCATATTGACTTGAATAAATATTCCGTACCTTGAAATCATCATTCTTGATAGATATGAACATCTTCATATAATGTCGTGGAATAACTCTTCAATATCTCCATAGATGCATTCTCAATGCCATCATGCTTATAGTTATAGCAAGATACATATGTACACAAATTGTACTTGGGATGTGGTACTTCAAGACCAAGAATTGCATATGCTTCAAGCAACTTAAATCTTTCAAGTTAAGTCATATAAGCCATATAATAGACTTTAGATGCATATCAAGTTTTCCATGTCATGCTAGACAAATAAGATATCGAAAACTGACTATACATACCTTTGACTTTATACTTTCAAGCATTTGAACTATAGGTTCAAAACTACATGTCTTTCGTATGGAATCAATTCTTCTTGAATTGTATCTCTTCCATTTAGTTACTTTCTTTGGGTCAGCAAATGCGTATAGCATGCTTTGCAATGTGTTGCAATTGAATTATCCCTTTTATGAACTTCAGGTTCATGATATTTGGGGATTTACGTATACAAATGATAATTCATCCCATGTAACCTTTTCTCAAGTGTTTATCATGTCTCCCCCTCATGTTAGAAAAGCTAACTTGTTTCCTCAACTTTGGGAAATCATCTTTGTGCATTATCATGTCAATGTACACAGCACATTAATAATAAGATGAGATTATTTGGTTCCTGACCTTGAACCACTTGTGAGGGGAGAATATACTCTCGTATACAACGTATATCAAACTGATATATATAACTTTGTTCTCATAAGAAACAGTTTAGCTATTAAGTGGAAGCACTCAATAATTATCTTGCTAAACCAACTTTGATATAAACCAACTTATCAAGATGAACTATCTTGAGTAGAAAATCTGGAAATTATGCTCGAAGTTAGATTACTGAGCAATTTACCTCGCAAGCACCAGCCAGGCTGCAGGTCAATAACAATTGCGCATGTAACCATATAATAGATGCATCATATGTGGTATACATGGCAGGTGAATGGGCCCATATTCACCTTTGATATTTCCAGAATTTATGGGCTTCAACCCGAACTCTTTAGTTGGTCAAATCATTAATGAGAACAAGTGATACAAGAGAATTCGTAAAGAACTTTCTAGTTCTTTGATATTTACCTATGTGAATTTGCACATCATACTTAAAATGAGATGGCTAACACGAATGCCAACTGAATAAATTATCAATATTGGTAAACTTCAAATTTACACCATGACATGTGCACTTAATAAACTTCAGGTTTATTATGACATGGGTTTTTATACCAATAGATATCCACTTTATTGTGGCAATCTTTCTTTTGTGTAGTACAAACTGGAGAACAAAGCGGGTAGCTTTTCATATGCAAATTACCCCGCTACAAGTTGTAGTAATAGGAGATATCAAAGCCTTCCTTTATTATATAGTCTCAATATAATCAATCGCTTTCGCGTGTACTTTGGAAACTGAATAAGTTTCTTTGAGACTTACTACAGCACAATACTCAATTGTGTTTCTCCAACATAGTAATAATTGGCTCTTCTAGAGCTCTCAATTAATTTTGTACTACCACAGATTCATCAACATCCATGTGTTGAATATCTTTCTTAAAGAGAAAGTTATACCATTATGGTCATGTCAAACTTATATGCAAGATATGTTTCTTGCATTATCGTTGCCTTTTAATAGTCATATTTCCAAAATACTTTGGCGTACAATAGGTACGTGACCAACGATCATTCATGCCATATATCATCTCAAACCTCCTTCTAGGGGTGAGTGTGGTATCATCTCAAACCTCCTTCTAGGGGTGAGTGTGGTATATTTAATACCAATTTCATGTTCATATTCTTCCAATAATGAATATGTATCACATTCACTTCGGGGATATGTGATTTTGTTATCCTTTTCAAATCTATAAATGCGTCAGGCATTTGATTTGCTATTCTTTGCAAATGGATAATCTTTTGTGCCTCTTTCTCACAAATAGAGGTATGTGGATCAAGATGAGATAATGATGCATTTTTCCACAAAATTTCCCGTTTGGTTTCACCAACTTCTCCCCCTAATTTTGGGAAAAGTGTCTCATCAAATTGACAATCTGCAAATCGTGCAGTGGACAAATCTCCTGTCAATGTTTCGAGGTAGCGAATAATGGAGGGCGATTCAACCTCAACATATATTCCTAACCTTCTTTGCAGACCCATTTTGGTGCGGGATGGCGGTGCTAAAGGCACATATACTGCGCATCCAAAAATTCTTAAATGGGATATATTGGGTCCATGACCCAAAACCAATTGCAACGGGGAATATTTGTGTCAATTCGTCAGTCAGAGACGAACTAGCATTGCTGTATGCAAAATGGCGTGACCCCAAACCGAAGTGGGCAGCCGACAAACTAAAATGCTGCATGCAAAATTGCATGAACCCAAACCAAAGTGGGCAGCCTCGTTTTCATGAAGAATTCAAGATAATTCTCATCTATTGTCTCAATATGATATCCATTTTGAATGATATCTTTAAAACTCAACAAGTTCTTCTTAGACTTGGAGGAGAATATTGCATTCTCTAAGATAAACGTCATGCCTTTGGGCAGAGTTACAGTTGCTCTTCCGGAGCCTTCAATCAATTTACTTCCCATGGTTTGACATATAAAAGAAAATATACGAACATGAGAATAAACAACTTCAATTCGTTTGTGTCACATAATATTTTCAAAATATGCTGCTAACAGTTGACTAACAAAATCAGATAGTCGATTATATGTTTTCCATAATCGATTACTATGCAGTTTGAAAATTTCAGTTTAAACGTTTTCATAAAACAATCGATTGTTAAACACACACAATCGATTGTTGAGCATTGACAATCGATTGTTAAACATAGACAATCGATTGTTGACAATTTTTGAAAAATTCCAGAGCACACTGTTTCAAGACAATCGATTGTTATGCATAGACAATCGATTGTTGACAATTTTTGAAAATTTCCAGATCACACTGTCTTAAGACAATCGATTGTTATGCATGGACAATCGATTGTTGGCTATTTTGAAAAATTCCAGATTACACTGTCTTAACGACAATCGATTGTTAGACATAGACAATCGATTGTGGATGATTTTTGAAAAATTCCAGAACACACTGTTTTAAAGACAATCGATTGTTGATCATTGACAATCGATTGTTTTGCAGTTTTTATGCGAAATATGAGATAACCGACTAGCTTTTCAGGTTAGTCGATTACCTCTACTGGGAAGTAAAAATATTATTGATATTTGAGCATATTGATACATTCTAAAGAACTAATACTAACTTTATGTCATGAACTAACTAATACGAGCTAATACTGATGGCTATTAGTTTATTCATTCACTAATACAAACAAGTAAAATAAAATCAAATAGCTCCATCTTCTTTCATCACGGATCCATCACCGATTAGGTGGTCTATCTACCCCTCGGGTTGCTCAAAGAAGTCTGCCACATCCAAGTGGGTGATGTCAAAGTTGTCGTCAGAGACAACATTCGTTTCAGGGCGTTTACTCTTTCGAGATGCTTGATAAAGGTCAACCAAATGTCATGGTATACGGCAAGCCTTTGACCAGTGCCCGTTTCCACCGCAACGATAATATATAGTTTATAAACTATTTGCTTTTGGATTCTTATCGTATCGTGCTTGTGGCAGAGTGACCAACTTCAGGTTGTCATATCTCTTCTTTAAGCCATTCCACAAGATAGGTGGATCCTTGACGGTGAGATATTCAATCTTCAAACCTTCATCAAGGTGATGGCGCAAGAAAATCAAGGCCTTAGCATAGTTTCAAACCTTCATCAAGGTGATGGCGCAAGAAAATCAAGGCCTTAGCATGGTTTTGGGTGGATGCATTATTTCTGTCTTTAATGGCGTCTCCAAGACCCATAGCATCCAAAATGGATTTAAGTATCCAACACCCATATCATATAGTTCTTGCCCGAAATTTCAAGGGCAACGAACTTTCTTTTCATAATGTCAGACATAAACCAAAATTACATCAAGAGCGTGTTCATACTTACGGGCTCTATTACAATTATCACATTCACTTCAGGGAATGGATCAAAATCATGTGCTTTACACAATCTCATGTCAAATATTACTTTCATAAAGTGAAAGATTATTTTGAGAATCCTTATTGTTCTCATTACCACAATAATGACGATTATAACTTCGTCTATTGCCATGTCCACATCCATTGATACCTTTACGGTAATTAGTCTTCTTTCAGACTTATCACATACTGCTACCACATTCTCTAAAGGGAATGGAGCAAATTCAATTGGACGGAATTCTTTGCCACGTCCACATTCATTGATACCTTCATGGTAATATTTTAGTCTTCTTTCAGACTTATCATATACTGCTTCCACATTCTCTAAAGGGAATGGAGCAAATTCAATGGGACGGATTTTCAATTATTTGCCCACAATCATACATGAATTTAATCATGGCAGGACATAGAGATTTAACCACTTCATGTGGTTATAATTTCTTACAAACTCCATTAGAGTTATAATCAAACTTTGTTTGTATATTCAATCAAATCGTATAATTTCAAGAATTTGAAAGGGAAAAGTAAATTACTTACCTTTAAGGTATACCAATTATATTTTCAATGTTTTCTTCCTTTTCTCTTTGTTTTTCGTTTCTTTTCCTCCCTTTTTTTTTCGTTTCTTTTCCTTCTTTCTTCATTCTTTCTTTGAAGCAAAACCTTGCACAAACAAAAGTTAAGACAATCGAAAATTAAATTAGGAAGAGGGAAATACCTCAGATTTCTCGAGAATGGTTCTTGAGACGATAGAGTCTCGTGCTGATAACGTGTTATGAAATAATATAAAGACAAGAACAATAACTCAAGAACAAGAGCAAATAGAGAGAGAATAGGGAGAGAGAGAGAGAAGTATTCTTATTAATACTTGGGGTGATTTACAATGGGGTAAGACCCCTCTATTTATAGGAAGAGGAATGACTTAGCTTCAAGCTAAAACTCTTAGACATTCACTCTAAATAAACTTCTATTTTATAACAAAATTAAAATAATTATTTGTATGAGGGGATACACAACCCTAATGTCACTTTAACATGTAATATGCAAAACTCTATCTAGTATGTAATATATAAATCCTTTTACTACAAAATAAAAAAAAAAGATTCATCATAGAAAATGCTAACCTACTACTCCTATAATTGCTACTACCTTTTATTTAGGTGAAATTGGCTATAAGAATCTGCATCGCTATAACTGTTATTATCTTTTATTTAGGTTTTGTTTGGGACTAGCGACGCTTTGCCTCTTAATAACAAAAAGGAATTTTTATTTATGTATATCATACATCAAATCTTATTACCTCTTATATTTAAGGTTTGTGTTTATTACATTTAAGCATACCAAATTTCAATTTATATACCATACTTCAAATTAATGGTATAATTATTGCTTTATTTATTCTAGGCATGATTTTAGGAGCATATATTCTCCAATTTTAGTTTATCTACCTCTCTCTCCTCCCATCCACACAGCCCCCATATTACATCGAATTTATATAGCCAAATCCGATTAGTTTGGGGTTGAAACATAGTTGATTGATCGATTTCATGAATATGCCATTCATATAAACTAATGCTATGGAGAAGTAAGTTTATCCCTGCCAATCCAATTTACCTTTAGTTAATTCCATGGCAATTTAATTTTACGAAAAACCAAGGAAAGAAATGTGTTCAGTTCTCTAAACACAAGATTAAACATTTCTTACTATTAATTTTATTAAAGGTATGTACTATAGTTCTTGTAGTTTGTACGTAGAAATTTTGTAGATGAAAACCAAATTTTGTTGTCAACATTTTTTTATGACACAAGATTGTAATTTAATTGTAGTATAAATGTAGTAATTTTGTAGATACTCTTAAAAACAATACAACTTTATACAATACTTAAACTGATTTGTATTTTACTTGCAGAAATTTTATGTACAAGATATCTACAAACTGAATACATTGAATCTTAATACCCAAATCTCCATTTCAATTGTAGCATAATTGACATTTTCGACATAATTGTACAAGACTTGTAGAAGTTTTAGTCTTCCCAATCTATAATTTATCTACAATCTATCTACATTGTATCTACAATTTATCTACAATTTAACTATAATTTCTGGAAATATGTCTTCTTCTTCTTCTTCGACGACGAGTTTCAATCTGAAATTCAGTCAAAACCAAGTATAATCTTCACCAAAACCCCTCAAAATTGAGATATAAACTCCTAAACATATTCCGAATTATTTACAACAACACCCAATCCAAACAAATAATGATTTTTGAAAACCCAAATTTGAATTCAAAGCTTTCAAGCTTTTTAATGGCTATCAATGGTGGAAAATATATGGAGAATGAGAGATTTACGCAGCTACAAATTTACTTCCGTTTCAAATTTTGAATTAAATGTTGATAGGATCACACACAGACCCCCCCTACAATCTCGCGCGTTTTTTGGTAGAATCTCGCTATTTATGGGCTTGGTATATATTTTGTAGGGATAATGCGGACAACCCGAGTAAATACCAATTGGTGAACATTTTTGGTAATAAGGTTTGCTATATGGTATAGATAGGTAAAATCCCAAACAAAAAAAAGCTTCACGCTCATATGATACAATTACCTAAATTGCTCAATAACCATTCAAGAATCTCCTCTCGGTAACCAGTTCCTTGTTTAATTACTCCCATGCAAATACTTTTTCCGTTTATTTTTACTTATCCATTATACTTAAAATATATTTTTACTTTTACTTATTTACTATACTAAATCAAGGGAAAGACAATCTTTTTTTCTTATTTTTCCCTAATCATTAATTACTCATTTTTCAAAACTTTAAAAAATTCTATTATTATTATGAATAAAATTATAAAATAAATATTTTATTTATTATTTTTTAAAGAGTGTAAAAAGTACAAAATGGACAACTAAAAATGAACAAAGAAGTATACACACATATCATAATACCCAAAATAATTATGTTGGTATGCTACATGCCTGAACCTACATTTGCTACTTTCCATTTGAAGAAAAAAAATCTCAACTAAATCTGAAACGTTATCCTTTTTTAATTTTTTTTAATAAATAAATGCTAGGAAAAAGTTAAGAAATTAAAGTTATAGAATCTCAAATCATAATGTAAGATCGTTAAACACCATCTACAGGTACACGTTATATGTTCGAACTCTGTTGCAGATAAAAGTCTATTCTAGTATTTAAGTGGATAAAATAAAGTGTTAACCCATTATGTTATTAGCTCTAGGTAATTCTCGTATTATTATTAATAAATAAAAGTGCTAAAGAAAATTATCACTTCCCATTTTATCCAATTATTTTAATTGTCCCACTATTTTCACTACAGTAGTATATTTTCTCTAAAGTTTCGGTGAGATTAAACTTTTCTCCTATAAAAAGGGGAGTGTGTCCTTTTCCATTCAAACAACCAAAGATTAACTGCTTGTTATTAACCGATTCCTTCGTCTCTGATCCAAATCAGAAACTACCCCAAACACATGCCCCAACTTCTTATCAAATTGAACCAAATCTCTTGTAAAAAAAATGACAATAAATTCTATAAAAGTGGAAGATTCGTCATGCAATGCAACAGAAGGAGAGTCGGCGACGTCGTCGTCGTCAATGCAATCCTCAGGTGTACATAAGGTTTGTTTGCCGCCGTACAGAACGACTTTTCAGAAACTCCGGCAGCGGTTGTCGGAGATTTTCTTTCCCGACGATCCACTTCATAAGTTCAAGAATCAAACGGGGTTGAGGAAATTTGTTTTAGGTCTTCAGTTTTTCTTTCCAGTTTTTGAATGGGGTCCTTTCTACAGTTTCAAACTTTTAAGGTCTGATATAATCTCTGGCCTCACCATTGCTAGCCTTGCTATTCCTCAAGGAATTAGTTATGCTAAACTTGCCAATTTGCCTCCCATTATTGGGTTATGTAAGTGCCCACTTGTTTTATCATTTTTTTTGTTCTTTCTCTATTTTACTGGAAAATTATATTTTATATATGTATATATATATATATATATATATATGCAAATATTACCTTTTATACATACTTATTAAAATCAAAATTTCTTTGCTTCACTACTGTGTGAACCCTTATTTTTTTTCGACCACTAAGCCCAGTGGCAAAGTCATAAATTTCTTCTAGGGTGTTTAAATTTAAAAAAAAAAATCCGATAAATGGTGTTTAATATATGTTTATTACCTCTTAAACCTAATATTTTACATATATATATATATATATAATGTAATTTTTCGAAAGGTGGTTGACCCTTAGTATAATGTGGCTTCGTCACTAAGGCAATGGTCACATAGAGTTACCATTTGAATCTCATTTCCAGTAGTGTTTACGCAAAATATGATGCCACTAAAACTATCACTATTTCACCGAAAAATTATAGTGTGTAAATATGTCGAATATGACTATTTATACATGTATATATAAAATCTTGAATATCTTTAACAGAATTCCTTCTTTTAATTTGCTCGTGCGTGGTAACCTTACTTTTGTGACAACTAAGGTTATTGACACATAGAGTTGTCACTAAAAATTTCATTTCTTGTAGTGTTAGCTAAATAAATTATGGAGTAGTAATTAATTTAAGGTGACATGGATTTCTGTTGACACAGATTCAAGCTTTGTGCCACCATTAATCTATTCAATTTTGGGAAGTTCAAGACATTTAGCAGTAGGTCCAGTATCTATAGCCTCACTAGTGATGGGAACAATGTTAAGCCAAGCAGTTTCATACAGCCAAGAACCAATTCTATACCTTCAACTTGCTTTCACAGCAACACTTTTTGCTGGATTGTTGCAAGCTTCATTGGGATTTTTCAGGTTTACTACTCTGTTCATTAACATTTCTATTACATTTTTTTGTTGTGTATAAACAGTGTTACACTAAGTTCTTTTTCTCATTTTCTTTACCTCATAAAAAATAGAATTATTCCAGAAATTTTTTCATTCCACTATCAATGTTACTATTAACGAAAGTTAATGCTATAATGTAACAGATAGCAAAGTGGAAACAAACTTTTAGGAAAATATATACCAAAAAATCATTTTAAAACATAAAAAAGGTACATATGATTTTGGAAAAAGAATAGAATAGAAAGGAAAAGGTTGTTGATTCCAAGGTTGACAAACTGACATTAGAGATATTTCCCTGCACTTTTCAGAATCTCAATTAACCAGTAAAGCAGTAAGTACATTTTGTAAAATATTTTCCTCAGATTTTTACCGACCAAGAATTAATCAATATGATGAAAACTATGCACACTAATCTCATATAGCCTTGGTGGTAAAAATTTCAAGTTAGTAACTCATAAATCAGGAGAATTTGGTTTCCACCGGAAGAGGTCATGAAACTGTTTGATTTTCACTTGTGACATTGTATGTTATAACAATGTATACTTGTAAAGTGAGTTACTTGAGTGTCACACATAAGATTAGATCAACATACTCAAACTGATTTGCTCTTTGATTTACGAATTATTGGCTTCTGCTGAATTTCAGCAGTTTAATCATAAGGAAATTCCTGACTTGCAGGTTAGGATTCATCATTGATTTTCTCTCGAAGGCGACTCTAGTAGGGTTCATGGCTGGTGCAGCGGTCATTGTCTCTTTGCAACAACTGAAAGGATTGCTAGGGATATCTCACTTCACAAACCAGATGCAAATAGTTCCTGTTTTGTCTTCTGCTTTCACGCACAAAGATGAGGTTAGAAGTTTCCTCCAACATTGTGCTCTTCCGAGATAATATTGAAGGCATAAAATTGTCGTTGTAACTCTGCAATACCTTTTCGCAGTGGTCTTGGCAAACCATTGTTATGGGTGTTAGTTTTCTCATCTTCTTGCTGGCGACAAGGCACATCGTAAGTTTTTGGTTTATGTGAATGAGAAAGTTTGTGCTTCATGTTCATCTCCTTATTGATCATTTTCTAATTAATGACAGAGTACTAGGAAACCGAAACTTTTCTGGGTTTCAGCAGCAGCTCCATTAGTATCGGTTATTCTCTCAACTATCATAGTTTTCCTACTTAAATCCAAGACTATTCAGACTGTGAGTAACACACATCATTTCTAGTTTCTTCCCTTAAATTTAGACGGAAAAGACTAAAGATTCTTTTGTTGTAGATTGGACACCTACCAAAGGGGATTAATCCACCATCATTGAACATGTTACATTTTAGTGGCCCTCATATCGCTCTTGCTATCAAAATTGGCATTATAACTGGAGTCTTATCACTCACAGTAAGTGAATACTAACTACTACCACCAGCATTTTATTCCTCAAAGAAAGAAGAGGAGATTTGTGATCGACATAACCCTGCAGGAAGGGATAGCGGTAGGAAGGACGTTTGCTGCTATGCAAAATTACCAAGTTGACGGTAACAAAGAAATGATTGCTATTGGACTCATGAACATGGCTGGCTCTTGTGCTTCCTGCTTTGTCACTACAGGTACAACCCAAGCAAACACTCTTATTCTTAGTTGTAACTAAAGCTTGCTAAATAAATTCAATTTTGCAGGGTCATTTTCTCGATCTGCTGTAAATTACAATGCGGGAGCAAAGACTGTCGTTTCAAACATAATAATGGCGGCAACTGTGCTTATCACCCTGCTGTTTCTCATGCCTCTGTTCCATTACACCCCTAACCTCATCTTGGCAGCAATTATCATAACAGCAGTGATCGGCCTAATTGATTATCAAGCTGCATTCCGTTTATGGAAAGTTGACAAACTAGATTTTGTGGCTTGCTTGTCTTCCTTTTTTGGTGTCCTTTTCATCTCAGTGCCTCTTGGCCTTGCAATTGCAGTAAGCTTCTCCTCATAAATCTCAATCCTCGCATGCCTTGAAATTTCTGTTTCTCATGTCTAAAATATTCTTAATATTCTGTTGTTCATGAAAATATTTCAGGTTGGTGTTTCAGTTTTCAAGATCCTATTGCACGTTACACGGCCAAATACTAATGTCTTGGGCTACATTCCTGGTACTCAATCATTTCAAAGCCTTAGCAGATATAGCGCAGCTGTTAGGATTCCTTCTTTCATTATCATAGCTGTTGAAGCTCCTTTCTATTTTGCAAATTCTACCTACCTACAAGAAAGGTAAGTTACGTTTAACTTTCAACGATAACCAGTGAAGTTGTAAAATTGTTAAACATTTGCTACATCGGAGTTGTATCAAGCGATTGTAATTACAGGACATTGAGATGGATTCGAGAAGAGGAAGAGAGGATAGAAATCAAAAAAGAAACTGCAATCAAATGTGTAATTCTTGACATGACAGGTTGGTTGAAAAAGAAAACAACATCTTCTCATATTTTTCTTTCACCACTAATCTACACGTCTAGTAACGAAATTATGGATTTTTCCTTCTGCAGCTGTGACAGCTATAGACACTAGTGGCATTGATACAATATGTGAGCTCAGAAGGATACTTGAGAAAAGATCACTTAAGGTAAATATTCTGTCAATTGTGTCAGCTCGCGTCATCCTTTCTTTTCCTGCTCGTTTATGCTTTTGCGTATACTGCTTCAGCTCGTGCTGGCAAATCCAGTAGGAAATGTTATGGAAAAGCTGCAAAACTCGCATGCTCTTGAGGCTTTTGGATTAGACGGATTATATATAACAGTTTCTGAAGCTGTGGCGGATATTTCATCTTCTTGGAAGGCTGAAGCTTGAATTACTAATACTATACATAAGATTTGGTTGGAGACAAGCAGAATTAATACTCTCAAGTTTAGGTGTAACTTTCTTTATTAGGCTAGGCTCTTCTTAGAAGAGATTTTGATGTATAATATTTATCTAGATCTAGAATGAAGAGAAATCATTTGCTTGAATCAAAGTTGGATTATCGTTGTTTGTACAGTATCTAGAAAGAAATGAAATTTTATTTTTCCTCTCTTCTTATGTTCCCTTCGTTTTCTCTCTTTCGGAAACAAGAAGAAACTAAGAACTACAATCAATAGAGTATTCTTTTCGTACCTAACAATCATCCAAAAGAAACCGTTAGTTTTTTTTTTTTAATTTTCATAAATAAGGAAAATTAAAATGAAAACATATTCGTTGTTCTTCTCAAACTTGGAATTAATTTGTTGTTGAGGTGCTTTGTCTAGTGCAAAGAACAATATACAACAACAACCCAGTATAATCCCACTTAGTGGGGTCTGGGGAGGGTAGTGTGTACGCAGATCTTACCCCTACCCTTGGGTAGAGAGGCTGTTTCCAAATAAAAACCCGACATCCTTCCCTCCAAGAACTTCCCAGCTTGCTCTTGGGGAGACTCAAACTCACAACCTCTTGGTTGGAAGTGGGGGTTGCTTACCATCCGAACAACCCCTCTTGTCTAGTGCAAAGAACAATATATTACTACTATAACTTCTATTGAAGAAATAAACAGTTAAGTCATAGTATTTTAAAATTGCGGAGTTCAGAGTTGAATTAAACTATCAGAAAAACTAACATGTCAACTAATTAATTGATTAAGAGCAAGTAAACATTCAATTTTACACTTTGATGTAACGTTTTGTATCAATCTAATTCTTCAGTTGTCATTTAGTATATATAGGTTTAATAGGAAAATAAACACCTCATACTTGCACGGAACTCTATTCTAGCCCTCTAACTTCACGAGTACTCATCTAAACAACAACAACAACTACTCAGTATAGTCCCACAAAGTGGGGTCTGGGGAGGGTAATATGTAGACGAGCCTTACCCCTATACAAAAGGGCAGAGAGGCTGTTTCCAATCGATCCCCGGCTCAATGAAGGAAGGAAAGACAAAAACAAGAGAGCATTAGTAATTCCAGCAGAAATATCGTAAATAATTATCTAAACATAAGAAACATAAATAAAATAGCATGCAATAATATAATACAGTAACTACCATAAATAACTACCATAAGGGAGACACAAGCCAAAACACAAATCATTTATGGATAGCCCTGCCGAGCCTCACCCAACCCCGGGTGAGGAGTACGAAAAACTCTAGGAGCCCTATCCTATAACCCTATACTAGACCTCCAGACTTTCCTATCAAGGGTCATGTCCTCGGAAACCCGCATTCTAGCCATGTCATGCCTAATCACCTCTCCCCAATACTTCTTAGGCCTCCCTCTGCCTCGCCGAACGCCGATAATTGCCAGCCGTTCACAACTCCTCACCGGGGCATCAGGACTTCTCCTCCGCACATGCCCGAACCACCTCAGCCTCGCTTCTCGCATCTTCTCATCCACCGGGGCCACCCCCACCTTTTCTTGAATAACTTCATTCTTAATCTTATCTAATCTGGTGAGCCCGCACATCCACCTGAGCATCCTCATCTCCGCAACCTTCATTCTCTGAACATGAGAGTTCTTCACGGGCCAGCACTCCGCCCCATACAACATTGAATATATTCAAGATTAACACATTAAATCCACGTCAAATAGATACTATTATCGTCTTCACAACAAAAGAGAAGCCTTCTTCTCCATCTTTTTCATCCATTATTGACTTCAAGGTCACCACCCCAAAGGTAAACTCTGAACATTTTATTTCCATCTATACCATCTTTCCCACCCAAAAAATATATATATCTAGGCAAAAAAATATCATCTTAAGTGGATTTTTGTCTAAGGTGGATCAACATTAGTGGAGAGGGGCACAATTGGACTATTTAGCTAACGATGGACATAATTATTTTATTTCCAATAGTTCATGAGCAAAATGGACTTTTTCCCCCTTTTTTCTTGACAAGCAACTCTTATTTCCTTCTTTCACGAAAATATGATGTGAGGGGATAGCAAATTAGGTAGAATAAAATGGTATTTGAACTAGGAACAAGGTAGACTAATAAGGTCTTATGTTGTATTTCTAGATGGGATAACGGTCTTTTTGGTTTATAATTGGGGTGTACAAAAGAAATTGTTAAATTGTATTAACTCGATAATTCGAGAAAAAAATAACTATGGCTTGGTTTAGTTTGGGTTGGTGTTGAAGAAATTACCCGATTATATTTGGTTTGGTTTGGTTTTACCCACAAAAAAAAGTCAAACTAAAGGTCCAAAACTAAACCAACCCGACATTATATGTATATATATTTTAAATATATTTAATACGTGAAAATATTAATTGTAGTATAATTTATAAATATTTCTTGAGCTTTTTCATAGTTTTATCTTTTCAATATTTCAAGTTTGGACTTACAATTTTTGGATGTTCCAATAAATTTTATAGTTCATAAATATTAGTAACTCTATTAAATCCTAAATCAATATCAAATTAATAAGCCATAATTTATCTAAACAGCCATAATGAAAACAAACATAATTTAAAACTACTAATAAGTTGCTAGAATAAGTACGAGTAATAAGTACTGATTTTTTTTATGATTAAACACTAAAAGAAAAATAACTTATGCATTTTATCTAAACAACGAAAAAACTAAAAAAATAAATATCCAATACTATTTTCATTCATAGTACAATTGAATTGAATGACTTATTATTAGCAACAACAATAATAACTTATGGGATTATATTGGGTTGTTGTTGTTGTTGTTGTTTATTATGACTTATTAATATACTTATTTTATGTGATTTTATTATCTTTATTGTTGAATATTTTAGTATTCATGTCATATTTGTGTTATATTATTAAAAAAATACCTTATATAGTTCTATTATATTATATTTAAAGAAATATTTGGAGCACAAATTCTATATTTTATGCTATGAAGATTTTATGGAAAAAAAACCAAAAAATTCGAAAAACTCGAGATTGAAAAATCCGAATTTTATTGATTTGGTTTGACCTTTAAATTAATAACCGATGTAATCGATTTGATTTAGTAATTAAAAATCTGAACCAACCTGACATATGTACATCTTAGTTTATAGCACAAAAAAACACTTTAAATACAAGATAGGGATATTCACAAGGCAAAAATGAATGAAAGGTTAAGTTGACTTAATTGAATTCTAATAAGAAAAAATTGAATGAAATGTGACTTAATTGAATTGTAATAATTCCTTAATCACGTGCCCTATTCCTTTTTTTTTGTTTCGAGGACGGCAAGTGTAATTTTCATGGTGAATCCACTCTAATTATTTATTGAATTGAAATTTATTGAAGGAAAAACCGAAACATATGAAGAATTAACTGTTCATACATGTATATTATTTGCAAATCGATATTTATTTTATAAATTTTATTTCAACTTCAACTTGAAGCATGTTCATCCCAAATTGAAAAACTATTTTTAGAAATATTTCCAGTTTAATTTCGATTATGTTTGAGGATTTAGGAAAGTGAAGGAAACGGAGGGATATTAATAATTGAATTTAACACCTATATGTGAGAGTCACATTTATACAATTAAACAGAGTCTCAGCTCCTCTTCTTCTTCAGCTGCTGCTTAATCTCCATTAGTAAACTTCTTCTCATTCTTCTTTAATTCCAATTAAAAATATACCAAAGGGTGGCCTCGTTACTATGCCTTTTATTATAGGTGCCATTTCTAGTTCTAATTTTAAATTATTTTTTTTGACTTCTTTGTTTCTGGGTAAGCATGTAATTAATTTGCTTTTGTTTCTTGGTTTTATGTTAATAGCAAATGAGGCATTGGAGAAAGTGGCAAGCTACCCAGTATGACATTTTATCCAATGAAAGATAATAAGATGGAGGTTACTACTGCTCAAAATTTACTGTTTTTCTGGTCAGCAGCGCAAATTTCTTGCCTTTAGTTAGTCCTTTTGTATCTGATTCATACCTGGGTCGTTTCCTCGCCATTGGTGTTGGTTCCATCTTCAGTTTCCTGGTAATTTATATAAGGTGGAGTTATATTATAAGTTCAATCTTTTAAGTTTTTAGCAGTGAATATATTATAGTACTATTTTCTAAATCTCGGATGGTAAATCTAACTGATTGGCAGATTGCATGGCCTTCCCCTGAAAGGACAACATCGATCGAATAATGTCTAGGGGTGTGTTGTCTCTCGGGCAATTTGACCCCAAATTCATTTAATCCGTCCAAAAATTAATATGTTGGACAATAAATATTTTAGCTCATGAGTTAATTTGGACTGAGCCAAAGTTAACCTATTATATTTTAGAAAGAAGACCATTTGTAGCCCAAACATATATTATTCGGTAACCCAAAAAATACAATATATATTTTATAGCCCAAAAATAATTCTAGTGACTAGCCCAAAAGTAATTAACTTAGAGGCTCAATCTACTCTCCCTATTCCTATCCTTGCCCTGTTCTCTTCTACCATTTCGATCGGTTGCCTCTCTCTGTATAATTGACCATTGATTTTCTACATACATTGTAAGAACCCAAACAACAACCTGTTTTATCAATTTTATTAAGGGGTCGTTTAGTAGAGTGTATAAGAATGGCATTAGTAACAACCGTTGCACTTTTTTTTTCTTTTTCTTTCTTTAATGATTTTGCCAGAGCATTCTATGTTTGCGATGGAGCTGGTGGAAGCGGTGTCAGTTATTATAATCGGTGGCTAAAAAGAGGCGATGATAATTTCGTCATTCCCTTCTGAGCTTATTAATCAATCGGGGAATTTTGAGATAACCTGGACCGTATCTTGGCGGGACATGCTCCCAGTGGGTTTTTGCAGCCATGGTATCGTTGGATTCTCTTTTTTCGCCTGAGGTTAAACATAAATCTGAGCCTCAATTTCTTATTACTCTCTTTGTTTCAATTTATGTACAATGAGGCTATGATAATTTTTTATTTTCTTTTCTGTGGAAGATGAATCAACCATATTTACGTATTGAAGTATGTTTCTGAAAGTGATAATTGGAAACAAAATACATACTAAACAAGCTATCACTATACAAAAAAATATAAAAAATAGACTATGATTATACGAAATATATACTAAGTAGACCGTCATTATATAAAATAGATTGTCATTATACAAAAATTATACAACATAAACTATAACTATACAATTTATATACAATAGATTATCACTATACAAATATATACAAAATAAACTATCACTGTGAAAAAGATATATTGAATAGACTGTCACTATATATTTATATACACTAAATTGTCATTATACAAAAATATATAAAATAGAGTGTCATTATACAAAACAGACTTTCACCATACAAAAAAATATAAAGTAGATATTTTGGGTTATTGGATGCAATAGGTTTGGGCCAAAGGGTCATTTCTTGTAAGTGAAAAAAAATATGGGCTGTTAAAATTTTGAGGGGCTATAGAGGATAGTTTTCTTTATTTTTTATATGAATTTTTACCTCCTATAGCAAAGGTAAACACCTTATTTATTTTAAATAAATATTATTTAAAAAATTATATTCTAAAGATACATTCTAATGTTTATAGCAAAATATCTAATTTTGGTTATCTCCTACCTCTAAGCCACTAAATACGTTATTTTTTTTTTTTTACTTTTCTCTCTCCTTTTAATGATTTTTCTCTCACATAATTACCGTATTTCACACAAACATCTCACTCCACGTTATTTCTCTCTTTAATTTGATACATGTCATTCTCTTCCTCCATTTCCTGAAAACACGATGCTCAATCTCAAAATTTCTCTCACCGCATCACCTACCATTAGTCACATATAATGCTTTAGCCTCTTTCTCCTCTCGTATTTCTTTGTGTTTTCATAGCGATAGTGAAGGGATGATAAAAATTGGAGTAATATATATTTGGAAAAAATACACATCTTCCTGAATCTGCTTTGTTTTTATCACCTCGTTTCCAAATGGACTGTGATTATGCTACTACATCTTACTCTTATTCATAGATTCACTTCGCTTCGCTTTGCTTCCAACTGTAAACATTTTTTACTCTGGGAATTGATCACTTTCGCAGTAGTATTCTCGGATATTCAGGCTTTTTGCTCGACAGCGGATTCGCCGAAAATTAGGGTTTATTCTTGAACAAAGACGACGGAGTTTGGGGCTGAGCAACTTGATTTTCTGTTAATATATTTCAATGTATTTCAACGTATCATATTGTATTTTTATGTATTTCATGGTATTCATTGTCTTTTTTTTCTTTATAATTATTCAATGTATCTCGTTGTATTCCATGTATTTCGTTGTATTCACTATCTTTTTTTAATTGTATTTCAATGTATACCGTAGTATTCTATGTATTTCATTGTATTCAGTCTCTCGCTATATGCCATGAATGTATTCATATGCTTTTTTAATTAATATAATTTATATATTTAAATGTATTATATAATTTCTCTAAAGATGGCTATGTTTTTGGGGGTATTTTTCGGTTGAAAATCTTTTGTATAAATGAAAATACAAAATTTATGTGTTTTAATTGAGATTGTTGGGTTATATTAGGAATCTATTATATTAATTGATTCACTTTTTGTTTAAAAATAATGTAATTCCCTATTTCAAGTTGTTAATACAATCGAATACAATAATCTGTCCAGCTGTAATCCATGATTCATGCTATGAATACAGTCAAATACACTCATATACAACAACAAATTAGTTGTACTTTCCTGATACTTCCTTGATTCATGCCTATTTTTGCTACTACATTCATGAATACAATAACTTAAATACATATAATATATCTTATAACAACAAAGAACGTATCTAGAATCTGTAATATAGCAAATGATAATTATAAATAGCTAATTACTACTAAAAGATAGTACTTTATAAAAATTTCTCTTTTCTATAACCCATTGTGACCCATTAAACATCCCAAATACAATCCATAAAACTCACTCAAAACAAAGGATCTCAACCCAAATTATCTAAAAATTTACTTAGTCGCTCCAATTTTACTTCTTTTTTTTGTTTGTATTTTTAATTTTTGTTCATTTATTTTTTTGCATCACCTACCTTACACCCTACCTGCATACCCCATAAAAAATTTTACTTTTTTTTTTAAATATATTTTCAATTTTTTTTTTGTGTTCCTACATCACCCACTCTACCCCCATAAAGCTCCCTCAAATTATTTTTTTAGTTCTTTTTTGCATTTTTAATTTTTTGTTTTTTCTT
The DNA here is from genome assembly GCA_034376525.1 of Nicotiana benthamiana. Lineage (NCBI taxonomy): Eukaryota > Viridiplantae > Streptophyta > Magnoliopsida > Solanales > Solanaceae > Nicotiana > Nicotiana benthamiana. Next base: position 7,246,203 of record CM067325.1, read on the forward strand.
GCGCCCAAAATATTTTTGAACTTTCACATTTTAAGGTAAAAGGCTTTTTTATGCAAGATAAGCATGGCATTAAAATATGAGTTAAGTTAGACGGGCTGTGTTATGACCCATTGTATAGCCTATCTTGATTCGGCTCATCTTAGCCCAAGTACACTTTGGGCCGGATTGGACAATGACCCTTTTATTGACCTAACCAATCTTGACCCCTCCAAAATACAGCTCAACCCGCTCATTTGCCACTCATAGTTGTCCCAAGGCCATAACCACAAGCTTGAAGAAGATATAAGTGCATTTGTTTAATTAGTTAAACCTACCCACCACCACATGCCTACTTTGTTAGCAAAATGCAAAAAATGTGGTCACCCATAAGACAAAGAGAATTGCTTTTGAGGTACCAACTTCAATATCTTAATGGTAGAGGCTAATTCAAGATTTAAATATAATGGTTGAACCTTTAGGTAAAAAGGTCAAAATACCCCAATACCATTCGAAAAAGATTATTTATGCCCTCAGTTATACTATCGGATCACTATTGCCCCCAACATTACAAAACATGTGCAAAAATATCCCATATCCTTCCTCAGATAAGGTCGCCCACCATGGCCAACACTATCTTACCTGACCTAAATAATTATTTTCGAATGATAGAGGAGTATTTTTGACCTTTTCCCCAACCTTTAAGATCCTTACCATTGAACATATTATAGTTTTTGTATGGGTCAAAATTATATCAGAGAAATTCGGCACGCAAAGATATAAGGTCGTGGTCGGACAGGCCAAGGTTAGACCGCCATATAGCCAAGACCGTCGTCAATAGCCGAGGTCGGACCGTTATCAATAAGGCCGATATCGGATAGTGATTAAATGACTAGTTCACTTTGGAATCCTCAAAGGGAATACTCTACTTAATATTCCCTCTAATTGTACCTTTTTTAGAAACTTTTTATGGATACCCCCCATATAAATAGGAGGGGAGGACTTCCCAAAAGGGGGATGGCTCTTCCTCTCTCTCCCTCTCCCTCTTTCGAAGAAATATGTAAACTGGCCTCTCCAAAAAAGGAGAAGATCATTGATTCCATGCCTTCATCAGATCCAAAAAGGGTCATAAGGTTCATGTATTTGTCTATAATTCATCTTTATTAAATGAAAGAAGATCCATCTCACTGAATATTGGGTGAATCTTTTCCTTTATTCATATCTTTGTTACTTAATGCATCTTTATTTATGCCATTAAATTTGGTCATAATTGCCATCAATATTTATACTCGACTATATTTTTCTATTCATATTATTCATCTCAGATCTAGAGTTAATTATCCTTAACTAGGATTTATCCCTTCATCTTTTGATTGATTCGCTTAAAAGGAGTTAAAAAAATATTTTGAATCAAATAATTTGGCGCCGTCTGTGGGAATTTTTTAGTTAAGATTCTAGTTTTCTCTAGATCTCTAAAAATATGTGGATAATATATTCAATTCGAATGAGTGATATCTTCAACCTAGTCATTCGTATTTTTTATTTCTCCTCCCTTTAATCCATGCTTGTTACTGTAAAAGGAGGGAATGGAGAAGTACTCCTACTACAGTGTTCTAACACTAGCACGACTTCTTATAACCACCAACAACTACTACCCAGTATACTCTCACCAGGTGGGGTCTGGGGAGGGTAATATGTAGACAAGCCTTACCCCTACCCGAAAGGGCAGAGAGGCTGTTTCCAATAACTTCTTATAACCAACTATTTGTCAAATATAATATTACATTATTAAATATTATTCTCTATAAACGAGACAAAGGAAGAATCTGCTCCTGATTTTGATCATAATATCTCACCTTTTTCCTATTGACTTGACTTGTCTTTTTGCTTATTTGATTTAATTTCTCTGAAATAATAAAATTCTTAGTTGAGGGTCTATCTACCTCTACAAAGTTAAGGTGTCTAACTGACACCCCGCGCCAAATTTAAAGGGCCGTTATATTTGGCCTTGAGCGTACCAAGTATGTGAATAGTACACAGACGAGTTTTAGTTAGATCGATGATATATAAAATTCTCTTATGGCCCATTTAGAGCTGTATACGAAACCAACCAACCAAACAGTGACACTTTAATCAGTTATGGCTTATCCTACCTATGCGGATGTCCCCACTACTTATTTGCTCACTTAACTAGCAAGTGAGAAAGCTTATAGCTAGTATTCATTTACATCTACCAAGTTAACTTCTTCTTTTTTTGCATAACGTAAAATTTTATTAAAAAGTTACCAAGATTGGCAACTTTCTTATTCGATTGTCTTGTGTTTGGTTCTGCGGCCACTCTACAACTTTGAAACAATCAAACATGGATATATTTTGAAGTGTTCATTGTCAATTAAGTCATAGAGACTTTCTGAATCAACAAACAAATATTGCAAGAATACTACGTCGAGATTCGTAAGCTGTTACCCGAGTTTGGTGAGTGCCAGCTCGATCAAATCTCTCGAACACAAGATATCGAAGCAGACGGCCTTGCCAAAATGGTAGTGGGCACTAAAAGCATAACTAGAGGAGTGAACATGGCCACTCCTCTTCGCTCCCAACCGATCAAATCCAGGTAATGTTGACGCCCCCTTTCTCTCACGAAATTGGGTTTACGATATTTGGGAGGACAACTCTATTCCTTTTGGGAATTTGGGTTTTGGAATTTCGAAGAGTTGCCACATAATGATTAAGTGCATTAGGACACTTAAGAGGGTTTTAGATTTAGAAACCAGATATTAGGGTAAGGGCTAGAAATTATCCCGAGGGGAAGGTATTAGGCACCCCCTAGGATCCACAAGCGTGGTTCCCGTCCATGTTGCAATTGTAACTTCTTAAACACGTAAGAAATTAAGGCTCAAATAAGGACTAGCATATAACGTTGCAAATAAGTTGAAACTTCTGAAAGTAAGTAGAGAGGGCAGAATTTTATTAAATAAATTTTTTTACAAAAAGAGATGAAAGCAAATAAAGGGAGAGGGGTCCTAGGTTTATAATTAATATAGATCATGTCAATGCAATATTCAGTAATCACTCCTCGGAATAGGGTCTACATGAGATATTAGCACACCGGTCATCATTTTTATATCTACCCTTCCCACCCTGTTAAGGTATTAAAGCGTGGAGTGGTATCATTACTTATTGCATGCTACTACCCGCCCCAATCCTATCAGTCTCGGAGGCATATAGGTCTACTAATCCTAAAAGGAGGGATTTTGGGGGATTTTGAGAGTTTCAAAGGATAACATTCTAAGGCGCAATTCAAAAACATATACTGCATGTTTTGGGTGAGCAAGTAAGCAGATATGACTCAAATAAACCTCCTAAAAGTGAAGAGAAGCATATAGTTTAGCATGTCTTATACATACTGGTTTGGGTCTGAATTAAATTAAGGCGTAGGATAGGTTGATTTACCACATATTTCCCAGATAGGGAGTCCAAATTAGTCCTGCTTAGACGTAGTTGTCAAAGACTGACACAGTTGATTAATTACCTAACAGTTTGTCTATGCGTTAAACGGGACCTATGGGCATGATATCTATTAGTTCAGAGACAAAGGCATAAACTAATTGCATAAAAAGAAGTATCAGTTACAAGGTCATAAGTTCTGCAATTGCTAATCAAAAAATTATTACAGATTTTAGACTTAGGAGCGAGTGGACGATTCAAGTTTTAATTGATAACTAGTATAGGCATGCTTTTTAGGCGTTACTCATTTTAATCGTTGTTATTATCATGCATAGATCCTATAGGCAGGTTATCTATATGCAATTGGTTATTTAACTCCTATAAGCAGATTTTCCTATTGACAGATGCATATGCAAAATGCAGGAAGTCCTATAGGCATATTATCTATATGATACACAGAATTTCAGTACTGACTTATGAATATGGTGTTTATATGAAATTCAGAAAACCTATGAGCATGGTATCTATATGAGATGCTGAAAACCTATGAACATGGTATCTATATGAAATATTGAAACGTATGAACATGGTATCTGTATGAAATGCATCAGTATTAGAAGAAGTAATTCCATATAGACATGATATCTATATGAGATGTAGAATTTCAATAGTTAGTTCCTATAAACATGATATCTATATGGAGTGCAAAAATCCTATGCACGTGAAATCTATATGAAGCGCAGAATTCCAGAGATAGTATCTTCTTATATTCATGGTATCTACCCCCTTTTGCATGCATTCAATCCCATTCCTTTTCACTATCCACCCCAGTTAGTTATTACAAGATTATTACAAACCAAATGAATCGGAAAGAAAGTAAAATTACATCAGTGATTACATCTACATCTAATCAGGCTAATCCAAAATCAGAATCTAGTAATATGAGATAAACCAACTTCAAGGCTTAGGTTTTTTTAAAGCCTTTCTCTTATTTGGGATGTGTCAAAGTTCCAAGGAGCTTCAAAAACTCCAGGCAATGCTTACATCCCTAAATGTCATTGGAGAATCAAGTCATAGGATAGTATGGAAGGGCTAGCCCTCAAATGTCCAAGTTTAGAGGGAATTCAAGGTCCTAAGGCAAGGCTCATAGGAGGAGGGATAGAACTTAGGGTCTAAGAGTAAGTGCAAGTGCAATAGAAGGGGAAATGGCAAGCTGGTGGTCATGCCTAGCAATTTGGGGTGTTGGCACACCCCTGACCAGCTTGTCAGTTCAAATTAAGGAGTTAAGACCTGTTGAAGGTCGGGTTCAGACCTGGATAGCCATTTAAAGGCTGCCAGACCATAAACTTTAACTCTGTATATATAGGGGAGTGAGGATATGGAATTCATAACAGAAATAGAAGACAACAGAAGAGTGGGAAAAGGGCATGATCAGCAATGAAACACATTGACACACCCTTTACTTGGGGTCAAACTTTAGTTCATGGACAACAATTCATATTGCCATACCATGAATCCCCATTTATAAACATATAGAGGATAATGGGACAGGGATCAAGCATTTACAGTAAAGTAAAAAGTAGCATATGAACATATCAAACTCTGCAGGTAATAGACACATATATAAACACTATAAGTAAACACATTGGAGTGATGCTGGGAATTGAGTTAAGACATACCAGTTTTCAGGGAAATAAATAAAAGAAAGCAGGAGGCTTGTAGCCAAATTTTCAAGTAAGCAATACAAGAGATCTCAATATAGAATTGAAAGAGTATTGTAATAAAGAGTACGTGTGTGTAAGGGTATGCAACTCGAAGTGTGTCTTGTGAAAAAAAGGGTTGTGTATTTATAGTGTGAAAATAGAGAGAAATAAGTTAAGAAAATAATTGCAGTCTGATTTTTAACCAGTCATATAAGAATCCCTTTAATTAAGGGATTCAAATTGAAACATGCAAAACAATTAAGGGAAGGAAATTTTGAAATAATATTTTCCCACCAGTACAATAAAGGGTAAGTGCATAGAAGTTATTTAAGGAAACAAACAAAGAGTACACAGTTTGCAAAAAAGGGAAAAGGAATCAATCAGTAAAACCAAAATTATATGCCTACTCGAATGAATCAGGTCGAGAAAAAGGGTAAAGAAAGGTTCACATAGGGAAAATCAGGAACAATCAAGTAAACCCCATCAAAGGGATTCATAATCAATTAGTGGTTGGCAAAACCTTTTGAAAGAAGAGTTCTCATATCTAAAGTACACAAACATGAATCGAGAAGAGACTATCGAGTTATGTAAAAAAGAGAGGAGTTCAGAATCATAAAAACTCAAAATCATAAGCAAAGAGGTACAAGTCCAATTTGCAAACTCGAGTGAGTCTGAGAGTCCAGGATCCCAAAGCAAAGCCTTAACTCGAACACAAAGAATAAAAATCATCAAAGAAAACCCCCAAATCTTAGGGTCTCAAAATTGAATCAGACATAGAAGTGAGAAAGCAAGCCATTTGCTTCAGAGTGTCAACAAAACAGATATGATAGCATAAGGAATGACAAAGGAATAAGAATCATGAAGAACATATTTTGAGAAAACTCGGAACCTAAACAACTTCAGAAGAAGGAGTGAACACAGGTAGATGAAGCATGTAAGAACATTAACATGGTCTAGCAATCAAATAACTTAATGGTAAACACACATAGTAAAAGGGTAGAGAGAACATAGCAAAGATTAACAGGAGTAACATGCATAGTAGAAAAGAAAAGGTAGAAGACCAACAAAGAACCATAAGAATTTAGCAAGAAAATATAGTAGAAAACACAAGAATCGCTAGGAAAGGTATAGCATGAAAACATATAGGAAAATACAGTAGGAGAATATTCCAAGACGGAATATAGAAATAACAGCAAAAGCATTCAATCACGGAGCATGGAACTCAGTAGAGGAACACACAAGAAATAATAGAACAAGTATAAGAATACAGTAAGAGAAACAATTCAAATAATGCGGAAGAGAAGATCGTAAAAATAATTTGAATACTTTCTAAAAACCCTAAATCGTCAAAGAAGGGTTTTGAAAAAAAAATTCAAAAGAAAATTTAGGGAAATCATTTAGAAATTCACGCATAGCGCAGATACATAACAGATCTAAAAGAATCAAAGAAAAACTTTGAATAGCTAGGGTTTCGGAGGAACCCTAAACTAAGAAAGGCTTTAAAAAAATCCGATTTAGGTTGGGTAAAGTCGGTATTTGACTCAGGAGACTAGGATATGTCAGAACGTCGTCGGAAACCTCGAATCGGTGAAGATCTGAGTGAAGATCCTCGTAGTCTCTCCTCGATCCTTCAAACATCAGCCATGTAGGAGAACTAGGAGGTGAGTATATGGTTTCCATGGCTTGAGAAGCCATGGATTCCGGTGAGTTTTGGGGTTATGATGACGAGAAACTGATAGGGCAAGTGGAAGGGTTGAGAGAATATGAGAGATGAGAGGATCTAATGGCGGCTACCAGAAGGAAATGGGCAATTAGGGTTGGATTAAGTATTTAAAAATGGAAAAAGGAGATCGTGACCGTTGATCACATTGATCAACGGTCTGGATTAAAAGAACCTTGGGTCGGGTAGGGTAAACGGGTTATTGGGTTGGGGAATTGGGGACTGAAATTAGGTTTAATTTTGGGCTATAATTGGAAGCCAATTTTGGCTATATATTAAATAGCCATTTTCCATATTTAATTTTATGAAAATAGTAAAAATGCACTTAAAAGAAAATTGAAAGAACTTAACCAATTAATAATATATAAATATTAAAAAAAATAGTGGAATTAATTTTCAATTATAAAATACTATTAATCGAAAATAGATTGTAATTGCAATTATAGCAATTTAGCTTCAATAATACCAAATAAATTTTGTGAAAATATACAAAAATCACCTTAATTATATTTTGGTGTAAATATGAGGATAAAGTAAGTTATTTACCAAAAGTGATAGTTTGGGAATAATTGTTCGATTTTGCATTGCTAAAATAGACGATAAATTGGTTTTGAAAATATTTACAAATTTGGAAAAAATACCAAGACACTTGGGTATGCTTATATATGCATATATATGTTATTTTAAAACTATTATGAGTATAAAAATATGTAAAGAAAAAATTGGGTATCAACACCTGCCCTTTTTTTACGTGAGAAGGATGAAAAAGTTGTCGGGTAAAGATATGATGGCCGATTTTGATCGAAAGAAACAATTGAAAGGAATTTTGACCGAGCTCTGGCTCCTGAGCTACCTACATATCCCTGGATTTACAGGAAGCATGCCACATATAGTTCGGGAATCCATTGGCAGAATATGCCGATGGAGGTTTTGTTAAGGTTGAGAAGGATGGTCAGGGACTGATAGGGTGCGGGAACCGGAGCGAGATTGCTCCTGCTGAGACGGTCGTTGCTAGATGGTGTACCTGCAAATGGATAATACCATATATTGTTCATAAAATAAACGTGATACAAGTTTCCGTTGGACCATGAATGTTGTCTTCGGACGGCTAGGATGATGTCCTCAGACCATGATGTCCTGGGCCATGAAGCGTATGACAAAGGATTCACAGGCTAAGAAATGGTGTTCTCGAGCTATGAGAACAATGCCTCCGAACCATGATGCCTTTGAATAATGATATGCAAAAGAATAAAATGGGTTCCTCAGGCCATGGCATGGCGTTCTCGGGCTATAGAAATGGTGCCTCCGAACAATGACGCCCTTGGACAATTTGGCGATCTTTCAGCCCATAAAATGCAGGAGGTGGCGATCTTTCAGCCAATGCAAGCTTTAAATAAATTGGCAATATTTCAGCCGATGTGAAGTGTAAATTTAAATGGCGATTTTTCAGCCGATGCGAACCATAAATAAAATGGAGATATTTCAGCCGTTGTGAAGTGTAAATATAAATGGCGATTTTTCAGCCGATGTGAAGTGTAAGTAAAATAGTGATCCTTCAATCTGTGAGATTTAAATGAAGCGGAGATATTTCAGCTGATGCGATTATGGAGGCAGAAAAGTAGCCTTCTGTAATACAGAGATGCAAATAGAGACAGTGCTTAGTCTCGGAAGGCGGAATAGTAGCTTTATGCAATGCATAGATGTAGATGGAGGTAGAGCTTAACCTCGGAAAATAGTAGCTTTACGCAATACAAGGAAAATGCAGATAGAGGTAGAGCTTAACCTCAGAAGGCAGAATGGTAGCCTTATGCAATGCAGAGAAAATGCAGATGGAGACAATGCTTAGTCTCGGAAGGCAGAATGGTAGCCTTATGCAATGCACATAAATGTAGATGGAGACAATGCGTAGTCTAGGAAGGTAGAATGATAGCCTTATGTAATGCAGAGAAATACATATGGAGACAATGCTTAGTCTCGGAAGGTAGAATAGTAGCCTTATGCAATGCAGGGAAAATGCAGATGGAGGTAGAGCTTAACCTCGGAAGGTAGAATGGTAGCCTTATGCAATGTAGAAAAAATGCGGATGGAGACAATGCTTAGTCTCAGAAGGCAGAATGGTAGCCTTATGCAATGTAGAGAAATATAGATGGAGACAATGCTTAGTCTCGGAAGGTAGAAAGGTAGCCTTATGCAATGCAGAGAAATGCTGATGGAGATAATGCTTAGTCTTGGAAGGCAGAATAGTAGCCATATGCAATGCAAAGAAATGCAGATGGAGGTAGATATTAACCTCGGAAGGCAGAAAGGTAGCCTTATGCAATGCAAAAAAGTAAAACGGCGAACAATGATAGAATCTCTTAGATGATAGCTGATTGCGATATCGTGACTGATGGGGATATCGTGGTCGGATCAAAATTGTAGATATACGATGGTGCTGAGAGTTGTGTCCCTGAAAGTATAAGTGTATAAATGTATTCGTTGGTTTGCGATTCGGGTACCGCACCCAAAGAAAAATTGTGAATTTTATAAAAAAGCGAAGGTTAGTCCGTCTTCTCGTGGACTTCGCTCGTCTTGGGGGTAGTGTTACTAAACAAAGCAATTTTGATAGTAGTCATGCATGATTTTGTAAAGATGTAAAAACATAATTTTAAAAAATGACTTTCTTTAGATGAACTGATGACTATGACACAGTCCAAGTAATTGCGACCCTTTTTGTTCCAGAATTTTGAGTGTCATCCTCAAAATTTTGTCCCAGTTTAATGAGCTGGTGTTGCTGATGGATGCGTGAGATGAATGGCTGAAAGTCAACTTTGGAATTTTTAGGGTCCTCCTCAAAATTCTGGCCCCGTTTCTGATATCGGGGGAAATAAAAATTTTATTGAATTATGACCGAACCCATATGGATGCCTATATCCCCTCTTAAACGGAAATAAGGTCAGACGTAGTTCAAATTATATCATAAAGAAATCATGAATGGTTACATATAGTATCATTTCATTGCATCGGAATTGATCGGCTTCGGCCAAACCTCTCAGTCCATTTCTGCAAGTATGAGGGTTCATCCGGTTAGGACCCGATGAACCATGTACGGACCTTGCCAATTGGAGAGAATTTCCCCTTGGCTTCATCTTGTAACAATACATTCCCCACGGCGTAATGAAAGCCATTTTCTCTGCATCTTCCTTATCCATCCATATCTGATGGTACCTAGCAAAACAATCAACAAACTACTGTCGCTCATGCTTAGCGTAATTGTCAGTAAGAATGTGTATGTTTGCAAGGGGAAGTCGTCTTCCGGACTGGCCCGGTTGAGATCCCGGTAGTCGACACAGACCCTAACCTTCCCATCTTTCTTTGGCACTGGAACGATGTTGGCTAACCATGTTGGATACTTTATGACCCTGAGGACTTTGGCTTTAACTTATTTGGTAACTTTTTCCTTGATCTTCACGCTCATATCGGGTTTGAAATTTCTGAGCTTTTGCTTTACCGGAGGATATGTTGGATCTGCTGGCAGTTTGTGAGCTACAATGGATGTACTCAGACCAGTCATGTTATCATATGACCAGGCGAATATGTCCTCATATTCCCTTAGAAATTTTGTATATTCTTTCTTCTCTGATAGTGACAAGTGGATACGGATGCGCGTTTCTTTGACTTTCTCTACGTCCCCCAAGTTGATAACCTCGATTTCGTCCAAGTTATACTTAGGCATGTTCTCAAAGTTCTCAACTTCTTTAACATCCTCTCCTAGTATATCATCCTTTTTTAAGTCTATATCCATTTGTTGCCTTGTCTCATTGCATGTCACTATCGTTGGTTCATCAAGATAAGTGATAGTAATGTTGTGTAAAAGTAAAGTAAATGATAGAGAAAATGATGAGAGCGAGATTCATAAGAAACTAAAATGATTTTGATATTTCATAATTGTTTTGAACATTGAAGCTCTTATTTTGAATAATAAAAATCGGAAAGGAAATTAACTAGCGAAAAAAATAAAAGGTAATGCATGGTGCTTTGTTCATCCTTGCTACCCTGAAGCTTTTCAGGCTTTGGTGGTTTTGATGGACCAATTATTGAGGCACGCTTCTCGGCTTATGGCTTGTATGGAAGGGCCTTCCTTCCCTTCCTCCTAAAAAACGACACAACAATCCATATTATCATCCTCCAGGAACAAGCTCCCTATTGCTGCTAATGCGTCATCTTCTTATGATCCATATATGACATCAGCTAGCTGGAAAGTTTGCTCTAGACGAGGTATAGGATGCTCCAGTGGGTAGTGGGGACCGCTCCATGGTGGCGACTATACATTATTCTCCTCCCAGTTGAATTAATATCCCAAACCAAAGGTGGTACCATGTTTCTTCAGTTTGATGGGTTTGGCGATATCCTGGAGATTTTTGCCAAGTTCTTTTCCAGACTCATATCCACACCAATTCAGGATTCTTTCAATCTTGTTATCCCACTATTTATCCTTGCTACAGTGTTGACTCGCTTGATATGGTGGTAGGTTTCCCCACCTATCTTTCTCCTTCCTCCGATCGCTGGAATGGTTTGGCGAATTTATATGGGATTGCTACCGTTGTCGTGAATAATTACCTCTTGGTGATTCCATTCAAACTTCACTACCTGATGTAGGGCCGATGCTACAGCTCCAGCAACATGGATCCACGGTCGTCCTAATAGCAAGTTGTAAGAAGATGGGACGTCTATCACTTGGAAATCAACGTCGAACCAAGTTGGCCCCATTTGCAGACATAAACTGATTTCCCCAATGGTGGACATTTGGGACCCATCGAAAGCTATGACATCGAAGTCCCCATCCTTGATCTCATGCAGGATCTTTCCCAATGTTCTGAGAGTTACCAGTGGACAAATATTGAGGCTGGACCCTCCATCAATCAGAATCCTAGTGATGAAATAATCTTCGCATTGCACAGTGATGTGCAACACCTTGTTGTGGCTCAGTCCTTCCGGTGGAATCTCATCTTCATGAAAATTGATTTTACGACTCTCCAATACCTACCCTACCATATTTGCCATTTCTCCTCTAGTTATGTTGTTGGGCACATATTCCTCGGTCACCACCCTCAATAAGGCATTCTTATGTGCGTCAGAGCTTTGTAGTAAAGCTAAGATGGAGATCTAGGCTGGCGTCTTGTTCAATTGGCCAATGAGCGAGTACTCCTTTGCTTGTATCTTTCTCCAGAAGTCATCAGGTCCTATTTCGGTGACGGTTGGTCGTCCAGAGGATTTCTTACTAGACTTAGCTAGATGTTCTGGAGTGTAAACCCTGATGGTTCTGGTCATACCCTGTGCAACAACTGTTTTCATATTTGGCTTTCCCTCTCCTTCTTGCTTTGGCTGTGTAATACCACGGTATGGCATTTGAGTGGAACGGTGTTATGTCTGACATTGCTGCCAGAGTAGGCACCCTTGGAGGTAACACAGCAACTTCGAATGGCGCTGGTGCTTTTGGAACTCCAAACTCGACCTCGATCGGTCCAGGCGCCTTTGTAGAAGAAGGTGCTTCAAACTCAAATGGTATAGACATGTTTACTTCCTTTCCCCCAGAGGGCTGGATCTGGACAACAATCGGGCTAAGTGTGACTATTGGTTTCTTTGGCTCCTCACCCTTAACAATCAATTCAGTCGACCTTTTGGGGTCCCAATCATCCTCTATCTAGATCATGTGAATGCCTCTACCCTTGTGGTCAGGCAGAGGGTTGTTGCGAACATTAGGAGCAGGCTCCTTTGCTATGATGATCGTATTGTCGATTAGGGTTTGGATATTATCTTTCAGTGAGTGGCACTCGTCAATGGCATGCCCCTTTCATGCCGCAATGGTACGCACAGGTTTTGTTTGGGTTGACCAATTGGGAAGGATTTTCTGGAGTTATGGCAGGGATGTGGGTGACATAACCAGCAACTTTAAACCTTTCATACAGCTGGTCAATTGGTTTGACGATGGCTATGTATTGTTTGGGAGGTCTGCGGTCGAAGTTAGGTCGAGGTCTAGGAAAGTTTTGGCAAGTAGGAGGTGATTGGTAGTCGAGGGTTGAGTATTATAGTCTTAGTAGACAGGTGCGGGTTGAGAGTATCGGGGTGAAGTGGGTTGATATATGGGCGGTGGAGATGACCGTTAAGCGGGTGGAGCTTGGTAAGAAGGTGAGGGTGCTTGGTAACTTGGGATAGGCTGATATGTAAGGGGAGGTGATGGGTAGGTTTAGTATTTTATTAGGGATTTTATTCTCTGTGCGACCATGACGACACTCACATCCCTCTTCTTGGATGTGCCACCAGATTGCAGATCCTTGTTGGTAGCCTGCAATGCTTCAAGGCTAGTAACCATATCGCTCTTAGTGCCTTCCTCGATTCTTTCTCCTATCTTGATGATATCAAAAAAGTTTTTGCCCTCAATCATCATCAACCTTTAATAATATTGTGGGTCTCGAGCCCAGACGAAAAACTTGTTCATCCGTTTTTCTTCTAAGGCTCGTCTGACCTTAGCAGCCCTTGATCTCAAAACGAGTAGCATACTTGCGGAAGGTTTCTGTAGGTTTCTTCTTTAAATTCTGGATGTAGAATACATCTGGTGCATTCTCTGTATTGAACCCAAATCTGTCCATGAAATCGAACACCATACCGAGCCAATTTGTCCACTTTTGGGGGTCTTGGCTATTGTACCAAGATAAGACATCCCCTTTCAGACTTCTCATAAAGAGCTTCATGCAGATCTTCTCATCCTTTCCGACTCAGACTAGTTTGTTGCAGTATCTCCTCAAATGGACTCTGTGATCTCTCGTGCCATCGAATATTTCGAACTTTGGAGGTTTGTACCCCTCGAGAAGTTTGACATATGGCTGAATGCAAAGGTCCTCGTAATTCAACCCCTCAATACCTTTGTTTCCTTCAACACCCCGGACTCGGCTAGTCGGCTTCTTGAGTTCTCCGGCCATGTTCCTGATAAGAGAGTCCTTGTCATTAGACTCAGGTGTATTTGAGATTGGTTAAGTATAGTGTAGTATGGTTTCCACATAAATAGGAGCGTTGTGGAGAGGATCATTTGTGGTGTTTAGTGGTGTAGGGATGAGCTATGGAGTGTTGTTTGAAGTGTGGCATGTGTTACAGTGTTGAGCATGTTTCTTTGGTGGTTGTGGCGGCGCGGGATTTTAAGTAGTGAGAAAATTACCATTGGGAGTCGTAAGGGAAAATGACAAGTTTGCCAAGTTCCAAACTTGATCCAGTTATTTTCGAAAATTCAATAACTTTTACTCAAGTTAGGCGGGGCTTTCCTTGGAGACCTGGATACCCTGAGTAACCTCTGCTTGTTCACCCGAGTTCTCCTTTCTGATGTTGTTCAAGTCTTCCATTTTAGCCTTGTTCTTGTTTCTGATAGGACTTGGAGGAGGAGGAGGAGGAGGAGGGCCATTCGATCTCGTAGAGTATGATGATGATGCCAAAGTGCGCAGATTAACTTTTAGGGAGGGGAATAAAAATAAAAGAAAAAATAAATAAGTAATAAGTTAGTGCGGTTTATGAGAAGAAAATGTTGCAATATTTAAATACATTGTGCAAGAATATAAATCATATCCTAATTTGGGTGCCTCGTTGTGCCCGAGGTGGGCCTAGCGACAAGTTAATTTGGAGAACTCATAATTCTAAATGCCTTATTTTATTGATAAAAACAAGACGAATCCCAAGACGACACTGAATAACGGAAAGTAAAATATCACTAATGGCCATTTGCCTTATTACATTAAAAGGGAAAAGAAAAGACGCCTAACTACTTGGTCCCACAAGGACTTTCCCCAGATTCGGCATCTTTAGCTCCATCGAACAGCTTCACCAGCTCGTGCAGTTCCAGCAACAAATAGGTTCTCGCCAAGAGTCTTCCTTCGTTTCCCTCAGCATTCTGGTAGTTTTCAATCCTCTGGATGAACTTCTTTTCCAACTCTACTAGACCCGCTCCAAATACCCTAGTCGCTTATTGGCGCTAACAACCATATATTTCCACTCTTTAATCAACTTTTGATGAGCTTCTTGTATTTCTCGGTGCTTGCTTCACATTCCTGAATCCTCTTGTGCAGTTGGTTGTACTTGACCCATGATTTAGCCTTTTTGTCGATGATCCTGTAACCTCGAATGAACTCGAGCTGACCCAAACCATTGTGATTTTCTTCCAACCAACCTGAGCAGTGTGGTGCACGGCCGTCGTGGTACCTGTCTGTCTCAATAGAATCTTTCCCCAAGTTGATTTTGCAATGCCACATGTGCTGAGCTTGGCACTTGTGAGGGCTATCATCGTCCTGGAAGTCAGCCCTGAAGTGACTCATCTTGTCGACTCTTGGTATGACCTGCTTCCTTCCTACCTGCCTCATGACTCGAAGAGGGACATAGGGATAAGTTCCCCTCAGACCAATGAGTGTGAGAAATGGTGCATCCCGAGATCGAACAATGAATTCTTCCATAGGGAACCATTCGAACATCCATTGTATCTGGTCTTCTTTTAGATTTTCAAATAACTCTACCCATCCTCCAGCATCCTCTGGCTGAGCGAACATATTGGTATATAATTCATTCGCCTTAGCTGATGGAAGATGATGCGATCATCCCAGACTCTGTGCGGGATCTCTTGCCGGTATTCACCCCTTTGGAGGTGCTCCATGAGCCAGAGCTGCAGTAATAAATTGCAACCCTCAAAATGACTGCCCCCTGCTTGACAGTTTTCCAAGGCCCGGTATATCTCAGCAACGATCATAGGTACTATGCTGAAAGGATGTCCGCCAATTCCTTCCATCAAAGTTTTGGTTACCATGGCTAGTCTGGTGTGAACCCTTGCCTTCTTCATAGGGAACAGTATCATCCCCAAAAAGCAGAACATAAAGACGAAGACCCTTATGTGGATATGCCCTAAATAGATAAGGGAAAATTCATCTGGGTAAGTGTGATATGACTTGCTATGGTCGTACCTCTCGTACAGATAGTCGAGTGGAATGTAAGAGTCTTTCAAATAAGTTAATCCTGGGTTTTTCTTTAATCCATTCATCTTGAGGAAACCCCCTACCCTTGCGGTTTTCTGGTATAAGCAAACCCCGAGTCTCCCAAGGAATACCAACTAACCCTCCTATTTCCTCAAGCAAAGGCATCATTTCAAGGTCCCCGAAGCGGAACACAGATCTGTCACTACTCTAGAACAGAGTTGAAGCCTCTATGATTTTGTTGTTAGGATGGATCTCCAGAAGAGAAAGCAAATTTCCTAAATACTTGCGGACAAGATTCTTATTACTGGATTGGAGGTCTTCTCACCAGCTTAGCAACCTTGGGTGAATGTTGGTTACCATGCCGAATTTGGGTACTTCGTGCCTCATTTTCTGCAAAACAAAGTGTTAGGCCATTACCCCACTGGACTCGACTATTGAAACCAATAATTAGCATAAGTGGCATTTAGTTCTCCAAATAAATGCACAGACGTGTTAATGCCCGTTTCGGTTACAAGGAAACCCAGTGGACTTTGGAAAAGGCTGTCTTAAAGAGTCATTATACGGACAACATAACAGATTCAGCTAGGTTTGACCCTGATGCATGCAAAATTAAACAGAGTAAGGTTTCTATGGGGTATTAGACCAATACCCTTGAGCGGACAAATCATGAGGGAAAGGCACGGAACCGTCGACTGCATTGTTGATCGACTGGTTTTACCGCAAATACGCCTTTGCCAAATTTAAGGGGTTATAGTATTGGAAGGGCGCAACCACTCATTATAAGTGTTGCTATGGTATTTTGTTTGGCACGAGGAATATGATGTTGAAGATGCGATTACAAGAATGAAAAAATTGTCACGTGTTTGCACGTTCATGAGATAACGATTACAATAACTGCTCGTAATTACAATAATATTGAAGGAAAGCAGTAAAAGCAAGAAAAAGAAAACAAAAGCCAAGTTAGTTTCGAAGTAGAAGGGAGATAAAGACATTAAAGGAAATCAATAAAGTCACAAATAACATATAATGGTAAAAGCCTAAAGAAATATCCCCAGCAGAGTCACCATGCTGCCGACACCCCCTTTTTCTCGTGAAATCGGGTTTACAACATTTGGGCGGACAACTCTATTCCTTTTGGGAATTTTGGTTTTGGAATTTAGAAGAGTCGCCACCTAATGATTAAGTGCATTAGAACACTTATGATGGTTTTAGATATAGAAACCTGATTAGGGTAAGGGCTAGAAATTATCCCGAAGGGAAGGTATTAGGCGTACCTCAGGATCCACAAGTGTGGTTCCCGGCCATGTTGCAATTATGACTTCATAAACATGTAAGAAATTAAGGCTCAAATAAGGACTTGCATATAATGTTGCAAATAAGTTGAAACTTGTGAAAGTAAGTAGAGAGGGCAGAATTTTATTAAAGAAATTTTTTATAAAAAGAGATGAAAGCAAATAAAGGGAGAGGGGTCCTAGGTTTATATTTCATATGGATAACGTCAAGGCAATATCCAATAATCACTCCTCGGAAGAGGGGCTACATGAGATATTAGCGCATCGATTATGATTTCCATATCTACCCTTCCCACCCCCATTAAGGTATTAAAGCTCGGAATGGTATTGTTACTTATTGCATGCTACTATCTGCTCTAACCCTATCAGTCCCGGAGGCATATAGGACTACTAATCCTAAAATGGAGGGATTTGGGGGGGGGGGGGGTTTTGAGAGTTTCAAAGGATAAAATTCTAAGGCGACATTCAAAAACATATGCAGCATGTTTTGGGTGAGCAAGTACGCAGATATGGCTCAAATAAACCTCCTAAAAGTGAAGAAAAGCATATAGTTTAGCATGTCTTACACATTCTGGTTTGGGTCTGAATTAAATTAAGGCGTAGGATAGGCTGATGTACCACATATTTCCCTGATATGGAGTCCAAATTAATCCTGCTTAGACGTAGTTGTCAAAGAATGACACAGTTGATTAATTACCTAACCATTTGCCTATGCGTTAAATGGGACCTATAGGTATGATATCTATTAGTTTAGAGATGAAGGCATAAACTGATAGTAGAAAAAGAATTATCAGTTACAAGGTCATAAGTTCTGCAAGTGCTAAACAAAAAATTATTACTGATTCAGACTTAAGAGCGAGTGGACGACTCAAGTTTTAGTTGATAACTCCTATAGGCATGCTTTCTCGACGTTACTCATTTTAATCACTGTTATTATCATATAGAGATCCTATAGGCAGGTTATCTATATGCAATTGGTTATTTAACTCCTATAAGTAGATTTTCCTGCTGACAGATACATATGCAAAATGCAAGAAGTCCTATAGGCATATTATCTATATGATGCACATAATTTCAGTAATGACTTACGAATATGGTGTTTATACAAAATGCAGAAAACTTATGAGCATGGTATCTATATGAGATGCTGAATACCTATGAACATGGTATCTATATGAAATGTTGAAACCTATGAACATGGTATCTGTATGAAATACAATAGTTTTAGAAGTATTAATTCCCTATAGACATGATATCTATATGAGATGCAGAATTTCAATAGTTAGTTCCTATAAACATGAATATGAAGTGCAGAAATCCTATGCACATAATATCTATATGAAACGCAGAATTTTAGAGATAGTATCTTCTTATAGTCATGGTATCTACCCCTTTTGCATGCATTTTATCCCATCCCTTTTCACTATCAACCCTAATTAGTTATTACAAGATTATTACAACCAAATGAATCAGAAAGAAAGTAAAATTACATCAGTGATTACATTTACATCTAATCAAGCTAATCTAGACTCAGAGTCTAATAATATGAGACAAACTAACTTGCAGGATCAGATTTTTTGAAAGCCCTTATCTTATTTGGGATGTGTCACCGTTGCAAGGAGCTTCAAGAACTCCAGGCAATTCTTACATCCCCAAATGTCATTGTAGAATCAGATCATAGTGCAGTGTGGAAGGGTCAGCCCTCAAATGTCCAAGTTCAGAGGGAACTCAAGGTCCCAAGGAAAGGCTCATAGTAGGGGGAAAAACTTAGGGTCTAAGAGTAAGTGCAAGTGCAATAGAAGGAGAAATGGCAAGCTAGTGGTCATGCATAGAAATTTTGGGTGTTGGCACACCCCTGACCAGCTTGTCAGTTCAAATTGAGGAGTTAAGGCCTGTTGAAGGTTAGGCTCAGACCTGGACAACCATTTAAAGGATGCAGACCATAAACTTTAACTCAGCATACATAGGGGAGTGAGGATATGGGATTCATAACAAAAACAGAAGACAACAAAATAATGGGAAAAGGGCATGATCAGCAATGAAACATACAGACACACCCTTTACTTGGGGTCACAATTTAGTTCATGGACAACAATACATATTGCCATGCCCTGAATCCCCATTTATAAACATATAGAGGATAAGGGGCAGGGATCATGCATTTACAGTAAAGCAAACAGTAGCATATGAACATGTCAAACTTTGCAGGTAACAGACATAGATACAAAAACTATAAGTAAACACATTGGGGTAATGCTGGGAATTGAGTTAAGACATACCAGTTTGAGGGAAATAAATAAAAGAAAGCAAGAGTCTTGTAGCAAAATTTGCAAGCAAGCAATACAAGAGATCTCAATAGAGAATTGAAAGAGTATTGTAATTGAGAGTGTGTGTGTAAGGGTATGCAATTCGAAATGTGTCTTGTGAAAAAAAGGTTGTGTATTTATAATGTGAAAGTCGTGAGAAATAAGGTAAGAAAATAATTGCAGTATGATTTTTAATCAATCATGTAAGACTCCTTTAATTAAGGGATTCAAATACAAACGGGTAAAACAATTAAGGGAAGGAATTTTTGAAAGAATATTTTCCTAGCAGTACAATAAAGGGTACGTGCATAGAAGCTGCTTAAGGAAACAAATCAAGAGTACACGATTTGTAAATAAAGGAAAGGGAATCAACCAGTAAAACCAAAATTATATGCTTACTTGAATGAATCGGGTCGAGAAAAAGGATAAAGAAAGGTTCACTTAGGGAAAATCAGGAACAATCAAGTAAACCCCATCAAAGGGATTCATAATCAATTAGTGGTTGACAAAACCTTTTAAAAGAACAGTTCTCATGTATAAAGTACACTAACGTGAATCGAGAAGAGACTATAGAGTTATGTAAAACAGAGAGGAGTTCAGAATCATAAATACTCAAAATCATAAGCAAAGAGGTGCAAATCCAATTTTCAGACTCATAGTGAGTTTGAGAGTCCAAGTCCCAAAGCAGAGTCTTAACTCGAACACAAAGAATCAAAGTCATCAAAGGAAACCCCCATATCCTAGGGTCTCAAAATTGAATCAGACATGAAAGTGAGAAAGCAAGCCATTTGCTTTAGAGTCTTAACAAAACAGTCATGATAGCATGTGGAATGACAAAGGAAGAAGAATCATGAAGAACATATTTTGAGAAAACTCGGAACCTAAACAAATTCAGGAGAAGGAGTGAACACAGATGGATGAAGCATGTAAGAACATGAACATGGTCTAGTAATCATTTAACGGTAAACACACATAGTAAAAGAGTATAGAGAACATAGCAAAGATTAACAAGAGTAACATATATAGTAGAAAAGAAAAGATATAAGACAGGCAAAGAACCATAAGAATTTAGCAAGAAAATATAGCAGAAAACACAAGAATCGTCGGGAAAGGTATAGCAGGAAAGCATAAACATGGTAGGAGAATATGCCAGGATGTAATATAGAAAACACAGCAAAAGCATTCAATCGCGGAGCATGGAACTCAGTATAGGAACACACAAGAAACAATAGAACAAGTACAAGAATACAGTAAGAGAAACAATACGAATAATAAGGAAGAGAAGATTGTAAAACTCATTTGAATACTTTCCAGAAACCCTAAATCGGCAAAGAAGGGTTTTGAAAACAATTTTCAAAAGAAAATTTAGGGAAATCATTTAGAAATTCACGCATAGCACAGATACATAACAGATCTAAAAGAATCGGATAAAAATCTTGAATAGAGTTTTGAAGAAACCATAGAGTGAGAAATGCTTTAAAAAGATCCGATCTAGGTCGGATAAAGTTAGTATTAGACTCAGGAGACTAGGATATGCCGGAACGTGGCCGAAAACCTCGAATCAGTGAGGATCTGAGTGAAGATCCTCAAAGTCTGTCCTCGATCTTTCAAACATCATCCATGTAGGAGCAGTAGAAGGTGAGTATATGGTTTATATGGCTTGAGAAGCCATGGATTCCGGCGAGTTTTGGGGTGATGATGACGAAAAGTTGGCATGGTTAGTGGAAGGGTTGAGAGAGTGTGATAGATGAAAGGATCCAAAGGCCGCTACCAGAAGGAAATGGGGAATTAGGGTTGGGTTAAGTGTATTAAAAAAGAAAAGAGGAGATCGTGACTGTTGATCAGATTGATCAGCGGTCCGGATTAAAAAAACCTTGGGTCAGGTAGGGTAAAAGGGTTATTGGGTTGGGAATTCGGGACTGAAATTGGGTTCAATTTTGGCCTCTAATTGGAAGCCAATATTGGCTATATATTAGATACCCATTTTCCCTATTTTATTTTATAAAAATAGTAAAATTCTTAAAAGAAAATTGAAAGAACTGACCCAATTAATAATATATAAATATTAACTAAAAAAATACTAGAATTAATTTTGCAATTATAAAATACTATTAATCGAAAATAGGTTATAATTGCAATTATAGCAATTAAACTTGAAAAAGACCAAATAAATTTTGTATCAATACAAGCAAAATTAAACAAACTGGGACTCCCCCAGGAAATGCATCATATTTCCCACTGCAAACAAAATTAAGCAAACTGGGACTCCCCAGGAAATGCATCATATTCTCCAATACAAGCAAAATTAAACAAACTAGGACTCCCCCCAGGAAATGCATCATATTCCCCAGCGCAAGCAAAATTAAGCAAACTGGGACTACCCCAGGAAACACATATATTCTCCAATGCAAGCAAAATTAAGCAAAATAGAACTTCCCTGGGGAATACCCCTACGGCCATGAGCCATCGCAAAAAAAGAGGGGGTCAGCCCTTACGGACAAGGGTTGTCGCCAAAAAAGAGTAGATCGACCTTAAGGCCAAGGGCCTTCGCCAAAAAAGAAGAAGTCACCTTTAAGGCGAAAGGCCTTCACCAAAAAAGAGGAAGTCGACTAAGGCAAAGGGCCTTCGCCAAAAAATAAGAGTTCGACCTCGAACGAACGATAATAGGTTAACATTTCGATAAGTCGAAATAACACCCTTTAAGGCCAAGGGCATTTGCAAAAAAAGAAGAAGTTGACTTTAAAGCTAAGGGCCTTCGCCAAAAAAGAAGAGTTCGGCCTCAAACGGCGACGGGTTAACATTTCGATAAGTCGAAATAACACCCTTTAAGGCTAAGGGCCTTCACCAAAAAAGAAGAAGTCACCTCTAAGGCTAAGGTTCTTCGCCAAAAAATAAGAGTTCGACCTCCATCGAACCAACGGGTTAACATTTCGATAAGTCGAAATAACACCCTGTAAGGCCAAGGGCCTTCTCCATAAACTAAGAAGTCGCCTTTACGGCTAAGTTCCTTCGTCAAAAAGATGCGTTCGACATCGATCAAACGATAATGGGTTAACATTTCGTTAAGCCGAAATACTACTCACTAAGGCCAGGGTCCTTCGCCAAAAAAGAAAAAGTCACCTTTAAGTCCAAGGACCTTTTCCAAAAAATAAGAATTCGACCTCAATCGAATAATGACGGATTAACATTTCGATAAGTCAAAATAACACCCTTTAAATCCAAGGGCCTTCGCCAAAAAAAGAAGAAGTCGACTTTAAGGCTAAGGGCCTTCTGCAAAAAAGAAAAGTTTAACATCGATCGAACGACAACGGGTTGACATTTCAATAAGTCAAAATAACACCCTTTAAGACCAAAGGCCTTCGCCAAAAAAGAAGAAGCCACCTTTAAGGCCAAGGGCCTTAACAATTAGATAAGTCAGAATAACACTCTTACGGTCAAGGGCCTTCGCCAAGAAAGAAGAAGTCGACTTTAAGGCTAAGGGACTTCACCGAAAAAAGAAGAAGTCAACTTTAAGGCTAAGGGCCATCGCCAAAAAAGAATAGTCGACCACAATAGCCAAGGGCCATCACAAAAAAGAAGAGATCGACCTTACGGCCAAAGGCTGTCGCAAAAAAAAGGTCAACCCTAGGGCCAAGAGCCATCTCCAAAAAGAGGAGGTCGACCACAATGGACAAGGGCCCTATCCAAAAAGAGGAGGTCAACCACAATGGACAAGGGCCATCGCCAAAAAAGAAGAGGTCAACCCCTATGGCCAAGAGCCATCTCCAAAAAGAGGAGGTAGACCACAATAGCCAAGGGCCATCACCAAAAAGAAGAGGTCGACCACAATGGCCAAGGGCCATTGCCAAAAAAAGAAGAGATCGACCACAATGGCTAAGGGCAATCGCCAAAAAAGAATAGGTCAACTACAATGGCCAAGGGCCATCGCCAAAAAAAGAATAGGTTGGCCTTACGGCCAAGCACCGTCACCAAAAAAGAGGTCAAACCTACGACTAAGGGTCATCACCAAAAAGAATTTGGCCTCGTCCGAAACAACATTCGGCCTCGTCCCAGTCAGCATTCAGACTCATCCGAATCAATAATTCGGCCTCGACCGAATCAACCTTCGACCTCACGGCCAAGACCCGTCGCTTAAAAAGTATTTGACCCTACGGCCGATGGCCATCACCAAAAAGAAGAATTTGGCCTCGACCAAATCAACCTTTGACCTTACGGCCGAAAGCCGTTGCCAAAAAAGGGGAGGCTGACCTTATGGCCAAGGGTCATCATTAAAAAAGAGGTCGACCCTACAACTAAGGGCTATCGCCAAAAAGAAGAATTCGGCCTCGACCGAAATAACATTCGGCCTTGTCCGAATCAACCTTCGGCCTCGTCTAAAACAACATTCGGCCTCGTCCGAATCGACCCATATGGCCAAGGGCCATCACAAAATTGAAGAATTCGGCCTCGATCGAATCAACCTTCGACCTTACGACCAAGGGTCGTCGCTAAAAAAGAGGTCAACCCTACGGCTGAAGGCCTTCGCCAAAAAGAAGAATTCAGCCTCGACCGAAATAACATTCGGTCTCGTCCAAATCAACCTACGGCCTCATCCGAATCGATCCTTATGGTCAAGGGCCATCACCAAATTGAAGAATTCGGCCTCGTCCAAATCAACTTTTGGCCTCATCCGAATCAAATTTCGGCCTCATCTGAATCAACAATTCGGCCTCGACTGAATCAACCTTCAACCTTACGGTCAAGGGTCGTCACCAAAAAGAGGGGGTCGACCTTTATTGACAAAGGCCATCGTAAAAAACGAGGAGGTCGATCCCAATGGCTAAGCGCCACCGCCAAAAAGAAGAATTCGGCCTTGGCCAAAATAATATTAGTCCTCATCCGAATCAACCTTCCCATCCGAATTTGTCAAACTACGATTAATGAAGTTCGCTCATCGAGCTCGACCAAGAGACGCCCTCAATAAGTGGAGAGACTAATTATATGGGTGAAAATTATATCAGAGAATATCGACACGCGGAGACATAAGGTCGTGGTCGGATAGGCCAAGGTTAGATCGTCATCAATAGCCAAGATCAGACCGTCATCAATAGCCGAGGTTGGACAGGCCGAGGTCGGACCGTCATCAATAAGGCCAAGGTCGGATAGTGATGAAATGACTAGTTCACTTCGGGATCCTCAAAAGGAATACTCTACTGAATATTCCCACTAATTGTACCATTTTAAAGGATTTTTTATGAATACCCCCATATAAATAGGAGGGGAGGACTTCCCAAAAAGGGGGCTGGCTTTTCCTCTCTCTCTTTCCCTTTCTCTCTTTCTAAGAAATATATAAATAGGCCTCTCCAAAGAAAGGAGAAGATCATTGATTCCATGCCTTCATCAGATCTAAAAATGATCATAAGATTCTTTTATTTGTCTATCATTCATTTTTATTAAATGAAAGAAGATCCCTCTCACTGAAGATCGGGTGAATATTTTTAT
Source organism: Nicotiana benthamiana (assembly GCA_034376525.1). NCBI lineage: Eukaryota > Viridiplantae > Streptophyta > Magnoliopsida > Solanales > Solanaceae > Nicotiana > Nicotiana benthamiana. Next base: position 7,271,112 of record CM067325.1, read on the forward strand.
TTATTCATATCTTTGTTACTTAATGCAACTTTATTTATGCGATTAAATCTGGTCATAATCGACATTTACATTTATACTCGACTATATTTTTCTATTTATATTATTCATCTCGGATCTAGAGTTAATTATCCTTAACTAGGATTTACCCCTTCATCTTTTGATTGATTTGCTTAAAAAGAGTTAAAAAAATCTTTTGAGTCAAATAGTTTTAAATCTAAGTATATTCATATGAACTATAAGTTTTTCTCACACACACATACATATATATATATATATATATATATATATATATATATATATATATATATATATATATATATATATATATATATATATATATATATATATATATATATATATATATATATATATATATATATATATATATATATATATATATATGTGTTCTTTGGTGGAAATACTGGATTCACTATATTAGGCTGCAGTTGCCTCTGCTTATACTTGCATTGTGTGTTGCAGGGGCAACTATATTGTGGTTAACAGCAATGATTCCGGAAGCAAGGCCACCTCCTTGCGATCAATTAGGGTAGGGTTATAAATCTGCCACAGCAACGCAATACATGCTATTGGTCTTTTCGTTTCTGCTCATGTCAATTGGTGCTGGTGGTATAAGACCATGCTCTTTAGCCTTTGGTGCTTACCAGTTTGACAAGAGAGACAATACTAAAATCCAGAGGGTGTTAGAGAGCTTCTTTGCCTGGTATTATGCTTCAGCCATCATCTCTGTTCCGATTGCATTGACAGGTATCGTTTACCTTCAAGATAGAATGGGCTGGAAAATAGGTTTTGGAGATCCTGCAATTCTCATGTTCTTATCCGCTCTGTTTTTCTTCCTAGATTCTTCTTTTTATATAAAGCACAAGGTCAAATCAAACTTGTTTAGAAGCTTTATTCAAGTAATTGTGGTTGCCTACAAGAATAGGAAACTCCCATACCCTATTCAGAATTCTGATTACCATCACAAGAATGGCTCAGAACTTCAAGTGCCAACGGAGAAACTGAGATTCTTAAACAGAGCTTGCACATTAAAAGCCCTGAAGTTAAGCCAAATGGTGTTGCAGTCAATTCATGGAACCTTTGCACAGTGGAGCAAGTTGAGGAGCTAAAAGCCCTCATTAGAGTCATGCCATTTTGGTCGACAGGGATCATGATATCGATAAACTTAAGCCAAAGTTCATTCCCTTTGCTACAAGCTCAATCCATGGATAGACATCTCACGAAAAAATTTCAAATTCCGGCTGGCTCATTTGGTATGGTTTTTATGATTGCATTAACAATTTGGGGTTTTCTCTATGACTGCATGATCCTTCCTTTGGCATCGATGATCGGGGGAAGACGAGTTCGACTACAACCTAGTTGGAATGGGAATTGGCATATAGGTCTCTTGCATGTCTATGTTAGTTTCTGGTATCGTGAAACATGTTCGACGAAGAAGAGCAATAAACCAAGGGCTCTTGAACAACCCCAAGGGGTTGGTGGAAATGTCAGCAATCATACTGCAAAACCGTTTGAATGGGATAGCAGAGGCATTCAGTGCAATCAGCCAAACAGAGTTCTATTATTCTGAGCTCCCGAGGAGTATGTCAAGTCTCGCGTCTGCACTCTTCAGACTAGGAATGGCAGTGGCAAATCTGTTAGCAAGTATAATTTTGAGTGTTGTGGATAAGTATACCAAAAGAGATGGAAAAGAGAGTGGGGTTTCAACTAGTATCAACAAGGGTCACTGTGAATATTACCACTGGATTCTTGCTATTATGACAGCTTTTAATCTGCTGTATTTTATGGTTTGTAGCTGGGATATGGACCTTGACATCACTAAGAGAATGTTAGAGGTTATTGATGACGATGATCTCCCACAGGAGAATGTGCCTATTCTACAAGGAAAAGGACAGTGAACATATTCAACTTTCATCTCACATAATCAATGTAACATGTAATAAAATGACTCAGATTCAAAAGTGAAGTTAAATCAAAATTTAAAGAATTCAAATTTTAATTATATATAACATAGAGGTGATAATCCACTTTCCATTATGTAGTAGAAGTTTAAAAAAAAGGTGTTTATAACACTCACTTTCTCTAACTCAATCATATAATTAATTACTACATAAATATTTATTTGCCTATTAAGCCTTTAGTATATTCTTTCCTCTACCATCTTTACCTCCACGACTTATTGGAGGAGGTAGAAGGGGTGGGGTGGAGGCTTTATGGCTAGTATGGTTGTCTTACAGAACGGGACAAAATTAACGAGATAGAACGACATTTAGCCAGGACGGTGGTGGAGCGGGACGAAACGGAACCAAAGGAATGGGACGGAACGGGACGAGATGAGACAATTTCCCGGACCTTTAATGGGCCATTTCTTTTTAAAAAAATATTTAAGTATTAATTTTGGCAACTGCTAGATTTTTGACAATGGCTAAATTTTTAAAGTTTGCAACGACTTGTGGGTTGATTTATTTAATAAACTTAATATATTATAAGGAAATTAGGAAACTAAGTAAAGAATTATAAAATATTAAAATAAAATACTTGTAATGAAATATTCTTGTAATTATAATATAGTTATAATTTGCTTAATATAATTTCAAGCCATTAAGTAACTATTTAAGAGTGTAAGATAATTCATAAAAAATTCAACGCTTAGAGCCTATTATTTTATTAATAGAACTTTCAAATCTCACATACAAATATAATTCTTTTGAAAATTGCCTAATCTACGCAGCCTCCCTCTAGGAAGGGTTGTGTTTGAACTAGGTCTCTTAGTAACCAATTATAAATTATCATACTAATATTTGTAAGCTCTATATCGCTTAGTTGTCACTTATCTATAATTTCTCTCGGACATTGTTCTGGAATTGGCAATATTGATTGATGTTCCATATTATCATCGCTCCCAGTGCTAAGTATCTCATTGTATTCTTCTTATTCCCTAGTGGTTAATTTTTCAAAACCACGATTTCTTCTTTCTAAATCAATCCAATCTCTGAATGATGCGAAAATGTTTAGGCTGTCCTCCGACCTCCGCTAATGAATGTCTATGATCTTCGATATGAAATCTTACCGCGCTCTGAATAGCTAGGATATCTCAGGTCATTACTGAAAGTGTTAGAATAGCCTTCACACGCTCCCTCTACCATGCCAAAAGTTGTATATTACCTTCTTCGTCTTTAATATTTTTTAATCCTTGATTAAGATAAGAATCAAGTTCATTATCAATAGAGGAATCAAAACCTGTTATATCATCCATGTCTTCCCCTAGAACTTCTACTATAGACTTAGAAGTAGAAGGAGCAGTTTCACTACCTATTATTTTCATAGATTTATATTTATCAAACATTGGTCTAGCATAAGAATATATGTTAGCTTGGCAGGCTTCGAGAGATGGTTGTTCATTTTCTTGAATTGCTAAATTCTCATAAACTTTATGAACAAGTCCCTTTGAACTTCTTAATTTTAAAGATGGTTTAAGTAGAGTAAAAATTAAATAAACTTGGGGAATAGGAAAAAATACTTTTTAAATTTTGCAATCATTTCATTAATGGTGGTGCATAAGTTGAATTTGTTTTATATTTACCAAATATAACAAAAATTTTACAAATATACCATAATATTTGTGTAACCGTAGAATGATATATATTAGGAAATTATTTTGTATCATAATAAGATTTTTCTAAAAATTTAGTAACCTCTTTGATCTCATCCCAATCAGAATCAACAATTTGACTAGCAAGGATACCATTATGCATATCAAATACCTTTTATATAAGCACCCGACAATCATAAGCAACTTTAAGCATTTCAAAAGAAGAATTCCACCTAGCACATACATCTTTTGGAACTTTTCTATATGGAAGGTTAGCACAAGCACATTATCGAGCAAATTCACGAAGTCTACTCGCTTTATTAGCTTTAAAAATATAGATGCAAGCATGTTGTACTTTACTACAAGCATCAGAAAATAAATTGAAACAATCTTTTACAGCCAAGTTAAAAATATGGCATGCACATCTAACATGAAAAATTGTTAAATTAATTGGACAAAGTCTAGTTCTTAAGCTAGTTGTTGCGGTTGTGTTAGCAGAAGCATTATCTACGGTGATAGTTAAAACTTTATCAACGAGTCCATAAAAATCAACTATTTGTAGAACAATAGTTGCAATATATGCTCTATTGTGTTTTGAATCAACAAATTTTTAACCAATAAGACATTTTTTGCATGTTCCAGTGATGATCAACCTAATGGCATGTAACAATTAAATAATAACAACCATTAGGACTACGACCTACATCAGATGTAACAGACACTTTATAATCTAAGTGAAAAAATACAAAACGAATATACTGAAGATATTCGATTTGATATTTAAAAACGTCATTTCTAATTGTGCTCTTAGAAAAACTTTGAAAGGCAGGATTATAAAGTTTTTTGTATATAATACGCAAAAGCAGGGTGAGAAGGAAAAGTAAAAGGTAAGCCATAGACAACCACCATTTTTGCTTAGTTGTCGCAATCACTATCTTTGCTATAGGGGGTGAAAAATAGTAACAAAAGCAGGGTCAAGTTGTTGTTGTAAAAAATTAGAACCCCCGCCAGATCCACTAGGAGTGCTAGTACCGATGCTAGGATACGTAATTTTTTCGACTTCTATGTTAGCTTGTATCCATAAAGATTTTAGCTCCTTAAGTATGTGCATGGTAAAAAACCCCGTCCCACCACTTTTTGTGTGTACAAATCGTTTCTTATATTTTTCACATATAGTACGTTGATTGACTTTATCATGTTTAAAAAATTTCATACAAGTGATATTTTGAGACGTTCAGCCTTAGACTTACCCCTACACGTAGAGGTGGATGTAGAAGGTTGACTACGGGTTCAATTGAACCCATAACTTTTCACGCGGAGCAAAAATTTATATGTAAAAATTCTTTAAAATTATAAAAATAATAGATATGAACCCATAACTTTAAAATTATAATGGGTTCAATGCTAATATCTTTTAAATGGAACTCATAAAATATAAATTCTGAATTCGCATTTGCTTACAGGAGGTGCATGGGGGTAAAGCTCCAGGCCGAGATTGACTCTAATTTGGAGCTTGTGTTACGAGGCTAGTGAGTGTTTCATCTCATTTTTGTTCCTCATTTTCTACATCATCAATAAAAATATCATTGCCAAATTATTTTTATAAAGTTTCATGATCTAGTTGTTCTCTAAAATTATATTATAATATGCGGGGTTGAGAAAATGAAGTTTCATCGATGTGAGTCATTTTATCTATATATTTTTTAATTTTAGGAGAAGAATTAGGATTAGGACTAAGATTAGGATTAGTGGGGATATCACACTTCACAAACCAGATACAAATAGTTCCTGTTTTGTCTTCTGTTCTCACGCACAAAGATGAGGTTAGAAGTTCCTCCAATATTGTCGTTGTAATTCTGCAACATCTTTTCGCAGTTGGTCTTGGCAAACCATTGTTAGTTTTCTCATCTTCTTGCTGGCGACAAGTCAAATGGTAAGTTTTGGGTTTATGTGAATGAGAAAGTTTGTGCTTCATGTTCATCTCCTTATTCATCATTTTCTAATTAATGACAGTACTAGGAAACCGAAACTTTTCTGGATTTTAGCAGCAGCTCCATTAATTAGTATCCGTTATTCTCTCAACCATCATAGTTTTTCTACATAAATCCAAGACTTTTTAATCTGCTTTATTTTATGGTTTTTAGCTGGGCATATGGACCTTGTGCTGAAATTGATATTACTAAGAGAATGTTAGAGGTTAGTGATGATGATGATCTACCACAGAAGAATGTACCTATTCTACAAGGAAAAAGACAGTGAACACATTCAACTTTCATCTCACATAAGCAATGTAACATGTAATAAAATGATTGATTCAAAAGTAAAGTTGAATTAAAATTTAATAAATTCAACTTTCAATAATAAATAATATAGAGGTGATAATCCACTTTCCATTATGCAATAGAAGTTTCAAAAAAAAGGTGTAAAACTCATTTTCTCCGACTCAATCATATAATTACCACACTTTGGAGACCAAGGCGAGGGGTCATCTTCGGCAAACCAATCGGTGGAGCCGGCCTCCTCGCCGCCCCCCCTGCCCGCACCCTCCATAACGGAAGTTCGTAGAAACCTTGATCTGTTTACTTCCTCCTTTAATAAGATCGGGGTGAGGAGTGACCTTTTACTGGACCTCGAGGAGAAAGAGAGCACCGCTTCACCGAGAAGATAATCCGCTTTCCTAAAATCCCTACTTTATTGTTCTAGCTCTTGACTTATATGGTACTGAAATTGGATAGGTTCACGCTCATGCCTGGTTATGGAAACTCTTTAAGCATAGTCAATTTTTAGTTATACGCCCGTGTCTTTGCCGATTAAAACTTTCCGAATGTGGCTTCATCAGTGGCGCCACAAGCAGCAGGTAACCATGCAAAACGAGGAGCAACAATGATACCTGGGCTCCGGGAGGGAGAGATGTAAGAAAAATTACCAACTTGACCCTTAACCCGAGTATCATATTTGGTTATTTACTAACATCCCCTTTTGAAGGGGAAGGATGGATTGTTAGTGTGGACGATTTAGAAGATATAATTGGAGGACATTATTTGGATTCTGCTTGAAACTAGTCTCGTCTTCATAGCTTTTCTAAGAAGTTCCGTTCCTATCAATAGAAAGATCTCTTTCTTCTAGTCGTGCGTCTTAAAAGCGATCAGGAGCAGGAGTCTCATTCATTCGTTTATGGGAGCGACTCTATGTTCCCATTCTCCACCAGGTCATCAAATAATTAGCCAGCTCAATCCATTTTTCCATCCGATGATCTTCATTCTAGGACTGACTCTGTTCGACTTGCCTTGATTGCCCAAGTATTTATTTGCCTATTAAGCCTTCAGTATACTCTACCATCTTTACCTCCACTATTTTCTTCTTATTGGAGGAGGTAGAAGGGGTGGGGTGGAGGGCTTACGTCTAGCATCCTCGTCATTCTTACCTCCACCATTAGCTCAAATCACTCATTTGGAGGAAATGGTACAACATAACCGTTTATATTTTGAATAGAAGAAAATAATCATACAAAGATCTCCTATATTTTATTAAGGCTGTATCCGGTTCCGGTTCTGGGTCTATTTGGATCTGCGGTTCCGGTTCTGGCGGTTCCGGTTCTGGCGGTTCTGAAGGTGGAACCGGCCCGTGACGGTTCCGGGTACCATCCGGTTCCGGTTCTGGCGGTTCCGATTCCGGCGGTTCCCGACGGTTCTGAAATTTTTTTTTATTTTTTTTTTAAATCAGTATCTTGTATAGTAGTCATTAGTATATTGTAGAATATATTTTATATGGTGTACTATGTTATTAGTATAGTATATATTGTGTTTGGTAATTAGTATATATTGTGTATAAGTATAGTATATATTGTATTAAGCAGTATATATAGTATTTAAGTAGTATATATTGTATATAAGTAGTGTATATTGTGTTGTAGTTAGTAATTAGTATAAATTGTATATAAGTAGTATATATTGATAAAAGAATGTTGTCATTAGTATATTGTGTTGTATGTTATATATTGTATGTTATATAAATATTCAAGGATTGATATAGAAGTAAAGACAAAGAAATATTGAGACAAAAGATATTCAAGGATATGATAAATATTATTTATTGACCAAAATGGCATATCTTTCTTAGTCTTCCTTCCCCCAATGGAATGAGCACAACATGGTACTAATACCACCATTAAAAGGAAAAAAAAAAACTAAAAGAAGACATGCCAATGTACAAGTTACATCATAATTTATGCATTATTTCTAACAAATCTCATAAAACTTTCAAGGTTTGGAGGTGGTTGTGTTGGCGGTGGTGGAAATGAAACTTGTTCATCACCACTTCCGGGTGAAGTTGTTTCCTGAGCAAGTTCTGCTATCATTTCTTTATACGCCTCATCTATTTCTGGTTGTGATTCTACTAGGCCAAAATTCCTTCTTTCTGCGCGGATCCAATCTCGAAAAAGCACTGATTTTTCCAAGCTGTCCCGCATCGACGCTCTGTGATCACCTATTTGTAGTCTTGCTTGACTAAAAGCGCCCTCCGATGCAACAGTTGACGCTTGAATCGACAGAACATCCCGAGCCATCCTTGCACGGGAAAATGCTATTCCCTTGTCTTCCACCATTCCAAAAGGTCGAAAGAGCCATCTGGATTCTCCTTCTCTAGTCCAAATAAACTTGAAGCTCATTTAGATGGGAAATTTCATCTAAATTATCACCTTGAGTACCCCTGAACTCCGTCCACGATTTAAGAGCTGTTAAGCCAGCAGCTCTTTTAGACGATTGTGATGTAGACGAAGTAGGGATTGGAATATTAGGCCTAGCATGCTCTAACGCCTGTTTATAAGCATTATAAACAGTTTGAACATTAACTTTAATTGATGCTTTCGCATCAGCTAGTGTAGCAATTTCTACTTCTGAAAGATCTAAAAATTGATAAATAGTAGAATACCAAAAGTGAGGACCTCCTAATTTCATAGTTGGATTTAACATAGCAGACACACCAAAAATATGAGGGATTGGAAAAAAATATTTTTTAAACTTCTTTTTCATTTCAGTTATTGCAAGTTCATAAATGTCTCCTCCCTCGCTAAAACCAACAAACAAATTAGCAAGTGCGGCAATATAAACTAAACAGTTAGAAATAGTTGGATAATATTGGCCAGAAAAAGCATTTGTAGCCATATGAAAATGTTCTAAAAAATCTAAAAGAATTTTAACGTTAGTCCAATCTTGTGTAGTTAGCATTTCATCATCTTCCTCGCCACAATCCCGAGAATTATACGTAGCGTTAATTGGGTTTCTATATTCGTACGCTACTACTAAACTTTCGTACATGTAATTCCACCTAGTCGGGCAAGGTATAGGAACCTTTCTTTCTCTAAGGCCATATTCGTCACACTTTTTAAAATATTCTCTAAGTCTACTTCTACGGTTTGAATAAAATAGCCAATTAAGAGCCATTTTAACCTTTTCAATTTCTAAGTTTAATATTCTCATACCATCACCAATAATTAAATGATAAATATGAAAAATACATCTAACATGGAAAGTATTAGTAAAAGTAGGATTAAGTGTTCTTGTTAGCATACCTATTGCACTAGTGTTGCTAGAAGCGTTATCCATAGAAATTGACATTATTTTATCAAAGCAAAAATATCTGCATACATCTGAAACAGTGTTAGCTATAAACCTACCCGTGTGCCGTGAATTAATTATCCTATATGAAATTATGCGTTTTTGCATTGTCCAGTCTTCGTCTATCCAATGACTGGTTACGGTTAGATAATCACAATCATTATTATTTCTACCAATATCAGTTGTAATAGACATACGATTAGTTATATGGGTAAATAAATAGCGCAAGTATTGTTCATATTCATGCTTGTTATAAATATCGGCATTAACTGTTGCGCGAGGCCAACCTTTATACGTAGGATTAAATACTCTTCTAATATAATGAATCCATGCAGGATTAGAAGCAAAAGAATAAGGCAAACACATAACAGTAATCATTTTCGCTAATTCTTCACGATCCTTATTTGGATCCGGTGACTGTGTTTATTCCTGGTTGAACTAGATTTGAACCAGTACTTGGGTTAAGTGTAGAATCAGCACTTGTCATCCCCTCTTGTTGCGCTTTCAATTGCAAATATTTAGCCTTATCGCTAGGGTGTAATTTTATATGCTTAACTAAACTACCGGTGCCGCTACGATCTCCAGTATACCCATGAACAAGTAATTTCCCACAAGATTTACACTTAGCCTTATCGTGTTCTCTTAGTTGAATAAAAAATTGCCAAACTAATGATGTTTCCGTACGTTTAGGAGGTTGTCTACTAAAAGTGGGAGTTTGTACGGGTGGGTGTGCCGGTTCATTACCTAAGTTATGAGCAGGACTAGTAGGTGTATCATCTAAATCTACTGGAGCTTGGGTTTCATCATCATCCTCATTTCCCTCTAATATAGGTGCATTAGGATAAAGAGCATTCATAATATGATCATCTATTCTATCACCTACTGCTACATCATGTAGAAAATCAATATCGCTAAATTGAAAACATGGGTGATCACTATCAAGGATTCCGAAGGGTTCATTAGGATTTCTAGGTTGGCTACTACTTTGAACTTGCTTATCTTTTCTATGTCGGGGAGCCAGGGGAGGGGTAGTATTTTGGCCACTACTTTCACCGATTTTAGCTTTTCCTTACCGAACATTTTTTTCAACGAAAATGCCATAATAATTATAATTAAGCAAACTAACAACACAAAAAAATACTATTAGCACGTAAGAGTTGAAACGAGTTTACCGGATTGACGGAACAACTTCTTGAAACTTGAAAATCGTTGAACTTGAACACTTGAAAACTTCAATTCAATAACTTCACAATTTTTCACGAATTTGCAACAATAAATTAAGCACTTGCACTAGAAAGATTGAAAGAGAGCTTGAGAGAGATTGAGAGATATCGATGAATTGGTGAATAAAAATGAAAGAATGATGGGGTATTTATAGTTGAGAAATGGGAAATAATATAATTATATAAAGTTCGGGGTTAAATTAAAGTTTGGGGGCCAAATGGCTATTGTTTAAACTTCCAAACGGCTACTTTTTGCAAAGAGTCGTTTGGAAATAATTTTTAATTTTTTTTTTTTTTGAAAAATGCCCGTTAGGGAACCGGCAGAACCGTTTGGAACCGCCAGAACCGGTCCAGAACCGCGAGCCGGTTCCGGTTCTGGCGGTTCCAACGGGTAGAACCGCCCCGCCACGGTTCCCGGGAACCGCTAGAACCGGAACCGCCGGAACCGGGCCGCCGGAACCGGCAGAACCGGCAGGGCCGCGGTTCCGGTCCGGTTATGGAACCGCGAAAAATACAGCCTTATATTTTATTGTCAGTTCTTTAACATGTAAAAATAAAAATAAAAAACTCCTGGGGGATTGGCCATATAATTTAAAAAGGGATTGTAATGGTCCACAAAACCAATTGACCACCTTCTTCGCTATTTGCATCAATCTTTGTCCAAATAAAAAGAAGAACATGAGGAACAAGAAGCATTAAGCAACTCTGAATTACTGTATCAGAAGATAACAAAATAACATTGAGTGCAAGACCATCATATCGTGCAATTTAACATTAAAAATGTTCAAATAACTAAATGCTTCCTGAGCGTGTAAAATCTACCTATAGCCTGTTAGTCACTGTCTCGTTCAAAATTGCTACTCCACTCGAAATCTTCTCAGGTTGTACATAAAATGCTAAGTACATTCGATTTCTCATTTCTGCCGGCAAAAGGAAATAAATTGCATCTAGAAGCTTCAGGTGTCAGATCAGAAGACAAGCTTGTGACCTCATAAGCTTATCCAAGATCCTCTCCTTGGAAAACAAAGAAGCCACCGTGATAAAATCAGAGGATACTTGTTCTTGCTATTGAGCTTCAAGCATCTACACATTTTAATGTATTTCAATAAATTAGTCATACTAGCAGAATTAGGACCTTATCTAGTATTCATACACACTGTATGGCATGTGAACTTCCAATAGATGCGCATCAAATACTATACTAAAGTCATATAGTGGTGTGTCGCTCTTCTGATATGCGTAATAAATAGTTGTCAAACTGAGAAAACAACAGTACCAAGACGATACTGCATCAGTACAAAAATACTGGAATTAGATCCCTTAAATCTGGAGAGAATCTAAGAATTCCAGCACAACATCAGCGTCAGAATAAAAAAATGCATTAAACCAAATCATAAGATGCCGAATATATCTGTTACATACAAAAGCAATGGTTTCCTCCCTGTCAGCAGAACACCTACGATTTCTTTCAAGCCATATTGTCCACACTATACAAAGGGATTCCCTCATCCAAATCTTCTTTTGCCTTCTCCTCACTGACTGACCCTGCCAATCATAACTTAGACCTTCTCTCAGCACAAATTGAGAGTTTCTATACACAAGCCTAACAGATAACTAAAGGAAAGTCGGAAGCAAAAGTGCAACAAATAGCTGTCACTGTTCTTCTCCTGTTTTTCTGAAGCTCAAGGTGAACAACAGCACACCAAATAGTATGGAATCACACATCTACTTTATGCAGATGATACCCGAATTTATGGAACTATTTAATTTAAATAGTTCCATCAACTTCAACTGTACCACTTTCTTCTAGTTCAACCTAACCTCCCCTTCACCTTTTTTTGCATTACTCTCATTTAACAAATTTATTAGTGCAACCACTGCTCTAATTTATTAAGAAACTTAGTGAATGACATGTGGACAACAAGTACCACCTACCTCTTGCACCCAAATAATTTAGATAGGCACAAGATGGAGTTAATAAATCCTATACGCTATCTCATTTTTAGCCTATGACTATGACAAGCTGCAATCTGACCACCCTTGAAAGAGGAAACTCACAAAGTTTACTACTATAGTTAAAGAGATTGACGAAGATCTTCATACTCTATGGAATGGTGAAGAGAAATGAGGTATAACCCACCTCCAGCAAGAACCAAACAGCTATAGCATAAATATTAACTCAAGTGCTTCAACTTGGAATTTAAATAAATGATCCAAAAATTTCGATAAAGATAAATGATCCAAAATAAAATAGAAATAGCATTAACACAATACAGAAGGTAGCGTCAATAATCAGGATCCTGGAGAGAAGATAAAATAATGTGTAAAGTTGAAAGACGGAACTTGGCAGAACAAAGTGATAGTGTTCAGGCCAGTGAGATGAAGAGAGATGAAATAACGAAAGAAGTTGTTCTCAATCAGAAATTATTCTATAATCACTAAGGAAAAGGACCTTACTTGATCGGTATCTTGTAATTGGAATTTCTAGTAATTCACGTCTTATACACAAGTATTCACCTAACAATGCCATCACTGCAAGCCCAGTAATATTCACAACCCACCATGTTATTGAAGAAGGCCAACCTCCATAAACAATACATATGAAAAGATGGACAATGTAGAGCGTCGCCGAAAAATCTAAGCATTTCTTTGCCCTCTCAATCAAATAAAGTAAAAGGCCCGCGCTGCATATCACAAAGAGAAAAATATTCAATTATGCATGTTGAACCAGATTTCCTAGGAACTTATGTAACTGTTTACAGAACATAATTTTTCTCACCTGAGACCAGCATGCGTAAGAACAACTACACAATTTGAGCTAAAGTACAAATTGGAGTGATAAAAGTATCATGGTATTTCACTGTCCACTCCTTCTCTGGTTTATTTAAGGTTACATTTCCAATTCCTTTTTCTTCCCTAGAGTAAGTAGTCCTCAGCCTTCTTTTACCCTTTTCCCCCAATTCTAGGTTTAGCAAACATAAGAATAGAAGATATAGTAAAATGATTCGACCAGCTAAATAGTTCAACGTCAAAGATTAAATTAACATGCTGTAAAACACTGATGACATTTCTTTAAACTCCAATACTGAACCCCTATTTCTGCTACACTTTTTATGTATCAACAAGCTCACCAAACCCAAGCTAAATATAATCATACAAAATGAACAAAAAGGTCTGATTTCAGCAGCGAATTCTACTTAGTTATTTTCTTCACTACACATCTATGTCAGAAAATTTGGAATGAAGAATATTATACAACAACACAACTATCCCTCAATATCAAACAAGTTGGGGTCAACTACGTGAATCCTCACAGACCACGTTACTCCATTTAAATCATCTCATGCCAATGTTATTGCAAATACAAATGTTATCCTATCATTTAGATTAGATCAGCCAGAAAACAAAGGAAATCAAGAAGGAACTCAAACAAAAGCTTCTTATATAGAGATGACAGAAAAAGAAAACAAAAGATTCCAGAAATCTCACCCTGCAAGGGAAGTGAGAATAAATGCCGCAATGACACACCATCCGGTGACGGTGGAAGCAGTAACAGTGGCGTAATCAAAGAAATAGACCAAACTCATTCGGGAAACCCGAGTCCCCACAAGAATTGCCAAAAAGATCCCCAGCGTCAAATAGTATAGGCATTGTAAACACACAATCTGCGCTACAATAAGCCACGGATCCCATACCGATGTACCATAGAACATGACTGTTCCAATTCCTCTATGCACCAAACTACTATATTGATAGAATCAGAATTCAAACCCGACTTTTTTGGATTAAATTGCTTGAGGTCGAATCATGCATATCTTCAGCGTCCAGGCGGAAAATAACAATTGAAGTAAATTCGAAGCAAAGATTAATTTAATAGCTATAAAAGCGACAAACGATGAGTAATTGGGATCAGAAACAGAGGGAGAGAAACCCTAACTGCGGTAAGTCGAAGCGAGTTGTTTGAAATTCAGCTGACGAAAATGAAATTTGAATTCTAAATCTGAAATAAAACAAAAGAATAATAGTCTTCGGTAAAAACCAGTACCGAACAATGACTTCGGTTCCAGCTGAACTCTTTGAAAAGCCTGATCGTTTGTACAAGAAGGTACAAGGGTAACAAGTATAACCGAGTTATAAAGATTCTTAATATTTTGTTATTAATTTTAATATTAGAATTAGTTATATTTTTTAGAAGATAGGATAATTAGCAACGATATAACTTATACATTTTTATTAAAAATTATGTAATTATCATTCTTAATATAGCATACTAAATAATAAATATATAATAATCCCAATATAACTAATACTAATATAACTTATTCTACTATAATTTATACCGATATAAATCTTATTCCAACCAAACCACCCCATAAGTTAAACTCATATCCCATATAACATATTAGCAAACATTACATATTTGTTTTATTGTCAAAATGAATTTAAACAAAAGACATGCAAAACCAAATTAAACTTACTACAATAATAGTCTATACATTTAGATGTTTAGTAGTAACATTTTGAAACTACCCTTTAAATGTTGCATTTTCCTCTTAATTTTCACCTATTTTCAAGTCCAAAGTTTTTTCTTTAGGATATCATTTTATTATTTTTTAATGAAAGATTATAATGACCTTGTTAATATTTTTTTTGTGTGCGTTAGAAACTCAGTACAAATCCGGTACATATTTTTTGAAATATTGCTATAACGATCAGGTTGTGTATTTTGGAATTATTAACATGAATGTTTGATTTAAGGGTGTCAATGGATATTTAAAACGGAAAAAGGTCTGATTTGTCTCTCTACTATGATAAATTGTTTAAAGTTGTCCCTCGTTATACTATTGGGCCATAAAATCCCTATTGTCTTATTATCCCAACAAATCTATCCTTAATTAGACGGAGGTAACATGTGGCACCCATTTGTGCCCTTTTTACATCCAGTCACATACTAAGCGGCCCGTTCCATGAAACCACCATACCTATAACCTGTATCCCGTGATTTATATAACACAAAATGAACCCCAATCCTAATTTTTATACTCCTACATCCATTTCTATCAACTCTTCTATGCTCGAAGCTCTATCAAGACAGCCGATTGAAGCAAATTTCATCATAAATTTCCTTTTCTGTTGGTGGTGGTAAAAGTAGGTCAAATGTCAGAGTCTAGTGCAACATCAAAGAAGATGTATCATGGTGGAGATATTTCCAACCACTTTCGATCGACCACGCCTCAAAATCTCGGAAGGAGATTCTATAAATTTGTTAAACCTGAAGTAAGTTGAACTATTCCATGTGTTTAGTTTGCAAATTATTTGTACAAAAGTTGGATTTTTATTCCTTCTAACCTAATTATTGTTCATTATCGTTAGAATCAGTTGTGTGGATATTGAGAATGGCAAGACAAACCTTTTCCGGACTGAACGTTGATAGAAACCATCACTAAGTTGCATGTAAATTGGATGCTGCTAATGTTACAATTAATATGTTGAAGCTATTGTTGGGGTCTTGCAATTTAAAAAAGGGACAAATCATTGGAAAAAGTCAAAGATTCGGAAGTTGCAAAAAATATTGAAGGGAACAAAGCAAAGGAAATTGAAGATAAAGTGGTTAAGATGAAGATGTTTATTTCGATTTCAGTTGAAGTTTTTGTTGGATATGTTGCGGCAATGTGGATGAAGTAAATTCGGTAAAAGAAAGATGGCATATACTCCATATTTTATTTCCTAGTTCTTGTAATACTTAGGCATTTCTATGCTATTATCTACTATCTTTTTACGCATTGTAAAATAATGATATCAATTATTAATGTATGTTCCAAGTACTAGTGTTTTGATATTCTATCCATTGTCCTTTTTTAATGCTCATGTCTACTGACTTGTGCTAGTTTCAATTTTTTAGTTCATTTGCGAAAGCTGTAAGTAAAACATATTTTCTTCCATATTCTTGAAGATACTTCGAAATAGACACTTGAAACACAAACACCTGAAGACAAATGCTTACAATAATTAAACTACAACTTAGAGTTTGGAACTAACAACTTATAATATTGAACTCCAGTATGATAACTTACAATTTCGAAATAGTTAGATTAATATGGCATCTAATTTCAGTAATTACATTACCAAAAACGTACACCAAGAAATTGTAATTACAGTAATTACATCAGAACCAACCATTAATCACAAAATGCTAGTAAATACATCTCACACACAACAAAAAAGTTTCAGCTTTGTCTTCATTTTTTTCTCCTTGATTTCAGCTTCTCCCTTTTTTCTTGCTCTTGTTTTCCCAACTGATTGGTAGTTACAACAACCTTCTCATTCCAATGTAATGTCGGGGATGAATATGGTAGATCTGTTGGCACACTAACACTATTATGATCACCGGTGAAGTTGATTGACCTTGTTCTAGCTGGTATTTGTACATGTTGTCTCATCCTGAGCCTTGTAGTTACTTCTGATATAACTCTTGGCCTAACCACAACATCTTCTTCATGTCTAACTCTTGACCTAAGCATTCTCCAGGTGTAGGCATGAACCTAAGCCCATTATCCTAACTTGGTTGAGTGGCTTGAGGTGCTGAACAATTGATATCATTCTCAACTTAAGGAATTGAACGGCCTTGACTTGGTTCAGTTTCATGATCTACAAATAACTTGGCATCGTCCTCTGCTGCTTTCCTTTTGAATTTTTTGTAGGAGATGCTAAACTGGTGACATCCTGCTTAGTTGTTGCAGCAGGTGCTGAACTAGTGGCAGTCAACTCAAATCTTTCACTCTTACTTTCTTTCCTTCCCGGATAAGATAGTTAAAAAGACAAGTTACAAAATATTCTTCATGTCTAGTATTTAATGTTTTGAAGTTCATGTAAAACAATTACCTGACCACAACTCCTTGCAATATGAGTTAATTTTCACATTTATTACAAGTCACGATTCTTCTTTTTCTAAACTGTGACCATACTTATTGTCCTTTAATTTCCTCGTCATTCTACCTATCTCTCTTAACCTTAGGTCTTCTTACCAATTTCATAAGCTCTCGAGGTTCCATTGCTTGAGATGGTTCCATATTCTAAAGCTTTTCTCTCCTAACAGGCTGTATCGTGTGCCTATAAGTCAGTAAAATTCCTCATTGCTATACCATCAGTTGATTTATGTCATTAGATCACTAAAGTCATGAAATATAGCTCTAATATCATGTGGACACGGGATTCATGTAAGGTCCCATGACCTGCAAGGGCACTTATTCACAGCCAAATTGGCACAATGCTTGCCAGGCCTGAGGTGGGTACCTCAGCAAAGCCTCTGCACCTTCTTTGTTCAAGTCTTCTAATTTTTCTAACTGATCTTTGAAATCTTCTGCATATGTGCTCCATGCATATCACCATAAAATCTTCTTGTTTTCCCCAGTATTGTACTGTTTGAACCAAGTAGACTCGATATATCTAACACAATACTATGATGTGCCTGGGGAAGGGCTGTTTTAACTATATCAAATAGTCCCTGCAATGGTTATCCAAAACATACAAAGTTGGTCAGAAACGTATATCAAGTAAAAAGTAAATAGAAATTAAATAAAAGTATACAAAATTGTTCAGAAACTTCACCTTTTTCATATTTAACATGAAGGTGATTCCTTCCCCTTTCTTGAGGTCCAGAGAAGATTAAAGCAACTGCAGGAACCAATTCTAAGTATTTTTGTTTCTTTATCAACTACTGCACATGTCAAAGAGTAAAAATAATTATGTGAATCCTGTCCAACTGCCACTAATAGTTGGCCTTTGGTTTGCCCTTCAAAAAAAAGTACCATCCAAACCAATAAAAGATCTCAATCCTAGATTGAATCCCATCTTTAAAGCATGTAAACACACACATATCCTCAATAACCTTCTTCTTCCTTCTTCAAGTGCGCTCTTTGAAATTGTAACAACCACATCACTACCAAGGTTACTTTCCCTCAGTTCATTGGCTCAAGCTTTAAGTTTATTATATTCATCTGGAAAATTACCATCTAGTGACTTCAAAACCATCCTCTTTGCCCTTTTGCACTTCCCATGACAAACATTTAACTCAAAGATTCTCTTCAAATATAATATCATCACCCTAACCGTGTACTTAGGATTATCCTGTAATTTCTTTTAGAAATATTGTGCAATGGTACTAAAATCAACAGTTTTGTTATCAAATGTAGTGCCACAATCATGTTCAGCATTTAAAGTCTTGATTTTAACCCCACCATTCTTTTTATATCAAACAAACAAAGGGACAACCAACAATATCACAACTATACCTAAGCCTTTCTAGGTCACTCTTCATATACTTTCTAGCTTCTAGTATGTCCTTTCCTTTGTATAACTCTTTGTAGTCATTAAGTTTTTCAGTTTTTTCTCTTTTCTTTTGTGCTTTAAGTGTTTCCAATTTTCCAGAATTGTATCCTTTAGAATCAGACTAGAGTAAGATCCTACATCACTTAAACTACATCAGTACCAACATCATCCGCAATTATATTAGATTCTTCTTAATATTGTACACTATTGGGAATAGAGTAATAGGGGGCTCATGCATTCTTCTATACCAAATAGGTTCACCACATTAAATTTATTGCATATTTACTTTTATAAATGTCTAATACCATCATCCCCTTCAAACACATAAAATTTATCAGATGACGCAGTAACTATAAGTTGTTGAACCACTAAAAAAATCATAGCTCTGTGAATTCATTCACTATGTCTATGTGTGAAAGTAAGTTGGAGTCATAACCTGTCCAAGTCTTCACCAATTTTTCCGTGTAGTCAACTTCAGGCTCAGTAACTCAATCACCATCGTAATTGAATATTAAGTCAACTAGCACCATTTCCAATAACCTATCAAACACAACAAAAAAATATACCACTTAGAAAAACATATAGTAAACAATGTAAAAGTCAATAGTGGGAAAAGAATAATTACTGTCAAAATGAATAAATTTTTATGACAAGAGGCCTCCCCTTAAAGAAAAATCCAAAATACCTTAATACTTTAATCAAATGTCCAAACAATTGGGGAACATCGTTGTTAATAAACAATGAAAAAGTAGAGAATCTTCGGACAACACAACTATACTTTATTAACCAAGACAAAAAAACAAACACAACAAAATCCCACAAAACAGAGAACCCCAATAATAAATAAATAACAAAAGTGTAAACCATGCATGCAAATACTAAAAACAGAGAAGAAATAAGAATATATCATTGAAATTGCAGAAACTTAAGTTGAATGTAGATGAAACCCGAGAAATCGAAATCCTAGAATAAAAACCCTAAAAACGAAAAGAAAAAAACTAAAAAGATGAAATACTAACCTAAATAATATAGTAGAGACGAATGATTTTAATGGAGGAAGGTATGGCCTTTATGGCATTTGTTGTTCAAATTGACAAAATCAACAGAGAGGTTAGAGAGTTCTAGAGAGTGAAAGAGAAAGAAAATAAAATGAATAAAATGGGTTTATTATGTATTATAAATCACGAGCTACGGCCTATGGGCGTAGGAGTTTCATGGAGCGGGTCGTTTAATATGTGACCTGATGTAAAAAGGGCATAAATGGATGCCACGTGTCCCTCCATCTAATTAAGGATAAATTTATTAGGATAGTAAGACAATAGAAAATTTATAGCTCAATAGTATAACGGAGGACAACTTTAAACCATTTATCATAGTAGAGGGACATATCAAACCTTTTTTCATATTTAAAGTTTGATTAAATCGACCAAATCATGCTGCACCGAACCGATTTTTAGGTTTCTTTTAATAAAATTATAAGTTTTTATATAAATATATAACTGTACTGATAATTATGGTAGGTTTTTTATCTGATGAAAATAGACTGAATACCGAACCGTGCCAAATAAATAAAGACTATATTTATATATTAAATTTAAAAATAATAAAGCATTACATTTTTCTTGGGCCTTGAAATTATGGCTACAAGCCAACAAATAAACTCAAAATCATAATCCGCAAATCTATTATACTACTATTGAAACTAAATTATTTTCAGCATATTCGCTAGCAAGACACAAGATATTCTAGCGATTATGCTTAGCAAACTACACCGTATTGAATATATTTCCTTTCTTATGATTTAAATTTATATTTTCGGATATTTAATCTTCTATAGACTTTATTATTGAGTCTCAGCTTACTCAATATTTTTCCACTCGTGTAATTTATATCTTTGTCTTTGCTTAGTTTTTTTAAGCTGCTATAGAATAGTTGATGGATTTATACTTTGGCCATCTTTCATGTTTTCTTAATTCATCACCTTTAAATAGTAAAAATATCTAGAGAGTTTTGCTAAAGTCCTATAAAAATACGTATGTTATTACATTTTGCTTCTATTAGTGATATTTCAAAAAATACCGAAAATTTACCAGACCGGACTGATACC
Organism: Nicotiana benthamiana; assembly: GCA_034376525.1. Classification (NCBI taxonomy): domain Eukaryota; kingdom Viridiplantae; phylum Streptophyta; class Magnoliopsida; order Solanales; family Solanaceae; genus Nicotiana; species Nicotiana benthamiana. The sequence continues at coordinate 7,291,995 of CM067325.1, forward strand.
GAATAGAAACCAAAATGATTGATATGGTTTTTAAAAGTTTAATTTTGATTATACATAATAGCATAACTGAAAAATTAGTATTGTATAAATTTTATAAAATAAACATCCGAATTGATTCATTGACACCCCTAATTTGATTGATAGGTCTGCAATGTAAAAGTTTTAACTGATAGCTATACGAGTAAAAGTAGTTGCTAATTGTAGTTTGTTGTTATCAAAAATATCTAATCCAAACAAAACAGTTTACAACAATAACAACCCAGTATAACCTCACAAGTGGAGTATGAGGAAGGTAATGGATACGTGTACTTTATCCCTACTTTGACGTAGAGAGGTTGTTTCCTATAAATCTGTTTATAGACACTTATCCAGAAAAAAGTGTGAATCCTACCTAGTTTAACAAGTAAACCAGAATTATTTATATGATCCCGTATTTTTATTTCTAAAACAAAATTACCAAAAGAACATATGTATGCCTCTTTAATCGCCTTTTCAACAGCCAGACCATGGTTTGAACTAGGGGTGTACAAAGAAAACCGATAAATCACACCAACCCGATAATCCAAGTCAAATCGAGAAAAAAAACCCGACTATGGTTTGGTTTGACTTGGTTTGGTGTTGGAATAAAAAACCCGACCATAATTGGTTTGATTTGGTTTTAACTAAAGAAAGTCAAACCGAAACCAAACCAACCCGACATTACATATATAGCAATTTTAGATATATTTAATATATAAATATACTTATTGTAATATAATTTATAAATATTTCTTTAAAAATTTCATAATTTTATCTTTTAAGGTATTATTTCAAGGTTTGATTTAGAACTTTTGAATGCTCCAATAAGTTTTATAGCCATTAATATTAGTAAATTAAATAATGCTAGCAATCAATACTAATGCTAACAAAAGACATTCAATTCAATATTACGAACGGGAATGTATTAAATGTCTATTTTTTATTTTTCAATAATTTAGATAAAAATACATAACCTATTTTTATTTTTCTTTAGCTTTTAGGCATATAATTAATACTCCCTCATTAGTCTATCTAGTTTAGCATGAATTAGTGCTTTTAGATTATGTTTATTTTTATTATGACTTTTTTATTAGCGATATTTATAGTACATAATTTTATTATTTTTTATTGTTGAAGATTTTAGGATAATGTCATGAGTCATGACATATCTCATATTTTGTATTATTTTCTTGAAAAATACTTTATATAGTTGTATCTTACTAGGATTAAAGAAATATTTTGAGCATACATTATATATTTTATTCTACGAAGATTTTACCGGAAAAAAATTCGAAAAAACCCGAATAACCCGAAAACCCGAAAAAACACGAGAAAAGCCGATATTGAAAAACCAGAATTTATTGGTTTGGTTTGGTCTTTAGATTTAATAACCCGACACAATTGGTTTGGTTTGGTAATTGTAAAATCCGAACCAACCCGGTCTATGTACACCCCTAGTTTGAACAACAAAATCATGCAAATAAATGCATAAAGAAGTGTTAGATTGCCATTCGCATTTCGCCATGGTCACAAGTACTTGAGCTCTTGGAGGTTGAATTGTTCTCAAATAATATTTGTACAATTACTCACAGAATCCAATGGTTGAAATCGCAATACATTGGCTGAAAAAAAATGTACGTAATACAAAGAGTTTCATGGTTGGCTCTAAGGAAAACAAATAAAATCAGTTGGTGATTTTTAGCCACGGTCTATTTAGTTTATAGCAATTTGTTGGATTATAAGTTAATCTAAATGTACGTTGACGTAAATGATGATTATGTTTGACTATTGTAAATTTACACTAAAATTAGTGAAGCACCCACAATCAATAAATCTTGGATTCGCCACCGTTGGAATGTTCTATCGGGTTATGTGATAGAAAAGAACGTTCTAATGATTCTGGTTTAACCGAGAATATATAACGCTCAAATAAATTGTTATTCATGTGGTGTTCTACTTTGAGATTCTGAGAAGCCGAAAGATTCTTGTGATTTAATAAAGAAACTTTATTTTTATGTTGGATGTTGATAACAACAAGACCGCATAGCGCAGTGGATTAGCGCGTTTGACTTCGGATCAAAAGGTCGTGGGTTCGACTCCCACTGTGGTCGGCTCATAGAATATTTTTTATTTATTACTCACTTAAAAGAAAGATGGTTTCAGCTGCATGGTCATTTTCATTACTGAAAACTGATTCACGAAAAAATGTTATCTGCTAAACATGGGGAACTCAGACAGTACTTTACACAACTTTTTCTTTGTTTTTCCTTTCCTTCACTGAGCGGATGGTCGATTGGAAACAGTCTCTCTGCCCTTTTGTGTAGGGGTAAGGCCCTTCTACATATTACCCTCTATAAGCCGATGGTCGGCTCATAGAATATTTTTTATTTATTACTCACTTAAAAGAAAGATGGTTTCAGCTGCATGTTCATTTTTATTACTGAAAACTGATTCACGAAAAAATGTTATCTGCTAAACATGGGGAATTGAGACAGTACTTTACACAACTTTTTCTTTGTTTTTCCTTTCCTTCACTGAGCCGATGGTCGATTGGAAACAGTCTCTCTGCCCTTTTGTGTAGGGGTAAGGCCCTTCTACATATTACCCTCTATAAGCCGATGGTCGGCTCATAGAATATTTTTTATTTATTACTCACTTAAAAGAAAGATGGTTTCAGCTGCATGTTCATTTTTATTACTGAAAACTGATTCACGAAAAAATGTTATCTGCTAAACATGGGGAACTGAGACAATACTTTACACAACTTTTTCTTTGTTTTTTCTTTCCTTCACTGAGCCGATGGTCGATTGGAAACAGTCTCTCTGCCCTTTCGTATAGGGGTAAGGCCCGTCACTAGGTAGTTGTTGTTGTTGCAATCCATTCCAAATTTCTTATTTGCAACAAGTTGTATCTGACTGGATGACTCTGCATAAAATGTACTAAATGATATTTCATTTGTTTGTGCAACTTCTCACCTGGAAAATATACACACTGAGAATACAGTTTGCAGGAAGTTTCTTACAAAGGCAATATCCTAGTTCCGGCTTCTCTATAATTCACCATCAATCTATTCTCATCGCAATTAATATGAGTCAAGGACAAAAAGGAAGGATATATGTCACTTTAGAAACAGCAAACTATGAGCTTTCTTGCTGAGAAGCAGGCTGAGAAGCAGTCCTCCTCCTCCTCCCGGTTCTCTTCACTGTTACAAGTGCCTTTTCCCCAGCTTCAACTTTTTCCTTATTGTTAACAGGAGCTTTTACCGAATTTACTTGGGTCCGCAGCCGCAAAATCTCACCTTTTGCTGATGCCATTTCATCTTCCAATTTCTTTGCTCTCTTCTCCAGACTCTCGCGTTCCTTGCCAAGTTTCATCACCAGGCTATGGGCATCTTCAAGGTTTTCTCGGGCTTCTTGAGAAAGTTGCTTCTGCTCAGAAAGAGACTTTTGGAGCACTTCTCTCTCATCTTCGAGACTAGAAATACGAGAATTAGCAAGCTCAAGTTCCTTTGCAAGTGCCAAAGCATTTCGGTTCATCTCATCAAGTGATTCAGTAGCCCTTTCCAACTCTTCTTCCAGATTCTTCCGTGACTCTTTCTCTCTTGTAATTTGGGCCTCCAAAAATGTTAGCTCTTTCTCCAGTGTCACGACAATATTCTTTTCTTGTTTCAGTTCATCAGCAGTACGTTCTGCTTTCTTGTAGACATCAACTAGCTCCGTCTGTAAGTTATCACGATTTTCAGTAACAGCCGCTAGTTCATTGGACATGGTGTGCATTTCTTCATTTGTTTTCTTTAGAAGCTCCCTAGTAGTGGTCAGCTCCGCAGCTAAGAGCTCTGCACCACGTTTTGTCTCATCAATCTTCCTCTGTAACAATGTCCTTGTTTCCTCCAATTCCATCTGAAGTTTAGAAACCTCAGCTTCAAGCTTAGAGCAAAGATGCCTCGACTGCTGTAGTTGTTCTGCTATATCAGAAGCATCACTTCTAGATTTCTCGAGAGTTTCCCGAGTAACCTGGACCTCTAGCTTCAACTTGCTTATGTTTTCCAGCTCAGCATCCAGCACTGTCCTTAGGTTTTCTTTTTCTTGAGTCAGATCAACAATTAGCACTTTATTTTTGCGTACTTCATCTGAGGCAGCGCCAAGTTGTTCCTCGAGCTGGTGTAGTCTCTTTTCTTGTTCCCCCAACAGCTTGGCATCCGAAGCCACTTTCTTCTCTGAAATGGACTTGAACTCGTTGTATTCCTTTTGAATAGCATCAAGCTCTTTTTTAGATTCATCTCTCTCAACGAGCAAAGAATTTAATCGCACATTCAGGTTGTCTTCTGATTCACGTTTCAAATCTAGTTCTCTCTCTCTTTTCTGGACTTCGACTTTAAGTTCTTTGATTTCTGAAGTCAAATTCAACAGCTGATCCTGGGATTCCTGATACATTGAGCTCAATTTATCTACCTCTGATTCTTTTTCAGCTAGATTAGAGGTGGTACTCTGAAGAGTTGCCTCTTTATCATTGATCTCTGTTGTAAGCAAAGTTATCTTTTCTTGCAGAACTTGTATCAAATCAAGCTTCTCTTTAAGCTCCTCCTGCAATTTTTTCTTATCCTCCTTCGTCTGCATGAGGTTATTTTGGAGGCCCTCGACCTGAACTTTGAGCTCTTCAGCAATTCTTTTCTCTTTTTGCAGCTCCTGACCAAGGTTGGTTACTGTACTCTTAGCTGAATTCAATTGGTTAACCAGAGCTTGCTGTTCTTCACCTGCTCTCTTGAGTTGATTGTTTAATATTTCTCTTTCATTCAGCAGCTCAGACTGGAATTTCTTCTCCATTGAAACGAATGCGGCTTCTTTCTCCTTCAGCTTATTTTTCATCTGAGTACATGAAAGCAGATCCTAATTAGTAAAAGCAACCCAAGAAAGTAACTCGTTATTTCTGCCTATAATCTTAAGATTTACGACAGCCTTTAAGCTAATGGTCTAAGCATGTCAAGATCACTTGCACTGTTTTATGTTTAAACTGTTTGCAATAGGTTCGGTTCAGGCCAAACTGTGACTAATTTAGACAAGTCGCCCCTCCACTGGATTCCACAGTTTCTGCTTAGAAATGTTGCTCAAAAATATTATACTTTCAGAAGAAATTGGACCATGCAATAGATCTGCAATGTCAGTAAAATGATGGGAACACTTTGCTTTAAGAACCCAACTGCATCCATTAGAGACTTAAAATTACAGAAAACTTGTATCACAAAACATATAGAGAAGAGCATATCTAGCTTACAGATTCAATGGTTGCATCAGAAACGGCCTTCTCGTTTCGAGCCAAGGCATAAAGAGAACCAAGCACGCCTGAACCAAAAACTCCAAGTCCATTAAGTAGAGAAAAAAAGGGATTCTCTGCATTTCCTTGGATTGTTTGCTGGTTACAAGAAAACATTCAAACTGAGAGCATATAAAGCCGATGATAATATATAAATTAAGCTATAGCAGAATGCATTCTCTCTCAATCTTTTCTCAAGGAGATGCTAGGCATTCATTCTGACCTCTGTCTCCTCTTTCAGCGGCTGTGCCTTCACTTGAGAATCTGAGATACAATGAGAGCTGAGTTAAGCATTTTTTGAAAAGGCATCAGGGTGTGTGATATTAACCCTTCACAGATCCAATTACAAGTTCACAATATCTAGCAAAAACTTTCAGATATTAACCACAATCACAAACAACATATGCAAGTAGTGCCCCTGAATCTTCAGGAATATGCTAGATATTACTACTCAGATACCAAAACAAGATTACACGGAAAGGAGATTGAATGCACTAGTTTCTGATAAATAAGGCCTAGTAATAGAAAAAAATATGGAAAGAAGCTGTGTTATCTATTGGTCTTTGATACGAAAATGTACTTCTGCTATCACCCCAAAGTTTGGAAGTGAATACTTTCACCATGACCAACCAGATGAACAAAGCAAAGTCAAAGAAACATAGGTAACCACACTCTTAGATCCAGATTGCAGACTCATTCCCCGTTTTTGTTCTTTCGATCTCTCTTTTTCCTCTGTGGCGATGAGGATCGAGTGACTCTACAATAAGAAACCGACAAAGGAATGATGGAATAGATTACTTCATAAGCCGAGATAAGTTTCCAAGGAAGCAATCTAATGTTTACCAAAGCTTAGCTTTCTTGGCATTTCGTTTTCTAAAGAGAATTAGAAATTCAGTTGACAACAAAATAATTCTGTACCTTTTATTTGTCTGCACTAACCATAATACTTTAACGAGTGAACATAATTAAGAACTGCGCTAAAAAGCATGAGAATCAAGTATGTAAGGATCAAGCTACAAATATATATAGTTGGAGACGGAAATTATTAACAAGTCAATCTCAATACTCTTATATTGAACTAGAAGAAGTCTACTATTGCACTGGCAAGCCTAAATTTGCACATGAATGATTATTGAAAAGCTTGACAACTAATCTTGTGGGAAAAAATAATAAGAAAAGAAATGCAGTTGTCATTCAATGGTAGGCTGATTAAACCTGGATATTTAGGAAACCCTAGTCAATTCCACAATTTCTTAATCAACATTCTTCCCTAATACCTTAAGCAAACAGTCTACGTACACTCAGCAGACTACTGCACCTTAGATCTGCCTAAAGAATCGCCAAATTATCTAATCATAATTGACATTATTCCAAGAGTCAGCTGATGGGAAAAGACCAAAATGGCAATGGCCGTAAATCCTAAAAATCAAAATCTATTACCAATTACAACTGCAATACTTCAAGAAAATTCGAACTGGTCACATTTAAGCTACTGAAATGGACCAAGCTTTTACCAAATTCACCGATTCTATAATTAAAGAACACATTTTGACATAAAGATAAAAAGAAGCTAAAGAACCCTATTAATTTTCAACTCAGAGCAAGCAATGTCGAATAATAAAAAGAGAAATAAATCAAGAAAAATGATTGACCAACTGACAAGCCTTCAAGAGCTGTTGCCCTTAAGTTGAGAAGTGGAAGAACTGAGAACCCCACGAAAAGAATCGTTCTTCTGGTACAGAAATCGACTTCCTTTTGATTCTCTGAGTGCATACAGAACATTGTAGCTGGCCTTTTCTTTTTACAATTTGGCGCATTTCTTGGGGGAAAAAGCAAGTGTGTAAATTGGGAAGAAGATAGTGATGAAGAAGAAAAGAGAGAATGAGAGAGTGGAGATTGGGGAAAACATGAACTCCCCATTACAAAGTTGGTTGGTTTCTCCTGATTTCCACTCTCAAAAGTGATAAAAGAAGCAGATTTCAGAGGCCAGTGATTGCTCTATCTGAGGACCACAATGCCCTTATTTCTAATCTTCCCGACGCTTTATACTTGTGGGAAATTGGGGATTTCAAATTCAATATGTATAGTGTTAACTGTAAAATATAGTAACTTGTTATTAATGAATATATATATTTTTTTTTTGAACATCTTTGCATAATTTATCGGCAAAAGATGATTATTCTTATTAGTTAGTTAGTTACTTTTATTAATTTTTTTGACTTTACCACTCATGAATATAATATATCGCCACTCATGAATATAGTACAAACTAATCAGTGCAATTATATATATGTACGCGCTCGCGGGATTGCCTGCGATGGACGGAGTATACCTTCATAGTCACTTAATAATGGTGGGTGTCACTAATCATATTTGAAACACACATGATGATTAGTGCATATTCTCATCTAAAAATAGAACAATAAATATGCTAATGAGGTCTAAAATTTAGAAAGCATATTGTAAAATGGCGGTGATAATGGGAGGTATATTCTAGCTTCTGGTCCACGTAACGAAAGATCATCTGCTGTTTTGAATATATGCCAAATAAAACAGTGCAGCACCTTTATCCATAACTTTATCACTGCTGTAGTGAAAACAAAAGAAATCATACTCTAAAGCATTCAAAACCATGATCATCAGTTAAGTAGACATGAACAAAGGCATAATACAAAGTTAACAACAACAACAACAATCCAGTATAATCTTACTTAGTCGGGTTTGAGGGGGTAGTATGTACGCAGACCTTACCCCTATCCTGGGGTAGAGAGACTGTTTCAAAATAAACGTCCGGCATCCTTCCCTCAAAAAGAACTTCTCACCTTGCTCTAGGGGAACTCGAACTCACAAACTCTCGATTGAAAATGGGGTTGCTTACCATCAGAGCAACCCCTCTTGTCTAAAGAACATACGCTGCAGAAAGACACCTAGACGGTGACTCAACTAAACAGGAATTAATTAAAGCGGTTCTCTTAACCTAAAATCATGCGCTTAATCATACCAATTACTCCAATCACCAATGAAAAACTCGACTGGCCTATTATTCTTGCTTAAGCGACGGCGTCGTTTATAAGGCCATGGATCCTCCAGCATCATGTACTGCTCAAAGTTAAGCACCAACTCATCTGACCGACATTTAATACTGCAGAATCTTGACTCTCTGTTTGTCACAAAATAATTTTGCAAAATTATTTAATATAGTACAATACTACCTAGTACTGGAGTATATTTTTTTTTTTTTTGGTTCATATTTATGTTCAATATGACCAACCTGTGCATGAAAGTATCTTTCCCCTTTAAGCTCTTTTTGCTCATCTTGCATTTTTCTTCAATGTATACCAGATATCCATCCTCAAGTGCTTGATTGTTGAAGCTAAATACATGTCCGTCACTGCGGTGGAGACTACTGGTACGTTGATTTTGATCATGGAATTCCAAGACACAGTCGTTATAACGTAATTAAGTAAATAAAAATATTAATCGCTTTAATTGTTTAAACTAACACTCCTTAATATGGTTTTAGGGCGAGTAGAAGCTGTAGCTCAAGTTTTGCTATAATTAGGGGCGGATGCACCCTAGTCCAAGTGGTGTCATCCGATACCGCTTGACCAAATTTTTTAATTATTACACGTATAAACATTAGGCAAAAAGTATAGATAGAAATCACAAGAAACAGCTAAAATATAGTGTATGGTCTGATGGCCAAGCGCCTCACTTGCACCGCCGAGGTCTATGGTTTGAACACAGCGTATGGTTTCTTTTGCATTTTTTCTTTTTCGCCTCTTTTGTTTAAAAAAAAATAGAACTATGTCCTCTTCCGTGACACTATAAGTGATAATGAAATACTATTTAGCTTCTAAAAAGTAATTATTTTACAATAAGTTAAACGAATTTTAAACCGTAACAACGAAAAAGTTCTTATCCTTTGTAACTTGTAATTTCTAAGTGACAAGGTGATGGTATTGCCCTTCTCAATTTCTTATCTCCCATATTTATGGTAATAATTTGTTCACCACTTTAAATTTTGATACCATTTACAAAAAAAATCATGCGTACGCCTCTGGTATAATCCATTAAAAAACTTTTTTTAGTTGCTTGTGATATGAAGAAAAGAAAATGAGTTACATGTGAAGGGGTATGTTGAAGACATAAAAAAAAAAGGATAGCTCAAGGTATATTAAGCTTCTCTCACGTTATGTGTAGGGTCCACGAAGGACCTGACCACATTGAGTCTTATGTATGCAACTTCGTCTTGCATTTCCGCAAGAGGCCCCGACCTGAATTTCTGGTCAAGCAGTTGCAATTTTTATCGTTGCACCAAAATTTTCCATTAAGTAAATAGAAGTGTGCTATGTCTTAAATTAAGCTTACCTATGAACAACTTGAGATTTTGGAGAACGAAACATTATGCGGGTATAATCCTCGGAGTATTCAATCTCTTCAAGGGAAAGGTAGGAGGCAAGTCCATGCTTACGGCAAACAGCAACTGCAACTAAATCTGTTGTTAATTGTCTGGTGGAAGCCAATACACAAGGCAAATGTGTTGAGCTTTCTCCAATTGTTAGACGACTGGGATTGAGACCAATATGCCTTAAATTCGTAGAAACACTAGCTAAATTCGTACTCCTGAATAATGCTGGACTAATTACATCTTTATTCTGATGTATTGGTGGTGTTTTTCCTTTTAATACATTTAAAATGCATGTTCCCACGTTCGTCACTAACTTATGATGAGTTGAATTTGTTAGACATTTGGACTTGTACTACATATATATGGACAATATATGGATTAATTATATGTTATGTGCTATCTTTTGGTTTGGCCTAAATTAGTGGTCTTATGGACATTATTATTAAGGAGGCCAATACATTGTCATATAAAGTGTAAGACTAATTTATGTGTAGATACCCATATAAAGAAACCTTAGTTAATGATGGGCTAACTAAGGTTACATACATGTAACTATTACATGCTTATAAATAGGGGGTTATGATTCCCATTTAATGCAAGACATTCTCTTCTTCTTCCCATTGAAATTAGAGAGCAAACCATTGTCTTGCACATCAAGTGGAAAGCCAAACCTTGGACAATCTTCAAGCCGGATCAAGGAGCTTCCACCTATGGATTCAGGTACGCTTCCGCTTATGTTATAGTTCCAAATAATTCGATATGAAGGCTACAGTTTTATAGTTGGATTTATTCCAACAATTGGTATCAGAGCCTTCTTCATATTGGATCATTTGGAAGTTCAATTCAATGTTATAATGCTTAATTACTAAATTCAAATAGAATTTTAATTTTGAAGTTCTAGTACCTTGATATAGCATGCTTTCATGAATGATTTGTTAATGATAAACTTTAGTATTTCGATACAATGTTATCACCATATGAATTGAAATGTTGAAATAAATTGCCTAATTTCGATTGTTGAACATGATTCCTTGATTAAGCCTTTTGTTGAAAGCCCCCATTAAGTTTATTATCGTTGAGTGGCGATCTCAAATGTTGCCACAAATAATCTTCAGTGACGGCCACTCAAGTTTCAATACATAGTCGCCCCTAATACATTTAGCGGCGACTTCTATGGGTTTAGTGGCAGCGTTCGTCGCCGCAAAAGGTCCTGGAATAAATTTGCAGAAATGTTTGATTATCTGGCAATTAAGACAGAAACGTTTTTAATAAAGATAACGTTTTTTTTATTAAAAACGTTTTTCTGGTGACATTAATGAAACCATAATGCAAAACTAATTAAAAGAAACGTTTTTTTATTTAATTAAGATATTAATGGAATCATAATGCAAGATTAATGTTAAAACGTTAATCTTGCATTATTAAAGAAACGTTTTTCCATTAATTACAGAAACGTTTTTCCATTATTCAAGAAATGTTTTATCATTAATGGAGACATAATTAGTCTTGCATTATTTATTGAAACGTTTTTTAATTAACATATTAATGAAGACATAATGTACAATTATTAAAGAAACGTTTTTCATTATCAAAGAAACGTTTTAAGTTTTCAGATTTTAATTGTACATTAATGTTTTGTCCATTAATATTCAGATTTTAATATTCAAATTTTACATTATAAACATGTGATGTTCAGTTAAGATTCAATATATGGCTTATAGAATAATTAATTTTGCATCTAATATTTTAAATTAGTCAATTGAAACATTATGTTACCAAAGTAACCTCTTTTGTGAAGATTGATTGAATTTAAAATATAGGATGACTGTGTATGTTCGTATTCCATACGTTTAACACCGGCCCAAAGGAAGGTTGTTATTTGGCAGGAATTCGAGCATGCTTGTGGTAATAAATATGTGACAATTATTAAGTTTTCCATGTGAATATTAAGTCGGCCCAAAGGAAGGCTTGATATTTGACAGGAGTTTATTGTCAATATTTTGATTACTACACCAAGAGTACCAATTACAAGTTGATTTTCTGTCCAAAGACTAAAATCAGTGTTGTGCAAGGTATCTTGTAATGGGATTTGCCTATTTTGAATCTGTATACTAAAGTTAAAAATCAAATAATTGTAAGCATGTTTTAAGTTGTCCTTGTTCTATTTTCAGTGAATTCTTCAGCTGCTACAATATCTGCGAACATTAACAGCATCCCTGTGCTTAATGGCACAAATTTTAAGGAATGGAAAGAGAACATTATGATAGTTCTCGGTTGCATGGATCTAGACCTTGCACTTCGGATTGAGAAACCTACTTCTCTTGAGGATACATCTTCTTCTGATGACAAGAAGGAGATGGAGAAGTGGGAACGCTCAAATCGTATGAGTCTTATGATCATGAAACGTGCAATTCCAGAATCTTTTAGGGGCACTATGACTGAAGAAAACAATGCCAAAGTTTTCCTTTAGGACCTTGAAAAGCGTTTTGCACAAAACGAAAAGGCGAAAACTAGTACTCTTTTGAGTAAACTTGTTTCCATGAGGTATAAAGGCAAAGGAAACATAAGGGAGTACATTTTAGAAATGTCTCATGTTGCTTCGAAACTAAAGTCACTCAAGTTGGAATTACCTGAGGAACTACTTGTGTACTTAGTTTTGATCTCTCTCCATGCACACTTTAATCAGTTTAAGGTCAGTTACAACTGCCTAAAGGAGAAATGGACTCTTAATGAGCTCATTTCACATTGTGTGCAAGAGGAAGAGAGAATAAAGCAAGATAAGACAGAAAGTGCTCATTTGGCATCCTCTTCTAAAGACAACAAGAAGAGGAAAAATAAGGAAGTTGCTGTCTCAAGGCCCCAGAAGAAGCAACACAAGGAAACTAAGGTTGAAACTACAGAATCAGGTTGCTTTTTCTGTAAGGGGACTAATCACATGAAGAAAGATTGTACCAAATACCACGTTTGGCGTGCGAAAAAGGGTATATATCTTGCTCTTGTTTGTTCTGAAGTTAATTTAATTTCGGTACCTAAAGATACTTGGTGGGTAGATTCTGCTGCTACTACTCACATATGTATATCTATGCAGGGTTGCCTGAATTGCCGAAAACCAAGTGATGGTGAAAGATACATCTATGTTGGTGACGGAAAAAGGGTTCAAGTTGAGGCTATTGGAAAATTTAGGCTATTATTTAAGAGTGGTTTTTATTTGGATTTGAATGAGACTTTTGTTGTACCGTCTTTTAGACGGAATTTAATTTCTGTTCCCAAATTGGACATATCCGGTTATTCTTGTTCATTTGGTGACAATAAAGTAAGTCTTTTTCAAGGTTCAAATCTTATCGGTACTGCTCTTTTATCAGCATATGATAGCCTATATTTGGTTGACATAATAACCTCACATAATGAAACTTTGCATATAAGTTCTAGTGGTACCAAAAGAAAATTATCTAATGAGAATTTTTTATCACTCTGGCACAAGCGTTTAGGTCACATATCTAAACAAAGAATTCAGAAACTCGTGTCAGATGGAATTCTTGATTCTCTTGATTCCTCAAATTTGGATATTTGCATTGAGTGTATCAAGGGTAAACAAACACACAAGACGAGATTAGGTGCCCAGAGAGCTTCGGATGTCTTAGAATTGGATACATACGGATATTTATGGGCCATTCCCTACACCTTGTAGAAATGGTCAACAATACTTTATCACATTTATAGACGATTACTCTCGTTATGGATACCTATATCTCAGTCATGAGAAGTCCCAATCTATAGACGGGTTCAAATCATATAAGGCCGAAGTTGAAAATCAACTAAGCAAAAGGATTAAAACCGTTAGATTTGACCGTGGTGGTGAATACTATGGTAGATATGATGGTTCAGGTGAACAACGTCCAGGGCCATTTGCTAAATTCCTAGATGAGTGTGGGATCGTTCCTCAGTACACCATGCCAGGCAGTCCTACTATGAATGGTGTATCTGAGAGACGAAATCGGACCCTAAAGGACATGGTGAGAAGTATGATTTGTCATACTACTTTGCCAGACTCACTCTGGGGAGAAGCATTGAAAACCGCAGCATATATACTTAATAGGGTTCCAACTAAAGCTACAATCAAAACCCCATATGAACTATGGACTGGACATAAGCCCAGTATAAAGCACTTACACATTTGGGGTTGTCCAGCTGAGGCAAGGCCTTACAGGCCAAATGAAAAGAAACTGGATTCTAAAACGGTTAGTAGCTATATTGTTGGATACTCTGAAAAATCCAGGGGGTATAAGTTCTATGATCCCACTTCTAGAACTATTTTTGAGACGGGTAATGCTCGGTTCTTTGAGGATATTGAGTTTGGGGGTGGGGAGATAAAGTTAGAGATTTTGTCTTTGAGGAAGAACATGTGTCTTTGCCTCCAGTTGTTGATCTTGATCAGGGTGTTCTCATTCCTGATACGGATCACACAACTCTAATTCAAGACAATCTTGATAATCTCCCTAATCAAGTTCCTGATATTATTAATGAAAATCCAACTCAACAACCTCAAGAATCTGAAGTGCCATTAAGGAGATCCACTAGAGAGAGGAGAAGTGCAATTCCGGACGATTATGTTGTATTTCTCCAAGAACAAGAAAGTGACATTGGACTTGAGGAAGATGATCCAATCAACTTCCGTCAAGCCATGAAAGGTTCTAACTCTCAAAAGTGGATTGATGCAATGAATGATGAGATGAAGTCTATGAGCGATAACGGCGTTTGGGAGCTTGTTACATTGCCCGAAGGTGTTAAACCAATTGGTTGTAAATGGATATTTAAAACCAAGAGGGATTTAGAGGGCAATGCCATTAAGTATAAAGCTCGCCTTGTCGCAAAGGGCAACACTCAAAAGGAAGGCATTGATTATAAAGACACTTTCTCTCCGGTTTCATCGAAAGACTCTTTTAGGACAATAATGGCATTAGTAGCACATTTTGATCTTGAACTTCATCAGATGGATGTTAAGACAGCGTTTCTCAATGGTGACATTGAGGAATCAATTTATATGGTGCAACCTGAAAACTTTGTTTTGGGAGACTCAAAGAAAAGGGTTTGCAAATTAAAGAAATCCATCTATGGACTCAAGCAAGCTTCCCGTCAATGGTATCACAAGTTTCATGAGGTCACTACATCTTTTGGTTATGAACCAAATATTGCTGATGACTGTATATATCATAAGTTCAGTGGGAGCACACATATTTTTCTGGTTTTATATATCGATGACATACTGCTTGCCAGTAATGATATAGTATTATTGCGCGAAACTAAGAAATTTCTTTCAAAGAAATTTGAAATGAAAGATCTTGGTGATGCCTCTTTTGTATTAGGAATTCAGATACATCGAGATCGCTCCAAAGGCGTTCTCGGTCTGTCACAAAAGGGCTATATCAATAAGGTTCTTAAAAGATTTGGCATGCAGGATTGTAAACCAGGCGACACCCCTGTTGCTAAGGGAGACAAGTTTAGTCTCAAACAGTGCCCAAAGAATAGTTTTGAAACCATGGAAATGGAGAAGACACCTTATGCTTCGGCTGTAGGGAGTCTGATGTATGCTCAGGTATGTACACGACCTGATATAACATATATTGTTGGGATGCTGGGTAGATATCTCAGCAATCCGGGAATGGACCATTGGAAGGCAGCCAAAAGGGTCATGCGGTACTTACAGAGAACAAAGGATTACATGCTCATATATCGGAGATTGGACCAGCTTGAGATCATCGGATACACCGACTCCGATTTTGCTGGATGTCAAGATAGTCTGAAGTCTACATCAGGCATATCTACATGCTTGCTGGCGGTGGTATCTCTTGGAGAAGCATCAAGCAAACTCTTACGGCCACTTCCACCATGGAAGCGGAATTCATGGCATGTTATGAGGCATCCAATGAGGGATTATGGCTGCGAAATTTTGTTAGTGGACTGCGCATAGTAGACAGTATTAAAAATCCACTCAGGCTATTATGCGACAACAGATCAGCAGTCCTTTATGCTAACAATAACAGTAGTTTGACGAAGGCAAAGCATATGGACGTCAAGTTTCGGGTTGTTAAAGAAAGAGTACAAAATGGACAATTGTGCATAGAGCACATCAGTACAAACTCCATGATTGCGGATCCGCTTACTAAGGGATTACCATCCAAAATATTTCATGAGCATATTGCTCACATGAGTGTCAAATCAGTTGAGGATTATGAGTTTTAGTGGGAGTTTTATTATACAATTATGTATTGTCCAGTACATTCAGTAATTCAGTCTTTAAGGTTTTATCTGCAGATATTCAGTCTTAAAGTTTTATGTACTCTTATGGTTTATGATTGATCTCAATAAAGTGAACCAGATGGAAATAGACATTCTATTTCAGACCACACTTTGTGTTATTTCCATGCTACACACCTACACTTGATCCATGTCGTTGGTTATATTGATATACGTGATCAATGTTGGGTCTAGTTACACAAGAGTAACTAAGATCTCTTAGATCCTATGTTGATATGATTGAGGGACCGGATTGATCATGACAATTTTATTTTGATAGCAATACTGAGCTCATAAAGTTATAATGTAACATATAATACTGAGGTTTGTACATATGCATGAGTATATCGTCCAAGTGGGAGATTGTTAGACATTTGGACTTGTACTACATACATATGGACAATATATGGATTAATTATATGTTATATGCTATCTTTTGGTTTGGCATAAATTAGTGATCTTATGGACATTATTATTAAGGAGGCCAATACATTGTCATATAAAGTGTAAGACTAATTTATGTGTAGATACCCATATAGAGTAACCTTAGTTAATGATGGGCTAACTAAGGTTACATACATGTAACTATGGTTACATGCTTATAAATAGGGGGTTATGGTTCCATTTGATGCAAGACATTCTCTTCTTTTTCCCATTGAAATTAGAGAGCAAACCATTGTCTTGCACATCAAGTGGAAAGCCAAACCTTGGACAATCTTCAAGCCGGATCAAGGAGCTTCCACCTATAGATTCAGGTACGTTTTCGCTTATGTTATAGTTCCAAATAATTCGATATGAAGGCTACAGTTTTATAGTCGGATTTATTCCAACAGAATTTTCCATGAAGATTAAGTCTAGTGGCAAACAAGTTCATGACCTGGAATCCGTCGGAGAAATTTATAAAGTGTATCAATGTATATGGAGTTACTGATGCTCTTTTGTTTTTGTTTTTGTTTTTGTTTTTCCTTTCCTTCACTGAGCCGAGGGTCGATTGGAAACAGTTTCTCTGCTCTTTCGGGTAGGGGTAAGGCATGTCTACATATTACCCTCCGCAGACCCCACTTTGTGGGACTACACTGGATTATTGTTGTTGTTGTTGTATCAATGTATATGGATACGCATATACATAAGTCACTACATGAAATCAAGGGTAACGCGAGAAAAATGCAAAAGACACATAATGACTAAGGCTAGACAATAAATTGAAAAAAAGAAAAAACTAAAACATTCAACGAGGTAACGAATTAACTTGCTTCAGCCCACAAAATTACATGAAATTTCAAATAAAAATTAACATTAACTTGATTTAATTCCATATACATAAGATCAGTGACTTTGCGTCAGAAATGAGTTGAAATAAAACTAAAAGGAAAGAGTTGAGAAAGCAAGAAAAGTGAATTGAGAAATTGTGTATATCAAGCATACATGGAAAGAATTTAATTTGCTTAGCGGGTGGAGTAATATATGGAGAGACAAAACTTGAAAGGAGTTGCTACTAGCTATAAATAGAACAATAATGACAAAGTTAGCACAAATTAATTTCTATTATGTTGGTTTTGAATTTAATTAAGAATGACCATTTCACTGGCTAACAATTACTACGTTCTAAATTTAGTATTTAGTAAATTTCTTAACACAAATATACTGTTTGAATAAAGCTATTCGATTCGGCTGAACCAAAGCTAGGTTTTTAAGCTCCGGCCTTTGAATCCGAGAAAAGAAAACAAAAAGCGTTGAAGTTAGTTCATGCTAATACGCGCGGACATACACAAAAATATATGTAATCAAGTCACTCACAGGAAAATCTGGGCTACCTATCAATAGAAAAGTTGTTTGCATGAAAAATAGCTGAAGTTAATTAAGAAAAGAAAGAACGGTTAGAGAGCTGAGAAATAACTTAAGTTAAATAAACTAACATTGATGAACATTGATCTTGAACTGAGAAAAATTGCAACATTATGCAAACTAATTGAATGGATTAAAGAACTGAACTGAAAGACATACGAAAGTGCATCCTGTTTATTTTTTTTTTTTTGGTAATTTATCTGATGGGCAAAAGAGAGAGAGTTTTAGTCTCCTAGTCCATTAATAAATGCTACTATAATACTGAACACTCACCTTCACTTAAGAAGCTAGCTTATGAGGTGAGCACCATGTGGGACAACTCAACACCCACAATAATTGGGATGGGTCTGGCTCTGATACCATGATAAGAATGGACATTGGACCTAACTCAACGCCAAAAGCTAGCTTATGAGGTGAGGATTGCTCAAACCATATAAGGAGACCAAGGATCTCAAATCCCTCCTATATGGGACAACTCAACAACATTCAATCAATCAAACCAAAAAACTCCCAAGTCTTAGCTTGCAATCCAACATCTCAAATGAATTATTCACAATATTGAATTAAGCTATTTACAAATTGGATTATATGTCAAAGTTGTGGGAAATTAGGTGACTAATTTCTGTAAAATAATAAATGTTTGTGTAATTACTAATTAGTAGTGCTACTTTGCGTTGAGTGTTGCTTAAAAGAAGACAAAGTTGGTTGGTTTTAGTCCTGGCAATGTTTCCGAAAGTTGCTCAGAAACACGTTTTTTAACACATCAAAACATTCTTATTTTGCTGTTTCTTTACCTAGGAATTATCGATGGTAAATCGACGAGTTCAAAATAATAATTAAGTGATCGAATGAAGTAAAATTTTTTATTAATTAACTCTATAATTAAATAGTTGAGGTTTATATAGCAAACACATACTAGTATTAAATTTGTATAAGCACATAGAAGGTCTGTATAAATTGTTTTGCTTATTTATGATGGTCAATATTTTGGATAACAACAATTTTTTATTTTTCGATAAATGGAATCAAAATATAAACTTGAAGTACAAAAACAAGAAGATGTACTTGGTAGAGCATAATCAATTTAAAATAATAGTCACAGATTATTTATGACATTATGTCAACGATTATTCATGTCGTTATGTCTATTATTATTTACGTTGGTATGTGAACGATTGTTCATGTCGTTATGTCTATGATTATTCATGTCGTTATGTCAATGATTGGGGTTAATTTCATTGATGGTCATTTAATTATGTTTCAATTTCAGTAAAGTTACTCAATTATTTTTTGTTACTTAAAAGTAACTACATTTTTTGTTGTCACTTAAAAGTCATTTTGGCTCAAATCTCTGCCATAAATATAATATGGCAGAAAAAATTTATGAGAAAAATCCGAAAATAAATGTCACATAAGCTTAAATGCACCATACCCACTTTAGATCTATTTCTCCCTCAACATGATTTGACTCGTAACCAAAATGGGTTTTAATAGAGGAAAACCCACAGAACCCTAATAAAATTAGGTCTTTTGATTTTTTTGTGGGGTTTTATCGTACAAATACAATATTTTTTTTGTTTAAACAATTCCAATATGTAGTCTATAACTGCTTGTTTTGTGAAAATAGACTCTTATTAGCCTTATTAAATGCCTAAATACATTAATATGTTATGTAAGACGAATACAATACTGTTTTAATTTCATTAAAAATTATAAATATGTTATGTGAGTTTGATACAGTAGTATTTTAACTTCAGTATAGTTATAAACGACTCGGATGGGGCATACAAATAAGATAAAGAATTTTTTAAGTATAGATAATTATAAATGTGTTATAAATCAATAAAAGTAGAAGAACAATATTGCAGAGAAAGAGATAGGAAATTCTTATTGAATTTTGGGATGATTTATAATGGGGTAAGACATCTCTATTTATAGGGAAAAAATGA
Source organism: Nicotiana benthamiana (assembly GCA_034376525.1). Classification (NCBI taxonomy): domain Eukaryota; kingdom Viridiplantae; phylum Streptophyta; class Magnoliopsida; order Solanales; family Solanaceae; genus Nicotiana; species Nicotiana benthamiana. The sequence continues at coordinate 7,311,822 of CM067325.1, forward strand.
CTTAGCCACAAAGTAAAACTCTCTACGAGATAGATATTCACTCTAAATAGAATTCTATTCATAACATTCCCACTTGAATGTCCACTCAATAAATAATGTGCCTTGTTAAAACCTTAACTAAAATAAAACCCAATGGGAAAAAATTCTAGAAAAGGAAAAAATGGAAAAAGAATATACATATCTAATAATACGCCTTTTGGTTGTCTTGTTAAAAACCCCGCAAGGAAAACCTAGTGGGACAAAACTCCGTAAGGGGAAAAGAGTGCAACACGCATCAACTCCCTCTGATGACATCATTAATTCACATCCTTGAGCCTTCACATCATGATCTTGTACACTAGCTTCTTGAATGTTGACGTTGGTAGAGATTTTGTGAACAAATCAGCCATATTATCACTTGAACGAATATATTGCACATTGATACCACCATTCTTTTGGAGATCACGTGTGAAAAATAACTTTGGTGAAATGTACTTTGTTCTATCTCCTTTTATGAATCCTCCCTTCAATTGAGGTATGCATGCTGCATTATCTTTATACAAAATCGTGGGCAGATTGTCACACTTCAAACAACATTTGTCTCGAATAAGATGTATATAGATCTCAACCACACACACTATCGACTTGTTTCATGAATAGCAATTATCTCAGTATGATTAGATAAAGTAGCCACAATTGATTGCTTAGTCGATCGCCAAGATATGGCAGTGCCTCCACAGATAAACACATAACATATTTGAGATCGAGCCCTGTGGGGATCAGATCAATACCCAGCATCAGCATAACCAACAAGATCGGGACTGCAATTATTTTCATAAAATAAGCCCATATTGGTAGTTTCTTTTAGATATCGCCAATATGTGTTTGATTCTATTTCGACATATCCTTGTAGGAGCAGAGCTATATCTTGCTAAGACATTAACTGAAAAGGTTATGTCAAGTCTTGTAGTATTTGCAAGATATATTAGTGCACCAATTGCACTAAAATATGGTACTTTGGGACCAGTTTTATTCAATTTATTTTTTAGTGAATAATATGTATAATTAATTGCTTTCTTATAACGATTTTACCACTACTAATTAGTACTAGTATGATAATATTTGGATGATGCACAAAAACTAATATGGTCGAAGAACATTCAGAGAAAGACTAGTAAGCGAGAGAGAAAAATGTGAATTGCTTAACACTGTACTTTGATTTTTGGTAATTCTTATCATCAGCTAATTTTTAAGATTGATTTATTTTTTTAGAACTCAACAGAGAAGCTCTATATTCGTAAGTAAAACTTACTTACAAATTATGTCAATGCAAGTAAAGCAAGGAATCATAGGTTCGAAGTGAAAGAACAAAAAAATAAAATAAGAAGAGTTGCAAAAAGGATAGTCAAAGAAAGTAAAAAAGAAGAAGCTACACATTTATTCTCTAGCCAATATACATAAATGAGTTAAACTTTTTTATAATAATCTCGTTTGGTCTAATATATTTGACTGTTATAATAAAATATTTATAAAAAATATATATATAATATAACATAAAATATTGATTCCAAAAAATTTTTTAAATATTATAATTGAGTGTTGTATAAAGAAGTATACAGGTCTTAATATATATTACAATATATATTATAGATATTAATTTTAGGAGCAGCTATACATGTATTTTTTCAAATCTGCAAGTTGCTTTCTTGGGCCATTGATGTAGAGAGAGAAATTTGGGAGAAAATCTTCAAAACACTGATGTAGAGAGAGAAAATCAGAGAGAGACCTGGCGACGGAAAGCAAGAAGCTCACCACCGCCAGCCACCGCAAAACCACCACCACCACCTCCAACTTTACTCAAAACCCACTGTAAATGGCTAGAATCGTTACCCCAGAAAGTGGAATTCCTCAAACCCTAAACCCAATACCACTGTTACAGTGGTTCCCGGGTATGGGAAGCGCTCCGACTGTCATGCAACCATTATCAGAGAAGAAGGAAGAAAGAAAACAATCAAAGGAAGAAGCGATGATCACCACAGCGAGGAATCTCACATACTCAGTCGAATCTCAGAATCAAACCTTTGCTGAAGTGATTACAGGTAACAGAAACCAGAAGCAGGGCATGCAACTAAAATTCTATTCTCCGGTGGTCAAAGATGGATTGAAAATCGCCACATTAAACCCCAAGGAGATAGAAGTTCAGACTCAGAAATGGAAGACTGCTTCTATAGGATATGTGCTAGGAGGTAATCCGAATTTCAAAGATATGCTAAAATTTGTATATGGAGTTTGGAATACTATAACAGCACCGACTGTACTGTTACATGATGACGGATATTTTATCTTTAAGTTCGAATCGACAGAGGATAAAGACCTAATAATGCAACAGGGGCCTTACACCTTCAAAGGTAGACCTATGATATTGAAGGATTGGGATCCCAATTTCAAAATCCAAAATGAATCAATTAGAATTGTGCCAATGTGGGTCAATTTCCCAGGATTACCAATCTAATGTTGGGCAGAAGAAAACTTAGGGAGAATAGCCAGCATAATTGGCAAACCTATATGTACTGACAAGCTCACTGCTGAATGTGAAAGGATCTCTTTTGCTAGAGTCCTTGTGGAAATGGATATAACCCAGCCACTACCTAAGGAAGTACATATTGAAATCCCGTATGGAAGAAGTTGCGCTCAATCAGTAGATTGTAATTCTTTTGGGCATAAAAATGGAGAATGTCAACAGAAAAAGAAACATGACCAATTACCACAGCTTCAGAGAAAGAGAAACAGGAAGAAAAACACAATAAAATGGCAGCCAAAACCTGTAATGGAAGAGGATAATGCCAAGCAACATCCAGCAGAACAAACAGTTATACCTGAGGTAGAAATATCACTAAAGAGCAGAGGAAAACAGGTAGCAACTGTAACAGGTTCAAAGGGCAAAGGGGAGATCAACTATGAGGAATTGGCTATCAGAAATGCAGCTGCTGTCTTAACTATCCAAGAACCTGTTGACCAGCAACAGGAGAGTAGAAGAGCAACATCTACTAGGGATAAAGGGGGCAGTTCCAATAACCATCCACTATGATCATTGTGTCATTGAATATTAGAGGACTGAATAAGTCCTATAAATAGAGAGAACTAGTGAAGTTCGTGAGGTTAAACAAAGTTGATATGATAGCTTGTCTTGAAACAAAAGTGAAACAGCAACATTCACAGACAATTTACAAGAAATCGGGAGATGAATGGCATATAGAAAATAACTATGTTGCTGCCTCAAATTGGAAGATTTGGATAATGTGGAAAAAGAAGAACATCCAGGTTGTAATCCTAGAAACAACTGACCAGATGATGCATTGCCAAGTGACAGACAGAAACTCAAATTTTGCAAGTTATATAACTTTTGTCTATGACTTATATTCAATCCAGCATAGAATGCCCCTATGGAGAAGTTTGAGAACTGCCCAATACAGTGGTCCATGGCTGATATTGGGTGATTTTAACAGTGTACTGGAAATGGATGACAGGATCAATGGTCAACCTGTACACCAAGCAGAGACAAAAGATTTCCAGAATTGCATTGAGGACATTAGAGTAGGACAAATTACCAAAAGAAGAAACAGATACTCTTGGAGTAACAAGAGAGATGCTGAGGATAGAATTTACAGCCATATTGATTGGGCCTTTGGCAATGATGAATGGTTCAAATCCTATACTGATGTGAAAGCAATGTACATGCTGCCCGGATGCTCAGATCATTCCCACATACTGCTAGACACTGAAGTTGTAAAGACCAGGGTAAACAGGCCATACAGATTACTCAACTCAGTCATGAACCATCAAGAATACAGAACAACAGTTGAAACAATCTGGAACCAGCAGATTCAAGGATGTGCTATGTACTCTATTTGGAACAAACTGAAACAGATTCAACAATCCACCAGACACCTTCACAAGGAACACTCATCTGCTGAAACAAAATTGCAACAATTGAGAAAGGAGCTGGATGACACACAATACAAACTGAATGGAGACCAATTCAACAGCCAGGATATTCAAAAAGAAAAACAACTCTTACAGAACATTGAAAACTGGGAAACAATTCAAGAACAGGTTCTGAAACAGAGATCAAGAGCAAACTGGATCCAACTAGGGGATAGAAATACCAAATACTTCCATGCTTACATGAAATCCAGACAAGCGAGAAATAAAGTAAGCTGCTACTCGCAGAGAACCAGGAGAAGCTTACTGATCCACAACAGGTTCAGCAAGAATTCATCCAATTTTTCCACAACCTACTGGGTACAGCAGCAAACCAAATCACATGCTTTGACATCAATGTGGCCAGAGATGGCCCCTGCCTAAGTCTACACCAACATCAGCAGATGTTGAAACCAGTGACTGAGGAGGAAATCAAACAGACAGTACAACTCCTGCCTCATGATAAAACTCCAGGTATTGACGGCTACCCTGCTGAATTTTATAAAGAATTCTGGCCAATTGTTGGGGGGGGGGGGGGGGGGGAAGTTACCAGGGCAGTGAAGCAGTTCTTCCAAAATGGAAATATCCTCAAACAGATTAACTGCACCACTGTTACTTTGATTCCAAAAGTTAAAAATCCTAGCTATGTCAAAGAATTTCGTCCCATTGCCTGCTGCTCTACCCTGTACGAAATCATCTCAAAGCTCCTAACAAACAGACTGAAACTGGTTGTAGATCACTTAGTAGGTCATGCCCAGTCAGCCTTCATAGAAGGACAAAACATTCTGGATAATGTAATTATGGCCCATGAACTGATCAAAGGATATACTCATAAGACAATTTCTCCTCGATGCATGATCAAAGTTGACATTAGAAAGGTCTACGACTCTGTCTAATGAGACTTTCTGAAAGCACTACTTCTAGAATTTGGGATTCCATACAAACTAGTCGTGCTAATAATGAAATGTGTTTCAACTGTCAGCTACTCCATTCTGATAAATGGGGGACTGACCAACACATTTGAAGCAAGGAAAGGATTGAGACCAATGTCGCCCTACTTATTTGTCCTAGTTATGGAATATCTAACTAGATCACTAAAGAAACTAAACAGGAATACAGACTTCAACTTCCATCCAAAATGCACCAACCTACAAATCACGCACATATGCTTTGCAAACGACCTTCTGATGTGCAGTAGGGCTGATGAAATATCCATGAAATTACTGTTGAAGGAATTTGAACACTTCTCTAATGTATCAGGACTTCAAGCCAATATGGATAAAAGTTCTTTATATATAGCAGGTGTTTCAAATGAATTCAAACAGAAGATTTGTTCTGAGCTAAACCTCATGGAGGGCACCTTCCCCTTCAAATACCTAGGAGTTCCCCTATCTACAAAAAAACTCACTATATCACAGTGTATGCACCTAGTGGAAAAGATAGTGGACAGAATCAGAAGCTGGACATCCAAACTGTTATCTTATGCTGGTCGAATACAACTCATCAAGAGTGTCCTGTTTGAAATGTAAACTTACTGGGCCCAGATATTCCTCATACCGAAAAAAATCATAAAACTGGTTAATGGAATTTGCAGGAATTATCTGTGGAGTGGTAGTTATGAAAATAACCATAGGAACCCAATTGCTTGGGAAACGATGTGTAAACCAAAGGCAGCAAGAGGTTTGAACATTATTTCCTATGAAATGTGGAATAAAGCAGCCCTATCAAAACTCCTCTAGGCCTTAATGGCAAAGAAAGACAAGCTCTGGATCAAATGGATCCATTGTCACTACATAAAGAAGAAGGACCTTAATACAACGGGAATTCCTAAACAAGCTAGCTGGCTCGTGAGGAAACTGATTGGCGCAAGGGAATGGTGGGAAAATGATGGGACATGAATGCAAACATGTACTCAAGATGGGCAATTTAGCATCAGAAAAGCATACATTCATACCACCCCGCAATACCCCAAGGTCCGATGGAAAAACCTAGTGATGGTGACTGGCATGCTCCCAAAATAGAAATACATTTTGTGGATGGCACTGCACAAGCGACTGGCAACAGTGGACAGATTGGTTAGGTGGGGTCTTCAAATTAATACATCCTGCATCCTCTGTGGAAGAGATATTGAAGAAACACATGATCATTTATACTTTGACTGTGTATATTCCAAAAACCTGTGGAAAGGTATGTTACAATAGTTAAAGTGTCAAAGAACAATTGGTACATGGGAATCAGAAGTACAATGGATATTGGATAATGTCAATAGCAGGAATCCCAGCAAAGCCATCATAGGGGTGGTGTTTGCAGCAGTAGTCTACACCATCTGGACGGTAAGAAACAACAGAAGATTACAACAATTGAGCAGAATCAGCCAAGATCGAGCAAAGGAGATTACAATTCAAGTGCACATTGCTGGAATGAAACACTCTAAATGGAATCCCATTCTGCAGACTATGAATCACTATCCCTTATGCGATTCTTCATAATCGTAACAATGCTTTGTCTGTAATAGAAATTTTTTTTAACAACCATAGTTGCAGAGTTTTACTAATTTGATTATAATTTGAGAACTGTTCTAGAGTCCACATGAAAAACTGATGTAAATTGCTTATGGTTGAAATAAAATTTCATTTGACCAAAAACACTTTCTTGGGCCTCCAACTAAGAAAATAGGGATTTTTACCTATATATACCATATAGCAAACCTTATTACCAAAATTGTGTATGCTTTGGTATTTGCCCGCCTATACCATGTTTTGTTTACAAAAATTGTACCAAACCATAAATAGATAGATTCTACCCTAAAAAGGCTCCAAATTTGTAGGAATCACATTTAATGGTGATTCTATCACCATTAATTTCGAAATTTAAAACGGAAGAAAATCTATTGCACCGTAATTCTCTCCTTCTCCATATATTTTCCACCATTGATAGCCATTAAAAAGCTTGAAAGCTTTGAATTCAAATTTGGATTTTGAAAAATTATTATTTGTTTGGATTGGGTGTTGTTGTAAATAATTCGAAATATATTTAGGAGTTTATATCTCAATTTTGAGGGGTTTTGGTGAAGATTAGACTTGGTTTTGACTGATTTTCAGATTGAAACTCGTCGAAGAAGAAGAAGACATACTTTTCCAGAAATTGTAGTTAAATTGCAGTTCAATTGTAGTTAAATTGTAGAATTGTAGATAAATTGTAGATAAAATATAGATAAATTGTAGATAAGTTGTAGATAAATTGTAGATTGGGAAGACTAAAACTTCTACAAGTCTTTTACAATTATGTCGAAAAAGCCAATTATGCTACGAAAATCCCTTGGATTGGGTGTTGTTGTAAATAATTCGAAATATGTTTAGGAGTTTATATCTCAAATTTGAGGGGTTTTGGTGAAGAATAGACTTGGTTTTGACTGAATTTCAGATTAAAACTCGTCGAAGAAGTAGAAGACATATTTTTCCAGAAAATGTAGTTAAATTGTAGTTAAATTGCATAATTGTAGATAAAATGTAGATAATTTGTAGATTGGGAAGACTAAAACTTCTACAAGTCTTCTACAATTATGTCGAAAAAGCCAACTATGCTACAATTGAAATGAGAATTGGAATATTAAAATTCAATGTATTCAGTTTGTAGATACAATTTCTACAAATGAACTACAAATCAGTTTAAGTATTGTATAAAGTTGTATTGTTACATTTATACTACAATTAAACTACAATCTTATGTCAAACGTTATTAAGTATTTTTTTTCCTTTTCTTTTCTTTTTTATTTTAAAATAATAATTCTTGTGCATTTCTCTTGCACATGAAAGAACTTCGTCATATCCCTTCCATGATATACAAACATAAGATATCAGAATAAGAACAAAAGAAAGAAAAAGATTTAGTATAAGTTCGATTCTTCATTGTTCAATAATCTCGAGATATGTTTATTAACCTAACTTTACTGTATATTAAGGTGGAGGATAAAATCATGCTTAGAATAAATGAATCAATAATTATACCCTTAATTTGAATTATGGTAAATAAATTAAAATTTGGTATGCTTAAATGTAATAAACACAAACCTTAAACATGGGAGATAATAAGGATATATATATATATATGTAAAAATCCCGATAGTCCACAGAAAACGGCCCAATTTGAAACTGCCCTACACTGGTCTAAGAGGAGGTATAGCCGGAGAACACGACACGAATCACAGAGAAACAATAAGACACGTCAATAAATTTTGTATTTTTTGTATTAAGGAGCAGAGGCTATTGGGTTATCGAGATGAAGAAAAAGGTCGGTAGATTATGGAAAAAGAAGAAAGAAGGAAAAATATAATGGAGACAGGTTCGGCTGGCATAGCACATTTATCATCTGGCAGTTACCTCTCTTTTCATTCTCATCATAATTTGTTTTCATGAAAACGGATCATGTAATATTGCTTATATTTTGCTGAATTATAAAAAGATCATCCCTTTTTTTTTGTATCTATTATTTCTGAGTTGAGGTAATTTGGTGCAATTGTATCTCATGACATTGTTTATGGCCGGTCTTTAATAATGAATTGGTGATTAGGTTTTAACTTTTCGTGATGAACTGTATTTGCTGGAGTTGGCACCATTCGTTTACATTCTCTTGTCACCACACTCTGTTTTTTTTTTGTAATTCCCCCCAAATTAATTTGCTCTTATTCTATCTTGTGATGCAAAAGCTATCAGATGGTCAAAATCAATGTAATTTTAGCTTTTCTGTGTAAGAAACTTGCAGGTTATTCAACTTGGGGCAAAAAAAAAAAGGCTTTCCATGCTTAGGAAATGTCTCAAAGGGGCCGTAGCATATAGATTCTTTCTTTCAATTTTAGTGGGAAATTTAGACTATAATAAATTCAATTTTCAAATAGAGCATTAATGGGATTTAAGTTCAATATATGTTTCGTTTATTCGTGGTAGTATTACGCTCAACTAGTTCAGTTTGAGCATCTTTAGCAAACAGTAGGTGACACTTCACCTATTGCTTTATTCCTTTAATTAGTAACATGTGGTATTGACAATGTATGCTGTTACTCTAATAAGATTTTCTCTTAGTGAAACCAGTATCTTGTCGAAAGCCACCTCGTCTCCTATTTAAGTTCTTTTCGTTAATCATTTCTTCAATTTTTCTCGTTAATACTCATGAAAGGTTGCATATTAGGTCTTAGTTGACTTTTTATGGAGGACCTTTTGCTGAAAATGGTTGGAGATAAGGGATACTATCTTGGTTCTATATAATTTTTTAGTTAGTCTAGTTTGGAGCACCTTAGTTACAACTATTCAGAATTGTAGATGAAGAGATACTGAGGTAGAAAGGGTTTTATCAGCGCATCCTAGCAAAGCTTGGCTGAGCATCCTGTGTGTAATATAGCAGGATTCCAATTCACTACTCTTCTGTATTTGTTTCTTCATATCAACATTGTTTAGTTACAATTTTGCACTGCCTTCCATCACGGTACAACTTGTCCTCATAAAGTTCCTACTTTATTCTTGAAAGTAGAAAGGATTGTTGGAAAATAGTGAACTGTTTACTATCAACTTCAAGTAAATAGCTTCGTGTTGTCAAACTATTGCTAGGAGAATATCTTATGGAGTAGTTACAAGAAGAGCAGGACATATGTTGATATAATTTCAACCAGAATAATTGAAATTGTCTTATCTAGTGGTTTTTGTTGGTTTTGCAGCTAGCTTGGAAGTTGAACAAGATAATGAGATTGCAAAAATTTCTCAACCAAATTTATCCGGTTTAGGAGCAGCAATGGAATCTCAAGTGCAAAATTCTGATGGAGAAGTCGAAGCTAAAGGGGCTACGGCTTCACAGTCTAAGAATGAAGTAGAATCATTGTTAATCAAGCCATCAGTAGCTAAAGCATCAGAAGATGCCGAGGTGCTTCCAAGAAAATGCAACGGCTTCCTTCATTTATTTTCTCTTAGAGATATCAATTCTTGCATTCTGATCTCTGAGAATAAACGAGTCATTTGTTCTGTCATGATTTCGTTTTTAGTTGTCCTGTCTTATGCCCATCTCCCACATAGTATAGCAAGGTCAAATAGCGTCATTGCCTCAAGGCCCCTTTACATACTGCTGCTAACTGATTTGACAATAGTGATTGCACGAATAATTCGCAAGGAAGTAGTTCCTGATGAAGAAAGGGACGAAGATGGACAACGAGTGAAGGATTTCGGACATAATTGGGATGGAGCTCTAACGATATTGGAATACGGTTTGGTTCTCTATCAGACAATTCGTGCCATCTTCATAGACTGCAGTTTCTATTTGGTCATTGTCATATGTGGTCTGTCTCTCATATAATTGTCTCTTATATACTTTCCACAGAGCTAGTTTTGCTAATTCTTTTTAAGGTGGTGAAGAAGGAGTTCAAGAGAATTTGCTTTTTACCATTTATTCACTAACTTTTTGCTTGTATAATATGGCATGAGACCTCATGTTGTTTTGGTTGGATCTGTTTTCTTTTACAAACTTGAGCATTTACCAAAACTATTCCTTCCTTTTTTTTTTAACTTTCCCATGTATTAACAAAATCAGTGTTTCAGGACTTCCCCTGCATCATTGAATAATCATGTAGCATACTAAAATATGCTCAACCGCGGAAACAGCCTCTTCTAGAAATGTGGTTAAGATTGCGTACAATAGACCCTTATGGTTCGGTCCTTCCCTAAGCTCCGCACGAGTTTAGTGCACCGGACTACCCTTTTCTTTTTATACTAAAATATGCTCAACACAAGCCTTTTCTCGTTTTTACTTTGTATATTCATATTTGGATAATTTATATAGGTGGCCGAGCCCAGACCCCACCTGTTGGGAATATAGTGGGTCTGTTATTGTTGTATTATATAGGTGGCCGAGGTCTTTGTTGTGGTATTACTCATTTAATATTCAGTCAAATGAGCATCTTGCATTCGCGATAGTAACTGTATACGACATATTTGAGGCAACGTGCAGTGGCGGATTCAACTATGAGTTCGTTGGATCCGGTAGAAGTCACGGTTGTGAGGTCGAACCTTTTTAATATGTGAAAGAGACAAGTATATACATAGTTGGATATACATCTTCTCGACTCAGAACCCACAGCGTCTAAATTCTACATTTGCAACGGGTAGTGTATCTACTTTTATATCTTGAGCTTGTAGTGTTATTTGTTGTTAGCTAGTACTGTACAATAAATTGAAAGATGAGAGTTAGAAATTTCCAGGTAGGGGTATGCATGTCAGGGTTAGTTGAAAGTGTGAGATATGTATAAGAGGACAAGATTGTTGGTAAAAATTCCAGGTTTGATTAAGTGAAGATGGGGGACCATTTGGACGATTCAAGTTGAAGAATGTGTTGCCTTTTTCATGGTGGAAACCCAAGCTGACAACTGTATGATAAAAGGGGAAAATGTTGAGCTTTTAATTTCTGGTGAAAAGTAGAATAAAAAGATCAAAGATTTAAATGCCTCGACTACAAAATGCATTTGTGTAGTTGTAAATTGAGCGACTTGGATGCAGGAGATGCCTTGTTGTGAGTTATTATGCGGATATTATGTAGTAACAAATTTTGTATAATTGCATGACGAAAGAACAACCCTAGGAGTTAATGGAAGCAAAATTATTGATTGATATGCTAAAATGTGATCTATTTGTCATGAATATGTTAGAGTGGATGTTCATTAAATACTCCTAGACATTTCTATTTCATAAACCACTTGAGTTAGTGTACTTAGTTAATTCATCACTTAATTAGGTGTATTCTTGTAACCTTTCATGTATCTTATAACTAGGGTATTCTTTATCCTATGAAGAACACAGAAGAAACACACTTGAATAATATAGTTTCTACATTCTCCTCCTATACATCTTGTCTTTATTATTATGTTATTCTATTTTTCTCTCATTTCTTAATACGTTATCAGCACGAGGTTCTAACCAACTGAGATTATCTGGTTCATCTGAATTTTATCTTCTTCCTAAAAGAGGTAGTCAGTTTCTTTTCCGGTTTAGGTATTCATTCCTATATTTATAATGTTTCTATTAGGATCTTCTTTAACATGCAATTTAATTACCATATGCACACCTTGTTTTGAATATGATTATAATAATTGCATTGGTATGAAAATAATACGTTTCAGTTAATTTGTTTTTTTTTCATTACATAAACTACGAAGAAGTTTAATCATACACATAAATAAATAAGTATTAAAATTGAATTGAAATAATTAGACTAATTAAGCCGACGTCCAAATATTCTAACAAAATATGCATTTAGAAGGAATTTTTGCAAAATTTTCAAAAGGTTTAAATGCGTATTCAATAAATTTATCACCTAAGTGTACAAACTAATTAATGACTTTAAAACTATTGACTTAACTATTAGATGTATCGTATTGAATGTTGAAACTTGTCAGAATTGATATCATCTAGTTTTATGCCTACTTAGCTTATTGAAACGTATTTTAAGAGAACAAAGTCTGAAAAACGACAAAATAATTATTGTGGCCGTATAAACATACGTGGGCGTGGCAAGGGGAGAAATAATAATCGCCATGGTGGTGGTCATTATAAACAAGAGAACAATAAGGGTTCTCAGAGTAATTCTTCAAAAGGCAAAGGTAATGTTTGCCAACGATGTGATTTGAAAAATCATTGGGCATGAATTTGTCGTACACATGAACATTTTGTCAAACTTTACCAAGCATCTATAAAAGGAAAACAAAATAAAGTTGAGACTCACTTGACTTTTCAAAATGATGTTGAGGCGGGCCCTATGAATAATCATGATAAAGACCTTGCCTATAAAGATGATATTTTTGAAGGTCTTGCAGATATTACTCATTTAGAAACTGGAGACTTCTTTGAGCATCATAACTGACGACTTATTAATTAAAAAATTATAACAATAGATGTATTTATTTTTATGAAGTTCATATTTTAAATAAAACTTTTTATGTTGTTGGTATTTAATTTCATAAATGTAGTTTCTTTTGTTCTTAAAATTTTCTATTCTTAGAGAATATGAAAACTGCCCAGTCTTCAGTTGACCGTATGATAATAACGAAGAAATATGTCTTCTGGATAGTGCTACGATGCACACCATATTAAAAGATAAGAGATATTTCTCTTATTTAATTATGAAAGAAGCCAATATAATTACAATATCTTGTAGTACAAAATTAATTGAGGGCTCTGGAAGAGCTACTGTATTACTACCAGGAGGAACTATATTGGCTGTTAATGATGCATTGTATTGTAGCAGGTCTCAAAAAAACTTATTGAGTTTCAAAGATATCCGCCAAACTGACTATCATATTGAGACTACCAATGAATGAAAGGTTGAATACCTTTATATTACTACAATAAAAGCGATAAAGAAATATGTACTTGAAAAGCTTCCCGCATTTTCCTCCGCATTATACTACACTAGTATTAGTGTAGTTGAATCTATGCCATAGTAAACAAGAAATTTACTAATGAAATTATTATTTGGCATGACCGGTTGAGCCATCCCGGTTAGAATATAATGCGCAAAATAATTGAGAATTCACATGGTCATTCACTGAAGAACCAGAAGATTCTTCAAACTAAAGAATTCTCTCGTACTGCATGTTCTCAAGGAAAACTTATTATTAGATCATTAGTAATTAAAATTGGAATTGAATCTCATACATTTTTGGAACGTATACAAGGTGATATATGTGGGCTCATACACATTCCTTTGGGACCATTAAGATATTATATAGTTTTGATAGATGCATCTACAAGATGGTCTCATGTGTGCTTGTTATCAACCCGCAATTTGGCCTTTGCGAGGTTACTAGCTCAATTAATAAGATTAAGAGCACGATTTTCAGATTATGCAATTATGACACTTCGTCTTGATAATGCTGGTGAATTTACGTCCCATGCCTTTAACGATTATTGCATATAAATTAGGATAACAATTGAGCATCCAGTTACTCATGTTCATACTCAAAATGCTCTAGCAGAATCATTGATCAACTGCCTCCAATTAATACTAGACCAATGCTTATGAGAGCAAAACTTCCCATTTCAGTATGGGGCCATGCTATTTCGCATGCAGCAGCTCTTGTGCGGATTAGACCTACAAGTTATCATAAAGTCTTCCCAATACAATTGGCTTTTGGTCAGGAGCCAAATATTTTCCATTTTAGAATATTTAGATGTGCAGTATATGTTCCAATTGCTCCACCACAACGCATTAAAATGGGACCCCAAAGAAGATTGGGAATATATGTTGGGTATGAATCTCCTTCTATTATAAAATATTTGGAACCTGTGGCTGGAATTTTATTTACGGCAAGGTTTGCTGATTACCATTTTGATGAGTCAATATACCCAATATTAGGGGGAGAAAGAAGCAATTGCAAGAAGAGATAGATTGGAATGCATTATCACTATCTCATTTAGAACTTCGAACAAAGAAATGTGAACATGAGATTCAAAAGATAATTTATTTGTAAATATTGCAAATCAACTGCCAGATGCATTCACTAACCTACCAAGGGTGACTAAATTACATATTCTAGCTGCTAATGCTCCTATTCAAATTGATATTCCTGTTGGACAATCTATAAATACAATGAGTCTAAGACACGCTTGAAACATGGTAGACCAATTGGTTCCAAAGATAAAAATCCTCGAAAGTGAAAAGGAGCAAATGATCTAGGAGATTATAACATGGAAGCAATTGCTCAAAAAGAGCCTTGAGACATAACAAATGATAAGACTTCAGAGGAGGTCCAGGTACCTGAAAATAATAAGAATGAAGAGATCTCAATAAGTTATGTCTCTACGACAAAAAGGTAGAACCAAAATAATATTATTATTGACAACATTTTTGCTTATAATGTTACTGTTATAATGAAACAAGATAATGATCTTGAATCAAGACCTATCGATGAATGTAGACAGAGAAATGGTTGGCCAAAATGGAAAGACGCTATCCAGGCAAAATTAGCATCACTTGAAAAACGTAAAGTACTCGGACGTATAGTCTGAACACCTGAAGGAATAAAGCCAGTGGGATACAAATGATTTTTGTGCGAAAACGAAATGATAAAAATGAAGTCATTCGATATAAAGCATAACTTGTGGCACAAGGATTTTCGCAAAGATCTGACATTGATTATATGGAGACATATTCTTCTGTGGTGGATGCAATCACTTTCAGGTATCTTATAAATTTGGTAGTCCATGAAAAACTTGATATGCATCTAATGGATGTTGTCACAACGTATTTGTATGTCACATTAGATAACAAAATTTATATGAAAATTCCCGAAGGGCTTAAAGTTCCTGAAACTAATAAAAAAAGTTTCAGGAAACTTGCTCAATAAATCTTCAAAAATCCTTATACAGATTGAAACAATTAGGGCGAATGTGGTATAATCGCCTAAGTGAGTATTTGCTGAAAAAAAGGTATAAGAATGATCCAATTTGTCCCTATGTATTTATAAGAAGGTCTGGATCTGAATTTGTTATAATAGTTGTGTATGTTGATGATCTAAATATCATTGGAACTCCTGGAGAACTTCCAAAAGCAGTAGACTGTTTGAAGAAAGAGTTCGAAATTAAAGATCTTGGAAAGACAAAATTTTGTCTTGGTCTACAAATTGAGCATATGAAAGATGGAATTTTAGTACATCAATCAACTTATACCGAAAAGATCCTAACGCGTTTTTATATGGATAAAGAACATCCATTGTGTACTCCGATGGTTGTGAGATTACTTGATATAAATAAAGATCCATTCTGACCTCATGAAAAATGTTGGAGAGCTTCTTGGTGATGAAACTCCATCTCTTAGTGCAATTGGGGCACTAATGTATCTTACAAATAATACTCGACCAGATATAACTTTTGCAGTAAGTTTATTAGCAAGATTTATTCTTTTGCAACAACAAGACACAGGAATGATGTTAAGAATATTTTTAGATACCTTCAAGGGACTATTGATATGAGATTATTTTATTTTTATGAATCCGATTCAAAGTTGATTGGTTATGCAGATGCAGGTTATTTGTTTTACATAAAGCCCGATCTCGAACAGGTTATCTATTTACTTGTGGGGATACATCTATTTCATGATGTTCAACAAAACAAACTTTAGTAGCTACATCTTTCAATCATGCAGAGACAATAGCTATTCATATAGCTAGTCGAGAATGTGTATGGTTGAGATCAGTGACTCAACATATTCAATAATTGTGTGGTCTTTCTTTAAAAACGAAGAATCCAACTATATTCTATGAAGACAATGCTGCTTGCATAGCTCAACTTAAAGGAGGATATATCAAAGGAGACAGAACAAAGCACATTTCACTAAAGTTCTTTTTCACACACGATCTTCAGCAAAATGGTGAGATAAATGTTCAACAAATCCGCTCAAGTAACAATCTAGCAGATTTATTCACTAAGGCATTGACAATATCAACATTGGAGAAGCTAAGATATAAGATTGGAATGCGTCGTCTCCGAGATATCAAATAAAGCTTTCGTCAAGGGGAGTATAATACGCACTGTACTCTTGTTCTCTTAACCAAGGTTTTGTCCCAAGTGGGTTTTCCTGGTAAGGTTTTTAATGAGGCAGCACTCAATGCGTATTACAAGATATGTGTACTCTTTTTCCTTTACTAGGCTTTTTTCCACTGGATTTTCCTAGTAAGGTTTTAACGAGGCACATTATCTTTTAAATGGACATTCAAGGGGGAGCGTTATGAATATGTTAGAGTGGATGTCCATTGAATACTCCTAGACATCCATATTCCATCAAGTCATGAACCATTTGAGTTCATGTACTTAGTTAATTCATCACTTAATATTTGTAACCTTTAGGTGTATTCTTGTAACCTTTCATGTATCTTATAAATACGGTATTCTTTATCCTATGAAGAACACACAAAAAACACATTTGAACAAGATAGCTTCTGCAATTCCACATTGCCGCAACAAATCCAACAAAAACTGCAACTGAAATCGAAATAAACATCTTCATCTTAACCACTTTATCTTCAATTTCCTTTGCTTTGTTCACTTTAATATTTTTTGCAACTTCCTAATCTTTGACTTTTTCCAATAATTTGTCCCTTTCTAAATTGCACGACCCCAACAATAGCTTCAACATATTAATTGTAACATTAGCAGCATCCAATTTACATGCAACTTAGTGATGGTTTCTATCAACGTTCAGTCCGGAAAAGGTTTGTCTTGCCATTCCCAATATCCACACAACTGATTCTAACGATAGTGAACAATAATTAGGTTAGAAGGAATAAAAATTCAATTTTTGTACAAATAATTTGCAAACTAAACACATGGAATAGTTCAACTTACTTCAGGTTTAACACATTTATAGAATCTCCTTCCGATTTTGAGGCGTGGTCGATCGAAAGTGGTTGGCAATCTTTCCACCATGATACATCCTCTTTGATGTAGCACTAACTCTCACATTTGACCTACTTTTACCACCACCAACATAAAAGGAAATTTATGATGAAATTTGCTTCAATCGGCTGTCTTGATAGAGCTTCGAGCATAGAAGAGTTGATAGAAATGGATGTAGGAGTATAAAAATTAGGATTGGGGTTCATTTTGTGTTATATAAATCACGGGATACAGGTTATAGGTATGGTGGTTTCATGGAACGGGCCGCTTAGTATGTGACCGGATCTAAAAAAGGCACAAATGGGTGCCACATGTTACCTTTGTCTAATTAAGGATAAATTTGTTGGGATATAAGACAATAGGGATTTTATGGCCCAATAGTATAACGATGGACAACTATAAACAATTTATCATAGTAGAAAGACATATCAGACCTTTTTTCGTTTTAAATATCCATCGACACCCTTAAATCAAATATTCATGTTAATAATTCCAAAATACACAACCTGATCGTTATAGCAATATTTCAAAAAATATGTACCGGATTTGTACCGAGTTTCTAACACACACATAAAAAAAATATTGACAAGGTTATTATAATCTTTCATTAAAAAATAATAAAATGATATCCTAAAGAAAAAACTTTTGACTTGAAAATAGGTGAAAATTAAGAGGAAAATGCAACATTTAAAGGGTAGTTTCAAAATGTGACTACTAAACATCTAAATGTATAGACTATTATTGTAGTAAGTTTAATTTGGTTTTGCATATCTTTTGTTTAAATTCATTTTGACAATAAAACAAATATGTAATGTTTGCTAATATGTTATATGGGATATGAGTATAACTTATGGGGTGGTTTGGTTGTAATAAGATTTATATCGGTATAAATTATTGTAGAATAAGTTATATTAGTATTAGTTATATTGAGATTATTATATATTTATTATTTAGTATGCTATATTAAGAATGATAATTACATAATTTCTAATAAAAATGTATAAGTTATATAAGTTATATCGTTGTCAATTACCCTATCTTCTAAAAAATATAAATAATTCTAATATTAAAATTAATAGCAAAATAATTTATAGCTGATTTACTAGTAAAAAAATATTAAAAAAATATACAACCCAATATAATCTTACTTAATGGCTCTCGGGTCTCGGGAGGGTAGGGGTTGCTTAATATTAAATTTTTATAAGTGGCTTATACTTGTTACCCTTGTACCTTCTTGTACAAATGATCAGGCTTTTCAAAGAGTTCAGCTGGAACCGAAGTCATTGTTCGGTACTTGTTTTTACCAAAGACTATTATTCTTTTGTTTTATTTCAGATTTAGAATTCAGATTTCATTTTCGTCAGCTGAATTTCAAACAACTCGCTTCGACTTACCGCAATTAGGGTTTCTCTCCCTCCGTTTCTGATCCCAATTACTCATCGTTTGTCGCTTTTAGCGCTATTAAATTAATCTTTGCTTCGAATTTACTTCAATTGTTATTTTCCGCCTGGACGCTGAAGATATGCATGATTCGACCTCAAGCAATTTATTCCAAAAAAGCCGGGTTTGAATTCTGATTCTATCAATATAGTAGTTCGGTGCATAGAGGAATTGGAACAGTCATGTTCTATGGTACATCGGTATGGGATCCGTGGCTTATTGTAGCGCAGATTGTGTGTTTACAATGCCTATACTATTTGACGCTGGGGATCTTTTTGGCAATTCTTGTGGGGACTCGGGTTTCCCGAATGAGTTTGGTCTATTTCTTTGATTACGCCACTGTTACTGCTTCCACCATCACCGGATGGTGTGTCATTGCGGCATTTATTCTCACTTCCCTTGCAGGGTGAGATTTCTGGAATCTTTTGTTTTCTTTTTCTGTCATCTCTATATAAGAAGCTTTTGTTTGAGTTCCTTCTTGATTTCCTTTGTTTTCTGGCTGATCTAATCTAAATGATAGGATAACATTTGTATTTGCAATAACATTGGCATGAGATGATTTAAATGGAGTAACGTGGTCTGTGAGGATTCAAGTAGTTGACGCCAACTTGTTTGATATTGAGGGATAGTTGTGTTGTTGTATAATATTCTTCATTCCAAATTTTCTGACATAGATGTGTAGTGAAGAAAATAACTAAGTAGAATTGGCTGCTGAAATCAGACCTTTTTGTCCATTTTGTATGATTATATTTAGCTTGGGTTTGGTGAGCTTGTTGGTACATAAAAAGTGTAGCAGAAATAGGGGTTCAGTATTGGAGTTTAAAGAAATGTCATCAGTGTTTTACAGCATGTTAATTTAATCTTTGACGTTGAACTATTTAGCTGGTCGAATCATTTTACTATATCTTCTATTCTTATGTTTGCTAAACCTAGAATTGGGGGAAAAGGGTAAAGGAAGGCTGAGGACTACTTACTCTAGGGAAGAAAAAGGAATTGGAAATGTAACCTTAAATAAACCAGAGAAGGAGTGGACAGTGAAATACCATGATACTTTTATCACTCCAATTTGTACTTTAGCTCAAATTGTGTAGTTGTTCTTACGCATGCTGGTCTCAGGTGAGAAAAATTATGTTCTGTAAACAGTTACATAACTTCCTAGGAAATCTGGTTCAACATGCATAATTGAATATTTTCTCTTTGTGATATGCAGCGCGGGCCTTTTACTTTATTTGATTGAGAGGGCAAAGAAATGCTTAGATTTTTCGGCGACGCTCTACATTGTCCATCTTTTCATATGTATTGGCTATGGAGGTTGGCCTTCTTCAATAACATGGTGGGTTGTGAATATTACTGGGCTTGCAGTGATGGCATTGTTAGGTGAATACTTGTGTATAAGACGTGAATTACTTGAAATTCCAATTACAAGATACAGATCAAGTAAGGTCCTTTTCCGTAGTGATTATAGAATAATTTCTGACTGAGAACAACTTCTTTCGTTATTTCATCTCTCTTCATCTCACTGGCCTGAACACTATCACTTTGTTCTGCCAAGTTCCGTCTTTCAACTTTACACATTATTTTATCTTCTCTCCAGGATCCTGATTATTGACGCTACCTTCTGTATTGTGTTAATGCTATTTCTATTTTATTTTGGATCATTTATCTTTATCGAAATTTTTGGATCATTTATTTAAATTCCAAGTTGAAGCACTTGAGTTAATATTTATGCTATAGCTGTTTGGTTCTTACTGGAGGTGGGTTATACCTCATTTCTCTTCACCATTCCATAGAGTATGAAGATCTTTGTCAATCTCTTTAACTATAGTAGTAAACTTTGTGAGTTTCCTCTTTCAAGGGTGGTCAGATTGCAGCTTGTCATAGTCATAGGCTAAAAATGAGATAGCGTATATGATTTATTAACTCCATCTTGTGCCTATCTAAATTATTTGGGTGCAAGAGGTAGGTGGTACTTGTTGTCCACATGTCATTCACTAAGTTTCTTAATAAATTAGAACAGTGGTTGCACTAATAAATTTGTTAAATGAGAGTAAGGCAAAAAAAGGTGAAGGGGAGGTTAGGTTGAACTAGAAGAAAGTGGTACAGTTGAAGTTGATGGAACTATTTAAATTAAATAGTTCCATAAATTCGGGTATCATCTGCATAAAGTAGATGTGTGATTCCATACTATTTGGTGTGCTGTTGTTCACCTTGAGCTTCAGAAAACAGGAGAAGAACATTGACAGCTATTTGTTGCACTTTTGCTTCCGACTTTCCTTCAGTTATCTGTTAGGCTTGTGTATAGAAACTCTCAATTTGTGCTGAGAGAAGGTCTAAATTATGATTGGCAGGGTCAGTCAGTGAGGAGAAGGCAAAAGAAGATTTGGAGGAGGGAATCCCTTTGTATAGTGTTGGCAATATGGCTTGAAAGAAATCGTAGGTGTTCTGCTGACAGGGAGGAAACCATTGTTGTATGTAACAGATATATTCGGCATCTTATGATTTGGTTTAATGCATTTTTTTATTCTGACGCTGATGTTGTGCTGGAATTCTTAGATTCTCTCCAGATTTAAGGGATCTAATTCCAGTATTTTTGTACTGATGCAGTATCGTCTTGGTACTGTTGTTTTCTCAGTTTGACAACTATTTATTACGCATATCAGAAGAGCGACACACCACTATATGACTTTAGTATAGTATTTGATGCGCATCTATTGGAAGTTCACATGCCATACAGTGTGTATGAATACCAGATAAGGTCCTAATTCTGCTAGTATGACTAATTTATTGAAATACATTAAAATGTGTAGATGCTTGACTGAGTTGAAGCTCAATAGCAAGAACAAGTATCCTCTGATTTTATCACGGTGGCTTCTTTGTTTTCCAAGGAGAGGATCTTGGATAAGCTTATGAGGTCACAAGCTTGTCTTCTGATCTGACACCTGAAGCTTCTAGATGCAATTTATTTCCTTTTGCCGGCAGAAATGAGAAATCGAATGTACTTAGCATTTTATGTACAACCTGAGAAGATTTCGAGTGGAGTAGCAATTTTGAACGAGACAGTGACTAACAGGCTATAGGTAGATTTTACACGCTCAGGAAGCATTTAGTTATTTGAACATTTTTAATGTTAAATTGCACGATATGATGGTCTTGCACTCAATGTTATTTTGTTATCTTCTGATACAGTAATTCAGAGTTGCTTAATGCTTCTTGTTCCTCATGTTCTTCTTTTTATTTGGACAAATATTGATGCAAATAGCGAAGAAGGTGGTCCATTGGTTTTGTGGACCATTACAATCCCTTTTTAAATTATATGGCCAATCCCCCAGGAGTTTTTTATTTTTATTTTTACATGTTAAAGAACTGACAATAAATATAGGAGATCTTTGTATGATTATTTTCTTCTATTCAAAATATAAACGGTTATGTTATACCATTTCCTCCAAATGAGTGATTTGAGCTAATGGTGGAGGTAAGAATGACCAGGATGCTAGACGTAAGCCCTCCACCCCACCCCTTCTACCTCCTCCAGTAAGAAGAAAATGGTGGAGGTAAAGATGGTAGAGTATACTGAAGGCTTAATAGGCAAATAAATTCTTGGGCAATCAAGGCAGGTCGAACAGAGTCAGTCCTAGAATGAAGATCATCGGATGGAAAAATGGATTGAGCTGGCTAATTATTTGATGACATGGTGGAGAATGGGAACAGAGAGTCGCTCCCATAAACGAATGAATGGGATTCCTGGTCTTGATCGCTTTTAAGATGCACAACTAGAAGAAAGAGATCTTTCTATTGATAGGTAAGGGTGTATGGTGTCGCGGTTCCGAACCGGAACCGTGGCCCTGCCGGTTCCGGCGGCCCGGTTCCGGTTCTACCGGTTCCAGGGAACCGTCGTGTGCCGGTTCTACCCGTTGGAACCGCTAGAACCGGACCCGCCAGAACCGGAACCGGCTGGCGGTTCTGGACCGGTTCCGGTCCGGTTCTGGCGGTTCCAACGGCCATTTTTCAAATTTTTAAAAAAAAAAATAATTTCAGTAACAGCTCTTTGCAAAAAGTAGCCGTTTGGAAGTTTAAAAAATAGTCATTTGGCCCCCAAACTTTAATTTAACCCCAAACTTTATATAATTACACCATTTCTGATTTCTCAACTATAAATACCCCCTCATTCTTTCATTTTTATTCACCAATTCATCAATATCTCTCAATCTCTCTCAAGCTCTCTTTCAATCTTTCTAGTGCAAGTGCTTAATTTATTGTTGCAAATTCGTGAAAAATAATAAAGTTGTTGAATTGAAGTTTTCAAGTGTTCAAGTTCAACGATTTTCAATTTTCAAGAAATTGTTCGTCAATCACGTAAACTCGTTTCAACTCTTACGTGCTAATAATATTTTTTTGTGTTTTTAGTTTGCTTAATTCTAATTATTATGGTATTTTTGTTGAAAAATATGTTCGGTAAAGGAAAAGGTAAAATCGGTGTAAGTAGTGGCCAAAAAACTCCCCCTCCACTGGCTCCCCGACCTAAAAAAGATAAGCAAGTTGAAAGTAGTAGCCAACCTAGATGTCCTAATGAACCCTTCGTAATCCTTGATAGTGATCACCCTAGTTTTCAATTTAGCGACATTGAATTTCTACATGCTGTAGCAGTAGGTGATAGAATAGACAATGATATTATGAATGCTCTTTATCCTAATGCACCTATCTTAGAGGGAAATGAGGATGATGATGATGATGATGAAACCCAAGCACCAGATTTAGATGATACACCTACTAGTCTTGCTCATAACTTAGGTGGTGAACCGGCACACCCACCAGTACAAACTCCCACTTTTAGTAGACAACCTCCTAAACGTACAGAAACTTCATTAGTTTGGCAATTTTTTATGCAACTAAGAGAACAAAATAAGGCTAAGTGTAAATCTTGTGGGAAATTACTTGTTCATAGGTATACTGGAGATCGTAGCGACTATGTAGAATTACATGTACGAAAGTTTAGTAGTAGCGTATGAACGCCAGAAACCCAATTAATGCTACGTTTAATTCTCGGGAAGGTGGTGAGGATGATGATGAAATGCTAACTACCCAAGATTGGACTAATGTTAAAATTCTTTTAGATTTTTTAGAACATTTTCATGTGGCTACAAATGCTTTTTCTGGACAATATTATCCGACTATTTCTAGCTGTTTAGTTTATATTGTTGCACTTGCTAATTTGTTTGTTGATTTTAGTGAGGGAGGGGACATTTATGAACTTGCAATAAATGAAATGAAAAAAAAGTTTAAAAAATATTTTTTTCCAATCCCTCATATTTTTGGTGTAGCTGCTATGCTAAATCCAACAATGAAATTAGGAGGTCCTCACTTTTGGTATTCTACTATTTATCGATCTTTAGATCTTTCAGAAGTAGAAATTGCTACACTAGCTGATGCGAAAGCATCGATTAAAGTTAATGCTCAAACTGTTTATAATGCTTATAAACAGACGTTAGAGCATGCTAGGCCAAATATTCCAACCCCTACTTCGTCTACATCACAATCGTCTAAAAGAGCTGCTGGCTTAATAACTCTTAAATCGTGGACGGAGTTCAGGGGTACTCAAGGTGATAATTTAGATGAAATTTCCCATCTAAATGAGCTTCAAGTTTACTTGTCACAGGGACTAGAAAAGGAGAATCCCGACGGCTCTTTCGACCTTTTGGAATGGTGGAAGACAAGGGAAAAGCATTTTCCCGTTCTTGCAAGGATGGCTCGGGATGTTCTGTCAATTCAAGCGTCAACTGTTGCATCGAAGAGCGCTTTTAGTCAAGCAAGACTACAAATAGGTGATCACAGAGCGTCGATGCGGGAGAGCTTGGAAAAATCAGTGCTTTTTCGAGATTGGATCCACGCAGAAAGAAGGAACTTTGGCATAGCAGAATCACAACCAGAAATTGATGAGGCGTATGAATAAATGATAGCAGAACTTGCTGAGGAAGCAACTTCACCCGGAAGTGGTGATGAACAAGCTTCATTTCCACCACCGCCAACACAACCACCTCCCAACCTTGACGGTTTTATGAGATTTGTTAGAAATACAACATAAATTATGATGTAACTTGTACATTGGCACGTCTTCTTTTAGTTTTTTTTCCTTTTAATGGTGGTATTAGTATCATGTTGTGCTCATTCCATTGGGGGAAGGAAGACTAAAAAAGATATGCCATTTTGATCAATAAATATGCTCTTTATCATATCCTTGAATATCTTTTGTCTCAATATTTCTTTGTCTTTACTTCGATATCAATCCTTGAATTTTATATAACATACAATATATAACATACAACACAATATACTAATGTCAACATTCTTTTATCAATATATACTACTTATATACAATTTATACTAATTACTAACTACAACACAATATACACTACTTATATACAATATATACTACTTACATACAATATATACTACTTATATACAAAATATACACTACTTATACACAATGTATACTAATTACCAAACACAATATATACTATACTAATAACATAGTACACCATATAAAATATATTCTACAATATATTAATGACTACTATACAAGGTATTGAATTAAAAAAAAAATTCAGAACCGCCGGACCCGCCAGAACCGCCAGAACCGGAACCGCATGGTACCTGGAACCGTCACGGGCCGGTTCCACCTTCAGAACCGCCAGAACCGGAACCGCCAGACCGGAACGCCAGACCCAAATAGATCCAGAACCGGAACCGGATACAGCCTTATTGATAGGAACATAACTTCTTAGAAAAGCTCTGAAGACGAGACTATTTTCAAACAAAATCCGAATAATGTCCTCCGATTATATCTTCTAAATCGTCCACACTAACAATCCATCCTTCCCCTCCAAAAGGGGATTTTAGTAAATAACAAAATATGATACTCGGGTTAAGGGTCAAGTGGGTAATTTTTCTTACATCTCTCCCTCCCGGAGCCCAGGTATCATTGTTGCTCCTCGTTTTGCATGGTTACCTGCTGCTTGTGGTGCCACTGATGAAGCCACATCCGGAAAGTTTTAATCGGCAAAGACACGGGCGTATAACTAAAAATTGACTATGCTTAAAGAGTTTCCATAACCAGGCCTGGGCGTGAACCAATCCAATTTCAGTACCATATGAGTCAAGAGCTAGAACAATAAAGTAGGGATTTTAGGAAAGCGGATTATCTTCTCGGTGAAGCGGTGCTCTCTTTCTCCTCGAGGTCCAGTAAAAGGTCACTCCTCATCCCGATCTTATTAAAGGAGGAAGTAAACAGATCAAGGTTTCTACGAACTTTCATTATGGAGGGTGCAGGCAGGGGGGACGACGGGGAGGCCGGCTCCACCGATTGGTTGCCGAAGATGACCCCTCGCCTTGGTCTCCAAAGTGTGGTAATTATATGATTGAGTCAGAGAAAATGAGTTTTACACCTTTGTTTTTGAAACTTCTATTACATAATGGAAAGTGGATTGTCACCTCTATATTATTTATTATTGAAAGTTGAATTTATTAAATTTTAATTCAACTTTACTTTTGAATCAGTCATTTTATTACATGTTATGTGTTCACTGTCTTTTTCCTTGTAGAATAGGTACATTCTTCTGTGGTAGATCATCATCATCACTAACCTCTAACATTCTCTCAGTAATATCAATTTCAGCACAAGGTCCATATGCCCAGCTAAAAACCATAAAATAAAGCAGATTAAAAAGTCTTGGATTTAAGTAGGAAAACTATGATGGTTGAGAGAATAACGGATACCAATTAATGGAGATGCTGCTAAAATCCAGAAAAGTTTCGGTTTCCTAGTACTCTGTCATTAATTAGAAAATGATCAATAAGGAGATGAACATGAAGCACAAACTTTCTCTTTCACATAAACCCAAAACTTACCATTTGCCTTGTCTCCAGCAAGAAGATGAGAAAACTAACAATGGTTTGCCAAGACCAACTGCGAAAAGATGTCGCAGAATTACAACGACAATATTGGAGGAACTTCTAACCTCATCTTTGTGCGTGAGAACAGAAGACAAAACATGAACTATTTGTATCTGGTTTGTGAAGTGTGATATCCCTAGTAATCCTAATCTTAGTCCTAATCGTAATTCTTCTCTTAAAATTTAAAACTATATAGATAAAATAACTCATATCGATGAAACTTCATTTTCTCAACCCCACATGTTATAATATTAATTTTGGAGAACAACTAGATCATGAAACTTTACAAAAACAATTTGACAATGATATTTTTATTGATGATGAAGAAAATGAGGAAAAAAATGAGATGAAACACTCACTAGTCTCGTAACACAAGCTCCAAATTAGAGTCAATCTCGGTCTGGAGCTTTACCCCCATGCACCTCCTGTAAGCAGAGGCGAATTCAGAATTTATATTTTATGGGTTCAATTTTTAAGATATTAGCATTGAACCCATTATAATTTTAAAGTTATGGGTTCATATTTTTATAATTTTAAAGAATTTTTACATATAAATTTTGTTCCGCGTGAAAATTTATGGGTTTAAATATACTCGTAGTCAACCTTCTACATCAACCGCTGCCCGTAAGGGGTAAGTCTAAGGCTGAACGTCTCAAAATATCACTTGTATGGAAATTATTTAAACATGATAAAGTCAATCAACGTACTATATGTGAAAAATATAAGCAACAATTTGTACACACAAAAAGTAGTGGGACGGGGGTTTTAACCATACACATACTTAAGGAGCTAAAATCTTTGTGGATACAAGCTAACATAGAAGATGAAAAAATTACGTATCCTAGCATCGGTACTAGCACTCCTAGTGGATCTGGCGGAGGTTCTAATTTTTTACAACAACAGCTTCACCCTGCTTTTGTTACTATTTTACGCCCCCTATAGCAAAGATAGAGATCGTGACAACTTAGCAAAAATGGTGGTTGTTTGTGGCTTACCTTTTACTTTTCCTTCTCACCCTGCTTTTGTGTATTATATACAGAAAACTTAGAATCCTGCCTTTCAAGGTTTTTCTAAGACCACAATTAGAAATGACGTTTTTAAATTTCAAATCGAATATCTTCAGTATATTCGTTTTGTATTTTGTCACTTAGATTATAAAGTGTCTATCA
Source organism: Nicotiana benthamiana (assembly GCA_034376525.1). Classification (NCBI taxonomy): domain Eukaryota; kingdom Viridiplantae; phylum Streptophyta; class Magnoliopsida; order Solanales; family Solanaceae; genus Nicotiana; species Nicotiana benthamiana. Next base: position 7,339,762 of record CM067325.1, read on the forward strand.
CATCTGATGTAGGTCGTAGTCCTACTGGTTGTTATTATTTAATTGTTACATGCCATTAGGTTGATCATCACTGGAACATGCAAAAATGTCTTATTGGTTAAAAATTTGTTGATTCAAAACACAATAGAGCATATATTGCAACTATTTTTCTACAAATAGTTGATTTTTATGGACTCATTGATAAAGTTTTAACTATCGCCTTAGATAATGCTTCTGCTAACACAACCGCAACAACTAGCTTAAGAACTAGACTTTGTCCAATTAATTCAACAATTTTTCATGTTAGATGTGCATGCCATATTTTTAACTTGGTTGTAAAAGATTGTTTTAATTTATTTTCTGATGCTTGTAGTAAAGTACAACATGCTTGCAACTTTATTTTTAAAGCTAATAAAGCGAGTAGACTTCGTGAATTTGCTCGACAATGTGCTTGTGCTAACCTTCCATATAGAAAAGTTCCAAAAGATGTATGTGCTAGGTGGAATTCTTCTTAAAAATACTTAAAGTTGCTTATGATTGTCGGGTGCCTATACAAAAGGTATTTAATATGCATAATGGTATCCTTGCTAGTCAAATTGTTGATTCTGATTGGGATGAGATCAAAGAGCTTACTAAATTTTTAGAAAAATCGTATTATGATAAATAATTTCCTAGTATATATTATTCTACGGTTACACAAATGTTATAGTATATTTGTAAAATTTCTGTTGTATCTGGTAAGTATAAAACAAATCCAACTTAAGCACCACCATTAATGAAATGATTGCAAAATTTAAAAAGTATTTTTTCCCAATTCCCCAAGTTTATTTAATTTCTACTCTACTTAAACCTCTTTAAAATTAAGAAGTGCAAAGGGACTTGTTCATAAAGTTTATGAGAATTTAGCAATTCAAGAAAATGAACAACCATCTCTCGAAGACTGCCAAGCTAACATATATTCTTATGCTAGACCATAAATATAAATCTATGAAAATAATAGGTAGTGAAACTGCTCCGTCTACTTCTAAGTCTATGGTAGAAGTTCTAGGGGAAGACATGGATGATATAACAGGTTTTGATTCCTGTATTGATAATGAACTTGATTCTTATCTTAATCAAGGATTGAAAAATATTAAAGACGAAGAAGGTAATAAACAACTTTTGGCATGGTAGAGGGAGCGTGTGAAGGCTTTTCTAACACTTTCAATAATGACCCGAGATATCCTAGTTATTCAGAGCGCGGCAAGATTTCATATCGGAGATCAAAGACATTCATTAGCGGAGGTCGGAGGGCAGCCTAAAGATTTTCGCATTATTCAGAGATGGGATTGATTTAGAAAGAAAAATCGTGGTTTTGAAAAATTAACCACTAGGGAAGAAGAAGAATACAATGAGATACTTAGCACTCGGAGCGATGACAATATGGAACATCAATCAATATTGCCAATTCCAGAACAATGTCCGAGAGAAATTATAGATAAGTGACAACTAAGCTATATAGAGCTTACAAATATTAGTATGATAATTTATAATTGGCTACTAAGAGACCTAGTTCAAATACAACCCTTCCTAGAGGGTGGCTGCGTAGATTAGACAATCTTCAAAAGAATTATATTTGTATGTGAGATTTGAAAGTTCTATTAATAAAATAATAGGCTCTAAGCGTTGAATTTCTTATGAATTATCTGACACTCTTAAATAGTTACTTAATGGCTTGAAATTATGTTAAACAAATTATAACTCTATTATAATTACTAGAATATTTCATCACAAGTCTTTTGTTTTAATATTTTATAATTCTTTACTTAGTTTCCTAGTTTCCTTATAATTTATTTAAGTTTATTAAAACCACAAGTCGTTGCAAACTTTAAAAATTTAGTCATTGTCAAAAATCTAGCAGTTGCCAAAATTAATACATAAATATTTTAAAAAGAAATGGCCCATTAAAAGTTCGCGAAATTATTTCGTCCCGTTCCGTCCCATTCCTTTTGTTCCGTTTCGTCCCGCTCCGCCACTGTCCTGGTTAAATGTCGTCCTGTCTCGTTAATTCTGTCCCGTTCTGTTAGACAACCATACTAGCCATAAAGCCTCCACCCCACCCCTTCTACCTCCTCCAATAAGTCGTGGAGGTAAAGATGGTGGAGGAAAGAATATACTAAAGGCTTGATAGGCAAATAAATACTTATGTAGTAATTATACGATTGAGTTAGAGAAAGTGAGTGTTATAAACACCTTTTTTTTAAACTTCTACTATATAATGGAAAGTGGATTATCACCTCTATGTTATATATAATTAAAATTTTAATTCCTTAAATTTTGATTTAACTTCACTTTTGAATCTGAGTCATTTTATTACATGTAACATTGATTATGTGAGATGAAAGTTGAATATGTTCACTGTCCTTTTCCTTGTAGAATAGGTACATTCTCCTGTGGGAGATCATTATCATCAATAACCTCTAACATTCTCTTAGTGATATCAATGTTACAAGATCCATATCCCAGCTACAAACCATAAAATAAAGCAGATTAAAAGCTATCATAATAGCAAGAATCCAGTAGTAATATTCATAGTGACCCTTGTTGATACTAGTTGAAACCCAACTCTCTTTTCCATCTCTTTTGGTGTACTTATCCACAACACTCAAAATTATACTTGCTAACAGATTTGCCACTGCCATTCCTAGTCTGAAGAGTGCAGACGCGTGACTTGACATACTCATCAGGAGCTCAGAATAATAGAACTCTGTTTGGCTGATTGCACTGAATGCTTGCTATCCCATTCAAACTGTTTTGCAGTATGAGCCATATTGCTGACATTTCCACCAACCCCTTGGGGTTGTTCAAGAGCCCTTGGTTTATTACTCTTCTTCATCGAACATGTTTCACGATACCAGAGACTAACATAGACATGCAAGAGACCTATATGCCAATTCCCATTCTGACTAGGTTGTAGTCGAACTGGTCTTCCCCCGATCAACAATGCCAAAGGAAGGATCACACAGTCGTAGAGAAAACCCCAAATTGTTAATGCAATCATCAAAAACATACCAAATGAGCCAGCCGGAATTTGAAATTTTTTTGTGAGATGTCTATCCATGGATTGAGCTTGTAATAAAGGGAATGAACTTTGGCTTAAGTTTATCGATATCATGATCCCTGTCGACCAAAATGGCATGACTCTAATGAGGGATTTTAGCTCCTCAACTTGCTCCACTGTGCAAAGGTTCCATGAATTGACTGCAACACCATTTGGCTTAACTTCGGGGCTTTTAATGTGCAAGCTCTGTTTAAGAATCTCAGTTTCTCCGTTGGCACTTGAAGTTCTGAACCATTCTTGAATAAAGCTTCTAAACAAGTTTGAATTGGCCTTGTGCTTTATATAAAAAGAAGAAGCTAGGAAGAAAAACAGAGCGGATAAGAACATGAGAATTGCAGGATCTCCAAAACCTATTTTCCAGCCCATTCTATCTTGAAGGTAAACGATACCTGTCAATGCAATCGGAACAGAGATGATGGCTGAACCATAATACCAGGCAAAGAAGCTCTCTAACACCCTTTGGATTTTGGTATTGTCTCTCTTGTCAAACTGGTAAGCACCAAAGGCTAAAGAACATGGTCTTATACCACCGGCACCAATTGACATGAACATAAACGAAAAGACCAATAGCATGTATTGCGTTGCTGTGGCAGATTTATAACCCTGACCTAATTGATAGCAAGGCGGTGGCCTTGCTTCCCGAATCATTGCTGTCAACCACAATATAGTTGCCCCTGCAACACACAATGCAAGTATAAGCAGAGGCAACTGCAGCCTGATATAGTGAATCCAGTATTTCCACCAAAGAATATATATATATATATATATATATATATATATATATATATATATATGTGTGTGTGTGTGTGTGTGTGTGTGTGTGTGTGTGTGTGTGTGTGAGAAATACTTGGATTTAAAACTATTTGACTCAAAAGATTTTTTTAACTCTTTTTAAGCAAATCAATCAAAAGATGAAGGGGTAAATCCTAGTTAAGGATAATTAACTCTAGATCCGAAATGAATAATATGAATAGAAAAATATAGTCGAGTATAAATGTAAATGGCGATTATGACCAGATTTAATCGCATAAATAAAGTTGCATTAAGTAACAAAGTTATGAATAAATGAAAATATTCACCCGATCTTCAGTGAGATGGATCTTCTTTCATTTAATACAAATGAATGATAGACAAATACAAGAACCTTATGATACTTTTTAGTTCTAATGAAGGCATGAAATCAATGATCTTCTCCTTTCTTTGGAGAGCATATTTATATATTTCTTAGAAAGAGGGAAAAGGGAAAGAGAGAGAGGAAGAGCCAGCCCCCCTTTTGGGAAGTCCTCCCCTCCTATTTATATGGGGGTATTCATAAAAAATCCTTAAAAATGGTACAATTAGAGGGAATATTCAGTAGAGTATTCCTTTTGAGGATCCCGAAGTGAATTAGTCATTTCATCACTGTCCAACCTCGGCCTTATTGATGACGGTCCGACCTTGGCCTGTCCAACCTCGGCTATTGATGACGGTCTTATCTTGGCTATTGATGACGATCTGACCTTGGCCTATCCGACCACGATCTTATGTCTCCGCGTGTCGAATTTCTCTGATATAATTTTCACCCATATAATTAGTCCCTCCACTTATTGAGGTCGTCTCTTGGTCGAGCTCGATGAGCGGACTTCATTATTCGTAGTTTGAAAAATTCGGATGGGAAGGTTGACTAGTATAGATCGCGGCTGAGGGTGCCAATCTTTAGGTCAAAGAGGTATCCTCGTAGGCTGAACTTTAGTAGAATTAGATCAGGGCCAATGACTCGAGTGATGAGTTAATCGAGAAGACGGTAAAGTTGGAGAAGGTCGCCGAGGCCGGGATGGCAGTTTTGGCAAGGATGGAGGCATCGAAGGAGGTCACTCGTGTCCTCGGATTTGGACGGGCGAGTAGCCGAATGTGAACTCGGACGAGGTCGCCGAATGCAAATTTGAGCGTGGTCAAAGTTTGATTCGGACGAGGCCGAAGGTTGATTCGGTCGAGGCCTAAAGTTGATTCAGATGAGGCTGAATTCTTCAATTTGACGATGGCCCTTGGCCATAAGGGTCGATTCGGACGAGGTCGAAGGTTTATTCGGACGATGCTGAATGTTAGGCGATGGTTGATTCGGATGAGGCCTAATATTATTTCGGCCAAGGCCGTTCTTCTTTTTGGAGATGGCCCTTTGCCATTGGGTCGACCTCCTCGTTTTTGACGATGGCCTTTATCCATAAAGGGTAGACCCCCTCTTTTTTGGTGACGACCCTTGGCCGTAAGGTCGAAGGTTTATTCAGTCGAGGCCAAATTGTTGATTCAGATGAGGTCGAAAGCAGATTCGGATGAGGCCAAATGTTTATTCGGACGAGGCCAAATTCTTCAATTTGGCGATGGCCCTTAAACATAAGGATCGATTCGGATGAGGCCGAAGGTTGATTTGGACGAGATCGAATATTATTTCGGTCGAGGTCGAATTCTTCTTTTTGGCGATGGCCTTCGGCCGTAGGGTTGACATCTTTTTTAGCGACGACCCTTGGCCGTAAGGTCGAAGGTTGATTCGATCTAGGCCGAACTCTTCAATTTGGTGATGGCCTTGGCCATATGGGTCGATTCGGACGAGGCCGAATGTTGTTTTAGACGAGGCCGGAGGTTTATTCGGACGAGGCTGAACTTTATTTCAGTCGAGGCCGAATTCTTCTATTTGGCGATGGCCCTCGGTTGTAGGGTTACCTCTTTTTTAGTGATGACCTTTGGTCGTAAGGTCGGCCTCCCCTTTTTTGGGCAACGGCTCTCGCCGTAAGGTCAAAGGTTGATTTGGTCGAGGCCGAATTCTTCTTTTTGGCGATGGCCCTTGGCCGTAGGGTCAACTACTTTTTTGTCGACGGCTCTTGGCCGTGAGGTCGAAAGTTGATTCGGTCGAGGCTGAATTATTGATTCGGATGAGGCCGAATGTTGATTGGGACGAGGCCGAATGTTGTTTCGGACGAGGCCGAATTCTTTTTGGTGATGGCCCTTAGTCGTAGGTTCGACCTCTTTTTTGGTGACGACGCTTGGCCGTATGGCCAACCTATTCTTTTTTTGGCGATGACCCTTGGACATTGTAGTTGAACTATTCTTTTTTTGCGATGGTCCTTAGCCATTGTGGTCGATCTCTTCTTTTTTTTGGAAATGGCCCTTGGCCTTTGTGGTCGACCTCTTCTTTTTTGGTGATGGCCCTTGGCTATTGTGGTCGACCTCCTCTTTTTGGAGATGGCTCTTGGCCATGGGGTTCGACCTCTTCTTTTTTGGCGATGACCCTTGTCCATTGTGGTCGACCTCCTGATTTTGGAGAGGGCCCTTGGCCATTGTGGTCGGCCTCATATTTTTGGAGATGGCTCTTGGCCGTAGGGTTGACCTCTTTTTTTGCGATGGCCTTTGGCCGTAAGGTCGATCTCTTCTTTTTTGCGATGGCCCTTGTCCATTGTGGTCGACCTATTCTTATTTGGCGATGGCCCTTAGCCTTAAAGTCGACTTCTTCTTTCTTGGCAAAGGCTCTTGACCGTAAGAGTGTTATTTTGACTTATCTAATTATTAACCCATTGTTGTTCGATCGAGGTCGAACTCTTCTTTTTTGGCGAAGGTCGTTACCCTTAAAGTCGACTTCTTTTTTTTGGCAAAGGACCTTGGCCTTAAAGGTGGCTTCTTCTTTTTTGGCGAAGACTTTTGGCCTTAAAGGGTGCTATCTTGACTTATCGAAATGTCAACCCGTTGTCATTCGATCGAGGTCGAACTTTTCTTTTTTGCAGAAGGCCCTTAGCCTTAATGTTGACTTCTTCTTTTTTTGGCGAAGGCCCTTGGATTTAAAGGGTGTTATTTCGACTTATCGAAATGTTAATCCGTCATTATTCGATTGACACCGAATTATTATTTTTTGGAAAAGGTCCTTGGACTTAAAGGTGACTTTTTCTTTTTTGGCGAAGGCCCCTGGCCTTAAAGAGTAGTATTTCGGCTTATCGAAATGTTAACCCATTGGCGTTCGATCGATGTCGAACTCTTCTTTTTGACGAAGGCACTTAGCCTTAAAGTTGACTTCTTATTTTATGGCGAAGGCCCTTGGCCTTACAGGATGTTATTTCAGATTATCGAAATGTTAACCCGTCGTTGTTCGATAGAGGTCGAACACTTATTTTTTGGCGAAGGCCCTTAGCCTTAAAGCCGACTTCTTTTTTTCTTGGCAAAGGCCCTTGCCCTTAAAGGTGACTTCTTCTTTTTTGGTGAAGGCCCTTGGCATTAAAGGGTGTTATTTCGACTTATTGAAATGTTAACCCGTCGTCGTTCGAGGTCGAACTCTTCTTTTTTGGCGAAGGCCCTTAGCTTTAAATTCAACTTCTTCTTTTTTGGCAAAGGCCCTTGGACTTAAAAGGTGTTATTTCGACTTATCGAAATGTTAACCTATTGTCGTTCGATCGAGGTCGAACTCTTATTTTTTGGCGAAGGCCCTTAGCCTTAAAGTCGACATCTTCTTTTTTGGCGAAGGCCTTTCGCCTTAAAGGTGACTTCTTCTTTTTTGGTGAAGGCCCTTGGACTAATGGTCGATCAACTCTTTTTTGGCGACAACCCTTGGCCGTAAGGGTTGACCCCCTCTTTTTTGGCGACGGCTCTTGGCCGTAGGGGGTGTTCCCTGGGGAAGTTCTATTTTGCTTAATTTTGCTTGCATTGGAGAATATGATGCGTTTCCTGCGGTAGTCCAGTTTGCTTAATTTTGCTTGCGCTGAGAAATATGATGCATGTCCTGGGGGGAGTCCTAGTTTGTTTAATTTTGCTTGTATTGGAGAATATGATGCATTTCCTGGGGAATCCCAGTTTGCTTAATTTTGTTTGCAGTGGGAAATATGATGCATTTCCTGGGGGAGTCCAAATTTGTTTAATTTTTCTTGTATTGGAGAATATGATGCATTTCATGTTCATGTATCTGGGAGAATGTTCCTGCTTCTATTTCATTTAGAGAAATAGTCAGTTAAACCAAAAGAAATCTTACCTTACCTGTTGATACTCAATTTTTCTCTTATATATTTTTATACTCAAAATACTTTCAAAATAACATATATATGCATATTTAAGCATGCACAAGTGTCTTGGTATTTTTTTCAAAATTTTAAAGATTTTCAAAACCAATTTATCATCTATTTTAGCAATGCAAAATCCAACAATTATTCTCAAATTATCATTTTTGGTGAATAACTTATTTATCCTCACATTTAAACCAAAATATAATTAAGGTGGTTTTGTATATTTTTACAAAATTTATTTGTTTTTTTTCAAGTTAAATTGCTATAATTGCAATTATAACCTATTTTCGATTAATACTATTTTATAATTGCAAAATTAATTCTAGTATTAACATTTATATATTATTAATTGGGTCAGTTCTTTTAATTTTCTTTTACAAGGATTTTTACTATTTTTATAAAATAAAATAGGGAAAATGACTATTTAATATATAGCCAATATTGGCTTCCATTAGAGGCCAAAATTGAACTCAATTTCAGTTCCCAATTCCCAATTCCCAACCCAATAACCCTTTTACCCTACCTGACCCAAGGTTCTTTTAATCCGGACCGTTGATCAATCTGATCAACGGTCACGATCTCCTCTTTCCTTTTTTAATATACTTAACCCAACCCTAATTCCCCATTTCCTCCTGGTAGCGGCCTTTGGATCCTTTCATCTATCACACTCTCTCAACCATTCCACGAACCCTAGCAGCTTTTCGTCATCATCACCCCAAAACTCGCCGGAATCCATGGCTTCTCAGGCCATATAAACCATATACTCACCTCCTACAGCTCCTACATGGATGATGTTTGAAAGATCAAGGAAAAACTTTGCTGATCTTCACTCAGATCCTCACTGATTCGAGGTTTTTGGCCACGTTCCGGCATATCCTAGTCTCCTGAGTCTAATACTGACTTTATCCGACCTAGATCAGATCTTTTTAAAGTCTTTCTCACTCTATGGTTTCTTCGAAACCCTAGCTATTCAAGGTTTTTCTCCGATTCTTTTAGATCTATTATGTATATGTGCTATGCGTGAATTTTTAAATGATTTCCCTAAATTTTCTTTTTGAATTTTTTTTTCAAAACCCTTCTTTGCCGATTTAGGTTTTCTGGAAAGTATTCAAATGAGTTTTACGATCTTCTCTTCCTTATTATTCGTATTGTTTCTCTTACTGTATTCTTATACTTGTTCTATTGTTTCTTGTGTGTTCCTATACTAAGTTCCATGCTCCGTGATTGAATGCTTTTGCTGTGTTTTCTATATTACATCCTCGCATATTCTCCTACCATGTTTTCCTATATGCTTTCCGGCTATACCTTTCCTGACGATTCTTGTGTTTTCTACTATATTTTCTTGCTAAATGCTTATGGTTCTTTGTCTGTCTTATATCTTTTCTTTTCTACTATATATGTTACTCTTGTTAATCTTTGCTATGTTCTCTCTACTCTTTTACTATGTGTGTTTACCGTTATGTTATTTGATTACTAGACCCTTTTCATGTTCTTACATGCTTCATCTATCTGTTGCTGGGACCTATTTGTTGCTGGGACTGCACGAGCTGGTGAAGCTATTCGATGGAGCTAAAGATGCCGAATCTGGAGAAGGTCCTTCTAGGACCAAGTAGTTATGAGTCTTTTCTTTTCCCTTTTAATGTAATAAGGCCAATGGTCGTTAGTGATATTCTACTTTCCGTTATTCAGTGTCGTCTTGGGACTCGTCTTATTTTTATCAATAAAATAAGGCATTTAGAATTATAAGTTCTCCAAATTAACTTGTGCTAGGTCCACCTCGGGCACAATGAGGCAGCCAAATTAGGATACGATTTATATTCTCGCACAATGTGTTTAAATATTGCAATATTTTCTTCTCATAACCCGCACTAACTTATTACTTCTTTGTTTTTCTTTTATTTTTATTCCCTCCCTAATGGTTAGTCCGCGCACTCTGGCATCCTTATCATACTCTACGAGATCCAAGGTCCCTCCACCTCCTCCTCCTCCAAGTCCTATCAGAAACAAGAACAAGTCTAAAATGGAAGACTTGAACAACATCAGAAAGGAGAACTCGGGTGAACGAGCAGAGGTTACTCAGGGTATCCAGGTGTCCAAGGAAAGCGCCGCCCAACTTGAGCAAAAGTTATTGAACTTTTGAGAATAACTGGATCAAGTTTGGAACCTGGAAAACTTATCATTTTCCCTTACCACTCCCGATGGTAACTTTCTCACTACTCAAAATCCTGCACCGCTACAACCACAAAAGCAACATGCTCAACACTGTAACACATGCCACACTTCAAACAACAGTCCATTGCTCATCCCTGCACCACTAAGCACCACAAGTGATCCTCTCCACGACGCTCCTATTTATGTGGAAACCATACTACACTATACTTAACCAATCTCAAGCACACATGAGTCTAATGACAAGGACTCTCTTATCAGGAACCTGGCCGTAGAACTCAAGAAGCTGACTAGCCGAGTCCAGGGTGTTGAAGGAAACAAAGGTATTGAGGGGTTGAATTACGAGGACCATTGCGTTCAGCCATATGTCAAACTTCTTGAGGGGTACAAACCTGCAAAGTTTGAAATGTTTGATGGCACGAGAGATCCCAGAGTCCATTTGAGGACATACTGCGACAAACTAGTCGGAGTCGGAAAGGATGAGAAGATCCGCATTAAGCTCTTTATGAGAAGTCTGAAATGGGATGTCTTATCTTGGTACAACAGCCAAGACCCCAAGAAGTGGACAAATTGGGTCGGTATGGTGTTCGATTTCATGGGCAGATTTGGGTTCAATAAGGAGAATGCACCAGATGCATTTTACATACCGAATTTGAAGAAGAAACCTACAAAAACCTTCCGCGAGTATGCTACTCGTTGAAGATCCAAGGCTGCTAAGGTCAGGCGGGACTTAGAAGAAGAACGGATGAACAAGTTTTTCATTCGGGCTGGAGACCCACAATATTATGAAAGGTTGATGCTGATTGAGGGCCAAAATTTTTTCGATATCATCAAGCTAGGAGAAAGAATCGAGGAAGGCACTAAGAGTGATATGGTTACTAGCTTTGAAGCATTGCAGGCCACCAATAAGGCTCTGCAATCTGGTGGCACATCCAAGAAGAGGGATGTGAGTGCCGTCATGGTCGCACAGAGAACAAAATCCCCAATAAAATACTAAACCTACCCATCACTTCCACTTACATATCAGCCTATCCCAAGTTACCAAGCACCCTCACCTTCTTACCAAGCTCCGCCCGCTTACCGGTTATCTCCACCGCCCATATATCAACCCACTTCACCCCGATACTCTCAACCCGCACTTGTGTACTAAGCCTATAATACACAGCCATCGTCGAACCAATTGACCAGCTGTATGAAAGGCTTAAAGCTGCTGGATATGTCACCCCTATCCCTGCCATAACTCCATAAAATCCTTCCCAATTGGTCAACCCAAAAAAAACTTGTGCGTACCATTCAGGCATAAAGGGGTATGCCATTGAAGAGTGCCGCTCACTGAAAGATAAGATCCAAACCCTGATCGACAATACGATCATCGTAGCAAAGGAGCCTGCTCCTAATGTTTTCAACAACCCTCTGCCTGACCACAAGGGTAGAGGCATTCACATGATTGAGATAGAGGATGATTGGGACCCCAAAAGGTCGACCGGATTGATTGTTAACGGTGAGGAGCCAAAGAAACCAACAGTCACACTTAACCCGACTGTTGTCCAGATCCATCCCTCTGGGACAAGGAAGTAAACATGTCTATACCATTTTAGTTTGAAGCACCTTCTTCTACAAAGGCGCCTGGACCGATCGAGGTCGTGTTTGGAGTTCCAAAAGCACATGCGCCATTCGAAGTTGTTGTGTTACCTCCAAGGGTGCCTATTCCGGTAGCAATGTCAGACATAACACCGTTCCACTCAAATGCCATACTGTGGTATTACACAGCCAAAGCAAGAAGGAGAGGGAAAGCCAAATATGAAGAAACAGTTGCTGCACAGGGTATGACCAAAACCGGCAGGGTTTACACTCCAGAGCATCGATCTAAGTCTAGTAAGAAAGCCTCTGGACGACCAACCGTCACCGAAACAGGTGCTGATGACCTCTGGATAAATATACAAGCGAAGGAGTACTCGGTCATTGGCCAATTGAACAAGACGCGAGCCTAGATCTCTATCTTAGCTTTACTACAAAGCTTTGACGCACATAAGAATGCCTTATTGAGGGTGCTGACCGAGGCATATGTGCGTAACAACATAACTAGAGGAGAAGTGGAAAATATGGTAGGGTAGGTATTGGAGAGTCGTAAAATCACTTTTCATGATGATGAGATTCCACTGGAAGGCCTGAGCAAAAACAAGGCATTGCATATCACTGTGCAATGCGAAGATTATTTCATCACCAGGATTCTGATTGATGGAGGGTCCAGCCTCAATATTTGTCCACTGATGACTCTCAGAACATTGGGGAAGAGCCTGCATGAGATCAAGGATGGATCCATCGATGTCAAAGATTTCGATGGGTCCCAAAGGTCCACCATTGGGGAAATCAGTTTATGTCTGCAAATGGGGCCAACTTGGTTCGACGTTGATTTCCAAGTGATAGACGTCCCGGCCTCTTACAACTTGCTATTAGGACGACCCTGGATCCATGCTGCCGGAGCTGTAGCATCGACCCTGCATCAGGCATTGAAGTTTGAATGGAATCACCAAGAGGTAATTATTCATGGCGACGGTAGCAATCCCATATAACGTCACCAAACCATTCCAGTGATCGGAGGAAGGAGAAATATAGGTGGGGAAACCTACCACCATATCAAGCGAGTCAACACTATGGGCAAGGATAAATGGTGGGATAACAAGATTAAAAGTATCCTGAATTGGTGTGGATATGATCCTGGAAAAGGATGTGGCAAAAATCTCCAGGATATCACCAAACCTATCAAACTGAAGAAACATGGTACCACCTTTGGCTTGGGATATTAATACTGCTGGGAGGAGATAAATGAATAGTCGCCACCATGGCACGGTTCCCACTACCCACTGGAGCATCCTATACCTCGTCTAGAGCAAACTTTCCAGCCAGCTGATGTCATATATGGGTCAGAAGAAGATGACGCATTAGCAGAAATAGGGAGCTTGTTCCTGGAGGATGATAATATGGATTGTTGTGTCGTTTTTGAGGAGGAAAGGAAGGAAGGGCCTTCCATACAAGCCATAAGCCGAGGAGCGCGCCTCAATAATTGGTCCGTCAAAACCACCAAAGCCTGAAAAGCTTCAGGGTAGCAAGGATGAACAAACCACCATGCATTACCTTTTATTTTTTTCGCTAGTTGATTCCTTTCCGCTTTTTATTTTTCAAAATAAGAGATTCAGTGTTCAAAACAATTATGAAATATCAAAAGCATTTTAGATTCTTATGAATCTCGCTCTCATCATTTTCTCTATCATTTACTTTACTTTTACACAACATTACTATCACTTATCTTGATGAACCGACGATTGGGACATGCAATGAGATAAGGAAAAAAATGGATATAGACTCAAAAAAGGATGATATACCAGGAGAGGATGTTAAAGAAGTTGAGAACTTTGAGAACAAGCCTAAGTCTAACTTGGACGAAATCGAGGTTATTAACTTGGGGGACGCAGAGAATGTCAAAGAAACGCACATCAGTATCCACTTATCACCATCAGAGAAAAAAGAAAACACAAAATTTCTAAGGGAATATGAGGAAATATTCGCTTGGTCATATGATAACATGACCAGTCTGAATACATCCATTGTAGCTCACAAACTACCAGCAAATCCAACATGTCCGTCGGAAAAGAAAAATCTTAGAAATTTCAAACCCGATATGAGCGTGAAGATCAAGGAAAACGTTACCAAATAAGTCAAAGCCAAAGTCCTCAGGGTCGTAGAGTATCCAATATGGTTAGCCAACATCGTTCCAGTGCCGAAGAAAGATGGGAAGGTTAGGGTCTATGTCGACTATCAGGATCTCAACCGGGCCAGTCCAAAAGACGACTTCCCCTTGCCAAACATACACATTCTTATTGACAATTACGCTAAGCATGAGCTGCAGTCGTTTGTTGATTGTTTTGCTGGGTACCATAAGATATGGATGGATGAGGAAGATGCATAGAAAATGGCTTTCATTACGCCGTGGGGAATGTATTGTTACATGATGAAGCCAAGGGGAAATTCTCTCCCAATTGGCAAGGTCTGTACATGGTTCATCGGGTCCTAACCGGATGAGCCCTCATACTTGCAGAAATGGACGGAGAAGTTTGGCCGAAGCCGATCAATTCAGATGCGATGAAACGATACTATGTGTAACCATTCATGATTTCTTTATGATATAATTTGAACTACGTATGACCTTATTTCCGTTTAAGAGGGGATACGTAGGCAGCCATATGGGTTCGGTCACAATTCAATAAAACTTTTATTTCCCCTGATATCCGAAACGGAGCCAGAATTTTGAGGAGGACCCTCAAAATTCCAAAGTTTACTTTCAGCCATTCATCTCATGCATCCATCAACAACACCAGCCCATTAAACTGGGGCAAAATTTTGAGGAGGACACTCAAAATTCTGGAGCAAAAAGGGTCGCAATTTCTTGGACCGCGTCGTAGTCGTCAGTTCATCTAAAGAAAGTCATTTTTTTAAATTATGTATTTACATATTTACAAAATCATGCATGATTACTATCAAAATTTCTTTGTTTATTAACACTACCCCCAATGAAAGCAAGAGTCGAGCAGGACGAGCGAAGTCCACGGGAAGACAGACTAATCTTCCCTTTTTTATAGAACTCACAATTTCTTTGGGTGCGTCCTGAATCCCAAACCAACGAATACATTTATACACTTATATTTTCAGGGACACAACTCTCAGCACCATTGTATATCTACAATTTTATCCGAACACGATATCCCCAGCAGTCACGATATCGCAATCAGCTATAAGCTAAGAGATTCTATCATTGTTCGCCCTTTTACTTTTTTTGCATTGCATATGGCTACCTTTCTGCCTTCCGAGGTTAAGCTATACCTCCATCTGCATTTCTCTGCATTGCATAAGGCTACTATTCTGCCTTCCAAGACTAAGCATGATCTCCATCACCATTTCTCTGCATTGCATAAGGCTACCTTTCTGCCTTGCGAGACTAAGCATTGTCTCCATCTATATTTCTCCGCATTGTATATGGCTACCATTCTGCCTTTCGAGACTAAGCATTGTCTCCATCTGCATTTCTCTGCATTGCATAAGGCTACCATTCTGCCTTCCGAGACTAAGCATTGTCTCCATCTGCATTTTCTCTGCATTGCATAAGGCTACCATTCTGCCTTTTGAGGTTAAGCTCTACCTCCATCTGCATTTTCCTTGTATTGCATAAGGCTACTATTCTGCCTTCCGAGGTTAAGCTCTACCTCCATCTGCATCTATGCATTGCATAAGGCCACTATTTTGCCTTCCGAGACTAAGCACTGTCTCCATCTGCATCTCTGCATTACATAAGTCTACTTTTCTGCCTCCATAATCGCATCAACTGAAATATCGTCACTTCATTTAAATCTCACATCAATTTAAGGATCATCATTTTACCTACACTTCACATCGGCTCAAAGATTGCCATTTGTATTTACACTTCACAACGGCTGAAATATCGCCATTTTAATTATGGTTCGTATCGGCTGAAAGATTGCCATTTATATTTACACTTCACAACGGCTGAAGAATCGCCACTTTATTTAAAGCTTGCATCGGCTGAAAGATCGCCACCACTTTCATTTTACGGGCTGAAAGATCGCCAAATTGTCCAAGGGCGTAATTGTTCGGAGGCACCATTTCCATAGCCTGAGAACGCCATGCCATGGCCTGAGGACCCCATTTTATTCTTTTGCATATCATTATTCAAAGGCATCATGGTTCGGAGGCATCGTTC
Organism: Nicotiana benthamiana; assembly: GCA_034376525.1. Lineage (NCBI taxonomy): Eukaryota > Viridiplantae > Streptophyta > Magnoliopsida > Solanales > Solanaceae > Nicotiana > Nicotiana benthamiana. The sequence continues at coordinate 7,355,798 of CM067325.1, forward strand.
TCATAGCATGAGAACACCATTTCTTAGACTGCGAATCCTTTTTCATACGCTTTATGGCCCAGGACGTCATGGTCTGAGGACATCATCCTAGCCGTCCGAAGACAATATTCATGGTCCAACGGGAACTTGTATCACGTTTAATTTATGCACAATATATGTTGGTATCATCCATTTGAAGGTACACCAGCTAGCAACAACCGTCTCAGCAGGAGCAATCTCGCTCCGGTTCTCGCAGCCTATCAGTCCCTGACCATCCTTCTCAACCTTAACAAAACCTCCATCGGCATATTCTGCCAATGGATTCCCGAACTATATGTGGCCTGATTCCTGTAAAACCAGAGATATGTAGGTAGCTCAGGAGCCAGAGCTCGGCCAAAATTCCTTTCAAATTGTTTCTTTCGATCAAAATCGGCCATCACATCTTTACACGACAACTCTTTCATCCTTCTCGGGTAAAGAGGGGCAGCTGTGATACCCAATTTTTTCCTTACATATTTTTATACTCAAAATAGTTTTAAAATAACATGTATATGCATATATAAGCATACCCAAGTGTCTTGGTATTTTTTCCAAATTTATAAAGATTTTCAAAACCAATTTATCATCTATTTTAGCAATGCAAAATCGAACAACTATTCCCAAATTATCATTTTTGGTAAATAACTTATTTTATCCTCATATTTACACCAAAATATAATTAAGGTTATTTTTGCATATTTTTTACAAAATTTATTTTGTATTTTTGAAGCTAAATTGCTATAATTGCAATTACAATCTATTTTCAATTAATAGTATTTTATAATTGAAAAATTAATTCTAGTATTTTTCGTTAATATTTATATATTATTAATTAGATAAGTTATATCAATGTTCTTTTAAGAGCATTTTTACTATTTTTATAAAATTAAATATGGAAAATGGGTATTTAATATATAGCCAAAATTGGCTTCCAATTATAGCGCAAAATTAAACCTAATTTCAGTCCCCAATTTCCCAGCCCAATAACCCGTTTACCCTACCCGACCCAAGGTTCTTTCAGTCCAGACCGTTAATCAATGTGATCAACGGTCACGATCTCCTCTTTCCCTTTTTAATATACTTAATCCAACCCTAATTGCCCATTTCCTTCTGGTAGCCGACATTGGATCCTCTCATCTCTCACATTCTCTCAACCCTTCCACTAACCCTAGCAGCTTTTCGTCATCATCACCCCAAAACTCGCCGGAATCCATGGCTTCTCAGGCCATATAAACTATATTCTCACCTCCTACTGCTCTTACATGGATGATGTTTGAAAGATCGAGGACAGACTTTGAGGATCTTCACTCAGATCCTCACTGATTCGAGGTTTTTGGCCACGTTCCGGCATATCCTAGTCTCCTGAGCCTAATACTGACTTTATCCGACCTAGATCAGATCTTTTTAAAGCCTTTCTCACTCTATGGTTTCTTCGAAACCCTAACTATTCAAGGTTTTTCTCCGATTATTTTAGATCTGTTATGTATCTGTGCTATGGGTGAATTTCTAAATGATTTCCCTAAATTTTCTTTTGAAAATTGTTTCAAAACCCTTCTTTGCCGATTTAGGTTTTCTGGAAAGTATTCAAATGAGTTTTACGATCTTCTCTTCCTTATTATTCGTATTGTTTCTCTTACTGTATTCATATACTTGTTCTATTGTTTCTTGTGTGTTCCTATACTGAGTTCCATGCTCCGTGAATGAATGCTTTTGCTGTGTTTTCTATGTTCCGTCTTGGTATATTCTCCTACTGTATTTCCTATATGCTTTCTTGCTATACCTTTCCTGGCGATTCTTGTGTTTTCTACTATATTTTCTTGCTAAATTCTTATGGTTCTTTGTCGGTCTTCTACATTTCCTTTTCTACTATTCATGTTACTCCTGTTAATCATTGCTATGTTCTCTCTACCCTTTTACTATGTGTGTTTACCGTTAAGTTATTTGATTGCTGGACTCTGTTAATGTTCTTATATGCTTCATCTACCTGTGTTCACTCCTTCTTATGAAGTTGTTTAGGTTCCGAGTTTTCTCAAAATATGTTCTTCATGATTCTAATTCCTTTGTCATTCCACATGCTATCATATCTGTTTTGTTGACACTCTGAAGCAATTGACTTGCTTTCTCACTTCTATGTCTAATTCAATTTTGAGACCCTAAGATTTGGGGGTTTCCTTTGATGATTTTGATTCTTTGTGTCCGAGTTAAGGCTATGCTTTGGGACCCTGGACTCTCAGACTCACTCGAGTCTGCAAATTGGACATGTACCTCTTTGCTTATGATTCTGAGTTTTTATGATTCTGAACTCCTCTCTGTTTTACATAACTCGATAGTATCTTCTCGATTCATGTTTGTATACTTTATATATGAGAACTCTTCATTCAAAAGGTTTTGCCAACCACTAATTGATTCTGAATCCCTTTGATGAGGTTTACTTGATTGTTCCTGATTTTCCCTAAGTGAACCTTTCTTACCTTTTTTCTCGACCTGATTCATTCGAGTAAGCATATAATTTTGGTTTAACTGAATGATTCCCTTTCGCTTTTTACAAACCGTGTACTCTTTGTTTGTTTCCTTAGATAACTTCGATGCACTTACCCTTTATTGTACTGCTGGGAAAATATTCTTTCAAAAATTCCTTCCCTTAATTATTTTACCCGTTTCAATTTGAACCCTTAATTAAAGGGATTCCTATATGATTGGTTAAAAACCAGACTGCAATAATTTTCTTATCTTATTTCTCACGACTTTCACACTATAAATACACAACCTTTTTTTTCCACAAGACACACTTCGAGTTGCATACCCTTACACATACACTCTCTTTATTACAATACTCTTTCAATTCTATACTAAGATCTCTTGTATTGCTTACTTGCAAATTTGGCTACAAGACTCCTGCTTTCTTTTATTTATTTCCCTGAAAATTGGTATGTCTTAACTCAATTCCCAGCATCACTCCAATGTGTTTACTTATAGTTTTTATATCTGTGTCTATTACCTGCAGAGTTTGATATGTTCATATGCTACTGTTTGCTTTACTGTAAATGCTTGATCCCTGCCCCATTATCCTCTATATGTTTATAAATGGGGATTCATGGTATGGCAATATGAATTGTTGTCCATGAACTAAAGTTTTGACCCCAAGTAAAGGGTGTGTCAGTATGTTTCATTGCTGATCATGCCCTTTGCCCATTCTTCTGTTGTCTTCTATTTCTGTTATGAATCCCATATCCTCACTCCCCTATATATGCTGAGTTAAAGTTTATGGTCTGGCAGCCTTTAAATGGCTATCCAGGTCTTAACCTGACCTTCAACAGGTCTTAACTCCTCAATTGCACTTGCACTTACTCTTAGACCCTAAGTTCTACCCTTTCTCCTATGAGCCTTGCCTTGGGACCTTGAATTCCCTCTAAACTTGGACATTTGAGGGCTAGCCCTTCCATACTACACTATGATCTGATTCTGCTATGACATTAAGGGATGTAAGAATTGCCTGGAGTTTTTGAAGCTCCTTGGAACTTTGACACATCCCAAATAAGAGAAAGGCTTTAAAAAACCTGATCCTTGAAATTGGTTTATCTATATTACTAGATTCTGATTTTGGATTAGCCTGATTAGATGTAGATGTAATCACTTATGTGATTTTACTTTCTTTCCGATTCATTTGGTCTGTAATAATCTTGTAATAACTAACTGGGGTGGATAGTGAAAAGGGATGGGATTGAATGCATGCAAAAGGGGGTAGATACCATGAATATAAGAAGATACTATCTCTGAATTTTGCGCTTCATATAGATTTCATATGCATAGGATTTTTGCACTTCATACAGATATCATGTTTATAGGAACTAACTATTGAAATTCTGCATCTCATATAGATATCATGTCTATAGGGAATTACTACTTCTAAAACTGTTGCATTTCATACGAATACCATGTTCATACGTTTCAACATTTCATATAGATACCATGTTCATAGGTTTCCAGCATCTCATATAGATACCATGGTCATAGGTTTTCTGCATTTCATATAAACACCATATTCGTAAGTCAGTACTGAAATTCTGTGTATCATATAGATAATATGCCTATAGGAATTCCTGCATTTTGCATATGCATCTGTCACTAGGAAAATCTGCTTATAGGAGTTAAATAACCAATTGCATATAGATAACCTGCCTATAGGATCTATGCATGATAATAACAACGATTAAAATGAGTAACGCCGAGAAAGCATGCCTATAGGAGTTATCAACTAAAACTTGAATCGTTCACTCGCTCCTAAGTCTAAAATCTGTAATAATGTTTTGATTAGCAATTGCAGAACTTATGACCTTGTAGCTGATACTTCTTTTTATGCAATCAGTTTATGCCTTCGTCTCTAAACTAATAAATATCATGCCAATAGGTCCCATTTAACGTATAGACAAACTGTTAGGTAATTAATCAACTGTGTCAGTCTTTGACAACTAAGTCTAAGCAGGATTAATTTGGACTCCCTATTTGGGAAATATTTGGTAAATCAACCTATCCTACGCCTTAATTTAATTCAGACCCAAACCAGTATGTATAATACATGCTAAACTATATGATTCTCTTCACTTTTAGGAGGTTTATTTGAGTCATATCTGCTTACTTGCTCACCCAAAACATGCAGTATATGTTTTTGAATGGCGCCGTAGAATTTTATCCTTTGAAACTCTCAGAATCCCCCAAAATCCCACCTTTTAGGATTAGTAGACCTATATGCCTCCGGGACTGATAGGATCGGGCGGGTAGTAGCATGCAATAAGTAATGATACCACTCCATGCTTTAATACCTTAACGGGGTGGGAAGGGTAGATATAAAAATGATGACCGATGCGCTAATATCTCATGTAGCCCCTCTTCCGAGGAGTGATTACTGAATATTGTATTGACATGATCCATATTAATTATAAACCTAGGACCCCTCTCCCTTTATTTGCTTTCATCTCTTTTTCTAAAAAACTTCTTTAATAAAATTCTGCCCTCTCTACTTACTTTCACAAGTTTCAACTTATTTGCAACGTTATATGCAAGTCCTTATTTGAGCCTTAATTGCTTACGTGTTTATGAAGTTACAAATGTAACATGGCCGAGAACCACACTTGCAGATCATGGGGGGTGCCTAACACCTTCCCCTCGGGATAATTTCTAGCCCTTACCCTAATATCTGGTTTCTAAATCTAAAACCCTCTAAGTTTCCTAATGCACTTAATCATTTGGTGGCAACTCTTCCAAATTCCAAAACCCAAATTCCCAAAAGGAATAGAGTTGTCCTCCCAAATATCGTAAACCCAATTTCGTGAGAGAAAGGGGGCGTCAACATTACCTGGATTTGATCCGTTGGCGAGCGAAGAGGAGTGGCCACGTTCACTCCTGTGGTTATGCTTTTAGTGCCCACTACCATTTTGGCAAGGCCGTCTACTTCGATATCTTGTGTTCGAGAGATTTGATCGAGCTGGCACTCACCCAACTCGGGTAACGGCTTACGAATCTCGACGCAGTATTCTTGAAATATTTGTTTCTTGATTCAGAAAGTCTATGTGACTTAATTGACAATGAACACTCCGAAATATATCCATGTTTGATTGTTTCAAAGTTGTAGAGTGGCCGCAGAACCAACCACAAGACAATCCAATAAGAAAGTTTCCAATCTTGGTAACTTTTTAATAAAATTTTACCTTATGCAAAAAAAAGAAGTTAAGTTGGTAGCTGTAAATGAATACTAGCTATAAGCTTTCTCACTCGCTAGTTAAGTGAGCAAATAAGTAGTGGGGGCATCCGCAAAGGTAGGATAAGCCATAACTGATTAAAGTGTCACTGTTTGGTTGGTTGGTTTCGTATACAGCTCTAAATGGGCCATAAGAGAATTTGATATATCATCCATCTAAGTAAAACTCGTCTGTGTACTATTCATATACTTGGTAAGATCAAGGCCAAATATAATGGCCCTTTAAACTTAGCACGGGGTGTCAGTTAGACACCTTAACTTTGTAGAGGTAGATAGGACCTCAACTAAGACTTTTATTATTTCAGAGAAATCAAATCAAATAAGAAAAAAGACAAGTCAAGTCAACAGGAAAAAAGGTGAGATATTATGATCAAAATCAGGAGCAGATTCTTCCTTTGCCTCGTTTATAGAGAATTTTAATAATGTGATATTATATTTAAAAAATAGTTGGTTATAAGAAGTCGTGCTAGTGTTAGAATACTGTAGTAGGAGTACTTCTCCATTCCCTCCATTTACAGTAATAAGCATGGATTAAAGGGAGGATAAATAAAAAATACGAATGACTAGGTTGAAGATATCACTCATTCAGATTGAATATATTATCCATATATTTTTTAGAGATCTAGAGAAAACTAGAATCTTAACTAGAAAATCCCCACAGAGGGCGCCAAATTATTTGATTCAAAAGATTTTTTTAACTCCTTTCAAGCAAATCAATCAAAAGATGAAGGGATAAATCCTAGTTAAGGATAATTAACTCTAGATCTGAGATGAATATTGAATAGAAAAATATAGTCGAGTATAAATGTTGATGGCAATTATGACCAAATTTACTGGCATAAATAAAGATGCATTAAGTAACAAAGATATGAATAAAGGAAAAGATTCACCCAATATTCAGTGAGATGGATCTTCTTTAATTTAATTAAGATGAATTATAGACAAATACAGGAACCTTATGACCCTTTTTCGATCTGATGAAGGCATGGAATCAATGATCTTCTCTTTTTTTGGAGAGGTCAGTTTACATATTTCTTCGAAAGAGGGAGAGGGAGAGAGAGGAAGAAGAATCCCCCTTTTCGGAAGTCCTGCCCTCCTATTTATATGGGGGGGTATCCATAAAAAATTCTAAAAAAGGTAGCCTTATTGATAAAGTTGAGGATTCCAAAGTGAACTAGTCATTTCATCACTGTCCGACTTCGGCCTTATTGATAAAGTTCCGACCTCGGCTATTGACGACGGTCCAACCTTGGCTATATGACGGTCTAACCTTGTCCTGTCCGACCACGACCTTATGTCTTTGCGTTTCGAATTTCTCTGATATAATTTTGACGCATACAAAAACTATAATATGTTCAATGCTAAGGATCTTAAAGGTTGGGGAAAAGGTCAAAAATACTCCTCTATCATTCGAAAATAATTATTTAGGTCAGGTAAGATAGTGTTGGCCATGGTGGACGACCTTATCTGAGGAGGGATATGGGATTTTTTTGCACTTGTTTTGTAATGTTGGGGGTAATAGTGATCCGATAGTATAACTGAAAGCATAATTAATCTTTTTCGAATGGTATTGGGGTATTTTTGACCCTTTCACCTAAAGGTTCAACCATTATATCTAAATCTTGAATTAGCCTCTACCATTAAGATATTGAAGTTGGTACTTCAAAAACAATTCTCTTTGTCTTATGGGTGACCACATTTTTTGCATTTTGCTAACAAAGTAGGCATGGGGTGGTGAGTAGGTTTAACTAATTAAACTAATGCACTTATATCTTCTTCAAGCTTGTGGTTATGGCCTTGGATCAACAATGAGTGGCAAATGAGCGGGTTGAGCTGTATTTTGGACGGGTCAAGATTGGTTAGGTTAATAAAAGGGTCATTGTCCAATCTAGCCCAAAGTGTACTTGAGCTAAGATGGGCCGAGTCAAGATAGGCTATACAATGGGTCATAACGCAGCCCGTCCAACTTAACCCATATTTTAACACCATGCTTATCTTGCATAATTGCATGCTATTTTATTTATGGTTCTTATGTTTAGATAATTATTTACGCTATTTCTGTTGGACTTACTAATGCTCTTTTGTTCTTATTTTTCCTTCCTTTCACTGACCCGAGGGTCGATTGGAAACAACCTCTCTGCCCTTTCGGGTAGGGGTAAGGCTCGTCTACATATTACCCTCCCCAGACCTCACTTTGTGGGACTATACTGGGTAGTTGTTGCTTATCGTGCATAAAAAATTCTTTTACCTTAAAACGTGTAAGTTGAAAATTTTTTTTGGGGGGGGGGGGGGGGGGGGTAAAAAAAAAGAACATTAAAAATATAAAAAAAAGTAATATTTTTTTGGAGGGGGTTTGCATGGGTTGGGGGGGGATAGGGGTTAGGGTTGTGTAGGAAAACAAAATAAAAAGAAACTTTTTTTGAGGGGATTTTTTTTGGGGGGGAGGGCACAGGAAAAAAACAAAAAATGCAAAAAAGAACTAAAAAATAATTTTTGAGGGAGCTTTATAGGGGTAGAGTGGGTGATGTAGGAACAAAAAAAAATTTAAAAAATAAATAAAAAAGTAATATTTTTAGGGGGTATGGGGGTAGGGTATAAGGTAGGTGATGCAAAAAAATAAAAGAAAAAAAATTAAAAATACAAACAAAAAAAAAAGTAAAATTGGAGCAACTAAGTAAATTTTTAGATAATTTGGGTTGAGATCCTTTGTTTTGAGTGAATTTTATGGATTGTATTTGGGCTGTTTAATGGATCACAATGGGTTATAAAAAAGAGAAAATTTTATAAAGCACTATCTTTTAGTAGTAATTAGCTATCTATAATTACCATTTGTTATATTACAGATTGTAGATACGTTTTTTGTTTCTATAAGATGTATTATATCTATTTAAGCTATTGTATTCATGAATATAGTAACAAAAATAGGCATGAATCAAGGAAGTATCAGGAAAGTCCAGTTAATTTGTTGTTGTATATGAGTGTATTTGACTGTATTCATAGCATGAATCATGGGATTACAGCTGGACAGATTATTGTATTCGACTGTATTAACAGCGTGAAATAGGGGATTACATTATTTTTAAACAGAAAGTGAATCAATTAATATAATAGATTCCTAATATAACCCAACAAACGCAATTAAAATACATAAATTTTGTATTTTTATTTATAAAAAAGATTCTCAACCGAAAAATACCCCCCAAAACATAGCAATCTTTAGAGAAATTATATAATACATTCAAATATATAAATTATATTAATTTAAAAAGCATATTAATACATTCATGGCATATAGTGAGAGAGTGAATACAATGAAATACATAGAATATTGCGGTATACATTGAAATACAATTAAAAAAAGATAGTGAATACAATGAAATACATGGAATACAACGAGATACATTGAGTAATTATAAAGAAAAAAAAAGACAACGAATACCATGAAATACATAAAAATACAATATGATACGTTGAAATACACTGAAATATATTAACAGAAAATCAAGTTGCTCAGCCCCAAACTCTGTCATCTTTGTGCCTGAATATCCGAGAACACTACTGCGAAAGTGATCAATTCCGAGAGTAAAAACTGTTTACAGTTGGAAGTGAAGCTAAGTGAAGTGAATATATGAATAAGAGTAAGATGTAGTAGCATAATCACAGTCCAGTTGGAAACGAGGTGATAAAAAACAAAGCAGATTCAGGAAGATGTGTATTTTTCCCAAATATATATACTCCAATTTTTATCATCCCTTCACTATCGCTATGAAAACACAAAGAAATACGAGAGGAGAAAGAGGCAAAAGCATTGTATGTTACAAATGGTAGGTGATGCGGTGAGAGAAATTTTGAGATTGAGCATTGTGTTTTCAGGAAATGGAGGAAGAGAATGACATATATCAAAGTAAAGAGAGAAATAACGTGGAGTGAGATGTTTGTGTGAAATACGGTAATTATATGAGAGAAAAAAATAAAAAAAATAGCGTATTTAGTGGCTTAGAGGTAGGAGATAACTAAAATTAGATATTTTGCTATAAACACTAGAATGTATCTTTAGAATATAATTTTTTAAATAATATTTATTTAAAATAAATAAGGTGTTTGCCTTTGCTATAGAAGGTAAAAATTCCTAAAAAAAATAAAGAAAACTATCCTCTATAGCCCCTCAAAATTTTAATAGCCCATGTTATTTTTTCACTTACAAAAAATGACCCTTTGGCCCAAACCTATTGCATCCAATAGCCCAAAATATCTGCTTTTATATTTTTTTGTATGGTGAAAGTCTGTTTTGTATAATGACACACTATTTTATATATTTTTGTATAATGACAATTTAGTGTATATAAATTATATAGTGACAGTCTATTCAATATATTTTTTTCACAGTGACAGTTTATTTTGTATATATTTGTATAGTGATAATCTATTGTATATAAATTGTATAGTTATAGTTTATGTTGTATAATTTTTGTATAATGACAGTCTATTTTATATAATGACGGTCTATTTAGTATATATTTCGTATAATCATAGTCTATTTTTTATATTTTTTTGTATAGTGATAGCTTGTTTAGTATGTATTTTGTTTCCAATTATCACTTTCAGAAACATACTTCAACACGTAAATATGGTTGATTCATCTTCCACAGAAAAGAAAATAAAAACTTATCATAGCCTCATTGTACATAAAACGAAACAAAGAGTAATAAGAAATTGAGGCTCAGATTTATGTTTAACCCACGCGAAAAAAGAGAATCCAACAATGCCATGGCTGCAAAAACCCACTGGGAGCATGCCCCGCCAAGATACGGTCCAGGTTATCTCAAAATTCCCCAATTGATTAATAAACTCAGAAGGGAATGACGAAATTATCATCGCCTCTTTTTAGCCACCGATTATAATAACTGACACCGCTTCCACCAGCTCCATCGCAAACATAGAATGCTCTGGCAAAATCATTAAAGAAAGAAAAAGAAAAAAAAAGTGCAACGGTTGTTACTAATGCCATTCTTATACACTCTACTAAACGACCCCTTAATAAAATTGATAAAACAGGTTGTTGTTTGGGTTCTTACAATGTATGTAGAAAATCAATGGTCAATTATACAGAGAGAGGCAACCGATCGAAATGGTAGAAGAGAACAGGGCAAGGATAGGAATAGGGAGAGTAGATTGAGCCTCTAAGTTAATTACTTTTGGGCTAGTCACTAGAATTATTTTTGGGCTATAAAATATATATTGTATTTTTTGGGTTACCGAATAATATATGTTTGGGCTACAAATGGTCTTCTTTCTAAAATATAATAGGTTAACTTTGGCTCAGTCCAAATTAACTCATGAGCTAAAATATTTATTGTCCAACATATTAATTTTTGGACGGATTAAATGAATTTGGGGTCAAATTGCCCGAGAGACAACACACCCCTAGACATTATTCGATCGATGTTGTCCTTTCAGGGGAAGGCCATGCAATCTGCCAATCAGTTAGATTTACCATCCGAGATTTAGAAAATAGTACTATAATATATTCACTGCTAAAAACTTAAAAGATTGAACTTATAATATAACTCCACCTTATATAAATTACCAGGAAACTGAAGATGGAACCAACACCAATGGCGAGGAAACGACCCAGGTATGAATCAGATACAAAAGGACTAACTAAAGGCAAGAAATTTGCGCTGCTGACCAGAAAAACAGTAAATTTTGAGCAGTAGTAACCTCCATCTTATTATCTTTCATTGGATAAAATGTCATACTGGGTAGCTTGCCACTTTCTCCAATGCCTCATTTGCTATTAACATAAAACCAAGAAACAAAAGCAAATTAATTACATGCTTACCCAGAAACAAAGAAGTCAAAAAAAATAATTTAAAATTAGAACTAGAAATGGCACCTATAATAAAAGGCATAGTAACGAGGCCACCCTTTGGTATATTTTTAATTGGAATTAAAGAAGAATGAGAAGAAGTTTACTAATGGAGATTAAGCAGCAGCTGAAGAAGAAGAGGAGCTGAGACTCTGTTTAATTGTATAAATGTGACTCTCACATATAGGTGTTAAATTCAATTATTAATATCCCTCCGTTTCCTTCACTTTCCTAAATCCTCAAACATAATCGAAATTAAACTGGAAATATTTCTAAAAATAGTTTTTCAATTTGGGATGAACATGCTTCAAGTTGAAGTTGAAATAAAATTTATAAAATAAATATCGATTTGCAAATAATATACATGTATGAACAGTTAATTCTTCATATGTTTCGGTTTTTCCTTCAATAAATTTCAATTCAATAAATAATTAGAGTGGATTCACCATGAAAATTACACTTGCCGTCCTCGAAACAAAAAAAAAGGAATAGGGCACGTGATTAAGGAATTATTACAATTCAATTAAGTCACATTTCATTCAATTTTTTCTTATTAGAATTCAATTAAGTCAACTTAACCTTTCATTCATTTTTGCCTTGTGAATATCCCTATCTTGTATTTAAAGTGTTTTTTTGTGCTATAAACTAAGATGTACATATGTCAGGTTGGTTCAGATTTTTAATTACTAAATCAAATCGATTACATCGGTTATTAATTTAAAGGTCAAACCAAATCAATAAAATTCGGATTTTTCAATCTCGAGTTTTTCGAATTTTTTGGTTTTTTTTCCATAAAATCTTCATAGCATAAAATATAGAATTTGTGCTCCAAATATTTCTTTAAATATAATATAATAGAACTATATAAGGTATTTTTTTAATAATATAACACAAATATGACATGAATACTAAAATATTCAACAATAAAGATAATAAAATCACATAAAATAAGTATATTAATAAGTCATAATAAACAACAACAACAACAACAACCCAATATAATCCCATAAGTTATTATTGTTGTTGCTAATAATAAGTCATTCAATTCAATTGTACTATGAATGAAAATAGTATTGGATATTTATTTTTTTAGTTTTTCGTTGTTTAGATAAAATGCATAAGTTATTTTTCTTTTAGTGTTTAATCATAAAAAAAATCAGTACTTATTACTCGTACTTATTCTAGCAACTTATTAGTAGTTTTAAATTATGTTTGTTTTCATTATGGCTGTTTAGATAAATTATGGCTTATTAATTTGATATTGATTTAGGATTTAATAGAGTTACTAATATTTATGAACTATAAAATTTATTGGAACATCCAAAAATTGTAAGTCCAAACTTGAAATATTGAAAAGATAAAACTATGAAAAAGCTTAAGAAATATTTATAAATTATACTACAATTAATTCACGTATTAAATATATTTAAAATATATATACATATAATGTCGGGTTGGTTTAGTTTTGGACCTTTAGTTTAACTCTTTTTTGTGGGTAAAACCAAACCAAACCAAATATAATCGGGTAATTTCTTCAACACCAACCCAAACTAAACCAAGCCATAGTTATTTTTTTCTCGAATTATCGAGTTAATACAATTTAACAATTTCTTTTGTACACCCCAATTATAAACCAAAAAGACCGTTATCCCATCTAGAAATACAACATAAGACCTCATTAGTCTGCCTTGTTCCTAGTTCAAATACCATTTTATTCTACCTAATTTGCTATCCCCTCACATCATATTTTCGTGAAAGAAGGAAATAAGAGTTGCTTGTCAAGAAAAAAGGGGGAAAAAGTCCATTTTGCTCATGAACTATTGGAAATAAAATAATTATGTCCATCGTTAGCTAAATAGTCCAATTGTGCCCCTCTCCACTAATATTGATCCACCTTAGACAAAAATCCACTTAAGAAGATATTTTTTTGCCTAGATATATATATTTTTTGGGTGGGAAAGATGGTATAGATGGAAATAAAATGTTCAGAGTTTACCTTTGGGGTGGTGACCTTGAAGTCAATAATGGATGAAAAAGATGGAGAAGAAGGCTTCTCTTTTGTTGATGAAGACGATAATAGTATCTATTTGACGTGGATTTAATGTGTTAATCTTGAATATATTCATGTGTCTAGATACGCGAAGTTAGAGGGCTAGAATAGAGTTCCGTGCAAGTATGAGGTGTTTATTTTCCTATTAAACCTATATATACTAAACGAAAAAGGGTCAAAACTGCCCTCACTGTATTAACTCCAGAATAAAATTGCCCTCCGTTAATCTTTTGCAAGGAAAATATCCCTACCGTTAAATTTGTGGCCTACTTTTGCCCCTAAAACTAACAGCTGCTTGGTAATTATTTTTTAATTTTTTTTAATTCCACATGTCACGTTTTGATTGGTCATTCATTAAACCTGTCCCAAAATCATTTTTTCCGAACCAACCCGACCGACCCGACGCTCCGATCCAAATTTCTCAGTCTTATTCTCTTCTCTTAGTGATAAGCCAAAGCGTTAGTCCCGTAGCTTCCTTTTACTTCCACTGTTCTTCTCCCCCCTACTCATTTTCCCAAAACAAAATCAGTGAACTTTTCTATCTTTGGAAAGAGCTTGTATTCATTGCTTTTCAAATGGATGCTTTCGATTTCGGCAGCGAGAAAATAGAAAACAGAGTGATTCTGATATTCCACAGTTTCAAAAGCGTTGGGAAGCTTTTTCGCATCGGTGAGTTCTGTGTTGGAGTTTTTGTGCTCTTATGGAGTTCTACTCGCTTGCCTTTTGCCGTCAAAATCTCCCGCGAGTATTTCCGGCAACTTATCTCCCTAATACTTAGCCCTAGGTAAGTGGGTTTGGGGGTAAAAAAGGTTTTCTGATGGGTCGGTCGGGTCGGAGCGGATAGGGTAGGGCGGGTAAAAATGATTTTGGGTCAGGTTTAATGAATGACCAATCAAAACATGACACGTGGAATTAAAAAAAAAATTAAAAAATAATTACAAAACATATGTTAGTTTTAGGTGCAAAAGTAGGCCACAAATTTAACGATAGGGACATTTTCTTTCCAAAAGGTTAACGGAGGACAATTTTGTTCCGGAGCCAATACGTTGGGGACAGTTATGACCCTTTTCCGTATACTAAATGACAACTGAAGAATTAGATTGATACAAAACGTTATATCAAAGTGTAAAATTGAATGCTTACTTGCTCTTAATCAATTAATTAGTTGACATGTTAGTTTTTCTGATAGTTTAATTCAACTCTGAACTCCGCAATTTTAAAATACTATGACTTAACTGTTTATTTCTTCAATAGAAGTTAAAGTAGTAATATATTGTTCTTTGCACTAGACAAAGCACCTCAACAACAAATTAATCCAAGTTTGAGAAGAACAACGAATATGTTTTCATTTTAATTTTCCTTATTTATGAAAATTAAAAAAAAATAAAAAACTAACGGTTTCTTTGGATGATTGTTAGGTACGAAAAGAATACTCTATTGATTATAGTTCTTAGTTTCTTCTTGTTTCCGAAAGAGAGAAAACGAAGGGAACATAAGAACAACAACAATCCCGTATAATCCCACTTAGTGGGGTCTGGTAAGGATAGTGTGTACGCAGACTTTACCCCTATCCTGGGTAGAGAGGCTATTTCCAAATAGACCCCCGGCATCCTTCCCTCCAAGAACTTCCACCTTGCTCTTGGGGAGACTCGAACTCACAACCTCTCGGTTGTAAGTGGGGGTTGCTTACCATCAGAGCAACCCTGCAACCTCTCTTGTCGAAGGGAACATAAGAAGAGAGGGAAAAATAAAATTTCATTTCTTTCTAGATACTGTACAAACAACGATAATCCAACTTTGATTCAAGCAAATGATTTCTCTTCATTCTAGATCTAGATAAATATTATACATCAAAATCTCTTCTAAGAAGAGCCTAGCCTAATAAAGAAAGTTACACCTAAACTTGAGAGTATTAATTCTGCTTGTCTCCAACCAAATCTTATATATAGTATTAGTAATTCAAGCTTCAGCCTTCCAAGAAGATGAAATATCCGCCACAGGCATTCTCCTCCTATATATCTTGTCTCTATTACTATATTATTTTATTTTTCTCTCATTTCTTAGTATTATTATATTATTTACGTTCTATTGTTATTATTATTATTATTATTATTATTAATAAAGTCAAACAAACTTGCCCTGCAATTTTAAAAATATCTTTTTGGGTATTCGTATTGTTGGAGTTGTTTAGACTTTTTACATAATTTTTTGTAATGTAAAAGAAACTAAAAGTCGATGTCCAAGTGCACGTTGATGATTAGTTACTCCAAAAGTTTAATTGTTTGACCCCCACCCCAAACCCCTCCCTCTCTTCTTAAAGCCTTATCTTCGAAGTTCACGGGAGAGAGGGAGAATAGTGGACAAATAGGCACGAGTGACTTAATTATGATATACATGTAATTTTGTTCATGAAAATAATATATCTAATATAATCTCATAAGTAGAATCTGAAAGAGTAATATAATGTATATATAAATTGTATCCCTACCTGATAAAGTAAAAGGCTGATTTTCTTTAGTTGCCCTTTGGGTTTATATTAACTTCATAAATATGTAATTTTTACCTAATTATATTACTACTCCATTATAGTAAATCACGTGGTTCGATATAAACATCAGATATAAATAAGTATTTTCTACACCCGTTTGTGAAAAATGCAAATAGAGGACATGATTGGTGTTTGCCATATTCTTCGATACAAAGGGTTAGAATTCAGTAGCAATTAACGGCCTTTCTGTTTAAGCAAAGATCAATTTATTAGTCTTTTCTGAGGTTCAAATTAGGGGATGCATGCATAATTGAGATTCAGGATGTCAAACCTTATCAACTAGTTGTTGACAGATGATTAAATATAACAAAATCTTTTCACAACAAGCAACACCCAAATAGTACTCTTAAGGAAAACGTCAAGTTCACTGAACTTGGTTTGTTGCTGTTGGTCAGGTCCTTTCAGATAGTGAATTTAGCCCTTCTCATACTTTACCTCTATTTTTGTTCTTATTATGCCTCAATCACAAACCAGTCGAATTTAATTCCTCTTTTACTATTTTGCTCTATTCACACGTTAATCTTTTAAAGTAGACTAGAAGTTGCCTCAAATTATGGATTCCTTAAGTATCATGGTTAGTCTTATACTGACATACAAATCTCTAATCAGTTTTAAAATATTTTTGGCACACACACAGAGTTTATGTCAGTGTAACAAGAATAGCAAATCCTTACTCTTAAGTAGTAATTGGTGAATCTTTTTGCTTCATCATTTTCTAATTTTAACCACACCATGCATGTGTCTTCCTAATTTGAAAATTTGCGAACATCATAGACGCTTGCATCAACAACAACAAGGAGTCAATATAATTCCATTTAGTGAGGTTTGGTGAAGTTAGTGTGTACGCAGACCTTACCCTTACCCTAAGATAGGAAGCTGTTTTCAAATAGACCCCCGGCATTTTCAAACTCCTACTTAATTACGTTGAACATTATTATTTTACAACAATAATGGAGTAATAATGAGAAATTTCATAAAGCACTATCTTTTAATAGTAATTAGCCATCTATAGATACCATTTACTATACTACGGATATAAATACCTTTTATGTGGTTATAAGATGTATTTGATGTATTTAAGCTATTGTATTCATGAATACAGTAGCAAAAATAAGCATGAATCAGGGAAGTCCAGCTAATCAGTTGTTGTATTAGAGTGTATTCTATTTAACCAAAAAATAGAATTTCGATTAATGCGATAATTTTAGAAGAACTCGGATTACTGATAATCAAATAAATAAAGAAGAATGATTTTACCAATAATGAAACAGTAAACAAATGTATTCAGATGATATTTCGTGTCTACAATTGATTAGTTATCTCCCTTTTATAGCTATTTGGAGATATACATTTTGCCTTCGTCATAATAAGACTATTATGGACAATTAAAGACATTAAATACTACCTAACACAATCATTATATTTAATACAGAATTACTAACGTTTTCAGTGTTTAATGCCCATTAGATACTGTATCTGTACTCTCATATATTGTCAGATTCATTTCACTTGGTTCTTGAACCCGAACGACTTAAGTAGGTATGGGCGCTGAATACTTTGATTAACCGCTCGTGCCTTTTCCTTTGCCTCTGCTCGTAAATGGTGCAACTCGTGCCTCTTTACCAGTGATAACTCTTTGACTAGTCTATGCGTCACGACACGTCACATTTGTATCACTTTAATATGTAAACTCAATTTTTCTCAATACAGATAGTCCCCCCACTTGCCATTTATTCATCAGTAGAATATTTGGGAAGTGAATTTCATTACAACGATAACTTTTTTCACCATTAATTCTATGACAGAATTATCATTTCAATTCTCAATTCCATTTAATGCTCTTTACATGTATCACCTTTTCATTAGTTCTGCAATTTTGCAGCCCCTTTTAAGGCTTTTTCACGGTTTCACTATTCACGAAGTGTCAGTTATCATTATAATGGTACTTCCACATTACACTTTTTCCTTCGGCGGTTGCTTATCAGTATAAATATAACTTCTTTCTTTGTCTTTACCTCATCAAGTTTACTGAATATTCAATTTCTTAAATCTCTCTTTGCTTCTTCATCGTCTTATCCTTCTTTATCATATCTTCATCAAACTCTAACCCTAGAAGGGTTCCTATAGTTGACATCTTCTCTAACGCTCCAAGTAGGATCAGAAGAGGATGTAGACTTTGTAGTTTAGGCTGTACGTGGTTCTTCTATTCCATCACCTAGCTCTAGCCCTTCTGCTAAAACTAGAGGTTCGCTTTCACAAAGATCTTCTTCTAGAGGTAAAAAAAACCTTCTGAACCTCTTCGTGAGCCTACAGGACCGAGAATCTCTTAAGAATCAAGTTTTTCGCTCAAATTAAGAGGGTTTAATTTATGTAGTTCATAGGGACTGCTATTGGAGCAGTGACTTACCTATCATTATTCCTAATCCAAATCAAAGAAGCACTTCTTACATGACCGGGCTTTCTTTTGTCTATACATACCTTTTCACCTTAGGATTTAAACCAGCTAATGATCCTGTCATTCTTGAGTTTTGTCGTTTCTTTGATATTTGCTTGGGTCAAATTGGCCCAATCGTATGGAGGGTTGTTGCCTGTTTGAGGCATTTGACCAACACAACCAATGTTCCTTTTACTTTCCCACATTTGATTCACCTTTACTCCCTTAGAGTATTTCGCAATGGTGTTTTTACACTAATAGCCAGGAGCAAGAGAATTTTGGTGAGCCTTGAAGATGACAAAGACCGTGGATGGTATGCCAGGTTTGTTGCTGCCCCCACTATTGGTTTAACGGGTGATGAGAATGTTCCCTTCCCTGAGAAGTGGAATTTTGCACGTAAGTCTTGTAACTTTCTCATACCTTTTTCTCCATATTTGTCAGGTTTTCTAACTTTTCCTTTCCTTTTTAGCAACCATGGGAGTTGGGAAAGATATTCTCAATTTTCGTGATTGGATAGACAAGTTACTGAGGATTGCACCAATGGATGGTAGGTCTTAGAAGACCCTTTTTAACTGATTTGGTTATAAAGTAAAAACTCATGGTAAGAAATTTTTTATTTTATTTCATAGTTTTTTTACCGCACTAATTTCAATCCTTCTTTTTATGACGATTTGCTATTCGAGGAGTTACTGTCGAGGCAGTCACGGCTTCTCGTATCTCTTTAGAAATGGCTCAAGAAAAATCTTGAGTTCTTCAGCAAAAAAAAGTCGTTGATGATCAAGACTCTGAAGAAGAGGAAGAGGGGAGCTCTTTTGTGATAAGGCCACGAGCTCGAATATGCATCATTTCTGGTGATGAAGCAGAGGCATCCCCCCGTCATTATGTTCCTCTTATCGAGTCTATTGAGACCCTGGTAGTGATTCCCTATGATGATGTTGTTCCCGCGGCTGCTCATGTCTTTGTTGAGTAGCTCTTTATTATAGTTTTGATAGTGAGGGCTTACGCCATGTTTTAGATGAAGCACCCTTGGCTTCTTTTTCGTCACCTGTATCTATAACTCCTTCTTTGTCAATCTCAGCTGTTTCTGTTCCTCCCCAGCCTATTTTTACCACTTCTTTTGTCCCTCATTCAACAATTCCTCCTCCAATCATTCACAATGCTGAAGTTGGTTCCTCAAGTAGGAGTGCTGCTATGAGATGGGTAGTCATTGAAGTCCCTGCTGAGAGCAGTCTCTTAAGGAAATCAGGTCAAGAAGATATATGGATGGAACCTTTAATTTACCTAGTTGAAAAAGCTAAGATAGAGAGACATAGTTCCTTGACATTGATGAATGACATTGTGCATGCTTCCTTAAAGGTATTCTCCCTTTTTTTTTTTAAATTTCTACATTGTCATTTTTGCATATTTAGGATTCTCATTTCCGTTCCTTTTCTTTCTTCCTTTTGTTAGACCAATCTCATTGGTACGGAGTTGATTAGGCAGAGCAATTAGTGTGCGACTCTCAAGGAACAATATGAAAGCTTGCAAATTGATGTGGAATACTTAGAAGAGAGTAAGAGTACCTTGGAGCAGAAGGTACGGGTTTTGACTTCGGAGCTGGCGGTTGAAAAGGCTTCCTCCATCCAAGCATATATAGAAAAAACTTGCCTTGAAAACTCCTTCTTAGAACAACTATCCAAGGCTAGTAAGGAAATCAGAGAGTTGAAGGCTCTCTTGAGTGGAAAAGAAGCTTACGCTGGGGAGCTCGTGCAGAATTTAACTCAAGTACAAGAAGACCTTCGAGTTTCTTCTGATAAGGTGTGTTCCTTAGAAAGCTCCCATGCCTATATTCAAACTTCCTATACATCTTCCTTGGCCAAAAATGAGAAGTTAAAGAATGAAATTACTGACAGGGAAAGGGATTAGATCCTTGAGGATAAGTCTGCTATTGATGTGAGTTGGCATTTTTTAATTCTCGCCGTGATACCCTAGTTGAAGCTAGCCAGGATAAGTTCGACTTGGAACTTGAGTTTGCTAAAATCAATGAAACTATTGAAAAACTCAATAACCCCAAGATTTTTCTTCTCCTATGGTCGAAGCTTCCGTGGATGTTGAAATTGATACGGGTATCCCAACCTCTTCAAGCCCAGTCGAGCCTGTTTTGTAAGCCAAGTTGCACCCGCAACTGTTGATACACCTGCTTCAATGCCTCCAACTTCTTAATGATAAGTTTTTAGCTATTTTAATGTCTTTGTGTTGTTATTGTTTTATTTGGAAAATTATGATCAAACCCTTGGTTTCATTTGAGGGTTCGTTTTGGGAACTCAAGTCCCCAGACCTTTTCATGGGGAAATTTCTATAAACTATTCGTAGTTTTACGACTAAGTTTGTTTTTGGTCTTAAGTTCTTAATATTAAGAAGTTTCCTTGTTGACCTTCCATTTTATTTATTCTTGCCTTTATTTCTAAGGACTTAAACAATAATTTGCATTTTTTATTCTTAAAAAAAGGCTTCTATTAACTTCATGAATATTCAAATTAGTCATGATTTATATAAAAGAAGACCCTTTTATATTCGACACTTAATGAAGAGGATGTCTCAACTTCATAATGGTGTTAACATACGATGAAAGAAATAGGAGTACACATGTTTCTTTGAAATAACTTTGACAAGTTTTCATTTGAACTTTGTCTAATTTTGGATAACACTTTACATGTATCTGAATTATATTTATAACTTTCTCGTAATTGTTTTTCTTGTAACAAATTTTTGTTTTAAAAAAGATGTAAATAAACACGAGATTTTTGTTTATAACCCGTTTCAATACATTTCCTTCACCCTAACTATGATAAGGTTTTCCTTTGGCCTTAGCTCGTAACTTTGCTCTACACTTGACTCATTCAATAAGTGAATGTTTCAGGCTTGATATTTGATTATTTTCCAATCTTCTTTGCCTTCTTTATATACTTGACCGTGCATATTATATAGTCCCCTAAGTGTTTGAGCGTTGAAGTTTGGAGCCTCGAACACTTGATTGTTCCTATCATTTGGTCCTTTTCTTGAAAAGGAAAAACATACGGGACCCAGAGGTTCGATTATAGATGCAGACTGCTTAACCCGTTTGAATTTCTATCAGAATAATTGTAACCCTAGGCCAGGAAGTTTAATTCATTCCATATGCCTTGCAGGTCGTGACTCATCATTTAGAACATGTTAGCCTTTTGCCTAACATCTAAAATCGTTAGTAAAATTTTAATAACTCAAAAATTAAATTCAAAAATATGGATACCTGACCGTGGTTATTCCTTAGAAATAGTATTTCTTCATATGAACAACGTTCCAATGTGAAGGTAGTATCTTGCCATCCATTGTTTCTAGTTCGTATGCTTTTTTTCGTGCAATATCATGAATTCTATAGGGTCCTTCCCATTTTGGACTTAATTTCCCAGCATTAGCTGCCTTTGTAGATTGAAAAACCTTTTTGAGCACGAAGTCCCCAATTTTGAAGAAACCGAGGAGTGCTCTTCGGTTATAGTATCGTTCTATGACCTGCTTCTAAGCTTCCATTCTTATTAGTGCAGCTTCTCTTCTTCCTTCAAGTAAATCAAGATTTTCCCGCATTTCTTCATCATTAGACTCTTTTGACACATGTGTGAACCTTGTACCCGGATCTCCTATCTCAACAGGAATCAAAGCTTCAGCTCTATAAATTGATGAAAATGGTGTTTCTCCTGTACTTATTTTTGTTGTTGTGCGATATGCCCATAAACCACCAAGTATCACTTCCGGCCAATTGGACACATGTGTGAACCTTGTACCCGGATCTCCTATCTCAACAGGAATCAAAGCTTCAGCTCTATAAATTGATGAAAATGGTGTTTCTCCTGTACTTATTTATGTTGTTGTGCGATATGCCCATAAACCATCGAGTATCACTTCCGGCCAATTGACTTTGGATTCCTCTAAACGCATCTTTAAAGTATTGATAACGACTTTGTTTGTTGACTGAGCTTGCCCATTACCTACAAGATGATAAGGTGTAGATGTAATCCTTTTGATTTGTCAACTTTGAAAGAACTCTGTGATTTGAGCGCCTATAAACTGAGGTTCATTATCACATACGGTTTCCTTGGGTACACCGAACCGGCATATAATATTCCGCCAAATAAAATCTCTAACTTCCTTTTCTCGCGCCTATTTGAATGCTCCTGCCTCCACTAATTTAGTAAAATAATCAGTGCGTACGAGCAAAAATTTTACATGCCTTTTGCTTGTGGTAGTGGACCCACGATATCCATCCCTCATTTCATAAATGGCCACGGTGCAATGACCGGATGTAATAGCTTTGCAGGTCTATACATACTATTACCGTACCTTTGGCATTTATCACATTTTGCCACGAAACTTTCCGCTTCTTCTTCTATTATAGGCCAATAATAACCTACTCTGATTAGGGTTCTTACCAATGATCTTCCTCCTGCGTGATTTCCAAAATTTCCCTTGTGTATTTCTCTCATTACATATTCTGTTTGAGAAGGTCCGAGACATCTTGCTAAAGGACCACCGAACATTTTTCGGTAAAGATTGCCTTGCATTACAAATTACCGAGCTGCCTTTTTTCGAAGCGCATGAGCTTTTTTCTTATCTCCAGAGACGGTTTCATACTGCAAAAAAGCAACAATTTCATTCCTTCAATCCCAGGTTAAGTTATTAAAATTTACCTAATTTTTATCGGGGTCGAGAACTGAATGGAATAGATAAATAACTGAAGCATTTGTATCGCTTTCCACACCTGCCGTAGATGCGAGATTAGCTAGGCTTCTGCTTCAACATTTTCTTCCATTGGTATTTGTGTAACCTTCCAAGTTTGAAATTGTTTTACCAACTCTCGTGCCTTTTTTAGGTATTGCTGCATCCTTGTTTTCCTGGCTGTATAAGTTCCCAGTATTTCACTAACTACAAGTTGTGAATCACTTTTGATGATAATCTGATTTATGCTAAGTTCTCGTGCCAGTTCTAGACCTGCAACTATAGCCTCATATTCCGCCTCATTGTTAGTCATAGAATTACATTTAATAGCTTGTTGAATGGTTTCACCCGTTGGTGGTACCAAAACAATCCATAAACCTGCACTTTTTACGTTAGATGAACCGTTAGTAAATAAGGTCCAAATCCCTGGGTTAGTTCCATTGAACACCTGCAACTCTTTTTCTGTTTCTAATTGCATCCCTTGGCTAAAATCAACCACGAAATCAGCTAACACTTAAGATTTTATAGCAGTTCTAGGCTGGTATGTAATATCATATTCGCTTAACTCTATAGCCCACTTTGCTAATCTTCTTAATAACTCATGCTTATGTAGAATATTGCATAGTGGAAAAGCAATTACTACGGCAATAGAATGACATTGAAAATAAGGTCTTAATTTTCTAGACATCATCATTAATGCAAGTGCAAGCTTTTCTAATTGAGGATATCGCGTCTCCGTATCTAATAAAGATATGATGACATAATAGATCGGGGATTGCATACCTTGGTCCTCATGGACTAGAACAACACTTACCACTACTTCTGAAATAGCAAGTTAGATGAGCAATCTTTCTCTAGCCTTTGGTTTTGCAAGCAATGGTGGATTTGATAAATATATTTTCAAAATTTTGAGTGCATGATGACATTCCTCATTCCATTCAAAATGGTCTTGCTTTTAAGAACTGAAAAGAATCTGAAACACCTTTTTGATGATTTAGAAATGAATCTTTCCAAGGCTGCAATTCTTCCTTTCAATCTCTGAACTTCTTTTTTACTTGAAAGTACATCAAGGATTTCTTCAATAGCTTTAGTCTTTGCAGGATTCACTCCAATACCACGGTTAGAAACAATAAAATCTAAAAATTTACTTGATGCGACGCCAAATGCACATTTCTCCGAATTTAACTTCATATTAAATTTGCGTAAAATTTGAAATGTATCAGATATCTGTGATGTATAATTCATTGAGTGATGAGTTTTAACGAGCATATCATTTATGTAAACCTTTATAGTTTTACCTAAATGTTCTTGAAACATTTTAGTAACCAGCCTTTGATATGTTGCACCAGCATTTTTGAGACCAAAAGGCATAACTTTATAACAGTAAGTCCCCCTATCTGTTATGAATGAAGTTTTTTCTTCATCTACCGGATCCATTTTGATCTGATTATACCCTGAATATGCATATAAAAAACTTAATAGTTCATACCATGTAGTAGAATCAATTAGTTGATCTATATGCGGTAGTGAGAAAGAATCCTTAGGACAAGCTTTATTAAGATCTGTGTAATCCACACAAACTCGCCACTTACCGTTCTTCTTTGGAACTACCACATTATTGGCTAACCAATTGGGATACTTTACCTCACAGATAGAACCAATCTTAAATAATTTTTGCACCTCTTCTTGAATCACCTGATTTTTGAAATCTCCTTGCTTTCTCTTCTTTTGTTTGATAGGAGGGTATGATGGATCTTCATTTAATTTGTAAGTCATTACCTCTGGTGTTATTCCTGTCATATCAGCGTGGGACTAAGTAAAACAGTCTACGTTAGCTTTTAAAAATTCAATTTACTTATCTTTCATGTCTTGGCTTAGATTGGCCCCTATGTAGACTTTCTTGTCAGGCCATTGTGCGAATAATACTACAACCTCCAGCTCTTTGATTGTTATTTTGATATTTTCATTTTTCTCTGATTCTTGAATGGTATTGGGCCTTGAGTCCACATCTGTATGTCCTTGTTCAGTTGAGGTTTGAGTTGTGGTACCCTCAACTGGCTTCTGCGATCGCTATTTTTCTTCGTTTTTTATTTTTACATCTGGTATAGAGTTAATATTTCTAGATGTATATCGATCTCCACAAAATTAACATATTTCCTATGGTGATGAAAATTTAATAACTTGATGAAAGGTTGAAGGAACATCATCCATTTCGTGAATCCATGGTCTCCCAAGGATCATGTTGTAAGCCATCTCCATATCCACTACCTGGAATTTTGTGTCTTTGACAACTCCTTCCGCGAATGTATTGAGTATTACCTCTCCTTTCGTGATAACACTGAAATTGTCAAATCCAGATAAGGTATCCGCCTTTGGTATTAATCTATCTTCAGCTACATCTCACGTAATACTCTTAGCAAAATAATATTCACGGAACTACCTGGATCAATCAAAACTCTTTTTACATTAGTATCATGTACAAGTAAAGATATTACTAGTGCATCATTACAAGGAGATAATACACCATCTGTATCTGCATCATCAAATGTAATGATTTCCCCTTCTATAACATGGTGCACCCATTTCTCCCGAGTAATTGTGATTTTGGAAATCTTATTAGCTGTAGTGTATGTCATACATTGATGTCTTCACCCCCGCTTATGACGTTGACGGTCCTTTTTGGAGAAGGTGGTTTAGGGGGCTCCTGCCTATTCTTCATGAATGCTTGCTTACCTTTCTCACTGAATAACTCAGTGAGATACCTCTGTCTTAATAAATGATCAACTTCACTCTATAAAAACCTACACTCAGTAGTCTTACGCCCGTTATCTTTATGAAATTCGTACCAATGATCAGGGTTGCGCCTGTTTTGATTCGATCTCATCTCTTTTGGCCATCGTACCTTGTCCACCATGCTTCTTAAAACAGCTACGAGTTCACAAGTGCTTACATTGAAATTATAACCACCGAACCTCGCCTTTAAGTTTCTATTATCATCTCGAGACTCATTTATGTTTCAATCATTCGCTGATCTTGATGACGAACCCAATTCTCTATTCCTTGATCAATGGTCGTACCTCTGATTATCCTATTTTGACCATGAGTCTCTTCCCGTAGGTCCCATGTATGGTTCGTACCTGTTTTTACCGGACCTTTTTTTAGTTTATGCCCGTCTCGAACTTTTCGTTTCTTCTTTTTAATATCGTGAGATAATATCTTCTTCAATACCTGGCTTCGTTTTATACATGTTATAAATGTCATTCCATGTTGTTGTTGGGAATTCACAAAAATTCTCTTTGAGTCGCCTCGTAGCTTCTGAGCTTTTTTCATTCAAGTTACTTGTGAATGCTATAGCTGCCCAATTTTTAGGTACACGCGGTAATATTATTCTTTCACGATGGAACCTGTCTACGAACTCTCTAATCAATTCTGAGTCCCCTTGCTTGATTTGAAAAATATCCTCCATTCTTTTTTCGACTTTTTGAGCTGCCGAGTGTGCTTCAATAAAAGAATCTGCAAGCTTAGCAAAAGAATTTGTAGAATTTTCGTGTAAAAGAGAATACCATGTTAATGCACCCTTAGTGAATGTTTTACCGATTTTTTTGACCAATACTGATTCAATCTCCTGTTTAGTCAAGTCATTGCGTTTAACGCCTGTTGTGAATGCAGTTACATGGTCTCGTGGATCAGTTGTTCCATCATATTTTGGAATATCAAGAATTTTGATTTCTTTGGAATAGGGAGGGGAGCAACACTTGGCTTCCAGGGTTGTTGTGAATATTTATCCGCGTCTACCCCTTTAATTACAGGTGGTACCCCAGGTATTTGCTCTATGCAATCACTTTGCTCCTTGAGCTATTTCTGCAATGCTAGTACTAAATTTTATAAATCTGAATTGACTAAATTACCTGGTATTCCTTCTTGTGATTTACTGGGGGTTCCACCATTTTTTGAATTAACAAGCCCGGAACGAGGATTCTCTAAAATGTTGTGATTTGGAGGAGGTATGAGTGGTGCAGCAGGTAATTGACTAGCAAAAGCTTCAAGAGCTTTATTAACCTGTGCAGCAATTAATTTTTGCACAGCTTCATCGATAGCTTCAGCATTTTCAAATTGAGTGTTTCCATTTGCGTGAGATCCATCCGGAGTGCCTTCTCGAGATCGTTGAAGAGAACTTTATGGAGAAGGGATCGGGGTGTGATTATTCTATAGATTTTCGTGAAGTTGTTGGTTTTCTGTATTTACTTGAATGTTGTTGTTATTGTTCGACATGGTTGATGTAACATGGAAAGTTCAAAAAGAATAGATTACCATATTTTCGGTAACGGAACTAACTTGTTTAACCAAATAATAGAATTTCGATTAAAGAGATAAATTTAGAAGAACTCGGGTTACTGATAATCAAATAAATAAATAAGAATAATTTTGCCAATAATGAAATAGTAAACAAATGTATTCAGATGATATTTCGTGTCTACAATTGATCAGTTATCTCCCTTTTATAGCTATTTGGAAGATATGCGTTTTGCCTTCGTCATAATAAGGCTATATGAGAAATTAAAGATATTAAATGCTACATTACACAACCATTATATTTAATACAAATTTTCTAACATTTTCAGTGTTTAATGCCCATTAGATACTGTATCCGTACTCTCATATATTGTTAGATTCATTTCCCTTGATTTTTAAACCCAAACGATTTAAGTAGGTATGGGCGCTGAGTCCTTTGATTAACAACTCGTGCCTTTTCCTTTGCGTATTCTCGTATCTGTTGCAACTCGTACCTCGTTACCAGTCATAACTCTTTGACTATTCTACGTGTCACGACACGTCACCTTTATATTACTTTAATATGTAAACTCAAATTTTCTCAATACATATTCGACTATATTCATGGAGTGAAACATGAGATTACAGCTGAACAGATTATTATATTCGACTGTATTCACAACACTATTTTTAAAACAGAAAGTAAATCAATTAACATAATAGACTCCTAATATAACTCAACAAACTCAATTATAACACACAAATTTTGTATTTTATGTTATAAAAAGATTCTCAACCTAAAAATACCCCAAAATATAGCAATCTTCAGAAAAATTAAATAATACATCTGAATACATAAATTATATTAATTAAAAAAAACTTATGAATACATTCATGACATATAGCGAGATAGTGAATACAACGAAATACATTAAAATACAATGAGAAAAAAGATAGTGAATACAATGGAATATATGGAATATAACGAGATGCATTGAATTACAACAAAAAAAGACAGTGAATTCAATGAAATATATAATAGTACAACGTAATATGATAAAAATAAATTGAAATATAGGAGGTAAAAATTCCTTCTTATAAAGGGCTTATCTATTTCAATGGCAGCTGCAGGGCCCACAATATACCATGTGATGAATCAGAGAACATGGCCATACAAATCGGATAGTGATCCTCAATTAACCGCCTTTTTATTCATGTAAAAAACACCCCCAAACATCATAATATAAGAAAAGACAACCCCACAAACCATAATCCCCAATTCAATCCAATTCCATCATCAAATCAAGAATAAAGGGGAGGAAAGTCCAAAACAAAATCTTGAAATCGGAGATCGATGAGTGTTGGTGGTGCAGTTCAAGCAGTACCACTTACCTTGATATTGCTGCTTCCCCTGTTGATCCAGTCAATTCCGTCCTCAAACTCATCGCGAGTGCAACTATACGCTAACAATTCTCCTACTACAATAGAGGATATCGACGAAGGAGAAATCGCAAGCGAACTAGACAGAGAAGAGGAAGAGAATCGGGAATATTAATGGGATAGGGGAATAGAATGTGATGTATCGAAGTAGAGAGAGAGAAAAAATATTGTAACTGATTAGTGTATTTAGTTGCTTAGGGCTAGGAAGTAAACAAAATTTAAATATTTTGCTGTAAACCTTAAAATGTATCTATAGAATATAATTTTTTTAAAATAGTATTTATTTAAAATAAATAAGGTGTTAACCTTTGCTAGAGAAGGTAAAATTTCCAGTAATAATTATGCCTATATCTCAAAAAAGTTAATGTCGGTTAACCCAAATAGCCACCCACCTAATTTCTTAAATTAAAAATAATCGGGATATATATATATATATATATATATATATATATATATATATATATATATATATATATATATATATATATATATATATATATATATATATGCATATAAATAAAAAAATAAATAATTAATATGATCGACTATTTATATAAAGATTTCTGTAATTAAACTCATATTGTATTTAACTTGCTTATACTATTAAAATATGGAGGAAAATTATTAGTTAAAGGTGACCATCATATATTCCAAATGGTTGAGTTTTCTTACTTTGACAAGCCCACACATGGCTACAAGCACTTCTTTGGGATGAATCTGCGGCTTGACCGGACCCACCCTGTCCCTTGTCTAACTTCTTCTAGCTATGCTCCTGCCTATATTCACACCTACCATTAAATTCCAAATTAACCATTTCGGCTGCCCAATTCATTCTCCTATTAGCCTATTAATTAAACTTGGCTCTATCCTATGAGATAATACTAAAAAAAGTGCCTTAAAATAAGACAATTTTAACGGCCACGACTCGTGAACGAATAACATCATTATCACCTAATCTTTTTGAATGTACTTAATTTAAGAAATACTTCTTTTAACAAGTGGAAGTGGATTAGTATCGTTGACGTTGCGTTTAGACTTCATAATAAGAAAATGATAGGAAAAAAGAGAGAATTTAACATTTGGACCTTAACTTTATTTCCTATGACATTAAAGTCAATAACTATTTTTATCGCAAGAAAATAATTTAAATTTATCCTGAATAACAATAAAGTTCTTAAGGTCGTCCACTATAAAGACAAAATTTTACTATTATAATACGCAAGATTTTATGGTTTTACTGTTTTAGAAAATAAAATTTGGTTATTTAACATGGAAACACAATTTTATTACTTTATTACTGTCCTGAATAATATTAAATAACCATACGAGAAATATACTCGAAAAGGAGACCGAAGATTCTCATTGACGTTATGGGTTGGTATTCAATATCAATTGAGAGAAGAAGTCAAGATTAAGAGGATCCAATGCAAATATTCCTGTAAAAGCAGAGCATCGAGACAAAAAAAAACCTCAAAAGAAGATTTTATCTGTAAGCATCTTCCTTTGCTTGTTAATGAAGGGAAAACTTAAAAACACATTGTAAACAAGTAAAACAGAGTCAACACATTTTCTAAATTTTTTTTCATTAACACCAAATTAAAGAAAAACTACATTACTGTTACTGTATTACAATAGAATGGCAAGAATGCCACACTAGATCCATTTTTTTCTCCATCAAATTAAACCACTACTTCATTTTTGGGGAAAATCCTAGAAGGAACAGCAAAACGAGCAGAGAATGATCTAGAAAGTTCATCATCATCAGCAAATATAGAACCCTGCTCATCAAAATTCTGTGAATAAGAATGCGGATCATAAGTAAACCGCATTGAGTTAGAGCAATCGAAAACTCGCTTTTTGTCTTTTCTGATCTTCTTCCATAGCAATCTCCAAATAGGTCCTCTGCTCGATCTGCTCACCGGAAACTTATAGGTGACGAATGGATCATAGTCTCTACCGGAGTAGCTCCGCCGCCAGCAGATATTGCCGGCGTAGGAATCGCACCAAGCTCCGATATCCATAAGAGTAGACAAAATGGATGTATGTTTTCTGAATGTGAATTTGAAGTTTTTTTTTTTTCTTTGACTTAGAGAGTTGTGAGTGAGTGAGGTTTTAATGGAATTAAAGAGGTTAAAATGTTAAATGCATTGTGGGGGAACAAAGTGGGCTATTTATAGAGAGGAAAACGATGTATCTCTAGACTCCAACTGTATGGTCTTGCGTAAAATGGTCCAGCTCAGAATTAGCAAGTGACATCTCAGGGGTAAACTAGTCATTTTAATAGGTTGTACTATATGTGGCTAACATTTTTTAATTGGGTTGTGATTAAGTGATTAGTTATTTCTAATATTATCACTTTTTGTCAGCGCCATAAATTATTTATAAAAAACTATCTATATAATTTGTATGTAATATAATATATATATATATATATATATATATATATATATAAATACAAAAAAATATAAATTTTATATATTTTTATTATTATTATTTATACAGCAATTATACAATGATATTTTTCTTAATTGTTTTTATTCTTCAGTTGTGAAGATTAATAGGTCTATAAACTATTATTATTAATCATACATATATTATGCAATTAAATTGAGATGTTTGACTAAAACATTTGATGGGATCACATGCCCTTTAATTTAGACAACTCAGATTATGAACCTTGGATTCTATTAGAGTTTTTTTTTTAAAACCCCTCCCAAATTAGGAGGATTTATAGTGCTTTCATATTTTCCCTCCCTGATAACTCGAACTCATAACCTACCGATTATAGTTAGAGGTACTTTACCAACTGAGCAAGCCTCACTTGTCTATTAGAGTTGATATTTATGTTTAAATTTTATAACAGTAATAATAGCCACGTCTCACTTGCAACTACTGTGTATTACATTTAGAAAAAAAGAAAGAGTATTCCAAAGTAAACAGTCAGATTCAGAGCATACTATGAATTAAATTATGTAAGAGTTAGGGGTACATAAATCGAACGGAAAAACCATACCAAATAAAAAAATATCAAATCGATGAGGTTTGATTTGATTTGGTTTGATATTGAGTAAAAAATACTAACCGAATTGACACATAAATATGTACAGTAACTTTTATATATATTTTTTAGACTTTATATAAAATTTTCTTTAAAAAATGTCTAGAAATATTTGAGATTCTCTCATGGGATGTAATATTTAATAAAATATTTTTATTTTTATTAACTTTAAATAATGTGATGTATATCACAATCTTTTCAAGTGTTATTGAAATACGTCAATCTCTAATTTTAAAATTCGATTAACTCTTTTTTTGATAATTAATTTTCTTTATATTAATCACCAAAGTGAAATCATCACAAAACTATAGTTTGAGTTATCTCTGCTGACTATGTCGACTAAATCATAGTACCCTTAATCTACTCCAAAGGCCTATACAGGCTGCTACTCTCTATACTAATAAGTACTTCTGTAATTGAATTCTGGCTTTAGGATCAACTCTAACATTACAACTAGGCTATCTCTCGACGATATATTTTTTCAAAGATACGATTATTTCTTTCAAGCCATACTGCATAGGATATTATTGTGAATACCAGTCTGCAAATACTGGCCTGGTTGGATTTCCCTTTTGCTTTCTTGATGATCTATTGAGATGATGATGCCAATTGCTATAGCTTACTTGATCTTTCTGAATCCAGTTCCATATTCTACTCAATACTCCTGTTGTATAAGGACAATGCAGAAATAGATGATCTCTTGTTTTTAGTTGTCCCCGGCATAATACACAACTTTGATCAAAGGTCATTCCCCAGCTTGCTATTCTATCTTTGGTAGGTAATCTTCCATGTAACATTAACTATAGAATGAAAATAACCTTTTGTCGAGCAGAATTCTGAAATACCAAACTTTTCCAACTCATTCTTGGTAGGTCTCCCAGTAGCTGTAGATACATATGTCTGATAGTCTCTTTGTTATCTCTTGTGCACTGAATTTATTGTAGAACATCTCTCGCAGCTATTATTCTTCAATCCAACTAGCTTGCTTTGGGGTAGGCATAGTCTGAATCTGTTGATGTTTGATGTAGTAGGCAGCAATCCACCTAATCTACAATTTATCTTCTTTATAAGCTAGATCCAAGTATACTTAGCAACTGCAGCCTTGTTCCAGATCATCAGGTTAATGATATTCATGCCACCAGTCAATTTTGGAGTACACATTTTGTCCCATGCCACATAACTCTTTCTGGTAATAGTATTAGTACCAGACTATATGTAACTTTTACACATAGCATCTATCATCTTTAACACTTTGGAAGGTAGAATAAACAACTGAGTCCAATATGTCTAGATTCCAAAAATAACAAATTTTAATTGTATTCGACAAGCATAAGAAAGCTTTTTTGCGGTCAACAAAAAAGTGTTAACTTTGAAAGTGTTAATCAACAAAAATTGAATATGAGATAACTAAAAAAATAACTATCATGTTACTAAGAAAATTCTTTCATAAGAATATTTAATAGATTGCTAATTTTTTTAAATTTTTTTAAAATATATATTTACTTATAAAAAATTTAGCAAAGTAAAATTGACATATTTTTTATGTAATAAAAAAAAGACCCAAAAAATTCAACAAATAGAATTAATCCAAACCAAAATAGTTGATTTGGTTTGATTTTAATAAAAATCGAACTATCTCGATCCGTGTACACCCTTACCAAAAGGTATGTTGTAAAGGAACAATGGAGGCAAGATTAGCTATGAAACTTGATCAGTTAAATTTCTATCCTTAACTTTTGTGGTTGTAGTAGCCATCCATGGTGTAGTTGTGACATGATATGGTTGACTTTTGTAGATCCTGATGTTGGGCATCATGTCCAACCTCAGTTTTTTCTTTCCTTATGTACATATAGTTTCGATTGGTAATAAAAATTTATTTATCAAAAGAAATAAAAATAAAAATAATAGCCACATCTCAATTTCGAAAAATTTAGATTGATTATATTTTCTCAAATTTCATGTTGGTCCGTATTATTCGATCTTGTTCATGCTAAACTAATAACAATTACTATTGCGTTTTAATTCAATACAAGATATAATCAGGCCAGCTCAATAACTATGAAGGCCTAAAATAAGTTTCAGTGAGTGACCTTATTTTTTATATATAAAAGAAAAAATATTCATATGTAATTTCATTTAAATTCTATATTTCTAGCTTTTTTAAGCACAATTATTAATAATTTTATCTAAACCATTTAAGTTCTCTTGAGGTATACCTTCTAATTAAGGTTTTTATTATTCGCTAAAATTTTATCAATGGCGCGTTGTGAGATTGTATTAAAGTTTTAATCTTTTTTTTTAATTATGAATAATAATCGAATTCTTTCTCAATTTATAGTCTAGAAAATAATTCTCAATATATAAAAGAAATCTCAAATTATGATCAATAATCTAATCTTACCTTTTTACTATGAAAATCTGTAATTTCTCATTTAAAAATACTAAATATTCTTCTAAATATAAATTATATATAACGTATTAGGAAATTTTGGGGCCCCAAAAAATTATGAGGTTCAAAGCAACTGCTTTAACAACTTTACCCTTAGGCCGACCCTGGTTGCAGTTTACTACTAATATAAATATATATTATTAATGTTGTTCCATTTAATTGGAACAAATAATTGTGCTTAATAAGCCTAAATTATTGAGAGAAAAAGAAACTGGATCTTGCTTTCATCTTTTTTTTTCTTCACATTATCTTATTTTTTCTCAGTTTCAGTTACGCCTAAACAAGAAAAAAGAAAATGAAAGGATGAATAACAGGAAATCATTTACAAGGGAGTGAAGGACTGGTCTCTTTCTCTTTAGGCCGGGGCCCGGAGAAAGAGTGAGACAAAAAGAAAAGACAATTATCAAAATTAAAGACAAAATTACAGAGTCAATGCACTTTATAAATTGACCTTGCACTATTTTAGTTTAGTTATAAATTTGTAAATATATAGCTAAATATTAATGAGATCTTTTTTTTTCCCATCCCCTCTAATTATAATCTCATTTATTCCTACCTATCCCTATTGTAGCTCTCTCCTCATTTTTTACCTATAAATATTTAATTTAATTAATGAAAAAAATCATATGCAAATAAAACAGAAAAGAAAAATCAGTTTTACATTCAGTCAACATTCATTCGTGCTTTCTTGCATAAACAATACTTCTTTATTTTTTTTAAACATTTTTTATATCTTCATGTTTATACATACCTACCACATCTACAAACGCAAAAACAGACGCGAGAAACCTAAAATTTCATCTCCTTTAATGCTAATCTTGTTAAATTTCAATTATGATTTTGTGAGAAATTTGGAGTGGATATTGTTTGAACTTATTAGAAATAGTCTAAGCCGGTTGTATACAAAGATTGAAGTTATTTGCTGGAGATTTGGACTAGTTTTATACAAAAACTATAAGTGAAAATCGTAAAAAAATTTTGTCACCGATGCTTATACACTTTTACGCAATGTTATATACTTTTATACAAAGAGGTATATTATGTATATAGTTGTATGAAAGTGTATAAAGATGTATAATCACAGAATAAAAATATACTTGATACACTATGTAAATAGGTTTTTATTAGAAGAAGAAGAAGAAGAAGAAGAAGAAGAAGAAGAAGAAGAAGAAGAAGAAGAAGAAGAAGAAGAAGAAGAAGAAGAAGAAGAAGAAGAAAATGCGAGAAATTCACCAAATACATGTAAATAATGTATCAACCTTGGATATAATAGTATATAAGTTGTGTTTATATACTGTTATATATTATTAATATAATATTATACATTATTATACAAATAAATCATATCAATGGAGTTTTACGTGTTCTTCTTTCTTGGGCATCCTCTAAAATTTAACTCAAATATAGCCTAATGCTGATCCAAATCACTTGAAATTTAAGTTTTAAACTCATCTTGATGATTCCAATCAATTGAGGCAACACTTATTTCAAACAACTAACAAATCGAAAAACTCAATTTCTGAAATTTAACTCAAATGTAGCCTAAATCTACTCCAAATCACTTGAAGTTTGAGTTTTGAACTCTTCTTGATAATTCTAATCAACCGAGACAGCTAACAAACCGAAAAATTTAATGTCTAAAATCGAATCTTCAAACCACTTGTAATTGTTACTTTTATTTTTTAGATCCTTAGCTAACAATTGAAATCCTTAAAAGAATTGAAGGAGAATATAATAGTAGAGAAATTTTATGGTGCAAAAGCTGATATGGAAAGGAGAAGAAGAACGAAGACAAAAGGGGAACACATAAAAAAGAAGAACAAAGAAATAAGGGGTGGGCTAACTAGTGAAAATTAATTTTCAGATTATGTACAACCTGAGCTATACTGGATAGTAAAAATTACATGGGGCGCCCTATTTGGTCATCCCCATTTAACTTATACCATTTTTTTTTTAAACTTTTAACTTGTACCCACTTCTTAAATAACGTCAGCCCCCTTCCTCCGTCTTCTTCTCCTCTTTTATTTTCTTCTTGTTCTGAAATAAATATTGACCGAGTGACGACCATCCCGTTGAATCTTGAGGAAAGAAACAGCTGCGATAGGCTATCAAAAGTTTTCATAGTCCGTTTCATACGATTTGGTTAATTATTAATACACGATGAAACAAAGGGAACACATGTTTTGACTATGCATTTACATACGATTTCCAGGATTATTCACCACCTCATGAAAAATAATTACTCCATTGTTCCTAAGGAAGCTCGCAATTCTAGTGCAAATGAGAGATACATTATAGCATGAGTTGCACAATTAATTTGATCGCCAATTCTTCTGGGCATAATTTAATCAGAGGGTTGCTTCTGCATTAGCAAGCAGAAGTAATGTATTTCACAACCAAATTACTTATAGAAACTGAATGATTAACTTTATTTTGCTTATGAATAGGCATATTCTTATCGGAATTGTTAGCTTCACAGTAACAAACAAGATGGAATTGAGTTTCCAAAACTTTAGCTCTAGAGCATACGTTTCTCAGTTACAACTTATAATGCAAAAACTTTAGCTGTAGAGCTGAAGTTTCCCAGTTACAACGCAAAAACTTCAGCTCTAGTTACAACGCAAAAACTTAAGCTCGATGAAACAAAAGGAACATATATTTCAACTGTACATTACATACTATTCCCAGGATCATTCACCACCTCATGAAAATAATTACTCCACTGTTCCTAAGGAAGCTCGCAGTTCTAGTGCAAATGAGAGATATTATATTATAGCATGGGTTGCACAATTAATTTGATTGCCAATTCTTCTGGGTATAATTTAATCAGATGGTTGCTTCTGCATTAGCAAGCAGGAGTAATGCAATTCACAACCAAATTACTTATAGAAACTGCGCGGTTAATGTTATTTTGCTTATGAATAGGCATGTTCTTATCAGAATTGTTAGCTTCACGGTAACAAACAAGATGGAATTGAGTTTCCAAAACTTTAGCTCTAGAGCTGAAATTTCTCAGTTACAACATAAAAATTTCAGCTTTCGAGCTAAAGTTTTCTAGTTACAATACAAAAACTTCAGCTCTAAAGCTGAATTTTTGCAGTTACAACATAAAAATTACAACACAAAAATTTTTGCTCTAGAGCTGAAGTTTTTCAGTTACAACACAAAAACATCAGCTCTAAAGCTGAAGTTCGCCAGTTACAAAACAAAAACTTCAGCTCTAGAAATAAGCTTCAGGCCCGACAACTAGAATGTTGAAGTTTTGCATGATTGCCTTTGCTACTTCAGCCTCGTGTGCTGAAGTTATACGAAAAAGCGGGTACGCTTATAATTTTTTTTGCTAAGCGGGCACAAATCAAAATATGATTTAAAAAGCGGGTATAGATGCAAATCCTCTACTGGATAAGGACTTCAAAGATAAGCTATTTTCTGATGGATTGTTGGGCCAAGTAACAAGAGATGCAAAATAAACCAGCGGGCGTGGTCCTTAGGAAGGGCAAAAGGTATCAAAGTAGACGTAACAATGGCTAAACATGTAAGGGTATTGAAGCAGACGTGAGAATGGCTAAACGTGTAATTTTAATTTGGGCTGGGGAGAGGTGACCCCAAATAAATCTATTGGGCTTTCTCCAACTCTTTTTCTTGTAGAATGATGCCAGGTAACTACTCTTTAGGGTTGCTATTTAGTAATTAATCAGTGTATTTTAAATTTTAGTTATTCAATTTAATTTTTTAAGATGAAAAGTCCTAAGTTATCATGAAGTTAAAATTTTTAGTTAAAAATTCCAGAACAAGATAAGTACAGATTAATATCTAAATATTAACCCTAAAAATGGCTATCTATAAACTTGCCTCCTCTTTCTTTGTCCTCTTTGTATCGATTCCCATATCAACATACGGGCCATAGTAACGTACCTGCAAATTTACGATGCATAATTGTAGAGGAAATGGCATGGTATGACAACACATAAGAATAAGAGATTTTTTCTTTCCTATATGCATAATTTCTAATATATCCGCCCTGTCCATATTTTTTTTACAGTTATTATACCAATCATTAAATATTAATTAATAGTATATGAATCTTCCTAATTTGTTGAGCTAAAATTGAGGAACAGAATATTATAACAAGATTTGATGTAAATCAGATCAAATCATATTCTTCCAGATATTCCTAGTTAGGCGCACTACAATTATGGAAGTAAATATTCTTCCAGATATTTTCCACCATTAATAACCATTAAAAAGCTTGAAAGCTTTGAATTCAAATTTGAGTTTTCAAAAATCATTATTTGTTTGGATTGGTGTTGTTGAAAATAATCAAGAATATGATTTGGAGTTTATATCTCAATTTTGAGTGGTTTTGGTGAAGATTAAACTTGGTTTTGACTGAAATTTAGATTGAAACTCGAAGAAGAAGAAGACGACATATTGCATAAATTGTAGATAAATTGTATATTATTTGCATTCTGATTGTAGATGTTTAATTTTTTGTTTCACAAATAAAAACGGCTAAATTTTTTACAAATCTTCTGAGAAAACTTAATTATGTCAATCACAATTATGCTATAATATTATGGGAATTGGGAAATAAAAATTCAATATACCCAGTTTGTAGATATTTTCTAGATAAATTGTAGATTATTTGTATGCTAATTGTAGGTGCTTTGTTTTTTGTTTTCACAAATCAAAAACGACTAAAACTTCTACAAATCTTCTGCAAAAAATATAATTATGTCGAAAATGCCAATTATGCTACAATTGAAATGGGAATTGGAATATTAGAATTCAATGTATCCAATTTGTAGATATTTTATAGTTAAATTGTAGATTATTTGTATTCTGATTGTAGATGCATTATTTTCTGTTTTCACAAATTTAAAATGACTAAAATTTCTACAAAATCTTCTGCGAAAAACAGTCTACAATTTATCTACAATTTCTGCAATATGTCTTCTTCTTCTTCTCCTTCTTCTTCTTCTTTCATATGAATTTCAGTCAAAGCCAAGTCTAATCTTCACCAAAACCCCTCAAAATTGAGATATAAACTCCAAAACATATTTCCAATTATTTTCAATAACACCCAATTAAAACAAATAATGATTTATGAAACCCAAATTTGAATTCAAAGCTTCAAAGCTTTTTAATGGTTGTTAATGGTGGAATTGTTGCTCTCTTGTTTGTTTGAAGGTTTGTTCTTCTTCATTGAGAAAATTTGAAGCTGAAGTAAATGTGTGTATAAACTTTGAAGATTTGACTTCAATTTTGATGAACTTTGTTGTTCTTCATTGATGAACTTCAATTGATAAAATGGGGAACCAACTTTATTGAAGGGTTTCTTCAATTTTCTATGAATTTAGAAGGAGAATTTGGTTTCAGAAGATGAAAAATGGTAAAAAAAGTGTGGGTATAAGTAAAACATGGATGAGACTAAGGGGTTAGGAGAGAGAAATATACAAGTCCCTTTAATTAAGGAGTAAAAAATGTACAATTAATTATACCTTTAATTAATTATGGTATATAATTGATAATTTGATATACTAAGTGAAATTAAATCAAATCTTAATTATTTAGGATAATAAGGTTTCCCATGTGATATAGGAATATAAAAATTCCTAATAATAGTTGGTAAGTTTTTCGCTTTATATTAAATTTGGTAATAGAAGCCCAAAAAAATAGGCACCAAATAACCAAAGTTATTTTCCTTAAAAAAATAGCAACAACGAAAAAAAAATGGAATTTCTCTCTCTCCGTCTCCTCTCCAATTCATCATGGTGTATCAAGTAGATAATGCAATTATTTTCCCTCTTCTACGTTTCATATCTTCTTCCAATATATACTCAGCACTCTTATCCCTCCATTCCATAAACGGTGTCTTATTTCATTTATTTCTTTAGTTCTTTATTCAAGAATCTCTCTCTCTTCTTAATTGCAATCATCTTCTTAAAAATTAAGTTTATATATATATAAATAAGAGGGGATGCTCTGATGATAAGTAATCCCACTTCCAACCGAGAGGTTGTGAGTTTGAGCCTCCCCAAAAGCAAAGTGGGAAGTTCTTGGAGGGAAGGATGCCGGAGGTCTATTTGAAAACAGCCTCTCTACCCTAGGGTAGGGGTAAGGTCTGCGTACATACTACCCTTCCCAGACCCCAATAAGTGGGATTAAACTGGGTATATATATATAATCATAATATTATATTCGTATCTGATTTTTTTAATTTTCCATTGTAACAATGTATATTTAGAGCAAGTTCTAAGACATAAAAATAATAAATGTAATTGTGGGACTAAATAAATTTTTAATATAAATTTTGATATACAATGATGGAAAATAATCTTTTGAAAAGGAATATTGAAAATGTATATTAATATCAAAATATATATTAAAAATTTATTTACTCCCACATAATTTTTTTTTATGTCTTAGAGCTTGCTCTAAATTATACACGACGATACACAAATAATATAATTATTTTTATTAAAATATATATTCGTATAGAGACAACTATAAATTTTTGACAACTATATTTATAAATTCATAGTTTGGATATACAAATATTGAACTAATATTCATTTTGATATACACAAAGAACGAAAATAAAATTGATATACATTTCAAAAATAATCACCAGTATGTATTTTGGCTGTTATATATCCGTGTGTATATCGCACAAAATTTTTATTGATATACATAAACATGCATGTCATATTCTATGTCAGTGTATATCTGTAAAGACTCAAAAGGTCATGATTTGTTATAAAAATAAATTTTGTATTTTGGGACCTTAAAGCATTTTTTTGTCTCACGTCAACATGCGTGCCTAGTCCGGATGCATATCCGAAAAGCCATTATGTGAAAATCTGTGAAAAATAATGAATTTTATTTTTAAAATGAATTTAGATTGCCTTCGGTCAATATTTTGGGTAAGCAGACTCGGACCCGTGATTTAACGGTCCAGGATGATCTGTAGAAAAATATATGACTTGGGCGTATGCCCGGAATCGAATTCCGAGGTCCCAAGCCCGAGAAATGAATTTTTGAAAAAAATTATTTAACTGAAAAATCTAGAGTTTTTGAAAATTTGAATGTAATTGAATTTGATGGTATCAGACTCATATTTTTATTTCAGAGCTCGGTACAGTTCTTAGATGGTGTTTAAGTCGAGCCTGTTTGGTAAGAAACGGACTTGAAATGACGTGAATCGGACCTTCGTTTGTTAAAATTTGAACTTAATAATTCATGAGATTTTTCTTTGATTTTGATGCTAAATTCATAGTTATTGATATTATTTTGATGGTTTGATCGCACGAGCAAGTTCGTATGATATTTTTTGACTTGCGTGCATGTGTAGTTTGGAGCCTTGAGGGCTTGGGTGAGTTTTGGATTGGTATGTAGCAGGTCTACTGGCATCATATGGCTCGCAAATGCGAAAATCGACCTGGGCTGCCTTGGTCGCAAATGCGATGTCGCATTTGTGAAGGGTTCCTCGCAAATGCGAAGGTGACCGGTATTGTTCTTGCTCGCAAATGAGACAAAATCTTCACATTTGCGAAGTGAGCAGTTTTTTGAGGGGTTCGCAATTTCTCAATTGCGACATCTGCAACCTGATAAATCATAACTTAGACGTATTTCAGTCATTTTTCAACCCTTTTCAAAATCTAAACACCTCTGGGAAATTTTTCAAAGACAAGTACTCTTCCAAATTGATTGTAAGTCATTTCTAACTTTTTTACATGAATCTTTAACATCTTTTCACATGATTTCAACTCAAAATCAAGGGTTTTCATGAGAAAAATTGGGTGTGTTTGGTAAGATTATTAGGTTTTTTTAATTTTTGGAATTTAGACCTCGACTTGAGGTTTGATTTCAAAATAAATTATATATTTGAGTTTGTCGGTGAATGTGTAATCGGGTTTTGTTTCGACCTCGGGTTTTGACCATGTGGTCCTGGGGTTGATTTTTGACCTTTTGGAAAAAACTTTAGATAACCTATTTTCATACATTAGAATTGATTCATTTGGAATTTATTGATATAGTTAAGTAACTTGTGTCTAGATACAAGTGGATTGGTGGTGGTATCAAGAGGTTAATCGGTAGTTGGAGCTTGAATTGTGTTCGTGGCATCGACATAAGTGTTTGGTCTAACCTTAGTTTGAGAGATTTGGAGTTGTGTCTTATGTACTATGTGTTAATTTTCGAGTACAATGTATAGGCATGGTGATATGTATCTATACGTTGGTGTCAAGCATGCCTGCCCGTGAGTCTCGTATTGTACTTGTCGTGATTCCATTGTGATTTGTTCATGCCTAATATGTTGATTACCATTGTTGGTTCCCTTTCCGGGATGCTATTGTGTATGATATCATCTCCCTTGCTGGGATGTTATTTTTTATGATATTGTTTCCCTTGCCGGGACGTTATTGTCTATGATATTGTCTCCCTTGCCGGGATGTTAATATTGTGTCCCTTACCGGGATATTGTTATTATACTCTTGTTCCCTTGCCGAGATTCTTCTGTGATTGATGTTGACATGAAATGGGAGAGGGTTGCACGCCTACAACGAGATATATGAAATGAGATCGGGTTGTATGCCTCTAATGAGATACATGAAATGCGCGCGGGTTGCATGCCTGCAACGAGATATATGAAATTGGAGATGTTTGCACGCCTGCAACAAGATATATATGGAATGGGAGCAGGTTTCATGCCGGCAACGAGATATATGAAATGAGAGCGGGTTGTACGCATGCAACGAGATATATGAAATGGGACATGGTTGCACGCCTGCAACGAGATACATGAAATGAGAGCGGGTTGTATGTCCACAATGGGATATATATAAAATGGGAACGAATTGCACACCTGCAACGAGATACATAAAATGGGAGAGGGTTGCACGCCTGTAACGAGATATATTAAATGGGATCGGGTTGCACGCCTGCAACAAGGAAGAATGAAAGTTAATACTGTGTTTGTTTTCCTTATCCTTGTTAGCAATTAAATTTTGGTTTCTTTACATTCCTCTTTTGGTATTCAGTTGTTACCTGATATTCCCAACAATATGTTTTTCCCTCGCATTGTTAAGTGTAAATATCTGCTTTTTTTTATTTTTCTGCTGTATATGATTTAACTGTACATGTTTATTTGGTATTTTGGTCCTAGCCTCGTCACTACTTCGCCGAGGTTAGGTAGGCACTTACCAGCATATGGGGTCGGCTGTGCTGATACTACACTCTTTACTGTGTGCAGATACTGGTACCAGAGCATTTTGACCGCAGTGAGGTTGTTGCCTTCAGTCTAACATGCGACCCGAGGTATTTGTGCAGACGTCCGCAGGACTTGGCATCTCCTTCTATCATTTCCTTCTATTTTTACTTATTCAGTGACATATTTGTGTATTTCTATTCAGACTTTGTTTTTAATATTCGTAGATAGTTCGTGACTTTGTGACACCAAATTCTGGGTAGTGTTATACTTCGCATTCTTGTTACAATGTTTGGTTATTTTTTGTCTTCTGCATTTCTTGTTATTTTATTTATTCCACTGTTGATCACTTATTATATTGAACTATTGAACATGCTTAATAATAAGGGTAATGAATTTATAATACTCAGCTTGCCTAACTTTCACGAGTAGACGCCATCACGACTCCGGAGGATGGAAAATCTGGATCGTGACAAGTTGGTATCAGGGCTCTAGGTTACTTAAGTCTCACAATTCACGGACAAGCTTAGTTGACTCTGAAGGATCAGTACGGTGAGTCTCTATTTATCCCCCATAGGCTTAGGGTTAGGAGAAACTTCACATCTATTCTTT
This sequence comes from Nicotiana benthamiana, assembly GCA_034376525.1. Lineage (NCBI taxonomy): Eukaryota > Viridiplantae > Streptophyta > Magnoliopsida > Solanales > Solanaceae > Nicotiana > Nicotiana benthamiana. The sequence continues at coordinate 7,400,239 of CM067325.1, forward strand.
CCTGTCGTACAACTTGATTTCTCAATGCTAATTGAACTTTCGCTCTTGTTCCTTCGCATATGGCAAGGTCATATACTGCTTCTTCAGCCGAGTAGGAACACAGACCGATAATGGATCTGCTACAACATCGAAGACTTGGTGGAGAGATTATTGTTTGGATAGACCAGCTGGGTCACCAGCTTTGACTTAGGATTAGTTTTCTCAGCAATTTCTGGAGAAGTTTATTCCTATCACTTAAAGGTCGAGTTATCGGAGGCAGTTTGAACGTCTCTAATAGCGTTCTATGACTGTTACTCAGTACAAGACCAGATTTATTAATTTGGCCTGTCATGCCCTTCGTATACTTCCTAGTGTGTGTGTGTGAGAGAGTGAGTGAGAGAGAGAGAAAGAGAGAGAGAGAGAGAGAGAGAGAGAGAGAGAGAGAGAGAGAGAGAGAGAGAGAGAGAGAGAGAGAGAGTGAGGAGGTTCATTGAGGGACTCATTCAACCTATTCGAATTCAGATGGCCAAGGAGACAAGGAACGATATTTCCTTTCAAGATGCGGCCAATGCGGCTAGGAGGGTTGAGATGGTTCTATCACAGGGAGTGCTCGGGGGACTGACAAGAGGCCTCATTACTCAGGTAGATTCAGTGGTGCCCCGTCTGGAGGCAATGATTCTTTTGGTAGAGGCAATCCTCCTAGGCCTTTTCAGTCAACACTTCAGGTTTCTCACGGTGCTTAAAGTGGTCGTGGTTCTCACATGCGGTATTCTGATCAGCAGTCCTATAGTGCATTGCCGGCTCCTAGCAGTGCACCTCCGCTTCAGAGTTTTCAGGGTCGTCAGTTCCAGCAGCCGAAGGCTTGTTTACTTGTAGCGACACGAGGAATATTGCTGATTTTGCCCTCGAGCACTGAACAGTTCTTAGCACCTGTTCCTGTGCCATAGTTCAGGCACCGAGTGTTCCAACGCTCAGTCTGCCAGCTAGAGGTGGAGGTGGGGACGCTATAGGTAGATCAGGCTGCTAGAGGTGTAGGCCATCCAGTAGCGGGCCATCCCAGAGATGTAGTTCAGAGTGGTGGGGCCCAGCCCCGATGTTATGCTATTCCAATGAGGCCTAAGGTTGAGGCTTCCAATGCAGTTATCATAGGTAGTGTTCTGGTTTGTAGTAGAGATGCTTCAGTTCCATTTGATCCAAGATCTACATACTCCTATATGTCATCTTAGTTTGTATCGTATCTGGTCATGCCTAGTGATTCCTTGAGTGCTCTTGTATATGTGTCTACACCGGTGGGTGATTCTACAATGGTAGATTGTGTCCATCGTTCATGTATAGTGGTGACTGGGGGTCTTGAGACTCGAGTAGACTTATTACTTTTGGACATGGTTGATTTTGATGTCATATTAGGGATGGACTGGTTATCACCTTACCATGCTATCTTGTTCTGTCATGTCAAGACTGTGACCTAAGTGTTGCCGGGGTTGCCTCGTTTAGAGTGGAGAGGGACACTTCGTCATTCTACACGTAGTGTTGTCTGATATATGAAGGCCCGGCGTATGGTCGAGAAGGGGCGTTTGGCCTATTTGGCATATGTTCGTGATTTTAGTGTTGAGGGTCCGTCTATGGACTCTCTGCCTGTTGTTCGTGAGTTTCCTGAGTTTTTTCCTTTAGGAATGCCAGGTATGCCACCCGATAGGGATATTGACTTCTGCATTGATTTGGCTCCGCGAACTCAGCATATGTCTATTCCGCTATATCATATGGCCCTAATTGAGTTGAAAGAATTGATGTAGCAGTTGCAAGACTTGCTTGATAAGGGCTTTATTAGTCCTAGTGTCTCGCCTTGGGGTGCACCAGTGTTGTTTCTTAAAAAGAAGGATGGATCAATGAGAATGTGTATAGATTATCGGCAGTTGAACAAGGTTATAATCAAGAATAAGTATCCATTATCGAGGATTGATGGTTTATTTGATCAACTTCAGGGTGCCAAGGCATTTTCGAAGATTGACTTGAGATATGGCTACCATCAGTTGAGGATTAGGGCATCTGATGTCCCTAAGACAACTTTCACTCGGTACGGACATTATGAGTTCTTGATGATGTCATTTGGGTTGACGAATGCCCCAACAACTTTGATGGATTTGATGAACCGAGTGTTCAAGCCTTACTTGTATTCGTTAGTCTTCATTGATGAAATTTTGATCTAATCCCGCAGCCGGGAGGACCATGAGTAGCATCTGATAGTGGGTTTTCAGACTTTGAGAGATAGTCAGTTGTATATTAAGTTTTCGAAGTGTGAGTTCTGGTTGAGTTCAGTTTCATTCTTGTGTCATGTTGTATCAGTAGAGGATTTTCAGGTGGATCCAAAGAAGATAAAGGCAGTCAAGAACTGGCCTAGACCCGTATCAGCTACAGATATCCGGGGTTTCTTGGATTTGACAGGCTATTACCATCGATTTGTGGAAGGGTTTTCATTTATTGCAACCTCGATGACCAAGTTGACCTAGAAGGGTGCCCAGTTCAAGTGTCGAACGAGTGTGAGGCGAGCTTTCAGAAGCTCAAGACAGCTTTGACTATGGCGCTAGTGTCACAGGTCAGGACCATATATATTTTATTGTGTTGCATCTCATATTGGCCTTGGTGTAGTGTTAATGCAGGATGGCAAGGTCATTGCTTATGCTTCACATAGTTGATGATTCATGAGAAGAATTATCCAGTTCATGATTTGGAGTTATCAGCCATTGTTCATGCGCTGAAGATTTGGGAGGCACTATGTATATGTCGTGTCATATAAGGCGTTCACAGATCATAAGAGTTTGCAATACTTGTTCAAGCAAAAGGAGTTAAACTTGAGGCAGAGGAGGTGGTTGGAGTTACTGAAAGACTATGATATCACCATCTTATATCATCCAGGAAAGGCCAATTTGGTGTTTGATTCTTTGAGTAGAAAGTCAGTCAGTATGGGCAGTCTTGCAAATATTCCAGTCGGTGATAGATCACTTGCTTTAGATGTTCAAGCTTTGGCCAATCAGTTCGTCGGGTTGGATGTCTCTGAGCCCAGCCGTATGCTAGCTTGCACAGTCGCCCGTTCTTTATTATTAGAACGTATTCGAGATCGGAAATATGATGATCCCCATTTATGTGTCCTAAAGGACACCGTGCAGCAGGTGGTGCCAAGAAGGTTACTGTGGAAGCTGATGGAGTTTTGAGGATGCAGGGTCGTATTTGTGTGCGTAATGTGGATGGGCTTCAAGAGTTGATTATAGAGGAGGCCCATAGTTCCCGGTACTTTATCCATTCGGGTGCCGCTAAGATGTATCAGGATTTGCAGTAGCATTGTTGGTGGATAAGGATGAAGAAGGATATTGTTTCATATGTGGCTCGTTGATTGAATTTTCAGCAGGTAAAGTACGAGCATTAGATACCTGGTTGTTTATTTCAGAGGATTGAGCTTCCCGAGTGGAAGTAGGAGCATATCACTATGGACTTTTTTGTTGGATTCCTACGGACTCAGAGCAAGTTCAATGCAGTGTGGGTTATTGTTGATAGGTTGACCAAGTCAACGCATTTCATTCGTGTGGCAATCTCTTATTCTTCTGAAAGGTTAGCTGAGATCTAATTTCGGAAGAGTGTTCGTCTTCATGGCTTTCCCGTGTCTATCATTTCTGATCGAGCCTCGCATTTCTGGAGAGCAGTTCAGCATAAGTTGGGAACACGGGTCAAGTTGAGCACAACATTTCATCCTCAAACGGACGGGCAGTCTGAACGTACTCTTCAGATTTTGAAGGATATGCTCTAAGCTTGTGTTATTGACTTTGGAGGCGTGTGGGGTCAGTTTTTGCCTTTAGTGAAGTTCTCCTACAATAACAATTACCAATCGAGCATTCAGATGGCTCTTTATGAGGCTTTATATGGTAGGCGGTGTCAGTCGCCAGTTAGGTGGTTTGATCTGGGAGAGGCTCGATTGTTGGGCACAGATCTAGTACAGAATCATTCAGGATAGGCTTCGTATAGCTTAGTCCAGGCAAAAGAGTTATGCTGACCGTAAGGTTCGTGATGTGACATTCATGGTCGACGAGCGAGTGTTGCTTTAGGTGTCGCGTATGAAGGGCGTGATGAGATTTGGAAAGAAGGGCAAGCTTAGCCCTGAGTTCATTGGCCAATTTGAGATTTTTGATCGAGTGGGAGAGGTGGCTTACAGACTTGCGTTTCCGCCGAGCTTATCAGACATGCATCCAATGGTTTATGTGTCCATACTTCAGAAGTATCACGACGATCAGCACTTTCGAGTTGGATAAGTACTTGTCCTCTGAGGAGCATCCAGTAGCTATTCTAGACCGGCAAGTTCATTAGTTGAGATCGAAGAGTTTCCCTTCTATTCGTGTTCAGTGGAGAGGTCATCCTGTTAAGGCATCGACCTGGGAGTCTGAGTCCAATATGCGGAGCCATTATCCCCATCTTTTTCCCGATTCAAGTACTTCCTTCTTATTACGTTCGAGGACGAACAATTATTTTAGAGGTGGAGAATGTGATGACCCAAAAGGTAATCACCTATTTTAAAAATAATTTCTGTGTTCTAAGTCCTTAAAACCTCCTTTTGTCTCACCTCAATTTGCGTGCACAGTCCGAGTACGTATCCGGAACGCCATTATGTGAAAGTCTGTGAAAAATCATGAATTTTGCTTTTAAAATGAATTTAGGTTGACTTGGTAAATATTTTGGGTAAACGGACCCGGACCCATGATTTGACGGTCCCCGAGGATCCATGGAAATATAGGATTTGGGCATATGCCTGGAATCGAATTCTGAGGTCCAAAGCCTGGGAAATGAATTTTTGAAGAAAATTCTTTAACTGAAAATTCTAGAGTTTTTGAAAATTCGAATATAATTGACTTTGATGGTATTAGGCCTGTATTTTAGTTCCGGTGCCTGGTACAAGTCTTATATGGTGTATAAGTCGAGCTTGTAAAATTTGGTAAGAAACATACTTGTTGACGTGAATCGGACCTTCATTTGTTAAAATTTGAACTTAAGAGTTCATGAAATTTTTCTTTAATTTTGATGCAAAATTCATTGTTATTGATGTTATTTTGATAATTTGATCGCACGAGCAAGTCTGTATGATATATTTGCACTTGCATGCATGTTGGGTTTGGAGCTCTGAGGGCTCAGGTGATGTTTGTATAGGGCACAGAGTGAAATTTGGACTAAGAAATTGCTGGTATATTACAGGTCTACATGCTTCACATGGCTCGCAAATGCGAGCTCGCAAATGCGAAAATCGACCAGGGCTGCCTTGGTCGCAAATGTAATGTTTATGTCACAAATGCAATGCTGCATTTACGAAGGGTCCCTCGCACATGCGAAGGTGACCGATATTGCGCTTGGTCGCAAACACGACAAAATTTTCGCATTTGTGAAGTAGCGGTTTTCTGAGGGGTTCGCAATTACGAACTCTAGTCACAATTGCGACATCTGCAACTTGCTAAATCATAACTTAGATGCATTTTCAGTCATATTCAACCTTTTTCAAAACATAAACATCTTTCGGTGATTTTTCAAAGACAAATACTCTTCCAAATTGATTTTAAGTCATTTCTAACTCGTTTTCATTAATCTTTAACATTATTTCACATGATTTCAACTCAAATCAAGGATTTTCATGTGGAAAATTGAGTTTTTTAAGTAGAACTTAGATATTTTAAATTTTGGGGATTTTGACCTCGATTTGAGGTTCGATTTAAAAACAAATTATATATTTGACTTCGTGGATGAATGAGTAATCGGATTTTGATTCGAACCTTGAGTTTTGACCATGTGGCCCCAGGTTCATTTTTTACTTTTTGGGAAAAACTTTAGAAAACCTATTTTCATGCACTAGAATTGACTTATTTAGCATTTATTGATATAGTTAAGTAACTTGTGGCTAGATACAAGCGAATTGGTGGTAGAATCAAGAGGTAAAGCGTTAGTTGGGACTTGAATTGTGTTTGTAGAATCGAGGTAAATGTTTGGTCTAACCTTAGCTTGAGCGATTAGGAGATGTGTCTTATTTGCTATATTTTAATTGTGGAGTACGACGTGTAGGCATGGTGACGAGTATCTATACGTCAGTGTCAAGCATGCCCGTGAGTCTCGTATTGTAATTATTGTTACTCTGATGTGATTTGTTCATGCCTAATATGTTGATTACCATTGTTGGTTCCCTTGCCTGGATGTTATTGTTTAAGATATTGTCTCCCTTGCCGGGATGTTATTGTTATGCCATTGTCTCCCTTGCCGGGATGTTATTGTTTATAATATTGTCCCTTACCGGGATATTGTTGTTATACTCTTGTTCCCTTGCCGAGATTCTTCTGTGATTGATGTTGACATGAAATGGGAGCGGGTTGCACGCCGACAACGAGATATATCAAATGAGATCGGGTTGTACGCCTGCAACGAGATACATGAAATGGAAACAGGTTGCACCTTGCAATGAGATATATGAAATGGGAGCGGGTTTCACGCCTGCAACAAGATATATATGGAACGAAAGCGCGTTATACGTCTGCAACGAGATATATAAAATGGGAGCAGGTTGCGTGCCTGCAACGAGATACATAAAATGGGAGCGGGTTGCATGCCTATAACGAGATACATGAAATGGCAGCGGGTTGCATGCGCGCAACGAGATACATGAAATAGGAGCGGGTTGTATACCCACAACGAGATATATAAAATGGGATGCCTGCAACGAGATACATATAATGGGATCGGTATATATATATATAAGTCGATATACACTGAAATGTGTATTACCAAAATTTGAACGTTCAATAAACTTGACATGTGTATAGTCACCCAGATTTATTACTCTTTCGATTCAAAACAAAATATTTTTTTTCTCAGCAAAATTCTTGTGCAAATTTGTGAAAACTTTGCTTGATTTCGTCCATTAATAATAAGTGAGAATGAAAAAATTTGTGCCAACATCGAAAATAGGCCACGAGAATTCAGTTTTATGGTTGATCTATTCCTTTGAGCGTTTATTTATGCCAATTGCTCTAAAATTTTCTGGTGTGAAGGGAGAGAATGAGGAGATATGGAGAAGAGACACGAAGAGACAGAGAAAGATGGGGGGAGGGGGGGAGAAGGTCTAACCTATTTTTTATACAAAATTATTTTTTGAAATAAAAATATAAATACGAGCCATAAGATGCCAATAACAATAAGTTGTGCTTTTTATGCTATTTATTAGGTTAGGTTGTCATACAATGCCAAATTCCCATAATTGTATGAGCTCGAATAACTTTTATGTTTGAAGTGACGCGAATTCAGATCAATTGAATTATAGAATTTTATATGTGAGGCGATGAAATTAAATGAGAGCTAAATAGCTTATATGTTGCTCCATCTCAAAAATTCCGTATACTCATGAAATATTCACAAAAAGCTTCATAAATTCATGTGGACATTTTCTAACCCTTATCTAGCTATTAACCAGTAAAAGATGCTTTCACTTATGGTGAAGTACAACTAATGAAGGGACCCCAATTCCTTTGCTAATTATTCAACGAAGGGTAATTTTGGAGTGAAAACCTTCACTTCTAATAGGAAGATACCAATTCTCTCTATATTTCAACCCATCCACAACATTCTCAAATCATGGATTCATGCATGATCACAACACAATTTCCACCAGAATCATCGGATAAACACTACTAAATGGACATTGAAGTGATACAAACAACACACTCCTGTAAGAAAATGCTATTGGATAAACCGGCAAGCCAGTAAAATAAATACTATAAGGATGGTATTCCCACAATCATTGATAACAATAAAGGAAAGAACATCAAAGGATCTATCCCACTATCTCACGATGACAAAAAGCGTCTCTACCTCCCATGCATTACTCTATAATTATAAAGGTCTTTGGACATAGAATATCGCACCATTATCTTCTCTCTAAACTAATTGACTTATGGAAACCATCTGAACAATTAATCTTGATTGACCTAGGATGAGATTTCTTCATTTTCAAGTTCAGTTTTGAGGAAAATATGGTAAAGCACTACACCTAAGACCATGGTTTATCTGTGGATCTGCACCCGAGAATTTTCAACTTGATAAATTGTCTTCATCCCCCCAAATCCCACAAAAGATGATAATATCATCTGGGGATTTACTGCCAGTGGTTCCTTCACTAACAGTTCTGCTTACTCTTTTCTTAGCAAAACTAAAAACAATGTTGGAATAGATAAGGAAGGAACTTCAATTGGATCTGAAAACTCCAGACACCCAATAAAATAAAGAACTTCATCTGGCTCTTACCCACAAAATGCTCCCTACTGGGGGCTACCTCCACAGAATTGGGGTCAACTGTGACCCCCAATGTCGTTACTGTTACAATTATGACGAAACAGTAAACCACATCTTCTTTGAGCGCATAAACGCAATCTACTTCTAGCATGAATTACTGTCCAAAATATCCGTTGAGAGCAAACAACAAAATCTCATCTTTTCAGTCCAACAATGGCCATCAACTTGGAATACAATTAGAAAAAATCCGTCAATGGCCACATTTTATGGGAAAACATCCCGCCCTATTATTTATGGCATATCTGGCTATGCAGTAACAACGACCTCTTTTATAGAAAAAAGATAAGATCAACACTACCAACACCATCTCTAAAGCTACTAAATATTTTGTGTTGACAAAAAATTCTTTCACCAAAATAACCCATCAAATCACCACCAAATGGGAGCCACCCAGAAGAGGCTCTTATAAGCTGAATACGGATGGAGTAACTAAGGGCAACCAGGCACATAAGGAATAGGTGGAGTCTTCAAAAATCATAATGGGGATTGAATAATTGGATTTATAAAAAATATCCCTCGCACAACCAATACTTTGGTTGAGCTGAAGGCTCTCCTAAAAGGACTACAACTAGCTGAGCAAAATAATAGGGTTCCTTTAGACATCAACATTGACCCGGCCGAAATCATACAAATGTTAATCATAGGTAACTTAACTTATGATTCTATAGCGTGTGAATGCAGGTCTGTAATATGCAGGATAAATATGGTCGTGATGAATCACATTTACAGAGGGCAGAATAAGGTGGCAGATACCTTAGCCAAGGAAGCAACGAAGACAATTTTTTTAATAGATCTAGCATACTGCCAGTTTTTCCGATGTTTACCAATAATATATTTTGGATAAATATCCTAGAAATTGATATTGTTAGGATTTTTGTGGATTGTAACATGGATATAATATTCCAAAACATTGCTACGCTAGAGGTCCTAGAGTACCCCACCAATGACAATATCTGTGTAATGTTCTTTCTATGCTAGCAATATATAAATATCCTCTTAACAAAAAAATAAAGCTATTACCCAGTAGTTTACTATTTTTACGAATGCAATTATGTTCACCCAAACCCCAAATTGCCATTTTTTTGGTGCGTGTGCTGATTTTTCCTTTTAGTATCATACTCCCTCCGGTCCCAAATAAGTAATTTTTTAAATATTTTTATACAAATTAAAAAATCTTTTAATATTAATTATCAATGAAATTGACTATATTAACTTTTATTATATCACATAAATACTTCTAATACATACTCCAACAATATAGGAAAAAATAATTAATTTTTTTTAAAATCTGAGAAAATCACTTATTTTGAACTATAAAAGAAAGGTCACAAAATCACTTATGTCGAATCGTAGAGAGTAATATGTATTTGCGTTTTCTTCATTTATGTTATTTGATTACAGAAAACTAGACGGTACTTTTGGAGGTAATAACTATAAATTAGTGGTCATAAATTCTTTAATAACATCAAACGATAAAAGAATTGTTGGGCTAAACCGGCTCAAGTATACTCTTAATATATTATGATATTATCTATTTTAGGCTAAGTCTACATGATTTTTCTTTAAAAAAATTTCACCATTAAGAGATCTCTACATCTTATATATAAAATCCCAATCTTTTCAACTACTAATATACAACTTTGTTCGTACATCCAACAATCTCTCTCGAACTAAATTATTTTCGAGAATAGTGTGTATGCACACTCAACAAGAATAATGAGTGTGACAAAGTGAAAAGAATAAAACAAACATTCGCGTGGCTAAAAGTAAACTAAAGAAAAAAAGAGCTCAAACTCAATCGTAAAGCTAAAATAGAACAATAAGAAAACATTGCACTAACAGTTCTCCAAACCCAATTAAAAAGAATCTACAAATCTTTCAAATCTTAAAAGCTTCACTTATTTTCAAGCTCTAGTAAAAATGGGAGAATTCAAACATATTCAAATTTATAATTGATTATTAAAATTATTCATAGTTTTAAAAGTCATCGAAATTTCATTATTTTTTATATAAAAATAAATTTGTATAAAAATACTGTTCAAAATCCAAAAAATACTCGAACATAATATATTGATGTTCCAGTATGCTGGAGTTAGCAAAGTATACCGGTCCAACATAATATGTTGGAAGTTCATATACAGATTCACCAAACTTCAGTATATTATATTTGATCGTTTTTTACTACAGAAAAATAGTAATTATTTTTTAATGACTTGACAAACGTTAATTAATTTTAAACGATCAATCGGAAAATTGACTAACTGTGCTATTTCACTGTAAGAATTGTCCACCTTCAAGAAAGTTGGAACCTTTTTCTACAATCTTCACTTAATTCTTAAATTATTTTCCGCACGTATAATTGACAGAAACTTCCAAACTCAGATGTCAGGTATAATCTGGTCCAACAAACAGCAGTTGTTAGCAAATTTTTGCCTGAGCATTTCATCTTGGATTTACTATAAACAGAGCCACAAACGAATATAAAACAAGTGGTTGGAATCTCCGGCAGCCGCGTCACCAAAACTTTCAGTCACAGACAACCCAAACAAAGCCAAGTGTACTCATGCAGATAAGTCTTCTTAACAGAAAAAAAAGCCACTTTGATTCCCACAGCCTTTTCTACACAAAAAAACAATACTACATTTCCCACTTGCAAAAGCTAAAGAGAAAAAGCAAACCCCATTCTATTAACCCCAGTCCTTATCCGCGATAAATATGATCTAAAGCTTCTTTTTATTAAAATAATAATAGTACGTACATCTCTACTTTCTTCTCCTTTCCTTCCATGCGATACTCTCTAGTCTCGAGTTGTATGTATATATATATTTTACGCTATAGTGGTGGTCAGATAGGTTTTTCTTGAAATAGAAGATGTGTTACTCGGGGGTTCCTTATTGGGCTGGTAACCAATGCAAAAGAGAACGACAGAGACGATATCGTCCTGTTGCGAGGGAACAAGTAGTATCAGTATCAACTGGAAGCATAGGAGCTGGAGCTGGAATGAGGAAGTTTCAGTGTGTTTGTTCCCCTACAAAACATCCAGGCTCGTTCAGGTGTAGGCACCATCATTCTGATTATAAATGGGTTGCTCCACTACGAGCTAAGCCTAATCACTTAGCTAATTCTGTTGTCAAGGCTCTATGACAATTCTGTTGTACAAGTTTGCATTAGTCTTTTTGTGTATTTCTTTTCTTGTTCACACCATCTCTAAGATCATTTTAGTCTGTTTTTACTTTTTGTGGTTTGGGGGTGTTGATGTTCAATGACTTGCCCTTCTTTTAAAACAACATGCCGATAATCCCTCTTTGTCCTTGTTGATTGAATTCCTATTATATTATATTATATTATATTATATTATTCACAACGCGTCTATTCGCGGAGGTAGTTGTATTGCCCAGTTAAAAATCTTTTCCTGGGTTGAGGGGTTTAATTCAGCGTTGTCTAACCTTTAGGTTTTGCATGAATATCTCAACGAACGAGGAAGCTCAAGGAAGTGGGAAAAGGGATTCAAGGTAGGGACAATGTTTCCTCATTGTTTTGAGAGAGAGTCTGCACGTGCTAATATTATGTCGTTATATTACCATGATAAGTACTACTATTACAGAAAAAACGCGTCAAACGTAGCAGTGTTTCCCCCCACAAAACACGACAGCCCTTCATAATTACATTAATAGGGAATCCAGTGTGCTGTGCAACTTGCTTAATATTTCAGATATCTAAAACCCTTGAAACACATGACCAAAGAACATTTACAAGGAGAGCTCGAGCAGAGTCGGTTACTGCCCTCATTTCATTTCCATAATTATTCACAATTCCATCACGAACCGAGTCACTGTCAGGAAAAGACAACAATACTTTACTTCCAAGCACATCCGGGAATTACGTGTATGGTAAATGAGCAACACTTATTTTACATTTTGGCTTCATCTAACACTGTGAGCTTGTAAGTGATAGAGGAGATTGATTTTATAAGTTGGACAAAGAGTACTTGAGCAGAACCTTCTAGGAAATAGCTAAGCATTTACAACAATTCTCCTATTTTTGGTCGACATACCAAAAAACAAATATCACTAACTAAAAATTAAGCCTCGGAACAAAATATCATACCTCAGGGTAACAGTTCTGATGAGAAATCGTTTCGTTGCGCGTGTCCACAACAATTTCACACGACACTTTTCCCTGCAAGAACATAGAGGAAGCTGCACAATAAATCTTATTCGGACTTGCAGGTCGAGAACTAAACGAACATAATAACATTTCCTTTCGGCTGTCCAATTGCCCACCAAAAAAGAGATTTATGAGAACATTTACAGTCAGCAAGTTTAGGGCTTCTGATTAACCAAGATGATGCTAATTCTCTATTTAACTTATATGACCATAAGTGTTAACGAATTTGGAGAAGCTTATCTCTTTTGAATTCCATTTGGTACCGATGCTAAATTTAGATCAGAAATTCTAAGAAATCTACTGAACATAGCCTCTCTACTTTCACAGGGTAGGAATAAGGACTGGATACATCTTATCCTCCCCAGACCTTACACTGCATTTGTTGTGGCTGTTAACTTCTAAAAAATGATGAAGGAGATTCCAATCCCCCTCAGGCTAAAAAGAAGAAACCCCGTCAAAGATGAGAATTCATACAACGTCTATTAACATATGCGGTGATCAAAATAGAGTATATTGTTCAACATTACATATTTCAATTACTCATTGAGGCAGCAGGGCCACCAAGAATGACAAAGAATTACCAACACAATCAAGTAGAGGAGAAGATCCCTAGAATAATTATAAATTTGAAACAGATTCACCATTAAAGCTGTTGAATCAAATCCATAGAAGAACGATATCTTAAGACTATTCTCTTGTACCTAGTTTTTTTACTGCTAGTAGCAAGCTATTTTCTTAGTAAAAATCAAGTGGAAAACGGGGAAAGGTGGGCTCACCAGAGTATCTCAAAACAATAACACTAGTAAACATTGCGAATGAAAAATCTACAACTACTACCCAGTATAGTCCCACCAGGTGGGGTCTGGAGCGAATGAAAAATCTAAACAAATGAAATATATCAAACCAGGAAATGATTCAGCAGTCAAATCCTGTAATGTCAACAACCAATTACTTTTTCAAATGTGGTTTAGTTGTCCAGTTCTAATATGCATGATTATCAGGATAAGAGATAAAGACACCAATTTTTTGCTATCTCTCGAGAAATGCGAAGGGGGTATCATGATTTTTCTGTTGTAACAAAGTAGAAGAGACGATAACATCATATCAAGAACAATAAAAGTGAGGCTCTTGAAACCTTTTTTCGGTATTTAAAACATGCAGAAACTTCTCGTCTAACAAAACTAGACAGCATTATGGAGTAACCCAAAAGAATGAGCAGCATTTTGAGACAAAGGAGTAGTATTCTTCGTACAACTAAACTTTCGTGTTAAAGAATATAAGCTAGCAGAAATTGTCAGCTCCACATGGCCATTTGATATATTAGTCAAAATAATATCAGCAAAAGGATGCAAATTTTGAGTATTCAACAGGAAGGGATCTTGTAGAAGACATAATAAACATTGAGCAGACTGAGAAGGGAAGATTTACTAAAAAAGGCAGCCTTGTGCTCTATCCCGCTATGTGCGGGGTCCGGAGAAGGGCCAGACCACAAGGGTCTATTGTAACAACTTTACCCGTTATGCAAAGGCTCCATTCAGAAGGGAAGATTTACTATTGTCATGAAATATCTCAAAGATCCTTGACACTGAAATCAAAAGAGCAATTACAAGCAAAACTTTGCTTTAATCTAGTTCCTAAAAGAAAAGGAGCAATTGAACTCAAGGATTTTAGGCCTATTAGTCTTATTGGTAGTTTCTACAAGATAGTGGCAAAGGTGCTAGCAGAGAGGCTGAAGAAAGTGATTGGAAAGCTATCAGAATGCATTCATAAAAGGCTGGCAAATCACCGATGCCAGGCTACTATCAGGGAGACTTTTGTGAGTCGGTGCCCATGGAAAGTTGATAAAACCATCAAAAGGATCTAGGCTATGGTTCCTGCTTGTATTTTTTGGTGTATATGGATCGAAAGGAATCAGAGATGCTTTGATGGGGTCTCAACTGTCAACAATTCTCTTAAAGCCAAATGTTTAGTTAATCTTTTTAGCTGGGTTAATCTCACCCCTGTTTATAACCCTGAATTCTTTCGGAATTTATCATCTCCTTAGTCTTATGATAGATCTTTTATTGATATTTTTGGGCTAATACTTTCTGTTTGTTTGTAACATCTGCATCTTCTTGATGACTTTTCTTAATAATATTCACTTACTTCGTCAAATATATATATATATACATATATACAGAGTTCCTCAACGAATACTATTTAGTACAGTTCAGGCATATTTACACATAATAAACTCTCAATCCTTTTAAGAGCAAATACGATAATTTCTCCTCTCTAAAGTTGTTTCTTGATTCTTTCTGGTGAAATAGTTGTATTTTTCGTTTTCAATCATACTATCATTTAGCAAGCATGTTAATATAACAGCTAATAAACTGATAGAAAAATGTTAGTAAGTAACTAAGTAAATGCAATAGCAACAGAGAGTTGGAGTAGCATACCTTTATGGGAATATCAAAGAGGAATAAACCTAGATCACCGCCAATCTGAGTCACAGTATCAAAAGTAATAGAACCTCTCGCCAAGTCCTCAATTAATGGAATAATATCAGAGAAAATGCTAATATCGTTGAGCTCCAGCGTAGCATTGATGTAAGAAGACGCCCTGGCCCTAATTTTTCCATAATCGGAGGTGACGTATCCCAACTGCTTACCCCTGTACCCTATAGCAACCGCTACGGAACGAAAATTGACTGAATAGAAGTCTTTATTACGAATCCTAACAGTGACGTCTAGGGTAACGTCGAGGGCAATTTTGGGAAAAGTGTGGATTTTGAGGTGGCGGAGACGGAGCCGGGCAATGGAGACATCGGGATCAGAGGGCCAGAGAAAGAAGACCGCGGCGGCGAGGAGGATGAGCACGGCGGCGGAGTAAATGTACCGACGGCAAGCGACGCGGAGCAACTGCCGAGGGCTACGGTAGTAATGAGGTAAAACGATGATGTATTGGGGTTGTTGAGGGGGTTGGGGATAGGTGGGGAGGGGGTCGTACGGGGTAGAGGATGGATCGGAGAATTTAGAGGAAGTCATTATAGCGTGAAGGTTTTCACAAGGAAACTGAATTGGGACCGGAGATAAAATAAGGAGAAGAATTGAAGAAGACGGAGGAGGAAGGTGAGAAGCGGCCTGCGTCCGTCACCGTCAGAAATCCAGTGTTTCTGTCGGATTAAGACTCTTCTATTTTACTCATGTTCTTTTGGCGTGGTTTAATGATTGATACCGAGGTTTGCTGCAACAGCTGCATGAATTTGCCTTTTTTAAATATAACTTTTGGGTTTCTTATGTACTCTCCCGGTCCATTTCAATTACTAGTTTTTTGGCCTTTTATTTAATTTTTTTTCAGAATTCAAGATGCAATTATTTTCTTTTTTTTGAAGTCACCCTTAAAGTAAAAAGTCCTGGAATATGTATTATATTTCATTATATTTTCAATGAACACATTAGAGAGATAACTGTACATGCGTTGCAGTAAATTTGCTGATTTTTGAACCGGTTATTTATTCAGTCTGATTTTTGAACCGGTTATTTATTCAGTCTGATTTTTGAGCTTTTACATTTACTTGTTTCCTTTTTGTAACTCAGAACAACAACCCGCTCATTTATATTCATTTGGAGCACTTAAACCACCCTTCAACACCAATGAACCATCAATTAGACCTGCCCGCATCTACACCAATTGTGGAGCATGAGGAGAAGTTTCCTTAATTAGAATTGGACCTTGCAATTATAAATCAACTGTTCCAAATTCTCAAGCATTTATTTGGACTTCTAATTTCTATAACATAAAAATCCTTGATAATATTTGTAACAAGAGTTTCTAGGCAAACGTCATTCATATACGAGAAACTGTTGCCGAGGTTGCCGTTGCTCTTTGACGTTCTTATGTGAATTGAATTGGCACAGCAACCTCTACGGAGAGCACATAATTCTGAACTTGCTGGCTTCTTGACAAATTCTGCCAGAAACTCAAATCTTCTTTGATCCATATACGAGCAACAGTACAAGTAATAAATAAATCACACCTCTCAAAGCTGTCATAAAGTAAAATGCATACAGTACACTGTTTACACTGCAAGCTGTATATATTCACCGTATCATGAGTTGCCATTTCTATTACGATGCTTTGAGATAGACCTCAAGTCCCTGTACATATCCGCACAGGCCAGAGAAAATTCTGACATTGCCTTGAAAAGATCAGGCAAGCGGCTTCTCAGGCTTGTCAAAGACTTATCTCTCACCTGAAGACATTGCCTCTGGTATGCTTCCTCCTCGTCTTCCAGCTTCTTCCTCAGTACCTCCAACTGAAGCTGCCGATCAACCACAAGACTATCCTCATGAGCTTGATCCGGATCCATTTCATCCGGGGGCGTTCTACGCTGCACATACTTGTGATACCAATCCTCATATTGCCTAGTCTTCTTGTTAAGCTCTCTCCGAGTATCCTCACACCTGTCCTTCAGCTTCATCTCCTCCTTTTGGTATTCAAATATAGTATTTATAACAGCTGAAAAATTATAAATAGCAGTTCTGGCCAACTCATCAGGAAGCTTGTCAAGATAATCATGCCAAGCATGTATAAGTGAGAGAATTGGCGGGTTTTGGGGTCTCTGTGGTGACGAAACCTTTTCCTTCAGATTTGTGTCTATGGGTATGAGATTTAACTTTAACCAATTGTTTAGAGCTTTGATATACTGTTTTTGGTGGGTAACCAATTTGTCGAACTGTGAATGCCACTCTTGGACAACAACATACAACTGCAAAGTTCGTTCATGATGGTGGTCGGTTGTTTCTTTAGGGGATTGGGATATATCCAAAGACCTTAGTGCTTGTACAATCTTAGACTGACTTACATGATATCCTCTCATGGTCTCCCACATTATAGCCATCCTGCAATTGATGACAAAAGTTCAGGGAAAAACCTAGGGATTAATATCTCTAGTGTCGGCAAATTTGAGAGGCCAAGGTGGAGAAAAGAATAAATATTCAAACAGATTGGTTGTCTAGTTGTTCTTGATATAATTCAAGTTACCTTCTTCACAAAAGAACAACTGCAACAACTTGAACTTTTTAATATTTCATTTTTTTTGACACAAATATAAATGTTTGGGGACATAGGAAGGGAATGGAAGAAATCATTCAAACGAACATTTCTTCCACAATTGAAGGATTTCAGGCAAGATACATAACTGACACCAAACAATCATTTCGTCACATATTTCAGGTGATATGGACCTTGTCTCAGAGAAACTAGCCAGTCAGGCCCTTGGTTTTCTAAAAGATAAAATCAATTCAGATGAAAGATACAGTTTTTAATTTAGAAAAAAAAATGTAAAAAAGAGTTTAATGGAAGAAAAATCTGCTCTTAAAACAGCTGTCAAAGGCAGCGTGTGACTTCCATATTAGAACAACGGATTGCAATATGGCTTGGCCTATCATAGTCTAAAAGACTTACCCATCAACCAGAGCAACCAATTTTGGATAAAGTTGCTCATCGCGTAACCGATTTATCTCTGAAACAGTAGAATCCATAGACTGCATGTCGACAATGTATCTTGTGTGTAGGTGACTTACTGTAGCTTTCACTCTCTCCAAGGCCTCTGTATTTGTACCACGTTTCTTGAGCTTATTCAATGAAGCAACCTTTCTCTGATATTCAAGTTTCATTTGTTCTCCTGCCTGTGAAGGATCATCAGATATCCATGAGAAACGGCATATCAGATAGGATAGTTCAAAACCCAAAATACATTATATATAATCCTTTGACAACTTCATAATATAAATTAAAATGCCACAAGTACACCTGGATTTACCAACTTTTGAAAACAATTACTACATATAATCAAGGGTACAGGGCGTGATACTCGCTTACAACATCACTTAAGAGTTAAGACTTCAAAGTACCTTTAGATTCCAAAAGTAATGTTTCAAAGCAGAAACGGCATCATGACACACAAAGCAATACATCCTTGATGACCAAGTTGCTCACATAACGAAACACAAAGCACCAGAGGACATTATCCTAAAACAAAGGGGCTTCTACTAAGCTACTTGTCAGAAACTAAAGATGATTCAGGTTCTAGAACTCTCGAGTATAAAAATAAATACTGAGAAGGTAAAGTTAAAGGAGAATTATGCATTACAACATCGTCTTTGACAAGGGTAGCAGCTCTTGGAAGTAAACTCTAATACAAGTGCTTTACATCAGGTATCATTATCAGAGGCCAAAACATCATGCTGACATGACATTGTTCAACCTCAATATACAGCTAACAACACATTTAAGTGGAGCTGCTGCTTCGGTTCTAGTAGGACACCTAAGTTTGGCAAGAACTCCATGCTACACAGATGGCTTCATTTGCCACTTATCAACAACATGATGTACCTCATATGCCTCAATATTGATGCGACACATTATAAAAAGTTTTAGATCCCTTGAAATGTTGACCTATGTTCATGTAAGAGTCAGAAGCCTATCATTAAATTATCATTTTGCAGAGCTTTATAAGTGTCTAGACTTATAAATTAATTTTTGCAATTTCAAAACGTTGCTTCTTATCTTGATTAATTTACTCCATACTAGATACTAACAAGTATGTTTATTCAAACAAGATTAGTTTAACAGCATATATAATATCATCATATCGTCAGTCATGTCCTATATTTGTGTTCATGCTTCACAAAACATGAAACATTCAGAAAAGTGCTCCTAAATTCATAAATGAAGCCATCTGGCGCTGGGAAAAAAACCCAGGATCCTATGTTTCAGGCCCCACAACCCAACCCCAAAAGAATATAAAAAAGGAGAGAAAGAAAAAGCATAAAGGAAAAGTATATAAGAAGTAGATAGATGGAACATCTAAAGGAAAATCGGTAATAGCAAAGAAGAACAAATAAATTACCGTAATGGAGGTGGAAGGGCTACCCTTCCAATTATATGGAAAAGAACATTCAGCAAAAGCAGGTATACTTGGCTAAATAGAATACAAAATTTAAAGTGATCACTCAACAAGATTTGATTATGAGGCAGCCAAATAGGTGAAGGGAAAAACATGGAAGAAAGAGAATGCACCTAACAGATAATATAATGCAACAGAAAGATAAGAAAACTACACAGAATTCATTCATGACAATTAGACTCGAACTAAAGAAGAATAAAATGTTAGATAAACACACCTTCACTTCTTCGTACAGCTTTTTCTCCCATGCAAGCATCTTGTCTAACACTGTTGCATGAGTTTCATGTTCTTCGGAATCAAAGTCATCCAATCCATCATCAGCATTTGGCAGGCCCCTGAAGGACCTATTCCATGTTATGACACGCATGACCCTTGCAGAATGATCAATGTGTCCTAAAAAGGAAAAAATACAGAGATAAAAAAATTGGCATTAACATTTAACAGACAATTCAAACTCCAGGAATGGGAGTTTATTTAACACATCCTGTATATATTTAAAAAGATGGCAGTTTAACGAGTAGCCAATATGTAACACTGTTATTGAGCATGATCGGGCAACGCCAACTGTGTATAACAACCATTGCACCATCGACTAAAAGGAAAACCTAGAAATCTGTAGTTTAAAATCACAATACAAAATCGGCCTATCCATTAACCATAATTTGATCAAGGCATGCAACTTAAGGACATTTGAATAACAAAAAGATAATCCAGCAGAAAAAGAATCCACTAATTTAAATTGAATCATTTTTATAGAAACACATTATATACCTCTATTATCGGCAAAATTTGAGTGATAATGCAATCGATTTGCCTCAAGCATCTTAGATACTTCGTGAGCACTCTCGGATGCCTTAAGGAAACAATCATCCAGCTCGGAGAATATCTGCAGAAGGTTAAATTGACCTCCTTTCTTTTTACTCTCTCCTGGAACAACATTTTTCACTCTTTTCACAACTTTAGCAGCAACTTGAGGGGGAGGAGGTGGCTCTGACGGCGTCTCCGCTGCCGTTTCTACCACCTCAGCCTCCTCTGGCATCTTGTTCTTCCTCACTCTTTCATTTTCATTAGCGTTTTCAGCTCTCTTAGCCTTTTCGTCATACATCTTCCGCTCGAGATCCTCTCTTTCAATCCTACTCTCGTCCACCTCAGCTAGCGTAGGGCCGGGAACGTTGTCCATTGAAGGGAAGAAAAAATCCCATGACATGGACGCCATCCCCTTGCTATCTGGCGGCGGTGGAGGAGGAGGCGCTCGATTATTCTGTGGCGGTGTCCGTGGTGGAGAAGGAGACGTTTGCAATCCCCCAATTCCTCCACCACCGCCTCCGCCGCTACTTTTACTACTGCGATGCCTTAAACTATGCGTGCTTTCAGTTTCTATATCATCCTCGTTTTCCTCTTCTATAATCATATCGGATCGTTTTGGTTCAGGTGCGGGGATGGATATTTCGGGCATAGTGGCAGCACGCTGAAGAGGGGAAGGTGGGAAAGAAGGATTGGAAAACGGAGGGAGGGGAGGAGGAGGAGGCATGTCTAAGGGGGTGGAAGAGAGGGGAGGAGTACCACCGGGTAAGGGGGAAGAGGTGGAGGCGGCGACGGCGGCAGTAGAAGGGAATTGAACTTCGCCGTGAGCGTAATCGCTAAGGGCAGCACCAGTGTTTTTGAGAGACATAGTGTAAGCGGAGTGGGCGGCGGCGAAAGCGTTACGGGACGATACAGCTTCTTTCATGAAAAACTTTCGCTCTTTGCATCGGGTCACAGTTTCTTCATTCTCGATCATCGATTGTGTACACCCCATTGTTTCTCTCCTTCCCAATTCTCAAGCAAAACTAACAGTCTACAACTCTGTATATATGCATAAATTTACAGAAGAGGAGATTTTACTCAGAAATACATAGAGAGAATTGAGATCGGATCAGCTTTGAAGAATGAATAGTGTAGAATTGAGAAGAGATGAGCAGACTTGAAAATTCTGTAGAGAGAGAATACTCTTTTGCTTTTTGTTTGTAAAGAAAAGGGGAATAAGGAAAAAGGAAAATTTCAGGTTTAACGGCACCGTCTACTTAATCCTCAACAACGACGTCCACGTTGACGTATCAGTGAAATAGTGATCCCCTCTCTCCCTTCTGTAACCAAAAGAAAAAGGCAATACAAATAACATCACGCATGACATGACAGACTTGGTTAATAAAAATATTAAACTTGAAGAAAAAGAGGGTTTTCCTGAGCTCATGTTTTTGACATTTTTCTTTTTAATTAACGAGATTTTTGTTGAGAGTATCGGTTATAGAACCTGCAACTCACTAAAATGGCTGTTTAATAATATGTAATGGAACTTTCAGCTCCAGTTGTTCAACAAACGTAGGAGCAACACTTTATCATTTGACAACATGCATCGGTACACGTTTTCTTGTTTTGCTCCTGTACGAGGTAAAATTGATTATTCTCGCTCGGGAGGAGCTTGATTTTTTTGCTCTCGTTTCGTTACTTTATTCTTGGATATTGTTTTCACTTTTGCCACCGAAAATGCTAAGTTCATAGCCAGACTCATATTTTATATTTCGTAATTTTATTTTCGTTCTTATTTATTTATTATTTTTTTGGATCAAATCGATTTACTTGTCTATAAATTATATTATAAATTTAACTGTATCGTTTCATCGATAAATAACTTTTCTAAGGTCAGTCCGATGCACGAAGAATCCCGCACTCATGCAGGATTCGAGTACGGGGCACGACTGTACTCCAAAGGAAAGACAGTCTATCTTGATTCAAAAACTAGTGATTAATTTCACAATTCCAATCATAATCTATAAAATCACATGGAAACAACTTTGCTGTTGCTCAAGCTCTCCTTCTTTGGCTTTACTCTTTCCTTTATTTATTTATTTTTGCGTTGAAGGAGGAAGCTTTGAGTACAAGTTTGGGTAGGAATGATTATAGAATCATGGTGCAATAGTAAAAGCAGATATTCCAGTGTTGGCATCCAGTTTTATTTAGGCCTTTCAGTTGGTATAGTTGGAAACTTAGAATTAACTTTCCTTAAGCTAGAGACTTAACGACAACAACACAAAAAGGAAAAAAGATGACTGGAAAACCTTTTTGATAGCTTTTGCACAGCTAAAGATATAAAGTGGGTTCTCAAATGGAAACAGCACCATTCAAAGATTCTAATATTGCATGTGACGCCTCTTCAGATGCATAATTCTGTAATACTTTGCGAAAAGTCAAAAACCATATTTCTGTAACCTCTACTATTCTTACAGTTATTTATCCCTGCAAATCCCCAGACCCCACCTGGTGGGACTATACTGGGTAGTTGTTGTTGTTGTATTTATCCCTGCAAAATTGCTTGTTTGCTACCTTTTTGTCCTTTTTTCCACATGAACAAACCACTTGCACGTCTACGAATCTGTTTTGTAAAAGTGAAGAGTTGATGCTTATAGAGCATGAAATGAATTTGACATTCATAGCAATGCAATCACAAGGCCTATTTAGTACTGACTTTTACTCTTAAAAACGAATCATAAGGTAAGTCGCTGAAGATACTTTATACAAATTAAGTGTGTTTCCGAAATTCAGAAGAGTGCTCTATGATTTAACTTAATTTTCCAAATTTCAACATCATTCCCTCTGTTGTAACCCCTCACATAACATGGAATGCATCTCAAATCAATCTGCTCACCAACAAAAAAAGGTTCAGATGTATCATCAAGCTGCTTACATCCGGTATCATCTGATCAATAGTAGCATATCACAAACATATAATGGTGATGAAGTGCCAAATAAGAAGTGAAAAGAAATTTTTATCTATTTGCAACTTCCTGCTTACCTTCTCTAGTGATCAGGTAACTGCGGAAGTGTGAATATCCATTTGCAACAACATCAAGATCATCAAGCGTGAAGTTGTAACGCTTTTCCAGAGCCAAGTATAGCACCTGAAATGAAGGGCAATACCAGAACCAATCAATCACTATGCTATTATGATCTTTCACTCTTAGAGGTGCCAACAACATAATGCTTTAAAGGTTTTGGAGACACAATATGAAAACAAAAAATGTGGCAATTTCTTAGGCAAGTGACTAGCTGGAAGTACACAGGACACCTAACATGCAGAACCAAAATGGCAACATGGCAAAATGGTAAAATGGCAAGACAAAACTTTTTGTTGCCTCAATGCCGCCACTAAGGATACTTTACGCTTTTCGTTATGCATATTCAATGCCTTACAATGTTTCAAAATTCCCGAACCATCAGAGAAATATGAACCGGTTCATTTCTGTTTGATTTCATATAATGACCTAATAGCCATATCTAATATTATGCTATCAAGCTAACTTCATAAATTGATGTCCAACTTCTTGGATCTTGGTTGGTTTTCATCAACCTTTGAAGCAACAAGGTGAGCTTTCATTTTACGGCACACTTTCTTATTGATTTAATTTCAATTTTCTGCCAAAGATCTTTTCAGTCTTGGTTATAATCTTAGGGCGCAAAATGAAGAAGAAAAGATATCAAAGTTTGTCGTGATGCTTGTGGGTTGCAGTAGGAACGCTCGATGCATTACTTGAGGCACTTGCAAGTTGGCCCCAGTACCACTGTCATCAAAACAAAAGAAAGTACAAAGTACTCCAGCTTCATTCAAGGTACCTTCTCCGGGTTGTCTGACATTAATTTCTCTAAGATGCTGAAAATTGCATCAGTCAGGTCATCGCTGTAAATGACATCAGCAGCTAGAAGCAAAGAAGTTTTCTTGAGTTCTTCGATTTCTGATTGGGTCCAGCTATACCTGGACAAATATGGCTGACCTGCTTTAGTACTTAAATTCAAATGTTTATCATCGTTCAAACCAACCAAAAGATGTCAGCAAAAGGTGGTTAAAGATCCGTCGAGATGCAATTCTAGCTGTCTCTTATAGTAAAGACAAATCGTTACCTTCCTTTAGATGGTGAAGTTTTCGCCTCTTGAGGAGGCCATGAATCTTTCCAATCAAGTTCACGTACGTGAACAGAAGCCTTCCCATGGAATATTTCAGCATTAAGATTCACATTTTTCTCACAGTTCTCGAGTACTTCGTCACCATGGTCTGACACATACAATCGAGGGCTTAAACAGATAATTTGATAAAAGCATGCCAACCTTAGTGCTCTAACATAAGGATAGACAGTTCATAGCAACAGCCACAGAAACAAAGACAACACTAAAACTGATGGTGACTGGTTTAAACTCCAAAATGTGTTAAATGAAGCATTGATAACACTAAGCAGCACACCTAACATTAAGGGCCTACATTAACAACATAACATTCCTAGGCATTGAGCTCTCACCACCTAAATATATTGCATGGGAAGTGCTGATTGGTAGGCTAAGTGCAGTATTACTTGCAGACAAAGATGAAATAATAAGCAGCAACCTAAAGCAGCATTAAGATCTCCTTTCACAGTTGTCAAGTACTTCATCACCATGGTCGGCCGTATACAAGTTAGGCTTAAGCAAATAGACGTGACAAAAGCATGCCAAACTTGGGTTTTAACTTAATGATACACAATTAGACATAATCACAGCAACAGCTGCAGAGACAAGGAAGGCAAAAGCATAACCACTAATGCAAGATTTTAATATATGTCAAATGAAGCATTGACAATACTAAGCAGGTGAAAATGTTAGAACTTCTACATTTCAATCTTGTATACCTGTTATGAAGACGGTTTTAGCAACCCGGGCAAGCAAAATACCAACTAACCCTGATAAAACATTGAACGAATCTTGTCATATAACAGATACTAATTCTTCAAACTTGAGCTCATTCTGCAAATTATTCAATTACAAAGCAAAGAAAACCTTAAGACTCTGCATGGTTGAAATCTACAATTTCAATTATTCAGTGGTAGGGATGAAAGTGGGGCAGGTTTAACCAAATACCATATGACTCTAAATCCAAAAGGATACCTGAGCTGATCCAAATGCTTATGGACACAATAGGATATCGTTATTGATCCTGATAGGGCTTTGCTATAAGAGGTAGCCGATAGGCTCTGGGCTCTAACATCTGGGTCCTGCAACTGAACCCACATAGGTATCCTTTTTTTATTAATAAAGATCCACATACCTACTTCTTGTTGTATAACATAATAAATAAAAATTTAGCCATGGATGTGTTGTTGATAATTGTTTAATAAATATGGTGACACACAATATGAGTAGGTGTTCATTAATTAATTAATTCAAATAAGACTAAGAAATCAAATGGGTCTACATGGAGCAAAATGGATACTGAGATACATAACACCCACCTCAACTAGTTGGGGTTGGACGTGGTAGTTGTTATTGTTGTAAGGTTAAGAAAAAAAGGGCCACCTAGCCCAAGGCTTTGGTTCAGAAACAGAGGGATTACAACATGTGTATAGTAGGTGCATGCCATGTAAGCGAAACCGTCAAGCTAGGTAATTTATATCATAGTGGAGAGCGGTAGAAGGCTAGGCCAATTTTCCTCGAGTTTCAAAGTTGAAACAGCAGTATTCTGGTCATCAAAATAAAAGAAAAGCTATAGAAACAAAATATGACAAGAAAACTTAATTTTCTTTTTTCTCCTTGAGTTTAAAAGCAATATCAAATTTAGTTGTCTTTTTCCTTTTAATTTTTAAATTATTTATTATCGTTTAAGGTAACCTTTATCAGGCAAGTCCCCGATCCCGGAATCACCATTCCATTAATGGGGAAATTTGTGACGATTAGAGGTACCAAAGCTGATACTACAAACAGAACGGAGTAAATCAAAGCTGATGAAACTTACCGGTACCAGCCCCAAGCTCCAAAGCAACAACATCATCAAAATCAGATGACATAGACATCACATGCAACACAAAATCAGCAAGTACTAGTTCTGCTCTCCAGACCTGATCAGGAAAAAAACAACTAAATGAATAGCACATAAAACACTCAAAACTTGAGATAGCCTAATGAGGACAACAGTGATTAGTGACATTTACGCTAAAGGAAAAGAGAAGACGTGCTCATACAGTTTTCAGTTAATTCTCTCATACAAACTGAGGAGAAAAGCCATCAACAGGAAATGTCATAAGGCTCATAACATACTCCCTTTAAATGGGGGAGAGAGAAGCTGAATGGAGGAATTAAAGATGAAGACAAGACAAGATATAAGGACCAATTTAGGCTGAAATTTTTGGATTACCTGCAAACCAACTCTAAGAATCGATGAAGTGATATTGTGCTGGATGGTCAAAACAAGATGATGGCTTGGTGATAATGCAAGTAAAAGGAAAATGATGCATTACGTCTATGGCTATTTAATTTGAAATGTTTGGTGGAGGGAGCGACGAGGACCTTGGGTTCATAATCAGTGACTCCATCTAACTATTCAAACCAAGTAGACGTGCATCTTTCTTAGAAGCATTCTTCTGAAGGTTAATTTAGGAAACTCAACCAATATTCCCTATTTTATTATTAGATCACAAAGAGAAAATGCACTTCTTATCTAGGTAATCTTTGTGCTTTCTCTGAACTTTTTCTCCTGAATTAACTGAGCTAGGTTGACCATTGAGGAGATCAAGAGAAGAACGTGTGTGTTGTAGTATTAGAGTTAGTTAATGATATTTTGAAGTAAGGTTGGAATACATGAAAGCAGTGTAATGACGCTCAATTAAATTGGGAAAGTAACATTAACACATCAAACTCTATCCAGATTGTACATTTTGAGATTGAGCAAAGAGGTCATTCTTTTTGAGATGGACTAAATTAAAGAGTAGGTATGTGATGGAGGGAGTATTTTCTCATGAAATTCCAATATGAATTCTGTTCTTGTTAGCTCTTCTCTGAAGAGGGGAAAATAGAAAGCTAATAGTGGTTCACTTGAGATGAACTCCAGACACTTCTATCACAAATTACGATCAAGATAGATCCAGGGTTCAGAAACCCAATGATTCTCAAACAGATTGCAGAAATCAAAGCCAGAGATAATTTACTCACAGGCTGAATCAGCTTAAGTTCACATTAAACACAAATTTTCATGTTTTTGTATACTTCCATTGGTACACCATCCCTAATTAGTATCACTATTAGATCTCAAAAGCAGATGAAGAACGTCAAAGTGTATGCACCTGGATGAAAAGCTCATAAACCAACACATCTTGACATTGAAAAAAAACTAGTACTACATAAAATAGATGAAAGGACTGCCAAAAATTAAGGAGAAACCCAACGGTTGAAAAAGTACAAAAGCAAATGAAAGTGCAGAAAAGAAGGATTCATTATGTTATCGGATATGGTGGAAAAATATACACACACAAAGGAGAGTTCTTGATGAAAGCCTTAATTTTGAGGTGCAGATAACTTACTTCTACGTCGTGTTAGAATAAGATCACCATCTTCATCCAAGTCAAACTTGGTAGCTGTTGAAACTGATATATCTTCAACTGCATCAGTATGTCTTCTCGATGTGGAATTATCTACAAAGTTGAAAAGAACACTAACTCTTTGAATAATGTTTTCATGAGGAATCGAGATCCTACTTCATCCTGTCATGTGTTACAAAGAGAAGTCCCAATATGTACACACACTCGAGCAAGCTTCTGTAATCGCTTCAGACTTTTGGGCTACTCTAACAACAAATTAATAGTGCTTCCAGTTTTTTCCAGTTCCTATAAGAGGCCAGCATACGAGTTCATTTCATCACCTGTTACTAATTGTTAAGACCAGATAATCCACCGAGCTCAATATTCTCTCTAATACAAAGTACATTTGACATCCATGATATATTATGTCAAAATTAGAAAGAAAAAATAATAGACAATTTGCTCATTAAAATGTTCATCTGGGCTTATGTAGCGATTTTTTTACTAATTTGAAGAAAATATAGAAAATTCAAATTACCGTGGAGAGGTGGTAACGAGATGGTAAAATGGGAGACATGGGGACCGGAGTGCCGAGGTGAACTTCGCTCATCACTTGCTCCTCCTCTCGAAAGCTGACAACCGGTGACGATGGGAACGACGTTGTACGCGGCTGCTGCTCACCGTCTTTGCCCTCCATTGAATCAAAAGTTTAGCTGCAAAATTGATGTAAACGCCGCAGCCACTTTTTGTAGCTCCGTTAGTTCTCTCCGGCTACGCTGTTCCTTGCGAGTTAAACTAAATGGAAAAGGCCTCAAAAGCTTTATTTGTCCTCCTTTATATATGTAAATCTGATGTTAACTTTTCAAAAAAAAAATAAAAAGTCAAGTATCAAAGTACCATTGGTTAAACTAAACTCACTCCCCTTTTTCTTTATATTAAAACAAAAATATTTGTAAAAATTATAAAAAAAAATTATAAAAAATGGGAAAATTTTGTAAAAACTGGAATTTTTTGTAAAAACTACGAATTTTTTATTTATTATTTTATATTTTAACAAAATGAAAATATTATATTAAAAACAAAAAATTATATTAAAAACAAAAAAATTAATGAAAAAGAAATAAAAATTGTTTAAACTAATTTTTTAATTTTTTAAAATATTTTAAAAATATGAACAGAGCATCTCTAATCGGAATGATAAGGAATACATTCTTCTTCTTTTTTGTTACTCGAAACAATTTTGTTAAACAATTTAAACAATTTTTATTTCTGTTTTTACAAAAAGAAAATCAGTTTATTTTCAAATGTGAAAATATTTCCAAAATGTGTTTTTTGTTTTTAAAAAATATTTTTTTTGCATTTTTAAAAAAAATTTGTTTTGTAAAAATTGAAAACACAAATTTGTAAAAGCAGAAAAAAGAATTTAATATAATATTTTCGTTATTAAAATTCTGAAATAATAAAAAATTCCCAGTTTTTACAATTTTTTCCCCATTTTTTAAAAGTTTTTTACATTTTTTACAAATAATTTCGTTTTAATATAAAGAAAAAGGGAAGTGGGTTTAGTTTAACCAATAGGACTCTGACACGTGGCTTTTTAATTTTTTTTTAAAAATGTTAACGTCATAGGGACATATATGGCCAGAGATGTAAACGGTAGGGATATATACGGCCAAATAGTATAACGGAAGACAAATGTAGTTTATTTTGACTAATAGAGTGACATATATGACCCTTTTCCGTAAACTAAAACCCCCCACTGTAAGGAAAAAGCGTTCAGAAAATAATTTACATAATAGATCATCTGAAAATATAATAGTAGTAACAACTATCTCAACTAACATTATTTATCGATAATATTATAACAAAAATAATAAGTAACAAACTAAAATTATTTTAATGGTGTAAAATAAGTAATTATTTGCAGTTTATATAAATAACTCTGCATTCCAAAATATAATTATCAACCCTTATATGTAATAAGAAAACTATGCAAATTATTATCGGAATGCCTCTTAACTATTGAAAAATATTTTAAAATAGTCTTCATCATCTATTGAGTTAAAACTACCCCTCCATCCACATTTTTAGTTCATTTATGCCCTTTGATTGTTAGGTCAATACTGAGTTAAAAATAATAATTATTTTTTGTAAAACTTAAAAAAAATATTTTACTAAATATTTTGCTTTCTAAAACTAATGCACCAGTAGTCCACTAATTTAGTAAAAAAAATAATTCTTTTTTCAGTTTTTTACAAAAAACAATTCAGTTTTTACAAAAAAGTATATATTTTTCATTTTTTTCAGTTTTCTTAAAGTATTTTTTTTTGTAGAAACTGGAAAAAAATTGTAAAACTAGGAAAAAAATATTTCTAATATATTTTCGTTTTTGAAAAATATTGTTTCTTTAAAAAACTGAAAAACGAAATGCTTTAAAAAACACTGATAAAATGAAAATATTTTTTTTGTTTTTTTAAAAACTAAAATATTTTATTAAAAATATTGTTTTCTGTTTTTACAAAAAAAAATTCAGTTTTTACAAAAAATAAATGATTAAAAAAATGAAGAAATGAAAAAAAATTTTGTAAAATCTGGGGAAAAAAGACTTTACTAAATAGTAGACTAGTGCATTAGTTTAAAAAACGAAAATATCTTGCAATATAATTTTTTTTAAGTTTTATAAAAAGAATAATAATCATTTTAATCATTTTTAGCCCAATAGGTGGACGAAGGGTATTTTTAAACCTTTTCTAATAATTTAGGGGCATTTTGAATCATTTTCCGAATTATTAATAGCTTATGATTTACATGAAATAGGGTGATTAAGAGTCTCATTTAAAATACAAGGGGTAAATTTGTGATTGACTCGTATCAAGAGCTGTTAGTCTGATTTATATTTGTAAATTTCAATAAGAAATTGTTTTTTTAAATCAGAAAACTTTTTATATAAAATTTTCAGTTGAAAGTGCCATCAAAACAAATTTCCAAGAACATCGGCAAAACTTCAAAAGATATTAAATTTTCTTTAGTAAAAATAAGAGTGTATAGCGGCTCTCATAATAGCTGAATATATATATATATATATATATATATATATATATATATATATATATATATATATATATATATATATATATATATATATATATATATATATATATATATATATATATATTCTGTACATATATACATTTTATACGTTATATACAAATTTATATAAAGTTTATACACTTTTTCGGCTATCGAATATAAATAGTTTCTGTCACGGGCTAAAAGTGATAATACCCCAAAATTATCCACACATTTCCTTTTGAGCAAACTTTGCCTAGAAAGCACTTGTTATCCAAACCTTATTGCGCATAACAATGAACTTCCATATCTCTCCTCAGTGGAGAGATTAGTATGTGCAGTTTGCAGGTTAACTCCAATAACAGTTGTTCAAGATGCAGCATAAAAGCAAAAGCTTGAGAGTAGATAAAACCAAGCTCCAGATAATTAAAACAATGGGATTTGAATTATCAATAAGACTTCAATACAAGGACAATACACACGTAACTTTATCCAGCTAGTGTATTTAATGATTAAAGCTAGCTAAGTTGGTGTGAATGAGAAATGGAGGGAAGAAGACAATAGAAGGAAAATGAAGTTTCAAAGCAAAGTTCCTTTGAAAAGGAGCTTTGTACCACATTGGTGGTAGAAAGGGAAAGTTATGTGCTTATATTAGAAAGCACTTCTTCCAGCTCTTAAAGGGTTAAGAAGAGGGACTCCCCTCGCGCCGTCGTCGTCGCTCGGCTCGGATTTGGATTTGGTCAAATGATCTGATTGATTGATAATCTTTTTGGACCAAATTTATTTAAAATTCAATCTTCATTTTCTGAAATTATTTTTAATTCCCGCGGGAAAAATATTAATTTGTTAACTGTAAACTTCCCAACGTTCTTATTTTTCAGAAAAAGGCATGGCCTTTCCCGAACAGGCACCAAGCCTTTCCGAACAGTCACAATTCGAGGCTATATAAACTGAGGCAATGCCTCATTTTCGAGTACTGGAAAAAAAAAATTATTCGTGCATTAAAAATTCTGCATTCTTTTCTGCAAACTGAAACATATCGAGTCATAGTGTGATTTCGTTCCCGAATTTGAGTTCGTCGAAGTCATAGGCGTTTGAGGTACCGCCACTCCTACGACAGGTATATCTGTTATATCCTGGGAGGAAATAATCCACAACCTCGGGTACAGTGGGGGGGTTAAATTCCTTAAGGATACACAGTGAATTCTGTGGTCTCGGATTTCTTCATTTCTGTGATTTCTGTTTTTTGTGTCTCTTCTTCTTACTGGTTTCCAGTTTCTCGTTGCTTTGAACAGGGACAATCGATAACAAGCTTAAGGAATTTATATTATTATTTCCGTGTTCATCTGCTGTTGATTAAAACGTTACAGAACGATACAACAGTACAGAAAAAAAAATTCTTACATAAAACAGTGATTACATACAGTTTTTCCTAACATAAAATTGTGACTGTCCAGAAAATAAAAGAAACTTGTAATTTTGTTGTTTGCATGTAACGAACTTGTATGTTGTTTGGAGACTAAATCTTCGGATTTTCTACTCCGGTTGAGATTAAAGTTTTCAGAACTTTCTACTCATTTGGGTACTTGATTTGAAGATATAAAAACTTCATCAAGTATACTACATACAGTTTATTACATTCTATTTGAAGTTTGTTTTAATTCTGTTTGTGTAAATTTGATTCGGTTTGAAGAAATAAAATCTTCACCGATTATTAAAGTGTTCTGTTATTTCCTACGACAGAAATGGGAGACCAAACTCCAAATTTGAATGCTACTGCTACTGTTACTGCCACACCAGCCCCCGTGGTTGGTTCTACGAGCAATGCTGCGTCCTCCAGTCGTACTGCACCAGCACCGGCTCCGGCAGAGAAGCCCGGAAAATTCACCGGGATTGATTTCAAACGATGGCAACAAAAGATGTTCTTCTATCTAACTACTTTAAGCCTTCAAAAGTTTATAAAGGAGGATATTCCGGTTCCGCCGGAATCAACACCTGAAAATGAACGATTTGTTGTAATTGAGGCGTGGAAGCACTCAGATTTTTTGTGCAAGAATTACATTCTTAGCGGACTGGAGGATGATCTTTACAACGTCTATAGTAATGTGGGAACATCAAAAGAACTATGAGATGCGTTGGAAAAGAAATATAAAACAGAAGATGCTGGCTTAAAGAAGTTTATCGCTGCCAAGTTTTTGGACTACAAAATGGTAGATGGCAAGTCTGTTGTCACTCAAGTTCAAGAGTTGCAGGTTATCATCCATGATCTCCTCGCTGAAGGTTTGGTGATTAGTGGGGCGTTTCAAGTTGCGGCAGTGATAGAGAAGTTGCCTCCTTCATGGAAGGACTTCAAAAATTACTTGAAACATAAGCGAAAGGAGATGACATTGGAAGATCTCATCGTCCGGTTGAGAATCGAGGAAGATAACAAGGCAGCGGAGAAAAAGGCAAATGGGAGATCAACCATAGGGGGAGCACATATAGTTGAAACTGCCCCAACTAATATGAAAAAGAGGAAAAAGGCATCGGGACCAAGGAACTATCCCAACAAGAAGAAATTCAAGGGAAACTGCCATAATTGTGGAAAAATCGGACACAAAGCTGCAGACTGTCGTGCTCCGAAAAAGGAAAAGAAGAAGGGTCAGGCTAATATGGTTGAAACAAACGAGGAGGTTGATGACTTGTGCGCTATGTTGTCCGAGTGCAACCTAGTGGGAAGTCCGAAAGAGTGGTGGATTGACTCTGGCGCCACTCGCCACATTTGTGCTGTTAGAGAAGCCTTTGCTTCATATGCTCCCGCCGGGCCCGACGAAACAATATATATGGGAAATTCTGCAACGGCCAAGATTGAAGGTTATGGAAAGATACTGCTGAAGATGACCTCTGGCAAGGTGGTGACTCTCAACAACGTCTGTCATGTTCCTGAAGTTAGGAAAAATCTTGTATCTACCGGACTTCTAGTGAAGAACGGTTTTAAATGTGTTTATGTTTCTGACAAGGTTGTAATAAGTAAGAACGAAATGTACATAGGAAAAGGCTACCTCACAGAGGGCCTTTTCAAACTGAATGTAATGGTTGTTGCTAATAATAATAAAGTTTCTGCTTCGTCTTACTTGCTTGAGTCAAATGATTTATGGCATTCACGCTTAGGACATGTCAATTATAGAACCTTGCGAAAAATGATTAGTTTGGAAGTATTGCCTAAGTTTGAATGCAATCAATCAAAATGTCAAATCTGTGTTGAATCTAAGTATGCTAAACATCCTTATAAGTCAGTTGAAAGGAATTCAAGTCCTTTAGACTTAATCCATACAGATATTTGTGACATAAAGTCAATTCCATCTCGCGGTGGAAAGAAGTATTTCATAATTTTTATTGACGATAGAACGCGGTATTGCTACGTTTATTTACTTAATAGTAAAGATGAAGCAATTGGAGCGTTCAGGCAATACAAAACTGAAGTTGAGACTCAACTTAACAAAAAGATTAAAATGATAAGGAGTGATAGGGGCGGTGAATATGAATCTCCTTTTGAACAAATATGTTTGGAATATGGCATTATTCATCAAACAACTGCTCCTTACTCGCCACAATCAAACGGAATTGCGGAAAGAAAAAATAGAACACTGAAAGAAATGATGAATGCCCTGTTAATAAGTTCTGGTTTACCCCAGAACTTGTGGGGGGAAGCCATTCTAACAGCTAGCCGAATACTCAATCGAGTGCCCCATAGCAAAACAAAATCTATTCCATACGAAAAGTGGAAAGGAAGGAAGCCCAATTTGGAATACTTCAAAGTGTGGGGGTGTTTGGCCAAGGTGCAAGTTCCTAAACCCAAAAGGGTAAAAATCGGACCTAAAACCGTTGATTGTGTTTTCATAGGATATGCCACAAATAGTAAGGCATATAGATTTCTGGTTCACAAATCAGAAAATCCCGACATTCAGGTGAATACGGTAATTGAATCAGATAATGCTGACTTCTTTGAAACCATATATCCGTATAAAAAGGAATGTGCGTCGTCTAGAAAAGAATCTAAACGACCTCGGGAAGAAATAAAGGAAAACATTCCTGATGAGGAAAATCCAAGACGTAGCAAACGTCAAAGGACGACTACTTCCTTTGGACCAGAATTTTTAACATTTTTGTTGGAAAATGAGCCTCGAACGTTCAACGAAGCTACGTCTTCATCGGAAGCTCAATTTTGGAAAGAGGCAATCAATAGTGAGATAGAATCCATATTGAACAACCATACTTGGGAATTGGTTGATCTTCCTCCAGGGAATAAACCTTTAGGTTCCAAATGGATTTTCAAGCGGAAAATGAAAGCTGATGGCACTATTGAAAAATATAAGGCAAGACTAGTTGTTAAAGGATTTAGACAACGAGAAGGTCTTGATTACTTTGATACATACTCGCTGGTAACGAGGATTACATCTATTCGGGTGTTAGTAGCATTAGCCGCCGTGTACGGTCTTGAAATCCATCAAATGGATGTGAAAACAGCCTTCTTAAATGGAGAGTTGGAGGAAGAAATTTACATGGAACAACCCGAAGGGTTTGTAGTTCCAGGGAAAGAGAAGAAGGTATGTAGACTTGTTAAGTCTCTTTATGGACTAAAACAAGCACCAAAACAGTGGCATGCAAAATTTGACCATACGATGCTGTCAAATGGATTCAAGATAAATGAATGTGATAAATGTGTCTACATTAAGAACACTCCGAACCACGTCGTCATTGTTTGTTTATACGTGGATGATACGTTAATAATGAGTAACAACATTGCTAACATAAATGCTACTAAGCGCATGCTTGCTAGTAAGTTTGATATGAAAGACTTAGGAGTTGCCGATTTAATTCTGGGAATTAAAATCCATAAGACTCCTCAAGGTCTAGCATTGTCTCAATCTCATTATATTGAAAAAGTACTTGAAAAGTTCAAGTATTTGGACTTTAAAGTTGCAAAGACGCCAATTGATATGAACCTTGCTCTTGCAAAGAATAAAGGTGAAAGTCATTCTCAATTGGATTATGCCAGAGTGTTGGGAAGTTTGATGTATATTATGAACTGTACGCGACCTGATATTGCGTGTGCTATAAGTAAACTAAGTCGCTACACGAGTAATCCCGACCAAAATCATTGGCTGGCAATGAAACGAGTTTTGGGATATTTGAAACATACTCAAAACTTTGTTTTGCATTATAACAGGTATCCTGCAGTTATTGAAGGATACAGTGATGCAAATTGGATCACCGGTTCAACTGAAACTAAATCCACAAGTGGATACGTTTTTACTATAGGTGGAGGAGCAGTGTCTTGGAAGTCATCCAAACAGACATGTATCGCCCGCTCTACAATGGAATCTGAGTTCATAGCTCTAGACAAAGCCGGTGAAGAAGCTGAATGGCTCCGGAATTTCTTAGAAGATATTCCATTTTGGCCCAAACCGTTGGCTCCTATATGCATACATTGCGATAGCCAAGCGGCAATAGGAAGAGCCGGGAGCGTTATGTACAACGGAAAGTCTCGTCACATACGACGAAGACATAATACCGTTAGACAACTACTCTCTAGTGGAATTATCACAATTGACTATGTTAAGTCAAGAGATAATGTGTCGGATCCACTAACTAAAGGCCTAACTAGAGAAGTGGTTGAAAGATCATCGAGGGGAATGGGACTATGGCCGAGGACAAGTCATCGTGGCGGTAACTCTACCTAGAAGACATGAGATCCCAAGATCTAGGTTCAAAGAGATCAAACAAAGTCATTGATTACGGTTCAACATTGTCACAATAACTTTTTGGTCCATTCTCGTGATGAGACAATGTTCAGTACCAGGATAAAGCATTAAGGCTTTTTAATGGTTTCTAAGTTTGATACGGGGTATATCAAATAGTGTATCTACGGGATGACACATTTAGGAATCACCTATGTAAGTGTGAAGTGTAAGCCGCTTCAAGGAGAACTCTGTAAGGCCAGCTCTCTACGCACTTATGAACCAGGAAGTGTTCATGGCTGAAACGAACAAAACAATGAGAACCAAAAACGGTTAAAGGGTTAATTGTGTGACATGTGGTTGTCTAGGTATACACCAAAGCTCGACGGTTCAAAGATATCAAATCTACCGATTGACCGAGTATATCCGACATATGCTCACTACGGAAAGTTCAAAGAGAAATCTACTTATCCAGATGCAATTAATCCTTGCTTACGAATCACACAGTTTTTTTTTTTTTTTGTCATGCATGTTTTTCATCATATAGCCATTCCCCATTCATGTGGGGGATTGTTAAAGCTAGTTAATGATTAAAACTAGCTAAGTTGGTGTGAATGAGAAATGGAGGGAAGAAGACAATAGAAGGAAAATGAAGTTTCAAAGCAAAGTTCCTTTGAAAAGGAGCTTTGTACCACATTGGTGGTAGAAAGGGAAAGTTATGTGCTTATATTAGAAAACACTTCTTCTAGCTCTTAAAGGGTTAAGAAGAGGGACTCCCCTCGCGCCGTCGTCGTCGCTCGGCTCGGCTTCGGCTTCGGCTTCGGCTTCGGCTTCGGCTTCGGCTTCGGCTTCGGCTTCGGCTTCGGCTTTGGATTTGGATTTGGATTTGGTCAAATGATCTGATTGATAATCTTTTTGGACCAAATTTATTTAAAATTCAATCTTCATTTTCTGAAATTATTTTTAATTCCCGCGGGAAAAATATTAATTTGTTAACTGTAAACTTCCCAACGTTCTTATTTTTCAGAAAAAGGCATGGCCTTTCCCGAACAGGCACCAAGCCTTTCCGAACAGTCACAATTCGAGGCTATATAAACTGAGGCAATGCCTCATTTTCGAGTACTGGAAAAAAAAAAAAAAAATTTATTCGTGCATTAAAAATTCTGCATTCTTTTCTGCAAACTGAAACATATCGAGTCATAGTGTGATTTCGTTCCCGAATTTGAGTTCGTCGAAGTCGTAGGCGTTTGAGGTACCGCCACTCCTACGACAGGTATATCCGTTATATCCTGGGAGGAAATAATCCACAACCTCGGGTACAGTGAGGGGGTTAAATTCCTTAAGGATACACAGTGAATTCTGTGGTCTCGGATTTCTTCATTTCTGTGATTTCTGTTTTTTGTGTCTCTTCTTCTTACTGGTTTCCAGTTTCTCGTTGCTTTGAACACGGACAATCGATAACATTTACAACAGAATGTGATAAGCTATTTCTATACTGCTTACAGATAACAATCCTAACATGTAAACAAAGGATATTACAACCAATGCAGTAACTATTAATATGATTGACTACATATTGAAGGGATATAGGTTCATCTAACTAAACGTTTTATTCTTTTGATTTTTCTCTGAGAGATGCCAGTCGAGCCACAAAGTCATCGTAGTCTGGTAGCTTAGGATGGACATGTCTATTTGGACCCAACATATCAGGTTGAAATGAATTTGCTCGATTGTGCCCTTGGCTTAGCTCCCTTGAACTTGTTTGTTCCAGTTCAACTGGAAGGGATGCTGCTCTATTCCCCATACGTCTCCGCCTCGACACTTCATTAGTACTGTCAACTCCAGCTTGATTAATAGGTGTATTAACTGATTCTGGTTTCTTCATGTCCTTTTGGAACCTTTTCCTGCTGAAGTGCATCAATAGCCTATCCATCAGTTTTTCCTCTTCATCTCCATTTTCCTTATTGTCACCAGTGGTGACTTTTCTGCCACACCTCGTCCTAGCTGATCTTGGCTTGTCCTTGGTTTTTTCAGCTGTATCATCCTTGCAATTTTCTTCTTCATTGGCCACTTCTCCCGTGGAACTAGGAGTAGAGGAATCCGAGCTGTTTTTTGTTAAGCTCAGTCTTGATTTGATATAAGGAGGGATAATTGACCTATAACTGAATGGCTTCTTGTCATCAGGTTCTTCAGGAACAATCTCAATCTCTGGTTTATTTTGTTGCTGCCTTTCAGTGCCTGTGCTATCCACTTCAATATCTTTGACTGGAGGCGAGTCGTCTAATTTTCTGCTAAGGCTATTTCTTTCACTTCTGTAACTTTCCCTTCTCATAGGCAACTTATGCTCTTCATCAGGGACTACCTTTCTGCCATAAGATGAATTTTGCTCCAATTTATCCTTGGAAGTGGTAAGCTGCCTCGCATTCTCGCGATTAAACCTAGCAGCTTCAAACTCAGTCTTCTGAGCTGATTCATCCATCTTATTCTGCATGTTGTGTTTCTGATCATTCTGACTCTTGGTCCAGTCCTGCTAAAGAATCAGACAATACAAATAGTGTGCTCATTAGGGAGGGAAAATATATATAAAATATGCATAGGCCAAACCCAGAGAAATAGAATGGTATATTTCTTAAAACTGGAAATTCCAAACAGAAAGGATAACAGAAAGTTAAAAGTTAAAACTACTACTCCCTCCGTGTTATTTTACGTGAACGTATTTCCTTTTGGTCCGTTCGAAAAAGAATGACCCATTTATAAATTTGAAAACAATTTAGCTTAAACTTCCCATTCTATCCTTAATGAACCACACAAATACTGTGAATCTCTTTGTTCACGTAAATTGGAACGAAGGGAGTATCATTCTTTACGGGCCAAGTTTACTTTTAAACAGTAATTCAAGCTGGCTTAGCTGCAACAAAAGAGGAGACTTATGAGGTCCTATTGAAGGCTTACTTGTTCTGATACAAGTGGATTATATAGCTTCTGCTCTAAAGCTTTTGAATTCCATTCTATACCAGATTCTGATGCTATATCTTTCATCAACTGAAGCTTCATCTCCTTTGTAGCTACTGACTTTAAGTTTTGAACAAACTGTCCAGAAAGAAGATTTGTTATGTTTCTTAGAGCTAAAGGGAAAAAGTAAAGTTGCATTTGAAAAATATTATGTCAGTGAAATGATTAGTGAGTACCTCTTTACTGACATAACATTCAACGGAATTTTCATATCTCTCGGTAAATACACTTCTTAGTTGGCGTAATTCTGGTACGTCAGCAAATCTTGCTGCTGCAAAAATCAAAGATGATACAGCTTCTCTGCACTCCTCAGGGCATTCCCTATGACCAAAAATTACCCAGAAATTGAGGAAACTACTCGTGTTTTATGCCGTACATATAGTATAAATAAAAAAGAAGAATACCTCTGTTTATACATGGTTACAAGATTATTTGAGATGTGGTCACAATATTGCTCCAAGAGATCATAACAGCGGGAGCGAATGAGCTCAACCAGAAGGCCTTCAGCCTGTTGCAATCAACAGGAAACTCAAAATTAGAATAAATTGAGTTATGTACAGTTTAGGGAAGAGGGAGAAATTTAACAATTACTAGCCTTCTAAATTTTTAGATTCACGATTACATGAAATAAATTAGAATAAATTGAGCTCTGTCAACTTTGAGGCTTCACTCATACTAGTAGTTATGAAAAGTCATCATTTTATCCCAATAATTTTAACATATTATTATAGATTCCTATGGGAGTTCTCATTGCATGCCGGACCTTTCAAAAGTTTCAAAATATAAAATCTCCATTGACGATTGAAATCAGATCAATTATGTTCCGAATGCATTATTTTTTGGACAGAGATCTTTACATATGATGAAATATCAAAATCTAATTGCCTCATCAGGAAACCTTGAAATTGGCAAGCAAAATCGATCACACCAAAAGAATTAAAGCAAAAATGTTACGTCGATATTGGAACATTTTATAATCCATTTTATATAACATAGCCAGCAAATAAATCTCAAAGAAAAAAGAGTAACAAAAAAAAAAAGAAACACAGATTTGGACGATTTCTCATTGAAACAAGAAGAAACTTTTTGAATCCCAGAAATTTTTAAAAAGAAAAGAAAATTACTCTGCTGTAGGCGTTGACATCCAATCCAGTTTTAAGGAGATCCGCTATATCATTTTTCAAATATTTCAGCATTGCATTCCTTTTCCTCTTTACCATCTCGATTCGAGTCTTTGTCAGCTTGATATTAGCCTTGCTGTACCAGAAAAAAAAAAAGAACATGAGCACAACAAATAGGCTAATAGCAAGAGAATTGAAAACCCCACCAATCAAATTTACAGAAAAAAAGAAATAAATAAGAAAAACACAGAGCATTGCAGAATTATCGTTATTACCATCTGGCGTAGAACTTGCTTTTGAGCCATGCGTCTAACATCTTGAATTTCTTGAAGTTAAAAACCAGGGATCACCAATTTAAACAAGCAGATGTAGTTTGATATTGAAAAATGCGGTTGAAGTCACGACAGGAATCAACTTCGAATTTTGACAAGAAAAAGTAAAGAAAAGAAGCAGCTGCTTTGTTTTGATACAGAGGAAAAGAAAACTTTATGATGGAGACAATAACTGAAGCGAAACTTTCTAACAGAAGCTAACGCTTATCCAGAATCTAAAAGTTGGAATAGAATTCAGTTTAGCTGTTAGCTTTAATACAAAGCGAACGAGAAACACATGAAGTTGATACTCAAAAGAGTGCCTCTATTTATGGGGGAGGAGAAATAATAGAGTTAGTAGCTGATTACTGATAATCTCTTGGTGCCACGTTGGACTCCCACTGTCAGAAATTGGTGGGTCTGACAACGGTAAAAGCTGTAGTTTTACTGTCTCACCATATGTTTAGTGCAGGTAAATTAACGGTTTTAGCGCAAAAAAATAAGGGTAAAATGGGATGCGGGGAAACCTTGAGGCCATAACATGCGCTTACCGATTACCAAGTTGACGGGTCTATTATGGAATAACGGTAGTGAAAACCGCGAGAGACAATGTCGAGGATCCAGCTCTTTATTTTTCACCTTTTTTCTTTTTTACACTTTTCTAGAATTTATTATTTGCAATAATACTAGACTAGAACCAAAGTTTCAAAGCCACTTAATAACACTGAAGTTGCAAGTATATAAAAAAAAAAGGAGGGATTAACCCAAACATCCATTCATTCGCTTAAATTAAAAATAGTAAGCAAATGTATAATATAGATATAATCCATGTATAATGTATGTATAATTGTATATAATTAGCATATAATCTATGTATACCGGCTAAAAAAGTGAAATGTGAAATTTAGCGTCTATTTATGTAAAAATTCCTTAGTGCTAAATATTTATACATCTTTTTTGGAATAGGGGGAGGAATTAATGAAGAACCACTGAAGTAAAATACGTCGACTGTTTCGGTGTAGATGTCTATTGAGGAAGGAAGTAGAGAAAGAAAGAGTCTTAGGTGCCTCAGATATGTAGGGGATTTAGTTGTAAAAGATTGTCTATTCTTTAGGAGAAAATAGAGATGTTCCTTGTTTTGAGGTGCAAATTTGTGGAAGAACTTGCTGTCTTGCTTTTGCTGGCTTGAGTCCTAAGCTATATCACTATATTAACATAGCAATGTTGTCCTACTAAAACACCTAATGATGAGCTGGTTTGAAATGTCTCTCTATCATATTTTGTTATTTTAATTTACTTTCACAAAAAAAGAATAACTCTTCTAGAGTTCTTGTTTTCCCAACAATTTATTAACTTATTAGCCAAAAAAAACAAATTATCAACTTTTCAAACTGACTCTAATCAAAGTTTATATATGAAATGTCATAGTACCGATTATGGTTGGCAAAATACATAAGCAGCTGAACTATAAATCAAATCCTTGTTACATATTTTTTGAGGAAGAATATTATATTATATATATAATCTTTTAAAATTGTATCTAGTATACAGGGGCAGATTTATGCTCGTGCAAGTTTCGCCGAAAACTTTTATAAATTTATATGTAAATAATGGTTTAAAAGAAATAACAGTAAAAATATATCACTTGATATTGTTGACAAACAGGTGTGTCTTGGCCCAGCGACCATATTGGTTCTTTGGTCTCTAATGGTCCTAGGTTCAATTCTCACTAGATGCCTTCAAGATTTTTTTTAACTTCAAGATACCACTAACTCATTCTAACTATATAGCGAAGTTTGTTGAGTGAAATTTCATCACAAATATGTGGAAAAAAGACACACAAACATAACTTAGTAAAAGCTTTCCAAGAAAAAGTTCTTAACAAAAATACCAAAGCTATTCGCTTTTATCTTCCTTCTCTTGATTTGCATATCATTTTAAAATAAATTTATTAATGTATTTGAATGTGTTTTATTATGATGATCTTATTTTAGTAAGTTTTTCATAGGTTAATTTCTTAAAATATCGACACCGCTTACCTAATATTCTGTGTACGCTCCTGTTAGTGGACATTACTTTTTTCTGGACCAATTTTTGAGAATAAGCGTAATATCACACATCAACAACGTCATGACACGTTTTGATAATTAAAAAAATAATTAAACACTTAAACTAATTTCTCTTTCCTGTGTCTCTTTCTCTTTCAGAAGAGAGCCACCATACTTAATTTTTTTTTATTTTTAAGATCCATGTTGTTCATCATCTTTGTTCTTATTTACTATACTATTTCTCCTTACTCAATAACATTTTCACCATTTTTAGTTTATAGGTTTTGTTTGTTTTGTTTGCTATTTATAGAAACTAAGCGTCCACCAAACCGTATAGAAAATCGTGTTTTTTATCAGTTCCCACCGTAAGCAACAGACTATAAGACCAAACAGTAAAGGGAACTAGGTTCTCTATTTGTTCCCACAGTAAATCTGCAGTAAATAAAGAACACAGAGGAATTTTACGTGGAAAACTCCCAGCACACAGGATTAAAAATCACGACCTACCCTTGTAGGATTTCAACTTCACTACTAAGCAAACTTTAGAGTACAACATATTGTAACCTAGAAATTAACCTCTTAATCCTTCACTAACTTGTAACTACACTATTACAAGCCAATTTGTAATAATTCTATGACAAAGACTTAATCACTCACTAACTTGTAACAATACTATTATAAGCCACTGTTTAATAACTTCATTACAAAGACTTCACAACTCGACTAACTCTAGCCAAGACACAAACACAAGGGTTTATGATTTACAAAAGGTTTCCTACACAATGCTTCTAACTAAGTTAAGTAGGAGTTACAAATGAAGAAAAAATAACAAAGACTCAACAAACTTATGCACTTAAGACATTTTCAATCTTTCGATCTGGTCCTTAAGGTTGCAACAACTTTGTTCTTGAGAGAGGTTGTGGCTAGCACTTGAGAGAATATTCTCTTTTAATTTTGCAAGTATTCAGGTGATTGTGTTTTACCTCCTAATTGTTAATATTACATGTGTGACCTCACATATAATGAGGTATGTAAGGTAG
The DNA here is from genome assembly GCA_034376525.1 of Nicotiana benthamiana. Classification (NCBI taxonomy): domain Eukaryota; kingdom Viridiplantae; phylum Streptophyta; class Magnoliopsida; order Solanales; family Solanaceae; genus Nicotiana; species Nicotiana benthamiana. The sequence goes on from CM067325.1 coordinate 7,444,373, forward strand.
GTAAAAAGCTATATGTAGAAAGGTGGCTGCTACATTGTTCCTGCACTGTAGCGTATGCAGGCAACACTTTCCAGGTGGAGAGTTAACTTCGTACAGTCACCTCAGGAATTGGTAGGGACCTATTTCCTCAGCTGTTCCTTCGACTCTAAAGAGTTGAGCCATATCCCAAACTAGATTCTAAACTGGAACATTGTGATCTTAAAGTTTTGAGAATGTTTGAAGCTGTAGAGTTGACTATACGACGGCCAGGGGAGCTGATCAATATATATTCCCTCTGTTGTTCCCTTATCTGATTTCGTTGAGAATTGAACCAGACATCTGACTGGTTACTCTTAACGCAAGAGAACTAATTGTATCAGGTTCCTTATCTGTTTCTCTCATGAAGTTTGTCAAATTATCAAAACAAAAGACGCATAACTTATTAAGTTTTCCCTCTTTAATGATGACAAACTTAGAATTGGTATTCTCCCTGCGAATCATCCATATTCCCCATGAGAACCAGTCCAAAGGAATTGATTACAATGGTTCTTCAAGATTGTTTGGCAAATCATCAAAACACAATATACCATAACTTATCAATTTTCCGTTTTTTGATGATGACAAACCCCAAATTAATATTCCCTCATGTGAATCAGATTCCTTATATGTATTGATCATATCTAGTCTGTACTTGGTTCCTTGAGAAAGTTTGGCAAATCATTAAAACATAAAATATTATTACTTAGAGCAATTTCCCTCATTTTGATGATGACAAACCCAAAATTGATATGCTCCTTGAGAACCATATTCCTAACATATTCCCCTGCAGATCAGACCTATAATCAACATGCTATCAACAACATGCCCCCTGCGAAGTAGAGCTATATCTCATGCACAATAAAACATATTAATTTGATTCTGTTCCTCCCCCTATTGACACTTATGTAAATTTCCTCTTTTGGCATCATTGAAAAGAATAACAGAAGAAGCACAACAAAAAAAAAGTTCAATAACATTAACTCATGCCACTTAGGCAACCCAACATAAATAATAACAAGAACAACAAGTGAATGTAATTGTACAAAATATAGTGATTGCCCATAGTCGAGTAATTATGACAAAAACATAGTAGTTTCAACAATACAGAATATGATAATTTTAACAACTAAGTACTAATGTCATCAAATATATGGATCAAAAGAATATAGGAATTCGAGGGAACTTGGAAGGAGTGAAAGACATGGATCACTGGGTAGGAGGAAAATTAATGGGCTAAGGCCTTGATGAGCTTCTCCATTCGTTCATTCACTCCCCTTTGATCAATGATCATATGCTCTCTTAGTTCCTCCACTTGTTTTCTCAATATTTTATTCTCACTCTTCCACTTTGTATACAATTCTGCCAAGAGTCCATGAGGACGTGGTTCTCAACCATCTGAGTAGATTGAACCATCGATCAGAACACCAAGAAACTCCCCAAGCTTCTTTTCATCAAAAACAAACTCAGTCCCATGCACGAGTATCATATAAAATATAGAAGTTTTTACTTCTTCTTCATAAACGTTGGTACTTGGAGGAACAAAAAGGTGATTCTATTTTTGGAACTCAACTTCATTCTCTCTTCCACAATCATCACATCAGCAGGTTACACTGTTTCATCATCAATCGGCCTACTTTTAGGGACTGGGTCCCTCATTCAGTTCCCCTCTTTTTTTGGAAAATTCACCAAATCCTCCATCCTTCAAGGCTTCTATAAACCCAATAACAATTTTAGCCCCATTCTGTAGAATATTAGATCTACTCCGTTCCTTTTCAGTTAAACTCTCATCAAAATCTACCAAAGACTTCTTGGGGGTTTGATTTGGATAGAGTTAGGATTTTGGAAAGTGACAGAGTTGGATTCACTTCTGAAATATTTGGGGAGAATGATTCTTTTTTATACAAGGTTGATTTTGGTTTTGAAGAAAAGAATCGGTTTTGGTTGGGTGTAAGAGAAGGAAATAGTTTTTTCGAGGCAACTGGTCAGTTTAGAAAAGGTTTAACATTTTGGACTTCAAAAATTTGGAGAGATATGGGAATAAATTAATGACATTACACTTCAGAAGTTTAAAAAGGCATATAAGTATTGAAGAGGCTACTAACCTGAGTCACGTGGACTAGGTTCCTCAACGGTTTTTGAAATTTGAGCAAAGACTCCTTGAAGTGCAATGTCACTCTTACTTGTTTTTGTCCTAAAACTGTCATATTTTTTTACTTGTAACAATATATATTTGAGTTAGATCACGGAAAAATACTTTTTAGCATTGTCCCTTTCCTTCTTAACATAATCAATCATCGAGGGACTGGGTCTATCTATTAAGCTTGATCAAACTCTAGACGATTTCTTTCCAAGTGTTCACTGCTAGCACTTTGGTGAAGATGTCTACTACTTGGTCCTCCTTCATACAAATAAAAACCTTTCAACATTATCCCTCAAAAAGTGATGAGCATGTCAATGTGCTTTGTCCTCTTGTGTTGTATCGGGTTCAAGCTATAAATACACCAAAGATGTTTCTTGATCTGTACTAGTTGAGCATAAGAAGAAGCAACAACCACTTATTCAGCTTCGGCAGTAGAAAGAGCTACACAGTTTGTTTCTTTGTACCCTATGAGATCAAGCATGACCCCAGAAAATGCGTCGCTCTAAATGTGCTTTTTCTATCCAGCAGATATTCGACATGATCAGCATTAACATATCCTATTAAGTCAGGGTTATCTCATTAGGGATAATAGAGAACCAGGTCTTGCATCCCTTTGAGATATTTTAGGATTCTCTTGGTAGCTTTCAGATGAGATTCCTTTGGATTGGATTGAAACTCGGCACACAGACACATACTAAAAACAATATATGGTCTGCTACAGAAGTGACCCTATGATACCTCTGTACATGGTCTGATTTATAGGGTAACCAGGTTCATCCATGTCTAGACAAGTAGCTATGGCGATGAGAGTTTTTGTGTTTCCAATTTGGGACTAAAGTTTGATTGGTAGAGGAACTAGGCAAATTAGATGGGTTTCCATGCCCTCTTTGTTCTGCTACTTGTGGAGTGCCTTCACTGCATCTCCAACTCTTTCTTCAGCTTTAGTGATAGCAATTGGGATACCAGGTTGCTCTTGAGAAGTGAAGAGGATATTAGATTGTCTACACTTGCCTCCTTTATCTGGCTCATCACGTCAGCCTTGCCATTTGAAACATCAAATATTTCTCCAGGAACCAAAAGTGGTTCATTGTCTTGATCATTATTGTTTCCTTCCTTGTTAGAAGAGAGTGTCTCGTTGAATAGCACATGAATACTTTCTTCCAAACATTGTGTCTTTTATTGTAGACTTTGTATGCTTTGCTTTGAGAGGAATATCCCAGAAATATTCCTTCATCACTTTTTGCATCAAACTTCCCAAGCTGGTCCTTCCCATTGTTATCTTTGGTTTTCTTCCATTGAGTAGCTCATAGGGTTTTTTATTCAAGATGGACCTGATCGTACACTTGTTCACCAAGTAGCACATAGTGTTTATTGCCTCTGCCTGGTATTCTTATAGGACCACACAGATCCATATGAAGGAGTTCGAGTGGTTTTGATATGCTAACATCCTTTTTGGCTTAAAATATGATTTCACATGCTTTCCCTTGGAACATACATCACACACTTTGTGCTCCTTGAAATTTGAATTTGGCAGATAATGAACCAGGTCCTTCTGTACAAATTTATTCAGAAGTAAGAAGCTTGCATGCCTCAATCTTCTATGCCAAAGTTCTGCATCATTATCAACTGCCTTCAAGCAGCTCATATCACCAGCTTGTAGAGAATTAAAGTCGGCAACGTAGATGTTCTTGTATCTTTTGGCTACTAAGACCACTTCGTCGGTTACCAGATTAGTAACTGCGCACACATTAGACAAGAACTCTACTTTGTTCCCTTTATCACAGATTTAAGAGACACTAAAGAGACTGTACTTCAGGCCATCCACATAATACACGTTCTCAATTGAAAGTGAAAGAGACTTTCCAACCTTTCCGACACCAAGAATGTACCTTTTTTTCATTTCCAAAGAATATATTCCCTCCATACATGGCTATCAGTGAGAGAAAATCCATGGTGTTTCTAGTCATATGCTTTGAGCATCCACTGTCCCTGATCCATTGCAGTCCACTTCGTCCCACTGTTCCCTACACATTTAAATTATGGGTTAGATTTAGGAACCCAAACTAGTTTGGGTCCTTTGTAATGAGGAAAAAGGTGGATTAGGGCTTTTCTAGTCCATGCAGGCAGTATGCGATTTTTGCAAGTGGTACCTGGTCTCTTTTTGGCAATTACTTTTTTAGCAAATACTTTATTTTTTTAAATAGATTGAACCTAGGCCTGGTAATTTTCTTTGAAGTGCCCATTGTTCCTACATTGGATACAAAGCCAGTTATCAGGAACAGTAACGCACTTGTTGTGACGGTTGTAAGGAGTTTTCTCCTTTTTTTAACCTGATCCCTGCATATTTCCACTATTTTTGAAGTACATGGTAGTGACAACATCTGAGAACCAGGTCCACTTAAGAGATTTTTCAAGATCAATTTTTACTTTCTCCAATTTAGCTTGAAGTTGCCTACTTTTCCGAGTTCTTCACATAGATTAGTTTTCACATAATTCAATTCCTTTTCAAGCTTGACTAGCTACTTCCTTCCCTTTCTCGATACTTACATGATTATGTTCTTAGTTGAGTCCCTCAATTGCTTCCTCTAGGTATGTGATTATCACCAAAAAGTCATCTCTTTCTTGCTCAGTAGCTGCAATTTTCTCTACTAGAGTGTTCTTTTCTTTGCTAAGGTTATCTATTGTTTCCTTCAAGTCAAAAACTACTATCATCAAATCATCTCTAGATCGTTCAGTATCTCCTAGCTCTATGATTAGGAAATATTTATCATTAACAAGATTATAATATGCATCAATTAGGACATTTTCTAATGACATCAATTTCTTAAGAAGAATAGGACTTCAGATTTCTCTGAACATCCCTAAAATTTACCTCATTATTGTCATCATTTTCATCCTCATCAAACTGAGCCATCAATGTAAACAATGAATCATATTACTTTGCTTCATTTTCCACTACAATCATGGAGTTGTTTCCTGCATCTGGTTCCTCTTCTGATTCACTGGGGGAGTCTCCCCATGGAGTAAGATCTTGCTTCACGACATTGTCAGCTGCACATTTTTGGCTGAATCGCTTGTTAGGAACATGGTTCTTTTTTGTTGCTTTGTCAGATTTGTGTTTGTAATACTCTTGTTTCATAAGTGGACAGTCTTTGATGAAATGTCCTGATTTTTCGCACTTGCGACAGAGATCATAGTTCCTTGGTTTACTTGAACTGGTATACCACCATTTTTTTTAACCATCTTTTGAAATCCTTAAGTGAGATAGGCCATATCACTATCTCCTTCACTTAAGTCATTATTTTCAGCCTTAAGCAAAGGGTTCTTCTCCTTCTTTGGCTCTCTTCTTTCATTGTCTTTCTTTCTTTTCATCTCGTATGTCTTCAGATTTCCAATCAGCTCATCCATGGTTAGAGTTTGTAAATCTTTAGTTTCAGCGATGGAATTTACCATACTGTCCCAAGAGCTAGGTAAAACACTTAGAACATTCCTTACAAGCGTGTTTCTAGGAATAATTTCTCCAAGTGAATGAAGCTCATTTATGATAGATGTGAATATAGTGTGCATATCTTGTATAGACTCATCACTTTCATCCTGAAAAGTTCATATTCGGTGGTGAGCATGTCAATCTTGGACTGTTTAACCTGGGTAGTTCCTTCATGTGCCATTTACAATGTTTCCCATATTTCCTTGGCAGATTGATAGGCTGAGATTCTATTGTACTCATCAGGTCCTATATCACATAACAAGATCTTCTTGGAATGAAAGTTTTTCTCAACAACATTTCTATCAATATCGCTATATTCTTTTCTGATTTTCGGTACCATTGGTCCAGATACTCCAAGATTCTTCATAGGAACATGTGAACCATCACAAATGATGTCCCACAGCTCTGAGTCTTCTGCCATTATAAAATCATGCATACGAGTTTTCCACCAGCCGTAATACTGACCATTAAATCTAGGAGGTCTGTAGGTTGATTTTCCTTCCTCAAAGTTAGGTGGAGCATGCATTGAGATCCTTTCTAGGTGTTAACCTTTTAGAAAGAACCTGCTCTATTACAAATTGATAGAAACTAAACGTCCACCAAACTGTATAGAGAACCGAGTTCTCTATCAGTTTCCATCGTAAGCAATATATTGTAAGACCAAACAGCATAGGGAACTAGGTTCTCTATTTGTTCCCATCGTAAATCGGCAGTAAATAAAGAACATAGAGGATTTTTATGTGGAAAATTCTCAGCTCATGGGATTAAAAACTACGACTTACCCTTGTGGGATTTCAACTTCACTACTAAGCAAACTTTAGATTACAACCTATTGTAACCTAGGAATTAACCTCTTGATCCCTCACTAACTTGTAACTAACTATTACAAGCCACTTAGTAATAACTCTATTACAAAGACTTAATCACTCACTAACTTGTAACAACGCTATTGCAAGCTACTTTGTAATAACTCTATTACAAAGACTTCACAACTCGACTAACTCTAGGCAAGACACAAACACAAGGGTTTATGATTTACAAAGGGTTTTCTACACAATGCTTCTAATTAAGCTAATTAGGAGTTATAAATGAAGAACAAATAATAAAGACTCAACAAACCTAAGGACTTAATATATCTTCAATCTTTTGATCTGGTCCTTGAGGTTGCTGCAGCTTTGTTCTTGAGAGAATATGTTTTTTTAATTTTGCAAGTGTTAAAGTGATTGTGTTTTACCTAGTAATACATGTATGACCTCACATATAATGATGTAAGATAGGTAGATAAAAAGCTTTCTGCAGAAATGTGATTGCTGCACTATTTCTGCATTGTAGCGTGTGCAAGTAACAGTTTCTAGCTGGAGAATTACTTCGTACAGTCACCTCAAGAACTGCTAGGGACCCGTTCCCTCAGCTATTCCTTCGACTCTGAAAAGTTGAGCCATATCCCAAACTGGATTCTAAATTGGAACATTGTGATCTTAAAGTCTTAAGAATGTTTAAAGCTGTAGAGTTGACTATACGACGATCAGGGGAGCTGATCTAAATGTTCCTTCTGTTGTTCCCTTATCTGATTTCATTGAGAATTGAACCAAACATCTGACTGGTTATTCTGAACACAAGAGAACTAATTGTACCAAATTTTTTATCTGTTTCTCTCATGAAGTTTGTCAAATCATCAAAACAAAAGACGTATAACTTATCAGATATGAAGTCACCATTGTTTCCGATGGGTTTGCCACTATAAGAGTAGACGAAAAATGAAGGTTGCCGCCGTTTGCCTTTATTAGCCAAACGAGACCAGATTTTAACGAAGAACACTAGCTTGCCCAAAAGATCTGATAGCTTCACCCACGCGGAGAAGATGTGAGCTCGTCGACCATGAACTGACAATAGAACATATAACCTGGTAATAGAGTTCTCAACTTGTTGCTTGAGGTCGTTGCCAGCATTACGAGTTATGGCTAACATCGTAAAAGAGATGGGGAGGAGTGTGAAAGAAAAGGGAAGTTGCAATTGTCGCCGGATTTTGGGGACGACAAGGGCTCCAAACGGGGAAGAAGGATCTGATTATCTTTTTCTTCTCATTTAACTATTAAATTAACAAAAATAAGAGGAAAAATAAGTTTTAGACACATGTGCTTATATAAGGATTTGGACAGATAATGTATAGGTTTACGCGCTCATATTTTTTGTTAAGCACGCACGTTCCACCTGACAAAAGTAGTGTATACTAAGTACAATTTTAAAAGATTGCGTGTGTAATATGATATATGTTTTCAGAAAGCGTGTAACAAAAATTTAGTGTATAGTTCAGGTGCCAACTTATGTATTTTGTTATTATGGTTTTATGGTAGAAGCAGGGAATAAACATCATCATAGATGGACGGACTAGGCATTTGATAGGTCCAATTAAATTTCTTTTTATCTTTTAAACACGTCACATATATGTATAAATTAAAACATCATTCTCTTTTGAACTCTGATACTATAATTTTGAAGACGTAACGAATTTAGTGACAAAAATATTAATATTCATCAAATTAAAAATTTGAATTTCACGTATGATAAAATTTTACTTGCATTAATATTTATATTAAATTATATTAATTATAATTAAGCGATTTAATGAGGTAATTTTGTGTAATGGTTAATCATAAATTTAAACCTTTAATCGGTTGGGTTTGTGGGGGCGATTAGAAAAAGTAACAAACGTAAGGCATCAGAGACGGCAACAAATTAAACGCAGAATATGGATTATGTCCAAGTGGCATAGCCCCATTGCGTTGCCAACAAAGCAACTAACAGCGCTGCCAAAACGGCCTTCCTTTACTTAGTCACTCACTATCTAATATTCAGCCAAATAGAAAGGTAGTGATTGCTTGTTAAAACACAGCTGTGATTCATTGTCCCAAGGCAGTTGTTTCCCGTGTTACATTTCCTTCAACTTTACAAAAAGTGTGACCCTTTTTTCTCATTATAAAAATGCACAAATAGAATCTCTTGTCCATCCATATTCATATACATTAATATGATTTCAGTGTGAGTATATTCTTCTAATTTTATTTAATGTATCCAAAGGAAAATTAGAAAATAATGATTATTATTTTATTGTTTACCCTAACATCCAATCAATAAAAGAAAGATTTTCCATACGTAAAATATTCAATATTTTTTTGGAGGAGCCTTTGAGATTTGTTCGTAGTGTTAAAATTTGGAAAAGTGCTACAGTACATAGTAATATTTCTTGCAAATATTAGTTACAAAAGGAGTTGGTTAAATGATCAGCACCCTGCACCTCCTCCTGCAACCGCAAAATTGTGAGTTCGACTCATCAAAAAATCAATATAAATGTAATCAAAGGGAAGGGGAATTAAAAAAAAAAATTAGCCTAGGAAGATAAGCACAGGGGTTCTTAAAATTTACAACCTTCTATTTGAAATTGAAGGTAATAAGCTGTTATTATCATTTCTCTTGTTTATGATTCACAAATTAAAAACAGAGTTAATAGAAAACAGTGATGATTGAATATATTAATTTGGTTTTTGACAAGAGGGGTTGCTCTGATGGTAAGCAATTCACACTTCCAACCGAGAGATTGTGAGTTCGAGTCTTCCCAAGAGCGAGGTGGGAAGTTCTTGGAGGGAAGGATGCCGGGGGTCTATTTGGAAACAGTCTCTCTATCCAAGGGTAGGGGTAAGGTCTGCGTACATACTACTCTCCTCAAACCCCACTAAATGGAATTATACTATATTGTTGTTTTTGTTGTTTGATCATAAGAGGCAAAAAACATAAATATTCATTGTTGATGGACACAGTTTTTCTGGTCAATTAGTCAACTTGTAATTTTACTTTATTCAAAATTCAGCATTCATTCCCTACACTACACGCATCGCTTGTTTTATATATGGTTAGTAGATATCCATGTGCATTGTCTGTTCACTTAATTTATGAAGATTTAAGAAGTATTATCAGCATGGATTACAACAACAACAATAGACCCCCGGCATCCTTCCCTTCAAAAACTTCTCACCTTGCTCTTGGGATACTCGAACTCACAATTTTTCGGTTGAAAGCGGGGGTTGCTTACCATCAGAGCAACCCCTCTTGTCATTATCAGCATGGATTAATTATGGAATTTCCTTAAGTGTATAAGCCCAATGTATTCATTAAACTCCACCGTTCCTTGTGTTGCTAAAGTGATGATTCTAGGTTTCTGAATTATAGAATTAAGTACTATATATTATCACGGTTGGCAACCATCAATCTTAAGGACAAAATGCAAATTAAAATATTTAAGTAGGGTCCTCTTTTTCCTAAGAATATATTCTCAGTATTCACTTTTTCCAATCTTAATATACTGTATTTTTCTAGTTAATGCTAATCATACTTTGAGAAATACCTAAATTCTCCACCATACCCAGTTAACAAAATTCACTTACTACATTAAATCTCGACCGAAAAAGGTAACTAAAGAAGACCAATTTATTCCTTCAACGCCAACTCTTCCTAGTGCGTGCTAAAGTGATGATTCTAGCTTCCCACGATAGAATTGTGTATCTCTTTGGATTGGCAAATGATAACCATCAAACTTCACCACAAAAGCTAATTAAAATATATTAAAGCAGGGTGCCAACTAATTTAAGTTTACAACTCATATTAAGATAGTAATAGTTCATACTAAAAATGTTATTTTAATTATCAGGGTTCTAACTCGAGACTTCTAATTTAGTTCAATTATAACCAAAAATAGGTGGCAGACAAGAAATTTAGCTCCTGTTCGGCCATAGATTTTGGCTATTTTCCCCCAAAAAAATATTTTGAAACAACATTTGTTAATGCAATATATTGAGGTTGCTGCTTAGGATAGTTCCCTAACACAGGTTTAGGATAATTTTGGATGAAATTTTTTCTTCCACTCATAAAATTTTATTTTTTTTAAAATAAAATATATGTCCAAATACAATGTTAATTTGCAAAAATTATTTTTAACACAACTTTTAAAATTTTCTTTTTAAATTTTAACTTAATTTATGTCCAAACGCTAATTGATAATCATCTTCTAAGCCTAATCTCCAATGTCGATTTTTAGAGACACCATTGACCTTTTGGCCACTCATGTGAATTATGGTGGCTGCCCCTTAATGCAACATCCATACTCTTGTCACGTGCCCTCTTCTCCTTCTATAATTTGTACTCTCTATAATATCGTATCCTTCTTGTTGATTGCTAATAATGCATTAAGATTCACCTAATTAACCAAAGCACATGCTTTGAGATTATTATGACAAAATAAAGAAGGAATGCGAAAAATAATCATGTGAGTCCACCAAAAGAATAAAGGCAGAAAAAAAGTAGTAACTAAAAAGGCCATGAGATATTGAGATTCTTTCTTAATACCAATTCCAAAATCCTTTCCTTGCTTTTTTTTCTTCTTCTTTTTTTACGAAGCAAAACAGAAGAGTAAAAAGTCTATTTCCTTTCCAGAAAATAAAAGTTGAATTTGAATTTGTTAGATCCGTGAAATAGTAATAAACGACAAAAATCTATTGTATTAATAATACTGTACATATTTGTGTAATATAGTGATACTTCAACTTTATATAATTAAAAGGGAAAACGGAAGAAATTAACGTAAATAATAATCATCGCAAATCTAAATTAATCGAAAAAGTGAATTTCAAATACTAAATATTTTAATGGAAAATATAATATTAGTTTAGCTTGTTATTTCTCCTAGTAAAATCCATGTTATAGTGGGGCCAATGGATAATGGAGAGGTTAAACCAGTTTCATGTATGATTTTTTTGGAAGACAAATGAAATAGACCGACGTTTTGGGTTTTGTACTGAAACCAAGTCAAAGAAATGGGACATTATAGTGGATTTGGCCACATAATTTGTTAAAGACTTGAATAAGGTTCACAGAGTTGTTAACCTGAATTATTTGTAAAGTATATAGTATTTTAAGAAATAAACAAAGAAGATGGTACTTACAGATCAAATGAGTAGTAACATTGTCACATCATATAGCTAAAGCTGTGAACTTCAGCGCTGTTCAAAGTGATTCTGGTCACTCTCTTGTCGATTGTGGATGTCCACAACTAAATTAAAGAGTATTCTCACTTCTATCCGCTTCAAAAACTATTCATATTTAATAGCCGAAAAATCTATAAAATTTATATATAACCTATAAAATATATTATTTGTAACAACATTATGCATAGAAAAATAAGACTGCAATCACAAATAACTATAAAGAAAAAAAAGGATTTTATTGACAAACATTGCGGGTTACAACTCTGTTTATCCCTTGATTTTTCCTCTAATTTATTCTATATGATTTGAGGGTCTTAGCGACGTATTTCTCGAATGAAGAACTTTAAGCAAGACATATTTGACATGTCTTTGATCTCTTAAAGAATATTCCAAGAGTTTCATGGAATTTCGGAGATCTCATATTTGATCTCTTTGTACATATTCCGAGAGTTTATGGAATTGTTAAGATCCTCTTTGAAGGACATATGTAGCCTTGTTTATAGGCATGCATTAGTGTTTGGGTGGAGTAGCCACCAAGTAATCTTAATAGACTCCTAATATTTCAAGAGTTGTCTTAAATTTAGGATTTATCTTAATCTGCTAAAATTTCAATATATATATACATATATATATATATATATATATATATATATATATATATATATATATATATATATATATATATATATATATATATATATATATATATATATATATATATATATATATATATATATATATATATATATATATATATATATATATATATATATATATATATATATATATATATATATATATATATATATACATACATACATACATATGTACACACACACATTTAATCATTATTTTTACCGCGGCTATACAGTATAATTTTTCCTAAACTAAACCATCTTGGATTGAAAACTTTCACAGAAGTGATGTGAAATCATAACAAGTTGTAAGTTGCACTTTAATTAAACACCTAGCAGTAGGGGTGTCAATGGTTCGATTCGATCGGTTATTTGACAAAATTTGTAGCATATCTGTCACTACCCAAACCAAAGGGCCGCGACGGAAACCCAGTGCCTTATTCAACCGAGTACCAATGTAACATAACATTTTTACCATACTATCATGAGTAAATGATCTAGAAAACTCTCCATGAGATAACAAGAATAAAACATAAGGGTATCAACATATAAAGATCCAACATGATATAAAAACGTATATATGTGACATACAAGCCTTTTGTAACTCAAAACATAGGCCGACAAAGCCATACAAGTATCCATGCACCTGACATCTATTTACAAGCCTCTAAGAGTACATAAAATCAAAAAGGTCTGGACAAGGCTCCGCCCTACCAATCAATACATATCCAAAGAATACAGGCCAAATAGGCAATTCCGGAGCAAGTGGGGTGCACCAACACCTTCGCTGAGCTGATAGCCTACTAGGAGGAATGTCAATCTGTCTATCGGGACCTGCGGGCATAAAACGCAGCGCCCCCAGGCTAAAGGGACGTTAGAACGAATAAAGTAGCAAGTATGTAAGACAGGAAAGCATAAATAAGAACTATAATGTAAAGAGAAATAGAGGAAATACAACCTGTAACATCTGAGTGCCTCTGGGGGCTACTGACATGAAATGCATAATACATATATATACATAAACTTTTAAAAACATTTGCCTCTATGGGCATAATCATCAACATATTGTACCCGGACTCATAGAGGACTCGGTAAAAATATACGCGGCCATCATAAGGCTCGGTAGAATTGTACCCGGCCACGTGGAGCTCGATAAAACCCAACTTATCAGTGGTTGCACAATAGGTGCCGTACCCGGCCGACTATAGCACCGCTCGATAAAGTAAAGTAGATACATATATATAATGCATGCTCAACTCAAGGAATCACGTTCTAACCCATTTGGAGTGTCTTAAGAACTCTATGGACATCTTTACCATCAATATGAACCTTAGTAAGATTTAAGGATCATACACACTTGTTTAGAGTAATTTTCTAAGGAAAGAACAACATGGACAACTTAAATTTCTAGGAATCCTTTATGAATTGGTGTTCCATTTTATGTTCATGTCACTTTGATCATGTCAAAAGAAAGAAGTAAGTGCCTTAACATACCTTGTATATTCTTCCCAACCTCAGGCTATGCAATTTCACGGCTCCTTAGTCTACAATAAGAAAAATGACACTCTCGTTATCATTTAAGTGTCATAACTATTATGTATTGACCACAACCTATTTTACAATAAAACAGAGAAACTCTCCCCTATATATATGACTTCACACTAGTCAAAACAATCAAAAACAGCCCAACATACCCCTATCACTTCATACACAATACGACAACCATAATAGTATCAAACAATTCGAAAATGTTATGACGAACGACCAACATACAACCTTGCCTCCACACCCTTCATCCTCTCTACCCCATAAAATCAGTAGCAAAAGAGACAACCCAATACCATCACGAAGCAGCCTACAAAACAGTCCCACAAGTTCATCAACTCAAAAATAATTTTTCGGTTTACTTAAACATGTCTCGACTTGTCCTTTCTTTCAAATTGAGAAAAACAACCAAAAACACATCATTATACCTCTTATCCGATAAACCAGCCATGAATTCAACTTAGAAATAAGTTCACAACCAGCCAACTAGTACACAAGAACAAACAACATACCATACTTTCAGAACTAGCTAGGTCTATTCTTTACGATCGAGTTACAACTCGCAAACCCATAGATAATGGAAGGAGAAGCATAAGCTTACTTTGTACTGAGTAGAACTCACGAAATGTGAATATCTCTCTACTCAAATATCGTATGGATGAACGGTTTAATACGTTAGAAACTAGACTCGTATATCTTCAATTTGGTAGGTAGATCATCCCTTTATTCCTAGTATATTGGGAGAAAAGTGCATCTACATTTGACCTAAATTTCAGCAAATTTATGAATGTAACTTGTGATGACCTTTGCCAACTCTTGTTCCACAACTTGCTTGCCTTCAAAATGTAGAATATGAATATCATACGACTAAAATAACTCATAGAATAACCTCCTTACCATGTTAAGAACCCTAGTCTCACCATAAAGTACATGTTATAACATTCCAAACTTATCGACTTTCGACGAAACTTATTTCCTTCAATTTGCTTATCTTCTAAGCCTTTCCAACCATCTTGATACTTGTTATTCATGACCTTAAATATTTATAACCTTTAAGGTAACATGATTAACTTACTATATTTGCTTCCAATAGAATCGTATTTCTGAGCTTACATCAATTGACTTACGACGTACTCTCATGTACGAAAAAAATAGGGTGTAACAATATCAATATTTGTCAGATTATTCTATTACGTATAATCAAAATTGACTTTTAAAAACCGTATTAATTATGTCGGTTTCTCTTCAGTATCGGCACAGTTTGATTAATTTTCGGTATTTTTTTAAATGTCATTCAAAAGTCACTAGTAAAAGCAAAATGCAATAATATACGTACTTTTGACTTAGCAAAACTCTCTAGACATTTTTTTTATTTAAAGGGTGATGAATTAAGTAAAGGAAACTAAACAAAGACAAAAAAAATCACACGAGTGAAAAGATATTAAGCAAGATGCAACTCAAGAAATAAAATCAATAGAAGATTAATATTCAAAAATATAAATTTAAACCATATGAAAAAAAATATATATTCAATACATTGTAGTTACATTATAGTTTGCTACTCATAATCGCTAGAATACTTTGTCTCTTGCTAGTGAATATGGTGAAAATAATTTTGGTTTTAATAGGTGTAGTATAATAGATTTGAGAATTATAATTTTGAGTTTAATTACTTGTTGGCTTGTATCATTTTTATAATTCCAAGGCCAAAGGAAAATTTAATGCTTTATTATTTTTAAATTTACTATATAAAGATATTTTTCGCATGTAAATTTATTTGTACGATTCGATAATTTTTTATTTATTTTAATAAAATAAAAAACGTACCCAAATTATCAGTACAGTTATCGATTTTTATATATCCATTAACACCCCTACCTAGTAGGTTGTAAGCTGCGCCTTAGTCCTTACATTAACTTCAAATTGCCAATAAGCTTATCGTTTTTTCATTTCCTAAACTAGGTTGTGATGACACATGCCAGCACGGGCCCAACATGAAAGACATTTAAGTTAATGTCATTATATTTAATATCAAATAAATAAAGAGAATAAAGCCAAATGTATTTATATTTTGCACAAACTTGAGTATTATAATCAAATGGACCTTAGATACTAAGTTCATCTATCTTCCATCTTAAGCTACCCCACTCAAAGTTAAAGAAGTGTGAAAGAGTAAGCAATGCACAATAAGTAAAATTAAAATGAGAACACTATAACAGTGGACCTCTTATCATCTCCTAGTCACTCATGCCCGTTCTTACTCCTCTAATTTGACAAAATCAAATTTAAAGCTCCTACTCATTTATACTTGTGAACATATACCATAAATTATCGTCCCTCTTCGTATTCATAAAAATGAGCAAGTCCCTATACGAGGCATAACTGCATTGCATATATTGAATCAGTAGAATATCCTCAGAATGCTAAAGCAAGAGATCACTAAAGTATCGAGTTTTACAATATGTCCAGAGGTTTACAAGATACCTATTTACTAATTGTTCACATATTAATGAAACATGATGCATCGACTTGAAAGACAAGAGGGGTTGCTTTGATGGTAAGCAACCCCCACTTCCAAACGTGAGGTTGTGAGTTCGATTCTGGATTAATGATGTGATCCAAATAGGCGAGACACCCCTTACGATTATTCGTTGTGCCTTAAGGTAAGAAATAAACTTACCTGCAAGCGATGTTGAACTACCCTTCCACTCTAAGACCTCTTCATTTGGAAATTGTAACCTGACTATCTTGGCATGACAATGTAACATGGCATAGCAGGAAGACAACCAATCCATACCCATGATCACATCAAAATCCACCATTTCTAACTCTATGAGATCGGCTTTGGTGTTGCGACCTTGGACTGAAACTATACAACCTCTATAGACTCTGGTGACTTTCATTGACTCGCCAACTGGAGTAGATACTAGGAATGGCTCACTAAGTTGTTCAGGTTCTAGTCCGAGTTTAATTGCAAAGTATGGAGTCATATATGAAAATGTTGAACCTGGATCCATTACGGCATAAGCATTATGGGAGCAGACTAAAAGTATACCTATAATAACTTCTGCAGATTCCTATGCACTCTGACGATCAAGTGTAGCAAACAAACGGCTTTGTCCCCCTCCCTGAGTAACTCGGTCTGCACTTCTGCCTACTCCATGCCCAGTCTGATTATGAGAACAACGAGCCTGAGGTGGTGCAGCTGCAGTAGCTGAGGAACTAAAACGACGAGTTGATCCACTACCGAAATTACGTCGCAACTTCGGGCAATTGGTCTATTCAAATTCTTCCCAAGTAGGTGGATCATCATCTTCATCTTCTCCTTTTCCCGCATCTTAAACCAAGCGCCAGCCACATCTCTAAGCTTGTAAGCAGCTAGCTCCAGAGCTTTGTCATCAAATACTTTCATCACTCGGAGGGCTTTCTTAACACCCTCCATCCATAACATTGGATCTTCATCAACTATTGAACCATGGAACACTGGAGGACTCAACTTCAAAAATTCATTCACTCTTGAGGACTCGGAATTGTTCCGTCTATTTGATTGAGGTGGAATCTTATCTCTTTTTTCGTTCTGGTTGGCCATAAAGGCTTTAAACATCTCCATAGCACTATTGACTACATTGAACATCTAACCCACCTCTGGGATATAGTTGTTTGAGTCAGAGCTGTTGTTACCCCTTCTTCATGTTCAACCTTGGGTACTTGAACCCCTCTTGTGGATTTACCCTTCCTTTTCTGAGTTGGAGCCTTTTTAGTTCTGCCTTGAGCCGCGATAGTACCAATAGTTTCCTGAGCAGCATCCTGAGTGTCGGTGACAGAGTAGCGAGTACGAGCCATTTCTGCGAGTTTCGGAGAACGAATACATTAGATAATTTCATAGAGGTAGGATCTACTGCACAATCTAAAGTATAACAAAAAAATGAGATTTTTCCTGAATGCTTGTAGCCTCCGAATTTTATATACAACAAGGCAATACTCTAACCAAATACAGTTGTTTAATTTAAAATTTTCAATAAATCAACTCCAATACTTTATTCACAGTAACCAATGAAATAATTCTAAGTTATTATCAAAAATATCTGAATCTTAACCCAACGACTATGTCTATGAAGCCTCTACTGATAAACTAACGCACTGCTCAGGACATGAGATTTCCTTGACAGTTCTCTAAGTAAACAAAGAAATAACTAAATAACGCCGACTCAAAGAAATACTCGACGAACAAAAGCGGAGCTCACCAATAGCACTGGAAGAGCAGGAAGTCCTAACTCGTAGCCTGCTCGCCTGCAAATCTGGTTCCTACTTTGTACCGCAGACCCACGTAGGTTCCCAAAAGAGAAAGTCAGTGTCATCCATTGTACTCAGTGAGTCTCAACAACATGGGGAGAAACTTTAATAACATATACATTATGAGCAAAGGTTTTAAATGCATGTAAAATATAAAGCTTATAAGAATAATTCTAAATAATTGCATAAGATCAGTTTATGAATATTCTAAAAGAAATTCTTTTCCCTTTTTCTTTCCCTTTTTAAAAAAATATTTTACTTTATACTTTAGGAGTTCCAACTATTCTGACTTAATTCTGTCTCAGTCACCATGTGATCGGCACGGGTTCGATCTCAACCTGATCAAATAGGCTCAATCCACGAGGTGCCACTCACTTCATGGTTCTCAGCGCTCATGTATCATACCTTAGCATGGCTAAGTAAATTCTCAGCAACGAGATCCTCGGCTCGTGTGCTCCCTACTTTGGCACAAGTAGTTTCAGGAAGTCAACGCCTTGGTCAGGACCCTCGGCCTGAACGATGACCTCTTCTCAGAATAAAGGATACTCCCAAAAAAAAAAATCTTTTCTTTCTATAATTTCTTCTTGTGACTTTTCAAGTCTAAATCTTTTCTTTATAGAACATCATGTACATGCTCATATTGGTGTACTTAAATGTAAAGCATGACATAAGAATGAAAATATATATATATATATATATATATATATATATATATATATATATATATATATATATATATATATATATATTACTAAAGATTTTTTCTTTTTCATAAATTTTCAGCATAGAAATAGCATATAAGGATAACACAAAAATCTGAAAATAAGAATGAAATAAACACATAAAAATATTTCTAAAGATTCTTTCTTCTTCAAAAAATTTTCGCCATGAAAATAGCATATAAGAATAACACAAAATTTTGAAAGTTCAAGCACATATATCATAATAGATCATCTAAACTTTTGCTAGAACAAGTCTAGGTTAATGGGTACTCACTCGCCCTAATTAAATAAATATAAACTCTTTTAAGCAATTCATCAAACACCTTGTATACGTACTTTTGTAAGTTAAACCACTTTAGTAAATGGTTATATCAACTCACCTCAAAACTTCTCGATCCAATACGTAGCCTCCTGTCCAATTGACACCAGTCAAAAAAATTGATTTTACAACAACCAGTGTATTTTTAATAAATTTTAAAGTTTCACACCTAAACATGAAATTTATCGTTGATATATAGAAAGAAGGGGATTAAATATTCAATTCTTGCCTATTACCACTGTAGGATAGTTGACAATAGGAAATTCACATACCTGAGTTCAAGAATTAGTGATTGGTAAAAAACCTAGATTTTTTTTTTTTGTTACTGCGTGAATCTGCCTCTGTTTGCGTCTGCGTTCTCTAATGTATTAAGCCTTTTTGTTGCTTTATTTTATTTTTTTTTGGAACAAAGCTTCTGTCCTTTTTGCCTTTCTGAATGATAATTACTTATTTCTCATTCTAAGGGTTTAAGCCTTTGTTTTCCTTTTTTTTTAACTTAACTAATAAGTAATGATACCCATCTTTAATAATTAACAATATTAAAACTATTAATAATCCCCTATTGTATATCCAATATTTTACATATATATATATATATATATATATAGGCAAGATAAAAATAATAAAAATATTAATAATTTATTTTTATAGTTAGCGTGTCTCGAAACTTTTAAAAATTTGAGAAATGTTAAAACTCGGCACCTGCGGAGTTACTAAAAAACAGTATATGGGCATGTGGTTGGACGTTTCGTATATTACTCCCTCCGGTCCAAAATAAGTGATTTTTTAGTCTTTTCCTGTGGTCCAAAATAAGTGATTTTTCCAGATTTCAAGAATGAATTAATTTTTTTCCCTACATTGTCCTTGGAGTAAATAGTGTTGGAATATGTGTTAGGAATATTTATGTGAGATAGTAAAGATTAATATGGTCAATTACATTTCTAATTAATGTTAAAAGATGATTTTCTTAATTTGTGTGAAAACATCCAAAAAATCACTTATTTTGGACCGGAGAGAGTAGCCAGCTCCTGACAAATTGCATTATTTAGGTATGATTATTGAATAGATACAAGAGAAGGTATTATGACGGAGAGTTGAAGCAAAAGATAGGTACTCTTGATTGGGGAATGCAGGGGAGGGGGCATGGATTTTTGGACAAAGTTTCTTGCAAGCAGTTGGGGTAAAGAATTTGTGACGTGTGGATTAGCTGGTGTGATTTCTGGTTATCCCCTCAGAACTCTGAGAGTGGTTCCTATTTCAGCGTTTTCCGCCATGTTGTCGCCACAAAAGGTCCCCAGTCTCTCTACGGGGGAATATCATATGCATTACAGAATACCGATATCTGTAATATTGCTCTGACGGTAAGCAACCCCCACTTCCAACCGAGAGGTTGTGAGTTCGAGTCTCCCCAAGAGCAAGGTGGGAAGTTCTTGGAGGGAAGGATGCCGGGGGTCTATTTGGAAACAGCCTCTCTACCCCAGGGTAGGGGTAAGGTCTGCGTACATACTACCCTCCCCAGACCGCACTAAGTGGGATTATACTGGGTTGTTGTTGTTGTACTAAATACCGATATCATATTCAGTTATCGTGTCAAACACAACGAATTATGAGGTTGAATTCATGAATTCAGCTAAACGTCACTTGAAAATGTAAGAGAGACCTGACTGCAGCCTGCACGGAAATAATTTGCATATCCTAGTCCTAGTAAAAGGCATTTCTTGATACATCAATTTTGATTATTTCCATAATCGTTTCCACAAGTGTCCGGTCATTTTGGGGAAAAAAAAAATTGGAGAATGAAAAGTGCAGTTCATATAATCATTAATTCCTATATAAATGTTGTTTTAGTGATTTAATATGGTATATTTATAGGACAACTTTAAACCTACTCTCAAACTTAAGGGACATTTTATATCACTTTCTAATGCTTCTCATGCAGGAGTTATTTTGTGTGATAATGGGCAAAATATGAGTGGATTTATTCGTATAAAACAAACAAAAGTAAATATACTGAGTCATTTCTATAACTTTACTGAGCTATTTCAAAAGGTTATATTGCTCTACAGCATTTTCGCAGAGGACATACTAATCCACACTTCAGAAGGCTATTCTATATACATGCACAAAAACCTATGTAAATTACTAGATATATGTCCCACTTGTTTTGAGATTCCACCGCTTCTTAACAAGGAAAACCACCAGAATGGGTACGTTCTAAAAAAATTAAGAAGATATAAGAATCACAAATAGCATATGCATATAGAATTATAGATTCTGATCTCTCTTCGCACATTAGTTTTGAACTGCAGCCATAGTGCCAAGAACTACTAGCTCAATTGGTACTTAGTCTGGAACTCGCCAAACTTTTGCCTCGCGTACAATTCGACGCCACCCACTCGAAGCGTGCACCCCTGATTCCACAACCCCATGCCCCAACCCTGTCCCTCCCTTGTGCAAGAATGAATTTGGGCAAATTAGGTTCCTTCCTACTGCATAATGCAATGGGTATACGGTAGAATTCAGGCTACCCGATTTCGTGGGCTCAAGGTAGGGGTGGATATATATCGGGTAAAACTGATAACTCGAGCCGTTAATTCTTTATTGGGTTACCGGTATTGGGTTATCGGGTTAACGGTCCGGTAACGGGGTAAAAAAAAATTTTATTGGGTTATCGGTTCGCTCTCGATTTGTATTTTTGTTATTGGGTAAACACCGATAACCAAATAAGAATGAAGTAATTTACTAATCTACCCTTAAGTATATACTAGGGTTTTATTTTACTAATTCCCTTTCCTCAATCATTTATGTCTCTCTCGACTCTCATTCTGTTTCGCCGCAGCCCCTCAAGCTCACCACCAGTTCTCCGCCAGACGACACTCCAGTGCCTGAGCCTCACCAGTTCTCCTCCAGTCACGACGACTCACTCCCTCACTCGTCAATTACATCGTGTAAGTTTTGTCTCAAGATTTTTCTGTTTGCGCCTTGTTAATTGTTCTGTTTGCTCAAGAATTTTGCCTCTGTTTGCTTCTGATTTTTGCCTCTGTTTGCTCAATATTTTTTTTGCGTCTTGTTTGCTCAAGTGTTGTTTATTGTTCTGTTTGCTTCTGTTTGCTCAAGATTTTTTCTGCATATTTCACTTGAATTTGAAATATTAGCATTATGTTTGGACTTTGGACTGTGTCGTTATAGCTAGCAGTTGTGTTTGTGCTTTCTGCAGCTATTATCAGTTGATTGAAGTTTCAACACAATTGAAAATATCAGTGCCTATTGCTTAAAGGGCATAGAATTTTGGGTAAAGCTACTTATAGCCATTTCGAAGTTAGGAAGCTTTGGTTTGTATAGTATCGAAATAAAATTCGTCCGTCGTGCAGTTGCCTTCATGAATATTCACAAATTTAAAGTTATTTTTATTTGTTAATAAGATTGCCGACTTGGAGAATGACTCAGAAAGTGTGAACTTTGATAATGTCTAACCCAAATTTCTAATTAGGAAAAGGTCCAAATTTGCATCTGTATCCGAAATTGCTCACTTCGGTCCATTCATAGCTTTGCATTATCAATGCATTTAAATTCCAGTGTTGAACACTGCCTGTGTATCGTTTCTGCAGTAGCATTTTCAGTGTTCATATTTGTGCTTTCTGCAGCATCATAGTTTCAGTGTTCAACACTTTTAATATTTAGCGTTCAGCACTTTTAATTTTAGTTTTACCTTATCGAGTAAACCGATAACCGAATCGATAATTGATCAATAATCGATAAATCGATAACCGATAACCAATATCTTATCGGTTTAGTTATTGAGTGATGATATTTATAAACCGATAACCGATAGGCAAAATCGATAATTTTTAAAACCGAACCGACCGATGCCCACCCCTAGCTCAAGGGCCATTTCAAAAGCGAGATCGAAATAGATCAGGAGCGAGCCAGATGGGAGGCTTCGAAGATCAAAGTGTCCAATGAATATCGAGGCCGAACGTAACCGGCCTCGAGATAATGTCGTTATGAGTTTGTTACAGAAGGACAAGATTCCCGCCACATCCCCTAGATCGTAGCATAAATTTCGGAATTTATTCGTACGTCCTAGTACGAATCCGTACTATACTGTTAGATAGCTGTCCTAATTAGATTCCTTACTGAAAATAGAATATACCTTATTTAGGACTTTCCTATTATATAAAGGAGACCCCAATCATTTGTAAACATCATCTAATCATTGGCAAAGAATATACTATCTTACATTTTTATCATTGTTCATCAGAGTTGTCCTTTAGCTTTATCATTCTTGCTTTACTGCTCTAGCCTCATTGTTCTTATCCCACCTCCAGGTCACTGGGCTCGAGGTTGACACAGCTTAAGCAACACTGGTTTGATTCATTCATTTCCTTCATTTACACTTTATACTCCTTGAATATTAATTGGTATTGAACTAAATCATGTATCTTTAAAACCACAAATCAAGTTTAATTGATACTCATATTTTCGAGGTAAACACTTTGGCGACCACCGTGGAGCTAAAGATAATAGTGATTATTTCAGTACTGATTCCGATAACGCACGTTATTTTCACACTTGTTCTTGTCCAGAATTTTTGTTCTCAGGTAAAAACATGTCAAGCTCGCAAAACGCACATGTACACGACAATGATGGTCTTGAATTTCATGGGCAAAGCAACAATGCATAGGTCAGTGTACTACTAATAAACCCTGAAGAAGTGCCAAATATGAAACCAATAGATGTTAGTTCACACATTGCTTTGAATGCAGATCTAGGCAAAGACCCCAGAGGAAATGTACGCAAGGAGGCTCGATCTGGGGCCAAGGAACACAAGGTATAGAAGATCGGGGAGTCAGCCACCAAATAATATTTGAGATGATACAAGCTTAACAGATTGTCATCGCTCAACTTCAAAGTCGGAATAAAACACCAGGTATAGTCGTACCAGAAAAAAATCGACGTACTGAGTCGATACCGGAGAGATCAAACAGTAATGGCTCGGGGATTGATCCCACAATTATGAGAATACTCGAGGAATTCACCAAGAGAATCGAGTCCTGGGAGAAGAAGATTGAGTATAATGATAAAAAAGTTGAGACCTATAACTCCCTTGTTGATCAAATACCAGGGGCACCCTCAATCTAGGAAGGACTAGATTATAAAAAGTTCATGCAAAGACCTTTCCCTCTAAGCACGGCTCTGAAGCCAATCCCCAAGAAGTTTCGTATGCCCGAGATTCCTAAGTATAACGGGACGACCGGTCCGAATGAACACGTCACCTCGTATACATATGCCATCAAAGGAAACAACTTTGAAGATGATGAAATTGAATCCGTACAACTGAAAAAGTTCGGGGAGACTTTATCCAAGCGTGCCTTGATATGGTATCACAAATTATCCCCTAATTTTATTGATTTGTTTGTTATGCTTGCATATTCTTTTGTAAAAGCACACGGCGGAGAATTGCAATGAGGAAGTCGGACCTTTTCAAAGTAAGGCAGAAAGATAACAAGATGCTTAAAGAATTTGTATCTCGATTCCAAATAGAGAGAATCGATTTGCCTCCGGTCACCAATGACTGGGCTGCTCAATCTTTTACTAAAGGTCTTAACATTCAGAGTTCTATAGTTTCACATTAGTTGAAGCAAATTTTACTCGAGTACCCGGTTGTCACTTGGGCCGACGTAATACCAGCCGAAGATTAGAGTCGAGGATGATCAACTGGAGACTCCTTCGAGGTCCGTTTATCCTAGCTCATGGGTAGGATCAAAAGAGACGTCGATCAAGAGTCGAGGTCGAATGGAGATCGACATCAACCGTATAACGCAGACCGAGGAAACAGGTCTAGGCAAAGTTTTACACGAAATGAGAGGAGAAATAATTGAGGCCAAAATTCACGGAGGCTTGATGCCGAGAAAGATCACGTTAAATATCCAACATCCGAATGAAGGTAGGACCCTCGTCCAATCTTTTCTATTTTTTCGACTAACACTTGGAGGTTTTCGATAAGGACATGCACGAAGCTTTGAACCTCAAATCACGCGTTGCACTCTTTTTCTCTTAAACCGATTTTTGTCCCAAATGAGTTTTTCCGGTGAAATTTTTAACGAGGTAACGATTCTCGCGTTAACTTAGAGCAATTCAATAATATCTGAGGTTCCCAACAATAAGCCTCGAGTACCGAAGGGCATTGCCCTCGAATGTCTACTTTGTTGCAAGTAAATCACTTCAGAACATCGGGTTTTGATGGGAAAACTTTGTAATGGACCAAACAGTCGGATAAACCATGTTCGTATAGAATAGTCGAACCCCGATGGCAAAACATGTACGTGTGTATCAATTATCCAAAGAAGCATTCGTTCTATATCAAAAAACTTTGTGTACCAAAGAAACTTGCTACTACACGAACATCATACTTGTGATTCCACGAGAAATGGCTCAAGGGCCAAAACACAAGTACACCTCGAATACTTGGGACTGTCATCGACAGTCAACACATTCGAGTATCTGAACTCAAATTTATAATCTCAAATAGGCATCCCACGACGCAAAGGCCAAGGCAATCATACTGGCTGACTAACCTTTCAGACATGTTCGAAATGTTACCGGAAAACGAGTTAAACAGACATACCCGAAGGGTACGGCCGAAAGCTACCGCCATATTAAAGGCATGACCATATTAAAGGCTACGGAGATATTAAAGGCTATGGCTATAATAAAGAATGCGGCCATATAAAAGGCTACGACCATATTAAAGGCTACGATCATATTAAAGACTACGATCATATAAAAGGCTACGGCCGAAATAATGCATCTCGAAGACGTCCGATTTCCGCCATAAATTAAAGGCCTTCAAATGCTTCGAAAAACCAATTAAAACTCGGCTATCCTCGGCAAAAACAAAAAGAACTTCGATAAAATTAGCCATCAAATATTTTAAAGGTTGCGATAACATTAGCTTTTGAAAAAGCCTCAAGAGGCATTAACGAATGGATTCTGATCGATTTAACCCTTGAAAACCCCAACGGGTACAAAAAATACATACTAAGGCGTAAAGAAATTTTTACTAAGTCTTTTAGCCGAAACGGGAAAAATTGTAGTCGTCTTAGAGGCCGAATTGGCCCAACTTAAAGAGCCTAAGGGCTGATCTAAAAGAGCCTAAGGGACAATATAAGAGCCATGGGGCTATTTTTATTTCGTGTTCGAACGAGTACTCACTTGACTACTAAGCCCAAGGGCTACTCGAGTTCGAGAAAATTCTCACTCGGGGACTATCTATGAAGCCTAAGGCTAACTCTATTTCGAGCTCGAGCAAGTATTCACTCAACTGCTAAGCCCAAGGGCTACCCGAGTTCGAGAAAATTCTCACTCAGAGAATATCTATGAAGCCTAAGGGCTAACTCTATTTCGAGTTCGAGCAAGTACTCACTCGACTAATAAGCCCAAGGGCTGCTCAGTCGAGAAAATTCTCACTCGGGGACTATATATGAAACCTAAGGGCTAACTCTGTTTCGAATTTAAGCAAGTACTCACTCGGCTGCTAAGCCCAAGGGTTACCCAAGTTCGAGAAAATTCACTTGGGGACTATCTATGAAGCCTAAGGGCTAATTCTATTTCGAGTTCGAGCAAGTACTCACTCGACTGCTAAGCGCAAGGGCTACCCGAATTCGAGAAAATTCTCACTCGGGGCCTATCTATGAAGCCTAAAGGCTAACTCTATTTCAACTTCGAGCAAGTCCTTACTCGATCTTAAAAACCCAAAAGCTATCTTAACCCGAGTTCAAGCAAACCCTTACTTGGGAACTATCGCTAACCTTACTTCGAGTTCGAGCAAATCCTTACTTGGCTATAAAGCCTAAGGGCTATTTTCATTTCAAGTTCAAACGCGTTCTCACTCAACCATCAAGGCCAAGGGTTACCTTACCTCATCGACCCAAGTTCGAATGGTCATTCGGGGACCATTGATCAGAAATGTTCGAGGGCAGTACTTATTGTCGGTCATTACCATCTCAAACTTTGGACATTCAAAAGGAATTTTATGATAAGTCGCTTTGACCCACACAAAAAGGTAACAGATTCATAAGCCATGGAAGGAAAAAGGCTTTGTATAAACCTTTTTATAAGAGCTATAGGTCACGGTCAAGAGTTCCTCGCAAGGGCCGATCAGCCTCAAAAGCAAAAAATTACTAAGAGCAAGAAACCTAAGCAGCACGGTCCTTATCGGTAGAAGTGTCTTCGCCCTCAAAACCTTCCCCACCACCGGACTTGCTAGAAGTTCTCAGAGTTTTCCTCGGGAAAGGCCAGCTTCCAAGCTTTTGTTTCCTTAGTCGCTTACGTCATGATGATGATGATGTCATGGCAAATTGGGGTAAAGATCAAGGACTCAATTCGTTTCTTGTTGTTATACTCTAAGACCATGGTACAAAGGGGTGGCTTTGGGGGGCACTGGAGCAGGAGCAATACAGAGCCTAATTATCAGCCCCGTGGAATTGGTGAAAATCAGACTTCAGTTGCAAAGAAAAACCCATCAGCAGAACAATCAAAAAACTGGTCTCAGGGACAAACAGATGTCACAAGAAGAATAATCAAACAAGAAGGTTGGAGGGGAATCTACCGGGGATTAACCATTACTTTCCTAAGAGATTCACACTCTCATGGTCTGTATTTCTGGATATACGAGTACACTAAGGAGCAACTGTCAAAAGAATGGTCGAGAGCACTTTCAAACAACCTCATAGCTGGTGGTCTTGCAGGAGCTATTAGCTGGATAAGCTGCTATACCCTAGATGTTGTTAAGACCAGACTCCAAGCTCAATCACATGCAACATACAGTGGTATTGTTGATTGCTTCAGGCAAGGTGTTAAAGAAGAGGGACACAGTGTGCTCTCGCGAGGTTTGGGAACTGCAGTTGGCAGAGCATTCCTAGTGTATGGGGCTATATTCACTGCTTATGAAACTGCTCTGAGGTACCTTTTCAACAAGGGTGACAATAATCATGCAAACGCTCAATCTGGAAAGGCATCATGAAACAGGAGTAAAGAACTGCTCTTTAAAGTGCATCAACTCTTTTGGTTGAAATAACTTAGAGCTCTGAAACACTGATCATTCACTATAACAGCAGTTATTTAGCCAATGCCTACAAATAAAAGAATTGATTAGATTGGACTCGATCATATGTTGTTTCTAAATTCATTATTACACAGCCATAAACATGTAAACAACAACTAAAACCAAATTAATCAAAGTGCCTCCACAATGTGGTAGTCACAGTCATTTCATTTCAAGACAACTATTATCAATGCTGCCATTTTCATTTTGGTATAACACGCATGTAAACAAGCACAAGACACGCTATGCTTAACTCACAATCATCTTATTGCAAAAGTAAACCAAGAAAGATAACACTGCTCACAAATACAGAACTGAAAAATACATAATACTACGATAAAACAACAGAAAATAAGACAAGCTAACCTATAGTCTCATCAATAAGTCTCTTCTGCACTAACAAATCGCTCAACTCTATTCTCGTTCAAATTCAAACCACCCATCGCTTCCTCCAAACCACTGCTCGCCGCAGCCAAAATATGTGGATCATTATAGTTCCTAACAGCCTGCACAATCGCCCTTACTTTCTTATAAGGATTCGAGCAGTTAAATATATCGGGTCCCAAAAACACGCCATCACAACCCAGCTGCATCATGAGCGCTGCATCTGCAGGGGTCACAATACCACCGGCTGCGAAATGTACCACCGGAAGTCTACCCATCTGCTTCGTTTGAGCGACGATATCATAAGGCGCGGAGATCTTCTTCGAAAAAGTGAAAACCTCATCTTCGTCCATGTTTGAGAGAAGTCTAATATCTCCCATCACTTTCCTCACATTACGAACTGTGTCAACAATATTACCTGTACCTAATAGATCCCCTTGGGTCCTAATCATCGCAGCACCTTCACGGACTCTTCTTAATGCTTCCCCGAGATCTCGACACCCACAGACGAATGGGGCACGGAAATTGTGTTTGTTGATGAAATGATCTTCATCGCCTAAGGCTAAAACCTCGCTCTCGTCTACATAGTCTGCTCCAATAGCTTCAAGGATCTGGGCTTCCACAAAATGCCCGACTCGGGCTTTTGCCATTACGGGAATTGAGACAGCCTGTTTGATCTCTTTGATTACAGATGGGTCAGCCATGCGCGAGATTCCGGTTCCTTTAGGTTCTGATACTACGAGGCAGCAGGCGCCGGCGGATTCGGCGATCTTTGCTTGGTCAACTGTGGTGACCTCAGCAATGGCTCCTCCGCGGAGCATTTGGGCAAGCCCGACTTTGATTGAGAACGGATTCTTCTTGGTGTCGGTAATGGCGCTGCCACTGTACACTGTAACGGCACCATCTTCTTCCATTTGCAAGGTGTTTGTGAAAATGCCTGAACGAAAACTGGGTGATAATTTCTCAAAATAACAAAGTTCCGAGCGGCGAGATTTGAATCTGTTTGTCGAGAGATTATGGCGGAGAAAGATATAAAAGGGAGAAGAGAAGTAAAGACGGGAATGGGGCGGTGGAATTTAGTTTATTCGAGAAACTTCAAGGAGGTCTCTGTACGTGTTTTGGTGGAAAATGCAGTAACTTCCGATGGTATCGATTCCAGGGAATCAAATCTAGGCTACTTTATTTATTTTGCTTGCCTTGAGGGTTAAAGGCTGTAATATGTCGCTAGAGCAGAAAAAAGTGACATATAAAAAAGGACAGAAGAAAATAACGTTGGAGTCGGACTCAAAAATAATACTTCGGAAAAGGGTCAAAATTACTCTTATACTATTAAAAATAGATCGATTTTGCCCTCCATTTAATATTGGTATTAATAATATCCCTATTGTTAATAAACTGGATCACTTTTACCCTTATTAGGGGTGTACATAGACCGGGTTGGTTCGGATTTTATAATTATCAAACCAAACCAGTTGTGTCGGATTATTAAATTTAAAGACCAAACCAAACTAATAAATTCGGGTTTTTCAATATCGATTTTTCTCTGGGTTTTTCGGGTTTTCAGGTTATTCGGGTTTTTTTAAATTTTTTTCCGGTAAAATCTTCGTGGAACAATATGTTCAAAATATTTCTTTAATCCTAGTAAGATACAACTATATAAAGTATTTTTCAAGAAAATAATACAAAATATGAGATATGTCATGACTCATGACATTATCCTAAAATACTCAACAATAAAAAATAATAAAATTATGTACTATAAATATTGCTAATTAAAAAGTCATAATAAAAATAAACATAATCTAAAAGCACTAATTCATGCTAAACTAGTTATACTAATGAGAGAGTATTAATTATATGCCTAAAAGCTAAAGAAAAATAAAAATAGGTTATGTATTTTTATCTAAATTATTACAAAATAAAAAATAGGCATTTAATACATTCTCGTTCGTAATATTGAATTGAATGTTTTTTTGTTAGCATTAGTATTGATTGCCAGCATTATTTAATTTACTAATATTAATGGCTATAAAACTTATTGGAGCATTCAAAAGTTCTAAATCAAACATTGAAATAATACCTTAAAAGATAAAATTATGAAGTTTTTTAAGAAATATTTATAAATTACATTACAATAAGTATATTTATATATTAAATATATCTAAAATTGCTATATATGTAATGTCGGATTGTTTGGTTTCGGTTTGACTTTATTTAGTTAAAACCAAACCAAATTAATTATGGTCGGGTTTTTTTTCCCAACACCAAACCAAGTCAAACCAAATCATAGTCGGGTTATTTCTCGATTTAACTCAGATTATCGGGTTAGTGCAATTTATCGGTTTTTTTTGTACGTGGCTAACCCTTGCAACTAACAGTTACTCCACATAAGCGCAAAGCGTATTAAGAAAAATACTTTTTGGCTGAATTGGATCTCCACGTGAGATAATTATCTTCTCCAACCTAAAGAGAACCATGGCCAAAAACCTAAAAGTTTGCACCAGGAAGAAAACCATCTATAACAACAAAGAGTTAAATCTACCTTTTCACTACCTGGATATTCATTGAAACTGTCAAAATTCTAATAATCCAAAAGGTGACTTTAAGTTAGAAATTCATGTGAAGTTCAAATTAAATCGTGAAATGCGTATCTAATTAATTCTTTATCTGCAAAACTAAAACATAAAGTATCAAACAACAAGATGACCATTTAACAGACCAAATTCAATATGTAGGTATAGAAGAAAAACAAAGAAATAAAACCCACAACTATAAGATAGCTCAACCATTGAAAAAAGGGGACCTTTCGTCATCAATAGGCCACAGAATAACAAATGAGCCACCCTCCAAACCCATTTTCAAAATCGTAAATTTCTTCCTTAGAAAAGCTTCAGATCTAGCTAGCAATATCGCCCTCAGAATAAACTCTGATTGGAGAACCTTTAGATATGGCAGACTAGGCTTTTCTAGCGCGATCATTTTTTTCGGCTAGGTTACTTGCCCTTTTACTGATATAAAAATCAAGTTGTTCATTGAAATACTCGTAGTAAAACAGCGATCAATTTACCGCGAAAAGCAGCTCCAATGGGAGCAAATGTTGGTGGCTAAATTTTTACTTTTATCTCATCTTCTCTTCCTCTGCTTCTATATAATGGGCTGGAATAACCGGTAAGGAGAAGAAGATGGAGGTCTACTAGTTGCAGATCTTCTTCTACACGATGGTTGAGTCAATTGTTTTCAAGGAAAAAGGCAATGATGCAATATAGACCCCAAATTTGGAATCAGCGTCAAATTAATAGACGTTAGACCTTTCTAGAAGAGAATGAATTGTAACTGTAATTTGCCTTAAAGAAGTGAGATTGCTTTAGTTCATTAAAGAGAATGGACAAATAAGATTAGGATTAACTTAGGCATTTCAAGTAGCCTCCTAATCTAGTATAAAGTATTAGTGTCAATAAATATTTAAAAACGGATCAAATCATATTGGATCGATTTTTAGATGTCTTCTAATAAAATCTATAATCGTACCGATAAAATGGAGTAGGTTTTTTATTTTGTGAAAATAAATCGAAAAAATACCGAAAGATCGAATAAATTTACATGTGAAAAATATATTTATAAAGTAAGTTTAAAACTAATAAAACATTAAATTTTTCCTTAGGTCTTAGAATTATAAAAAGAGAATTCTTTAGAAACCACTAAGTTTTAGTAATTATTAGCTTGCTATAGCTACCATTTACTAAATTACTTCCTATAGCTATGTTTTCGGTTGCTATAGACTGCATTCGATGTATTTTTGTTATTGTATTCATGAATATAACAGTAAAACTCGACGGAAAACAGGGGAGTGCAGCTAAGCAGAGAATGTATTCGACTGTATTCGTGAGCTGTATTCATAAATACAGTAACGGAATTTGAGAGAAAAAAAGATCTTCTGGTAAGTGAATCAATTAACGCGATAGACTCGTAATATAACTCAACAAACTTAATTATAACATACAAAATTTGTATTTCCAATTATAGAAAAGATTATCAATCGAAAAATAACCCAAAAATAGAGCAATCTTCAGAGATTCAATTCACCATTTCTTTTCTAGTGGTATCTTTATTAAAATATTTTTTAGTGGTATATTTACAAATAGATTTATATATTGAAATTATATCATTACATTGAAAACAAATTAAATACATAAAATATATATTACATACATGAAGTATAGCAGGTCATCTATAGTGCAAAAACATATGAATACATACTGCAAATACATTTGAACGCATATATACATCTAAATACATAAATTATATTAATTAAAAAAATATATGAATACATTCATGGAATACAGCGAGACAATGAATACAATGAAATACATGGAATACCGTGAGATCTATTGAAATACAATGGGAAAAAAAGACGCGCGTATCGACTGAATTTTCCCTCCTCAGCCGGAGGCGGAACCGGCTCCCCTGAACCATCCTCGGAAGAGTAAGAAAGGAGAAGGGAACTGAATACAGCGAGATACATTGAAATATAGTGACATACATTGAAATACAATGACAAAAAAGGTAACACTCTTCAAGTTTTCCAACCGCAAACTCCGTCCCCAATCCACCGATATCCAGTTCGCCGCCATATGGGGGCTCGCCGCCGGTTAAATGAAGACAATTATTGAAGAAGCAACAATTTAAAGGATCAAACGGAAACTAGAGATAACTTCTTCAGATCTTACAACACAAACATGAACAATCAATGCAAAAATTAAGAAAAAAATGGAATGTATAACACAACTGTGTGAAAGAAATCGACGGCTGGAAGAGGGGGTTAGGGGTGACATAACAAGGATGGGGGGAAGTGGTCGCCAGCGGGGTTTGTTGTTGGCGGAACACAGCCCCTGCTAGGGTTTCTAAAAGCAATGGAGGAAAAATCGGGGGAAAAGAGAAGAAAGAGGAAAGAGAAAGGAGGATAGAGAGAAGAGACATGGAGTGAGAAAAATAATACACAACGTATTTAGTGGATTAAAGGTAGAAAGTGGCCATAAATAGATATTTTGCGATAAAAATTAAAAGGTAGTTATAAGATATAATTTTTTTAAAAGGTATTTATTTATAATAAATAAGGCATCAACCTTTGCTATAAGAGTTAAAATTTCCTTACAAAAACAATTACAAGTCAACAAGTAATTAACCCGAACTATTATGATATTCTTAATGAAACTAAATTATTTCCAGCATATTCACTAGCACATAGTGATTATGAGTAGCAAACTACAATATATTGAATATGCTTTGCTTTCATATGATTTGAATTTATCTTTTTGAATATTTAATCTTCTTAGAACTTTATTCTTGAAATATAGCTTAGTTAATATTTTCCCACTCGTGTAATTTATATTTCCTTTGCATTTGCTTAGTTTCACCTACACTACCGTAGAATAGTTGAAGGTTGGTCTGATGGCAATTGACTTGAGCTTTGGGGTATACTCCCTTTTAAGGTCTCAAGTTCGAAACTCACGGAATGCAAACAATTTCTAAGGGCCATCGGACTAGGTAAAATTTGAATTAACCGTGGTGCACTTGCAGAAAACTCCTTGCCGAGGACCTGTGCACCCCAAAATTAGTCGGGACTCATAGAGACTCGGACACCTGGTGAACATAAAAAAAAATAGTTTAAGGATCTATACTATGATCATCTTTCATATTTTTTAATTCATCACCATTTGAACTGGAAATATGTCTAGAGAGTTTTGATAAGTCCTAAATACGTATGTTATTGCATTCTATTTCTACTAGTGATTGTTACATGACATTTAAATAAAACACCAAATCATATTCGATACCACAGAGAAAAGACATAATAGGGACGATTTTGAAAAATTTAATTTTGGTTATACATAATAGAATAACCGAAAAATTGGTTAGTACAAAATTTATAAAATAACCTGCAACCGAACTATTGACACCCCTAAACTCGTACCACATCCTAACTTAAAATAAAAACTTCCACATCTAAACCAAAACCAAAATTGACCTATAAATACAAGGCCAAAAATGACATGTAAATATTAGCCTACTGCTTCGACAAGCCGGTAATAATACATACCATCTTTTAAGACATGGACAGAAGTAATGTTTATACCATCTCGGTCCAATGAATTGTTCACGGTTGAGTAATCTTGACTGTCTGTAGCTAATGAATGCTGAAGAATTGCAAAGCCCCAATTACTGTCTCAAGTACATGAATTCGTCACCAGCATAAGACGATAGTACGGAACCAGTTGACTTAATGTCTCTCAACTCTTGGAAGCATGATAAAATTGTTGCAACCGAATTTCCATATTAGTCCTGCAATACGTGGCCAGAACATGTTCACAGTGCTCCCAATGACATCAATAGAAAAGCTACAGGAAGCATCAAGAAGATTGGCCAATTAACTGGAAAGGGGGCAAATAATATGTAAGCTATTGAAATATCCTGAAACTAGTGACCATTGTCAAGATTTAAGTTTCTAAAGCTGTAGTCTTTCATTAAAACAAATTTCATAAACAGTCCTATACTAGTTGACAAACAAAAGCAGAAATCCTAGAAGGAGCACACCAAAGAGCCAACAAAGCAAAGAGAACTGTCACTTCGCATCACTTGCAGAGCACAAATATCGAAGCAAATATTCATTAGAGGAACATGTATCAGCCAAATCTTGATGCAACCTAGTAATTGCCTTCTGCAACGATTTTAGAGCAGGAAGCAAGTTTCTGGAATTCTGCTGAATAGAAAGGCCATGGATTTTGAAAAGTTCCTACCAGACATGCAAAAGGATTAAAAACTGACAGATACATAAAATCCTTGTCAGGGTAAGGAAGAACAAAGAGGTGTAGCATTTGATAAGAAACCTGACACCATCTGAGAATGAACTCCAAATGCGGGGAGTTCTCCAGCAGATATGCCAATGCCTCGACTAATCTCTGAATATATTTAACAGGGACTGAGGAAGCTACGGCTGGTATATCTGCAGGACCGACACCAATAATGCACTTCTTAATCAAACCGTCTTCATTTAAACGTAAGCTAAGAATCAATGCTCGACTAGTCTGATTTTCTTTTAGTGCTGCATCAACGGCCTGTAAAGCAAAGTACATACATAAGTGTTACGGAAATGTGTCTATGCACGGATGCCATGGTTGAAGAGTCATTCATCCAATCTACATGATGTTTTGTTTTTGAAAGTCAAGATACAATAAATTTGGATGTCATTTTCTTCAATCTCAGTCTATGAACATCTCCTGATGGATTCAGAACTTTTCTTTTTTTAATAAGGGTTTCAGAACTTTATTTTATATGAAGACTTACTTCTGGAGTAACATCTATGTCCAGATCAGTGGGGTCAAAGATAAAAGACTCATCCATAGAATAAATCAAGACCCCTTCCGTAGTTGCAGCTGCCCAACTCCTGCCAGTCGGGGCAATTCTCAGGCATTTTGTACGAATAACTGGTCTTCCATGGTTGGGCATTGACCCAGGCAAGTCATATGCCAATTTATTTCTCACTTGCTTATCAATGCCATCTTCTGTATCACTATTATCATCATCAATTAGATTGAGTGGACCACTCTCTGTCATGTTTTTGGAGTTCAAAATGTCCAGAACCCCATCCAAGGAAAGATTGTGGGTTATCTGGAAGCGACGCAGCAACACCTGCAAAGTAATAGGTTTATCTATCCCAGTCAAGCAATGATGCACTCAAAAGCAAGAGAAGAATTTTTACAGGATCATGACACAAAAATCTTATATCAGCACGAAACAAGAGGTACCAATTGAGAAAAGTAATTTGGGAAAGATTTTATCCATCGCTAATCACTAACAAGGAATAAAATTATTAACACCATGGGTCTTCACAACTATCAACGATCTGAACATAATGATTGTTCATAAGCTTTTGTATTTCAGAGGTCTGTTTGTACCTGTATCTTTTTATTTTATATACCCCATTTCACTTGACAACATTGACTTTGGAAATCACTTGAGCAATCTATAAACTAGGGTAAGTTTTACAAAAACAACAAGTGCACATAAATAGCAACATATAATCAATGAACCTACAAGCTTTTCAGTTCAAACTCAACAATAGAACAAACCTACTTAAGAGATGAAGAAGACATTAACCCATTACCAAATCAAACTTACTCAATTTTGAGCACATCTTACAGAATAGTTGTCATATCCCTATTTTGGAAAGTAAACGAAGGCAATTATAAAATTGTTTTATTGGGTTTTCTAAAAAAAAGTAGCTAAGAGAGAATACATTAATTCAAAAGATCATGCAGTATATCTAATACCAGCTTCCCAAAGCACAATGTTATTAATAGCGCTCGCCACAGCGCATTTAGCGTGAGGAGAGGCGAAGCGGGACAGTGTCACTACAAAGTGTCCGTAGCATGGCGTTTGAAAATAGCGACCGCCTCTGCTTTGTTAGCGCGAGGCGACAGTGAGGCGAGAAGCGACTGTAGCGTCGCCTTTTCTAAAAAAAAGAAGAAAAAGAAAAAGGGCAAAGACTTAAAGTCGCGATTTAGGATTCTTTTGACAATAGAGCTTCTTCAACTTCGAACAAAACAAACGAGAGGCTTCTGAAGTCACAATTAGGGCTCGTCTGCCATCTCTTCTTCATCGTCTTCTTCATCTCTTCTTCATCGTCTGCAACGACCAGGTATGCTTCTCCTCTCTCCTCTCTCCTCTCTCCTCTCTCCTCTCTCCTCTTTTTCCTCTGTTTTTTTGTCGAAAAGAACACAAACAGAGGTCTGTTTTTGTGCTGTTTTTTTGAGCAAAAACAGAGGTTTTCTTTTCTCTTAAAATAAAAAATTCTGGCTCTGTATTTCTGCCTCCCCTTTCTTATTCCTGCTCCTTTATTCTTCTCTTCTTCTGCCTCGCCCCAGTTTTTTTTTGAATTTTGACAGAGGTTCCGGTGGCTCTGTAATTCTGCTGCTTTCTATTTCTCCCCTGTTTTTTTGTTTTATTTTTGTCAAGGAAAAACTGGGCAGTGTACTGTTTTTTTCCCCAACTCAAAAAGCAGATTTTTTGTTGCTCTATTTATTTTTGTCTTCTTTATATAGTAGAATTAATTGCGTAGTGACTTGATAATTTTTTTCTATAATTTTAATTTTAATTTTTAAATTGATATATTTATTAACATATTATTATTATTGAAATTTTAGTTATATATATAATATTTTATTTTATTTTATAAATTGTCGTCTCACATCAAAAAGGCGAGCGCTTCGCTGCACGCCTCTCGCCTCACTGAAGCGAGCCCTCGTCGCTATTTGTCGCCGCGCGCTATCCAAAACACTGCCTAAGCAATAATATGTAACATCGAAAGAAAGCACACACCTGATCAGCAACATCATACATACAAATGTATTTGCTATTTCCACCAGCTAATATATAGCTCCCATCAGCAGAATAACACAAGGTTGTGAAGCACTTTCCAGAAGTTGAGTTAGCTGCTGATCTACGATCAGTCATGAGACGTCCACCTGCAATATCCCTTCGGCCTTCAATTGTGTACATCAGCAGACCCTCAATTGGATCCCAGAAATGAATATGTCCATCCAGGGTGCTACATGCCAGCTGCTTTCCATCAGGACGATAAACAGCTGTGAGGACATCATGAGTGTGAGGAAATGTTTCAACTGCTCCTTTTCCTTCAAAAACGTCCCACAAGCGAACAGTTTTGTCCCATGACGAGGAAGCCAAAACAGCCTATGGAAAAACCAGAAAAAGTTAATCACACTCTACAAAATTATTGGACTATATCGATTTATGGTGCATAAGCAAAATATTGTCAATGACAGTGTAGAAGAATGAAAATAGGACATAACTTGACCTAAAATATTCTTTTTTATTTATAAGGAAATATTTCCTGAATCTTGAATTAGAAAAATACTCACATTAGAAGGAGAAAACATTAGCCCATGAACAGGACCCTCATGACCACTAAGAACATCTAGCAATCTGCCCGTCTTCATTGACCAGACAAAGATCTATGAAGAAAACCAAAGATAATATATTTGCATCAATACAAAACAGAAGATAATATTATAATTATTAAAAACAAACAATGGTACAATGCATGATCAAAACACAATCAGAACCGTAGTACCTCAAATGAGTCAAGGGTTCCAGCACATATCACTTCACCACTCTGATCAGAAGCTAAAGAAACAAATTGCTTAGATGTAGGGGTAGTAAAAGTTCTGAAGTTTCTATATCTGAAGAGATCCCACGCGCGAACTGTCCCATCCAAAGATGCACTTAATAGACAATGGTTGCTAGCCATGAAATGAAGTGCAGTAACTGCATTTGTGTGCTCAGAGAATGTTACAAAGCAGAAACCGGATGAAACAGTCCAGACCTGCAAAGCATAGACAGTGAATATTTCAGCTTTAGTGTAGACCTATGTTAAGTGAAACTGAAGATGGAGAAAAGTGGGAATTATTAGGTAGAAAAAAGAGGGAATCATTAGGTTCTCGCAATCTACAATACATACAGAGTCCTCCTATATAAACAATTTAAAAATATAACCTGAAAGAAATGGTTGCTTCAGTAGTTTGATGGATTGAAATACTACATGAGCTTATAACTATGGTGTCCCTAGCAAACTACAATAGATGCTAACTTCAAACTTTGCCTCATATGCCGTGACTATTACTTCTGAAACTTTTTACATAACTTACATAAACTAATTACACTACCACTGACAGTGCATAAGCTAAACAATCATTTTCACACATAAAAGCACCTCTAAATCCCTTTACCTTAATTTTGTTATCATCTGCTCCTGTGGCCAAGAGCTGAGAATCCGGTGAATATGCAAGGCAGTTTACATCAAAATAGTGCCCCTGTTGCTTCAGTATGTAACTCTCTGACTTCCACTCCCATACAAGCAACTGTCCAAGCCTTGCACATCCGAAAGTCAACCAATTCCCGAGATCATTAAAAACAGCCGTGGTAATCTTCTCTCTCGAGATGGACAACAAGTGAATGCACACGAAATCAGGCATTTGATATAGACCAAAGACTCCATTAGAAAAACCAACAACGATCATATCAAGACCCCTATGATAATCACAAGCCGTTAACTTTGCTGGTGCTTGCATGAAGAAGTCTTTCTTTATCAACTCCCATTTCAGTTTGTGCAACTGAAATCTATCTTCTACGCCCAATGTATCACCATCTCTCCCATCAAAATTCTTCCTTTTTTTAACCGTTCCACCACTATCAGCTTCTACATTATTCCCTTGCCCTTGGTCTGGTGTACCTGGTGATTCTGGCTCTGAAATAACCTCTACTGGTTCATCAAAATTTCCATTTCCATCAATTTCACTGCAGCCCCAGCTAAAAATGGCGCCATCCCGGGATATGGTATAAACTCTACAAACCTTATTAGTTTTCTTATCAGTTCCAAAGAAAGCACCTATAATCACATCCCTATGGCCTAAAAATAGAAACGGCTTATTATATTTAACTGATTTTTTCAAACAAAAGAGCCTCACAGTTAGGTCTTTAGACCCCGCCAGCACGTAATCAGAATCAGGGCTCCAATCGAGCGACGTGATTTTATCATTACATTCGGAGAATGTCCTAATCAACTCAAACGGAAAGAACTCTTTTCTGAAACCAGGCGAGCGCCAAATTTGCAGGAGCTTACCAGCGGCAACAGCGATGAGCTGTCCGTCGGGGCTAAACTTGGAAGCCGCAACGGGATGCTTGAAGGTGATGCGGTGAAGGACAGCACGGCGGCGAAGGTTGATGAAGAGGCAACGGTTGTTTTCGTCGATAGTGAAGAGAAATACGCCATCAGGAGAGGCGGCGAGGCGGCGGAGATTGGAGGAGGACTGTGAGGGCAACGTAATGGTTTCGGATTTGACGAGATCAGTTACAGAGACACGGTTACCGACGGGCGAAACTAGAAGTGTGTTGTTCACTACAACGGCATTGCCGCCTCTGTAAGGAGCTCCGAGAAGGTTCTGGAACCTGTAATTCATGGCTTATACAGTAAGAATAGAGGGGATGAGTATAGCAGAGAGAGATGAGGAAGTGAAGCAGGAATTGACGAAGGCAGTAGTGGCATACAAGGCGGCTCTAGGGTAAGGCGAGCGAAGCCTTGCCTTAGGCCCCGAAAATAAAATTTACTATATATATATGTATATATATAATTATTAATAAAAAATTTAAATGTTAATAGTTTTTAGTATTTGGTAGACATGAGATTGAGTTAATTGGAAAAAAATTATCACTAAATTAAATAATATATTTACTTTTTCATTAATTTTATTTTTATTTTTTGATGTATAGTCTTTTTTATGGTTCTTGCAATTTTACTTTCTAACTTCAACTCCAATTCTCCAAATTTAACTATTTTTATCATATTTGACTGATCCACACACCAGAAAGCAAGTTTTTTTGTGTCTCAACTTTTTTAACTAAGAAATCCCCTGGTCAAATATTGCAAGGTTCAAAACGTGATGAATAATGGACACTCCCTTTACCATTTCACTTAAGGAAAGAATTCAATTCCACATGATGCGCGCCTAATGAATACATTATTAATTGTGCTCTCACCACTATATCAAAGTCATGTAGGTATTTTTTTGTCTCAATATTATATGAATTTATAAGAGACGTTCAAGATCTTTTTAATATATTTTGGTTTAGGCCACCAGTTTTGTTGAGCCGCCCCTCATTGACAATCAATAATTATTTATAGACTACTGCCTCACTATAAACGTACTA
The DNA here is from genome assembly GCA_034376525.1 of Nicotiana benthamiana. Classification (NCBI taxonomy): domain Eukaryota; kingdom Viridiplantae; phylum Streptophyta; class Magnoliopsida; order Solanales; family Solanaceae; genus Nicotiana; species Nicotiana benthamiana. Next base: position 7,485,837 of record CM067325.1, read on the forward strand.
TTCAACCAGCTTTATTCACATTTGGTAACTGAATGAAAAACTCGTTGCTTTTAATGCTCTTGTCATAATTGTCTTATTTTAAGTGAGATTCTATAAATTTTATTTAGAATGTCAGGCGCGGATAGTGACTCTAGTAGGAGACTAGTAAAGCCTTGATTTAGGTCCCCCAAAAATTTTAATAATGAATTTCATAATTTTATTTCAAATTAGATAATATAAATATTTGTAGAAGAAAAAAAAAGCACAAATAAACTTATAAAAAAAAAAGATGTCTACTCTTAAACAGTAAAAATATTTTTAAAACTTTGAATTAACTTACTTAAATCTTCATAGTAGTAAATATATTTTTTACAAAAACATCAAGTGTAACATATTGCAAATACATGTCTAATTTCTCATTTATTTAATTTTCCTTTTTAATATAAATAATAATATTACTATGTGAAGTTAAAAACTTTATGTCATTTAAGAATACATGCTATAAACAACAAGTTTGAAAAAATGGCAAGATTAATCTTTTTTTTGCATATATGTGTGTATGCGTGCTAAGAAAAAAAAGTATAAGGCCTTTTATTAAAATTTTGGCTTTAGGCCACCAATTTTACGGAACAGCCCTTGGTGGCACAGAAGAGCTCAAAATATTACCAGTATTGCTAAACCCATAGTTAAGACGACGGGAGTTTCTTAAACCCTAAATTGAAACTTTCGGTTCTGCTTTTTTCTTTTTCAGGTCAAAGCTAATTTCTAAAGAGAAATTTTCACAAAGCATTATCTTTTAGTGGTAGCTATCTATGCTCTATAGATACCATTTGCTAAATTAGGAATTGTAGATACATTTTCTGTTGTTATAAGATGTATTAGATGTATTTAAGCTATTGTATTCATGAATATAATTGTAAAAATAGGCGTGAATCAAGGAAGTCTAGCTAATCAATTGTTGTATTCGAGTGTATTCGACTTTATTCATGACGTGAAATATGGATTACAGCTGGACAGATTATTATATTCGACTGTATTCACGGCGTGAAACAAGGAATTACACTGTTTTTAAACGAAAAGTGTATCAATTGACATAATAGACTCCTAATATAACTCAGTTATAACACACAAATTTTGTATTTTCGGTTGCAAAAAAGATTCTCAACAAAAAAATACTCCAAAATATAACAATCTTCAAAAATATTATATAATGTATCCGAATACATAAATTATATTAATTAAAATAACATATAAATACATTCATGGTATATAGCGAGGTAGTGAATGCAATGAAATACATAGAAATCAGTGGGATACATTGAAATACAATGAAAAAAATGATAATGAATACAATGAAATACATGGAATACGTCGAGATACATTGACTTTCAATGAAAAAAGAAAATGAATACAATGAAATATATGAAAATACAATATGATATGTTGAAAATCATTGAAATATATTAATAGGAAATCAAGTTGCTCAACCCCAAACTCCGTCGTCTTTGTTCAAGAACAAACACTAATTTTCGGTAAATCTGTCGTCGAGCAATGGTAGCAGAATAAGGAGTTGTTAATCACCATTAACGAGCAGGTTATTAACAACTTTTGAAGCAGCAACAACATAATCTTCATATAAGTCAAACCTAATAAGGATGTGCCTTCTCGCTAACCACCCAATCAAGCTACGACCTTGAGTTTCAAGCAGTTTTGGCAAGAACTTTCGAAGTTCATTCATTCCTTATCTCTCAAACGAAAATTTTAATACTAGAGCCTGATGTATCCTTATTCAACATTGAACTTTTCAAGTTCCTCCATAGTAAACACAACAGTGGGTTCTCCATGAACTATTTTAATATGTTTAAGAATTATTTTTTATGGATTTTGAGTAGCTTTGTTTGTAAGCACTCTCGTAGCGTATGTACTGGTTGGGTTATGGTTAAATTCTTCTTTCCAACATTGGCATGTATCAAAGTAGAGAGAAATAAAATAGTGTAACCGAATAGCGTATTTAGTAGCTTAGGTGTAGGACGTAACCAAAATTAGGTATTTTGCTATAAATATTAAAAGGTATCTATAGAATATAATTTTTTTAAATAGTATTTATTTAAAATAAATAAAGTGTTAACGTTTGCTATAGGAGATAAAAAACTCATTTTTAAACGGTTGAGACTCATTAAATAATTATGGGGCAAGTGCACGTATAGCCATTCTCATTGATGCTATTTAGAAATTAGCCAGTATTTTATTGGAACCTTTTTGGACAAATCAATTAAAGAAAATGAAGGGATAAATCTTAGTTAGACATAATAAATTCCAGATCAATGAGCTAATTGAAAAAATAGTATATGAGATAAAATAGAGGTAATCGATCTTACTGAAACTCTTCATTGTGGCTCTCATTAATCAATGGGAGAGATTGTTTTACATGTCTCTTATGGAGATTCCTTCTTTCTTCTTTATTACAAAGATCTCAAAGAGAGAACTCAGAGAGAGAGTGAAAAGAACCCCCCCCCCCCCAATCGAAGGTTTCCCCCTATTATATGTAGTTATGGGACTTTTGCTATCCATTCGGTCCGACGCTTTCTCATACTATGTCTGCCTTGGTCGCCATTTAAACGTTGTTTCTTTTGACTCGATGTGTATCGAGAGCGCTGGATATGGAATAGGCCATGTCGTCTTTTGCTGGCTTGCCACCTGGGCAGAGTGTTGGTTGGCTTAGCCACGATGGTCAGATATTGACCAAACTGTTAGTCCCTCCATCTGTCGGGGTCGTCCCTTGTCGGGCCGGGAAGACAGATCATGATTGTTACGAATTTGAGAGAAATCTGACTACTTGTTCCTTAGTTATACCTTTTGGGTTGCAAGAGAGATGACTGCGCTTGTGACGATCCAATGGGATCATTACTTATTTATTTTCCCTTTTGTACTTCTGAGGCCTTAAAAACTCCTCTCGAATTGCCTCGATTTGCGTGTGTAGTCCCAACTCATAGCCGGAAAGCTTAGATATGGATTTTGTGAGAAAAATGCCAAATTTTGATATTAAAATTGAACAAATTTGACTTCGGTCAATGTTTTGGGTAAACGGACCCGGACCCGTGATTTGACAGTCCCGGAGGATCCGTAGGAAAATATGGGACTTGAGCGTATGCCTGGAATCAAATTCCAAGGTCCCAAGTCTGAGAAATGAATTTTTAGGTGAAATTATTTTCTGGAAATGCATAAAGAAAATGGAAACGAAATTTGATTAGAAGACTGGGGTATCGGGCTAGTATTTTGGTTCTGGTGCCTGGTACAAGTCTTATATATGATTGAAGCACTTTCTGTAAAGTTTCTTTGAAAACAGACGTCGTTGACGTGTTTCGAACCCAAAATGGGAATTTTATGTCTTATGAAAAATTTGGAAGAAATCATGAGTTTTGAGGCCTTATCCGATGTTTATGATGTTATTTTGGTGATTTGATCGCACAGACAAGTTCGTTGGGTGATTTTGAGATTGTGTGCATATTTGGTGTGGAGCCCTGAAGCCTCGGATGAGATTCGAGTAGGTTTCGGGAGGTCTTAGACTTAAAGCACCAGATATTGAAGGTCAGGGACAAGCTGCAGGTTCCAGTGCGTGTCGCGGTCGTCCTCGCGCGGTCCACGCTGCAAACTCCAGAGAACCAGCAACCTTCAGTTCCACCAGCGCGGCCACGGCCGCCTTAGCGCGGTCCGCGGTCTGAGCGCGCAGCCGCGGTCATCCTCGTACGGTCCGCACTGGAGGTTTAGAGAGTATAAATTGCAGGATTTTCAGTTATTTTCTCAATTTTCAAAAACTCAAAGCATAAGAGGCGATTTTCTAAGCAATTCTTCTCCTTAAAAACGATTGGTAAGTGCTTTCTAATTCATCTTCTTCACTCCTTAATACCTTTTAACATAATTTCAACATCAAATCGAAGTTTAAATGGAAATGTTGGTATATTTGGTAAAACCTAGGGTTTTGCTAAAATTGGGTGTGGGACCTCAATTCGAGATCCGGTTTTAAAACTAATCACATAATTGGATTCATGGGGGAATGGGTAACCGGATTTTTGTTCGAACCTCGAGTTTTGACCACATTGTCTTCAGGGGCGTTTTGATCAATTTACCCAAAATTACATCTTAGCTGTAAATTAAATAGTAGAATTAGTTGCTTGAGATGTTATTTATGAGATGTAATTGAAATGAATAGATTTGGGCCATTTGGAGTCGGATACTCGTGGCAAGAGAGTGATTTCAAGTTGATTTTGGAGCCGATTGAGGTAAGTGACTTGTATAACCTTGTGTGGGGGACCTTTCCCCTAGGATATGCTATTTGGTAATTGAGTGCCTTGTACGTGAGGTGACTAGCACGTACTTGAGCTAATCGTTGAAAAACTATTTTTTTTACTTAAGATATTGAGACTGAGTTTCTTTCGTACCGACCTACCTTACTTGCAATTATAACATGTGTTAGATTAGAAAGACATGCTTTATTGATTTAGCTTGCCTACTTGCTTAAATTGCCTTAAGTGCACTACGTGAGACATATTAGGCTAGAACTATCTGTTGCTTGTATTGTTGTATTTCATTATGAATATTCTCTGATTGTGGTTGCACATATTTACTTTGGAACTACGAGTTAGATTCCCGGGAGATCCCTCGGCCTATTTACTTTGGGACTACGGGTTAGATTCTCGGGAGATCCCCCTGAATATTTGCTTTGGGACTACATGTTAGATTCCCGGGAAATCCCCCTGCATATTTACTTTGGGACTACGGGTTAGATTCCCGGGAGATCCCCCTACACATTTATATAATGGACTACAGGATGGTATCCTGGGAGATCCTCATTATTGGTATTCATATGGAAATGGACTACATGATGGTATCATTTCCGTGTACTTATTTAATGTGATGGGGCCAAGTACAAAAGCACAATTCAGGTAACCTTTCGTACAACTTATTGTTACTTTGTTCATACACCCTTCTTCATTTATATATAGTAGTAAAATATATTCCTTCTGTTTCAAGTTATATGAATCTGTTTGACTGGTCATATAGTTTAAGAAAATATGAAGATTTTTGGAATTTTTTGTCCTAAACAAGTCAAAAAGAGCCCCAGAGGACTTGTGTGGTTATAAAAGCTTCTCACTAATGGTAGAATTTTAAGTAAACTAAATTGTTACCAAATTTAGAAAGAGGTCATTTTTTTAACAGACAAAAAAGAAATATCTTCACATAAAGTGGAACAGAGGGAGAGTGTAACGACCTGAACGGTCGTTTTGAGCTCTAGTGCATCGTTCAACAGTTTTAGGCCAAGAGCAGTTTCACTTCAGGTATTAAGACTTGTACGCATGGTTGGAATTGAATTCCAGGAAATTCAGAGTTGATTTGGAGAAAAAATTTTCATTTCGGAAGCTTTAAGTTGAAAAAATTGACTAAGATTGAATTTTTGAGTGAATGAACTCGGAATCGAGATTCGAAGGTTCTAGCAGATTCGTATGATGATTTCAAACTTGGGCATATGTTCAGATTGGGATTTGGAAGTTCCGGGAACGTTTCGGCACCTATTGTGGAAGTTGGCATTTTTGAAAAAATTTCATAAGTTTGGGTTGAAGTGCATATCAGTGCTATCGATGTTTGTTTGGAATTCCAAGTCTGGGAATAGCTCTGTAAGGTGATTCTAGTGTTGGAAGCGCGAACGGAAGTGAATTCGGAGGCCCGCGAGTTATTTTGGAGTCATTTGGCTACAATTAGAAATTTGAAGACTTTTGAGAAGTTTGACCGAGAGTTGACTTTTTGATATTAGGGTCAGATTTCGATTACGGAAGTTGGAGTAGGTGCATAATATCGAATGTGACTTGTAGGCAAAATTTGATGTCATTTTGGAATGATTTTGGTAATGTTTGAGACACTTAGTCTAATTTAAGGAAGCTTAAGTTGGAAAAGTCACCCGGATATTGATTTATGTGTTATAGGGCTCGGATGTGAGTTTTGATGGTTATGTTAGCTTCTGGAGGTGATTTATAACTTAGAAGCATGATCGGAAGGAGTTTTGGAGTTTCGTAGTAGATTTAGGCTTGAATTGGCAAAATTGATATTTTTGGCATTTTCCGGTTGATATGTGAGATTTTGATATAGGGATCAGAATGAAAATCGTAGTAGTTCCGTTAACTCATTTGGGATGTGTGTGCAAAATTATATGGCATTTGGACGTGGTTTGGTTGGATTTTGATCAAAAGAGTAGTTTAGAAGATTTTGAAATCCTCAGGCTTGAATCCGATGCGAATTTGGTGTTGTGATGTTGTTTTGAGCATTCCGAAGGTTGGAACAAGTTTGAATGATGTTATAAAATATGTTGGCATGTTCGGTGTAGGTTCCATTGGTCTCGGGTGAGTTTTGGGTGGTTAAACGGACTATTTCATCTTTGGAAAAATTACATATTTTTTTAGCTTTAGCTGTGCACCAGAAAATTTCTGGTGCGAGAAGTCCAGTTTGGAAGCTCATATCTTGAAATCTATAAGGAATCAGAAACATTGCAAAACACAAAAGTTGTAGTCCTTACATTCTAGTTTCCGGAAAGTTAAACCATTCATGATTTGGATATTCTCCCGAAAGTTATGATGGGTCGAAAATGGCTGGTGGAGCAATTTCGATCGAATTTTCTGATGCACTTTAGAAGCTCATATCTCATATTATATAAAGAGTTATATGGTGTACAACCTATCAAATGAAAGATCTTCGAATCTAGTTTCTAGATTTTGAAACTTTTCGTCATTTGAATATTTTCACAATGGGTTGTTGGTGTTTTAGCAGAAGGTGTACAACAGAGGAAAAATGTTAAGAAGATGTACAGCCTGCACAGCGCAAGGTACAACTCGATGAAGCCTGGGTAGATTATTTTAAACACGAGTTTTAGCTCATTTATTTCATTCCTTTTATTTGGCTTGGACAAATTTGGAGATCTCAAGAAGGGATTTTCACCAAGCAACATAAGATAATTGATTTTCTCATATTTTTGAGTTAAATATGCGATCTTACATGGATTTAGACATGAAAATCAGTAGAAAAAGGTGGAGTTGCGGCTTATGGTTATGAGACATTCTAGGAATGATTTTAGGGGTCAAACGAACTCCGATTTTCGAGTTCTTTATATGTACGGACTCGCGAGATGATGAAAATATTTTGGTATAAAGTTTGCCCAGTTTAGATAAGTGGGCTCGGGGCTCGAGTTTTGGTAATTTCGGGATTAATGCCCGTTATTGATTGTTTTTGCTTGGGCTTTGTTCCCTTAGCATATTGTGATATATTCGTTCTGGTTTTGTATAGATTCGACGCACGTGGAGGACGATTTGAGGGGCAAAGGTGTCGCGAGCTAGAGATTTTGCTGGTTTGAGGTGAGTAATGATTGTAAATGATATTCCGATGATTTGAAACCCGAGATTGCACATCGTAGTGCTATATTGAGGTGAGACACGCGCTTGATGACGAGCGTATGGTCATTTACTACTGGGAATTGTGATTTGGTCCATCCCGATTGATGATTTTACCGCGTATTCGACTGAAACTTATCTGTTATCATTATGATTTAGATTAGTTGTCATATTTGGGCTTCGTGCTAGTTATCTGAACCCTTCGGGGATTTTTATCACTATTTCCTCATTGTTTTGACTTTATACTTGAACTTAGTCATGTTACCTTTCACTATTTTCGTCAAAACGCAGCCATGTTTACTCCGCTTTAACACTTGAAATGTTATTCTAAATAATATTTTGGGCTAACCATCATGCTTATTGTTGCTTGAGTGGCTTATGTGTTTTTTGTTGACTGAATAGGCTGAGGGCCTATATTGTGAGGTACTTTTGGATCGGGTTGCACGCTGCAGCAATATATATACTAGTATGAGGCCGAGGGCCTAGATTAGATGCCACGAGAGGGCATGATATTGCGTTTGGACTGTTAAGGGCCCCTCCTAGAGTCTGCACACCTCCAGTGAGCATCGTCGACGAGATATATAAATCGGGCTGCACGCCGCAACGGTGCTGGTACGGTTCTATGTGTTTACTTTATTTTATTTGTCTACCATTATATGTTGTTTGTGCATTTCATGTGATATCTACCTGATTGCTTGGAATTATCTGTTAATTGAGCGTTGTGCCTGAGGGGCGGATATATGTGCTTATTTGCACTATTTGTTTTGCATTCATTTGCGTAACCATTGGAAAAACGTCATTTTGAAAAGAGGTTTAAACTGAGCTAAGATATTTTTTTAATGATTTCACAGCTTCACTGCTTTTTTTCTCAAAGGATTTTACACTTCTCTATATAGCATGATGGTTTGTTTTACGTGATTTCTTACTACTCAGTTATTATTCACCTTTATTAATCATTGAGTTAGAGTGCTCACTTTACTCCGTGCACCTTGTGTGCAGATGCAGGTATTTATTCACTCGGTAGCGGGCTTTGAGTTGATTGGAGGCTAAGTTATGAGAGTTTAGTGAGGTGACTGCCAGCGTTTGCAGCACCGCATTTCTTCCTTTTATTTATCATTCCTATTTTGTATATTTCAGGCCCTGTAGTTGTATTTATACTCTAATAGATGCTCGTGACTTGTAACACACCGGTGTTTGGCTATATTTCGCACTTTATAAAAAATCTTTTGTATAGACTGTGGTTATTTAATCATGCTAAAATTATTTATTACTATTAACTATTCTAAAAAGACGAAATGGGTTGGTTGGTCGGCCTTGTCTTCACGAGAGAATCCATCACGATTGGATCGGGGTTTGGGATCATGATAAGTTGGTATCAGAGCCTAGGTTACATAGGTCTCACGAGCCATGAGCAGATTTTGTAGAGTCTTACGGATCGGTACAGAGACATTTGTACTTATCTTCGAGAGGCTGCAGAACATTTAGAAAAACTTCCACATTCTTGAATTCTTATCGTGCGTCATTGATTCAGCTTGAAATGTAACTCATGATATTCCTTCCACGTGTTCGTATTAGCATATGAGCGCTCAATACCAAATGTGCATCGATGGCTTGTTATTCCATGATCGAGGGGCAAGATGTGATTTTTTGTGTGTTGAGGTTGGGCCAGTCTGGAGGACTTGAGGCTGAATTTTGCCTGCAGTTTGAGCATCAAGGTGCTGATTGTGTGAGCATGTGTATCTGGATTTATATGTTTGATAATGTCCCTATCAAGGAAAGTGATGAGTATGATATGACTGCGAGATGTGTTCAGATTGTTCGAATGTGGCAAGAAGAGGTTACTTAAGGGTAGAAAGAACTATTAGGTGTTTGATTTCCATCTTGATTTGATGTATAGCCCCGAGTTATGGGGGTGTGAAGCATCTTTTCCTGTTGTCTGGTTGGGAAGTGAAGTTGATTCCATGTCATGATATGGGTTCAGACCCAGGAAGACTAAGTGATTGTGTAATAGTTATAATTATGGAAGGGGTAAAGAGAGATACCGGTTTGAGGCGAAGAAGGTGGGTTATCTTTTGCGGATTGTTCTGAAGTTTGTGTGATCCTTATGTCATTTATTTGGGAGATATTTGTTACTAGTGGAAGATATGTGTTACAATTGAGTCTAAGTTGCTTAAGAGAATAGGCATGTTTGTTACATGGATGAATATGAGGTTTGAAGAAAATTTAAAGTACTAAATGGACAGTGTTTCACGAGCGTATGAAGGACTGAATTTAATTTCACTATGGTATTATGGCGGTAATAGAGTATATGCATTATGAGTTATGGTATGCTTTGGTCTATGTCCTTGAGCCAAGTAGGGGAGTCTACTATTGCTTAGTTGATTGTACAGTTATGTGCTATGTTAGTTCCAGTTTGAGGCGTACGGGAGAATCAATTATGACCTACGGAGATTGAGACTGACGGTGGCTCGAGTAAACGAAATTCTTTTAGACAAAGGTTATTGTATGCTTCATAGGTGTGAAAATCACGGAATGTCTTGAGATGTTACTGGTAAAGGATGCTCGGTGCATAGGATAGGAAGTTGCTTGATTGCATTAAGGTGAGGCTACACTTTGCGGTGTAGGAGTGCTAATGAGGCAGGTTGTTCGGTTCGTTTGATCAGGCTAATTGCAGTTTGAGTAGAGTGAATGACTCTCGAGAATGGTTCGAATGTGTTTGAGATTATACATGTAAAATTGGAAATTTTCAAGTGTATAATTCGGCTAGAAACTGAGGGTTGCATTGGAGGGTCTCAAGATTTGTGTCATTTCTATAATAATTATGGGATTATATATATATATATATATATATATATATATATATATATATATATATATATATATATATATATATATATATATATATATATATATATATATATATATATATATATATATATATATATATATATATATATATATATATATATATATCAGGGTTAGCAAGGTAATGGTTCCGTATTCGCAAGAAGTCTCGTCGGGGTAGGTTTTTTGAACGTGGTGCTTTTGGGAACATTTAAGGAAATATTCAGCAGCTTATGAGCCTTAGACGGTGTGGCTTTATGCTTGGGTCTCGTGTGGCAAGCCTGGGTAGAGGATTGTGATGTGATAGCAAGAGCTAGTATCAAGTAGAAGGTAAAATCAGAGGAACTTGTATAGATGGGATAGCTTGGTAGTAGGTCGGTTCCGCATGGGAAATGATGTGATGAGTTCTTTGGGTGCTTATGAGGTAAAGAGTTTCTACAGGTGTTTTGCAACAATGCTCTTGAGTTTTTGTGACAGGCGTAGCTTGGTTAGGTTAGAAGGATTCAGTCCTAACAGTTTAATTTGTGCAAATGGGGTTCAGAGAGTTCTTGATTGTCTTTTCCACGGTTAGAGATGCATGTTTTCTACGAGCGCGGGGAGCATGTGATGTATAGTGATTTTCTTCTAGATGGGATCAATGGAAAGTTCTTGGTTAGTTGAGTACATAATTGTTTGTGGCTTGGAAGGGATATGAAGTTCTTATGTGTTTGTCCCAGCTTGGACGGTTGTCCTTGTGTGTTATAAGAGGAAGTAGGTTATTATGGACCCAAGAAAAGCTATTAGCCTAGTTCGGTGTGAGCGGAATTGGATTGAAGTGTGTGAAAGGATTTAAACAAACTTATGGGGCCCATGTGAGTCACATGTGTTCATTTCAGTATGGCGCTTCTCAAGGAGGGGTGTTGGAATATTAGATGTTGTTCCGTCATCGCCAACTTCATGTATATTATGATTGTGCCGTGTGATCTCGATAATATCCCAATGTGTTGAGTCTCTGTGTAATGATGATGTTATGTGAGAAGGAGAGCTCTTGAGATTAAGAGCATATATCGCATCTCAGTTGTGCTCGAGTTTTGTAGCGTATGGCTCTATCGGTCTCCCCAGGATGGTATTATGCGCATAGCGTGCTTGTGATTGATATTCGGTAAATTGTAATAGTGAGAAATTCAGCTCCGTGTATATCTCCTTATGTGAATTTTATGATGGGATCGGGTGGCACGCCACCACGGGTATATTATTTGTATTGGGTTGCACGCCGCAACAGGGTGATGTTGAGTAAGGCTCCTATATATATTTTTCTTGTGTTTTTCTTCCTATTTTCTAAGAAAATCCATGTTAGTTGTGTGAGTTGAGTTGTCCCTTTCTGAGTCATTTCCTTATGCATCATATTCGAGTTGAGGCCTATTGGCGCGTTGTGGCATCATGTGAGACTCTTGGTCATACCTGGGGTGACTTATTTCTTGAGTAGTTCATAGTGGCGAGACGAAATTATGGTATCAGGGATCAGTGCGATAAGACTATGTAGAAGTATATTACAGGACAATTACCATTATTTGGTTCATAATGAGATAATGATTTTAGTCAAGACGAAAGATTCAATGTTTGGTTAGCTCTGCAGTTGGTTAGAAATTTCTACACATCTCCTCCGTTGTGGTGGTATCTCTAGCATTATAGCAGGATATGTGTGTGTGTGTGTGTATATATATACATATATATATATATACATATATATATATATACATATATATATATATATATATATATACATATATATATACATATATATATATATATATATATATATATATATATATATATATATATATATATATGTATATATATCATAAGGTGCATTGGGACCATCTGATTCATGTAATTTTGGCTATTAAGGTTCAATGAGTGTCATTATAGTTAGATGATGGATTAGGCGGTGCATGGTGCTAATTCATCAAATGTATGCAATCATGTTTTAGAACATTGTGTGGTAGTTGATAAGGTTTTTATATATTGGGAACAAGCCTAGCAGAGGATTTCAGATATTGAAAACCTGGTTCTAACGCCCATCTTCCTAAATAAAAGAGGATATTTTTAGAATTGTTCGAGAAAGTGTACTCAACTGGGTTGTGGTATCAAAGGCAGGTGCACAAAGTATTAAATGATTTCAGATAACTCCAGAGCAGTTCTTAGCACGTTCGAGGACGAACGTATGTTAAGTGGGAGAGAATGTATAGACCTGAACAGTCGTTTTGAGCTCTAGCGTGTCGTTCAAGAATTTGAGGGCGAGAGCAACTTTACATCAGGTATTAAGACTTGTACGCGTGATTGGGATTGAATTCCAAAAAATTCGGAGTTGATTTGGAGAAAGAATTCTCATTTCGGAAGCTTTAAGTTGAAAGAATTAACTAAGATTAAATTTTTGAGTGAACGACATTTGAATCGGGATTCGAAAGTTCCAACAGATTCGTATTATGATTTCGGACTTAGGCATATGTTCGGATCGGGTTTTAGAAGTTCTGGGAACATTTCGACACCTATTGTGGAAGTTGGCATTTTTGAAAGGATTTGATAAGTTTGGATTGAAGTGTATATCAGTGTTATCGATTTTTGTTTGGGATTTCGAGTATAGTAATAGCTTTGTAAGGTGATTCTGGTGTTGGGAGCGCGAACGGAAGTGTATTAGGAGGCTCGCGGGTCATTTTGGAGTCATTTGGCTAAAATTAGAAATTCGAAGGTTTTTGAGAAGTTTGACAGAGAGTTGACTTTTTGATATCAGGGTCGGATTTCGATTCCGGAAGTTGGAGCATGTCTGTAATATCTATTTAACTTGTATATAAAATTTGAAGTCATTCCGAAATGATTTTGGTAAGGTTTGTGACACTTAGTCTCTTTTAAGGAAGCTTAAGTTCGAAAAGTCAACTGGATATTGACTTATATTTTAGAGGGCTTGTATATGAGTTCTGATGGTTCGGTTAACTTGGGGAGGTAATTTATGACTTAAGAGCATGATTGGAAGGAGTTTTGGAGGTTCGTAATAGATTTAGGCTTGAATTGGCAAAGTTGATATTTTTGGCATTTTCTAGTTGATAGGCGAGATTCTGATATAGGGGTGGAAATGAAATTCTGAGAGTTGCAGTAGTTCCGTTATGTCATTTGAGATGTGTGTGCAAAATTTCATGTCATTCGGACATGGTTGGGTTGGGTTTTTTATCAAAAGAGTAATTTCGAAGATTTTGAAATTCTCAGACTTGAATTCGATGCGAAGTGTTGTTTTGAGCATTTTGAAGGTTGGAATAAGTTTGAATGATGTTATGGGATATATTAGCATATTTGGTTGAGGTCCCAGTAGCCTCGGGTGAGTTTTAGTTGGTTAAACGGACTATTTCATATTTGAAAAAATTATAGATTTTTTTAGCTTCAGCTGTGCACCAGAAAATTTATGGTGTGAGGAGTCCAGTTTGGAAGCTCATATCTTGAAATCTATAAGGAATCAGAAACATCGCAAAACATAAAAGTTATATTCCTTACATTTTAGTTTCTGGAATGTTAAACCATTCATGATTTGGATATTCTCTCAGAAATTTATGATGGATCGAAAATGGCCGGTGGAGCAATTTCGACATAATTTTCTAATGTACTTTAGAAGCTCATATCTCGGATCATATGAAGAGTTATATGGTGTAAAACCTATCAAATGAAAGATCTTTCAACCTAGTTTCTAAATCTTCAAATTGTTTTTCATTTGAATATTTTCACTATAGGGGAAAATGTTAAGAGGATGTACAACATGCACAATGCAAGGTACAACTCGATGAAGCATGGGCAGATTATTTTAAGCACGAGTTTTAGCTCATTTCTTTCATTTATTTCATTTGGCTTGGACTATTTTGGAGAGCTCAAGAAGGGATTGTCACCAAGCAACACTAGGTAATTTAGACACGAAAATCAGTAGAAAAAGGTAGAGTTAGGGCTTGAGATTATGAAACATTCTAGGGATGATTTCAATAACTTTACCAACATTAATTATATTATGATCTGTTCAAAAAATAGCTAGTCCGTGTTATTTTTACAAATAAATCTGTTTCTTCCCTACCCGCAAAGTTGTTTGTACTCTACAGTTTGTGGCACGACATTGGACCACATCTCAAAACAGAATTAGATAATCGGGCCATTTTTCAAGTACTTCCCTGTGAAATTAATATAACTAATCGTCCACCAAAAAAAATATAAACAAATGACAGATGTATATAAGGTTGCACGGAACCGCGGTTCTGGCGGTTCTGCCAGTTCCGGCGATTCCGGTTCTGGCGGTTCCCCGGAACCGTGGCGGGGCGGTTCTACCCGTTAGAATCGCGGAACCGGAACCGCCAGAACCGAAACCGGAACCGGAACCAGACCGGTTCTGCGGTTCCAAACGGTTCCAACCGGTTCTGTAACGGGCTGATTTTTAGAAAATTTAAAAAAAAAAAAAATTTCCAAACGGCTCTTTTTCAAAATTAGCCGTTTGGAATTTTTGAAAAATAGACATTTGGCCCCCAAACTTTATATAATTACACAATTTCCCATTTCTCAAATATAAATACCCCCTCATTCTTTCATTTTTATTCACCAATTCATCAATATCTCTCAATCTCTCTTTCAATCTTTCTAGTGCAAGTGCTTAATTTATTGTTGCAACATTCGTGAAACATTGTGAAGTTGTTGAATTGAAGTCTTCAAGTGTTCAATTTCAATGATTTTCAATTTTCAAGAAGTTGTTCGTCAATCCGGTAAACTCGTTTCAACTCTTACGTGCTAAGAATATTTTTGTGTGTTGTTATTTTGCTTAATTATAATTATTATGGCATTTTCGTTGAAAAATATGTTCGGTAAAGGAAAATCTAAAATCGGTGAAAGTAGTCGCCAAAATACTACCCCTCCCCCGACTCCCCGACCTAGAAATGATAAGCAAGTTCAAAGTAGTAGCCAGCCTATAAATCCAAGTGAACCCTTCGGAATCCTTGATAGTGATCACCCTTGTTTTCAATTTAGCGATATTGATTTTCTACATGATGTAGCAGTTGGTGATAGAATAGACGATGATATTATGAATGCTCTTTATCCTAATGCACCTATCTTAGAGGGAAATGAGGATGATGATGATGATGAAACCCAAGCTCCAGTAGATTTAGATGATACACCTACTTGTCCTGCTCATAACTTAGGTGATGAAACGGCACACCCACCCGTACAAACTCCCACTTTTAGTAGACAACCTCCTAAACGTACAGAAACATCATTAGTTTGGCAATTTTTTATTCAACTAAGAGAACAAAATAAGGCTAAGTGCAAATCTTGTGAGAAATTACTTGTTCATAGGTATACTGGAGATCGTAGCGGCACAGGTAGTTTAGTTAAGCATATAAGATTACACCCTAGCGATAAGGCTAGATTTTTGCAATTGAAAGCGCAACAAGAGGGGAGGACAAGTCCTGATACTTCAGTTAACCCAAGTACTGGTTCAAATCTAGTTCAACCAGGAATAAACACAGTCACCGGAGGTATATTATATTACGATCCAAATAAGGATCATGAAGAATTAGCTAAAATGATTACTGTTATGTGTTTGCCTTATTCTTTTGCTTCTAATCCTGCATGGATTCATTATATTAGAAGAGTATTTAATCCTACGTATAAAGATTGGCCTCGGGCCACAGTTAAGGCCGATATTTATAAATACAAGCATGAATATGAACAATACTTGCGCTATTTATTTACCCATATAACTAATCGTATGTCTATTACAAATGATATTGGTAGAAGTAATAATGATTGTGATTATCTAACCGTAACCAGTCATTGGATAGACGAAGACTGGACTATGCAAAAGCGCATTATTGCATATAGGATAATTAATTCACGGCACACGGGTAGGTTTATTGCTAACACTGTTTCAGATGTATGCAGATATTTTTGTTTTAGTGATAAAATAATGTCAATTTCCATGGATAACGCTTCTAGCAACACTAGTGCAATAGGTATGCTAACTAGAACACTTAATCCTGCTTTTACTAATATTTTTCATATTAGATGCATTGTCACATTTATCATTTAATTGTTGGTGATGGTATGAGAATATTAAACATAGAAATTGAAAATGTTAAAATGGCTCTTAATTGGCTTTTTTATTCAAACCATAGAAGTAGACTTAGAGAATATTTTAAAAGGTGTGACGAATATGGCCTTAGAGAAAGAAAGGTTCCTAAACCTTGCCCGACTAGGTGGAACTACAAGTACGAAAGTTTAGTAGTAGCGTACGAATATAGGAACCCAATTAACGCTACGTATAATTCTCGGAATTGTGGGGAGGAAGATAATGACATGCTAACTACAGTAGATTGGACTAACGTTAAAATTCTTTTAGATTTTTTAGAACATTTTCATGTGGCTACAAATGCTTTATCTGGCCAATATTATCCAACTATTTCTAACTGTTTAGTTTATATTGCCGCACTTGCTAATTTGTTTGTTGATTTTAACGAGGGAGGGGAAATTTATGTAATTGCAATAACTGAAATAAAAAAGAAGTTTACAAAATATTTTTTCCAGTCCCTCCTATATTTGGTGTGTCTGCTATGCTAAATCCTACTATGAAATTAGGAGGTCCTCACTTTTGGTATTCTACTATTTATCAAGCTTTAGATCTTTCAGAAGAAGAAATGGCTACACTTTCTGATGCGAAAGCATCAATTAAAGTGAATGCTCAAACTGTTTATAATGCTTATAAACAGGCGTTAGAGCATGCTAGGCCTAATATTCCAACCCCTACTTCGTCTACATCACAGTCGTCTAAAAGAGCTGCTGGCCTAACAGCTCTTAAATCGTGGACGGAGTTCAGGGGTACTCAAAGGGAAAATTTAGATGAAATTTCCCATCTAAATGAGCTTCAAGTTTATTTGTCGCAGGGACTAGAGAATGAGAATCCAGACGGCTCTTTCGACCTTTTGGATTGGTGGAAGACAAGGGAAAAGCATTTTCCCGTTCTTGCAAGGATGGCTCGAAATGTTCTGTCGATTCAAGCGTCAACTGTTGCATCGGAGAGCGCCTTTAGTCAAGCAAGACTACAAATAGGTGATCACAAAGCGTCGATGCGGGACATCTTGGAAAAATCAGTGCTTTTTCGAGATTGGATCCGCGCAGAAAGAAGGAACTTTGGGCTAGCTGAATCACAACCAGAAATAGATGAGTGCTATGAAGAAATGCTAGCAGAACTTGCTCAGGAAAGATCTTCACCGGAAGTAGTGATGAACAAGCTTCATTTCCACCACCGCCAACACAACCACCTCCAAACCTTGAAGGTTTTATGAGATTTGTTAGAAATAATACATAAATTATGATGTAACTTGTACAGTGGCATGACTTCTTTTAGTTTTTTTCCCTTTTAATGGTGGTATTAGTACCATGTTGTGCTCATTCCATTGGGGGAAGGAAGACTAAGAAAGATATGTCATTTTGGTCAATAAATATGCTCTTTATCATATTCTTGAATATCTTTTGTCTCTATATTTCTTTATCAATATATACTACTTATATACAATTTATACTAATTACTAACTACAACACAATATACACTACTTATATACAATATATACTACTTACATACAATATATACTACTTATATACAAAATATACACTACTTATACACAATATATACTAATTACCAAACACAATATATACTATACTAATAACATAGTACACCATATAAAATATATTCTACAATATACTAATGATTACTATACAAAATATTGGTTTTTAAAAAAAAAAAATTCAGAACCGTCGGGAACCGCCGGAACCGGAACCGCCAGAACCGGAACCGGACGGTTCCGGAACCGTATGGGAGCGGTTCCGGCTCCGGAACCGCCAGAACCGCCAGAACCGGAACCGCCAGAACCGGAACCGCAGACCCAAATAGACCCAGAACCGGAACCGGATACAGCCTTAGATGTATAATATGTATGTATAGACGTGTATAAGCAGCGTATAATTTATATTCACCTGCTAGAGACTATAAATATTTTTGACCGAGTAGCTAAATGTGTAATTTTCCTATACTTTCGTTCTTTCCACAACTCCATACAAGCCCAAGTACTTGAGGAGGGAAGCGACGAACTGATTCAACAAATGAAGATGGAGCGGCATAATCTATGATTAAAAGACAGTATGCCGCTGTGTGTAAATATATTACCCTTGTTTAATGTACATTCCTTAACAGAATTAAATTGGACGTAAATGGACATTCTAGGTTAAAGAGATGTACTTTTTATACAGATTTCACATTACAAATTACTCCAACGTTAACTTGTCAATTAACTATTTGTAAAAACGCTGGCATAAAATCCGATATTAATTTCCTCAGATGGAGAGCTGAAAGGTAATATCTTGCACAACATAAATGCCCTAAATCTTTAATAAGATAACGTTTCAAAGTAAAAGAATGGCAAACTATTGAAGTGCAAGTATTTTGCATGAATTAGAATGGGAGAATTACTTCGCAATACTCTTGTTTTAAACTAGCTTGACATATAGTACATTTTTTCCAAGTTTATTAATCTTCATTATAATGCTAAAATGATTGTAGAGTGAACTCTTCACTGCTTAACCTACATTATTCTCTGTGGTCAGAGGCCGAGCTAGCTCTTCAGTTATGGGCGGTCGAACCCAATAGTTTCGGCCAAAGTTTATATATATTTTAATATATTTATAATATATATAAATTATTAATTTAAAATTCAGTAATTTGAAAAAACACAAATTTCAATTCCATAAACTTCAAATCTTGGTTCCGTCTTTGTCTGTGGCTTCTAGGGCTTTCAAATTCGGCCCAAGCCCAAATAACCCGCCTAACCCATTCAAGGTTGGGTTGGACCCGTATTTATTGAACTTAGATTATCTTGACCCAAACCTTCTCAACCTATTTAAAGTTGGGTTAATTTTTAGGTAAAAATAGCACGTCATAGCCAGTTTTCGGACTGGGTTCAGAAATAGCCAGCGTTTATCAAGTCAATGTAAAATAACCACTATATTGTTGCAACAAAGACTAGTACAACATAATATACTGGAGTTCGGTGAACCTATGTATGAACTTCAACATATTATGCTGGGCCGATATAACATACTGGAGACTGGAGCACCAGTGCTCCAAACTCCAGTATATAATGCTGGACCAGTATACTAGCTGGAACTCCAGTATATTATGCTCGAGTTCTATTGTCCACTTATCTTGGAACTCCAGTATAATATTCTGAAATGCAATTATACTATGTTGGAACTCCAGCATAATACACTGACGTATATTCCGGGGGTTTGAATAGTGTTTTCCCTCAAATTTATTTTTACATGAAAAGTGGTTAAATTTCAATTACTTTTGAAATTGGGCTTTTTTTGAAGGACCAGTTGTAAATCTGGCTATTTTTGAATTTATCTCAATTTTACGTCCAAATTGATCCATGAGTAATTTTGTCAAAATATTTTAGAAATAATTTTATTTTCCAGTTTGATATGTTATATATGACCATAACAAAAGAAAAAAATCTTAACTAGAAAATATACAATTTATAAGAAAATATTATATATTAATTAAAGTTAGATAAAAATTGAGTGAGTTGAACTATGATCCAAATTTTAACACATCTTTACCCAAACAGCCAATTATTGACTAAACACATTTTAATCCTACCAAAATTGATCCAAACTGCCAATTTGACACAGCTGATGGCTACGGGTCTCCTGGGCTTTGACTTTAACATTGTCCTAAATCCTAATCTAAGGTGCTTCTGTGGGTTTGAATAGAGACAAAACAGAACAACGTTTGATCTCTGAAATTTTTGCAAAATGCCCTACATGACACACTCCTACCATACTAAAGATGGAAAATTGCTTACATTATACACATGCATGCATGCGCCACCTTACTCTTTTGTCTAATTACTTATTATTGCACATGTCGTCCCGATTAAACATTAATACCCGACCACAAACAAAGTGCTAATCTGAAGGGAAAGACAGCAAGAGAAATAAATTAAAAGGGTTTGGAATCACTTGGACGCTAATCATGTTATAAGAACCTTGGAAGAGGGGACGCTGGTGGCTGGGGAGGTTAGTTCTCCATCAAATTGACTTTTTTAGCACTCTTTATAATTTTGTCCCTGTTAAGTCAGTGGACTAATGCTCCGTTTGTTCATAAGTTTTTTTTTAGAAATATATGAAAATTTTTCATAATATTTTTTAATAGTAATTAACTATTTATAAATATTATTTGTTATATTACGGATTATAGATACGGTAGTGCTGTTATAAGATATGTTTGATGTATTTAAACTACTGTATTTATGAATATAATAGTATTTCTAGGCGTGAAAGAGGGATTACAGCTAGACACATTTTTGTATTCGAATGTGTTCGACTGTATTCATGGTGTGAAACATGAGCTTACAGCTGTACAAATAATTGCATTCGACTGCATTCACGGAGTGAAACAGGGGTTACACTGGTTTAAACGGAAAGTGAATCAATTAACACAACGACTCCTAATATAACTCAACAAACTCAATTACAACACACAAATTTTGTATTTCCAATTATAAGCAAGATTCTCAACAGAGAAATATCCCAAAAACATATCAATTTTTAGAGAAATTATATAATATATCTGAATACATAAAGTATATTAATTAAAAAAACATATGAATACATTCATGGCATATAGCGAGATAGTGAATACGATGAAATACATAGAATAAAGCGGGACACATTAAAATACAATGGAAAAATACGTTGAATACAATAAAATATATAGAATTCAACGAGATATATTGAATTACATTAAAAAATAGACAATGAATACAGTGAAATTCATGAAAATACAACGTCGTACGTTAAAATATATTAACAGAAAACCAAGTTGCTCTGCCCCAAATTGAATTACTGGACATGCTCGATAACCTTCCTAGTTTTATCATCAACAAATTGAATCCTCGTATATTGCGACGGCTTTTCTGGAAGATCAAGTTCAATCTTAACCCTTGTTGTACTTGGTCTAGACCTTTCTTGCGTGACCTTATGTATAACAACGGGCTTATCTGCTGATGAGGCAATAGACAACCGTAATTTCTTTGCGAACAGCATAAGCGGCAGATTCAGAAACGAGATCCAAACAAAAGTTCTTGAGATTCAACCTTAACCCTTCTGATGTTGTCTTGATGGAGAGGGTTACACATGCATGACAACCTACACTACACCATGTCGCCGTACAGAGAGAGAGGAAAGAGGGGAGAGCGTAAGTTTTTTTTACTAATGGTAGGTGATATGGGTGAGAGGAATTTTGAGATTGAACATCGTGTTTTTAAGGAATGGGGAAAGAGAATGACATGTATCATAGTAGAGAGAGAAAGAAAATAATGTAACTGAATAACGTATTTAGTGGCTTAGGGGTAGAAATAACCAAAATTAGATATTTTGCTACAAACATTAAAAGGTATCTATAAAATATAATTTTTTAAAATAATATTTATTTAAAATAAATAAGGTGTTAACCTTTACTATAGGAGGTAAAAATTTCTATATTTATCCATGAAATTTTGTAAGTTACTGAAAAAATTCGAAAATGAATTTTACAATACTATAATATTTTTTCAAGTTTAATGCATGTCCAAACATAATTATGCATTTTAAATATTATTTTTTAAGTTAACTTTAAATATTATTTTTTTAAAAAATTTATAATTTTTGTGTCCAAACACCTACTAAATTTGTCTGGAAAAAAATTTATTCAACTACTTTTACAGGTGATGACGTATATGATATATCAAGGTTTAATTTTATCAAAGATAAATAATACTAGATAATTATTTTTTTCTATTTGTGTAACCTTTGTTGAGCAGAATTAATTATATGCTGTTAAGAGATAATAAGTGTCCGATAAAATAATTGAGTTACGTACGTGGATTAATACCACCTTTCTAAATAAAATTAAAAGAACGGCGATATAGTGCAAATAATCCTAAAAATTAAATCGGGAGCTGCACATGGGCATGCCTCACTATCAGATCTTGAATGTCTCCAATTCCCGATTTCTCTTAGTCACGTTCCTCACTTCATTCTCTGTTGACGCGTCCCTTAAGTACACCGGGAATAATGGGACGACAAAAATAAATAAAAAGGCAAAATATATAATTGGACTTTAAAATTTAATCTTTTTTTTTATTACTTAAACGTCTAAATATAGAGTTATTTCTATCAGATTGCTCAATTAAATCATATTTGTGTCAATTAGAAACTTTAGAGATCATCTGAATTTATTTTTATAAAAATTAAATGCGGGTATTATAGTTGCTTCTAACACCATAAAATATTTCACCTTATTGAATAACCCCAAAATAAATTGAAACTCATTTTTAGAAAATAAAAAAATTGACCGTCGGCTCTAGCAACTTAATGCCCTAAAAAGCCCGCTGAAATTTTCTCTGTTTAACTTTATTATGTTCACGCGTCCTTCGATCCACACACATTCAATCATGTCACTATAAAATGTCTAATTGATACAAATATGATTTAGTTGAAGGACCTAATAAAAATAACTTTATATTTAAATATCCAAATAATAAAAAAAAAAATCAAGTTTAAAAGCCTAATTATATATTCTGCCAATATTTTTTTGATGAAATTAAAACTCTGTATCTACGTAGAATGTGAATTAAACTGTCGCTGCAATCCCACCTCTACCATACAAAGGATCTTATAACATTCTGCTTTGTATTTTAATATCATTATTATTTCTAGCATATACAGTATATCTATGAGGATATTTGTGTCATCACCAAAATTTTTGACGGCAACCACCTTCCTAATTAATGAACCAAAGCCAAACACTATCCTGCCACAACCATGTGCTCTAGGTTTTTTGTATTGCATCAAGTTCTTTCAGAAATTTGATTTTGTAAATTATACTAACAAATATTATTTTTGTTATGAAATCTCCTATTTAAGATGAATGTCTATAATTAGAGAGATTTTAGAGTTCTATTCTTGGTAGATAAATCATTCCCCTCCCTATAAATAAAGGGGTCTTCTACCATTGTATACCATCCCTAACATTCTCTAAGTATCAATAAGAAGAACTCTCTCTACTCTTCTCTCTATTGCTCTTGTTCTTGCATTATTGTTCTTGTCTTTTATATTATTTCATAACACGTTATCAGCACGAGTCTCTAACCAATTGAAATTTTCGATTGTCTTAACTTTTTGTTTGTGTAGGGTTTTGCTTCAAAGAAAAAAAGAAAAAAAAGAAAGGGGAGGAACGAAAAACAGAAAACAAAAGAAGGAGAAAAAACACTGGAAAGCAAAAGGAAAAGAAAACGTTGAAGAGGAAGAAAAAAAAATTGAAAACAAAGGAGAAGAAAGAAACAGAAAACAGAAATAGAAAACGTGAAAGAAAGATTGGAAACAGAAATTCGAGATTTTGACCTCGGTTCCGTGTTCGTGATTCTAAAAGGCACGAGACTCTACCGTCTCAAGAATCTTCTTGAGAAAATTAAGGTAAGTATTTTACTTTTCTCTTTCAAATTCTTGGAATTCTATAATTTGATTTTATATACAAACATAGACAACAAAGTTTGATTATAACTCTAATGGAGTTTGTAAGAAATTATAACCACATGAAGTGGTAAAATCTCTATGTCCTGCCATGATTAAATTCATGTATGATTGTGGGCAAATAATTGAAAATCCGTCCCATTGAATTTACTCCATTCCCTTTAGAGAATGTGGAAGCAGTATATGATAAGTCTGAAAGAAGACTAAAATATTACCATGAAGGTATCAATGAATGTGGACGTGGCAAAGAATTCCGTCCAATTGAATTTGCTCCATTCCCTTTAGAGAATGTGGTAGCAGTATGTGATAAGTCTGAAAGAAGACTAATTACCGTAAAGGTATCAATGGATGTGGACATGGCAATAGACGAAGTTATAATCGTCATTATTGTGGTAATGAGAACAATAAGGATTCTCAAAATAATCTTTCACTTTATGAAAGTAATATTTGACATGAGATTGTGTAAAGCACATGATTTTGATCCATTCCCTGAAGTGAATGTGATAATTGTAATAGAGCCCGTAAGTATGAACACGCTCTTGATGTAAATTTGTTTTATATATGACATTATGAAAAGAAAGTTCGTTGCCCTTGAAATTTCGGGCAAGAACTATATGACATGGGTGTTGGATGCTGAAATCCACTTAGATGCTATGGGTCTTGGAGACGCCATTAAAGACAGAAATAATGCATCCACCCTAAACTATGCTAAGGCCTTGATTTTCTTGCGCCATCACCTTGATGAAGGTTTGAAAATTGAATATATCACAGTCAAAGATCCACCCATCTTGTGGAATGGCTTAAAGAAGAGATATGACAACCTGAAGTTGGTCACTCTGCCACAAGCACGATACGATAAGAATCCAAAAGCAAATAGTTTATAAACTATATATTATCGTTGCGGTGGAAACGGGCACTGGTCAAAGGCTTGCCGTATACCATGATATTTGGTTGACCTTTATCAAGCATCTCGAAAGAGTAAACGCCCTGAAACGAATTTTGTCTCTGACGACAACTTTGAGATCACCCACTTGGATGTGGCAGACTTCTTTGAGCAACCCGAGGGGAAGATAGACCACCTAATCGGTGATGAAAGAAGATGGAGTTATTTGATTTTGTTCTACTTATTTGTATTAGTGAATGAATAAACTAATAGCCATTAGTATTAGCTCGTATTAGTTAGTTTATGATATAATGTTAGTATTAGTTCTTTAGAATGTATCAATATGCTCAAATATCAATAATATTTTTACTTTCCAGTAGAGGTAATCGACTAACCTGAAAAACTAGTCGGTTATCTCATATTTCGCATAAAAACTGCAAAACAATCGATTGTCAATGATCAACAATCGATTGTCTTTAAAACAGTGTGATCTGGAATTTTTCAAAAACAATCAACAATCGATTGTCTATGTTTAACAATCGATTGTCTTTAAAACAGTGTAATCTGGAATTTTTCAAAAATCATCCACAATCGATTGTCTATGCATAACAATCGATTGTCTTAAGACAGTGTGCTCTGGAATTTTTCAAAAATTATCCACAATCGATTGTCTATGTCTAACAATCGATTGTCATTAGACAGTGTAATCTGGAATTTTTCAAAATAGTCAACAATCGATTGTCTATGCTTAACAATCGATTGTCTTAAGGCAGTGTGCTCTGGAATTTTTCAAAATAAGCCAACAATCGATTGTCTATATTTAACAATCGATTGACTTAAGACAGTATGATCTGAAGTTTTTCAAAATAGCAAATAATCGATTGTGTGTGTCTAACAATCGATTGTCAATGTTCAACAATCGATTGTTTGTGTTTAACAATCGATTGTTTGAAGAAAATGTTTAAACTGAAATTTTCAAACTGTAAAGTAATCAATTATGGATAACATATCTGATTTTGTTAGTCAACTGTTAGCAGCAGATTTTGAAAATATTATGTGACACAAACAAATTGAACTTATTTATTCTTATGTTCGTGTATTTCTTTTATATGTCAAACCATGGGAAGTAAATTGATTGAAGGCTCCGGAAGAGCAACTGTAACTCTGCCCAAAGGCATGACGTTTATCTTAGAGAATGCAATATTCTCCTCCAAGTCTAAGAAGAACTTGTTGAGTTTTAATGATATCAATCGCAATGTTCTCCTCCAAGTCTAAAAGGAACTTGTTGAGTTTTAAAGATATCATTCAAAATGGATATCATATTGAGACAATAGATGAGAATAATCTTGAATTCTTCATGAAAACGAGGCTGCCCATTTCGGTTTGGGTTCACGCCATTTTGCATGCAGCAATGCTAGTTCGTCGGCTGCCCACTTTGGTTTGGGTTCACGCCATTTTGCATGCAGCAATGCTAGTTCGTCTCTGACTGACGAATTGACACAAATATTCCCCGTTGCAATTGGTTTTGGGTCATGGACCCAATATATCCCATTTAAGAATCTTTGGATGCGCAGTATATGTGCCTGTAGCACCGCCATCCCGCACCAAAATGGGTCTGCAAAGAAGGTTATGAATATATGTTGAGGTTGAATCGCCCTCCATTATTCGCTACCTCGAAACATTGACAGGAGATTTGTTCACTGCACGATTTGCAGACTGTCAATTTGATGAGACACTTTTCCAAAATTAGGGGGAGAAGTTGGTGAAACCAAACGGAAAATTTTGTGGAAAAATGCATCATTATCTCATCTTGATCCACATACCTCTATTTGTGAAAGAGGCACAAAAGATTATCCATTTGCAAAGAATAGCAAATCAAATGCCTGACGCATTTATAGATTTGAAAAGGATAACAAAATCACATATCCCCGAAGTGAATGTGACAACATCTGATTCACGAATACATATTCATTATTGGAAGAATATGAACATGAAATTGGTATTAAATATACCACACTCACCCCTAGAAGGAGGTTTGAGATGATACCACACTCACCCCTAGAAGGAGGTTTGAGATGATATATGGCATGAATGATCGTTGGTCACGTACCTATTGTACGCCAAAGTATTTTGGAAATATGACTATTAAAGGACAACGATAATGCAAGAAACATATCTTGCATATAAGTTTGACATGACCATAATGGTATAACTTTCTCTTTAAGAAAGATATTCACCACATGGATGTTGATGAATCTGTGGTAGTACAAAATTAATTGAGAAGCTCTAGAAGAGCCAATTATTACTATGTTGGAGAAACACAATTGAGTATTGTGCTGTAGTAAGTCTCAAAGAAACTTATTCAGTTTCCAAAGTACACGCGAAAGCGATTGATTATATTGAGACTATAAATAAAGGAAGGCTTTGATATCTCCTATTACTACAACTTGTAGCGGGGTAATTTGTATATGAAAAGCTACCCGCTTTGTCCTCCAGTTTGTACAACACAAACGAAAGAATGCCACAATAAAGTGGATATCTATTGGTATAAAACCCATGTCATAATAAACCTGAAGTTTATTGATAAGTGCACATGTCATGGTGTAAATTTGAAGCTTACCAATATTGATAATTTATTCAGTTGGCATTCGTGTTAGCCATCTCATTTTATGTATGATGTGCAAATTCACATAGGTGAATAATAAAGAACTAGAAAGTTCTTTACGAATTCTCTTGTATCACTTGCTCTCATTAATGAACTGACCAACTAAAGAGTTCGGGTTGAAGCCCATAAATTCTGGAAATATCAAAGGTGAATATGGGCCCATTCACCTGCCATGTATACCACATATGATGCATCTATGATATGGTTACATGCGCAATTGTTATTGACCCGCAGCCTGGCCGGTGCTTGCGAGGTAAATTGCTCAGTAATCTAACTTCGAGCATAATTTCCAGATTTTCTACTCAAGATAGTTCATCTTGATAAGTTGGTTTATATCAAAGTAAGTTTAGCAAGATAATTATTGAGTGCTTCCACTTAATAGCTAAACTGTTTCTTGTGAGAAAAAAATTATATATATCAGTTTGATATACGTTGTATACGAGAGTATATTATATTCTCCCCTCACAAGTGGTTCAGGGTCAGGAACCAAATAATTTCATCTTATTATTAATGTGCTGTGTATATTGACATGATAATGCACAAAGATGATTTCCCAAAGTTGAGGAAACAAGTTAGCTTTACTAACATGAGGGGGAGATATGATAAACACTTGAGAAAAGGTTACATGGGATGAATTATCATTTGTATATGTATATCCCCGAATATCATGATATGAACCTGAAGATTCATAAAAGGGATAATTCAATTGCAACATATTGCAAAGCATGCTATACGCATTTGCTGACCCAAAGAAAGTAACTAAATGGAAGAGATACAATTCAAGAAGAATTGATTCCATATGAAAGACATGTAGTTTTGAACCTATAGTTCAAATGCTTGAAAGTATAAAGTCAAAGGTATGTATAGTCAGTTTTCGATATCTTATTTGTCTAGCATGACATGGAAAACTTGATATGCATCTAAAGTCTATTATATGGCTTATATGACTTAACTTGAAAGATTTAAGTTACTTGAAGCATATGCAATTCTTGGTCCTGAAGTACCACATCCTTAGTACAATTTGTGTACATATGTATCTTGCTATAACTATAAGCATGATGGCATTGAGAATGCATCTATGGAGATATTGAAGAGTTATTCCACGACATTATATGAAGATGTCCATATCTATCAAGAATGATGATTTCAAGGTACAGAATATTTATTCAAGTCAATATGGTTGATTTATCAAATCTCTACCAAAGATCGTTTTGAAGATAATGCACAAGATTGGAATGCAAATGCTCAAGGATATAAATTGATGTACTCATTAGGGGGAGTTAATGCGCGTTGCACTCTTTTTCCCTTACAAGGTTTTGTTCCACTGGGTTTTCCTTGCAAGGTTTTTAACGAGGCAACCAATAGGCGCATATTCAAACATGTGTACTCTTTTTCCTTTCTTTAATTTTTCCCATTGGGTTTTGGTTTTAAGGTTTTAACGAGGCACATTGTTGAATAGACATTCAAGGGGGAGTGTTATGAAATCTCCTATTTAAGGTGAATGTCTATAATTAGAGAGATTCTAGAGTTTTATTCTTGGTAGATAAATCATCCCCCTCCCTATAAATAAAGGGGTCTTCTACCATTGTATACCATCCCTAACATTCTCTAAGTATCAATAAGAAGAACTCTCTCTACTCTTCTCTCTATTGCTCTTGTTCTTGCATTATTGTTCTTGTCTTTTATATTATTTCATAACAATTTTAATTATATTGACCCTTTTAACATGAGATTAACAAAAATAGCACGAAAAATCTATAAATGAAACACATAATATCTTTGTAATGTCATTTTATTTTATTCAAATTGCAAGATGGCACAAGTCATTTTCACAATTCTTTCCAGATCAGATAGAAAAAAAGAAAAAATAAATTAAATGACTTGTAGGAGAAACATAAGACGCCCCTTTAAATTGGCAATCAAAGTACAAAGCCAAATGAATAAATCAAGTGAATGGCGGTACGTTAAGTAATATTCGTAATTTGCATGGCAATTTTTAATTTATATTATTGAAAGAGGCAAAAGGAGCTTATAAGGCCAAGAGTGTCCTCCGGCTGACCATCAGATAAGACCTTCCCTTGACTCTTATTCCATATTACCAGGCAAATTAATTAAAGGTAAGATGGAAATTAAGGCAACAATAATTTCACTTAATTCAAAATATTCCATCTACCTGAGATCAATCATGGCTGTCATCAATCCAGCATAACGTGCAAGAAAGATGCTTGAACAATAAATGATCTCCAAGATTGCTTTCAGCGAAAAAAAAACAAAGAGCACGGTTATTTGGAAATTTAGTTTAAATTAGACAATAACAATAAAACTAATATAATCTTATAGATAGAGTTGGAGGATGGTAGTGCGTAACTTCTACCTTAAAGGTAGAATATTTAGTTTAAATTAATTTTTTTAAGAAAACCTCTAAAATACTATTAAGAGGTGAACTCAGAATTAAATCTTCATACCTTTGTAATTCCTTTGAAAACCTTTAAATAAATTAAGTAGGACATTATATATTCCGACATTTTGCGATTGTTAAGGATATTGATAAGTACTATTTAATTAGTTTCTATTTTCTTTTTTGTCTTTGTTCTTTGGCAGGAGAAGTGCACGTGCAAACCTGTTGCTTCCTTGTACCAGCTACAAAAATGGTGGTGGCAATACCGTTAATTCTTTCAATCCCAGGGGTATTTCAAGAACGGAAATTCATAAAAGGCAGTCGAGGCGTTCGTGAAATTTCGTCCCAACATATTTCTCTCTCTCTTTCTTCCAAAAATCACAATTTATGAAAATGAAGAAAACAGCAATACTGATAGTGCTGTTTTGTGCCACCATAAGTGTCGTTTTATCTGTAAATGATGGTATGTTTTCTATTCATTTTCTCTTTTTGTTTCCATTGCTGAGAAATATACATAAAGTTGTGTATAACTTATTTAGCATATGATTATGTTGACTCCTTGCCTGCAATTACGCTCCTTCTTGCTTTTAGCCTATATGGAGTTTTAATGTGCTTTGCCAGACTTTACTGTGATGTCCTGTATTCGGAAATATTTAATTTGCTTATTTAATTAGAATAAAGTCCTTCGTCTGGTTCGTATGATTTATAACAACAACAACAACCCAGTATAATCTCACATAGTGGGATTTGTGGAGGGTAGTCTGTACGCAGACCTTACCCCTACCCTTGGTTAGAGAGGCTGTTTTCAAATAGACCCTCGGCATTCTTCCCTCCAAAAACTTCCCACTTTGCCCTGGTTCGTATGATTTATTTTATAAAAATCAGGGTCATATTTGTTAACTCTTCTTTCTTCATTTTAGAGATATTTCCTAGAAGATTTATGATTGAGATTGACTATCTCACACAGACACACATTTAAAGAGGAAGAAGATGGAAAAAAAGAAAAAAAAGAATACTATGATGGAAGTACTGGGGTATAAATTCAGGAAAATATTCATGGACCGACCTACGACGTACACGTAGTTACTTAGCTAGAAGGCTATATATATATATATATATATATATATATATATATATATATATATATATATCTTCGTACGATATCTTGAGTATTAATTTCATGCAGAATGAAGTTTCAGCTTTCTGCACGGTGCACATGGATCTTTATGATGAGGAATTGGGGCAATAAAAAGAACTGGTTGGGATTTGGGAATATCCGAATAATCTGAGTGCCGTTACATACTCTCTTTGTTTCACTTATGCTGATGATACTATTACTATTATTAGGAGATTCTTATTAAGACATTTTTCAAATATTTTAAATTATTAATAGTTATAATACTTATTATTATGTACCCCAATAGCTTGCGCACATCTTTTCTAGTTTGGAACCTACATGATACAATATGAAACTGTATCATTCAAGTTCATATAATTGATACCAGCCTCACAGAAAACGAGTGACTAATTGATTTTCGTGAAAAAGGTTATTGTTCGTCTATATAGGTTTACAATAACCTATTTGTGGTAACAGCAATAAACTTTTCATAGAATTCCACATCTTAAGTACATTGATGGTCACATCAATCTTTCATAGGATATACATTAATGCTACTCAACAATTTCCTTTACATCCTGAATCTCCTTGATTTTTTTCTTTTACTTGGAGTCAAAGGTTTATCGAAAATACTATTACAAGATAGGAGTAAGATCTGAATATATACTATTCTTTTCGTACTTCAAGTACTTGTGAAATTATATCGAATTTGTTGTTTTTTTAAATCTTGAATCCACTTGGTTAAATATTATCCGCTAAAGCTTACCACGTGTCATCTATTGCATTTAATTGGTGGGATTCTTTGAAGACTGGCTAGTAAATAAGAATAAAAAAAAAAGTAATGGAAGATCCGGCCTTGCCACCGATCTCCCAACTGTTGGGGGTATGTGGATCGATGGGGCGTTGGTAAACACAAATTTGAGAGAAAAACAACCTTTATTACTCACAAGAATAGACTACACAAGTATTTACAAAACTCATAAAAAACTCTCAAAACTCTCGTTACAAACGAGGATCACTCTCTAGGATCACTCTTGCTCTCACTCTTCTTGGTGATGAACACTCTAATTTTTGTGATGCCTTATAATGATGCACCTCTATTTATAGCAAAAATGGTGAGGGTTTTTTGTGGAAATTCCCGTGTGAATAAGGAAGCTTCCCATGGAGGCTATGGTTGGCTTGTTCAACCATTGTGGGTTGCCCGTGTGAATAAGGAAGCTTCTCATGGAGGCTATGGTTGGCTTGTTCAACCATTGTGGGCTGCCCGTGTGAATAAGGAAGCTTCCCAAGGAGGCCATGGTTGGCTTGTTCAAAGTTTGCTAGTTTGAACATCTAGAAGTACGGCTGGAAGTCATCAAGTCTCCCCCTCCAGCCGTATCTGAAATAAACATCCCGGCTATGTCTCTGCATAACTTTAGCTTTTCTCGAGTTACTACCTTTGTTAACATATCAGCTGGATTCTCCTTCGTATGGATCTTCACTAGTCTCAACAGTTGTCGATCCATCACCTCGCGTATCCAATGATAGCGAATATCAATATGTTTTGTACGGGAATGGTACATGGAGTTCTTGCTCAAATCCAAAGCACTTTGACTGTCACAATGTATCTTGTACTCCTTTTGTTTGATTCCAAACTCTTGGAGATAACGCTTTAGCCACAACATCTCTTTTCCAGCTTCAGCGGCAGCAATGTATTCTGCTTCGGTTGTGGATAAAGCAACACACTTCTGTAGCCTAGACTGCCATGAAACAGCTCCCCCTGCAAAAGTGTAAATGAATCCTGAAGTAGATTTTCTACTATCAAGATCTCCGGCCATATCTACATCTGTATAGCCTTCCAAGATTGGATCAGCTTCCCCGTAACAAAGACATAATTTCATTGTACCCTTAAGATACCTAAGAATCCACTTTACTGCCTCCCAATGCTCTTTTCCGGGGTTGGAGAGAAAACGACTCACCGTTCCCACTGCGTGAGCAATATCGGGCCTCGTACACACCATAACATACATCAAACTTCCAACTGCTGAAGAATATGGTACTGACGACATCTCCCCAATCTCTTCCTTGGATGAGGGACAGGAACTCTTGCTCAGCTTGAAATGGTTGGCTAATGGAATGCTAACTGGTTTGGCATTGTTCATATTGAACCGTGCAAGCACTCGTTCAATATACTTCTCCTGAGATAGCCATAACCTCCGGTTCTTCCTGTCTCGGGTGATCTTCATTCCCAATATTTGTTGAGCCGGTCCTAAGTCTTTCATGTCAAAAGACTTAGAGAGTTCCTTCTTCAGCTGGTTGATCTTCGTTGCGTCTTTCCCCACGATCAGAATATCGTCTACATATAGTAGAAGAGCAACGAAATTCCCGTCTGAAAATTTTTGAATGTAAACACATTCATCTGCGGCAGTTTTCTTGTACCCTTGACTCACCATGCACGAGTCAAACTTCTTGTACCACTGTCTTGGTGCCTGCTTCAAACCGTACAAACTCTTCTTCAGCTTGCACACGAGGTTATCTCCTGAAACCTCAAAACCTTCGGGCTGCTGCATATAGATTTCTTCTTTTAAATCTCCATGAAGAAACGCTGTCTTCACACTTATCTGTTCAAGCTCCAAGTTCATACTTGCGACCAATCCAAGTATGACTCTGATTGAAGTCATCTTGACTACGGGTGAATAAATCTCATCAAAGTCGATTCCCTTCTTCTGCTGGAATCCTTTGACTACCAACCGTGCTTTGTATTTCACCACTTTTCCACTGCCATCTTTCTTCAGCTTGAACACCCATTTATTTTTCAATGTCTTCTTCCCTTTTGGAAGTTCTACGATCTCATAAGTCTGATTTTTCTGCAGAGATTCCATCTTGTCCTGCATTGCGAGCAACCACTGTTCTTTGTCCTTATGAGATACTGCTTCATGGAAGCTCTCTGGTTCTCCATCTTCAGTAAGTAGAAGATATTCGGATTCTGGATATCTTCTCGATGGAATCCAACCTCGTTCAGATCTACGAACTTCTGGAATATGAGGAGATCCACCATCATCTGAGTCTTGTGATGGTTCTGGAACATCTGGCAGAGCGGGTTGTGGGCTCCCCCTGCTCAACACCGTCTTCTTCCTCATTGTCTTCTACTTCTGGAGTATCTTCTGGCATTGTATCTTTATTTCTCATGAATGATTCTGTTGTTGCCTCTGGCACTTGAGGAGCAACATTTGGCTTCTGAGATATTGTGGGCTTTTCAATATCTTCTATTGTCTGGTTTTCATGGAACACTACGTCCCTACTTCTGATCACCTTTTTCTCCTTTGGATCCCATAATCTGTATCCAAATTTTTCATCTCCATAGCCTATGAATATGCATGGAGAGGTCCTTGCATCTAGCTTCTGCCTGAGCTCATTGGATACGTGTGCGTACGCCAAACATCCAAATATTTTCAAGTGAGAATATGATGGATCCTTTCTAGACCAAAGTTTCTCCGGAACTTCAAAATTCAATGGTACTGATGGAGATCGGTTGATCAAGTAACAGGCGGCTCTGACTGCTTCTCCCCAGAATGGCTTTGGCAGCTTAGCCATACTGAGCATGCTCCGAACACGCTCCATGATTGTTCGGTTCATTCTTTCAGCTACACCGTTGTGTTGAGGGGTGCCTGGGACCGTCTTCTTATGTCGAATGCCATATGATCTGCAATAGGCATTGAACTGCCTGGAAGAGTATTCACCTCCATTGTCGTATCGAAGACACTTCAACTTCTTTCATGTCTCACGTTCTACCATGACATGGAACAGTTTGAAGTAATCGAACACCTGGTCGTTCGTCCGTAAGAAATACACCCACACCTTTCGAGAAGCATCATCAATGAACATTAGAAAGTATCGATTGCCGCCGAGTGATTCAACCTCTAAGGGACCGCAAACATCAGAGTGTACCAGATTGAGTAACTCTGATCTTCTCGTTGAAGAGGAATTAAACGAGACTCTATGCTGCTTACCAAACAGACAATGATTGCAAGGATTTAGTACAGCATCCTTGTCCACATTGATGAACTCCCTTTTTATTAGGGTAGACAACCCTTTATCACTCATGTGGCCGAGTCTCTGGTGCCATAAATTTTGAGAAGCCTCCTTTTCTGCAACGTTGAGGCTGTCTGTGCATATCTTTACATGAGTCTTGTATAGCGTGCCACAAATATATCCTCGGGCGACTGTCATAGCGCCTCTTGTTAACTTCCATGTGCCTTTACTGAAGTGACTATCATAGCCCTGTTTGTCAAGAGCTATTCCTGACAATAGATTTAGCCGAAGATCTGGCACATGGCGGACATCCTTCAAAGTGATTGTGCTCCCGGAACTTGTCTTTATCTGGACATCACCAATTCCGACAATCTCAACGGAACTGGAATTTCCCATTTTCACAGCTCCAAAGTCACCGGCTTTGTATGTTGTGAAGTATTCCTTGTATGGAGTCACGTGGTAGGATGCTGCAGTATCTACCACCCATTCCGTGTCTTCTCGTGAGATGTGAACGCATGTCTCATCTTGGGTTGAACAATAAGCTACATCACCAGAGATAGTAACTAACATTTCTCCACCCTTGTTCTTCGGCTGCGAACTGCTCTGGCCTTGCTCCTCTTTCCATTTGTAGCAGTTCTTCTTCATATGTCCCTCTATTCCACAATGATGGCACTTATATGTTGGTTTTCTGCCATCAGTGGACCTGCCCCTCTCTTGCTTCTGCCTCTCCATTTGCTTTTGCTACTCTTTTGTTGCCTCCCCCGGTTCTCTGTGACAAAGGCATGGGTCTGATCTGTGCCCATCTCCTTTCTCTTTGCCTCTTCACTGAATAGGGCATCATTGACCATTGACATGGTAAGTTTGCCATTAGGGGCTGAGTTGCTGAGTGATACGACCAGCGTTTCCCAACTATCGGGAAGGGAACTGAGTAGTAACAGCGCCTGAACTTCATCGCTAAGTGGCATCTCTACAGACGACGACTGGTTGACCAGGTTTTGGAACTCACTGGTATGCTCGGCAACTGAAGTTTCATTTTTAGCTTCCTGTTGACTAAGCGCCTCACCAATAGGGCCTTATTTCGAGCGGTCTTGGCCTGGTACATGTTTTCCAACTTCTTCCAGAGGGTATATGCGTCTGTTTCTTGTGCAACATGGTGGAAGACACTATGATCAATCCATTGACAGATTTGACCAATAGTTTTTCGATTTGATTTCTTCCACTCTGACTCCTTAGCGGGATCATGATTTTTACCCATTAATTCTATGGGATCAAACAAATCTTTACAGCTTAGGAGATCTTCCTTCCGAGGTCTCCATAGCGTGTAATTTGTGGCAGTAAGCGTAATCATGGCTCCGAAAGATGATGTTGACTCTTCTGTGGACATTACCATCTTACAAATAATTTTTTCAACACGATCGGGGTTGAATCTTTAAAACACGGAGTTCACCTTTGCGTCTGGAACGGTCGAAAATGGTGGAATTGACACTTCGTGGCTGAAATTCCACTATAGGGGCAAAACTATAATTTTTGAAAGTTGAGGGACCAATCTGCAATTTCACAGAGTTGATTGGTTTGCTACAGTTGACCGGTCGTCTTCTCCGGCGAAATTTCCGGCGACGGTTGTCTTCTCTGGCGAGTTCCCGGCGAACCCCCGGCAAAGTTGACCAAACTTTGACCGCGATTTCAGGGCTCGTTTGAACTCCGATTAGGTCGCTATTTGGTGCGTTGGACTCCGTTCGACGAGACGAATCCAATGGTGCCGTCAGAATTGGATTTCGAGCAAAGCTCTGATACCACTTGTTGGGGGAATGTGGATCGATTGGGCGTTGGTAAACACAAATTTGAGAGAAAAACAACCTCTATTACTCACAAGAATAGATTACACGAGTATTTACAAAACTCATAAAAAACTCTCAAAACTCACAAACGAGGATCACTCTCTAGGATCACTCTTGTTCTCACTTTTCTTGGTGATGAACACTCTAATTTTTGTGATGCCTTACAATGAAGGCAAGCACCTCTATTTATAGCAAAAATGGTGAGGGTTTTTTGTGGAAATTCCCGTGTGAATAAGAAAGCTTCCCATGGAGGCTATGGTTGGCTTGTTCAACCATTGTGGGCTGCCCGTGTGAATAAGGAAGCTTCCCATGGAGGCCATGGTTGGCTTGTTCAAAGTTTGCTAGTTTGAACATTTAGAAGTACGGCTGGAAGTCATCACCAACACCAAGTTGCCATCTCATATTCGCTGCCTACATTGCACGTAATAAATTAATCCCAAAACCGGAAAACATAGCTGGTAGGCTTACTAATCACGGTTTGTTCCTAATCCAAGCCATGTTACATGAAGCTAAATCAAGGCAAAAAGGAAAAATAAAAGAATCCTAATGCGCTGGCTTTACTTTCTTCACGTGATTACTGAACAAAACTTGTAATTATCTGATCACAACCAACATGACATGCTGTTTAGATTATACCTTAACCTTAGAATAAGTTCTAGTCCACGTAAACGTAGATCTTCTCAATTTCGAGGAAGGTCTGCTTGTGTTAAAAGAATGTTTTGAATATAACTTGGGTTAATAATAGTCCGATCCAGCATTTAAGCTCTTATCATTGAACAAATTACACTCTTAAAATATGACCTCAGAAGTGGATATACATTAATATTTTAGTGATCATATATATTGAACTCGTGCGTCAACTGTCTCTGTAAGGATGCAGTGCCTGAAAATTATATTGTATTGCTACATAATTTTTTTGTTTTATGTATATTTAATATATGTTGACTCTCTTTGACTTTTCGGTGTATTTAATTTTTATATTTTGACAAGAGGGGTTGCTCTGATGGTAAGTAATCTCTACTTCCAACCAAGAGCTTGTGAGTTCGAGTCTCCCCAAGAGTAAGATGGGAAATTCTTGGAGGAAAGGATGCCGGAGTTTTATTTGGAAATAGCCTCTCTACCCCAGAATAGGGGTAAGGTCTGCGTACACACTACCCTCTCCAGACCCAACTAAATAGGATTATACTGGGTTGTTACTGTTGTTATTGACATCCTTGGTGAAAATTCTAGCTCCGCCATTGTATGGACGTATGTAACTTTTCTATCTTGTGGTTGGTCAGGATTATTGCCTAATGGCAACTTCGAGCAAGGTCCAAAACCATCACAATTGAAG
Organism: Nicotiana benthamiana; assembly: GCA_034376525.1. NCBI lineage: Eukaryota > Viridiplantae > Streptophyta > Magnoliopsida > Solanales > Solanaceae > Nicotiana > Nicotiana benthamiana. The sequence continues at coordinate 7,523,961 of CM067325.1, forward strand.
GGCACGAGAGTGACAGACCCTCACGCTATACCCCACTGGGAAATCTCAGGTTATGTAGAATACATCAAATCAGGCCAAACACAAGGTGACATGCTACTTCCAGTGCCAGAAGGAGCTTTTGCTGTTAGGCTTGGGGAAGACGCATCCATCAAAACCAGAATCACAAACGTCACTAAAGGAACTTTCTACTCTTTGTCCTTCAACTTTGCTAGGACCTGTGCTCAAGAAGAGAAGCTCAACGTGTCGGTGTCGCCTAACAGTGAGCCTAATGACTGGGGAATGCTTCCAATGCAGACCATGTATAGTAGTGATGGTTGGGACTCTTATTCGTGGGGTTTCTTGGCCCAAGCCAATGAAATTGACATCATGTTACACAATCCTGCAATTGAGAAGGACCCAGCTTGTGGCCCTCTCATTGATTTCATTGCTCTCAAGGCTTTGAAAAACCCTCATAGACCAAAAGGTAATTCCCCCCCCCCCCCCCTCTCCCTCTCTGTGTGTTTTAAGCTGGTAAAAAAAACTTTTATACTATCGGTATATAAAAGTTAAACTTCAGATTCTAAACATAAAATGGACGCAGGCAACATGTTAAAGAACGGAAACTTTGAAGAGGGTCCATATATCTTCCCCAACACAAGCTGGGGAGTTCTAATTCCTCCAAATATTGAGGATGATCACTCACCATTGCCCGGATGGATGATTGAATCTCTCAAGGCAGTAAAATACATTGATGCTGCTCACTTCACCGTGCCAGAGGGCAAACGTGCCATCGAACTTGTAGCCGGTAGAGAAAGTACAATAGCACAACAAGTGATAACTACAAAAGGAAAGGTCTATGACCTGATGTTCTCGGTAGGAGATGCCAGCAATTCCTGCCAAGGGTCAATGCTTATAGAGGCATTTGCCGGCCAGATCAATTTGCAAGTCCCTTATGAATCCACAGGTAATGGAGGATTCAAACGAGCCAAGCTTCGGTTCAAAGCAGTTTCTGAGCGCACCAGGGTCAGGTTCTTGAGCACATACTATCACATGAAGAGTGATCACTCTGGCTCCTTGTGCGGTCCTGTGGTTGATGATGTGAGATTAGTCGGAGTTCGCCATCCATAAATTCCAGAGATCAGTTAACTACTAGTAATACATAAACTTGAATGGTTATTAGCTAGCCTCTCCTTTTCTTTCTTATTACGCATTTCTTATGCGAGGGAATGAGTTCTTATTTCATGAAATGTTACTATGGCGGAGATGTTTGTTTTTCATATTGCAAAAGCAATTAGAGGGTTACATCATTTAGTCTTCGGTGTCATATCTTACATGTACTTACAAAATTCAAGAAATCAAATAAAATCTTCATGAATCTACATTCTATTCATTTGTTGCTCATATTAAATCAGATGAATCCAAATTCCAAATGAAACTCTATCTTAATAAAGCCCCAAAGAGGAGATAAATCTAAACACATCATTGTAACACATACTCTAAGATATGGTTAAAAAAACTAGCTAGCAACATGCCAGTCATTCATGCATTCTACAATGCTTTTCTAGTCTGATACACTCTAATTATCTATCAAAATATGCAATTTGACTCCAGTTTCTTATCTTATGGATTTGTTTGGCCATCTGAAACTCACTCGCTGTGGTCCCAAATTCACTAAGAGAGGAATTGAAGGTCTTCTTTCTACAATTTATGAAAGAGATATGCCTCTTTTTCCTATGTGCTAATAGAAGGATTAACCCTCTCACCAATATCTTCTCTACTCACTACCACATCAGATGCACAATATTTTTCTGTGCACAGCTTACCCTATTATCAAGAAATGAATGGCACCAAAAACATAGAACAGTATGAGGGGCAGAAAGTACTGAGACGACTGCAGGACGGTCTTTATAGCCAGTTAGGAAAAGTGGAAACATAGTTTTTACCATTATGTCGGGCCTGAAAACGTAAAGAAAATCAGGAACACAGACTAAATTTTTGCCAAACTTTGTAAAGGTTACCTTAGTGATAAGACCCAGATCAGGTGGATAGGCTCCTTCATGATCAAATCTGGCAGCCACTTCATTAGCATAAGGCTGCGGAAGCCGATCACTCTGTTTTCCAGAGAAAATGATACTCTCACCCTCATTTTTAGGCTCGTCGATTACCTCAAATATCAGATGCCATGCCCTTAGTTTCTTCCTCGGTTCGTTAGTGTATATAGTACACCACACCTACAATATCACGTTAAAATATTGGTGACATCGAGTTGCTAGTTGCAAAGCTCCATATTCACTTAAAAGAAAAGACTGATATTTCTGCTATATGCTGACTGGAAAAAGTTAAGCGGTATGCATATAAACTAAGTTTAAGCAAATATGTTGGCCTCTGGAAATATTGCTGAAAAACAGACCCCATTATTTTCATTTCAGGAACCCATTGCTGGAGAACAAGCTCAACCAGGTCTCAGTAAATGAAAATTGCATGCTACAGCAGAGTCTCCTATAAGCATTATCACATAGGAGCACACAATGTACTTATGGAGCAAGGTCATAAGAACTGAGAATGCCTTATTGAGGCCACTGGCCACGGATGACTAGGAAACTCTTAGCCTTCTCTGGCCTTGTCAGAATAAACAATGGTTACAAAGCTGAGGAGCACAGAGACTCCAGCACCTATAACTGCAAATGCTCTGGAAGACTCTAAGCAGTAAGCAGGTAGAACCAAGTCCGGATAGTCATGCTCTGTAACAAATCAAAGGACAACAAAAGCTGTCACTAACTTCGAAATAAGCAAAAACTAGTACAACCTGCTTCAACTGATGCATGGAGTGTGTACACTCTAGAAATTAGCACTTGCTAATTTCAACAAGATACAATTGTTTTCTATCCACATGGATAAAAGTCCTTGGTTAAAAAAAAGCTCAACAATATAATTATGTTAATCCTAGTAGACAAAGGCAATTCTAGGGTACATTAAAATTCTTAATGACTCTGAACAAAAACAATGTATTACTACTAATTTTCATATAATTTAGACACTCGAGGCTCGAGCAGTTATCCCCATCAAAAAGAAAACTTTTAACAGTTTATTAGAGCTGATTAAAACAAGAATTACATCTCAATGTCAAATTATCAGAGTTGCTTTAGACAAGAGGGGTTGCTCTGATGGTAAGCAACCCCCACTTCCAACCGAGAGGTTGTGAGTTCGAGTCTCCCCAAGAGCAAGGTGGGAAGTTCTTGGAGGGAAGGATGCCGGGGGTCTATTTGGAAACAGCCTCTCTACCCCGGGTAGAGGTAAGGTCTGCGTACATACTACCTTCCCCAGACCCCACTATATGAGATTATACTGGGTTGTTGTTGCTTTATGAAACTTCAATACGCATTCTCTCTATTTGGGCCTCTTTCACTCCAATACCTTCTAGGACAAATTAGTTCTCCCGCAAGAAGTTTTATTTTGTGTCTCATATAACTGACACTAGTTATATGAGGCTGCTTTTTATCTCATAAATTTGTGGACCCCAATCTTACACTTCTGGGTCCACAGAAATCTGAGTCCATAAAATTGTGAGACAAAAAAGTTGCCTTTAGTTGTACGAGACACAAAATAAAATTTTCCATTCTCCCGCACTATAGAATCTCATTTTTGACTGACAAAAACTGATTGCCGCATAAATTCTCCTACATTAGGTTGAGTAGGCAGGCAAATTCTGCAGTGATCACTCCCTCACTCTCTCTATATATCACGCTGATATACTTCAAACATAAATAAAAATATCACCATCAATTATCTGTCTGCTAACAATTATTTCCACCCAAAAACTTTCAATTGACATCCATCAAAACACTACCACAGATGCAAAATGGGGGATGATAGGGTAGAGCATTCGTAGAAGTATCCTATGGTCCGCATCTTTATCGTTATTGGAATAAAGAAGAACTAAATTGTAAGATAGCTAGTGCTTATATCTACCAAGAGAACAGTAACAAATACAGAATTCAAATAGCTATCTAGACAAGGTATATAGTGAAAGGGGAGTTTCAGAATTCACATGGAACAAACTACTTTTCACCAAAAAAAAAAAAAGTTAAAATCATAAATTAAAAAGAGAAATGAAAACTTGAGGCCTCAGTGTACCATTGATATTTGAAAGCTAGAAGACGTTTATCCGGCATGCTGTTTCCGCAACAACAGAGCTGATTCTTCCAAATCCTAAATTTTTATATATTAAAAGATCTGGTTTTTGATATGAGTGCTTCATGTCATTTTAAAAAGCTCGAGGGTATATTAGTTATTTCGCATTGATTCTTACAATATCATATATTACGTAGCTGGATTTGTCTATACAAACTCTACGCGTAAGTTAACAATGGCTCCACGTGTATTTTTACCGGACAACATCTGGAGTATTAGGTTTTCCTTTAATTCAAATTTTGAGATTGATTCTCATATCTTCTTCCTGATTCATTTCGCGCACAAATCTAGCTGCAGGTATGCTTTCAATCAATTTTGTACATATCTTTTTTCCTACTTTTTCCTTCATTCTTTTTTTGATTTTGGGTTTCTTCTAGGTTCTCTTCGTCATTTTTTGGTTAAACTAATCAATATGTACAAACGACTCATTGGACTCATGAGTCAGCTCTCATTACTCTCTATAACTATTCCAATTGTTCTTTATCTAGTTAACTTCTATAACTATTGTCAATAACAGTGGTAACATGATTAACTCTTTATAATCTATATTGGGGAACTATTCAGGTCATTCAGGTGCTGCTGCCATTTGTCATTCTTCTGACCATATATGTGTAGCTGCAATGTAATCTCATTGATCAGCTGCATGCTTTCTCGTCTCTGATTTCTTAATCTTCTTGCATTCCTCTCAGCCTATATGTGATATCTACTTGCTGCAAATAAGAAACCAATGATGTCTGCTCTTGCTCCAGAGTTATTAGTTCTTTTAGAAGCCCACATGATCTCATCATCCTATCTTGTGATTGATCTCTTCTCCCCTAGCCAGTGTAGCAGCGAGCTCCATATATGCTTTGAATGATCACAACAAAAGAATAGATGCTCCAATGTCTCTACTGCATTTGTGTTCCATAAAACGCAGTCTTGCATCAATTGTAATTCCCCATTTCTGTAGTCTGTCCACTGTCAATAACTTTTTATGAACTGTCAGCCATAGAATAAACTGGTGCCTAGGGATAATTCCTTTCCCTAGGGCCAGACTCTTCCATGGAACTGTTGGAGATGCAGGTATAAATGATTGATAAGCCTTCTTGATACTGAATTTTCTTCTATCTTCAATGATTCAAGACAGTCCATCACATTTCCTGATTGAGTCAACCATTCCCTTGCATCAAATATCTTCCTCACTAACCCACTAGATTGGCTTGCAGTTGGCATATTGTTCAGCTCCCTGCCTTTTATGTATATACAATGGATCCATTAGACCCACAATTTGTCTTTCTTTTTACCCACTGCCCACAATAGCTTGCAGATTGCAGCTTTATTCCATGTAAAGAAGTCCAATATATTTAATGCTCCTTCTGCTTTAGGAAGACATACTGTGCTCCATGTTATTAAAGCTCTTCTTGAATATTCATTACTCCCAGTCCACAAGAAATTCATGCATACATTTGTCACCATAGTCAAGATCTTCTTAGGCAATAAGAACACTTGAGCCCAATATGTCTGCATTTCGAACAGTACACTCTTGATGAGCTGTACTCTTCCACTGTATGACATGAACTTAGTGGTCTAACATTGAATTCTAGTCATTATTTTTTCGATCAAGGGTAGACACTGATGAATAGAAAGCTTCCTTGAAGACAGTGGAATACCCAAGTATTTGAATGACATCTCCCTAATAGTGAAATGCATATCTTGCATTATTTGAGTTCTGAACTCTTGATTCACTCCTGAAGCATAAAATGAACACTTCTCCATTTTTGCTTTCATTCCAGAAATACTAGATAAGTGCTCAAATGCTTGCATCATGAGTAGAATAGAGACCTTTTTTGCCCTGCAACACATTAGTAGATCATCCGCAAAGCAAATATGAATTATTTCTTTTTTGCACATCTCGGGTGGTGGTTAAAATCATGGTTGTTTCTTAGTTGCTTCAAGGATCTATTTAGGTACTCCATAGCTATGACAAATAGATATCGGGACATGGGGTCCCCTTGTCTCAACCCTCTATTTGCATGAAATATAGGAGTTAGGCCAACATTTAGAAGAAATGAATAACTGACAGTAGAAACACAATTCATGATGAAATTGACCAGTTTTTGAGGAAATCCAAATTCCATTAGCACTTGCCTCAGGAAGTCCCAATCCAGAGAATCATATACTTTTCTGATATCTACCTTTACTAGGCATCTAAGGGATACTCCTTTTTTCCATAACCCTTCACTAACTCATGAGCTACAATCACATTGTCCAGAATGTTTCGACCTTCAATGAATGCAGATTGAGATGGACCCACCAGGTAATCAACCATGTGTTTTATTTTTATAGTTAGCACCTTTGAAACAATCTTATAGACAGTATTACAATATGCTATAGGTCTGAAATCCGTAGCATAAGATGGACAAGAAACTTTAGAAACCAAGGTGATTGTGGTACAGTTCACCTCCCTTAACAACTTACCATTGTCAAAAAATTATAATATAGCCTTAATCATATCTTCACCTACTGTCTCCCAGTGAGCTTTAAAGAATTCAGTTGTGAATCCATCTACACCAAGGGCTTTATCATTTGGGAGGTCTTTCACAGCTTGGATAATATCTTCTCTAGTAACTGGTTTTAGCAATTCCTGCTGCTGGCTCTTTTTTTGTGTGTATAATAAATAAGGAAAATTACCAGGTATGTTTATTTATAAGTAACTCATTAAAAAAACTGGCTGATTGATAAAATATTACCAATATTAGCCAAATTAGCCAATTAGTTTTTTGTTGCAAAAAATATCAAATTTTTGTTTTATTTTGAGTGGATGTTATTATAATAGATTGGACATAACTTAAGGAAATTGAATCTCTGTTTTGGGATGATTTGGTGAAGTTTTGAGGTAGTTTGAATTGAAAATTCGAAGTAAAAGCTGAACATGAAAAAAATAATATGTGTATCATACCTTATATCATTTATGTATCACATATGTATCATATATTTATTAATTATGTATCATATGTATATCCATGTATATGTGTGTGAGATACGTGTGTGATACATGTGTCGCATAAGATTTTTTTAACTAGATTTAATTACGAATTTTGATACAAAACCAGTCCAAATCACTTCCAATCTTTCTCAAATTTTATATGTTGACTTATCTATATATTTTCAATGAGTTTCAAATATACCCATTGAAAAAGTTCCTTTTTTTATTTAGATTTTTAGAATATTGTATAGATTTTTATATTTCATCACCTTATTTGCTATCCCGTTCATAAAATTTTCTTTCTGTCTTGTATGTAATGTTGCTAGTCACACTTAAAAATATAAAAGTGATTTTCCATGTGATTCTTTGATAGAAAGAATCTTATTATTTGGTTTTTCAATTTTTGTTGACTAGTTTTGATAAGTCTATGACTAATGGTTAGAGTGGTTTGTGCTTTCTTATTGCACGGATAGAAAGTATTCTTTTATGTTGTACCCAGATTTAGTTCTAATTAGGGGTACGTTTTATAAAACGTGTATGTTATGATCGGTTACAGGGTCTCGTCTGATTAAAGCATTCTATCAATTAATAACTTTTGATGAAGGCAATACATGCAAATCAATAGAGTTCATGCTTTGCCTAAGGGATACAATTCCCAGCGATGACTCGTTTGATCGTAACCAAACAACAACCCTTCCGTGAAAGGCATCAAAATGGTACCAAATGGGACTATCGATATCCCATTGAACATTACAGTAAAACAAAGTCATATCCCAAACAAAGGTAGATCCATGATTTGATGGTTACAGGTGCCATTGTCAAGGAGGTCGAATTAATATATACATTTGTCCAGTTCACTCGGTTTTGAATTGACTCGGTTTGGATCAATTCACTTTATAAGATATTTTGGTGCATAAATACACACGAAATAACCAAACTAAAAAATTTTGGTCTTTCAAGGAAAAAATAACATTAACTAGATCAAAAGAAAAATGATTAAAAGCATATTGAAATTTTAAAATTTTAGATTTAGAAAGAAAAAAATAGAAATAAATATACTTTTATAATTTAAATAACTAATAAAAATAGAACTGTATAGAGAGAGAATATAAAGAAGAAAATAAGAAATTAAAAAATTAAGAGAGGAAAGTAAAGTAATATTTTGAAAAGAGAGAAGAAGGAAAGCGTAAATAGGCCTTTGGTCGGTCCTGGGCCTTTGGCTTGGCAGGAAGGAGTTAGACCCTGGCACCTAGGTAATAAGGGTTTTATTGTATAAATTTTTAATATAAAATATCAATATAATGGCAATACAAAGTATAAATTCGACCGGAGCGACCAGGATCTGCCCCTGCCCATAAACCCCAACCCTCCCGCCCAATAAGCAGCTTCTCCTTAAACCTCCACACCTCACACTTCCATTCTTATGTACTTTTTCAGTACAGAAGGAAAAAAAATCTTTTTGAGATGAAGAGAACACAAGAGATAATTCAATTCACTAAACAGCCCTACGTTGAAGATGTTGGTCCTATAAAAATGTCAGTTAACTGAATTTTTATTGTTTTTTTATTTTCTGGTTTTAGTTAATGTTTTGATCAATTGTTTTTATTATTGTTGGAACAGAAAAAGCATTCAATTTTCTCTATTCTTAGAGGCAGAAATTTTGAAGTTAGGAGAAGTTGAAGTCTACCGCGGTGTTTACTATGAATCTACTAAAAAGCCTATTCCTAATGGATTGTTAGATCCCCGCATGGTAATCGTCTTTCAAATCTAATTCACATAATAATCTCTTTTAAACTGATTTAGCAACATAACTATTGAAGATTGTTTATAGAATGCGGGTACCAACTAGTCTATATACTACTCCATCCATTTCACTTTATGTGACATAATTCCCGTACAACTTGTTGGATGATTGTTACATATTGTATTGTATCATATTGTTGATGAATATAATATTTATTTTGTTTTTACTTAAACTTTTATGTATCATATTGTTAAATCCGTAGTCATGTAACAATAAAAAGTTCCATTTTATGTGTGGTCGCGTCGTTTATTTGTTTTTCTCCTCATTTTATGTGTGGGCTTCTTTACCCACACCATCAGCTGATTTACACTTTTTTGCTTTTGCAAGTATGCGTTTGTGCCTCTTTCCATCTGTCAGTAAAGAAGCATGGGGACCACAAGGAGGGTTGCAGTCGAGAGGTAGCACTAGAGTCAGGTCAGGGCGGCAAAGGCCTCTGAGACTTTGACCAGACGTATGGTTGCTTTCGAGGCCGAGGTCGTTGCCTTGAGGCAGCAAGCAAGGGATGCCTTGTCGAGGGTTGGGACATTGGAGATGGTAGATCGGATTCGCAAAAGGGAACGAGAGCTGGAGAGGGTTGTTGCGACCTTCCGAGAGGGGCACTGGAGGACCGTACCAACATCTATGAATGGGATGCCCAAACTGTACCGGATCAGATTAAGGCCTTAGAGATCGAGAATCAGTGCTTGAGGGATCAGGCTGCCCTTTCCAACCTGGCCCCTGAGCTGTGGACATTTGGTAAGGCCCAACGTGATGTGTATAAGAACTTGTGAGAGGTTGGCATCATCCTTGAGGCTACTTTTGAGGAAGCCCGTCAGAGGGCTCGTAAAGCTCGTATTGATTCTGTCTTTGACGCGGCGACACCGGGGGTTGATGAGGGCACTGGAGGCGCTGATAATAGTGATGGATGCGCGGGTGGCGTCGTGCAAAAGGATTTGCTCATATCTTTTCCTTGTTTTTGTTGCCGTTTGGCAAACGTTTTTTTTTAATTTACCCGCCTTGGCCGGGTATAAGCGGGAATGGCCGTTGAAACTTTTTGTAAATATATGCAACTTTATTTTCCTTTATCTGCCTTGCATTTATTTTATCCTTTTCTTTTTCCCAAGTTATCTTTTATACACGTTCATGGGGGGTTTTGCTCACAGTTTCTATGGCAAGCGTGTTAATCCCCCTATGTCTTTGGTCGTAGTGAAGTCAATGGCCTTGTCCATGATGACGTTGATGGCCTTGGCCAGGTAGGTGGCTTTGACTGTCGTCGAGTCGTTTGCTTGCCTTAATAAAGAAAACTAGGTTGGCTGCTAGTTGTGATGGCCTTTGCCATTATTAAATACTTTTTGCTTATTGTTTTCTTTTACTTGGTGTGAGCGAGTTGTAGCCATTGTCTGGTGATAGCGACAATTAGCCTCAGCCCCAGTTCGGGCGCAGTCGAACTACTGGCCATGGTGGTAAGAGCGCGACCTTGTAATTCTATCGAGGCCAAAATTTATGCGGCGTGAATCTTGTTTGTGATGGCGAAGGCGCATTGCCTGATTCCCAGTTCAATTTGTAGTTGAACTTGTTATTTTTCACGGCGAAGGCGCATAGCTTGAGTCCAAGTTCAACTTGTAGTTGAACTTGTTATTTTTGATGGCGAAGGCTTACAACTTGTCTTGGTTCAACCGTACATGGACTTATTGGCGAAGGCACATAGCCTTGATTTAGCGGCGAAGGCACATAGCCTATCCTAGTTCAACTTGTAGTTGAATTTGTTGTTTTGATGGTGAAGGCGCATAGCCTGTCTTGGTTCAACCATAGTTGAACTTATTGGCGAAGGCACAGAGACTAGATTTAGCGGCGATGGCACATAGCCTGTCCCAGTTCAACTTGTAGTTGGACTTTTTGTTTTTTATGATGAAGGCACATAGCCTCTCTTGTTAAACCATAGTTCTTCTTCTTCTTCCCCCTTTTTTTTGAAAGCGAAAGGATGAGGGGGCTGGGGGGTTCAGATTCTTATTGAAACTTTCAGGTTTCCTTTACCCGATGTGCCTCTTTGACTCGTTAGAGTTGGGTTGCTTTCCCTTTCGGATGTTTTCCTTCTTTTTGATCCAAGAATGAACTAAACAATTTTGCTACGAAGTCCCCACAGACGACCCAATTGTTTGGCTCAAAAGTTATTTATGTACTTTACAAGCTTAAACACAATCAAAATAATATAAGGGCCAATCATAGCAGATCGTAATAAATGAAAGGACCGAATAAAAGGAACAAAAAAGAAGCCTTTTTGTATTATGAAGAGATATATGGTAAGCTTTTTATTGAAGATATTAATTTTGTTTGCCTCTCCCTGGAGAGGTTCATAGCCTCACAATGATATTATCTCTTTTCTCCAGAATCGTGATAAAGAAGAAGAAGCAGCCCCCTCTTTAAGGTTCTTTCTCTTAATATTTATAGTTGTGAGCTTTACGAGCTAGCACTGCGTAGCTGTGACCACATTGAGATGGCGCCTTCGCAATGGCGGATAGGCTGTGGCTTCACTAGTCGAATCGGGTAACCATCAGGTACCATCGTTAATAAATGACCGTATCATTTATTAATCATAAATAGGCTTAAGAATGAATTAGTTCCATTAATTATCACGGAGTCGAGTTTTGACCCATACAAGCATGTTCGGCCAAACTTCTAAAAATTAGTTTATTTTGAAAAATGAAAAAAGTGCTTTTTTAAAAAAGTACTATTGATGAAAAAGAATTTGTGATTAGATAATTAATTTGGAAAACATTTTTGAATAGCAATTAGTGTTTGACCAAGCTTTCAAAAAAATACTTATAAGTATATTTTTTTCAAAAGTGTTTTTCAAAAAATATTTTTAAATATAAATTACTTTTGTCTGTGTTCTCAACAACTGGTTCTGATTCTATTTAGAAGCTCTTTTTTGCTTCTAAAAGGTTGACAAAGACCTTAACTTCGGGAAAAAATATTTTTGACAAAAAGTATATATTTGGCCCAAAAAAGCTTGACCAAACATGCTAGTATAATTTTAGTACAAATTCCAATTAGTGAAATGCACAGTTAGCTACTAAATATTAGAGATGTCTTTATTTTTTTGTCATTGTTTAAAATGTATTTACTCTTTAGCCAGTGCTTAATAAATTTTTTTTGCTCGGACGAAAATACCCCCGTGCTAGACATGGGTGCTGTGTAAATATTAAGGACATGATGTCCTTAACTTTGTGAATGTTGTGTAAATATTAAGGACAAAATATTTTGTTATGTCCTTAACTTCATATGTGTAGTGTAAATGTTAAGAATATGACGTCATTAACTTCATGTGTGCAGTGTGAATATTAAGGATATAATGTCCTAATTTGTATTTGCACCTTTTGTTGTTAAAATTTAGGACCTCGTGTCCTTAACTTCATGAATGAGTGTAAATATTAAGGACGAAGTGTCCTATCAATTCCTTAACTTCACGTGTGCAGTATAAATGTTAAGGACATGACGTCCTTAACTTCATGTGTGTAGTGTAAATGACATCATGTCCTTAATATGTACACATCACTCATGAAGAAAGAGTAAAAACGCATTTGCTTATTAATTTTATTAGAGTAGTGACTATTTTTATTCATAATTAAAAATATTGAACAAAAACTAAATACGATATTAAAAAGTACGCTATTTCACTCATTTGTATGGTGGGAAACTCAACTAACAAAATGGGCTAATTGGATCAGAAAAGCTTTCATGTCGGCAAAGGTTTCTTCTTTTTACTCTTGCATTTCTCAAACAAAACCTAATTTTGTTACCTCATAACTGTATGAATTTTGTGTTATAAGGAATGTTTTTTGTGGTGCCAATAATAGGTAGCGATAATTTAGGTTTGTGTTTTATGATTAAAAAGCTTATTTTGGATTGTTCTATGCAAATTGTAAAGATTCTTTTTGTGCATTTTTCTTGCAAAAGTCTCTCTTTTTTCCCCCTATATTTCTCATATAAAATTCATATTTATTATCTTCATAACCCTTTAAAATTTTTGTGTATATGAAGCATTTTTTTGTGTGTATAATAAATAAGAAAAATTACCAGGTATGTTTATTTATAAGTTACTCATTAAAAAAACTGGCCGATTGATAAAATATTACCAATATTAGCCAAATTAGCCAATTAGTTTTTTGTAGCAAAAAATATCAAATTTTTGTTTTATTTTGAGTGGATGTTATTAGAAAAGATTGGACATAACATAAGGAAATTGAATCTCTGTTTTGGGATGATTTGGTGAAGTTTTGATGTAGTTTGAATTGAAAATTCGAAGTAAAAGCTGAACATGAAAAAAAAAATATGTGTATCATACCTTATATCATTTATGTATCACATATGTATCATATATTTATTAATTATGTATCATATATATATCCATGTATATGCGTGTGAGATACGTGTGTGATACATGTGTCGCATAAGATTTTTTTAACTAGATTTAATTACGAATTTTGATACAAAACCAGTCCAAATCACTTCCAATCTTTCTCAAATTTTATATCTTGACTTATCTATATATTTTCAATGAGTTTCAAATATACCCATTGAAAAATTTCCTTTTTTTATTTATATTTTTACAATATTGTATAGATTTTTATATTTCATCACCTTATTTGCTATCCCGTTCATAAAATTTTCTTTTTGTCTTGCATGTAATGTTGCTAGTCACGCTTAAAAATATGAAAGTGATTTTCCATGTGATTCTTTGATAGAAAGAATCTTATTATTTGGTTTTTCAATTTTTGTTGACTAATTTTGATAAGTCTATGACTAATGGCTAGAGTGGTTTGTGCTTTCTTATTGCACAGATAGAAAGTATTCTTTTATGTTGTACCCAGATTTAGTTCTAATTAGGGTATACGTTTTATAAAACGTGTATGTTATGATCGGTTACAGGGTCTCGTCTGATTAAAGCATTCTATCAATTAATAACTTTTGATGAAGGCAATACATGCAAATCAATAGAGTTCATGCTTTGCCTAAGGGATACAATTCCCAGCGATGACTCGTTTGATCGTAACCAAACAACAACCCTTCCGTGAAAGGCATCAAAATGGTACCAAATGGGACTATCGATATCCCATTGAACATCACAGTAAAACAGAGTCATATCCCAAACAAAGTTAGATCCATGATTTGATGGTTACAGGTGCCATTGTCAAGGAGGTCGAATTAATATATACATTTGTCCAGTTCACTCGGTTTTGAATTGACTCGGTTTGGATCAATTCACTTTATAAGATATTTTGGTGCATAAATACACACGAAATAACCAAACTAAAAAATTTTGGTCTTTCAAGGAAAAAATAACATTAACTAGATCAAAAGAAAAATGATTAAAAGCATATTGAAATTTTAAAATTTGAGATTTAGAAAAAAAAACAGAAATAAATATACTTTTATAATTTAAATAACTAATAAAAATAGATCTGTATAGAGAGAGAATATAAAGAAGAAAATAAGAAATTAAAAAATTAAGAGAGGAAAGTAAAGAAATATTTGGAAAAGAGAGAAGAAGGAAAGCGCAAATAGGCCTTTGGTCGGTCCTGGGCCTTTGGCCTGGCAGGAAGCAGTTAGACCCTGGCACCTAGGTAATTAGGGTTTTATTGTATAACTTTAACATAAAATATCAGTATAATGGCAATACAAAGTATAAATTCGACCGGAGCGACCAGGATCCGCCCCTGCCCATAAACCCCAACCCTCCCGCCCAATAAGCAGCTTCTCCTTAAACCCCCACACCTCACACTTCCATTCTTCTGTACTTTTTCAGTACAGAAGGAAAAAAAATCTTTTTGAGATGAAGAGAACACAAGAGATAATTCAATTCACTAAACAGCCCTACGTTGAAGATGTTTGTCCCAGAAAAATGTCAGTTAATTGAATTTTTATTGTTTTTTATTTTTTGGTTTTAGTTAATGTTTTGATCAATTGTTTTTATTATTGTTGAAACAGAAAAAGCATTCAATTTTCTCTATTCTCAGAGGCAGAAATTTTGAAGTTAGGAGAAGTTGAAGTCTACCACGGTGTTTACTATGAATCTACTAAAAAGCCTATTCCTAATGGATTGTTAGATCCCCGCATGGTAATCCTCTTTCAAATCTAATTCACATAATAATCTCTTTTAAACTGATTTAGAAACATAACTATTGAAGATTGTTTATAGAATGCGGGTCCCAACTAGTCTATATACTACTCCATCCATTTCACTTTATGTGACATAATTCCCGTACAGCTTGTTGGATGATTGTTACATATTGTATTGTATCATATTGTTGATGAATATAATATTTATTTTGTTTTTACTTAAATTTTTATGTATCATATTGTTAAATCCGTAGTCATGTAACAATAAAAAAATCCATTTTATGTGTGGCCGCGTCGTTTATTTGTTTTTCTCCTCATTTTATGTGTCGGCTTCCTTACCCACGCCATCAGCTGATTTACACTTTTTTGCTTTTGCAAGTATGCGTTGGTGCCTCTTTCCATCTGTCAGTAAAGAAGCATGGAGACCACAAGGAGGGTTGCAGTCAAGAGGGAGCACTAGAGTCAGGTCAGGGCGGCAAAGGCCTCTGAGACTTTGACCAGACGTATGGTTGCTTTCGAGGCCGAGGTCGTTGCCTTGAGGCAGCAAGCAAGGGATGCCTTGTCGAGGGTTGGGACATTGGAGATGGTAGATCGCATTCGCCAGAGGGAACGATAGCTGGAGAGGGTTGTTGCGACCTTCCGAGAGGGGCACTGGAGGACCGTACCAACATCTATGAATGGGATGCCCAAACTGTACCGGATCAGATTAAGGCCTTAGAGATCGAGAATCAGTGCTTGAGGGATCAGGCTGCCCTTTCCAACCTGGCCCCTGAGCTGTGGACATTTGGTAAGGCCCAACGTGATGTGTATAAGAACTTGTGAGAGGTTGGCATCATCCTTGAGGCTACTTTTGAGGAAGCCCGTCAGAGGACTCGTAAAGCTCGTATTGATTCTGTCTTTGACCCGGCGACACCGGGGGTTGATGAGGCCACTGGAGGCACTGATAATATTGATGGATGCGCGGGTGGCGTCGAGCAAAAGGATTTGCTCATATCTTTTCCTTGTTTTTGTTGCCGTTTGGCAAACATTTTTTTTAAATTTACCCGCCTTGGCCGTGTATAAGCGGGAATGGCCGTTGAAACTTTTTGTAAATATATGCGACTTTATTTTCCTTTATCTGCCTTGCATTTATTTTATCCTTTTCTTTTTCCCAAGTTATCTTTTATGCACGTTCATGGGGGGTTTTGCTCAGAGTTTCTATGGCAAGCGTGTTAATCCCCCTATGTCTTTGGTCGTAGTGAAGTCAATGGCCTTGGCCATGATGAAGTTGATGGCCTTGGCCAGGTAGGTGACTTTGACTGTGGTCGAGTCGTTTGCTTGCCTTAATAAAAAAACTAGGTTGGCTGCTAGTTGTGATGGCCTTTGCCATGATTAAATACTTTTTGCTTATTGTTTTCTTTTACTTGGTGTGAGCGAGTTGTCGCCATTGTCTGGTGATAGCGACAATTAGCCTCAGCCCCAGTTCGGGCGCAGTCGAACTACTGGCCATGGTGGTAAGAGCGCGACCTTGTAATTCTATCGAGGCCAAAATTTATGCGGCGTGAATCTTGTTTGTGATGGCAAAGGCGCATTGCCTGATTCCCAGTTCAATTTGTAGTTGAACTTGTTATTTTTCACGGCGAAGGCGCATAGCTTGAGTCCAAGTTCAACTTGTAGTTGAACTTGTTATTTTTGATGGCAAAGGCTTACAACTTGTCTTGGTTCAACCGTACATGGACTTATTGGCGAAGGCACATAGCCTTGATTTAGCGGCGAAGGCACATAGCCTATCCTAGTTCAACTTGTAGTTGAACTTGTTGTTTTGATGGTGAAGGCGCATAGCCTGTCTTGGTTCAACCATAGTTGAACTTATTGGCGAAGGCACATAGACTAGATTTAGCGGCGAAGGCACATAGCCTGTCCCGGTTCAACTTGTAGTTGGACTTTTTGTTTTTTTATGATGAAGGCACATAGACTCTCTTGTTAAACCATAGTTGAACTTACTGGCGAACGCACATAGCCTTGATTTAACGGCTAAGGCACATAGCCTGTCCCAGTTTAACTTGTAGTTCAACTTGTTGTTTCTGATGGGGAAGGCGCATGGCCTGAGTCCAAGTTCAACTTGTAGCTGAACTTGTTGTTTCTAATGGCGAAGACGCATGGCCTGAGTCCCAATTCAACTTGTAGTTAGGTCTACTTCCCTCGCACGACCCCTTGTCCTGGGTATGGGGAGCTAGAGATCAATTTTGTTTTGAGATCTCGCACCATTCCTGCATTGTCTCCTTAATTGGTTTGCACGGGTTGGCCGATGATGGTTCTCGTTCCGAGATGCTTTTGTGCCATTTTTTCGCCGGGTTCCTGCATTAAGGATATGTGGGTACCTTATAAGCATTTTCCCCGTATGAGGGAGGGGGAGGGGTCTTAAGTCTTTCTTCTTCTTCTTCTTCTTCTTCTTCTTCTTCTTCTTCTTCTTCTTCTTCTTCCCCCTTTTTTTGAAAGCGGAAGGATGAGGGGGCTGGGGGGTTCAAATTCTTATTGAAACTTTAAGGTTTCCTTTACCCGATGTGCCTCTTTGACTCGTTAGAGTTGGGTTGCTTTCCCTTTCGGATGTTTTCCTTCTTTTTGATCCAAGAATGAACTAAACAATTTTGCTACGAAGTCCCCACAGACGACCCAATTGTTTGGCTCAAAAGTTATTTATGTACTTTACAAGCTAAACACAATCAAAATAATATAAGGGCCAATCATAGCAGATCGTAATAAATGAAAGGACCGAATAAAAGGAATAAAAAACAAGCCTTTTTGTATTATGAAGAGATATATGGTAATCTTTTTATTGAAGATATTAATTTTGTTTACCTCTCCCTAGAGAGGTTCATAGCCTCACAATGATATTATCTCTTTTCTCCAGAATCGTGATAAAGAAGAAGAAGCAGCCCCCTCTTTAGGGTTCTTTCTCTTAATATTTATAGTTGTGAGCTTTACGAGCTAGCACTGCGCAGCTGTGACCACATTGAGATGGCGCCTTCGCAATGGCGGATAGGCTGTGGCTTCACTAGTCGAATCGGGTAACCATCAGGTACCATTGTTAATAAATGACCGTATCATTTATTAATCATAAATAGGCTTAAGAATGAATTAGTTCCATTGATTATCACGGAGTTGAGTTTTGACCCATACAAGCATGTTCGGCCAAACTTCTAAAAATTAGTTTATTTTGAAAAATGAAAAAAGTGCTTTTTTAAAAAAGTACTATTGATGAAAAAGAATATGTGATTAGATAATTAATTTGGAAAACATTTTTGAATAGCAATTAGTGTTTGACCAAGCTTTCAAAAAAATACTTATAAGTATATTTTATTCAAAAGTGTTTTTCAAAAAATATTTTTAAATATAAATTATTTTTGTCTGTGTTCTCAACAACTGGTTCTGATTCTATTTAGAAGCTCTTTTTTCCTTCTAAAAGGTTGACAAACACCTTAACTTCGGGAAAAAATATTTTTGACAAAATTATATATTTGGCCCAAAAAAGCTTGACCAAACATGCTAGTATAATTTTAGTACAAATTCCAATCAGTGAAATGCACAGTTAGCTACTAAATATTAGAGATGTCTTTATTTTTTAGTCATTGTTTAAAATGTATTTACTCTTTAGCCAGTGCTTAATAATTTTTTTCTGCTCGGACGAAAATACCCCCATGCTAGACATGGGTGTTGTGTAAATATTAAGGACATGATGTCCTTAACTTTGTGAATGCTGTGTAAATATTAAGGACAAAATATTTTGTTATGTCCTTAACTTCATATGTGTAATGTAAATGTTAAGAACATGACGTCATTAACTTCATGTGTTCAGTGTGAATATTAAGGATATAATGTCCTAATTTGTATTTGGACCTTTTGTTGTTAAACTTTAGGACCTCGTGTCCTTAACTTCATGAATGATGTGTAAATATTAAGGACGAAGTGTCCTATCAATTCCTTAACTTCACGTGTGCAGTATAAATGTTAAGGACATGACGTCCTTAACTTCATGTGTGTAGTGTAAATGACATCATGTCCTTAATATGTACACATCACTCATGAAGAAAGAGTAAAAACGCATTTGCTTATTAATTTTATTAGAGTAGTGACTATTTTTATTCATAATTAAAAATATTGAATAAAAACTAAATACGATATTAAAAAGTACGCTATTTCACTCATTTGTATGGTGGGAAACTCAACTAACAAAATGGGCTAATTGGATCAGAAAAGCTTTCATGTCGGCAAAGGTTTCTTCTTTTTACTCTTGCATTTCTCAAATAAAACCTAATTTTGTTATCTCATAACTGTATGAATTTTGTGTTATATGGAATGTTTTTTGTGGTGCCAATAATAGGTAGCGATAATTTTGGTTTGTGTTTTATGATTAAAAAACTTATTTTGGATTGTTCTATGCAAATTGTAAAGATTCTTTTTGTGCATTTTTCTTGCAAAAGTCTCTTTTTTTCCCCCTATATTTCTCATATAAAATTCATATTTATTATCTTCATAACCCTTTAAAATTTCTGTGTATATGAAGTATTTTTTTGTGTGTATTATAAATAAGGAAAATTACCAGGTATGTTTATTTATAAGTAACTCATTAAAAAAACTGGTCGATTGATAAAATATTACCAATATTAGCCAAATTAGCCAATTAGTTTTTTGTAGCAAAAAATATCAAATTTTTGTTTTATTGTGAGTGGATGTTATTAGAATAGATTGGACATAACTTAAGGAAATTGAATCTCTGTTTTGGGATGATTTGGTGAAGTTTTGAGGTAGTTTGAATTGAAAATTCGAAGTAAAAGCTGAACATGAAAAAAATAATATGTGTATCATACCTTGTATCATTTATGTATCACATATGTATCATATATTTATTAATTATGTATCATATGTATATCCATATATATGTGTGTGAGATACGTGTGTGATACATGTGTCGCATAAGATTTTTTTAACTAGATTTAATTACGAATTTTGATACAAAACCAGTCCAAATCACTTCCAATCTTTCTCAAATTTTATATGTTGACTTATCTATATATTTTCAATGAGTTTCAAATATACCCATTGAAAAAGTTCCTTTTTTTATCTAGATTTTTAGAATATTGTATAGATTTTTATATTTCATCACCTTATTTGCTATCCCGTTCATAAAATTTTCTTTCTGTCTTGTATGTAATGTTGCTAGTCACGCTTAAAAATATGAAAGTGATTTTCCATGTGATTCTTTGATAGAAAGAATTTTATTATTTGGTTTTTCAATTTTTGTTGACTAGTTTTGATAAGTCTATGACTAATGGCTAGAGTGGTTTGTGCTTTCTTATTGCACGGATAGAAAGTATTCTTTTATGTTGTACCCAGATTTAGTTCTAATTAGGGTATACGTTTTATAAAACGTGTATGTTATGATCGGTTACAGGGTCTCGTCTGATTAAAGCATTCTATCAATTAATAACTTTTGATGAAGGCAATACATGCAAATCAATAGAGTTCATGCTTTGCCTAAGGGATACAATTCCCAGCGATGACTCGTTTGATCGTAACCAAACAACAACCCTTCCGTGAAAGGCATCAAAATGGTACCAAATGAGACTATCGATATCCCATTGAACATCACAGTAAAATAGAGTCATATCCCAAACAAAGGTAGATCCATGATTTGATGGTTACAGGTGCCATTGTCAAGGAGGTCGAATTAATATATACATTTGTCCAGTTCACTCGGTTTTGAATTGACTCGGTTTGGATCAATTTACTTTATAAGATATTTTGGTGCATAAATACACACGAAATAACCAAACTAAAAATTTTTGGTCTTTCAAGGAAAAAATAACATTAACTAGATCAAAAGAAAAATGATTAAAAGCATATTGAAATTTTAAAATTTGAGATTTAGAAAAAAAAAAACAGAAATAAATATACATTTATAATTTAAATAACTAATAAAAATAGATCTGTATAGAGAGAGAATATAAAGAAGAAAATAAGAAATTAAAAAATTAAGAGAGGAAAGTAAAGAAATATTTGGAAAAGAGAGAAGAAGGAAAGCGTAAATAGGCCTTTGGTCGGTCTCGGTCCTGGGCCTTTGGCCTGGCAGGAAGGAGTTATACCCTGGCACCTAGGTAATTAGGGTTTTAATGTATAAATTTTTAACATAAAATATCTGTATAATGGCAATACAAAGTCGACCGGAGCGACGAGGATCCGCCCCTGCCCATAAACCCCAACCCTCCCGCGCAAGCTTCTCCTTAAACCCCCACACCTCACACTTCCGTTCTTCTGTACTTTTTTCAGTACAGAAGGAAAAAAAATTTCTTTTTGAGATGAAGAGAACATAAGAGATAATTCAATTCACTAAACAGCCCTACGTTGAAGATGTTGGTCCTAGAAAAATGTCAGTTAATTGAATTTTTATTGTTTTTTATTTTCTGGTTTTAGTTAATGTCTCGATCAATTGTTTTTATTATTGTTGAAACAGAAAAAGCATTCAATTTTCTCTATTCTCAGAGGCGGAAAATTTGAAGTTAGGAGAAGTTGAAGTCTACCGCGGTGTTTACAATGAATCTACTAAAAAGCCTATTCCTAATGGGTTGTTAGATCCCCCCATGGTAATCGTCTTTCAAATCTAATTCACATAATAATCTCTTTTAAACTGATTTAGCAACATAACTATTGAACATTGTTTATAGAAGGCGGGTCCCAACTAGTCTATATACTACTCCATCCATTTCACTTTATGTGACATAATTCCTGTACAGCTTGTTGGATGATTGTTACATATTGTATTGTATCATATTGTTGATGAATATAATATTTATTTTGGTTGTTATATCATATTGTTAAATCCATAGTTATGTAACAATAAAAAGTTCCATTTTGTGTGTGGTCGCGTCGTTTATTTGTTTTTCTCCTCATTTTGTCCTTAAGTATTATTTATAAAATGATATAATCTACTCAGACATTGTATTCATCGATACAATACGGTACAATACATGATAAAATGATACATAGCAACCATCAAAACAAATTGTTATTAGTACATTCAAAAAATAATGGCACATTTCAATATTTGGAAACTGTTTAACTTTAACTTCCCATTGCACTAACAGAGAAAATACAAATACTCTGTCACGTTTAAGACCAAAGATCTCAAAAGTCTTCGTTTCTTCTTAATATCAATACCAAGTCAAACTATGTCACATAGTACATATATAATTTGTGGTTTATTGTATAGAGGTGTAGCTGTTACTCCGGAAATAATTTTTAGGGCTGCTGGGAGTATAATGCGGTTTAATCATTATTTTTGGAGTGCTAGGTTTTTAGTTGCTAACAGTTTATGATCTGTGCATATCAGTTTAAATGAGTGGAGGCTAAATAATGCTATTTTGATTTATGATTAAATGATGGAAAGGAACAACCTTGAGCTTCATGTTTCTCTTTGAGTTTGAATAACCTTTTTTTATGTCTTTGATGCTGATTTCCGTATCTTGATTATTCGAAGTTTTGGATTTTCAGGGGCCTCCAAACAAGAATGGGGGTTGTGAAACATGTCATGGGAACTTTAGAGAGTGTCCAGGTCATTACGGATACTTGGTGCTTACTCTACCCGTTTATAATGTTGGATATTTAGGCACGGTTGTGGACCTTTTGAAGTGCTTATGCAAGGTGATATCTTGTTTGAACTTAACCCCTTTGATCTCTGCAGCAATAAGCTATTTGTAGTTTTCACTTAGAGGGTGTTTGGATTGGCTTATTTTAAGTGCTTATTGGCTTTTAAGCACTTTCTAATTTTTTTGGTGTTTGACAATGATAAAAAGTGCTTAAAAGCACTTACTTTTAGGCATGAGAAGTACAAAACTACTTTTGGGTATTACCAACTTATGGCTTTTAGCTTTTAGCTTATAAGCTACTTTTTTTAAAAGCCAATCCAAACATCCTCTTAATCTTTTCTGGTATATATCAACTTTATACAACTTCAAGAATGCAATTTAACTGGGCAGAGAGGTTGAAAATTTAGTTTTTCTTCCACATCATATTGGTGGTAGCGAGGAAAAATTGTATACAAATTGTTTAAAATTTATTTGATTGAAAAAAAGATGAAACTGTTTCTCCCAAAAAAGAAAAGAAAGGGAAAAAAAGAAAGAAATATACGAGAATGACTTTGAAGTAAGAGGAAAAAAGGCAGTAATTTGATGTTAATGTTGAAAAACTAGAAATTCTGAATTAGCATGGTAGAGGAAGTAGATGGGATGTTTGGGGAGTATGCTATTTATGCAGTTATTTTAAATTAACATGTAAAAACTAGTTTCGGAGGCAGCAAAATCTTTGAACCAAATTTAGAAGAAAGAAGAAGTGGACTCTGATGGGTTTGTTGTAGGGGAGATACAAATAGTTTTATGAGTTAGTTTTGGGGGGGGGGGGGGGGGGAGGTAAAATATTACAGGTAGGGTAAGGGTAGACTTATCATGGCGTGATATGTGCAAACACGAAATTGCCTGTTTTACGAATGTAAAGAAAAAAAGCATTGCGATGGATTTCATCTGCTGAAGGTAAAGTTAGAATGTCCTGGTGGAGAATGGTCACTGCAAAAGTTAGCTCAGATAGGGATATAGCACAGGTCACTAATAAAAATAGACATGACTGGGAATAGCAATAGAGTAGGTACAAATTGAACAATCCTAACTGACCTCAAAGGCTAATTGGTAGTCATCCATGCCAGGACAATAATTTATTTGATTCTGATACTTTCACCAAGATTCCCATGTGAAGTTGGTTAGGAGAAAAGTATTTACTATACCAAACCAAACAAAATGAAGAAACCAATAAAAGAAAAAGAAGAAAATGGTTTGGAGATAGTACGGATGATATTAGTAATTTATGATGCCTTGTCAGAGTTTTGTTTTATTTTTTCCTTCCTCTGACCGTGCTCAAGAGCTTGGTATCTACTTTGCTTGCAGTGCTTTAATATTTTTCCTTATGCGGCCGCTTTTTTTATCAGTGCTGCTCCTCAATACTTCTAGATGACAAGGAGCGTCGAGTCTTTTTGAAGAAGATGAGAAATCCAAGAACTGAGCCTTTGATGAAGAGTGAACTACAGAAAAAGGTTGTGAAAAAGTGTACTTCCATGACAAGTGGCCAGAAGTGTGTCACATGTTCCAAATGCGGATACATGAATGGTTTGATATGCTTCTTCGTCTTCATCTTTTTGGCTAAAGCTAGTCCTTTGTTCTAATTCTATTTATGGTTCTTATGTTTAGATAATTATTTACGCGATTTCTGTTGTTGTTACTAATGCTTTTTTGTCTTATTTTTGTTTTTCCTTTCCTTTACTGTGTCGAGGTTCGATTGGAAACAGCCTCTCTGCCCTTTCGGGTAGGGGTAAGACCCGTCTACATATTACCCTCCCCAGACCCCACTTTGTGGGACTATACTGGGTAGCAATTGTTGTTGTTGTTAGTCCTTTGTTCTAACTAGATGCCATCTGCATTTCTGTTGACTATTTATTATGCATGTGCAACTATTTCTATGTGATTTTGAAGGGCATTCATTTGAAAAATCTAGGAAAATTGTTTTATCTATAATATCGAAATCAAAGTGAGCGAATATTATTTAACTTGTAAATTTGAAAAATATGTGAAAATTGGTGAAACTTTTTTTGTTGAAAAATTGCTTCAGATTCTCCAAAGCTAAAAAATTTCCAATTTTTCCCTCAAGTAAATGTATTTCAATTTTTTCTAAAAGCTGAAATGCTACCCCAGAGGTGTTTTTTTCAGTTTCCTGCAATAACTAAAAACTTTTACCTAGAAATGGCATTTGGTTGGAATTCTTTTTCCAACAAAATTGATAAGGATTTTTGCAAAAGACTTTCAACACTTTGATAATAAATGCTCCATTGTTTAGAAAGTTGGGCCTTCAATTTTCTTGATATCTAGTGCGGAATGTTAAATTTCGTTTTAGCTTTTACGTTGAGGAATTCACACTTGTCTTTATAGAACCAATGATGCAATACTTCTTTTGGCATGTGAATCATATAATATGTAGATAATTCTTCAACAAAAAAATTCCTTAATACTAATTGTTAAATTCAAGCTCATTGCAACATGAATATTGCCTGTATGATTGTACCAATAAAGATACCAAATTGTTATAATGCCTCTTGTAGATAAATAGTCACCATACCTACTAATTTACATTAGGATGGATCTTTGTTCCGAGTTGCATTTTTTCTTTTTATGCTGGATTATATTCCATAGTGGGTGAAGGTGTTAAAAGGGAACGAGGTAGGCCTAAAATCACTTGGAAGGAAGTTGTCTGAAAAAACCTACAATCTCTTGGAATCAATGTAGATTTAGAGAAAGAAAAAATTTATATAGGCAATATCAGTTACTCCGTCCCAATTTACTTGGCACCGTTTGACCAAGGACAAAGTTTAAGAAAGAAAGGAAGACTTTTGAAACTTGTGGTCTAAAACAAGTCTTAGATATTTGTGTGACTATAAATCTTACTATTAAGGGTAACATGAAATTTTTAATCTTAAATTGTTTTCAAATATAGAAAATTGATATCCTTTTTGGGACAGACTAAAAAGGATAGAGTGCCACATAAATGGAATGGAAGGAGTAGCTAGGAATGTATTTTAGTCGTGTTATGACGTTTATTTAGGTCCTATACTTTTAGGAGTCTTGTAACGCTATTAGATATTCTTATGCGAGTAGGAAATATAGAGAATGTCTAGCACTTTTCATGTTTATTTTTATGATGTACAATGTTAGTGTGAGGTGATTTAAATGGGGGATAAAGTTATGGGTTGATTGGTTTGGGGTGACGCGTTATATGAGAAGCGTTAAATCACGTCAGCATTTTGCTTAAGTGGCTTCTCTTTATGCATCTCCGTGAGAATGCACGGGAGAAAAATATTATTGATTGATATTCTATGTTACAATGAGCCCTATTTATATGCATACATAACACAACTTACTCCTATTACCCTACTAGCATTTATTTGCGTCATGTGAAACGGAAGTAATAGGAGAACATAGAGAACGACTATGTACATTTGAGGATTAGCTTGTCATTCCTAGTTTCTTTTTGGACCCAGGAGATTCCAATGTATATAGAAGATTGGGTATCATTCATAGACTCATATTATGTTGTAAATTCTCTAGTTTTTGATATATTGTTTGTATACGAGAGATTTTTCAATTGTTATTAAAAAGTATTTACCTTAAAGAAATGTCGAAGCTTATATAATTTTTGTTGATTTGTGTGACAATATCATTCAAAAAATTAGTTGTTAGGGATATTACACTTATTTACTTAATTATGTATTCAACATGTCCACTCACGTGTATATCTGAGTTTTTTTTTTCATGAGCCAATCATGGAGATCCTCTTTGATAATCTGTAGCGATGGGACTCGAATTCGGAACCTCTGCCTACTAGTATGCAATGTTAAAGTGTGTGACCAACTTATATAAAAGCTCAAACTGTCAGCGAGTACTTTTTGCTAAGTATTAAGATATTATATAAATACTTGAACTAAGCTAGTGGAACAAGCGTAGTTACAAATTGCGTCTCTTTTTAGCATTGTATCTACTTCATTTACATTAACCAGTTTCACCAAAAAGCCACCAAAAAATGCATCTATGTTTAAGGTTATGAGTGCTTCTTTTTCTTAATTATGCCTTCAACAATTTGGAATGGTTGAGCTGAAAATTTTATTAGATGTAGGCAGTGACGGAGCTAGAATTTTTATTAAGGGGTGTCAAAATATATAAAAGTAAAAATACCAAAAAATTAAGGGGAGTCAATACATAGTATATATACATATAATTTTTTTTACATAGTAAAAATTCCAATCGACCCTCTATGCGCCGAGGGTCGATTGGAAACAGCCTCTCTGACCTTTCGGGTAGGGGTAAGGCTCGTCTACATATTACCTTCCCCAGACTCCCACCTGGTGGGAATACACTGGGTAATTGTTGTTGTTGTTGTACCTTCCTACACAATATATTTTTCCCGCGAGGGGGTGTCATTCCTTCTTATAGGATGGCTCCGCCGCTGGATATAGGTGAGGCCATGGGTGCTCTATGGTTTTTGCATGGTGATAGTATCTTCATGACCTCATTATTTATCTTATTCTTTTATTTTATTATAATTGTTAGGTATGGTGAAAAAAGGTCAGTTAAAAATCATCCATGAACGAGGAATTCGTTTCTTGGATGAGTTTAATGCGGCTATCTCTCACAAGATAGAGCTCAAGACATCTATTAGTGTGCCTCCAGAAATTGATCCAAAAGCAGTTTACTCCCTTTTTAAGAATATGTCTGATGAGGTATTATTTATATTTGTTTAATTTTGTACTCCTTTCTCTCATCTTTTTATGTGCAATCCTTTATTCTTCTTTCTGCCATTGTTCTCTCATTGTTTCACATGCAGGATTGTGAGCTACTTTACCTCAGCGATAGACCAGAAAAACTTCTTGTCACAAGTATTCCAGTGCCGCCAATAGCTATTCGCCCTTCAGTATTTGTGGATGGTGGAACACAGAGGTCATATGCAATTATTTTTATCTTATAAGTTTTTAATTTGATCTAGATATTCGTAGACAATATAAGATGTTCTAATGCACATATTTTTCCCCGCTTGAAAGTTTTTAAGTTGTTTATAATTTTTAGTTTTGTCAATTTTGGTCATAAGTAGCTGTGTTACTTGTTTTGGGTTGTAAACTTTTCGAGGTATACGTCGTCAGCAATCTTATGTTTGCCAGAGATATAAAATTATGACAAACAAACGTCTAGTGTTGGAGGAGATTGGCAGTAATCAGGATATTTTTTGACTAATTGTTACATCGTTGACCTAACATAGGCCAAATAATTTCTAATTGGACATTGAGACCCCATTTGTTTATGTTGAGATTAAGACGTAAGAATGTGGATACACGTCTGAATATTAAGATGTGTATTAGGATTAAGACGTTTGAATATTAAGTTGTTGTATTAAGATTTGAATACTAAATACTCCCTCCGCTCTAGTTTATGTGAATCTATTTCCTTTTTGGTCCGTTCCAAAAAGAATGAGTCATTTCTAAATTTAAAAATATTAGCTTGAACTTCTAAGACAAGAGGGGCTTGCTCTGATGGTAAGTAACCCCCACTTCCAACCGAGAGGTTGTGAGTTCGAGTCTCCACAAGAGCAAAGGTGGGAAGTTCTTGGAGGGAAGGATGCCGGGGGTCTATTTGGAAACAGCCTCTCTACCCCAGGGTAGGGGTAAGGTCTGCGTACATACTACCCTCCCCAGACCCCACTAAGTGGGATTATATTGGGTCGTACTTTTTTTTAGCTTGAACTTCTAATTCTACCCTTAATGTGAAACTATCATAACCACACAAATACTCAGGGCCCTTTTTTGACTTGTTTAGAACCACAAATTTCAAAAATCTTCATTTTTTCTTAAACCCCGTGCCCAGTCAAATAGGTTCACATAAATTGGAACGGAGGGAGTAATTAAGATTGCTCGTTTTCTTAACATATGGGTGTAAAAAGTTTTTTCTTTACTTAAAATTAATAAATATGAAATTCAAATAAAATACCAATTAATCTAATAATATATCAACAACATAATTTTAGAAAAATTCTGTGGTGTTTGGTGGTGGTGATGACTTGTGGGTTGTGGGCAGGGGCGGACCCACATTATATCAAGAGGGTTCAACTCAACCCGCTTCGTCAAAAAAATTTGGTGTGTATATGTATAAATTTTATATAAAAGTAGAAGGTATAATAAAAATGAATCCGCTTGTGAAGACATTAAGGCTGTGGTCCAGCGGTCTTGCTGGGCCATTTGTTTCCAAGAGAGCTGAGATCAATTCCCGCAAGCGTGTGTTATTTTACTTTTAGTTTTTCTAAAGCCACGAGAGTGCAGGCATTAATGCATAAGATACTTCGTGCATTAAAACTAGATAATTCCTAGGCCAACTTCTCTAATGCGAGTATAATATTTTAGTTTATTAACTTTATCATTTATTATTTTTGAGATCTACTACTGAAATATTTATACTAATTAAGGTTATATTATTTATTGTTAAATAATAATTTTGTAAGGTTACATGTACGTGTAGATTCGTGACTGCATGTTTTATACTATAGATTAACAGTTATGCAATTTATAAAGTTCTATGCCCTCTTTTTGGATAGGTGAAATTTAGCTTTATTTGCTTTTTATTTAGTTATTTATTCGTTTAGTAAATTCTATGTTTATTTTGTTTCAAATTTCTATATTTTTGTTATTATTAATTATAAGAGTAAGCACAAAAATCTAACTGAAGACTACAAAGGAAATTTCGCGGTCTTCTATGATTTTCACCCTTTATTTAAAAAAGAAAGTAGAATACCACTTGGAATTAATAAAAAATAATAATTACTAATGTCGATTATTTAAAGGGCATTTTTGACCCGGCTTGAATAAAATTTTAGGTCCGCCACTGGTTGTGGGTGCTGACTGGGAGTAGTGGTTGGTGGTGGTGTTAGATGATGGTGGTAGTTGTAGGTAGTAATTAGTGCTGATGTTGGCGAGGCGATAATGGTTAACGATGGCGGTACTTGGTGGCGGCGGCTTATAATTGTGGTGGATGATTGTAGTATCTAATGGTGGTGGTGACTGATACGGGTGGTTGATGATAGATAGTGGTGGCAGGTGGCGGATGATTGATTGTCAGTTGTGATTAGTGGTTGTTGTGGTAATGCTGGTCTATTGTAAATGGTGTTTAGTGATGGTGGCGGCTGACTGTGGTGACAAGCGGCGACGGTTGTGGCTGAGTAAGGTGGTTGTGTCTTGTGAGTGGTGGATGATAGTGGGTGGTGGTAGTTAATAATGATGGGTGGCGCCTACTGGCGGTGATGACGGTCAGCGATGAAAGTGGATGAAGCTTTGGTGAAATGCCATTTTTGCAAAAATCTTAGAATGGTAGCATCTTAATGATATTAATACTTTGTTGTAAGTTTTAATCATTCAGATTTATTCAGACCTATCAAATGGTTGTAAAATAAAAAAATAGACATGCTTAATGATTGAGATATGAATTATTAATGGCCTGTTTGGCCAAGCTTCAAAAATTAACTTATTTTGAGAAGTGTTTTTCTCAAAAGTACTTTTGGTGAGAACTAGTTTGTGTTTGTCTAATTAATTTGAAAAGCACTTCTGAGCAGCAATTAGTGTTTGGCCAAGCTTTTAAAAAGTGTTTCTAAGTGTATTTTTCTCAAAGCTTCTACTCAAAAACACTTTTTTTTTCTTCTAAAAGCTTTGTCAAACACTTCAACTTTCAGAAAAGGCAAATTTTTTGGGTTGAAAAAAGTGCTTTTGGCTTGGAGAAGCTTGACCAAACTTGCTATAAGATTTAGACATAAAAACAAACTTTAGTTAATGACTGAAATATGAATGATTAAAATTCAAACATTCATTGAGTGCAAACAAATGAGGCCTAAGCATAGTTTAATTACGTTGTCATTGTGAACAACAATTTTCAGCATTAATTTATAGTCCATGAAAACTTGATTCCTAATATTATGGCCGATATTCCTCTTATTTTTGTAGCTTTACTTGATTGGCATGTTGATATATCTATCCATATTTTGATAGATGGTCAAATTACCACTTGAAGTCTGACTTTGTCCTTTGCAGTGTTATTATCTTTGAATTACCACTTAATGATTGAGGCTTGCATCAGGAGTCCTGTGTGACAAGCTAAGTTGCTCGGACACGGCACTTTCGGTGCCGTAACCGTGTCGACACGACACGGGTAAGGTTGTGGGATCTGACTCGGACCCGGTCAAAATAGATCGGGTGCGTTGACCAAAAATTTGGAAAAATTAATTTTCCTAAGTAAAGAGCATGAACAGCTGGACCAATGCAATTTTTAATTGAAAGCATGCTTTACTTAAAAATGGACATGGGACAAAGATATAAATGCACAAGGGACCATGCTCCTTTTAAGCTTTTCAATATTAAAATGCAAGCATGCTGTTGGAACAAATGATGGACCAAGTCACTAAGGCATTTTAAATTGTTTTTCAATATTAAAATGCAAGCATGCTGTTGGAACAAATGATGGACCAAGTCACTAAGGCACTTTAAATTGCTTTTCAATATTAAAATGCAGGCATGCTGTTGGAACACCCATACCCGTGTCGGTTCTCGGATCCGTATTCCCGTATCTTAAAATTATTATCTCAAAGGATCCGACCTCTAGATCCGCACCCGTGTCGGACACCTGTACCCGTGTCAGAGCAACTTAGGTGACAAGAAAGTTCCACAGAAACTCAAGGAAAAATTTTATAGAGCTGTGGTTAGACCAGCCATGTTGTATGGGGCGGAGTGCTGGCCAGTAAAAAATTCTCATGTTCAGAGAATGAAGGTTGCGGAGATGAGGATGCTCAGGTGGATGTGCGGGCTCACCAGGTTAGATAAGATTAAGAATGAAGTTATTCGAGAGAAGGTGCGGGTGGCCCCGGTGGACGATAAGATGCGAGAAGCGAGGCTGAGGTGGTTCGGGCATGTGCGGAGGAGAAGTCCTGATGCCCCGCTGAGGAGCTGTGAGCGACTGACTATAGTCGGCATACAGCAAGGCAGAGGGAGGCCTTAGAGGTATTGGGGTGAGGTGATTAGGCATGACATGGCTAGAATGCGGGTTTCCGAGGACATGACCCTTGATAGGAAAGTCTGGAGGTCTAGTATCAGGGTTGTAGGATTGGGGCTCTTAGAGTTTTTCGCACTCCTCTCCCGTGGTTGGGAGGCTTGACAGGGCTATCCATAGATGATTTGTGTATTGGACCGTGTCTTCCTTATGGTAGTTATTTATGGTAGTTACTGTTTGATATTATTGTATGTTATTTTATCTATGGTTCTTATGTTTAGATAATTTTTTACGCTATTTTTGGTGGAGTTATTAATGCTCTTTTGTTTTTATTTTTATTTTTGTTTTTATTTTTCCTTTCCTTCACTGAGCCGAAGGTCGATTAGAAACAGCCTCTCTGCCCTTTCGGGTAGGGGTAAGACTTGCCTATATAATACCCTCCCCATACCTCACGACTATACTGGGTAGTAGTTGTTGTTACCACTTAATGATTGAGATCTAATGATTATAATTCAGACCTAAAAAATAAACACTCTTAATGTCTGAGATATGAATGTTTAAGATTTAGACCTTCATTAATAGTGAACAAATGAGGACTAAGCATAGTTTTAATGCTTTGTGATATTAAACAACAATTTTCTGTGTCAACTTTTAGTCTATGAAACTCGATTCCTGATTTTATGGCCAAATCATTCAGCTTTACATGATTGATACGTTGATATTCTGATAGATGCTCAAATTACCACATGAAACTTTGTCCTTTGTGGTGTTATTATCTGTCACCGTATGATTCAAATACTTTTGTTAATGCCTTGAAGTTGTTCAATTGCATGATGCAGCAATGAGAATGACATCACGGAGAGGCTTAAGCTTATTATTCAAGCAAATGCCAGACTTCTCGAAGACATTTCTGATACAAGTTTTCAAAATAAGAGTCTGGTATTTTTTAGTTCACTTCCTGATCTTTTTTAATCAAAGACTTCCTTCTGATTTTGAAAATCAATGATTCAGTGTTATCAATTATCAGCTTTTTGTAGCTTCTTTTTTTTGGTTAATTAGATGGAAATCTTAACATACTTTTCATGGACTTTATATTCAATATGTGCTGTATTGCTGTTATGTTACAGTCGAACTCTGCCTACTGGAATGAGAAGTACTAGGCATGTTTTGATATCTATTGCATCTCACCCATCGCCAAAATATTTTACATTGCATATCGACATTTTAGGAGTCCATTTTTCTTATAAGTGATGTCCAGAAACCTAATATGATTCTATCTTCTGTTCCATAATTGTGGGTGGCTATTTGTGGTTGGTTTTTCTTACAATAAGCATAGAGTAGAGTGTTAAGAGGAACCTCAATTGGTCTTACTCCTTATTGAAGTTGTTGAGTTATATAAAATCCTCATTAGATAAATAAGAACATCCAAATTATAAAGATTTTGGGCCGCTTCACCATTTGCATGAATGTTTCAGTTGGATGCTTAGGTCTTTAGTGTGGTATCTGAGACGCACTTTGTTAATTGTGAAGAACATTTACCATGAGTCTGATTCAGCCTCAAAAACTAGCTCATTTAGTGAAAATTGTACTCGACCACATGAGAATTTCTGCTTCTGCCCAGCTTTTTTTCACCATGCCACTTCTGTTAACTCGTTATCAGGTTTTCTGCGTGTTATTTCTAGCATCAGCTTTTGCCGGCTGTGGAAAAGCACCAGTTGATAACTTTATCTCTAAGTTAGAGATGTACTCTAAGATATTTATGATGCAATATCATGCAAATTACAACTGATGAGAATTCTTTCATATATTATGCACTTTAACACTGGTGGGTTAGTCCTTTGTACTTGCTGGCTTAGCAGATAAAGTTGTCCTCAGGGGTGAATACTAATACCAGGGTTACATTCTCTCCTACCTAAATTGACCTTTTACTTCCATAATATGAATTTTGAATTTATCCATTTATACCTGTGGAAAGAGCTGCAACAATAGATTTTAAACCTATGTTAGGTAAATTATTTATCAAATTGTTTTAGAACCATTGAAACGGAAAAGCCTTGTGCTTTTGTTAAATCTTGGTATTTCCGCACACTATTGCGAATTACTGTGTCTTCAAGATTAAATGGCTGGGATAGTGTCAGGTAGATTTCTGAATCTAACTACAGTATAAGCGATTCGACTTGGTTTGTCTGGTAGTTTGGTAAGTTCTGCCAAATCCTAGCACTACTTCACCAAATTATCTCCTTTTCGAAAGATATACCTGTTTCTTTTTATAGTCTTATTGAACACTATTCAGTCACTGGAGAGTCTAGATATCAATCCTGCTAAACTGTGTGCCAAGCTTTCTATTGCCTGGTGAACACTACAAAAGGATCATGCATTTTTGACATTGGTTTGACATAGTTACTGAATGTTTAATACGAGCTTTTCCTATGAGAGATATATGTCAGCAAAAGGTGTCTATTTAGGCTGCACTCGAGGCGCGTAACAGGCAGGGTTTTTTTCAAACGTTAGAGCTATTTGGAAGTTTTGTACCATGCATGGATAATTGTCAATTTGCTGATGCATTAGGACCAGATATTTTCTGCCAATTCATGCTACTTTCCCGTTTTTTGGTTTACTAGATGTTACAACTTTGATATAGAATGCTTGGGATGGTCTGCAAATGGAAGTTGCGCAGTATATAAACAGTGATGTTCGTGGAGTGCCACTACATTTGCAAGCTAGTAAACCAATGAGTGGTTTCACTCAACGCCTTAAAGGAAAGCAGGGACGATTCCGTGGAAATCTCTCAGGGAAGCGTGTGGAATTTACAGGCCGAACTGTTATATCTCCTGATCCAAATTTGAAAATTACTGAGGTCTGCCATGGAACTATTGTTTGATCAATATTGGTCGTTTTATTTCACTGTGAAGGTAGAATCACAAATACATATGCAGGTTGCCATTCCAATACTGATGGCTCGAATTTTGACATATCCTGAGCGAGTTTCACAGCACAACATAGAGAAGTTGAGGCAATGTGTTCGTAATGGACCAAATAAATATCCTGGTGCGAAGTTTATCAAGCATACTGATGGAACTGAGATGTATGAACTATTAAATTTTTTAACCCGTTCCTGTAAAACACATCCATAAATCTTCTAAAGCCTGTCTTTATTGTATAATGCAGATCGTTGATGTTCTCTTCTAGAAAGCGTCATGCTGATGAATTGAAATTTGGTTATATTGTCGATCGGCATCTGGAAGATGGAGATATAGTCCTGTTTAACAGACAGCCAAGTCTTCATAGGATGTCAATCATGTCTCATCGGGTGACTATTATTTGATCAAATGATGTGTGAATGGATGTTTTGTTCATGCGGGCAGTGGATTAATTCTTTTTTTAAATTTTAAATTTTTTCCGTCAGGCAAGGATAATGCCATGGCGCACATTGAGATTTAATGAATCTGTATGCAATCCTTATAATGCTGATTTTGATGGGGACGAGATGAATATGCATGTGCCACAAACAGAAGAGGCGAGAACAGAGGCTCTTATGTTAATGGGGGTAAGTTTATTCCTTCGTCCATCTTTACCTGACATATATGAAGAATTGAGTAAAATGGTAGTGTTTTGAGTTAGCTAGACAAGTGTTTGAATTAATAGTAATGTGAAAAAGAGAAGTCCAGTTGAGAAAAGGCCGCATCTTAGTGTTTTGAGGGTAAACATTTGATGTGTTGAGAAAAGTGTCAACCTTTTGTGGTTGGACTAAGACAGAAATATGGCCTATACTATCCAACCGATACAAAGTCTCTGTTTTGAATAACATTTTCAATTGTACTCAAATTTTAAGAGAAGTAATTTGCTTGGTATAGTCCTTACAATAAAAAGTTTCTTTGTATGGTCCATGGTTTTGACAAGAGGGGTTGCTCTGATGGTAAGCAACCCCCACTTTCAACCGAGAGGTTGTGAGTTCGAGTCTCCCCAAGAGCAAGGTGGGAAGTTCTTGGAGGGAAGGATGCCGGGGGTCTATTTGGAAACAGCCTCTCTACCCCAGGGTAGAGGTAAGGTCTGCGTACACACTACCCTCCCCCGACCCCACTAAGTGGAATTATACTGGGTTGTTGTTGTTGTTATTGTATGGTCCATGGTTTTATTTTATATACATAATGTAGTACAATTTCTGGGGAGAACCAAAAATCTAGATTCAATATGGGATGATGATAAGCCGGGTTGGGTGTTTTCATTCTAGTTATGCAGCTTACAACTTGTTTGGATGGTTGTTACCTATTGTATTGTATCGTATTGTCACTTTAAGTACAATGTTTGTCTTGATTGTTAGTTAAATTTTATTGTATCGTATCGTTAAATCCGTCGTTACATAACGATAAAAAGTGCCACTTTATAGAATGACGGATTTAGTGTGGTGGCGTCGTTCCCTTGCCTTTTTCTCTCATCTTACCCTTCCTTATTATTAAATAATCATATTTTATCCTTTGCCCTACTCTTTTATATAATAATCTCCGTATTCCTATTTTTTCTTAGTAATATTGCAAGTTTATTCTTTTTTATATTGTCGGTGCATGACATCGTGAAACGACGATACAATCTATCCAAATATTGTATTCATCAAAACAATACAATAGAATGTAATACGATACAATTATAAATCTATATGTAACAACAATCCAAACAAGCTGTTAGAGCTTACTACTTTAGGACATCTATTTTTGACTGACGACCCTGATGTCTCAAAGTCTCCATTTTCTTGATGCAGTTTGCTTTTACCCTTTTCCAAAGCAAGGTGACTTATCCTTTTCCCTGTCTTTTCAACCTTTTTGTGATCGATACTCTCGTTCCCTGTTGTGGATAAAATATAGATTTTCTTTTTCCATTTTCAATGGTGTTGTCTGTCTGAAAGCTCCATTGGCGTATCAGGATGGTGCCATCTTATATCATGATGACATCCCTAGCTGCTGCTTATTAGCTGAAGTTATCTAATTGAATGTATAGGCATATGTTACAAGATCGAGGGGGAGGGATTTGGTTCTTCTTCTAACTTTCCTTTATTCCAGATTTTTTCTCAAGGCTTTTTATGTGAGGTCAGGGTTTCATTATCTATGCTTTAGTAATCATACTTTTCGGTTAGAAAGTTTACTGATAATTGGTTATAAAAAGAAAATTCCTGAAAATTATAATTGGAAACTTAAAAGGCAGACCTTCAAAACTCTTATTTTTTCATTATATTTTGTGGCAAAAATGTGGAAGAAACTGTGTCGATATCCTCTAACTATGACCAAAACAGGATATGAAGAAATATCGAACTTGTTCTTTGCTTTGACCCTACATTAGTTTTCTCCTTCAAGTGTTTGTGATGGTAATGCAGGTTCAAAACAATTTATGCACTCCGAAGAGTGGAGAAATTTTGGTTGCTTCTACCCAGGATTTTTTGACGTCTTCCTTTCTCATCACGAGGAAGGACACATTCTATGATCGTGCTTCCTTTTCACTTATATGCTCATATATGGGCGACGGAATGGATCCTATAGATTTACCAACTCCAGCACTGATTAAGGTTGGTAACTACGAAAGAGTTTGTGAACTTTTACTTCTGCTTGCTGCCTAACTGATGAAGTTTTCATTTCCAAACATTCTTCTTTGATCCTCTTTCTATTCCTTTATGTGCTCCTTTCATGTTTCCAACTTGCTTGATGATTGATCTGACATAAGGTTTCACAAGTCAATGAAGTGTTTTCACAGAACTTCGAAAATGCTAAAGTAGCAATTGCACAGTTCAACATGTGAACTGCAGTGATTATCAAGAATAAATCAATTATGAAATACTTTTCCCGGAAGTGCTTTCACAAATATTAAGCATATGGATGTGCAATTTGCATTTTTTTTTATTTCAGAAGTTTAGGTATTCTTTCAATTAATTCTTTTTTCCGTTCAATTGATATCTTTTTTATTGTTTTTATGTTAGAATTTTAGTGTTGTACAGGCAACAACAACAACAACTACCCAGTATAGTCCCACAAAGTGGGGTCCAGGGAAGGTAATATGTAGACGAGCCTTACCCCTACCCGAAAGTGCAGAGAGGCTGTTTCCAATCGACCTTCAGCTCGATGAAGAAAAGGAACAATAAAACAAAAGCAACAACAAAAGATCATTAGTAGCTTCAACAGAAACAACGTAAATAATTATCTAAGCATAGAACCATAAATAAAAATAGCATGCAATAATAACAGACAGTAACTACAATAAATAACTACCATAAGGGAGACACAATCAAATACACTCAAATATACTCAAATACACACATCATCCAAGATAGCCCTGCGAAGCCCCACCCATCCCCGGGTGAGGAGTACGAAAAACACTAGGGGCCTCTATCCTACAACCCTGATACTAGACCTCCAGACTTTTCTATCATGGGCCATGTCCTCAGAAACCCGCATACTAGCATGTCATGCCTAATAACCTCTCCCCAATACCTCTTAGACCTCCCTCTGCCTCGTCGTGCGCCGACTATTGCCAGTCGCTCACAACTCCTCACCGAGGCATCAGGACTTCTCGGTACATGCCCAAACCACCTTACCCTCGCTTCTCGCATCTCCTCATCCACCGGGGCCACCCCCACCTTCTATTAAATAACTTCATTCTTAACCTTATCTAACCTGGTGAGCCCACACATCCACCTGAGCATCCTCATCTCCGCAACCTTCATCCTCTGGACATGAGAGTTCTTCGTTGGCCAACCCTCCGCCCCATACAACATGGCCGGTCTAACCACTGCTCTATAAAATTTTTCCTTGAGTTTCTGTGGAACTTTCTTGTCACACATGACTCTTGATGCAAGCCTCCACTTTGACCACCCACTCCTATATGGTGAGTAACGTCCCCATCAATCTCTCCGTCCCCCTGAATCACCGACCCAAGATATCTGACGCTGTCCCTCTTGGCGATGACCTGAGATCCAATCGTCACGTCCCTGCCTACTTCGCTCGGTTCGGTGCTAAACTTGCACTCCAGGTATTCTGTCTTAGATTTAGTGTTGTAGAGGCAATTAAGTAAATAAAGTGTGCTCTCTCTAATAGCTTGAACTTTTAGATGAGATGGTCACAAACTTCAATATGGTATCAGAGCAGACATAGGTCTTGTGTTCGAGTCTCACTGCCATCATTATAGAGAATGAATTTCCACGTGCTTGGCGAATGAAAATATAAATGAAGCCTGCACAGGGGCATGCGAAGAGACAATTAAGTAAATAAAGTGTGCTCTCTCTAATAGCTTAAGCTTTTAGATGAGATGGTGATGTACTATCAAGGTTTTGCACTTCTCAAGCACAAAGAAGAGAGAAAAACAAAAGCACCATGCTAAAGTTTTTTCACAAAACTAGCGAAAGTGTTCTTCAAACTCATGTTAGAAGAATGTAAGATGAAAAGAAGCGCCACCCACACGTTCCTCAATCCAACAAGATTGCAAGAAGCGTTGAATAAGCGAAGAAGAGGAAACAAGTCAATCACGTTTTGAAGCTAATGCTCAAAGAAACTAATCACCAATGTTTATTTTCAACATATTAAGCCCTTTAAATAGACATTACAATGTGTATAATTGATGAGGTTAAGGAACACTAATCCTAATTGAACTAGAATAAGAAAAAGGTTAAGAAAAACCTATTCTAACTAAAATAAGAAAAGGTATAAGTGTTGTCAAAGACACGCTTAAGCCCTGAAGCGAGACTCAAAATATGTTGCGTGCTTCGCCTCGCATTGTGGGCGCTTTAGTGTCGCATCAAGGCTCTAAGGCATACTTTTCCTTGCCAATGAGTGTAATCCTGAAAAAGTGACATTAAATAATTGATATTTCACCTTATCGTAAATTTTTTTGCAATTTCTTTGTCCATATATTTGTTATTAATACGTATAATTATTAGTCTTGGACTACATATACATATTTTTACTTTTCCTCCCGTTGCGCCTTTTTTATTAAAGCCCACACTTTATTTGCGCTTAAAGCCCCAGCGGACCTTGGAGATTTTTTGTGCTTTTCGCCTTTGATAATAGGGTGTATTCTAGTAAGAATGGGATATTAACTAACAATCCTAGTTTGACTAAACTATAAATAATATCCTACCGAAACAAGAATTAAATTACTACGAAACAAGAAATAAGAAATCCTAATATTTAAGGAAAAGAAATACTAATCTTGAATGGATTCTTGGCTTCTTGAATTTCTTGGATTCTTGACCTTCTAGATTTTGCATCAGACGGTCACGCTACTACAGTTAGAATACTGGTTGCATATTTACTCTTACAGTGGAAGAATGTTTTAAGCATTGTTTAAAGTCTATAAAAGCATATATGCATAAGAAACTTGTCTTCCCTTATTTCTCATCTATTGTCCATGTTTTTAATTTCTGTGACTACTTTATTCCGTGGGAGTGTGTTCGGCTTTACTTTGTTATGCTGATAGGGAATGCTGGCTTGGTGATCAACATGTCTTTAACATGGTATTTCTGAGGAAAATATATGTTTCCTAGGGGGTTAAAAAAAAATTGACACTCCCAATCTGCTTTGAAGGGAAGGCAGTGTAGTGGTTGTGGAAAGGGTGTGTAAGGAATCGGATGGGCTGGCAATGAGCTTTTGTTTCCTTTTTTTTAGTTGGTCTTGGGGCTGCCTTACCCAGCATAAGCAGACTAACACCTTTTAGCTTTTGCAAGCATGTGTAGTTACTAGGTACCGCTTTGTATTTTTCAGTAAAGATATAACAGTGAGGCTTGTGTAGACTCATTATGGCAGAACTTTTTAGGAATATGCTGGTTATGGGGCTTCCTTACCCACACCATCAGCTGATTTACACTTTTTTGCTTTTGCAAGTATGCGCTGGTGCCTCTTTCCATCTGTCAGTAAAGGAGCATGCGAGGCCTTTGTAGTTCATCACAAAGTAGTACTCTGGAATTAGGTTTTTGACCTGTGTCTCATGAGGGCTTGTCGGATTTGTGGGTGGAATAGTCCGTACATGGCCATACTTTCTTTCCCCCCTAATGTGCTCTCTCTCTCTCTCACACACATACACAGACACGAAGAGAGAGAGAGAGCACATTAGGGGGGAAAGAAAGTATGGCCATGTACGGACTATTCCACCCACAAATCCGACAAGCCCTCATGAGACACCAGGTCAAAAACCTAATTCCAGAGTACTACTTTGTGATGAACTACAAAGGCCTCGCATGCTTCTTTACTGACAGATGGAAAGAGGCACCAGCGCATACTTGCAAAAGCAAAAAAGTGTAAATCAGCTGATGGTGTGGGTAAGGAAGCCCCATAACCAGCATATTCCTAAAAAGTTCTGCCATAATGAGTCTACACAAGCCTCACTGTTATATCTTTACTGAAAAATACAAAGCGGTACCTAGTAACTACACATGCTTGCAAAAGCTAAAAGGTGTTAGTCTGCTTATGCTGGGTAAGGCAGCCCCAAGACCAACTAAAAAAAAGGAAACAAAAGCTCATTGCCAGCCCATCCGATTCCTTACATACCCTTTCCACAACCACTACACTGCCTTCCCTTCACAGCAGATTGGGAGTGTCAATTTTTTTTTAACCCCCTAGGAAAAATATATATTTTCCTCAGAAATACCATGTTAAAGACCTATTGATCACCAAGCCAGCATTCCCTATCAGCATGCCAAAGTAAAGCCGAACACACTCCCACGGAAAGAGGCACCAACGCATACTTGCAAAAGCAAAAAAGTGTAAATCAGCTGATGGTGAGGGTAAGGAAGCCCACACATAAAATGAGGAGAAAAACAAATAAACGACGCGACCACACATAAAATGGAGCTTTTTATTGTTACATGACTACGGATTTAACAATATGATACATAAAAATTTAAGTAAAAACAAAATAAATATTATATTCATCAACAATATGATACAATACAATATGTAACAATCATCCAACAAGCTGTACGGGAATTATGTCACATAAAGTGAAATGGATGGAGTAGTATATAGACTAGTTGGGACCCGCATTCTATAAACAATCTTCAATAGTTATGTTGCTAAATCAGTATAAAAGAGATTATTATGTGAATTAGATTTGAAAGACGATTACCATGCAGGGATCTAACAATCCATTAGGAATAGGCTTTTTAGTAGATTCATAGTAAACACCGCGGTAGACTTCAACTTCTCCTAACTTCAAAATTTCTGCCTCTAAGAATAGAGAAAATTGAATGCTTTTTCTGTTCCAACTATAATAAAAACAATTGATCAAAACATTAACTAAAACCAGAAAATAAAAAAACAATAAAAATTCAATTAACTGACATTTTTATAGGACCAACATCTTCAACGTAGGGTTGTTTAGTGAATTGAATTATCTCTTGTGTTCTCTTCATCTCAAAAAGATTTTTTTTCCTTTTGTACTGAAAAAGTACATAAGAATGGAAGTGTGAGGTGTGGGGGTTTAAGGAGAAGCTGCTTATTGGGCGGGAGGGTTGGGGTTTATGGGCAGGGGCGGATCCTGGTCGCTCCGGTCGAATTTATACTTTGTATTGCCATTACATTGATATTTTATGTTAAAAATTTATACAATAAAACCCTAATTACCTAGGTGCCAGGGTCTAACTCCTTCCTGCCAGGCCAAAGGCCCAGGACCGACCAAAGGCCTATTTACGCTTTCCTTCTTCTCTCTTTTCAAAATATTTCTTTACTTTCCTCTCTTAATTTTTTAATTTCTTATTTTCTTCTTTATATTCTCTCTCTATACAGTTCTATTTTTATTAGTTATTTAAATTATAAAAGTATATTTATTTCTATTTTTTTTCTTTCTAAATCTAAAATTTTAAAATTTCAATATGCTTTTAATCATTTTTCTTTTGATCTAGTTAATGTTATTTTTTTCTTGAAAGACCAAAATTTTTTAGTTTGGTTATTTCGTGTGTATTTATGCACCAAAATATCTTATAAAGTGAATTGATCCAAACCGAGTCAATTCAAAACCGAGTGAACTGGACAAATGTATATATTAATTCGACCTCCTTGACAATGGCACCTGTAACCATCAAATCATGGATCTACCTTTGTTTGGGATATGACTCTATTTTACTGTGATGTTCAATGGGATATCGATAGTCCCATTTGGTACCATTTTGATGCCTTTCACGGAAGGGTTGTTGTTTGGTTACGATCAAACGAGTCTCGCTGGGAATTGTATCCCTTAGGCAAAGCATGAACTCTATTGATTTGCATGTATTGCCTTCATCAAAAGTTATTAATTGATAGAATGCTTTAATCAGACGAGACCCTATAACCGATCATAACATACACGTTTTATAAAACGTATACCCTAATTAGAACTAAATCTGGGTACAACATAAAAGAATACTTTCTATCCGTGCAATAAGAAAGCACAAACCACTCTAGCCATTAGTCATAGACTTATCAAAACTAGTCAACAAAAATTGAAAAACCAAATAATAAAATTCTTTCTATCAAAGAATCACATGGAAAATCACTTTCATATTTTTAAGCGTGACTAGCAACATTACATACAAGACAGAAAGAAAATTTTATGAACGGGATAGCAAATAAGGTGATGAAATATAAAAATCTATACAATATTCTAAAAATCTAAATAAAAAAAGGAACTTTTTCAATGGGTATATTTGAAACTCATTGAAAATATATAGATAAGTCAACATATAAAATTTGAGAAAGATTGGAAGTGATTTGGACTGGTTTTGTATCAAAATTCGTAATTAAATCTAGTTAAAAAAATCTTATGCGACACATGTATCACACACGTATCTCACACACATATACATGGATATACATATGATACATAATTAATAAATATATGATACATATGTGATACGTATAAATTTAAGTAAAAACAAAATAAATATTATATTCATCAACAATATGATACAATAATATGTAACAATCATCCAACAAGCTGTACGGGAATTATGTCACATAAAGTGAAATGGATGGAGTAGTATATAGACTAGTTGGGACCCGCATTCTATAAACAATCTTCAATAGTTATGTTGCTAAATCAGTTTAAGAGATTATTATGTGAATTAGATTTGGAAGACGATTACCATGCAGGGATCTAACAATCCATTAGGAATAGGCTTTTTAGTAGATTCATAGTAAACACCGCGGTAGACTTCAACTTCTCCTAACTTCAAAATTTCCGCCTCTGAGAATAGAGAAAATTGAATGCTTTTTCTGTTCCAACAATAATAAAAACAATTGATCAAAACATTAACTAAAACCAAAAAATAAAAAACAATAAAAATTCAATTAACTGACATTTTTCTGGGACCAACATCTTCAACGTAGGGCTGTTTAGTGAATTGAATTATCTCTTGTGTTCTCTTCATCTCAAAAAGATTTTTTTTTCTGTACTGAAAAAGTACAGAAGAATGGAAGTGTGAGGTGTGGGGGTTTAAGGAGAAGCTGCTTATTGCGCGGGAGGGTTGGGGTTTTTGGGCAGGGGCGGATCCTGGTCGCTCCGGTCGAATTTGTACTTTGTATTGCCATTATACTGATATTTTATGTTAAAAATTTATACAATAAAACCCTAATTACCTAGGTGCCAGGGTCTAATTCCTTCCTGCCAGGCCAAAGGCCCAGGACCGACCAAAGGCCTATTTACGCTTTCCTTCTTCTCTCTTTTCCAAATATTTCTTTACTTTCCTCTCTTAATTTTTTAATTTCTTATT
Organism: Nicotiana benthamiana; assembly: GCA_034376525.1. NCBI lineage: Eukaryota > Viridiplantae > Streptophyta > Magnoliopsida > Solanales > Solanaceae > Nicotiana > Nicotiana benthamiana. Next base: position 7,568,357 of record CM067325.1, read on the forward strand.
TTCTCTTTATTTTCTTCTTTATATTCTCTCTCTATGCAGTTCTATTTTTATTAGTTATTTAAATTATAAAAGTATATTTATTTCTATTTTTTTTCTTTCTAATTCTAAAATTTTAAAATTTCAATATGCTTTTAATCATTTTTCTTTTGGTCTAGTTAATGTTATTTTTTCTTGAAAGACCAAAATTTTTTACTTTGGTTATTTCGTGTGTATTTATGCACCAAAATATCTTATAATGTGAATTGATCCAAACCGAGTCAATTCAAAACCGAGTGAACTGGACAAATGTATATATTAATTCGACCTCCTTGACAATGGCACCTGTAACCATCAAATCATGGATCTACCTTTGTTTGGGATATGACTCTGTTTTACTGTGATGTTCAATGGGATATCGATAGTCCCATTTGGTACCATTTTGATGCCTTTCACGGAAGGGTTGTTGTTTGGTTACGATCAAACGAGTCATCGCTGGGAATTGTATCCCTTAGGCAAAGCATGAACTCTATTGATTTGCATGTATTGCCTTCATCAAAAGTTATTAATTGATAGAATGCTTTAATCAGACGAGACCCTGTAACCGATCATAACATACACGTTTTATAAAACGTATACCCTAATTAGAACTAAATCTGGGTACAACATAAAAGAATACTTTCTATCCGTGCAATAAGAAAGCACAAACCACTCTAGCCATTAGTCATAGACTTATCAAAACTAGTCAACAAAAATTGAAAAACCAAATAATAAAATTCTTTCTATCAAAGAATCACATGGAAAATCACTTTCATATTTTTAAGCGTGACTAGCAACATTACATACAAGACAGAAAGAAAATTTTATGAACGGGATAGCAAATAAGGTGATGAAATATAAAAATCTATACAATATTCTAAAAATCTAAATAAAAAAAGGAACTTTTTCAATGGGTATATTTGAAACTCATTGAAAATATATAGATAAGTCAACATATAAAATTTGAGAAAGATTGGAAGTGATTTGGACTGGTTTTGTATCAAAATTCGTAATTAAATCTAGTTAAAAAAATCTTATGCGACACATGTATCACACACGTATCTCACACACATATACATGGATATACATATGATACATAATTAATAAATATATGATACATATGTGATACATAAATGATATAAGGTATGATACAAATATTATTTTTTTCATGTTCAGCTTTTACTTCGAATTTTCAATTCAAACTACCTCAAAACTTCACCAAATCATCCCAAAATAGAGATTCAATTTCCTTAAGTTATGTCCAATCTATTATAATAACATCCACTCAAAATAAAACAAAATTTTGATATTTTTTGCAACAAAAAACTAATTGGCTAATTTGGCTAATATTGGTAATATTTTATCAATCAGCCAGTTTTTTTAATGAGTTACTTATAAATAAACATACCTAGTAATTTTCCTTATTTATTATACACACAAAAAAAATACTTCATATACACAGAAATTTTAAAGGGTTATGAAGATAATAAATACGAATTTTATATGAGAAATATAGGGGGGAAAAAGAGAGACTTTTGTAAGAAAAATGCACAAAAAGAATCTTTACAATTTGCATAGAACAATCCAAAATAAGTTTTTTAATCATAAAACACAAACCAAATTTATCGGTACCTATTATTGGCACCACAAAAAACATTCCATATAAGACAAAATTCATACAGTTATGATATAACAAAATTAGGTTTTATTTGAGAAATGCAAGAGTAAAAAGAAGAAACCTTTGCCGACATGAAAGCTTTTCTGATCCAATTAGCCCATTTTGTTAGTTGAGTTTCCCACCATACAAATGAGTGAAATAGCGTACTTTTTAATATGGTATTTAGTTTTTATTCAATATTTTTAATTATGAATAAAAATAGCCACTACTCTAATAAAATTAATAAGCAAATGCGTTTTTACTCTTTCTTCATGAGTGATGTATACATATTAAGGACATGATGTCATTTACACTACACACATGAAGTTAAGGACGTCATGTCCTTAACATTTATACTGCACACGTGAAGTTAAGGAATTGATAGGACACTTCGTCCTTAATATTTACACATCATTCATGAAGTTAAGGACACGAGGTCCTAAAGTTTAACAACAAAAGGTGCAAATACAAATTAGGACATTATATCCTTAATATTCACACTGCACACATGAAGTTAATGACGTCACGTTCTTAACATTTACACTACACATATGAAGTTAAGGACATAACAAAATATTTTCTCCTTAATATTTACACAGCATTCACAAAGTTACGGGCATCATGTCCTTAATATTTACACAGCACCCATGTCTAGCACGGGGGTATTTTCGTCCGAGCAAAAAAATTTATTAAGCACTGGCTAAAGAGTAAATACATCTTAAACAATGACGAAAAAATAAAGACATCTCTAATATTTAGGAGCTAACTGTGCATTTCACTGATTGGAATTTGTACTAAAATTATACTAGCATGTTTGGTCAAGCTTTTTTGGGCCAAATATATACTTTTTGTCAAAAATATTTTTTCCCGAAGTTAAGGTGTTTGTCAACCTTTTAGAAGGAAAAAAGAGCTTCTAAATAGAATCAGAACCAGTTGTTGAGAACACAGACAAAAGTAATTTATATTTAAAAATATTTTTTGAAAAACACTTTTGAAAAAAATATACTTATAAGTATTTTTTTGAAAGCTTGGTCAAACACTAATTGCTATTCAAAAATGTTTTCCAAATTAATTATCTAATCACAAATTCTTTTTCATCAATAGTACTTTTTTTAAAAGGCACTTTTTTCATTTTTCAAAATAAACTAATTTTTAGAAGTTTGGCCGAACATGCTTGTATGGGTCAAAACTCGACTCCGTGATAATTAATGGAACTAATTCATTCTTAAGCCTATTTATGATTAATAAATGATACGGTCATTTATTAACAATGGTACCTGATGGTTACCCGATTCGACTAGTGAAGCCACAGCATAGCCGCCATTGCGAAGGCGCCATCTCAATGTGGTCACAGCTACGCAGTGCTAGCTCGTAAAGCTCACAACTATAAATATTAAGAGAAAGAACCCTAAAGGGGGCTGCTTCTTCTTCTTTATCACGATTCTGGAGAAAAGAGATAATATCATTGTGAGGCTATGAACCTCTCCAGGGAGAGGCAAACAAAATTAATATCTTCAATAAAAAGCTTACCATATATCTCTTCATAATACAAAAAGGCTTGTTTTTTGTTCCTTTTATTCGGTCCTTTCATTTATTACGATCTGCTATGATTGGCCCTTATATTATTTTGATTGTGTTTAATCTTGTAAAGTACATAAATAACTTTTGAGCCAAACAATTGGGTCGTCTGTGGGGACTTCGTAGCAAAATTGTTTAGTTCATTCTTGGATCAAAAAGAAGGAAAACATCCGAAAGGGAAAGCAACCCAACTCTAACGAGTCAAAGAGGCACATCGGGTAAAGGAAACCTGAAAGTTTCAATAAGAATCTGAACCCCCCAGCCCCCTCATCCTTCCGCTTTCAAAAAAAGGGGGAAGAAGAAGAAGAAGAAGAAGAAGAAGAAGAAGAAGAAGAAAGACTTAAGACCCCTCCCCCTCCCTCATACGGGGAAAATGCTTATAAGGTACCCACATATCCTTAATGTAGGAACCCGCCGAAAAAATGGCACAAAAGCATCTCGGAACGAGAACCATCATCGGCCAACCCGTGCAAACCAATTAAGGAGACAATGCAGGAATGGTGTGAGATTTCGAAACAAAATTGATCTCTAGCTCCCCATACCCAGGACAAGGGGTCGTGCGAGGGAAGTAGACCCAACTACAAGTTGAATTGGGACTCAGGCCATGCGTCATCGCCATTAGAAACAACAAGTTCAGCTACAAGTTGAACTAGGACTCAGGCCATGCGCCTTCCCCATCAGAAACAACAAGTTGAACTACAAGTTGAACTACAAGTTGAACTACAAGTTGAACTGGGACAGGCTATGTGCCTTAGCCATTAAATCAAGGCTATGTGTGTTCGCCAGTAAGTTCAACTATGGTTTAACAAGAGAGGCTATGTGCCTTCATCATAAAAAATAAAAAGTCCAACTACAAATTGAACTGGGACAGGCTTTGTGCCTTCGCCGCTAAATCTAGTCTAAGTGCCTTCGCCAATAAGTTCAAATATGGTTGAACCAAGACAGGCTATGCGCCTTCACCATCAAAACAACAAGTTCAACTACAAGTTGAACTAGGATAGGCTATGTGCCTTCGCCACTAAATCAAGGCTATGTGCCTTCGCCAATAAGTCCATGTACGGTTGAACCAAGACAAGTTGTAAGCCTTCGCCATCAAAAATAACAAGTTCAACTACAAGCTGAACTTGGACTCAAGCTATGCGCCTTCGCCGTGAATAATAACAAGTTCAACTACAAATTGAACTGGGAATCAGGCAATGCGCCTTCGCCATCACAAACAAGATTCACGCCGCATAAATTTTGGCCTCGATAGAATTACAAGGTCGCGCTCTTACCACCATGGCCAGTAGTTCGACTGCGCCTGAACTGGGGTTGAGGCTAATTGTCGCTATCACCAGATAATGGCTACAACTCGCTCACACCAAGTAAAAGAAAACAATAAGCAAAAAGTATTTAATCATGGCAAAGGTCATCACAACTAGCAGCCAACCTAGTTTTTTTTTATTAAGGCAAGCAAACGACTTTATTAAAAAAAAAAGTTTTATTAAAAAAAAAGTTTGCCAAACGACAACAAAAACAAGGAAAAGATATGAGCAAATCCTTTTGCTCGACGCCACCCGCGCATCCATCAATATTATCAGCGCCTCCAGTGCCCTCATCAACCCCCGGTGTCACCGGGTCAAAGCCAGAATCAATACGAGCTTTACGAGCCCTCTGAAGTGCTTCCTCAAAAGTAGCCTCAAGGACGATGCCAACCTCTCACAAGTTCTTATACACATCACGTTGGGCCTTACCAAATGTCCACAGCTCAGGGGCAAGGTTGGAAAGGGCAGCCTGATCCCTCAAGCACTAATTCTCGATCTCTAAGGCATTAATCTGATCCAGTACAGTTTGGGCATCCCATTCATAGATGTTGGTACGGTCCTCCAGTGCCCCTCTCGGAAGGCCCCAATAACCCTCTCCAGCTCTCGTTCCCTTTTGCGAATCCGATCTACCATCTCTAATGTCCCAACCCTCGACAAGGCATCCCTTGCTTGCTGCCTCAAGGCAACGACCTCGGCCTCGAAAGCAACCATTTGTCTGGTCAATGTCTCAGAGGCCTCTACCGCCCTGACCTAACTCTAGTGCTCCCTCTCGACTGCAACCCTCCTTGTGGTCTCCATGCTTCTTTACTGACAGATGGAAAGAGGCACCAGCGCATACTTGCAAAAGCAAAAAAGTGTAAATCAGCTGATGGTGTGGGTAAGGAAGCCCACACATAAAATGAGGAGAAAAACAAATAAACGACGCGACCACACACAAAATGGAACTTTTTATTGTTACATGACTACGGATTTAACAATATGATACATAAAAATTTAAGTAAAAACAAAATAAATATTATACTCATCAACAATATGATACAATAATATGTAACAATCATCCAACAAGCTGTACGGGAATTATGTCACATAAAGTGAAATGGATGGAGTAGTATATAGACTAGTTGGGACCCGCATTCTATAAACAATCTTCAATAGTTATGTTGCTAAATCAGTTTAAGAGATTATTATGTGAATTGGATTTGAAAGGCGATTACCATGCAGGGATCTAACAATCCATTAGGAATAGGCTTTTTAGTAGATTCATAGTAAACACCGCGATAGACTTCAACTTCTCCTAACTTCAAAATTTCCGCCTCTGAGAATAGAGAAAATTGAATGCTTTTTCTGTTCCAACAATAATAAAAACAATTGATCAAAACATTAACTAAAACCAAAAAATAAAAAACAATAAAAATTCAATTAACTGACATTTTTCTGGGACCAACATCTTCAACGTAGGGTTGTTAGTGAATTGAATTATCTCTTGTGTTCTCTTCATCTCAAAAAGATTTTTTTTTCTGTACTGAAAAAGTACAGAAGAATGGAAGTGTGAGGTGTGGGGGTTTAAGGAGAAGCTGCTTATTGCGCGGGAGGGTTGGGGTTTATGGGCAGGGGCGGATCCTGGTCGCTCCGGTAGAATTTATACTTTGTATTGCCATTATACTGATATTTTATGTTAAAAATTTATACAATAAAACCCTAATTACCTAGGTGCCAGGGTCTAACTCCTTCCTGCCAGGCCAAAGGCCCAGGACCGACCAAAGGCCTATTTACGCTTTCCTTCTTCTCTCTTTTCCAAATATTTCTTTACTTTCCTCTCTTAATTTTGTAATTTCTTATTTTCTCTTTAATTGTAGAATCTAGAATCCAAAATGTGCAAAATCCGATCCGATCCATGCACAGCCCTACACAACACACACTCTAATAGCAATGTTGTAGACAACAATGTTAAGTTATGGAACGCCAAAAGAATCAATTTACATCACCTTAACATTGTAAAAAGATGGAACCTTTTGCGGTCCAAAACACATCTATTAAAGTGACAGTTACATCATTGACCTCTTCAAACATGTGAAAAGTCTTGCCCCAAATTTAAAGTCCAGAAATGGTGTAACTCCAGAAACAGAAAAGTGCAATTCCCTTTCTCACAAGTTACTTTCTATCTTGACTTTAAATAAACGTAAACTAGGAAATTTATGCCAAAAGAATAAATTCCTCTTCCGAAAATTATAATTCAAATTTCCTAATTTGCTTCTATTGCTTCATAGACTGTACACTACTCCTATTCCTAACAAATGGTTGGATAGCTAGATATTCTACAATTTCCTGAGGGAAGATTCCCAATATGAGTTATCAATATGACAAGACTTCTTGCAAATGCATCATAAAAAATACTAACAAAATCTGCATCAGCAACCATGGAGCAACATAAGGATGTGTTACCACAGGCTGGAGGGACTCCACGTTACTTTTTGCCTTGAATAAAGATGAAAACAGTGTCACCCGTAAACATGATTACCAACAGGGGCCAAAGTAACTTTCTACATTATAAGGTTGATGATACCAATCTTCCAGGTGTTGGTAAGACTGCCTCCTTCCACGATTTCTTTTAAATTCACCTGATGTTGCATGGTCAATGCTAGCATCTGCATATCACGCCACAAGAAGAAATATTGCAAGTCGGCTACTGCCAAAGAAGATAAAAAGGTAAGATGGTTAAATCATGAAAGGTAGCAGCTAAATAATATCCAATAACATCTGACAATGCTCCAGCTTTTCCAATTCCGTCCTCCCCAAAACCCGAGAGTGGGTGCCCCGTGAAAATAAAAAAAAAAAAAAAAAGTACAACCCAGTATAATCCCACTTAGTGGGGTCTGGGGAGGGTAGTATGTACACAGACCTTACCCCTACCCTAGGGTAGAGAGGCTGTTTCCAAATAGACCCCCGGCATTCTTCCCTCCAAGAACTACCCACCTTTGCTCTTGGGTAGACTTGAACTCACAACCTCTCGGTTGGAAGTGGGGGTTGCCTACCATCAGAGCAAGCCCCTCTTGTCTGCCCCGTGAAAATAGAAGGAAAAAAATAAGCAGAAGGGTAAAGGGCAGAAAAATAAATACACTATCCATTAAAGCATTTTGAAGAATACTTCCCAGATTTGGAACTGTAAAAACAAATTTTGAAGCACAATATGCAATGGGAGAAGAAAATAAGCAGTTGCATCGAAATATCAAGCCACAAAAAGAGTGCATATTCTCCTCATATTAAATTCATCTTTACCTCTGCCATTATCCTTCCAAGAGAATTCAGCAGCGCCTCCCAAATGCCATTGAGGCATTGACAAGATATTAACTTTGCAGAACCAGACAAATTCATTTAGAAGTCCTAGGATAACATAGGTTCTGATTGATAATTCAGCTCAACCTGCTGAACACTGGCATAGACAAAGGAAAGACAAAACACCGAGAAACAAGGGATTAGTTAGCTTGGACTGCACGAAGAACATCAAACTACAAAGACATTCTCAAGAATGACAAGAGGGCAGGAATAAAGGATAAAATGTGATAAGTAGGGATCAAAATAACCAAGTTATTCTGGAATTACCCTACCAAAGCAGACGTCTTGATTTCATTGGATTTTAGAGATTCACCGCACATAGAAAAGTCACTTTAATATGCAGCTAGGATTTAGGAGCTACTACAATAGCTGCACGTAATTGGAACAAAATAGAAAATCTTGTTTAGGACCCCCTACTCTATAAATAAAACTTTGTTTATTTTGTTTCAGAAACTTGCACACAAAAAAATGACATAACCCTATGATAGAAATCTCTGGTTTATCTTATTCTTCTTGTTCGCCCACTTCTCTTTAATTTTCTACCATTTATCCCATATCCCTTCTCGTCCTGCATCATTCGGAAGCAAAGATAGGCCAACACTAGATTATTATATGAAAAGAAACCATTCCTCAGAATACTACTTCTCTGATCTAGCAACAAGACCTTAAGGTTGTGCAGGCTAATCAATTTTCTCCCTTTGGAGCTTCTGATGATTAGCTTATTCAAATAATTACGACACACATATAAGATACATTAAGGTTCAAGATCAAAATTTTCATGCCAAAATATCAAACACATACCATTGCCGAAGTTTAAACATCCCAGTGCCTATCTGCATTGGTATGCCCATGATGATGCATTCACTAACTCCTTCTATCTTATCATCCCTTCCATTTACAGATGCATTAAACAGGTGGTCCGTTGTCTTCTCAAATGAGGCTAACATCAGTACGCTATCTTTCATTTTCTGAACGCCATGTCTGGTTATTCCCAGAACTTCACCCTATGATAGAAAAAAAATTATCCATTAAACTTGTTAATCGGACATTAAAGGAGTCCAACATGTTTTTGGATGAAGAAAATTTTTCCAGGAGAATTACCTTATATGTCATCAGATCTGCTAGAAGCATCATGTGCCGCAAGTCTATTGTCATCCCATGACTTGACATGGTATAGTTAATCTCATCAATTATAGAGATCCTTGCTGCTTCAATGCCTAGTCTTTGTTGCACCTCCATTATATGATTACTCTTTGTATTACGCCCATCAACTCCGTCAATGCCCATTACGGCTAGGAGACCGGTACTGCAGAAAGGAAAGAGCAAATCAGGTATCGTGTGGAAGGACTTCTATTTTATTGCAAGAACTAACTGGATCATGGACTCCCAGAAAAGAAAACCAAAATCCCTAGCTGCTGAAAATTGAACCAAAACAGTAAGGTAGGATTGTTACTCTCTTGTACACTTCTTCCCAAGATCCTCGAAACTATATTAGACAATATTATTTAGAAATAAAATTTGATTAGATGAGTTGCTAGCCCTCCAGAAAACCTCTCAATCAAACAAACAAATACAAATTTCCTGCACATACTCTATAATCCTTTCAAATCTTTTTAAATGATCTAACTGCAACAAACCAGCCCCAAAACAGCTCCAAATCATGATCTCGTGATTAAAATTGTTCCATTAATTACTTTTTTTCCCAATTGAAAAGATAAATTTCAAAGTTATTCCTTATTTGATTTTTAAAAAAGTAACATACCTAATTTACATATATAAATAAATATTTTACAATGTTCCTTATTTCTAACAACTTAAACTTTTAGATGAGGTAGGTGAGACGCTTCAATATGGTATCAGAGCCTCAAGATTCTTGGTAGAACAGTAATTTTCATGAAACAGCCGACAACCTTACGCTGCCTGCCCAGACATAAAATGCAGCCTGCAGTTACAGTTTTTTGTCTTCTTTCATATATTTGAGATCATAATTGCATTTAATTTTTAAATTAGTTTGGTGTACTGTTATGATATTGAGACTATGTCTAAATCTATTAATTGCAAACATAGCATGCGTATGCAAGTCCCAAAGAAAAAAATAACAGACAAATTTGCAACAACTTTACTGGATTTTAATGTGCATTTGTAGCGATTGACTAGTTAAATACACTATGTTTGCTAATGGATATACTATTAAAATTAAGATTTACCAATTTATTTTGATAGATACAATTAGATGAATATCTAATGTTAGAGCTATAAATAATTGAAGATAATCAATTTGGTAAGGGGCCCATTATCAGTCCGAGACTATTCTGGCTGAAAAGGATCTGTCCAAAAGGAGGTTACAAAGACTAAGATTGACCCAAGTTCTAATCTACTTCACTTTAAGCAATTGTTTGAGAAGGAGGTTTCAAATTCTCTAGATTGGTGCAAAGTTTTCGATAACCTAACTAGCTCTCCTCTTTGGTTATTCTTTAATTTAACAAAACAGAATAAGGTATGTGAAAGCGAAATAAGTTTTGGAACCCCTCTTCCGAAAAGAGAAATAAGTTCTGAGATCTTGAATTCATCTAGTTATCAGAATATTGTAGTGAATAACAGGCTTGCCACACCAAACAGAGCAAAACCAAATGATGTAGAATGTGGAAGCCGTACATAAAACTTACCCTTCAACAAGCAACTCATATGTTTCTCCTTTGACATCACTCTTACGGTCTTTTTCTTGTTCTTTGTTCACCACAGCCCTTTGAACCGTAGTAATACCCTGACATCCCGACAAGATTTACAAGTTGAAGTGAACATAGTTCGGACAAAAACCCACAGATCTAATTTGATTTAAGTCTTGATAATTGTCATACCTTCACAACAACAGCAGGAAGCTTATTTTTCAACCGGTGAAGTTCAAAATGCAGTTTTTCTTTATTAGCCTGAGGAAAAACTTCCAGCTTCCTGGGGTTCAAAACTTTTACTTGCTGCAGCAAATAGGAATTTTACCCAATAAGATATCATTAATAGATAAGCAGCTGAACCAGAAACACAACCTTTCTCACCTGTTCTTTCAATTTTATTTTTGGGGTCTGCAAAATCGATTGCTTGACAGTATAAGCATCAATACACAGCTGTGACACCTGAATTGTCTCCATATCTAGCGTAATAGCAATTGATGCTAATCGAGACGCCATCACAATCTTTACACTCTTAGCCACCTGCATAGGAAATAAATGTTCTTCACAAAGTACTTTGTTCAATGCCATTATGAGAGCTTCACAAATTAATCAGAGAGATTTGAGTGGAAGAAGAAATGGCAGGGATCAAAATATATTGCTCTAAACAGGGCAAGGAATATTTTTAATATTATTCATAATATTTTACAGATTTTAAGTAGCTTTTCATGAACTTCATATTTTCCAGAACAAGTAAATGCTACATAAGTTATGTAGAAAATTGAAAATGTTGCATGAGTTATACCAAAGTTAAAATTTGAGTTCTTACCAGCGTTGCTTTCAGTAGATTTTCAATTGAGAAGCCCGGTGTACTGGAATGTAAGGCTATTATAGGAGTCATTTGATAAAAGCTTTTGAGAAAGAAGCAGTGTAGCAATCCAACTAGGGCTCGGTAGTGTTATTATCAATGATTTATTTGAAGATGCAAACTATGAAGTAAAAAAATAAAGGCAACCATCTCTAGCAGCATTCTTGCATAGTAAGTAGTTCATGCGACTAAGCAACTATTCTATCATAACAAAGACTGTTTAATACCTAAATTGACATCTTACTTGTCCCGGTCTGCAAAGACGGCCCGCGACTCCCTGTTTCCCATTTAAAGACCTCTTGGTAAAAAAAACACATATTTAAACACCTTCAACCATTGACCATGCTCATGTGGTATCGATTTCGATGATGTGGCTTAAAAGCATGAGTGGAGAGCGCAAATATGAAAATCATCCCTGTTATCTTTCTTTCTACTTTTTTTTTCTTTGGTCAACGCTCTCCAAACACTGCTATGCTTTCTGCTGCCATCAAAATTTAATATTTTCTATCGAATTGGCCTAAAAACAACAACAACAACAACTACCCAGTATAGTCCCACGAAGTGGGTTCTGGGGATGGTAATATGTAGACAGGCCTTACCCTACCCGAAAGGGCAGAGAGGCTGTTTCCAATCGACTAAAAACCAGAGGTCAAAATAATCAAATTACCAAATTCCTCATGCCTCACGATCTTCAATATCCCCAACTCCCATCCTTTGAGTTCAATCCCATCCTTTGAGTTCTATCTGTACCACTCTTACCCAACTTGAATTTTGAAGCCAACAAGAGCAGACCAGACTTTTAAGAGTTGTAGGAGATTGGATTCGAGATTGAAAAACAGGGATCCTGCCGGTCAACAAAGCAAGCAAAATGGCTAAGAGGGCAGTGGTGGTGTGCACAAGGAGAACTGTAGACAGGTGGAGGTGAAGAGTATATAGGAGAGAAACTGGTGGAGGCCTAAGTTGCTTCGACTCTTCACTTTCGGTGTCGCACCCGTGTCAACACGACATTGGTGTGGGTGTAGGATCCCTAACGGATTTGGTCAACTGATTTTGCATACTTTGGCCAAAATCGACGGAGAAATTCGGGACAAATACAATGATTTTTTAAATCAAAATAAATGACAAGATGAATTTGAAGAAAATAGAATACCTTGTACATAAAATTTTTATGTCGTTCCTATTCCTTTTATCTCCTCATATTCTCCTCTTGCTCAATATTTTTCTCCTTCTCGGAATACCTTATAAGTTTTTCACATAATGTCTCATAGTTTAATAAAATATTTTATACAACTCTACAACAACAACAACAACTACCCAGTATATTCCCACCAGGTGGGTCTGGGATTTTATACAACTCTATTTTTAGATATTTGAATTATTTTTAGCCGAATGCTTGCACCCACAACCGTCCCTGAATCTTAAAATTTAGATCATAAAAAATCCAACCTCTAGATCCGTACCCGTATCGGACACCCACTCCCAAGTCCAAGCAACTTAGGTGAAGGCAATATGCTCAGTGGTGGTAAGGCAATGAGGGTGGAGGTGAGTAAGAGGTGGAGGCCTGGTGCTGTTGGGATGCCCCGCTTGAGGGGGCTGGCGGTGATAAATGGCGTGTCATTCTTTTGTCTGCGATGTGTCAAAAAGTTATACGATGAGTATAACACATAAGAGTGATTGAGGGATACACGCTATTTCTATTACAGAAGCGTTTGAAATGTGTTTTTACCAAGTACAGGTGTTTAAACGAAAAAAACGGAACTTAGGGGCCAACTTTGCAAAACGGAATACGTTGAGGTGTCAACTGAGGCATTAAGTCTAAAAAGATTTAGCAAATACAAGTAACTTACCTGTCCCAAAAGAGTTTTCTCAATGCGGGCTTTAATCATCCTTGCTGCAGTTAAATTAGCAGCAGACAGAAGTTTTGCAGTAATAATAGGAGTATTGATCTTTTTTGCTGCATTTATAATTTCTTTTATTCGAGGAACTCCAAGTGTAACATCTACCAAAGAGTTAAAGAAACAGGATGATATGATAAAAACCCATCTAGACTATCTAAAAAAACCAACTTGAAGATGCAAAATTAAGCTCCAAATAAACAAGGATACTCATGCTTGCAACTCCAGCAAAGTGAAAGGTTTTCAATGTCATCTGTGTCCCAGGTTCCCCAATACTCTGAGCTCCAATTGCACCAATAGCAGTTCCTGATTCTAGCCTTTTCAGGTGATAGCGAGAGATGCACATGTTGAGGAACACCTACAAAAAAGCAAGGAAAAGTAAAAAACCCACACATCACACAGTGCTATTAGTAACTTTATTGCTTGGGGAAATTACAGATACTTTCTCTTTTTAAAGTAGAAAAGATTTATCTCGAAGTTTCTCCTTTCTTTCTTTTCCTAAATTTATTCACTCAATGAAGTACAGCCCGTAGGTCTTGTAACCTATTTTGATACCCAACCGTTCCTAGAATACCGGACACAGATTCATGTCAATTTTTACATGCTATATCTTTATTTTTAAGTCCTACTACAGGGGATATTATAGAATTATTCCTTGATTCCAATTCAAATGATTTTGGCTAGCAGAACATTTAATATAGGATAAGACTCTCATGTTTACATGAGAAAAAGTGCAATGTAAAAATACTGACAGAAAAAGTGCAATGTAAGATGTTTAACAGCAAATGTGACACATCAAGGTCAATAACCGCTTTGCTTGCCGGCGCTCTTTCTAATTTTGGACTTCCCTGAATATGTGACACACTTCAACTAACTAAAACGACTGTTGCATATGACTTTCAAAATTTGAAGAATTCATATTCATTTATGGGAGAAAGCACGGGAGAAATATAATAATTAATATTAAACATGATACAATGAGCCATATATACACATAATCTATCAGGCGATCCTGCCCAATCAGCATCGGAGTATCTAACGATCTACTCATGGCCTCGATCCTCAAACAATAAACATTTACCTGGAGTTGATTTTATATACCGAAGAATGCGAACAATTGCATCCCAATGACTATCACACGAGGAACCCATAAACTGGCTCACAACACTCACAGGAAAGGAAATGCCAGGTCTTGTCACTGTAAGATAATTTAATTTACCAACTAACAGCATATATCTTGCAGGATCGTTAAGAGGTTCCCCCTGTCATGGAAGAAGTTTAGAGTTCGAATCCATCGGAGTGTCAACAGGTCTACAACTTGTCATTCCTGTCTCCTCAAGAATATCTAATGTATACTTCCGTTGTGAGATCACAATACATGAGATAGACTGAGCGACCTTAATACCCAGAAAATACTTTAGTGTGCCCAGATCCTTAGTCTGAAAGTGTTAAAAGAGATGTTGGTTCAATTTAGTAATACCATCTTGCTCATTACCGGTAATAACAATGTCGTCAACATAGACCACCAGATAAATACAGAGACTCGAATCAGAATGACAATAGAATACAGAGTGATTAGCTTCACTCCGAGTCATGCCAAAGTCCGGGATAACAGTGCTAAACTAATCAAACTAGGCTCGAGAAGACTGCTTCAGACCATAAAGTGATCGGCGCAAGCTACATACAAGGCCACGGGACTCCCCTGAGCAACAAACCTAGGTGGTTGCTCCATATAAACTTCATGCTTAAGATCACCATGTAAAAAAGCATTCTTAATGTCCAGCTGATAGAGGGGTCAATGGCGAACAACAACCATTGATAGAAAAAGGCAGACTGATGATATCTTAGCCACGGGAGAGAAGGTGTCACTCTAATCAAGCCCAAATATCTAAGTATATCCCTTGGCAACAAGACGGGCCTTAAGACGATCAACCTTACCATCTGGACCAACCTTGACTGCATACACCCAACGACAACCAATAGTAGATTTACCTAAAGAAAGAGGGACGAGCTCCCAAATACTACTTGTATGTAAAGCAGACATCTCGTCAGTCATAGCCTATCGCCACCCTGGAGGAAACAATGTTTCACCTGCAGACTTAGGGATGGAAACAGAGGACAAAGAAGATAGAAAAGCATAATAAGGTGATGACAAACGATGATAACTTAAACCGATATAATGGGGATTAGGATTAAGGGTGGTTTGTATACCTTTCCGAAGTGCAATCGGAAGAGACAAGTTCGCAGTAGGAGCAGGGTTAGGTGCAGGACGTGAATCAACCAGGCCGGATGCTGGGCGAGGACGGCGATGATATGTCAAGAGTGGAGTTTCTATGGCAGGGAGTCTAGGAGGAGCCACACTAGACTCTCCAACGGTTGGAATGGGTAAGACTTCTGTAGAGGAAGGTGAAGGAGGAGCTATAGTAGACTCGGGTGAGACTTCTGTGGCAGAAGGTGAAAGAGGAGCTATAGTAGACTCCCTAAAGGCCGGTATAGGTAAAATCTCGGATATATCAAGATGGTCAGAATGGTCAGAAGAGCTAAAGAAAGGTTTAGACTCAAAAAATGTGACATCAGCTGACATAAGGTACCTATGAAGATGAATAACAACGATAGCCCTTCTGGACACGAGAATAACCAAGGAAGACACACTTGAGAGCACGATGAGCTAACTTATTTTTCTCAAGGGCTAAGTTATGAACGAAACAAGTGCTCCCAAAAACACGAGGGGGAACAGAGTATAAGGGTGACGGGGAAACAATACCTCATACGGAATGGCATCCGATTAACCAAATAACAAGATGTGAAAACTGCAGCGCCCCAAAAACGCAGCGGAACATGAGATTCAATGAGAAGTGTGCAAGCAGTCTCAATAATACGCCTATTTTTTCTCTCTGCAACCCCATTTTGTTGAGGGGTATAAGGACAAGAGGTCTGATGAAGAGGTCTGATGAATAATTCTGTGAGAAGTCATAAACTGTTGAAACTACAAGGATAAATATTCTAAGGCATTATCGTTGCGAAAAGTACAAATAGAAACACCAAATTAATTTTTAATTTATTCACAAAAATTCTGGAATATAGAAAACAACTCAGAACGATCTTTCATTAAGAAAATCCAAGTACATCTTGAACGACCATCAATGAAACTAAGAAAATAACGAAATCCCAAGGTTGAACTGACTCTACTAATGAACTAAAGAAAAAACAGACTCTGCACGACTCTCAATATTGCGAGGAAAGGAGGCTCGGGTACTCCCGAGCTGACATGACTTACACTCTAATTTGGATTAACTAGACAAACTAGGCACCATCTTCTGAAGCTTGGACAAGCTAGGATGCCCTAAACGACTGTGAAGTAGGTCTGGAGGATCTGCAACTAGACAGGCCTTGGAGGATTTTAGTGAGTTAAGGTAGTAGAGTCCTTCTGATTCAAGTCTTGTTCCAATCGTCTGTCCCGTACTGCGGTCCTGCATAATAAAAGAATCATCAATAAAATATATACCGCAATGGAGGGCACGAGTCAAACGACTAACAGATGTAAGAATAAAAGGACAGCCAGGGACATAAAGAATGGAATCTAGAGTGACAGAGGATAGGGGATTCGTTTGTCCAACTCCTTTTGCTTTAGTTTGAGACCCATTGGCTAAAGTAATGTTGGGAAGAAATTGTGAATATGCAATATTTGACAAAAGGGATTTATTACCAAAGATATGATCAGAAGCAGCTGAGTCTACAACCCATTGTTCAAGAGGACTAGACTGGGAAACACAAGAAAAAGAATTACAAGCAACAGAAGTATCAGTCTGAGCAACAGAGGCTACTTGTGGATATGTCTGCTTACTTGCTCAATATTTAAGAAACTCACTATACTACCATTCAGATATAGAAAATCCCTAGTTAGCTGTAGTCTCGGTCTGAGCAACATAAGAATTTTTGGGTGGTCAACCATGTAACGAATAGCACACGTCACGAGTGTGACCAAGTTTATGACAACAAGAACACTTGGGTCTAGATCTTCCAAAACAACCTCCTCCTCGTCTATTCTCCATAGTATGAGATGCTTGATTGTCCACTGATTCGGATACGAGGATAGATGAATCAAGTGTCTGTGATGAGCTCACTGGTTGACTTGGTGCTGCAGCAAGGCGAAGTAACTGTAAGAATAATTCATCAACTGTGGGGATAGTCGGACTAGCCAAAATCTGATCGCGTAATGAGTCGAGATTATTAGGAAGCCCAGCAAGAGTAAGAACTAGAAACAGATTTGTCGTTGCTCTTGCTGCTTTGCAACGCTAGCAGAAACTGACATCAGAAATTACTCCATAACTGCCTGTACTTGTCCCAAGTAAGTAGACATATCTAATTCATGTTTCTTTAAATTTGTCATCCGCGATATCACATCATAAAAACGAGATATGTCATTAGAATATAAAGTATGTCCCTTTTCCCAAACCAAATAATATGTCTGGAATGGACGAAACAAGGGCATCAACTTGGAATCAATAGACCACCACAAAATACTGCATAATTGAGCATTGATCCACTCCCAATGTGCTTTGGCTTTTTCATCTCCTTCACTAGACTCTTTGATTAGATGATCTTGAATAACTTGACCTTTACACTACAACTCGACAGACGAAGCCCAAGCTAAGTAGTTGGAACCTCCCATTAAAGGTTCTGAGGTAATAATAACACCGGAATTGCCAGAAGCCGAGTTTTTAGGCCCGAAAGCATCAACTCCCAAAGACATCGTGAAAACTTGCTGAAACTGATGAAGGAAATACTGTTTTTGCCGAAAAATTATTATAGTTGCCGGAAAAAATTACTGTAGATGCAGGAAAAAATTCAAAGTGGTCGGAATTGAAAAGTAAAAATATGGGTAGGCTCAAATTTGTGAGGAGAGGGCACTTTCCCGAAGCAGCTTTCCCGAAATCTGACCGGAAACACCCCTTTTGGTAGAAAAATCACTGCTCTTGCGGGAAAACCCTGTTCCGGTGACTGAGAAACCCCAAAATCCTGATGGCTCAAGTCGGAAGAGGGAGACGATCAACCTAGTAAAAAATCGAACTTCAAAGATGACGGAAAACTACCTCATGCGTCGGCGCGTGAGATGACATTCTCGTTGGAACCTTAACTGTCGGAGGCGCGTGTGAAGGTTTTTTGCCGGAGTTCTTCACTGGGGTTTGGTTGGATTTTTCTTGGGGACCTTATGGTGGTGTTGGATTTTGCACAACACTGATAAATAATGACTTTGATGTAAACAGTCACTTAGGTCACCGGAAAATTGCACGGTGACGATTGATTTCTTCCCGGATGTCAGAAAGCACGGGAGAAATATAATAATTGATATTAAACATGATATAATGACCCCTATATTTACACATAACCTATCTTACTCCTAATACATATTGGATTAGGGTTATTTTACTACTATTTACATATTCTAACAATTTATCTATTAGACTTCAACTTTGATTTTTCCTGTTACGGGGCTTACTTTTTTAAAATTTGAAACTAAGACACAAATTCATTTAAAAGAGAAACATTTTCCTAAATAGAGAACTAAATACTTGGTTAGCATTTGAGACATATCGTCAAACACTTATTCCCATGATCCGGTTAAACTTGATTTTAGTATTCACAATTAAGCAAGATAGATTGTTAGTCAGACAAATTAGCATATGAAACTTCTGATTGAAAATAAATTACTTCCTCTGTCTCATTTTGTTTTATGCAAATCTTTACACTAGTCAAAATTGTATCGCCTTTACAGTATGTGAAGCAGAACATCCATATTCTGTTCACATACTTCATATTTTTATCATTCAAGGGCACACAAAACTTTCGAAAAAGATTTTGAATCCATATATTTTGTTATATTAGTTGCGAAATGCAAATAAAAGTTCATTGAATCCACTTGGGAAAGCAAATAATGCCACATACAATGGTTAGATCGAAGTGTATAAAGTTTCCACTAAGGAGCAACAAAGATTTAATTTTTGCTTTTTTTTTTTGCTATTTATTTAATTTATATTTGGCCAATCAGAAAACTTCTATCAATAATATAGTAGCCATAAGAATTTAAAGTCTAGCAGTAATAGAAAACATGTCATATTGAACTCCTGACAAGATAATGAGCTACATCTGAATAACCATTTGGCATCATACTCAATGACATTAGTTGTATGCTATAACTTCACATCTTAAAGGATAGCCAATATATATATATATATGAAGGAAAAAAATCAGGTAGTGACTTTATTGTTGCTCAAAGTTCTGTTAGTAAACCCTTTATAGTTCGAGCAAGGAATTACCCAAAAATCCTCGAGAACGGCAAAAAGGAATTTCTAAATCTATTTACCTGTAGTTGCTTCTTTGTAATACCAGATATGTTTAATGCAACGTTTTCAAGATATTCATGGTCACCCCCGGTATACTGCTCTCCACCCAATAAGAGGGCTTCCCGTAATCTCTTCAAGGTTTCAGCTAAATTTTTAATCAGAAAATCTGATAATGAAGCCCGGAACGCCTCTGAGCACCCTCCTTCAGGACTCATATCATGATATGAGAGCCTTTCATTGACTATCTCACAGATTTCCGAGTAAGACAAACCCTTCTCACCTCTAGGAGGACAAGTTGCCTGTAAATAGAAATTATTATCAAAATTTTCTAACCTTCGCCATAAAACTGTTGAGAAGTCTATTAAAAAATTGAAGCTCGTACCTTAACTTTCATAAATAATCTGCTAAAGTTCAGAGGACGGCCTTTTTTCTCTTCCATCTGTGAAGGATCCATGCCATCATCACCATACATGAACTGAATTATACTTGCGCTGGCATTTCTGTACAGTGTTGTCATAATAAACAGCAAGGTCCTCTAAAGCTTTCATAAGTCGACGAGACATGTATCCGGTGTCAGCAGTTTTAACCTGTGACGATCGAAATGGATGAACATGCAACACTGGCAAAACTTAGCCTTGACACTTAAAGGATGCCATCAGCAAGAATCTGTTGGATCCAGACACATCCTATGTTACATGGACTCTCATATCTGATACAGGTGTGTTAAGCATCCGATACAAGTTTGTACAATCTTTATGTTAATTTTTAGTGCATTTCAACAAATGAAGAATTCAGGGAAACATATCTAAAATCCGAATGAGAAATAAATAGTAACGCCATCAAATAAGTCGAAAGAGAAAATCCATACTGCAGTATCAACAAGGCCTTCTCTTCCTCCCATTGTGTGAAAAAAGAACTCAGTTGCTGACAAACCGTCAAAAAAGGAATGAGCTACAAACCCTTTAGCCTGGACCAAAAACATAACTGTAATCAGCATCCACGGGCGTACGTACAAACAATTTGTAAAATTGAGTGCATAAGTAACAACAATAATTACTTTAAGCATCTCTTCCTTAAAATAATATAACTGCAATTGATGAATCTGAATAAACCATTTTAAAGGCAGTTGACACAACCATAAAAGCACCTTTCTTCTCACTGACATGCAGCATAAAGTATTTGTCCTTCTCTCAACCCAGACATACCAAGCGTCTGAACAATCAATGTTCTCCATGATGCCATATGATTTATTCCCATCTCTCCGTCACTATATCTCAGTTTTCAACCAAGTGATGGAATAAAACAAAGAAAGATCAAAATCTGAAAGGAATGTCTTACCAGGAAACTACAAAGAAATTGGATAGTCTTCCATTTGACACCTATAAATAGGTGTCCTATAATCATCAAATCGTCAAAACCAACGGATTGCTTCTCTCTCTTATTTTTATATCATTAATACTTAACCTAAGTGAAGTAAACCGTCCCCTCCCTTTCCCATTCCTGGAACCAAAGATAGTGCACCACATGACCACTTACACCTACATATAATGGCTTATCAAACGAATAATTCTGGGATATCACAGTAGAAACAGCCGTGACATGGAGAGCCCATATACCCCTACTGTAGAACATGGTAAATGTGCCTAGTCCCTAGGATACGTCTTCCCCACGGCCCCACCAAAGAAATGTTGTTCTCCCCACAACAGATGGCAGCCAGAAAAGAATGTGTTCCTTTATAAAATACAGAATCATCCTTATGTGTTCAAAAGCACCACATCTATCCACTCTTATTAGGTTTCCAGTTCATTACCATTTCTTCAGCCAACTCAAAGTAACTAGAATATACGAGAGGCAATTGAACTGAGGTGAACTTCCATTGGTAGAACAGATAGACCAATAGCTAACGAGTGGGTAGCTGTGAACTTCCATTGGTAGAATAGACAGACACAACAGTCACTAGCACTATCTGCTAAATGCATCTCACCCAAGGCATCCGGTCATTCATTTAATAGTACAAGTACAGCCAAGTACGTGAATGAGAAACAATTCTAACGTGTAGTCCGCTGAAATAACTATATATCACACTGTGTTACTGAAGACACGTCACATAAAGAATTAGATACAGAATTGTGATAACTGTATGGTAGCAAGCCAGCAACAGACAACAACAACAAGAACATAACCAGCGTGATCCCATAAATGGGGTCTGGGGAGGGTGGGTATACTCAAATCTTACCTCTACCTTGTATAAGGTAGAGTGGTTGTTTCTGCTAGACCCTCGGTAGCAACAAACTGATGCAGCTTAATAAATTTAATTGAAAAGATCGAACCGAAAAAAAGGTGAACACAGTTATGACAAGAATAGGAGGATGTTCTCAGGATCCCACCTACTATCTAGTATAGGTAGGCGTACAAGAAAAGACCTTGAGCTCTTGTCAGAAGAGCGATGACTAAAGATCCAGAGAATAACAAATAAACTGATAATGTAACATGAAGTACTCACAGCTGGAAACTTTGATTTGGTAGGAAAATGAGGAAGACTTCGATCAATGAATCCATCAGGAGCACGACGACCTCCAACGGACTGCTGACCAACACATGCAATCATCTGGCTTATGTTAATTGGGGATCCTTTTGAACCACACTGTGACATGATCAGAGGACTATTCCTCCAATGCAGTGTTTTCATACAAATCTGTAAAAAAATTCACATTCAGGCAAATTTGCTCCATCATCCCATATGAAAATGTGACATTATGAGTTAATAACTGAACATCACAATAACTATATCTCTGGGAGAAAGGTACAAGAGGAAACAAAGAGAATGCAAAGAAGCATGCCTTCTAACTCTAAATATTATTTGATGCAGGCCTTGGATGCAAATGACCACTCAATTTCTTTTTTTCATAGATTGGTTGGTGGAACCTTAAAGCGACGATTTGGTTTAAGGAAGAAAATTCTCATTACAAGTTAGCACTATCACTGACTGGGCTCTCTTCTTTGATGCAAGAAGGCATTGTTCTCCGTGAGAAGAACATGAATATAATGTATAAATCCACATATAATTGGCCGAAATTTGATTAAATCATAAAATGGTTTGTGCAATTTGGCAAGGATTTTTCTAATTTAACAAAATTTTGATAGAAAACCAGGGAAGAGGCGCCAAAAAAAACTATGGAAACATAAGGTCTTAGGACAGTATATTTTGCAGGGGGCTGCTTTTTGAGGATTATGTCTAAATTAGGCTCCTGGATTTTGAAGGCTTTGATGCACACAGGTTTTCCTATACTTTATATGGGTAGGGAGTAGGCACAACTCTTTAATTGACGAATTGAATTTTAAGATCATCAGATATGGTTTATTCAGATTGACTTATGGTGTTCCATTCAAGCTGCTGTTTACATGATGAGCACTTCAGTCAGCAGCCAAACGTAACTCTTTGCCTTATACTTACTATTTTACTTTCACAAGTTTACCACTTCACTCGGTTTTGAAGTTTCAAATGTTTGTATATTGTGGCTAAGGAAGGGGAGCCTTGGAGCAACGGTAAAGTTGTCTCCGAGTGACCTATAGGTCACAGGTTTGAGTCGTGAAATCAGCCAATTATGTTTGAATCATGGTAGGCTGCCTATATTACACCCCCTCAGGGTGCCGCCTTCCCTGGACCTTGCGTGAACGAAAGATGTTTCGTGCTTCAAGCTGCCATTCTATTTTTTTAAATATTGTGGCTAAGCTCTCCTTGTCCATGCTTTCCCTCCTTTTATCTGTCAGGGAAGCTAGGAAGAGATCAAAGACATGAAGGTTCCAGCAGAAAACCTATTATGATAAAATAAAATCCCTAGAAGTGACGACTGTTAGTTGGAAACAGGCAGCAATTAAAAAGATAAGTTGTTCTTACTTTTCCAATGTCGTCACGAACTTTATTCAACGCCATAGTTACTTCCGCCTCCAGAGTCTGGGCGGCATCACAGCCTGGTTGCACTGCAAGCTTTCCTTCATTAAATTGTTGAATACGATCTTCACATTTCTTGTAATTTTGATGAATCTCTTCTTGTTTTTGCTTAGCTAAGTTTTCCCCAGGTGTGACATCATCAATCCCTATAGAAAATCCATGATTACCAATCCACCGAGCACTAGCAAGACACAAACAGAGATAAGGTCAGTGTTTGTAATAAAGAAAAGCGCAACAAAACGATAAGGTTCATGGTGCTGAAGCGAAAAGGTTGATGTAAAAATGCATGCTTATTTGAAATGGGCGCACAATTTGCTGAAAATTCAAAAACACCAAAAGCGAATGAACTTGGTGCTACAATAGTAAACTTGCAATCGAGGGTTTCAATGTTCAAGCAGCATCAGAGCTTATCGCTGAGAATCTCCAACCGGTGAAAATGCCGTCACATAGACATTTATGATTAAGAAGAAACTGGCGAAGAAGCAGAGGCAAAACAGGCCCATTCCTTACTGGATCCGTATGAGGACTGACAACACTATCAGGTACAATGCTAAGCAAGGCACTGGCATAGAACCAAGCTAGGGTTTTAAGGTGGAAGACTCGTGCTTTATTTATGATTTTAATGGGGAAAAAACTTGTCGGATTATGTCGTTTCATTTTATAGGAGCTTATGCTGTGATGAAACATGGTGTGTTTTAATTTCAATTAAGTCTATACATTGAATATAAAAAAAAATCAACTTGCGACAGAGTAACTAATTTCAGCATCAATATCGGTGAAAGAGACTTTTAAAGCTTGAATAGCCAAGAATTCACAAAAAGAAAATTTCCCACTCACCTGCTATAACCAAATGGCAACCGCAAAGAAGTTCTAATTTTATGTAGAACCAGAACCACCCCTGTAAAGATGCTGCTAAAATTTTAACAAAATTGGGTTAACAAACTGGAAACCATCACACAGTCCAGTGGTGGCCCCAACTCTGGGAACTATCCGTAGCATTTTTGATGTGTGCTACATGATGTCTTTATCAGGTAGAGAGTTATTTTGCTGAGACGGAAGAAAGATCAGGATAGGACTAAGGGTAAAAGAGAACAAGGGGGATTCAAAAGAACAGCTTGTATTGATTGGACACATTAAGGAATGAAAGGAATAGGAGATGTTTGAAAAGGAAGGCTATGCCTTGCTTACCTTATAACTGATATGTCCTAGCATGTGAGCCCTCTGGTGCAGTATATGATGAATAAAGAACAGCACTCAAAATCTAGTATCGTCTGTTTCCTTGGTAGAGAGGGACAATATAGTTGAACGTGGACTTGATCATAAAAAAAATATGGTTGACACATTGATAACAAAGAAAAAGGATATCAGGTTGATAAGGGATCTAAATACAAAATCTAAATGTCATCAATGAATAGCTACGCTCCAGAAACACCTCCAGGAAACAAAAGCAAAAGATGACAAAATGCAGATAAGAAGAAATCAGGGACAAGATTTGGAAGTGAAGGAAAATGGAAAAAGCAATGAAAGAGCAAAATATAATTAAGAAAAATGGAAGGAAGGGCACATCAGAGGAAAACTCTGAAAAGGAAGGAACCAAGGGACAAGCGATGTCGAGAGGTTCTCTAAAAGATCCTTGTGAAAATCTTTATTTCCAGTCACAAATCAATTGATGAGCCTTAAAATTTACGTGCAAAACATATAAGCAGAATTCTAGTTAGTTAATATCTATCAAGAATAAAGGTCAACGTCTGCCAGAGCCATCACCTTTTATCTGATAAGGTAAAGTTTTATTAGTGAAGATACCAAGATGGTACAATTACACCAGACCAAAAACTTCCATAATAATTTCAACAACAAATCAACTATCTCCTCTAAGAAATCTATGTATTGTTCTTGATTTTTTCATAACACTCCTTTTACACCAAAAAAAACAAATTCAAAAGACATCTATTTTTAATCCAGAATACATGATGTCTTATCCCTCAAAAGCAATCCGGTTTCTCTCCAACCATATTGTCCATAAGACACAAAGGGAGATTGTTCTCTTGCCACTTTTTGATGTTGCCATGTCCTCAGCAGACTTCTACATTTTGTGGCATAACCCATCTAATACCATACAAATGAAGGAATAGCTCCCAACCCTGTCTTGCCACTTAATGAATGAGGAGATGATTTGACTGTTTCTAATTCTTCTTCACACATATAGCATCTATCAATTAAAATAGTTCCTCTCTTCTGGATATTATCCTGAGTTAAACAAGATTCCTTTACTGCCACCCACCCAAAACATGCTACTTTAGCATGAGCTCAGTGTTGTAAAAAGCGTGCGCTTCTCGCTTAAAGCGCTAAAGCAAGGTGAGGCGAGGCTAGCTCGCTTTTCTGTCATAAAATCGACTCACATGAAAAGCGAGAAGCGTAGTGATCCAAAAAGGGCAAAAAAGCACGCTTAAGCGAGGTTAAGCATCAGTTAGGGTTCTTTTAAAAAAAAAACTTGCAAAAACGTAACGCAAACAAACACTTCTTCTCCAAGCGACCACTACTTCAACAACTGCTTCAGTGCTTCTTCTTTGTAAGTTTCTTCTTCTCTCTTCCTCTCTCCTTCTTTTCTTCTTCTTCTTCTTCCTCTTCTTCTCCTCCTCCTTCTTCTTCTTCTCTTCCTCTGATTTTCTTCAGTTGCTGTTTGACTTCTTTTCTCTTTGTTTTTCTATTTTTTGTCACTTTTATTGCTCTGTTCTTGTGCGGTTGTGCCCTAATTTCTACTCTATTCTTATTTTTTTCACTTTTTATTGCTCTATTTTTATGCCCTAATCTATGCTCTGTTTCTCTGGTTTGTATTTCTCTATTTTTCTGTTCAGACTTTTCTGGTTCGATAAAAAAGTTAACTGTTCTGTTCTGTTTTAACTGTTCTGTTCTGTTTTTTTTTTATGGTTGTTAATTGTAGTAAATTCAATCTTATTCACTATCTAGTTTTAGTATGTATTATTTGCTTCTTGATTCAAGAATTGAAATATTTGCTTAATATGTTATTTTTAATGAGTTCTTAGCCATTTATCTATGCCTATTTTATTTTTTTTATTTATGTGTTAAATTGCGCTTAAGATGAAAAAAGCGTGCGCTTCGCTTCCCGCTACTCGCTTTGGTAAAGCGAGGCCTCGTCGCTTTTTACGCTTAATGCTTTCCAAAACATTGCATGAGCTTTTCATTTCCATATTGCTTTCCATGGCCAATCAGATCCATACCTCCCCTGTTGCTTCTGTAAAAGAGTATAACCTCTGCTAACTGTGAATTTCCCATCATTGATTGCTACCCAAAATAATTGAATCTCTCATATTGTTGTCCAAACTGACATTGTCCAGCAATTGCATTAACTGAGCGAATTCATCTATTTCCCAGTCATTAAGACCCCTCCTGAAAATCAACTGCCCAGCCATTACTTGAGTAAAAGTCTGCTACCTTCTCATTCTTGTCAGTGGAGCATCAATACAACAACGACAACAATCCAGTATAAGTGGGATCTGGGTAGGATAGTGTGTACACACACCTTACCCCTACCCTAGGGTAGAGAGGTTGTTTCCAAATAGACCTCCGGCATCCTTCCCTCCAAGAACTTGCCACCTTGCTCTTAGGGAGACTCGTACTCACAACCTCTTGTAGAACATCAATACAAAACTAGAAATTTTGATTTGAGACTTCCATTTCCCATCCATACATCAGTCCAGAATTGGACATTATTACCACTCCCCAGCTCCAACTTTACAAACTGACTATATTCGATCCATAGACTACTGATAGTGCTCCAAACTCCCCCTTTAGGAGAGGATTGGACTGCACAAGGAGTCCAAAAATCCTTTATGACGTATTTGACATCTATGAGTTGTTTCATAACCTATTGCTTTCATGATTATATCTCCAAAGCCACTTAAATAATAAGCTTTTGTTGTGCAGCCTTAAATTCCTTACACCCAGACCTTCTCCTTATATTCCTTTCATCACTTCCTACCGCTTAACCAAGTGGAGCTTCCTTCTATCAGCATTACCTTCCCAAAGGAATTTATTTCGCACTGTTGTTGGCATTCTAATTATTGGCATCAAAATAAGTAGGCATACCATCCAATACACTGTTAACCAGTGTAAGTCTTCCCCCAAATTACCATCCCTGCCACATTCTTCTGGTCATTCTTTTTAGCTCCTAAAGGCGGGTCTAAGTAAGCCATATGGAGCTGCTCCACCTTACAACCAATAATGTCTGCCAAATCATCAATGCAATGTTCTGCATTAATACTGAACACATTACTCTTCGCCGAGTTCACTTTAAATACTGAGACAGCTTCAAAAGCTTAATAGAACTCCTCTAAGATGTAAAATTTGATCAATCTCAGTTTCACACAAAATCAAAGCATCGTCTGCATAAAGTATATGTGAGATTGGAAGTCTTCTCCCTCACTTCTTCTACACTTCAAACCTCTGATCCATCCCAAATTTTCTGCTTTTTGAAGCAGGATGCTTAGAATCTCCATCATCAGCAAGAATAGATAAGGAGACAAAGGATCCCGCAGCCTTGGCCTCCTGTAAGACTTGAAGTAACCCTGAGGACATCCATTAGTCAGGACTGAAAAGTTAACTGTGTATATACAATATTTTATCCACCCTATCCATCTTCCACCAAAGTCCATTTGCTTCATGAGATATAGTAAACATGACCAATTAACATGGTCATATGCCTTTTCCAAATCCAGCTTGCAAGCCACTCCTTTGATCTTTCTTTTGAATAGATACTCCAAGCATTCATTTGCTACCATAGCAGCATCAACAATTTGCGTGCCTTTACAAAGGCATTCTGACTATCTGATACCAGCTTTCAGCCATCAGCTTTGCAATTATTTTGTAAACACTACTAGAGTAAGACCCATATGAAATAATTGTGTTGAACCATGATGGTATTTCAGGATTCAATTGCAAATTTGCAATTAGGTATTCCTCTTGAACCGAACAATATTGGTGTTACATTCGTATATATACAACTTTGATACAACCTAGCATCCGTTGACAGGCTTACTTGCGACAAAAAATTGCTTGACTAACTTAATTCAAGAATATTTGAATGTAAAATGCTATATATTAACTTCTATGTGTTGACAGTATTAATCATAAAATTCAGAAAGATTAAATTTCTTTTTACATTGGATATAAAAAAAAAATTCAAACCTTCAATTTTGCAAGGCAAACATTCTTGTTACAGCGTTTCTGTTGGGGATTTTTCCCTTAGAGAATTTCTTAAGCTTCATTAAGTTAGCAATATTGATTCAGTTGCACTAGAGAACTACACTCTATTAATATTTCAAGCATTCAAAACGATATGAACAAACACAAGGAAGCTAGTTTATGACTAATATCAAGGATCGGAAAACCCTAAACTGAAATAATTGCCACTAATTTTTGTGCATAATGCATCTCCGTTGCACTCTTTAAGAGCTACCTTACTCTAGTCCTTCATTTTCCCCTCCTAGACTTAAAGGCAAGATCTATAAAGTGGTGGTTATGCCGACTATGTTGTATGGGGCTTAGTGTTGGCATAAGAAGTCTCATGTCCAGAGGATGAAAGTAGCTGAAATGAGGATGTTGAGATGGATGTGTGGGCATACCAGGAAAGACAAGACTAGGAACGAAGTTATTACGGATATGGTGGGAGTGACCCCCATGGAGGACAAATTGCGAGAATCGAGGCCGACATGGTTTGGGCATGTGAAGAGGCAAGACGTAGCTGCCACAGTTAGGAGGTGTGAGAGGTTGACCATCGCGGGTCTGAGGAAAGATAGGGGTAAGCCTAAAAAGTATTGGGGTGAGATGATTAGGCAGGACATGTCACTCAGTGGCGAAGCCACATGGTCATAAGGGTGGTGAATTGACCACCCTTCATCGAAATATTACACTATATACTGTGAGAAGGCACGGGAGAAGAATATATAATTGATATGTAAACATGATACAATGAGCCCTATATATAATACACATAACCTAGCCTACTCCTAATACAGTTTAGACTAGACTTCTAATACAGTTAGACTTCTAACACTCCCCCTCAAGCTGGTGCATATAAATCATATGTACCGAGCTTGTTACATATGTAGTTAATACGAGGACCAGTGAGGGACTTGGTGAAAATGTCTGCAAGCTGATCATTTGACTTTACAAACTTTGTAGCAATATCTCCCGAGAGTATCTTTTCTCTGATAAAGTGACAGTCAATCTCAATGTGCTTAGTTCTCTCAAGGAACACTGGATTTGACGCAATATGAAGAGCTGCTTGATTATCACACACAAGTCCCATCTGACTAACATCACCAAATTTCAGCTCTTTGAGCAACTGTTTGACCCAAACAAGCTCACATGTCGCCATAGCCATTGCTCGATATTCTGCTTCTGCAACTGTTTGACCCAAACAAGCTCACATGTCGCCATAGCCATTGCTCGATATTCTGCTTCTGCACTAGACCGAGCAACCACATTCTGTTTCTTGCTTTTCCAAGATACCAAATTTCCTCCTACTAAGACACAATATCCAGAAGTAGAACGTCTGTCAGAAGGCGATCCTGCCCAATCAGCATCGAGTATCCAACAATCTGCTCATGGCCTCGATCCTTAAACAATAAACCTTTACCTGGAGTTGATTTTATATACCGAAGAATGCGAACAACTGCATCCCAATGACTATCACATGGCGAACCCATAAACTGGCTCACAACACTCACAGGAAAGGAAATGTCAGGTCTTGTCACTGTAAGATAATTTAGTTTACCAACTAACCGCCTATATCTTTCAGGATCGTTAAGAGGCTCCCCCTGTCCTGGAAGAAGTTTAGAATTCGGATCCATTGGAGTGTCAACAGGTTTACAACCTGTCATTCCTGTCTCCTCAAGAATATCTAAGGCATACTTCCGTTGTGAGATCACAATACCTGAGCTAGACTGTGCGACCTCAATACCCAGAAAATACTTTAGTGTGCCCAGATCCTTAGTCTGAAAGTGTTGAAAGAGATGTTGCTTCAATTTAGTAATACCATCCTGGTCATTGCCGGTAATAACGATGTCGTCAACATAGACCACTAGATAAATACAGAGACGTGAATCAGAATGCCGATAGAATACAGAGTGATCAGCTTCACTCCGAGTCATGCCAAAGTCCTGGATAACAGTGCTAAACTTACCAAACCAGGCTCGAGGAGACTGCTTTAGACCATAAAGTGACCGGCGCAAGCGACATACAAGGCCACGAGACTCCCCCTGAGCAACAAACCCAGGTGGTTGCTCCATATAAACTTCATCCTCAAGGTCACCGTGTAAAAATGCATTTTTAATGTCCAGCTGATACAGGGGCCAATGGCGAACAGCAGCCATAGAGAGAAAAAGGCGGACTGATGCTATCTTAGCCACTGGAGAGAAGGT
Organism: Nicotiana benthamiana; assembly: GCA_034376525.1. Classification (NCBI taxonomy): domain Eukaryota; kingdom Viridiplantae; phylum Streptophyta; class Magnoliopsida; order Solanales; family Solanaceae; genus Nicotiana; species Nicotiana benthamiana. The sequence continues at coordinate 7,599,408 of CM067325.1, forward strand.
ATCACTGTAATCAAGCCCAAATATCTGAGTATACCCCTTGGCCACAAGACGAGCCTTAAGACGATCAACCTTACCATCTGGACCAACCTTGACTGCATACACCCAACGACAACCAACAGTAGATTTATCCGAAGGAAGAGGGACGAGCTCCCAAGTACCACTCGCATGTAAAGCAGACATCTCGTCAGTCATAGCCTGTCGCCACCCTGGATGAGACAATGCTTCACCTGTAGACTTAGGGAGGGCAACAGAGGACAAAGAAGATAGAAAAGCATAATAGGGTGATGACAAACGATGATAACTTAAACCAATATAATGGGGATTAGGATTAAGGGTGGTCCGTATACCTTTCCGAAGTGCAATCGGAAGAGACAAGTCCGCAGTAGGAGCAGGGTCAGGTGCAGGAAGTGAATCAGCCGGGCCGGATGCTGGGCGAGGACGACGATGATATGTCAAGAGTGGAGTGTCTTGTGCATGGAGTCTAGGAGGAGCCACAGTAGGTGGTCCAACGTTTGGAATGGGTAAGACTTCTGTAGCGGAAGGTGAAGGAGGAGATATAGACTCCCTAAAGGCCAGTATAGGTAAAACTTCAGATATAGCCAGATGGTCAGAATGGTCAGAAGAGGTAAAGAAAGGTTTAGACTCAAAAAATGTGACATCGGCTGACATAAGGTACCTACGAATATCAAGTGAATAACAACGATAGCCCTTCTGAACACGAGAATAACCAAGGAAGACACACTTGAGAGCACGAGGAGCTAACTTATCTTTCCCAGGAGCTAAGTTATGAACGAAACAAGTGCTCCCAAACACACGAGGGGGGACAGAGTATAAGGGTGACTGAGGAAACAATACCTCATGCGGAATCTGATTTTGGATGGGAGATGAAGGCATCCGATTAACCAAATAACAAGATGTGAGAACTGCATCGCCCCAAAAACGCAGCGGAACATGAGATGCAAAGAGAAGTGTGCGAGCAGTCTCAATAATGTGCCTATTCTTTCTTTCTGCAACCCCATTTTGCTGAGGGGTATAAGGACAAGAGGTCTGATGAATAATTCCATGAGAGGACATAAATTGCTGAAATTGAGAGGACAAATATTCTAAGGCATTATCACTGCGAACGGTGCGAATAGAAACACCAAATTGATTTTTAATTTCAGCACAAAAATTTTGGAATATAGAAAACAACTCAGAACGATCTTTCATTAAGAAAATCCAAGTACATCTTGAATGATCATCAATGAAACTAACAAAATAACGAAATCCTAATGTTGAACATACTCTACTAGGACCCCATATATCCGAATGAACTAAAGAAAAAACAGACTCTGCACGACTCTCAATACTACGAGGAAAGGAGGCGCGGGTATGTTTCCCGAGCTGACATGACTCACACTCTAATGTGGATAAACTGGACAAACGAGGCACCATCTTCTGAAGTTTGGACAAGCTAGGATGTCCTAAACGACTGTGAAGTAGGTCTGGAGGATCTGCAGCTAGACAGGCCTTAGAGGATGTTAGGGAGTTAAGGTAGTAGAGTCCGTCTGATTCAAGTCCTGTTCCAATCGTCTGTCCCGTACTGCGGTCCTGCATAATAAAAGAGTCATCAATAAAGTATATTCCACAATGGAGGGCACGAGTCAAACGACTCACAGATGCAAGATTAAAAGGACAGCCAGGGACATAAAGGACGGAATCTAGAGTGACAGAGGGTAGAGGAGTTGCTTGTCCAACTCCTTTTGCTTTAGTTTGAGACCCATTAGCTAAAGTAACGTTGGGAAGAAACTGTGAATACGTAATATCTGACAAAAGGGATTTATTACCAGAGATATGATCAGAAGCAGCTGAGTCCACCACCCATTGTTCAAGAGGACTAGACTGGGAAACACAAGCAAAAGAATTACCAGCAACAGAAGTATCAGGCTGAGCAACAGTGGCTACTTGTGGAGACGTCTGCTTACTTGCTCGATATTTAAGGAACTCATTATACTCCCTTTCAGATACAGAAAATCCCTGGTTACCTGTAGGCTCGGTCTGAGCAACATAAGCATTTTTTGTTGGTCGACCATGTAAAGAATGGCACACATCACGAGTGTGACCAAGTTTATAACAATAAGAACACTTGGGTCTAGATCTTCCAAAACGACCTCCTCCTCGTCTATACTCCATAGTATGAGAAGCCCGATTGTCCACGGATTGGGAGACGAGGATAGATGAATCAAGTGTCTGTGATGAGCTCACTGGGTGACTTGGTGCTGCAGCAAGGCGAAGTAAGCGAGAAAATAATTCATCAACTGTGGGGACAGTCGGACTAGCCAAAATCTGATCGCGTACTGAGTCAAGATCATTAGGAAGCCCAGCAAGAGTAAGAACTAGAAACAGCTTTTGTCGTTGCTCTTGCTGCTTTGCAACGCTAGCAGAAACTGGCATCAACGTCTCAAATTCCTCCATAACTGCCTGCACTTGACCCAAGTAAGTAGACATATCCAATTCCTGTTTCTTTAAATTTGTCATCCGCGATATCACATCATAGAAACGAGATATGTCATTAGTGTATAAAGTACGAGCCTTTTCCCAAACCAAATAACATTTTTGGAATGGACGAAACAAGGGCATCAACTTGGAATCAATAGATCGCCACAAAATACTGCATAACTGAGCATCAATCTTCTCCCTATGTGCTTTGGCTTTTGCATCTCCGTCACTAGACTCTTTGGTTAGATGATCCTGAACACCTTGGCCTTTACACCACAACTCGACAGACGAAGCCCAAGCTAGGTAGTTTGAACCTCCCATTAAAGGTTCTGAGGTAATCATAATACCGGAACTGCCAGAACCCTGGTTTTTAGGCCCGAAAGCATCTAGTCCCAAAGACATCGTTGGATTATCAACTGAAAACTCGCTGAAACTGAACAGAGGACTGAAAACTGCTGCTGCCGGAAAACAGGAACACTGTAGCTGCCGGAAAAGCACTGTAGCTGCCGGAAAAATTCAAAGTTGTCGGAATTGAAAAGTAAAAATATGGATAGGCTCGGAATTCAAGTAGGAGCAAACTGTCCTGAAGAAATATTGGCCGGAAAGTACTGTAGCTGCCGGAAAAATCACTGTAGGTCGCCGAAAAAAATCAAAGTTGTCGGAATCGAACAAAAAGTGGATGGGTAGGGTCGGAATTGTATTCCGAGCAATCTGTTCTGAAGGAGCGAAGCCAAAAAATGGCCGGAAATAGCCCCACGCGCCGGCGCGTGGTCTGACGCGCCGACAGTTGTGGTGGCGCGTGGGAGCGCGTGACGGGGATTCTGCCGGAGAAATTTCTGGGGTTTGGTCGGAATTGTGAGCCAAACCTCGCGGTGGTCTCGGATTTTGCACAACACCACCAGAAAAGGTAGTTTAGGAATACTGACAGATTGTTTAGTCGCCGGAAAATTGCACGGCGACGAGGTCTTCTTCCCGGAAGTAGCTGGAATGAAGCACAGCTATACTATTCTCACCAAAGTTCTGATACCATGTGAGAAGGCACGGGAGAAGAATATATAATTGATATGTAAACATGATACAATGAGCCCTATATATAATACACATAACCTAGCCTACTCCTAATACAGTTTAGACTAGACTTCTAATACAGTTAGACTTCTAACATATACAAATGTAAAATATTAAGTTTTAAAGGTATATTACACATATTGAACACCCTTTGATGTGAATTTTTTTTATTTCTTTTAAATTTGAACATACTTGGGGAAATGTCTAGATTCGCCACTGATGTCATTGCTTCAGCTTACCGAGGACATGGTCCTCGATAGGAAAGTGTAGAAAACAAGTACTAGGGTGGAAGGTTGAGAGTTAGTCGTGAGTCGCTTCTAAGCTTACCTGGTTTACTAGTTATATTGTTGTATTTCTTATTCCTGTTTCGTATTCGTACATGCAGTGTTATTCACTTCCATTACCTTGCTATCTTGTTGTTGCAATTGTTTCTTGCTTTAGTTTCACTGTTCCTTGAGCCAAGGGTGATTTTCCGGAAATAGTCTCTATATCTTCGTAAGGTAGGGGTAAAGTCTGTGGACACACTACCCTCCTCAAACCCCACTTATGGGATTACACTGGATTTGTTGGTGGTGGGGGTGGTGTTGATGTTCCTTTGACCTCCTAGTGCTAACCTAGACGCATCAAATCCTTAACATACACATTAAACGTGTAAAAATCAATCATAGCAAGAACCCTTATTAGACATTCGTATCCAACTACAAGTAAGAAGGACAAAAAGTGTGTTACATTTGATCTTAGTCCGTGAAATTGAAATCTTCCAATCATTTATTTTCATCTAAAAGTCTAAATACCAACTACAAGGCTGAAGTATGAAGTACATTTCTCTAATGTCAGCATAAAAGATTAACTTCAGTTGACAGCAAAATGCAGAAGTAAATGGCTGATCTGAACCTAACTAGCGCACCTTAATTTTGCAAGCCGATTCATGCATGTTGCAGCAGCATGCGACTTGTAGTCCCTCAACAAAACAGAGTATAGACCATCCTTATTTCCATTTCCTGTTGTCATCTCACACAAATAAAAACTAATGTCACTTCTTTATTGATTACAGTCTAGAAATCCAAAAAAAAGAACAGACCATAAGTTAAAAGGACAATACACGTGAGAACTTCTTCCAATGTAATCAATCAAAGGGTACAAGAAAAGATTAAGGCTGTGCTATAGCAACAATAGTGCATAAGCAGGTGGCATTTTACACATGTACCTCATGAGGGGAATCAACAAAATCAAATTTTATGGCAAAAAATATATAAATTATGCCAGTTTCGATTAAATGCGCATTAAAGGTAAACTGACCTAAAGTAGCCTTCCCGAGTTGCCCGCTGATCAGTTCACTATTACGGAAATAAACAAACCCATCACTTGGGCACATTGTTTCCCCTTTCCCGCTGTAACTCTTTTCTGTGACTGTTAGATTTACATAGACTCTCATCTTTGAATATGGACGCAGCAGCACGCCAAAGAGTTGTTTCCCAGTCCAAAGCTCAACCGGCTGTAAAAAGCTATCTCGGTCATTAGAAGACCCAAAGACAAGACAAACAATAAATTCTACTGGCTTCAGAACGTAAAAAAAGATGGAAACAAAACTCAACCAAACCATACCTACTAATAAAAAAAAAAGGGGTGTGCACTATGATTTTGGTTAGTGTTAATATGCATATTCCATTCCAAATCAAATATCTACGAAGAATGATGACTTGTTGCTTTCGCCAAAAGCTTCAAAGATCAAAATTCAATCAAATGATATTTTTGAATTTTAGCATTATATATTGACATAAAAGAAGGTCAAATGTCAGTAATAGTTTCCTTAATTAGGACAACTACCCTCTTTGCTAACTCTATGTTGCCAAAGAATAAAATAAACTAAGCGGTATAAAGAAAATACAGAAAGAAATTGTTGAAACAACTGCCCCCCATCCATTCTCCAAAGCACCTCTCTCAAGAACCACATCCCCAATATCCCCCCTCCCCGATTTCCTTTTCTTCCTTTCGATTACACACTTATGTACTACTTGAGTTAACATAATCTCTCTCTCTCTCTCTTCGTGTCTGTGTATGTGTGAGAGAGAGAGAGAGCACATTAGGGAGGAAAGAAAGTATGGCCATGTACGGACTATTCCACCCACAAATCCGACAAGCCCTCATGAGACACAGGTCAAAAACCTAATTCCAGAGTACTACTTTGTGATGAACTACAAAGGCCTCGCATGCTTCTTTACTGACAGATGGAAAGAGGCACCAGCGCATACTTGCAAAAGCAAAAAAGTGTAAATCAGCTGATGGTGTGGGTAAGGAAGCCCCATAACCAGCATATTCCTAAAAAGTTTTGCCATAATGAGTCTACACAAGCCTCACTGTTATATCTTTACTGAAAAATACAAAGCAGTACCTAGTAACTACACATGCTTGCAAAAGCTAAAAGGTGTTAGTCTGCTTATGCTGGGTAAGGCAGCCCCAAGACCAACTAAAAAAAAGGAAACAAAAGCTCATTGCCAGCCCATCCGATTCCTTACACACCCTTTCCACAACCACTACACTGCCTTCCCTTCACAGCAGATTGGGAGTGTCAATTTTTTTTAACCCCCTAGGAAACATATATTTTCCTCAGAAATACCATGTTAAAGACCTGTTGATCACCAAGCCAGCATTCCCTATCAGCATGCCAAAGTAAAGCCGAACACACTCCCACGGAATAAAGTAGTCACAGAAACTAAAAACATGGACAATAGATGAGAAATAAGGGAAGACAAGTTTCTTATGCATATATGCTTTTATAGACTTTAAACAATGCTTAAAACATTCTTCCACTGTAAGAGTAAATATGCAACCAGTATTCTAACTGTAGTAGTGTGACCGTCTGATGCAAAATCTAGAAGGTCAAGAATCCAAGAAATTCAAGAAGCCAAGAATCCATTCAAGATTAGTATTTCTTTTCCTTAAATATTAGGATTTCTTATTTCTTGTTTCGTAGTAATTTAATTCTTGTTTCGGTAGGATATTATTTATAGTTTAGTCAAACTAGGATTGTTAGTTAATATCCCATTCTTACTAGAATACACCCTATTATCAAAGGCGAAAAGCACAAAAAATCTCCAAGGTCCGCTGGGGCTTTAAGCGCAAATAAAGTGTGGGCTTTAATGAAAAAAGGCGCAACGGGAGGAAAAGTAAAAATATGTATATGTAGTCCAAGACTAATAATTATACATATTAATAACAAATATATGGACAAAGAAATTGCAAAAAAATTTACGATAAGGTGAAATATCAATTATTTAATGTCACTTTTTCAGGATTACACTCATTGGCAAGGAAAAGTATGCCTTAGAGCCTTGATGCGACACTAAAGCGCCCACAATGCGAGGCGAAGCACGCAACATATTTTGAGTCTCGCTTCAGGGCTTAAGCGTGTCTTTGACAACACTTATACCTTTTCTTATTTTAGTTAGAATAGGTTTTTCTTAACCTTTTTCTTATTCTAGTTCAATTAGGATTAGTGTTCCTTAACCTCATCAATTATACTCATTGTAATGTCTATTTAAAGGGCTTAATATGTTGAAAATAAACATTGGTGATTAGTTTCTTTGAGCATTAGCTTCAAAACGTGATTGACTCTTTTGTTTCCTCTTCTTCGCTTATTCAACGCTTCTTGCAATCTTGTTGGATTGAGGAACGTGTGGGTGGGGCTTCTTTTCATCTTACATTCTTCTAACATGAGTTTGAAGAACACTTTCGCTAGTTTTGTGAAAAAACTTTAGCATGGTGCTTTTGTTTTTCTCTCTTCTTTGTGCTTGAGAAGTGCAAAACCTTGATAGTACATCACCATCTCATCTAAAAGCTTAAGCTATTAGAGAGAGCACACTTTATTTACTTAATTGTCTCTTCGCACGCCCCTGTGCAGGCTTCATTTATATTTTCATTCGCCAAGCACGTGGAAATTCATTCTCTATAATGATGGCAGTGAGACTCGAACACAAGACCTATGTCTGCTCTGATACCATATTGAAGTTTGTGACCATCTCATCTAAAAGTTCAAGCTATTAGAGAGAGCACACTTTATTTACTTAATTGCCTCTACAACACTAAATCTAAGACAGAATACCTGGAGTGCAAGTTTAGCACCGAACCGAGCGAAGTAGGCAGGGACGTGACGATTGGATCTCAGGTCATCGCCAAGAGGGACAGCGTCAGATATCTTGGGTCGGTGATTCAGGGGGACGGAGAGATTGATGGGGACGTCACTCACCATATAGGAGTGAGGTGGTCAAAGTGGAGGCTTGCATCAAGAGTCATGTGTGACAAGAAAGTTCCACAGAAACTCAAGGGAAAATTTTATAGAGCTGTGGTTAGACCGGCCATGTTGTATGGGACGGAGTGTTGGCCAACGAAAAACTCTCATGTCCAGAGGATGAAGGTTGCGGAGATGAAGATGCTCAGGTGGATGTGTGGGCTCACCAGGTTAGATAAGGTTAAGAATGAAGTTATTCGATAGAAGGTGGGGGTGGCCCCGGTGGATGAGGAGATGCGAGAAGCGAGGCTAAGGTGGTTTGGGCATGTACGGAGAAGTCCTGATGCCTCGGTGAGGAGTTGTGAGCGACTGGCAATAGTCGGCGCACGACGAGGCAGAGGGAGGTCTAAGAGGTATTGGGGAGAGGTTATTAGGCATGACATGCTAGTATGCGGGTTTCTGAGGACATGGCCCTTGATAGGAAAGTCTGGAGGTCTAGTATCAGGGTTGTAGGATAGAGGCCCCTAGTGTTTTACGTACTCCTCACCCGGGGTTGGGTGGGGCTTCGCAGGGCTATCTTGGATGATGTGTGTATTTGAGTATATTTGAGTGTATTTGATTGTGTCTCCCTTATGGTAGTTATTTATTGTAGTTACTGTCTGTTATTATTGCATGCTATTTTTATTTATGGTTCTATGCTTAGATAATTATTTACGTTGTTTCTGTTGAAGCTACTAATGATCTTTTGTTGTTGCTTTTGTTTTATTGTTCCTTTTCTTCACCGAGCCGAAGGTCGATTGGAAACAGCCTCTCTGCACTTTCGGGTAGGGGTAAGGCTCGTCTACATATTACCCTCCCCGGACCCCACTTTGTGGGACTATACTGGGTAGTTGTTGTTGTTGTTGCCTGTACAACACTAAAATTCTAACATAAAAACAATAAAAAAGATATCAATTGAACGGAAAAAAGAATTAATTGAAAGAATACCTAAACTTCTGAAATAAAAAAAAATGCAAATTGCACATCCATATGCTTAATATTTGTGAAAGCACTTCCGGGAAAAGTATTTCATAATTGATTTATTCTTGATAATCACTGCAGTTCACATGTTGAACTGTGCAATTGCTACTTTAGCATTTTCGAAGTTCTGTGAAAACACTTCATTGACTTGTGAAACCTTATGTCTGATCAATCATCAAGCAAGTTGGAAACATGAAAGGAGCACATAAAGGAATAGAAAGAGGATCAAAGAAGAATGTTTGGAAATGAAAACTTCATCAGTTAGGCAGCAAGCAGAAGTAAAAGTTCACAAACTCTTTCGTAGTTACCAACCTTAATCAGTGCTGGAGTTGGTAAATCTATAGGATCCATTCCGTCGCCCATATATGAGCATATAAGTGAAAAGGAAGCACGATCATAGAATGTGTCCTTCCTCGTGATGAGAAAGGAAGACGTCAAAAAATCCTGGGTAGAAGCAACCAAAATTTCTCCACTCTTCGGAGTGCATAAATTGTTTTGAACCTGCATTACCATCACAAACACTTGAAGGAGAAAACTAATGTAGGGTCAAAGCAAAGAACAAGTTCGATATTTCTTCATATCCTGTTTTGGTCATAGTTAGAGGATATCGACACAATTTCTTCCACATTTTTGCCACAAAATATAATGAAAAAGATAAGAGTTTTGAAGGTCTGCCTTTTAAGTTTCCAATTATAATTTTCAGGAATTTTCTTTTTATAACCAATTATCAGTAAACTTTCTAACCGAAAAGTATGATTACTAAAGCATAGATAATGAAACCCTGACCTCACATAAAAAGCCTTGAGAAAAAATCTGGAATAAAGGAAAGTTAGAAGAAGAACCAAATCCCTCCCCCTCGATCTTGTAACATATGCCTATACATTCAATTAGATAACTTCAGCTAATAAGCAGCAGCTAGGGATGTCATCATGATATAAGATGGCACCATCCTGATACGCCAATGGAGCTTTCAGACAGACAACACCATTGAAAATGGAACAAGAAAATCTATATTTTATCCACAACAGGGAACGAGAGTATCGATCACAAAAAGGTTGAAAAGACAGGGAAAAAGATAAGTCACCTTGCTTTGGAAAAGGGAAAAAGCAAACTGCATCAAGAAAATGGAGACTTTGAGACATCACGGTCGTCAGTCAAATAGATGTCCTGAAGTAGTAAGCTCTAACAGCTTGTTTGGATTGTTGTTACATATCGTTTTATAATTGTATCGTATTACATTCTATTGTATTGTTTGATGAATACAATATTTGGATAGATTGTATCATCGTTTCACGATGTCATGCACCGACAATATGAAAAAGAATAAACTTGCAATATTACTAAGAAAAAATAGGAATACGGAGATTATTATATAAAAGAGTAGGGCAAAGGATAAAATATGATTATTTAATAATAAGGAAGGGTAAGATGAGAGAAAAAGGCAAGGGAACGACGCCACCACACTAAATCCGTCATTCTATAAAGTGGCACTTTTTATCGTTATGTAACGACGGATTTAACGATACGATACAATAAAATTTAACTAAAAATCAAGACAAACATTGTACTTAAAGTGACAATACGATACAATACAATAGGTAACAACCATCCAAACAAGTTGTAAGCTGCATAACTGGAATGAAAACACCCAACCCGGCTTATCATCATCCCATATTGAATCTAGATTTTTGGTTCTCCCCAGAAATTGTACTACATTATGTATATAAAATAAAACCATGGACCATACAATAACAACAACAACAACCCAGTATAATCCCACTTAGTGGGGTCGGGGGAGGGTAGTGTGTACGCAGACCTTACCTCTACCCTGGGGTAGAGAGGCTGTTTCCAAATAGACCCCCGGCATCCTTCCCTCCAAGAACTTCCCACCTTGCTCTTGGGGAGACTCGAACTCACAACCTCTCGGTTGGAAGTGGGGGTTGCTTACCATCAGAGCAACCCCTCTTGTCAAAACCATGGACCATACAAAGAAACTTTTTATTGTAAGGACTATACCAAGCAAATTACTTCTCTTAAAATTTGAGTACAATTGAAAATGTTATTCAAAACACAGACTTTGTATCGGTTGGATAGTATAGGCCATATTTCTGTCTTAGTCCAACCACAAAAGGTTGACACTTTTCTCAACACATCAAATGTTTACCCTCAAAACACTAAGATGCGGCATTTTCTCAACTGGACTTCTCTTTTTCACATTACTATTAATTCAAACACTTGTCTAGCTAACTCAAAACACTACCATTTTACTCAATTCTTCATATATGTCAGGTAAAGATGGACGAAGGAATAAACTTACCCCCATTAACATAAGAGCCTCTGTTCTCGCCTCTTCTGTTTGTGGCACATGCATATTCATCTCGTCCCCATCAAAATCAGCATTATAAGGATTGCATACAGATTCATTAAATCTCAATGTGCGCCATGGCATTATCCTTGCCTGACGGAAAAAATTTAAAATTTTAAAAAAGAATTAATCCACTGCCCGCATGAACAAAACATCCATTCACACATCATTTGATCAAATAATAGTCACCCGATGAGACATGATTGACATCCTATGAAGACTTGGCTGTCTGTTAAACAGGACTATATCTCCATCTTCCAGATGCCGATCGACAATATAACCAAATTTCAATTCATCAGCATGACGCTTTCTAGAAGAGAACATCAACGATCTGCATTATACAATAAAGACAGGCTTTAGAAGATTTATGGATGTGTTTTACAGGAACGGGTTAAAAAATTTAATAGTTCATACATCTCAGTTCCATCAGTATGCTTGATAAACTTCGCACCAGGATATTTATTTGGTCCATTACGAACACATTGCCTCAACTTCTCTATGTTGTGCTGTGAAACTCGCTCAGGATATGTCAAAATTCGAGCCATCAGTATTGGAATGGCAACCTGCATATGTATTTGTGATTCTACCTTCACAGTGAAATAAAACGACCAATATTGATCAAACAATAGTTCCATGGCAGACCTCAGTAATTTTCAAATTTGGATCAGGAGATATAACAGTTCGGCCTGTAAATTCCACACGCTTCCCTGAGAGATTTCCACGGAATCGTCCCTGCTTTCCTTTAAGGCGTTGAGTGAAACCACTCATTGGTTTACTAGCTTGCAAATGTAGTGGCACTCCACGAACATCACTGTTTATATACTGCGCAACTTCCATTTGCAGACCATCCCAAGCATTCTATATCAAAGTTGTAACATCTAGTAAGCCAAAAAACGGGAAAGTAGCATGAATTGGCAGAAAATATCTGGTCCTAATGCATCAGCAAATTGACAATTATCCATGCACGGTACAAAACTTCCAAATAGCTTTAACGTTTGAAAAAAACCCTGCCTGTTAGGCGCCTCGAGTGCAGCCTAAATAGACACCTTTTGCTGACATATATCTCTCATAGGAAAAGCTCGTATTAAACATTCAGTAACTATGTCAAACCAATGTCAAAAATGCATGATCCTTTTGTAGTGTTCACCAGGGAATAGAAAGCTTGGTACACAGTTTAGCAGGATTGATATCTAGACTCTCCAGTGACTGAATAGTGTTCAATAAGACTATAAAAAGAAACAGGTATATCTTTCGAAAAGGAGATAATTTGGTGAAGTAGTGCTAGGATTTGGCAGAACTAACCAAACTACCAGACAAACCAAGTCGAATCGCTTATACTGTAGTTAGATTCAGAAATCTACCTGACACTATCCCAGCCATTTAATCTTGAAGACACAGTAATTCGCAATAGTGTGCGGAAATACCAAGATTTAACAAAAGCACAAGGCTTTTCCGTTTCAATGGTTCTAAAACAATTTGATAAATAATTTACCTAACATAGGTTTAAAATCTATTGTTGCAGCTCTTTCCACAGGTATAAATGGATAAATTCTCAAAATTCATATTATGGAAGTAAAAGGTCAATTTAGGTAGGAGAGAATGTAACCCTGGTATTAGTATTCACCCCTGAGGACAACTTTATCTGCTAAGCCAGCAAGTACAAAGGACTAACCCACCAGTGTTAAAGTGCATAATATATGAAAGAATTCTCATCAGTTGTAATTTGCATGATATTGCATCATAAATATCTTAGAGTACATCTCTAACTTAGAGATAAAGTTATCAACTGGTACTTTTCCACAGCCGGCAAAAGCTGATGCTAGAAATAACACGCAGAAAACCTGATAACGAGTTAACAGAAGTGGCATGGTGAAAAAAAGCTGGGCAGAAGCAGAAATTCTCATGTGGTCGAGTACAATTTTCACTAAATGAGCTAGTTTTTGAGGCTGAATCAGACTCATGGTAAATGTTCTTCACAATTAACAAAGTGCGTCTCAGATACCACACTAAAGACCTAAGCATCCAACTGAAACATTCATGCAAATGGTGAAGCGGCCCAAAATCTTTATAATTTGGATGTTCTTATTTATCTAATGAGGATTTTATATAACTCAACAACTTCAATAAGGAGTAAGACCAATTGAGGTTCCTCTTAACACTCTACTCTATGCTTATTGTAAGAAAAACCAACCACAAATAGCCACCCACAATTATGGAACAGAAGATAGAATCATATTAGGTTTCTGGACATCACTTATAAGAAAAATGGACTCCTAAAATGTCGATATGCAATGTAAAATATTTTGGCGATGGGTGAGATGCAATAGATATCAAAACATGCCTAGTACTTCTCATTCCAGTAGGCAGAGTTCGACTATAACATAACAGCAATACAGCACATATTGAATATAAAGTCCATGAAAAGTATGTTAAGATTTCCATCTAATTAACCAAAAAAAAGAAGCTACAAAAAGCTGATAATTGATAACACTGAATCATTGATTTTCAAAATCAGAAGGAAGTCTTTGATTAAAAAAGATCAGGAAGTGAACTAAAAAATACCAGACTCTTATTTTGAAAACTTGTATCAGAAATGTCTTCGAGAAGTCTGGCATTTGCTTGAATAATAAGCTTAAGCCTCTCCGTGATGTCATTCTCATTGCTGCATCATGCAATTGAACAACTTCAAGGCATTAACAAAAGTATTTGAATCATACGGTGACAGATAATAACACCACAAAGGACAAAGTTTCATATGGTAATTTGAGCATCTATCAGAATATCAACGTATCAATCATGTAAAGCTGAATGATTTGGCCATAAAATCAGGAATCGAGTTTCATAGACTAAAAGTTAACACTGAAAATTGTTGTTTAATATCACAAAGCATTAAAACTATGCTTAGTCCTCATTTGTCCACTATTAACGAAGGTCTAAATCTTAAACATTCATATATCAGACATTAAGAGTGTTTATATTTTAGGTCTGAATTATAATCATTAGATCTCAATCATTAAGTGGTAACAACAACTACTTCCCAGTATAGTCGTGAGGTATGGGGAGGGTATTATATAGGCAAGTCTTACCCCTACCCGAAAGGGCAGAGAGGCTGTTTCCAATCGACCTTCGGCTCAGTGAAGGAAAGGAAAAATAAAAACAAAAATAAAAATAAAAACAAAAGAGCATTAATAACTCCACCAAAAATAGCGTAAAAAATTATCTAAACATAAGAACCATAGATAAAATAACATACAATAATATCAAACAGTAACTACCATAAATAACTACCATAAGGAAGACACGGTCCAATACACAAATCATCTATGGATAGCCCTGTCAAGCCTCACCCAACCACGGGAGAGGAGTGCGAAAAACTCTAAGAGCCCCAATCCTACAACCCTGATACTAGACCTCCAGACTTTCCTATCAAGGGTCATGTCCTCGGAAACCCGCATTCTAGCCATGTCATGCCTAATCACCTCACCCCAATACCTCTAAGGCCTCCCTCTGCCTTGCTGTATGCCGACTATAGTCAGTCGCTCACAGCTCCTCAGCGGGGCATCAGGACTTCTCCTCCGCACATGCCCGAACCACCTCAGCCTCGCTTCTCGCATCTTATCGTCCACCGGCCCTTCTCTCGAATAACTTCATTCTTAATCTTATCTAACCTGGTGAGCCTGCACATCTACCTGAGCATCCTCATCTCCGCAACCTTCATTCTCTGAACATGAGAATTTTTTACTGGCCAGCACTCCACCCCATACAACATGGCAGGTCTAACCACAGCTCTATAAAATTTTCCCTTGAGTTTCTGTGGAACTTTCTTGTCACCTAAGTTGCTCTGACACGGGTACAGGTGTCCGACACGGGTGCGGATCTAGAGGTCGGATCCTTTGAGATAATAATTTTACGATTCGGGAATACGGATCCGAGAACCGACACGGGTATGGGTGTTCCAACAGCATGCTTGCATTTTAATATTGAAAAGCAATTTAAAGTGCCTTAGTGACTTGGTCCATCATTTGTTCCAACAGCATGCTTGCATTTTAATATTGAAAAACAATTTAAAATGCCTTAGTGACTTGGTCCATCATTTGTTCCAACAGCATGCTTGCATTTTAATATTGAAAAGCTTAAAAGAAGCATGGTCCCTTGTGCATTTATATCTTTGTCCCATGTCCATTTTTAAGTAAAGCATGCTTTCAATTAAAAATTGCATTGGTCCAGCTGTTCATGCTCTTTACTTAGGAAAATTAATTTTTCCAAATTTTTGGTCAACGCACCCGATCTATTTTGACCGGGTCCGACGCAGATCCCACAACCTTACCCGTGTCGTGTCGACACGGTTACGGCACCGAAAGTGCCGTGTCCGAGCAACTTAGCTTGTCACACAGGACTCCTGATGCAAGCCTCAATCATTAAGTGGTAATTCAAAGATAATAACACTGCAAAGGACAAAGTCAGACTTCAAGTGGTAATTTGACCATCTATCAAAATATGGATAGATATATCAACATGTCAATCAAGTAAAGCTACAAAAATAAGAGGAATATCGGCCATAATATTAGGAATCAAGTTTTCATGGACTATAAATTAATGCTGAAAATTGTTGTTCACAATGACAACGTAATTAAACTATGCTTAGGCCTCATTTGTTTGCACTCAATGAATGTTTGAATTTTAATCATTCATATTTCAGTCATTAACTAAAGTTTGTTTTTATGTCTAAATCTTATAGCAAGTTTGGTCAAGCTTCTCCAAAGCCAAAAGCACTTTTTTCAACCCAAAAAATTTGCCTTTTCTGAAAGTTGAAGTGTTTGACAAAGCTTTTAGAAGAAAAAAAAGTGTTTTTGAGTAGAAGCAGTTTTGGAGAAATAGAAAAAAGTAGTTTCTCCCCAAAAGTACTTTTGAGAAAAATACACTTAGAAACACTTTTTAAAAGCTTGGCCAAACACTAATTGCTGCTCAGAAGTGCTTTTCAAATTAATTAGACAAACACAAACTAGTTCTCACCAAAAGTACTTTTGAGAAAAACACTTCTCAAAATAAGTTGATTTTTGAAGCTTGGCCAAACAGGCCATTAATAATTCATATCTCAATCATTAAGCATGTCTATTTTTTTATTTTACAACCATTTGATAGGTCTGAATAAATCTGAATGATTAAAACTTACAACAAAGTATTAATATCATTAAGATGCTACCATTCTAAGATTTTTGCAAAAATGGCATTTCACCAATGCTTCATCCACTTTCATCGCTGACCGTCATCACCGCCAGTAGGCGCCACCCATCATTATTAACTACCACCACCCACTATCATCCACCACTCACAAGACACAACCACCTTACTCAGCCACAACCGTCGCCGCTTGTCACCACAGTCAGCCGCCACCATCACTAAACACCATTTACAATAGACCAGCATTACCACAACAACCAGTAATCACTACTGACAATCAATCATCCGCCACCTGCCACCACTATCTATCATCAACCACCCGTATCAGTCACCACCACCATTAGATACTACAATCATCCACCACAATTATAAGCCGCCGCCACCAACTACCGCCATCGTTAACCATTATCGCCTCGCCAACATCAGCACTAATTACTACCTACAACTACCACCATCATCTAACACCACCACCAACCACTACTCCCAGTCAGCACCCACAACCAGTGGCGGACCTAGAATTTTATTCAAGCCGGGTCAAAAATGCCCTTTAAATAATCGACATTAGTAATTATTATTTTTTATTAATTCCAAGTGGTATTCTACTTTCTTTTTTAAATAAAGGGTGAAAATCATAGAAGACCGCGAAATTTCCTTTGTAGTCTTCAGTTAGATTTTTGTGCTTACTCTTACAATTAATAATAACAAAAATATAGAAATTTGAAACAAAATAAACATAGAATTTACTAAACGAATAAATAACTAAATAAAAAGCAAATAAAGCTAAATTTCACCTATCCAAAAAGAGGGCATAGAACTTTATAAATTGCATAACTGTTAATCTATAGTATAAAACATGCAGTCACGAATCTACACATACATGTAACCTTACAAAATTATTATTTAACAATAAATAATATAATCTTAATTAGTATAAATATTTCAGTAGTAGATCTCAAAAATAATAAATGATAAAGTTAATAAACTAAAATATTATACTCGCATTAGAGAAGTTGGCCTAGGAATTATCTAGTTTTAATGCACGAAGTATCTTATGCATTAATGCCTGCACTCTCGTGGCTTTAGAAAAACTAAAAGTAAAATAACACACGCTTGCGGGAATCGATCTCAGCTCTCTTGGAAACAAATGGCCCAGCAAGACCGCTGGACCACAGCCTTAATGTCTTCACAAGTGGATTCATTTTTGTTATACCTTCTACTTTTATATAAAATTTATACATATACACACCAAATTTTTTTGACGAAGCGGGTTGAGTTGAACCCTCTTGATATAACGTGGGTCCGCCCCTGCCCACAACTCACTAGTCATCACCACCACACCAAACACCACAGAATTTTTTTAAAATTATGTTGTTGATATATTATTAGATTAATAGGTATTTTATTTGAATTTCATATTTATTAATTTTAAGTAAAGAAAAAACTTTTTACACCCACATGTTAAGAAAACGAGCAATCTTAATTACTCCATCCGTTCCAATTTATGTGAACCTATTTGACTGGGCACGGGGTTTAAGAAAAAATGAAGATTTTTGAAATTTGTGGTCCTAAACAAGTCAAAAAAGGGCCCAGAGTATTTGTGTGGTTATGATAGTTTCACTGTTTCACATTAAGGGTAGATTAGAAGTTCAAGCTAAAAAAAAGTACGACCCAATATAATCCCACTTAGTGGGGTCTGGGGAGGGTAGTATGTACGCAGACCTTACCCCTACCCTGGGGTAGAGAGGCTGTTTCCAAATAGACCCCCGGCATCCTTCCCTCCAAGAACTTCCCACCTTTGCTCTTGGGGAGACTCGAACTCACAACCTCTCGGTTGGAAGTGGGGGTTACCATCAGAGCAAGCCCCTCTTGTCTTAGAAGTTCAAGCTAATATTTTTAAATTTAGAAAGGACTCATTCTCTTTGGAACGGACCAAAAAGGAAATAGATTCACATAAACTAGAGCGGGGGGAGTATTTAGTATTCAAATCTTAATACAACAACTTAATATTCAAACGTCTTAATCCTAATACACATCTTAATATTCAGACGTGTATCCACATTCTTACGTCTTAATCTCAACATAAACAAATGGGGTCTCAATGTCCAATTAGAAATTATTTGGCCTATGTTAGGTCAACGATGTAACAATTAGTCAAAAAATGTCCTGATTACTGCCAATCTCCTCCAACACTAGACGTTTGTTTGTCATAATTTTATATCTCAGGCAAACATAAGATTGCTGACGACGTATACCTCGAAAAGTTTACAACCCAAAACAAGTAACACAGCTACTTATGACCAAAATTGACAAAACTAAAAATTATAAACAACTTAAAAACTTTCAAGCGGGGAAAAAATATGTGCATTAGAACATCTT
This sequence comes from Nicotiana benthamiana, assembly GCA_034376525.1. Lineage (NCBI taxonomy): Eukaryota > Viridiplantae > Streptophyta > Magnoliopsida > Solanales > Solanaceae > Nicotiana > Nicotiana benthamiana. The sequence continues at coordinate 7,618,124 of CM067325.1, forward strand.
ATATTGTCTACGAATATCTAGATCAAATTAAAAACTTATAAGATAAAAATAATTGCATATGACCTCTGTGTTCCACCATCCACAAATACTGAAGGGCGAATAGCTATTGGCGGCACTGGAATACTTGTGACAAGAAGTTTTTCTGGTCTATCGCTGAGGTAAAGTAGCTCACAATCCTGCATGTGAAACAATGAGAGAACAATGGCAGAAAGAAGAATAAAGGATTGCACATAAAAAGATGAGAGAAAGGAGTACAAAATTAAACAAATATAAATAATACCTCATCAGACATATTCTTAAAAAGGGAGTAAACTGCTTTTGGATCAATTTCTGGAGGCACACTAATAGATGTCTTGAGCTCTATCTTGTGAGAGATAGCCGCATTAAACTCATCCAAGAAACGAATTCCTCGTTCATGGATGATTTTTAACTGACCTTTTTTCACCATACCTAACAATTATAATAAAATAAAAGAATAAGATAAATAATGAGGTCATGAAGATACTATCACCATGCAAAAACCATAGAGCACCCATGGCCTCACCTATATCCAGCGGCGGAGCCATCCTATAAGAAGGAATGACACCCCCTCGCGGGAAAAATATATTGTGTAGGAAGGTACAACAACAACAACAACTACCCAGTGTATTCCCACCAGGTGGGAGTCTGGGGAGGGTAATATGTAGACGAGCCTTACCCCTACCCGAAAGGTCAGAGAGGCTGTTTCCAATCGACCCTCGGCGCATAGAGGGTCGATTGGAATTTTTACTATGTAAAAAAAAAATTATATGTATATATACTATGTATTGACTCCCCTTAATTTTTTTGGTATTTTTACTTTTATATATTTTGACACCCCTTAATAAAAATTCTAGCTCCGTCACTGCCTATATCTAATAAAATTTTCAGCTCAACCATTCCAAATTGTTGAAGGCATAATTAAGAAAAAGAAGCACTCATAGCCTTAAACATAGATGCATTTTTTGGTGGCTTTTTGGTGAAACTAGTTAATGTAAATGAAGTAGATACAATGCTAAAAAGAGACGCAATTTGTAACTACGCTTGTTCCACTAGCTTAGTTCAAGTATTTATATAATATCTTAATACTTAGCAAAAAGTACTCGCCGACGGTTTGAGCTTTTATATAAGTTGGTCACACACTTTAACATTGCATACTAGCAGGCAGAGGTTCCGAATTCGAGTCCCATCGCTACAGATTATCAAAGAGGATCTCCATGATTGGCTCATGAAAAAAAAAACTCAGATATACACGTGAGTGGACATGTTGAATACGTAATTAAGTAAATAAGTGTAATATCCCTAACAACTAATTTTTTGAATGAGATTGTCACACAAATCAACAAAAATTATATAAGCTTCGACATTTCTTTAAGGTAAATACTTTTTAATAACAATTGAAAAATCTCTCGTATACAAACAATATATCAAAAACTAGAGAATTTACAACATAATATGAGTCTATGAATGATACCCAATCTTCTATATACATTGGAATCTCCTGGGTCCAAAAAGAAACTAGGAATGACAAGCTAATCCTCAAATGTACATAGTCGTTCTCTATGTTCTCCTATTACTTCCGTTTCACATGACGCAAATAAACGCTAGTAGGGTAATAGGAGTAAGTTGTGTTATGTATGCATATAAATAGGGCTCATTGTAACATAGAATATCAATCAATAATATTTTTCTCCCGTGCATTCTCACGGAGATGCATAAAGAGAAGCCACTTAAGCAAAATGCTGACGTGATTTAACGCTTCTCATATAACGCGTCACCCTAAACCAATCAACCCATAACTTTATCCCCCATTTAAATCATCTCACACTAACATTGTACATCATAAAATAAACATGAAAAGTGCTAGACATTCTCTATATTTCCTACTCGCATAAGAATATCTAATAGCGTTACAAGACTCCTAAAAGTATAGGACCTAAATAAACGTCATAACACGACTTAAATACATTCCTAGCTACTCCTTCCATTCCATTTATGTGGCACTCTATCCTTTTTAGTCTGTCCCAAAAAGGATATCAATTTTCTATATTTGAAAACAATTTAAGATTAAAAATTTCATGTTACCCTTAATAGGAAGATTTATAGTCACACAACTATCTAAGACTTGTTTTAGACCACAAGTTTCAAAAGTCTTCCTTTCTTTTTTAAACTTTGTCCTTGGTCAAACGGTGCCAAGTAAATTGGGACGGAGTAACTGATATTGCCTATATAAATTTTTTCTTTCTCTAAATCTACATTGATTCCAAGAGATTGTAGGTTTTTTCAGACAACTTCCTTCCAAGTGATTTTAGGCCTACCTCGTTCCCTTTTAACACCTTCACCCACTATGGAATATAATCCAGCATAAAAAGAAAAAATGCAACTCGGAACAAAGATCCATCCTAATGTAAATTAGTAGGTATGGTGACTATTTATCTACAAGAGGCATTATAACAATTTGGTATCTTTATTGGTACAATCATACAGGCAATATTCATGTTGCAATGAGCTTGAATTTAACAATTAGTATTAAGGAATTTTTTTGTTGAAGAATTATCTACATATTATATGATTCACATGCCAAAAGAAGTATTGCATCATTGGTTCTATAAAGACAAGTGTGAATTCCTCAACGTAAAAGCTAAAACGAAATTTAACATTCCGCACTAGATATCAAGAAAATTGAAGGCCCAACTTTCTAAACAATGGAGCATTTATTATCAAAGTGTTGAAAGTCTTTTGCAAAAATCCTTATCAATTTTTGTGGAAAAAGAATTCCAACCAAATGCCATTTCTAGGTAAAAGTTTTTAGTTATTGCAGGAAACTGAAAAAAACACCTCTGGGGTAGCATTTCAGCTTTTAGAAAAAATTGAAATACATTTACTTGAGGGAAAAATTGGAAATTTTTTAGCTTTGGAGAATCTGAAGCAATTTTTCAACAAAAAAAGTTTCACCAATTTTCACATATTTTTCAGATTTACAAGTTAAATAATATTCGCTCACTTTGATTTCGATATTATAGATAAAACAATTTTCCTAGATTTTTCAAATGAATGCCCTTCAAAATCACATAGAAATAGTTGCACATGCATAATAAATAGTCAACAGAAATGCAGATGGCATCTAGTTAGAACAAAGGACTAACAACAACAACAACTACTACCCAGTATAGTCCCACAAAGTGGGGTCTGGGGAGGGTAATATGTAGACGGGCCTTACCCCTACCCGAAAGGGCAGAGAGGCTGTTTCCAATCGAACCTCGACACAGTGAAGGAAAGGAAAAACAAAAATAAGACAAAAAAGCATTAGTAACAACAACAGAAATCGCGTAAATAATTATCTAAACATAAGAACCATAAATAGAATTAGAACAAAGGACTAGCTTTAGCCAAAAAGATGAAGACGAAGAAGCATATCAAACCATTCATGTATCCGCATTTGGAACATGTGACACACTTCTGGCCACTTGTCATGGAAGTACACTTTTTCACAACCTTTTTCTGTAGTTCACTCTTCATCAAAGGCTCAGTTCTTGGATTTCTCATCTTCTTCAAAAAGACTCGACGCTCCTTGTCATCTAGAAGTATTGAGGAGCAGCACTGATAAAAAAAGCGGCCGCATAAGGAAAAATATTAAAAGCACTGCAACCAAAGTAGATACCAAGCTCTTGAGCACGGTTAGAGGAAGGAAAAAATAAAACAAAACTCTGACAAGGCATCATAAATTACTAATATCATCCGTACTATCTCCAAACCATTTTCTTCTTTTTCTTTTATTGGTTTCTTCATTTTGTTTGGTTTGGTATAGTAAATACTACTCTCCTAACCAACTTCACATGGGAATCTTGGTGAAAGTATCAGAATCAAATAAATTATTGTCCTGGCATGGATGACTACCAATTAGCCTTTGAGGTCAGTTAGGATTGTTCAATTTGTACCTACTCTATTGCTATTCCCAGTCATGTCTATTTTTATTAGTGACCTGTGCTATATCCCTATCTGAGCTAACTTTTGCAGTGACCATTCTCCACCAGGACATTCTAACTTTACCTTCAGCAGATGAAATCCATCACAATGCTTTTTTTCTTTACATTCGTAAAACAGGCAATTTCGTGTTTGCACATATCACGCCATGATAAGTCTACCCTTACCCTACCTGTCATATTTTACCCCCCCCCCCCCCCCCCCCCCCGAAACTAACTCATAAAACTATTTGTATCTCCCCTACAACAAACCCATCAGAGTCCACTTCTTCTTTCTTCTAAATTTGGTTCAAAGATTTTGCTGCCTCCGAAACTAGTTTTTACATGTTAATTTAAAATAACTGCATAAATAGCATACTCCCCAAACATCCCATCTACTTCCTCTACCATGCTAATTCAGAATTTCTAGTTTTTCAACATTAACATCAAATTACTGCCTTTTTTCCTCTTACTTCAAAGTCATTCTCGTATATTTCTTTCTTTTTTTCCCTTTCTTTTCTTTTTTGGGAGAAACAATTTCATCTTTTTTTCAATCAAATAAATTTTAAACAATTTGTATACAATTTTTCCTCGCTACCACCAATATGATGTGGAAGAAAAACTAAATTTTCAACCTCTCTGCCCAGTTAAATTGCATTCTTGAAGTTGTATAAAGTTGATATATACCAGAAAAGATTAAGAGGATGTTTGGATTGGCTTTTAAAAAAAGTAGCTTATAAGCTAAAAGCTAAAAGCCATAAGTTGGTAATACCCAAAAGTAGTTTTGTACTTCTCATGCCTAAAAGTAAGTGCTTTTAAGCACTTTTTATCATTGTCAAACACCAAAAAAATTAGAAAGTGCTTAAAAGCCAATAAGCACTTAAAATAAGCCAATCCAAACACCCTCTAAGTGAAAACTACAAATAGCTTATTGCTGCAGAGATCAAAGGGGTTAAGGACAGGATGTCATTTACACTACACACATGAAGTTAAGGACGTCATGTCCTTAACATTTATACTGCACACGTGAAGTTAAGGAATTGATAGGACACTTCGTCCTTAATATTTACACATCATTCATGAAGTTAAGGACACGAGGTCCTAAAGTTTAACAACAAAAGGTGCAAATACAAATTAGGACTTTATATCCTTAATATTCACACTGCACACATGAAGTTAATGACGTCATGTTCTTAACATTTACACTACACATATGAAGTTAAGGACATAACAAAATATTTTGTCCTTAATATTTACACAGCATTCACAAAGTTAAGGACATCATGTCCTTAATATTTACACAACACCCATGTCTAGCATGGGGGTATTTTCGTCCGAGCAAAAAAAAAAATTATTAAGCACTGGCTAAAGAGTAAATACATTTTAAACAATGACTAAAAAATAAAGACATCTCTAATATTTAGTAGCTAACTGTGCATTTCACTGATTGGAATTTGTACTAAAATTATACTAGCATGTTTGGTCAAGCTTTTTTAGGCCAAATATATAATTTTGTCAAAAATATTTTTTCCCGAAGTTAAGGTGTTTGTCAACCTTTTAGAAGGAAAAAAGAGCTTCTAAATAGAATCAGAACCAGTTGTTGAGAACACAGACAAAAATAATTTATATTTAAAATTATTTTTTAAAAAACACTTTTGAAAAAAATATACTTATAAATATTTTTTTGAAAGCTTGGTCAAACACTAATTGCTATTCAAAAATGTTTTCCAAATTAATTATCTAATCACAAAATCTTTTTCATCAATAGTACTTTTTTAAAAAAGCACTTTTTTCATTTTTCAAAATAAACTAATTTTTAGAAGTTTGGCCGAACATGCTTGTATGGGTCAAAACTCGACTCCGTGATAATTAATGGAACTAATTCATTCTTAAGGCTATTTATGATTAATAAATGATACGGTCATTTATTAACAATGGTACCTGATGGTTACCCGATTCGACTAGTGAAGCCACAGCCTATCCGCCATTGCGAAGGCGCCATCTCAATGTGGTCACAGCTACGCAGTGCTAGCTCGTAAAACTCACAACTATAAATATTAAGTGAAAGAACCCTAAAGAGGGGGCTGCTTCTTCTTCTTTATCACGATTCTGGAGAAAAGAGATAATATCATTGTGAGGTTATGAACCTCTCCAGGGAGAGGCAAACAAAATTAATATCTTCAATAAAAAGATTACCATATATCTCTTCATAATACAAAAAGGCTTGTTTTTTGTTCCTTTTATTCGGTCCTTTCATTTATTACGATCTGCTATGATTGGCCCTTATATTATTTTGATTGTGTTTAAGCTTGTAAAGTACATAAATAACTTTTGAGCCAAACAATTGGGTCGTCTGTGGGGACTTTGTAGCAAAATTGTTTAGTTCATTCTTGGATCAAAAAGAAGGAAAACATCCGAAAGGGAAAGCAACCCAACTCTAACGAGTCAAAGAGGCACATCGGGTAAAGGAAACCTGAAAGTTTCAATAAGAATCTGAACCCCCAAGCCCCCTCATCCTTCCGCTTTCAAAAAAAAGGGGGAAGAAGAAGAAGAAGAAGAAGAAGAAGTAGAAGAAAGACTTAAGACCCCTCCCCCCTCCCTCATACGGGGAAAAATGCTTATAAGGTACCCACATATCCTTAATGCAGGAACCCGCCGAAAAAATGGCACAAAAGCATCTCGGAACGAGAACCATCATCGGCCAACCCGTGCAAACCAATTAAGGAGACAATGAAGGAATGGTGCGAGATCTCGAAACAAAATTGATCTCTAGCTCCCCATACCCAGGACAAGGGGTCGTGCGAGGGAAGTAGACCCAACTACAAGTTGAATTGGGACTCAGGCCATGCGTCTTCGCCATAAGAAACAACAAGTTCAGCTACAAGTTGAACTAGGACTCAGGCCATGCGCCTTCCCCATCAGAAACAACAAGTTGAACTACAAGTTGAACTGGGACAGGATATGTGCCTTAGCCGTTAAATCAAGGCTATGTGCGTTCGCCAGTAAGTTCAACTATGGTTTAACAAGAGAGGCTATGTGCCATAAAAAACAAAAAGTCCAACTACAAGTTGAACTGGGACAGGCTATGTGCCTTCGCCGCTAAATCTAGTTAGGATAGGCTATGTGCCTTCGCCGCTAAATCAAGGCTATGTGCCTTCGCCAATAAGTCCATGTACGGTTGAACCAAGACAAGTTGTAAGCCTTCGCCATCAAAAATAACAAGTTCAACTACAAGTTGAACTTGGACTCAAGCTATGCGCCTTCGCCGTGAAAAATAACAAGTTCAACTACAAATTGAACTGGGAATCAGGCAATGCGCCTTCGCCATCACAAACAAGATTCACGCCGCATAAATTTTGGCCTCAATAGAATTACAAGGTCACGCTCTTACCACCATGGCCAGTAGTTCGACTGCGCCCGAACTGGGGCTGAGGCTAATTGTCGCTATCACCAGACAATGGCTACAACTCGCTCACACCAAGTAAAAGAAAACAATAAGCAAAAAGTATTTAATAATGGCAAAGGCCATCACAACTAGCAGCCAACCTAGTTTTTTTTATTAAGGCAAGCAAACGACTCGACGACAGTCAAAGTCACCTACCTGGCCAAGGCCATCAACGTCATCATGGACAAGGCCATTGACTTCACTACGACCAAAGACATAGGGGGATTAACACGCTTGCCATAGAAACTGTGAGCAAAACCCCCCATGAACGTGTATAAAAGATAACTTGGGAAAAAGAAAAGGATAAAATAAATGCAAGGCAGATAAAGGAAAATAAAGTTGCATATATTTACAAAAAGTTTTAACGGCCATTCCCGCTTATACCCGGCCAAGGCGGGTAAATTAAAAAAAACGTTTGCCAAACGGCAACAAAAACAAGAAAAAGATATGAGCAAATCCTTTTGCTCGACGCCACCCGCGCATCCATCAATATTATCAGCGCCTCCAGTGCCCTCACCAACCCCCGGTGTCGCCGGGTCAAAGACAGAATCAATACGAGCTTTACGAGCCCTCTGACGGGCTTCCTCAAAAGTAGCCTCAAGGATGATGCCAACCTCTCACAAGTTCTTATACACATCACGTTGGGCCTTACCAAATGTCCACAGCTCAGGGGCCAGGTTGGAAAGGGCAGCCTGATCCCTCAAGCACTGATTCTCGATCTCTAAGGCCTTAATCTGATCCGGTACAGTTTGGGCATCCCATTCATAGATGTTGGTACGGTCCTTCAGTGCCCCTCTCGGAAGGTCGCAACAACCCTCTCCAGCTCTCGTTCCCTTTTGCGAATCCGATCTACCATCTCCAATGTCCCAACCCTCGACAAGGCATCCCTTGCTTGCTGCCTCAAGGCAACGACCTCGGCCTCGAAAGCAACCATACGTCTGGTCAAAGTCTCAGAGGCCTTTGCCGCCCTGACCTAACTCTAGTGCTCCCTCTCGACTGCAACCCTCCTTGTGGTCTCCATGCTTCTTTACTGACAGATGGAAAGAGGCACCAACGCATACTTGCAAAAGCAAAAAAGTGTAAATCAGCTGATGGTGTGGGTAAGGAAGCCCACAGATAAAATGAGGAGAAAAACAAATAAACGACGCGACCACACATAAAATGGAACTTTTTATTGTTACATGACTACGGATTTAACAATATGATACATAAAAATTTAAGTAAAAACAAAATAAATATTATATTCATCAACAATATGATACAATACAATATTTAACAATCATCCAACAAGCTGTACGGGAATTATGTCACATAAAGTGAAATGGATGGAGTAGTATATAGACTAGTTGGGACCCGCATTCTATAAACAATCTTCAATAGTTATGTTGCTAAATCAGTTTAAAAGAGATTATTATGTGAATTAGATTTGAAAGACGATTACCATGCGGGGATCTAACAATCCATTAGGAATAGGCTTTTTAGTAGATTCATAGTAAACACCGCGGTAGACTTCAACTTCTCCTAACTTCAAAATTTCTTCCTCTAAGAATAGAGAAAATTGAATGCTTTTTCTGTTCCAACAATAATAAAAACAATTGATCAAAATGTTAACTAAAACCAGAAAATAAAAGAAACAATAAAAATTCAATTAACTGACATTTTTCTAGGACAAACATCTTCAACATAGGGCTGTTTAGTGAATTGAATTATCTCTTGTGTTCTCTTCATCTCAAAAAGATTTTTTTTCCTTCTGTACTGAAAAAGTACAGAAGAATGGAAGTGTGAGGTGTGGGGGTTTAAGGAGAAGCTGCTTATTGGGCGGGAGGGTTGGGGTTTATGGGCAGGGGCGGATCCTGGTCGCTCCGGTCGAATTTATACTTTGTATTGCCATTATATTGATATTTTATGTTAAAAATTTATACAATAAAACCCTAATTACCTAGGTGCCAGGGTCTAACTCCTTCCTGCCAGGCCAAAGGCCCAGGACCGACCAAAGGCCTATTTACGCTTTCCTTCTTCTCTCTTTTCAAAATATTTCTTTACTTTCCTCTCTTAATTTTTTACTTTCTTATTTTCTTCTTTATATTCTCTCTCTATACAGTTCTATTTTTATTAGTTATTTAAATTATAAAAGTATATTTATTTCTATTTTTTTTCTTTCTAAATCTAAAATTTTAAAATTTCAATATGCTTTTAATCATTTTTCTTTTGATCTAGTTAATGTTATTTTTTCCTTGTAAGACCAAAATTTTTTAGTTTGGTTATTTCGTGTGTATTTATGCACCAAAATATCTTATAAAGTGAATTGGTCCAAACCGAGTCAATTCAAAACTGAGTGAACTGGACAAATGTATATATTAATTCGACCTCCTTGACAATGGCACCTGTAACCATCAAATCATGGATCTACCTTTGTTTGGGATATGACTCTGTTTTACTGTGATGTTCAATGGGATATCGATAGTCCCATTTGGTACCATTTTGATGCCTTTCACGGAAGGGTTGTTGTTTGGTTACGATCAAACGAGTCATCGCTGGGAATTGTATCCCTTAGGCAAAGCATGAACTCTATTGATTTGCATGTATTGCCTTCATCAAAAGTTATTAATTGATAGAATGCTTTAATCAGACGAGACCCTGTAACCGATCATAACATACACGTTTTATAAAACGTATACCCTAATTAGAACTAAATCTGGGTACAACATAAAAGAATACTTTCTATCCGTGCAATAAGAAAGCACAAACCACTCTAGCCATTAGTCATAGACTTATCAAAACTAGTCAACAAAAATTGAAAAACCAAATAATAAGATTCTTTCTATCAAAGAATCACATGGAAAATCACTTTCTTATTTTTAAGCGTGACTAGCAACATTACATACAAGACAGAAAGAAAATTTTATGAACGGGATAGCAAATAAGGTGATGAAATATAAAAATCTATACAATATTCTAAAAATCTAAATAAAAAAAGGAACTTTTTCAATGGGTATATTTGAAACTCATTGAAAATATATAGATAAGTCAACATATAAAATTTGAGAAAGATTGGAAGTGATTTGGACTGGTTTTGTATCAAAATTCGTAAATAAATCTAGTTAAAAAAATCTTATGCGACACATGTATCACACACGTATCTCACACACATATACATGGATATACATATGATACATAATTAATAAATATATGATACATATGTGATACATAAATGATATAAGGTATGATACACATATTATTTTTTTCATGTTCAGCTTTTACTTCGAATTTTCAATTCAAACTACCTCAAAACTTCACCGAATCATCCCAAAACAGAGATTCAATTTTCTTAAGTTATGTCCAATCTATTATAATAACATCCACTCAAAATAAAACAAAAATTTGATATTTTTTGCAACAAAAAACTAATTGGCTAATATTGGTAATATTTTATCAATCAGCCAGTTTTTTTAATGAGTTACTTATAAATAAACATACCTGGTAATTTTCCTTATTTATTATACACACAAAAAAAATACTTCATATACACAGAAATTTTAAAGGGTTATGAAGATAATAAATACGAATTTTATATGAGAAATATAGGGGAAAAAAAGAGAGACTTTTGCAAGAAAAATGCACAAAAAGAATCTTTACAATTTGCATAGAACAATCCAAAATAAGTTTTTTAATCATAAAACACAAACCAAAATTATCGGTACCTATTATTGGCACCACAAAAAACATTCCATATAAAACAAAATTCATACAGTTATGAGATAACAAAATTAGGTTTTATTTGAGAAATGCAAGAGTAAAAAGAAGAAACCTTTGCCGACATGAAAGCTTTTCTGATCCAATTAGCCCATTTTGTTAGTTGAGTTTCCCACCATACAAATGAGTGAAATAGCGTACTTTTTAATATGGTATTTAGTTTTTATTTAATATTTTTAATTATGTATAAAAATAGTCACTACTCTAATAAAATTAATAAGCAAATGCGTTTTTACTCTTTCGTCACGAGTGATGTGTACATATTAAGGACATGATGTCATTTACACTACACACATGAAGTTAAGGACGTCATGTCCTTAACATTTATACTGCACACGTGAAGTTAAGGAAATGATAGGACACTTCGTCCTTAATATTTACACATCATTCATGAAGTTAAGGACACGAGGTCCTAAAGTTTAACAACAAAAGGTGCAAATACAAATTAGGACATTATATCCTTAATATTCACACTGCACACATGAAGTTAATGACGTCATGTTCTTAACATTTACACTACACATATGAAGTTAAGGACATAACAAAATATTTTGTCCTTAATATTTGCACAGCATTCACAAAGTTACGGACATCATGTCCTTAGTATTTACACAGCACCCATGTCTAGCACGGGGGTATTTTCGTCCGAGCAAAAAAAATTTATTAAGCACTGGCTAAAGAGTAAATACATCTTAAACAATGACTAAAAAATAAAGACATCTCTAATATTTAGTAGCTAACTGTGCATTTCACTGATTGGAATTTGTACTAAAATTATACTAGCATGTTTGGTCAAGCTTTTTTGGGCCAAATATATACTTTTCGTCAAAAATATTTTTTCCCGAAGTTAAGGTGTTTGTCAACCTTTTAGAAGGAAAAAAGAGCTTCTTAATAGAATCAGAACCAGTTGTTGAGAACACAGACAAAAGTAATTTATATTTAAAAATACTTTTTGAAAAACACTTTTGAAAAAAATATACTTATAAGTATTTTTTTGAAAGCTTGGTCAAACACTAATTGCTATTCAAAAATGTTTTCCAAATTAATTATCTAATCACAAATTCTTTTTCATCAATAGTACTTTTTTTAAAAAGCACTTTTTTCATTTTTCAAAATAAACTAATTTTTAGAAGTTTGGCCGAACATGCTTGTATGGGTCAAAACTCGACTCCGTGATAATTAATGGAACTAATTCATTCTTAAGCCTATTTATGATTAATAAATGATACGGTCATTTATTAACAATGGTACCTGATGGTTACCCGATTCGACTAGTGAAGCCACAGCCTATCCGCCATTGCGAAGGCGCCATCTCAATGTGGTCACAGCTACGCAGTGCTAGCTCGTAAAGCTCACAACTATAAATATTAAGAGAAAGAACCCTAAAGAGGGGGCTGCTTCTTCTTCTTTATCACGATTCTGGAGAAAAGAGATAATATCATTGTGAGGCTATGAACCTCTCCAGGGAGAGGCAAACAAAATTAATATCTTCAATAAAAAGCGTACCATATATCTCTTCATAATACAAAAAGGCTTGTTTTTTGTTCCTTTTATTCGGTCCTTTCATTTATTACGATCTGCTATGATTGGCCCTTATATTATTTTGATTGTGTTTAAGCTTGTAAAGTACATAAATAACTTTTGAGCCAAACAATTGGGTCGTCTGTGGGGACTTCGTAGCAAAATTGTTTAGTTCATTCTTGGATCAAAAAGAAGGAAAACATCCGAAAGGGAAAGCAACCCAACTCTAACGAGTCAAAGAGGCACATCGGGTAAAGGAAACCTGAAAGTTTCAATAAGAATCTGAACCCCCCAGCCCCCTCATCCTTCCGCTTTCAAAAAAAAGGGGGAAGAAGAAGAAGAAGAAGAAGAAGTAGAAGAAAGACTTAAGACCCCTCCCCCCTCCCTCATACGGGGAAAAATGCTTATAAGGTACCCACATATCCTTAATGCAGGAACCCGCCGAAAAAATGGCACAAAAGCATCTCGGAACGAGAACCATCATCGGCCAACCCGTGCAAACCAAAAGGAGACAATGCAGGAATGGTGCGAGATCTCGAAACAAAATTGATCTCTAGCTCCCCATACCCAGGACAAGGGGTCGTGCGAGGGAAGTAGACCCAACTACAAGTTGAATTGGGACTCATGCCATGCGTCTTCGCCATTAGAAACAACAAGTTCAGCTACAAGTTGAACTAGGACTCAGGCCATGCGCCTTCCCCATCAGAAACAACAAGTTGAACTACAAGTTAAACTGGGACAGGCTATGTGCCTTAGCCGTTAAATCAAGGCTATGTGCGTTCGCCAGTAAGTTCAACTATGGTTTAACAAGAGAGGTTATGTGCCTTTATCATATAAAACAAAAAGTCCAACTACAAGTTGAACTGGGACAGGCTATGTGCCTTCGCCGCTAAATCTAGTCTATGTGCCTTCGTCAATAAGTTCAACTATGGTTGAACCAAGACAGGCTATGCGCCTTCACCATCAAAACAACAAGTTCAACTACAAGTTGAACTAGGATAGGCTATGTGCCTTCGCCGCTAAATCAAGGCTATGTGCCTTCGCCAATAAGTCCATGTACGGTTGAACCAAGACAAGTTGTAAGCCTACGCCATCAAAAATAACAAGTTCAACTACAAGTTGAACTTGGACTCAAGCTATGCGCCTTCGCCGTGAAAAATAACAAGTTCAACTACAAATTGAACTGGGAATCAGGCAATGCGCCTTCGCCATCACAAACAAGATTCACGCCGCATAAATTTTGGCCTCGATAGAATTACAAGGTCGCGCTCTTACCACCATGGCCAGTAGTTCGACTGTGCCTGAACTGGGGCTGAGGCTAATTGTCGCTATCACCAGATAATGGCTACAACTCGCTCACGCCAAGTAAAAGAAAACAATAAGCAAAAAGTATTTAATCATGGCAAAGGTCATCACAACTAGCAGCCAACCTAGTTTTTTTTTAATAAGGCAAGCAAACGACTTTATTAAAAAAAAAGTTTTATTAAAAATAAATTTTGCCAAACGACAACAAAAACAAGGAAAAGATATGAGCAAATCCTTTTGCTCGACGCCACCCGCGCATCCATCAATATTATCAGCGCCTCCAGTGCCCTCATCAACCCCCGGTGTCGCCGGGTTAAAGCCAGAATCAATACGAGCTTTACGAGCCCTCTGAAGGGCTTCCTCAAAAGTAGCCTCAAGGACGATGCCAACCTCTCACAAGTTCTTATACACATCACGTTGGGCCTTACCAAATGTCCACAGCTCAGGGGCAAGGTTGGAAAGGGCAGCCTGATCCCTCAAGCACTAATTCTCGATCTCTAAGGCATTAATCTGATCCGGTACAGTTTGGGCATCCCATTCATAGATGTTGGTACGGTCCTCCAGTGCCTCTCTCGGAAGGCCCCAATAACCCTCTCCAGCTCTCGTTCCCTTTTGCGAATCTGATCTACCATCTCCAATGTCCCAACCCTCGACAAGGCATCCCTTGCTTGCTGCCTCAAGGCAACGACCTCGGCCTCGAAAGCAACCATTTGTCTGGTCAATGTCTCAGAGGCCTCTGCCGCCCTGACCTGACTCTAGTGCTCCCTCTCGACTGCAACCCTCCTTGTGGTCTCCATGCTTCTTTACTGACAGATGGAAAGAGGCACCAGCGCATACTTGCAAAAGCAAAAAAGTGTAAATCAGCTGATGGTGTTGGTAAGGAAGCCCACACATAAAATGAGGAGAAAAACAAATAAACGACGCGACCACACACAAAATGGAACTTTTTATTGTTACATGACTACGGATTTAACAATATGATACATAAAAATTTAAGTAAAAACAAAATAAATATTATATTCATCAACAATATGATACAATAATATGTAACAATCATCCAACAAGCTGTACGGGAATTATGTCACATAAAGTGAAATGGATGGAGTAGTATATAGACTAGTTGGGACCCGCATTCTATAAACAATCTTCAATAGTTATGTTGCTAAATCAGTTTAAGAGATTATTATGTGAATTAGATTTGAAAGGCGATTACCATGCAGGGATCTAACAATCCATTAGGAATAGGCTTTTTAGTAGATTCATAGTAAACACCGCGATAGACTTCAACTTCTCCTAACTTCAAAATTTCCGCCTCTGAGAATAGAGAAAATTGAATGCTTTTTCTGTTCCAACAATAATAAAAACAATTGATCAAAACATTAACTAAAACCAAAAAATAAAAAACAATAAAAATTCAATTAACTGACATTTTTCTGGGACCAACATCTTCAACGTAGGGTTGTTAGTGAATTGAATTATCTCTTGTGTTCTCTTCATCTCAAAAAGATTTTTTTTTCTGTACTGAAAAAGTACAGAAGAATGGAAGTGTGAGGTGTGGGGGTTTAAGGAGAAGCTGCTTATTGCGCGGGAGGGTTGGGGTTTATGGGCAGGGGCGGATCCTGGTCGCTCCGGTAGAATTTATACTTTGTATTGCCATTATACTGATATTTTATGTTAAAAATTTATATAATAAAACCCTAATTACCTAGGTGCCAGGGTCTAACTCCTTCCTGCCAGGCCAAAGGCCCAGGACCGACCAAAGGCCTATTTACGCTTTCCTTCTTCTCTCTTTTCCAAATATTTCTTTACTTTCCTCTCTTAATTTTTTAATTTCTTATTTTCTCTTTAATTGTAGAATCTAGAATCCAAAATGTGCAAAATCCGATCCGATCCATGCACAGCCCTACACAACACACACTCTAATAGCAATGTTGTAGACAACAATGTTAAGTTATGGAACGCCAAAAGAATCAATTTACATCACCTTAACATTGTAAAAAGATGGAACCTTTTGCGGTCCAAAACACATCTATTAAAGTGACAGTTACATCATTGACCTCTTCAAACATGTGAAAAGTCTTGCCCCAAATTTAAAGTCCAGAAATGGTGTAACTCCAGAAACAGAAAAGTGCGATTCCCTTACTCACAAGTTACTTTCTATCTTGACTTTAAATAAACGTAAACTAGGAAATTTATGCCAAAAGAATAAATTCCTCTTTCGAAAATTATAATTCAAATTTCCTAATTTGCTTCTATTGCTTCATAGACTGTACACTACTCCTATTCCTAACAAATGGTTGGATAGCTAGATATTCTACAATTTCCTGAGGGAAGATTCCCAATATGAGTTATCAATATGACAAGACTTCTTGCAAATGCATCATAAAAAATACTAACAAAATCTGCATCAGCAACCATGGAGCAACATAAGGATGTGTTACCACAGGCTGGAGGGACTCCACGTTACTTTTTGCCTTGAATAAAGATGAAAACAGTGTCACCCGTAAACATGATTACCAACAGGGGCCAAAGTAACTTTCTACATTATAAGGTTGATGATACCAATCTTCCAGGTGTTGGTAAGACTGCCTCCTTCCACGATTTCTTTTAAATTCACCTGATGTTGCATGGTCAATGCTAGCATCTGCATATCACGCCACAAGAAGAAATATTGCAAGTCGGCTACTGCCAAAGAAGATAAAAAGGTAAGATGGTTAAATCATGAAAGGTAGCAGCTAAATAATATCCAATAACATCTGACAATGCTCCAGCTTTTCCAATTCCGTCCTCCCCAAAACCCGAGAGTGGGTGCCCCGTGAAAATAAAATAAAAAAAAAGTACAACCCAGTATAATCCCACTTAGTGGGGTATGTGGAGGGTAGTATGTACACAGACCTTACCCCTACCCTAGGGTAGAGAGGCTGTTTCCAAATAGACCCCCGGCATCCTTCCCTCCAAGAACTACCCACCTTTGCTCTTGGGTAGACTCGAACTCACAACCTCTCGGTTGGAAGTGGGGGTTACCTACCATCAGAGCAAGCCCCTCTTGTCTGCCCCGTGAAAATAGAAGGAAAAAAATAAGCAGAAGGGAAAAGGGCAGAAAAATAAATACACTATCCATTAAAGCATTTTGAAGAATACTTCCCAGATTTGGAACTGTAAAAACAAATTTTGATGCACAATATGCAATGGGAGAAGAAAATAAGCAGTTGCATCGAAATATCAAGCCACAAAAAGAGTGCATATTCTCCTCATATTAAATTCATCTTTACCTCTGCCATTATCCTTCCAAGAGAATTCAGCAGCGCCTCCCAAATGCCATTGAGGCATTGACAAGATATTAACTTTGCAGAACCAGACAAATTCATTTAGAAGTCCTAGGATAACATAGGTTCTGATTGATAATTCAGCTCAACCTGCTGAACACTGGCATAGACAAAGGAAAGACAAAACACCGAGAAACAAGGGATTAGTTAGCTTGGACTGCACGAAGAACATCAAACTACAAAGACATTCTCAAGAATGACAAGAGGAGGGCAGGAATAAAGGATAAAATGTGATAAGTAGGGATCAAAATAACCAAGTTATTCTGGAATTACCCTACCAAAGCAGACTTCTTGATTTCATTGGATTTTAGAGATTCACCGCACATACAAAAGTCACTTTAATATGCAGCTAGGATTTAGGAGCTACTACAATAGCTGCACGTAATTGGAACAAAATAGAAAATCTTGTTTAGGACCCCCTACTCTATAAATAAAACTTTGTTTATTTTGTTTCAGAAACTTGCACACAAAAAAATGACATAACCCTATGATAGAAATCTCTGGTTTATCTTATTCTTCTCTTGTTCGCCCACTTCTCTTTAATTTTCTACCATTTATCCCATATCTCTTCTCGTCCTGCATCATTCGGAAGCAAAGATAGGCCGACACTAGATTATTATATGAAAAGAAACCATTCCTCAGAATACTACTTCTCTGATCTAGCAACAAGACCTTAAGGTTGTGCAGGCTAATCAATTTTCTCCCTTTGGAGCTTCTGATGATTAGCTTATTCAAATAATTACGACACACATATAAGATACATTAAGGTTCAAGATCAAAATTTTCATGCCAAAATATCAAACACATACCATTGCCGAAGTTTAAACATCCCAGTGCCTATCTGCATTGGTATGCCCATGATGATGCATTCACTAACTCCTTCTATCTTATCATCCCTTCCATTTACAGATGCATTAAACAGGTGGTCCGTTGTCTTCTCAAATGAGGCTAACATCAGTACGCTATCTTTCATTTTCTGAACGCCATGTCTGGTTATTCCCAGAACTTCACCCTATGATAGAAAAAGAATTATCCATTAAACTTGTTAATCGGATATTAAAGGAGTCCAACATGTTTTTGGATGAAGAAATTTTTTCCAGGAGCATTACCTTATATGTCATCAGATCTGCTAGAAGCATCATGTGCCGCAAGTCTATTGTCATCCCATGACTTGACATGGTATAGTTAATCTCATCAATTATAGAGATCCTTGCTGCTTCAATGCCTAGTCTTTGTTGCACCTCCATTATATGATTACTCTTTGTATTACGCCCATCAACTCCGTCAATGCCCATTACGGCTAGGAGACCGGTACTGCAGAAAGGAAAGAGCAAATCAGGTATCGTGTGGAAGGACTTCTATTTTATTGCAAGAACTAACTGGATCATGGACTCCCAGAAAAGAAAACCAAAATCCCTAGCTGCTGAAAATTGAACCAAAACAGTAAGGTAGGATTGTTACTCTCTTGTACACTTCTTCCCAAGATCCTCGAAACTATATTAGACAATATTATTTTGAAATAAAATTTGATTAGATGAGTTGCTAGCCCTCCAGAAAACCTCTCAATCAAACAAACAAATACAAATTTTCTGCACATACTCTATAATCCTTTCATGTCTTTTTAAATGATCTAACTGCAACAAACCAGCCCCAAAACAGCTCCAAATCATGATCTCGTGATTAAAATTGTTCCATTAATTACTTTTTTTCCCAATTGAAAAGATAAATTTCAAAGTTATTCCTTATTTGATTTTTAAAAAAGTAACATACCTAATTTACATATATAAACAAATATTTTACAATGTTCCTTATTTCTAACAACTTAAACTTTTAGATGAGGTAGGTGAGACGCTTCAATATGGTATCAGAGCCTCAAGATTCTTGGTAGAACAGTAATTTTCATGAAACAGCTGACAACCTTACGCTGCCTGCCCAGACATAAAATGCAGCCTGCAGTTACAGTTTTTTGTCTTCTTTCATATATTTGAGATCATAATTGCATTTAATTTTTAAATTAGTTTGGTGTACTGTTATGATATTGAGACTATGTCTAAATCTATTAATTGCAAACATAGCATGCGTATGCAAGTCCCAAAGAAAAAAATAACAGACAAATTTGCAACAACTTTACTGGATTTTAATGTGCATTTGTAGCGATTGACTAGTTAAATACACTATGTTTGCTAATGGATATACTATTAAAATTAAGATTTACCAATTTATTTTGATAGATACAATTAGATGAATATCTAATGTTAGAGCTATAAATAATTGAAGATAATCAATTTGGTAAGGGGCCCATTATCAGTCCGAGACTATTCTGGCTGAAAAGGATCTGTCCAAAAGGAGGTTACAAAGACTAAGATTGACCCAAGTTCTAATCTACTTCACTTTAAGCAATTGTTTGAGAAGGAGGTTTCAAATTCTCTAGATTGGTGCAAAGTTTTCGATAACCTAACTAGCTCTCCTCTTTGGTTATTCTTTAATTTAACAAAACAGAATAAGGTATGTGAAAGCGAAATAAGTTTTGGAACCCCTCTTCCGAAAAGAGAAATAAGTTCTGAGATCTTGAATTCATCTAGTTATCAGAATATTGTAGTGAATAACAGGCTTGCCACACCAAACAGAGCAAAACCAAATGATGTAGAATGTGGAAGCCGTACATAAAACTTACCCTTCAACAAGCAACTCATATGTTTCTCCTTTGACATCACTCTTACGGTCTTTTTCTTGTTCTTTGTTCACCACAGCCCTTTGAACCGTAGTAATACCCTGACATCCCGACAAGATTTACAAGTTGAAGTGAACATAGTTCGGACAAAAACCCACAGATTTAATTTGATTTAAGTCTTGATAATTGTCATACCTTCACAACAACAGCAGGAAGCTTATTTTTCAACCGGTGAAGTTCAAAATGCAGTTTTTCTTTACTAGCCTGAGGAAAAACTTCCAGCTTCCTGGGGTTCAAAACTTTTACTTGCTGCAGCAAATAGGAATTTTACCCAATAAGATATCATTAATAGATAAGCAGCTGAACCAGAAACACAACCTTTCTCACCTGTTCTTTCAATTTTATTTTTGGGGTCTGCAAAATCGATTGCTTGACAGTATAAGCATCAATACACAGCTGTGACACCTGAATTGTCTCCATATCTAGCGTAATAGCAATTGATGCTAATCGAGACGCCATCACAATCTTTACACTCTTAGCCACCTGCATAGGAAATAAATGTTCTTCACAAAGTACTTTGTTCAATGCCATTATGAGAGCTTCACAAATTAATCAGAGAGATTTGAGTGGAAGAAGAAATGGCAGGGATCAAAATATATTGCTCTAAACAGGGCAAGGAATATTTTTAATATTATTCATAATATTTTACAGATTTTAAGTAGCTTTTCATGAACTTCATATTTTCCAGAACAAGTAAATGCTACATAAGTTATGTAGAAAATTGAAAATGTTGCATGAGTTATACCAAAGTTAAAATTTGAGTTCTTACCAGCGTTGCTTTCAGTAGATTTTCAATTGAGAAGCCCGGTGTACTGGAATGTAAGGCTATTATAGGAGTCATTTGATAAAAGCTTTTGAGAAAGAAGCAGTGTAGCAATCCAACTAGGGCTCGGTAGTGTTATTATCAATGATTTATTTGAAGATGCAAACTATGAAGTAAAAAAATAAAGGCAACCATCTCTAGCAGCATTCTTGCATAGTAAGTAGTTCATGCGACTAAGCAACTATTCTATCATAACAAAGACTGTTTAATACCTAAATTGACATCTTACTTGTCCCGGTCTGCAAAGACGGCCCGCGACTCCCTGTTTCCCATTTAAAGACCTCTTGGTAAAAAAAACACATATTTTAAACACCTTCAACCATTGACCATGCTCATGTGGTATCGATTTCGATGATGTGGCTTAAAAGCATGAGTGGAGAGCGCAAATATGAAAATCATCCCTGTTATCTTTCTTTCTACTTTTTTTTTTCTTTGGTCACCGCTCTCCAAACACTGCTATGCTTTCTGCTGCCATCAAAATTTAATATTTTCTGTCGAATTGGCCTAAAAACAACAACAACTACTACCCAGTATAGTCCCACGAAGTGGGGTCTGGGGATGGTAATATGTAGACAGACCTTACCCCTACCCGAAAGGGCAGAGAGTCTGTTTCCAATCGACTAAAAACCAGAGGTCAAAATAATCAAATTACCAAATTCCTCATGCCTCACGATCTTCAATATCCCCAACTCCCATCCTTTGAGTTCAATCCCATCCTTTGAGTTCTATCTGTACCACTCTTACCCAACTTGAATTTTGAAGCCAACAAGAGCAGACCGGACTTTTAAGAGTTGTAGGAGGTTGGATTCGAGATTGAAAAACAGGGATCCTGCCGGTCAACAAAGCAAGCAAAATGGCTAAGAGGGCAGTGGTGGTGTGCACAAGGAGAACTGTAGACAGGTGGAGGTGAAGAGTTTATAAGAGAGAAACTGGTGGAGGCCTAAGTTGCTTCGACTCTTCACTTTCGGTGTCGCACCCGTGTCAACACGACATGGGTGTGGGTGTAGGATCCCTAACGGATTTGGTCAACTGATTTTGCATACTTTGGCCAAAATGGACGGAGAAATTCAGGACAAATACAATGATTTTTTATATCAAAATAAATGCCAAGATGAATTTGAAGAAAATAGAGTACCTTGTACATAAAAATTTTTATGTCGTTCCTATTCCTTTTATCTCCTCATGTTCTCCTCTTGCTCAATATTTTTCTCCTTCTCGGAATACCTTATAAGTTTTTTACATAATGTCTCATAGTTTAACAAAATATTTTATACAACTCTACAACAACAACAACTAATACCCAGTATATTCCCACCAGGTGGGTTTGAGATTTTATACAACTCTATTTTTAGATATTTGAATTATTTTTAGCCGAATGCTTGCACGCACAACCGTCCCTGAATCTTAAAATTTAGATTATAAAAAATCCAACCTCTAGATCCGTACCCGTATCGGACACCCACTCCCAAGTCCAAGCAACTTAGGTGAAGGCAATATGCTCAGTGGTGGTAAGGCAATGAGGGTGGAGGTGAGTAAGAGGTGGAGGCCTGGTGCTGTTGGGATGCCCCGCTTGAGGGGGCTGGCGGTGATAAATGGCGTGTCATTCTTTTGTCTGCGATGTGTCAAAAAGTTATACGATGAGTATAACGCATAAGAGTGATTGAGGGATACACGCTATTTCTATTACAGAAGCGTTTGAAATGTGTTTTTACCAAGTACAGGTGTTTAAACGAAAAAAACGGAACTTAGGGGCCAACTTTGCAAAACGGAATACGTTGAGGTGTCAACTGAGGCATTAAGTCTAAAAAGATTTAGCAAATACAAGTAACTTACCTGTCCCAAAAGAGTTTTCTCAATGCGGGCTTTAATCATCCTTGCTGCAGTTAAATTAGCAGCAGACAGAAGTTTTGCAGTAATAATAGGAGTATTGATCTTTTTTGCTGCATTTATAATTTCTTTTATTCGAGGAACTCCAAGTGTAACATCTACCAAAGAGTTAAAGAAACAGGATGATATGATAAAAACCCATCTAGACTATCTAAAAAAACCAACTTGAAGATGCAAAATTAAGCTCCAAATAAACAAGGATACTCATGCTTGCAACTCCAGCAAAGTGAAAGGTTTTCAATGTCATCTGTGTCCCAGGTTCCCCAATACTCTGAGCTCCAATTGCACCAATAGCAGTTCCTGATTCTAGCCTTTTCAGGTGATAGCGAGAGATGCACATGTTGAGGAACACCTACAAAAAAGCAAGGAAAAGTAAAAAACCCACACATCACACAGTGCTATTAGTAACTTTATTGCTTGGGGAAATTACAGATACTTTCTCTTTTTAAAGTAGAAAAGATTTATCTCGAAGTTTCTCCTTTCTTTCTTTTCCTAAATTTATTCACTCAATGAAGTACAGCCCGTAGGTCTTGTAACCTATTTTGATACCCAACCGTTCCTAGAATACCGGACACAGATTCATGTCAATTTTTACATGCTATATCTTTATTTTTAAGTCCTACTACAGGGGATATTATAGAATTATTCCTTGATTCCAATTCAAATGATTTTGGCTAGCAGAACATTTAATATAGGATAAGACTCTCATGTTTACATGAGAAAAAGTGCAATGTAAAAATACTGACAGAAAAAGTGCAATGTAAGATGTTTAACAGCAAATGTGACACATCAAGGTCAATAACCGCTTTGCTTGCCGGCGCTCTTTCTAATTTTGGACTTCCCTGAATATGTGACGCACTTCAACTAACTAAAACGACTGTTGCATATGACTTTCAAAATTTGAAGAATTCATATTCATTTATGGGAGAAAGCACGGGAGAAATATAATAATTAATATTAAACATGATACAATGAGCCATATATACACACAATCTATCAGGCGATCCTGTCCAATCAGCATCGGAGTATCTAACGATCTACTCATGGCCTCGATCCTCAAACAATAAACCTTTACCTGGAGTTGATTTTATATACCGAAGAATGCGAACAACTGCATCCCAATGACTATCACACGAGGAACCCATAAACTGGCTCACAACACTCACAGGAAAGGAAATGTCAGGTCTTGTCACTGTAAGATAATTTAATTTACCAACTAACAGCATATATCTTGCAGGATCGTTAAGAGGTTCCCCCTGTCATGGAAGAAGTTTAGAGTTCGAATCCATCGGAGTGTCAACAGGTCTACAACTTGTCATTCCTGTCTCCTCAAGAATATCTAATGTATACTTCCGTTGTGAGATCACAATACATGAGCTAGACTGAGCGACCTCAATACCCAGAAAATACTTTAGTGTGCCCAGATCCTTAGTCTGAAAGTGTTAAAAGAGATGTTGCTTCAATTTAGTAATACCATCTTGCTCATTACCGGTAATAACAATGTCGTCAACATAGACCACCAGATAAATACAGAGACTCGAATCAGAATGCCAATAGAATACAGAGTGATTAGCTTCACTCCGAGTCATGCCAAAGTCCGGGATAACAGTGCTAAACTTATCAAACTAGGCTCGAGAAGACTGCTTCAGACCATAAAGTGATCGGCGCAAGCTACATACAAGGCCACGGGACTCCCCTGAGCAACAAACCTAGGTGGTTGCTCCATATAAACTTCATGCTTAAGATCACCATGTAAAAAAGCATTCTTAATGTCCAGCTGATAGAGGGGTCAATGGCGAACAACAACCATTGATAGAAAAAGGCGGACTGATGATATCTTAGCCACGGGAGAGAAGGTGTCACTCTAATCAAGCCCAAATATCTAAGTATATCCCTTGGCAACAAGACGGGCCTTAAGACGATCAACCTTACCATCTGGACCAACCTTGACTGCATACACCCAACGACAACCAATAGTAGATTTACCTGAAGAAAGAGGGACGAGCTCCCAAATACTACTTGTATGTAAAGCAGACATCTCGTCAGTCATAGCCTATCGCCACCCTGGATGAAACAATGTTTCACCTGCAGACTTAGGGATGGAAACAGAGGACAAAGAAGATAGAAAAGCATAATAAGGTGATGACAAACGATGATAACTTAAACCGATATAATGGGGATTAGGATTAATAAAGGAAATATCCATAACTAGAAACAGAGAAGAGGACTGAAGGGAAAATGAACTGTTGAGCTGGTGTCCTTATAGAGAAGGGTATATATATATATATATCTAAGAAAACCAAATTTCAATTGGTTGATAACTTCCAAAATATATCATAGGATTATGCGAGATTAAGAATTACATTATACTTGAAAAAATGATTATGTGCAAGACAAATTTGATTTACCTTTGTAGGTAACTTTTGATCAGATTTGGAGATTGGTATGCCTTTCCTTAAATCATGGATACTTTATTGGTCGTCTTAGGTATGGACCATCTCTAGCAATAGTAATATCAATACAAGGCATTAATGACTTAACATCGCCCAAAAACTGCTTATAATATTCCAAGAATTGTTGTTGTACCAAATCTGGCTCTATGAGTAACACTCCTTGATCATTGCAAATACAAGATATCTTGTTTCTAGATTGTTTTGCTTTCATTTGTGCAAGAAAATAGTTGGTGTTGGCATCTCCATATGATATCCATGTAGCTCTGGACTTCTACCTTAGTATTTGCTCTTGAATTCCCATCCACTTTTCCAACTGACTAAGTGATTCTTTCTCCTCAGCTATTAGCTTATTATTGAATATGTCTTGGGCTGTTTGATTCTGTACTTCCTGCACCTTCTGTTGTAACTTTTCAATTCTAGACTTTGTAGTAGACATTTGTTTGTTCATCACCCCTGCTTCACTTTGCAATGTCTTAAGCTTTATCCACAATCTATACATATGGTATCCGGTGATGTTTTTATCCCAACATTGTTTGACAACTTACTTAAATGAGTTCTGCTTGATTAGTACATTGAGGAGCCTGAAAGGTCTTTTCAACTTTTGTCGAGGGATCAATGTCCTGATAACAATAGGAGTATGATCTGAGCATTCTGGATTATAATAAACAGCCTCTATGTTTTCATATGCTTGAAACCATTTATCATTACCCATCACCCAGTCAATATGGCTATAAATTCTATCATCTCCATCTCTCTTATTACACCATGAGAATTGCCAACCTTTTCTATTAACTTGGCCTAGACCAATATCAGTAACACAAGATTGAAAATAATTGTTTCATTTACATGCACCGGCAGCCCATTAATTCTATCTTCTGTGGAGAGAATAACGTTAAAGTCACCAAGAATAATCCAAGGCTCAATAGTGTATCCCATAGGACTCTTCTGCCCCTGCAGTATTGCAACCACATACAAAAGACATCTTGCATTAAAACTGAGAGTTATTATCTTCAACAGAGCAGTGTACCACCTGTGGGGTACTTTCCAGAATAGTAACAGTTACACGGCTTTGTCTCCAGCATAACCCTATTCTACCATTTGGTACTTGAGTATAATCATGATGAAGCCTCCAATCTGTATGAGATTTTCTAGTAATTGTTTTGGCATTTGTTTGTCTAATTTTTGTTTCTAGACATCCTACTAAGTCAATTTTACTCTTGAGCAAAAAACTTTTAAATTCTTTTTGCTTAAATGGCTTGTTTATCCCCCTAATATTCCATGAGCAGAAAATTATGGGGGAGGTTTCGCAATTGGACCATCCCTCTGCAACTTTCCAGTATTAACTTTTCTGCTCCCCATAAGTCTTCTACTTGTAGGTTCTCTAATTTTTAAGTATAGTTTCTGAATTGATTAAAATCCTTCTCATTATCTGACTCTTCTTCTGTCTGTGGTATCTCATTACTTCCTTGAAACCCTACCACTTGCTTCCCTCTAAATTGAACTTGGAAAGGGGTAGTGTGAGTCTCCTCCTGGTGTATCACTATTGGAGGAGTGTGAACTGTGACATCTTGGTTCTTAAGAGGAGCTGTTGGTTCTTCTATTTTAGCTTTTGGTTTAGCATGCCTTACTTTCCTAGTATATTTATCATGATTGGGGTTCTTGATAAAGCCTTGAAATCCCTGCTTCTATTTTGGAGAATTCTCCTTTTGGTGTCCAACCTGTATACACTCTTGACATAGAATAGGCTTTCATTCATACTCAATATTTTGGCTCCAAATACCACAATCTGGGACTTCAACATTAACAGATTCAGGTAATACTTGGGTGATATCCATCTCAATTAGAACTCTTGCATAAGATATTCTGTCACCTTTAGCTATTAGAACATCAGTACACATGGGTTTGCCAATGAAGCTAGCAATTCTTCCTAGATTTTCCTTAGACCAGTATAGGAATGGCAATCTATGGAAATATACCCATATTGGCAGTACACGCATTGTTTCCTTATGCAGCTAAAAATCTGAACTCCATTTTTTAGAATCATTGGCCTATTCCTAAATGTGTAAGGCCTATTTGTCCTCTTCAGATTCAAATTGAAAGATATAGTACTCATCATCATGTAGGAAGACCCTAGGTGTGTTCGCAAAGTGCCAAACCCTATACACAAACTGAAGCATTTCCTTGAATTTTGGGGTTCCCCCAAACACATACCCAATCAGCGAACATTGCCATTTCTGCTTCTGTTTATCAGTTTCCTACTGATTCAATTGCACAATCTTCATTCAATATTTCATCACTGAGGGATAGAATTTGAGTTTCATCCCTTGAGTTTGTGTTTGATTATTCTTCACCACCTTTGGCATTGTTGGTGTTGCATGTGGTGTCTCTATTGCAAAGGTCAATTTTCGGGCAGGTTGGGTATGAACTTCTTCTATATTTTTAACTTTCTGGGTTTCCCTTTTTCTCAGTCTGACTCGAGGTCCCTGGTAACCAGCTACCCAACTGTATTGGCGCTAGGTTTTGTTGTATCCCTGAAGATGGAGTGATTTGCCTCACTGATTTGACAAATTTTAATTTTTGGATAGATTCCTCTATTGGCTAAACTTTAGGGTTTAACTCTTGTAGCTTTCTATGTGAAGATGTTGTTTGTGTATCCCTCTTTTCTGTCTCCTGGGTTGGGCTTTGAGTCTGAGTGAGCTTTGGATCAATAAGTTTTTTAGTGATAGTTGGGGTATAGACTTGAGGGGCTCTCCGTTTCCGGCGAGCCATGGTGGTGGTGCACGTTAGCAAACCTTGCTTAACATACACCTGTGGACTTTCTCTCTCCTCCCTCTAAAACCTTAAATCTTTTTATTTAAGCTAATTGATTCTGTTCATCATTGTTAGGGATTTTGAAGTTCAGTAGGTTCTTTTCCCATGTTTTGCCTCTGATTTTCCCCAGACCTTTTTTCTCTTCTTTTAATATTTGTCCTCTTTCCTTTTGGGTTCTCTATATAATTTTTTTAACTTTGCAATATTATGGCAAGTGTGTGTTCAATCAAGTGGTAAAACTGTATTCTTAAACTCTAAGCACACTGAGTATTGGACTTTCATGGTTTTCTATGTTCTATCAGTACTTTCTTTATTTTGTAATTTCATGACTGATATATGCTAAATGAAAGGCTATGACTCCTGTAGTTGCTAAATCGGAGGCTGATACTCAACAAATCTTAATTTAGGATTTCTTTATTTATGGAATTGTTTGCATCTCAAATTTTATCATTAGATGCGCTGTAAGATGGTAAAATTCCAAAACATCACTTGCAACCACGTGATTCTACTCTATTTAACTTAATTTATATACCAAGTTGGCCATGTGGCCTAGACTTTGCAAAGTATGCAACTCCAAATATTTTCTTACATATTGTAGTTGGACTTGTAAATATGGTGAATCCATTTTAGATGCAAATGTGAGCTCCTAAGAATTGTTAGGAAGAATGGAAAGAACATTAATCATAACTGCCAAGTATTTGCTCACATATTGTAAAAGCACTAAAGGAGCAAGATCCAGATACAATATCCATAAAGATAAAAAAAACATATAATTGCACTTCATATGACTAGTGGTCCAGATACTTCTTTGGTCGAGAAGGATATACTGAATATTAACAACTCAATATTGATTGAGCACGACATGAAGGGCAATAAAGTCTTGTGTATTGATAGATTTTAAATACTTTTGCCTTATGTTTTGATGATCTAACAAACTTTCTAATAAGAATCAGTTAGGAAACCTGATCTACGTTGGATGGCTGCAAACTTCGACATACTCCAGTAAAAGCTGAATTGCTACAAATACAGAAGCTAGGAACCAATCCCGAACCTATTTCTCCTTTGGTTCCTCTGTAGTGGTACAGAGTCATTTGGACACAGCTAGAACTGAAGTGACTGACGGTATTGCTTCTACCACACTGCAACACACTGACAGTCCACTCACTCTCCAACCAAAAGCATTCACATCACTTCAAGTGATGTGATCAGTTGTACCCGATAAAGCTTCATTTAAAAACATCACTTGAAGGGTTCTGTTTCTCATTCAAGCCTTTTTGCAAAAACAGAAAAATTATTCTCTCAAGTTTGAAGAACAAGGATGAACGCCACTACGGACCAATTCCTAAAAGATTGATTGTTGTTGTCCTAGTTGAGTTGTAACCTTGTTATTGTATTTACCACATCTCCTAAAATCGCTTACATAGAAGCAACTGATTAGGACTCCTCTTGTAAATCCCTAAACTCGTTGAGTCTAAGTTGTGACTAGATTTAATCATAAGAAAAAGTCTTTGTAATTGTAGAACTACAAAGTGGCTTGTGGTGATATCATCACAAGTTAGAAAAAGCTTTTGTAACTAGGATAGTCACAAAGTGGCTTGTGGTAAAGGTACCACAAGTTAGTTGAGTAAATCCTTTGCAATAGGAAGTATTATAAAGTGGCTTGTAATAGGTAAGATTACAAGCTAGTAAAGTTAAAAGCTTACAGGTGTAGGTCGTGGTTTTTTGATCCCTTTGTGTGGGATTTTTCCATGTAAAAATCCTCTGCCTCATTTACTTACTGCTTTACTAAGTGCTCTCAACGGGAACTTGTAGAGGACCAGGTACTCTACAATTTGGTGGACTCATACAAACTAACAATTGGTACCAGAGCAGGTTTTTCCTATTAGATTAACACCTAGGAAGGATCCTCATGATGGATCCACTAAATTTTGAAGAAGGTCAATCCATATACCGCTCACTCAAGTTTGACGGAAAGTACTATTGGTGGTAGAAAGCTAGAATGTATGATTTCATCATTGCTGAGGATTGTGAGCTTTGGGATATTATATGTGATGGTTGTTAGAAACACGTTCTCAATGCAATATACTAAACGTGTACTCTTTTGTAGGTTTTGATGAATGACAAACGAAGCAAAAATTGATATATGACGGAATTCAAGTACAAGCGCACAATGGTTGCGAATAAGATTGAAGTTCAAGATATAGCTTTTAATTGTTATTGAGTTGTTCTAAATTGTAATCTCGATCCTATAACTTGACTCATAGTTTGGCCTCTCTCATAAAACTATTTTCCAAAATCATGCATATTTAATTCTGTGTCAAAAAGATTTTAAATCATGCATATTTACATTAGACAAAATGTTTTCTAAACATGCCTCAAAAATCTGGGCTAAAATAATTGATTATGTACTTATGATAATCGATTGTTTCTGAGCCAAGACTGCATG
The DNA here is from genome assembly GCA_034376525.1 of Nicotiana benthamiana. Lineage (NCBI taxonomy): Eukaryota > Viridiplantae > Streptophyta > Magnoliopsida > Solanales > Solanaceae > Nicotiana > Nicotiana benthamiana. Next base: position 7,648,605 of record CM067325.1, read on the forward strand.
ACAATCGATTATGAATTAATGGTAATCGATTGTGAGTAAGACAGTGAACATCAGGTTTTTCCAAATCTGCATGATAATCGATTGTGAACAAATGACAATCGATTGTTGTTGAGGTAAAGTTTTTCAATACTCAAAATAATCGATTATGAACTAATGGTGATCGATTGTGTTGAGTTGATGTCTTCCAGTGATTTTAAATTTAATTAAGTAATCGATTATGTCTTTAGATAATCGATTATCACTGAGACAGTAAGTTTTATGATTTTCAGAAAATAACAAGTAATCGATTGTTTCAAAGGACAATCGATTGTTGAAGCTGGCCGTTGTCAAATGATTTTCAAATACCATAAGGTAATCGATTATTGATTCTAGATAATCGATGTTCTGCTTAAAATCTAGAAATGATTTTTAGAACGTTGCTGAAGTAATCGATTATTGATTTTATATAATCGATGTTTTGCTTAAAATCTGGAAATGATTTTTAGAACGTTGCTAAAGTAATTGATTATGAACTTAGTGTAATCGATTATCTGATTTTGAATATTGCCACTAATCGATTATAGATTGTGTATAATCAATTGTGAAGCGTTCAATCTGGGATTGATTTTTAAACTGACTGGCAGATAATCGATTGTTTGGTCTTAATAATCGATTATCACTGAGTAATTTCAGCAACTCTTAATTGGCAATTAGACAACGGTTGAACCAACTTTTTGAACTATAAATACAGCTTCATTTCAGTGTTTTAACAACAACAACATACACAAACTGATCATTACATTGCTATAAGCTTTCATTCAATTGTTCTTCATTTTCTACTCATTTCATAAAGCTTTTGAGAGCCATATTATTGCTTAAAGTTGTTGTGATCTTGAACATATTCTTTTACTCATATCTACTCAATAAGGAGTACTTTAGTTAAGTGAGTGTCCAAGTATTTGATATACTTGTAAGAGAATTGCGATTCTCTTGTTTCAAGGAACTTGCGTTTCCTTGGGTGAAGTCTTTGAGATTGCGATCTCCGAGCAACTGTTTGAGGCTTGTGTCCTCAAGTGTGTAACGGTTTGTTGAGCACCCTTAAGCTTAACAAGATAGTGAAAAATCTCGAGAGAGTCTCTCGGGGACTGGACTAACCACGTTGGTGGCCAACCAGTATACATCTTTGTGTAAGTTTATTTTCTGCATTTATTTTACTTCCTGCAAAGTTTAAATTCCGCAAGAAAACGCTAAATTCTATTAATATGCTATTCACCCCCCCCTCTAGCGTAAAGCGTAGTTTCTAACAATTGGTATCAGAGCCCAACTCTCTGAAAACTTAACCGTTTGAGAGAACCATCCATGGCTTCTACTCTTGACTCTTTTGCAGGAATTGAAGAAGGACAATGCTCTACACGACCTCCTCTATTCAACGGCACAAACTACTCATACTGGAAGGAGAGGATGCAAATCTTTGTGCAATCAAATAGCTTTCATTTGTGGAAAGTATTCACCAATGGAAACCAAATCCCAACCAAGAAGGTGGAAGACGAATGGGTTCCAAAGACCGAAGAGGAATATACCGCGGAGGATATTCGTAAGGTTCAAAATAATGCCAAAGCTATAAATTTATTATATTGTGCTGTTAATGCTAACGACTACAGGAAGATATCATGTTGCAAAACAACAAAAGAAATGTGGGATAAGCTTGAAGTGACATACGAAGGAACCGACCAGGTACGAGAAGCTAAAATTGATTTCTTAACTCACTCTTATGAACTATTCCACATGAAGGAAGGAGAGAAAGTAGACGAAATGTTTGAGCGATTCTCAATGATCGTGAATGATCTACACGCCCTCAAAAAGACGTTTACGGATAGAGAACTTGTCCGGAAGATCCTCAGAAGTCTCACTCCGGCATGGCGATCAAAGGCCGATGCAATCCAAGAATCCATTGGCATCACAAATGTCACAATTGACACATTAAGAGGTAATCTCAAAACCTATGAATCAACTATACTTAACCCGTTTGTTGATGATCAAAGAAGGCAAAGGATTGCTCTAAAGGCTAGTCAACCACAAATTGATGAGGAAGGTGACAACGAGTTTGGACTCGTTATCAAAAGGTTTCAAAAATTCATGCGCAAAGAGTATGAACGCAAGAACAAAAAGCAAGGCGATCAACTAAAATGCTATGAATGTGGAGAAACCGGGCACATAAAATCAAATTGCCCTAACATCAAAAAGGAGAAGAAACCCTTCAAAAAGCAACGTGCATACATCTCTTGGGGAGGAGATTCTGGAGATGAAGCAAGCGAAGAGGAAGACGATGAAGCAGCAAATTTATGTCTCATGGCTCAAGAAGACGGCAAAGACGAGGTAAGTCAAATCTCTTCTCAAAATTTCTTTACTCTTGATGAAATGAGAAATGCTTTTGATGAACTATATGCTGAATTTATCAAAGCTTCAAAAACTGTAAAAAGTGTTAAAGAAAGCGCTTCTCTAAAAGAAAAAGATTTTCAAACACAGCTTTCATTAAAAGAAAAAGAATTAGAAAAACTGGTTTTCGAAAATGAGAAGCTAAAAGAGGAAAACAAGTTTTATGGAAAAAGAAGTGCTGATAAACCTGAAGGTTCTACTAGAAACTGTTCTTCTTGTGTGCTTCTTAAGAATGAAGTAGCTAGACTTAAAGGCACATTAGATAAGTTTAATTCTTCGCATAAAAACTTGAATGATGTGCTTGTTAATCTAAAATCAACTAAACATGGAATAGGATTCAAGAATGAAGAAAAGGTTGGTGCTAAACCACAACAACCTAGAGCTCAACCTAGGACTAATAACCAAAATGCTTATCCTAGAAGTAGAAATCCTAGAAATAACTTGCATGTTAGACCAAATAGTGAAAATGCTAGAAGACCTAGAAATGATGCATATTTTAGGCCAAACCTTGAACAATTTAGAAGACCAAGAAATGACCCTCCACCTAGAAATAGATATTCTAGAAATGATGCATATTTTAGACAAACTTGTGAACCTCCTAGAGCTCATAATAGGAGAAACAATGGTGTTCAAAGTAGAGTAAGCAACCTTCATTCATCTAGTTACTATGTACCTAGAAAAATGCATAATCCCAACGTGACTTGTCATTATTGTAGACGTATTGGTCATATTGCTCCCGCTTGCTTTACTCGTCATAGACATATAAATCAATTGCATCATTATAACATGCCTAACCCTCAAGGACCCAAGATGGCATGGGTACCTAAAGAACATTAATTTGTTTTGTAGGTGTGCTTGAAGGGATCAAGTGTACTATGGTACCTTGATAGTGGATGCTCCAAACACATGACGGGAGATGAATCCAAATTCCTTCAACTAGAGCACAAAGAAGGAGGAAGTGTCACATTTGGTGATAACAATAAAGGAAAAATCATCGGCATTGGTTCGGTCGATAAGGACGAAAACTCCTCTATTAAACATATACTACTTGTGAAAGGTTTGAAGCATAATCTCTTGAGCATAAGCCAATTATGTGACAAGGGAAATCTTGCTCTATTTAATTCGGATGAATGTCTTGTATTTAGACGTAGTGATTTCAAGATCATACTTCGTGGTTTTAGAATTGATAATATCTATATGGTTGATCTTGCAAACTCCTCACCCGAATATGTTGATTGTTTAGTAAGCAAAGAGGATAACTCTTGGCTATGGCATCGTAGAGTAGCACACATGAACATGCATCTTTTGAACAAGCTTCTTTCTCAAAACTTAGTAGTTGGTCTTCCCAGTTTAAAGTTTGAAAATGATTCTATTTGCGATTCTTGTCAAAAAGGGAAGCAAACCAAAGCATCTTTTAAATCCAAGAATATTGTTTCAACGTCTAGACCTTTGCAATTACTTCACATGGATTTATTTGGTCCCTCTCGTATTGAAAGTCTTGGTAAAAATAAATATGTTTTTGTAATTATTGATGACTTTTCTAGATTTACTTGGACTCTATTTCTTGCAAATAAAAGTGATGCTTTTCAAAATTTCAAGTATTTCCTTAAGTGTGTTCAAAACGAAAAGGAATCGAGCGTCACTTCGATTAGAAGTGATCATGGGGGAGAGTTTGATCACAATCTCTTTGCGGATTTTTGTGACGAACTCGGAATCGAACACACCTTTTCCGCTCCACGGACACCACAACAAAATGGGGTGGTGGAAAGGAAAAATAGGTGTCTCGAAGAGATGGCAAGAACCATGCTCGACGAAGCTAAGATTCCCAAATATTTTTGGGCGGACGCCGTGAGTACCGCTTGCTATGTTTTAAATAGAGCAGCAATTCGGCCGATACTCATGAAAACCCCATATGAACTTTATAAGGGTAGAAAACCCAACATTTCTCATTTACGTGTTTTTGGTTGTAAATGTTTTGTTCATAATAATGGGAAGGACCAATTGGGTAAGTTTGATGCTAAATCGGATGAAGGTATTTTCATTGGTTATTCCTCACGTAGCAAAGCATATAGGATCTTTAACAAAAGAACCCAAATTGTGGAGGAATCCCCTCATGTTGTGTTTTCCGAAGATAATACTCGCTTGGCGAGAAAGGAATCCGGTTTTGATCTTGCAGGTATCTTGGATAGCTTGAAAGATAAAATCCAAGAAGAACCTTCAAAGGAAAACAAAAATAAAATTGGGGAACAACCAACGGAAGAAGTGCCACAATTAGAAAAAGGAATAAATACGCCTAACGAGTGGAGAACGATCAAGGATCATCCTCTCGAACAGGTAATTGGCGATGTTGGAGAAAAGGTAAGTACCCGAAACTCTCTTAAGAACACTCTAGGACACAATTCTTAAGAGTTCACGGCATTACTTGTTAACACTAGTGTAATTTATTAATTTCGCTATAAATTACTAACTTGAGCGTCGGAGACGTTTAAATCTATTTTGCAGGTATCACCCCAAAGGTAGGGGGAATTATGAAGTTTTAGCACAAAATAATCGACTATTTCAAGCCACTAATCGATTATTTTCTGTGCAGTACATCGATTATCAGTATCAATAATCGATTGTTTATGACTGATTATTACTATTATGCATCTGTGTTTAATTTTTTACTTCCTAAATTGCATAATCGATTTCCGCGTCAGTCATTCAGCAATGCTTTCTACAACAATCGATTATTTTTTCATACAATCGATTATTTGACAAATTCTGATATTCTCCAAGTTCACTGTATCAAATTAGTTCCCTAAATAATCTATTACCAAGAATTGACAATCGATTACTTCATATTAATTTTTTGTTACCGTTTGGCTCCTCAATCGATTCCTGTCAGGTCTTAAAGGCTCCATAATCGATTACCAAAATTTAACAATCGATTATTTCATTCAAACTTTTTACCGTTTGACTCAAGAATCGATTTGTCAGATTCAAAATCTCAATCAAACAGTAAATACAATCGATTATTTCAGTTCAATAATCGATTATCTAACGGTCAGTAATTTTAATTCTTACCGTTTTCTGACTGCTCCTAAACCAAAATCTCAGCAAATGTCTCCATTCAATGCTTGATAATCCTTTCCTCTATAAATAGGCATCATAAGAGCTCACATTCACCCACTCAAGCACTATCTCTAGTATTCAAAAGCTAAATCTCTTCTATTTTCTTTGCCAAATTCCAGCAGTCTTTCTCCTAACATGTCTGGACGATCTTCAAAACGTTCCCGATCCTAACATGGCGCATCAGCCTCAACCGCCCCTCCTCCTTTAAATTTTCCATACCAAGACGGTTCCGTCTTGTTCTTTGAAACTGAAAATGAACTCACAAGGTTCCTATCAAAATTTGAGAAACGCACCATTCTTCCTCCTCGGTTCTCAAATAGTAAACTCCTTGAGCCTTTCACCCCTGCCGCAAATATGTTAAAGGAGTGTCAACTATATGACTTCTTGCTTCTCACTCATCCTCACATAAACACAACTCTCGTTCAAGCTTTTTACTCAAACCTCCATAAAGATGAAGATGGCGAACTTGTCATCTCCATTAATGGGGTTCAAATTCTTCTCTCTGAAGAGAATCTCCACACCATTGCCCGCCTTCCAAATGAAGGTGAAGACCTTTATCGGTATATTGATAAGGCCGGGGCTCTCTTTGATGAAACCATCCTTCTCCACCAAGCCGGTATAACCTCCTATGATCCATCTATCTCTACCCGTCGTCCTACCATAACGGGAATGGATCCAAACTACCGGTTGATTCTTTACTTCATCACCCGAGTCCTCAAGCCTAGACGGCACAATCACACCACCATCTCCCAGGAGGATACCAAACTTCTGCATGCCATTGTCACCTGAGCCAAAATAAATTGGTGTCGGCTCATCAAAATTCATATGCTCGATGCCATCGGTGATGACATGCCTCTTCCTTATGCCCTCCTCATTATGAACTTCCTTGAAGCATCCGGATTTGTCACGGAAAATGGTCCTCTCAAAAGGAGTACCAAAATTTGGGAAATCTCGGAGTCTTCTTTCCATCATGATGGTGATCATGCTCCAGCTCCTTCTTCAAGTCGTCCACCCCGTCGTGCTCGTTCGTCCCAAGAGCCTACTCTCCAAACCATATCCGACCAGCTTGCTCAACTCACTCATGAGATCCATGGATACTTTGATCATGTCAATTATCCATATGCAGCTCTCGTTCCTTTTGAAGCAGCGCTGGATAACGAGGCGGACAACGACGGAAATGAATAAATTTTTTTGTGTTTTGTGTGGTTTTTGCTGTTGTTCTCTTTGGTTCCCATTGATGTACCCTCTTTTTTTTCCAATAAATAAACCTTGTTTATTTCATCTTTTTGCATCCTTCCTTACTATTTTTTTTTTGCTAATGGCAAAAGGGGGAAGAAAACGGGATATCGGGTATGCACCACCTCTTAATTCATTGATTGCTTATAAGCTAAAATTGAGGGGGAACTCTTAAATTGAGGGGGAACAAGAACAAAATTGCATAATTGTTACTTGTCTTGAATTGTCAATATCTTTTGCCTAAATTGCATATCCCGCTTAATGTTTGCCATTATCAAAAAGGGGGAAATTGTTAGAAACACGTTCTCAATGCAATATACTAAACGTGTACTCTTTTGTAGGTTTTGATGAATGACAAACGAAGCAAAAATTGATATATGACGGAATTCAAGTACAAGCGCACAATGGTTGCGAATAAGATTGAAGTTCAAGATATAGCTTTTAATTGTTATTGAGTTGTTCTAAATTGTAATCTCGATCCTATAACTTGACTCATAGTATGGCCTCTCTCATAAAATTATTTTCCAAAATCATGCATATTTAATTCTGTGTCAAAAAGATTTTAAATCATGTATATTTACATTAGACAAAATGTTTTCTAAACATGCCTCAAAAATCTGGGCTAAAATAATCGATTATGTACTTATGATAATCGATTGTTTCTGAGCCAAGACTGCATGACAATCAATTATGAATTAATGGTAATCGATTGTGAATAAGACAGTGAACATCAGGTTTTTCCAAATCTGCATGATAATCGATTGTGAACAAATGACAATCGATTGTTGTTGAGGTAAAGTTTTTCAATACTCAAAATAATCGATTATGAACTAATGGTGATCGATTGTGTTGAGTTGATGTCTTCCAGTGATTTTAAATTTAATTAAGTAATCGATTATGTCTTTAGATAATCGATTATCACTGAGACAGTAAGTTTTATGATTTTCAGAAAATAACAAGTAATCGATTGTTGCAAAGGACAATCGATTGTTGAAGCTGGCCGTTGTCAAATGATTTTCAAATACCATAAGGTAATCGATTATTGATTCTAGATAATCGATGTTCTGCTTAAAATCTGGAAATGATTTTTAGAACGTTGCTGAAGTAATCGATTATTGATTTTATATAATCGATGTTTTGCTTAAAATCTGGAAATGATTTTTAGAACGTTGCTAAAGTAATTGATTATGAACTTAGTGTAATCGATTATCTGATTTTGAATATTGCCACTAATCGATTATAGATTGTGTATAATCAATTGTGAAGCGTTCAATCTGGGATTGATTTTTAAACTGACTGGCAGATAATCGATTGTTTGGTCTTAATAATCGATTATCACTGAGTAATTTCAGCAACTCTTAATTGGCAATTAGACAACGGTTGAACCAACTTTTTGAACTATAAATACAGCTTCATTTCAGTGTTTTAACAACAACAACATACACAAACTGATCATTACATTGCTATAAGCTTTCATTCAATTGTTCTTCATTTTCTACTCATTTCATAAAGCTTTTGAGAGCCATATTATTGCTTAAAGTTGTTGTGATCTTGAACATATTCTTTTACTCATATCTACTCAATAAGGAGTACTTTAGTTAAGTGAGTGTCCAAGTATTTGATATACTTGTAAGAGAATTGCGATTCTCTTGTTTCAAGGAACTTGCGTTTCCTTGGGTGAAGTCTTTGAGATTGCGATCTCCGAGCAACTGTTTGAGGCTTGTGTCCTCAAGTGTGTAACGGTTTGTTGAGCACCTTTAAGCTTAACAAGATAGTGAAAAATCTCGAGAGAGTCTCTCGGGGACTGGACTAACCACGTTGGTGGCCAACCAGTATGCATCTTTGTGTAAGTTTATTTTTTTGCATTTATTTTACTTCCTGCAAAGTTTAAATTCCGCAAGAAAACGCTAAATTCTATTAATACGCTATTCACCCCCCCTCTAGCGTAAAGCGTAGTTTCTAACAATGGTCTGGTTGTTCCACTCAAGACCAGCGGAGAATACGCTGAAGCAGACAAGAAAGCAATGAAGAAGAATACTCGTGCCAAGAAAATTCTGGTACATGGTTTGGAACATAACGAGTATGACAGAATCTCTACATGCGACACTGCCAAAGAAATATGGGAGGCTTTGCAAATAGCTTATAATGGAACTACACAAGTAAGACAAGATAAATCTAATGTAATGATAGTTCTACGATGGCAGTTGAAGGCTAGGAGATTGGATATGACTCAACGCTTGCTTTGATGGCACAATCAGATAATGATGAAGACAATGGCAATGAAGAGGTAAACTTCAGGGATTTTCAGAAAAATTTGAAATCCTACTCTCCAAAAAACTCATGTGTTTAGCTGATATTTTAATTACGACTTTTTGTAGTCTTGCGGAGGATAGGGGTTCCTTGTTCCTAGAACTAGAAGAATTTGAACATACTAGAAAAGACTTAGTGGTTGTAATTACTGATCAAAAGAAAGCCATTGAAACTCTTAAAAAAGAAAAGAATGATCTCTTGGCAGAAACTGCTGACTAAAGGAAACAAATAATAGAGCCCTTGACTAAGTCAAAACCTGAAAACCCTGAAAGAGGAAAGAAGATAGTTAGTGAGGAATACGTTAGGCTTGAAGATGAGGTGAAGGCCTTGAGATGTAGTATGAGCACTGAAATTGAGAAAAATGAGCTCCTCCAAGCCAATCTAGAAAAAGTAATGAATGATCTTGAGAAGTCTCTAAAGTGGACTTGGTTCGTAGGATCTACCCCTGCCTTGTTCACTAATGTAATTAAAAAGGGGCAGGGAGTAGGGTTCCTAAGGAAGACAGCTCTTTACAACCCTCACAGTAAGAACGCCACTGCATCTGATAACTGGCCTCGTACCCAATATGGGAACATTGGGCACTCCGAGGAAGGTGTCCAAGCCAAGAACCAATCAGTACCAAAAGATAAAATGGTTGCTGAAACTGTGACTACAAAAGAGGGACTAGGTTCTACTCACAAAAAACAGACTTTACCTGCATGGACTAAGAGAGCTTTTATTCATCCTCTTGTTTACTACAATGAACCCAAACTTGTTTGGGTTCCTAAAAGTAGCTCCTAAGTTTCTTGTGCAGGGAACAGAGGCGGAAAGTGGTTAATAATGGTTCATAGATAGTAGGTGTTCAAAACATATGACAGGAACATCATGGACTTTTTCTCACTAAAAGCCCTGCAAGGAGGGAGTATATCCTCTGCAATGGCAAAAAGGGGTACATTCTTAGAGTTGGAAAAGTTGAGAAGTCACTCACTCACTCTATTAAAAATGTGTATTATGTTAATAGACTCAAGTACAGCCTTCTGAGTGTCTCCCAAATTTGCGATAAAGGAAATAAGGTATAGTTCTTGTCCAAAATATGTACATTCACTGACCTTGTGACTGGGAAAATAGTTCTAGTGGGCAAAAGATACAAGAATATCTATGTTACAGATTTTGAATCTTTACACAGTGGTGATCTGAGTTGTCTGAAGGCGGTTGACGATGATGTTGAACTATGGCACAGAAGATCGAGGCATGCAAGCTTTTTCCTTTTGAACAAACTAATTCAGAAGGACTTGGTCCATGGTCTGCCTATATCACAATTCAAAAAATAAAAGGTCTGTGATGCCTATGCCAGAGGAAAACATGTAAAGTCTTTCTTTAAGTTATAAAGAGATGTGAGCACCTCAAAGTCACTTGAGCACCTGCATATGGATCTCTATGGACCCATGAGGGTGCAAAGTAGAGGAGGAAAGAGATACATCTTCGAGATAGTGGACGATTACTCCAGATTCACGTGGATTCTATTTCTCAGAACAAAAGATGAAATGGCTGAAGTATTTGTGGCATTTGGGAAGAAAACCCAAGAGAAGATGGAGTCTAGAGTTGTATGCATTAGATCAGATAACGGAACAGAATTAGACAATGTCAAGTTTGATGACTTCTGTAATGAAAATGGTATCACCCACAACTTCTCATCTCCCAGAACTCCACAGCAAAATAGAGTAGTAGAAAGAAATAACAGAACTATGGAAGAAATGGCAAGAACAATGTTTATTGACACTAGACTTCCAAAGAATTTTTTGGCTGAAGCTGTCAACACTGCCTGCTATTTGGTGAATAGGTGCATGCTCAGATCAATCCTGAACAAGACCCCATATGAATTATTGAATGGAAGAAAACCCAAGTTGACTTACCTAAGAACATTTAGATGAAAATGTTATGTTCTCAACAATAGAAAGGATCAACTTGGTAAGTTCGATGCCAAAAATGACGAAGGTATATTTCTAGGGTACTCTTCTCAAAGCAAAGCCTACAAAATATATAACAAGCGGACTCAATGTGTTGAAGAAAGTGTCCATGTTATCTTTGATGAATCTCATCCATCCCGTGAGAAGAATGTTGAGGAAGACCAAGATGGAGAACCCTTCTTATTCACAGTGAAGTCATTAACATGTCAAACGGAAAGGCAGATATGATGAGCCAAGTGAAGGAGGCAATGAAGACAATGCTGGGTCATCATCAACAGAGCCAAACACTTCAATCACAATGGTCAGTACAGATTTTGTGTAGATAAATTTCCTGGAAAATGATGTAGAAATCTTTATCTTAGAAAAAGAAAAAAAGAGAAAAATATTATTGGTTACAGAATCTTGTAGAAAGTAAGGGCTACAGTTTAACCGTGAAACCTACAACATTGCAGTAGATAACTATTTTAAAGACCTCTGAATTCCTCTGTTATTTTTAAGTTGGGGACTGAATTGGTACTCCTAGGCGGACAACACAATGCTAGGTCATCATCAACAGAGCCAAACACTTCAATCACAACTACTGAAGTTGAAGAAAGAGTTGTTGATGCAGATCAAGGAACTCCACTGGCTTCTGAGAGAAGGATAGAGGATAATCAACCAAACATATCTTCTTCCTCTTAGAATGAACCCCAGACATCTAAATGGAGACATCAAAGTGCTCACCCTATCCACAACATAATCACTCCTTTAGATTTCAGAGTCCAAACCAGGTCAAGAGCTAGAAATTCACTTGCCCCCTCAGCCTTTCTCTCCTAGATAGAACCCAAAAATGTCAAGGAAGCCTTTAAAGATGCAGATTGGATTACAGCCATGCAAGACGAGCTGCATCAGTTTGAGAGAAATAGCATTTGGTACCTAGTACCTAGACCTCCAGATAGAACCATTATAGGAACCAAGTGGGTATTCAGAAACAAGCTCGATGAGCATGGAATTACCACAAGGAACAAAGCCAGGCTAGTGGTTCAAGGTTACAATCAGGAGAAAGGAATTGACTATGACGAAACATTTTCTCCAGTGGCTCATATGGAAGCCATCAGAATTCTGATTGCCTTTGGTTTTCATATGGAATAAACTTTGTTCCAAATGGATGTGAAAAGTGCATTTTTCAATGGACCAGTTAGGAAGAAGTCTATGTGAAGCAACCCTTGTGTTTGAAAGTCATGAGCACCCTGAATATGTGTTCAAATTGGACAAGGCCCTGTACGGGCTAAAGCAGGCTCATCGAACATAGTATGAAAGACTATCAAAATTTCTCTTAGAAAACGTCTTTAAGAAAGGAAAGATTAACAACACTCTTTTCTTAAAGAAACGAGGAAGGAACCTGCTCATTGTTCAGGTTTATGTTGATGACATTATTTTCGGAGCAACAACTGACTCTATGTGTAAAGAATTTGCAAAACTTATGGAAGTGAGTTTGAGCATGATAGCGGAATTAAATTTCTTCATGGGTCTTCAAGTAAAACAGTCTCCAAAAGGTACCTCCATCTGTTAGTAAAAATACATCAGGAAGCTCTTGAAGAGGTTTGACATGGAAGCATCAAAGGTGATAGACACTCCTATTGCAACTGCCACTCGACTGAACATAGATGAAACAGGGTCTCTTGTGAATCAAACAATGTATAGAAGTGTCATTTGGTCTCTTCTATGTCTCACTGCCAGTCGACCTGATATCATTTCCAGCGTAGGATTATGTGCGAGGTTTCAATCAAATCCCGAGGAATCTCACTTAAAGGCTGCCAAAAGAATACTGAGATATCTCAAAGGCATGCAGGACCTGGTGCTATACTATCCATCATGTGACAATTTTAACCTAATCGGGTATGCTGATGCAGACTATGCATGTTATCTTGTGGATAGAGAAAGCACTTCTGGAATGGCTCACTTCCTAGTATCATGCCTTATCTCTTGGGGAACAAGAAAACAAAATTCAGTGGCTCTTTTAACAGCTAAAGCTGAATATACAGCTGCAACATCCTGTTGTGCTCAGCTTCTATGGATCAAGTAGCAACTAGAGAATTTTGGAGTACTCACTAAGAGTGTGCCCCTCCTATATGACAACACCAGTGCACTCAACATGGCAAAAAATCCAATTCAGCATAAAAGAACAAAATATATTGATGTGAGGCATCACTTTCTAAGAGGTAATGTGGAGAAAGGGCTGATATGCATGAAGTTCTGCAACACAGAAGATCAGATTGAAGACATTTTCACCAAGGCACTAAGTAGGGAACAGTTTGAAAGAAACAACGTAATGTTGGGACTGTTGAGGCCAAATTAAGAACCTGATGCCTTTTTGGCTCGGCTTGTGTTATTGAGAAATAATTTGTTCAAAGTGTTTTCTGGCCCCGTCTAACTCACTTCAATACCATTGCAGGTAAAAACACATGATGAGCATAGAAGCCTTAGATCCAGTACATGACTGATAAAAGAGGATTATTCTTTGGGGGGGGGGGGCTTGAAGAAAACTTGGTTCAAGAACTAGGTTCTTGTACTAAAGGTTAGTAGTTTATGCATCCTTTAATATACGTCTTAAAAGGCACGAAAATCAACTGCCATATCATCAGCTTTTCAGATCCGGCTGTCACGTCCCTTCAATTAAAAGTTCCATCTCCCCCTGAAATATCACAATTCTCTGCCCAACTGCCATTTCAAGGACCGGTGCCTATTCTTCTCCCCTCATAATTCTCCTCTACGCTTAAAAACCCCTCTCTTCTGCTTTTTCTTCACCATAAGCCCCAGGTTAGATCCACCCAAAAGGAAGGGATCATCACACCACCTTCTCCAATGGCTGAGAAAATATCTGATCCTTCTGCCTCAACCGTATCTATCTCTGACCCATCCATGGAACCCCCAGTCTCCACTGAGTCCATATCACTCCCTACCACTCTTGCTAATATCACACCTTCCCTAGTTTCCCAACTTTTTTCTAACTCAGAAACCACTGAAACCACTATTCCATCTGTTGTACACTTCAGTCAAACCCTAAATAGCGGACAAGTTCAGAATACTAAGTTAACAAAAGGCACCACCATCGTTTCTGTTGACTCCATAGTTGTGGAAGCACTAGTTGAAGAATAAAAGACCGTGTTTGTTGTCTCTGCTAATGGAATATTGCATGAAGTTCTTTCTTAGACACAAGACTCACAAAGCGTGTGGGTAGAAGGGGCCATTATGGCTATTGAAGGGGAAGCAGCAATATACCCAGGTCAGGACTCTCACCCCCAGGGAAGTAATGTACCCGCTTTCGATGTTGTGCCCCTGGAAATTCGAGCACCAGAGATATGATCCAGTGATGAGGAAGACTAGGACAATATGGTCCTAGACACATTCATCAGTAAGTGTAGAGAAAAGTAAGGTCAGTGGAGAAAAGCATAGGAAACACAGGTATGAAATAGTTGAAGAACCTAGTTCTGGAAAGAAAGAACGAAGTGAGGTATGCCTGGGCTCTAAGTGATTGAGGCACCAGCAAGTTCTGATGGGGTGTACATTTGACCCCATAATCTCAGAAATGGCCGGATGCGTCAAATCCTGGAAATGGTGTTCAGCAGTGGATGCACATTTTCTACGTGGATGCTCCCAAAATGTATGAGGAGGAGGTCCAGAGTTTCTTTGCCAGTCTGTTTTCGGTAGATACTGACCATGTTTGTGCCTTGGTCAATGTTATGGACATTGTATTTGATGTGTAAGTGCTTGGGGAAATTTTGCAAGTTCCTATGATTGGAGTAAAGAGTGTTCGAGATGTTTGCCAGTACAACTTCCGCAATGTAGTGGTGAAAGATAATTCCAATAAGGGGACTAGATTCATAAGAAAGCACTCCATCCTATCTACCAGTTGTTGTGTGAGCTTCCTGTTGCCGCGAGCAGAACACCAATCTGTCACTTCCAAATCCAATGTATTCCTAATGGAGCAATTGGACGGTTTTCACCCTGTGAGTTTGGCTGCCAAAATGATTGAGCATATACAGAAAGTGGCAGAGTTCAAGGATGGCAATCACGGGCTTCCCTATGGATTCTTGCTCACACAAGTATTTAAACACTTTGAGGTTCCTATAGGAACAGGTAAAATTGGGACCCATAAACAGACATTCTCACAGACAACCCTGGAAAAGTGTGAGTGTATTGAGAAATATGGGGGTGTAGGAAGCACTTCGACTGTGTCTCAGGTCATCAATGCCCAAAACAACACAGCTGAAGAGATACATCGACTGAAGGCCAGGAAAGCCATACTGGAAGGTCAGCAAGCTCAAGCGATTCCCATGTCGAATGATGAGGTGATCCGTCTGTCTCAAGAAAATGTTGACCTCAGGGTGCAAGTTAAGAACCTGAAAGCTGAACTACTCAACGAGCAAAAGTCAGGAAATGCCCAAATAGACCTTGTTCTCCAGACTCTTGCCGCCGCTTCCAAGCCTTTTCCTCCTAGTGCCCCCTAAGTTTCCCCTCAGTGAGCAATTATCTGGATATGTCCTTTTTGTTTTTCTTTTGTTGATGGGTTGGTGGTTGTTTTTTGTTGTTTTTTTGTTGTGGTTGGGATGTACTACTACTGCTGCTCCCATGATCAAAGTCCAAATGTTGCCTCTTTCTTTTCAAAGGAAGGGGCATTTTAAACTATTATTAATATCCTCTTTTATTTTGTCTAATACTTACTCCTTGTGTTCTATTCTTTTTCATGCTAGTGTGCACATATATGGCATGAGTTAGCTTGGCTGAAATTCTTTGTACTTTTATTTTTTTAATAATGCCAAAAGCGGGAAAAGACTAATAGGAACTCAGGGGGAATCACATTGGGGAACTGGTAATATAGACTCCGAGGGAATAACATATCGTATAATGTGGAACTGGTTCTTATATAACGACAGATTAAGGCATCATCTCAGGGGGTGACTCTTTCACACTGCCTTATGCCGCCTTAATTCTGAACTTATTACTATTTAAGTTTCTCATCATCAAAAAGGGGGAAACTGATAGAACTTAAATACTCTTGCCTTATGTTTTGATGATCTAACAAACTTTCTAATAAGAACCAGTTAGGGAACCTAATTTGCATTGGATGGCTGCAAACTTCAACGTACTCCAGTAAAAGTTGAATTGCTACAAATACAGAAGCTAGGAGCCAATCTAGAAGTTGTTTCTCCTTTGGTTCCTCTGTAGCAGTACAGAGTCATTTGGACACAGCTAGAACTGAAGTGACTGACGATATTGCTTCTGCCACACTGCAACACACTGACAGTCCACTCACTCTCCAACAAAAAAAAGCACTCACATCACTTCAAGTGATGTGATCAGTTGTACCCGATAAAGCTTTATACAAAAACATCACTTAAAGGGTTCTGTTTCTCATTCAAGCCTTTTTGCAAAAACAGAAAAATTATTCTCTCAAGCTTGAAGAACAAGGATGAACGTCACTACGGACCAATTCCTAAAAGATTGATTGTTGTTGTCCTAGTTGAGTTGTAACCTTATTATTGTACTTTCTACATCTCCTAAACTCGTTGAGTCTAGGTTGTGACTAGATTTAGTCATAAGAAAAAGCCTTTGTAATCGTAGAATTACAAAATGGCTTGTGATGATAGCATTACAAGTTAGAAAAAACCTTATAACTAGGATAGTCACAAAGTGGCTTGTGGTACCTTACCACAAGCTAGTTGAGTAAATCCTTTGCAATAGGAAGTATTGTGAAGTGGCTTGTAATATGTAAGATTACAAGTTAGTAAAGTTAAAAGCCTACAGGTGTAGGCCGTGATTTTTTGATCCCCTTTTGTGGGATTTTTTCACGTAAAAATCTCTACTTCATTTACTTACTGCTTTACTAAATGCTCGCAGCGGAAATTTGTGGAGGATCAAGTACTCTACAATTTGGTGGACCCATACAAACTATCACGTATAGCCACATGAAAATGTCGTCCACATGTATCTTTTTGTTAAAAAGTTTCTTATGCTTATGGCATGATTCTTGCTATTCTAAATACGTAAAAAATCTATGGAAGAAATGGCAAGAACTTCTCATCTCCCAGAACTCCATAGCAAAATAGAGTAGTAGAAAGAAATAACAGAACTATGGAAGAAATGGCAAGAACAATGTTGATTGACACTAGACTTCCAAAGAATTTTTTGGCTGAAGCTGTCAACACTGCCTGCTATTTGGTGAATAGGTGCATGCTCAGATCAATCCTGAACAAGACCCCATATGAATTGTTGAATGGAAGAAAACCCAAGTTGACTTACCTAAGAACATTTGGATGAAAATGTTATGTTCTCAACAATAGAAAGGATCAACTTGGTAAGTTCGATGCCAAAAATGACGAAGGTATATTTCTAGGGTACTCTTCTCAAAGCAAAGCCTACAAAATATATAACAAGCGGACTCAATGTGTTGAAGAAAGTGTCCATGTTATCTTTGATGAATCTCATCCATCCTGTGAGAAGAATGTTGAGGAAGACCAAGATGGAGAACCCTTCTTATTCACAGTGAAATCATTAACATGTCAAACGGAAAGGCAGATATGATGAGCCAAGTGAAGGAGGCAATGAAGACAATGCTAGGTCATCATCAACAGAGCCAAACACTTCAATCACAACTACTGAAGTTGAAGAAAGAGCTGTTGATGCAGATCAAGGAACTCCACTGGCTTCTGAGAGAAGGATAGAGGATAATCAACCAAACATATCTTCTTCCTCTTAGAATGAACCCCAGACATCTAAATGGAGACATCAAAGTGCTCACCCTATCCACAACATAATCACTCCTTTAGATTTCAGAGTCCAAACCAGGTCAAGACCTAGAAATTCACTTGCCCCCTCAGCCTTTCTCTCCTAGATAGAACCCAAAAACGTCAAGGAAGCCTTTAAAGATGCAGATTGGATTACAGCCATGCAAGACGAGCTGCATCAGTTTGAGAGAAATAGCATTTGGTACCTAGTACCTAGACCTCCAGATAGAACCATTATAGGAACCAAGTGGGTATTCAGAAACAAGCTCGATGAGCATGGAATTACCACAAGGAACAAAGCAGAGCTAGTGGTTCAAAGTTAGGAGAAAGGAGCTGACTATGACGAAACATTTGCTCCAGTGGCTCATATGGAAGCCATAAGAATTCTGATTGCCTTTGGTTTTCATATGGAATAAACTTTGTTCCAAATGGATGTGAAAAGTGAATTTTTCAATGGACCAGTTAAGGAAGAAGTCTATGTGAAGCAACCCCTGTGTTTGAAAGTCATGAGCACCCTGAATATGTGTTCAAATTGGACAAGGCCCTGTACGGGCTAAAGTAGTCTCATCGAACATAGTATGAAAGACTATCAAAATTTCTCTTAGAAAACGTCTTTAAGAAAGGAAAGATTAACAAAACTCTTTTCTTAAAGAAACGAGGAAGGAACCTGCTCATTGTTCAGGTTTATGTTGATGACATTATTTTCGGAGCAACAACTGATTCTATGTGTGAAGAATTTGCAAAACTTATGGGAAGTGATTTTGAGCATGATAGGGGAATTAAATTTCTTCATGGGTCTTCAAGTAAAATAGTCTCCAAAAGGTACCTCCATCTGTTAGTAAAAATACATCAGGAAGCTCTTGAAGAGGTTTGACAAGGAAGCATCAAAGGTGATAGACACTCCTATTGCAACTGCCACTCGACTGGACATAGATGAAACAGGGTCTCTTGTGAATCAAACAATGTATAGAAGTATCATTTGGTCTCTTCTATATCTCACTGCCAGTCGACCTGATATCATTTCCAGCGTAGGATTATGTGCGAGGTTTCAATCAAATCCCGAGGAATCTCACTTAAAGGCTGCCAAAAGAATACTGAGATATCTCAAAGGCATGCAGGACCTGGTGCTATACTATCCATCATGTGACAATTTTAATCTAATCGGGTATGCTGATGCAGACTATGCATGTTATCTTGTGGATAGAGAAAGCACTTCTGGAATGGCTCACTTCCTAGGATCATGCCTTATCTCTTGGGGAACAAGAAAATAAAATTCAGTGGCTCTTTTAACAGCTAAAGCTGAATATACAGCTGCAACATCCTGTTGTGCTCAGCTTCTATGGATCAAGTAGCAACTGGGGAATTTTGGAGTACTCACTAAGAGTGTGCCCCTCCTATATGACAACACCAGTGCACTCAACATGGCAAAAAATCCAATTCAGCATAAAAGAACAAAATATATTGATGTGAGGCATCACTTTCTAAGAGGTAATGTGGAGAAAGGGCTGATATGCATGAAGTTCTGCAACACAGAAGATC
This sequence comes from Nicotiana benthamiana, assembly GCA_034376525.1. NCBI lineage: Eukaryota > Viridiplantae > Streptophyta > Magnoliopsida > Solanales > Solanaceae > Nicotiana > Nicotiana benthamiana. The sequence continues at coordinate 7,667,932 of CM067325.1, forward strand.
AGACTGCAGACATTTTCACCAAGGCACTAAGTAGGGAACAGTTTGAAAGAAACAACGTAAAGCTGGGACTGTTGAGGCCAAATTAAGAACCTGATGCCTTTTTGGCTCGGCTTGTGTTATTGAGAAATAATTTGTTCAAAGTGTTTTCTGGCCCCGTATAACTCACTTCAATACCATTGCTGGTAAAAACACATGATGAGCATAGAAGCCTTAGATCCAGTACATGACTGATAAAAGAGGATTATTCTTTGGGGGGGGGGGGGGGGGCTTGAAGAAAACTTGGTTCAAGAATCAGGTTCTTGTACTAAAGGTTAGTAGTTTATGCATCCTTTAATACACGTCTTAAAAGGCACGAAATTCAACTGCCATGTCATAAACTTTTCAGAACCGGTTGTCACGTCCCTTCAATTAAAAGTTCCATCTCCCCCTGAAATATCACAATTCTCTGCCCAACTGCCATTTCAAGGACCGGTGCCTATTCTTCTCCCCTTATAATTCTCCTATACGCTTAAAAACCCCTCTCTTCTGCTTTTTCTTCATCATAAGCCCCAGGTTAGATCCACCCAAAAGGAAGGGATCATCACACCACCTTCTCCAATGGCTGAGAAAATATATGATCCTTCTACCTCAATCGTCTCCATCTCTGACCCATCCATGGAACCCCCAGTCTCCACTGAGTCCATATCACTCCCTACCACTCTTACTAATATCACACCTTCCCTAGTTTCCCAGCTTCTTTCTAACTCAGAAACCATTGAAACCACTATTCCATCTGTTGTACACTTCAGTCAAAACCTAAATAGCGGACAAGTTCAGAACACTAAGTTAACAAAAGGCACCGCCATCATTTCTGTTGACTCCATAGTTGTGGAAGCACCAGTTGAAGAAGAAAAGACTGTGTTTGTGGTCTCTGCTAATGGAATATTGCATGAAGTTCTTTCTTAGAGACAAGACTCACAAAGCGTGTGGGTAGAAGGGGCCATTATGGCTATTGAAGGGGAGGCAGCAATATACCTACGTCAGGACTCTCATCCCCAGGGAAGTAATGTACCCGCTTTCGATGTTGTGCCCCTGGAAATTCGAGCACCAGAGATATGATCCAGTGATGAGGAAGACTAGGACAATATGGTCCTAGACACATTCATCAGTAAGTGCAGAGAAAAGTAAGGTCAGTGGAGAAAAGCATAGGAAACACAAGTATGAAACAGTTGAAGAACCTAGTTCTGGAAAGAAAGAACGAAGCGAGGTATGCCTGGGCTCTGAGTAATTGAGGCACCAGCAAGTTCTGATGGGGTGTACATTTGACCCCATAATCTCAGAAATGGCCGGATGCGTGTTCAGCAGTGGACGCACATTTTCTTCGTGGATGCTCCCAGAATGTATGAGGAGGAGGTCCAGAGTTTCTTTGCCAGTCTTTTTTCGGTAGATACTGACCATGTTTGTGCCTTGGTCAATGGTATGGACATTGTATTTGATGTGTAAGTGCTTGGGGAAAGTTTGCAAGTTCCTACGATTGGAGTAAAGAGTGTTTGAGATGTTTGCCAGTACAACTTCCGCAATGCAGTGGTGAAAGATAATTCCAATAAGGGGACTAGATTCATAAGAAAGCACTCCCTCCTATCTACCAGTTGTTGTGTGAGCTGGTTAACAAATTCCTGTTGTCGCGAGCAGAACACCGATCTGTCACTTCCAAATCCAATGTATTCCTAATGGAGCAATTGGAGGGTTTTCACCCTGTGAGTTTGGCTACCATAATGATTGAGCATATACAGAAAGTGGCAGAGTTCAAGGATGGAAATCACGGGCTTCCCTATGGATTCTTGCTCACACAAGTATTTAAACACTTTAAGGTTCCTATAGGAACAGGTAAAATAGGGACCCATAAACAGACATTCTCACAGACAACCCTGGAAAAGTGTGAGTGTATTGAGAAATATGGGGGTGTAGGAAGCACTTCGACTGTGTCTCAGCTCATCAATGCCCAAAACAACACAGCTGAAGAGATACATCGACTGAAGGACAGGAATGCCATACTGGAAGGTCAGCAAGCTCAAGCGATTCCCATGTCGAATGATGAGGTGATTCGTCTGTCTCATGAAAATGCTGACCTCAGGGTGCAAGTTAAGAACCTGAAAGCTGAACTGCTCAACGAGCAAAAGTAAGGAAATGCCCAAATAGACCTTGTTCTCCAGACTCTTGCCACCGCTTCCAAGCCTTTTCCTCCTAGTGCCCCCTAAGTTTCCCCTCAGTGAGCAATTATCTGGATATGTCCTTTTTGTTTTTCTTTTGTTGATGGGTTGGTGGTTGTTTTTTGTTGTTTTTTTGTTGTGGTTGGGATGTACTACTACTGCTGCTCCCATGATCAAAGTCCAAATGTTGCCTCTTTCTTTTCAAAGGAAGGGGCATTTTAAACTATTATTAATATCCTCTTTTATTTTGTCTAATACTTACTCCTTGTGTTCTATTCTTTTTCATGCTAGTGTGCATATATATGGAATGAGTTAGCTCGGCTGAAATTATTTGTACTTTTATTTTTTTTAATAATGCCAAAAGCGGGAAAAGACTAATAGGAACTCAGGGGGAATCACATTGGGGAACTGGTAATATAGACTCCGAGGGAATAACATATCGTATAATGTGGAACTGGTTCTTATATAACGACAGATTAAGGCATCATCTCAGGGGGTGACTCTTTCACACTGCCTTATGCCACCTTAATTCTGAACTTATAACTATTTAAGTTTCTCATCATCAAAAAGGGGGAAACTGATAGAACTTAAATACTCTTGCCTTATGTTTTGATGATCTAACAAACTTTCTAATAAGAACCAGTTAGGGAACCTGATTTGCATTGGATGGCTGCAAACTACAACGTACTCCAGTAAAAGTTGAATTGTTACAAATACAGAAGCTAGGAGCCAATCTAGAAGTTGTTTCTCCTTTGGTTCCTTTGTAGCAGTACAGAGTCATTTGGACACAGCTAGAACTTAAGTGACTGACGGTATTGCTTTTGCCACACTGCAACACACTGACAGTCCACTCACTCTCCAACAAAAAAAAGCACTCACATCACTTCAAGTGATGTGATCAGTTGTACCCGATAAAGCTTTATACAAAAACATCACTTGAAGGGTTCTGTTTCTCATTCATGCCTTTTTGCAAAAACAGAAAAATTATTCTCTCAAGCTTGAAGAACAAGGATGAACGTCACTACGGACCAATTCCAAAAAGATTGATTGTTGTTGTCCTAGTTGAGTTGTAACCTTATTATTGTACTTTCTACATCTCCTAAACTCGTTGAGTCTAGGTTGTGACTAGATTTAGTCATAAGAAAAAGCCTTTGTAATCGTAGAATTACAAAGTGGCTTGTGATGATAGCATTACAAGTTAGAAAAAACCTTATAACTAGGATAGTCTCAAAGTGGCTTGTGGTACCTTATCACAAGCTAGTTGAGTAAATCCTTTGCAATAGGAAGTATTGTGAAGTGGCTTGTAATAGGTAAGATTACAAGTTAGTAAAGTTAAAAGCCTACAGGTGTAGGCCGTGATTTTTTGATCCCCTTGTGTGGGATTTTTTCACGTAAAAATCCTCTGCTTCATTTACTTACTGCTTTACTAAATGCTCGCAGCGGAAATTTGTGGAGGATAAAGTACTCTACAATTTGATGGACCCATACAAACTATCACGTATAGCCACATGAAAATGTCGTCCACATGTATCTTTTTGTTAAAAAGTTTCTTATGCTTATGGCATGATTCTTGCTATTCTAAATACATAAAAAATCTATGGAAGAAATGGAAAGAACTTCTCATCTCCCAGAACTCCATAGAAAAATAGAGTAGTAGAAAGAAATAACAGAACTATGGAAGAAATGGCAAGAACAATGTTGATTGACACTAGACTTCCAAAAATTTTTTTGGCTGAAGCTGTTAACACTGCCTGCTATTTGGTGAATAGGTGCATGCTCAGATCAATCCTGAACAAGACCCCATATGAATTATTGAATGGAAGAAAACCCAAGTTGACTTACCTAAGAACATTTGGATGAAAATGTTATGTTCTCAACAATAGAAAGGATCAACTTGGTAAGTTCGATGCCAAAAATGACGAAGGTATATTTCTAGGGTACTCTTCTCAAAGCAAAGCCTACAAAATATATAACAAGCGGACTCAATGTGTTGAAGAAAATGTCCATGTTATCTTTGATGAATCTCATCCATCCCGTGAGAAGAATGTTGAGGAAGACCAAGATGGAGAACCCTTCTTATTTATAGTGAAGTCATTAACATGTCAAATGAAAAGGTAGATATGATGAGCCAAGTGAAGGAGGCAATGAAGACAATGCTGGGTCATCATCAACAGAGCCAAACACTTCAATCACAATGGTCAGTAGAGATTTTGTGTAGATAAATTTCCTGGAAAATGATGTAGAAATCTTTATCTTAGAAAAAGAAAAAAAGAGAAAATATTATTGGTTACAGAATCTTGTAGAAAGTAAGGGCTACAGTTTAACCGTGAAACCTACAACATTGCAGTAGATAACTATTTTAAAGACCTCTGAATTCCTCTGTTATTTTTAAGTTGGGGACTGAATTGGTACTCCTAGGCGGACAACACCATATGTATTAACTTGCTGTATTATATTATAGTTCCAATGATCCTTAAAATTATTCTTCTTAATAAGTAAAACTGTTGGAATATGAATATATGTGCTTGCTCTTTTATATTATCATTCCCTGGTCTTCAAAATTGTTCTCCTTATTAAGTAAAATTGTTGGAATATAAATAATGTGCTATCTTTATAATTCATAGATCATAACAATAGTGTTCATAATTTCATTTCAATCTAAGTAGCTATCAAACGATGACCTACTTTTACAGTTATGATCATGAAAAGACCTGAAATCTGGAGATTAGAATCAATTTAGGTTATAGTCAATGATTTCATATACCACATAGGCACTCTGACGGGTAAGTCCATTGAGTTGGCGAAGATTCTTCAGAAGAAGAGGGTTAACATAGCATGTGTCCAGGAGATTAGGTGGAAAGGGTCGAAGGCGAAGAATGTAGATGGGCTTAAGCTGTGGTATTCTGGGGTCGTGAGAGGTAAGAATGGAGTGGGCATCTTGGTAGATAGGGACCTAAGGGAATCCGTGGTCGAGGTTAGGCGAGTGAATGATAGGTTAATGTCTATTAAGTTGGTTATTGGGGGTTGCGTCCTCAACGTCATCAGCGCTTACGCGCCGCAAGCGGGCTTAGACGAGGAGGCTAAGAGGCGCTTTTGGGAGGACTTGGATGATCTGGTGAGTAGTATTCCCCAATCTGAGAAGTTAGTTATTGGAGGGGACTTTAATGATCATATTGGGGCTGATGCTGGTGGTTATGGTGAGGTGCACGGTGGCTTCGGCTTTGGGGTTAGGAACGGAGGAGGCACTTCGCTGCTTGATTTCGCCAGGGCTTCCGAGCTTCTGATCGCGAACTCGACATTTCAGAAGAGGGAGGAGCATTTGGTCACCTTTAAGAGTTTGGCGGCGAGGACTCAGATTGATTACATCCTCATCAGAAGGAGCGATATGGGTATATGCAAGGACTGCAAGGTTATTCCGGGAGAGGCCCTTTCGACTCTTCATAGACTCCTAGTGATGGATGTCGGTCTCTGGGTGAAGAGGAAGAGGAGGGGCGCTCGGGAACAACCGCGGATTAGATGGGGTGTTTTGACTAAGGAGAAAGCACAGGAGTTGGAAAGGAGGTTAGCTGAGGGCGGAGCTTGGAGGAGTTCTGGGGAGGCGGACGCTATGTGGTCAGAGATGGTGAACTTGGTTAGGGAGGTAGCACGGGACGTGCTCGGGGTAGCCAAGGGCTATTCAGGCAGACATCAGAGTGACTGGTGGTGGAACGATGTAGTCGAAGGAAAAGTGGAGGTGAAGAAGGCGGCGTTCGCTAAGTTGGCAGGGAGCACAAGCGAGGAAGAACGGAGAGCGAACATGGAGATCTACAAGGTGGCGAGGAAAGAAGCAAAGATGGCGGTTATGGAAGCTAAAAACGCGGCGTTTGGTCGCATGTACGAGGAACTAGGGGAGAGAGTCGGGGACAAGAAGTTATTCCGGTTAGCTAAAGCAAGGGAAAGGAAGGCACGTGATCTTGACCAAGTTAGGTGTATCAAGGGCGAGGATGGTAGAGTTCTGATGGGGGAATCTCAAGTCAAGCAGAGGTGGCAGGCGTACTTTCGGGACTTACTTAATGAGGAGGGGGATCGTAACATAAAGCTAGGGGAGCTGGGGCATTCAGAACAACATAGAGACCTTGGGTACTGCAGGCGCATTAGGGCGGAGGAGGTAATGAGGGCTTTGCATAGGATGAGTAGGGGTCGAGCGACCGGGCCTGACGAGATCCCGGTGGAGTTCTGGAAGTGCATGGGTAGGTCAGGAGTGGAGTGGCTCTCCAGGTTGTTCAATGCGATTTTCAGGACTAAAAGAATGCCGGATGAGTGGAGGTGGAGTACAGTGGTGCCCTTGTACAAGAACAAAGGGGACATCCAGTGCTGCAACAACTATAGGGGTATCAAATTAATAAGTCACACCATGAAGGTTTGGGAGCGGGTGATTGAGGCGAGGGTGAGGGAGATGGCATCTATATCTGGGAACCAGTTCGGTTTTATGCCGGGTCGCTCCACTACAGAGGCCATCCACCTTGTCAGGCGGCTGGCGGAGCAGTTCAGGGATAAGAAGAAGGACCTACACATGGTGCTTATCGACTTGGAGAAGGCGTATGACAAGGTCCCAAGGGAGGTGCTATGGAGGTGCTTGGAGGCGAAGAGCGTGCCGGAAGCCTACATCAGAGTAATCAAGGACATGTACGATGGAGCTAAGACTAGGGTTAGGACGGTGGGTGGTGACTCAGACCACTTTCCAGTGGTTATGGGGCTCCATCAAGGATCGGCGCTGAGCCCCCTCTTGTTTGCCTTAGTGATGGATGCTCTAACCCGACATATTCAAGGGGATGTGCCTTGGTGTATGCTATTTGCTGATGATATAGTATTGATAGATGAGACGAGGGTCAGTGTTATTGAGAGGTTAGAGGTATGGAGACAGACTCTCGAGTCTAAAGGTTTCAAAATAAGCAGATCTAAGACAGAATACCTGGAGTGCAAGTTTAGCGCCGAGCCGATCGAAGTAGGCAGGGACGTGATGATTGGATCTTAGGTCATCACCAAGAGGGACAGTGTCCGATATCTTGGGTCTGTGATTCATGGGGACGGAGAGATTGACGGGGACGTCACTCATCGTATAGGAGCGGGGTGGTCAAAGTGGAGGCTTGCATCAGGAGTCCTGTGTGACAAGAAAGTTCCACATAAACTCAAGGGGAAATTCTATAGAGCCGTGGTAGACCTGCGATGTTGTACGGGGCGGAGTGCTGGCCCGTGAAGAACTCTCATGTTCAGAGAATGAAGGTTGCGGAGATGAGGATGCTCAGGTGGATGTGCGGGCACACCAGGTTAGATAAGATTAAGAATGAAGTTATTCGAGAGAAGGTGGGGGTGGCCCCGGTGGATGAGAAGATGCGAGAAGCGAGGCTGAGGTAGTTCGGGCATGTGCGGAGGAGAAGTCCCGATGCCCCGGTGAGGAGTTGTGAGCGGCTGGAGATTGTTGGCGTTCGGCGAGGCATAGGGAAGCCTAAGAAGTATTGGGGAGAGGTGATTAGGCATGACATGGCTAGTATGCGGGTTTCCGAGGACATGACCCTTGATAGGAAAGTCTGGAGGTCTAGTATCAGGGTTGTAGGATAGGGGCTCCTAGAGTTTTTCATACTCCTCACCCCGGGTTGGGTGAGGCTTGGCAGGGCTATCCATAGATTATTTGTGTTTTGGCTTATGTCTCCCTTATGGCTGTTAGTTATGGTAGTTACTGTATCATATTATTGCATGCTATTTTATTTATGTTTCTTATGTTTAGATAATTATTTACGCTATTTCTGCTGGAGTTACTAATGCTCTATTGTTTTTGTTTTTGCCTTTGTTTTTTTTTTGTTTATCCTTTTCTCCACTGAGCCGAGGGTCGATTGGAAACAGCCTCTATGCCCTTTCGGGTAGAGGTAAGGCTCGTCTACATATTACCCTCTCCAGACCCCACCTGGTGGGACTATACTGGGTAGTTGTTGTTGTTGTTGTTGTTGTTGTTGCTGTGATGTATGTAGATTATAGTCGAGTCATTTAATAGTCATCCGGATATTTATCTTTGTAAGAGAAACTCTAAATTGGAAGAGAAACCATGACCAAACTGGTTGTTGTTTAATAATCACATGCACGTCTGTTGCTAGCGTTTAGGTTGTTGTAACTTTTCATCTTTCTCCTCCATTTTGGTGGGAGTTATCTATTACTGATACTCATTTTTCCCGTTTGTCTTCTTTATTATTCTAGTTCCTGCTATCCATTGTCTATGTGTGCTATTCAATAGCGTTTTATCAGAAGGTAATTTTTCTGTCCTCTAATCATTTGTGTGTAAATATTGTATATTTTTGCCTGGGTTCTTTAAAATTTACTACTGTATATAAATAGAAAGGAGTGCACGAACACTGTAAAAGATAATTGTACACATGCATGAATATTAGTGAATAGGAATAAACGGCTGAAATGCCGAACAAAATCCATAAAACTGATCAACATACTGAAAAAAGGCTCGTGAGACTTATATAGAATGATGCAATCTGATAAAAAGAACAAATTAAGTGTCTTATAATAATTGCGATTTTTTTTTGGCTTCCCTAGCTTATATTCTTGCCTTTAATAAAGTAGAACAAAAAATAATACTTTTCAACTTTTATCTCTCCTTTTTTAGTAAGGGTTGAAGTTTTAGAACTATTGTGTGTTGGTGCTAAACTCTTTTGCAATGGTTGCTTCTCATATCGGATCTGCACAAATGTGCAATTTTCCTTAACTAGGTAAAGGCATTGAAGTTTTATTTTGGCTATTGCTCTAAATCAGTCACTGTGCCATTTTGTTCATATTTTGGTTGACTTATGTTTTTTTTTCCTTTTTCAGATGAAATTTCTCTAGGGGCTTTGTTGATTTCTTGATGTAACTGTCTTTCTACTTTGCTTACAGGTATCTTTTGTCAAGAAATGCTAAAAAGAAGACCAAAAGGAAGATCAAAAACTGTGCAAATAGTTACCTGATACATGTTACAACTAACGTGGCACATTAAGTATTCCCTATGATGTTCTCATAGATATAAAGAATATGTATTTTTATAAAATGTATGTAAATAGGTATTCATTAATTAGCATACAATATTGTCTCCTCATATCCACGCTTATAATATCAATTATTATTTTCTATTACAAATCATATGCAATTAATTAGTTTCAATTCTCATAATGTTAGGCTCGTGCTGGCACGTGCTATCCTTACCTAGTCTAATATATAAAAGAGAGAGGAGGTGGCCGATCAAGGGCATTATGGTAATTTTAAAAATAAAACTACATTGTTTGCTTGTATAATAGATTCAAAAGATTGATTTTGGGTTACTAATGACAGAAAAAACCAAAAGTAGCGTGGCCCAACCATAAAATTCTTCAGGTGTATAATCTTCTTTAAAAATGAGACTTTTACCTAGTTATATTATATTAGAAACTTATTTACCAATGTTCTCTATGTTTTATAGTTTTTAATACGTATCTAGGTTTTGTTTTACAAATTGTGTAGATTGCTCCTTAAAAGGCTCTCACCACATTATTAGTGCCTTCAATTATATCCTTTCCTTTTTTTTCTCTTCTCTTCTCTCTCCTTTTTTTACAATAAAATTACTTAATCTATGCTCATAATCTCCATCTTGTCTCTTTCCACCATTGTCAATAATTTCATATTATTAAATCATCAATACATCGTTCTTTTGATGGGAGACCGGGCAACACTAAAAATAAAGAAACATTGAGGAATTCTATGCTAAATGTATCATAATTGTATTAATTGTATCAGATACATCAATACGTAAACTATAATTGTATCATACTTGTATCGTAATTGTATATAACTTGTAGATGGTGCATTAATATCCAAAATAATACCTGATACAATACTAAAAAAACTATATATAATTATTATATATTTGTCATATAAACTGTAAAATTTGTCACGATCTCACAATTGCTCATAATTCAAATACAAATTTGTTACAATCTTGAAAGAATTCTTGCACAATTCTGATACAATTATGATACAACTTAAAATCGACTCTAAACTTAAACTGATACGATGTCGTATTATACTTGTATTAGTATTGTATCATATATTATTTTAGGTAAAAATTATGATACAATTCTAAATTAAGATACAACTTTGATCTTCATCTTGTTCAAGTTCAATTTAAAACATCCACCTAGAACCAACTCTAAATTTAAATTATAAAACAATATTGTATTTTATTATGATTAGTACTGTATCAGAATTGTCTTAGATATTGATGTATCAAATACAACTCATATACAATTATGATACCTTTATCATATAATCGTAATACAATTCCAAAGCTTCATCTTCCTCAAGTTTCATTATGAAATTTAACCTAAAACGAATCTGTAATTTTAGGCGGAGAACGGTGGAAGAAGAATGAGTAAGTGAGATTTTTGGGTTAGAAAAATTATGAGTTTCTTATCGTGGGTAAGTACAAAGAGAGGTGATGATTTGGAGTTCAGTGGGTTTCTTACGGAGATGATTTCGGATAAGTACAAAGAGAGGTGATGATTAGTACAAAGACATATATAGTTTTCCTTAGAAAAATGAAGAGTATCTTAAATATAGAGGATTATGTGTAACCGTGTAACGACCCCATCGGCCATTTTGGATTTTTGCACTTTGCTCTCTAGTTTTTGGGCATGACTAGCCTCGTATGATGTATTATGACTTATTTAAATCGTTGATTTTGGTTTTCAGGATGATTAGAATGAACTTTGAAGAACAATTCTCAGTTTGAAGCTTAAAAATTTGAAAGGTTTGACTTGTTAGCATATGATCTCGGATTGAAATTTTTATTATTTAGTTAGATCCATTAGGTGATTTGGGAGGTCCGAAGTAGATTTAGGCTTGAATTGGCGAAATTGGAATTTCGGCTTTTTCCAGTTGATAGATAAGATTTTGATATATGGGTTGGAATGGAATTCCAGAAATTGGAGTAGATCCATTGTATCATTTGTGATGTGTGTGCAAAATTTCAGGTCATTTGGACGAGGTTTGATAGACTGTTTGATCGAATTCGGAATTCAAAAATTTTGAAATTTTTAGGCTTGAATCCGAGGGTGATTCGATATTTTGATATTGTTTTGAGAGTTGCGAAGGGTGGAACAAGTTTGAATGATGTTTTAGGATTGGTTGACATGTTTGGTTGAGGTCCCGGGGGCCTCGGATGAGTTTCGGGGTTGTTCCGGGCCATTTCTAAGCTATTTTTAGCTGCAGATTTTTGGCTACAACAGCATTCTACATGATTGCGAGGAATCGGACGCGATCACTATGAGTAAAATGCGAAAAGATGTCAGTGCTTCGCGATAGCGGATGAACCTTCGCGATCACATAGAGTAAATATTCTGCTGCACTGATCCATCTTTAGAAGCTTATATCTCACAATCTATAAAGAATTTAGAGATGTTCTAAAAAAAAAATATATAGCGCTTTGTTTCTAGCTTTCCGAAATGTAAATTAAGTATAATTTTAAGTTGTGTACAAAAAGTTATGGTGGTTACTCTATAGGCTGTTCGGGAAGGATTTAGGAATCTCTAATGCAAAGAGTTGACTTTGGAAGCTTATATCTCACAATATATAAAGATTCAGGAAATGAGAAATATATGAAATTATAGGCCTTGCTGTCTAGCTTTCATAATATCAAACCATTTGTCATTTGGAGTTGTGTGCAAAAGGTTATGACTATTACACTTGAGGCTGGAAGAGCTGGGAACTTGTTCTTCGCGATCCCAAAGCATTATTTGCGATCGCGAAGGGCAAATTTTTGGCTAAGAGAAGTTGTGCTTCGCGATCGCAAAATATTTTTTGCGATCGCAAAGATTATATACTTGGGCAGAATGTTTTTAATGACCTGTTCCGTGACTTAAAACCCTTTTTACACTATTTTTGAACGGGAAAAGAGCTTGGAGGCTATTTTGAAGAGAGGAAATCATTGTTCTTCATTGATGTAAGGATTTTGGACCCTAAAATTTGATTAGTTGTGATTAAGAGTGTGAACTCATGAAAATCAGTAGAAAAGGTGGAGGGCTTAAGATTATGAGACTTTCTAAGGATGATTTGAGGGGTCAAATGAACTCCAATTTTTTAGTTCTTTATATGTACAGACTCGTGAGAAGATGAAGAACATTTTGGTATCAATGTTTTCCAGTTCCGGGACGCAGGACCAGGGGTAGGGTTTTGACTGATTTCGAATTTTGTGCTTAAAATTAATATTTTTCAATTGGATTTCATTTGTTTAGCATAATTTAATGATAAAAATATGAACTTGGTAGATTTGGAGCACTCGAAAGTCGTTTCAAAGGGCAAAAATGTTGAGAGCTAGATTTAGGGCCGGATTGAGGTGAGCAATGATTTTAAATAATGTCCTGAGGGTATGAAACCCTGAAATTTCACAGGTACGGCTGTGTTGAGGTGAATTACACGCTAGATGACAAGCGTGGGGAAGAGCACTATTGGGGATTGTGACTTAGTTCATCCCAAATGACTATTTTAGTGCGTATCTAACTATTAGTTGTTTAGTATTATTATATTTTATGCTAAATTCCATATATGGGCTTCATGCCAGGTGTTCGAACCCTTAGGGGATTGTTAATGATATTTTCCTCACCATTTGATTGCATTCTTATTCTCAATCATGCCCTATTTTTACTGTTTTAAAAACTCGGCTATGTAAATCTGTTTTAAACACACTAAATAATATTTTAAAGGTATTTTCAGCCGAGCTTCATGTTTTACTAATGCCGGGGGGGTTTATGAGATTCTGACTGAGTAAGGCTGAGGGTCTGTGTTCTGAGGATACATTTGGGTCGGGCTGTACGCCGCAACAATGATATATTGATTATGATAATAAGCCCGAGGGCTGAGATTGTACGCCTTGAGGTGGCTTGATATTGATATGAGGCCAAGAGCCTGTTTATGATGCCACGAGATGGCTTGATATTGATATAAGGCCAAGAGCCTGTTTATGATGCCACGAGATAGCTTGATTATGTGCTCGGGCCGTAAGGGGCCCTCTCGAAGTCTGTACACCTCCAGTGAGTGCGGGTACCCATTGTGATATGAAATATAGCCCGAGGGGCTGGTATTATTCTGTGACATTTCCCAAGGGGCTGATTCTATTGTTACTATGCCCGAGAGGCAGTTATTGTGTGTTTATTTTTTTTGTTGTTTTCCCTATATATTGTTTAACTGTTTAAAGGATGTTTATGAGATTTCACTGCTTAATTATATTTATTGATTTTGCTATGCCTCTTTTAGCTTAATGTTGGACCTAACGTGGTTTTATATTACTCAGTCTTCTTTATTTTTATTATTCACTGAGTTGGAAGTACTCACTTTACTCCCTGCACCTGGTGTGCAGATTCAGGTATTTCCGAACCCGATAGTGGGTATTGGTTGCTCAGAGGCAGAGTCATCGGAGTTTAGCAAGGTAGTTGCCCGATATTCGTAGCACTGCTTTTCTCCCTCTCGATTTCATTAGACTGTATTCAGTACATTTTTTACATCTAGTTGTATTTGGATCTTAGTAGATGCTCATGACTAGTGACATCCCAGTATCGACCTATGTTGGCTTTTATTTCCACAAACTGAACTCTTAAATGCTTATTTTGGGATTTTATTTTTGATTAAAGACTTGGTAGTTATTATTTTAATTGCTTAAAGTGAATTGGAAGTGAGTCGGCTGACCTTGTCTTCACGAGATGCTCCATCATGACTGGGTTGGATTTAGGGTCATGACAAGCTGGTATTAGAGCCCTAGATTACATAGTTCTTACGATTCATGAGCGTGTTTTGTAGAGTCTCGCAGATCGGTACAGAGACGTCTGTATTTATCCTCGAGAGGATGCAGAACCTTTAGGAAAAATTTCACATTCTTGAATTCTTATTGTACGTCCTTGATTCAGCTTGAAAAGTAACTCTTGAAATTCTTTCCACGCGTTCGTATGCACGCATGAGCGCTCAGTATCAGATGTACATTGATGTCTTGTGATTTCCTGATCGAGGGGCGAGATATGATCTCTGTGTGTTGATGTTGGGCCAGTCTGGAAGACTTGAGGCCGGAGTTTTACCTATAGCTTGAGCACCAAGGTGCTGATTATGTGAGCTGTATTTTTGAACTTATATATTCAGTAGTGCCCCTATTAGTAGAAGCGATAGCTGGATGGATATGCGACGAGTATGTTATGACTGCGAGATGTGGTCATATAATTTGGAAGAGACAAGAAGGGTCTGTTGGAGGATAGATGAACTATTTGGTGTTTGATTTTCATTGTTTGGATGTGTAGCCCCGAGTTATGGTTGCGTGAAGAATCTTTTCATGTCTCTTAGTTAAGAGTGAAGCAAATTTCATGTTGTGGTATGAGTTCAGACTTAGGAAGACTAAGTGACTATGGAATGTGTATAATGGTGGAAGGTATACAGAAATGTTAGTTTGAGGCGAAAACAGTGGGCTATCTCATGTGGAGCATTTTGAAGTTGTGTGATCCTTATATTGTTTGTTAGAAGATCTCATTTACAAGTGAAATATATTTGTTGAAATTTAAATTTTGGGTCGCTTAAGAGAGTGGATTTAGCTTCTATGAGGGTGAATGCGAGATTTGCAGAAGATATGAAGTACCAGATGGTATGTGTTCCACGAGTTTATGAAGGATTGAGTTAATCTCACTATGGTATTATGGCAACAATAAAGTATATGCGTTATGAGTTATTGTATGTGTTTTGATCAATGGCTTTGAGCCAAGTGAGGGAGTTTGCCATTGATTAGCTGATTGCACTGTTATGTGCTATGCTGGTTCCAGTTTGATGCATGCTGGTGAATCAGTTCTAGTTTGCGGAGATTGAACCCGAGAATGGCTCGAGTAAATGAAAATTTTTTAATAATGCACTGTCAGAAGTGGCAATGAGGCACTGGTTGTTCGGTTCTGTTGATCGGGTTAATTGCGATTCGATTAGAGTGGATAACTCTTGGGAATTGTTCTAATGTGCTCAAGATTTTGCATGTAATAATTGGGGATTTTCAAGTTGTATTTTTGGCTAGAAAGTGAGGTCTGCATTTGGAGGGTGTCAAGATTTGTGTTTTTTCTATATTAATTATGGGCTTCTATATAGCAGTATCAGGAAGGTGAAGGTAATGGTTCAGAATTCGTAGAATGTCTCTTCAATATAAGTATTTCGAACGTGGTGCTTGCGGGAATATCTAAGAAATTATCCAATGGCTTGTGAGCCTTAGATTGTATGGTATTATGCTTGTGTCTCGTGTGGTCAGTCTGGGTTGAGGAATTTTGATGCTAGCAAGAAGGAGTATTAAGTTGAATGTGAAATCAGAGAAACTCGAATAAATGGGGTAGCTTGGTAATAGGCCGAATCAGTATGGCAAGGATATGATCAGTTCTTTGGGTGCTTATGAGGTAATGAGTTCTACAGGTGTTTCGCGGCAATGCTCTTAGGTTTTAGTGGACTGCGTAGCATGGTTGAGTTAGAAGGATTCAGTCATGTCAGGTTTGTTTTTGTGCAAAAGGGAGACATAGAGTTCTTGATGATTTCTATTGCGGTTAGAGATGCGTAATTTTTGCGAGTGTAAGAAGCATGGAATGTGTAGTGATTTTCTTCTGAATGGGATCAATGGAAAGTTCTTAGTTTGTTGAATGCATAGATTCTTGTGGCTCAGAAGGGATATGATGTTTTCATGTTATCCTAGGATGGTATGGTATATGTTGTATGTTGGGAAGGACTGCAATTTTGTGTGTAAGGTTACGGTTCAATTTTGAAAGGAAGGTCATAAAACTCTTAGGCAGCGGGCGGCTTAGGATAATTAGAGAAATCTGCTTCAGACGATTAGAGAAATGATCTCCAGACGATTAAGGAAATGGTATTGCCAGTTGGGATGATTTGACGAGGGAATATGTTTCAGGAAAAGGCAATGTGATTAAGTTGATGGTACTTCGGTAGTATTGCGACACCTTCTTATTAGGTCGAATTTTATGTTCGAGTTTGCTTAGTGGTACGAAAGAATCATAAGAGTATCTCCGGTGGGAATGATTGGGTATTAGAGATATGTTGTATAATCGTACAGTGGAATTAGGATCGGATATGGTGATTCATGTGCTGTACCAAGTTGGAGACTGGGAGTTCTCATATTCAGGCTATGTTGTGGTTGTGGGCCGCGTGCATCGGCACCGAGTAGTGACTATCGGAGTTTAGAGACCCGAGTGGATCGTTTGCTGCTAGGTATATTAGATATTGATGTAATATTGGGTATTTAGTGGTTGTCTTTGTGCCGTGTTATTCCGGACTTGTGTGCTAAGGCGGCGATGTTGGTTATGCTAGGAATACCACGGATTGAGTGTCGAGGTTCGATGGATTTGGTGTTCGTAGTAGGGTGGTTTTATATTTTGGAGAC
This sequence comes from Nicotiana benthamiana, assembly GCA_034376525.1. Classification (NCBI taxonomy): domain Eukaryota; kingdom Viridiplantae; phylum Streptophyta; class Magnoliopsida; order Solanales; family Solanaceae; genus Nicotiana; species Nicotiana benthamiana. The sequence goes on from CM067325.1 coordinate 7,684,561, forward strand.
CCAGCGGATGGCTGGGAAGGATTGTCTTTCTTATTTGGTCTTTCATGATAGAGTCAGTGTAGAGACTCCTACCATGATTCAGTTCCGGTAGTGAGGGATATTTCAGATATGTTTCAACTGTCGAGCACATCGTCGGACAGGGTTGTCGATTTTGGTATAGATTTGGTGCCAGGCATAGTATCATATGGCACCGGCGAAGTTAAATGAGTCAAATGAGCAGCTTCAAAAACTCCTTGATAAGGGGTTCATTAGTAGGCCAATATGGAGGTGTGTTCTACATCGAGTCGGCTTGGTTGACTCCGAGTTGTATTGTTGAAGGTTGCGTTGATTCGATTGTTATTGAGCTTGTTAGTAATCTAGGGAGATCTATGAGTTATCTTTCCGTACTGCGAGGCATTAGGATTTGTTGGTTATAGGCACATATGGTGCGATTTTATTGGGGCCTCTTAGTGGAATTCGAAGGGGAAGAGTATTGGGTATTGCTCGGTGTATGACATATCGGTTGTGTTCTTTCGGGTCTATGTAGCGTAATGTCAATTGATTCGTTGTGGCTATGATGATTTTCTTTGGTTCTATACATCAAATTGCGCACGGTTATCGATTTTGAGCATAATTGACTTGAGGTGTTTCATGTGGACCAGTGTTTGGATAGGGTCGAGCATTGCAGCGAAGTTATGTGGAGGTATGTCCCTATGAGTTAGATTCGTGTGTTCTATTTCTACGATGTGATATGGGTGCTCAGCATTATGTGTGGTGGTATCGGTGAGCTTGCAGCGCAACTCTCTCATTTGAGTCATTTTCACGATTTGAGTGTGTTCGTGTTGTTGCTTATTGGTGCGTAGGTTGCACGAGTTGTGGCTTTAGATCGTATTGATGTGTCATATCACCAGAGTAGTTGTGTTGGATTAGATGAGATCATTGATATCTAGAATCAATATAAACGGATTCGGTTTCAGTATGTTTGAAGGATAATATCGATGTTCAGCTCAGAAATTTGGCATGGTCCTTGCCGGCGGAGAGGGAGCTCCATGATTGGTTGATCTGAGGAATGGTTACGACTTTCTGCATGTTTGATTCACCATTGGTGGTATACAAAAGTGTTGGAATGAGGCTACAGTGATCAGAAGTTATCGCCACAAGAGTTTGAGCTATGTGGTATATCATGTAATTGCATCCGAGGTTAGAGGTATAGCTTGTTACAGCTTCTTCGGGCTTATTCAGAGTATAAATGTGAGATTCTAATCTTCTAGATGATTTTGAGAAGTGGAAATGTAGTTCTAAGGTTTATGGGCTAGGTTGGATTGTGAAATTTCAGTTACATTGTGTTATCGGACCCTATATGAGGTAGGGTAATGTGGGATCACCCCCGGTTATGTACACAATAAGGTTACACACCGATTTGATGGTTTATGGAATAACTCTGGCACGTTTGAGGACGAACACATGTTTAAGTAGGGGAGGATGTAACGACCCGAACAGTCGTTTTAAGCTTTTGCACTTTGTTCGCCAGTTCTTGGGCATGGCTAGCCCCGTTGATGTATTATGACTTAGTTAAATCGTCGGTTTTGATTTTCACGATGATTAGAATGAATTTGGATGAACAGTTCTTAGTTTGAAGCTTAAAAATGTGAAAGGTTTGACCAAGTTTTGACTTGTTAGCATATGATCTCGGATTGAAATTTTTATGATTTAGTTAGCTCCGTTAGGTGATTTGGGACATACAAGCGTGATCGAAATGTGTTTTGGAGGTCCGGAGTAGATTTAGGCTTGAATTGGCGAAATTAGAATTTTGGTCTTTTCCGGTTGATAGGTGAGACTTTGATATATGGGTCGAAATCGAATTCCGAAATTGGAGTAGTTCCTTTGTGTCATTTGTGACGTGTGTGCAAATTTTCAGGTCATTCAGATGAGGTTTGATAGACTTTTTGATCAAATTCGGAATTCGTTTTAAAATTCTTAGGCTTGAATCCGGGGGTGATTCGATATTTTGATGTTGTTTTGAGCGTTCCGAAGGGTGGAACAGGTTTGAATGTTGTTTTAGGATTAGTTGACATGTTTGGTTGATGTCCCGGGGGCCTCGGATGGGTTTTGGGGTTATTCGGAACCATTTCCAAGCTATTTATTAGCAACTGATTTTAGGCTACAGCAGTGTTCTACGTGATCGTGGGGAATCGGACGCGATCACAATGAGTAAAATACAAAAAAATGTCAGTGCTTCGCGATCGCGGATGAACCTTCGCGATCGCATTGAGTAATATTCTGTTGCACTGATCTAAATTTAGAAGCTTATATCTTACAATTTATAAGGAACTTAGAGATAATCCAAAACTGAAAAATATAGCCCTTTGTGTCTAGTTTTCCAAAATGTAAATTAATTAGAATTTTAAGTTGTGTACAAAAAGTCATGGTAGTTACACTATAGACTGCCCGGGAAGGATTTAGGAATCTCTAATGCACAGGATTGATTTTGGAAGCTTATATCTTGCAATATATAAAGTGTCAGGAAATGAGAAATATATGAAATTATAGCTCTTGGTGTCTAGTCTTCAGAACATCAAACCATTTATCATTTGAAATTGTGTGCAAAAGGTTATGACCATTATACTGGAGGCTGTCTGGAAGAGCTGGGAACTTGTTCTTCGCGATCGCGAAAATCAAATTTTGGACTGAGAAAAGTTGTGCTTCGCAATCGCAAAGCATTTTCCGCGATCGCGAAGAGTATATACCCGGGCAGAATATTTTAAAGACTTGTTTCGCAACTTAAAACCCTTTTTACACCATTTTTGAATGAAAAAAGAGCTTGGAGGCGATTTTGAAGAGAGGAAATCATTGTTCTTCATTGAGGTAAGGATTTTGGACCCTAAAACTTGATTAATTGTGATTAAGGAACAAATATATTAGTGTAAATTTATGAAAATCAGTAGAAACAGGTGGAATTAGGCTTGATATTATGAGACCTTCTAGGGATGATTTGAGGGGTCAAACGAACTCTGATTTTCAAGTTCTTTATATGTACGGACTTCTGAGAAGATAAAGAACAATTTGGTATAAAGTTTGTCCAGTTCCGAGACGCGGGCTCGGGGGTCGAGTTTTGACTGATTTTGAATTTTGTGCTTAAAATCGATATTTTTCAATTGGAATTCATTCGTTTAGCATAATTTAATGATAATAATCTGAACTTGGTAGATTTGGAGCACTCGGAAGTCGTTTTAAAGGGCAAATGAATTGCAAGATAGATTTCGGGCCTGATTGAGGTGAGTAATGATTTTAAATGCTGTCCTGAGGGTGTGAAACCCCAAAATTTCACAGTGTACGGCTATGTTGAGGTAACTTACATGCTAGATGACGAGCGTGGGTAGAGCACCATTGGGGATTGTGACTTAATCCATCCCAAATGACTATTTTACTGAGTATTTAACTGTTGTTTAATATTATTATATTTTGGGCTAAATGTCATATATGGGCTTTGTTCCAGCTGTTTAAACCCTTAGGGGATTGCTAATGATATTTTCCTCACTGTTTGATTTCATACTTGTGCTCAGTCATGCACTATTTTCACTGTTTTCAAAACTCAGCTATATTTATCTATTTTAAACACACTAAATATTATTTAAAGGTATTTTCAGTTGAGCTTCATGTTTTACTGATGCCAGAGGGGCTTATGAGATTCTGATTGAGTAAGGTCGAAGGCCTGTGTTGTGAGAACACATTTGGGTCGGGCTGCATGCCGTAGCAGTGATACATTGATTATGATAATGAGGCCGAGGGCCTGAGATTGTATGCTTTGAGGTGGCTTAATATTGATATGAGGCCAAGAGCCTGTTTATTATGCCACGAGATGGCTTGATTGTGCGCTTGGGCCGTAAGGGGTCCCTCCTGGAGTCTGTACACCCCCAGTGAGTACGGGTACCCATTGTATAATATATAAATTATGTATATATTATACCTCTATCGGCTATTTTGATTCAAGCAATTGGGTGAACCACTATTTGAATTAATTCTTAAACTTTTTTTTTAGTCCATGTCAGAAACTATTTACATTTGGTAGCCCCAAAAAAGTATATAAAACTTGTAGAGTGCTTGTATATAACATAGAATATATATATATATATATATATATATATATATATATATCATGTCATTATTTTGAGACTGGCTATACCGTGTCATTTTTCCTTAATTATTCTTCACTTGTAAATTTGGAGAATCCTATAAGCTAATGGGCTTTTGAAACATTTCATACAGCGTTTACCAAGTCAATGAAAAATAGTTACTATTTTGCTGCAACAGAGACCGGTCCATTATAATATACTAGAGTTCGGTATATTATGCTAGAGTTCAAGTATATTTATGCTGGAACTCCAGAATAATATACTGGCATATTTTTCGGGTTTTGAACAGTTTTTTTGCTCAGATTTATCTTTACATAAAAGTGACTAAATTTCGATTACTTTTGAAACTGGGCTATTTTTGAACGACCAGTTATTCTATGCTTGGGCGGTCCCGTGCTGCGCTGTTTGATCGAGATTCGAAATACCCTTCCTCACCGCCACCTTCCTTCAGAGATAGCCCGATTGGAATCTTGTACACTTTCCTTATCTTTTTTTTTATTGATCCAGTGTATACCTATTTCCTCTTGCTTCGCGCGGCCGGGCCTCTACCTCATAGAAAATCCTGTTTAGCAAGCTAGCGCCCGCTCTCGCTCCAATATACGTGTAGGGGGAAGCACCAATAAAAGTGAACCTTTATTGTTTCCTTTTTTCTTCGAACCGATTAGAAGGAAGGCAATAGCTCTAGATCTTTCTCCGCTTCGTCAAAAGCCTAATTGAGACAAATCAGCTCTTACTGTTCTCCGGTCTTTGCTCTTGAAGATCCGCTCTTGAGAACCTCTATCTCTTTCTTCAAAGCCTCATTCGAAGCCTATCAGTCTTACATACAGTATATTATCCGCAAGTTCATCTGGCTATTTTTGAATTTCACCCCATTTCATATAGTAATTTCAATTTATTCTGAATCTTAAGGAAAGGTTTAATGTTTTCCTTTTTATTTTCTGTAAATACTTTCCTTTCTCAATACATATTTTTCGGGCAGTGTGTGCATAATCGGTGTTTTCTGTTAGCAACTTTCATATGTTAAACAAGTTATGCCTGATAATAAGAAAATCATTAATCTAAATAAAACTAAATTCAATATGTCCGAGCTGCAAAAAAGTTGCACACCGGACTTGAAAAATAACCATGGAATTAGGTTAACATGGAGATAATTGACTATCGGATATGTAATTCTTCTTTTTTCTCCTTAATATCCAAAATTACGTAAATGATTTGATAAAACGACGTCCATATACTGGTATGTTCAAAAGAAATTCAATGTTCAGTGACCAATTATTCCAAAGCTAATTAAATGTTTTACTGGATCTGTCTGTCATTAGTGAATAATTTGGCCTCATGAAATCATTGTGTTAACCGCACATTACAAACTCGAATCAAATGGCTTCCTAACCATGATTATCCTTTTGAGTTTTGACTCCTGCTTTTTCCATGTTAATTAACTATGTATAAACTGATTTATTAGAAAAAAAAATCCTTAGACACCATAAGAACACCCTCTTTAATTTATTCTCATAATAATGTAATTTCTATCAGAAAAGGTCATTCTATCAAAAAAGTAGGATCCATAATCTTGAAAATAAGTTAGTTAATTACCTTATAAAAAGGGTACAACCCAGTATAAGCCCACTTAGTGGGGTCTGGGGAGGGTAGTATATACGCAGACCTTACCCCTACCCTGGGGTAGAGAGGCTGTTTCCAAATAGAAACCCGGCATCCTTCCCTCCAAGAACTACTCACCTTTGCTCTTGGGAGACTCGAACTCACAACCTCTCGGTTGAAAGTGGGGGTTGCTTACCATCAGAGCAAGCCCCTCTTATCTGTGCATATATATAAGTTATAACTCTATTCTGAATTGCTGAATTTGAAAGAGGCATTAGGCAGGCATGGGATCTCCACTTAAACGTCAACTCCTATAGCTATGCGACTTGCTTTCTGCCTCCAAATTAAAAGGTGAAAGAGGAAAGTATATCTGTAATATGTTTGGATATTTTGTAAATACTGCTCCACTTTTGACAAATTGGGGTATGGTTTCATATACAATCGCTGACCCCAGACGAGTTGGAAAAGGGAACTAATAAGGAAAAAGACAACTTTTTATTGCTGTTCAGGAGTATGTACTACTAGAAAAGTCATAATACTCAAATAGCATATTCATGGATAAAACAAGGGGAATAACACGCAATATTTGACATTCCAAAAAGAGTTAAATTTGTATTTACTCCCTCACAGCCTCACTCTCATTTTACGTGGCATAACTCCGCGATTAGTCTTTTTAATAAGTAACGCCGCATTTTTCATTGGAAGTAATTAAATTTTAAATTTCTTATTTTATTTTTATTGAAAAGCTTTTGCATGCGATTGTATTTATGTTCGTATGTTTAGATAATTATTTACGCTACTTACGCTATTTCTGCTGGAGTTACTAATGCTTTATTGTTTTTGTTTTTGTCTTTGTTTTGTTTTACTGCAGTTTTTCCTTTTATCCTATGAGCCGGGGGTCGATTGGAAACAGCCCCTCTGCCCTTTCGAGTAGGGGTAAGGCTTGTCTACATATTACCCTCCCCAGACCCCACCTGGTGGGAGTATACTGGATAGTTGTTGTTGTTGAAAAGCTTTTATAGTTCACATGATTGATATATTAAGATCATAAGTTTCATAAAATAAAATTTTCTTAAACTTCATGCGAGTTAAGTTATGTCATGTAAAATTAAAATGAAGGAAGTTAGAGTTTAAGGTTTGCGCATTAATAGAGTATCCAATTTTTCACACTATCTTATTAAGTTTACTTCCAATAGCATATAACTTTTTAATAATAAATTTAATATGAAAACACGAAAAATAGAATAATAACCTGCTACGACACGTTAAATTTTTAACATTTACATATATATATATATAGTGAGCTTAAAGGTATTATTGCTTCCACAAAGATTGCACTAGAACATGAACCCCCAGATTGCTTAGATATTGAGCTGAGTTGTTTAATCAGATTAGCACTATTTTAAATTTTTTAAATTATCGGTCCGTGTAAAGTAATAATCTTTAGTACTTCATGTACGTATCTAGAGAAACTATTTTAGTCCCTGAAAATGAAATCTTGAATAACGTACGTATCTATTATCTAGAGAAAGTATGTTATAGACAGAGAATGAACACCTTAATTAGTTTATTGCTTTATACAAGCTGAGAAATGGAAATCACATATACAGTAATATGCAATAATATCGTATAGGCGAAGAAAATGATAATTTCTAGGTCAGAAGACACGGCCTAAAATGGAGAGACATTACAGCAAGGATGGTTTACAAGAGACAAAACATTCAGATAGCAACTCTTTATATTTCTTTAATTATCATTTTTTTGGCCTAGAAACAAGCAGAAGGGGTCTTATAGTAGTAGGTAGAAAATAGGGAAACTGTTTCTTGATCAATGTAATATTATATGGTGTAGAAATTTAAAAGCTAAAACAATTGTTTTTCAAAAATTCTACACATGCTTATGAGAAAAGCCAATTGTAGAGATTCACAATGGGCAAAGGGTACATAGAAAGTGCGACAAGATGATGCAAAAACAAAGTTGTTACGCTGGTCGGTAGATACAGACAAATATCCCAACTTTGTTCCACTTTGTTTGAGAAATCCTATACTCAACGTTATTCAGAACATTGGAGCTAGCACTATTTAATTCTTGTGAATTAATTATAATTTCTATATTTAATTTCACTCTAGTAGGTCATCAATAGTACTCTTTCGTTTCATATTAGATGAGTTAATTTGATTCGACATGAAATTTAAGAAACAAGAAGAAGACTTTTAAAACTTGTGGTCTTAAAAGCTTAAAGAGTAAAAAGTTTATAAGGCCGTGTCATTTGCATGGCTATAAAAGCATCTCATTGAGGGTAAATGGTTAAAATAAAAAAGTTTAAAGTTGAATTATTTTCAAATTTAAAAATATATCATTTGTGTTGAAACAAACTGAAAAGAAAAGTAACTCATTTAATATGAGACGGATGAAGTATACCTTTTATTTGGCTTGACTAATAAACAATGGTTTTAATCAGTGTCGTTGGCTATTTTAGCTCGCGATCAAAATTAATATCTAACAGTTATATTTATATAAATTTATATTCTTTTGCTATTAATTTAAGAGCGGACATACGGTATTATTTTCCTTCTCATTTTCGCTCTATTTTCCATCTTCCCCCTTTTGAGTTTTAGCACTGTTCTACTGTTAACACATAAATTTTTTCATAATTTGATGGAGAAAAGAGGCTATTAGCGTGAGGTAACAGAAATTTACGTTTTTAAGGTGCTAAATTAAATGCTAATCCTGTACAAATTTCGTATATAGTTTAGCGAAAAGAAAACCCATTAATTAGGAATAATTATTTTTAAAAAAAATCTGAAAACGTACTACGCAGATAAGGATCTTAATTTAAACACGGATGACATTCATAAAGGAAATTAATTTCAACATGGACTTCTCATTTCAATTTATGTAAAATGAAAAAAAGACCTAAATTACTTTAAACAACAAGAACAAGAAAGCTACGAACTAAGAGGGGATGAAAAAAAAGAGGAGGATTGACAAAGCATACAGTTAATACTGTAAACAAAAATCTACTAATTAAGGAAATTCAGTAATCCAGAAAAATAGGGATCTGCTTACTGTTGCGGAACTTCTTTTTTAACAACAACAACAACAACAACTACCCAGTATACTCCCATCAGGTAGGGTCTGGGGAGAGTAATATGTACACACAAATTTCAAATAAAAATGACAAAGAGGCTGTTTCCAATCGACCCCCGGCTCATAGGATAAATGTTCAGTTTATAGTCTGCACGTCTCGTCCACTACAGCTGTAGAGTGGGTTAGGCTGGACTGAGTTCCCAGCTTTGTGCTATTCATGTGAAAGGAACAAGCACGACACTCATACTGTCACATAATAGGCCTAATTAACATTACCGTAGGCTTTGCGTCTCACACATGCACGTCATTTCACTTAAATAATAATTCAATCCATTGTACACACAAATATCAAACAATGAAGACCGTCAACGCGATTTGACAATAAGCACTACAATTTCTTGAACTTGAACTTATCATAGTCCGTGTGTTTCATAGATGATTCACGTCGAAATTAAGTTAACAAAAGTAAAAAGGGCAACTCATTACTCTAGTCAAATGAAATTTTAATAGCAAGAAAGTCTGTTTGAATATTTGAATCCAAGACCCACGATTTCTTATTTTATTTTTTAAACTAAGATTTAGATACAAGTGATTGTTAGATCTCTTCCATGGGAGCATAATCAAGAGAGTGAAATTTTCAGTTTTTACATTGACTGAAAATGAGTACAACTAATAGATATTTATCAACTAACTCCTAGTTAGTTAACACTGCTAAATAACAAATAGCTACCTCTAACTTCTAGTATGTACAAGTTTATAACCCCTATACTAACTAATTGTATATTTACATCACTCTCCCTCAAGCCGGAGGGTGTAAGATGTTTAACACTCCCAGCTTACCAAGTAAATAGTGATGTTGCCCTGAACTCAATCCTTTAGTCAGCAATCTGCTTGTTGGTCCTTAGTATGTACATACTTAGTCTCCAATAGTCCTTGCTTGATCTTCTCCGGAATGATATGGCTATAAGTTTCAATATGCTTGATTCTCTCATGGAAGATGGGGTTTGCTGCAATTATTGCAGCCTTGCTGTCAAGAGGAACTAGTGTTTTAATGAGACTCCTCAGTCATGGAAAAGTCCAACTAGCCACACAATCTCTACAACTATAGATGTGCTTCTGTATTCTGCTTCTGCACTGTTTCTAGATAGTGTATTATGCTTCTTTGATTTCCAGTAAATCAAGAAGTTCCCAAACTTCACTACATATCCACTGAGTGATCTTCCAGTGACAGGGCAAGTTGCCCAGTCTAAATCACAAAATCCCAGCAATGTATCATTAGGGTCCCTGTGCATTAAAACTGCCATCCCAGATGCCAATTTCAAACATCTGACCACTCTAAATGTTGCATCCATGTGGGACTTCCTTTGGACATGCATGAACTGACTAAGAGTCTGCACAACATAACTGATGTCTGGTCTAGTAACTGTTAGGTAAAAAAGCTTGTCTATGAGTTTCTGATATCCTATAGCATTCACCATAGGATCATCAACCTGTGTTCCAACTATCTTATCATATTCTACTGAGGTTAATTTTTGGTTGATTTCTAATGGTGTAATTGCAGGTTTTGCTCCACTTAACCCCAACTTTTAAATCAACTCTAAGGTGTATATTTGAATGGTGTCCCATTGACTGTTAAAAAACTCAGTTCCATTATCTGTTTTAATTACCTTAACAGAAGAATCAAATTGATTATTAACCATGCATAAGAAGTGCTTCAAGAATACAATAGTCTCACTTTTCATTTGCAGTAGAAATATCCAAGTAGATCTTGAGTAGCCATTTACAACAGTAAGAAAATAGTGTTTTCTATTATGAGTGGGCACCCTATATGGCCCCCAAACATCCATGTGCACTAGCTCAAATGTCATAGTACTTCTATGCTCACTATCAGGAAAAGCAAGCCTAGATTGTTTGGCTATAGGACACACATAGCACTTATTATGCAAACTACTATCTACTTTATTCTTCAGAAATGGAATATGCCGCAACACTGGGGTTGAAGCATGTCCTAGCCTCATGTGCCATATCCATCTTGAATCTCATGATTTCCTTTCACCTTTTACAACTGCTATTAGTCTTTCCCACAGTTTGCTAACTCTCATCTTGAGAAATTAATGCATATGCTTGGTTAAGAATTGGTGCATTAGTTTTAATCAAAATTTGTCGACGTGCTTGATCATGTGTGTCATTTAGTCCATTCAAAAACTGCATTAAACGTTGCTGCTGCATTTGAACAGAATGTTCCTTTGCCATTGCACAACCACAACTTTGTGAAGGTACCAACACATAATACTTTGCCCAAAGCTCTTTCAGCTTAGTGAAATAGATAGCAACAATATCAGTTCCTTGTGCTAACCTTGAAATTGCTCTATGTATCTGGAAAATCCTTACGCGATTCACTTTATGAAATCTTTCCTTAAAGTCCTCCCACACAGCATGTTCATCGGATGCATAGATGATTCCGCTAAAAAGGTCATTCGAGACAGAGTTCATAATCCAGGAATGCACTATTGTGTTGCAGGTCTCCCATTCCTCGTGGAGAGCTTCCTCAAATACCTCCTTTTTGTGATCCCCTGTGATGAATCCCAATTTCCGCTTGACCTTTAGAGCTACCTTCATCGATCTACTCCAAATTTCATAATTTTCGGAACTTTTAAGTTGAATTGGAATCAATACTAACCTGGAGTGTCCGAAGGCTGAAGGAATAGTGGATGTGTATGCTCTATCTTCTCCGTCGCCATTGACGACCAATTCGATGTGGAAAGCAAAAAATTAAGCTAACAACTAAATAGAATGAAAAATTGAAATTAGTGCTTTAGATTCTGCTTCACTTGACAAACTTGAACAAGAAGCAGAAAATCGATCTTCTCCCGCTTTGATACCATATTAGATCTCCGCCATGGGAGCGTAATCAAGAGAGAATAGAGTGTTCAGTTTTTTTCATTGCTGAAGGGAAAAGGGTCTAAAATGCCCTTCAACTATCATCGTAGGTCTAAAAATGCCCTCCATCCACCTATTGGGCCGAAAACATTAACGGAAGGGCATATCTGGCCCAATAGGTGGATGAAGGGCATTTTTAGACCTACGCTGAAGTTGAAGGGCATTTTAGACCCTTCTCCCTTAACTGAAAACAAGTAAAACCAAGAGATATTTATCAACTAACTCCTAGTTAGTTAACACTATGCTAAATAACAAATAGCTACCTCTAACTTCTAGTATATACAGGTTTATAACCCCTATACTTGTTCCTAAGTATAAAACAGTCCATTTCATTTATATTGCGGTGGCCTATGCATGTACAACTTTCTTTATGAGATTTTTTTCTTTAATCAACTTGGTGGGAAATCCAAAATTTTAATTCTCGAACAATTCTTTAAACTAGATCCATCTTCCTCCATTTTACATTGTTATTTTCATAGAACAATCATTAGTATTACTATTGGTTAATGATTTTATTCTGGAGTAAAGGTGATGCATGTGGTTAAAATCATGGTACCGTTTGAATATTTTCTTTACGTTTTATTCGATTTTCAGACAAATGAATTTCATTATCTTCGTACTGGCCGAAGAATCACCTTTTAAGTTACAGGAGTAGAATTAATATTGCAAATTTCAATAGGTAGACAAGATCAGAAGAACAATTGTTTCCTTGTAAGGTCTTGATTTAGAAAATACCAAAAAAGACCAAATAGCTATAGTTTTCACATGTTTAATGGACTAACCACTTCAGTGGCCAAATGCGACATCTTCAAATGCTTCTTTCCTTGTTTATAAAAAGCACGTGCCATCACATTTAAAACTTCTCTTTGGACGGTCCAAATTTTGATCAGCCTTAGTTTGCATGAGCAAATTTTCAGGTCTAAACCAACATAGTAGGAGTTGCTACTTATTGGGATGTCTACAACTCCCCTATCATGTATTATATGCATTGCTTAATTTTAGATTTCCATTATTATTTCCCTGTGTAGAGCGACATTGCATTTAAGTCAGCCTCTAATATTAGGTTTCAAAACAACAATTAGGAAGTGCATCGTAAGAAAATATTTGGTCATTTATTGAAATGTGTGACTATCTTTTTTATAAGTTAAAATAATCCAAAAAGATTACGTTATCATCAATTGATTACGTTACGTATCAGCATATCCCCTTATCTGAGGCTTGATTTTTTTTTAATCACCAAACTCGTGAACTATATAAACAGACATTACAAAGGACGAACTAAATGGCAGCTCGGTATATTAAGTTTTTGTTATGCGCGGGATACGGGGAGAGTTGAAATATAAGAGTGTATTATACGCAATCTTATTTGTATTCTTATGAAAGTTTGTTTTCAAGAATCGAAAATCTATAATCTCCTGATTATATGATAATAACTTTAACAATTACGTCAAAATTTCCGCTCAAATATATATTATATCTCAGATTCCATGTACGGTACCAAAGATAATGGAGAAAAAGGGAGAACGAATCTTTATCTTCCGCTACAAAAAGCATTGTGAATACTCTTATCTTAGTTGAAAGGATATAGTCTCCAAAGTTCCATCGACTATAAAAAAACTACTACTTTAAAACAAACATGAGATACGTACGTACTATAGTTGTGGTGAGAGTATAATCTAGAGAGGCATGGATGAGGTGGACCAATGAAAATGGAAATGGCCCCGACATGTCTTGGTAATAGCAAGACAAGATTATAGTGTGGGACAACTATGGTTTGGGACAATCAAGGCATATCCCCCCGCTAAGAGTGCAAAACCAAAATAAACAGCCTTTTGTTTCCATGTGCCCAAATTTAAGTGCAACCTTCCAAAATGACCCAATTCTCTTCCAGCTAGCTTGCTGAGTAAGCTCCTTTTCTTTCTGCCTTCTACCACCTTTCTTCTTTTGATCCCTCATCTCTTCTCAACCAAAATCATAATCACATTGTCTCAGTTACTTTAACGGTTCAACCTGTTAATGATGTTAGCTCGCTCTAAACTTAAGTTTTTATAAATTTAAAATGCATTTCTAAAATCTAAGACTTGTTATTTATATATTCAATTTTTCTTTTTGTGTTTTGCTGATATGGAAGTTTGTTTAAATTCTGAACTTACATACACCATTTCTTTTGGACTCTATTTTTTTGCTGAGGTTTGTCCCATCACATGAGATTTGTCTAGATTCAGCATTGAGTACTTGCCTTACTTGATGACTAAACTCAGTTGAACTCTGACCCACCATCGGTAAGGCTGACACAATAGTGGCTCTGATATCGTCTGTAACAGTTCAACCGCTAGTAATATTTGTCCGCTCTGAGCTTAGACCATTACGGATTTAAAACGCGTGTTTAGGGTCTAAGACTTGTTAACTTATATATTTAATATATTTCTTGTGTTTTGTCGATGTTAGATTCTGTCTAAAATCTGGGGTGTTACAATTACTAAGTCATGGAACCAAGTTGAACGTTCTTTATTTCTTGCTATAACTTACTGTTTATTTTAGATGTTGTAATTCAGTTTAATTGTCGTTTTAATTATACAAATTGAATTCAGAAAAAGTATGGGTTGAGAGATAAAAACACATTCATTTTTTTCTTCAAATATTAAATTAGTACTCCCTAGAATTTTGATTCAGAAAAAGTATTAATTTAGAAATAAATAACACATAATTTTTTCCCTTCAAATATTAACTTAGTACTCCCTACATTTTTCATTTAGAAAAAGTATCGGTTTAGAAATTAAAAATACATTAGTTTTTCCCCCGAATATTACATAAATACGGAGTTTACTAAAGAAATAACAATTTTTTAAAACACCTATAGATATCTATTTGTATCTTACTAGGGTAAGACGAGAAGTTTAAAATTAAATTATTTTTAAATAAAAAGATTTTATTTCTTTTTGGACAAATTAAAACAAGATAACGTATCACGTAAAATGAAAAGAAGTACAATTTTCTTAAAGTTCTCTCAATAGTTATTTCTCATCTTGAGCATAGATAAATGGTGATTTAATCAAACAAACCCGGCCCTTATTATTAATGATGTTAAAAGAATTTCTCCATAAGTCTCCCAAATTTTAAATGGACGAGAGAGAGTCCTTTTTATTTCCACCTATGAGGCTTATGGCAGTATGGCACTATGGATTTAGTGGGGGATGGGGACGAGAAAAGAGTTTGCTGCCTAAAAAGTTAAAAAAATAAAAGGTGATAATATTCTATTCTATTAAAAGAGACACTGTAGCCAAGACAATATCACTGGAATTATTGAAGATCAATCCTCGTGAAACTCTTGTATCCACATGAATGGTCCCGCATTTGACTATATTGGGATTACTTCATCCTTCATTTAACCCCACATCAAATTTTAAAAATAAGTTTAGAAACAATTGAAAGAGAGTTGTAGAATAATATGGCAGTTGCTTTTGCCTGCACAAGTGCAAATGATCTCTTTTTAATAATTGTGATATTTCTAGTTTATGGTTACTTGAACATTGCCAACTTTTCTAGCAACAAGGGTTAAAAACCCTTGTGGCGTATTGTTGATTAGGTTGATAAAGAATTTATTCAAGGGATTGTTTTGATTGGCTAATAGGTGGGGGATAAGTTAGGTCTAAAGTCATAATTACTAGTTGAATGACATGAAATGAAAATGATTGAAAGACATATATGTGAGCTCCAGTTAATTTACACTTCATATATATCCTTTTTGACTCGTTTTTTAGGGAATAGGACGTATGATCATACCAATGGAATCGCAGTATAACAGTAAGTATTTTTTCATTTTCAATGACAAATTTCAAAATTTAAGCCTTGAATATGAAACCAACGTTATCAGGAAACGATTAAAGCCTCACATTAATTTTTCAATGCAAACTTAAATTTAATTGAATTTCAACGTGAATATTAAATCGACGTAACCAATAAAAAAGATAGCATGATCATCACGAAGGTTGTCGCTACATTGAGATCACAAGCACGCATAAGGATGAAGAATCACATGATTCTATCTGAATTTGCGGAACCCCTATTGGAACTAGGGTCAATGCATGTCTCTATCAAAACCTTGCATAAATTAGGTATTACATGCAAAAAAATGAATCATTATATGGTGCTAAATTGCTATATATATATATATATACATATATATATATATATATATATATATATATATATATATCTATATATATATATATATATATATATATATATATATATATATATATATATATATTTCGAGCCGTGTTTACTCTTACAGAAATACAGGGTAAAGCTGCATATAATAAATCCTTGTGGTTCCGTTGTTGGGATATACTATTAACCATGCGGTTTAGACATAGTATTATATTATATTCTTTATGGAACAATTATTTAATTTATTCAATTCAATAAAGTACTATTTTAAAGCGATCATTTGTTACATGTGTGTCATTTTAGTTATGTAATAGACAATTTAGTGTAATAGAGTCTTAGCTCATGCATGGATGATTAAATTATTGGTTCTCATAATTAATAAACTATGTTTACAATCAAAGATATTGTTGGACAAATATCTTGATGATTGTAGCACAAGATAATCGTATAATTTATCTTGATTATGGGAGTAGTTTTACTCCAACTTCTTATGCCAGTATGCTCAGTGTATATTGAACGGATCAACTAGAGAAAATATATTTTTGTACTGAATATATAAAATATTTTCTCTAATTCATTAAATGAGCTTATACTCCTAATCTTGATATAATTATTATGATCAATGTAATTTGTTTATTATTTTGATTTATCAAATATGACTATGTTTAGAGTTAGTGTATGCCTAATAGATTGGACAATAACGAATAAATATTTGTGAAATAATAATTAGTTGATAGAATTCATGACTCAGTTTTGAGTTTGATAATACCCCTTATGTAAGCTTATAAGTTTTCATATGAAAACCCGACCGATGGATTTTGCATTCGGCACATGAAATGGTTTTAGCGGAATTATAAAGGATTTAATTATTTAATTAAATTAAATTTTCATTGATTTAATTTAATTAACTGGTACTTGAAATCTTAACACAGTGAATTAAAATAAGTGTTAATAAATTTTCGAAATTCATATTGAGGAGTTTAATTGTAGTTTTTAGTTGAATAAATTGTAATTAATTATAGTACGAATTAGTTCATGTTAATTTTGAATTAACACTATGATTAGTAACCTCTTATTATTTCTTAGGTCCCTGCTATACCTAGTAAAAACCTGAACAGACTTGGGTAAAAAGTAGTCTGGGAGAAAAGTTATCCTTTTGAGTTAGAGTACGATTCTACTTGCAGAAATATCCTACACGTTTTTGAGCCCCTATTGTGGCTTAATTTCGGGTATATTAAAGGAAGATTAGTTTCACCTAATAACTTGCCTTTCAATTGTATTGTTCTTGCCCACCAAAAGCAATCATTCAAAAGTTTTACCAGGCATATAGCAGAAGACTGCAGACCTGGATTCTTGCTGTTTGGAGGATTTGTGCAACTATTTCAACAGGTTAGTGCTTCTAATCCTGTTATTATTGCGTTGTCTAGGTTACATGTATTTGATACCTGGGTTGTATCCTTGCTTCCGCTGCGGATGTTCTAGCACCCATCTTTTACCGTGCCCCGTGTATAACAGGAGTTTAGTGCACCGAGCTGCTTTTTATTAAAAATAGATATTTTCCAGCTCCTCACATGCTAAATTGTTAATCAGAAGAAGCAGAAATGGATCCAGGATTTAAATTCTATGGGTTCAACGTTTTAAAATTTTTAATAATAAACCCATTATATTATTAAAATTATAAATTTAAATATATTATTTTGTAATTTTTAATAAACTTTTACAAATAAATATTTATTCTGTATCAAAATTTATGAGTTCAATCATAACAACCATATTGCATCCACATCCGAGGAGAAGCATACTGTTTTTAGCCTTTAACTTCAATGTTTTTTAGGAAGGAAAATCTCAAATACGCTATAGCATTAGAAAATCAACAACATACTTTGGAAAAGTCATTTTGTAATTATCATTCTTGCCGCTATATTATCATCACTACAAGAAAAATAGCTATTAATAACGGAAAAAATAGTCTCTATATATTTGATTTTGGTCCCTAAAAGTTCATAATGTCCAAAAAAATCTGATCGTCACTCTTTCGTTATAGGCTCTTCCACAATTTATTTTCACCAAAAATTCGAAATTGAGCTAATTAAAATTCTGAAACTTCATAATAATTGAATCTAACATATACTTGATCGATATACGAAAATACATGTGCTAGATCCACTTAATGAAGTAGGACTATGGGATAAACACTCGATTCTTTGATTTAATTGTTTATTAACAGTAAATGAAGTATGAGTGTAATAAAATTAAAGCAGCATATTCAATGCATTTCAATGAATCGTTTGTGGAAATTTACACCATCATTTAATTTTATTTAAAACACAATATTATTTTTTTATACAAATATTAATTGATAACCGTAAAAGAATGAGAAACAATTTTTTAATAATAATCAATACACAAATAGCGTAAAAAATGTTTACATCATAGGCATAACTTAAATCTTTACATCATAGGTAAAAAATCTTTAATTAAGTATTTGGGAATGAGCTATAAAACCGGACAACCTAAATATTTCATCTTGTTAGTCCTGTATACTAGAGAGATAAAGAACCTCTCTCTCTCTCTTTTTCTTTCTCTCTCAAATATAGGAAAAACTGTATCCAGTCAAATAAGGAGGAATAATTTGCTGTTATCAAACAGTGGTTCACAATATGGAAGCTTGCTTTCACTGTTTATGTCTTCTCTTCTTTTCGTATGTATCACTGTTGTTTGCACAGAAAGCGATCGTTCATCTCTGGTGGAAACCAAAAAGAATTGAAAAACATTTATGGAAACAAGGAATCAAAGGTCCTAAATATCATTTCTTGTTTGGTAACCTTAAAGAGATAGCAAGTTTCACTACTCCATTATTATCTCGTCCTTTGCCTTTCTCTCATGATATTCTTCATAGAGTTCTCCCCTTTTACCATCATTGGAAGAAAATCTATGGTAATTTCTCTTTTGATTAACCTATCTCGAGAATGAATTTTATTAATATTGTACATGCACTTGTTATCTTTCTAGTTTAATTCTACAAACTAATGTTGGAGGTATATATATATCAAATATAAATTGCAGGTTCAACATTTGTTATATGGTTTGGACCAACGGCTCGTGTGACCATATCTGATCCAGCTCTCATTAGGGATATTTTCGTCCTGAAATCAGAGAGCTTTGAGAAAAATGAGTCACCCCCTCTTATAAAAAAGCTTGAAGGTGATGGTTTACTGAGTCTAAAAGGAGAAAAATGGGCTCACCATAGGAAGATTATTACTCCTACACTCTACATTGAAAATCTCAAGGTTAGTAATACATATATTGCTGTATTTTTCCAAGTTAGTTGTCAGTGTTTAAAAAAAGTTTACGTATAAGAATTTCTATTTCTTAGTACATTAATTTTAGATTTTTCTACATATATATAGCTAATGATTCCGATGATGGGGAAGAGTATGAGGGAGATGTTGGACAAATGGTCAAAAATGTCGTCGAAGTGTGGCAAGGTGGAAATCGAAGTCTCAAAAATGTTCCAAACATTAGCAGAAGATGTTATTACGCGTATTGTATTCGGAAATAGTTACGAAGATGGACGAGCCATCTTTGAGTTGCAAGCACAACAAATGGTTTATGCCACTGAAGCTTATCAGAAAGTTTTCATCCCTGGATACAGGTAAATATACAATTATATATAATAAAATATACATAGGCGAGACAATATTTCAATCTTATTCTATATATAATAAATTTTAAATAATAAATATATTGTTAGAATAAAATTATTGAATTCGGCCGAATTGATTTTCCGTCTTGTGCCATATATAGAGCCATACGAAGAATAACGCGTTATGATTTGGTAGTTAGTGTTTTGTGCAGAATCTTGAAACAATTGTAAAGTGAATTTTTATTTATTTATACTGTGTTATGACAGGTTTTTGCCTACTAAAAAGAATAGAATTTCTTGGAGATTGGATAAAGAGGTTAGAAAATCTTTGATAAAGCTTATTGAAGAAAGGAGAAAAATTTCGGAGGGTAGTCAGGTTTTATTGTCAGACGAATGTCCGAATGATTTATTGGAAGTAATGATCAAAGCCAGTACAAGTAATGAATATACAACAAATAGTTCAAACATTACAGTTTATGACATTGTCGAGGAATGCAAGACCATCTTCTTTGCCGGCAAACATACGACGTCAAATTTGCTGACGTGGACAACCATTTTACTGGCCATGCATCCTCAGTGGCAGGAACTTGCACGTGAGGAGGTTTTGTCTGTCTGTGGATCACGTGATACCCCCTCTAAAGAAGACCTCGCCAAGCTTAAGACGGTAATTAAGCATGAATTAATGAAAGTTTATATACCTTTAGTTTATTTGCCATGATCGTGCTTTTTGTTAAAACAATCCAACACTTTGGTCTATACATGTGGTAAAGGCAAACCCGGAAACAGACCAACACTTTGTTCTGTCAGATAATTCTTCACTCTCTTTTTGGATAAGCTTTTTATTTATTTGTCTTGTTAATTTGACCGGATCATCAAGCTTTTTGATTTAAATGCTTATTAAAAGTAGAGAAATCTCAAATTTCACTAATCGCTTTACTAATTTATGCGCCCTTCATATTTTCTCCATAAAGAATTTACCAGCATCAGAGGTTAATGCTAACGCTGTTAAGTACTAATCATAGGACAAAAACCATATATGAAGGTTAGATATTACCTGCTATAATAGGTAGGTTACCATAATTTTAAGCTATCTAACCATACTTGTTACTGTGAATATTACCTGTCTTATTTTAAGTGACCTAATAGAGGTATAAAAATTTAGATTTTTCTTGTGGTGCCTTGAATACAAACTTATGCAAAGTTTAATATGTGTTAGTCTTAAAGCACCGTTTGTTCATAAATTTTTTTTTCAAAAAAATGTATTTGTCTATGAAATTTTTCAAGTTTTTGAAAAAAAATTCGAAAATGAGTTTTTAAAATTTTGACCACTTTTTCAAATTCTTTAGAAAATGTTTCTTT
The DNA here is from genome assembly GCA_034376525.1 of Nicotiana benthamiana. Classification (NCBI taxonomy): domain Eukaryota; kingdom Viridiplantae; phylum Streptophyta; class Magnoliopsida; order Solanales; family Solanaceae; genus Nicotiana; species Nicotiana benthamiana. The sequence continues at coordinate 7,705,477 of CM067325.1, forward strand.
CCCCACCCACAAAAGTACCGCAACATTTTCAACTGAAATGCATGTTTAAGAGTAATTTTAAATTTCAAATACCAATTTTCAACTTAGCTCCAAATATGTACTTTTTTTTTTGAAAAATTATAATTTTTATGTCCTACTTAGTTTTTTAAGATGTCCACTCATGTTGTAGTCAATATTTTTGATGACATGCAGCTCGGAGTGATCTTGAATGAATCCCTTCGGCTATATCCACCTGCAGTAGCAGCAATCAGAAGAGCCAAAATGGATACACAATTGGGAAATTTCAAATTACCCAAAGGGACTGAGCTACTTATACCAATTATAGCAATTCATCATGATCCAGCATTATGGGGACAAGACGCTAATGAATTTAATCCAGCAAGATTTGGTGGAGGAGTAGCACAAGCAGCAAAACATCCAATGGCATTTATGCCTTTTGGTCTTGGCGCTCGCCGTTGCGTTGGACAAAATTTAGCAGTAATGCAAGCTAAATTAGCTATAGCTATGATTTTGCAACGTTTTTCTTTTGATATTTCTCCAACTTATCAACATGCTCCTACTATTTTAATGCTCTTATGTCCACAATATGGTGCTCCCATTATTTTCCAAAAGTTGTAGTTGACATACTTATATATATGTTCATGTTTGTACAAATACAAAATTTTCCAGGTACATTGCAAATCCCCAATCTCCCTCTTCTTGCAAAATTTTGACGATCATCCACTGTTTGTTCAGCAGTGAATAACCTAACGGATGATATAACCATAATTTATAAAAACTGACCTGATGACAAAAAAAAAGACTATGAAAAATAAGATTTAATTTACTGCAATAAATACTTAATTGAAATGATTTTATAAAACAAAACAATTTGTTTTTCTCAATAACTGAGTTCCAGCTAATAAGATGCGTTTATTGACTTTAATTGGGCCAGACCGGAAGCCCATTGAAAGTGTAGCTTTCGAGGGAGTCTATACACAATAGTCAGTTATGCACACGATAGAGATCGTATGCCATCGATCTATAAGTTCGAGAGGTCGTTCAAAGCCCAAATTAGGTAAGGTCGAGGGGCCAAATCCGAGTTCGAAGACAGAGTGCGATGTTCAAAGATTGAAGCATGATGCGTACAAAGGTCAAGTAAGTTCGACCCCGAAATAGTACCGTCATCGATAAGTAACAAAATGAGCTAGATTCCTGCCACATTGCCAAAGTCTTGGCGCAAATCACGGAATAGGATTGTACTATTCCATACTAGAAGGTTAGATAGTTGTATCAAGAATATTCCTTACTATAAATAAAAATATACGTTATTTAGGGTTCCGTTATTATATAAAAAGGATCCCAAACATTTTGTAACATCATCTAATCATTGACAAAAGAATATATTATCCTACATTTCTCTCTTACTAATCATGAGCATTGTCCTTTACATTTATTGTTCTTATTATATTGCTTTTAGTTCATCTTGAGGTCATCATCACTGCTGAGTAATGTTGGCTTGATTCACTTATTTCCTTCATCTATACTTCATATTTGTTGATTATTAATTGGTGTTGAACTAAATCACATATCTTTAAAACCATAAATTAAATTTAATTGTTACTTGTATTTTCGAGGTAAACAGTTTGACGCCCACCATGGAGACAAAAATAATAGTGATTATTTCTTTACTGATTCTCATTACACACGTTATTTTTATACTTTTTCTTGTCAAGAATTTTGATTCTCAGGATGAAACATGTTTAACTCACAAAACGCACCCGTTCATGACAATGAAGGTCTTGGAGAAAACAACAATGCAGGAGTCGATGTACCGCCAATAAACCTAAGGGAAGTGCCAAATATGAAACCCGTTAATGTTAGTTCGCACATTGATCTAAATGCGGATTTAGGCACAGACCCCGGGGGAATGTATGTAAGGAAGCTCGATCTGGTGGCCAAGGAGCACAAGGAATAGGAGATATGGAATCATCTTGCAAGTGATATTTCAGATGCTGCAAGCTCAGCTGATCGCCATCTCTCAACTTCAAAGTCAGAGTAAGACTCCGAGCGTAGCTAAACATGAAAAAACTCGACGTGCTGAAACAACGCCGGAGAGGTCGAACGGAAATGACTCGGGGACTGACCCTACCATTATGCGGATGCTCGAAGAGCTCACCAAGAGGATCGAGTCCGGAGAAAAGAAGATTGAATATGATGACAAAAAGGTGGAAACTTAAAACTCCCATATTGACCAAGTACCGGGGGTACCTCCAGTTTTAAAAGGTTTAAATGCCAAGAAGTTTATACAAAAACCATTCCCTCCGAGCGCGGCTTCGATGCCCATACCTAAAAAGTTTTGCTTGCATGATATACCCAAGTATAATAGAACAACCGATGCTTACGAGCATATTACTTCATAAACTTGCGGGATCAATGAGAATGACTTGAACGACGATGAGATCGAATCCGTTTTGTTGAAAAAGTTTGGAGAAACACTATCGAATGGAGCCATTATTTGTTACGATAACTTGCCTCCTAACTCTATTGATACATTTTCTATGCTAGCAGATGCCTTCGTGTAAGAACACACCGGGTCTATAAAGGTGTCCATGATAAAATCGAATATTTTCAAGATAAAATAGAGGAATGAAGAGATGTTGAGGGAGTTCGTGCCTAGATTCCAGATGGAGCGAATGGAGTTACTACCGATCTCGAATGACTGGGCAGTACAAGCTTTTATGTAGGGTTTGAATGAAAGTAGCTCGATTGCGCCTTGACAATTAAAGCATAACTTGCTCGAGTATCCAGCTGTTATATGGTCAGACGTGCACAACCATTACCAATAAAAAAATCAGGGTGAAGGACAACCAGTTGGGAGCCCCCTCAGGTTCATTTCGTCCTAGCAGATTCGCATCCAATTCCCTAAGGGATGCAGATAGTGAATCAAGATCGAACAAGGAATGGTATCAAGCATACTTCGGTTGGAGAGACAAAGGCTCGGGTTGTAGCACCCCTCGAAGTGATCGGAGAAACGATCGAGGCCAAAGTTCTCGAGGACTCATGAGTAAGAGCAGGTTCGATAAGCATACAGACCCCGTAGAGCCACCTCAATTGTCAGAGTATAATTTCTGGATCATGGATCGTGTCAGCTATTGGAAGAATCAAACACACCAAGTGGCCCAGGCCCATACAAACCGATCATTCTAAAAGGAACCCAAACTTTATGTGCTAGTATCATGGCACACATGGCCATAAAACCAAAGATTTTATGTAGCCTAGAGATAAGGTGGCTCGGTTGTTCAACAAATGTCACCTTTGAGAATTCCTCAGTGATCGAGCCAAAAACTACTTCAAGGAGATAGATGCAAGGAAAAATGAGCAAGAAGAACCACAACATGTAATCCACATGATCATTGTCGGAGTCGATGTCCCTCAACGACCTGTATTCAGACGCACCAAGGTATCAATCACGAGAGAAAAACGGATCCAGAGCTATGTGCCGGGGGACGCCTTATAGTTTTGTGACGAAGAAGCAGAAGGCATATCTTAGCCGCACAACAATGCCCTGGTAATTTCTATTCTTTTAAATAAAATTCAAGTAAACATGTTTTAGTTGATCCAGGTAGCTCAAACAACATAATCAGATCGATGTGATACCTAATTTTTTCCATAATATTTTGAAAATTATGCTTTAGCATCAACCAATATTTTTCATACAATTTCTGCATTTTTAAAATATTTTAATTAATTTATCCAGCATTTGTTTTATAATCACTAATTGCATCACAAATAGTTTTATAATTTTTTTTGTGGCTTAATGTTATTATTTGCATTTGTACCAAGTTTCAATTACTCCACAAATAGCCACTTTTGGTATTTTAGGCTTCAATTGTAATTACTTTGTAATTATAGCCCCCCACACACATTACTATATTATTTTATCAGAAAAGCCTTTTATATTTTTAAAATATTAAGTAATTATTTTAATATATTTTCAGGTAGAGCTGTCAATATGGGTCAGGCCGGTGTAACGAACTGGCCGGTTGTTTTTAGAATTAATGCCTCAGTCCCCTCTGAACTGATTTCCCAAGTTTATTTCTGCTATTTTGGTTTGCCGGGACATTCGGTTTAGAGTTTCGGAGAGTTTTGGGATAATTAGTCCCTAAATGAGAGCTTATGTATTGAAAAGTTGACCGTAGTCGGAACAGTGTGAAGACAACCTTAGAATGGTAACTCGATGGTCCCCTTAGCTCCGTTAGGTGACTTTGGGCTTAGAAGCGTGTTCGGAATGTGATTTTGAGGTCCGTAGCTAATTTAGCCTTGAAATGCCGAAAGTTGAATTTTGGAAGTTTCCTGTCTGATAGTGAGATTTTGATCCGAGGGTTGCAATAGAATTCCGGAAGTTGGAATAGCACTATAATGCTTAATGTGATGTGTGTGCAAATTTTAGGTCAATCGGACGAGGTTTGATAGACTTTTTGATCGAAAGTGTGTTTTTAGAGTTTTTTTTTGAATTCTTAAGCTCGAATCTGATGAAAAGGTATTTTGATGTTGTTTTATGTGTTCCAAAGGTTGGTACAAGTTTGAATGATGTTATGTTTGTAGGTTTGGTTGAGTTCATGCAGCCTCGGTGTGTTTCAGATGCTCAACGGATCGTTTTTGGAACTTGTGGAAGTTCAAAAAGATCTGGTATCTTGTTTCCTTCATTGCGATCACAATCCTTCCTCCGTGTTCGCGTAGAGTATGTAATTCCAGAGGGTGATCAATTTTTTCTTCACGATCCATTATCTGGTTCGCGATCGCAGAAGTCTGGCCCTTTCGCAATTCATCTTCCGCATTCGCATAGAAGAATTTGGAGTCGGTTGCTCAGTAGTCTTTTCTCTTCGCGTTCGATGGCCCCTTCTGCGAACGCATAAGTCTATTTTTTCCTCATCTGCGATCGTATACCTTCTGTTGCGTTTGCGTAAGCCAGTTCAAGGACCCTCAAATTTTCCTCTTTGCTATCGCACTAAATTTCTTGCGGTCATAATGAACAATTCATGGGCAGACCCATTAAAATCTTAACTCGAGGGTTTAATCCTATTTTCTATTTTTCGAATTTGGGAGCTCGGGATTGGAAATTTTTGAAGAATTTTGCTCCTGGAAAACTTAGGTAAGTGATCTCTACCCAACTTAGATCAATTTACATGATTCCAAACTTAAATCTAGCCTTCAAATTTTGAATTTTTGTGAAAATTTTGGGTAAACTTCATAGGCCGAATTATTGAGTTTTGATTGGGTTTTTGATATGTGATTTGCGAGATTCTTATATCATTAGACTCGTGTGAGTGTGAGATTCGAAAAATATAAATTTCACCCGATTCCGAGAGCATTTTGGTTATTTTACATAATTTGCATATTAGCTTAGAATTTAATTGTAGAATCAGCTACTTGAAGTATTATTTACAATAAGAAATGAAATTGAATAGATTTCGGCCATTTGGTGTCGGATACTTGCGGCAAAAGCGTGGTTTCGGGTTGATTTGGGTTTGTTCGAGGTAAGTGGCTTGTCTAACCTTGTGTGGGGGACCTTCCTCTTAGGATATGATATTTGATAATTGAAATGTCGTGTACGTGAGGTGACGAGCGCGTAGTTGAGATAATTATTGAGAATCCGATTTTACTTTAAGTATTTTAATCGAGTTCCTTGCTTTCCTATTTTATTCTACTTGCAAACTAGCATATTGTTAGTTAGAAAAGTATACTTAGTTGACTTAATTGCCTATTTGCTTAAACTGTCTTAATTGCATCATGTGAAGCATGTTAGGCTAGACTTTTACCGTTTACTTGTATGAAATTGGCATTTAATTTAATCATCTTGTGTTGCAATTGTGTGTTTTTAATTTGGGACTATGGGACGACATCCCGGGAGATCCCCTGCAAGTATTTATGAACTGGACTGAGGTGTGGGATACCAAGAGATCCCTAGCATGTATATTGAGGATACCGAGAGATCGTCGAGATACCAAGAGATTATTGATGTGCATTGAGGATACTGAGAGATCCCCGGGATACCAAAAGATCTCTGACATACATTGAGGATACTGATAGATCTTCGGGATACCAAAGAAACCCCATGCATATATTGCGAATACCGAGATATCCTCATAATAGTAAGAGATCCTTGGCATATATTGAGGATACCATGAGATCCTCGGGATACCAATAGATCCCTAGTGTATATATTATGGATACCAAGAGGTCCTCGGGATACCAAGAGATCCTCGATTATTATCCTTATTGTGAGTGGTATTTCCTTGTGATTGTCTTTATAATTTGTTTCCGTTATTGTACTCTTATATACTGTATGGACTCTTTGTGTGGATTCTCAATTATATTGTTATATTATCCTGTCATTTTATTATTTATTAACCTTAGTAGGGCTCTAACCTTCCTCGTCACTACCCGGCCGAGATTAGGCTTGGTACTTACTAAGTACTGATGTGGTCTATTCATGCCTCTTCTACGCATATTTTTCATTTACTGATCCATGTACCGCTGATTAGGTCTACCATCCTTGAGGGAGGGTACTTCTAAGAGACTTTGAGGTACATCTACCGGGTCTGCAGACCAAAGAGTCCCTTTCTATTCACGCTTTAGTATTTAGCCCTTCTGTACTCTTCTGTTAGTTAGACATTTCGGAGTTAGAGCTATGTAGCATTTATCTTAGCTTGGGATTTGTAGGGTTCTAGGTCTTGTATTCAGATATTGGTTTTTTAGACTTATATATATATATATACATGGTGTATGCCGAGTGGTACCTTGAACACTATTATTGCTTTAATTCTTATTTTAAATCATTTTATTTCTGCAAGTTTGGTTTTCTTCTGCAATTTAGACTTACGTAGTCGTAAAGAATATGTGGTGTCATGATGGTTCACGGAGGGCAAACCAGGTTCGTGACAAGTTAGTATTAGAGCTCTAGGTTTAGAGGAGTCATGGATCACAAGCCGGTTTATTAGAGTTCCGCTGATCGGTATAGAGACGTCTGTACTTATCTACGAAAGGTTATGTAACTATTAGGAAAATTACACTTCATTTGATTTCCTTGTCGTGCGAGATTTTTGATATCACAATTAAACTTATGTCTTTCTATTCTTTCACAGATGGTGATGACATGTGATACCTGAGAGGATCAGGCACCCGCACCCCCTACTGCAGCCGTCAGAGGCCGGGGTCGGGGTAGAGGCTGAGGATGCACACGTGGTATAGCAGAGCACCTGCGCGAGCTACCGCCAAGGTACCACCAACAGTTCCAGCTGGAGACCAGGCACCTGACACACCTACTACTGCTATTACTACTCCAGCTCTTCAGGAGACTCTAGCATAGTTCATAAGCATGTACACCATTTTGGCTCAAGCAGGATTGTTTCCCCTTGGTGCAGCCACATCCCAGGCCGGGAGAGGAGCATAAATTCCCGCTGCCCGCACTCCTGAGCAATGAGTGCATGTTGAGCAGATCCCCGAGATTATTCCTGTACTGCCTGAAGTGCCAATTCAGCTCGAGGATAGGACATCGACTTTTGAGGATGAGGAACTGATGCTTGAGAGGTTCAAAAAGTACAAGACTCATGTAATCGGTGGTCTGGCATCGTAGGATGCTTTGGGATTTCTTTGTGAGTGTTACCACATTCTCCGTACCATGGGTATCTCAGGGTCTAGCAGGGTTTCTTTCACTACCTTACAACTTTGAGGGGCCACCTATGAGTGATGGCGCACCTATGAGTTGGACAATCCAGATGAGGTTGCTTCACTGTCTGGGGCTCAGTTTCAGATCTATTCCTAAGGGAGTATGTCCCCCAAAGCATGATAAAGGCATGGCGTGCAGAGTTTGAGCATTTACGCTAGGGTGTTATGACCATTTCGAAGTATGCTGCCCATTAAACCAATTTGTCTAGGCATGTTTCAACATTGGTTTCTATTGTACGCGAGAGGGTTCGTCGGTTTATTGAGGGCCTTATTCCTAGCATCAAATCTAGAATGGCTCGTGAGTTGGAGATGGATATTTCTTATCAGTGGGTGATAATCATTGCTAGGAGGATTGAGGGTATGCATGCTAGGGAGAAAGAGGAGAGGGAGGCCAAGAGGTCTCGAGAGCCGGGCCATTATTCTGCTGCCCGTACCCCATCTCCAAGTCATCATGGTAGGGGTTATATGAGTTGACATGTTCATTCAGCTCTTCCAGTAGCTAGTAGTGCTCCAGCTCCTCCTAGATCTTAGGAGCCTTATTATGCACCTCCATTTTCTAGCACTTAGTGCTTTTAGAGGTCATTCCAGCAGACCTGTCCCTAGCTAGTCACAGCCACCACATCCTCCCAGAGCTGATGGAATTGTTGGGGAGTCTTTCGAGCAAGTCCAAACCTTTCCCTCCATGCTAGAAAGGGAATAATCTCAGTCTCAATGCATCATTGACATTTTTGTCTATTTGCTTCCCCACCATGTATCCACAAAACCTTTTAGATGTTTATATGCATTCTGATGGGGTTTGCTGTGAAGTACCCTGTTTGCTCCAATAAGGTCAACATAGCATTTGTAATCTTGAAATTGCCCGCCCGAATTCGGGTTGGGACAATTGCACTTGTGTAACCTTCATTTGGAAGCACCCGTGGAGCTGCTCGCAGAGAAACTGGTGGAGGGTCTGGAATATTTCCATTGGCCTGGCGGGCTCTTCTTTGAGATTGAGGTACTAGAGGCACCTCATCTTCACCATTATCATCTACCTCCTCCCCCGGGAGAACATTTCTGAGAGGATCATTCAATTCCATTTTGTACCTGAATCGGTTAACTTACACACGTTGGTAAAATAGAAGGAAAGAAATAAAAAGACACACAACTAGTCAGATAGATGGCCAAAATCATTTAGCTCCCCGGCACCAGCACCAAAAAGTGATCGGCTCTAACTCTATACCATTATAAAATGGAAAAGAGTGGTCAATGCAGCTTTTACCTGAATGGTCAGGATCGATATCCACAAGGAGCTAATATTGGTTGCGATTTGGGGTTCTATCCAATCTAGCTATGTGTGTTGATTTTAATTTCACTTCTAACCATATTTGGATTTGTTGCTATTATGCTTTTAAATGCTACTGATTGCTGAAAGTAATCTAAGTACAATATTTTTATAAGAGTTTTCTCAATAGATAAAAAGCACTAGGGAAGTGATTTACACCTAGGTGAGTTTCTAATGGGATCTAAAATTTAGGACAAGCTTGTTGTAGTTGGCGTCGTGATATAACCGTTGCACATAATTACTCACTCTATACCTCACGGTAGTTTGGGTGACTTTGCTCTAATTGGCTTTCTCAAGCCCAATTAGGTGTTCAAACAATGCAAGCAAAATTGGCTCAAGTCGGGTATTACTATCTCTAGGTTTAACCCTTTAATTGGGGCTATCTGTCTCTTGAATACACCCCAATTCCTTGTTATCCTGAATTTCCTAGACTTAGTCCCTCTTTCTCAAGAAGATTCTAAGTCATAAAGGGATGAATCAGTGGCTGCAACCACCAATTATACAATTAAAGCATGAAACAAGCTAAATATCACTAACATATAAACAATTAAGCCCTAAATTGAATACTCATTAAATACCCACACTAGGGTTGGGTCACAACCCTAGCTAATGTGTTCATCTACCTATAATCAAGATATAAATAAAAGATGGAGATGAAATATAAGCCATAAAAGTTGATTACAAGAATAAAATCTTCGATTAATAGCTAAAGCTGCTCTAAAATTACTCTAAGTGGTAAGATACATATGTTCACGAGCTACTCAATGCAATATGACCTAAAAAGGTGAAAAAGATCTATTTATACACAGCTAAAATTACTGGATAAAGTAAATGGAGGTTCCGATGTTAGCGCGATACTGAACACCTTAGCGCTTGGACTTTTACGCCGCGTAAAATCAGGCTCGGACCGCGTTTCTTCTCTTTTGTGCTTTTTCTGGACATGATTTTACCAGGAGCATAAAAGAGACCGCCTCAATGTTAGCATCAACCGAGGCCGCGCAATTTTAATGAGGGTCGCAGTTCTCAGTTAGGCTCATTTAGTAGGGTCCTGAACCTTGATTGACGCTTTTTGAACCGCAGCCGTGTCGGGTTTTCTTGCCGCACTATTTTACACGGTCAACAACATCAGTTGTACCCAAAAATACCTTCTATGAATTTTTAATTTTGTGGATAGCGTAATTGTGCCTGCCCCAGCGGTGGACCTTCCATGGTCGCCCTTTTCCTTCGCGATCATCGCTTTTATCTCAACTTTGAATTTGTGCAAAATTAAATTATTTATGAGCTGGTTATGGCTTTCTCGCCTCATATTGACCAAATCCTACAGCCAAGCACTATAAGTCAATTTTCAAGAATACTTTCACTTATTTTTTATATAAAACATAAGCAAAATAGAGCATAAGATAGGCTAGAATCCATAGTTATCACTAAACCATCAGAAAGGGGTCAGGCCGAGAAAAAAATAAGGTTGAGGAAGAGAAGGGTAAACTGGGTATAAAAGTCACTATCAATTGGCAGGCACTTACATTTTATGTTTCATTTCTCGGGGAATGACATCCTCTAAGCAGGAATCAGGTAGATGTTCTGACTCGAACAAACCAGCTCATCCATCCTTGTTCTTCGTCCTCATCGATGCTGGAGAAGAGAGATTTTGAGGATCGGCATTGTAGCTTTATCAGGCCAGCTCGATAAAGGTGAGGGCAATACAGTCTGATCAGGTGGTCGCAGGTAAAAGGCATCACCTCAGCCTGACTCGAGAAGTATCGAATCCGATTGACGATTCACTAGAATGAGGGGTAGATCTGGCGAAATGTCACTTGGTATTGTTGGCAAAAATTAAGGATAACTAGATTTATGGGACCCAAAGTTAGGTCAGCAGGACCCAACGTGAATGGGTAGGTATACACGCTTAAGTACCCCACTTTGTGCATAGTGATATCCTCTACAGGGGAAGGAATCACTACGTCCTTGTTCTCCTAGTTGCAGTCCTTTTTCACTTGCCCAAGCTCATCTTTGGTTATCAAACATATGTATTGGGATATGGGCTCGCATCGGCCCGATGTCGTCGTAGGTTTATCAATCTTGAAATTGGATGTTATTTCGCATAGCGAGGGAATGCACTCCTCGATATGAGATGGCACCACCGACTTACTTCTGGATGGTCGTGAAGACAAAGAAGATTTTTCTTGTTGGGGAACAGTCTTAAATGTTTTAGCCATTTTGGTGTAAAAATTCAAAGAGAAAGGTTGATGATGGAAGTAAAGGCAAACTAAAGAGAAGGATGAAGCTAATGATATTTTGAAAATGATTAGAGAATCAAAGTATGTAAAATGGTGAAGCTCGTCTATTTATAATGGCCACTTAAGCGTATAAGGGAAGCCGAATAGCCGACCGTCAGTCCCTTCCAATTAATGTCCATGGAAAATTGTACAAACTCGACCCTTCAGTCACTTTAATCACTTATATCACGGGGATGGCGTCATCATCAAGGGTTGCGAAAATCGAGGTTCAAATCGTTTTTCATCATTTTACTCTAAAAAATGCGGGGACTATTTGTATGCGGTTGAGATCGTATGCCTTCGATCTATAAGCTCGAGAGGTCGTCCAAAGCCCGAGTTCAGGTAAGGTCGAGGGACTAGATCCGAGTTTGAAGATAGAGTGCGATGTCCAAAGATTGAAGCACGATGCATACCAATGTCGAATATGCTCGACCACCAAATAATACTATTATAGATTCGTAACAGAATAATCTAGATTCCTTCTACGTCCCCACGATTATGGCGCAAATCTCGGAATATGATTATATGATTCCGTGCTAGGTGTTAGACACTTATAACAAGAATATTCCTTACTGTAAATAAAAATATACCTTATTTAGGGTTCCTCTCTTATATAAAGAGGACCCCAATCATTTTGTAACATCATCTAATCATTGGCAAAGGAATATACTATCCTGCTTTTCTCTCTAGTCATCAGTATTGTCCTTTACATTTATTGTTCTTATTATATTACTCTTAGTTCATCTCGTGATCACTAAGCTCGAGGTCATCACTGCCGAGTAACGTTGGTTTGATTCACTTATTTCCTTCATCTATATTTTCTATTTCTTGGTTATTAATTTTTATTTAACTAAATTACATATCTTTAAAATCACAAATCGAATTTAATCGTTACTTGTATTTTCGAGGTAAATAAGTTATATTCATTATTTACTTGGGATTTTTACACAAGCAGTCCATATTTTCTTGTTTACTTTTTCTAGCCATCTACATAGATTATATATATATAATACAAAAATTATAAATATATTATACTTTCACCGACTATTTTATATGTTGAATATGTGATAAATTCCTAAAATGAGCCCATTGTCTTATCCTTTTTTTTCCAAGAATTCTTTTTACCATCGCGTGCCAAAAGATGTTTACAATTCTATTCCTTTAGTAGGGTTTTGAAATAATAAATAATGTTTTTCAATTATCAATACCGCTATTTAACAGCAGTAACTCATAATTGTTCGAAATCATTCTACTATCAAACACTACATTCTCAAATCAAATGTCTGCTTTTAGAAAACTGCTATAAAATTTACTCTCAGCATCGCTCTACATTTATAGACAAAATACCAGAATCCAATTAAAATCAGTTTGGATTGGATTGAATTTTTTAAATTTGATTTCGGATTAATTTGTTGTGATATTTGAATTTTTGGTTTTTGTTTTTGGTTTTGAGCTTATAAATTTAATATTTTTTCTTTTTACAAAAGATAATAACCAAATGAAGTATTATCCAATTAAATTGCCTGAAAAATTCTTCATTCTCACTGCAACCATCCAAATAAAATATTCAAGTAATAAAATTATTTCGTGAAAATGTAATATAGACATAATACGGCTGATAAGAAGTAGCAATAGTAAAATCATATCTAAACATAAAGTATTCTAAGAGTAACTTTGTAATTAAATATTGAATATATGAGATACTGAGTATGTATTTGAGCTTATTAATGTTGACATACGAATAATTGACTAAATACAAAGTATACAAATCTTGGGTTTTCATATATCCAAGATTCAGAAGTGCCAAATCCAATATCCAATTCAAAATTTAAATTTTTTAAATTTTAAATCCAAAATTCAAAATTTGGATTTTGGCGCAAACTATGCCCACCCCTATATATACCAACCCACACATTACAAATTTCTCTAGAATCCAGAACCACAGATATCTTCATATCTATGTGCTCCTAACTTCCATGGCCCCATAGTTGATACAAGAGTCAATTACCTGTTTCATCACTATATATATATAGAGAGAGTCACCTCGTCCTAATATTTTAACCCTATAGAACGATCAAACTCGATCACTCAGATTCTGTACTGTCCTCAGTTGGATAAACCTGGAAATTAAAGGTAGCCATTAATTTCCGGCATCATTGTTGACATATAATATAATTAAATAATTGAAAGTTTGCTCTTCTAACAATTTAAGAAGAGACTGTCACATGATTTGATACGTTGGGTGTGTTTGAATAGAAGGAAAATATTTTCTTAAAAAATATTTTAGTGAAAAATGAATGATTTTATCATTTATTTTCTCTTATTTGATTGGTAATTAAAAGTTATTTTTAAAATATATCTTTTTTTATACCGCTCTCTCTTCTCACCTCCCCCAATTCCCCATGTTCCCCCAACCGGCCCCAACATTTTTTAGGTAAAGAAGATGAATAACTGTTGGAGAGTAGAGAAGTTGGGAAAATTTTATCAAAGTCATGGACATGTATTCTACAACAACAATTCAGTATAATCCCACTTAATGGGGTCTGGGAGGGTAGTATGTACGCAGACCTTACCCCTACCCTAGGATAGGTGGGCTATTTCCAAATAGACATCGGCATCCTTCCCTCCAAGAACTTCTCACCTTGCTCTTGTGGAGACTCGAACTCACAACCTCTCGATTGAAAGTGGGGTTGCTTACCATAGGAGCAACTTCTCTTGTCTAGTTATTTTTATTAGTTTGTTGACTATTAAAATAGGCTATGTAAAAGAGAATGTTGTGCTAGAAATTCTTTTAAATGGGATGTGGGAGTGGGTTGGTGGGGGTTACTAGGATGAGAAATAGAGTAGAAAGGTTTAGAAGGAGTTTTGAAAAAGATTGAGAAAATATTTGCAAATAAATAAGTTTAGAAGAAAAATATTTTTTAAAAATATTTAATTTATAAAAAATATTTTTCTTTGTACCAAATGCACCCGTTATTTTTGGCTCATGAACAAGAATTGGGCGCACATTGAACCCCGTTGAGTATAATAATTATGAAATTCATTGTCAAGGTACCTGTGGGCGCTTATCATCGCTGAAGCTGACCGTCCTGAATTTCAACTCTCCTCTGCTAGTTGTAAGTTCATCCAAAGTCTCAGCATCACAAATTTCTATTTTGCCTTCTTCAGTTCCAGGAAGAGTTATCTCCGTTTCCTAATAATTATTTGTCAGTTTAATTATAAGCTGATAGATCTCTATTAAGACATGAAAATCCTGAATTAATAAAGCAGACATTAGATTATTGGGATTACCCTGAAAGAGAAGCTAAGTGCACGTTTTGGGGTACCAGCAATTTCTTCATACTCTGCTGCATCAAGCTCTTGCAAATGACGAGGGTGGAACAATTTGGGTAGCAAATGCTGCCTTATACTTAAGAGGAGAAAGAATGGCAAGGGGAATAGAATGCCAGCTATGGGAATCCAAGTGACACCAAAGATCACAAGTAAATATACAAGTTGGAACACTGTGAAGATTGCCATGCATCTAAATGGTACTGACTCCACAAAAGATGCATGTACCCCTTCAAGGACCCTGCCATTATATGATCAACTCAGGTTAGTAGAAGAAGTAACGTAATTTGTCAAATTTTTTAAAAAAGGACGTTTTTTCGTGTTTGTGTGTATCTATTTGTGATCAAAAGTAGAGGCGGATTCACGATTTAAACTGTGTAGATTCGTCCTTTTAAGGTTCTTAGTATTGAATATCATTACATTTTTAAAGTTATGAGTTCATATCTACTAGTTGTTGCAATTTTAGTATATTTTTACACTTAAATTTGTACTCCGTGTTGAAAGTATTGGGTTCAGAAGAACCCGATACTGTAGCATTGGATCCACCCCTGATCAAAAGGTAACAGCCTATGGATAGCAGGGTTGAACTCGAAAGGCAGTTTGATGTGAACTTGCATAAGACAAATCGCACAATGGAATGGAAAGGGGGCAAGGGAAATAAGGGGTCATAGAGAGAAACTTCAATGAATTCAACTTTCGTCTATCGAGGTGCCTTTTCGGTTAAAGCTCAAGGGGGCAAAATTGTGAGACCCAAAGCTATGGTCAAAGCGGACAATACCTTGACAATTGGACCTCGACCTTATAATTCCTTCTTATTTTCTAAATGCTAGTTAAAAAGAACAATAATTCTTAGCATCTCAATCTTCATATATCACAAATGAACTTACTTGAATCTCCTGCCAGGTGTGATGAAGAGAAGCAAGATTCTTTCCCATAGTTGATTTCCCGACAAGCTGTCAATAGCCATGTAGGCAAAATATCCCCAAAGAACTGAGGTTGGTATCTTCTTTATAACTGGCATAGCACATACTGATGCTGCTACTAGTAGTGACTGCAGTAGATTGCTCACTCTTTGTTCATTGACTCGAACAGGCAAGTATGCATCAATATGCTTCTCCGGATCAAATTTGCCATTTGACTTTCCGCCATTTGCATTTTCAATTTCATGTTTCATTATTGCCTCTTTCAAGTGTTTCAATTCTTTAGCTACTGCACTCTGCAATAGGCATGAAGGAATGATATAAGATGTGTCAGTCTCAGTATAGGACACTAGCAGTATTTTAAAAGTGAATAATAGTCAAAAGTTGGATAAATTGGCTCAGATTTAGGTTTATCCAGTAACAATGATGCAGTTCTGAGAAGATAAACTTACAACAGGAGAACTATCTATCTCTATGAATACCGCTTGCATGTTGCCATAGATTTCAGAGTTGCTTGCTTTTCTTCTGATACTCTCTTTTGCACTTTCAACCATCTTTTTCCTAATCAACTGTTTGGCAATACATGAAGTGTTTAGTGTACAACGTAGCAGCACTTGAGGCAATAAGTATCTTAACAGTCATCGAAAAATTTAATCATATTTACCTGTTTTTTAAGAATAGCCAAACTTTTAGTATGCATAGGGGATTGTGGCAGGACACCATTTGAAGGAGGCAATCCAATCAAACCGCATAACAAAGTCTGAAAAGACAGTATCAACCCTTGTCATTAGTCTTGATTATTGAAACATAGACATAATTAGAAAAAAACGTAGACAAAATCTACAGATGATATGGTTACCATAAATCCCAAGAGTAAGATATCATAATGATAAGCAGAAGGATTATTTAAGTTGAACTCCTTTTGTTGTGCCATCTGAGAAGCAACACTGTGATCGAAAAAATAGAGTCCTGCTATCATCACAGCTGGTATTATGGCCGCAAATATATATGCTGGAGGAACCTTCCCCATATCCTGCAGTTTGAGTTATGAGTTAAAATTTCAAGATATCTCATCACTAATTGAAGGAGTAATAACCTTACAAAATTATTCACACCTTCATTACAGTCCAGTGGTATAAAGATGCAGATTCCCAAGGAAGGGGACTATAGAGAGTTCTAGGAATTCCAGACGGAACTTTGTTTGGCACGATAAATGAGAGAGCTGACCACATAATAACCATTAAAGGAACTCCATAGTCCGCGATGAAGCTTCTAATCCAGCCTGATTTAATATGAAAAAGAAGATGTGATCATTAGAAACCTATATTTTCATCAAGTGACAACACACTGATACCATATTAGGGTTACAAACCTGTGCCATACCACCATGACCTTGCTTTCCTGCTTTTTGAGGCTGTGTAGAGAAGGCCAAAGGTAAATATGATTCCAAGCAGACCATTTGTGTAAAGCCAATGGAATTGATTTTTCTCTGAGCTTGGGTCATCGGATTTAGGAATGTGAAACTCGCTTACTAATCCCTACAGAGTTACATTTCAAATATTCTAATTAAAAATCCATTCTTTCATATGTACCAAGAGTCAGATTTTCTTAAAAAGAACTTTTTGTTTCTGCAGTTAGAATACCTTAATTGCTTCTTGAATGAAAAGCACAGCAATAAGCATGCCAAAAGTCTCCCCAGCAATCCTTGTAAATTTACTAATGATAGAGCAGGCATTAAATATTGCTAGAAGAAACAATATAAGAGCTGTCCACACACAAACCCTGCAAAAATTACATCATAGATATGAGAATCATGATTTTTTTGCCTATTAAACAATCTTAATCTGAAATTTAACAGATTAGTATAACATTACCATCCAGCCCAAGCCAAGTAAAGGGTCTGTCCCAATTCTTCTCTCCCTTTGGCAAAGTTGTACAAGTAACTGTACATAATAATTGTAGGTTCTGCAACTCCTAGTATCATAAGAGGTTGCCCGCCGAATATTGAATGAATGATTCCACAAATAGCTGTAGAAGCTAAAGTTTCCACTGTACTCAGGCTCCCATCTAACATTTCATGTCAAGTCAATAGGAAAACCAATATCAGAAATGCATTTGATTGCCTTAGAAATTGCTTTTCTCAAAAGTTAGAAATGTAAAAGAACCTGTATCTCTGCTCAATTGTTCTCCAAAAGCAATAACTGGAAGAGCAGATGCGAAAAATATGTACGTTGTTGGAGCCAATATCCTGGCATAACACATAGAAGTAGCAGTTAGATTAGAAGTTAAAAGCAAGAAACACATAAACTATCATTTCAACTGAAGGAAAATATTAGTATACCCTATTCCAGATCTAATTCCAGCAATCCAATCCTGCTTGTAGCAAGAAACGCGTCCTCGAATATCCTCTGCAATGCCTTCAAATGGAGTTCCGAAACGACTCTTCATCTCAGCTGAACCAAAAATATGAGAAGAAAACTTTGAAGTTAACCAGAAAAAATTAGTATTGATATATTACTGCACAACATGCATTAATCTTGTTCTTCATTAGAGACTTGCTTTTGTTGTTCCTGCCGAGAATTTAAATTTTATGGATTCGACCTTTATGTTCGGCCCATAATTTAAATTTGATGGGTTCGACTTGCACTTTGAAATAATGGTTAAAGATCTAATATTTGTTGAAACTTTTTTACTTTTTTATTTTCTTCACATATATATCCGTACTCCATATTCTGTTGATTGCACTCTCGATCTGCCATTGGGATAAATGTGGACAAAAGCTCTAGCTATGCGTGTGTCCGGAGAAGGCCGATGTGGACAGACATAAAAAAGGGATGTGCTTAGAAAAGGAAAATAGCAAAACAAGAAGAATGACAGGACTAGGGGGATGCACTTAAATAATATTTGGTTTTATATACAAGATTTATAGAGATGTCATGTATTCATCTATTTTCAGAGATCAAGTGGATTGAAAGAACTTTTACTTACCTGATAATTGTCTCACTTTCCTCAGAAAATGGTCGAAAATTATGCAGAGGAAGTTTTTCCTAGAGACGTTTACTTGTTTCTCAGTAGCTTATAGTATTTCCTCGTTTAGGAGAACCAAACTACTTATATATAAGAAGAGAAATGAGCTCTCATTTAATAGTGGGGACTAAAACACCTTGCCAAAATCTGTATTTTTCTGCCATTATTTTTTTTGGAACAGAAATTCTCTGAAACTACACAAGACCACAACAATTGGCTAGCTGGCCATGTCTCTAAGAAGAAGACAATTTAACTAGTTTTACACAATACTAATAATATATTGGTGTAATAATCAAAGGTCAGGCATGACGAGCTAAGCTAATTTTATGATTAAGATTATGTTCTTTATTTCCTTATTCTAATGTTCTTTCTCGATAAAAGTTTTGTAGAATTGTTTTCACTGCACAAGGACAGTGGAAAAGTACAGGAATAGTGATTGCATAATAAGGAGAAGTTTTATTTTATGTCTCATACAACTGATACTAGTTGTATGAGGCTCATTTTTGTCTCACAAATTTGTAGATCCCAATCTTATACTTCTGGGTCCCACAAAAATATGGGTCCATTAAATTGTGAGACAAAAGAGTTTCTTCATACAACTAGTGTCAGTTGTACGAGACACAAAATAAAACTTTTGCATAACGCGTGACCGAACCAAGGATATTGGACTTTTATATTTTCAAGTTTAACGCTTTCAAAGAAAGTTATTGTGATCTATGATTATATTATCAATTATATACTTTATCTTTTCGGGGGTTCTATTACACCCCTGAACTATTTTAAAATAAACACCACCTTAAGTGCTGACGTGGCATAGAGAGTGTGCACACTCTCTTAATGGCAAGTGGAAGTTACAAAAATAACTTTAAAATTGATAACATGTACAAGTGTCATCTTTTAATTGTATATTACATAACGAATTACATCTAATTAATTAGTCTTCTCTATCTTCTAAACCTCTTATTGCACGAACAAGGGGGACATCCTTTTTACAGGGAAATACTGGGACAAAAATCCAATACAGCACAAAATCAACTTAGAAATCAAAATCAGATATATTTAATAATAGAAACAGAGCTACAACTAGAAGGAGCAACGTACATAATTCACTAAGAACCTACAAATAGTCAAAACGTTCAACAACAATGGAGTTTCGCTGGAGCAAGGGTCTTCGTTGGAGTTTCGTTTTCCGACCACAATATCAAACCAGTATAATATAAAACCCATCAAATGAGGCTTTTTCCTTTTGGCCAAATATAGTAATGAAGGTCTGCAAATAGGAAAATAAGGAAGAAGGAGAAAATGGTTAAAAAAAGTTTTTGAGTAAGAAATACATATTTTACGCGTGTGTTCATCACTTTGCACGCATCTGATTGTAGCTTTTTAAGGGGTAAATAATTTTACTTTAAAATAGTTTAGGGGTAATAGAACTCCGAAAAGAAAAGGTGTACAATTGGTAATATGGTTATAGGTTGGGGAGGATTTTATGCATTATCCCATTTATTTTTTATTTTCGGCCTATGACATACTAATGGCACAACATCCGGTTTGCATGGTTGTTACATATCGTTCCATAATATTTTTTTATCGTATTGTATTGTACTGTACTGTATCGTTTGATGAATACAATATTTGAATTGACCGTATAGTTTGTCGTTGTTTCATAATATCGCGCACCAACAATATGAAATAATAAACTTACAATATTATAAAGAAAAATTATGATACGGAGTAAAATTATCGTAGGCAAAATACCTTATCACCCCCTAAAGTTGTCACAGATTATTAGTTACAGCCTTAATCTATTCGTGGTCTTAATTACCTCCCTCAACTAGGACTTTTGAGAGTCATTGCCCTCCTCCCCCCTCCAACCCGAACGCTGACGTGACAAATTATATGGGTGTACTCACCTGCAACGTAGATTTAAAAAATATATATATATATATATTAACCTTTTTAAGTATGTTACTTTTTAGATAATTTTTTTCAAATATAACTTATAATAACACTGGACATAACTACATTATTTAGGATATTTTTTTTTATTTGGCTAAAAATAATAAAGTTTTAGTTAATCTTTTTTAAAATTTGATATGAAAATAAGGATTTATACAATTGAAATAAATAGTCAAGGCACCTATAACGTTATAAAAAATACATAATTTGAAATTAATTATATTGGCTATAATTTTTTATATAGCTCTAAATTTTGATGCTCTAAATATATATATATATATATATATATATTTTTTTTTTACAGATTTTACCTCAAGAAGTAACAATACACAATTGAAATAAACAGTCATTGTATCATAAGAAGAAATAAAAAAGTGTACCTTTTTTAGTTGCTCTAAAAATGTATTCATAGAGTACGTTATTTTTGCAATGGTACACTCTTTTTATTTCTTTATATGATATAATGACTATTTATTTCAATCGTGTAAATTTACTTTTTTAGGTAAAATATGTATATCACGACCCCGGTTCTCCCTCTGTAAACCATCGTGACGGCACCTAGTCTCTACGACTATGTAAGCCTAAATTGTGGAAAGATAACCAAACTTGTAGAAATAAGACGATATAAAAACATAAATAAAGCAATAATAGTGTTTAATGTGCCACTTGGCATACACCATATATAAATAATCTCAAAACCAACATCTAAATCCAAGACCCGGAACCCCACAAATCACAAGTTGAGATAAATGCTACACATCTCTAACTCCGAAATGTCTAATAAAAGCACAAAGATACAAAAGGGCTAAATAATAAGGCATGAATAGAAAGGACTCCTTGGTCTGCAGACGCAGAAGATGTACCTCGGAGTCTCTAAGCAGTCGCCTCCCTCAAGGATGATAGACCTGATCAGCGGTACCTAGATCTGTACATGAAAACATGCACAGAAAATGCATGAGTATACCACAGCGGTACTCAATAAATGCCAAGCTTAACCTCGATTGAGTAGTGACGAGGAAGGTCATGGCCCTACTGAGGTTACATAAATATTCAAGTGATAGGATAAAATAAGCAGTGAAATTGAGAATCAATTGTAGGAATCTATACAGCATAATAAGAGTGCAATAACGGAAACACAAATAAAGGCAAACATAAAGGAAATACCACTCTCAACAAGGATAATAACCGGGAATCTCTTGATATCCCGAGGATCTCTTGGTATCCTCAATATATACACTAGATATCTCTTGGTATCCCGGGGATCTCTTGGTATCCTCAATGCATGCCAGGGATCTCTTAGTATATCGAGGATCTCTCGTATCCTCAATATACGTGCCAAGGATCTCTTAGTATCCCGCACCTCAGTCCAGATCATGATTTCGTGCAGGGGATCTCCGGGGTTGCCGTTCCGTAGTCCCAAATTAAAATGTACGACATCAAACAAGAATATTAAATTAAATGCCAATTTCGTACAAGTAAACAGTTAATTCTAGCCTAACATGCTTCAGATAATGCAATTAAGGCAAATAGGCTAATAAATCAACTAAGCATGCTTTTCTAACAACAGACTAAGTTTGCAAGTAGAATAAAACATGAAGGAAAGGAACTCAGTTTAAATTTAAAGTAAAATGGAGATTTTAATAATTAGCTCAAGTACGCGCTTGTCACCTAACGTACAAGGCATTTCAATTATCGATTTATCATATCCTAAGGGGAAGGTCCCACACACAAGATTAGATGAGTCACTTACCTCGAACCGGCTTCAAAATCAACCCGACACTACGTCTTTTCCACGAGTACTCGACTCCAAATGACCCAAATCTATTCAATTCAATTGCATAACGTAAATAACACTTCAAGTAACTAATTCTACAATCAAATTCTAAGCTAATACATGAAATTATATAAAATAACCAAAATGCCCCTCGGGCCCACATCTCGGAATTGGGTGAATATACATTTTCAGAAACCTCGTACTCTCCTGAATCTAACCATATAAGAATATCTCAAATCAGATGCCCAAAACCTAATCAAAACTCAATAATTGGGCCTATGAAGTTTATCAAAATTTTCCCCAAATTTCCACCAAAATTCTAAATCTAAAGACTAAATTTAAGTTAGGAATCATGGAAATTGGTCGAAGTTGGGTAAACATCACTTACCCAAGTTATCCAGGTGCAAAAGTCTTCGCGTGCATCATGGCCTATGCGAGTGCGACATGATGCACGCGATCCTGAAGAAGGATAAGGGCGGCTTATGCATTCGTGAACAGGGTTATACGAAAGCGAAGGGTAAAAGACCACTGGGCTATATTTCTACTATGCGAACACAAAAAAGGTAATGCGAACGCGAAGGAGGAAGGGATAGGATTCCACGATCGCAAACCAGGACATGCGATTGCGAAGAACAAATTAGACCCCCTCTAAAAATACACTATGCGAATGTGAAGGAAGGGTCGTGAACGCGATGATGAAAACCAGATACCAGATTTTTCTGCAATTCTATCCAAATGACCCGTTGAGCATTCGAAACACAGCTGAGGCCCCCGGTACCTTAGCCAAACTTGCCAACCAACCCTAAAACATCATTCAAACTTTTTCTAACCTTCGCAATGCCAAAAACAACACCAAAACACCTACTTTTCATTGGATTCAAGCTTAAGAATTTCAAAAACTCTAAAAACACACTTTCGACTAGAACGTCTATCAAACCTCATCCGAAAGACCTGAAATTTTGCACACACGTCACATAAAACACTATGGAGCTACTCCAACTTTCGGAATTCTATTCTAACCCTCGTATTAAAATCTCACTATCGAACAGGAAACTTCAAAAATTCAACTTTCGGCATTTCAAGCCTAAATTAGCTACGGGCCTCTAAAACACAATTCAAACATGCTCCTAACCCTGAAATCACCCAACGAAGCTAACAGAACCATCAGATATCCATTCTGAGGTTGTCTTCATACTGTTCTGACTACGGTTAACTTTCCAACACTTAAGCTCTCATTTAGGGACTAAGTGTCCCAAAACTCTCCGAAACTTAAAACCAAACATCCCGACAAATCAATATATTAGAATTGAACTTGGGGAAAATAGTTATTAGGAGATTGGGGCGTTAATTCTTAAGATGACTGGCGGGGTCGTCACATCCTCCTACCCTTAAACATTCATTCGTCCTCGACAAGCATAGAGACATACTTGAAGTAGTGAAAAGATGAGGGTAACAGCTGCGCATATACTGCTCGGTCTCCTAGGTCGCCTCCTCGACTGGCTGACCCCGCCACGGGACCTTCACTAATGCAATGTTCTTTGACTTCAGCTTCTAACTTTCCTGTCCAATATTTCCACTGGCTCCTCAACATAAGATAGTTCCTTGTCCAACTGGACTGAGCTGAAATCAAAAACATGCAATGGATCACCATGATACCTCCGAAGCATCGAAACATGAAATATTGGATGAACTCTTGCCAGGCTGGGAGGTAAGGCAAGCTCATAAGTAACCTCCTTAACTCGCCTCAATATCTCAAAAGAGCCAATAAACCTCCGACTCAACTTCCCCTTCTTCCCAAATTTCATAATGCCTTTCACAGGCGAAACCCGAAGTAGGACCCACTCTCCAACCATTTAGGAAACATCACACAGACCCGACCCTGCATCCTCAATACTCCGTCCTCGTCAATGGTCACATCTTTGGCATCACCATGCCTAAACTTGTCCTTAAGGAAAAGCAAATGAGGGTCATCATTCTGCCACTCCCTGATACGATCAAATAAGGAAGACCAAAAAACCACGCAAGCTAGATCCTGACTAGGCTTTGAAAGATCCAATATCACAAACTGGCTGGCTAAGGCCTGAACATCCATCGTCGCAGGCCTCTCTGATGCTGGTAGATAAGCCAAACTCCCCAAACTCTCTGCCTTGCGAATCAAAGCATCAGCCACCATAATGGCCTTGCACGGGTGTTACAAAATAGTAATGTCATAATCCTTTAGCAATTCTAACCACCTCCTCGAGTGCAAAATTAGATCCTTTTGCTTGAACAAATGCTGCAAGCTCCGATGGTTCGTATAAATCTCACAAGGCACACCGTATAGATAATGGCGCCAAATCTTCTAGGGGTGAACGATGGTAGCTAACTCAAGATCATGGACAAGATAATTCTTCTCATGTATCTTCAACTGTTTGGATGCATAAGCAATCAACCTACCATCCTGCATCAATACCAACCCAAGGCCAACTCTTAAGGCATCACAATAGACAGTATAAGACCCTGAACCTGTAGGCAATATCAAAACTTGGGCCGTAGTTAAAGCTGTCTTGAGCTTCTGAAAGCTTGCCTCATAATCTTTCGTCCACTTGAATGGAGCACCCTTCCGGGTCAGTCTAGTCATAGGGGCTGCAATCAATGAAAATCCCTCCACAAGACGACGGTAGTAACACGCCAAACCAAGGAAACTGCGGATCTCCATAGCTGAGGATGGTCTAGGCCAACTCATTACAGCCTCTACCTTCTTTGGATCCACCTGAATACCCTCACTTGATACCACGTGGCCTAAGGATGCCACAGAATCCAACCAAGACATCATTTTGAAAACTTTGCATATAACTTCTTTTACCTCAGAGTCTGATCCTCAGGTGTTGCTCATGATCTTCGCGGCTTCGAGAATTTACCAGAATGTCATCAATAAAGACAATGACAAAAGAGTCAAAGATATGGCCGGAATACACTGTGCATCAAATGCATAAAAGTTGTTCGGGCATTGGTTAGCCCTAATGACATAACAAAAAACTCGTAATGACCATATTGAGTCCTGAAAGCAGTCTTCGGGATATCTGGCTCCCGAATCTTCAACTGATAGTAACCTGAGTGCAAATCAATCTTAGAAAACACCTATGCACCTTGAAGATAGTCAAACAGATCATCAATACGAGGCAAAGGATAATGGTTCTTCACTATGACATTGTTTAACTGACGATAATCAATAAACATACTTATAGAACCATCATTTTTCTTCACAAAAAGATAGGAGCACCCCAACGTGAAATACTAGGCCGAATAAAACCTTATCAAGCAATTCATATAACTGATCCATCAACTCAGAAGGAGCCATATGATACGGAGGGATAGAAATAGGCTGAGTGCCCGGCAACAGATAAATGCCAAAATCGATATCTCTATCAAGCGGCATGCTTGGAAGATTAGTTGGAAAAACATCGGGATAATCCCTTATATTGGGGCTGAATAAACTAAAGGGGTATCAATACTGACATCTCTCACATAAGCTAAATACACGTCACTCCCCTTCTCAACTATATGTTGAGCCTTAAGGAAAGAAATAACTCTATTGGGAGTATGATCGAAGGTACCCCTCCACTCAACACGCGGTATCCCTGGCATAGCCAGCGTCACGGTTTCGGAGTGAAAATCAAGGATAGCATATTGGGGCAACAACCAGACCATTTCCAAGATAATATCAAGTTAAACTATGCTGAGTAAGAATAAATCGTCTCTGGTCTTAAAATCACAGAGAGTAACCAAACACGACTGGTTAACACGGTCCACAATAATTGAATCTCCCACAGGAGTAGAAACATAAATAGGGGAACTCAAAGAATCCCGAGGTACACCCAATTGCAGAGAAAAATAAGAAAACACATAAGAGTAAGTAGAGCTTGGATCGAATAGAACCAATGCATCTCTATGGCAAACTAATATAGTACTTGTGATGACAGAATAAGAGGCAACAACCTTAGTACGAGTAGAAAGGGCATAGTATCTGGCCTGGTCTCCCCCTCGAGGGCAGCCTCTAGTTGGCTGAGGAGATGGGATAGCAGCTGGAGCTATAATCATAGCCTGAGAACTCCGCGGGGCACGCTTTGGCTGAGAAGTCTGTGGAGGTGCACCCCTCCCAAGTCTAGGGCAATCCCTCACCACGTGGTGTGTTCCACCACACTCCACACAAGATTTGGGAGGACGTGGTGGATGTGACCGGCTAGGGACAGGTCTGCTTGATTGACCTCTGAAAGCACCCCGTGCAAGCAGTGCTCTAGAAACTAGAGGTGCATAATAAGGCTCATGAGATCTAGGAGGAGTTGGAGCACTATTGGTTGTTGGAAGAGCCAAATGAACAGCTCATAGAATCTTTATCATAATGACCTGTCGCTGGGGTATAGGTACTAGAATAATGGCCCGACTCTCGAGATTTCTTGGCCTCCCTCTCCTCTCTCTCCCTAGTATGCATACCCTCAATCCTCCTATCAATGCTCACCACCTTCTGATAAGAAATATCTATCTCCAACTCACGAGCCATGCTGGATTTTATGCTGGGAATAAGGCCCTTAATAAACCAGTGAACCCTCCCGCGGACAGTAGAAACCAAGCCTGGTGCATGCCTAGCCAAACTACAGCATACTCTGAAACGGTCATGGCACCCTGGCGTAAATGCTCAAACTCTGCATGCCATATGTCTCTGAGGCTCTGAGGAACATACTCCCTTAGGAACAGATCTAAAAACTAAGCCCCAGTCAATGAAGCGGCTTCATCTGGACTGTCTAACTCATAGGTGCGCCACTACTCATAGGCAGCTCCTCGAAGCTGGAAGGTAATGAAAGAAACCCAGCTCGATCCTGAGATACCCATGGTACAAAGAATGCGGTAACACTCACCAAGAAATCCCAGAGCACCCTTCGATGCTAGACCACTAAATACATGAGGCTTGTACTTCTTGAACCTCTGAAGCCTCAGCTGTTCATCCTCGAAAGCTGCTGACCTGACCTCGGGATGAAATGTCACTGCAGGCAGTATAGGAATAACCTCGGGGACCTGCTCAACATGCACTCGCTGCTCAGGGGTGCAGGCAACGAGAATCTGTGCTCCTCCCCTGGCCTGGGATGTGGCTGCAGCAAAGGAAAGCAACCATGCCTGAACCAAAGTGGTGTACATGCTCATAAACTGCGTCAGAGTCTCCTGAAGAGTTGGAGTAGTAGTAGTAGTACGAATGTTATGTGCCTGGACTCCGGCTGGAACTGATGGTAGTACCTCGGCGGTAGCTCGCGCAAGTGCTCTGGTTGCCCCACGTGCGCGTCCTCGGCCTCTACTCTAACCCGGCCTCTAACAACTACAGTAGTAGGTGCGGATCCCTGATCATCAGAGTAGCATGTGTCCTCACCATCTATGAGATAATAGAAGATAGAAGTTTAGAATTTTTATGTCATAATATCGCACGACAAGGAAATCAAATGATGTGGACATTTTTCCTAACATATACATAGCCTATCGTAGATAAGTACAGATACCTCCGTACAGATCAACGAGACTCTAATAAACTGGCTTGTGATCCATGACTCCTATGAACCTAGAGCTCTGATACCAACTTGTCATGACCCTGGTCACCCTCCGTTAACCATCGTGGCGGCACCTAGTCTCTACGACTAGGTAAGCCTAAATTGCTGAAAGATAACCAAACATGTGGAAATAAAACGATCTAAATACAGAAATAAAACAATAATATTGTTAAATGTACCACTCTGCATACACCATATATAAATAATCTCAAAAACAACATCTAAATCCAAGGCCCAGAGTCTCTAAGCAGTCGCCTCCCTCAAGGATGATAGACCTGATCAGCAGTACCTGGATCTACATATGAAAAACTTGCATAGAAGAGGCATCAGTACACCACAGCGGTACTGAGTATGTGTCAAGCCTAAACATGGTTGATTAGTGACGAGGAAGGTCAAGGCTCTACTGAGGTTATATAAATGATCAAGTGACAGGATAAAATAAGCAGTGAAATTGAGAATCAATGGTAGGAATCTATATAGCATAATGAGAATGCAATAATGGAAACTAATGGAAACAGAAATAAAGGAAATACCACTCATAACAAGGATAATAATCGGGGATGTCTTTGTATCCCGAGGAACTCTTGGTATCCTCAATATATACACTAGGGATCTCTTAGTATCCCGAGGATCTCTTGGTATCCTCAATATATACACTAGGGATCTCTTGGTATCCTGAGGATCTCTTGGTAACCTCAATGCTTGCCAGAGATCTCTTAGTATCCCGAGAATTTCTCGATATCCTTAGTATGCGTGCCAAGGATCTATTGGTATCCCGCACCTCAGTACATATCATAATTTTATGCAGGGGATCTCCCGTAATGCCATCCCATAGTCCCAAATTAAAAGCGCACAACAACAACTCAAGAATATTAAATTAAACGCCAATTTCGTACAAGTAAAAAGTTAATTCTAGCCTAAAATGTTTCACGTAATGCAATTAAGGCAGTTTAAGCAAATAGGCAAATAAATCAACTAAGCACGCTTTTCTAACGATATACTAAGTTTGTAAGTGGAATAAAATAGGAAGGAAAGGAACTTAGTTTAAATACTTAAAGTAAAACCGGATTTTCAATAATTAGCTCAAGCACTCGCTCGTCACCTCACATACAAGGCATTTCAATTATCGATTATCATATCCTAAAGGGAAGGTCCCCCACACAAGGTTAGACAAGCCATTTACCTCGAACCAGCTCCAAAATTAACCCGACACTACGTCTTTGCTACGAGTACTCAACTACAAATGGCCCAAATCTATTCAATTCAATTGCTTAATGTAAATAACACTTCAAGTAACTGATTCTACAATTAAAGTCTAAGCTAATACGTGAAATTATGTAAAATGACCATAACGTCCCTTGGGCCCACGTTTCGGAATCATGTGAAATTTATATTTTTAGAAACCTCGTACTCTCACGAGTCTAACCATATAATAATCTCTTAAATCGGAGGCCAAAACCTAATAAAAACTCAATGATTCAGCCTATAAAGTTTATCAAAATTTTCCCTAAATTTCCACCAAAATTCGAAATCTAAAGACTAAATTTAACTTAGGAATCATGAAAAATGGTTTAAGTTGGGCATAGATCACTTACTCAAGTTACCCAGGTGCAAAAGTCTTCAAAAATCGGCCCTCTCGAGCTCTCAAATTCGAAAATGTAAAAATGGGCTTAAACCCTCAAATTGGGAAGAGCAAAAATGATGGGCTCCTGAAATGGCCCATGCGAATGCGACATGATGCACGCGATCGCGAAGAAGGAGAAGGGCAGCTTACGCGTTCGCAAACAGGGCCACGTGAACGCAAAGGGTAAAAGGCCACTGGGCTATATTTCTACTATGCAAACGCGGAAGAGGTAATGCGAACGTGAAGGAGGAAGGGGCAGGCTTCCACGATCGCGAAGAACAAATTCGACCCCCCCCCCCCCCGCCCCCCCCCCCCCCCCCCAAAAAAAAAAAACACTACGCGAACGCAAAGGAACGGTCGCGAATGCGACGAAGGAAACCATATACCAATTTTTTCTGCAATAATACAAGTCCTAAAATGACCCATTGAGCATACGAAACACACCCGACGCCCCCGGGACCTCAACCAAACCTGCCAACCAATCCTAAAACATCATTTAAACTTGTTCCAACCTTCATAATGTCAAAAGCAACACTAAAACACCTACTTTTTTTTATCAGATTCAAGTTTAAGAATTCCAAAAACTCTAACAATACACTTTCGATCAAAAAGTCTACCAAACCTCGTCCGAAAGACCTGAAATTTTGCACAGAGGTGAGATTAAACACTACAGAGCTACTCCAACTTCTGGAATTCTGTTACGACCTTCTGATCAAAATATCACTATCGTACCGGAAACATAAAAAATTCAACTTTCGACATTTCAAGCCTAAATTAGCTACGAGACTCAAAAACATAATCTGAACACGCTCCTAGCCGTGAAATTATCCGACGAAGCAAATGGAACCATCGAAATTCCATTCCGAGGCCGTCTTCACTCTAGTCCGACAACATTCAACTTTCCAACACATAAGCCCTCATTTAGGGACTAAGTGTCCCAAAACTCTTTGAAACTTAAAATCGAATATCCCGGTAAATCAAAATAGTAGATTTGAACTTGGGAAATATAGTTAATAGGAGATCGGGGCATTAATTTTTAAAATGACTGGTCGGATCGTCACAATGTGAAAAGTATATTTCCAGAGCACCATAATTTAGAGTTATATAAAAAAAATTTGCCAAAATAATTGATTTCAAACTATGTATTTTTATAACTTTTTAGATGCCTTGACTACTTATTTCAATTGTATAAATCATTATTTTCAGGTCAAATTCAAAAAAAGATAAACAAAACATTATTATTTTTAGCCAAATAAAAATATTTTGTCTAAATTATGTATTTCTATCCATATTTTATTATAAACTGTATTCGAAAAAAATTATCCAAAAAGTAACATACTTAAAAAGGTAAAAATATATTTATTTAAAAAAATATCACATATACAAAAAATATTCACGTGGCAAGCGAGTGCACCCACACAATTTACCACATCAGCGTCCAGGGAGATAATGGCTCTCAAAAGGCCTAGTTGATGGGGGTAACGAAGACCACAAATAATTTAAGTCTGGAATTAATAATTCGTGATAAGTTTAGAATGTGATAAAATATTTTGCCATTATTGTATAAAAAGGTACCCCTCTGGCCATTATTGATAAAATATATAAGTACCCCTCTGACCTATTTCCGGATTCCTACACACTTTTTCTTTGTGGGAGTCTTATTACCCCCTCAACTTATTTTAAATATAATTATTTCTCCCTTAATGCTGACAACCAAACTCTTGGCAAGTGGTGAGCTACACGCGCCCCCACATGTACTTTTAGTACTTTTTTTATTCTATCTTCTTTTTCTTATTTCTTATTATTCTAATTTTTTTGATTATTTAATTCTCTTTCTTTTTGTTTTGGTCACCAACGACATAAAATGATGGTCGTCAGAATTTCACAAACACTATTTTTTTGGTGACGGATTTTTGTCCCGATCTAAGTGTATTATATATATATATATATATATATATATTTTATTTTTTTTTTGAAAACGTAATTTATGTGTGGGAGGAAGAACAAAAGAAATAAAATTGAATATACGCAGAGAAAATTTGTTCCAATTTTAAAACATTATTTTCTTTCCGGCGTGGGAAGGTTTTCCGATGATGAAGTTTTTCCCTCAAATTTAAGTGTATTTTGCTTTACTTATGAATAGATCTTTTTTAGAGTTTAATTTGTGTGAAAAGAAAAAATGGAAGAAAATAATTAGACAAAGTCATCGCAGAATAAATATCCGCCGGAATTAGAGAAGAAACGAAAAAAAGTAATAGAAAAAAGACAAAGAAAAAGGAAAAGGAAAAAAAGTAAGAAAAAAATGGTAAAAAGAATAAAAAATAATCTGAAAAGTGTTTTTTCTTGATTCTCACTCTTCTTTGGGAAAGTGAAATACACACAACCTGTCTTGTCCGCGTTAAGGGTACAAATAATTTCATTTAAAATAAGTTTAAGGGGGTCATAGGAATCCTGCAAAGAAAAAATGAACAGTTGAGAATCCGGGTATGGGTTAAAGGGATATTTATATATATTTTTTAAGTACCAACTAAAATAAATATCATATTTAATATAACAATATGATAACGATCGTCCAAACAAATTGTAAATTGCCGCAGTTTTAAAAAATATTATCGAAACATATGATTGGGTTATAAATCTAGAGCCTTCGACCGTGACGCAAATTCACCATTTTAATATTCATATATTCCATGATGACGAAGAAGATCTTGGTTATATCACCACTTATGTTTCATTATTTTGTTATGTATGAGTTGTACTTACCATTCATTTGTAAGTACCTGTGACTAGCACAAGACTACGCGGAATGCCAGACAATATATGTTCCTATGGGTTCTTAAAAACAAAGTAAATAATTATACAATTTTGTCCCGTTTTAAATACTTTATAAATTATTTTCTGGCTATAAATGGAGTATCTCTAACACCAACTTTTTCTACTCCTCTACTTTTGACTATAAAAACTGTAAATTCAAACAAGACTAGAAAAAACAATACCAAACCCCATTTGTTTTGGGGAAAAAGTAATAAGTAGTGAATATTATCATTTAATAGAATTTCATCCAATGTAGATAAATTTACCACCGAGTAGTAGTACCTTTTAAATAAAGTAATATCCAGGGAAAGTGAGTTTTTGTATGTGGACGTACGGATCCCGATTTTAGAGTTAGCAATAATAATAATAATAATAATATCATTTTCCATTTCTAGACAGAAAATAATATGAAGCCAATAAGTGAAATAATTGAAATTTATACAACTTCTCAATGGCTGATAGTACAAGTCATGAACCATTATAGTTAGATTTACAAGATGGTATGAAAAATAAATATAATATTTGTTTGAAATTTACATAAACAGAATTTTAAGTTCTTACTATCATGAACAAAAGATAGCTTGAATCTGGAATATTTGGGTGTCTTCAATACCAAGCTTCGTCTTCCACATCTATGCAACTTCAAAATCTACACACGAGGTGCAGAATTATAATATAAATACAACCGACCTAATATACTCAGTAAATATATTAACTAATATCCATCAAGTAGTGTTAACATCAAGATTAAACGGATGAATCATACAAATAATAGAGAGAGAAAGTAGAGAGAAGGAGGAGAGTAGGTGAGAAGTCTCTCGAATGTCAGAGAGAGTATTGTATTAACCGAGAAAGAAAATAAACGAAATGAAGTCAGGGGGTCACTAATGTCGGTGACCCCAATATATATAATTACACGTTGTGTCGGGTCAATGACCCGGCTAGAATAAAGAATGGACGGGTCGCATATCTGGCCTCAGATATGACTCTCAGCTATTGGGCTCGGGAAAGGCCCAACTTAGACATTATCATCACTGCCCACTAATTGTATACCAAATATACACTATATATACATTGTGTATACACTATTACATTATGGTACATCATGTATCTCAACAAGTAGTGGCGAGCTTTATTATTTCCATTTTCAATTTACCAAAAGAGAAGGAAACATTAGCGATGCACAAAAGTTATCTAATCTAAAACTTTTTCAGCCGGGGATTATGCTAATCTAAAATGAGGTCAAATTCGACTAACTGAAGCATCAAGAGAATCAAATGGGAGCAACTTGACATTAGGGGACCAAACTTTCCTTTTTTCAACTATTAGTAAAAAAACAAAAAAGGGCCTATGAATTCATTGTCAAAATGGAGGTTTTCTGGATCTCACATTCGAGTTTGATACTTGTTCATAATTTTGCCAACAAAATAGTTGGATAGCTCCAATAAATTTCATTGAAATTAGACTAATTAGTGGAGGGGAAAATTAGCTCTACACCAATTAGATTCTCTAGTTCTGGTAAGGAAGTTACAAGCATTTGCTTCCTCTTCTTCATGTTGCTTGACATTATTGAAGGAGACGAGAGAGAGTTATGAAGATAGAGAGTGGAATAGTTCGACTAGCTTGCCCCCCCCCCCCCCCCCCCAACACCCCCCAATAGCCTAAAATAGTAAGAAAAATATATAACAGCTGCCCAATAATAATCTCACAAATAAGGTTTGAGGAAAGGTCTGACCATTTCTGTGAGATCCTCGGCTCAAAGACAATCTGTAAAATCAGCAGAAAACAGACAAATAATATCAGCACGTAAGCGACAATAAGTAAGTTGAAGGACAATAATTATGATAATAATAAAAATAAAATAAAAATAAAATGTGATGGAACAAAATCCGCTAGCAGTCCTATAATTAAAAAACAGTATCAAAGGAAAAATATCATAATAGCTAATTCAATATATTCAATCTTATTCTTTCTGTGGATGTGAAAAAAGAAAAAGAAAAAAGAAATACAGAATACCAGAAGTCGGCTATAATCAACTCAATTTTCTGAATATAGATTAAATAGACTAGTGAAGCATCTTATATTCTAAACCAAACATGTGATATCTTCAATTTTTAAACAATTGTGTCACCGGCACATTTTTATTTGAATATTGAAATTTTAAATTCAAGAAGAAAAGATAACATTGAATAAAGGAATTAGTACTTTAAAAATTAATGATACCTGAATCAAACTTAAACACTGAAAGGGAGGAGATTAATTAGTCAAAATTTGTTGAACTCAAATATAGTATTGCGGAAGAATATTTTAACTAATAAATGTGATGAAAACCTATGGAAATATGAATTTTCTTTCAGTCGGTGTAGTGCAAATGTGCAACCTCTAATTCCTTTCAACTTTTCATATATTTTTATTTGTTATTTCCTCCTTATTACGTTTGTCTTTTTTCACGCCAGCTATATTTTCTTTTCCAGTTCTTATTTCTTTTTTATGAAAATACAAACTCGTTTTCCATAAACATGACGCGCCAAGCTGCCAGTCATAGGGATGGCAAAGGTGTGGTGTGATTGCCAGTTAGCCTTAACCCACAAAGATTTCAGCCCTTTTTGAAAACATACAGAATATCGGAGGAATTTTAGAGAGAGAAAGTAGAGAGAAGGGAGAGGATCGAAGAGTCTCGAAGAAGAGACTGTAAAAATATCTCTGATAAAATGAGTGCCTCGGTACAGACAAACGACCCCTGACCCCTTATATCAAATGACCCCTTTACATATGTGGCCTATTTACATGACATAGCCTAATTACAGGAATAGCCTATTTACACAATTGACCTAACTACAAAAGTATACAAAATATACAAACAAATTACAAGAATAGCCTAATTGTAGAAATAGCCTATTAGGCTCAGATATGACTCCTACAATGACCAAAATGGTCCACAATTGAGTATTATCATCATAGCCAAGTTATACATCTCAACACCCCCTCTCAAGTTGAAGGGGGGAAACCACCTTCAACTTGGACAAAATAGGAGAAAGAGCAGTCCCAGATAATGCCTTCGTCAACGGATCAGCCAGCTGTTGAGAAGTGGAAACATGGGAAAGTTTTAGGAAACCATTGCGTATCAAAGTACGAACATAATGACAATCCACCTCAATATGCTTAGTGCGTTCATGGAAAACTGGATTATTAGCAATGTGGACAGCAGCCTGACTATCACAAAACACAGAAATAGGAGATGGAACAGATACCCCAAGATCAGCAAGCAAACGAGAGAGCCAAGTAAGTTCAGCAGTAACCTTGCTCAAAGCCCTATACTCAGCTTCAGCAGAAGAAAGAGAGACAACAGGTTGTTTTTTCGATTTCCAACTTACCAAACTGCCACCCAACAAAACACAGAAGCCAGTAACAGATCATCGAGTGTCAGGGCAAGCTGCCCAATCACTATCAGAGAACCCAGTCAAAGAGTAATCAGCAACATCAGAGTAAAAAAGACCCAAAGAGGAAGTGCCCTTAAGATACCTCAAAACATGCATAGCAGCAGACATATGGGGAACTCTTGCGGATTTAAGGTACTGACTCAGATGTTGCACGGCAAAGCATATATCAGGTCGAGTATGGGTTAAAAACAATAATTTGCCAACAAGACTCCTGAACCGATCAGGAGCGGGCAAAAGATCACCAGAATCAGCATGTAGTTTAAAAGAAATGTCCAGAGGGGAAACAACAGGAGAAACAGAGGCACAGTCGAAAGCATGCAACAAATCATGAGTATACTTATGCTGAGTCAGATGAATCCCACCAGGGACATGTTTAACCTCAAGACCCAAAAAATAATGCAATGACCCCAAATCCTTGATTTTGAAAGTATCATCCAAGAAGGCCTTTAAGCCAGCAATCTCATCACAGTCAACCCCAGTAACAATGATGTCATCCACATACACAGCCACCACAACAAGGGAATCAGGATTACCTTTTAAGAACAAGGAATAATCATTCAAAGAGTGCCTGTAACCTCTAGAGTGAAGAGCAGAGGACAGCTTAGCATACCACTGCCGGGAGGCCTGCCTGAGCCCATATAAAGACTTCTTTAGTTTACAAACCAAAGGAAGAGAAGAAGAAGAGGGAGAAGAAGAAGAAGGAGAAGAAGAAGAAGGAGAAGAAAAAGAATCAGAAACCACCAAACCTGGAGGAAGTTTCATATAAACTTCCTCATCCAAATCACCATGGAGGAAAGCATTGTTAACATCAAGCTGAAACAAGGGCCAATGGTTCTTAACAGCCACTGCAAGTAGGCATTTCACTGAAGTCATCTTGACAACAGGAGAAAATGTGTCTGTAAAGTCCACACCCTCAACCTGTGTATCACCTCTGATAACCAACCTTGCCTTATACCTTTCAATAGAGCCATCAGATTTATATTTGATCTTGTAAACCCACTTACAGCCAATAGGTTTCTTACCAGGAGGAAGATGCACAATGTCCCAAGTATGGTTAGCATCCAATGCATCAAATTCCTTCCTCATGGCATCCTGCCAAGCTGGTACAGAGGCAGCTTGAGAGTAAAACATAGGTTCAGATTCCAAATTGGAGGAAGAGGAGCCAGAGAAGGCTGGAAGCTGGCAAATATAGTCTTTGAGGTAGGAATGAGGAATATGTTGTCTGGTGGATTTTCTGGGCAAGGACACAGGCTGAGATAGAGGTAGAGCAGGAGGAGGAACATCAGGATTGAAAAAGGGAGAAGGAATGGATATAGGAGAGGCAGGAGAAGGACTAGGAGGAGAAGAAGAGGAAGAATCAGTGGAAGTTGGTAGCAGGGAAGGATGGTCAAGAATATCATCAGAAAATGGAACAGGTGGAGGAGGAGAGGAAGAGGGAGGTGCAGTTTTAAAGGGAAAGTGAGTTTCATGAAAGACAACATCTCTAGACACAAAATATTTCTTAGAATTCAAATCATACAGTTTGTAGCCTTTCTTACCAAAAGGATAACCAATAAAAACACAAGAGTGAGCTCTGGGCTTCAGTTTGTCCCTATGAGGAATAGGTACAGCAGCATAAGCTAAACAACCAAAAGCTTTTAGGTGAGAATAAGAAGGGGGAGAACCATGCAATAATTCATGAGGTGTTTTGTAATGAAGTACTCTGGATGGCAATCTATTAAGGATGTATGTGGCAGTTAGCAAACAATCACCCCAAAAGGATATAGGCAAACCAGACTGAAAAAGAAGAGCTCTACAAGTTTCAAGTAAAGATCTGTGCTTTCTCTCAACAACCCCATTCTGTTGGGGAGAATGAGGGCAAGTTGTTTGATGCACAATCCCAAGCTTATTAAAAAAAGAAATCCCTTCAGCACTGGAACCCAGTTCCAGGGCATTATCACTCCTCACAACCTGGACAATGGAGTTGAATTGAGTTTGAGCATAAGAAATGAAGGATTTAAGGAGAGGGAAGGCATTACTTTTAGAACCCATTAAATGTGTCCAGGTGGCCCTAGAAAAGTCATCAACTATGGTGAGAAAATATTTACTACCAAGGGAAGTAGGGGTGTGGTAAGGACCCCAAGTATCCACATGTATAAGTTGGAAGGGTTTAGTAGTGGTAATGCTACTATCAGGAAAAGGTAGTCTGGTTTGTTTAGCCATAGGACAAATAGTGCAGGGAAAAGGTTGTTTAGCAGCAAGAGAAAAAGGTAAGCCAGAAACATGTTTCATATTAACAAAAGAA
The DNA here is from genome assembly GCA_034376525.1 of Nicotiana benthamiana. Classification (NCBI taxonomy): domain Eukaryota; kingdom Viridiplantae; phylum Streptophyta; class Magnoliopsida; order Solanales; family Solanaceae; genus Nicotiana; species Nicotiana benthamiana. The sequence continues at coordinate 7,743,526 of CM067325.1, forward strand.
GTGTGTGCTAATCTCAAATGCCAAATATAGTTCATATCAGCAGTATCAGCATTATTACAACAGGAAGATTGTACAATTGAGCTAAAATGTTTGCCATCAGAAACAACATCATCATTACAAACATGTGAAACACTATGCTCAGGAGTAGAAGAAGACTTGGAAGAGGCAAAAGAGGGAGGAGGTGACCAAGAGTACTTGTACAGACCAGCCTCCTCTTTACCAAGATCCAGAAGCCTCTTCAGAGAAAGGTCCTGTAACAGGTAAAGAAGGCATGAGGTTGGTGTAAACAAAACCAGACAATTCAATTGTTTCATCAATTTATGAACAGAAATCAAATTATGTTTGAAAGAAGGAACCAAGAGCACATTGTGAAGGGTAAGGGAAGAAGTCAATGCAAATGATCCTGTACAAGTAACCTTCACCTTATAGCCATTAGGTAGGGAAACAAGGTAAGGGATAGTTAAGGGTATAATGTCAAAAAGTAGATTTTTATCATAAGTCATGTGATTGGAAGCCCCTGAATCAATGATCCAGGTAGCAGAGTTTATGTTTGCAAGCATGCACAACTTGGAATCAGAAACAAGACTCTCAGACATGAAAGTACCAGCAAAATTAGCAGAACTCATGGGAGAAGGAGCTTGATCACTAGTAGAAAGAGTCTGTTGAATTAAGCTCACAATCTGATCACATTGCTGTCTGCTCAACCCTGGTATCACATGTTGACTGGCAATAGGATCCTCTAGAGGAACAGACAGACTTGAATTTCCTGTATCAGCAGACATACAATCAGTACTAGTGGAAAGATGAGCAGCAGATTTCCTTCCCTTGGTGTAAGAATTGCTTTGAGGAAAACCATGGAGCTTGAAACACTTATCAATTAAGTGTCCAGACTTCTTGCAATATCTGCAAAACAAGTTTCCTCTATTTTGCTCAAAATTGACTTTAGGTCTGAAGTTGGAACCAGACAATTTACCCTGGCTGAACCCAGCAGGGGGCCTGTCAGTGTGAGTGTTAAAAGACATGGAGTCTGGACTCATATGAGAAACAAACTTGACTTGTCTTTGTTTTTCATCATTGAGCACAATATTATAAACACTGTCAAGGGAAGGAAAGTGCTGCATCATTAACAAATTACTCCTTACACCCAAATATGTCTCATTCAGTCCCATGAGGAACTGGTAAATCTTGTTCTCATCATCTTCCTCAATAATACCATTCTTAGCAGCACAAGTGCACTTCTGTCCATGGTTTGGGACCATTGTCCCCAATTCATCCCACAAACTCTTGAGTTTGTTGAAGTATGAGGCTACATCAAGGGAACCTTGGGATGTCTGAGAGAGTTCCCGTTTAAGCTCAAAGATTTTGGTTTTATTGGGGGTACCATATCTCTTCTCAAGTTGAGACCACATGCTTTGAGCAGTGTCAGAATATTGGACACTATCAGCTATTTGAGATGACACAGAAGAAGTTAACCATGACATAACGAGCATGTTACATCTATCCCACAACCTCTGTAAACTCACATTATTATTAGGTCTGGAAAATGAACCATCAATGAAACAGATTTTATTTTTAGCAGATAAGGCCATAGTCATTTTACGCTTCCATCCTCCATAACCACTTCCTGAGAAAGGAGTGGGGACTAAACATGCACCAGGGACATCAGAAGAATGCACAAATAAGGGATTGGAAGGGTCAATAGGACCAGAGTTAGCACCAGAACTACCAACATTCATGTTAGCAGCCATGCTCAACAAATGAATCAAACCTTTTGTAAAATATCACCAAAACAATATTCACAATCTACACGGTCAGTATTCACAACTCAAAGAATCTATTCACAGCTAGAATCAAACAATCACATATACAGTCAAAGAATCACAACCAGAGAATAGGAACGAGGTTACCGTCCTTCTTCGCAACCGGAGAAGTTCGGCCTTTAACAATAGGCAAAACCCTAGGTGTGAGCCCTAGGAATAACCGTCAAAACTTTACCACAAACGCCGACAATGTTGTCACAACACCACGGATGATAACCAAAACCACAGCAAAATGAGTATCAAACCACCGGATGGCAACCAAACACTCGATTTGACCACCAGAAAACCCTAGAGGTTGAAACTCACCGCAAAATCTCCGAAACCTTCACAATAAACGATTGAACCGTTCAGTACAGAAGGAACAAACGTAGATCGTGAAGATAGAGGCACCGAAGAACCCTAATAGGGTTGAAAACATCATCGATCTTTTCGATCTAAAAAAAAACCCAAATTTTGATCAGAAAATAGTTCGAATGAACTATTGATTCACAAAACAACGTCACCGGATCATTGTACCGGCTCTGATACCATGAAAACATACAGAATATCAGAGATATTTTAGAGAGAGAAAGTAGAGAGAAGGGAGAGGATCGAAGAGTCTCGAAGAAGAGACTGTAAAAATATCTCTGATAAAATGAGTGCCTCGGTACAGACAAACGACCCCTGACCCCTTATATCAAATGACCCCTTTACATATGTGGCCTATTTACATGACATAGCCTAATTACAGGAATAGCCTATTTACACAATTGACCTAACTACAAAAGTATACAAAATATACAAACAAATTACAAGAATAGCCTAATTGTAGAAATAGCCTATTAGGCTCAGATATGACTCCTACAATGACCAAAATGGTCCACAATTGAGTATTATCATCATAGCCAAGTTATACATCTCAACACTTTTTGCCCTGACTGCCACAGCAAAATTTTCAGTTTTCAACTCGCACCACATGATGATTGTTTGACCAAAAAATATTAAAACTTTTTTGATTAATTTAATTAATGATAATAGGGGTAAGGCTTGTCTATATTTGTTTTGTTGTAATGAGATAAATCTTAATCGAACGTAATAAAATCTAGATCAATTGATGGAAGAAGTAAGGAAGATGAATGATATTAACTAATGTGTTAGAATCAAGTAAATACTCTTCAATGCGTCAACTTAAACGCACAATCCTTCTTAGTAAATACGATTGGCGTAGAAAAGAAATAAGTATAAGATGATTGTGGAATCTTTGGATCTTTTTAGTATCGTATAATGATGTATTCTTGAAAACTGAATAAGGCATCAAATTAATACTAGCCCTCAAGTCACAAAGGGCTTTGGCAAACTCCGCACTACCGATAGTGCAAGGGATAGTAAAAGCTCTGGGGTTTTCAAGTTTCGGGGCCATAGAATGCAGTATAGAACTCACTTGATGCGTCATTTTAATTGTCTCACACTTCATCGACCTCTTCTTTGTTACCAATTCCTTCATGAACTTTGCATACCCCAGCATTTGTTAAAGCGCCTCCACCAACGGCACATTGATAGTAAGACTCATCATCATTTTGATGAACTTTTGAATTGATTATCACCTTTTTTCTTTGCTAACCATTGAGGGTAAGGTGGAGGTGGCCTAGGCAAGGGTGCCTTGACCTTGGGCACCACCGGCTCGGCCATCTCAATAATGTGTTCCATAGACGGGTTCACGGCATCTTGAGTCTCTACCCCGGCCTCATCATTAATATCAATCCGCACATCATTGGTCACATTTGGTTCAACTACATCATCAACATTCAAAGGCATATTATCATCATCAACTCGACTTCGTCGTTCACAACTTGATTTTCATTCGAGGCATGCATATCACCACCTCTCCCATTTCTTGTTTAACCGCCATCACATGATTGTTACCTCTCTTCGGGTTCACTACCGTATCATTTGATAGAGCACTTTTAGGTCGAGTATTCAACGATTGAGAGATTTGGCCTAGTTGCACCTCCAAATTCCGAATAGAGGTATTGTAGGAAGCCAATTGAGCATCGGAGTGTTGGTTCTTCTTCATCATTTGTTCGAACATCATTTCTATTCTCACCATATCACTACCTAACGAACTAGACCCTTGAGATTGAAAGGGAGGTGGATTGTTCGGTTGTTGTTATATGGGGAGCCTTTGAAAGCCTTGCACCCGGTTGCCTTGATTTCTGTTACTATTCCACCCTCATTTATTGTTGTTGTTTCTCCAATTATTATTGTTCCCTTTCCAATTGCCTTGATTGTTACCTTGATTACCCCAATTACTGCCTTGGTTGTTGTTGTTCCAATTTCTACCACCTTGTTGATTTCCCCAATTGTTGCTTCGATTGTTGTTGTTCCAATTGCCACCACCTTGTTGTTGGTTGTTACTATTCCAATTTTCACCTCTTGTTGATTGCCCCAATTTCTTTGGGGATGCCATTGTTGATTCCCTTGATTTTCTCTATTTCCTTGGTATTTATTGACATATTGACATTCCTCACTTTGATCATCATAACCTTCATTCGAATAACCACCACCATCATTGTTGTTGTCAAATTGCTCACAATTACCTTGAGGTTGTTGTTGCCCTCTCTGCCTCCTTTTCAACATAGAATCACCTTTCATTGCATTGACTTGGCGTGGGTTTTGGACTTGTTGCAATTGCGCCTTTGCCAATTGATTCATAGATGTTGTAAGCTCGGTAATAGCTTGGCCATGATCATGCAATTCCTTGTGCAAATGGATGACCGTGGGGTCACCTTGGGGCACATTTGCTTGACTTTGCTATTCCGAAAAGGTGTCGGCCATTACATCAAGTACATCACATGCCTCTTGGTAAGAAATTTTCATGAAGTCCCCTCCGGCTAATTGGTTCACATTGCATTGATTCGTGGTGTTGATGCCCCGATAAAAGGTTTGTTGGATCATCGCCTCAGTCATGTCATTATTAGGGCACTCTTTCACCATTGTTCTATATCTCTCCCAGATTTCATGCAAAGGTTCTATTGGCTCTTGCTTGAAGGCTAAAATTTCATCCCGAAGTGCCACCATTTGACTTGGTGAGAAAAATTTGCCAATGAATTTATCCTCCAATTCATCCCAAGTTGTGATGGAATGATTGGGGAGTTTTTCTAACAAATCCAATGCTTTACCCCGAAGGGAGAATGGGAAAAGCCTCAATCTTAAAGCATCCTCGGATACGTTTATTTGCTTGTTACCCCAACATGTATCAACAAACCCCTTCAAATGCTTGTATGCATTTTTATTGGAGGCGCCCATAAAATACCCTCTTTGCTCGAGCAAGGTCAACATAATATTTGTGATTTGAAAGGTCCCCGCCCGGATTCGGGAAGGAATGATGGCACTCGCATATCCTTGATTTGGGATAACTCTTAGAGCCACTCTTAGCGGTGGCGGAGGAGGGTCTAGAATATTCTCATTCGAATTAGCATTTGCATTGGCATTTCTACTACTATGAAGAGCTTGAGGTATTGGAAACTCATCTTGATTAATATCTTCAACCTCCTCCCCTGCCATGGCATTGCCAAGAGGGTCATTTGCATTGAGAGCCACTTGTACCTGATTGATCGACACAAACAAAATTAATAAACAAGAAGGAAAGAGAAGCAAAATACAAAACTAGCTAAACAAATAGTCAACACCGTAAGATCCCCGGAAACGGCGCCAAAAAGTGATCGCTGCCAACCCAACACCACACAAAAGGTAGGAAGGACGGGTTGCAATAGCTTTTACCCGAATAGTGGTTCGGGATCGAATTTCCACAGAGAGCTAGTAGTGGAGTTGTATTGTCTGTTTAGTCTAGAGATGCGGTTGTGCTTCTAATGTCACTTCAAACACTTTTGGTTTTCTTTGTTTTTATACTACTATTATAAAACTAATGATTAAAACTAAATTATGTTGTGAGAATATTGTTAAGTTGTATTTAATATAGAGAAAGGCACTATGGTCGTGACACTACCTAGGTGGCTAATAGATGGGTGGAAGTTACTAAGGGTAGATTGATATATTTGGGGCTTATACTATAACCATTTCACAATTGTACCCATTTTTACACCTCTCGGTAGGAAAAATAATTTTGCCCAATTGGCTCGCTCGAGACCAATTGGGTAGGCCATTTAGACCAAGCAACTAGGGTTCAAGCAGGGTGATTACTCTCTTAAGGTTTAACCCGTTAATTGGGACTACCATTTCTCATGCGTACATCCCAATTCCTTGTTGGGTAAATTTTGGGGTCATGTACTCTCTTTCTCAAGAAGAGTTGAACCACAAAGCTTGAATATATGTTTGCAACCACAAATTCAAAACCAAAACACAAAATCAACCCAAATAACAAACACCCAATATCAATCTAACCTTAGATGGAAACACCCATCAATTACCCACACTAAGGTTGAGCCATAACCCTAGCTAAAGGGTTTAGCTACACATAATTAAAGAAGAAACATAAGAAATAGATGAGGAACTAAACATATTAATTAATTACTAAGTAGAATCTACAATAATAAAGAGCAAAAGTGCCAAAAATGACTACAATCTCGTTCCCAGGTGTGCAGCTGCGTTCAGAACCTCAAAACAAATTCCCTAAAAATGGTAAAATGTTCTATTTATACTAGACTGGAAAAATTGGACAAAAATACCCCTACAGAGTTAGTGCGGACCACGTAAAAAGGACCGTGGTTGCGCTGGCTCTTGGACTGATGATTTCGGCTTCTCTGAAGTTAAGGACCGAGGACCGCGTAAAGGGCGGCGCGGCCACATAGGGCTCTGGCGCGGGCCACGTAAAACAGACCGCGGGCCGCGTGGCTTTGATTTATCATTATGATAGCTCTTTGAATCTCGTTCGTGCCGACCGCATAAATAAGCAATGTGGTCGCAAAGGCTTAACGCAGGCTACGAGAATCTGACACCGGTCGCGTAGCTTAAGTCCTGTATATACCATCTCTCTAAATTCCTATTGCAGTCGCAGTCACTATTGCGCGGTCCGCACTAGGATCTATTTCCTTGGTCTTTGATGCTTGAGCAGGTTTCACTCCATTTTGAGCTGATCTTTGATATTTGTCACTTCGTCGCTCAAACCTGCAACCAAGCACAACTTGTAGGCATTTTGCGACTATTTTGTAGTAATTTGTAACCAAAGAAATAGCAAGTAAGGGTATAAATATGGTAAAATCCTAACTTATCATCCAGCTAGGGGTAAAGCTCACTTTGGGAGGGGTCAGCCTAGCAGACCCCCACATTTAGCATCACCACCCCTTCCTCGAGGTACTCCAGTGAGACCTTATTTCAGTGTGATGCCGGAGAGTTCTTACCACGTACCAACTATTCAAGGTTCCTCCCACGAGTATTCTGGTTATCAAGGTTCTTCCAGTGCTCATTTCAGTGCCGTTCCAGAGAGTTCATATCACCCACCAGCCATCTAGGGCTCCTCTAGTGGGTATTCAGGTCATCATGCTCAGACTTCAGGACAGTAGGCTATGGTACCGAGGGTATACTACGAGTGTAGAGATCTGGATCACATGGAGAGCACCTGCCCCAGACTTCGGGGCAAGGCAGTGCAGCAGGTTCAGCAGCCCCTGATTTCACCACCAGCTGTCTAGCCACCTAAAGGTGGAGGCCAGGCAGGGAGAGGTCATCCAAATACTGCTCAGTCAGGTGGAAGCCAGCCAGCCAGCCAACACTCCAGCCAGATTCTATGCGCTTCCAGGCTAGATGCATTAGCCTCGGATGCCGTCATCACAGGTATTATTTCCATTGATGGTAGAGATGTTTTAGCATTATTTGATTCGGGATCTACTTGTTCATATGTATCATCCCTGTTTTCTCGACACCTGGTTATATCTCCTAAGCCTTTGGGCACTCTTGTCCGTGTGTCCACTCTTGTGGGTGATTTTGTGGTTGTGGATCAGATCTACCGGTCATATGTGGTCATATTATGTGGTTCGAGACTAGTGCAGGTCTCATGTTGATTGATATGATCAATTTTAAGGTCATCCTGGGCATGGATTAGTTATCTCCATATCTTGCCGTCCTAGATTTCCATGCCAAGACTGTTTCACTAGTGATGCTTGGGTTGTCGAGATTGGAGTAGAGCGGTTCCACAGTTGATACACCTAGTCGGGTTATTTCTTTTTTGAAGGCTCGGCATATGGTCGAGAAGGGGTGTTTGGCTTATCTATCTTATGTTCGGGACACCACCGCAAAGTCTCCGACGATTGATTTGGTTCCAGTGGTTCGAGAATTCATCAAGGTGTTTCCTTCTAATATTCTTGGCATGCCACTGGACCGCAATATTGATTTGTGTATTGATTTGGCTCTAGGAACCCAACCTATATATATTCCACCGTACCGTATGGCTTCTACGGAGTTGAAGAAGTTGAAGGAGAAGCTTGAGGAATTTTTGTCGAAGGTATTTGTTAGACCTAATGTATCGCCTTAGGGTGCACTAGTGTTATTTGTGAAGAAGAAGGATGGGACTATGCAGATGTGCATTGATTACTTCCAGTTGAACAAAGTCATCATCAAAAACAAGTATCTGTTGCCTCATATTGATGATTTGTTCGACCAGTTGCAGGGTGCTAGGGTGTTCTCTAAGATAGATCTGAGTCAGGGTATCATCAGCTGAAGATTCGAGACTCAGATGTTCAGAAGACTGCATTCCATACTAGATATGGCCATTATGAATTTTTGGTAATGTCCTTTGGCTTGACTAATGTCCCATCAATATTTATGGATTTGATGAACAAGGTATTCAGGCCTTATATTTATTCATTTGTCATCATCTTCATTGACGATATCTTGATATACTCACGTAGCCTGCGGGAGCATGAGCAGCATTTGAGAGTAATGCTTCAGACCTTGTGATAGCAGAAGCTATATACTAAGCTATCCAAGTGCGAGCTTTAGCTAGAGTCAATAGCATTCTTGGAGCATGTTGTGTCGGGAGAGGGTATTAAGATGGATACCAAGAAGATTGAGGCAGTTCAAAGTTAGCCACGTCCTACCTCAGTGACCAAGATCAGGAGCTTCTTGGGGCTGGTAGGTTATTGGCGGAGATTCGTACATGGCTTTTCATCTATTGCATCACCTTTGACTAGATTGACCCAAAAGGGTGCTCCATTCCATTGGTTCGATGATTGTGAGGAGAGCTTCCAGAAGCTAAAAAAAGCTTTGACTACAGCACCAGTTCTTGTATTGCCTTCTGGCTCGGGGATGTATACGGTATATTATGATGCTTCACACGTCGGCTTGCATGTGTATTGATGCAGGAGGGGCGAGTTATTGCATATGATTCACATCAGCAAAAGGTTCATGAGAAGAATTATCGTGTGCACGACCTAGAGTTGGTTGCGATTGTCCATGCTCTTAAGATATGGTGGCATTATCTGTAAGGGTGTCATGTGAGGTTTATACCAATCATCACAGCTTACAGTATTTGTTCAAGCAGAGGCATCTTAATTTGAGGCAGCACATGTGTCTTGAGTTGCTGAAGGATTATGACATCACGGTTCTTTGTCACCGGGCAAGGCAAATGTGGTCGCAGATGCCTTAAGAAGATAGGCAAAGAGTATGGGTAGCTTGGCATTCATTCCAGCAGCAGAGAGGCCACTAGCTTTGGACATTCAGTACTTGGCTAACAAACTTGTGAGGTTGGACCTTTCAAAGCCAGCCTAGTCCTCGCATGTGTGGTTGTGTAGTCTTCATTATTGGGGCAGATCAAGGCTTGGTAGTTCGATGATCCTCATTTGGAGGTTGTTGGAGAGACGTACTTCAGGGAGGTGCCAAGGAGGTTTCTATTGACGAGGATGGTGTTTTGCAACTCCAGGGTCGTCTATGTGTTCCTAATGTTGATGGTCTGAGGGAGAGGATTCTAGATGAGGCTCATAGATTGTGGTATTCTATTCATTTGGGTGCTAAGAAGATGTATCATGACTTGAGGCAGCATTATTGGTGATGGAGAATAAAGAAAGACATAGCAGAGTATATGGCTAAGTGCTTGAATTGCCAGCAGGTCAAGTATGAACACCGAAGGCCATGTGGTCTACTTTAGCAGATGTATATACTGAAGCGGAAATGGGACCGTATCACCAAGGATTTTGTAGTTGGGTTACTGCACACATTGTGGAAATGGGAGCGTATCGCCAAGGATTTTGTAGTTGGGTTGCTACGGACTTTATGGATGTTCGATTCAGTGTGGGTCATTATTGATAGATTGACCAAGTTGGCTCACTTCATTCCAGTGGCGACTACTTATACGACGGAGAGGTATGCTCAGATTTACATTCGGGAGATAGTCTGGTTGCACGGTGTGCTTGTTTTTATCATATTGGATATAGGCCCTCAGTTCACTTCCCATTTTCTGGAGAGCTGTCTAGAGTGAGTTGGGGGCCTGCATAGAGCTTAGCACAGTATTCCATTCTCAGACCGACGGGCAGTCCGAGCAGACAGTTCAGATTTTAGAGGATATGCTTAGAGCATGTGTGATTGACTTTGGAGGGAAGTGGGATCAATTTTTTCCCTTTGCAGAGTTTGCATAAAACAATAGCTATCAGTCTAGCATTGAGATGGCTCTATACGAGGCTTTATATGGTCACTGTTGTCATTCTCCTATAGGGTGGTTCGAGCCTGGTGAGGCTAAGTTGTATGGTACAAACTTGGTACAGGATGCCTTGGATAAGGTAATGTTGATTCAAGAGAGGCTTCGCACAGCTCAATCCAGACAGAAGAGTTATGCAGATCAAAAGGCGTGTGATGTATCAATTATGTTTGGCGAGAAGGTTCTCTTGAAAGTCAAGCCAATGAAAGGAATTATAAGGTTCGGTAAGAAGGGTAAGTTGAGCCCAAGGTTTATTGGTCCCTTTGAGGTGCTAAGGAGAGTTGGGGAGGTTGCGTATGAGCTTGGCTTACCCCCCAGCTTATCGGTAGTTCATCCAGTTCTCCACATATCGATGCTTCGAGAGTATCATGCCGACTTCTCCCATATGTTAGACTTCAATACTATTTAACTGGATAAGAGTTTAGGTTACGAGGAGGAGCCAGTTGCCATTATTGATAGAAAGGACTTCTAGTTGAGGTCCAAGAGGATTTCTGCGGTGAGGGTCCAGTGGAGGGGCCAACCAGCCGAGGAGGCGACTTGGGAGTCCAAGGAGGACATGCGGAGCAAATATCCACCTTTATTCAGCAGCTCGAGTACTTTTCTATGTCCATTTGAGGAAGAACATTTGTGTAAGAGGTGGAGAATGTAATGACCCGGCTGGTCGTTCCGCCTTTCAAAACCTCGTTCCCCTTAATAAAACTTCCCATGCTTGCTTTGGCTAATTAATGACTTGCGGGGACGGTTGGTTCGGGAATTGGAAGAATTTTGGGTGAAATATGCCTATATGATTCCTTAAAGACTAAGTTTTATTTTGGTCAACGCTTTGAGCTAACGGACCTGGATTCATGATTTGACGGTCTCGGAGGGTCCGTGGGAAAATATAGGACCTGGCGTAAGTCGAAAATCAAATTCCGAGGTCCCTACCGTGAGTAATGAACTTTTATATTAGAAATTAATTTGAAGTTTTACAAATTTAAAGAATCTAAATAATGATTGATTTCATGGGTATCGGGCTCGAATGTTGGTTATGAAGCCCGGTACAAGTCTGAAATATCATTTAAGACTGGCCCGTAAAATTTTGTGTCAATCTAAGTAGTTTAAGGGCGTTTTGGCCCGTTAGAGGAAAATTAAGAACTTGAAGTTCATAAGTTTGATTCATTTGCTTTTAGGGGGTCATTCCTAGATTTACCGTTGTTTTGGATGTTTCGAAGGTTTGAGTAGGCCTATCTCATGATTTTAGACTTATCGGTATGTTCGGGCCCCGAGCGTTAATCGGACGAGGCTCGAGTGATGTGGAAATTTTTAGAAGAAGCTGAAGCTTGTTGCTTCTGCCATAACCGCACCTGTGATTGGTGGACAACAGATGTGGTCGTGCCATTGCAGAAGCATCTAGGACAGGAACCGCAGAAGTGGCTCCGCAGATGCGGTCTGGAGACTGTTGATACGGTCTGGAGACTGTTGATGCGGTCCCAGCTCTTTGGCACATTTTCGCAGGTGTGGCACATCTCTCGCAGACACGGTCCCCTGACTGTAGATACAGAAATCGCTGGGCAGTGAGGTTCATTTAATACGGGTTTTAAGTCATTTTTATCACATTTTTACTCCTCCATTGGGCGATTTGGGAGCTTTTGGGAGAAGGACTTCACCTAGCATCTTGAGGTAAGTGTGTGCTACCTATTTTTAGTTTAATATCATTGTCTTAGGTAGATTAAACACTAGTATTAAGGTCAAATCATGGGGTTAGAGCAAAAACCTAGGGTTTTAATATTACTTAGATTTAACCATAAATTTGTTATGAAATGAATTAAAAATCATATGTTATTGATCCTTAGCTTGTAGAGAATAACTTCCTTCGAAAAATCTCGGAACCCAAGCACGTGGGCCCGGGGTCGGAATTTAAGAAACTTGTATTAATGGCTGGGAAATCACTTAAATAGCTAGAATTTGATCTTGTAAGCCTATACTAATTAGTTCTTACTTCATTTAACTTGTTTGGGATTGTTCGGTTCCGAATTGAGGACTTAGACTCGTTATTAGTAATTGAAGTGCACTTTGGAACGAGGTGGGTCTACTTTCTAACTTTGTAAGAGGGAATTATCCCCATAGGTGTAATAATTGAATAAATTGCCACTATATGCGGGGGCTACATATGTACTAGGTGATAAGAGTCTGTGAATAGCTACTATTATGCTAAGTCCAGGTAGTCTAGGACCCATAAGAATGTTCTATGTGATATACTTGTAACTTGATACTTAAATTCGGATACGTATAAACCATGTTGATTAAATTAAATAAGACTAGTGGTAGGAACCTTAATTTGCTTGGCCTTTTAAAGAGAAATTGAACATACCTGTGAATAACTATTCTAGAGTTATATACTATTGTCTGTCTGTTGCTATGTTTAATTATGTTTGACCGCGTCGCATGGTTGATTCGCGAGTGGGGTAATAGATGCATCTATGGTTCGATCCGTTCGACACTCGGCAGTGCACAATTTATTTTTATGTTGGATCGGACTGTATGTCCCTCAGTATTACTTGTGCATGTTCTTGCTTAGTGTTTTTCTCTGTGGACTGGACTTCATATCTGTTTGATATATACCTACGATAAAATTTTGAAAGGAACTGTTACTCTATGCTCATTAATGCTTAATACTTGTGCTATTCCTGCTTAATTATAAATTCTTATTTGACCCTAGTAAGTATCAAGTCGACCTATCGTCTCTACTTCTTCGAGATTAGACGGGATACTTACTGGGTACTTATTGTTTATGTACTCATACTATAGCTCTGTACTTAATTGTATAGGATCTGAGGCAGGTACATCTGGCTACCAATCTAGTGCATACCCCTAATTCATAGACCGAGACTTCCACGGTGAGTTGCTCCCTTCCTATGTTGTTCAACAGTTGGAGTCTTTTTCTTACTTTTGTTGTATATTATCTCTTAGATAGTAGGATAGAGTCATCTTTTTTTTGTACATTCTACTAGTTTCCTATTACTTGTTACACCAGGTATTGACACACACCTGAGTAAACATTTATTTTTGGGTTCTATAATTATTTTGATATTATTGATCGCTTCTAGTCCTAACTTTAACTTGAGTATCTGCTACACTTATTTTGGTAAATGTAAAATGAGAACTTAATTATATCTACTGTGTTGGCTTGCCTGACAATGGTGTTGGGCTCTATCATGACCTATTATGGAAATGGATCGTGACACCCATCCGGCCCTGGACTCTTGTTACTATCAATTTTGAACATAGCTTATTTGACTTCCATCTCAGAATAAGGCTGAAGCAGGCCTATCTATTGTGCCACAATTAATGTTGGACCATTACTTGGGATTCCTATGTTAGTCTATCATTTTGTTTCCTTCCCAATAGATTTGTATAGTAATTTAAAAAGTGTAACGACCGGTGCGGTTGTTCCGAGAGTTATAGCCCGTTTCCACATTTTTTTTGGTTCTTTATCTGTACTATTATATGTTAGATCAGTTAATTCTAGTCTGGAGTTTACTCAAAGGCGACACGAACTAACCTTTCCCCTTTACGAACTCACGATTTTTCTTTGGATGCAGGACCCAAGTCGTAAAGTAACATATTATGCAATTAGGAACACAACTCTCAGAACCATCGCACCTATTCGCATTCGCTATCCAATATCCCTAGCAGCCACGATACCACTATTAGCTATTAGTTATCACCTAAGAAACTTCATTACTATTCTTACTTTATTTCCAACACAAGGCTACCATTTTGCCTTCCGAGACTAAGCTCTATCTCCATCTGCATTCTTGCAATGAACAAGGCTACTATTCTGCCTTTTGAGACTAAGTTATGTCTTTCTGCATTCTTGCATTGCATAAAGCCACTATTCTGCCTCCAAGGTTAAGCTCTACCTCTATTTGTGTTTCCTGTATTGCATAAGACTACTATTCTACCTTTCGAGGTTAAGCTTTACCTCCATCTGCATGGCTGAAATATCACCGCTTTCATTTTTACTTGCATCGGCTGAAATATCGTAATCTCATTGCATCGGCTGAAATATTGCTACCTCATTGAATTGGCAAAAAGATCGCCACCTCACTTACATCTTGCATCAGCTGGAATATTGCCACTTATTGCATTTTGCATTGGCTGAAAGACCACCACCTTCTGCATCTGATGGGCTAAAAGATCACCACCTCATTGCATCGGCTGAAAGATCGCCACCTTATTACTTTGGCTGAAAGATCGCCACCTCATTTACATCTTTCATCGGCTGAAATATCACTAATTATTGCATTTTGCATTTCCTGAAAGACTGCCATGTTTTGCATTTCATGGGCTGAAAGATCGCAACCTCATTGCATTGGCTGAAAGATCGCCACCTCATTTACATCTTGCATCGGCTGAAATATCGCCACTTGTTGACATTTTGCATTGGCTGAAAGAACGCCACCTTCTGTATCTCATGGGCTGAAAGATCGCCAAACTGTACAAAGGCATCATTGTTCGAAGGCACCATCTTCATAGCCCGAGAACGCCATGCCATGGCCTGAGAACCCCTTTTATCTCTTGCATATTATTATTCAAAGGCATCGTAGCTCGGAGGCATCATCCTTATAGCCCAAGGGCATCATTTCATGGCTTGCGATCCTTTATTATACGCTTCATGGCCCGGGACGTCATGGTCTAAGGAAATCATCCTAACCGTCCAAAGACAACATTCATGGTCCAACGGGAACTTGCATCACGTTTAGATATATGCACAATATATGCTTGTATTGTTTATTTGTAGGAAAAACGGTGAGCGACGGCCGTCTCAGCAGGAGCGATCCCTCTCCAGTTCCCGCAGCCCTATTAGACTTTAAACATCAGCCCCAACCTAAACGTTGCATACGTTCTTAAAAAATCTCCATCGGCATACTCCGCCGACGGATCCTGAACTACATACAGCCTGATTCCTGTAAGACCAAGGATCTGTAGGTAGCTCAGAAACTAGAGCACGATCAACTTTTTCAAACCACTTCGCCCGGTCAAAAATTGGCCATCATAACTTTACCTGATAACTCTTTTATCCTTCCTGGGTAAACAGGGGAAACTGTTGATACCCAATTTTTTCCTATATATATATATATATATATATATATATATATATATATATTATCATGTCCAAGTATTTTACTATTTTTTCTAATATTTTAAAAGATTTTTAAACCGATTTATTGCCCTATTTTAGCAATATTTGGGGCCTAGTCGCTGGCTTGATGGCTAATCATCAGTCTATGGTACCAAAGACCTTACCGGTCGGGTAAAGCAAAAACCAATAAGTGTTCCCCAAATTATCATTTTGGTGATTAATTTATTTTATTCTTATATTTATGTCAATATATAGCTAAGGTAACCTTGCACTTTTTAATAAATCGACTTGGTATTTATAAGGTAAAATTGAACTAAATTGAAATTCTAGCCTATTTTAAGATTTAATAGCATTTATAATTACAAATTTTATTCCAGTATTTTTTATTTAATGTTTATATACTATTAATTAATTTAGTGTCTTTAATTTTTTTTTAAATTATTTTTGCTACATTTTATTTATTAAAAAGGGAAAAGTGGCTATTTAAATAATAGCCTTATTTTATTTCAATTATAGCCCAAGCAACCACCCTAATAACCTAATTTCAAACCCAAAATAACTTGATCCAATTATGATATAATCTCCCCCCCTCCCCGAACTATTTATTAAACCCGCCCGTCCCTCTCTTTTGATCCAGGTCGTCGATTAATTGTGATCAACGACCACGATAACCCCCTTCCCTTTTTAATTTCCTAGATTCCCCTAACTCTAATCAGCCGCCTTTTAACCTTTTCGTCTCTAAAACTCTCTCGATCTCCTTCCTGGAACCCTAATCATCTCTTATCGTCTTAGACCGTGAAACCCACCGGAAACCATGGCTTCTCAGGCCATGAGGTCGTATGCTCACCTACTACTCATGTGTGCTCGATGCTTGAAGATTTGAGGCCAGACCTCGAAGGTATTCATCTATACCTTGGCCGGCTCGAGGTTTCACGACCATCGTCGGCCTTGCTCCGGCGTATCCTGGTCTTCTGAGCTTGATTCTGGCTTTTCTATTCTGATCGGTGACTTTTCAGAGCCTTTCTCATTTTAGTGTTCTTTTTAAACCCTTCGAGATTTTCTCCAATCCTTCTAGATTTGTTGTGTATCTATGCTCTATATGAATTTTCAAACTATTTCCCTAGTTTTTCTTTCAAAAATTACTTTCAAAATCGATTCTTTTTCAATTTAGGGTTTTCTGAAATACTTAAAATGTTTCTCCGACTTTTCTTTTTCCTTTTTTTGTGCATTTGTCTCTACTATGCTCATATATTCTTTTGTGCTTTCTAATATTTTTTGTTTTCCTACTATATCTCGATACACTTCTCTCACATGTTTATCTCACTGTGTTTTCCTATATGGTCTTTTGTTATGCTTTCCCGGTGTTCTTGTGTTCTTCTAGTGTATTTTTACCAAGTTCTTAAGGCTCTTTGTTTTCCTTCTGCTGAACCTTATTTGAGTTCTTCTAAAAAATACCTCTTTAAGCATGTTTCTTCTTCTGCATTATTAAGTATTTTACTATTTTTTTCTCTCTTCTGAACCTTTGGTTAAGTTCCTTCTAAAAGTATGTTCTTCTACTATATTTGCTACTGTGTTCTTAAGTGTACACTGTTTTCTCTTCTACTGAACCCTGTTTAAGTCCCTTCTGAAAGGATTTTTCTTAAGCATGTTTCTTCTACTTGTTGAAACACGTTCTCCAGGCACTAAACTAAACTTATGTTCATATTTGTAGGTTTTGATAAATGACAAACGATGCGCAATTGACATATGACGAGGTCCAAGCACAAGCGCGCAAATGTCACGTAACGAAGTTCAAGCACAAGACAAACAAAGATCAAGATTAAACAAAGTTATACATGAGTCTCTCTTTAATTGTGATCTTGATCCGACAATTTAACTCAAGACTTGGCTTCTCTCGTAAAAACATTTTTATCAAATCATGCATATTTAATTTAGAGCAAAATGATTTTAAATCATGCATATTTATTTTAGCAAAATGATTTTTAAACATGCCTCTAAAATCTGGACAAAGATAATCGATTATGTACTTATGATAATCGATTATGTTAAGGCAGCTGCAAGACAATCGATTGTGTACCTTATGACAATCGATTGTGTTGAGGCAGTGTCCATCAGATGTTTGAAATCTGCATGACAATCGATTGTGTACCTTATGACAATCGATTGTGTTGAGGCAGTGTCTATCAGATTTTTCAAAGATACAAAATAATCGATTGTGAACCTTATGACAATCGATTGTGTTGAGGCAGTGTTTATTAGATTTTTCAAGACTGAAAAATAATCGATTGTCCATATAGCATAATCGATTATGTAAATGACCGTTGCCAAAATATTTTCAAACTCCGTCAGATAATCGATTATAGGATTTTAATAATCGATTGTTTGAAGTAAAATTTGAAAAAGATTTTTTGAACGTTGCCAAGTAATCGATTGTATATTTGATAATCGATTGTTTGAAGTAAAATCTGAAAAAGATTTTTTGAACGTTGCCAAGTAATCGATTGTATATTTCTGATAATCGATTGTTTTAAGTAAAATCTGGAAATGATTTTTTGAACGTTGCCAGTAATCGATTATACGTCTTAGGTAATCGATTATGTTGCGTAAAATCTGGGAATGATTTTTGGAACGATTGGAAAACAATCGATTGTGCCAATTAGACAATCGATTGTCGTAGCACAAAATCAGCAATTCTTAATTGGCAATTAGGCAACGGTTATGCATGTTTTTGACACTATAAATACATCTTCAAATCAGTCTTCTAAACACAACAACTGATCATATTATTGCTAAAGCATGCATACTCTCTTATTCATCATTTTCTTTTCATTACATAAGTTTTTGAGAGCCAAATTCTTGACGAAAGTTGTTGCGTTCTTGAGCGTATTTATTTTACTCATATCTACTCTTAAGGAGAGTCTTGTTTTGAGTGCAAAGTATTTTTATACACTTGAAGGGAAGTGTTAATCCCTTGTATTGTAAGAAGGAACGTTGTAATTCCTTTGGTTGAAGTCTTGAAGTGTTGTATCTTCGAGCAAAGGTTGTTGAGGCTTGTGTGACTAAGTAACGGTTTGTTAAGCACCCGTAAGCTTAACGAAGTTAGTGGAAATCTCGAGAGAGTCTCTCGGGGACTGGACTAGCCACGGGTTGTGGTGAACCAGGATAACATCGGTGCGTTCGTTCCTTATTATTTACTTATCGCACTTATTTCATTCCTGCAATTTTTAAATTCCGCAAGTTTACGCTATTTTTTATTATAACGCTATTCACCCCCCCCCCCTCTAGCATTAAGTGTATATTCTAACAATTGGTATCAGAGCCCAACTCTCTGAAAAAACTTAGCCGTTTGAGAGAAACAATCCATGACTTCTACTCGTGATTCTTTTGCAGGAATAGGTGAAGGACAATGCTCCACCCGACCACCACTATTCGATGGCACAAACTATATGTACTGGAAGGAAAGGATGAGAATATTCATTCAATCGAATAGTTTTTATCTGTGGAAGGTTATAATGAAGGGAGAACAAATTCCAACCAAAAAGGTTGAAAATGAATGGGTTCCAAAATCCGAAGATGAATACGATGCGGATGATATCCGAAAAGTGCAGAACAACGCTATAGCCATCAACTTATTATATTGTGTTGTAAACGCTGATGATTACAGAAAAATATCATGTTGCACAACGGCGAAGCAAATGTGGGATAAGCTGGAAATCACGTACGAAGGTACGGACCAGGTAAGAGAGGCTAAAGTTGATTTTCTAACCCATGCATATGAACTGTTTCACATGAAGGAAGGCGAAAGGGTCGATGACATGTTCGAACGATTTTTAAAAATCGTTAATGACTTACATGCTCTTAAGAAGACCTTCACGGATAAGGAACTTGTCCGAAAAATTCTCCGAAGTCTCACTCCGGAATGGCGCTCCAAGGCCGACGCGATTCAAGAGTCTATTGGCAATTCAAATGTCACCATCGACGGATTAAGAGGTAACCTTAAAACTTATGAATCTACTATACTTAACCCTCTTGTTAATGATCAAAGGAAACAAAGAATCGCCCTCAAGGCAAGCACAAGCCAACCTAAAAATAACGAGGACGGAGATAACGAGTTCAGACTCGTTATTAAGAGATTTCAAAAGTTCATGCGAAAAGAGTATGAACGAAAAGGCAAATAACAAGAAGATCAAGTAAAGTGCTATGGGTGCGGAGAAATCGGGCACATTAAATCAAATTGCCCAAATGTCAAAAAGGAGTAGAAACCCTTCAAGAAACAACAAGCATACATATCTTGGGGAGGCGACTCCGGAGACGAGTCGAGTGAGGAAGAAGAAGACGAAACCGCAAATCTCTGTCTCATGGCTCAACCTAGGACAAATAAAATAAATGTTCATCCTAGAGATAACAATCCTAGAATCAACATAGAACAAATAGTAGGAAAAATGATTTTCATGAAATGCGCAATAGTCATATTGTCGAAAATAGAGTAAACAATTTTCGTCCGTCCAACTACTATCAACCTAGACGAATGCATAATCCTAATGTCATTTGTCATTATTGCAATCGAATTGGACATATTGCTCCTTCTTGCATCACTAGACATAGACACTTAACTGCATGTCAAGCACAACAGCATGTTACACCTAACTTTCAAGGACCCAAAACAGCTTGGGTACCAAAGACTCATTAATTTGTCTTGTAGGTATGTTTGAAGGGATCAAGTGTACTTTGGTACCTTGATAGTGGATGCTCCAAACACATGACCGGAGACGAATCCAAGTTCCTTCAACTAGAACACAAGGAAGGAGGAAGCGTTATTTTTGGAGATAACAACAAGGGAAAAATTATCGGCATTGGATCGGTCGGTAAGGATGAACCTTCTTCCATTAAGCATATATTGCTATTTAAAGGTCTAAAACATAATCTCTTGAGCATAAGTCAATTATGTGACAAGGGAAATCTTGTTTTATTTGATTCGGATGAATGCTTAGTTTTTCGCCGTAGGATTTTAAAATTATCCTTCGTGGTTTTAGAATGGATAACATCTATATGGTTGATCTCGAAAATTCTTCATCTGAGTATGTGAATTGTCTTATGAGCAAAGAAGATGATATGTGGTTATGGCATCGTAGAGTAGCTCACATCAACATGCATCTTTTAAACAAATTGGTTTCACAAAATTTAGTTATTGGTCTTCCAAATTTGAAATTTGAAAAAGACTCCATTTGCGATTCTTGTCAAAAAGGGAAGCAAACAAAAGCATCTTTTAAATCGAAAAATATTGTTTCAACTACTAGACCATTGCAACTTCTTCACATGGACCTTTTTGGACCATCTCGCATTGAAAGTCTTGGTAGAAATCGTTATGCTTTTGTTATTGTTGATGATTATTCTAGATTTACATGGACACTATTTCTTGCTCATAAAAGTGAAGCTTTTCATAATTTTAAATGTTTTCTTAAACGTGTTCAAAATGAAAAGGACACAACCGTCACTTTAATAAGAGGTGATCATGGGGGAGAATTCGATCACAATCTCTTCGCGGATTTTTGTGACGAACTCGGTATCGAGCACACCTTCTCTGCTCCACGCACACCACAACAAAATGGAGTGGTGGAAAGGAAAAATAGGTGTCTCGAAGAGATGGCTAGAACCATGCTCGATGAGGCTAAGATTCCCAAACATTTTTGGGCGGATGCCGTGAGTACCGCATGCTACGTTTTAAACAGAGTAGTCATAAGGCCAATACTCATGAAAACTCCCTATGAACTCTACAAGGGAAGGAAACCAAATATCTCCCATCTTAGAGTATTCGGTTGTGAATGTTTTATTCATAACAATGGTAAA
Organism: Nicotiana benthamiana; assembly: GCA_034376525.1. Taxonomy (NCBI): domain Eukaryota; kingdom Viridiplantae; phylum Streptophyta; class Magnoliopsida; order Solanales; family Solanaceae; genus Nicotiana; species Nicotiana benthamiana. The sequence goes on from CM067325.1 coordinate 7,764,938, forward strand.
GATAATCTGGGAAAGTTTGATGCCAAATCCGATGAAGGAATTTTTATTGGTTATTCTTCACGTAGCAAAGCATATAGAGTATTCAATAATAGAACCAAAACTGTGGAGGAATCCCCTCATATTGTGTTTTCCGAAAATAATGCTCGCTTGGCGAGAAAGGATTCTGGTTTTGAACTTGCAGGTAGTTTAAACTCAATGAGTCCTCAAGACAAAGTACAAGAGGAAACTCCTAAGGAAATTCAAGATGAAATCTTGGAACAATTATCGGAGGAAGCGCCACAACTGGAAAAAGAAACGAAACTGCCTAACGCGTGGAGGACAATCAAAGACCATCCTCTCGAACAGGTAATTGGCGACATTGAACAACAGGTAAGTACTCGAAACACTCTTAAGAACGCCTTTTAGCGAAAAAGTTCTTTTCCAAATCTATAGTAAACTCGGAACTCTTGACTTCACATTGATCTAAGTCATTATTTGTTTACAAATTACTAACTTGAGCGTCGGAGACGTCTAATTCTCTTTTGCAGGTATCGCCCTAAAGGCAGGGGGAATTATAAGGCAATGGTGTAGAACAATCGATAGTTACAGTCAATAATCGATTATCATTCCTTTATGTCTCATGCTTACTATGCCGGAAAATCGATTAGCAAGTATCACTAATCGATTATTTACGTCTTATGCTTATTATGACGGAAAATCAACATATTGTGCCTTGCAGGTTTTTGATGTTAATTAAATAATCGATTTTTTTTCTATATAATCGATTACCGTCTAGGATATTCATTATTGCCTTTCTAAAACAATCGATTGTCTCAAAAGTAAAATTGATTATTTTCCGAAGTCAGAAAATCACTGTGCACACTGTGTCAGAACAATCGATTACCATAATTCAACAATCGATTATCTTCAATCAGTAATTCAAAATCTTTGTTACCGTTTGGGTCCTGCAAGATTCCCACAATCGATTTTGTGTCATTTCTGAGTACAATTCAAAAAATCCATAACAATCGATTGTTTCTATTCCATAATCGATTGTGTAACGGACAGTACAAATTTTTTACCGTTTCTGACCATTTTTGCCTCTTAAATTTCTGCAGATTGTTACCTTAAATGCAATGTCATCCTTCTCATTATAAATAGGTACCATATGTCTTCAATTTCTTCACTCAAGCATCAATCTTATCTCTCAAACTTTCAAAAATCTCTCAAATTTCTTACAAAAAATGACGAGCAGACACACCAAATGCTCTCGTTCCGGCAGACGTGGTGCATCTTCTTCAGCTGCTCCTCCTCCTCCCAGTTTTCCTTACCAAGATGGCTCTCTCTTACAGTTCAACACTGAACCCGAGTTAACTCGATTCATGACTAAATTCGAAAAGCGTGAAATTCTTCCTCCTCGCTTTTCCACCAGCAAATATCTTGAATCCAGCGCCACCGCTGCAGCTGCAAACATGCTTAGGGAATGCCAACTCCTTGATTTCCTATATCTAACCTATCCTCACATTAATCCTCTCTTGATTCAAGCCTTCTATTCCAATCTTCATGAGGACGACGATGGTGATCTTGTGTCAAACATTAATGGAGTTGAAATTCTTTTAACCAACGAAAACTTACATTCTATTGCTCACCTTCCTCGAAGTGGGGAAAACATTTCTCTCTACATTAGAGAAGCCGGCGCCTTATTTGATGAACGAATTCTCCTAAACCAAATAGGACCTGGAGCTTATGATCCTAATCTGTCCAATCGTCGTCCTACCATTACGGGCATGCTCCCCGAATATCGTTTAATTTTCTACTTCATAACCCGAGTCCTCAAACCACGCAAACATAATCATACCACTCTCTCCCAAGAGGACGCAAAACTCATGCATGCCATTATAATCGGGGCTCACATCAATTGGTGTAAGTTTATCAAAATCCACATGCTTGATGCCATCGGGGACGATAGACCACTTCCCTATGCCCTTCTTATAATGAAGTTTCTTGAAGCCTCCGGGTTCAACACCTCTATCGGTCCGCTCAAAAAGGGCACCAAGAAATGGGAAATTTCCGAATCCTCCTTTCCCCATGACGGCGAACACGCGGCTCCTGCTCCTCCTCCAACTCCTCAAACGCGTCAGCCTCAAGCTCCTACACTTCAAACTATTTCCGACCAACTTTCTTCTTTGTCCACCTCTGTCAATCGATTGACATATGAGATCCATGGATATTTTGATCAGATTCACTATCCATATGCTGGACTTGTCCCTTATGAAGCAGTACCGGATAACGAGGCGGGAATTGATAATGAATAATGTCTTTATTTGCTTATTGTTCTATCTTTTATTATCTCTTTTATATAATCGCCTTTTTGTTAATAAATAAACATGTTAGTACTTATTTTTTTTTTTTGCTAATGTCAAAAGGGGGAAGAATAAGGGCTATGCACTTAATACTTATTGGCACAAATTGAGGGGGAATTCATATGTTGAGGGGGAACTAATTGCATATATATATACTTGTCTTGGATCGTCATTATGAATTACCTAATATGCATATCCCGATTAAGGTTTGCCATTATCAAAAAGGGGGAAATTGTTGAAACACGTTCTCAAGGCACTAAACTAAACGTGTGTTCATATTTGTAGGTTTTGATAAATGACAAACGATGCGCAATTGACATATGACGAGGTCCAAGCACAAGCGCGCAAATGTCACGTAATGAAGTTCAAGCACAAGACAAACAAAGATCAAGATTAAACAAAGTTATACATGAGTCGCTCTTTAATTGTGGTCTTGATCCGACAATTTAACTCAAGACTTGGCTTCTCTCGTAAAAACATTTTTATCAAATCATGCATATTTAATTTAGAGCAAAATGATTTTAAATCATGCATATTTATTTGAGCAAAATGATTTTTAAACATCCTTCTAAAATCTGGACAAAGATAATCGATTATGTACTTATGATAATCGATTATGTTAAGGCAGCTGCAAGACAATCGATTGTGTACCTTATGACAATCGATTGTGTTGAGGCAGTGTCCATCAGATGTTTGAAATCTGCATGACAATCGATTGTGTACCTTATGACAATCGATTGTGTTGAGGCAGTGTCTATCAAATTTTTCAAAGATACAAAATAATCGATTGTGAACCTTATGACAATCGATTGTGTTGAGGCAGTGTCTATAGATTTTTCAAGACTGAAAAATAATCGATTGTCCAAATAGCATAATCGATTATGTAAATGACTGTTGCAAAAATATTTTCAAACTCCGTCAGATAATCGATTATAGGATTTTAATAATCGATTGTTTGAAGTAAAAACTGAAAATGATTTTTTGAACGTTGCCAAGTAATCGATTGTATATTTGATAATCGATTGTTTGAAGTAAAATCTGAAAAAGATTTTTTGAACGTTGCCAAGTAATCGATTGTATATTTCTGATAATCGATTGTTTTAAGTAAAATCTGGAAATGATTTTTTGAATGTTGCCAGTAATCGATTATACGTCTTAGGTAATCGATTATGCTGCGTAAAATCTGGGAATGATTTTTGGAACGATTGGAAAACAATCGACTGTGCCAATTAGACAATCGATTGTCGTAGCACAAAATCAGCAATTCTTAATTGGCAATTAGGCAACGGTTATGCATGTTTTTGACACTATTAATACATCTTCAAATCAGTCTTCTAAACACAACAACTGATCATATTATTGATAAAGCTTGCATACTCTCTTATTCATCATTTTCTTTTCATTACATAAGTTTTTGAAAGCCAAATTCTTGACGAAAGTTGTTGCGTTCTTGAGCGTATTTATTTTACTCATATCTACTCTTAAGGAGAGTCTTGTTTTGAGTGCAAAGTGTTTTTATACACTTGAAGGGAAGTGTTAATCCCTTGTATTGTAAGAAGGAACGTTGTAATTCCTTTGGTTGAAGTCTTGAAGTGTTGTATCTTCGAGCAAAGGTTGTTGAGGCTTGTGTGACTAAGTAACGGTTTGTTAAGCACCCGTAAGCTTAACGAAGTTAGTGGAAATCTCGAGAGAGTCTCTCGGGGACTGGACTAGCCACGGGTTGTGGTGAACCAGGATAACATCGGTGCGTTCGTTCCTTATTATTTACTTATCGCACTTATTTCATTCCTGCAATTTTTAAATTCCGCAAGTTTACGCTATTTTTTATTATAACGCTATTCACCCCCCCTCTAGCGTTAAGCGTATATTCTAACACTACTATCATGTTGTTCTCTCGTTATACTTCGAATCAGTTTCTTCACTCTATTTGCTTTGAACCTTCTACTGTGCTTGCATGTGTTCTTCTGAGTTTCTGAAAGAAACCCTTAAGCCTGTTTCGACTACTTGCTTCCTCATATATATATTTGATTCAAGGTGGAAAACCTAGAATTTGGGGGTTCTGCTAAGGCTTGGTCATGTCATTGAACTAGGGTTCTATATTAGAACCCTTGACTCTTTCAGACTAACTTTTGAGTTTTTGAACTAAGTCTGAACTTCTTTACAACTATGAACTTTTATATATTTTTTATGCACTAGGATTTTCTACTGATTGGCATGACAGTTCTTTCATGTTTAAGCGTGTCTGAATGCTTTATATATGTTATAAATCTCTCTTCAAAAAGGTTTTCAAACTAGTGATGGATTTAGAATCTCCTTTTAATAGGTCTAATTGATTGTTACTGATGCTCATTAAGTTAAAACCTTTTCCAACTTTCTGGCTTGGTTCATTCAAACCAAATCTTTGGGATTTCTGATTTCTTGGCTGTTAATTGATTCTCTTTCCTTAAATTGTACAACCGTATATGTCAAAGACCATGTCCCTAAATAACCCTAATGTATTTTCCCTTAATTGCATGCTTTACACAGGTGTTTATTTAAATCCTTTCCTCAAATGATTTTACCCGTTTAATTCTGAATCTTAATTAAGGGAAACTTTGTGTAATTGCTTTACAATCTGTCTTCAATTATTCTCTTACCTTATTTGCTCATGACTTTCACACTATAAATACATGACCTTCTTTAACACAAAGCACACACGATTAACACATTTAGACTTCACCATCTCACAATCTCGCACACTTAAAGTATTTTGTCTTCCCGTTTGCACTTTGGATTTTACAAGACTACTGCTTTTCTTACTTATTTTCTTGAAGCTAGTATGTCCTAATTTTTAAATTCAGCATCACCCCAATGCGTTTACTTACAGTCTTTACATGCAAGTCTACTTTACTTTCTATATGGAGTTCAATATTTAACTTAGTATGCTTGCCTTTTTTTACTGTGAATCTTTGCTACATATCCCATTACCCCAAGGTGATTGTGAGTGGTGACTTAGGGCATGGAAACATGAAATTTTGTCCATGAACTGAATTTTGAACCAATGGAGTTTTAACCTCTAAACAGAATGGAGGGTGTGCCAATATATCCCATTGTTGGGTATGCCCATCAGCCTGTTTTTCTTGAGTTCTTGGGAATTCCCCAGTCCTCTATACCCCTATGTTCGTTGATTTTAAGTAATGCCCTTTGTCTTTTTCCTTTTTCTCCTTTCAGAATTTCACTTCTGCATTTGCACTCTCCCTCTCAGTTCCTAGGTTCTACCCTCTTCTTGTGAGCCTAGCCTTGGGATCTTGAGTTCCCTATGAACTTGGACACTTGAGGGCTGGCCTCTTCCACACTGCACTATGTATTAACCCAGTAATGCTATTGGGTGTGAGCACTGTTCGGAATCCATGTGAGGCACTTAGGGAACTCTAACACATCCAAATTAGAGAAAGGCTTTGCAAGATTGATCTTTGGAGTTGGTTTACTTCATAAATTATACAGGAAGTCTAAATCTAGCTTTCTTGGTTGTAACTTTCAGATTTTTGATGTATTTTTTATTTTATTTTTTGGGTTGTAATAACTATCTATAACTTTTGGGGATGGTTAGTGAAAAGGGAGGGGGTAACTATGCATGCATATGGGTAGAAACTTTGCTAATAAGAGTCTCTAATTTCTGTACTTTTCATAGTTACCATGCCTACAAGAATCTCTAGTTTCGGCATCCCTTCATTTAGTTATCATGTCTATATGACTTCTGCATCTTCATGTAGTTATTATACCCATAAGATTTCTGCATCTCTTCATGTAGTCATCAAATCTATAAGACTTCTGCATTTCCATATAGTTATCATGCCTATAAGATTTTTGAATCTCATTTAACTACCATGTCTATAAGAACTTCAGCATCTCATTTAGTTGCCATGTCTATAGTGATCCTGCACTTCCATATCTGTAGCTTCTGAGCACACACATAGAGAATATGCCTATAGGTCATTTACTGATTCTTGCACACCCATTTTTCACTAAGCAAACTTGACTATAGGTCCTAATAATAAAAAATGTAATTAGATTGCACAATGTTTGGATAATCGTGTTGTAGAATCTCTGCTCTCTTCTATGTCTATAACGGTGTTTAAAGTTAACAAACATATAGAAAGCATGCCTATATGTGTCCTAATTCAAATCTGAATGGCCTTGCTCGTTTGTAAGTTAAAACTATCAGTAGTAATGCATTGTCAATTACAGAACTTGTACTCTTTCTGTTAAAACTGGCAACCTTTTCTTAAATTAATATGCAATCAGTCCTCGTTCTTATTCCTGAAATCTGTAGATATCATGCCTATTGGTTTCGCCTACCATTTAGACAAACCTTAGGGTAATTTATAAATTGAAACAGTTCCATTTTTTTAAAACTACAACCTGCAGGCAGGCTTGACTCAGGCTTTCTATCTGAATTATGTAGCAGATCAGTCTACCTAAATCCTTATGTTCTAATTAGACCTTAAATAGTACATGTAAGACATGCTAAACTATATATCTTCTCTAGTTTTAAAGGAGGTTTATCTGAGCCCTATTATCTGTCTATATGCTCTCCCTCTAAATTTTCTATATATATGTTTTGTTTTTCGCCTTAGTATTTTATCCTTTTAAAACCACAAATAAGCTCATGTTTCCTCCCTTTAGGATTAGTAATCCCAAATATATCCGCGATTGATAGGAACGGGACGTGTAATAGTATGCAATAGGTAAACGAGACCATTCCGCGCTTTAATACCTTAATGGGATGGGAAAGGGTAGATATGGATATGATGACCGGTGCGCTAATACCACGTGTAGCCCCTCGCTGAGGAGTGATTACCGGATATTGTATTGATGTGATCCATATCATTAATAAACCTAGGAACCCCCCTCCCTTACTCTTTGTTTCCTTAAATCCTTAAAAATGTCTCTTCTAAATCAACTCTCTCCTGTACCTTCCAACTTTGTTTACTTCTGACATTATGTGAAAATTTCCTCTTATTGGATACCCTTATTTGCTTATGTGTTATTGCATTTAAGTCACATCAATAACTTGGTTGGGAACCACACTAGTGGATCTTGAGGGGTGCCTAACACCTTCCCCTCGGGATAATTTCAAGCCCTTACCTAATCTCTGGTTATCCAAATTGAACTATCCTTAGTGTCCTAACGCACTATAATCATTAGGTGACTCTTAAATTCTCTTAAACCCAATTCCCAAAAGGGAAAAAAGTTGTCTCCCAAATGTCAAAAATGATTTCACGAGAAAAAAGGGGTGCGACAGCATGGCGACTCTACTGGAGACTTCTTTTAGGATTTTACCATTTCAAGCTATTACTGTGACTTTACATTTCTTATATGCCTTTACTTGTTTTAAGCATTTAATTCCCTCTTCCACTATGAAATTGACTTGTCTCTTTGTTTCTTTTATTTATTTCGTTACTGCTTTCCTTTACTGCATTGTTGTATTACTGTTTATGGTAATCATTATTCTTAGAAACGTGCAAATACGTTGCAACTTGTTTTAATTATTGAAACTGCATATTTGCAACATCCTATTCCACTCGTGCCAAACAAAATACCATTGCAATGCTTATAATGAGTGGTTACGCTATTCCAATATTATCACCCCCTAAATCTGGCAAAGTCAAATTTGCGATAAAACCAGTCGATCAACGGTATAGTCGATGGTTTCGAATCTTTCCCTCTTGAGTTGTTCACTCAAGGGTACCAGTCTAGTACTCTATAGAAACCTTACTTTGTGTAAAACCTTACTTTGTGTAATTATGCATACATCATGGTCAAACCTAGCCGAGTCAGTTATGTTGTCCGCATACTGACTCTTTAAGATAGCTTTGTCCAAAGTCCACTAGGTTTCCCCAAAACCCAAACGGACACTACCACGTATGTGCATTTATTAGGATAACTGAATGCTTCTATGCCAATTATTGATATTTAGTAGTCGAGTCTGGTGGAGGTAAGGGTCTAACCCTTTGTTTTTCAGAAACATGAGGCCTGAGGTCCCCAGATTCGGCATGGTTACCAATATCCACCTCAAACTACTAAGCTGGTGGAAGGATTTTCCTTCTAGTGATCAGACGTTCGTCCGTAAATATTTAGGGAACCTACCCTTTCTTTTGGAAGTTCAAGCCAACAAAAAAATCATAGAATAGGTCTACGTTCCGCTTTGGAGACATTGAGATGACACCCCTGCTCGAGGAAATAGGAGGACTAGCTGGTATTTCGTGGGAAACTCCAGGTTTATTAATGTCGAAAAACCACAAAGCAGAGGTTTTCTTAAAATGATGGGTTTAAAGTAGAATCTAGACTTGACGTGCTTGAAGGAGTCATACATACCCTTTGACTACTTGTACGAGAGGTACGTCCACATCAAATCTTACTGTACCTACCCTGAGGAGTTTGCCCTTCATCGAAGGGCATTTGTCTTCATGTTCTATTTTTTTAGGATGATAGTGTTTCCAATGAAGAAAGCGAGGATCCAATCTACACTAGCCATGGTCACCAAAAATCTAATGGAAGGAATAAAAGGACAACCATTCAGTCTTGTACCAATGATCATTGCAAAAATATACCGAGCCTTGGAAAAGTATCAACAATGAGCCCGACACTTCGAGGGTTGTAATATGCTACTTCAACTTTGGCTCGTGGAACATCTCCAAAAGGGTGAGTACCGACAAGAAATTCATCGAAGGGACTGGGATGATCATATCACTTTCCATCACCCAAAGCAAATGAATTACATGCCCAACATGTTGCCCAACCAGAGAATGCTAGAGAATGGGTCAAACTCTTTGAAAATCTGACTGAAGACAGAGTTTAGTGGATGTTTGAGTGGTTCTGCACTGAGGAGTTCATCATCCGATCCAGGGATGCACCTTTCCTAATACTAATCGGCTTGATAGGAACTTACCCAAACGTACCTCTTCAGGTCATGCGACAAGCGGGAAGGAAGAAGGTTGTACCAAGGATCGATAAGATGAGTCACTTCCGGACTGACTTTCAGAATGCGATAACCCTTACAGATGTTGGGCTCAGCACATGTGGCATTGCAAAATCATCATGGAAAGGGACACCATTGAACCAGACATATACCACATGGGTTGTGATCCCTATTATTCAGATTGATTAGAGGATAATCATAATGGTCTGGGTCAATGTGGGTTTATTCGAGGTAACCAGATAATAGATGAAAAGTACAAAGGACAGGTCAAGTACAACCATCTACACAAGAGAATTCGAGAATGCAAAAGCGAGCACCGTGAGATACTGGAAGCCGATCAGAAACTAATTGAAGAATGGATGGATATGGCCGCCAGCTCTAACAAACATTTGATCTATTTGGAGCGAGGTATAGTAGAGTTGGAAAAGAAGTTTCTGAAGAGGGTCGAAGACTGCCAGATTGCTGAAGGAAATGAAGGCGAACACCTGGCTAGAGCCTACTTGCAGCTGGGACTGGGTGAGATAGGGAAACTATTCGATAGAGCTGATAATTCCAAATCTGGGGAAGGTCCCTCTAGGACCAAGTAGATAGGAATTTCTATTTCTGTTTTACAAAATGTAATAAGGCCAATGGCCATTAGTGATTTTGCTATTTAGTGTCGTTTTGGGATTCGTCTACTTTTTATAAGTAAAATGAGGCAATTAACATTCAAAGTTCTCCAAATAAACTTGTCGTTAGGCCTACCTCAGGCACAACAAGGCCCCCAAAATTAGGACATGCTTTATATTTTAGCATTACGTGTTTAAATATTGCAACATTTTTCTAATTATCCTCACTGACTTGTTACCTTTTTGTTTTTATTTTTGTTTATTCCCCTCCCCAAAGGTTAGTTCGGAAATTCTTGCAAAATTATCATATTTTACGAGATCCAGGGGCCCTCCACCTATTCCTCATCCCAGTCTTATCAGACACAAAAACAAAAGAAAGATAGAAGATTTGAGCGACTCAACTGAACGGGTAGAGGTCACTCATGGTGCTCTGGTTCCCGAGGAAAATGCATCCCAATTGGAACAAAAGTTGTTGAAGTTTCAGGAAAAATTGGATCAAGTCCAGAATTTGGAAAGTCTATCATTTTCCCTCACCACTCCAAAGGTTACTTTCCCAACTACTCAGAATCCTATACCTCTACCAAACTTCCCGAAGCAACAAAACCGCCCCGCTCCTCACCACCACTTCAATACTTGCCATACCTTTAATAACACCCCGCCAATCATCCTAGAACTCCAAAACTCCACAAATGACCACTACCACACCCAACACAATACTCCTATCTACGTGAAGACTATGCCACACTCCACCCAATCCATCTCAAGCACACCTGAATCTGATGAAAAAGACTCACTCATCAGGAACCTAACTGCAGAACTCAAGAAATTGACTAGTCGAATTCAGGGTGTCGAAGGAAGTAAAGGGATTGAAGGATTGAACTATGAAGACCTTTGCATACAATCGGATGTCAAATTTCCCGAGGGGTACAAACCTCCTAAGTTCGAGATATTTGATGGTACAAGTGATCCGAGAGTTCACCTGAGAACATACCGTGACAAGCTGGACGAAGTACGGAAGGACGAAAGGATTCACGTGAAGCTTTTCATGAGAAGTCTGAAAGGAGATGCTCTGTCTTTGTACATTAGCCAAGACCAGAATAAATGGTCAAATTAGGTGAGTATGGCGTCAGATTTCATGGATAGGTTTAGGTTCAATACAGAAAATGCACCAGATGTGTTCTACATTCAAAACCTAAAGAAGAAGCCCACGAAAACCTTCCACGAGTATGCCACTCGCTGGAGGTTAGAAGCTGCTAAAGTCAAGCCTGCTCTAGAGGAAGAACATATGAACAAGATTTTCATCTGGGCTCAGGATCCCCAATACTATGAAAGATTGATGTTGATTGAAGGCCAGAAATTTTTTGATATCATCAAGTGGGTGAGAGGATCGAGGAAGGAATTAAAAGTGGCATAGTCACAAATTTTGAAGCTTTGCAAGCCACTAACAAGGCTTTACAGTCTGGTGGTACGTCCAAAAAAGGAACTTTGGTGCCGTAATAGTTGCACAGAGAACCAAATCCCCTGTCAAGTATCGAACCTATCTAATGCCTCCACTCACATATCAGCCTACTCCAAATTACCAAGCACCCCCACCTCCCACATACCAACCCACTTCACCTATATACTCCCAACCAGCACATGTTTACCAAGCGTACAACACCCAACCATCCCACTATCAATCACCTCCCCTACGTTAAAGCTTCCCTTGACCTCGACCAAATATTGTCCTCGGACCTCCCAAACAGTATACTGCCATTGCTGAACCAATTGGCCAGCTGTACGAAAGACTCAAACCTGTTGATCCCTGCCATAACCCCATAAAACCCTTCCCAATGGGTCAATCCAAATAAATCATGTGCATACCATTCCGGCATGAAAGGACATCCATTGATGAATTCTGCTCTCTAAAGGATAAGATTTAGACTTTGATTGATAATAAGATCATTGTAGCAAAGGAACTTGCTCCGAATGTCCGCAATAACCCTCTAAAAGACCACAAGGGTAGAGGTGTTCATATGATCGATATAAAGAATGACTAGGGCCCCAAGGGATCGATTAGTTTAATCACAGAATGCGACGATCCAAAGAAGCCAGTAGTCACCCTCAATTCCATTGTTGTCCAGATTCAGCCTTCTGGGGACAGCGAGGTAAACATGTCCATGCCACTAGAGTTTGAAGCACCATCCTCTGAAAAGATGTCGGCGCCGATTGAGGTTGAGCTTATGTCACCAGCAGGCACACCCACACCCTTTAAAGTTGCAGTATTACCACCTAAAGGACCTGGTCCGTTTAGAGTGAAGATAGTCACACCAATTCCAGTAGAAATGTCTACAACAACACCATTTTGCACCAATGGTATACCTTGGGACTACACAGCCGAGTCCAAAAATAAGGGGAAAGTCAAGTTCAAGGAAGTCGTTGCGGCATAGGGAATGACAAGAACCAACAGGGTTTATACACCAAAGTATTTGGTTGAGTCAAGTAAGCATGCCACCAATCGGCCGATCGTCACTGAAACTGGGCCCGAGGATCTCTAAAGAAAGATACAAGCCAAAGAATACTCAGTCATTGATCAACTAACAAAACACCAGCACAGATCTCCATCCTAGCTTTGCTACAAAGTTCCGATGCCCATAAGAATGCGATGTTGAAGGTGTTGAGTGAGTCATATGTACCGAGTAACATCACCAGCAGAGAGATGGCTAACATGGTAGGCCAGGTATTAGAAAGTCACAAGATCACTTTTCATGAAGATGAGCTGCCGCCAGAAGGGTTGAGTCTCAACAAAGCATTGCACATCACCGTGCAATGCGAAAATTTTATCACTAGGATCTTAATTGACGGAAGGTCCAGCCTCTACATTTGTCCATTTCTAACACTCAGAACATTAGGAAAGGGGTTACACGAGATCAAGATCAGGGCCATTAATATCAAAGCTTTCAACGGATCCCAAAGGTCCACTATTGGGGAAATTAGTTTGTGTCTACAAATGGGGCCTACTTGGTTCGATGTTGACTTTCAAGTGATAGACGTGCTGGCTCTTACAATCTATTGTTGGGACGGCCATGGATTCATGTCACTAGGCCATAGAATCAACACTATATCAGGTGGTGAAATATGAGTGGAACTACCAAGAGGTGACCATTCATGGGGACGGTAACAATCCCATATACAGTTTCCAGACCATTCCAGCTATTGAAGGCTGAAGAAAAATAGGCGGGGAAACTTACCACCACATCGAGCGAGTCAACACCGTTGATAAGGACAAATGGTAGGACAACAAAATTAAAGCATACTGAACTAGAACGGGTATGAACCCAGCAAGGGACTTGGCAAGAACCTCCAAGGAATCGCTAAGCCCTATAAGCTCAAGAAACATGGCACCACTTTTGGATCGGGATATGAGTATACTTGGGAGGAATTCAACCATTGGTTACCACCATGGCGCTGTCCTTGCTATCCTTTGGAACATCCACTACCCCATTCAGAGAAGACTTTCCAGTCGGTCGGGGTTATCTACGGGCCAGAGGAAGAGGAAGCACTCTCAGCAATGAGGAATTTGTTCCTAGAAGATGACGTCATGGATTGTTGTGTCTTTTTCGAGGAGGGGTGGGAGGAAGGCCCTTCCATACAAGTTGTGAGTGGAGGAGCATGCCTCAACAACTGGACTATCAAAACCACCAAAGCCTGGCGAGCCTCAGGGTAGCAGGCTGAACAAGCATCATGCACTATTTTTATTTTTACTAGTTGACTTTCCTATTGCATTTTTAATTTCCGCAATAAATAGCTCCAATGATCAGAAATGGTTATGGAATTTATCAAAGCATTTCGATTTTCTTATAAATCTTACTCTTATTATTTTCTCTCATTACTTTACTTATAAAACATTATTATTACTTATCTTGATGAACCAATGACTGTGACGTACAACGAGACAACGCAATAAACGGACATAGACTTAGAGGAAGATGATATACCGGAAGGATTATTAAGGAAGTTGAGAATTTTGAGAACAGACCTAAGTCCAACTTGGATGAGACTGAGATTGTTAACCTGGGAAATGCAGAAAATATAAAAGAAGCACGAGTCAGCGTTCACTTGTCACCGTTAGAAAAGGAAGAGTACATAGAATTATTGAGAGAGTATGAGCACATATTCGCCTGGTCGTATGATGACATGACCGGGTTGAGCACATCTATTGTGGCTCACAAATTACCAACCGCCCCAACATGCCCACCAGTAAAATAGAAACTCAGAAAGTTCAAGCCTGACATAAGTTTGAAAATCAAGGAAGAGGTCACTAAGCAAGTCAAAGTTAAAGTTCTCAGGGTACTTGAATATCCGACATGGTTAGCCAACATTGTGCCAGTGCCAAAGAAAGACATGAAGGTTAGAGTCTATGTCGACTACTGAGATCTCAACTGGACCAGTCCAAAGGACGACTTTCCTTTGCCGAACATACACATTCTGATTGACAACTACGCCAATCATGAGTTGTAATCATTCATAGAATGTTTTGCTTGTTATCATCAGATTTGGATAGATGAAGAAGATGCTGAGAAAACGGCTTTCACTACGCCGTGGGGGATGTACTGCTACAAGATAATGCCATTTGAGTTTTAAAAAAATGCAGGGGCCACCTACATGAGGGTCGTGACTAATATTTTCCATGATATGATACGCAAGAGATCGAAGTATATGTGGATGATGTCATTATCAAGTCCTAGAAAGCCACTGATCATGTGGAAGATCTGAGAAAATTCTTCAATAGGCTGAGAAGGTACAACCTGAAGCTGAATCCCATGAAATTTGCATTCAGGGTTCCAGCCAAAAAATTGCTCGGGTTTATTATGAGTCGTCGAGGAATAGAACTGGATCTATCGAAGGTCAAAGCCATTCAAGAATTACCACCGCCAAAGAACAAGAAGTACGTCATGAGTTTCTTGGGGAGACTTAACTGGATCATCTGGTTCATAGCACAATCTACAGTTATCTTTGAGCCAATCATCAAGATGTTGAAAAAGGATGTCGCCACCAAGTGGACCGATGAATGCTAGAAAGCTTTCAACCGAATCAAGGAATACTTATTTACACCACCGGTCTTAGTCCCGCCTGAACCAGGTAGACCCATACTACTCTACCTTGCAGTATTGGATAGAGCGTTCGGCTGCGTCATGGTGCAGTATGATGAGACGGGAAAGAAAGAACATGCCATTTACTACCTCAGCAAGAAGTTCACTCCATACGCGGTATTCCCTGATAGAATGCACCTTCTGTGCTCTAACTTGGGTAACCCAGAAGCTGAGGCACTACTTTTGTGCATATACTACGTATCTCATATAAAAAATGGATCCCTTGTTGTATATCTTTCAAAAGCCTATGCCAACTAGCAAGCTAGCCAAGTGGTGAATCCTGTTAAGGGAATTTGACATTGTCTATGTGACTTAGAAGGCAATCAAAGGACAGGCACTAGCAGATCACCTTGCCAAGAGTCTCGTGGACAGAGAATACAAACCCATAAAGACATATTTTCCTAACGGAGAGGTATCATTCGTAGGAGAAGATATTGCAAAATCCTATGACATGTGGAGAATTTTTTTGATGGAGCAACAAATTTCAAAGGAATCGGCATAGGGGTGGTCCTAGTATCAGAAACCGGTCAGCATTATCCGGTGTCTGCCAAAATCAAGTTCCCTTGCACCAGAAACATGGCCGAATACAAGGCCTGTATCTTAGGGCTCAAGATGTCCATTGACATGAACATCCAAAGATTGCTAGTAATTAGGGATTCAGACTTGCTTATACATCAGGTCCGAATGAATGGGCAACCAACAACTCCAAGATTCTCCATTATCTACACCACGTGCAGGAGTTGAGGAAGAGGTTCATAAAGACAGAGTTCCAACATGTTCCCAGAATCTAGAATGAGTTGCCGATGCATTGGCTACCTTATCAGCTATGACACATCATCCAGATACAAACTTCATTGATCCTATTCTAGTGAGGATGTATGATCAGCCAACCTACTATGCTCACGTCGAATAGGAAAAGATGGAAAGCATTGGTTTCATAACGTCAAGGAATATTTGGCAAAAAGAGAATACCTAGAGCTTGAAAATCCTACTCAAAAGCACACACTTCGAAGGTTGGCCAACAATTTCTTTAACAGCGAAGGAATCATATATAGGAGGACTACTAATTTGGGGTTATTAAGGTGTGTCGACACAAGAGAAGCATCTAAGCTCCTAGAACAAATCCATGTGGGGACCTGCGGTCCACATATAAATGGTTTTGTCTTGACCAAGAAAATACTCGGGGATGGTTAATTTGGGATGACTATGGAAACAATTGCATCCAGTACGTTCAGAAATGCCACCACTGTTAGGTACATGCAGACATAATCAAGGTACCCCCAAATGAGCTTAATGCAACAAGCTCTCCATGGCCATTTGCTACATGGGAAATGGATATTATTGGACAAATAAAACCTGCCTCTTCCAACGGACACAGGTTCATCCTAGTAGCAATTGATTATTTTACCAAATGGGTCAAAGGGGAATCTTATAGGGTAGTGACTAAGAAATTTGTGGCAGACTTTGTCCGCGACTGTACTATTTGTCGGTTCGAAATTCTGGAGTCAATCTTTACTGATAATGGTTCCAATCTCAACAGTGACTTGATAAAAGCTATGTGTGAGACCTTCAAGATCAAACACAAGAATTCTACATCCTACAGACCTCAGATGAACGAAGTTGTAGAAGACACCAACAAAAACATTAGGAAGATATTGAGGAAAATGATAGAAAAGCATAAACAGTGGCATAAAAAACTATCATTCGCTTTATAGGGGTATCACACCACAGTCCGTACATTAACTGGGGTAACTCCCTACATGTAGGTTTATGGTACAGAAGTAGTCATTCCTGCCGAAGTAGAAATTCCTTCCTTAAGGGTCACACAAGAAGCCGAGCTCGACGATGCAAAATGGGTGAAGAGTCGTTATGAGCAGCTAGTCTTATAGATGGAAAGAGATTGAATGCGATTTTCCATGGTTAGCTTTATCATAAATGAATGTCCAGAGCCTTAAACAAAAGAGTCAAGCCAAGACGGTTCACACCCAGAGCAGCTAGTTATAAAGAAAATCTTTCTACCTCAAGATGAAGCTAAAGGGAAATTCTCTCCAATTTGGCAGGGTCCATACATGGTTCATTC
Source organism: Nicotiana benthamiana (assembly GCA_034376525.1). NCBI lineage: Eukaryota > Viridiplantae > Streptophyta > Magnoliopsida > Solanales > Solanaceae > Nicotiana > Nicotiana benthamiana. Next base: position 7,782,061 of record CM067325.1, read on the forward strand.
GGTTTTGACAGGAGGACCCCTCATACTTGCAAAAATGGACAGAGAAATTTGACCAAAACCAATCAACTCAGATGCAGTCAAACGATACTATGTGTAATCTTCTATTTTCCTATATGATTTAACTTGAGCTGCGTCTGACATGATTCCCGCTTAAGAGGGGATATATAGGCAGCCGCATGGGTTCGATCACAATTCAATAAAATTTTAATTTTCCCTGTAATTGGAAACTGGGGAAATTTTTTGAGAAGGACCCTTAAAATTCCGAAGTAACTTCAGCCTATCATCGGAAGCAACCGTCAGAAGCCACAACCCAGTAAACTGGGGCAGAATTTTTAGGAGGATCCTCAAAAATTCTGAAGCAAGAGAGGTGGTGATGTCCTAAACCACATCACAGACATCAGTTCATCTAGAACTATTTCAAAAATATATACTCATATCATATTTTCCTTAAACAAACTCACACATATTTATTGTCAAGATCACCTTGTTCAACAACGCTACCTCGATGATATATACCGCGTTATCAGATCAAAGCCATACAGGGAAAGGAAGTCGGAGGGGACACGAACTAACCTTTCCCCTTTACAAACTCATGGTTTTTCTTTGGATGCAGGAAACCAAGTCGTAAAGTAACATATTATGCAATCAGGAACACAACTCTCAAAACCATTGCACCTATTCGCACTTGCTATCCAATATCCCCAGCAGCCACGATATCACTATCAGCTTATCAGCTAGAAATTTCATTACTATTCTTCCTTTATTTCTTATATAACATCACCATTCTGCCTTCCAAGACTAAGCTCTATATTCCTCTGCATTACTGCATTGCACAAGGCTACGTTTCTGCCTTTTGAGACTAAGATCTGTCTCCATCTGCATTTTTGCATTGCATAACTCTACTATTCTGCTTTCCAAGGTTAAGCTCTACCTCTATCTGTATTTCCTGTATTACATAAGGCTATTATTATGCCTTTCAAGGTTAAGCTTTACCTTCCTCTGCATGGCTGAAATATCACCACTTTCATTTTTAGTTACATCGGCTGAAATATTGGCATTTTATTTTACACTTGCATCGAATGAAATATCACCACCTTGTTGCATCTACTAAAAGATCACCACCTCATTATATTGGCTAAAAGATCGCCACCTCTTTTACATCTTGCATCAGTTGAAATATCGCCACTTATTGAATTTTGCATTGGCTGAAAAACCGCCACCTTCAGCATCTCATGGGCTGAAAGATCACCACCTTATTGCATCGACTGAAAGATCGCCACCTCATTGCATTGACTGAAAGATCGCAACCTCATTTACATCTTGCATCAGCTAAAATAACACCACTTATTGCATTTTGCATCTCATGGCCGAAACATTGCCACCTCATTTACATCTTGCATCGGCTGAAATATCACCACTTGTTGCATTTTAAATTGGATAAAAGATCGCCATACTATCCAAAGGCATCATTGTCGGAGGCACCATCTTCATAGCCCAAGAACGCCATTCCATGTCCTGAGGACCCTTTTTATCTCTTGCATATCATTATTTAAAGGCATCATAGCTCGGAGGCATCAACCTCATAGCCCGAGGACATCATTTCATTGCTTGCAAATCGTTTATTATACACTTCATGGCCCAGGACATCATGGTCTAAGGATGTCATCTTAACCGTCCAACGAAAGCATTCATGATCCAACGGGAACTTGCATCACGTTTCGATTTATGCACAATATGTGCTTGTATTGTTTATTTGCAGGTAAAACTGTGAGCGACGACCGTCTCAACAAAAGCGATCCAGCTCCAGTTCCCGTAGCCTATTAGACTTTAACCATCCACTTCAACCTAAACATTGCGCCCGTTCTTTGAAAAGCTCTATCGGCATACTCCGCCAACGGATCCTAAACTACATATGGCCCGATTCCTGTAAGTCCGGGGATATATAGGCAGCTCAGAAACCAGAGCACGATCAACCTTTTCAAACCACTTCGCCTTGTCAAAAATTAGCCATCATATCTTTACCCGACAACTCTTTCATCCTTCCCAGGTAAAGAGGGGCAACTATTGATACCCAATTTTTTCCTGTATGTTTGTGTATATATATACATATATAAGCATGTTCAAGTATTTTACTATTTTTTCTAATTTTTTTGAAAGATTTTTAAATCGATTTATTGCTCTATTTTAGCAATACAAAAATCAATAAGTGTTCCTCAAGTTATCATTTTGGTGAATAATTTATTTTATTCTTATATTTTGCCAATATATAGCTAAGGTAATTTTTGCACTTTTTTATAAATCGGTTTGATATTTTTAAGCTAAAAGTGCACTAAATTGCAATTCCAGTCTATTGTAAGATTTAATAGCGTTTATAACTATAAAATTTATTCCAGTATTTTTAATTTAATGTTAATAAACTATTATTAATTTAGTGTCTTTAATTTGTTTCAAAAATCATTTTTGTTATTTGTTATAAATTAAAAGGGGAAAATTGGCTATTTAAATGATAGCATTATTTTATTTCAATTATAGCCCAAAATCAACCATCCCAGCAACCCAATTTCAAAGCTAAAATAACCCAGTCCAATTATGATATAACCCACCCTGACCCGTTTATCCAACCCGTCCGTCCCTCTCTTTTGATCCAGGCCTTCGATCAATTGTGATCAACGGCCACGATAACCCATTTCTTTTTTAGTTTCCTAGACGCCCCTAACCCTAATCACTTTCACCTAATCAGCCGCCTTTTAACCTCTTCATCTCTCAAACTCTCTTGAACCTTCTTGGAACCCTAATCGTCTCATATTGTCTTCAACCGTGAAACTCACTGGAAACTATGGCTTCTCAATCCATGGGGTCCTATACTCACCTCCTACTACTCCCGTGTGCTCAATTCTTAAAGATTCGAGGCCAGACCTCAAAGGTCTTTATCCAAACCTTGGTCGGCTTGAGGTTTCACGGCCATCGCCTGCCTTGCTCTGATGTATCCTGGTCTTCTGAGCCTGATTCTGGCTTCTCTTACTCTGATCGGTAACCTTTAAAAGCCTTTCTCATTATAGGGTTCTTTTGAAACCCTTTGAGGTTTTATCCGATCCTTCTAGATTTGTTGTGTATCTATGCTCTATCTGAATTGTCAAACTATTTCCCTAGCTTTTCTTTCAAAAATTACTTTCAAAATCGATTCTTTTTTGATTTAGGGTTTTCTGAAATACATAAAATGTTTCTCCAACTTTTCTTTTCCCTTTCTTTGTTTGTATTTTTCTCTACTCTGCTCATATGTTCTTCTGTGCTTTCTAATATTTCATATTCCTACTGTGTCTCTATATTGTGCTCTCACATGTTTATCTCATTGTGTTTTCCTATATGTTCTTTTGTTATGCTTTTCTGGAGTTCTTGTGTTCTTGTACTGTATTTTTACCAAGTTCTTAAGGCTCTTTGTTTGCCTTCTGCTGAACCTTGTTTGGGTTCTTCTAAAAAAGACCTCTTTAAGCATGTTTCTTCTTCTGTATTCATAAGTATTTTACTATTTTTTTCTCTCTTCTGAACTTTGGTTAAGTTCCTTCTAAAAGTATGTTCTTCTACTATATTTGCTATTGTGTTCGTAAGTGTTCACTATTTTCTCTTCTACTGAACCCTGTCTAAGTCCCTTTTGAAAGGTTTTTCTTAAGCATGTTTCTTCTACTATCATGTTGTTCACTCATTATACTTCGAATCAGTTTCTTCACTCTATTTTCTTAGAACATTCTAATATGCTTGCATGTGTTCTTCTGAGTTTCTGAAAGAAATCCCTGAGCCTGTTTCGACTACGTGCTTCCTCATCTCTATATTTGATTCAAGGTGGAAACCCTAGAATTTGATGGTTCTGCCGAGGCTTGGTCATGTCATTGAACTAGGGTTCTATTTTAGAACCCTTGACTCTGTCAGACTAACTTTTGAGTTTTTGAACTAAGTCTGAACTTCTTTACTTACATACATCTCTAATCTTTTAAATTTCTTCTACACTAGAATTTTTTACTGATTGGCATGGCAGTTCTTTCATGTTTAAGCGTGTCTGCATGCTTTATATGTCTGATAAATCTTTCTTCAAAAAGGTTTCTGAACGAGTGATTGATTCAAAATCCTTTTAATATGTCTAATTGATTGTTATTGATTCTCATTAAGCTAATACCTTTTCCACCTTTCTGGCTTGGTTCATTCATACCAAATCTTTGGGATTTCTGATTTCTTGGTTGTTAATTGATTCTTTTTCAAAAAATTGTACAACCGTGTATATCAAAGACCCTGTCCCTAAATAACCCTTATGTATTTGCCCTCTATTGTATGCTTTACACAGGTGTTTATTTAAATCCTTTCCTTAAATGGTTTTACCCGTTTAATTTTGAATCCCTTAATTAAGGAAACCTTGTGTAATTGATTTACAATCTGTCTTCAATTATTCTCTTACCTTATTTGCTCATGACTTTCACACTATAAATACATGACCTTGTTTAACACAATGCACACACGATTAACACATTTAGACTTCACAATCTCACAATCCCACACATTTAAAATATTTTGGCTTCCCATTTGCACTTTGGCTTTTACAGGACTACTGTTTTTCTTACTTGTTTCCTTGAAGCTGATATGTCCTAATTTTTAAATTTAGCATCACCCCAATATGTTTACTTACAGTCTTTATATTCATGTCTACTTTACTCTTTATATGGAGTTCAATATTTAACTTAGTATGTTTGTGTTCTACTACCTATTTTTTACTGCGAATCTTTGCTCCCTATCCCATTACCCCAAGGTGAATCTGAGTGGTGACTTAGGGCATGGCAACATGAAATTTTTTCCATGAACTAAGTTTTGAACTAATGAGGTTTTAACCTTTAAACAGGCTAGAGGGTGTACCCGAATATCCCATTGCTGGGTATGCTCATCAGCCTATTTTTCTTGTGTTCTTGCAAATTCCTCACTCCCATATACCCCTATGTGCGTTGATTTTAAGTTATGCCCTTTGTCATTTTCTTTTTTCTCCTTTCAGAAATTCACTTTTGCACTCTCCCTCTCAATTCCTAGGTTCTTTACCCCTCTTATGAGTTTTGCCTTAGGACCTTGAGTTCCCTCTGAACTTGGACACTTGAGATCTGGCCCCTTCCATACTGCACTATGTCTTAACCCTATAATGCATTTGGGTGTGAGCACTTCCCAGAGTTGATGTGAGGCTCTTAGGGAACTATGACACATCCAAATTAGAGAAAGAATTTGGAAGATTGATATTTGAGTTGGTTTACTTCATAAATCAGATAGGAAATCTGAATAAGGCATTCCTTGGTTGTAACTTTCAGATTTCTGATGTATTTTTTACTTTCTAACTTATGCATCCCTTCATGTAGTTATCATGTCTATAAGACTTCTGCATTTTCATGTAGTAAGACTTCTACATCCTATGTGTAGTCATCATGTCTATAAGACTTCTGCATTTCCATATAGTTATCATGCCTATAAGATTTTTGTATCTCATTTAGCTACCATGTCCATAAGAACTTCTGCATCTCATTTAGCTGCCATGTCTATAGGGATCCTGCACTTCCATATCTGTAGCTTCTGCACACACGCATAGAGAATATGTCTATAGGTCATTTACTGATTCTTGCACACCCGCTTTTCACTAGGCAAACTTGGCTATAGGTCCTAATAAAAAAATGTAATTAGATAGCACAATGTTTGGATAATCATGTTGTTGAATCTCTGCACTCTTCTATGTCTATAACGGTGTTTAAAGTTAACAAATATATATAAATCATACCTATAGGGGTAATAATACAAATCTTAATAGCCTCGCTCGTTTGTAGGTTAAAACTATTAGTAGTAATGCATTGTCAATTATAGGACTTGTACTGATTCTGTTAAAACTGGAAACCTCTTCTTAAATTAATATGCAATCAATCCTCACTCTTATTCCTGAAATCTGTAGATATCATGCCTATAGGTTTCGTCTATCATTTAGGCAAACATTAGGGTAACTTATAAACTGAATGGGTTCCTTTTTTTAAAAACTACAACCTACAGACAAGCTTGACTTAGGCTTCCTATCTGAATTATGCAGCAGATCAGTCTACCTAAATCCTTAAGTTTTAATTAGACCTTAAACAATAATTGTAAGACATGCTATACTATATGTCTTCTCTAGGTTTAAAGGAGGTTTATCTGAGCCCTATTATCTATCTATATGCTATCCCTCTAAATTTTCTCCCTCTATATATATATATATATGTTTTGTTTGTCACCTTAATATTTTAACCTTTTAAAACCACAAATAAGCCCATGTTTCCTCCCTTTAGGATTATTAATCCCAAATACCTCCAGGATTGATAGGAATGGGACGGGTAATAGCATGCAATAGGTAAACGAGACCATTCCGCGCTTTAATACCTTAACGGGGTGGGAAAGGGTAGATATGGATATGATAACCGGTGAGCTAATACCACGTGTAGCCCCTCGCTGAGGAGTGATTATCGGGTATTGCATTGATGTGATCCATATTATTAATAAACCTAGGAACCCCCTCCCTTTACTCTTTGTTTCCTTAAATCTTTAAAAATGCCTCTTCTAAATCAACTCTCCTATACCTTCCAACTTTGTTTATTTCTGACTTTATGTAAGAATCTCCTCTTATGTGATACCTTTATTTGCTTATGTGTTATTGCATTTAAATCACAATAATAGTTTGGCCGGGAACAACACTAGTGGATCTTGAGGGGTGTCTAACACCTTCCCCTCGGGATAATTTCAAGCCCTTACCTAATGTCTTGTTATCCAAACTGAACTATCCTTAGTGTCCTAACGCACTATAATTATTAGGTGGTGACTCTTCAATTCTCTTAAACCCAATTCCCAAAAGGGAATGAGTTGTCTTTCCAAATGTCAAAAACCCGATTTCGCAATAAAAAAGGAGCGCGACATCAGGTGGTTGATGGAACAAGGTTGGAATTTGAGGAATGCTGAAGATTGAACTCAACTATCATAACTGCACCTGCGGAGGGGGACCACAGGTGCGAGCCCGCAGAAGCATCAAAGGATGAGTTTGGCAGAAGTCGCATGTGAGAGTAGTGGATCTCACCTGTGAGACTACATGTGAGAGAATAAGACTGCAGAAGCGGGGTCGCAAAAGTGACTGTTCGATCGCAGATGCAGAAATTATGGGCAGAATGTATAAATTGTGGACTTCGCAAATTTTGGTTCATTTTCCACCATTTAGTTGGCGTTGGAGCTTTTGATAGCGATTATGAGGGGGAATTTAGGCTTTTATCAGTAAGGTATGTGGCTTGAGCCTAATACTCGTATATGTGATGATTTTTCGTTGTTTAATCATGTAATTAGTGAATACTAGGGGTGAAAATGAGGGGTTAGGGCTTGAGATTTTAGAGAGTTTGATTTGAGAATTTAGGGACCAATTGATGTCGGATTTTTATCAATTTGGTATGGGTAGACTCGTGATGAAAGTGCTTTCTAGTTTTGTGATTTTTGTCAAATTTCGAGACATGGGTCCCAGGGCCGGATTTGGGTGAATTTAGGGATTTTGGTCAAAATTGATAGTTTTTCGTATGGAATTGAATCCTTGGACTATATTCATTGCATTGTATTGCTTTTGGTTAGATTCAGGATGTTTGGAGGTTGATTCCAGAGGCAAAGGCATCATGGAGTAGGATATAGCTTAGTTTGAGGTAAGAAACACTTCCAAACTTGGTTTGAGAGTTCGAAAACCCGAACTATGTGTTATATGTTTGGTATTAAGGTGACACACATGCCAAGTGACGGGCTTGCGAGCGTGCACCGTGAGAATTATGGCCTGGTTCATTCCATGGAACCGTTTAGTGTCTCTTTCTTGCTGATATCCATGTCTCTATCATGTGATTAAGTAAATGAGTTGTAAATCATGCTAGATATCATGTTAAGGGTTCACGCTGATATTGTTGAGTCCCGAGTGGTCATTTCTTGCTATCATCTTATTAGATTCACTGATATTCTGTACTCAGTCTTATTTATGCATATCATATCATGTCTCCGTCTCGGTTGTTATTATTTGGAACATCATATCATTATTTCAGGCTAGTTTCCTAGCGTTGTGAGCCCGTGTGTGTGAGAATGGAGAGTGATGGCTGAGTAAGGCCAAGGGTCTAATTATGAGTGACAGTTATGGGACCGAGCTGCACGCCGCATCATTTATGTTGATGACTATGATAGCTCTTGGGCTGTAGGAGCCCCTCCAGGGTCTGTAACACACCCTTCGTGAGCGCAGTTGATATTTTGAGGGAAGGATTTTCCTTGGACATGGATCTTATCCAAAGTATTTATACTTGAGATGGATCTTCTCCACATGCATGTAATGGCCTTTGTCCGTACTAAGTGATTATTATCAATAATGTGTATACATTCTGGGATGGATCTTTCAAGGGGCAGATCGCCATATACAGTACCGACTAGTTGAGAAATTCAGAGTGGAGGTACATGGTACATTTTCATGCATTCTGTGCATTGGCACATAGAGATTTGTTGAGCTTTATGCTTCACATTGTTCAGATTTTCATTTACTTTACTGCTTGAGCTAAATGCTTGAATGGAAAGCAAGCCTACGTTACTGCACAGTTTAATTTTGTTTATCTGTTGAGGTTTAGTCCATCACTACCTATCATGACATAGTTTAGACTTGTTACTTACTGAGTTAGTGTAATCATGTTACCCCCTACACCTTGTGTACAGATCTAGGTATCTCTAGCAATGGTAGTGGTTATTGACTATTCCAGTTGCTGACTTTATTCGAAGGTAGCGAGGTAGTTGTTTGGTGATTGTAGTCCTTCTTTTCTCCTTCTTTATCTTTCCTTTAGTGTATTTTGGTATTCTCAGACTATATTAGTCCTGATATATTTCAGAGCAGTTGTAGTGGTTGCTCATGACTTAGTGACACCCGATGCCAGACTTCTATTTTTGTATTTTGCTTCTTAAATTAATCTCTTTTATGAAATTTCAATATTAAAAAGGATATTATCTAACTTTTAATGAAATATCAAATTGTCTTGGAGTGTGTCAGCTTTCCTAGTTCCATGATAGGTACCATCACGAGCGGGTTGGTTTTGGGTCGTGACAAGCTGGAATTAGAGTCTATGTTACAAGGTCTCACGAGTCATTAGCAGGTTTAGTAAAGTCTTGCAGATTATTACGGAGACATCTGTACCTATCTTTGAGAGGCTACATAACCTTTAGGAAAACTTCACATCTTAGAACACTTGTTGTGCCAATCTGTTGATTCTGGTAACTAAACTACTATTATTTTATTCTCTCACAGATGGGTAGGACATGTGCTACCGATCAGGAAGACGACCACTAGTACCACCAGTTGGGGCTGCTAGAGGTCGAGGTCACGGTCGATGCCTTATTAGGGGCAGGGGTGTACCCCGCAAAGTAGCTAGGGCAGCACCTATAGACCCACCAGCTGCCCCAGTTCATGATCAGGTCCCAATTGTGGATTCTCCAGTGGGACCAGCTCAGGCACCGGCTGTGCCTATTGTTATTCCATGTCTTCAGGAGATCTTCGCTCAGATTTTCACCGTGTGCACCAGCCTTGCTAAGGCGGTCACCGTTTCTACTACAACAGCTACTTCCCAAGTCGGTGGAGGCACTCAGACTGCCGTCGTCCGTACACCCGAGCAGGTTGTTCAGGAACTTCAGACATCGGGGGCACCACCAACCCAATTGGTTGGACCTGCTCAGGGTTATGTGGTTCCAGTCATGCTTGATGACGAGCATCATAGATTGGAGAGATTCGGTAGGCTTCAGCCTCCGACTTTCAGTGTCGTAGAGGGGGACGATGCCTAAGGTTTCTTGGACAAATGTCAGACGATTTTCCATACTGTGGGTATTCTAGAGACCAATGTGGTCTCATTCACCACCAGTTCTCCATTCTCTTCATAGAGAAGTATATGTTGTGATCCCTTAGAGAGGAGTTACGTAGGCAGTTCGAGAAGTTGCGTCAAGATGATATGATTGTGATGCACTATGAGATGACATTTTTTGAGTTACCCTGTCAAGCTATTTGGTTGGTTCCTACAGGCAGGGAGAGGAGTAGGAAGATTTTTGATGCCCTCCCATATCAGCTACGGATTCTTATGAACAAAGAGAGGATGTCCGGTGCTTCTTTTGAGGAGATGGTTGACATTGCCCGAGAGACAGAGCCGGTTCGCCACCAGGAGCAAGTTGAGATGGATGCCAACAGGCCTCGGGGATCTAGTAGTTTTGGTGATGTTCCTTTTGGAGGTCAATTCCAGTATGGTAGAGGCCGTTCATTCAGACATGCTCAGTCAGCTCGTCCAGGTCACCATGCTGGGTCATATGGCCATGGTTCTCATAGTTCATATTAGGTCCACCCATCTCTCAGTGCCCTTCTAACGCAGAGTTTGACACATGCACTAATAGTTCAAGGCTCATCTATGCCGTTTCTTTTAGTAGGTATCCTGATGCTCGAGGCTCCCTTTAGTCCCCACCGCCATTTACCAGAAAAGGTTGCTTTGAGTGTGGAGATTTGGGTCATATCAAGAGATTTTGTCCATGTCTTACAGGATGTCCATCCCAGCAGAGGAGTCAGCTTTCAGCTTCAGCACCAGTTACTTCCAGACCTACCCAGCCAGCTAGGGGTGGTGATCAGTTAGCTAGGGATCGCCCTAGAGGGAAAGGCCGATCATGTGGTAGTTAGGCCTATTTCTATACATTCCCTGCTAGACATGATGTTATTGCTTCAAATATTGTGATCAGAGGTATTATATCAGTTTGCCACAGGGATACCTCTGTATTATTTTATCCTAGTTCCACTTTTTCATATGCATCATACTATTTAGCTCATTTTTTGGGTACTCCCCACGAGTCTCTTATTTCATCTATTCATGTATCCACTCTTATAGGCGATACAATCTTGGATGTGCGTTTTGATGGTTTTGTTAGCTCCGTTATGTGATTTTGGACTTAGGAGCTCATCCGGAATGTGATCTGGGCATAATGTATAAATTGTAGACATCGCAAATTTTGGTTCATTTTCCACCAATTTTAGTCGGCGTTGGAGCTTTTGAGAGTGATTTTGAGGAAGATTTCAAGGGTTTATCAGTGGTATGGCTTGAGCCCTAATACCCGTATATGTGATGATCTCCCGTTAATTAATCATGTAATTAGTGAATATTATGGATGAAAATGAGGGGTTAGGGCTTCGAATTTCGGAGAGTTTGATTTGAGGATTTATGGACCAATTGATGTTGGATTTAGATGAATTTGGTATGGGTAGACTCATAAATGAAAGGGCTTTCTAGTTTTGTGATTTTGTTAGATTTTGAGACATGGGCCCAGGACCGAATTTGGGTAAATTTCGGGATTTTGTTCTAAATAGATAGTTTTTCATGTGTAATTGGCTCCTTGGCCTGTATTTATTACATTGTATTGCTTTTGGTTTGATTCAGATGTTTGGAGGCTGATTTCATAGGCAAGGGGGTCGTAGAGTAGTATTTGGCTTGGTTTGAGGTATGTAATGCTTCCAAACTTGATTTTGAGGATTTAAGACCCCAAACTATATGTTATGTATTAGATATTGAGGTGACACACATGCCAACTGACGGGTGTGCGATCGTGTACGTGAGAATTGTGGCTTGTTTCATTCCATGGCACCACATAGTGTTTCATTCTTGCTGATATCCATGTTTCTATCATGTGATTAAGTAAATTAGTTGTAAATCAGGCTAGATATCATGTTAAGGCTTCATGCCAATATTGTTGAGACTCGAGTGGTCATTTCTAGTTGTCATCTTATTAGATTCATTGATATTGTGTACTCAATTTTATTCATGCATATCATATCATATCTTTGTCTCTGTTGTTATTATTTGGCATTGTTGATACCTAATATTTCCATATGTATTTTTGTATACCAAAAACATTAAAAATAACATATATATGCATATATATGCATATATAAGCATACACAGGTGTTTTAGTATATTTCCTAATTTTTTTAAAGGTTTTTAAAATTAATTTATTGTCTATTTTAGCAGTACAAAATTCATAATTATTCCCAAAATCATCAATTTTGGTGAATAATTTATTTTATTCCCATATTTATACCAAAATATAGTTAAGGTAAGTTTTGTATACTTCTACAAATTTATTTGTCATTTTTAAAGCTAAATTGTATATAATCGCAATTTTAGCCATTTTAAGATTAATTGTATTTTATAATTGTAAAATTTGTTCCAGTATTTTTAAATTGATACTTATATAATATTAACTGGCTTAGTACTTTTAATTCACTTTTAAAATTATTTTTACCATTTTTATAAAATAAAAGGGAAAACTGGCTATTTAATAATTAGCCCTGTTTCATTTCAACTACAGCCTATTTTCATTTCAATTTTAGCCCTTTAATTGACGCACTCCTAACCCCTAATTAGATCAGCTCAATTTTAAATTTTTACCTATCCCATAACCCAATTTGAATGACCCAACCCGATCCCCACCTACCCTATTAAATCTAAGCCGTTGATCATTTAGATCAACGGTTATTATTTACCCTTCCATAATTAAACCCCAAACAACTACCCTAATTCACTCATTTCCATCTCTCAACCGCCTTTAAAATCCCTTCGTCTCTCAAAAACTCTCTCAAGGCTCTTCGGAACCCTAGCCTTCTTCCACCCTTTTTCAGCCGCCTTCCACCGGAATCCATGACTTCTCAGGCCATGGATGACCTGTACACCCCCCCCCCCCCCTTCCACCATTAGACCTTGGTTGTTCAAGGTTTTAAAGCCTGACCTTGATGGTTCTCTTTTAGATCTTCTCAGATCTATGGTTCTATGGCCTCTCCGGCCTTTGCTCTGGCATATTCAAGCCTCGGGAGACTAATTATCACTCATCCAACCCCAAGATCCGACTTTTCCAAGACTTTTTCATTTTTTAGGGTTTCTCGAAAACCCTAAGTTGTTCGAGGTTTTTTCTCTGTTTATTTTCTTAGATCTGTGGTATATTTGTGTTATACTGGACATTTAAAGTATTTTCCCCTAATTTTCCTTTTCAAAATCACTTGTCGTCGATTTAGGGTTTCTGAAAGATTTTCAAAACATCTTTTGATTCTTCCTTATTTTCTTTATGTGTGTTTACCTATATTATGCTCGTGTGTTCTCTTTTTACCATGCATGTGTTGTTCTTCTGCTCTTCTTTTTTCTACTATACATGATGGTCATGTGCTTTGTGTTCTACTGTGCCTCTAGACTAGGCTCACATGCTAATCTCTGCTATATTTTCCTACATGTTCTTTGCTATGCTTTCCAGTATTATTCTATTATATGTTTCTCCTGTTAAGTTCTTTAATTTTGTTTTCTTTACTGGATTTTGTTCGAGTTCTTACCAACTACGTTTCATATACTTTTCTTAATTTTTTTTAACCTCTCCTCCTTTCTGAATTTGTTTAAGTCCCAAACTTTTCTTAAACATGTTCTTTATGCTCTTAAAACAACTCTTTCACTCTGTTGCTTCAAACATGCTATCATGTTTGTTTGTTTCTCATAAGTCTAAAAGAAACTTCTGATCCTTTATCAGTGGCTTGTCTTCTTGTATCTTTATCTGATTTTGTGTTTGGTTTAGGGTTCTACTTTGGAATCCTGGACTATCAGACTCATTCTGAGTCTATGCACTGAATTTGAATCTCTTTGTTGTGACTCTGAACTGTTTTCCATGCCTATCTTTTCTAATTAGCATGACAGTCTCTTCTTGATTCACATATTTGTGTGCTTTATATATGAGAACTCCTCTTTCAAAAGGTTTTACCAACTAATTAATTGAATTCTCTTTACCTATTCTTGACTTGGTCCATTCGAGTTAAGCCTATAATTTTGATTTTACTGGTTGTTTGATTGATCCCCTTTCCTTTTTTTATAAATCGTGTACCATTGGTTTTTTCCTTAAATAACTCTTATGTATTTACCCTTCTTGTGTTACTTTGGGAAATATCTTAATGAAACTTTTTCCTTAAATGTCTTCTACCCATTTGAAATTAGAATCCCTTAACTAAAGGGATACTTTATGTGATTGATTGCAAACTATTTTCGTACCTTTTCTTACTTGTCTTTTGCACTATAAAAAGGGCATGACCCTTCTGCAGTTACACCACCTTGAACCTTCAGTTCAACACCTTCAACTGACATTACCTTCAGTCAAACACTTTCACACTCTCAATTACGGAACTCTGCTCTCTTCTGGAATCTCTTGGATTGTTTGCTTGCAATTTGGTCTACAAGACCTCTGCTTTTACTTGTTTGTTTTCCCTGAAACTGGTGTGTTCTAATTTAGTTTCAGCCATCATACCAATATGTTATTTACAGCTTCTGCAATCTTGTTTTCTTTACTATTCATGCTCAGTGATTAACATGTATGCTATTCTCTTTGCACATATTTTCTATTGTGAATCCCTATACCTCTATTCCCCTTTATGTGTTTGAGTTAGGGTTCAAGCATGACAGTGTCCAAATTGTTGCTCATGTCTGAACCTGATCCTCAATGGATCCTAACGCCCAAAATTTGGCTAAGAGGCTGGTCAGGGGTGTGCCACATTCCTAATTGTTGGGCATGACCAATAGCCTGTCATGGCCTTTCCTAACTCCCTCTATGCATTTACACTTATTCTTAGACTCTAAGTTCTGCCCCCCCCCCCCCATTAGCCTTTGCTTGGGACCTTAAGTTTCCTCTAAACTTGGACATTTGAGGGTTGACCCTTCCACACTGCACTATAATCTAATTTTGTAATGTATCTGGGTTGTATGCACTGCCCGGGGGTCCACTTGAGTCTCTTGGGAACTTTGATACACCCCAAGCAAGAGAAAGGCTTTGGAAATTCTGATCTTTGGAGTTGGTTCATCTCATATTTTAGACCTGAGTCTGAATTAGGCTCTTTGGTTGTAGTTTGATTTCTGATGTAATTTTAATTTCGATCTGTAATAAGTTGTAATAACTCATGGGGTATATAGTGAAAAGAGGAGGGTCACTCGTGTATGCATGTGGGTAGACTCATGTTCTTAGGCATTTATTCCTTCCAATCTCATTCTGCCTATAGGTTATGCATTTCATGTAGAAATCTAGCCTATAAGTTGTTTCATTACTACATTAGAAGTCTTGCCTATAAGCTATGCATTTTATGTAGAAACCATGCCTATAAGTTGTTTTATTACTGCATTAGAAATCATGCCTATAAGTCATGCATTAGAAACTCTGCCTATAAGTTGTCTCATTTCTACATATATAAAACCATGACTATAGGTTTCTGCATTTTTGCATCATATAGATAACCTGCCTATGGGACCTTTTCAATTCTGCATTTGCATCTATCATTAGGCAAACAATTTATAGGTTTAAAATAACAAAAAATCTGCATTATAGACGTCATGCCTATAGGACTCCCGCACTCCTATAAATGCTTCAACATCAATCACGCCTTGAAAGTATGTCTATAAGGATAATCAATTGAATCTGAATCAAGCCTAAAAATCAGTAATAATATCGTCTAGTATCCACAAATTTTATGTTTTTTTATAATCAGTAAACCTTCTTTAAAACTAATACACTTCCACGTTGTTGGATATCATGTCTATAGGTCTCATCTAGGCAAGGCATTGGATAATTAGTTAATTGCATCAGTCTTTGATAATTACAACCATGGGTATGCCTAATTCAGACTTCTTATCTGAGAAATATGTGATAAACCAGCATGCTTTAACGTCTAAGTTTAATTAAAACCTAACGAGTACATGTAAGCCATGCTAAACAATTTGATTCTTTGAATGAGGAGGCCTACCTGAGCCTTTAACTGCTATATGTTTCCCCTTTTACTATTTTATGTGTTTTTTTTGTCGCACTAGACTTTTGTTCTTTTAAAACTCTGAAAAGACAATCTCCCTTCCCTTTTTAGGATTAGTGGTCCCAACTTCCTCCGGGACTGATAGGATTGGGGCGGGTAATAGCATGCAATAAGTAACGAGGCTACTCCGCGATTTAATACCTTAACGGGGTCGATAAGGTAAAACATGGATATGATTCCCACGTGACAACACTACATGTATAAATGGTTACCGGGTGTTGTGTGGGGTGATCCATGTTATTTATAAACCTAGGAACCCCTTCCTCTTCACTGGCTACTTCCATTTCTTTTTCCAGAAATTTTTAAAAGTTGTTGACTCTCAAATCTCCAAACTTCCTCTTTTACTTAGTCACTTAAAAATCTCTTTTTTTAGTTATTTGATTTCCAGCACTGTTTCTTCTCTAAACCTCTGCCGCTTTTACTTCTTTGTCTGATTATTTGTACCAATTATTTGACCCCCTATTCCTGCACTTGTATATCCTTTAAGTAATTTATGAAATCCCCTATTTCCAAATTTCAGTATGCTTTTAATTTTTATACTTCCCTTGTTTCAATCGTTATGTGAACGTTGTCTTGTTTTCTTATTTTTTTATTTTAAAGTAACAATTGTAGAATGGCCAAGAACCATAGTAGTGGATCTTGAGGGGTGCCTAACACATTCCCCTCGATATAATTTCAAGCCCCTTACCCATTCTCCGGTTCTTCTTCTTTTAAGTTGAATTTCTTCTTAATATCCTAATGCACTTAATCATTAGGTGGCGACTGTTCTAAATTGCAAACCCAATTCCTAAAGGGAAAAAAGTTCTCCGCCCAAATGTCATAAAACCGATTTGGCGAGAAAAAGGGGCGTCGATAGCATGGCGACTTTGCTGGGGATTTTCTTTAGGCGTTTACCATTTCGTGATACTTGTGACTTTACTGCTTCTTTATTGCCTTTATTTAGTGTCTTTATCTCTCTTCTACTACGAAACTGACTTGGCTCTTTGTTACTTTTCTTTAATGCTTTCTTTCACTGCTTTCCTTCAATATTGTTGTAATTATGAGCAATTATTGTAATCATTACTTTATGAAAATGACAACTTGCTTCATTCTTGTAATTGCATACTCAACATCATAT
Organism: Nicotiana benthamiana; assembly: GCA_034376525.1. NCBI lineage: Eukaryota > Viridiplantae > Streptophyta > Magnoliopsida > Solanales > Solanaceae > Nicotiana > Nicotiana benthamiana. The sequence goes on from CM067325.1 coordinate 7,799,103, forward strand.
TCCATTTGTGCCAAACAAAATACCATAACAATGCTTACAATGAGTGATTACGCCCTTTCGATATTATCACCCCCCCCTAAATTTGGCAAAGGTGTATTTGCGGTAAAACCAGTCGATCAACGGTGTAGTCGACGATTCCGTGCCTTTCCATCTTGAGTTGTCCGCTCAAGGGTACCAGTCTAGCACCCCCATAGAAACCTTACTTCGTTCAATCGTGCATGCATCATGGTCAAACCTAGCCGAGTCAGTTATGTTGTCCACATAATGACTCTTTAAGATAGCCTTGTACAAAGTCCACTAGGTTTCCCTGGAATCCAAAAGGACACTACCACGTTTGTGCATTTATTTGGATAACTAAATGTTACTTATGCCAATTATTGATATTTAAATAGTCAAGTTTGATGGGGGTAAGGGCCTAACACTTTGTTTTGCAGAAAATAAGGTACGAAGTCCCCAGATTCGGCATGGTAACCAGCATCCACCCAAGGTTGCTAAGCTGGTGGGAAGACCTTCACTCCAGTGATCAGACTCTCGTCCGCAAATATTTGGGAAATTTTCCTTCTCTTCTGGAAATCCAACCCAACAAAAAAATTGTAGAGGTTGCAACCTTGTTCTAGGATGGCGACACATCTGTGTTCCGCTCTGGGGACCTTGAAATGATACCTTTGTTAGAGGAAATAGGAGGGCTAGCTAGTATCCCATGGGAGACTCCAGGTTTGCTTATGCGAGAAAATCGTAGGGTAGGGGTTTTCTCAAAATGATGGGACTAAAGAAGAACCCAGACTTGACCTGCTTGAAGGATTCCTACATTCGTATCGACTATTTGTACGAGAGGTACGGCCATAGCAAGTCCTACTACACTTACCTGGATGAATTCGCCCTCACTTTATTGGGGAATATCCACAGAAGGGTCTTCGTCTTTATGTTCTACATTTTGGGATGATAGTATTTCCTATGAAGAAGGCTAGGATCCATACAAGACTAGCTATGGTCACCAAAACCTTAATGGAAGGAATAGACAGGCGGCCTTTTCGCATAGTACCTATTATTGTTACGGAGATATACCAACACCCGGAAAACTGTCAAAGAGGGTCCAAACACTTTGAGGGTTGTAACTTACTGCTCCAACTCTAGCTCATGGAGAATCTACAAAAGGGTGAATATCGATAAGATATTTTGTGCAGGGATTGGGATGATCGTATTGCCTTCAATCAGCCAAGGTTTGCTCAACCGGAAGATGCTAAAGGGTAGGTAGAGTTGTTCAAAAATCTAAAAGAGGACCAAGTGCAATGGATGTTCGAATGGTTCCCTACCGAAGAGTTCATTGTCCGATCTCGGGATGCACCGTCATATACTCATTGGTCTGAGAGGAACTTATCCTTATGTCCCTCTCCGAGTCATAAGGCAAGCCAAAAGAAAGCAGGTTATATCAAGGGTTGAGAAAATAAGCTACTTCAGGGCCGACTTTTAGGATGACGATAGCCCTTACAAGTTCCAAGCCCAACACATGTGGCACTGCAAAATCATCAGAAGAAGAGATATTATTGAACCAGACAGGTACCATACTGGTTATACCTTATACTATCCAAACTGTTTAGAATACGATCATAATGGGTTAGGACAACCCCGGTTTGCTCGAGGTCACGGGATCATTGATGAAAAGGCTGAAGCACAGGTAAAGTACAACCATATGCGCAAGAGGATTCGGGAATGCAGAAATGAGCACCGTAAAATAAAAGAAGCCAATAAAATGCTAATTGGAGATTGGAAGGATATATCTGTCAGCGCCAACAAATGTCCGATCTGTTTGGAGCGGGGCATAGTGGAGCTTGAAAAGAAGTTTCTGAATAGGGTCGAAGATTGCTGGGTTGCTGAAGGAAATGAAGGCGGACAGCTAGCCATGGCTTACTTGCTGCTAGGATTGCACGAGATAGAAGAGCTATACAAGGGAGCCAACACTGCCGAATCGAGGGAAGGTCCTTCAGGGACCAAATAGATAGGAGTCTTGTTTTCCTTTGAAAATGTAATAAGGCCTATGTCCACTAGTGACATTTTCTATTTCATGTTATTTAGTGTCGTTTTGGAATCATCTTATTTTCTTATCAATAAAATAAGGAATTTAGCACTCTAAGTTCTCCAAATTTAACTGTTGCTAGGCCTACCTCGGACACAATGACGTCCCCCAAGATTAAGACGCGTTTTATATTCCCAGCACTACATGTTTAAATATTGCTTCATCTTTCCTTATAATCCATACTAACTTTCTACCTTTTGTTTTACTTTTATTTATTCCCCTCCCCAATGGTTAGTTTGTGCACTCAGGCATCATCATCATACTCCACAAGATCCAAGGGGCCTCCACCCACTCCTCCTCCTCCTAGTCCCGTCAGAAACCGAATCAAGGGGAAAATGGAACATTTGAGCAACATCAGAAAGGAAAATCCATTTGAACGAGCACAGGTTACTCGAGGTATTTAGGTTTCTAAGGAGAATGCCTCTCAGATATAACAAAAGTTACTAAAGTTCCAAGAAGAGCTTAACCAAGTCCAGAATTTGGCAAGTCTGTCATTTTCCCTTACTGCTCCAGAAGTCACTAGGAATCCCACACCTCCACAAAATGTCCCAAACCATCCCGCTCGTCACCACCACTGCAATACTTTCCACACTCCCAACAACACTCTGTTTCTCGTCCCAGAACCATTAAACCCCGCAAATGACCATTGTCACAACAGCACCCCCATCTATGTGGAAACTATGTCGAACCCTACCAACCTATCTCAAGCATACCTGAGTCCGATGATAAAGACTCGTTAATCAGAAATTTGGATGAAGAGCTTAAGAAGATGACCACCAGGATCCAAGGCGTTGAAGGTAGTAACGGAATTGAGGGGCTAAACTATGAATATTTATGCATACAGCCCGATGTCGAACTGTACGAGGGGTACAAACCTCCGAAGGTCGAAATGTTTAATGGTACAGGGGATCCACAGGGTTCACTTGAAAACATACTGCGACAAGCTAGTCGGAGCAGGGAAAGATGAGAAGATCTGCATGAAGCTTTTCATGAGGAGCCTGAAAGGTGATGCTCTGTCTTGGAACATTAGCCAGGATCTAAAGAAGTGGTCAAACTGGGTTAGTGTGGCATCCAACTTCATGGAAAGGTTCAGGATCAACATGGAAAATGCACCGGTGTGTTTTACATTCAGAATCTAAAGAAGAAACCCATAGAAACATTCCGCGAGTATACCACTCGTTGGAGATTATAGGCTGCTATGGTTCGACCTGATTTAGGGGAAGAACAGATGAACAATTTTTTCGTCCAGGCTCAGGATCCGCAATACTATGAAAGATTGATGTTGATCGAGAACCATAAAATTTCTTATATCATCAAGCTAGGAGAAAGGATTGAAGAAGGTATAAAAAGTGGTATGGTCACAAACTTTGACGCTTTGCAAGCCACCAACAAGGCTCTGCAGTCCGGTGGTACATCCAAAAAGAGGGACATAAGTTCCATAATAGTTGCACAGAGAACCAAATCACTAGTCAAATACCAAACCTACCTGATATCTCCACTCACATATCAACCCACTCCAAATTACCAAGCACCTTTGCCTTCTTACCAAGATCCACCATCTACTTACCAATCGCCTCCACTACCCGCATATCAGCCCACTTTACCCAAATACTCCCAACCCGCACACGTCTACCAAGCCTAACACACTCAACTATCCCACTATTAATCACCTCCCCTTCGCCAAAATTTCCCTAGACCTCGAGCAAACTTCAACCGCAGACCTCCCAAACAATACACCGCCATTGCCGAACCTATCGGCCAACTGTATGAAAAGCTCAAAGTTGCAGGTTATGTCACCCCTATCCCTGCCGTAAACCCCAAAAACCCCTCCCAGTAGGTAAACCCAAATAAAACCTATGCATACCATTCCGGCATGAAGGGGCATACCATTGATGAATGCCGCTTCTTGAAGGGCAAGATCCGCGCTTTGATAGAGAACAAGATCATCGTAGCAAAGGAGCCTACTCTGAATGTCCATACCCTCTACCAGACCACAAGGGTAGAGGTGTTCACATGATTGAGATAGAATATGATTGGGACCCCGAGGGACCGATCGGGTTGATAGCAGAAGGTGACGATCCAAAGAAACCAACAGTCACTCATAATCCAATTGTAGTCCAAATTCAGCCTTCTAAGATACTGAGGTGAACATGTCCATACCGCTTGAGTTTGAAGTACCAGTCTCAGCAAGATGCCAACACCAATTGAGGTCGAGTTTGGGTCCCCAAAGGCGTATGAGCCCATTAAAGTCACTGTATTACCTACCAAAACAAGGATGCCTATTCCAGTAGCAATGACAAACGTAACACCATTTCACACAAAAGTCATACCATAAGACTACACAGCCGACACAAGATGGAAGGGAAAATCCACGTTCGAGGAAATAGTTGCAGCATAGGGTATGACAAGAACCAGCAGGGTTTATACCTCAAAACACTTGGATAAGTCAAGTAAGTAGATCTCTAGTCGACAAGCCATCTTTGAAACTGAACCCGGTGATATCTGGAGAAAGATACAAGCGAAGGAATACTCAGTCATTGACCAGCTGAATAGAACACTAGCACAGATATCTATCCTGGTTTTGCTACAAAGTTCTGATGCACACAAGAATGCCTTGTTGAAGGTGCTGAGTGAGGTATATGTACCCAGTAACATCACTTGAGGAGAAATGGCAAACATGGTGGGTCAAGTATTGGAAAGTCACAAAATCACCTTCCACGAGGATGAGCTACCGCCGAAAGGATTGAGTCATAACAAGGCATTGCACATCACTCTGTAGTGCGAAGATTATTTTATCACTCGGATCCTGGTCGATGGAGGGTCCAGTCTCAACATTTATCCTCTGGTAATACTCAGAATATTGGGAAAAAGGCTTCATGAATCAAGGACGGGTCCATCAACGTCAAAGCTTTCGACAGATCTCAAAGGTCCACTATTGGGGAGATTAGACTACGTTTGCAAATGGGGCCCACTTGGTTCGATATTGATTTTCAAGTGATAGACGTGCCAACATCTTACAATCTACTGTTAGAAAACTATGGATTCATGCCGCCGGGGCCGTGGCGTCAACGCTACATCAGGCAATAAAATTTGAGTGTAATCACCAGGAGGTGATCATTCATAGTGATGACAGAAACCCCCTATATAGCCGCCAAACCATTCCAGAAATTGGAGGAAGAATAGGTGGGGAAACTTACCACCACATCGAGCGAGTCAACGCCGTCGATAAAAACAAATGGTGGGATAACAAAATTGAAAGCATACTGAATTGGGGCGGGTATGAACCTGGTAAAGGACTTGGCAAGAATATCCAAGGAATTACCAAGCCCATCAAGATCAAGAAGTATGGCCCCACCTTTGGACTGGGGTATGAGTATACCTGGGAAGAATTCAAGGATTGGTCACTACCCTGGCGTGGCCCTTAATATCCATTGGAGCAGCCAATACCGCGTCTGTAGCAGATTTTCCAACCGGCCAAAGTCATATACGGGTCAGAAGAAGAGGAAGCACTGACAGCAATGGGGAGTTTGTTTTCGGAAGATGATAACATGGATTGTTGCGTCATTTTGGGGGGGGAGGCCCTTCTCTACAAGTTGTGAGCCGAGGAGAGCGCCTCAACAATTGGTCAATCAAAACCATCAGAGCCGGCGTAACTCGGGGTAGCAAGGCTGAACAAAGCACCACACACTATTTTTTTTACTAGTTTATTTTTCTTTCGCATTTTTATTTTTTTCGCAAGAAAGAGCTCCGATGTTCAAAACATTTACAGAATTTATTAATCTTACGCTTATTAGTTTCATTACTTCACGCAAACACCATTGCCATTACTTATCTTGATGAAATAATGATTGTGATGTGTAACGAGACAACGCAACAAACGAACATAGATTCATAGGAAGATGATATGCCGGAAGAGATTGTTAATGAAGTTGAGAATTTCGAAAATAGGCCTAAATCCAACTTGGACGAGACTGAGATTGTCAACCTGGGAGATGCAGAAAACATCAAAGAAACACGAATCAGCGTCCATTTGTTGCCGTCAGAAGAGAAAAAAATATACAGAGTTCCTAAGAGAGTATGAAGACATATTTGCTTGGTCATACGACGACATGACTAGTCTAAGCACATCCATTGTGTCTCACAAAATGCCGACCGATCCAGCATGTCTGCCAATGAAGCAGAAGCTCAAAAATTTCAAGCCAGATATGAGTTTGAAAATTAAGGAAGAAGTCCCTAAGCAAGTCAACGCTACGGTTCGCAGAGTGGTAGAGTATCCGACATAGTTAGCCAATATTGTGCCAGTACCAAAGAAGGACGGGAAAGTTAGAGTCTGTGTTGACTACCAGGACCTCAATCGGACCAGTCCAAAAGATGACTTCTCCTTGCCGAACATACACATCTTGATTGATAACTGCTACAAGCATGCACTCATTCTTTGATTATTTTGCTGCATACCACCAGATATGGATGGATGAAGAAGATGCGGAGAAAATAGCCTTCATTACACCATGGGGATGTACTGCTACAAGATGATTCCATTCGGGTTAAAGAATGCAGGGGCCACCTATATGAGGGCCATGACTACCATTTTCCATGATATGATACACAAGGAGATCGAGGTATATGTAGACGAAGTCATCATTAAGTCCAAGAAAGCCGCCGATCACATGAATAATTTAAGGAAATTCTTCAATAGACTGAGAAGATACAACCTGAAATTGAATCTTGCAAAATGTGCATTCGGGGTTCCAACTAGGAAATTGCTTGGGTTCATTGTTTGTCACTGAGGGAAGGAATTGGATCCATCAAAGGTCAAAGCTATTCAACAATTGTCACTGCCAAAGAACAAGAAAGAAGTAATGAGTGTCTTGGGGAGACTTAACTACATCAGCCGGTTCATACCACAATATAATGTCATATATTAGCCAATCTTCAAGATGCTAAAGAAGGACGCTGATACCAAATGGACTGATGACTACCAAAAATCCTTCGACATAATCAAGGAGTACCTATCAACACCGCAAGTTTTGGTTCTCCCGAACCAGGTAGACCCCTACTACTCTACCTTGTAGTATTGGATGAAGCGTTTGGTTGTGTTCTGGGGCAGCATGATGAAATGGGGAGAAAAGATCATGACATCTATTATCTCAGCAAGAAGTTCACCCCGTACGAAGCCCGGTATTCTCTATTAGAACGTACCTGTTATTCTTTGACTTGGGTAGCCTAGAAATTGGGGCACTATTTCTGTGCTTACACCATGTATCTCATATCAATAATGGACCCATTGAAGTACATCTTCTAGAAGCCCATGTCTACCGGCAAGCTAGCCAAGTGGCAAATTCTGCTGAGTGAATTCGACATTGTCTACGTGACTCAGAAAGCATCAAAGGACAGACACTAGCAGATCACCTTGCTGAAAACCCTGTGGATGGAGAATACGAGCCACTAAAAATGTATTTTCCGGATGAAGATATATCATTCATAGGAGAAGACATTGTAGAGTCCTATGACAGTTGGAGGATGTTTTTCGATGCAGCAGCAAATTCAAAAGAAGTTAACTTAGGGGCAGTCCTAATATCATAAACCTACCTGCATTATCCAGTATCCACCAAGCTCAGGTTCCCATGCACAAACAATATGGCCTAATACAAAGATTACATCTTAGGGCTCAAGATGGCCATTGACATGAATGTCCAAGAGTTGCTAGTAACTGGAGATTCGAATTTGCTTATACATCAGGTCCGAGAAGAATGGGCAACTAAGAATTCCAAGATACTCTCCTATTTCCACCATGTATAGGAGTTGAGGAAGAGATTCATAAAGACAGGATTTTGGCATGTATCCAGAGTCTAAAATGAGTTTATCGACGCATTGGCAACCCTATTATCTATGATTCAGCATCCAAATAAGAACTTCATAGACCGTATTCCAGTGGAGATTCACGATCAGTCAGCTTATTGTGCTCATGTCGAGAAAGAAACGGATAGAAAGATTTGGTTTCATGATATCAAGGAATATTTGACAAAGGGAGAATACCCAGAACTTGTAAATTCTACTCAGAAGTGCACATTCCAGAAGTTATCTAACAATTTCTTTCACATCGGAGGAATCCCATATAGTAGAACTCTTGATTTGGGATTGCTAAGGTGTGTCGATGCAAAGGAAGCGTCTAAACTGTTAAAAGAAATCCATGATGGGACCTGCAGTCCACATATGAACGGTTTTGTCTTATCCAAGAAGATACTCCGGGTAGGTTATTTTTGGATGACTATGGAAACGGACTGCATCCAGTTTATCCAAAAGTGCTATCATTGTCAGATACATACAGACATGATAAAGGTACCTCCAAACGAGCTTACTACAACAAGCTTGACATGGTCGTTCACTGCTTAGGGAATGGACGTTATCGGACCTATCGAGCCCGCCACTTCAAACGGGCATAGGTTCATTCTAGTAGCAATTGATTAGTTCACCAAATGGGTTGAAGCAGCATCATACAAAGCAGTGACTAAGAAAGTTGTGGCAGACTTTGTCCGCAGCCACATTGTTTGTCGATTTGGGATTCCAGAATCAATCATCAGAGATAATGGTTCCAATCTCAACAGTGATGTGATGAAGGCTATGTGTGAAACTTTCAAGATCAAACACAAGAATTCTACAGCTTACAGGCCTTAGATGAATGGAGCTATTGAAGCCACCAATAAGAACATCAAGAAGATACTGAGAAAGATGGTAGAAAAGCATTAGTAGTGGCATGCGAAGCTATCATTTGCTTTGTTAGGATACCATATCACAGTTTACACATCAACTGGGGAAATGCCCTATATGCTGGTTTATGGTACAGAGGTAGTCATCCCCTCCAAGGTAGAAATTCCTTCCTTGAGGATCATACAGGAAGCGGAACTCGACGATGCAGAATAGGTAAAGAGTCGCTACGAGCAATTAGCCCTTATTGATGGAAGGAGAATGAACGCAGTTTGTCATGGTCAACTTTATCAGAACAGAATGTCCAGAGCCTTCAACAAGAGAGTCAGACTAAGATGGTTCACACCAGGGTAGCTAGTGTTGAAGAAGATTTTTCCACATCAAGATGAAGCCAAAGAGAAATTCTCTCCCAATTGGCAGGGTCCATACATGGTTTATCGGGTTCTGACAGGAGGAGCCCTCATACTTGCAGAAATGGACGGAGAAGTTTGGCCAAAACCAATCAATGCAGATTCAGTCAAACGATACTATGTGTAACCATTTATGATTTCCTTATGTAATTTCAACTACACCTGACCTGATTCCCATTTAAAAGGGGAAACGTAGGTAGCCCTATGGGTTAGGTCACAATTCAATAAATTTTCATTCCCCCTCCCCTCCATACCCCACCCCCCCTCCACACCGCAATTGGAAACTGGGGAAGAATTTTGAGGAGGACCCTCAAAATTCCAAAGTAACTTCATCCAATCATCACAAGCAGCCGTCAGAAATAGCAACCCAATAAACTGGGGCAGATTTTGAGGAAGACCCTCGAAATTCCGGAGCAAAAGAGGTTGCAATGTCTTTAACCGCATAACAATCATTGGTTCATCAAAAGAAAATTATTTCCAATTATGTATTTATGTTACACTTTACTAAATCATGCATATCTATTATCAAATTGCTTTGTTTAGTGACGCTACCGTAATGGTACACAACATTACTGAAAACGGAGCCAAGCAGGACAAGCAAAGTTCACGATGATACAAACTAACCTTTCTCCTCTAGAAAAAATCGCTGAATGCATTTATACACTCATACTTTTCAAGAATACAACACTGAGACCCATCGCACCTATTCACATTTGCTATCCACACACAACATCCCCAGCATCCAGAATATCACAATCAGCTATCACCTATCAGCTATCAAGTCATCAGTTAAGAATTTTACTACTGTTCGCATTTTCTGCATTGCATAAGGCTGCTATTTTGCCTTCCGAGGTTAAACACTACCTCCATCTGCATTTTTTGCATTGCATAAGGATATTATTCTGCCTTCCAAGGTTAAGATCTACCTCCATTGGCATTTCCTGCATTGCATAGGGGTACTATTCTGCCCTCCGAGACTAATCTCTATCTCCATCTGCATTTTTCTACATTGCATAAGGCTACCTTTCTGCCTTCCAAGACAAAGCTCTGTCTCCATTTTCATTTTTTTCCATTGCATAAAGCTAGCTTTCTGCCTTCTGAGACTAAGCTCTACTCCATTTGCATTTATGTATTGCATAAGGCTCCTTTCTGCCTTCCTAGGTTAAGCTATACCTCCATCCACATGGCTAAAATATCACCACTTTATTTCTTTCTTGCACGGCTGAAATATTTTCATTTTTATTTATGTCTTGCATTGGCTGAAATATCGCCACTTTATTTAAATCCTGCATCGGCTGAAAGATCGCCACCTTTATTTACGCTCTTATGGGTTGAAAGACCACCACTTTTTGCATTTCATGGGCGGAAAGATTGCCAAATTATGCAAGGGCATCATTCTTCGAAGGCACCATCTTCATAGCCCGAGAACGACATGCCATAGCCTGAGAACTCCTTTATCTCTTAGATATCATTATTCAAAGGCATCATTCTCATAGCCCGAGAGCATCATTTCACAGCCTGCAAATCATTTATTATACGCTTCATGGCCCAGGACATCATGGTCTAAGGACGTCATCCTAACTGTCCAAAGACAACATTCATGGTCCAACGAGAACTTGCATCACATTTAAATTTATGCATAACATATGTTCGTATTGCTCATTTGCAGGTAAACCGGCTAACAATGGCCGTCTCAGCCGTAGCAATCCCGCTCTGGTTCCCGCGGCCCTACTCGACTACAACCATCCACCCCAACTGAAATATCGCGTTCGTTCTTGAAAGATCTCCATCAGCACACTCCGCCGATAGATCCTGAACTCCATATCTGTAAGACCAGAGATATGTAGGTAGTTCAGAAACCAGAGCACGGTCGAGTCCTTATAACCATTTTCGCTCGGTCAAAATTGGACATCATGTCTTTACTCGACAACTCTTTCATTTTTCTCGGGTAAAGAGGGGCAACTGTTGGTAATTAATTTTTCTCTATGTATTTTTATATATAAAATACTTTCAAAATAACATATATATGCATATATAAGCATACCTAGATATTTTAGTATTTTACCTAATTTTTTAGAAGTTTTAAAATTAATTTATTGTCTATTTTAGCAGTACAAAATCCATAGATATTCCCAAAATCATCAATTTTGGTGAATAATTTATTTTATTCCCCTATTTATACCAAAATATAGTTAAGGTAATTTTTGTATATTTTTACAAATTTATTTGATACTATTAAAGTTAAATTACATATAATTACAATTTTAGCCCATCTTAAGATTAATATCATTTTATAATTGTAAAATTGGTTCTAGTATTTTTAAACTAATATTTATATAATATTAACAAGCTCAGTAGTTTTAATTATATTTTAAAATTATTTATATTTTAAAATTATTTTTACTATTTTATAAAATAAAAGAAAAATTGGCTATTTAACAATTAGCCCTATTTTATTTTAATTACAGCCTATTTTCATTTCAATTTTAGCCCTTAAATTGACCCAATCCTAACCCTTATCAGATCAGCCTAATTTTAAATTTTTACCCAATTTATAGCCTAATTCGAATGACCCAACCTGATCCCCACCTACCCTCTTAAATCTAAGTCATCGATCATTCAGATCAACGACCATTATTTACCCTTCCATAATTAAACCCAAAATGACTACCCTAATTCCCTCATTTCCATCTCTTATCCGCTTTGAAATCCCTTCGTCTCTCAAAACTCTCACAATGCTCTTCGGAACCCCAACCTTCTTCCACCCCTTTTCAACCGCCTTCCACTGGAATCCATGACTTCTCAGGCCATGGATCGCCTGTACACTCCCCCCCCCCCCCCCGCCATTAGACATTGGTTGTTTGATGTTTTAAAGCTTGACCTCAATGGTTCCCTTTTAGATCTTCTCAGATCTATGGTTCTATGGCCTCTCCGGCCTTTGCTCCAGCATATTCAAGCCTCAGGAGTCTGATTCTCACTCATCTGACCCCAGGATCCGACTTTTCCAATCCTTTCTCATTTTTTAAGGTTCCTCCGAAACCCTAAGCTTTTTGAGGTTTTTTCTCGATTTATTTTCTTAGATCTGTGATGTATTTGTGTTCTACTGGACATTTAAAATATTTTCCCCAAATTTTCCTTTTCAAAATCACTTGTCGTCAATTTAGGGTTTCTAAAAGGTTTTCAAAACATCTTTTGATTCTTCCTTCTCTTTTCTTTAGTGTGTTTGCCCTATATTATGCTCGTGTGTTTTCTTTTTACCACGCATGTGTTGTTCTTCTGCTCTATTTTTCTACTATACATGATGCTAATGTGCTCTGTTTTCTACTATGCCTCTAGACTATACTTACATGCTAATCTCTGCTATATTTTCCTACATGATCTTTGCTATGCTTTTCAGTATTATTCTATTGTATGTGTCTCCTACTGAGTTCTTTAATTTTGTTTGCTTTACTGGATTTTGTTCGAGTTCTTGGCTAGCATGTTTCATCTACTTTTCTTAAGTTACCTCTCCTCCTTTCTGAATTTGTTTAAGTCTCGAACGTTTCTTAAATATGGTCTTTATGCTTTTAGAACAACTCTTTCACTTTGTTGCTTCAAAGTTGCTATCATGTCTGTTTGTTTCTCATAAGTCTCTGAAAGAGACTTCTGAGCCTTTATTAGTGGCTAGCCTTCTTGTATCTTTATCTGACTTTGTGTTTGGGTTAGAGTTCTACTTTGGAATACTGGACTATCAGACTTATTCTGAATCTATGCATTTAATTTGAATCTCTTTGTTATGACTCTGAACTTTTTTCCATGCTTGTCTTTTCTAATTAGCATGACAGTCTCTTCTTGATTCACGTATTTGTGTCCTTTATATATCAGAACTCCTCTTTCAAAAGGTTTTACCAACTAATTAATTGATTCTGATATCCTCTAATGAGGTTTTACCAACTATTTGTTGTTTAAATTTAAAGTCACAATTATAGCATGGCCGGGAACCACACTAGTGGATCTTGAGGGGTTTCTAACACCTTCCCATCGATATCATTTCAAGCCCTTACCCATTCTTTGGTTCTTCTCCTTTTAAGTTGAATTTCTTCTTAGTGTCCTAATGCACTTAATTATTAGGTGGCGACTCTTCTAAATTACATACCCAATTCCCAAAAGAAAAAGAGTTGTCCGCCCAAATGTCATAAACCTGATTTCACGAGAAAAAAGGGGCATCGACAAGCACATCATATCATTATTTCGGGCTAGTTTCATGGCATTATGAGCCCGTATGTGTGATACTAGAGAGTGATGACTGAGTGAGGCCGGGGGTCTGGTTATGAGTGACAGCTATGGGATTGGGTTGCACGCCGCAGTGGTTATATTGATGATTATGATAGCGCTTGGGTTGTAGGAGCCCCTCCAAAGTCTATAACATACCCTCAGTGAGCGTAGTTGATATTTTTGAGGGATGGATCTTCCATGTACATGGATCTTGTCCGATGTATTTATACCTAGAGATGGATCTTCTCCATAGGGATGGAATGGCCATTCTCGGTACTAAGTGATTATTGTCACTAATGAGTATACATTCTGGGATAGATCTTCCTAGGGCCGGATGGCCATATACAGTACCAACTAGTTGAGCAATTCTGAGTGGAGGTACATGGTACATTTTCATGAATTCTGTGCATTGGCACGTAGAGATTTGGTGAGCTTTATACTTCACATTGTTCAGATTTGCGTTTACTTCACTGCTTGAGTTGAATACTTTAATGGAAAGCATGCCTACTTTACTGCACATTTTTATTTTGTTTATCTGTTGAGGTTTAGCCCATCACTACCTATCAGTCCATAGTTTGGACTTGTTACTTACTGAGTTTATGTACTCACGTTACCCCCTGCACCTTGTGTCAGATCCAAGTATGTCTGGCCACGATAATGGCTATTGGCTATTCCTGTTGCTGACTTTCATTGGAGATAATGAGGTATCTTCCTAGCGATTGCAGTCCTGCTTTTCTCCTTTTTTATTTTTCATTTAGTGTATTTTAGTATTCTTAGACTATGTTAGTCCTGCTATATTTCAGAATAATTGTAGTGGTTATTCATGACTTAATGACACCTGATGTCGGGCTTTTATTTCCACATTTTGGTTTTTTAATTAATCTCTTTTATGAAATTGTAGTAGAAAAAGGTTATTATCTAACTTTTAATGAAATATCGAATTGTTTAGGAATGTGTCGGTGTGCCTAGTTCCATGATAAGCACTGTTACGACCGAAATGGTTTTGGGTCGTGACACAAATATATTTGCAGTTACATCTGGATCAGCCTGCTAGTTCCCATGCTTATCCTGCAGTTGAGTAATTGCCTATTGTAGTCTCCTATGTTTTATCACTGAGTATAAGTGTAAAGGTTGTCATTAAAAATATTTTAAAAATACTAAAAACTCTTGAAATATTATATCCACAAAGAGATCAAAATATTTGTTAAGTTGATGATAAGAATAAATCAATTGAAATCATGAGGTACAGGGAGAGAGAACTGAGAGCTCAGCTCAACTTCATTTTGTATCGAAATGAACTCAGCTGAGTACAAATAGAGACGAGAGTCGGTTAAATTCAACTAACCGTACAAACCTAACTAACTTTATAACTATTGTCAACTAACTATAACTCTAACTACTTGAGTTAAGTTAAAGTGAGGGTACAACCTCTAAGGCACCTTAGTGCAAAAATCTAGTACTTCTAAGCGTCCATGCCCTCAAGCTAGGGCAAATGAAGATGTTCTTCATTCCTAGATACAAAGAGTGATGTTGATGTTTCCTAAGACCTTCGGTTAGGAGATCATCCTGTTGCTCAGAAGAAGCCAAGTAAATAGTTTGCACAAGACCTAGAAGAATCTTCTCACAAATAAAGTGAGTCTATATCGATGTGTTTGGTACGTTCATAGAAGACGGGGTTAAAAACAATTTGGATGGCTAATTTTTTGTCACAATTCAAAGGTATTGACAAAGAGAGTGGAGGATTGAGTTCCTTAAACATTCCACTAAGCCACACAATCTCAGCTACTATGGAGGCCAAACTTCTATATTCTGCCTCGGCAGAGCTACGAGTCACAAATTGTTTCTTGGATTTTCATGAAATAAGAGAGTTCCCATATTTGATCACATACCTTGCAGTAGATCTCCTGCTAACTAGAAAATAGGCCCAATCAACATCACAAAAAGCCTGAAGCTAATTAGAATTAGAAGTAGAAAATAAAATCCCAAGGCCAGAGGCTTGCTTCACATATCTCACCGCCTTATTAGCAGCCTACATATGAGAAATATTAAGAACATGCATAAATTGACCGAGGCATTGTACAACATAGGAAATATTTGGTCTACTTATGGTAAGTAATCGAATAATGAGTCTCTAATAGCCTCCAGGATCAGGTAAAAAAAAGTCCTGAGATTGACCAATTGTTGATCAAACTTTGTAGAGGTAAGCTTGATATTCAGCTCTAGAGGAGCACCAAGAGGCTTGGATCTAGCGAGCCCCAAATTAGAAACAAATCCAAAGCATATTTCTATGATGCTTGAGGATGCCATCTTTAGTTCATGCAAAATCTAGACCAATGAAGTACCTAAATTCTCCCAAATCCTTGATCTTATAATTACTTTGCAACATATTTTTTGTATCTTGAACCAAATAAGGATCATTCCCTGTGTTGAGAAGATCATCAACATAAATAAAAGAAGAACTAGCTTGTCTCCTAGTTTCGTTGTAATTAAAAAGTAGTAAAGGTGACTCTAAGTGAAGCCAGGGTCAATTAAGGAAGTAGTCAATGTGATGTTCCACAGTCTAGAGGCTTGTTTAAGCCCATAGAGAGATTTGAGCAATTTGCAGGCTAGTGGCTTGTCCAATGGATGAGAAAAATCTTGAGGCAAATGCATATATACTTCCTCATGAAGATCTCCATCTAGAAATGCATTAAAAAAAATACATCTAATAGACACACCAACCATCGACTGTTGCCAAAGACAATACAACTCTGACAGTGATAATTTCCACCACTGGTGAAAAAGTCTCTTGATAGTCAATCCCTTCCTTCTAATTATACCCCTTTGTTTTTAGCCTTGCTTTGAACCTTTTTATTTTACTAGTTGCCTTATATTTGATCTTATACACTTATTTGTAGCTATGGACTTTTTGTTAGTAGGATACGATACTACAACCCAAGTGTTATTATCTTCTAAAGACTGAATTTCAGCCTTCATGGCTTCAATCCTCCTAAACTTTAGCTGCTTCATAGTAGGACTTGGGTTCAACTTCTGTTGACCTCTTTGCTACATAACTTTGATATGAAGTTGAGAGACATGTATAACTCAACACATTAGATTGTGGATACAAGCAAGTACTAGATGTTACCTTATTTTAATCTATACTTACAAAGTCCTTGAGCCATATAGGGGGTTTGCTTGTTCTTTCTGACTTTCTTAGTGTAGCAAGAGCAGGTGTATTAACCACGAGGGTCATCTCTAATGCAATGTCTTCTACAACATGCATGATTTCCACTGAGCTTGTGCCATTATCACTTGTTGTATTCTCCTCTGCATCCCCCAATACTTCTGGATAAGGTGCAACATCTCGAGGTGTAATGTGAATAAGTGAGGATGGTGGTTCTATTTGTTCTTGTTGTTGAGTAGATTTAGTTGCACATTGTTGCTATAAATCAGCAAAAGAGAGAAACTCCCAATCATAATTAACTTACTAGGGTTGTGCATGAATTGAACAAATTGGATTTAGCACATTTCAAATCGAATTTCGTATTTCGGATTCTAGAAAATGCAAATCGAATCCAATATGAATTAATATCGGATCGGATTGCATTTTCAAATTTCGGATCGGATTATTATGCCTAAACGTTGCAAACATATGTATATTTTATTTGTAAAAGAGGCAATATAATAAGAAAAATTTATATTTCTGCAATTATGAGAGTATTATGGTGTCAATATAGCTAAATCCACCGATTGTAAAGATAATAACTTGGAAAAAAATATAAAAGAAGTACTAACTATCTGAATTTAAAGTTTAGTATTTATACATGCCCAAATAATTTCGGATTTCGGATCAGATTGAGTAAATAATATCAATCTGAATCCAATCTAAAATCTGAAATTTTAATAAACACAATCTGAACATTTGACCCAATCTGAAATTTAACGGATTGGTTCAGACTTTAAATATTCGATCCAAATAAATAGCCTTAGAACTTACTGAGGGAGTGTTGGTAATTCTTTCCGAGAAACAAGGTGGAGGGGAAAATTGACTCATAGAAGACTACATCTCTACTCAGAAATATTGTTCTGTTTTTAGTGTCATATAGTATATGTCCTTTCTGAGTGGGCAGATATCCAAGTAGGACTACTTTGGTACCCTTTGGGTCAAAATTTATCCCTTCTTCGCAGATTGGTTGCATAGCAAAGAGAACCAAAAGTTCTCATATGTGAGAAAGAAGGTTGTTTATGATAAAGCAATTCATGTGGCTTCTTATTTCCATGTACTGAAGATTGATTGATGATGTAAACTACAGTTTCAAGACAATCACCCCAAAATCTGATTGGAAGATGACCTTGAAATCTAAATGCTCTATCGGTTTCAAGGATGTATCCATGCCTCCTTTACACCATCCTATTTTGTTGGGGTATGTGTAGACATCCCATATTATTTGAATATTTTGCACTGTTCTTGTTAAAAGATCCAGTATTTTATTGTCTGACCTGAAAGTTTTAACCTGTTTCTCAAATTGAGTATGAACCAGACCAAGGAAGTTTTTAAGTATAATAACTACATCAGATTTTAGATTCATCAAGAACACTGGTATTATCTAGAAAAGTCACGGAACAGTGTAAGAAAATATCTTATTTTATTATATGTAGGCATTTTATAAGGACCCCGGTCATCCATGTGCAAAAAAATTGAAAGTTTCAATAGATTTATTATCACTAGTAGCAAATAGCATTCTAGTCTGCCTAACTATTGGGCATACATCACAATGATCAATGCTAAAACTCGTTGTATTCTTAAACTCAGTGATCTTTCTCAATACAGACATAGGAACATGTCACATTCTTTTATGCCAGATTTCTACATCTACTGTCTCCGGTACACTTCCTTTCCTACAAGAATATAGGACATGCAAATCTTCTTCCTCTCTACCAATCTCCTTCACCTTTCAAAATGAAGAGATCTTGAACTATGAAGAAGTCAAGGAAGAATGTGGCATAACATTTCAAGTTGTTGGTCAACTTAGAAATAGACAAGAGGTTGAACTTAAATTTTGGCTCACATAATACATTCTCAAGTAGATCACCTCAAGTTTATTGGCAATTCCCTGTCTAAGTTATGACGGTTGCCTTTCCATTTGGCAATCGCACATTTCCAGAATTTCCTATCATTATATCATTACATAAAGAATTTTTATTACTAATTATGTGATTTGTTGCCCGTGTATCTACTATCCATTTTAAGCCAGCCTCATTGATTAAAGAGACTGTTCCTTCTATATTTGCATTGTATTCAGTCACTGGAGAATTGCTTAGTATGTATAAGATATGCTAGTGCTGCTCTTGTGTAAGGTGTGGTGTTTGTGGTCTGTTCCCAGTGTGCTAAGCCATGGTGTTTTCGCCACTGCTTAAGTTTCATACTACTGCATTAGCCTTCTCTATTCCCTTAAAATCACCAAGATATCCTATGATCTTGTAGCAGTTCTCTTTAAGATTCCCCTCCATATGACAAAACTCGCATTGCATTAATTTGTACCAGTTATTCTTCGTGTGTCCTTTCACGTTGCAAAAGTCACAATACACATATGGCTTTCTCTGCTTATGTGGTTCATTATGTGCGGTGAAAAGAGCTATAAGCGCCATATGTTCATTCGAATTGTAAGCTCCCACTGCAAATAGTTTTTGACCTTCATCTTGCACAATTAATGCATAAGCTTGGTTGATAAAGGGTGTAGGTGACATCATGAGAATCTAGCTACGAGCCTAACTATATCAATCCTTCAAACCCATGAGGAACTGCAACAGTCTTTGGATCCTCAAGTGAGTTACAAAGTCCTTTGATTTGTCAAAACAAGAAGGTATGGCATAATAGAATCAACCTCATCCCACAAATCTTTCATCTTTGAGTCGTAAATCGAAATAATGGAAACATCTTGTGTCATTGTTGCAATTTCTTATGAAGATGATAAACCCTAGAAAAATTCACCTTATTAAACCTTTCTTTTAGATTTACCCATACAGAATGTGCATCAATGTGGAACAATACTCCGCTAAGTAAATCATTACTCATAATTCACGATTTGACCAAAGCACTACATCGATCATATTGTTTTTCAAAATCTTTATCCATATTTTCCCTCTAAATTGAACCATCTATATAATCCAATTTGTTCTTACACTCTAAGGCTAGTTTTATTGCTCTGCTCCAAATACTATAATTTTCCATACATGTAAGAACAATTCATGTTTGAATCTCACTTAGTAGATCTGATGGTTGGAGCCGTAGGGGTGTTCAAGACCGATCCGAAACCGAAAACCGATCCGAAACCGAAGCTTAATGGCTTAGTGGTAACGGCTTAACGGCTTAACGGACGGGGAACGTATTAAAATTTTTTTATTAACGGCTTATCGGATTGGAGGCAGATTATTCAATTTTCTTAACGGGTAATCCGTTAACCCGTTAAGAATATATATAATTTATTTTTATTTATATAATTATATATATTAAATATAAAAAAACCTTAAAAAAAAGAATAAGTATAGTGTTCTGTACAGTGTACTCAGTACTCACTGACTCACTGTCTCGGATGGTGCTCTCCACTCCACTCAACCACAAAAAAAATTTCTTATATTCTAATGCCTAATTAGTAATTACTATTTCTCATTCTAGAGAAAGACTCAAAGAAAAGTGAGACTGAGGTCTGAGAACAGAGAGGAGAGAACTGAAACCCTAACACCTAAAGCAGCAGCCGCCAGCCAGTACCCAGTAGCCACCAATCATTTCCGCCTCCGCTCGTTGTCGTCTACTTCCACCAGTCGTCGGTCTCCCTCCTCTCGCCATCTCGTCTCTCCACTTCTCCAGGTACTCTTCTTATCCTCGTCTAAATGATTTAGAGACGGCTTATCGTAGATTTTAACTTTTTTGAGATACAAATAAGTTATTTCAAGGAGTTGGGGACTTTAGTGGCAGGAGGCAGTTAGGGCAAAGCTTGAAAGCTACATGGAAAGCCATGAAATATAAGAAAGAGTTAGCTTTGGGGTTAGCACTACAGTTGATGTACCTTTTCTTTAACACAACACTCTTGTTCGGGTTTCCAGGGAACCCGATGGATTCACTTTGATGATTTATCATTTGGTGCTTTATTGCCAGTATTTTTTTGGAAAATCAGTTATAAAATTTAAGAAATGAATTTGTGAGACAGTAGGACAGAAGCAGTGATCAGCCCTCATGGTGTAGGAGTTTGGAAGTTTTTAGAAGCCAACAGTCAAGCTTTTCCTCAATGTTGCAATCAGAATAGAGAATGTAGGAGCTAATTAAATCTTTTACTAATTGCATACGTTGTGTTTAAAAAAAAAACTGGACAGTGAGCTACTGAGCTTGCTGCTTGCATTATAAATTGAATGTATTGTGCGGACAAAATACATTTGAGCCCATAGGTATTAAACTGATAAACCGCCCAGTAACCGCCCGATAAGAGCTAACCCGATACCAATCCGCCCGATATCTTATCGGGTGGCTAACGGATGAATACATTTAAAAGCCGATAACCGTTAAGCCAAACCGTTAAAGTAAAAAGCCGCCCAATCCGCCCAATGAACACCCCTAGTTGGAGGTAAAGTGGATGATTGTGGTCAATTGCGCTTGAAACTGAAGTTTCGGCATTGGAATTCACCATTTACCCAAATTACGGTTTCAGTTTGACGATTTGTCAAAGAAATTATGCAAGCTTTGAAGAAGAATCTCTCGATTTCCTTACTAATTATCGGAAGTGAAATCCCTAGATCTTTTCATTCACCGATTTGATACCATGTTAAGTTGATAAGAATAGAAAATAAATTAAAATCTTGAGAGAGAGAGAGAGTGAGTGTGTGTGTGTGTGTGTGTTGAGAGCTCAACTCAACTTATTTCTGTATAGAAATGAACTTAATTCAGTACAAATAGAGAAGATAGGCAGTTATATACAACTAACCTAACCAACTTTCTAACTTTAGTCAACTAACTACAACTCTAACTATCTAGGTTAAGATAAAGTGAGAGTACAACTTTTAAGGCATCTCAGTGCAAGTATCTAATACTTCTACAATATCAAATAATATTTTTCGCAACACCAAACTGATCAAGAGAGATTCTTCCTTAAGATCAACTCGAAATGCATCCAAACATGTCTTAATAATCAAATACTTCGAGAAAATCTGCAATATTCTTTGATCAAGAAATATACCACTGCGGCCCTCGATTGATGAAACAGGAAGGAGCAATCAAGAGAAGCCATTCCTCATGATTGATCCGAAGTCCTGGCCAACTTTTATGGAGATCAAAATACATCCCAAGGAAGTCTACATCAACCTATGTTCGTAAAACAATGACTCTCGAATTACGAAGATAATTCCAAAAGAAGAATCCAGAGAACAAACATAATTGTAGTTACAAAGAATCATCACAGATTTATTTTTTCTTCATTAAAAAGGTAAATTTAAAATGAATTCCAACTTTACCTCTTTAAAATATTGATATTGAGGCATTTAATCTTTTGATAACTATTTAAGAGAAGGAAGTATTTACATTGTATAACCAAGTTGATCGGTCAAATATAAGTTTAGAATGATATCATAAATCATTCAAAATAATAAGACTACATTTCATGTCTAAAGCAAATCATATCAATTTACTTAGACTGATAAATAAATTGAGGCGTGATTAACTTCCTATGATTTAATAATAATAGTATACACAAATAAATATAAATATATGATTAAGAAATGAGATAAAAATAAAATAATATAGTAATAAAAGTTAAAAACAAGATGTATAGGAGGAGAATATAGATGTTATCTTATTCAAGTGTGTTTCTTGTGTGTTCAATACCCTATTCATAAGATACATGAAAGGTTACAAGAATACACCTAAAGGTTACAAATATTAATTGATGAATTAACTAAGTACATGAACTCAAATAGTTCATGGAATAGGGATGTCTAGGAGTATTCAATGGACATCCACTCTAACATATTCATAACACTCTCTCTTGGATGTCCATCTAAAAGATAATGTGTCTCGTTAAAACTTTACAAGGAAAGCCCAATGAGAAAAGCCTAGCGAAGGAAAAAGAGTACACATATCTTATAATACGCATTGAGTTCCGCCTCATTAAAAACCTTACCAGGAAAACCCACTTGGGACAAAATCTTGGTTAAGGGAAAAGAGTACAGCGCGTATTATACTCTCCCTGACGAAAGCTTTATTTGATATCTCGAAGACGACAAATTCAGATCTTATGTCTCAGCTTCTCAAATGTTGATGTTGTCAATGCCTTAGTGAATAAATCTCCTAGATTGTCACTTGAACGGATTTGTTGAACAATTATCTCACCATTTTGTTGAAGATCATATGTGAAAAAGAACTTTGGTAAAATGTGCTTTGTTCTGTCTCCTTTGATATATCCTCCTTTAAGTTGAGCTATGCAAGCCACATTGTCTTCATACAATATCGTTGGATTCTTCGTTTTTAAAGAAAGACCACACAATTGTTGAATATGTTGAGTCACTGATCTCAACCATACACATTCTCGACTAGCTTCATGAATAGCTATTATCTCTGCATGATTGGAAGATGTAGCCGCTAAAGTTTATTTTTTTGAACTCCATGAAATAGTTGTACCCCCACAAGTAAATAGATAACCCGTTTGAGATCGAGCTTAATGTGGGTCACACAAATAACATGCATCTGCATAACCAATCAACTTTGAATCGGATTCATAAGAATAAAATAATCTCATATCAATAGTCCCTCAAAGGTTTCTAAAAATATGCTTAACACCATTCCAGTGTCTTGTTGTTTGAAAAGAACTAAATCTTGCTAATAAACTTATTGCAAAAGTTATATTTGGTCGAGTATTATTTGCAAGATACATTAGTGCCCCAATTGCACTAAGATATGGAGTTTCATCACCAAGAAGCTCTCCATCATTTTCATGAGGTCGGAATGGATCTTTATTTATATCAAGTGATCTCACAACCATCGGGGTACTCAATGGATGTGCTTTATCCATATAAAAACGCTTTAGGATCTTTTCGGTATAAGTTGATTGATGGACGAAAATTCCATCTTTCATATGCTCAATTTGTAGACCAAGACAAAATGTTATCTTTCCAAGATCTTTCATTTCGAACTCTTTCTTCAAATAGTCTACTGCTTTTGGAAGTTCCCCAGGAGTTCCAATGATATTTAGATCATCAACATATACTGCGATTATAACAAATTCAGATTCAGACCTTCTTATAAATATACATGGACAAATTGGATCATTCTTATACCCTTCTTTCAGCAAATACATACCCAGGCGATTATACCACATTCGCCTTATTGTTTCAATCCGTATAAGAATTTTTGAAGCTTTATTGAATAAGTTTCCCGAAAATTTTATTAGTTTCAGGAACTTTAAGCCCTTTGGGAATTTTCATATAACTTTCGTTATCTAATGTGCCATACAAATAGGCTGTGACAACATCCATTGGATGCATATCAAGTTTTTTATGGACTGCCAAATTTATAAGATACCTGAGAGTGATTGCATCCACGACAGGAGAATATTCTTCATATAATCAATTCCATGTCTTTGTGAAAATCCTTGTTCCACAAGTCGTGCTTTATATCTAATGACTTCATTTTTATCATTTCGTTTTCGCACAAAAATACATTTGTATCCCACTGGCTTTATCCTTCAGGTGTTCGAACTATACGTCCGAATGCTTTACGTTTTTCAAATAGTGCTAATTCTGCCTGGATATCGTCTTTCCATTTTAGCCAATTATTTCTCTGTCTACATTCATCGACAGATCTTGGTTCAAGATTATCATCTTGTTCCATTGTTTCAACAGCAACACTATAAGCAAAAATATTGTCGACAATAATATTATTTCGGTTCCACCTTTTTTTGTAGAGACATAACTTATTGAGATCTCCTCATTCTTACTATTTTTAGGTACTTGGACCTCCTCTGAGGTCTTGTCATTTGTTAGGTCACAAGGCTCTTTTTGAGCAATTGCCTCCATATTATAATCTCTTAAATCATTTGCTTCTTTTGGCTTTCGAGGATTTTTATCTTTGGAACCAATTGGTCTACCACGTTTCAAGCGTGTCTTAGACTCATTTGCATTTATAGATTGTCCAATCGGAACATCAATTCGAATAGGAGCATTAGCAGCTGAAATATGTGATTTAGTCACCCTTGGTAGGTTAGTGAATGCATCTGGCAGTTGATTTGCAATATTTTGTAAATAAATTATCTTTGAACCTCATGTTCACATTGCTTTGTTCGAAGATCTAAATGAGATAGTGATAATGCATTCCAATCTATCTCTTTTTGCAATTGGTTCTTTTCTCCCCCTAATATTGGGTATACTAATTCATCAAAATGGCAATTAGCAAATCTTGCCGTAAATAAATCTCCAGTCATAGGTTCCAAATATTTTATTACAGAAGGAGATTCATACCCAACATATATCTCCAATCTTCTTTGGGGTCCCATCTTTGTGCGTTGTTGTGGAGCAATTGGAACATATACTACACATCCAAATATTCTAAGATGGGAAATATTTGGCTCCTAACCAAAAGCCAATTGTATTGCTGAGACTTTATGATAACTTGTAGGTCTAATCCGCACAAGAGCTGCTGCATGTAAAATAGCATGGTCCCATGCTGAAATGAAAAGTTTTACTCTCATAAGCATTGGTCTAGCAATTAATTGGAGACATTTGATCAATGATTCTGCTAGACCACTTTGAGTATGAACATGAGCAACTGGATACTCAATTGTTATCCCAGTTGATATGAAATAATCGTTAAAGGAATATGACGTAAATTCACCAGCTTTATCAAGACGGCGTATCTTAATTGCATAATCTAGAAATTGTGCTCTTAATCTTATTAATTGAGCTAGTAACCTCGCAAAGGCCAAATTACTGGTTGATAACAAGCATAGATGTGACCATCTTGTAGATGCATCTATCAAAACCATATAATATCTGAATGGTCCACATGGAGGGAGTATGGGCCCACATATATCACCTTGTATACGTTCCAAAAATGCAGGAGATCCAACTCCAACTTTAATTATTGATGGTCTAATAATCAGTTTTCTTTGAGAACATGCGGCAGAAGAGAATTCCTTAGTTTGAAGAATATTCTGGTTCTTCACTGAATGACCACGTGAATTCTCAATTATTTTCGCATCATAGTATAATCAGAATGGCCCAACCGGTCATGCCAAATAATAAAATCGTTAGTAAACTTCTTGTTTACTTTGACATGTGATTCAACTACACTAATATTAGTGTAGTTTAATCCGGAGGAAAATGGGGGAAGCTTTTCAAGCACATACTTTTTCTCGCTTTTATTGTAGTGATATAAAGGTATTCAACCTTTCCTTCATTGGTAGTCTCAATATGATAGCCATTTTGGCGAATATCTTTGAAACCCAATAAGTTTATTTGAGACCTACTACAAAATAATGCATCATTAACAACCAATATAGTTCCTCCTGGTAGTAATACAGTAGCACTTCTAGAGCCCTCAATTAATTTTGCACTATCAAATATTGTAATTATATTGGCTTCTTTCTTAATTAAATAAGAGAAATATCTCTTATCGTGCGTCGTAGCACTATCCAGAAGACATATTTCTTTGTTATTATTCATACGGTCAATTGAAGACTGGGAAGTTTTCATATTCTTCAAAAAGAAAAAAATATATATATCATAAGTAATATAGAAAATTTAAGAACAAAAGAAATTACATTTATGAAATTAAAAATCTACAATATAAAAAGTTTTATTCAAAATATGAACTTCATAAAAATAAAACATTTATCTCATAATTTTTCCAATAATAAGTTTTCAGTGATGCTCAAAGAAGTCTCCAGCTTCTAAATGAGTAATATCTGCAAGACCTTCAAAAATATCATCTTTATATGCAAGGTTTGCTTCAACTTTATCATGATTATTCATAGGGCCCGCCTCAACATCATTTGAAAAGTCAAGTGAAAAATCATGCCCAATGATTTTTCATATCACAACGGTGACAAACATTACCTTTGCCGTTTGAAGAATTACTCTGAGAACCCTTCTTGTTCTCTTGTTTATAACGACCACCACAATGGCGATTATTATTTTTCCCCTTAACACGCACACATATATTTATACGGCTACGATAATTATTTTATCTTTTTTCAGGCTTTGGATCAATCATTCCCAGATTCACTTCTGGAAATGGAGCTGATCTAGTGGGGCGGGCTTCATGTTTTTTATTAAAAGGGCATTATGTTGTTCTGACACCGAAAGGCATAAAATTAACTCAGAATATTTCTTAAATCACTTTTTACGGTATTATTGTTGTAACACTATATTTGAGGCATGAAAAGTGGAAAGAGTATTTTCCAGCATGTCTTCATCATTCATAGGTTCCCCACATAATTTTAGTTAGGAAATTATTCTATATACAGCAGAATTATATTCACTTATGGTCTTATAATCTTGTCGTCGTAAGTGCATCCACTCACGACGAGCTCTCGATAATACCGTGGCCTTTCGGTGGTCATATCGTTTGTTTAAACTAGTCCATAATTCAAATGGATCTTTCAAGGTTAAATATTTACTTTTTAACCCTTCATCGAGATGATGGCGAAGGAAAATCATGGCTTTCGCCTTATCCTGACTTGATACTTTTTTTCCTTCTTTATAGTGTCACCAAGACTTTTAGCGTCAAGGTGAATTTCAGCATCAAGTACTCATGGCAAATAGTTATTTTCAGAGATGTCAAGTGCTATAAATTCAAGCTTTGATAAATTCGACATAGTGAAACTATCATAAAAAGAAGTGAATTAGAATGACAAGAATTATTATCAATGAAAAATTTAGTGCAATGCATAATCGTGTATTAATATTCTATATGTAGGTTTACCAAATAAATAATTATGTGCAATGCGATTATAAATAATGTTTAATATTACCCACCAAAACTTTAGACGTGTAGGTATATTTTCATTGAATAAATAAGTGAACTAATATGTACTAGTTTAATTTTATTCTACTTAGAATACATTTCAATAAGCTAAGTAGGTATAAAACTAGATGATATCAATTCTGACAAGTTTCAACATTCAATGCGATACATCTAATAGTTAAGTCAATAATTTTAAATGCATTAATTAGTTTGTACACTTAGGTGATATATTTACTGAATACGCATTTAAACCTTTTAAAAATTTTGCAAGAGTTCCTTCTAAATGCATATTCTGTTAGAATATTTGGACGTCGGCTTAATTAGTCTAATTATTTTAATTCAATTTTAATACTTATTTATTTATATGTATGATTAAACATCTTCGTAGTTTATGTAATGAAAAATAAATAAATTAACTGAAATTTATTATCTTCATACCAATGCAATTATTATAATCATATTCAAAACAAGTTATGAATATGGTAATTAAATTGCATGTTAAAGAAAATCCTAATATAAACATTATAAACATAGGAATGCATACTTGAATCGGAAAAGAAATTGACTACCTCTTTTAGGAAGTAGATAAAATTCGGATGAAGCAGATAACCTTAGTTGGTTAGAACCTCGTGCTGATAACGTATTAAGAAATGAGAGAAACATAGAATAATATAGTAATAGAAATAAGATGTATAGGAGGAGAATGTAGAAGCTATCTTATTTAAGCGTGTTTCTTGTGTGTTCTCCATAAGATAAAAAATACCCTATTTATATGATACATGAAAGGTTACAAGAATACACCTAAATGTTATAAATATTATGTGATGAATTAACTAATTACATGGACTCAAATAATTTATGGAATAAAAATATTTAGGAGTATTCAAATGGTCACTCTTAACATATTCATAACATATATTATATTTTTATTGAATGTGTATAAACAAAAGTCAAACTACAGTTAGAGAGAGAAGTGAGAAAAGAAAAAGGAAAAAAAAGAAAAAAAAGAAAGGAGGAGTGAGGAGTGAGGAGTGGGGGTTGGGTGTGAAGAGGGGCAAGAGGGCTATTAGACAAAGGGTGTCTGGTGAGCCGGTTCAGATCCGGGACCGGACCGGGACCGTCGGTCCTAGCGGGCCTGGCGGTCCTGCTGGGCCGGTCCTGGCGGTCCCGGTCCTACCGGTCCATAAAACCCGTGACGGGCCGGTCTTTTTGTTTAAATCGTCATGCCGGGACCGCCTGGTGGGCCTGGGCCGGTCCTGACGGGCCCAACGGCTATTTTTTTAATTTTTTTTTAAGGATCATTAACGGCATTGTAAAATAGCCATTTCGCCCCCAAACTTTATATAATTACACTTTTTTCCATTTCTCAACTATAAATACCCCCTCATTCTTTCAGTTTTATTCACCAATTCATCAATATCTCTCAATCTCTCTCAAGCTCTCTTTCAATCTTTCTACTACAAGTGCTTAATTTATTGTTGAAAATTCGTGAAAAATTATGAAGTTGTTGAATTGAAGTTTTCAAGTGTTCAACGATTTTCAATTTTCAAGAAGTTGTTCGGCAATCCG
The DNA here is from genome assembly GCA_034376525.1 of Nicotiana benthamiana. Classification (NCBI taxonomy): domain Eukaryota; kingdom Viridiplantae; phylum Streptophyta; class Magnoliopsida; order Solanales; family Solanaceae; genus Nicotiana; species Nicotiana benthamiana. The sequence continues at coordinate 7,828,102 of CM067325.1, forward strand.
GTAAACTCGTTTCAACTCTTACGTGTTAATAATATAATTTTGTGTTGTTTAGTTTGCATAATTCTAATTAATATGGCATTTTCTTTGAAAAAAATGTTCGGTAAAGGAAAAGATAAAATCGGTGAAAGTGGTGGCCATACTACTATCCTTTCCCCGGCTTCCCGACCTACAAAAGATAAGCAAGTTGAAAGTAGTCACCAACCTAGACGTCCTAATCCGCCTCCCGTAATGCTTGATAGTGATCACCCTTGTTTTCAATTTACCGATAGTGAATTTCTACATGATGTTGCAGTAGGTGATAGATTAGATGATGAAATTATGAATGCTCTTTACCATAATGAACCTATCTTAGAGGAAAATGAGGATGATAATGATGATGATGAAACACAAGCACCAGATTTAGATGATACACCTACTAGTTCTGTTCATAACTCAGGTAATGCACCGGCACACTCACCTGTAGAAACTCTAACTTTTAGTAGACAACCTGCTAAATGTCAAGAAACATCATTAGTTTGGCATTTTTTTACTCAAGTAAGAGAACACAATAAGGCTAAGTGTAAAACTTGTGGAAAATTACTGGTTCATAAATATACTGGAGACCGTAGCGGCACAGGTAGTTTGGTTAGACACATAAAATTACACCCTAGAGATAGGGCTAGATTTTTCAAATGCAAGCGCAGCAAGAGGGGACAAGTGTAGAGTCTCAAGTTAACCCTAGTACAGGTTCAAATCTAGTTCAACCAGGAATTAACACTGTCACCGGAGGTATTTTATATTACGATCCAAATAGGGATCGTGAAGAATTAGCAAAAATGATTACTGTTATGTGCTTGCCTTATACTTTTGCTTCTAATCCTAATTGGGTTCATTATATTAGAAGAGTTTTTAATCCTACTTATAAAGGTTGGCCTCGCGCAACAGTTAAGGCCGATATTTATAAATTCAAGCATGAATATGAATAATATTTGCGCTATTTATTTACTCATATACCAAATTATATTTCTATTACAACTGATATTGGTAGAAGTAATAGTGACTGTGATTATCTAACTGTTACAAGTCATTGGATAGATGAGGACTGGACAATGCAAAAACGCATAATTGCATATAGAATAATTAATTCACGTCACACGGGTAGGTTTATAGCTAACATTGTTTCAGATATATGTAGATATTTTTGCTTTAGCGATAAAATAATGGCAATTTTTATGGATAATGCTTCTAGTAACACTAGTGCAATAGGCATGCTAACACAAACCCTTAATCCTGCATTTAGTAATATTTTCCACGTTAGATGTATTTGTCATATTTATCATTTAATTGGTATGCGAATATTAAACATAGAAATTAAAAATGTGAGAATGGCTCTTAATTGGTTATTTTATTCAAACCGTAGAACTAGACTTAGAGAGTATTTTAAAAAATATGACGAATATGACCTTAGAGAAAGAAAGGTTCCTAAACCTTGCCCGACTAGGTGGAATTGTTTGTACGAAAGTTTAGTAGTTGCGTATGAATATAGAAACCCAATTAATGCTACGTTTAATTCTCGGGTAGGTGGTGAGGATGATGATGAAATGCTTACTACCCAAGATTGGACTAATGTTAAAATTCTTTTAGATTTTTTAGAACATTTTCAAGTTGCTACAAATGCATTTTCTGGGCAATATTATCCTACTATTTCAAACTGTTTAGTTTATATTGCCGCACTAGCTGATTTGTTTGTTGAAATTAGCAAGAGTGGAGATATTTATGAACTTGCTATAAATGAAATGAAACAAAAGTTTAAAAAATATTTTTTCCCTATCCCTCATATTTTTGGTGTAGCTGCAATGTTAAATCCAACAATGAAATTAGGAGGTCCTCATTTTTGGTATTCTAATATTTATAAAGCTTTAGATCTTTCAGAAGAGGAAATTGCTACACTTGCTGATGCAAAAGCATCAATTAAAATTAATGCTCAAACTGTTTATAATGCTTATAAACAGGCGTTAGAGCATGTTAGGACAAATATTCCGACCCCTACTTCGTCTAGCTCACAATCGTCTAAAAGAGTTGCGGGCTTAACAGCTCTTAAATCTTGGACGGAGTTCCAGGGTTCTCAAGGTGATAATTTTGATGAAATTTTCCATCTAAATGAACTTCAAGTTTACTTGTCACAGGGACTAGAAAAGGAGAATCCAGATGGCTCTTTCGATCTTTTGGAATGGTGGAAGTCAAGGGCAAAATATTTTCCCGTTCTTGCAAGGATGGCTCGTGATGTTTTATCAATTCAAGCTTCAACTGTTGCATCGGAGAGTGCTTTCAGTCAAGCAAGACTACAAATCGGTGATCATGGAGCGGCGATGAGGGAGAGCTTGGAAAAATCGGTGCTTTTTAGAGATTAGATCCGCGCGGAAAGAAGAAACTTTGGCATTGAAGAATCACAACCGGCGATAGATGAAGCATATGAAGAAATGATAGCAGAACTTCCTGAGGAATCGGCTTCGCCCGGAAGTGGTGATGAACAAGCTTCATTTCCACCACAACCAACACAACCTCCTCCCAACCTTGACGGATTTATGAGATTTGTTAGAGATACAATGTAAATTATGATGTAACTTGTACATTGGTACATCTTCTTTTAGTTTTTTTTTCCTTTTAATGGTGGTATTAGTACCTTGTTGTGTTCATTCCATTGGGGGAAGGAATACTAAGAAAGATATGCCATTTTGATTAATAAAAATGCTCTTTATCATATCCTTGAATTTTTTTTTCTCAATATTTCTTTGTCTTTACTTCGATATCAATCCTTGAATATATATAACATACAATATATACTACAATAAAACATATACGAGAATATATATACATAACGTACACCTAAACTATAAGAAAATATATAAGTAATAACATATATACATAAGATACAATATATTGTATAGAATATATATACATTATACATAAGAGATATAATATATATACAATATATACTAATTAGTACAACACAATATACTAATTACTACAACACAATATATACATTATATACAATATATACTAATTATTACAACACAATATATACATAATATATATCCATATATACATAATATACAATATATACTAATTACTACAACACATTATATACATAATAAACAATATATACTAATTACTACAACACTATATATATACATAATATCTATGCAGCGTAATTCTCTCATTCTCTATATATTTTCCACCATTGACAGCCATTAAAAAGCTTGAAAGCTTTAAATTCAAATTTGGATTTTAAAAAACATTATTTGTTTAGATTGGGTGTTGTTGTAAATAATTCGAAATATGTTTAGGAGTTTATATATCAATTTTGAGGGGTTTTGGTGAAGATTAGACTCGGTTTTGACTGATTTTCAGATTGAAACTCGTCGAAGAAGAAGAAGAAGACATATTTTTCCAGCAATTGTAGTTAAATTGTAGTTCAGTTGTAGTTAAATTGTAGAATTGTAGATAAAATATAGATAAGTTGTAGATAAGTTGTAGATAAATTGTAGATTGGGAAGACTAAAACTTCTATAAGTCTTCTGCAATTATGTCGAAAATGCCAATTATGCTACAATTGAAAATCCCCTGGATTGGGTGTTGTTGTAAATAATTCGAATATGTTTAGGAGTTTATATCTCAATTTTGAGGGGTTTTGGTGAAGATTAGACTTGATTTTGACTGAATTACAGATTGAAACTCGTCGAAGAAGAAGAAGACATATTTTTTCAGAAATTGTAGTTAAATTGTAGTTAAATTGTAGGATTGTATATAAAATGTAGATAATTTGTAGATAAATTGTAAATTATAGTTAAATTGTATTGTTACATTTATACTACAATTAAACTATAATCTTGTGTCAAAAATTTAAGCATACCAAATTTAATCAATTCTTAATATTCAAAATTTTAAATTTGAAAAAATCTTCTTTAAATACAATACTTGAAGAAGTATTGTATGAGTTTGAAGTGTATGAGTTTCTACAACGCCTTCAATTTGATTTCTATAATAACAATTGGATTCTTAGTCACATATTTATAAATATATAAGCTATAGTAAAATGAAGGAAAACAAATTATAGTACTAGCTAGTACCATTGAAATATGGCAGCAACGAGAATTGATCAAATTTAAATATATTTTTAAGATGATAAAGAAGAGTTTAAACATCTTAAGCGAAATACTTTTACTAAATTTCTTCGACAAACGTCAACCTCTTTGCCAATCATAGTTTAATACTTGTCATTGTTAGTATGATGTTATTTACCATTTTTACATGGGAATTTTAAAGAGAAGAAGAGGAAAAAAGGGGAAAAGGAATATATGCTCCTAAAATCATGTCTAGAATAAATGAAGTAATAATTATACCTTTAATTTGAATTATGGTACATAAATTGAAATTTGGTATGTTTAAATGTAATAAACACAAACCTTAAACATGAGGGGTAATAAGGTTTGCTATATAATATAGATAGATAAAAATCCAAAAAAAAAATACTCGTCACGCCCCCCAGGCCCAAAACCACTGTGGTATTAGGCCCGTCACGGGCCAGTCTCAACCACCAGTACGCCCAGGTCCAGGACCGTCAGACTCGACACACGAATTACGGGGCCGGAAAGCCCGGCCCGACAGACCCGTTTAGGCCCGGGCCCGGGCAAGAAGACAGCATTATATTAGATCTTGTTGCCGCATTGTCTTCTCTGCGCCAGCCAAACCCTATAGTTCAGTATGATTTTTATTTTTCTTGTATTTTTTTCTTTTTTCTAATTTTGTCCAATAATTCCCGAGTTCTGATCTATCCTTAGGACCTTCTTTTTATATGAGTTGATAGGGTTAGAAAAAGGTGTGGATCCATCCTAGAAACATCAAATCTCAAAAATTAGGGTTTCCCACCTTTATTCATCGCGCCAGTTCCCCACCTATTATACATCTATACATACATATATTTCTCTATTTGTGATTTGTAGATCTTTTGATTTTTTGTTTTATTAGTGTTTGATCCTTTTAATGTCACAAATCGGTGAAGGCAATTGTGCGTAATTTTTTTGTTATCGGTCAATTGTCGGTTTGTTTAATTTGGGGACTTTTTGATCAATTTCATTTTCATCATATTCGGCGCTGGGTTGGGTTTCTCCTTGATATTATAATATTGTTAGGGCTTTTATTTGATTTAATATGGATAAAAAGAAGGCAGTGGCACCGCTTGTATGCCATGGGCATTCTCGGCCCGTCGTTGATCTGTTCTACAGCCCAATCACTCCTGATGGATTCTTTCTCATCAGTGCCAGCAAGGGTAATTCTTTTGATCCTTTTTTATACCATTTGGTAGTTGTGATAACATATTGAAGCATTGAGTGAATTTGACACAAGTGCATTACATTATCTTGATCAAACATTTTCCGGACAGTCAGTAATGAATGAGCCGTTTGATTCTGAAGTGCGGATACGTATACTAATATAGTATATAGTATGTTCATTGCCTTTTTATGTGTGTACGTGTGTGGGTGTTTTTGAGCAGATAGAGTAGTATCAAATTTAGGTGTTTTTGTTAAACTCTAATTTATGTGTTTGCTTAGAGATAGAAATACTAGAAGCAGGAATCTAGGAAAAGCCCAAAAGAGATTATTATTCAATCTAAAGGAATTTACATCGTCATAGAATTCAGAAGGAAAATTTCGAAAATGTTCTTATCAAGTCTAAGTGGTTACTTTGAAATGCAAACTTGATTTACTTGCAGATGTTATCAAACTCTCGAAATGTAAACCTTAATGCTTTTATCGGCATTCAATTCTATCAAAATATTACTCAGTGCGATGGTTCTAAGGTAGGCGTCGGCATGGCATTCGTTATCATCTTAAATACTTTTTATGCCTAGTTTTTTCGCCAAATCTTCTAACTCTTGGTGAATAGAATGATGGGTATTCTGCAGCTCATGGTATTTCGTGTTGTCAATAGCCTTTGGATTTTATTCCTAGTATTTGTCAGTGATCAGGCAAGCCATTTTATGCATGCCTATTTTTTCACCTTATTTGTGAGCAGAATGGTAGGTGAACCCCCTTCTGATTTCTCAATAGCCTCAGACTTTTCACGACCAGTCTCAGGAGCTCAACCACAAGCACAAAAAAAAAAAAAAAACAACTAAGTTATTCCTGAGTGTTACCATCTAACCGAAAAAGATTTTTTCCTGTTGCTCTTTTTCTTCTAATATATGTTCATTTACTGCAATAAGTATTTGTGCTGTTGTTATTTGTATTACCTTCTGAAATATTCCGATCATGTAGATTCTACACCAATGTTGAGAAATGGAGAAACTGGAGATTGGATTGGAACATTTGAAGGGCATAAAGGAGCTGTGTGGAGTTGTTGTCTGGATAAACATGCTCTCCGTGCTGCATCTGCATCTGCTGATTTCAGCGCGTATGTTATCTCATACTTTGGAAATAACCATTTAAGCGACCATATTTATATGCTGACATCTGTCATTAGGGAAGTGATGTAGAACAATAGAAGTGCTATTGTAGCATGTTTATTATTGGCCAACCTAGCATGTTATTAGTTAAAACAGGTTTAATAGCTAATCTAATAGCAGACACAGTAGAATCTTGGTAATCCTTTTTAGAATTTTCCTTTGCTGTATATATCATCCTTTTGTTTTCTATATTGTGTTTTGAGTTGGTTGTTTTCAGGAAATTGTGGGATGCATTGACTGGAGATGTTTTACATTCATTTGACCACAAGCACATAGTTCGAGCATGTGCCTTTTCAGAGGTACCATTACAACCATTTTTCCTTTATTGTTTTATAGTTCCTTCAGGTTAAGAGATTAGAACTTCACTTAAGTCATAGTACTCAAGTTGTGACAATGGAAACTCTGCTTATTAGTTTAGAATGTCTGTGTTTGGGAGGGAACTCGCTGGCACTATGGGATTGCAGATCTAACATCATCTCAAAGGATTGTTCTATTAAGCTGTGACTGTCTCCTGTATTAAGATATGGATTTAAACAACATACTGTGAATGTAACAGATACCCTTATAGAAATCCAATTTTAGTTGAAGGATTACATGAAATCCCAAGGGAAAATTTTATAGAGCTGTGGTTAGACCTGCCATGTTGTATGGGGCAGAGTACTGGCCAGTGAAGAACTCTCACCTTCAGAGAATGAAGGTTGCGGAGATGAGGATGCTTAGGTGGATGTGCGGGCTCACCAGGTTAGATAAGATTAAGAATGAAGTTATTCGAGAGAAGGTGGGGGTGACCCCGGTGGATGGGAAGATGCGAGAAGCGAGGCTGAGGTGGTTCGGGCATGTGCGGAGGAGAAGTCCTGATTCCCCGGTGAGGAGTTGTGAGCGGCTGGCGATGGTCGGCGTACGGCGAGGCAGAGGGAGGCCTAAGAGTTATTGCGGAGTGGTGATTAGGCATGACATGGCTAGAATGCGGGTTTTCGAGGACATGGCCCTTGATAGGAAAGTCTGGAGGTCTAGTATCAGGGTTGTAGGATAGGGGCTCCTAGAGTTTTTCGTACTCCTCACCCGGGGTTGTGTGAGGCTTGGCAGGGCTATCCAGAGATGATTTGTGTATTGGATTGTGTCTCCCTTATGGTAGTTATTTATGGTAGTCACTGTCTAATATTATTGCATCCTATTTTATCTATGGTTCTTATGTTTAGATAATTATTAACGTTATTTCTGCTGGAGTTACTAATGCTCTTTTGTTTTTGTTTTTGTTTTTGTTTTTCCTTTCCTTCACTGAGCCGAGGGTCGATTGGAAACAACCTCTCTGCCCTTTCGGGTAGGGGTAAGGCCCGTCTACATATTACCCTCCCCAGACCCCACTTTGTGGGACTATACTTTGTTGTTGTTGTTGTTGATTACATGAAATCCCATGTTCCAGTTGTAGTCCTATCCTTCTCAAGTTTTTTCTTTGTGGTTACACTTTTTCAATGCTCGTAAACTTGCAACTGACTCCAAATTCATTTTGATTGTTTCAATGAAAATAAAGAAGCCCCTAAATTACCCGTACTAAATCAACTTAGGGGTTTGATAGAACATCTCATTTTTAAGATTAGTATCTGTGCCAACTTGTGTGCACCTCGACTATTAAACCAGGTATTTTTTACCTCCCACTAGTAACTCTTTCAACCAAGGCCTGGACAGATTGCTAGAAATCACTTATCGTCTTTAGCCTCCACTAGGATATAAATCTTGGTCTCCAATGGATTTCATCCCTCATTGATCGCGAGGCCACATCCTTGGGTGCTAATAGAAAACCTCCTTATTTTAGCCTAAGAAAAATAAAAAGTAGTGAATGCCAAATTCAATTACTGCTGAGTCATGACATGCTGCTTCCATTGGATGACAAAGATTTTTTCAGTGTTAAAAGAATATACATTTTTTAAGGTTCTGAGTAATCTTCTGTATTCAATCTCTTATGTTTTGATAGTTTATATGAACTACTATTGTGTGACGACTTTGTAGGATACACATCTGCTACTCACTGGTGGTTTTGAAAAAATTCTTCGGATATATGATTTAAACCGACTTGATGCACCTCCAAGGGAAATTGACAGCTCTCCTGGTTCAGTTAGGACAGTTGCTTGGTTACACAGTGATCAAACTTTATTGAGTTCCTCTGGTGATGCAGGTGGATTGAGGTAGACCTTCAGAATTTAAGGACTGGCTGTCTGTTTTGTTCATTTCATTCTTCTTCTGGTTGTATTATTCATGTGGTCAGTGTTCACGGGCACTTGAAGTTATCGAGTGTGGCCTTTATAGCTATCCGGTAATTTTGCAATAGCCAAGATACAAATCCAAGTAACCGGATAGCTATAAAGGCCACACATATGGTTCATATTTCTGTCATGAACTTTCTCTTTCCCTGTGTATAAGTCTTCTGGGCTGCAAGGAAATGCTAATTTCTTTCCCAATGTTCCTGTATCAATCTGTTCACTATCTTAATCTTGACTGAATTCTTGTAACCTAGGTTATGGGATGTGAGGAGTGGCAAAGTTGTTCAAACCCTTGAAACCAAGTTTCCTGTAACGAGTGCTGAAGTAAGTCAGGATGGTCGATACATAACAACAGCTGATGGTTCCTCTGTCAAGTTTTGGGATGCTAACCAGTAAGTATAATCTTAATTCTTTACTTAAAAAAAAGTAAATACAGAATTTTTCCCATGGCTTACATTGCTTTTTAATCTTTTTTCTAAAACAGCTTTGGATTGGTGAAGAGCTATGACCTGCCCTGCAAAGTCGAATCTGCTTCATTGGAACCAAAGTTCGGTAATAGGTTCATTGCTGGAGGAGAAGATATGTGGGTTCATGTCTTTGATTTTGACACTGGAGAGGAAATTGGTAGGTGCTGTGGGTTCGTAAATGTTTAGAAATTTAGTTGCTTTGTAGTCCTATTTATATATTCTCCGATCAATGTCTTTGATATATGCTCTGAATGTCTTTGTTTATGTGTTCCCTTTTATCAGTTATATTTTCCAGAATTTGCTTGTTCGTAACTTAACTAGGGGTTTATGCTTCTTTTTCTTAGAAGTAGTTGGTTCAAGCTTTAACTATATTCTATGTTCTGTTTCTCTACAACATAGGATGCAACAAGGGACACCATGGTCCTGTGCACTGTTTGCGGTTCTCTCCAGGAGGTGAATCCTATGCCTCAGGATCTGAAGATGGGACTATCAGAATATGGCAGCTTGGGCCACTTGGTCAGAATGAGGACAACTCCACAGCAAACGGGTCTATTGCAAATGCCAAGGATGACATGGGTGAGGTGACCCAAAAGATTGAGGAGTTGGATGTTTCAGAAGCAAAGAAGACTGAAGAGACACAGATCGATGGTGCTGTGAAGGTTGCTGATGCATAATTAGGAACTTAAGGGTTTTGTATGGTTTTGCCTCTTGGAAAGCTGTGACTGGCTTGACTTCTGAGGTTTTTGCTTAAGAAATAAAATTAAGCTTTTAAAAAGTGCTACGTATTGTTTGCTTGGCTGTGTTCACCTATCATCGTTTATAATCTTTGGTGTGGTTCTCTCTGCAGAACTGAGGGAGGGCATATCTACGTAGTTATCTTCTCAGGTTTATGTTGTCCTTGGACTTGAAATTGCTTTTAGAAACATGTAGGAGCTCCGAGCCAGAATATCCATGCCTAGAGTCTTAATAAGAAAAAGTAATACTGTGATATGGCTATAACTCGAGGACATTATAAGCTTTAAAAAAAATGCGTTGTGCCTGTTTGTTGCAGTGAGCAATACGTAATGATTTATCTTCGTGCATTGCTTGGATTTGAGATTCAATTATCTTTGGTAAAGAAACGTTCTCTGCTAAATAGTGTGTAATTATTCTCTTACTGGCCACCCTCATCTGTTTGTTTGGGGAAGAGGGGTTGGGAATCTGTTGTTTTTCAACCTAGGTTTGGGAGAGCTTTTAAGGGTGGTTGGTTTTTTCTAATGTCAATTGGGTTTGCTCGGGGTAATTTATTTGGGCAAACATGATAATTTAGAAAATTGAAGTTGAACGATTTTGTGATTAGAAAAAAAAAGTTTGATCATTTTCCTATAACTGTACTATAAGTCGAGCGATCTTCTGTGTTGATGTAATTAACCCTGTTTAAGAGAATGAGGATAAACTTTTAAGTTGGAACACTGTCAACCAGTTCAAAATGTCTCTTTTACTTTAAAATGTCTAAATACAGAGTTAAATATATGCAATGCAGCATATATCAACTGTAGACGAAATCAAAATGCTAGAATGCACATCACAGAATAGCGCAAAGAACTTCCTGCGAGATAAAGAAAAGATAATCTAACGCTCAATAAAATTTTCATCTATATATACCTATAGTTAGGAGTGGCAAACGGGCGGGTTGGGTTGGATATATTTCGGGTAATAAACAATTAATGAGAAAAGCGGATCAATTATCCGGCTCAACCCATATTTAATACGGATAAAAAACCGGTTAACCGGCGGATAATATAGTTTACCCATATTATCCATGACTTCTTGTATATGATCACTTTTGGGAGAATTTTTAGTCTCCCTAACTTGAGTAACTATAATTTGAGACTTTATAAATGTAAAAGTTAGACCCACTAGTTATTCATTGGTTATCCATTTTCTAAATGGATAATATGGTTCTTATTCATATTTGAGTTGTTTTTAAAAAGTTTATTATCCAACCAATTTTTTTAGTGAACAATATGTGTGGTTAAGTGTTTTCTTTAAACCATTTTGGCATCCCTAGTCAACAATGTAATACTCCAATAATTAGTCAGATTCTGTTGAACAGTAGACCCTATTTTCCGTACGCTGAGAAACAAAATACATTCCTTGTGAATGGAATTAATAATTATTAGCCTCCCACAATAACTTAGACAAATACACAAAAGTATCATCCTAAGTGACCAAGTACATGTACTACTTGACACGTCTAATGATACATGATCTGAAAACACCAACAGTCAATCATAGTTTCTCAGGAAAAATAACACAAATGAGGAGAAAGAGATGGAAAGAATCCACCTTGGGGAAACTACTCTGCACTTTGCTGCTGAAAAGATGTACCTAGAAAAAGTTATCTCCACTCCTTGTGTGGCGGATAACAGCAACTAGTAAAACAAGCTTAAGAACCACCGAAACTAAAACTATCAGCAAGATTACCTAAAGATGGGCTACCTTTCAAGTAACTCTAAAAAGAACAATAGAAAATGATCTAAATAAATATACAGGACACCGCCTGACTTAACAGAGAGCACCCTATTGGTGTTGCAGTTGATCACCTAAAATTCTATTGATGAACGGTGACATAGCAGCTAACAATGCCTTCGGACATTCCTCATGCGGAAGATGACCACATCCCGATATTGCAACCAGTCTCTGTACGTTAAATAGATTTTACAAGTTAATAGACTGAGCACCTTAAAAAATTATGCTTTTATCTGAAGCAAGTTCAGAAAATGTCGTTTCAGTTTCATCCCTGGGAGGTATAAGTATCTTATTCACTATACACACACATTCATTGTGCATACAAGTCTACACCATCGACACAGGATTTTCAACAAAAGAAAGTTGTTATTCAAGACATCACACCACAATTAGCCCCCAGAAAAGAAAATTAATACTAAGCAGTGATCTACATGTGCTTTCGTTCTGGGAGCTGAATTCTCTAATGTCTTTGGTGATTATCACTACATTGATGACTATTATTGGGACATGATGGACTTTTACAGTTTAACTTTCTCTTTCTAGATCAATGTTCAAGAATTGTAGTGGCTAAATGGTAGCGGTAGTCCCATTTCTTCATTAGTTTCTTATTGAATCAGTTCCATTCAATTTAGTCACAAACAAAGGAACTTCTAAAAATTTCTCTGTAAGAGGTATATTACAGATTGGTTCCCATGGGAGTAAAATCATACATGAGGCAAGAATAATCATACTAGCTGGTGTTTGGTTTTGATATGTTCTGGACTGTGTAAAGAAAACAACTAAGTTACTAACTAAGGGCATAATCACTTGCACTGATCTAGATCACGTAATTCAGCTTCTATCGTGAAAACCAATCCATATGACACAGAGTTAGATAATGACATACAATAGACAGAGATAGATATAAAGAATGCGATAACTCACAGAATTCACAAGTTTTGAAGCCATAGCTTGAACAGACTTCAAAGGTACAAGTGCATCTTCAGCTCCCCCAATCACCAAAACTGGCAAGCTTTCCACTGCTTTCAGCAGTGCTGCAGCTTTTTCTGGGGAGAGGACTGTCTCATATGACTGCTTCCCTATCTCATGGAGCGCTTCATCCCAACCTTCCACACATAACGGTGCCTGATTTGTATACACAAGCAGAAAGGCTTAAGATTGAAATCTGATATATATATATATATACAAAGAATGTAAATATATCGAAAGAACGGACCGGAAAATTTCGCAAAAGAAGAAAACAGGGAAACTGATAAAGCCCATAATATCTAATCCAATTGTAGGTATATTGTAACTTGTGAAAAAAACTATAGGCATCTTACATGCCCAGAAGTGGCAAGAACTGTTTAGGGTGTAGTCTTCTACAACTTTTCCACAATGGTTTCAGTTCAGTCATAGCAAAAGTTGAACCCTCATAAGCACTAGCTTTTCTGTTATATGAACCCATTAAGTTTTTCTTCCACATAAATATACATGTATTGGAACCTCTCCAAACAGGTACTTCTACAGTTCATCAATCTTTTCTTTGACCATTTTTCATCCCCAGGTACATATTAAATGATCCAGTTCATTATATGTATTCATGCTTTAGGAGCTTCTACAAGGTGTGATTATCTTCACTTTGCCTCTTTTTCTTTTACTTCCTAACTTCCACTCAAAAATTAATTACCATAAGTAGCACACCCAAAAGTCTACATTTCGGAGAACTATGGTATCATCCGTCCCAGAATATAGAAAAGCTGAACAAAATTTGCTTGAATTTGTAGACAGCAAATTAGACATTTCTTGACAATTAAACAAAGAAAGTCTTTAGCACAAGCAACATTTCAATCATAAGCAAGCATACCTTGTATAAGCTCAAAATGTCAGTTGTCAACTTGGTTGCATCATACCATGCTCGTCTATTAACAACTTGAGTAATTTCCGTTCGCAAAAGAGGACGAACCAAGTGCTTTTTTCCGAGCGAAGTGCGTAATAATATTCTTGCCAAGCCAGGAACCAGTTCTCTTGACAGGCTAACACCCAATAATACAATCCCCTTGATCTTAACCTGATATAGAAGGCAAAAATAGTTAAACAGTCAAAGTATGAACAACTATGCAATAAATTGGAGTGAATAGGTTTAAAACCGAGGGTACACAAGATTCCACATCATCCTCTTCAACGAGGACACTAAATGTATGTTTGTAAGAAAAGAAGTGGGCTACTGACATCTTTTCTCAAATTTGACTTGCAATTTTACCAGGTTTACAATTCATCCAAAGACGATAAGACTTATGCTAACTATACTTGTTAAAGCACACACCGTTATCACTCACATTGATAAAATTTGTGGATGACTGCATTCTTTGTGCAGCCTTTAGTGCAAGCAATCCACCATCGTCATGGCCAACAAGTACCACTGAAGTGAAACCTATCTCTGAGCAAAAAGACAGAAGCAGGTCAACCTGAAAAGTGAAAATTTAACTGTCAAAAATAAAAGCGAAGAAATTTAAAAGGAAAACAACATCCCCGGTTGTCATCATTACGAGTATCTGTTTGAATGAAGGACAAATATAGCCCAACAATCAGACTCTCCAAGACTAATTGAAAAGGATCTTTTCAGATGCCATCTCTTTTCAAAGTCAAAGAAACTCCTACATGTATAAAATATCGTCTTTGCAAACACATATACATAAGATCCTAGAAATCAGAGTCCTTGAATACTCTGTTAGTCTGTATAACATATGTGCTAAAGTTTACAGACTAATTTTTCTGCTACTGCTCTTAATTGGTAACTTGCTGTTTATTTTCAATTCATTACTGTCACCTCTCTTGTTTGGTTTCGTGCTGAATTTAACTAAATGGCCATTGAAACATACGATTGAAAAGTGAGATATTACCTGAGCATCAAGCGTGTAGGGATTAGGCAATTGATTCTCCTCCCAGTCTGCTCGGAAAGGCCTAGATGTCAATCCCCATCCTGGCCTGTCAAAAGCAGTGACTGCACAACCTACCTGCTGAGCTAGTACTCCCATCACATTTCTCCAAGAGAAGACCCCACCACCAAAACCATGCACCAGAACAATTCCAAACTGATCATTACCTTCCAGATCTCGTGTAGACAGAGGAGACCCCGACCCATGAACTGCATCTCCATCACCAACTTCATCTAGGTTGAGACTAGGCATTTCTTCAGACAGGATGGAGGGAGTTTGAAAACCATCTAATAAAGGCGTGGATAGACAGTTCGCAAGAAATTGACTACTGTAGCTCCTCCGGATACAATAATCTGAATTTGATAAAAGATTTAGTGGCCTGTCAATACGGGGTGTGGAGGACAAGGAACGGCAAGGTGATCCAGGCAACCTAATTTTGTAATGAAGAGTAACCCCTAAGCAAGAGATGAATAAGCTGTCAACATCAGCAAGCAGTTTGGCAGGAATTTCCCCTTCCTCACAAGCTGAGCGAGCAAGTTTGCTCATTTCACTATCACATTTTGATGCTTTCCCAGCAGAAGGAGTTGGAGACCGTGGAACCTTATGGTATGCAGAGAAGACAACTTTACAAGGAAGCACCTGTTATTTCAGAAAAAAAGAACTGTTACAAACTTATAGGTTCCACTAAATTGCATCTTCTGAAGAGCAATGAGAAATCAATAAAACCAACAGCACCTATTACCTTCACATTTTAACATTATCATTGATAAGTCACAAGAATTGCACTTGGACAGATAAACTTTAGTCAGAAGTCAATCTATAAAAAGGAAGCTTGTTTATGTCAAAATATGCAACATAAAAATGAACCATTGGCACCGTGTTATCAATGAATTCAGGTGTGGAGCTAGGTGGAATAAGGGGTTTCAATTGAATCCCCTCCATCAAAAAATCATTTTGCGCAAATAGAGAAAAGCGAGTTTTTTTTAGAGGAGGTCTTAGGGGCGTTGCGTAGGATGAGTAGGGGTCGAGCGACCGGGCCTGACGAGATCCCGGTGGAGTTCTGGAAGTGCATGGGTAAAGCTGGAGGGGAGTGGCTCACTAGGCTGTTCAATGCGATTTTCAGGACTAAAAAGATGCCGGATGAGTGGAGGTGGAGTACAGTGGTGTCCCTGTACAAGAACAAAGGGGACATCCAGTGCTGCAACAATTACAGGGGCATCAAATTAATTAGCCACACGATGAAGGTTTGGGAGAGGGTGATTGAGGCGCGGGTGAGGGAGGCGACAACCATATCTGGGAACCAGTTCGGTTTCATGCCGGGACGCTCCACCACAGAGGCGATTCACCTAGTCAGGCGGATGGCGGAACAATTCAGGGATAAGAAGAAGGACCTTCATATGGTGCTTATCGACTTGGAGAAGGCGTATGACAAGGTCCCGAGGGAGGTGCTATGAAGGTGCTTGGAGGCGAAGAGTGTGCCAGAAGCCTACATCAGAGTAATCAAGGACATGTATAGTGGAGCTAAGTCTAGGGTTAGGACGGTGGGGGGCGAATCAGACCATTTTCCTGTGGTAATGGGGCTCCATCAAGGATCGGCGCTGAGCCCCCTGTTGTTCGCCTTAGTGATGGATGCTCTGACCCGTCATATCCAAGGGGATGTGCCTTGGTGTATGCTCTTTGCTGATGATATAATATTGATAGACGAGACGAGGGCCGGTGTTAGTGAAAGGTTAGAGATATGGAGACAGACCCTTGAGTCTAAGGGTTTCAAAATTAGCAGATCTAAGACAGAATATCTGGAGTGCAAGTTTGGCGACGAGCCGAGTGGGGTAGGCGGGGAAGTGATGCTTGGTTCCCAGGCCATCGCCAAGAGGGACAGTGTGAGATATCTTGGGTCTGTGATCCAGGGGGACGGAGAGATTGACGGGGACGTCACCCATCGGATAGGAGCGGGGTGGTCAAAGTGGAGGCTCGCTTCAGGGGTCCTGTGTGACAAGAAAATTCCACACAAACTAAAGGGGAAATTCTACAGAGCCGTGGTTAGACCTGCGATGTTGTATGGGGCGGAGTGCTGGCCCGTGAAGAACTCGCATGCTCAGAGAATGAAGGTTGCGGAGATGAGGATGCTTAGGTGGATGTGTGGGCACACCAGGCTGGATAGGATCAAGAATGAAGTTATTCGGCAGAAGGTAGGGGTGGCCCCGGTGGACGAGAAGATGCGGGAAGCGAGGTTGCGGTGGTTCGGGCATGTTCGGAGGAGGGGCCCCGATGCCCTGGTGAGGAGCTGCGAGCGGTTGGAGATTGTTGGTGGTCGGCGAGGGAGAGGGAGGCCTAAGAAGCATTGGGGAGAGGTGATTAGGCAGGACATGGCCAGAATGCAGGTTACCGAGGACATGACCCTTGATAGGGGAGTCTGGAGGTCTAGAATCAGGATTGTAGGCTAGGGGCTCTTAGGCGATTAGTGTTTTAGTATGGTAGTACTGCTTGTTATTATTGCATGCGACTGTATTTATGTTGCTTATGTTTTCATAATTATTTACGTTACTTTTGTGGGAGCACCTATGCTTTATTATTTGGTTCTGTCTTGCTCGTGTTTCTAATTTTACCTCTGTTTCTTAATGCAGCTTTCCCATTTTTATCCTATTCGCCGAGGGTCGATTGGAAACAGCCTCTCTGTCCTTTCGAGCAGGGGTAAGGCTCGTCTACATATTACCCTCCCCAGACCCCACCTGGTGGGAGTATACTGGGTAGTTGTTGTTGTTGTTGTTGTTGAACTGTTGAATCCCTCAATATAAGAAAAAATTCTAGTCTAGTGGCAATGTTGGCTTCAAAGATTTATTTTGGTGACAGTTTCAAATCCGAAGTGCGACATTTTAATGTCTTTTGTAATCCCCTTGTATAAATTTCTGGCTCAGCCAGTGAATGAATTAAATGTATCCAAGAAATAAAGGAAACCAGAAGGGGGAAAACATGACAACTTACAGCTTCGGGGTCAACTCGGTGAAATAAGAGCTTCCTCCTAGCTCGACAGCTTGTTCTATAGGCAACAACGGTATGTCCAATAGCAAACACTACAGATGATAGAAACAACACAGGCATCCCCCATGACTTTTTCAAATGAAGCTTTTGCTTTGGGATAGCAGATGAAGCTTCAGCTTCAGTCTCGAGGTATAAATTGACAGAGAAAACACAAGCCTTTACGGAAAGAAGAACAATGGATATAAAGGAACAGAATGTAACAGTCCCGAGATATGGTCCGTGTGAGAGACCAGGTCCATCACACAGAGAATAAACACCTATCATCACAGAACAATAACAAGTTAGAATGAATTCCAATTTGAATGACAACATCAAGACATTTGGAACTAATACTTAAAGATAGTAAAGAAAAATATTATATCTCCATCAACTGCTTATTATCAGTTTAAACACTTCTATTCAAATGCTACTTATTTTATATAATCAGTTTCTTTCAGCAATTAAGTATCAACTACTTGAGCTCAGCTAACTCAGACGGGCTCAAAAATTGAAAGGGAAGTAGTAACTAAGCACGTACATGTGATGATAAGAGATCTCATAATGGAAACGAGAGGAATATCGGTCAAGGAAGTTTTGAAGGCATATCGTTGCAAATGCTCCTTGAAACTGTAACACCTTACGCACGTGAAGCTTGAAATCAATATGCTCGATACCAGTACATCCCCTATTATTACCATCACCGGCGCCGATAGTATCAGCAGCGACGCTAACATCGCCGCCATGAAATATATAGTCCTCAAACATCTCCTTACTTTCTCCAGCACCTTCCACATTAAGGCCATTCGTAATTCCAATTATCGATGCTAATTACAAAAGAAGTTCAGGTTCGATTTGGTGAGTAATAAATTGTAGAGGAAATGAAATTGTAGAGAATACAACCAGAGGAGACGGCGGCTCAAGGCCCATCTCACGGCGGCGAATAAAGCCGTTTTCCGGCTAGGTTTTCAGTTAATGGAAGATTAAGGAAAATGCAGTTTACTTTGCTTTCTATAAGAGCAGAAAAATTTAAACAGAGGCTGAGGCGGACTGGAGTTGTCGCCGGAGTATTTGTGCTCTCACTTTCTTTCCTTTTTTCCTTTCGTTGAGTTTTATTTCTTTCTTATTTCCACTTTACTCCTTTTATTTAAGGCAAAATGAAATAACGACATGCTTTATTTGTATCGGTTACTTGTACATATTTTTTCCTTCTACACCATTAAAAGGGAAATTAGACAATGGTAACCAAAGGTCAAAAGAATGTTAGAATTTTTTTTGGCCAAAGATCACTTTTAGCTCGCTATAAAAATTATTTATATTCAAGAGCTACAAAAATATATAAAATTCATATATTTTTTTGTGTATACTATACATAAGTATATATACAAAAAAATTATATATTTTTTATTTTATTTTAAAAATGACTATAAAATATTATTTTTCCTTTTTTTTTTATAATCGTGATTTAACCACACCTTAATATGTATTTGCTAGCTCACGCCAACATAGATAAAATTAGTTATGTTTGTGGCATCTCAATTATTGAAGGATTATATTATATGGACTTCTTTGTTATTATAATACGTTTTTAATAAAGGGGGGCTTGTGGATAATGAAAGTAAGGATGGTAGATAAAAGAAAAGTTTATCTTAATTTAAAAAAACTTTTCATTGACAATGCTAGGATGGAAAAACAAAAATAAAAGAAAAAGTTGGCACAGCTGTAATTCGTAAAAGTGGGCCATTTACCCACCTGGCAGCTTTTTTCTATACACTGGCGTTGCCATTATCTCTCGTACTCGTCTCTTTTGCACATCCCAAAGATTGTGCGTGCATATTTTTTTCCTTCACATCCTCCGCTTTTTTACTTTCTTCTTTCTTCGACCAGAATTCTTTAATTTTCTAGCAATTTAGTAGGTGTTTGAACATAAAAATTATAATTTTTTTAAAAAAAGTATTTAAAGTTAAAGTAAAAAATAATATTTAGAATTTAAAGTTATGTTTTGACATGTATTTACTAGAAAAAATATCAAAATTGTGCAAGTGGGAATTTTTTTTAAAAATTTTGAAAAAGTGCTTAAAATCACTTTTTGATTTTGAAAAATTCATATTTGAAATTTTTTTCAAAAACTTATAGAATTTTATAGACAAACATTATTTTTTAAAAAAAAATAATTTAAAAAAAAAAAGAAATATAAGAACAAGAACAATAGAGAGAAAAGTAGAGAGAGGAGTATTCTTATTGATACTTGGGGATGGTTTACAATGGAATAGAACTCCTATATTTATAGGGAGGTGGTGACTTAGCCACCAAGTAGTAAACCCTAGAATCCCTCTAAATATAGACATTCACCTTAAATAGAGTTCTATTTATAACACTCCCCCTTGAATGTCTATTCAATAATGTGCCTCGTTAAAACCTTAAAACCAAAACCCAATGGGAAAAATTAAAGAGAAGGAAAAAGAGTACACATGTTTGAATATGCGCCTATTGGTTGCCTCGTTAAAAACCTTGCAAGGAAAACCCAATTGGGACAAAACCTTGTAAGGGAAAAAGAGTGCAACGCGCATTAACTCCCCCTGATAAGAACATCAATTTATATCCTTGAGCATTTGCATTCCAATCTTGTGCATTATCTTCAAAACGATCTTTGATAGAGATTTGATAAATAAATCAACCATATTGACTTGAACAAATATTCCGCACCTTGAAATCATCATTCTTGATAGATATGAACATCTTCATATAATGTCGTGGAATGACTCTTCAATATCTCCATAAATGTATTCTCGATGCCATCATGCTTATAGTTATAGCAAGATACATATGTACACAAATTGTACTTAGGATGTGGTACTTCAAGACCAAGAATTGCATATGCTTCAAGCAACTTAAATCTTTCAAGTTAAGTCATGTAAGTCACATAATAGACTTTAGATGCATATCAAGTTTTCACGTCATGCTAAACAAATAAGATATCGAAAACTGATTATACATACCTTTGACTTTTATACTCTCAAGTATTTGAACTACATGTCCAAATCTACATGTCTTTCACATGGAATCAAGTATTTGTCTATACGCTTCAAGCGTATCCAAGACTTTGTCCTTCAGGGACTTAATATGAGCATTTGTAGTGAGAATATAGTTACATTCTTTGGGTCAGCAAATGCGTATAGCGTACTTTGCAATATGTTGCAATTGAATTATCCCTTTTATGAACTTCAGGTTCATATCATGATATTCGGGGGTCTACATATACAAATGATAATTCATCCCATGTAACCTTTTCTCAAGTGTTTATCATGTCTCCCCCTCATGTTAGTAAAGCTAGCTTGTTTCCTCAACTTTGGGAAATCTTCTTTGTGTATTATTATGTCAATATACACAGCATATTAATAATAAGATGAAATTATTTGGTTCCTGACCGTGAACCACTTGTGAGGGGAGAATATACTCTCGTATACAACGTATATCAAACTGATATATATAACTTTGTTCTCATAAGAAACAGTTTAGCTATTAAGTGGAAGCACTCAATAATTATCTTGCTAAACCAACTTTGATATAAACCAACTTATCAAGATGAACTATCTTGAGTAGAGAATCTGGAAATTATGCTCGAAGTTAGATTACTGAGCAATTTACCTCGCAATCACCGGCCAGGCTGCGGGTTAATAACAATTGCGCATGTAACCATTTCATAGATGCATCATATGTGGTATACATGGCAGGTGAATGGGCCCATATTCACCTTTGATATTTCCAGAATTTATGGGCTTCAACCCGAATTCTTTAGTTGGTCAGTTCATTAATGAGAATAAGTGATACAAGAGAATTCGTAAAGAACTTTCTAGTTCTTTAATATTCACCCATGTGAATTCTCTATTATTGCACATCATACTTAAAATGAGATGGCTAACCCGAATGCCCACTGAATAAATTATCAATATTGGTAAACTTCAAATTTACACCATGACATGTGCACTTATCAATAAACTTCAGGTTTATTATGACATGGGTTTTTATACCAATAGATATCCACTTTATTGTGGCATTCTTTTGTTTGTGTAGTACAAACTGGAGAATGAAGCGGGTAGCTTTTCATATACAAATTATCCCGCTACAAGTTGTAGTAATAGGAGATATCAAATCTTTCCTTCATTTATAGTCTCAATATAATCAATCGCTTTCGCGTGTACTTTGGAAACTGAATAAGTTTCTTTGAGACTTACTACAGCACAATACTCAATTGTGTTTCTCCAACATAGTAATTGGCTCTTCTAGAGCTCTCAATTAATTTTGTACTACCACAGATTCATCAACATCCATGTGGTGAATATCTCTTTTAAAGAGAAAGTTATACCATTATGGCCATGGTCAAAATTATATGCAAGATATGTTTCTTGCATTATCGTTGTCCTTTAATAGTCATATTTCCAAAATACTTTGGCGTACAATAGGTACGTGACCAACGATCATTCATGCCATATATCATCTCAAACCTCCTTCTAGGGGTGAGTGTGGTATCATCTCAAACCTCCTTCTAGGGGTGAGGGTGGTATATTCAATACCAACTTCATGTTCATATTCTTCCGCTAATGAATATGTATTCGTGAGTCAGATGTTGTCACATTCACTGCGGGGATATGTGATTTTGTTATCCTTTTCAAATCTGTAAATGCGTCTGGCATTCGATTTGCTATTCTTTGCAAATGGATAATATTTTGCGCCTCTTTTTCACAAATAGAGGTATGTGGATCAAGATGAGATAATGATGCATTTTTTCACAAAATTTCCCGTTTGGTTTCACCAACTTCTCCCCCTAATTTTGGGAAAAGTGTCTCATCAAATTGACAGTCTGCAAATCGTGCAGTGTACAAATCCCCTGTCAATGTTTCGAGGTAGCGAATAATGGAGGACGATTCAAACTCAACATATATTCCTAACCTTCTTTGCGCACCCATTTTGGTGCGGGATGGCGGTGCTATAGGCACATATACTGCGCATCCAAAGATTCTTAAATGGGATATATTAGGTTCATGACCCAAAACCAATTGCAACGGGGAATATTTGTGTCAATTCGTCAGTCAGAGACGAACTAGCATTGCTGCATGCAAAATGGCGTGATCCCAAGCCGAAGTGGGCAGCCTCGTTTTCATGAGTAAATGAGGTATTCAAGATTATACTCATGTATTGTCTCAATCTGGTATCCATTTTGAATGATATCTTTAAAACTCAACAAGTTCCTTTTAGACTTGGAGGAGAACATTTTGACTGATATCATTAAAACTCAACAAGTTCTTCTTAGACTTGGAGGAGAACATTGCATTCTCTAAAATATCGTTCCTTTAGGCAGAGTTATAGTTGCTCTTCAGGAGCCTTCAATCAATTTAATTCCCATGGTTTGCCATACAAAAGAAAATATACGAACATGAGAATAAACAAATTCAATCCGTTTGTTTCATACTTAAACAATATTTTCGAAATCTGCTGAGGTTATTCGGCTAACTAAATCAGATAGTCGATTATATGTTTTCCATAATCGATTACTTTGCAGTTTGAAATTTTCAGTTTAAGCATTTTCTTAAAAAAAATCGATTGTTAAACACACACAATCGATTGTTGAACATTGACAATCGATTGTTAAACACACACAATCGATTATTTGCTATTTTGAAAAACTTCAGATCACACTGTCTTAAGACAATCGATTGTTAGACGTAGACAATCGATTATTTGCTATTTTGAAAAATTCCAGATCACACTGTCTTAAGACAATCGATTGTTAGACATAGACAATTGATTATTTGCTATTTTGAAAAATTCCAGATCACACTGTCTTAAGACAATCGATTGTTAAACATAGACAATCGATTGTTGACTATTTTGAAAAACATCACTGTCTTACGACAATCGATTGTTAAACATAGACAATCGATTGTTGAACATTGACAATCGATTGTTGAGCACTGACAATCGATTGTTTTGCAGTTTTAATGCGAAATATTAGATAATTGACTAACTGTTAGGTTAGTCAATTACCTCTACTGGAAAATAAAAATATTATTGAAATCTGAGCATATTGAAACATTTTAAAGAACTAATACTAACATTATATCATAAACTAACTAATACGAGCTGATACTAATGACTATTAGTTTATTCACTAACTATTACAAATAAGTGAAATAAAATCAAACAACTCTATCTTCTTTCATCAAGGTGATGGTGCAAGAGAATCAAGGCCATTGGCACAGTTTCAAACCTTCATTAAGGTGATGGCGCAAGAAAAACGAGGCCTTAGCATAGTCTTGGGTGGATGCATTATTTCTGTCTTTAATGGCGTTTCCGGGACCCATTGCATCCAAATGGATTCCAGCATTCAACACCCATGTCATATAGTTCTTGCCCGAAATTTCAAGGGCAACGAACTTTCTTTTCATAATGTCAGACATAAAACAAAATTACATCAAGAGCGTGTTCATACTTACGGGCTCTATTACAATTATCACATTCACTTCAGGGAATGGATCATAATCATGTGCTTTACACAATCTCATGTCAAATATTACTTTCATAAAGTGAAAGATTATTTTGAGAATCTTTATTATTCTCATTATCACAATAATGACGATTATAATTTCGTCTATTGCCACGTCCACATCCATTGATACCTTTACGGTAATAATTTTGTCTTCTTTCAGACTTATCACATACTGCTACCACATTCTCTAAAGGGAATGGAGCAAATTCAATTGGACGAAATTCTTTGCCACGTCCACATTCATTGATACCTTCATGGTAATAATTTTGTCTTCTTTCAGACTTATCATATACTGCTTCCACATTCTCTAAAGGGATTGGAGCAAATTCAGTGGGACGGATTTTCAATTCTTTGCCCACAATCATACATGAATTTAATCATGGCAGGACATAGAGATTTTACCACTTCACGTGGTTATAATTTCTTACAAACTCCATTAGAGTTATAATCAAACTTTGTTGTCTTTGTTTGTATATAAAATCAAATCGTAGAATTTCAAGAATTTGAAAGGGAAAAGTAAATTACTTACCTTTAAGGTATACCAATTATATTTTCAATGTTTTCTCTTCTTGTTTTCTCAACGTTTTTCCCTCTTTGTTTCCGTCTCTTCTTTGTTTTCAATGTTTTTCTTCTTTCGTTCCTTCTGTTTTCTTTTCAACGTTTTTCTTCTATTTTCCGTATAGAAGATTTTGGGATATGGTTGCGGCAGAACCTCATGTGAAACCCTACACAAACAAAAGTTAAGACAATCGAAAATTTCAATTGGTTAGAGACTCGTGCTGATAACGTGTTATGAAATAATATAAGAACAAGAACAATAGAGAGAAAAGTAGAGAGAGGAGTATTCTTATTGATACTTGGGGATGATTTACAATGGAATAGAACCCCTATATTTATAGGGAGGTGGTGACTTAGCCACCAAGTAGTAAACCCTAGAATCTCTCTAAATATAGACATTCACCTTAAATAGAGTTCTATTTATAACAAAAACCCTTTTTTTTTTGGAAAACGGGTCCTTATTACCATGCATTTAATATCATGAAGCGCTAAAACAAAAGGGGGGTTTATTCATACAACCTATCCTAAAGTTGCTTGCATATATTAATGTATTTAATTTTTATATTTATAAAATCTTAAACTGATATTTTTAAGTTTGAAAAATTAAGAATTCTCTCATAAATTATCATATCTAACAACGACGATTCAGTGAAATCTCATTAGTGAGATCTAGGATGATAGTGTGTAAGCAGATCTTACCCATATCCCGAAGGAATAGAGAGGTTGTTTCTGAAAGATCACCGGCTCAAGAAGATAAAAAGACAAAAGGCGATAATATGAGCAACACCACAGAAAAAAAATATGAAATAATATGAAAAATAGAAACAACATAAAATCAAGAAGAAAGATACAAAGCAAAAACGAAATAGTATCTCTACCAAACTAGTCTCACAAAGTCATGACATAAGTCAAGACTCAATTACCCCTAGCCTACAACCCTAATAATCGACCTCCACATGTTCCTGTCAAGTGTCATGTCCTCGGAAATCTGAAGCCTCGCCATATTCTGCCTAATTACCTCCCCTAATACTTCTTAGACCGCCTTCTACCTCTTCTCGTTCCCTCCACAACCAGCCATTTGCACCTCCTTACCGGAGCATCTGGGCTTCTCCTCTGAACATATCCGAACCATCTAAGCCTCGCTTCCTTCATCTTGTCATCAATGAGAGCCACACACACCTTTATATCATCATTCCTAATTTTATCCATGGATAATCCATATTATCTGCCGGATAAACTCATTTTTATCTGTCTCAAATACAAATAGGATCAAATAATGTACCCTTTTTAAAATTATGCGTTTCGAACCGTTCATATCTGACCCGTCTCGCCAGTTTGCCACCCCTAAATGTAACTTTTTCGTATTTTTAATTTTTTTATTATTTAATTGGAGGACCATGACATCCTACACTTTCCCATTGTATCTAAAACTAAAAAGGAAAAATGTAAGGTGGCATATAGTTTGTTTCGTCAAGTTTTTTTTTATACCAAAAGTGTTAAAAAAAAATTTAAAATTAAGTGTTTGACCAAGTTTTTAGAAGAAAAAATAAGTGTTCTTGAGCATAAGCAAAGTAGTTTTGGAGAAACAAAAAAAAATAGTTTCTTTCCAAATATACTTTTTAAAAAGCGCTTCTGAGAAAAATATACTTAAAATTAGTTTGTAAAAATTTGGCCAAATACTAATTGCTGCTCAGAAGTGCTTTTCAAATTAATTAGCAAAATACAAACTACTTATCACTAAACGTATTTTTCAAAAAACATTTCTCAAAATTAGCTTATTTTTGCAACTTGACTATCGAAAATTTTAACATTGTTCTGTCTAATTACAAATTTTTAGTAAGGGCTTAAAGCGAAGAATATGAAAAGGTACTCCCTCCTGTCTACAAAAGTAAAAGGATTGTATAAGGTATAAACCACAACAGAGAAACGACAAAAGGTACACAGAAGCAATCCGTTCCTTACAACGAAATTCTTGCTGTTAAAGAACAAGCATCTTGTTAGGTATGCATTTAATTATAATCAAACATTAAGTCAAACTTCTTTTAGTATTATAAAGTGTTTTTGTCCTTTATGAGTTTGAATAACGATATATTAAATGCTTCATTGTTTTTGAAAGAGACGCCAATTGTTTTAGAACGATTAATACAAGAATGTTTGTTAGTGGGCAGAAACTATATCCTATATATGGTTTTCTAAAAAAGAAAGTATTTTTACCTAAATATGCTATATAATAAACTTTATTATTGTTATTGTGCCTTATTTGGTTATTACCCGCATATTCTATGTTTTCATTACCAAAAATGTACCAAACCATATCTGGCTGATTTTATAGCCTAAAATAGCACCAGATTTTAAGCATCCCAATTAATGTTTGATTCTGTCTTAATTAAATGATCTTTTTAAAACCTTAAAAGATCTAATCCCAGCGCAAATCTCTCTGCGTGAATCTCTCATATGTAGTCATCAGTTTCGAAAATCTCTCATTCTTCTACATCCAATTTACAGTGTGATAGTCAATCAAATTGTAGTTCTTCCAGATTTCAGTTTCGAAAATCTCTCATTCTTCTACATCAAATACCGAAAATCAAAATTTACATCGTGATAGTCAATCAAATTGTAGTTCTTCCAGATTCCAGATTATTGAAGCTAGGTTTGTTTATACAAATTGTAGTTAAATTGTAGTCAGTTTGTAGTTAATAGTAGTCCGTTTGTAGTTACTTGTAGTCAGTTTGTATTTAATTGTAGTCAGTTTGTAGTTACTTGTAGTTAGTTTGTAGTTATTTTTTTGTAGTTAATTATAGTCCGTTTGTAGTTACTTGTAGTCAGTTTGTAGTTAATTGTAGTCAGTTTGTAGTTAATTGTAGTCAATTTGTAGTTATTTGTAGTTTTTAATAAATATGTCTGAAAATTGAATTTTTTTGTAGCTACTGGCTTGTATGTGTAGCTGAGAACTGCAAATGGCATTTCAAGGCAACGTCAATTCATGATTCTTCATTGTTCAAGATAAGAAGTTTTAGCCGACAACGCACATGCTGCCGAATGGACGAAACATTCATACAGCGCAAATGTAATGGTAGCATTGTCGTTCCAAAATATTGTGATCCTAAGACTGTTTACACGCCAAAGGATATACAAACTGACATGTTATCCGACTTCAAAGCAGAGAGAGAAATCGAATTTGTAGAGGGTTTCTGGCTGTGATACAATTTTATGGACTGAAAGTATGGTGGATTGAGAAGAACTTCTCGATCTGAAACTGTTCAAGCTTCGACAATAGCGGATGAAATTCAAGCAGAGAGAGAGAGAAATCGGTTTTGGTAAAAAAAACGTGGGGGGAGGGTAATTAAAAAAGGGGAGAAAATCGTGGGTTTTGTTTGTAAGAGAGAGAAAAGATTTTCATTTCTACAAATCAAGCCTATAATTAATAAGTTGATGATTAAACCCTAAATAGAATTTTGATACATAAATTGAAAGGTGGTATATTTAAATGAATAAATACAAACCTTAAACATGGTGGTAATAAAGTTTGCTATATGGTATGTATATGTAAAAATCCCAAAAAGAAAATGGAGGATAAAATAGACTGCCTACTTACGTGGGGCTCGGCATTTGCCATTCTCGCCTGGATAACGTAACCAACGGCCTAGTAGAAGAGGATAGAGGGAGTAGTGATAGAAAAATAGTTTATTTACGATTATATTTTATTAAAAAATAAATTGAGATAAATATTTTCATTAATAATTAATAATAATAATAATAACTAAGTATATATTTGAGAGACCAGAGATGGATTCAGAATTTTAAATTTATGAATTAATTCTATAACGATCTCTAAGTTAAATATATAATAATACTTAAACCATTAAATTTTGTTCGAAGCTAAATATCCTTTATATTTGATCAGGCGGGCACATAGCGCTACTTGAGCTTACTGAGGACATGACTCTAGATAGAAGGGTATGGAGATTGAAGATTAGGGTAGAAGATTAGTAGGTAGTCGTGCATCTTCCTTTGTCTTCTCTAGCTCCATAGTATTAGCACTAGTTCAGTACCTTTTTTCCCTTGGTTTTCTATATTCGCGTGTCTCGTTTCTTTGTGACTTGCCATTGTTAATGTAGTTTGCTAGAAGTACTTTGTTCATATTCTCGTCTGCTGCCTTGGAATTAGTTTTCTAAATATGTTATCTTGCTGCTACTTATTATCAGTACCCCTTTCATATTCCATATTGCTTCCCCCGATTTAGTTTTCTAATTATTGTTTTGCTATTACTTGCTACCAGGGCTTCTCTCACCTTCTGTAGCCGAGGGTCTATCAGAAACAATCTCTCTACCCTTCCAGAGTAGGGGTAAGGATGTGTACATCCTACCCTTCCCAAACTCTACTTAAAGGACCACACTAGGTTGTTGTTATTGTTGTTGTATTTAATAATATTTTTAGTACAAATACATAATCTAGACAAAAGTTATTGAATTGATATGAATTCGTAACCGTTGCACTAAAGTCGCCCATAAAAGAGACATGTCCTATTATTATTGGTGTATACATGAATGTGAGTAATTTTTTATCACCAAGCGATATAGTGAAATGGTAAAAATTCTCCACTTTTAATCAAAACCATGTTTGACCAAAAATATTATTGATTTTTGCTCAACTAATTAAATTTATATAAAAAAGAGTTAATTTTAGTCAAAAATAATATCCAAAAAATAAAGCTACTGATGAAAAGGCAAAGTAACTAATATAATCTGTCTGAACGGTAATGAATATGAGCAATGATAACAATATTCACTGATAGAAATATTGAATATGACATTAAATAATAGTAACAAATAGCAATAAATGGTACTCGGGTAAATAAAATGTGCGAGTAAGCCATAATGGGGTGAGATCGGTAGTTATTCTTTCTGACAATGATGAATGATTGATAAATCTTTGAATATTTGGGCTGTTCTTGGATCTGGTAGAATGCTAGACAAAAATCTTGGTAAAAAAGTTATTTGTATATATGCGAGACCAGAATCTCTATAAAGTCATTATGTTCTTTACAAATGTGTATATTATGCCATCTATTATTGTGTCTCTTTCTATTTATAGGGAATATTGTTTATCCTAAAATCAGATAATAGTTTAATTTATACTTGATTTTAAGGATACGTGATATAACTTAGTACAAATTAAGAGAATATGTTAATATTGAGATTGACAGTAAAAGAATAAATGCAAGCAACACGAGTGGAATTGCCTTGGCCTTCGAGTTCGACCACCCTCGAATGAAAGGTGTTCCAACTGAAGTATGAACAAAGTGATAGAGTAACAAGATAACGAAAGCTAGAAAATGACGGTATATTGCTTTATTTGCGTAAAGATGATGCGTTTTACAAATGATCAGACCCTTTTATATAGTATGGGAATCATACTCTTGTTAGAGTTCTATATGGGGTAAGAAATTCCATGATTAGCTAATTAAACGTCTCATCTTTGGTACGAGCCGAGATTCACGCCGTGATCTGTACCCAATCACGGATATTTTGTCCTTCTGTTATTTGGTATGGGAAATTTCCCTCGATCTTGTCCGGTTCAGGGGCCGAACTCAATGATATAACCTCGTACCTTGGTTTGATATAATTCGAGGTCAAACCTTCACCTATTATATTTCAGTCTCGATTAATAACATAAAAGGGCGAGCTCGAGTTTGACCGTATACAGATAGTCCCCTCATTTCTCGGAGAGAAAATGACAAGAAACGATATGAACTTCCAAATCCCATCTCGATGGGCCATGACGTCAGCGACAAACCCGACTATGATGTAAGCGACAAAGGGATATCAAAACATCATGTTGGTGCATTTACCAAAGCATTAAATGTCTATTAGTTGTTGGTCGCCCACTACCAATTGTGACCGTCACCAGAAAGCTATAAGTACCCTAGCTTTCCTCCATTCAAACTTTACGTTTAAAACTCCTCATATTCTTGTTTTTTTTTCAAAAATTCCTTTGCTTCGTAACTCTTGCACCCAAATTTCTTGAAATTTTACCAAACCACATACCATTCTAATTCTTGTTTCTTCTGTTCTTCAATGACAAAAACTTCTAAGACTGTATGAAAAAGGAGGCTGCCTCTTCATCACGACCTACCGACGGCAAGGCTGTGATGGAGCCCCATCTTGATGAATTCGTTCCGACAGGTTGCCCTACTATTATTGATTTTCAGGTTGAGAAGATCTTCTCGATACTAGGATGATGTGAGCCGATCTCAAGGTACTAACTGACCATCTCCTCACCAAGGTTAAAGAGGATTGCAACTGGTCAATAAGCATATGGTGGTTCCTTCCCCCGAGGAGCCGATCATTAGCTACGTGGAGGTTATTCTAAATGTTTGCACTTACTCCTTCACGTTGTGACCCTTATACCCCATCATAATTACTTTCTACAAAAGGTATGACATGACTCTTGGCTAAATCCACCCTTCCTTCTAGAGAATAGTGATCCTTCTATGATTCTTCGTAGCAAAATTGAGGGATGTCCTTTTACCCTCGATCACCTTATGCGCCTCCACAGTCCCTGACTCTATCGAGGGGGTTGATTAAGATTGCTCGCCGGTCCATCAAGGCGCCGTTCTCGAGCGTAGACGAGTCTAGGGACCAAGGTTGGATGAGTCGATTTGTTCGAATAAGACATTGAAACTGATCCCTGCCGAAGACATGCAATTTATCTAGGAAGATTCCAAAAGCTTAAGTGAGTCTGAAGACGAGGAAGATTCCGAGGACGGAGATGTTGCCTCTGATGAAGACTAGGCCACTTAGGCCTTTATATATTTTTTATATATATTTTTTTTGCATCTTTTGAGGTTGTTTGGGCCATTGTAAATTTTTGAATTAATCCATCTTGACCTTTGTAAAAGACGTGGGTAAATATATACAAGGCTTTTTCTTCCCTTTTGGCTTTCGAATTTTTTCCTTTTCTTTATTACTTGTATTCACAAGAGTCAGAATGCATTAGCATAAAATAGCTTAGGTTGTGTAAGTTTGAACAACCTTGTCTTTATATTATTTTTATTTTTGAGTCATCTTAGGGGTTCGGTGTTACCGGGAACCTTCTCCGAAAGCAAGTAACTTTGACTATAGTTTGCCAAGAGTAGCATTTAAAATCGGTTATGAAAATTTTAAAGGCCTATTTTTTTTATTACGGTTCTCGGACGTCACCGAGCCGTGTTAGTGTGGCTGTAGCATTTTATTTCGGGTACAACAGAGTGAGATTGTTTTCCCAAGTTATCTAGGCTTGCCTAAGATAATAGCCCCCGAGTGGGTATGGCCATAGCCTTTAAAATTTGAGGGTGGCCTAAGAGATCTTATGCCCTTGATGATTAATAGTTCGATCTGTTCGAGTTTTTTTTCCGGATGGCACTCCCCTACTGTGGGATTGATCATTCAAACTCTAGCTACATTCTGCCCCTGAGCTTGTTTACTTAAGAGATCGAAAGTAAAAAATTGTAAAGTGGGATTTTTTCTAAGACATAAGATAGTCGCAAGGAAAGTGCTTCTCTTTATTCTTGTAAAAAATAGTTATACATGCGTACATGTTTTAGGCTAGGGCTCGAGTAACCTATGTAGACGCAGTTCGTTTGACCGTTTGTCCCTTACAACAAATCTTACCTATTAAGACCCTTCTATTACAAAGTAATTTCCTCGCAAAAAGTTGATATCCAAAGGTAATGCCCCCTAGTATTCGAGGTTAATTATAGAGGAACCTCGAATATTGTTAGTGATGTCTTCAAAACCAATTCATGATCGGCCTTTGATTCCAAGTTAGCACGATCCAATATTGTCTCGGTAAAAACCTTGCCGAAAAATCTAATTGGGACAAAAATAGTTCAAGGGAAAAAGAGTGCAATGCGTACCCCCTAATTTCTACGGCCCATTTGGCCAATCGTCCTGAGATTTCGGGTTTATAAATTATATTTAGTAAAAGGTAGGTTGTCACAACACATACAGGATTGCACTGAAAATATAGTTTCGGTTTCCTAGACGCACTTAGCAAGGCGAGTGCCAATTTTTCTAGGTGATGATATCTAGTTTCGGTCTCACCTAAGGTCCTATTAACATAATAAATTAGAAATTGCGTATCTTTTTTTTCTTGGACTAGGAATCCACTTACCGCTATTTTCGATACTGCTAGATACAATTATAGTCGTTTGTCTTCCCTCGGCATGTGAAGCAATGGCGGGATCGATAAATATCGCTTAAGTTCTTCTAAATACCGTTGACATTCTGGGGTCCATGTAAAGTTGTTTTTCTTCTTTTTTAGTAACGAGAAAAATTGATGACTTTTATCGGAAGACCTAGAGATGAATCACCCCAATGCTACAATGCGCCCAGTTTGCCTTTGTACGACTTTGGCATTATTCACTACCATGATATTTTCGATAGCTTTGACATTGTCGGGGTTGATCTCGATTCCTCGATTGGACACCAGGACTCCGAGGAATTTACTTGATCCAACTCCGAACGCGCACTTCTCTGGGTTTAGCTTCATGTTGTCCTTCATCAATATACTAAAGGTTTTCTGCAAATACTTTAAATGGTCCTCTGCTCGCATGGACTTAACTAACATATCATTAATGTAAACTTCCATAGATTTCCCTACTTGTTCTTCGAACATTCGATTTACTAGTCGATGGTAAGTGGCACCAGCATTTTTAATCAAAATGGCATTACGTTATAACAGTATGTTCCATACTTAGTGATGAAAGAGGTTTTCTCTTGATCATCCAGGTTCATCCATATTTGGTTGTACCCAGAGTAGGCATCGAGAAAACTGAGGATCTCGTGGCAGGCCATGGCATCGATTATGCGATCGATGTTGGGCAAATGGAAGGAATCTTTGGGGCATGCCTTATTTAAATCTTTATAATCCGCACATATTCTTAGTTTGTTCCCTTTCTTATGAGCTACTACTACGTTTTCAAACCATTCCATGTACCTCGACCTTGATGAAGGCATGCTTGATCTGAGACTGGGGTCTCCTTTATTGCTTTACCAGATGAAACTTCGAGTCCAAGCTCAGTATGTGAGTAGTGATCTCTGGTGGGATCTCTATCATATCGAGATGGGACTAAGAAAAATAATCCATATTAGCTATAAGAAATTGAATATGTTTTTTCCTCAGCTCGGGAGTTAACCCTGTGCCAAGGTATACCTTTCTATCATGCAGATGTTCAATCAATACGACCTGATCTAGCTCTTCGACTGTTGATTTGGTAGCATCAGAATGATCGTAGGCTATAAAGAATCAACGAACCCCGTAATCGTCATCTTTGTCAATCCCTTGCTTTTCTGATTGGGTCGAGGCTGGCATCGATGATTGCTAATTGACCTCCTATTTTGCTTTCAAACATGAGCCCTTTATAGACGAGAAGGTTTATATTGGAATTACCTCATCGACGATAAACATCTGTTGTGTGGTGGGTTGTTCCCCGTAAACCATCTTTACCCCTTCTAGTGTTGGAAAATTTAATACCTGGTGAAGGGTCGAGGGCACGGCCCTTATGTCGTGGATCCATGGTCTCCCGAAGAAGGCGTTATATCTCATATCCCACTTGATTACATAAAACTTGGGTTCTTGGGTGGTACCGGTTATGTTTATCAGCAACGTTATTTCTCCCTTAGTAGTCTCGCAAACCATGTTGAATCTGTTTAGCGCGCGGGTCGCTTACTATCTAGTATTATAAACCGAGTTGTTCTATAACCCTCGATCGAATGATGT
The DNA here is from genome assembly GCA_034376525.1 of Nicotiana benthamiana. Classification (NCBI taxonomy): domain Eukaryota; kingdom Viridiplantae; phylum Streptophyta; class Magnoliopsida; order Solanales; family Solanaceae; genus Nicotiana; species Nicotiana benthamiana. The sequence continues at coordinate 7,862,622 of CM067325.1, forward strand.
TGGCTGAGCTACCTGGATCAATTAGCACATGTTCAACCCGAGTTTTATTCATGAGTACATAAATTACTAGTGCATCATTATGAGATTGCATGATCCTTTCTACATCCTCATCGTTGAAAGATATAATCCCTTCTAATATGTAATCTCGAGTCTGTTTTTCCCTTGTGATTGATACTTATGTTTTATCATCGAACTTTGAGGAACATCGACCCCTTCGATGATTATATAGATGAGGTGTTGTGGATCGACTTGTTCATTTTGTTTATTGAAATCTCTATTTCCGAAATGATTCTTAGCTCGATCGCTCAAAAATTCTCGAAGTTGCCCATTGTTGAATAATCGGGATACTTCTTCTCTCAATTGTCGACAATTCTCCATTCGGTGGCCATGTGTTCCATAATATTTGCATATTTGGTTGGGATCCCTCTGTATTGGATCAGTTTGCAAAGGTAAAGGACACTTGGTATCTTTGATGCATCCAATGGCCGATACGATGGCAACTGCATCCACATTAAAGTTGTACTCCGATAATCGTGGTGCCTCTTTAAGAACGATAGATCTTTAAAAGTCGTTCTTGCTCATGAGTCCTCTTGATCTTTGACCTCGATCATTTATTCTTTCATTTTGTGCAGAGTTTCTCCCGGGTCTGATACTCATATGATCTTCATTTATACGACTAATATCATTCTTTATTCGACCTTGGTTCTCGGTCAATATCCCTCTTGATTCTATCGACGAGTCTAATAGAATAAATGGACACAGAAGGAGCCCCAAGTTGTTCGTCCTCAATGCTAATCTTTGATTGATATCAATTATATACATCGACCCAACTAACAGTCAGTTATTCTATCAAATTCTACTTCAATGTTGTGAAGTCACTGAACTTTGAACGTTGAGTCCTTGAGTGAAAGCTTGAACAACCCAATCATCAAGGGCCGGTAGCAAGTCCATCCATTATATTTAGAACCGAGACACGAATTCTTTGAGCATCTCATTGTCCTTCTGCCTTACCTTGAAAACACCCGACTTCCTCGTTTCGACCTTGATAGCCTCGATGTGTGCATTCACGAAAGAATCTGCAAGCATATCAAATGAGTCAATGGAATTAGGTGGTAAATTATGGTACCATATCATAGTTCCCTTCAACATGGTCTCCCCGAATTTCTTTAGAAAGACAGATTCGATCTCGTTCTCCTCTAGATCATTCCTTTGATAGCACACGTGTAAGAGGTGACGTGCTCATTTGGATCGGTCAATCCTATTATACTTAGGAATCTTGGGCTTGCGGAACTTCTTGGGGATCGGATTTGGAGCTGCACTCCGAGAAGGGTGAGGGGGGGTTTGTATGAACTTTTTGGAATCCATTCCCTTTAATATTCACGGTTCCCCCGGGATTTGATCGACCCTGGAGTTATAAGTTTCCACCTTCTTGTCGTTTGCCTCGATCTTTTTTTCCCCCGTCTCGATTCACTTTGTCAGTTCTTTGAAAATCTTCATGATAACAAGATTGGTCTCTGATTCTTTCTCTCTCAATTTCCTTGAAACCGATTCAACCCTATGCACAACTTCCTAGAATGGCTCGAGCTCGACCCTGCTCGGTGTGTGATTCTAGCTTTGGAGTTGGGCTATTGCTACGTGTTGAGCATGCAACATTTAGGAGATCATCGTTACATGCACTTTGAGCGGCTAATCGAGCATCGCCACGACGCAACCTTCGGTATCAACAGCCAAATTTCTGCCACATGTGAACTAACGTCGATTGGTTTTACAGTTGGAGCTCTATCGAGGCCAACGGGGGGTACATCGTTCCCTAGCACTATGTTATCATTTTTGCTGGGCTGGCCAAAATCATTGCCAATATGTAGAGGGGCTGATTGAGAATTTGACATTTGTTAGTCCTGTAATCAAAGATACTTCAAAGAACAAGTGTAAAATAGTGTGTGTCATGAAAGTTTGTACCAGGTAACCACTATTATTCTTAGCATCACGGTGGATACCAAACTGTTTACCCTAAAATCGGATTACAATTGAATTTCTAAGTGATTTTAAGGATACGTGATATAACTTAGTACAAATTAAGAGAATAGTTAATATTGAGATTGACAGTAAAAAAATAAATACAAACCACAAGAGTCGAATTGCCTTGGCCCTCGAGTTCCACCACCCTCGAACCAAAGGTGTTCCAACTAAAGTATGAACAAAGTGATAAAGTAAAAAGATAATGAAAGCTAGAAAATGACAGTATATTGCTTTATGTTGTGTAAATATGATGTATTTTACAAATGATCAGACCCCCTTTATAAAGTATGGGAGTCCTACTCTTGTTACAGTTCAATATAAGGTAAGAAATCTCATGATTAGCTAATTAACCGGCCTATCTTTGATACGTGCCGAGATTTATGCCGTAATTCGTGATCACGAATATTTCGTCCTTCTGTTATTCGGCATGGAAAATTTCTCTCGATCTTGTCTGATCTCAATATTATTCGGTCCCGAGGTCGAACTCAACGATATAACCTCGCACATTGGTTCGATATAATCCGAGGTAGAACCTTAACATATCATATTCGAGTCTCGATTAACCACATAAAAGGGCGAGCTCGGTTTTGACCCTATACAAACATGTTCCCAGAAAATCCTAATAGTACATGTGCCGGGAATATCCACTAGAATATTCTCATTTATGTCTTATCTTGAACGATCTGCTATAACTCTGTCTATGATGCTCGACCTCGACCTTGATCAATGGTGACTTCGTGATTTTGATCTTTGCTGACTCTTCGAGCGCGTCTTTCATTTATTTGAGGCTATTTTACCTCGAAGCTGATTTTTGTGGGGACCTTGTTGATAGCACGTGGCGGTCGACGAAATCTATTGTAATACTGATGTAGTTTACCCATATCAAGGATTTTTCTTTGGCCCATACAAACTAGAAGTGGAACTCTGGCTAAATGAAATTCCATTTGTTTTGTTAAACCTTTATAATAGGTTTTCTACATGGCGAATTCAAACATGGGATAATTAAATAAAAGATTAGCAAATAAAAAATTGATTGGGAAGAACAAAAGGGGGCATTGAGCGGCAAATGAGTTAAAACTCAAAGGTTACGGCACTGTAGAACGTGACCGTTAATTCGCAGTTTTAGCAGAAGATCGTGGTCGGGACCAGAAATGTATAAACATTTTGATCACGTCTCTATCAGGTCCCACCTCTCTGTGCCACGTTTTAATCTGTCCCGCAATAAGACCAAATGTTTCAACCCACAACGGCCATATCACCTAACTTGAACTTTGACTTCTTCTCTCTTTTAATTAACCAATTTTCTTCTCGTTTTCGTTCCTTTTTGTTTTTGCTTTCTACAACTTTTTACAACAACAACAATCAAGTATAATCCCATACAATGGGGATCTGGGGAAGGTAGTATATACATCTACGCAGACTTTACCTTTACCTTGGGGTAGAGAGACTGTTTCCAAATAGACCTCCGGCATCCTCCCCTCCAAGAACTTCCCACCTCGCTTTTGGAAAAACTCAAACTCACAACCTCTCGATTGGAAGTCGGGGTTGCTTACCATCATAGCAACTCCTCTTGTCCTTCTACAACCTTTTACGAAGAATGATTATAAAAAGACGTACTAAATTGTTAAAACAACGTCTATTTCCTTGTGGAAGATTAAATAATGACTTTAGCATTAAAAAGCAGAAGATGGAATTACACATTAATGTGAATATCTGATCAAATTTTAAAGTAATTTAAAATACAATTTCATAGATTTCCTCCATTCTAGTAACTTGAATCTTCTCTGTCTTAAAAGATTTGCTTCGTCTATAAATTCCAATATTTTCTTACTCCAACAAGTCAAACAAATATAAACTACATTATATTCGTTTATTATTTTAGACTTGACTCGACATCTTTTTTAACTAACTACCTAATATTTATAGTGAGATTGAAATTATATCCACCAATGGTTGTGGGGGGGTGGATGAATCCATAATCACAGATTTCAGATTTCGAGTATAGGGAATTGAAAAAATACTGGTATGAAATATTGTCCCAGCTGAGTATCCGACACAGGAAGAAAGATAAAATATGAGAGATTGAAATAAATAAGAAATAATAGTGTTTACACTTGAAAATGAATAACAATTGAATTTATATGTGATTTTAAGGATAGTGGACCAATTTAATATAAGTAATTAATAATGTTAGATGAGCAAATTAAAGAGAATAAACAACCAAATCAGTAATTGTATTAAATTTGGGCTCAGTTACGAGCTTAACAACTAGTTTGCCTTTGATTCGGAGCCAAATACTTATGAAGAACTATAGGTAACTTTCAGAAGCAGAGAAAAATAAGTGCATAATGCCTTGATATGCATGTTACCGTATTCCTTGGATAAAAGTTATCTCCATAGCAAGAGAGTTTCACTACTAGTACAATTCTTAGTCGTGATATTCGATCATTCTTCTCTTAAAGTTGGAGAGAGATTTAAAAAAGTTGGAAGGTCATTATGTGTTTCAACAAAATTGGGTATTGATGACACAGTGTATCAACGGTTGGTGACAAAGTGCATCAACGTGATTTGGAGACAGGGGCTTCAACAAAATTGCGTGTTGATGACAAAGTGCATCAACGGTTGGTGACAAAGTGCAATCAACGTGGTTGGGGACAGATGCTTCAACAAAAATTGAGTATTGGTGACAAAATGCATCAACATGAATTGGAGAGAGGTGTTTTAACAAATTAAGGGATGAAGACATATGATTCATTAAAAGTGAAAGTTGGAGAGATGTGCCCAAACATAACTGCACAATGAACAAGTCAGTCTATATAACTTTGAATTACGGGAGAATGTTGGAAAACTAATTCAAAGTTGTAGTAGAAAACCTTAGTTATTTAGGATTTAATTTATTTAATCCATGTCTAAATAGGAATTTGAAGTTAGAATAAATGCAGGAATAAGCTTTTCTGTTTCTAATTGAAATCGGTTTCATACTATTATAAATAAGGGTGTTGATAGTTTATTTTATGTGTGAAGATTTATGAGAATTATAGAGAGCTTTCAAATATTCAATAAAAATATTTTTCCTTCACAACCCTTTGTTAGTTGTGTGCGGGCATTAAGTAATGCTTCCTGAGGCCTTAAAGATTGGACCGGATCTGGCAGGTATGATTTCGATGGCTCCGAGGGCAGGTGTTTTGTTCGGGTCATGATATGAGAGACACAACTTCGATTTTGATTCCTTGTCACGTCCTTGTTTCATTTCCTCCACCCTAAAATTAGGGTGCTCATTAGCTCCAATTTTACCCGTATACAAAAGCTATACATAGGGGACCGGCCTGTCATTTGCAACTTGTAAATGTAACTGGAAGTGATCATATTGTTGACAGATGGTGACAGAGCGAGGACCAAATGCCAGCTGATAATTAAATCCATTGGTATTATGGTATACTTGAGATGGCCCATCCTTTTAACTTTGAATATATATGAGATTGTGATTGCTTCACAAAAGAGAGACCACCAACTATAGTTTTTCCACTTTGAAAGATCAGTATGTAAGATATATGGATTTATATCTAGATATATGGACTTATATCTACATACATATGAACAATATATGGATAAATTATATGTTATGTGCTATCTTTTGGTTTGGCCTAATTTTGTGGTCTTATGGACATTATGTTAAGGGGGCCAATGTGTTGTCATATAAAGTGTAGGACTAATGTGTAGATACCCAAAAGGGTAACCTTAGTTAATGATGGGCTAACTAAGGTTACATATATGTAACCATGGTTACATGCTTGTGGCTCTTGAGTTATGTAACTCTTGAAGTTATAAAGTGGGGGTTATGGTTCCCACATTATTGCAAGACAAGACTCTTCTTCCTCCCATTGAATCAAGAGCAAACACCATTGTTGTCTTGCAAATAATTGTGGAAAACCATATACCAACCTTTGGTAATTGTCATATTATTATTGTGATACTATACACATATTGTTTAAGTATTGTGAAGAATTATTGTGGATACATATACTTCAAGACAATCTTGAAGGAAGGATCAAGGAGCATTCTTTACAAGGACATTTGGACAATCATCAAAAGAGGTTCAACAAATTCCACACATGGATTCAGGTTAGCTTCCGCTCATGTAGTTTAATTCCGAATTGTTCAATATGAAGGTTATTGTCTTTAGTAGGAATCATAATCCTAACAATTGGTATCATAGCCACCTTCATATTTGGATAATTTGGATGTTCATAAGATTCATGTTATGTTAGGATTCATGTTCAAGTAATGTTAGAATTTTATTTATGAAATTCTAGTACCATGAAATAGCATGATTTTATGAATGTTGTGTTTTGTTGAAATTTGATGTTTTGATGTCATGTTATCTTTACATGTATTAAAACATTGTGTTAAGCATGATTTTAGTTGGTAAACAACATGTTTTCTTGTTTAAGATTCTTGTTGGAAATCATGTTTTATTCAGAAAATATTTCGCAAAACACTGTCCAAATATAATCGATTATCTTGACCAGATAATCGATTATTTTTTTGACACTGCCTAAAGATAATCGATTATTTTCTTAGATAATCGATTATCTCTCAAGTTTTGGAATTCTGGCAGTTTTTGGAACACCAGAATAATCGATTATATGTCTAAGATAATCGATTATTCTGGTCCAGTGAGTTTGTAACGTTTTTAAATATACCAGAATAATCTATTATCTGGCTTAGATAATCGATTATTCAGGTCCAGTGACTTAAAATTTTTTTCTCAAAACCAGAATAATCGATTATCTGGTTTAGATAATCGATTATACTTGTCCAGTAACTTAAAATTTTTTCTTAAAATCAGAATAATCGATTATCTGGTTTAGATAATCGGTTATTTTGGTCCAGTAGCTGAAAATTTTTTTTATGCCAAAGATAATCGATTATTTAACATAGATAATCGATTATTTTTATCCAGTAATGTTAAAAACGTTACAAATCTTTTAAGTTTCAGATTTTAATTGACTTATTATCTATAATTAATTAAAATACTTAAGTTTCTTGAATATTAATTGTTTTAAAGTCCATCAATATTCATATTTTTGGAATGGTCCTCTCAAGTATAAAAACAATTAATTTTCAGTTGTTGCATGTCAAAACATGTAACATATTAAGTTAAAGATTCATAATATGGCTTAAGGATCTAAAGTTTATAGCATCTAATATTTTAATTAGTCAATAGGAGCATTATGTTGCCAAAGTAATCTCTATTGTGTAGATTGATTAATCTTAAAATATAAGATGACTGTGGATGTTAGTCTTCCATGCGTTTAACACCGGCCCAAAGGAAGGTTGTTATTTGGCAGGAATTCGAACATGCTTGTGGTGATAAATATGAGACAATTATTTGGTTTTCCATGTGAATATTAAATCGGCCCAAAGGAAGGTTTGATATTTGACAGGAGTTTATTGTCTATGTTTGATCACTACACCAAGAGTACCACTTACAAGTTGTTTTTCTGTCCAAAGACTAAAAACAATGTTGTGCTAGGTATCTTGTAATGGGATATGCCTATTTTGAATCTATAAAGTAAGGTTAAAGTTCTAGTAATTGTAAGCATGTATTCAGTAATCCTTTTGTTCTATTTTCAGTTAATTCTTCTGCTTCTACGATATCTGCCAACATCAATAGCATCCATGTGCTTAACGGCACTAACTTTAAGGAATGGAAAGAGAATGTCATGATCGTTCTCGGTTGCATAGATCTTGACCGTGCACTTCCGACCGAGCAACCTACTCCTCTTGAGGATACATCCTCTCCTGATGAAAGGAGGGTGATGGAGAAGTGGGAACGCTCGAATCGCATGAGTCTAATGATTATGAAACGTGCAATTCCAGAATCATTCAGGGGCACTATGAATGATGAAGCTAATGCCAAAGTTTTCCTGGAAAACCTTGAAAAGCGTTTTATGCAAAACGAAAAGGCGGAAACAAGTACACTATTGAGTAAACTTGTTTCCATGAGGTATAAGGGCAAGGGAAACATTAGGGAGTACATTATGGAAATGTCTCATCTTGCTTCGAAACTAAAGTCACTCAAGCTGGATTTACCTGAGGAACTGCTTGTGTACTTTGTTTTGATATCTCTTCCTGCACACATTAATCAGTTTAAGGTCAGTTACAACATCCTGAAGGAGAAATGGACTCTTAATGAGCTCATTACATTGTGTGCAAGAAGAGGAAAGGATAAAGCTAGATAAGACTGAAAGTGCTCATTTGGCATCCTCTTTTAAGGAAACTAAGAAGGGGAAAGGTAAGGAAGTTGCGGTTGCAAAGCCCAAGATTAAGCAACATAAGGAACCTAAGGTTGAAATTACTGCATTAGTTTGCTTCTTCTGTAAGGGGACTAATCATGTGAAGAAGTATTGTACCAAGTACCACGCTTGGCGTGCGAAAAAAGGTACATTTCTTTCTGTTGTTTGTTCTGAAGTTAATTTAATTTCGGTACCTAAGGATACTTGGTGGGTAGATTTTGCTGCTACTACTCACATAAGTATATCAATGCAGGGTTGCCTGAACTGCCGAAAATCAAATGATGGTGAAAGATACATCTATGTGGGTGACGGCAAAAAGGTGGCAGTTGAAGCTATTGGCAAATTTAGGCTGTTGTTTAAAACCGGTTTCCATTTAGATTTGGATGAGACTTTTATTGTACCGTCTTTTATACGGAATTTAGTTTCGGTTCCCCAATTGGACATATCCGGTTATAAATGTACATTTGGGGATAATAAAGTTAGTCTCTTTCAGAATTCAAATCTTATTGGAACTGGTGTTTTATCAACGTTTGATAGCTTATATTTGGTTGATACAATAACTTCAAATAAAGAAACTTTGCATACAAGTTTAAGTGGTACCAAAAAAAAATTAACTAATGAGAATTCTATTCACTCTAGCATAAACGTTTGGGTCACATATCCATTCAAAGAATTCAGAAACTCGTGTCAGATGAAATTCTTGATTCACTTGATACCTCAAATTCGAAAATTTGTATTGAGTGTATCAAGGGAAAACAAACAAACAAGACTAGATTAGGTGCTAAGAGAGCTTCGGACGTCTTAGAATTGATACATACGGATATTTGTGGGCCATTTCCTACTCCTTGTCGGAATGGTCAACAATACTTTATCACATGCATAGACGATTACTCTCGTTATGGGTACCTATATCTTATTCACGAAAAGTCCCAATCCATAGACGTGTTCAAATCATTTAAGGCTGAAGTTGAAAATCAACTACGCAAAAGAATTAAATCCGTTAGATCTGACAGTGGTGGTGAATACTATGGTCGATATGATGGTTCCGGTGAACAATGTCCAGGGCCTTTTGCTAAATTCTTAGATGAGTGTGGGATCGTCCCTCAATATACTATGCCAGGAAGTCCTACGATGAATGGTGTAGCTGAGAGACGAAATCGGACCCTTAAGGATATGGTAAGAAGTATGATTTGTCGTACTACTTTACCAGACTCACTCTGGGGTGAAGCATTAAAAACCGCAGCTTATATTCTTAATAGAGTTCCAACTAAAGCTACAATCAAAACCCCATATGAACTTTGGACTGGCATAAACCCAGTATTCGGCATTTACACATTTGGGGTTGTCCAGCTGAGGCAAGGCCTTATAGGCCGAATGAAAAGAAACTGGATGCTAAGACGGTTAGTAGCTATTTTGTTGGATACTCTGAAAAATCCAGGGGTTTTAATTTTATGATCCCACTTCTAGAACTATTTTTTAGACGGGTAATGCTAGGTTCTTTGAGGATATTGAGTTTGGGGGTGGGGAGATAAAGTTGTTAGAGATTTTGTTTTTGAGGAAGAACATGTGTCTTTCCCTCAAGTTGTTGATCTTGGTCTTGCTGACACGGATCACACAACTTCGGTTCAAGACAATCTCGAAAATCTCCCCAATTAGGATCCTGAAATTAATAATGAAAATCAAACTCAACAACCTCAAGAAACTGAAATGTCATTAAGGAGATCCACTAGAGAGAGGAGAAATGCAATTCCGGATGATTATGTAGTATTTCTCCAAGAACAAGAAAGTGATATTGGACTTGAGGAAGATGATCCAATCAACTTCCGTCAAGTCATTAAGTGTTCTAACTCTCAAAAGTGGATTGATGCCATGAATGATGAGATGAAGTCTATGAGCGATAATGACGTTTGTGAGCTTATTACATTGCCCGAAGGTATTAAACCTATTGGTTGTAAATGAATTTTTAAAACCAAAAGGGATTCAGGGGGCAATGTTATTAAGTATAAAGCTCGTCTTATCGCAAAAGGCTACACTCAGAAAGAAGGCATTGATTATAAAGAGACTTTCTCTCCAGTTATATCGAAAGACTCTTTCAGGACTATAATGGCATTAGTAGCACATCTCGATCTTGAGCTTCATCAAATGGATGTTAAGACAGCGTTTCTCAATGGTGACATTGAGGAAACAATTTATATGGTGCAACCTGAAAACTTTGTTTCGGATGAATCAGAGAAAAAGGTTTGCAATTTAAAGAAATCCATCTATGGGCTCAAGCAAGCTTCCCGTCAATGGTATTATAAGTTTCATGCAGTCATTACATCTTTTGGTTTTGAACGGAATGTTGCTGATGACTGTATATACCATAAGTTCAGTGGGAGTAAGTATATTTTTCTGGTTTTATATGTCGTTGACATACTGCTTGCCTGTAATGATATAGCATTATTGCATGAAACTAAGAAATTTCTTTCAAAGGAATTTGAAATGAAAGATCTTGGTGAAGCTTCTTTTGTATTAGGAATTCAGATACAACGAGATCGCTCCAAAGGCGTTCTCGGTCTGTCACAAAAGGGCTATATCGATAAGGTTCTGAAAAGATTTGGCATGCAGGATTGTAAACCAGGCAACACCCCTGTTGCTAAGGGAGACAAATTTAGTCTCAAACAGTGCCCAAATAATAATTATGAAATTTCAGAAATGCAGAAGACGCCTTATGCTTCGGCGGTAGGTAGTCTGATGTATGCTCAGGTACGTACACGACCTGATATAGCATACATTGTTGGGATGTTAGGCAGATATCTAAGCAATCCGGAAATGTACCACTGGTTGGCAGCCAAAAGGGTCATAAGGTATTTACAGAGAACAAAGGATAACATGCTTACATATTGGGTTAAAGAAAGAGTACAAAATGGACAATTGTGCATTGAGTACATAAGTACAAACTCCATGCTTGCGGATCCGCTTACTAAGGGATTGACTCAAAAGTATTTCTTGAGCGTATTGCTTGTATGGGTGTCAAATCAGTTAAGGATTATGTATTTTAGTGGGAGTTTGTATTATACAATTATGTATTGCCATTACATTCAGTAATTCAGTTATATCTGCGCAGATATTCAGTTTTAAAGTTTTGTACTCTTACAGTTTATGATTGATCTCAATAAAGAGAACCAGTTGGAAATATACATTATTGACCACACTTTATGTTATTTCCATGCTACATACCTACACTTGATCCATGTCGTTGGTTATATTGATATACGTGATCGATGATTAGTTCTAGTTACGAATGAGTAACTAAGAGCTCTTAGGTCCTATGTTGGTATGATTGATGGACCGGATGTTCATGACAATTTATTGTGATAGCAATTTTTGAGCTCATAAGGTTATAATGTAACATATAATGCTAAGGTTTGTGCATATGTATGTGTAACCAAGTGGGAGATTGTAAGATATATGGATTTATATCTAGATATATGGACTTATATCTGCATACATATGAACAATATATGGATAAATTATATGTTATGTGCTATCTTTTGGTTTGACCTAATTTTGTGGTCTTATGGACATTATGTTAAGGGGGCAAATGTGTTGTCATATAAGTGTAGGACTAATGTGTAGATACCCAAAAGGGTAACCTTAGTTAATGATGGGCTAGCTAAGGTTACATATATGTAACCATGGTTACATGCTTGTGACTCTTGAGTTATGTAACTCTTGAAGTTATAAAGTGGGGGTTATGGTTCCCACATTATTGCAAGACAAGACTCTTCTTCCTCCCATTGAATCAAGAGCAAACACCATTGTTGTCTTGCAAATAATTGTGGAAAACCATATACCAACCTTTGGTAATTGTCATATTATTATTGTGATACTATACACATATTGTTTAAGTATTGTGAAGAATAGTTGTGGATACATATACTTCAAGACAATCTTGAAGGAAGGATCAAGGAGCATTCTTTACAAGGACATTTGGACAATCATCAAATGAGGTTCAACAAATTCCACACATGGATTCAGGTTAGCTTCCGCTCATGTAGTTTAATTCCGAATTGTTCAATATGAAGGTTATTGTCTTTAGTAGGAATCATAATCCTAACACAATAAAGATATTACAATATTGAAATACATTAATGTATACCTTCGTGCATTATGATTCTGCCACAAACCAAAACAAAAAAATAAATCACTGTGTAGCCATTTGGAATTTTAAAAGTTGACTTCTTAAATGATCAAATATTCTGAAATTTGTTTCTGCATTGCTTGTCGTATGCTGAGAGTGTCCAGTGTTCAGTTCCTTTCATCATCTAAAATGTTCAAAAATTTAAACTTGGATCAGATTTTGTCTGCATTTTGGACTTTTTCCTAACAGCTAGCTTCTTCTTGGTCGTTTCCGGGACGTTTCTATCGTCGTTCCCCCCCCCCCCCCACCCCCCCCCTTTTCCTTTTGATTTATTTAGCTTAATAATTTTAATAATTACAATAATGGAAGTATCCATTCGATGGTATATATAAAACGGCTATGAATAGACATATAGCTAGGGATATAGACATATAGTCGCTACAATTCAAATGTGAGATTGTTAGTAAAATCTTGAGTTAATTGTTAAATCAGTCACAGCCTGTTTTAAATGATGATATTATAAATAACTATTTAAATAATAAAGCAAAGTAAGATCAATTACTCCTATCTACCGCGCATGACACCTTCTTTTCATAATTTTTGTTGTCTCGAAGATAAAAGGTACTACCACTTTAAAAGACTGCTGATAAAAGTATGCAGTGAATGAAGAACCTATAAATGTGCTAAGCTTAAAAAATTAATTTGTTAAAAAAGAGCCGAAACTCTATCTATCTTTTATTAAAAGGAGATGATAAAATCATCTCCTTAAGCCAAATGACATCATAAAAAAAATCATGATATAATTAGTTACTAATTAATTTTTTCGTTAATAATTAGTTATTAGTTAGTATATTTGCATTTAATTATCTACAAAAACGAAAATAATAAAATATATAAATAAATATATATATATATATATATTGGTTACTTTAGTTTAATTAATAAATATAGATATCTCATAATTAGTTATAACAAAAAATCAAAAATATAAATTTATAAAAAAATAACTATCCATTCAAATTAGGTGGGAGTATTTTCAAGTTGGAGTTTTAATATTATTCTAAAATAAAAAATATAAAAAAAGAATTTTTTTACTATAATAAAAAACGAAAAAAGAAGAAGAAAAACTACCCATTCAAATCGGTGAGTAGTTCAAGTTGGAGTTTTAAAATGAAAAGTGAAATTAAAAAAATAAATATTACCATTTTAAATTAGTGAGTAGTTTCAAGTTGGAGTTTTATAATTCTTTTAAAATAAGAAAATAAAAATAAAGCAATACTGGGTAGTTTTTCCTTTCCTTCACTGTGCCGAGGGTCGATTGGAAACAGCCTCTCTGCCATTTCGGGCAGGGGTAAGGCTCGTCTACATATTACCCTCCCCAGACTCCACTTTGTGGGACTATACTGGGTAGTTGTTATTGTAAAAATAAAGCAATAAAAAAACTTTTGATTCAAATTGTGGAATAATTTTTTTTTAATATTCTATATTCTATATATCTTCTATATATTATTAAAATTAGAAAATAAAGTCATCACCTTATGTCAAATGGTAGCCCCAAAAAAAAATCTTATGGAATAATATAATACCTCTTAATAATTAATTTGCCATTCTAGGGCGATAGTTGTAATAGACCGTTAGTTAAATTAGTAGTCATCACTTAAAGCAAAAGAAAAACAATTATAGCATATAGGGATCGTATACAATTATGTACTAATTTCTCTATAACTGCAATTTACATGTCGCCTTGACTTAATCATGCGTCTTGCTTGATTTAAAGGATTATTGTTGCAAGTAGTTCACCAAAATGAAATTACTGTTATATGCTTACTTGATTTTTTTTTTTATAATATGACACCTTTTAATAATTAATTTGTTATTTTAGGGTGATAGAATATATGTCTCAATCGAAAAATACGTTATAAAGTTCTTTAAGATAGTATCATAGAGGATGATTGCAAGTAATATGAAGCTGGCCTCTGTTGGTTGTCTCCCAAAACAAGCAGATTGTCATCTCTACCTGTTTTTATGCATTAAAGTTGTCTATTTTCTGCAATTTGATTAATTTTCAGTAAAATATTTGTCCCATATTTTTCTGTTCTTCTTATTTATTGGTTGCCAAAGATCAATGAAGTTATCATCAATGTTTCACATACATAAGATTGAAGTATTTGGAGTTTACACGAGAGTTTGCACCACCTAAATGGATTCATAAGACACCTAGCTTTCAGGTTTTATTTGGAGTTGAGATACTATCAAAATATCTAAATCCCTTACTGTTAAATACACCAAAAATTACTAGTAGATATTTTCTCCAGATACTCCTGATGAGAAACTGACTTAAAAAATAATATAGCAATAATGTACCTATAAGTTCCTACACTGCTAACCAATTGAAGGAATCTATTGTGAAATTAAAAATTTTGTTTTAACTTATGTTTTTAAGATAGCATACTGTTATACGGATTTAATCGCCTCTTTTGTTTATGCGCCTTTTCTATCATTGGTATAAGGTGTTTGGAAATGAATGTTGAAAATTGATGGGGAGACAGCAAGGATAATATTGATTTACTTAGATCGGCATCTAAAGAAATCTATCCTCTCATTGAATTCAAAGTAAAATCATGCTTTGAGTCTTATTTGGAGTGTCGATTTTTACATAAATATCATGGAGAACAAAAAGATTCAAACATATATAATGAACGAGCCATTAAATATAATAAAACTAGAATTCTTTCACACTCCTTTGTCTTTATCATGTTTTTTCACTAATATTTTTTATGATAAAATTATATTTAATAGTCTCCGCATAACGTGTGGGTACGGATACTAGTATATTATTAAAAGGAGAGAATAAAGTCATCTCCTTATGCCAAATGGTAGCCTAGAAAAAAAACCTTATGGAATAATTAGTTAATAACAAAGAAATTATCTATTAAAAATTAAAAAAAAATTAACTATCTAAATTAACTACTAAAACATGGGGAGAGTTGGTTTAGGTTAGTTAATTTATTTATTTTATATTTTAAAATCATTTTCTTTTAATTTTTTGAAATAAAAAGTATATCTATTCATTAAAATTTAAAAAATATTATTGAGAAAAATATAATAAAATATATATCTTCTATTATATTACAAAAAATAATATATAAATATATTAAACAAGTAATATGCTAATAATATATCTATAATTAACAGCTAAGAAAAAAACATCATATCAATACAAGTGGTAGCCTAACAAATAGTCACATGATATAATTAGTTAATAACAAAAAAATTTATTTATTAAAAATTGACTACCTAAATTAACTACTCAAATATTAGTGAGGGTTGGGTATATCGTATTGATAATTGAAATTTATTAAAGTAATACAGTCTAATAGGATCAAACAAGCATGATTACAATTTAATTAATAATTTTTTAAATATTGACCGCGCGATTATTAGTTTTACTAACCGGTAAAGTTTTTTGTCATATGACTATGAGGTCATAAGTTCGAGCTGCGAAAACAGTCTCTTACAAAAATATAGAGTAAAATTACGTACAATAAACCCTTGTGATTCAAACCTTTACGGATCTTATACATAACAAAAGCTTAATGTATCAGACTGCCCATCTTTTTTTTTTTTTACAATTGTAGCTATTGGACATGTGATTTATTGCGTTTGATCAGAGTGTAAGGTGCTAAATTGCAATTGCAAAATCAAGGGGGAAAAGCTACAAATAAGTTAGAACCGTTGCAACATTGAAATTCTCAAAAATAGGTTACTAATAAATACTAATGTTAAAATGGTTCTAAAAAAATACTTATCCATCCATATTATTCATTAAAAAATAAATTGAATAATGACCTTTTTACAAATTGGTTAAATATGGTTAACAATCATATTATCCACTTAGAAAATAAATAATTAATGGATAATTAATAAGTTTAAATTTTACACTTGTAAAATTTTAAATTGGGGATTCCTCAATTTTGGAAGACTAAAAATTCTTTCAGAAATAATCATATTCAAGAAGCCATAGATAATATGATAATCCATATGGGAAGCAGCTCCCCTCCAATGCAGTATTCCTCCGGTTTATCAAGTGCACCTTTAATTTTATTACACATGTCAACTGTTAGATCCGAGGGTCAATACTTGTTTAACTAAAATAGCCCCTTATACCATGGTAAAGTCCCACTAATTGTATGTTTTATTCTCTCCCTATTGGCATATAATATCTAGGCTAAAATCGTGTTACTCCTCCTGGAGATTTACTACTTCCCAGCAAGAATAAAAAATCTCATTTTCATGATGTTATTATATATTAAGATTGATCCTTCTGTATTGATCAAATAAAAACATGGAGCAGGCTCATCAAATTTATGATTCTAAAAACTAATAATCTCCAGAAAAACTTTTGCTCACTTAATGATTTTCTATTTCCTTGCAATCGTTTAGTACCATGTGAAAAGTTTAATCTTTTGTTATTCTTGAGCTCCATTTCTCTCTTGAATGTATGCTATTTAATGTAAGAAAAAATTTCCCTAGCAAAATTTTCGGATGCGTATTTTATCCTTGCCTAATAAATGGTACTGAACTGACCCATAATTTTTTCATTGAACCATCAGTTAAATAAGTATTGACCCCTAGATTTAATAGTTGACAGGTGTGATTAAAGTAAAGGTGCACTTGATAAACTGGAGGGATACTGCAATGGTAGCGAGGCGCCTCAATTCATATTATTTATCGATTAATTATTTTTTTAATTTGTATTAAATATGAATCGGATTAAATAATTTATATATTTTTGTATTATTCATTTTTTATCCGCTCATATCCGATTTGACTCGTCCATTTGCTACCCCTAAAAGCGAATAATGATCAGTAATCGAAAGGTAGAAAACAAAAATAATTATGTTCGTGAGTGCATTTGATGTTTTGGTATCTCAATCGGCATTGGCAAAAGCTAGCTAAGACGAAAACAAGGAAGAAATTGTTATTACTCCAATGCACTTGTTTTCTTCTCCTCGTGAACTTTTAAGCAGCGAATATATCCTTCTCAATATTGGCCCGGCAGTAGGATTATTATTACCACAGGATCAAATTTGTTTTTGATCCAAAATTAGAAGGACTGAATTTCATAATTCTTTTTTAAGAATAACATTTATCTAAAATAGATTGGGTCCAACGACCAACATTCCTTAATGACTAACCTGTTGTGGGGGACGTTCAAAAAGACCTCTTTAATTGAGTAAAATACGATAATTTGCTGAGTTTTTTTTGGTCAATAAAGGAGAGTTATATTAGAAGTTAAGTAACATTACAAGAAGGTTTCCAAATAGACCCTCAGCATCCTTCCCTCCAAGAACTTCCCACCTTGCTC
Organism: Nicotiana benthamiana; assembly: GCA_034376525.1. Taxonomy (NCBI): domain Eukaryota; kingdom Viridiplantae; phylum Streptophyta; class Magnoliopsida; order Solanales; family Solanaceae; genus Nicotiana; species Nicotiana benthamiana. Next base: position 7,880,431 of record CM067325.1, read on the forward strand.
TTGGGGAGACTCGAACTAACAACCTCTTGGTTGGAAGTGAGGGTTGCTTACCATCAGAGCAATCCCTCTTGTCTTTGGTGGGCAATCAGTATTACAAAAAAATAATTGATCACTCCCACCAGCGTGTACTACATTTTCCCTACTAGAATCAGCAGTTACCACATTATCCATACTAATATTCGTCACACTATCAAGACAAAAAGAGATGGGTTCCACTGCAAAAAGATTACATAGAGGGCATATATGAAGCGTACCCCGTTGGTGTGCTAGAAATTCGTTCATCACAAAAGGAGGTCGTTGCGCAAAAATAGTTGTGGAGGTATTGTATGCTAATGTGGTCCCATGTTTGGCAAGCGTATATGCTACTTGATTTAGCTCCCTATAAGTGTGTATAACCCATGATCTATCCAGTTATTGGAGGAGGTACTTTCATTCATGCGTTAAAGATGAGTATTGTGGATTAAGATGGCGGAGTAGAGAGATTACCTCAGTGGAATCCACATTAACTTTCAATGGTGCGAGTTTATGTTGTAGAGCAAGTTGCAAACCTTCTAGTAGGCCAATGAGTTCCATGTATTGATGATTTTCTGTTAGCCTCGTACCCGTATAACTTATAACCCATTTGCCCGCTAAATCTCTAATTATACCCCCAAACTTCCTTTTTCTTGTTTGTTGAGTTATAGGCACTATTTGAATTTAATTTATACACTCTATGTGTAGGAGGATTCCACTTAACATCTGAGTAGGTAGGTGTTTTAGTGTGTGTGCTATGTGTAACACCTAGATGGAAATACTCAACAGCTTGAACTAGAATGTGCTGGATATTTTGAGGGTGATTGGTATTGTCAAAGACAAGGGGATTGCAACAGTTCCATATGTGCCATACGGCATAAGAAATGATAGTAGAAGAGCTTGTTATAGTGGCAGTAAGGTTATTGCGGAGAATGAGACATGTATGTTTAATGGAGTTTGTTCATGGAGTGTTTGAACATGTATGTTTAGATGTTTAATGCCTAGTTGTAGTCATACTGTTTTTGCTTGATGACATTCAAAGAATAGATGCGCAATAGTTCTATCAGTAAGTTGGCAAACTGGGCACAAAGGATTGCGAGTAACATGGATAATGTAGAGGTAACTAGTCATTGGTAATCGATGGTGGGACATTTGCCAAAGGAAATATTTTATCTTTTGAGGTAGTTGTAGTTTCCATAACCATTGGAAAGAGGTATTGTCTGAGTTGGTATGTAGCAGTCTACATAGGGATTTAACTAAGAATTTTTCATTAGGTGTGAGGCTCCAGTAAATGTAATCATGAGATTGGTGATTAGTGATAGAAGGTATATATGGGTTTTGAAGTTGGTGGTGTAAATCTTGAGGGAGCTCAAAAAGGTATTTTAGGATTATTTAGGAAGTTCCCGTGTATATAAGAAGCTAGTGTGAAGCAGTGGTCATTGCGGGATAAAGGCCCTGCAATTAAGTTTTTAAGTATTAGGTTGGTTCCGATCCAAAGTTCTGTCCAAAATTTTATGTGAGTTCCATTGACAACATGCTAGCGGAAACCAAGTTGACATGAGTCCCATCCTTGTTGAATGGCTTTCCAAATAGAGGAAGTAGGAGTAGAGTGGTCGAGTGTGAGTACTTTGAAAGTATAATGGAAGCCTAGTGGGATGAGGGGGAAACTAAACAATCTCCAGGCTAGGGAGCCTAGTAAGACAATATTTTTGGTAGCTAGGACTTGTATTCCCAAGCCTCCATTAGGTTTTGATTGTTGGATGGTTGCCCAGTAAATAAGGTGTAATTTACGATGTTGAGGTGTGGATCCCCAAAGAAAGTTACATTGATATTGTTCTAACCTTTTGGTAATATGAGCGGGGAGCTTGCATTACATGATTGAGTAGGTAGTTTAGAATTGATTTAATAAGAGTGGTTCTGCCTGTCATTGTAAGACAATTTATTTTTCATTCTTCTAGTCTATTCTTAAAGTTATCCAACAAGAATGGGAAGTCAGCAGTTTTAGGCTTTCTTGTGAAAATATGATATCCTAATTATTTGTCAAATTCGGATCATTCCTTCATGTGAAAGGAGGTAATCACTATTTCTTTGGAGATTGGGGAATTGTTTTTTAGAAGAAAATTTTTGATTTATCGTAATTTATAGTGAGTCCAGAAACTTGAGTAAAGAAGTTTAGGATATATATGATGGAGTTAATGCTATTGATAGTGTTCTTTGAAAGAATTGTAATGTCACCTACAAATAAAAGGTGAGAGAGTGATTGTTCTTGTCGGGATAATTTGATCGATTTCCATTTTTGATAGTCCACTTCCATGTGTATTTTGTGTGAGAGCATTTCAATACATAGTATGAATATGTAGGGTGATAGAGGATCCCCTGTTGAATGCCTCTTGAAGGGAAGAAGAAGGGTGAGGGTTGGCCATTAACTAGAATGGATATTGGAAGTTGTTGTACATGACATGATTAATTTTATCAACTTAGGTGGAAAATTGAAGTAATGAAGGGTTTCGTGGATGAATCCCCATTCTAATGTATCAAAAGACTTCTCTAGGTCTAATTTAAGAAGAAACAAATATTGTGCACCTCTTTTTTTTTAAAATGGTGCATAATTTCTTGTACAATAAGCGCATTATCAGATGTCCTATGTGTAGGCAAGAAAGTTGATTGTTCCGAAATAATGATAGTAGATAATATTGGTTTAATACGAAATACAATAATTTTAGTAATTAACTAATAGATAGTGTTACAAAGACTGATGGGCCGATACTAGGTGATGAGGGAAGGTTGTTATATTTTTGGGATACGACATAGATAAATTTTATTCAATTCAGGTGGTAATTGTTGTGTGTTAAATGTTTCCTGACAAAAAAAAGGAAACAAAAAAGTGATTTATGAGAGAGCAATAGGTTTAGGAAAAATATGGATGGAGTCCATCCGGTCTAGGAACTTTAAAAGGTTGGAATGTTTTCGGTGTATTAGTGATTTCTAATGATGTAAGTGGTGCATCAAGCTTTGCAAAGTCAGTAGGGGTGATGATATGATGCGTGTATTTAAACATAGGAACGGTGTTATGGGTGTGACTAGTGGTGAATAGATCATGGTAATGATCCTCTATATAGAGGTTAATGCCGCGTTAGTGTAAGATCCAATATCCCGTTGAATCTTGTAGATAGTAATACGATTACGCCTACTACACTTTAAAGTTGTATGGTGAAAAAGTTTTGTATCTGCGTCTCCCTCTTGTAGCTAACTTATTTTAGATTTTAATTTCCAAAAATTCTCTTCTAGTTTTACTAGGTCGTTGTATTGGGCTATTAGATCAATTTTTAGGCGTTGTAAGAATTGACTATTGATATATTTGGGAGAATTTTGGATTCCTTGAACCCTTGCTAAAAAAATTTCTTTTATGAAAAATATTCCAAAAAGTAGTTTGATTCAATTCTTGGATGTGATTGGTAAAGTCCTTAACGGCAGTGAGTAGGGGCTTATTAAGAGTCCAATGGTAATTATAGAAGTAAATTGGGGGTGGGTGGTACACATTGTTTCAAAACAAATTATTTTGTCCCTTGGAGTTTTGTGCTTTTTTAGACTTAATAGTAACGGGCTATGATCGAAGTGCGTTCGAGGAAGATGATGAACTGAAGATTCGGGAAAATATTTAACCATTCATAATTTACTAAACATCTATCTAATCTTTCCAAGATACGATGGGAGCTATGTCTATTATTGGACCAATATATTTGCATTCGGTGTAGCCTAAGTCAATTAATTTACATTGGTTAAGACAAGCAAGGAAATTCACTTCTTCTATTATTTATATGTAGACCCCGAATTTTTCCTGTTGTGTTAATAATTTCGTTAAAGTCTCCAACCAAGGTAAATTAATTTTGGCATGTAAAATACGAACATTGTCCCATAGAACAGTACGTGCATGAATATCATTTTTTTGCGTAAATAGCATATAACAACCAAGGATTAAGGTTGGGGTGTACCTGGATAGTTGAATGGATTTCTTGGTTCTTGGCAGCTACTTGATCTAGGTGGAGTTCATCATCTTTCCAGAGTAAAGCGATACCTCCAGAAATGCCTCGAGCTGGTGATTGAGCCAAATGTGAAAATCCAAACTCTTGTTCAAGTGACTCATGGTCTTGCATGTGACTTTCTAGTAGTGCAACCAACCGCAGACTTGTGATAATTAAGCATGGATCTAAAGTTATATTTGAAATCATAGGACTGAGCTCCTCTGCAATTCCAAATGACGAATTGCATAGATTGATTACTGAGTGTGTTGACTGGAGAGGTCCCTCTCCAACGTGGAAGATATGTTCATCAGTGTTGGGATTAACATTATGGAAATTTTTCCCACTTCTGGGTTTCTTGTTGGACGAATACTGAGTGAGACACTTACGATTTTTGGAGGGCAAGTGATGATCACCTTTTGTTTCTACTGTTCTTTTAGGACGTAAGTTTTGTTGCCATTGAGATAGCATAAAATTGGTAGTGTTTCGTGTATCTTCGCTATGGTGGTTTCCACCTCCATTTGAGCTATTTTGTTGCGTTATTCTTAAGGTAGACTGGGAGGTTGTACTGGACACGATGAATGTGTAAGAGGTTGATACGGTGAGGCCTGAGCATGCAGTGGTATTATTAGAGCTATGGACGTGTGTGGTTGAATCCATGGAACAAAGGCTTGTGGTGGTTGTTGTGGTGGGTAGAATGGGAACTCTTGTGTGTTGACCGGTGTCCATGGTGGAGCATTCATGGACAGTAGTGATGGGATTAGTGTGATCATTTGTGATTGTTGGTGGGTGCATGGCCTAGAGAAATTGGTTGCATAACATCACCTCCATACACATCCCCTCCGTAACTATTTGTGCTATGTCCGCTGGGTTCTGGATCACCATTATGACATCTTGGTTGTCGATTTCCATCGTGAAAATCAATGCATGTTCTTATAAGCTCATTCGAGCCAGGACTGTGGATACGTTTGTAGTTGTGAGTACTAAGTTATGTATATGGGTATGGGCTGAGAATGGGATTCGTTGGGTGGTGGCATGGTGATTGTGTAAAGGAACACTAGGTGTTGAATAAGTTTTGTATTTGTGAATAAGATGGTTCTCCAGTGGTGAAAGTTGAGTTGTGATATGTTCATGGGGGATTGTGTAGATTGTGAAATAATGTTATGTCTAGCATTCATATGAAGTGTAGTAGTAGGAGTAGTAGTATTTGATGATGGGGGTTAATGTTGATGTTATTGGTGTTGGTTGTGCCTGAGAGGATAATAGAGTCGGTTAATTTGATAGAGGTAACTGAGTAGTGGTAATTTCATGTGAATTACGGTGGTTTGAAGGGCTAGGGTGGACTACTTGTATTGGATTTTGGGTTTCACCAGATGTTGGAGTTATTGTTTGAGTGGAGATAATAATTATTGGGCCGGTTTGTTGTAAGTTATTACGGGTTATTGGGGAGAGATAGGCATGTACTTGAGAGCCTATCCAGAGGGCTGAGGTGGTATTGCATGGGTTGTGGTTAGTTGTGGTATCAGGCTCTTTTTCCACGTGGAGGGTGAGTGGGGTGTGTGTGTTTTTTTCTTCAGTTGGGTCATTAAGGTTAATCGATGGTGTGGTATTTTGGGTTTGCATGGGAATTAGGCTGGGAGTTGGCGTGGTGGTGGGAAGGGCCTTGTCAGTTGGGCCTGAATAGTTTCCCGGTTGATCCATTTGGTTAGGATCTATTAGTAAGTCAAAGGATGTGTTATTAAAAAAATTTTGATTAGCGTGACAACTAGAAGGATTAACATTGTTAGTTAAGGATTATTTATTTTTTATGGAGTGATTATCTGTGTGGGAGAGAGTAGGGTTAGAGGCCATACTTGAGATTCCGTTGCTAGTAGATGTCTTGGTGGGTGGTGATGCATGTTGTGGTAGGGTTGATTTCCCTTTTGACATGTCCTAGGACGGGAAATTGACTATTTGCCATTCAGTGGTTTCAATATCTGGATTGGAATTGTTGGTAGAAGATGGTTGTGTGGTTTGGAGTTTAGTGTGAGATGTGTGGGGAGCTGTATTGGTAGGATGGGCTGTTGGGATAGTGGTTTCCATGGAGGACGATGAGGCGGATGAGCAAAAAGGTTTTGTGCGGCCAAGACAACCACATAGTGTGCAGAGCATGTTGAGGCCCTCATATAGGAGTTGTTGTCTATGGGTACCAACGTACACGTGTTTTGAGGGGCATTTCTGGAGGAACTTTTATGCATATTCTTGCACAACATCCTTTGGTAGTGGCCGACATACATGTGTCAAAGTCATAAAATTCAGTAGGGAGTTATGGCAATTTTAGCCAGGTTGTTGCGTATGTGAGCTGGGTGTTGGAGGCTATAAATTTGGGTTTCCATTTGCGTACTGATAAGAAATGATTGAGAATGAACTAGAGTCCATTGTTTAGGGATTTGAACATATTTTCTTCTTTTTGGAACTTGATTAAGCAAAACTCAAATCCTAAATCTATTAATAGAAGATCCTCTATGGGTCTCCATAGTGCTGGGAGTTTAGTTCTAAGGGTTTGTGTCCAACCCTTCTTCCGAACACTTTGACAATGACAGAGTATTTTCATAATGAGTAAAGTCGAGATTTGTCTGCTGAGGTGATTAGTATGCAGGTGTCTTGAGTTGGATTCATCAGAGAAGTCTATGTGTAAATGAGTTTGGTGGCGTATGTTAGGATAGGAGTTGAGTTGGTTGTTAAGTAGTAAGGTTTGGGCAAAGGATAATGAATGAATAGAGACAATAACAGTGGTTAGAGTTGGAGATGAAGATAGAGGTGGATCAAGGTGCATAGAACTTATATCCGGTGGTTCAGGTGGTGGTACGGCAGTAGAGTTGTTCATATCGTAGAGAGAATTCAGTTTGCTGAGTTATGGTTAGCTGTGTTTCACCTATTACTGATAAAGTTGTAAGTACATTATCCAAAATTTGCTAAGCCTATTTTCACTGATTTAGCTAGTGTTTCTCCTTTTTAGACAGCTACATAGTGTTAATCATAGAGATCTCTATTTTTTAGTTTCCAACTTCACATCCAATTCGAATTATAACTCGGGAGAAAGTATAACTTGATTAAGATTTTAATGGTTAGACCATATAGGCCCAATTATCATGGAAAGTAAATTAAGACTCGTCCCAAATGGTAGAGTTAAGGACTGGATTTTCGATGCAGTTATAAATTGGCCAGGTTACACATTTAGCCGGTTAGCCAAAAGTAACTATACTCGCTAGCTAAATATACAAAATATATATTTTAATTATATATAATATATATATTGTTATGAAATAATATAAGAACAAGAACAATAATACAAGAACAAGAACAATAGAGAGAAAAGTAAAGAGAGGAGTATTCTTATTAATACTTTTGGGATGATTTACAATGGGGTAAGACCCCTCTATTTATAGGAAGATAAAAGACTTAGCCTTGAAGTAAGACTTTTCTTATAAGATAGACATTCACCTTAAATAGAGTTCTATTTATAACACTCCCCCTTGAATGTCTATTCAATAATGTGCCTCGTTAAAACCTTAACTAAAACAAAACCCAATGGGAAAAATTCTAGAAAAGAAAAGAGTACATATGTTTAGAAATACGCCTATTTGTTGCCTCGTTAAAAACCTTGCAAGGAAAACCCAGTGGGACAAAACCTTGTAAGGGAAAAAGAGTGCAACGCGCATTAACTCCCCCTAAAAAGAACATCAATTCACATCCTTGAACCTTCACATTCCAATCTTGTGCACTAGCTTCAAGAAATCGTTAGTAGATATTTGATAAATAAATCAACCATATTGACTTGAATGAATATTCCGTACCTTGAAATTATCATTCTTGATAGATATGAACATCTTCATGTAATGTCGTGGAATGACTCTTCAATACTTCCATAGGGGTATTCTCGATGCCATCATGTTTATAGTTATAGCAATATACATATGTACACAAATTGCACTTAGGATGTGGTACTTCAGGACCAAGAATTGTATATGCTTCAAGCAACTTAAATCTTTCAAGTTAAGTCATATAAGCCATATAATAGACTTTAGATGCATATCAAGTTTTCATGTCATGCTAAACAAATAAATATCGAAAACTGATTACACATACCTTTGACTTTACACTTCCAAGTATTTGAACTACATGTCCAAAACTACATGTCTTTCATATGGAATCAATTCTTCTTGAATTGTATCTCTTCCATTTGGCCAATAGTTTTGCTTGTATTCGACAATCATAAGATCCTCATCGATATTTAGCGCTATCATAGATGTCGTCGACAATCATTTTATATCGGTTTCAGTCAATTTTCATAAACACATAACATGGAGATCTCTTCATTCATATATTCAGGTACCTGAATCTCTCATGAGATTTTATGAAGTGTTATGTCATGTGATCTTCTGGATCACTTGCCTCCTTATTATGATCACTTTGATCATTTGCTCATCTTCTTTATTAAGAAGTTCCTTTTGAAACGGATTTGTCTATACGCTTCAGGCGTATCCAAGACTTTGTCCTTCTAGGACTTAATATGAGCATTTGTAGTGAGAATATAGTTACATTCTTTGGGTCAGCAAATGCGCATGGCATGCTTTGCAATATGTTGCAATTGAATTATCCCTTTTATGAACTTCAGGTTCATATCATGATATTCGAGGATCTATATATACAAATGATAATTCATCTCATGTAACCTTTTCTCAAGTGTTTATCATGTCTCCCCCTCATGTTAGAAAAGCTAACTTGTTTCCTCAACTCTGGGAAATCATCTTTTGTGCATTATCATGTCAATATACACAGCACATTAATCATAATAAGATGAGATTATTTGGTTCCTGACCCTGAACCATTTGTGAGGGGAGAATATAATATATTCTCGTATACAACGTATATCAAACTGATATATATAACTTTGTTCTCATAAGAAACAGTTTAGCTATTAAGTGGAGACACTCAATAATTATCTTGCTAAACCAACTTTGATATAAACCAACTTATCAAGATGAACTATCTTGAATAGAAAATCTGGAAATTATGCTCGAAGTTAGATTACTGAGCAATTTACCTCGCAAGCACCGACCAGGCTGCGGGTTAATAACAATCGCGCATGTAACCATTTCATAGATGCATCATATGTGGTATACATGGCAGGTGAATGGGCCCATATTCACCTTTGATATTTCCAGAATTTATGGGCTTCAACCCGAACTCTTTAGTTGGTCAGTTCATTAATGAGAACAAGTAATACAAGAGAAATGCGTCAAGCATTTGATTTGCTATTCTTTGCAAATGGATAATATTTTGCTCCTCTTTTTCACAAATAGAGGTATGTGGATCAAGATGAGATAATGATGCATTTTTCCACAAAATTTTCCGTTTGGTTTCACCAACTTCTCCACCTAATTTTGGGAAAAGTGTCTCATCGAATTGACAGTCTGCAAATCGTGCGGTGTACAAATCCCCTGTCAATATTTCGAGGTAGCGAATAATGGAGGGTGATTCAAACTCAACATATATTCCTAACCTTCTTTGCAGACCCATTTTGGTGCGATATGGCGGTGCTACAGGCACATATACTGCGCATCCAAAAATTCTTAAATGGGATATATTAGGTTCATGACCCAAAACTAATTGCAACGGGGAATATTTGTGACAATTCGTCAGTCAGAGACGAACTAGCATTGCTGCATGCAAAATGGCGTGACCCCAAACCGAAGTGGGCAGCCGACGAACTAGCATTGCTGCATGCAAAATGGCGTGACCCCAAACCAAAGTGGGCAGCCTCGTTTTCATGAGTAAATGAGGTATTCAAGATTATACTCATGTATTGTCTCAATCTGATATCCATTTTGAATGATATCTCTAAAACTCAACAAGTTCCTTTTAGACTTGGAGGAGAACATTGCTTTCTCTAAAATATTGTTCCTTTAGGCAGAGTTATAGTTGCTCTTCAGGAGCCTTCAATCAATTTAATTCCCATGGTTTGACATACAAAAGAAAATATACGAACATGAGAATAAACAAATTCAATCCGTTTGTTTTATATTTAAACAATATTTTTGAAATCTGCTGAGGTTATTCGACTAACTTAGTTGATAGTCGACTATCTTGGGAAGTAGTTATTAGGATAGTCGACTAACTAAATTGGATAGTCGACTATCTTGCCTTGCAGAAAAATCCAGTTTTAATACGAAATATTAGATAGTCGAATAACTAAGTTGATAGTCGACTATCTTAGTAAACAGTCATCAGGATAGTCGACTATCTAAACCAGATAGTCGACTATCTTAGCTTGCGGAATTTCCAGTTTTTAATACAAAATATTAGATAGTCGACTAACTTATTAGTTAATCGACTAACTTTGCTGGAAAATAAAAATTTCTTCGAAATTTAAGCATATTGAAACATTCTAAAGAACTAATACTAACATTATATCATAAACTAACTAATACGAGCTGATACTAATGACTATTAGTTTATTCACTAACTATTACAAATAAGTGAAATAAAATCGAACAATCTCATCTTCCTTCATCACAGATCCATCACCAATTAGGTGGTCAATTTTCCCCTCAGGGTGCTCAAAGAAGTCTGCCACATCCAAGTGGGTGATGTCAAAATTGTCGTCAGAGACAAAATTTGTTTCAGGGCATTTACTCTTTAGAGATACTTGACAAGGCTCAATCAAATGTCTTGGTACACGGCAAATTTTCGCCCAGTGCCCTTTTTCCACCGCAACGATAACATATAGTTTATGAACTATTTGCTTTTGGATTCTCATCATATCGTGCTTGTGGCAGAGTGACCAACTTCAGGTTGTTATATCTCTCCATTAAGCCATTCCACAAGATAGGTGGATCTTTGACTGTGATATATTCAATTTTTAAACCTTCATCAAGGTGATGGCGCAAGAAAATCAAGGCCTTAGCACAGTTTCAAACCTTCATCAAGGTGATGGCGCAAGAAAATCAAGGCCTTAGCACAGTTTCAAACCTTCATCAAGGTGATGGCGCAAGAAAATCAAGGCCTTAGCATAGTCTTGGGTGGATGCATTATTTCTGTCTTTAATGGTGTCTCCAAGACCCATTGCATCCAAATGGATTTCAGCATCCAACACCCATGTCATATAGTTCTTGCCCGAAATTTCAAGGGCAACGAACTTTCTTTTCATAATGTCAGACATAAGATACAATTACATCAAGAGCATGTTCATACTTACAGGCTTTATTACAATTATCACATTAACTTCAGGGTATGGATCATAATGACGATTATAATTTCGTCTATTGCCACGTCCACATTCATTGATACCATCATGGTAATAATTTTGTCTTCTTTAAGACTTATCACATACTGCTACCACATTCTCTAAAGGGAATGGAGCAAATTCAATGGGACGGATTTTCAATTCTTTGCCCACAATCATTCATGAATTTGATCATGGCAAGGCATAGAAATTTTACCACTTCATGTGAGTGTAATTTCTTACAAACTCCATTAGAGTTATAATCAAACTTTGTTGTCTTTGTTTGTATATAAAATCAAATCGTAGAATTTCAAGAATTTGAAAGGGAAAAGTAAATTACTTACCTTTAAGGTATACCAATCAATGTTGTGATATCAAATATACCTCTTGAGTTTCCATCCCGTGGCAACAAATTCTGGCAACTTTGGTCGACTCCCGCGGCCAATTTGATGCTGGAGAACGCGACATATTTTCCGTATAGAAATTCAAGATTGCCATTGGACCTCCAAACTATCAGCAAACTTTAAAAATCCAAAAACCCATTGTTTGCATAATTGACCAGAAACGTTCCACTATACAACTAAATTAAACCAGTCATCAATTCAATTGTAATAAAGAAAGGAATAGCGGAAGTAAATAGCTAGGATCACTTGTATGTAATATAGACAACACATAATTATAGATTTTAATCGAACATAAAATCGATACTTATCTCTTGAAGCGTGACCCGGATAATGCTCGGAATTAGCGAAATTCGTGTGGGCGAATTACTCCTTAATCTTCTCAAAGTGCTTCTTGAGACGGTAGAGTCTCGTGCTGATAACGTGTTATGAAATAATATAAGAACAAGAACAATAATACAAAAACAAGAACAATAGAGAGAAAAGTAGAGAGAGGAGTATTCTTATTAATACTTTTGGGATGATTTACAATGGGGTAAGACCCCTCTATTTATAGGAAGATAAACGACTTAGCCTTGAAGTAAGACTCTTCTTATAAGATAGACATTCACCTTAAATAGAGTTCTATTTATAACACTCCCCCTTGAATGTCTATTCAATAATGTGCCTCGTTAAAACCTTAACTAAAACAAAACCCGATGGGAAAAATTCTAGAAAAGAAAAGAGTACATATGTTTAGAAATACGCCTATTTGTTGCCTCGTTAAAAACCTTGCAAGGAAAACCCAGTGGGACAAAACCTTGTAAGGGAAAAAGAGTGCGACGCGCATTAACTCCCCCTAAAAAGAACATCAATTCACATCCTTGAACCTTCACATTCCAATCTTGTGCACTAGCTTCAAGAAATCGTTAGTAGATATTTGATAAATAAATCAACCATATTGACTTGAATGAATATTCCATACCTTGAGATTATCATTCTTGATATATATGAACATCTTCATGTAATGTCGTGGAACGACTCTTCAAAAATAAAACATTTTATCGGCTATTATTTTTAGGAATGACTATATAATGTAATTTTTCCTTATAAATTCTAGGGGTGTTCAAAACCGATCCGAAACCGAAAACCGATCCAAACCGAAGCTTAACGGTTTATTGGTAACGGCTTAACGGCTTAACGGACGGGGAACGGATTGAATTTTTTTTATTAACGGCTTATCGGTTTGGGGATAGATTATTCGATTTTCTTAACGGCTAATCCGTTAACCCGTTAAGAATATATATATATATATATATATATATATATATATATATATATATATATATATATATATATATATATATATATATATATATATATATATATATATATATATATATATATATATATATATATATATATATATATATATATATATATATATATATATATATATATATATATATATATTTATTTATTTATATATATTAAATATAAAAAAACTAAAACCCTTGAAAATGATTAACAAAAGTTTATTTCTACTTCTAAGCATTTTTATTCTCGGGATCTAGAAATTTTTTGGTTCTATTTTTAATTTATTTTTGGTTGTAATCCTCCTGTTTGGCAACACGCCGGAGATGGTAAAGCTAATTTCCTAATCACGAAAATCAAATGAGTGGCTCTGGCAAAGAAAATTGAATGCATCATATTGCCTCTAAAATATTATTTTTTATGGCAATTCATTATTTCTAAGACGAGAAGAATAAGAGATATTTAGTGAACATGTATGTTAGGCCGATAACCGCCCATTAACCGCCCTATAAGAGCAAACCCGATACCAATCCGCCCGATATCTTATCGGGTGGCTAACGGATTAATACATTTAAAAGCCGATAACCGTTAAGCCAAACCGTTAAGAGTAAAATGCCGCCCAATCCGCCCGATGAACTCCCCTAATAAATTCTAAATGGGTTGGATGCTCTCCCACAAATCTGTCAACTCTTTAGTTTGGACAGGACGGAAAGTGGAGCTGTGAAAGCGTCTTCTGGGCCTACCCTTGTAGTTAGAGTTAATGGTGTCAAATGGGTGGGTTGGACCGATATTGGTAAAAATTGTAGGAATTTTTACCTCATATGAAAAACCTTAGTACCCTATTTATTTTAAATAAATACAATTTAATATTATTACATCCTATAGACACCTTTTATACGTTATAATCAAATATTTAATTATAGTTACATCCTACATTTAAGGCACCATATATGCTAAATAATATTTTTCTCTCTCCTTTTTAGTCTTTCTCTCACATAATCACCGTAAAATTGACTAACCATGTTCTCTCTCTCTTTTTGCATACATTTTACTCTTTCTCCCACAGCCCAAGATTCATACCTCTTCTCCCACCCAAATTCTCTAGTTCTCCTTCATTATCACTCCATTACAATCGCTTAGGGTAAGTTTAATTCGTTGATTTTGATAGACGAAGAGCCATTTGTTCAACTATAATGGGGTCGATTCTGCATGGCAGTGGTCATCGAAGTGGGTTCACAACTTTTGCGTAATTCATGACTTCGTTTGTTGGATTTGAAGGCTGAGGATTGTTTGTAGTTGTTGTAGGTGGTTGGGCAGATGTGTTACGGGGCTGACCAGCCGGAATTAATGGCTGGATGCCGGCCGGCGAACCCGTAAGGTTGTTTCTCTCTTTAGATCGCCCAAATCGCCTATTTGTATTCAGTTATATTCGAATGTATATTTCAGCTGTATTCACTTGTATTCAGGTGTAATCAGTTGTATTTAACTATTTTATTGAACAATAGTTAGTTGTATTCAAGTGTTTTATATAACTGTATTCAGTTGTATTCAGTTGTTGTTAGTTATATTCATCTATTTTATTCGGCAGAAGATAGTTGTATTTTGTTGCATTCAAGAGTTTATTCAGCTGTATTCAGTTATATTTTTGTTGTATTCAAGTGTTTTATTCAGATAAATTAAGTTGTATTTTGTTGTACAATCATGGGCATGAATATGTTTAAAACAGAAACTGGGACCCCTTTCCTTATATTTGTTTCACCCGATGTCTTAATAGGCTAGGACATGAGACAAAATATTTTATTTAATAGGAGGCGAGGCAAAACCCCCGAGACATAAAATGTAAGCCCTACAGTCTTTTAGTTTTTTTAAATTTGTAAATTAATAATATATTATTATAAATAATAAAATATAAAAAATTTATTAAAATTTCAAAAAGAAACTCATATAAAATAAAATATTTAGCATGTTCTATACGTATAAACAATACAATACTGTTAAGGTACTATGAACTATAAATTAACTCCAACCCCTTAACTTTCAAATAATTAAAAATTATAATTTCTTAAAAAAATTACTCCTATCAAACTACATATTTTACCTCTTTAAAAGTAAATACACAATAAAAATTTTAATATTGTAATTTAAAATATTACTCCTTCATGAGTAAATATAAAATTATTTTTAAATAGTAAAATAAAAAATTTATGATAATTTTGAGAGACATAGAACTAAGACACGAAGATCTATCAAGTAAAGATATAAATTTTGGTTATTTATTTTTAGAAGAAATATTCAAATGACATTCACCCTCAAGATATCCTTAATTAGTAAGTATGTAATAATATATTTCGTTATTTGAGTTATTCATAATTTTCATATTTCTATAGATAAAAAAAACTTTATCATTCATTTGTCAAAGAATTTTGAGAGTTAACAGTGCAAATTAATAAATTCAACCCATGATTTGCAAAGGAATTGTGGAGGAGTCCTCAACGTTGAGCGTTAGACGTGTTTAAGGCCGCACCGTTGGGTGCTTGGGGCGTAAGCCTCAAAGAACTAAGGCCCACACATAAGTCTCAAGGGTTTTTGATTGTGTCCCATTCCGGGGCGAGTCCCGTGGCGAGTTTCAGAAAAGCCTTTTAAAACAGTGGTTTCACCAACCTTTTTCAAATTAATTTTTTGCTCCCTCCTTCTCGTAATATGTATCGTGATTACTAAAAATAGTTATCTTAAATTATTTGTCATTTTAGAAGTTCAGGACAAAATTGATTATATTTTTTCTTTTTTACCCTTATTAATCATTGCATTCACTTTTTGTAAAAATATGAATGATGTCATTAATAGAAATAACACATAAATTAAGAAAATATTTAATAAAAGTAAAGTAATCAAAATAATTTTTTCTTAAAGAGTGTATAAGAGAATCACGATACATATTATGAAACGGATGGAGTAACTTCTAAGTGCGAGCTGTTGGCTTGCTGGATCTGCAATCTGCATTCAACACATTACCATCTCTAGTAGTAAAAAATTTGTAGGATGCACGCTCCAGTTTTTCGTGTGTTACATGATACCCAGTAGTTCTACAAAATTCCCAATGTTTAAGATCGTTGAAACTGATCTTTTAAATTGCCACAATATATAATACTTATGGATTTATACACCTCACCAGCTACCGACGTTACCGTAATTTCGTGCTAGAAATGTATTTCTTATTCCATTGCATATAGTTAGGTAATAGGTTGTTGTTACGATTCAGATATTTACTCTCGGGGAATTATGATGGCGCTTACTAATATGATATAAGCAAGCTAATCATTTGAACAATTTATTTTTTTACTTATTTTATATTTTTTAACAATTTCAAAGATATAACATTTAAAAAGTGGAATTTAACATAAGCGGAAGAAGAACAATAATTATTTGGACATAAACACCCAGTAAAATTGTTTGAGTCGACCTGGTGTCACAGTTTCACATACGGTCTAAGAATTCTACAAATAAAGGTCCAAAAGAATTACATACAATATTGTCTATGGAAACACATATAAGAAACATGAAAGTAGATAGAAGGAGACGCTAGGGCCTGCGAACGCCTGCAAGGTTACCTAGAGTCGCCTGATGAAAGAAATCCAGCAATCTCACTACAGTCCGAAATCTACAACACTGGGGTTTGCACAAAAGAGTGCAGAGTGTAATATTAGCGCAATCGACCACATGTGCTGGTAAGTGTCTAGCCTAACCCCGACGACGTAGTGACGAGGTTAGGACCAGACTACCAAATAAACCTGTGCAGTTGTATAATATACAGCGGGAGTAAAGTAGAAATAAACAAATAAAGATGGGAGTGAGAAACATGCTTCGGGAAATAGCAGATAAAACAGAATCTCAAGAGAATTATCAGGAAACCAAAATTCAACTTCCAACCAAGATAAGGAAAACAAAGGCAGATTTCACTCTCGGTTCACAACTCGTTGCAGGCGTACCACCCGTTTCCATTTCATTATATTTTATGGTAGGCGTACCACCCGCTCTCATTTCATATATTGACAATTCTTACAAATCAAAATTACTCCAACAACCACAACAATTAATACAATTTCATAAGACAACAAAGTATACAATAATTATGATTCACTGATAAAAAAAAATAATGACAAGTACTAATTAATTATGAATTTTGAGGAGCAAATAGGCATTTTAATATTTAGTATACTAAATGTCAAATAGCAATTAAGTCATATAAACATATAGCAACTATAGCATAAATTTAATAATAACTAGTAACACGATAGAGGAAAATGCCAACATAAAGAACCACAACTATTGTGGAATAAGACAATTAATGCACTTAAACTGATGACAACAAGAAATCATAACAAAGGGCAATAAGTGCACGACATCACCCTTCATGCTTTTAACAATCTCTCACCAAAACAATACGCGGCATCACCCTTCGTGTTTTACACTCTTCCTTACCCAAGCAAAAATTACAAAGCAATTAGGGCAAAAGAATCAATGACATCACTATAAAGTCAAGTAACAACAGAAAATCAGTAAAATAATGTAAAGAACAACATAACTCAATTATTAACAAAGAATCAGGGAAATCAAGACAAGTGCACGACATCCCCCTTTGTGATTTTACTCTCGTCCTCACCATAAGAATCAATATAATAGGCACGGAATGGTACATCGTGCGGCACAACATTACCCTTCGTGCTTTACACTCTTTCCTCACAATGAAATCAATTTTAATAGGTACGGATGGTACATCATGCGGCACCGCATCACCCTCCGTGCTTTAATACTCTTCCTCACCTAAACAACAATCGCAAACAAGGGGCAAGGGAGTAAACAAATAATAATAGGAATCGCTGCAAGGAAACACAATTTAACAGTTAAATCCCGGCAAAGGAACAATATCAATAAATATCAGCATCCCGACAAGGGAGATAATCAACAAAGCCACAAACATCAATAATTTAATAACTCTTTCTCTTTCTTTTACTTTTACTTCACAATTCGATTTACCAATTGAGCAAATGCTCCAAATGGTTCAGTCACCTCATAATACTTTCACAATTTGTAATATAACTCGAGCCAATGCTCCTAGATGTTCAAAGGTCACAATTTCTTTTACAAGCTTTTCACAACATATAGAAATCATCACCAAGGCATGAAAGAAATAATAAAATTATGATATTCACAATATAAAGTATCACAGTCATGCTAGACGCCAATGTATAGATACTCGTCACCATGTCTATGCTTCGTACTCAACAGTTATCACACAGCAAATAGGACTCAACTCATAATCCCTAAAGCTAAGGTTAGACCAAACACTTACCTCAAACTTCCACGGCCAACTCAAGCCTCAATTACCGTTCTGCCTCTCGAATTCGGCTCCAAATCGAATGTATCTACACATAAATGACTTCGTAACATCAATAAATACTAAACAATTCAAATCCCATGCTTAATTATAGCTTTCCAAACATTCTTCCCCAAAACCCAAAAATTGACCCCAAGCCCCCTTGGTCAAAACACGGGTTCGAACCAAAATCAAATCACCCATTCATCTACGAGCCCAAATATATAATTTATTTTCAAATTCGACCCCAAAACAAGGTCTAAATCAAGAAAAAACAAAAATCCATAACTCTAACCAAATCCCTAATTTTCTACCCTTAATCTCATGTTTTAGGACTAGAAACTCATTAAATGTTGATGAAAATGGAAGAAAATAAGTTGGAGATTACTTACCTAAGAAATTTTGGTAAAGGAAAGCTTCAATAATCGTCCTAGAGCTTTGGAAAAGAATAAGTTGTGTAAAATTTGAGAAATCCCGTTTACATTACGTTTTTGTAGCTTTAAAATAACTGGCCTTTTTAATGCTACGCGTTCGCGACAGACTCTCGCGTTCGTGATGGGTCAAGCCTTTTGGCCTTCGCGTTCGCATAATTAGGCTCGCATTCGCGAGAGTAATCCCCTCGAGCCTTGCATTCGTGTGCAAAGCACCGCGTTCGCGATGAACAAATTTTGGTGGCCCTACCCTGAACCCTACGTGTTCACAAGTAGACGGACGCGTTCACAAAGGGTCTCCCCTCTCAACTTCGCGTTCGCGTCCAGTCCTTCGGTTTGCGAAGAAGAAACTGGCACTTGGGGATATTTGTCTTACGCGTTCTCTAGGGGGACTACGTGAGGACGAAGAATAACTTCCATGTGCACTGATTGTAGAACATCTGCAACATTTCTAAGCCAAAAACCATTCCGAAACACCTCCAAAACACTCCCGAGCCCTCGAGGCTCCTAACCAAGTACATGAACTAATTCAACACCATCATCTGAACTTATTCGTACGATCATATTGCCTAAATAACCTCAAAAATAATGAATCAAACCTCAAATTCAAGATTTTTTCTAAAAACTTCATCAAGTATCAAATTTAGCAAATTAGGTCAAAATCACGTCAAACGGACTCCGTTTCAACCAAACCTTACAGAAATGACTTAAACCATATATAAAACATGTACCGGAGGCCGGAACTAAAATATGGGCCCAATACAATCGCTTTCTAATCAGATTTCGTTTTTAATTTTCTTAAACATTTCTAGAAAACAATTTTCACTAAAAAAATTCATTTCTCGGGCTTGGGACCTCAGAATTCGATTCCGGGCATACGCCCAAGCCCCATATTTTCCTACGGATCCTTCGGTACCGTCAAATCACAGGCTCGTCTCCGTTTTTCCAAAATATTGACCAAAATCAAATTTATTTATTTTAACATCAAAACTTAACATTCTTCAAAAAATTTCATATTTATGCTTTCCGGCTACTATGCACTCAAATCGAGGCGACTATAATAAGGTTTTCAAGGCCTCAGAGACACAGAATTCAATTAAAAATAGGTGATGACCCTTTGATCGTCACATTCTCCACCTCTAAAACAATCGTTCGTCCTCAAGCGAACAGAAGAAAAAAGTAACTGAGTCGGGAAAAGATGAGGATAACGGCTCCGCATATCGGAATCGGATTCCCAGGTCGATGCCTCAAGAGGTTGTTCTCTCTAGTGAACATGAACAGAAGGAAAATTCTTTGACTTCAACTAACAAACCTACCAGTCTAGAATAGCCATCGACTCCTCCTCGTAAGACAAGTCCTTGTCCAACTGGACAGTGCTGAAATCCACCACGTGGGATGGATCGTCGTGATATCCCAAGCATGGACACATGAAATACTGGATGCATGGCTGACAAGTTCGGCGGCAATGCAAGTCTATAATCCACCTCTTTCACTCGATCAAGAATCTCAAATGGACTAATGAACCTAGGGCTAAGCTTGCCTTTCTTCCCAAAGCTCATCACGCCTTTTCATAGGCGACACTTGGAGCAATACTCGCTCACCAACCATAAAATCCACATCTCGAACCTTGCGGTCTGTATAGCTCTTTTGCCTGGACTGAGCTGTACTAAGCCTATCCTGAATGATCCTGACCTTGTCTAAGGCTTTCTGAACCAGATCCGTACCCAACAACCGAGCTTCTCCTAGCTCAAACCATCCGCTCGAACATCGACAACGCCTACCATATAAAGCCTCACAAGGAGCCATATGGAAACTCGACTGGTAGCTGTTGTTGTAGGCAAACTCTTCTAAAGGAAAAAACTGATACCATGAACCTCTAATGTCAATAACACAATCGTGGAGCATATTCTCCAAAATCTGAATAGTCCGCTCAGACTGCCCGTCCGTTTGAGGATGAAATGTTATCCCTGAACTAAACCAGTATGCCCAACTCTCACTGAAATGCTCCTCAAAAGCACGAGATAAACTGCATACCCCGGTCCGAAATGATAGATACGGGAACACCATGAAGGCAAATAATCTCCCGAATATAGATTTCAGCTAATCTCTCAGAAGAATAGGAGACTGCCACAAGAATGAAATGCGCTGACTTGGTCAGCCTATCAATAATGACCCAAACTGCGTCGAACTTCTTCCGAGTCTGCGGAAGCCCAGTAACAAAGTTCATGATGATCCGCTCCCACTTCCACTCGGGAAGCTCTATCCTCTGAAACAATCCACAAGGACTATGATGCTCATACTTAACCTGCTAACAATTTAAACAACGAGTCACATAATTTACGATACCCTTCTCCATTCTTTGTCACTAATAATGCTGTTGCAATTCCTGATACATCTTCGTGGCACCCGAATGAATAGAGTATCAGGGGATATGTGCCCCCTCTAAAATCAACTCTCGGAACCCATCCACATTAGGCACACAAACTCGACCATACAATCTCAAAACTCCATCATCACCCATGGTATTCTGCCTGGCATCTTCGCGCTGCACCGTGTCTCTAAGGACACACAAATGGGCATCATCATACTGTCGATCATGGATACGCTCCAATAATGAATATCGAGTGACCGTGCAAGCTAACCCACGACTGGGTGCAAAAACATTCAGTCTAAAGAACTGATTGGTCAAAACCTCAACATCCAAAGCAAGCGGCCTCGCAACGACCGGAATATAAGAAAGACTGCCCATACTTGCTAACTTTTTACTCAATGCATCGGCCACCACATTGGCCTTTCCCAGATGACATAAAATGGTGATATCATAATATTTCAACAACTTCAACCACCTCTTCTGCCTCAAATTAAGCTCCGTTTGCTCGAATAAATACTGAAGACTCTTGTGATTCGTGAACACCTCCCATGACGCGCCATACAGATAATGCCTCCAAATATTCAATGTGTGAACTATGGCTACCAACTTCAAATCATGAACCGGATCTTTCTCTTATGAATCTTTAAATGCCTAGAAACATAGACAATGACTTGCCATCCTGCCTCAACACTGCTCCAAGCCCAACACTGGAAGCATCACAATAAACTTTATAAGGCCTAAACCTAAATATCCTTTGCTGACACAACATTACTCAGAAATACAACTGAACACAATCAAAACTCACTTTTGGAGAACTTTGCTTATAACTAACTATCCCTCATAGTTGAAGAACCACTCTAAGGTGCTGCTCGTGCTCCTCCTAGCTGCGGGAATACATCAAAATATCATTAATGAAGACTATCAAGAAACGAGTCCAAATAAGGCCTGAACACTCGGTTCATCAAATCCATAAAAGCTGCTGGGGCATTTGTCAACCCCAATGACCTAACCAAGAACTCACAATACATGTACTAAGTGCAGAAAGATGTCTTAGGGACATCAGATGCCCTAATCCTCAACTGATGGTAGCCAGATCTTAAGTCAATCTTCAAAAATACCTTAGCACTCTGAAACTGATCAAACAAATCATCAATCTTCGGCAATGGATACTTATTCTTGATTTTAACCTTGTTCAATTGTCGATAATCAATACACATTCTCATTAACCCATCATTCTTTTTAACAAATAACACCGGTGCACCTAAAGGCGAAACACTAAATCTAGTGAAAACCTTCTCAAATAAGTCCTGCAACTGCTCCTTTAACTCTTTCAACTCAGGCGGCGTCATACGATACGGCGGGTTAGAAATGGGCTGAGAGCCCAGAACCAGATCAATTCAAAAGTCAATATCCCTATCGGGTGGCATAACCGGCAGGTCTGAAAGAAAACATCAGGAAACTCACAAACAATGGGCACATTATTAGTAGAGGGAACTTCAGCACTTGAATCACGAACACAGACTAAATAGGCCAAACACCCCTTCTTGACCATACACTGAGCCTTCACATATGATATAACACTGCTGGTATAATGACCAAGAGTCCCTCTCCACTCTAAACGCGGCATACCCGGTAAAGCTAACCAGTCCATCCCTAATATAATATCGAAGTCAAACATACCTAAAGGAAACTAATCTACACGAGTTTCAAAACCTCCAACCACCACAATACAAGAATGATGGACTCGATCGACCACACTAGAATTTCCCACCGATGTAGACACATAAATATGAACATTGAATGAATCACTAGGCATGAACAAATACGACGCAAAATAAAACCGAAGCTTCTCTACCACAAACCAGAACAATACCTGCACCTCCACCTCTAATACCTTTACCTCCACCGCTAGCATCTCTACTTCCACCTCCACAAAGCCTCCGAAGACGTAGCCGATCTATCACTGGTCTATGCTGCTGCTCAGCTTAAAGCGGTACAAGACCTCGCCATTCGCGAAAGGACAAGAGTAGAGGTTTCAATTTAGCATTGAGAGAACAAGATCACACAACAGGGAAGAGTAGAAGTGAAACTTTTCCTAACTCTATATCCTCTAATGGATAAATACATACGTCTTTGCACTGATCCATTAGACTCTACTAAGCTTGTCTATGAACTGTGAGACCCATGTAATCTAGAGCTCTAATACAAACTTGTCATGATCCATATTTTCTATCCTCGGGAGGCGTGATGACGCCTACTAATGTGAGATAGGCAAGCCATCATTTGAACAATTTAACTTTTTACCTATTTTATATTCTTTAACAATTCCGAAGATATAACAATTATCTGGACATAAATACGTAGTACAACTGTTTGAGTCTTGACTACCCATACCTGGTGTCATAGTTTCACAGACGGTCTAAGAATTCTACAAATAAAGGCCCGAAAGAATTAAATACGACACTGTCTCTGAAAATACATATAAGAAATAGAAAAGTAGATAGAAGGAGATGTCAGGGCCTACGAACGCCTGCAGGGCTACCTCAGGTCGCCTGATGAACAGGATCCAGCAATTTCACTGCGGTCCAAAATTTACAACATTAGGTTCTGCACAAAAGAGTGTACAGCGTAGTATCCGCATAACTAACCCCATGTGCTAGTAAGTGTCTAGCCTAACCTCGGCGAAGTAGTGACGATACTAGGACCAGACTGCCAAATAAATTTGTGCAATTGTATAATAAACAATGAGGAGTAAGTAGAAATAAACAAATAAAGATGGGAGGGCAAAACATGCTTCGGGAAATAGCAGATAAAACAGAATCTCAAGAGAATTATCACGAAGCCAAAATTCAACTTCTAACCAAGATAAGGAAAACAAAGGCAGACTTCACTCTCGGTTTACAACTCGTTGCATGCGTGCAACCCAGTCCCATTTCTCATATCTTTTGGTAGGCATACCACCAGTTCTCATTTTATTATATTTTGTGGTAGGCGTACAACCTGCTCTCATTTCATCTATTAACAGTTCTTGCAAATGAAATTACTCCAACAACTACAACAATTAATACAAATTCATAAGACAACAAAGTACACAAAAATTATGATTCACTAAGGAAAATTAATAATGACAAGTAGCAATTAATTATGAACTTTAAACAACTACAACAATTGGTACAAGTTCATAAGACAAAAAAGTACACAAAAATTATGATTCACTAAGGAAAATAAATTATGAACTTTAAGGAGTAAATTGGCATATTAATCTTTAGTATGCTAAATGTCAAGTAGCAATTAAGTCACATAAACATGTAGCAATGCATAAATTCAATAATAACTAGTAACACGATAAAGAAAAATGCCAACGTAAAGAATCATAGTAATTGTGGAATAAGACAACTAATGTATTTGAACTGATGACAACAAGAAATCATAACAAATGGCAATAAGTGCACAACATCACCCTTCGTGCTTTATCACTCTCTCACCAAAATAATACACGGCATCATCATTCGTGCTTTACACTCTTCCTCATTCAAGCAACAATTACAAAACAATTAGGACAAGGGAATAAATTATATTACAATAAAGTCAAGTAACAATAGAAAATTAGTAAAATAACGTAAAGAACAACATAACTCAATTATCAACAAAGAATCAGGGAAATCAAGGACAAGTGCACGACATCACCCTTTGTGCTTTTACTCTCGTCCTCACCATAAGAATCAATATAATAGACACAGAATGGTACATCGTGCGGCATGGCATCACCCTTCGTGATTCACACTATTTCCTTACCATGAATAGTGCAACTGAAGGTGCGCAGCCTCTTCTGAACCGGAACAAGAAAGAGCTCATAACCACTGCTTGTGAACAGCTCTCCTCAACTTAAGGCGCACCTACTCTTACTAGAAGTCTAGTCTCTCTCAGGTCCAGTTTCGATCTCTAACTAACTAACTTACAACATAGGCCGGAAGAGAGATATTCAGAAAACCCGATTTCCTGTCTTAAGAACCTGACACAAAAGAGAATAGGCACGGAATGGTACATCATGCGGCACGACATCACCCATTCGTGCTTTATACTATTTCCTCACAATATCAAACAAATGCATGGCATCACCCTCACCCAAACAACAATCACAAGTAAGGGGCAAGGGAGTAAACAAATAATAATAAGAATTCCGGCAAGGGAAAAATATCAATAAATCTCAGCATCCCAACAAGGGAGATAATCAACAAAGTCATGAATATCCCGGCAAGGGAACAATTTAATAACTCTTTCTCTTTCAGTTACTTTTACTTCACAACTCGCTTTAACACTTGAGCCAATACTTCAAAGGGCTTAGTCATCTCATATACCTTTACAATTAATAATATAACTCGAACCAATATTCGTCGATGTTCAAAGGTCACAATTTCTTTCAGTAGCTTTTCACAACATATAGAAATCATCACCAAAGCATGAAAAAAATAATGAAATCATGATATTCACAATATAAAGACTTACGGTAATGCTAGACACCAACCTATAGATACTCGTCACCATGCCTATACCTCATACTCAAAATTTATCACATAGCAAATAGGACTCAACTCATAATCCATCAAGCTAAGGTTAGACCAAACACTTACCTCGAACTTCCAAGGCCAACTCAAGCCTCAATTACCGCTCTGCCTCTCGAATTCGACTCCAAATTGATTGTATCTATACATAAATGACGTCGTAACATAAATAAATTCTAAACAATATGAATCCCATGCTTAATTATAGCTTTCCAAACATTCTTCCCAAAAATCTAAAAATTGCCCCTGGGCCCGCTTGGTCAGAACACGGGGTTTGGACCAATATCAAATCACCCATTCATCCACGAGCAAAAATATACAATTGTTTTCAAATTCGACCCCAAAACGAGGTCTAAATCAAGAAAAATAAAAAAAACCCTAACTCTACCCAAATCCTTAATTTTCTACCCTTAATCACATGTTTTAGGACTAGAAACTCATTAAATGTTGATGAAAATGGAAGAAAACGAGTTGGAGATTACTAACCCAAGAAATTTTGGTGAAGGAAGGCTTCAAGAATCACCCTAGAGCTTTGGAGAAGAAGAAGTTGTGTAAAAATTTGAGAAATCCCGTTTGCATTCTGTTTTTGAAGCTTTAAAATAATTGGTCGTTTTAATGCTACGCGTTCGCGATAGACTCTAGTGTTTGTGATGGATCAGGTCTTTTGGCCTTCGCATTCATGTAATTAGGCTTGCATTCACGGAGAGTTATCCCCTCAAGCCTCGCATTCGCGTGCAAAGCGCCGCGTTTGCGATGAACAAATTTGGTGGTCCCTCTCTTGAAACCTATGCGTTCGCGAAGGGTCTCCTCCCTTAGCTTCGCGTTCGCATCTAGTCCTTCGCATTCGCAAAGAAGAAGCTGGAATTTGGGGATATTTTCCTTACGCGTTCGTGAGGGGGACTATGCGAACGCGAAGAACAATTTCCCTGTGCACTGGTTGCAGAACATCTGCAACATTTCTAAGCCAAAAATGATTCTGAAACACCTCCAAAACACTCCCGAGCCCTCGGGACTCCTAACCATACATATGCACTAACTCAACAACATCATGTGACCTTATCCATGCGATCACATTGCCTAAATAACCTCAAAAACAATGAATCAAACCTTAAATTCAAGGATTTTTCCAAAAACTTCATCAAGTATCAAATTTAGCAATTTAGGTCTGAATCATGTCAAACGGACTCCATTTTCAACCAAACTTTACGAAAATGACTTAAACTATATATAAGACATGTACCGGGCACTAGAACCATAATACAGGCCGGAAACAATCGCTTTCTAATCAAATTTTATTTCCAATTTTCTTAAACATTTTCAGATAACAATTTTTACTAAAAAACATTTATTTCTCGGGGTGTCGAAGCGATCTCTTAAGAAGTGAAGAGCAGGGCCGATAAAGCGTCTTTATTGAAAATAATTCGCGATTTTTACCCTTTAAAATATATTTCACATTGAAAAAAATTGTAAAATCAAAAAACTTTCCCTATATTTAGGAGTTCTAAACAAGAAAATTCTAATATAATTTAATGTCAATATCTTCTCCTGATAAGGATAAAATATACTAAGACATAAAGGAATCTATATATATTTAATTTTTCGCAACAAAAGAATTAATGACATAAAAATAAGATAAAAGAAATAAATATTGAAAAAATGTTAGAAAAATATAAAAATGAGAAATAAAAGATGACAATAAATTTCTTCTTATGTTTCACCTTTGTTGAGTATAAAAATTTGAAAGTTAATCTCATCGATTTTTTTTTTCAACTCAAATACACAGATTGTAAGATAAGGATATCTTCAAATATTTTTTGTAATTTAAATTATGTGTTATTTTTAAAAAATTACAATTACTAACAAACTGATATGATATTCGAATTTGAATTGGAATGTGATTGGAGGTTAAACCAAGTATGGTGTCAAAATAAAACTACTTGATAATTTTAAGACAATATATACAGTATTTTATAATAATAAACTAATTTAACATTAAATGATTCAAAAAATAATTTTTTTGTATATATAGGGTATTAAAAATTTAAATTATGGGGCTAGAGATATCGATAAACTTAAAGTGGAGTCATACTGAAATAAATTCGGTCAAAGAATTATTTAAATTTTTGTATAGCCGTTTAAAGTGAATTTAAAATTAAAGATGATATTTTCACTTGCATCATTATAAAGATTTATATATATATATATATATTATATATAACGTATTATTAAAACATATTATTCTTATATATATATATATATATATATATATATAAGAATAATATGTTTTAATAATACGTTATATATAATATATATATATATATAAGAATAATAAAGAGTTTTTTTATATTTTTAGATAGCCGACTAAAGTGAGTTTTGAATTAAGAATAATATGTTTTAATTACATTATTATAAAGATAATTATTATAGAAAAATAATATATTAGAAACAGAAATGTAAAAAATAAATATTTTTAGGCACATCTTATACCCAAATTAAGGAAGGAGAAGAATTTATTTATTTTGGTGACTCAAGAACAGTTCGTGTTCTTGGAAATTGAAAAATTCTTTTCAAGCTCGCATCTGGTAAAACTCTAGCATTGAGTTATGTATTGCATGTTCCTAATATCCAAACCTATTTGGGTTCGTTGGGGTTATTAGGAAAAGTTGGAATGAAGGTTTCATTAACAACAAAGAGGTCGTATTGACCAAAAATAATATTTTGTGGGCAATGGATATTATAACCATGGTTTATTTGTGCTTAATATTTCCGATACTAACATTAAAATTGCATCTTCTTCTGCTTATATGGTTGAATTTATTTCTTTATGGCATGCTAGCCTAGAACATGTTAATGTCGCATATTTAAAGAAAATGCAGTCGCTATGATTAATATCTGGTTTAGACTCAAATAATATTAACAAGTGTGAAATATGTGAAAGACCTATTTTTAATAAATAGAGAAACTGAATTGTTATCTTTAATTCACACTGATTTAGGCGGCTTGAAGCAGACTATGACTAGAGGTGGTAAAAGATATTATGTGATTTTTATTGATGATTTTTCTAGATATACTAAGTTGTATTTCTTTAGAAATAATGACGATGTTTTTAATGCTTTTATTTCTTATAAAACTGAGGTTGAAAATCAACTTAGTAGAAAAATCAAGAGAATTAGATCAGATAGAAGTGGAGAATATTTATCTCTAAATGAATTTTGTGAAAATAATGGAATTATTCATCAAATAACTCCGCCTTATTCACCTGAGTCAAATGGAGTAGCTGAAAGGAAAAATAGAACACTGAAAGAGATGATGAACTCTATGTTAGTTAGTTCTAATGCTCCTGATAACTTGTGGGGTGAAGCTATTTTACCTGCATGTCACTTACAAAATAGAATATCATATAGAAGAACTGGCAAAACTCTGTATGAATTGTGAAGGGGGCTATAAACCTAATTTGAAATATTTAAAAGTGTGGGGGTGCCTTGCTAAAGTTCTTTTGCCTGAACCTAAAAAGAGAAAAATACGTTCTAAAACTGCTTATTGCATGCTTATTGGATATACTGAACATAGTGTTGCATATAGATTTCTTGTTTTAAAAAGTGATGTGCTTGATCGCGATACTATAATTGAGAAAAAAAAATACAGAATTCTTTAAACATATTTTTCCACTATCTGATAAAATTTCTCATATACCTGTTGAAACAAATAGTGAAGTTATCTCTAATGAGGAACTAAGAAGAAGTAAAAGGCCTAGAAAAAAATATTTTTCTTATGAAAATGATTTTCAAATTTTTCTTGTCAATAATGAACCATCAAATTATTTTGAAGCTATATCTTCTTCAGATGCTAAATATTGGAAAGAGGCAATAAAAGTTGAAACAGATTCTATTAAGAAAAATAATACATGGATCTTAACTGAATTACCTCCTGGTGCAAAGCCTGTTGGTTGTAAATAAATTTTTAAAAAGAAACTTAACCCCGATGGATCTTTAGATAAATATAAAGCTCAGTTAGTAGCAAAAGAATTTTTTCAAAAATAAAATATAGACTATTTTGATACATTTGCACCAGTGACTAGAATTTTTTCTATTCTAGTTTTAATTGTCTTAGCTTCAATTCGTAAGCTTTTTATCCATCAAATGAATATCAAAACTGCTTTTTTGAATGGTGATTTAGAAGAAGAGATTTATATGGTTCAACCTGAAGGTTGTGTCATTTCTGGACAAGAAAATAAAATTTGTAAATTAATTAAATCTCTTTGTGGCCTTAAGAAAGCTCCTAAGTAGTGGTATGAGAAATTTGAACAAGTCTTACTGAGAGACAATTTTTCTTCAGTTGAGGTGGATAAATGTATTTATACTAAAGTGGTAGACAATGATTATGTGATAATATGTTTGTATGTTGATGACATGCTTATATTTGGTACAAGTTTAAATATTGCGCAAAGTACTAAATTATTTTTGTCTACTAATTTTTTATATTAAAGATTCGGGTGAAGCAAATATGATATTGGGAGTTAAAGTTGTAAGGATTAAAGATGGCATAATGTTATCACAAGAACATTATGTTGAGAGATTTCTTAAGAAGTTTGAATATTTTAATGTCACATCTATAAGCACTCCTTTTGATGCTAACTTTAAGTTGAAAAAGAATAATGGTGACCCAGTTGCTCAGTCTAAATATGCTCAGATTATTGAGAATCTGATGCATTTAATGAATCTTACAAGGCCTGATATAATTTATGTTATGTGTAGACTGAGTAGATATACTCATAATTTCAACAGAGAGTATTGGTCTGCATTAGATAGACTAATGAAATATTTGAGAGGAACCATGAATTATGGTATCCTATATAATGGATTTCCTTCTACTTTAGAAGGGTGCAGTGATGCAAACTGGATCTTTGATTCAGATGAGACAAAATCTACTAGTGGTTATATGTTCACCCTTGGTGGTGGTGCAATATCGTGGAAATCAGCTAAACAGATGATCATTGCTAGATCGACTATGGAATCAGAGTTCGTAGCTCTGGAGTTAGCTGGTTTAGAGGCTGAGTGGCTAAGAAACTTCTTAGCTAATATCCCTTTAATAAAGGACGTATTTCATCCTATGTCTATACACTGTGATTGCCAAGTGGCAATAGCTATAGCAAAGAATAAATCTTATAATTGTAAAAGTAGACACATGAAACTGAGACATGATGTCATAAAACTACTGTTGAGAGATATAATAATTTTCATTGATTATGTGAAGTCAGAGATAAATTTGGCCGATCTTTTGACTAAACCCGTAGGAAGAAAATTAATTTTTCAAACCTCAAAAAAGATGGGGTTAAGGACGATAAGTTATCAAAATAGATGTTAACCCAACCTATGTGATTGGAGATCCCATGAAATAGGTTCATATGGGTAATAACAAGTCAATATTGGCATCGAACTAAAAAAGAGTGCTTGAATGCTATTAATTGAGAGGTTGAGTTATAACTCTTAATGAAATTCATATTCCTTATGGATGGTGTATTTAAAAACAGTATACACTTGATAAATTCACCTATATAAGAGTGGAGTGGGCCGCTCCTATGAGATTTTGGCCTAGTTTCTAAAGCTCTCATAAATAACCAGGCACGCGCATGGCCTATTGAGCGCAAAATCGCATTGAACATCAAAATTACCGGGGGTCAAAATGTGATTTATAAAATATCTGACTTACAAATAAGAATTATTTATTCATAGAAATAATATATTTCACCAGTAATTCTGTGAGTTAAATTTTATTGATCTAAGTTTGGTTCATAGTTCAGAGGACACCAAACCTATTGCATTTGGACCATACAAATA
Organism: Nicotiana benthamiana; assembly: GCA_034376525.1. NCBI lineage: Eukaryota > Viridiplantae > Streptophyta > Magnoliopsida > Solanales > Solanaceae > Nicotiana > Nicotiana benthamiana. The sequence goes on from CM067325.1 coordinate 7,911,998, forward strand.
CAACAAAATCTTATTATTCTATTTTTTATTTTGAAAATATGTGGGGGATTGCAGTAGTATTTCCAAAATAAATAAGTCCAAGTGTCAACATGCATGTAAGCCTTCTAGAAGGTTAAGATACATGACAAGATGCATTTTAGAAAATTTACAAATTGCAAAGAACCTTAACAAATGGCAAAGAGCGTTGACAAATGGCAAGAAAAATCTTGAGCCTTTTTGCCTATAAAATGGTCTTTCCATAAAACAATTTGAATCATCAACACACACCTCTAATGCGTCTCTCTCTCTTCTTACTTCCAATTTATTTTCTATAATATTTAATTAACATTACACATTAGTTGGTCTTCATTTTTCCTTCTAGCTGTATTTGTGTATTATTTAATTTGTTGATTCCTATATCCTCCTAATAGAGGCAGGCTTGTTTAATCTTGGAGAAATATTTCATATTGCTGAAATAGTTTCTTAGGATAGTGCCTAGCACGACTCAAGCCAATCCATGTATCCGTTCACAAATAATATTATTGCAGTATTATTATTGTTGTTATTTTCGATGTCATTTCCCTACAGAAGCAATTTTGGAGAAGCATAAAAAAATGCTTCTTCCGAGAAGAATTTTTTAAAAATCAATTTGAAAAAAATATACTTAAAAATATTTTTTTAAAAGCTTAGTTAAATATTAATTATTATTTAGAAGTAATTTTTAAATTAATTAATCAAATACACAGACTACTAGAAGTGGATTAGTTTGCTCACCTACTCCCTTCACCAACCCCCTAGGCTGGGCCCACAAACTCAATTTTCTGTTGAAACTTACCGAAAAGAAAAGAAAAATAGAAGGTTGGTGAAACAGCTTCCTATATAACTGAGACACCCATTTTCGTTGAAAACTGAATTTATATATAAATACCTTTATATAAAATCCCCCAATCACTACATAAATTTCATTCCAAATCCGATTACCCGCCCAACAACTCCACGTCCGCCGTTCAAAGTCACCGGAAAATGGCGCCCGACGTACCCGCAACCACAGCTAACTTTTGGGGCGACATGCCGGAGGAAGAGTACTACGCCTCTCAAGGCGTACGCAACTCCAAATCCTACTTCGAAACACCCAACGGCAAGCTCTTCAATCAATCATTTCTCCCACTTGACCCAAATATATCTCCTAAGGGCACTGTTTACATGACTCATGGCTATGGTTCCGATACCGGTTGGCTATTTCAGAAGATATGTATTAATTACGCTACTTGGGGTTATGCTGTTTTTGCTGCTGATCTGCTCGGACATGGCCGGTCCGATGGGATCCGATGTTACATGGGAGATTTGGAGAAGACTGCTGCTGCTTCCTTGTACTTTTTCAAGAACGTCAGGAACAGCGATGAGTATAAGCATTTGCCGGCGTTTTTGTTCGGGGAATCTATGGGTGGGTTAGCTACTTTGCTGATGTACTTTCAATCGGAGCCGGATACTTGGACCGGATTGATCTTCTCTGCCCCGCTTTTTGTCATTCCCGAGCCTATGAAGCCTTCTAAGGTACGTTTTGATTACTCTTTTTGTTTAATTGTTTGTCAGTAGTTTTGGATTGATTTGCTTATAAGGATATGTATTTTGCGGTTTTACTGCATATTTTTATTTTTTATTGCATATATAGAGTAATTTTTTTCTGCTCCTATTTTGATGATTTATTTTACATATTAATCGAGATGATCTTCAATTCGTTGTTAGATTTTACTGCCTTTGAGAAAAGAGAGAAACTTTTGAATATTTTGTGGGTTTATAAATTATTACATAAAGTTTAATTCTTTTTAAATAAGAAAATGAGTCATTCTTTTAGATAAAGACTAAAAATAAAATAGATTCGCCTAAATTGCAATGTGGGATGTAACGAGCTTTGTGTGTGGACTCAAACGAATTTCATGACAGAGGTTTACGTAGCTCAGCTTGTTAGAGCATAGGACCAAAATTTTGAATTTTGAGCGAAAGAGAAAACAAAAAGCAGAAGCTTCTCTTTGATCAAATACTGATCTAAGAGAGACTAATTTATGAATGTCCAATGAATCCTCGACTGGCAGCTAACCTTTTGTATTGTGGTGATTTTTGGTACGTGACTCTTCGGGAGTTTTATAAAGGAAAAAAAAGATTGACACATATACTAAAGTAGTTATTTTTGTATTTAGTAGAACTTCTGATGAGATGCGTTAATTCTCATGAGAATATGTTGGTAATGGCTAGATAAAAATGTAAAAATCAAATAGTTCCTAATATAGAAGATACCAATCTTTCTGCAAGTAATATACATAAAAGGTATTAGCAACAACAACAACAACTACCCAGTATAGTCCCACAAAGTGGGGTCTGGGGAGGGTAATAGGTAGACGAGCCTAACCCTTACCCGAAGGACAGAGAGGCTGTTTCCAATCGACCCTCGGCTCAGTAAAGGAAAGGGAAAAACAAAGACAACAACAAAGGGGCATCAGTAACTCCAATCGGAATAGCTTAAAGAATTGTCTAAACATAAGAACCATAAATAAAATAAATAAAGTCCATAAATAAAATAGCATACAATAATATCATACAGTAGCTACCATAAGGGGGACACGATCCAAAACCCAAATCATCAATGGATAGCCCTGCCAAGCATCACTCAACCCCGAGTGAGGAGTACGAAAAACTCTAGGAGCCCCTATCCTATAACCCTGATACTTGATCTCAACACTTTCCTATCAAGGGTCATGTCCTCGGAAACACGCATAGTATCCATGTCGTGCCTAATCACCTCTCCCCAATACCTCTTAGGCCTCCCCCTGCCTCGCCGAACGCCGACAATCGCCAGCCACTCACAACTCCTCACCGGGGCATCAGGACTTCTCCTCCGCACATGCCCGAACCACCTCAGCCTAGCTTCTTGCATCGCTCATCCACCGGTGCCACCCCCACCTTCTCTCGAATAGCTTCATTCTTAATCTTATCTAACCTGGTGAGCCCGCACATCCACCTGAGCATTATCATCTCCGCAACCTTAATTCTCTGAACATGAGAGTTCTTCACTGGCCAGCACTCCGCCTCATACAATATTGCAGGTCTGACAACAGCTCTATAAAATTTTCGCTTGAGTTTCTGTGGGACATTCTTGTCACACAGGACTCCTGATGCAAGCCTCCACTTTGACCACCCCGCTCCTATCCGATGAGTGACATCCCCGTCAATCTCTCCGTCCCCCTGAATCACCGAGCCAAGATATCTGACACTGTCCCTCTTGGCGATGACCTGTGATCCAATCATCACGTCCCTGCCTACTTCACTCGGCTCGGCACTAAACTTGCACTCCAGGTATTATGTCTTAGATCTGCTTAGTTTGAAACTCTTAGACTCGAGAGTCTGTCTCCAGACCTCTAACCTCTCATTAATACCGACCCTCGTCTCGTCTATCAAGACTATGTCATCAGCAAATAGCATACACCAAGGCACATCCCCTTGAATATGACTGATTAGAGCATCCATCACCAAGGAAAACAAGAGAGGGCTAAGCGCCGATCCTTGATGGAGCCCCAGAATCACTGGAAAATGTTCTGAGTCGCCACCCACCGTCCTAACCCTAGTCTTAGCTCCATCGTACATGTCCTTGATTACTCTAATGTAGGCTTCCGGCACGCTCTTCGCCTCCAAGCACCTCCATAGCACCTTCCTTGGGACCTTGTCATACGCCTTCTCCAAGTCGATAAGCACCATGTGCAGGTCCTTTTTCTTATCCCTGAACTGCTCCACCAGCCGCCTGACAAGGTGGATAGCTTCTGTAGTGGAGCTACAGAATTCAATTAGTGATATCCCCCATCCCCCACTCCCCACTCCCGAATTTTCACTCATAAACAGAACTATAGATGATTAGTGTTTTAGCTTATGTCCCCTTATGGTTGTTAGTATGGTAGTTACGGTTTGTTATTATTGCATGCGACTGTATTTATGTTTCTTATGTTTACATAATTATTTACGTTATTTCTACGGGATTTACTAATGCTTTATTGTTTTGTTTTGTCTTGTTTTTGTTTCTAATTTTGTCTTTGTTTTTGTTTTTGTTTTAATGCAGCTTTTCATTTTATCCTATGCACCGAGGGTCGAATGGAAACAGCCTCTCTACCCTTTCGGGTAGGGGTAAGGCTCGTCTACATATTACCCTCCCCAGATCCCACCTGGTGGGAATATACTGGGTAGTAGTTGTTGTTGTTGTAAACAGAACCATCTAGGTAGAAATAGAAAGAACCTATTTCCACGTTTCTTTTCGTTTTAGAAGGTCCATACAACTTCCACATCCATTATTGGGCCTGCCCTTGTGAGTCTCCCATAAATCTCGCAAAATGTTGCAGAGTAGACGATTTGATCCTCTTTAGAGTTCTTATTTCTGTCTTTTCATGGTGTGTACCTACCATCGTCATGTTACATTATACCTGCTTTTCGCTTTGGCCACTTTGATCAATTTGTCAGTCTTGAATTATACACATTAAACATTTTGAGAATAGAATTTGGATTCTAGAAAGTTCTTATGTTAAATGATAACATGTGATATTTGATAATCATGACTAAAATTCCTTTATTTAACTCTTTGGAAACAAAAGAGGATTTAATTCATGGAGGGACTATCAATCATTAGAGCTTTGCTTTTTAACATGTAGGTACATTTATTCATGTATGGGTTGCTATTTGGCTTTGCCGATACGTGGGCGGCAATGCCGGACAACAAGATGGTGGGCAAGGCTATCAGAGACACTGAGAAACTGAAAATAATCGCAAGCAATCCAAGGAGATATACTGGGAAGCCAAGGGTGGGAACTATGAGGGAGATTGCCAAGCAGTGTGAATACGTCCAAAACAATTTCCACAAGGTCACTGCTCCATTTTTGACAGTGCATGGGACATCTGATGGTGTTACATGCCCTACAGGCTCGAAACTGTTGTACGAGAAAGCAAGCAGTGAGGACAAGAGCCTTAAGCTTTACGATGGAATGTATCATTCTTTGATCCAAGGGGAGCCTGATGATGCAGTCAATCTTGTTTTAGCTGATATGAGAGCTTGGATTGATGAGAGGGTTGATAGGTATGGTCCAAAGTGCAATGGCTCTGCATAATTCTCTTCAACTTGAACTCTGCTTACTCGATGAATTCTTTGTTGCGTGACCCCAAATTTGGTGGATCACTGAACACACATTTGGCGAACTATATCATTTTAAGCCAAGATATATTCAGAAAAAGAAACGAAAGTTACTTAATTTTATAATGACATTGCGCCAGGTCTTCTAATACTTTAATTGTTGAAAATGTGATTGGGGTGGAGGGATAATAGTATGTATTGGAAGGAAAGTACTGGTTCCAGCTAAAGCGTCCTAATCAACATACCCCACAAGACTATGAGCTATGTCGTTTTCAGTTACCTGCTAATAAGATATTATTCCCTCGTGTTCACAATCAACAACAACAACCCAGTATAATCTCACTTAATGGGGTCTGGGGAGGGTAGTGTGTACGCAGACGTTACTCCTACCCTGGGTAGAGAGGCTGTTTCCAACCCCGGCATCTTTCCATTCAAGAACTTTCCACCTTGCTCTTGGGAAGACTCGAACTCACAACCTCTCGGTTGGAAGTGGGGGTTGCTTATCGTCAGAGCAACCCCTCGTGTTCACAATCAATTTCCTTTTATCACGCTCATAAAAAATATTAAATTTTATATAAAAATACGTAGTATGACTATACTATTCTTGTTAAATATTGGACACATAGTTATTATACTAAGGAGTGAAAAAACTTTTCAGGGATATGCACATAAGGGTAAAAGATTATAAATAATTTTTTTTTAATTACCTAACTGGACACTTATTTTGAACCAAAATAAAAAAGTAAACTGGTCACTTATTGTGAAACGAGGGAGTAGTGATCAAGAAGGAATCTTTGTACATTTCAATGACAGTTGACACGAGGGGTGTCAAATGGGCGTGTTAGGCGAATTTTGGACGGGTCAAAATGGGTTAACTCAATGAATAGGCAGGTCAGTTGACTAGCACAAAAATGACCTGGACTGGGTTAGGTTGAGCTAAAATTTGGGTCATATCTCAATTCGTCCAAATCTTACCAAGCTTAATTAAGGTGTATTATTTCTTATCTATTGTTTATTATCAAATAAGACTTTTTTTCTTTTGTTATGATCATATATAACATATCAAAAAAATTAAGGATATTTTAGCAAAGTTATTTATGGAACAATTTAGGCTCAATCAAACTTTAAATGGTTAAAATGAGTTGAGTCAAGATAGATTGAGTTCAATAAATAAGCGGGTCAAAAAATAACCCAAGTTTGGACGAATTGGACGAATCAAATGAATTTAGGCTCAAATTATTATCCTTAATTGGCACCTTATGGATTTTCTCCTCTTTCTTTTTTGATGAAATAGGAAATAGAATTGCTAATTGGTAGGAAGAAGCAGGAAGTGGTCATATATCGTGCAAAATTTTTATTTATTCCAAATTACTATTGAAAAGGTTCTTCACCGGTTGTGCCACTGGAGGCCACGAGTATGAGCCTATGAGACTGGAAATTCGGAATGACAATGAGGCAGCAGTAAACGAATCTTAAATTGTAGTCTCAAATTCGACGCCTTGAAATGGAAAAACACGTATCCAAAAAGTGTTAAATTTTTTGTTAAACTAATTAATTAAATAATAATAAATAAATTCTAGCTAAATATAAATTGTAGTCTCAAATTCGACGCCTTGAAATGGAAAAACACGTATCCAAAAAGTGTTAAATTTTTTGTTAAATTAATTAATTAAATAATAATAAATAAATTCTAGCTAAATATAATAAATTCTAGATTCAAGATTGATGGGTAGTAATAATCTAAAAATCATATTTAAAGCTATTAAAAGTCAAAAGGAGATTTAACAATATTCTTGTGAATAAATGAGGGAGTGAGGACAAACAATAAATATGATGAATGGTAATAACTGTAAATAAAAAGAACAGTTTACCCAAATGTATAACGAGGTGGATGATTCTCCCTCCGACAATGATGTAAGATAACCAAACGTGGGAATATCAAATACTTTATCGGATATGACGTGGGAAAGCTTGGAACAACACATCAAATTGGATCTTATATAAAGATGATGTTTGTAGTTATGTGGGAATCAACTTTTCTAAAGAGAGCTTATCAAGATAGAAATTTAGATGCCCCTTCTTTCTCCTTCTATTCCTATTTATATGAGACACTCCCCTTACTTATTGAAAGTAAAAATACAAAGAATATTTCTCTAAATCTTCTTTAGAAGTATCTTATTCCTAAAGTAGCCATTTTGGCCGATCTGAGTGCTCGACCTCGACATCATTGCCCAGCTCGCTAGTGTTGCTTCTTAAGTATGACCTCGGCCTAATTGACTCTTGATTTTTCCCAATATGTTACATCGTTTCCGGCGCCTTTTCAGTTTCGAAATTAATGAGACGGCGTTTGGGCTTTCCTGTTTGGGGTGCCCATATTCTTATAAACAGGGATGGATATTTCTCATTTGAACTATTGCATTTCTATAGCCTTTGAAACACGAGTTTTTCCCTCTTCAAGTTTCTCCATTCAACATTTTTTGCTATTGTCATCTCTTTATTTTTTGCAATTCCTTTTCGCATACAATCAAGAAAATGGCTAGTGCTTTCTCTCATCCTATAACGTTGGTTGTGGATATACCTCCTCATTAAGAAGGAGCAGCCATGGTAGAAGACGAGAACTTCCCCACCGTGGATGGGATAATTCCATGTTCTAGGAAGGCTAGGTCAGACTTCAAGAACCCTTCTGAGTGTGAACCTTAACCCATTATTTCTAAGATGGATGCGGCGACAATTGCTGCATTTAGGGCTAAGTGGCGAATCTCGGCCCATGTTGAAATCATCTTTTCAGGTAGTGATGTAGTGCAAATACATCGCCCAAGGTACTGTGCATTTTATGCGTACCCGTTCGTTGTTGGCTATACACTTCCTCTTCCTTCCTTGGCGGAGGATTTTGCCATTTTTACAATGTCTGCTCGGCTCAGCTCTCTCCGTACATATATAATCTTTTCCTTATGCTTATCAAGTACATAGAGCTGGCCAACCGTAGTATTTCTCTCCACCATCTTCTTCACCTTTTCGCCCCAAGTTTTCATAGGGTCACAACGATTCATATGCGCTACCGCGGGACCAAAGGGTTGGAGGTGAAGATGGAGAAAAAAACTAGTCGTCGTTTGTGGGAAAATTTCTTCTACGTGAAGATGGAACATGTGGTATCAAACCCCAGCGGATTCTCCGAGGAGTGGAACTTTGCTCATAAGTGTTTTTCTCCCAAATGACTTCGTTGTTTATTTTGGGCGATCTTTTCACAACCCAAACCTATGAGCCGTAACAGGCACTCAGTACCTTACTCAATCGAGTACCAACATACATATCTTTCTTATCATACTCTTATTGGCAAATGGGCCAAACGGGCCGTCATGGGATAACCAGAATAAACATAAGGGAATGCTCAATATAGGACAACCCAACCTAATTTTAAAACTTATACATGTCATATACTAGCCTATAAGGCCAACATGATCATTTGTAAAGTAAACATAGGCAAACAAGGTCATACAAGTATCCATATACATGACATCTGTCTACAAGCCTCTAAGAGTAAATAAGTATCATAAAGGTCGGACTGAGCCCCGGCATACCAAACAATACATGTCCTAATTATACTAACCAAATAAGCAACTCTGATGCAAATGGAGCCCAACAACATCTTTCGCTGAGCTGATAGCCTACTTGGAGAACTCTCGACCTGTCTGTCGGGACCTGCGGGCATGAAACACAGCATCCCCAAGCAAAAGGGATGTTTGTACAAATAATGTACCGAGAATGTAAGGAACGAAAATCAGTAAATAATAGACATGAGAGAAACATGGAGTAAAAGACTCAACATGTTATTTGAATAGCTCTATGAATCATTTAATATGTATAATGTCATGCATACGCGTATAAATGTCATGTCGTGCATATGTACATGTGTTCATATCATCATCAAGCTTCTGAGGGCATCCCATCATATCATCTCGGCCACTATGGGCAAAATCATCAATGTATACCAGTTGATCAGGTAGTATTCCGTATATAACACCATAACATTATCCAGTACATACATACATACATACATATATATATATATATATATATATATATATATATATATATATATATATATATATATATATATGTTATAAATAGAACTCTAATTAGAGTGAATGTCTATCTTATAGAAGAGTTCTACTTTGAGCTAAGTCTTTTCTCTTCCTATAAATAGAGGGGTCTTACCCCATTGTATATCATCCCTAAGTATCAATAGGAATACTCCTCTCTCTACTTTTCTCTCTATTGTTCTTGTTCTTATATTATTTCATAACACGTTATCAGCACGAGACTCCACCGTCTCAAGAATCCTCTTGAGAAAATTAAGGTATTTCCCTTTTTCCGAATTTGGTTTTAATTATGGCTGATATTATGAAAAGAAAGTCCGTTGCCCTTGAAATTTCGGGCAAGAACTATATGACATGGGTGTTGGATGCTGAAATCCACTTAGATGCTATGGGTCTTGGAGACGCCATTAAAGACAGAGATAAAGCATCCACCCAAGACTGTGCTAAGGCCTTGCTTTTCTTGCGCCATCACCTTGATGAAGGTTTGAAAATTGAATATCTCACAGTCAAAGATCCACTCATCTTGTGGAACGGATTAAAGGAGAGATATGACAACCTGAAGTTGGTCACTCTGATACAAGCACGATATGATTGGGCTCATCTGAGGCTCCAAGACTTTAAGTCTGTTTCTGAATATAATTCTGCAATGTTCAGAATTACTTCTAAGTTGAAACTCTGTGGAGATAATATCTCTGATTATGATATGCTTGAAAAAACGTTTACAACATTTCATGCCTCCAATATGGTACTGCAACAACAGTACAGAGAGAAAGGTTTCAAAAAGTACTCTGAACTGATTTCTCTTCTCCTTGTGGCTGCGCGAAACAATGACCTGCTCATGAGAAATCACGAAAATCGACCCAATGGGTCTACGCCATTGCCTGAAGCAGATAAGGTGTATTCTCATTATGCCAAGCATAGAAAAGGCCATGGATCTAATCATGGTCGTGGTCGTAATCGGAGTCATGGCCGCGAACGTAGACAAGGAAGAAATTTCCCTGATGTCCGTCACCCTCCAAAGAGATATAACCACCAAAACCAGAAACGGGATTATGAGGATCCAAAGGCAAATAGTTCAGAAACTATATGCTATCGTTGCGGTGGAAAAGGGCACTGGTCAAAAGCTTGCCATGTACCAAGACATTTGGTTGATCTTTATCAAGCATCTCTAAAGAATAAAGGCCCTGAAACAAATTTTGTCTCTGACGACAATTTTGACATCACCCACCTGGATGTGGCAGACTTTTTTGAGCAACCCGAGGGGAAAATAGACCACTTAATCGGTGATGGATCTGTGATGAAGGAAGATGGAATTGTTTGATTTTATTTTACTTATTTGTATTAGTTAGTGAATAAACTAATAGTCATTAGTATCAGCTCGTATTAGTTAGCTTATGATATAATGTTAGTATTAGTTCTTTAGAATGTTTCAATATGCTTAAATTTCAAAGATATTTTTATTTTCCAGTAGAGTTAATCGACTAACCTAACAGTTAGTCGATTATCTAATATTTCGCATTAAAACTGGATTTTTCCGCAGGCTAAGTTAGTCGAATATCTAAATCAGATATTCGACTAACTTGATGACTGTTTACTAAGTTAGTCGAATAACTAATTAGTTATTCGACTAACCAATATTTCGTATTAAAATTGGATTTTTCCGCAAGGCTAGTTAGTCGAATATCAACTCAGTTATTCGAATAACCTCAACAGATTTTGAAAATATTGTTTAAATATGAAACAAACGGATTGAATTTGTTTATTCTCATGTTCGTGTATTTCTTTTGTATATCAAACCATGGGAAAGCAAATATGGATACCTCACAAAGCAAGCTTGAATCAAATATTTGTTTAGTTGATTCATATACTACACATACGATACTTAAAGAAAAGAAATATTTCTCTCAACTAAGTATGTGTAAGGCAGATGTTACTACAATCTCTGGTAGTAGTAAATTGGTTGAAGGCTCCGGAAGAGCAACTATAACTCTGCCTAGGGAACAATGTTTATCATAGAGAATGCAATGTTCTCCTCCAAGTCTAAGAGAAACTTGTTGAGTTTTAAAGATATACGCCGGAATGGCTATCATGTTGAGACAATAGATGAGAATAATCTTGAATATCTCATCAGTACAAAGAATGTCTCTGGCAAAAAAAGGGTTATTGAGAAATTCCCATCTTTATCTTGTGGCCTGTATTGGACAAAAATTAGTGCAATTGAGGCACATTCAACAGTAAACCAAAAGGTTACTGATTCCAATACTTTTGTACTTTGGCATGATCGATTGGGACACCCTGGATCAATCATGATGAGACGGATTATAGAAAGCTCATATGGGCATCCGTTAAAGAATTTCAAGGTTCTTTTAAATAATGAATTTTCTTGCACTTCTTGTTATCAAGGCAAGTTAATTATTAGACCATCACCAACAAAGGTTGGGACTGAGTCACCTACGTTTTTGGAACGTATACAAGGGGACATTTGTGGACCTATTCACCCACCTAGTGGGTCCTTTAGATATTTTATGGTCCTAATAGACGCATCCTGTAGATGGTCTCATGTGTGCCTGTTGTCATCATGCAACCTTGCGTTTGCAAAACTAATGGCACAAATAATTCGACTACGAGCACATTTTCCTGATAATCCAATCAAGTCTATTAGACTGGATAATGCTGCTGAGTTTTCATCCCAAGCATTTAATGATTATTGCTTATCAATTGGGATAAAAGTGGAACATTCTGTAGCTCATGTTCACACTCAAAACGGTCTTGCCGAATCTTTAATTAAACGCCTGCAGTTGATTGCAAGACCATTACTCATGAAAACGAGGCTGCCCACTTCGGTATGGGGTCACGCCATTTTGCATGCAGCAATGCTAATTCGTCTGAGACCGACGAATTATCACAAATATTCCCCGTTGCAATTGGTTTTGGGTCATGAACCCAATATATCCCATTTAAGAATCTTTGTATGCGCAGTATATGTGCCTATAGCACCGCCATACCGCACCAAAATGGGTCCGCAAAGAAGGTTAGGAATATATGTTGGGTTTGAGTCGCCCTCCATTATTCGCTACCTCGAAACATTGACAGGGAATTTGTTCACTGCACGATTTGCAGACTGTCAATTTGATGAGACACTTTTCCCAAAATTAGGGGGAGAAGTTGGTGAAACCAAACGAGAAATTTTGTGGAAAAATGCATCATTATCTCATCTTGATCCATGTACCTCTATTTGTGAAAAAGAGGTGCAAAAGATTATCCATTTGCAAAGAATAGCAAATCAAATGCCTGACGCATTTACGGACTTGAAAAGGATAACAAAATCCCACATCCCCGCGGAGAATGTTCCAATCCGTATTGATGTCCCTATTGGACAATCATCTAGTGTCATATCCAATGAGTCGAATGCACGCCTGAAGCGTGGCAGGCCATTAGGTTCCAAAGATCGAAATCCTAGAAAGAGGAAAGCAAATGATCAAAATGACACTACGAAAGAATCTCATGAGGAAATTCATGATTTAATAAACTCTGAGATTCATGAAGAATCCTTTGAGCCCGAGACTCAGGAAAATAAGGAACTATCCATAAATCCAATCGATATTGAGGCAAATTTTAATCGAGTGGATATAGTGGTGGATTATGTCTTTGCCTATAATGTCGCATCTAGCATTATGCAAGAAAGTGAGGATCTTGAACCTCAATCTGTTGGAGAATGTCGAAAAAGACATGATTGGCCAAAATGGCAAGAAGCAATTCAATCAGAATTGAATTCGCTGGCAAAACGTGAATTTTTTGGCCGTATAGTTGAAACACCTAATGGTGTTAAGCCTGTTGGCTATAAATGGGTCTTTGTACGCAAGAGAAATGAGAAAAACAAGGTACAAAGATATAAGGCACGCCTTGTTGCACAAGGATTTTCTCAAAGGCCTGGTGTCGATTATGAAGAGACATATTCGCCTGTAATGGATGCCATAACTTTTCGTTATCTCATTAGTTTTGCTGTCCTTGAAAAGCTTGACATGCATTTGATGGATGTGGTTACTGCCTATCTTTATGGCTCACTTGATAATGAGATATACATGAAAATTCCCGAGGGACTCAAAATGCCAAACGCTCATAATTCAAAGTCCCGGGAAATATTTTCAGTTAAATTGCAAAGATCCTTGTATGGTCTAAAGCAATCAGGACGAATGTGGTATAATCGTCTTAGTGAGTATTTATTAAAAGAAGGCTATATAAATGATGCCATTTGCCCGTGTGTTTTTATAAAGAAAACAACATCGGAATTGTTGTACTTGCCGTATATGTCGATGACATAAACCTTATTGGAACCCCCATAGAACTCCAAAAGGCAATTGATTATCTAAAGAATGAATTCGAGATGAAAGATCCCGGAAAGACAAAATTATGTCTTGGTTTGCAAATTGAATATTTGGCAAACGGAATTTTTGTTCATCAATCTACCTATATAGAAAAGGTACTGAAACGGTTTTACATGGATGGAGCACATCCTTTAAGTACTCCGATGGTTGTTCGATTACTTGATGTGAATAAAGATCCATTCCGACCGCAAGAAAGGAATGAAGAGCTACTTGGTCCTGAAGTACCATATCTTAGTGCAATTGGCGCACTAATGTACCTTGCAAATACTACAAGGCCTGACATAACCTTTTCAGTTAATGTCTTAGCAAGGTATAGCTCGGCTCCCACAAGGAGACATTGGAATGGGATCAAAAATATATTGCGGTACCTAAAATGGACTACCGATATGGGCTTATTTTATGGCAATAATTGCAGTCTTGATCTTGTTGGTTATGCTGATGCTGGATATTTATCTGACCCACACAAGGCTCGATCTCAAACAGGTTATGTGTTTACCTGTGGAGGCACCGCCATATCTTGGCGATCGACTAAGCAATCAATTGTGGCTACTTCATCTAATCATGCCGAGATAATCGCTATTCATGAAGCAAGTCGGGAGTGTGTGTGGTTGAGGTCTATCATACATCATATTCAAGACAAATGTGGTTTGAAGTGTAACAAACTACCCACGACTTTGTATGAAGACAATGCAGCATGTATAGCTCAATTGAAGGGAGGATTCATAAAAGAAGATGGAACAAAGCATATTTCACCAAAGTTATTTTTCACACATGATCTTCAAAAGAATGGTGATATCAATGTGCAACAGATTCGTTCAAGCGATAATATGGCTGATTTGTTCACAAAATCTCTACCAACGCTCAACCTTCAAGAAGCTGGTTCACAAGATCGGAATGCGAAAACTCAAGGATATGAATTGATGCTCTTTTCAGGGGGAGTTAATGCGCGTTGCACTCTTTTTCCCTTACAAGGTTTTGTCCCAATGGGTTTTCCTTGCAAGGTTTTTAACAAGGCAACCAATAGGCGCATATTCAAACATGTGTACTCTTTTTCCTTTTCTTTAATTTTTTCCCATTGGGTTTTGTTTTAGTTAAGGTTTTAACGAGGCACATTATTGAATAGACATTCAAGGGGGAGTGTTATAAATAGAACTCTAATTAGAGTGAATGTCTATCTTATAGAAGAGTTCTACTTTGAGCTAAGTCTTTTCTCTTCCTATAAATAGAGGGTCTTACCCCATTGTATATCATCCCTAAGTATCAATAAGAATACTCCTCTCTCTACTTTTCTCTCTATTGTTCTTGTTCTTATATTATTCATAACAATATATATATATATATATATATATATATATATATATATATATATATATGTGTGTGTAATGTCATCAGATCATGGGTCAATTAGAGCTGCATTAATTCCTACAAGCATCTGGCGCTCAAACTCCTTATCATCCTTCCATGCAAGTTCGTTCCCTGTGCATGAATAATCCAGACATGAAACAAAACTTGTCTTGGAAAAGAAATATTCTATTAAAAAAACCAGCATCACCTGCAAATAACTGAGGCATTGGAAACTTTGCGATGTAATCTTTGATTCCACGTTTAGTCTCCTTGAAATTCTCTTTTGGTAGATGAGTTTCCAGTTTCCTTATCATCCATTCTTGCACCACTTGGTTTTCTTTCCCGAAAATAGCTCTTTGATCTCATTGAATGACTTGAACTGGTTAGTTTCTTCTCTTAACATTGATTCCCCCCTTAGAAACGACATAGTGCAAGGTGGCCTAGATAACTTTATTCGCAAACTCTGACAGTTTCGCGGGGCTAAATCTTTCATCTGGAGGGATGCAGTTGTCTATCTTGAATATACCCTTCTCATTTTCTGTTCGAAGAGTAATAGTTCAAGAAGAATAATATTATTGTCCGTGCTATTTCTGTGACTAGAAAGTTATACTAGAAGGGAGAGAGATTTCTTGCCTGAATAAATATGTGGTTTGCCAGTTTTGCCCCTCCTTGGTTATGGATAAGAAACCAAACCTCCTAAAACAGGCCTTTCCCCTTGCTGAGGATCACCGAGATCATTATAGAAATCGTAGTCATAAACCCGTTTCCATTCTCTAATTCTCCCTGCAGTTCCATCTCCTCTCAAGTTATCAAGTTCTTGTTTCCTTAGTTGCAGCAGACTATTTGGTGTTTGGCTTGGAAGATAACACTAAGCATCATAAGATGATCAAAGGCACACTCTACTCTAGGGTAGAGAGGCTGTTTTCAAATAAACCCCCGGCATCCTTCCTTCCAAGAACTACCCACCTTTGCTCTTGGGGAGACTCGAACTCACAACCTCTCGGTTGGAAGTGGGGGTTGCTTACCATCAGAGCAAGCCCCTCTTGTCTTTTTTTTAGTTAAATGATTAGGATAAATCCAATAATTGAATTAAAATGAACCATTTGTCTGAATGTAACTTGGGGAGACATAGATTGAAGAAAAAACTTGTCTTTGTGCTGGTTCCAGATGACAGAAGCTCCTAGAAATCCAAAATCTCGCTCAAACTCGAATGTCGATTCATACTGAAAACCTCTCTTACCATTAGGTTTCTTGCGCATATGTTTCCATGATTCGGGTGCACTTCTTGACTCAGCTTCCCTTTCCCCGTACCTATCCAAATGGAAGAAGGAAAAGAAGCAAATCTATTGTAAATTATGAAAGAAAAACGAGTAATCGTAGTGTCTATATATTAAGTTGCCTCACTTGGATCAATTTTAGAGAGACTGATAGTTGAATACGGATAGCTTTTTCCAAGGCCTAATTTTGCAGGCAATGTTGAATGATTATTTCTCCATTAATGGACTCTGTATGTTTCTTGCTTTCAGCCAGTTGAACATATGATTGTAAGGATGGATGGGAATCGCTTGCTATGGTTGCACTGATGGAGAGAGAAGAAGAGATCTGCAACACGAATCAACAGAACTAATGAACGTGCAAGGGTTTGAGGAAGTGGCTAGATCAATATGTCTTGAAAGAGAAACTACTCCCTTTCCTTCTCCTATTTCTGTTACAAACAAACTGCAAGATGTAGTAGTGCATGAGGAACCCACACCACTGATGTTAATTCAGTGAGTTAACTTAGCCAAATACTGTTATGACAGATGTTGCTGCAAACGTTGGAACAGAACAACAAGAGAAAAATAGGAAGCATCTTCGGACAACAAAACTTACTAGCTAGTCCCAACTTAAGTAACTGCAATTGATATATATAGTTATTGTTAGTGTCATATTGTCAAGTATAAAGAAATTAAACTCGGACAACAAAATAACGTACGCGTGTATATCATCAAGGGGATGCACAGTTGTAGTAATAACACTCGATTTTCCATTATCTCACTGCCTATCAGCCCTTAATTTTACCTTTTCTACAGCTATTGCTTTTTATTCTTCTTCTTTATGTGTTTCCTTAAGGGTCAAGCACTACAATATGGCCAAAGGAAAATTAGCTTTACTTGAAATGGTGGTGTTCCTTTTGCTTTTGTATCAACAGTATATACTGTGAATGCCACCAATTACAAGGGAGAAGAAGAAGCTAACAGACTAATATCTTTGCCAGGTCAAGCGAAGGCAGAAAAGCTTTCAGTTAGCTTTTCTGATATTTCAGGAGATTGAAGCATCTATATGATGCAATCATATCACGCATAAATTCACTCTCTAGCTAAAACATCAATATGGATTTAGTTCATATTGATAAAAAAATGAAAATTTCTGAAAAATCACAAAAATAATAATAGCCTTGAAAACAGAGGAACAAATTCAAAAACAAGAGAGTAACAAAGGAGGAATCAATTCAATCAATCGACTATCAATCTAATATCACATATCATAACTAGAGTAAATTTAGTTCGAAGAAAGTTGTGACTACCTTACTAAATTTACGTTAATTTTTGTATAACTTGATTACCCTCGTTATATAGTATTAAGATCAATATTGTATTGGTCAAAATTTGACCGTTGCGATCAAGTCGTTCATCATCCCGTCTAGACGGTAATTCAGCAAAAGATGTCATGGCCCACTCCATATACGGCATTCTCGATATCTATCGAGTCAGAAGAAACAACGCCTAGAGGACGACCCAGGCAAACCTGATGAGAGAAAGCATCGAATCATATAAATTGTCAAGGCCCTTTGACTATATATAGAAGGGGAAACCCTTCGAGAAAGGAGGCTTCTCCACCCTCTCTCCTAAATTCACTCTGTTAGAATCTTCGTAGTTAGGGAAGAAGAACATGGAGGATTTCCAAAAAAATATGTAAAATGTTTCCTCCATTGATTAATGGAAGCAACAAAAGAAAAATTCATACAAAATCGATTACCCTTATTGCATTTTCTGTGTTATTTTCCATATTAATTATTGATATAGAAGTCAATATATCTGGCCAAGATTTACTCCTCAATTTTCTTTGATTAATTTACTAAAAAGGGTTATAATATCTTTTGAGCCAAACAAATACGTAACGGAATCCACTTTTATTCTTAGAAGGTAAGTGTCTGTTGCGTGTTATATCTACTGTAGTGAACAAAAGAAAAGAAAAAAGGTAAAATTTAAAATTGGTTGTGTCGAAAATTAATTGTATTAGCTAATAAAATATTGGACATATTATTTTTAAAAGTTGCTCTAAAGATTATTTCATATATTTCAATTTATGTGAACTTATTTGATTAGGTATGAAATTTAAAAAAAATAAAAAAATTTAAAAATTTTGGTTCTAAACAAGTTAAAAGAGGTCCAGAATATTTATATAGTTATAAAAAAATTTCATTAAAGATACAGTTATAAATTTAAACTAAATTTTTACTAAATTTAGAAATGAATTATTTCTTTTTAAAATACATCCAAAAAAAATAGGTTTACGTAAAGGTAATTACGCCGTAAACTTTGCAAAAGTAAGATGTTTGAAAAAGCGGCAACAGCAGACTAGTTTTTGCTAGTATATAAAAGGCACGTGGAGAGCAAGGCAAGGGGGATGGCTGGGCAGCGCCGACGTAACGGAGGACATACACAAAGAATTGGGAGTGTATACTGCTACTATTTGGTCGCAGCTGTCAACCTATGATAGGTGCACAATATCCAAAAGTTCGCACTCCCAGTCTTCACATCATTCATAACCACCCTAACTTTCATGTAAATTTCATGTACCTATACTATAGTAGCCAATTCAAGATTAGAAATTTATAATATTCTTAAATTAATATACAATATAATTAATTTATAGTCAAATATTTTTCATATATATTCTTAGAATATTCTTTAAGGAGTCGAAAATTTTTCGAAAATATTTTTTTTAATTTTTATAAGATAGGAATATTATTTGCATACGTATTATCTTTTGCAAACCTTATTTGTAAGATTGCACTGATTTTTTTTTTTTTTTTTGATTGCTATTTCTTTGAGAATCATATTAGCACAATCGTCAGGTTATTCATAAAAACACAATTGGCATCACGAAAGCAATAAAGATAGCCGCGACTTGGGTCAACCAATAAAACCCCTGTTTAACCATAAATTTTGTCAACTTTTTTAATTTCTTTTTGACAAAAACCTTTTTTTCTTTATAGATTTTATCTGTATTTTTGTAAATTTTCAAATCTCAAAATCAACTTAAGAGTTGTTTTTGTCTCAAAATATTACCGTTTGGATTTTTAAAAATTTTCAAATATTATCTAAACTTTTATATTTTATAAAAAGTCCACTTTTTGTTACTATTACCCAGCTAATCTATATCTATCCTCGTTAAACTCGCATGGCTTTATCCTTTTCTATAAACAGAAGGATACTTTCCCCAAAACCGTTTTACTAAATGTGGCAATCCACCGCAAGATGAAATTTGAAGGTAATTTGCTAAAATTTGCTAACATTCCGCATAAATTTTCTTTAGATTTGTTTCGCTTGTTTTGTATTAGTTTTCTTCAGAAGTATTGTATATTTTTGATAGTTTTAGAACTTATGTGTATAAGTCACATTTCATATATTTTTTAAAATGTGAAATATGTTTTGGAAAATTATATCTCCATATAAATTTTATCTTCAAATTAAATTTCACCAAAATTAAAATTTTAAAATCAAACTCTAGCAAAGATTAAGCTTCGTACTTTTTTTGAGAAATTCTAACTGTATAAGAGTTTCTAATAACCTACCAAATTTCCTAGGCATCTAAGGAGTCAAACAGTGGAGGAAAATGTCATGAGATGACTTTCTTGGACGCAAAAGGAATAAATGGAGAGTAGTTTGTACAAAATGTGACGTGTACAATGAAACCATAAACTTGGTTCACGTGTTGGGCTCTTCTTTGAAAGTCTCGAGGAGGCCGTGCCGGTGACTGATTTGATATTTTGCCCAATTGCGCATCAGCTATTGCTCGTGATAACCACAATTTTGGGAAAAAAGCGAATATGTCATGAGAATATGTGATCAACTTTTGGAGTCCGTGGCCCAGCTTCTCCTGCACCTCTTTTTCTGGTATCCTATTTTTGAAGGTGTATTTGTACTGAATTTCGATTAATCTAAGTTTATATTGCATAATATTCGCTAGGGAAAAGGGTTAGAACTGGCCCTAACGTATTGGCTCTAGGTTAAAAATGTCATCCGTTAACCTATTTTAAAAAAAATGCCCCTACCGTTAAAAATGTGGCATATTTGTGCCAGAATTTTAACGGTAGGGGCATTTTCTTCAAAATAGGTTAACGGAGAGTATTTTTAACCTGGCGTCAATACGTTAGGGGCATTTTTATCAGATTTTTTCTTATATTTGAGCTCAAATCTAAAATCTCGAGCGATTAATTGTGTGAGACTTTTTTTTATATATTTGGGTCCATAAAATTTTGGAACCACACGGTTGCAAGACAAAAGAATATCACACAATTAATATCAGTTGTATAAGAAATTAAATAAAAAATTTTAAAGCAGAGAAAGTAACCTAACTAGTCCTTCATCTTAAATATCTAACGGAACTTTCCTAATAAAGCACCCAAAACAAAAACCTTTTCTGGTTTTGTATGTATTTAGTTTACTTTAAGAAATTTACATCTAAAATTATAGTGTGACATATTGATTCATCAATCCACTTGAACGGAAAAGAAATATGGCTACTAATTCCTTTATGCCCAATTTTCTCTGATATTACAAGAACGTACAAAATAACTCTCTAAAAGTAAACATATTAAGCCAAAAAAACTACTTCTATCTAGATCTGAATCATATACAAGATCCCTTAAGGAGCGAATACTCAAAATGTTTATTCAACCTCTTTTTTGTTGATATATCTATAGTCTTATTTGCAGTGGAAAGTTTAGTTTAAAGGAAAGAAGAAAAAGATATCTTCACAAAACTATAAACTAATATATCAGAGCAGCCTAAGTGGACAAATTTTCTGGTGTTATTACATGTAAGATTTAAAATCACCTCTAAGATACCTCTATGTTTACCTTGATATTGGTATTTATAATTATATTAAATTTCATAATTTTAAAAATATGTAGTTTATTTTAATACTAGTTGTTAGATAATAGATGTCAAGTGCAAGTAAAAAGAAAATAAAATATGCAAACCAATATGGTCACAAGGCTGGGCCTCAGACTGGCTGGAGCAGGGACCTCGAGGTCTAGATGGGACTAGTAGCAATGAACAATTGATGAAGAATCAATGATAATGAGAGTCTCAAAAATAATCTTTTGCGGTTAATAATGGGCAATAAATAAAGAACAATCGATGAACAATTAATGAACAAGCAATAAATACGTAGAGTAACTGTTGAGCACGTTTAGACAAGAGAAGCAGAGAATGTTCTATTGTATTCAATAATATATGTATTCAATAAAAATCAATCCCCCTACAAAATGACAAGGGTCCCCTCTATATATGAGGTAAGGAGGATCCCAATATAGTATATATCTAACAATGATGGGAAAATACTATTAGTACAGATATATAATGGCTCAACACTGATTTGTCCTATTCTTGCAGACTAACTCAGTTCTAACCATATGTCCTTGGAAATTTCACGTCTTTCTATGATAATTGTCGATTTTCATGATGTCTCGAGATATACTATGATGAGTCTTTGGAATATCCTCTCAAGGCAAAGTGCTTCGGGGACGAGTAGAACCTTAAAATCGGTCTTTCCTAATTTTGACCGTATACAGATAGTCACCGTGTTCCTTTGAATGAAATAACAAGGAATAATTCAGATTCTTCAACTCTTCTGTAACTATCCAACCGGTCGTTTTGAGCTCTAGCGCGTCGTTCAGCAATTTGAGTCTATGAGCAGCTTCACTTCATGTATTATGACTTGTACGCATGGTCGGATTTTAGGAAGTCCGGAGTTGATTTGGAAAGAGAATTCTCATTTCGGAAGTTGTAAGTTGAAAGAATTGACAAAGGTTGGACTTTTGAGTAAACGACCTCAGAATCGGGATTCGAAGGTTCCAGCAGGTTTGTATGATGATTTCAAACTTGGGCGTATATCCTGATCGGAACATTTCGGCATCTATTGTGGAAGTTAGTATTTTTGGAAAAATTTCATAAGTTTGGGTTGGAGTGCATTTCAGTGTTATCAATGTTTGTTTGGGAGTAGCTCCACATGGTGATTCTAATATTGGGGGCGTGATCGAAAGTAGATTTGGAGGTCCGTAGGTCATTTTGGAGTCATTTCAAATTTAGCCAAAGTTAGAGATTTGAAGGTTTTTAAGAAGTTTGATTGGAAGTGGACTTTTTGATATCGTTGTCGAATTCTGAATCCGAAAGTTGGAGTAGGTCCACAATGTCAAATATGACTTGTGTGCAAAATTTGAGATTAATGACGTAACTTTATAGGTTTCGACATTGGATGTAGAAGTTTGAAGTTCAAAATTTTATTAAGCTTTAATTGGGGTGTGATTCATGATTTCGATGTTGTTTGATGTGAATTGAGACCTCGAGCAAGTTTATAAGGTGTTATGAGACTTGTTGGTGTGATTGGACGGGGTCTCGATTGCCCCGGGTAGATTCCGGGTGGTTCACAGATCGAACTTTGAATTTGAGAAAAAACTAAGGCGGTTGATATCTGGTGTAACCGCACCTGTGAGGTTGAGGCCGTAGGTGCGGAGCCACAGAAGCGGCTGGGAGTCATAGGAGTAGAAAGGGTCAGCCAAAGGAAGGACCACAGATCGGGGGTATTGGCCACATCTGCACAAGCGCAGAAGCGAGTGAGCTGACCACAAAAGTGGAAGGAGACCGCAGAAGCAGTAGTAGGGCTTGCACCTGCGGGATTGCAGAAATGGTCAAATGACCGCAGGTACGAAAATGCTGGAGGTAGTGAGTTCTTTAAAAATCAGAATTTGGCCCATTATCCTTCATTTTCTTCTTAGTTGGGTGATTTTGGAGCTTTTGAAGAGAGGGATTTCGTCACCAAGCATTAGGTAAGCTATTTCCACCGCTTGTGAGTTAAATACATGGGATTATTACGGATTAAAGTATGAAAATTAGTAGAAACTTGGGGTTTGAGGGAAAACCTAAAAAAATTATATTTTTGGATTTTCACGATAATTTTGGGTATGAAATTGAGAGTAAATTATATATTTGAGTTCATGACGTTATGGTAAACTTTATCTTCGGAAAATTTTGGAATCCGGGCACGTGGGCCCGGGGGAGTTTTTCTTAACTATCTGTACACATCTTGTTGCAGGCGTGCAACCCGATCCCATTTCTCAATGTTTCCGCGGTACGCGTATCACCCGCTCCCATTTCATCAAACCTCGTGGTAGGCATACCACCCACTCCCATTTTATCATATCAGCACTTCTTCCAAATAAAATTTACTGTAATAACGCAATAATTAATATGAATTCAAAAGACAACAAGTACACAATAGTTATAATTCATTGAGGAAAATAAATAATGACAAGTAGCAATTAATTATGGACTATAAGGAGCAATAAAGAAATTTAGTATTTAATATGTCGAATGTCAAGTAGCAGTTAAGTCACATAATCTTGTAGCTATTATGGCATAAATTCAAGACATGACGTTGCACAAGAATATCTTCATTCAATAATAACAAGTAACACAATAAAGGTGGATGTCAACACAAAGAATCACAGTCATAGTGGAATAAGATAATTAAATTCACTTGAACTGATAACAATAAGAAATCATAACAAACAGCAATAGGTGCACGCCATCACCCTTCATGCTTTTACTCTCTTTCCTCACATATAATCAATAGAATTGGCACGGAATGGTACATCGTGCGGCACGACATCACCCTTCGTGCTTTACTACTCACAATAATCAAACAATGCATGACATCACCCTTCGTGATTTACACTCTTTCCTCACAATAAACAATAATTCACGGCATTACCCTTTGTGCATTACAATTTTTCTCACAATAAACAAACAATGCACGGCATCATCCTTCGTGTTTTAACACTCTTCCTCACCCAATCAACAATCACAAACAAGGGCAGGAGAATAATAAATAATAATGAAAGTCTCGGCAAGGGAACACAAACAAATTAAAACCCCGCAAGGGTACAACATCAATAATCTCAACGTCCAGGCAAGGGAAAATATTCAATAATCAACCAAGTTCCCGCAAGGGAATAGATCAATAACGCTTTCTCTTTCTTTCACTTTCATCTCATAGTTCGCATTATCACTCGAGCCAATGCTCCAAAGATTTACTTATCTCATATACCTTCATAATTTGTATTTCAACTCGAGCCAATGCTCCATGAAGTTAAAATCACAATTCCTTTTACAAACTCTTTACAACATATAGAAGTCATCAATTAAGCATGGAAGGTATAACAAAATCCAAACTATTCGAAAAATAAGGACTCACGGTCATGCTAGACACCAATGTATAGATACTCGTCACTATACCTACACATCATACTCGACAATTAGCAAGTAGCAAATAAGACTCAACTCATATTCCCTCAAGCTAAGATTAGACCAAACACTTACATCGATGTTTTGAACTCAACTCAAGCGTCAACTATAGCTTTACCTCGTGATTCCATCTCCAATCCGCTTGAATCTAGTCACCACTCACTTAATTACGTTAATAAACACTAAATGAATATATTTGAATGCGTAAAAATCAAATTCTCATAGTTTTGCCCAAAAATTCCAAAATTGCCCCCGGACCCACGTGGTCCAAACCAGATGTTCGAACTAAAACATGATTACACATTTCCCCACGAATCCAAATATATTATTTGTTTTGAAATCGACCTCAAATTGAGGTCCAATTTCCCATTTTTTAAAAAACCTAGGTTCTACCCAAAACCTCCAATTCACGCATGAAATCATTGATTTTAAGTGGAAAACATGTTAAATGATGTTAATGATTGAAAGAAATGAGTACAAATTAACTTACAAATTATTTGGAGAAGAAATATTTCTTGGAAACTCGCCTATGGGTGTTTGAGTTTGAGAAAATATGAAAAATGAAGTTCAAAATCGGTTAAGTATAAAATATGCCGGGCTGCGGATATGGGAATTGTGAAATTGAGTTCGCAATTGTGAACCCTACAGGTATGGGAAATGCGAGATTTCTGTTCGCATTCACGAACACTGGCAAAAAAGGAGAACTTCGCATTTGCGAACTTTTAGTCACATTTGCAAACATTGTGCCTTCGCACTTGCGAAGTAGAGTCTCACATTTGCGTGAATGGGTGGACATGGGCTATCTTCACAATTGCGAGAGGCCGTTCACGTTTGCGATATCGCATGCAAAGCCTGCAGGTCAGGAATGCATCAGATGTGATTCAACTTCCAAAATGCTCTCGTGGCCTATCCAAAACTCACTCGAGCCCTCGGGGCTCCGAACTAAATATACACACAACCTCAAAAAAATCCTACAGACTTATCCTTGCTATCAAATCGCTAAAATAGCATCATATATATCGAATCAAGCCTCAAAACTCATGATCTCTTCCATATTTTCATAAAACATCAAATTTCCATTTTAAGTCCGAAACACGTCAAACGACGTCCGTTTTAACCAAACTTTACAGAAAAGCGCTTAAACCATATATAAGATTTGTATCGGGCACCTGAACCAAAATACGGGCCCGATTTCATAATCTTTTAATCAAATTTTATTTTCAATTTTCTTAATTATTTCAAAAAATAATTTCACACAAAAATTCATTTCTCGGGTTTGGGACCTCAGATTTCGATTCCAGGCATACGTCCAAGTCCTATATTTTCCTGCGGACCTCCGGGACCGTCAAACTACGGGTCCGGGTCCTTTTACCCAAAATATTGACCGAAGTCAAATTTATTAAATTTAATATCAAAATTTAGAATTTTTCTCACAGAATTCATAATTAAGCTTTCTTGCTACGCGGCCGGACTACGCACGCAAATCGAAGCAATTGTAAATGAGATTTTCAAGGCCTCGGAAGCACAGAATGAGTAAGGAAACAAGTGATGAACCTTTGGGTCGTCCCATTCTCCACCTCTAAAATAACCGTTCATCCTTGGATCTCAACTGATGAACCTGCTGGTGTAGAATAGCTACTGGCTCCTCCTCATAAGATAAATCTTTGTCCAACTGGATATTATTGAAGTATTAAATGTTATGCCATATTATATTTATGATAGAGGTTTGAGCCAAATGATTTTTAAGTGATAATTTAAAATTTTAATTACTTCTAAATAATAAAATTAGTTAAATAACTATAATGAAGTGACTATCAGTATTAACCCTATTACATTATAACTCCTCCTTTATTTATTTTGTTTTGATGGTTAAAAACAATTGACGTTTTCTTTTTAAAAAAGTGCTGATTTTTTAAACACAGTGGTCTATAAAATGGATGGAAGGAGTATGTGGGAATGGGCAATATTTTTTTGACCCTATTACGAATGCTACATGTGTCCTACTAGTTTGATTAGTGTCTTTCGACAATATATAATTATAAACCAATTCCCGATGAGAAGGTGGACTGGAAGTACAGTAAACAGTGGTAACATCTCTTCGATTGAATGGATGCCCATTCTTTATTAGGATTTCATATGCCCAAATATGGAAAATTTTATTTTGTATTTTATATAATTTAAATTAATTATATGAGGTAACTTTTTATCTTATAATTTTGTAGACCTTAAATTTTATAGATTCAAAAATATAAAATTAATAAAATTTAAGTTTATAATTTTATAAGATAATTTTTTTAACACAAAATAAAACTTCTCCCAAAATAGCGTGTTACCTATTAAAGTATATTATGCCTCTGATAATTGTATTAGAAAAATCATTAAGACGATAGTTACTTCCATATTCTTGTTTACGCCTGCGCGCCTAAAGTCGCTGTTTTTCTCGTAAAAAGAGATTTTTATCTTCCTATATTATATATGAAAATTTATTACCCTTAATATTTAAGATTTGCGTTAATTATATTTTAATATATCAAATTACCAGTTATATATCATAATTCAAATTAGGGATATAATTAATGGTGCATTTATATTAGGCATAATTATAGAACCATATCTTCTGACTTCTCTCCCCCCCCCCCCCCCCAAAAATACGTTTTACCTTTATCCGTTACCCCCTAAACCCCCCTTACCCCCACGTTTCTGTTTTGAGTTCCACCATTAATCCCAACTAAAAAGCTTTGAAGCTTTGAATTCAAATTGGAGTTTTCAAAAATCATTATTTGTTTTGATTGGGTGTTGTTGTGAATATTCGAAATATATTTAGGAGTTTATATCTCAATTTTGAGGGATTTTGGTGAAGATTTAGACTTGATTTTGGTTGAATTTCATATTGAAACTCGAAGAAGAAGAAGAAGAAGAAGACATATTTGCAGAATTTTATAGATAATTATAGATAAATTGTAGTCAAATTAGAAAAATTATAGATAAAATGTAGACTGTCTTTTGCAGAAAATTTTGTAGAAGCTTTAGTCATTTTGGATTTGTAAAAACAGAAAATAATGCATCTACATTTTCGACATAATTGTAATAGTTTTAGTCTTCCCAATCTACAATTTATCTACAGTTTATCTATATTTTATCTACAATTCTATAATTTATCGACAAATTATCTACAAATTTCTGGAAATATGTCTTCTTCTTTTTCTCCTTCAAGTTTCAATCTGAAATTCAGTCAAAACCAAAACTAATCTTCACCAAAACCCCTCAAAAATGAGATATAAACTCCAAATCATATTTTCGATTATTTTTAACAACACCCAATCCAAACAAATAATGATTTTTGAAAATCCAAATTTGAATTGAAAGCTTTCAAGCTTTTTAATGGCTCTCAATGGTGGAAAATATATGGAAGAACAGATGAAGATGAACATGAAGAACAGAAATCTCCATTCCGTTCCAAAATTATGCAGCTTCCAGATCTCCTTTGCATTTCAAATTTCGAATTTAATGTGGAATAAATCAATCCCAGATTTTGTGGCACTTTTCGCGCGCTATAAATGGCAGATTTTGCCTAATTAACAATTGGTATATAAATTGTAGTTAAAGTATGGACTGGGCGAGTAATATACAAACTATGCACATTTTTTGCAATAAGGTTTCATATATGGTATAATTAGGAAAAAATCCTTGTAAAAATAGGAGGATTAGTCAATTTTTAGATTGGCCATTCGAAAATAGGCAATATTTACAAAATTATTTGAAAAATAGCGATTACTTTATTACGACACAAAAAGTTCCAACATAATATACTGGAAATTGTGTTCCTATGTATGAACTTCCAGCATATTATGCTGGAACTCCAACATTTACAGAGTACCAGTATAATATACTGGAGATTAAAGCATCAGTGCTCCAATATTCAGTATATTATGTTGGACCGATATATTATATTGGGACTTCATATTATATTGGAGTTCCAATATAATATACAAGAAATCCAATATATTCCGTTATACTTATACTGAAATTTCATTATAATATACTGGAATTTCAGCATATTATATTGAAATTCCAGTCAACTATACGGGAATTTCAATATATTATATTGGCGTAATATTTAGATTTTAAATAACATTTTCGTTCAAATTTATTTTTATATGAAAAATAACTAAATTTTAAATATTTTTAAAATTGTAACTATTTTTGAACAATTACTTGTAATCTAACCGTGGCCATTTATTCTTAGTTCTTCCACATTTAGAATGACAATTACAAACTTGTCAAAGGTAATAAAGTTTGCTATTACTCGTACCTCCTGCTCAATTTAAGTTCACGTTGTGGAGATTTGCTGACAGATATTGTTGCTTTTTCCCCATGCGTTATGCATGTAATTAGAAAACTTTAAACGATGAATTGTATTGCTGTGCTCTGGCTACTCAAACTAGGCTGGTCTAAATTAACGCTGGAATTTGTCTTTTTGGTTATTATTTTCGTCTGTTCAATCACACAATTATATAATTATAACGACCTGTTCATTTGTTATAGTGTAATTACAAATTTACTGTTTTGTTGCACAAGTATAATTATACAGTTAGATTAAATTTTAAATAAAATAATTATCAAAAATTAAAAGTTAATATAATAATTATATGCCTATATAAAGTTTTATGAGCATAAATAATATTATTTGGTATTTAAGATGTATATTTTTCCTGAATATACATTATTAGTAATCATATATTTATAACTAATATTACAAAAATAATTTATATAATTTTCCAAATTAATAGTAGTCTTTAGTTTAGATACTTACAAAAACTAAAAATATATGTATGGTAAGAACATCATGGTATTCATGTTTGATAAAATAAATTAATATTCATAAATATAATGTCATAACATTATTTAAATATTTGACAAAACTAATTCATCAATTCTAACTAAAAAATAAACAACATGCGGTGTGAGCCAACTAATAAAACAAGGAAAATGGAAACTTGAATATAACACAATTTGAAAATTCAAAAATAAAATAAAATTAAATAGTTTAATATATGTCAAATTCCAACATAATAATAATAAGTTCCACTATAGCTTAAGACCGGGAAACATAATAAGTTTATAACCACATTCAACAACGAAAATTCACTTTAATTGCATCACTCATTATATGCCTGGTTTGTTAGTGACTCATTATTTCTAATATTATGAGGTGTAATTTCAAAAAATAAATAATACAATAAATAGAAAATGAAATATAAGCAATTACATTGAATCCGAAGAAGTAAAACTAGAAAAATAAAACATAAATAATGTATAAAAAAAACTATTTTAAATTTTTAAAAGATATTTAAAGTAAAAATAGAAGTAAAAAATAAAAATAATAAAAATAAAAATTTATAAAGAAAATAATTTAACATAAAAAGAAAAAAGAAAAAAAAACTAACAAACAATCTTGTAATTACACAGTAGAATTACAAAAAATACTCACTTTTTCTTGAGAATTGAAGAGTGTAATTACATTCCTCTAATTACACTCAATTTTAACTAGTGCTCTGCAAGCGCATGTTAGCAAGGCTAGCTAACCTGCGCTTCTGCCATGGCTAGACACAAGAAGAAGCAACAATCGATAATGGAGGATAAGGAAGTTGATAGTAAGAAGGAAACACCAGTGCTCAACCAGCATACTCGCTGGTTAATAGGTATGGGCTCTGCACACACAGTGTTTCATAACCCAGCTGAAGACGAAGGAAGAAATGGTACGATAGTGACGCCGGACACGGGAATTCAATAGAGGCTAATTTCGGTAACTTTTGGAAGTTTTTTACCGAAGAAATTTCAGCCAATTAGGGAAGAAATTGAAGAATGCGAAGAGCAGACACAAGTGAAGGAAACCATGGAGCAACCACTAGTCCACAGGCGACTGCAATTCTCAGCACAAGCAAATTCAGCTCAGATCCAGCAAGATATAGAAGATCCAGGGGGAGAAGAAAGGAAAAAGGCCTCCATGTAGAAGAATAAGAGCTCTCAAAAAGGTAACACGCTGAGTTACATTCCACCTGCTATGAGAGATGGAACCTTTGTAGTGCAAATTGATGATGAGGATACAAAGGAAGTTGAGGCTTATTGGATCAATTCTCTGATTGGGTTTGTGCTAGGGGAGGATCCGTACGAGAAAACAATGGAAAATTATGTCACTAACATGTGGAATTTTGTTGAAAAGCCTCAAATAATGTACTATGAGGATGGGTACTATATTTTCATACTTGAGAATGCTGAGGATAGGGACCTTGTATTACAAGCAGGTCCTTACACATTTCACAATAAGCCACTTGTGTTGCAACAATGGAGAATGGACTTCAAGTTTGATCCGGGAAGCATAAGTGTGATTCCCTTGCGGATCACACTCCTAGGCTTACCTCTGGGTTTTTGGTCTACTGAAGCCTTAAGCAAGTTAGCTAGTGTGATTGGAAAACCTTTGTATACTGATAAGTTTACATCTGAATTAGAAAAGGTGTCCTATGCTGGAGTGATGGTTGAGACTGATATATCTAGGCCATTACCAGATAGGTGTGAGCTTCAAACAAAAAGGGGGATCAAAATCCAACAAATAGACTATGAATGGAAACCAAATTGCGATAATTGCATTAGATTTGGGCACAATTCTGATGAGTGCTGACATAAGGAAATTCAAGATAAACCAAGGGAAGACAGATATCAACCAAAAGAAACAGAAAAGAAGAAACATCTGTACAGGGGAACCATGAAATGGATTTCAAAAGCAAAGAGTAAGGATGAGGCAGCTCAACAGGAAAAGAAGGCAGGGGATACAAAAAACCAGATGAAAATGACATTGATAAACCTGTGGACAATAGGAAACTGAAAGGCAAAAAGTGTACAACAAAATGTAGCTGGTATCCTGAACGCAAACAACAGATTATCTGTATTACAGATGGAATATGATCCTGGGGACGCTGCCCATCCAGCTTCATCCCCAAATAAATTTATGAACCTGGAACATTAGGGGCCTGAATAAGGCCCAAAAGCAGAAAGAGTTAAAAATCTTTCCGAGGAAGTAAAAGGTGGATTTTATGGGTTTTTTAGAAACTAGAGTAAAGGAAATGAAGGCTAGAAGGATACTAAATAAAGTCTATTATGATTGGAGAAACTGCTGCAATCATAATGAATATTCCAATGGGAGAATTTGCATAATGTGGAAACCAAACATTGAGGTGAAAATATTGATGACTGATGAACAATTTATTCACTGTGAAGTTCAGGAAAGAGGTACCACGTTCAAGACTCTAATTACAGTGGTATATGCAAGCAATGAGGCAAATAAGAGACAACAATTATGGGATTGGCTGGTGTATATAGGAGCATTTATTCAGGAGAGCTGGCTGCTTAGTGGGGATTTCAAAAATGTCCTTCACACAGATGATAGGATTGGATCACCAGTCATTCAGATTGAGATTAAAGGTTTCCAGTAAACAATAAACTCACTTCAACTTACTCAGTTGAAGAGCTTGGGATGGTACTATTCTTGGTGTAACAAACAACAACATGGAAGAAGAGTGTATAGCATGATAGACTGGGCACTTGGAAATGTGGAATGAATGCAGAATAATAGCCACATAGAAGTTGATTTTCTAAATCCTGAGGTAACATATCATTCCCCTATTTTAATGCAATGCAAAGCTGTAGATCAGAGAAGGAACTTGCACCCTAAACCTTTTAAGCTGTACAATTCTGTGATGAAGCATGCAGACTTTGCTGGTATAGTGGAAAGGGTTTGGAAACAAAAGGTGAATGGTGGTAATATGCATAGGGTGTGGAATAAACTCAAAGCTTTGAAATGGGAATTGAAGGAGTTGAACACTTATATGGCATATTATATAATTCATCTCAATAAAGCTAGACATAAACTTGAAGCCATTCAGATTGAACTGAGAAGTAACAATATGGATCAGGAGCTGATAGATCAAGAAAAGGTGACTTTAATAGAAGTTGAGAAATGGAGCAACATAGAGGAAGAAATTCTTCATCAGAAATCCAGGCAACAGTGGATCTCTTGTGGAGATTCAAATTCCATGTATTTCCATGCACAACTGAAGATGAGGACAAACATGAATACTATCAACCCTATATACACTGATCTAGGGGATAGATTGTTTGATCCTAAACTAGTGGAGGAAGAGTTTATAAAGTCTTTCAGCAAGATTCTGGGGTAAGTAACTACATATGTCAATGTCCAACATGCAGCAGAAACAGTCACTAATCAGGCAAGTCATAAGGGAGGAAGTTCATTAGGCAATCAAAGATATGCCCCATGATAGTGCACCGGGAGTAGATGGGTTCCCAATTGAGTTTTTCACAAGGCATTAGGAAGCAGTTGGTGATGACATATTTGAGGTTGTGAAGGAATTTTTTGAGACTGACAAGCTGCACAAAGGAGTGAGTAGTACAGCTGTAACATTGATACCAAAAGTGCAAATTCCTAGTCTAGTAAAGGGTTATAGGCCCATAGCTTGCTGCACAACTCTATATAAAATAATCACAAAATTCCTCACAGCAAGGATCAAAACAATCATTGGTGATTTGCTAGGAGGTTCACAGTCAGCTTTCATTGAAGGTAGGAGCATAATAGATAACATCCTATTTACCCATGAGCTATTCAAAGGTTATAATAAGAAAGGAAGTTCCCCAAGATGTGTGCTAAAAGTTGACATGAGGAATACCTATGACACAGTAGAGTGGTGCTTTATAGAAAGACTACTGCTGGACATGAGATTTCCTTACAAATTCACAAACTGGATAATGGAATGCATATCATCTGTTACTTATTCCTTAAGTTTAAATGGTGGTCTCGCAACACCATTTAAAGGAAAAAGAGACATAAGGCACGGGGACCCAATATCCCCATACCTCTTTGTCATAGCTATTGAATATTTGCACATGAAATTTATGCAGATGATGAAAAGGAATGACTTCAAGTTTCATCCTAGATGCAAGAAGTTGGGGGTGGTTTATATTTGCTTTGCTGATGACCTGCTACTGTTTTGTAAAGATGATATTCAGTCTGTTAGACTATTAAAACAGACTCTCTGGAAGTTTGCTGCAACATCAGGTCTTCAGGCAAATGTAGATAAGAGTGCAGTCTACATAGCTGGGGTTCCCAATTGGCTCAAGGAGGAAATCATGCAAAAGTTAGGATTCCCTGAAGGTACTCTTCCTTTCAAATATCTTGGTGTACCTTTGGATTCCAAAAAGCTATCTATTACACAATGCTGGCCACTAGTGGAGAAGGTAACTCAGAAAATAAACTGTTGGACATCAAGACTACTATTATATGCAGGTAGACTTCAACTGATAAAGTCTGTATTATTTGGAGTATAATCTTATTGGTCTCAGATTTTCTTGCTGCCTAAGAAGGTAATGAAGATGATTGAGGCAATATGCAAATCATTCTTGTGGACCGGTACAGCTACAGTATCAAAGAAAGCATAAGTTGCTTGGGAAACAATATGTTTTCCATATAGTGTTGGGGGTCTTAATGTAATGAGTTTTCTATATTGGAACAAAGCTGCTATTGCAAAGCACTTATGGGCGGTGACAATGAAGAAGGACAGCTTATGGATCAAATGGTTACACACTTATTACATAAATAATAAGGCTATTGAAGATATGACTACTCCTAGGAATGTTGCCTGGTTTGTGAGAAAAATTTTTGAGACAAGAAAACTGATAACAGATCTTCAGGGTATCCAAGGTAGTCTGGAGTGCAGATTAAAACAATTACAGAGGGGAGATCTATTCAGTATCAAAAATCTCTATAGACTGCAATTTCCCTAACTCCAGAAAGTCCATTGGAAAAGCATCATATTGCAGGCACAACTGCATCCAAGATTCAAATTCATTCTATGGCTTGCATTGCATAGAAGACTGGCCACAGTGGAGAGATTAATGAAGTTTGGTATACAGACTCCACAGCAGTGTGTTTTTTGCGGGCAAGCAGATGAATCATTTGATCACCAGTTTTTTGCTTGTCAGACATCATGGGAACTATAGAATAGATTGTTAAGATGGATGGGATACCAGTGAGCTATTTGTGATTGGAATAGGGAGGTTGGATGGGTTAGCAAGAATGCAAAAAGGAGAAATGGTCAAGCTTTAATAACCACCTGTGTATTTAGGACCCGATACAGATACAACTATATTTTCGAAGAGTCCAAACAATATAGACTTTAACAAATCTTAGAAAAAAACTTCGATAATGGAGGGAATCAACTTGAGAAATAAGCATGAAAAAATATCGACAAGTCGTGATTCATAAACACATGAGTTGGTGGGCGTATTAGGAGGTGCTCTAAATAGTAGTTAGCGTGCTACGATATATAAACATATCTGACCAGTATCTGTTCAATGTACAGCCAATACTTTATTCAAAATACAGCCAACTAATAAACGTGTTTATATTTCGTTCAAATTCTGCCGCTGATTACAGTCTCTTTCCAAGATAGCCTGTCTTAGTTTGTCCCCATTACTTAAAGGAAAAAAAAGTAGTAGTCCTTTCTATTTCGGGTCCCAAATTCCCCAATTTATATTTACCACTTACCAGGCATATATACCATAGTTGGTGCCTTGGTGGTACAGCCTATTTCTCAACCATTGAAGCATCTCGGATGGACAACCTGGTTTTCAATCGATTATAATATTATATTGTTCCGTCGTTTAAATATTTTTAGATGACATAAATTGCCTAAAATTATCTAGAAGTATTGATCGAAATCGGAAGAAAACCCGTAAAACCAACTCGAGTTCTGACCGACTTTAATTTATCAAAAAAATAGATTGATTGGTAATAAATAGCGATCGAAATCGATCGCAATTTTTTCGATTATTTTCGGTCGTTCAATTAAATTTCACTAACGACCCAAAAAGAAAAAGATTGCCGAAAAAACTTAGAAGTCGGTCAGTTTTTTACTTACGTAAATTAAAAATGCACCATCTGGGAGTCAAACCAGGATTTATAATATAGCAGATACTATTTTACCACTGGACCATTAGTACATTTGATTTAAGACTTTATTTTATTTTATTTATACTCTTTAATTATATTTTTGCGCTAAAATAACCGGCCGAAGTCGATCGGTTTTACTAAAAATATAAATTACAGATCGAAATTCGTCAGTTTTTAAAATGACTGATTGAAATCGGTTGGTTTTTTAATTTTAATTTTAATTCATTTTATATGAAAAATCGATCGACTTCGATTGGTTTCTTAAAAGATAAATTTTATGGGACGCTAAAATAATTTTCAGTACTTTTGCAAAAAAAAAAAAAAAAGACAATCGAAGTTAATTGGTTTCTTAAAAAAAAATTAAAAATAATATATCCTGAAAAATCGATCAACTTCGGTTGATTTTTCGATAGATCGAAGTCGATTGATTGGCCGTGGTAAATTTTGGTCGAATTCTTAGTAGTATTAAGGACATTTAAAGAGCAAGCTTGTTTTTTAGACGAATTACTGCTTGGAGTGATAGAAGAATGGTAAATATTTATTCATACGAGACGTTTATACCAACCCATAAAATACACGTTACATGTTCACGGTCATGATTATTCTCACATCAGAATTAGTCAATATACATTCTTATTTTAATTTCACTTAATTATACTTTTTACGATTCGATATAAGTAATTTTTTAGTTTTCTTTTTGTGATCTAAAATAAGTAAATTTTTTTTCAAATTTCAAGAATTATTATTTTTTCCTACATTACTTATGAAGTAAATAGTGTGGAGTATCTGTTAGGAGTATTTATATGAAGAAATAGTAAATATTAATATGATTAATAACTATTACTAAAAATTAAATTTCTTAATTTGTATGATACTCTCTAAAAAATTATTTATTTTGAATCAAAAAATAATAATTTAATATGAATACTAGATTTGAGTAAATTTATTTCTAGAAGAACCATGACAAGACAATGAGCCACGAAGCATGTGTGAAACGTGAATTAGAAGTGAAGCTTGGTTTTGATTTTTCGATAGTAAACAGAGTCTGAAATTGCGTTTTTTAATATTCCTAAAACTATAAGTTCTATGAATCTAATTATAATATACTCGGTTTAGGGTGTGATTAATGCCTGGTCCGGTCACCGGTGGAATAGTCAACCTGATTATAATGCTTCTTTCTCGGTAAATTCAAACTCCATAGCTAGCACACAGTTCAACCAATACAGTTAGACCTGTTTAATCTCTTCTATCATTGATTGACATATTCATCGGTTAGCCAGTTTGACTCTTAAACCCGATGGACCAAGGAAAGCAATATACGCTTCTTTTTTGGTCGTACGAGAAAAGTAATTAACACAAACATTAAATGCTGACAATCGTACAATAGAAAGAAAGTTATTGAAAAATTGTTCCATTTTCGATCATAAATTGAGAATTTTAGTAACTTTTTTTTTTTCAAACCCTTCCTAAATTAGAAAAATCTATAGTGCTTCCACACTTCCCCTTTCTGGTGACTCGAACCTATGACCTAACGGTCGTAAGTGGAGGTGCTTTACTGACTGAGCAATCCTTTCTTGTCAGAATTTTAGTAACTAAATGTAAAAATAGTGTATAAATCTGATTGATCCTCTCAGAAAGGTTGGCTAGGGAGCAAAAAAAAGTTAAATAAAATATTTAACAAAAAGTTGGAGGTTTCAGTGTCTGGCCCTAATGAGTAAGTTTAGAAGGGTTCGGTTATGAAGAGAAAAAGGGTAATTAAAAGACAAAAATGGATTTGTTTCGTCTTTACCTAACAACTGCGAATGGGACATTTTGCTTCCAAAGCTGGATTGCTGTGTACAAAAAGCGCACGTCCCTGTGAGGGAGGGCCATTTTGATAATTGCGACACTTTAGGGGGTAATATTGGAATAGCTGATAGTTTTCGTTGACGTGATTCTCTTCACTTCGATTAATAGATTCTCTTTTTTTCCAGCCCCACGCGGCCACGCCCACCCCCAGCGCAATCCAGTTTAATTTTAATCCGCTGTATTAATATTAAGAACTAGAATTGAATAATTCTTGAATGCACTTTGTCGAATTGTGCGCAACTTGACACATAATGTAACCACCCTCAAATTTTTTTTGGTTGGTGGAATAAGAGATTATAATTATGAGATAAATAATTTATTTTGTGTTTGATGCAATATTTTATTTTGGTATTAGTGATTTTTAAATTATTGTATAATATAATTATAGTATTATGTTTATCCATACGTGGGATAACAATTCAAATATTATTAATTTCGGGATAAAATAAAAAAATTATATATTTGTCTTTTTCCAAAGTTTTTCTTGCAAAATTTTAAATAAAGGCAAAAACGAAATTGAAAATAATTTTTTTTAAAATTTTATCCCAAACATGTGTTCTAAATTATATCTCATTTTTGGTCCAACAAATTAAATGTCCAAAAATTAAAACATATTTATTAAATAATTTCAATATTATTTAACCATCATTATAAACCAAGAATAAGAGAGTGTTTAACTAAGCTTATAAGCTAGTCAAATTGATCTATAAACACTTTTTGTCTTATCTACGCGTTTGGTAAAATTAAAAGTGCGTATAAATTAAATGCTTATAAGTTAAAAATAGGTCAAAAGTGATAAGTTGGTCTCCCCCAATATATCTAATTTCAGCTTATAAGCACTTTAAGTTTGACCAAAATATTTACTATTCTATCTCTAAAATATTTTTTTTTAAATTAAACTTTTCGTATACCCAGTTCTTCAACTGCATATTATTAATTTAAACATTTTTATCTAAACACGTAGTTGTTTATTTTTTAAAATTAATTTTAATATTTAAAAATACTTTTCAGCATCTAATAGTTATATGAGACTCTTAATCAGCTAAGCCAGACGAGGTCTAATTTGTTCCCAACCAAACCATCCCTTAATACTATTAGCAAATGATTTAATTTATATTCACACTTACTTCACTAATATTGTAATTTTTTCCATATTCTATTTTTTGGTGTTGTTTTTTTCAGTGTCATTCAAGGGTTTTGGTTCTTGAATGCGGTATTTGCCATATTTATATACAGTAGTTTTTTGTATCTCTTCCTCGGAACCTTTCTCCCAATATCACATTCTTCCTCTTCGCCAACCTTATCTCTGTTTCCTCTCCCTCTCTTTTTTCATGTTATTAACCTGTTAAAAACTCAATTATTCAGATTATTTCTTGGACTTGTAGAGATAGAGAAAAAGAGTGTGTGTGTAACAAAAATGGAAGCTGTTCTTCAAACAAAAGGTCTTCTTTCTCCGCCTTCTAAACCCAAAACCAGAGCATTTTACCCATTACCTCAAGGGGGTTTAAGGAACAGATTTAATTCATTTAATTCTCTTAAACCTAAACCCCTTGAAGGTTTATCTCTATCTTTATCTTCTGATGGGTTCCAAAAATTTCAAGGCTTTGCCAAAAAGCCGCAATTGTTTGGTCAAAATAACAGATTTTTTCCGGTTTGCAAAGCAGAGGCTGCAGCTGCAGCTGATGGGGTACCACTTTTGGGCGAAAATGAGTCACCTAAATTCATGGGAATCGAGCTTTTGACACTCAAGAAAATTATTCCACTTGGGCTTATGTTCTTTTGTATTTTGTTTAATTACACAATCTTGAGAGACACTAAGGATGTTTTGGTTGTAACAGCTAAAGGGTCAAGTGCTGAGATTATACCTTTCTTGAAAACATGGGTGAATTTGCCTATGGCTGTTGGTTTCATGCTTTTGTACACAAAGTTGGCTAATGTGTTGTCAAAGCAGGCTCTTTTTTACACTGTGATCCTTCCCTTTATTGCTTTCTTTGGGGCATTTGGGTTTGTTTTGTATCCCCTTAGCAATTACTTTCACCCTACAGCTCTTGCTGATCAACTTTTGAACATTCTGGGTCCAAGGTTTCTTGGACCAATTGCTATATTGAGGATCTGGAGTTTCTGTTTATTCTATGTTATGGCTGAACTTTGGGGAAGTGTGGTGGTTTCAGTTCTATTTTGGGGGTTTGCTAATCAGGTAAATATATGTTCATCCTCATCCTTTCATGGATCCTTTTTAGAATTAATTACTATTCCAGCTTGGGTGTCATAACTTGGCATATTCCATTTATATGCTGTTTGCCTGAATTTTGAGACTCCTAATGTCTCTTTTAGTCTAGGATAATAAATAGGTTTCATGCAAATTGCACACGAGCTTTTGGTATAGGTGTCCCGGTACTAATAATCTACGAAGAAAGGAGGGGAAATGGCAGATCAACCAAAGATCCTACTCCTCTTAGAAAGGGGAATGAATCATTTTTCCTTATTTTCATTTTGTTTTAAGGCCCCATTGACGAAAGAACAAATTGAAAATAGTCAATTTGACGAATAATCATTTTATACCGTCTCATCTTTATCACGCTTCATTTGTGCATTAGTAATCATTTCCAAAGTTATATGATCTTAGATTCTTATATTTATTTAAGCAGTGGAAAATAGTATTTGCACTTTTCACCTCTTTGTTTATACGATGAGTTCCTGAAACCGCTGCATTGGGTGATATGAACTCTCTTTAAATTGATATATGCCTGGAACAGGTTAATGTTAGGGGGTGGATGGTACAACATTTTTTCTTCATTATTCTCTTTTGGCAATGGGTGTTGGCTCCAGGAGTGGGGTTAGGGAGCGTGCAAGATTATGATAGTATCTACTGGTTTAAGATTTGTTTACTGTGGACTTGGCCGTTTATCTAGCTCTAAGGCTGGTTGGGCCAGTTATGTTGCAATTCTGCTCATAAATTGCTAGTGTCTCGGCTGCACTTTTTTGTCATTTTTTACATATTTTCTAATTTATGTCTTTATTGTCGCAACCAGTTATAAAAATTCGCTGAGGTTTCCGTTTATCGCCTGCTCTTTCCATTTCCATCTGTTTGAAAGGCCGGATATCAACTGATGAAATCATCCGTGCATGTTGATTATCAGTGCCTTGAGCTTTATTTGGGGAAAATTAGCTATTTTTGAGCTGCCATTGAATATTTTGGGATGCTTTTATTTTTGCAGATTACTACAGTTGATGAGGCTAAAAGATTCTATCCTTTATTTGGGCTTGGAGCAAATGTTGCTTTAATTTTCTCTGGCCGTACAGTGAAGTACTTCTCTAATCTGAGAAAATCATTGGGTCCTGGAGTTGATGGTTGGGCCGTCTCTTTGAAAGCAATGATGAGCATCGTAGTGCTGATGGGGCTTGCAATCTGTGGCATTTACTGGTGGGTGAATCACAACGTTGCTCTACCGAACCGTAGCAAGAAGAAGAAGGTAACCAGCCACAGTTTGATTCCATTCTAGTGGCTAGATTACTCAAAAGAAAATAGTAGTCAGCAAAAGGACCCATAATTTCCCTATCTTATAAACTTAGCAGAGAAATTACCCCATTTATCAGTTAGTTCCAAAGAGCTGCTTGACCTCTTTGTTTACTTGATCACAGTTCAGTGATAATCTAAATGTACTTTTGCAGGAAAAGCCTAACATGACCACAATGGAGAGCTTGAAATTTTTGGTCTCCTCAAAGTATGTCAGGGATCTTGCAACATTAGTCGTAGCATACGGCATTAGTATCAACCTTGTTGAGGTTACTTGGAAATCAAAGCTCAAAGCTCAGGTAAAATAATTACTATTGTTGTGAACTTGAGTTTGTTTCTCAATTTAACATGCAGTATCTCTTTCACACTCTGCCCTTTTACTAAATCTGCAGTTCCCAAGCCCAAATGAATACTCTTCCTTCATGGGCGACTTCTCTACTGCTACTGGGATAGCAACTTTCACGATGATGTTGTTAAGCCTGATTTTGCTAAGATAACACCCACGGTCTTGCTCCTTACTGGAGTTGGATTTTTCTCCCTGATTTTGTTTGGTGATCCCCTTGCCCCTGCTCTTGCCAAGTTTGGGATAACTCCTCTTCTAGCAGCTGTCTATGTGGGTGCAATGCAGAACATTTTCAGTAAGAGTGCAAAATACAGTTTGTTCGATCCTTGCAAAGAAATGGCCTATATTCCTCTGGATGAGGACACCAAGGTATATACTAATTTACTTTGTCTAAATTTTAGTGAATCAATGCTCTGTGGTGCTGTCAAAAGTGCTGAATTGGAATAGTCGTGCCTTCATCTAGGAATTGAGTGCATTAAACATGTATATATCTGTAGCCTTTAAGAAGAGGAACCTTGGAGCGACGGTAAAGTTGTCTTCATGTTACCTACACGAGTTCGAGCCGTGGAATTAGTCACTGATGCTTGTATCATGATGAGCTACCTACATCACACCCCTTGGGATGCGGCACTTCCCTGCACCCTGCGTGTGCGGGATGCTTCGTGCACCGGGCTTACCCTTTTATATTTGTAGCCTTTAAACAATTGACGGGCACATATATTTATGATGGTATTTTTTTTTTATTTGCACTGGGTGTCCTAGTCTCTAAGAGCCCCGATTAATCCCAGGGGGTGTACAAGCCCTCGGTAAGGAGGTTCCCGCAAGTGCACCCCAATTAATTCAGGTTTTACCCAGTCCGATGGCCCTCAGAAATTGTTTGCACCCAGTGGGTTTCGAACTTGAGACTTTGAAAGGGAGCAAACCCCAAGGCTCAAGTCAATTGCCACTAGGCCAACCACTGAGGGTTTATATTTATGATGGTATCTGTGACTGACAAATACCTCTGTCCGGACTTTTATAACTGGAAAATCATGATGTTATTTGGCAGCCTGTTGTTTCCTGAAAACAAGCTCAAGCATTTTTCTTATTACAGGTTAAAGGGAAGGCAGCAATTGATGTTGTCTGCAATCCACTGGGAAAATCTGGCGGAGCCTTGATACAACAATTCATGATTTTGACTTTTGGTTCGCTTGCCAACTCAACTCCCTACCTCGGTGGTGTGCTACTAGTAATTGTACTTGGATGGTTAGGAGCAGCCAGGTCTTTAGACGGTCAATTCACTGCACTGCGTCGTGAGGAAGAACTCGAGAAGGAAATGGAGAGAGTAGCAGTGATGGTTCCTGTCGTATCACAAGATGAAAGTGGAAATGGTTCTCTTACAAGTGACTTGTCGTCACTGAATCCCATGGGAGGTGACCCAGCCGGTGCATCATCTGAACCTTCCTCCCCAAGGAATGTGTAATTTTGCTGTTATATCACCCTGCAAAGCAGGAGGAATATGAAAACAAAATAGGAAATGCATGTCGGCTGCAGGTTCAACTATTCAATGAAGTTTCGAAAAAAATTCTTGGTTGTAGGAATTTGTTCTTACTTGCTCGATAGAAATTAATACGAATAGAAGGACAAGAATGTCACTGACTTGGCTGCCCTTGGATGTTGTAAGCTTATTGGAGTAGTTCCAATCATTCAGCTTTATTGCAGCTCTCATAATATGAAAACAGCCTCTTATTGGAGGAGTTGCTGTATCTGGAAAGAAAAGCAGGATAATTCTGTGCAAACACTTATACATTTTTTTTTGTTTCCCCGGTGTCCGGTATTTGCATTGGAGCTCGATTATATTCAGATTTGCGTCGCGTAGCGCTTCATTTGGGGGAAGTGCTCCTTATTTAGGATTTTTAGGCTTGAACTCGAGATTTCTGATTAAGGGAAGAGCAGTTCTATCTAGTGAAGGATGTGGTGCAAACACTTCTACATGTTCATTCTTTAGTCTGAAACTCTTAGTACTGATTTAGCTTTTGGTTACCCTTTATTTTAATTTTGCATGTTCTGATTAAGCAACGGTCTGATAAAATTAAAGAATTTTTCAAGAAATTGTATAGCAGGATTAACATCCAATTTTACTGCTGCTCATGTAAATTTAGTCCCATCGGTAAATTTGTGAGAAGATATCAAGTGAACAAACCTAGAAACTTCCTTTCCTTTTCTAAACTAGAACCAGAATATTTGTGCGAAGATAACAACGTGAACTAGCTTCCCTCGTCAAAAGTCAAACCTACTTAAAAATTTGATGAATTATGGTACCCAAAAAAAAACACTGAACCCAATATTTCAGTCATAACACTATTTAGTAACCAGAGATCTCGAGTTCGACCTGAATATGAAAAAAATCCTTGGTAGGAGGTGCTTCTTCCGAATGGAATCTATACGGCAAGAGTTCAGATATAGTCGAGCTTCAATGCAGTTACCCAATACCGAGCGAGAAATCAAAAGAAAAAATTTCATATGTTCAAAACTGTTCGTACATGATACAGATTGGAACGATCGTATAATCCTAAACTAGAAAGACCGTAGATACCTCCCATAGTACTGTTTAATCATTGTCCATTCGTTCCTCATCGCTCTCAATTTTCTCACATCATATT
The DNA here is from genome assembly GCA_034376525.1 of Nicotiana benthamiana. NCBI lineage: Eukaryota > Viridiplantae > Streptophyta > Magnoliopsida > Solanales > Solanaceae > Nicotiana > Nicotiana benthamiana. The sequence continues at coordinate 7,955,912 of CM067325.1, forward strand.
AATTATCAAGTGCAGCCCCACTTATTATTGCCGCAGTACTCTTCCCATCACTATAATCTTTGTTTTGCACATTATATCCAATTTCCAGCGAGCAAAATAAGAAAGAAACAAAGAAGCCAAGGGTGTGGGGATAGCTAAGGAAGACAAGTAAATTTAATGCAAATATTCCGTTGGGTAGTGACATATCATGGTTTCTTCTCTGCTGCATCGAGAACAAAATTCATAAAACTCTCACATGAGACAAGAACCTACATATCTAAGTATTTCTTTTCAATTCTCTCTCTTGCTCTCTCGGTTTCATTTTACATGACATGTTTGAGTGGATAACAAACTTAAGATATAAAACATTTTCGGTACTTATAATTTTAACATGTTATGATATTTATGCGACAATATAAGTATATTATATATTAAGGTTGAAATGTGAATATTTAAATAAATTATTTTAAATATAATAAAAATTAATATTACCTCTGTCCCAATTTATATGGCGGAGCTCTGATTTCGAGAGTCCAACGTCTTTTTTGACTGTGAATTCTAATATAGAATCTTTAAATTGAAAATTACCTACAAAATACTATAAGTCACAATAATTAACAATTCAAAATATCGAAAAGGCTTATGAAAAATTATGGTCAAATAAAAACTCATTTGACTCTCGAAATCTTAACTCCGCCACATAATTGAGAAATAGGAAGTATATTTTTGTAAAACACACTAAAAAAGAAAGAATTTCACATAAAGAGCAGATGAAGTATTTGTTATAATCCCTCCTTTTCTACCTCTCAATCGTCACCCATGTTCAAGGCACTAACGGTAAAGAACAATTCTGCACAAGTCTCCATCAACTAGTAATAAAAACAACCTTGTCAACATTATGTGGTGGTGTCACCCCTAACAAATTTTTATCTTCTAGAGGTAATAATCTCACGTAAAAAATAAAAAATAAAAAATCCCTGGTCAGAAATTTTCTTCATCTATATGAATTAATTACTAGCTAGTATTACTCCATTGTCCACATAAACAAAAATGAAGAAGCTAACACTGCCGGAACCCGGCAAATCCACGCATTTCTCGGCCGACTGTTGGTTCGACGACACGTGTATCCTCGACATGGACTACTTTGTCAAAACACTTTCCGGCATTAAAGCCAAAGGTGTTCGTCCTGAACTTATTGGCTCAATTATTGCTCACTATGCTTCTAAATGGCTTCCTGACCTTTCTACTGGAGAAGGTATTTATAACAATTCTCACGCGTACCTATTTTCTAGTACATATAGTGACGGATTCTATGTTATTACTAGTATTACTTTTTATACAAGTATATTAATGTTGAACTCCGTACCCTTAAGGGAATTCCTGATTTCGCCAGTTAGTACATGCTACTCAATTTAATTTTAGTTTTACTTGGATGAATCTAGTTTATTTTTGCGACAGGTTCAGAAGTGATAAGCCCAAAAAATTTGGAAGACTCACCGGAAAGTGTAACGGCGTTATGGATGAAAAAAAGGTTCTTTGTGGAAACGTTAGTCGGAATTCTGCCGCCGGAGAAAGATTCAATCCCTTGCAATTTCCTCTTGCGGCTGCTGAGGGTTGCCAACATGGTTCAGGTCGAGCTCAGTTACCGAGCCGATTTGGAGAAAAGGATATCGTGGCAACTTGACCAAGCTACTTTGAAAGAGCTAATGATTCCGTCATTTAGTCACACGTGTGGGACATTGCTAGATGTTGAGCTTGTTCTTAGGTTAGTTAAGAGGTTCGTGAATTTGGATGAAGCTGTGAGAAGTGGAACTTCTTTAATTAAGGTAGCAAAACTTGTGGATAATTACTTAGCTGAAGCTGCTGTTGATGCAAACTTGACATTGTCGGAGTTTGTTGCTCTTGCTGCTGCATTTCCTGAACATGCTCGGGCTACAAATGATGGCTTGTACAGAGCTATTGACACATATCTCAAGGTAAGTACCAAAACTTCTTCCACTTAGCCCTTAATTAATGACCATTAATTCTTTAATGACAACTTATTTTGGCTTTTTGTTGTAACAACAACAAACTCAGTATAATTTCACGAGCGATTAAGGAGAGTGGTGTGGACCAAAGCCTAAACCCAGCGTTATAGACAAAATATTTTGGCGCTGCATCCCAAAATTTCTGTTATTAGTCTTTAGCACGGACCATGTAAGTCGCCATTTCTTGCTACGACATACGTAAAAAGTTATTGTGGCTAAAGTGTCTAGTTACGAATTTCTTTTTTCATATTTAGTTAAGTGCATTTTGTAACTGTATATGCAAGAGCTATAGCGTTACTACTATATTTGTATAAATTGGTCACGAGAATTTTTCATCCCAACCAAAAGAGCATTGTGGGGGAGGTGGGTTATTAGTTATAAAAAAGGAAAATGACCGATCGAGTTGCAATTTGGTTTGATTAGGTTACGAGTTTTGGCATTGTCCCTACTATGAGATTCCCAATGGCATAAGGTCCAAGTAGAGAAGGTACAACAGTGCAAGTATTGTTGAAATTTCTCCAGACAAAAGAGAAACCACCACTGTTTATCCTAAATTTGGCTTTTCTTGTGCCCGCTCATTACCTCTTTGTTAAAAGTATTGCCTGGAGTAAGTTTGAGGAGAAAATTGAAGGAACAATCTTCACTTGTTTTAGTAATTCTAATTTTTGAATGTTTCTATAGTTTCAGTCTATGTCATGAATCATGGAAGAAAGTGTTTTCGCTTAAATTTTACAAGACAAGCCGCGGAGATTAATTAGTGTTAATAGTTTGTTAGCGCCTAATTACACATTGTTAGGTAGCTAAGTGACTTAGCATTGAAAAAGGAGAGCTAATGTTTTGTGCACGGATGATGTGTAAAATAATTTTTTCACTATCTGTACGTTAAGTTGATTTATAGTAACAGGTACTGACTTCTAGTTCTATATATATCGAGCTTGATATGATAATCTAAAAGCAATAAAGTAATAACTTGTTATAACGGATTATGTTGTATTGACACTGCAAACTATTTACATTGATAGGCGCATCCCGGGGTAACAAAACAAGAAAGGAAAGGTCTATGTAGATTGATTGATAGCAGAAAGCTTTCACCAGAGGCATCCCTACATGCAGCACAAAATGAACGCTTGCCTGTGCGAGCAGTAATTCAGGTATTGTTATCAGAACAAACCAAGCTCAACAATAACAAGCAACAAATTGATTGGAGTGGTTCTTTTATAAGTGGAACCCGAAGCCCCAACGCAGGGGTAAATGATCAGCCTCCAGCTCGGTGTATGTCAAAGCGCGAAATGAACGTTCAGCAGATGGAGATAAAGAGGCTAAAAGAAGATGTTCTTAGGCTACAGAGTCAGTGTATGACAATGCAAGCCCAGATTGAGAAGTTGTTGGAAAAGAAAAGAGGTAGCCGTTTCTTTAGTTGGAAGCAGATTATTGTACCTTCTTTAGTGAAGCATGATAAATTTGGAGAGGTTGATAGAGAAACTGATGTGGGATTTATCGGAAGACAAACTCCTGTGGATATGAAGACTAGGCTTGTTCGAGGCAGAACTCCTAACAAGTGGAGGAAATCTTTGTCCTAAGAAGAGAAAATTTTAGTGTTGAATTTGGAATAGGTGCAGGTTATCAATCAGTGCAAAACTAAAACTAAATATTACTAGTAGGATTCATGAGCTTAGTCATTATTTTTTGTTCGGAAAATTTTATTTTGTGTCTCATATAATTGACACTAGTTGTATGAGACATCTTTTTTGTCTCACAATTTTATGGACCTAGATTTTTGTGGACCCAGAAGTGTAAGATTTGGGTCCATAAATTTGTGAGAAAAAAAAACCTCATACAACTAGTATAAGTTGTGTGAGACATACAATAAAACTTCTCTTTTTCTTCCTATTTCGTATCCTAGTAAAAGGGGAAAAAAATAACGTGTACGATTGTATTTGTATTAGTGTATTTGAATTTGCTTTTCTCAAAGGAATAATAATTCTGTATGGGTCAATCTTCCTGAGGATATTCGACACGAAGTGGTATTAACAAAAGTAATTTGGTTAAGTCGACTAGTAACCAACGAGATTCAACATCGAGTAGTCAATTATGGCCAAAGTCAAGTATCAGAAGGGGTAGTAATAGTTAGTTTAGTAGCAAGACCTTTAAGGGAATATTCCGTTGAATATTCTTGTACTTTTACTTTTAGAGTTTATCGGGGGCATGTCCCTTATAAATAGAAAGAGCAATAAGGTGAAAGACATGTAATATTCTCTGATAAGAACACTTTACGAAAAACAGACTTTCTCTCTAGATAGAATACAAACGTTACCTTTCTAAAGAGATTCGATCTTCTATTATTCCATAACTTTTCCACCAGATTCGAGAAGGTTCCCAATATCTGATCTTTATCTATCATTCATCATTGTCAGAAAGAGGAATCACCCACTTCATTTGATATGGGTTAAACACTCTCTTTATTTACTCTAGTTCCATTTATTATCATTTATTGATTTATATTTCCTCCTCATTAATGGTCTCAAAACATTAAATGCACCTTTAATTTAAGCTTCTGTTAGTATTGCTCTACGTTATCCTCATTAATCGGTTATAGATATGTAGTTATTATTATTAACTAAGTTTAACCTCTCATTATACACATTTAATTAGTTTAACCACAGATCTATATTTTTTGGTCAAACAAATTGGCGCCGTCTGTGGGGATTTCCTGGTTAAAATTTTAGTTTCTTCTAAGATCTATAACTAGTCCCAAAAAAGAAAATGAAAAAACCCCTAGTCTCTTGTACACACAAATCTAACATGACAGGTAACGGATAAAGGATGAAGGCAGTGGCCGATTTTACTGCCAACCTCTTAAACACCATCAATGAAGTTTCTGAAACGAAAGGTGAAGATATGATGCCAAACACCTCTCCTAGGCGAAGTGGCTCACCCCTCCCGCATGGTAGCACCAAATTGTCTTGTTGCAAAGGGGCTTCCACGTGCATAATGGAAGATGTGCCACCTGCAATGAAGAAACTACTTGATACTTGACTAACAAACATACTGACCGACATCCTTGACAAGCCCGCCCAAAAAACAATCAAAGAAAATGCAACTTGCTTTGCACCAATGATGGCCGAGCAGTACCACCTTCTCCCATCAATAATAGGTACCCTCATGACCATTCTGAGGAAGATGGAAGAAATGAAAAATGAAAAAGAATACTTCGAGATGAAATGAAATAGCACCAAAAAAGAGTAGATAAAATACCATGCGCCCTAAAACTCTTACCAAAAAGAGATGCTGGCCGGTTCGTGGAACAACCCGACATGGATAAAGCCACTCGCATGCCATACCCAAAACCTTCAAAATGCCTCCCTTCCTAAAAATATATGACGGTACGACCGACCCCGAAGATCATGTGACTCACTACATCACCGCGGTAAAGGGCAACGATCTCTCTAAGCAACAAGTATCTTCCATACTATTGAAAAAGTTCAGTGAAACCTCATTGGAGGCGCATTAACTTGCTATTGACAGCTGCCTACGTACTCCATTCATATATTTGAAGAAATGGTCGACAAGTTTGCAACGGCCCACGCTGGAGCGAAAAAGGCAAAAGCAAGATTGAACGACATATTCGCCATCAAAAAAGCACCCGGAGAGGGATAGAGGGACTTCCTTGCCCCGTTCAACCATGTAAGGATGACATTTCCAAATATATCAGAAGGCATAGTTGTAGCAGCTTTCCAAAACAGACTGAACAAAAATGGTTCGAGAGCGACCAAAAAGTTACTGAGTCGGCTTATGAAATATCCCCAACCACTTGGAATGAAATACACAACGCCTACTGTGCCGAAGTCTATGTTGACGAAGATGACTTGAATGGACCGACCCAATGGTTGAACTCGGTACAAGAGGAGTTTAGGAAATACCAAAGAAATGATGTTGGAAGAGATCTGGCAGCTCCACGACCCAACCGAGAAATTCATCAATGACAAGGACTCACCAAAATAAGAGAGGTATGCCCCATTTACTCTCTCCTCACAATTTTTGTGCTTCTCCTTCAGAAATAATCTATGCTTTGGAGAAGCTCGGCCTGAAAGTGAAATGGCCATAAAAGATGAGGCCTGTTCCAAGTACCTGGAAGTCGAATGCCCTCTGCAAATTCCAGCTAGAGCGAGGTCATAAAACTAAGGACTGCATCAATCTAAGGCAAGAGGTCGTGAACATGCTTCACCAAGGGCACTTGAAAGAGCTGTGGTGCGATTGAGGGAGGGATAACTTTGCCCGAGAACGTGAACAACACTAGGTTATACCAAAACCACCTTCACCAACTCGCACCATCCAAATGATCATCGGAGGCACGACGACAGATCGATCAACAACATAAAGTTCACCACGACCTATAAATTCAAACGATCGATCACTCATGAAAGGTACGATGAACTCTAAGAAAGTATCATCTCCGATAAGTCAAATACCTATGGTTTGGTTTTCCCTCACTATGACGCTCTTGTTATCACATTACGATCATTAGATACATATGGAAAGCGCATTGTGGGGGACGATGGGAGTGGCACATTTATTATCCACCCTCAAGTACTTGCACAGATGAAACTAGAGGATAAGCTAGTGCCATGCTGCATCATGCTAACCGATTTTCACAATGCAGTGGAATGAACATCCGGAGAAATCACATTCCCCATCTTTGCCAGCAGCGTCACTCTAGAAACCACATTCCATATCATGGAATAGGTCGACCTTGGATACACGCCATGAAGGCTATCCCCTGTAGCTTGTACAAATTATTAAATTTCCTGCCCCATGGGGAGTGTTCAGCATACGAGAAGAACAACACGCTTCCCGAGAATGTTATCACATCGCCCGGGATTGCACATGTACCCAACAAATGAAGAGCAAAGCAAAAGAAGCATAACAATTAATAGGGTCGGTCAAGCAGCGATGAAAGGGAGGACTTCATCAAAGACTTGAAAAAATAGAGGCCACGGGAGCAACTGCAGAAGACCTCGACCCCATCAAACTCGATGATAACGACCACAACAAAAGAGCTTACTTCGGCTACAAGCTTTAGGAACCAGGTAAATTTCGTCATTTCTTATACAATGATGCAGACTTGTTTGCCTTTCCCCATGTACACATACTAGGTATCCCAAAGGAGATAGCGACATACAAGTTGAACATCGATCCATTTTACCCCCTCCCCCTCCCCCCGGTAAGGCAAGTTAGGCGGAAATTAAACTCCACAATAAATGATGTAGTATGCGAGGAGGTTGAAAAATTGCTAGAAAATGGCTCCATCAGGAAATCGAAATACCCCCAATGGGTCGCCAATATGGTCATGGTGAAAAAGAAGAACAGAAATGGCGGAAGTGCATAAACTTACAAATTTGAACAAAGCGTGACCAAAGACTCCTTCCCTCAATAGCAACACTAATATTTAGACTGTTGAACCACAAAGATATTGGGCAAAATGACTAGATAACTAGCACTACAATTTGCAAATACGTTTGTGTGTAGAAGGTTATTTTTCTGATATAAGAAGTGAGACTTTTTGTGGTAACTAAAGTCACAAAAGAAATATTCGTGGCGATCTGGATGTGGTTGAGGATAGTGCCATACGAGCTCTAGTGTATGAAGAAATACATTGGTACATATTCACCTTCACCCATCTTGAAAATTCCTTGGCATGTAAAATGTTGGCCAATTTGGACTGAGCATATGCACGAGTACCATTATAACTGTACGCAAGCAATTCAAAGTACAATGAGATACTTGAAAAACAAGTAAATCCTTTATTAGACTAATGAATGAGGAGAGAAGTTAATACATATTAGATTTGAGCATTTGGCAGAAGTTGAAATGATCTCTTTTCACCAGTTGTGTACTACATAACTAACATCTATAATTCTTCCTTCAATTAAGGGTGTATTGTGGGCCAGGGTCACCCCGAGCTCGCGAGACCACGAGCCAAATGGGCTTAATGGTCTGGTTCAAACGGCCCGGTCTCAAACGCTCTTTAAGCCCACCGTAGGTCGGTCCTATCCAAATAGACTGCAAGCTCGGGACCGTTTAGCTCGGTACCAACAGACGGGCCTGGACCAGTTCAACCGGGCCAAACTAGCCTAACGTCTATTTTTGAATGTTTTTTAAAAAGGTCAACAGTTAGAAATTTAAAAGCTAGCTGTTAGCCAGCAATTTTAGCTGTATGGTATTTTTTTAAAATATTCATTTGGCCCCCAAACTTTATTTTAATCCCTAACTTTTTATAATTACACTTTTTTCCTGTTCTCAACTATAAATACCCCCTCATTCTTTTACTTTTACTCACAAATTAATCAGTCTCTCTCAATATCTCTCTAATTTTCTTCTATAATTGCTTACTTTATTACTGCAATTTTATAAAAAATTATAAAGTTGGTGAATTAAAGTATTCAACTCTTCATGTCTTCAACGATATTCAATATTTAAGAAATTGTTCGTCAATTCGGTAAACTCGTTCCAACTCTATAATTTGTTTATTTTAGTTTGTATAATTATAATTAATATGGACTTTTCTTTGAAAAAAATTCTTTGGTGGTAAAGGGTAAGGGAAAATTTAAAATTTGTGAATCTAGTCGCCAAGCTACTACTCCTCCCGCGACTCCCTGACCTAGACCTGTTACCCGTCCTCCTCCACCTGTTATTCTTGATAGCGATAACTCATGTTTTCAATTGACCGATATTCAATTTGTCCATAATATTGCACTAGGTCAACAATTAAACGATGACTATATGAATGTTATTTATCCTAATGAAACTATCGATGAAATTGATAAGGAAAATGATGATTTAGATGAAACGCAATAGGATTCAGATGATACACCTACTAGTCCTGTTATTAACCCAACTGATAATAATTCAAATGATGTCCGGCTTGACCCTCCTGTAGTAACCCCTACTTTTAGTAGATAACCTTCTAAACGGTCCAAAATATCTCTTATTTGGCTTTTTTTACTCAACTAAGAGAAAAACATAAGGCTAAGTATAAAACTTGTGGGGCTTTGATGGCGCATAAATATACTAGATGACCGTAGCGGTACGGATAGTTTGACTAGACACATAAAGATACACCCTAGAGATAAGCTGGATATCTTCAAATGAAAGTTGCACAAGAGGGGACAAATGTAGGTACTGAGGTTAACCTTAGTACTGGTTTAAATATAGTTCAACGAGGAATTAACACTGTTACCGGTGGCATTTTATACTACGATCCAAATAAAGATCGTGAAGAATTGGCAGAAATGGTTACTGTTATGTGCTTACCCTATAATTTTCCTTCTAACCTTCACTTTGTGCACTATATTAGAAAATTTTTTAACCTACTTATAAAGGATGGCCTCGCGCAACTGTAAAGATCGATATTTATAAATATAAACATGAATATGAAAAATATTTGCGCTATTTATTTACTCATATAAATTGTCGCATTGCTATTACTACTGATATTGGTAGAAGTGGTAATGATTGTGATTATCTTGCTGTTACCACCGTTGGATTGATGAGGAATGAAAAATGCAAAAGCGCATTATTGCTTATAGAATAATTAATTCACGTTACACAAGTAAGTTTATTGCTAACGCAGTTACAAATATTTGTAGATATTTTTGTATTAGAGATAAAATAATGTTAGTTTCAATGGATAATGCTTCTAGTAACACTAATGCTATAAGGTTTCTTACAACTACACTAAATCCTCCATTTAATAATATTTTTCATGTTAGATGTATTTGTCATATTTACATTTAATCATCGGTGATGATATGAAAATATTAAATGTTAAAATTAAAAAGGTTAAAATGGCTCTTAACTGGTTAGTTTATTCAAACTGTAGAAGTATACTTAGAGAATACTTTAAAAATGTAGTGAATTTGGCCTTAGAGAAAGAAAGGTTCCTAAACATTGTCCAATTAGATAGAATTACATGTATTGAAGTTTAGTTGTTGCATATGAATATAGAAACCCAATAAACGTGACGTTACAATGTTGATGATGAGCACCTTACAAATCAGTATTGGACTAACGTTAAAATGCTAATAGATTTTTTAGAACAATTTTATGTTGATAAAAATGAATTATCTGGCAATATTATCCTACTATTTCTAGCTGTTTAGTTTATATTACAGCACTTGCAAATTTATTTACTCAATTTTCAGAGTGGGGTAATTTATCAACTTGCTATTGATTATATGAAAGATAAGTTTTGAAAATATTGTTTCCCTATCCCCCCTATTTTTGGTATTGCTGTCATGTTAAATCCTACCATGAAATTAGGAGGTCCTCACTTTTGGTATACAAATATTTATAGGGCTTTATCATTTTCAGATGAGGAATTTGCGATACTTGCTGATGCAAAAGCCTCAATTAAAATAATGCGCAAACAATTTATAATGCTTGTAAACTTGCCTTAGATCATACCAGGCTAAATATTCCAACTCCTACCCGTCTAGTTCGCAATCATCTAAAAGAACTGCGGGCCTAAAAGAACTTAGTTCTTGGACTATTCAGGGGTTCTCAAGGTGCTAATATTGGTGATACTTCACAACAAACTGAGATTCAAGTTTATTTGTCGCAGGGACTTGAACCAGAGAATCCTGACGGCTTCTTTGATGTTTTGGAATGGCGCAAGGATAAAGAAAACCACTATCCGGTTATTTCAAGGATGGCTCGAGATATTTTTAAGTGTTCAAGCTTCAACAACGGCACCGGAGAGTGCTTCAAGTCAAGCGAGACTTCAAATTAGTGATCATAGAGCGTCTATAAGGGAGAGCTTGGAAAAATCAGTACTCTTCGGAGATTGGATTCGTCTGGAAAGAAGAAATTTTGGACTTGCTGAATCACAACCGGAGATTAATGAAGCTTATGAAGAAATGCTAGCAAAACTTGCGGAGGTTGCTGCTTCGCCCGGAAGCGGTAATGAACAAGCTTCTTTTCTGCCACCACCAACGAAAATTCCTCCGAACCTTGAAGGATTTATGAAATTTGTTAGAGATAATACGCAGACTAATATGTAACTTATATTTTGCAACATCTTCATTAGTTTTTTACTTTTATTCATGGTATTAGCACTTTGTTGTGCTCATGCCATTGGGGGAAGGAAGACTAAGAAAGATATTGCCAGTTTTTGTTAATGTCGTAATAATAAAAATTTTAAGGCATTCCCTTGAATATTTATTTGTAATCTTTTATGTTTAAATTTGAATTAGAAGATTTAAGTCACAATTATATAATATAATTTACAAGAAATAATATAAGGCATATCTATATATATATATGTGTGTGTGTGTGTGTGTGTGTGTATATATATATATATATATATATATATATATATATATATATAATTTACAAGAAAATCCCTTTGATAAAAAATTTCAAAAAAATATCAAGGACCACTTAGGCCCGTTTAGGCCCATGGGCCCGACCCATTTAGCTTGGGACCATGTGGGCTTAGGCCCACAACGAGCTGATCCTATCCTTTGGGACCGTTTGGCTCGAGACCACCAAAGCCCAAGCCCGATAGACCCGGCCCGCCAAAGCCCAGGCCCATTTATTACTAGTTATTACTATTAAGATTCATAAGTTTAGTCATTGTTTTTTCTTCCTATCACATATCCTAGCAAAAGGGAAAAAAATTAGCGTGTACTATTGTATTATATCAATAAAGATATTATATGGGTCAAAATCTCACTAAGGAAACCTGGCACAAGGATAAGTTACTAAGATGTGATTAGGCCGAGGTTGTACACAAGATTAAAGGAACTTACTGGAGAGCTGTTAATCGGGGCCGAGGTCAAACGTTCAAGTCTGCAAATAACGGCTAGTTCTGTAATAAAATATTTAGGAGAATATTCCATTGGATATTTTCTGTACCTGTACTTTAGGTTAGGTTCGAGGCATGTCTCATATATATATAAAAAGGTAAAAAGAAGAAAAAAGGCATGTAATATTATATATGATAAGAACTCTTTTGAAAAGTTGACTCTTAAGAAAAATACAAACATTACCTTTCCAAAGAGATTTGATTTGTTGTTTATTCCACATTTCTCGCATAAGATCAAAGCTTCCATTATTCCCACATTCATTTATTTTACATCATTATCAGAAATATGAATCATCCACCCCATTCAATATTGCGTGAATCATTCTCCTTATTTACATTTAGTGCCATTTATTGCTATTTATTACTTACTCTCATCAAATCAACTACAACCACATCTATTATATTTTTCATTTAATCTATTTCGACGTGGTCCCACATTATCCATATAAATTAATTTTAGATCTAGAAATATTATCTTTAACTAGGATTAATCCCTTATCCTTTTATTTTATTAGTTTAATAAAGAGTTTCATGCTTTTTGATTAAACAGTTTGGCGTCATCTGTGGGGATTTTCTAGTTAAAATTTTAGTTTCTTCTAGATCTAAAAAGAACTCCACACTTGTGCACGCAAACCTAATATAAAGCAACGGAGAAGAAAAGAGGAAAGCAATAGCCGACCTCACCACCAACCTTCTTCACACCATCAATGAAGTCAATGAAACAAAGGGTGAAGACATAACCCCAGATATCTCTCCCAAGCGAAGCGGCTCGCTCTCTCCTCAAGGCAGCATCAGAGCCTCACACGGTAAAGGGACCTCTACATCCACAACGAAAGAGGCACCACCAGCAGTGAAAAAGCTACTTGAGGTTGACAAACATGTTGACCAGCATTCTCGACAAGCCTGCTTAAAGACCGAGCCGAGAAGATGCAAGATTTGGTGTTGCATCGCGGTAGACGATCAACGCCCCCTCGTAATAGGTATTACTCATAATGTTAGTGATACAACATCATCACAACCATTCTGAGGAAAATGAAGGATATGGAGAACGAGAACAAAATGCTCCACGACCAAATGAAGGAACATCAAGAAATGGTAGAAAAAATATTGGTCGCCCCGGAACTCCTATCAAAAAGGGATTCCATTCTGTTTGTTGTGCAGCCATATAGAAACGAAGTTGTACTACACACAATACCCAAAACCTTTAAAATGTCGTCGTACCTGAAAGTATACGACGACACACCGGACCCCGAAGATCATGTGACTCAATGCGTCACTGCAGTAAAAAGCAACGACTTTGCCAAATAGCAAGTATCATCCATCTAGTTGAAGAAGTTCGATGAAACCCTCACCAAGTGCGTGTTGACTTGGTATTCACAACTTCCCGCACGCTTGATTGAAACATCCGAAGAGATGGACGACAAGTTCGTAACAATCCAAGTCAGAAAAAAATGCAGAGACAAGAGTAAATGACATATTTGCCATCAAACAATCATCTGGAGAGGGACTCAAGGATTTCCTTGCTCGATTTAACCAAGTAAGGATGACCTTAACAAACGTATCGGAAGGAATAGTCGTGGCAACTTTCCAAAACAGGCTGAATAGGAGTGGTTCGAGGGCGACCAGAAAGCTATTGAGCCGCCTCATGAAATATCCCCCGACCACTTGGGACGCAATTCACAATTCCTACTGCGCCGAAGTTTGAGCTACTGAAGATGATCTAATGGGCCAACCTAACGCCTAAACTCATTACAAGCCGAGTCCAGAAATGACCGGAGGAACGCCAACAGGAGAGATCTAGCAAGACGTCGACCTAATCGGGAAAGACATCAGCCTTACGTCAAAGACACCCTCATGCCGCCTACCCACCACGATGAAGGCCCATCTAGGCTGCGAACAAGTGTAGACATGTGATTTTTGAGCCTCACCAAAATTTTAACATTTTTTAGCGTAAAATATTTAATTTATGGCTAATATCGTTATTTCATCTAGTTTTATCTAATAAAAATAAAAATTATAAAATAATTTATCTAGTTACTTATAGTTTATGTGCTTTTCATAAAATTTAAAAAATATACAAAAAATAATACCTTATTTTTATCTTTATATAATCTTAAAAATACCAAAAAAAATAGTTTCGTATTTTAATATAGTTTACTTTAATTAATTAGAATTAGTTTTTGCATTGTGTAGTATTTTTATCTTTTATTAAAGAAAGTTAATTAAGGTATTGGACCACAATTTTAAGAATTTTATAGCCTAAGTTAAGGTTCCAATTCGAACTTATCCTACAAGCTCAATACCCAATATTTATTAAGTTGATCTTAAAGCCTCTCTTAAGACTCTTCTTCCTAACAAAATAACAAAATCCTGGACTACAAAAAAAAAGGGTCGAGCCACCTTTACAACCTAAAAATCTAGAGACCTAAAAAGCTAAGGAGACAAAAACAATAAAAAAGAGAGCTCAAGTTCATCTCTTTAAAGAAGAGAGCAACGGCAAAACACCAAAAGGACCTCCCCTCCCCCAAACTTTTCTTTCTTCACCATTACAAAGAGCAGCGGCAGAACACCAAAAGGATTCCCCCTCCTCCGAACTTTTCTTTCTTCACCGTTACAGAGAGCAGTGGCAGAACACCAAAAGATTCCCACCCCCCCCCCCCTCAACTTTTCTTTCTTCACCATTAGAAGAAAATACATACCCATCATCTTCTTCACTAAAAAACTCTAAGACACAAGAGAGACCGGCCGACATCCCAATGACCCCAACACCTCCCATCTGCCACCAGCCAACCGACGAACCAGACCCCCCAATACCTCTTGAAACCAAACGACCTCCACACTTTCAAAGAACGACAACCATGAACACCGGTGAGACATCGAAGAACTCACCGAATCCGCTGCGGATCTGGACAGAAACTCGCCACTTTTGCTTTGTCTCATCACTCTCTAGATCTGGCCGGTTTTACCTCTGCCTGTGACCCTTTCCTTCTTTGTCTTTTGATAAAACTAGGGTCTAAAGATGGCTTATCTCGTTGGCCGAATTTTGAGATCATGTTATTTCGTGGCTACACCTAGTTTGGTGGTTTATTTTGATGTTTGTTCAAGGTTCCCATCGAAACCCGTGGCCGGCAATCTTTCCTGGCTTTGTGTGTTCTGACGTTGAAGTGTTTGAGGTTCTGCTTGCTAGTTCTGCTCGTAGTTCATGGTTCCGTTTCAGAATTCGACAACTTTATTTGGTCTCTGCTTGGAAATCCATATACGTTCTTTCAAAAGCTTTATAGGAAACCCGAATCTGTTATATTCTAAATTAATTTCTTACTTTGATTTCTTAATGTTCTGTCCATGCTCCTGTTATCAATCTTTGATGATTTTGCGTAATGTAAAATTGTTCTGCCGTCTCATTGTTTGTTTTAGATCTGCTTGACTTGATTCATTTTGTTGAGTTTTCATTTGATTTTGGGTATTAGTTTCATCCATTTTAGAAGGTGAATGCACTTCGTCTGTTTGGTCAAAATTCGTCGAGAGCATATTAGAATTAAAGGCAAGTTTTGGATCGTGAGATAACACAAATTAAGTTTCGTAAATATTCATTGTCGTGGTATATTACTTATTGTAAGAACTATGTTGCTAAAAATTCATTCTAATCTTTGGTTGCATGCAACTTCATTTTCTGATAGTATTTTCAGAAGTTAGTCAACTGAATTTGATGTCATGTATTTCTTAACACAATTACCATTTGCTTCTATATCTTTGCGCATTAGTTCAATATTCTTAGCCTTACATTCAATGCCAACATAGTTTAGAAAATTAATTCATATAAACACTCATAATATACTTTAGGCATGTTGTTAGTAAATCTATCATCGTGTTTGTGTGCACGTTCGCGTGACATAGTTAAGATTTTTTAAAATAAATCAAGGTATGTGTTCGTATAACTTTAGCCAAACTTTCTCAATGTTAATAAAGCGTTATCAATTGTGGACACGTACGCATGACATGATTTTTAACGAGTTAAACTAAACCAGTACACGTACGCGTGACTCGTTTTAAGAAATATGTACATAGGTTTTAAATAAGTAATTAGACAATTTAGTAAGCTAGGTATGACAGAACTCGGGAATGCCTAACACTTTCTCCCGAGTTAATGGAATTCCTTACCCGGATTTCTGCATTTCGCGAACTGTATAACAGAGTCAAACTTCCTCGATTCGGAAATTTAAACCGGTGAATTGGGACACAAATAAATTATCCCAAGTGATGACTCTGAATTTAAATAAATAATATTGTTTCGATTATTATCACTTTAATTGGAAAAATTCCCTTATATATATTCCTTTCGGGGTAGAAAAAAGAGGTGTGACAATAGGAACTCACCGAAATAAGAGAGGTATGCCCCTTTATTATCTGCTCACAATTTTTATGTTTCCCCTTCCGAAATAGTCTACGCGCCGGAGAAACTCGGCTCAAAAGTGAAGTGGCCACATAAGATGAGGTCTTATCCGAGCGTCAGAAAGTCAAATGCCCTACGCAAATTCCACTAGGAGCGGGGTCACACAACTTAGGACAGTATCTCCCCGAGACAAGATGTCTTAAACATGTTTCACCAAGGGCACTTGAAGGAACTGATGAGCGACCAATAGAGAGCCAACTTTGCCTGAGGGCACAACAACACGAGGCATCACCTAAATCACCCTCTTAAGCTCGAACCATTCAAATAATCATCATAGGGGGAGACGACACCTCAATCAACATCGCGAATTTCACTACCACCCACAAACTCAAACGGTTTATCACTCATGAACGGTACGACGAACTCGAAGAAAGTATCATCTTCGATAAGTCGGATACCCACGGTTTGGTTTTTCCTTACTCTAGCGCCCTTGTCGTTACTTTATGCATTTTAGATACTGATGTAAAACGTATTATGGTCGATAAAAGGAGCGGCGCATGCATCATCCACCCTCGAGTTCTCACACAAATTAAGCTCGAGGATAGGATAATGCCACGCCGCATCACACTAATAGGTTTTAACAATGCAGTTGACTGAAGCTCCGGAGAAATCACGCTGCCAGTTCTAGCTGGCATCGTAACTTTAGAGACAACAACAACAACAACAACAACCTAGTATAATCTCACTTAGTGGGGTCTGGGGAGGGTAGTATGTACGCAGACCTTACCCCTACCCTGGGGTAGAGAGGCTGTTTCAAAATAGACCCCCGGCATCCTTCCCTCCAAGAACTTCCCACATTGCTCTTGGGGAGACTCGAACTCACAACCTCTCGGTTGGAAGTGGGGGTTGCTTACCATCAGAGTGTAACTTTAAAGACTAGTTCCTCATTATGGACCAAGATACGATGTATAACGTTATCATAGGTCGACCTTTGATACATGCTATGAAAGTCATCCCCTTGAGCTTATATAAAGTCATAAATTTCCTACCCCTTGGGGGTATTCAGCATTCGAGGAGAACAACGTATTGCACGAGAATGTTATCTCATCGCCCAAGACTACACACACACCCAACAATTAAAGGGTAAAGCTAAAGAAGCATATCAATTAATAGGGTCGAGGTCGAGCGAGGTCTAGAAGAATGTGATCAAAGATCCAAGAAGTCGTTGAAGTTGGAAGATCTACCGTAGAAGACCTCAAAGACGTCCAACTCAATGATAATGACCATGACAAGAAAGATTTAATCGGCCACAAGCTCAAAAAACCAGGTAAGTTCCGTCAATTCTTAAAAAATAATGTAAACATGTTTTCTTTTCCCATGCAGACATGCCAGGTATCCCAAAGGAGATAGCAATACATAAGTTGAACGTCGACCCATTCCATCCTCCGATGAGAAAAATCAGGCGTAAATTCAATGCCGTCATAAACGACGCAGCTCATAAAGAGGTAGATCTCCAAGAGTCAAAATATACTCAATGGGTCGCCAAGGTGGTCATGCTGAAAATGAAGAACGAGATGTGGCGGATGTGTGTGGAGTTCGCAGAACTAAACAAAGCTTGCCCAAAAGATTCGTTCCCACTTCCTAATATTGACCAAAACATTGATACAATGGCCGGGAACGAGCTACTCAGCTTCCTAGACGTGTGCTCGGGTTATAATCAGATCCTCATAGAAGAGGAAGACCAGGAGAAAACCACCTTCATAACTCATCAAGAAATGTACATTTACAGAGTGATGTCTTTCGGACTAAAAAACATGGGGGAGACGTACCAGAGGTTAGTGATAAAAATGTTCTAAGACTAGCTCGGTAAAACCATGGAAGTCTACATCGATTACATGTTGGTTAAATCAAAATAGAAGGAAGACTACTTCGACCATTTAAAAGAGGCCTTCGACATACTCAGATGATATGGTATGATATTAAACCCCGAGAAGTGTGCTATTGGAGTAACCTCAGGAAAGTTCCTCGGCTTCTTAGTATCACAACGAGGCATCAAGGTCAACCTCGGCCAAATCAAAGCTATAGAAGGAAGATTGGAGAACCTGACTAGTAAGAAACAAGTATAAAAGCTAACTGGTCGCATATCCGCCTTGTCAAGGTTCATCTCACAATCCTCTGATAGATGCCGTGAATTATTCGGCGTACTCAAGAAGGACAATGTAATCCAATGGAACTCCGATTGCGAGGAAGCTTTGAAGGAATTAAGGGCTTACTTATCTTCTCCTCCACTACTTACCAAGGTGGAACCTAAAGAGCGTTTCCTCGTCTATCTGGCCATGTCTGAGGTGGCCGTGAGTGCGGTCCTAACCTTAGAAAACAAAGATATGCAATCTCCCATTTATTATATTAGTAAAACTTTTGTTGACGTCAAGACAAGGTATCCACACCTCGAGAAGTTAGCCCTGGATTTGACCGTAGCTTCACGAAAGCTTAGAACCCATTTCAAGTGCCAACCCCTCTCAATAGCAAGGACCTTTTCCCTAAGGAGTATTCTGCACAAGTCTGAGCTATCGGGAATATTGGCCAAATAGGTCATAGAATTAAGCAAGCATGATATAACCTATCAGACACGAACATCAATAAAGTCGCAAGTGCCCATACTTCCTCTAAAATCACGACATATAGGTGTTGTATACAGATGGTGCCTCTAGCGCGTCAGGATCGGGACTGGTACTCGTGCTCGAGGTCCCAACAAATGAATCTGAGATCTGCAAGCTATTACCCGAGTTCAATGAATTCCAACTCGGCCAAATCCCTCGAGCACAAAATATCGAAGCAGGCAGCCTTGCCAAATTGGCAACGACCACTAAAAGCCTAACCGAAGAAGGGAACGTGGTCACTCTCCTCCACTCATCGATTAATAAAATCAAGGTATGAACTATTTACTTAACTTGGGACCGACACAATCGTATTATCACATATTTGCAAGACGGAGTGCTTCCAAACGATAAAAAAGAAGCCAAAAATCTACGAATGTAGGCGGCCAGGTATAACGTCATCAACACCGACTTTTATAAAAGAATGTATAACGCCCCCCTAGAAAAATGATTAGGCCCAAACCATACACGGCGTATCTTCGAGGAAGTACATGAAGGTCACTATGAAGCTCATACCGGCAATCGAGCTCTTGTCAGATGCCTCATACGAGCAGGCTACTACTAGCCCACAATGAAAAAAAGGTTGACCACCAAGTAGGCTAGCTCCTTCACTCAGTCACCTTGCCTTGGACTTTAATCTAAAGGGGAATGGACATCGTCGGACACCTCCCAACAGGACGAGGTAATGTACAATTTCTTTTAGTTTTAACTTACTAATTTTCAAAGTGGGTAGAAGCATGTTCATTCTCCAAAATATGCGAGAAAAGAAGTGATCACATTCATATGTAGGAATATCTTATGTCGCTTCGGCATTCCCAAAGAAATCAGTTTTGACAATGGGCCCTAATTCACTAGAAAAAAGATTGCCGAGTTCTTTGAAAAGTTGCACATCAAAAGAATACTCCCCACACCATATCATCCCACTAGCAATGGACAAGCGGAGTCTTCCAGCAAGTCAATATTGAACATCATGAAGAAGAAACTCGAGAGCGCCAATGGACTGTGGTCGAAGTTGCTGCCAAAAGAGCTATGGTCATATTGCACAACGCCAAAAACACGCACAGGAGAAAAACCATACTCATTATTCTATAAGACTGATGCAGTGATATTGATCAAGGTCGGAGATCCAAGTCTGAGGTACTCACACGAAAGTGGGCCGACTAACAAAAAAAGCAGGAGGCAAGACCATGATAAGGTCAAAGAACGAAGTGACATGGCTTACACAAGGATGATCACTCAAAAATAACAGGCAGAACGATACTATAACAAAAAATCTAAGGTTATACAGCTCCAAGTCAGGGACTATGTACTCAAATCCAAAACACATGCGAGGAAATACCCACGAGAAAGAAAGCTAGGGACTAATTGGGACAACCCATACAAAATCACGACGGCAGAAAGCAAAGGGTCGTTCCAACTAGAAATGATGGAAGGAAAACTACTGCCAAACAACTGGAACATCGCTCACCTCAAGTACTTTGAATTCTAAGGAAAAATGTTCTCCAAGCCATACTCTTTTTCCCTTACCTGAGTTTTGTTCCAATTGGGTTTTCTCGGGAAGGTTTTTAATGAGGCAACGAGGAGAATGTTTCAAGTTAAAGTATGTTGAAGGTTCAAACCGATATATTCATTTCCCGACCTTTCAATATTTCTCCAAGTCTTCTAATAAAGGGACTAGATAGACTTGGACAGGAATGTCGGTCTGAAAATCATGTAAATTTCTCCAAGTTCATAGAAGCAAAACACGCGTACAATGGAATCCACTTACGTTTGCTGAAGCAACAATAACTCGCATTCGAACTTGCTTGAATTAATATATCATATGACCTCACTCGGATTAACGCGTTTGACCTTGTTCCAATTAATTAAAATGACATTCGACCTTTCTCAAATTAACTCACATTCAACCTTGTTCGAACTAATGTAGCTTTCGCCCTCGCTCGAATTAAAACATTTGACCTTGCTCGAATTAACTCATTCGGCCTTGTTCAAATTAATTAAAGTGACTTTCAATGTCACTCGAATAATTCACATCCGATCTTGTTTGAATTAATTAAAGTGGCATTCAACCTTGTTCGTATTTACTAACATTCGACCTCATTCGAATTTATTCACATTCGACCTTGTTCGGATTAATGTAACATCGACCTAGCCTGAATTAACACATTCGACCTTGTTTGAATTAATTAAAGTGACATTATACCTTGTTCGAGTTTACTCACATTCGGCCTTGTTCGAATTAATGTAACATTCAACCCCACTCGAATTATACGTTCGACCTCGTTCGAATTAGTAAAGAATTATATTTGACCACACTCAAAGTCAACTCATACTCAACCTGACTTGAGTTTGATTTACAAGATAACTTCGTTTGAGTTAATTACGATGACGTGGGACTTTACCCAGATTCAACCAAAGATATACTCGACCATGTTCGAGATAGCATATATGGACACAATTCTTCTAAAGCAACTTTTTGAAGAAAAAATGAAAGACCTAATAACACACAGCAAATGGTTGTGATCATTCCATTCCAAAAAATATCATACAAAATGCCAGAAAGATGCCCACACAAATAAAGAAGATGAAAACTAAGTACTAAGTACTACTCCACGTCATCCCCGCCTTTATCACTGCCATCTTCACCACATGGCCCAGCAGCACCGTCTCCGCCATCGCCTTGACGATATTGACCTTTGTACCAGGATTCTTGCTCAAGCTCGTCCAATTCTTACTCCTCCTCACAGTTGCTGGCCCACAGAGTAGCTGGATCATAATCATAAGCAATTCTAGCTGCACGCGCCTTGACACGAGCATCTTCAAAATCAGCCTCAGGAACCTTCGCCGGCATCATCAAATTCTTGGAATGTCCATCTAAGCCTCAGCGTGGTTCCACATCTCGTATAAGTGCCACAAAACATCAGTAAAAGTAAAAGTATGAGAGGACGAACGGGTCAACAGATGCGCCTTCTCGTCCTTAATAGCAACACTTGATCACGAAGGCTCGAAACCTCTCTCTCGGGCCCACCAATTCACTTATCAAGCTATGCCTCCCTAAGCACGGACGTTTCCACTTCACTCGCCTATTTAGATCTAAAGACGCGGATGAACTCCTCCAATACCGCCACCCTCGCCAAACCCATCCTCTCATACCCTCTCCAACTCTGCCACTTTTTCGATCAACTCATCAATTAAGCCATTAGCTCTAATCGAACTCTATTCAAGCTCGGCTCGTAGGGACGCCACTTGAGCAAAAGTCGACACACACATCCACGACCCCCATCCTTACCTTGAGCTCGCCCCTGCTGGCTCTAAGCGTCCCATCGAGCTCACTGTATCTGCTAATGACCCTTAAGAGATCATCGTCCTTCTGGCCCAACTTATCTTTAAGGGATTGGAAATTGCCGTCTGCGTTGAAACAGACATGCACGGTACTTGTCATGATACTTATGATACATAAAAACCATTTTCTTGAAAACAATCTTCCGCTCTCCTCTCGGCGGGCGCTCTTGATCTCCAAAATAAGAGTCCAAGGGAAAAAAGAAGAGCCGAAAAGAGTCGGTAAAAATAGAAAAGGGGAAGCACGCAAAGTACAAAAACAAAAAAAGGATATCACACACTCGCCCTCAGAGCCATTCCATATATGCATAGTGATAGATCGACATCCTTAAATGACCAAGAGTTCTGTTCTCAGCATAGAGAAAAGAGGGACCGAAGAAGGGGACACACTCTTTGTATTAGTCAATAGGTCGCAGTCCAAAGGGATCACTATAAATGAGAAGATTCATCGATTCTCACCTCGACCGGGATAAACCCCTCCTCGAACATCCTCTCCTCTTCAGGGTCGACATCAGAACCAGATTCATAGTCATCTATAGCCACACCTTTCTCCCTATCCTTGGTAGAAGAAGGAACGTCAACCTATTCTGACGATGATGGATCGCTCCTCAAAATGACCTCAGATGCCTCTAATCGCTCCCTCCTTCTATGGTGACCCCTAACAAGGAAGCAATCTCCACATTTGGAGGGGCACCGTCTTTGCATCCAAATCCACGCTGCTCTTTGGTGCAGTCGCGGCCCGCTTGGGACCACCCCCTACTGGCTCTTCATTCTCTATTACCTTATCGTCAATAACTATTCTCCTCTCTTTTTAGAGAAACCACTTCCTCCTCACCCTGAGACAACTCGTCCACTAAATGTAAAATTGGAGAAGTCGGAGTTTCTACTGATGGGGAAACCGCCCGATGACTAGCCCTTCGTAGAGCGGGTGTCCAAGAAGAAACAACAATTTGATCAGATTCACCTACAGTCGAAGCACCAGACTGACGAAAAGCATGAGTAGGAACCCCTACCCTCCTCGGAGCCCTCCTACCTATTAACAAAGAAAGACTAGGTGAAGTAAAAAAGAAAATGGTATATGAAGAGTGAAACAACTAATATCGAAACCAGTTGACTCACTGATCGAAGAAGGTTTACGTCCAAACTTTTTGTTAAAATGTGACCACTCACGAATCCCCACAATGTGCGGTAGAATTTGGCTCATCCAGTCGCCAATGTCGGCGACCAACATATGAGGATCCTTCTCGACTGCATAAAATTCAAAAGAACGATTAAGCTTCCAAAAAGACAATAAGCAACCAGTTTGCAAAAATACTTATAAGTGAAGTTTCACTCCTCGGGGAAACCATTGGGGTTCGCAACATGTGCTCCGTCCTCACGTAGAAGAAATTGACATAAAACCAATATTTTATCTCATCGCCCATCTTCATCACCATTCCGTTGGACCTACAGTGGTTGAGGTGTATCATCGTACCCTGTGAAAACTTGGGGCGAAGAAGGGTAGCATATGGCGAAGAGAGATCCCGCGGTTGGCTAGTTCCGCATACTTTGTCAACATAAGGAACAATATATATCTATATAGGGAGAGCTAGCTGAGCAGACACCATAATAGCAACAAGTGTCCTCCGCCAATGTAGAGAAATCGAATAACCCACAATGAATAGATACGCGTAGAATGCGTAGTATGGAGGGCGGTGAACTTGTACCACATCGTCACCAGTCGGGATAAGGTCGATATGGTCTATGATTTTGAATTTAGCCATAAGTTCAATAAGGGATGCCGCATCCATCTCATGAATAACAAGCTTAGGATCTTCTTCAGCAATGACTTCTCCTTCGTCATGAGGAGGCATAACCACCGTCAATGGAACATGATCAGAAGTTACCTCAAGATTAGAAGAAGCACTAGCCATTATTTATCTTGTATATGGTAAGGGATTGTAAATACAAAAGGGGAGGCAAAGGCAGAAGATGTTAAAAGAAGGGGAAAGCAAGGATGCAAGAGCTCTGAAGAGAAGAAGGAAAAACTTGAAGATTCAAATGCTTAGAAATGCGACAAACCAAAATGAGATTTCCCATCCCTATTCATAAGTATACAGGAACCTTAATCGAGGATGAAAAGCGCAACCACATTAATTTTGAAATGAAAGGGGAGCAGGAAACGACACAACCTATCGGGAACATGTGCCACAATGACGCATGATGCTATGATGTCATTTCAGACTGAAATAATGTGCGGATGTGGCTCTCGAAGTGCCACACTGTCACCACACCCATAAAAATGTTAGTACTCGACCTACACGCCCAAATTTCTCAAAATACAACTAGCGAAGCCCGCCCACCTAGCTCATCCAAAAACAACCTCTACAAGAGGAGGGACTAACTGTATGGGTCAGAATCTGACTAAGGTAACCTAGCACAAGGATAATTTACTAAGAGGAGATTAGGCCGAGGTCGTACACAAGACTAGAGGAACTTACTGGCGAGGTATTAATCAGAGCCGAGGTTGAAGGTTCAAGTCTGCAAATAATGTCTAGTTCTGTAATAAGATATTTAGGAAAATATTTTGTTGGATATTCTCTGTACTTGTACTTTAGGATAGGTTCGAAGCATCCCTCATATATATAAAAAGGTAAAAAGAGGAAAATGGGTATGTAATATTATATATGAGAAGAAATCTCTTGAAAAGTTGACTCTCAAGAAAAATACAAACATTACCTTTTCAAAGAGATTCAACTTGTTTTTTATTCCACATTTCTCGCGTAAGATCCGAGAAAGCTTCCATTATTTCCATATTCATTTGTCTTACATCATTATCAGAGAGAGAAATCATCCAGCTCATTCAATATTAGATAAATCTTTCTCCTTAATTACATTCATTACCATCCATTGCTATTTATTACTTATTCTCATCTCATCAACTAAAATAACATTTATTATATTTTGCATTTAATCTATTTTGACGTGCTCCCACATTATCCATATAATTAGATCTAGGGATGTTATCTTTTGTCACGACCTAAAATCCACTAAGGGTCGTGGTGCCGCTAGACACCGCTATCAGGCAAGCCAACCAAAATACCCAATTAAATTCTTATCTCAAAAATTTTGAAAACAGAAATTTTCCTCCAACCCAGATAGTAAAGGATAATCTTTACGAAAATAAATACCAGAATATTTAGAAATAATACAGAATATCTCATAATCATCCTAGAACCCGGTGTCACAAGTGCATGAGCAATTTTTAAGAAATAATGTAGCACATGAACTATCCGAAATACAATATTGGACAGAAAAATAAATACAGTAATCTGAAGGAGACTCTACTGGCCGTGGTAGTCTTGGAAAATGCAGGTCACCTAAGTCTTCATATTAACCATGTTGCTACGCTCACTAGGCCACTAAAGATGCATGTGCATGTGCAGCAAAAATACACAGAATTTTAGTATAAGTATGAAAACAATGTGTACCCAATGAGTATCCCATCTAATCTCGAAGAAGTAGAGACGAGAGGTCGAATTCGACACTTACTAGTGGTCCAATAATGTTATCTCAATAATGTAGTAAATCATGGATTTTTATAAACATGATATTGATTCACTGGCATGAAGCAAGTAAGCAATTCTTTTTTTTATAGAAAACTTCCAAATTCCTTTTTTGTAAATTATACATATACTCTCAAGCCGGGAAGAGGCATTAACAGCTTCAATAAGTTTCAAGGCAAGCAATACAAGTATGCGAAAATCATGTCGAGCAATACCCCGATCGCGAATCATACATGTGACGTGGTCAAATTTAAATAAACAGGCACTCCGCTCACGAATCATACATGTAACGGGGGAACATATAGGAATACATGCTCAAATAGCCAATTAAGTATTTATCGTGGAGTATTTATCCGAATAAATGCCAATTCTTCTTTAATGATTTAAGAAAGTGAAGTTAAATCCTTTTTGAAATTCATTTACCAATTTGATAGTGGTTAAACAATTCAACTGTCAATAAGATTACATATATTTCAAGTATAGCATGCTTTTGGGTCCTAGACTACCCGGACTTATGCATATTAGAATCTACTCACGGACTCTCGTCACTTCGTGTGTACGTAGCCCCTCACAAATAGGAGCAGATAAACCAATTACTTTACCTATGGGGACAATTCCCTCTTCCAAGGTTAGAAAGGAGACTCACCTCGCTTAGAAGATCCATAATCGGTATTCCACGCCCTTTCGAAGACTCGAATCGATGCTAAATGCTCTAAAGCTAGCCAACAATTATGCAAATCCATTAATATATGCTCAATTACTCATTACAATCCAATTTATAATAACTTCTAACCCCGATTGAAAAGTTGACAAAAACGCCCTTAGGCCCACGTGCCCGGATTCCAAAATTTTTGAAGATTAAGTTTACCCATAGCCTCACAACCAAAATATATAATTTACTCTCAATTTCATACCCAAAATCAAGGTCAAAATCCAAAGTATCCGTTTTCTAGGTCTCCTACCCAAAACTAAAGGTGTTTAACGGGTGGGCAGGGACGGGCCTATATTTTTTGGACTCGTACGGGTTACGGTCCGGGCCGATTACGGGTTGGGTCTTAACGGGTTTAACGGGTTCGGATTCATCCGGGTAAAAATTGAACCGTACGTGTTACGGGTTGAGGGGGCGGGGCCGGACCAGGTTTAGTATAATTTTAAATTAACAAATAAATAGTAAACTAAATTTTCATGCATAATAAATTAATAATACTTCAAATTAATCTAACAAACTAGAACATTAAGCATAATACGTCTAATAATTTAAAATAACACAAATTATCTTGAAATCTTAAAATAACACATATATAGCATATTTTAAAAATAATATGTTACCATCACATTTGAGCATTTATGGTTTTATACCCTAAATATATACACTATATGTTAAATTCCAACAATTTTGAATTATGTTAATTAGAACAATAATTGGTATATTCATGGTATATTTACGATATATTAATAGCATATTTATCGTATATTTATGTATATTAACGGTATATTTATAATATATTCATGGTATATTATGATATATTCACGGTATATTCATGTTAGATTCATGGTTCGAGCCGAGCCGGGCCGGGCCGGGCCAGACCGGTTAACCGGTTTAACGGCACTGTTCATCTAACAGGTTTTACCGGGCCGGATAACCCGTTTCAAAAATTTAAACCGTCCAAAGCCCCAAACCCCCTACCAAGCCCCAGCACAGCCCCCCCTAACGGTCCGGGCCGGTTTCGGGTTCTATGGGTCTGGGCCGATCCGGAATCGGGCTGACCCCGCCTGCTTAACACCCTTACCCAAAACCCATAATTTCTACTAAATTTTCATGTTCAAATTCGTACATAATCAATGTATTTAGCTCAAGATAGGTGGGGATAGCTTATCTTATCGTTGATGATGAAAACCCCCTCTTCAAAAGCTCCAAGAATCGCCCAAGCCGAGTGAAAAATGGGTGAAATGAACTCAAACCCAGTTTTTAAACATTCTGCCCAGCCAGGTCCGCCCTTCTTCGCAAACGCGGAAATGCCCCCGCGTTCGTGAAGCACAACCTCCTTCAACCCCAAATTTCTTCATCATGTTCGGGAGGCGGTGGTTGCATTCACAAAGGTCAGCTTCCCAGACCCTACGCGTTCGCGTACCCGGCCTCGCGTTCGTGTAGGCCAAAAAACTTAAGCCTAGCTCCCTTCTTTTCTTCTATGCATCTGCAATCACCCATTCGCGGTCGCGGAAGCACCTCAACCACCCCTTCGCATTCACAACCTCCACTAAGCATTCACGAAGGCCAAATCCAGCTGCCTCCCATCTTCCACTTCGCAAACGCGGGACTCCCTTCGCGTTCGCGAAGAAGGAAACCAGATAGTAGCAATTAGCAACAACTTTTAATCCAAATTCGATCTGAAACCACCCTAAAGCGCACCCGAGGCCATCGGGTCCCCATCCAATCACATCAACCAGTCCCAAAACACATTACGGACTTGTTCGAGGCCTCAAATCGCATCAAACAATGCCAAAATCATGAATCATGCCCCAAATCAAACTCGATGAACATGAGAAATTCAAACTTCAACATTCGATGCCGGAACCTAACAAATCACTTCTGATTGACCTCAAACTTTGCACACAAGTCAAATTCAAGAATACTGGCCTACTCCAACTTTCGAAATCTAATTCCGACCCCGATATCAAAAAGTTCACTTCCAGTCAAACTTGTCAAAAACCTTCAAATTTCTATCTTTAGCCAAATGACTCCAAAAGGACCCACGGACCTCCGAATTCCCTTCCGATCATGCTCCCAACACCAGAATTGCCATACGGAGCTACTCCTAGGATCGGAATCCCCAAACAGATATCGATAACACTAAAATGCACTTCAATCCAAACTTATGAGATTTCTTCCAAAATGCTAACTTCACAAATAGGCGCCAAAACACTTTCGGGTTATCCAAAACCCGATTCGGACATATTCCCATGTTCGAAATCATTATACGAACATGATGGAACCTTCGAATCCCGATTCCGATGTCGTTTACTCAAAAATCCAATCCTAGTTAATTCTTTCAACTTAAAGCTTCCG
Organism: Nicotiana benthamiana; assembly: GCA_034376525.1. Lineage (NCBI taxonomy): Eukaryota > Viridiplantae > Streptophyta > Magnoliopsida > Solanales > Solanaceae > Nicotiana > Nicotiana benthamiana. The sequence goes on from CM067325.1 coordinate 7,984,781, forward strand.
AAATGAGAATTCTCTTTCCAAATCAACTCCGAAGTTCCCGAAATTCAATTTCAACCACGTGTACAAGTCATAATACCTTAAATGAAGCTGCTCATAGCCTCAAACTTTTGAACTGCGCGCTAGAGCTCAAAATGATCGTTTGGGTCGTTATATCTTTAACTATGATTAATCCATTATCCTTTTCTTTTATTAGTTTAACAAAGAGTTTCATGATTTTTGGTCAAAGAAATATATGTATATGAATTTTCTCCTATCGAAGGGATAATAATTCGACTCTTTCTAACATTATCGTTGCACTTTTGCTTATCCAATGTATTAATCACTAATTCTTGTACGTAGCAGAAATTTAATTGATTAAATTGCGTCAAATGTGCAGTACTATCTAGCTAAGAATAATTTATGATGCTACTCAGTGAGTCATCGAGCTATCTAGGTCTTCAAGAAACGGCTGACCGTGTTTCGAAAAATAATTCATGACATAACCTAATTGTCGCAAATTCCACGCTAGACCAAAAATAAGAGGCTAAATTTTTAATTGTTTTTTTTATGCTTCAAAAATAGGGAGGCTTACACAAGTAGCCGACATGATTTATTATTTATTTTTTCTAGCTGGTATACATTAATTATAGTTGATTATATATCGTTATACATATTATACATGAATTGTACATAAATTACAATTTTATCGATTATTTTTAGTTTAAACAATTGAATAAATACTGATTTGGATGATTTTCTTAAAAAAATTATCATAGAAGACAATGCTTGTAAAATGATATAACTTAAAGCGCATATACGACCCTCCTTACTAACAGCATTGGATAATCAAAGCTTCTATCCTACAATTGTATATGTACAAATTTTTTATTGACATGATGGAGTATTTAGCTTCTAGTCCCAAATACAAATTTAGTGGCTAGTCATGTAATCGACCATTGTATTTATTTGGCTATATTTGCAAATATTGTTTCAGCTTATTTTAGTTAGTGTATTAGTTAGGAGGAAGATTTCGTTGTATTGGGCACTCGACTGAGACCCACTATATAAATATATAGGGCTGGATCTAGAAGGATTTATCTTTCATTTTTCTCGGATGAAAGTATCCTCTCTCTCTCTCTCTCTCGCTTAACCCTGTATTGTGGTCCGAGCCTGGCCCGAAACCGGCCTAGGATCATGGTCCTTGAGGGACTAGCGAGCCTAATGGACCAGTTCTGGTGGGCCTGGGCTCAAACGGTATAAAAGTCCGTGGTGGGCCGGTTCAACAGGTAAGGACCGTGAGCCCGGGACCGTTAGGCCCGGAATTGCCAAGCGGGCCTGGGCCTGTCCAACCGTGCCCAACGGGCCTAAACGGGCTCTAATGGTCAATTTCTTTTTTTTTTTAATAAATCATTAAAAAATGGCCCACGGTCAGATTTTTAAAATCTAGCCGTTGGCCTTCAAAATTTATCCGTTGGCCACTTTATAAAATAGCCATTTGGCCTTCAAACTTTACTTTAACCCCAAACTTTATATAATTATACTTTTTCCCAATCCTCAACTATAAATGCCCCCTCATTCTTTCATCTTTACTCATCAATTCATCAATCTTTTTCAATCTCTCTCAAGCTCACTCAATCTCTCTCAATATATCTTTAATTTCTCTTCTATTACTTACTTTATTATTGCAATTTCGTGAAAATTGTGAAGTTGGTTAATTGAAGTATTCAAGTCTTCAACGATTTGCAATATTCAAGAAGTTGTTCGGCAATTCGGTAAACTCCTTCCAACTCTTAGGTTTTAAGAATATATTTTTGTGTGTTTTAGTTTGCATAATTGTAATTAATATGCCATTTTCTTTGAAAAAAATGTTTGACGGTAAGGGAAAAGCTAAAATTGGTGAAAGTAGTGGCCAACCTACTACCCTCCCCCCGGCTCCCCGACCTTCTTCGTTTACCCGTCCTGCTGCTCCTATTATTCTTCATAGTAATAACCCTTATTTTCAATTTTTTGATAGTTAATTTTGCCATAATGTTGCACCGGGAGAACAGTTATACGAAGAAATTACGAATGCTCTTTATCCTAACCAAACTATCTTAGAAAATGATGAGGAAAATGAGGATGTAGATGAAACACAATCGGATTTAGATGATACACCTACTAGTCCTGTTAATAACCCAACTGATGCCCCGGCCGACCCACATGTAGAAACCCCTATATTTAATAGACAACCTTATAAACGCCCTGAAACATCAATTGTTTGACATTTTTTACTCAAGTAAGAGAACAAAGTAAGGCTAAATGTAAAACTTGTAGGAAATTGCTAGTGCATAAATATACTTGAGACCGTAGCGGTACGGGTAAATTGGCTAGGCACATAAAAGCACACCCTAGAGATAAAGCTAAATATTTAAAGATGAGAGCACAGCAAGAGGGGACAAGTGTAGATACTGCGGCTAACCCTAGTACTGGTTCAAATCCAGTTCAACCAGGAATTAACACTGTGACGGGTGGTATTTGATATTACGATCCTAACAGAGATCGTGAAGAAATAGCTAAGATGGTTACCGTTATGTGCTTACCCTTTAGTTTTCCATCAAACCCTCATTTTGTGCAATATATTAGAAGGATTTTTAATCCTACTTACAAAGGTTGGTCTCGCGCAACAGTTAAGAGCTATATTTATAAATATAAACACGAATATGAACAATATTTGCGTTATTTCTTTACTCATATAACTAATCGGATTTCTATTACTACTGATATTGGTAGAAGTAATAATGATTGTGATTATCTACCCGTTTCTAGTCATTGGATAGATGAGGACTGGATAATGCAAAAATGCATTATTACTTATAATAATAAATTCACGGCACACAGGTAAGTTTATTGCCAACACTGTTACTGATATTTGTAGATATTTTTGCATTAGAGATAAAATAATGGCAATTTCTATGGATAATGCTTCTAGTAACACTAGTGATATAGGTATACTTACAACAACATTGAATCCTGCATTTACTAATTGTTTCCAAGTGAGATGTATTTGTCATTTACCATTTAATTGTTGGTGATGGAATGAGAATTTTAAATTTAGAAATTAAAAAGGTTAGAATGGCTCTTAATTGGCTGTTTTATTCAAACCGTAGAAGTAGAGTTAAAGAGTATTTTTAAAAATGTGATGAATACGGCCTTAGAAAAATAAAGGTCCCAAAACCTTGTCCAACTAGATGGAATTATATGTACGTAAGTTTAGTCGTCGCATATGAGAATAGAAACCCAATTAATGCAACGTTTAATTCTCTTGTTGGTGGTGAGGATGATGATGAAATCCTTACAAATCAAGACTGGACGAATGTTAAAATTACTATAGATTTTTAGAACATTTTCAAATTGCTACTAATGCATTTTCTGGGCAATATTATCCAACTATTTCAAACTGTTTAGTTTATATTGCAGCACTATGTGATTTGTTTGTTGAATTTTCGGAGGGTGGGGAAATTTATCAACTTGCTATAAATACAATGAAAGAAAATTTTAAAAAATACTTTTTTTTCCTATCCCCCATATTTATGGTGTTGCCGCAGTGTTAAACCCTACAATGAAATTATGAGGTCCTCACTTTTGGTACTCAAATATTAATAAGAGTTTAGATCTTTCACATGAGGAATTTTCTACACTAGGAGATGCAAAAGCCTCAATTAAAGTAAATTCTCAAACAATCTATAATGCTTATCAACTTGCCTTATATCATGCTAGGCCAAATGTTCCAACCCCTACTTCGTCCAGTACACAATCGTCTAAAAGGCTGCGGGCCTAAAAGCACTTAAATCTTGGACGGAGTTTAGGGGTTCTCAAGGTGATAATTTTGATGACACTTCACATCTAAATGAGTTTCAAGTTTATTTGTCGTATGGACATGAAAAGGAAAATCCAGACGACATCTTTAATCTTTTGAATGGTGAAAGGCAAGGAAAAACACTTTCATGTTATTGCAAGGATGGCTCGGGATATTTTATCTATTCAAGCTTCAACAGTTGTATGAGAGGGAACCTTCAGTCAAGCAAGACTTCAAATAGGCGATCATAGAGCATCTATGAGGGAAATCTTGGAAATATCAGTACTATTCAGAAATTGGATCCGTGTAAAAAGAAGAAACTTTGGACTTGCAGAATCACAATCAGAGATAGACGACGCTTATGAAGAAATGATAGCGGAACTAGCGGAGGATGCTACTTCACCCGGAAGCGGTGATGAACAAGCTTCTTTTCCGCCACCACCAACGGAACCTACTCCGAACCTTGAAGGATTTATGAGATTTATTAGAGATACAATATAGATTATAGTGTAACTTGTACATTGGCACATCTTCTTTAGTTTTTTTTCGCTTTTAATGGTGATATTAGCACCTTGTTGTGCTCATTCCATTGGGGAAGAAGACTAAGAAAGATATGCCATTTTTAGGTAATAAAAATTATATGACATTCCCTTGAATATCTCTTTGCAATATTTTTTTGGTCTTTAACTTGCAATTCTTTATAACATATAACATATATATATATATATATATATATATATATATATATATATATATATATATATATATATATATATATATATATATATATATATATATATATATATATATATATATATATATATATATATATATATATATATATATATATATATATATCTGTGTGTGTGTGTGTGTGTGTGTATAACACACTTTATACTATATATACTATATATATACTAATATACTATATATATACATAACATACTATATATACTATATAAACAATATATCTATCACATATACACACACACACACACACACATATATATATAGTTTACAAGAAAGTGCCTCAGATAAAAAAATTTAAAAAAAAATCGTTCGGGACGAAAAAGCCTGTTAGGCCCGTATATGCCCATGAGCCCGACCCATTTAGCCCGGGACCATGTGGGCTTAAGACCACCATAGGCCGATTCCACCCATTGGGACCGTGAAGACCAGGACCGTTTGGACCGGGACCTTCGGGACAGGCCCGCCTCAGGCCCGGGACCGCCAGGACCGGCCCATTTAGGCCGGGCCCACCCCAAATAGCAGCCTTACTCTCTCTCTCTCTCTCTCTCTCTCTCTCTCTTGAAAAACCGCCTAACCAAAATTCCCCAAATTGCTCGATCTAGAATGATATTATGGTATTAAAGTGGGTGTTTCTAACTTGATTCATGGCTACTCATCATTCAGTCTTACCCCGCATTCATTTTATTGACCTTTGGATATTTTTCAGTCATTAGTGTTTTCTTTGAGATCCGAGTTGATTGTTCTGTTTTTTTGTTGTTTGTCATCAATTTTTGGACTTTCTTCTTAATGTTTGGGTAATTTACCAATGTATGCTCTTCGATTTGGTCCTAATTTGCACAGTGAATGTATTAGGTTTTTTACTCGACCTTGACTGGGTGATAGTATCTTCTCTTGTAACGACCCGACTGGTCGTTTTCCCTTTCTCAACCCTGCTCCCTTAAATAAAATTTTCTGTGCTTGCTTTAGCTGATTTATAACTTGCGGGGATAGTTGGTTCGGGATTTGGAAGAGATTAGAGTGAAATATGCCTATTTGATTCCTTAGGATTTTCTTAGAAGGCTAAGTTTGACTTCGGTCAGTATTTTGAGCAAACGGATCCGGATTCATGATTTGACATTCCCGGATGATCTGTAGGAAAATATGGGACTTGAGCGTATGCTCGGAATCGTATTCTGAGGCCCCTAGCCCGCATAATGAATTTTTATTAGAAATTATTAATCAAATATTAAGGACTCAAAGAAACTAATTAATGATTGATTTCATGTGTATCGGGCTTGTGTGTAGGTTCTGAAGCCTGGTACAGGTCCGAAATATTATTAATACATATCCGCAAAATTTCGTGTCAATCCGAGTAGTTTTAGGGTATTTTGGCTCGTTGGAGGAAAATTAAAAATTTGAAGTTCATAAGATCGATTCATTTGGTTTTAGGGAGTGATTCTTAGATTTAGCGTTGTTTCAGGTGTTTCGAAGGTTTGAGTAGGTCCGTTTTGTGATTTCAGACTTGTCGGTATGTTCAGGCGGGGCTCGAGAAACCCGAGCATTAATAAGACGAGGCTCGAGTGAAGGTAAAATTTTTGAGGAGTGCTGAAGTTGTTACTTCTGTCATAACCGCACCTGCGGCTGGTGGACTACAGGTACGAGACTGCAGATACGATCCATCTATCACCGATGCAGCCTGAGGGAAGGCCAGGCCAAACCGCATATACGGTTAAATATAAAACTGTTAAGAACATGACCTACTACCACTTGCTATACATTGTTGATTATTTGCAACTATCATGCCTAACAGAACACTTTATTATATCGTATGACCCTAGTAAATGTTAAGTTGACTTCTCATCTCTACTTCTTCGAGATTAGACAGGATACTTACTAGGATTATATTAATTTATGTACTCATATTACACATTTGCACTTAATTGTATAGGATCTGAGGCAGGTGTATTTGGCTATCAGTCCGGTGCACGCCCCTGATTTATAGTTTGAGACTTCCACGGTGAGCTACCCCTTTCCTGTGACCGTTTTGCAGCTTGATGGGGTCTTCCTTTACTTTTGTTATCTATTGTATCCCGGACAGTAGGATAGTTTTATTCTTTTAGTACATTCTACCAGTTGGCCACTACTTACGACACCAGGTCTTGGCACACACATTGGTAGACAGTTCTTTTGGGTTGTATAGTTATTATTAAACATTTCTTATTATCAGCTCTTTTAATTGTTAACTAAGAAAAGTGTTATAGTTGTTTTTGGTTAGTAAAATGAGAATTCACTAATATTTTTGCATTGGATAGCCTAACAATGGTATCGGGCGCCATCATGATCTATTTTAGAAATGGGTCGTGACAACATGGTATCAGAGCACTAGTTTCATGTAGGTCTCACAAGTTTTGGGCAAACCTAATAGAGTCATGCGGATCAGCATAGAGACGTATGTATTTATCTTCGAGAGTCTATAGGGTATTAGGAAGAACTACTCTTTGTTCATTTCTATCGTGCTAAAGGCCGAGTCAGAGACCGGGGGAGGGCACCGGCCCGAGTTAGGGGACGGGGCGTCTCTGAGTTATCCCAGTAGCACCACTAGCAGATCCTGTGGGAGATCCTATTATATAGGGAGAGGTGCCTGCAGCTGAGCCTGCCCCGATAGACTTTATAACAACACAGGGATTTCAGGAGATCATGGGTCGTATGCTACGATGCATGGATACCATGACTCCGGATGGTGTATTTCCAGTAGATCTAGGCGGGAGGGGGAGAACAGACCCCTACTGCTCAGGCCTACGGTCATGCAGCCGTAGTGTATCAGACTCTAGGTGCATTACCCGCAGAGGGGGCTCAGCCAGTTACTGCAGTGATACCCGAGCCCAGACCAGCTGCGGATGGTGACCCGCAAAAGTTGTTAGATAGATGGACTAGACTTCACCCTCCTGTCTTCGGGGGAGAGTGCCATGAGGATGCTCAGGACTTCATTGATAGGTGCAGGGATAGACTGCACAACATGAGAATATTGGAGTCGCATGGGGTTGACTTCACTACTTTTCAGCTAGAGGGCAGGGCCCCCAGATGGTGGCAGTCTTATATTCTGGTCAGACTAGCAGGTTTTTCTCTCATCATTTGGAGTGAGTTCACATAGTTATTTCTTGACAGGTATATTCCACCCTCTGAGATGGATGAGTTGCGGTATCAGTTTGAGCATCTTGAGCAGGGTCACATGTCCGTGACAGAGTATGAGGCGAGGTTTTTTGAGCTATTCCGCCATGCATTGATGATACTTTCTATAGACGCAGAGAGGATGTGGAGGTTTGTTTCATGGTTGCATTCTGGCATCAGGGCCAACATGGCCCGAGAGGTGGAGATAGAGACTCCTTACCAGTTAGTAGTGGAGATTTCTCGGAGGATTGAGGGTTACCGTCTGAGGGGTGGGGAGCAGATGCAGCAGGATAAGAGAGCTAGGTTTTTCGGAGAGTACAAAGGTGCCCCGGCTAGGGGCAGAGGCCAATTTGGGAGAGGACAGCCCGGCAGGGTGTCGCACGCCTTTTTTCCTCCGCGAAAATTGGGTTTATGACATTTGGAGGGATAACTCATTCCGTTTGGGAACTGGGTTTTGCATTTAAAGAGTCACCACCTAATGATTAGGATGCATTAAGACACAAAAAGAGTTTGATTTGAATAACCGGAAATAGGGTAAGGGCTTGAAATTATTCTAAGGGGAAGGTGTTAGGCACCCCTCAGAATTCACTAGTGTGGTTCTCGGCCAGACAATTATTGTGAATTGATGTGCAATTTGCATATAGGCAAATAAGGCTCAAATAAGAGGGGATTTCAATATATAGCGGCTTGAAAGTAAACATAGTTTGAAAGCACAATTAGAAAATATCATTTTTTTAAAAATAAGGAGTTAAAATGCTGAAAGAAAAGAAATGAAGAATAAAGAAAAGAGGGGGAGAGGGGTCCTAGATTTATTAAAAATATGGATCACCCTACACAATATCCGGTAATCACTCCTCAATGAAGGGTTAAACGTGATATTATTGAGTAGTCATCATATCCATATCTACCCTTCCCAACATATTAAGGTATTTAAAGCACGGATTGCTATTGGTTACTTATCACATGCTATTACCCGTTCCACTTCTATTAGTCCCGAAGGCACTTAGGACTACTAATCCTAAAAAGGGAGGTACATTAGGCTTATTTGAAGTTTCAAAGGTGAAAACTCTAAGGCGACATACAAAACACATATTGTATATTTGGGGGGGGGGGGGGGGGGGAGCATATAAGCACACAAAGGCTCATATATACCTCCTTAAACAAAGAAAGCACATAATTAGATAACTTGTACACACTTTTTGGGTCTAATTAAAAAAATACCAAAAATGAGAGAGTTTAAAAAAATTTGATGCAGATTGGTTTATTACATAACTCAGATAAAAGTCTGAATCGGGCATGCCTGCTGGTTGTAATGATTAATTAAAACAGATTCAGTTTATAGTTATTACCCTAAGGCTTGCCTGAGTGTTTGGAAGGGGTCCTATAGGCATGACATCTACTAAATTTAGAAGGTGATGAGATAGTAATGCTCAAAATGAATTGTTTGAAATCCTACCTGCATACTTGTTAAACTCGTTAAGTGAGGGACCTAGATTATTGAAAGAGATGTAGAATTAAACAAATTGATTACAGGTTCTGCAGATGATAATGCTGACTATTACTGATTTTATATCTAGCATTGACTATGAATGGAAGTGAATCAAAATTGCTCGAGGATCCCTATATGCATGATATCTATACATTATTGATTTTAGACGTGGTATCTAATTGCAGAAACCTTATAGACATGGTATCTAAATGCAATGTTAAATCACTAAAAATTCCTATATACATGGTTTCTAAGTAAATTTAGAATATGCAGAAGTTAAAACACCACATAAGCATGGTTTATAGGCAAAATTGAATATGCAGAAGTTAAAGTACCCTATAGGCATGGTTTCTAGGTGAAATTGAATATGCAGAAGTTAAAGCGCCCTATAGGCATGGTTTCTAGGTGAAATTTGAATATGCAGAAGTTAAAACACCATATAGGCATAGTTTCTAGGTGAAATTGAATGTGCAGAAGTTAAAACATCCTATAGGCATGACTTCTAGGTGAAGTTGAATATGCAGAAGTTAAAACATCCTATAGGCATGATTTCTACCATTGCATGCATAGTTCCATACCTCTTTTCACTAGCCAAGCCCCAGATGTTTATTACAACTTATTACAAACCAGAATAATAAATTGCATCAGAAAAGTACAAAAAGACGTACAACCAAAGGAAGCCCGATTCTTGATTTCATGTCTGGGTTATGAGATAGATCAAATCAAAAACCATTGATCCAAAGCCTTTCTCCAATTTGAGTGTGTCAGATTTTCCTAAGAGCCTCAATGGGACTCCATCTAATGCTCACAACCACATTGTATCACCAAGAGAGGGACAAGTGTAGTGTGGAAGTGCCAACCCTCAAGTGTCCAAGTTCAGAGGGAGCTTAATGGGTCCCAAGGCAAGGCTCACAAGAGGGGGACAGAACTTAAGTCTAAAAGAGAGTGCAAGTGATAAAATAGAGCTTTAAGAACTAAGGAAGTAAAGAAAATGGAAAGAGGTGCTGGGAAACAGTTACAGAGCGAAGGATTTCACACAAAAAAGGTTCAGGGATTGGGAATTGCAAAGAGCCTATGTACTTAGGCGTTAGTTAATTATGGGCATGCACAACAATATGGAGTGCTGTTATGCTTACAAAATAAACCACAATACACAACCTGTAATGGTAACATAGAGGTTATGATCCCATGGGAATAAAGTTTGAGTCATAGACAGAAATACTTAATATTATCATGCCTCAAACAACCCATCAATATCAAATACACGGGGGTCGGGGTTTGGGATACATAATAGATTCAGAAAGAGTAGAAGGAATTTACAGCATGCTTAGAATAAAGTACTGAATTAAACACAAGTAGTAGGTAGACAAGAAAACAAAAGTATTAAGTAAACATATTGTTGTGAAATCTTAATCAGGACATATCAGTTCGAAGAAGAAAAAATACAATAAAAGAAGGTAGCAGGACTTTGAAAACAGGCCATAGTACAAGTAGCAAGAGAGAATATTTTTGAGTACGAGTGTGAGTTCAGAAATTAAGAGAGTTCGTGTGTGAGTAATAAAAGAGCAAGGTATTTATATTTGAAAACATGTAAAAAAAAAATAAGGCAAAACAATCATAGTTCAACAGCAATTATGGAACTATGTACTAATTAAAATCAAATTAATATTAAGGACTTCCGGTAAATAAGGAGTTAAAAAATAAACAATAATAGGCAGAAACCATTTAAGGAAAAAAATTATGTAGAGCATCATATGAAGAATAGTCAATTAGAGGTAAGTACATAGGGGTTTAATTAAGGGAAGAATATTTGAAATACTCGGTTAACCAAATAAGGTAAGAAACACAATAAGATTGTAGAATATAGAGACAATCAGCACATAGTAAATCAAGGAGTCAGAGATTCAAAATTACTAATTTGGGGAGAATGACATGGGCTCCCATGAATAAACAAATAAATCAAACAAAGACAAGAGAATCAAAAGTCTAAAGTAACGTTTTCAAATCAATCCAAGAAACAGGGAAATTAGTGAAACAAGGAAATGATCAATTACTTAACACTCATGTGCAATTAAAATTACACAAGGAGTGGTTTGAAATCAGTCCACAATAAAGGGTCCTTTTAGAGGAAAATCTAGCATATAAAAGAGTGCATAAATATTAGGCATTCGAGCCAGAACTTATGACAAAGAGAATAGTCACAAAGTCAGTAGATAGTGAACTATTGAAACATGACCGTCACATAGGTCGATTTCACCAACTTAGTAACAAAGAAAGGAGAGAGTATCAGAAGCATGTAAAAGGTCAAGTAAAAAGATCTTTCTAAAAAGTACAGTCTAGTTTCAATGATTGCAAGAAAACAAGTCATATAGAGAAACAGAAGTTGAACAAAAGCACTTTGAATCTAGTCGAGCAACTTCAAATAGATGAAGCAGTGTTTTTAGAAGATCGAATAGGCCCAAAGAAATTAGGGTTTTGAAACCAATCAAATTCAGAGATGATGAAGAAGTAAATCACACAGCAAATAGTTTAAAACTCGAATGAACCAAAAATTTTACGGTTTTTTTAACACCAGTCGAGTCTAGAGATGGAACACAAATAATCGAACAAATATTAACATGAAAAATATGTTCAAAAACCTCAATAGAAACTAAGACTCTTGACAGGCAAACACGATAAAAGAATGACATAAGGAAACACAACAAAACATGTCGAAAATTAGAGAAAGCTTAAAAAATAACTTAACAAAACATAAATTAGAAAAGATAAGGGTTCTTGAAGGTCGAGTTTTGAAATTAAACCTTGAGAAAACACTTAGAAGTTTAGAGAAAACACAGATCTAAAATAGATCTAAAAGAAATCGGAAAAACCTCAAAGGTTACGGTTTCAGAAGAACCCCAGATGGTGAGAAAAGCTTGGAAAATCATCGATCTAAGTAGGAGAAGTCAAGAATCAGGCTTGAATAGCGATGGATGGCCAGAGTAAAGTTAAAGATGACCGGAGACAACCATAGAACTGAAATCAACCAAGGCTTGGACCAAACATTTCCAGGATTCAGCCTTGAAACCATGATGATCAGGCATATAGAAGCCAAATGAGGAAGATACGGGCCTCCAATGGCTTTGGAAGCCATTGATTTGGGAGATTTTAGGTGGTGGTTGAAGGCGGTTGCTAGGTTTTGAGAGAGAGAGTTTGAGAGAGAATTGGGATTCACAGGCAGCTGAATGAGAGAAAAGATAGGGTTTAGGGGTTGTTCGGGATTAATTATGGAAAGGGGATTTGGTGGCCGTTGATCATTTCGATCAACGACCATTGATCATTTTGATCAACGGCCATTGATTGGGTAGGTGGGGCGGTTTAACAGGGTTGGATTTGGGTTGGTTCAAATGAGGATTGGGTCAGGGTAATTGGATTTACGATTGGGGTTCAAATCATGCCACAATTGAAACGCAATTGGGCTATATTTTAAATAGCCACATTTCCTTTATTTATTTTACAAAAAATAGTAAAGTAATTTCTGAAAATAAATTAAATATACTAAAATGATTAATAATACATAATAATCAAATTAAAAATGTTGGACCTGATTGTTTATAGACATAACGTAATTAAATCTAAAAGAGGCTAATATTGCAATTATATGCAATTTAACCTTAAAAATACAAAATAAATTTATAAAAATATGAAAAAAAATATCTTAGTTATATTTTAATAAAATATGAGAGCCCAATAAATGAATCACTAAAATGATATTTTGGGAATAATTACTGGGCTTTTTTGAATTAAATAGAGCAATAAACTGATTTAATAATCTTTCAAAAATTAAGAAAAAATAATAAAGCATTTTGGACATACTTATATATGGGTACATATGCTATTTTGAAAGTATTTTGCATATTAAAATTTACAGAAAAAAAATTAGGTATCAACACAGGCCCCCATATTCAGCATCACCTCTTGCACGGAATGCTCCAGCGTGCCCCTATTTCAACACCATGCCAGAGAGTTCTTATCACCCACTAGCTATTCAGGGTTGCTCCAGTGGGTATTCAGGTGCTCAGGGTTCTTCTCATTCTTATTTCAATCTTATGCCGGAGAGTTCATATCGTCCATCGGCTATCCATGCTTCTTGCAGTGGGTCTATAGGCCATCAAGGTCAGCCATCAGGGCAGCAGGTCATCGTACCACGGGATTGTTTTTAGCGTAGGGACCTTGGTCATATGAGGAGATACTGCCCCAAGCTTCAGGACAAGGCAGTACAGTAAGGTCAGCAGCCTATGATTACTGCGCCAATTGCCCCGCCACCTAGAGGTGGAACGTAGGCAGGTAGGGGCCGTCCTAGAGATGGAGGTCAGGTAGGGAGAGGTCAACCAGCTACTGCTCAATCAGGTGCAAGCCAGCCAGCCGACGCTCCGGGCAGATTCTATGACCTTCCGACTAGGCCAGATGTATTGGCCTCAGATAATCATCACATGCACTATTTCCATTTGCATCACGGGTGCTTCAGTGTTGTTTGATCTAGGGTCTACTTATTCATATGTATCATCTCTATTTACTCATTTCCTAGTTATTTCTTCTGAGACCCTAGGCATTTCTGTTAATGTGTCTACCCCTGTGGGCGATTCTGTGGTTGTGGATCGGGTCTACAGGTCCTGTGTGGTCACATTCTATGGTTTCGAGACTAGAGCAGATCTCATGTTGCTTGATATGATTGATTTTGAGGTCATCTTGGGCATGGATCATTTGTCTCCATATCACGCTATCCTAGATTACCATGCCAAGATTGTTTTATTAGCAATGCCAGGGTTATCGCGGTTAGAGTGGAAGGGTTCCATAGTTGATTCATCCAGTCGTGTTATCTCTTTCCTGAAGGCTCGGAAAATGGACAAGAATGGGTGTTTGGCGTATTTGGATTATGTTTGGGACACCACCGCAGAGTCTCTAACGACTGATTCAATTGCAGTAGTTCGAGGGTTCGCTGATGTGTTTCCTTCTGATCTTCCTGCTATGCCAATGGATCATGATATTGATTTATGTATTGATTTGGCTCCACGAACCCAACCTATGTCTATTCCACCGTACCATATGGCTCCTAAAGATTTGAGAGAGTTGAAGGAGCAGCTTGAGGAGTTGTTAGCTCAGCGTATCACCTTAGGGTGCACCAGTGTTGTTTATAAAGAAGAAGGATAGGACTATGCGGATGTACATTGATTACCGCCAGTTGAACAAAGTCACCATCAAAAACAAGTATATGTTGCCTCACATCGATGATTTCTTCGACTAGTTGCAGGGTGCTAGGGTGTTCTCTAAGATAGACTTGAGGGCAGGGTACCATCAGCTGAAGATTCGGGACTCGGATGTTCCGAAGACTGCATTCCAGACTAGATATGGCCATTATGAGTTTTTGATGATATGCTTTGGCTGGACTAATGCCCCAGTAGCATTTATGGACTTGATGAACAGGGTGTTCAGGCCTTATATCGATTCATTTGTCACCGCCTTCATTGACGACATCTTGATATACTCCCGTAGCCTGGGGGAGTACGGGCATGATTTAAGAGTAGTGCTTCAGACCTTACGAGAGCAGAAGCTATATGCTAAGTTCTCCAAGTGTGAGTTTTGGCTGGAGTCAGTGGCATTCTTGGGGCATGTTGTGTCATGAGACGGTATTAAGGTGAATCCCAAGAAGATTGAAGCAGTTCAAGGTTGTCCACGTCCTACCTCAGTGACCGAGATCAGCAACTTCTTGGGTTTAGCAAGTTATTACAGACGACTTGTGCAGGGCTTTTCATATATTGCATCACCTCTAACTAGATTGACCCAGAAGGGTGCTCCTTTCTGTTGGTCCGATGATTGTGAGGAGAGCTTTCAGAAGCTCAAGATAGCTTTAACTACGACACCGATTCTTATATTGACTTCTGGTTTAGGATGTATACGGTATATTGCGACGTTTCACGTGTTGGCTTGGGATGTGTACTAATGCAGGAGGGGCGAGTTATTGCATATGCTTCGCATCAGCTGAAGGTTTATGAGAAGAATTATCCTGTGCACGATCTAGAGTTGGCCGCGATTTTTCATGCTTTTAAGATATGGAGGGATTATCTGTATGGGTTGTCATGTGAGGTTTACACTGATCATCGTAGTTTGCAGCATTTATTCAGCATCTCAGGTACTTTTCTATGTATGTTCGAGGACGAATGTTTGCTTAAGAGGTGGAGAATGTAATGACTCGAATGGTCGTTTTGATTTTTAACCCCGTTCCCATAAATAAATCTTCCCCAGCTTGCTTTATCTAATTTACGACTTGCAAGGACTGTTGGTTCGGGATTTGGAAGAGTTTGGAGCGAAATATGCCCATTTGATTCTTTAGAATTTTCTTAGAAGGCTAAGTTTGACTCCAATCAACATTTTGAGAAAACGGACCCAGATTCGTAATTTGATAGTCTTGGAGGGTGTAGGAAAATATGGGACCTTGACATATGTCCGGAATTGCATTCCGAGGCCCCTAGCCCCCCGTAAAGAATTTTTATAAGAAATTGTTAATATGAAATATTAAGGATTTAAAGAAACTAAATAATGACTGATTTCATGGGTATAGGGCTTGTATGTTGACTTCAAAGCCCGCTATAGGTCCGAAATATCATTTAAGACTTACCCGCAAAATTTGATATCAATCCGAGTAGTTTTAGGTCATTTTGGCTTGTTGGAGGAAAATTAAGAACTTGAAGTTCATAAGTTTGATTTATTTGGTTTTAAGGAGTGATTCTTAGCTTTAATGTTGTTTCTGTCATTCCAACGGTTCGAGTAGGTCCATTTCATGATTTTAGACCTATTGGTATATTCGTGCGGGTCCTCGGAGCCCCGAGCGTCAATGGAACGAGGCTCGAGTGAAGTTAAAATTTTTTAGGAGTGCTAAAGCTGCTGCTTCTATCATAACCGGACATGTGGTTGGTGGACCGCAGGTGCGCGATGCATATGCGGTCCATCTATCGCAGATGCAGCCCCAGGGCAGGTCAGGCAAAACCAGAAAAACGACACTCAAACTGTAGAAACAGTTCCGCAGAAGCGGCCTCAGGATCGTAGAAGTGGTATCAATCCTTTTAGCCCATCTTGCATATGCGAGACCGAGATGTGGTCCCCTGACCGTAGATGCAGGACCGAGATGTGGTCCCCTGACCCAGATGTGGGAATCGCTGAGGCAGTGAGTTTATTTATTACGTGTTCTAAGCCCATTTTTGCCATATTTCACTCCTCCTTTGGGCGATTTTAGAGTTTTTAAGGGAAGACCTTCACCTAGAATCTTGAGGTAAGTGTGTTCTACCTATTTCTAGTTTAATATTTATGTCTTAGGTATATTAACCACTAGTATTAAGGTGAAATCATAGGGTTAGGGAAAAAACCTAGGGTTTTGACAAGAGTTGAATTTGACTACAAAATTTGCTATGAAATGAATTAGAAATCACATATTATTGATCCTTGGATTATGAAGAACAACTTTCCTTGAAAAATCTCGGAATCCGAGCAAGTGGTCCCAGGATTGAATTTTAGGAAAATGATGTATAGGGGTGGGAAATTACGTAAATAGTTAGAATATGAACTTGTAAGCTTGTATTGACTAGTTCCTACCTCGTTTGTCTCGTTTCAAATAGTTCGGCTCCAAATTGAGGGTGGGCTCGTTCTTGGCATTGGAAGTATACTTTCGAGCGATGCGAGTCTCCTTTCTATCCTTGTAAGAGGGAATTGTCCTCATATGTATAATAATTGAGTAATTTGCTATTAAATGTGGGGGGACTACATATGTACTAGGTAACGAGAGTTCATGCGTAGCTACTATTATATTAATTGTCCAGGTAGTCTAGGACTTGTATCATGCTATATTTGTGAATGTCTCTATATCCTCTAGTTAATGTGATCACATAGGATGTACTAGAGACTTGAAAAGGAAAATAAGCGAATGTATACACTCATTGGACACTTGTATGAATTTACTTGGAAATAAATGAACATGCATGTGTTTTCTTGATATGAATTGATATTTGTGGATCGAGCCGATCGCCTCGGTAGAAATACATGCATATGTGATTCGCGCCATTCGACCTCTGGCAGTGCGCAGTGACTTTTCTATTGGATCGGGCTGTTGACCTCTGCATAATGTGCACATGATATATATATATATATATATATATATATATATATATATATATATATATATATATATATATATATATATATATATATGTGTGTGTGTATGTGTGTGTGTGTGTGTGTGTGTGTGTGTGTGAAATCTTATCCATGACCTGTTTTGGTGAATACTTGAAATGTATATGATTAACTGTAAAATTGTTAAGAACATGGCCTACTACCACTTGCTATACATTGTTGATTATTTGTAACTATCATACCTAGCAGAACACTTTATTATATCATTTGACCCTAATAAGTGTCAAGTCGACTTCTCGTCTCTGCTTCTTCGAGAATAGACGGGATATTTACTAGGTACATATTTCTTTATGTACTCATACTACACTTTTGTACTTAATTGTACAGGATATGAGGCATGTGTATTTGACTATCAGCCTTGTGCACGCCCCTAATTTATAGTCCGAAACTTCCACGGTGAGCTACCCCTTTCCTGTGACTTTTCAGCAGCTTGATAGGATCTTCCTTTATTTTTGCTATCTATTCTATCCCAGCAGTAGGATAGTTTTATTCTTCTGCTACATTCTACCAGTTGCCCACTACTTTTAACACCAGGTCTTGGCACACACATTGGTACACAATTCTTCTAGGTTGTATAATTATTATTAAACATTGCTTATTATCACCTATTTTAATTATTAATTAAGAAAAGTGTTATAACCATTTTTGGTAAGTAAAAGAAGTATTCACAAATATTTCCGCATTGACTAGCCTGACAAAGGTGTTGGGCGCCATCATGATTTATTTTGGAAATGGGTCGTGACATCTCTTGTTTTAGTTAGTGTATTCGTTAGGAGACAGATTTCGTCGTATTGGGCACTCGACTGAGACCCACTATATAAATATACAGGGATGGATCTAAAAGGATCCATCGGTCATTTTTCTCTCATTTCGTGTTTCTCAGTTGAAAGTATTCTCTATCTCTCTCTCTCTCTCTCTCTCTCTCTCTCTCTCTCTCTCTCTCTCTCTCTCTCTCTCTCTCTCTCTCTTTCTTAAAAACTCGCCTAACCAAAATTTCCCCAATTGTTCGACATAGAATGTTATCATCGTATCAAAGTGGGTGTTTCTAACTTGATTCATGGCTATTCATCATCCGGGCTTACCCTCAATTCGTTTTGCTGACGTTTGGAAGTTTTCCAGCCATCAATGTTTTCTTTGAGATCCGAGTTGACTGTTTGGTTTTTTGTTATTTGTCATCAATTTTTGGACTTTCATCTTAATGTTTGGGTAATTTACCAATGTATGCTCTCTGATTTGGTCCTAATTTGCACGGTGAAGGTGTTAGATCTTTTTACTTGACCTTGACTGGGTGATAGCATCTTCTCTAAAGATCCTTCTTCTCCTGTAGTGAAGAAGGCTGGTAAACTCATTCCTCTCTTCCTAATACTTGTTTGAGCGGAGTTTGTTTTCTTATTGTTTTAATATTTTTTGATTTCACTAGTTGTGCATTAGTTGAGCTTTGCAATAGGAACACTTAATACCTTTTTTCCCGATCCTTCCAGTCCTTTATTTGTACATTCCTTTGATATTCCCGAGATCTCTTGAATTATTGTTCCCTTTTAGGGGAGTGACTTTAGGAGGTGGAAGATGGAGAAGATAGTTGCCATACGCAAAGAATAAGATAGCCTCTGTTGATGGTATGCACTAGGGCAAGTACCAATGGACCTCAAAAGAAAATATGAGAAATGTGCAATAATATGGTAATTTCCTGACTAGTTAACTTTCCCCTGAAATAGCAGAAAGTGTGCAAAACTCTAAAACTCTTTAAAGTATTTGGACTCAGCTCCAATCTAGACATGGGACTACAAATAGGGCAAAGATTTTTCAACTTAAACGACAATTAGCCTATACTTTCAAGGAGCACTGGACATAACTTCCTATCTTAATAAATTGAAGAAATCATTGAATGAACTAGGGGTCATTTGCACTAATCATGCATAAATGTGCACTGTACTGCTAAGCCTAGTATTCAACGAGATGATGAGGAGAACAAACATTTCCAATTCTTAATTGGTTTAAATGATATATATGTGAGTGTCAGGATCAATTACTAATAATGCAACCTCCACCAAGTCTTGGCAGCATTTATAATATACTATATAATAATAAAAAGCAAAGACAACGTTAATCTAATTCTCAGTTCAATCCTGATTCAATGTTTTTTCATGTATACACTAATGCAAAGGTGGGTCCTAATTCTTTGGTGTCACTCATATCCCAGCCTTCAATCCTAATTCCCCTCTTCCCGGGCATTATCCATAAAGGGTAAATTTGACCAGAATAAGGTGAACCTATTCTGTAAATACTACAAGAAGTCTAGACATTTAACTGATAAATGCTTCAAACTTCATAGGTTTTCACAAAAATCTTAGGTCTTCAAAGGGAAAGAGAATTACTCCTGCTGTTGAGACTCAAGATTCAGTCATTCTGGGGTTACCAAATAACAGTATGCTCAATTGATCATTCTATTGCAACATTCAACTTTAGGAGAGTCTATCAATCCTTCATCTAATTTTATGTGTTCTGCTAACTTTGTTGGTAGTATGCTAACTGAAAGTTATAGTTTTGTTTCTAAACTTTGAATGCTTACATACATTGATTTTGTCACCTGGATAATAGATTTAGAGTCAATTGATCATATGACTTCTAATAAGGACTTGCTTACTAATATTGTTTCCCCACCTATACCCTATCTTGTCACCTTTCCCAATGGGTAAAAAGTAAATGTGACTTATGCTTTGACTTTTTCTATTACATTACACAATGTTTTGTTCATTCCTTCATTTCAACACAAATTAAATTCAATTCGTAAGTTGATAATTGCACCGTATAGTACTGTTCATTTTAACTTTCTATATGATACATATGCTACATGCCTTTTTCTAAAAATGCCTCTGAAACTTGGTAAAGAGAATGCTGATTTATACAAGCAATCATGGAAGAGATCATCAATAATGATCAACATTTTCTGCGCATTCGGTTCCTATTTCATGTAGTAATACTTTTTCCTATAATTCTAGAAATATTTCTCATTGTAAATCTGGTATTATTGTTTCCCATTCTACGGATGAACCTTTGTCATGTAATAATATTGTTCAGAATAATATGGATCATGTTTGGCATCAAAGGCTAAAACAAATTCCTTTTACTGCTATGAAAAATATATTTGTTTTCTCTATTTCTTTGCCATCTAGATAATCTTTTCCTTATCCTATTTTTCCTATGGCTAGATAGACTTGGCTTCCTTTTCCTGACTGCTCCATTAAAACCACCGAACCTTTTCAACTGATAACATTGATACATGAGGTCCTTGTTATCACACAATTAGATCTTCTGGTTTCAAATATTTTCTTACAC
Organism: Nicotiana benthamiana; assembly: GCA_034376525.1. NCBI lineage: Eukaryota > Viridiplantae > Streptophyta > Magnoliopsida > Solanales > Solanaceae > Nicotiana > Nicotiana benthamiana. Next base: position 8,005,537 of record CM067325.1, read on the forward strand.
TTGTTGATGACTTCTCAAGAGCCACTTGGACTCATTTATTAGAGTCCAAAAGTAATGCTTTTTATTTAATCAAAGCCTTCTTAGCTATGGTTCATACACAATTTAATATGTCAATCCAAACTATTATGAGTGACAACGGTTTCGAGTTGGGATCGAGCCATGCTACTTCTTCTTTTGTTGCTGAGCATGGGATAATTTATCAAACTACTTGTCCTCACTAACCCCAACAGACTGGTGTGGTTGAACGAAAATATAGGACCCTTCTTAAAGTATGTACGATCTTATTCTTTCAGTTTAAACTTCCAGTTAGTTTTTGGGGGGATTGTCTTTTTAACAGCTACTTCCTTAATTAATAGAATCCCATCTAGACTTCTTCATAATATATCTCCAATCTTCTCCCTATGAAGTTTTGTACGAGAAGCTTCATAACTATTCTCATTTAAGTGTCTTTGGGTGTTTGGCTTATTCTACTGTTTTTACCTTCCAAAGGGATAAGCTCCAGGCCAGAGTTATTCCCTATATCTTTTTAGGTTATACTTTTGCTAAAAAAACGGTTACAAGCTCTACAATTTGACTACTTAGAATTGTTTTATTTTTAGGGATGTTATTTTTCATGAGCAATGTTTTTCTTTTGCCACTTCCCCTACTTCTTTTTGTACCCTCTATACCTACTGTCATGCCTACTCCTCCTAGTGATATACCTTTTCCTACTTCTCCTCTACATCCGTATGATTCTTCTTATTATTTTTCTTCCCCTTCTTCTTCTACTAGCTCTATTTCTTCTCCTGGTGCTCTGTCTCATATATTTTCCCCTCCTTCCTCTTCTCCTCCTCTTATTTTAGGAAGTCTTCTAGACAATATGCCACTCCTTCCTATTTGCAGTGTTATGTATGCAAACTTTCATCTTTCTCTACATCTCATTCTTCCTTACAACTTTTGGAGTTTGAAGTCTGAACCTGCTAATTACTCTCAAGATGTTTTAGTTACAGCATGATAAGATGCCATGATAAAGGAATTTGAAGCTTTAGACTCCATTCAGACTTGGGATGTTGTTCCTTTACTTGCTAGGAAGAAGCTTATAGGGTGAATTTAGGTGTATAAAATCAAATATAAGGCTGATTGCAATGTTGATAGCTACAAAGCCAGGCTTGTCATAAGGGGTGATACTCTGGTTGATGATATTGATTTTACTGAAACCTTCTCCCTGTAGTTAAAATATCCACTGCCAAGTATTTAGTGATTGTGGTTGTTAAGGAAAATTGGTCCCTTTGTCAATTAGATACCAACATTTCTTTCCTCTATGGAGATCTAGATGAAGAGTTTTATATGAAATTACCCCAAATGTTGTATGTGTCTCCTCCTTTTACTTCTGTGCCCGTTGTTTGCAAACTGAAGAAGTTCATCTATGGTCTTAGGCAGGTTTCTATGTTCTGGTATATCAAGCTATCCCAAGCTTTATATTATATGGGTTATACTGATTTCCTCAATGACTATTCCATGTTTGTCAAAAGTAATCATAGGCATTTGGTTCTTTTGATTGTCTATGTTGATGATATCATTATTATTGGAGATAATACTATTGAGATTTATTCTCTAAAGCAGTTCCTAGACTCTCAGTTTAAGATTAAAGATTTGGGTTCTTTACACTATCTTAGGCATTGTTGTGTCCTATTTCTGGTGGGGTTGTTCTCAATCAAAAGAAACTTGTCGTAGATTTGCTTCAGCGGGTTGGCTGCACTTCTATTACTCCCGTGGTCTGTTCTTTGGAGTTGCATGCTAACTTGCATGTTGATTCTGGTGATTTACTGCTTACACATGAGTCCAATAGAAGTCGGGTAGGGAAGTTTCCCTTTCTCACCCATACTAGATGTGATATTTGATTTGTTGTTCAACACTTTAGTCAACTTCTGAAATCTCCTAGGATCCCTCAAATGTCTGTTGCTCTTCATGTTCTAAGATATTTCAAGGGCATTATAGATCCGGGTTTGTATTATCTAATTCTCTTGACTTTGTTATCACTACATATTCCGACAGTGACAGGGTTGCTTGCCCTGATACTGGGAAGTATGTCACTGGATTTTGTATTTTTTGGGTGGTAGCCTCATTAGTTAAAAGTCCAAAAAGCAACATGTTGTTTCACTATCTTCTGAGGTTGAATACAGGGCCTTGGCAAGGTGGCTACTGATTTGACTTGGTTTTTAAGGCTCTTGAATGATTTTGTTGTTCCTGTTATGCTTCATTTTTATGTCTTTTGTGATAATCAGGCTGAGTTGCATATAGCTAGGGATCTTATCTTCCATGAACAGACCAAATATATTGAGGTCGATTGTTACTTCATACCAAGCTTGGTGATAGGCTGATTCAATTATTTCATGTTTCTATCACCAAGCAGTTAGCTAATCTACTCGCTAAACCTTTGCCTGGCAATATTCATTACCATTTCTTATCCAAGTAGAAAGTGGTTTACCACTCTTCTTGAGGGGAATGTTGACATGATGGAGTATTTAGCTTTTAATCCCGAACACAAACTGAATGGCTAGTCATGTAATGGATTATTGTATTTATTCTGGTTATCTTTGTAAATAATGTTTCAACTTGCTTTAGTTAGTGTATTAATTAAGAGGCGTATTTCTTAGTATTTGACAATTGACACCCGATTGAGGCACGCTATACAAATATACAGTGCTAGATCTACAAGGATCTATCAGACATTTTTCTCTGACTTCGTTTTTCTCAAATAAAAGTATCCTTTCTCTATGTTAAAGACCCTAATCAAATTTCCCCGAATTGCTTGATCTAGAATGTGATCATTTTCCAATAGCAAGAAACTAATTCCAATTTCTTCATGTTAAATAAATATGCTTGTTGAATTAATTTAATTAGAAGAAGAAGAGGAGATGATTTATATTTAGAACAAAATAATTCCAATTTGTATGAGTTAAAATCCATATCACGACACCCCAGGAAAATGGTTAGCCAAAATATAAAATACTACTCTACGACGCCGAATAGGGAATTTCGAAGTATCTCTTATCGGCTAAACTGCTATTGGCGTTTGATAGCCGTTTAAACCATCTCCTTAAACCCCGCCTGATAAAAATATCCGACATGCTCCTTCGTTACAGCTCCCGATATGGCAGTCTCTGCTAAAACCCCAACTACATCCCTCCCTTCCTTAGACTCTCCAAACCCTCAATTCTATAAACTCCATTCTTCTAAATCTCTGAACTTCTCCCATATCTTCCAAAAATCCCACCTTTTTTCCCTTAAAAAAACACCCCAAAATCCTCTCCTCAGCTCCTCCTCCACCTCAACTCCCACCACTGACCCCAACTCCCAGCTTATCCAACTATGCTCCCAGAACCAGCTAGAACAAGCAATAGTCTTTTTGAAGTCAATAAAAGAACTTCATGAGACCATAGAAGAAGAACCATTTGTTTTATTAGCTAGGCTTTGTGAATTTAAGAGGGCATCTAACGAAGCATGTGAAGTTTTTTCATGTATACTTAACTGTATGTCCCAGTTAAGCTTGAGGCTGGGAAATGCATTGTTAAGTATGTTTGTTAGGCTCGGGAATTTGGGTGATGCTTGGTATGTGTTTGGGAAAATGGAGGAAAGAGATGTATTTTCTTGGAATGTTTTGATTGGTGGGTATGCGAAAAACGGGTACTTTGATGAGGCGTTGGATTTGTATCAAAGAATGTTGTGGGTTGGATTTAGACCTGATGTGTATACTTTTCCTTGTGTTTTGAGGACTTGTGGAGGCTTGCCTGATTGGAAAATGGGTAGGGAGATACATGCTCATGTTATTAGTTTTGGGTATGAATCGGAAATTGATGTGCTTAATGCTTTGATAACTATGTATGTAAAATGTGGTGATGTGTTTAATGCGAGGATGTTGTTTGATGGAATGCCTAGGAGAGATAGAATTTCCTGGAATGCTATGATTTCGGGTTACTTTGAGAATGACGAGTTTTTGGAAGGGTTGAAGTTGTTTTCGTCGATGAGGGAATTTGGATTTTTTCCGGATTTGATGACCATGACAAGTGTGGTTTCAGCTTGTGAGGCTCTTGGGGACGAAAGTTTAGGGAAAGCGCTTCATGGGTACGTGTCAAGAATGGATTTTTATAGTGATGTTTCGGTGCACAACTCTCTCATTCAGCTTTATTCAGCTACTGGGAATTGGGAGGAAGCGGAGAAGATCTTTGATAGGATACAGTGTAAGGATGTAGTTTCATGGACTGCAATGATCTCGGGTTATGAGAGTAATGGGTTTCCTGAGAAGGCTGTGGAGATGTACAAAATGATGGAGCTTGAAGGTGTCATGCCGGATGAGATTACTTTTGCTTCCGTTCTATCTGCCTGTACTTCATTGGGCCTTCTAGAAATGGGTGTTAAGCTTCATCAACTAGCCGAAAGGAGAGGACTTACAGCATACGTGATTGTTTCAAACACTCTGATCGACTTTTATTCGAAGTCCAACTGTATTGACACGGCATTGGAAATTTTTCACAGGATACCGGATAAAAACGTCATATCTTGGGCTTCTATCATTCTTGGTCTACGGATTAATAATCGCAGTTTGGAAGCTTTGATTTTGTTTGGTCAAATGAAATGCTATCAGGATCCCAATTCTGTTACCTTAGTGTCTGTCCTCTCTGCATGTTCTAGAATCGGTGCACTGATGTGTGGTAAAGAAATACATGCATATGTATTGAGGAACGGAATGGCATTTCATGGTTTTTTACCCAATGCACTCCTTGACTTCTATGTGAGGTGTGGAAGGATTGACCCCGCACTGAATCTGTTTAATATGCAGAAAAACGATGTTACGGCTTGGAATATTTTGCTGACTGGCTATGCTCAGCGAGGGCAAGGTGCACTGGCGGTTGAGCTTTTCGACGGAATGTTAACTTCACAAGTAAAGCCTGACGAGATTACTTTCATTTCTCTGTTACGTGCTTGTAGTAGGTCTGGGTTGGTAAATGAAGGCCTTGACTATTTAAATAGCATGGAGAGTAAATATTGCATTGCTCCGAATCTGAAGCATTATGCTTGTGTGGTTGATCTGCTAGGCCGTGCAGGTCTAGTGGAGGATGCTTACGATTTTATTCTAACATTGCCTATGAAACCTGATTCTGCTATCTGGGGGGCTTTATTGAATGCGTGTAGGATGCACAGGCAGGTTGAACTTGGAGAACTAGCTGCTAGACAAATTCTTGAAACAGATGAGAGAGGTGTTGGGTATTATGTTCTCCTATGTAACTTCTATTCCGGCAGTGGCAGATGGGATGAAGTTGCTACGTTAAGGAAGATTATGATAGAAAGAGGACTGACTGTTGATCCCGGTTGCAGCTGGATAGAAGTAAAGGGAAACGTACATGCATTCCTTAGTGGTGATAATTTCCACCCCCAAATTAAGGAAATCAATTCGGTTTTGGAAGGATTTTATGAAAAAATGAAAACAGCACATCGTAGTGAATCAGAAAGATATATTGTAAATGAGGTTGAAGATTCAAAAGCTGAGATCTTTTGTGGTCACAGTGAGAGACTAGCTATTGCATTTGGGCTTCTAAATACTGCTCCAGGGACACCAATTTGGGTCACAAAGAATCTCTATATGTGCAAAAGCTGTCACGACACAATCAAGTTTATCTCTGAGGTTGTCCGGAGGGAGATTTCAGTTAGAGATACTGAGCATTTCCACCATTTTAAGGATGGAAGATGCACATGTGGGGAAGAAAATTATTTGGGAGAAACTTGAAATTCATAACAGGAGGGAATCAATTCACAGTTAGCAAAATAGAATCTTTTTGTGAACGGGCAGCGCCAGGTTACATAGAATGGAAGCTGAATTAGCTCCTGGCTAGAGGCGGCAAAATCCCGTCCACAGTCTGGCACTGCACGTCTGTTGCTTCAACTGCCCTTCTGCAGGATTGTTTACTTCCCCTGTGGTAATGATCTTGAAAGCTAGAACGTTGTGAAATGTTTGCAATCTCAAAAGACAATTTGCTGATACTCAACATAGAGATGCCTGATGCACTGTATATAACACATACCTTCTATCATACTTGAAGATAGACGCTAGTCCTTTGTTACTTTAGCGAATTGGATATAGAGACTTGTATATGTTGGTGGTGGTATGACTGTGTGCTAAAAGAGGGAAGCTTGTCTAGATTATAGTTCATGTTGTTGCTTCTAGAACTGCATGAACATGGAGGGTCATAAAAACAAACAAAACCACTTGTCTTTTCAAAATTGTTGACGGAAAGAATTGTCCCAGAAACCTTTCCTCTTATTTTTCTGCACGATCTAATTTTGTCTTAGTAAAACATAACCGTACATGTTATTCTTTCCAAACTCCAAAGGATATTCATCATATAGCCATTTTATAGAGATCTTTACGTCAAACAACAAGCTGTTATTACAAATCCTTCAAAAAGAATAATAGTACACTATTATACAAAGAAATAAAGCGCGCACCATTCACACCCTCATTTTGGTACACTCAAGTAGCAATAACAACCAAACTATGAACTTAGTTATATATATATCAGGGCCTACATCTTCACTGCTTTCTTGATTGTTTTGAAGGACGATCTTATGAAGCCATTACCTCCCCGACCTACATCGCTATCATCACCAACAACTGAGGGCTTCTTCCTTATGCAATCCACTCTCTTTTTCATGCCACTCAAGAGGAGAGATGGGGAAGACGGGATACGCCTAAACAACCTGGCACTGTCAGACCTCAAGAGTTCCCTTTCCTTCTCCTTTTCGCTCTTCCTTTCAGTTCTTTCACAGCTGCTAGATCTTCCTACTACTCCCTTAGAAGCTGAATCTACATCACTGGCTCTCCTTTCTGGAATTAATCTGTAGGGTGGAGGATTCCTAGATGGTGTTTTTTGACCCTTAAGCTCAGTTCTTTCTTCCTTTTTTCCAATTTCTCTTTTTGAAAAGGATGATTTCCTAGCTGCCATTTCAACAACTTCGTCTCTTTTTGTTTCTTCTTGCTGTTTGGCAGCCTTCTGCGGCCATTTCACATCCTCGTTCTGTGGATATTTGATATTCTGCTTTCTAGTCGTGCCATCAATCTCATTAGTTTCATCTTCTCCTGCATTAAGTGTTTTCTTACCATTATTGTTCTCCTCAGCAGTCTGAACACTAAAGTTGGTCGGTTCTTGGGAGTTATTCAAAAGCAACTGAAGCCATTTTTCAACATTTCCTTTCCCACGTTGCTTTCTGCTCTCGTCGTCCTCCTCCTCTCTTTCAGCTTCATGGAAAGTTGGAAAACCGGCATTATATTTTATCCCTTCTTCGTGAATTTCTGTAAGTTGAATCTTCTCCTCTGTTGGATCCTCATCCTTTGCCTGCACGATAGCCTTGTCGCTTTGTGTTTCTTTTTCTTGTCCTCTATTTAGAGATAGTCTAGCCTCGTATGCTTTCTGCTCCTCATCCAAAAATACTCTTAGTTCCTTATGCATACTGTCATTGGACTTCATCCCTGGCAAGCATACAACTCTGTGATCGTCTTTCTCTAATTCTGCCCTTGAGCTGCTGCTGGGAAGACAGAGAAGAGTCTTCTCATCTTCCTCATCTTCTGGAAATTCATCCATTCTTGATCTTTTTCTTGTTTGGTCCCACTCGGGTCTTATTTGTTGCTCGAGTTCATCTCTATGTTTGAATCTCTTGTGTAGCTCTCTCTCTGCAGAATCACAAATTGCTCTTTGAGCTTCAAGTCTTGCCTTAAGAGCATTAGCTGCTGCCTGATTCAACCTCACTTGTTCTTTATACACAATGTTCCTGCAAGTACCATAAACCAATAGAGTAAGAGCAAATAATCAAGGGACTTTTTTCATTTTTGGCCCGGAGGCCCGAAATAATTACAGGAGGTAGCTTAATATGTATATCACATATGATATACATATGATATACACTGATTATGTATATCATATGTATATTTATGTATATTTATACCAAATATAGTTGCTGGCTATTTTTTTTTTTTTTGGGCGGCCCATATATCTAATTATCAAGAACTAGTGAATTTTTATTTTTCTAGTGGACATGTTTTCAGTGATCTTACTGGTGCATGGCATCTCGAATCATCTTCTCCAGCATAGCTCTATAAGAAGATTGTGCCTCAGCTAATCGTCGACATTTCTCTGCTCTCCTCCTTTTCTTTATTAGGACTAGCTCCAATTCTTCAACGGCTGCTTTCTCCTCCTCAGTCTTTTGCTTTAATTCACCCACTTCATCGTCTAATTTCTGTATTTCTGCCTGCACCTTTGTAGTCTCTTCTCTGTGTCTCAAAGAATCTCTAGCCATCACAATAGCTTGGTATGGATTGGTCACCATGCCTGGATCTTCATTTTCTTTCAAATCCGCCTTTGATCTTTTGTAAGCTGTCACAAAAAAAAACCTTTAAAAAGCAAAACCGAAGAAACAGAGAGTAGCGACCCCAATGCTTTGGTCTAGCAGTAAGAGCACACCACACGATGCACTGGTTAGGTGCATGTCACGATTTTGAAATTCTGCCAAACAAAAGCTTGGTAATTAAGTAGGGGGGGGAGAGACTGACCTCAGGGATTTCTCAGTCATTTAGAAAAAAGAGTAGTATCACCTGTCTATTTTTACAAGACAATAAAACCAAGAAACAACCATGGTGTTTGATATTTGGAGACTGACCTACAATAGGAGTGCTTGATCTTGGTCTTCTATTTATATCCAAGGATTTCAGAGTAGAGGAAGAATCAAAAGACTCTCTTCGACTTAGAACAACAGCAGCTGGAGCCAGGCCAATCTTTTCTTGCGATTCAACAAAATGATGAGGAAAAACATGTGAATCAACAGTTTGTGAGGCATTCAATTCTTCATTTTCGCCTTCAGAAAACAACCATGAAAATGCTCTACGCCTGAAAACAATGATAGTCAGCGTCTAGCAGTTGCAAAACATCACTTTGAAACTGGAAATGCACTCAACAAACATACAGATACCAACCTGAAATCTGAATTTGATATAGCAAAGATGGACAGGAACTGGTTTATGGATATACCAACTTGCAGATCCCACCATGGTATAAGAAATTCCAGCTTATGATTCTTTTTCTTACATGCTTGCCACTGCATTATCCTCAGATTGCTTGGAACAGTTAATCCTCCTCCTGCAATTTCACCGAATGTCACAAAAATCAATACTCAGAAAATGCAGAAAACAATTACTAATGCAGAAGAGTTTTAACTTATATACAGAGTGGTGTAAGCTTTTACAATAGGTGAAAGGTGATTTGATTGTGTAAAAGTTTCTTTACACTGTCCAGGTACATAAGTTAAACTTTGTGCAGAAAACCAGAAGGATGCAGAAAGATGATGAGTAATTACTGGAGCAAGGAAACCAGTGATCAATTTCCCATGCTAGAGGTGAAGCTGAATCAGCATGATAATACAGAACATTGCCATATGAGTCTACTCGAAATACTTCAGGATCAAACCCTGCATTCCTGGAGTTCAAAAATTATAATCAAGAATGAGAAATCCCTTTATTAAGTGTTTCCTAATTATTTATTGGATAAATTGAACTGCATCAACAATCCATTTTTACCCGAGGTGGTTGAGTTGCTTCCACAAAAGAGACAAGAAAATCTTCGGCTTTGTACTGGGTTGTGCATTTTGATCAATGATAGGGAACATGTCATCCAATTCCTTGGCTCTCAAAATCTACCAATCAATATAACAATGATCAGATACAAATAGTCTTTTCTAAGATTCAGGGGTCGTTTGGTAGGATGCATTAGAGAAAATAATGCATGCATTAGCTTTGGAATTACTAATCCCTTGTTTGGGACACTTTCAACCCACGTATTACTAATGCAAGTATTAGTTGTGCAACATATTTGGTATTATCCTATGTATAACTAATACATACTAAACCATGGTATTGCTAATGCAAGTATTAGTTATGCATCATATTTGGTATTATCCTATGTATAACTTGTGAGAAAGCACGGGAGAAAAATATAACTCTTGATATTAAACATGATACAATGAGTCCTATATATAATACACATAACCTAACCTACTCCTAATACACTTTGAATTAGGGTTCTACTATTCACATATCTAACACTTCCCCTCAAGCTGGTGCATATAAATCATATGTACCGAGCTTGTTACATATGTAGTTAATACGAGGACCAGTGAGGGACTTGGTGAAAATGTCTGCAAGCTGATCATTTGACTTTACAAACTTTGTAGCAATATCTCCCGAAAGTATCTTTTCTCTGACAAAGTGACAGTCAATCTCAATGTGCTTAGTTCTCTCATGGAACACTGGATTTGACGCAATATGAAGAGCAGCTTGATTATAACAGACAAGTCCCATCTGACTAACATCACCAAATTTCAGCTCTTTTAACAACTGTTTGATCCAAACTAGCTCACATGTCGCCATAGGCATTGCTCGATATTCTGCTTCTGCACTAGACCGAGCAACCACATTCTGTTTCTTGCTTTTCCAAGATACCAAACTACTAAGACACAATATCCAGAAGTAGAACGTCTTTCAGAAGGCGATCCTGCCCAATCAACATCGGAGTATCCAACAATCTGCTCATGGCCTCGATCCTCAAACAATAAACCTTTACCTGGAGTTGATTTTATATACCGAAGAATGCGAACAACTGCATCCCAATGACTATCACATGGCGAACCCATAAACTGGCTCACAACACTCACAGGAAAGGAAATGTCAGGTCTTGTCACTGTAAGATAATTTAATTTACCAACTAACCGCCTATATCTTGCAGGATCGTTAAGAGGCTCCCCCTGTCCTGGAAGAAGTTTAGAATTCGGATCCATTGGAGTGTCAACAGGTTTACAACCTGTCATTCCTGTCTCCTCAGGAATATCTAAGGCATACTTCCGTTGTGAGATCACAATACCTGAGCTAGACTGTGCGACCTCAATACCCAGAAAATACTTTAGTGTGCCCAGATCCTTAGTCTGAAAGTGTTGAAAGAGATGTTGCTTCAACTTAGTAATACCATCCTGGTCATTGCCCGTAATAACAATGTCGTCAACATAGACCACTAGATAAATATAGAGACGTGAATCAGAATGCCGATAGAATACAGAGTGATCAGCTTCACTCCGAGTTATGCCAAAGTCCTGGATAACAGTGCTAAACTTACCAAACCAGGCTCGAGGAGACTGCTTTAGACCATAAAGTGATCGGCGCAAGCGACATACAAGGCCACGAGACTCCCCCTGAGCAACAAACCCAGGTGGTTGCTCCATATGAACTTCATCCTCAAGGTCACCGTGTAAAAATGCATTTTTAATGTCCAGCTGATACATTGGCCAATGGCGAACAGCAGTCATAGAGAGAAAAAGGCGGACTGATGCTATCTTAGCCACGGGAGAGAAGGTATCACTGTAATCAAGCCCAAATATCTGAGTATATCCCTTGGCAACAAGACGAGCCTTAAGACGATCAACCTTACCATCTGGACCAACCTTGAATGCATACACCCAACGACAACCAACAGTAGATTTACCTGAAGGAAGAGGGACGAGCTCCTAAGTACCACTCGTATGTAAAGCAGACATCTCGTCAGTCATAGCCTGTCGCCACCCTGCATGAGACAATGCTTCACCTGTAGACTTTAGGGATGGAAACAGAGGACAAAGAAGATAGAAAAGTATAATAGGGTGATGACAAACGATGATAACTTAAACCGATATAATGGGGATTAGGATTAAGGGTGTCCCGTATACCTTTCCGAAGTGCAACCGGAAGAGACAAGTCCGCAGTAGGAGCAGGGTCAGGTGCAGGACGTGAATCAACCGGGCCGGATGCTGGGCGAGGACGACGATGATATGTCAAGAGAGGAGTGTCTTGTGCAGGGAGTCTAGGAGGAGCCACAGTAGACGTTCCAACGTTTGGAATGGGTAAGACTTCTGTAGCGGAAGGTGAATGAGGAGATATAATAGACTCCCTAAAGGCCGGTATAGGTAAAACCTCAAATATATCAAGATGGTCAGAATGGTCAGAAGAGGTAAAGAAAGGTTTAGACTCAAAAAATGTGACATCGGCTGACATAAGGTACCTACGAAGATCAGGTGAATAACAACGATAGCCCTTCTGAGCACAAGAATAACCAAGGAAGACACACTTGAGAGCACGAGGAGCTAACTTATCTTTCGCAGGAGCTAAGTTATGAACGAAACAAGTGCTCCCAAAAACACGAAGGGGAACAGGGTATAAGGGTGACTTGGGAAACAATACCTCATGCGGAATCTGATTCTGGATGGGAGATGAAGGCGTCCGATTAACCAAATAACAAGATGTGAGAACTGCATCGCCCCAAAAACACAGCGGAACATGAGATTCAATGAGAAGTGTGCGAGCAGTCTCAATAATGTGCCTATTCTTTCTCTCTGCAACCCCATTTTGCTGAGGGGTATAAGGACAAGAGGTCTGATGAATAATTCCATGAGAAGACATAAACTGCTGAAATTGAGAGGATAAATATTCTAAGGCATTATCACTGTGAAGAGTGCGAATAGAAACACCAAATTGATTTTTAATTTCAGCACAAAAATTCTGGAATATAGAAAACAACTCAGAACGATCTTTCATTAAGAAACTCCAAGTACAACTTGAATGATCATCAATGAAACTAATAAAATAACGAAATCCCAAGGTGAACTGACTCTACTAGGACCCCATATATCCGAATGAACTAAAGAAAAAACAGACTCTGCACGACTCTCAATACAGGAAACGAGGCGCGGGTATGTTTTCCGAGCTGACATGACTCACACTCTAATGTGGATAAACTAGACAAACGAGGTACCATCTTCTGAAGCTTGGACAAGCTAGGATGTCCTAAACGACTGTGAAGTAGGTCTGGAGGATCTGCAACTAGACAGGCCTTGGAGGATGTTAGTGAATTAAGGTAGTAGAGTCCGTCTGATTCAAGTCCTGTTCCAATCGTCTGTCCCGTACTGCGGTCATGCATAATAAAAGAGTCATCGATAAAATATATACCGCAATGGAGGGCACGAGTCAAACGACTAACAGATGCAAGATTAAAAGGACAGCCAGGGACATGAAGAACGGAATCTAGAGTGACAGAGGGTAGAGGATTCGCTTGTCCAACGCCTTTTGCTTTAGTTTGAGACCCATTAGCTAAAGTAACGTTGGGAAGAAATTGGGAATATTGAATATTTGACAAAAGGAATTTATTACCAGAGATACGATACCCATTGTTCAAGAGGACTAGACTGAGAAACACAAGCAAAAGAATTACCAGCAAAAGAAGTATCAGTCTGAGCAACAATGGCTATTTGTGGAGATGTCTGCTTACTTGCTCGATATTTAAGGAACTCATTATACTCCCTTTCAGATACAGAAAATCCCTGGTTACCTATAGTATCTGTCTGAGCAACATAAGCATTTCTTGGTGGTCGACCATGTAAAGAATGGCACAACGTCACGAGTGTGACCAAGTTTATAACAATAAGAACACTTGGGTCTAGATCTTCCAAAACGACCTCCTCCTCGTCTATACTCCATAGTATGAGAAGCCCGATTGTCCACGGATTGGGATACGAGGATAGATGAATCAAGTGTCTGTGATGAGCTCACAGGGTGACTTGGTGCTGCAGCAAGGCGAAGTAAGCGAGAGAATAATTCATCAACTGTGGGGATAGTCGGACTAGCCAAAATCTGATCGCGTACTGAGTCAAGATCATTAGGAAGCCCAGCAAGAGTAAGAACTAGAAACAGCTTTTGTCGTTGCTCTTGCTGCTTTGCAACGCTAGCAGAAACTGGCATCAATGTCTCAAATTCCTCCAATACTGCCTGCACTTGACCCAAGTAAGTAGACATATCTAATTCCTGTTTCTGTAAATTTGTCATCCGCGATATCACATCATAGAAACGAGATATGTCATTAGTGTATAAAGTACGAGCCTTTTCCCAAACCAAATAACATGTTTGGAATGGACGAAACAAGGGCATCAACTTGGAATCAATAGATCGCCACAAAATATTGCATAATTGAGCATCGATCTTCTCCCTATGTGCTTTGGCTTTTTCATCTCCGTCACTAGACTCCTTGATTAGATGATCCTGAACACCTTGACCTTTACACCATAAGCCCAAGCTAGGTAGTTTGAACCTCCCATTAAAGGTTCTCAGGTAATCATAACACCGGAACTGCCAGAACCCTGGTTTCTAGACCCGAAAGCATCTAGTCCCAAAGACATCTTTGGATTATCAACTGAAAACTCGCTGAAACTGAAACAGAAACTGAAAAAATATTTTCTGTATCGCCGGAAAAAATACTGGAACACTGTATCGCCGGAAAAAAAAAAATACTGTAGCTGCCGGAAAAATTCAAATTTGTCGGAATTGAATAATAAAAATATGGATAGGCTCGGAATTCAAGGGCGAGCAGACTGTCCTGAAGAAATTCTGGCCAGAAAGTACTGTAGCTGCCGGAAAAGTGAGTAAAGTCGCCGGAAAAAACTCAAAGTTGTCGGAATCGAACGAAAAAAGGATGGTTAGGGTCGGAATTCTGAGCCGACCAAACTGTCCTGAAGGAGCAACCTGAAAAACTGGCCGGAAAAGCTGTCACGCGCCGGCGCATGGGCTGACGCGCCGAAGGCTCTGGCGGCGCGTGGAGCAGATTTGGCCGGAGAAATTTCTGGGGTGTTGTCGCCGGACAGAGGCGAGTCTTTTGGTATTGCTGGATTTTGCACAGCACTGACCGAGACTGATTTTACTTGAAAAAGTCGTCGGAAAAAAGGTTTCGATGACTGATTTTACTTCCCGGAATCGCTGGAATTTATGCACAGCGATAAATTTCTCACGATTGCTCTGATACCATGTGAGAAAGCACGGGAGAAAAATATAACTCTTGATATTAGACATGATACAATGAGTCCTATATATAATACACATAACCTAACATTCTCCTTATACACTTTGGATTAGGGTTCTACTATTTACATATCTAACATATCAAACCATGGTATTAGCAATACCAAGGCTATTAATACATGCATTAGTACGGTTAAAGACAAAATTATCCTTAAAGTCCCTTATAAAGCTAAAGAATATGAAGGACATTTTAATAAACAACTAATTTTCTTAAAACATTGTGCGATGCATTTTAATTTTTAATACATCACGCCAAACAGTGGATAAAAAATAATCTCTGCATAACTAATGCTTACATTACTAACCCATACATTGCTAATACACTTTATTGAGCATTATTCTTATACACCCTAGTAAGCGATCCCTCAGTGTTTAAAGGAAACTATAATTTGAGGCACTTGTTTTCCAAGATCAGGTAAGTGATTTTTAGAACACTGGCTACTTCTACTCGAAAATCACTGATTAAAATTGAAGTTAGAAATTGAATAACATTCACAAGGTTTAACTCAACTATGAGGCGGATGCAATGTATAATCCACCGAGTTCAACTGAACTATATTTGCACAAAACATAGATATCTATGTGCAATAATCACTAAAATATCAACAGATATTAAAATTTGAACCCGTAGCTGTAAACGTTCATTGAGTGTAATTGTGAGAAGGAAAAGGTTAAAACCATCAAGTTTAAATCCTAAATCAATCCGTGATATCCACTTAGGGAAATAAAGATACTAAATATTAAGGCGAATTTAACTTGCAATTAGAAGCTAGAAATCATATGCACCATAAATACAACGAAATCAACACCAAATTGGGGGAATATTTTTGCGGAGGGAACAGATTAAGTACTCCATAAAGGAATTTAATAAGATTTGGTGAATTAGATATAATTCGGAACACCAAGTTCCTCCTTCTGAAAAATGACTGATTAATCTTGAAATAAAGAGAATTAAATTGATTCTTTATGGTACCTCATGCTGTGGTAGAGAATAGGGAGTGAAAGCGAAAGGAGGGCCGCGGCTGAAGGGGCCAAAACTTCCATCTTTACAGATCTTCGCATAGGCCTTTGGGTACCCTAGTCCCTTGTCGATCACAATTTCTTCAGGGGTAAAAACAAGATCTCCAGCCATTGATGCCTCTGTTTTTTCTTGAAGAGAAATGAAGGACAAAAACCCAGAGCGGAACAGAAATAAGTAAGTGTTAGAGATTCGGTGATTTTGATGAAGAGAGGAAGAGAGCCAACGGTCATGTCATTTTAAAAATTAGAACATTTGTGTTTTTTGTAACGGCTAGATATGCTGGCCTACTAGCTTAACAGCTCTCTTATGCAGTTCGGCTGTTGCACATTAAAGTCTTACCATAGAGAAAAGACTATATTAACCTTCGTCGAATGAGCTATCAGCTGACCTGGTTGTATGGAAATTTTGGGGTAATTTGGTCAAAGAAATGGAACGTTGTAATCATCATTGAAGTTTGAACGAGTTACCAATGAGTGGAACAAATCTTTTAGTCCTAGTTAAAGATCAGGTGAAAAGTTCCTTTTAGTATGAAAGTGAGTAAATATGTCAATTTGTGAGCTGTGGAATAGACTGCTAATATGGTTGGGATGTTAGTATACTTTCTATGGCGAGAAAGAAACAAGATTAGGTTCCAAGGCGGAAGAATCATTATCAATGATATATGCAAAGCGATAGCAGTTTATATACATATACAGGGGACCTCCTTTAAACGCTGGAATGATGTTTTGCGAAGACTGGATCACTACCCTTAGAAAAGGAAGTGAAGAAATTATATGTTTTGAATTGATGTATATATAACTTACGGGAGTGAATCTCTATAGATTGATCGAGAGCAGTAGCTGGTCAGCAGCTACTGATTTTTTTTTTTTTTCAAAATACAGTGAACCCTCTGTATAATAGTTTCGTTTGTTTCGATATCTTTTTACTTTTATTGTAAATGATTGCTATACACCTGCAATATCATTTGACATTTAAATATTTTTTGACTGTTATAGATAAAAATTATCGAAAAATCTATTATTTTTACTTTTTAAATGTTACAATATAAAATATTAAATTTAAGATCTCAAAAGATATGCATATTTCACAAGTTAATTTTTGAAGAAAACTAATACATTGTAAATAAATTCATAATTAAACAAAGGAATATTTGAACTCTAAGGCAGATATTTTAAGGCTACCTAGAAAATAATTTATTTAAAGATTAATGGAGGAACTTTTTAATTGTAGCTTGTTTCATAGATTTTTCATTCTCTTAACGGCGATTATATTTGAATTGGCAAAGATTCATATTCAAGTTTTCAGCAAAAGTGTATCCAATAGATTTTTCTTGAAGACAATCTAAAAGCTTAGTAGTTAAAATTTTATTTATATTTTTAAAATTTGTCCAATGAAAAAGATATCATGTGCAAATCTTCAAATCTTATATCTCATCCAAGATAGAAACTTTATTTAATGTAAAAGATTGTATATATATGTATTTAGAATTATTATAAGTAATTTTAAAGATTATATATGACTGTTGTAGAGGGGTAATTTTACAAAACGTTATACTATAAATATGACTGTTGTTGTTATACGTAAAATATTGTTATTGAGAGGTAAAATATAACTTTATAAATTGGTTTTAAGAAAAATTTAATTTTTATAATGAACGACTTTTATATAAAAATGGTAATATAAAAAGGTCTAATTATAATCATTAATTTTTGTGTCATTTACACTCAGTGACATAAGAATTATACTATAATGAGAGGCGGATCCAAATTAAATTTGATGCATCCAAAGTTTTTAGAATTAAATTCCTTGTACATTTCAAATTATTGGTTCAGATTTAGTCTTTATTAAATATATTTGTGTACCGAGTTTATTGAACTCACAGCAAAAAACTGCATTCTTCACTAGTTGCAACATGAATATGTTATAAATTCTACATACAACAATTATAAGGGTGTTTATATTGACTTAAAAGATGGTCAAACTACTCATTTTTTACTCTGAATTTTCTCTAAATATCACCAAACTCGATTTCATGTGTGCATGTAAAATACTCTCTCTCCCTTTTTTAATTATACTTTTTTAGCATTCTTATTTGGATATGATTAGACAGAGACCGGCTTAAGTTACAAGTAAACCACCTGTCCAAGATACGGGCAGGTTGGCGATATATATCAAATTGGAGGGCGAAAAGAAATTTTACATACTTATACATTATTAAAAATTTTATTATCATTCCTACTTAAGTTTTAATTTAATTATCTCATATATATAAATTTACCAATTATATACACTTTAAAAATTAAATATCCCTTTATATTAGGAATCAATTATTTCTCATCCTTATTCTCTCTCTCTCTCTCTGTAAGTAATTCCAGTAATATAAAGCAAAGGAAAAGAGGGCAGCAATTCTACCATTAACAGTCATTAAAAAGCTTTGAAGCTTTGAATTCGAATTTGAATTTTCGAAAATCATTATTTGTTTGGATTGAGTGTTGTTAACAACAATTATGAATTATGTTTGGAGTTTATATCTCAATTTTGAGGGTATTTTGGTGAAGATTAGACTTGATTTTGGTTGAATTTCATATTGAAATTCAAAGAAGAAGAAGAAGAAGAAGACATGACATATATTATACTGCATAAATTGTAGTAAAGTTGTACTAAAATTGTAGAAAATTGTATTATGTTGTTTATATATAAATTTTTTATTTAAATATTGCATGAATGTTGAATAATATTGTATAAAAATTATATTTAAGTTGTTTGATATTATAGTTAAATATAAAAGGTTAGAAATAATATGTGAAAGTTATAGATAAGTTGTATAATATAATTACTATGTATAATTTAAATATAAAATATACACGCCAATTTTTCGAAACTGCTGTGATATTTTTCTTTTAATTTTTCTCTATAATTATTTTGATTAAATATATACCAGATACTACAATATATATATTTGTATACTTACTATTATAAAAGGAAGAAACCACAACGTGGAAAGTTGATCGGCTTTTTAACAAATTAAAATAAAAATACATCTCATGTTGGAGAAAAGTATTAATTACAATAATTTTTAAAATTTCGGATAATTTCTTAAATAATGGATGCACGAAGATTTCGGATTTTGAGGCAAACTATATGATTCTGCCTCTAGATACACATGCCACTGGAAATGCTTGACAGAACTTCATTAATTTGTATGCTTGAAGCTAAGGCTGCACACTGGTCCGGGCTTAGGCCCGGGATCAGCCCACGACTATACGGGCCTAGCGGGTTTAATGGGTCGATTTTTGGTGGGTCTGGGCTTAAACGGTGCAAAAGTCCGTAATAGGCCAGTTCAACAGGTAAGGACCGTGAGCCGGGGGCCGTTAGGTTCGGGACCGCCAGGCGAGCTTGGGCCGGTCCTACCGAACCCAACTGACCTAAATGGGCTCCAGCGGTCAAATTTAAAAAAAAAATCTTTAAAAAATGGCCAACGGTCAGATTTTTAAAATCTAGCTGTTGGCCTTCAAAATTTATCCATTGGCCAATTTAAAAAATAGTTATTTAGCCCCCGAACTTTATATAATTACAGTTTTTTCCATTTCTCAACTATAAATATCCCCCATTCTTTTATTTTTACTCACCAACTCATCAATCTCTCTCAATCTACATTTAATTTATCTTCTATTACTTACTTTATTATTGCAAAAAATTGTGAAGTTGGTGAATTGAAGTATTCAAGTCTTCCGCGATTTGCAATATTTAAAAAGTTGTTCGGCAATTCGGTAAACTCGTTCCAACTCTGAAGTTTTAAGAATATATTTTTGTGTGTTTTAGTTTGCATAATTGTAATTAATATGGCATTTTCTTTGAAAAAAATTTTGGTGGTAAGGAAAAAGCTCAAATTGGCGAAAGTAGTGGACAACCTACTATCCTCTCCCGGCTCCCCGACCTTCTTCAGTTGCCCGTCCTGCTGTTCCTATTATTCTTGATAGTGATAACCCTTGTTTCCAATTTTTCGATAGTCAATTTTGCCATAATATTGCACCGGGTGAACAATTAAATGAAGAAATTATGAATGCTTTTTATCCTAATCAAACTATCTTAGAAAATGATGAGAAAAATGAGGATGAGATGAAACTCAACCGGATTTAGATGATACACCTACTATTCCTGTTAATAACTCAACTGATGCCCCGGCCGACCCACCTGTAGAAACCCCTATATTTAATAGACAACCTTCTAAATGCCCCGAAACATCAATTGTTTGATACTTTTTTACTTAAGTAAGAGAACAAAGTAAGGCTAAGTGTAAAACTTGTGGAAAATTGCTAGTGCAGAAACATACTGGAGACCGTAGCGGTACCGGTAGTTTGGCTAGGCACATAAAAACACACCCTAGAGATAAAGCTAAATATTTACAAATGAGAGCGCAGCAAGAGTAGACAAGTGTAGATACTGTGGCTAACCCTAGTACTGGTTCAAATCTAGTTCAACCAGGAATTAACACTGTGACCGGTGGTATTTTATATTATGATCCTAACAGATATCGTGAATATTTAGCAAAGATGGTAACCATTATGTGCTTACCCTTTAGTTTTCCATCAAACCCTCATTTTGTGAAATATATTAGAAGAACTTTTAATCCTACTTACAAAGGTTGGACTCATGCAACAGTTAAAAGCGATAATTATAAATATAAACACGAATATGAATAATATTTACATTATTTGTTTACTCATATAACTAATCGGATTTCTATTACTACTGGTATTGGTAGAAGTAATAATGACTGTAATTATCTAACCACCACTAGTCATTGGATAGATGAGGATTGGATAATGCAAAAACGTATTATTGCTTATAGAATAATAAATTCACGGCACACAAGTAAGTTATTGCTAACACTGTTACTAATATTTGTAGATATTTTTGCATTAGAGATAAAATAATGACAATTTCTATGGATAATGCTTCTAGTAACTCTAGTGCTATATGCATACTTACAACAACACTGAATCCTGCATTTAGTAATTGTTTTCATGTGAGATGTATTTGTCATATTTTCCATTTAATAGTTGGTGATGAAATGAGAATTTTAAATTTAGAAATTGAAAAGGTTAGAATGACTCTTAATTGGCTTTTTTATTCAAACCGTAGAAGTAGAGTTAAAGAATATTTTAAAAAAAGTGATGAATATGGCATTAGAGAAAGAAAGGTTCCTAAACCCTTTCCAACTAGATGGAATTATATATACGAAAGTTTAGTCGTTGCATATGAGTATAGAAACCCAATTAATGCAATGTTTAATTCTCGTGTTGGTGGTGAAGATGATGATGAAATCCTTACAAATCAAGATTGGACGAATGATAAAATTCATATAGTTTTTTAGAACATTTTCAAATTGCTAGTAATGCGTTTTCTGGGCAATATTATCCAACTATTTCAAACTGTTTAATTTATATTGCAGCACTATATGATTTATTTGTTGAATTTTCGGAAGGTTGGGAAATTTATCAACTTGCTATAAATACAATGAAAGAAAAGTTTAAAAAATATTTTTTCCCTATCCCCCCTATTTATGGTGTTGCTGCAATGTTAAACCTTACAATGAAATTAGGAGGTCATCACTTTTGGTACTCAAATATTTATAAGAGTTTAGATCTTTCACATGAGGAATTTGCTACACTAGGAGATGCAAAAGCCTCAATTAAAATAAATGTTCAAACAATCTATAATGCTTATCAACTTGCCTTAGATCATGCTAGGCCAAATATTCAAACCCCTACTTCGTCTAGTACACAATCGTCTAAAAGGTTGTGGGCCTAAAAGCACTTAAGTCTTGAACGAAGTTCAGGGATTCTCAAGGTGATAATTTTGATGACACTTCACATCTAAATGAGCTTAAAGTTTATTTCTCGCAAGAACTTGAAAAGGAGAATCCAGACGGTAGCTTTGATCTTTTGGAATGGTGGAAGGCAATGGAAAAGCATTTTCCTGTTCTTGAAAGGATGACTCTGGATATTTTATCTATTCAAGCTTCAACAGTTGCATCAGAGAGCGCTTTCAGTCAAGCAAGACTTCAAATAGGCGATCATAGAGCATCTATGAGGGAGAGCTTGGAAATATCAGTACTATTCAGAGATTGGATCCGTGCAGAATGAAGAAACTTTGGACTTGCAGAATCACAACCAGAGATAGACGACGCTTATGAAGAAATGATAGCGGAACTTGCGGAGGATGCTGCTTCGCCCAGAAGTGGTGATGAGCAAGCTTCTTTTCCGTCACCACCAACGGAACCTCCTCCGAACCTTGAAGGATTTATGAGATTTGTTCGAGATACAATGTAGATTATGGTGTAACTTGTACTTTGGCATATCTTCTTTAGTTTTTTTCCTTTTACTGGTGGTATTAGCACCTTGTTGTGCTCATTCCATTGGGGGAAGAAGACTAAGAAAGATATGTCATTTTTGGGTAAGAAAAATTATACGACATTCCCTTGAATATCTCTTTGCATATTTTTTTGGTCTTTAACTTACAATTCTTTATAAGCTATAATATATATATATATATATATATATATATATATATATATATATATATATATATATATATATATATATATATATATATATATATATATATATATATATATATAGTTTACAAGAAAGTGACTTAGATAAAAAAAATTAAAAAAAATAGTTCGAAATAAAAAAGCCTGTTAGGTTCGTGTAGGCCCACGAGCCAGGGGCCATGTGGGCTTAGGACCAGCATGGGCCGGTTCCGCCCATTGGGACCATGAATACCGGGACCGTTTAACCCGGCACTGCTTGGGACCGGCCCGCCTCAAGCCCGAAACTTCTATGCCCGACCCATTTAGGCCCGTTAGGCCCGAGCCCGGCGCAAATAGCAGCATTATTCCCATAGTGTTCGATATTCTTCAAGCACGAAGAAAATGTAAGAAAAATTCAGAAGAAGTCAGTTACATCGGAAATTCAAAGAAAAAAAGATCTTAGATATCGATGGGTATAGCAAACATAATCTAGAGAGAAGGAAGAGAAGAGGAGGAAAAAAGAAAAATAATATAACTAAATTACTTGATTGAAAGTATTTTTTTTTACAATAAAATTTCTAATAGTGTGTAGGTACGTAAAAGTTCTTTTATAAAGTGTTAATTGAAAAATAATTACAATATTAAAAATAATCGAAATTTAATTATTTTTCATATAAAGATAAATTTGAATGAAAACACGGTTCAAAATACGAAAAAAATCCAGCATAATATACCGTAATTCGAATATTTTACATATGAATTTCCAGCATAATATATTGGAGTTCCAGCATAAGATGCTAGAAGTTCATATACAGGTGCTCCAATCTCCAGTATATTATGCTAGAACTTTTCGTGTGCATGAGTTCTAACATAATATGCTGGAAGTTCATACACATGTGTATCAATCTTTATTATATTATGCTGGAACTTTCTGTGTTACAGTAAAATAATAACTATTTTATAATAACTTTTTTATGTTAGATATTTTTCAGTTACCAGTTTGAAAATTAATTATCCCGTGCTATTTTCACCAAATTAGATCTTCAATGCCCAGATACTTCTCGGATTTGTCCTTGGGCCTAATTCGAAGTTCAAGTCCAGCATATGTGGGCGTGGGTTACTCGATCCTAACAATAATCTTTTTCCGTTTCTTTTCCTCCAATAAATAACCTTCAGACCGAACTTTGCCCCTTTTGCAGGTCTCTTGGATTCTTAATAGACCATGGCCACCCCCATCCATAAATTTATTAAATAAAATACATTGAGCATCTCATTGATGATTGCAAAATCGACACGTTTCAGATTTTTCAAAGAACCACCAGTGTTATCAGTTATCCCTGAGGAAAAATGCACCTTTCAGATTTTGTGAAGTCACGATTTCAGCATATTTGCACTGACTTTTCGTGCACGGAAGAGCTGATTGGGAAGGTCACAACGGAACTGACCAACACGAGCTTGACACTCGGACTTCGCCCGACTCCTTATCTTGGACTTAAATTGTCCAGTTTGGCAAACGTATTTGCAGCTATTGGCATTGAGTAAGACATTTATTTGTGCTTTTCTTCATCAACATCAAACAGCTAACAAAGATGGGAATGAATTAATAGCAACGACTCTTCACATATAACCCTGTATTGTGGCCCGGGCCTGAACCGGGTCCGCGGTCCTGCGGGCCTAACGGACCTGGTGGGCCGGTTCTGGTGTTATTCTTAAGCCTGTGATGGGCCGGTCCATACAATTTAGTCCGTGAGTCCGGGACCGTTTGGCCCGGTACCGTCAGCCGGACCTGGCAGGCCTAAACATGCCCAACGGCTGTATTTTTAAAGAAAAAATTATTGATTTTAAAAATCACCAACGGACAGATTTTAAAAAGTAGCCGTTTGGGCTACAATTTGACCGTTTGGAGGTTTAAAAATGGTCATTTGGCCCCCAAACTTTAATTTAACCACAAATTTTATATAGTTACACTTTTACCCATTTCTCAACTATAAATACCCCCTCATTCTTTCATTTTTATTCACCAATTCATCAATATCTCCCAATCTCTCTCAATCTTTCTACTACAATTGCTTAATTTATTGTTGAAAATTCGTGAAATTTGTGAAGTTGTTGAATTGAAGTTTTCAAGTGTTAAACGATTTCAATTTTCAAGAAGTTGTTCGGCAATCCTGTAAACTTGTTTCAACTCTTATGTTTTAATAATATATTTTTGTGTGGTTTAGTTTGCATAATTATAATTAATATGGCATTTTCTTTGAAAAAAATGTTTGGTACAGGAAAAGGTAAAATCGGTGAATGTAGTGGCCATAATACTACCCTTCCCCCGGCTCCCCGACCTAGAAAAGATAAGCAAGTTGAAAGTAGTCGCCAACCTAGACGTCCTCCTCCTCCTCCCGTAATTCTTGATAGTGATCACTCTTGTTTTCAATTTACCGATATTGAATTTCTATATGATGTTGCAGTAGGTGATAGATTAGATGATGAAATTATGAATGTTCTTTATCCTAATGAACCTATCTTGGAGGGAAATGAGGATGATGATGATGATAAAACCCAAGCACCAGATTTAGATGATACACCTACTAGTCCTGTTAATAACCCAAGAAATGCACCGGCCAACCCACCTGAAGAAACTCCTACTTTTAATAGACAACCTGTTAAACGTCAAGAAACATCATTAGTTTGTAATTTTTTTTACTCAAGTAAGAGAACAAAATAAGGCTAAGTGTAAAACTTGTGGGAAATTACTGGTGCATATATTTACTGGAGACCGTAGCGGCACAGGTAGTGTGACTAGGCACATAAAAACACACCCTAGAGATAAGGCTAGATTTTTGCAAATGCAAGCGCAGCAAGAGGGGACAAGTGTAGATTCTGCGGTTAACCCTAGTACAGGTTCAAATCTAGTTCAACCAGGAATTAACATTGTCACCGGAGGTATTTTATATTACGATCCAAATAAAGATCGTGAAAAATTAGCAAAGATGATTACTGTTACGTGCTTACCTTATACTTTTTCTTCTAATCCTAATTGGGTTCATTATATTAGAAGAGTCTTTAATCCTACTTATAAAGGTTGGCCTCGCGCAATAGTTAAGGCCAATATTTATAAATTCAAACATGAATATGAACAATATTTGCGTTATTTATTTACTCATATACCTAATCGGATTTCTATTACTACTGATATTGGTAGAAGTTGTAATGATTGTGATTATCTAACTGTTACAAGTCATTGGATAGATGAGGACTGGACAATGCAAAAACGTATAATTGCGTATAGAATAATTAATTCACGTCACACATGTAAGTTTATAGCTAACACTGTTTAGATATTTGTAGATATTTTTGCTTTAACGATAAAATAATGACAATTTCTATGGATAATGCTTCTAGTAACACTAGTGCTATAGGCATGCTTACAAAAACGCTAAGTCCTGCATTTACTAATATTTTCCATGTTAGATGTATTTGTCATATTTATCATTTAATTGTGAGTGATGGTATGTGAATTTTAAACATAGAAATTAAAAAGGTTCGAATGGCTCTTAATTGGCTTTTTTATTCAAACCGTAGAACTAGACTTAAAGAGTATTTTAAAAAATGTGATGAACATGACCTTAGAGAAATAAAGGTTCATAAACCTTGCCCGACTAGATGGAATTGTATCTACGAAAGTTTAGAAGTTGCATATGAATATAGAAACCCAATTAATGCAACATTTAATTCTCGGGTAGGTGGTGAGGATGATGATGAAATGCTTACTACGCAAGATTGGACGAATGTTATAATTCTTTTAGATTTTTTAGAACATTTTCAAGTTGCTACAAATGCATTTTCTGGGCAATATTATCCGACCATTTTAAACTGTTTAGTTTATATTGTAGCACTAGCTGGTTTGTTTGTTGAATTTGGCGAGGGTGGAGACATTTATGAACTTGCTATAAATGAAATAAAACAAAAATTTAAAATTTTTTTTCCTATCCCTCCTAATTTTGGTGTTGCTGCAATGTTAAATCCTACAATGAAATTGGGAGGTCCTCATTTTTGGTATTCAAATATTTATAAGGCTTTACATCTTTCAAACAAGAAAGTTGCTACACTTGCAGATGCAAAAGCATCAATTAAAATTAATGCTCAAACAATTTATAATGCTTATCAACTTGCCTTAGAGTATGCTAGACCAAATATTCCAACCCATACTTCATCTAGCTCACAATCGTCTAAAAAGCTGCAGTCTTAACAGCTCTTAAATCTTAGACGGAGTTCCGTGGTTTTCAAGGTGATAATTATGATGAAACTTCACATCTAAATGAGATTCAAGTTTATTTGTCTTAGAGACTTGAAAAGGAGAATTCAGGCGGCTCTTTCGATCTTTTGGAATGGTGGAAGTCAGGGAAAAAATATTTTCCGGTTCTTGCAAGGATGACTCGGGATATTTTATCAATTCAAGCTTCAACTGTTGCATCGGAGAGCGCTTTCAGTCAAGCAAGACTACAAATAGGTGATCATAGAGCGTCGATGAGGGATAGCTTGGAAAAATCGATATTTTTTAAAGATTGGATCCGCGCGGAAAAAAGAACTCTGGAATTGCAGAATCACAACCGACGATAGTTGAAGCTTATGAAGAAATGATAGCAGAACTTGCGACGGATTCGACTTCGCCCGGAAGTGGTGATGAACAAGCTTCTTTTCCACCACCACCAACACAACCTCCTCCCAACCTTGACGGATTTATGAGATTTGTTAGAGATACAATGTAAATTATGATGTAACTTGTACATTGGCACATCTTCTTTTAGTTTTTTTTCCTTTTAATGGTGGTATTAGTACCTTGTTGTGCTCATTCCATTGGGGGAAGGAAGACTAAGAAAGATATGCCATTTTTGGTAATAAAAATAAGACATACCCTTGAATATCTTTTTTCTTAATATTTCTTTGTCTTTACTTCGAATTATTTATAAGCTACAATATATATATATATATATATATATATATATATATATATATATATATATATATATATATATATATATATATATATATATATATATATATAAACATACAATATATACTACAAGAAAATATATACGAGAATATATATACATAGCATACAACATAAACTACAAGAAAATATATAAGTAATAATATATATACATAAGATACAATATATATGAGAGAAAATATATACATAAGAGATATAATATATATACTACAACAAAATATGTAACTCTATAAGTTATAATATATATACATAAGACACAATATATATACTGCAAGAAAATATATAAGAGAATATATATATACATAACATATAATATATACTACAAAAAATATATAAGAGAATATATATATATATATATATATATACATAACATATAATATATACTAATAACTAGTATACTATCAATATATTCTATACTAGTATACTATAT
Organism: Nicotiana benthamiana; assembly: GCA_034376525.1. Lineage (NCBI taxonomy): Eukaryota > Viridiplantae > Streptophyta > Magnoliopsida > Solanales > Solanaceae > Nicotiana > Nicotiana benthamiana. The sequence goes on from CM067325.1 coordinate 8,033,481, forward strand.
TATATACTATACTAATAACTAAAATACAAGATATTGCCTTAAACAAAAAAAAATTACAAAAAAGTCCGCCAGGCCCACCAAGCCCGGCCCGCTAAGCCCAGGACCACATGGGTTTACGACCGTCACGGGCTGGTCTCACCCATTGAGCCCACAAAGCCCGGGACCGCCAGAGCCCAGGCTCGCGAAGCCCAGGACCGTGAAGCCCGGCCCGCGAAGCCCGTTTAGGCCTAGGCGCGGGACAAAATACACCACTCTTCACATACTTATTTGTGTTCATAAAAACCGGAAAAATCGAACCAAATCGAAAACCAAACTAAACCGACCAAAAAACCCGATACTTTTTTATTTGGTTTGGTTTTGATTTTTAATTTTAAAAACTGATCAAAATTTGGTTTGGTTTTAATCAGAAAAAATCAAACCAAACCGACTATAAGAGCAGCTATTTTAAATTTATTATTACATCTATATATATGTATATTGTTATACAAAATTTCAGAAAATTAATAGTAAATGTTAATAGTTTGTACTTTTAATATAGTTCTTTACTTTTATATTCTATTTTGATTGGTAGTTTTCTTTTGTTTAGTGTAAAAATTTATTTTGTGTTACAAATTCTTTTTTTTTAATTGAGTGCTTAAATTATTCATCACTATTTGATTCAATTACTATTAATATATCTTGATAAATTATAAATTTTTCAAAGGACAATTGATTTATGTGATTACCGAAATATTTATTTGATAATATATGTTTTATATTTAATAGCAACGGCTCTTCACATATCTAACTGGATAGAAACATTCCTTACAAGTTAAAAAGAGAAAGATGATTAAATACTATAGGCTATAAGCTACCTGACTTCCTTGTTATTAACCAAATGTTAATCGTGGTTGGAATTTTGGACGGGTTACAAAATTAACACTCTTAAAAAATTTTAGTCACATTTTGCTTAGTAACTTTCTATTTTCTTCTCATTTTAAAAATTTTAAGCGTAATTAGAATCTTTTTATGGAGTTGCATGTACAATTAATGTGAGTAAATGTTTCAGAATATTGAGGACCACGAAAAAGCATAATTAGCTCCAAAAAATTATTTTATCCGAGTCAAAAGTTAAAGGTGTACATTATTTTATAACTTCATCTATTAACTAAAATCTTATGGTATGTATAATATGGCATACATACTCCTAATATTCCAACCTTCCCCAGTTATTATTAGCAAAAGTCTGTCATTTTCCGTTTAATTGCGTGCACGCCACCTTCATAAGTTCATATTATCATCTGTGATCAGTCCTCCCCGGCCACTCCCACGGACAAAAATGGCTGAGCAAACTTCTGACCATACTACTCCCCTCCTCCACCGCAGCTGGTGGCGCAGCCATCTTTCCACCCTTCCATTCACCACTTCACTCCGTCTCAAAACCTCCCTCCTCTCCGAACTTGGCGGCTCCGTCGGCGACTTAGGCACTTACATCCCCATTGTTTTAACACTTACCTTAGTCTCCCATCTCGACCTTAGTACTACCCTTATCTTCACTGCATTCTACAACATCATCACCGGCGCTCTCTTCGGAATCCCGATGCCTGTTCAACCCATGAAATCCATTGCTGCCGTTGCCGTTTCCGAGACACCTCACCTCACCGTTCCTCAAATCGCTGCCGCTGGTATCTCCACCGCCTCCACCCTTTTCTTCCTCGGAGCCACCGGCCTTATGTCCTTTTTCTACCGCTTCATCCCTCTCCCCGTCGTTCGAGGCGTTCAGCTCTCTCAAGGCCTCGCTTTTGCCTTCTCTGCTATTAAATACATACGCTATGATCAAGATTTTACAGCCACTACTAAAGCCAGCAGTACAATCCCACGTCCGTGGCTTGGACTTGACGGCCTTATTTTGGCTCTCAGTGCTGTATCTTTTCTTATACTAGTCACCGGCTCCGGTGAAGTTGTTGAGGACGAAGACGAAGACGAAGACAGGATTATTGTTACCAACGACTGTAATCAACCCAGAGTTCGGCGCAGATTACGTACACTATCAGCCATTCCAGCAGCTCTTATCGTGTTTCTACTGGGTTTGATCTTATGTTTCGTGCGTGACCCTTCAATTATTGGTGATATTAAATTTGGCCCATCAAAGATTCACGTTTTGAAAATCACGTGGGAAGACTGGAAAACTGGATTTTTAAGGGGCGCGATTCCCCAGATTCCGTTATCCGTTTTGAATTCGGTGATTGCAGTGTGTAAATTGTCAGCTGATTTGTTCCCAGAAAAGGAAGTGTCAGCTACCAGAGTTTCAGTGAGTGTTGGGTTAATGAATTTGGTGGGCTGTTGGTTCGGAGCAATGCCGTGTTGCCACGGGGCAGGAGGATTAGCTGGGCAGTACAGATTTGGTGGGAGGAGTGGGGCATCAGTGGCGTTTCTTGGATTGGGGAAATTGGTTCTTGGACTGGTATTTGGGAGCTCATTTGTGAGGATTTTGGGTCAATTTCCTATTGGAATACTTGGGGTGCTTTTGTTATTTGCTGGGATAGAATTGGCCATGGCCTCAAGGGATATGAATTCAAAGGAAGAATCTTTTGTGATGTTGGTTTGTGCAGCTGTTTCATTGACGGGGTCAAGTGCTGCATTGGGATTTGGGTGTGGTATTGTGCTGTTTTTGCTGTTGAAGTTGAGGCATTTGGACTGCTTGGGTACCGGCATTGGAAGATCAAATTCCAGGTCAAACGTTGATGAAACTAGTCTCAATCCGTAAGACGTTTCAGATGATTTTATTCTCTTTGAGAAATTTTTTTTGTTCATATGCAGAACTTGTATACCTATCCCACGAGTCCATACGAAAATGCTAGTAGTTTCTTGAGCTACTATCCTTCATAATCCATATTACTTTGATATTTGTCCAAAATAGAAGAAGAAAATATTCTTTTTTTTCTTTGATATCTACTTGTTATGCCTCTCTCTCGCAGCATCTGAGACTATAAAAGCAGGAAACACTGTTCCTTAAATGATATGAAGTTAAAAATTGCTCTAAAATATTGATGAAGGATCAGGAAATTGAGTGGTTGTCTATAGGCGATTGGTGGTTGTGCACAGTATTTTAAAACCTTGGGGAGATCTTCTTCTTGCTGAGCCGAGAGGTTATAGGAAACAACCTCTCTACCCGCATTAGGTAGGGGTAAGGTCTGCGTACAGAGTAGCCTCCCCAAACCCCACTTGTTGGGATCAAACTGAGTTTGTTGTTGTTTGTTATCACTAGTCACTACCCCTAATATCATTAATAGGGGACCTCATTTAACTTATTTCAGAAGGCTTTGTAGATATCTATGTTAGTTTTCAAAGAAAAAGAAAATCTGTTAGCCTACTTTCACAAAGGATAATTGGATAATGCTTACTCTCTAGAACCTTCATTCCATCACTCTTGCTAGTCAGTGACTGGCGAGTGATGAGAGGTCTAATCAGAAATTCTGTGAAGTTCTTCGAAGTTTTGTCACTGGACATTTCACATAAATACAGTTTCAAAGTGCCATAACATGATTCTTCATAAGAATTAGGTACCAGTCATTTAAATGCTACGTTCAAGAATTATAAGCTCTTAAGTACAGATCTGTGTTGTTCATCATAGACGAATCTGCAAAGGTTTCTGCTGTCTTGAGGACACTCTCTCCTTTGGAGAATTGCTAAAGGTACCAGTCATTCAAATGCTACGTTCAAGAATTATAAGCTCTTAAGTACAGATCTGTGCTGTTCATCACAGACGAATCTGCGAAGGTTTCTGCTATCTTGAGGGCACTCTCTCCTTTGGAGTATCACTCTGCTGGATATGATTCCCAAACAGGCTTATGCTTACCTAGCACATTTTCTCTCACTCCGAAAAATATTTCTTCTCCAAGCATGAACAAGCTTATGGTCCTCTAATTTAGAAAGGAACTGCATCCTTTGGACCAGTGGAACCAGTATCATTGGTACGGTAAATCGCACTTATTTTACAGCTATACTAACATAGAGGCAGTTATGACTGATAATCTTGATGCAGAAAATGACCCACAGATTTTCAAACATTGGAGATGATAGAAACTTAACCCTCCCTACTTTTATCTAATGAGATATATTTGCATTTCAAAGCTCTTAAAATGCCATGTGGGATAAAATATTTCCCAAACATAAACCACAGTGGAGATCGTCTCGTTGGGTCACTTGTCAGATATCATCGGCTGTATCCGAGAGAATATACCGGTCAGGAAGAGAATAAAGTTTCTCCTTTATTTCTTTCCTGTTGTCTAGTTGTAATTTTTATATTCAGCACACTTGCACCTTATTGAGAAGTACTTCAGTCATGAGTCATGTAGCTGAAATCTTCTTCGGATAGCAGAAGAGCTGAAACATAGATTGCTTGATAGAAGTGAAGGAGAAGTTTTATTTTGTGTCTCATACAACTGACACTAATTGTATGAGACTCCTTTTTGTCTCACAAATTTATGGACCCCAATCTTACACTTCTGGGTCCAGAGAAATCTAGGCCCACAAAATTGTGAGACAAAAAGGTTGCTTCATACAACTAGTGTAAGTTGTATGAGACGCAAAATAAAAGTTTCCGAAGTGAAGGTAGATTAATCCAAGAGTTACCAGGTATTTGATGATTCCTACTTCAGGCGTATCTATTGCCAGTCATCTGAATCCTGAAGATCCTTTTCTATTCCAGTCCAATTACCTTAGAAAAACTACTTAATTCAATGCAGAGACAACTCCAGGGAGGTAATTTTTATCCAAAATTTTGAGCCACTAACCCTACAGTTGTACTTTATCTTCAGCAGCCGATTTATTGATCCAACTCTATCATGCAGAGAAAGAGGTGGATGCCTCCCTTTTCATTTCGTATATATATATGCATCCTTTTTACGTGCGGGTATTTCTATCTACGGGAGTTGCTCATTTTATAATGGAGCTACTATACGGTTCCACTGCAACTTGAAATATCTTCTTCTAATCTTGTTTATCTTCAATCTAAGACACATTAGCTGTGGTTAACAGCCAATATCTTATCATTTGGCTGTGGTTAACAGGTAAAGAAGTCAATCTTTAGAAGGTTTGGGCATCAAAATGATGCATTGATCACTTCTTTATCTATTAACCACAGCCAAATGATAAACGATTTCTTCTCTGCCGCAGTGATCCACATAGTCTGTTTTGCAGTTTTCCTTTTTGTGTCACAGTATGTTGGCGGTAGACACAGAGCTAGTGACTCAGTTGCGCAACTACCGGGGTATAATTCAGAATTACTGTTTTCTTGAGGCTAACATGGATTATTAGAAGGTACAGGTTAAGTCTCTCAACAAAGTTTATTACATTCAGTTCGCCCCTTTGAGGTTCCTTCTCTGCGTCTGTAAGACTATGATCACCTGAGCTGAGAGATCCTATTTTCAGCTTCAGCACTTACTATTGTACTAAAGACTTCCAAGTTTTTGACAAATTTGGATATATAGCTTACTCTTAGCACATTTATCAGAGGAACTTCATGTACGTGCTGAGTATTTGATTTTAATTTTGATAAGAGGGTTGCTTTGATGATAAGCAATCCCCATATGGTAAGTGACAGAGAGAAAAAGAAGAAAGTGGGTTCAGAAGGAGAATTAAGAAGGCAACATGTGGTTACACCGAAATCGGTACACGCATTGAACTGAGATTAAATTACTAATGTATCCCTAAAGTATTCACACTATACCAAGAATACAACTTTCATTGCTTTTTGCACCATCGACCGTAGCAGTGTTCGTCCCACCCAACTGCCACTTCTATAATATCGTAATTTTCATGTGCTTGATTTGTAAAGAAAACTAGAAAGAATTAATCTTGGCTTGCACATGAGATGCGTTTGAATCCCATCGTTAGCTTTCATTTAAAAAAAATATTTCAAATGTGTCAGGTATTGTCACACAATTCAATACTTCAAAAAGGTTGAATTGGCTAACCCACTATCCCTGTCCTTTCTTCTTTAGTTTTTGATACGATCCGAAATATACAAATAACAGAATATAAAAACAATATTAATTAAAGTAAAACTAGTAATAGATTTAATTAAGATAATTAAAGTTATCTGAATAATAAAATATAGAAGAAAATCTAAAATACTAATTGAACGTCTTAAACAATAATTGAAATATTATTTGATCGTCTTTCATAACCGATAAATTAGAAACCCGAAATATTTAAAAAAAAAATGGAAAGAAGATTATACTCAAGAACCCAAGTCTTGAAAATAGGTAATCTAAAGTCAAACTCGAAACTAGAGGTTACAAATCTCTATCAAAAGTGTTGTTTGAGATGATCAATTATGGTTCTAAATTTTCTTCTATACTTCATTATTCAAATTACTCTAATTATTTTAATCAAATTTATCATTAGTTTCGTTTTAATTAATATTATTTTTATATTCCGTTGTTTGTGTATCTCGGATCGTATCAGTTTTATTATGAGTTTCAAAGTATCATTCTTTATGAATCTTCTCTCCTTCACACTTGAGCTTCAACATTATAAACATACAACTTTATCCTTATGACCGGTCAAGATTTTGAGTGAGTTCCCTTGAACTATATTATAGTATGTACGGTAATCTTTTATTTTCATACACATGAAATTGGGAGTGCCTCACAAAATGCCAGCTCGTATATTAAGGTGTTTGCTTACATTATTGCAATTATTAATGCTATTTTAACCAATTAATTTTACGTAAAGAAGTTTTTATTTTCATGTCATTTCTATATATTTTAGGGTCTAAAAATTTGCTCGCATTTTACCAAATAAATACTTTGAAAATAAAAATAACAACTTAATATATTATAACAACTAATATGTAGGAACACGCGATAATCTAAACGCATTAGATAGCGTAAATCGTAAAACGAGAGCTTACTTGTCTTTATGAAGCGGAAACAAAAACGGATGAACCGTGGCTGGAATTACTGGTCGGCGGTGTTTGTTACAGTATATTGGAGCAACTCTTAATTCCACAGTCTAAACCTTAGTTTGATTGTGGGAAAAACTAGCGTGGGAAAAATACTGCTCTTCGTATTTTTAATGTACACACTAAACGTACTTATATATGAAATATTATGGTTAACTAATAACCTTATTAGGCCTTAGAGAATCCCTCATGAGTCGATCCAATATTTCCTACATCTTCCACTCACACATAATGGAAGTGCTCATCTAGCCTGAGAAACATATTCTCAACTCATCTCCCCAGTCATTCATACAGAGAAGTAGACCGTGCGACCAACATACTATATGAGCTAAGTGTTATACATCTGTTAGGAGTATATAGCCGCTCGTCAAGCGCAAACCTGCTAGTAGACCATAAAGTATGCAGTACCCTAAATCATATAAATCACATTTGATATAGTCACAAAATCTCATAAATCATTATTTATTATATTCACAATCATAACTCATTAGTTGTAATTGGTGCACCAATAAATACAAATAAATGAGATTCCATCAATGGCCGTCCTCCTCTCATGATTCCCTTACATTAGTATGACTGCTTTTCTAGTTATGCTCCGTTAGACCGAATCTGTGTTCATGGTCTTTTGGAAATATACTAAGATAGCTAACATCACACTAAGTCTCAAATATCTAATCCGAACGGTACAAAATCTTAATCTATCATAAAGCTTTGGGTCTCATGCACCAATAAGTTGAGAATGGATTTATGTTAACCCAATAGGTCGATATTAGCACAAATGGTATGAAACATGTGCTACAACACTTTCTCCTTTTTCCCAAGGAGAGTATGTCTTTATCTCATAAAGAACGCTGTAAAGATGATATTTAGACACTATAAGTATCTAATTTGAGTTTTTAGTCTACAATGTCATTTTAACTCACATCTGGCTCACAAAGTAGACTAGGTGAATGTTTTTCACTCTAATGACTTTATGTCATTGTTTAAACGACATTCTAATTATAAGCGAATATCTCTCAAAGTATCCCTATGATAATTTTTCTTTAAACCATGTCTCATTTCCCCACAACACTAAGATAAGGAGGCTGTTATCTGTGTGAGAAGGCCAACCTTTTGTCTACCTGACATACTTATAGAAAAAATAAAGAATGCACATAACATTCAATGATAAAATATGTATGTATGTAAATCAACTTTATTGATAATCAAAGAACATCAGTTTGTGAAATTGAGAAAATAAATAACAAAATAAAGTATTTTAGAGTCTACGCAACCCTTGAGACCTAGTATGTCTCACAAATACATCTCTAGACAAAGGCTTGGTCAATGAATCTGCTGACATATCTTTTGTAGACACATATTTCGCATAAACTACCTTGCGTGTAACCATGTCTCTCGCATAGTTATACTTGATATCTATATGTTTGGTTTTACAATGGAACTTTGGTTCCTTAGTGGAGGATATTGCAGCAAAAAAAACTGTCATAGTATACTAATATTGATTCGGTATTTTCAGTGATATCCAACTAGTGATCCAAAAACTTTTCCAACCAAACGACTTCTTGTGCTGATGATGCGAGAGCCAAGTATTCGGATTCCATCGTAGATAGTGATACACATGATTGTTTCTTGCTACTCCATGATATAGCACCATTACTGAGTAAGAAAATGCATGCTAAGGTAGACTTCCTCTCATCTAGATCTCTTTCATAATCAGCATCACTGTATCCAACTAATCGCAGATCCTTGACGCCTTGATAACAAAGGGCATAATCAGCAGTTCCCTTTAGATATCTCATGATACTCTTTACTGCTTGCCAATATGTTAAGTTTAATATCTACTTACCAAGCCATCTGCTTGACAGATATCAAGTATAGTGTACACCATAACACACATTAGACTTCTGACTGCGTTCCTATAAGGAACTCAGCTCATTCTCTCTGTCTCTTCAGGAGTCTTAGGACACATTTGGCTTCCCAAGGTATGGCCCTTACTGATAGAAGTTTCAATCAGGCTACTATTTTGAATATTAAATTATTCAAGAACTTTTCTAATGTAATTTTCTTGTGAGAGAAATAATAGTTTCTTTGGACGATCTCTTGAAATCTTAACTCCAAGAGTATATGCAGCTTCACCCATATCATTCATCTCAAATTGGGATGATACCCATGACTTTATCTCAGTAATAAACTCCTTATCAGTTCCAGCTATAAGTATGTCATCTACATACAATGTTAAAATCACAAGCTTGTTTCTTGATCTCTTGGTATAAATGAAATGGTCTTCATCCATCATGGTAAAACTATTGGATACAAGAACATTTTGAAAGCGTATATAGCACTGCCTTGAAGATTGTTTGAGACTATAAATAGACTTCAAAAGTCTATAAACCTTTTGTTCGTGGCCCTTTTCCATGGAACACGTAGGCTATTCATTATAGATTTCTTCATCTAGTTCTCCATTGAGAAAGGCAGTCTTTACATCTATCAGATATAATTCAAGATCCAGACTTGAAACAATAGCTAGAAGCAGGCAAACCGAGGTAAATGATACAGCAGGCGAAAGTTTCTTCATAGTCTACTCCTTTCTGCTGTGTATACCCTTTCGCCACCAGTCGAGCCTTATATCTCTTAACCGTGCCATCAGCCTTAAGCTTAATTTTGAGAATCCATTTGCTCCCAATTGATTTGCGTCCTTCGGGGAGGTCAACTAGCTCCCAAACTTTATTGACTCTCAAGAATCCAATTCATCTTCCATTGCTTTTGTCCATTTATTCTTAGATAGGCTCGAAAGAGCCTCTTCTACATTTTTATGCTCGTTTTCTTCTTGTAGGATCATCATAAATAGTTCATCGCCTTCAATATCAAATTGTCGGGGGGAAATCTTTTTACGATAACCACTTCTTATTTGTGATTCATCATTATTTCCATTTGGATCAATGTTGCTCCCACTCGGATCAAGATTATTCGTCCCGCTCCCACTTGGAACAAGATCTGTGACCATCTCGCTCCCACTTGGAACAAGATCTATTTGGTCACTTCCACTAAATGTAGAAGCATTAGTTTTATTTGCATCTGATGATGAAGGAGGTCTTTGATGAGAAACTAATTCATCATCTCCTAAAATCTCCCACTCGAATGAAGTGATCCTTGTACTTCTTGATCCATTATCTCAAATAAGGTTAGGTCTTGACCCCTTCATAGGGAACTCGTCCTCTAAGAATGTGACATCCCATGATTCAGACTCAATTACACTCTCACTGTCTTGCTGACCAATAAACACACAACCCTTTTGTTGGAAACACGTTCTCAAGGCCTTATACTAAAACTTATGTTCTTATGTGTAGGTTTTGATGAATGACAAACAAGCGCAAATTGATATATGACGAAGTTCAAGTACAAGCGCACAATTGGTGGATAACGAGATTCAAGCACAAGACAAAGTTCTATAGTTTAAATGAGTCGTTCTTAATTGTGATCTTGATCCGACAACTTGACACATGACATGGCTTCTCTCGTAAAACTATTTTTTACAAAATCATGCATATTTAATTTAATGCTAATTGATTTTAAATCATGCATATTTACTTCAGTCAAAATGATTGTTAAACATGCCTCTAAAATCTGGACTAAGATAATCGATTATGTACTTATGATAATCGATTATGTTAAGCCAAGACTGCATGACAATCGATTGTGAACTAATGATAATCGATTGTGTTAAGGCAGTGAGCATCAGGTTTTTCAAAACCTGCATGACAATCGATTGTGAACCTTATGACAATCGATTGTGATGAGGCAGTGTCCATCAAAGTTTTTCAAAACTCAGAACAATCGATTGTGAAGCTAATGACAATCGATTGTGAAGAGACAGTGTCCATCAGATTTTTAAAAGACACAAAATAATCGATTGTGAACATATGACAATCGATTGTGTTGAGGCAGTGTCTTCCAGACTTTTTCAAAGTTATTAAATAATCGATTGTGAGTATATAACAATCGATTGTCACGAGGCAGTGTCTAAAATGATTTTCAAAGTCTGATAATAATCGATTGTTAACATTGCACAATCGATTGTGAAGCTGACCGTTGTCGTAAAGTTTTCAAATACCGTCAGGTAATCGATTGTTGATTTTGTACAATCGATTGTTGATATTAAAATCTGGAAAAGATTTTTTGAACGTTGCTGAATAATCGATTGTTGATTTTGTACAATTGATTGTTGAAATTAAAATCTGGAAAGAATTTTTTGAACGTTGCTGAATAATCGATTATTGATTTGGTATAATCGATTGTTTTACGTAAAATCTGGAAATGATTTTTTGAATGTTGCCAATAATCGATTGTTGATCTTGGACAATCGATTGTTAAGCGTAAAATCTGGGATTGATTTTTGGTACGATTGGCAAACAATCAATTGTGGCTTCCTGACAATCGATTGTCACAGAGTAAAATCAGCAACTCTTAATTGGCAATTAGGCAACGGTAATGCCAAGTTTTTCAACTATAAATACAGCTTCATTTCAGTGTTTTAAACACAACAACACACAACAAACTGATCATTCTATTGCTATAAGCTTGCATACTATTGTTTATCATTTTATATTCATTCCATAAAGCTTTTTTGAGAGCCAAAGTCTTGTCCATAGTTGTTGTGATCTTGAGCTTACTTCTTTTACTCATATCTACTCATTAAGGAGTGTTTTGTTTGAGTGTTTAGTGTTTTGTACACTTGTAAGAGAATTGTGATTCTCTTGTTGTAAGGAACTTGTATTTCCTTGGTTGAAGTCTTGGAGTGTTGTATCTCCGAGCAAAGGTGTTAAGGCTTGTGTCCTTAAGTTGTAAAGGTTTGTTGAGCACCCGTAAGCTTGACAAGTTAGTGAAAAATCTCGAGAGAGTCTCTCGGGGACTGGACTAGCCACGTGTTGTGGTGAACCAGAATACATCGGTGCGTTCTTTCCTTTTGTTTATTTAACGCACTTAATTATTTCCTGCAAATTTTAATTTCCGCAAGTTTACGCTAAATTTTATTATAACGCTATTCACCCCCCCTCTAGCGTTAAGCGTATTATCTAACAATTGGTATCAGAGCCCAACTCTTTGAAGACTTAACAGTTTGAGAGAAACTTCCATGGCTTCTACTCGTGACTCTTTTGCAGGAATTGATGAAGGACAATGCTCCACACGACCACCTCTATTCAACGGTACAAACTACACGTACTGGAAGGAGAGGATGAAAATTTTCGTTCAAGCAAACAACTTTCATCTCTAGAAGGTGATAACGAAGGGAAATCAAATTCCAACCAAAAAGGTTGAAAACGAATGGGTTCCCAAGTCCGAAGAAGAATATGACGCGGATGATATCCGAAAGGTGCAAAATAATGCTAAAGCAATTAATTTATTATATTGTGCTGTAAATGCTGATGATTACAGGAAAATATCGTGTTGCACAACGGCGAAGGAAATGTGGGACAAGCTGGAAATTACGTACGAAGGTACGGACCAGGTAAGGGAAGCCAAAATTGATTTCCTAACCCATGCTTATGAATTATTTCACATGAAGGAAGGTGAAAAGGTGGATGAAATATTTGAACGATTTTCAATAATCGTAAATGATCTACATGCTCTCAAGAAGACATTCACGGATAGAGAACTTGTTCGAAAAATTCTTAGAAGTCTCACTCCGGCATGGCGATCAAAGGCCGACGCAATCCAAGAATCCATTGGCGTCTCAAATGTCACCATCGACGCATTAAGAGGTAACCTTAAGACTTATGAGCCTACTATACTTAACCCTCTTGTTGATGATCAAAGGAGGCAAAGAATAGCGCTTAAGGCAAGCACAAGCCAACCTCAAGTTGATGAGGACGGAGAAAACGAGTTTGGACTCGTTATCAAAAGATTTCAAAAGTTCATGCGAAAGGAGTATGAACGAAAAGGCAAAAAGCAAGGCGAACAAATAAAGTGCTATGAATGCGGTGAAACCGGGCACATCAAATCAAATTGCCCAAACATCAAAAAGGAGAAGAAACCTTTTAAGAAGCAACGCGCATACATTTCTTGGGGAGGAGACTCTGGAGATGAGTCAAGCGAAGAAGAAGAAGAAGAAGACGAAGCCGCAAACCTTTGTCTTATGGCGCAAGAAGACAAGCAAGATGAGGTATGTCAAATCTCTTCTAAAAACTTCTTTACTCTTGAAGAAATGCAAACTGCTTTTGATGAGCTATTTACTGAATTTATTAAAGCTTCAAAAACTGTCAAGAGCATTAAAGAAAATGCTTCTCTAAATGAAAAATATTTTCAATAACAGCTTTCTTTGAAAGAAAAGGAGTTAGAAAAACTGGTTTTAGAAAATGAGAAGCTGAAAGAGGAAAACAAGTTTTTCGGAAAAAGAAGCGCCGACAAGCCCGAAAGTTCTATTAAAAATTGCTCTTCTTGCATGCATCTCGAAAATGAGGTAGATAGACTTAAAGGTACCTTAGATAAGTTTAATTCTTCCCACAAAAATTTGAATAAGGTCCTTGTTAATTTGAAATCAACCAAGCATGGCATAGGCTTTAAGAATGAGCCTAAAGAAAAGGTTGACGCCAAACCCCAACCACCTAAGGCTCAACCTAGGATTAATAAAACAAATGCTTATCGTAGAAATAGCAATCCTAGAACAAATATGCATGCTAGACCAAGTGTTGAACATTTTAGAAAACCTAGAAATGACTACCCTAGAAATGATGCATATTCTAGGCCAAACACTAGAAAGAGTTTTGAACCTCTTAGAACATCTAGACATGACCATTACTCTAGAAACGCTGCTCATTTTAAAACTAATAGTAGGAGAAATGGTTCTCATAAAATGTGCAATAGTCATAATGAAAATAGAGTAATTCATTTTCGTCCATCAAGTTACTATGAACCTAGAAGGATGCATAACCCCAACGTGACTTGTCATTATTGTAGACGCATTGGTCATATTGCCCCTGCATGCTTTACACAACATAGACATATCACTCAATCGCATCATTATAATATGCCTAACCCTCAAGGACCCAAAATGGCATGGGTACCTAAAACGCATTAATTTGTTTTGTAGGTGTTTGAAGGGATCAAGTGTACTATGGTACCTTGATAGTGGATGCTCCAAACATATGACGGGAGACGAATCCAAATTCCTTCAACTAAAACACAAAGAAGGAGGAAGTGTGATTTTTGGGGATAACAATAAAGGAAAGATTATTGGCATCGGATCGTCGGTAAGGATGAAAATTCCTCTATTAAGCATATATTACTTGTGAAAGGTTTAAAGCATAATCTCTTGAGCATAAGTCAATTATGTGACAAGGGAAATCTTGCCCTATTTGATTCGGATGAATGCTTTGTGTTTAGACGTAGTGATTTTAAAATTATCCTTCGTGGTTTTAGAGTGGATAATATTTATATGGTAGATCTTGCAAATTCCTCACCCGAATATGTTGATTGTCTTATGAGTAAAGAGGATGATACTTGGTTATGGCATCGTAGAGCAGCACATATCAACATGCATCTTTTGAACAAATTGATTTCTCAAAACTTAGTTATTGGCCTTCCCAATTTGAAATTTGAAAATGACTCTATCTGTGATTCTTGTCAAAAAGGGAAGCAAACAAAAGCATCTTTCAAATCCAAAAATATTGTTTCAACTTCTAGACCATTGCAATTGCTTCACATGGATTTATTTGGATCATCTCGCATTGAAAGTCTAGGAAGAAATCGTTATGCTTTTGTGATTGTTGATGATTATTCTAGATTTACTTGGACTTTATTTCTTGCCAATAAAAGTGATGCTTTTCAGAATTTTAAATATTTTCTTAAGCGTGTTCAAAACGAGAAGGAAACAACCGTCACTTCAATTAGAAGTGATCATGGGGGAGAGTTTGATCACAATCTCTTTGTGGACTTTTGTGACGAACTCGGTATCGAGCATACCTTTTCCGCTCCACGTACACCACAACAAAATGGGGTGGTGGAAAGGAAAAATAGGTGTCTCGAAGAGATGGCTAGAACCATGCTCGAAGAGGCCAAGATTCCCAAACATTTTTGGGCGGATGCCGTGAGTACCGCATGCTACATCTTAAATAGAGTAGTCATAAGGCCAATACTCATGAAGACCCCTTATGAACTCTACAAGGGAAAGAAACCAAATATCTCCCATTTTAGAGTATTCGGTTGTAAATGTTTTATTCATAACAATGGCAAAGATCAATTGGGAAAGTTTGATGCTAAGTCCGATGAGGGAATTTTCATTGGTTATTCCTCACGTAGCAAAGCATATAGGGTTTTTAATAAAAGAACCGAAACTGTGGAGGAATCCCCTCATGTTGTATTTGCCGAAAATAATGCTCGCTTGGCGAGAAAGGATACCAGTTTTGATCTTGCAGGTATTTTAGATAGCTTGAAAGACAAAATACAAGAGGAAACGCCTAAAGAAAATCAAGACGAAATTTTGAAACAACCAACGGAGGAAGCGCCATAATTGGAGAATGAAACGAAAATGCCTAACAAGTGGAGGACAATTAAAGATCACCCTCTCGAATAGGTAATTGGCGACGTAGGAGAAAAGGTAAGTACCCGAAACTCCCTTAAGAACACCTTAGGACATACTGCTTTTGTGTCTCAAATTGAACCAACAACCATCTCCGAAGCAATTGGGGATGAATTTTGGACCTTGGCAATGCAAGAGGAGCTTAACCAATTCAAATGGAATGACGTTTGGGATTTGGTGCCAAGACCCGAAAATCATACCATAATAGGTACGAAATGGGTTTTTCGAAACAAACTAGATGAAAATGGTGTAATCACTAGAAACAAAGCTAGGCTTGTAGCAAAAGGCTATAATCAAGAAGAGGGTATTGACTATGAAGAAACATATGCTCCCGTAGCTAGATTAGAAGCTATTCGTCTATTGCTCGCTTTTGCCTCTTCTATGAATTTCAATTTATATCAAATGGATGTGAAAAGTGCTTTTCTAAATGGTGTTATACAAGAAGAAGTTTATGTTGAACAACCCCCCGGTTTTGAAGATTTTAAATCTCCCGATCATGTTTTCAAACTCAAAAAGGCTCTCTATGGTTTAAAACAAGCTCCCCGAGCTTGGTATGAAATATTGAGTAAATTTCTATTGGAAAATGATTTCATTAGGGGGAAAGTTGACACCACCCTTTTTGTTAAGCATAAAAACAATGATATTTTATTAGTTCAAATATATGTGGATGATATCATATTTGGTGCTACTAACAATGTCTTATGCAAGGAATTTTCCGATTTAATGACAAGCGAATTTGAGATGTCTATGATGGGTGAGTTAACATTCTTTTTGGGATTACAAGTAAAGCAAATGAAAGAAGGTACGTTCATTTGCCAAGCCAAATATTGCAAAGAATTGCTGAAACGATTTGAAATGAACAATGCAAAAGCAATGGCGACTCCCATGAGCACATCCGATCATCTAGACAAAGATGAGAAAGGTAAGGAAGCGACACTAAGAAGTATCGAGGTATGATCGGCTCTCTTCTCTATCTTACTGCTAGTCGTCCGGACATCATGTTTAGCGTGTGCTTATGCGCCCGTTATCAATCGTGTCCGAAGGAGTCTCACCTTACTGCGGTAAAACGGATTTTGAAGTACCTTGTTGGTACTACAAATGTGGGTCTATGGTACCCCAAAGGTTCTTCATGCCAACTCGTTGGCTATTCCGACTCCGATTTTGCTGGATGCAAATTGGACCGCAAGAGCACTAGTGGCACTTGCCATTTGCTCGGTAGCTCTCTCGTTTCTTGGTTTAGCAAGAAACAAGTAAGTGTTGCGTTGTCCACAACCGAGGCTGAATATGTAGCCGCGGGGAGTTGTTGCGCTCAAATCCTATGGATGAAACAACAACTCTTGGACTATGGCCTAAGTCTTGATCATATCCCTCTTAGATGTGATAAGACTAGTGCCATATGCTTGACGAAGAACCCCGTTCTTCATTCGCGAACAAAACACATTGAAATTAGACATCATTTTATAAGAGATCACGTTCTCAAGGGCGATGTCGAAATCGAATTTGTTGAAACCAAAGACCAATTGGCCGACATCTTTACTAAGCCCTTAGAGAAAGAGTCCTTCTTCCGAATTCGTAGTGAAATTGGGATTCTTGACTCCACGTTGATCTAAGTCATGCATTGCATCTTTTTATCTTACATGATTTCTAACTTGAGCGTCGGAGACGTCTAACGAATTTTTGCAGGTATCGCCCTAAAGGTAGGGGGAATTATAAAGCATAACGCGCAATAATCAAGTCTTCTTCAGAAAAATCGGTCTCTGTCGTCTAAATAATCGATTATCTCGTATCAATAATCGATTGTTCTACTATTACTTGAGTTACTGTACTCTCTTTAAGTAATCACGTTTTCTTTCCAATAAATAAACAAGTTTTATTTACATCTTTGGCATCTTCTTATATTATTTTTGCTAATGGCAAAAGGGGGAAGATAACGGGTATGCACTCTCAATATTCATAAGCTTAAATTGAGGGGAAATTCATATATAAAGGGGGAACTAATCGCATACTTATTGCATATCTTTACTTGTCTTGAATCGTCATTATAAATTGTTTAAGTTGCATATCCCGCTTAAAGTTTGCCATTATCAAAAAGGGGGAAATTGTTGGAAACACGTTCTCAAGGCCTTATACTAAAACGTGTGTTCTTATGTGTAGGTTTTGATGAATGACAAACAAGCGCAAATTGATATATGATGAAGTTCAAGTACAAGGGCACAATTGGTGGATAACGAGATTCAAGCACAAGACAAAGTTCTATAGTTTAAATGAGTCGTTCTTAATTGTGATCTTGATCCGACAACTTGACTCATGACATGGCTTCTCTCGTAAAACTATTTTTTACAAAATCATGCATATTTAATTTAATGCTAAATGATTTTAAATCATGCATATTTACTTCAGTCAAAATGATTTTTAAACATGCCTCTAAAATCTGGACTAAGATAATCGATTATGTACTTATGATAATCGATTATGTTAAGCCAAGACTGCATGACAATCGATTGTGAACTAATGATAATCGATTGTGTTAAGGCAGTGAGCATCAGGTTTTTCAAAACCTGCATGACAATCGATTGTGAACCTTATGACAATAGATTGTGATGAGGCAGTGTCCATCAAAGTTTTTCAAAACTCAGAACAATCGATTGTGAAGCTAATGACAATCGATTGTGAAGAGACAGTGTCCATCAGATTTTTAAAAGACACAAAATAATCGATTGTGAACATATGACAATCGATTGTGTTGAGGCAGTGTCTTCCAGACTTTTTCAAAGTTATTAAATAATCGATTGTGAGTATATAACAATCGATTGTCACGAGGCAGTGTCTAAAATGATTTTCAAAGTCTGATAAATAATCGATTGTTAACATTGCACAATCGATTGTGAAGCTGACCGTTGTCGTAAAGTTTTCAAATACCGTCAGGTAATCGATTGTTGATTTTGTACAATCGATTGTTGATATTAAAATCTGGAAAAGATTTTTTGAACGTTGCTGAATAATCGATTGTTGATTTTGTACAATCGATTGTTGAAATTAAAATCTGGAAAGGATTTTTTGAACGTTGCTGAATAATCGATTATTGATTTGGTATAATCGATTGTTTTACGTAAAATCTGGAAATGATTTTTTGAATGTTGCCAATAATCGATTGTTGATCTTGGACAATCGATTGTTAAGCGTAAAATCTGGGATTGATTTTTGGTACGATTGGCAAACAATCGATTGTGGCTTCCTGACAATCGATTGTCACAGAGTAAAATCAGCAACTCTTAATTGGCAATTAGGCAACGGTAATGCCAAGTTTTTCAACTATAAATACAGCTTCATTTTAGTGTTTTAAACACAACAACACACAACAACTGATCATTCCATTGCTATAAGCTTGCATACTATTGTTTATCATTTTATATTTATTCCATAAAGCTTTTGAGAGCCAAAGTCTTGTCCATAGTTGTTGTGATCTTGAGCTTACTTCTTTTACTCATATCTACTCATTAAGGAGTGTTTTGTTTGAGTGTTTAGTGTTTTGTACACTTGTAAGAGAATTGTGATTCTCTTGTTGTAAGGAACTTGTGTTTCCTTGGTTGAAGTCTTGGAGTGTTGTATCTCCGAGCAAAGGTGTTAAGGCTTGTGTCCTTAAGTTGTAAAGGTTTGTTGAGCACCCGTAAGCTTGGCAAGTTAGTGAAAAATCTCGAGAGAGTCTCTCGGGGACTGGACTAGCCACGTGTTGTGGTGAACCAGAATACATCGGTGCGTTCTTTCCTTTTGTTTATTTAACGCACTTAATTATTTCCTGCAAATTTTAATTTCCGCAAGTTTACGCTAAATTTTATTATAACGCTATTCACCCCCCTCTAGCGTTAAGCGTATTATCTAACACCTTTGAGGTTTCAGAGTATCTTATAAAGATACTTTTCTTTCCCCTCGGTCCCAATTTGACATATTTATGAGAGGAATCATGTGTATAGGTAGCACAACCCCAAGGTCTTAATACACTTAGGTTGGGTTGTCTTCCAGTCGATATCTCATATCGAGTGGTAGTAACTGATTTGTAGGCACTCAGTTAAGTACAAAGGTGGCAATAAGTAACACATCACCCCAGAGAGGTTAGCTTGTGCCATCATTGACCTAACTATTTCTAAGAGCGTTATATTTCTTTTCTCCGCAACACTATTTTGTTGTGGAGTTTTTAGTATAGTCAAATGATGAACTATTCCCGTTCCATCACATAAATTATTAAATTGAGTTGATAAATATTCATGATCACGATCAGTTCGAAGAGATTTATCTTCTTGTCTAATTGATTTTTCAGTAAGCTCATATAGCTTTTGAAGTAACTTATTGCTTTTGATTTGTGGGAATCAAATAGACATAACTGAAACGGGTAAATTCATCAATAAATGTGATGAATCAGCTTGCTCCATGCCTAGCCCTAACATTCATAGGCCTACAGATGTCGGAATGGACTAATGTCAAATGATATTCGGCTCTAGTCACTTGACCAAAAGGTTTTCTTACAGATTTCTAGCTAGACAATTTTCACAAGTGGATAATTCCACATGTTCAATGCTGGAAAGCAAACCTTATTTTGCTAACCTTTGCATTCTTTGTTGGCCAATACGATCAAGTCTAGCATGCCGTATGTTTACATCACTATCATATTTATGTGAAAAAACAAATATAGAAAAACTAACATTATTTTTATTAAATGAATCATAATCCAAATCTATAATAATTAAACCTCCACTCATATGACTAAAACCAAATAAAGTTGAACTATAAGTCAACTTGGCATAACTGCCACGACAAAACAAGTCAAATCCTAACTTAAGCAAAACTGAAACTGAAATAATATTCCGGCGAACTGTTGGTGCAAAGAGAACATCGTGTAGTACTAGGTCTCAACCACCACGCAGGACTAACTTGCATGTACTAATCCTTTCAACAACAACTTTATTGGTTTTGGCTACATATATCCACTTTGCTATACGTGGAACTCGCCGAAATTCAACAAATGCAGAACGTTCCCAAGCTATGTGGTATGTTGCTTCTGAGTCTACAATCCATAAAAAAATAGTTCAGTTAGAAAAACAAAACTAGAAACACAAAGTTCACTAATTCGTGCATCATTAAATACCTTTCTAGGAGGCTCGGAGTAATCTCTAGCATAGTGACCCTTTTGGTCACAGTTATAGGATTTTACTATAGCAACTTTCACACGTTTGGGACGTCTATTCTTGACTTTTTTTAGTCTTTGCTATTATAGCAGGCTAAACTTGAGGTTACCCTCTCTTATTTCTCCAGTTTATTTTCTTTGAATCACTCTTGGTTTTGGAGGTTGTTGCCATGTGCAACTCAGCTATTGGCTTTGCAGCCTGAAGTCGTTCCTCCTCTAACTCAAGGTATCTCCTGACATCTTCCAGAATTGTGATTCGCTCATTATGGGTCAAATTCATTTTCATATGATCCCAAGAACTAGGTAAAGAACATATGACAGCTTGGGTTTGTTGTTATCACTCAACACATGACTAGCATCTTTCAACTCTCCGATCATATTTATCATTTGCCTCAGATGTGTTTTCATTGAATATTCTAGGCGTTTCTTATATGAGTCAAATTTGATCATTAAGGATCTCAACCTTGCAGTGGACCAGGTACCAAACCTTTTCCTCAAAGCATTCCAAAGATCCATACCTCTTTAGTGATCCTTAAACCCCCTTAGAATGTCATCATCTAAGATGCTCAACAACATAATGTCATCATTAAATTTTCTAGCGTGTTAAACAAATTAACAAATAAATTTAATGTTAAACAAATTAATATTTTGAAGCATGTTAAACAAATTAATAAATAAATTTAATGTTAAATACATTAACATTTCAAGCATGTTAAATAAATTAACAAATAAATGTAATGTTAAACAAATTAATATTTCAAGCAATTGGATAATAATACAATTATAGTTTCATTAAAAGAATACAAATACTAAATTTATATTTTAAAAATTAAGTCCATATGACTAATTTTATAGTGTGAAATTTATTTTTTTCTTAAAAAAAATAATAGAACTAAATTTAAATTCTATTAAGAAATTAACGCAAAATAATTTTTAAAATGGGCCATAATCCCAAATTCTTAAAAATATGCTCATTTCAGGAATTGAAGAAATCCTTTTTTTTAAAAAAATAAATCGAATTGGGCCTTTAGCCCAATCTGAAGATTTGCCCATTTCGAAAAGGAATTTTTACCTCCTATAGCAAAAGTTAATATCTTGTTTATTTTAAATAAATACCGTTTAAAAAATATATATTATTTAGATAACTTTTAAGATTTACAGCAAAATATTTAATTTTGGTTACCTCCTAGCCCTAAACCACTAAATACGTTATTCAGTTACACTATTTCTGCCACGACCCCAGTTCACCCTCCATGAACATATCATGATGGCACCTAATTCCTACAACTACGTAAGCCTAACAATGTGAACAATAATATAACTTGCGGAAACATTTAATTTAAATTAAGCAAAACTAGAAGAAAATGGTATATATGTGCCACTTGGCATATACAACTCAGAAGTAAAAATACGGAAGTCTACAATCTCGTCCCAAAACTCGAAAACTCAAGGGCACCACATGCTAATAGAGATGCAATATGATGCTCTAACTCCAGAATGTCTAAACAACTGAAAGAAAAGGATAGAATAACTACTAAAGCTGGAAGAAAATACAGACTCCTGGTCTGCGGATGTGGCAGATATACCTCGAAGTCTCCGCTAGATCTCTCCACCTCGAGGATAGTACGTTTGAGTGGAGATAACTGGATCTGCACATGAAAAACATGCGCAGAAGGGGCATGAGTACACCACAACGGTACTTAGTAAGTGCCATGCCTAACATAGGTTAAGTAGTGACGAGAAAAGGTCCGGACTCTAAACGAGATAAATACGGAAATTGTAATATAAAGCAGAAAAATAAGAAAATACTCGTAAATACTACTCACAACAGTAACCACAATCGGGGATCTCTTGGTATCCTCAAATCTTACAATTTCATGTTCCAGGGATCTGTTGGTATCCCGAGGATATCTTGGTATCCTCAAATCTTATAATTTCATGTACTAGGAATCTCTTGGTATCCCGAGGATTTCTTGGTATCCCGAGGATCTCTAGGTATCCTCACATCTTACAATTTCATGTGACAGGTATCTCTTGGTATCCCGAGGATCTCTTGGTATCCTCAAATCTTAATATTTCATGTGCCAAGGATCTCTTGGTATCCCCGCACCCTCATACCAGAATATATCAAGTGCAGGGAGATCTCCAGAGAGGTTAACCCGTAGTACCAATTTAAAAAAACACAATAGAAACCCAAACATTAGGATAAATATTAACTCAAGATAAGAAATAGAAAATCCTAGCCAAACATACTACACGGAGCACAACCAAGACAGTCTAAGCACCTAGGCATGTAAGTCAAATAAATATGCTTCTCTAAACTAGCATAGAATAATCTTGAAAATTAAGATAAACAGGTAAGCAAGAAAACTCAGTTTAAATACTTCAAGTAATAACGGATTTCCAACAATTTGCTCAAGTACGCGCTCGTCACCTCACGTACGAGGCATTCAAATACCAACATCATGTCCTAAGGGGAAGAAGTCCCCACACAAAGCTAGACAAGCCACTTACCTCAAACTGGCTCCAATTCAACTTGAAACCACACATTTTTCATGAGTACCCGACTCCAAATGGCCAAAATCTATTCATTTCAATTACATCTCGTAAATGACATCTCAAACAACTAACTCAACTATTCAATTTAAAGCTAAGACACACTATTAGGTAAAATAACCAAAATGCCCCTAAGGCCAACATGTTCAAAACCCGAGCTTTGAACCAACATCCGGGTACCATTCCCCCACGAACCCAAATATATGATTTATTTTGAAATCGGACATTAAATTAAGGTCCAAATCCCCAATTTTAGAAAAACCTAGGATCTACCCCAAGCCTCGAATTTCATCCATAAAAAATCATCGATTTTATGTTGAAAACATGTTAAATAATGTTAAAGATTGAAATAAATAAGTAAACACCAACTTACAAACGATTTGGAAAAGGTCTTGTTCTTAGAAAATTGCCCAAAGGAGTAGTGTTTTTAAAATGGGGTGAAAAATGTCCAAAATTCAGCTAAGTATAAAAATTGCAGGTTGCAGATGTCGCAATTGCGAACAGAGGTTCGCAATGCGAACCCCGACCTTGCTAACTTGGGAATTGCGAGACTCTTGTTCATATTTGCGAACTATAGGGAAATCTGGAGGTTCGCATTTTCGAACCATAAGGTCGCATTTGCGAAGACCTCACCTTCCCATTTCTGAGGGTGTAGTTCGCATTTGCGAACTCTGCCGGGAAAAAAGGGCCTCGCATTTGCGAGTTGACCCTTCACAATTGTGATCTTGCATTTGCGAGCCTGGCTTCGCAATCAGTTCTAGCAGCAGATTTTCCAAGTTCAAAATGCATTCTGACACCTATCCAAAACTCACCCGAGCCCTCGAAGCTCTAAACAAATTATGTACACAACTTCAAAAATTTCATACAAACTTATCCGTGCGATCAAATCGCCAAAGTAATATCATATGCATCGAATTAAGCCTCAAAACTCATAATTTCTTTCAAGTTTACATAAAACATCAAATTTCTATTTTTAAGTCCGAAACACGTCAAATGACATCCGTTTTCAACCAAACTTTGTAGAAAGCGCTTATACCATCATCTTTTAATCAAATTTCACTTGAAATTTTGTTAATTATTTTCAGAAAACGATTTCACGTGAAAATTCATTTCTCGTGCGGACCTTGAAATTCGATTCCGGGTATATGCCCAAGTCCCATATTTTCCTACAGACCCTCCGGGACTGTCAAATAACGGGTTCGGGTCTATTTACCCAAAATGTTGACCGAAGTCAAATTTATTTAAATTCATATCAAAATTTAGCATTTTTCTCCCATAATCCATATCTAAGCTTTCCGGCTACGCGCATGGACTGCGCATGCAAATCGAGGCAACCCCATATGAGATTTTCAAGGTCTCGAAAGTACAGAATAGGTAAGAAACAAGTGATGACCCCTTTGGATTGTCACATACTCCACTAAAACAACCGTTCATCCTCGAACGGAGAAAAGAAAGAAGTACCTGAGTCCGGAAAAAGATAGGGATAATGGTTCCGCATATCCTGCTCGGTCTATGAAGTTGCCTCCTCGACCGACCGGCCCCGCCACTGAACCATTACTGAAGCAATATTCTTTGACCTCAACTTTATGACCTGCCTGTCCAATATAGCCACTGGCTCCTCAACATAGGATAGATCTTTGTCCAACTGGACTGAGCTGAAATCCAACACGTGCGACAGATCACCGTGATACCTTCGGAGCATCAAAACATGAAATACCGGATGAACCCCGGACAAACTGGGAGGTAGGTCAAGCTCATAAGCAACCTCCCCAACTCGCCTCAAAATCTCAAAAAGGCCAATAAACTTCGGACTCAACTTTCCTTTCTTTCCAAACTTCATGACGCCCTTCATAGGCGAAACCCGCAGCAGATCCCGCTCTTCGACCATATATGATACATCACGAACCTTCCTGTCTGCGTAACTCTTTTGTCTGGACTGGGCCATACGGAGTCTATCTTGAATCACCTAGACATTCTCCAATGCATCCTGAACCAAGTCTGTTCCAAATTGCCTGGCCTCACCCGGCTCAAACCAACCCACCGGGGATCTGCACCTCTTACAAAATAAAGCCTCATACTGTGCCATCTGAATGCTGGACTGATAACTGTTGTTATAAGAAAACTCCTCCAATGACAATACCTGACCCCAAGATCCATATCCTCAAGAATATGAATAGTGCGCTTGGACTGTCCGTCCGTCTAGGGGCGAAATGTCGTGCTAAACTCCACTCGAGTACCCAAACCCTGCTGAACGGCTCTCTAGAACTGTGATGTGAACTGAGTGTCTCTGTCCGAATAGAAACTGGAATACCATGTAGATAAACAATCTCCCGGATATAAATCTCCACCAATCGCTCCAATGAATAAGTAGTACACACATGGATAAAATGAGCGGACTTGGTCAGCCGGTCCACGATCACCTAAATGGCATCAAACTTCATCCCAGTCCGAGGGAGAGCAACCACAAAATCCATGGTGATCCTCTCCCATTTCCACTCTAAGATCTCTATTCGCTGAAGCAACCCACCTGGTCTCTAGTGCTCATATTTCACATGCTGACAGTTGAGGCATCTAGCTACATATCCAACTATATCCTTCTTCATCCGCCTCCACCTATAGTACTGTCTCAAGTCCTGATACATCTTCCGGCACCCGGATAGATGGAATACCGCGAACTATGAGCCTCTGTCAAAATTAACTCCTGAAACCCATCAATATTGGGCATACAAACCCGGCCATGCATCCTCAATACCCCATCATCTCTAACGGTCACCTCCCTGGCATCGCCGTGCTGATTCATGTCCCTGTGGACAAGTAAATGAGGGTCATCATACTGCCGCTCCCTGATACGATCGAACAAAAAAGACCGAGAAACCACACAAGCTAGAACCAGACTAGGCTCCAAAAGATCCAATCTCACAAACTAACTGGCTAAGGCCTGAACATCCATCGCCATAGGTCTCTCGGAAGTTGGTAAATAAGCCAAACTCCTCAAACTCTCCGCCCGACGACTCAAGGCATCCACTACCACATTGGCCTTGCTGGGGTGATACAGAATAGTAATATCATAATATTTTAGCAACTCTAACCACCTCCTCTGGCTCAAATTTAGATCATTTTGCTTGCACAAGTGCTGCAAACTCCGATGGTCAGTATAAATCTCACAAGACACACCGTACAAAAAATGACACCAGATCTTCAAAGCATGAACAATAGCAGCTAACTCAATGTCATGGACATGATAATTCTTCTCATATATCTTCAACTGTCTGGACGCATAGGCATCACCCTACCGTCCTGCATCAACACCGCTCTAAGGCCAACCTGTGAGGCATCACAATAAACTATATAAGATCCCAAACTAGTAGGCAATATCAAGATTGGGGCTGCAACAAGAGTAATGCCCGAAAAGAGTGCGCTATACCTGGGGCGCATCAAAGGAAATATCCTTAAAATAACCGTCAATGCAAATGAAACCCAAAGGTAATCTGATTGATCCTCCATACAGTATTAATATTCTCCAGTTGGGATGACGAAGGCTTTCATTCTCGCTACCCAAACAGTATCAACCATTTGCAAACCCTTTGAGCCGGTTGCTCTTCTTTGATTATCCTCTTTGGAACTTGAAAGTGTTATTGAAAAAAATTGAAAAAACAAATGAGATAAAAAAGAAAAAAAAAGAAGAAAAAATACAAAAAAGGGAAGAAAAAACAAGAAAATAAAAAAAAAAGACGAAAAAGAAAGAAAAAAGGAAAGGAAAAAGAAAGGGAAAATAAAGCAAAAGAGAAAAACAAAAGAAAAACAAAAAAAAAGTTCTCTGAACTACGTTCAACTTGATTCCAAAAAGATACGTAGGCATCCTCTCTTCGGGGTGCAGCCACACCAAAATAAAAAAATTCAAATTTCCCCAAAAGTGAAACTGGGGTAGGTGTTATAGTGGTCCGGGGATAGATTCGCCATAAATGTTCCAAAGTTGTAATTCAATCCAAATTCTTTTTAACCCAAACCTTGTTCAAGTCCTTTTGATCAATCGGCAAAGAGGTTCAAAATGGGAGGATAGAGTTATTTGGATCTGATACAACAAAATGAGAGAAATAAAATGAGAGAGTCTTATTGGTGAAAACTCACACGGGCACCGTAAGGCGATGGTAAGCAGAGAAAATCAAAATGAGAGAGTCTTGTTATTGAAAACCCACACGGGCACTATAAAGCGATGATGAGAAGAGAAATGAGAGAGGTCAGCTAGTGAAAACCTACAAAAGCCCCCGCTGATCGAAAAGAAGATCCTCACAGCCATTGGCATCGACAAAATCCTGGCAAGGTTTCTCGGATTTTGAAGTAGAAGTTGTGATGAATTTCTGAGAGTCATAAAGTTTAAACAGATCAGGCATCTAGTCCAAAAGGCATGTCATGTTCATTGAAGTCTGTATGTACTCCAGATAAGTCCTTCTTTCCTCTCCCGGAAAGGGATGCCTCTCGTTTAAATTCATTGTCCTGTTCATTATTTATTTTCTTTGAATCGCTTTCGGTCTAACTCTATTTCGGAACTAAGACAAAGAAGCAATGGCAAGATTGATTTATAGGGCTTTCGTTTGACACGAGCCAATGTGCAAAAAACCACCCGGCCTCGTCACGGGCATCAAGTCAACCTCGACTAACCATGGTGGCCGATGCTTCAAAATCAAAACTCTAGGAAAAAGAAAATCAAATTGAAGCGCCTATAAGGAAATTGAAGTTTAAAAGGTAATTCCCACATGGCTAACCGTCTCGGCAAAGGTTTGAGAAGCCAAGGTGCCCCAAATGATTTGAAATTGAAGTTAGAAGAAAGAAGCCGGAAAAGAAAGGCCTACAAAGGCGAAATATAGTTGGAAGAGGTTAAGTCCCACGCGACTAGCCATTGCAGCAAAGTTTGAGGAGCCAAAAATTCCCCAATGTTCCGAAGAAAAAAATGGAAAGAAGAGATGAAAAAAAAGCAGAAGGTAAAGGCCAACGAAGGCAAGATAAAGTCAAAAGGTTGAGTTCCACCGACCAATCATCATGACAAAGTCTGGAAAAGCGGAGTTTTTCCAAAGACAAATACAATCGGTGTTTAGGAAGCATCGAGTTGCAGTAGAAATGGTCGATGTCAAGTGATCAGATAATCAAGGCCACAAAACCAATCATCGTTTCAAACTAACAATTGTTCTTTGTTTGAATATTTCAAACATGTGCAATCCAAGAAACCGTGCAAGAAGCAGGTGCAACCAAAAAGGAAAAGAAATGCGCAAGTGCTAGAAACAGCTTTGCAGTAAGGAATCAACCCAAAAAGAATGTTTCCTCCAAATTCTTTCTTGTATTTTTACTATATAAAAAAGAAATGGAAATTGAGAAAAAAAAAGAAATGAGAAGAAATTCAAAAAAAAAAAGTTTAGAATCCCCAATATCAATATTTTATGCTTTGCAAACATTAGGGCTCCAATCCGTGAGTTGTGTCTTTTTAGATATACGGTCTCCATTCCCTAGTCTCCTTTGGCCAACATTAGGGCTCCAATCTCTGAGTTGTGCCTTTTTAAACATAGGGCCTCCATTATCTAGTCTCCTTTTGCCAATATTAGGGCTCCAATCCCTGAGTTATGCCTTTTTAGACATAGGTTCTCCATTCCCTAGCCGTCTTTTGCCAATATTAGGGCTCCAATCCCTGAGTTGAGCCTTTTATACATAGGGCCTCCATTCCCTACTTGCCTTTTTCCAACATTAGGGCTCCAATCTCTCAGTTGTGCCTTTTTAGACATAGGACATCTATTCCCTAGTCGCCTTTTGAAAATATTAGGACTCCACTCCCTGAATTGAGCTTTTTAGACATAGGGCCTCCATTCCCTAGTCTCATTTTGCCAACATTAGGGCTCCAATCCCTGAGTTGTGCCTTTTTAGACATAGAACCTCCATTCCTTAGTCGCCTTTTGCCAACATTAGGGCTCCAATCGCTGAGTTGTGACTTTTTAGACATAGGGTCTCCATTCCCTAATCGCCTTTTGCCAACATTTGGGGTCCAATCCCTGAGTTGAGCCTTTTAGACATATGACCTCCATACCCTAGTTGTCTTTCGCCAACATTAGGACTCCAATCCCTAAGTTGAGCCTTTTAGACATAGGGTCTTCATTCCCTAGTCGCATTTTTGCCAACATTAGGGCTCCAATCCTTGAGTTGAGCTTTTTAGACATATGGCCGTTATTTCCTAGTTGCCTTTTGCAAGCATTAGGGCTCCAATCCCTGAGTTGAGCCTTTTAGACATAGGGCCTCATTCCCTAGTCACCTTTTGCCAACATTAGGGCTCTAATCCATGAGTTGTGCCTTTTTAGCAATAGAGCCTCCATTCCCTAGTCGCCTTTTACCAACATTTGGGCTCCAATCCTTGAGCTGAGCCTTTTTAGACATAGGACCTCCATTCCCTAGTTGCCTTTTCGTCAGCATTAGGGCTCCAATCCTTGAGTTGAAATTTTAGATATACGACTCCATTCCTTAATCTTTTCCATCCTAGATAGAAAAAAACTTGTTTTATTCAAAAAAAAAAGAGAGAATGAGTTCAAATTTTTGTCACAAATAACTCACGAAATTTTCCTAGTAAAAACTAGGGCAAAAACATTTTGTTCGTCTGTTTGTTTTGGTGTCTGAGAAAGTTTGACCTCGAGGAATATGATCCGAGGTAGCTGAAAGAATAAGTCTCAATCCAAAATTAAAGAAAAAGAAGAAAAAGAACAAAAAGGAATAAACTCAAAGTGTTGAAGTGGAGAAGGATGTGGACTGCTCAAAATTTGATTAAAATCACAAGCTTCGCATGTCTCGCTTAGATCCAACTGCTAAAAAGAGAACCAGCACATGCAGATGACGAGTATCAAGATTCATATTAGAGTTTGCAGCAAGAGCTAGCCAAGACTCAAGATCAAGCTTCAAGAGATTTATAGATAGGAATCTTGTAACTCGTAAGTGATAGGCTTAGTTAGCTTAGCTTTTGATTTCCCTTTTTGGTTTAATAAGGAGCTCAGCAAGCAGAAACAACAGCAGCAACAGTGAAATCACAATCTCCTGGTAGTCCCAGCTACCAAAACTTCAAGAACTACACTGACCTGATTCCTTTATAGCGAAGGATATGTAGGCAGCCTCCGCAGCAAGGTTCAGCCATATTTTTCAAAAAAATGCTTCTCATGGAGTTTCAAACGGGCAAAAACCCTTCATATTACTCACTTTATCTTTGCCCAAAAACTCTTCATGTTTCCGAGCAAAGAGGAGTAGCTGTAAGCACGTGATTTTTGCCCTACATGAAGATAACTCCTAAAAATATACCAAAAATAGTTTTTATTGGTTTTTAGAAAATTTTCTTTATTTAGTTGCATTTCTTGCATTTTTAATATTTTAAAATCATAAAAAATCAAAGAAAAATTGTCATGTTTTAATTTCATGTCGTCTTTGGTTTAATTTATATTTAGGAATTTAATTTCATAAGTTAATTGCAATATCAACAAAAATCACAAAATATACATTAGCTTTAACCATTTAGTTAATCAGGTCTTTTTGTAAAAATAAATTCAATTAGGATAATGTGACCATTTTTGAAAGATCTAATAATAAAAAATAGGGTTTAGTTTTGCCTTATATTTAAATTGACCTAATTCCCACAAACCAGGCCCAATATCTTCTTGGCCCAAACACTTTTTTATTAAAGGGATTTTTACCTAAATATGCTATATAGCAAACCTTATTACCATTATTGTGCCTTGTTCGGTTGTTACTCGCATATTCCATATTTTCGTTACCAAAAATGTACCAAACCATATCTGGCTGATTTTATAGCCTAAAATAGCGCCAGATTTTAAGCATCCAATTAATGTTTGATTCTGTCTTAATTAAATGATCTTTTTAAAACCTTAAAAGATCTAATCCCAGCGCAAATCTCTCTGCGTGAATCTCTCATACGTAGCCATCAGTTTCGAAAATCTCTCATTCTTCTACATCCAATACCGAAAATCAGAATTTATAGTGTGATAATCAATCAAATTGTAGTTCTTTCAGATTTCAGTTTCGAAAATCTCTCATTCTTCTACATCAAATACCGAAAATCAGAATTTACAGCGTGATAGTCAATCAAATTGTAGTTCTTCCAGATTCTAGACTAGGTTTGTTTATACAAATTGTAGTTAAATTGTAGTCAGTTTGTAGTTAATTGTAATCCGTTTGTAGTTACTTGTAGTCAGTTTGTATTTAATTGTAGTCAGTTTGTAGTTACTTGTAGTCAGTTTGTAGTTAATTGTTTGTAGTTAATTGTAGTCCGTTTGTAGTTACTTGTAGTCAGTTTTGATTTAATTGTAGTCAGTTTGTAGTTACTTGTAGTCAGTTTGTAGTTAATTGTAGTCACTTTGTATTTAATTGTAGTCAATTTGTAGTTAATTGTAGTTTTTAATAAATATGTCTGAAAATTGAATTTTTTTGTAGCTACTGGCTTGTATGTGTAGCTGAGAACTGCAAATTGCATTTCAAGGCAACGTCAATTCATGATTCTTCATTGTTCAAGATAAGAAGTTTTAGCCGACAACACACATGCTGCCGAATGGACGAAACATTCATACAACGCAAATGTACTGCAACAGTAGTTGGTAGCATTGTCGTTCCAAAGTATTGTGATCCTAAGACTGTTTACACGCAAAAGGACATACAAACTGACATGTTATCCGACTTCAAAGCAGAGAGAGAGAGAAATCGGTTTTGTAGAGGGTTTCTGACTTTGATACAATTTTATGGACTGAAAGTATGGTGGATTGAGAAGAACTTCTCGATCTGAAACTGTTCAAGCTTCGACAATGGCGGATGAAATTCAAGTAGAGAGAGAGAGAAATCGGTTTTGGTAAAAAAATGTGGGGGGAGGGTAATTAAAAAAGGGGAGAAAATCGTGGGTTTTGTTTGTAAGAGAGAGAACAAACGTGTACAATAAAATCTGAAAAGATTTTCAGTTCCACAAATCAAGCCTATAATTAATAAGTTGATAATTAAACCTTAAATAGAATTTTGGTACACAAATTGAAAGGTGGTATACTTAAAATATAATAAATACAAACCTTAAACATGGATGGTAATAAGGTTTGTTATATGGTACGTATATATAAAAATCCCTTTATTAAAAGGCATGTAGACCTAAGGGCATCAGATTTTTCGATACAATAAGAGACTCCTAAACCCATGTACACAAAACGACGCATCTGATAATTGAAGGGGCTTCATCTCCATTGTTGCGATGAGAAAAAGAACAGACCCTTAGAAAATGGGCAGCTCCTCTCTTCTCCATCACCCATCTTCAACGATACATTCTCTTACACACGCCTAAGCCCTAGTAGCAGCTGAAAATCCTAGTATTCCAGATCTGAATTTTAAAATTTCAAAATCTCAAAAACAAACAACAAAATCAAACCAAAAAAAAGTTACAAAGTTTATTCAAGTCTCAGTTTCCCATGCTTTATATTCTCTTGAAATTTCAAAGCTTAATCAAGTTGTAAAGGTGTCGTTATTTATAGATTTACTGTTCTCGGCATAGCTAGGCTCCGATTTGCTGATCTCAGTCCATGTTTGAGTTGTTTTAATTTGTTTTACTGCTGATAATGGAGTAACTGCTGAGCTCACTCTTATTTCAAACCTCATTTGGTCAATTTCGCTGTTGTTATTGTCTGTCTCATCGCTGAGCTCCCTGCTCCTTTCTTGGATTTTATTCGGGCTAATTTTGCAATGTATTACTACTGATTGAGGTATGGATTTCAGTCCAAAAATGATGTAATTAATTTTGAATTCCATCTTCTCTGTGATTGTTTTTTTGGAATTCACACTCGATTCCTTTCTTTCTTATGTTTAGATCGAAAGTAGTAACGCATTATTTTGATTCCTTTGAGATATAAGAACATATAATTGTTTGATTCCTTTAAGCTAAATCTTAATCATGTTAGGTTGGGCGTTTGTTGGTA
Organism: Nicotiana benthamiana; assembly: GCA_034376525.1. Lineage (NCBI taxonomy): Eukaryota > Viridiplantae > Streptophyta > Magnoliopsida > Solanales > Solanaceae > Nicotiana > Nicotiana benthamiana. The sequence continues at coordinate 8,066,720 of CM067325.1, forward strand.
AAATTCTGTGCATTGGGTACTGTTGTTATCGTTGGTTTCATGTTTAGTTTTGAATTGTTTAGCACTTTTTGTGGTTAAACATTTTGATGGCTAATCCATTTTGAACCTGAGTTTGTTTTTTCAGTATCGTTTGTTTAAATGGGTTAGCTCGTCCTTTTATGGTAATTGGTTCTTCAATGTATAATTAAATAAAAGTTGTTATGAAATAATATAAGAACAAGAACAATAATACAAGACCAAGAACAATAGAGAGAAAAGTAGAGAGAGGAGTATTCTTATTGATACTTTTTGGGATGGTTTACAATGGAATAGAACCCCTTTATTTATACGGAGGTGGTGACTTAGCCACCAAGAAGTAAACCTAGAATCTCTCTAAATATGGACATTCACCTAAAATAGAATATTTTATAACACTCCCCCTTGAATGTCTATTCAATAATGTGCCTCGTTAAAACCTTAACTAAAACAAAACCCAATGGGAAAAAATTAAAGAAAAGGAAAAAGAGTACACATATTTGAATATGCTCCTATTGGTTGCCTCGTTAAAAACCTTGCAAGGAAAACCCATTGGGACAAAACCTTGTAAGGGAAAAAGAGTGCAACGCGCATTAACTCCTCCTGAAAAGAGCATAAGTTCATATCCTTGAGTCTTCGCATTCCGATCTTGTGAACCAGCTTCTTGAAGGTTGACGTTGGTAGAGATTTTGTGAACAAATCAGCCATATTATCGCTTGAACGAATCTGTTGCACATTGATATCACCATTCTTTTGAAGATCATGTGTGAAAAATAACTTTGGTGAAATATGCTTTGTTCTATCTCCTTTTATGAATCCTCCCTTCAATTGAGCTATACATGCTGCATTGTCTTCATACAAAGTCGTGGGTAGTTTGTTACACTTCAAACCACATTTGTCTTGAATATGATGTATTATAGACCTCAACCACACACACTCCCGACTTGCTTCATGAATAGCGATTATCTCGGCATGATTAGATGAAGTAGCCACAATTGATTGCTTAGTCGATCGCCAAGATATGCCGGTGCCTCCACAGGTAAATACGTAACCCGTTTGAGATCGAGCCTTGTGTGGGTCGGATAGATATCCAGCATCAGCATAACCAACAAGATCAGAACTGCAATTATTGCTATAAAATAAGCTCATATCGGTAGTCCCTTTTAGGTACTGCAATATATGTTTGATCCCATTCCAATGTCTCCTTGTGGGAGCCGAGCTATACCTTGCAAAGACATTAACTGAAAAGGTTATGTCAGGCCTTGTAGTATTTGCAAGATACATTAGTGCGCCAATTGCACTAAGATATGGTACTTCAGGACCAAGTAGCTCTTCATTCCTTTCTTGCGGTCGGAATGGATCTTTATTCACATCAAGTGATCGAACAACCATCGGAGTACTTAAAGGATATGCTCCATCCATGTAAAACTGTTTCAGTACCTTTTCTATATAGGTAGATTGATGAACAAAAATTCCGTTTGCCAAATATTCAATTTGCAAACCAAGAAATAATTTTGTCTTTCCGAGATCTTTCATCTCGAATTCATTCTTTAGATAATCAATTGCCTTTTGGAGTTCTATGGGGGTTCTAATAAGGTTTATGTCATCGACATATACGGCAAGTACAACAAACTCCGATGTTGTTTTCTTTATAAAAACACACGGGCAAATGGCATCATTTATATAGCCTTCTTTTAATAAATACTCACTAAGACGATTATACCACATTCGTCCTGATTGCTTTAGACCATACAAGGATCTTTGCATTTTGATTGAAAACATTTCCCGGGACTTTGAATTATGAGCGTTTGGCATTTTGAGTCCATCGGGAATTTTCATGTATATCTCATTATCCAGTGAGCCATAAAGATAGGCAGTAACCACATCCATTAAATGCATGTCAAGCTTTTCAAGGACAGCAAAACTAATGAGATAACGAAAAGTTATGGCATCCATTACAGGCGAATATGTCTCTTCATAATCGACACCAGGCCTTTGAGAAAATCCTTGTGCAACAAGGCGTGCCTTATATCTTTGGACCTCGTTTTTCTCATTTCTCTTGCGTACAAAGACCCACTTATAGCCAACAGGCTTAACACCATTAGGTGTTTCAACTATAGGGCCAAAAACTTCACGTTTTGCCAGTGAATTCAATTCTGATTGGATTGCTTCTTGCCATTTTAGCCAATCATGTCTTTTTCGACATTCTCCAACAGATTGAGGTTCAAGATCCTCACTTTCTTGCATAATGCTAGATGCGACATTAAAAGCAAAGACATAATCCACCACTATATCCACTCGATTAAAATTTGCCTCAATATCGATTGGATTTATTGATAGTTCCTTATTTTCTTGAGTCTCGGGCTCAATGGATTCTTCATGAATCTCAGAATTTATTAAATCATGAGTTTCCTCACGAGATCCTTTCGTAGTGTCATTTTGATCGTTTGCTTTCCTCTTTCTAGGTTTTCGATCTTTGGAACCTAATGGCCTGCCACGCTTGAGGCGTGCATTCGACTCATTGGATATGACACTAGATGATTGTCCAACAGGGACATCAATACGGATTGGAACATTCTCTGCGGGGATGTGGGATTTTGTTATCCTTTTCAAGTCCGTAAATGCGTCAGGCATTTGATTTGCTATTCTTTGCAAATGGATAATCTTTTTCACCTCTATTTCACAAATAGAGGTATGTGGATCAAGATGAGATAATGATGCATTTTTCCACAAAATTTCCCGTTTGGTTTCACCAACTTCTCCTCCTAATTTTGGGAAAAGTGTCTCATCAAATTGACAGTCTGCAAATCGTGCAGTGAACAAATCCCCTGTCAATGTTTCGAGGTAGCGAATAATGGAGGGCGATTCAAACCCAACATATATTCCTAACCTTCAATCAATTTACTACTACCAGAGATTGTAGTAACATCTGCCTTACATATACTTAGTTGAGAGAAATATTTCTTTTCTTTGAGTATCGTATGTGTAGTAGTACATGAATCAACTAAACAAATATTTTTACAGTTGGATGTTGATCCAAGCTTGCTTTGTGAGATATCCATATTTGCTTTCCCATGGTTTGACATACAAAAGAAACACACGAACATGAGAATAAACAAATTCAATCCGTTTGTTTCACATTTAAATAATATTTTCAAAATCTGCTGAGGTTAGTCGATTAACTTAGTTGATAGTCGACTATCTTTGGAAGCAGTCATTAGGTTAGTCGACTAACTAAATCTGATAGTCGACTATCTTGCCTTGCGAAAAAGTCCAGTTTTAATGTGAAATATTGGTTAGTCGACTAACTAGGTTGATAGTCGACTAACTTAGTAAACAGTCATCAGGTTAGTCGACTAACTAAATCAGATAGTCGACTAACTTAGCTTGCGGAAAAGTCCAGTTTTAATGCGAAATATTAGATAATCGACTTACTGTTAGGTTAATCGATTAACTCTACTGGAAAATAAAAATATCTTTGAAATTTAAGCATATTGAAACATTCTAAAGAGCTAATACTAACATTATATCATAAACTAACTAATACGAGCTGATACTAATGACTATTAGTTTATTCACTAACTAATACAAATAAGTAAAATAAAATCAAACAATTCCATCTTCCTTCATCACAGATCCATCACCGATTAAGTGGTCTATTTTTCCCTTGGGTTGCTCAAAGAAGTCTGCCACATCCAGGTGGGTGATGTCAAAATTGTCGTCAGAGACAATTTGTTTCAGGGCCTTTATTCTTCAGAGATGCTTGATAAAGATCAACCAAATGTCTTGGTACACGGCAAGCTTTTGACCAGTGCCCTTTTCCACCGCAACGATAACATATGGTTTCTGAACTATTTGCCTTTGGATCCTCATAATCCCGTTTCTGCTTTTGGTGGTTATATCTCTTTGGGGGGTGACGGACATCAAAGAAATTTCTTCCTTGTCTACGTCCACGGCCATGACCCCGATTACGACCACGACCATGATTAAAGCCATAGCCTTTTCCATGCTTGGCATAATGAGAATACACCTTATCTGCTTCAGGCAATGGTGTAGACCCAATGGGTCGATTTTCGTGATTTCTCATGAGCAGGTCATTGTTTCGCTCAGCCACAAGGAGAAGAGAAATCAGTTCAGAGTACTTTTTGAAACCTTTCTCTCTGTACTGTTGTTGCAGTACCATATTGGAGGCATGAAACGTTGTAAACGTTTTTTCAAGCATATCATAATCAGAGATATTATCTCCACAGAGTTTCAATTTAGAAGTAATTCTGAACATTGCAGAATTATATTCAGAAACAGACTTACAGTCTTGGAGCCTCAGATGAGCCCAATCATATCGTGCTTGTGACAGAGTGACCAACTTCAGGTTGTCATATCTCTCCTTTAAGCCTTTTCACAAGATGAGTGGATCTTTGACTGTGAGATATTCAATTTTCAAACCTTCATCAAGGTGATGGCGCAAGAAAATCAAGGCCTTAGCACAGTCTTGGGTGGATGCTTTATCTCTGTCTTTAATGGCGTCTCCAAGACCCATAGCATCTAAGTGGATTTCAGCATACAACGCCCATGTCATATAGTTCTTGCCCGAAATTTCAAGGGCAATGAACTTTCTTTTCATAATATCAGACATAATTAAAACCAAATTCGGAAAAAGGGAAATACCTTAGTTTTCTCAAGAGGATTCTTGAGACGGTAGAGTCTCGTGCTGATAACGTGTTATGAAATAATATAAGAACAAGAACAATAATACAAGAACAAGAACAATACAGAGAAAAGTAGAGAGAGTAGTATTCTTATTGATACTTTTTGGGATGGTTTACAATGGAATAGAACCCCTTTATTTATAGGGAGATGGTGACTTAGTCACTAAGAAGTAAACCCTAAAATCTCTCTGAATATGGACATTCACCTAAAATAGAATATTTTATAACAAAAGTTTTTTTATTGGTTTTTTATTCAAATGTTGGCGAGATGATTTGTGGACAAGGAAGTTTAGTGAATGTTTCATATTTCAAAATGATTTCTTTTCCGATTGGAATTTTCTATTGAGATTAAATTGTGCAAGGTTTTGGGGAGCTCATCATGTCTTAAATCTCCTGGCTACTGCAAACCGTATGCTTCCATTATCCGAATGTGTTGGCATGTTGATTGAAACTTTTGCCATTTATTGTTTTGTTGGAATTGTCTTGATATTAGATGTAAATTGAGGCATGTCATGCCAAATTAAATTACAAAATGTATGATCCTCGCTTAATTATTGTTTAATTCTTAGAAATTGAGGTGTGTCATTTCGTTGATTTTTATGGCCCTCACAAACTTAAAAATACGGTAGTTGCTGTGGTGCATTATTTTAATAATATTACATTCTTAAATTCGGGTGTGCATTTCATGTGACCCAACTCTAAATCTCACAATATTGAATAAAATCATTTTAGATTGCGGGTGCTTTTCATGTGACGCGATCCAAAGGACATGGTTTAGACGACGTTAAATCTTCTTTAAAATGAATAAAAGCGGTTATAAAGTTAAAATTGCACCATAGGCTAAAATATGTATTAAAATCAGATAATAGGCGAGCTATAATAGTTTAAGCGACCGTGCTAGAACCACGAAATCTAGGGGTGCCTATCACCTTCCCTCGGGTTAGCAGAATTCCTTACTCAGACTTTCTGGTTCGTAGACATCAAAGGAAAGTCGAATTTTCCTCGATTTATGATTTTAAAATAAACGGGTGACTTGGGACACCAGAAAACAAACTATTCCAAGTGGCAGCTCTGAAAAATAAATAAATAATTTCATTTCAAGTAATGTCACTTAAATTGGAAAAACTCCCCTGTACTTCCTTTCGGGGCATGTAAAAAGGAGATGTGACAATAACGTCAATTAAAGCATAAAAAGGAAGCACAAATTTAACGTGGTTCGGTTAAGGTGACCTACATCCACAAGCGGAGAAGAACAATTTCACTATAACAATTGACACACAAAAAATGAGCACAAAATTAGGGATGAAACTCTAATTATCCTAAAATATATCCCAAGAGAATAACCTCGCTACAATAACTGACAAAAAAGATGTTCACTCAAAGTGTTCCCCAACACTAACTCTATGAAATATAATAAAACTCTCTATTATAAATATACTCAAAATGAGTTTCTAATAAAAAATATAAGAAATTCAAATGAAGTAAGATGACCTATATTTATAGGGCAAAGTTCTTGGTCCCCAAGTAAAGAAAAAAGAATTAAAAAATACTTTTAGTTTTTGACTCCAAGTTTGCTATGGATAAATTTAGGCTATATCTTTACCCTTGTTAAAAAATAGGTGCTTTTAAAGAAAAGAGTTAAGGAAAACCACGAAGCCGTAATCAACTTGCTGGTTTGACTTCAGTCTTCTTAGTATCTTGTTATTGTTGTTATTGTTACTAATTGTCGTCACTACTTCATTTCATTATTTCTTTAGCCGAGGATATATCAAAAATAATTTTTCTGTCCTCCTATAAGTGTATGACTGCATAAATCCTATTTGAGAAAATACACTTAATTTGTTATTATTCTTGTAGTTATAAATTAAAACAAGTTTGTGCATGATCCACAATTATTAATTAGGAGTATTTATTTAAAAGTGCGGGTAGTATTAAATATGAAGAGGTTTTGATTTTTCTTTTAGGATAAGAAATCTTAAATTTACTTATTTCCGGAGCTTATTTACGTGACTGATAATTAAGATCCCAAAAGGACCAAATATTATATGATGAAGCACGATAATTCATTAAGGTAGTTGTGCTATATGCAAGTTTGATCTGTTTATTCAACTTTTTTTCTTTCCCTTGAAGATTGTATAATAATTTGGTCCAATTAAAGAAAGAGTGAAAATTAACCAAAAATCAACCCAAATAAGTCCCAAGATATTAACACCTTTTCAACTAGATTCTAAATTACTCTTCCTCAAATTCCATAACTCTAATTTTTTGTTCTCTCTGTTTTTCTACTTTAGGCATTGAACTTGCTAAATTAATATCACAATCAAAGACTAATTCAGAATAATTCTATTAAAAGGGAAAATTACTTTTTACCTCAATATTTTTTCATTTACGTTCTAATTTTTTAACACTTAAAGTAGAGGCGGACTCAGAATATGAAGATCGTGAGGTATTATTATTTTTACCATAGCGATGACACATGCGAATTATTAGCTACATAGTTTGACATCGTGCAACTCTGTTAAGACTTTGATGATTATGATAAGTTCTAAGCTTCAATTTTTAACATGGAGAAGATTTTGAGAATTTTAGAAGGAGAGGTTTAGTCATAGAAAATGGGGTTTCGGGCGAAAACTAAAGAAAAAAAGTTAGAAAAAGGATCAGAAACGAAAGGAAAAAGGCCGAAAGAAGAAAGTTGGGCTTATAAATCCTTAAACTAAAATCAAAGTAACTGTTGGAGTTAGGAATCAAACCCCAGTCAACCACACATGAGAGCAATAATAAGTTGCAGTTGCGACCTGCGCCCCAAGCAAACATTTGAGTCTGAGGGTACCTAATAAAATATATAACCATTTCTCGAAATATACATCCTACATATAAATATAAATACAGGTTTTTTCCCGAGCTTAACGGGTGCCGGTAACCCCTTTACCTTTTACGTAGGTCAGTCCCTCACTTAAAGACAAGTGTAATAATATGTTTAAGAGTGTGACACAAGTACTTTGGGTGAATTATTTCTGAAATTATAATAAGTATTTGTTTATTTTTCATTAGTAATTTTAAATTTAAGTTTCTCAAATTGTCTTTGGTAAGAATACTTTACTTTATAAAGTAAGGCTTTTTGGAGCGAGTCTCAACATAAATAATGGAATACCAGAAACCAAAAAATTTAACTTAAAATCCAATACGTGAGAACAGGGGCTGAGCTAGAAGCCTGTCTACACATTTTACTAAATCCAATAATTTCTACTCAAATGATATATTTCTGTTTTAAATACTCATTAAATACGCGCAAAATATTAAATTAGAACCCTCCTCTTTCATAAAGTTGAAATCTTGGGCCATGATAGTAACGGGACAACCTCACTAACTCCTACCCCACCCCCTGGCCCCGACATATTTATATATATTTTGAGAAAGCAAAAAAAAAAAAACTTTGCTTTGCTCTTATCCATTCTCATTCGAGACAAAATTAGCATCAAAAGTTCAAAACAGAAAATGGTGATCAGAAGAAAAGCAGCTCTCAGCCTCTTATGGATATTAACGGCGTTAACTGTACACCTCGTGATTGTCGCCGGCGAGTATTTCAAGCCGTTCAATGTTACCTACGATCACCGTGCTCTCATCATCGCCGGCAAACGCCGTATTCTTATCTCCGCTGGCATTCACTACCCTCGCGCCACTCCTGAGGTCTTTAATATTTCCCTAAATTTTTTTTTTTGTTATTAATCTTTTCCTCTGAATTTGCTGCTCTCTTGTGTAGTTTGACCTGAGACCTGAGTTTAAGAAAAAAGAAAAAGAAAAGAATGCAAACATTCGGCACATAATTTTAATATATATATATATATATATATATATATATATATAAAACATACTTCAACATACTATATCATAACTATATTAAGAATATTAATCAAGGGCTAAAATGGAAACTCAAAAAGTAAATACTTTCCAAAAACAATTATAAAGAAAGAAAATAAAGAAATGTGGAGTATGTTGTATTGGAGTGATGAGTTATAGTTCCATGGAATTGAAAATAATAAAAAAGATTAAGTAAAAAGTAGCTGCTATGTGGATTATTCTTTGGATTCATGGGGAATTAAGAAGGAAATAATGGTAAAGAAAACATTTTTCTTATAACATTTTCCTTAAATAAATTTCTAGGGAAACATTAATTTGCTTTGTCTACAACAACAACAACAACTACCCAGTATATTCCACCAGGTGGGGTCTGGGGAGGGTAATATGTAGACGAGCCTTACCCCTGCCCGAAAGGGCAGAGAGGCTGTTTCCAATCGACCCTCGGCGCATAGGATAAAATGAAAAGCTGCATTAAAACAAAGACAAAATTAGAAACAAAGGCAAGACAAAACAAAATAATAAAGCATAAGTAATCCCGCAGAAATAACGTAAATAATTATGTAAACATAAGAAACATAAATACAGTCGCATGCAATAATAACAAGCAGAAACTACCATACTAACAGCCATAAGGGGACATAAGCTAAAACACTAATCATCTATGAGTGACCCTACTATCCCACACCCAACCCCGGAAGAGGCGTACGAAGAACTCTATGAGCCCCTAGCCTACAACCCTGATTCTAGACCTCCAGACTCCCCTATCAAGGGTCATGTCCTCGGTAACCTGCATTCTAGTCATGTCCTGCCTAATCACCTCTCCCCAATGCTTCTTAGGCCTCCCTCTCCCTCGCCGACCACCAACAATCTCCAGCCGCTCGCAGCTCCTCACCGGGGCATCGGGACCCCTCCTCCGTACATGCCCGAACCACCTCAGCCTCGCTTCCCGCATCTTCTCGTCCACCGGGGCCACCCCTACCTTCTGTCGAATAACTTCATTCTTGATCTTATCTAGCCTGGTGTGCCCACACATCCACCTAAGCATCCTCATCTCCGCAACCTTCATTCTCTGAACATGAGGGTTCTTCACGGGCCAGCACTCCGCCCCATACAACATCGCAGGTCTAACCACGGCTCTGTAGAATTTCCCCTTGAGTTTGTGTGGAATTTTCTTGTCACACAGGACCCCTGAAGCAAGCCTCCACTTTGACCACCCCGCTCCTATCCGATGGGTGACGTCCCCGTCAATCTCTCCGTCCCCCTGAATCACAGACCCAAGATATCGGACACTGTCCCTCTTGGCGATGGCCTGAGAACCAAGCATCACTTCCCTGCCTACCCCACTCGGCTCGTCGCCAAACTTGCACTCCAGATATTCTGTCTTAGATCTGCTTATTTTGAAACCCTTAGACTCGAGGGTCTGTCTCCATACCTCTAACCTTTCACTAACACCGGCCCTCGTCTCGTCTATCAATATTATATCATCAATTAATTCGCTTTGTCTAATTTCTTAAAATTGTGCTTCAATGTGATAACATCTGAACTTTCAGTTCCCTTAATGAGGAGATAATCATTCTAATATCTTTTTTGATAACCGTCATGTCCGAGCCAGTTCACATGCACCTCATCTAATGCGAAAACCCGGGTAACTCTGTTTACCAAGGCTTGGACATATGAGAAGAGATCACCAAATGTTTTTACCTCCGCTAAAAATCATTCTAATATCTTGACAGAGATCAAACGAAAGATATGCTCTTGTTAGAGTTACTGCATTTCTTGGAACAGTAATTTCCTGAAGTTTTAGAGAATCTAGTAGAAATCTAAGTTTAATGTTTCATAAAAGTCTGAAATAAAATAATCAACAGAGATGTATGTTAGCGGAACTTATCTATTTGGTTTTGCTTATATTCCTTTGAAGAATATAGTGTACGAACTTCAAAGCACTATATCCTCATATTACAATATCTTTGGAGTTTATTTAAGCCTTTTACATGTCATATATGCCAGATGTGGCCTCAATTGATAGCTAGGAGCAAAGAAGGCGGTGCAGATGTGATTGAGTCTTATACATTTTGGAACGGTCATGAGTCAGTGAGAGGACAGGTATTCATTTCCTGAAAGACCCTGCATTTTGGTGTTTGTTGCTTTGTCAGTCTTGTATTCAATTGAATCTTTTGTATTTTCTGATATATAGTTTCTTTAACCTTGACTAGTTTTAGTTCTTGATATTTCTGAACTGCTTCTCTCTTTTGATGCTTCCCTTTTCAGTATAACTTTGAAGGGAGATATGATATTGTCAAGTTTGCAAAGCTAGTTGGGTCTCATGGACTATATCTCTTCCTCCGAATAGGTCCTTATGCTTGCGCGGAGTGGAACTTCGGGTAATGTTCTTCTTTCATGATTTCTGGGCTCAGTTTTGACTTTATCGTTAGTTCATGTAAAATGTGTTTGTTCATGCTTCACAATCTAGTCTATTATTTCAAAGCAAAAATTAACAACTTTTGGATAAATGCTGTAAATTTGACCTCACAAGGTGATCCGCAACAGGGAAGAGTGCTACGTAGAAATGAGAATTTTTAGTAATTCAATAGCTGACTAGGTAGCACCGAGAAATGTGAAGATCCCTTAAAGTAAAGAAACAAAGTAGAGCAGTCAATAACAGAATTTAGTAGAAGGGCATTAACACGTTCGTGTCGCGAATGAGTGCTTCTCTGTTGATCTCACTAGGTGATTTACTACCCTTATTGCAGGGGCTTCCCTGTATGGCTTCGTGATATACCTGGAATAGAATTTCGAACGGATAATGCACCATTCAAGGTAATATAGAGCAGTTAACTCTTTTGATAAAATAACAAGATCTTACATTTAACAAAAGATTTTGTTGGTTGGTAAATTGGTCACATTTTATTGGCGAAGTGGCTCGTATTGGTATCAGTTTTGCTCCACTAAATCAATCTATTAGATCGACTAAGTACAACTGATCTAATAAATACCCTGTCAGAATGAGAAATTCTGTTGACTCGGATCTTTAGTATTCTCTTAATAACATGCACTTTTTTTTCTACAATATTTTTATCACCTATAACTAGGTGTCTATTGTAATTATAGTGAATTAAGTTACTATAGAAGTAGAGAGAAGACAATTAGTTCTGTCCTTCTCTTCCTTCCCCCTCAAGATATTCCCTAGGAGCAAATAGCTAGGCCGCTCTTATCAACTTGTTTCTCTGTCGGCGAAGCGCATTCTTGTTAATATCTGAATCACTAATTAAAGGGCTTACTCCATGCAATTTTTGGGATGCATTCCTTGTATGTAGAGACTTGTATCTGTATTAGCTAATATTCATGTGGGATTGAGGCGTAGTTGATTGATGATTGAATAAGCTAACTTTATGTTTTTCTTTTGAACACTTCGTTGCTCAAATTGCATTATGATTGTTTAAAGAAATAATTGGCTGCCAGCGGATTGTAATTTGAAAAATTCATACACTTTCCCAGGAAGAGATGGAGCGCTTTGTAAAAAAGATAGTTGATCTTATGATGGCAGAGTCACTCTTTTCATGGCAAGGTGGTCCGATCATTTTGTTGCAGGTTCTGAAATTTCTTACTCTAAATCACTAACTAGAATATCAGTATTACTGTAATGCTGACATCTGCACTTTATTAGCAAGACAAATATGAAAATTTCTAAAAAGACGACTTGAAATTATTGAATGAATAATGCACCTTACAACTGAGAGTGAGGAGTTTCCTCTTGAAATGATTATTGGATGTCCAGTTTTTTGACAAAGACATTGGATGTCCAGTTTCTAGATGAAATTTGCAGCCATTGATCCATTTGACAATTTTCTATAGCCCCTTCTCCCCCCTTTCCGCATATGTTCTGTTCATGCTTCTGCATGTATGTTTGTATGGTTAAACTGACATTATGTCTTCGTCTGATGTTATTTTTGTCAGATTGAAAATGAATATGGAAATATTGAAAGCTCATTTGGTCCAAACGGGAAGAAATATATGAAATGGGCTGCTGAAATGGCAGTTGGTCTTGGCGCTGGTGTTCCATGGGTCATGTGCAAGCAAGCTGATGCTCCAGAATACATTGTAATGCACTTGATTTCCTGATCTTGTCTAATTACAACCAACTGGTTTAGTTAGTGTCTGATAATTTTGATAAAGATAGATTTATTTGATAATTTATTTCATTGAAGTAGTTGCTCAATACCAGTGCATAGAATTATGTGCAAATATGCGATCATGTTTCTTGAGCTTCTTTAAACAAATTGATTTGACTTACAAATTTAACTCTTTATCATACAGAACGAATAAAGTATTTGAATTTCCAAGTTAATCGAATTCATAAAGTGAGGTAAACTGATATAAAATGCCGAAGCCATAGTTTCTCAAGCTTTTTTGGATTAAATTTATAATTCGGAAGCAGAGTTCTCTCAGTTTTATTTATTTCTCTTGTGCTATTATTAGTCCTTCTTTAGTACCTTTTTCTTTATCTTGTTATATTTTTGAATTTTTTTTTGACAGATAGATACTTGCAATGCATACTATTGTGACGGGTTCACGCCAAATTCTGAGAAGAAACCGAAAATTTGGACTGAGAATTGGGATGGATGGTATGATAAGTACTTCTTGTTTGTTAGGACCTTCTTTCTCGTTTCATTGGATTCTGAACCAGTATGTGCATGGTTCCGGGAATCCTTAGATTCTTGTTAGTGATATGAATATGATTATACGATCTCTTATAGGTGACTTGACTTCTAGATGGATCACGACCTAAAAATCTACATTTCCTTGCTTGCTAGAATTACCTACTTTGAGAATTGTTCTCTGCAGATTCTGACCTTTAGTACTTGACTTTCTATTCTTTCATGTTTCCTCCATTCGGAAAGCTTAGAATTTTGGCAGATCTACGTGAAAGGCAGTTTGTCCATATAAGTGTTCCATCTCATAAGTGAAGGTTCCTTTTATCTCTCTCTCATATTATACTGTTTGAAGTCCTGAAAATGGCTTAAATATGTGAAATCACTTTTTGATGGAAGGAGAATATTATCAAGAGTCAAGACACAAATGTTAGGGAAGTGATTAGAAAGGTGTTGTAGAACTTCAAAGAATGAAATGAACCAGTATATAATCATAAATGCAGTAATGTATGAAGTATAAGTACTCGATTTGCTAAAGTTCTACAATTACTTTCTACTCCCCTTTAGTAATTATCCCTCTGCATATGAGGTCCATCATAATTTCAGAAGGGCAATGATGGACGCCTTTGATCAGGAGAAACGTGTCTAGTTTGAGAGTGTCAGATCGTCCAAGAAAGACAAGGTGCCCAGAGTCAGCTGCTCAATCAATCTGTTACTCTCATGAAAGATAGACAATCATACAAGGCGGGGGATAATGAGTTTAAATCTTAAATTAGGTTGCTAAAGGATGATGGTTGAGTGCTTTGCTTGCTTAGGATATGCTGTTAGATCTTGAACAGTGCTTTTTTGTCAGGTTTAGATCAGTGGATTGTTTTGTTAAATTGGTATTAGAAATTCATCTGTGAGCTAAAGGTCTTTACATTGATCATATGTCTCTATAGTTCTACTGAAAACTAACTCAAGAAATCTTATCCAGGAAGCCTGGTATTGTTGAGCTCATATCCCTTAATATAATGCTCTTGATGATGTTTCTATGTCTCTCTCTGGTGTTTACAATTGCAAAAAAGAAAGTAGGACCGCTTAGTTACTCTCTGAATTAAGTTGAGGAGTCAATAACATTCAGAAAAAGGAAAACAAAGACAATTTTATTCTTTTCTTTTCTTTCCTGCAGGTTTGCAAATTGGGGGGAAAGACTCCCGCGTAGGCCTACAGAGGACATTGCATTTGCAATTGCTCGTTTCTTTCAGCGTGGGGGCAGTTTGCAGAACTATTATATGGTAGTTTAGATACCTATGATGCTCTAAGTTTACTTTCCAGTCTGATATAGATAAGGCATGTGCCTTAAACATACTTCTCTCCCATTCCAGCTGACATTACTAACTTGCATTGTTTTTGGAAATTTTCTTGTTAACTGATAGCAGATTCTCCTGTTCCGCCTGTGTCTCTTTCTTGATTACTATAATTTGTTCAATATCCAGTATTTGCTTGTTGAAAAGTTTAGGAAGTAGGAACAGACCCTTTACTTATCTGGCTAAATCTTGATTACCAATTTATGTGAACTGGAGAGGCTTGAAGTTACTCACTGTTACTGGGCAAAATCTTCAAGTTTGTTTGAATGTCAAGAAAGTCACTAGAAAGTGTATTTCTTGAGGAAATTGCTGGAAAATAAACGAGATATCATTTTCTTGCACGCGTTTGTTTGAGAGGAAAATGATAGATTAAATAAGAAGTAGCCATTTCCTTTCAAGCCTGATGATAGTTTAAATAAGAAGGAAGCATTTCCTTTCAAGTTTCCTACACTTCTTGCAAGAAATCTGTTTCTTGTAAGAAATTCTTTAACTGCTATTACTGTAATTTGACGCAAAAATACTGGTAACTTAGATCTCTGCCCTTCCCTTTTCATTTCCAGGCAACAATCAGTTACTCGCTGACTGGCTGTTTCATCTTGTAATTCCAGTATTTTGGTGGGACAAACTTTGGTCGGACTGCAGGAGGCCCAACTCAAATCACTAGCTATGATTATGATGCTCCACTTGATGAATATGGTAACTTTTGAATATTATGTATTGTTACTTTAGGAACATTTTTACAAAGGAAAAAATTGATAGCCAGGTGTACGTTGGTGATTATCTTTTGTTTTTAATAAATAATCATTAAGTTGGCCTTAATAACTACATTGATATTTATCTTATGTAAAATGTCTCTGTTAAAATGTTCACTGATAGAATGCTAAAGTGTTATTGGTAGGATCATCCTTAAGGTTAAAATATTAGAAGTGCCAAGTTTTAAAATAAGATACTGTCCCACATTACGCCTATAAATAGGTGTATTATAATCTTCAAACAATCAATATCTCTTCTCATTCTTGTTTTCTCACGGTCATCATACTGTGTAGGACTACTGCATCAACCTAAATGGGGCCACTTGAAGGACCTGCATGCTGCTATAAAGCTTTGTGAACCTGCTCTTGTTGCTGCTGATTCACCCCAGTATATTAAACTTGGACCAAAACAAGAGGTCAGTTATGGGCTTGAGTAATCCCAATGGGTATTGCTGAAACTCCACCCACGTGTCGTTAAATGTAAAATAAAATGTCGTTTGTTGAATATATATTGGCCAGACTACCTTTACAGATGTATCAATTACTTTTTGTTAATTTCTAAAGGCGCATCATGTTTTTACTTTGTTCTGGGACAGCTACAAAATGCCTTGACATATCTCATAATTCAAAAACTCCATCAGTTATTATTATGATGCTTCACTTAATAATGTCTTGGATGGAGCACAGCAACAGTTATTGTTATTCTTGTTTTTGAGGAGGTTGTAGTCATCTGTTGCTAACAGAACGAACAGTATATCACCTACATTTACAAACTACTTGATTAAAAAAAATACCACCTATTTTTATTGTCCTTCTGAAGAAAAGCAGATAAGAGCAATGAGAAAATTCTACGGACAGTTTCTTATTATCACAAGCTATTTAGAACACCATATATAGCAGAATCATAGGAGGAAAATTTGTCATTCTAACCAGGAAATTAATCTGGTCAATGGATAAATCTAGTTGATTTAATTTCTTAATATGGAGGAGGAAAGAAGTTTATCTTTCACATCAGGAAATTAATTACCATTGAGTAATGGTCTACCAAAATCTAACACAATCTAATTTACAGAATTGTTTAGTTTTTGTTCATAATTCCTTCCGTTGGGGAAAGTTTGTGAATTACGGATGAGATTTTGTATCTTTTGATTTTAGGATAAAGTTACTCTCTTCTTCTCACCTTTACTGTGTCGTTGTAGTTGTTGTCTCTTCTTCTCACCCTTAAAATTTATTTTGTGATCGGTATTTGATGCTTGTGATGTTACTTCAGGCACATGTCTATCATGGAACGCCCCACAACAATGGCCAATATCTGTCCTTGAATGAGAGCTTGTGCGCAGCATTTATTGCAAATATTGATGAACATGAATCAGCAGCTGTGAAATTTTATGGTCAAGAGTATACTTTACCTCCATGGTCAGTGAGTATTCTGCCAGATTGCAGAAACACAGCTTTTAACACAGCTAAGGTTTGTTGATGTTCCTACAGATGAAAGATTATAAGTTTGAACTTCAAAAGATTGCTGTCAATGCTTGCATGTCTACTTGTTTCAGTATTTTCTTTTATTTCCCAGCTTGTTATATTGTAGTGATAATGCTTTCATATGTGTGGCCCACAAGCTGAGGCTGCAATCATTTCATTTTTGTGTGGATGATGGTCGACAATAAAGATTGTTGATTTTCCATTGCAGGCTAAGTAGTGTCTTATAGCTTCTGAAAAAATGGTCGAAAAGCAAATGTTTACCACCCTTTTGGCAAATAGTTCATCAGAAATTATGATCTGTCGGTATATGACCTAGCAATGTGTAAATTATGATCTGTCGGTCTATGACCTAGAGATGAGTTATGAATTAGCTACAGTGTTCACCTACTAGCACAAGTTATTTGATAGAGAAATTTATCCTGGTTGCTAAAGCTAAACTTTTGCTTTAGTAACCTCATCATCATATCGTAACTAACAAGGATCCACTCTCTTTCAAGTACAACATAGTGACCTCATCACCACAGCGCTTCTAAAACGATTTAGTACTTTGTGATTAATTTTTATGATATGTTTAATTTTTTTTCTCTTGCATTCTTTAAACAGGTGGGCGCACAAACTTCAATCAAAATAGTGGGCCTTGATTCTGTTTCAGTTGGGAATAATTCCTTGTTTCCGCAATTAAGGATTAAAAGCAAACTCAGAAGTATTTCACAATCTTGGATGGCATTGAAGGAGCCACTTGGTGTGTGGGGTGACAAGAATTTCACTTCTACAGGGATACTGGAGCATCTGAATGTGACAAAAGACCAGTCTGATTACCTGTGGTATCTAACCAGGTATTTCAAACTTATAATTGAGGTTAGGATCAGACTGAACAGTGATTACTACCTTTATAATGTCTAACACTCTTTCCATCCCATTTCATATGACAATATTCGATTGGATGCGGAGCTTGATCTAAGCTAAATGAATATAAGCGCAAGTTAATGACTTGATCCCCATTCACTCTGTCACTTAATTTGGAGCCGCTTGATAATAGGATTCGTCCAATTCTCAGGATAAAGCTTAAAACCTCACCGCTTATACCACATTCTCAGGATGACATCTGTACTGGAGTTGAAACCAACTTCAAACACGAGAAAATACCCATAGAAGCCAAGCACTTTACATGACCACCCTGGTATCTGCTGGTTGCTAACTTAACATTGGACATAAAACTAACTTCAAAAATTACAGGCAGGACACTTCTGGTTTAACCAGACTGTTCTCTTTCCCGGTAGTGCCACTTTTTGTGTGTGATTCTGTGTGTTTGTATTCTCTTTTCCCTTTTTACCCCTTTACTTATGGCTTTTGAATCACTGGAGAAATGTGATACTTAACCTTTAGTCTGAGGATTTCAAATTTGAGGACTGAAGGAATTATTAAAATATCAAATAAGAAAAAATGAACTCCTTTGAGGTTTGAGGATGGACAAGCATAATATCTCTGAGCTGTCCATCCTTGCATTTGGTTCGGAGTCTGCTTGTGAATGGTTTGGCATTAACAATGTCGAGCCTTTTTGGCCGAGAATCTACAAATCTACAAACGTTTTTGGTAACTTTGGCTTTTGAGATGAATTGCTTGGTGAGCAACTATATTAATGATGCCGCATGTAACAATGTCACTCTCTTAATTTTCTGTTGTCTCCCGGTTCTCCTGAGATCGTATTTTATATTCCCTTAACAAGTGAATAGGCGCAGAACGCAAACACCAGAAACACTGTGCAAGATTTGGTTTCAAATTTATTCATAACATTTGTCATTGGTTGCAAACTGAAATTGTGATGATTGACTCTGTAATTTTTTGGTGAATACAGGATATATATTTCTGATGATGACATCTCATTTTGGGAGGAAAATGATGTTAGTCCAACGATTGGTATTGATAGCATGCGTGACTTTGTTCGCATATTTGTTAATGGCCAGCTTGCAGGTATTTGGTTAGATTTACTTTGTGCTATCTTTATTATGCATTCTACTCTTTATATTAACGTGGCACTCAATCCTCAGTTAGCAGTCAGTTCAGCTGGCATTGGCAAAGTGTACTTCAACCATTGAACTTTTCTTGGTTTGCATGAATATGATTTTCATCTCTGAGCATAGGGACAGTCTGATGCATTGTCATTGAATACCTGTCAAATGCTTATTACTAGATGGAGACATAATAAATAGATCATCTGTCATAGGGTGATCAGTTAATAGCGAGTAGAAATTCTGTTATTGCCTCAGTTTATTTTGAAGGCTCTTGGAATTGGTCATAGAAAGATAAAAAATGAAGGTATCTTATGAAGAAAGGGAGAAATTAATAAGAGTGAATTAAAATAGGGTTGTCAAAATTTGAACAGCAACTAGGCCATTTCGACAACACGAAAAGAGCTGCTAAATGGACAAAGTGAGACCAAATATAGTGCAGTGAATTTCAGGGATTAAGAAAGCAGCAAAGTGATAACAAGCCGAAAGCTAAGCAACCTGTATGCTATAGCTAAATGAAGATCATAAACCATAAACCCAGACTAGAACTGAAACAAAAATCCCTGTTTCTGACACTGTTCACACCAGAAACAAAGGAAATTATGCATTCTACTCTTTATATTAACGTGGCACTCAATCCTCAGTTAGCAGTCAGTTCAGCTGGCATTGTCAAAGTGTACTTCAACCATTGAACTTTTCTTGGTTTGCATGAATATGATTTTCATCTCTGAGCATAGGGACAGTCTGATGCATTGTCATTGAATACCTGTCAAATGCTTATTACTAGATGGAGACATAATAAATAGATCATCTGTCATAGGGTGATCAGTTAATAGCGAGTAGAAATTCTGTTATTGCCTCAGTTTATTTTGAAGGCTCTTGGAATTAGTCATAGAAAGATAAAAAATGAAGGTATCTTATGTAGAAAGGGAGAAATTAATAAGAGTGAATTAAAATAGGGTTGTCAAAATTTGAACAGCAACTAGGCCATTTCGACAACACGAAAAGAACTGCTAAATGGATAAAGTGAGACCAAATATAGTGCAGTGAATTTCAGGGATTAAGAAAGGAGCAAAGTGATAACAAGCCGAAAGCTAAGCAACCTGTATGCTATAGCTAAATGAAGATCATAAACCATAAACCCAGACTGGAACTGGAACAAAAATCCCTGTTTCTGACACTGTTCACACCAGAAACAAAGGAAATTATGCATTCTACTCTTTATATTAACGTAGCACTCAATCCCCAGTTAGCAGTCAGTTCAGCTGGCATTGTCAAAGTGTACTTCAACCATTGAACTTTTCTTGGTTTGCATGAATATTATTTTCATCTCTGAGCATAGGGACAGTCTGATGCATTGTCATTGAATACCTGTCAAATACTTATTACTAGATGGAGACATATTAAATAGATCATCTGTCATAGGGTGATCAGTTAATTGCGAGTAGAAATTCTGTTATTGCCTCAGTTTATTTTGAAGGCTCTTGGAATTGGTCATAGAAAGATAAAAAATGAAGGTATCTTATGTAGAAAGGGAGAAATTAATAAGAGTGAATTAAAATAGGGTTGTCAAAATTTGAACAGCAACTAGGCCATTTCGACAACACGAAAAGAGCTGCTAAATGGACAAAGTGAGACCAAATATAGTGCAGTGAATTTCAGGGATTAAGAAAGGAGCAAAGTGATAACAAGCCGAAAGCTAAGCAACCTGTATGCTATAGCTAAATGAAGATCATAAACCATAAACCCAGACTAGAACTGAAACAAAAATCCCTGTTTCTGACACTGTTCACACCAGAAACAAAGGAAATTAATACTGGTTTCTTCCCAGCATCTCGCACTTAGAGCAGTGAGGTGAATAGGATGGCTGTAGGTATGCTAGGAATGCCAGGTGAAGCAATACTATGACTACAGGTCATGTGATGCTCTAATCTTGTGCTTATAGTTCACGGGGCTAAAACATCAGCGAAGCTAGCTTTGAGAGGGTCCCTATGTCTGGTCATTCTATTGAAGTCTTTTCTTTCCTGTATTCTCCTTATATCTCCAATTCCTTACTCTTTTACCCTGTTATATGTCTGTTGCAAGTGAAGGAAGTATGAAAGGAAAATGGATCAAGGTGGTTCAACCAGTTAAGCTGGTTCAGGGATACAATGACATACTGCTATTGTCTGAGACGGTGGGATTGCAGGTAAAGCTAGTTTAGAAGTTGAATTACCCTGATGAGGATCATGTTAAATCTGAAGTATTATCTTAAATTCGGAAAAGGTAATATTAGTTTTGGGTGAAACCTGAAGCTCTATCATCTGATACTCTCATCAG
Source organism: Nicotiana benthamiana (assembly GCA_034376525.1). Lineage (NCBI taxonomy): Eukaryota > Viridiplantae > Streptophyta > Magnoliopsida > Solanales > Solanaceae > Nicotiana > Nicotiana benthamiana. The sequence goes on from CM067325.1 coordinate 8,087,859, forward strand.
AAGGGTGAAAAAGGAGATAAAATCTCCCATTATCCAACCTCCATAATTTGATACCCTTACCTCCATTTCTCTTTCTTATTTCTTTCCTTCCTTGAATCACTGGTGACGATGCATGTTACTCACTAATTTCCATTCGCTTTACGCTTTACCAAATTTTTATCTTATGAGATTTTACTGGGTTGTTGTTGTACCCATAAAAGCCGCTCAGCTTCATCAAACTGACCTCTAAGTTGAAAAGACTTTTCTACCACAATTTCAGAATTATGGTGCCTTCTTAGAGAAGGATGGGGCAGGGTTTAAAGGTCAACTGAAGCTTACAGGATGCAGAAACGGGGATATTAATCTCACAACATCCTTATGGACCTACCAGGTACCTCATTTTCTTCACCTTAAATGAATCTTGATGTTCACACATGATAAAAGATTAAACTTCTAATTTATGGGAGGTGCTGCAGAGGCTGATATTCCATGCTCTAATTATGTGCATATGCAACTAACTTGAAATAATAGACCAATTAGAAGAACCAAAATATGAGAAATACTCTAGACTGGAAGGACAAGTGGGTTTACTTTTCACTCATTAGTGGTATTTGAAGAGTGTTCATGGTGCTGGACAAATCGATGATAGAATTGTGGATAAGATGTAGAAAACGTTCCTGGTAGATTTTGCCCATAAGCCTTTTAATATGCATCCTTTCTCAGTGAATATCAGTCTATATCTACTGAATGAACTAAAAGGTTAAAAATCTCAAGGCTTCTCTATCCATCTGTTCTCTGCTTGTGAAACGAAAAAACTTTGATATAATTCAGGCTATGCACACAGAATCAACTTGCAAAAGAGTACCATTTCTTCCACATGCAAGAAGCAAAATTGATCATCATGTGAAGTTGGAGATCATTAAACTGCAGAATGCCATTTCATTATACAACTGAATTAAAGGAAACCTGATTTTAGTTATTTGGTCAACAGGTGGGGCTCAAAGGTGAATTCCTGAAAGTGTATGATGTCAATAGTACCGAAAGTGCAGTATGGACTGAGTTGCCGAATGATGCAATTCCATCAGTCTTTTCCTGGTACAGGGTAAGTCGACAAACTCAAATTCCAGATTCAGCTGTCACTAGCATAGCGGAAAACTTGCTAATTATTGGCAATATCGTTTCTTAAAATTACTGTCTCAATTGTTTTGTGTAGATGTGCTTATGATCATTGTTCAGTCACTCAAGTTACATATCTATGACATTGATGCCTTAATTATTTATGTCCTTCATTGTCTTCCTTAAGCTATCTTTTATTTGTGGGTGAAGGAAGCACCACATTCAATGCTACTAGAAAGACTTGCTCTAGAAGAGATGTTCAGTATTGTTTAGTCAATTGCTGTGATCGTATTTTAAGTCTTTCATTAGATTCTATATTAAGAATCTTATGATTAACTTTTTATTCTCTAAGACTTCCCTTCAATTTTTGTTACGGAAATCTGGGAGTGCAAAATGGAAAATTGTTCAATCAATAAAGGACCTTTCATTCTCACTTCAATCAATCAACTGACTATGCCTCAATTTCAAATTAATTGGAGTCAGCTACAAGTAATTCTTTGAATTTATTCTGTTCTATTCAGGTCCATTTCATTACAATATGTGATAAGATATCTTTTAAGGAAAATTAGTTCTTTAAAGTAGGGGTGAGCATTCGGAATTTTGGTTCGGTATTTAAGAATTTCGGTTCGGTATTTCGGTATTCGGTTTATCAATTGTGTATACCAAATACAGTACCAAATTATTTCGATACAGTTCGGTATTTCTTATTTTGGTTCGGTATGGTCTGGAGGTCTAGTATCAGGGTTGTAGGATAGGGGCTCCTAGACTTTTTCGTACTCCTCACCCGGGGTTGGGCGAGGCTTGGCGGGGCTATCCATAGATAATTTGTGTATTGGATTGTGTCTCCCTTACGGTAGTTATTTATGGCAGTTACTATCTGATATTATTGCATGCTATTTTATTTATGGTTCTTATGTTTAAATAATTATTTACGCTATTTCTGCTGGAGTTACTAATGCTCTTTTGTTTTTGTTTTTATTTTTGTTTTTCCTTTCCTTCACTGAGCCGAGGGTCGATTGGAAATAACCTCTCTGCCCTTTCGGGTAGGGGTAAGGCCCGTCTACATATTACCCTCCCCAGACCCACCTTGTGGGACTATACTGGGTAGTTGTTTTATGGTTTCGGTTTAACCAAGACCAATTCAGATTGTTGCATTTCAGTGTCAGAACCAATTGAGGCCAGTGAATTTACTAGTGCATCAACACTGTTATGTGTTAACGAAGACCTCAAGACCCTTTCAGATTTGCATCAGCACTGTTAATAAACAAGCATATTAAGCTTGCTTGAAGCATTCAAAGAGCAAAGGAACTAAAAGCTTAAGATGAACTAGTGCTATCCAATCATGCACATGAATTACAAAGAGCAGCCACTGATCACAAACTTAAGATGAAAACAAAATCACGTGAAAACTACATGTTGCAAAATCACGTGAAAACTGAATTACCAACTAACAGATAACCAACCACAACCAGTTAAACACTTAACACTTAACACTTAAACAACAGTCCACAAGATACCCTTTATGTATCATTTGCAAACTGCAAACACATAAATAACAAGTGCACAATTCTGTGCAACAGACAACAGTGCAGTGTGCACAACAACCACAACTCAAACTTCAAAGGCTCAAAGATGCAGCAACCTAAATAGCTCATCTACTGGCCGCATTACCAATTAACATATGCAGCAGTCTTAACCAACCACAACTAGTTAAACACTTAAACAACAGTGTTAACACTTAACACAGTGCAACAAAAACAGTCTTAATTCTTAAATATGGATTCCAGGAAGACGCGCAAGACAACGCTTAATATGCTTCCTTAATCCAATTGTTCCATTCCTATTTGGATTAACATTATAGACTTGACCACAATGCTTGTGCTCTAATTTGCGAACTTCTCCGTTATCTTCTTTCCGAACCCTATTAACCTCAAATTTATCAAAATGGTTCCAAACGTCAGGCCTAGGTTGCATGGCTTTCCTTTTCTTGGAATCTCGAGTATCAATGGTGTTGGTGTTACTATCTACCGTAATAGGTAAACTTTCACTTGAACCAACATTACTTACTCTATTAAGAATCACTTACAGACTCATGTTTTGCACATTAGTAACATAATGTATAGTACCACTAATCTGAGTTTTCAAAAGGATTCACTTTCTTACCAGAATGATTTGCAATCTTTGAGACAGATATTAAAGAAAAGAGTTTCCAAAATAATTAGTTTCTTTAATTAATTTGTTCTATAGTAACAACTACCCAGTAATATCCCACAAAGTGGGGTCTGGAAAACCCAACTTACTTAGCAGGCAAGCGCCTTAACCGCTCGGCCAAAGCGACTTCCCAAAATTTATCGAATAAGAAATGTCATTTGGTACTGTTTTAGTTTCAATTGGAATCTAACATTTTTGGTTATGTTTTTCGTTTTAAACACGGATTAAGGTCTTCCTATTTCCGGTGGGAAAAGAAAGAAAATGGCTTATGGACGAAAAGCTAGGAAGACCTCAATCCGTGTTTAAAACGAAAAACATAACCAAAAATGTCAGATTCCAAATGAAACTAAAACAGTACCAAATGACATTTCTTATTCGATAAAGTTACTATAGAACCAATTAATTAAAGAAACTAATTATTTTGGAAACTCTTTTCTTGAATATCTGTCTCAAATATTGCAAATCATTCTGGTAAGAAAGTGAATCCTTTTGAAAACTAAGATTAGTGGTACTATATATTATGTTACTGATGTGCAAAACATGAGTCTGTAAGTGATTCTTAATTTATTGATCGTTAATTTATGTTTATATTTGTTTAATTTTGTATAGATGGCAGTTACAAGTAGAGTAAGTAATGTTGGTTCAAGTGAAAGTTTACCTATTATGGTAGATAGTAACACCAATACCATTTATACCAAAGATTCCAAGAAAAGGAAAGACATGCAACCTAGGTCTGACGTTTGGAACCATTTTGATAAATTTGAGGTTAATGGGGTTGGGAAAGAAGATAATGGAGAAGTTCGCAAATTAGAGTGCAAGCATTGTGGTCAAGTCTATAATGTTAATCCAAAGAGTAATGGAACAATTGGTTTAAGGAAGCATATTAAGCGTTGTCTTGCGCGTCTTCCTGGAATCCGTATTTAAGAATTAAGACTGTTTTTGTTGCACTGTGTTTAACTGGCTGTGGTTGGTTAAGACTGCTGCATCTGTTAATTGGTAATGCAGCCAGTAGATGAGCTATTTAGGTTGCTGCATCTTTGAAGTTTGAGTTGTGCACACTGCACTGTTGTCTGTTGCATAGAATTGTGCACTTGTTATTTATGTGTAGCTTAATATGCTTGTTTTTTAACAGTGCTGATGCAAATCTGAAAGGGTCTTGAGGTCTTCGTTAACACAACAGTGTTGATGCACTAGTAAATTCACCAGCCTCAATCAGTTCTGACACTGAAATGCAACAATCTGAACGGGTCTTGGTTAAACCGAAACCATACCGAACCAAAATAAGAAATAAACAACAACAACAACAACAACTACCCAGTATACTCCCACCAGGTGGGGTCTGGGGAGGGTAATATGTAGGCAGTCTTACCCCTACCCAAAAGGGCAGAGAGGCTGCTTCCATGCGACCCTCGGCGCATAGGACAGAATGAAAAGCTGCATTGGAAAACAAAGACAAAATTAGTAACCAAGGCAAGACAAAACAAAATAACAAAACAAAGCATAAGTAATCCTGCAGAAATAACGTAAATGGTTATGTAAACATAAAGAACATAAATACCGTCGCAACCAAGAGGGGACCTAGGCTAAAACACTAGGCATCGGTGGGTAACCCTACTATCCCACACCCAACCCCGGGTGAGGCGAACGAAGGACTCTAAGAGCCCCTATCCTGCAACCCTGATTCTAGACCTCCAGACTCCCCTATCGAGGGTCATGTCCTCGGTAACCTGCATAAAATGGTACAGTATTTGGTATACACAATTGATAAATTGAATACGGAAATACCGAACCGACATTCTTAAATACAGAATGCCCACCCCTACTACTAAGCGTTAATCCCTACTAATTGGTATCACATATATGAATTCTTTACTTCCTATATGACGAAGAGCGGAGCAAAGAAAAATTTGCTTTTGACTTCTTTTCCGCCTGTAGATTGCTGCTTAATAGTTAGATGCTCCTATTTCTTAGTTATAGATTAAGATGTTATTAGGTAAAAGGAAAATCAGCCCTTCCATTCCTTCTCGAGAATAGGTCCTAAATAGCTCATACATAAAGAACTCTCTACGACCCTTTCACTTTTTTTTTGGCTACTTCTTGGAACAGGTGCTTCTCTATGTTTAATTCTATATATGATGATTGTCTTTGCTGGTGTAAGAGTGATATTAAGTCGTTTGTCTCATTGGTTGAGCAGACGAAGTTTGATGCGCCAGGCGGGACAGATCCAGTTGCCCTTGATTTCAGTAGCATGGGAAAAGGTCAGGCATGGGTTAATGGTAACCATATAGGAAGATATTGGACTTTGGTTGCAGCAAAAAATGGATGTGGAAGAACTTGTGATTATCGTGGTGCTTACTACTCTGATAAATGTAGGACAAACTGTGGAGAGCTTACTCAGGCCTGGTATGGACCTCTTTTACTTGCTGAAATTCTATTTTACGTTGAAGGATTTTTGGCTTCTTGATTGTACCAGGCCAAACCTGGCATCAAGTCATGCGTAGGTTCTGTGAAATGGATCTGAGCTGATACATTCTGTTGCTTATAAAGTTCTTTTTTTTTTTTTGCGAACCAGGTATCACGTACCTAGATCATGGCTAAAGACTTCTAATAATGTACTAGTTATCTTTGAAGAAACAGATAAGACTCCATTTGAGATTTCCATTGCTACGCGTTCTACTGAAACCATATGTGCTCGAGTATCAGAAAAGCACTATCCACCTCTACGTATGTGGTCTCACTCAGACATCGATGGAAAATTGTCTCTGATGGATAAAATACCAGAAATGCACTTGCAATGTGACGAAGGGCATAAGATCTCCTCTGTTGAATTTGCAAGCTATGGAAATCCGAAAGGCAGCTGTCAAAAATTTTCTCAAGGCAAATGCCATGCTGCAAATTCCTTGTCTATTGTGTCTCAGGTATGTTTTTTTTTTTTTTTTTTTTTTTGCGTTTTAAAATTTTGAGTTTCATGTTCACCACTCTTCTTTACAATATGTTGACTGCAAATGAGTAGATAAACTGCATTCTTTGCAGATATTAAATAATTTCATGATTGTGTTATAGTTAGTTGGACAAGTCGGTCAACCCTTACAATTAAAAGCTGCAAAGAGCGTAGGAGTTTCTTCAATAAGGTTTTGATCATCACGTGATGAATTTTTTTTTATTAGTGATAGCTATATGCTAAGTGGATGGAGAGGGACACCAATGCTGAATATGCAAGACTTAATAGATGAAACAAAGAATATTCTGAAAATCAGGAGACCAAAAACCACCAAGGAAGATCTTTTACATTTTTGTTGATAAGCTAAATAATGTCCTAAACATACCACCAAAACACTTCTGTAAATAGAGAAGTTATGAGCGAAGCAAAAATTCGTACCAAAAAGAAGTGGCTATAAAACTAGAGGGTTTGACCAATTTGAAAGATCCTCTAGTGCAAGCTAATATAACTGAAGTTTGCACTGTTCGCTCAAGTAAATAATTGTGAACCTATGACATTGGGATTTGGAGACCCACGTTCTATCAAATTGAACTAGCGGTGCTCTTTAATAACTTATTAAAAATAGATACAACTGTAAAAATGAGGATTCAGAGTCATTCCTATTTTCAATATTCCTTAGATTTTTCAAATTTGTATGAATTTGTTTTGACTGTAAAGAGAACGACAAAGCATAACTCTAATTTCAAAATGTTCAAAAGCAGTAATTATTCTTGGGTCTAGGATCTACATCTACGAGTTGGAAGGTCCAAACAATCAATTCTACTGTCTGTTGGTATAATCCAGAGGAGGTTAGACAATTCATAAAATTACACATTTGTGTGCTTTATTCTCTCTTCTCAGATGAGTAGAAACCTTCCTTTGCAAGCCTTCCTACCTTTTCACTAGATCTATCATCCTATGGCTTTTTTTCTTTCGTAGACAAGCCCTGTCACTATTTGGAGTTCGGCAGAGTGGTATTGTTCTTCTACTGATTTTGGAATATAATTCTGTAAATTCTTGCTATTAGAGAACTATGCTTAGGTTAGTTCCTTTCTGTTAACTTTTTTGGTGAGTCAAAAGTGAACTTTAGGTATGTAGATAGTGCCTAATACTCTGTTTGTATCTTTAGAAACTATTGTCCTCAAATTAAAGAAAAGATATGAACATTTGGTTTTCTTTTGGTGTCCAATTAGGAACTTTATTCTATTCATAGGACATATTCTGACAATAACAAAGTAAACTAAAACATTGGGAATTATATGTCAGTGTTGAACTAGTACACAGAGAGGTTGTGACAAGAGGGGTTGCTCTGATGGTAAGCAACCCTCACCTCCAACCGAGAGGTTGTGAGTTCGAGTCTCCCCAAGAGCAAGGTGGGAAGTTCTTGGAGGGAAGGATGCCGGGGTCTATTTGGAAACAGCCTCTCTACCCAAGGGTAGGGGTAAGGTCTGCGTACATACTACCCTCCCCAGACCCCACTTGGGATTATACTTTGTTGTTGTTGTTGAACTAGTACACATATAAATATGCAGCTATGGTTTAACATTTGCGCTTTGCAAATTGTACATGTGCTTATGTACTTAGAGTTTTTGCTGCTTATATATTTGTACTTGTACTGTCAAAACATTATCAGTTCTTGTATGTATTAGTATGTTTCAAATCCAAACTATGTGATGAAAGGATGTATGATAACTTGACTGTTTTGACTGAGAGATATTCCTTCATATTAGAGCAATATGTTTACTACTTGACTGCAAAAACATTGTTAAATTTGTAAAACATGAGGGTGGTGGTTTCGAGTTTGGTGCAGAAGGTGTTCATTTCATCCGTCAAATACTAAGAGTCTCTTAATCAAAGTTTCATCTCTTTACAGGCTTGTAAGGGAAGAAATAGTTGCACCATTGGCATTTCCAATGCTGTATTTGGAGATCCATGTCGACATGTTGTGAAGAATTTGGCTGTTCAGGCAAAATGCTCGCCACCACCAGATCTCAGCACTTCAGCTTCCGTGTGAGAAATTATTTCGTGAAATCATAAAGCTTAGAATGAAACCCTTCCCTTAAAGTCCATCTGTTGCCTAGCCCCAGCTCCTTCAGCAATTCTTAAATTGCATAGTTACAGGCACTCGCAGAATGCACGTATGGACGAATATCTGTAAATGTTCGGCTGATGTATATGAAATGAAATGAAGTGGATAACAGTCTCAATATCTATTGCTGATGAATATAAGCTACAAGTTATGACTAGAAAAAACAATCCGAATAGCTTTATTGTTGTGCTGCAGAGAAGTCATTAAAGTTTCAATTGAATTTGGACCTTTATCAGATGAGGAGGAGTCTGTTACTGTAAAGAAGTTACTATATTACTTTTTTCTTTGTAGAGTTTAAGTTGACGAATGAATGGACAGTAGAATATTGGCTATTAGGCATCAAATTGGACAGTAGAATATTGGCTAGAATGTTAATATTACTCAGCCTATTAACTAAGAATTCTTTTCAAAGTAGTAAAACAAAATAACTCGTGCTTGTAAGTGAAACCTCTGTTTTAAAAGGCAGAATTGGGACTCGCCGGGGCTTGCTCCGGGGCGGAGCACTCATATAACGCCCCTGGGCTTATGTGTGGATTTTAGTTCCGTGAGATTTACGCCTCAGCCCCGGATACGCCAAGCGTATTGGGCTCGCCTAGTAGAACTTTATGCAATTTTATGTAACTAAACTTTGTAAATTCTCAAATTTGCTTAACAAATTGTTGACTATTCAAAATCACTTTTTCTTAATCATAAATCATTGAGTTGAGAGTTTATGTCATAATTAAAATAAAAATTATTTATCCACTAAGATTTCTATGATAGTTAATTTTAAATAAATCTTTCATCTAAATGGTATTTATTTATTAACTTTTGTTATGTTTTTACTATATAATAGTCCATCATTTTTATAATTATTTTCTAAATATTTTTTTCACGTGTACGAGATAAAATACTTATTAATTTAATAGCTCAATATTAGCTAGCAATTATTTACAAATAATTAGTTATCATGGTATTGTATGTTAAATTATGTGTCACATTATTTATTTGTTGAAAGTTAAAAATAAATGATGCTGAAGAATCATATTCAAATTATGAATAATATTTTTATATAAATTCTTTTTCAAATAGAAAGCATATTAAATAAAAGGAATATTTTAAGAAAAAATATCAAACTATAATATTGAAATTCTTTCAAGATTCATTACTCCTTAAGAGATACATATAATATTTCGTATCGAATACATTACTTTTGATGTTGAGTTGTAACGACATTGCAGCTAATTTGCATATTATGATATATGTCATACTTTTTTGTATTATTCATACTTGAATTATAATCTATAAATATTTTAAATAGATTATTTGTTATAGTTTTGTGATTTTAATGTAATTTTTATAATTATTTTTATTTTATACTATCTTAAATTCTTGAAATCAATAAAATTTAAAGATTCGTGGGACTTACGCTCCATGTCTCAGGGCTTACGCCTCGCCTCATTAGAGAGGTAAACCGTCTCGCCTCGTTTAAAACATTGAGTGAAACAGAGAGTCGAGAGAGTAAACAAAATTGATTACAACTGGAGTTTTTTATAAGGAAAAAACATAGTAAATTTAAGTAATTAAACAGGAACTATCCACAGAGCTTTCTCCGAAATACTAGATTACAAAATCACGATAAACTACTCTGCAAAAGACTAGGATATACCTATAGAATGGGACTCTACTTTTATCTCACGTATAAAATTGGCGTTGGAATTCTTGCGGAAGATCGTGTTTAACTAACACGTAATTACACACAAAATAAACGGAGAAAAAAAAGGATTTAACGATATTTGGCCAGCTTACGTCTTTGTAGCTTGTCTTTTGGGCAGCAGAGGTCGAAAGATTATCTTTGGTTTTTTTATTTATTTCAAGCTTTGGCAAAATGCCAATTAAATAAATATCAGCCTTTAAGAATTACAAGTTGCTAGCACATTCAAATAATACTTTTAATTCAAGCATTCAATAAATGTATTAGTTGATGCACAACTGTAATTTCAGTACACAAGCTAATTAAAATCCACTAAAGAATAGGACTTTAATCTTCTACTAACAGTTCTCGCCTGCAAATCGATCAAGTCTTTGATCCAAAGACCAAAATGTATACAACCCTCAGTGTTAATCTCCAGAGAGTAGAAATCATGTGCTATACTTGAAAGGGGAACTTGTTTTCTTTGTCCAACAATCGCTTTAAAAAGAGTAGATAACGTAAAATAAGTTATGTATAATTCAGGTTCGCGTCACGTAAAATTTAAAGAGGAAAATACTTTTACCAGACTTACCCATGGTTTAAACTCGAGACACAAGGGTCAAAGGATCCTACTCGTGATGATTTTGATAAATTCAATGTCGGTCTTTTAATATCACTGTCTTTTTGAATCTAGCGATGACCATCATTCTGATAGAGTGAGTTGCTTCCTCTTCCTCTTGTGCATGGCATTGGATTTAGGAAAACATAAGCTATCCAAACATGTTGGATATACAAGAGGATACACATACGCGATAGAAAGGAATAGGTATTCATTAGTAGTAATAAATTGTTGTTGTTTAATTAGGATTATAAATGGAAAAAAAGCGATCGAAAAATTAATTCACCATTCTCTCCGCAACGCAAAAAATTATTGTATTTTACAAAATAATGCTGGTAAAGTTGTGGTACGTGGCGAAGTTTCATTAATCATTTTCAACCGTCTTCTTCCATGATCCAGATGTCCAGTTCTAACTATTTACTCCATATGTTGTTGGATTTGCCGTCATATAAATGAAGACGACCTTTGAAAGTAATCAACTAAAACAACTCATTAACACCGATAAAATTTGGTGTTGAAAGCTCGTTCAGTTCGTCTGACTTCAGACCAAAATATATGATTGTAGAAGCTCTACTTACATACTAGTCAAGTTCTTGATCTGGAGACCAGTATACACAATCCTCAACGCTAATTCCCTGACCGCATGAATATGATCATGAATTAGTTTCTTGTTCTAAACTAGAGAGACGTTGTTCTAAGATTGGGAGAGTTGTTTTTGTCGTCCAATCGTACAGCAAACAACATAAAACAAGTTATAGATCAATGTAACCTTGTAATCGTCAGTTACAGAATCATAACACACACCACAAGCGCACTTCATAACTTTGCAGTAAATAGATTTGATCAAAACATGACTTAAGTCCGATTATTTAAAAAGGGAAGGAAAACAACATTGTTAATTTCATAATCCTATTTTTTCTATTTACACATAAGAAATTTACTTTTACATATAAGAGATTTATCTTGTACGCATAAAAGACCTAAAAAGAATACTTTTTATTTCAACATTGTAAATGACTACGAAGGCCATTTTCTCTTTACTTATCTATTTGGGGTCAAATGATTTTATGGGTTTTTACAAACTTATTTTGAGTTGAGGAATTTTCAGGAACCACCATTGTTTAGTGGTTATTAATTTTCTATAGCTATCATATACATAATTACTTCATATAGCTACTATTCAGTTGTTACTGTAATGTTTTCGCTGTATTTGGCGTTGTTGTATTCATGAATGAATCAGTAAAAATACCTAAAATCGGGGCAGTCTAATTGTACGCACATATTTCATATGTATTCGCTCATGTAATCATGGATACAATAGCAAAAAATACCTAAAATAAGGGCAGTCCAGCCGCTCAAGTATTCACATATATTTACAACAGTAAAAAGTGCCCAAAATCAAGGCAGGCCAACTATACGCGCATGTATTCACATATATATTCTCGCTATGTATTCATGAATACAGTAACGACAATCACCTTAAACATCGGTATCTCCGGCTGTCTAAGAGAGAGAAGAAACATAAATAGCATATTTCATGCCTCAATGGTAATATATACCATAAATACTTACTCTGCTATAAAATATAAAAGATAGCTATATAAAATAATATTTTAAAATAATTTTGATTTATAATAAATAGGGTGTATATCTTTGCTATAGGAGGTAAGCTTAATTTGTCTAAATTAAGATCTGTTCTTCAATATAACAAAGCGTCTTTTTTCCTTAAGGCTAAAATAAAGGACTATTTTAGAACACTCTTTTGCTATATGATGCATACCTTTGCTATAGGAATTTTTAGAAACCACTATTGTTTAGTGGCTATTAACTTCTTATAGCTATCATATAAATAATTATTTTCTATAGCTACTATTCGGTTGTTAAGGTAGTGTATTCAGCAAAAAACACCTAAAAATCAGGGTAATCCAGTTGCACGCGCATGTATTCACATATATTCGCGCCATGTATTCATGAATACAACAACAAAAAGTGTTGCACACGCATGTATTCACATGTATTCTCGCTATTGTATTCATGAATACAAAGTAAAAAGCGCCTAAAATCAGGGCAGTCCAGTTGTACGCGCATGTATTCATGAATACAACAGCAAAAAACGCCTAAAATTAGGGCAGTTTCACATATATTCTTGCTGCTGTACTCATGAATACATCAGTAAAAAGTGCCAACATGGCAGTCCAGCTGCAGGCATTGTATTCACATGTATTCGCGCAATATTCATGAATACAATAATGACAATCACCTTAAAAATAGATAGTCCACCTATCTAAGAGAGAGGAAAAACATAAATAGCGTATTTCATGCCTTATTTTATTCCTCAATGGTAATATATCCCATAAATACTTATTTTGCTATAAAATATAAAATGTAGCTATAGAAAATAATATTTTAAAATAATTTTGGTTTATAATATATACCTTTGCTATAGGAGGTAAAATTTCCTTTGCTATAGGGTGTATACCTTTGCTATAGGAATTTTTAAAAACCACTATTCTTTAGTGGCTATTTACTTTCCGTAGCTGCCATACAGATAATTACTTCCTATAGCTACTATTTATTTGTTACGGTAGTGTATTCGTTGTACTTGCGCTGCTATATTCATGAATGCAGCAGCAAAAAGCGCCTAAAAATCAGGGTAGTCCAGCTGTATGTGCATGTATTCAAATGTATTCTCGCCATGTATTCATGAATATAGCAGCAAAAAGCGCCTAAAAATAGGGCAGCACAACTGTATGCGCATGTATTCACATGTATTTGCGCTGCTGTATTCATGAATACAACAATAAAAAGTGCCTAAAATTAGGGTAGTACAGATGTAAGTGCATGTATTCAAGAATACAATAGCAAAAGGTGTCTAATGTTAGGGCAGTTTCACATAGATTCCGCTACTATATTCATGAATACAGTAATAAAAAGTGCCTAAAATTAGGATGGTCCAGCTGTACGCGCATGTATTCACATGTATTCGCATCATGTTTCTATGAATACAGTAACGACAATCACCTTAAAAATAGATATATACAGCTGTCCAAGAAAGTAGAAAAACATAAATAGCATATTTCATGTCTTATTTCATGCCTAATTGGTAGTATATACTATAAATACTTATTTTGCTAAAAAATATAAAATATAGCTATTAAAAGTAATATTTTAAAATAATTTTGACTTATAATAAATAGGGTTTATACTCTTTAAGCACAATTTTTATATTTTATCGTTAGGAAAACAAAACTTGAATATTCAAATGGCTATACTTATTCATGCATTCGAAGTCAACAGGTAATGGTTACAATTTTTATAGATTTCTATTTTGGATTTGCTACTGAAAATCCATATGTAGTTGATATCTTTTGTCTAGTGTAAGTACAAGGATATGTATTTCTTCTTCTTAAACTACGGAACGGAAAAGAAAAAAGATTTTCCATAAAAAACTCAATCCTTTCATACTTTTATTTTCCTTCACTTTACCACTTGGTCTTTCTAATAATGAAGAGCTAAATTATTTTTTGCATGGTAATTTGCATGAGGCTTCGAATATAAAACGTCCAACACCATGATAATCAAACATGGGTGGCTGGACAGGGCCAGGACCAGGGTTAACCGGTGGTTTAGGTAGTAGGATAGGTTTCAATAAAGCACCAACTTTCCACCGTTGAAGTTTGTTGTGAAAACGTACAGATTGAAGGCAAAATAATGAGGAATGTAGTGAGAGAAAGAGAGAGAAGTTGAGAGAACTCTCTGGAATATCCGAGAGTGAATAATGATCTCATACCCCAAAAATATCTGTCCCTATACAGATATACACATAAGATAACTTGGGTCGGGTCAGACGGCCCAATTGTAAAATGTAATAAGAATTGGGCTCAGAATACACTAAGGCCCAAATAGCTAACTAAGCCTACAATATACAAAATATACAATGAATATACAATAAATATACAACCCAATATCAACCAATATCAATGTTTATGTTTAGGCTTAGAGGCTAAATAATCTTGTAGCTCAACACCCCCCCCTCAAGTTGGAGGTGGAGACCACCTTCAACTTGAGCAGCAGAGGATGGAGGACAGTCCCAGGCAGAGGCTTGGTGAGGAGGTCAGCAAGCTGTCGAGAAGTAGGGACATGGGAAATAGTAATGAGTCCACCAGTCAGCTGATCCCGAATAAAGTGACAATCCACCTCAATATGCTTAGTCCGTTCATGAAAAACAGGATTCTTGGCAATATGAATGGCAGCCTGGCTGTCACAAAAAACAGAGAAGGGAAGAGCAACAGAAAACTCTAATATTAGTTAGCAAACGAGAGAGCCAAGACAACTCAGCTACCACTTTACTGAGTACCCTATATTCTGCCTCAGCAGAAGATAAAGGAGACTACAAGTTGCTTTTTGGACTTCCAACTAATCAAACAACCACCCAAAAGAACAGAAAAACCAGTAACAGATCTGCGAGTATCAGGGCAGGCAGCCCAATCACTGTCAGAATAAGCAGAAACAGAGAAATCAGAACTAGAAGAATAGAACAGACCCAAAGATAAGGTGCCCTTGAGATATCTGAGGACATGGAGGGCAGCATTCATATGAGGGACTCTGGGACATATCAGAAATTGACTCAGATGCTGAACAGCAAAACAGATATTAGGCCTAGTGTGAGTCAATAATAGGAGTTTACCAACAAGACTCCTATATTGATCAGGGGAGGAGAAAAGATCACCAGAATCAGCATGAAGTTTGACATTAATATCCAAAGGACTAACAACAGGAGAAACATTTACACAGTCAAACTAATGCAGCAGGTCAGAAATATATTTATGCTGATTAAGGATCACCCCACCAGGAATAACTGACACCTCTATGCCTTGAAAATAATGCAAAGACCTTAGGTCTTTAATCCTGAACTGATCATCCAGAAACAGTTTCAGGGCAGCAATCTCATCATAGTCATCCCCAGTAAGAATAATGTCATCCACATAAACTGCTACAATCACTAGAGATCCAGGTTTACCTTTGATGAATAAAGAATAATCATTCAAAGAATGAGTATAGCCTCTGGAATATAGAGCAGAAGACAATTTAGTATACCATTGTCTGGAATCCTGTCTCAGCCCATAGAGAGGCTTTTTCAACTTACAAACAGGAGGAGCAGAGGCAGAAGAAACAGAGGCAGAAGAAGGAGAAGAAACAGTCAAACCTGGAGGGAGCTTCATATATATCTCCTCATCCAAATCACCATGTAAGAAAGCATTGATAACATCAAGTTGAAATAAATTCCAATTATTCTTAACAGCCACAGCAATAAGACACTTAATAGTGGACATCTTAACCATAGGAGAAAAAGTGTCAGTGAAATCAATACCTTCGACCTGAGTATCACCTCTAATCACAAGCCTAGCTTTATGCCTTTCAACAGTGCCATCAGCCATATACTTGATCTTATAAACCCATTTGCATCCTATGGGTTTCTTACCAGGAGGAAGAGGAACAACATCCCAGGTATGGTTGGCATCCAAGGCATCAAACTCCTTTCTCATGGAATCCTGGCATACTGGAACAGATGCAGCTTGAGAGTAATAGAGAGGTTCAGATTCCAGAGAAGAAGAAGAGGAGCCAGAAAAGGCAGGAAGTTGACAGACATAGTCCTTAAGATAAGATGGAGGATTATGCTGTCTTCCAGATTTTCTGGGAGCAGGAGAAGATGTGGAAGAAGGAAAATTAGGAGGAGAGGTATCAGGATTGAAGGGAGGAATGGAGGCTGGATTAGAAGAAGGAGAAGTGGTGGCAGAAGGAGGAGGAGGAGAGGAACAAACAAGTATCAGCAAGTCAGTGTCAGAGAAGGAAGGCTCAAGAGGAGGAACTGAGGGAAAGGAAGAAGGAGCAGGAGATGAAACATACTTTGAAGTAAGGTCATAAAGCTTATATCCCTTTTTGGCAAAAGGATACCCAATGAAGACACATGAAAGGGCCCTAGGTTTCAATGTCCCTTTGAGGAATTGGAACAGTAGCATAGGCAAGGCACTCAAATGCTCTCATATGAGAGTAGACTGGTGCCTTTCCATGTAAAACTTCAAAGGGAGATTTATGATGAAGAAGTCTGGATGGTAGTTTATTAAGGAGATAGGTGGTAGTTAGTAAGCACTCCCCCCAGAAAGAGATTGGTAAGCCAGATTGAAAAAGTAAGGCTCTACATGCCTCAAGAAGAGTCCTATGTGTTAGAACACATTCATTATGTTGTTAAAACTAATGTGTTCATATTTGTAGGTTTTGATAAATGACAAACCGATGAAGATGGAAAATATTATACATGCCAAATAATCGTAAGTTATTATTGAGATATACTTTTGTTTATACTAAAGTATATTTGTTTTGTAGAGATGATATGCAATCAATTAGCGGACCAAAGTTGGAGTACAAAAACAAGAAGTTCAAGACAAGATCAAGAGAAGCAATGAAGCAATGAGAATAAATGAAGACCTTTATTTTAAGTCTTATTTATAATTGTGATCTTGATCCTACTCTAGTTTTAAGTCTTGGCTTCTCTCCAAAAATTATTTTCATAAACATATGCATATCATAAATAATTTTTTTATACTCTTGGAATAAATTGATTTTCATGTTTTAAATTGAACCAAAAAGGTTTTTAAAAAGTGTCTTTAATATTTAAGACATATATTATATTCTTGGTATTTAAATAAACAATGAAAAACGTCTTGAAATCATTTTTATACTGAGTTAATCGATTATCGTGAGGAGATAATCGATTATCTAATATTTCATTAAACTGGACGTTTTTACGCAAGGTGAGATAATCGATTATCTTACCAACGATAATCGATTATCGTATATCCGTTATTTCTCAACGTCTAGAATTTCAAATGAGATAATCGATTATCTAAGTGCGATAATCGATTATCGTTAAAATAATCGATTATCTGACATAAGTTAATCGATTATCTTAGTATCCGTTGCCTTTCAACGTCTATATTTTTGAAAGGTTAATCGATTATCGTCCTGCGATAATCGATTATCGTTGCAGATTTTTGATAAATTGTTTAATCATTTAGCAACGGATACAAGAGTTTTTGGGGCTATAAATACACCCCAAAAACTCTCATTTGATACACAAAAATCTGAGCAAACATCATATACAAGCTTCCAAACATTCTACATTCATTTCATATTTTTAATTGCTTTTGAGAAGCCATTTCTTGAATTTATTGTTCTGTTCTTGAGCGTACTTGTTTACTCATATCTACTCTATAAAGAGAGTTCTGTTTAAGTGAGTGTAAGTGTTTTATATACACTTAAAGGGAAGTTTATAATCCCTTGTTGTTGTTAGAAGGAACGTTATTATTCCTTCTGTCGAAGTCTTGAAGTGCGGCATCTTCGAGCAAGGTTAGTGAGACTTGTGTGATTCAAGTTCTCAAGTTGTAACGGTTTGTTGAGCACCCGCAAGCTTAACAGGATTAGTAGAACCTCGAGATTGTATCTCGGGAGACTGGACGTAACCACATTTGTGGCCAACCAGTATAAATTCGGTGCACTTCTTCCTTACTCTCTTATTTTCGCATTTGAGTTATTTTTTACTGCGAATTTTTATAAAACGCTATTCACCCCCCTCTAGCGTTAAGCACTTATTCTAACAATTGGTATCAGAGCCTAACTCTCTGTAAGACTTAACAGTTTGAGAGAAACTTTTCTATGGCTTCTACTAGTAGTGCATATGCAGGAATGGGTGAAGGATCTTGCACCACAAGGCCACCACTGTTTGATGGAACAAACTACACCTACTGGAAGGAAAGGATGAGGATATTCATCCAGGCTAATAATTTTCAAATTTGGAAAATTATTAAAAATGGCGAAAAGGTTCCTACCAAAGCAGAGGGTGATAAATTCGTCCCAAAGCTGGAAGAAGAATATACTGCGGACGACATCAAAAAGGTGGAAAATAATGCCAAAGCAATCAACATGTTGTTCTGTGCAGTCAATCCAAATGACTATCAAAAGATTTCATGTTGTTCCACAGCCAAACAAATGTGGGACAAACTGGAGATTACATACGAAGGCACTGACCAGGTTAGAGAAGCAAAAATTGATTTTCTAACCCATGAGTATGAGCTATTTCGTATGCAGGAAGGTGAGAAAATAGACGACATGTTTGAACGATTTTCAAAAATCATTAATGATCTACACGCCCTCAAGAAGACATTTACGGATCGGGAACTTGTCCGTAAAATTCTCCGAAGTCTTAATCCGGAATGGCGTTCAAAGGCCGATGCTATCCAGGAATCAATCGGTATAACAAACGTTACAATCGACGGGCCAAGAGGTAACCTTAAAACATATGAGTCTACTATTCTTAACCCTCCTGTAGGTGATCAAAGGCAAAAAACAATTGCCTTAAAAGCTAGCACGGCTCAACCTCAAATTAATGAGGACTCAAGTGACGAAGATAACGAGTTCGGGCTCGTTATTAAGAAGTTTCACAAGTTCATGCGAAAGGAGTATGAACGAAAAGGAAAGCGGCAAGGAGGACCACTGAAATGCTACGGATGTGGAGAACGTGGGCACATCAAACCAAATTGCCCAAACATCAAAAAGGAGAAGAAACCCGAAAAGAAGCAAAGGGCATACATTTCTTGGGGAGGCGACTCCGGAGACGAGTCAAGCGACGGAGAAGAAGAGACCGCAAACTTGTGTCTAATGGCACATGAAGAATCTCAAAACGAGGTATGTATTTCTTCCAAAAATATCTTTTCTTTAGAAGAAATGCGAGATGCTTTTGATGAGCTTTACGATGAGTTTATAAATGCTTCAAAAACAATAAAAGAATCGAGAAATCAACATTCCGTAAAAGAAAAAGATTTTGAAAAATTAATTCTTGAAAACGAGAAATTGAAAGAGGAAAACCGCTTTTACGGCAAAAGAAGTGCCGATAAACCGGAAAGCTCAAACAAAAGTTGTTCTTCTTGCAAATCTTTAAAAGAAGAAGTAGATAGACTTAAAAGCACTTTGCACAAGTTCAATTCTTCACATAAAAACCTCAACGATGTGCTTGTTAACTTGAAATCCACTAAGCACGGCATAGGCTTTAAAAATGAAGAAAAAGTTGAGTCCATTCATAAACCGCCTAAGACTCAACCTAGGCCGAATAAAATAAATGCCAACCCACAACCTAGAAATATTAATCCTAGAGTTGCTAATTATCCTAGAACTAATATTAGAAGAAATGTTGGTACATATAGACCACCTAGGCAAGATTTTCGAAAATTGCATCAAAACAATTTTTCTAAAAATAGAGTGAATAAATATAGACCTCCAAATTACTATCATCCTAGAAGAATGCATAATCCTAATGTGATTTGTCATTATTTCAATAAAGTAGGGCATATAGCTCCTGCTTGTTTCACCCGACATAGGCATTTCAATGCAAGTCAACCACAACAACACTATGTCGCACCTAACACACAAGGACCCAAAATGGTTTGGGTACCAAGATCTCATTAATTTGTTTTGTAATTATGTTTGAAGGGATCAAGTGTACTTTGGTACCTTGATAGTGGATGCTCCAAACATATGACCGGGGATGCATCTAAGTTCCTTCAACTAGAACACAAGGAAGGAGGAAATGTTGTTTTTGGAGATAATAACAAAGGAAAGATTATCAGCATTGGATCGGTCGGTAAGGATGAATCCTCCTCTATTAAGCATATATTACTTGTTAAAGGTCTTAAGCATAATCTCTTGAGCATAAGTCAATTATGTGACAAGGAAAATCTTGTGTTATTTGATTCCAAAGAATGCTTAGTCTTTCGTCGCAGTGATTTTAAAATCATTCTTCGTGGAATTAGAGTTGATAATACTTACATGGTTGATTTAGAAAATTACTCATCAAATTATGTAAATTGCCTTATGAGTAAGGAAGACGACATGTGGTTATGGCATCGAAGTAGCTCATATTAATATGAATCTGTTAAACAAATTAGTTTCCCAAGATTTAGTTATTGGCCTTCCAAAAATCAAATTTGAAAAGGATACAATTTGTGAACCATGCCAAAAAGGGAAACAAACAAAAGCTTCTTTTAAATCGAATAATATTGTTTCAACCATTAAACCTTTACAACTTCTTCATATGGATCTTTTTGGACCATCTAGAATTGAAAGTCTTGGTGGAAATCGTTATGCTTTGGTTATTGTTGATGACTACTCTCGATTTACATGGACTCTATTTCTTGCTCATAAAAGCAATGCTTTTCAAGCCTTCAAAATTTTTCTCAAACGTGTGCAAAATGAAAAGAGCACGACCGTCACTTCCATAAGAAGTGATCATGGAGGAGAGTTCGATCATAATCTCTTTGCGGATTTTTGTGACGAACTCGGTATTGAACATACCTTTTCGGCTCCACGAACACCACAACAAAATGGAGTGGTGGAACGAAAAAATCGTTGCCTCGAAGAGATGGCTAGAACCATGCTCGATGAGTCAAAGATCTCCAAAATCTTTTGGGCGGATGCCGTGAGTACCGCTTGCTATGTGTTAAACAGAGCAGTCATTCGACCGACACTCATGAAAACTCCATACGAACTCTACAAGGGAAGAAAGCCTAATATTTCCCACCTTAGAGTTTTCGGTTGTAAATGTTTTATACATAATAATGGAAAAGACAATTTGGGAAAATTTGATGCTAAATCTGATGAAGGTATTTTTCTTGGTTACTCATCACGGAGCAAAGCTTATAGGGTATTCAATAATCGTACTAAAACTGTTGAGGAATCCCCTCATATTATATTTTGTGAAAATGATGCTCGCTTGGCGAGAAAGGATTTTTGTGATCATCTTGCAGATTCTCTAAACAAAATAAGCCTTCAAGACAAAACAGAAAAGGATAATCCAACGGAAGGACAAGATGAAGTCATGGAACAATTATCGGAAGAATAACCACGACAAGAGGAAGATTCGATGATGCCTAAAGCTTGGAGGACGTCTAAAGACCATCCTCTCGACAAGGTAATTGGCAACATCGAAAAAGGGGTAAGTACACAAAACCTCCTTAAAGACACCGTTGGTCAAATGGCTTTTGTTTCTCAAATTGAACCTACTAACATTTCCGAAGCAATTGGGGATGAGCATTGGACCTTGGCAATGCAAGAGGAGCTTAACCAATTTAAACGTAATGACGTTTGGGAATTGGTGCCAAGACCCGATAATCATACCATAATTGGTACGAAATGGGTTTTTCGTAATAAATTAGATGAAAATGGAATTATCACTAGAAACAAAGCTAGGTTAGTTGCTAAGGGTTATAATCAAGAAGAAGGTATTGATTATGAAGAAACATATGCACCCGTAGCACGTTTAGAAGCTATACGTTTATTACTTGCATTTTCTTCATCAATGAATTTTAAATTGTATCAAATGGATGTCAAGAGTGCCTTCCTCAACGGATTTATTCAAGAGGAAGTGTATGTTGAACAACCCCCAGGGTTCGAAGACTTTAAATCTCCGGATTATGTCTTCAAGCTCAAGAAAGCACTCTATGGTCTAAAACAAGCTCCACGAGCTTGGTATGAACGCTTGAGCAAATTCCTCTTGGAAAATGAATTCAATAGGGGGAAAGTCGATACTACACTGTTCATCAAGAATAAAAACAATGACATTCTAATTGTTCAAATTTATGTTGATGATATTATTTTTGGTGCAACTAATGAGTTTTTGTGCAAGGAATTTTCTAATCTTATGACTAGTGAATTTGAGATGTCAATGATGGGTGAGCTTAATTTCTTCTTGGGGTTGCAAGTAAAACAAATGAAAGAGGGAACTTTCATTTGTCAAACTAAATATTGCAAGGAATTGCTTAATCGATTTGAAATGAGCAATGCCAAAGTAATGGCTACTCCAATGAGCACATCCGACCATCTTGACAAAGATGAAAAAGGTAAGGAGGTAGATTTGAAGAAATACCGAGGTATGATTGGATCTCTACTTTATTTAACTGCTAGTAGACCAGACATTATGTTTAGCGTATGTTTGTGCGCTAGATATCAATCGTGTCCGAAGGAGTCGCACTTAACCGCAGTTAAGCGAATTATGAGGTATCTTGTTGATACTATAAATTGGGACTATGGTATCCCAAAGGCTCTTCATGCCAACTTGTTGGCTATTCCGACTCCGATTTTGCGGGTTGTAAATTAGACCGCAAGAGCACTAGTGGCACTTGCCATTTTCTCGGAAGTTCATTAGTCTCATGGTTTAGTAAGAGCAAGTAAGTGTTGCGTTATCCACAACCGAGGCTGAATATATAGCTGCGGGGAGTTGTTGTGCACAGATTCTTTGGATGAAGCAACAACTCTTGGACTATGGTCTTAGTCTTGATCATGTCCCTCTTAGATGTGACAATACTAGCGCCATAAGCTTGACGAAGAATCCTATTCTTCATTCAAGAATGAAACACATCGAGATTAGGCACCATTTTATAAGAGATCACGTTCTTAAAGGTGATGTCGAAATTGAGTTCGTTGAAACTAAACATCAATTAGCCGACATCTTCACCAAGCCTTTAGATAAAGAGTCGTTCTTCCGTATTCGTAGTGAACTCGGAATCCTTGACTCTACGTTGATCTAATGCATACATTTAGGTTGCATTTATTTTTTGAATAATTACTGACTTGAGCGTCGGAGACATTTATTTTCTTTTGCAGGTATCGCCCTAAAGGCAGGGGGAACTGAGTTAATTTTCATTAAGTCTTGTTTGTTTAAGGTCGAGTTTAGTATAATCGATTATAATCGATCATATTTTATTTCATTTTATTTTTAGATAATCGATTAACTTAGGAAGATAATCGATTATCGTTCCAATCTGTTTTTCCGACCTTTTCTGAAATTCTTAAAATAATCGATTAACTTAAACCGATAATCGATTATCGTACCTCCGCAGCTCAAGATAATCGATCATCGTTCACGATAATCGATTAACTAACGGCCAGATTTCAAAAAATTTTACCGTTTTAGAGCCGTTTGTACCTTATCAAAGTCAAGATTTTTTCACTCAAAATTCTCTCATTTTTCACCTCTATAAATAGGAAAGTCTTCCACTCAAATTATTCACTCACAACACTATTCTATTCACAAAACTCTCTCCAAAATCTTCAATAGTCTTCAAAATTCTCCTTGGTTTTACATTTCATTCACATGGCTAATAGAAATACCAAGCGATCTCGTGCCGGAAAGAATGTTGCTTCTTCTTCAAATATCCCTCAAAATGTATTTTGCTATCAAGATGGTTCTTTTCTAAGATTTGAACAAGAAAGTGAACTTCGACGCTTTCTTCAAAAATTTGAAAATAGGGAAATTCTTCCACCCCGTTTTACAACGGGTAGATATCTTTCTGACTCCGCTCATTCAACTATCCTTCTTCAAAGCCAAATTGTCAATTTTGCTTATCTTTCATATTCTTACATTCGTCCTCATTTGATTCGGGCATTTTATTCAAACTTGATAAGGGATGAAAATGGTGAACTTTCTACCAAAATCAATGGTGTTACTATTCTCTTAAGCGAAGAAAACATTCAAACTCTCACGAATCTTCCTCGCGAGGGTCAAGATATCGTCCAATATACCGGGGACAAAGATATCTTTTTTGATGAACAAGTCCTCTTTCAACAAATTGGAATTGGACATTTTGAATGGACCCCGGAGCTTCGTCGTCCTTCCATCACAAATATGCTTCCGGAATTTCGCTTAATTTTCTATATCATCCCTAGGATCCTCAAGCCTAGAAAATACAATCATACTACAATTGGGCGCGAGGACGCCAAAATTATGCATGCTATTATTAACGGGGCGCACATCAATTGGTGCAAGTTTATTCTCACTCACATGCACGATTCCATAGGTGATGACAAACCTCTTCCATATGCTTTTTTCATTATGATCATTCTTGAAACATTGGAAATTAACACCAATATTGGTCCGAAGAAAAATCGCACCAAAATTTGGGAGATTCAAGAAACATCCTTTCGTAGCGGAGATCATCCCGCTCCTCCTCCTCCTCCGACTCAACCAACTCCTCAACCAAGTCGTCGCTCGGATATTACACTTGAAAGTATTTCTGAGCAAATAGCTTCACTTTCAACTACTCTATCAACCTCAATAGATCGGATTGATAGAAATGTATCCCGCACGGAAAGGCATGTGCGAAGATTGAGCAATGAACTTCACGGGTATTTTAACCATGTCAACTACCCCTATGCTCAAGTCCACTCTTCCAATGATTCAAGCGACGAATTTGATAATTAATTTTTAATTATTTCTCTATTATGTACTCTTTCCTTTCATTAATAAAATTTCCTTTTTGTTAATGTCAAAAGGGGGAAGAGAAGGGTATATGCATTTGTGCATTTACATTATTTATTTTTAGTATTTTGGTTTCAAATAATTTTTAAATTACTTTGGCATAAATTGAGGGGGAACTCAATTATAACTTATCTTGTATTTGGCATAATTAACTTGTAACATTTTTTAATGCATATCCCCATATAGGTTTGCCATTATCAAAAAGGGGGAAATTGTTAGAACACATTCATTATGTTGTTAAAACTAATGTGTTCATATTTGTAGGTTTTGATAAATGACAAACCGATGAAGATGGAAATTATTATACATGCCAAATAATTGTAAGTTATTATTGAGATATACTTTTGTTTATACTAAAGTATATTTGTTTTGTAGAGATGATATGCAATCAATTAGCGGACCAAAATTGGAGTATAAAAACAAGAAGTTCAAGACAAGATCAAGAGAAGCAATGAAGCAATGAGAATAAATGAAGACCTTTATTTTAAGTCTTATTTATAATTGTGATCTTGATCCTACTCTAATTTTAAGTCTTGGCTTCTCTCCAAAAATTATTTTCATAAACATATGCATATCATAAATAATTTTTTTATACTCTTGGAATAAATTGATTTTCATGTTTTAAATTGAACCAAAAAGGTTTTTAAAAAGTGTCTTTAATATTTAAGACATATATTATATTCTTGGTATTTAAATAAACAATGAAAAACGTCTTGAAATCATTTTTATATTGAGTTAATCGATTATCGTGAGGAGATAATCGATTATCTAATATTTCATTAAACTGGACGTTTTTATGCAAGGTGAGATAATCGATTATCTTACCAACGATAATCGATTATCGTATATCCGTTATTTCTCAACGTCTAGAATTTCAAATGAGATAATCGATTATCTAAGTGCGATAATCGATTATCGTTAAAATAATCGATTATCTGACATAAGTTAATCGATTATCTTAGTATCCGTTGCCTTTCAACGTCTATATTTTTGAAAGGTTAATCGATTATCGTCCTGCGATAATCGATTATCGTTGCAGATTTTTGATAAATTGTTTAATCATTTAGCAACGGATACAAGAGTTTTTGAGGCTATAAATACACCCCATAAACTCTCATTTGATACACAACAATCTGAGCAAACATCATATACAAGCTTCCAAACATTCTACATTCATTTCATATTTTTAATTGCTTTTGACAAGCCATTTCTTGAATTTATTGTTGTGTGCTTTAGCGTACTTGTTTACTCATATCTACTCTATAAAGAGAGTTTTGTTTAAGTGAGTGTAAGTGTTTTATATACACTTAAAGGGAAGTTTATAATCCCTTGTTGTTGTTAGAAGGAACGTTATTATTCCTTCTGTTGAAGTCTTGAAGTGCTGCATCTTCGAGCAAGGTTACTGAGACTTGTGTGATTCAAGTTCTCAAGTTGTAACGGTTTGTTGAGCACCCGCAAGCTTAACAGGATTAATAGAACCTCGAGATTGTATCTCGGGAGACTGGACGTAACCACATTTGTGGCCAACCAGTATAAATTCGGTGCACTTCTTCCTTATTCTCTTATTTCCGCATTTGAGTTATTTTTTACTGCGAATTTTTATAAAACGCTATTCACCCCCCCCCCCCCCCCTAGCATTAAGCACTTATTCTAACACCATGTTTCCTTTCTAACCTTGGGCCTAACTCAACCCCAAAAGCTATCTTATGAGGTGAGGATTGCCCAAGCCATAGAAGTAGACCAAGGACCTCAAATCCCTCCGATGTGGGGCAACTCAACACCCCCCTCACGCCCAGATCTCTGGAGCGTGGACAACATAAATAGGGGGCCCAACATCGGTAACAATAATTGGGATGGGCCTGGCTCTGATACCCTGAAAACGTACATATTGAAGGCAAAATAATGAGGAATGTAGTGAGAGAAAGAGAGAGAAGTTGAGAGAACTCTCTGGAATATCCGAGAGTGAATAATGATCTCATACCCCAAAAATATCTGTTCCTATACAGATATACACATAAGATAACTTGGTTCGGGTCAGAAGGCCCAAGTGTAAAATGTAATAAGAATTGGGCTCAGAATACGCTAAGGCCCAAATAGCTAACTAAGCCTACAATATATAAAATATACAATGAATATACAACAAATATACAATTCAATATCAATCAATATCAATGTTTATGTTTAGGCTTAGAGACTAAATAATCTTGTAGCTCAACATGTTGGGACATTGAAAATAGGTTTCCGTGATTTCCCTAAGTATACCCTTGCATTTCTAAACATCTGCTCCGGTTAAAGACATTGGCATGATCACGAATTCACCACTCTTTTCTGTCATGGCTGTTTGAGCATTTGCCTTCCTTGCATTATTGTGACAAACTAGCTTCACTCCAGCTCCTGCAAAAACAGTACAACCATTGAAATCAAAAGCTCAATCAGTAGAGGGAAATAAAATAATGAAGTAAAAAGTACGTAGAGATACTCCAATTTACTAATAGGAGTGTGGATTTAATTAGCTTATATACACTAACAATAAGTTTCTTTCTACACGTACGTGTATTCTCCGTTCCAAGATTATTTAAAATTGACGAGTTCATACTTTTAAGGTTCTTAACACTCAACTCATTAAGTTTCAACCCAAAATTTAATATTATACGTACTGTTTTTGTTGCTGATTTTAGTAGCTTTTCACACGTTCAGTTGAACCCAATTTAATATGATAGTAATTCTATGTTTTTAAGGTTGTACTATTATTCTTTAAATGATCTGTAAATAATGTTTTACGTATATAAGAATATGAGATTGCAAATAGAATGAGATGGTAATGAAGAGAAAATTAAGGTTGTGAAATAACCCTAGAGTGGAGAAGCTTTATAGAGTGCGGGAGGCCCTCTGCTGTTGCAAGATTTGCAATGAACATGGTCGACGATGATTAGAGGCTTCCCGGCGGTATGAATTGAGGGTGGTGGAAGCTTAACTGGTGGTGTGATTGGTGGAATAAATGATGGAGTCAGAGTTGGTGGAGATGGTGTTATAATAGGTGGATGATCAGTTGGTGGTGCAGGCTCAATAATTGGTGGCTCGTAATCAGAAGGTGGTGGCTCTACGACTGGAGGCTCATGATCAAAGGGTGGAGCAGGCGGTGACTCAACAATTGGCGGTTCATCATAAGCATCTTGAGGCGGAGATGATGATATAATAGGTGGTGGAGGTGACGTTTTAAAAGGTGGCTGAGTATATGCTGGTGGTGGTGGTTTCCTTATTGGTAGCTGAGTAGCTGGTGGTGGTGGTTTTCTTATTGGTAGCTGAGTAGCTGGTGGTGGTGTTAGTTTTGGTGGTGGTGCTCTTTTGCATTGGCTGTGGCTGAGAAGGTGGTGTTGTTCGTTGCGTTGCTGGTGGCTGAGCAGCCGGTGATGGAGATGGTGGTTTAACAGGTGGCTTAACAGATGGTAGGGGAGGTGGTGGTTGCTTTGCTGGTGATTGTTTTGGTGGTTGAGCTGGTGGCGGTGGCGGAGGTGGTGACTTAGCTGGCCGCGGAGGAGATGACTTAACCTGTGGTGGTGGCGACTTAGCTGTTTAACCAAAAAAATGAATTTTTAGCGAAAACTAGAAATTAGATGAATTGGGTTACTGTTAATCGAAAAAGTATGTAAAGAAAGAGACTTAAGAATGATATTATCAAAAAGTAAGTAAAATAAAGTATATTCCAATAGTGTTTCGTGTCTACAATTGTTTGTGATTTTTCTTTTTATAGCGATTTTCGAGAAGACAAACTTTACCTTAGTCATAATAAGACAATTATGGATAATTAATGGCTCTAAATGGTATATTATGTAATCATATATATTAAATACATACTCTCTAACATTTCTCGCATTTACTGCTCATTAAATGCTATATTTGGCTCTTACTTGCTCTCAAATTCATTCCTTTTGACTCCTTACGATCTTTGACCCTTTAATATCTTCAATGGACAACCTTCTAAAGTGGACTTGTATAGCTTTACAAGAGTCGTTTTGCTGGTGGAATACCAAGAGTATGACATACTATTTTCAATAATAAATATAGTGAGTACCCTTTGGGTAATGCATAAGAAATGATGTGAACAAAGTATCACTCCAATTAAGTGTAATGTTCCTCTAACGCTGTTATTTTGTTTTGATGTGATTCAAGCTATTCTGTTTTCTTTTACTTTTGTGGTCATGCTTAAATTACCATTAATTTAAGTTGATCTTTGCTCGCATGAATTGAAATATTTAGATTTTAAAGTGTATCGTAACTGCTTTTTTATTTAAGTTATTTTCTGTTTCATACGTACTATAACTTTCACTAATTACCATATAAATTTATTTTTTTCTAGATATCTTTGTCTAAAACCTATAGAAAAAGAATCCGCATATATAAATAGTGTTGTCATATATGTTGTAAACATTGTGGCACTTTAAACATCCCTTAATGTAATGCTCCTATGGACCCAAACAATATATATTTTGGTCAAAATATATGTAAATTATGTGTGTATCACTTACCATGAAATATTGTCTACTCGATACTTGCAACACTAATTTATTTGCAATTAAATATCGTTCAAAGTTAAATAATATTGGGCCGGTGATGGTACGGGCTACATCAGCCTAGTAATTTGAATAGATGCTACTGTTATTATAAAGGTAAAATACGTTTTTTAAAAGATATGGGCGAATGGTGAGGTGTTTTACATATACCTCAGCGAGGTATAAGCCTCGAAGCATGAGGCGTAACCCCTATGAGTATTTAATTTTTAATATTTTTTAAAATAATATAATTATAGTAAATACTTCTACTCCCGTTTCAAATTAGATGAGGTACTTTCTTTTTTAGTATTTTCAAAATAAACGACGCATTTTTAAATTTAAAATAACTCAACTTTAAACTCTTTATTTTACTCATTTACTCATAATGAAAAACTTTTATAACCACACAAATATCATGGTCTCACGAAACTTTTAAGACCACAAATTTAAAAGTCTTTTTTTCGTTCTTGCCGAATCAAATTACCTCATCTAAATTGAAATGAATGGAGTATTAAATAGGTAAAATTGGATAAAAATTGAAGAAAATTAAACTATAAATATGTAAAAAATATATAGATGAGTTCCTCTCTGCAAGAAATTAGCCAAGACAATATGTTCCTTTTAAGAATAAAGTTTTCTATATACAACAACAACAACTACTACTACCCAGTACATTCCCACCAGGTGAGGTCTGGGGAGGGTAATATGTAGACGAGCCTTACCCCTACCCTGAAGGGCACGGAGGTTGTTTCCAATAGACCCTCGGCTCATATGGTTAGGTGAAAAACTGTAGTAAAACAAAACAGAGACAAAAACAAATCAGAAACAGTATAGCATTAGTGCATTAGATATAAAGTTTTTTATATAGAGAAACAAAAATATGACTAACTTGCAATCTAAACTTTGAACTTGCTGCTATGGATGAAAATAATTTTTTTTTGGATATTTGCAAAATAAAATATTGTGTATTCACTGCTTTTGAAAAATAATAGTAGACTAGTGAACACAATAAAAATCCGGAGAAGATCATAAATTAGGGTTTCTACCAATAAAGAAAAAGGTTTTGAATTTTAGATCTAATGTTTCATTTCCATTTTAAAACTTTAAAATAATTACAAGATGACTTTTCAGAATTTTGGTCTTATACACTTATTCAGCATATTTTATCTTAATTGAAAAAGTTTTTTGGGCTAACGTCTCATTGCAAAAATGCGTTTCAATATCTGGCGTGCGTCTCGCTGGATTTACGACTCTGGAGACTGTCGCCTCGATCCCATGCGCCTAGTTCAGGGCTCACCTCGCAGGTGCCTTTTCAAACACGGGGTAAAATACGTGAATCAACATTTTTCTTATATGCAACTGCTCCTCTGGTAAGCCTGATTATATCCTTGCACATTGTAATTGTTATGTATTTTCTGATCATGTCATAAACAAAAAAAAGTTGGAAACAACTTCCACTTCCACCCAAGAGGGTGTGAGTTCGAGTCTACCCAAGAGCAATGTGAGAAGTTGTTGAAGAGAAGAATGCTTGTGGTCTATTTGGAAACAATCTCTCTACCCAAGGGTAAGGGTAAGGTCTGCGTATACTTCCATCTCCAAACCCCACTAAATGAGATTATACTGGGTTATTGTCGTTGTTGTCATGAAAATAAATAAATAAAGTAGCTAGGAAAGCAATATCTAGAGATGAGAATTGTCCCTGTATCGATATTAGTCAATAGTTAATACTACTATTCAAAGTCTTAGTAAGTTTCACAATAATTTGGATGCACGAATGAAAATCAACATCCGATCTTCATTTTTCTTCATTTTAAACTAGAGAAGGGAAAAGCAAAAAGATTTTACGAACACGAACTTAATCGTTCCGTACTATTGTTTTTCCTTCCGTCTACATGACTATTTTTCCCCTAATAATGAAGGCGACGCACGATTAGTGTATTTCCAACGAAACGAGCATCTGGTGTTGTCGGTGCCATAACTGGTGTTTGAGAATCCGGTGATGGAGATGGTGCGTCTTTATATTCTGCGTCTGGTGATGGAGATGGTGTGTCTGTATAATATGTGTCTGGTGATGGTGACGGTGGCTGAGCATCCGGTGGTGGTGGTTGCTCTGCATCTGGTGGAGGTGGTGGTGGTTGCTCATCATCTGGAGGAGGAGGAGGTGGTTGATCAGCAACTGGTGGAGGAGGGGGCGGTTGCTGATCAGCATCTGGTGGAGGAGGTGGAGACTTAACCGGTGGCGGTGGTGATTTAACTAGTGGTGGTGGAGACTTTACTGGTGGTGGTGGTTGCTGCTTAGGTGGAGGGCGTTTACGGGGTGGAAACTTAAAACGCAGAAGAGTTGAATGAGACGAAGTTTCAATGTCTTTTCCATGACTCTGTTCTAAAAAGGAGCAAACTATTAGAACTGGAATTTGTATAAGCACCAGGGCCTTCACAGATATGATAGCCATACTTGTTTACTGAAATCAAATGTGAGTACGTAAAACAAAGTAAAAGGAAACGAATTTATAGTAGGAGTTTTAGATGCATAATGGGTCCATCCTTTAAATGGATTTGCTATAATGAAATAGAATTTCATTTGCAGAAGTTGCAGCAAATAAAACAATTTTAGCCTATAATGTCATAATGGAGGCAAAATTATTTAAAAACAATTTATACACCTTCTCTGTAGCGTATGTGTTCACATATTCTATTGCTTTGTTTTTTGCAGTTAGTTTAAGAAAATCTCGTGCGTTCACTTTGTGTTCAAACTAATTCTGTAGTACGTATTCTGTATCATGTGAAACTTTGTTGATTAGGGTCAGAGGTGTCACGTCCTTAGTTGTTAATTAAGTACAAGTGTGACACTTGACAACTTACTCACGATATTGCACAACTTGCTCACATTCTTACTATGTTAAGTTAGCCTAACTACAATCAAGATCTCTAAGAGAATGGAAGAAAGAACACAAGAGAATTGTTAAAGGAAGCGTGATATACAAATGAATGGTCCCCCTATTTATGCTAATCACTTAGGGGCCAGTGTGTAAATAATAATTGTTTCACAAGTTCTTAATATTTACAAGTAAGTCCCTTCTTTAGAATTTTCTACAAGCCTAGAAGATTCCAAGGACTTTCCTAGCATATCCATAAAGATCTAGGGTCTTCCTAAGGAAATATCCATATTTCTCTAGAATCTTCTCACAAATGCTAGCATTCCTCTTATGTAAGCTTCCACATGGAATTAATATATGCCAAATGGTGTCTATGTGGCATGATGACATGGTGGGTCATCAAACTCTCCCCCACCTAATATTGCGACGACCGCAGCGCAATGCTGCTGCATAAACTCTTGGATCTTATCTTTGAATTGCCACAAGTCTTCATATCGTTCGCACGTGGCCTCCTCCGGTGATTGACCTTTCCAATGGACGAGAAACATAGCGGTGGCTTTTTGCCCTTGTTCTCGCCTGGCCTGGTAACCCATAATAGCCTCAATCTCCCGATCATGCAAGGCGGTGATAGTCATTGGCGCTCGACTTGACTGGCCCTTACTTAGATCATCCTTATCTTCATGATATGGCTTAAGCATGCTAGCATGGAAGAGAGTGTAGATCTTAAGATACGATGGCATGTCAAGCTTATATGAGATCTTGCCTACCTTGGCGACGATCTTAAATGGCCCCTCATACTTGCGAACCAAATTCTAATGCATGCCCCCTAGTGCCTTGAATTGTCTTGGGTTAAACTTCACCATGACCGTGTTCCTAACGCTATAGTCCGTGAGACGCCGTTTATGGTCTTCAAACTTTTGTATCTTCTTAGATGCCTTATCCAAGTAGGACTTAGCAGTGTCAAGCTGCTCTTCCCATCCATTGGCCATATGATAAGCTCCCAAACTCTTTCCCTCAAACGCAGCTGGTAATAAATGTGGAGTTTGTGGCTGTTGGCATGTGGCTAGATCAAATGGTTCTGCCCTGTGGACTCACTCCGCTGCAAGTTATAAGAGAATTGGGCGATGTCTAGAAGCCTTGCCCAATCCTTCTGATGCGCGCTTACATAATGCCTCAATTTAGCATTCTAGTAAGGCATTGACTCTTTATGTTTGTCCATCCGTCTGTGGGTGAAAACTAGTAGAAAAGTGCAGCTCCGTACCAAGGATGTCGAACAACTCTCTCCAAAAGTTTCCAGTAAAGCGGGGTTTCGATCACTGATTATACGCCTTGGTAAGCCCCAATACTTCGCCACGTTCTTAAAGAATAGCTTGGCCGCTTCCTTCGCTGTGCAGCCTGGTGAGGCGGGCATGAAGGTGGCATATTTGGAAAATCTATCCACGACCACCATAATAGTACTATAACTGTCGGACTTTGGTAGGCAAGTGATAAATTCCATAGTCACACTCTCTCATGGACGCTCTGCAACTGGTAGTTGCTCTAAAAGTCCATCGAGCTGTTGTTGCTCAACCTTGTCCTACTGACATACGAGACAAGTTTGCACATAACATTATATATCATCTCGCATACGTGGCCAACAGTAGACTGACTCAACCAAGGCCCTGGTGCAACATTGGCTTGGATGACCAGCCCACATCGTATCATGACTCTCCCTTATGATCCTCCGTCTAATGTCTCCAAATTTAGGCACGTAGACCCACCGACCCGTGGTAAGTAATAGGACGTCTTGTACCCAAAAACGTCTCGTCTTACCCTGGTTGGCTAACTCGATAAGTTGTTTGGCTACCGGATCATGTTTCATGCCTTCTTTTATAGCCTCACGAATATCCCAAGTTGCTGAAGTAATGGTAGCAAGCTCGACTTTCTGGCTCAAGGCATCAGCTACAAGATTACCTTTGCCCGGATTGTACTCTAGCACATAACCAAAATCGGCCAAGAAGTCTTGCCACCTAGCCTGTTTTTGTGTAAGCTTCTTCTGCGTATAAAAGTAGCTAGTAGCCACATTGTCGGTCTTGACCACGAACCTGACCTGAGCAGATAAGGTCGCCATGTATGAAGGCAATGCACAATGTCAGTCATTTTCTTCTTCAGTGTAATGTCGCCCCGTCTCATTTAACTTATGGCTCTCAAACGATATGGGATGCTTATCCTGCATCATGACACCCCCAATGGCGAAGTCTGAGGCATCTGTGTGCACCTCAAATGTCTTGGAAAAGTTGGGTAATGCTAAGACCGGCTCCTCTGTTACAACTGCCTTAAGGTGTTCAAATGCCTTTTGACAGTGCTCTGTTCAGAACCATGGCTTGTTCTTCTTTAGTGGCTCAGTTAATGGTGCAGCCTTTGCTGAGTAGCCATTGATGAATCGATGATAGTAGTTAAGTAGGCTAAGGAAGGATCTCAACTCTGTTACCTTTGTAGGTGCCTCCCACTTCTGGATAGCACGTATCGTAGCCTCATCCATGCGTAGCTCGCCATTGCTAATGACATGGCCCAAGAAGTGCACCTTTGATTGTGCAAACTCGCACTTCTCTCTCTTGATGCATTGCTCGTTCTCCCGCAAGACTTGGAAAACTTTCCTAAAGTGCTCCGTGTGTTCCTCCAAGGTGTTGTTTTAGATGACTATGTCATCTAGGTAGATTACCATGAACTAATCAAGGTAGGGATGAAAAATCTTGTTCATAGGGGTGAAAAATGTGGCTGGTGCATTAGTTAAGCTGAAGGGCAT
Organism: Nicotiana benthamiana; assembly: GCA_034376525.1. Taxonomy (NCBI): domain Eukaryota; kingdom Viridiplantae; phylum Streptophyta; class Magnoliopsida; order Solanales; family Solanaceae; genus Nicotiana; species Nicotiana benthamiana. The sequence goes on from CM067325.1 coordinate 8,123,101, forward strand.
CACCAACCATTCAAAGGCTCCATATCTCGTCACACATGTTGTCTTTGGTTCATCCCCTTCAGCAATGCAAACCTGGTAGTAGCCCTTTCGAAGATTCACCTTGGTAAAGTACTTAGCTTGACCAAGTCTGTCGAACAAGTTAGCAATGATGGGATCGGGGTACTTATTCTTCACTGTAACCTTATTAAGTTCTCGGTAGTCTATGCACAAGCGCAACGATCCATCCTTCCTTTTCTGGAACAATACTGGTGCGCTGAAAGGTGCCTATGATGCGCGAATGTGACCACCATCCAACAACTCTTTCAATTGTTTCTTGAGCTCCTCTAGCTCGGGAGGGGGGGGAGCCATACGATATGGGGCAAACATAGGTGGCTTAGCCCCTGGCTCCAAATCAATTTTGTGATCCACCTCTCGCCTAGGCGGTAGGTGCTTAGGCAACTCCTCAGGCATGCCATCTTTGTTTTCCTCAAGAACCTTCTCTATGCAAGGTGAAAGTGTCTCTTGAAAAATCTTGTCTTCCTCTAGACTTTAAATGGTTGCCACGAACGTCGGTTCCCCCTTCTTGATCCCATTGACAACCTGTATGGTTGAGAGTTGTGTTTGGATCTGTCCGTGTGGCATAGTCACTGTCGGTACCATGTAAGCTCCTTCTAGCTCCATGACCAAGAGACATTGAAGGTGGGGGTCGATGAAAGTATGACAATGTCTAAAGAACTCTTTCCCCAGTATGATGTCAAAGATATACATGGCGATTACGGTAAAGTTTGTCATAACTTTCCAAGTTACCAATTTGACATCAACCCTATTAGCTACCCCATGAGCATTCTGTATCTCGGCATTCATGGTCTTGACACGAGAGTTGGTTGGAGAAAGCTTCAATTCTAGTCTCTTCGGGCAGCCTCACTTACAAAATTATGAGTTACTCCAGTATTCACCATTGCACGAGCAGGTTTGCTATTGATGGCGAGATCCATGTACTGATTGCTATTTTTGGTAGGTTGGATAGCTTGCCTTGTGACTGCACAACATAATCCAATCATACCCAACTGTGTTGTTCCCGGACTCTCTCCTTGTGGCTGCTCCTTCAGGTCACGTACCATGACATTGAGGCTCTTGAGGTCAGGACAATTCCTGAAGCTATGTGGCCCTCCGCATATATAGCATCCCATTTTCTCGACCCGCGCCTTCTTCTCGGCATAGCCCTGACGACCACTCCTCTTTTTTAAATCTTGAGTCTTGGAGTATTGTTGTTGTATCTCCTTTTCCTTTGCCAAGGTCTCCACCACTTTTTACATTGTTAACCTTTGACTCCTTGCCATTGCCTTTGTCGTGCTTGTCATGTTTGAAATCCATAAATGATTCGGCCTCCACTATGGCTTGGTCTATATCCGTGACTTGTCGGCGTTGCAACTCCTATTTACCCCAATTTTGCAACCTGTCCATGAAGTGGAACAGCAAGTCATCATTAGTCAGGTTGGGGATTTGAAACATAAGGGTAGTGAACTCCTTGACGTTGTTACATATGCTCCTTGTTTGCTTCAATTCCCTAAGCTTGCACCTTGCCTCGTACAAGACATTGTTTGGAAAGAACTATCACTTGAACTCGACTTTGAACTGATCCAATGTGCTAATAGTACATAGGCCTTTATCCACGTCGGCCATCTTCCTTCTCCATAAAAGCATAGCAGTCTCTAAGAGGTACAATATAGCAGTGTTGATCTTGGCCTCGTCGTCCCTCACTTTGTTGTGCCTGAAGTAGTTCTCCAAGTGCCAAAGGAAGTTTTCCACTTCTTGTGCATCACGAACACCTTTGAACACCGGGGGTTTGGGAACCTCAATCTTGGCATCTCTCGTTACTACAACATTGATGGCTGCCTCGGTCACGCTAGCATTGACATGCTCCTCGAGTGAATCTATCTTTTCCGTCATAGCATCGATAGTACTCAAAGCCTCCATGAGTCTGCACTCTAAGGCAGTGATGGTTTGCCTTAGTTCTATCTCAGTCTGTGTACATCCCTCCAAGTCATTTCAGGTACTCTCAATCTCTTCAAGAGTGTGCCCCTCAATAACGCTAAGGGTGCCTTCCACCTTCCCCAAGTGTTGGCCAAAGATCTACACGGCACCCATCCCCGTATTCATCTTCATCACCCACTCTTTACCGAGCGAGACGTCCTCGGGCAGGACCTCCACTTCATCCTCGCTCGCCTCGGTGGCAGATGGTTCTTGGGATGTAAGCCCTTCGTTTGATACAACCTCGGGTAGCACCTCTTGTCTCTTGTTGGTGACATTTCTCCTTTTGCCACGACCGCTCTTGCTACCAGCATCCTAGATGATTTTGTCTTGGGTGTTCAAAACGTTAATTTCTTCATCGTTTGTTATTTCCTTAGTTGAAACCTTCGCTCTAATACCACGTTGGCACGCCCTTAGTTGTTAACTAAGTACACATGCGGCACTTGACAACTTGCTCATGATCTTGCATAACTTGCTCGCGTTCTTGCTATGCCAAATCAACCTGACTACACTCATGATCGGTAAGAGAATAGAAGAAAGAATACAAGAGAATTGTTAAAAGAAGCTTTGTATTAGAGAGAACTTGAATTGTTTGCTTGATGAATTACAAATAAATGGCCCCCATATTTGTACTAATCACTTAATGGCTAGTCTGTAAATAATAATTGTTCCGCAAGTACTTAATATTTACAAGTAAGTCCCTTCTCTAGAATTTTCTACAAGCCTAGAAAACTCCAAGGACTTTCCTAGAAAACCCATACGGATCTAAGGTCTTCCTAAGGAAATATCCATATTTCTCTAGAATCTTCTCACAAATTCTAGCCTTTTTCCTTATGTAAGCTTCCACATGGCATTAATATATGCCAAATTGCGCCTATGTGACCTGATGACATGGCGGGTCATCACACTGGGGTGATTTATGTCACTCAAATTCTGCCCGAGGTTCACCTCCGTGCGTCAATCAAGCCCATACTTGATTTTAGCCTTTCCAACATTTAGTTTTTTCTTAGGGACATTTTGAACTTAGAATGAAAATAGGCAGCAAAACATTAAATAAAGACACACGATATACAGGAATTTCTTCCAAACTCGTATTAATATGTGAATACAAGAACAGAAAAGCCAACCCTATGGCCAAGACAAATAATTTCCTAATTTCCTGTTCCAAAATGATATTCCCACCCTAAGGAAATGACTTAAACGATTTTGGCTTAACAAATGCACAAATGCTAAGTTCTGCCTGTTTTTAGACAATCTGGGCACATATTTATAGGCTACAATCAGTTGACAAGCCCCAACTGATGTGCAAACAATTTGGGACAAAGTACAAAAACGTGCCCCATGTTTTAGACCATGACAACATGTCTTGGAAGAGGTTGTAGCTGCCAACTGCTTCCCATGTGCTTTGCACATGTTTTCCAACTGTTGCTTGTGCACAGCATGTGGCAATTTCGACCTGTTGTCTTGTGCCCAAGGCTGGCATTGTGCTCAGCCTTGCCCTTGACACTGCTCCGCGCCAATTTCATGGACATTACTCGTCGCCCGCTAATTTTGTCGCATACGTTCACTGCCACAATTGCCCGCTTATATCAAGTCGCCTCCAACTTGATCAAATCTGCCCGCATCAATTGCCATTGCTTGCCCCGCATTGCCTTGCCTTTCCTTGCCATGTCTTTGCCCCCGCTTTGACATGGCTTTGCCTTGCCAATATTTTTCCAACCTGCACGTCCAAGTGAAATGTGCCTTACTTTCATTCAAGATGCATTTGTCAAATCCCGCATAGTCCGTCATGACGAGCTGCCTGTCATGATTTTGTCCCAATTTTTAAGTTGTGTGCCAAGTCCATCATGAAAATACTTGTCACAACCCACACCTACCGACGATCTTTGTCAAAGGGCTAACAATTAAGAATTATTGATATATACTATGCTTTATTAAACCGATCAAGAAAATGTAAGGTTCCGTAAGTTTCCCTTTAGTATAATTTTGTGCTTTCCAAATAAAGGGCCAAAATTAATAAGCCTACCCAAAGTTAGTTGAGTTTTTCCTTATATATTTAAAGTTGAAACAAGTCATACAAAACTCCAAGTTGGTATGACTTCTTGGTAAGACCGTGGCAACAATTCAGTACAGAGATGTCATTACATCACTGTTCTGTGATCATTAATAAAAAAAGTGATCCGACACCATATGTATGACAAACATTAATCACTATAAATATGTCTGTCCTTTTGGGTATAGGGTAGGCTCGTTTACATATTATTTTCTCCAGACCTCACTTTATGAGACATTACTGGATAGTTATTATTGTTATTAACAAGTAATTATAAACCAAACGTAACTAGAAAGAAAAACTATACGATCCGAATGCACTCAAACATAACAATTGAGATTAACTTAATCAATTAAAAGAACGAGATAAAAATTCAATAGAGATTGAAGAACATAAAGAATCTGACTGGCTTCTATAAAACAAGTAAAACAACTGTTTTAGGTTTTAGATTTGTGGAGATTTTATTTTTTGTCACAACAATAGATTATATATAAGTTAAAAAAAGTTCTGTAAAATAAAAAAGGTTTAGTCTCTTTCTTTAACAAATATAGAGAAGAAGGATTTACAATTGCTATTATTTCTACCAAGGAAATTGCATTTGAAATGAATATCGAACCAGAATTTCGTAAGAAACGTGTAATATATAGAAAGCAATAATTTGATGCGAATTGTGATATAAAATCTCAAAATCTTCCGAAGATTCCTTTAGAGTTAATTACTTTTATACATAGTAGACAAGACTATTTTTTCACTTCAAAATAGATTTGAACAATTCAAAGCATGAAAATATTTATGATTTTCTATTTGGCACTAAAAATTAAGATCATTAGATGTTTGAAATTAAAAAAAAAATATTACATTAATCATGAATATTCCTAATCAATTCAATATTGATGGTTTAAATTTATTTTCTGAATTAAAAGTATTAAGAAAAATAATACAATTAGAAGATAACAGTTTAATTGATACATTTAATCAAATAAAAAGATTTAATTCTTTTTCAAATGCCTAAATTTCTTATGGAATAATGTTAATAACTTATGGAATAAATTTCTTATGAAATTTTCAAAATTAAAATTGATAAAATTTTGCCAAAGAAAGATTAAATAAATTAGCTATATTGTTAGTTGAGAAAAACTTATTAGGAGTTATTGATTATATTAAAATTATTAATAAATTTATATCTAAGAAAAGCTATAAAAAATCGACTTCAAATATATAACAATTTCTTTTAAAAAAAATTTAAGGTACCTCATAAATTTAACTTTAGCCTAGTCTATATCCACAACTGACGCAATTCCATACCGACGTCTCATTACTACTTTCAATTTTTTTTAAAATTAATTAACGGCTAATCGATTTCATAACCTGAGCTTTCCGGCTACAATTTTCATCAAACTGCCCCTGGAATTTGAAATCCTAACTGATCCGATGAATCCTAAATCATGATGATCAACAAAAAAGTGGTGAAACAATCGGGGAAAACTTAGTCAATATCAGATCCATGAGGTTACCTTTGCTATTTCCGGTTAGAGGGTATTTTAGTCCAAATCTATTTAGTTATACTTAACATACTCCATTTTTGTATAAATTTTAGAAAATCAAAACAAACTTTAAATAAGAGCGAGAAAATACCCCTTTCGGCTTTCTTGCATACATCCTTAAATTTTTCTAAGGTACAATTGTTACATTTCACTCCATTATTGTTTTTCGAGTATGCATATAATTATTCACAAATCCAAATACTTTTAAGGCCCAACATAGTATAGACTAACGTTAAAATGGTACGGTCTAGTCAGTTTTCGGACTGGTCATTGAAAAATAGTTAGCGTTTGTTAAGTTATTGAAAAATAGCCACTACTTTACTGCAACAGATACCGGTCCAACATAATATACTGGAGTTCGGTGCACCAGTGTATGAACTTCCAGCATATTATGTTGGACCGATATACTTCGCTGGCTCTAGTATAATATAATAGAGACTGAATCACCGGTGCTCTAAAGTCCAATATATTACGTTGTACCGGTATATTATACTGGAACTACAATATATTAGAGTATTGGAGTTCCAGTATGATAGACTGGAACTCCAGCATATTATGGTGGAGTATTTTTCCGGATTTTGAATAGTGTTTTCGTTCAGATTATCTTTACAGGAAAAGTGGCTAAATATCTATTACTTTTGGAACTGTGGCTATTTTTGAATTGCCACTTGACTTGGAATGGGACGTCTCTTCCTGTATATGTCTTTCTCCCATATACAGTGGTGAATCCAGGATTTATAGGTTGTGGGTGCTTCACTAATTTTAATGTAAATTTACAGTAGTCAAACATCAGCTTAGTGGGTGCTCGTGCTCAATTATTTAAAATTTTAAGTATTATCTCTGAATATATAACACAAATTAGCCAAAGTAGATGGGTGCTTCAGCACCCATATCTCAAAACGTCAATTCGCATATGCCCATGTATTTAGTACTATTAAAGTGTGTGTACCGTATTTCAATGAGTAAAAATTTATTTTTGAGTAATAAAATAAAAATATAAATTTTTAAAAATAATAAATATTGATCGTGCATAATTAATTTTATAGTAAAAAGAATTGGCCAATATAAATATTTAATTATAGTCAATAATTCAACTTAAAACTTATTTCAATGATTGAAATTGGAATTGCAAGTGTGTATTTAATTTTGAAGTGCCATTATTCAAGTGAGATGAGTAATTCAATATTAGTAGCTAATACCAAATTTTAAATATTTGACTGTAGTTATATTTTAATTCAATAAGATTTTTTTCCAAATAGTAAAAAATTGATTAGGTACAAAACCATCCATGAATGACATGTTCCCAAAAAAACCCCATATAAAAATACTTTGAAAATTTTCATATTAGAACAACGGCTCCCTCCTTTTAATTTTATAGCTTATATGTCAATTTATAATTAATTAATCCAAAAATAGTAGGCTAATACTCAAATATTCAATCTCAATAGGTTCTCGAAATTACTATTTAATTTTTAAAAAAGACTGCTCAAGCTTCTAAGTTAATTTTCGAATCAGTAATTGAGACTAAATTATTAGTTCAACAAACCAAATCCATTTGGATGGTGAAACTTAGATTTCTAACAAGCTTAAATATGTGAAATTAAATTTCGAATTTGATTTTGTAAATATATTGCAGTGGGTGTTATTTATGCTTGTTAGAAATAGTGTAATGGCACGAGCCAGAATCTAACCATGGTGGTGATTGCGCATATCCTGTTACAAGGCAAGCCTACTTCCAAAAAAATTACTACTAAACCAATTATAAGAAATTAATAAAATAAAATATTTTAACATTTAAATTGTTCATAAACTAAATCAAATCTAAATATAATATAGAAAAATACGGAAACGAGCCCCAAACATCGTGGTATCACTAAGTTATGAGCGTCTAAAACTATGAACTAAGATATATAAACTATATAACTGTCCAAAACAAGAAATGACAAGAGAAGTAAAAAGGTCTTGTGAACACTAGCAGCTACCTTGTAATTTTCATAAATAGCAGGCCTGAACTCAACAATCACTGCGCTCTAATTCACCTAGATCTACACATAAAGTGCAGGGTGTAGTATGAGTACAACCGACTTAGTAGTAACAGAAATAACTAAGAAACTTAGCAGTAGTGACGAGATAAGCAAAACAATCCAATTATTTATTTTCACAATTTAAAAAACAGAAATAAACAGGTAAATTTCATAATTCAGTAAATGCCACAAAGAAATTTAACAGATAAATGCAGCAACATCATAAATAAATATAACTTCACAACAGTGTCACTCCATCACTCATCACTCGCACTCAACACTTAACACACTCAACACTCTGTGCTTACTGGGGTGTGTACAGACTCCGAAGGGGATTCCAAAGCCCTAACGCTGTGCACAGACAACTCACATACTATAAAGTCAATACCTGAATCCACACGATCAACTCACGTGCTACGGGAACAATTCACGTGCTATGGTATCAATACCTGGATGCGCACGGTTAGCTCACATGCTACTAAGATAGCTGACGCGCTATGATATTAATATCCTCACAACCAGGCCCTCGGCCTCACTCAATCATGTACCTCACTAGCCTCACCATCATCAACAAATAAGGGAACATAACCACATAATGTATCACAGTATATTAACCAATAATAGAGACTGAGGTAAACATGTACAATAATTTCTATGACTGATTACAAATAAAGTGATCATGAATAAAGCCTAAGCATGATCTCTAACATGAAGGCAGACAAGTTCAATAACAAGTAACTACATAACACAGATAATGACCATGAGGCCTTACGGGATGGACCAAGTCTCAATTCCTCAGGGTATACACCCACACGTCCGTCATCTAGCATGGGTATTACCACCAAACAATCACATAATACCAATTTCTTCGTGTTTATACCCTCAAAGGCAGAGTTAAAACTGTTTCTTACCTTTACAACATGAAATCCTGTTTCCAAGAGCTCAGAATCTATCCATAATCAGAATAATACTTTTTACATAGGCTAAGGAATCGAATTCTACAATAAAAATTATAAAATATGTCAAAAATTAAAATCGGCCAAAACTTGGCCCATAGGCTTACATCTCGAAATCAGTAAAAAAATAGCATAATAATAATCATCATTCTCTCACGAGTCTAACCATATAAAATTCGTCAAAATCGGACTTTGTTTGGTCCCTTAAATGCTCACATAAAACTCTCCAAAACTCAAGCCCTAACTCCCTCAATTTCACTTTGAAATCATCAATCAAATCCCAATAACGAAGATGGATTCATGAAATATAATCAAAATCGAATAGAGAACACTTATCTCAATCCATATGGTGATAATCATCTCAAAAATCTCCCAAATCCGAGCTTTCCAACTCAATATATGATCAAATGAACAAATCTTAGTTTTATATATTTTTCTGCCGGCTATTCTACCTCATTTCTCATGCCAAATGATCTTGAAACTCACTTTTTATATCTCCAACGGATTCCTTATAACATTCTAGTCAAGTTAGAATTTTGAATCACTCAATTTTACCTTATAATGAAGGAGATATGTTGGCTTCAATATTTACAAATAGTGTAGATTTTTAAATACGCCATCAGTGGCAATTTCGTAATTAATCTAAAAAAAATCTGGCAACCTAATTCTTAGTAAATGACCATAAAATCCTCATATGATGTCCAAAGTCAATGATTCTCTTTACTACGGGTCCATAATTACGATGCAGGTGTAATGCTTCAATCAAAAAAGAAATCGTAGCTCATATATTCTATATGATATCATTTATGCTTGAAGAAACGGCGTCGAAACATAAGAAAAACGAGCGCAACACAATTCAAACTTATCTGAAACTCACCCAAGGCCCTCGGAACGTTAACCAATAATTTCAGCAAGTCATATATCATTTCCAGAACTTAGTCGAACCTCCGAACACCCAAAACAATACCAAAACACCAAATCAACCTCGAATTTAAGCATAATAACTTCTCAACTCCCAACTTTCATCAATTCAAGCCTAATTCTACCACAAACCTCCAAATTATATTTCAGATACACTTCTAAGTGTAAAATCCCCCAATGAATCTAATCGAATCATAAAAAAAATCCAAATCCAAATTTATTTACTCATATGTCAACTTTCGGTTGACTTTTCTAACTTTACTTTTTAACTAAGAGACTAAGTATTCATTTCACTCCAAAACTACTCCAAACCCAAAACTACCACCTTGATACAACTTAACATAGTTGAATAACACATAAAAAAAAATAAAAATGGAGAAAATGGGGCTATAACTCTTAGAACGACTGACCGGGTCGTTACATATAAGGAGGTTGCATATAAAATTTGAAGTCGTTTAATGGAGAATTGGATTGGTTTTGAAAAGAATTGCAACTGAAATTCATGAAAGAAGTTCGTCCGCATACGCTTGTATAAAAGTATATAAAAGTGTATAATAGTATATAAGATGTATTTATACACTCATATACAACTATTATACATAATTATACAGAAAATAACTTCGTCTTCTTCCCTGCGTCTTTTCTAAATTTTAACTTAAATTTTGCTCAAATCTATTCCAAATCACTTTAAATTTAAATTTTGAACTCATTTTAATATTTTGGATCAATTGGAACAACACCCAATCCAAACAACTAACGAACTCAAAAATCATATTCTCGAAAGCAAAGCTTTGAATGGCCTTCAATGACGGTCTTCTACTTTTTAATTTTCTTATATTGCAATCAGTTGACACAGAGAGAGAAGAAGTAATGGCAGACGTCCCCTTGAAGCATATGCAGAAGATGTGAGAAGAAGAGAGAGTGAAGGCAACAGTTGTGAGAATACAGATTTAACTGCATAGCTTTTAGATGCAATGGTTGTAAGAATACAGATTTTGAATTTGCTAGTACTTCCAAAATATGTACAATATAGGCTACGCTCAAGTAAAACTTAAAAGTATGACCATTTTTTATAATGGTGTGAAGTCATGTGTATTTTCTTATAATTCTTTCAATAATTAAGAATCACTATGTACAATAAATAAAATCTAAATCAAATGCAAAGCCATAATTTTAGTCAGCAAACCTACTTATATTCAGCTAAATTTAAAAAATGTTAAAAATGTTGTTTAAAAATATTAAAATATCTTATAAATTATCTTTTGGAATAACTGATAATTGTTTCATATAAATCAGAATGTAAAAAAGTTTATTAAAAGACTTCGACCACCTATGTATTATTCAAAACCTCATACTTCCCCTTTTTTTGATCGAAAATCGAAAATCTTATGGCCAATGACTAATTTCAGGAAGAACTAAAAATAATTCGAAAAAAGTGAAAAAATTTATATGGCCAAACGAGCCCTAAAAGGTCTGACCCTTGTAGTACGAGTCCTTCGTACTTCTGAAAATGGAGAGAGTATGTGATGACCCGATATGTCATCTTATGATTAAAATTAAATTTTGTGTTTCGAGGCCTTTAAAATCCCATTTATCCCTCTTCGATTTGCGTTCATAGTCCGCGCGTATTTTCGAAAAGCTTTTATGTTGAAAGTTGATGAAAATAATATTTTTTGCCTTTAAAAGTTGATTTAGTTGACTTGGTCAACGTTTTGAGTAAACGGACCCGGTTTCGTATTTTGTTAATTCTCGTCGGTTCGTATCGAAAATAGAACCTAGACGTATGCCTAGAATTGGATTCGGGGGTCCCTAGCCCGAGTTATGAATTTTTTTAAAAAAATTATAAGTCTGAAAATTTAAATTTTTTTAAGAAATTGTTAATGCTTGATCTTGTTAGTATCGAGATTGTATTTTGGTTCCGGATCCCGTTACAAATTCGATATTTAAGTCATGTATATGAAATTCAGTGATAAGTTGGTTTGACGTGATTCGGATGTCCGGTTGAGAAAATAGAAATTTCAAAGTGTTCTTGAACATTTTATTTTATGTGGTGCTAAATTCGTAGTTCTATGTATTATTTTGGCAATTTGATCGTGCGAGCAAGTTCATGTGACGTTTTAAGACCTGTGTGCATATTTGGTTTGGAGCCTCGAGGGCTTAGGTGAGTTTCAGATAGGCTATAGAGTGAAAACATGACTTAGAACATTGCTGGTTTTGTTGCAGGCCTCAGACCTCGCAAATGCGAGGTCGATCTTCGCATTTACAATCTCTAAAAATTTCGCATTTGCGAGCTTCTCATCGCGAATGCAAAGAGAAGCGGGGCAACTTATATTTGCAAATGCGACCATTCCTTCGCATTTACGATGGTGACGCAGGGGGGGAGGCAACCTTCGCAATTGTAATCATTTGATCATATTTGAGATAAGCTTAGTTGGCATTTACGAAGGAGGCAAGACTGTGAGAATCTTTGTAAATGCGATGGATTTCTCACATTTTCGCAGCCCAGGTCGCAATTGCGGTATTTATAGCTAGTAAAACTTGACTTTGATGATTTTTTGCTCATTTTGCAAAACTTTTAAAATAAGAAACTCTTTAGGTGATTTTCCAAAGACCACTTCTTCCCCCAAATCATAAGTAAGTAATTCTTAACGCATTTCTTTCAACCTTTCACTTTATTTTATAAGATTTCAACCTAGAATCTAAGATTTTCATGGTAGAATTGAGGATTTTTGGGTAGAAACTAGGGATATTGAAATTTGGAAATTTATACCTCAAATTGAGGTCGGATTCCAAAAGTAATTATATATCGTGGCTCGAGAGTGAATGAGTAATCAGGTTTTGGTCCAAATGTTGGGTTTAGATCAAGCGGGCTTGGGTGTTAACCTTTGTTGACTTTTTCAAAAAATGGCCTAAATTGAATTCTTTGCAGTCGTGGGTAGTTCCCAAGGCTTAAATTGAATTATTTGGTTGGTAATTTGCTAGATTCTATTGGTCCAGATGCTAGTGAGAAGGGAAAAGAGGTGATTGAGCTTTGAGTTTGGCCGTTGGAGTGAGGCAAGTGCCGTGATTAATATTGGCTTGAGGGATTAGGTATTATTTTCCTACTTGCTATGTGTTTGGATGTTGAATACAACGTATATGTGAGGTGATGAATACCTATGATGTTTTGTCAAGTCATAGTATGTGAGTGAGTCTTTCTTGTAAATGATGTATTCTTTGATCACATTGTTCATGATTAGACTAGCTATTCGATATGTTAAACAATTTCTTACCATGTTTTACTGAATTTGGTATTGATTGAGTATTAACTCAAAGTTGAGGTTTGTATTGTGGAGCTAAGTTTTGAAGTAAGATTTGTTCTTGATATTCTTATCTCCCCATTGTCATTGTTCAATGTTTTGATAAAGGAGAGTGTTAAAGCACGAAGGGTGATGCTATACAATAATTTGTGAGTGAGTGATAAAGCATGAATAGTGATGCCGTTCACGTTTTTATTATTTATTATGGTGAGGTTGAGTGTAAAAGAACGAAGGTGGTGCCGTGCACATTTCTATTATTTTATCTTGTGAGGTTGAGAGTAAAAGAACGAAGGGAGATGCCGTGCACTTTCTTTTACTGTGTTTAGTAATTTCTATATGCTTAAGGTATATTGATTGTTCATGTTCTCAGTTCGTCCTGTAATCCCCTCAGCACGCCCCCTTCCCTATTCTTCTTGCCTTGTTTCTTTAGTTGTATTTTATTAGTGTATATGTATTGATAAACTGCAAAGGTTTGTTTGGGAGTGTCGTGTCCTAGCCTCGTCACTACTTTGCTGAGGTTAGACTAGACACTTACCAATATAGGGGGTCAGTTGTATTGATACTTCACTCTGCACTTTCTGTGCAGATTTCAGTACTAGACCATTTTGACCCGAGTTTAGCTGCTGACTTCAATCCCACAAGAGATCCAAGGTAGATCTGTAGGCGTCCGCAGACCTAGATCGCTCTTCCAGTTATTTCAGTTACCGTTTCTTTTAACTGGAAAATAGTTATACTTTCATTCAGCTAGTTATTTGTAGTGACTCTTAGAAGTTCATGAATTGTGATACCAGATTCCGGATAGTTGTGTATAAATACTTGGGCTATTATAAAATTCTGCACTCCTTTAATCTGTTATTGTTTAATTGTTGTTATTTACTGAATTATTAAAGAGTTAGCATATTAATCATTAATTATTGTCTTGCCTAGCAAGTGAAAGGTTAGGCGCCATCACGGTCCCGGCGATAAAAATTTGGGTCGTGACAGAGTAGGACCTTTTCAATCAGCCTCTCTAATGGAGTCATGGGATCGTAGATTATTGAAATTAGAGCCGTTTGAACATTAAATAATATTGCAACATTTATAGATACTCCATCCAGTCCAAAATATGTGACTATTTTATCTTTTTATTTTGGTCAAAAATAAGTGTTCATTTACATAATCAAGAAGGAAGTAATTTTATTTTTTCAAAAATTGCCCTTATTTACAATTTTCAATGTGTCAAGGTAACAATTAATTAAAGTTAATTTAGTGAATACATCTTTTTTTCCTAGGAATTCATAGTTTCTTAATTGGTATGCCAAAGGTAAAATGGTCACTTATTGTGGACCGGAGGAGTACTTGTGCAACGACCCGACTGGTCCTTTTACTTTCTAGATTCTCATTCCCCTAAATAAGACTTTCCCTACTTTTTTTAACTAATTTATGACTTGTGAGGATAGTTGGTTCAGGATTTGGAGGAGTTTGGGTTGAAATCGGAATACTTGGATCCTTAAGGTTGGCTTAAAAGGCCAAGTTTGACTTCGGTCAATATTTCTAGTAAACGGACCCGGACTTGTATTTTGACGGTCCCAGAGGCTGGTCCATAGTAAAATATGGGGCTTGTTCATATGCCCGGAATCAAATTCCAAGGTCCCTAGCCCGAGTAATAAATTTTTGTTAAAAGTTGTTAAACTGAAAATCTAAGGATTTAAAGAAATTAGATAATGCTTGATCATGTTGGTATCGGGACCGAATGTTGGTTCTGGAGCCCGATATAAGTCGAATATAACATTTAAGTCATATATGTGAAATTTGGTGAGAAATGGAACTAATTTGGCTTGATTCGGATGTCCAGTTGTAAAAATAGAAATTTCAAATATTCTTAAGGATTTCATGCATTTTGGTGTTAAATTTGTAGTTTTAGATGTTATTTCAGCAATCTGATCGTACGAACAATTTTGTATGATGTTTTTACATTTGTGTGAGTATTCGGAGTGGAGCCCTGCGGGCTCGGGTGAGTTTCGAACGTGGGTTGCGAGTGAAAACACTCAAGTTTTTCTGGTGTTTCAGGGCAGAGTAATAGGTCTTGCAAACCTCACATTTACGAGTTAGGCATCGCAATTGTGATGAAACCTTGGCTGGGGCAGTGGTAGCAAATGTGATATTTTGTTCGCATTTTGAAACCCAACAGGGTCCGCATTTTCGACCCTTCTGTCGCATGTGCGATCATTGTAGAGGGATGCCCAGGTTCACATTTGCGATGGTTTTGAGGCAATTGCAATTCTCTTATCTGCAAACCTGACGTTGCAAATGTGACATCAGAGACCTGGACGTAGCTTTTAAAAACGAGACCTAGGCCATTTATTTCATTTCACTTCTACACTTGGGCGATTTGGGAGCTTTCAAAGAGAGGATTTCAACCTAGTATTGTGAGATAAGTAATTTCTACTTAATATGAGTTTAATACTTGAGTTTTGGATAGACTAAAATATAGAAACTAGTGAAAATCACTGGATCAGAGTAAATCCTAGGGTTTTGATAAAAACAAAATATAATCACGAAGTAAAAATCATATATTCTTGACCCTTAGGTTATGGGTAGAAACTTTCTTCGAAAATTTTCGGAATCCGGGCACGTGAGCTTGGGGATGAATTTTAGGAAGTTTGCATTAGGGGTTGAGAAATTATTCTAATAGCTAGAATATGAACTCTTGAGCTTGTATTGACTAGTTATTACCCCATTTGATTAGTTTTGGATCGTTCGGCTCCGAATTGAGGGTTTTGAGCATATTCTTGAGTTCAGAAGTAAGCTTTGAAGCAAGGTGAGTCTCCTTTCTAACTCGTAAGAGGGAAATAAACTGCTAGGTGAATTAAATAAATGTATGTGATTGTGCGTGGGGGATACATACGTACGTGGTGACGAGAGTCCGTCCGTAGGTACTATCATGCTAATTGCCTGGGGAGTTTAGGACCCGTAGCATGCCATACTTGCAAATGCTCATGTTCTTACTTGTTAATGAGATCACTCAGGACATGTTAGAGATTGTCTGTGGGGGATACATACGTAACGTGGTGACGAGAGTCCGTGCGTAGGTACTATCATGCTATATGCCTGGGTATTTTAGGACCCATATCATGCCATACTTGAAAATGCTTATGTTCTTACTTGTTAATGAGATCACTCACAGAGATTGAAAATAAACATAAACGAATGTATGCACATACTTGAGAACTTGTATGACTATAAATACGCCTTTATGTGCATCTTGATAATGATTGTTATTTATGGATCATGCCAATCGTCTCGGTAGAAATAGATATATCTATGGTTCGCGTCACTCGACTCTCTGGCAGTACACAGTTATTATTATTTTGGACGGGGCCATACGACCTCGGCATAATGTGTGCATGATATTTATGTGAAAAAAAACCCATGATTTACTTTGTTTAAATGTTTTGAAGTGCAAATTATTGTAAGACATGACTGAAATTGATATCTCGTTCTCCTTGATTGCGAGAGTTGTCATTATTTCATGTTATCCATGCTAGCATAATTCTTAAATATTATTGATATTGACCTTAGTAAATGTTAAGTCGACCCCTCGTCACTATTTCTTCGAGGTTAGACTGGATACCCGTTGAGTAGATGTTGTTTATGTACTCATACTATGTTTTTGTACTTAAGTGTACAGGATTTGAGGTAGATGCATCTAGTTACCCCTCCAGCGGCATTCCTGATTCCTGATCGAGATCTCACGGTGAGCTGCTCCCTTCTAAGCCATTCAGCAGCATACCGAAGCTTCTCTTCTTTTGTTATTATTATGTACTGTCTATTCTGTTTCAAGCAATAGGATAGTGATATTTTGTACATTCTACTAGTTGCCCTAGTACTTGTGACACTAGTTCCTGGCACACACTGTAGACTATTATTTTGGGATGTATATATGTCATTACAAACTTGTTAATTCTCGACTGTATAAAAGCTTAACTGTTAAGAAAAAGATTGGGACATGTTGGTAAAATAATGAGGACTCACTAGTTGATTAGATTGGCTTGCCCGACAATGGCGTTGGGCATCATCACGACCTATAATGGAATTTGGATCGTGACAATCTAATTTTCCATCAATATTTGTAAATACTGAATTTAGATTTTGGATTTTTTTAAGTACTAACATATTTGTTTGAAGAGTATTTCAATTAAAATAACATATTTCACTAAAAAGTGTTTTTGTTAAATTTTATAAACTTGATTCCAAATTCATTTTTGAATATACTTCAAATTCAAAATGTTCTTTTTCACTTCAGCCTTAAATTACTAGTTTTTTCAACTTTAATCCAATGTTATATCTAAATAACCTATTGTTTAAACAATAAATGGGTATTTCGTTTAAAACCTATTTTTAAAAATATTCGGGCTACTGATAATCAAGAAATTGAATATTCTCACAGTGATTAAGAAAGGAAATATAATATAAAATAGAAAAGTAATCAATAGAAAGCAAAAAATAGTAATTGTATTATAATAATAATTAGAATGTATCTGGACAAATAATATCACATTCCCTTATGTAGGAATCTGTAAGTACAACATCTTTACCCTTTTATGACTGAATTATTATGAAAATTAATAATTGTTAGTTTGTGTGAGTCCACCAAACTGTAGAGTACCTTGTCCTCTACGAGATTCTGCTAAGAATACTAACACAACTGAATGTAAATAAGGCAGACAATTCTTACATGGAAAAATCCTGCATTAGGGTAAACCACAACCTACACCTGCAGGCTTTCAACTTCACTAACTTGTAAAAACCTATACAAGACACTTTGTAATGACTCCATACAAAGAATTTAACATAAAATCAAGGAGTTTACGGATTTACAAGAGGATTCCTAATCAACGCTTCTAGCTAAAAAAATTAGGATATACAATAAGTATAATTAAAAAGTTACAACTCAACTAGGACAAAAACAAGCTAACTTTATGAACTGGTCCGTGGTTGTGTTCAACTTTGTTCTTCAAGCTCGTGAGGATGGATTTCTCTGTTTTTGCATAAGGCTTGAATGAGAAACTGAAACATTTAAGTTATATTTTTTTATAAACTCATTGTTGTTACACCTTGATCACATTACTTGAAATGATGTGAGCACTTTAGTTGGTCAAAGAATGATTGGGCGCTGGAAACAGTGCAGTGCAGCAGAAACAGCATGCAGTCACTTCATTTCTAGCTATGTCCAATTGACTTTGTACTGCTATGAGGAAACCACAAGAGTATCAGGTCCTTGTTTGGGTTCCTTGCACCTGGAGCTATAGAAGTTCACCTTTAGCTGGAATCTTTTAAGCTTGCAGTATAGTCCAAGTAGGTCAGGTTCCCTATCTAGTTCTTAACAATAAGTTTGTTAGATCATCAAAATATAAGGCAAGAAAATTTAAAACCTATCAATGATATTAATGAGACGCTATAATTGGTAGTTGTAATTACTGAGGAGTAAAGGACTTGGAAGTTGCAGCAAGTATTTGGAGAACATGGTCTATTCAGGCATTTCCTGACTTTTGCTCATTGAGCAGTTATGCTTTTAGGTTCTCTACTTGCACCCTGAGATCAACATTCTCCTTTGTCAAACGAGCTACTTCATCATTTGACACCAGAAACCCTTGGGCTTACTGACCTTCCAGGATAGCATTCCTGGCCTTCAACCGACGAATTTCCTCAGCTGCATTGTTCTGAGCATTAATAAGCCGTGAGACGGTTGATGTACTTCCTACTCCCCCATTCTTTTCTATGCGCTCGAATTTTTCCAAAGTGTTTTGTGAGAAAGTATGCTTCTTAGACCCCACCTTGCCTGTCCCTAGAGGAACTTCAAAGTATTTATACCTTCGAGTAAGTAGGAACACGTAGGGAAGGCCATGATTACCATATTTGAAGGTGGAAACCTTTTGCATGTGTTCAATCATAATAGCAGGCAAACTTACAAGAGTAAAACTGTCTAATTACTCCATCAAGTATAGGTCAGACATTGAAGTCACTGACCTCCTCCCAGCTCGAGGAAAAAGAACTTTGTTACAGGTACATTGTCTTTTACCAAATTTTTCCTTTTCTTCTTACTGCTCTTCTTGCTCTTTTGGAGGGCAGGATCGTAGGCCCACCTTAACTTGAAGCCTAGTAGTAGGTCATTTGGTTTCAGACTCAGGGTGGACAAAACCCTCCGCTTACTTATGAATGCATCAAGAGCCATATTATCTTGGTCCTCTTCATCCCTGGATCTCATTTCAGGTACTTGAATTCTAAGGGCACAACAGCAAATGCAGGAACAGAACTGTCCTAGGAATGAGAGCCCTGACCTGGGTCCCCCGGAGAGGGATCAGATTCATCATGTGATGCCCCAGTAGTATCTGCTAGTGCATCCCCTTCAACAACTACAATGGCCCATTCATCCACCACACCTTGTACCTCATTTTTTTGAGAGACGATCTCATACAGTACACCATTAGTAGATACCACAAACACAGTCACAACATTTTTCTATTCTTCAAATGGTGCTACTACCACTATGAAATCCGTAGCAACGCTGGAAGAACTCTTTGTGACCTTAGGGTTTTGACCTTGTTCTCCACTTTGTCTTTGACTGGTGGGAGCCTCAAATGATGGGGATGACGGCACAACAATTTTAAGGGTCTTTGAATTAGGAAGAGGTGGGGAAATTGGGTGAGGTGTGATAACTAGGGATTTTGTCGTGTTTTACGCTCCTTCTTGCTTATGCTTTGGTTATAAATTGTTAAAAAATAGTCACAAAAGACTCATAAGTATGCTTGACTGCAGGTTTGATCGATAAAGTGATGAAATGTCAAAGATCGGCTCAAAGAGAGTGAAACCTGCTCAAGTATCAAAGACAAGGCAAACTAAGGGGAAAAAGGCCTAGTGCGGCCGCATGCGACTTCGTGCAGTGCGCACTAGGTAGATTCAGAGAGTTGAATAATCAGACTTCAAGTAACGCAGTCGCAATCCATATTGTGCGGTCTACGGTGAAGGCTCAATGACTGCACTACCTTTATGTGCGGTCCACAGAAAAGAGATTTAGAGAGTTGGAATTATGCCAAGCCCAGGCCATGCGGTCCGCAATCGTTATTGTGCGGACCGTGCCAACTGCCTCCGCGGCTGCGGTCTATCCTGCACGGTCCGCAGAGCCCAACATCAGGGATCCAATTTTGGAAGTTCAAGAGCCTAGTGCGACCGGTCCATTTTGTGCGGCATGCACTAACCCTGTAGGGGTAATTTTTGTGCAGTTTTTCCTGCCTAGTATAAATAGAATATTTTACCATTTTTAGGTCATTAGTTAATTCCAGAACCTAGCTGCGCTCGTGAGAACTCATTTTGTAGCCATTTTTAGCATCTATGCTTCAAATTAACGATAGATTCTTGTAGTTTAATTTAGCATTTAATTTATATGTCTTGTTCTTCATCTATTTCTTCATTTTCTTCTTTAAGCATGAGTAGCTAAACCCATTAGCTAGGGTTGTGGCTCAACTCTAGTGTATGTAATTGATGGATTTTTTCATCTAGTTTTAGATTCACTATGTGTGTTTGCTATTTGGGTTGATTTTATGTTTTAATCTATGAATTGGTGGTTGTAAACACTGATTTGTGCTTTGTGGATTTGACTCTTCTTGAGAAAGAGAGTTTAAGTCTTCAAAATTGACCCAACAAGGAATCGGTATGGACTCATGAGAAATGATAGTCCCAATTAATGGGTTAAACCTCGAGAGAGTAATCACCCTACTTGAACCCTAGTTGGTTGATCTAAGTTTCCTACCTATTTGGTCTTAAGAGAGTCAATTTGGCAAAATCACTCTCTCTGGGGGTAAAATTGTGCAGCGATTATAACATAAGCCCCACTTATGTCAATGGAACCTCAGTAACATCTACCCATCAATTAACCACCTAGCTGATGTCATAACCCTAGTGCCCTTCTCTCCATTAGATACAACCTTAGCAGTTATCTCATAGCATAATCTAGTTTCTATTAGTAGTTTGATAATAGTATTTTATAATTGAAAAACCCAAAAATGTTAGAAGTGGCATTTAGAACAATTACACGACTGTAGTTTAGATAGATACCCAACTCCAATTTCTAGCTCTCTGAGGAATTAGATCCCGACCCTTATATCAGGTAAACTCTATTGCGACCTTCTCTCACTACTCTTTAGTGGTGCAGAGTTGGCAGCGATTACTTTTTGGCGTTGTTGCCGGGGAGCTAACGGTTTTGGCTATCTATTTAGTTAGTTTTGTGTTTTTTCTTCTTTCCTTCTTTTTTACTAATTTTGTTTGTGTTGATTACTCAGGTACAAATGGTTCTCAATGCTATTGACCCTCTTCGTGCTTTAACTCTTATAATATAGTACAATATCACCCTTCCTACATTAACACTCACAAATATGGCACGGCATCACCCTTCTTGCTTTAACACTCTTTCTCACCCAAACAATGATCAATATCAACAGAGAGATAGAAATATCAATAATAAGTCTTACCTCAATATATGGTTCTACATTATCAAGCTCAACTTTGAATTCAATACTCAATTAACCTTCTCTCACTACTCTTTAGTGGTGCAGAGTTGGCAGCGATTACTTTTTGGCGTTGTTGCCGGGGAGCTAACGGTTTTGGCTATCTATTTAGTTAGTTTTGTGTTTTTTCTTCTTTCCTTCTTTTTTACTAATTTTGTTTGTGTTGATTACTCAGGTACAAATGGTTCTCAATGCTATTGACCCTCTTCGTGCTTTAACTCTTATAATATAGTACAATATCACCCTTCCTACATTAACACTCACAAATATGGCACGGCATCACCCTTCTTGCTTTAACACTCTTTCTCACCCAAACAATGATCAATATCAACAGAGAGATAGAAATATCAATAATAAGTCTTACCTCAATATATGGTTCTACATTATCAAGCTCAACTTTGAATTCAATACTCAATTAACACTGAAAAAATATGTAAACATGATAAAAGCGATCAAAGTAACAATACTAGTCTAAATATAAATAACATAATCAAAGAAAGCAATAATTATAAAATACCAAGTAACAATTAATCCATGATTTAAAACGATTTATGATTTTCACAAAAATTATGCAAATAATTAATTTGACGACGAATAGGCACTCGTCACCTTTCCTATACGTTATACACATGGAATTCACATAACAAATAATTCAAGAATTCTATTACTTCAAGTCAAGGTTAACACGACACTTACCTCGCTTAGCAATCAAATTCAAGAATGCAATAAACCTTTGACTCGCTAATTCTTGTCTGAAACCTTCAAATCTATTCATGAACAATTCAATATACTCAATACAAATAGTAGGAATTAATTTCATATGAATTTGCTAATTTTCTGGATTAAAATTCAAAATTTAACTCAAAAATCACCCATGGGGTCCACGTCTCAAAATCCGACGAAACTCAATAAATACGATAACCCATTCCTAGACGAATTGAACCATACAAAATTATCGAATTCCGATATCGAATTGGCTTTTAAATCTTAAATTTTTATTTTTGAAAGATTTGCAAACATAAATACATGAATTCATGATGTAAATGAGTATGAAATCATGAAATATAATCAATATAGGATAAGGAACCCTTACCCCAACATTTTCTCGTGAAAATCACCCAAGAATTGTGCTCTAAAAATCCAAAACGAAATGAAAGAAATGAGATTTTTTTTGTCCTTAAGTTTCTGCCCATGCCACTAAAGTTCATTTTCGTCAGTAAAAGTTCACTAGGAACAGCTTACCAAGCCTTATTCAGTCAATCATAACTTTCTTTAAAAATGTATAAATAATGAATGGTTTAATATTCTGGAAAATAGAATGCAAGGGATACAATCTTTATCTTTTGCAAATTTTCAGATTCTTTATAAATTTCGAGATATAAGCTTCCAAAGTAGGCTCCACGATTGCACAGTTGATGTCCAAAGACAACTTCTGTATAAGGCTGTATTGTGGTCCTGGTCTGGGCCAAACGGGTAGGACCAAATGGGCCTGAGCTTTAGGCGGGGCGGGACAAATGGGCCTAGGCTTTAGGTGGGTCGGGCTTGGCAATCCTGGGCCAAACAGTCCCGGGTTTTACAGTCCTAATATGTGGAACCGGCCCACGCTGGTCCTAAGCCCTCATGGTCCCGGGCTAAGTGGACCGGGCCCGCGGGACCTAATGGGCTTTTTTTCATTCCAGGCTATTTTTTTTTTATTTTTATCTAATACACTTTCTTGTAAATTATATATGTATATACTAGTATAAATTACTTATATGTAGCTATATAAATATATATAGCTATATATATATATATATATATATATAGTGCATTATATATATAAGTATATATATATTCACAGATATGTGTACTCTTTTTCCTTCACTAAGATTTTTTTCCACATGTTTTTTCTTAGTAAGGTTTAACGTGGCATATTATCTATTTTTTGAACATCTAAGGGGGAGTGTTACAAAATATTTAGTAAATATGGATGTCCACTACTCCCACTACTTTTACCCATGATTTAAATAACCTCCCACTACTCATCACCATAATGATTGTAACTCTCACACCTCCGTAACCCCTTTCCATGTTCTTCCCCCATGATCTCAATTGTTAATGATATGTTTAAGACAATCATTTTGTAACCTTCATATGTAATAGTATAAATAGATGCATGAAATATAATATGGGACACACTTGAACACTTGATGAAATAAGAAAGTTATCTCTTCTTCTCTTATTCTACTTATCTTCTTATTTTATATTGTTACTTTGAGCTACATTTCTTAATAGGTATTATATTTTTATTTATAACATAATTTAATTCATTCTTGGAAAGTGTCAAGTTCATTTACCTCCATGTAAGAAAAGAATCGTCCTTACTTCCCTCTAAAATTATTTTAATGTGAATTTGTCTTCTAAATTAAGGATATTATAACTCAAAAATTATGGACAAACATATATCATTGTAGCATTAATAGACCCTGTTATCTCTCAATTATGTACTATTTCTTCAAAACAACATACTATAAATTATTATTATTATTATATGTTGAATAATAGATAAAACTAAAGTGTATTCTTAGTTTGGAACTTAATGTTGGATATAATTTGGTGATATTTAAGAAAATAATATTTGAAGTTAAGTTGAAAAAGCTTATTTGGAGACCTCGTTCCAACTTATTATTAACGTTGTTTCCTATAAAAAGAGATTAAAGATTATATGCGACCTGAAATATTATTATGAGCGATGTTAATACAAGCTAACACACTATACCTACTTTGCTTGGACTTCTAAACCAACAACAATTCATGTGTAAGAATTACTATAATACATATGAGGACTTCTTTACAGAATTAGCTAAATAGAATTAATATTCATTATTTGTAGGAACTTACACTATTGTATAAAATTATATTTTTTAATTTACAATATCTTTAATAATATTTATGTAATTTTCAAAAGGTCTTTATTCATGATTCGGGGTACACACTTTAATACTAGTGTAATAAAAAAGCTACTTGAAAAACATTAGTTCAAGAGGATTCACTGTCAGTTTCGCATACATCTTTTTTTCCAATTCCAAAATGCGAAGGAGGTTAACATCTCAGAATAGTGAATATTATTCGTTCTTTCCCGAGCAAAATAAAAAAGACACACATTATATGAGTTAAGATTAGGGGTTCAATGAATATTTAAAAACCGATTAAATCGATCGAATTATACTGCACCAAATTTATTTTTAGTTTTCTTTTGAAAAAAACGTAGATTTTTATATAAATCTATAATCGTATCGATAATTAGGGTAAATTTTTTATTTTATAAAAATAAGCGAAAATATTATCGAACCGTACCGAATTAATTTTATATATGATAAATATATTTATATAGTAAGCTTAAAACTAATAAAACATTAAATTTTTTATTGGGTCTTGGAATTATGAAATTTTTTACAAGCCAACAAGTAATTAAACTCAAAATATCAATTCCTAAAAATGATATACCTAAACTAAGTTATTTTAAATATCTTTATTAGCAAGACACAAAGTGTTCTAGCGACTATGAGTAGCAAACTACAATATATTGAATATATTTTCTTTCATACAATTTAGGTTTATCCTCTTAAATATTTAATATAAACTTTATTCCAGACCCTGGCTTGGTTTATATTTTTCCACTCGTGTCGAATAGTTGGTTTCTTTACGTTGTCGGTGAATAGTTGATGTATCTGTACTTTAGCCATTTTTTATGTTTTTTGCTATATCCTATAAAAGAATATATATTAATTGTATTTTTATTAATAAATTTTAAAAAGTTTAATTTTGATTATATATAATAAAATAATTGAAAAATTGGTATGGTATTTAAGATACCCGGCTTGTAAGAAATAGATTTGACGAAACCCGGTCACTACTCACCAGTGTCGCCATCATTAGCAGCCTTGACTTCGACTTCACACCTTACTCTCTTACTTACCCTAATGCTCAAAATCAAAATCGAAAATCAAAGCACCATTCTTTTTTTCTCTTTTTCACAATTGCATCTCAAATAATACTCTTTTGATTTCCATTTTTCTTGCGATGTATCAAGATTTTAAGTAATCACTGAGTTAGCAGGTTAGTTCACTTGCTGTTTCCTAGTCAAGATTCAATAGTTTTGTGATCAAAGACTTAATTTTGCTAACTTCCCTATTTTGTATTTGTGCTTTGATAATGAGTTCGTTATGAATATGAGGAATCTTGATTAAAGAATTGTTTGCTATTCAGTATTAGCTGATATTGGGGGTATGTCTTTTTTTGCTTCTTATTTGACAATGGCTGTTATTATCTGGTTGATGCTGCTGTCAGTAGGTTTTGTTGATTCTTATGTAGTAATAGATGGAGAGTTAGGACCTAGGACTAGAACTTCTATGACTTACAAATATGAAAGAACTGATGAGGTCAAGAAAGAATGTGCTTTTGTTTTAGCTTCTGCTTCTGAAATGAAACCTGATGATAACAGAATCTATAGCATAAAACAAGAATTATCCTTTTTGAATGGAGATTGGTGGCAAGTGTCCAATGGGGCTTCATTAATGCCCTTTGATGATAGAGATCTTTTGAACAAATCATTAGATCTTCGATCTCCGTCGAACTTAGTTTCGTTTTGGGTTACTGATGTTGATCGTGCTCATCGGTCTAAGAAGTCTGTGAGTGTGAGTGGTATATTGCAGATTGGTGTCACCCTAGATGGGTTGTTTTCGAGTAAACCATACGAAAGAAGTCCCCATTTTGATATATGGCCCAGTCATTCCCAGCTCTCTGTGTTGTTTGAAGGAGTATACGTTGAATCGAAGAAAAGTCAAGGGGAAAGAGTGATGTGTTTGTTAGGGAACACCATGTTGCCTTCTCGTCAGCAAGAGTCTAGTGATCCGTGGGAGTGGGTAAAGGAATCTGGTTATACTAATCAGCCGCCTCTTATGCAAGATGATCGAATTTTGCTCGTGCTTCATTATCCTATAACAAATACACTGACAAATAGAGCTATTGTTGGAACCATGAAAAGCTTAAATCCAAAAACCAGCTTTAAGTACTTTGATGAAGTTCATTTGTCTTCTTGGCTAGGAACTTCTTCTAAGTACGAATTTGGGTCGGAAAAGTTTGTGTCAAAAGCTTGTGATCCGTACCCTTACAAAGATAGTCTGAGTACTAACATAGATACATATAGAGGGCTTGACTTCTGTTATATTCTTCAAAGATTCACTCACCAAGAAGCCTTAACAGTTGTGCCAAACTGGAAATGCAACGGTACTGATGATTTTTGCAGTCAATTGGGTCCATTTAAATCAGATAAGGAGATAAAGGCCACAGATGGAGGTTTTAAAGATGTCAAGCTTGTCCTTCAGGATGTTCAATGTGATAAAAGTTCTTTTAGAGATAATGACACTTTCACAAGGGTCTCTTCCGTGTTTAGAGTGGTATCTCCGTTTGAGAATCAGTTCACCGCAGCACAAAGGACTGGACTTAATAACATGACTCTTTCTGCTGAGGGAATCTGGAAATCTTCCAGTGGACAGCTTTGTATGGTTGGTTGCCGTGGACTTGCTGGTGCAGAAGGCAGCACCTGTGATTCTCGAATCTGCTTATATGTTCCGCTGTCTTTTTCCATAACACAGAGGAGCATAATCACTGGCCATTTTTCCAGTATCGATGGAAGCGGTAGGCCTTACTTCCCTTTATTTTTTGAGAAACTAATCCGACCTGTTGAACTGTGGGATCAATACACTGCTTCTCGTCCATACTACAAGTACTCAAAAATCGATGCAGCTGCTGCAGTCCTTGAGAAAAATGAGCCCTTCAACTTTGGTTCAATGTTTAAGAAATCGCTGTTGACGTTCCCAAAACTGGAAGATGCAGAATCTTTTACAGTCAGCCTTTCAATTCTTTCTGAAGATCTCAGCCTTCACACATCAGCAGTTGCAGATCAAATCCCTGTTTCAGCTCACCAAAGATTTGATATTGAATTGGAGATTCTCTCTCTTGGTCCACTGTTTGGGCCTTTGACAAATGGTTCGATCAATGAGAAAGAGAATTTGTATCATGCTAAGGCTGAATACACAGAGAAACAGCTTCTCTTAAATGTTTCTGCTCAACTCAGCCTTGCTGGAACATCATACAACAACATCTCTTTGCTTTTTGTGGAGGGGTTGTATGATCCGCATGTTGGAAAAATGTACCTCATTGGTTGCAGGGATGTACGAGCCTCCTGGAAAATCCTATCAGAAAGTATGGATCTTGAGGCTGGATTGAATTGTCTAATCGAGGTGGTTATAGCATATCCACCAACCACTGCTCGTTGGTTGGTCAATCCAGCAGCTAAAATCTCCGTATCTAGTCAAAGGAATGAGGATGATCCACTCTATTTTAGTCCTGTGAACCTTCAAACATTCCCCATTATGTACAGGAAGCAACGAGAAGAAATTCTTTCGCGCAGGGGCGTAGAGGGAATCCTACGCATCTTGACACTCTCTGTGGCAATTTTTTGCATTTCCAGCCAACTATTTTACATCAGAGATAATGCAGAATCAGTACCGTATGTCTCGCTTGCGATGCTAGGTGTCCAAGCTCTTGGCTACAGCCTTCCTTTGATCACAGGTGCAGAGTCTTTGTTCAAAATGATGGGCGCTGAAACCAATGAAACTCCGTCTTACGATCTTGATAACAGCCAGTGGATCCGTCTGATTGATTACACTGTCAAGGTTCTTGTGCTTGTTGCCTTTTTAGTAACAGTGAGGCTCAGCCAAAAGGTGTGGAGATCCCGTATCAGATTACTGACGAGGAACCCTCTTGAATCACATCGTGTTCCAAGTGATAAGTGGGTACTTCTCAGTACACTGATAATACATGCTCTTGGATATACCATTGTTCTGTTCATCCACTCTTTTAATACAAATCAGAAACCTCTTCGTCCTGAACGTTACGTAGATTCCACTGGAAATTTCCACACGTTGAGGGAATGGGAAACTGAATTGGAGGAGTACATGGGTTTGATTCAAGATTTCTTTTTGCTTCCTCAAGTAATAGGCAACTTTGTTTGGCAAATCCATTCTAAACCACTCAGAAAGTTATACTATATTGGCCTTACGTCGGTTAGACTTCTGCCTCATGTATATGATTACATCAGATCTCCTGTTCCAAATCCTTACTTCTCCGAGGAATATGAGTTTGTCAACCCCAGGTTTGATTTTTACACCAAGTTTGGGGACATTGCAATACCTGTGGCTGCAGTTGTTCTTGCAATTTTAGTATATATTCAACAGAGGTGGAATTATGAGAAGCTTAGCCAAACACTTAAACTGGGCAAGATTAAGCTTCTACCAGTTGGTTCCCGGGTATACGAGAGGTTACCATCTGCAGCATTTGAAGCTGAACTTAGCTCAGGGGTAAAAAATCATGAGAAAGAACAGGATGCAGACTGAGTGAGATTACTCTTTGAAAAAACAAAAAAGGAAACATTTTCTGACTTGTTGTATGTACATTTTGAGCAGTTTATATCCAGTGCTTCTGAATTGTTTTTTCACCCTCCAGTATGCTTTTACCTCCAAAAGAACCAAACTTGCTAGAGATATATATCCTCCAGCGATCAGTTTATTTGCCAATAAATTTTTCTGGAATCCAGAAATTTAAGATATACCCTTTAAAAGGCTATCTTATTTTGT
Source organism: Nicotiana benthamiana (assembly GCA_034376525.1). Classification (NCBI taxonomy): domain Eukaryota; kingdom Viridiplantae; phylum Streptophyta; class Magnoliopsida; order Solanales; family Solanaceae; genus Nicotiana; species Nicotiana benthamiana. The sequence goes on from CM067325.1 coordinate 8,152,130, forward strand.
AGATTTGAGTTGTAACTTATATATTGCTTTATTTGTTTCCCCAACGATTTAACTTAATTTATCACGGGTCATTGACCATGAAATGGTTTTTTATTTGATTATTAATATTTTGAAATCACCTAATGTCTAGCATACATTTGTAAGGCAAATTAAGGAACATGTGAAGATTAGTGTTCTGGAATAACTTCATCTAAAAGTTTTCTTGAAGGGGATAAGAGAATTGAATTACTAACAAGATAACAGTTGACTTGTTTTTAACAATTGTTGAAAATTAAGGGGATTTTTACCTAGCAAAATAATAAGGCGTAATGGTTTCTTGGCCACTTAAACTTGTAGGGCTTTTAAAAGCCGATACATGAACTTTGAATTTTCCTATTTTAACCCTTTTACTTGAGAAAATGTCTAATAATAAACGCTTGTTATGATGCGTATTGTTCAATCGTTGCTGACAAAGAATTATTTTATATTTTGTATGTCTCGGGTTTTTAACGAGGCGACAAGGGGACATCTTACACGCCAAAATACACATTGTCTCCTATGTCTCAGATTGTTGAAAAGTTTAATTCCATATCAAATTGTTGAAAAGTTTGACTCGAAATACACACTCTTTCCGATTGTTGTACTTAAGAAATTGAAAAGCAACAGTGTTTGCAACTTTTTAATTTGTTGAATTTTTTGCTAATTTGCTAGAAAAATTGGGCAAGATTTCAATCATGAATAAAGTTATTCGCTGCTCACTAATTATTCTCTCTGATTTTTGGAGGTGGTGATTTTTGTCTTTAAGATTGTGATCTTTCTCTATGATTTTTGGTGGTAAATAATCATATGCTTCTTATTTTGTAGGTGAGAAGATGATAAAGTAGTGAAAGCAAAAAGTATTAGGTGGGAGAGAGAAAAACAATCGTCGGAGATATTTGACCGGCAACATCCGAAGATTTTCAGGTCTGATGGGTTTTGGTAGGTTTTGAGGGAGTGGAAGGCTTATGTGCAGAAAAAGTTAATTTGACAAAGAAAAAAGGAAAAAAAATAAAATGGAGCGGGACCTTGAACATATAGGTGTGAACAAATGTGAATTAATAGAAGATGTAGCCATACAAAATATTAAATTAATTCCATGTCAGCAACGATTGAACAATACACACCATAACAAGTGTTTATTAGTAAACATTTTCTCAAGTAAAAGTGGTTAAATGAGAAAATTCAAAGTTCATGCATCGACTTTCAAAAGCCCCACAAATTTAAGTGGCCAAGAATGCATTATGCCAAACAATAATAGAAACCTATTTACCACCTTTATTTAGGTTACTTATTAATTACTTTGAATATTTATACTTACAAGTTATATACAAAACCATAAAAAAGAAAAAAAATCAAGATACCTTAAAGATTTTTTTTCTCTTTTTCTTAATAATCATCCAAAATCTCTCATTTATTTTTATGCACCCTCACCCCATCCCACCCACCCAAATTTTCGATTTTTTTCCTTTTCCAAATATTTTCAAACCCAATTTCTTTCTTCTTTATTAATCACCCAAACCCTCTATTTCATATTGAAACAATGTAGACGAAATTCAAAATATTGCTCTAGAATCAAAATGTGGGTAAGTTTTGAATCTTATTTTCTTTCTTTGTAAAATCTTATTATATGTGACTAGTATATGATAAAAACAATACTCGATATAATACTAATATAGTTATAATTGGATTATATTAGATTTTTAGTGTAGAGTTGTGACTGAAACTTGAAGAAGATGATGATCATAATCGTATCATAATTTTTTACAAATGTATCGCGATTGTATTATAATTGTATATATATCATAACTGTTGCATAAATTGTATTACAAATGTATGATAATTATATATTTATTGTATATTTTTACGAGCAATTGTGAGTTCGTTACATATTTCACAGTTTGTATCACAAATATATGATAATTGTATATTAATTTTTAAGTATTGTATCAAGTATTATTTTGGGTATTAATGTATCTGATACAAGTTAGATACCACCATGATACAAGTATTGTATAATTATGTTTTAGGATTGATGTATCTGTTATAATTCAAATACAATTATTATGCAATTATCATACAATTCCTGAATATTTCTTCATTTTTCAGCATTGTCCAGTCTCCTAGCAAAAGAACGATATAATTGTGAGTTTGTGACATATTTCACTGTTTGTATCACAAATATATGATAATTGTATATAATTTATAATTATTATATCAGGTATTATTTTGGGTATTAATGTATCTTATACAAGTTAGATACAACTGCGATACAAGTATGATATAATTACATTTTAGGATTGATGTATCTGTTACAATTCAAATACAATTATGATGAAATTATCATATTAATTCCTGAATATTTCTTCATTTTCAGTATTTCTTCACAATTTTTTACAAATGTATCGCGATTGTATTATAATTGTATATATATCATAACTGTTGCATAAATTGTATTACAAATGTATGATAATTATATATTTATTGTACATTTTTACGAGCAATTATGAGTTCGTTATATATTTTACAGTTTGTATCACAAATATGTGATAATTGTATATTAATTTATAAGTATTGTATCAAGTATTATTTTTAGGTATTAATGTATCTGATACAAGTTAGGTACCACCATGATACAAGTATTATATAATTATGTTTTAGAATTGATGTATCTGTTATAATTCAAATACAATTATTATGCAATTATCATACAATTCCTGAATATTTCTTCATTTTTCAGCATTGTCCAGTCTCCTAGCAAAAGAACGATATAATTGTGAGTTTGTGACATATTTCACTGTTTGTATCACAAATATATGATAATTGTATATTAATTTATAATTATTATATCAGGTATTATTTTGGGTATTAATGTATCTTATACAAGTTAGATATAACTGTGATACAAGTATGATATAATTACATTTTAGGATTGATATATCTGTTACAATTCAAATACAATTATGATGAAATTATCGTATAAATTCCTGAATATTTCTTCATTTTCAGTATTGTCCAATCTCCCAGTAAAAGAACGATATAGTTGATGATTTTTAACAATATGAAGTTATCAACAGTGGTGGGAAAAGGAAAGATGAAGATTCTTGCCATAGATTAAGAAGAAGAGAAGGGGGGGGGGGGGGGGGGGGGGAAGGAGGCACTAATAATGAGGTGAGAACTTTTAAGGAGTAATATATAGAATTTGTAAGAAAAATCTAGATACTTATTAAAAACTATGAAACATTAAATAAGCTTCTAATACTTTATACCTAGGTAAAAATTCCAAAATTAATAATATAGGCCCAAATTAAGTTTGTTGGCCCAACTGTTACTAAGAATATAGGCCATTTCCTTTAGATTCACCAACGAGCTAATACGTCACCGGGCAGTGGCAGGTAGACACTTTCAAAGAAAAGCATTTCTATTGTACAGATAAAAATAATTTTAAAACATAAAATATGCGCCGTTGCCGGGGATCGAACCCGGGTCACCCGCGTGACAGGCGGGAATACTTACCACTATACTATGTGGAAACATATCAATTGGTCGAACCCTTGATAAAGGAAAGAGATGCTGTTGTCGGTAAATGGTTGAAGTTAATAAAATATATTGAGTCCAACAATAACGACAGTTTCGAAATTTTCTTCCAAATAATGGTCAAGTACCACGAAGCCACATGCCAAACCCATGTATATTTGCAACAATATACTATCATCGGTTTTCAACAGAAATTCAAAAGAAAAAGGTTCATTTCTATATTCGGTAGATAACTTGAAAATAAAACGAACCTTAATTTAATTCAATCCCAAAATTAACTCGTGAGATAAAGATTATGTAAGACTGAAAAAGAGTACCATCCCACACTGATGTGGGACTTCCAATTCAATTTTATCAACTTGGAACACTGATGAATTTGGGAAAGGGAAAATGATATATAGGAGATGCATATCCCATAGCTGCTAGTGTATGATCCTTAGGTGTTATAGGAATTCAATTGTCTGCTTAGTGTGTGTATGGCTGTGTTGCCACTTTTTGTATAGAGACATAGAATAGGCCGGCAAGCATGAGGCTTTATTTAGGGATTTTCACGTTGAAGGAAAGCTTCTGAAATTCATATATCAGCTGAGCACAACAAACCGCAATGAGAACAACCACAACAACAATAATGATATTATTCTTATAATAATAATAATAATAATAATAATAATAATAATAATAATAATAATAATAATAATAATAATAATAATAATAATAATAATAATTATATTATTTTAAAGTAACAAATACCCAGCAATCAACTATATGTTCGTATCCCTCCCTATTATTGTACGTCTCAAAAATGTCGCACTCATAAATTAGCAATGGCTCGATATTACTAAATTTCGTTATAATTGTATGGGCCAAAATCTTACCAGAGAATCTTGCCTAAGAGAGGATAACTAAGAACCGATTAGGTCGAGGTCGTGGTTAAGAAGGAACCTACTGGCGAGTGAGTAGCTAGGGTCGAGGTCGAGTATTAGAGTAGTTCAAACGGCTAGTTTAGTAATAAGATATATTAGAGGAACATTCTACAGAATATTCTCTGCACTTGTACTTTCAAATAGGTAAGGGATATGTCCCATCTAAATAGGAATAGAGAGAGAAGAAAGGGCATGTAATATTACATATGAGAAGTTGTCTCTTGAAAAGTTGACTCTCAAGTAAATTACAAATATTGTCTTTACAAAAAAATTAGATTTGTTGTTGATCCTAGACTTTCTCGCAATCAGATCCGAGAATTCTTTCTATATTCCTACGTTTGTTTGTCTTACATCATTGTCAGATGGAGATCATCCACCGTATTGAATATTTGGGTGAATCATTCTCTATTTACAGTTATTGCCATTTTGTATATTTATTGCTTGTCATTACTTCCTCCTATATTCATAACAATACCATTTAACACCCACTTGGTATTAAATAGCTTTAAATACAATTTTATGTCATTCTTATCAACCAATTTCAGATCTAGGATTTATTATTTTAACTAGAATTTATCCATTATCATCTTCTTTAATTAGTTTAACAAAAGGGCTTAACACTTTATCCATTATCATCTAAGGACAAAATCAAACGAGGTGTGTCCTCGAAGAAGTACACGAAGGTTACTCCGGAGCTCATATCGGCAATCGAGCTCTTGTCAAATGCCTCATACGAGCGGGCTACTACTGGCCCACGATGAAAAAGTAGTCCGCGAACTTCATAAGAAAATACGAGTAATGACAAAAATATGTCCCCATGATTCACCAAGTGGGCGAGAACCTCCACCCATGATTCACCAAGCGAGTGAGCATCTCCACTCAGTCACCTGACCATGTCCTTTCATCATATAGGGAATGGACATCGTCGGATCCCTCCTATGGGACAAGGTAATGTACGATTTCCTTTAGTTTAACTGACTATTTTTTCAAGTTGGTGGAAGCAGGTGCATTCGCCCAAATAGGAGAGCAAGAACTAATCACATTCATATGGAGAAACATCATATGCCGCTTTGGCATCCCCAAAGAAATAAGTTATGACAACGGGCCCTAGTTCACTAGGAAAAAGACCGTCGAGTTCTTTGAAAAATGGCACAACAAAAGAATACTTTCCACGCCATATCATCTCGCGAGCAACGGTCAAATGGAGTCCTCCAACAAATCAATATTGAACATCATGAAAAAGAAGCTCGATAACGCCAATGGACTGGGGATGGAATTTTTACTGGAAGTGCTATGGGCATATCGCATAATGCCAAAAACAAGTACAAGAGAAACATCATATTTACTAGTCAACAGGACTGATGCAGTAATACCAGTCGAGGTCAGAGAACCTAACCTGAGATATTCGCACGAGAGTGGATCGACTAACGACGAAAGTAGAAGGCAAGAGCTCGATGAGGTCGGAGAGCGAAGAGATATGGATTACATAAGGATGGTCACTCAAAAACAACAAGCAGAGTGATATTACAATAAAAAAGCCAAGATCAGACCACTCAAAGAAGCGGATTACGTACTCAAATCCAAAACACAGGCGAGCAAGGACCCCCGAGAAGGAAAACTAGGGACTAATTAGGATGACCCATATAAAATGATGGCAACACAAGTAATGAGTCATTCCAACTAGAAACAATGGAGGGGAAATTATTGTTAAACAATCGAAACATTGCCCACATCAAGTACTTTAACTTCTAAAGAAAAAATGTTCTCTGGGCCGTACTCTTTTTTCCCTCACCTGAGATTTGTCCCAACTAGATTTTCTTAGGGAGGTTTTTAACGAGGCGAAAAGGGAGACATCTCGAAGTTTAAGGCTCGAGCAGAATAGATTGCAAGTTAACAAGTTCATTGCCTGACCCCTCAAATACTTCTCCAGGCCAGACAATAAAGGGACTAGATAGACTGGGACTGACATACCAGCCCAAAAAGCATGTAAACTTTGATTTATATATGAAAGCAAAGCATTCAAACACATGTTCAAATCAAGTTTTTCTCTGCACCGCATTCGACCTCGTTCGAATCAACTAAGAGTCAATATTCGACCTCACTCGAATCGACTCATATTTGCCTTTGTTCGAATTAACTAATGTTTGACTTTGATCAAATTAATTAACATTCAACCTCATTTGAATTAACTCGCGTTTGAACTCGTTCCAATCAACTAAAAGTCAACATTCAACCTCGCTCAAATTGACTCATATTCAACCACATTCGAATTAACTCGCATTTGACATCGTTCGAGTCAACTATGATTCAACATTCGACCTAGCTCAAATCAACTCACATTCAACCTTATTTGAATTAACTCGCACTCGACCTCGTTCTAGTCAACTAAGAGCTAACATTTGACCTCACTCAAATCGACTCACATTCAACCTCGTTCGAATTAACTAATATTTGACCTCATTTAAATTAACTAATATTCGACCTCGTTCAAACTAAGTAAACATTCAACCTTGTTAGAATCAAGTAACATTCGACCCCCTTTGAATCAACTAATATTCGACCCCGTTCGAATTAACTAATATTAGACCTCGTTTAAATTAATTAAACATTCGACCTCATTCGAATTCATATTTGATCACACTCGAATTCAACTCGTGCCGACTTAAGTTCGATTTATAACATCATTCAAATTAAGTACGACATGGGACTTCACCCAAGATCAACCAAAGATATACTCGACCATGTTCAAAGTAGCAGGTACCAACACAACTCTTCCGAAGAAACATAAACGTGGCCAAAAAAATACAACAAAAAGTCATGATCATTTCATTCCAAAAAATAAAACATCTTAGAAAGAGCCAAAAAGGACTTCCTACAATAAGGAGAAAAACAAAAATTAAGTACAAAAGCATCACACCACATCATCTCCGCCTTCCCCATCGCCACCTTCACCGCCCGGTCGAGCAGCTCCATCTCCATCATCACACCCGCCATCAGGATAATCATCATCATACCAAGCATCATATCGAAGCCTATCAAAGTCCTCTTTACCATCACTGGTCCCTAGTGTAGCAAGGTCATAACCACAGGCAATCCTAGCGTCATGTGCTTTAACACGGGCATCTTAAAAATCGGCCTCAGTAACCTTCCCTCCTGGTCATCAAAATTCCTATATATGTCCAGATGAGCCTCGGTGTGGATCCACATCTCATATAAATTCCCAGGAACGTCGGGGAAAGTAGAAGCATGAGGGGAAGATGACTGATCCAACAACCACGCCTTCTTGGCCTCAATAGCGACAACTTGATCCCTTATGCTCGTGACATCTCTCTCGAGCCCACCAATTCTTTCATCAAGCTCTGCCTCCTTTAGCGCAGTTGTTTTCACATCAGTTGTATGCGCAAACCTGAGGACGTGAATAGAGTCCTCTAATGTCGCCACCTTTGCCAAAGCCGCTACCCGAGCCTCCTTGGTCCCCTCCAAATCTACCACTTTCTCAGTCAACTCATCACTTAGGACGGTAACTCCAATCGAGTTTTGCTCATGCTCGGCTCGCAGGGTCACCACTTGCGCTTGAAGGTCGAAGCGCTTGGCCACGACCCCCGTGCTCACCTCGAGGTCATCCTTGGCCCTAATCACCCGCTCGAGCTCACTGCATCTACCAATTGTTTGCACAAGATCCTCGTTCTTCTAGTCCAACTCATCTCTAAGGGATTGGACGTTACCGCCTTCTTTGAACCATGAACGCATCTCACGTTACTTGTCATGGTACCGGAGGAACTTCGAAACTATTTTCTAGATCGGATTACTATCATAGAGAGGAATGACTATAGGCACATAACTTACTTTTGACCCTTTCTTTGCCCCTTGGTTCGCTAACCTATTTCTATCTATTGATGAGACAACTATCTATTCATGATCCATCGGATACACATTTCTTTCTGATGGAGTCTACATCATGCGTAGAGCGCCTAAACACTTTTTAGGCCAGCTCAGTTCTCTTATTTATCGTTCCAATGCACTAGGATCATTTAATGGAGGGAAAATCCAAAATGTAGTTGTCTTCTTTACGGGTCAGAGATAGGAAAGAATTCAAAGCTTGCAAGATTCCCATCATTTTCAGTCTACAACGGAGGAGACAAGGGCGAGCCACCGAACATGTTCTACCCTCAACCTCCATCATTAGTAATCTCAATTCGCTTTTCCAGCTCTGCCCTGGGGTTGGCCTTTTAAGGCTTATGTTACTTCTTCTATTTTTTTTCTCTTATTGCTAATTGGAACTCCGGCTCTGGTAACCTCCTGAACCTTGTAGGGTCTTCCATGTCTAGATGGCATGTCCTTAGACACCCCACATGGAAGAAAGGGTGGATCTTTAGCTTGGAAAGAAGGTGAAGTTTTTAGGCAACTTGACCTGCTTTCTCTATGATGGGGAATGTTACCTCATGCTGATAAGAAAATTTCGTTAGATTCGTGCCCCGCATAATTGGCTCGCGTACAGACAGAAGAAAGAAAGACCAAACAAAAGAAAGCTGACTAGGGAAGGCATGTTTTATTTAACCTGGCCAAAGACTGTCCCCTCTACTCTTTTGGGAAAAGTCGCTTCCTTTTTTTAGGGACTTTTCCGCAATAAAAACAATCTTCTGCTTCTCCTCTCGGCGGGCACTCTCGATCTCCAAAATGAAAGTCTAGAAAAGAGAAGAAAAAGGAAAAGCTTAGAAGAATTAGTAAAGATAGAAAGAGGAAAAAGATGCAAAATGCAAAAATAAAAAGGAAGGAAACTCACCCTCAGAGCCATCCCAGATATGTCTAGTGACAAGTCGTCATCCTTGAGCGCTTGAAGAGCCATGTTCTCGGTGGCGGAAGAAAGAGGGGCAAAAGAAGGGACCACGCTCGTTGTATTAACCAACAATAGTCTAAAAGAATTATGATCAAGCAAGAGGATTGATGATAGGCTATTATTATGTAGATTAGTCGATTATTTCACTCTAATTTACTGCAGTTTAGTTGAGTTTGCTCTTTAGTGTTTTGCACTAACAGTGTGTTTTTGCCTTTTAGGAGTGATTTCGAGCTATATAGATGTTATGAAATTAATTAAAGTGATTCTGAACTTTTAAGTCTGATTAAATGCCCAAGGAACTAAGTTGGGATCGTATTCGGGTATCAATAGATGATAGAGTAACAAAACGAAGAATCGAGTAGGTATATTGCGCACTGTCTAGTAAAAAGACATAATTTTTTCTTAAAACTCCATTTGGGATCCACAATATATGGTTTGAAAGTTAACTCAAAGGGCTAGAACTTTTATATTTTACGTTTTTCCAAATTCCAAACAGAACATGTTGAAAAACACAGTCGAAACAGCAACCGCGGACCTGAGGGAGTATACCTGCCATATACTGCGGTTGGCCGCGGCTGCAGCAGTCCAAACGTGAAATATTATCCTTTTTTGTGTAGAATAAGTTATAATTGTTTGGGTCCGACCCTACTTGGTATATATACTTGGAAATATAGTATTTTTGAGGAGTTGGACGTATTTTTTTTATACAAATTAGACCCAAGGAGGTTAAGGAGACCAAGGATTCGACCTAAGGAGTCAAGAACTACTCTCTTTTGTTGTATGAGGGCACTTGATTCATGAATGAAAGGTAATGTCAGTGGCCTCTATGTTAGAGTAAGTGGGTGAATTGTGAATATTGCGTGGTACTTGTGAGTCAAATCTTGAGGTGAAGATGTTGCGCTTTTGTGCTTAGTCTATTTTAAATACTCTTGGTGTGATGAGTTAGGAGAATTGTTTAAAAATGTCGTATCTATCAAAAAATTGTAATTTGATTGCTCGAGGGCGAGCAATGGTATAAGTGTGGGGTGTTGATTATAGGCTATAATAACGTATAAGTCAATTATTACACTCTAATTTACTACACTTTAGTTGAGTTTGCGCTTTAATCGTTAGTGTTTTAAACTAACGGTTTTTTATAGCTTGTAGGAGTAATTTCGAGCTATATAGATGTTATGAAATAAATTAAAGTGATTTGGAGCTTCGAAGTCTGAGTAAAAACCCAAGAAATTAAGCCGGGATCATATTTGAGGATCAATGGATAATAGAGAAACAAAACAAAGAATCGAGTAGGCATACTACGCACTGTCTAGTAAAATAGACATACATTTTCTCTCAGAACTCTATTTGAGTTTCACAATATATGGTTGCAAAGCTAACTCAAAGGGATACAACTTTTATATTTTACGTTTTTTCAAATTCCAAACGAAATAGGGTGAACAACGCAGTCAAAACTGCAACCGCTGACCTGAGGCGGACTTGAGGCAGTATACCTGCCATATACTGCAGTTGACAGCGGCTGCGACAGTCCAAACGTGAAATATTGTCCTTTATCACATAGAAAAGGTATAATTACTTGGGTCCGACCATACTTGGTATATACATGGGAAAATAGTATTTTTGAGGAGTTAGACGTATTTTTTTGATACAAATTAGACCTAAGGAGGTTAAGGAGGCCAAGGATTCGACCTAAGGTGTCAAGAACACAATAGGAGCAAGGCGGGGAATTCTTCAGCGACTTTTTCCTTCCTCTTCCTATTTTTTATTGTTGGTTATGATTTTTAGTATTGTAGTTTTACATACTATTATGAATAGCTAATTCGTTTTCTAGGGTTTTGATAGAACATTCTGTAAGATAAATTCTTGTTATGTTTTTATATAATTGAGACATTGGATTTCTCTACTTGTTCAACTACGTGTTTGTTGTTGTTGATTGAATGGCCATCAATTGACTGTGCCTATTTAGTGTGTATTGCTTGAGAGAGAGTACAATTTAGGTAGTTGCTGAACAAAGTCACTTCTAATGTATGTGAGAAATCAATATATTGGGTTTAAAGGCAGGTTCAGAAATAACAAAGCCTTGACGTGGTCATAATGAGCAGTTAGATAAAGCCAAATAGCGTAGTTCAAGAGAATATGCCTAATAAATTATTGTAGTTGCTCGAGAGAAAATTCCGACATCTAAAGTGCGCACGATCAGTAGAGAATACATTGGCAAAAGTTTTAGGGAACATAGCTAGAAGGATTCCGATAATTGGGGAAATCATAACTCTAGACCTCCTTAATTTAGTCTCCAACCCTTAGTCTAGTTAGTTGATAATTTTCCTGTTTTCTAGTATTTGATAATTAATTAGTTAGAAATATAAATTCCAATCTTTATAATTTAGAAAGTTGTTCAATCTTGTCTTCTTAGTGATATTAAACAAATACAGCTAAGCCTTAGTTCTCTGTGGGATTCGACTATGTACTTTTAGACAGGATTATATTTGCAGCGACCGCTTATCCTTTATAGGACCAAAGTTGGGCGTGATCAAGGATCCATCTGTTCTCACCTCAACCCGGGTAAGCCCTTCATCAAATTTCCTCACCTCCAGGGGATCAACATCAAAGCAGGATTCATAATAGTCTACGGATTGCTTTCGCCCTCTCTTTGGATGAGGAGGAAACATCGGCCCGCTTTGATATTGACGGATCACTCCTTAGAATAACCGCAGCTGCCTCTGGTCGCCCCTCTTTCCACTGCGGCAATCTCGACATCTGAAGGGGGCACGATCTCTACGTTCAAAGTCATACCCCTTCTCCGCTTGGCCATGGTCAACTCGGGATCACCCCCTCAAGCTCCTTATCTTCAATCACTCCGTCGTCAACCTCTATCCTTCGTCTTTTCAGTGGAGCCTGTTCATCTTCGCCCTGCAATGACTCATCCACCAAGTGAAACACTAAAAAAGTTGGTATCTCCACTAACAGGGCAGCAGCTTCGCGGCTAGGACTACATGAGATGGGGGTTCGAGAGGTAACAACTGTCTGAGTGGGCTCGCTTGCAGCCGCAGCAAGTAAAGGCCCGATGAAAGTACTTGACTGGCAAAAGCGGGTGTAAGAGTCCTCACCTCCTCGAAGCCCTGCGACCTACCAACAAAGAAAGAGTTAAGTAAAAAACGAAAGGAGCGAGGATGATATAAAGGTCAAAACTACTAAGATCGAAGTGAAATGACTCACTGGCCAAAGGTTTACGCCAAAACCTCTCGTTAAACAACGAACACTCACAGATCCCGACTGTATAAAGCAAAATCTATCTCACCCAGTCGCGAATGTCAGCGACTAGAGAAGGAGGATCCTTCTCGGCTATATAAAAATGAAGAGGAGAGAGAACGATCATATCACCAAAAAACAACAAATAGCCATTTGGGAGAAATACTTACGAGCAAAGTTCCATTCCACAGGGAACCCGTTAGGGTTCGACACCACGTGCGCCATCCTCATATAGAATAAATTGAACAAAAAATAGCGATTAGTTATATCATTTATCTTTACCACCAGTCCCTTGGTCCCACATTGGCGAAGGTATATCATCGTACCCCTATAAAAACTTGGGGCGAATGGGTGAAGCAGATGGGGGAGAGAAATCCCACAATTGGCTAGCTCCGCGTACTTGATTAGCATAAGGAAAAGCTTGTAGATGTATGGGGAGAGCTAATCCGGGCACACACCATAATAACGGCAGAAAGCCTCCGCTAAGGAAGGAAGAGGAAGCTTATAATTGACGATAAACGGATATACATAGAATGCGTAGTACCCTGGGCGATATATCTGCACCATGTCATCACCAGCAGGGATAAGTTTGATGTGGTCTGGGATTCTCCATTTAGCTATAGATGTGACGAGCGTCGCCGCATCCATCTCAGATAAGACATGTTTAGAATCATCTTCAGATCGGTTCTTAAAGTCCAGCCTGATCCTCCCTAAATGTGGACCTATCTCATCCATAGTTGGGAAACTCTCATCTTCTGCAATGCCCACTCCTTCTTCATGAGAAGGCATGTCTATAGCTAACGAGACAGGATCAAAAGCTCACCCAAGGTTAGATGATGCACTAGCCATTTTTTTATCACGTATGTAAGAAGAAAGTGCAAATGTGAAAGGTATAACAATGGCAGAAAATGCTAAAAATAGGGAGAGATAAAGATGCATGAATTCCTAAGAAAAATAAGGGGAAGCTTGGAGTTTGGAATGCTTAAGAAATACAGCAGCCCAAAGAGAAATTCCCATCCCTATTTATAAGAATACCGGCACCCTAATCGAGAAAGCCAAATGCTACCACGTTGATTTCGTAACGAAAAAGTCTCGGGAAAAAATGTAATGCATTGGGAACATGCGCCATAATGATGCATGATGAAGTGATCTCATTTCAAGCTGACGTAATAGTCAGATGTGGCTCTTAAAGTGCCACGTCGTCACCTCGCCATAAAAAGTTTAAATCCCCAGCCAACATGCTCAGATTTCTCAAATTGCAACTGGCAAAGTATGCCTATCGAGCTCATTCAAAAACAACCCCGATAGGCAGATAGACTGACTGTATGGGTCAAATCAACATAGAAATCTTGCCTAAGAGAGGATAACTAAGAATTGATTAGGTTGAGGTCATGGTTAAGAAGGAAACTACCGGCGAGTTGAGTAGGTAGGGTCGAGATCGAGTACTCACATTAGTTCAAACGACTAGTTTAGTAATAAGATATTTTAGAAGAATATTCTACAAAATATTTTTTGCACTTGTACTTTCAGTTAGATAAGGGATATGTCCCATATAAATAGGAATAGAGAGAATAAAGGGCATGTAATATTCGATATGAGAAGCTATCTCTTGAAAAGTTGAATCTCAAGTAAATTACAAACATTATCTTTACAAAAAGATTCGATTTATTGTTGATCCTAGACTTTATTGCATCAGATCCGAAAAAGCTTTCTATATTTCCTCGTTTGTTTGTCTTACATCATAGTCAGAGGGAGAATCATCCACCTCATTGAATATTTTTGTGAATTATTCTCTCTATTTACAGTTATTGCCATTTAGTATATTTATTTCTTGTCATTACTCCCTCATACATTTATAACAATGCCATTAAACTCCCCCTTGGTATTAAATAACTTTAAATAAAATTTTACGTTATTCTTGTCAACCAATTTCTGATATAGGATTTATTATGTTTAATTAGGATTTATTCATTATCATCTTATTTAATTATTTTAATAAAAAAACTTAACACGTTTTAGTCAAACAATAATATTATTGGTCCTTAAGCTTATTTTGGCTTAAAAGAAGGTGAATGAAAAATTGGGCGAAAAGTAAAATTTTGATTTTCCCTCCTTGACAAGGGACATTGTCTCATATTAGAGGAGGAAAAGACTATTGATGGGTATAGGAATACAATTCGAGATGAAAAATTTCAAGAAACTTATTTTCTTCCAAGAAATAGATTCAGAATTAAAGTAAGGAATGAGAAATATGAAAATAAGAGCTTCCGTTCGTAAAATTTGCGAAAACTGTCGACTAATCCGTAGGCTTTTAGTAAGTGTTAGTGTTCCAATAACCAATAAAACGGCTAGTTCATTATAATTTATAACTAACTCGAATATTTTTTATTTTTTGACTCAATTTCATAAAAAATAAAAGAATAAATAAAAAGAGGGGAATTGTTCTTCTTCTAGCTCTTAAAGAATTAAGAAGAAGGCAAGCCTCGCGCCATCATCGTCGCTCGACTTAGCTTCGGCTTCGGATTTGGATTTGGGCAAATAATCGATTGATTAATTTTTTGGACCAAATTTATTTGTCAATATTAAAGATTAATGTAATATTATTTATTCATAATTATCCTTTTTTCGTAATCGAAAATTATTTTCGTCCGCGTTTTGAATTCTTATTTTATATTGCGTAAATAGCTATTTATGTTATGACCGTTTTACATGAACAGTCATGAGATACCTTCTGAAGAGTTGCGCCTCTTCGTTTAAACTCGGTATGTTGGCTATAAATAGCAGATCAATCCCTCAGATTTTCTTTATGAAATTTCTGAATTCTCCTATTTCGTTTCGCATTGTTTTCTTACAAAATAAACAACTAAGTATGATTTGCTACCGTCATTTGTGTTCGTTGAAACAATGGGGTTTGAAGTACCGTTGCACCAGTGTGAAATCCGTTCTGTCATGGAAGGAAATAATAATCCACAACCTCGGGTACTAGGAAGGAATTAAGTTCCTTAAGGAAACACTGTGAATTCAGTAGGCTCGGATTAATTTCTACTTCTTCTATATTTCTATTTATATGTTATTTTCTTCTCCAAAATTATTTTCAAATATAATATACTAACAATAAGTGTTGTTAAGGCCTGTTAAGGTTTTTGTTTTGAAAATTTTGCTTCGTTTATAACTTTAGGTGGTCTGCAAGAACTAAAAATATGTATCCCATATAATAATAAACTCAGTGTCGTGAAAAACATGCAATTAGAAGTAATAAATTTGGCTAATATGTAATATGTGAAGACGTTCAAATTTAACCAAGATATGTGGCGACATCACAACATTGTGTCTACAACAAATTTTATATTATTGTGGATAAATTACACGGAAATTTCTAAAGGCCAACCAACTTGAATAATTGAAAGTTGAAAAAGAACCGCAAAAGCATCCATCCAATAGCAGCTCAATTTAAGGTGAGCGCAAAATAAACTTACCGAAGTGGTAACACTATCGTACATGTACAGTGACAATCATCAATCCTATTATTTCACTGCAATATTTCACACGTGATCTGTTATCTGACTATCATCGAAGTTGTGATGGAGTGATAAATATACTTAATTCTTTATTTGAAATATAAAATCATTTTTGATAAAAAATGCTTTATCCCCAAAACAAAATTTTTCAATTCATATCTTGATTTGTTGACTCCAACCGGATCCGCCCTTGGTTGCAGTAGGTTATAATCCATTATAATGTCGAGAAACAGCACATGGTTACATGGCCACTATTGTATATTAAACTTTGTTTCTCACGATGGTGGGCTTTTGTTTTATACAACTTATATCATTCTGCTACGGAATTTTCTCCTTATAATTAACTCAGTCACGTCATGGAAACAATGATTTGCTCTTAGCCGTGTCGTAACATAGTCGTAATATTTGTATTCAATCTCATGTTTTCATTTAACCATGTTTCTATCTTTATGTAGATCGGCCTTTACTATTGTTTTGGGGGGTCTAATGACATGTCTGTACGTAACTACAAGTCAAATTAGCCAACTTGGACGCTATTATGATCATTGAGATTGGCAAATCCAATATGAGGAGCTCAAAGACGCACAGACGGAAGTGCTTTGTCGAAATGCTTTGCCTTGGTCCCTAAATACTCACTCCACGTCACTGGCCGATACAGTGGAGGGTGTCCTTGATCTACCAATTTAGAGAGCGGTGAAATTTTCACCCCTGACGGTGGCCCATATAAATAGGCTGCTGATAAACGGTGTCGAGTTTGGTTCACTAAAGCCCGATGTAGAACACTCGTGTACAACCCATTTGACAGTATGTGTAACAAGTCACCTACGTTGATAACTAAAGCACCGGGCAAAAGAGGAACCGTGACCCAACCATTTCCTTCTTTAAAAACTTGTAAACCACTTGTGTTGTTTTGGTGAAGGATGGTTAATATGGTAGAATCCGTATGTGCAGCAAGACCCATAGCCCGATCCGGATCCGGACATGCCGGGTAAGAATTTAATTGTAGGGCCGGGCATCCTCCTCTTGGGCCGACAACAGCCCATTTCATATCGTCCTTACTTATTCCAAGTGACCCAAGCATCAGCCACATCAGTCTTCCGGCTAGCTTTTCCATCTCTTTTCCGTATTCATCGATTACGTCACTGAAAATTCGAGATTCAAAAAGATAAGCACTATATAGTGTAAATAACATAAAAAGTTGTAAGCATGGATATAAAACTAGGAAACAACAAAAGAAAAAAGTGGATTCGATTTTTAGTTTGGTATCTCTCCAATCTTTCTTAGGGATCATGAAATCTTAACTCTTTATCCTAAAAAGTTGTGTCAACTGAACATAAATGCGCCGCGTTTAAATTATGGATTCATCTTTGAGCATCAATTATAAATTTTGTAGTTAATGCTTCCTTGCTAAGTACAGTATGAACAAAAAGGTTAATTAAATTTTTTAAAAATACACCGTGTTTTTTTTATAAAGAAAGATCGTTTCATCAACATGTACACGTACGTGCATGAGAATAAAAATTAAAGGAAGCGTCATATATGCATGGGTGATTTGGTGGGCGGTTGCATTTGGGAATGTGTTTAAGATTTTATCTTAGTAAGTTCGATCTTCAAAATTCTTAATATTAATTTATTGTAATTTTAAAATTATGAGTAGTTTAAATCGATATTTTATTTTAAAATATATATTCTAAATCAAAATTATTGGATTCGGATGAATTCAAAGTTGAAGCACCGGATCCGCCCTTGGTAGCAGTAGGTTATAATCCATTATAATGTCGAGAAACGACACATGGTTACATGGACACTATTGTGTTTTAAACTTTGTTTCTCACGATGATGGGCTTTTGTTTTACACAACTTGTATCATTCTGCTACGGAATTTTCTCCTTATAATTAACTCAGTCACGTCATGGAAACATTGATTTGCTCTTAGCTGTGTCGTAATATAGTCGTAATATTTGTATTCAATCTCATGTTTTCATTTAACCATGTTTCTATCTTTACGTAGATCAGCCTTTATTATTGTTTTGGGGGGTCTAAGTACATGTCTGTACGTAACTACAAGTCGAATTAGCCAACTTGGACGCTATTATGATCTTTGAGATTGGCAAATCCAATACGAGGAGCTCAAAGACGCACAGACGAAAGTGCTTTGTCTAAATGCTTTGCCTTGGTCCCTAAATACTCACTCCACGTCACTGGACTATACAGTGGAGGGTGTCCTTGATCTACCAAATTAGAGAGCGGTAAAATTTTCACCCCTGACGGTGGCCCATATAAATAGGCTGCTGAAAAACGGTGTCCGGTTCGGTTCACTACCGCCCGATGTAGAACACTCGTGTACAACCCGTTTGACTGTATGTGTAACAAGTCACCTACGTTGATAACTAAAGCACCGGGCAAAGGAGGAACCGTGACCCAACCATTTCCTTCTTTAAAAACTTGTAAACCACTTGTGTTGTTTTGGTGAAGGATGGTTAATATGGTAGAATCCGTATGTGCAGCAAGACCCATAGCCCGATCCGGATCCGGACATGCCAGGTAAGAATTTAGTTGTAGGGCCGAGCATCCTCCTCTTGGGCCGACAACAGCCCATTTCACATCGTCCTTACTTATTCCAAGTGACCCAAGCATCAGCCACATCAGTCTTCCGGCTAGCTTTTCCATCTCCTTTTCGTATTCATCGATTACGTCACTGAAAATTCAAAATTCAAAAAGATAAGCACTATATAGTGTAAATAACATAAAAAGTTGTAAGCATGGATGTAAAACTAGGAAACAACAAAAGAAAAAGTGAATTCGATTTTTAGTTTGGTATCTCTCCAATCTTTCTTAGGGATCATGAAATCTTAACTCTTTATCCAAAAACATTGTGTCAACTGAACATAAATCCGCCGCGTATAAATTTTGGATTCATCTTTGAGCATCAACTATAAATTTTGTAGCTAATGCTTCCTTGCTAAGTACAGTATGAACGAAAAGGTTAATTAAATTTTTAAAAAATACACCGTGTTTTTTATAAAGAAAGATCGTTTCATCAACATTTACACGTACGTGCATGAGAATAAAAATTAAAAGAAGCGTCATATATGCATGGGTGTTTTGGTGGGCGGTTGCATTTGGGAAAGTGTTTAAGATTTTATCTTAGTAAGTCCGATCTTCAAAATTCTTAATATTAATTTATTGTACTTTTAAAATTATGAGTAGTTTAAATCTATATTTTATTATAAAATTTATATTCTAAATCAAAATTATTGGATTCGGATGAATTCAAAGTTGAAGCACCGGATCCGCCCTTGGTTGCTGTAGGTTGTAATCCATTATAATGTCGAGAAACGGCACATGGTTACATGGCCACTATTGTGTTTTAAACTTTGTTTCTGACGATGGTGGGCTATTGTTTTACACAACTTGTATCATTCTGCTACGGAATTTTCTCCTTATAATTGACTCAGTCATGTCATGGAAACATTGATTTGCTCTTAGCCGTGTCGTAACCCAACCATTTCCTTCTTTAAAAACTTGTAAACCACTTGTGTTGTTTTGGTGAAGGATGGTTAATATGGTACAATCTGTATGTGCAGCAAGACCCATAGCCCGATCCGGATCCGGACATGCCGGGTAAGAAATTAGTTGTAGGGCCGAGCATCCTCCTCTTGGGCCGACAACATCCCATTTCATATCGTCCTTACTTATTCCAAGTGACACAAGCATCAGCCACATCAGTCTTCCGGCTAGCTTTTCCATCTCCTTTTCGTATTCATCGATTACGTCACTGAAAATTCAAAATTTAAAAAGATAAGCACTACATACTGTAAATAACATAAAAAGTTGTAAGCATTGATATAAAACTAGGAAACAACAAAAGAAAAAAGAGGATTCGATTTTTAGTTTGGTATCTCTCCAATCTTTCTTAGGGATCATGAAATCTTAACTCTTTATCCAAAAACATTGTGTCGACTGAACATAAATCCGCCGCGTTTAATTATTGGATTCATCTTTGAGCATCAACTGTAAATTTTGTAGTTAATGCTTCCATGCTAAGTACAGTATGAACAAAAAGGTTAATAAAATTTTTAAAAAATATACCGTGTTTTTTTTATAAAGAAAGATCGTTTCATCAACATGTACACGTACGTGCATGAGAATAAAAATTAAAGGAAGCGTCATATATGCATGGGTGTTTTGGTGGGCGGTTGCATTTGGGAATGTGTTTAAGATTTTATCTTAGTACGTTCGATCTTCAAAATTCTTAATATTCATTTATTGTACTTTTAAAATTATGAGTAGTTTATATCTATATTTTATATTAAAATTTCTATTCTAAATCAAAATTATTTGATTCGGATGAATTCAAAGTTGAAGCACCGGATCCGCCCTAGGTTTCAGTAGGATATAATCCATTATAATGTCGAGAAACGGCACATGGTTACATGGCCACTATTGTGTTTTAAACTTTTTTTCTCACGATGGTGGGCCTTTGTTTTACACAACTAGTATCATTCTGCTACGGAATTTTCTCCATATAATTAACTTAGTCACGTCATGGAAACATTGATTTGCTCTTAGCCGTGTCGTAACATAGTCGTAATATTTGTATTCAATCTCATGTTTTCATTTAACCAAGTTTCTATCTTTACGTAGATCAGCCTTTACTATTGTTTTGGGGGGTCTAAAGACATGTATGTACGTAACTACAAGTCAAATTAGCTAACTTGGACGCTATTGTGATCTTTGAGATTGGCAAATCCAATACGAGGAGCTCAAAGACGCACAGACGAAAGTGCTTTGTCGCAATGCTTTGCCTTGGTCCCTAAATACTCACTCCACGCAACTGGCCTATGCAGTGGAGGGTGTCCTTGATCTACCAATTTAGAGAGCGGTGAAATTTTCACCCCTGACGGTGGCCCATATAAATAGGTTGCTGATAAACGGTGTCGGGTTCGGTTCACTACCGCCCGATGTAGAACACTCGTGTACAACCCGTTTGACAGTATGTGTAACAAGTCACCTACGTTGATAACTAAAGCACCGGGCAAAGAAGGAACCGTGACCCAACCATTTCCTTCTTTAAAAACTTGTAAACCACTTGTGTTGTTTTGGTGAAGGATGGTTAATATGGTAGAATCCGTATGTGCAGCAAGACCCATAGCCCGATCCGGATCCAGACATGACGAGTAAGAATTTAGTTGTTGGGCCGAGCATCCTCCTCTTGGGCCGACAACAGCCCATTTCATATCGTCCTTACTTTTTCCAAGTGACCCAAGCATCAGCCACATCAGTCTTCCGGCTAGCTTTTCCATCTCCTTTTCGTATTTATCGATTACGTCACTGAAAATTCAAAATTCAAAAAGATAAGCACTATATAGTGTAAATAACATAAAAAGTTGTAATCATGGACGTAAAACTAGGAAACAACAAAAGAAAAAAGTGGATTCGATTTTTAGTTTGGTATCTCTCCAATCTTTCTTAGGGATCATGAAATCTTAACTCTTTGTCCTAAAACATTGTGTCAACTGAACATAAATCCGCCGCGTTAAAATTATGGATTCATCTTTGAGCATCAACTGTAAATTTTTTAGTTAATGCTTCCTTGCTAAGTAGAGTATGAACAAAAAGGTTAATTAAATTTTAAAAAAATACACCGCGTTTTATTTATAAAGAAAGATCGTTTCATCAACATGTACACGTACGTGCATGAGAATAAAAATTAAAGGAAGCGTCATATATGCATGGGTGTTTTGGTAGGCGGTAGCATTTGGGAATGTTTTTAAGATTTTATCTTAGTAAGTTCGATCTTAAAAATCCTTATTATTAATTTATTGTACTTTTAAAATTATGAGTAGTTTAGATCTATATTTTATTTTAAAATTTATATTCTAAATCAAAATTATTGGATTCGGATGAGTTCAAAGTTGAAGCACCGGAACCGCCCTTGGTTGCAGTAGGTTATAATCCATTATAATGTAGAGAAACGGCACACGGTTACATGGCCACTATTGTGTTTTAAACTTTATTTCTCACGATGGTGGGCTTTTAATTTACACAACTAGTATCATTCTGCTACGGAAGTTTCTCCTTATAATTAACTCAGTCACGTCATGGAAACATTGATTTGCTCTTAGCCGTGTCGTAACAGAGTCGTAATATTTGTGTTCCATCTCATGTTTTCATTTAACCATGTTTCTATCTTTACGTAGATCAGCCTTTACTATTGTTTTGGGGGGTCTAATGACATGTTTGCACGTAACTACTAGTCAAATTAGCCAACTTGGATGCTATTATGATCTTTGAGATAGGCAAATCCAATACAAGGAGCTCAAAGACGCACAGACGAATGTGCTTTGTCGAAATGCTTTGCCTTGGTCCCTAAATACTCATTCCACGCCACTGGCCTATACAGTGGAGGGTGTCCTTGATCTACCAATTTAGAGAACGGTGAAATTTTCACCCCTGACGGTTGCCCATATAAATAGGCTGTTGATAAACGGTGTCGGGTTCGGTTCATTACCGCCTGATGTAGAAGACTCGTGTACAACCCGTTTGATAGTATGTGAAACAAGTCACCTACGTTGATAACTAAAGCACCGGGCAAGAGGAACCATGACCCAACCATTTCCTTCTTTATAAACTTGTATACCACTTGTGTTGTTTTGGTGAAGGATGGTTAATATGGTAGAATCCGTATGTGCAGCCAGACCCATAACCTGATCCTAATCCGGACATGCCGGGTAAGAATTTAGCTGTAGGGCTGAGCATCCTCCTCTTGGGCCGACAACAGCCCATTTCATATCGTCCTTACTTATTCCAAGTGACCCAAGCATCAGCCACATCAGTCTTCCGGCTAGCTTTTCCATCTTCTTTTCATATCGTCGATTACGTCACTGAAAATTCATAATTCAAAAAGATAAGCACTATATAGTGTAAATAACATAAAAAGTTGTAAGCATGGATATAAAACTAGGAAACAACAAAAGAAAAAAGAGGATTCGATTTTTAGTTTGGTATCTCTCCAATCTTTCTTCGGGATCATGAAATCTTAACTCTTTATCCAAAAACATTGTGTCAACTGAACATAAATCCGCCGCGTTTAATTTTTGGATTCATCTTTGAGCATCAACTGTAAATTTTGTAGTCAATGCTTCCTTGCTAAGTACAGTATGAACAAAATGGTTACTAAAATTTTTACAAAATACACCGTGTTTTTTTTATATAGAAAGATCGTTTCATCAACATGTACACGTACGTGCATGAGAATAAAAATTAAAGGAAGCGTCATATATGCATGGGTGTTTTGGTGGGTGGTTGCATTTGGGAATATCTTTAAGATTTTATCTTAGTAAGTTCGATCTTCAAAATTCTTAATATTAATTTATTGTACTTTTAAAATTATGAGTAGTTTAATCTATATTTTATTTTAAACTTTATATTCTTAATCAAAATTATTGGATTCTGATGGATTCAAAGTTGAAGCACAGGATCCTCCCTTGGTTGCAGTAGGTTATAATCCATTATAATGGTGGGCCTTGGTTTTGCACAACTAGTATCATTCTGCTACGGAATTTTCTCCATATAATTAACTCAGTCACATCATGGAAACATTGATTTGCTCTTAGCCGTGTCGTAACATAGTCGTAATATTTGTATTCAATCTCATGTTTTCATTTAACCATGTTTCTATCTTTACGTAGATCAGCCTTTACTATTGTTTTGGGGGGTCTAAAGACATGTATGTACGTAACTACAAGTCAAATTAGCTAACTTGGACGCTATTGTGATCTTTGAGATTGGCAAATCCAATACGAGGAGCTCAAAGACGTACAAACGAAAGTGCTTTGTCGCAATGCTTTGCCTTGGTCCCTAAATACTCACTCCACGCCAGTGGCCTATAAACTGGAGGGTGTCCTTGATCTACCAATTTAGAGAGCGGTGAAATTTTCACCCCTGACGGTGGCCCATATAAATAGGCTGCTGATAAACGGTGTGGGGTTCGGTTCACTATCGCCCGATGTAGAACACTCGTGTACAACCTGTTTGACAGTACGTGTAATAAGTCACCTACGTAGATAACTAAAGCACCGGCAAAGGAGGAACCGTGACCCAACCATTTCCTTCTTTAAGAACTTGTAAACCACTTGTGTTGTTTTGGTGAAGGATGGTTAATATGGTAGAATCCATATGTGCAGCATGATCCATAGCCCGATCCGGATCTGGACATGCCGGTTAAGTATTTAGTTGTAGGGCCGAGCATCCTCCTCTTGGGCCGACAACAGCCCATTTCATATCGTCCTTACTTATTCCAAGTGACCCAAGCATCAGCCACATCAATCTTCTGACTAGCTTTTCCATCTCCTTTTCATATTCATCGATTATGTCACTGAAAATTCAAAATTCAAAAAGATAAGCACTGTATAGTGTAAATAACATAAAAAGTTGTAAGCATGGATATAAAACTAGGAAACAACAAAAGAAAAAAGTGGATTCGATTTATAAAGAAAGATCGTTTCATCAACATGTACACGTACGTGCATGAGAATAAAAATTAAAGGAAGCGTCATATATGCATCGGTGTTTTGGTGGGCGGTTGCATTTGGGAATGTGTTTAAGATTTTATCTTAGTAAGTTCGATCTTCAAAATTCTAAATATAAATTTGTTGTACTTTTAAAATTATGAGTAGTTTAAATCTATATTTTATTTTAAAATATATATATCAAAATTATTGGATTCGGATGAATTCAAAGTTGAAGCACCGGATCCGCCCTTGGTTGCAGTAGGTAAAAATCCATTATAATGTCGAGAAACGACACATGGCTACATGGCCACTATTGTGTTATAAACTTTGTTTCTCACGATGGTGGGCTTTGGTTTTACACAACTAGTATCATTCTGCTACGGAATTTTCTCCTTATAATTAACTCAGTCACGTCATGGAAACATTGATTTGCTCTAAGCCATGTCGTAACATAGTCTGAATATTTGTATTCCATCTCACGTTTTCATTTAACTATGTTTCTATCTTTACGTAGATCAGCCTTTTCTATTGTTTTGGGGGGTCTAATGACTTGTTTGTACGTAACTACTAGTCAAATTAGCCAACTTGGACGCTATTATGATCTTTGAGTTAGGCAAATCCAATACGAGGAGCTCAAAGACGCACAGACGAAAGTGCTTTGTCGAAATGCTTTGCCTTGGTCCCTAAATACTCACTCCACGCCACTGGCATATACAGTGGAGGGTGTCCTTGATCTACCAATTTAGAGAGTGGTGAAATTTTTACCCCATACGGTGGCCCATATAAATAGGATGCTGATTAACGGTGTCGGGTTCGGTTCACTACCGCCCGATGTAGAAGACTCGTGTACAACCCGTTTGACAGTATGTGTAACAAGTCACCTACGTTGATAACTAAAGCACCGGGCAAAGGAGGAACCGTGACCCAACAATTTCCTTCTTTAAAAACATTAAACCACTTGTGTTGTTTTGGTGAAGGATGGTTAATATGGTAGAATCCGTATGTGCAGCAAGACCCATAGACCGATCCGGATCCGGACATGACGGGTAAGAATTTAGTTGTAGGGCCGAGCATCCTCCTCTTGGGCCGACAACAGCCCATTTCATATGGTCCTTTCTTTTTCCAAGTGACCCAAGCATCTGCCACATCAGTCTTCCGGCTAGCTTTTCCATCTCCTTTTCGTATTCATCTATTACGTCACTGAATATTCAAAATTCAAAAAGATAAGCACTATATAGTGTAAATAACATAAAAAAGTTGTAAGCATGGACGTAAAACTAGGAAACAACAAAAGAAAAAAGTGGATTCGATTTTTAGTTTGGTATCTCTCCAATCTTTCGTAGGGATCATGAAATCTTAACTCTTTATCCTAAAACATTGTGTCAACTGAACATAAATCCGCCACGTTAAAATTTTGGATTCATCTTTGAGCATCAACTGTAAATTTTTTAGTTAATGCTTCCTTGCTAAGTAGAGTATGAACAAAAAGGTTAATTAAATTTTAAAAAAATACACCGGTGCTTTTTTTATAAAGAAAGATCGTTTCATCAACATGTACACGTACGTGCATGAGAATAAAAATTAAAGGAAGCGTCATATATGCATGGGTGTTTTGGTGGGCGGTTGCATTTGGGAATGTGTTTAAGATTTTATCTTAGTAAGTTCGATCTTCAAAATCCTTAATATTAATTTATTGTACTTTTAAAATTATGAGTAGTTTAAATCTATATTTTATATTATAATTTATATTCTAAATCAAAATTATTGGATTCGGATGAATTCAAAGTTGAAGCACCGGATCCGCCCTTGGTTGCAGTAGGTTATAATCCATTATAATGTCGAGAAACGGCACATGGTTACATCGCCACTATTGTGTTTTATACTTTGTTTCTCACGATGGTGGGCTTTTGTTTTACACAACTAGTATCATTCTGCTACGGAATTTTCTCCTTATAATTAACTCAGTCACGTCATGGAAACATTGATTTGCTCTTAGCCGTGTCGTAACATAGTCGTAATATTTGTATTCAATCTCATGTTTTCATTTAACCATGTTTCTATCTTTACGTAGATCAGCCTTTACTACTGTTTTGGGGGGTCTAAAGACATGTCTGTACGTAACTACAAATCAAATTAGCCAACTTGGACGCTATTATGATCATTGAGATTGGCAAATCCAATACGAGGAGCTCAAAGAAGCACAATCGAAAGTGCTTTGTCGAAATGCTTTGCCTTGGTCCATAAATACTCACTCCACGTCACTGGCCTATACTGTGGAGGGTGTCCTTGATCTACCAATTTGGAGAGCTGTGAAATTTTCACCCCTGACGGTGGCCCATATAAATAGGCTGCTGATAAACGGTGTCGAGTTCGGTTCACTACCTCCCGATGTAGAACACTCGTGTACAACCCGTTTGACAGTATGTGTAACAAGTCACCTATGTTGATAACTAAAGCACCAGGCAATGGAGGAACCGTAACCCAACCATTTCCTTCTTTAAAAACTTGTAAACCACTTGTGTTGTTTTGGTGAAGGATGGTTAATATGGTACAATCCGTATGTGCAGCAAGACCCATAGCCCGATCCGGATCAGGACATGACAGGTAAGAATTTAGTTATAGGGCCGAGCATCCTCCTCTTGGGCCGACAACAGCCCATTTCATATCGTCCTTACTTTTTCCAAGTGATCCAAGCATCAGCCACATCAGTCTTCCAGCTAGCTTTTCCATCTCCTTTTCGTATTCATCGATTACATCACTGAAAATTCAAAATTCAAAAAGATAAGCACTATATAGTGTAAATAACATAAAAAGTTGTAAGCATGGACGTAAAACTAGGAGACAACAATAGAAAAAGTGGATTCGATTTTTAGTTTGGTATCTCTCCAATCTTTCTTAGGGATCATGAAATCATAACTCTTTATCCTAAAACATTGTGTCAACTGAACATAAATCCGCCGCATAAAATTTTGGATTCATCTTTGAGCATCAACTGTAAATTTTTTTGTTAATGCTTCCTTGCTAAGTAGAGTATGAACAAAAAGGTTAATTAAATTTTAAAAAAATACACCGTGCTTTTTTTATAAAGAAAGATCGTTTCATCAACATGTACATGTACGTGCATGAGAATAAAAATTAAAGGAATCGTCATATATGCATGGGTGTTTTGGTGGGCGGTTGCATTTGGGAATGTGTTTAAGATTTTATCTTAGTAAGTTCGATCTTCAAAATCCTTAATATTAATTTATTGTACTTTTAAAATTATGAGTAGTTTAAATCTATATTTTATGTAAAAATTTATATTCTAAATCAAAATTATTGGATTCGGATGAATTCAAAGTTGAAGCACCGGATCCGCCCTTGGTTGCAGTAGGTTATAATCCATTATAATGTCGAGAAACGGCACATGGTTACATCGCCACTATTGTGTTTTATACTTTGTTTCTCACGATGGTGGGCTTTTGTTTTACACAACTAGTATCATTCTGCTACGGAATCTTCTCCTTATAATTAACTTAGTCACGTCATGGAAACATTGATTTGCTCTTAGCCGTGTCGTAACATAGTCGTAATATTTGTATTCAATCTCATGTTTTCATTTAACCATGTTTCTATCTTTACGTAGATCAGCCTTTACTACTGTTTTGGGGGGTCTAAAGACATGTCTGTACGTAACTACAAATCAAATTAGCCAACTTGGATGCTATTATGCTCATTGAGATTGGCAAATCCAATACGAGGAGCTCAAAGAAGCACAATCGAAAGTGCTTTGTCGAAATGCTTTGCCTTGGTCCATAAATACTCACTCCACGTCACTGGCCTATACTGTGGAGGGTGTCCTTGATCTACCAATTTAGAGAGCTGTGAAATTTTCACCCCTGACGGTGGCCCATATAAATAGGCTGCTGATAAACGGTGTCGGGTTCGGTTCACTACCTCCCGATGTAGAACACTCGTGTACAACCCGTTTGACAGTATGTGTAACAAGTCACCTATGTTGATAACTAAAGCACCAGGCAATGGAGGAACCGTAACCCAACCATTTCCTTCTTCAAAAACTTGTAAACCACTTGTGTTGTTTTGGTGAAGGATTGTTAATATGGTACAATCCATATGTGCAGCAAGACCCATAGCCCGATCCGGATCAGGACATGACGGGTAAGAATTTAGTTATAGGGCCTAGCATCCTCCTCTTGGGCCGACAACAGCCCATTTCATATCGTCCTTACTTTTTCCAAGTGATCCAAGCATCAGCCACATCAGTCTTCCAGCTAGCTTTTCCATCTCCTTTTCGTATTCATCGATTACGTCACTGAAAATTCAAAATTCAAAAAGATAAGCACTATATAGTGTAAATAACATAAAAAGTTGTAAGCATGGACGTAAAACTAGGAGACAACAATAGAAAAAGTGGATTCGATTTTTAGTTTGGTATCTCTCCAATATTTCTTAGGGATCATGACATCATAACTCTTTATCCTAAAACATTGTGTCAACTGAACATAAATCCGCCGCATAAAATTTTGGATTCATCTTTGAGCATCAACTGTAAATTTTTTAGTTAATGCTTCCTTGCTAAATAGAGTATGAACAAAAAGGTTAATTAAAATTTTATAATATACACCGTGTTTTGTTTATAAAGAAAGATCGTTTCATCAACATGTACATTTACGTGCATGAGAATAAAAATTAAAATAAGCGTCATATATGCATGGGTGTTTTGGTGGGCGGTTGCATTTGGGAATGTGTTTAAGATTTTATCTTAGTAAGTTGATCTTCAAAATCCTTAATATTAATTTATTGTACTTTTAAAATTATGAGTAGTTTAAATCAACATTTCATTTTAAAATTTATATTCTAAATCAAAATTATTGGATTCGGATTAATTCAAAGTTGAAGCACCGGATCCGCCCTTGGTTGCAGTAGGTTATAATCCATTATAATGTCGAGAAATGGCACATGGTTACATGGCCACTATTGTGTTTTAAACTTTGTTTCTCACGATGGTGGGCTTTTGTTTTACACAACTAGTATCATTCTGCTACGGAATTTTCTCCTTATAATTAACTCAGTCACGTCATGGAAACATTGATTTGCTCTTAGCCGTGTCGTGACATAGTCGTAATATTTGTATTCAATCTCATGTTTTCACTTAACCATGTTTCTATCTTTACGTAGATCAGCCTTTACTACTGTTTTGGGGGGTCAAAAGACATGTCTGCACGTAACTACAAATCAAATTAGCCAACTTGGACGCTATTATGATCATTGAGATTGGCAAATCCAATACGAGGAGCTCAAAGAAGCACAATCGAAAGTGCTTTGTCGAAATGCTTTGCCTTGGTCCATAAATACTCACTCCACGTCACTGGCCTATACTGTGGAGGGTGTCCTTGATCTACCAATTTAGAGAGCTGTGAAATTTTCACCCCTGACGGTGGCCCATATAAATAGGCTGCTGATAAACGGTGTCGGGTTCG
Organism: Nicotiana benthamiana; assembly: GCA_034376525.1. Classification (NCBI taxonomy): domain Eukaryota; kingdom Viridiplantae; phylum Streptophyta; class Magnoliopsida; order Solanales; family Solanaceae; genus Nicotiana; species Nicotiana benthamiana. Next base: position 8,182,202 of record CM067325.1, read on the forward strand.
GTTCACTACCTCCCGATGTAGAACACTCGTGTGCAACCCGTTTGACAGTATGTGTAACAAGTCACCTATGTTGATAACTTAAGCACCAGGCAATGGAGGAACCGTAACCCAACCATTTCCTTCTTTTATTACTTGTAAACCACTTGTGTTGTTTTGGTGAAGGATGGTTAATATGGTACAATCCGTATGTGCAGCAAGACCCATAGCCCGATCAGGATCAGGACATGACGGGTAAGAATTTAGTTGTAGGGCCGAGCATCCTCCTCTTGGGCCGACAACAGCCCATTTCATATCGTCCTTACTTTTTCCAAGTGATCCAAGCATCAGCCACATCAGTCTTCCAGCTAGCTTTTCCATCTCCTTTTCGTATTCATCGATTACGTCACTGAAAATTCAAAATTCAAAAACATAAGCACTATATAGTGCAAATAACATAAAAAGTTGTAAGCATGGACGTAAAACTGGGAAACAACAAAAGAAAAAAGTGGATTCGATTTTTAGTTTGGTATCTCTCCAATATTTCTTAGGGATCATGAAATCATAACTCTTTATCCTAAAACATTGTGTCAACTGAACATAAATCCGCCGCATAAAATTTTGGATTCATCTTTGAGCATCAACTGTAAATTTTTTAGTTAATGCTTCCTTGCTAAGTAGAGTATGAACAAAAAGGTTAATTAAATTTTTATAATATACACCGTGTTTTTTTATAAAGAAAGATCGTTTCATCAACATGTACATGTACGTGCATGAGAATAAAAATTAAAATAAGCGTCATATATGCATGGGTGTTTTGGTGGGCGGTTGCATTTGGGAATGTGTTTAAGATTTTATCTTAGTAAGTTGATCTTCAAAATCCTTAATATTAATTTATTGTACTTTTAAAATTATGAGTAGTTTAAATCTATATTTAATTTTAAAATTTATATTCTAAATCAAAATTATTGGATTCGGATGAATTCAAAGTTGAAGCACCGGATCCGCCCTTGGTTGCAGTCGGTTATAATCCATTATAATGTCGAGAAACGGCACATGGTTACATGGCCACTATTGTGTTTTAAACTTTGTTTCTCACGATGGTGGGCTTTTGTTTTACACAACTAGTATCATTCTGCTACGGAATTTTCTCCTTATAATTAACTCAGTCACGTCATGGAAACATTGATTTGCTCTTAGCCGTGTCGTAACATAGTCGTAATATTTGTATTCAATCTCATGTTTTCATTTAACCATGTTTCTATCTTTACGTAGATCAGCCTTTACTACTGTTTTGGGGTGTCTAAAGACATGTCTGTACGTAACTACAAATCAAATTAGCCAACTTGGACGCTATTATGATCTTTGAGATTGGCAAATCCAATACGAGGAGCTTAAAAACGTCACAGACGAAAGTGCTTTGTCGAAATGCTTTGCCTTGGTCCATAAATACTCACTCCACGCCACTGGCCTATACAGTGGAGGGTGTCCTTGATCTACCAATTTAGAGAGCGGTGAAATTTTCACCCCATACGGTGGCCCATATAAATAGGATGCTGATTAACGGTGTCGGGCTCGGTTCACTACCGCTCGATGTAGAACACTCGTGTACAACCCGTTTGACAGTATGTGTAACAAGTCACCTACGTTGATAACTAAAGCACCGGGCAAAGGAGGAACCGTGACCCAACCATTTCCTTCTTTATAAACTTGTAAACCACTTGTGCTGTTTTGGTGAAGGATGGTTAATATGGAAGAATCCGTATGTGCAGCAAGACCCATAGCCCGATCCGGATCCGGCCATGCCGGGTAAGAATTTAGTTGTAGGGCTGAGCATCCTCCTCTTGGGCCGACAACAGCCCATTTCATATCGTCCTTACTTATTCCAAGTGACCCAAGCATCAGCCACATCAGTCTTCCGACTAGGTTTTCCATCTCCTTTTCGTATTTTCGTCGATTACGTCACTGAAAATTCAAAATTCAAAAAGATAAGCACTATATAGTGTAAATAACATAAAAAGATGTAAGCATGGATATAAAACTAGGAAACAACAAAAGAAAAAAGTGGATTCGATTTTTAGTTTGGTATCTCTCCAATCTTTCTTAGGGATCATGAAATCTTAACTCTTTATCCAAAAACATTGTGTCAACTGAACATAAATCCGCCGCGTTTAATTTTTGGATTCATCTTTGAGCATCAACTGTAAATTTTGTAGTTAATGCTTCCTTGCTAAGTACAGTATGAACAAAAAGGTTAATTAAATTTTTAAAAAATACACTATATTTTTTTATAAATAAAGATCGTTTCATCAACATGTACACGTACGTGCATGAGAATAAAAATTAAAGGAAGCGTCATATATGCATGGGTGTTTTGGTGGGCGGTTGCATTTGGGAATGTGTTTAAGATTTTATCTTAGTAAGTTCGATCTTAAAAATTCTTAATATTAATTTATTGTACTTTTAAAATTATGAGTAGTTTAAATCTATATTTTATTATAAAAATTTATATTCTAAATCAAAATTATTGGATTCGGATGAATTCAAAGTTGAAGCACCAGATCCGCCCTTGGTTGCAGTGGGTTATAATCCATTAGAATGTCGAGAAACGGCACATGGTTACATGGCCATTATTGTGTTTTAAACTTTGTTTCTCTCGATGGTGGGCTTTTGTTTTACACAACTTGTATCATTCTGCTACGGAATTTTCTCCTTGTAATTAACTCAGTCACGTCATGGAAACATTGATTTGCTCTAAGCCGTGTCGTAACATAGTCGTAATATTTGTATTCAATCTCATGTTTTCATTTATCCATGTTTCTATCTTTACGTAGATCAGCCTTTACTATTGTTTTGGGGTGTTCTGTACCTAACTGCAAGTCAAATTAGCCAACTTGGACGCTATTATGATCTTTGAGATTGGCAAATCCAATACGGGGAGCTCAAAGACGCACAGACGAAAGTGCTTTGTCGAAATGCTTTGCCTTGGTCCCTAAATACTCACTCCACGTCACTGGCCTATACAGTGGAGGGTGTCCTTGATCTACCAATTTAGAGAGCGGTGAAATTTTCACCCCTGACGGTGGCCCATATAAATAGGCTGCTGATAAACGGTGTCGAGTTCGGTTCACTACAGCCCGATGTAGAACACTCGTGTACAACCCATTTGACAGTATGTGTAACAAGTCACCTACGTTGATAACTAAAGCACCGGGCAAAAGAGGAACCGTGACCCAACCATTTCCTTCATTAAAAACTTGTAAACCACTTGTGTTGTTTTGGTGAAGGATGGTTAATATGGTAGAATCCGTATGTGCAGCAAGACCCATAGCCCGATCCGGATCCGGACATGCCGGTTAAGAATTTAGTTGTAGGGCCGAGCATCCTCCTCTTGGGCCGACAACAGCCCATTTCATATCGTCCTTACTTATTCCAAGTGACCCAAGCATCAGCCACATCAGTCTTTCGGCTAGCTTTTCCATCTCCTTTTCGTATTCATCGATTACGTCACTGAAAATTCAAAATTCAAAAAGATAAGCACTATGTAGTGTAAATAACATAAAAAGTTGTAAGCATGGATATTAAACTAGGAAACAACAAAAAAAAAAAGTGGATTCGATTTTTAGTTTGGTATCTCTCCAATCTTTATAAAACTAGGAAACAACAAAAGAAAAAAGTGGATTCGATTTTTAGTTTGGTATCTCTCCAATCTTTCTTAGGGATCATGAAATCTTAACTCTTTATCCTAAAACATTGTGTCAACTGAACTTAAATCCGTCGCGTTTAAATTTTGGATTCATCTTTGAGCACCAACTGTAAATTTTGTAGTTAATGCTTCCTTGCTAAGTACAGTATGAACAAAAAGGTTAATTAAATTTTTAAAAAATACACAGTGTTTTTTTTATAAAGAAAGATCGTTTCACCAACATGTACATGTACGTGCATGAGAATAAAAATTGGCGGGAGGGATGATATAAGTGAAAGTACCAGAATTTCTTGTAATCATGGGGCCAAAGTTGGCGAGCGTGGTCAAGTGGTGAACCAACAATTGTGAACCCTTCAGACCACATGAGCTTTGAGAAAAAAGATGATATGCGAGCCACGCCATAACTAGCAATACCATCTGCAGAACGAGCGGCCTTCAATTTTTGCTGCATCGGAAGGGAAAAATGTCTTTTTCCAGCTGCCTCCATAATGTCCAGTAATCTCTGAGATGTATTATGGTTTATGATTTGGAATGCACCCCATGTTTTGCATGCATGGCCAATTTTTTCTATTGCGATTGTCGTTTAGATCGATCACGGGAATAGACTCTACTGAGTCATTGGATTGGTAATCAAGATCTAATGTTGATCGCCATGCATGGGATTCGGGTAACTCTATTGTTGTGTATAAGTCTAGTTGTTTTTGATGAACATCTGAGATTGTTGAAGGCATAGGGAAATAATCAAATGGTAATGTAGTGGAAAGTTAGTTATAAGAAGAAGATTGGGATTTGTTTTGTGAAGAGAATGATGAAAAGGGAAGAGTATATATACAAATGATGGATGAGGATTGCTAGGACCTAACTCTTTGTCATCGGGCGTAGCACGACTGTGGCATGGATTTGGGCGTAATGGCCTTGCCATTGGCTATGTGCGGACAAAACGATCATGCGGTCGACGGGCTGTTGTGGGTACGTATTGGCCAAGGCCTTGGCATGGGCAAGACGCGCTTGGAAAAGGCTTGACGAGGCAGCATGGGCAATGTTTTGGCGGCATGGCACGGCATTCGCGCCAAAATCAATGGCATGGCACTTTTGGGTTGTGGCAGCTATGTGCGGGCTAAGCTAAGGCGAGGTGCAAATGCGGGTTGATGGCAAAGGCTTTCTATGGCTAAGACAAGGCTATGGGAAAGAAAATACAAGCAATGGCATGAGGGAAATGAGGGTTGACACGGACAAGGCAGAAAACTAGGCCAAGGCGGTGTGCAGGCGGTAGCGGCGCCGGACGTGTGCGGCAAAATCATGGCAGCGGATTGCGGGCAAGACATTGGCATGGGGCAATGTCAAATTGAGCTAAGGCATGGCACAAGGCAGCCTTGGGGCGAAATTCAGCTGGCCAAGAAAATGGCACATGCAATGCACATGGAAAGCGGTTGGCAGTTACCTTGTTTTTAGCCATGATCTCCCATTATCCCATGATCTGATTATTGCTTGTATAATGACCCTATTTCGTGTATAATGTGTCCTAAGTAGTTGGGGATGTCAACTACATGTTAGGAGAAAGATATAAAGTTAGTCTGACAAGTGGCAAAAGCTGTAGATGACAAGTGTCATGTGCTGTCAAGTTTAACGGCTGCCTATATTCTATAAATAGGGCCTTTAACTTAGGCAGAAGTATATAGCATTTCATGTAGAATTCTATGTGGGAAACAAGAAAGAAACGTGATGGTTTCTAAGTGTTTCAAAAGGGGCTAAGGTTTGGCTTGGGCAGACCTTAGTGTTGGCTAAGAACGACGTGTGTTCTTTGCCAATAGTGGGTTGTGAGCAGAATGTATTCATAGAGGAATTTCGTGTGAAATTCTATGTGGGAAACAAGAAAGAAACGTGAGGGTGTCTAAGGTTTCAAAAAGGGACTAAGGTTTGGCTTGGGCAGATCTTAGTGTTGGCCAAGAACGACTTGTGTTCTTCGTCAAAGTGGGCTTCGAGCGGACTGATAGTTCATAGCAAAGTGAGGGTCCTTTGTATGATTTTGTTATTAATGCAAAGGTTGGGATTTTCTCGTATATGTGTGTTCTTAATTATTGAATTACTGCTTGAAAATCGTTTAAGGCCAAACTTGATGAAAATTGGCAAAATGTTTCGGAAAGGCTGAGTCAAACAGGGGACTTGACTGCCGCGCGGATATGATTTTGGACTTGATCAAAAACGCTCCCTTGACAATAGGGACAACGTATGCTGGGAAGAAAGAAAATTTTTGAGTGGTTTTAGGGAAGTGTTAATGTCGATATACATAGAAAGGGACTAGAAATGAAAGCGACCTGCTCAAGGGATAAACTATCATTGGACAAACGAAAGATCAAAATTTGAATGGACCATCTTGTCCTCTAAGGAAAAATTGGATCAAAATACTGCAGTTTAAGGTATCTCAATTCTTTCACTCACACATATATTCTATCTCCCTTTTAAGTATAGTTGCAACGTCTTTGTCGAGGTTTACCCCATCATCGATTAAATTTTTATTTGGTTTGGTCCAGTTTTTAAAACCTCAATGTTCTGTTTCATTAATGAAGCTATATTTAACTCAAAAAAACGCTTTAATTGACCGTTAAATACTTAATCCTGCCTTATATGGCTTCTAGTAATCCAATGTGAAATTTACTTAAGTTAAGCTTCACGACGAACTCCAATTGTATTAGACTTCTATTTCTTGTTCAATTACTAGCGGTTTGTGGATTGTTATAGCCAGCCCTTTATGAAAGGCAAAGGATGAGAGTATCTCTCCCATTTCATGTGACTTTGTCTTGTCCTCAAGTAGAAAAACATCTACATCATCACTCCCTACTTGGTCCTAATCTTTATTTTCCTACAAGATATATAATGCCTTCCTATTCCAGCCCCACATCCTACAAACCAAATGCCCCGATTCACCTTTCCTATTGGCCTGTCAAATTGACAGCAAACCCTTCCCTTATAACCTCGATATGGAGTTTGCCCTTTCGGTATCGGCGAAGTCATATAATCTAGAATCTCTGGAGATGAGGGGCGGTAAACGGTCAGTCGGATCGGATATAGATGGATCGAAAAATAGGTAATGCAAAAATAGATAAATTATCTGATATCTAATACAAATAGACAATGGGTTAACAGGCGGATAATTCGGATATCTAGATTATTCATGACTTCTATGATCACTTTTGGAAGAATTTCTAATCTTTTAAACTTGAGGAACTCCTAATTTGAGACTTTACAAATATAAAAGCTAAACCCATTGATTATTCATTGGTTATCCGTTTAGAATGGTTCTTATCTATATTTAATCTATATTTAAAAAATTCATTATTCAAGTCATATTTTAGTTGATAATATGGGTGATTAATCATTTTCTTTAAATCATTTTGCCGCCACTATTAGTGTCACTCAAGAACTTATTAATTACCTGTACTGCAGCTGAGACATGATTGATACAATAGTGGCAGAAGATGACTACTCTATTGGAAGCATTAGTTTGCGAGGGTATTTCTGTCCTCAAATTAAAATGAAATTGAATAATGTATGGAGTAGCATTTTTTCTATTTATGCTGTTGTTTTTTATCATTTCTGCGACAAAAGCAGTAAAGTCACTTTTAATAATTTCGCGGTTAGATTTTGTGTCTTTTGTCCCATCTTGCTCAGTGGGGGCAAATATCCATTTTTTAGATATCCTTCTTTAATCAAATATTAGTTTTCTATAAGCACTCACTAATTTGTCAATTTTAGTTTTTTTGTTTTGTTAGTGTACTTTTTGTCTCCAACTTTTTCTTTTCTACGTTGGACAAGATGTTTACATAGTGCTCTTATAGATTTTTCTTTGTTCTCTCGGCCATAGATTGTGTGGTCGTAGTGGCCACACATACAACATAAAGAGAACAAATGGCTCGTAAGAGTGTCAATGTTATGCTCATTACTTATATATTGGGACAATCATATCATGGATCGATGGGACATGTGCAAAAGGAGGATAATATATACAATGACACATGAATAAAATTATCATCTTATTGGTTGCATATGCACTTTACGTGGCACAGACGTGGTTAGGTTGCGCAATTTGTTTTCTTTTTTGTGTTTTGGCCAATAATTTTCCTTGAGGCAATGAATGTGTTGAACATAGGAGTAGTTACGTGCCAATCACGTGAATATAGATAAGTCGGTTAAGAGGAATTAATTAGTTAAAAGGGATGGTTAGTTTAGGTGATGGAAGGGCTGTAGATTACATGTAGTTGTAGATGTGAATATATATACATAGTATCAGTTCATTGTAAAGAATACCTTCAATAATACAAGTCAATTTCCTATTAAACACAAAATTCTCTCTAGAACCTTCTCTTTATTTTCCGCCATTGTTGTCTTCACTAAAGTTCTCGTATTTTCATTACGGTATCAGAGCAGGGACGATAGATTCGCGTTCACTGTAGTGATTATTCCTCGTTTTTCTCCGGCAAATTCCTGTCATAGATCGATTGTGATTTTTTTGCAATCGAAACTCTGTTAATTGTGGAAATCAAAACTTAGTTTACTTGAATTTGATATATATGGCAATTGGAGAAGACGTTTCAGCTGGAACCAATACAGACACAACCGCAATAACCATCGATCATCATTACCCTCTGTTTTTACAGTCAAGTGACACACCAGGTAGCTCCTTGATTTCAATTCAGCTAACTGGAACTGAGAACTATGCAATATGAAGTAGATCTATGAAAATATGATTGATAGGCAAGAGTAAATTAGGGTTTGTTGATGGACAATGCACTAAGGATAAGTTCGATAAGTCATTGTGTGAACTTTGGGAAAAATATAATGCAATAGTTTTGTCTTGGATCATGAATGTTGGGCTTTAAAAGTCTAAGAGTGTGAATTGGAAATAGTGAAAAATAAAATGGAGGAAAATGAAAATTTGAATAAAGTGAGCTTTTGTCTTGAACTTTATCCCTCATTGGTGATGGACAACTACATCGCGCTGTTATCGTCGCTCGGCTTTGGCTTTAGTTTTTGGACAAGATTTATCTAATTAATTATTTAATCATTAATTAATAGCCAGTCAGTTAATTAACGAAATTAACTGAAATCTGAAATCTGAAATCCAAAAACGATGAACGTTAATTTTTCCCTTTTGAACAAATATTTTTCCTGAACAGACATCACACCTCTTCCGATAGTTGCCTATAAATTCTGAGGCATGGCTGCATTTTCGAAACACTGAAAATTACAGAATTTTCTTCCTTATGAAAATCCTACATTGCCACGTATTGTCATTGTTACAGGAAGGTTTATTCCGTTTCATCCTGGGAGGATTTAATCCACTACCTTGCCAACGTGTGAGGGAAGAACGCACAAGCAAATTGTGAACTCGAAATATTTTTTATACTTTATTATTTTTCCAATTTTTCTTCTGACAATCTTTCTAATTTTATGTTTTAACACAATAGCGACCACAAAAATAAATGGCAATGTTCGGAATTTAAAAACTAAATAAAAATAGTTCCGAAGAATGAAACCAGAAACACCATAACATGCATAGTTTATGCATTAGTGGTGAAATTAAATCATCATGTCATTAAAAAGTAATGGGTCTATTTTATATGAATTTACACTGCATGTGTTGATAGTGTAATAAGTTATTTATACCATCAATACAATTTAACCTAATATAACAAATTACTTATCATTTATACAATATTATCAGTCAATGTTAATTAAGTAATAATTATCTGTAATTGCTTTCTAAATTACCTGATTGTATAAATATGCCAAAACATACAGGTAGATTTTATTTTTAAAAAAATCTTTACATTTTTTAGTATATATACCTTAATTATTTTTCTTTTATGAAGAAGTGGACATTCACGATATCACTTTGGGCGACAAAAATATATATTCAGCACAATACTTTGCAAAAACTAAACTAGTCATAGTATCGTAAATGCATGCGCTAATTTCAACTAGCTTGAAATTCAGATATAGTCGTATTGATGCTCTCATAATTAGTTGCAGCTATCACATAAGACTAGAGAAAGGGCGATTGTTATGTAAAAAAAATATCCAAACCGAGCAAAATAATTATTCCAAATATCAAAATGGCAAGTTCAAAGAGTTGATGATGATATTCTAATATCCTAACTAGTCTCACCCTTGCATCAGACTACATAACCCTAAAACAAATGGTAATCTTCAGGATTTAAAAACTAAATAAAAATAGATCCGAAGAATGAAACCAGAAACACCATAACATGACTTGGAGAAGCAACAACGTTAGCCAACTGAGTTGCACCGCTTTTAGTAGGTGATGATGATGTTCCACCAGTAGTCTGATTAGAAACTTGAGGTGGGGTTTCTGGTTTTTCTAATACTTTGACTATCATTTTCATGCCCTTGCCGCAGTGTCCTGATACTCCACTGATGAAGTAGAACAAACCGGGTCGGTCCAGTTTGTAGATGGATGTTCCATTGTTGGAGAAGAAGATTGGATGTGCTGATTTGCACTTCTCGTACTCTTCCTCAGTCACCACCAACACCGAGTCTTTCTTGTACTCAAACCCTACATAGAGACGCACATGTGATAATATTGGATAATAAATGTCTAGTATGCATGTTTATCAACAAACTAATTTAATTTATATATACTGACAGTATAAATATTTTGAAAGGACTGTGACGGTGAACCTACTTTGAAAATTTTCTAGCAATTAATTAGAAATCTGAAACTATTTTAAGAAGAAATATTGTATGGAAAACCATTGTACAATCAAGTTGACCATCGACTAGGAGTCTAAGCGGTATTATCCTATGCTATACATACTACTAGTAACTTTTCTTTTTCTTTCCTACTTGTTGACCAATGGTGTCAAATGACACCTCTATCTTTGCTTGTGCTTGACTAAGTCTTGAACCTAGTCTCATCCAAACAAAATAGTACGATAGATAATGGAATCTATCAAAAAACTGAGACTATTGATAACAAAGTGTTGGTATACCCACTACGAAAATATTAAAATATATTTATAATCTGAAACTATTTCAATAAAAACAGTGGGTACGATAATCTTCTTCTTTTTTTCCGGTTGCTAATTGGTACAATTATTTCTGTATCTACTGACAAAAAATCTTGGATATCTCTTTTTGAGTAAGCATATTAAAGTTTAATAATAGTGGTAAGATGAAGATGTACTTACTTAAAGTGTCATTAACCTTGAACCTATTCTTTGCAGCCCACTCGTTGTATACTTGATCATCTTTTGCTTGAGGGACAACCCATCCTTTGTCACCACCAACAGTGAATTCAGTAGAAAGAGCAGTGAAGAAATGAAGTGAAAAGACGAAGACCAAGTAGAGAAAAGCTTTGGTGGAACTCATGATTTTTTTTGGACTAGAAAGAAGGGAGCCCTTAATTGTATGCTTTGTTGTGAGTTGTGAAATGAATAGCAAAGAAATGAAAGATAAGGATACGATTGATTGTTTAAAAAGGAGAATTTGTTTCGAAGTTGGTTAAGTTTTTCAGTTTGTGGGGGAGTGTTCTTAGCAAAGAGTTGTGGAGAATTTTGAGGTGCATGTATTGTGGCATCAGTTGAGGAGTAGTTCTTAGTTTGACTCGGTATTACTGTTTTTCAAACTTAAATCCAAGGCGGTGAAAATAATTTTTTCACGTGATCATTATCTAGCTAGGTAATTCGTTAAAAAAATAGGGATAGAGAACTTTTCGAATCCAAGTTCAGCAACAATTGCAGTCAATTATTGGTGGAAGAAAATGTAGTCAATTATTAATAAGAACTTTTTTATTTCACCTTTCGGTCATATTAGCAGAAAATGCACGGTTATGATGAATAAATATTCTCTTTTTGTTAAGAATAGAATTCTAATTAGAGTGAATGTCTATCTTATAAAGAGATTTACTTTGAGGCTAAGTTATTTTTCCTCCTATAAATAGAGGGGTTTTATCCCATTGTAAACCACCATAAAATTCAATAAGAATTTTCTCTCTCTTTCTCTGCAATATTGCTCTTGTTCTTTTATTGTTTTATATCACGTTATCAGCACGAGACTCTGCCGTCTTAAAAAAAAAATTCTTTTGAGAAGATTAAGTGTGTATTGTATGGCCGCCAATTTGCTGAGCCGTGGACTCGTGAGCTTAGGGAAACGAGTTGAAAATATTGTTTAATTAAAAAAAAAAAGGCTCAGATCAAAACAATAAAGTAACAAATAACTTAAGGAAATTATTTCAGGGGAAGTGTTCATTATTTTGTTTGCAAAATTCTACTTTGGAACTTAATAGATTATGGGAGGTTTTCCTCTGCTGCCGGCGATATTCAACAACTCTTCAGTGGGAAATCTTAAGTCAAGTTTGATTGCCGGCGATAATTTTTGGAGATTTAAGAAAGATGCAACTGCAATGGTCTATTGTTTTAGGGGATTTTTCCTCTTTAGTTCATACTTCATTGGCGATTATTATCTATTCTCTACAAGGTACCGAATTTCATTATGCCTATTCTAGATTTTGCGGTGTCTTTGGTTATTTTTTTTAACTTATTTTCTGCACATGCATATGTTCTTTTTAAATATTTGGTGGCAATTCTGAATCATTAGGTGTAATGGTGTTGCTTTATTCTTCTCAGCATAAACCTTTATCTGGAGCAACAACTTCCTAATCATGTGATAATCTACACTCTTTTTATGTAGTTAATGTATTTTTTCGTCAAGAGGCTTCTTGTGTTTGAGTCAACAAATTTGATTTTATGCGACTAAATGTTTGGAATTCAAAAGGAGGAGATAAAGGACTTTCCTTTTAACCTTTGTGAAAGAAAAATAATTTATGATTTGCTATAGTTGGTACTCATTCAACTCTCATGTTTGTGGTCTTATCATCGGTTTATTCTTTTAGTTGCAGTATAAGCTTGATGACATGGTTGAGAAGTGAATAAAAAGCTAAAAGAAGAATTACAGTTGATAAGATTTTGTGTCGTAAATAAGGTTTCCTTTGTTATTATTGTTACAGTATTATGATAAATATCATATTATGTTGGATGTCTACTCATCTTCCATGATCTTCATCTCAAATGCTTAATGACATATTCAATGACATATTTTGTATGTTCAATGACATATTCCATGATATATTTTCTTCACTTTTTATGCTTATATAAAGGCCTTGTAATAGATAGGAAAATACACACAATTGAAGAAGAAAATCTCTTCCTTCTCTCTATCTATATTTCTTGTTCATGTTTCACTAAGTTGCTTATATTTCTTGTTCATATTTCACTAAGTTGCTTATATTTCTTGTTCATGTTTCACTAAGTTGCTTATATTTCTTGTTCATGTTTTACTAAATTGCTTTCATATTTTTCGTATATTTCTTTTGTATGTCAAACCATGGGAAGCAAATATGGATATCTCACAAAGCAAACTTGGATCAACGTCCAATTGTAAAATATTTGTTTAATTGATTCATGTACCACACATACGATATTCAAAGAGAAGAAATATTTCTCTCATTTAAGTATGTGTAAGGCAGATGTTACTACAATTTCTGGTAGTAGTAAATTGATTGAAGGCTCCGGAAGAGCAACTATAACTCTGCCTAAAGGAACAATATTTATCATAGAGAATGCAATGTTCTCTTCCAAGTCCAAGAGGAACTTGTTGAGTTTTAAAGATATCCGTTAAAATGAATATCATATTGAGACAATAGATGAGAATAATCTTGAATACCTCATCATTACAAAGAATGTCTCTGTCCAAAAGAGGGTTATTGAGAAGTTCCCATCTTTATCTTGTGGCCTGTATTGGAAAAAAATTAGTGCAATTGAGGCACATTCCACAATAAACCAAAAGGTTACTGATTCCAATACTTTTGTACTTTGGCATGATCGATTGGGACATCCTGGATCAATTATAATGAGACGGATTATAGAAAATGGGCATCCATTAAAGAATTTAAAGATTCTTTTAAATAATGAATTTTCTTGCACTTCTTATTATCAAGGCAAGTTAATTATTAGACCATCACCAACAAAGGTTGGAACTGAGTCACCTACATTTTTGGAACGTATACAAGGGGATATTTGTGGACCTATTCACCCACCTAGTGGGTCCTTTAGATATTTTATGGTCTTAATAGACGCATCCTCTAGATGGTCTCATGTGTGCCTATTGTCATCACGCAACCTTGCGTTTTCAAAATTAATTGCACAAATAATTCGATTACGAGCACAATTTCCTGATAATCCAATTAAGTCTATCAGACTAGATAATGCTGCTGAGTTTTCATCCCAAGCATTTAATGATTATTGCTTATTAATTGGGATAAAAGTGAAACATCCTGTAGCTCATGTTCACACTCAAAATGGTCTTGCAGAATCTTTAATTAAACGCCTGCAGTTGATTGCAAGACCATTACTCATGAAAACGAGGCTGCCCACTTTGGTTTGGGGTCACGCCATTTTGCATGTAGCAATTCTAGTTCGTCTCAGACCGACGAATTATCACAAATATTCCCCGTTGCAATTAGTTTTGGTTCATGAACCTACTATATCTCATTTAAGAATTTTTGGATGCGCAGTATATGTGCCTGTAGCACCGCCATACCGCACCAAAATGGGTCCGCAAAGAAGGTTAGGAATATATGTTGGGTTTGAATCACCCTCCATTATTCGCTACCTCGAAACATTGACAGGGGATTTGTTCACTGCACGATTTGCAGACTGTCGATTCGATGAGACACTTTCCCAAAATTAGGGGGAGAAGTTGGTGAAACCAAACGGGAAATTTTGTGGAAAAATCCATCATTATCTCATCTTGATCCACATACCTCTATTTGTGAAAAAGAGGTGCAAAATATTATCCATTTGCAAAGAATAGCAAATCAAATGCCTGACGCATTACGGACTTGAAAAGGATAACAAAATCTCACATCCCCGCAGAGAATGTTCCAATCCGTATTGATGTCCCTATTGGACAACCTTCTAGTGTCATATCTAATGAGTCGAAAGCACGCCTAAAACGTGGCAGTCCATTAGGTTCCAAAGATTGAAATCCTAGAAAAAGGAAGCAAATGATCAAAATGACACTACGAAAGAATCTCATGAGGAAATTCACGATTTAATAAATTCTGAGATTCATGAAGAATCTATTGAGCCCGAGACTCCGGAAAATAAGGAACTATCAATAAATCCAATCGATATTGAGACAAATTTTAATCGAGTAGATATAGTGGTGGATTATGTCTTTGCATATAATGTTGCATCTAGCATTATGCAAGAAAGTGAGGATCTTGAACCTCAATCTGTTGGAGAATGTCTACAAAGACTTGATTGGCCAAAATGGCAAGAAGCAATCCAATCAGAATTGAATTCACTTGCAAAACGTGAAGATTTTGGGCCTATAGTTGAAACACCTAATGGTGTTAAGCCTGTTGGCTATAGATGGGTCTTTGTACGCAAGAGAAATGAGAAAAACAATGTACAAAGATATAAGGCACGCCTTGTTGCACAAGGATTTTCTCAAAGGCCTAGTGTCGATTATGAAGAGACATATTCACCCGTAATGGATGCTATAACTTTCCGTTATCTCATTAGTTTTGCTGTCCTTGAAAAGCTTGACATGCTTTTAATGGATGTGGTTACTGCCTATCTTTATGGCTCACTTGATAATGAGATATACATGAAAATTCCCGATGGATTCAAAATGCCAAACACTCATAATTCAAAGTCCCGGGAAATGTTTTCAATCAAATTGCAAAGATCTTTGTATGGTCTAAAGCAATCAGGACGAATGTGGTATAATCGTCTTAGTGAGTATTTATTAAAGGAAGGCTATATAAATGATGCAATTTGCCCATGTGTTTTTATAAAGAAAACAACATCGGAATTTGTTGTACTTGCCGTATATGTCGATGACATAAACCTTATTAGAACTCCCATAGAACTCCAAAATGCAATTAATTATTTAAAGAAGGAATTCGAGATGAAAGATCTCGGAAAGACAAAATTATGTCTTGGTTTGCAAATTGAATATTTGGCAAACGGAATTTTTGTTCATCAATCTGCCTATACAGAAAAGATCTTTTTGCCAATTGGCTGTGGTTTTGAAACCAAGTTTGATCACATATATGGAATTAATGCGTTGGCCAGATTACACAGACGTGGACGATTTGGAAAGCCAAATCTCACTCACTGATAGGCCCATTATGAGGGCATGTGATATGTCTTCGGTGCTAGATGCTGCACAAGCTGATCCACTATCAGAGAAATGGCCTACTTCTAAAGTTGTTGTATTCTTAGTTGACTTAAGGAGGGAGAATTGCGTACTCGTGCATAGTTCAATGACCTATGCTGTTTGGTCCATTATTGAAAAACATCTTGACGTCTCCTCAGGTTATCTTTTTGATTTAAAGTGTATAAACAAAAAGAAAAGGTCTACTAATATACCTTCAACCAGTTATCAGTATGCTGATGGAGCATGGCTCGAAGACCTTGCGCTTTCTGTTGCCACAGAAGCAACATATCTTGGCGATCGACTAAGCAATCAATTGTAGCTACTTCATCTAATCATGCTGAGATAATCGCTATTCATGAAGCAAGTCGAGAGTGTGTGTGGTTGAGGTCTATAATACATCATATTCAAGACAAATGTGGTTTGAAATGTGACAAACTACCCACGATTTTGTATGAAGACAATGCAGCATGCATAGCCCAATTGAAGGGAGGATTCATAAAAGGAGACAGAACAAAGCATATTTCACCAAAGTTATTTTTCACACATGATCTTCAAAAGAATGGTGATATCAATGTGCAACAGATTCGTTCAAGTGATAATATGGCTGATTTGTTCACAAAATCTCTACCAACGTCAACATTCAAGAAGCTGGTACACAAGATTGGAATGCGAAGGCTCAAGGATGTGAATTGATGCTCTTTTCAGGGGGAGTTAATGCGCGTTGCACTCTTTTTCCCTTACAAGGTTTTGTCCCAGTGGGTTTTCCTTGCAAGGTTTTTAACGAGGCAACCAATAGGCGCATTACTAAATATGTGTACTCTTTTTCCTTTTCAAGAATTTTTTTTCCATTGGATTTTATTTTAGTTATGGTTTTTTTTTTTTAATATGAATATTGCTTCTATTAATATCAACAAATATACAATGGAGTGTTCTTTTGTGGTAGTATAGACTAACTACCACATCCTAATCCTTTGACCTTGCTATACAATCATTCACTGCTATCAAGCTATATTATTACATATCATCTATAAAACTAACCACACTAAGGATAATAATTGAGTTGTCGCAGTCCTTTTAACCAAGTCTTGCATCTTCTACCTCTTGCATGAATAAGGATTGCAATTTCTCTGCACAATTTGTTGTCATCAAAAGGTTGTTTCTGAAATCGTATTGCATTTCTCCCTCTCCAAATCAATGAAACAGTAGTAGCAAATGCAGTAGCAATTACAGCTTTTTTGAACTGTTTGCTCCTTGCATTGCTACATATCCATGTTAATTCAGATTTCCAGCAAACAGGCCTTCTATGATATCCCAGCCAATGACAAATCTTGCTCCAAATTCTGTTTGTGACTGAGCAATCAAAAAACAAATGTTCAAAATCTTCAATGTGATGGTTACAAAACACACATGCTGCATCCACCTGAATCCCAAATTGGAGTCTATCAACAGTTGGTAATCTACCATGTGCAGCCATCCATATAGTAAATAAGTGTCGAGGCAACATTTGGGGTAGCCATCAAGTTCCTCCAGTCCATCTTAGGAAAATCTGGCAACAGAGAAAGGTAGAGAATATGGATTTGGAATTTTCCAGCCTTACATACCTGTTGCAACCTAGATATGAGATCACCTTGTAGACTGTGAGTGTTCATAATTTGAGTTCTACAGTCAATGATCTTCCTAGAAATCCAAGAAGCATTCTTTGGACTTGCCATTGTTTCAATGTCATCATTTTTTATGTAATAAAAATGAATCCATTTAATCCAAAGACAATCCTTCTTCCTAGCAAGGTCCCAAAGCAATTTAGAAACAGCTGCTTTATTCCAGGTCTGGATGTCAATGATGTTTAGCCCTCCAGCAGTAACAGGTCGACACACTTTGTCCCAAGCTATCAGTGATCTCTTGGACACTATTCCATTGCCTGTCCATAAAAAGGACCTGCAAATAGCTTCAATTGATTTCACCACCTTCTTTGGCAATATAAAGATCTAAGACCAATATGTTTGAACTCCAAATAGTACTGACTTTATAAGTTGACATCTACCAGCATAGGATAAAAATTTTGCAGACCAACAGGTAATTTTTTCAGTGATTTTCTCAATCAAAGGTAAGTATTGATGTATGTTCAGCTTCTTTGAGTGTAAAGGAATGCCCAGATATTTGAAAGGGAGATGCCCTTCATTGAATCCCAAGTCTTCAAGAATATCTGCCTTCTCAGCAAGAGATATACCAGCAAAATATATGGCACTCTTAGCTTTGTTAGATGAGAGTCCAGAAGCCACAGAAAAGGAGGAGAAAGCAGCTTGAAGAAGCTGAATAGAAGTAGGATCAGCCCTACAAAATAATAATAAATCATCTGCAAAACAGATGTGAGAACAGTTGAGTTTTCTGCATCTAGGGTGAAAATTAAAGTCACCATTTTTATGAAGTAGGTTGAGGTTCCTGTTGAGATATTCCATAGCAATAACAAATAGGTAAGGAGACATGGGATCTCCTTGCCTAATACCTCTTTTAGCTAAGAATGGCTTAGTGAGACCTCCATTAATCACTAAGGAATAAGTGACTGATGAAACACAAGCCTTTACTTATTGAGTAGACATTCAAGGGGGAGTGATAAGAATAGAATTCTAATTAGAGTGAATGTCTATCTTGTAGAGAGTTTTACTTTGAGGCAAAGTTATTTTTCCTCCTATAAATAGAGGGGTCTTACCCCATTGTAAACCACCCCAAAATTCAATAAGAATTTTCTCTCTCTTTCTCTGCAATATTGCTCTTGTTCTTTTATTGTTTTATACCACTTCTTCAATTATTGTTTAGTCTGTCCCAATTTGAAGTGTGTATTTTGACTAATGCAGTAATAGAGGTAGGAGCTGAAATAAAAGCGCTCAAAAGTTGTAGAGTTACGTTCAACGACTAAAGTTGTACTTAGATTTTGCGAATATATAAAGATTATAAGCTTTTATAAAATATCACCACATTATAGATGACGGTCAAAATACATACCTTCGATTTATAGGCTCAGGGGTCCATCTTAAGTTCGAGCTGTGACGACCCAAAGGGTCATCACCTGCTTTCTTATCCATTTTTTGCTTCCGAGGCCTTGAGAGTTGCCTCGATTCGCATGCGCAGTTCGGGCGCGTAGCCGGAAAGCTTAAATGTGAATTTTATGAAAAATGCTAAATTTTGGTGTTAAAATGAATAAATTTGATTTCGGTTAATATTTTAGGTAAACGGACCTGGACCCATGATTTGACTGCCTCATTGGGTCCGTAGAAAAATATGGAACTCGGGCGTATGCTCGGAATCGAATTCCGAGGTCCCAAGCCCGAGATTGAAATGAAGATTAATTAGAACGTGTTGGTATCGGGCCCATATTTTGATTCCGGCACCCGGTACAGGTCTTATATATGGTTTTAGCACTTTTTGTAAAGTTTGGTTAAAAACAAACGTCGTTTGACGTGTTTTGGACTTAAAATGGAAAATTTGATGTTTTATGAAATTTGGAAGAAATCATGGATTTTGAGGCTTAATTTGATGTATATGATGTATTTTGGCGATTTGATCGCGCGAGTAAGTCCATTGGATGTTTTTGAGGTTGCGTGTATATTTAGTTTGGAGCCTTGAGGACACGGGTGATCTTTGGATAGGCCACAGATGCATTTTTGAATTTTGGAAGGTATTTTCAGCTCTGCGATATTCGCATTTGCGAAGCAGGTCTCGCAAATGCGAGCCTGTCATCGCAAATGCGAGAAAAGGGAGTCTGCAGCCGGGTCGCAAATGTGACCACTAGGTTCGCAAATGAGAAAGTGAGTCAGTCCAAATGCGACATTTGGGCTCGCAATCATTAACATCATTTAACATGTTTTCAACTTAAGATCAAAGATTTTCATGGGTGAAATTGGGGATTTTGGGTAGAACCTAGGCTTTTCTAAAAATTAGGGGTTTGGACCTCAATTTGAGGTCCGATTTAATAATAAATATAATATTTTGGTTCGTGGGGGAATGGGTAATCGGATTTTTGTTCGAACCTCGAATTTTGACCACGTGGGCCAGGGGCATTTTTGACTTTTGGGATAAAAACTTTGAGAAATTCATTTTATGCATTCAAATTGATTCATTCATTTTTTATTGATGTAATTAAGTAACTTGTGACTAAATTTGGGCGAATTTGTGGTAGAACGAGGAGTAAAGCTACAATTGAGGCTTGAGTTGAATTCAAGGCATTGAGGTAAGTGTTTGGTCTAACCTTAGCTTGAGGAAATAGGTGTTGAGTCTTACTTGATACTTGTTAATTGTCGAGTGCAATGTATAGACATGGTGACAAGTATCTATACATTGGTGCTTAGCATGACCGTGAGTCTTTATATTGCGAATATTTTGATCTTTGTGGCAACTCCCATGCTTAATTGATGATTCTATATGTTGTAAAGAGCATGTGAAAGAAATTGTGATCTTTAAACTTCGAGGAGCATTGGCTCGAGTTGAAATACAAGTTGTGGTGAAGGTATATGAGATAATTAAATCCTTGGAGCATCGACTCATGTGATAATATGAACAATGAGATGAAAATGAATGAAAGAGAAAGAGTTACTGGTTTATTTCTTTGCCGGGATGTTTTGTTATTTTATTGATATTCTCCCTTGCCGGAACGTATATACTTGTACTGTTGAGTTTTCTTGCCGGGATAATATAAATTATGGTTAATCCCTTGCCGGGACTGTTGTCATGATTAATGTAAGTTGTATATTTAGATATTATATTTGATCGAATTGTACGCTGCAACAGATATTATATTGGATCCGGTTGTACGCCGCAACAGATATTATATTGGATCGGGTTGCACGCCGCAACAGATATTATATTGGATCGGGTTGCACGCCACAACAGATATCATATTTGTATCGGATTGTACGCCGCAATAGAGTTAATTAATAAGTGATCGGGTTGCACGCCACAATAGTAGTGTTATTGAATTGTTGTAAATGTTGTAATGTTCTTTCATATATCTATTGGATTTTTGTAAGGTTGATATTGTTCCTCGAAGCATGTACCCCATCCCTTATTACTACTCATTACTTGTTTATTTTTCTGCAATATATTACGTAACTGCACATATTTACATGGTAGTCCGGTCTAGCCTCGTCACTACTTCGCGGGGGTTAGACTAGGCACTTACCAGCACATGGGGTTAGTTGTGCTGATGCTACACTCTGTGCGCTTCTGTACAGATCCAGGTCTTGGACAGTAGTAGCAGTATCTCGGGAGCCAGCCTTCAGTCCAGCGATACACCGAGGTAGCCCTACAGGCGTCCGCACGCCCAGCGTCTCCTCTATCCTTTATTGTAGTCTGTTATCTCATTGTATTCGAGACAACAATTATATTTTCTTTCAGATGATTGTATTTAGTACTATTAGTAGTTTGTGAGTATTGTGACACCAGTCTTGGGTAGAGGATTATGCTGGATTTTCGCATTTTAACCAGTTTCTTTAATTAATGACTTCTGCTTATTTGTTTGTTTATTTCCCTTGTTTCATGCTATTTCTGATCATTGTTAAAAAAGAGTATATTGTAATGAAAAAGTGATTAAGCTTTGGCTTGCCTAGCTCCCATTAGTAGGCACCAACATGACTCTCAGGAGCGGAAAATTCAGATCGTGACACGAGTCGGATATATCAGACCCGAGCTAGAGGACGGATACGATGCCCGAAGACATGAGTACGAGGATTGCCGTAGTTAAGTATGCTCGACCCTGAAATAGTACCATTATGGATTTGTAACATAATGAGCTAGATTCTTACAACGTTCCCAAGATCATGACTCAAAATTCGGAATAGGATTGTACGATTCCGTACTATGCGGTTAGACAGCTATGTCAGGAATATTCCTTACTAGAAATAGAAATATTTCTTATTTGGGGTTCCCCTACTATGTAAAGGGGACCTCAATCATTTATAGGATCATATAATCATTGAGAAAAGAATATACTATCTACTTTTTACCTACTGTTCATCAGAATCATTTTTATCTTTATTATTTTCACTTTATTGTGCTTAATTCACCTCGAGGTCCCTAAGCTAGAGGTCACTGCAACTGAGTAACATTGGTTTGATTCACTTGTTTCTTTCATTCATATTTTTTGATTATTAATTTATATTGAACTAAATCACGTATCTTTAAAACCACAAATCAAGTTTAATTGTTACTCGTATTTTCGAGATAAACAGTTTAGCGTCCACCATGAGGCTAAAGATAATAGTGATTATTTCTTTATTGATTCTCATTACACACGTTATTTTTGCATTTTTTCTTGCCAAGATTTTTCTATTCTCAGGCCGAAACATGTTTAGCACACAAAACGCATCTATTCATGACAACAAAGGTCTTGGAGAAAACAATAGTGTAGGGGTCTGTATACCACCAATAAACCCTGAGGAAGTGCCGAATATAGAACCAGTTGATGTTAGCTCGCATAATGCTCTAAACGCGGATTCAGGCACAGAGGAGGGAATGCACGCAGGGAAGCCCGATCTGGTGGCCAAGAAGTACAAGGAATATGAGATGTGGGACTCAGCCTCCAAGTGATATTCGAGATGCTGCAAGCTCAGCAGGTCGACATCTTTCAACTTCAAAGTAAGAATAAGACTCTGAACGTAGCCGAACAAGAAAACATTCGGCGTGTTGAACCATCGCCGGAAAGGTCGAACGGAAGTGACTCGGGGTTTGACCCCACCATTATGAGAATGCTCGAAGAGCTCCAAGAGGATCAAGTCCGGAGAAAAGAAAATTAAAAACAATAACAAAAAGGTGGAAACTTACAACTCCCCTGTAGATCAAATACCGGGGGAACCTCAAGTTTTGAAAGGCTTAGACGCCAAAAAATTCATACAAAAATCATTCCCTCAGAGCGCGGCTTTATTACATCTCAGATTTTTCTATAGATAATTTGTGACCGTAAGACCGCATAAGTTTAATAATATCTTGATATCGTTAGATACATTTTGATATGTTATTTAATTTGAGTGGAGCATTTACATAACTGTTATTCTTGTATTAACTAGGAAAGATATTGGTCTCTATTAATAAAGAAAAGTTACTTGTCACCGACCAATAATTAATGCGTCTTGCTTATCCCATACATAAGTAATGTAACATGTTAAATAGTCCTATATATAATTAAATTAGAACTAGAACTTATATTTTATTTATAACTTGGATCGTCTTTTCCATGTATGTAATCAATGATTATTGAAGCTGTAACTCTAATAAATTTATGGAGTTGGATACTTAACTAACGGTAAATATTGAAAGAAAATAATAAATTTCTCTTAATTTTCTAATATGGATAAATAAAAGAAAAAAAATATTTTTAGTATAAGAGATCAATAAAAAAGAATGGGAGTATATTGTTGTGCTATAAAATTAGCTAATAGAGCTTTCGTAAGTAAAAATTTCCAACAAAGTCTCGAGAAGACAAATTAAAGTGTAACATCTATTTCAGATCAATTTTCATGATAGAGGGAAAAAAACAATACTTGAATCATGATCTACTATCCTTTAGCTTTGGATAAATTCAAATGGATATTTGTCGTAATTTTTTTGATATATTCATTTTTAACTATGAGAACAAAGTTAGACCAATTCACAGAGTTCAAAACTAAAGTTGTACTCTTTTATGTGATTAGAAAAAAATAGAAATTGAGAAATATGTATATTTATTTTTATAAGAATATTTTAATAAAATAATGTCGTATGTATTATTTTATATGGTACAACATAATTATTATAGTGAGGTATATAAAGTGTATTAAAAGTAAGTAATATTTTAAGTAATTTGGAAAATCTCGCGTTTTTTGTACGTTAACGTTTTGTCTTTTGTTAATTGAAGGTTATCGATTTTGGATAAAATACAAATCAGACGATAATACTCGATATTTATGAACTAGTACCATACAAAATTAAGATGGGTAAAATGTATCTAAAATAAATAAAATTTAAATAATTTAATATATTTTTAATTATAAAAATAATTAATTAATTAATTACTGAGTAACAAAACTGTACCTAATTAATAAATAAATTAGATAAAGATTTATAATTCCCGCCCCAAAACGTGGCAGCAAGCCCTTATCAAGAGAATGACTCTTTAAGTCATTTTATGTTAGGTAGCATCAATGCCTTAGTTACAAAAACACCTCCTACTTTAAAACTCTCAAATCAATTATTTTGCAGTGGGGAGCCCTCAGCTTTCAATTGCATGAAAACAGAAGTTGTGTCAGTACAACATACAAGAGAGTTAAAATTACAGAGAACAGAAAAGAGATGTTAGCAGTTCTTCTTAACCAAGCGATTAGATTTAGCAATGTAAAATTTTGCGGTTCCAAAGAAATGTAATGTAATTTTTTTTTCAAAATTAGTATACGATTTTTTCTTACTTTAAGTATTTAAGGCTATTTATTCTTTCTTTTGACAAAATTTATACTTCTTATTAAGATCTACATGATTTCTTTTTTATTTTTTTCAAGATATTAGGTCCTCATGGTCAACAATTCACAATTTACAAATGTAGTCCAGCCCACAGCTAGAAGGGACATAGAGTAGTAGAAGTGGTTATAAGTACCTACTTTATGATCAACGATGAGGAATTAATTAATTTAATTATTGCAAATATTAAAAAAAATTAAAGTTAAACAAAAAGGGAAGACAGCTCTGTTGGGGGAAAAAAAATTTGACCCTTTCCCATAAACCTCGAGATCTCCGTCCTTTTTGTAAAGATAAAAATTGAGAAATAAAAATAACACAAGAATTTAACGTGGAAACCCAAAACAGGGAAAAAACCACAACCGTTGTAAGGACAACAACCGACCACTATGTGAAAAAATCTTACAATCACATAAACCTCAGTACATTCTCCTAACAAACAGTGGTAGAAATGTATTCGGTTTGGTACATTTGAAAACATAACTTAAGCCCCCTTATATAGGCAAGCCTCCAAACTACTCTTCAACATTTTTCCAATGTGGGATAATGACCCTTCTCATTTTTAAGCAAAATCCCTACAAACTCCACCTTGATTAAAAATGATCATAGCAGCAGCTATTCGCCATACTCCACATTGCTGAACACCTGTCATACTCCACCATAAAGAGTATCGCCACTTAGAATAAAACATTCTAAGAATTTCCACTTCGGCTCATGTCGAAAAATACCTTGCTGATTTATGGTGCAACCTCCACTATTAGCTCTCCTTGGAAGTCCATCAGCTATCGACATAACTGTTTCATCACACACCTTGCATTCCTGCCAAACCAATGCCCGTGTGTAATTCCGCTATTAATCTCACATCCTTCACCGTGGCAAATAGCGGCATGCCATAAGGATATACATGTATTTGGGTCATATAAGTTCATATGGGTCCCTATAAAAGACCATATTAACAGCATCACTTGACTTGGAGCCTGTAGCCGAACCTGCTCCACCTGCTGGACAATCCTTCTTCATGTGTCCAGGCTCTCCACACTTCCAGCAAACAACATTCCACTTCATGGAGTTCCTCTTTAAAGACGAAGGAAGAGACCAGACGAGCCTTAAGGCTTGATCCTTCTTATCTATCTTCACCCCAATAGCTTCAAGCTCAGAGACAATCCCATTGAGAACACTCAAATGATCCGAGATTTTAGTACCCTCACCCATACGCAATGTATGAAATTGTTCTTTCAGGTACACCCGATTTGAGACTCCCTTTGTTTGATACAGCTTTTCCAACTTTTCCCATAGCTCCTTGGCCGTCGCAATTCCATGCACATTTGCAAGGACATTCTTTGCCAATGATAACCGTATCGCACTTGCAGCTCTCAAATCCAAATCATCTCATTCTTCATCTCTCTTGCTTGATGAATCATCGCTAGAACCTGCTTCTGGTTTTCTCTTCGGGGCCTTGTGTAGACCTGATTGAATCAATATATCCCTGACTTGAACTTGCCACAAGCCAAAATTGATTCTTCCATCAAATTTCTCAATATCAAACTTGATGCTTCCCATTGTAACCGTATCGCTGATCATTACCCGGATGAAAAACACTTGCTTAGAAATTCGTCTGTAGCTCATGAACAGCACACCATGTAAGTTCCCAGGAAAGAGAGGTGGGCCCGGAGTGACCACTTAATTATCAAGTCTTTCCTAGCCAGAGCTTACCTAGACATGTACCTCCACACTACCAGACTTGATTCTAACCGCCAGAATTCACCACAAGCCTCGATACTCCAATTGCACCAACTTCCCCTCCTACAAGCTTCTTAAACCAGAAAATCTTTTCTGATGTGGAAGATCAGCCAAAGCTGCGACCACAGAGCATACTAAGATTCCCCCCTCAAGCTAGGCGACCTTGCTCTGATACCACTTATTGGGGAAAAAAAATTTGACCCTTTCCCGTAAACCCCGAGATCCCCGCCCTTTTTGTAAAGAGAAAAATTGAGAAATAAAAACAACACAAGAATTTAACGTGGAAACCCAAAATCGGGAAAAAATCACAACCGTTGTCTAAGGACAACAACCGACCACTATGTGAAAAATTCTTACAATCACATAAACCTCAGTACATTCTCCTAACAAACAGTTTAGAAATGTTTTCGGTTTGGTACATTTGAAATATAACTTAAGCCCCCTTATATAAGCAAACCTCCAAGCTACTCTTCAACATTTTTCCAATATGAGATAATGACCTTTCTCATTTTTAAGCAAACTCCCAACAAGCTATTCGTACAAAAGTAAAGTTCTAAATGGAGAGAATGAAAACAATCGTAATCAGTACTATAACTTGAGTCTTCTGTTATACAATTGTTGTAGTACTACTATCTTTTAAAATAGTAGTACTACTTAACAAAGATATGGTAGCATCTAAGAAGATTATCTTGCTTTAATACGAGCCACGAAAATATTACTTAAGCTTAAATTTAATTACTCATGTGTCATATTGTTTCAAGATATTAATCAGAGGCATAATGATCTTGTGACATACCGAGAAATTTTATTAACTTATTTCATATAAATTTCGTGTATTTATACATGCACATTTATCCATGACTCAAACGATATTATATATGCGTGCACACACACACACACACACACATATATATATATAATGTGTGTGTGTGTGTATATATATATATATATATATATATATATATATATATATATATATATATATGAATAAGGGATGTGGGAAAATGTTATGACGTTATATACGCACATCCACCAGATCAGCTGGTATACGATGATGATGTTTCCCATAGTGGTTATGACTCAGAAGGCATTATATACGCGTATATATGTATGTATATATGTGTATATGAGATATGAGAAAAGATTACGACGTTATATATGCACTACCACCTGATCAGCTGGCATACGTTGATGACTTTGCCCATAGTGGCCGAGATGATGTGATGGGATGCCCTCAGAGGCCTGATGATGTAATGAAACATGTACCTATGCACGACATGACATTCATACGCATATGCATGATAATATAATTATTTCACGATTTACAAAACTATCCAGACTTACAGGTTGAATCTTTTACTCCATGTTCCTTCCATATTATTTATGTACTTATTTACATGCTTTACATACTCGGTACATTATTCGTACTAATGTCATTTTGTTGAGGACGTTGTATTTATGCCTGCAGGTATAGATAATCAGTTTGATGAGCTCTTATAATATACGAGATTGGCATTCAGCGAATGATCGGTAAAACTCCATCTCATTTGGAGTGCAACCGAGTGTGCAAGTCATCATATCAGAGTTTTTAGACTTATATATTGGTATCCTGTCCCATTTTATTTCAAATAATCTTAGAGGCTTTGTAGACACTAGTTTACTATGTACAATATGTCATAGGCCTTGAATGCCCATATGTATTCATGTTTTATGAACGATGATTCATTGATATAACATTTGCACACTTACAATTATACATAACGAGTTGTAGTCATGCTGGACCATGATAATTATAAAAAGGAATAAATGAGTTACAGAGTGGTTCACTCGGCCACTACGATACTAGGTGCTAGCCTCGCCTCCCCAGGTTCGGGGCATGACAGGCTTCGATGCCCATTCCAAAGAAATTTTTCATGTCCGATATACCCAAGTATAATGGAACAACCGACCCCAACGAGCATATTACTTTATGCACTTACATGATCAAAGGAAATTATTTGAATAACGATAAGATCGAATTGGTCTTGTTGAAAAAAATTGGAGAAACGTTATCGAAAGGAGTTATGATTTGGCATCACAACTTAGCTCCTAACTATATTGACTCATTTGCTATGTTAGCAGATGCCTTCGTAAAAGCACAAGCCGAGGCCATAAAGGTGTCCACGAGGAAATTGGACGTCTTCAAAATAAAACAAAGGAACGACGAGATATTAAGGGAGTTCGTTTCCAGTTTTTGGAGGGAAAGAATGGAATAACCGCCTGTCTCCGATGACTAGGTAGTACAAGCCTTTATGCAGGGCTTGAACGAGCGGAGCTCGATTGCATCTCGATAGTTAAATCAGAACTTGATTGAATATTCAATTGTGATATGGTCGGATGTACACAGTCGTTACCAGTCAAAAATCAGGGTTGGGGACGACTAGTTGGGAGCCCCGTTGGGTTCAGTTCATCCTAATAGATTCACAGTCAAGACCCCGAGGGACATAGACCAAGAATCAAGATTTAATAAAGAATGGTATCAATCGTACGTCGATCGAAGAAATAATGGTCCATGTCGTAAAGGTCCTCATAACGATCGGAGGAATGATTGAGGCTAAAGTTCTCGGGAACTCATAAGTCAGAGCGGGTTCGATAAGCATACCGATCCCACCAAGGCTCCTTGATTATCAGAGTACAACTTCAGCATAGATGAATCAGAGATTGTCTCAGCTATTGGGATTATCTAATATACCAAGTGGCCCAGGCCTAGACAAACCGATCCTTCTCAGAGAAATCCGAACTTTATGTGCAAGTATCATGGCACACATGGTCATAGAATAGAAAATTGCAGGCAGCTAAGGGAAAAAAGTGGCTCGTTTCTTCAATGAGGGCCACCTTCAAAAATTCCTAAGAAACAAGGCTAAGAATCACTTCAGGGAAAGATGCAAGGATAAATGAGCAAAAAAACCACAACATGTAATCCTGATGATCATTGGCATAGTCGATGTCCCACAACAACCCGTGTTCATATGCACTAAAGTTTCAATCATCAGAGAAAAACGAACTCGGAGCTATGTGCCTAAAGACATCTTAACATTTTGTGACGAGGAAGCAGAAGGCATGTATCTTCCTCGCAATGACGCCTTGGTAATATGTATCCTTTTAAATAAAATTCAAGTTAAATGTGTTTTAGTGGATCCAGATAGCTCAACAAACATAATCAGATCGAGGGTCGTGGAACAACTCAGCCTACAAGATCAGATTGTACATGCATCCCAGGTCCTGAATTGCTTCAACACGACAAACGAAACAACAGAGGGAGAGATTATCTTGCTAGTAAATGTAGTCGGGACCATATAGGACACTAGATTCCATGTCATCAAAGGTGACATGAGGTATAACACACTCCTCGGGAGAACATGGATACACAACAAGAGGGTAGTGCCTCTTGACCAGATGATGAATTCCAAACAGAAGAAAGGGTAAAGACAGTCTACGAGGAGAAACATGCTGCAAAAGAGATGTTTGTGATTGAGGAAATGGTGCCGATACTAGAGCCTTTGACCTTGGAGAAATTGAGCACCAAAGATAAGCAGGCGGCTAAACAACAGTCACCACCTCTAGCCTCGATGGAGTCGGAGCAACATGCAACTGAAGACGAAGATGAGGATTTCCTTACTCCTCGAACCTTCACCATTCCATAAGAATCCAATGCACCTAAATTAACTATCGAGGAGCTGGAGCAGGTCATTTTGATCGAACACATGCCGAGAGAAAGGTATACCTAAAAACAGGATTGATCCCCGAACTCAGAAAAAACTCATTCAATTTCTTATTGATATATGGATTACTAATTCCATTGAAAATCACCAGTCTAAGCACCGATCCCAGGTTCCAACTGGTGAAGCAAAAAAGGAGGCCTCAATCCGAGGTAAAGCATGCTTTCATAAAGGACGAGGTAACCAAACTTCTTAAATAAAGTCTATTCGGAAGGTAAAATACCCTGAGTGGTTAGCCAACGTATTTGTAGTTCCTTAAAAAGGAAACAAACTTAGAATGTGTGTAGATTATAAGGACTTGAACAAATCATGTCCAAAAGATTCTTTCCATTGACAAACATTGATCATATGATCGATTCCATGGCTGGCCACAAGACCCTAATTTTTCTTGATGCTTACTCCGGGTACAATCAGATTCAGATGAACTTAGGGAACTGAGAAACGACTTCATATATTACTAAATTTGGAACTTATTGTTACAACATAATGCCCTTTGGGCTAAAAAAGGCAGGAGCTACATATCAACGGCTAGTTAATAGAATGTTCAAAGAACAAATAGGTAAAACAATGTAAGTCTATATTGATGATATGTTAGTTAAGTCCTTGCACGCAGAGAACCATTTTGTTCATTTGTAGCAAAAATTTACAATTTTGATGGAAATATAACATGAAGCTTAACTCGGAGAAATGTGCCTTCAGTGTTGGCTCGGGTACGTTCTGCGCCTTTATGATGTCAAATGCGGTACCAAAATCAACCCCGATAAGATCAAGGCTATCGAGGATATCACGATCGTGGATAGTGAGAAGGTTTTGCAAAGGATAATAGGGCGAATAGTTGCCTTGGGTCGATTCATTTCAAGGTTGTCAGATCAGAGTCATCGGTTCTTTTCCTTGCTCAAAATGAAAAAGGATTTCGCATGAACCCCGGAATGTTAGCAAGCCTTAGAAGAATTAAAGCGATATCTGTCGAGCCCGCCTTTGTCTCACACCCTGAAGGTAGATGAAAACATTACCTATACTTGGTAGTGTCCTTGAAACGGTAAGTGGGGTACTAGTTCGAGAAGAACAAGGTATGCAATTTCCTATTTACTACGTAAGCCGAGATTCTAAAACTAGGTACCCCCACTTAGAAAACTTAGCACTTGATTGATAAGCGCATCTCAAAATTTAAAATCATATTTTCAATATCATCATATATGTGTATTAACCACTTACCCCAATGTTTTCCATAAACCTGAGCTATCGGGTCGATTAGCCAAATGGGTCATCAAACTTAGCAGGTACGATATCGAATATTAGCCCCGAATGGCCATCAAGTCTCAAATTCTAGCTGACTTCATGTCAAATTTTACGCCGACCCTCGTATCCGAAGTGGAGAAAGAACTCTTGCTAAGTTCGAGTACAACACGGGGATATGGACCATTTTCACAGAAGGTTCCTCGAAAGTGAAGGGGTCCGGGCTTGGCATTGTCTTAAAGCCACCCATGGGTGATACCATTAGACAGTCTACCAAAACTTATAGATTGACTAATAATAAATATGAGTATGAGGTGATGATTGCAGGTCTCGAGCTAACTAAAAGTTTAGGAGGGTAGGTCATCGAGGCCAAGTGTGATTCCCTATTGGTGGTAAACCAAGTAAACAAAAGTTTCGAGGTTTTAGATGATAGAATGCAACGGTACTTGGATAAGCTACAGGTAACTTTGCACAGCTTCAAGGAGTGGACTCTGGATCATGTGCCTTGAGAACAAAATAGCAAGGGCGATGTACTTGCTAACTTGGGATCCTCGGTCGAAGAAGATGACATCGTCCCGGGGACTGTCATCCAATTATCAAGGTCTGTGGTCGAAGAGGGTCATGCCGAGATAAATTCAACAAGTTTAACGTGGTATTGGAGAAATAAGTATATCGACTATTTGAAGAGTGGAAAACTATCATCGGACCACAAGGAATCGAGGGCCCTACGAACCAAGGCTGCTAGGTTTGCATTAGATGAAGATGAAACATTATACCAAATAACATTCAATGGACCATTAGCCGTATGTTTGTGGCCGGGGGATACTGATTATGTTCTTCGAGAAATCCACGAAGGCACTTGTAGGAATCACTCTAGCGCCGAGTCATTGGTTCACAAAATGATCAGAGTGGGTTACCACTAGGATACCATGAAAAAAGATACTAAAGAATATTTCAAAAAAATGTAATAAGTGTCAATGAATTGCACTGATGATCCACGGCCCAGAGAACAACTCCATTTGGTCCTATCCCACGTGGCCTTTCATGAAATGAAGAATAGATATAGTCGGCCTTCTACTAACGGCCCCAGGTAAAGCTAAGTTTATTTTGTTTATGACTGATTTTCTAAATGGGTGGAAGCATAGGCCTTCAAGAGAGAAAAAGAAGTTATTGACTTTATTTGGGACCACATCATATGCCGGTTTAGAACACCTGCCAAGATTGTATGTGATAATGGAAAACAATTCATGGAAGCAAGGTAACGGAGTTCCTCAAAGCACATAAAATAAAAAGGATATTATCAACACCATACCACCCAACTGAAAAAAGAAAAGCCGATCAACAAACAAAACTATCATTCAAAACCTGAAGAAAATGTTAGATGATGCGAAGGGAAAATGAAGAGAAGTTCTACCTGAGGTCCTTTGGGCATATCGAACAACATCGAACTCGAGCATAGGAGCTACCCTATTTTCTATAGTATACGGATCCGAGGCCCTAATCCATGTCGAGATCGGAGAACCCAGTGCCAGGTTTTGACATGCATCGAAGGAATCAAATCACGAGGCTATGAACACTAGTGTCGAGCTATTAGATGAAAAATGAGAGGCAATACTTGTTTGGATGGCCTCGCAAAAGCAAAGAATCAAAACATACTACAATAGAAGGACCAGCCTTCGATACTTTGGAATTGAGCACTTAGTTCTACGAAAAGTCACCCTCAACACTCGAGACCCCAACGAAGGGAAACTAGGACCAAATTGGGAAGGACCTTACCGAGTCCTCGGAGTTTTTGGCAAAGGGTTTTACAAACTTAGAACAATTGAAGGTGAACAACTGCCAAACAATTGGAACATATCCTTGCTCAAGCGATACTACTGCTAAGGTGTGACTTTATCCTTTTTTTTCCATTTGAATTTAAGACTAACTTATTACAAATTTTCGATCGATGTAATGGAAGGTATCATTTTTTACACGAAGGCCTTAGGTTTTAAAGCATGCATTACACTCTTTTTCCCTTAGATCGGATTTAGTCCCAAATAGGTTTCATCGGCAAGGTTTTTAACGAGGCAACAACTATGTGCTACTTAAGGTATCCATGGGTTCTTTTCAGTAAACCTTGAATAATGGGGGGCATCACTCTCAGAGGTTATATTTTCGAGGAAAATGCTTCACGCCTAAGAGGGCCTCGATAGGAGAACTTTGTAATGGGCCAAACAGTTAAATGAACTGTGCCCATGTAGAATAGTCGAGCCCTGACAACAAAACATGTACGCATGTATCCAATGTTTGAAGAAGCATTCTAGTTATATCAAAAACACTTTATGTCTCAAGGAAGTTTATTATCATATGAGCTCTACACTTGTAATCCTATGAGAAACGGCTCAAGAGCCAAAATGCAAAAGCAACCGCGAATACTCAGGGACTGTCATCAACAGTCAGCACATCCGAGTCATCGAAAACTCAGACTCATAAGACCTCAAAGAGGCATCCCCTTAAACAAAGACCAAGGCCAATATACTCGGGGACTAAATTTTTAGACAAGTTCAAAAATTTATAGGGAAACAAGTCTACGTGACATACCTGAAGGCTACAGCCATATAAAAAAAGATACGGCTAAAATAATGCGGCTCGAAGACATCCGACTTCCGCCATAAATTAAGGGCCTTCAAACACTTTAAAAAATTGGTTAAATGAGGCTACCCTCGGCAAAGCAAATAACAAAGGGGATTCGATAAAGTCAGCCCTAGAATAATTTAAAGGCTATGATAATTTCAGCCTTCAAAAATAAAAAACCTCAAGAGGTATTCAATTATCATTACACAAACAATTTACCAATGAGGTTCTGATACGTCGAACCCTTGAAAAACCCAATAGGTACAAAAGAAACATGATAAGGCATACAAAACTTTTACTAAGTCTTTTAGCCGAAAAGAGGAAAAAATTATAGCCACTTTAGAGGCCGAATCGGCCCAACTTAAAGAGCCTAAAAGTCGATATAAAAGAGCCTAAGGGCCAACTTAAAATAGCCTAAGGGCCAACTTAAAAGAGATTGAGGGCCAAAAACATAAAGAGTTCGAGACCTCGTTCTCACTCAACTCGGACCCAAGAGTCTCATTGTTCCAAGCTCGCACCAAGTTGAATTAAGCTTAGCTCGAGGATTACCTAAAACCTTAAGGGATATTATATTGATCAATAAAAACCTGAGGGTTTATTATGTTATAATTCCAAACCATTGCTCGGACTAATCATTTAAGTTACATAATTAATTATTTTGACAAATAAAGACAAAATGAGATTCAACACAAAGCAAAAACTGAAACAAAGAGGTCCTTTGTTCTAAAGAGATGTTTTGCAAAAAAATGTTTACAAATACCCACGAGGGGTCCTTACACAAAAACAAAATAAAGAAACCTAAAACTACTCGGGGGCCGTATCTTAGCCAGCTACATCTTTGAGAGTCGCGCTTTCGAGTGCTCATCTTCGGGGTCTTCATCTTTGTCTCCCCCACTATAGAAGCCACTGGCTAAATTATCATCATTAGAAAACAAAGGGAAACCTCTTCTTCCAAAGTCTTTGCCTTATTAATATCAGCAGAGAGATCGAAGCCGTGAGCATGTACCTCCTCGAGGGTCTCTCTCCAAAACTTTTGCCTGGCGTAGTCAAGCGCACATGATAACTTGACTTCAGCCGTATTAGAGACCTCTTTTACCTGGGTGTTAGCTACTTCAGCATCGGCTCGGTATGAAGATGTGATTGTTTTAGTGTCAGATTTGGCCTTGGCCAGCTCAACAGCGAATTTACCTTTAAGCTCCTCGATTTTGCGGCATCGAGCTAGGATCTCCACCTTCACACTTTGAAATTGGCATTCAAGTGAAGCCACATGCTCCTGAAGAGTTTCTTTCTCATAGGCGAGACTGTTCGTGCTTTGCCTCCACCCCAGAGTCTCGACCTCCTTCATCTTGAGCTTCTCTCTAAGCTGCTTCACCAACTCGCCTTTTTATTGAAAATGCACAGTAAGAATGTTAGAAAAATGATCAAGAAAATCCATAACAAAACTTCAGTGGGAATATTACCTTTTCAGTAAGCTCGATCTGATCTTGGCGAGCCTTTGCCAAATCGGCTCAACAATCATTGATCTCCTACTCTTTCTGGACATAGAGAATTTTAAGACTGTCCCTCTCTTGGGAGATCTTCTTAAGCTTGGCCTCACATCGAGCAATCTCAATTTGAAACTTGGGGAATGCTTTCTTATGGAGCGTTATGTCCTTCACAAAAAAGGATAGGTTAGACTCAGAACAACAAAGATAAAACACAAGCGTGATTTAAAAGGACAAAAACTTACTTGTTTGAAGAGCCGTCAGCCCTCATCGAAAATAAAGGAAGCATTTGGGTCAGGGCCATCCTCAATCCCAGCAAGTCATTCTCGAAAGATATCATGACCTCCGTGGCTCGTTCCCACATCAGGAGTCTCCACGATCTGGGCATCCCAAAATTGCCCCTCAGAGAGACCGGTCCCTACGGCGAGTTGTCTCTTTGATTACCCCAAGCGGTTCACTTG
Source organism: Nicotiana benthamiana (assembly GCA_034376525.1). Taxonomy (NCBI): domain Eukaryota; kingdom Viridiplantae; phylum Streptophyta; class Magnoliopsida; order Solanales; family Solanaceae; genus Nicotiana; species Nicotiana benthamiana. The sequence continues at coordinate 8,217,900 of CM067325.1, forward strand.
GGATATTATCTTGTCTTTGAAGAGCCTCGTATCTAGGATCTTCTAGCTCATCTACCAAGCATCCCCCGAGGCGAGGCACTCCTTTTTCACCTGATGAATTGGAGACTTTACTGGAGCTCTCCCCCCCCCCCCAGAAATTTCTTCAGTTCGACATCGAACCATCGTTGCCACAATCAATTTAGCGGTCTTCAAAGCATTAGCGCTACCTCTTTCATGAGCTACCAACAGACACTCGTCATCTTCTTCTTCTTCCTGGTCCCGAAGACATTGGGCTATTTCTGGAGATACGGCCATAGTATCGGCCTTAGGCTTTCGAGTCGTGCTCTTCTTCAGCTTTGGGGTACTTGCAGATGGTCCCTTCTTTCTCCTCTTTTCTTTCGGAGGCTTTGGGACCTCTTCTTCACCAGGTGGGAGCGGTTGCATTTTCATAGGTAAGTATTTCATTGAGAAACACAAGTAAGCAAACAAGAAAACTCACCGTGGTTTTTTGCCTCCCATCGACCCTTGGCTAAATCGCGCTAGCAACCCTCTGCATAGGAAAAATTAAAGGCTTTTACAGACCCAACCTTTGGGGTCCGGGACCGTTCCAGGAAACCAAGTGACAGCTGCACCATTAGAAAGGGGTTATATCGAGAAAAAGATAAAATCATGAAAGAAAAAGGGAAGCAAGGTATAAAGTTACTATGTATTTATGTTTCATGTTTTATTCATCGGGAAATTTCATCCTCTCAGCAGGACTCAGATCAGAGGTCCTGACTCGGTCAAAATGGCTTATCCATCCTCGGTCTTTGTCATCATCAATGCTGGAGAAGAGAGATTTCGAGGATCGGCGTTGCAGTTTTATCAAGCCACCTTGGTACAGTCGAGGACTGTACAGCCTAATTAGATGGTTGAGGGTGAAAGGAATCCCCTCGACTTGGATCGAGAAGAATCTGATCAAATGAACGGTCCGTCAGAATGAAGGGTAGATCTGGCCAAGCATCTCACTTGGTATCATTGACAGAAGTTGAGAATAACTGGATCTATGGGACCCGGAGCTAGATTTTCGGGGCCTAGCATGGCTAGGTGTACACACTTAAGTACCCCTCTTTATGAGTGGTAATGTCCTCTTCTAGGGAAGGAATTGCCACATCTTTCTTATCCCAGTTGCAATCCTTCTTTTCCTGATCAAGCTCATCCTTGATTATCAAATAGATGTATTAAGACATGGGCTCACATCGGCTTGGTATCGATACAGGTTTTTCGATTTTGAAATCGATGTTATTTCACACGGAGAAAGAATGCACTCCTCTAAGCGAGGTGGCACCACCTCTTTACTTTTGGATAGTCGTGATGACGAAGAGGCTTTTTATAGTTGAGGAATGGTTTTTGATGTTTTAGCCATTGTAGTTCTAGTAAAGAAGTAAAGGTGGATGATGGAGTAAAGAACAAATTGAGATAAGTGTGATCTCACTAAAGTTGAAGGAGCTAACAAGATTTGGGAACAAATTGAGATATAAAGTTTGTAAAATTGTGAAGTTGGCCTATTTATAGAAGTCACTTAAGATTGGGGAAGCCAAAAGGCCGACCGTTAGCCGCCTCTAATTAATGACCTAGGAAACTGTACGAACGCGACCTTTCAATCACTTCAGACACTGACATCACAAGATTGGCATCATGATCAAGATATCAAGGAGATCGAGATACAATTTTTTTCTTATCATCTTATTCTAAGAAACGCGGGAGTATATGTATAAGGTCAAAATCATATGCCTTTGATTTATAGGCTCGGGGGTCCATCCTAAACCCGAACCTGATGCATCATACCTGAGCTCGAGGACGAAATAAAAATATACAACGCCCAAAGACATGAGTATGAGGAACGCCAGAGTAAAGTATGTTCGACCCCGAAATAGTACTGTTATGGATTTGTAATAGAATGAGTTAGATTCCTGCTACGTCCCCAAGATCATGGCGTAAATCCCCAAATAGGATTGTACGATTCCGAACTAGGCATTAGACAGTTGTGTCAGGAATATTCCTTACTGTAAATAGAAATATTGCTTATTTGGGGTTCCCCTATTACATAAAGAGGACCCCAATCATTTGTAGGATCATCTTATTATTGAGAAAAGAATATACTATCTACTTTTTGCCTACTTTTCATCAGAATTATTTTTATCTTTATTGTTCTTACATTAATATGCTTAATTCACTTCGAGATCTCTAAGCTCGATGCCACCGCAGCTAAGTAACATTAGTTTGATTAAGTTGTTTCTTTCATTTCTACTTCATATTTCTTGATTATTAATTGGTATTGAACTAAATCATGTATCTTTAAAATCACAAATCAAGTTCAATTGTTACTCATATTTTCGAGGTAAACAGTTTGGCGCCCACCGTGGGGCTAAAAATAATAGTGATTATTTCTTTACTTATTCTCATTACACACATTATTTTTACACTTTTTCTAATCAAGATTTTTCGATTCTCAGGCTGAAACATGTCAGCACACAAAAAGCATATGTTCATCACAACAAAGTTCTTGGAGAAAATAGCAGTATAAAGGTCAGTTGTCGTGCCCATTTTTTTCCCTTTTGACGGAGAAGTTCTGGTTTCGACATTCATGGGGGGGAAATAACTCGTTTCCTTTTGGGATTTGGGTATTTGAAGAGTCGCCACCTAACGAATTATGGTGCGTTAGAGCACCTAGAGCGATTAACTCTTAGACTAGTTTGCATTACCATAGATTTAGGATAAGTGCTTGAAATAACCATGAGGGAAAGATGTTAGGCACCCCTCGCGGTCCACAATAGTGGTCCCGACTGAACTTAAACTATGTGCATTAGTCTTTTAAAAAAATAAATAGCTCTAACACGTAATTGCAAGTAAAAGCATGTTTTGACATAGTAAACACATGTTTGATTCAAGTAATGGAACAAGAGAGCAATTTGAATAACTCGTACATATTTAAAGAAAAGGTAAACTTATTTAAACAACAAGAGTTGGGGATTAGGGGTCCTAGGTTGATTAGCCTACAGGATCATGCTCATACAATGTCTAATAATCACTCCTCAATGAGGAGAGAACAAACAAGTGCAAGTCTCAAACATCTATTTCATGTATTTAAGAGGAAAAATCTTAGAACGTGATATCTAGGTGAGCAGAGAGTATACAATATTAAATTAGGACCAAAGTGTCAAAGACATATTCAGTTTGCCTATTGATTTTGGATCAACCTCAAATAACAAAATGCAGTTTTATAGTTTATAGAGTTTTAATCGCCTTGTAGGCTTGCCTAGGCGTATAACAGTGATGTCCTATGAGCATGATGTCTATTACTGATTAAGAATACAGTAAAACAGTTTTGAACGAACAACTTGAGATCCTATCGACATGCTTTCTAGAGATATTAATTAGCATGAACGAGTAGGTTATTTACTTAAACTGATTCAAAACTTACTAGTATGATCTTAGAGTTGAACTAATTTTGGGTCTAACTATAGTCATGATTTCTATTTGAACATAATGTGAAGCACGCGGAATATATTTGACCAAAGTGAAACCCTTATAGGCATGATTTCTATTAAAACTGATTTTAACTCCTATAGACATGGTATCTAGTTATTAGAAACTTAGATTCTATAGGCATAGCTTCTAATTGTTTGGAAGTAAAGCAAACATAACTCATTTTAAAACAGAACCTATAGGCATGACTTTTAATTGTGTGGAAGCAAAATAAACATAACTCATTTTAAAACAGATCCTATAGGCATGTTATCTAACAATACATTTGAATCAACACGAACACTATAAGCATGATGTCTGCCCAACTTTACCCACAATATATAATTACCTTCCCTTTTTCACTAATCACCACACTGTTTATTTACAATAATTATCACAAACCAATGAATTAAAATAAATAATTACATAAATAAAATAGAAACTAATCTATAGGGAGCCTGAAGTAGGCCTGAATGATTTCCGAGCCTCCAGTAATCACCCCACTATTTGTTTATAATAATTATTACAGACCAACGAATTAAAATAAAAAATACATAAATAAAATAGAAATCAATCTATAGGGAGCATGAAGTAGGCCCGAATGATTTTCAAGCCTCCAGTAGTCTCAGTTGCCAAAGTTCCATAGCCAATATCATGTCTAGCTGTGTCAGAGTTCCCGATGGACCTCAACCATCCCGGTCAGTGCTCACACCTAGACCTTTCTCAAATAATAACTGATTTAGGTGCAATGTAGAAATACCAGCTCTAACATGTGATCAGTTAGGATTTTAACATGTTTTATGCACCTACCAACCTATGTTTTGGTTATAAATTGCTACAAAATAGTCCAAAAATATACACAAGTTGTGCTTTATTGCAGGTTTGATCGACAAAGTGACGAAATATTACAAATCGGCTGAAGAGGATTGAAACTTGCTCAAGTATCAAAGATTAAGTGAATTGAGGGAAAGGAGTGCTTAGTGCGGACCGTGCAAAAGTGAATGCGGCCGCACTAGGAGATTCAGAGAGTGTATAATCAGGCTAAAGGCTATGCGTCCGCGTAACATTTCTTGTGGTCTGCGGTCAGGCTTCCGCGGTCGCACTACGCTTTTGTGCGGTCCGCGGTCAAGAGATTCAGAGGACCATCAGTTGACCAAGACAATGCCATACGGTCCACGATCGTCACCCCGCGGACCGCGCCAGATCCCCTTCGTGGCCGCGGTACACTTCCATGCGGTCCGCGCCCTCAAGTTCAGAGAAGCAGAAATGTGAAGTCCTGGAGCCAGTAAGGACGTGGTCCATATTGTGCAGCACGTACCGACCCCACAGGGGTATTTTTGTCCAGTTTTTTAGTCTAGTATAAATAGAACATTTTACCATTTTTAGGTCACTTTTTGTACTCCAAACTTAGCTACGCTCGTGAGACTCGGTTTTGTAGCCATTTTTTTGCACTTTTGATTATCATTAATGATAGATTATTGTAGTTTCTTCTTAGTATTCAATTAATATGCTTAGTTCTTCATCTATTATTTAATTTCTGTATCTAGCATGAGTAGCTAAATCCATTAGCTAGGGCTGTGTCTCAACCCTAGTGAGGGTAATTGATGGGTGTTGCCATCTAGGGTTAGATTGACTATGGATAATTGCTATTTAGGTTGATTTTATGTTTTAACTAAGAATTGGTGGTTTCAAACACTAATTCAAGCTTTGTGGGTTTATCTCTTCTTGAGAAAGAGAGTCTATGACCCCAAAATTCACCTAACAAAGAATTGGGATAGACTCATGACAAATGATAGTCCTAATTAACGGGTTAAATCTCGAGAGAGTAATCACCCTGCTTGAGCCCTAGTTGCTTGGTCTAATTTGCCTACCCATTTGGTCTCGAGAGAGTCAATTGGGAAAAGTTACTCTCTCTACCGAGAGGTGTGAGAGTGAGTAAAATTGTGCAATGGCTATAGCATAAGTCCTGAATGTGTCAATCGAATCCTAGTAACATCCACCCGTCAATTATCCACCTAGGTAGTGTCACGGCCCTAGTACCCTTCTTCCCATTAGATACAACTTAGCAATATTCTCGTAGCTTAATTTAGTGATAATCATTGGTTTTATAAAAGTAGTTATAATTCAAAAAGCCAAATATATTTGAAGTGACATTAGGAGTACAAACGCATCTCTAGACTAGACAGAAAATTCAACTCCACTACTAGCTCTCTGAGGAAATCGATCATGACCTCTATTCGGGTAAAAGCTATTGCGGCCCACTCTTCCTACCATAGTGTAGCGTCGAGTTGGAAGCGATCAACATCCCAGAGTTCAGAAAGATCTCAAGGGTCTCAAGGCAGTACACATATCACAGGGGCAGAACCTAGTATTCTAAGAGTAAGTGGAAGTGCATAATAGTTTGAAAGAGTTTAATAGAAAGGTCTTAGGACTGAAAAGAACTTTCAAAAACCATTAGTGATAAAATAGTTTAAGGGAGAGTGTGAAGGAAACAATTTTCAAGCAAAACACAAGTCATAGAACAAGTTTTAGGAACAACTTTCACACAAGGGGATAGGGGTTGGGAACATAAAGGGTACATCTTAATGAAACATACAAACAACAGTACATAGAGAGTTTTGAGTGTTAGGATTTATGCCCGTCACTAGAGGGGGAGTGAATAGTGCGGCACGAGAATATTGATAAATATTGCGGAATTAAAATTGCAGGAATAAAATAAATTTGGTAATTAAAATAGTAAGAAAAGAACACACCAAATTTATCCTGGTTCACCACAACTTGTGGTTAGTCTAGTCCCCGAGAGACTCTTTCGAGATTCCACTAACTCCGTTAAGCTTACGGGTGCCTAACAAACCGTTACACTTGCTCGTAGATGTACACTCTACAAGACTTCAACTTGCTCAAGGATACCGCACCTCAAGACTTCACTTTGCTCGTGGATACCGCACCACAAGACTTCAACCACTAAGATTGAGGGTACTTAGCAAACCCGACAATCAATGAGAAGATATGGTCTTCTCAAACACCTTTCTCTTTTACAACAAGAAATCTCTCAAAAGAGTAGATAAAGAGATACAAAATAAGCTCTATGAACAACTCAAAGTTGTCTCTCAAATGGCTCAACAAAAGCTCTATAATGATGCTCAAATAATATCAATATGTATATGAATATTGGGAGGTGTTGTGTGTTTAAAATCAGCTCAAAAGACCTCTATTTATAGGGGTTAAAAGGTGCATGTCCGTTGCTTAATTGACAATCAATTATGCTGATTTTATGCCAAAATAATCGATTATGTGATTGCATAATCGATTATCTTCTCAACATTAATAAAACGAAACGTTGGGAAGGCAACGGATAGTGAAATAATCGATTATTCCAATCACATAATCGATTATGTTGCTCCAGTAAACTCTGGAAACTCAGCAAAGCTGGTATATACCAGAGTATACCAGAATCAAAGCTGGAGTATACCAAAATATACCAGAATCGAAAACTTACTTCAAAAACCATTTTGGTTAAAATGAAAACGTTAAAATCTTTTTGTTTGAAGTATATTAAAAATGTTTATGATATATATGATTTAATAAAATGATTTTATGCATATTAATGATGACCTATGTTGAAATGAAAATGTTAAAATCATTTTGTTTGAAGTATATTAAAAATGTTTATGATATATATGATTTAATAAACTGTTAAAATCATTTTGTTTGAAGTATATTAAAAATGTTTATGATATATATGATTTAATAAAATGATTTTATGCATATTTATGATGACCTATATTGAGCCAAAAGACGAGATAACTTAAACGTTGCTTTTACATTGGTTCTACCTAATGACCTACGCCTTGGGTCTTTGGTCTTGAACTTTTGATCTCGTCTTTGGCTTGTCTATGCAATTCCGTCATCAATATGCTTCTCGGCATTCAATCTTGATTGTTTGTCATATAATATCGTTGTTTGACACTTGACTTCATTGTTTGTCATTCATCAAAACCTATACCTGAAAATCATGCTTATACAACCAAAGCGCACATATCATAGATAGAATGATTTTCTACATTGAGGGGGTTCTACAGATGCAGCAAAGATCACAACAGAAGCATGTTGAAGACATCTAAACCACACAACTAGAATCATTTGAAGGAGATTAACATGCTTAGTAAGAGCGAAAGAGAACAGGAAAAGACTTAAATGAGCATGCTAGGCAAGTATTAATAATGAAGGCATGCTAATTATATAGATGCAGAGTTTAGGAAAGACAGTAGTTAGTCCAAACAAGCTTAAGTTACATATGTAGATATGTTAAACAAGGCAGCAAACAAGCACGCTAGTGGAAACATGCTGATCACAAATTTGAGTAAGGAGTATTTGTCATGCTAGTTAAGCAGTAAACGGAAGCAAGAATGGACATCAGGCCACATGAACTAAAGTAGTAAGCAAACACATAGGTTATGGTTCTTAACAATTAATCAGAAGAATGCCTAGTTAAGCGAGAAAACACAAGATGTGAGCAAGGTATTGTGCAATTCCCAAGCTTGGCTTGCAGCCGACTAGAATAATAGGGATCACAAGCAGCAAAGAGAGAAGAGAGCGCAAAGAGAGAGAGCCTTTTAGAGTGTAAAGTTATAGTTTCTCAACTATTGTTTTTGTCAAAAGTGAGACTAGGAGGGAATTGATACAGTAATCAAAAGCTAAACAAAATAAGATAAGAGATCAATTAAATAGCAATTAGAGAAATTCATGAATCAATCACATGTAAAATCAGTAAGTTTTTCCTTTAATCAAGGGATTATCAATCAATGGTAAAATAGGAAAGATATTTAAGGAAGGAAATCAAGTACGACTTAAGTACAAAGTAGGTAATTAGGCATGAATGAATAAGAGTTTCAATTAAGGAAACAATCAACAAGAATCGGCAAAAATAACAAATAAGGCAAGGAAAACTAATTAAGGCAAGAAGTTCAATCAAGCTGAGTAGAGAGGTAAGAATCAAAAGTTTCGTTAAGGAAAAGAATTCAAATCAAACCAAGAAATAAGAACTTCAGAATAGTCAAAGGTTCAACCAAAGAGAAAATCATGTAAAGAGTCAGAAAGTTTCGCAGACAAAATAAGGCAAGAAATGAATAGTCATGATTCGACACATAACTTTAACGAAATAAATTGGAAAATTAAGAAAACGACATTGATTTAAGAAGAAAGATATAGGTCTTAACATGAATAGTCAAAATGAACATAAACATATAGAAACAATAGAAAAGTTGAACCAAGAACTCGGTAGAGGCATCTTAAGATAAGAAAATCACAAGACATCTAAATGGTTAAAGAGAAATAACAAGACAAAGGCAAGAACAAAGGCAGTACACAAGTAACCCGGAAACCAAACAAAAGAGTCGAAAAGATTAGGGCTTTTAGTATAAATGAGTTGAAGTTAGAGCAAACCTAACAAAATGGTTAAAACATATAGAAAACAGAAGATTAAACATCCAATCATCAAATGTTTTGGAAAAGAAATTTCTGGAAACCCTAGTTTAGAAAAAGATGATAAATCATTCGAGGATTAGAGATTCTTGTAAAGAATCAAAAAGGTTATTGTAAAACTCATATGAAATAGGTCCAAACCATCTCAGATCTATACATATCTAAGAAGTTCATAAGAAAGAAATTAGGGTTTCGAGAAGGACAATCACAAAGATGAAGAAGCAAACCTAGAAACCCATAGATATAGGAATATCTCACTCGAAATCAAACCAGGACAGCCTGAAACAGGCGAGAAATGGCCATAGATGCAAGCAAACTAAACCCTGGTCCCTTGAGGACCCTAGAGATGGCAATACCAGCGTGAGAGAGGCCATTAGAGGCCTGATGCTGGTGGGGAAACACCATAAAAGGCAGCAGATGACTGACAATGTGGATCGATTAGGGTTAGGGCTTGAGAGCTTTTGGAGAGTACATGGATTTCAAGGCGGCGGATGGTAAGAAAATGAAAGGGTTTGGGGGTCGTTTCGAACTAAAAAAGAAGGGATTAATTGCGGCCGTTGATCTCTATGATCAACAGCTGAGATTGACTGTGATTGGGGCCAGGTCGGGTGTTAGGCTTTGGGCTGGGTAGGTTTAGGTAAAAATTGGGCTGGGTATTGGGTCAAATTAAGACCAAAATTGAAATAAAATAGGGCCAGATTTTAAATAGCCACTTTTAATAACTAAATAGTTTACAAGAAAATAATCAATGAGTACCAAAAATATCTTTTGTACACTAAATTGATTTTGAATAGTTATGCAATATTTTAAAAAAGATAAAAGACCATTTTATGCATAAATAATGTAATTATACATCAGTATGGGCTCTTATTGTAAAGATGAGCAATTTAGCCTAAATATGTATATGTAATTAAGAAAATACACTAAAAATATTTAAACACTATGTTGGCATAAATAATGAAATGGCTAAATCACCACAAAAGTAATATGAAAGATAATTATTGAATATTTTATAAATAAAAGAGAAGAATAAATTGATTTGGAGCTTTAAAATTATAGAAAAATTGCAAAAATGCTTATGCATGCTTATGACTGTATATGTGCTATTTTTAAAAGTATATAGTATAAAAAATATATGAGAAAAAATTGGATATCAACAGTACTATATAGGGGTGTGCATTTGAATCGGTTAATCGATAAATCGAATCGATTATTTGTTATCGATTCATCGATAAATCGAATCGAAAAAATCGAAACCTTATTGAAACGATAACGATAAGCATATGTACAAATCGATAGTCGATAAGTAATTATTGATAAGGGTCAAAATCGAATTGATATATCGAATGCACACTCCTAATTATTTCATCTACCACATTTAAGGAATGATAAGGGAATGGAGTTCAAATTAATGGAAAATAGAATTAGCAGTGATGATGTATTTTTATTTTTTTATAATACCGTTGGAGTGTTGGTGACATCCATTTGATCCCTTAATTTAGTTTCGTTGCATGTGCCTGTTGACATAATTTTTATGTTATACATGGTGTTCTTCTTATTTTAGCTTCTTTTTGTCCATATTAGTTAGGCGTGTTTTATAGCGATATACTTTCCGTGGAATGTCACAAATTTTCTTATTGGTGTAATCGATAACCGAATCGATAAGCCCCAAAGACCAATCAATCGAAATCGAAAAAATCGAAACCTTATTGAAACGATAATGATAGACATATATATAAATCGATAATCGATAAGTAATTATCGATAAGGGTCAAAATCGAATCGATAAATCGAATGCACACCTCTAGTACTATACCACCATTAAACCGTGAGGAAGTGCCAAATATGTAACCAGTTGATGTTAGCTCGCATAATGCTCTAAATGCCGATTCAAGCACAGACCCCGGAGGGAATGCATGCAAGGAAGCCCGATGTGGTGGCCAAGCAGCACAAGGATTCAAAATCTTACTGAGGTCACTGGTTCAACTCCATCAGTTACAATCTCTTTTAATTTTTAATTTTTTTCTTTTTTGAATATTTTTAATGAAAATTCTGTCTCCACCACTATTTGTTATGTGATTAAAAGTTATGATAAGTATCAACTACTTTATTTTTATTTTTTAGCAAGCACATATATGCTACTAATTTACATATTTTAAATTTCAAATCGCAGGGACAATATATAAAAGCTGATAAAACAGTTCTAATAAGAACAACTAGAGGCAACCCAAAACGCATGAATGAAAAATTAAACTATACCTTTCTAGCCAACCGTTTCTTTCTCAAGTACCAGTTGAATTTGAAAAGAAACAAAAAAAAGATTAGAAATTAGAAATAGAGAGGATGTCTCGCAAAGTAAGCAGAACCCACAAAAAGCCACTAGTCAAAAAATAAGAGTCACGAAACTTTTGTGAGTTATGTGCGGCATATGATAAAATTTCTCACCAAACATAGGGGAAAAGGAGAAGACGGAACTGCCCTATAAAAAATTGAAAGGACAGAAAGACTGTTTCCAATTGATCCTCAGCTCAGTTAAGAAAAGGAACAACAAAAATAAAAATAAAAATCGAAACGTAATACTCCCTCTGTCCGGATTAACACAATCACTTTACCTCCAAAAAATTGTCCCAAAATAATTACTTCTATTATTAAATTTAGGACTTTAAGATTAAATTTTTTAATTTATTTTCCCTTAATATTAATCAATTTTCAAAAGAAATTTAATTGAGGTAACTTAGTAAACTACACCTTATGTTTTTTTTTTCTTAGGTGAAAAGAGATAAAAGGACAATTAAAACGGGACTTAGTGTTTATTCCATAGAAGTGAGTGGAGCTTATTTTAGGGTTTTGTTTTGTTTCAGTTACACACGGCCATGGCTGATCTCTGCGGTATGTCTCAAACAGTCGAAGAACTCGTCAAAAAACCAACAATTATTCGTACTAATCATTCCGAGGATCCAACGTTACAATTGCCAGATCAACTTCTCCGTTCGATTTTTTCCTACCTTAAATGTCAAGACCTAGTTAATGTCAGCCTTGTTTCCAAGAATTGGCATCGTAACACACCTTCATACTTTGCTTTCGACTTTGACAAATCCTTTTTCTTTGAAAATATTCCAAATAAATCCCTTCCCGACGTACAAAAATCACATAGCAACTTCTTGGACTGGATCCATTCTTCTCTTGAGACTTGTAAAATTAGGTTAAGTAAAGCGGAGAAACGGATCCTGCGTATTCAATTTAATCATTCTGAGAATACCTACAATTTGATGAGATTGATCAACGAAAATAATTTTCACGAGGTGTATTTGAGATTTGGGAATGGTTTGTTCGACTATTGCCCTGTATTTTTCAGTCAACATGCCTTACTGTTCATCTAACTCGTTGCGCCCTTGAGGAACAAATTTTTTATAGTGAAGAAAAATTTGACTCTATGCAAGAGTTGAAATTGGATGGCGTAGAGTTATCTGGAGAAACTCTATACAAGTTTATTAGTAAGTTCCCTTATATTAGAGAATTGAGTTTAGTGAACTGCAACTTGCTATGGCGTATCGTATTACCTAAATTAAATAGTTTGAAGAAGCTTTACATGAAGCTAAATACTTATCATTATATTACCAATATACAAGTTATTGCACCAAATTTACAAGTGTTCCATTTTGTTTACACTAGTATCAAGCAAGCTGCAATAACATGGATATTCGTGCTTGTAGAATGTTGCGGGAATTTCACTTGGATTGTTTGAAATTTCCTATTGGTCTTGATCGTGAAAATTTCTGTTCAGATTTTCCTCATCTTGAAACGTTGTTACTTGGTCCTTGTGAAACATGGAAGCCTGTCAAAATTTCGAGTCCATCTCTCAAAACTTTGATCTTGTTCTTCACACGGATGTTTGAATATTTAAGAATTAATGTTGTTTCTTCTCCCAGTTTATGTTATTACGAATATATAGGTACTACATTTAAACCATTTTTAGCTCCAAATGATACCCCAAAGTTCTTGAAGACAAGGATTATATTGGTATATAATATGGAGAAAATCAATAGAGCTTGGTTCCTCAAATTGAGACGTCATCTTAAGAATTTTAGCAACAGTATCACATTGTCCTTATGCATTCGTGAAGAGGTACATAACCAATTGAACACTCTCTAAATCTTCTACCTTATGATCAATTTTATTTTTCGTCATATACTATATATTCTAACGAATCATCTTTTTTTTTTTTTTTTGCATTGAAAGAGGAAGACAAAGTTTTTTGTGGGAAAAGGTGGTCATTTATGGAGCAAACTAATTGGACGAGCTCCAACACAGCGGCTACGTTATATCAAACACTTAGAGCTAACATGAGGCTCGAATTATTTCCACATGAATATTTGATGAAATATATAATTGATAGCTTATTTTGGATGTCTCATCCAGAGACATTGACTCTATTGATAAGCTATGGTTTTGAAGCACTGGCACATGTAATTTTCTCAACAATATGTATATATTTCTTGTTTTTATTTCGTTTTTTTAAAAGTAATACAATTTGTTATTTGATTTGTATAGGGAGTCTGCAAGGAATTGGAAAGCAGAAGAGAAGGCAACTGTTGTGCTCAGGACAAATGCTGGCGCCATTTCCTAAAAGATTTCGAGGTTCATGAACAAGTTGATTATGTTAAGGACAAGTTGACACTCGTTTTCATATTTACTTGGCAATTCACTAATTAGACCACTGCCTTTTCTTTTCATCACTTAGTTTAGGTGTTTATTGATTTTAGTTTGTTGACTTTTTTTCAGATGGTCCTAGCTAGGGTTAAGATAAAAAAAAATATTTATTTTTTTCTCTTTTTAAGTAATGCGGTGTTTTATTTCCAAATCTCAGTATACATGTTTAACCATACGGAAAAAGGGTCAGAATTGCCCATAACGTATCAACTTCATTTTATAAATGGTCCTATGTAAGCATTTAAATTTTATCAAATTTAAATTTATAAAATAATTTAGATCATTATAAATTCAAGATACTAGTTCATACAAATATTGTGGCAAGTAAATTGGACTAATTATTTAAATTAAATATATATGTATTGGACTAGTCCATTTAATTGGACGACAAACTAAACGATAAGCCCACTTCATTAGTCCGAGATCCAAATGACTTTTAGCCCATCTTCAAACCCAAGCTCATGTCACGTGTCAAGTGATGTTGTAATACAAGTCAAAAGAACGAGCCAATAAAATCAAGACACATGTAAAATTATGTGGCAATCCAAGATAAATAAATTAGTCAATAAAATCATGCCATGTGTCAAGAGAGGGTGGCATACCAAGTCAAATAAAAAACTAATAGAGTTGTGCCAAGTGTCTGGATGGTATTGGTCAATTCAAATGGACCAATCAAATCGTAGAGCCACTCCACTCCCTACAGCTATAAGTATAGGTCCTCATAAAGTTAGAAGGATACCAGAAGTGATAACAAGAAGTAAGTAGAGAGCTCGTGGATCAAACACCGCAGATTTCTCTACAAGCTACAAGTTCAAGTACTCAAGTACTCAAGCTACAAGTTCAAGTTCAAGATCAAGAACGAAGCCAAATCAGATACCAAGGTGTTCAAGATCAAATTACTTGTTCGTAATCAAATCCAAATTCAAGTTCAAGAAGGAGATTCAAGATCAAGCTTTACAAGCCCTTGAATTAAATCAAAGTCAAGCATATTAAGATGTTAAAGCTAGTTAATGATTAAAGCTAGCTAAGTTGGTGTGAATGAGAAATGGAGGGAAGAAGACAATAGAAGGAAAATGAAGTTTCAAAGCAAAGTTCCTTTGAAAAGGAGCTTTGTACCACATTGGTGGTAGAAAGGGAAAGTTATGTGCTTATATTAGAAAGCACTTCTTCTAGCTCTTAAAGGGTTAAGAAGAGGGACTCCCCTCGCGCCGTCGTCGTCGCTCGGATTTGGATTTGGATTTGGATTTGGATTTGGTCAAATGATCTGATTGATTGCCGCAGGAAAAAATTAATATATAATTTGTTAACTGTAAACTTCCCAACGTTCTTATTTTTCAGGAAAAGGCATGGCCTTTCCCGAACAGGCACCAAGCCTTTCCGAACAGTCACAATTCGAGGCTATATAAACTGAGGCAATGCCTCATTTTCGAATACTGAATCGTTCCCGAATTTGAGTTCGTCGAAGTCGTAGGCGTTTGAGGTACCGCCACTCCTACGACAGGTATATCCGTTATATCCTGGGAGGAAATAATCCACAACCTCGGGTACAGTGAGGGGGTTAAATTCCTTAAGGACACACAGTGAATTCTGTGGTCTCGGATTTCTTCATTTCTGTGATTTTTTTTTTTTAACGTTACATACGTTCTGTTTTTTGTGTCTCTTCTTCTTACTGGTTTCCAGTTTCTCGTTGCTTTGAACACGGACAATCGATAACAAGCTTAAGGAATTTATTTTATTTCCGTGTTCATCTGTTGTTAACGAACTTGTATGTTGTTTGGAGACTAAATCTTCGGATTTTCTACTCCGGTTGAGATTAAAGTTTTCAGAACTTTCTACTCATTTGGGTACTTGATTTGAAGATATAAAAACTTCATCAAGTATACTACATACAGTATATTACATTCTATTTGAAGTTTGTTTTAATTCTGTTTGTGTAAATTTGATTCGGTTTGAAGAAATAAAAACTTCACCGATTATTAAAGTGTTCTGTTATTTCCTACGACAGAAATGGGAGACCAAACTCCAAATTTGAATGCTACTGCTACTGTTACTGCCACACCAGCCCCCGTGGTTGGTTCTACGAGCAATGCTGCGTCCTCCAGTCGTACTGCACCAGCACCGGCTCCGGCAGAGAAGCCCGGAAAATTCACCGGGATTGATTTCAAACGATGGCAACAAAAGATGTTCTTCTATCTAACTACTTTAAGCCTTCAAAAGTTTATTAAGGAGGATATTCCGGTTCCGCCGGAATCAACACCTGAAAATGAACGATTTGTTGTAATTGAGGCGTGGAAGCACTCAGATTTTTTGTGCAAGAATTACATTCTTAGCGGACTGGAGGATGATCTTTACAACGTCTATAGTAATGTGGGAACATCAAAAGAACTATGGGATGCGTTGGAAAAGAAATATAAAACAGAAGATGCTGGCTTAAAGAAGTTTATCGCTGCCAAGTTTTTGGACTACAAAATGGTAGATGGCAAGTCTGTTGTCACTCAAGTTCAAGAGTTGCAGGTTATCATCCATGATCTCCTCGCTGAAGGTATAAATTTAATTAATGCCTTTGTCAAAAGTATTCAGTGCCCCGTCACTTACATGTTGTTTGTTGTAGGTTTGGTGATTAGTGGGGCGTTTCAAGTTGCGGCAGTGATAGAGAAGTTGCCTCCTTCATGGAAGGACTTCAAAAATTACTTGAAACATAAGCGAAAGGAGATGACATTGGAAGATCTCATCGTCCGGTTGAGAATCGAGGAAGATAACAAGGCAGCGGAGAAAAAGGCAAATGGGAGATCAACCATAGGGGGAGCACATATAGTTGAAACTGCCCCAACTAATATGAAAAAGAGGAAAAAGGCATCGGGACCAAGGAACTATCCCAACAAGAAGAAATTCAAGGGAAACTGCCATAATTGTGGAAAAATCGGACACAAAGCTGCAGACTGTCGTGCTCCGAAAAAGGAAAAGAAGAAGGGTCAGGCTAATATGGTTGAAACAAACGAGGAGGTTGATGACTTGTGCGCTATGTTGTCCGAGTGCAACCTAGTGGGAAGTCCGAAAGAGTGGTGGATTGACTCTGGCGCCACTCGCCACATTTGTGCTGTTAGAGAAGCCTTTGCTTCATATGCTCCCGCCGGGCCCGACGAAACAATATATATGGGAAATTCTGCAACGGCCAAGATTGAAGGTTATGGAAAAATACTGCTGAAGATGACCTCTGGCAAGGTGGTGACTCTCAACAACGTCTGTCATGTTCCTGAAATTAGGAAAAATCTTGTATCTACCGGACTTCTAGTGAAGAACGGTTTTAAATGTGTTTATGTTTCTGACAAGGTTGTAATAAGTAAGAACGAAATGTACATAGGAAAAGGCTACCTCACGGAGGGCCTTTTCAAACTGAATGTAATGGTTGTTGCTAATAATAATAAAGTTTCTGCTTCGTCTTACTTGCTTGAGTCAAATGATTTATGGCATTCACGTTTAGGACATGTCAATTATAGAACCTTGCGAAAAATGATTAGTTTGGAAGTATTGCCTAAGTTTGAATGCAATCAATCAAAATGTCAAATCTGTGTTGAATCTAAGTATGCTAAACATCCTTATAAGTCAGTTGAAAGGAATTCAAGTCCTTTAGACTTAATCCATACAGATATTTGTGACATGAAGTCAATTCCATCTCGCGGTGGAAAGAAGTATTTCATAACTTTTATTGACGATAGTACGCGGTATTGCTACGTTTATTTACTTAATAGTAAAGATGAAGCAATTGAAGCGTTCAGGCAATACAAAACTGAAGTTGAGACTCAACTTAACAAAAAGATTAAAATGATAAGGAGTGATAGGGGCGGTGAATATGAATTTCCTTTTGAACAAATATGTTTGGAATATGGCATTATTCATCAAACAACTGCTCCTTACTCGCCACAATCAAACGGAATTGCGGAAAGAAAAAATAGAACACTGAAAGAAATGATGAATGCCCTGTTAATAAGTTCTGGTTTACCCCAGAACTTGTGGGGGAAGCCATTCTAACAGCTAGCCGAATACTCAATCGAGTGCCCCATAGCAAAACAAAATCTATTCCATACGAAAAGTGGAAAGGAAGGAAGCCCAATTTGGAATACTTCAAAGTGTGGGGGTGTTTGGCCAAGGTGCAAGTTCCTAAACCCAAAAGGGTAAAAATAGGACCTAAAACCGTTGATTGTGTTTTCATAGGATATGCCACAAATAGTAAGGCATATAGATTTCTGGTTCACAAATCAGAAAATCCCGACATTCAGGTGAATACGGTAATTGAATCAGATAATGCTGACTTCTTTGAAACCATATATCCGTATAAAAAGGAATGTGCGTCGTCTAGCAAAGAATCTAAACGACCTCGGGAAGAAATAAAGGAAAACATTCCTGATGAGGAAAATCCAAGACGTAGCAAACGTCAAAGGACGACTACTTCCTTTGGACCAGAATTTTTAACATTTTTGTTAGAAAATGAGCCTCGAACGTTCAACGAAGCTACGTCTTCATCGGAAGCTCAATTTTGGAAAGAGGCAATCAATAGTGAGATAGAATCCATATTGAACAACCATACTTGGGAATTGGTTGATCTTCCTCCAGGGAATAAACCTTTAGGTTCCAAATGGATTTTCAAGCGGAAAATGAAAGCTGATGGCACTATTGAAAAATATAAGGCAAGACTAGTTGTTAAAGGGTTTAGACAACGAGAAGGTCTTGATTACTTTGATACATACTCGCCGGTAACGAGGATTACATCTATTCGGGTGTTAGTAGCATTAGCCGCCGTGTACAGTCTTGAAATCCATCAAATGGATGTGAAAACAGCCTTCTTAAATGGAGAGTTGGAGGAAGAAATTTACATGGAACAACCCGAAGGGTTTGTGGTTCCAGGGAAAGAGAAGAAGGTATGTAGACTTGTTAAGTCTCTTTATGGACTAAAACAAGCACCAAAACAGTGGCATGCAAAATTTGACCATACGATGCTGTCAAATGGATTCAAGATAAATGAATGTGATAAATGTGTCTACATTAAGAACACTCCGAACCACGTCGTCATTGTTTGTTTATACGTGGATGATATGTTAATAATGAGTAACAACATTGCTAACATAAATGCTACTAAGCGCATGCTTGCTAGTAAGTTTGATATGAAAGACTTAGGAGTTGCCGATTTAATTCTGGGAATTAAAATCCATAAGACTCCTCAAGGTCTAGCATTGTCTCAATCTCATTATATTGAAAAAGTACTTGAAAAGTTCAAGTATTTGGACTTTAAAGTTGCAAAGACGCCAATTGATATGAACCTTGCTCTTGCAAAGAATAAAGGTGAAAGTCATTCTCAATTGGATTATGCCAGAGTGTTGGGAAGTTTGATGTATATTATGAACTGTACGCGACCTGATATTGCGTGTGCTATAAGTAAACTAAGTCGCTACACGAGTAATCCCGACCAAAATCATTGGCTGGCAATGAAACGAGTTTTGGGATATTTGAAACATACTCAAAACTTTGTTTTGCATTATAACAGGTATCCTGCAGTTATTGAAGGATACAGTGATGCAAATTGGATCACCGGTTCAACTGAAACTAAATCCACAAGTGGATACGTTTTTACTATAGGTGGAGGAGCAGTGTCTTGGAAGTCATCCAAACAGACATGTATCGCCCGCTCTACAATGGAATCTGAGTTCATAGCTCTAGACAAAGCCGGTGAAGAAGCTGAATGGCTCCGGAATTTCTTAGAAGATATTCCATTTTGGCCCAAACCGTTGGCTCCTATATGCATACATTGCGATAGCCAAGCGGCAATAGGAAGAGCCGGGAGCGTTATGTACAACGGAAAGTCTCGTCACATACGACGAAGACATAATACCGTTAGACAACTACTCTCTAGTGGAATTATCACAATTGACTATGTTAAGTCAAGAGATAATGTGTCGGATCCACTAACTAAAGGCCTAACTAGAGAAGTGGTTGAAAGATCATCGAGGGGAATGGGACTATGGCCGAGGACAAGTCATCGTGGCGGTAACTCTACCTAGAATACATGAGATCCCAAGATCTAGGTTCAAAGAGATCAAACAAAGTCATTGATGACGGTTCAACATTGTCACAATAATTTTTTGGTCCATTCTCGTGATGAGACAATGTTCAGTACCAGGATAAAGCATTAAGGTTTTTTAATGGTTTCTAAGTTTGATACGGGGTATATCAAATAGTGTATCTACGGGATGACACATTTAGGAATCACCTATGTAAGTGTGAAGTGTAAGCCGCTTCAAGGAGAACTCTGTAAGGCCAGCTCTCTACGCACTTATGAACCAGGAAGTGTTCATGGCTGAAACGAACAAAACAATGAGAACCAAAAACGGTTAAAGGGTTAATTGTGTGACATGTGGTTGTCTAGGTATACACCAAAGCTCGACGGTTCAAAGATATCAAATCTACCGATTGACCGAGTTGGTGTGGCTGCTGGGATTCCCCATTCATGTGGGGATTGTTAAAGCTAGTTAATGATTAAAGCTAGCTAAGTTGGTGTGAATGAGAAATGGAGGGAAGAAGACAATAGAAGGAAAATGAAGTTTCAAAGCAAAGTTCCTTTGAAAAGGAGCTTTGTACCACATTGGTGGTAGAAAGGGAAAGTTATGTGCTTATATTAGAAAGCACTTTTTCTAGCTCTTAAAGGGTTAAGAAGAGGGACTCCCCTCGCGCCGTCGTCGTCGCTCGGCTCGGCTTCGGCTTTGGCTTTGGCTTTGGCTTTGGATTTGGATTTGGATTTGGATTTGGTCAAATGATCTGATTGATTGATAATCTTTTTGGACCAAATTTATTTAAAATTCAATCTTCATTTTCTGAAATTAATTTTAATTCCCGCGGGAAAAAATTAATATATAATTTGTTAACTGTAAACTTCCCAACGTTCTTATTTTTCAGGAAAAGGCATGGCCTTTCCCGAACAGGCACCAAGCCTTTCCGAACAGTCACAATTCGAGGCTATATAAACTGAGGCAATGCCTCATTTTCGAATACTGAAAAACATTAAAAATTCTGCATTCTTTTCTGCAAACTGAAACATATCGAGTCATACTGTGATTTCGTTCCCGAATTTGAGTTCGTCGAAGTCGTAGGCGTTTGAGGTACCGCCACTCCTACGACAGGTATATCCGTTATATCCTGGGAGGAAATAATCCACAACCTCGGGTACAGTGAGGGGGTTAAATTCCTTAAGGACACACAGTGAATTCTGTGGTCTCGGATTTCTTCATTTCTGTGATTTTTTTTTTTTAACGTTACATACGTTCTGTTTTTTGTGTCTCTTCTTCTTACTGGTTTCCAGTTTCTCGTTGCTTTGAACACGGACAATCGATAACATAAGATACTTTATATTCTAGAAGAATCAAAGGAATACCAGAGATTGTAACACTTTCATTTATTGAAATCAAATACTACATTTGTTATGCAATTTTTCGGCGTTGATTATTTATTTTTCTCAACGCGAAAATTTATTGTTACACCCTAGTCCACCTATTTTGCTAAGATTGACCCTACCGTTAAAAATCTAGCATATTTGTGCCCTCGGTTCTAACATACTACTTATCATAAAAGATTTTTTTAATTCCACATGGTCGTTTCTGGTTGGCCATTTTATATGGAACACCCCAATCCATATTTCAGCCCATCCATTATCCATCCAGACTGACCCCAAGGATATTCGCCTCTTCTTTCATGATTGCTTTGTTGAAGCAGTGCTATTATTTTAAAGAGTTATTGTTTGATTCGATGTGGTGCTATAAAATATTGCTTATAATATCTTCGAGTAAGCTTCGCAGATCTAAATTTTTATGTGCATTTTAATATTTATCTTTGTTGGGCTTGAAGCTCAATTTTATTCTTGAAGATTTCTTGTTTGAGTCAAAGTGGGTACTGTTAAATATTGATTATACTACCTTCTGGAAGTTCATATTGAAATTTGATAGCATTTGGAGCTGATTTGAGGTGATTGAGATCGAAATTTTCATTTAAAATCGAAGAAGAACACAACTACAATATACCGCTACAGTATACAATATGTTGTTCAATTAAATATAGAGTATAGTTCTGAGTATGATCAGAATGTTTTCAATCTGATGAGATTGATAGACGAAAACGATGTTCATGAGGTGTATTTGAGATTTAATAAATCTTACCATTTGCCCTATATTTTTCAGTCGACATGCCTTACTGTTCTTCATTTAACTTGTTGCATGCTTGATGAGAATTTGCTTCACGGGAGAGAAAAATTTGACTAATTGCAAGAGGTACAATTCGATGACATTAGGTTATCTGCAGAAACACTGTACAAGTTTATTAGTAAGTGTTCTTATATTAGAGAATTGAGTTTCGTGAACTACGAGAGAGAATGGGGATGATATGGGAAACCAATGTTTATTGTATTGCCTAAATTAGACAGTTTGAAGAAGCTTTATGTGAAGCATACTACTGGTAATAATTCTATTAGCAAAGTCGAAGTTATTGCCCCAAGTTTACAAGTTTTTCATTTCCTTTACTCTGGATATTCGTGCTTGTAGAATGTTGCGAGAATTTCACTTAAATTGTGTGAGATTTTTTATTGGTCTTGATGAAGATTTATTTTCCAATTTTCCTCATCTTGAAACTTTGTTTCTTTGTTGTGAGACACGTAAGCGTGTCAAGATTTTGAGTCAGCCACTCAAAATATGATCTTATTCGTTACACATTTAAAACCTCTAGTCCAATTTTCACTCTGAATTAATATTATTTCAAATACATAGGTACAATATGTATACCATATATAGCTCCGAGTGATACTTCAAAGCTCTTAGAGACCAGGATTGAACTATCTATTGATATGTCAAGGATCAATGGAGCTTGGTGTAAGAAATATGATTCCTACTAAAATAAAATAACTTTCATATTGAACAATTCGGAATTACAACTACATGAGCGGAAGCTAACCTGAATCCATGAGTGAAAATTGTTGAACCTCCTTTGATGATTGTCCAAAGGTCCTTATGAAGATTGCTCCTTGATCCTTCCTTCAAGATTGTCTTGAAGTTTATGTTTCCACAAGAATTCCTTACAAGACTTGAATATGTGAATGGATTCACAACAATAATAATATGACAATAACCAAAGTTGGTGTATGGTTTTCCACAAGAATTTGCAAGACAACAATGGAATTTCTCTTGATTCAATGGGAGGAAGAAGAGACTATGTCTTGCAATAATGTGGGAACCATAACCCCCACTTTATAACAAAAGAGTTACATAACCCAAGAGTCACAAGAGTTACATAACTCAAGAGTCACAAGCATGTAACCATGGTTACATATATGTAACCTTAGTTAGCCCATCATTAACTAAGGTTACCCTTTTGGGTATCTACACATTAGTCCTACACTTTATATGACAATACATTGGCCCCCTTAACATAATGTCCATAAGACCACAAAATTAGGCCAAACCAAAAGATAGCACATAACATATAATTTATCCATATATTGTTCATATGTATGTAGATATAAGTCCATATATCTTACAATCTCCCACTTGGACGAGATACACATACATATGTACAAACCTTAGCATTATATGTTACAAAATAACCTTAGGAGCTCAAAATTTCTATCACAATAAAATTGTCATGAACAATCCGGTCCATCAATCATACCAACGTAGGAACTAAGTGCTCTTCGTTACTCATTCGTAACTAGAACCAACATAGATCACGTATATCAATATAACCAACGACATGGATCAAGTGTAGGTATGTAGCATGGAAATAACATAAAGTGTGGTCAATTGAATGTCTATTTCCGACTGGTTCTCTTTATTGAGATAAATCATAAACTGTAAGAGTACAAAAAAAACTTTGAAACTGAATATCTGCGCAGATATAACTGAATTACTGAATTTCTGAATATAATGGACAATACATAAATGTACAATACAAAACTCCCACTAAAATACATAATCCTTATCTGATTTGACACCCATACAAGCAATATGCTCATGAAATACTTTTGGTGTCAATCCCTTAGTGAGCGGATCCGCAAGCATGGAGTTTGTACTAACGTACTCAATGCACAATTGTCCATTTTGTACTCTTTCTTTAACAACCCGAAATTTGACGTCCATATGTTTTGCTTTCGTCAAACTACTGTTGTTATTAGCATAAAGGACTGCCGATCTGTTATCGCATAATAGCCTAAGTGGCCTTTTGATGCTATCAACAATTCGCAGTCCACCAACAAAATTCCGCAGCCATAATGCCTCATTGGATGCTTCATAACATGCCATAAACTCCGCTTCCATGGTGGAAGTGGCTGTAAGAGTTTGCTTGATGCTTCTCCAAGAGATAGAACCGCCCGCAAGCATGTAAATATAGCCTGAAGTGGATTTCAAACAATCCTGACATCCAGCAAAATCGGAATCGGTATACCCAATGATCTCAAGCTGGTCCGATTTCCGGTATGTAAGCATGTAATCCTTTGTTCTTTGTAAGTACCTCATGACCCGTTTCGCTGCCTTCCAATAGTCCATTCCCGGATTGCTTAGATATCTGCCTAACATCCCAACAATGTATGCTATATCAGGTCGTGTACATACCTGAGCATACATCAGACTACCTACAGCCGAAGCATAAGGCGTCTTCTGCATTTCCGAAATTTCATAATTATTATTTGGGCACTGTTTGAGACTAAATTTGTCTCCCTTAGCAACAGGGGTGTTACCTGGTTTACAATCCTGCATGCCAAATCTTTGAAGAACCTTATCGATATAGCCCTTTTGTGACAGACCGAGAACACCTTTGGAGCGATCTCATTGTATCTGAATTCCTAATACAATCTCCCACTTGGACGAGATACACATACATATGTACAAACCTTATCATTATATGTTACAAAATAACCTTAGGAGCTCAAAATTTCTATCACAATAGAATTGTCATGAACAATCCGGTCCATCAATCATACCAACATAGGAACTAAGTGCTCTTCGTTACTCATTCGTAACTAGAACCAACATAGATCACGTATATCAATATAACCAACGACATGGATCAAGTGTAGGTATGTAGCATGGAAATAACATAAAGTGTGGTCAATTGAATATCTATTTTCAACTGGTTCTATTTATTGAGATCAATCATAAACTGTAAGAGTACAAAAAAAACTTTAAAACTGAATATCTGCGCAGATATAACTGAATTACTGAATTTCTGAATATAATGGACAATACATAAATGTACAATACAAAACTCCCACTAAAATACATAATCCTTATCTGATTTGACACCCATACAAGCAATATGCTCATGAAATACTTTTGGTGTCAATCCCTTAGTGAGCGGATCCGCAAGCATGGAGTTTGTACTAATGTACTCAATGCACAATTGTCCATTTTGTACTCTTTCTTTAACAACCCGAAATTTGACGTCCATATGTTTTGCTTTCGTCAAACTACTGTTGTTATTAGCATAAAGGACTGCCGATCTGTTATCGCATAATAGCCTAAGTGGCCTTTTGATGCTATCAACAATTCGCAGTCCACCAACAAAATTCCGCAGCCATAATGCCTCATTGGATGCTTCATAACATGCCATAAACTCCGCTTCCATGGTGGAAGTGGCTGTAAGAGTTTGCTTGATGCTTCTCCAAGAGATAGCACCGCCGGCAAGCATGTGAAGTGGACTTCAAACTATCCTGACATCCAGCAAAATCGGAATCGGTATACCCAATGATCTCAAGCTGGTCCGATTTCCGGTATGTAAGCATGTAATCCTTTGTTCTCTGTAAGTACCTCATGACCCGTTTGGCTGCCTTCCAATGGTCCATTCCCGGATTGCTTAGATATCTGCCTAACATCCCAACAATGTATGCTATATCAGGTCGTGTACATACTTGAGCATACATCAAACTACCTACAGCCGAAGCATAAGACGTCTTCTGCATTTCCGAAATTTCATAATTATTATTTGGGCACTGTTTGAGACTAAACTTGTCTCCCTTAGAAACAGGGGTGTTACCTGGTTTACAATCCTGCATGCCAAATCTTTTAAGAACCTTATCGATATAGCCCTTTTGTGACAGACCGAGAACACCTTTGGAGCGATCTCGTTGTATCTGAATTCCTAATACAAAAGAAGCTTCACCAAGATCTTTCATTTCAAATTTCTTTGAAAGAAATTTCTTAGTTTCATGCAATAATGCTATATCATTACAGGCAAGCAGTATGTCATCGACATATAAAACCAGAAAAATATACTTACTCCCACTGAACTTATGGTATATACATTCATCAGCAATATTCGGTTCAAAACCAAAAGATGTAATGACTGCATGAAACTTATAATACCATTGACGAGAAGCTTGCTTGAGCCCATAGATGGATTTCTTTAATTTGCAAACCTTCTTCTCTGATTCATCCGAAACAAAGTTTTCAAGTTGCACCATATAAATTGTTTCCTCAATGTCACCATTGAGAAACGCTGTCTTAACATCCATCTGATGAAGCTCAAGATCAAAATGTGCTACTAATGCCATTATAGTCCTGAAAGAGTCTTTCGATGAAACTGGAGAGAAAGTCTCTTTATAATCAATGCCTTCCGTCTGAGTGTAGCCTTTTGCGACAAGACGAGCTTTGTACTTAATAACATTGCCCTCTGAATCCCTTTTGATTTTAAAAATCCATTTACAACCAATAGGTTTAATACCTTCGGGCAATGTAACAAGCTCCCAAATGTCATTATCGCTCATAGACTTCATCTCATCATTCATGGCATCAATCCACTTTTGAGAGTTAGAACCCTTAATGACTTGACGGAAGTTGATTGGATCATCTTCCTCAAGTCCAATATCACTTTCTTGTTTTTGGAGAAATACAACATAATCATCCGGAATTGCATTTCTCCTATCTCTAGTGGATCTCCTTAATGGCACTTCAGTTTCTTGAGGTTGTTGAGTTTGATTTTCATTAGTAATTACAGGATCCTGATTGGGGAGATTTTCGAGATTGTCTTGAACTGGAGTTGTATGAGCCGTGTCAGGAATGAGAACTCCCTGACCAAGATCAACAACTTGAGGGAAAGACACATGTTCTTCCTCAAAGACAAAATCTCTAACAACTTTATCTCCCCACCCCCCAAACTCAATATCCTCAAAGAACCTAGCATTACCCGTCTCAAAAATAGTTCTAGAAGTGGGATCATAAAACTTAAAACCCCTGGATCTTTCAGAGTATCCAACAAAATAGCTACAAACCGTCTTAGCATCCAGTTTCCTTTCATTCAGCCTATAAGGCCTTGCCTCAGCTGGACAACCCCAAATGTGTAAATGCCTAATACTGGGTTTATGCCCAGTCCAAAGTTCATATGGGGTTTTGATTGTAGCTTTAGTTGGAACTCTATTAAGAATATAAGCTGCGGTTTTTAATGCTTCACCCCAGAGTGAGTCTGGCAAAGTAGTATGACAAAGCATACTTCTTACCATATCCTTAAGGGTCCGATTTCGTCTCTCAGCTACACCATTCATCGTAGGACTGCCGGGCATAGTATACTGAGGGACGATCCCACACTCATCTAGGAATTTAGCAAATGGCCCTGGACGTTGTTCACCTGAACCATCATATCGACCATAGTATTCACCACCACGGTCAGATCTAACGGATTTAATTCTTTTGCTCAGTTAATTTTCAACTTCAGCCTTAAATGATTTGAACACGTCTATGGATTGGGACTTTTCATGAATAAGATATAGGTACCCATAACGAGAGTAATCGTCTATGAATGTGATAAAGTATTGTTGACCATTCCTACAATGAGTAGGAAATGGCCCACAAATATCCGTATGTATCAATTCTAAGACGTCCGAAGCTCTCTTAGCACCTAATCTCGTCTTGTTCGTTTGTTTTCCCTTGATACACTCAACACAAATATCCGAATTTGAGGAATCAAGAGAATCAAGAATTCCATCTGATACGAGTTTCTGAATTCTTTGAATGGATATATGACCCAAACGTTTATGCCAGAGTGATATAGAATTCTCATTAGTTAATTTTCTTTTGGTACCACTTAAACTTATATGCAAGGATTCATTATTTGAGGTTATTGTATCAACCAAATATAGGCTATCAAATGTTGATAAAAGACCAGTACCAATAAGATTTGAATTCTGAAAGAGACTAACTTTATTATCACCAAAAGAACATGTATAATCGGATATGTCCAATTTGGGAACAGAAATTAAATTCCATCTAAAAGACGGTACAACAAAAGTCTCATCCAAATGTAAATGAAAACCGGTCTTAAACAACAGCCTAAATTTACCAATAGCCTCAACTGGCACCTTCTTGCCTTCACCCACATAGATGTATCTTTCACCATCATTTGGTTTTCGGCAGTTCAAGCAACCCTACATAGATATACTTATGTGAGTAGTAGCACCAGAATCTACCCACCAAGTATCCTTAGGTACCGAAATTAAATTAACTTCAGAACAAACAAGAGAAAGAAATGTACCTTTTTTCGCACGCCAGGCATGGTACTTGGTACAATCTTTCTTCACATGATTAGTCCCCTTACAGAAAAAACAACCTAATTCAGTAATTTCAACCTTAGGTTCCTTATGTTGCTTAATCTTGGGCCTTGCAACCGCAACTTCCTTACCTTTCCTCTTCTTAGTTTCCTTAGAAGAGGATGCCAAATGAGCACTTTCAGTCTTATCCTGCTTTATCCTTTCCTCTTCTTGCACACAATGTGAAATGAGCTCATTTAGAGTTCATTTCTCCTTCATGCAGTTATAACTGACATTAAACTGATTAAAGTGTGCAGGAAGAGATATCAAAACAAAGTACACAAGCAATTCCTCAGGTAATACTAGCTTGAGTGACTTAAGTTTCGAAGCAAGATGAGACATTTCCAATATGTACTCCCTAATGTTTCCCTTGCCCTTATACCTCATGGAAACAAGTTTACTCAATAGTGTACTTGTTTCCGCCTTTTCGTTTTGCATAAAACGCTTTTCAAGGTTTTCAAGGAAAACTTTGGCATTAGCTTCATCATTCATAGTGCCCCTGAATGATTCTGGAATTGCACGCTTTATGATCATTAGACTCATGCGATTCGAGCGTTCCCACTTCTCCATCTCTCTCCTTTCATCAGGAGAGGATGTATCCTCAAGAGAAGCAGGTTGCTTATTCCGAAGTGCAAGGTCAAGATCCATGCAACCGAGAACTATCATGATGTTCTCTTTCCATTCCTTAAGGTTTGTGCCGTTAAGCACATGGATGCTATTGATGTTGGCAGATATAGAAGCAGCAGAAGAATTAACTGAAAATAGAACAAAAGGATTACTTAACACATGCTTACAATTACTTGAACTTTAAAATTGCTTTATAGATTCAAAATAGGCATATCCCATTACAAGATACCTAGTACAACATTGATTTTAGTCTTTGGACAGAAAAACAACTTGTAAGTGGTACTCTTGGTGTAGTGATCAAATATAGACAATAAACTCCTGTCAAATATCAAGTCTTCCTTTGGGCCGACTTAATATTCACATGGAAAACCAAATAATTGTCTCATATTTATCACCACAAGCATGTTCGAATTCCTGCCAAATAACAACCTTCCTTTGGGCCGGTGTTAAACGCATGGAAGACTAACATCCACAGTCATCTTATATTTCAAGATTAATCAATCTACACAATAGAGGTTACTTTGGCAACATAATGCTTCAATTGACTAATTTAAAATATTAGATGCTAAAAACTTTAGTTCCTTAAGCCATATTATGAATCTTAACTTAATATGTTACATGTTTTTGACATGCAACATCTGAATATTAATTGTTATAGACTTGAGAGGACAATTCCAGAATATGAAAATTGATGGACTAAAACAATTAATATTCAAAACTTAAATATTAATGTACAATACATTAATAAAAAGCTTAATATTAATTGACATATTATTAATATTCAATTAAAATCTGAAACTTAAAAAACTTGAAACGTTTCAACCTTACTGGTCCAGGATAATCGATTATCTTTAAACAGATAATCGATTATTCTGGTATTAAAAAAAATTTCAAACTTACTGGACCAGGATAATCGATTATCTTTAAACAGATAATCGATTATTCTGGTATTAAAAAAGAATTTCTAACTTACTGGACCAGAATAATCGATTATCTCAAAACAGATAATCGATTATTCTGGCATTAGAAAACGTTTCAAACTTACTGGACCAGAATAATCGATTATCTCAAAACAGATAATCGATTATTCTGGTATTCTAGAATTGCCAAAAATTTCTGAAAATTGAGAGATAATCGATTATCTAAAATGAATAATCGATCATCTTTAGGCAGTGTCCAACAACTCAATATGATTTTCAACAAGAATCTTAAACAAGAAAACATGTTGTTTACATCAACCAAATCATGCAAAATTCAATGTTTTAAATCAGGTAAAAATAACATGATATTAAAACATTAAATTTCATCAAAAAACCATAACATTCATAAAATCATGCTACTATCATGGTACTTGAATTTCATAAATAAAATTCTAACTTTACTTGAACTGAACCTAACATAACATGAATCTTATGAACATCCAAATTATCCAAATATGAAGGTGGCTCTGATACCAATTGTTAAAAATATGATTCCTACTAAAATACAATAACCTTCATATTGAACAATTCGGAATTACAACTACATGAGCGGAAGCTAAGCTGAATCCGTGAGTGAAAATTGTTGAACCTCCTTTGATGATTGTCCAAAGGTCCTTATGAAGATTGCTCCTTGATCCTTCCTTCAAGATTGTCTTGAAGTTTATGTTTCCACAAGAATTCCTTACAAGACTTGAATATGTGAATGGATTCACAACAATAATAATATGACAATAACCAAAGTTGGTGTATGGTTTTCCACAAGAATTTGCAAGACAACAATGGAGTTGCTCTTGATTCAATGGGAGGAAGAAGAGATTATGTCTTGCAATAATGTGGGAACCATAACCCCCACTTTATAACAAAAGAGTTACATAACCCAAGAGTCACAAGAGTTACATAACTCAAGAGTCACAAGCATGTAACCATGGTTACATATATGTAACCTTAGTTAGCCCATCATTAACTAAGGTTACCCTTTTGGGTATCTACACATTAGTCCTACACTTTATATGACAATACATTGCCCTCTTAACATAATGTCCATAAGACCACAAAATTAGGCCAAACCAAAAGATAGCACATAACATATAATTTATCCATATATTGTTCATATGTATGTAAATATAAGTCGATATATCTTACAGTTGGTTCCTAAATTAACAAGTCATCTACGAAATTTTAGCAACAGTATGGTACTGTTACTTGTGCATTTATGATGAGGTACGTACATGTGCATGAACACGTAAGGTACCTAAGTCTTATTGTTAATAAGCTCTATTTCTCTTTATATTTCTATCATATATACAAGCTAAGTTGGGTATATTATGTTGTTATATTAACGAATCATCTTCTTACTATGCATGAATGAGGAAGAAGGCGCTTAGGCAGAAGGACTTAGTTCCATCACTCCATCCCATTGGGTTGATTGTATTTGTATGGAAGACACTATAGCTGTCATGGCGATTAAATTAGGGTTTAAGTTTTAGATCCGAAGATTTTTTTCTCTCATGAATAGTACTATCCTATTTTAAATTTGGACTACTTGATAAAGAAGTGTTGGCTCTTTCATTATGTGCAGGGGAGACTTGGTAATATAAATTCCAGATTGAGAGTCAAAGCTGCCCATTTCGATCCGTATTTGGAAAAATCGTGGTTGTATTCATGGAGAAAGACTGGAGTTGAGAGAGAGAGGGGGAGAAAAATCTGAAACAATGAGAGAGAAAATAATACAAGACGTATTTTATGGCCTAAGAGTAGGAGGTGACCACAAATAGACATTTGGCTATAAAAATTAAAGGTAGCTATAGAATATAATTTTTAAAAGGGTACTTATTTAAAATAAATACGGTATCAACTTTTGATATAGGAGGTAAAAATCCTTTCTTTTTACGGCGGGTTCACCATTTAGTTGTTTGATTTTGGACTTAAAAAGACCTATTAGTGACACATTTTAGGTAGGAATTTTTACATACATATACACTATTAGAAATTTTATTACTCTCCTTACTCAATTTTCAATTTAATTACATCTTATATATAAATTTACTAATTATATACACGTTAGAAATTAGATGAGTATCCCTTTATATTAGGAATCAAATCCTTCTTCCTCTCTCTCTCTCTCCCTCTCTCTCCCTCTCTCTCCCTCTCTCTTTCTCAATCCCTAATTTCAGTAATGTAGAGCAAAGGAAAAGAGAGCAGCAAATCCACCATTGGCAGCCATTAAAAAATTTTGAAGCTTTGAATTTGAATATAGGTTTTCAAAAAATATTATTTGTTTGAATTGGATGTTATTGCAAACAATTAAAAATTCTCTCTACGTCTCTTTATTTCTTAATCCCTAATTCCAGTAATGTAAAGCAAAGGAAAATAGAGTTGCAATTCCATCATTGACCGTCATTAAAAAACTTTGAAGTTTTGAATTCGAATTTGGGGTTTTAAAAACTATTATTTATTTGGATTGGGTGTTGTTGCAAATAATTGGAAATATTGTTTGGAGTTTATATCTCAATTTTGAGGGTGTTTTAGTGAAGATTAGACTTTATGTTTACCGAATTTCAGATCAAATTAGAAGAAGATATGTCATACATTATACTTACAAAATTTAGTAAAGTTGTAGTAAAATTATAGAAAATTTATATATATATATATAAAATTTAGATATTATATGAAAGTTGAACAATATTGTATAATATTTGTATAAAAAATTATATTTAAGCTTTATGATATTGTAGTTGTATATAACTTGGTAGAAATATTGTATGACAATTGAAAATAAGCTGTATAATCTATAATCAGTTGTATGAATTTATTTTTACTATGTATAAGTCAGATACAAAATATACAAAAGGCATATTGAATAAAAATTGGAAAAAATTTCACATTACAACAACTGAGCTCCATACTTTCCAATTTTATTGCTCATATTTTAATTTACAACTAAATAGCCCAAAAATAATAGACTAAGATTCAACATCCAACTCAAATAAATTCTCAAAATTACTATTTAATCTTTAAAAAAGATTCCTCAAGCTTTTAAATTAATTTTCGAATCAGTAAGCGTGACTCAAATATTAGTTCAACAAATTAAATTTATTTGGGTGGTGAAAATTAAATCTTAACAAGTTTAAATATGTGGGTTCAAATTTTAAATTTGATTTTGTGAGAAATATAGAGTTGGTGTTATTTAGACATGTTAGAAGTAGTATAAGGAGGTCGTATATAAAATTTGAAGTCATTTAATGGAGATTTGGGCTGGTTTAAAATAAGAATTGCAACTGAAAATCGTGAAAGAAGTTCGTCTACATACACTTGTATAAAGATGTATAAAAGTGTATAAGGTGTGTTTCTGTACTCATATACACTATTATACAAGATTATACAAAAAACTGACTTTGTCTTCTTCCTTGCGTTTTTTCTTAAATTTAACTCAAATCTTCCTCAAATCTACTCCAAATCACTTCAAATTTAAATTTTGAACTTCTTTTGATATTTTCAATCAATTGTAACAACACCCAATCCAAACAACTAATAAATTCAAAATACCATTTTCAAAAGCAAAGCTTTGAATGGTCTTCAATGGTGGACTTATATTTTTCAATTTTCTTACATTGCAAATAGGTGACACAAGATTAGAAGAGGAAAATACACGACTCTTTAAGCATACGTAGAAGATGTGAGGAGAAGGGAGAGTAAAAGTAATGGTTGTGAGAAAAAAAAATTAACTTCATAGTTTTTAGAAGCAGTGATTGTAAGAACACAAATTTTGAATTTACAAGTGCTTTTAAAATATGTACAATGTGGGCTAGGTGGAGTAAGACTTAAAAATATGGGTCGTTTTTTGTTATGATATGAAGTCATATGTATTTCTTGTAATTCTTTCTAAAAATTATATTTAAATTGTACTATATTATAATTATATTTAACTATTAGAAATAAATATGGAAGTTAGATTAGTTGTAAATAAGTGTATAGTTTAAGTATTGAGTATGATCCAATAGAAAATAACTAGAAAAATCTCCAGGTCATAGAAAAAAGATAATTAGAAAAGAGATAAAGGCTAGTTTAAACAAATATTTTTGAAATTAAGGCTATCCCATGTCATTCTTAAGAGGTGTATTAAACTCTTTTTGAAATTAAACAAATACAAAAAGGTGGATGTAGCTAAAAGACTATCGACTTGGTAACTTCAATATGTAACTTATTGTTATTTTCGTTCTATAAAGGCTATTCATTTTTTCAGCAAAGGCTATTTTCTATAATTTCTAAGGTAAATTAATCAATCGAGATCTTTGAGGGGGTGTCTTTGAGGTATTCTAGTAATATTAATCTTTTTAAAATAACCATCAAATTAAATGTTATGAAATAATATAAGAGCAAGTAAAATAATGCAAGAACAAGAACAATATAGAGAGAATAGGGAGAGGAGTATTTTTATTGATACTTAGGGATTGTTAGGGATTAATTACAATGGTAGAAGACCCCTTTATTTATAGGGAGGAGTAAACCCTAGTATCTTTCTAATTATAGACATTCACCTAAAATAGGAGATTTTATAATACTCCCCCTTGAATGTCTATTCAATGATGTGCCTCGTTAAAACCTTAACTAAAACAAAACCCAATGGGAAAAAATTAAAGAAAGGAAAAAGAGTTCACATGTTTGAATATGCGCCTAATGGTTGCCTCGTTAAAAACCTCGCAAGGAAAACCCAGTGGGACAAAACCTTGTAAGGGAAAAAGAGTGCAACGCGCATTAACTCCCCCTAATAAGAACATCAATTTATATCCTTGAGCATTTGCATTCCAATCTTGTGCATCATCTTCAAAACGATCTTTGGTAGATGTTTGATAAATAAATCAACCATATTGACTTGAATAAATATTCCGCACCTTGAAATCATCATTCTTGATAGATATGAACATCTTCATATAATGTCGTGGAATGACTCTTCAATATCTTCATAGATGTATTCTCAATGCCATCATGCTTATAGTTATAGCAAGATACATATGTACACAAATTGTACTTAGGATGTGGTACTTCAGGACCAAGAATTGTATATGCTT
Organism: Nicotiana benthamiana; assembly: GCA_034376525.1. Classification (NCBI taxonomy): domain Eukaryota; kingdom Viridiplantae; phylum Streptophyta; class Magnoliopsida; order Solanales; family Solanaceae; genus Nicotiana; species Nicotiana benthamiana. Next base: position 8,252,858 of record CM067325.1, read on the forward strand.
TGACTTTATACTTTCAAGTATTTGAACTATATGTCCAAAACTACATGTCTTATGGAATCAATTCTGCTTGAATTGTATCTCTTCCATTTATGATCACTTTGATCATTTTCTCATCTTCTTTATTAAGAAGTTTCTTTTGACACCGATTTGTCTATACGCTTCAAGCGTATCCAAGACTTTGTCCTTCTAGGACTTAATATGAGCATTTGCAATGAGAAGATAGTTACTTTCTTTGGGTCAGCAAATGCGTATAACATGCTTTGCAATATGTTGCAATTGAATTATCCCTTTTATGAACTTCAGGTTCATATCATGATATTTGGGGATTTACATATACAAATGATAATTCATCCCATGTAACCTCTTCTCAAGTGTTTATCATGTCTCCCCCTCATGTTAGTAAAGCTAACTTGTTTCCTCAACTTTGGGAAATCATCTTTGTGCATTATTATGTCAATATACACAACACATTAATAATAAGATGAAATTATTTGGTTCCTGACCCTGAACCACTTGTGAGGGGAGAATATACTCTCGTATACAACTTATATCAAACTGATATATATAACTTTGTTCTCATAAGAAACAGTTTAGCTATTAAGTGGAAGCACTCAATAATTATCTTGCTAAACCAACTTTGATATAAACCAACTTATCAAGATGAACTATCTTGAGTAGAGAATCTGGAAATTATGCTCGAAGTTAGATTACTGAGCAATTTACCTCGCAAGCACCGGCCAGGCTGCGGGTTAATAACAATTGCGCATGTAACCATTTCATAGATGCATCATATGTGGTATACATGGCAGGTGAATGGGCCCATATTCACCTTTGATATTTCCAGAATTTATGGGCTTCAACCCGAACTCTTTAGTTGGTCAGTTCATTAATGAGAACAAGTGATACAAGAGAATTCGTACAGAACTTTCTAGTTATTTAATATTCACCTATGTGAATTTGCACATCATACTTAAAATGAGATGGCTAACACGAATGCCAACTGAATAAATTATCAATATTGGTAAACTTCAAATTTACACCATGACATGTGCACTTTATCAATAAACTTCTGGTTTATTATGACATGGGTTTTTATACCAATAGATATCCACTTTATTGTGGCATTCTTTCGTTTGTGTAGTACAAACTGGAGAACAAAGCGGGTAGCTTTTCATATACAAATTGTTAGAAACACGTTCTCAATGCAATATACTAAACGTGTACTCTTTTGTAGGTTTTGATGAATGACAAACGAAGCAAAAATTGATATATGACGGAATTCAAGTACAAGCGCACAATGGTTGCGAATAAGATTGAAGTTCAAGATATAGCTTTTAATTGTTATTGAGTTATTCTAAATTGTAATCTCGATCCTATAACTTGGCTCGTAGTATGGCCTCTCTCATAAAACTATTTTCCAAAATCATACATATTTAATTCTGTGTCAAAAAGTTTTTAAATTATGCATATTTACATTAGACAAAATGTTTTCTAAACATGCCTCAAAAATCTGGGCTAAAATAATCGATTATGTACTTATGATAATCGATTGTTTCTGAGCCAAGACTGCATGACAATCGATTATGAATTAATGGTAATGGATTGTGAGTAAGACAGTGAACATCAGGTTTTTCCAAATCTGCATGATAATCGATTGTGAACAAATGACAATCGATTGTTGTTGAGGCAAAGTCTTTCAATACTCAAAATAATCGATTATGAACTAATGGTGATCGATTGTGTTGAGTTGATGTCTTCCAGTGATCTTAAATTTAATTAAGTAATCGATTATGTCTTTAGATAATCGATTATCACTGAGACAGTAAGTTTTATGATTTTCAGAAAATAACAAGTAATCGATTGTTGCAAAGGACAATCGATTGTTGAAGCTGACCGTTGTCAAATGATTTTCAAATACCATAAGGTAATCGATTATAGATTCTAGATAATCGATGTTTTGCTTAAAATCTGGAAATGACTTTTAGAACATTGCTGAAGTAATCGATTATAGATTTTATATAATCGATGTTTTGCTTAAAATCCGGAAATGATTTTTAGAACGTTGCTAAAGTAATCGATTATGAATTTGGTGTAATCGATTATCTGATTTTGAATATTGCCAGTAATCGATTATAGATTGTATATAATCGATTGTGAAGCGTTAAATCTGGGATTGATTTTTAAACTGACTGGCAGATAATCGATTGTTTGGTCTTAATAATCGATTATCACTGAGTAATTTCAGCAACTCTTAATTGGCAATTAGACAACGGTTGAACCAACTTTTTCAACTATAAATACAGCTTCATTTCAGTGTTTTAACAACAACAACACACACAAACTGATCATTACATTGCTATAAGCTTTCATTCAATTGTTCTTCATTTTCTACTCATTTCATAAAGCCTTTGAGAGCCATATTATTGCTTAAAGTTGTTGTGATCTTGAACATATTCTTTTACTCATATCTACTCAATAAGGAGTACTTTAGTTAAGTGAGTGCCCAAGTATTTGATATACTTGTAAGAGAATTGCGATTCTCTTGTTTCAAGGAACTTGCGTTTCCTTGGGTGAAGTCTTTGAGATTGCGATCTCCGAGCAACTGTTTGAGGCTTGTGTCCTCAAGTGTGTAACGGTTTGTTGAGCACCCGTAAGCTTAACAAGATAGTGAAAAATCTCGAGAGAGTCTCTCGGGGACTGGACTAACCACGTTGGTGGCCAACCAGTATACATCTTTGTGTAAGTTTATTTTTCTGCATTTATTTTACTTCCTGCAAAGTTTAAATTCCGCAAGAAAACGCTAAATTCTATTAATACGCTATTCACCCCCCCTCTAGCGTAAAGCGCAGTTTCTAACAATTGGTGTCAGAGCCCAACTCTCTGAAAACTTAACCGTTTGAGAGAACCATCCATGGCTTCTACTCTTGACTCTTTTGCAGGAATTGAAGAAGGACAATGCTCTACACGACCTCCTCTATTCAACGGCACAAACTACTCATACTGGAAGGAGAGGATGCAAATCTTTGTGCAATCAAATAGCTTTCATTTGTGGAAAGTATTCACCAATGGAAACCAAATACCAACCAAGAAGGTGGAAGACGAATGGGTTCCAAAGACCGAAGAGGAATATACCGCGGAGGATATTCGTAAGGTTCAAAATAATGCCAAAGCTATAAATTTATTATATTGTGCTGTTAATGCTAACGACTACAGGAAGATATCATGTTGCAAAACAGCAAAAGAAATGTGGGATAAGCTTGAAGTGACATACGAAGGAACCGACCAGGTACGAGAAGCTAAAATTGATTTCTTAACTCACTCTTATGAACTATTCCACATGAAGGAAGGAGAGAAAGTAGACGAAATGTTTGAGCGATTCTCAATGATCGTGAATGATCTACACGCCCTCAAAAAGACGTTTACGGATAGAGAACTTGTCCGGAAGATCCTCAGAAGTCTCACTCCGGCATGGCGATCAAAGGCTGATGCAATCCAAGAATCCATTGGCATCACAAATGTCACAATTGACGCATTAAGAGGTAATCTCAAAACCTATGAATCAACTATACTTAACCCGTTTGTTGATGATCAAAGAAGGCAAAGGATTGCTCTAAAGGCTAGCCAACCACAAATTGATGAGGAAGGTGACAACGAGTTTGGACTCGTTATCAAAAGGTTTCAAAAATTCATGCGCAAAGAGTATGAACGCAAGAACAAAAAGCAAGGTGATCAACTAAAATGCTATGAATGCGGAGAAACCAGGCACATAAAATCAAATTGCCCTAACATCATAAAGGAGAAGAAACCCTTCAAAAAGCAACGTGCATACATCTCTTGGGGAGGAGATTCCGGAGATGAAGCAAGCGAAGAAGAAGACGATGAAGCAGCAAATTTATGTCTCATGGCTCAAGAAGACGGCAAAGACGAGGTAAGTCAAATCTCTTCTCAAAATTTCTTTACTCTTGATGAAATGAGAAATGCTTTTGATGAACTATATGCTGAATATATCAAAGCTTCAAAAACTGTCAAAAGTGTTAAAGAAAGCGCTTCTCTAAAAGAAAAAGATTTTCAAACACAGCTTTCATTAAAAGAAAAAGAATTAGAAAAACTGGTTTTCGAAAATGAGAAGCTAAAAGAGGAAAACAAGTTTTATGGAAAAAGAAGTGCTGATAAACCTGAAGGTTCTACTAGAAACTGTTCTTCTTGTGTGCTTCTTAAGAATGAAGTAGCTAGACTTAAAGGCACATTAGATAAGTTTAACTCTTCGCATAAAAACTTGAATGATGTGCTTGTTAATCTAAAATCAACTAAACATGGAATAGGATTCAAGAATGAAGAAAAGGTTGGTGCTAAACCACAACAACCTAGAGCTCAACCTAGGACTAATAACCAAAATGCTTATCCTAGAAGTAGAAATCCTAGAAATAACTTGCATGTTAGACCAAATAGTGAAAATGCTAGAAGACCTAGAAATGATGCATATTTTAGGCCAAACCTTGAACAATTTAGAAGACCAAGAAATGACCCTCCACCTAGAAATAGATATTCTAGAAATGATGCATATTTTAGACAAACTTGTGAACCTCCTAGAGCTCATAATAGGAGAAACAATGGTTTTCAAAGTAGAGTAAGCAACCTTCATTCATCTAGTTACTATGTACCTAGAAAAATGCATAATCCCAACGTGACTTGTCATTATTGTAGACGTATTGGTCATATTGCTCCCGCTTGCTTTACTCGTCATAGACATATAAATCAATTGCATCATTATAATATGCCTAACCCTCAAGGATCCAAGATGGCATGGGTACCTAAAGAACATTAATTTGTTTTGTAGGTGTGCTTGAAGGGATCAAGTGTACTATGGTACCTTGATAGTGGATGCTCCAAACACATGACGGGAGATGAATCCAAATTCCTTCAACTAGAGCACAAAGAAGGAGGAAGTGTCACATTTGGTGATAACAATAAAGGAAAAATCATCGGCATTGGTTCGGTCGGTAAGGACGAAAACTCCTCTATTAAACATATACTACTTGTGAAAGGTTTGAAGCATAATCTCTTGAGCATAAGCCAATTATGTGACAAGGGAAATCTTGCTCTATTTGATTCGGATGAATGTCTTGTATTTAGACGTAGTGATTTCAAGATCATACTTCGTGGTTTTAGAATTGATAATATCTATATGGTTGATCTTGCAAACTCCTCACCCGAATATGTTGATTGTTTAATAAGCAAAGAGGATAACTCTTGGCTATGGCATCGTAGAGTAGCACACATGAACATGCATCTTTTGAACAAGCTTCTTTCTCAAAACTTAGTAGTTGGTCTTCCCAGTTTAAAGTTTGAAAATGATTCTATTTGCGATTCTTGTCAAAAAGGGAAGCAAACCAAAGCATCTTTTAAATCCAAGAATATTGTTTCAACGTCTAGACCTTTGCAATTACTTCACATGGATTTATTTGGTCCCTCTCGTATTGAAAGTCTTGGTAAAAATAAATATGTTTTTTGTAATTGTTGATGACTTTTCTAGATTTACTTGGACTCTATTTCTTGCAAATAAAAGTGATGCTTTTCAAAATTTCAAGTATTTCCTTAAGCGTGTTCAAAACGAAAAGGAATCAACCGTCACTTTGATTAGAAGTGATCATGGGGGAGAGTTTGATCACAATCTCTTTGCGGATTTTTGTGACAAACTCGGAATCGAACACACCTTTTCCGCTCCACGGACACCACAACAAAATGGGGTGGTGGAAAGGAAAAATAGGTGTCTCGAAGAGATGGCTAGAACCATGCTCGACGAAGCTAAGATTCCCAAATACTTTTGGGCGGACGCCGTGAGTACCGCTTGCTATGTTTTAAATAGAGTAGCAATTCGGCCGATACTCATGAAAACCCCATATGAACTTTATAAGGGTAGAAAACCCAACATTTCTCATTTACGTGTTTTTGGTTGTAAATGTTTTGTTCATAATAATGGCAAGGACCAATTGGGTAAGTTTGATGCTAAATCGGATGAAGGTATTTTCATAGGTTATTCCTCACGTAGCAAAGCATATAGGATCTTTAACAAAAGAACCCAAATTGTGGAGGAATCCCCTCATGTTGTGTTTTCCGAAGATAATACTCGCTTGGCGAGAAAGGAATCCGGTTTTGATCTTGCAGGTATCTTGGATAGCTTGAAAGATAAAATCCAAGAAGAACCTTCAAAGGAAAACAAAAATGAAATTGGGGAACAACCAACGGAAGAAGCGCCACAATTAGAAAAAGGAATAAATACGCCTAACGAGTGGAGAACGATCAAGGATCATCCTCTCGAACATGTAATTGGCGATGTTGGAGAAAAGGTAAGTACCCGAAACTCTCTTAAGAACACTCTAGGACACAATTCTTAAGAGTTCACGGCATTACGTGTTAACACTAGTGTAATTTATTAATTTCGCTATAAATTACTAACTTGAGCGTCAGAGATGTTTAAATCTATTTTGCAGGTACCACCCCAAAGGTAGGGGGAATTATGAAGTTTTAGCACAAAATAATCGACTATTTCAAGCCACTAAGCGATTATTTTCTGTGCAGTACATCGATTATCAGTATCAATAATCGATTGTTTATGACTGATTATTACTATTATGCATCTGTGTTTAATTTTTTACTTCCTAAATTGCATAATCGATTTCCGCCTCAGTCATTCAGCAATGCTCTCTACAACAATAGATTATTTTTTCATACAATCGATTATTTGACAAATTCTGATATTCTCCAAGTTCACTGTATCAAATTAGTTCCCTAAATAATCGATTACCAAGAATTGACAATCGATTACTTCATATTAATTTTTTTGTTACCGTTTGGCTCCTCAATCGATTCCTGTCAGGTCTTAAATGCTCCATAATCGATTACCAAAATTTAACAATCGATTATTTCATTCAAATTTTTTACCGTTTGACTCAAGAATCGATTTGTCAGATTCAAAATCTCAATCAAACAGTAAATACAATCGATTATTTCAGTTCAATAATCGATTATCTAACGGTCAGTAATTTTAATTCTTACCGTTTTCTGACAGCTCCTAAACCAAAATCTCAGCAAATGTCTCCATTTAATGCTTGATAATCCTTTCCTCTATAAATAGGCTTCATAAGAGCTCACATTCACCCACTCAAGCACTATCTCTAGTATTCAAAAGCTAAATCTCTTCTATTTTCTTTGCCAAATTCCAGCAGTCTTTCTCCTAACATGTCTGGACGATCTTCAAAGCGTTCCCGATCCAAACATGGCGCATCAGCCTCAACCGCCCCTCCTCCTTTAAATTTTCCATACCAAGACGGTTCCGTCTTGTTCTTTGAAACTGAAAATGAACTCACAAGGTTCCTATCAAAATTTGAGAAACGCACCATTCTTCCTCCTCGGTTCTCAAATAGTAAACTCCTTGAGCCTTTCACCCCTGCCGCAAATATGTTAAAGGAGTGTCAACTATATGACTTCTTGCTTCTCACTCATCCTCACATAAACACAACTCTCGTTCAAGCTTTTTACTCAAACCTCCATAAAGATGAAGATGGCGATCTTGTCACCTCCATTAATGGGGTTCAAATTCTTCTCTCTGAAGAGAATCTCCACACCATTGCCCGCCTTCCAAATGAAGGTGAAGACCTTTACCGGTATATTGATAAGGTCGGGGCTCTCTTTGATGAAACCATCCTTCTCCACCAAGCCGGTATAACCTCCTATGATCCATCTATCTCTACCCGTCGTCCTACCATAACGGGAATGGATCCAAACTACCGGTTGATTCTTTACTTCATCACCCGAGTCCTCAAGCCTAGACGGCACAATCACACCACCATCTCCCAGGAGGATACCAAACTTCTGCATGCCATTGTCACCGGAGCCAAAATAAATTGGTGTCGGCTCATCAAAATTCATATGCTCAATGCCATCGGTGATGACATGCCTCTTCCTTATGCCCTCCTCATTATGAACTTCCTTGAAGCATCCGGATTTGTCACGGAAAATGGTCCTCTCAAAAGGAGTACCAAAATTTGGGAAATCTCGGAGTCTTCTTTCCATCATGATGGTGATCATGCTCCAGCTCCTGCTTCAAGTCGTCCACCCCGTCGTGTTCGTTCGTCCCAAGAGCCTACTCTCCAAACCATATCCGACCAGCTTGCTCAACTTACTCATGAGATCCATGGATACTTTGATCATGTCAATTATCCATATGCAGCTCTCGTTCCTTTTGAAGCAGCGCCGGATAACGAGGCGGACAACGACGGAAATGAATAAATTTTTTTGTTTTGTGTAGTTTTTTGCTGTTGTTCTCTTTGGTTCCCATTGATGTACCCTTTTTTTTTTCCAATAAATAAACCTTGTTTATTTCATCTTTTTGCATCTTTCCTTACTATTTTTTTTGCTAATGGCAAAAGGGGGAAGAAAACGGGATATCGGGTATGTTCATTGATTGCTTATAAGCTAAAATTGAGGGGGAACTCTTAAATTGAGGGGGAACAAGAACAAAATTGCATAAATGTTACTTGTCTTAAATTGTCAATATCTTTTGCCTAAATTGCATATCCCGCTTAATGTTTGCCATTATCAAAAAGGGGGAAATTGTTAGAAACACGTTCTCAATGCAATATACTAAACGTGTACTCTTTTGTAGGTTTTGATGAATGACAAACGAAGCAAAAATTGATATATGACGGAATTCAAGTACAAGCGCACAATGGTTGCGAATAAGATTGAAGTTCAAGATATAGCTTTTAATTGTTATTGAGTTGTTCTAAATTGTAATCTCGATCCTATAACTTGACTCATAGTATGGCCTCTCTCATAAAACTATTTTCCAAAATCATACATATTTAATTCTGTGTCAAAAAGTTTTTAAATCATGCATATTTACATTAGACAAAATGTTTTCTAAACATGCCTCAAAAATCTGGGCTAAAATAATCGATTATGTACTTATGATAATCGATTGTTTCTGAGCCAAGACTGCATGACAATCGATTATGAATTAATGGTAATCGATTGTGAGTAAGACAGTGAACATCAGGTTTTTCCAAATCTGCATGATAATCGATTGTGAACAAATCACAATCGATTGTTGTTGAGGTAAAGTCTTTCAATACTCAAAATAATCGATTATGAACTAATGGTGATCGATTGTGTTGAGTTGATGTCTTCCAGTGATCTTAAATTTAATTAAGTAATCGATTATGTCTTTAGATAATCGATTATCACTGAGACAGTAAGTTTTATGATTTTCAGAAAATAACAAGTAATCGATTATTGCAAAGGACAATCGATTGTTGAAGCTGACCGTTGTCAAATGATTTTCAAATACCATAAGGTAATCGATTATAGATTCTAGATAATCGATGTTTTGCTTAAAATCTGGAAATGACTTTTAGAACGTTGCTGAAGTAATCGATTATAGATTTTATATAATCGATGTTTTGCTTAAAATCCGGAAATGATTTTTAGAACGTTGCTAAAGTAATCGATTATGAATTTGGTGTAATCGATTATCTGATTTTGAATATTGCCAGTAATCGATTATAGATTGTATATAATCGATTGTGAAGCGTTAAATCTGGGATTGATTTTTAAACTGACTGGCAGATAATCGATTGTTTGGTCTTAATAATCGATTATCACTGAGTAATTTCAGCAACTCTTAATTGGCAATTAGACAACGGTTGAACCAACTTTTTCAACTATAAATACAGCTTCATTTCAGTGTTTTAACAACAACAACACACACAAACTGATCATTACATTGCTATAAGCTTTCATTCAATTGTTCTTCATTTTCTACTCATTTCATAAAGCCTTTGAGAGCCATATTATTGCTTAAAGTTGTTGTGATCTTGAACATATTATTTTACTCATATCTACTCAATAAGGAGTACTTTAGTTAAGTGAGTGCCCAAGTATTTGATATACTTGTAAGAGAATTGCGATTCTCTTGTTTCAAGGAACTTGCGTTTCCTTGGGTGAAGTCTTTGAGATTGCGATCTCCGAGCAACTGTTTGAGGCTTGTGTCCTCAAGTGTGTAACGGTTTGTTGAGCACCCGTAAGCTTAACAAGATAGTGAAAAATCTCGAGAGAGTCTCTCGGGGACTGGACTAACCACGTTGGTGGCCAACCAGTATACATCTTTGTGTAAGTTTATTTTTCTGCATTTATTTTACTTCCTGCAAAGTTTAAATTCCGCAAGAAAACACTAAATTCTATTAATACGCTATTCACCCCCCCTCTAGCGTAAAGCGCAGTTTCTAACACAAATTACCCCGCTACAAGTTGTAGTAATAGGAGATATCAAATCCTTCCTTTATTTATAGTCTCAATGTAATCAATCGCTTTCGCGTGTACTTTGGAAACTGAATAAGTTTCTTTGAGACTTACTACAGCACAAAACTCAATTGTGTTTCTCCAACATAGTAATAATTGGCTCTTCTAGAGCTCTCAATTAATTTTGTACTACCACAGATTCATCAACATCCATGTGGTGAATATCTTTCTTAAAGAGAAAGTTATACCACTATGGTCATGTCAAACTTATATGCAAGATATGTTTCTTGCATTATCGTTGTCCTTTAATAGTCATATTTCCAAAATACTTTGGCGTACAATAGGTACGTGACCAACGATCATTCATGCCATATATATGGCCAACAGGCTTGACACCATTAGGTGTTTCAACTATAGGGCCAAAAATTTCACGTTTTGCCAGTGAATTCAATTCTGATTGAATTGCTTCTTGCCACTTTGGCCAATCATGTCTTTTTTGACATTCTTCAACAGATTGAGGTTCGAGATCCTCACATTCTTGCATAATGCTAGATGCGACATTATAAGCAAAGACATTATCCACCACTATATCCACTCGATTAATATTTGCCTCAATATTGATTGGATTTATGGATAGTTCAGTATTTTTCAGAGCCTCGGGCTCAATGGATTCTTCATGAATCTTAGAATTTCTTAAATCATGAATTTCCTCATGAGATTCTTTCGTAGTGTCATTTTGATCATTTGCTTTCCTCTTTCTAGGATTTCGATTTTTGGAACCTAATGGTCTGCCACGCTTCAGGCGTGCATTTGACTCATTGGATATGACACTAGATGATTGTCCAACAGGGACATCAATACGGATTGGGACATTTTCCGCGGGGATGTGGGATTTCGTTATCCTTTTCAAGTCCGTAAATGCGTCAGGCATTTGATTTGCTATTCTTTGCAAATGGATAATCTTTTGTACCTCTCTTTCTCAAATAGAGGTATGTGGATCAAGATGAGATAATGATGCATTTTTCCACAAAATTTCCCGTTTGGTTTCACCAACTTCTCCCCCTAATTTTGGGAAAAGTGTCTCATCAAATTGACAGTCTGCAAATCGTGCAAATCTCCTGTCAATGTTTCGAGGTAGCGAATAATGGAGGGCGATTCAAACTCAACATATATTCCTAACCTTCTTTGCGGACCCATTTTGGTGCGGGATGGCGGTGCTATAGGCACATATACTGCGCATCCAAAGATTCTTAAATGGGATATATTAGGTTCATGATCCAAAACCAATTGCAACGGGGAATATTTGTGTCAATTCGTCAGTCAGAGACGAACTAGCATTGCTGTATGCAAAATGGCGTGACCCCAAACCGAAGTGGGCAGCCGACGAACTAGCATTGCTGCATGCAAAATGGCGTGACCCCAAACCGAAGTGGGCAGCCTCGTTTTCATGAGTAAATGAGGTATTCAAGATTATACTCATGTATTGTCTCAATCTGATATCCATTTTGAATGATATCTCTAAAACTCAACAAGTTCCTTTTAGACTTGGAGGAGAACATTTTGACTGATATCATTAAAACTCAACAAGTTCTTCTTAGACTTGGAGGAGAACATTGCAATCTTTAAAATATCGTTCCTTTAGGCAGAGTTATAGTTGCTCTTCAGGAGCCTTCAATCAATTTAATTCCCATAGTTTGCCATACAAAAGAAAATATACGAACATGAGAATAAACAAGTTCAATTCGTTTGTTTCATATTTAAATAATATTTTCAAAATCTGCTGAGATCAGTTGACTAACTAAATCAGATAGTCGATTATATGTTTTCCATATTACTATGCAGTTTGAAAATTTCAGTTTAAGCATTTTCTTAAAACAATCGATTGTTAAACACGCACAATCGATTGTTGAACATTGACAATCAATTGTTAAACACACACAATCGATTATTTGCTATTTTGAAAAATTCCAGATCACTGTCTTACGACAATCGATTGTCAAACATAGACAATCGATTGTTTAACATTGACAATCCATTGTTGACCATTGACAATCGATTATTTTGCTATTTTAAAAAATTCCAGATCTTTTTTTTGACAATCGATTGTTAAACATAGACAATCGATTATTTGTTATTTTGAAAAATTCCACATCACACTGTCTTACGACAATCGATTGTTAATCATAGACAATTGATTGTTGAACATTTTTGAAAAATTCCAGATTCACTGTTTTAAGACAATCGATTGTTAAACATAGATTGTTGACTATTTTTGAAAAATTCCAGATCTGTTTTTAAGACAATCGATTGTTAAACATAGACAATCGATTGTTGAACATTGACAATCGATTGTTAAACATAGACAATCGATTGTTAAACATAGACAATCGATTATTTGCTATTTTGAAAAATTCCAGATCACATTGTCTTACGACAATCGATTGTTAAACATAGACAATCGATTGTTGACTATTTTTGAAAAATTCCAGATCACACTGTTTTAAGACAATCGATTGTTAAACATAGACAATCGATTGTTGACTATTTTTGAAAAATTCCAGATCACTGTTTTAAAGAAATCGATTGTTAAACATAGACAATCGATTGTTTTGCAGTTTTAATGCGAAAAAATGAGATAACCGACTAGTTTTTCAGGTTAGTCGATTACCTCTACTGGAAATTAAAAATATTATTGATATTTAAGCATATTGATACTTTCTAAAAAAACTAATACTAACATTATATCATGAACTAACTAATACGAGCTAATACTAATGGCTATTAGTTTATTCATTAACTAATACAAACAAGTAAAATAAAATCAAACAGCTCCATCTTCTTTCATCACGGATCCATCACCGATTAGGTGGTCTATCTTCCCCTCGGGTTGCTCAAAGAAGTCTGCCACGTCCAAGTGGGTGATGTCAAAGTTGTTGTCAGAGACAAAATTTGTTTCCGGGCCTTTACTCTTTCGAGATGCTTGATAAAGGTCAACCAAATGTCTTGGTACACGGCAAATTTTTGACCAGTGCCCTTTCCCACCGCAACGATAACATATAGTTTCTGAACCTTTTGCCTTAGGATCCTCATAATCCCGTTTTTGCTTTCGGCGGTTATCTCTCTTCGGGGGGTGACGGACATCATGGATATTTCTTCCTTGTCTACGTCCACAGCTATGACCCCGATTACGACCACGACCATGGCCCTTTTCATGATTGGCATAATGAGAGTGCACCTTATCTGCTTCAGGCAGTGGTGTAGACCCAGTGGGTCGATTTTCGTGATTTCTCATGAGCGGGTCATTATTTCGCTCAGCCACAAGTAGAAGAGAAATCAGTTCAGAGTACTTTGTGAGGCCTTTCTCTCTGTACTGTTGTTGCAGTACCATATTGGAGGCATGAAATGTTGTAAACGTTTTCTCAAGCATATCATAATCAGAGATATTATCTCCACATAGCTTCAATTTAGAAGTAATTCTGAACATTGCAGAATTATATTCAGAAACGGACTTAAAGTCCTGGAGCCTTAGATGAGCCCAATCATATCGTGCTTGTGGTAGAGTGACCAACTTCAGGTTGTCATATCTCTCCTTTAAGCCTTTCCACAAGATGAGTGGATCCTTGACGGTGAGATATTCAATCTTCAAACCTTCATCAAGGTGATGGCGCAAGAAAATCAAGGCCTTCGCACAGTCTTGGGTGGATGCTTTATCTCTATCTTTAATGGTGTCTCCAAGACCCATAACATCTAAGTGGATTTCAGCATCCAACACCCATGTCATATAGTTCTTGCCCGAAATTTCAAGGGCAACGAACTTTCTTTTCGTAATGTCAGACATAATCGAAAATCAAATTAGGAAGAGAGAAATACCTTAGTTTTTCTTGAGAACGATTCTTGAGACGGTAGAGTCTCGTGCTGATAACGTGTTATGAAATAATATAAGAGCAAGTAAAATAATGCAAGAACAAGAACAATATAGAGAGAATAGGGAGAGGAGTATTCTTATTGATACTTAGGGATTGTTAGGGATTAATTACAATGGTAGAAGACTCCTTTATTTATAGGGAGGAGTAAACCCTAGTATCTTTCTAATTATGGACATTCACCTAAAATAGGAGATTTTATAACATTAAAAGATATATCAAGTTTTTTGTCAATTTGATTTGCTTCGATTTTTCTGTTTTCTTGAATGCCCCTACGTGTTTGGAAGGAAAATAGCTTAGAGATCAATGATTATCATATTTTAAGGCGGAAGGAAAACAAGGAAAGAGAAGAACAAAAAGAAAAAGGGTGCAACTATATCCCTTAATTGAATTCATAAATAATAAATTTGGAAGTCTTTTAATGTTGATTGTATATATTTTGTACCTAAAATATTTTTAAATCGGATAAATACCAAATATAAATATTTTCCGTAATAAAATTTAAAATAATATATAGGTATATAAAAATCCCTTTTAGGTACATAATATACGTTCTTCCTTTCATTAATTTCCTCACTTAACAACCTATTCATAAACTAAAAGAAAACAAAACTAAAAAAAATGTTATGCAACCTTCAAATGGGATAACTCCGAAATCTGAAATTTGCTAATGCAGATATGCGTAATTAAGAGGTACTATTGCTCTTTCTATGAGAAAACACTCGTAAACGACGTAAGTTTAGAGTTAATTCACATCATTATAATTTTTTTTTTGCCGCACACACTATTATACTGGCTTGATATTATATATGGATAAATAGATAACTGTTGTTGCTCTCCTTGCTAGCTTAGATTAAAAGTGTTTATTTCTACAAACTTAAAGGACCTGACCTGCTTAAGAATACATTTATGGACTACTTCGACCCTACCTCTAACATAAGGACCCGTTTTGTCATTTTCTCTCAAACCAAATGGACAATACCCAGTTCCTTCCAGCTTAAAGCCTCCGGCAGAACAAGTCTTCTGAAACTCACCGAGTAATCCTCGATGTCGGTGAATACTTTTTAAACTCGCGCTTCACACACACACACACACACACAGAGAAATGGCTGAAGAATCAGAGAAGCGGTTTCAAGATACCATGGACAAGCTCTTTCGGGTTCCTCCCAAATCCAAGCCCAATTCCACCAGGTTCTCTTCTCCCTATCTTTTTATTTTCTTAATTTTTTGTTTGGTGACTGAATTTGTGTACTTCTAATGGCTATGATGTTTAATTGTGGCATTTTTGGTTTGGCTATAGTAGTGCATCTGGAGTTCAATTGTCAAGAGGCAAGAAGCGGCCGGATATGTCATCTGCGTTTGCAGCAGTGGATCCAAAAGTAAGAGGCAAAGCAGTTAACAGGCACAATTTATTGGCTACTAACAGTTTAGGGGAAGCTCCGCCTTGTAGACCATGGGACCGAGATGATTTATTTACAAGGATAGCCACTTTTAAGGCTATGACCTGGTTTGCTAAACCAAAGGTTTGATTTTTAGTGCCTCTTCTTTTTAGTGCCCCTCTAAATATTTAATCCTTACAGTAAATAGTACTTAGGCAACCCATTATGCCTGACTAACATATAATGTCTCAAGGGAACAGACACCAAGCTTTCTTTCTATGCTTTTTGCTCAGTTGTTCTAGTAATAGAGAAGTATACTTATTAATGAAGATTCCAAAGCTAATTGCTCTAGCTGACTGCTTAAACTTATACAGGCTTTTACCCTTATCCTAGAAGATTCTTTCGGAAATAGTCTTAGAATTTTTAAGTGTTTGTTTCTAAGTTCTATGTTCTTCCTTTAGAAAGTATCTATCTTTTCTACATTCCTATTATCCACCCTTTTTCTTCTTTATGTTCTTGGAAAGGTTACCTCTACATCTTTTCTTAGAAAAAAGGAATCTTTCCTTCTGTATTATCTGTTTGCACATAAACTGTTTCCACTCTGCCACATTCTAAATCCAAGAACACAATGCATTTGTTTCTTGGCAGGCAATCAGTGCTGTTAACTGTGCTAGAAGAGGTTGGATTAATGTGGATATGGATACCATTGCATGTGAAGCATGTGGATCACGTATGCTTTTCTCCACTCCGCCATCTTGGTCACAACAGCAAAGTATGTTGTACATCTTTTCCATGTTTTTGGCATCTGATGTATTACTATTATTCTAAAAACAGAAGTAATTTGTCATTGTTACGTCGTTCTCATGCATACTGAATTTGTGTTTCTCGTTTCATGGTTCTCCCATTCGTGGGCGTCAGTTGACAAAGTGGCCTTGGTATTCAGCTTGAAGCTGGATAGTGGACACAAGCTACTTTGCCCTTGGATTGACAATGTCTGTGATGAAAAACTAGCAGATTTTCCACCTACAGCTACTGCTATGCTAGTTGATCAGTATAAAATACGGCATTCTGTTCTATCACAGCTTGCTGCTCTTCCTGTGATTTCACATAAGGCTGTCGCTAGCTTGAGAATGCCTCAGTTGGAACAATTTCTACGAGAATCTTTAACTGTGGAACGTGATGAGGCCGAGTCCACACGAACTCCCCAAAATGAAGACACCAGAAATGATAGCACTTCAGTTTCTTCTCTCACATATTATCAGGTATGAAAGAAAATGTGAACATGAGCTCAGCAAATATTGCTCTTAGTTTCTCATTTGCAGGAGAATGTTGATGAGGACAAAACTGCTGCTAACCCTTACTCAACTTGATTTCTCTGATTTAGTCAGTATGATGGCAAGAGCTTGTGCTTAACTGCATATCTGCTATCAAACAAAACTTGTCTCATCCATTGTCCAGTTGATCACTGTGCTTTTTATTTTTGGACTGCAAATCTGTATGTCTTCACTGTTTGAGGAGGGGTTGGGCGGGAGCAATCTTAGAATTGTCACGAAATTTTACCGTTCTTCTTTTTTGGGATGGAGGGACAGGTGGGGGAGGTGAGCAGGGTTTTATTTCGAGCTATAAATTTAATTTTCTTGGGTTAGACTTACTCTAAAAAATTCTATGGGCTAATTTTCAACGTAATTTCTTTTGTTAGATGAAGTATTTGTGTTTGTCAATTTGTGGTTTTTGGTATTGATATATTGAATCATGTTTAGGCGCAAAAGCTCATTAGTTTATGCGGCTGGGAACTCCGAAGACTGCCATATTTAGTTGACTCCAAGGATCAGCTGCATCAATCTAGTAAGGATGCCAATATCTCGGATAAGTCTCTTTTGAGCGGGAAGAATCAGACTATTACTGTCTACAGTTCATGTACTGATAAGACTTCTGAGAGCAAGACAGATGATGAAAGTCAAGCTTCTGAAGATGCAATAATCAATCCAAATGCTGTTGTTCTCGACTGCACGCTTTGTGGGGCTTGTATTGGTCTATGGGATTTTTCCATGGTTCCTCGGCCTTTGGAATTTCTACGAGTAAGTGGATACACACAGGTCAACGATGACCACGTCAGCCTCAACGATGGCGATAAAAACCTTCTTTCCGGCAAAAGTGATCATGATGAGAGTAGAGAGCAGATTGGACACGTCGCAACTTCTGGTAACACTATGTTGGACAGAAGACCGCCAAATTTGAACTTAACGATTGCAGGTGGTCCTCCTCCAGCAACACATAATTACAGGGCAAAAATATCTCTGCCAATCATTGGGCGGAATTTGAGAGCATGGTTTATCGCTGAATCTGAGCTTAAGGATGATTTAGTAACCAAGAATGCATCTGGGAATTGCAAAAACCCAGAGTTGCCTGCAGGAGAAAATACAACGTCCACATCAGAAGTGATTGCAGAAGCTCAACTGGAAAACAACAAGGCTGCTGCACAAGTTTCTGGCAACACCACTGAAATGGCTGATAATACAGAAAGTTTGGACAAGGTTGATCCAGCAGTCACAGATCATTGTATGGACAAGGTTGGAAATGATTTTCGGTCAAGTAGCAAGGATAGTGTCACAACTCATGTAGGGGAAAGTGGCGAGAGCAGAGTGATGATTGAAGGCAACAATGTTACACAAGGAGGGGAACAAGGCAATAGGCATGATGTTATAATGGCTGGAGTGCGTCCTCTTATCCATGACATTTCACTTAGTCGAGGTAATTCAGTTTGTTTAGGAATGCTTTCTTTGATCAAGCTTGACCATTTGCATTAGCATGGTTGCAAAATTTTCCATGAAATTGATTTATATTCGCTATAGGAGGGTGAACCAAGTTTGTTAGCAACATAGATCCAGTTTCATGAAATGGTCCAAGTTTGGTATACTTGCGTTGGATTGCAGTTTTGACCTGTGTGAGAAAGCACGGGAGAAAAATATGATATATTGATATTAAACATGATACAATGAGCCCTATATATACATATAATCTATCATACTCCTAATACATATTGGATTAGGGTTATTTTACTACTATTTACATATTCTAACACTCCCCTCAAGCTGGTGCATATAAATCATATGTACCGAGCTTGTTACATATGTAGTTAATACGAGGACCAGTGAGGAACTTGGTGAAAATGTTTGCAAGCTGATCATTTTACTTTACAAACTTTGTAGCAATATCTCCCGAGAGTATCTTTTCTCTGACAAAGTGAGTCAATCTCAATGTGCTTAGTTCTCTCATGGAACACTAGATTTGACGCAATATGAAGAGCGGCTTGATTATAACACACAAGTCTCATCTGACTAACATCACCAAATTTCAGCTCTTTGAGCAACTGTTTGATCCAAGCTAGCTCACATGTCGCCATAGCCATTGCTCGATATTCTGCTTCTGCACTAGACCGAGCAACCACATTCTGTTTCTTGCTTTTCCAAGATACCAAATTTCCTCCTACTAAGACACAATATCCAGAAGTAGAACGTCTATCAGAAGGCGATCTTGCCCAATCAGCATCGGAGTATCCAACGATCTGCTCATGGCCTCGATCCTCAAACAATAAACCTTTACCTAGAGTTGATTTTATATACCGAAAAATGCGAACTGCATCCCAATGACTATCACACGGAGAACCCATAAACTGGCTCACAACACTCATAGGAAGGAAATGTCAGGTTTTGTCACGGTAAGATAATTTAATTTACCAACTAACCGCCTATATCTTGCAGGATCGTTAAGAGGCTCCCCCTGTCCTGGAAGAAGTTTAGAATTCGGATCCATCGGAGTGTCAACAGGTTTACAACCTGTCATTCCTGTCTCCTCAAGAATATCTAAGGCATACTTCCGTTGTGAGATCACAATACCTGAGCTAAACTGAGCGACCTCAATACCGAGAAAATACTTTAGTGTGCCTAGATCCTTAGTCTGAAAGTGTTGAAAGAGATGTTGCTTCAATTTAGTAATATCATCCTGGTCATTGCCGGTAATAACAATGTCGTCAACATAGACCACCAGATAAATACAGAGACTCGAATCAGAATGCTGATAGAATACAGAGTGATCAGCTTCACTCCGAGTCATGCCAAAGTCCTGGATAACAGTGCTAAACTTACCAAACCAGGCTCGAGGAGACTGCTTTAGACATAAAGTGACCGGCGCAAGCGACATACAAGGCCACGAGACTCCCCCTGAGCAACAAACCCAGGTGGTTGCTCCATATAAACTTCATCCTCAAGGTCACCGTGTAAAACACATTTTTAATGTCCAGCTGATACAGGGGCCAATGGCGAACAGCAGCCATGGATAGAAAAAGGCGGACTGATGCTATCTTAGCCACGGGAGAGAAGGTATCACTGTAATCAAGCCCAAATATCTGAGTATATCCCTTGGCAACAAGACGAGCCTTAAGACGATCAACCTTACCATCTTGACCAACCTTGACTGCATACACCCATCGACAACCAACAGTAGATTTACCTGAAGGAAGAGAGACGAGCTCCCAAGTACCACTCGTATGTAAAGCAAACATCTCGTCAGTCATAGCCTGTCGCCACCCTGGATAAGACAATGCTTCACCTGTAGACTTAGGGATGGAAACAGAGGACAAAGAAGATAGAAAAGCATAATAGGGTGATGACAAACGATGATAACTTAAACCGATATAATGGGGATTAGGATTAAGGGTGTTCCGTATACCTTTCCGAAGTGCAATCAGAAGAGACAAGTCCGCAGTAGGAGCAGGGTCAGGTGCAGGACATGAATCAACCGGGCCGGATGCTGGGCGAGGACGACGATGATATGTCAAGAGTGGAGTTTCTGTTGCAGGGAGTCTAGGAGGAGCCACACTAGTCTCTCCAACGGTTGGAATGTGTAGGACTTCTGCAGCGGAAGGTGAAGGAGGAGCTATAGTAGACTCCCTAAAGGCCGGTATAGGTAAAACCTCAGATATATCAAGATGGTCAGAATGGTCAGAAGAGGTAAAGAAAGGTTTAGACTCAAAAAATGTGACGTCGGCTGACATAAGATACCTACGAAGATCAGGTGAATAACAACGATAGCCCTTCTGGGCACGAGAATAACCAAGGAAGACACATTTGAGAGCACGAGGAGCTAACTTATCTTTCCCAGGGGCTAAGTTTTGAACGAAACAAGTGCTCCCAAAAACACGAGGGGGAATAGAGTATAAGGGTGAATGGGAAACAATACGTCATACGGAATCTGATTCTGGATGGGAGATGAAGGCATCCGATTAACCAAATAACAAGATGTGAGAACTGCATCGCCCCAAAAATGCAGCGGAATGAGAAGTGTGCGAGCAGTCTCAATAATGTGCCTATTTTTTCTCTCTGCAACCCCATTTTGCTGAGGGGTATAAGGACAAGAGGTCTGATGAATAATTCCGTGAGAAGTCATAAACTGCTGAAATTGAGAGGATAAATATTCTAAGGCATTATCACTGCGAAAAGTGCGAATAGAAACACCAAATTGATTTTTAATTTCAACAAAAAAATTCTGGAATATACACAACAACTCAGAACGATCTTTCATTAAGAAAATCCTAGTACATCTTGAATGATCATCAATGAAACTAACAAACTAAAGAAAAAACAGACTCTGCACGACTCTCAATACTGCGAGGAAAAGAGGCTCGGGTATGTTTCCCGAGCTGACATGACTCACACTCTAATGTGGATAAACTAGACAAACTAGGCACTATCTTCTGAAGCTTGGACAAGCTAGGATGTCCTAAACAACGGTGAAGTAGGTCCGGAGGATCTGCAACTAGACAGGCCTTGGAGGATTTTAGTGAGTTAAGGTAGTAGAGTCATTCTGATTCAAGTCCTGTTCCAATCGTCTGTCCCGTACTGCGGTCCTGCATAATAAAAGAATCATCAATAAAATATATACCGCAATGGAGGGTACGAGTCAAACGACTAACAGATGCAAGATTAAAAGGGCAGCCAGGGACAAAGAACGGAATTTAGAGTGACAGATGGTAGGGGATTCGCTTGTCCAACTCCTTTTGCTTTAGTTTGAGAACCATTGGCTAAAGTAACGTTGGGAAGAAACTGTGAATATGCAATATTTGACAAGGATTTATTACTAGAGATATGATCAGAAGCAACTGAGTCCACAATCCATTGTTCAACAGGACTAGACTGGGAAACACAAGCAAAAGAATTACCAGCAACAGAAGTATCAGTCTTAGCAACAGAGGCTACTTGTGGAGATGTCTGCTTGCTCGATATTTAAGGAACTCATTATACTCCCCTTCAGATACAGAAAATCTCTGGTTACCTGTAGTCTCGGTCTGAGCAAAATCGACATTTTTGGGTGGTCGACCATGTAAAGAATAGCACATTTCACGAGTGTGACCAAGTTTATGACAATAAGAATACTTGGGTCAAGATCTTCCAAAACGACCTCCTCCTCGTCTATTCTCCATAGTATGAGATGCCCGATTGTCCACTGATTGGGATACGAGGATAGATGAATCAAGCGTCTGTGATGAGCTCACTGGGTGACTTGGTGCTGCAGCAAGGCAAAGTAATCGAGAGAATAATTCATCAACTGCGGGGACAGTCAGACTAGCCAAAATCTGATCGCGTACTGAGTCGAGATCATTAGGAAGCCCAGCAAGAGTAAGAACTAGAAACAGCTTTTGTCGTTGCTCTTGCTGCTTTGCAACGCTAGCAGAAACTGGCATCAACGTCTCAAATTCCTCCATAACTGCCTGTACTTGTCCCAAGTAAGTAGACATATCTAATCCATGTTTCTTTAAATTTGTCATCCGCGATATCACATCATAGAAACGAGACATGTCATTAGTGTATAAAGTACGAGCCTTTTCCCAAATCAAATAACATGTTTGGAATGGACGAAACAAGGACATCAACTTGGAATCAATAGATCGCCATAAAATACTGCATAATTGAGCATCGATCTTCTCCCAATGTGCTTTGGCTTTTTCATCTCCTTCACTAGACTCCTTGATTAGATGATCTTGAACACCTTGACCTTTACACCACAACTCGACCGACGAAGCCCAAGCTAAGTAGTTGGAACCTCCCATTAAAGGTTCTGAGGTAATCATCACACCGGAACTGCCAGAACCCGGGTTTTTAGACCCAAAAAAATCGACTCCCAAAGACATCGTTGAATAATAGGAAGAATCAACGGGAACTTGCTGGAGAAGATAACAGAAACACTGGTTTTGCCGGAAAAGTACTGTAGCTGTCGGAAAAAGTCAGTGTAGTTGCCGGAAAAATTCATAGGGGTCGGAATCAAACGAAAACAGCATGGGTGGGGTCGGAATTGGTACACGACCCAACCGCCATGAAGAAATTTTTTCAAAAAGTGATGGGAAGGGGTTGCACGCGCCAGCGCGTGGGCTCACGCGCCTGAGCTTCTGGTGGCGCATGAGGGCGCGTGGGGTACTGTTTGCCGGAGATTTTTTGTGGGGTTTGGTCGCTGGACAGTGGAGGTTCTTGTGGTAGTGATGGATTTTGTACAGCACTGACAGAAAGAAGGCAGACGTAGACAGCCTTGAAAACGTCACCGGAAAAAGGTTTTCGGTGACTGATTTTTTCTTCCCGGAATCGCTGGAATTTATACACAGCGATAAATCTCTCACAATTGCTCTGATACCATGTGAGAAAGCACGGGAGAAAAATATGATATATTGATATTAAACATGATACAATGAGCCCTATATATACACATAACCTATCCTACTCCTAATACATATTGGGTTAGGGTTATTTTACTACTATTTACATATTCTAACAACCTGCATTATTGTCCAAGGACTGTTCAGTCTCTTCTTATTTTGCATATCTTTCGGAATGACCATATGAATTGTTCGGCTTCTTCCTCCTTTTTGTATTCGTTGTTATGTCCATGAATCCAAAGTACAACACCTATATTCATTCTGCTGTCTATCCAAAGACCTCACCTCGTTGACCCAAGTTTTTCATTCTTCTCTAGCTTTAGGTCTAGGAAGGCCCCTTCTTTATTCTGTGATACTCATTTTGAATTGCACTACATTGCCTCTTTAGTATTTCTATCTGTTTTGCTGATGTATCAGACATATAAGCTTAGAAAACAGATTCTTTTCAACCAACTTATAATTTCACAAAAGTATCATTTTCATGCAGAAATTATTATGATGAACAATAGAAAAGAAAAAGGAAGGTACATTTTTATGTGCATTCTTTGCTCTATTTATGTTGAGCGTACAAGTGTAACTGACAGATTATGTCATCCTTACAGGAAAAACTATGGAGCTTGATCCATTCAGGCTGCACAGATATTTTTGCCCCTGGATTGCATCTAATGGTGGCTCTCCACCAGGGTGGGAACAAACATTATCCGCTTTAGAGCGTCATGAAGAATCTTCTTCTTCTTTGTCCAGCTATCCTCCATCTTCCTTGATTAAGGTAAGGAAGAAGTAAACTGATAAATAAGATAGCAAGTTAGTTTGACTAACAAGGATAAAGACATTGTTAGTAGTAGTAATTTTCTTGATTGATGCTGTTAGCTGTAGTAATAATTAGGCTAGCTTATTTCGAAACAGATAACATCAGTAGCTAATTAAAGCAACCTAATTAACATGTAAACTCACATTTTGTTTTGGTGTTTAGCAGATCTATTGATGAAATGATGCTCCTTTCATTCGTTTAACAACAATCTATTTCTTCATGGCCTTGACTTGGAGAAATACAGTTTGGGCTTACTGTTCGGATATGATAACTTGAGAACTTAAGGCGAGATTGTTCACATTAAACTAATGATGTTAATAATTCCATTTGGACAAAAAAGAAAAAACATCCATTTGGGTGCTGCATTATTTACCTCAGGGAATTGATTGCATATTTAGACCAAGCATAGTACTCAGAGAAAATGGACAAGAGGGGTTGCTTACCACTTCCAACCGAGAGGTTGTGAGTTCGAGTCTCCCCAAGAGCAAGGTGAGAAGTTCTTGGAGGGAAGGATGCCGGGGGTCTATTTGGAAATAGCCTCTCTACCCAAGGGTAGGGGTAAAGTCTGCGTACATACTACCCTCCCCAGACCCCACTAAGTAGGATTATACTAGGTTGTTGTTGTTGTATAGTACTTTGAGAAAATATATGGTACTATCTTCCGTTGGAAAAAAGATTTATCTTTCTGGGGTCAAGATTTCGATCTTGAACTCCACATTCCTTTTACCCTTTCTACTTATGCTTTTAGTCAACTTATATGAACATGACAACTTCAATATCCATTTAATTTTTCTTAGTTAAAAAAGGAGTAAATGAGATCATTAGTCGAGATGAACGGTGATGTTGCATGCCCTTATAACACTGCTGAGGCATCCTCATACGGCCAAGTCAAAATTGAGAATCAGTTTAACAGGCTTAGGGATGTTACTTACCAGACTACTGTCAGTATCATCCTTTTGTTTGCTGATAATTGAAGACGATTTATCACTGGAGCTTCGGATTTGTAGCTTATTTAATTTGTCGAAATTTTGCTTGGTCGCAACTGTTTATTTGAACTTAATGGGTTAGTTTACCATGGTGTCAGTGGAGTTCTATCTGGTGGTTGACCCTTAACAGATATTGTTAGAGGAAATGGTGGGTTTAGTACTTCTAAAAAAAGTGTTTTTAGCCTCCAAGAAGCTTGGCCAAACATGCTATAAAACAGAAAAGCACAAGCTTCCTTTGATCTCTTGATACCAGACGGTCTGAGTAATGGGGTGAGTGCTACTTATTCCGTGCTTAATCTGTCTGCCATTGTACTTGTTTACATTTACTTCTATAGTCTAGTCTTACTATTAGGAAAAGATATTATCTATTCGCCTTCTATCCTTGTTTACATTACTTGTGTAGTTTTAATGCCAGAAAAAGGATTAATCTTACTTTATATATACTTTTATTTAAGAGAAGTTCTATCGTCAGAAAGCAAATGCTTTATCTTGTGTTGTTCCTGTGCAGGGGGATGATCCTGTTGCTTCAGTGCAAAAGCTTTTTACATCTTCCCCGTCCAAGCGAAAGAAGCTTGTTCGATCAAGTTAAATCAGCAAAGCTAACCACGTGCTAGAATATATCCCCCCATGGTCCCTGAGGAAATTCACCTGACAGACTGGGCCATAAGATTACCTTCCCAGTGGAGAAAAGTTTTTGCATCTTATTACCTGTATGTCACAACTGTGAGCTTGTGTAGTGGATAATTAATAAGTAAGACACTTTTGAGATAATTTCTCCAAAGTGAGCAACATATGTATTTTGTGAATGCTACTGTTAATTACTTGGAGAGAGTTGCAATCTGCTTTTTTGGTCGGAGAAAGTAAAACAAGGGGAAGACACTATATTTGCTGCCATCAATATAAACTTTCCGAGGAGAGGGAAAATTGCATCATGAATTTGTTTGGTACATAATTGTTGTACTCTTTTCACTTTGAGCAATTCTTCCTCTTAACAGAATCTAAAGGACAAAAATCTCTCAAACGCATCTTCGTCAATCCATCAAGCCGCAATTTGTTATTATCACCTTTGAGTAAGGTCTGTTGAAGCCTCTCTCTGCAACTACAGCCCTTTTATCTCCTATCAACTTAGCCACCCTGTTGATAATACCAAAAAATTAATGCATCTGTATGGTTCACTTGGTTGAATGATTTTGCATGGGTTAGTTTCTTGTGTAATCGTATGCATTATTATCCTAATAGGTAACTGTTATGTTTTATCTATACTGTGACATTTCTGATGGGAAACTGTTTTGTCTTCCTATTAGTTATTGAACATGCCAGATTGTCTGTTATATGAGTTCATATTTGGAGTCAATTTTCATTAAAAGCCACCAGATCAGCTTAGGTGATTGGGAGATGGCAGTACCTGAAATAAGGAGAACTGGTATTCTCTTTCACAGTTTTGACCTGGCCAATTCTCTCCACAACATCCATACCATCCAAGACTCTCCCAATGACCAAGGCTGAGGCATCTAACTCAGGTGAGTCTTTAACTGCAATAGTAAACTCTGTCCCATTTACATCTTTTCCCAGTTCTTCTTGGTCGATTTCCAGCTTTCCTTTTCGAGCAACCAGCTTCATCTTCGGAGGTGGTTTTGAGGGGTCCCTCACAATAATGCTGACACTTCTTGCTACATTCTTGGTTCCTTGACACCCTTCACTCTGTTTCTCCCATTCATCCACAAGGTTATCTATTGCCATAGTTCTTCCAGTGTTCTTTGCAAGTTCAGCATCCACACCAAATGATCTCAACCCACCATGTTGCACATAATTTGGCATTATCCTTGCGAATTCTTTTCTTCTGTAACTAACCCCAGCTGCTCCACTTACAAGTTTACTAAACCTTGCTGAGCCAACAGGTGTACTATCACCGTATAGCCCGATAACAATTCTTCCTATAGGTTCACCATCAACTGATACTTCAAGAAAAGCTCGCTTTGTCACATTCTGATCTGAACAATAATCGACTTCTCCTGAAGGCTCTTCTGGTTCTGGTTCTGGTTCTAGTTTATCAGGGCTGTCAGGAAGTTCATCTGCCCTTGCCCTTGACAAATTCAATGGCTCAATTGCTTGGGAGCCTAAGAGTAGAAGCAAGGATGAACTAGTGCCAATGGCAAGTTCTCTGCGCGAAAATTTGCAGCATTGGTTGGGAATTAGACGAGTTCTAGTTGTGGCTGAGCCTTGAATTTGTTTTGGAGGAAGGGGAGAAGCTGGAGACTGGAGAAACTGAGCTGAAGACTGCATAATTTTATGATTTGGTCCTTTTCTTCTTAAGGGAACTTCTAAATTCTGCCTCTCTAGTTATTTCTCAACTTTCTCTTCATTTTCTATGGGGGTAAGAAGTCTGCTTTTTCCTTTAATATACAGAATGATTTTTGTGGATAGGAACAGCCCAAGGCAATCTCCTCATATCTAATACGATCATGCTACTGGTTTACAGAGACTTGAGTGGGCCATCCTTTGCTTAACTCATTGAGAAGCATCAAACTTAAATAATAAATATTGTATTGTATAACAGGATGTACATAAAAATATAGATGTTTTTTCGATTATTATTTTGAGAGTGGTTATATAGTGTCTCTTTTCCTAAAGAATTTATGGTTGGGGCATGAAGTGTTCTTTTTCCTACTCTATATTATTTTAATTGTGGTCGAGTATTGTATGGTTTATATTTCCAAACAAGAATTTCTTTAGATGATCACACCATTTAATGATGTGTTTTCAGCGGACAAGAGGGCTTGCTCTGATGGTAAGCGAGAGGTTGTGAGTTCGAGTCTTCTCAGAGCAAGGTTGAGAAGTTCTTGGAAGGAAGGATGCCGGGGATCTATTTGGAAAATAATACCAACAGCAGTGTGTGAACGTGCTTGTGATCAAAACAAATTGAAAAATAAAAAGAAAAAATATTAAATGCAGTACATTAAAGTAATTACGAGGTTTTGTTTATTTACACAAGATACTACATTAAGAAGGAAAGTACATAACAATGGTATAAACTTGTTCTTCGTGTCATCACTTAAATTTTATTATCTCCATTCCCGACCCGCACAGTGATGAGTGTTTAATGTTACTAATAACCAGTGAATTGGTAATAAGAATACAAATTAGAGAATGACAATTATATAAAATCTAAATACAATTTTTTGATTAGTAGGTCAACTTCTATTTTCATATCTGATTAAAGATGTAGATTTTGATGGGTAATTGATACTACAGACATATTCGTTGTTTTTTAATGGATAATAGTGCTATCATAAGAATATACGTAATTCAAAAAGTAATCATATGTTGCTTGATGTTGCTTGTGGAAAAAACTTACCCGCACCGTATGAATTAATTTTTTTAGTAATAAGCGATCAACTTTAGTCGCTATAATTTCAGAAATTGTTAATTTTTTGGGAAATAACGACCAAAGTTGATCGTTTTTTGTGAAATTTGGTTTATATAGTGATCAACTTTGGTCGCTATTTCCCAGAAAATTGTTTTTTAATAGAAATGCGATCAAATAGCGACCAAAGTTGGTCGCTTTTCTTGGTATATTGCTGGCAGGAACTGCCTATTTTGGCAACTACACCACCAGTCATTTTACCAAAATTCCTAAATAGGCATTTTATGCCAGCAACAATAACATCAAGCAACAACAACAACTAAAAAACAACACCAACAACAACAACAATAACAACAACAACAAAATAACAACATTATAACGAACAAAGTATAAAGTTCAATAGAAATTTATTCTTTAAGCTAACCAAACTAATAAGTTAACTATTATCATAAAATCATTCGAAAATCGATTGTATTTGTCTAGTATAAACTAATAAGTTCAAAGATTGTTCTGTACATTATTATCATCACCGTTTGATAAACTTTCTTCACCATGACGGTATCCAGAATAGGCTACTTGTAGAGGATGGGAAGAACGATCACGGGAAGGACGCGAGGAACGATTCCACGGGGAAGGCGAGCCTCTGGCGATGACTCACAAGACCGGGGAATTGGAAAACTGCCAGAAGCTAGGAGAGATTTGATCTGCTCTTGCATGCCCTTGTACTAAGCTTGCATGCCAGAGTACTGCACATCTCTAAGCCTTTCTCTCTCCTTAGCGGCTTCTAGCTCGGATGTGAGCTTTGCTACAATCTCCCGCATAGAGGAGAGACTCTCCCCATCAAGTTTCTCAGCTTGGGAGGAAGTCCCTATTCCTTGCATTCCACACTTATGGCGATGCAATTTCTTATTATGAAGCCCGAAGGTTTTGCATCGATTATAGAGCCGTGAACAAAGTGACCATCAAGAACAAGTACCTTATACCTCTTATTGCAGACCTTTTCGATCAGTTGAATACCTTCCCCCATTTTGGACCGCCAACAGCCCGCGTCCACATTCTCTTAACATCCTCGTCCGATAGTTGGATTAGCGCGCTTGACTCATTAGGTGGCTGACTGCATATGAATTGCTCCACTTCAGTTGTAAAGTGACCCTATAAGAAAAATTACATTGAATTACTATTTTAAAATTTATATAAAGTAAATCAAAATTCTTAATGAAAAGTGAAAACTTACATGTACAGTCGAGGCTCGGCCCTCGACCCACCTTTCTTGGTCTATCTCTTTCTTCTTCTTTACAATTGAGTCTCCTTGAAGAGCTTATCTTGGTTCATCGAATGCCCCAACTTTTTTTCCTGAAAACTCATAAATTTAAGTTAATAAACAGAATACATATACTTTGAAAATAAAACTAAATTAAGCAATTACGTACCATTCTTCGTTTTATCGTCCCTAGGCTAATCACACCTCCAGTGTGCAAGGATCCTCCCTTCTCAGATGCCGGGGCTTTCTTTCCTTTTTCGTTCTTCTGTAAGAACTCTGCGGTAAGCCATTACCTTTGCAAATCATCCCATAAATTCTGAAGCAACCAGTTAGGCTTTGGTTCAACTGCCTAGCTTTGGAGAAACAATTGGACAACCACTTTCGAGCTTTTAGATGGAAATTTACAACCACTTTCGCGCTACAGCGGTGTTCCCATACACACTTGCTCTGTTTTTCAAAAGTCAAGTATTATATGAAAATATCATCTTTAGATGGAAATATCATAAAAGTTATATTCGATATATTATACTTAGATTTTATTAGCTAATAATTATTCAAAAGTGAAGTGCATTAAGTGCTTATAATATAGTATATAAGTGCATTATATATATATATACATACATATATATATATATATACATACATATATATATATATATATATATATATATATATATATATATATATATATATATATATACATACATACATACACACACACACACACACACAAAAATGCAATAAGTATTAGTGCATTAGCTAATAAAAGCTAAGTATTAATGCGCTTAACTTTTAATTAATTATGTATTAATGCGCTTAGCTTTTATCGAATATATATAAAAGCTATATTCATTATATATAAGCTAAATTCGATATAATATTAGCTAAATTCGATATATATAAGCTAAGCTATATTCTATAATACATATTTAGATGAAAATATCATAAATATGAAAAATTATACTGCTTAAAAGAATATTTATACCTTAAATTGATTGAAGATTGCCCCCTTCGGCGAGAATGAGAATTCACTCCAAGTCGCATAAGGATCGTCATAAAGCTTTCCGGTGGCTTTGGTGATAATCTTTGTAGTAATATTACTGAGGATGAACGTGCAATTTAATAAAAAAACACATTATATCTTAATAAAACTGTACAAAACAAAAAAAGCAAAAATAATAAATAACTCTTACCCGTCACCCTCAGGGACTATGATGATCCTGCCATCATAATGCACCTCCTCGTCATCATCAACATCATTGTCCGAAGCATGTATATTGGATGCATGTGTGGAAGGTGTAGGGGGTCAGAGCTAGTATCTCGCAAGCGAAGACCTGCAATAGATGGGGTCTCAGATGCAGATCGTTACGAGCCCTGAGAATGCAAGCCCTGGGAGTGCGACATAGCTGTATGGGCCGCAAGTGGATGATACACAGATGGCTGTGATCCATGTGGATGTGACATGGATCTATGCGATTCATGAGCTGCTGATGGATGCGATCTATGTGGTAGTGAGACAGGTAGACTGTATGCAGGTCGTACAGTCTATGGCCCTGTGAAAAAAGACCCGGCGTCTGCACGAAGGTGTAGGGCTGGTGATTCCCTGGCAGCTCAGAATAGCCCGTGGGTGGAGGCCCAGACATAGGCATAGGCACATGCATCTGTGAAGAGGCAGGAAGGGAATGAGTAGTATCTTCTACTATCCTCTTTGGTTTCCTAGCCTTTTCTTGACCCAAGAACCAGTATGATCGCTGTACCTCGACCCTTGCCTGTCATCTACATAAATGAGAGTTATTAATACTAGCTATAAATGAGAGTTATTAAAGAAACTAACTTTTTAAAGCTCATCGACGTATAGGTCCTTATCTGAGAATTCTTCTTCCTCACTAATTTGAGCTTCATTAGTTGACTTACAAATTGTTTGAGAACTAATGAAGCTCAAATTAGTGTCTGAGAATTCACACTGGAGCTTACATTAGTGTTAGAATATTTGAAGGAGAAACTTACAAATTGTTTGAGCCACATATCAAATCTCGTATATACAGCATCATGGCCAAATTGACCCACAAAGTGACTGTGACACATCAAATATTTTTAGTAGTTGCATTGAGATGTAATCATAGTAATTTTTAGATTTTGATAACTACTAAATCAATACTTACTTGAGATATGGTACAACTTTGGGACATTTAGCAACACGTGAAGTGTAGCTGACTTGTACTCCATATAACTCAAACTTCTCTTTCCAACTACCTTAGAACATCAGCCTGGTTGATTGAATATGGACAAAAACGGATATAATGGATCATTCCTAAGGTCGAACGTGTGCCTGTTGGGCCTATTCCTAGCACATGACACATTACTCTCAAAATAATAAGAACAAAAGTGGGCAGTTTCCTTCGAAAGATAAGCTTCGCATATAGATCCTTCAATCATATTCCTCTGCTTAACAAATTATTTGCATTTGTCAATTGTCCTACATAATTTCAGGTTAGCCAAGAAAATTTGTTTAAATTAAAATAGAAAATTACGTCAAACCTAAAATATTACCTCTCAAAGGAATACATCTATCTTCATTGAACAGGCACTCCAAGTCGTGCCTCGTGTACAAGGTGGATTGGAAGGTGTTCCATCACATCAAAAAATCCACATGGAAATATCTTTTCCATCTTAGTAGAAGTTACACGAATGTTCTGATCCATCCGGAGTAGGTTTTCTTCCTTTAACATGGAAGAACACAAGTTTTTGAAAAACAAACTAATCTCTTTGATGGGTTTCCAAATTCGTTCAGGCAAACCACAAAATGCAATAGGCACTAATGTCTCCATGAAAACATGACAGTCATGACTTTTCAAATGGCTCAACTTCCCTACCTCTATATCAACTTTTTCCCTAAAATTCGACGCATAACCCTCAATCATCTTCAATTTCGCTACCCAATCACAAATTTGCCATCTTTCCTCCAAAGTGAATGTGTAACTTGCTTTGGGCTTGAACACCTTACCATTGTTTGCTATCTACAAGTATAATTCAGGCAGCCTGCAATATTCTTGTAAGTCCATTCTAGCCTTCGGGTTATTCTTTGTTTTACCTTTAATATCCATCACCGTGTTGAACTAATTGTCAAAATAATTTTTCCCAATATGCATGACATCAAGGTTGTGATGGGAAAGATTATCCTTACAATAAGGTAACTCTCAAAATATACTCTGTTTCATCCAATTATGAGTAACACCGTATCCGGGGAATCTATAAGGTGGAGCTTCAATAACTTTACTGAAGTTCTGGACCCTCTTCTAAATTCCTCACCTGAAAGTACCGGAGGTGGGAAATCATATTCCATTTTTTTTTGGAATGCATTTTTCATCCTTCTAAACTCATGACCATGAGGAAAAAATTGACGATGACAATCAAATCATGATTGCTTTCGGTCATATTTCAAAGTGAACGCCTCACTATTTTCCATGCAGGAAGGACAAGCTAGATTCCCGGCAGTCATCCACCCAGACAACATTCCATACGCAGGAAAATTGTTAATTGTCCACATTAAATTAGCACGCAAAATGAAATTCTGCTTGGTTGATATGTCATATATTTCAACACCATCGTACCACAATTGTTTTACCTCATTAATCAAAGGTTGCAACTATACATCAATCAAACTTTTCGGATTACGTGGACCTAGGATAATACAATTTAAGAATATATATCGACTAGTCATGCGCAACTCTGGAGGTAGATTATATGGTGTAAGAAAGACAGACCAACATGAATATGGTGTGGCAGATACAGAAAAAGGCGTGAAGCCATCCGCACACAAACCTAATCGAATATGCCTTGGTTCACTAGCAAAATCTGGATATGTCCTATCAAAGTGCTTCCAAGCTTCTCCATATGAAGGATTACACATAACACCAGGTGGTCTTCTATTTTCAAAGTGTCATCTCATATGAGGAGCAGAACTCATCGACGCATATAACATTTTTAACCTAGGTATAAGAGGTAGATAATGCATCGACTTGATAGCAACCATTTTCCCATTGGAAATCCTCTTAAAACGAGGCTTTTCACAAAATTTACAACTGTCCAAACCTGTATCATCTTTATAATGTAACATGCAACCATCTTTACAACAATTAATTCTCATTGACGAAAGTCCTAACTTAGAAATTAATCTTTGTGCCTTGTAGAAATCACCAGGTAATTCGATATCAGGTCCAACTAG
Organism: Nicotiana benthamiana; assembly: GCA_034376525.1. Classification (NCBI taxonomy): domain Eukaryota; kingdom Viridiplantae; phylum Streptophyta; class Magnoliopsida; order Solanales; family Solanaceae; genus Nicotiana; species Nicotiana benthamiana. Next base: position 8,286,808 of record CM067325.1, read on the forward strand.
TGATCCTTGAGAAATATTCCAATTAAATTTCATACTTAATAATCTAACTGCAACAGGCAACTCAGACTGCAAACTTTCGTTACGTAGTGGACGACTAGCTTCCTCTAAAGCTTCATAAAAATGTTTTGTGTCATCATTAGGAGTTTGTTCAACATTTTCATTGGGTTCACCCCCTAAGTGCATCCCAAAATCATCCACAACCATATCGTAAATTCTAGAATCACAATTTTTGTATTCTCCACTGACCTACTACTTTCACCCACAACCATATTATGAAATATCTCATGGCTACTATCGATCTCTCCATGACTAGTCCACACAAAGTAATTCGCTATAAATCCCTTACTATAAAGATGAACCTTAACTTCCTACGATTTTCCAAACTTCATACAGTCGCACCTAACACAAGGGCACCTAATTACTCCTTCATTTATTTATGGCGGAAGTGACATTGCATGCCTAATAAATTCATCAACCCCTTCTACAAAATCCTCCCGCAATCCCCGTCGATTAGGATAATTCCTATTGTGCATCCAAGTACGATGTTCCATCTATATAAATAAAGCAAGAACAAATTAACTTAGTTAATTCAAGTATTTACAATGTATTTTTATTTAAGACAATGTATTTACAAGTACTCTTATTTAGGTATTGCTAATATATGAATTGTTTCTTTTCATAATTTAACTCAATATAAATAAATATAAGAACAAAAAGATCATAATTATTACCTTAAATTCATAAATCTAATGTAGTTCAAACCAAAAACCCTAATACTAAATAGACAAAAATTCTGAAAAACTACATAAAATTATATAGAAAAAATTAAAAATTTAAAAGCTAATAATGTATATTGCTAACATTGGTAGATTAATAAGGAGGATTAAAAAGCAGTGGGGGACAGCGGCTCCGGTGACAGTGGTAGCGGGGGACAGCGGCTCCGGCGATAGTGGTAGCGGCGGACAATGGTAGCAGCGGCGTGGTGGCGCGCAATCACAGTGGTGGCAAGGGGATGGCGGGATTGATTTCTGTAAGGGAAATAGAGAAGGGGAGGAGAATATGTTGAGAGAGAGTTTGGGAAATTTTTGATAAGAAAATAAGAGATTGGGAGGACAAACCAGATTTTGATTCTGGATTTAAAAATAGCGACCAACTTTGGTCGCTATTTTTGGTAGCAAAATAAGTATTGACTATTATGACAAAAATAGCGACCAAAGTTGGTCGCCAGGTTCTGACCGTTTGACTTGAATAGCGATCAACATTGGTCGCTATTTCTAAAAAAATTAATTTACTTTTATTTCAATTTATCTATCTATCTATATATATATATATATATATATATATATATATATATATATATATATATATATATATATATATATATATATATATATATATATATATATATATATATATATATATATATATATATATATATATATATATATATATATATATATATATATATATATATATATATATATATATATATATATATATATATATACTAAGTATACTAAGTATATAATATTATACTTACGATATAATAAGTATATAATATTATACTGACGATATAATAGCTCATATTATGTCGAATATCGCTCATATTAAGGAACATATTATAGATATATATATATATATATATATATATATATATATATATATATATATATATATATAAGCTACATTCGATATAATATTACCTAATATATATAAGCTTATATATATATATATAAGCTACATTCGATATAATATTACCTAATATATATAAGCTTATATATATATAAGCTTATATATATACATATATATATATATATATATAAGCTACATTCGATATAATATTACCTAATACACTTATATTTTTTTGGGTAATTAAGAATTTATTAATCACCAAAGTTGTTGCAAAACAATGTCATCGTCCAGCTTATACGCAATTGACTATCTAATCGTATCTATCTAACTAACTATCCCCTGTAACTATAAACTCCATTGTATTTTACAAGTTAAATTGCTGCATCTGCTGTCTAAGTTTAGGATTTCCTCTAACATTACATATATATGCAAGTTGTCTGACTAAAACTTCACAGCTACGAAAGACATTCTCAAATATACACGAGTTTATTTCCAGCCACAGAGCATAGTATACTTCAGCAGTCACCATTTTGAATATGTTGGCTCTACTTGACTTCCCTTTAGCTTTGCTAATTAGCCACTGGAGTCTCTGATCCCAGTTCTATGTTCTGGGATGCTCCTCTTGAATCCAATTCATTGTTTGCTCCCATAGCTCTATTGAATATGAGCAAGAAAGGAATATATGATCTCTGGTTTCTGTATGGTTTTGACACATCACACATATCTGATCTACATTCATTCCCCCATTGTGTTAGCCTATCCTTGGTTGGAAGTCTGTCATGAAGTACTAACCATAGGTTGAATACAGCTTTAGGTCGGGCATAATTCTGGATAGTTAAGTTCTTCCAAGAGACTCTCGGCAATTGCCCTATCTGTAATAGATATATCTGAGCACACTTGCATATTGAAACCTTGGTATTGCTGCAAAATACCTCTTGCTGCTATGATCTTTCTGACCAGCCAACTAGCCTGTCTGGGAACTGACATATTCTCTAACTGGTGCAGCTTTATATAGACATCATTTATCTATTTTATCCATAGCTTGTCTTTTTTGTGAGCTATATCCTAACAGAGCTTTGCAATTGCAGCTTTGTTCCATAGAGATAAGTTAGTAAGATTCAATCCACCAGCTGATTTAGGAGTACACATTCTCTCCCAAGATACATAAGCTTTTTTAGTGATGGAATTTGATCCAGACCAGATAAAGCTTCTACATATTGCTTCAATTAGCTTAAGTATTTTAGCTGGAATGATGAAGAGTTGAGCCCAGTATGCTTGTATTCCAAACACCACAGATTGGACAAGTTACAGTCTCCCAGCATGGGACAGTTTCTTGGCAGTCCATAATGTGATCCTAGCAGTAATCTTTTCCACTAATGGTTGCCATTGAATCAGTGACATCTTCTTAGTGGATAAAGGAATGCCAAGATATTTGAAAGGTAATTCTCCATGAACAAAGCCAAGGTGATCAATAATCTGCTGTTGCATTTCTTGTTTAACTCCTCCAAAATATACTGAGCTTTTGCCCAGATTAACCTTCAGTCCTGAAGCTTCAGAGAATTGAGAAATATTGGAACATAGCTATGACAGACTTGATATGTCCTTTAGAAAATAAGAGTAAATCATCAGCAAAGCTTATGTGAGTAATGCCCAGTTTTTTACATCTAGGGTGATAGTGAAAAGTTTGATCTTTCCTTAGTTCAGCCAGTGATATGCTAAGGTACTCCATGACTATTGAAAATAGGAGTGGGGATAATGGATCACCTTTCCTGAGGCCTTTAGCAGCTTCAAATGGTTCTGTTGCTTCTCCATTAATCAGCACTGTAAAGCTTACTGTTTGAACACATTCCATGATCCAGTTAGTGAATCTAGTTGGGAAACCCATCCCCTCCATTACTTGTTGTAGGAAAATCCACTCAACAGAATCATATGCTTTCTGAAGGTCAATTTTAATCATACATCTGGGAGTCACATGAGCTCTGGTATAGTTTTTGATCAACTCATGAGCCAAGATGACATTATAAGCAATCTTCCTGCTTGGAATAAAACCTGCTTGAGACTCACAAATGATAATAGGCATGAGCTTCTGTATCCTGTTGGCCAGGATTTTAGAAATCATTTTGTATAGTACTGAGTAGCATGCAATTGGTATATACTCTTTAACTGTGGATGGTCTGGAGACTTTGGGGATTAAGGTAATAGTGACACAGTTTATTGGCTTATACATCTTGGTTGTTTGGAAGAACTCCTTGATTGCACTTATGAGCTGCTTGCCAACAATGTTCCAAGACTTCTTGAAGAATACAACATTATAGCCATCAATTCATGGAGCTTTATCATCCCCAATTGCTTTTAGGCTCTCCACAATTTCAAGATCAGTAATATCAGCACATAACTCCCTTCTCTGTTGCTGTGTTAGGATTGGGCCATTAGCCATATACATTCTGTTTATGGCTGGAAAGAATGTAGCTGATGATCCCATTAGTGACTTGTAGAAACCAATAATCTCCCTTTTAATGCCTGCAGGTGTATTAACTTTATTTCCCAGTGCTGTAGTGAGTTATGTGATCTGTTTATATTGAGTTCTTTCTTTCAGGACAACAGAAAAGTATTTGGTATTAGAATCTCCAAGTTGAATCCATTTTGCTCTAACCTTCTGCTGTAATATACTTTCTTCAATCAAGGACCATCTTTCCAGCTTCAATACTATCTCTTTCTCTTTCTGCTGCAACTCATCACTATATATCAATACCATTTGTTCCTGTATGTCTTTCAATTCCTGTCTGCTATGCTCAATTCTCTGAGTAATGTTCTTAAACTCCTTAACATTTAAAGTCTTTAGGGGACCTTTCAATGCTTTGAGTTTAGCCCATACTGATTTCGTAGATCCAAGGTTGTTATAGTGCCAGTTATCTTCCACCATCTGCTGAAAATCTTCATGCTCAGTCCATGCATTGTAAAATTTGAAAGGTGTCTTACCTTTCCTAGTAACTGCTACCAGTGTCACTATCATAGGATTATGGTCAGATATTAGAGGTTGTTCATATACTGTTTCCACATGACTCCACTTGATCATCCACTCATAGTTACCAAATACTCTATCCAGTCTGCCAGAGACTCTTTCAGTTCCTGACTGCTTGTTTGTCCAGGTGTAGTAGTCACCCTTCCAAGGTAGTTCTGAAAGCCCAGCATGTTGTATACATTGACTAAACTCTTGAGTCTCTGAATATTTAACAAGATTACTTGATTGTCTATCCTTGGCATATAACACAGCATTGAAATCTCCAGCAACTAACCAAGCTTCATTTATAGCTGATGAGTAGTCCTGCAGATGCCTCCATAGAGATCTTCTTTGCTCCAACCCGTTATGCCCATATACCACAGTGAGGTAGCAAGTGACATCACCATTAATGCTTCTGACTCTGCAGTGTATCAATTGAGCCTCTTCCTGGATACCAGCAACAGTGAACATATTTGTGTCCCATAAAACCTATACTCTACCATTTATAGCACCATTATAATTTGTTAGAGAACCCCAACCAGGAGCCAGCAGATTAGCAATTCTTCTTGCGTTTGTTTCCTTAACCTTAGTTTCTACCAAAACAACAAGGGTTATTTTATTTCTCCTTATATACCCCCTAACTTCTTTTTGTTTATACCTTTTATTTACACCTCTAATATTCCAGAATAACCACTTCATTCGCAGTTGTTTGGTCCACCTCTATCCCCTGGTGGAATCTCATGCCTACTATTGGAGACTGCTTCAAAACGATTGCTAACAACAATAGGAGATAAAGGTGAAAAGTTGATGAGATTGAATTCGGGACTCTGAACTTTCTTCCCTTTCTCTTCCTGTTTTGTCTTCTCTGTTACCAGTTTTGGAGATTCATTAGGCTCTTTATGGATCTCATTCTTCTGACTTGCCTCATTTGCAACACTCTGTTGAATTGGTACCTCTTTTTGGATAGTAACAGTTTGCACTGGAGCCTTGGTTCTCCATTCCTGAGTTACTTTTGCCTTCTTCATTTGAGTAGGTTGGTGTGTGTTTAGCTTCATTTAGGCCGAGCAGCTATGACCAATAATTTGACACTTTTCACAATAAGAGGGTTTCCAGTCATATACAACTTCTTGTAGAAATTTCTTCCCATTTGGATCCATTAACCATATTTCTCTCAGTAGTTCTTTAGTGACATTCATCTCTATAAGCATTCGAGCATATGATACTCTAGTTTGCTTGGTTGTGCATTCATCCGCAAAGATAGGCTTCCCTAAGACACTTGCAATTCTGCTTAATGATCTCATTCCCCAACAAGACATGGGAAACTTAGGAAACTTTACCCATAGAGGGATATCAACAAGGAATTCCTCCGTGAAGTCAAAGTCTGGAGACCATTGCTTAAGGATCGTGGGTCTGTTTGCTATAGAGTAAGGTCCTGCACATAGGACTTCCTTAGCATCATCAATTGTTCTGAACTTAATTATGTAGTACCCTTCCTCATGATAGAACAAGTCTGGCCCAATGGAGGTTAATAAACCTCTTCATCGCATTAAAACCAGGACCATCCCCTAGGATATACACAATTAAAGCACATTTCCACTTTTTCTCTTCCTCTTCCATCTCTGTTTTGTTCAGTTGCACTATTGGTTGACCATCGACCATTAACTGAGGTATGTAATCTAGAGCCATACCATTTGATGCAAATCTATTTTCCTGGAAAAGGTTAGCCCAGTTCTGTTTGGGTATCTCAGTTCTATTTTTGATGTCCTCCGATTTCTCCACTACTTCCTTCACTGGTTGGATTTGGACCTACATTGACTTCTGCATGTCTGCAATTCCGTTGGTTGTCTTCTTCATCAGATCTGAAACTGCTTCAATCGAAGCTGGGTAGGTTAGATCCAGCTCCTTTGACACAATAGGTTGTTGCGATGTCAATCTATTTGCCTCATTCTCATCTTCAACTGGTGAATCGACACTCTGCACAGATGAGGTCATGGAGAGTGCTTTCTCCATAATACACTTATATTTAGTGCATAGTATAGCATAAGTATGTATATATATAAGCTACATTCGATATAATATTACCTAATATACTTATACTTAGTGCATAGTATAGCGTAAGTATATTATATATATATATATATATATATATATATATATATATATATATATATATATATATATATATATATATATATATATATATATATATATATATATATATATATATATATATATATATATATATATATATTAGCTACATTCGATATAGTATTACCTAATACACTTATACTTAGTGCATAGTATAGCCTAAGTGTGCCTGTGTGTGTGCCTGTGTGTATATATATATATTAGCTACATTCGATATAACATTATCTAATACACTTATACTTAGTGCATAGTATAGCGTAAGTGTGTATATATATATATAAAAAAAAGCTACATTCGATATAACATTACCTAATACACTTATACTTAGTGCATAGAATATCGTGAGTGTGTGTGTGTGTGTGTGTGTATATATATATATATATATATATATATATATATATATATATATATAAGCTATATTCGATATAACATTACCTAATATATATAGACATACATGCACGCTTCGTAATACTATTCATCCCTTGTATTACAAAAGTGTTAACGACTAACATTTATATTATTTATTTAGTAAATACAAAAGTGATTTTTAATTTTGGCCAATGTTGATCTAAATAGCGACCATCTTTGGTCGCTAAATATACATAATTTTAAATTAGTGACCCAAGTTGGACGCTAAATTTAAATCAAATTTATTTATCTTTTATATAATATTTAAAATACTAATATTATTGTTAAACGTTAGAACTGGGTCTCAGGTTAGCGATCAAAGTTGGTCTATATTCTACTGAGCTTTGATCGCTAAAGTTGAATTATATTTATTTATATTTTATAATTTTAAAAAAAAAAATTATAATTATTAAAATTTTATAACTGGATCCCGTTAGGCGACCAACGTTGGTCGCTAATCTGCGTAATTCTTTGACCAAGCAAGTCCGACCAGTCCAGTCAAGAGTTTTACAAAAGTTTTGATCAAGTAGCGATCAAAGTTGGTCGCTAATTTAATTATTATTTTATTATTTTCACCAGTTTCGCGACCAACTTTAATCGCTTTTTTTGACAGACCAACTTTAATCGCTTTTTATAGAAATTCTAATAGTGTATCAGGCAAGGTGACTCGCTCTTACCATACTTTTTTATTATGTTCATGAAAATATTATCTCGGAGGATAAAAAACATGGTGGATTACAATTAATTCACCTCAAGTATACTTCTCTAAATATTGTTCAATAGCTGATAAGAATTTTATACTTTATTCATTTAATATGATGGAAGGTGAATCTTTTGGAAAATATTGGAGATTTCCTTTCTTTACTTCAAAGTCCACCAAAAGAGATCTTCAATTTATAATTGATAATTTCAAAAATAGTCTTGCAGGCAAGAAAACGAACCATCTCACAATGGCATGGCGTACTACATTAATAAAGGCAATGTTGAATACAATTCCAAATCATATAATGCAAATTATATCACTTCCGACATATTTAATTTCAAGATTAGAAAGCTACAAAAAAAAAAAAACTTTTTCATAACCGACTACCACCATAGGCATCCTTTCTAATGTCTAAATAAATTACTACACCACCTTATGGAAACATAATATCAATGCCAAACCATTCAATTGGATTGCTCCCACCACCAATAATCAAAGGCCTTTAAATCAGAACAAAGTTAATTTTACCGTCGCTACTCTTCTCCGACTTAATAACTACCAATCCACCAACCGTAGCAGATACCTCCCGTTTTATGCAACAACTCCTCATCATATAGTATGGGGGCTAACTTCACTGTCACTTCGTCCTACCAATCAACTAATGAATATCACTATCTAATAAACTCCTTCGCCCATAAACAAACTAAATTGCGTCTATATGTCTAATGAACACCCTCCCCTCAATCTGGAATCTTTAGATTGAATACGAATGGGGCAGTCAGTACAGCAAAATCACACACGGGCTTTGGTGGCGTATGCAGAGATAACACATGGAACTGGGTAATGGACTATACTAGACATCACTGATTGACCAGTGTTGTAGATATCAAACTTTTGGCATTGCTACGTGGGACACAACCTAACTCCACTGGAAATCCAAATAGATGCACAAGAGGTAATAATTATGCTGCACAGCCCTGCCATAATGTACTCATCTTTGTTAACGCGCAAATAGAGAGCAAAATATGATGGCGGATCAACTCGCACATTTTGGAATGGACCTATCGGGCAACACCATCACTTTTTTTGCAGATCCTCTACACTTTATCTGGCGGCAACTCATGGAAAATAAGCAGTGCCATATGAAACTTAGAATGGCTAGCATAAATTTTTTGTACACTATTGGACGTGCCTTCCACAAGCACTGGCTCCAGCAAAATCCTACTTCATGAGCCCGCCAGAAATATTAGTCATAATACAACAATGCACACTAGTGCCGATAGTAATCTTCCTGGGACTTTTTGTAATTCTTTCCAAGCGCAGACGCTCCACGTACTACATGATTATTTAATATAAAGTAGCCTTTTAAACCAAAAAATAAATAAATTTATTGGTGCATACACTTCTTTGCGTACTAATAGAAGATTCAGTAGCTACAACGTCATCTGCTTCTTCAAGATGAACTCCATGTTGAGGCGTTAATCGGAATGCTGCCAGTATATCATCATCTTCAATTTACTTATGAGTATAATTAGTTTTTTGTACTTTTTAACTCTGGTTTTGAATCCATTGCTTGTCTTTAGTCTATATTTGTTACCAAAAATAGATGAATACTAGTTTAAGTTGGTTGCATTTTTAATTTGTTTAAATTCACATAGGGGATTGGGGAGATCGATGAGGATGACACACACCGTATAGGAGTGGGGTGGATGAAGTGGAAGTTAGCGACGGGAGTCCTATGTGACAAGAAAGTGTCTCCGTTACTAAAAGGTAAGTTTTATAGAGCAGTAGTTAGGCATGCCATGTTGTATGAGACCGAGTATTGGCCGGTTAAGAAATCACACATTCAGAAAATGAAAGTAGCAGAGATGAGGATATTGAGGTGGATGTGCGGGCATACAAGGATGGATAAGATTAGGAATGAAGATATTCGAGAGAAGGTGGGCGTGACCCCCACGGAGGACAAGATGCGGGACGCAAGACTCAAATGGTTCGAGTACATTCAGAGGAGGAGCATTGATGTACCTGTGAGAAGGTGTTCACGACTGGCTGTGGTGGACACGAAGAGAGGTAGAGGGAGACCAAAGAAGTATTGGGGAGAGGTGATCAAGCAGAACATGACGCAACTTAGGATTACTGAGGACATGACCCTTGATATGGAATTGTGGAGGTCGAGCATTAAGGTTGTAAGTTAGGTGGAAGTTATTGATATTTCTACAACACATTAGAGTGAGACTAGCCAGTTAGGAGTAGTCTTAAAATGCTACTGATCCGGATATTACCTTCCATCCTTATCCTTTTCTTTTCTCTTTCTTTTTTTTTCTTTTTCGTATTTCTTGTGCTCCCTCCGTTTTATATTAAATGAGGTAATTTTCTTTTTAGTTTGAATAAATGACACATTTCTAAATTTGGAAATAATTGAACTTTAAACTCTTTATTTTACCCTTTTTGCTCTTAATGAGAAGTTGTTATAGTCACACAAATGGCATGGCCCCACAAACTTTTACCCCTTAACTTTTACGATCACAAGTTTCAAAAGTCTTTTTTCTTTTTTCTTAAACTCCGTGCCGAGTCAAACTACCTCAAACAATATGAAACAGATTGAGTATTTCTTATATTGCTGCTATTTTGGTATTTTATGTTATGTTATGCATTTTATGTTATTTTACTATGAGTCTATTGATAGTACTAATATATCGTCTCTTGTTGTTTTTTTGAGTCGAGGGTTTCCTGGAAACAAACTCTCTGCCCCTTCGAGTAGGGATAAAATCTACGTATATATTACCATTCTCAAACATCACTTGTAAAATTATAGTATATTGTTATTGTTGCTGTGATTAAATTCACAAAGGCATGGTGATTGGGTGTGTGCTTCACTAGTTCTTTTTTAGTTCCTTGACATAATAAAACAAAACAAAGACTATAGTACTCAACTGCTTGTGCCATATGACGAGATTTTTCTACGTCCTATAAGCTATATTATGTTCATTCATACCGATATAAGGAATATTTCAAAATTAGACCTTTTTGTTTACATCTTTTTTGGAGCTCGAACGCGAGGTGTGAATATTAAGTCCAGATTATGGTTTAAATATTTTTTGATCTATTTCCTATTTCAAATATTAAAATAATATCTAACTCAAAGTCAATGTCGAATATTTTTCAGCAAAATATGTTAATATGGAATTAGTTATGGCAAAACAATACAATCTCATTTTTCACATTAAAACGATAGATAAAACTGTTATAAAATAATTGATAAATGCAAAATGTACTTTCATAAGTACAATCAGACATATTTATAATAGCATCATTATATTATATAAGAATCAGTCTCTATAAAAGTCAAGTCTCCTTTAGTCGCTATATAATAATTATTCTCCATAAAAGTCAAATTCCCTTTAAAATCAATTTTCATGTTATGTTATAACTTATAATATATTTTTGTATAATAGTATTTTGTTATAACAATAAAAAATATGAAAGAAACATGCTGTTAAGATTTGAATATAATAGAAATTGGAATAGAGAGATTAGGTATACTTTCTGTAGAGAGTTTTGGGAGAATTAATTTTCTCATATTGCTCACAAAAGTATATATAGAGTACAGAGAGGTATCAAATCCTATCAACTATAAGACTGTACAATAATGAAAGAATATCTACCAATAATAAAAAGATACACAAAAGATATACACAATATATCCTAATACGCCCCCTCAAGATGGAGAGCCGGAGGACACGCCAATCTTGGACATCAGCAGAAGAAGCCGAGGACGAGATAAGTGCTTGGTGAGAGCATCAGCAAGCTGATCGGCAGAGGATACACGAGCAACACGAAGAGACCCATTCTGAACCAATTGACGAACAAAGTGATAATCAATGGAGATGTGTTTCATGCGCGAATGAAACACAGGGTTGACACAGAGGTAAGTGGCGCCAATGTTGTCGCTGTAAATGACAGGAGCAGCCGGAAGAGGGACATGAAGCTCGCGCAGCAGGGAATGAAGCCAACGGACTTCAGCGGCAGCAGAAGCAATGGCATGGTATTCAGCCTCAGTAGAAGATCGTGCAACGGAACGCTGCTTTTTGGAGCTCCAGGAAATAAGATTAGGCCCCAGAAAGACAACATAGGCACCAGTCGAGGAGCGGTCATCACAGTTTCCACCCTAATCAGCATCAGAGAATCAATGCAGAGGTATAGCAGATGAAGGACGCAGCCAGACTCCAAGTCACGCGTTCCATTCAGATACCGGAAGAGGCGCTTAACTGCACCCCAATGAGTGACAGTAGGAGCGTGCATGAACTATGAGAGTTTATTCACAGCAAAGGAGATATCATGACGAGTGAAGGAGAGATACCGGAGGCCCCCAAGGGCCTGTCTATAGGCGGATGCGTCTGCAGGAGCCGAGCCATCGGCCAGATGAAGGCGGGTGAACGCCGCTGTTGGCATCTGAACAGGGTTGGATTCTAGCATATTATGACGAGTCAAAAGATCAACAACATATTTACGCTGAGAAAGAAAAAACCCCTTGGAGCTGCGCAGAACTTCAACACCAAGAAAGTAGCTTAGATCAACCATGTCTTTAAGAGAAAATTTAGTCCCGAGAGATTCAATCACACGGTTCAAGAAAGCAGAGTCACTACCAGTCAATATGAGATCATCAACATATACCAAAAAATAGGCTGTAATACCAGAATGCTGAAAGACGAATAGCGAAGTGTCAGAGGTAGTGTTGACGAAACCCATAGCCAAAAGGCATTGGCGGAGCCCACTATACCATGCCCGGGGTGCCTGTTTGAGACCATAAATAGCTTTCTGTAACTTACAGACATAAGATGGATAGGCTTTGTCAACAAAACCCGGTGGTTGTGCCATGTAAACATCCTCTGTAAGTCTCCCGTGGAGAAAGGCATTGTTCAGATCCATTTGACGAAGAGGCCAGCCCTTGGATACAACTAGACTAAGAACCAAACGCACAGTTGCCGGCTTAATAACCGGACTGAAAGTCTCCTGGAAGTCTACACCTGGACGCTGATGAAAGCTTTTCGCAACAAGCCGAGCTTTGAACTTGTCCACAGTACCGTCAGGCTTTCGTTTGATACGATAAACCCACTTGCAGCCCACAACATTCTGTGAAGAATCAGGCGGAACAAGATCCCATGTGCCATTCCGTAACAGAGCATCAAACTCCAATGACATAGCAGCGCGCCAGCGCTCATCAGACACAGCACTAGACAAAGTTTGAGGTTCTGTAACAGCTGGAGAGGTTACAGCAGACATACCAAACTTCCTGTTGGGCGTATAGATGTTATTTTAGCTGCGAGTTTGCATGTGATGACCACCCTGAGAGGATGAAGGTGGCGGCATAGTGGGTGTAGCGGCGGCAGGGGCCGCTGGTGGTGCCGCAAGCACTGGTGGCGCGGGCGTTGGCGCCGGCGGTACGTCCGGTGAAGGATCGCTAGTGGGAGCGGTGGCAGGTACTGGCGGAGGCAGCGAAAGGACGTCTAGGGAGACCAGAATGGGGACAGGTGGAGACTCGGGGTTAGACAATTTGGAGAACGGGAAGATATCTTCATGGAAGGTGATATGACGCGAGACGAAGATTTTAGACGTGGATGGATCAAAGCATAGTTATGCGCTTTGAGTAGTAGAGTAGCCGAAGAAGACACAGGCACGAGATCTAGGTCCCATTTTGTGTAAGGTGTAGGGCCAAAGCCAGGGGAAGCATTGACAGGCGAAGACACGCAGTTTGGCAAGGTTGGGGCGCCTATGGAAGAGAGACTCAAATGAGGAGAGCATCGAGAGATTTGTCTTGGGAAGACGATTAATGAGATAGTCTGTTGTGGCAAAGGCATAAGGCTAGTAAATGAGAGGTACATAGGCATAGTGAAGGAGAGTGAGACCAGTATCGACAATATGACGGTGACGGTGTTCAGCATAGCCATTGTGCTGAGGTGTATGAGGAGGTGAAGTGAGATGTGAGATGCCATTGGAGGCAAGAAAAGAGCGTAAAGCTAGGAATTCACCCCCATTATCAGTATACAGAAATGATTTTAGCAGAGAAATATTTTTCTACAATGGATTTAAAAGTGGGAAAGGTTTGTAAGACATCAGATTTACGGCGTAAAGGAAAAAACCAAACATACTTAGAAAAATGATCAACAAAAATGACATAATATTTAAATCCTTCATTAGAAATAATTGGAGAGGTCCATACATCAGAAAAAATAAGCTCCAACGGAGCGGTAGAAGATAAACTTGACTCAGAAAAAGGTAACTTATGACACTTATGAAGCTTGCAAGAGACACAAGCAAAATCAGACACACTACTGGACGATATACTGCTAGAAGACACTAAATGACGCAGGATTTTGGCTGACGGATGACCAAACCGAGAATGCCACAATGACGCAGAGAACTTTTGTGCCGTGAGGGCGGACGGTAGACGGGAAGACGCCAGCCAGTAGTAGGCGTTGGCCCTATGTGGGCAGCTGACGAGTGTTGCCCACGTGCGACGATCCTTTACCTGAAAATCAGTATCAGAAAAAATAACATTAACATCATTGTGACGACATAATTGAGCAACAGAGATCAAATTTTTACGCATATGTGTAACACAAAGAGCCCCAGCCAATAAAAGAGAGGAATAACTGATAAGTTGTCCAGTATGAGTAATTTTTAAACCTTCACCGTTACCAATAACCACATCATCGAAACCAGTGTAAGGACTGTGAAGAGACATGTTGGCAAGATCAGTGGTTATGTGATGAGAGGCACCAGAGTCCAGGATACAATCGGATGTATAGAGAATTGTCGGAGAGTGATGGGCTGTGTGAGCAGCCGGATAAGGCAGCGGAGCGTATGCTGGCCGCGGAAGTGGTCCACTGTAAGGAGGCTGATTGGCGCCAGATACGGGATAGGACGGACAACGGCGCGCGGAGTGGCCAAATTCACTGCAGAGCTGGCACTTCCCATTGTACCCGCGAGATTGGCCATCGTTGGAGTAACCACCGCGACCGGAGGATGAACCACGGCTGCCACGGCCGCGGCCACCGAAACGGTTACGGCCGAACTGCTGACCGGCGACGAAGGCAGCCGACAGAGCCAAATCAGATGCGGCGGAGGTGGCCGGCGCACGAGGAGTAATCTAAGCCTCCATGCTTAACAGCTTGTCATGTAATTCAGCAAAAGAGATGGGAGATTCGCGGGCTTGGATGGCATGAGAGAGCTCCAGATACGAATCATCAAGACCATTGAGAACCTTAATGACAAGATCCTCAGAATCAACAGTAACACCCAGGAGAGATAAATCATCCACAATCACGCGAATACCATGCATAAAATCAGTAACAGATTTAGAAGCTTTTACCGTATTATGGAGCTGCTGTTTGAGAGCCATGATACGACCACGAGAAGCAGTGCTGTATGTGCGCGCGAGGATGTCCCAGGCCTCTTTAGAAGTTTCCGCAGCGGCAATAAAGGATATGATCGTCGGTGTAATCGACGATATGATGGCACTGAGAATAAGATTGTCCAGGCGAAACCAGTAAGGATATGATGGATTGGGGGAAGTCACCTCCTTGTCGACGATAGTGGCTGGTGGGCACGGCTTCGATCCGTCCAAGAAGCCGAGGAGGTCGTAACCCGTAAGAAGGGTTCGGAATTGGAATTTCTATGCCAGGTAATTAGTGGAATCCAATTTGAGTGGGATCTGAGCCGATGCATTGATGTCAATCTGCTGGAGAAGATCGTTTAATGTCGTAACGGCCATGAAGCGCGAGGCAGAGGAGAAGAGGCGCTGATCGACGTCGAGAGAGAGGGCTGCCGATTAGTGCAGCGGCGGTGTGGCACCGTGAAGGTCGGCGGCGCTGGAGGTAAGAATTAGAGTTTCTTTGACGATAAGCCACTGGCGTATGATACCATGTAGAGAGTTTTGGGAGAATTAATTTTCTCATATTGCTCACAAAAGTATATATAGAATACAGAGATGTATCAAATTCTATCAACTATAAAACTGTACAATAATAAATGAATATCTAGCAATAATAAAAAGATACACAAAAAATATACACAATATATCCTAATATTTTCTTGTGGCTATGACCCGTCTCCTATCTGAAAAGAAAAAAAAGAGTATATCCAATTCCTACGTGGGAATGGACCCATTTTGTGCACTAGAATACAGAAAAAAGGAATAAAGCAAAAGAAAAAATAATAATAAAAAAAGGAGTATTAAATGGAGAGGGAAAAACAGTTCAGTGCATACATACACTAGGCAGAAGGCAGAAAACAGCTTCGTTACCTCGCGGTTGACAAGTAACACCTAAAACAAAAAACGGGAAGCGGTTTCATCTGGATTCTTCTTCCTCATTCCGATTCGTGTAATCTCTTCTCTTTTCCTCCTCTATAAATTCTTCGCTAACTATTCCCTTAGGGGTTCACACAACTCAAACAACAATGGCAGCGGCGACAGTGACCGCGGCCAAGACGGCCGACTCCTACATTGGGAGTCTCATTTGTTTGGTTTCAAAATCCGATATTCGTTATGAAGGTTTTCTTTTTCATCTCGACTCTCACGATTCCACCATTGGTCTTTGTAACGGTATGAGTACTATTTTTTGCTTTCCTTCTCTTACTCTGATACTGATTTTTGTTCCTTTTTTTTGGTTGTATCTATGTCTTTTTTTAACGTTATGTTTCTTATCTATGCCAATTCCTAGCGGTTTCGTGGTTTTCTTGTCTCCGTTTTAAAAATAAAGAGAATAAATCATTCTCTTATTAATTTGGAATTCTGTACTGATTTTACTGTGCATGTGTGTCATGTGAGTTCTGGTGATCAGCATTAGTAAATTGAATCTTTTACTGGTAGCTAGTATTACTGTTGTTATCAGTTATCATATTTGTTTCTGTTATAATTGAAGTTCTGTTCCGGAGGATAGAGAAAGAAGGAAAAAAGATGTAAATTTTTCAAGAAAAGAATAATAAAGATTAGAACTTCTGAAATTATATGATGAAACATTCAATCACATGGACTGTACCAAAAGAAAATCAATCACATGGAGTGTTCCAAAAGAAGATCAATCACATTGTTTTAAAGATTGGGGATGTAAGTCATCTAGTGTTAAGGAAGGGGAAAGATGGGAAAATTGTATGAAGTGGAAAGTGGAAAGCCGATAGCATTTAATCAAGGGGAGAGAGAATAGGAAGGAAAATGCTTCTATGGATTGTGCTCTGCAAAAAGAAAGATGACATGCAATGACAGTTCATTGCACTTCTTTCTCACTACTTTGTTAGGGAATATCCATGTATAGTACTTTGCAAAATAGAAGAGATTTAATGGAGCAAAGAGATAGGGAATGAGTCTTGGAAAGTTCCATAAACTATTCTTTCTCACTACTTTGTTAAGGCATGTGTAAAACCTAACAGCACCAAGCAACATGATAGAGCTGTCATTAAACTAATTAAGAATCTTCAGAAGTTTAATGACACCTTCGGAATTCACCAAATTAGGAAGCAAACATCTTAGTAGGATATTGATCAATTATACCAAATGCAGCGGGGTATTCAATACCGGGAGTAACTTTGAGATGCATACGTGTAATAGGGATCATAGAGTCTACAACCTGCATCTCCTTTTCGAGCAAGATTCATTATGTTGCCAATTTTTCTTTTGTCTTCTTCTTCCATTGCAGTCCACATCCTTGTTTTGTCTGCGATTTGTGAATTTGGAAGCGGAGGTTGTCACGTAGATCAGAAGGTCATGTTTGACTTGAAAGAAAGTGACATCTATAATTATTTTGAAATAAGGCATCTCTAATTATTACACAGTTGGTAAACTGGAAATTGTTAACTTTGTTTAAACCTATATTAGACCAGGATTTTGCACACCATTCTAGACCAGCTTGGTGAATGCTTCTTTCCATCCATATAATGCACCATCTTTTACATATATATATATATATTTCCGGGTAGGGGTAAGGCTTGTCTACATATTACCCTCCCCAGACCCCACCTGGTGGGAGTATACTGGGTAGTTGTTGTTGTTGTTATATGCTTTACAATTTATTTCTTCTGTGGTAGGTCTACTTGCTTTGACAAATCTGTTTTATTACTTCTATCCCATTTTGAATAACTGCTTTGAAGAGCCAAACAATTCTTGCTTTTACCAAGACTGACTCATTTTTTTCCCCAAATACTCCCAATTATTTAAGAGCATGGTTTAAAGTATTCATTATTTAGCTCTAAACTTGAATTTTCATTCTCAAATAATGAAGGAATCAACGTCCATAATTTACTTGTATATTTGATTATTAGATCCTTTTATAGTTCCTCAATACTTTGAATAACACCATTCATTCTGGGATGGAGGGAATAACATTTTCTAGAATTCTGTACCTAAATAAGCTCATCTTAAGTGCTAGACAAGTTGGATTTTTGGTTACACTAAGGCTGGTATTTAAATGGAGAACAATAGAGGGGTGGACCCATTATCTCCGGTTTCAAAGTCAGCAGTTGGTCCCAAGGGTTGGCCCCAGATGGTTTCTCGGTCATTAAAAAAGTTGAATTTTTGGTTACTTCTATATATTTTTCAATATGTATATTGTGATTCATGGTTAACTGAGTATTTATAGTTATCTAAGTCCATATTTAGAAACTAACTATGCATTTTCTCCTGATCATTTGGAAATCTAGGAAGTCGTATTAGCTGATTTTGTTTGGAGAAAGGTTCTATGATATAATGTCAATTTGGAAATTGGCAAAGACATTTAAATTTAGTCATAAAAGTTTGCATCTAAAAAACTTTTTGTAACATAGGGCAGAAAAAAGAAGTGAATAAAATGGCATATGATGTTCTAATGCTGCTTATAATCACATGAAGCATTTTATGGGACAAACCTCCCCATGATGTAAAACTAGGCCATCTATGTATTGGGTACTGGACGTGTTAGTATAGCCTCATATTAGGTGAATTACTTCTTCATGAAATTCTCCACTGAAGTTTCAAACTTCCAAGGCATAAATTTTTTCAAGATTCAACCATAAAAGGGTGGTGGTTTGGCTGGAGTTGGTTTGGTCATGCAGATTAAATGGAAGATCTTAAGGGTAACAATGCCATGGTCTAGTGCTCAACGAAGTGGATGAAAATCATGGAGACCGAGTTTCAAATCTCAGTAGAGACAAAAAATACCATGTGATTTTACACATGCACAAGTCTTGGTAGGCAGAGTTATTCGGTACCGTATTGATGGAGAGTAGCGTGGACTTGGTGGAATAGTCGAGGTGCTCTTAAGTCGGCCCCAACACTGCTTTTATAACCAAAAAATATGGAAAGGCTTAAGGAACTTCTGTAGCCATCTTAGCATCGTTACACCTTAAATTCTGCATGATTCATGCATGCATAGGCAAATATGAATGATTTGCGTGGTTGGTAAATGCTATTATAAAAAATAGTCATGATGTATTTTTTCCAAAATTGTAATGCGAGATTTTGAATCCTGGTGACTGATTGGACTGTCATTGAATCGATATCTAATTTGAGGTGCAGTTAATTCATGTAAATTAGAAAGTGTGAGCCCTTCTGAATTTTTGTATCTCTACCAGTCTCCTTAGTAAGTGCGTAAAAGGAAGAATATTTAGATTCAGTTAATGAAGCTTCCAGTTGCTTCTGAGGCATGTCGACGAATTCAGAATAGAGTATGGTTAGAAATGAATGATAACTTCTAGAACTACTGTTTGGAAATAAACCTCTCTCTTTATGTAAAGAAATTACAAATTTTCTACTACAGGCAACCCAAAAATACCGAATCTTTTACTTACTGATCTCCATTTTGTCAAGCAATATGATGATTTTGTAGTTCCTGTATTTTGTTTCTTGCCAATCTACTATTGTGATATTTTAAATGTATCTAGTGTTATTCCTATTGATAGCAACTCAGTTGTTTGGCCAGCTTTATGTATCAGTATGGATTGGTTCTGGAGGCATGGAACATTGTTCTCATGTCAAATTCTTGCTTCATATCATGTAGACTTTTGACGCTTAAATAATCTATATCTGGTTGCAGTGAAATCTTTTGGGACAGAAGGACGAAGAACTGATGGACCTCAGGTCTCTCCGAGTGACAAAGTCTATGAGTTCATATTCTTCCGAGGTAGTGATATAAAGGTTAGCTTTACTTGCGTCTTTTACCTTTCTTACTTGACTACTACGGTTTTTGAGGTGAATGGACTGTCTTCAAACAATTTAGGATGTTGTGAAGCTGTTCTGATGGTTTGTATTGGCTTACCTGTTTTGTACCTTGTGTTTCTATTACGATAAAATACAGTTTTCCGTGTCTTCATCAGCCATTGATCATTCTATGAATAAAACTTGCTTTGAGGTGTAAAACATTGTTAGTTTTTTGTTCCATGAGAGAGCTGCTTTCAATATTCACTTTGGTTTTTACTGGTTTTATTAATTTTGAATGTTTATTGGGTGAGATTAGCCAATAAAACCGTTTTGCTTTATTCCCTCAAAGCGAATATTTTATATATTTTATATATATGGTAAAGATTTAGACGAATTTGGTAATCTTATGATCCTGGTGAACCAGATATAGATTTCACTGTTGATGAGAATCCAGTATTGCTGAACATGTTACGATCTAATCTTCGTACATACAACATATACTTAACAACTTCAATGTATCCTTTTTAATATAGATCTCGGAGACCCATAAGAGCAGTATGGTTCATGAAAGATTCCTCTTAATAAGGCCATACTGTAGCAAGGAGTGTATGCCTGAATTGGAAAAAGGGGAGGGGAAGTGCTCAGCTTTCTCTTCTTCTTTCCTTCTTTCATCTAAGCTGCATGGTAACATATGTTTCCATTCAGGGCTCCAATGGTAAGAAAGAAAGAGATCTTCCTGGTTGTTACATCAGGTGGGCGCTGAAAGTGGTATTGAAAGGTGATCATCATGGGGTGATATTCGGGTTTGTCATCAGTGTTGGTGAACATAACATCCTGTATATATCGTTTTTTAATCTACCCACAATTTGGTTTTGTAAGAGGAAGACTTGATAGAAAAGATATTATTTGCAATGTTTATGTGAAACTTATGGCTCGAAATAGGGAAGAAGTCTGAAGGAGGAAAAAAGTGACTTCTTGTTTTCTTCTGAAAACATGATCTCATTCTGAATCTCTCTTTCCCTTTTGTCTTGAGTTTCCCAGGATCTGCAGGTTATATCTTCTCCACCACCTCAAAGTACATCAGCTGTTCCGGATGATCCTGCGATAATACGGGTATATTCATCTCTATACGGATTAGTTGTTCTGATTACATCATGAAGACTTGTCTAACCTTGTGCATGTGAATTCTTTGCAGTCTCATTTTCCTCAACCCACACCTACAACTATGGCCTCGACAGCTCCTAGTGCTGCAACAGTAACAAATGTTAGTATCAGTGCACAATCTATTCTCCCTGTTACACCTTTCCAGTTGAATCTTGGCCATGACCCATTGACATTAAGTTCTAGCCTTTCGGGCTCATCGCTCCCTCCTCCACCTGTAAATATCAGTCGCCCTGCTGTGCCTAATTATTGGCCAACATTAATTGGGTCCTCAGGAGGAGTTTCTCATTTTCAACAGCACCATTTTCCCCCGCCGCCACAGAGTTTGGTGGCCTCACTCCCCCCGGTTCAGCAGCAAGTGCAGTACCAAAATGTAAATGCATCTGTAGCTGGAGTATCCAGCTTTTCTGGACACCATCACCCGTTGCTGCTGACTGGTACTACCAGCTCCCCAAATACACTGCCTCCCTTGCTGCCAACACCATCTGTTCAATCCAATCCCGGGCAATTTGCTAAACTGGCATCTAATTTGTCGTCTATTCCAATGCCAAATAATGGATCTAGTGCTTTTTCAAGTGTGGCAGTGGATCCTGGACCAAAAATGGCATCTCCTTTGCCAGAGGTACTTAATGCTACTCCGGCTCCGGTAACTAATGAACCAAGTTCAGTTGATCTGACAATCTCTCAAACTGTAACATCTAGTGGAGAGACAACAGGTGTATCTTTCAGCAAGCAATCAAAACTATCTCCCATGACAATTGAGGAACAGTCAGGACTGAAACAATCCTCTTCGTCCCAGTCACTGCAGACCACGCATATCAATGCAAAGACTGCTCAAGCATCAGTAGTGGAACCTCTGCCATCAGATAGCACAGAAAAAACCATGGAGTCATGGCCGAAATCCACAATTAAAACTGTATGTCCACTCTGTCTTCCCTCAGTTCCTGGTTTGTTCTTCCTCATATGATATAATTTGGCCACTTATAGTAGACAGATGAGCTGATATCATCTCTTTTCCTATTATTAAATTATGTTTCATGTGTAAACCATATTTTGTTCCTTGTCAATAATCAGTTATGTTGAGTTTCACATCCGAGGGATTTGAGGTCCTTGGTCTCCTTATATGGCTTGGGCAATCCTCACCTCATATGCTAGCTTTTGGGGTTGAGTTAGGCACAAGGCGCATTCTTTTCATGGTATCAGAGCCAGGCCCATCCCAATTATTGTTACCGATGTTGGGCACCCATTTATGTTGTCCACGCTCCAGAGATATGGGTGTGAGGGGGGTGTTGAGTTGTCTCACATCGGAGGGATTTGAGGTCCTTGGTTTCCTTATATGGCTTGGGCAATCCTCACCTCATAAGCTAGCTTTTGGGTTGAGTTAGGCCCAAGGTCCATTCTTTTCAAGTTAAATCATAACTATTGCTGATCAGAAAACAACCAAGTTTATTATTGTTGCTTGCAGTTACTTGTAAACTACATTAAGGTTAAAAAAAATGAAAGCGGCAAATAATAACCAAAAATTGGTCTTCGATACTATGAAATTTAACATGTAAGCATCTTCCGCCTTGACTTGCTTCGTACTTTAACTCTTAAAAAATGTTAGACCCTCATGTTAGTGCATGTACTAAGCCATAAGCTGACTCCTTTCACGGAGGGAGATTCTATTATGTGTTTCTGTGCTTGAAAACTCCCCCTTTTCTCTTTCTTCACCCTCTTCTAATTGCTTCGATCACATTGTCTTGAAATAACACTAGTCAATATTGTTTTACTTTTTTCGGTGCTCGACGACGCTCTCTTTATTTTTTTCTACCTTCTCCTTCTAGTCGCATGGATCTACTTCATCTCATCATTATAAAGGTCCGTTTGCTCGGGGAAGAGATCAGGTAATTCTCTCTTTTGTTTCCATTTTCATTTCACACATATCGCATATCTCTATTACCGATATGTGTCTTATGGGCATTTTTTTGCATTCAGGCTCATCGAGACCCTGCATCCACTAATCTTAGTTATAGAGGCCGTGCACGAGGAAGGGGATATGTGGTAACTTAAGAAACTTGTTTGACTTTTTTGAATTGCTAGTTTAAACTGGTGTTTTGGCCTGTTTTTAATAGAGATGCCAACCTGCGGGTGGTAGACAAACTCCATTTCTGTCTCACTTTCCTTGGTGCCAAGCCAAAAAGAGAGTTCGAGCTTTTCTCTACTCTGAAGTGACTTTTGCTCTTTCTTGTAATTCGTTTCAGGTAAATGAAGTTGCTTTATCCGTACATCAAAGCTCAAGAAACCAGGCGGTTGGAAGAGGAAATGAGGTAAAGCTTATTAGGTTTAGGACATGTCTATTTTTTCATTGCTACCATACTTTACATGCATTTCGGCTTAGTAGCGAACCATCTGATGACTTACTCTTAATTGTAAAGTAAGTGTAACGTAAGTGATTATTACTTTTTCCACTCCTAGCTTGTTGGGGCTGCTTTACTTCCTCATCAGAGTAGAGGAAGAGGGTTAGTCCAGTTGGATATGTTTCTTTCTTCTCCATTTTTATTATCTTATCCCATTTCTTCAGATAAAATGCCTCTTTCTTTTAGGTTTTCCTTTTTGATGGTCAAAGTTCTCTGCTTGTATTCTCTTGTGTGGCCTGTTTCTGTTCTCTTTTTAAATTTTCAGAGTTGTCTACTTGTCTTCTTCTTATTGTGCATATGACGTCCTCCTTTTTCCCCTTTCCACAGTTCCCCCTAAATGGTGTTCCTTTGCGCAATCATGGCAATGCTGGAAGTCATATTCGGGGGCGTAGAGCGAAGGTGACCATTTTTGACGAATTCATCTCATTGAGTATTCTTGACTAGACCTTTTATTAAAGAAAAATAGTGAGTAGACATGCTATCCTTGAGGAGCCCTGGTAGCGATACTTTCTGGACTTCATTTTCAAGTTTTACTGCATGGAACAACTTAAGCTTTATGCAATTCTGTTATGTCAAATTTCCTTATTTTGACGTACCTGCCTGTTTTATCCACTTCTCTTGGTCCAAAATTTCATTTGTCTCTCACATATACATTTCTATTTTCTACCATGGTTACGTTCAAAGTATCACTATAGATTCTTGTCACATATAATAATTAATTGTGGTAAGTTTTATGATTTCCCTTCTTCCATACATTGCTATTGTGAAACACTTGTTTGCTCGCTCCTTTTCAAATCTATTTGCTTTCCTTATAAACAACACCTAGCTTATTTGGATTCATATCCCGTTTCTTCTTAAAGCCTACAGTTCAGCGCCACCCCTCTCCTTAGCGGAGATT
Organism: Nicotiana benthamiana; assembly: GCA_034376525.1. Taxonomy (NCBI): domain Eukaryota; kingdom Viridiplantae; phylum Streptophyta; class Magnoliopsida; order Solanales; family Solanaceae; genus Nicotiana; species Nicotiana benthamiana. The sequence continues at coordinate 8,311,327 of CM067325.1, forward strand.
CCTTTTTTCTTTCAAATCTTTTGCAAATAGTGAAAGGTGAGCGCTTAGTATTGCTCTCTTCCTTGATTATTTTCTTGTTGGTTTGTTAACAGTATAGTCTCACATCATTACCCAGTATAACTTTTATTTTTCAGATACAGAATCCCTGTGTCAAAACAAGATTTAAAGAGGATTTTGATTTTGAGGCGATGAATGAAAAGTTCAATAAGGAAGAGGTGTGGGACTTACTCGGTAAAAATAACAAAGCTGAATCAGATGACGGAAATGAGGATGACAAAGGGATGGATGGTGTTAAGGGTGAAGCCACAGAAGTACATGTAAGAGACGATAACAAGGTAAGCTGGTGGAAATTCACACAAGTTGATTTATAAGCTGTCTAAGGTTTCTTATCAATGCATCCTCTGTGCAACTGGCCTTTCTGTCTGGTTATTTATTAACTTCCTATTTATTCTGCAGCCCGTTTACTGTAAGGATGACTTCTTTGATTCTCTTTCTTGTGATGCACTTGATCATGATTCTGGGAAAGTGAAGCTCTCTGAACAAAGAAAAAAAGATGCTGAGGTAATGACCTCATTCTTTGGCCCACATGATTATAAATGCTTATCATTTTTCATTCCATTAAGAAACTTGTTGATGTGTCCCAGACATTTGGAGAGATCCCAAAACCTCAACGAGGTCATGGACAGGGACCACGCTGGGCTGGGGCATCTCAAGGCTCATATCGTGGCAGAGGACATGGCATTACACGAGGTGGTCGCGGTCGTGGAAGAGCAGTTTGGGGCCGTGTTAGTTAAAATGAGCTTCCATGTTGCTGCTGCAGGTGGCTGGTCCTCAGATGTAAAACCACCCTGCAATACCTAGTTCTGGGACAACTTTTGGTTGCGTTTTATTCAATATTATGGTTTAGTAAAATAAATATGGTCGAAAGATAAGACTTCTATTTGAGAGATTTTTATTTTATTATGGTAAGAACTATTTAAAGCTGTAGGACTCTGGTGATCATAGAAGAATGTGATCAGCGGTAAATGGTCAGCTGATACCATAACTTCTTGAGAAGAGGAAGACACAGCTGTGCTTCTATCCTTTTTACGAATAAAAGGGAAAAATAAGTAAGCAGTTAGAGCTGCTTCCAATAATATATTTTACAAACTTTTTCAGCAGTATCCAATAGACACTGGAGGCGTTTTTAGTAGTTATAGCAGTTGTAGCTGCTTTGAATAATTCAACAAACAAAATAGTTTAGTATTTCTTGGAAGTGCTAAAAATGGATCTTTGTTGTATTTTAGTATTTCCTTGAAGTGCTAAAAAATGGATTGTTATGAGCTAGGTGCAACAACTAGCAAAATTCAATGTGTTCAACAAGGTGCTGGATGTTTTGGTATTAGACCAGAGAATAATAATGATATAACGAATAACGATACTTTAAAGCCATAGGGGTATTATTATTTTTAGCCAGAAACTATTTACTTAGTAGCCGAAAAACAACTACTACTACTTAGTATAGTCTCACAAAGTGGGATGTAGAGAGGATAATACGTACACTTACTCCTACCTGAAAGGGCAGAGAGGTTGTTTCCAATCGATCCTTGGCTCAGAAAAAAAACAAGAAAGGAAAAGAAAAAAAAAGGAAAAAGAGAGAAAAAGAAGAATAAGAAAAACAAAAGAGCATTAGTAACTCCAGCAGAAATCATATAAATAATTATCTAAACATAAAAACATAAATTAAATAGCATACAATAATATCGATCAGTAACTACCATAAGGGCCTACAATACAATATGCAATTCATCTATGGAGAACCCTACCAATCCCACCTAGCCCCGGGAATGAAATACAAAAAGTTCTAGAAACCCCTATCCTACAACCCTGATACTAGACTTCCAGACTTTCCTATCAAGGGTCATATCTTCAAAAATCTGTATTCTTGCCATGTCATGTCTAATCACCTCTCCCCAATACTTTTTAGGCTTCCCTCCGCCTCAACTCGAGCCAAAAAAGTGTATATATATATATATGTTCGATTAATAGTTTGAGAGCGTTTATACAATGTCATTTTCCCGTCCAAACAACCCTTCTCTACCATTGAACCCATCTTGAAATATTGCTGAAGTTCATTTTCTTGTTTACTAACACATCTTGTATTATTCAGCTTTTAAATCTCATTAATTGATATCGGACTATCAAGGTTTGTCCATGACTCCATGCACGCGAGTTATTTAAAAAGTGACATGAGAAAGTGACTGGTGATCGGTTGTTGCACGAGGAACGAGACCTAGTTGGACTTAGGCTACTTAATTACAATAAATTAGAAGGGAGTTTAGCACCGTATATCAACTCAGTATGCTAATTGGCTAGAATTAATCCATTTATCATTTATTGGCATCAAGTAGACAATAAAGGTATATCACAATAATAATTTGTATATCACAATCTTAATTTTCTTTTTTATGTATATCAAAATCTTATTTTCCTTCTTTGTTATATTTAAAATATGAATAAATATAATTATTTTATCATTTATTGTTGTGTCTCAATCTAAGTGTATAACACAAAAATACTTGTGTTGTTTGTATATCACTATGTATAACATATCAAATAATGTGTATATCAAAATGTATATCTCACCTTTATTTTCTGTCTTTGTATATATTAAGATGTATATCAAAATTTTCTTTTTCTTTTTTGTATATCTCAACATACAATATATCGCATGTATATCAGTGATATCTCATGTATGTCATGTTTGCTATGTATATTTATGAAAAATTATATATACGATATACAATATAATACACACGGACACCCATAAAAAATTATTTTGTATACACGATATACCAAGTGATATACACATGCGTCCTTAAAAACTTGTGTGTGATATAAACTGATGCAACGTGATATGCACTGATGTACACGATATACAACGTGATATACACATGTCGCGGTTGGATTTTTAGGTGTGATTTTTTACCTAAAACTAGTCTAAATCACTTTTAATCTTGTTCAAATTTTGTATATAGCCTCGATTAGGTATTTTCAATGAATTTCAATCACATCCACTCGTTCAATCCAATTAAAAAAAGAGATAAGAGAAGAAAAATAAAATTGAAATATATTTTTTCTCTATTAGTTTTTGCTTCTGATTTTCTCTTATGCAAGATCAACCTTACCTTTTTATACCATTGTTTTTTTTTTTTATTTTGCAGAATTTGCAAGAATGAGGATGAATTCACCCATCAACACCAAAAATTGGTCATGTGACAAATAACACAAGAAAATATCTATTTTCAAATTAGTTGAAGGAACTTTCTATTCGTTCAATTGTATTGTACCGGAGACCCGAGAAAGCAAATACAGATTGAAGAAAGAAATTTGCTAGATTGAAGAAGAAGAAGAAAAGAAAAGATTGGAGAAGAAATACGGGGAGAGAGGAAAAAATACGAGGGAGAGAATAAATAAGAAACTAGGGTTATTTAGAATTTGATAGTATAATGCCAATTTTTTGGGATTACCTTTACCAAACCTAATATAAAGCTAAAATATTGCCAAATTTATTCATATGTGGTCAAGCCATGCCATTTTTTCAAATTAGAAAGATCATAACAATTGCTTCCAGGTGATGACGATACTGGATTTGATTATATTTCTTTCTTTTAGTGGGACATTACAGATTTGTCTATAATTTACAAAAGAAATAAACACTAATTTTATTTGCAAAAAGAGCTCAAGAAAAGAAAGTTTTCAAAAACTCAAAAGAATTAAATTTTGAGAACTATCTTTTAAACAACTCTTAATATCCTGTGTAGCCAAGAACTTTAAAGAGCCATTTCCTCTTTGACATGTTCCTTCCAACTTGGCAAGTTAGATAGTAGGGATTTGTGAAGATTGGTTTGCTTTCTTCTGGACAATCGTCACTTTTAATTAGCTTTTTTCCCTTTTAAACAGAAAAAGCAATTCATATTATATTATATTAATAAGATCCATGTAGAATATAAAAACTAGCATGTTCTTTTTGTTTCTTCTTGGTGGCTTAGAATATAGGAGAAAGCATCACTATTAATTATAATATGATTGTGCTGGCTTAATTAATTCATACGAACGTCACGCTCTTCCTCTCAAACATCTTTTCTCCACTGATGAAAAATTACTTTATGCATAGAAGGTTATAATCAAATCGACGAGACAAGTCGGACAACATGTAATTAAAAGGGTTGTCTAAATTAGTGAAGACAAACAGCATATATTCTTACATCTCTAGGTTAATTTTTCGACAAAAAAAAAACTATCCAAATGCACCATATTTAAAGTGGAATCCCGTGATTTAAGAATAATAAATGAAATTATGGAAATCAGGTTTTATTACAAAAATGTTGAAATGGAGATAAATTCTACTACAGTTTGGAAAGACAAGCCATGGTATGTAGATTTCGATAAGAAGTTAAACATACAGCAGATAAAATTCTTAGATCCATAGCAAAAGACAAGACACTTTATGTAGGTCATTTTCATTAGTCACCTTCTCAAAGTGAGTGTTTTCATAAGAATAATAACAACTGTACGTTTATTTAAAAAGTTTTTCTTTATGTTTAAATAAATAATGACGAGCCTGGAGCCAAGGAAAAAAGAAATGGTGAAAGAGGACAAAGGAGTAAGAACCAAAAACACACAACCACAGTCTACTGACGATGTTGCTGTTTTTCTCTCGTCACTCCACTTGTTTTTTAAAAAAGACAAGAGTGATGCGTGATGCGCATACGACAATTGTATCAAATATTTATATTAAAATCAATCGTAAAGAATTTTCAATTTAATTTGTATCTTAAAGTTAAATTGTTTGATTTATTTTGGACATCAAGTTTTATGAATATCTTTCGCGAATAAGTTTAAATTGTAATCATTGACCTATTTAAAAAATCCGCAGTCAAAATGAACTACATGTAAATGTCGAAATTTTAGCAAGGGGAGTGTGCAATCCAGTTACATTGAACTTGTCGCAACATTTTACACTTAAATGCAGTACTTCTAATACTTAATTTCCTCTCATTCATCATGGCAAATTGTCTTTTACTGTCTCATATAGTGTTGCTGTCGAAAAAATCAGATGTCATGCCAAAGTTATATAATAAATTAAATAATAAAAAGAATTTATCAAAAGAGATACAAATATTTAATGTAGTCAGTCAACACAAGTGACACATGACTAACACTTGTCTCGTAAAATTCTTTCTTAAACATGTCTCTCAAATCCCATATGGCTACTTGTGAATGCAAATGAATAAAAAAGACGGATCTTCAATTTATAGAACTTCAAAACTTTTCCAACAAGAAAGAGGACTAGCTAAATATGGAAAAATTATATTTTCTTTTTAAGAAAAAAAAACTCTAATTGTGGTAAATATATTGTCCCTTCCTTTACGAGATAGAAAAACCAATTATGATTTGAAAATCTGGATAAATACCTAACATATATTACTGACATTTTTGTGAATATTTAGTTTAAACTTCATTTCCAGGAAAACAAATGCTGCATGATAAATGGAGAACATCATTTCATGTATAACGTATTGAACGGTTGAGAGCCTCTTAAAAGTGAATACCATGATATGTACATGAGTAAATGCTTTCTGTTCGCCTTAAAACCCAAGTTGTATCCGACTCGTCTATCAAATCTCTAGGAATCCTTTTCACCTTAAATGGTAAAAGTACACATACACACACAAATATTACTTTGGGCACAGAACAGAAGGTTGGTGCATAAATTGAACTAAATTAAAGCTATTAGACCCAATAATTATGGTAAGCTTTACAAATAGCCTAATGTTAGTTTTTCCATTTGTAGCAAAGGCGTTTATGATTCAGTTTGAATCGGTTTTTTCTTAAAAAGAAACCAAATCAAGTAAGTCGGTTTTAAATATTAGATCAAACCAAATCAATTAAGTCAGTTTTTTCTCGATTGCGTTTTTCAGTTTTTTTCGATTGTTCGTTGGTTTTTTCTTAAATATATTTCGACAACCACGTATATTTTTAATGTTACACTATCAAATCAATTGACCTTTGAGAAATCTATTATTTACCAAGATATATTGATGATAGTTGAATCAAATAGTAATGAATAATTTAATGACTCAATTAAAAATATATTATTTTTAACAGGAAATGGATTCTTATACGTAACAAAAAATCCTACCAATCAAACTAGAATATAAAGGTAAAGAACTATACAAAAAGTGCAAACTATTAACATTTACCATAAAAGTTTTGAAACTTTGTATAGAAATATAGTACATATATAGTTGTAATAATAAATTTGAAATAACTACTCCTATAGTTGGTTTGAGGTTTTTTCGATTTTTTTTATTAAATCAAACTCAAACCAAATTTGATCGGTTTTTAAATTTAAAACCAAAACAAAAACCAAACCAAACCAAAAAGTATTGATTCTTTTGGTCGGTTTAATTTGATTTTCGGGTTGGTTCGATTGCTCGAATTTTTATAAGTACCCCTAATTTGTGGTATTGGAACATATTAAGTTATAACAACAACAACAACTTTCCTTTCATATATGTAACAGAAAAGACACATGAGATTTTCAATTAGTAATAAACATCCAAAGAGAAAGGAGGGAAAATTAGAGTATGCCAGATGACAACCCCTCCACTTCTCGAAAGATATTAAGTTATATATGTACAGTACAGAGTACATCAATATAGTAATGAAGAAATTTTAAATTAGTTGTACAAGTTTATGAGTTATAACATGTTATTACTGGATATTTTATGAGATCATACCAGGCTGCGAGAAAAAGTTACTTATTGCCTGATGTGTAAAAATTTATAGTAAATATTTTGCGCACATAATTTAAGCACTTTGTGAAAATTCAAAACGGTTAAGAAAAAAAAAAGGAGTTAATCTTATATAAATTGACAGTGTAAAATGATTCAAAAAATTTGAAGTATCGATGTATATAAATTAAACTCAAATAAATAATAAATTAAAAAACAAGCTTAAGGCGTAAAAATATTTCGGCAATCAAACCTTTTAAAATATAATTAACACTTAAAAGTAACTCTAATTAATATCATTAATTGGTAGCCTTAAACGAATTACGTAAATTATAGTGTTAATTAAGTAAGAAATTCGTTACACTAATCCGAAAAACAGTTCCCTCTCTAGCCGGCTTCTAAGTCTTTGCGGTCCAATGTGGTGTACGCGCACAACCTGCAGGTGCAGGGACAGACCCCTATATTATTACTCCCTACTTTTCTATATTGTCCAATTTTTGTGTCCTACTTTTTTCTCCATCCAATCTCAATCCATATTCATAAATTAACACAATTAGACAGAGTCTTATGTTTTGTTTGTTACATCCAAAATAGAAAACTAGAGCTCTGTATACCTCTAGTTTGAGAGGAATTCAAAGAGCTAGGAATTTGAAAGAAAATCTTTTGGGTTTAAGGGGAAAATGAATATGGATGTGAGGAAAATAGTGGTAATTGTGGAAGATTTGGATGTATCAAGAACAGCTCTTCAATGGGCTCTTCATAATTTCTTACGTTATGGAGATTTAGTGACACTTCTCCACGTTTTCCCAAATTTAAAATCCAGGAGCAACAATAAGAAACTGAGGAATCTCCGCCTCAAGGGTTTTCAATTGGCTCTATCTTTTCAAAACCTCTGCAACAATTATCCCAACGTAAGAGACTCTTGTCTTTTTGATCCCACGTTGTTCTGTTTTGGATGTTGTTAGTTTAGTTTATGTTGTAATGTTATCTGATACAGAAGACAGCTCTGGGGTTGATCTGTTACAGACCAAGACCGAGATTGTGGTCACTGAAGGGGATACAGATGGAGGAAAGATTGCTGCTGTAGTTAGAGAGATTGGCGCTTCTGCTCTTGTTGTTGGACTTCATGATCATAGCTTTCTTTACAAGTAAGTTTCAAATTAATCACTCTATTCTCTTTCTTTCCCAGATTGAAGTTTTCTCTTGTTTTTGACTTCTCAATCTCGTGTTGATTTGAAGTGGTTACCAACTAGGTCAGTTTGGTTTGGAAAATAAGTTATACCAGAAATAATTATTAAGAGATTAGTTATTTTACTTTCCTATAAGAATAAAAATAATACTACGATCTCAAAATAGTTCATCTTCCTTCTATCACACAAGCCCATATTGATTAAATGATTAAGGTTGTGTGTACTGAATGATTTCAATATAGATAGAGAATGGATACATAAAGAATGGATGAATTAAAGGCCTACAACCATGGGTTGGTCAACTCTCCAAAATTAGTTTTAACCCAATAAGTGACAAATGTGGAGCTAAAAGTGCTCCCCTCTTCGGTCCCCCACACTGTTTTGCCCCTTTTGGATTTAGCTAGGATTAATGTTGCTACGATGGTAAGCGATCCCCACTTTCAACCGAGAGGTTGTGAGTTCGAGTCTCCCCAAGAACAAGGTGGAAAGTTCTTGGAGGGAAGGATGTCGGAGGTCTATTTGGAAACAGTTTTTCTACCCAAGGATAGTGATAAGATCTGCATACATATTACCCTCCCCAGATCCACTAAGTGGGATTATACTGGGTTGTTGTTGTAATATTGAGTTAAAATTTGCTCTAGCAAAATTGTAATTACATGTTCTAAACTACTTGGAGCAGTTCCAAGGAACGTTTCTTTTATTCTGACTCATTTTTATTTGCACCGTCTGCACTTCAAATTCCTCCATTTACATCACAAAGCTATCTTTTGTGATATGTTTGAAGTTCTAATTAAGGGACCATTCCTTTATGGTAGTTTCAAGCGGAGGCGAAGTCAAAATTTTAAATTTATGGGATTTAAGATTGTTACGAAACAATAGCTCGTCTTAGTTACTGACTTAGTAATTAAATATTTAATGAATTTTTTAATACAAATAAAATATTTAATTAAAAGTGATTGGCTTCGATCAAACTAGCTCCGCCTCTGGTTCTAAGCAACTTCTCTTGTGATATGTTTGAAGTTTGGGATGTCGCACCTAAGGATATGGTCAATGTAATGGGTTCGAACCATAAAATTTTAAATTTAACTTTCAATTGAGACAAAAGATACTAATTGATTTGTTTTTATCTATTTAAATTTTAATGGATAAGATTACTTGGTATCATGTGAGAAGGTAGAGATCTGGTAAACAGTTATTAAAAAAATGGGGATGTCTAACTATAAATAGTACTTTACTGATTTAATTATATTGTTCGGATAGGGATTTATGAATTATTAGTAATTGTTTGTCGAATAAGATTTGAGTTAGACTGGTCATCTCCTCTACTCTGCCACGTTTCGGTAACTGCCCATTGGCCGGCCGTTTCATGCAACAGTGTGCTCATTATTTGACTGCTTAATTTTTTATATCACATGATCCTCACAATAACATTTCCTTGAAATTTGGTTTGGGATCTCAAATTCTTGTGCACATAGATAGTTGATCATTGAAACACACACAATATTTAATGCTATGAAACTAGAAACCTAGCTGTCTTTTCATATCCTATCTGCTAATATATTCACATTAACATACAAAAAATGGGTGGAACTATGAAGCAAGAACCACTTGTATTGTATGGTGGGAACTATGACACTAACCCATAGGTCATAGAATTAAAAAAATGGGTTAGATAATAAAAATTTTAATAACGGGTCAAATATGAATATGATTCATATCATTTATTTAGAAAATAGATAATTAATGAATAACTAATGGGTATAACTTTTATATTTATAAATTCATGGCTTCTTGAATATGATCACTTTTGGAAAAATTATTAGTCGTTAGTTCCATCCGTATAAGTATGGATCGAATCGAACAATTTATTCGTATTTGCGTTACCTATTTTGACCCGCATGTATCTGACTCGAACCGCTAGTTTGCCATCCTTAGCTGCACCTAATTCTATAGTTAAGAGAGCTAGAAAATCATGAGTAAGACTTGCGGCTAGGCGAGACAACTTTTTGTTTCACCTATAATAACTTAAACAACCAATTTATTAGTTTAGTCTCAAACAAGTTAAGGTCGATGAATTCAAGGTAATCGTTACGCCTATGCGGACCACTTCTTCTGCAATGATATATTATCTTGAAATATTCAATAATGCAGCTAAAAATATATACTTTTTTTTTTTAATTTCTTGCATAGGATGGCCATGGCTGAGAATAATATAGCAAGCAATTTGAATTGCAAAGTGCTAGCTATCAAGCAACCAACGCCATTGACCACTACAAGGAAACGGACTATATCTTTACCTGACAGTTCAACCAACATGGACTTCTCACAGATTGAAATATCTTCACTGAGGTAAGAATATCATTCCTAATCTCATGCATTTCCTTTTCCTTTTCTTACTTTGATCCAAGTCAGTTACCTGCTCCATATAACTATAGTCTGTGGTCCATACTCTTGTATATAATCGCACTAAAATATTAAAATGATTAGCTTCCCTATCTTCTTCTATTTTGTTTATGGAACCATTAGCTTAAAGTGGTAAACAGAATTGTACTTATATTTTACTAAGTTAAGTTGTGTGTGAAAAGGACTAAATAAAGCAATATGATATAGCTGTAGACAATAGAAATTAAGGACAGGGTTTCCAGTACAAGCAAAAGCTATCAAGAATTAAATGAATTTGTTATCTTGACAGCTCATGTTGGAAAACATCCATTTGTTGTGGTCATTAAAATTAGGTCATGCATCTTTTAGGAACATTAGTTATCAATATCTCGTTCGAAGGAGCCTTGCCGTAATTGGTAAAATTGTAAGGAGGTCATAGGTTGAAGTTGCGAAAATAGTTACTTACAAAACTCTAGGGTAAGACTGCATACAATAGTCGTGTCCCATGTATAGCGGGAATTAGTGCTAGGCTGTCTTTTTTGTTGTTGTTTAATTTCTACAACAAATTATATTAATTTATCATAGTTTAATAATGAATTGATATGAGAATACTACGATAAAGTGATAAACTTGTATTCAGAAGGCACCTGTTATATACTTATTGAATTGGCATAATGTGTGCAGTGTCCCTGAAGTTGGCCCAACAAGAATTCCATACCAAGTTTGTCCAGACCCTCATGCTATTATTTGGAGAACAGGGAGATCCAAAAGATGGACAAGAAGAGATTAAATCTACGAAATGTTTTCTATTTCAATTAAATTATGTATATCTGTTTGTTATTAATTTTTTGATGGCAACAGTGCTTCTTTAATTTGACAGTTTGACTCATACAACACAGAACAAAGGGGGAAAAGGTTTACGAAATTCATTGAGTTGATGGTAATCTGGTAAATGAAGATTCATATTCATGCCATTTTAGCAAAACTAGCGAATGATTCAAAGGCGACACATGACTTTAGAAGAGCCAACTTTAACGCAATACATATTTTGGAGGGTGACATGCACATATAGTGTCCGTTGTAATTTTATTTTGTGTCTCATACAATTGATACTAGTTGTATGAAGTAACTTTTTTGTTTCATAACTTTGTGGACCCAAATTTTTGTGGATCAAGAAATATAAGATTGGGGTCCACGAATTTATGAGACAAAAAAGAGTCTAATACAATTAGTGTCAGTTGTAAGATACAAAATAAAATTTCTTGCACAAATAGAACATTTCGGTGCCACTTTTGATTTTTTCTTTAAATCTCATTTACCTAATGAGCTGAACTTCATGGTAGTGCGTTCACTTTTAGGATCATTGAGTGTAATTTTTTGTGTTTTGAACTTTGGACCAATGGCTGATGAAGGAAAGTTGGATTTCTGCGGTGAAAATGCTTAGAGCCCAATGGGCTCGTTAGCGACATGGCCCAGAGTACTAGAAAGCTATTTCAAGGGGATTTACATCTATACTCGTTTTTTAGGTTATGTTTAATTTGTATTTGTTTTGCAAAAAGAAATTATAAGTATATTCAGTTTTTCGCGTAACTTTAGCATACAGAGCTGAAGTAGCAAAGGGAGTCACACAAAACTTCAGCATTCTAGTAGAGGGGCCTGAAGTAGCAAATATGGTGAACCAAATGTGCTGAAGTTTTTGTTTGTAATTGCTGAACTTAAGCATAGTAGCCGAAGTTTTATACCCTATTTGCTGAAGTTTTTGTTTGTAATTGCACTAAATAAGCTGGAGTTTTTTTGTCATAGATTCATTAGTTTTGTCATTAAGCTTTTCAAAAACTACAACAAAAGATGTTGAAATTATTTAGTTCATTTATAAAAATTTCAGCACTAAATAAGCTGAAATTTTTTTGTCCTGAATAAGCATTTTAAAAAACTTCAGCAGAAGATGCTGAAGTTATTTGGTTAATTTGTAAAAACTTCAGCACTTAAAGCTGAAGTTTTTTCTGTCCTGGATTCTTTAATGTCATAAAGCTTTTTCAAAAGCTTCAGTAGAAGATGTTGAAGTTATTTTGTTCATTTGTAAAAAATTCAGCATTATATAAGCTTAAGTTTTTGAAAAAATTTCTAACATACTAGATAAATAATCAGATTTTACCAATAATATCTAAATCATATATTTTGGAAACAATAAACGTAAAAAGAACAAAATTATCATTGTCTACTAACTTATGTATGTGAAAATATTCATAAATTATTGTCTACTAACTTACGTAATTATTTATAATTTATTTTTCAATAATCTAATAAACATATTTATGGCAATCATCCCATGAACTGAACTTTTATAGCTGCACCAACAACAGCAGAAGAAAGAATAAAGAAGTAGAAGAAGAAGAAGGAGGAGAAGAACGAGGAGAAAGAAGGCTGAATTTGTTTAAAAAGTAAGTACATGTTAAAACATTTAAAAAAAATAAGTGTACATTAAATGAGGGCCACTAAATAGAACGTTCCGTGCAATTTTTACGCTATTTTAGCATGTCAATGTTTCAAAACTAGTAGTATTATTTCTATTTTTTGACAAGTTATTTTGCTTTTCTTTTTTGCCCGGTTAAAGTTGATAATAAGTATAATTGTTTACTTGTACATTGTGCCAGCATACCATACATCCCAAAAGAAATAACAACAACGGATAAATAAATAAAAAAAATTGAAATAGAAGGTAGATAAATCTTTTAAAGTGAGGTAACCCAATTCGAAGAATTAATTTAAATAAGTGTTCACTCTGTAAGATATATGGACTTATATCTACATACATATGAATAATATATGGATAAATTATATGTTATGTGCTATCTTTTGGTTTGGTCTAATTTTGTGGTCTTATGGACATTAAGTTAAGGGGGCCAATGTGTTGTCATATAAAGTGTAGGACCAATGTGTAGATACCCAAAAGGGTAACCTTAGTTAATGATGGGCTAACTAAGGTTACATATATGTAACCATGGTTACATGCTTACAATAACTTGAACTTTAACTGTACTTTATAGATTCAAAATAGGCAAATCCCATTACAAGATATCTAGCACAACATTGATTTTAGTCTTTGGACAGAAAATCAACTTGTAAGTGGTACTATTGGTGTAGTGATCAAATATTGACAATAAACTCATGTCAAATATCAAGCCTTCCTTTGGGCCGACTTAATATTCACATGGAAAACCAAATAATTGTCACATATTTATCACCACAAGCATGTTCGAATTCCTGCCAAATAACAACCTTCCTTTGGGCCGGTGTTAAACGCATGGAAGACTAACATCCACAGTCATCTTATATTTCAAGACCAATCAATCTACACAATAGAGGTTACTTTGGCAACATAATGCTTCAATTGACTAATTTAAAATATTAGATGCAAAAAAATCTTAGTTCCTTAAGCCATATTATGAATCTTAGCTGAATATGTTACATGTTTTGACATGCAACATCTGAATATTAATTGTTATAGACTTAGTTGGACAATTCCAAAATCTGAAATTTGATGGACTAAAAACAATCAATATTCAAAACTTAAATATTAATGTATAATACATTAATAATTTGAAAAAAAACTTAATATTAATTAACATATTATAAATATGCAATTAAAATCTGAAACTCAAAAGACTTAAAACGTTTTATTAATTATAAAAAACGTTTCTTACATTATGTCCTCATTAAACAACCAAAACAAAACATTTTCAGCACTTAACTGCCTGATAATCGATTATCAGGTCCTTGATAATCGATTATCAGGGCTTGCTGGTCCAGGATAATCGATTATCAGGTCCTTGATAATCGATTATTCTGGCTTACTGGTCCAGGATAATCGATGATCATGTCCTTGATAATCGATTATTCTGGCTTACTGTAATTTCCAAATTTTGCTGAAAACATTGAATAATCGACTATTCAAAATGAGTAATCGATTATTCTGTCATTAGGTTTCGAAAACTTTTATGAACTTAATTTGCATAATCGATTATGCTACTTTTCTGCCAAAAAATTTTTCGACAAAAAATTGACATAATCGATTACCCAAAAATGATAATCGATTATTCCTTGTTTCTGTTTTGCAAAATTTTGATTAACAAATCAAAATAATCGACTATCCTAAGGCAATAATCGGTTATTTTGGCATTCTGTCCAACGACTTAAAAAGGTTTTCAACAAGAAATTTAAACAAGAAATCATGTTGATATTTAACCAAAATTTTGCAAATTTCAATGTTTCAATTCAAGAAATGATAGCAAGATATTGAAACACCAAAACACATCAAAAAACATAACATTCATAAAAATCATGCTATTTCATGGTACTAGAATTTCTTAAACAAAATTCTAACTTAACTTGAACATGAACTTTATATAACATGAATCTTATGAACATCCAAATTATCCAAATATGAAGGTGGCTCTGATACCAATTGTTAGAATAATGATTCCGACTAAAACACAATAGCCTTCATATCGTACAATTTGGAACTACAACAACAAGAGCGGAAGCGTACCTGAATCCATTTGTGGAAATCCTTAAACCTCCTTATGAAGATTGTCCTAAGTGTTTGCAAGCTCCTTGATCCTTATCTTCAAGATTATCTTGAAGTCTTACACAAGAACTTCTTCTAAATAATAAAATATAATCACAATAACCAAATTGGAGTATGGTTTTCCACAAGAATATGCAAGACAAGAAAGAGATTATCTTAATTCAATGGGTGGAAGAAGATAATTGTCTTGCTATAATGTGGGAACCATAACCCCCACTTTATAACAAATGAGTTACAAAACTCAAGAGTCACAAGCATGTAACCATGGTTACATATATGTAACCTTAGTTAGCCCATCATTAACTAAGGTTACCCTTTTGGGTATCTACACATTGGTCCTACACTTTATATGACAACACATGAACTTTATATAACATGAATCTTATGAACATCATTGTAAGATATATGGACTTATATCTACATACATATGAATAATATATGGATAAATTATATGTTATGTGCTATCTTTTGGTTTGGCCTAATTTTGTGGTCTTATGGACATTAAGTTAAGGGGGCCAATGTGTTGTCATATAAAGTGTAGGACCAATGTGTAGATACCAAAAAGGGTAATCTTAGTTAATGATGGGCTAACTAAGGTTACATATATGTAACCATGGTTACATGCTTGTGACTCTTGAGTTTTGTAACTCATTTGTTATAAAGTGGGGGTTATGGTTCCCACGTCATAGCAAGACAATTATCTTCTTCCACCCATTGAATTAAGATAATCTCTTTCTTGTCTTGCATATTCTTGTGGAAAACCATACTCCAATTTGGTTATTGTGATTATATTTTATTGTTTAAAAGAAGTTCTTGTGTTATATTCTTGTGTAAGACTTCAAGGTAATCTTGAAGATAAGGATCAAGGAGCTTGCAAACACTTAGGACAATCTTCATAAGGAGGTTTAAGGATTTCCACAAATGGATTCAGGTACGCTTCCGCTCTTGTTGTTGTAGTTCCAAATTGTTCGATGAAATAACATGTATTAAGTAATCCTTTTGTTCTATTTTCAGTTAATTCTTATGCTGCTTCGATATCTGCCAACATCAATAGCATCCCTGTGCTTAACGGCACAAACTATAAGGAATGGAAAGAGAACATAATGATCGTTCTCGGTTGCATGGATCTTGACCTTGCTCTTCGGATTGAGCAACCTGCTTCTCTTGAGGATACATCCTCTCCTGATCAAAGGAGGGAGATGGAGAAGTGGGAACACTCGAATCGCATGAGTCTAATGATCATGAAACGTGCAATTCCAGAATCATTCAGGGGCACTATGAATGATGAAGCTAATGCCAAAGTTTTCCTTGAAAACCTTGAAAAGCGTTTTGAACAAAACGAAAAGGCGGAAACAAGTACACTATTGAGTAAACTTGTTTCCATGAGGTATAAGGGCAAGGGAAACATTAGGGAGTACATTTTGGAAATGTCTCATCTTGCTTCGAAAAATTAAGTCACTCAAGCTAGTATTACCTGAGGAACTGCTTGTGTACTTAGTTTTGATATCTCTTCCTGCACACTTTAATCAGTTTAAGGTCAGTTACAACTGCCTGAAGGAGAAATGGACTCTTAATGAGCTTATTTCACATTGTGTGCAAGAGGAGGTAAGGATAAAGCAAGATAAGACTGAAAGTGCTCATTTGGCATCCTCTTCTAAGGATCCTAAGAAGAGGAAAGGTAAGGAAGTTGCGGTTGCAAGGCCCAAGAATAAGCAATATAAGGAACCTAAGGTTGAAATTACTGAATTAGGTTGCTTTTTCTATAAAGGGACTAATCATGTGAAGAAGGATTGTACCAAGTACCACGCTTGGCGGGCGAAAAAAGGTACATTTCTTTCTCTTGTTTGTTCTGAAGTTAATTTAATTTCGGTACCTAAGGATACTTGGTGGGTAGATTCTGCTGCTACTACTCACATAAGTATATCTATGCAGGGTTGCCTGAACTGCCGAAAATCAAATGATGGTGAAAGATACATCTATGTGGGTGATGGCAAGAAGGTGCCAGTTGAGGCTATTGGAAAGTTTAGGCTGTTGTTTAAGACCGGTTTTTATTTAGATTTGGATGAGACTTTTGTTGTACCGTCTTTTAGATGGAATTTAATTTCTGTTCCCAAATTGGACATATCCGGTTATTCATGTTCTTTTGGTGACAATAAAGTTAGTCTTTTTCAGAATTCAAATCTTATTGGTACTGGTCTTTTATCAACATTTGATAGCCTATATTTGGTTTACAATAACCTCAAATAATGAAACTTTGCATACAAGTTTAATTGGTACCAAAAGAAAATTAACTAATGAGAATTCTATATCACTCTGGCATAAACGTTTGGGTCACATATCCATTCAAAGAATTCAGAAACTAGTGTCAGATGGAATTCTTGATTCTCTTGATTCCTCAAATTCGGATATATGTGTTGAGTGTATCAAGGGAAACAAACAAACAAAACGAGATTAGGTGCTAAGAGAGCTTCGGACGTCTTAGAATTGATACATACAGATATTTGTGGGCCATTTCCTACTCCTTGTAGGAATGGTCAACAATACTTTATCACATTCATAGACGATTACTCTCGTTATGGGTACCTATATCTTATTCATGAAAAGTCCCAATCCATAGACGTGTTCAAATCATTTAAGGCTGAAGTTGAAAGTCAACTAAGCAAAAGAATTAAATCCGTTAGATCTGACCGTGGTGGTGAATACTATGGCAGATATGATGGTTCAGGTGAACAACGTCCAAGGCCATTTGCTAAATTCCTAGATGAGTGTGGGATCGTCCCTCAGTATGCTATGCCAGGAAGTCCTACGATGAATGGTGTAGCTGAAAGACGAAATCGGACCCTTAAGGATATGGTAAGAAGTATGATTTGTCGTACTACTTTACCAGACTCACTCTGGGGTGAAGCATTAAAAACCGCAGCTTATATTCTTAATAGAGTTCCAACTAAAGCTACAATCAAAACCCCATATGAACTTTGGACTGGGCATAAACCCAGTATTAGGCATTTACACATTTGGGGTTGTCCAGTTGAGGTAAGGCCTTATAGGCCGAATGAAAGGAAACTGGATGCTAAGACGGTTAGTAGCTATTTTGTTGGATACTCTGAAAGGTCCAGGGGTTTTAAGTTTTATGATCCCACTTCTCGAACTATTTTTGAGACGGGTAATGCTAGGTTTTTTGAGGATATTGAGTTTGGGGGGTGGGGAGATAAAGTTGTTAGAGATTTTGTCTTTGAGGAAGAACATGTGTCTTTCCCTCAAGTTGTTGATCTTGGTCAGGGTGTTCTCATTCCTGACACGGATCACACAACTCCAGTTCAAGACAATCTCGAAAATCTCCCCAATCAGGATCCTGAAATTACTAATGAAAATCAAACTCAACAACCTCAAGAAACTGAAGTGCCATTAAGGAGATCCACTAGAGAGAGGAGAAATGCAATTCCGGATGATTATGTTGTATTTCTCCAAGAACAAGAAAGTGATATTGGACTTGAGGAAGATGATCCAATCAACTTCCGTCAAGTCATTAAGGGTTCTAACTCTCAAAAGTGGATTGATGCCATGAATGATGAGATGAAGTCTATGAGCGATAATGACGTTTGGGAGCTTGTTACATTGCCCGAAGGTATTAAACCTATTGGTTGTAAATGGATTTTTAAAACCAAAAGGGATTCAGGGGGCAATGTTATTAAGTATAAAGCTCGTCTTGTCGCAAAAGGCTACACTCAAAAGGAAGGCATTGATTATAAAGAGACTTTCTCTCCAGTTTCATCGAAAGACTCTTTCAGGACTATAATGGCACTAGTAGCACATTTTGATCTTGAGCTTCATCAGATGGATGTTAAGACAGCGTTTCTCAATGGTGACATTGAGGAAACAATTTATATGGTGCAACCTGAAAACTTTGTTTCGGATGAATCAGAGAAAAGGGTTTGCAAATTAAAGAAATCCATCTATGGGCTCAAGCAGGCTTCCCGTCAATGGTATTATAAGTTTCATGCAGTCATTACATCTTTTGGTTTTGAACCGAATGTTGCTGATGACTGTATATACCATAAGTTCAGTGGGAGTAAGTATATTTTTCTGGTTTTATATGTCGATGACATACTGCTTGCCTGTAATGATATAGCATTATTGCATGAAACTAAGAAATTTCTTTCAAAGAAATTTGAAATGAAAGATCTTGGTGAAGCTTCTTTTGTATTAGGAATTCAGATACAACGAGATCGCTCCAAAGGTGTTCTCGGTCTGTCACAAAAGGGCTATATCGATAAGGTTCTGAAAAGATTTGGCATGCAGGATTGTAAACCAGGTAACACCCCTGTTGCTAAGGGAGACAAGTTTAGTCTCAAACAGTGCCCAAATAATAATTATGAAATTTTGGAAATGCAGAAGACGCCTTATGCTTCAGCTGTAGGCAGTCTGATGTATGCTCAGGTATGTACACGACCTGATATAGCATACATTGTTGGGATGTTAGGCAGATATCTTAGCAATCCGGGAATGGACCATTGGAAGGCAGCCAAACGGGTCATGAGGTACTTGCAGAGAACAAAGGATTACATGCTTACATATCGGAGATTGGACCAGCTTGAGATCATTGGGTATACCGATTCCGATTTTGCTGGATGTCAGGATAGTTTGAAGTCTTCTTCAGGCTATATTTACATGCTTGCTGGCGGTGCTATCTCTTGGAGAAGCATTAAGCAAACTCTTACGGCCACTTCCACCATGGAAGCGGAATTCATGGCATGTTATGAAGCATCCAATGAGGCATTATGGCTGCGGAATTTTGTTGGTGGACTGCGAATTGTTGATAGCATCAAAAAGCCAATTAGGCTATTATGCGACAACAGATCGGCAGTCCTTTATGCTAATAACAACAGTAGTTTGACGAAAGCAAAACATATGGACGTCAAATTTCGGGTTTTTAAAGAAAGAGTACAAAATGGACAATTGTGCATTGAGTACATTAGTACAAACTCCATGCTTGCGGATCCGCTCACTAAGGGATTGACACCAAAAGTATTTCATGAGCATATTGCTTGTATGAGTGTCAAATCATATAAGGATTATGTATTTTAGTGGGAGTTTGTATTGTACATTTATGTATTGTCCATTATATTCAGAAATTCAGTAATTCAGTTATATCTGCGCAGATATTCAGTTTTAAAGTTTTTGTACTCTTACAGTTTATGATTGATCTCAATAAAGAGAACCAGTTGGAAATAGACATTCTATTGACCACATTTTATGTTATTTCCATGCTACATACCTACACTTGATCCATGTCGTTGGTTATATTGATATACGTGATCTATGTTGGTTCTAGTTACGAATGAGTAACGAAGAGCTCTTAGTTCCTATGTTGGTATGATTGATGGACCTGATTGTTCATGACAATTTTATTGTGATAGCAATTTTGAGCTCCTAAGGTTATATTGTAACATATAATGCTAAGGTTTGTACATATGTATGTGTATCTCGTCCAAGTGGGAGATTGTAAGATATATGGACTTATATCTACATACATATGAACAAAATATGGATAAATTATATGTTATGTGCTATCTTTTGGTTTGGCCTAATTTTGTGGTGTTATGGACATTAAGTTAAGGGGGCCAATGTGTTGTCATATAAAGTGTAGGACCAATGTGTAGATACCCAAAAAGGTAACCTTAGTTACTGATGGGCTAACTAAGGTTACATATACGTAACCATGGTTACATATATGTAACCATGGTTACATGCTTGTGACTCTTGAGTTTTGTAACTCATTTGTTATAAAGTGGGGGTTATGGTTCCCACATTATAGCAAGACAATTATTTTCTTCCACCCATTGAATTAAGATAATCTCTTTCTTGTCTTGCATATTCTTGTGGAAAACCATACTCCAATTTGGTTATTGTGATTATATTTTATTGTTTAGAAGAAGTTCTTGTGTTATATTCTTGTGTAAGACTTCAAGGTAATCTTGAAGATAAGGATCAAGGAGCTTGCAAACACTTAGGACAATCTTCATAAGGAGGTTTAAGGATTTCCACAAATGGATTCAGGTACGCTTCCGCTCTTGTTATTGTAGTTCCAAATTGTTCGATATGAAAGCTATTGTGTTTTAGTCGGAATCATTATTCTAACACACTCAACTGTTTAAATTAAAAATAAGCAACAAATATATATACATATATATATATATATAATTTATATATAATATATATATAATTGGATATAATTAATATATTTCAGTTAAATATATCAACAGTAAATTCAACCCATCAATTGTGTAAATATCTTCGACTAGAAATCCAGAACTACCTGGCTGGCCATCAACTATTGTTTGACCTCCTTTTTTCCCTTTACAATATGATGGGATATTTAGCTAGCGTTTGACTATAGATTTTTAAATTTGTTTTGAAAATTTTAACTTTGATGAAATTTGGTTCGAAAATAAAATGTGTTTGGACATCATATTTTAAAATATATTTTCTAAATTTATTTTGAAAAAAACATGAAACATGATTTATACCCAGAAGTTCTAAAAACTATCACAAATACCCAACAATACCATATCAATAAATATTATATTATCGTAAATCATAGTCCTGAACATAAATAAATTCGGTACAAAATTATTTTTTTTATAATGAACTACATGATACACTATCAGATGACAGAGAAGACGAAACAACATTATTATAAAATGATAAATGGTGGGTCTTTTATAAAATACAAAAGTTTGGGACAACTTTTAAAAATGTAGTGGTGATATTTTGGCCCAAAATCAACTATTGAGCTGGTTTTGGAATTTGAGATTTTACAAAAATATAAATAAAATTTATGACTAACATGTATTTGCCAAATAAAATCTAAATTTATTTTGTCAAAATTTATGGTCAAACGGGTCCTTAATTAATATGTTTCACTTGTGTAATATTATTGGTTGGATGTGAAATTTAAAACGTTGACTAGGTTCACAAGCAGTATAAGCAATATTAAAATATTCCTTAAAAGATAAATTTGATAAATAAAACCACATTACATTTGATAAACAAAAAAAGATAAAGGATCCTTTTATTTTTCAATATCTAAAAAATTAATAGTTTGTTAAGAATAGAATTCTAATTAGAGTGAATGTCTATCTTGTAGAGAGTTTTACTTTGAGGCTAAGTCATTTTTCTTCCTATAAATAGAGGGGTCTTACCCCATTGTAAACCACCCCAAAAATTCAATAAGAATTTATCTCTCTTTCTCTGCAATATTGCTCTTGTTCTTTTATTGTTTCATAACACGTTATCAGCACGAGACTCTAATCAATTGAGTAGAACCTTTGGGATTGAGCATAATGATTATCAATTGTTTTATAACCTTTGGGATTGAGCACAACATGCTCTTTAAGCATCTGGCTTTTATTTTAATTTTCTCCTTTTGGCTGTTGATCGAATTTAAAGTTCTTAATTTATCGTTTGGTTGCAGAAGATGCTATTGAATGTTTTCTTTTAAAAAAAAATTCTCGACTTATCTCACATAAGTTCTAATAAGCATGAATAGATTTGGGTTTACAAGGTTATCTCGAGTTGTTTCAAAATTTGATTAATGGTACAATATAATATACTGAATTAACAGTGGAATCTATGTTGATGTTTTATTGTAGGAATATCGTCAAATATTCTATGATCTTCCTTCATGATTAAATTCTGGATTTAAGGTAAGTATTTTACTATTCTCTTTCAAATTCTAGACATTCTATAAATTGATTTTTATTCCAACTCTAATGGAGTTTGAAAGATATTATAACCATCCAAAATGGTAAAACTTCTATGCTTTGCATGATTAAATTCATGTATGATTGTGGGCAAAGAATTGAAAACCCGTCCAATTGAATTTGCTCCATTCCCTTTAGAGAATGTGATAGCAGTATGTGATAAGTCTGAAAGAAGACAAAATTATTACCATGAAGGTATCAATGGATGTGGACGTGGCAATAGACGAAATTATAATCGTCATTATTGTGGTAATGAGAACAATAAGGATTCTCAAAATAATCCTTCACTCTGTGAAAGTAATATCTGACATCGATTTGACATGAGATTTTATATACCACATACAGATTATTATGGTCCATTCATGGTGTCAATGTGACAACATCTTATTTATGAATACATATTCATTATTGGAAGAATATGAACATGCTATTGGTATTGAATATACCACACTCACCTCTAGAAGGAGGTTTGAGATGAAATAAGAGAATAATATCATTATTATGACATGAATGGTCATTGAACACGTACCTATTGTACGCCAAAATATTTTGGCAAAGTGATTATTAAAGGACAACAATAATGCAAGAAACATATCTTGCATATAATTTTGACAATGGCCATAATGGTATAACTTTCTCTTGAAAGAGATATTCACCATATGGATATTGATGAATATATGGTAGTACCAAATTAATTGAGAACTCTGCAAGAGCCAATTATACTATTTTGGAGAAATACAATTGATTACCAATAAGGTATTGTGTTGTAGTAAGTCTCAAAGAAACTTATTCAGTTTTCAAAGTATACGCGAAAGCGGTTGATTATATGGATCCATGGTTAAAGAAGATTGAGGAGTTTGATATTTTTATTTTTACTTATTCGTAGTAGTTAATGAATAACCAATTATCATAGTTTACATAAGTTATCTATTATTGTGATATGGTTCAAATTTTATATTTTACAATTCAATCAATGATCAAATATTGATATGTACCTTAAGAGTTTTATCAACTTGACAAATAATCTGTATTATGGTTTTAAAAATATATAACTTTAGATTACACATTCATCTTATCGATTAACATAACAGATAATCGATTAACCAATATATTCTATTAAATTGGACCTTTTTCGCAAGGCATGTTAGTCGACTATCCGATTTAGTTAATCGACTAACCTAATGACCGTTGCCTAAGTTAATCGATTATCACTTTAGTTAATCGATTAACCTTATGTTTGTTGCCTATTCATCGACTAGTTTTTAAAACGTTGAAACAGGTTAGTCGATTATCTATTTGGTTAATCGACTAACCTCAGCAGTTTTTGAAAATATTGTTTAATTATTAAGCAACGGATACAAGAGTATTAAAAGGAGAATAACTATGATAAAAGATATTTTTTTTATAATGACCGCACTGAAACTATTATGTTGAATCATAGACTTAAATTTGTTTATTCTCATATTTTTTCGTATATTTCTTTTGTATGTCAAACCATGGGAAGCAAATATGGATATCTCACAAAGCAAACTTGGATCAACGTCCAATTGTAAAAATATTTGTTTAATTGATTCATGTACCACACATACGATATTCAAAGAGAATAAATATTTCTCTCATTTAAGTATATGTAAGGCAGATGTTACTATTATTTCTGGTAGTAGTAAATTGATTGAAGGCTCCGGAAGAGCAACTATAACTCTGCCTAAAGGAACAATATTTATCATAGAGAATGCAATGTTCTCTTCCAAGTCCAAGAGGAACTTGTTGAGTTTTAAAGATATCCGTCAAAATGGATATCATATTGAGGCAATAAATGAGAATAATCTTGAATACCTCATCATTACAAAGAATGTCTCTGGCCAAAAGAGGGTTATTGAGAAGTTCCCATCTTTATCTTGTGGCCTGTATTGGACAAAAATTAGTGCAATTGAGGCACATTCCACAGTAAACCAAAAGGTTACTGATTGCAATAGTTTTGTACTTTGACATGATCGATTGGGACATCCTGGATCAATTATGATGAGACGGATAATAGAAAACTCATATGGGCATCCATTAAAGAATTTAAAGATTCTTTTAAATAATGAATTTTCTTGCACTTCTTGTTATCAAGGCAAGTTAATTATTGGACCATCACCAACAAAGGATAGAACTGAGTCACCTACGTTTTTGAAACGTATACAAGGGGATATTTGTGGACCTATTCACCCACCTAGTGGGTCCTTTAGATATTTTATGGTCTTAATAGACGCATCCTCTAGATGGTCTCATGTGTGCCTATTGTCATCACGCAACCTTGCGTTTGCAAAATTAATGGCACAAATAATTCGATTACGAGCATAATTTCCTGATTATCCAATTAAGTCTATTAGACTAGATAATGCTGCTGAGCTTTCATCCCAAGCATTTAATGATTATTGCTTATCAATTGAGATAAAAGTGGAACATCCGGTAGCTTATGTTCACACTCAAAATGGTCTTGCAGAATCTTTAATTAAACATCTGCAGTTGATTGCAAGACCATTACTCATGAAAACGAGGCTGCCCACTTCAGTTTGGGGTCACGCCATTTTGCATGCAGCAATGCTAGTTCGTCTCAGACCGACGAATTATCACAAATATTTCCCGTTGCAATTAGTTTTGGGTCATGAACCTATTATATCCCATTTAAGAATTTTTGGATGCGCAGTATATGTGCCTGTAGCACCGCCATACCGCATCAAAATGGGTCCGCAAAGAAGGTTAGGAATATATGTTGGGTTTGAATCACCCTCCATTATTCGCTACCTCGAAACATTGACAGGGGATTTGTTCACTGCACGATTTGCAGACTGTCGATTCGATGAGACACTTTTCTCAAAATTAGGGGGAGAAGCTGGTGAAACCAAACGGGAAATTTTGTGGAAAAATCCATCATTATCTCATCTTGATCCACATACCTCTATTTGTGAAAAAGAGGTGCAAAATATTATCCATTTGCAAAGAATAGAAAATCAAATGCAGACGCATTTACGAATCCTCTTATATTGCTTGTTCTCATTAATTAAGAGACCAACTAAAGTTGGGATTAAATTCCATGAATTCTGGAAATATCAAAGGTGAATATGGGCTCATTCATCTGCCATGTATACCACATAAGATGCATCTATGAGATGGTTACATGTGCGATTATTATTAACCTGCAACCTGGCCGGTGCTTGCGAGGTAACTTGCTCAGTAATCTAATTTCGAGCATAATTTCCAGATTTCTATTCAAGATAGTTCATCTTGATAAGTTGGTTTACATCATAGTTGGTTTAGCAAAATAATTTATTGAGTGCCTCCACTTAATAGCTAAATTATTGCTTATGAGAACAAAGTTATCTATATCAATTTGATATACGTTATACACGAGAGTATATTATATTCTCCCATCACAAGTGGTTCAGGTCAGGAACCAAATAATTTCATCTTATTATTATTGATGTGCAGTGTATATTAACATGATAATGCACAAAGATGATTTCCCAGAGTTGAGGAAACAAGTTAGTTTTTCTAACATGAGGGGGAGACATGATAAACATTTGAGAAAAAGTTACATGGAACGAATTATCATTTGTATATATAAATCCTCGAATATCATAATATGAACTTGAAGTTCATAAAAAGATAATTCAATTGCAACATATTGCAAAGCATGCCATACGCATTTGCTGACCTAAAGAAAGTAACTATATTCTCACTGCAAATGCTCATATTAAGTCCTAGAAGGACAAAGTCTTTGATACGCTTAAAGCGTATAGACAAATCGGTTTCAAAAGAACTTCTTAATAAAGAAGATGAGCAAATGATCAAAGTGATCATAATAAGGAGGCAAGTGATCTAGAAGATCACATGACATAACACTTCATAAAATCTCATGAGAGATTCAGGTACCTGAATATATGAATGAAGAGATCTCCATGTTATGTCTTTATGAAAATTTACTGGAACCGATATAAAATGTTCGTCGACGACATCTATAATAGCGCTAAATATCGATGAGGATCTTATGTTTGTCGAATACAAACAAAATATTGGCCAAATGGAAGAGATACAATTCAAGTAGAATTGATTCCATATTAAAGACATGTAATTTTATAGTTCAAATACTTAAAAGTATAAAGTCAATGGTATGTGCAATCAGTTTTTCATATCTTATTTGTTTAGCATGACATGAAAACTTGATATTCATCTACAGTCTATAATATGGCTTATATGACTTAACTTATTTGACAATCCATGAAGTATTTAAGTTGCTTGAAGCATATACAATTTTTGATCTTGAGGTACCATTTCCTTAATGCAATTTATGCACAACTATATCTTACTATAACTATAAGCATGATAATGTGATAGCGAGGATACCTCTATGGAAATATTGAAGAGCCATTCCACGACATTTGTGAAGACGTTATATATCTATCATGAGTGATGATTTCAAGGTGCAAAATATTCGTTCAAGTTAATATGGCTGATTTATTTATCAAATCTCTACCAAAGATCGTTTTGAAGATGGTGCACAAGATTGGAATGCAAAGGCTCAAATATGTGAATTGATGCTCTCATTAGGGGGAGTTAATGCGCGTTGCACTCTTTTTCCCTTTCTAGGTTTTGTCCCACTGGGTTTTCCTTGTAAGATTTTTAACGAGGCAACCAATAGGCGCATTTCTAAATATGTGTACTCTTTTTCCTTTTCTAGAATTTTTTCCCACTGGGTTTTATTTAGTTAAGGTTTTAACGAGACACATTATTTATTGAGTAGACATTCAAGGGGGAGTGTTAAGAATAGAATTCTAATTAGAGTGAATGTCTATCTTGTAGAGAGTTTTACTTTGAGGCTAAGTCATTTTTCTTCCTATAAATAGAGGGGTCTTACTCCATTGTAAACCACCCCAAAAATTCAATAAGAATTTATCTCTTTTTCTCTACAATATTGCTCTTGTTCTTTTATTATTTCATAACATAGTTCAAATTGTTAAGTTTTATTAGAGCTCAATTCTGGAGTAGAACGAAATAGTAAATTAGTCAACTAAATATTAGGAAATAATGTTATTTCATTAAAATTTGATCACTGGCCTATAAACGCTAAAATAGGAGTGTTTTAGTTTGCAGCAAGGGTGTTAATGGTTTGATTCTGCCGGTTATTTTATAAAATATGTACTATATAAATTTTTCGGAATTTTATTATGCATAGCTAAAATTAAACTTTTCGAAACCGTTCCAATCATCATGTTGGTTTTACTTCAGTAACGGTACTGTTCGGTTAATTTTCAGTATTTTTTTTATATGTCATGTAAAATTCACCAGTAAAATTAGGATGCAATAACATACGTTCTTTTATAAAACTTAGCAAAATTCTCTAGATATTTTTACGGTTTAAAAGGTGATAGAATTAAAAAACATGAAAGATTACTAGAGTATAGATACATTAACTTTTTGATAATAATGTAAAAGAAACCAAGTAAAAGTAAAGAAAATATAAACCACACGACTGGAAAGATATTAACCAAACTGAGACTCAAGAATAAAGTCTATATTAAATATTAAAAATAAATAAATCTAAATTATATGAAGGGGAAACATATTCAATACATTATAGTTTTATACTCATATCGCTTGAATACTTTGTGTCTTTCTAATAAAGGTACTTGAGATAACTTAGCTTAAGTATAAGTAGGATAATAAGTTTTTGGAATTAGTATTTTGAGTTTAATTACTTTTTAGCTTGTAACAACTTTTACAATTCCAAGGCTCAATGAAAAATTTAATGCTTTATTAATTTCAAGCTTACTATATAAATATATTTTTCTCATATAAAATTTATTCAGTATGGTTCAGTATTTTTTGGTTTATTTCTATAAAATAAAAAACTTACCCTTATTATATTCGATACTGTACGGTTCAATTGATTTACTCGATTTTCAAATATCTATTGATACACCTAATTTGTAATCAATGTTTATATAATAAAAGAGTTTGGAAAAGGCACACAATTTTACAATTAAATAGTAAAATAAAATAAAAGGAAAATAGCGACTTTATGCAACTCACTCGTTAAGAGTCTCCGACTCTGTGGCTTGAAATTTCATACACTACTGTTCTTTTTGGGCCTGTTAAATTAACAAATTGGCTTCAAGTTTACAAAACATATTTTTGAAGTAATTGTAAAGTAGTGATGGCTAGGAATTAGGATCTTTTAATCCAATTACCTCCCACCAAACCATTTTTTAGAAAAATATTTGACCGAGCATAATTACATTTTACAATTTGTATAGAACTTATTCATTTTAGTAAATATTTTTCAAACGTGCTAGTTTTTTATAATCATATATTTTTACTAACTTATATTTATTGAACGATTTATTTGGGATTATTGGAGAGTATTCATTAATGTTGTTATTATTGTTGTCCTCTTTAATAATACCTTTTCATTTTAACCATTCTCCTTTTTCTTAGAAAGCTTCTCCAAAGGGTATGAAGCTTGAGTTGGTTCTTATATCCCTAATACACAAAGAAATAAAAAAAAATATTAGGTAATACTGATCAAAGATTCGAACATTATTATTATAATAAAATTTAATAGCAAATTATTTGTGTATAAAAAAAACAAAGATACAAATTATTGTTGTTGTATTTAAAATTTAAATAGTAAATTTTATTGATTATTTTTTTAGGTAATTAGAATTAAAATTTATTTAAGAGAATTATACACTCTATACTATAAATAGAGTAATAATTTCTGGAAAAAGTAGAAAAAGAAAAGGGAAATGAGGAAAGCGTTTGGCGTGACGGCTCTACCAACTAAAGGCTGAAGCTTCATCTCCTCTAAACAGTGAGTCGGATCTGGGATCGGCTTTCAACTCCAATCTATCTGGCTTACAACTCAAGTCTCCGATCTCTCTTCTCAGCTTCTCCTTCTCCCACTTCAAAGTTCAAACTCAACTCTTCTCTCTTTCCTTTCCCTCCATTTCTTCCCTCCCTGCAACTCCTCTTTCTCTTTCCATTTATCTCTCTATCTCTTTCTGTTTCTCTCTCTAAAGCTCTTATAAAATGGGATTCAAAACTGATACGACAAGTTAAATTTCCAAATATTAACTCTAATTTGTAAGTGGATTTGCTGTTGATTTTGCTTCTTCACTCTCTCTACTTAAACCCTAAATGCATGCAACCCTTTCTTCAAATCCTTATTCAATTGTAGATACTCTAAGCTTTGGAACCAACACATATCTCTACTCTGTCTCTCATGAATTTCCAGGTATTTATCATTACAACTCTTACTCTTATGATACAAATCATAATTTTCTTTTAAGAATTTGTTGAGTATGAAATAGGCAGGAACATTGAGTGGAAAAGCTGGAGCTGAGAATGTGATTGATTGGAGTGTTAACACTGCTTACAAGGCCTCAAAAGGTACACTTTTCATCCACTATGATTTTGCATGCATTTTCTTTCCTATGATAGTAAATATGTTCATTCGCTCAGAGCATTCTGAATACAATAGCAGGAAGGAAATTGCTTCCTTATTTTTATCAGAAACAAGATTCACATACCAATCACAATTGATTTGGGATTAAGACTTGTTAACAAAGCTCTTTGACCTCCGTTAGCTTATTGCATATAAATATGTTTATATGATCTTCTCTTTATTGCTCTCCCCCAAACAGAAATGGAACCCAAATCCCTTGCCGTCATGGAGGCTACAAGTACAATCCTTCTAAATGTAGAATCTACAGATATGGGGCTGGGAACTTCAGAGAAAGTGAATGTTGCTTCTATAACAAAACCAAGGAAAAAGACCATGACATCAGTGTATCTCAAGTACTTTGAGATAGCTTCGGATGGGAAAACTAGGAGATGTAAATTTTGTGGACAGAGTTATTCAATTGCAACTGCCACTGGTAATTTCTCTTATCTAAACCTTTTCGCCTCTCTAAGGTGAGACAAATGCTTAATTTCATGTGAGCTTTACAATACTCTCTTATTTCAAGCTAAATAAGTGAGTGGTGTGGTGAAAACAAAATTGTGTCATGAAGTGATAATCAAGTGTGTTAAACTTATAACTTTATCAAATGTAATCTATAGAATTGGAATTATGGAAACACTAATCCAAATATTGGTGAATTAGTTCTGATATCATGGTTAATACGGATATTATCTGTAGACCTTGACGTTCTTATTCCTTTTTGTAAGGCAACTTGGGAAGACATCTCAGCAATCGCCATCCAGGATATGATGTAACAGTGAATGTTGCTACTCCTGCTCTACAGCCGGTCACTATTCCCAAGAAGCCTCAACCTCAAGCCAAAATACCTCAGTTGGAGCTTGAGCATTTAAACTGGTTGCTTGTCAAGTGGCTTATTCTCTCATCTCTACCTCCTTCTACATTGGACGAACATTGGCTTTTGAACTCATTTAAATTTCTCAGCCCAACAATAAAAATTTGGCCGGGGGACAAGTTCCAAACAGTACTTAGTGAAGTTTTTAGAAGCATGCAGGAAGACGTAAGGGTGATAGTGGACCAAGTTTCTTCCAAGGTCTCTATAACTCTTGATGTTTGGACATCTTACGAGCAACTCCTCTATATGAGTATTACTTGCCAGTGGATTGATGAAAACTGGTCTTTCCAGAGGGTGCTCCTTGATGTTTGTCACATATCTTCTCCTTGTGGAGCTGCTGAAATTGCTCATGCTCTACTGAAGGTCCTTAAGCTGTATAATATTGACAACCGAGTCCTTTGTTGCAGCCATGATAATAGCCCAATTGCATTGCATGCATGCCATACACTCAAAGAAGACATGGACAGCCAGAAAATGAGTTCCTTTTACTATCTTCCATGCGCTGCTCATACTCTAAATTCAATCATAAATGATGGGCTAAGATCTACGAAGTCGATAATCTCCAAAATAAGGGAGTTTGTCATAAAGATGAACACATCCTTGGAGATTTCTCAGGATTTTCTCCAATGTTGCAATGCTTATCAAGAAGGCCACTGGAAATTCCCTCTTGATGCCTCGCCTCGTTGGAGTGGCAATTATCAGATGCTAGACATTGCGCGGAAGGTATTCTTCTTTTACTGTTAAATTTTTCTCTTCAATCTCAAGTTACTGGCTGCTTGTGAAAATACTTAAGAACAAAAAAAAAACGTTACATATAACTTATATATAATCAAGAACAAGATTCTTGACATTGCATGGATTTGTTCTTCCTTGTAAAATATGCTCCTCAATCTCAAGTTACCAGCTTTTTATAAATATTTAAAAACAAGATAAAAAGTTAACAAACATATAATATATCAGACCTACATACACACGTTTAACCTATATTATATAAAAACATGCATCTACCCCATACTATAAAAGTTTACCCTGAAAAGTTCAGCTATCTTGAAAATAGCGTTTAAGCTTATGGAAGCTGAGACAATATGTTTAAATCTATTGCACAAAAATTTGAGCATACCTAACGTGGAAACTTAAACATGTCTTTATTGGTGTTGTCAAAGGCGCGCTTAAGCCCAGAAGCGAGGCTCAAAACACCTTGAGCGTTTCGCCTCGCTTTGGGGGCGCTTTAGCGTCGCATCAAAGCTCTAAGGCATATTTTTCCTCGCCAATGAGTGTAATCATGCAAAGACGACCTTAAACAATTAATATTTCACTTTATCGTGAATCTTTTTTCAATTTCTTTGTCCATATATTTGTTATCATGCTTATAATGATTAGTCTTGGACTACATGCATATTTATACTTTTTCTCCCGTTGCGTCTTTTTTCATTAAAGCCCACGCTTTATTTGTGCTTCGCGCTTAAAGCCCCAACGGACCTTAGAGCTTTTTTGCGCTTTTCCCCTTTGATAACACTGGTCTTTATTGGATAAGTTCTCAATGCTTAACTGAAATTATTCTTACACCTGACTGAGGGAGAAGAGAGCAATATTTTGAACTTCTTTATGGTTTCCTCTGTTAAACTCTTAGGAGAGAAATAAGGAGCCACATGCAAAACCTTTTAAAAAGAAAAGGAACTTTGATAATTATGAAAGTCAAATAGTTCAAAATATTTTGCTCTCAAAATGCAAAACGCATTCAAAAAAACTTCTACACATTGTTTAACTATTTAGACCAAAAAACCAAAATAATAGCATTCACTAACATCCAATTGTAAATTGGAGGTCTGTTAGTTACTAAATTGTACACAAGACACATAGATATGCCAACATTGTTGAGTTATGGGTTGGTTTCTTACTGCCTATAGATAAAAGCAAACATGGTTCTTGAGTTTAACCTAGTTTCCCTGTTGATCATTTTGTTGTTTACCAGGGCCATCTTAAGGAGGAAAGACAAGAACTGGGATTTGAAAAACAGATTCTGCTTTTACATTTAGTCTACGAATCAGTAGTGACTTTAATTATATTTTGCCATGCAGGCAAGTAAATCAATGGAAGCTATTGTCCGGAAGTATGATGAACTAGGCAGTATGCTTCTGAACACCGCGGAGAAGAATGCTGTGAATATAATGCATGTATATTTGGAACCGTTCTATAAAACCATCAATGACATATGCACAAACAAAGTATTAACAATTGGTTTGGTTCTATTCTTCATGGATCACATTTCTGAAATGATTGCTGCTTGTAGAGACTCTCGACACAGCCCTGACTGGCTCAAGAGTGCTGCTGAAGAAATGGCTACAAAAGCCCGAAGCTATAACGACCAGGTTTGCAATGTCTTCACATATATGACTGCAATACTTGATCCAAGAATAAAGGTTGAGCTCATTCCTGAAAATCTCAACTCCGGAAATAACTTGGAAGAAGCCAAAAGCTATTTCATAAGAAATTATTCCACCAGCCATTTTTCTGCTATCACCAGTTCTTACGCTGCACAGGAGCTAGAAGATGGAGGGAGCGTTTCTTTTGCAGAGGAAATTGCTCGTAAGAAACGTAGGTCAAGCATGTCCTCTGCCACAGATGAGCTCACCCAATATTTATCGGAGCCTCCCGCTCCAATACCAACAGATGTCTTGGAATGGTGGAAGGTGAACAGTTCGCGCTACCCACGTTTGTCCATGATGGCTCGGGACTTTTTGGCTGTACAGCCAACTGCATTGGCACCTGAAGACCTTTTCTGCAGCAAAGGTGATGAGATAGATAAGCGGAGATTCTCAACACCCTATGAGAGCACCCAAGCTTTGCATTGTGTAAAGTCATGGATGCAAGGTGGATTTAAATTGAAGTATAAATCAACTGAAATTGATTATGAGAGGTTAATGGAATTGGCAACTGCTACAGTAGCTGAAAATACTATAACAGGTTCTGACAAGAAACAAAAATCATGATAGTTTTTTGATTGATGAAACTGAAGGACCAAATTGAGGCCATAGAATGGTTGATAAACTTTCAACCAGAGGCCAAACTTTTATTCTCTGTAATGTGTAGATCTATCATTTGTTAGTGTACAGCTTTGATTAGAGAGAAGCCTAACCTAAGACAATGAATTTATGTTCTTAGGAATTGTAGTGCCTGTGTTTCAACATAATATTTTTTTCTTCAACTGCTGGTAACAGTGTAGGGGTTTATCAAATTTTGCTGACTGATAGGTTGAATTAGCAGCTACTTTAGTTTCAATGTGCACCCTGGAGCATGAACTTTTCTTTATGTATATTTTATCCTTTAACCAGGGATGGTGCGTCGCTGAAGATGCAGAAATCTGATACAAAGATGTAAATATGCTACATAGGAAACCAGTTAAAAAAGAAACGCACCAAACCTTCACACAATGATCTCAAGAACTCGAGCCTGAACACTCCCATGAGAGACTTTGTACTGTAATGTGTATGTATGCCTCCACAAATTGCGACTTTTACCGTTATAATATTGATCCTTAGCGCTAATTATTTCTGTCTTTTTTCACAGTGTCTTTTAAGAATGTCTTTTAGTTATCAAATTAAAAGCATTAAGGGGCAATAAGGTGATCCATCTACCATAGAGATTTGCTTTCTTTTATAAAATGTATAAGCTTGTTGTATGCTCTTTTAACTTCATTTTCCCTTCTTCCTTTCACCTTCTCTGTTTTCAGACAACGATGATCATGTTGTCCAAGAGCTACAGAATGCTTAAACGAAGGACAAGGTTGAAAACTCTACTTAGTCAACCCAAAAGAATTCTAATGTCACTGAATCATAGTTACCGAGAAACATGGTAAAAGACATGCTCATTAGCAGTTATCTTAGTGAGATCATCGTTCCTTCATAAAACTTGCAATCATTATCTTTTCTTTTTCTTTTATTTTTAAACTTTTGATGTTCGACTAATTTATCCGCATCTCAATTAATTCTAACAACTAGTTGCTACCTTCAATTAACACAAGTATCGGGTAATTCAATTTATTAAGATTTGAACAGTTAAAAAGAAATCACATAATATTATTCGCCTACTGAAATTTTAAACCTAACATTTATTATTCTTTATAAATAGACTTCTATTTAAGGTGAATGTCTATAATTAGAGAGATTCTAGAGTTTTATTCTTGGTAGCTAAGTCACTACCTCCCTATAAATAAAGGGGTCTTCTACCATTGTAAATGATCCCTAACAATCTCTAAGTATCAATAAGAATACTTCTCTCTCTATTCTCTCTATTGCTCTTGTTCTTGCATTATTGTTCTTGTTCTTTATATTATTTCATAACACGTTATCAGCACGAGACTCTACCGTCTCAAGAACCATTCTCGAAAAATCTAAGGTATTTCCCTCTTCCTAATTTAATTTTCGATTATGTCTGACATTACGAAAAGAAAGTTCGTTGCCCTTGAAATTTCGGGCAAGAACTATATGACATGGGTGTTGGATGCTGAAATCCACTTAGATGCTATGGGTCTCGGAGACACCATCAAAGATAGAGAAAAAACATCCACCCAAGACTGTGCGAAGGCCTTGATTTTCTTGCGCCATCACCTTGATGAAGGTTTGAAGATTGAATATCTCACTGTCAAGGATCCACTCATCTTGTGGAACGGCTAAAAGGAGAGATATGACAACCTGAAGTTGGTCACTCTGCCACAAGCACGATATGATTGGGCTCATCTGAGGCTCCAGGACATTAAGTCCGTTTCTGAATATAATTCTGCAATGTTCAGAATTACTTCTAAATTGAAGCTATGCGGAGATAAAATCTCCGATTATGATATGCTTGAGAAAACGTTTACAACGTTTCATGCCTCCAATATGGTACTGCAACAACAGTACAGAGAGAAAGGCTTTACAAAGTACTCTGAACTGATTTCTCTTCTACTAGTGGCTGAGCGAAATAATGATCTGCTCATGAGAAATCATGAAAATCGACCCACTGGGTCTACACCACTGCCTGAAGCAGATAATGTGCACTCTCATTATGCCAAACATGAAAAGGGCCATGGTCATGGTCGTAAACGGGGTCATAGCCATGGACGTAGACAAGGAAGAAATTCCAATGAAGTCCGTCAACCCCCAAGGAGAGATAACCGCCGAAAGCAGAAACGGGGTCATGAAGATCCTAAGGCAAATGGTTCAGAAACTATATGTTATTGTTGCGGTGGGAAAGGGCACTGGTCAAAGACTTGCCATATACCAAGACACTTGGTTGAACTTTATCAAGCATCTCGAAAGAGGAAAGACCCTGAAACAAATTTTGTCTATGACGACAACTTGGACATCACCCACCTGGATGTGGCAGACTTCTTTGAGCAACCCGAGGGGAAAATAGACCACCTAATCGGTGATGGGTCCGTGATGAAAGAAGATGGAGTTATTTGATTTTGTTCTACTTATTTGTATTAGTTAGTGAATAAACTAATAGTCATTAGTATTAGCTAGTATTAGTTAGTTCATGATGCAATGTTAGCAGTAGTTCTTTAGAATGTCTTCAATATGCTCAAATATCAAAAATACTTTTATTTTCCAGTAGGGGTAATCGACTAGCCTGAAAAACTAGTCGATTATCTACTATTTTAGCATTAAAGCTGAAAAACAATTGATCAACAATCGATTGTCTTTGTCTAACAATTGATTGTCGTTAAGACAGTGTAATCTGGAATTTTTCAAAAATCATCCACAATCGATTGTCTTTGTCTAACAATCGATTGTCGTTAAAACAGTGTAATCTGGAATTTTTCAAAATAGTCAACAATCGATTGTCTATGTCTAACAATCGATTGTCGTTAGACAGTGTAATCTGGAATTTTTCAAAAATCATCCACAATCGATTGTCTATGTCTAACAATCGATTGTCGTTAGACAGTGTAATCTGGAATTTTTCAAAAATCATCCACAATCGATTGTCTATGTCTAACAATTGATTATCGTTAGACAGTGTAATCTGGAATTTTTCAAAAATCATCCACAATCGATTGTCAATGTCAAACAATCGATTGTCGTTAGACAGTGTGATCCGGAATTTTTCAAAATTAATCAACAATCGATTGTCAATGTCAAACAATCGATTGTGTTAAAACAGTGTGCTCTGGAATTTTTCAAAAATTGTCAACAATCGATTGTCTATGTTTAACAATCGATTGTCTTAAAATAGTGTGATCTGGAAATTTTCAAAAATTGTCAACAATCGATTGTCTATGTTTAACAATCGATTGTCAATTCTCAACAATCGATTGTGTGTGTTTAACAATCTATTTTTTTATGAAAATGCTTAAACTGAAATTTTCAAACTGCATAGTAATCGATTATGGAAAACATATAATCGACTATCTGATTTATTTAGTCAACTGACATCAGCAGATTTTGAAAATATTATGTGACACAAACGAATTGAACTTGTTTATTCTTATGTTCGTGTATTTCTTTTGTATATCAAACCATGGGAATTAAATTGATTGAAGGCTCCGGAAGAGCAACTGTAACTCTGCCCAAAGGCACGACATTTATCTTAGAGAATGCAATATTCTCCTCCAAGTCTAAGAAGAACTTGTTGAGTTTTAATGATATCAATCGCAATGTTCTCCTCCAAGTCTAAGAGAAACTTGTTGAGTTTTAAAGATGTACGCCGGAATGGCTATCATATTGAGACAATGGATGAAGATAATCTTGAATATCTCGTCATCACAAAGAATGTCTCCGGCCAAAAGAGGGTTATTGAGAAATTCCCGTCTTTATCTTGTGGCCTGTATTGGACAAGAATTAGTGCAATTGAGGCACATTCAACAGTAAACCAAAGGGTTACTGATTCTAATACCTTTGTACTTTGGCATGATCGATTGGGACACCCAGGATCGGTCATGATGAGACGGATTATAGAAAGCTCATATGGGCACCCGTTAAAGAATTTCAAAATTCTTTCGAATAATGAATATCCTTGCACTTCGTGTTATCAAGGCAAGTTGATTATCAGGCCATCACCAACAAAGGTTGGGACTGAGTCACCCACGTTTCTGGAACGTATACAAGGGGACATTTGTGGACCTATTCACCCACCTAGTGGGTCGTTTAGGTATTTCATGGTCTTGATAGACGCATCCTGTAGATGGTCTCATGTGTGCCTGTTTTCATCACGCAACCTTGCGTTTGCGAAATTAATGGCACAAATAATTCGACTACGAGCACAATTTCCAGATAATCCAATCAAGTCCATTAGACTGGATAATGCTGCTGAGTTTACATCCCAAACATTTAATGATTATTGCTTATCAATCGGGATAAAAGTTGAACATTCTGTAGCTCATGTTCACACTCAAAACGGTCTTGCAGAATCGTTAATTAAACGCCTGCAGTTGATTGCAAGGCCATTACTTATGAGAACGAGGCTGCCCACTTCGGTATGGGGTCACGCCATCTTACATGCAGCAATGCTAATTCGTCTCAGACCGACGAATTACCACAAGTATTCCCCGTTGCAATTGGTTTTGGGTCATGAACCCAATATATCCCATTTAAGAATTTTTGGATGCGCAGTATATGTGCCTATAGCACCGCCATCCCGCACCAAAATGGGTCCGCAAAGAAGGTTAGGAATATATGTTGGGTTTGAATCGCCCTCCATTATTCGCTACCTCGAAACATTGACAGGAGATTTGTTCACTGCACGATTTGCAGACTGTCAATTTGATGAGACACTTTTCCCAAAATTAGGGGGAGAAGTTGGTGAAACCAAACGGGAAATTTTGTGGAAAAATGCATCATTATCTCATCTTGATCCACATACCTCTATTTGTGAAAGAGGTACAAAAGATTATCCATTTGCAAAGAATAGCAAATCAAATGCCTGACGCATTTATAGATTTGAAAAGGATAACAAAATCACATATCCCCCAAGTGAATGTGACAACATCTGATTCACGAATACATATTCATTATTGGAAGAATATGAACATGAAATTGGTATTAAATATACCACACTCACCCCTAGAAGGAGGTTTGAGATGATACCACACTCACCCCTAGAAGGAGGTTTGAGATGATATATGGCATGAATGATCGTTGGTCACGTACCTATTGTACGCCAACGTATTTTGGAAATATGACTATTAAAGGACAACGATAATGCAAGAAACATATCTTTCATATAAGTTTGACATGACCATAATGGTATAACTTTCTCTTTAAGAAAGATATTCACCACATGGATGTTGATGAATCTGTGGTAGTACAAAATTAATTGAGAGCTCTAGAAAAGCCAATTATTACTATGTTGGAGAAACACAATTGAGTATTGTGCTGTAGTAAGTCTCAAAGAAACTTATTCAGTTTCCAAAGTACACGCGAAAGCGATTGATTATATTGAGACTATAAATAAAGGAAGGCTTTGATATCTCCTATTACTACAACTTGTAGCGGGGTAATTTGCATATGAAAAGCTACCCGCTTTGTTCTCCAGTTTGTACTACGCAAAAGAATGCCACAATAAAGTGGATATCTATTGGTATAAAAACTCATGTCATAATAAACCTGAAGTTTATTGATAAGTGCACATGTCATGGTGTAAATTTGAAGTTTACCAATATTGATAATTTGTTCGGTTAGCATTCGTATTAGCCATCTCATTTTAAGTATGATGTGCAAATTCACACAGGTGAATATCAAAGAACTAGAAAGTTCTTTACGAATTCTCTTGTATCACTTGTTCTCATTAATGAACTGACCAACTAAAGAGTTCGGGTTGAAGCCCATAGATTCTGGAAATATCAAAGGTGAATATGGGCCCATTCACCTGCCATGTATACCACATATGATGCATCTATGAAATGGTTACATGCGCAATTGTTATTAACCCGCAGCCTGGCCGGTGCTTGCGAGGTAAATTGCTCAGTAATCTAACTTCGAGCATAATTTCCAGATTTTCTACTCAAGATAGTTCATCTTGATAAGTTGGTATATATCAAAGTTGGTTTAGCAAGATAATTATTGAGTGCTTCCACTTAATAGCTAAACTGTTTCTTATGAGAACAAAGTTATATATATCAGTTTGATATACGTTGTATACGAGAGTATATTATATTCTCCCCTCACAAGTGGTTCAAGGTCAGGAACCAAATAATTTCATCTTATTATTAATGTGCCGTGTATATTGACATGATAATGCACAAAGATGATTTCCCAAAGTTGAGGAAACAAGTTAGCTTTTCTAACATGAGGGGAAGACATGATAAACAATTGAGAAAAGGTTACATGGGAAGAATTATCATTTGTATATGTAGATCCCCGAATATCATGATATGAACCTGAAGTTCATAAAATGGATAATTCAATTGCAACATATTGCAAAGCATGCTATACGCATTTGCTGACCCAAAGAATGTAACTATATTCTCACTACAAATGCTCATATTAAGTCCCTGAAGGACAAAGTCTTGGATACGCTTAAAGCGTATAGACAAATACTTGATTCCATGTGAAAGACATGTAGTTTTGAACCTATAGTTCAAATGCTTGAAAGTATAAAGTCAAAGGTATGTATAATCAGTTTTCGATATCTTATTTGTCTAGCATGACATGGAAAACTTGATATGCATCTAAAGTCTATTATATGGCTTATATGACTTAACTTGAAAGATTTAAGTTGCTTGAAGCATATGCAATTCTTGGTCCTGAAGTACAACACCCTTAGTACAATTTGTGTACATATGTATCTTGCTATAACTATAAGCATGATGGCATTGAAAATGCATCTATGGAGATATTGAAGAGTTATTCCACGACATTATATGAAGATGTTCATATCTATCAAGAAAGATGATTTCAAGGTGCGGAATATTTATTCAAGTCAATATGGTTGATTTGTCAAACGTCTACCAAAGATCGTTTTGAAGATGATGCACAAGATTGGAATGCAAATGCTCAAGGATATAAATTGATGTTCTTATCAGGGGGAGTTAATGCGCGTTGCACTCTTTTTTCCTTACAAGGTTTTGTCCCAACTGGGTTTTCTTTGCGAGGTTTTTAACGAGGCAACCAATAGGCGCATATTCAAACATGTGTACTCTTTTTCCTTCTCTTTAATTTTTCCCATTGGGTTTTGGTTTTAAGGTTTTAACGAGACACATTGTTGAATAGACATTCAAGGGGGAGTGTTATAAATAGACTTCTATTTAAGGTGAATGTCTATAATTAGAGAGATTCTAGAGTTTTATTCTTGGTAGCTAAGTCAGTACCTCCCTATAAATAAAGGGGTCTTCTACCATTGTAAATGATCCCTAACAATCTCTAAGTATCAATAAGAATACTTTTCTCTCTCTATTCTCTCTATTGCTCTTGTTCTTGCATTATTGTTCTTGTTCTTTATATTATTTCATAACAGAACTTACTTAATTGACCATTAAATTATATCCTTAAATGCCAAAACTTGTAATCATGTGTGGTCAATGTTAGATATGGCAGACTAAACAAGCACGTCTCTCTCCCTGAAGCTCTCATAATAGTAAAATTACTTTTTTCTTTTTGTTGATAGTCCTCTTTCTGCTAATGATTCTTTTATGGACATTAGAATACTGAGAATCTCAAATAACTTTTCGCTGTCTTTCCACACACTAATTCTTATCGGGTCAAATTTTAACGTATACACTTATGGCCATTCAAAAAATATGTTACTCGATTTTTATTTTATTTTAACCATAGTGACATAATTTATAATATAAAACTTTTAATATATTTAAAGTCATATTTTAAATATCTTTTTTAAACATGTCCCTAATCAAATTCTTAGGATACATCTGGTTTAAAACTTGAGTATGCAAGACAAAAGGTCCAAATCTCTCCCAATTTCCCAAAGCATATGTAGGACTGTTCCCTCCTCCACACGTGTGCTCTTGCATGTAAACGCAACCTTCAGCTTCCTCACACGTGTCACATCACCCCCGTTCTTTTCTCCATAATCCTCTTCTATTTCCTCTTAAAGAAACTCCCCCATTTTTCCTTCATTCAGACAAACAGTACGGTCGATTTCTTCTACTCTTAACAATGGCTGAACAACAACCCAGCTACGGCCGTCCACAAAGGGCACAAACCAGATCCGCAGGTTTCAACAGCAACATGACAACCCCATCATTTTTCCGAAAATTACAAGAACATGTCCCAAATTCGACCCAACTTGGCGGATTCTTGACCCTTATTATCTCCGGGGCAATCTTGCTCCTTCTCACTGGCTTAACTCTTACGGCTATTATTCTGGGTCTAATTTTCTTCACGCCTTTGGTCCTTATCTCTAGCCTCATCTGGGTCCCTCTTGGTACTGTTCTATTCATAGCCATTGCTGGATTCTTATCTGTCTGTGGATTTGGGGTCGCAAGTTTGGCGTCTCTCTCTTGGCTGTATAAGTATTTCAGGGGATTCCACCCGCCCGGTTCAGACCGGGTTGATTATGCGAGAAGCCGGATTGCTGATACGGCTAGTCATGTGAAGGATTACGCTAGAGAATACGGTGGATATCTTCATAGTAAAGTGAAAGATGCAGCTCCCGGTGCTTGATTGAACCGCTCAACAAGCCGCACGAACCGGATTTTTTTCCTCGATCATGCATGTTAATTTTAGTAACGGTTTTGATTTTTTTTAATTATCAATCGGATTTCTGTAATGTTCTTATTTTAAGAGAATGCAGTGATCTTCTTTGAGATTTTAAGCTGGATTTTAAATTTTTTTGTTACTCTGGAATTTCACATAGGTAATTGGGAATTCCTAAGCAAAAGAAGATTAGAAATGATAATGTTGTAAGTTGTAACCAGTCTTATTTTTTATTATATTTATTGCAATCCAGCATATCCTAAAAGCTTATCAATAATGTCGCACGTATCCACTTAGAGTTGGGGAATCGTTAATGATATAGACGTGTACGGTAGTAAGTCAACACGTGGCATCTCAGTATTTAACAGCTACTTAGGGCCTGGTTAACTCTGCGCATCAAGCTAATTAAGTTCGTCTCTCACCATCGCATAATTTTGTTCAGCAATTAGTGAGTAAAAC
Source organism: Nicotiana benthamiana (assembly GCA_034376525.1). Classification (NCBI taxonomy): domain Eukaryota; kingdom Viridiplantae; phylum Streptophyta; class Magnoliopsida; order Solanales; family Solanaceae; genus Nicotiana; species Nicotiana benthamiana. The sequence goes on from CM067325.1 coordinate 8,354,481, forward strand.
ATTGTTGTGTATTTAGAATATAAACATTATCGAGTACTGAAGCAAATAATAAGTCCCTCTCAAGTTGAAGATTCTAAAATTAGAGTTTAATAACCCTCGTGAAAGAAACGATTGATAAGAGAAATAGTTGGTCTTTGAAGCTTCCGCTGGGACTTGAAAGTGCGTTGCGTGTTAAATTCTTCAAATCTTATATCTATAGAATGGAAGAAGAAAAGCACTACATTAAGACAAGTGTCTTAACCACAAAATGTCAACTGGATTTGTAAATATAAAATAAATTATTTTTCTAATTAATTTTTTTGAATTTTGAATTTTGAATTATGAATTAATTGGTTATACTAATTGTATCTTATAATTATTTATAAAAAATGAAACACAAAATAATATTTTACCCATTTAAATTGGGTGAGAGTAGTTTTAAGTTAAATTTTTTTAAAAATTATTTTAAAATAAAAGGAAAAAAAATAGTTATAAAAAATGAAAAAGAGAAGAAAAACTAACCATCCAAATTGAGAAATAGTTTCAAGTTGGAGTTTTAAAATAAAATTTAAAAAATAATAAATTACCAATTATAAATTAGGAGTAGTTTCAAATTGAAGTTTTACAAATTATTTTAAAATAAAAAATAATGAATTACCTATTCGAATTTGGAAGTAGTTTCAAATAGAATTATTAAAAATTATTTTAAAATAAAATAAAGAAAATAAAAAACTTTCTGATTTGCGCCAGTACCTTTTGGGTGAAAATCTATTTCTTCCACTAACAAAATTTTTATTGTTTTCAAGTAAAATGTACGTGCAAACATAACTTCAACTTTTAAAAATCATTCATAAACATAACTTTAAAATTCTTTTTTTTCAAGTTTCAACCAAATTTATGTCCAAACGCTAGCTCAGTTTGACATAAAATATCACCTAAAATCCAAATTTAAATAATCTCATGCATTTAAATTTCCTGAACGTACTGTGATAACTGTATTTATAATATAAGAATAAAGGGTGTCAAACATATTTGAAAACGTTTCAAACTAAATAGTGTCTATAAATTCAAAGAGAAGAATGTACGTATATTAGACTATAACCAACTCTTGTTCCAAAAATAGTTCTTCGTGAAAGAGTGGGACACCGAAAAAAGCAATTGATGCTCAAAGTTTTCACTTATTGGTTTGAGTAATCAGTTGAAGAACTTTTGAAAGGATTAATCCGAATATGTTAGTACGTTTAGACATACAGCTAAATTTTACAACTGCTCTTTGCTGGAATAAGGATGATACGTGTGATGCAAATGTTGAGTTGTCCCACGTCGGAGGAATTTGAGATTCTTGGTCTCCTTAAATGGCTTGGGCAATCCTCACTTCATAAGCTAGTTTTTGGGGTTGAGTTAGGCCCAATATCCATTCTTATCAGCAACTCGGAAAGAATGTTCATGACTGGACAGGAAACTAATCACTACTGTTTGTGGACATCATAGTCACCTTCATTTATGAAAGTAGCCATAAAACAAATTCTTCTATGTCTGTTTTTTTATGGAGGTATAGCTTTTTCTTAAAGGGACAGACGACCAAAAGCTCCTTCCGGATTTTCACAGCGTAAAATATCTCAATTTTCAATTTCTCAAAGAAAACATACACACAGATTGCTGGTCCTTTCGAATTGTTATTTATAATACGGGTAAAGAGCAAGGCTAACGAGTACCCGATTTTCCTGTAAGGCAAACGAAGCAAGAATATAATAACAAGGAACGGAAATCAGAGCTAGGAGCCTCTTGCATCAAGGTCCGAACAAAATGCCTGCCTTCGGAACCATCGAGATCACATCCCCGGGACCCTTTCGTGTTCCAAGACCTCGTAAAGAATTACCAAACGTCCGCACACCAAAGGCCGTGATATTCGTGCCCAATCAGATATTACGATGCAGATATCATCCTATATCGGCAGTAGACCATTGTTTAGCGAAAGGAAGATTTTTACCTTTCTTGGAATTGTACTTAGGGTAAAACCTCCTGCTATATAAAAGGGAAGTTTAGTATTCAACTGAAAAGGTACCACGCATATCAAGAAAATATATATTTATTTTCTTTGCTCCGAAAAGCGATTCAAAGTCCTTAATTTTGCTCATAGTTCATCATATGTGTTTGGCTCCAAACCGAAGGTAGCTTAATTATTTAGCTGGTAAACGAGCCTAGACTCAACATTGCTACTAGTTTGACAGTTTATTCTATCTTTATTGGCTCATCTAATGTTATTAATCAATTGTATTGAATTATTCCACATATCCTTAAAACCGCGTATAAATTCAATTGTTATTTATTTTCAAGGGTACACAGTTTGGTGCCCACAGTGGGCTAAGGATAATAGTGGTAATATGATATAAATTTCCATAACACACCTTGTTGCTTGTTCTTTGAGATTTTAATTTACGGTCAACCTAAACATATCAAATTCCCAGTCTACTCACTTGAATGTTGATGCTGAATCTGGCCATCACGGGAAAAACAACAATATAGTACCCAGCAACGAGGTGGCTCCTGCGGATCCCAATGGAATCCTACGTACAGACCTAGTCGACGCCAACTCACAAGTGGCCATTGATGCCAACTTGCCGATTAACCCTCAAAACAACGTTCTTGGAGGAGCCTGTCCAACGATTCGAGGTACGCCCGAACGTGAAGGAGACATGATCAATCTACGGGTGATCTTCGAAATGTTACAAACCTGACAGGAGGGGATAGCACATCTGCAGAATCAAAGCTGCGTCTGAACCATTCCGGGAAAACACCCGACGAAATGAGCAAGCCACAGAAAGGCCAGGTGAATATGAGCTCGGGAGCAACCCCAAAATAATAAAAATGCTTGAGAAACTGATAAAGTGGGTAGAAGCCCACGAGAAACGAAAAGAGAAATAGTTGAGGCCTTAGTAGCCCCTCATGAGCAAAAACGGTTTCGACAAGACACTCGAGGCTAGGAAGGCACCAAGGTTATCGGAATATAACTTCAATGTCAATGCTGCCAGCATCGTATTTGTCATCAGGCGCATCAAAGATACCAAGTGACCTCGACCATAGCAGTCCTACCCTACCCAAATAGACCCTAACTTAATGTGTAAGTATCACGACACTCATGGCCATAGAAACGAGAACTGCCGACAATTAAGAGAAAAAGTGGCCCGTTTATTCAATAACGGGTATCTCAAAGATGAGTGATCGAGCCAAAAATCACTTCAGGAATAGGGACTCCAACAAATAGACCGAACAAGAGGAACCTCAGCATGTCATTAACATTATCATTGGTAGAGTCGACGTCTCCTAGGGACCAATGATAAATTGCACTAAAATGTCCATTACAAGGGAAAACAAACTGAGATTATATCCCTGAGAAACCATTTCGTTCAATAATGAGGACGTCACAGGCATATTGTGACCACTTCATGATGCACTGGTAATATCTGTACTTATAAATAAACCTCGAGTTAAATGTGTGTCAATTGATCCAGGTAGCCCAGTCAGTATCATCAGATCGAATTTCGTAGAGTAATTGGGTCTACAAGACCGAATAGTGCCAGCAGTCCGAGTTTTATGCGGATTAAACATGGCATGCGAAACTATTAAAAGGTAGATAACCCTACCGGTGCATCGCCCAGACCATTTAAGAAACAAAATTCTATGAGATCGAAGGGTATGAGATATAATGCTCTATTCGAAAGACCATGGGTTCATAACATGAGGGCAATACCCTCGACATTACACCAGGTACCGAAGTTCCCCACACCGAGAGGAATCATGACAGTTTATGGAGAGAGCTAACCGCAAAAGAAATGTTCGTAGTCGATAAGTTGATCCCAATGATAGCACTCTCGACATCAAAGAACACAGAGCCAGTTAGGAAGGAAGAAACTAAATAGCAATCACCAATACCCGCTCCGCCCGAAACCAGAGAAGCAATGAGCATGCAAGGATGATGATTATAGAGTCCTTGATGATTCTGATGCCACCAAATTGATGGTCGAGGAGCCGGAGCAAGTCATATTGACTGAATAGTTACCCGATTGGAAGGTATATCGGGGCACATTGCTAACTCCTGGGCTCATGAAAAAACTTATTATATTCCATATAGCTAACATAGATTGTTTATCTTTGTCCCATTTTGATATGACAGAAATCCCTCTATAAATAACAACTCATAAGTTGAGCTTGGATCCGAAGTTCCACCCGGTTAAACAGAAGAGAAGGTCTTAATCCGAAGTCAAGCATGCATTCATTTATCACATGCCTAAAAAGGGAAATAAATTAAGAATGTGTGTAGATTACAAAGACTTGAACAAGGCGTGCCCTAAGGATTCTTTCCGTTTGCCTAGCATCGATCCCATAATCGATGCGACGGTCGGGCGCGAGATACTCATCTTTCTCGACATCTATTTTGAGTATAACCAAATCTAGATAGACCCGATCAATCAAGAAAAATCTTCCTTTATCACTAATTTCGCTTGCTATTGTTATAATGTAATGCCGTTTGGATTAAAGTACGTCAGTGCCACTTATCAACGCCTAGTAAATTGGATGTTCTAAGAACAAATAGGAAAATCAATGGAAGTTTATATTGATGACATGTTAGTTAAGTCCCTTCGAGAAGAGGACAATTTGAAACATTTGCAGGAAACCCTTGATATACTGAAGAGATACAATAAGAAGTTGAACCAGGAGAAATGCTCATTCGGGGACGGATCTGGAAAATTCCTTGGATTCATGGTGTCCAAGTGAGTGATTGAGATCAATCCCGATAAAATCAAAGTTATAGAAGACATCACCGGGGTGGACAGTGTCAAGTTTATTCAGAGGCTAACTTGGTGCATAGCCGCCCTGGATCGGTTCATATGGATGTCTTAAAATAAGAGACATCAGTTTTCTCATTATTGAATAAGAAGAATAACTTCTCTTGGACCCGGAATGTCAATAAGCTTTGGAAGAACTCAAACGGTACCTTTAGAGTCCACCCTTGCTCTATACACCGAAGGCGGATGAGCAGTTGTACCTTTACTTGACGTATTCAAGATAATGGTAAGTGGAGTCCTAGTCTGGGATTGGAAGGTAGTCATTTTCCTATTTACTATGTTATTAGTACTCCAAGCGAGACCAAAACAAGGTATCCTCACATGGAAAAATTAGCACTCACTTTGTTAAGTGCCTCTAGAAAGTTAAAGTCGTATTTTCAATGCCACATTGTAAATGTCATAACTTCTTATCCACTAATGAACATTGTGCACAAACCTAAGCTCTCGGGATGGTTGTTCAAATGGTCAGTAGAAATTAGCAATACAATATTGAATATAGACCTTGAACCGTCATCAAATCACAAATTTTGGCAAACTTTGTGGCTGACTTTACGCCGGCCTTAAAACCCAAAGTCAAAATGGAATTGTTGTTAACCTTGGGGACTTCCGTGGGAATCTGAGCCCTCTTCACGGACGGTGTCTCGAACGTAAATGGGTCCAGACTCAATATCGTGCTAAAACCGCCTAGGGGTAATATAGCTAGCAGTCTATTTGAACTGTGAAATTGACTAATAATGAGGCCGAGTATGAGACCATGATTGCAGGTCTAGACTTGGCTAAAAGCCTTGAGGCGAAGGTGGTCGACGCTAAGTGTGATTCATTCTTTGTGGTAAATCAATTTAATAGGACGTTCGAAGTAAAGGAGGAACTAACGCGAAGGTATTTAGACATATTGTGGGTAACGTTGCATCAATTCAAGGAGTGGACCCTACATCACGTATCCCGAGATCAACATTGCGAGGCCGATGCTCTTGCTAAATTTGGGTAATTGGTTAATGATGATGAATTTGGATCAGAAACTGTCGTACAATTCATTAATTCGGTAGTGGAAGAAGGCCATGTCAAAATAAACTCAACAAGTTTAACTTGGATTGATGAAACAAATACATAGACTATTTGAAAACCGTGAAGTTTCTGGATACTAAAGAATTGACAGCTCTACACACAAAGGCGGCCAACTTCATCCTGTCCAAAGTGAATCTGTTCAGAAGAACATTTGATGGCCCACTTGTCATATTCTTGGGACCGGGAGATACCGAATATGTCTTGAGAAAAGTTCACGAAGGCATCTGCTAAGCCATTAGGGGGCAGAATATTTGGTTCGGAAGATAATCAAGGCCGACTATTAATGGATCGACATGGAGAAAAATGCAAAGGACTTTGTACGTACATGCAGTGGCTGTCAAAGACATGCACCAATGATCCATCAACCCAGAGAGCTAACCCATTCGATCTTGTCCCCTTGGCCGTTCATGAAATGGGGAATGGACATCATTGGTCCCCTACCCATGGGAACCTGGTAAGGCTCAATTCATATTGTTTATGATTGATTATTTTTCTAAATGGGTCGTAGATCAAACATTTGAAAAAGTCCGAGAAAAAGAAGTTATTGACTTTATTTGGGACCATATAATATGTCAGTTCGGGATACCGATCGAGATCCTGTGTGATATTGGGAAGCAATTCATCGGTATCAATGTAAACAAGTTTTTCGAACACTAGACGATTAAAAAGATACCTCCATACCCTATCACCCTAGCGTGAACGGACAAGGGGAATCTACAAACAAGACCACACTCCAAAACTTGAAAAATAGGTTGAACAACGCCAAACAAAAGTGGAAGGAAATTTTGTCCAAAGTCTTTTGGCAATACAACACAACTCCAAAAATCTAGTACCGAGGCCACCCCACTTTTCATTGGTCTACGGTGCCGAAGCATTAATATCGGTCAAAGTCGAAAAACCGAGCCTCAGGTTCCGATACGAGACTGGAAAATCAAACGATGAGGCTATGAGTATGAGCCTGGAACTATTGGGTGAAAGACGAGAGGACGCCCTAATTCGGTTGGCCGCCTAGAAATAGTGGATAGAAATACAACTGAAGATCCAACCTCTGACATTTCAAGATTGGGGTCTTAGTGTTAAGAAAAGTAACACTATATACCCGAAACATGGATGAGGGGCTACTAAGGCCTCAACTATTTCTCTTTTCGAGAAATGGTGCACCACTACCAAAAAACCAGAATGTGACGCACTTAAAGCGGTACTACTGCTAAGGTATGATCTCATTTACTCTTTTATAATATGATGAATGGGGATAACACTTGGAGGCAACTACCAAAGGAGAATGTGACTATTAGGTCTCAAAGTACGTGTTACATTGTTTTTCTCTTGAACAAGTTTTTTCCCAAATGGGTTTTCCGCCAAAGTTTTTAACGAGGCAATAATAAATTGTGCTAACTAAGATTGAAAAAGCTATTTTAAATTAGAATCAATGGGCGCATCAACAGTATCCGAGCCCTGTCAAGATCGACCTTGAATGGCACCCTCGGGTTTAGGTTCTTAAGCAAGGAAAGAAGGAAACTTTGTACCTTAACAGATTAGACTTGCTGGTTAGGATTTATTGTAAGAGATAAACGGTCAAATTAACTGTACCCGCATAGGCTACCTTAGGCATAATACAAACTTTTATACGCTTTTAAATCATGTACTTTACACACAGAAATGAAATAAAATTTTTACCTTTCTATTACGTAGTTTTGCCTCTTCAAACATAGAGCCTAAGGGCTACCCCCATGTGGGGACTATTGAGCCTAAGGTTATCCCTACTTGGGGACGGTCATACAAAATAAGTTCGGGCAATTCGGGCTACCGAATCCCGAGGCACAAAACCTATCAAATAGTGCCTAAACACGAAAGGCTACGATCATCCCAAAAAATGGCTCGGAGACATCCGAAGCTCATAATCAGAACATAATGCCTTTATAAAAATAAAAACCTGCTAAAAGATTACCCTCGACAAAAATATCGTCTAAAAATCACTTAAGCATCTTGAAAAACTGACGGTCACGCCGAGTTTTCAAGGCCTCGAGAAAATAAAGTTGCATCAAGGTCGGACCATGTTGGGACCTATGAAAAACGAACGACTTATTACTATATTTGATATATTCCGGAATGTATTTACAAAGGACCAACATAAACTGCCTCATAATAAACAAAAAATATACACTCGACAAAACTAAAATATTTCTAAGGCATTCATGGCTGATCTTGGCCGGGGCCCGACTCGTTGCCATAACCGTCGGAGCATTCGGAGTCGCCAGAATCCTTAGAGCCTTTGGAACTTTCAGGCTCGAAAAGTTCCTTTGCCTCAACCTCAAGCCTTATTGCTTCCTCTATCTCCGCCGGCAGGTCAAAAATCGAGCATGGATTTCTTTGAGTGTCTCTCTTCGAGGCAGCCGCCTCATATATTCGGCATTGGTCTTTAAACAGGCCTCGACCGCTTCGACATCGGCCTTGTATTGGGCCACTATGTCCTCAGCATCGGCAGAGGTTATCTCCAGCTTGGACTTCATTCCTTTTGCTCTCTATTGAGGGAATCCTAATCTGCAACAGCCGAGCTCAGCTGTGCTCAGAGATCTTCATTCTGCTAAGCTCGCTTGTCAGCTTTCTCTTTCGCCACACGAAGTTGAACCTCTACCGATGTCAGCTTTGCTTGGGCGGTTTCTTTTCCAAAGACAGCAGATCCATCTTGCTCTTTCACCCATCGGCGATGGCTTGGATCTCATTCATCTCCTTTCGGAGTTGGTCGACCTAGTCGATCTTCTGTTAGACCTACGAGGTTTTGTCGTTAGCCACTATGACTAATTCCTAGTCGATCTTCTGCTAACACTATCTAGGAGACGAAAAAAAAAGTATGCGACACAAATCGACTTTGACCTTAGATTTTTCTTGTTTTAAGAAAAAAGAAAAAATTGCAGTTGGACTAAGTCATGCGATGACTCATGCCCATTGGTAATTTTTGTGAGCTTTCATATATAGTTGACTGCAAAGATTCATCGATCCCATGTCATCAATGGCCTGTGGTTGTACGTTCCTTTGTCTTCTCAAAACGCAGAATTTTCATAGTACTGATTTTTCATTTTTTTAAAATTTAATATTTTACATGGCTAGAGTTCATCGATTGTCCCCCGCAGACCAAGTCCATTATTATGATGCTTTGTTTAACAAGAAAAAGTAGCAGAAGAAAAGTTGAATCATTCAATTCCAACCACAATTTTACCATATACTGAAATTCGAGTGTCACTTTCTAATTATTTTAATTCATACTAGCCATTCTATTATATAAGTATTAAGTTGACCAGGTCACTTACTTAATCGCAATTATTCCTAACAAAAAAGAATAGCGGCTGATGACTGGAGAAAGTTTACTTATTTCGGTACAAATATTTTCAAAGGAGAAATGAATTTTCCATACATCGGTTTGATTTATATTTTTCTTAATTGCAATAGATAATTAATGGCTATCTAATGTGTACGTAGGCTTTGAAAGGGAATCAAAACCCTTAGTGATGTCTTAGATAATGTTGTTGTCTCCTCTGAAATATTTTCAACGATTTAATCACCAAGTATCAACGCTTGAGAATGCTCCTTTAGCATATCATAATAGTAGTAATAATATAATTTTGAGACATGAATAATGTGGCCTTTTTAGATGGAGCAAATTCTACTAGTGAAGACAATTTTTGCTCTCTATATTTTGAGGATTAGCATAAATAGTTGAAAAATGAAAAGATAGAAAAGAACAACTTCTCATTAAAATTTTAACATGCATCCAAGGCAAGTGATCGTAGAAAATAGAAATTAAATATTTCTACGATTCCTGTAAATTGTAATCAACTTTGCCTCTTCGAATAGATTAAGCGCCACGATAAAGGCAAGTATGGTGCAACGGTTGCAACCTTAGCCATAGTTTATTGTTGAACTAGATGAGGAAAGGCCGGGCACAGCATTGCAATTTTATTAAAATTATTATTTATTGGTGTTTAATTAATTAACTTTTGAGGGTTAACAAGCTATATATTTTAAAATTAATTTTGAATATAAAAATATTTAGTTTGAAACCGTCTTCAAATAATATGAATTGATGAAAATTATTTAATTTTTATTTTCAAATTGCTTTAAGATAGTATGGGCAAATAGGAAATCTTGAAAATATCTATACTTCTTTTTGTTGTATTATTTAAAAATTAATTCTATTTTCTCTAATGGAAACTTTTATTTGAATAATCCAAAATTAACAATTTTAAAATGAGAAAAAATTGGAAATTAGCATTTGCACTACACTTTCATAGTGCATTTAGGAAAGTTATGGCTAGAGGAATGTAAGGTCCACGTGTATTTTGCATTTAAGAAATGCAAACATAAAATTTTTATGAAATAATGTATATGCCCTTGCTCAACCATTATTCTTTTGCTATATAATAGAAACTCGACAGGAGTTGCTCATTTTTATTTCTGGAGACAAAAAGAAAAAGAAATTGGCAGCTTCTTAGATCATCACCCATAGCGTAACACTCACTCATTTTAATTTATGTAACATAATTAAAATTTATTACCGAATGTAAGAAATTAAAGCTTATAATTAAACATATCATGGGACTTCTGTGGTTAGACATAAAAACATGTTACTATCAAAGCTTTTAAATATTTAAGTATATGTTAAGAATAGAACTCTAATTAGAGTGAATGTCTATCTTATAGAAGAGTTTTACTTTGAGGCTAAGTCATTTTTCCTCCTATAAATAGAGGGGTCTTACCCCAACCATCTCAAAAATATCAATAAGAATTCTCCTCTCCCTACCTCTGCAATATTGTTCTTGTTCTTGTATTATTTTATTACAAGTTATCAGCACGAAGCTCTACTATCTCAAGAATCTCTTTGAGAAAATTAAGGGTTATATTTGAGAAGAAAAAGAATCAACGGAAGAAACTCCTTGGAATTGCTGGTGGTTGAGTATAGCACTGTAAGTATACGATCAGGTATTGAAATTTCATCGAATACCTCTTTGCAGTAACTCCTTCCTTTATTTTAAAAGAGGAATAAAGTGAACATTAAATAACTAGTGTTGTTATAATGATTAAAAAAAAATATTAGGTGTGTAATAACTATGTCCGACATTATGAAAAGAAAGTTCGTTGCCCTTGAAATTTCGGGCAAGAACTACATGACATGGGTATTGGATGCTGAAATCCATTTGGATGCAATGGGTCTTGGAGACGCCATTAAAGACAGAGATAATGCATCCACCCAAGACTGTGCTAAGACCTTGATTTTCTTGCACCATCACCTTGATGAAGGTTTGAAAATTGAATATCTCACAATCAAAGATCCACTTATCTTGTGGAATGGCTTAAAGGAGAGATATGACAACCTGAAGTTGGTCACTCTGCCACAAGCACGATATGATTGGGCTCATCGAGGCTCCAAGACTTTAAGTCTGTTTCTGAATATAATTCTGCAATAAATTTACATTGATGTACATGGTTTGCCATAAGTTGTTGCATTTCCATGAATTACTATAATCAAACATTTAACAACTATTTAATAAATTTGTTGGTATAAATATAGTCATCTTGTCATTGAAAGCCTGTAAATCATGCTACAGTGACAAATAACATTATTATTTACTTATGGTTTGTCGTGCAAATATTATCATACGATTCGAATAATATGCCACCAACCAATCCTAGCATTTTTGCACATAACTAATGTATGTTAAGAAACTATGTACTTACTTTATTATAAATTGTCAAGTTTATCAAAGTAACACATTTGTCATGTCTCTTGTTGTAATCACTTTATGCTTTCTTCTTTGTGCAATAGTTTCTGTGTTACTTTTCTACATAATTGTAATAATAAAATTAAGACGCCTGCGAGTAGGACATACTCTAATAAATAACTCTTTTGTTATTTGGGGTGTTAATTCTATGATCGTATTTCTTCCATTATTTTACTTGTATTTCAGTTAGTTGCCAGTTGCATTATACTGTGTATCACGTAATAAAAGTTGTTGTACTTACATAGACTTCAAATGACGTATGTTGCGTCATATAGCAATTCTATTGTGAATGAAACACTACTAATCTCATGTGATTTAATTAAAATACAGTCTATATGAATATGCAGCAAATAATATTCTAGTCCCGTATGCATTGTTGTTTAAATTTTGCATCAGTAGTGTAATTATGTCTATATAAAGTACATATTATTACGTTTACACCATATCTCAACTAAGTTATGTGTAAATATTGTGTACATGAATTCTATTAATAAAGTTGTTATGGTGAAAAGACGATGTGTTAGTATGACTTTTGTAAACACCAATGTTTATACAACCAATCATATTGTGATAAGTATTATACACATAGCATTATATTTCTTTTGTATGTCAAACCATGGGAAGAAAATATGGATATCTCACAAAGCAAGCTTGGATCAAATCCAACTGTAAAAATATTTGTTTAATTGATTCATGTACCACACATACGATACTCAAAGAGAAGAAATATTTCTCTCATTTAAGTATGTGTAAGGCAGATGTTACTACAATTTCTGGTAGTAGTAAATTGATTGAAGGCTCCGGAAGAGCAACTATAACTCTGCCTAAAGGAACAATATTTATCATAGAGAATGCAATGTTCAATTGGGATAAAAGTGGAATATCCTGTAGCTCATGTTCACACTCAAAATGGTCTTGCAGAATCTTTAATTAAACGTCTGCAGTTGATTGCAAGACCATTACTCATGAAAACGAGGCTGCCCACTTCGGTTTGGGGTCACGCCATTTTGCATGCAGTTGCAATTAGTTTTGGGTCATGAAACCTAATATATCCCATTTAAGAATTTTTGGATGCGCAGTATATGTGCCTGTAGCACCGCCATATCACACCAAAATGGATCCGATTTGCAGACTGTCGATTCGATGATACACTTTTCCCAAAATTAGAGGGAGAAGTTGGTGGTGAAACCAAACGGGAAATTTTGTGGAAAAATCCATCATTATCTCATCTTGATCCACATACCTATATTTGTGAAAAAGAGGTGCAAAATATTATCCATTTGCAAAGAATAGCAAATCAAATGCCTGACGCATTCACGGACTTGAAAAGGATAACAAAATTACATATCCCCGCAGAGAATGTGATAGCAGTATGTGATAAGTCTGAAAGAAGACAAAATTATAACCGTGAAGGTATCAATGAATATGGACGTGGCAATTGACGGAATTATAATCGTCATCATTGTGATAATGAGAATAATAAAGATTCTCAAAATAATCTTTCACTTTATGAAAGTAATATTTGACATGAGATTTTATATAGCACATACAGATGATTATGATCCATTTATGGTGTGAACGTGACAACATATGATTTATGAATACATATTCATTCTTGGAAGAATATGAACGTGCTAGTGGTAGTGAATATACCACATCACCTCTAGAAGGAGATTTGAGATGATATATGAAAATAATGTCATTATTATGGCATGAATGATCATTGGTCACGTACCTATTGTACGCCAAAATATTTTGGAAATATGATTATTAAAGGACAACGATAATACAAGAAACATATCTTGCATATAATTTTGACCATGACCATAATGGTATAACTTTCTCTTTAAAAGAGATATTCACCACATGGATGTTGATGAATTTGTGGTAGTACAAAATTAATTGAGAGCTCTAGAAGAGCCAATTATTACTATGTTGGAGAAACACAATTGATTACCAATAAGGTATTGTGTTGTAGTAAGTCTCAAAGAAAATTATTCAGTTTCCAAAGTATATGTGAAAGCGGTTGATTATATTGAGACAATAAATAAAGGAAAGATTTGATATCTTCTATTACTACAACTTGTAGCGGGATAATCTGTATATGAAAAGCTACCCGCTTTATTCTCCAGTTTGTACTACACAAACAAAAGAATGCCACAATAAAGTGGATGTTAATTGATATAAAAATCCATATCTTAATAAACTTGAAGTTTATTGAGAATTGCACATGTCATGGTATAAACATGAACTTATCAATATTGATAATTTATTCAATTGGCATTCGGGTTAGCCATATCAATTTAAGTATGATGTGCAACAATAATAGAGAATTCACATGGGTAAATATTAAAGAACTAGAAAGTTCTTTACGAATTCTCTTGTATTACTGTTCTCATTAAATTAATTGACCAACTAAAGTTGGGATTGAATCCCATAAATTCTGGAAATATCAAAGGTGAATATGGGCCCATTCGCCTGCCATGTATACCACATATGATGCATCTATGATATGGTTACATGTGCGATTATTATTAACCTGCAGCCTGGCCGGTGCTTGCGAGGTAAATTGCTCAGTAATCTAATTTCGAGCATAAATTCCAGATTTTCTATTCAAGATAGTTCATCTTGATAAGTTGGTTTACATCATAGTTGGTTTAGCAAAATAATTTATTGAGTGCCTCCATTTAATAGCTAAATTATTGCTTAAGAGAACAAAGTTATCTATATCAATTTGATATACGCTATACACGAGAGTATATTATATTCTCCCCTCACAAGTGGTTCAGAGTCAGGAACCAAATAATTTCATCTTATTATTATTAATGTGCTGTGTATATTAACATGATAATGCACAAAGATGATTTCCCAGAGTTGAGAAAACAAGTTAGTTTTCCTAACATGAGGGGGAGACATGATAAACACTTGAGAAAAGGTTACATGGGATGAATTATCATTTGTATATATAGATCATCGAATAACATAATATGAACCTGAAGTTCATAAAAGGATAATTCAATTGCAACATATTGCAAAGCATGCCATATGCATTTGCTGACTCAAAAAAAGTAACTATATTCTCACTGCAAATGCTCATATTAAGTCCTAGAAGGACAAAGTCTTTGATACGCTTAAAGCGTATAGACAAATCGGTTTCAAAAGAACTTCTTAATAAAGAAGATGAGCAAATGCTCAAAGTGATCATAATAAGGAGGCAAGTGATCTAGAAGATCACATGACATAACATTTCATAAAATGTCATGAGAGATTCAGGTACCTGAATGTATGAATGAAGAGATCTCCATGTTATGTCTTTATGAAAATTTACTGGAACCGATATAAAATGTTCGTCGACGACATCTATGATAGCGCTAAATATCGATGAGGATCTTATGTTTGTCGAATACAAACAAAAATATTGGCCAAATGGAAGAGATACAATTCAAGTAGAATTGATTCAATATGAAAAACATGTAATTTTGGACATGTAGTTCGAATACTTGAAAGTATAAAGTCAATGGTATGTGTAATCAGTTTTCGATATCTTATTTGTTTAGCATGACATGAAAACTTGATATGCATCTAAAGTCTATTATATGACTTATATGACTTAACTTATATGACAACCCATGAAGGATTTAAGTTGCTTGAAGAATCTACAATTCTTGATCTTGAGGTAGCACTTCCTTAATGCAATTTATGCACAAATATATCTTGCTATGACTATGATAATGTGATGGCGAGGATATCTCTATGGAATTATTGAAGAGCCATTCCACGATATTTGTGAAGACATTATATATCTATCACGAGTTATGATTTCAAGGTGCAAATATTCATTATAGTTAATATGGCTGATTTATTTATCAAATCTCTACTAACGATCTCTTGAAGCTAGTGCACAAGATTGGGATGCGAAGACTCAAGGATGTGCATTGATGCTCTCTTCAGGGGAAGTTAATGCGCGTTGCACTCTTTTTCCCTTACAAGGTTTTGGCCCACTGGGTTTTCCTTGCAAGATTTTTAACGAGGCAACCAATAGGCGCATTTCTAAATATGTGTACTCTTTTCCCTTTTCTAGAATTTTTTTTCCATTGGGTTTTATTTCAGTTAAGGTTTTAACGAGTCACATTATTTATTGAGTAGACATTCAAGGGGGAGTGTTAAGAATAGAACTCTAATTAGAGTGAATGTCTATCTTATAGAAGAGTTTTACTTTGAGGCTAAGTCATTTTTCCTCCTATAAATAGAGGGGTCTTACCCCATTGTAAACCATCCCAAAAATATCAATAAGAATTCTCTTCTCCCTACCTTGCTTTGTAATATTGTTCTTGTTCTTGTATTATTTTATAAGAGTATATATGTATTGAAAACTATTATATATTTTGCTTGAATTCTTTAAGATCAAAGTCCAATAAAGGCATTAGTTGAACTGTTCACTTATGTGATCTGCCACCTTTAAATCCCGGATCGCCTTTGCTCCCAACTTTAGTGGTCTTTTGTAGAATCCATGATGATATGAATAAACCTCAAATATAGGTATAACAGACCATGGTCTTTGTGTTTATAAATATGTACCACTAACAAGTGAACATATTATGATACCGTTAATCCATACACACAAACTTGAAAATTCATAGCAACTAATTTCCAGCAAACAGCTCAAATTAAGTTTATTTCACTGAATTCAAAACATTTTTATACACTGTTTTTCAAGATTAATGGAAAATTAGCCTAGCTCATTATCACCTGATCTTTCAGTTCTAGGATGCCCATATCTCCTGTATAACCCAAACCAAACAAACCGCAGGAAATAAAAGGCAACAAAAAAGGAAAAAGATTTAAATGTTTTCCAAATTCAACTACATGCCACCAGAAACCTAAAAAGAAAATCAACTAATACTGATGCTAAATTTTTTTTTAAACTTACTATGTTTAATTCTCTTCCGCGGACCTTGGCGAAGCGTAAAGATAACTCGGCAACGGACTTGCCCTCGGCGATTTCATCGGCACCTCCGGCAAACGATTCCCGTTGCTATCATAATAAATCACGCCGGAGAAATCCAACGGCTGACATTTATCCCCCATCAATATACCTCTCTGCCACAATCCTCCATCTCCAAAATCCTCATCAACCAGCTCCCCTTCCGCCTTATTCTTGTACCTCAAATTAATCACCTTGTTACTAATCGTCGCGAAAAACTTCTTCGGCTTAGCCAACGGCGATTTAGGCGAATCGCCCCCGAGTTTTTGGGTTTTAATTCCCCGGCTAGCTTTTTTTAACCACAAAGCTAACAAAGACATCGAACCAATAAAGTTCACCATAAGCCGCTTCGACGAGGCCGCTATCGCCGTAGCCGTGGCCCGGCCCGGAGTTTGTGGTGGTGTTAGCAGAACCATTTTCCTCTGTTTTGGTTTTTGCTCTCTGTTTTGGTTTTTGCTCTCTGTTTTTGGTTTTTGCTCTAATGAATTGTGAGCAACTGGTGAAAGAGGTTGAAAAGAGTTCGAGCTATTTATAACAGAGGGTGCGCTAGGTGGTTAACCGAAATTAGCCGGTAACTGGTTTACACGAAATTTGACTTTCGGATTACGTTTGGACTTTATTTTATTTTGGAAATTTCTTAATTGTGTGCACAAGTGGGTTTTCTTTAAAATATTAATATTAAAAAGTCTCAGATTATATGATAATGTAGTTTGCCAAGAACTCAAGTTCAACGGTTTTGTTGCGTTTTAAGTAATTTAATTTTGTTTTCATAATTAAAAGTTGGCGCTTTATTGCATAGAACTATTATTTTGATGTCACATTAGGAGCTTAAATAATTTGTAGATGTAAATAATTCATTTTCCAATAAATAATGAAAACTCAGTACACAATTCCAATCGAAGACTTTAGCATTTAGAAAGGTCAGTTATTGGCTTCGCTATTTGCTAATACTCCATATCGGATTAGATGATAAAGTTGTTAACTTAGATTTTAATATGTTTCATCATTTTTATAATATACATTCCTTATTTTATTGATTCAAAAATCTTAAACTATTTGAGTTCCATGTCAGTTATAGAATGAGGATCGTGGATTTAGACGAAATGAAAGGGAATTGAAGATAAAATGGTCAATATAACAGTAATCAAGATACTATGTCAACAAAATCTCACACATATATGGAAAAAATACTGCAACATTTCTTTTTTAGCAATTTATCTTATATAGGTAAATGATTTATTTTTAAATTTATCCTATAAAGGTAAGTGAACTATTATGAGGCCAATGTCATTTAAATTTGAACTTTGGACAAATTTGATACAAAATAAAATTTTAAGTACAAACTAAATAATCCAACCACTTTGCAACTCCTCTTTGAACAATATAACTTGTTTATCCATTAACAACTTTCGCAAGTAGAACCGTTTTTCTAACTTTGGTAAATAGTACACGATTTTACAAGATTAACAATGTAAGAGATTGTATACAGGTAAAATCAGAGTCTGTTCGACTTTCCGATGAGCCAAGTGGAATTGATAGATGACAGTAATGTATCAGAGTTAGAATGAAAAATCCCTCTGTAGGCATAGATTTTCTTGAGACAAATCTATTATCTACAAAATCCTAAGTCACTCCTATAAAAATGTTACATAATCCTTTAAAAAATATCTCTCGAAAATTGAGATCATCTAAAAGAATCCCATAAACTCTCGGGATTTACAGAAAGATCAAAATGAAGTCGGACGCTTCTTGATAGTCAAATACTTCAAGAAAAAGATCCACACAATGCTCGACTTTTATGGAGATCATAATACATACCAGGAAGGTTCGCGCATCATCCTAAGTTCAAAAAATATGATGATCCGACCCTCGAATTACAGAGAATAGTTTATAGAATGAACCAAGGGAACAAACAAAATTGTATCCACAAAGGTTCATCAATAGAGATTATTTCTGTTCATATATTTTTGTGATTACAATTTATATTTTGCATTTGAAAATTTATTTCAATCAAATTGGCACGCCTATTGGGACCAGTTCCGCCCTTCATCTCTTCATCCTGCAAATCGAAAACTAAAAGTTTCAAGCTTATCTATTGTGATAGTTGAGTACTTCAAGTCTCGTCTTCAAGTTTCAACAAGCCTATACCTCGACAAACATTGAAGTAGTGGGCATTATAGATACTGAAATTTTAGCAGATCAAGATAAATCTTAAATTAAAGATGACTCTTGAAATATTATGAGTCTATTAAGGTTACTTTGTGGCTACTCCACCCAAACCCTAATTCATGCCTATAATAAAGCTACATATGTCCTTCAAAGATGATCTCAGGTATTCCATAAACTCCCGGAATATAAATTCCAAGTCTTTTTACCAAAACCCCAAGTTTCTACCAATTTTCATGCTGAAATCCAAAACAAAACCATGTATTTAACATCTAATAAGTGGGAACAACTTACCTTACCATAGATGAAGAAAATCTCTCTTCCAAAGGCTCCAAAATCGTCCAACCCGAAGTGAACATGGGTGGAAGTGAGGCTAAACTCGATTTTTAAAGAGAGCTCACTGCTTCCAGTCCTTTCGCACCTACAATCTCATGACCGCTTCTGCGGTCCCGTATGTGCATACCAATTGCCACTTCTGCGGTCTTCCTCTAAGCCTTTAACTTTTGCATATGCTCTTCTCCTTCCGCATGTGCGGTCCCGCATCTACGGCGAAATAACTGCATCTGCGATCCCAGCCTAGCCATCTATTTCTGCTTCTGCATCACGAAGACCGCTTTTGCGGCTTCGCACCTGCGACCCTAGTCATGTAGGTGCGGTTACAGCAATAACCAGCAACTTCAGCCTTTTCCAAAATTCCATTTTCGATTCGTTGACCATCCGAAATCTACCCGAGGCCCCCGGGACCCCATCCAAGCCCACCAACCAGTCCCAAAATACATTACGGACTTGCTAGAGGTTTTAAATCATATCAAACGACACTAGAATTATGAATCGACCTCCAATCCAAGCTTATTGAACTTTAGAATTTCAAACTTCTTAATTTGATGCCGAAACCTATCAAATCATGTCCGATTGAACTCAAATTTTGTATGCAAGTCATATTCGGCATTACAAACCTAGTCTAACTTTCGAAATCGGATTTCGAGCTCTATATCAAAAAGTCCGCTTGCAGTCCAACTTCTCAAAAATCTTCAAATTTCTACCTTTCGTCAAATGACTCCAAAATGACCCACAGACCTTCGAATTTACTTTCGTTTGTGCTCCCAACACCAGAATAACCATACAGAGCTACTCCTAGACTCAAAATCCCAAACAATAACACTGAAATGCACTTCAACTCAAATTTATGAGATCTTTTCCAAAATATTAATTCCACAATAGGCGCCAAGACGTTCTTTGGTCTTCAAAAACCCGATCTGGACATACGCCCAAGTACGAAATCATCGTACGAACCTGCTGAAACCTTCAAATCCTGATTCCGAGGTCGTTTACTCAAAAATCCAATCTTAGCTAATTCTTTCAACTTAAAGCTTCTGAAATGAGAACTTTCTTTCCAAATGAACATTGAACTTCCTAATATTCATTTCCGACCACGCGTACTAGTCATAATACATTAAATGAAGCTACTTATGATCTCAAACTGTTGAACAGGGCGTTAGAGCTCAACGAACGATTGGGTCGTTATTCCGGTCCCGACCCCAAACGGTCTCGGTCTTAACAGGCTTCTTCAATGAACCGGACCATTTGGGCCTCAAGAGCCCTGGTCGTGGGCTTAAATGGGTAGGCACATTTAGGTCTACTATCCATATGGGCTCACGAGCCTGTGCCGGGCCCGGACCTAACCGGCCCACTTGCCACCTTTAAGTAACTGGTTGAGAAAATGAAGAGGCAATTTGTTAAGGAGCGGTTTCGATATTTTTTCCATTGTCATCGGGGGAGTGTTTAAAAATTCGGGAAGTAAACGTGAAGTTTTAGAGAAACGGGTTTTGAAGATGAAGAACATGGTATGAAAATTTGAAATTTTTTTTTGGTAGAAATCTGGAGATTGCTATAAAGATTGAAGAACATGGATAAAGATTTGAAATTTTGAAGAAGGTCTTGATGATGGTTGATGGCTCGAAGATTGCGATATGATCGGAAAGTAGAAAAAGGCCAAAGGAATGAGGCTATTATAGGGAAACAGCCGATGCTTCGCATTTAGAGGCAACCTACCGATGAGTGATATGTGTTTGAAATCAGAACAACGTAATTGATGGGATGTTTCGGTTCCCCGTTGTAACCTATGAATGAGGGGACCAGAGTCATATATTGTTTTCCATCGTTTCGGCTAGCGGAGTGGGAAGATGACCGTAATGTATCGGAGTCAGAACAAAAAATCCCATGTATTAGGGCTCGGAAAAACATTGCCCTCGGGATATCGGTACCATATCCTCGAGGTCCGATTTAAAGGTTGAGACTTCAGAAAGCATAACCGAGCAGCCTCACAAGACTAACAAAGGGTTGTGATATCCGCACCCAACTGGATTCACAGCGTGCATCTCGCCTCGTATCAGCAAAAAATCAATGATCATCGAAACGGAAGATTTTTATCTTTTTTAGAATTGTACTAGGATAAAATTCCCCTACTATATAAAGGTGAAAGCTTACTATTCATGAAAAATATTATAACACGTATATCAAGGCAATATACTCTCATTTTCTCTATTGTTCAAAGTTATTGCTTTTGTTCATCCATTCTTCATTAGTATGAGCCGGGAATTGAAAACAAGCATTTCATTAAGCTGTTACTGAGTTTGGGGCCACTCCCCTTACTTGATTTGATAATTTATTACGTCCTTTATCTGTTTAAACTACCTCCATTTATCATTTATATTGAATTAATCTGCATATCATTTAAACCACATACAAATTTGTTAACTATCAGTAGAAGCAGATCTAGGATTTAAACTCTATGAGTTTCACTTTTAAGATTTTTAACATTGAACCCATCTTATTTTTAAAGTTATGGGTTCAAATCTATTATTTTTGTAATTTTAATAAATTTTTACACATATATTTCTATTTCGCATCGAAGTTATAAATTTAATTGAACGCATAATTACCCCCACTCCCTCCGCCTCTGACTATTAGTATAATTTAACTTATAAAAGTAAACTTTTTTCGAATTTTTGGAGTTACCCAAGTGTGTTTGTTACATGCAATTAAACGAAAATATATTTGTCACATAATTATGAAACAAAGTATATTCGATGATGTATTAAATTCTCTATTCTTTAACTTTATTGATAGGCTTTTTGACATGTTAGTAATGGTAAACATTAATATTTTGTAAGTTTCATAAAATATTCTACCTAATAACTATTGTCGGCATAATTTTTATTTTAACTCATGGATTTATGATACTTTTACGATATCGTGTTATTTAGGCTACGACGAATTTTTAAAGTAATTATAAAGTAGATAACAAAGAGGTGGATTATATATATTGAAAAAAGAAGGTAAACTGAAGTTTGAATTTTACGATAAAATTGAAATAAATTATGTAGCATATTTCTTATTTCCAAATTGTGACACACGCAACCTTACTTCAACAAAATGAGAAATTTCATTCTTTGGGACAATTTTTGTATAATTATTTAAATCTTGTAGGAGATATCTAATCATAGTGAAGTAAAGTAATTACTTTTGGTTATATAAAAATTAAACGGATATAACACATAGGCAGAGATAGAGCAAAAGAAAATTGTTGCCTTTTGGCGCTATAAGATTGCAGTAATTAAAAATATTTTAAATAATGTGATGTCACTCAAAGAACCAAGAAACTAACGAAACGAGAGAATAGCATAAATTATCTTTAAAATGAAGACTCTAAAATTCACATTTAATCACAAAAAAAGACTCAACATTTTAATTTTTACCAATCGATAGACGACTAAACTAAAAGAAAATCACAAATATAAAAATTTAGGAGAAGTCTAATTTTCAATACCAGTACTCACTCTAAAAATTACTATCTCATCAATAGAGATCTATATAGTCTCATGAATGAAGTCGCAGATGAATAAAGTCATGACGAGAACAAAAACGACGAAGTTTATGAAAAGACCAAACTTGAAGGCACATAACTATGTTATAAAGACTTCAACAATGAAAAGGTTGAAAGTCATGTTAAACAACAAGTTCATAGGCTGGCCAATTGATCAAACTTCTAGAATCAATGATGAACATCAAAAGTGATACAATCGCTCAAAATTCCCTAATTGAACGTGGATATGGGGCAAATACAGAAAAAAGAAAAGACTCAAGTGGAATTGAAATATGAGCGAAATGGAAGTCAAGCATCATTGGAAAACTTTGTTAAAACCATAGCACATGCCTTTGTTGATATTTACTGTGTCGATTGCTGGAATGAATATTATCATATTTTATGCACCGGTTTTTTTGGTGGATATATACTCGCATCGAATATTTACATTAATAAAATAATTAAACTTAAAAATTAATAATTATATTAAAATGTATAAAACTTAACCATAATTAAATTTTAAAAAGTATTCATAAAAATAAACTCACTTCGGTTCATGATTTTTGATCTTCTATAATATTTGATTTTTTTCAGATATCAAGAAAGAATTAATTTTTACCCTTGGAGTAAAGAGTTTTTCAGAGTACATGTTATATTTTTAGTGAACAAATTAAAAAGATAATAAAAGTTAATATGATCAATTTTATTGTTAATTAATGTTAAAACGTGAATTATGTAGTATGTGCGAAAACAACCAAATATCAATTAAAGTGGAGCAAAGTGAGTATATTTATATTCATTAGTTTGATTTAAATATTCGATACGAGTAAATTTTCGCTCGTTCTTTTGTATGTCCTTCATAAAGGGTTTTCCTATAATGGCCATGGGTAGTTGCTTCGCAAATAATTAAGGCTTAGCTGATCGTATCGCTATCGAATCAACTTGAACAAGTATAACTTGACCGATTGACCCGATTAGGGTGATCCATTTTTTGCTATATATACAGTTTCGGAAAAAAAGTGCCCAAGACCAAGTATTTTAGACATCTCTTCGTAATAATTGTGATGGAGATATCACCAATTCAAATTGAATGAATTTAAGATAATGCTACGGCATGGACCGAGATATAAATGATATTGATCTGGCAGGTAACTTTTTACTATTTCTTCAGCGAATAGATCCTTCAATTAATCTAATATATTTCACTTGTAAGTCCTGGTATTGACTATCAGACAATAAACTTATGTAATTAAGCAGTTCTGAAATATTTTACACCTCTAACTTTTCATTACCTTCATATTATAAGTTAAATTTTGACATCGTATTTAAAATTGTGTATGAGATTTTATTCATGTTTCTAGATGTAATAAAATTGGTCACACCTTCTAACTAGTGAACTTGAAATAACAAAAAAAAAAATAGAATATCTATCTAAACTTCCATTACAATTTTGTGAAACAACAGTATATCATGTGTACTAATATTATGATTTTATGTTTTTGGGTAGTAACAAACTGTAAATCACTTCACCCGCTTGAAGGACCTCTGTCTTTTATTTCCTTTATATTGGTCATTTGTAATGTGTGTGAAATGGGATATATATATATATATATATATATATATATATATATATATATAGTTATTCAAAGATTTTGAATAAAAGGCAAGTTTTGGAGTTAATTGAGTCAAAGGCAAAAGGGTTTAATAATGAATATGAATGAAGTCTTGTCAATACTGTATTTCTTAATCAGCATTGCAACTTGTAATATGGGGTTCTTACATAACTTGGTCCCACCAAAAGCTCTTGAGTCGCATTCTTAATTAAACTTCCTCAAAATACTTGGGTGGGAAACGGGTATTAATGTTATGCTTGTCGTACTTAATGTACCTAGTGCTCCACTTATTAGGCGGTATGGGTAATTGGTAATCGTTTGTGACTCCAATTAATATCTCTATAGTTTTATGCTTATCTAATTATTTCTTCCTTAACCGAGCAACCCCCACTTCCAACCGAGAGGTTGTGAGTTCGAGTCTCCCGAAGAGCAAGGTGGGAAGTTCTTGGAGGGAATGATGCCGGAGGTCTATTTGGAAACAGCATCTCTACCCCAGGGTAGGGGTAAGGTCTGCGTACACACTATCCTCCCCAAACCCCACTAAGTGAAATTATACTGGATTGTTGTTGTTGTTGTCTTCCTTAACCGAGCAATAAAAAAGAAAATGTGGTGATGGGTAAATATTCGATAAAATAATTAAAGTACAAGCAATCTTCTGAGTAGATATTCTTTTTATGAATCAATAATAAAAGAGAAACAATCTTAGTAATCCACTTGGTGAATTAATTGTAATTCTTAATAAAAGAAACAAGATTCGTCTTCATTAGTGGTAATAGACAATTGGCTGAATGTGCAAGTAATTACATGACGAGGTAATGAAATCTGAGCCACATAAAAGTTGAGAATAACCAAATTGTTGGATGCTCTTACTCTCTAAGTCAGTACATCTTTCGGCAATTTGGACAAGACATCAGTCAATATTTAAAAACAATAGCACGATTGAAGCAATCTCTACCCATAGCTCCCTATCAACACACGACATGACATTAAGTGACACACTTTGCACTTTAATTCCTTTGCATATTATTTCTATTTCATCTTATGAAAGTGTGTAACAGAATACATTACTTATATAAGCAGAGTGGTAGGTGGCCAAATTGTTGGAGAAGAAATCGCAGGTACACATAAATATGTTAGGACTAATACTTGTAGTTAATTAGGTCACCTCCCAATTTGCTCTTGCGAGTTTAAGAAGGCAATGTTCGTGCACCTGGAATTGGGGATAAACACCGTTGACTGCCTTCTTTTCATTCGAACTTCATATGGCGTGCCAAAGTTGACACACTCCACCACGTGGATATTATTTTATAGAATTAATTATGATCCCTAAAAAAAGAGGTAAAATATCTTAAACTACCCTTAAATTTAACTTAAATTATTAGTATTCTTTCCGAAGTATGTCTGGTCTTACTTACCCCCTCCAACTTGACCTCTTGAGGGTCATTATTCCCCTAAATCCTGATGTGGCAAAAAGTGTTGGTGCACTTGCTTGTCACGTGGACTTTTTTGTCTATGTGGTATTTTTTGAAAAATAAAATATATTTTTTACCGTTTCAAGAATATTACTTTTTTAGATAATTTTTTTCGAATAAAGGTTATATCCAAGTTTTATTATAAATTTTATTCGAAAAAAATTATCTAAAAAAATAATATTCTTAAAACGGTAAAAAAATATTTTATTTTTCAAAAACATGCCATATAGACAAAAAAGTCCACGTGGCAGGCTAGTACTCCCACATATTTTGCCACATCAGCGTCTAGGAGAAAAATGACCCTCAAAAGGTCAAGTTGAGAGGAATAAGAATGATCGAACATAATTTGAAAAGGATACTAATAATCTGAATCAAATTTAAAAATAATTTAAGGTATTTTACCTAAAAAAGAACTTCCTCGTATACCAAAAATTTCATATTTTTATATACTACTATTTCTATTATGTTATATCTTTTAAGTGGTAGTATCTTTCATTTATATATACTACTATTTCTATTAAATCTTTTAACTGACAAAATATCTTCTTTTTGTTTTACGCAAACCTCTTTCTCAGAATTTTATTTTTTTGGCACTCCAAAGAAGCGAAATATCAGGTGTAATTGTATTGACTGCGACAAGTTGTCTCCCTTTGTTTTTTGTTTTCTAAAGTTAAAAACTCATATTTAGTGTTAGCCCTCCGCCACTTTAAACTTGACTTGCAACAAGAATATTGCTATTGGACAGCAAGAAAGTTGGCAAATTAAGGTGCCCGAGTAGCACCAAGGCAAAAAAGAAAATGAGTAAGTGATGCTAAAGCTTTGACGGAAGCAAAAGCAGCTTGGCAAGGACTTGACAATGAGATGCAAGCTGATGGTGACACTTGATCATGGCAAAAGTAACAATACATAAGAAAGTGATGCCAAAGCAAGGCAAAAATAAAGTAGGCAAAGGCAGGCTAAGTGTAACGGAAGGCAGTGCGCGAAGCAGACTTGTCATGACATCGGGGCGCAGAAAATAGCCATGTGTGGAGGAAATGGCATGGGCAAAATGTAGCTACAATGCATATGAGTACAAGGCATTGGAGTCTGATTCAAGCCAAGGCACGCACATAGACAACAAGCTTCAGATTGACCAAGTCTAGGGCGGTTACACGGCACATGTTGTGCCCATAGACAGCAGTTAGCTTTGCTAAAAAGCTGGAGATGGTGGTAGCACATTTTTAGGCCACGTTTGCATTATTTTTAGCATGATGTTACATGATCCTAGTATTTGGGGGATGTCAACTACACTAAGCTTAAATAGTAGGTTGTGTGGGACAAATGTCTAAGCCTAAGTGTGCAAGTGTAAGGCAAAGGGGTTGCCTCATATTTTATAAATGGGCAAAATTCTTATGTTTGTGGGGAAGTGAGAAAAACGTGTGTGAGTGCATGTTAAGTCTGTTTTCAAGAGTGAAAATGTCTAAGGCTTAAGAGTAGTCTTATGAGAAAAATCTGAGGGTAAAGAGTGATCTTCTTTTATATTCGAATGTACTTTGAGTTGAGTTTCTTCGTATGCTCGAGTTAAATATAAAGTTAAAAAAAGAGTTTCCTATATATTGTGCCTTGTGTTCTTCTATATTTCATTTGACTTTACTCAAAATTCGTAGCCTAAAATCGGTCCAAATACTTACTACGTTGAAGCTACCTAAAACTAATCGAAGTCCAAAGTTGCTGTAACTTTTGCCGAGTGTTGTGAGAAGGCTGAAGTCAAGTGCGGGACTAGGCTTCCGTGCAGGATGATTTTAGCGGACATAAACCACGTCCATGTCAACTGGTATCAGAGCGGAGCAGGTTCGTGATGGAGACACGACGGGCAGTGGCAGATCTTGTGGTATTGATTGAGAACATGCCCAGTGGTAACAACAAACTATGGAAAAGGCTAGCGAAACTAAAAGCATTAATGGGAAATGTTCTTGAAGGTGATGAATTTTAGACACTCGTGACAAGACTTGCCTACCTTAAAACATAATTGGCAAGGTTGAGTTAAGAGAATGCAATCTGAAAAGCGAGACAGTGGTGTTGCAATGTGTTATGGGCGGTGATACTCCTCAACATGGTGTTGATCATCTCAATGTAAAAACTCCTGAACCAAAGACATTTGGTGGTGCAAGGAAAGCACGTGGATTGGATAATTTTCTTTGGTATTTGGAATATTATTTTCATGTTATTCATGCGCAAGACGAGTAAGAGAAAGTAACCTTGACTATCATGTATTTGAGTGAAAATGCTAAGTTACGATGGTGCACTCGTGTAGCTGAAGATGGAATTTTAGACAGACCAAAGATAAAGTCGTGGAAGCGGCTTGAAAATGAATTGAAGGATCAGTTCCTTCCTAGCAATATGTGTTGGATTACTTGGGAGAAATTGAAAAGGTTGAGGCAAATCGGATCAGTGAGAGCATATGACAAAGAGTTTACTTCTTTGATGTTGAGTATCAACAATATGCCGGAAGAATAAATTGCACTACTTCATGAGCGTGCTATAGCAATAGGCACAATTGGAGTTGCGTAAGCAGAATATTCAAAACCTCGCAAGTGTTGTGGTTGCGGCTAATGTATTGGGTGATTTTCGCTTGGGTGAAGAAACTTTTGCTTCAAAGTCTAAAGACAGAAAGAAATATAAGGCGAAGGAGTGGAAGAAATGTGAAAACAACAATGCTAATGAAGATAAGAGGAAGGGAAAGCAAGAGGCTGGAACTTCAAAAAGTAAGGAGAAGTGCAGGAAATTCAGTGGCAACTTTATTTGTGATGGGCTACATCGAGCAAGAGACTGCCCGAAGATTAGTGTTAAATGTTATGACTGCCGCAGACGAGAGGGCTGCATTGGGGGCATTGACCAGTGACAAACAAACTATTGGAGTGAATGCAATTGTGGCGGAAGAGAAGGGAGACCAAGGGGCGTTGCTTGTCAACCCATTAGGACTCATAAATTGAGCTAACCTCGACGAGGATGTCGAGTTTCACAACAGGTACAGGTGGTTTGTTAGCCCTCCGCCACTTTGAGCTTGACTTGACAATGAGAGTATCGTCATGGGGCAGCAAGAGTGTTGCCAAGCTAAGGTGCACGAGTAGAACCAAGGCACAAAGAGAAATGAGCAAGTGATGGCTAAGGCTTTGACGGGGGCAATACAGCTTGTCAAGGACTTGACAATGAGATGCGGGTTGAGGGTGACACTTGACCATGGAAAAGGAATCAAGACATGAGGCAGTGATGCAAAGGCAAGGCAAAAGCAAAGTGGGCAAAGGTAGGCTAAATGCAACGGAAGGCAGATGCAGAGTTCTCATGATATTGGGGCACGGCAAAGGGCCATGTGCATGGGCAATGGCATGGTCAAAATGCAGCTACAATGCACCTGAGTACAAGGCGTTGGTGCCTGATTTTATCCAAAGCACAACATGGGCAACAAACTTTAGATTGACCAAGTCAAGGGCGAGTACGGTACATGTTGTACCACATGGACAACAGTTGGCTTTGCTAAAAAGCTGGCAGATGGTATTAGCACGTTTATGGGCCATGTTTACATTATTTTTAGCATGATCTGATATGATCCTAGTAGTTCGAGGATGTTAACTACACGACGCTAAAATAGTGGGTTGTGTGGCACAAGTGTCAGCCTAAATGCGACAAGTGTAAATTAAAGGGGTTGTCTCATATTTTATAAATGGACAAAATCATTATGCTTGTAGGCAAGTGAGAAAAACATGTGTGAGACCATGTTAAGTCTGTTTTCAAGAGTGAAAACATCCAAGGCTAAGAGTTGTCTTGTGAGAAAAATCTGAGGGTCAAAAGTAATCTTTTTTTGTACATGGCTGTACTTTGAGTTGAATTTCTTTGTATGCTCGAGTGAAATATAAAGTTAGAAAAAGAATTTCCGATATATTATACCTTGTGTTCTTCTATATTTCTGTTGTCTTTATTTAAAATTTGTAGCCTAAAGTCGGTCTAAAAACTTACTACGTTAAAGCTACCTAAAACTAATGTAAGTCTAAAATTGCTGTAGTTTTGACTGAATGTTGTGAGAAGGCAAAAATCAAGTGCGGGACTTGATTGTCGCGTAGGCTGGTTTCGGCGGACAAAGATCGCGCCTGTGTCATTTAGTGTAGTCATTACTTGCAGAGCCACAGTTAGTTCTCGTCATTCTATAACTGTATATTTTTTGCTTGCTATGATTAAATAAGTATCTTATTATCATGCAACCTCCCTTTTGGAGGATAAGAATATATATATATATTTGCATCTCATAGGTATACCAGTATTTGCGATGATTAAAGCACTTTAGAGTAATCTGCTAATCTTGATTAACAAACAAGTCACGTCCTTAACAGGCTATGAAAAGGCAAAATAAATAAAATGTGAATATGGGATTATCACTTGATTTTATTCGTTCCCAGTGGACACGCCACAAAGAATGATAGACCTTAATTAAACAAACAAACAAAAACAAGCAAATTGCGAAACGAGAAAGTAACAATTAGTCTATGAGGCCTAACGGAATGACAAGCTTCATCATCACGCTGTACAATAAAACTACACGTGACCAAACCAAACAACCTTTGCTTTAAATTTAATTAAAACCTTAATCATCTCACATTTGGAACTATCAACTACCATCTCATCAATTGCCTTTTTAACTTCTTTTTCCTTTTTGGGTGGAAAGCAGTCTGACACCCGGTATAGAGAATATAACAATAAAAAAATGGTATAAACTCAAATGCAATCACATTCTTGGCTACCATGAAGAATTTCCCATGTGGATTCCAAAGAACCATGTGTCTCTCACTCTCATAAGAATTAGATCTAAGCACCTCCTTGTATAATGCCAAGAGAAACTAAATGTAAATAAGAATTCAAATAATAGCATATTTAGCCAAATTGGAAAAATTAGTTTATTTTGAGAAATACTTTTTTGAAAAATATTTTGTTTAAAGTACTTTTTGTTAAAAGTAGTTTGTGTTTGATTAACTAATTTAAAAAGCACTTTTAAGCAGTAATTTGTATTTGACAGAATTTTTAGAAAGTCTTCTTATTGTATTTTTTAAAAAAGTGTTTCTCAAAAAATTATTTCGGGGAAGTAGTTACTTTTTGGTGTTTCTCCAAAACTGCTTCTACTTCTACTCAAATCACTTCAATTTTGGAAAAAAATACTTTTTTGGAAAAAAAAAGAAAAGAAAAGTGCTTCTCAACTTGGAGAAGCTTGTCCAAACATGCTATAAATCTACATGTCGTGACATTCTTTTATTTTTCTCACACGTAGTATTTGGTATTCATTTTGAGGCCCGACTAATATGAACTCACATCTAAAAGTTTTGAGGTTATATTGCTTTTCACTAAAAGATGGAAGAATACTTATCACTCCATCACAAGCTTTAGTGGCCATTAGGATTCAATTATTACTAATTATACGTTAAATTCAATTCCCTGAAAAGAAATATTATTCTTTTCAATTTTCATTGTGTCAACTGTCAAATATTGAAAAATGAAACATAACTCTTATTTATTTTTATTTTTTTTATCCTTTTGTTGAAGTTAGGTGCCCTGGATTTTGAAGGAGCCTCAACAAAATTTATTAGGCATAAAAAAGAGCATGAATTAGGTCCTACTTTGATCCTTTGAATAAAGATAATTCTTTCATGAAATTAAGTGAGCTTGGTGGATATGTTTCAATTACTATTACGGTTTTTATTAGAATAATTAATTATCTTTTTTTTTGTCTTTCTAAACCAAAGGTCTATCGGAAATTATCTCTCTGTCCTATTGGGGTAGAAGTAAGTTTTACGTATATATTATCCTTTCTAGATTTCACTTTATAGAATTTTACTGGATAATAATTATTGTTATTGTTGTTGAAATTAAGTGAAAATTGAAATTTTATTGAAATATGAAGGACCACAATACTTGCAGGCCTTCTCCATTGGGGCCATAAAGCCTAATACATGGAGACTGGCCCATTGCTAGCGCGGCCCCTTTTATGTCAGTAGAATGAATAAATAAATTTTCCTATCGTTCAAAAACACCAGCCATCCTTGTTCACAGTGGTTGGGGACTTCTCTCCTACTTACTTGATCAAGGGTTCAAGGCTAGGTAACAGTAACAACAAACAACAACAATTGAGGTATTCTAAAATACCTTTTTTTCTATATAATTAAAAGAATTATCTATTATTATATGAAGAAAAAAACTACTTGGCTTTATAACGATGGATAAGATTTAAAAATAGGAAAAAAAAATTCTATACCATATAGAAAATTATATTACGAAAAATATTCATAATTTATAAATTACCCGTTCTGCTATTAGTTTTTTTATAAAATATAAACAACTCACTTAAAACAGAATCATGCTACTTGTACAATTTATTTAATAGGCGCGCAAATATTGAGATATTAAGAATTCTTCTAGATCTTATGAAACGCAAATCTCACTATTAAATTTCGTCTGTTTCTCTTCAAAATTCACTACTCTTTTTTTACGACAATACTTTGTTTCACTGGTTTTTCTGATTTCACAAATCAAAAGCGGCTAAATTAACTACAATTCTTCTGTAACAACCACAATTATATCGAAATAGCTATGAGAGATATAAAGACTTTCAGGCTGATGAAATTGTAGTCGCCGAGAATACAAGTTATAGCCTATTGAATTCTACAATAGCAGAGCATCTAATGATAGATACATCCGAAAAAATAATAGAAATCAAATACGTTGTCAACGAACATTGCCTCCAATGAAAATTAGGAACGATATGGGTGTTCGTGTATACATGGAGATGAAAAAGGAAAACAAAAGCTTAGGAACATTTCCGTTATGTCTAACAGTACGATTTCAATTTGAATTGAGTATCACCAATTCGAACACAGTTGCAGGTCTGTTTTGTTACATTACTATCGACTTTTGGTTGTATATTACTTATCTACAAACTATCTATAATTTTTCTACAAAAAACTACATATTAAAGTGTGTGTGTGTGTGTGTGTGTGTATATATATATATATTGAATTTCATTAGATGTACAGTATTTCTACAATAAAACTACATATCCTTTGTAGATCAATATGAAATACAGAATTTTAATATTTCTACAAATTAACTACAAAATATCTACAAAAGACATAATATAATTTTTAAATATTTTGTATTCTGATTGTATATGAATTATTTTTTATTTGTAAATATAATTGTAGGTGAGGGCTTTAACAGATCATATCCATACAGTGATAGATAGCGTGAAGCACTATATTGTTTGTCTTGAAAACAAGAGATGTAGTTGTGGGCAATTCCATCTTGATGAACTTCCTTGTGCACATGCTTTGGTTATTTTAAGGCACAGGAATGAGTCTTGTGAAAACTGTTGACGAGTTTAGGAAATTATATTTGATGTGTAATAATTTAGGCACCTTCAACTCTCAATGTAATTAGTTTGAAATTATTTTGTTTAATTAGTATTCTGTATTGAGTTAATACTTTCATAGCTTGATTGGTTTGTGAATGATTTCTCTATATATATAATACACAATTATTTAATTATCTCTAGCACCCATCAATAGTTGTTAATGATCCTTACAATTTATCTACAAAATAACTACATAATTTAGAGTTGATAGAGTAACTACATAATAATTAAGTTGAAAAGGAGTTAACCAGTAACAATAATTAGATCAAGTACTGTTTACTTTCAACAAGTGAAATATAAAAATAACATAATGTTTCCCCATTGTTCCAACTAGTATACTGGATAAAACAAAATAAAATAAAGGGTAAAATAATTGTAGCACAAATCTGTTACAATTAAATTTCAACAATCTTGTTCATAAACTTGTCTACTATCTTTCTACAAAACTAACTACAACTAAATAATTAACTACATGTTCCATACAAAAAATTATAACTAGTTCTTCTTCATCCAAATTTGTGGTTTCTCGTTCACAACCGGTGCACCTTTTTCCTTGCTAATCTGTCAGTCACCTCACTTCCACTAATTGCACCATTCTCTTGCTTCTTCCTAGCATAATCCTACAGTAGCGCTCCATAAATTCTACGATGTTGCACCAATCTCTTATTAATACACTGCGCAAATCTAAAAAATAACATATTTACATTTGCCATACAATATACATACAATATATGTACAATTACATAATATAGTTAAAACAAAAATAATTTAACTATAATTTTTTTACAATATATCTACAAGTTTAAACATATTCAGAAAACTATCTCTTTGCCTTTCCTTTTTGCTGAATTCATTTGCCTCGAAAATTCACCAGCATCAAATCATATTTTTGTTTAGTTCTAGTTTTTTAAATCGAAAGAAGGAACATTTGTTTTTTTAACATTTTTTGGACTCTTCTATGAAACTCTGTTCTTCTTCATTTAAAATATTTGAAGCTGGTCGTTAACGGGTGAATGAACTTTGAAGAACAGTAGAATTTTTGATTGATTTTAGAAGAAAGAACTTGAGAATAGGCGTTAATGGAGGGGTTACAGATATTTCCTGGTTTTGTAAGAGGAAATAGTAGGTAGTTGAAGAGGAAATCTTGGGGTGTGGTTTGATACGTGGGTGATGGAGTGGGATTTGGAGAGAAAAACTTGAGGGAAGTGGAAATATACTATAGAGTTAAATTATGAGACTAATTAATACCATTAAAACCCCTAAAATGTACATAAATTATAATTCGGTATATAATTAGCTTTTATATTATGAATGCTCATTTAGTACTCCGTTGTAAATAAGCTTCCTGACGAACCTTATACATATGTGACTCCGCCGTTATGTTTATATATTTAGTAATTGGAAATATTACCCGATACTCCATTATGGATAAATATTAGCTTCGGTAGAAGATTATCTATATCTGGCACAACAACTTCCTTTTCTTGAATAAATAGATGA
This sequence comes from Nicotiana benthamiana, assembly GCA_034376525.1. Classification (NCBI taxonomy): domain Eukaryota; kingdom Viridiplantae; phylum Streptophyta; class Magnoliopsida; order Solanales; family Solanaceae; genus Nicotiana; species Nicotiana benthamiana. The sequence continues at coordinate 8,389,178 of CM067325.1, forward strand.
GATTTCAGTTCATTATGTACAATAGCTTGAACTTAAATAAAATCGTCAATTTTCTTCTATATTTATCTTTAATTTATTTATTTTATAGTCTTTATTTTAGAACACGTTATCACCACGATATTTCCACTGACCACTTGCTTCAAAAGTGAATAATAACCCATTATTGAAAATAATACTCCAATCCACGATAATGGGATTACAAAACCAATTAACCGATGTTTCTTCTGAATCTATCCCAATTTTACTTGTTGCTCTTGTCGCAACTGCTCTGTTCCCTTATTTTTGCTTCCCCTCGATTCTTCGGCTTATCTTCCTTGTTCAATCGGGTTCAAATTGACGACGCTATATACGACACCGTCGGGTCCAGTTTAGCTTGTGTCGTTATGTTAGCCGAGCAGCTGAATTTGAAGCGGCTGTTTTCGTATACGTTGTTTGATGATCAAGGAGACGATACGTCCGGTTCGAACTGTGTTGTTTGCTTGAACCGGGTTCGAACCGTCTTCACAATTAGTGTTTTGACTGGTGGTCGAAGCAAATTGGTATTTAAAATTCATTAGGTAGATGAGTGAATACAAATTGAAGACGGAGTGATAATGAAACAAAATTTGCTAAAATTAAGGGATTCATTTGTTTGTATTTGTACATAGACAAATGAAAGAAATAAAAATGTAATAAAAATGATAGAATAAAGCATGTAGCTAAGCTGTAGCATAAAAACAGAAAGTAGAAAGACTCTTGGTCCCCTCCTCCAACCAAATCAAACCAACATCCCCCAATCAATTATTGCAAAAGTGGGATCCCCCATCACTCATAATTGTATAAGGAGCTCTAAATCTTGTGAAAATGCTCTTTTAAAGAAATGCAATAACACTTCAGACTTTATTGTTAGGCAAAGCCACAGCTTCAACCCATTTTGAAATATAGTCAACCGCCACAAGAATATAAGTATTCCCACAAGAGCTAACAAATGTACTCATGAAATCGATGCCCCAAACATCAAAGATATCCACTTCAAGAATGGTTGAGAGGCATCTCATTCCTTTTTGAAATTTCACCCGCTCTTTGGCATTCGTCACACCAATTCACCAAATCACCCGCATCTTTGAACAAGTTTGACCAATAGAATCAACAACTAAGAACCTTCAAGGCGGTCCTCGCCCCACCATGATGGCCACCATGGGGTGAGGAATGGCAAGCCCCTAAGATACTCAATTTTTCTTCCTCCGGGACACACCTACGAATCACATCATCTCTCCTAAACGGAGACATTAGAATGGTATTAAGCATATTTTGCGATATGTAAAGTGAATTCTTAATATGAGTTTGTTTTATGTTAACAAAGGTAATGTCATATCATGGCGCTCCACAAAGAAATCTATTATTCCTACTTCTTAAAATCATGTTGAGATAATAGCTATTCATGAAGCAAGTAGGGAATGTGTATGGTTGAGATTAGTGATTTATTTTATTCAAGAAAAATGTAGTTTGGAATGTGAAAAAAAGATCCACAATTTTATCCGAAGATAATGCTATATGCATATCCCAACTAAAGGGCGGATTTATAAAATGAGATAGAACGAAGCACATTTTACCATAATTATTCTACACACATGATCTTCAGAAAAATGGTAGCACTGATGTGCAACAAACCCGTTCAAGTGACAATCTGGCAAATTCGTTCACTACATCTTTGCCAATTTCAACTTTTGAGAAGATGGTATACAAGAATTAAATGCGAAAACTCAAATATTTGAAACAAGGTTTTCAACAGTCTTTTTTCCTTATTAAGATTTTTTCCCAACATGGTTTTCTTTACAAGTTTTTTAATGAGGCACATAGCAATGTCTATTACTAAATATGTATACTCTTTTTCCTTCATTCCTACAGATTTTTTTCTACTAGGATTTTAATGAGTAGCATTATCTTTCAATGAACATTCAAGGGGGGAGTGTTATAAACATATTATATTATGGATCTTCATTCAGTACTCCGTTGCAAATAAGCTTCCTGAAGGACCTTATCCATATGTGACTCTGTCGTAAATGTGTTTACATATTTAGTAATTGGAAATAAACCTCCTGAAGAAGCGTATCCTTTCGATACTCCGTTATGGATAAACATTACCCTGATAGAAGATTATCTATATCTGGCACAACAGCTTCATTTCTTCGATAAATAGAAAAGATTTTAGTTCATTATGTACAACAGTTTAAAGTTGAATAAAAACATCAATCTCCCTTTATACTTGTCTTCGATTTATTTATTTTATAGTCTTTATTTTATAATATTGAATAATTAATGATCGATAGTCGAAACAATACTATTAATATACACTGGAATACTGGATAGATCTTAACAAAGACCAAACAGTTTTTCTTAAAACTCTTTTTTCCCATCGTAATATATGAAATGACTTTTCTACTCGATAAATTTGATATTAGAGGTGAAGAGGAAAAAGTGTAACCATGCTTATTATGTTTCTAATCGAATATGTAATGATCTGACTAGTCTTTTTGAGCAATTGTGGTCGGTTTGGCAGTTTGAGATCACGAACAACTTTATATTATGTGTATCAACTTGCGTACACACTCCGAGCATCAAATCGGAAAGCTTTTATGTAAAAATATAAAAAAATAATACAATAATTTTTAGAGTTAAAATCTGATATTTAGTTGACTTTGGTCAACATTTTGAGTAAATGGATTCGGATCTATGTTCGATAATCCCAGAAGGTCTGCAATAAAATATAGGGCTTGGGCTTATGCGCGGAATTGAATTCTGAGGTCCCTAGCCATAGAAAATAATTTTTGAAGAAAATTGGTGTGCTGGTTTTTAAATGAAATAAAGAAATAAATTAATATTTGAACTCATTGATATCGGACCCGTATTTTATTTTCAGAGTCTGATACAAGTTTGTTATCATATTTAAGTCCTATCTATGAAATTTGGTGAGAATCAGAATTGATTTGACGTGATTTGGATGTCCGGTTGAAAAGTTAGGAAAATCATGAGTTTTCATAATTTTTGATATTATTTTGATGATTTGATCACACGAACAAGTCTATATGATATTTTTAGACTTGCGTGCATGTTTGGTTTGGAGTCCCGAGGGCTTGGGTGAGTTTCGGATAGGTTTAGACTATGTTGCACTTGTTTTTGGATGTTTCATCGTCGTCTCTTCAAGAAAAAAATGATACCATGTTGAGAAAATGAGATCGAAACACAGTTTTTATTGAGCCATTAGATTCGCATCAAAATTACAGATCCATAGGAAAAAGAATCATCGAATTTTGACATCGTATGAGAAAGTTATGCTCATTTTCGTATCCGGAGAAATTGATGGTTTCTGGTGTGGTCGCAAATGCGATCTTTTTCACCACAATTGTGATGACCAGTTTGCAAATGCGAACTTTTAGTCGCAAATATGACTTCTACCAACCCTGCCTTGTTTGCAATTTGTGAGGGTTCGCAGTCCGTCTTCTCTCTTGTTCATATATTGGTTTTTAACCTCGGGCGGTATGCTTGGTAACGTGTGCCGTCTACTCTGGGTTGCAAATGCGACATCGGATGCCTTTAAGTTAGATTATTTACGGGATTTTCACCCATTTTTCCATTTTGTCAAACCCTAAACCTTCATAGACAATTTTTCAAAGGCCCAAACTTGTACAAATCATTGGGTAAGTATCTCTAATCAATTTTTAACTATATTTTGTGATTATACCTTAGATTTAACATCAAATTCATGAGAATCTAAAGGAATATTTGGGGAAAATTGTGAAATCCTTCAAAAATATAAAATGATGATTTGAATAACCAAATGGTATCAGAATTAGATAATCTTCGTATGGATGAACTCGTAGCGGAATGGTTATTTGGTTTTTGTAAATTTTGTTGAGTTCCAAGGTGCGGGCTCGGGAAATTGACTTTTGATGACTTTCTATAAATGATATGAAAATCATAGTTTTGTTCAATGAAACTTTTTTCTCCTGCATTGTTTGATGTATCGTCATTTGTTTTGGCTAGATAGAGCTAGGGGTTGATGAATTGGTAAGAAAAAGCTAAATTGAGCATTGAATTGGCCGGATTGAGATAAGCATCTCGCCAACCTCGTGTGGGGGACTTTCCCCTTGGGATTTGAGTCATCTATGATGATTGTAGTATGTGTACGCGAGATGATGAATGTGTGTTCGAACTTATTTGTGGAAAGTTGGCCTCTTAAAGTTCTTAGGTCCTTGTATTCACTAATTATGAAGTTGTTCTTGATATAATTGAGCTTCGATTTACTAGTTTCACCTCTACATGCTTTAACTGGAATTAATTTCTTTATGATTCATTCTCATTGGCTATTTGATTCTTATTTTGCTTAATTGAAGATTTTTACCTTTTCTATTGTCATGCTATCTTTCATAACTGCTTCTCTTTATTGGAAACCATTATTATCTCTCTTGTAATTTGTTTAGTCATAATTGAGGTTATGATTATCTTCCCGATGATCATCCTTAACTGAAATTGTTTTATATTCTTCGTAATTTTCCGGACCTTAAATGAAGTTTAGGTATCCTATAATTAGTTGACATTTTGTTATTTGGAATTATTTGATTCATGTTAGCTTCCTTGTTGTTGAACTACATATTGTGAGATCGTTGCTCCACATTATTTTCTCCTTTGTTGAGTTGTTCATATTAGCTTAGTATTCTCTATTGTGGTTATTCCTTCAGAGCTAGTTTTACCGTCTCCTTATGGTCAAAAGTTCACAAGTTGATTTACTTGTCGTGCTCTTGTATATATTATCATTGTTGCTGTGGTACTTATTGTGGTGGTGCACGAGGTTTTATCGTGCGGTTGTTGATATTGTAATGCACGAGATTTTTGCTGTGTGGTTATTGTTATGGGGTTGCACGAGGTTTCTGCCGTGCTATTTCTACTATTGACATATTGCGCATACGACGTGATAAATGGAATATGTATATATGTATGTATGCATGTATATATATATATATATATATATATATATATATATATATATATATATATATATATATATATATATATATATATATATATATATATATATATATATATATATATATATATATATATATATATATATATATATATATATATATATATATATATATTTACATATATATGTATGTATATATTTACATATATATGTATGTATATATTTACATATATATGTATGTATATATATATATATGTGTGTGTGTGTGTGTGTGTGCGTGCGTGTGTGTTTCCGCGCGCGCGTGTGCTTATATGTGGGTTGCGCATGTGGCGAGACAATGTGAGAACATTATGATGCACGTGTAACTAAAAAAGCCAAGAACTTATTATGTTATTATTTTCACACGTGGCGAGACAAAGTGGGCTATATCAGGGATTGATTATGATGATTTGTGATGGCCTGGGGGCATTCCTGATGTTTGATATTGTGTTGTGGTACGCTTACTTGTATGAGTTTTATCTCTTGGAAGTTGTGAGAAATTATTACATGTCATCTGTTCTTTTCCTATGTTTATTAGCTGGTAGGAACTATGTTAGAGCACTAGCACAAGCATACACAAAGCTGAACACTCCCATTGGATATGAAGTTCTCCTGATATTTCTGAGTATAGATGTACACCGTCATCTACTTGTCATATATCTAAGAGTAGGTCTAGTTAGTAAGTGAGTTATCAGCGTAACCATGAGTTGTGATGGGGGCACAGGATACCAAGTGTTAGGGTTCAAGTATTGGGACCCATGAGTTGTAAGTTGTCCGACGTTCGGTATTTCGTGGAGTCTATTGGCTAAGACTTTACGTGAACACTATCGTAGGCTCTGAGTTATTACTTACCTTTACCGTATTTGGGATTTAGGTTTTAGGTTTGTGATTTCATTCGCTTTTCTGTGTCATTATTATGATATTTTTGTTGTTACTTGTTGTTCTTCTTCCCTTACGGTAATTTTTGTATTGTTAGCCATAGTGTGTAGTCTTTATATGTATACATCATGTTCCGTTGTTCCTATGCTTATATTTATAGGTTATTAGACCGTTAGGTGTCTTGACTATTCCTCGTCACTACTCTACTGAGGTTAGTCTTGATACTTACTGGGCACTGTTATGGTGTGATCATGCTACGCTTTTGCACAATTTTGTCATGCAGATTTAGGTGCGGATCATTAGTAGCTGTGTGGATCATTTCTGAGGAGACTCAAGGTAAATCTATTGCTGCGTTAGCAGGCTTCGGAGTCACCTTCTTACTTGTATTCAACTGTTGTCACTCTTTTCCAAACAGTTTATCTAGAAGTGGTAGCTAACTCTGTAGATCTCATGACTTATACTACTGAATTTTGGGAATACACTTGTTGTATAAAGGATTTAGAAAATTTTTAAGATGTTATTTATTATTGTTGTTCTTCCATAAATATTAAGCTTACCTAGTCCATAAGACTAGGTGCCATCACAAGACCCAACGGAGGGGAAACTGGGTCATGATAAGTTGATATCAGAGCTCTAGATTCATAGGAGCTACGAGTCATAAGCAAGTTTAGTAGACTCTTGCGGATCGGTACAGAGACATCTGTACTTATCTTCAAGAGGCTATAGAAGTGTTAGGACAATCTCACTTCTTTTGTTCTATATCATGCGATATTTATTCAACTCAAAGCATATAACTTATGCTCCTTTACATCCACTCGTCTGTAATATTACGCTCTCGGTGTCCACTATATGCCAGTGATTCGTGATGCTACAGATAAGCTACAAGGGAGTCGGGGATGCTTAAACATTTTCTCAACATGTCATCCAGACTGGAGATACAGAAGTATTGAGAGACTATTCAGTTGTTTATATGGAGGCGCAACGGAAGCGTGGTCAGTGTTGATTGAGGATTGTTGGCGTTATTGGAGTACCTTGTGATTTGTGTTGTATGAGCTATGAAGGTTAGCTCTATGAACCATTAGAACTTGTTTTCTATGTCTTCGTGCCAAGTGGAGAAGTCCATCACGCCATTCAGATTGCATAGTCAGAGTTACATCAGTTTTGGCCAGAGGTAGGTTCCTGGAATTTGTATATGACTAAGGTTTGAGATCTTGTACGAGACGAAGTTGGAACTTTTATTGGGATTATTGCATTTCGACTATCTGAAGAAATGTGTTAGCTATGTGGTGTTAGGTCAGAATAGCAATGAAGTGATTGGTCCTTTGAATAGGAATTCTCTACTGGCGTTTGTGCCAGCACTCTTGGATTGGACAGTTTGTATGACTCGGTTGAGTTGGGGAGGTGTAGTGCTGATGGCTTAGTTGTGTGTGGACGGATCTTGGAGGATTTTTGATAGTTTGGGGAATGACTTTAGTCAGCTGGCTGCTATGAGCATAAGTAATATGTGGTAAATTGTGACTTTCTCCTGAATAGGTATTAGAAATTAATAAAGGGTTGACCTTTTTGGCTATCATATGTGAATGGTGCGTATTTTTGCAAAGGACCTTGATTTTCGATTTGCGGGTGAATGGCTAGTAACATGGTGATTACTAGGTTTTGAGGCTTTCGAGGTTCATGTTTTGTTATGCGGCAAGAAACTCTATATGGGTGCTTTACTAGACTAATAGGGCGTGAGTAATATATCATCTATTTGATTTGTGTAGTTAGTTGGGTGTAGAAATTTTGGTATACCAGAGGTTCGGGGCTAGATGCCTTCATATGTGGACTAATTCCTGTTTACAGACTTTGAAGAAATGTTGAGAATGGGATAACTAATAGCATAAAATACTGCAAAGTTGTTGTGGATCTTTTGAAGAATATTTATCTAATTAGGAAGAATCAGGATTTAGTTACGACAATTTGGAGGATCAACGAGAATATGTATTTTGTATCAGGCCAAGATTGTGTGCTCCTGTGAGATTATCATTTTGGTTATGTTCTCAGGCATAATGGACATTATTTGTGCCTTTGGCCTATGTTATGTGTTGCTCTCTTATGTTGTGGTGAGCTGCAAAGTTGTACGATTATTCCACACGCATGTTATAATTTTGTTCAGACCTTATGGCAATGCTGGTAAGATAGCCCTCGTGATGTTGATTTTCTCATTGCACCTTATGTGTGCTTTCTTCTCTTATATTTTATTATTTCTATTCATTGTTCACACTGTTTTACTTGTGCACTCTAATGTGCTTGATATCAGTATTCATGTGATCAGGGAACCTGAGCATTTTGATTCGATGAGCATTAGGAGCGGGTTGCACGCCACAGCAAATGTTATGAGGAATTTTACTTGATATCAGTATTCATATGTTTAGTGAACTCGAGCATTTGGCTTAATGAGTATTTGGGAGTGGGCTGCACGCCACAGCGGATGTTATGTGGGGCACCATTTCCTTGCATTTATTTGGTGTTGTGTCTTCCCTTTGTGGGACGATTTTATGAAAAACCTATACTTTTGTTGTCACATATGTTGTAGCCAGATAATTCTTCTACTTTGTTTTCCTTTATTTGTGCTGCATAATTAAGTTATTGCTGATTTGGTGTACGAATTATGTAGTGTGAGAAACTGTGTGGTTCCGTGATGATTTGTTAGTTGGATTGCGTGTATTGGCTCGGATGAGGTTCTTAGACTTGAGATTAGTGTTATGGTATTGGGGTGCAGAGTGTTTGGAAGTGAGAGGGTGTTTCTGCTAAGATTTGGGTAATTTGTTCTTGGCGGGCGAGAGCTTCTTGACTTGTTGACTTCATATATGGCTATGAGTTTCCACACGTTTCTTCATCATGGGCATTGCTGTGGAAGTACGGAACAAGGTTGTATTCAATGTGAAATATATAGTCGGTATCCAGGATGTTATTTGACTAGTGATCAGAGATTATTGCTTCGAGTATGTAAGTTGCATGGAACAGCATGTGATTGTATTCTGGATTGGAACTTTTAGCTTGATTCAGCTTGTTTGGGTGTATTAATGAGGAGCTCATGCAGTGGTTCGATGGCTTTGGAACGACTCCGGGCACTTTTGAGTACGAACTATGTTTAACTGGAGGAGGATGTAATGATCCAACTGGTTATTTTGAGCAATTGCGGTCGGTTCGGCAGTTTGAGGTCACGAAAAGCTTCATATTATGTGTATCGACTAGCGTGTGCAGTTCGGGCATGAAACCCGAAAGCTTTTATGTTAAAATATGAAGAAGAAAAATATGCTCCCTCTGTTTCAATTTATGTGAACCTATTTCCATGTGCCAAAAAGAATGACTCATTTCCTTATTTGGAAACAATTTATATTTATGCAATGATTTATAGCCACACAAAATATATGTGCCTCATTTTACACCACAAGTTCAAAAGTCTTCTCTCTTTTCTTAAATTTCGTGCCCAGTCAAATGAGGTTCACATAAATTGAAAGGGGGAAATAGAAATTTCTAGAGGTAAAATTTGATTTTTAGTTGACTTTGGTTAACATTTTGACTAAACAGATCCGGATCTATATTCAGACAAAACGGGAGGTCCGTAGTAAGACATGGGACTTGGGCGTATGCTCGGAATTGAATTCCGAGGTCCCTAGCTTTAGAAAGTAAGTTGCGAAGAAAATTTTTGTCCTGGTTTTTAAGGAAATAAAGAAATAAACTCTTTGGTATTGGTCTCGTATTTTGGTTTCAGATCACCGTACAAGTTTGTTATCATATTAAGTCATATTTTTGAAATTTGGTGAGAATCGGAATTGATTTGACGTGATTTGGACGTCTGGTTGAAAAGTTAGAAAAAATATGAGTTTTGAGGTTAAATTCATAATTTTTTATATTATTTTGATGATTTGATCATATGAGTAAGTCTGTATGATATTTTTAGACTTGCGTGCATGTTTGGTTTGGAGCCCCGAGGGCTTGGGTGAGTTTAGAATAGGTTTAGGCTATGCCATGCTTGTATTTGGATGCTTCATCGTCGTTTATTCAAGAAAAAATAATACCACATTAAGTGAATGAGATTCAAATTCAGTTTTTATTGAACCAGTAGATCTATATCAAAATGACAGATTCATAGAAAAAAGAATCATCTAATTTGGATTTCGTATGAGGAAGTTATGCTCATTTTCGTATCGGAAAAAATTGTTGGTTTCTGGTGTGGTTGCAAATGCAAACTTTTTCACCGCAATTGCAATGCCTAGTTAGCAAATGCAAACTTTTTGTTGAAAATTTGACTTCTACCAGCCCTTCCTTGTTCACAATTTTTGAGGGTTCACGATTGCGAACTTCAGGTCGCAAATGCGACATTTGAGGGCTATTAAGTGAGATTTTTTACGGGATTTTCACTCATTTTTCAATTTTTTGAAACCCTAAACCTTCATGGGCAATTTTGCAAAGACTCAAACTTCTATAAATTATTGAATAAGTGTCTCTACTCAATTTTTAACTATATTTTGTGATTATATCTTAGATTTAACATCAAATTCATGAGAATCTAAAGGAAAATTTGGAGAAAATTGTGAAATCTTTCAAAAATATAAAATGATGATTTGAATGACCAAATGGTATCGGAATTAGAAAATTTTTGTATGGATAAACTCGTAGCGAGATGGGTGTTCGGTTTGTAAATTTTGTCGAATTTCGAGGTGCGGGCCCAGGGAGTTGACTTTTGTTGACTTTTTACAAATTATATAAGAATTATAGCTTTGTTAATTGAAATTATTTTATCTTGCATTTTTTGATGTATTCAAGTCATTTTTTGCTAGATTGAGCTGAGCGTTAATTAATTGGTAAAGAAAAATCTAAATTGAGTATTGGATTGGCCGAATTGAGGTAAGTATCTTACCTAATCTTGTGTGTGGGACTTCTTCTTAGGATTTGAGTCTTATATGTTGATTGTAGTGTGTGCACGCGAGGTTATGAGTGCGTGTTCAGACTTATTTATGAAAATTTGGTCTTTTAGAGTTCTTAGGTCTTTGTATTCACTGAGTTTTTCTTAATATGATTGAGCTTCAATTTACTAGTTTCACCTCTACATGCTTTAATTGGAATAATTGCTTTGTGATTCGTTCTTATTGCCTATTTGATTCTTATTTTGCTTAATTGAAGATTTTTACCTCTTATATTGACATACTATCATTCATAACTGCTTGTCTTTATTGGAAACCATTATTATCTCTCTGTAGTTTGTTTAGTCTTATTTGAGGTAATGATTATCTTCCCGCTGCTCATCCTTAATTGAAATTGTTGTATATTCTTCTTAATTTGCTGAACATTAAAAGAAGTTTAGGTATCCTAACATTTCCTTATTTAGAATTATTTGATTCGTGTTAGCTTCATTGTTGTTGAACTACATATTGTGGGATTGTTTCTCCATATTATTTTTTCCCTTGTTGAGTTGTTCCTATAACACTTAGTATTCTCTATTGTGGTTATTCCTTGTGAGCTGGTTTTACCGTCTCCTTGAGATCGAAAGTTCTCGAGTTGATTTACTTTTCGTGTTCTTGTACATATTGTCATTGTTGTTGTAGTACTTGTTGTGGTGGTGCACGAGGTTTTTGCCGTATGGTTGTTGATATTGTGATGCACGAGGGTTTTGCCGTGCGGTTATTATTATGGGGTTGCACGAAGTTTCTGCCGTGCTACTGCTACTATTGACATATTGTACATGCGGCGTGACAAGGTTGGATATGTATTTGTCTCTGTGTGTGTGTGTGTGTGTGTGTGTATATATATATATATATATATGAGTTGCGCATGTGGCAAGACAAGATGGGAACATTATGATACACATGTAGCGAAACAAGACGGGCACTTATTATGTTATTATTTGCACACATGGTGAGACAAGGTGGGCTGTGTGAGGGATTGATTGTGATGATTTGTGATGGACTCGGGGCATTCTTGATGTTTGATATTGTGTTGTGGTACACTTACTTGTATGAGTTTTATCTTGTGGAAGTTGTGAGAAAACATATTATATGTCGTCCGTTCTTTTTCTCATGCTTATTAGCTGGTAGGAACTATGTTAGAGCACTTGCACAAGCATACACATAGTTGAATACTCCCATTGGATATAAAGTTCTCCTGATATTGCTGAGTATAGATGTACACCCACGTCTACTTGTCATATATGTGAGAGTAGCTCTTGTTAGTAAGCGAGTTATCAACGTGGCCGTGAGTTATGATGTGGGAAAATGATGCCAAGTGTTAGGGTTCAAGTATTGGGACCCGTGAGTTTTAAGTTTTCCGAGGTTTGGTATTTGGTGGAGTCTGTTGGCTAAGACTTGATGTGAATGCTATTGTAGGTTCTAAGTTATTGCTTACATTTACTGTATTTGTGATTTAGGTTTTGGATTTGTGATTTGGATTGCTCTTTTATGTCACTATTATGGTATTTTCGTTGTTACTTGCTGTTCTTCTTCCCTTACTGTGATTTTTGTATTGTTAGCCATAGTGTGTAGTCTTTATATGTATACATCATGTTTCGTTACTCCTATTCTTATATTTGTACAGTTTATAAGACCAGTATGTGTCTTAACTGTTCCTCGTCACTACTCTATCGTGGTTAGTCTTGATACTTACTGGGTATTACTGTGGTGTGCTCATGCTACTCTCCTGCAGATTTTTGTTGTGCAGATCTAGGTGTCTATCATTAGCAGTTGTGCGGATCATTACTGAGAAGACTCAAGGTAAACATGTTGCTGCGTTTACAGGCTTCGGAGTCACCTTCTTACATGTATTCAACTATTTTCACTCTTTTCCAAACAGTTTATATTGAAGTGGTAGCTAATTTTGTAGAGCTTGTGACTTGTACTACCGGATTTTGGGAATATGCTCATTGTACAAAGGCTTCATTCCAGAAAAATTTTAAGATGTTATTTAATATTGTTGTTCTTTCGTAAATATTAGGTTTATCTAGTCCTTAAGTGCCGTTACGGAACCCAAAAGAAAAAAAATTGGATCGAGACAAAATATTTGTTCTTCAATATCCCGATTAATGAAGTGTTCATAATTAAGCCATTAACTATAAAAGCAATCCCTTTTTGGAGGTGTGTCTTTCACCCAAAAAGAAAATAATTAAAATTGTCGAAAACTATTTTTTACACACAAAAAAAATCATGTATTGATAATAATATAAAATATGAAGCAAAAAAGACTTATCAACATTAAGTATTTACATTAATCCGATAATTATATGATATGTGACTTTATATAAATTGCTATAAAAATTTTTAGGGTAACCGAGCAAAGCAATATGGGCCTGTAATGCAAGTCGGGGCATGACGTGATGGGACATTGGGCTCCCTCAGATGATCTAAGGAGTTATTTTGGAAATTATATTCAATGATCTTGAAATTGGATGGTCTTGATTTTTTTATCTCCGTATGTCCTATGAAAAAATCTTTGAGGTCAAAAGTGTTAGCCACGAGACAAGGGAGGGATAACTATTGATAATTTTTGATTGTTTGCCTATGCGGCAAACGGATTAAAAATTCAAAATACTCACTTTTAAGGTTATTCTTGCAAATCATAGTGTTTAGCTTTGCCAATCATACAAAGAACTGGGCCATATAATATGGGTAATGGGCCTGAAGCGGAAAGCGGGGGGCGATGTGGCTCCTAACTCCTAATGTTACAGGTAAATGTGAGGTTGGTCTCACAGTAACAGACAAAACGCCGGTTCGGTAAGATATTATTTTCTTCGGTCTAAAATAAGTGATTTTTTTATTTCTTTTTATGATTTAAAATAAGTGATTTTTTCAAATTTCAAGAATGAATTAATTATTTTTTTCCTACATTGTCCTTTGAGTAAATAGTATTGGAATATATGTTAGGACTGTTTATGTGAGATAGGAAAGGTTAATATGGTCAATTCTATTGCTAACTAATGCTAAAAGATGGATTTCTTAATATGTGAAAACATCCAAAAAAATTACTTATTTTGGACATGAGGGAATACATTGATTAAATAGATATAAAAAATTATGTACATACATCACATTTTGGATTTTCTTAATTTTGTTGTATAAGATCTCCCTCAAACTAGGATCATGTCTATGGGCAATTTTCTAAATAAAAGAACTTTTGATCTTCCACCAGTATTTGCACAGTGAACACACCAAAATGGACCTTTATGAAATTTGAACAGTTTGGACTTTGGAGTACAAATTCAGTGGTTGAAACGCAAGTCAATGACAATTAGAATGATCTACCCCATGAAACCCAGGAGGCTCTAGTGCTACCAAAAGTGTAAATGTCACTTCAATTTCAAAGTCAAAGACAATCTTCAATGATTTTCACAACCACCATGTTAAATGTTTGAAAACATTACTATAACACATAAAAAATTTATAATAATGTCAATGTGTTAGTTAACACAGTGATATGAAGTTAAGAGTTAAGATAATTGTAAAAAAAAATAACTTCTTCCGAAAAGTCAGAGAGGTCATTTTGAGATGAATGTTTTTTCTAGAAAAATATTTTTTAACCGCCAAACACCAAAAAAATAACTTTATTGTTTTCCATCATACCAAATACATTATCCTACCTAGAGCAAGAAGCAAACTTTAAAGACTTTGAAGAAGAAGGGTAAAAGGCGTTTGAATTAATTATGACTACAATTTTGTAACTTTACATACAAACTAATCCATAATAAATTAAACCATGAAATAATCAATCAAAATGAGACAGTGTGATCTTGAGATCAGGTGCATGTTTCATGGATATTTGGCGTATATTTCCAATTAAATACTATGCATGATCTCATCATATAACTAACCAAAAGAGAAGAAGAAGCTAGAAAGAAAGACAAAAAAACATTTAAAAATTAAGGGGAAATTAAAGAATGAAAGCGAAAAGGAGGAGCCTTAAAGTCCTGAACATTATCAATGACAAAAGCAAATAGAAAGAGAAAAGAAATAAAATAAAAAACAGTAAAAGAAGTGTACAAAGTCAACTACTTTCTAAGCATGTCTTTTGTTATATCTGAATTTAGTAATTTCAAGGTTCCCATCATATCAACATAACCCACCCCACGGTAATATACTCCCAAGTGATATTTTTATTTTTTTATGATTCAAAATAATCAATTTTTTAAAATTTTAATAATAAATTAATTATGTTTTTCCTACAGTACCCTTGAAGTAAATAGTATTGCATTATGTGTTAGAAGTATTTATGTGAAGAAAGATTAAAGATTAATAGGATCAATTTTATTACTAATTAATGTTAAAAGGAGAATTTCTTAATATGTGAGAAAATAACTAATAAATCACTTATTTTCAAGGACGGACCTAGAGCATGGAATATGGGTTCCCAGTAATTGTATAACTCTTGTGTAAACCATGTATTTATATTAAAAAATTGACTAAATATTTGTAAATATCTAACTAAAAATACAATAATTACTGCATATTAATTTGAAATTATGATAAAAATCAATAAATTTCAATTTCTGATTCTATCACTGATTATTTTGGACAGAAGAAAATAATGGTTACCGTCGATGGTAATCAGTAATAATTTCCTCTCTTCTTCCCATGACCCCCTTCCCCCCTCCCCCTGCCGTGCCGTCAAAACTAGACTAATTTTTGCTGAATCTGATGCATCCCAATGACATTATTTATTTCCATGATTTTCCACGATCCAAAGTCTTTACTTACTCATATTTTAGCTTCATTATATTTCACTATTATAATATAATAAATTAAAATGATTAGTGCCAACTATTTCAGAGCTTACACCGGAAGAAGCACAACAGCTAGACTAGCTAGCTCTAGAAACTGTGAAAAGATCAATCAAATATTGTTCTGGCTTTGAATATTGAACTTTTTTCATATGATACATAGTATGGCGAACTTTATACTAGTATGACGGAATAAAAAATAATATAATAACAATAATAATAATATAGAAAATTTTACGTTGCAGATCAAGAAATTGAATTAAAACCTTAATGATGAAGCGGATTTGGACCGGAGGGAACGAGGCGTTTCTCAACACCATAAATCGGGTCGATCTCACTTTCCGGCGGCGGAGACAGGCGTTTCCGGTGATGTCGCATAAACGGCTTGAAGTCAAATTTACTTGCTATTAATTCCCTCCTTCTGTTCAAACTCCCGTGACTTGAAAAGGAAATAAAATGATGATTACTTATGCTAGAATTGGAAATTAAGTTGCACCATCCAACAATAAAGCAAAAGACGAGAGCTAAATAAAGAATAAGAGTGTTAAGATTTTTGGAAAGCGGTGCCATAATAGTAGTAGAGGAAGAGAAAAGTGGGCATGGAGATTAGAAAGAGTAAATAGTATTAATAGTTTGAGGGGAATAATTTGAGAGGTTGAAGAAGAAGAGAGAAAGAAGCAATAGACAGATATGTTGTTGTTAGAGAAAGTTGACATGGGAGCAATGTTTTTGCTTCCATGAGACTGAAGCTAATAGCTAAGGTTGAGAAGCAAACTTTTTATATTTTTCTACATATAATTTGATGTATTATAAGGTTATATTTGTATGAATATTTGAGGAGGGAGAGAGAGAAATGAGGTCCAAATAATACGGAGAGGGAGGCAAGGATTGTCGACATTTCCTCCAATAAAAACTTGCTTTGCGTTCACGGTAGAGTGGCCATTAAAGTTGCTTAGTCAAACATTCAATTATTTATTTTAATGGCAAAATGTACTTACTATTAACTTTGAAATAGGAGGCTCTCATCCTCACCTATTAATCTCAAGCCTACTATAATATAATGCTTGTTGCTCTTGGAGAAGTTAAATTTGATACAAAGTAATTTATTCTTTTTAATAAAATAAAATTAGAAGAAGTATTTAACTTATATATATATACCATAATAATTTTTACACTAGTAAGACAACTTAAAATATTGTAGCAGGCTAGATATTTATGGTTCAGATTACTAACTCCACTTATTATGACAATTATATATATAGTGTTTTTTTTAGGTGATATTGTCAATATTGTCTTGCGATGACACACAATGTGAAAAATGTTTTAAAAAAGTTTACTTTGTGCATTAAGTTCTCATTAAGCGAGATTCATGTAAGGTCCAGACCACAAGGATTAATTTTAATTCTTGTGGCCTAGCTTACCAAGAAGTTGTTTCTACTAAGTGAACCCATAACATGCGTAATTATTGTTATCGTTTGTCCGTGTTCAAAGCAACGAGAAACTGGAAACCAGTAAGAAGAAGAGACACAAAAAACAGAAATCACAGAAATGAAGAAATCCGAGACCACAGAATTCACTGTGTGTCCTTAAGGAATTTAACCCCCTTACTGTACCCGAGGTTGTGGATTATTTCCTCCCAGGATATAACGGATATACCTGTCGTAGGAGTGGCGGTACCTCAAACGCCTACGACTTCGACGAACTCAAATTCGGGAACGAAATCACACTATGACTCGATATGTTTCAGTTTGCAGAAAAGAATGCAGAATTTTTAATGCACGAATATTTTTTTTTTTCTTTAGTACTCGAAAATGAGGCATTGCCTCAGTTTATATAGCCTCGAATTGTGACTGTTCGGAAAGGCTTGGTGCCTGTTCGGGAAAGGCCATGCCTTTTTCTGAAAAATAAGAACGTTGGGAAGTTTACAGTTAACAAATTAATATTTTTTCCCACGGGAATTAAAAATAATTTCAGAAAATGAAGATTGAATTTTAAATAAATTTGGTCCAAAAAGATTATCATCAATCAGATCATTTGACCAAATCCAAATCCAAAGCCGAAGCCGAGCCGAGCGACGACGACGGCGCGAGGGGAGTCCCTCTTCTTAACCCTTTAAGAGCTAGAAGAAGTGCTTTCTAATATAAGCACATAACTTTCCCTTTCTACCACCAATGTGGTACAAAGCTCCTTTTCAAAGGAACTTTGCTTTGAAACTTCATTTTCCTTCTATTGTCTTCTTCCCTCCATTTCTCATTCACACCAACTTAGCTAGCTTTAATCATTAACTAGCTTTAACAATCCCCCACATGAATGGGGAATGGCTATATGATGAAAAACATGCATGACAAAAAACTGTGTGATTCGTAAGCAAGGATTAATTGCATCTGGATAAGTAGATTTCTCTTTGAACTTTCCGTAGTGAGCATATGTCGGATATACTCGGTCAATCGGTAGATTTGATATCTTTGAACCGTCGAGCTTTGGTGTATACCTAGACAACCACATGTCACTCAATTAACCTTTTAACCGTTTTTGGTTCTCATTGTTTTGTTCGTTTCAGCCATGAACACTTCCTGGTTCATAAGTGCGTAGAGAGCTGGCCTTACAGAGTTCTCCTTGAAGCGGCTTACACTTCACACTTACATAGGTGATTCCTAAATGTGTCATCCCGTAGATACACTATTTGATATACCCCGTATCAAACTTAGAAACCATTAAAAAGCCTTAATGCTTTATCCTGGTACTGAACATTGTCTCATCACGAGAATGGACCAAAAAGTTATTGTGACAATGTTGAACCGTCATCAATGACTTTGTTTGATCTCTTTGAACCTAGATCTTGGGATCTCATGTCTTCTAGGTAGAGTTACCGCCACGATGACTTGTCCTCGGCCATAGTCCCATTCCCCTCGATGATCTTTCAACCACTTCTCTAGTTAGGCCTTTAGTAGTGGATCCGACACATTATCTCTTGACTTAACATAGTCAATTGTGATAATTCCACTAGAGAGTAGTTGTCTAACGGTATTATGTCTTCGTCGTATGTGACGAGACTTTCCGTTGTACATAACGCTCCCGGCTCTTCCTATTGCCGCTTGGCTATCGCAATGTATGCATATAGGAGCCAACGGTTTGGGCCAAAATGGAATATCTTCTAAGAAATTCCGGAGCCATTCAGCTTCTTCACCGGCTTTGTCTAGAGCTATGAACTCAGATTCCATTGTAGAGCGGGCGATACATGTCTGTTTGGATGACTTCCAAGACACTGCTCCTCCACCTATAGTAAAAACGTATCCACTTGTGGATTTAGTTTCAGTTGAACCGGTGATCCAATTTGCATCACTGTATCCTTCAATAACTGCAGGATACCTGTTATAATGCAAAACAAAGTTTTGAGTATGTTTCAAATACCCCAAAACTCGTTTCATTGCCAGCCAATGATTTTGGTCGGGATTACTCGTGTAGCGACTTAGTTTACTTATAGCACACGCAATATCAGGTCGCGTACAGTTCATAATATACATCAAACTTCCCAACACTCTGGCATAATCCAATTGAGAATGACTTTCACCTTTATTCTTTGCAAGAGCAAGGTTCATATCAATTGGCGTCTTTGCAACTTTAAAGTCCAAATACTTGAACTTTTCAAGTACTTTTTCAATATAATGAGATTGAGACAATGCTAGACCTTGAGGAGTCTTATGGATTTTAATTCCCAGAATTAAATCGGCAACTCCTAAGTCTTTCATATCAAACTTACTAGCAAGCATGCGCTTAGTAGCATTTATGTTAGCAATGTTGTTACTCATTATTAACATATCATCCACGTATAAACAAACAATGACGACGTGGTTCGGAGTGTTCTTAATGTAGACACATTTATCACATTCATTTATCTTGAATCCATTTGACAGCATCGTATGGTCAAATTTTGCATGCCACTGTTTTGGTGCTTGTTTTAGTCCATAAAGAGACTTAACAAGTCTACATACCTTCTTCTCTTTCCCTGGAACTACAAACCCTTCGGGTTGTTCCATGTAAATTTCTTCCTCCAACTCTCCATTTAAGAAGGCTGTTTTCACATCCATTTGATGGATTTCAAGACCGTACACGGCGGCTAATGCTACTAACACCCGAATAGATGTAATCCTCGTTACCGGCGAGTATGTATCAAAGTAATCAAGACCTTCTCGTTGTCTAAACCCTTTAACAACTAGTCTTGCCTTATATTTTTCAATAGTGCCATCAGCTTTCATTTTCCGCTTGAAAATCCATTTGGAACCTAAAGGTTTATTCCCTGGAGGAAGATCAACCAATTCCCAAGTATGGTTGTTCAATATGGATTCTATCTCACTATTGATTGCCTCTTTCCAAAATTGAGCTTCCGATGAAGACGTAGCTTCGTTGAACGTTTGAGGCTCATTTTCCAACAAAAATGTTAAAAATTCTGGTCCAAAGGAAGTAGTCGTCCTTTGACGTTTGCTACGTCTTGGATTTTCCTCATCAGGAATGTTTTCCTTTATTTCTTCCCGAGGTCGTTTAGATTCTTTGCTAGACGACGCACATTCCTTTTTATACGGATATATGGTTTCAAAGAAGTCAGCATTATCTGATTCAATTACCGTATTCACCTGAATGTCGGGATTTTCTGATTTGTGAACCAGAAATCTATATGCCTTACTATTTGTGGCATATCCTATGAAAACACAATCAACGGTTTTAGGTCCTATTTTTACCCTTTTGGGTTTAGGAACTTGCACCTTGGCCAAACACCCCCACACTTTGAAGTATTCCAAATTGGGCTTCCTTCCTTTCCACTTTTCGTATGGAATAGATTTTGTTTTGCTATGGGGCACTCGATTGAGTATTCGGCTAGCTGTTAGAATGGCTTCCCCCCACAAGTTCTGGGGTAAACCAGAACTTATTAACAGGGCATTCATCATTTCTTTCAGTGTTCTATTTTTTCTTTCCGCAATTCCGTTTGATTGTGGCGAGTAAGGAGCAGTTGTTTGATGAATAATGCCATATTCCAAACATATTTGTTCAAAAGGAGATTCATATTCACCGCCCCTATCACTCCTTATCATTTTAATCTTTTTGTTAAGTTGAGTCTCAACTTCAGTTTTGTATTGCCTGAACGCTTCAATTGCTTCATCTTTACTATTAAGTAAATAAACGTAGCAATACCGCGTACTATCGTCAATAAAAGTTATGAAATACTTCTTTCCACCGCGAGATGGAATTGACTTCATGTCACAAATATCTATATGGATTAAGTCTAAAGGACTTGAATTCCTTTCAACTGACTTATAAGGATGTTTAGCATACTTAGATTCAACATAGATTTGACATTTTGATTGATTGCATTCAAACTTAGGCAATACTTCCAAACTAATCATTTTTCGCAAGGTTCTATAATTGACATGTCCTAAACGTGAATGCCATAAATCATTTGAGTCAAGCAAGTAAGACGAAGCAGAAACTTTATTATTATTAGCAACAACCATTACATTCAGTTTGAAAAGGCCCTCTGTGAGGTAGCCTTTTCCTATGTACATTTCGTTCTTACTTATTACAACCTTGTCAGAAACATAAACACATTTAAAACCGTTCTTCACTAGAAGTCCGGTAGATACAAGATTTTTCCTAATTTCAGGAACATGACAGACGTTGTTGAGAGTCACCACCTTGCCAGAGGTCATCTTCAGCAGTATCTTTCCATAACCTTCAATCTTGGCCGTTGCAGAATTTCCCATATATATTGTTTCGTCGGGCCCGGCGGGAGCATATGAAGCAAAGGCTTCTCTAACAGCACAAATGTGGCGAGTGGCGCCAGAGTCAATCCACCACTCTTTCGGACTTCCCACTAGGTTGCACTCGGACAACATAGCGCACAAGTCATCAACCTCCTCGTTTGTTTCAACCATATTAGCCTGACCCTTCTTCTTTTCCTTTTTCGGAGCACGACAGTCTGCAGCTTTGTGTCCGATTTTTCCACAATTATGGCAGTTTCCCTTGAATTTCTTCTTGTTGGGATAGTTCCTTGGTCCCGATGCCTTTTTCCTCTTTTTCATATTAGTTGGGGCAGTTTCAACTATATGTGCTCCCCCTATGGTTGATCTCCCATTTGCCTTTTTCTCCGCTGCCTTGTTATCTTCCTCGATTCTCAACCGGACGATGAGATCTTCCAATGTCATCTCCTTTCGCTTATGTTTCAAGTAATTTTTGAAGTCCTTCCATGAAGGAGGCAACTTCTCTATCACTGCCGCAACTTGAAACGCCCCACTAATCACCAAACCTACAACAAACAACATGTAAGTGACGGGGCACTGAATACTTTTGACAAAGGCATTAATTAAATTTATACCTTCAGCGAGGAGATCATGGATGATAACCTGCAACTCTTGAACTTGAGTGACAACAGACTTGCCATCTACCATTTTGTAGTCCAAAAACTTGGCAGCGATAAACTTCTTTAAGCCAGCATCTTCTGTTTTATATTTCTTTTCCAACGCATCCCATAGTTCTTTTGATGTTCCCACATTACTATAGACGTTGTAAAGATCATCCTCCAGTCCGCTAAGAATGTAATTCTTGCACAAAAAATCTGAGTGCTTCCACGCCTCAATTACAACAAATCGTTCATTTTCAGGTGTTGATTCCGGCGGAACCGGAATATCCTCCTTAATAAACTTTTGAAGGCTTAAAGTAGTTAGATAGAAGAACATCTTTTGTTGCCATCGTTTGAAATCAATCCCGGTGAATTTTCCGGGCTTCTCTGCCGGAGCCGGTGCTGGTGCAGTACGACTGGAGGACGCAGCATTGCTCGTAGAACCAACCACGGGGGCTGGTGTGGCAGTAACAGTAGTAGTAGCATTCAAATTTGGAGTTTGGTCTCCCATTTCTGTCGTAGGAAATAACAGAACACTTTAATAATCGGTGAAGATTTTATTTCTTCAAACCGAATCAAATTTACACAAACAGAATTAAAACAAACTTCAAATAGAATGTAATAAACTGTATGTAGTATACTTGATGAAGTTTTTATATCTTCAAATCAAGTACCCAAATGAGTAGAAAGTTCTGAAAACTTTAATCTCAACCGGAGTAGAAAATCCGAAGATTTAGTCTCCAAACAACATACAAGTTCGTTACATGCAAACAACAAAATTACAAGTTTCTTTTATTTTCTGGACAGTCACAATTTTATGTTAGGAAAAACTGTATGTAATCACTGTTTTATGTAATCATCTGCTGTTGATTAAAACGTTACAGAACGATACAACAGTACAGAAGAACACGGAAATAATAACTTAAATTCCTTAAGCTTGTTATCGTTTGTCCGTGTTCAAAGCAACGAGAAACTGGAAACCAGTAAGAAGAAGAGACACAAAAAACAGAAATCACAGAAATGAAGAAATCCGAGACCACAGAATTCACTGTGTGTCCTTAAGGAATTTAACCCCCTTACTGTACCCGAGGTTGTGGATTAT
The DNA here is from genome assembly GCA_034376525.1 of Nicotiana benthamiana. Taxonomy (NCBI): domain Eukaryota; kingdom Viridiplantae; phylum Streptophyta; class Magnoliopsida; order Solanales; family Solanaceae; genus Nicotiana; species Nicotiana benthamiana. The sequence goes on from CM067325.1 coordinate 8,412,300, forward strand.
TTCCTCCCAGGATATAACGGATATACCTGTCGTAGGAGTGGCGGTACCTCAAACGCCTACGACTTCGACGAACTCAAATTCGGGAACGAAATCACACTATGACTCGATATGTTTCAGTTTGCAGAAAAGAATGCAGAATTTTTAATGCACGAATATTTTTTTTTTTTCTTTAGTACTCGAAAATGAGGCATTGCCTCAATTTATATAGCCTCGAATTGTGACTGTTCGGAAAGGCTTGGTGCCTGTTCGGGAAAGGATTATCAATCAATCAGATCATTTGACCGAAGCCGAAGCCGAGCCGAGCGACGACGACGGCGCGAGGGGAGTCCCTCTTCTTAACCCTTTAAGAGCTAGAAGAAGTGCTTTCTAATATAAGCACATAACTTTCCCTTTCTACCACCAATGTGGTACAAAGCTCCTTTTCAAAGGAACTTTGCTTTGAAACTTCATTTTCCTTCTATTGTCTTCTTCCCTCCATTTCTCATTCACACCAACTTAGCTAGCTTTAATCATTAACTAGCTTTAACAATTATATGGTAGCAATTTTACCAATTACGTTAAAACTCGCCTCCATATTACAAATATAAGTAAATAAAAATTTAACCTTTTGATAGCAGCATGGCTTGAAGTTACCACATCAAGAATAGCCACCAAGACGCCCATTACACATCATGTTTTCTGATCTGCTGGTTGCAAATCCAATCATATTTGTGCTATTGTGCCATGTTTTTCTTCTTGTGAAAGAGATCAATATGTAGCAGACAAGAAAAAAATCATCAAATTCCTATTGAAAGGAAGCATAAATTTTTGATGCACAACTTATTTAAGCAATAATTAACAATTCAATTCTGTATGTCTGAGCTTCAAACCCAGATAAAGGAGGAAAGGTTATAGTAGGTTGACACTCGACATAAAATAAATTTGTCAATTCAACTTCAATGAAGATTCATGTCAACTTATTTAAGAATGAGACGACGTTATTATTGTTGAACAAGAATTAACAACAACAACAACCCAGTATAATCCCATATAGTAGGATCTGGGGAGGGTAGTATGACTGTTTCCAAATAGACCCCCGGCATCCTTCCCTCCAAGAACTTCCCACCTTGCTCTTGGGGAGACTCGAACTAACAACCTCTCGGTTGGAAGTGGGGTTGCTTACCATTAGAGCAACCCCTCTTGTCAAGAATTAACAATTTAATAAAATTTATATTATTGAACGTTCTTTTCTTTTTCGCTCTTTAATCTTTTTCTTCTTTTTTTTTTAAAAATTTAAGGAAGAAACAAAGAACTAATAGACGGTATGATTTAGACGTTCCTACGGCCGAATCGATATTACCTATTCTATTTTTGGTCTTAGTCATTAACAAGAAGAACATAAATTATAAAAGTTCGTTAAAAGCACCGTCGTCGTTAACGTAGAAACACTTTTGATTATTCTTGCTTACTACAGAAATTTAATTACTTGTGGAATTCAAAATTAGGGTAGTGCATTCAGTTTCATGTTAATTTAATGAAATTCATTCTTTTTTTAATTTTCATGTGTGCCTTCCTTTTACAGAGTCAACAAAAATCATTATAGAAAGGAGGATATTTTGGTCAATACATGCTAAGAATTAACGATATCAACTTTACCATTAAAGAGAGGACATTAATTCTTTGATAATTCTTCAAATTCTGAAGGGAGGTCCAATTGGGATACGGCTAACTTAAATAGGGAGGTTCAAGTCAATGACCCTAATATTTCTATGTTTAATTGTTAAAGAAGTGTTCTCCAAGTCCTCAATAAAAAAAAGTTTAAAAAGGGAAGAAAACTATTTTTTAATTATTTTGTTATGTAAATAGTTTATTAATAATTGTAATTTCTTTGTACTAATAGTCAAAGGTTAGGTATTTGGAGTAGTACATTGAAAGGAAGTTAAATTTCATTTTTGGACTTTGATGCGCGTGCTGTAATCGAGTTATGCTAAAGCACTTTGGATTCCAGAAATCCCTATTTTTTCTTTTTTCTTTTCTTTTCTTTTTTCTTTTTCTTTTTCCTTTTTCCTTTTTGTATTATGGATATCATGAATCTTATATAATATAATTGATAATTGGATAAATACCGAAGGAAAAAAAGAAAATTGGATTTGAACAACAAGCCTGCACGACGGCACGAGTCCAATTGGTATAAGTGCGAAACATATAGTGTAAAAAATACCAGTTCTTATGAAATAATGTAAAGACAAGAACAATAATACAAGAACAAGAGCAATATAGAGAGAAGTAGAGAGAGGAGTATTCTTATTGATACTTTGAGATTGTTAGCGATGGTTTACAATGGTAGAAGACCCATTTATTTATAGGGAGGGGGATGATTTAGCTACCAAGAATAGAACTCTAGAATCTCTCTAATTATAGACATTCACCTTAAATAGGAGATTTCATAACACTCCCCCTTGAATGTCTATTCAACAATGTGCCTCGTTAAAACCTTAAAACCAAAACCCAATGGGAAAAATTAAAGAAAGGAAAAAGAGTACACATGTTTGAATATGCGCCTATTGGTTGCCTCGTTAAAAACCTCGCAAGGAAAACCCGGTGGGAAAAACCCTTGTAAGGGAAAAAGAGTGCAACGCGCATTAACTCCCCCTAATGAGTACATCAATTTATATCCTTGAGCATTTGCATTTCAATCTTGTGCATCATCTTCAAAACGATCTTTGATAGACGTTTGACAAATCAACCATATTGACTTGAATAAATATTCCGTACCTTGAAATCATCATTCTTGATAGATATGAACATCTTCATATAATGTCGTGGAATAACTCTTCAATATCTCCATAGATGCATCCTCAATGCCATCATGCTTATAGTTATAGCAAGATTCATATGTACACAAATTGTACTTGGGATGTGGTACTTCAGGACCAAGAATTGCATATGCTTCAAGCAACTTAAATCTTTCAAGTTAAGTCATATAAGCCATATAATAGACTTTAGATGCATATCAAGTTTTCCATGTCATGCTAGACAAATAAGATATCGAAAACTGACTATACATACCTTTGACTTTTATACTTTCAAGCATTTGAACTATAGGTTCAAAACTACATGTCTTTCATATGGAATCAATTCTTCTTGAATTGTATCTCTTCCATTTAGTTACTTTCTTTGGGTCAGCAAATGCGTATAGCATGCTTTGCAATATGTTGCAATTGAATTATCCCTTTTATGAACTTCAGGTTCATATCATGATATTCGGGGATATACATATACAAATGATAATTCATCCCATGTAACATTTTCTCAAGTGTTTATCATGTCTCCCCCTCATGTTAGAAAAACTAACTTGTTTCCTCAAATTTGAGAAATCATCTTTGTGCATTATCATGTCAATATACACAGCACATTAATAATAAGATGAAATTATTTGGTTCCTGACCCTGAACCTTTTGTGAGGGGAGAATATAATATACTCTCGTATACAACGTATATCAAACTGATATATATAACTTTGTTCTCATAAGAAACAGTTTAGCTATTAAGTGGAAGCACTCAATAATTATCTTGCTAAACCAACTTTGATATAAACCAACTTATCAAGATGAACTATCTTGAGTAGGAAATCTGGAAATTATGCTCGAAGTTAGATTACTGAGCAATTTACCTCGCAAGCACCGGCCAGGCTGCGGGTTAATAACAATTGCGCATGTAACCATATCATATATGCATCATATGTGGTATACATGGCAGGTGAATGGGCCCATATTCACCTTTGATATTTCCAGAATTTATGGGCTTCAACCCGAACTCTTTAGTTGGTCAGTTCATTAATGAGAACAAGTGATACAAGAGAATTCGTAAAGAACTTTCTAGTTCTTTAATATTCACCTATGTCAATTTGCACATCATACTTAAAATGAGATGGCTAATACGAATGCTAACTGAACAAATTATCAATATTGATAAACTTCAAATTTACACCATGACATGTGCACTTATCAATAAACTTCGGGTTTATTATGACATGGGTTTTTATACCAATAGATATCCACTTTATTGTGGCATTATTTCGTTTGTGTAGTACAAACTGGAGAACAAAGCGGGTAGCTTTTCATATACAAATTACCCCGCTACAAGTTGTAGTAGTAGGAGATATCAAAGCCTTCCTTTATAGTCTCAATATAATCAATCGCTTTCGCGTGTACTTTGGAAACTGAATAAGTTTCTTTAAGACTTACTACAGCACAATACTCAATTGTGTTTCTCCAACATAGTAATAATTGGCTCTTCTAGAGCTCTCAATTAATTTTGTACTACCACAGATTCATCAACATCCATGTGGTGAATATCTTTCTTAAAGAGAAAGTTATACCATTATGGTCATGTCAAACTTATATGCAAGATATGTTTCTTGCATTATCGTTGTCCTTTAATAGTCATATTTCCAAAATACTTTGGCGTACAATAGGTACGTGACCAACGATCATTCATGCCATATATCATCTCAAACCTCCTTCTAGGGGTGAGTGTGGTATCATCTCAAACCTCCTTCTAGGGGTGAGTGTGCTATATTTAATACCAATTTCATGTTCATATTCTTCCAATAATGAATATGTATTCGTGAATCAGATGTTGTCACATTCACTTCGGGGATATGTGATTTTGTTATCCTTTTTAAATCTATAAATGCGTCAGGCATTTGATTTGCTATTCTTTGCAAATGGATAATCTTTTGTGCCTCTTTCACAAATAGAGGTATGTGGATCAAGATGAGATAATGATGCATTTTTCCACAAAATTTCCCGTTTGGTTTCACCAACTTCTCCCCCTAATTTTGGGAAAAGTGTCTCATCAAATTGACAGTCTGCAAATCGTGCAGTGAACAAATCTCCTGTCAATGTTTCGAGGTAGCGAATAATGGAGGGCGATTCAACCTCAACATATATTCCTAACCTTCTTTGCAGACCCATTTTAGTGCGGGATGGCGGTGCTACAGGCACATATACTGCGCATCCAAAGATTCTTAAATGGGATATATTGGGTCCATGACCCAAAACCAATTGCAACGGGGAATATTTGTGTCAATTCGTCAGTCAGAGACGAACTAGCATTGCTGTATGCAAAATAGCGTGTACCCAAACCGAAATGGGCAGCCTCGTTTTTATGAAGAATTCAAGATTATTCTCATTTATTGTCTCAATATGATATCCATTTTGAATGATATCTTTAAAACTCAACAAGTTCCTTTTAGACTTGGAGGAGAACATTGCGATTGATATCATTAAAACTCAACAAGTTCTTCTTAGACTTGGAGGAGAATATTGCATTCTCTAAGATAAACGTCATGCCTTTGGGCAGAGTTACAGTTGCTCTTCCGGAGCCTTCAATCAATTTACTTCCCATGGTTTGACATATAAAAGAAATACACGAACATATGAATAAATAAGTTCAATTCGTTTGTGTCACATAATATTTTCAAAATCTGCAGCTAATAGTTGACTAACAAAATCAGATATGTTATCCATAATTGATTACTTTGCAGTTTGAAAATTTCAGTTTAAACATTTTCTTCAAACAATCGATTGTTAAACACAAACAATCGATTGTTGAACATTGACAATCGATTAAACACACACAATCGATTATTTGCTATTTTGAATAACTTGAGATCACACTGTCTTAAGACAATCGATTGTTAAATATAGACAATCGATTGTTGGCTTATTTTGAAAAATTCCAGAGCACACTGTCTTAAGACAATCGATTGTTATGCATAGACAATCGATTGTTGGCTATTTTGAAAAATTCCAGAGTACACTGTCTTAAGACAATCGATTGTTATGCATAGATAATCGATTGTGGATGATTATTGAAAAATTCCATATTACACTGTTTTAAAGATAATCGATTGTTAAACATAGACAATCGATTGTTGACTGTTTTTGAAAAATTCCAGAACACACTGTTTTAAAGACAATCGATTGTTAATCATCGACAATCGATTGTTGACTGTTTTTGTAAAATTCCGGATCACACTGTTTTAAAGACAATCGATTGTTGATCATTGACAATTGATTGTTTTGCAGTTTTTATGCGAAATATGAGATAACCGACTAGTTTTTCAGGTTAGTCGATTACCTCTACTGGAAAGTAAAAATATTATTGATATTTGAGCATATTGATACATTCTAAAGAACTAATACTAACATTGCATCATGAACTAACTAATACGAGCTAATACTAATGGCTATTAGTTTATTCATTCACTAATACAAACAAGTAAAATAAAATCAAATAGCTCCATCTTCTTTCATCACGGATCCATCACCGATTAGGTGGTCTATCTTCCCCTCGGGTTGCTCAAAGAAGTCTGCCACATCCAAGTGGGTGATGTCAAAGTTGTCGTCAGAGACAAAATTCGTTTCAGGGCGTTTACTCTTTCGAGATGCTTGATAAAGGTCAACCAAATGTCATGGTATACGGCAAGCCTTTGACCAGTGCCCGTTTCCACCGCAACGATAATATATAGTTTATAAACTATTTGCTTTTGGATTCTTATCGTATCGTGCTTGTGGCAGAGTGACCAACTTCAGGTTGTCATATCTCTTCTTTAAGCCATCTCACAAGATAGGTGGATCTTTGACTGTGATATATTCAATTTTCAAACCTTCATCAAGGTGATGGCGCAAGAAAATCAAGGCCTTAGCATAGTTTCAAACCTTCATCAAGGTGATGGCGCAAGAAAATCAAGGCCTTAGCATAGTTTTGGGTGGATGCATTATTTCTGTCTTTAATGGCGTCTCCAAGACCCATAGCATCCAAAATGGATTTAAGTATCCAACACCCATATCATATAGTTCTTGCCCGAAATTTCAAGGGCAACGAACTTTCTTTTCATAATGTCAGACATAAACCAAAATTACATCAAGAGCGTGTTCATACTTACGGGCTCTATTACAATTATCACATTCACTTCAGGGAATGGATCAAAATCATGTGCTTTACACAATCTCATGTCAAATATTACTTTCATAAAGTGAAAGATTATTTTGAGAATCCTTATTGTTCTCATTACCACAATAATGACGATTATAACTTCGTCTATTGCCATGTCCACATCCATTGATACATTTACGGTAATTAGTCTTCTTTCAGACTTATCACATACTGCTACCACATTCTCTAAAGTGAATGGAGCAAATTCAATTGGACGGAATTCTTTGCCACGTCCACATTCATTGATACCTTCATGGTAATATTTTAGTCTTCTTTCAGACTTATCGTATACTGCTTCCACATTCTCTAAAGGGAATGGAGCAAATTCAATGGGACGGATTTTCAATTATTTGCCCACAATCATACATGAATTTAATCATGGCAGGACATAGGGATTTTACCACTTCATGTGGTTATAATTTCTTACAAACTCCATTAGAGTTATAATCAAACTTTGTTATCTATGCTTTGTATATAAAATCAAATTATAGAATTCCAAGAATTTGAAAGGGAAAAGTAAATTACTTACCTTTAAGAGTTGTCTATTTTCGTATAGAAAATCTGCCGAGTTTCGTCTGCTTTGTGTCTAATGAAGCAAATAATGATTTAGCAAACTATTCTACTGTTTCTCTTTTCTTTTCAGCGTTTGCTTTCTGTTTTTTTTTTCGTTCCTCCCTTTTTTTTTTCTTTTTTTTTTCGTTTCTTTTCTCTTTTGCTTTCCTTCTTTTGCTTTCTTTGAAGCAAAACCCTACACAAACAAAAGTTAAGACAATCGAAAATTTCAATTGGTTAGAGACTCGTGCTGATAACGTGTACTGCAAGAACAATAATGCAAAAACAAGAGCAATAGAGAGAATAGAGAGAGAAGTATTCTTACTGATACTTTGAGATTGTTAGCGATGGTTTACAATGGTAGAAGACCCCTTTATTTATAGGGAGGGGGATGATTTAGCTACCAAGAATAGAACTCTAGAATCTCTCTAATTATAGACATTCATCTTAAATAGGAGATTTCATAACACTAGTAATATTTTAGATTCAAAACACATTTTTATAGTGTAAAAAAAGTAATGTTTTTATATAAAATACGATATTATACTGTATTTTACTTTAAAGAATTTTAACCATTGATATTACAGTATAATGGCGCATTTTACATATAAGACGGTATTATACCACATTTTACCTATTAAAATAAAAATCCCCCATCATCCCACCATAAGCTCTTTCATTTTAAAAAATAAAAACAGTTCCCCCTCCCCCCTCTTCTTTTTTCTTTAAAAACAACTCGAGTGGATCCCATCCACACACAAAAAGTTAAGATTGTAGGTCCCTCGTACAATCCAAGAGTTTTATTGTTGCAATTTTCTCGTTTCAGGCTCAAACTGTTAATTTTCTGACTTTTCTAAAAATATAAAATTGAGGTATTTCAATTTAATTTATATCGAAACTCGTCTAATAATGCATATTAGTTGTCTTGAATGTGTTTTCATATTATTTTGTATTTTATTTGCGATTAAATTAGTGTGTTATTTTTATTCTGATAAAATTATTAGTGTTTTTAAAAAAATAGTTAAAAGTAGAGAATTTTTCTTGTTAATAAAAATGTCATAAATTTCTTTTACTGTTTTATATGTAATTTTGTGAATGTTATATTATTAATATAAGTTTGTTATTTTTATTTAGTTTAGATTATTTATTTGCTTATAGACTAGTTCCCTAATAGCGTAGTAAAATATAGAGCCTTTTAGTATAATATAATATATTTAGCCTTTTAGCGTAGAAAAAGATAGAGCCTTTTAGCGTAATAAAATATAGAACATTTTAGCATAGAATCTATGTAGTTTAAATATCTACTAACTACAAACTCGGTCTAATTACACTTAACAAAAATTAATTATTTAACCTGATGTATACATGTTCAATTAAATAGTTAAATATTAATTATTATAACACAAACAAAATTCTAAAAATGTTAAAATTGACACATATAAGAATTCAGAATAGCTTGGTGCTATCGGGTCTCAAATATCGAGCATAGAACCCATAGATATATACTCTGTCCAATTAAATAATTAAATATTAATTAAGTTATTGTTATGTCAGTTAACCGCATAACACTTATTGGTGAGCCCAAAAAGAAGTAAAATCTGGTATATTACCGCGTTTTATATAGAAAAGTTATTTTTTTACACTGTAAAACGTGTTTTGAGTCCAGAAAGTTGTCATTAGGTTCCGAACTCTATTGGTATTGGAGGAATTATATGGGAGAAATTTAAAAATAGTAAGATTTATATGTCGTCATTTAAAATAGCCACAGTTTTAAAAGTAATCGAAATTTAATCATTTTTCTTGTAAAGATAAATCTAAACAAAAACATTGTTCAAAATCCGGAAAAATACTCAGCATAATATAGTGGAGTTCCTGTACAATATACTGGTCCAGCATAATATACTGGAGATTGGAGCACTGGTGCCCCAATATCCAGTATATTATCGGTACTCCAATCTCCAGTATATTATGCTGGAACTTTTCGCATGTTGGAGTTCCAGCATAATATGCTGGAAATTCATATACATGTGCACCGATTTCAGTATATTATTCTGAAACTTTTCGTGTTACAACAAAATAATAGTTATTTTTTAATTATTTTGCAAACGTTAGCTATTTTTGACGAACCAATCCTAAAACTGATTATACGACTTATTAGTCAATCATGCCAAAAGGTTTAAACTTTTCGTTTGGTCAAACAATTGATATACTACTTAAAATATAGATTTAAGTTATGTATTTAAAGTGTAAAAAATTTTACATTATCAGAGTAACTTAATCATGTTTTCAGATTATCAATTCATATTCAGCAAATTAAAAAAAAGTCTCTTATTCATGCATTAACCAACCAAAAAGTGACGAGTTTCATTAGAAACCATATCAAAAACTCATTTTTGCAAAATTAATTAGAAGGTTACTATATCTATTTTTGTTCTTTCTAATAAAAAAAATAACGAACACGTCTAGATAGTCCCTTAGGTGACGAATATCTTCTTATATGTTTCGCATAATCCACGATGATACCTTTTAGTTTTTGTATTTATTATCTTACTCGCATCTGATAGAATATGAATTCTTCGATTTTCTACACTTTGTGACGCTTTCATAACTCAGTGATTCTCTTCCCAACCAGCTGGATTGAAGAGCCAAAGTCGTAAAGCACCAAATAGTAATTGGCTTTTAGATAATATATGATGGTGTATATATAATTTTTAATATTCATATGTTATCAATTAATGTCTATTACCACCAAAGGATGTGTACAGTAGATGAGGTTGTTCTTCCCTTAGAGGTCTCAAGTTCGAGTCCTAGGTATTGGAAAGATCCTTGGTGGGACTGTTTTTCCCAAATGGGGTCTTATACGACACGAATTTGAATAAAGTCGACCTCTAATAAGAGTAATGAATACCGGGTAGAAAACAAAAAAAAACAACGAATGCCAAAATCAACTACTTTCATCTCGAAATAGGTCACAAACCCTTGCTCCTAGTCTTAGGTTTAAGAGTTAAGAGGCGCATTTTCGTTTTTTCCTTAAAAACTGTCAGCATATTCAGAGAAGGCCAGGCCAAGAGCAGGTAAAGACAAGAGATCTCAGCGGCTTATAATCTTTCTATCCTGCTAAAGCTCCCCCATTTCTTTCGGAAGTGGCAATGGACTTTGAATTTTGAAAGCCTTAACTATAATACATTAACTCTTTGTCGGCTTCACTTTTGTTTCATCAACCCAACCCCCAGTACTATGTTTTTCAAAAACATCAATTCTGCATATATAGTTGGATTTACATAGTCTACTTTTTATTAACTCATGGTGTACAGGAAAACTAGTCATTTTAAAGTAATAGCTTCCAGTGTTAATCAAGATTTTGAGTAAGAAATGTCTGTCTATTGTGGCACTTATATTTCTATTTAATTGGTTTGGAGTTGTGGGGTTTCTAAAACTTCTGTTTCTAGTCTAAATTTGTTTACCCTTAAAGTTGACTAACAATTACAACTTATAAGTAGTTTTAAGGATACGTGATTTCACTGGATACAAACTGATAAATACAAGAATTAATGTTAGAAGTTAACAGTAAAATAAAGCAAATCAATATGATGAATAATTGTGGCCCTCGAGCTAAATCGCTATCGAACCAACTAAGTATGCTATTGAAAAGTATGAACTGAACATCAGAGCTTGCGAGACAAAAAATGTAATATATTGCTTAGTTATGCGTGAGTATATCCTTACAAAGTGACTAGAACCTTCTTTATATAGTAGAGGAATTCTACTTATCGTACAATTATAAACATGGAGAAAAATCTCATGATTGGCTAAATAACTATTCTTGACTCGATACGTGTCGAGATTCCCGCCACGATCCTTGCCTGATCACGGATATCTCATCTTTCCGTTTTTCGATTTAGCAGGCTTCCTTCGATCTCGCTTGATCTCTTTCTCGCTTCAGTCTTGATCACGGTTGGTCTCGATCTTGATCGGTCTTTGATTCACGAGCTTAGCAATTCATCTACGTACCCTGGTCCGATACGATGCGAGGCCGAACATTGGTCTGCTACCCCGATTCCGATTAGCCATACAAAATTAGGGAGGCCTTATTTTGACTGTATACAGATAGTCCCCTCATGCTTTAAAGTGTGTTGACAAGAAACGAATTGAGTCTTCGCACCTACCGTCGGTTTACCATGACGTAAGCATTGTGACGTAAGCGGCAATGGTGACCGAAAGGTCCCGTCGGTTCAGTTTCCTAGGCATTTAAGGCACGTCAGTTGGTGGTCGGTCACTACCAGTATTGAACCACCATTGTGGAGCCAATAAATAGCCACCTTCCTCATTTTTTCAAACTTTACTTTCAATTTTTGACTTCCGAATCTTCACGGTTCTTTGCTCTCTCCAAATCTTTGTGTTTTCAGTTTCCTGTGTTTCTTTTCTTTTTTCTTCACAAAAGATTCCAAACGTTCCTCCATTGTTCTGTTCTTCCCCATTCACAAAAATGGCTAAGACCTCTACAACTGTCCCACACAAGGGAGCCGCTGTCAAGGCCTGCTGGCGCCGGAGACGTGCCTGAGCTAGAGGACTTCGTTCCGTCAAAGTGCCCCACTGCTGCTGATTTTAAGGTGGAGAATACACCCTCGACTCTGGGTCAATGTGAACCAATGTCGAGATATATATGTATCATTACCTATGGTCTCCTCGAGAAGGTGAAAGAGGAATGCAACTAGGTAGGCAAAGTCGTAATAGTCCCTACCCCTGAGGAATCTATCACTACTCATATGGAGGGGTATCTAAGTGTCTATAATTACCCATTCATGATTGGTAACTTAGAACCCATTATCATTTTCGTCTGCAAGAGGTACGATATCACTCTTGGCAAAATCCATCTGTCCTTTTGGAGTATCGTAATCCTCCTCCGATTTTTTGTAACAAGATCGAGGGGCATCCTTTTAGACTCGATCATCTTATGTGTCTCTACAACCCTGGATTTTTCGAGGAGGATTGATCAAGCTTTACAATCGAGCCCATTCTCGAGCATAAACGAGACTCGAGACCGAGGTTGGATGGGTTGATTTATCCGAATAAGGACTTTGGACCTGATCCCTGCCAAGAACATGATGTTTCCTGAAAAATAGAACATAAAGCGTAAGTATTGCTTTGCCTTTGAATACTATATTTGTCGTCTTACTTCTAGTCTTCTCCTCATCGAAGGTTTTTGGTGTTGCAGATGCGGCCGTCATGCCAGAAGTGATCCTCGACCTGAGGCAGTGGGTTGAGGGATTAGTGTCGCAAAAGTCTTATCTGAGCATGCTTGGATGGAGTTATCAAAGGGTCAATGGGAAGCCCGTAACCATGGTAATCTTATATCCCTAGAACAGCTTCCATTCGGGCTTCGTTATTGAACTTACTCATCTTTTTATTTTGTAGGCCTCAGGAAGGATGTATCAATGAGGCCCTCTCAGTTGAAGAAGAGGCACTTCTTTCATCATCTGCCATGAAGTAGGGCATAGAGAAAAAAAAAGGAGTTTCCGAACTCTCCAGGCCCAGAAAAGAAAAGACCTACTAGGAGGCCCCGTAAGCCTAAGGAGAATGTCACTCGTGTAACTCCGGAGTCCGTCCAATGGCTAAAGGACAAGATCGAAGATGAAGATGAAGAAAAATAAAACTCTAGGTTGATGACTCGTGTGAGAGCTGGCGCCGATATTTAAGGAATCACTAGGCCAGAGGGAGCCAAAACTGCTTTACCCCGACTTGATGAGCCCAAGATAGAGAAGTTGAAGATGAGTCACCTCGAGGTGGGAGGGCTACCAAATAGGCGGTTGATGCTGGTTCAGAAACTGAGCTTGAGGTTACATAGGACAAAGACGATGCCTCGAAAGACCACCCACTTGGGGCAATAGAGATCAAGGACTCCTCCTCGTTCCCTCTAATACCTGATTCGATGATACTTGACGCTCAAGCTGTCTCGAGGAGGGTGCCCATAGAGAGGAAGATTTTTTCTGTGGTTATTTTATTAAATTAGAAGATGTCACCAGTCTGGGTGATTTGGATGTAATGAAGAAGAGCTCGAGTGAGGCTTTCCCGAGCTTTAAACTGACCAACAAATTCCCGGCCCCTAGTGTCGATCCCGGGTATAAGTGACCACTTATCATCTCGACCCCGAAGGATGCTCGAGTTTTCTCTATCCCCATGGGGGAGGATAGCTATTTCGTTGCTTGGCCAGTGAAGAGGACCAAGCCAAAATGGATGAGTGGAAGTTGCTTGCTAGTTTGGCGAGGCCCAGCACCCTTTGAACCAAGTAAGTTTGAGGGTCATTCCATTATCTTTTCATGACTTAGAATTGTAGATAGTTCTAACATTTTCTTCTTTCCTTGTAGGCTTTGAATCCGAGAGGAGCGCAAGGCCGAGGTTCAGGTCATGGTGATGACTTGATATGAACATGCTAATATAGTCAAGCAGGTATTATGTGTCCTTCATGATAGTAAGGATGAGTTGGAGATAACAACTAACAAAATAATCCTGTAGGTCCAACAGAGGCTCGAATAGATCAAGGACTTCCAGTAAATAGATAAAGTGCGAGCCGAGGCAGAAGAGTTCAAGGGATGCATGGACATTTTGGCTGCATAAAATGGAGTTATCCAAGCAAAGCTATATTTGGCCAAATCTCATCTTTGTTCTACAAGAGAGGATGCCTTGGTTTACGAAAAGAGGGTCGAGGAGCTCAAATCCCATTTAGCCAACTTGTCCAAAGAGTTCGAGGTGGCAATATCTTAGGTGGTTGCGGCCAATATCAAGGCTTGGGCTAATACGCCCCAATATAAGGCCGATGATGAAGCCACCTAGCGAAGGCCAAGAGCATGGCGGATCATGCGAAGTGGCAGGATTGAATAGAGGCCCTTGAGGGGGCCCGTGATTAAAGCTTCGATATATGTGCTGAAATCAAGGTTGCCAAGGCAAAGAAAAAAAGGCTCAGAAGCTGGCTTTTCCTGAGGAAGACTCCGAGGACTTGCGTAAATCTGGCGATGGAGAGGATTCTGACGGCGAAGATACTTCTAGCGATAAGGATTGTGATGATTAGGCTTTGTGATTTTTGTAATTTTCCATTTTTATTTTGAGGTCGATCGCTCTTGTAGAGGACTCTTAATCAGGGCATATGGCCCTTGTAAAAAGATTTATAATGAATATATGGAAAAAAATTCCTTCATGGCTTTTGGATCTGTTGCCCTTTTTTTATTGATCTCTTGTAATGGTTGAAATGCCTTAGTGTAAGATTTTGAAGTTGTGTTCGAGGATTCGAGGTTCGGAATGGAGAAGACCGATAACAAGACTTACCCTTGATCGTTTCCAATCGATGAACCATGAATGATTATTCAAACTTGAATTTATGTAGCCTTTAAGCTTAGTAGTTGAGTGGAGACCTGATCAAACTCTAAATAAGGTAGCCATTAGGCTTTTGGTCTAGTGAGAATGATTTCTCGAACTCGGAGTAAGGTAGCCTTTAGGATTTTAGTCGAGTGAGAATGATTTCTCAAACTCGAAGCGAAAGTAGCCCTTAGGCCTTTGTAAATTTTGTATTACGCCGATCTAGCATTTGTAAAATGATCGGTAATGTCATGATCCAAATCTACGTAACTGGCTCCAGGCACACTACCCGACCAGAGTGAATCAACCCATATGATGCACCCAAATCATATGTAAAAACCTATTTAACTACAAAAGCTCCTTGAAAATCATATACATTTTCAAGTTAAATGATAAAATATTTTCCAATTCAAAATCACAAATAATACCTTTCATGATAATAACAATGAGACTCGATAAAAGAATTATATTTTTATGTATGTCATGTACAACCTCATTACTATAACCTTTCATAACTATCTATGGAACCTTTATACCGAAAAATAAAATTAAGCACTTTGGCCAATAGCCGACTTGCATAAATTAAGAAAAACAACACGATAGCTACCATGAAATAGGAGTGGTGCCTCACCATATACTTCAGGAAGAGAGTCATCCTACTCCTGACCGTATGCCACGTATCATACTCATCATGTAGCACGTAAAGTAAGCAGGGCCCTACGGGATGAGTACAACACAGCGGTACTCAATAAGTGTCATAGGCTCTCTCTAACTTAAGTTCTTGGGACAAACATCATAAAATAATGCACTAATATTTGAAACAAAACAATAAGAAATCCTATCAATTTATGAACCTTGACATTTTGAATAAAATTCATGTGAAATATAACCCACAATATAAACTTTTAGAATATTTACACCAATCCAAGATTTTGGATAAAATCATACAAAATCATTTCATTTTCTTTAACTCATTGAGATCACTTTCAGCTCCTTAGGTCTAAACATAAGAAAATTATCTTTACCTTTCATTGGGAGTACCATACCATCACTAACATAAGAAGGTCAACTAGGTTATGTACCTAGTGGCAAGTATCATATACCCTGCTTGCTCAAGTAGTCTCATCATAGTATCGTACAAAGTGACTCAACTATTCTAATAATAGCACAAAATAGTACTCTCTCAAGGGAGAGCACTCTGCCGTAATCTATACCACAAAGTGGCCATCTACGCCTACACCGGCATGTGTAGTTTCATGATGACGAACACAGTATATTCGAAGTCAATCTCGGCGAAAACAAGTAACTCCCAACATATTTAATACTTCAAAATTAGATTCATATCATAGTAGCTTTAAAGGATCTATTTTATCAACTCATAATATTTATATAAAAATCTAAGTCATTTAAACAAAAAATAAATAAATAACCTTTTACATGCTAAAGTCTTTAGCTATCTAACATCAATCTTTAAAGGATACTTCATGTGTTATTATATTCATCAATTTCCAAAAGAAACACTTTCCATGAAAAGTTATATTTAGCACTCAAATATGTATACTCTTGCCAAAACTTAAGTTTTGATAAAAACTTATAATATTTACCTTGAGTGTCATTTTTCCAACACAATTTAAAATATTTTTTTATAAAACAGTATGACACTACATATGCTACATAATATTCTAGTATATGGAGACATATGTACTTGTTTGTCCCCACAAGCACGAAAGCACATTTACAACATTTAGGTATTAACTCGAAATATCCTTTTAGATAAAATCCATCAAGAAGAGTAAGTTTTAATCAACATACCTTGCTTTCGCTTTATTAACATTCACAAGCTTTCAATCATCTCACATAATCCCAAATTTGATTAAAATAATCAACATCACGAACATGTCGATATCTACAATTAGATATTCTAATTATGTCAAATATGATCTAAGATATTGATCAACATCCATGTATGGCTCATAAGTTGGCTACAAGCTTCTAACAACTCAAATCGTCAAATAGATTTTCAAGTTTGACCATTCAACTTCATACATATATTTTAATACCCATTCGAAGTTGTTAATAATACTACATAAAATGTCCATTGCCACTAAGTTATTATTCATCCTCTTCCATAACTAATACTTGAAAAATATACAATTCGGATGATTACCTAATTAATCACTTTCATCTTTTGCTAACAAATAATCCATGGGTTCATTGTATTCATAAATTTAATCGCCAAGACTACCATTCATCTTCTCTCTTATTTCTCAAAGTACTATTCATGCCATGAACTAGAGATTTATAATCGAATCTTTCAACCATTAAAACTTGTAACAAATGCTTTAAATACTTCTAACTACTCATAATAAACGAGTTTGAAACATTGAAATTACCTCTGGTAGCTCAATCTTGAAAAATTATAACCTTGGTAATTTTATTGTTCTTGAAAATTTGATGATAAAATCTAGCATTTGGATGCAAGAATGATGTTAGAAATCATGTATATTGAGTAATAATCAACTCGAAACAACATTAACAACTTACCTTGGTCGATTGGACTTGATTTGAGCTTAAGATCGCCCCTTTTACCTCAAGAACCCTAACCCCTCAAAATACTCTCTCCCTCAACTTGGTATTTATAGGCTCAGATTTTTGGATTTCGAACTCGCCTTGGATGCTATGGCAGCACTTCACTGCCAGCCATTCTTTCGGACGCGCCGGCAGATGCTTCGCATCCGCAGACTCCTCCACTGGCCTTGGATGCTATGACATAACTTCACTTCCAGAGATTCTTTCGGACGCCTCCCCGGATGCTTTGCATTCGCAGACTCCTCCACCATCCTTTGATAATTTGGTATAACTTCTTGTAGGAATATCCAATTGACAAATGGTTTGAAGAGTTAGAAACTAGACATGCCTTTCATTTGATAGATTGTAATCCACATAAATTCTTACATATATATATATATATATATATATATATATATATATATATATATACACGCTCATCCAAAATTAGGTCATGTGCGTACTCATTTTGAACTTTAGCCTATCATGTAATTTTCAATTGGACTTGGACTTAGGGATATCCTTAGACCCCACATCATTTATAGTTATATCCAATACACTTATTATCATATCAGTGTATATCCATCATATTAATAGTCCTCCTCTGCACACGAAATAATATAATTATCACACATCAACTTCTTTAGTAACGCTTAAGTACTTCGAAATTTTATGGGGTGCTACATTCATCACCACTTAAGAATATTCGTCCTCAAATGTTCTACAAGTCATTTCTAAGAATAGATTTACTATCCTTTTACTTTCAATCATTATGCATAGGCACTTATGACTACATGGGTCTTATACTTTCTTTTCAAATTCTCAACTTATTTATACCCCTCAAAATTTGGCTATCTTCACAATTTTTATTAAATATTTCGGCAGAGTTTTTCTTATAACTAGGACTATACAATGTTTTTAACCTTTCTAGAACAAGCCCCCACACGGGCACCAATATAATATCGCCCAACAACCAACAATACGCAATACAATATACTATCTTGACCCCAATCAGTCGTACATATACCATAAGTGCATCAAATGTAAATTTTTAAAATTTTAACTTGTACCATATATGATAATTTCTACTATAATTAGCTCCCATATCACAATCATACATGCATGCATTTTCTTTAGCCAGGCTTATGTCATATTGTACCTGAAAAATATCTTCAAATAAATCAAAATCTCTCTGTGATTGGAATTTCTTAATAAAAAATAACTTATTTTCATGCCCCCTTAATTTTCTTAGATTTCTCAAGGCAATATCTCATAGTTTATGAGATCAAACTTATATTACCCATTTGGTATATGCAAAACTTGTTCACTACGACTCATAGTCTTAGATTTTTTGTTAAACAGTACTCTCAAATACTCATTATTCAAGTGAAATATCCATTTATGATTAAACACATTCTTACGAGTCATAGTAATATACATGCTTACTTTACGTGATTTACATGTTATACTGCCCAAAATATATAAGTACATAACCCACGTTTTCCTGTCTACAGAGTCTCTAAGGATACAAAAGAGTGTTACAATACTTGCCGGTAACAAGGCTCTGCCTATACCTTACAAAAATACCAAAATAAGACTCCGGGAGGAAAACCGGCATGAGCCATGCAGGGCCCCGAGAGAAAAGGGGCTCACCAATACAACTGACGGAAAGTAAAGGAGGTGCTACTATCGGTGGACTGGAGTACCTGCTATAGAACCACCTACAATCATAACAAGAATGTAGCTCCCACGGCAAAAGAGACGTTAGTACATTTGAATTGTACTGGTATGTATGAACAAACTTTATTCTAAGTATAATCAAACAATACACAGCTAAGAGATGGTAATAAAACCAAAAAGCATTGCATGTAGGAAGAAACAACCAAAATCAAAAGTTTCACAATCTTTCCTTTTCCCTTTCGGACATTTCCATATTCAAGAGTTTCATATATTTTCATTTCTATAGTGATTATAGTCATTTTTCCTCCCTTATTACCTCGGTCACCCTTGTTACCTCGGCCACCCTTATCACCACAACCCACACCTTATTACTTCATATTGCAGCGTGCAACCCGACCCTGCCTAACAATCATATTTTGTAATCACAACCACAAACAATATATCACAAGAATCATCATTTCAAGGAAATACAGGTTCATATCAACAATTCATACATTTGATACCAAGGCACTGTAGCTGTTACCAAGCAGTAATTCATGTACAAGGTGTTGTCGTAATCGTTTAACTTATTTACGTCATTTCACAATACCCTCTTTCATTACTTACCACGCAGGGTGTTTAGCTATTATACACATTCCCACATTTGGACACATTTACATTCTTTCATTCGTTAACACATACTTCCACGTCGGTATACTCAAGCATTTACAAACATTGCACATAATAAGTTAGGCACATCAAATCACTTCTCACAATTACATATAACATGGTGGTGTGGAAATTAACTAAGACAATTAACACACATATTTCATACAAGGTACACATACCGCATGCTCGTCACAACATGGGGATTCTACAAGAATTAAAGTTAGCCATACATACCTCAAACTCGCCCCTTAATGATACACAACGATCCAATACACTTAAGCAACTTCAATATACAATACAACATTCAATAGGGCCAATATTAGTAACAAATTCCATAACTTAATCCATTTAGGAATATTTATCAAATGCCTTGTAGGTATAAATCTTTCCATCTCATAACCATAGTATTAATTTATCCAACTATCACCATTAACCAACAATTTATTCCACCATCAGTCCTATCCAATTTATAACTTCCAACAACATATGTATAATCATCCATTCACACCCAACCAATAAATCATATCAGATAATCACCCTTTCAATCTCTACACTAATTATGTATTTATATTAGAAACTTATGGCTTCCAATCACTACACCAAGAGTTCCAACACTTAATTCATACTCATATTACCATAATATATGCATATATGTAAGTCTAAGGTGTAGGATTTACCTTTTGGAAGAAATCTTGCAAAACCCTCATTTGAGTTCTTGAAGGAATTTCTTGAAAATCTATGTGTTTTATGAGAAGCTTTCATCAATAATAGTGTAGTAATGATGAATTTTACACCAAGTAAATAGAGGTTGCTTACCTTGAAGATCTGGGGAGTTGAAGGTCTTGAAAGGGTAGAAGAAACCCAAGTTCGTCCAAATAAAATGAGTAAAAATGAACCCCAAAATGGTGTATATAAAATGTTTAGGGCGCGACAGGTGGCGCTGGGCGCTGCCTGCAGCGCTGATTCCAGTAGCTCAAAAATTCCTGGCGCCACGGCTAGCGCCTGGCGCTACCCAGAGCGCTGGCAACGGAAGGGACATAAAAATGGTCATAACTTTCTGTATACACCTCCAAATGACGAACGGTTTGATGCATAAGAAACTAGACTCAAAGAGATTAAATTTTCTAGGTTGTGCATCCCAAAAATCCTTGTATACACGAAGATATGCTCGTCCAAAATGAGAACTTGTGCAACTAACTTAAAATCTTAGCCTATTATGAAATTTTCCAACTTGGCTTAGACTTAGGCTTCCTTTTGGACCTCACGTCACTTATTTCATGACTCATACACTTATTCAGCACATTCAATTTATTCTCATCATATTTAAAGCACAAAAAATCTTACAATTAGTCTACCTGACACGCAAAAATCCTATATTGCCTAGCAAAATTTTTTGGGGCCTTAAACTTCGCCTGTCATCTCGTGCTTAAATATGTTGAACAAGTGTGACTACCTTAGGCAAAATCCACATATCATTATATAAATTTTCACAACATACACTATCTTCACAATGCTAAATACAAGAATTACGCATTCTATTTTTAGGCCACCATCATGTTCTCAAGCCACATATATATGATATACCATAGTATATTTCTCTGAAACTATATTTTTTTTGCTACTAAGTCCTTTTATATTGATGTATCCCACCGAGTAGGCTAATACTTATAATAAATATGCCATGCTTGTAGGGTCTTATTATCGCATGTCTTCATCATAATGAGAATTCTTCGCCCATAGCTAATATCAACATGTTTCATATAATATATATATATATATATATATATATATATACACACACACATACTTGCATATTTTGCCATTCTTCATGGTGTCATTGACCTCGTCCATATATCAAGATAGAAATTTGTGACGCAGTACCATTTAGTCTTAAAATTCTTGTAACTTCTCAATCTTCAAATCCGTACCATCTCCATTTTCAACTTTTTTAGGCCTTATGTCGTACACATTATATGTATAACTTTCAACAACTTTAACTTTGCCCATGAGCCATTTCAATGTTTATTATTCTTGAATCATAAGAATACGTTCACCCACAAGTTAACTGCTCTTTCACTATTGGGAATATATAGAGTGGCTTTGAGACTATTCTTGAAAATTTTTAAATTTTCATCATTTCAACAGAATAAAATAAGACATGCCTCCACTAGAAAAAATCAAGATTATCATTCCACGCCATTTTTTTCTTCTTCTCTAACAACTCATATTGTTTCTTATAACCTCCAAGATTATGCCTTTTGTGCATCTCATGCCTTAATATTGTCACTCTTATTCATTTGAAGTTCACATACTTTATCCTTGCATACATTGGTTTGATAATTAAAGATTGACTTTTATTTGTATCACATTTATCATCTGGAGGAACTCAAAGTTGTCGTGCACATCTTTTACATATGACATGCTTCATCTATCCTAAACTCGTACTTATAAATGGTAATTTATTTCTTGTATGCCACTTCTATTACATATGACACCATCATGATGATAACTAATCATGCTTAGGGGAAACCGATGTAAAGTATAATTAAAGGGAATCTCCTTATATTGTAACATTACCTTTTCGGATGATCAAGAAAGCCTTTTTCTTTTTCTTTTGAGAAGGTGACTTTGGTCATTATTGATAATGTCTTAACTATGTCATACGTCTTAGGAGTCATATTGTGTTTATCAAAAACTTGACTGATTCGCATTCACTTACCAATTGATCCATATCACCTCTATATATCTTGTCATGATAATTTAAGATGCAACATCTTCATTTATAATATTCTTTTTTTCCTTTGTTAAACTCGTTAATGGTGATCACCATAGTAAACAGTCATTCCAATATCTTGACCAACAACATTGAATTGAAATCTAGGGTCTAACACAGGTGCTCTCATTCGCATCCTTTAGTAAAAATTTATAAGTCAAACACTATCTTGACATTCTAACTAACATCATCACCTTATTTCCTTCCATAATTTTTCATTATTCGACTTATTATTTTTATTCACCAAGTCATATGTGTTGTTGTATCAGTCTCCACTTTTTGAACAAATCTGATACTTTTTGGTTATAAGCCAAAACATCTTGTATTATAACTTGAAACTTGAGCTTTATTCTCGTCACTTCTATATCTTCCACAACAGGTAATTAATACAATCGAGAATCGATACTATCACTTCAGGCACAAACACACGATCTGGAGTGTGAAGAAAGTGACACACCTAAAATGTCATTATATCCTCCTTGATATAAGCAAGGCCGGCAACACATTAATAAGACGGACTTTACTTGACATGTCTTCATAGACTTTCTAGTACTCAACTTAGAACCTAGTGCTCAGATACCAAGTTTGTCACGATCCAAATCAACATGACCGACACCTGGCACACTACCCTATTGAGTAAACCAACCCATATTTTGCAGCCAAATCATATATATGAAAACCAATTTAACTGCCGAAGCTCCTCAAAAATCATATACATTTTCAAGTTAAATGATAAAATTTTTTCCAATTCAAAATCAGACACAACACCTTTCATGATAATAACAATAAGACTTAGTAAAATAATTATATTTTCATGTATGTCGCTATAAGCCCATTACTGAAACCTTTTACAACTATCAATGAAGCCTTTATACCGAAGAATAGAATTAAGCAATTCAACCAATACCTGACTTGCATAAATTAAGAAAAACAACACGATAGCTACCACGAAGTAGGAGTGGTGCCTCATCATATACTTCAGGAAGAGAGTCATCCTAGTCCTGACCGCGTTCCACGTATCATACTCATCCTGAAACATGTAAAATAAGCAGGGCCCTGGAGGGGGACACTAAGGGCTGAGTATACCACAACAGAACTCAACAAGTGTCATAAACTCTCTCTAACTTAATTTTTTGGGACAAACTTTATAAATATAGTGCATCAATATTTGAAATGAAATGATAAGCAATTCTATCAATTTATGAACCTTTTTATTTTGAATAAAAGCCATGTAAAATATAACACACAATATACACTTTTAAAATATTTACACCAATCCAAGGTTTTAGATAAAATCATACAAAATCATTTCATTTGTTTTAAGTTATTAAAATCACTTTCGACTCCTTAAGTCTAAAACATAAAAAATCATCCTTACCTTTCACTGGGGGTACTATACCATCACCGACATAAGAAGGTCAACTAGGTTATGTACCTTAGCGGCAATTATGATATATCCTACTTGATCGAATCTTCTTATCGTAGTGTCGTACGAATTGACTCAGCCATGATAATAATAGCACAAAATTGTACTATCTCAATGGAGAGCTCTCTATCGCAGTCTATACCACAAAGTGTTCATCTACACCTACACCGGCATGTGTAGTTTCATGACGACGAACACAGTATATCCGAAGTCAATCTCGGCGAAAACAAGTAACTCCCAACATAATTAATTCTTCAAAATTAGATTCATATCATAGTAGCTTTAAAGGATCTATTTTTATCAACTCATAATATTTATATAAAAATCTAAGTCATTTAAACAAAAAATAAATAAATAACCTTTTACATGCTAAAGTCTTTAGCTATCTAACATCAATCTTTAAAGGATACTTCATGTGTTATTATATTCATCAATTTCCAAAAGAAACACTTTCCATGAAAAGTTATCTTTAGCACTCAAATATGTATACTCTTGCCAAAATGTAAGTTTTGATAAAAACTTATAATATTTACCTTGAGTGTCATTTTTCCAACACAATTTAAAATATTTTTTTATAAAACAGTATGACACTACATATGCAACATAATATTCTAGTATATGGAGATATATGTACTTGTTTGTCCCCACAAGCACGAAAGCACATTTGCAACAACTTAGGTATTAACTCAAAACATGCTTTTAGATAAAATCCCTCAATAAGAGTAAGTTTTAATCAATGTACCTCGCTTTTGCTTTATTAAAATTCACAAGCTTTCAATCCTCCTCCATTATCCCAACGTTGATTAAAATGCTCAACATCACCAACATATCGATATCTACAATTAGATATCCAAATTACATCAAAATATGACCTAAGATGTTTATCAACATCCCTATATTGCTGATAAATTAGCTACAAGCTTCTAACAACTCAAATCACCAAATAGATTTACAAGTTAAACCATTCAATTTCATACTTATATTTCAATACTCATAAGAAGTCGTTAATGATACTACATCAATTGCCCACTGCCACCAAGTTACTATTCATCCTATTCCATAATCAACACTTGCAAAATATGCAATTTGGGTGATTACTTAGTTAATCACTTCCATATTTTACTAATAAATAATTCCATAGGTTCATTGTAATCATAAATTTAATCGCCAAGATTACTATTCATCTTCTCTCTTATTTTCTCAAAAGTATTATTCATGCCATGAACTAGAGATTTATAATCCGATATTTCAACCATTAAAACTTGTAACAAATGCTTCAAATTCTTCTAACTACTCATAATAAACGAGCTTGAAGCATTGAAATTACCTCTGGTAGCTCAATCTTGAAAAATTACAACCTTGGTAATTTTAGTTCTTGAAGATTTGATGATGAAATCTAGCAGTTGGATGCAAGAAAAATGTTATAAATTATGTATATTGAGTAAAACAAATCAAAACAACATTAACGACTTACCTTGGTTGATTGGTTTTGATTTGAGCTTCAAATCTCCCCTTCACCTCAAGAACCCTAAACCCCCAATACTCAAAATACTCTCTCCCCCGAATTGGTATTTATAAACCCAGATTTTTGGATTTCAAATGTGGACTTGGATGCTATGACAGCACTTCACTGCTAGCCATCCTTTCATATGTGTCCCCGAATGCTTCGCATGCGCAGACTCCTCCGCTAACCTTTGATAATTTGGCATTACTTCTTGTAGAAATGTCCAAATGACAAATGGTTTGAAGCATTAGAAATTAGACTCAAAGAACTTCCATTTGATAGGTTATAATCCACATAACTCCTTATATATATATATATATATATATATATATATATATATATATATATATATATATATATATATATATATATGCTCATCAAAAATTAGGTCATGTGCGTACTCATTTGGATCTTTAGTCTATCGTGTAATTTCCAACTTGACTTGGACTTAGGGATATCCTTAGACCCCGCATCACTTATAATATACCTCATACACTTATTATCATATCCAATTGATATCCATCATATTAATAGTCCTCATCTTCACACAAAATAATATAATTAGCACACATCAACTTTCTTAATAACGCTTAAGTACTTCGAAATTTTTCGGGGTGCTACAGTTTAATCAAATATATAAGGCTTTCCTACACTGTTCGGCTCTTAAAGTTTCCCCTTTATTTTATTATTTGTGTTCACAAAAGGTTGTAATGCCTTAGCATGAAGTAAGGAATTGTTTGAAAGTTCGAACAGTTTATACTCATTAACATTTTTTAGGCTTGATATTATCGAAGCCTTTTACGGTTTTGCTGGGGGGTAGTCCTTTTAACCGGTAATAGGAAAGAATTTGAAGGCCTATTTTGTTACAAAATTTGAACGTCTCTGCACCGTGTTAATTTGGTCGTAGCCTCTTTAGTCTAGGATTTGACCCTTAGGCTTATTTTCTCGTTTTACTTCGAGCTTGCCCGAAGTGTCAGTCCCCAAGTGGGGAGGCTGTGGCATATAAAGATTGAGAGTTGCCAAAAAGGTCTTATGATCTCGAATTTTTAATGATTCGATCTCGTTTATTTTTCGGACCGTAGTCCCCAAGAATTGGGGTAATTATCTGAACTCTGCTTATGATCGTCCCTTGAGCCTGCTTACATAATAGATCGACAGTATGAAATAGCAAAGTACAAAATTTTTATAAGGCATGAGATATTGGTAAGGAAAAATACTTCTCGTTATAATTAGTTATAAATGTGTACTTGTTTTGTGCCAGGGCTCGAGCAAAACTACGCGGGCACGGTTCGTTTGACCGTTTGGGCCTTACTAGTTTTCCTATCAAGGCCTAATTCTATGAATAATTTCCTCAAAAAAAGTTCACATTCGAGGTTAATGACCCCTGTATTTGAGATTGACTGTAAAGAAGCCTCGGATATTGTTGACTTGTTCTAAGTTAACACAATTAATGGTTGTCTCATTAAAAACCTCGCTGGAAAACACATTTGAGACAAAGCCGTTCTAAGGGGAAAAGAGTACATCGCATGCTTTTAGACCTAAAAGTTTTGCGTCAAGGATTTAATCCTTGATCCTGATCAAACACCTACAGGAGTTAGTTTAAAAAATAAATGAAAATGGAAAGGTTCAAACCTTAGCGGTAGTATCATTTTAGGTGGGATACGTTCCAGTCACTCGGTAGTTGTTCGTCATTCATTGCCGAGCTTGTAAGATCTTTTTTAATGATTTCGAGGACTCAGTACGGTCCTTCCCAGTTTGAACCCATTTTCCCTTTATTCGAAAGTCCCTGATGTTAAAATGCCGAGGATTGGCTCTTCAATTGTAGTACATTTCAATTCGTGGTTTTTAAGCCGCCAATCTGACGAGGGCGGCCTCATTCATCCAACAATTCCAGGCTCGTATTCATGGCCTCGTTATTTGACTTTTCATTTGCATATTGAAATATGATATTGAGTTCTCAGACTTCAATTGGGAATAAAGCTTCAGAGCCATAAACTAATGACTACGTTATTGCTCCGGTACTGGATTTTGACGTAGTGAGGTACACCCGCAGAACCTCTTGCACTATCTCTCTCCACTTCCCTTTGGCATCGGTCAATATATTCTTAAGGTTCTGAAGTATCTTGTAGTATCCTGATCTGATTACTTTGTGCACTAAAGACTCGGCACTGAAATGATTTCCACAAGCGCCTTTGTCAACTTCCTGTAGGACGTAATCGGTATCTACTGGCCCTAATCATATTGCTAATGATCCATCAAACATCCTTCTAAATAATGTTCCATTTTTGGACAAAGTGAACTGTGTTGCCTTTGTGCATAGATCTCTTAACTCCTTTGGATTCGATGGGAGTTTTCCGTTCTATAAGTACTTTATGTACTTGTTTTTCTAATCCCAGGTCAAACTGATAGAGTTTATTTTAGCTTGGCCTTCTTCGATCACTGACCTCATGAGTTAGAAGATAGTCCCCGAGTTGAGTTCGTCGTATTCGACTGATGAACCTAGATTGGCAAGAGCGTTGGCCTCGTTGTTCTTTTGTCAAGGTACATGTTGTAGGGTCCATTCTTTAAATTAATGTAGAGTCATCTATAGTTTATCCACCTCTTCATTTGGTCTTCTTGGACTTTAAAAGTACTGTTAACTTGGTTTACCATGAGGAGGGAATCACACTTGGACTCTATGACGTTTGCTCCCAAACTTTTAGCTAGTTCGAGATCTACAATCATGGCCTTATATCTGCCTCATAGTTAGTCAATTTTGTGGTTCTGATAGACTTTCTAACTATATTACCCGTTGATGCCTAGTCCAAACCCCTTCACATTTGAAGCATCATCCGTAAAGACGGTCCAAACTCCCGAAGATGTACCCGATTTCATCAGCAGGTCTTTTTCAACCTCGGGTATGAGGGTTGGCGCAAAGTCAGCCATAAAGTCTATCAAGACTTGAGACTGATGGAGGTTCAGGGTTGATACTCAATATTTGCCAACTTATTTTGATAGCCATTTGGCCTATCGGCCTGACAGTTCGGGTTTGTGCAAAATATTTCGAAGAGTATAAGTTGCCACAACACATATTGGATGACATTGGAAATATGATTTTAGTTTTCTAGAGGCGCTTATTAAAGGAAATCCTAATTTTTATAAGTGTGTATATCTATTCTAGGCCTTATCTAAGGTCGACTAACATAATAGACAGGGAATCGCGTACCTTGTTCTTCTCAGACCAGGACTTTACTTACCGTTATCTTTGAGACTACCAAGTACAATTAAAGTTGTTCGTCCACTTTCGAGGTATGAAGTAGTGGTCGGATCGATACATACTGCATTAGTTCCTCTAGGGCCTGCTGGCATTCCAGAGTCCATGCAAAATTACTCTTCTTCTTAAGGAGTGAGAGGAACCGGTGACTATGAGGACCTCAATATGAATTTCCCTAGGGCGGCTATGCGGCTCGTTAGACTTTGCATGGGCATTGCATTATCTATGATCGTGATATCCTCAATAGCTTTGATTTTATCGGTTTGATCTCGATCTCCCGATTGGACACCATGAAGCCAAGAAACTTACCCAAGCCAACCCCGAATGCACACTTTTCTAGGTTGAGATTCATATTGTACTTCCTCAATATATCGAAGGTCTCCCGTAAATGCAATAGATTCTCCTCTACCTGCAAGGACATAACTATCATGTCATCAATATATTAGATTTTCCAATTTGTTCTTCGAACATTCGATTTAATAGGCGTTGATAGGTTCCACCGGATTTTTTAAGTCTGAATGGCATTACATTATAATAGTAGGTGCCATACTTCGTGATGAACAAAGTCTTTTCCCGGTCCTCCTAGTTCATTTGTATTTGGTTGTACCCGGAATAAGCATCGAGAAAGCTGAGAGTCTTATGGCCGACAGTGGCATCGATCATAGGATTGATATTAGACAAAGGAAAAGAATCCTTGGGATATGCCTTATTCAAGCTTTTATAATGTTCTAAGTTTGTTTCGCTTCTTAGGGGACTACCACTACGTTTGCTAATCCTTTTGTGTACTTTACTTCCCAAATAGATCCTATTTTGAGAAGTTTGGTTACCTCATCCTTGATGAAGGCATGTTTAGTCCTGGACTAGGGCCATCTTTTTTGTTTCACCGGGCGGAATTTAGGATCCAAGCTCAGCTTGCGAGTGGTAATTTCTGGCGGGATCCCTGTTATATCGAGGTGGGACTAAGTAAAGCAATCCATGTTAGCTATAAGGAAATGAATAAGTTTTTTCCTGAGTTCAGGGATTATCCACATGCCCAAGTATACCTTCCGTTCAAGCTGATGTTCGGTCGATTTGACTTGTTCCAGTTCTTCGACCGTTGACTTAGTGGCATATGAGTCATCGGGAATTATGAAGGATCAAGGTATTCCATAGTTGTCTTCCTCATTGGTCTCCCGCTTCTCCGGTTGGGTCGAGGCTGGTGTTGGTGGTTGTTATTGGGCCTCATATTTTCCCTTTGAATGTGATCCCTTTGCTGAAGAAAGTACTGATACTTGTATCACTTCATCGATTACAAACATCTCCTTGGTAGTGGGCTGCTCCTCGTACTATGTTTTAACTCCCTCAGATGTTGGGAACTTCAGAACTTGGTGATGGTTCGACGGTACTGCCCTCATGTATGGATCCAAGGCCTTCTGAGCAGGGTGTTGTACCTCATGTCACTCTCGATTACATGGAACTTTGTTTCCTGGATGGTACCGGCCATGTTCACTGGCAAAATAATCCCACCTTCAATAGTTTTGCTCACCATGTTAAAGCTGTTAAGTAATCAAGTTTCATGCACAATTTGATCTTGCATGTCACATTTTTCTACGACCCTCGATCGAATAATGTTGTTCGAGCTACCTAGATCAATCAAAACACATTTAACTTGAATTTTATTCATAAGGACAGATATTACCGATGCATCGTTATGAGGTTGTTCGATCCCTTCTGCATCCTCATCGTTTAAAGGTAAGTTTCTTCCGGTAAGTAGTCTCATGTTCGCTTTTCTCTTGTGATCGTCACCTTGGTGCGTTTAAATACATGTCCTTAAGGAATATCGACCCCTCCAACGATCATGCGAATCACATGTTGTGGCTCTTCTTGCTCGTCCTATCTATTTGAATCTCTATTTTTGAAGTGGTTCTTGGCCCGATCACTTAAGAATTCCCGAAAATATCCCTAGTTGAACAATCGGGCTACTTTCTCCCTTGGTTGTCTGTAATATTCTGTTTTATGGCCATGGGTACCATGATAATTTCATACTTGGTTTGGATTTCTTTGGGCCAAATTGGTCTGCAGAGGTCGAGGCCACCTGGTATCTTTGATACGTCCAATGGCCCATACTATGGTGAAAGCATCTATGTTGAAGTTATATTTTGATAATTTGAGGTGCTTCTTTGGATTTCGCATCCATATCAAAACCACTCTTGCTCGTGAGTCCTCGGGAGCTATCTCCTTGATCATTCCTTCTATCATTCCGAACGGGGTTGCGTCCAGGCTCGTTATTTCTCTGATATCTACTGTATGGCTAATATCGATCTTTGTTTGACTATGGTTCCTGGTCGAAGTCCCTTTTAACTCTATCCACGGACCCATTAGGATAAACTGACCCGGTTGGATCCCCCAGTTGATTATCCTCAACTTTGAACTTAGATTGATACCGATTATGCACATCGGCCCAAGTGGCAACTGGATATTCGATCAAATTTTGGTTCAGCTGTTGTGAAGCTATGGAACTCTGTGTGCATTGAGATCTTGAGTAAAAGATTGAATAGCCCAATCGTCGGTGACCCTTGGTTAATCCATCTGTTCCATTTGGAATCGAGATACAAATTCCCCGAGCATTTCATTATCTTTCTATCTTAGCTTTAAGAGGTTCAACTTTCCTGTAGCGGCCTTAATGGCTCCAGCGTGTGCCTTTATAAAGGAGTCTGCAAGCATAGCAAATGAATCAATATGATTTGGTGGTAAATTATGGTATCATATCATAGCACACTTCGATAGAGTCTCCCCGATTTTCATTAGCAACACGGATTCAATCTCGACATCTTCCAAGTCATTTCCATTTATGGCGCACGTATACGAGGTGACGTGTTTGTTTGGATATGTCATCCCGTTATACTTTGATATCTCGGTTATACAAAACTTCTTAGGGGTTGGCTTCGGAATCGCATTCGAGGGGAAAGGTTTTTAGAAAAACTATTTGGAATCAAGTCCTTTCAATACCGGTGGTTCCCCCGAGATTTGGTCAACTCTGGAGTTATAAATTTCCACCTTCTTATCGTTTTCCTTGATTTTCTTTTCCCTTGTCTCGCTTCGCTTTGTCAGCTCTTCGAGCATTTTTATGATAGTAGGACTGGTCTTTGATTCTCCTTCATTCGATTTCTTTGGCCCCGATTTGGCTTTATGAATAATTTATTGTGATGGCTCGAGCTCGATCCTGCTTGGTGCACGGTTCTGATTTTGGAGTTGTGTTATTACAGCTTGTTGGGTCTGCAACATTTCGAATATCATTCTAAGACTAACCTCTCCTTCTTCACCGCCTTGTGTGTTATGACTGGTTGTTCGAGCATCTCTGCAGATGCTATTTTCAAGATCGGCGGCGAAATTCTTATTAATGGCGATATGGGAGCTGATGTCGATTGGGTCCACGACCGGGACTCCATCAGGGTTGACAGGAGGTACTCCGTTTCTCGAGGTTGCTATGTTGTCTTTCTCACCATGGAAATCAAGGCCATTATCTGAGTATGTAGGTGCTACTTGAGAGTTTGACGTGTTGATCCTGAAATCAAAGATACTTCAAGAACAAGTGTAAAATAGTGTGTGTTACGAAAATTGTACCAGGCAATAACTATTATATTTAGCCTCGTGGTAGGCGCCAAACTGTTTACCCTTAAAATTGGATAACAATTAAACTTATGAGTGGTTTTAAGGATATGTGATTTCACTAGGCACAAACTATATGAGAATTAACGTTAGAAGTTAACAGTAAAATAAAGTAAACCAATGTGATGAAAAATTGTGGCCCTCGAGCTAAATCGCCCTCGAACCAACTGAGTATGTTATTGAAAAGTATGAACTGAACAACAGAGATTGCGAGAGAGAAAATGTAACGTATTGCTTGATTGTGTGTAAGTATATCCTTACAAAGTGATTAGAATCCCCTTTATATAGTAGAGGAGTTATTTATGGTACAATTCTAAACATGGAAAGAAATCCTATGATTGGCTAAACAACTTGTCCTAACTCGACATATGTCGAGAATCCCGCCACAATCCATTTTCGATCACAGATATCCTGGCTTTTCGTTATTTGACTTAGCAAGCTTCCTTTGATCTCGTTTGATCTCTTCCTCGCTTTGGTATTGATCACGACTGGTCTCGATCTTAATCGGTCATTGATTCGCGAGCTTAGCAATTCATCTACGTCCATGATTCGATATTATGTGAGGCTGAACCTTGGTTTGCTACCCCGATTCCGGTTAACCATACAAAATTAGGGAGGTTTGATTTTGACCATATACAAAATTGATGTTCACTTTGCATTATATATGCACATTCTTTTTCTTTTAAATAAAATTTAATGCATATATGTGATTTAATTAAAACCAGTGTCGGAGAATACTCTTATGGGCCATTTAGTATGCAAACTAAATTATTTCTAGATTATAATCTCTAGAATAATTTTTGGGCTAAAATAATACCAAGCAAGGTGGGATAAGATGAGATATCTAGGATTAAATCTGCGATTAAGTTTATGCTATGTTTGGTTGACGATATAGCTTTATTCCGAAATAAATTTATACCATCAACCAAATATAGTATAAAATTAGTACCACACTTTATCCTACCTTATTTTACTATCATATGTACCAAACAACCCCTCAGTTCAAGTTAACTTATCCCTCTCTTCCCAAGTCCTCTTGAATATTGCTGAGTCAAGAAACAGATAGAAAGAGACGTCTAAATGAACTTCCTATGAAAAGGTCATACATGACACCAGGGCAACAATCCAGGGATATAAGTTTCCTTAAAACGCACAATATTTTTGTCTTTTAACTATTTTAGGTTTTGGACTGTAACATATCGACGCACAATCTAGGTTAAAATCTCCAACACATATTCTCATGTCATGTTCCTTGTTTCTCCATTACTTTCAACACATTGCATGATCACTAACTTAACGTACTCTCTACTGACATATAACCCGAGGCAAAGTTAGAGTGTCGAGAATAGGTTCAGCCGAACTCAATAACTTTAGTTTAAACTTTATATTTGTCTTAAAATCCATTGAAAATGTGCTATAGATTAATAATTTAGAACCCAATAACTTAAAACGATTAGAATCCTGGATCCATAAAATTCCGGCTTTGCCTCTGTATATAACTTGTCATTTACATCCTAAATTCTACTAATTCAGATTGCTTTAGCTCTTAAGAATAGTCAAGAATTGATCTGGTCTTTGTGATTGCACTAGAAATCTAAAATTTTGAGGTGTTTCCTAGTGATCTTCCATTTGTTGCATTAAGTGTATATAAGGGGCAAGAGAATTAATCCATCACAATTATATTGGTCACATCATTGTGAAAACAACGTCGACAAATGGAGGCTTTTGCATTAGCGCATAGTACAACTATATACAATCGTTTCATATCATACCATGATTTCTTCATATTTTACAATTTCTAGTCGATGCAACCAACATCGCCTGCAGCAATAAAGTCTAATTCTGTAAATATTTCCATAGGAATATAGTTTTCCTTTGTCATTTCCCTCTCGTCCATTTGTAACAAGTCGTAGATACCTTCCCATTTTATATCTTAACAGTCCAAGACACCAAGCTTAGAGACAGCCACCTACTAAGAATAATTGATTCCAATTTTCAAGCAACAAAATTAAGAAATTTCCACACCTGAGGAAGCAAATTAAGATGAAAATATCTGCGCCTCAGCCTGGTGAAAACATCAGAACCAGAAGAAAACCATCATCAAGAGGGCATCCAAGATTCGTTGGCGTTCGCCAAAGGCCATCGGGTAGATGGGTTGCAGAGATCAAAGATTCTTTGCAAAAAGTAAGACTTTGGCTTGGAACATTTGACACTGCTGAAGATGCTGCACGGGCTTATGATCAAGCCGCTCGGACATTAAGAGGGGCTAATGCTCGCACAAATTTTGAACTACCCAAGTCTAATTCTCACCAAGGTACAAATTTTGAAAATGCTGAGCCTTTTAATTTTGAAGAAGCTTGTAGAACAGAAGAACCTGAGAATGGACTTGTTGGTGCACTTAAGGCTAAATTATTTAACAGTAAGAGTTCAAGATCTTTCATTCAAGCATATGCTTCTAATTGTACTTCCAAAGCAGCAATTAAACCAGCAGTACTCTCACTTGAAAACAAGAAAACATTGTCACAAACAGGACAAGCTGTCACATTAGAAGCTGAGAAATTACCTAAACGAGATATTACACATAATATTGGACAAGGTAAGAATTATTCTAATACTTTGTTCCGGGGAAATCACAATCTTGATTACATTAGCCTCATGAGTAGCGATCATCAGCCCGTGATCTCATCACAATTATGGCAAAATAATAAGTGCAATAGTGGAACAAATTCAGCAATAATGTGGGCTAATGAGCAAGGAAGATTACCATGGGGAGAACCACAAATGAGTCGCGGCCATGACGAGGTTTTATTTAGTGCTACTAATAATAATAACATTAACACTAACATTTTTTATGGTGGTAATAGTACTACTTGTACATGGCCAATGTCAGTTTCAGTATTAGGGACAAGTGAACCAACTGTTGATTTGTCTACATTTGGAGAAGTAGATTATTTAAATGCGCCAGTGATGATGCCCCATATGAATAGTGGATTAACACAGCAAGCAGCTTCAGTTCCAACTGAACAACAGATGATACAATTTGAAAATGGATTATGGAGTGGTAGTGAAAGTGCAGCTTGGGATCCTTTCCTCTTATCGTCTGTTCTTGGATAATACTAGCAATTGCTTAGTTGTGTGAGACAGTTTAGAATATTTTAAGCTTTGATATATAACAGATTTTAACAGAATTCTTTATTCTTTGAGGGTTCTTTAATGTCTCGTGAGTAATACATGGAATTCAATTGTATAACGCTGAGGTAGCTATAGATCAATATTCAAACAGAGGGTAATTTTAAACTATTTCTCATAGGAGCATTTTTGGCCCTTTTCCGTTCTTTCTTCACGTCACAAGCAAGGCCTATCGGTTTATCCAGCTGCTTTTTCCTCCCTAGCTTATACAATCATGATCATGTTACTAAGCATTATATATTACTCTCTTTTTGCAGCAATAAATATGGTTCGGAAAAACCATCACTCAATAGATCCAAGGCATTGATCACATGCTCCTTATCTCACCTGTTACATTTCTCAGTTTGGCAAGGTTAGAAAAAAACGGCTGAACGAGGTGATCTCGTATTGAATTATGCGTAATGATCAATAAATTAAGTTGAATCTTATATCTACACATACCAAAAACATTACAAAATCCTAGCACCAATCTAATGTGGGTGATGACGTGGGCAATTCCTTACTCTAGCTTCAAAGGAGCATCTTTGCCTGATTCAATATTAACTTCTCTGTCAGCACTAAGCTAACCTTTAATTTCGGGGATGAATCGAGGTTTGATTTATCTGAAAAAGGGGGATGAATCGAGGTTTGATTTATCTGAAAAAGAGGTCGAGCTTCAATTTCGGAGATGTATTGAGGTTCAATTTATTTGGAAAGGGGTCGATCTTAGGGGAGACCATTCGAGTGGTTCTTTAACGTCTCGTGAACATTCAGAACTCTTTATAACAACATTCTTATATAACAGTCATTCACTATAAAAGCTAAGTTTTTCTCAGAACCGTTTTATGTTATTTTATAATATATATCCTCTATAATATAATTATAGAGTAGCAACCAAAAAATATAAAATAAATGAGATTGTTATAAATAGGTTTGACTTTGCGTAGAATTCAATTATATAATGCTGAGGGTAGCTATAGACCAATACTCAAACGGAGGGTAATGTTAAATAATTTCTAGTATATGGGTATATTTAGCCATTTTCCGTTCTTTCTTCCCATCACAAGCAAGCCATATCTTGTTTATCCAGCTGGCTTTTTCTCCCTAGCCTATACAGCTAGCTTCTTGCTGGATCATGATCCTGTTATTAAGCACTATGTATTATTCTCTTTTTGGAAGCAAAATAAATAGAGTAACACCATTTTGTTAATCCAAAGAAACTTAAGCAGTTAAGCACGATTACAAGTGATACGCAAAAGCACAAGAGATATAGATATTAATAACGACATTTTGGTTGTCATTTCTATCTTAAGTCTCAACCATAACAAAACTTTAGAAGCAAAACTTGATAGGTTCAGTCTTTTTGGGTATTTTGGATCCATTTCATGATTTGTTCCCAGCTTAGGATTGACGAACTCGGGCAAGAAGCGTCTAGGTATTGTAAATCTATTGTCACATCTTAACTAGTTCACAAGTCTTGACAGATGGGGAGTTCTAAAAAATGCTTTAATCCAAACTTATACTTTACATTATCAGCAATGTGTGTCCGCTATTGCAAGCTAAGCATCCAGCCCCAACTCGAGAAACTTCACAACAGATCTGTCCGGGTACTGTTTTCTTACTATATTTTCCCTGGCTCCCAATAGTTAACTTTGATGTATGATACAGTGAACGAATCTGCTATCCCTAATCATTGCTGAGGAAAATAGAAACAAGAAAGATATAAAATATAGTGTCAAGAAAAGATTGTGTACCTAAAGTTTGTATTACATTGATCACTCAGTAATCCTTTATTTCCGTCATCCAATGCAATTTGCCATTTCATTTTGACAAAAAGATCCACACCCCACTTGCTGCAAGCTTATGTAACCAACAAAACCACACCTAAAATTGCTTTCATGAAAAAAAATAACTCGAGAAAGATGAAACCAGATAGAGCATACATTGATGAAACCCATATGCCGGCTTCAACCATTTTGCCTTAAATAGTTGTCCTCTCTAATTCTGTCGCACTCACATAGCTTAATCATTCTCTCACAGCTGTACCACCGACCGCTTTTCCCCTTTTCTTCTCCAGCCATTGCATGGGTAAGATCATGGCTAGACTCCTGAAGTAATCCATGGCTTAAGGATTACTTTGATCATCAACCTTCCTCCCAGTCTATGTCATCTTCCTCATCGTTGTCATCTCCCGAAGCATCTGCTAGGACATTCAAGTCAACCTTGAAATTTCCAGTTGTATTATCACCTGAAACATACCCAATGTGAAGATGAAAGTTGAACTTCAAAAATAAATAAAACATGGCATATCAATTTAGCAGCCAAAACAAAGAGGCAGGGAATCCCCTCTCTCTCTCACACACACATCTCTCTCTGTGTGAGAGAGAGAGAGAGAGAGAGTGGGGGGTGGGGGAGGGGGGGGGAAGAAGAATCAGAATCTAAAGAATTGGAAGAAGACAAAATTTAGCAACAATCAGCAGATTTAAAACTCTATTCAAGCAGACACAACAAAATAACACGTCATCCCAGCAATAAGAAGTTAGATAACTCTCATACAAGGTTGTCGTATATTACATTATACATAGTAAACCTGCTCTTTGAATTTAGAAATGAATGACTGTAATTCTTATTCTTAACAGCATGTTGACTATGCATGTAAGTTGAAGGAGCCACTGATATGAAAGAGCACAAAAAAAATGCAATAAAACTATGGCCATTACGGAATGTAGAACCACTGACCAGGAAGGAATCACCACGAGTCGATCTTCTTATTATTAGGTTTGGTGGGGTTATGCTATTATTATCGTAATACTGCAAGCAATTGCAGATCAACTCCTAGTCTCTAAAATAACTTATTTACTGCTCTTCTTTAAATCTTTCACCAAAGGCTTATCTGTCATCTGTTCATCCTTTTTACTACAGGTATTCCTTTCAGCAGTCATCCGGACAAATAAATACAATCCACAGAGGGAAATCCTACTGAAAAATGAGATAAGACATATGAAAATCAACATTACAAAGTTGACATAAAGAAGAGAAACGTCAACATAGAACGGCCTCCAGCTGTGATAGAGAATAAGACAAATACTCCATTTGAATCTGAATTAACCCAGTTTAGAATTCAAAAAATATAAGAAATAAATTTACACGTAATGACGCAGTAGGTATTTTGTATTAACTTGAGCCGTTAGAACACCCACTAGTAGCTGCAAAAAATTGGCCCGAGAAAACAATGAGAAAAAAGAGGCCAATTGGACAAGTTTTCTTTAACCTCCCAAGGGGCTAAATCCATCAAAAAAGCAACCCAAAAAACAAGTGTGACTAAGAGCGGTATCCCAAGGATAAGTTGTCAATATTTGACCCAGGAAGAACTGACCCAAGCAACGACACAGAAGTTGGTCGAATTTGTCCAGTTGCAACGTCAAATTTATGCTTTTATTTATTGTCGGAGATATCTTAAGGCAGACTGTTCACTAGCTAAGTTAGATAGGGACCAAACAAGGATGCAGAAGTTGGTCGAATATTATCTAGTTGAAAGATCACATTTATGCTTTTATTTGTTGTGGGATGGCAGGAAGCTCTCAATTAATCCAGATCTACCCGAGCCGCATCCCCGGTACACCCGAGCTTAGGGGTCAATTACAGGGGAGTCGGAAACTATATCTTAAGGCAAGCTGTTTTGCTAGCTAGGTTTAATACAGACCATGAGGAAGTTAAGAAAAGGGATAGTACAAGAATATCCTTGTAATTTGTCTTGGGAGCTCCACCTACATAACTAAATTTTGCAGGGAACTTATTATTCCCATATTCTCGTCCAAAGTGTATCTACTGGCACTCTGGACAGTCTACAACTACTTTCTTGGAAGTGCATAACCCCGGTCACTCACTTGCGCTACACACATCATAACGTATAAAAGCACTTGAGAAAGCTAGACTAATCATTGCTACAAAGTATATCATTTTTATTCATTTGTTCCATTTATGGTCTCTCCATTTAAGACTCAAAAAATGGATTTGTGCAATCAACGCATAAGGTAAGGAGTGAATTCATGATGTAGCATGTGAATAACTTTAATAACAAACTTCAATCATCTGCTCCTCCATTTTCAACATCTTTGAACAGTCCTTGTATCATTAACTACTGAAAAGGTTGAGGTATATGAACAATATAAAATTGTAGGCTTGTATCATTTATGGTCTCTCCATTTTAGACTCAAAAAAATGGATCACAATCAACGTATAAGGTAAGGAGCTGAACACATGATGTAGCAAGCTAATCACTTGAATAACAAACTTCTCACTTGCTCCCCCATTTTCAACGTCTTTGAAAAGAGACTGAGTATATGAACACTATAAGATTTACCTGCAGGTGGGGCCTCCTCCCATTCAATATCCTCTCCTTCATCCTCCTCTTCACGTTTGGATTTCATGCCGACTTGGCGCTCAGTAGAGGTGTTATCCACTCTATCTGTAGTTGATATTTCCTGTAAACTTTTGGCAGCTTCATCTTGCTCTCTTTGCCGCTTGAATAGAGCCTCATAATATGCCTTAACATATTCATCCTACCAAAAGACAGACCTAAACAAGGTGAGGCATTAAAGCTCATTAAAGAGCATAGAGAATTCAAGCAAGAAAGGAAGGGGCAGAAAAGGAGGAAGGGCAGGAAGAGGTTAGGAACCATACAAAAGGCAATGAGCTTAACCTTTATATTTTTCACGTCCTCAGTTTCTATGGACTTCTTGTCGTCGGATGACCCCACTGCAGCAGAAGTACCCTCCATATTGGACTCTTGCTTGACCTCTCCACGCTGCTCCTTTGTAAGATTCATTCCCTCCTTTATCATCCATGGAGGCAAAACTTTCATTGGTGTAGCTGAAATCTCAGATTTGATATCTCCTTTTTCTTCAAGACCAGAGAAAGCAACTTCAACCTGCAATCAACGGAAACAAGTGGTATAAATTTGTAGACATCATCGTTTAAGGGCCTATTTCCCTCAAGAACAGAGAAAGCAACTCAACCAGCAGTCAACAGCAAAAAGTGGTATAAATTCATAGACAACATAGTTTCAGAACCAATTCCACTCAACCAATCTACAAGTCCTACATTCTACGTAACTCGGGCACTATTTTCTC
The DNA here is from genome assembly GCA_034376525.1 of Nicotiana benthamiana. Taxonomy (NCBI): domain Eukaryota; kingdom Viridiplantae; phylum Streptophyta; class Magnoliopsida; order Solanales; family Solanaceae; genus Nicotiana; species Nicotiana benthamiana. The sequence continues at coordinate 8,452,986 of CM067325.1, forward strand.
CATCAAGTTCACAAGGAAAGACTAAGATATTTTATGGAAGCATTCAGCATAAGTATAAAAATAGAGTCAAGTGATTAGTGAGAAAGGAAACAGAAATTTCTACACAGTATAGTAAATAACCAAAACATTGCTACGCGCAAAATGGAGAAAACTTCCAATGTTACACTAAATAGGAGGGTTAAAAAGGCTGTCCACAATATTTTATAAGAAGAGTAACACGGAGCAAAAGCTGAGTAGTGTAACCTCACTGTATGGACTAGCACATGAAAATCCAATTCATATTTGGGTCAATTTTTGGAAAATTTCATGTAGGGGTGCAGGAGTCATAACTGTGATGCATGAGCAAGAATATACACCAAATTCACAGCAGTGCATTTCCAAGAAGCAACTAGAAACACATAATGATGAGCTTCCAAGTAAAACCCTGTAACAACAGTATTTCATTTTTCCTTTTCCAGTTGGGTAAAAGAACCTTTGTCTCTCCAACAAAAGGCATAGGTGTTCCACCAAATCCTTGTCCTGACTTTGAATCATTTGCATTATCTCCATTTGCACCTCGGGCCACAGCATTGGCTCGCACTTCCCACGCTTGAAGGCTTCCAAACTCGGGAGCAGGTAAATCTTTTACTCTGTTAAGTTGATCCATCAACGGTTTGAGTTGTGCCTACAATTCTTTTAGTTATCAGTACTTGGTCAAAAAAAATTTAGTTCTCAGTAAACTGAACCAGATGCACAGGAAAGAGATAGTAAAAACAAAACTATCTTAGATATCCCGGGATTACAATAAGAGAAAAAAAGAATGGATGAATCAGCTCTTAAGAGTTCATCAATTGCCATAGAAATCAAGACCACGACCCCCCTAGCTCATTATTAGCAAAATAAACCAACCAAGGGCAGCAACATTAAAATGGATGCAGTTAGGATTGTCCCAATTAGTTTGGGGATTGAGTAGTTGATTGGTTTGTAGTTGAGAATCTTCTTTATGAGATACAAAGATGTACGAAGCCAAATATATCAAACTGGATAACAAGAGGGCAGCAACATTAAAATGGATGCAGTTAGGATTGTCCCAATCAGTTTGGGGATTGAGTAGTTGATTGGTTTGTAGTTGAGAATCTTCTTTATGAGATCCAAAGATGTACGAAGCCAAATATATCAAACTGGATAACAAGATCCAATCTCTCCTTAAAACAATTTGGCCACAAGTTATAATTTAAAGCTACCAGAAATATCACGTTATATTGGAACCAAAATATATATAGAGAAGCATATAGTTTGGGGGGAGAGGGGGGGGGGGGGGGGGGGGGCGGCAGTCCAACTAAACCAAAATGAAACCAGAATATTTTGTAGAAGTGTCTTATGAGTATCAGGGTTGTAGGATAGGAGCCCCTAGAGTTTTTCGTACTCCTCACCCGGGGTTGGGTGAGGCTTGGCAGGGCTATCCATAGATGATTTGTGTATTGGATTGTGTCTCCCTTATGGTAGTTATTTATGGTAGTTACTGTCTGATATTATTGCATGTTATTTTATTTATGGTTCTTATGTTTAGATAATTATTTATGCTATTTCTGCTGGACTTACTAATGGTCTTTTGTTTTTGTTTTTGTTTTTGTTTTTGTTTTTGTTTTTGTTTTTGTTTTTGTTTTTGTTTTTGTTTTTGTTTTTGTTTTTCCTTCACTGAGCCGAGGGTCGATTAGAAACAGCCTCTCTACCCTTTCGGGTAGGGGTAAGGCTCGTCTACATATTACCCTCCCCAGACCCCACTTTGTGGGACATTACTGGGTAGTTGTTGTTGTTGTTGTCGTCTTATGAGCATCCTTACACGACCAACCCAAAAATTTATGCAGCAGTCTACTAATCCATTAAGAAATCACTGCTTATTAAAAAGGAACTAATCCATAGAAGAAAAATGCCAAATTAAGTTATTGTTGGCTCTCTACTTCTCTTTGCTATCAGGGGCTAGATAGCTAGCTAGTAGGCCCAAAGCGGGCTTACGACGGCAGTGCAAATGCTTGCATCAAGTTAATTGAACAGACACTAGCTGGAAATCTTTTTATTCTCTTGTTGCCTATTGGTCTAGCAGATCTTTCATCAAGCTTTTAAGGAATACTCCGAAGTCATCACTTTTCCTCTTTACAAAGTTTTTCCTTTTTGGCATTCCACTTGCAAGAGACTGTCATCTCTCTCATACACAATTCTTTCTGTCTGGCTTAACCAGCAAAACCAATAATGATAACAACAACAACAACATACCCAGTATATTCCCACATGTGAGATGTGGGGAGGATAGTGTGTACGCATATCTTACCCTACTCAGTGAAGGTAAAGAGGTTGTTTCCAAAAAAACTAATAATGATGATTGCGGGAATAAGATGTGCTAGTCAAATACCCATAGTTAATGAGCCCTTTATTTTCCATTGAAACCAAAATGCCCGAGGGGATGTCACATCCAACGAACCTTTTTATCATTCAACTGTGCAACACTAGAGCTAGTATATACAAATCCCTACACAAGAATACGGTTCTCTACAAATCGCACCCTTCTATACAGATAGGAACCTTCTAAGTGCACCAAGACTTCATGAAAGGAAGAACTTTTGGCACATACTAAAAGTACCCCTAGAACTGGTAACTTTGACATGCTATTATATTTCCATGGCTATAAGAGCATGTCATTAAGGCTAAAATGGAAGTTTAATGTTTAAAAAAATGGAAGTTTAAAGTTTCCAAATATAGAATGATGTCTTTCTTTTACGAGAGATTAAAAAGGAAAAGAGTGTCATATAAAATGGAACACCGGGAGTATATCATATCTGTACAGCAAAATCAATTTTTGACGTGAAAAACAGCAAAGACAACACTTTATTCAAAAGAAGTTCAAAATCATAGACAGCACATCTACTGATATAGTAAGTATAGTTGTACACAACAGATGTAGATTTTGGTGGATGGCAAAGGTGTATAGATTAAACAGTTGATTGACTTCTTCTCATGTATGCGTGTGCGTATATCTACCTAAAGACCTGGAGCAATAAACCCTTATGGAGTTCACCGAAGCTGCACTCTTGCTCTTGCTCTTGCTTCATTTAACACATTCACAAATACCTCCCACCCAAGATCGACCAATATTACACAACCAAATGTTTGCCTAGATTAAAAACAAAATAAATTGTGGACAGCACTTTATATATCAACATAACATCTAAACACAACATAGAAAAAAGACAAACCTCCATCCTATGAAGCATGTCTTCCAATTTTTCGCGACGCCGTCTCCTGTCCTTATCATCCCCATCTACAGTCCCTTGAGAGGATAACTTGTCGCTCTCTGCCACTAGTTCCCCGTTGCAACTTTCGCAGTGGAAGTACTCATCCTCAGGGGACACCAACCGCAATGCATCCAACGCGGTATATCTGAATTCGCATATTTAAGGAAATCCTGAATTTTGACATGAAAGGCATACCTATCAAAAAGCTAAAACTCAGCAGTATTGAAGGCAGAACCTTTTCCCACAATTGGGACATATATACTCCTGCACTGTGTTTTTGTTATCCAGTTCATCTCTCAACTTTTTCTTCATTCGGTGTAGTCTGTACCTCACGACATCAAATATCTGCAGAATTTCCAATGCCCCAAAATCTTTCACTTTGACGGAAGTAGCAATATAGTTAAACATCAACGATATCCAAGATGCATGAGAAGTTATCCCTGGTCAACAATCATGCTTGTTCTAGTACCATAATAACCAAAACTGGTGTTACTTTAGATTACTTAAGTCTCCCTTAGTAGAATTCAACCACCTAAAATTAGATAAAACCTTTACTATTATCTTTTGGTTGTTCGTCGATCAGTCAGTGTGGAAATGCTATGACTAGAAGTACCGGAATTCTTCAATCATTACAAATTTGGTAAATTAAACTAAGCAACCAGGGGTTTGGGGTGGGAACCTGGGAATAGTCCAGGCAGCAATAAGAATGAGTATGCATCTTTATTTTGTCATCTCCTTCTTTCCCATTCTGCAGGACATCAACAGTAGCTGCAACTGCAGCATTGTATATTTTTGCACCTTTTGCTCCCTGCAACAATAGATTGACAGAGAATGAATGGCAGATTATTTTGCAAATTAATTGTAGGCAAAATCTGGAAAAAGTTAGTAGTATGTGATAATAACAGACGAACATATTATTGAATCACCCCTTTTTCACCCATCACCTTTTGGAAGAGGAGGGAGTTGGTTGCACATTAGCAACTAAGTTAAGGGGGATAAAATTGTGCGCAAATCACCCCTCACAAACAACATATGCAATCAAAAGCCTCTTGTCATCTATCACGGCTTTTACCTAAACACCTTTTTTTGGAATGTAAACATTCATTAGAACGCCTTTAGTTTGTGGCATTAGCAATAAAGTTAATGAGGCCTAAGGTTAAAAATGAGCTCATAAAAGCCAAATGATATTTTATTGTATTGTACTATTGTTAATAGAAAAACTCTTCTTCCTTGCTGTCACAGTGCATTTGTCTGAAAGGTCTCAGTTTCTTCCCAAGGCAGTGAAGAACAAATAGAATTTGCCACAAAATCAACTAGGAATATGCCACAAAATCAACTAGGAGGAGTATTCCGTGTAAGAGAACATAGTAATGGGTAAGGCAATAACAAACTAGGATTCGTTTTGGCTTAGATTAAACATTGATGAGCTTCATAGGACCGAACTTCCACTTGGCTTCCTTATCATTTATTTGTGTTGGTAGGTAGGCAAAGGAACACAATGTAACAATTTCATATTCTTTAGATAAGATGTTGTTTGAATAAATTACATCAAAAATCAATACTCAAAATGGGGTAAAGAGACACAACATAGCATGCTCAAAACAACAGATTCCTCACATCTTACTATTTACTTAAGAGGAATTTATGTAAAAGGGATTCAATTGCTAAGTTAAGGAAATAAACAGTGCTGCTTCAGATATCTAAAGTCAGGAACACTCCTTTAAGACTAAGACAAGAAGATAGCATAAAGCTAACTAAAAAATAATCTTTGTAGCAAAAGCGCATAAAACCAACCTCTTTCCTATGATCCCGCGTGATGAGCTTTTCTTCTTCAAAGAAACGCAAGGTACGGCGGAGTTGCTTTGTGTGCAACTTCAAGTCCTTTGCCAAGTCTTCTTCCCTCACCCATTGCCGCCTGAAATAAATGATTTTAATACACGCATATACTGCTCCATACAATGCAATTTTGGGTGTCTGGGCGAGTTTGAAGATGCTGAGCATGGAATTCTTGTAATTTCAGAACATTAATTTTTTTCTAAAGTAAAAACAGACTATAGATGGAAGGAAAAGTATTGACAGGTAGAATTGTCATATTTCAGCTTCAAAATAATTTATTTATCTTCCACACAGAGGCAAAATACCTACAAAAGCTTAATTAAACAGTAAAAGTTGAGAACCTTGTGAGTGCGTCTAAAATAACCACCGCAATTCCTCGATTGTCACTTCTGCCGGATTTGGGCTGATTGTCGCCTTTAGTCGTAATGTCATCGTAAAAAGCTCTAGCCGCAAGTTTCACCAATCTATCCAACAAGAAAATAATTGAACAAACAGAGAAGAGAAGAATAATTGGCGAATTCAATATAGATGGAGTGACAAATTCATCAAGAATTTTACCGATTAAAGGGTTCAATACTCATTTGAATGAATTAAATCAGAAAGTTCATACAGTGAGACGTCAAAAAATGGATTCTGAATCCCTAAATTATCGCCAAGATTCGCTTTCACTGTTCTGTTCTGTAGTGATTTCTGATATTAGTCCGAAGGAGATCGGCGGGGAGAAAAAGGAGGTGGTATGCTTGTTACTGTTTGTGATGTTCTCTATTTGGGGTTTGAGGTGGTACTTTTTATAAAGAAATAGCTCAAGCCCCAAATATGACGCTGTATGACTGTATCTCTCCGCGTTGCCCCAAATAGTTTCCAAATTTCACTACCCCACCCTAATATCCCCTTAAATTGACAATACTGCCCCTATACGTTGCATGGGATCTTTTCTCCGTTACTAATATTCCCTAGAATTTATATAGTAAAATGGTAAAAAAAAAATATATATATATATATATATATATAGATTTTTATACAATTTTATTTGGAAAAAATTTTGTATAGTAAAAAAGAGAAAATTTCACATTAGAAGTTAGAACAACTGAGTTACTTACCTTGTAATTTTATAACTCATATTTCAATTTGTGATCATGTAGCCCAAAAATAATAAACTAGGATTCAACATTCAACTCCAATAGTTTCTTAAAATTACTATTTAATTTTTGAAAAAGATTCTTCAAGCTTTTAAATTAATTTTCGATTCAGTATTTATGACTCAAATATTAGTTCAACAATCTAAATTCATTTGGGTAGTGAAAATTAAATTTTTAACAAGCTTAAATATATGGGTTTAAATTCCTAATTTGATTTTGTGAGAAATTTGGAGTTGATGGTATTTAGACTTGTTAGAAATAGTATAAGGAGGTTGTATATAAATTTTGAAGTCATTTAATGGAGATTTGGACTGATTTGAACAAGAAATCCAACTGAAAACCGTGGAAGAACTTCGTCTACAGATGCTTGTATAAAGGTGTATAAAAGTGTATAATGTGTGTTTCTACACTCATATATACTATTATACATAATTATATAAAAAAAATGCCTCTATTTTCTTCCTTGCGTCTTTTCTGAAATTAAACTCAAATCTTGCTCAAGTCTACTCCAAATCATTTCAAATTTAAATTTTGAACTCCTTTTGATATTTTCAATCAGTTTGAACAACACCCAATCCAAACAAATGACAAATTTAAAAAACAATTTTAAAAAAGCAAAGTACACAAGAGGAGAAGTAGAAAATACACGGCCCCTTGAAGTTGTCACAACCCGGTTCCCCCTTCGTGAACCATCGTGACGGCATCTAGTCTCTACGACTAGGTAAGCCTAACAATACGAAAAATAAATCAATTTGCGGAAGAAATAATTAAAAATTGAAATAGTGAAATAAAACAGTATTTAAAAGTGTCGCTCGGCATACACAATATCAAATCTCGAAACTAATAATATTTTTCAAAACCCGGAATCTCATGATCACAAGTCTTTGAATGAATACAAGTATCTAACTCTAGATAAAGTACAGAAGGGCTAATACAAAAAGGGGAGTGGAAAGGCACTCTTCGGACTGCGGACGTGGCAGATATACTTCGAAGTCTCTACAAGAGCTTCATCTCAAGCATGATAAGTTTGAGTGGAGGTACCTGGATCTACATATGAAAAAATTCTCAAAAAGGGCATGAGTACACCACAGCTGTACTTAGTAAGTGCCAGGCCTAACCTCGGTCAAGTAGTGAGGAAAAAGGTCAGGGCCCTACTGAAATTAAATAAAATACGAGGTATAATAGTATAAGGCAAAACAGTACAGTTGAATGATAACAGTAATAGTTAATACAAGATAATAATAATTGAAATAGAGACAAAAGCAATCACAAGAAATATCACTTTTCACAAAGATAAATATCTGGGGATCTCTCAATATCCCGAGTATCTCTTGGTATTCTCAATATATGCGACGAATCATTTGGTATTCCGAGAATCTATTGGTATCCTCAATATATACTAGGGATCTCTTGGTATCTTCAATATACGTGTTAGGGATCTCTCGGTATCCCGCACTTCGGCTTAAATCATAAAACGTACAGCGGATCTCCAGGGATGCCGTCCCGTAATCCCAAAGCAAAACACATAACAATAGCACAAGGATATCTTAATAAAACTCAACTTCATACTAAAGTAACACATGCAATTCTAACCTAGCATGCTTCATGTAATACAAATAATACAGTTAAGGCAAATAAAGCAATTAAGTCAATTAGACATGCTTCTCTAAGCTAATTGCAAGCTTAAATTTCAAGTAGTAGAAGCAGGTAAGGAAAACACAATTTAAGCTATTTTAGTGAAAACAGGATTTTCAACAATTAGCATAAGTACGCACTCGCCACCTCACGTATAAGGCATTTCAATTATCACAATACCAATCCTAAAAGAAATGTCCCTCCCCCCCCCCCCCCCCCCAAGGTTAGGCAAGACACTTACCTCGAACCAGCTCATAATCAACCCGAAATCACGCTCGTGCCATGAGTACTCGATTCCAAATGGCCCGAATCTATTCAATTCAATTACATAATTAAATAACACTTCAAGTTACTGATTCTACAAATAAATTCTGAGCTAATATGCGAAATTAGGTAAAATGACCACAACGGCCCTCGAGCCCACGTCCAAGAATCGGGTAAAATTTATATTTTTCAGAATCCTCATACTCTCACAAGTTCATGCATACCAAAATTATCAAAATCTAAGGTCAAATTTTTAATCAAAATTCGAATTCTAGGTCTAAGAACTTTCATCCAAAATTTTCCCCAATATTCACCTCCAATCCGAAATTAAATGACAAAACTAATAATAGATTAATAGAATACAACTAGAAAGGGTTAAGGAATTATTACCCAATGATCTTCTCTTCAAAAACCCCCACAGAATCGCCCTATTCCGAGCTCCAATTTGATTTTTCCAAGTTTTGAACTCAACCCTTGAAATTTCATATTTCTGCCTAGCGATTACCACATCTGCGGTCAAGGGAGCACACCCGCGGTCCTGCACATATGGAAGAAGGCATCGCATGTGCAAAAATCACTTAACGGGCTGGGTCCGCTTCTACGGTCGCTTGGCCGCATCTGCGGCACCGCATTTGCGAAAAACTAGTCGCACTTGCGGTCCTGGAGCTTTGGCCCAAGCTCACTTATGTGGCAACCTAACCGCTTCTACAACACCGCACCTGCAGTCCACACATGCAATTATGACAGATTCAGCAATTCAAATTCTTCCCAAGTCTAATTCAATTTCTATGAAGCACCCGAAACTCATCCGAGGCCCCTGGAACCTCAACCATACATGAAAACCAATCCTAATACATCATTTAAACTTGTTCCATCCTTCATAACACTTTAAACAACATCAAAATACCAATTTAGCATCGGATTCAAGCCTAAGAACTTCAAAAACTCTCAAAATACGCTTTCGATCAAAAAGTCTATCAAACCTCGTCCGAATGACCGGAAATTTTGCACACACATCACATTCAATCCTACGGAGCTACTCCAACTTCTGAAATTCCATTTCGACCCTCGGACCAAAATCTCACTATCGAACCGGAAACTTCAAAATTTTGACTTTTGACATTTCAAGCATAAATTAGCTACAGACCTCCAAAACACAATCCGAACACGCTCCTAAACCTCAAATCACCCAACAAAGCTAACAGAACCATCAGAATTCCATTCCGAGTCTGTCTTTACACTGTTCCGACTACGACCAAATTTCTAAAACTTAAGCTCTTATTTAGGGTCTGAAGCTCCAAATAATTCCTCTTGGAAACTCATAATAGCATAAACAAACATGGTGAAAGCAGTTAATAGGGGATCGGGGCATTAATGCATAAAACGACCGGTCCGTCGTCACATCCTCCTACATTTAAACATTCATTCGTCCTCGAACGAGCATAGAGAAAAAGATGAGGGTAACGACTGTGCATAGCCTGTTCAATCTCCCAGGTTGCCTTCTCGACCGGCTGACCCTGCCACTGAACCTTCACTGACGCAATTTTCTTTGACCTCGCTTTCTAACCTGCATGTTCAATATTTCCACTGGCTCTTCAACACAAGATAGATCCTTGTCCAACTGGATTGAACTAAAATCCAAGATGTGCGATGGATCACCGTGATTCCTCCGGAGCATCGAAACATGAAATACCAGATGAACTCTTGCCAAGCTGGGATCCCTAACACGTCGTAGTATCTCAAAAGGTCCAATAAAACTCGGACCCAACTTTCCTTTCTTCCCAAATCTCATAATGCCATTCACAGGTGAAACCCAAAGCAGAACCCGCTCTCCAACCATATAGGAAACATCACGAAGCTTCCGGTCCGTGTAACTCTTCTGTTTGGACGGGAGTGTACGGAGTCTATCTTGAATCACATTAACCTTCTCCGAATAATCCTGAACCAAGTCGATGCCCAATAATCTAGCCTCACTCGGCTCAAAACAACCTACCGGGGATCTATACTATGACGACTCGACCCGTCATCACGTGATTTACCCATTTGTTTTCCCTGTTTTCAGCTTCTTTATGCTTCATTATACGTATCTTATGTGGTCGAGTTGGTTCGGAGATGTTTTGGTAGGAAATGAGACACTTAGTCTCTTTAAGGAAGGTTTGGTTTGGAAAAGTTAACTGGATGTTGACTTATGAGTTAGAGGGTTCAGAGGTGATTTTTGGTGATTCAGTTGACTTTGGGGGATGATTTGTGACTTAGGAACGTGATCGAAATTTATTTTGGAGGTCTGAGTAGAATTAGGCTTGAATTGGCGAAGTTAGTATGTTGGCGAATTTCGGTTGATAGGTGAGATTTTGATCTGAGGATCAGAATGGAATTCTGAGAGTTGATTTAGCTTCATTAGGTGAATTATGACGAGTGTGCAAAATTCCAGGTCATTCGGAGGTGTTTTGGTCGGGTTTTGATCAAATGCATGTTTCAAAAGTTTTAGAAGAACTTAGGATTGAATTGTAATTTGATGGTTTTGGTGTTGCTTGTAGTGTTTTGACGATTGGAGCAAGTTCGAATGATGTTATAGGATGAGTTGGCGCTTTTGGTTGAAGTCTCGGGGGCCTCGGGGTGATTTTGGATGGTGATCGGGGAGATTTGGACTTGTGTTATTGCAAAAAATTTTGCTGTTGCTGGTATTTCCGCACCTGCAAAAAAGGGGTCGCAGGTGTTGTGTCGCTTATGCGATGGGGGAGCCGCAGATGTGGTTTTGAGTGAGAAGGCGAAGAACCGCACATGCAGTGGGTGGCTCGCACATGCGGAGCCGCAGATGCGGCTTGGCGACCGTAGATACGGTCTGGTGCATTAAGTGGAATTCCGCAAAAGCGGATGAAATAACTGTAGAAGCGGTTCCGCATAAGTGAAAAGGTGACCGCATAAGCGAAAAGGGCTGGCGGAAGTATTTAAGTTATTCTTCGCGAATTTTTCAAGAGTTAGTCATTTTTCACTTCGGACTTGGTGGTTTTTGAGCGATTTTGAAGAAGGGAATCAAGGGACTTCATTGAGGTAAGGATTTCTGAGCCTAAAACATAATTATATGGTGTTATTACATAATTTAAAGCTGAAAAACTAAGGAATCAAGGATTAAAAATGGAGGTTAGGGGTTGAACTTAAGAGAGTTAAGAATGGGGATTTGAAGGGTCAATTGAACTTCGATTCTTGTGATTTTGATATGTACGAATTCGTGGCGAGATAAGGAATCCGTTGATGTAAAATTTTCTGGAATTCAAGAAGTGGGATAGAGGCTCGGATTTTGCTAATTTCGAAATTTTTGCTATTTTTCGATTGTTTTCGATTGGGTATTGTTCCATTGGCATATTATGACGTATTCGTTGTGGTTTTGATCAGATTAGACGTGCGACAAAGTTGATTTGGGAGGCAAGGGCATAGCGAGCTAGGATTTTGGCCGGCTTGAGGTGAGTAATAATAGTAAATGATGACCTGAGAGTTTGAAACCCCGAATTTGCACAACGCAGTGCTATTATTAAGGTGAAACACGCGCTTAATGATGAGCACGGGGTTGTTTACTACTGGAGATTGTGACTTGATATGTCCCAATTAATATTTTTACCTTGTATTTAACTGAATGTGTTTGTTATCAACATGATTTGGGCTATTTGCTATATTTTGGGATTCATGCCAACTACTTGAGTCCTTCGTGGATTTTATCACTGTTTCCTCACTATTTAATATACTATATGAACTCGGTCCTATTGATTAATACTGTTTTACAAACTCAACCACTTTTAATTGAATTTTGAGATCTAAATGATATTTCCAATGTTTTTTGGGCTGAGCACTACTATTTTATTGATGCCCAAGGGGCTTATGATGTTTTCTGGACTGAGTGAGGCCGAGGGCCTGAGATACATTTATACGCCACAAGGTGGCTTGAGTGATGTGAGAAGGCTTTCAGGCCTTGAGTGTGATGTGAGAAGGTTTTCAGGCCTTGAGTGTGATGTGAGAAGGCTTTTCAGGCCTTATGTTGATATAGCACTTAGGCTGTAAGGGGCCCCTCCGGAGTCTGCACACCCACTGTGAGCGCGGGTGCCCATATAAGTGACTGATACTGAGCCCGAGGGGCTGATGCTATGTTGAGTGACTGATACTAAGCTCGAGGAGCTGATGCTATGCCGAGTGACAGATACTAAGACCGAGGGGATAATTTATGTTGAGCGATTCATACTGGGCGCGAGTGGCAGATTAATACTTACTGTTTAGTTGTAGTTTGACCTGATTTACTGATTTTTTTTATTAAAGGATATTTCATTTGATTTTTTACGGTCTTACTGTTTTAAGTGATTTACTGCCTGGTATAGAATTGCTTTGTGAATTTATGTGTTTTCATGCCTTCGGCTATTACATATTATTATTACCCACTAGGTTGGAGTACTCACATTAATCCATGCACCATGTGTGCAGATTCAGGCATAGCAGAGTCCACACTCTGAGCAGTGATTCCTTCCAGACCAGGCACCGAGTTAGAGTTACGAGGTAGCTGTAGACGTCCGCAACCCCTTGTCTCCCTTATATTACCTCACTTATGTTTTCTTCAGACTATTGTATCGGGTATTATATTCTGTAGACATATAGCAAACTTTGTAGAAGCTCATGAATTGTGACACCCTGATTTGGGTTGTGTCGGGATGGTATCCCTTGCTATTATCGCTGATTTTCCACAATTATAACAATTTTACACATGTTTGGATATGTTAAATGTTAATTACTTGATTAAAAGAGGTGTTTACATTGTTCTGGTTGGCCTTGTCTTCACGAGAGGCACCATCATGACTATGTGTGGGTTTAGGGTCGTGACAAGTTTGTATTAGAGTCTAAGTTACTAGGTCTCGCGAGTCATAATCTGGTTTAGTAGAGTCTCGCGGATCGGTATGGAGACATCTGTACTTGTCCTCGGGAGGCTGCAGAACTTTTAGGAAAACTTCACATTCTTTAAATCCTTGTCATGCGAACTTGTTGATCCAAGTGCTAAACTTCTATTATTCCATTCTATCACATATGGTGAGGACACGAGCTAACGGATGTGACGAATGACCACCAGTACAACCCACTGAGGTCACCGTAGGCTGTGGACCCGGTCGTGGTCGTGGCAAAGGCAGAACAACAGGGGCAGCACCTGTGGATCCTTGAGTTTCCCAGCTCAGTACCAAACACCAGCTGTGCTCATTCTGATTCCAGGTCTTTAGGAGACTTTGGTTCAGATTTTGACATTACACACCAACTTGGCTCATGCAGTTTCAGCCACCACAGCAGCAGCTACTTCGCAGGCTGGGGAAGGTAATCAGACCCTCGCTACTCGCACACCTAAGCAGGTAGTGCAGGGATTACAAACTCCAGAGGCACCTTTAGCTCAGCCAATTGCACCATTGCAGGGGTTCAGGGTTCCAGTTATGCCTGAGGATGAGCAGCGTCGCCTCGAGAGGTTTGGTAAACTCCAGCCTCCGACATTCAGTGGTGCTGAGGGTGAGGATGCCCAGGGTTTTCTTGACAGTTGTCAGTGGATGCTCCGTACAACTAGGATTTGAGTCTAGTGGTGTGGAATTTACCACCTTTCAATTTACTAGGACTGCCTTCACTTGGTGGGAAGCGTACGAAAGGCGTAGGCCGGCTGGTGCAACACCCTTGACTTGGCAGGAGTTATCCACTCTCTTCTTGGAGAAGTATGTACCGCAGTCCCGCAGAGAGGAGCTGTGCAGGCAGTTTGAGTGGCTACAGAAGGGAGATATGACTATGTCTCAGTATGAGATAAGGTTTTCAGAGTTGGATCGTCATGCCATTTGGATGGTTCCGACTGATCGCGAGCGTATCGGGAGATTTGTTTATAGCCTTAACTACCATCTCCGTGTTCTGATAACTAGAGAGAGAGTATTGGTGCTTCATTCGAGGAGGTGGTTGATATAGCTCGAGATATTGAGGCGGTTCGCCGTCATGATCGAGAGGATAGGAAGGCCAAGAGGCCTCGAGGTTTTGGCTGTTACAGTGGTGCTCCTTCGAGGGGCCAATTCTAGCATGGTAGGGGTCGTTCTCTCAGGCTCGCTCAATCGGCCCGACCCGAGTATCATGGGGCATCTTCGGGTCATGGTTATCTTGGTTCTCAACATATTTAGCCTTCACTCAGCGCTCTTCCAACGTAGAGTTCATCTTGTGCTCTGTCTGCTCAGGGTTCTTCCAGGCCGAGTGCGTCAGTTAGTCACTCTGGCGCGAGGGGTTCCCATTAGTCCCATTCTCCAGCACCTGGGAGTTGTTATGAGTGTGGAGAGTTCGGGCATATGTGGAGGTAGTGTCCTTGTCGTACTGCTAGCTCATCTCAACAGAGGGGTCAGCCCTTGTTTGCTGGTCTAGTTTCTTCAGCACCCGGCCAGCTTGCTAGGGTGAGGGTCAGACAACTAGGGGTCGCCCTAGAGGTGGAGGTCGATCAAGCGATGGTCAGGCTCATTTTTATGCTCTTCAGAGCAGGACAGATGCCATTGCTTCAGATGGTGTCATTACAAGTACCATTTCAGTCTGCCATAGAGATGCCTCTATCTTATTTGATCATGGTTCCACCTATTCTTATGTGTCCTCATATTTTTCTTATCATTTAGGTACGTCCCGAGGGTGTCTTGCTTTACATGTTTATGTATCTACCCCTGTGGGTGATACTATTGTTGTAGACCATGTATACCAACCATGTTTAGTGACTATTGGGGGTTTGGAGACACGAGTTGATCTATTGTTACTGAGCATGGTGGATTTTGATGTTATTTTGGGCATGGACTGGTTGTCTCTGTGTTGTGCTATTCTAGACTATCATGCTAATACATTCACGTTAGCTATACCGGGTGTATCGAGGATCGAGTGGCGTGGTGTGACTGTTTATGTTCCTAGCAGGGTGATTTCATTCTTAAAGGCCCATCGTATGGTTGGGAAGGGTTCCCTTTAATATTTGGCATTCGTGAGGGATGTTGGATCCGAGACTCCTAGCATTGATTCTGTTCAAGTTGTGAGGGAGTTTCCCGATGTATTTCCTACAGACCTGTCGGGCATGCCACCAGACAGGGACATTGATTTTGGTATTGACCTGGTGTCAGGCACTCAGCCCATTTCTATTCCGCCATAATGTATCGCACCATCGAAGTTGAAAGAATTAACAGATCAGTTTCAAAAACTCCTACATAAGGGGTTCATTCGGCCTAGTGTGTCACCATGTGGTGCAACGGTTCTGTTTATAAAGAATAAGGATGGCACTATGAGAATGTGCATTCACTACAAGTTATTAAACAAAGTAAGGGTGAAGAACAAATATCCCTTGCCTCGCATTAATGATTTATTTGAGTAGCTTAAGCGATCGAGAGTGTTCTCCAAGATTGATCTCTGTTCGGGCTATCACTAGTCGAAGATCAGGGATTAAGATATTACTAAGACTGCTTTCAGGACTAGATATGGGCACTACGAGTTTCTTGTTATGTCTTTTGGGATGACTAGTGCCGCAACAGCGTTCATGCATTTGATGAACAATGTATTTCTACCTTATCTAGATTCTTTCGTTATTGTTTTTATTGATGACAGTCTGGTGTACTCGCATAGTCAGAAGGAGCACGTGCAACGTTTTTGAGTTGTATTGTAGAGATTGAGGGAGAAGAAGCTTTATGCAAAGTTTTCCAAGTGTGAGTTTTTGCTTAGTTCAGTGGCTTTCTTGGGACACGTGGTGTCCAGCGAGGGTATTCAGGTCGACCCAAGGAAGATAGAGGCAATTCAGAGTTGGCCTAAACCGACCTTAGCCATAGAGATTCACAATTTCCTTGGTTTGGCAGGTTATTATCGCCAGTTTGTTCAGGGATTTTCCTCTATTGCATCGCTCTTGACCAAGTTAACTGAGAAAGGTGCTCCATTTGTATGGTCGGATGAGTGCGAGGAGAGCTTTCAGAAACTCAAGACAGCTTTGATCACGACTCTAGTATTGGTCTTACTATCAACTTCAAGTTCTTATGCTGTATATTGTGATGCTTCGAGAGTTCGGATCGGATGTGTGTTGATGCAGGAAAGTAGAGTGATTGCTTATGCTTCTCGTCAGTTGAAGCCCCACGAGAAGAACTACCATGTTCATGATTTGTAGTTGGCTGTTATAGTTCAGGCTTTGAAGATTTTGAGGCACTACTTGTATGGTGTATCTTGTGAGGTATTCACCTATCATCGTAGTTTTCAGCATTTTTTCAAGCAAAAGGATCTTAATTTGAGGCAGCGGAGGTGGCTAGAGTTACTTAAGGATTATGATATTACCATTCTGTATCACCCGGGGAAGGCCAATGTAGTGGTCGATGCCTTGAACAGAAATGCATCTAGTATGGGGAGTTTGGCGTATATTGCAATTGGGGAGAGGCCCTTTGCAGTTGATGTTCAGGCCTTGGCCAATCGGTTGGTGAGACTAGATATTTCGGAGCCTAGTCGAGTGTTGGCTTGTGTGGTTTCTCAGCCTTCCTTATATGATCGCATCCGAGAGCGCCAGTATGATGATCCGTGTTTGCTTGTCCTTAAGGACAGGGTTTAATATGGTGATGCTAGAGATGTGACCATCGGTGATGATGGCGTGTTGAGGATGTAGGGCCAGATTTATGTGCCCAATGTGGATGGGCTTTGGCAGTTGATACTGGAGGAGGCCTATAGCTCGCGGTATTCCATTCATCCGGGTGCCGCGAAGATGTATCAAGATTTGAGGCAGCACTATTGGTGGAGAAGAATGAAGAAAGATATTGTAGGGTTTGTGGCTCAGTGTCTCAACTGTCAGCATGTGAAATTTAAGCATCAGAGACCGGGTGGCATACTCCAGTGGACGATTATTCCTGAGTGGAAGTGGGAGAGAGTCACGATGGATTTTGTGAGTGGTCTTCCTTGGACTTCAAAGAAGTTCGATCGATTTGGATGATTGTGGATCGGCTGACCAAGTCCGCGCACTTTATTCTAGTATGTACTACCTATTATTTGGAGCAGCTAGCAGGGATCTTCATCCGAGAGATTGTCTCATTGCATGGTGTTCCAGTGTCTATCATCCCAGGTAGAGGTACTCAGTTTACTTCTCAGTTCTGGAGGACATTTCAGCGAGAGTTGGGTACGTAGGTAGAGTTGAGCACATCATTTCATCCTCAGACAGATGGGAAGTCCGAGCGTACTATTCAAATATTGGAAGACATGTTGCGTGCATGTGTTATTGATTTTGGAGGTTCTTAGGATGAGTTTTTGACGCTTGCAGAGTTTGGCTACAACAACAATTATTAGTCTAACATTCAGATGGCTCCATATGAGGCGGTGTATGGGAGGCGGTGTAGATCTCTAGTTGGTTAATTTAAGCCCGGCGAGGCTAGGCTATTGGGGACAGAGTTGATGCAGGATGACTTAGAGAAGGTGAAGCTGATTCAGAAGAGGCTTCGTACAGCACAGTCGCGGAAAAAGAGTTATGTAGACCGAAAGGTTCGAAATGTGTCTTATATGGTTAGTGAGAAGGTCTTGTTGAAGGTTTTGCCAACGAAAGGTGTTATGAGGTTTGGAAGAAAGGGAAGTTAAGCCCGCGGTTCATTGGACCTTTTGAGGTACTTAGGAGGATTGGGGAGGTGGCCTATGTGCTTGCTTTCCCACCCATCTTGTCAGGCGTGCATCCTGTATTTCATGTATTTATGCTCTGGAAGTATCTTGGGGACCTTTCCTATATACTGGACTTCAACACGATTCGGTTGGATGATGTGACCTAGGTGGCTATTTTTGGTCGTCGTGCTCGAAAGTTATGATCAAAGGATATAGCTTCGATGAAAGTGTAGTGGAGAGGTCGGACCATGGGGGAGGCTTCTTGGGAGACTGAGCGGGAGATGCGGAGCAGATACCCTCACCTGTTTGAGACTTCAGGTATGTTTCTTGATCCGCTTGAGGACGAGCATTTGTTTTAGTTGGGGAGGATGTGACGATCTGACCCATCGTCACGTAAGTTACTGTTTTGTTTTCCCCGTTTTTAGCTTCTTTATGCTTCATTATCCGTATCTTATGTAGTCGAGTTGGTTCGGAAAGGTTTTGGTAGGAAATGAGACACTTAGTCTATTTAAGAAACGTTTGGTTTGGAAAAGTCAACCGGAGGTTGATTTATGAGCTAGAGGGTTCAGAGGTGATTTCTAGTGATTCGGTTAACTTTGGGGGATGATTTGTGACTTAGGAGCATGATCGGAATTTACTTTGGAGGTCCGGAGTAGAATTAGGCTTGAATTGGCAAAGTTAGTATTTTGGCAAATTCCGACTGATAGGTGAGATTTTGATCCGAGGATCGGAATGGAATTCGGAGAGTTGTTGTAGCTTCGTTAGGTGAATTATGATGTGTGTGAAATATTTCAGGTCATCCGGAGGTGTTTTTGTCGGGTTTTTGATCAAATGCGTGTTTCAAAAGTTTTAGAAGAGCATAGGCTTGAATCCGATGTAATTTGATGGTTTTGGTGTTGTTTGTGGTGTTTTGACGATTGGAGCAAGTTCGAATGATGTTTTAGGCTGGGTTGTCACTTTTGGTTGAAGTCCCGGGGGACCTCGGGGTGATTCTGGATGGCGATCGGGGAGATTTGGACTTGTGTTATTGTAGAAATTTTTGTTATTGATGGTATATCCGCACCTGCGAAAAAGGGTCACAAGTGCAGTATCGCTTATGCGATGGGGGAGCGGCAGATGAGGTTTTGAGTGAGAAGGCGAAGAACCGCAGATACGGTAGGTGGCTCGCACCTGCGGAGCCGCATATGCGGCGTATATGTGACCTGGTGCGTTAAGTGGAATTCCGCATAAGCGGATTGAATGACCGCAGAAGCCGTTCCGCATAAGCGGAAAGGTGACCGCAAAACTGAAAAGGGCTGGTCAAAGTGTTTAAGTTCTTCTTCGCAAATGTTTGAAGAGTTAGTCATTTTCACTTCGGACTTGGTGGTTTATGAGCGATTTTGAAGAAGGGAATCAAGGGACTTCATTAAGGTAAGGATTCTGAGCCTAAAACATAATTCTATGGTGTTATTACATAAATTAAAGCTAGAAAATTAAGGAATCAAGGATTAAAAATGGAGGTTAGGGGTTGAAATTAAGAGAGTTAAGAATAGGGATTTGAGGGGTCAATTGAACTCTGATTCTTGTGATTTTGATATGTATGAACGCGTGGCGAGATAAGAAATCCGTTGATGTAAAATTTTCTGAAATTCAAGAAGTGGTCCCGAGGCTCGGGTTTTGCTAATTTCGAGATTTTTGTTATTTTCGATTACCTTCGGTTGGGTATTGTTCCATTAGCATATTGTGACTTATTCGTTGTGGTTTTGATCAGACTCGACGCGCGAGGAGGTCGATTTGAGAGGCAAGGGGATAGCGAGATGATAGAAAATGATGTCGTGAGGGTTTGAAACCCTGTATTTGGACAACGTAGTGCTATATTGAGGTGAAACACGCTCTTAATAATGAGCACAGGGTTGTTTACTACTGGGGATTGTGACTTGGTCCGTCCCGATTGATATTTTTACCGTGTATTTAACTTAAATGTGTTTGCAATCAACATGATTTGGACTTATTGCAATATTTTGGGCTTCATGCCGATACTTGAGCCTTTCGTGGATTTTATTACTGTTTCGTCGCTATTTGATATACTTTTTGAACTCAGTCCTGTTGATTAATATTGGTTTACAAACTCAGCCACTTTTGATTGAATTCTAAGATCTAAATGATATTTCCAATGTTGTTTGGGCTGAGCACAACTATTTTATTGATGCCCGAGGGGCTTATGATGTTTTTCTGGACTGAGTGAGACCGAGGGCCTGAGATACATTTATACACCACGAGGTGGCTTGAGTGATGTGAGAAGACTTTCGGCCTTGAGTGTGATGAGAAGGCTTTCAGGCCTTGAGTGTGATGTGAGAAGGCTTTTTGGCCTTGAGTGTGATGTGAGAAGGCTTTCAGGCCTTGAGTTTGATATGAGAAGTCTTTCATGACTTATGTTGACATTGTGCTTGGGCCGTAAGGGGCCCCTCCGGAGTTTGCACACCCATAGTAAGCGCGGGTACCCATATGAGTGACTAATACTGAGCCCGAGGGGCTGATGCTATGCTGAGTGACTACTACTGAGTCTGAGGGGCTGATGCTATGCTAAGTGACTGATACTGAGCCTGAGGGGCTGATTCTATGCTGAGCGATTGATATTACTCACTGTTTACTTGTTGTTTGACCTGATTTACCTGGGTTTTTTTTGTGAAAGGAGATTTCATTTCATTCTTTACAATCTTACTGCTTTAAGTGATTTACTGCATGGCATAGAATTGTCTTGTGAATTTATGTGTTTTCATGCCTTCGGTTATTATCTATTTTTATTCCTCAATGAGCCGGAGTACTCACATTACTCCCTGCACTATATGTGTAGATTGATTCAGGCATTGCAGAGTCCGCACGTGAGCACTGATTCCTCCCAGACCAGGTAGCGAGTTTGAGTTACGAGGTAGCTGTAGACGTCTGCAGCCCCTTGTCTCCCTTATCTTACCTCACTTATGTTTTCTTCAGACTATTGTATTGAATATTATATTCTGTAGACATATAGCAAACTCTGTTGAAGCTCATGACTTGTGACACCCCGATTTGGGCTGTGTCGGGATGGTACCCCTTGCTATTATCGTTGTTTTTCTGCAATTATAATTTTTTTACAAGTGTTTGGATCTGTTAAATGTTAATTACTTAATTAAAAGAGGTGTTTACGTTATTCTGGATGGCCTTGTTTTTACGAGAGGCGTCATCACGATCGGGTGTGGGTCTAGGATCATAACATAGTTACATACATCGACTACCATATAAAGCTTCTTACGGTGCCATATGAATACTGGACTGATAACTGTTGTTGTATGCAAACTCCGCCAAATGCAAGAACTGATCCCAAGACCCTCTAAACTCAATCACACATGAATGGAGCATATCCTCTAGAATTTGAATAGTATGCTCGCACCGTCCGTCCGTATGAGGGTGATATATTGTACTCAACTCCACCCGAGTACCCGATTCATGCTGAACGACCCTCCAGAAACATGATGCGAACTGAGAACCTCTATCTGAAATGATAGAAACTGGAATATCATGCAGACCAACAATCTCCTAGATATAAATCTCTGCCAACCGCTCTGAAGAATAGGCAGTACACGCACGAATGAAGTGTGCGGACTTGGTCCGCCGACCCACAATCACCCAAATGGAATCGAACTTCCGTAAAGTCTGTGGGAGCCCAATTACAAAGTCCATGGAGATCCGGTCCCACTTCCACTCTAGAATATCTATCTGCTGAAGCAACCCACCCGGTCTCTGGTGCTCATACTTCACCTACTGACAATTGAGGCACTGAGCTACAAAACCAACTATATCCTTCTTCATCTTCATCAACCAATAGTTTTGTCTTAAATCCATATACATATTCGCGGCACCCGGATGGATGGAATACCGCGAACTGTGGGCCTCATCTAAAATCAAATTTCGAAGCCCATCAACATTGGGTACACAAACTTGACCCTGCATCCTCAATACTCTGTCATCACCAATAGTCACATCTTTTGCATCGCTATGCAAAATCTTGTCCTTTAGGACAAACAAATGAGGGTCATGAAACTATCGCTCTTGGATATGATCAAATAATAACAACCGAGAAACCATGCAAGCTAGAACCCGACTAGGCTTTGAAAGATCCAACCGTACAAACTTACAGGCTAAGGCCTGAACATCCACCGCCATGGGCCTCTATGCTGCTGGTAAGTAAGCCAAACTCTCTGTCCGGCAGCTCAAAGCATCGACCACCACATTGGCCTTGCCCCGGTGATATAAAATAGTGATATCATAGTCTTTTAGCAGCTCTAACCATCTCCTCTAAAGTAAATTTAGATCCTTCTGCTTGAAGAGATACTGTAAACTCTGATGATCAGCATAGATCTCACAAGGCACACCGTACGAATAATGACGCCATGTATTCAAGGCGTGAACAATGGCAGCTAACTCAATATCATGGATGGGATAATTCTTATCATGTACCTTCAACTGCCTAGACACGTAGGCAATCACCCTACCGTCATGCATCAATATCGCTCCAAGGCTAATCCTCGAGGCATCACAATAGACAGTATAAGATCACCAACCTATAGGCAATATCAAAACTAAGGTTGCAGTCAAAGCTATCTTGAGCTTCTGAAAGCTCACCTCGCAGTCTTCCGTCCACTGGAACAGAGTACCCTTTTGGGTCAGTCTGGTCATAGGTGTTGCAGTAGATGAAAACCCTTCAAAAAATCGAAGGTAATAACCCTCCAAGCCAAGAAAACTATGAATCTCTGTCGCTGAGGATGGTCTGGGCAACCTCTACAATACTTCCACTTTCTTCGGATCCACCTTTATCCCCTCAGGAGAACGTGACCCAAGAATGCCACAGAATGCAACCAAAACTCATATTTCAAGAACTTAGCTTATTACTTCTTCACTCTTAGAGTATAAAGCAAAGTCCTCAGGTGTTGCTCATGATCTTCCCAACTCTGGGAATACACCAGAATATCATCAATAAAAATAATGAAAAATGAGTCAAGATATGGTCGTAACACACTGTGTATCAAATGCATAAAGGTTGCTGGGGCATTGGTCAGCTCAAATGACATTACAAGGAACTCGTAATGACTACACTGAGTCCTGAAAGCAGTCTTCGGGATATCTGGCTCCCGAATATTCAACTGATGGTACCCTGAATGCAAGTCAATCTTAGAAAACACTTATACACCCTCTAATTGGTCAAACAAATCATCTATACGAGGCAAAGGATAACGTTTATTCACTATAACTTTATTCAACTGGTGATAATCAATGCACATACACATAGAACCATCCTTATTTTTCATAAACGGGACAGGAGCACCACACAGGTGATACCCTGGGCCTGATAAAACCCTTATCAAGCAATTCCTGTAACTGATCCTTCAACTTAGGAGGAACTAGATGATACAGAGGAATAGAAATGGGCTTCATAACCGGCAAAATATCAATGCAAAAATCAATATCTCTATCGGGCGGCATGCCCGGAAGATAAGTTGGAAACACATTAGAAAAATCTCGTACTACTGGGACTGAATTAACATAAGAGTATTAATGCCGACATCTCTCACATAAGCTAGATATGCATCACACCCCTTCTCAACCATTCGTTGAGCCTTAAGGAAAGAAATAACTCTACTGGGAGTGTCATCTAAAGCACCCCTCCACTCAACATGCGGTACACATGGCACAGCCAACATAATGATTTTGGTGTGACAATCAAGAATAGCATAATGGGGTGACTACCACTCCATGCCCAAGATAATATCTAAATCAACCATGTTGAGCAACAATAAATCGACCCTGTTCTCAAAACCACTAAGAGCAACCAAAGACGACCGATAAACGTGGTCCATAACAAGAGAATCTCCTGCATGAGTAGAAACATAAATAGGGGAACTCAACGAATCCCTAGATACACCCAAATGCGGAGCAAAATAAGAAGACACATACGAATAAGTAGAGCCTAAATCTAATAGAACCGATACATCTCTGTGACAAACTAGGACAATACCTGTAATGACAGAATCGGAGGCAACAACCTCGATACGGGCATGAAAGGCATAGTATCTATCCTGGACTCCCCCTCTAGGGTGACCTCTACCTCCCCGGCCTCTACCTCTAGCTGGCTGAGCAGGTGGGTTAGCAACTGGTGATATGATCATAGCCTGAGAACTCTGTGGAGCACGCTGTGGCTAAAGAGTCTGTGGGGGCACACCCCTCCCAAATTTAGGGCAATCCCTCATCACGTGGCATATGTCAACACACTCAAAACAAGCTCTGGGAGGACGTGGAGGCTATGATTGTCTCGGGCCATGTATGTCGGACTGACCCCAGAAAGCACCCCGCACGAGGCACACTAAATACTAGAGGTGCAGAATAAGGCTCCTGATTCCTAGGAGGAGCTGGAATACCACTGGATACTGGAAGAACCAAATGAACACGACGACTCATATAACCCCTACCATAACAACCTGCAGCTGGGGCATGGGCACCATAATAATGGCTCGACTCTCGAGACATCTTGGCCTCCCTCTCCCCGCTATCCCTAGCATGCATACCCTCAATCCTCCTAGCAATGCTCACCACCTGTAGATAAGAAATATCCATCTCCATCTCACAAGCCATGCTAGACCTGATGCTGGGATAAGCCCCCCAATAAACTGGCAAACCCTCTCACAAACAATAGAAAGAAAGGCCGGTGCATGTCTAGCCAAACTAGTGTAAGGGACAGCATACTCTCGGACAATCATAGCACCCTGGCGCAAACGCTCAAAATCTGCACACGACATGTCCCTAAGGCTCTGAGAAATATACGCTCTTAAAAACATATCTGAAAACCGAGTCCAAGTCAGGGAAACTACCTCATCTGGAATGTCAAATACATAAGTACGCTATCACTCAGAGGTGGCCCTTTGAAGCTGGAAGGTAGTAAAGGAAACCCCGATCGATTTTGAAATACCCATGGTACGAAGAATATGGTGGCACTCGTCTAGAAACCCCAGAGCATCCTCCGATGCTAGACTACTGAATATTGGAGGCTTATACTTCTTGAACCTCTCAAGCCTCCGCTGCTTATCCTCGGAAGCAGGTGCCCTATCCTCGGGCAGATCTAGAACTATGGCTATACCAAAATAATCTCTGGGACCTGATCAACATGCACTCACTGCTCAGGAGTACGGGCGGCGGGAGTCTATGCTCTTCCCCTTGCCTGGGATGTAGCTGCAGCTAGGGGAAGCAATCCTGCTTGAGTCAAAGTGGTGTACATGCTCATGAACTGTGCTAGAGTATCCTGAATTGCTGGCGTGATAGTAGCAGTAGGCGTATCAGGTGCTTGCGCTCCGACTGGAACTGCTGGTGGCTCCTTAGTGTCAGCTCGTGGGGGTGCTCTAGCCGCACCATGTGCGCGTGCTCGGCCTCTACCCCGGCCCCAGCCTCTAGCGACTGCAATAGCGGGCGCGGATGCCTAATCATCTCGGATAGCACGTGTCCTCACCATCTATAAGAGAATAGAAGATAAAAGTTTAGAATAGTGATATCAAGTTCTCGCACGACAAGGAAATCAAATGAATTAGAATTTTCCTAATAATTACATAGACTCTTGTGGATAAGTGTAGATGTCTCCGTGCCGATCAACGAGACTCTAATAAACTGGCTTATAATTCATGACTCCTATGAACCTAGAGCTCTAATACCAACTTGTCACAACCCCGGTTCAACCTCCGTGAACCATCGTAATGGCACTTAGTCACTACGACTAGGTAAACCTAACAATGCAAAAAATAAACCTATTTGCGGAAGAAATAATTAGAAATCGAATAGTGAAATAAAATAGTGTTTAAAAGTGCCGCTCGACATATACAATATCAACTCTCGAAACTAATAATATTCCTCAAATCTTAGAATCTCATGATCACAAGCCTTTGAATGTCTACAAGCTTCTAACTCCAGAATATCTAACAAAGAAACGAAAGTACAGAAGGGCTAATACAAAAATGAGGAGTAGAAAGGGACTCTTCGATCTGCGGACGCGGTAGATATACCTTGGAGTATTTACAAGCACCTCGTCTCAAGCGTGATAAGTCTGCTGGAGGTACCTGGATCTTCACATGAAAAATATGCACAGAAAGGGCATAAGTACATCACAGCGGTACTTAGTAAGTGCCAAACCTAACCTCAATCAGGTAGTGGCGAGGGTGGTCAAGGCCCTACTGATATTAAATAAAATATGAAGTATCATAGTATAAAGTAGAAACAATACATTTGAAGGATAACAGTAAGAGTTAATACATGATAATAAGGATAACAATAACTGAAACAGAGACAAAAGCAATCACAAGAAATGCCACTTTTCACGAAGATAAATATCCAGGGATCTCTTGGTATCCATAATATATGCCAGAAATCTTTTGGTATCCCGAGGATCTCTTGGTATCCTCAATATATGCTAGGATCTCTTGGTATCCCGAGTATCTCCTTGTATCCTCAATATACGTGCTGGGGGATATCTTGGTATCCCGCACTTCAGCTTAAATAATAAATATGTACAGGGGATCTCTCGAGATGTCGTCCCGTAGTCCCAAAGTAAGGCACGAACCAATCATATAACAATATCCAAACTTATACAAATCTTTCAAACACCACAAATAATATCAAATCAACTGATTAACA
This sequence comes from Nicotiana benthamiana, assembly GCA_034376525.1. NCBI lineage: Eukaryota > Viridiplantae > Streptophyta > Magnoliopsida > Solanales > Solanaceae > Nicotiana > Nicotiana benthamiana. The sequence goes on from CM067325.1 coordinate 8,479,432, forward strand.
TCATATTCAAGCCTAAAAACTCTCAAATTACGTTTTCGATCAAACAGTCTGCCAAACCTCGTCCAAATGACCTGAAATTTTGCACCACATCACATTCAAAATTACGGAGCTACTCCAACTTCCAAAATTTCATTCTGACCCTTAGATAAAAATCTCACAATCAAACCGGAAAATTAAAAAATTCAACTTTTGGCATTTCAAGCCTAAATTAGCTACGGACCTCCAAAACACAATCCGAACACACCCCTAAGCCCGAAATCACCCAACGAAGCTAATTGTACCAATAGAATTCCATTTCGAGGCCGTCTTTATGTTGCTCCGACTATGATCCAAATTCCAAAAATTTTAACTTTCATTTAGGGACTAAGTGTCATATAACACTCTGAAACTCAAGACCAAACATTCTAACAAATAAAAATAGTTGAAACAAACATGGGGAAAGTAGTTAATAAAGGATCGAGACAGCCGGGTCGTTACAGTTATGTTTTTGCACGGGTTATTTAGACTTATATTATGAGATTTCTTGTTACTTAATGACTTAAAAATGACTTTTATAAAATAATGGTTTGATTTGGGAATTATGTCAGCTGGCCTAGTTTCACAATAGGCGCCATCATGACTGGATCGATTTTAGGGTCGTGACAATTACGCTATTTCAAACAAGTAATAAGTAAATTCGTGAAGGTGAGGGGGTAAGTAAATCGAAGAAACAGAGTTTCTTCGAAGTTTGATAATTGGAATAAAATACAGCCCGAGCTATAATACCTAATATTTATGGACAAATGCCATACAAGGTATTGCATGACCATGATAGTAAGATATATAAAATATGTTAAAAGTGAGTAGTATTTTAGGTTAATTTGAGATAATTCTAATTATGGGGATAATTAGGTAATTATGAGTTTTTAGTAGGAGATTAATTGAGTAATTAAGCTAATTGAGTAATTAATCTAATTGAGTAATTAAGACATTTTGAACAAGGAATTAAATCTTCCAACATGGCCATCAAAGCCAAATGATGACTCTTAAATTTATGCGAAAGAACGCATAATTAGAGGATTGGTGGCTTAGTCATCTCCTAAAGTGGGGCCTATGCAATGAGATAAAAATCAATCGCCCTAATTCATTAAAGGGAGATGGATTAAGAGATTGGGTAACACTAAGTAACGGATCTTCCTACCTTATTAGAAGGGTAATGCTAAGTCTTTCTAAGTAAAGAATGAATCTCAACCATTCACAAAGTGACATACATAATGCTTTCTAGGAAAGGGATGGAATTTTCAAAAGGAATTCTTGACTCCTACAAGATGCAACGTTAATTATAAATTCTAAGAGACCACGGTATAATCTTTCTCAAGAATATCATGCGAATTTTCCCTACTTCGATTCGCCGACGTATTTCATCGCAATTGACATGTGTTAGAGGGATTGTCAAGTGAATCAACTCGGATATGTTAAGACCATCCCTTTTTTTCCTTTTGGCATGATCTATATGATACAAACGGAACGAGCAAATGCACGACTTCCATGAATAAATCTATTCATATAAGTATTAGATGTGCCTATGTTCTTGATTCCCCATGTGTCCTATTATTCTATCATTTATTCATGGGTCTTAAAAGAATACATACGTTAAAAAAGTTTACTTTATGATATTATTCAAAGGCATAATGGTCTTATGATATCCCGAAGGATTTTATTGATGTACTTCTCATGCATTGAATTCATTTATACATGTACATTTACCCATGACCATATGGTGTTATATATATAGGAAAATATTACGGCATTATATACGCACCACCACTTGATCAGCTGGGATACATTGATGATTTTTCCCATAGTGGCCGAGATGACATGATGGAATGCTGTCTAAGGCTTGAAGATGATATGAACATATGTACTTATGAACGACATGACATTCATACGCATATGCATAATATATAAGTATTTCATGATTTACAAAGCTATCAAGACTTACATGTCGAGTCTTTTACTTTATGTTCCTCTCATGTCTATTATTTACTTATTATTATTCCTTACATACTCGGTACATTATTTGTACTGTTTCATTTGCTACGGAGTTGCTTATTTGGGCAGTATGATTAATTTGGACATGTACTAATTAGTATGGTGGGTCCTGTCCCGACCTTTATCATATTGATCTATTTTTAGAGGATTGTAGACATATCTCATGTATATGAAAGTTTATATAGTCTTGTCGGCCTATGTTTAGTGTATGACTGATCATTTTGGTCTTATAGTCCCATATGTCTTATGTATAAGTTGGTATTACATGTTTTATTCTAGTTATCATTGTCGACGCCCCCCTCTTTCCAAAGGAGTTTGAAATCGTGTTCACGACATTTGGGAGGAAAACTCTATTCCCTTTCGAGAATTGGGTTTTGGAATTAGAGGGTCGCTACCTAATGATTATCGTGCATTAGGACACTTTAAGAAGGGTTTGAGTTGGAAGAAAACAGAAGGATTTATTTTGAGAGGGAAAGGGAATAGGGTAATCAGCACAACAACTCAGAACAAAATAACACACATAGCACAAATGCAAAGAACAGAACCATTTCAACAATCACAAACAAGGAAGTAAAGGGTTGGGTACAAATAGGAAACACATAAAAGTGAGTACACAACAAGCCGGATTGCATATAAGTGAGAATCAGAGAAGTTCTAAAGGAGGCATTACATAATTACACACAAACTAGTAACCACAAAAAATAGTTTTACCCCAAAGTTGTTCATGCCAGGTATCAAAGGAATACAAGTGAAACATAATCACATTGAAGGATACTAGAGGGGTAGCATGATGAGTTTAAAGAAAAGGATACAATTTAGGAATCATGCTAGTAAAGCAATAAATAGACATGCACAACAGAACCATAAGTAAAAGCATAGTTAAAAATAAGATGAGTTGAAATACCAAAAGAAACATGTTGTTCCGAGATTATGTAAACTTAAACTAGAAACATACCAGCCAAGAGTGAGAATAGAACAGCAAAGTACAGAGAAGTAGAGCAACAGGACAATAGTGTGCAGATGCAAGAGAGCAACGGTAATTACTCAGTCTTGGCTTGAAGCGACTAAGAGTAGCAAATAACTAAAAAGAAGATCAAGATAGAATATGTGTGTGAGAGAGAGAAAGGGTTTTAGAATAATATTTTTTTTCGTTCGTTCGATAATGAAAGAGTGAAGTATATATAGTTCGAAAATAGGTAGAAGAATATGGTAACAAATAATAGTTCAACCAAATTATAGAAGTAAATTACAATTAGAATCCAATTAATACAAACACTCTCTTTAACTAAGGAGTCAATATTCAAAAGGATACAAACAATGATAGACAAGGAAAGAAAATCAATGGAGGAACTGATTTTACCATATAAAGGGTAGTAAAAGTATAGAGCATGCAATTGAGACTAAATACAAAATATACCAATTAAGGAAAGTGTATAAGAATTAATTTGACATCAGGTTTCTCCGCATCTTCTTCATCCATCCATATGTGATGATACCTAGCAAAACAATCAACAAATTACTGTAGCTCATGCTAGGTGCAGTTTTCAATGAGAATGTGTATGCTTGTCAAGAGGAAGTCGTCTTTGGGACTGGCCCGGTTAAGATCCCGGTAGTCGATGTAGATTCTAACCTTCCCATCTTTATTCGGTATGGGTACAATGTTGGATAACCATGTCGGATACTCTACAACCATGAGAACCTTGGCTTTGACTTTCTTGGTGACTTCTTCCTTGATTTTCAAACTCATGTGGGGCTTGAACTTTCTGAGTTTCTGCTTTACCGGCGAACATGTTGGATCTTTTGGAAGTTTGTGAGCTACAATGGATGTGCTGAGACCTGTCATATCATCTTTGACATTCTTTGTATCCCCCAAGTTAACGACCTCGGTTTCGTCCAAGTTAGACTTGGGCCTATTTTCAAAATCCTCAACTTATTTAATGACCTTTTCTAGTATATCACCCTCTTCTGAATCGACGTCCGTTTGTTGTGTTGTCTCGTTATAAGTCACAATCGTCGGTTTATCATCAAGATAAGTAATAATAATGATGTGTAAATAAAGTAAATGATAAAGAAAAATAATAAGAGCGAGACATATATAAGAAACTGAAATGCTTTGATTAAAATCATAATTATTTGGGAACATCGGAGCTCTTTTTTCAAAATTAAAGAAAATTCTGAAAGTAAATTGACTGGTAAAAACAAAGTCAAATGTGATACATGGTGCTTTGTTTAGCCTTGCTACCCTGAAGCCTTTCGGGCCCTGGTGGTTTTGATGGACCAATTATTGAGGTGTTCTCCTCGGTTCACAACTTGTATAGAAGGGCCTTCCTCTCCATCCTCCTCAAAAATGATACAATAGTCCATACTGTCATCTTTCAGAAGCAGATTCCTCATTGCCGACAATGCATCATCTTCTTCTGACCCATATATGGTATCTACTAGTTGGAAAGTCTGCTCCAAACGAGGTCTAGGATGCTCCAAGGGGTAGTAGGGACCGCGCCAGTATGACGAACAATCTTTGAATTCCTTCCAGGTGTACTCATATCCTAAGCCGAAAGCGGTACCATGTTATTTTAGCTTGATCTGCTTGGTGATCCCTTGGAGATTCTTGCCAAGTCCCTTTCCAGGCTCATATCCGCACCAATTCAGGATACTCTCAATCTTGTTATCGCACCATTTATCTTTGTCCATAGCGTTGACCCGCTCAATGTGATGGCAGGTTTCTCCACCTATTCTCCTTATTTCTCCAATCATAGGGATGGTCTGGCGACTGTATATAGGGTTGCTACAATCGCCATAAATAATCATCTCTTGGTGATTTCATTGGAACTTCACTACCTAGCGCAGGGTTGACGCTACAGCTCTGGCGCTATGAATCCACAGTCGTCCCAATAGCAAGTTATAGGATGATGGGACGTCTATCACTTTAAAGTCAACGTCGAACCAAGTTGGTCCCATTTGCAAGCATAAATTGATCTCCCCAATAGTTGACCTTTGTAACCCATCGAAGGCTTTGACATTGATGGCTCCATATTTGATCTCATGCAGGTTCTTTCCGAATATTCTGAGGGTTATCAATGGGCATATGTTGAGTTTGGATCCTCCGTCGATTATGACTCTGATAATGAAATAATTCTCGCATTGCACAATGATGTGAAGTGCCTTATTGTGACTCAGCCCTTTTGGTGCCAGCTAATCCTTGTGGAAGGTGATTTTATGGCTCTCTAGTACTTGCCCTACCATGTTTGCCATTTCTCCTCCAGCTATGTTGCTGGGCACATATGCATCACTCAGTGTCTTCATCAAGGCATTATTGTGTGCATCAGAGCTTTGCAGAACAGCTAAGATGGAGATCTAGGATGGCGTTTCTTCATTTGCTCAATGAATGAGTATTCCTTTGCCTTTATGTTCGTCCAAAGATTATCAAGCCCATCTTAACAGGCCATCCAGGTTTTCTTCCTAGACTCAGGTAGGTGTTCTGGAGTGTAGACTCTGCCGGTTCTGGTCATACCTTGCGCGATAATTGCTTCTCCAAATTCGGCTTTCCCTTTCCTTGTTGCTTCGGCTGTGTAATCCCATGTTATGGAATTTGAGTGGAATGGTGTTATGTCTGAAATTGCTACGGGAATAGGCACCCTTGTGGGTAACATAACAACTTCAAATGGTATAGGTGCTTTCGGAACTCTAAACTCAACCTCAATTGGTCCAGGCGCCTTTGCAGAGGAAGGTGCTTCAAACTCGAGGGATATAGACATGTTTACTTCATCGCCCCCGGAGAGCTGGTTCTGGACAACAATCGGGTTAAGTGTGATTGTTGGCTTCTTTCGCTCATCACCCTCAACAATCAATTTTATCGACCCTTTGGGGTCACAGTCATCTTCGATCTTGATCATGTGAATGCCTCCACCCTCGTGGTCAGGCAGAGGGTTGTTGAGAACATAAGGAGCGGGCACCTTTGATACGATGATCTTATTTTTTATCAGGGTTTGGATCTTATCATTCAGTAAGCAGCACTCGTTAATGGTATGCCCCTTCATGTCGGGATAGTACGCACATGTTTTGTTCAGGTTGACCCATTGGGAAGGATTTTCAGGAGTTATGGTAGGTATGGGGGTCGTAACCAGCTTTAAGTCTTTCATACAGTTGGTCAATTGGTTTGGCAATGGTTGTGTATTGTTAGGAGGTCTGCGATCAAAATTTGGTCTAGGTCTAGGAAATTTTGGCGAGTGGGATATGACTGGTTGTGAGAGGGTTGAGCATTATGAGCTTGGTAGACCGATGCAGGTTGCGAGTATTTGGGTGAAGTGGGCTGATATATGGAAGGTGGAGACGATTGATAAACGGGTGGTGGATTTTGGTCGGAGAGTGTGGGTGCTTGGTAATTTGGGGTAGGTTGATATGTAAGTGGAGGTGATAGGTAAATTTGGTATTTTATCATGGAATTTGTTCCTTGTGCGACCATCACGGCACTAACATCCCTCTTCTTTGACGGGCCAATAGACTGGAGAGCCTTGTTGGTGGCCTTTAAAGCTTCAAGGTTAGTAACCATACCACTCTTGATGCCTTCCTCAATTCTTTCCCCTATCTTGATGATATCGGAGAATTTCTAGCCCTCGATGAACATCAACCTCTCATAGTATTGTGGATCCTGAGCCCGGACGAAGAATATGTTCATCTGTTCTTCTTCTAAGGCCGGCCTGGCCTTAGCAACCTCTGACCTCCAATGAGTAGCATACTCACAGAATGTCTCTGTAGGTTTCTTCTTCAAATTCTGGATGTAGAATACATCTGGTACATTCTTTGTATTGAATCTGAACCTGTCCAAGAAATCAGATGCCATACCTACCCAGCTTATCCACTTCTTGGTGTCTTGGCTGATGTACCAATACAGGGCATCCCCTTTCAGACTTCTTATAAAAAGCTTCATACGGATCTTCTCATCCTTTCCAACTCCGACCAATCTGTCGTAGTATGTCCTCAAATGGACTTTGGGATCTCCCGTGCCATCGAACATTTCGAACTTGGGATGTTTGTACTCCTCGAGAAGTTCAATATCTGGTTGAATGCAAAGGTCCTCGTAATTCATCCTCTTAATACCTTTGTTTCCTTCAACACCCTGGACTCCACTAGTCAACTTCTGGAGTTCTGCGCCCAGGTTCCTGATAAGAGATTGTTTGTCATCAGACTCAAGTGTGCTCGAAACTGGTTGGGTCTAGTGAGGTATGGTTTCCACGTATATGGGGATGTTGTGGAGAGGGTAATTGGTGGTGTTTAGGGGTTCAAGATGAGCGATTGAGGATTACTGGAAGTGTGCCATGTGTTGCGGTGTTGAGTATGAGTGGGTTATTTCTGTGGTTGCGGGATATATTATGGAGGTGCGGGATTTTGGGTATTGAGGAAGGTGGTATCGTGAGTAGTAAGGGAAAATGACAAGTTATCCAAATTCCGAACCTTATCCAGTTCTTCTTGGAACTTCAATAACTTTTGCTCGAGTTGGGCAGCACTTTCCTTGGAGATCTGGATACCCTGAGTAACCTTTGTTTGTTCACCTGAGTTCTCTTTTCGGATGTTGTTCAGGTCTTCCATTTTAGCATTTGTTCCTGTTTCTGATAGGACTTGGAGGAGGAGGAGGTGGAGGGCCCTTGGATCTCGTAAAGAATGATGATGATGCCATAGTGAACAAACTTACCTTTTGGGGAGGGGAAAAAAGTAAAAATAAAAAGGTAACATGTCAGTGAGGGTTATGAAAAGGAAATGTTGCAATATTTAAAAACATTGTGCAGGAATATAAATCGCATCCTAATTTGGATGCCTCGTTGTGCCCGAGGTAGGCCTAGCGACAAATTAATTTGGAGAACTCATAAAGCTAAATGCCTCATTTTATTGATAAAAATAAGACGAATCCCAAAACGACATTAAATAACGGAAAGTAAAAGAATGTTCATGGAGGGATCTTCTTCAGGTTGAATGTTCTCGTTGATCAAGTCCTACAGCTCGCGCAGATTTTCCAATAAAAAATGTTATCGCCAGACATTCTCCTTTGCCTTCCTCAGCATTTTGACAGTCGATGACTCTTTTCCTCACTTTCCCTTCCAATTCCAGCAAGCTGTACTCCAGGTATTCTAGCTTCTCACTAGCCTTGGTGATTCTCTCTTTCCATTCGTTGATTTGGTTGCTCGATGGGAGGTTTCTCCACCAAGTCCGCAAGAGCGAAGGTAGGTTGACCATACAAAGTCAGGAACTTTGTCATTCATTTCTACAAAACAAAAAGGTGAGGCCCTTACCCCCGTCGGACCCCGAATATTTAAACCAATAATTAGCATACAAAGCATTTAGTTCTCCAAATAAATGCATATAATATGGTGGTGTCCGTTTGGGTTTCAAGGAAACCTAGTGGAGTTTCGACAAGGCTATCTTAATGAGTCATTATGTGGACAACATAATTGACTCTGCTAGGTTTGACCATGATGCATGCACAATTAAATAGAGTAAGGTTTCTATGGAGTGTTAGACTGGTACCCTTGAGCGGACAACTCAAGAGGGAAAGGCACGAAACCATCAACTGCACCATTGATCAATTGGTTTTACCGCAAATAAGCCTTTGCCAAATTTAGGGGGTGATAAAATTGGAAGAGTGCAACCACTCATTATAAGTGTTGCTATGGTATTTTGTTTGGCACGAGTGGAACATGATATTGAAGATACAATTACAAGAATGAAACAGATTGTCATGTATTTCCACGTTCATAAGATAATAATTACAATGATTGCTCGTAATTACAACAGTAGTAAAGGAAAGCGGGAAAGAAAGCATTAAAGAAAAGAAACAAGGAAACAAGTAAGTTTCATAGAAGAAGAGATAAATACATTTAAGTAAAAGCAATAAAGAAGTCATAAAGTCAAAAATAACATGAAATGGTAAAAGCCTAAAAGCAAATCCCCAGCAGAGTCGCCATGCTGTCGACACCCCCTCTTTCCTAAGGAGTTTGAAATGGGGTTCACGATATTTGGGAGGACAAATCTATTCCATTCGAGAATTGGGTTTTGGAATTAGAGAGTCGCCACCTAATGATTATAGTGCATTAGGATACTTTAAGAAGGGTTTGAGTTGAAAAAACCAGAGTTTGGGTAAGGGCTAGAAACTATCGCGAGGGGAAGGTGTTAGGTACCCCTCAAGATACACTAGTGTGGTCCCAACCATGTTACAATTGTGACTTTACAAATAAGCAATCAAGGCTCAAATAAGGGCTTGTAATTAAATTGAAACTTGTGAAGGTAAGTAGAGAGAGGGCAGAAATTTGAAAGGTCTAAACAATTATAAAGAAAGAAAACAAAGGAAAAGCGGTCCTACGTTTATGATTAATATGCATCACGTCAATGCAATATCCAGTAATCACTCATTAGAAGAGAGGCTACATGAGATATTAGCGCATCGGTCGCCATCTCCATATTCTACCCTTCCCACCCCATAAAGGTTATTTAAACGCGTGGACTGGTCACGAATGTTTATTGCGTGCTATTACCCGTCCCCTCCTATAAGTCCTAGACCAAATATTCTTATAGGGTAAGGACTAGGATGAACCCTTAGGTTTAAAGGACAAAATGCTAGGTGCCATATATAACAAGTAGGACTGCACATAAAGGGAACATACAAAGGCAAATAAGAGGCTCACAAATCCCTCCATACGTAAACATGTAATTAGCACGTCTCAAACACATTTAAGGTCTTGAAAAAATACGTGTTTAAAAGCGGGAATGTCGAAAAAGATAAGCTGCAGCAGAAGCAGAAGGTTTAAAACTGAGTGCCTTAAATAATGTCCGAGTTTCAGAAAACAAAAGATGGCAGTAAGTATATAGTAGTTTAGGAATTAGTAAAGTATATCTAAACATGTTGAAACATACTTTGAAAATATAGTAATGACATTAAAGACGTAGTAAAATAGCACTATTCTTGACAGGCAAAACAATCCAGTAGAAAGCATGATAACCATATGCCCCGGTTCCGAGATTATGTCAAAACAGGACGGGAATTTTGATCAATTTGTAAAAGTGGAGATATATTTGTCAAAACACACTTTGAAAAATACATTAGTGATATTAAAGATGTAATAACCTAACAAGACATAGAATAAATAAAAGTAGCACGAGTCCGGATAAGAAAATAACCTAATAGAAATATGATAAACCAGATGCACGATTCTTAGATTATTTTAAAACAAGACGGGAGTTTTAACAGAAGACAGAGTAAACTTTAGCGAGACAAATAAGGAATGGAGTTTAGCTGTTCAAAAAGAGGCTGGGTAGTCTGAAAACTGGCAAAAATAAGATTAATCAAATTTATTAGGCCTGAAGCGTTCCTAAGCGTCGTATATATTGCCTATTTGAAAGGTGAACATGTATATTAATCTAATTTTAAGAAGTGGACGCAGTTTAACCCTAAAATTGTGTTATTATTAAACAACTTGGCGAGGCGTTCAGCAAATTACAAATCAGACAAAATATAAATCCTAAGTGACATGATATCTAATGTACATAGAATTTCTTAAAGAATGATCTCTAAATGCAATAGTGACTTTTATAACAGTTTGTTAATTACTAACTGGTTACAATTACGAAGTGAGTATAACAATCTGAAAAAATGAAGAGCCTAAAAACATGATATTTTTGTGTAAGATGCATGTCATATGCATGATGTCTATGGCACAAATAGGTAAGTAAAGTCCTATAAGTATGTTTTCTACCCGTTACTAAAATTAAGCATGCATAATCCCACTGAATTTTACTATAGGCTCCATCAATTGTTTACAAATTATTACAAACCATGATAACTGAATTGCACAAGTAAAGAAAAAAATAAGAAGCTACTCTATAGGGAGCGTTCAACCAGGCCCAATCTTCCAACCTCACTTCTTTCGAGTTTCACAGCCTTTGCCATGGTTTGGGTGCGACAAAACTCCCTAAAGGCCCATTGGGTCCTTGTCCAATACCAGCACCCAAACACTACCAAAATGGTGAACAAGTGCAGTGTAGAATTACCAGCCTTATGCATCAAAGTTCATGGGTACTCAAGGGTACCCAGGGCAATACTTACACGAAGGTGGTAGAACTTAAACTCTATGATTAGTGAGTGTGCTCATAGTTTGAAAGAGATTGAGTTGGAAAATAGTTTTGAAACAACTTGTTTGAAGTAAGTTTTGGAAAAAAACAGAAGAATTTATTTGGAGAGGGAAAAGGAATAGGGTAATTAGAACAACAACTCAGAACAAAATAGCACACATAGAACAAATGCAAAGAACATAACCATTTCAACAATCACAAACAGGGAAGCAAGGGGTTGGGTACAAATAGGAAACACATAAGTGTGAGTACACAGTAGGCAGGATTGCATATAAGTGAGAATCAGAGAAGTACTAAAGAAGGTATACAGAATTACATACAAACTAGTAACCACAAAAAATAATTTTACCCCAAAGTTGTTCGTGCCAGGTATCAAAGGAATACAAGTGAAACATAATCACATTGAGGGACACAAGAGGGGTGGCATGATGAGTTTAAAGAAAAGTATACAATTTAGGAATCATGCTAGTAAAGCAATAAGTAGACATGCACAACAAAACCATAAGTAAAAGCATAGTAGAAATAAGATGAGTTGAAATACCAAAAGAAACATGTTGTTCCGAGTTACTATAAACTTAATAGAAACATACCAGTCAACAATGGGAATAGAACAGCAAGGTGCAGAGAGGTAGAGCAACATGAATATAGAATGCAGAACAAGAAAGAGAGCAGCAGGACAATAGTGTGCAAATGCAAGAGAGCAACAGTAATTACTCAGTCTTGGCTTGCAACAACTGAGAGTAACGAATAACTAAAAAGAAGAGCAAGAGAGAATATGCGTGTGTGAGAGAAAGGGTTTTAGATTTTTTTTCGTTCTTTCGATAATGAAAGAGTGAAGTATATATAGTTCGAAAATATGCAGAACGGTATGGTAACAAATAATAGTTCAACCAAATTATATAAGTAAATTACAATTAGAATCAAATTAATACAAACACTCTCTTTATTAAGGAGTCAATATTCAAACGGATACAAACAATGATTGACAAGGAAAGAAAATCAATTGAGGAACAAATTTAATATATAAGGGGTAGTAAAAGTATAAAGCATGCGATTGAGACTAAATAAAAAATATACCAATTAAGAAAAGCGTATAAGAATTAATTTGAAAGCATGTTTATTCATAGAAGTAGGCAGGATATAGTTTTAATTTTGGAAATCAGTAAGAGAACCCTCGAATGAGGTTTCAGTCACAGAGAATCAGTATCAATTAAGGAAAATATCACACAAGTAAGGAAATACTCAAAATCAGTAGAGAGTATTGCGTAAAAATCAATGAAGTACTAATCACAATCATTCAAGGATTCAAAGTGTCAAAATAGTACTAATTTAAATGACATAGACACACATTAGGAAAAATTAGAGGCACAAATTGGGGATCACGTAGGGCATAGTAAGTACAAAAGACTTAGCAGAATAAAAATATGGTGCAATCGACATGACAAGAGCAAAACCCTAATATCCAAAGTTAGCAAGGATAATAACAATTAGAAAAATCAATAGGGCAAGCACAACATAAGTGAAAGAATAAAGAATCAGCAGCTAATAAGCAAATAATAGGGTAAAACCATAGAGACTTAGGAAGCCCATGAGAGTCAAATGCATGCACAATCGTATCACCAAAGACACGCTCAAAATATAGAGGTAAAATCGAAAACCGAGGGTTGTTAGTGAAAATAAATCAGACCAAAAAGGGAAAAGGCTTAGATAATGATAAACACAAGGAGAATTATATAATAAGGGCAGAAATCATAAAGAAAAGCTATTTTGAAAAAAGTTTCAAGAACCCTAGTTTCTAAAAGAAGAACAAAACATTTAAACATGGTCAATCGTAAAGATCGACTAGAGAGTAGTGTAAAAATACAAAGGTATAAGTTAAAATCATAAAAAAAAACACAGAGATTTGAGAGGTTGGGTAGAGATAAAGGTTTTGCGAGAAACCAGTGAGAGATAAGAGAAACTTGTATGTGAAACTCAGCAATAATGGTGTCCACAGCACCATCGGACCAAAACCCATCAGAGAAAGGCCAGAGACAAACCAGATCAAGCCTTCGGTGACCATATTGTATTGAGGAGACTTATGGGGTCTTACCGATAGAGGGAATCAACAAGGTAAGGCTTCACGACGACTGGTGGTCGAAAGAGGTGAGGCTGGAGGTGGTTGGAGAGGCGGTGAGTTCATCGGAAAATAAGAGATAATCAGAATGTTCTAGAGAGAAGGGAGAGGGAGAGTCAATATAGAGAGAGACCGTCTCGTGGAAATGAGAGGTTTGAGGGGGGGGGGTGATTTAGATTTTAATTAGGAAAATAAATCCGGGTCGTTGATCTTACTTGATCAAAGACTCAGATCAGATCAAGGCTGGACCGGGTCGAGTGATTTAAGAAAATGGGTCACGGATTTGGGGTTGAAAATTGGGGTTTAATTTGGGCTGTAATTGTAATAAATCTGGCTAGCATTTAAATAGCCATTTTTTTCATTTTTTATTTTATAAAAATAGTGAAAACGATTTTAAAAATAAATCAAAAGTACTGGACTAATTAATGATGTATAAATGTTAATCTAAAGATACTGAAAATGATTTTATAATTATAAAAATTCAATTAATTGTAAAATAGGCTATAATTATAAATATACAATTTCACCTTTAGAAATATCAAATAAATGTGTAAAAATATGCAAAAATTTGTTTAAACTATATTTTAGTATAAATATAAGAGCAATATGAATTATTCACCAAATTGATGGTTTTGGAAATAATTATTGAATTTTGTAGTATTAAAAATTTTAAATAGACAATAAATTGGTTTTAAAAAATCTTTAAAAATTTGGGAAAATACCAAAAAACTTAGGTATGGTCCTATATGCATATATACGTTATTTTGAAAGTATTTTGGGTATAAAAAATACCTAGAAAAAAATTAGGTATCAACAATCCTACGACAACCTTTTTGTCTCATTTACCTATGATAACTGATGCAAAAATATACGTTATGTCGGTATTCAGATGAGTAAGGCACTGGGTGCCTGTTGCGACTTGTCGGTTTGGGTTATGAAAAAATTGGTATCAGAGAAGTTCTGTCCTAGGGAATCAATAAGCCGTGTCTAGTAGAGTCTTATTTATGGGTATATTGTGCACCACACTTATAAGCAGATAGCTACAAGGCATTTAGGACTATCATTTTTTCTTCTTATTCTAGATCGTATAGTAGAGCTTAGTTGTAAGAACTCAATTTCCTAAAGTCTATTTTATTTGTAATACTGTGATACGTATATCCAAAAAGACAATTAGTAAGAGATAAAGGAGTCAAAGCCACACTTGATTCGCTGGGTTCTTCTGTTACAATAATTCGATCTGGAGATACGTGACAGAAAAGGGACAGAGAACCAAGTGGTTGATCACATTTTAAGGTTGGAAGGAGCTGAAAAGAATGTAGAGGTTGAGGATATAATAGAGATATTCCTGGATGAACAGTTACTAGCAATGACAACGGAGGAAGCACCATGGTGTGCTGATATTGCTAATTATTTAGCAAATGGTATTGTACCTCATTAACTCTCCTCTATTCAAAAGAAAAAGTTCTTTCGTGATTGTCGGTCTCATTATTGGGATGAATATTGTTTAAAACCTGTGTAGATAGCATGATCCGATGGTGTACCCCCGAGAAAGATCAAATTTTATTTTGAAGGCTTGTCGTGCTTCACCATATGGTGGGCACTTTAGAGGAATTCGGACAACAGCTAAGGTGTTGGATTTAGGCTTGTACTGGCCAACTCTGTTCAAGGATGCACGTGCTTGGATCAAAAGTTGTGATGAATGCCAAAGGGCTGGCAACATATCTCGCAGACATGAGATGCCAATGACCATAAATCCAAGAGGTGGAGCTTTTGACATGTGGGGGATCGAATTCATGGGACCATTTATCAGCTCGTATGGTAACAAGTACATATTGGTAGCATTTGACTACGTCTCCAAGTGAGTCGAAGGATTGGCTCTCCCAACCAATGATGCTAAAGGAGTGGCAGGCTTTCTAAAGAAGAACATTTTCACATGATTTGACACCCCGAGAGCTATACTCGGTGATGGCGGAACACATTTCTACAATAGAGCGTTCGCACGGCTGTTGGAGAAGTATGAAGTTCATCACAAGGTGACTACCCCATACCACCCACAGTCGAGCAGGCAAGTTGAAGTATCCAACAGAGAGATTAAAAGTGTCCTTACAAAAACAATGAATGCAGCATAGACTGATTGGGCAAGGAAGCTGGATGATGCATTGTGGGCTTACCGTACAGCCTTCAAAACTCTAATTGGTATGTCACCGTACAAATTGGTATTTGGAAAAACATGCCACCTCTCGGTGGAGCTTGAGCACAAAGTATATTGGGCATTGTGGCAGTTGAACTTGGACATGGAGACAACAGGTACTAACAAAGTCATTGGGTTACATGAGCTGGAGGAATTCAAATTCCAAGCATTCCAGAGTGCTAGATTATACAAAGAACATATAAAGCTGATGCATGAAAATGGTGGATCTAAACTTCAACTCTGGAGAGCTAGTGTTGTAATACAACTCCAGATTAAGATTGATTCTGGGTAAGTTGAAGTCCCGATGGTCGGGACCTTTTAGAGTGGTGCAAATATTCCCAATTGGAGCTGTTGAGATTGAATCAGAGGATGGGACGAATAAGTTCACAGTGAATGGTAAGAGGTTGAAACATTACCTTGGAATGGCAAATGAGAAAGGGGACAGAGAGATAATCATGTTGGAAGATCCCCAGTACGTGAATGAGGAGTGATGCTCCATGCGTGCGTCGTGTTGTGACCTTAAATCAAGAGATACGTGAGAGGAAACCCATGACTATTATATTTCATTCGTGTATGTAACCATGACTATAAAAAAATTAATAAAAAAGGCAAACCACCGCGACCGCGGTGGAATTGCGGCAGGATCACGGTGAGAGGCGAGGACACTGTCTCGACATTGTGCAGCTCACCGCGATTGCGATGAAACCGCAGTGACATTGTGTAGCTCACCGTGACCGCGGTGAAAGCACAGCACACTGCCTCAGTAATTTCCACCCACCGCGGCCACGATGACGCGAAAAAATTCGTCGCCTAGGTAAGTATTCGAAGTAAATTTTTTTCTGTTTATTTTCCTTTCAAACACCTCCCCTTCCTTAATTACCCAAAACACCCTCCCCCTGCCCCCCTGCCCCCTCCAATTTCTCAAATTCTCTCTCTCTCTAAACCCTAAACCCCGAATCCCTCCTTTCTTCTTCTTCTTCCTTACTCCTCCTACCCCTCATCTCTATTCCTCTCACTCCTTATTCCATCAAGGTACGTAACTCAAACCCCATATTTTCTTTTTATATTTTGTTGTAGTTGTATGCTAGCCTGATATTTGCAATTATGTAGTAAATTTTAGTAGATTTTAGTTCTTTTTCTTATTTTTCAGTTGAATTTCGTTTGGGTAATAACTTGTGACAGGATTGTATGTATAAGGTGGTGGATAGGTGTATGTTTGTAGGTGTTGAATGAAGTGTTGTGGGGTGTAAATGAGTAATAGAACCTTTGAGTTGGGGGAAAGTTTGATATATCCATATGGGCAATGCGTATGAAGAAATTGTCTTGCCCACAAGGTGTTTGGGAAATTACCCCAATGGAGTTATAAGGGAAATGTGACATGGTTATGGTGAAGTCCGAGTAGCCACCCATAGTTACACATTTCACACACTCACTAATAGACGTTTCTCTATTTGACATGTAAAATAAATCCATCTAGGAAGATGCGCAACATCAGGTCCTCAGCTAGTTGACCGGGAACCTCCTCAAGAGGCAGGGGCAAGCTAGTGTGGCACAATTTGACCGCACTAAGTTTGTCTCCAAATTGGCGGAGGAAGGTACAACACAAAGGCACCTAAGAAATTGTTACATGAGGTGCATATTGACCGAGCAATACTAGAGGTGGAATGCCCGAATATCTTCCATGAGTTGAGGATGTGTTAGTTGAATATCTTCTTTAAGGAGCTGGAGGTGGTCAATATTCAAATGGTGAGGGAATTCTATGCGAACTGCCTGGAACATGAGAATGGGGTTGTTACTGTGTGCAATGCCCAGGTAAATGCATCCATCAAGGCCATATGCAGGGTGTATCGGCAGCCAGCGTTCATGGGGGGAATCTGATGATTATCGTTTGTATAGCCGAACAAGTGCCTTGTGAGAAACTCTTCTTGAGACTATCTATGTGCCAAATAGTGAATAAATATGGATAAAGCCCAGGATCACACTTTTCTCCCATTTTCTCAATTGGGAAGCTAAGTGTTGGCTCGCCATTATCAACAGTTGGTTGTTACACTCCAACAATATGAGCGATGTCAATCTACCACGGGTGTCAGCGATCTACTGTTTCATGGCCCACATGGATTTTGATGTTGCCAGGCTCCTCCATGATGAGATGCTCATTAGATTATCACCAAGCTGTGTTGTCTAGCTAGGGTCCCTAAAGACCTTAGAGATTATGGGAAATTGCCACTGAAAGCCTCGTTCTTGGCAATAAAAATCATAATCGGGATAGAGCCGGTGGTGAATGTTAATGACTTGGATAATGAATCTGATGATGATGCTGAGGTAGCTGAGGTCCCACCACCTACGAGAGTTGAAGAGGCAGGCCCATCACAGCTACACCGAAGTACCCGCATGACAACCCTGGAGCATGGAATGGTTGGTCTCCGCACTTCAGTCACAGACTTAGGCACTAGAGTTACACTTTGTCCACTCAACAAGCAAAGTCGAAGAAGAAAATTATGGGATGACTTTGAGCACTAAGACGAGCATGTCACCTCGATCCTGTCACCGTCTTTGATCATGATTGATCTTGAGAGAAGTTCACCTTCCTTACTCTGCTCTTTATTTGTTGACTTTAAGACATGCCATATTATTAAGTGTGGGGTGGGGGATGGCTGTTGTTGTAAATAGATTGTGGAACTTGGTGCTTTATATTTTATTGATTGGTATAGTAGGATCATGTAATTAAAATTTGACTGGGCCCCAAAACGGGCACCTTTCGCCGTGTCTCTTGAGGGATATGAGTAAAAAAAAAGGATATAAGGACTCTTCCTAATGACGGATATTTGGAAACAGTTCTTGAGGGAAGTTGGTTTAGAGAAAATACCAAAAATATTTTTTTAGGTAGCGTAGTAACTCTCTATTGGTTTTTCTTTGGACCACGGTT
Organism: Nicotiana benthamiana; assembly: GCA_034376525.1. Taxonomy (NCBI): domain Eukaryota; kingdom Viridiplantae; phylum Streptophyta; class Magnoliopsida; order Solanales; family Solanaceae; genus Nicotiana; species Nicotiana benthamiana. The sequence continues at coordinate 8,497,813 of CM067325.1, forward strand.
CTTTTCCAAGGGTTTAGCTTGATCTGGGTGTAGGTAGTTATTGTTTATTTTTATTTTTAGTTTTACTTAGCATTGATGGGCTACGAGCTGAAATAGAAAGAAATCCCTTGGCATTACTACACCTGAACATAATCGATACTATAGTATAACACCTAGTCCCAATGGTTGACTCTCGCTAAAAGTGCCTTAAAGTTATGTGTTTGTAGCTGACTTGAACACTCAAAAGAGAATGTCTTGATAAATCAACCCGGAGTGAGTCATATGCAGGTGTATGTGAGATATACTGTATTCCATGCTTTACATTTGATGCTGAGAACTTGCCCTGTGTGTTTGCAAAGCGAAATAGTAGCTTCATTCAGTCTTAGAAATGATATAAGCATTTCTTTGTTAATCCAGATATATATAACGTAAACCTACATGTATGTAATATATCTTAGTTAACCTCGTTGAGCCTATAAGCTTATTTCTTTGGCAACCACATTACGAACCTTACTCAATTATTTGAATAGCCTTCTATTTAAACCATTTTCCTCCCATAAGCACTTGAATAGCCGTGATATATGCAAAAGTTAAAGTGTGGGATGGTGGTTTGATTTTGAGTGGAGCCAATCAAATAGAAAAAATGTGAAGTTTAGAAGAATAACATAAGAAGCGCCACAATTTTTTTTTGTGTGTGTGTGAATAAATAAAGTAGTGGATAAGTGGTAGCTTGATACAAATGCACCTGAAGAAATGAGATATTATAAACATATTATGGGGAATTTCTATTTAAGATAAGAATGATATGGAATATTAATGTGTTTTGTATTAAAAGTGCTTATGGAGGTTAGTCACTATACTCAAATATATCCTACCCATTCCTTAGCCTACGTTACAACCAAGTGAAGTCCTAATTGATCTTAGACTGAATAGGCTCGATTAGTAGAGTATTACACTATATGCAAGCCTATGGTGTATCTTTGGGCATGTGAATGTTCTTTTGGAGAGCGAGCAAGTTTTTTCCATTTGAGTTCTTAATTATTTTTAATCATATTAATTGTTGAAATACTATCTTGTGTGATATGAGGGCATGTGATTCACAAAGGAAAGGTAAGCCTTGATTTCTGTATAGAGTAGTTTGAGTAAGTGCAAATATTGCATGGTATGAAAGATTCGACTTGTAAGGCAAAGGTTGTTCACTACTAGGTGCAACTTTGGTAAATTGTTCAAGGTGTGGTTCCTTAAGAGAAAAGCTTAGGGAAGGAACTTTGATAGAGTGTGGCAAATTGCTAGAGGACCAGCAATAATTTAAGTGTTGGGTGTTGATTAGGCTAGATAAATGATATTTACACCTTAATAATATCATGCTTTAGTGTTGTTTTATAGGCGAATTGATAACAAAATGCTCTAACTGATATTTTTTTGCTCCGCAGGGAATAATCTAAGTGAGGAAGCACTACAGAGTATTTTAAAGTTAATAATGTGAAAAAACGACCAATCAAGAAGTACCTGAGTATGAAGAAGCAAAAAATGGACTGAGGTGAAATCCACCACAACCTCGGTAGAACCGTGTCAGATCAATACGCGAGGTAGAATGATCGGCGTTCACCAGGGTCGCGCCGCGATGAACTGTTCAAACGCCAGAAAGTTTGGGGATCAAAGTGTAGAAAACTTATTCCAAACCCTTATAAACCTTATAAGCTTGCCCAAAACAATTTTAATCTTGTTTTTAGACTACTTTGAAGACAAGAACAAGTGTAAGAAGATCAACCAAACATTAGAGTTTTTCTATCTCCTTTTATTTCTTGCAATTTTACATTATGAACCATTTAGAAGTTTTCTCTTATTTTGTTATGAATAACTAAACAATTATCTAGGGTTGATGGAACCAATTGTTGGTTGAAGTTTTGACTCAACTTGTTATAATCGAGCCGAGTTAGTTATATGATTATTCAACTACATTTTGTATGGTGATTAATTGAATGGTTCCTTGATTAATCGTCTCTAATTACCTCGTATTGCTTGAGAAAGAATATGAGGTTAGACTGCGGTTGAACAACACCAGTTTTGGGTAATTTTAGAGATTCATTACTTGAACTTAAAAGTAGGTTTAGAGATAACAAAACTTTGGTGGAATAATTTAGAGCTACACATGTTGTCAGCTAGAATAGTTCGAGAGAATGCTCTCGCAAATTATTGTATGTTGATCGAGAGATAAGTACGATAACCTATAGCTCTTAATCCTCGTAGAGTATTACAGCGAGATTATAGTGAAAGAGCCGAGGCCTAAACTAGCAATTGGGGGAATCACTTACCTAGACCTTTTTACCATTGAATTACCTTTACTTTAGTTTATTGTTATTTTCAATATTATTTGAAGTAATTAAACAAAAATTCAATATTAACTAATCAAAGTCCTGTATCTAAAAATTGGTTGAGTTAATAATAATATTACCCAAAAATTATAAGAGATAGGTCAGTTCCTGAGTATTTGACTCCAAACTTAATATCAAATTATATTCGTAAAGATCGCTTTATCAATATTATTTGGAAGAATTTAGGACTAAACTTTCAATTTGGGTTAGGCGTAAAATAAAGTAGAATCACTTGAGTCAATGCTCCCGAGTCCCGTGCACCATATCCAGCAATCTAGCCACCACAGATTTCCTTAATTTTCCGGAATAAATCAAATCTAACCGTTAAATAATAAAGTCACCGACACGCGGACGGTCAAGATATAAAATTACAATCTAGGGCACGATCCGTCCAAGCAGATCCCAAACATAGAGACCCTCTCCTCTCCAATTTCAGCTCTATAAATCAACCCCCTCGACTCTCTCTACACCTTCGCTGAGACATGCGAGTTGCGAGCTGACACTTTTTCCATTTTTTTCGGTGTTCGTTTTGTCTTTACCTTGAGTGAAGAAAGAAATACAATAAATATATGCGTGTTCAAAAATGGCGAAGGCTCGTAGTAAGGGGAAGAACGAAGAGCAGAAAGGGGATAATTCTGAAGCAGTGATTCGTCATCAGAAGCTATGTCTCTCTATCGACATGGACAAACGTCGAATTTACGGGTCTGTCTTTTCTTCTTTACCCACCGAGATTTTCCATTTTCTCGAATTTACTCTCCAAATTTCTGTCATGCTATTCTACTAATTTCAAGAAACCGGTGAACATCAAGATTTTAAAAGATAATTACATTCTCACTCAGTAAAATTTCAAGAAAACTGGGAATATCCACTCTTGTTGAAGCTCACGATGTTCAAACTGTTCCCCACCAAGTAAAATTTCAAGAATTATAAATTTGAGAAAACCTACAAGGTTTAGACCGTATAGTTGAGATTATGTTCCTCAGCTGATTCTTTATAGAGATTCAATTTTTTTTGGACAATAAAATTTGCCTCTTTAATAATTTGAAATTTAAATAATCTGTTTTGGTTATATTTTTTTTCTCAAATACAACTAATGGGATTCAATTGAATTTGAACCCATTTCCTTCAAGCTAGCTCTTCCACTTGACCCTTGGTATTGGGATTGTTATTTGACTGAGTTATGTAAACCCTGGGCATTATGCTAACTTGGGTGTTAGCTTTTTGGCTTTTCAGTTACACAGAACTTGATATAATTCCACCAGAAAACGGAATTTTGGGCTTGCACGCGGACAATTTGGTAATAGACAGTGTTACAGTTGATGGGGAGCCTACGGAATTTGAAGTTTTCCCGCACTATTTGCCCTTGGAGAATGGGGATAGATGGTGCTCTGTATCATCAACTACTTCAGCTGCTGATGCCGCGGGTTCAGTGTACTTATCATCTCTAGATAGAGAATTGGTACCAAATTTGCTGATAATGTGCAGAAAATCCGCGAAAGATGAGATTGAAAACCAGGAAGTGCATTTAGAGAATGGGGTGGACTCTTCAGCTGAAAACAATCAGGTTTTTGCATATTTATTTTAGTTTTTTGGTTCACTGCACAAGCTTTAAGTGCTGCTGACTATATTTTTGGTTCACTGCACGAAATGTGATTTCAGATTTTTCCGCTCACCCATAATATCATAATGTTAGTCGCATTGTCCTTATTAAAAAAATAACTTAAAGTCACATCATTCTTGCCTGAGTTGGCTTGAAATGTAAAATCTTGGTTCACTCATGAATTTAACTTTCATCCAGCAAAGCTGATGTGTTGCCACATAACTATATTTATCTAAAGTTTAAGCACCATAATCATCCCAAAGGTTGCAAATTGACACGTCTCCACCATATGATAAAAGGAAATATTGTCTCAAAATTTAAAGGCCCTTGTCAGATTTGAAGTGCGATATAATTGAAGAATTTTTTTCTATCTGGTTACTTTAATTTATAGAGAGATTTTCTGTCTTATAACTTTGATCAGATTTCCTTTAGGATATTTAAGTAATGAGGTTTACACTTATGTGACTTATGTAGGTTATGTTGGATGCAGAATGTGAAAAAGGTCCGTATTGATTATTGGGTAGAGAAGGCCGAAACTGGAATCCATTTTGATGGTGATGTTTTACATACTGACAACCAAAATAGGCGTGCACGATGTTGGTTCCCCTGCATGGACGACAATTTACAATGTTGCTGGTAAGATGCAAGACTTGTGAAACTTATGGATGCTGTTTGAATTTAAATTTACTATATTCATTATTGTTGCTTTTTCTGCAGCTATGATTTGGAATTTACAGTGGCCAGTAATCTCGTGGCTGTTAGTACTGGAACCTTACTTTATCAGGTGGGTCGATACATTACATCTCTTCTTCTGAGCTAGTCCACTGAGGTGAAAATCATGGTGAGGAAGTGGTTCTAGTGGAGTGAGGATTTGTGATCCGTAAAAGTCCACCATGCTTTACCTTTATGATGACAAGAATGAGTATTAGTTGGTTAGTTGATGACAGAGCTATATTTATGATTTTTAAGAATCTGCTTCTTTTCTTGACAAATATTTTCTTGATAAATATTTAGTGAAATGTTAATTCCTGTATCTTTGACTTTAATATTTCATTGTGAAATATTAACATATAAGGCTTCTTCTAGCTGTTTCTGGAAACGTTCTGTGCCTAGGAGAAGTTGTTTTAGTTTCCGGTTCCTTTGTGAGTAGTGAGAACCCAGAAAGTTGGATTAAAAGAGTAAAAGATGGTGCCTCTGAGAATATTGTTGTTTCGTTGCTAATATTCTTTCAAGCAAAACTATAGTTTGTTAGCTAGTGAAGTTCTATACAACAGATCAATTTATATGAAGTTACATGTCTGCATGACTTTTCAATTGGAAAAAAGGGACAGCCTCCATGGTAAAAATGGTGCTTAAATTCTTTGCAAAATAAGTTCCTGGCACGATTCAACATAAACCTTCAGGTAAAGGTTGCGAAAAGCAAGTAGATGTTACAACTTACAACCGTAGTTCTTGAAGATTGCTTTGCCGCTTGCCCTTCTTATGCAGTTCTCATGCCTTATGTTGTGCTAGCTGTGATCATCTTCTCGCCTTAATGCAATTAGAGGCCCCTCAGTGAGCAAATGTTGTCAAACTGCTAGGTCTTTTCTTTATCTGAACTTTTCTGGGGGCTGGTCATGGCGTAAGAGTAACTCTTTCTCCCCTTCTATACCCTTTTTTCCTCTAAAGTTATTTTTTTTGATGGATTTTGAATCAATGAAACAAGTAGGTTTTGTTTTAATGTTGGTAAGTACTAAAGAGGGATACGTGAAAAACAGGGAGGCATGATCATTTTTTAAGTTTGTTCAGGTTAAACCATCCTTTTCTAGAATAACTTTGAATTTATTTGTGTCTTGTTATAATGCGCTTCATAGTCACAAGGAGTTAAATCTAGTTACTTTCGTTGGGGAATGACCAATTTTCCTTCATGTTGCAGTTTGACGTTGGTTTTCAAATAAAATGAAATTGTGAGTTTACTTTATCAATCAGTATCAATTTTTTGCTGGATGCACGTTGCCCATATAGTGAAACCAATATACTCCAATTATGTCCTTTGGCTGCCTCTTTTTTCCCCACAATGTTTTGTCTATAGATGTATGCCAAATCTAGGTAGTTGATGTCTAACTTAATTTACCTTTTTTCTTTTTCTTTTTTCTGGTCAGATCTGGACCGAGGATGTTCCTGCTCGTAAAACATACGTCTATAGATTAAGTACTCCCGTTAGTGCTCGATGGATATCCTTGGCAGTCGCACCATTTGAAATTCTTCCTGACCAGAATATTAGTCAGCTCTCGCATATTTGTCTCCCTGCTGACTTAGCAAAGCTGCGGCACACTGTGGGATTTTTTCACAATGCTTTTAGGTATGTAATATCTCTTCACTGAAACATCTTTACTTGGGCTTCTTTTCACTTTGCACTCCCCGTCCAACCTTCCTGTTACTAATATTCAATCAGTGGACCTCAAAGAAATTCTTTTCGTTTGTTTTCGAACAGCTACTATGAAGACTACCTTTCTGCGTCATTTCCATTTGCGTCATACAGTCAAGTTTTTATTTCTCCTGAGATGGCAATATCATCATTGAGTTTAGGAGCCTCCTTGAGCATCTTCAGCTCTCACTTACTATTTGATGAGAAGGTCATTGATAAGGTATGCTTGTACACGAAAGAAATTTTGGATTTTGATCCTCAAAATTGGGGAAAAATCTAGTGAACAGTCGGAAAGGAAAATAAGCAGAAGTGGCTTGTGCTTTTTGCTCCTGTTCAGGCTTGCCTATTATTCTGGTTGCCCTTTTATTATTCCTCCCCAAAAGAATGTAGGTGGCATGCATTAACAATTGGTTATCAAGAAAATATCTTGGTCATTGTTTTCCCTTGTTTTTCTGTTTCTCTTGATGGGTTCAGATTTATTTAACAGACAATAGAGACAAGGATTAAACTTGCTTATGCCCTTGCAAGACAATGGTTTGGAGTATATATCACCCCAGAAGCGCCAAATGATGGTAAAGTGTTGGACATGCTGTTAACATGTGATAATCGAACTTCTGTATCTTAACTATGTGTTATTAATGTTCTCAGATTGGTTGTTGGATGGTCTTGCTGGTTTCTTGACTGATATATTCATCAAGAGATTCCTTGGAAATAATGAAGCACGCTATAGGAGATACAAGGTTTGCTTCTGTTTTATGGTCTTCATTAGCAAGCAACAAGTTAATTTTTGCATTTTATTTGTAGCTCCACCAACATTTTATAGATTGAAGCTTGTAGCTCCTTTAGGCTCATTTCACTTTGGCTATTCTTATGACAAGGCAGAATAGGCACATGATAGAGTAAGAAGGAAGCTTTTAGTCTCATCAGTTGTGTTATTTGTGTTGATTTCTTTATCATTCGAACCTAGCTTCTCTTGCAATACCTTGTGTAAAATGTATAAACTTGAGAGGATCGACGAAGCCGAGAGCGGGATCCAGAATTTGAGGAAGCGACTGGAAGGGAAGCAACTGGGCTAGACTGCTGATCTTCTGTTTGCTAATTTAAGTTCAAACTTCAGAAGCTTTATTCTGACATATCTTCTCTCTCTCTTTTGTGTGTGCTCCCCCCCCCCCCCCCCCCCCCCCCCCCGCGAGGGGGATCTTACTTCCTCCATACCTTGAGCTTACTTCCTCCATGATTCGCAGGCGAATATTGCTGTTTGCAGAGCAGATAACAGTGGTGCAACTGCCTTAAGTGCTGTTGCTTCTTCAAAGAATTTGTATGGCACCCAGTGTATTGGTTTCTTTGGCAAAATAAGATCTTGGAAGTCTGTGAGTGATATTTTGCCTTCCATTGTAGCTTAAAAAATATACTGTTACCTATCAGGTCTGATCTTGGAAGTTTGAATTTGTCTTAATAGGTTGCGATTCTCCAAATGTTAGAAAAGCAGATGGGACCTGAGTCATTTCGCAAGGTATGAGCCTCATAGTAACTATTATTCTCTGGTGCCACTTTCATTCTTGGAATATACATCTTAGAACCTTATGGCTTTTAGGTGTAGATGCATCTTGTTAGAAATTATTTTATTGGCTTCTCTACTTCATTTCTGAAAAAAATAGTTTATCTGTAATATATAAGATATTTTTGTAAAACACATACACTTATGTATATCCTTACTGGCTGGCACAATGTTAAATCTCAGGTACCCTCCACATACAGATGAAAAGTAGACCAACCATATTAGCTCATCAACTTGTCAAATAGGCGCTCAACAATATTTGTGTCAGAATAGAGTATGATAAAAAAAGAATATATCTTTCCTTAGTTGATCCGTCAACCAGGTTGTCCATTAATTCATCTATGATTCTGAAGTTTCTTGTGTCTTGGTTAAAATGAAATATTCCAGTGTTCTAGACGTGCTTTATTTTTAATCTCAAGGGAAATAGATGTTTTGGGATAGGAAGAACAGATCTTAATTAGACAAATTATTAGCTTGGGTTTGTGAAAATTATGAAGTAAATATCCTTGTGACAAAAGGACAACAAAATGCTGTGTGAAGTTTTTAAACTAATATTATAAAGTGAATCATAATACAAAAATCAAATCGACTCCGTGAAATGTTTGCCTTGTCAAATAATGTCACCTAGAGTAGGAAGGAGAGAGTATATGAACTTTGGTTGATCTGCAGTTATCGAGTAATTATGAAATGATGCAATTTCCCCCCTAAATGCTTCACTGGGTAGCCTAAAGCATACCTATCTTTTCTAGATACCATTGTATAAAAAAGAAATGCATTCCCATCTTTTCTAATAGAACGCTGGTTTCCTGATATTTCATTTGCCAGTCCTTAACTAAAAAGCATTCCCATCTTTTTTAGCACTTAACTGGCCTGAATGTGCATATAGAATATAGATTGAAGTAGACGATTGGGCGTCTTTTGTAGAGAATCATGTTGTGATGTAAATACTCTACTTTTTGGTATACTTCTTGTATACGGGAGTTATCTCCCTTTTGATTAATACAATATACCTTATCAAAAAAAGAATATAGATAGAAGAAAAGTTATTGACTGTAGATAGCTACAACACCACTTGCATTCGTTCTCTCTCTCAACCCCCCCCCCCCCCCCCCCCCCCCCTCCTTTCTTCGTTCTTTGCCTCCTGTGAGAATGTCTTCTTTGTGCAGTAAATATGTAGGGGTAGAATAACTTCAATCATCAACAGTGTTTCTTGGCGCACTACCCACGTATACCATGTCTCTATTTCCGGCTCCTTCTTTAGTGTTGAAATGCATGGACAAATTAAGGAGAGATTTTCTTTAGAATGTCAATAAACTATCAAAACCTATTTGCCTTGTAAATTGGAAAACAGTCATCAAAGACAAAAGGAAGGGGTCTGGGAATTAAAAACCTTAGGAGTCATAGTGGAAGTCTTTGGATGAAGTGGCGTTGGAGATTCAACATGGAGAAAAATGCACTTTGGAGGAGGATTTTGGTGGAAAAGTTTTCGTTGGACAATCCATGGCGCATCAAAGAGTCTAGAGTGCCTCATGGCACCGGTTTATGGAAACATATTAGAGGGCATTGGAAAAAGTTTGAGACAAATATGGTTTTTTTTCTTGGCAATGGAAGGAAAATTAGGCTCTGGGAAGATGCATGGTTGTGTCATTTGCCACTAAAAGACCAATTTTCAGATTTTTATAATCTATCCTTGTGTCACTATGGGGCAATTGCAGATTTTCTGTACATAGCAAGGCTGGAATTTGAGTCTTAGAAGGAATATTAATGATTGGGAAATGGAGAGGATAGGTTTCTTGCTACAAATGCTAAGCAGCACTGTTTTAGACCACAACAGAATGTACTCTATCAGTTGGAAGGGTAGGGCATTTTTTCAGTTCTCCAGACTCCACTTTGTGGGACTATACTGGGTAGTAGTTGTTGTTGTAAAGCTGTTAGTGTATGCTGGATTTTAGCAACAGTGAGTTTTGCCTTGGAAATAAAATGTGGTACAACATGGCACCTTTAAAGGCCTCTTGCTTCTCATGGATTGTGGCTAAGGAGGCATGCCTTGCAGAAAACAGTCTCCAAAAGAGGGGTGTCAAGCTGTGCAGCAGATGTCCTTTTTGTGAAGAATAATTTGAAGAAGTTACCCACCTTTTTTTGCATAGCAGAGTTGCAAGCCAGTTATGGAACATGTTCTTTTCCATATTTGGTATGTCTTGGACCATACTAACTCCATTACAGAAATGCTGAAGTGCTGGACCAGGGAGGGTCTACGCAAGAAAACTCAAAAGACCTGGAACACTGTTCCTCAAGTTACCTGGGGTCTGTCTGGCCTGATAGAAACAACAGAATTTTTGAAGGCAAAAGAAGAAATATACAGTGCCTTAAACTTGATTGCATTTTGTTGGTCACTTTTTGGTGCAAACTACTTTTTGTACCAGGTGTAGATGATATCTTAGACGCAATAGCTGATTTGCGCAGCCTATAATTACGCTTGTTGCGCCGGCCTATTGCAAATATTTATATAACATATTATTTACCCATCCAAAAAAAAATATATAGCTCTAGGAATCAATACCCATCTCCATTCACTAGGTATCCTTGTTGCCGCTACAATTCTGTTGGAGTTTTTGCACAGCTTTGTTGCTGCAGTTGAATGCATGATGAATTTCTGAACCAGTCATGTTGAGGGCCACACAGTATTTTGATTTCTTCTGTTCTGTGTTGGGAAATGTGATGTTTAAAGCCGATTTAGGTGGTATTATGGTGCCTTTCTAGACACATACTCTCCTGTTTGGTTGAAAAGATACTAGGGATGTGAATATGTTTCAGGGTTGTCCCCATATGTATTATTGGTCAGAAAGAACCTTAACTTTAGAATAGGGTAATAATACTGACTCAGTACTTGTGCTCTCTACTATAGAGAAGGCATGCCTCTTTTGGAGATCTCTTATGCTGTCTAAATCATAGAAAAATTTCTCATGGTAAGGCAGTTCTTTTAAAATGTTTTAGCTGTCTTTAATGACACTGATTACTTATCTTTACCTGCAGATTCTTCAGCAAATTGTTTCCCGGGCTCAGGATGTAAATCGATTGTTGAGAACCCTTAGCACAAAAGAGGTATTTCTCTATTTCAGCTCTTGAGACCATTTGGTACCACTTCTCCCCTATATAACAAAGCAAAAAATGGACTAGCCTTATAAATCATGCAATTTCAGTATTGCATATGAAACATTGTCTTCAGAAAGTTATCTGCCAAAATGCATGCAGGACCACTTCAGTGACTTTTTGCCATATCATCGATATTATCTTCAGTAGCATGTTAATTTCTTCATCGCCTTTTGTGGTTGGTGTGGCTTTGTTTATCTGATTTTGCACTACAAATTGCAGTTTCGGCACCTTGCCAACAAGGTTGGTAATCTTGAGCGCCCGTTTCTTAAAGAATTCTTTCCACGTTGGGTCGGGTCATGTGGCTGTCCGGTGCTTAAGTATGTTTTCTCCTGCACGCCTCTGTGCTTACTTTTGGCATTGAAATTTTTTGACTGACTTCTGATTTATCTTTGGTGTCTTAACAAGAATGGGATTCTCCTATAACAAAAGAAAGAATATGTTCGAATTAGCAATATTGAGGGAATGCACAGCTCGACTTGACTCAAGTGCTTCTATGACTAATGGTAAGCCTGACTCTGAAAAGCAAGAAGGGGACGTTGGCTGGCCTGGAATGATGAGCATAAGGGTGCATGAGCTTGATGGCATGTACGATCATCCAATTTTGCCTATGACTGGAGAACCTTGGCAGCTGCTTGAAATTCAGTGTCATTCAAGACTTGCTGCAAAACGGTTTCAAAAACCCAAAAAGGGTTCTAAACCTGATGGCTCTGACGATAACGGTGATGTTGTGGCTAATGTAGATACACGTGCAACGTATGTTTGATGTACTTATCTCTTACATAATCTTTTCTTTAATCTTGGACAAGATTTTATTTCTTCAGCATTTAGTGTATCTGAAAGTTGTTCTTACTGTGGATTTACAGCTCTGATTCCCCGTTGTTGTGGCTACGGGCAGATCCTGAATTGGAGTATCTTGCTGAAATTCATTTTAATCAACCGGTCCAGATGTGGGTAAGTATTATCCTGTGTTATTCATGAAGTGCTGTTTGTAATTCAATAATACCAGCTTAATTTTCATTTATTTACTTAAAAAAAATTAATCCTTATGGCAATTTTCGAATTTTTCCAAAGATAAATCAATTGGAGAGGGATAGGGACGTGGTTGCTCAGGCGCAGGCTATAGCAACATTTGAAGCATTACCACAACTTTCATTTTCGGTTGGTAATGCTCTCAACAACTTCCTTAGTGACTCTAAGGTGTGCTTTCATCATTAGTCACTGCCAAACAGCTACATCTCTTCTCTCACCTTGTTTCCTAATGCTTTATGCTAAGCCTAGTGAAATCATTATTTACCTTCTATTTTGCTTTCTATACTTGGGGATGCCTAAGGCCTTTTGGAGGATTCGAATTGAGGCGGCGTTTGCTTTGGCCAGTACAGCATCCGAGGTATGCCAGTTCTTTTATCTCTTCTATTCAAACTAGTAGTTTATTTTTGGTAAGTAGTTTCATCAATTTAAGGAAGGATGTGGCGTGCTTCATGTCCCATTTTTTCAGTACTCTCCTGCGCACTGTTTATTGGATGCTTCTGATTTTGTGTTGTTATTGGATTATAAGATCTCTATGTTCTCTCTACCTGCAAAATGTAGTTGCTCCATTGTTATGAAATGATTTAATTATGTTTTCTGAATCATAATCTGAACGTTTTAGTGTCATCCAGCTGAATTGAGACTTCATTAGATATTCTTGAATTCTGGTATGTTTAGTGTCCTTGATATAGATCTCTTAATCAGGACTGGGAGTGAACACTGCATCCTTTCCTCATGACAATTTTTTCCTTATGGTAAACTCCACCTCTCAAAAGTCAAAACCTCCCTGTACTGGTGTCCAACAGTGGCACGTTCCCTCTTTTGCACCCTCGGTGATTCAAACCCCTTAACCTTTTGGTTGAAGGTAGGGAGTTCTTACCACTAGTATATCCCTTTGTTTTCAACCCCTTCCTTGTGATCTAAAGAACTTGCAACTCATCTGAGAGCCAAAAAGCTTTTGTCTTCGTCATGGTAGCTCTTATATCCTGCTGGAGTTATTCGACATCTATGTTCATGCTCAATAGTTTCAATTTAAATGTCAACCATAGAGAAGGATGTCACACTGAATTATGGTGTTCAAATGACTTGAAGTTACCGGTTATTTTGTGAATTGGAGTAACCTGGTCAGTGATAATTCATATAGCTGGCCCCAACTTGTCCCAACTTGTTTGGGGTTCAGGCATTGTAGTTGTTGATGTCTCACCGACACATTAAAAGCTATTTATGAATCTCCTAGATACAGATGTAAGTTAGAGTTATTTCCCTTGTGTATGTCGTTGTCCGAGATTGTTAGTGATGTTGGTCACCCTTATCTATGAGATGGGGCTTCGTCTCTCTTTAATTATGTTTTGTTCTTTGACAAGGCCAGATGTTTCTAAGGAAAAATGTTCATCTCGTATTTCCCTGATTTCTGGTTTTATTCTTTAACTTATTGAGATTATTGGTGTGCCTCCTTCAGATTAAATGGAATTTTATTTTCATGGTCAGGAAACCGATTGGGCTGGCTTGATTCATCTTATCACATTTTATAAAACTCGAAGATTTGATGCCAATATTGGACTCCCCAAGTGAGTACTGCATATCTCTTTGCTGGCATCTTCACCAATTTTCTGAAATTTAGAGTTCACATGCTTCTTTTTTCCTTTCCTTTTTAGGCCAAATGACTTTCGTGATTTCCAGGAGTACTTTGTACTTGAGGTAATGCAATGAGGTAGGATGTGAATTATATGTACGCTGTTGTGAATCAATGCGCTGGTTATCTGAAAATAGACATTGCTTGATTCCCCATCTTTTTGATTGCTGCGAGCTGGAGGTTTGGAACGGTTTATCTTGCCTGCTTCCCTTCATTTTATGTGCACGTATAGGATTTTTTTGTTCAAGTTCATGTTCTTATTATTATATCACACATGTGGTGAGTGTCACACTGCTTATGCTTACTGTGCACTTATGGTGTTTATACCCTGAGATAGTTACTCTCGTTGTACCTTTGAAGTATCTTCTGGAACTTCAGATCTGCGATCTACCGTTTGAAAACCTATTTTTGGATCCATTTCGTAATTTTGGTCTTGTAGGCCCATGAATCAGAGCTTGTGATCTTTTCTTGGTTCTCTCTTCATTCCCGAGCTCCATTACTTATAATTAACTGCCGCAAATCAATGCTATTTGACTAATACCATGGGTTTCGTCTTTTTCTTTGGATACCTTAACTTTGTAACTCTACGGGACACACCTAATAGTCTTTGATAACTGGAAACTCGTGTTGCACAAAAAGTTAATAAAGCCAAAAGACATGCCATAATCTGTAGAAAGTCATATTCCATCACATCAAAAGCTCTCATGTTTCTTTTCTTTCAAAATCCTTACATAAGTGGTATGGGGTTACGCAGAAGGTTTTTGGTGCAGTTTATTCACTATCATAAGGTTTTTGTCAATCCTCTCGGTGTCGACTTGAATTTTGAAGTTGGTATCCAAGGGAGGTTTGGTTTAGGTGACACAGAAGGCTCCACTGTTTAATGAAATTTAGGAAAACTTGCAGTCCATTCTTGAATCGATAGGCTAGCCTAATTCTTCACATTTCCATATCATTACTGAGCTGGAAGATGCTCATATTGATGAACTCTCTAAAGTGGCTTTTTATGCTTTGCGTCTTTTTTTATCTTTAACCATTCTCCGTGCTGTTTTTTTCTTTTTATTCAGGCTATTCCACATGCTATAGCTATGGTTCGAGCAGCTGACCAGAAAAGCCCTAGGGAAGCTGTTGAATTTGTTCTACAACTTCTGAAGGTTGTCGTTATAGTTGCTTGATTATACTGACTGCTAGTTCCAATATATGTGCTTTTTACACATCAGTTGTTTTGACTTCATGCAGTACAACGACAATAGTGGGAACCCCTACTCTGATGTCTTTTGGCTTGCCACGTTAGTCCAGTCCATTGGTGAACTTGAATTTGGACAGCAGGTATTCCTCACTTCCATGAATCCTTGCCAATCTGGCTGATGGATAGCCTGTATTTTTCTCCTTAATGCAGTTTTTTATTTCTCTTATCCTTAACTCTCAAGTATTTAGTGATGGATTTTGTTTCTGCTGTGTTGATCATAAATTTGGTTGGAGCTATTCTTTTTTCTCTGCGCATTCACTTGTACCGCATTCAGTGATGTTTCCTGAGTTCCAGTTATGTGGGGTTCTCAGGGCCATTTTCTTCCCTAGTCTTGTTACTCAGACAGAGACTGCCTTTTAGATCCTTGCTAACTTGTTCGCATATTGCAGAGTATTGTCTATTTGTCATCCCTTCTCAAGCGAGTTGATCGGCTCTTGCAATTTGATAGGTGCATTATTTTCTGAATTGTTGGTCAGGGAGGGCTAAGTACACTAGCTTTTGTCATTGATTTGAGAATTATGTAACAGGTTGATGCCAAGTTACAATGGTATTTTGACAATTAGCTGCATCCGATCTTTGACCCAAATTGGACTAAAGCTGTCAGAGTTTGTTCCTCTTGTAAGTAGTTTCTCTTTCTGCTGCTATCCCCTCTAGGCTCTGGCATATATAAATTATCATCCTTCCTGGTTGCAGAATCGTGTCATTGAGCTTATTAATCCATTTCGGACGTCGAAAACACTGTGGAAAGTTCGGGTTGAAGCAAGCAGATCGCTTCTTGATCTTGAGTTCCAGGGCAAGGGCATTGATGCTGCCTTGACATTGTTTATTAGATATTTGGATGAAGAGCCAACTATAAGAGGTTCTGGGCAGTAATAATTTAGTTGGCCAAATCATTTTTTCCTGTTGATGAAGTACATCGTAGTATTTAGACTTGCAGCATTAATTTCTGTTAACTTTTGCATGGATACTGGTGCAAAAAGTAATCAATTTCTGCTTTGATCGCAGGTCAGGTGAAGTTAGGTGTGCATGCCATGCGGTTATGTCAGATAAGAAATGAATCTGATTCTGACAGTGATGTGAAGGGTGAAACTCTCGTTGCTTTACTGCGTCTCCTTGAGAGCCCAACCTCGTTTAACAATGTTATTCTTCGTCATTACTTGTTCTGCATCTTACAAGTCCTTGCTCGAAGGTGCTATTCTATTATTACCTGTTTATTGTGATGGATTCTGGTTCTTCAATCTATCTGCTGGAGATTGCAAGGAAGCTTGTTTTGGTTGCTCCCATTAGTTGTGGATTTCTAAATAAAGCGCCTTATATTCCTTTAAAACTTGCTTAGTGTCTGGAATCATTTGCCTGTGTGATTTACATGGTGATCCTCCTTTGTCACACACGACGATCTCCACACATGATATGAAAAAGTGAATTAGAACGAAATTTGTGTTTTTCAATGCCTAATACAAACTGTGACATACAGTTCCTAGAAAATTTGCCTTTTGTTTATTAGAGCATGTTTACTTTATCAGAATCTGTTGCACGTTGAAGTATTTCCTTCTATCTGTTCAATTTGGACCACTACCTTTTCTGCTATGCAGTTAGTTTAGCTGCTGATTTTTATTGTTTACTGTTTTAAAATTTAATTTCTTTCAGAGCGCCTACACTGTATGGAGTGCCAAGAGATGGAAGTTTGAGGATGGGGCACGCCGAAACTTGTAGCGAACTTAAGAAATTTTTCGCTGCTCTTGTCAAACAATCAAAACCTTCTGAACCTTCTCTGGAGACCCTTGAAGGTATACTTGATGATTCAGCCATTGCAGAAGCTCCTCAGGAAGCGGATGCTGTTGTGGGCAATGAAAATGCAAATGCTGCTACTAGCTCTGTACCTGATGGTTTATTTGTCCCAGAGGTCCGGAAAGAAGCAGATGATGCTCTATTGAGTAACGAAATTACAAACACTGCTACTGGCGCTATACCTGCTAATTTGGTTGTTACAGAGGTCCAGAACGGGGCAGATTCACTGAACCTCAGGCATGAAGGAATGCAGCCAGTGGGTGACCTCCCATTGGCTAGTTCTGCGGCTCCTTCTAGAGAAGAACCTGTCTTACCTGATAGTAATGAGCGAACAAAGCCAATGGAGAGCCTGTTACATGAGACTGCAGTTATGTCCATGGGACCCCCCACAGCCGATATTCTTGAAAGTCATGATCAAGAGAAGCCAGTAATCAACCTTGTACCAGATAGTTCAGGAATTGCTGAACCTTCCAGAGAACCTGATACAGTTTCTGCAAGTCATGGAAGAAAGAAGCCGGTTTTCAAGATTAAAGTGAAAAAAACTGTGACATCCTCTCGAGCCGAGGATCATGAAAATGTAATGATGGACAAATCTCAAGATGGTTTTCGTGATGTTGACCGTGGGGCAAGCAGCTCAGTTTCTGTTGATGCACCTCAAAGAAATGTTGTTGAAATCTTGAGCAGTGGTAACCAGTTTCCCGAGGATGTCAACTCTTGTTATGATGTTGGATCTCATGTTACCGCTAGCATTGGAAGTGTCAAAGTTGCAATCGAGGGTGAAGAGCTAATGAAGGAATTGCAATGCACCGCTGAGTCGAGCAAAGTTTCTCTGGTCCCACGACCTGATGATCACTTATCAACTGGTATCACGAGAGATGAGGATCCTGAGAATGAACCACATAAGAATGCAAGTTTACATTCGTTGACTATGCCTAACCTACCAGTTCAGGGTAAAGTGAAGGAAAAGAAGAAAGAAAGAGGAAAGAAACGAAAGCTGGAGGGGCACAAAGATGACCCGGAGTACTTGGAACGGAAAAGGTTAAAGAAGGAGAAGAAACGGAAGGAGAAGGAGTTAAAGCTCTTGCAAGACGAGACAAAGGCTTCAACATCCATGGGGAGTCAAAGAAAGAACGAGCAGCGAGATGCTAAAGCTGAGGCAATCAGGAATGATCATCATAAGGCAAGTTCAGTGGAGCAAGAAAGAAGAAAAGATGAGGCTGACTTAAGACAGGTGATGAATGGTGTAGAAGCAAAGGCAACCTCTTCGGATTTGTATAGTAGGTATGCGGATACTGGGGCTAAAGGAGTAACTGTACAACTGAAACCAGGGGGTTCTAGCGGGGTGAAGTTAAACGTAGATAGAGGTGATACAAGTGTAAATGCGCCGCCTCCACCACCCAGTTCTTCACATAAACTTAAAATTAGGATTAAAAATCGAACACTTGGAAAATCATGATTTTGTACAGTAATTTCCTTGTAGAAATAGGTTATTTGTTTTCTTATCTGTTCAATTCAAGTGTAGTTTTTAGTGGTAGAGCCATAATGTATGAAATTTGCTGGTCCGGAGTCTTAACAGACATGTAATAAAACGTTATTTACTCCTTTTTCTTTGTGACCTCTGTATGCTGCTGTGCTGGGGTATCTTTTTATTGTTTATACTGCCTTTATGAAATTTGCTTGTCCGGAGTCTTAACTGACCTGTAATTTGAAGAAAACCAGCATCCAGTAAAGCAGAAGAAAATTTTGCGAACCCATTTTGGGATGCTTGTTTAAGTCCATAAAGGGACTGATTCAGGCGGCAAATTGAGTTCTCCCCCTGTGGAGAATATCCGTGAGGGAGAGACATGTATACTTACCTTTTTTGGAACATGTTAAGGTTTTATGCTCTAACTCACTGTAATAATATGTCGGATTAATCTGACTAAATTTTTTAATTTTACATTTATTTTATTTTGGTGATGATATGGGTTGAACTTAAAAAAAGAGATAGAGGATTCATATTAGACCCTAATTTGTTTGGGACTGAGACGCAACTGTTGTATCTTTAAGTGTGTTTGGTAGGTCAGAAACTGTTTCCTTGAAGAACTTTATTAAATCATTTTCAAGTCTTTGATTTCCTTGAATAGCTGAAAATATTTTCTGACATCTTGAAAGTGAATTGATCTTTATAAATCATTACACTTTTATTTTTGGTGGGTTGTCATCGTCGTCATCATCTAGAGTTTTATTTTTTTATACCGTTGAAAATGTTCTTACAAGAAAATGTTGTCCATCAAGAGAAAGAAATTGACAAATCCTTGAGGAAATTAATTTCAGCTATCACTTCAATTAGCTTACTTCTATTAACATTTACATGTTGTCAGCGTTTACTGTTAAAAATATCCAAATCATTATCCTTATACCTCAACCTTGTACTGTTATAATATTGTGACAACATAAGCCTTATAATCTAGCATGACCAAAGCAGTAGCCGACATTAGCACTTTAGATCGTAACATGTTAGGCTATATGCTGGCTAGCTTCTTCAATCAAGGAAAAATGCTTTCGCTATTTATTTGTAAAATAAGACAGGTTACTTACTATAATAAATAACTATAACTTAATAATATTAATATCTTTTTTATTGTGCATGTATAAAAGTAAACATTTTTTTATTTGATTCATATATAGCAAAGTGTATTGGTCAAACCTATAATCAGCATGATTACTGGTCGTTTCATAATAAAATTGTATCATTATAGATGTAAAGCAAGATGTTTTATTGTTTCGAATTTTGAAATTAGGTTTTCTAGTTATCATTTTTCCCTACAAGCTCTTCTAATTATACAGCCCCAGTAAATTTAACCAGAAATAGTAGTAGAGTTCTTTGGCCTAATAAGGTAGTAGAGTACATAGCATTAAAAAGAGAGATCAAAACAGTAATTAGGTATGTAAGGATATAGGCAGAGCTAGGATTTCAAGTATATGATTTTGAGATTCTAATAATTTTAATTGTTGGATTATAAGTTAATAATTATAAATATTCAATGATTTTTTAAGGCCAATACAATGTTTGAAGCAAAATTAATGGGTTCGGTGACTGTTCTCGACACTCTAGCTCCGCTACTGTATAAGGACATTTCCAACCTTTTCCTCATTTTTGGTCCTAAAAATGGGGATTTACTCCAACCATTCCCCTATTTTTTTTCCCAAACTTTTTTATATTCTTCTCTTTCTTCTATATTTATATTATTATCTTTATTTTTTAATTTCAATTAAACAAATTCCATCTTTTATTTTTTATTAATTTGTAATTTCCACGATTAAACAATTCCATAAATTTTAAAATTTTTTATATTATTTAAAATTTTATGGAATATATAATTTTCTCAGAAGCACCACTAGGACGAAAATTTCTGCTTGTTGTACACATCCGTTTAATTTATATTCGCACATTTCAAATTTAGCAACATCTAATGTCTTATATTTGCACCATTCATTTTTTGAGATAATTATATATTTTTTGTACAAGTATAATTTATTATTTTACATAAAAATAATAAATACACGAAAGTTAAAATATAATATTAATATTATAAAAACATTACATAAACATAATAAAAATGTAATGAATAGTAATGGGGAAGATGATTAATATACTTCATATTTGAGGAAACACTATTCATCTTTTATTTTAGGGACAAAAATAAGCGAGAGTTGAGTTAAATTACCCAAGAATTACTCCCATTATGAGGACGGGGACATGGTAGGAGATGGCTTAAAGAGGAGTGCAAGATCAAAACAGTCATAAAGGCTTCTGTACATTGTACATCTTTCTGTGAACATTACTTTTCAACTTTTCACCCACTTCTCCTTCGTCTAAATAAAATGTATTTTAACCAAAAAAGTAATCTTTTGGTCAAGATTTGTTTCACTTATTCGCACGCCATTTCAATTTTGTACTCTTTTAACTTATTAGGCTGAAATCAAAACGATGTACATTTATGAATTGGCTCATTAAGGACTAGCTAGTTCTTCCACCTCCCCCTTTTAAGAAATTAATTTCCTCAATGTCCCCACATTAGCCTATCTTTTTTTTATCTGCCAATGCTTTAATCGATAATATTATCTGATAATTGTGTTGGTATGAAACATGTAACAAATAAAAGGGAAGTGTATAACTTTTATATTAGTAAAATAAAAAGTGAAATAGTTGTAAATAATTTTTCCTTGGCTGAACCTAATTATATGTTCAGTTTTAAACTATATATGTAGTAGCATTTTTTAAAATAATTAATTATTGTGAGCTTGCATTCATTGTCACAAAAGAAAAAATCCTGGATCAACTTGGTTATAATGCTTTCCCTTACCCAAACTTCCTAAAAAATAGTACTCCACTCCCTATGTCACACTTCATGCTAGAGTTCAAAGTTCCTGGATCAAAACACTTGATTTTCGATATAAATTCATGTATAGATATTTTGTATTTGTAAATAAAACTTTTATATTTGTGAATAACATAAAAAACACTAGCACAAGTCAATGTGGCTAATGAATTTTGAAATATTTAAAGAAGTTTGAGAAAATATCTTAATAAAAAAATCTGCTTTAACTCTTCAAACAGTAATACCTTCGCACAAAATGAAATGGATAGAGTGGTAATAAGTAATAAAAAGAAACAATGAAGAGAAACGGGAAGACAAAAGAAGCTGTGGTATATAAATCTGCTAGAGGTAAAAGGACAACTTGATGCGCAAAATATTTTATGTTCAAGTAGAGTCTCAAAAAGATGGCACTCTCAAGGATATAATGTAAACAACTAGAGGCGAATATAAGATTTTTAGTATATAGGTGTACTACTAAAAAAAAAGGTATCAAGTGGGAATTGATCTCTATTCTTCTTGGTAAATAACTCAACTTTCAACTAGGTGCACCATTCAACCTTCTTGGAGCATGTGTGCCAATAATTAATATTAAACCAAATTTAAAAAATATGTACAGAAAATATCTAATTTTGCAAAGAGACCATGGGTTCACGTGTCCCGCATTTTACCTAATGAATTCGCCCCTGTAAACAACCTACCCGAATATTAGGGGCGGAGCTAGATTTTGAAATTTATGGGTTCTGAATTGATCACCAAATCTGTAGTTTGTCTTATACCTAGTTACTGGGTTCGCAATGAAATATTTGTATAAATTTTATTAATTTTCTAATACAAATATAACTATTAAGCAAAAGTTATAGGTTCATTCGAACAAGTAACTAATGTGCTCTCCTTCCGCCCCTGCCTAATAACACAAGTATAACTAATTATTTTTATGACTTGAACCGATGACCATAGTCCAATAATAAAAAAGACTTCATCATTGCTCTAATGTTTCCGTTCAAAAATGCAAGAGGGTCAAAGGGTGGCAGGGGAAGATGATGTGTTACATAGGGGTGATTGATGCAATCTTTCTTTTGGGGATTTGTCGCTCTTAGCTTCCCCCCTCACCCCGTAAATTACGTCCCCCTTAGCTAGTATGCGGTGGTATCCTTCGATATATTACACTTCTTATGGAATCCCGAGCCTTAAACTCAGTTACCTGCATTTTTTCCCCCTCTCTCTACGTTATTCCTCCACACATCAACAGCTTCTTGACAGCGTGCATGAACCGAAAGAATGAGCTACATAAATTGCACTATGTCAAGCAAAATAAGGTGATGGTAGGAAGGATAGTCCGGCACTAAACTCCCGCTCTGTACGGGGTCCGGGAAAAGGTCGGATCACAAGGATATATTGTGCGCAGTTTTACCCTGTATTTCTGCAAATGACTGATTCTACGGCTCGAACATGTGACTTTATCGTGACATGACAACGGTTTCTTTCTT
This sequence comes from Nicotiana benthamiana, assembly GCA_034376525.1. Classification (NCBI taxonomy): domain Eukaryota; kingdom Viridiplantae; phylum Streptophyta; class Magnoliopsida; order Solanales; family Solanaceae; genus Nicotiana; species Nicotiana benthamiana. The sequence continues at coordinate 8,520,429 of CM067325.1, forward strand.
TAAGTAATGGCAGAATTAATGCACAGCAATATTATCTTAGAGGTTTCTAAATGTGAAAGAAGATTCTGGAAGCTCTTTCTAAATGTTTTTTTTCCCCTTAAAAATATATAAGGCCTGCTAATAGTACTTTATATTTTCATCAGCTGGAAGATGGAACTATTTTGACAGAAAGTTGGAATGGTTTTGACAGAAAGAGTGATAAATAAGCATATGATTTCAGGTCAGTCTTAATCACTTCTCATGATTTTCTTCTTTATTTTTCTGATTCTTATAGGAACGTAAAGCTAGCACGTTCGTATTTTTACTTTGAGCGCTCTGTATCGTACCCCGTTCTTCTTTTATACTGTTTTGGTTTGGGGAGAATAAGTGGATTTAAGGGAAGAAAAAACAAGAAGAGCTATGTTTGATGTTGACTTGGATCAACATTTAGCGCAAAGTAAAGTTGTAAGTATATAGTATTAAATTACAATTCTTTTCTCCTCTAAATCATATCATAATTACTCACTGTCAACCAAAAAGAAAATAGTAGTAATATACTACTAAACTACCAAATTATACATTAGATTTTCAAACATGCCAAATGAAGGGATTCAAGCCAAATAATCCAAGAAGGAACATCAGGCTGCCCGAAACCACGAGCTAGCCTTTGGCCCATTTATATTGTTCATATTTGAAGCTGGGTCGAAGTTAGAGTAATTCTTCAATTTTCAGATCTGGCACTGTTGAAGACCCAAGTGAGTACTTGAGGGAGGATAATCATTTTTAGGGAGTTAGTACTTATTTAATTATTAATTATTAAACAAAGAATATTAACTTTAGAATATTTTTGTTCCTAAAAATTTAAACTGAAAGACTGAAATACAAAATATACTGACTAATTTTTAAATAGCAACCTTTTTAAAACAGCTAGCTGGTGTCATTTATATGCAGTTGAACATACTGTTAACCTTACGGCCCATCCTGGAAAATCAGTACAATATAGCATGCGTGGATAGCTTGTAAAGTATATGGATTTTTATATTCCTATACCATATAGGAAATTTTATTACCCTTAGTATTTAAGGTTTGATATTATTACATTTAGTATACCAAATTACTAATTCTATACCATAGTGTATTTTAAGGGTACAATTAATACAACGTATATCCTTGTTTTTTTTATTTTATGTTAAAGGCTATGTGATAAATTACATGTAATTAAATTTTATTATTTGTGATAAATATAAGTGAAGATTCATAGACTATTGTGCAATACAATGTGATAAACTAAATAAAGATAAAATTTGTAGGTTAAAACTATAATGTAAACTTTGAATAAAAATCATGTATTTGTCACTTCCATTCCAAATCATGCAAAAACAAGTAAGAATCTCTATTGTCGTTGGAAAAGCCTATTTATGGAAAGGAAAAGAAAACCTACTGATAAGTGATCATCATCATCGAAAAGGAAATTACCGAAAAATTCCACCACTTGCAGAAGGTGTTTAGAGAGAAAAACTCTGGCGACTGGCAAGCAAGCCGACGCCCGCCGCCGGCAACCACCCACCAAACCCAATCATCCCTACTAAACGTTCCCCCACTGTAAATATGACGAGAGTGATCATACCTGAGAGTGGAATCCCACAACAGTTAATCACAATGTCCCTGGTTCCCTGGTATGGGGAGTGCCCCTACTGTCATGCAGGTACCACCGGAGAAGGAGAAGGAGGTTGCAGGTGGAACAATGATGGCTAGGAAACTCACTCCACTGAAACTCAGAAACCTAAAATGGCGGAGAAACCCACAATGGCGGAGGTAGTCAAAGGCAATCAGACTCAAAAGCAGGGCATGCAATTGAAGTTCTATCCTCTGCTGATGAAGGATGGAGTGAAAATTGCTAAATTGAACCCTAAGGAGATAGAGCGTCAGAACCAGAAATGAAGGTATGCCCTAATTGGTTATGTCTTGGGAGGTAATCCGTCATTTAAGGAAATGTTGAAGTATGTTTATGGCGTTTGGAATGAGGTTACAACGCCTACACTATTGCTACACGATGATGGGTACTTCATCTACAAATTTGAGTCTATGGAGGAGAAGAACTTAATCATGCAACAAGGACCATACACATTCAACGGTATGCCTATGATTCTGAAGGAAATGGGACCCCAACTTTCAGATTCAAAATGAGTCGATGAGAATTGTCCCAATTTGGATCAATTTCCCTGGACTGCTGATACAATGTTGGGCTGAGGAAAATCTTGGCAGAATAGCAAGCTTACTGGGTAAGCCCCTATGCACTGACAGGCTAACTGCTGAGTGTGAAAGAATCTCCTATGCGAGAGTTCTTGTGGAAGTTGACATCACTCAACCTCTGCCTGAGGATATCCACATAGAGATACTAGATGGGAAAGCATGGATACAAAATGGAAACCAACCTTCTGTCTTGAGTGCAACTCATTTGGACACAAGAATGGTGACTGTCAACAGGAGAAACAGCAGATTGTAGAAGTCTAGAAACAGAGAAGGAGGAAAAAGAAGGTAACCCGAGTGCAATGGCAACCAAAAGCTGTTCCTGAGGAGATAGTAGAAGGGCAACAGAATGACAAACAATCAGAGATTCCTGCTGTAGAAAGGAACAACAAAGGCAAACAGGTTGCAACTGTTCAAGGACCTACGGACAAAAATAAAAACAAAATGACCAACTATGCTGAGGTAGCCAGGAGGAATACATTTGCAGTACTCACCATAGTAGAACCCCCTGATGAGAACCAACAGCAGGGAGAAGCAGCCTAGAGCCAGTAGATCCAGGAGATACTACATCCACTGTTTCTCTATGATAATTGTATCCTGGAACATTAGAGGACTAAATAAGTCCTACAAACAAAGAGAGTTAGTCAAATTCCTGAGGACTAATAGAGTTGATATAATAGATTGCCTAGAAACTAGGGTGAAGCAGCAGAATTCTCTGGCAATATACAAGAAGCTGGGAGATGACTGGACTATAGGGAATAACTATGTACATGCTCCTAATGGCAGAATATGAATAATGTGGAAAGAGGTCAATGTTCAAGTGGTACTACTGGAGAGCACTGATCAACTAATTCATTGTCAAGTGAAAGATAGAAACTCAACCTTTACTAGCTATATCACTTTTGTTTATGGGCTACACACTACCCAACAAAGAGCACCATTATGGAGGAACTTGAGAGCTGTCCAGCAAACTGGGCTCTGTCTTATAGTGGGGGATTTCAACAGTCCACTTGGGGTTGAGGATAGGATAAATGGTCAGCCAGTGCATTATTCTGAGATTGCTGATTTCCAGAGGTGTATTGATGACATTGGAGTGGGGCAGCATACCAAAAGGGGCAATTCATTTTCATGGAGCAATAAAAGAGATGCTGATGACAGAATATATAGCCACATTGACTGGGCTTTTGGTAATGCTTAGTGGTTCAATTCTTACACATGAGTGGAAGCAGTATATATGTTACCTGGGTGTTCAGATCACACTCCTATATTGATAGATACTGATATTGTTAAAGTTAGAGTTAAAAGACCATATAGGCTACTACTAACAATTATGCAACAAAATGAATACAAGGAAGCAGTTCAAAGAGTGTGGAGTCAACAAATTCAAGGCCACACTATGTATTCTATTTGGAGCAAATTGAGGAAAATTGAACAGGAGACCAGAACCATTCATCAGGAGCATTTATCTGTGGATACAAAGCTGCAACAAATGAGAGAAGGTCTGAGGGTAGTTCAAGGAAAACTAAATGAAGACTATTCAATGAAGCAATGATTGAAGAAGAGAAGAAACTATTACAGAACATTGAAAAATAGGAAGGTATTCAAGAAAAAATATTGAGGCAGAAGTCAAGAGCAAACTGGATTCAGCTGGGTGATAGTAATACAAAATACTTCCATGCGTATATGAAGTCCAGACAAGCCAGGAACAGGGTGAGTAGCATACTCAATGATAACCAGATGAGGATCACTGATCCACAACAGATCCAACATGAGTTCATTCAATTCTTCCAACAACTTCTGGGCACAGCAGCAGATCAGCTTCCTGGGATAAATATCAGTGTGGCTAGGGATGGGCCATGTCTATCATTGAACCAAAAACAGCAATTATTAGCTCCAGTAACAAGGAAGAAATCAGTCAGATAATACACAATCTACCTAATGACAAGGCTCCTGGGATAGATGGATACCCTGCAGAATTCTTCAAACAGTTTTGGCCTGTTGTGGGTGAAGAGGTTATAGAGGCAGTGCAGAAGTTCTTTCAAAATGGGAATTTACTGAAAGAAGTGAATTGCACTACTGTTACATTGATTCCGAAAGTGAAGAATCCCAACTATGTCAAGGAATACATGCCCATTGCTTGCTTCTCAACACTGTACAAAGTTATTGCAAAAATTCTTACAAACAAGCTTAAAATAGTGGTGGATTATCTGGTTGGGCAGGCACAATCAGCCTTTATAGAGGGGAGAAACATTCTGGACAATGTCATTATGGCCCATGAATTGATTACATTCCCAGAAAGCTGTATCTCCCAGGTGCATAATCAAAGTGGATATCAGAAAAGCTTATGACTTTGTTGAATGGGGATTTCTGAGAGCAGTGTTGCTGGAGTTTGGTGTACCATACAAAATGGTCACCTTAATCATGAAGTGTGTTTCTATAGCAAGTTTCTCTTTACTTGTTAATGAAGGCCTTACCAGCAAATTTGCAGCAAGGAAGGGTCTAAGACAGGGAGACCCAATGTCTCCCTACCTGTTTGTCTTAGTCATGAAATACCTCAACAGAACACTGAAGCAGTTGAACAGGAACCCAGACTTCAACTTCCATCCCAAATGTTCCAAGTTACAACTTACTCATATTTGTTTTGCAGATGACCTCCTGATGTGCTGTAGAGGAGATGAAACTTCCCTGAGGCTCTTACTGAAAGAGTCTGATAACTTCTCCCAGATGTCTGGATTGCAAGCCAACTTGGAGAAAAGCTCCCTGTACATAGCTGGGGTTTCACAGGAAATCAAGGACAGACTACTGGCAGAATTTCATCTAACAGAAGGACAGCTCCCATTCAAATATCTGGGAGTTCCCTTGTCAACAAGGAAGATTACAATTTCACAATGCCTACCCTTGGTGGACAAGATCATATGCTGGTCATCCAAGGTCTTATCCTATGCTGGAAGACTCCAATTGATCAAGAGTGTACTATTTGAGATGCAAACCTACTGGGCATAGGTCTTCCTACTTCCAAAGAAAATCATCAAGCTGGTGGAAGGAATATGCAGGAACTACTTATGGACTGGGAAACATGAGGCAAGTCACAGGGCACCCATAGCTTGGGACACAGTCTGTAAGCCAGAGGCAGCTGGAGGCTTAAATGTTATTTGCTTTGAAAAGTGGAACAAAGCAGCATTGTCAAAGCTACTATGGGCACTAATGCAAAAAAAAAAAGGATAAACGATAGATCAAATGGATCCATTGTCATTATATAAAAAGGAAGGAGGTGGCTAACATGGAAGTACCAAAGCAGGCTAGCTGGTTGGTAAGGAAAATATTTGGAGCTAGGGACTGGTGGGCACATGACTGGGCAGCAATGCACTCTTGCTGCTAGAAGGGAAGTTACAGCATCAAGAGAGCTTACATGTACTCCATCCCACAGTTCACCAAAGTACCCTGGAAAAAACTGGTGATGGTGCCAGGAATTTTGCCACAACAGAAATTCATACTATGGATGACATTGCATCGACGTTTGGCAACAGTAGACAGGCTAGTAAAATGGGGTATCCACATAGACCAGGCCTGTTCTTTATGTGACAATGGTAATACAGAGACACATGACCACCTTTTCTTTGAATGCCCTTATTCACAATCACTATGGAAAGGATTACTAAGGTGGCTGAATTTCAATAGAGTGATAAGAAATTAGGAGCAAGAGGTTCAATGGCTCTCTGACAGAGTCAATAACAGAAAACCAAGGAGAACCATCCTAGGAGTGGTATTCGCCGCAGTTGCATATAGTATCTGGATGGAAAGGAATGAAAGACGATTCATACAGTCGAGCATGGATGCTATGATTCGAGCAAGACAGATTGCACTTCAGGTGCACATCACTGGAAGGAAGAAGAACAAATGGCAGCCCACTCTACAATACTTAAATTGTTATCCGCAATGTACTCCTTGAATATATTCACAGTTTTGTAGGTTAGGAGTTAGTTCAACAGCTTTCGGGTTGTATAGTGGATAGTTGATCAATTTTGAGAGGTGTTCTATAGTCCCAAAGAACACGTGATGTACAGTTATATTGGTTGAAATACAATTTTCTTTTGACCAAAAAATGATCATCATCGAAAGTAATATATTAATTATCTATATTATATTAATTTTAAATTTAAATATTAAGACTTCGTACATATGATAATATTTTGTAAATAATTACACTTGTTATATTCAACTGTAATTATAATTTACATACAACCAAAAATACTATTATTATAATTTTTTTAATTCAAATTGTTAATATTAGCTCATTATAGTTTTAAATAAATAAATAATTTAATATGTATATTTTAGTTGAATTACATTGTATCTCTTATTAGTAAGATTTGATGAGCAATATAAATAGAACCAGCAACTGTAAGTTAAACAATATAATGGAGTGTACTTCTCAAATAATTCAGGACGCCAATTTTAATATCGTTTAATTCTATAAAAGGCTAGTCAAGTGGCAGATTACCTAACTAAGTTAGCGATTACTTCTTCAATAGAATCATACTTCATTACATTCCAACAACTCCTTTAAGGTGCCAAAGGCCCTTTCCATTTAGACAAGAATCAGATGCCTAGTATTAAAATCAAATTCGATTAAGGCAAATATTTTTGTGAGCTAATTATTCGTCTTGTAATGGGTTAGGGATGTATATATTTCTCCTTACCCCCTTTTTTTGAAGGATAGCCATTTATCCTTATGTTTTATTTTCAAGAGCAAGGACATACCCTATTTTGTAATCCTCTGCTCTGATCAAATATACAACCCCCAGCATTGAACATTTAATAAAAAAATATAAATTACATCGAACCTCGATTATATAATAAATTATTATAGTCAGGTTCAATCATATTTTTTTTTCTCATATTTGGACAACCAACTTTTCAAGGAAAGAATTTATAATATATAAAATCTTGGTTGACTTAAAATTCTAAATATTAGGACTTCCTACCTGTTCAATAAAGAGATATTTAATAAATAATATTACAATTTATTTCAAGATCCTAAATATTAAAAAAGTAAAATTTTACAATTTTGTCTAATGTAATATTTATTTTTAAAGAATAAAAAAGGTAAACGATATTTCATTAAGAGCTTTCATGCTTTTTTAGATCTTTTTTATTATAAATAACTTTTCCACATCTCAATGTAACATTAAAAAGTATAGCGTGAATTTTTATTCCGTGTAAAAGGTTTCACTTAGGTTAATCTATTGGGTAAAACTATAATATGAAAAGACATGCAATAATCTAATAATTAGATTAATATCATAATTTTTCGGGTGCCTTCATTCATTTTATTGTTGAACTCTTTTACTATCCACTCCCAAATACTAACACTCGTATTTCCTAACATGAATCATATACTCTTGGACTATTTACTGGGACACATTGGTCTGACAATTCCTTTTTACTGGCTATTGCAGGTGTACCTAAAATATAACATAAGATTTATATAAGTTATCAAAGTGACTAGTTCATAATTCGTTATTTTTATGATATAAGGAAGATTTTTTTACTTAAGCGGGTGTAATTGTTGAAATTTGAGCGATTCAAGCATGAAAATTGAAAATAACGCAAATCATTAATATTACACAGAATTAGAGCATATAGTCTAATTTTTAATACTATTTAAAACAAGCAACTTGAGCTGACATAGTAATAAGTATTTTTAATCATACAACAAAGAAAAAACAAAACTACTTTAAGTAATAAGACTTAGATCGAATGTCTAACTAATTTTCTGTGATGAATGAATTGCAATTATTTATAACCTGCATTAAATTTGTAAGTTATGTAGATGTGAAAATAGGCATGTCCAAAAAATGAAACAAAAATTATATAATAAAAAGTTGTTAAATGCAACAATAAAGATAAAAAAGCCCCTTCTTCTTCGTTCTCTCGGCGTACATTAGTTAAACGTACGCCGAGTCTGTAACAATGGCGAGAGGGAGAGGAAGAGGTCGAGGAAGGTCCCGTAAGATACCACTAGCAACAATTGAGAAACTGATAACAACAATCAAGCAACCGGCGTTGGAGAAAGTAGTAGCTATGACCCCTCCTGTGCAGCACTTCGATTCACCAGTTGTAGAGAAGAGAGTTTCAAGTGGGTCGATATCGCACCAGTCCGTAGTCTCAAAGAAGCTGGATCTGGCTTCACCAGCTCCGATTGGAACAGATTTAGACCTAACGAAGAAGGTAACCACCGGAATAGTAGGCATGCAGAAGTCTATACATGTCCAAGTCCAACTAGTGGTAGAAGTAATGGAGAGGTCGGAGACCATTCACAACAGAACCGAGGAACCCAAAAAGATTTGGTCTACCGTATTTCAGAAAAATAGGTTTGCAACAAATGGTATGGTTTTAGATTACATACCTCCTGTAATGATTGATGGACAGCCAATAGTGCAATTGAACAAATTAGAGGTAGAAGAGGAAGAGGTAAAGTGGAAATGTGCTTTAATTGTATATATATTAGGGGAGGAACCTGGTTTCAATGCAATGAAGAGGTTTATTAATCTTCACTGGTCGCATGTCCCAGAGCCAGATCTGTATTACCATGAGGAAGGTTATTACATAGTTAATTTCAGAACAATTGACGATGCTAAGGAAATTCTTTGTGCAGGGCCTTATTCAATTGCCAACAGACCTATGATCCTTAAACAATGGACTCCAGTCTTTGATTTCACGAAGGAATTCCCTACTGATATTCCTCTATGGGTAAAGTTTCCGAAGCTTCCAATGTCTTGTTGGGGAATGAGATCTTTAAGTAGGATTGCAAGTGTCTTAGAAAAGCCTATATTTGCAGATGAATGTACAACCAAGCAAACTAGAGGGTCCTATGCTCGAATGTTTATAGAGATTAATGTCACTAAAGAGTTACCAAGAGAAATATGGGTGATGGATCCAAATGGAAAAAAATTCCTACAAGATATAGTCTATGACTGGAAACCATCCTACTGTGAAAAGTGTCAAACTATTGGTCATAACTGCTCAGTCCAAATGAAGGCAAATACACACCAGCTTAACCAAGTGAAGAAGGCAAAAGTAGTGCAGGAATGGAGAACCAAGGCTCCAGCCCAAACTGTCCCCATTCAGAAAGAGGCAATAGATAACAGATTGTTGCAAATGCAGTTCATACTGAGCCCAATGAACCTCCAAATCTGATAACAGAGAAACAAAAACAGATAGAGACAGGGAAGCAAGTTCAGAGTCCAGAATTCAACTTCATCAATTTTCCACCTCTGTCTCCCATTATTGTTAGCAATAGATTTGAAGTAGTCTCCAATAGTAAGCAAGAGGTTCCACCAGGTGATAGGGGGGAACCAAGCAATTATCAATGAAGTGGTTATTCTGAAATATTAGAAGTGTAAATAAAAGATTCAAACAAAAGGAAGTTAGGGAGTATATTAGGAGAAATAAAATAAGCATTGTTGGTTTGGTAGAAACTAAGGTAAAAAAAATAAATGCTAGTAGAATTGCTAATCTGCTGGTTCCTGGATGGGGTGTTCTAACAAATTATAATGATGCTGAAAATGGTAGAGTGTGGATCTTATGGGATGCAAATATGTTTCAAGTTAATGGTATTGAGGAGGAAGCTCAACTGATACATTGCAAGGTCAGAAGCATAAAAGGGGATGTTACTTGCTATCTTACTGTGGTGTATGGGTACAATGGACTGGAGAAAAGAAGATCCTTATGGAGGAATTTACAAGGCTATTCATCAGATATAAAAGATGCCTGGTTAGTTGCTGGGGATTTCAATGCTGTCTTATATGACAAGGATAGACAATCTTGTAATCCTGTTAAATACTCTGAGATCCAAGAGTTTAGCCAATGTATACAGAAAGCTGGACTGTTAGAGTTACCTTGGAAGAGTGATTATTATTCCTGGACAAACAAACAGCCTGGAGTGGATAGAGTATGTAGCAGTCTGGATAGAGTATTTGGAAACTATGAGTGGATGATCAAGTTGAGTCATGTGGAAACAGTTTATGGTCAACCACTAATCTCTGACGATAATTCTATGATAGTGACACTAGCAGTTTCTTCTTGAAAAGGTAAGATACCTTTCAAATTTTTCAATGTACGGACTGAGCATGAGGAGTTTCATCAGATTGTGGCAAATGTCTGGAATTGTAACAATTCTGGAACTATAAAAGAAGTCTGGGCTAAACTCAAAAACATTGAAAGGCCATTTAAAGGCCTTAAATGTTAAGGAGTTCAAAAGCATTACTCACAGGATAGAGCTTATCAGGCAAGAATTGAAAGAAGTGCAAGAGCAAATGATAAAGGCATATTATGATGAGTTGCAGCAGAAAGGGAAAATGATAGTATTGAAGTTGGAAAGGTGGTCACTGATTGAAGAAAGTGTATTACAGCAGAAGTCTAGAGCAAAATGGATACAACTTGGTGATTCTAATACCAAGTACTTTACTGCAGTTTTGAAAGAAAGATCACAAAGTAAGCAGATCACAAAACTCACAACTGTAATGGGAGATAAAGTAAATACACATGCATCCATAAAAAAGGAGATCCTTGGATTCTACAAGGCACTAATGGGATTAACAGCTGCATCTGTTCCAGCCATAAACAGAATATATATGACTAATGGTCCAATGCTAACACAGCAACAGAGAAGGGAGTTATGTGATGATATCACTGACCTTGAAATAGTGGAGAGTTTAAAAGCAATTGGAGATGATAAAGCCCCAGGAATAGATGGTTACAATGCTGTATTTTCAAGAAGTCTTAGAACACTATTAGCAGGCAAGTCATAAGTGCCATCAAGGAGTTCTTTCTAACAACCAAGATGTACAAGCCAATAAATTGTGCCACTATTACCTTAATCCCTAAAGTTTCCAATCCTACCACAGTTAAAGAGTATAGACCCATTGCATGTTGCTCAGTCCATTACAAAATGATATCTAAAATTCTGGCCAATAGACTACAAAAAATCATGCCCAACATCATCTGTGAGGCTCAAGCAGGATTTATTCCAGGCAGGAAAATTGCTGATAATTTCATCCTGGCACATGAGTTAGTCAAAAGCTATACCAGAGCCCAAGTAACACCAAGGTGTATGATTAAAATTGATCTTTAGAAAGCATATGACTCAGTTGAGTGGATTTTCCTACCACAAGTGATGGAGGGGGATTGGTTTTCCAACCAGATTTACTAACTGGATCATGGAATGTATCAAAACAGTGAGTTTCTCAGTGCTAGTTAATGGAGAAGCAACGGAACCTGGGGACTGAATATAGACCAACACTATGTTTTGTGCCATAGCCATATTGAGACAAGAGATCATCTGATGCTATCCTGTCCTTTTTCAAGTGAGTTATGGGAGCAATCAATGCATTGGATTCGAGAGAATCATCCAAAGACATATACTTGGGATAAAAAACTCCACTGGTTCATCAGTAAAGCTAAAGGGAAATCCTGTAGAGCCAATATATTCAAAATGGTGATTGCTGAAGTATCATATGCTCTATGGCTGGAAAGGAACTCACGGATATTTGAGAATACTTTTCGTAACAGTAAAGTCTTAGTAAGGGAACTAGCTTATATATGTAATGTTAGAGGTACTCCTAGAACTAGAAAGAAGATGAAGCAATTCAAGTTATGGTATATGAGTAGTTAGTTTTCTGATACGGATAGTTAGTTTTCTGGATTAGATTAGATAGTCAGCTGAGTATAAGCTGGACTATGGCATTGTAACGCAATATCTTTGGTGATTAATAAAATCTTAATTACAAAAAAAAAATAATAAAGATAAATTGTTGATGCAACAATAGAAACTGGTGCATACAAATGTGCTTCCAAAATATGAAGTAGCAAAAAATACTGATATTAGTAAAAGAGACAAAATCTGTGATTACAGTGTTGGAATAAAGCATAATTTGACAATTAGTTTGTGAATTATATGCTCGTGGACAATCTAACTACAAAATTTCCTAGTTTACGTGCGTATTTGCTTTCCTTGTATGACAAATAAAGTCATTATTGAGAGTTGAAGAAAGTAGTAAAAATTTAGAAAAAAAGTTATTAACTATTCTTGTGTACAAAAAAATTACTGTTATGAAATAATATAAGAACAAGAACAATAACTCAAGAACAAGAGCAAATAGAGAGAAGAATAGAGAGAGTTCTTCTTATTGATACTTAGAGAATGTTAGGAGTGATTTACAATGGTAGAGGGCACCTCTATTTATAGGGAGGAGGATGATTTAGCTACCAAGAATAGAACTCTAGAATCTCTCTAATTAAAGACATTCACCTTAAATAGAAGTGTATTTATAACACTCCCCCTTGAATGTCTATTCAATGATGTGCCTCGTTAAAACCTTAAAACAAAACCCAATGGGAAAAATTAAAGAGAAGGAAAAAGAGTACACATGTTTGAATATGCGCCTATTGGTTGCCTCGTTAAAAACCTCGCAAGGAAAACCCGGTGGGACAAAACCTTGTAAGGGAAAAAGAGTGCAACGCGCATTAAACTCCCCTTGATAAGAACATCAATTTATGTCCTTAAGTCTTCGCATCCCGACCTTGTGAACTAGCTTCTTGAAGGTTGACTTTGGTAGAGATTTTGTGAACAAATCAGCCATATTGTCGCTTGAACGAATCTGTTGAACATTGATATCACCATTCTTTTGAAGATCATGTGTGAAGAATAACTTTGGTGAAATATGCTTCGTTCTATCTCCTTTTATGAATCCTCCCTTCAATTGAGCTATACATGCTGCATTGTCTTCATACAAAGTTGTGGGTAGTTTATCACACTTCAAACCACATTTGTCTTGGATATGATGTATTATCGACCTTAACCACACACACTCCCGACTTGCTTCATGAATAGCAATTATCTCGGCATGATTAGATGAAGTAGCCACAATTGATTGCTTAGTCGATCGCCAAGATATGGCGGTTTCTCCACAGGTAAACACATAACCCGTTTGAGATCGAGCCTTGTGTGGGTCGGACAAATATCCAGCATCAGCATAACCAACAAGATCCGGGCTGCAATTCTTGCCATAAAATAAGCCCATATCGGTAGTTCCCTTTAGGTACCGCAATATGTGTTTGATCCCATTCCAATGTCTCCTCGTAGGAGCCGAGCTAAATCTTGCTAAGACATTAACTGAAAAGGATATGTCGGGCCTTGTAGTATTTGCAAGATACATTAGTGCGCCAATTGCGCTAAGATATGGTACTTCAAGACCAAGTAGCTCTTCATTCCTTTCTTGTGGTCGGAATGGATCTTTGTTCACATCAAGTGATCGAACAACCATCGGTGTACTTAAAGGATGTGCTTCACCCATGTAAAACCGTTTCAGTACCTTTTCTGTATAGGTAGATTGATGAACGAAAATTCCGTTTGCCAAATATTCAATTTGCAAACCAAGACATAGTTTAGTCTTTCCGAGATCTTTCATCTCGAATTCATCCTTTAGATAATCAATTGCCTTTTGGAGTTCTATAGGGGTTCCAATAAGGTTTATGTCATCAACATATACGGCAAGTACAACAAATTCCGATGTTGTTTTCTTTATAAAAACACACGGGCAAATGGCGTCATTTATATAGCCTTCTTTTAACAAGTACTCACTAAGACGATTATACCACATTCGTCCAGATTGCTTTAGATACCAGGATCTTTGCAATTTAATTGAGAACATTTCCCGAGATTTTGAATTATGCGCGTTTGGCATCTTGAGTCCATCGGGAATTTTCATGTATATCTCATTATCAAGTGAGCCATAAAGATAGGCAGTAACTACATCCATTAAGTGCATGTCAAGCTTTTCATGGACAGCAAAACTTATGAGATAACGAAAGGTTATCGCATCCATTACAGGCGAATATGTCTCTTCATAATCGACACCAGGCCTTTGAGAAAAACCTTGTGCAACAAGGCGTGCCTTATATCTTTGTACCTCATTTTTCTCATTTATTTTGCGTACAAAGACCCATTTATAGCCGACAGGCTTAACACCATTAGGTGTTTCAACTATAGGGCCAAAAACTTCACGTTTTGCCAGCGAATTCAATTCTGATTGAATTGCTTCTTGCCACTTTGGCCAATCCTGTCTTTTTCGACATTCTTCAACAGATTGAGGTTCGAGATCCTCACATTCTTGCATAATGCTAGATGCTACATTATAAGCAAAGGCATTATCCACCACAATATCCACTCGATTAATATTTGCCTCAATATTAATTGGATTTAGGGATAGTTCCGTATTTTCCAGAGTCTCGGGCTCAATGGATTCTTCATGAGTCTCAGAATTTGTTAAATCATGAGATTCTTTCGTGGTGTCATTTTGATCGTTCTTTTTCCTCTTTCTAGGATTTCGATCTTTGGAACCTAATGGTCTGCCACGCTTCAGGCGTGCATTCGACTCATTGGATATGACACTAGATGATTGTCCAACAGGGACATCAATACGGATTGGAACATTTTCCGCGGGAATGTGGGATTTCGTTATCCTTTTCAAGTCCGTAAATGCGTCAGGCATTTGATTTGCTATTCTTTGCAAATGGATAATCTTTTGTACCTCTCTTTCACAAATAGAGGTATGTGGATCAAGATGAGATAATGATACATTTTTCCACAAAATTTCCCGTTTGGTTTTACCAACTTCTCCCCCTAATTTTGGGAAAAGTGTCTCATCAAATCGACAGTCTGCAGATCGTGCAGTAAACAAGTCGCCTGTCAATGTTTCGAGGTAGCGAATGATAGAGGGCGATTCAAACCCAACATATATTCCTAACCTTCTTTGCGGACCCATTTTGGTGCGGGATGGCGGTGCAATAGGCACATATACTGCGCATCCAAAAATTCTTAAATGGGATATATTGGGTTCATGACCCAAAACAAATTGCAACGGGGAATACTTGTGGTAATTCGTCGGTCTGAGACGAATTAGCATTGCTGCATGTAAGATGGCGTGACCCCATACCGAAGTGGGCAGCCTCGTTCTCATAAGTAATGACCTTGCAATCAATTGCAGGTGTTTAATTAACGATTCTGCAAGACCGTTTTGAGTGTGAACATGAGCTACAGAATGTTCAACTTTTATCCCGATTGATAAGCAATAATCATTAAATGCTTGGGATGTAAACTCAGCAGCATTATCCAGTCTAATGGACTTGATTGGATTATCTGGAAATTGTGCTCGTAGTCGAATTATTTGTGCCATTAATTTCGCAAACGCAAGGTTGCGTGATGACAACAGGCACACATGAGACCATCTACAGGATGCGTCTATCAAGACCATGAAATACCTAAACGACCCACTAGGTGGGTGAATAGGTCCACAAATGTCCCCTTGTATACGTTCCAGAAACGTGGGTGACTCAGTCCCAACCTTTGTTGGTGATGGCCTGATAATCAACTTGCCTTGATAACACGAAGTGCAAGGATATTCATTATTCGAAAGAATTTTGAAATTCTTTAACGGATGCCCATATGAGCTTTCTATAATCCGTCTCATCATGACCGATCCTGGGTGTCCCAATCGATCATGCCAAAGTACAAAGGTATTGGAATCAGTAACCCTTTGGTTTACTGTTGAATGTGCCTCAATTGCACTAATTCTTGTCCAATACAGGCCACAAGATAAAGACGGGAATTTCTCAATAACCCTCTTTTGGCCGGAGACATTCTTTGTGATGACGAGATATTCAAGATTATCTTCATCCATTGTCTCAATATGATAGCCATTCCGGCGTACATCTTTAAAACTCAACAAGTTTCTCTTAGACTTGGAGGAGAACATTGCATTCTCTATGATTAACGTCGTGCCTTTGGGCAGAGTTACAATTGCTCTTCCGGAGCCTTCAATCAATTTACTACTTCCAGAGATTGTAGTAACGTTTGCCTTACACATATTCAGTTGAGAGAAATACTTCCTTTCTTTGAGTATTGCATGTGTAGTACATGAATCAACTAGGCAAATACTTTTACAGTTGGACGTTGATCCAAGTTCGCTTTGTGAGATATCCATATTTTCTATCCCATAGTTTGACATACAAAAGAGATACAGGAACATAAGAATAAACAAGTTCAATTTGTTTGTGTCACATAATATTTTCAAAATCTGCTGCTAACAGTTGACTAACAAAATCAGATATGTTATCCATTACTTTGCAGTTTGAAAATTTCAGTTTAAACGTTTTCTTCAAACAATCGATTGTTAAACACAAACAATCGATTGTTGAACATTGACAATCGATTGTTAAACACACACAATCGATTATTTGCTATTTTGAAAAACTTCAGATCACACTGTCTTAAGACAATCGATTGTTATGCATAGACAATCGATTGTTGGCTATTTTGAAAAATTCCAGAGCACACTGTTTTAAGACAATCGATTGTTAAGTATAGACAATCGATTGTTGGCTATTTTGAAAAATTCCAGAGCACACTGTTTTAAGACAATCGATTGTTAAGTATAGACAATCGATTGTTGGCTATTTTTGAAAAATTCCAGATTACACTGTCTTAACGACAATCGATTGTTAGACAAAGACAATCGATTGTGGATGATTTTTTTGAAAAATTCCAGATTACACTGTCTCAACGACAATCGATTGTTAGACAAAGACAATCGATTGTTGATCAATTATTTTTCAGCTTTAATGCGAAAATAGTAGATAATCGACTAGTTTTTCAGGCTAGTCGCTTACCCCTACTGGAAAATAAAAATTTTATTGATATTTGAGCATATTGAAGATATTCTAAAGAACTACTGCTAACATTGCATCATGAACTAACTAATACGAGCTAATACTAATGACTATTAGTTTATTCACTAACTAATACAAGTAAGTAGAATAAAATCAAATAACTCCATCTTCTTTCATCACGGACCCATCGCCGATTAGGTGGTCTATTTTCCCCTCGGGTTGCTCAAAAAAGTCTGCCACATCCAGGTGGGTGATGTCCTTATTGTCGTCATAGACAAAATTTATTTCAGGGCCTTTTCTCTTTCGAGATGCTTGATAAAGGTCAACCAAGTGTCTTGGTATACGGCAAGTCTTTGACCAGTGCCCTTTCCCACCGCAACGATAACATATAGTTTCTGAACTATTTGCCTTAGGATCTTCATGACCCCGTTTCTGCTTTCGGCGGTTATCTCTCTTCGGGGGTTGACGGACTTCATTGGAATTTCTTCCTTGTCTACGTCCCTGGCTATGACCCCGTTTACGACCATGACCATGGTCCTTTTCATGTTTGGCATAATGAGAGTGCACCTTATCTGCTTCAGGCAGTGGTGTAGACCCAGTGGGTCGATTTTCATGATTTCTCATGAGCAAGTCATTATTTCGCTCAGCCACTAGTAGAAGAGAAATCAGTTCAGAGTACTTTGTAAAGCCTTTCTCTCTGTACTGTTGTTGCAGTACTATATTGGAGGCATGAAACGTTGTAAACGTTTTCTCAAGCATATCATAATCGGAGATATTATCCCCGCATAGCTTCAATTTAGAAGTAATTCTGAACATTGCAGAATTATATTCAGAAACGGACTTAAAGTCCTGGAGCCTCAGATGAGCCCAATCATATCGTGCTTGTGGCAGAGTGACCAACTTCAGGTTGTCATATCTCTCCTTTAAGCCGTTCCACAAGATGAGTGGATCCTTGACGGTGAGATATTCAATCTTCAAACCTTCATCAAGGTGATGGCGCAAGAAAATCAAGGCCTTCGCACAGTCTTGGGTGGATGCTTTTTCTCTATCTTTGATGGTGTCTCCGAGACCCATAGCATCTAAGTGGATTTCAGCATCCAACACCCATGTCATATAGTTCTTGCCCGAAATTTCAAGGGCAACGAACTTTCTTTTCGTAATGTCAGACATAATCGAAAATTAAATTAGGAAGAGGGAAATACCTTAGATTTTTCGAGAATGGTTCTTGAGACGGTAGAGTCTCGTGCTGATAACGTGTTATGAAATAATATAAGAACAAGAACAATAACTCAAGAACAAGAGCAAATAGAGAGAAGAATAGAGAGAGTTCTTCTTATTGATACTTAGAGAATGTTAGGAGTGATTTACAATGGTAGAGGGCACCTCTATTTATAGGGAGGAGGATGATTTAGCTACCAAGAATAGAACTCTAGAATCTCTCTAATTAAAGACATTCACCTTAAATAGAAGTGTATTTATAACAATTAACAAATATTTACTACTCCAAAGAGTCGGGAATTTAACCAAAGTCAAATACACATACAATCAGTTAATGAGATTGAACCAAGTAGCTAAACTGTAGGAAATTATTTTTATTTACATTCCTTGTGTAAGAAACGTAAAGAAAATTTTTACCAAATAATTAATGCAAACAAAAGAAGTCATTAGTGGAGTACAGGGAAGCGAAAGTTTAGGGGAAACAAATTATTAATTTCCTCGTTTAAGAAACATGAAGAAAAGTTATAACAAATAAGTAGACGAAAATTTAATAACAAATAATTCTGGCAAAAATTTACCAAATAATATCGTGAACATTCCAAAATTGTTCAGTTATTATTAAATATTAATGAAATACTTAAATTGTTATATTTTTCAATGTAAACTCTATGCTTTAAAGGGTAAAAAAGATAAACGATATTTGTTAAAAACGTTCATATTTTTAATATTATATATATAGAATAGATAGATATAGGCTTCCGATGTTCATGAAGAGTACATATGTAGGCGATGCTGCTTTTAAGATTTGATAGCTGTATGAAATAATTCTTAAAAATTGAAGTTTGTGCCTTTTTGGAACAGACCAATGCAATTTAATTATAAACAATTATATAATAGACAATTAAGAGTAGAGTTGTGTATGGTTCGAGTCGTCTCGGATCGGGTCGAATTTGGTATATTTCGGATATCGGATTCTTAAAAATGCAATCCGAATCTGATCCGAATTAATATCGAATCAGATCGAATTTTAAAGTTTGGATCGGATTAGATTTCGGATCAGATTATTATGCCTCATAGATGTAAGCTTATATGTATATTTTCTTTGTGAAAGAGGCAATACAGCAAGAAAATTCATGTTTCTGCAATTATAAAAGTATTATGGTGGCAATATAGCTAAATCCATCAAGTAAAAAGGTAATAACTTGGAGAAAAATGTAAAGGAAGTACTAACTATCCGAAATTAAAATTTAGTATTTATACATGCCCTAATAATATTTCGGATCGGATCATATTAAATTGTAACAATCCAGATCCAAAAATCAAAATTTTAATAACATAATCCGAAATTCGATCTAATCCAAAATTAAATGGATCGATTTGAATTTCGAATATCTGATCCAAATGAATAACCCTAATTAAAACAAATAAACGAAAACATGATAGAATGCCCTCGAAGTCTCTCTCAATTATCAAAAGAAAGCATTTTTTAAAAAATTCTTTTTCCCGTGTAAACAGTTGAATCCATTTTTTTTCCCATCCTAAACAAGACAAGTAACAATTTTTTCCTTTTCTTTTCATTATTCCCATTATATTATAGTGTTGTACCAATAAGTAATGATGCGACTTAAATCATAGCCTTTTGAAATAATTTAAGCACGTCAATCTTATTGAGGGTCATATTATTAAAGCAGGGAATTTTGGTCATACTTTGGCCAAAAGATGCAAATCGAATATTCATATCAATGTCCGCAACAGTACTAGATTAATTTTTCACATGAAAACATGGGGGGAGCTAGGGGTCAGAACACCCCTTGCCGGAAAATTATATTGTATATAAGGTTAAAATTATTTTTAACATAAATATAGTAAATGTTGAATTCTCTTTATATAATTCAACGGTGTTCGTTTGATTACTTTTTTATATTTTGTCGAAGTCCCAGGGGTATCATAGAATTACGTTAGGTACCATATAAATAGGCCCGAGAAAACCCCTGTATAGCTTCTTCGATTTCTCGATAAAGAGCAATATGACCAACAATGGTTCGAATGTATATAAAAAAGATTTGTTTTTTAGACTTCTTACTATTAGATAGTGTCCATAAATCTCATAAAAGTACCTCCGTTAATGAAAATCCTGATTCTGTTACTGCTCGAAAAACAAGAAGAGAAATAACTCTTTTTTTTTTGGTCCAAGAGAAATAATTCTAGATAATGAACAAGTGATGAAGACATCAGCAACGTTAGTGTTTGTGTATATGCAGAAGCACATATAAATATCTCAAAAGGATGCCCCAGAAACTTGTTTGTTAAATTCGCTTTTGGAAATGTTGACATCTCTCATATCCTTTAGTATTCGTCTTTTAAAGACTGATGCAAAATAGGAGAAGAGGATAAGGGTCCTCTAGGATTAGACAACATTTGGTTCAAGCTTTTTATTCAATTATTTTGCTGGGCTATAATGCGTTACACTAAACAGCGGGGAAAAAAAGAAAAAGGAAATGTGTACTTGACATCCATAGAGGATGAGATAATAATATGATAAAGTGAAGTGATTGATCCCTTTAATTTGACCCAAGCCGTGACCTTGGCGATCTCAGGTGTTATGCTTCTTCTTATTGGTGGTATGCCACTTCTCCATTCGTGTCAACCCCTGATTTTATCTCAATCAGGTCAAGTATTGTTTGGTATAGGAAAAGCTATATTTTCCGGGTGTTTGAGGAAATACCACCAATATTGTCATATAATAATAATATTATCTACTAGTATTTCATGAAAAAAATAAAAAAAATGAAATGATAAATACAAAACTTTATCCTGATTCTTTTTTCAATTTCTTCAAGTACATAAACAACAAAATTGTAATTCTAGAAAAATAGTAGAATTTGGATAAACTTGAATGTATTAAAATCAAATGTATTTACATGTTCATAAAATAATATCATTTACATTAAATGTCAAGTAATATTTTTTTATGAAAATTGTATTTAGCATCTTCGCATAATGTATGGGTATGAATACTAGTGTCAAATTAATAGGGAGGAAATAAGGGAAAAAGGATTTGGATCACTATGCTATATTTTTATTTTCAGTCACTAAGTGGCCCAATTTGAACTTTTATTTTTGCCTTACTATTAGTCACAAGTAGGAATGTCCATTTTTAATTTTGGAGTATTTATAGTTTTTTCATACTTTCCTTTTAGAGTGACTTGAACCCAAAACCTAATGATTGTTTTGAAAATATTTTTACCAATTGAGCAAGCCTCATTTGTCAGCAATGTCGATCCCTATGTTACTGGAATACTACTCGGTCATTTTTAATTAAAGATTTCGGGTTCGAAATAGAGAAACTTAATTAAAAGCTCTATGAGGCAGGTGAGTCATTTTGCTATGTACCCTCCCAGCGCTCTCTCAGTTGAGGGGTTTTCAGGCGTCAAATTAGTAAAAAGATCTAAATACTCTTCCATTGCTGTAGGGTTGTTTTCACTTCTATTTTCTTTTTCCTGGTTTGTTTGAAACTTTGAATTGCCCTTAATTTTTCCTTTCTCTATAAGCAGAACAGAAGAAAAATGTTCCTCTGATCTGGACCAGCAACTGTAGCACAGTTTCTCTCTCATTTTTTCCTCTATGCCTACCTTTTTTCTCTCTCTTAAGGGTTGGGTTAAGTTTAGGGCTGAAAATTATCTAGTAATCTAGTAATACACAAAGTCAAGAAGATAATTTTGCATCTGATCCTTTTTTTAAATCTCACATCAGAAAAAGGTTAGAAATACCCAATGGTATAATCATGGTACTTGGCATATATAGGGTTCTCCAGGTACAGTTTCAGATGCTTCTGCTTTAAGCCAAAACAGATCTGAAATGCTATAGGGCAATAATGCCATTTCACCCTTACATCTCCATAGAATCTGAGCCCAAACTTATCTTTTATCTATGTTTCTAGTAGATCTAATAACTATACTATTCTTCCTAGGGTTTCAACAAGCTATCTATGGAATTATATTTGGAGAGAATCCAGGAAGAAGCTGGGTCCATCAGGATAAACAGCGCACGTGTATATACAGAAACCCTAGTTGGAAGAATTAACACCAAATAGGTCAAAAAACCTAATCTTCCCTAGCTGCTGCTTCCACCTTTAGGATGGGGACCATGGTGAATAAGAACAGTACGTAGTACTGGCCGGTTTGAAACATTTTCCTTCATATCTTCATTGTTTTGGCTGGAAATGGTCTGTACTATGACCATTTATGACACGGCTTATGCTACTTTTTTTTCTTCTTTTTTTTTTCGGAAAAAGGGGTAATTTCATTAATAAAAGTTATGGAGGTATTACATCACTATTAGTAATAGTAGGGATAATACTAAGGTTTTCAAGCATCGTTAGTGTATTACATATTGAGCTAGATACTAGTCTAGTAGTAGATGCTTCATTTTTGTCATCCCGGATCACCCTCTTTATTGTATTCGGAGGTGAGTGCAAAATAGTTATAGTAGAGCTTAGGCATTATTGCTTGGAACCCAATTTACACAAAAAGTGCGCCACTTTGTTACCTTCACGGAAGTTATGCCTTACCACTAGATTCCCCAATTTCTTCAACAAGTACTTGCATTCCAAGATAGTGTTAGTATAAGCAGGAGAGATATTGTGTTGAAGCAGCTGGATTATGTCGGTTGAGTCAGTGTTAATCTCTAGAGATGCTAGTCCTTTGTCATGTGCCAATTTTACACCTGCATGAAGTGCTTGTAATTCTGCACGAGTAAAGTTGTAGGCTTTGATTTTGTTAGTAAATCCTACAATCATGTCTCTGTGACTATTTCTTATTATACCCCCAATGCCCCCGGTATTTTGGTTACCCCGGAAGCATCTATGTTTAATTTGTAGTTGTGAGGTGGTGGTGGATACTATTTAATGTGTACCGGGATTTTGTGCGTGCACATTTGTAATTGGAGGCTAGTAATTTAAGTTTAATGGCTCGTGTGTTAACCATATGATAATTTAAGTTGTTTGAGTAATCATGGAAGCAGTTGTTGTTTCTATTTAGCCAAAGGTGCCAAATTGCAAAAGGAAAAACATCCTCCCAAGTTATGGAATTGTGGTTGACCGGTACTTGAAGATCTTTAATAGTTAAAAGTCAGTATTTGTTGTGGGGGATGGTGTAGATGTCAATGCCTGTGTTGTCCCAAAATGGGCGTGCTACAATGCATTCCAAGAAGATATGAGTTATTGTTCCTTCTGCCGTCCTATAAATCATGGAAGTATTGTCAATTGAGACACCAATTTGGTGAAGGTAGGAGTTAGTGGGCAGCCTTGAAGTATTGCCACAGGAAAAATTTGATTTTGTTTAGAGTATGCAGTTTTCAGATCCAATCATAATAAGTGGTCTTTTGGATGTGTTGGTGAAGTAATTTATAAACTGAGTGGGTTATGAAGGTGCCATTTGTGTTGAGCATCCAAATGGATGTGTCTACTACAAGGGGGTTTTGTGAGAAGGAGATGAGGGCGATGTCAGTAGTAATGTTTCTGGGTAGTTTGAATGATATTTTGGACCAATTTCACTGATTCTTTAGCCGGACCTGGTCAAGGGTTAAGTTGCTATCATTTTATTAAGAGGACCTTGAATGATTGTGCGAATGTTTGTTTTCTTTAGCGTCCAACAATCATAATAGAAGTTTATGGATATACAATTGCCAATATCCTAAGCCAATCTTTTGTTGATGGTTTCCCAACCATTCAGGACATTTTTCCAAATGAAGGAGGTGGTCTTAATATTGGGCTTATTGCTCTTTTTTTAAATTATAGTATCTTTCCACATTGTTAATGGGCTGGTAAATAGTCTCCATGCAAGTCTCGCTAAAATGGTCTGGTTTTTGTGCCATGCTTAGGGTATCTCTAGACAGCCTAATTCTTTTGGAAGGGTCACATCCCACAAGACGTAGTGTACCCCTTTTTAGTTGTGGTTGTCTTCTAAACAAAATCTTGTTGGATTTTATAAATGTGGTGAAGGATTTTTTTGGAAGGATATGTAAGGAATATTATGGTTAAGGATAGCATTGAGGGCGACTTTTGCAAGGGTTGCTCATCCTGCAAGAGTGACAAAATTTATTTTCCAGTTAGAGAGTTTGTTTCTCATATTGTCAATTATAAATTGGAAATCAGATGGGCTGGGCTTGTTATTGGTAATTTGGAAACCCAAATACTTTTCAAATTGGCCGGTTGGTATCAATGTTAAAAGATCTATTGCATAGTCTTTTATGACAGTTGAGCAGTTTCTGGGAAGAGAATTTTGGACTTGGTGTTGTTGGTTTTGTGGCCTGACAGGGAACAAAAGGTTGCTAAGGAGTGATGAATGGTGTTGATAGTTCTTTTATTTTCTTGGGCCATAAATGTCAGGTCATTTGCTTAGAAGATATGTGATGCATGAGGTCCTTTTATTCCAATTTAATAGGGTTCCACGGGGTAAGGTCCACTTGGTGATGTATGTAAATTGAGAGCAATTTCATGGTTAGGATGAACAGATAGGGGGATAGTGAGTCTCCTTGTCTGATCCCCCTCGAGGGTTCAAAGAAGTTAGTTTGAGCACCGTTTACTAAGACTTATATTTTATTAGTGGTTATACAGTTCATGATCAGGGATGTGATTTTTGGTGGGAATTTGAAGAAAACAAGGGCCTTGTAGACAAACGACCATTCTAACAAGTCAAATACTTTTTCAAGGTCGATTTTAATAATTAGTTGACCATTCATCCCTTTTCTTTTTTAAAACTGGTTTATAACTTCTTGTATAATGATGGCATTATCACATGCTTGCCTGTCTTTTAAGAAGCTTGTCTGGCATGAGCTAATTAATTCAGGAAGGAAGAGTTTGATCCTATTAACAATTATTTTGTATGTGGCGTTGCAAAGACCTATTGGTCGGAAATTATTAAGGTTATTTGCATGTTTGAATTTGGGAATGAGGCATAGTAAGGTTTGGTTTATTTCCCTAGAGATTCTAGATTGGGAGAAGATTTCCTTGCATAGTTGTATGACAGAAGGTCCCACTATATTCCAGTGACGTTGATAGAATATTGGGTGCATACCATCTGGTCTTGAGGCTTTATATGGCTTGAAGGAATATACTGCATAAATGATTTCATGGGTGGCTAGTGGCTTGTCTAAGGAGGAGAGATCTATATTCGAGAAATTTGTTTGGGCACTTTTAATAGTATTCCACTCTGATAGAGTATTATTGATAGTGAATATATCTTTCAAATAGTGGTATGTGTGTTCAATGATTTTTTTGACGATTCGTAATCCAATTATCCGCATTATCTTTCAAAAAGGAGATACTGTTACGCATTCGCCTATTTAGGACCGATATGTGAAAGAATTTCGCATTGCATCGCTCTCATTGAGCCAATTCATGCGAGATCTAATTTTCCAATGATCTTCCTCTAGTCGAAGGATGTTGTTATACTCAGTAATAAGTGTGTGCTCTAAATTTCTAAGGTAGGTGCTATAGGTATAGCTTTGCAAGTTTTGGATTTCCTTAATCCTAGCCACTAACCTTTTTTCTATTGGAAAAGATATTCTCAAAATTTTGAACATTCCGTTCACTGATATTATTTTTGACAACTTTGGGCATCATTGAGGTCTCTATTATTCCAGCTTCTTGTTTTTTTTTTGGAGAAAAAAACTATGTCTTCGTTTTTCTGCACTCTGCTAGAAATTGTTGAATCCACACAATTTAGCAGTTGGAGAAATATGTATTTGGAGTGGAAGTTAAAAAATAGTGCTCCTTTTTTTTTATAACCACGGTGTTTGGGTAAGTTTGTGTGTGCACCTCGATTAATTTTATAAGGTACCCACTATTTTCTATCAATATAGGTATCAAATAACTTTCTCTTTCACCAAGGCTTGGACCGATTATTTTGCCTCTACTGGAATTCAAACTTTAAGTCACATGGTTCTCAACCCATTTCATTGATTAGTAAGTCACACCCTTAGGCACAGAAAATGGTACTACATTTGGAGGTTGATAAACCAAAAATTTGAGAGATTTCTCATGACACTTCAATAATTGCGGTTAAATGTGAATATCGGATATATTGAAAAGAATGGACCTTGGACCTAACTCAACCACAAAAGCTAGCTTATGAGGTGAGGATTGCGCAAGCCATATAAGGAGACCAAGGATCTCAAATCCCTCCGATGTGGGACAACTCAACACCCCCCTCACGCCCAGATCTCTGGAGCATGGACAATATAAATGGGGGCCCAACATCGGTAACAATAACTGGGATGGGCCTGGCTCTGATACCATGAAAAGAATGGACCTTGGACCTAACTCAACCCCAAAAGCTAGCTTATGAGATGAGGATTGCCCAAGCCATATAAGGAGATCAAGGATCTCAAATCCCTCCGATGTGGGACAACTCAACATATATACCGAATGAAAAACAAAAAAGAAAGAAAGAGATGAACTAGAAATTTGATAATTAAATCTTAGAGTCTCATTCCTGACTGTAAAGTTCATATTGCTTGCTTCTTCCAAGTCAACTATTACTGCTATAACTACTATAGTAATTACCAGAAGGTGGGATTGGGGGTGGGGTAGCTAAATCAGCTTACACATTTGATTTATGTAAGCTTAGGAACTTTTTCCTCTAGAGTATACCCATACCAAAAAATGTACGTCACTTTGGGACACATGCTCATAGCCAAGGATCTTCCGGAAATAGCATTTTTATTCATTCGGGGTAGAAATAATATCTTCGTACACTCTATTCTCCCTGAGGCTACTTGTGAGATCCTACCGGATTGTTGTTGTTGTTGCAAGCTTAGGAACTTTTTCACAGAAAAGTGAAAGCAAATTATTGGCAATAGAGCAACATACAGACACACAACAATAAGCAAAGTTCTAGCTAGAAGTGTTGATGTTTCTGTCTTCTTTCTTTTCTCCTTTCTGTTTTGCTAATTAACATTCATCACTACTACTACCTAATTTAAATAGCAGAGGAATTTATTAGTCAGACACATAATGCTCAAGTGGGGATGACGAGTCCTCCACATTCAGCTAAAGATAACGCGCGTGGCAAAAAATTTATTTAGAGACTATTGTTGTTCAAGTCTTTGGTCCCATGGACAAAAAGGTGAATTTCTTTTCAGGTATCATGTGTGCAACACTCCTCATTTGTACGGATTGGATTAAGTATACATACATAACACGTAAAAGCCTTTAAGTTTGTATTTGTCGTCATTTGTAATTAGAAGGAAGGAAGAGCACATATAACCACAGTTGACCTAATCACTAACGGCGGCCTAAGCTAAATTACCAAATTTTTTATTGCATGAGACTAAAATTAAGAAATGCTGTGACGCCCTGTAGTTTAAATATATAATTCTCTTTCCCCGTTTTTGTTTCTAGCGCAGACATATTTCGTATATTGGAGATATATGTTTTTTGTCAAGGCGGCCGTATTCAAGTTTGAGAGATATGGGTTCACGTCAATCTGTATTTTTTTTCCTAAATGATGTATAATAATATTATATTTTTTTTAAAATTACTTTAATATACATGTGTGAACCCATGCTTAAAAAATATTACGGTAAAATTATTAGTGGGTGTAACTTTACAAGTGAAGTTGGCAGTAATAATTACATTCTAAACGGTCTTATTTTCGGTACGGAATATAAATACATATGTGAAAATTAATAAGTTTTAAAAAAGTAATAATTTTTACTTACAATTTTAAAAGTTTAGTTGGGCAGATA
This sequence comes from Nicotiana benthamiana, assembly GCA_034376525.1. Lineage (NCBI taxonomy): Eukaryota > Viridiplantae > Streptophyta > Magnoliopsida > Solanales > Solanaceae > Nicotiana > Nicotiana benthamiana. The sequence continues at coordinate 8,548,356 of CM067325.1, forward strand.
AGATATTAAAGTTAATCCAATCAAATATAAATTCAAGATTTACCTATTCACAATAGTGCACCTATCTTTTTGAAATTCTGAATTTCCTCTCAGTTTGTTGTCAATAGCTAAGTAGTCTAGAGAGTCATGCCATCGTGCGAGAAATAACATAGTCGTTTTAGAATGTAACCTATGAGTAGGGGCAAATCCGATATAGTAACTATGAGTTCTCATGAACTCAGTAACTTTTGTCTAAATTCTATATTTGTATTGAAAAATTCATTAAATATATAAATATATTTAGCTTAAAACTCATTTTCGTTAATCCTTGTTATATATTAACTTAAAATTTTTTTAGGAGCTCATAAACGTAAAATTTCGAATCTGCTTCCGCATATAAGGAATATGGTTTATTCCTATGTTCCCCACTTTGTGCATCTCTTTTTTTGGTTCATTTAACCTACACAATACCTTTTTCCCGTTTCTTTCTTCATCACTTCCATTCAACCTTTATTTTTCATTGAGCAATCATTTGCAGGTCCTATCACTATTTCTTGGTCCTGGAAGCCAGCCATATTTATCCTGCTCTATTCTTTTTCTTTTTAATTTGCATCGGATTCTATAAGTCTCGACTAATCTCGGGGTGCACTGGCCCTCGGCACCTGATCGTTTCCTTTTATGAGTGCTCTTATCTTTACTTATTAATCCGGTGCCGATCATTGAGAAACAATGTCTGCCACAAGAAATTAAGTTCTGTTAAATTTTGGACCATTTTCTTGTTTATTAATCTATTTAACACTATGGTAGAAGAAAATTAGAGAAATCTTATGCTTTTTGTGGAATCATTATACACACACATATATATATTCATAAATTGACTAGTCTTTCTCTTTTTAAAATCTTTGAGCAATGGATTTGAGTTCATATAACTTAGAAATCCATCTTTTATTATGTGAAATTTGAGTTTCTTGTTTTTTACAACAACAGCAACAACAACTACCCAGTATATTCCCACTAAGTGGGGTTTGGGGAGGGTAATATGTAGACGAGCCTTACCCCTACCCGAAAGGGCAGAGATGGTTTTCTCTGCTTTATTTGTAATCCTGATATATAGTTAAACAAATATCAATCACTTGGTAGTGAAGATTAGTTTGAGAAAGGCTAGCTTTTGTAGGAACTAAATATCTAATGATAGCATATCTTAATTGAAGTAAACGGCATATCTTAATATTTGTTTCCTACCTGAAAATGCCGTCTAGGAATAGTGGAAAAGCCACTATATATATTTCCATTCTAGTAGGACATTAATTAGTGTCCCTCCGATATGACTTATTATTAGTAGCATCAAATACTATGAATGTAACCTAGTAAATCATCCATAATAGTACAACATTATCCTCTTCTTTGACTTTTGAGAAGTAGATGAATAGTTGAATTTTTTATCTTTATAGTCGAGTAGAACATAATGCCATTTCTGAAAGATTAGAACTAATTACAAGAGAGACTCTCTCTTGGCCACTCATCTTGCCAGGCTACACTTTACATAGATAAATGGATATAATAGAATCATGCTGGCAACGATGATAAATCATAGAGAATCTAATTAAGCACTACTATTATTACTTGTCATCTTATTTCTTTTGAATTTCCATATACAAATACAAGAAACAATTAAGGAGGGATTGAGGTCACAAATGATATGATTTAGAGTTCCTGCACTAGCTTCTTCTCTACGTGGTCCAGAGTTTCATAACTCCACAGCGATAATACATTAGATGTTGACATATATGGAGAATTATTTGATTTCGCAGAAACAAGATCTTAAGGCATTATTATTATGTAGAAGCCCTATATTTACTTAATACAGTACTCTGCTAGGGAAAAAAAAAGAACTGCCGCAATTTAAAAAATTATGGAAATTAATTTTGATGGCTTACTCTAAAGAGAAAAAATCTTCTATATATCTCAAGCTGAATTACTGTTTGGCCTCAACCATCCTAATGATACTCTTAACAGTTTGGATTTTTCGCACAATCCAATGATGTCCCCTCGAATTAACTTCCCCATGACCCATTATCACGATTTACAGGTTTCCGCCTCAAATTAAGTTTTATGTTGCTCATTATAACCATGATTCACATGTTAATTTAATGAGATTCACTGTGTACCGCCCACATGACCGAGCATTTATGCCATCAAAGTCAAAACTAGCTTTTTCTTGTGTGCGTGAGTCTCCAAGCTACCTTTGACATGGTAAAAATAACTAAAACAACTTCACCATTCTATCATCTCCATTCTTAACTTCTCGAAATATCGACTCTGATACTGATTATTAGGCTAAGTCAACCTAAAGATACTTTTAATATAGTGGGATATTATCTACCACATACCATACCTACACTTTCCCCCCCCCCCCCCCCACCCCCAAAAAAAATCCTCATCATTAAGAGTATCACTACAACTTAATGTATAATTTTTTAAACTAATTTTCAGCTATATACCAATATGGAATTTTAATTACATACCAACCCATTAAGTTGATCTTAGTGATGTAGACTTTATTTTATGCCTATAACTAAATACAATAACAACAATACCTTAATCCAAAGTAAGGCGTGTCAGCTATATGAACTTCAGTATGTTGCTCCATTCAAGCATATCTAATCAGGCCATATATAAAAAAAATTCCGAGGTTGATCTAGTGCTAGAAATTCTCTTTATTCTCGACTAGTATATGTGTGTGAGATATATAGATAAATAGATAGATAGATAAATATAACATACGTAAAAGACTCAACTTAATAACATGACTAAAACTTAACCTCACTAGTAATTGTATCGCCTTTATAATTCTTTCATTGTATCCATCTTAAGTATTTATGCAACACTCATCTTTTGGATATATTGGATTTTAGAGGCCAAAACATTCACCCTCATACAATATTAGTCTTAATTGCATCTGTTCAATAAAATTTGTCTTTTACTTTGGGAGGTATATATTATTTTATCACATAACACTCTAATGTCACTCCTCCATTTCGACCATCCTAGCTATTTTAATTTTATGCGTAACATTTTCATCTTTATCTATCGCACTCCTAACTAGACTAAATATTTGAATGTTTTGCATTTAGGCTTGTACTAGTTAGAGGAGGAGCCTTAGTGTAATTGATAAAGTTGTTGCCACGTGACCAAGAGGTCACGTGTTTAAGTCGTGGAAATAGTTCCGTGCAGAAATGCAGAATAAAATTGCGTACAATAGACTATTGTGGTCCGGTTCTTCCCCTTACCTCGCACAAAGTGAAAGCTTAGTATACCGGCAGCCCTTTTTTAGGCTTGTCCTAGCTAATCTCACCTCAACTTCACTCTTCCAATATTTACACTAAAAACGTGGTTAACTTACTAGAAGAAGTTGCAAGTTGTTTACAGCTTCCAAAATGAAAAAAGCAAATAAGAATAGAGTATCATGTAAACTAGGTAGTGTGCATTAATCATGAATTCAAAGTAACATAAAGGACTGAATTCAATTATAAGAGTGACATGGACCCAGATGTTGACGGTTTCCATGTTCTCGAATAATAACATAATTCTCGTTGATGATATATCGAGTACTCTCAATCTCAAAATATATAGGGAGATGCTACAGGTAGAGCAATTAAATTGTTGAATCTTGTGTACTATAATAGCAGAAAACTGAAATATAGTTTATCTCTATGTAAATAGAGTCTATAAGATATATAAAAAAACCAAAATGCATGGAGTATCTGTTATGTGATTTTGCTACTTCGTCATCAAAAGTTTGTTCACATAATATTGATAACACAACCTTGATATAAAGTCAATTGGATCAAATTTTATGATTAAATTTGAAGAAAAAAACCGGGAGATTTTGTAAAACCGATTAAGCAGGTAATTAAATAATCAAAAAATGGAACTTTTAAGTGGAGGTTATCCATCTTTAGTGATTACTAGTATACATAATAGGACTATTTTCTTTTTGTTGTTTTTAGGTGGTTTGATTAATTATCAACATAACTAATTAATTCTACATCAATACTAAACAAGTTAAGGTTCATATTCCCCATTAAAATTAAAATGTTGATTACATTTTTGGAATTAACGACTTAAAAGAAATAGAAAAATCAGCCTACTTACAAGCAATTGTTATTCATAGAATACGCAAAATGAAATGGACAAATTTATTTTACATTACCAACAGAACCAAATAGCCTTCTTCTGGCTGAGTTGCACTACAGCAACAAGAGGTGGCGCATTGAACTTCCTTGTCCTAAGCTTCCCAAAACTTCCCAGAAAACTGGAAGTTTGTAAATTGTTGCTGCAGGAAGAAAAAATACAACGAAAATGAAGGAATAAATCAATAAATAAAGCTGATGAGAACATTTAATTTAGGACCAAGTACTAAAAGAATTTGGCTTAGAACTCGTGAATTTCTAAAGCTTAACTGGAAGTCATCCAAATTTTCTTCGTATGTGGTTATAGTCATCGGTTGATGTAATAGTCGAGCAATAGTTCGATTGAACCCATAACTTTTTTACACTATATATATACCCTTTTTATCAAAATCTTGAACTCTTGAAGATTAAATCTTGGATTTAAATGAAGAGCAAAACCTACCTCGTGAGAAATTTCAGTATTGTGATGATAGCTGAAGATAGTATATGGGTTCCAGTTGCCAGTAACAACCAAATTACAGTCATCAACATTCTCTTTAGTCCCCAAAAGATGTTCCTCGTGGTGCGTGGTGTGTTGATCTTCAACTTGACGATCAGTACTATAGCCTTGAATACCTGATTCTTCACCTCTTTCAAAAGGACTCCAACATCCTAATCGTTTTAATTCATCAGCCGCCATGGACTGATCACCAGTATTTAAAAAGCTTTTCTTTATTTTTGTTCTCTCCCGTGCCCTAGCTCTAGCTTGTTTCCTTGATTCCTTTGCCACTGGATTAAATGCAGCTCTACGAACTATTTTATTAGCCTTTTTCTTCTCCCCTACTTTACCTCTATTTGACTGCTGCTGCTGCTTTGGAATATCAATATTAGTTGTAGATTCATAAATTCCTGATACAACTTCACACTCAGATGTAGAGGATGTACTAATTGCACCAATATTAGCAGTACTGTAGTTTTCTTTATTTATGCCTTGGACGAGCTCATTGACAGCAGATTTGGACTTTGTTAGTAACCACTCTACAGTTTTGCTGGCCTTATCAAATCCAAGCAAGTCTTGCAAATTGAAAAATTTGCGAGCAACATCGAGAGAAAGTCTCATTCTTCGATCTCTAGGGCCGCGAGCTGTATTAATCTTGCTGTGTCTATCTTTCTTGTAAGCAACAACTCTCTTATTGTCACCTTTTTTGTTCTTGCAGTTGCCTTGTAATTCAACCTTTTCAGGATCTTGATTAGTACTACTGATTATGGTATCTTTGTTGGAATCTGCTGCAATATAATGATCAGGTGTAGTCAAGAGTTGTTGTTGTTGTTGTTGTTGGGGTTGAAGGAGATGATGGTCATGAAAATATTGGAAAAGTTCATGTTCATATTGCATAGAATTAGGAGACGGAATATGAAATAAGTTATTTGAGGAGGAAATATTGAGGCTGTAGTTACAGCTGTTGCTTGACGGATACATTGAAGTGGACTAGAGCTTTGAGAAGGACGGATATACAAACTCAAGTAGTACTACTCTTAGCTTTTTTGTTGAAGTTGAAAGAACCACAATATCTTCTGAGTTTGTCAATTTAGCTGCAGCAAGAAGCAAAACTAGGTTAATTAAGACTCTTGAGACAGACAAATAATCATTAATCTCTTAGGTTAAGCTAGGAATTTTGCCTATTCTATTGTTTTTCTTTTTAAGTGCATAATCAAGAAAGAGGAAAGATAATTATAGGTGGATTTTCAATATGTTGATGATAACATAGCTTTTTCGTTGAGAAAGACAGCTAATTAATGTGTTGGTGTGTGCTTATGACAATGATATATATATATAGAGCTAGTGGCTATAATGTGTTCGTGGGAGTACTCTAAGCATTATAAGATAGCTGGAAATACTGGAGATTGAGAGAGACAGGCAATGGTTTGTTACCTACAGAGACAAAGAGAGCTGTAATATTGTCCTTCCATCTTTGCTAAATACCTCTAAAGAAAAAGAAAGGCTTCTTTTTCTAGCTGTAGAATTAAGCTCTAAAAGTATGAAAGGAATTTTGGGGGAAAGAAAGAAAATGGAGGGGACACTCTTAGTACTTGTTGTAGTTACAACTGATTTTATGGGAAGTGAAGCATATAGACTTTTCTCTAATTGTGCCCCTTCAGTTCACGTGATAGCAACTGACAGATGTTTGACAAAAAACCTTTCTCTTTTCCTCCTTAGCTCAACTCTTCAACCACTTCCTCTCTAAAAAGAAAGAACAAAATAAAATTACAAAGCTTAGTTAAGAGTTTCATGTTAGCTTTCCCTCTTTAGCGTCAACTCCAAAGAGGAAGAAATATGCGGTTTTCTGCCTTTTTTCCCCTTTCTTATTCCAAAAAATATTGCAAACTCGAAATGGAGACGAATTCAGAATTTTAAATCAGTAAGTTTACGATAAGTATATACGTTTTTGCTGTATATGTATTTTTGAGTCGAAAGCAATTTGTTTAGTTAAATACATAGAACTCCACCTAGATCTGTCTATGACTCGAAGCAATGGCGGAGTCGCATGCACTCAAGGGAGTGTCAACCAACGTACCCATTTTGAAAAATTGCACTGTGTAACTAAGTAATGTTTTTAAAAAAAATATATATGTATACTATGTATGTTGATTTTATTTCTTTATATTTTGGCCCCTTAATGAAAATTCCGGCTCCGCTACTACTGACAAGAAATCACTCTAGTTGCTGAAGTTACATGCGGCCAAGTCCAAGATCGACAAGCAATATTATTTCAAAGAAGAAAACAACAGTAAGAAACCATAGTGTGGATAAATGAGACCTCAGATTTGGGGATATATGAACAGTAAGGGTCGAGGAAATGAGAGTAGAAGATGGCCTCTCAGATGCCTCAGGCCTTTAGAAACGTTAAGGCAAAAACAACTTTTGACCAGGGTTCTCAGTCTAGCTATATATGTCGCTTTCACTAAAAAGAGAAACCTATCTCTTCCACAATTAAAACAGCAACCTCCCCCCTCACCCCCACCAAAGCCTCCTTGGACTCTATCCCCACTTAACTTTTTTTTTTCTTTCCAATTCTCCTTATATCTCTTCCATCAGCATGACTTTGTGCCAAGCCTATATGGTGAGTTGAGAGATAGTGATAGAGATATTATTTTATGTTTGAAGCCAAGTATATACTATTATTAGAGTAGCATATATACTCTAATTGTACTTCCTACTGACGTTAACAAGACCTCCGATCCCTTAAAACCCTAGACATTGAGAGCCACTTGTCCATCTTTCGTTTTTTTTTACAACCTTTGTTATGTGATATTTACCGATTCATTTAATTTAGGGTAAAATACTTTCTACTAACAAATTTTTCATTCATATGACTCAATCTTGATATCTCATTAGAGTAAATCTTAATTCTTCCACCGCACTCCTCGGTGGTATTTCTGCTTATACTTGCTATTCATGCTAACAAATCCCTAGCCATTGAGCCCTTGTCTATCTTCGTTCAAATTATTTACACATTCGGTGTGAATTACTGGTACGATTTATTCAGATGACTTCAGTGAATAGATCCACTAAAGGGTAAATATGAGATTTGATTTGATACATAATTAAAAGATTTTTCTTTTACACAAAGAGATTTAAAAAATTATATTATCTTATAAATTTCAACATAATAAATGGCCACACAGGCTCATTCCCTATTTAAAAGAGTATAGTAGAAGAATATTCCATCAGACTCCACAGTCTTCGGTGATAATAGTGCATGTACTTGCTAACGATATTCACAAGACCTCCCTTAAAACCTTAGCCATTTAGCCCACTTGTCCATCTTCTTTCTATTTTTGAGTATTATTATCCATCTACCCTCTTCTTCATTGTTAGGTATATGGTAAGCCCTTTTCCACAACTGAAAAGAAGCATCTTTGCGAACCACTAACTTCTCTTTTCCATATATGCGTGCCGCCTTTGCAAATGCCTACCCCTTGTACTCAACCCCCCCCCCCCCCCAATGTCCTTAGAGGTAGTGAGAGTGGGGTGGAGGGGAGTAGGGGGATGGACTATCCTATTTAAGAATTTTAGACTGTCTAGCATTATTATGAGAACCACAATAAATGGTTGATTTGAAGGGGTTGATCTCACGAGGTTGCTTTCAGAAGTTTAGATAACTATAAACCAAAAAATAAAAAAGGATGATGGATAATGTACCATTTTGAGGTTGGGTGACAGTGAGAGCATATGTAGCATAACCCGTATATATCAAATGCTTTCATTTCCATTGAAAAAGAAGGAAAAACAACTAAAAAAGTCTTGATTCTTTTATCTATTGCTTTGTAAACATTGATATTAGACCGAGAAATCATAGAAAATCTAGAAAGAGAAAGTAGAGAGAAGGCAGAGCGTTTTGAAACTCTCTGGAAGATGAGAGAAATATTATTACAGAGTAAAATGAAGAAATGAAGTCCGGGGGTCCCAAAATATCTGGGGACCCCATATATATACATATACACGTGGGTCGGGTCAAATGACCCAAAGAAAGAAAATGGAATGGGGCTCAGACACGCATTGGGCTCGGTATACACAAATGGCCCAACAACACATAATCATCACAGCCCATGCTATTGTATACCAGACGATACAATAAATATACACTGCATATAATCATGTAATGTCCTTCTTGTCAACACTCCCACCCCCTCAAGTTGGAGGGAGAAACCGCCTTCAACTTGGTGAGCAGCGGAAGAAGCAAAGTGCCAGGTAGTGGCTTAGTGAGCAGGTCTGCTAGCTGACGAGAAGTAGGCACATGAAGTAGCTGGAGAAAACCAGATTGTAACAAGTCCCGAACAAAATGGCAGTCCACCTCGATATGTTTGGTACGTTCATGAAAAACAGGATTGTTGGCAATGTGAACAGTAGCCTGATTATCACAATAAACAGAAATAGGAGAAGGAACAGATACCCCAAGGTCAACCAACAAACGAGAAATCCAAGTCAACTCAGCAACAACCTTGCTAAGGGCCCTACATTCTGCCTCAGCAGAGGACAGAGAGACAACAGGCTGTTTCTTTGATTTTCAGCTGATCAAAAAACCACCCAAAAGCACACAAAAACCAGTAACAGAACGCCTAGTATCTGGGCAAGCAGCCCAGTCACTATCAGAATACCCAATAACAGAAAAATCATCATGAGCAGAATAAAACAAACCCAAGGAGGGAGTGCCCATAAGATATCTCAGAACATGCAGGGCAGCAGTCATATGGGGAAGCCTGGGCATTTGAGGAATTGACTCAGATGCTGGACTGCAAAACAAATGTCAGGCCTGGTATGAGTGAGGAACAACATCTTGCCAACTAGGCTCCTGTACTGGTCAGGAGAGGGCAAGATGTCACCAGAATCAGCATGGAGTTTGACATTGATGTCCAAAGGGGACACAACAGAAGAGACATTGACACAGTCAAACTGGTGCAGCAAATCAGAAATATACTTATGCTGATTAAGGAGCATCCCACCAGGGACAACTGACATCTCAAGGCCCAAAAAATAATGCAAAGATCCTAAATCTTTGATTTTAAACTGATCATCCAGAAACAATTTTAAGGCAGTAATTTCATCACTGTCATCCCCAGTAATGATGATGTCATCCACATAGACCGCTACCACCACAAGGGACCCAGACTTACCTTTGATGAACAGGGAGTAGTCATTTAAAGAATGTTTATACCCTCTGGAATAAAGAGCAGAAGATAATTTGGCATACCACTGTCTGGATGCTTGTCTCAGCCCATATAAGGATTTCTTGAGTTTACAGACCAGAGGAGGAGAAGGAGAAGAAGGAGTAGAAGCACAATCAGAAGTAGAAGCAGAGACAGTCAAACCTGGAGGAAGTTTCATGTAAACATACTCATCCAAATCACCATGAAGAAAGGCATTATTGACATCAAGCTGAAAAAGAGGCCAATGATTCTTAACAGCCACAGTAATAAGGCATTTCACAGAAGTCATTTTAACCACTGGAGAGAAAGTGTCTGTGAAATCAATCCCCTCAACCTGTGTATCACCCCTAATAACCAACCTTGCTTTATACCTTTCAACACAGCCATCAGCCTTGTATTTGATTTTATAAACCCATTTACAACCAATTGGGTTTCTTACCAGGAGGAAGAGGGACAACATCCCAAGTATGGTTAGTGTCCAGATCTTCAAACTCCTGTCTCATGGCAGCTTGCCATGCTGGAACAGATGCTGTATGAGAGTAATACAGAGGCTCAGATTCCAAAGAGGAGGAAGATGAACCAGAGAAGGCAGGTAGTTGACATACATAATCCTTGAGATAGGAAGGAGGATTATGCTGTATTTGAGATTTTCTGGGAGCAAGAAGAGAAGGAGAAGAAGCCAAAGCAGGAGGTGAGCTGGCAGAAGGGAAGGCTGAATCAATTGGGACGGTGACAGAAAAAGGGAGCTGCACAGATGTGGGAGAAGAGGGAGGAGAGAGGTGAATGGGAGAATCAGATTCATCATCATGTTCTCCAGAAGGAACAAAGGGAAAAGAAGAAGCAGGAGGATGAGCAGAAGGAGACACAGATTTAAAGGGAAAACATGATTCATGAAAGATGACATCCCTGGAAACCAAATACTTCTTTGAAGCAAGATCATATAGTCTATAACCTTTTTTACCAAAAGGATAGCCCATGAAAACACAGGGAATGGCTCTTGGTGTTAACTTGTCCCTTTGAGGGATGGGGACAGTGGCATAGGCAAGGCAACCAAAATCCTCAAGTGAGTATAGGATGGAGTTTTCCCATACAAGATTTCATGAGGAGATTTATTATGAAGTAATATGGTGGGTATTTTGTTAAGTAGATAGGTAGCAGTCAATAAACAATCCCCCCAGAAAGATACAGGCAAGCCAGATTGAAAGAGCAAAGCCCTACAGGTGTCAAGTAGAGTTCTATGCTTCCTCTCAACAATACCATTTTGTTGAGGGGTATGAGGGCAGGAGGTTTGATGTATGATCCCCTGGCTTCTAAAAAAGGAAATACCCTCATTGCTAGAGCCTAATTCTAACGCATTGTCACTTCTTACAGTCTGAACCACAGCATTAAATTGGGTTCTGACCAGAGAAAGAAATGACTTGAGCATAGAAAAAGCATTGCTTTTGGATCCCAGTAGGTGTGTCCAAGTTGCCCTTGAAAAGTCATCAACAATTGTAAGGAAATATTTACAACCAGAAGAGGTTGGAGTATGATAAGGTCCCCAGGTGTCCACATGAATCAGTTGAAAAGGTCTAGAAGTCTTAATTGAACTATCAGGAAATGGAAGCCTAGTCTGTCTGGCCATAGGACAGACTGAACAGGGAAAGGGTTGTTTGGAAGCAAAAGGAAAGGACAGACCAGAAATACATTTCATTTTTGCAAAAGGAGTATGTGCAAGCCTTAAGTGCCAAATGTAATTCATATCAGATGTAAAATCATTATTACAGATGGAATTATTCACATGAGAATGCAAAGGAACGGCCTTGTTATCAGACAAATGTCATCATTACAAGAAACAGACACAGGAGGCAATGCAACAACTTTGCTTTTATTACAAGAAACAGATACAGGACAAACAGAAGTAGAGGAACAACTAACAGAGGAAGAAGAGGAAGGAGGGACCCAAGCCAGTTTATATAAGCCAGCAGCTTCTCTACCAAGATCCAGAGGCCTCCTCAGAGAAGGGTCCTGTATCATGTGTAGTAAGCAGGAATGTTTCAGTGAACATAACTATACAATGCAACTGCTTCACTAACTTGTGAACAGAAATCAAGTTGTGTTTAAAAGAAGGAACTAGCAGTACATTGTGAAGAGTAATGGAAGGGGTCAATGCAAAGGAGCCTGTGCATGTCACTTTCACTTTATAGCCATTAGGAAGAGTGAAAAGATATGGCAGAGTTAAAGGTGTGATATTAAAAAGTAGATGTTTATCATGTGTCATGTGATTAGAGGCACCTGAATCTATAATCCAGGTGACAGAATTAATATTAGTAAGTAAACAAAGTTTGGAATCAGAAATAGGGCTCTCAGTTAACATAGTACCAGCAAAGTTTGCAGCATATATGGGAGGAGGAGTCTGAGCAGTGGAGTCCCCTAACTTGGTCTGATGTAATAAATTCATCAACTGGTCATAATCTTGTCTGCTCAACCCTGGTATCACAGAGGTCTAGCCATCTATCCTTGCAACAGGTTGATGGCTATCAGGAGGATTCCCTTGAGGAATAGACATAAGGCCATCAGAATGAAGAGAATCCAGACCAGTACTTAGATGGGCAGCAGCAGGTCTCCTTCCCTTGTAAAAAGTGTTATTTTGTGGATACCCATGAATCTTGAAGCACTTATCAATTAAGTGTCCAGATTTTTTACAGTATCTACAGAATAAAGGTCCTCTAGCCTGGTCAAAATTGACTCTCTGTCTGAAAGGAGAAGGAGGAACAGGTACTGTGGCCTTGGTAAATCCAACAGGCTACCTATTAGTATGTACACTGAAAGAGACAGAGTCTGGATTAGAGTGAGAAGAAGACTAGACTTGTCTTTGTTTCTCATCATTGAGGACCAAATTATAGACATTGTCAAGAGAAGGAGGAGGCTGCATCATCAAAAGATTACTCCTGACCCCAATATATGCTCCATTCAGACCCATTAAAAACTGAAAAACCTTATTGTCATCACTTTCCTGAACTATACCATCTTTTGCAGCACAAATACACCTTTGACCATGATTAACACACATTGAATCAAGTTCATCCCACAGTCCTTTTAGCTTATTAAAATAGGAAGCTATATCTAAGGACCCTTGAGAGGTGTGGGACAACTCTCTTTTCAGTTCAAAGATTTTGGTCCTGTTTGCAGTGCCATATCTGGCCTGGAGTTGGGACCATATGCTCTGTGCAGTGTCAGAGTACTGCACAGACTCAGCAATTGCAGGGGAGATGGAAGCAGTCAACCAAGAAATCACCATTTTGTTGCACCTATCCCACAACCTTTGTTGAGCCACATTAGTGGCAGGTCGGGAGCATGTGCCATCAACAAAACCGATTTTGTTTTTGGCTGATAAGGCAACAATCATTTTACGTCTCCAGCCCCCATAACCACTACCCGAGAAGGGAGTGGGAACAAGAGAGACCCCAGGAACATCAGAAGAATATACAAAAAGGGGACTGGAAGAGTCTACAGAAGGGGAGGCACCAGTATTTGTGTTAGAAGCCATAGTCAATGAACCGGCTTAAACGAACAATTTTTCAATAAACAGAGTATAACCAAAATAGGTATTCACACACAATAACCAACAAACACAGTATAACGAAAACCAAATCAGGTATTCACAGATAACGCCAGATGCTCATATACACAAAGTCAAATAATCACATAAATACCGAAGATAAGGACAGAGTTACCCTCCTTCTTCGCGACCGGAGAAGATCGGCCTTCAAACAACAGAGAAACCCTAGGTATCAAACCCTAGGCGTAACCTTGGAAATCCTTACTGGAAATGTGGTCAGGAACGTCGGAGAGGAACCCAAAACGTCCACTGAGTGAGAATCGAGCCACCGGAAAGCAGTTGAACCCTAGGTTAAACCACCAGAAACCCTAGAAGCCGATAGGTCACCGAGAAACCACCCAAAATAAGCAGAAAAACTCTCACAATGTTCGGGTGAAGAGAATATACTCAAGTATCATGACGAAAAACTCGGAAAAACATCCGATCTAGGTCAAAGCCATCATCGACCATAAGGTCTCAGAAAAAGCCCTAGAAAATCTCAAAAAGAGTTCAACCAAGACAACGAGATGTAGAGAAACACAATCGGATCGTCGTCTAGGCTCTGATACCATGTAAACATTGATATTAGACCGAGAAGTTATAGAAAATCTAGAGAGAGAAAGTAGAGAGAAGGCAGAGCGTTTTGGAACTCTCTGGAAGATGAGAGAAATATTATTACAGAGTAAAATGAAGAAATGAAGTCCGGGGGTCCCAAAATATCTGGGGACCCCATATATATACATATACACGTGGGTCGGGTCAAATGACCCAAAGAAAGAAAATGGAATGGGGCTCAGACACGGATTGGGCTCGGTATACACAAATGTCCCAGCAACACATAATCATCACAGCCCATGCTATTGTATACTAGATGATACAATAAATATACACTGTATATACACTGCATATATCATGTAATGTCCTTCATCTCAACATTTCTTTTTTCCGGCAAGTCTAACATATATACGTAATATAATTGAGGAATGATAAAAACATTCAAATAACTTAAGAACATATATTAGCCCTCCGCCACTTTTAGCTTGACTTGATAATGAGAGTGTTATCATGCGGTAGCAAGAGTGTTGCCAAGCTAAGGTGCACGAGTAGCACTAAAAAAAAGGGAAACGAACAAGTGATGGCCAAGACTTTGACGGAGGCAAAGCAGCTTGGCAAGTGCTTGACAATGAGATGCGGGCTTAGGGTGACACTTGATCATGGCAAAGACATGAGGAAGTGATGCCAAGGCAAGGAAAAAACAAACTGGGTAAATGCAGACTAAGTGCAACAGTAGGTCGCGAGGCAGACTTGTCATGACATTAGGGCGCAACAAAGGTCCATGTCCGTGGGCAATGACATGAGCAAAATGCGGCTACAATGCACTTGAGTACAAGGCAATATTGGCGCCTAATTCAACCCAAGGCACGCACATGGGCAGTAAGCTTCAATTTGACCAAGTCAAAAGCAATTACACTGCATATGCTGTGCACAAGGGCAACAGTTGACTTTTGCTAAAAAGTTGGCAGATGATGTTAGCACATTTTTGGGCCATGTTTCCATTATTATTAGTATGATCTTATATGATCCTATGAGTTGGGGGATGTTAACTATACTAGGCCAAAATAGTGGATTGTGTGGGGAAAGTGTCTAAGCCCTAAGTGCGACAAATGTAAGACAAAGAGGTTGTCTCATGTATTATAAATGGGCAACATCCTTATGCTTGTGGGAAGAAGAGAGAAAAACGTATGTGATTTCATGTTTAAGTATGTTTTCAAGAGTGAAAACATCTAAGGCTAAGAGTAGTCTTGCAAGAAAAATTTGAGGGCCAAGAGCGATCTTCTTGTATACGATATTGTACTTCGAGTTTGAGTTTCTTTGTAAGCTCGAGTTAAATACAAAGTTGGGAAGGAGTTTTCTGTATATTATTCCTTATGTTCTTCTTTATTTTATGTTGCCTTACTTAATTGCGTTGCCTAAAATCAGTCCAAAGATTTACTACGTTGAAGTTGTCTAAAAATATTCTAAGTCCAAAGTTGATGTATTTATGGCTAAGTGTTGTGAGAAGGCTGAAGTCAAGTGCACAACTTGGCTGCCATATAGGCTAGTTTCGGTGACAGAAATAATGCCCGTGACAATAAGCTCCATAACTAAACAGACTGCAACTCCCCAAAATTCGGTGATAACAAGTCACAAGCTCTACAAGAAACTATTGAACATGCCTATATAATACTGTCTATAAAAGGGAAAGAAAATAAAGTAGACTAGCTAGAAGGTGATTCTATGGCTTGAGGACACCGACAACTATATCTTAAGTCTCCGAATATGAAAACTTGTCTCACTGTTACTTGGACTGGTAGGAGGTACCTTGATCTATACAAAAAAATATGTAGAAGTGTAGCATGAATACACCACAATGGTGTTAGAATATACGCTTAACGCTAGAGGGGGGGTGAATAGCGTTTTAATAAAAATCAAGATAAATTTGCGGAATTAAAATTGCAGGAATAAAGTAAGTGCAGTAGTAAGGAGAGGACACACCGAATTTATACTGGTTCACCACAACGTGTGGTTAGTCCAGTCCCCGAGAGACTCTCTCGAGTTTTACACTAACTCCGTTAAGCTTACGGGTGCCTAACAAACCGTTGCACTTGCTCGTAGATATACACTCTACAAGACTTCAACTTGCTCGAGGATACCTCACCTCAAGATTTCAAGTCAAGGAACTAAACTTTCCTTCTTACAACAAGGGATTAGAACTTCCCTTCAAGTGTATGCAAACACTTAGCACTCAAGACAAGACTCTCTTATAGATTAGATGTGAGTAAAATTAATACACTTAAGAACACAACAACTTCGTAAAGAATTTGGCTCTCAAAAACTATGAAATGAATATGAAATGATTGATATGAAAGTATGTAAGCTTAAGCAAGAATTGTAATCAGTTGTTGTGCTTAAAAGAGTGGTTTTGAGGTGTATTTATAGTCCTCAAAGACCTAAAGACCGTTGCTTAATTGCCAATCACTAATTGCTGATTTTGTGCTAGAATAATCGATTATCTGATTTGCATAATCGATTATCTGTAAATCGTTCAAAAGTCATATGCAGATTTTAAGCTAGAATAATCGATTATTCAAATTGCATAATCGATTACCTGATAACGTTCAAAAATCAAACGCTGATTTTATGCTAGCATAATCGATTATTGCCTTGTGCATAATCGATTATCTTTCAGCGTTTAAAAATACTTTGGCAACAGTCAGTGAATAATCGATTATGCTATATAGGATAATCGATTATTGACCTCTGCGGAATTTTTAATATAATTCGAATAAAGAGGATAATCGATTATCAAAAAGACATAATCGATTATTTTGCTGTTTTGTAAATTCCGGTTTACACTGTCTTAACATAATCGGTTATCAAAAAGACATAATCGATTATTTTGCTGTTTTGTAAATTCCGGTTTAGACTTTCTTAACATAATCGATTATCAAAAAGACATAATCGATTATTTTGCTGTTTTGTAAATTTTGGTTTACACTGTCTTAACATAATCGATTATAAAAAAAACATAATCGATTATTTCTGTCCAGATTTGAAAGACATGTTTAAAATTCATTTTGGCTAAAATGAAAATGTTTGAAAATCATTTTGTTTTAAAACAAAGATGCATGGTTTGATGAAAATGATTTTACAAGAGAAGCCAAGACTTGAATCTATTGTTGGATCAAGATCACAATATAAAACGACTCATGTGTTGCTTTACTTGATCTTGTTCTTTGTTTCTCTTGTGCTTGGACTTCGGCATATGTCAATGTTCCATGCGCGTCGGTTTGTCATTTATCAAAACCTACAAAGATGAACACACGTTTAGTTTTAGCGATTTGAGAACGTGTTTCAATAATTTCCCCCTTTTTGATAATGGCAAACCAATATCGGGATATGCATATTAAATAATTGATAATGACAATCCAAGACAAGTATATAGATATGTGAATGATTTCCCCCTCAATTTATGAGTTCCCCCTCAATTTATGCCAATGTGTATTAGTGTGCATAGCCCTTATTCTTCCCCCTTTTGACATTAGCAAAATAAATAACGTTTTATTGAGGAAACAATATTGAAAATACATAATAAAGCAAGAAAAATAGACAAAATATTATTCAAACGAGACATAATGGAAGCAAGAAAAAAAATAGACAAGACATTATTCATTGTCAACATTAACATCCGCTTCGGCATCCGGCACTTCTTCCGGAAGGGCAACTTGGGCATAAGGATAGCGGACGTGGTCAAAATATCCGTGAAGCTCGTGGGATAATCGGGTGACATTCCTATCAATACGAGTCATGGACGTGGACAAAGAGGTAAGTTGCTCAGAAATGGTTTGAAGGGTAGCAACGGAAGGGGCCTGAGGACGACGTCTTTGAGTTGGAGGAGGAGCCGGATGTTCACCGATATTGGGAAATGAAGATTCTTGAATTTCCCAATGTTTTGTTGCCTTTTTGTGAGGACCGACGGAGGTGTCGATACTGGAGGCTTGAAAAAGAGCCATTATGACAAAAGCATAGGGGAGTGGCTTATCGTCCCCAATTGCATCATACATGTGAGTCATGACGAACTGGCACCAATTGATGCGAGCCCCGATGATAATTGCGTGCATGAGTTTTGAATCCTCATGAGAGAGAGTCGTATGATTGAATTTGCGCGGTTTTAGAACGCGGGTTATGAAATAAAAGATTAGATGATATTCCGGGAGCATGTGCGTAATGGTTGGGCGACGATGCTCCGGATTTGCAATAAATTCGCCAATGCCAATTTGGTTGAAAAGGAGTTGTTCATCAAATAAAACACCTTCTTCCCTAGTGTAGAGTGAACTGTCTTCCCCATTTCGTGGAAGTTTAGTGAGGACTTTCATGTTTTCCTCATTTAAAAGAATTGGAACTCCATTGATGCTCGAGATAAGTTCACCATCTTCGTCCTTCCCGAGATTGGAATAGAAGGCACGAATTAGAGAAGGGTGAATGTAAGGGGATTGAAGATATATGAATTCAAGAAGATGACTTTGCATGAGGATATTTGCTGTGGATGGAGGGGCGATGTGGCTAAGGAATCGATCAGTGGAGAATCGAGGAGGAAGGATTTCTCGATTTTCAAATTTTTTGACGAAACGAATAAGTTCGGCTTCACTGTCGAACCATAAGATCTGTCTTTATAGCAGTGAACGGGTGGAGGAGCAATGGAAGAGGAGGCAATATGTTTGCTGGAACGAGCGCGTTTAGAATTCTTGCCCGTCATTTGAAAAAAAATTGAACCTTTGCAAGGATTTTTGGAGAGTTATGAAGAGTATTTGGAGCTAAGAGTGATGTTGAAGTGAAGAGTTTGAAGAGTGGAAGCACCAATTTATAGGGTGAAGGAGATGAAGGAATTTAATTGTTCAATAACTTCAGATTTTAAGTGCCAAACGGTAAAAAAACGGTAAGAAGTTTGAAAAAGTGAACGTTGATAATCGATTTTGTTGGTCAGATAATCGATTTTGGTGACCTAGTCTGAAAATAGATTCAGAGAATAATCGATTATCATTTTGAGATAATCGATTATGGCAGGAAATGTACTAATTGACGGAAAGTCGAAGCGGTAAAGGAAAATCGATTACGAGGTTGCCGATAATCGATTATTTTAATCTTTAGCTTAGACCTGCAAACTAGAATTAGTTAATAATCGATTGCGATAAATAGATAATCGATTATTCTATATGTTCACTAATCATTTGACACAGAATGCTAAGATAATCGATTATGGCTATTGGGATAATCGATTATGTTATAAGTTTGCCAAAAAATCTGCAAAACAGAACACAAATATAATCGATTATGAAATATTGATAATCGATTATTGCATATGGTCTCCAAAATCCTGCAAAACGGAAATGTTTAATAATTGATTGTTGTATTGTAAAAATCGATTATTGCATTTGGTCAGCAATTATGTGACTGCATTCCCCCTGACTTTGGGGCGATACCAGCAAAAAAGAATTAGGCGCCTCCGACGCTCAAGTTAGTAATCGTTAAAAGAAAAAATGCAATGCATGTATTAGTATCAACGTGGAGTCAAGTATTCCGAGTTCACTAAGAATTTGGAAGAAGGACTCTTTCTCTAAAGGCTTTGTGAAGATGTCGGCCAATTGATATTTGGTTTCAACAAACTCAATTTCGACATCACCTTTTGAGAACGTGATCTCTTATGAAGTGGTGCCTAATTTCTATGTGTTTCGTTCTTGAGTGAAGAACAGGGTTCTTCGTCAAGCTTATGGCGCTAGTATTATCACATCGAAGAGGGATATGATTGATACTAAGACCATAATCCGAGAGTAGTTGTTTCATCCAAAGGATTTGAGCACAACAACTCCCTGCGGCTACATATTCAGCCTCGGTTGTGGATAACGCAACACTTACTTGTTTCTTGCTAAACCAAGAAACTAGAGAGCTACCGAGCAAATGGCAAGTGCCACTAGTGCTCATACGGTCCAATTTGCAACCCGCAAAATCGGAATCGAAATAGCCAACAAGTTGGCATGAAGAACCTTTGGGATACCATAGTCCCACATTTATAGTTCCAACAAGAAACTTCATTATCCGTTTTACCGTAGTTAGGTGGGACTTCTTCGGACATGATTGATATCGAGCGCATAAACATTAAACATGATGTCCGGTCTACTTGCAGTAAGATAAAGAAGGGATCCGATCATACCTCGATACTTTTTTGTGTCTACTTCCTTACCTTTCTCATCTTTGTCAAGATGGTCGGATGTACTCATTGGAGTGGCCATTGCTTTGGCGTTGCTCATTTCAAAACGATTTAGCAACTCCTTGCAATATTTAGATTGGCAAATGAAAGTTCCCTCTTTCATTTGTTTCACTTGCAACCCCAAGAAGAAGTTTAGCTCACCCATCATTGACATTTCAAATTCACTTGTCATTAATTCAGAGAATTCCTTGCACAAAGAATTGTTAGTAGCACCAAAAATAATATCATCTACATATATTTGAACTGATAAGATGTCATTGTTTTTGTTCTTAATAAAGAGTGTAGTGTCAACTTTCCCCCTAATGAACTCATTGTCCAAAAGAAATTTTCTTAAGCGTTCATACCAAGCTCGGGGAGCTTGTTTAAGACCATAGAGGGCTTTCTTATGTTTGAAGACATGATCGGGAGATTTAAAGTCTTCAAAACCCGGGGGTTGTTCAACATATACTTCCTCTTGAATAAACCCATTTAGGAAGGCACCCTTTACATCCATTTGATATAAATTAAAATTCATAGAAGAGGCAAAAGCAAGTAATAGACGAATAGTTTCTAGCCGTGCTACGGGTGCATAAGTTTCTTCATAATCAATTCCTTCTTCTTGATTATATCCTTTAGCTACAAGCCTAGCTTTGTTTCTAGTGATTATACCGTTTTCATCTAATTTATTTCGAAAAACCCATTTCGTACCAATTATGGTGTGATTATCGGGTCTTGGCACCAATTCCCAAACATCATTACGTTTGAATTGGTTAAGCTCCTCTTGCATTGCCAAGGTCCAATGCTCATCCCCAATTGCTTCGAAAATGGTTGTAGGTTGTATTTGTGAAACAAAAGCCATATGTCTTACAGTGTCTTTAAGAAGGTTTCGA
This sequence comes from Nicotiana benthamiana, assembly GCA_034376525.1. Taxonomy (NCBI): domain Eukaryota; kingdom Viridiplantae; phylum Streptophyta; class Magnoliopsida; order Solanales; family Solanaceae; genus Nicotiana; species Nicotiana benthamiana. The sequence goes on from CM067325.1 coordinate 8,569,470, forward strand.
GTACTTACCCCTTGTTCGATATTGCCGATTACCTTGTCGAGAGGATGGTCTTTAGACGTCCTCCATGCTTTGGGCATCATCGATTCTTCTTCTTGTGGTGGTGCTTCTTCCAATAGTTGTTCTGACTTCATCTTGAACTTCCTTTGGATTCTCCTTTTGCACTTCGTCTTGAAGATTGATTTTGTTTAAAGCATCTGCAAGACCATCACAGAAATCCTTTCTCGCCAAGCGAGTATCATTTTCCCAAAATACTATATGAGCAGATTCCTCAACAGTTTTGGTTCGATTATTGAAAACTCTATATGCTTTACTACGCGATGAATAACCAAGAAAAATTCCTTCATCAGATTTCGCGTCAAATTTTCCCAATCTGTCTTTTCCGTTGTTATGAATGAAACATTTACAACCGAAGACTCTAAGGAGAGGTTAGGTTTTCTTCCCTTGTAGAGTTCATAGGGAGTTTTTATGAGTATCGGTCTTATGACAGCTCTGTTTAAAACATAGCATGCGGTACTCACGGCATCCGCCCAAAATTGTTTGGGAATCTTAGCCTCATCGAGCATGGTTCTCGCCATCTCTTCGAGACATCGATTTTTGCGTTCCACCACTCCATTTTGTTGTGGTGTACGTGGAGCCGAAAAGGTATGTGCAATACCGAGTTCGTCACAAAAATCCGCAAAGACATTATGATCGAACTCTCCCCCATGATCACTTCTTATGGAAGTGACGGTTGTGTTCTTTTCATTTTGAATACGTTTAAGAAAACTTTTAAAGGCTTTAAAGGCATCACTTTTATAAGCAATAAATAACGTCCATGTAAATCTAGAGTAGTCATCAACAATAACAAAAGCATAAAGATTACCACCGTGACTTTTAATTCTAGATGGTCCGAAAGATCCATGTGTAGAAGTTGTAAAGGTCTAGTGGTTGAAACAACATTTTTGGATTTACAAGAGGCTTTTGTTTGTTTCCCTTTTTGACATGAATCACAAATAGAGTCTTGTTCAAATTTTATATTTGGAAGACGAATTACTAAATCTTGTGAGACTAGTTTGTTTAAAAAATTCATATTTACATGAGCTACTCTACGATGCCATACCCACATGTCGCTTTCTTTACTCATAAGGCAATTCACAAAACTTGATGAAGAATTTTCAAGATCAACCATATAGATATTATCAATTCCAATACCACGAAGAATAACTTTAAAATCACTACGACGGATAACTAAGCATTCTTCGGAATCAAACAATACAAGATTTCCCTTGTCACATAATTGACTTATGCTCAAGAGATTATGTTTGAGACCTTTAACTAGAAAAATATGCTTAATGGAGGAGGATTCGTCCTTACCGACCGAGCCAATGCCGATAATTTTTCCTTTGTTGTTATCTCCAAAGACTACGCTTCCTCCTTTGGTTGGTTTTAGTTGTACGAATTTTGATTCATCTCCGGTCATGTGCTTGGAGCATCCGCTATCAAGGTACCAAAGTTCACTTGATGCCCTCAAGCATACCTACAAGACAAATTAATGAGTTTTTGGTACCCAAGCTGTTTTGGGTCCTTGTGTGTTAGGTGCAAAATAGTGGTGTGATTGACCTGTAGTGAAATGTCTATGTCTAGTGAAGCATGTGGGAGCAATATGTCCAATTTTATTGCGATAATGACAAATGACATTCAGATTGTGCATTCTTCTAGGATGATAATAATTTGGGGATCTAAATTCATTCACCCTATTTTTTGGAATATAGTTTTGATGTAATTTTCGAAAATCTTTTCTAAGTGTTCTAAATTACTCAACATTTCTCCTAGTGTTTTTTCTAGGATGCATAACGATTCTAGGATTATTATTTCTAGGTTGCAATTTTTGAAAATCTTTTCTAGAATTTCTAAATTGTTCTACATTTCTTCTAGTGCTCGTTCTAGGATGTATAGTGGTCCTAGGATTGTTATTTCTAGGTTGTTTAGGAATGGTCTCATCTTTTTCGTTAGACACATTTTTGAAACCTATTCCATGTTTAGTAGATTTCAAGTTTATAAGAACCTCATTGAGATTTTTGTGAGAGGAGTTGAATTTATTCAAGGTGCTCTTAAGTTTTTCTACTTCATCTTTTAGAGATTTGCAAGATGTACAACCATTGTTTGAGCTTTCGGGTTTATCGGCGCTTCTTTTGCCGTAAAACTTGTTTTCCTCTTTTAATTTCTCATTTTCAAGAGTTAGTTTTTCAAAATCCTTTTCTTTTGAAGAAATTTGTTTTCTTAAATCTTTTATAGATTTAGAAGAACTAATAAACTCTTTATACAATTCATCAAATGCATCTTGCATTTCTTCTAAAGTGAAATAGTTCTTAGAAGTAGTACATACCTCATTTTGAGTTTCTTCGTGTGCCATAAGACACAAGTTTGCGGTCTCGTTTCCTTCTCCATCACTTGATTCGTCTCCGGAGTTGCCTCCCCAAGAGATGTATGCTCTTTGTTTCTTGACGGGTTTCTTCTCCTTTTTGGTATTTGGACAATTTGGTTTGATATGCCCGATTTCTCCGCATCCATAGCACTTTAATTGGTCTCCTTGTCGCTTACCTTTTCGTTCATACTCCTTTCGCATGAACTTGTGAAATTTTTTAATAACGAGTCCGAACTCGTTATCTTCGTCGCTTTAATCCTCATCATTTTGAGGTTGAGCCGTGCTTGCTTTAAGGGCGATTCTTCGTTTCCTTTGATCATCCAAAGCAGGGTTAAGAATAGTAGATTCATAGGTTTTGAGATTACCTCTAAGCCCGTCGATTGTGACATTTGTAATGCCGATTGATTCTTGAATAGCGTCGGCTTTGGAGCGCCATTCCGGAGTGAGACTTCGAAGAATTTTACGGACAAGTTCCCTATCCGTGAAAGTTTTCTTAAGAGCATGAAGATCATTAACGATTTTTGAAAATCGTTCGAACATATCATCTATCTTCTCGTTTTCCTTCATATGAAAAAGTTCATATTCATGGGTTAGAAAATCTATTTTAGCTTCTCTTACCTGGTCCGTACCTTCATAGGTGATTTCCAATTTATCCCACATTTGCTTGGCCGTTGTGCAACATGATATTTTTCTATAATCATCGGGGTTTACAGCACAGTACATCATGTTGATGGCTTTAGCGTTGTTCTCCACTTTTCTGATATCGTCCGCATCGTATTCATCTTCGGATTTAGGAACCATTTCATTTTCAACCTTTTTGGTTGGTATTTTCTCTCCATTCTTTATAATTTTCCACAGTATAAAATTATTTGATTGGATGAATATTCTCATCCTCTCCTTCCCATAAGTGTAATTGGTGCCATCGAAGAGTGGTGGCCTTGTGAAGCATTGTCCTTCACCTAGTCCTGCATAAATGTTACGAGTAGAAGCCATGAATCGTTTCTCTCAAACTGTTAAGTCTTTCAGAGAGTTAGGCTCTGATACCAATTTTTAGAATATACGCTTAACGCTAGGGGGGGGGGGTGAATAGCGTTTTAATAAAAATCAAGATAAATTTGCGGAATTAAAATTGCAGGAATAAAGTAAGTGCAGTAGTAAGGAGAGGACACACCGAATTTATACTGGTTCACCACAACGTGTGGTTAGTCCAGTCCCTGAGAGACTCTCTCGAGTTTTACACTAACTTCGTTAAGCTTACGGGTGCCTAACAAACCGTTACACTTGCTCGTAGATATACACTCTACAAGACTTCAACTTGCTCGAGGATACCTCACCTCAAGACTTCAAGTCAAGGAACTAAACTTTCCTTCTTACAACAAGGGATTAGAACTTCCCTTCAAGTGTATGCAAACACTTAGCACTCAAGACAAGACTCTCTTATAGAGTAGATGTGAGTAAAATTAATACGCTCAAGAACACAACAACTTCGTCAAGAATTTGGCTCTCAAATACTATGAAATGAATATGAAATGATTGATATGAAAGTATGTAAGCTTAAGCAAGAATTGTAATCAGTTGTTGTGCTTAAAAGAGTGGTTTTGAGGTGTATTTATAGTCCTCAAAGACCCAAAGACCGTTGCTTAATTGCCAATCACTAATTGTTGATTTTGTGCTAGAATAATCGATTATCTGATTTGCATAATCGATTATCTGCAAATCGTTCAAAAGTCATATGCAGATTTTAAGCTAGAATAATCGATTATTCAAATTGCATAATCGATTACCTGATAACGTTCAAAAATCAGACGCTGATTTTATGCTAGCATAATCGATTATTGCCTTGTGCATAATCGATTATCTTTCAGCGTTTAAAAATACTTTGGCAACGGTCAGTGAATAATCGATTATGCTATATAGGATAATCGATTATTGACCTCTGCGGAATTTTTAATATAATTCGAATAAAGAGGATAATCGATTATCATATTACATAATCGATTATTTTGCTGTTTTGTAAATTCCGGTTTACACTGTCTTAACATAATCGATTATCAAAAAGACATAATCGATTATTTTGCTGTTTTGTAAATTCCGGTTTACACTGTCTTAACATAATCGATTATCAAAAAGACATGATCGATTATTTTGCTGTTTTGTAAATTCCGGTTTACACTGTCTTAACATAATCGATTATCAAAAAAAAACATAATCGATTATTTCTGTCCAGATTTGAAAGACATGTTTAAAATTCATTTTGGCTAAAATGAAAATGTTTGAAAATCATTTTGTTTTAAAACAAAGATGCATGGTTTGATGAAAATGATTTTACGAGAGAAGCCAAGACTTGAATCTATTGTTGGATCAAGATCACAATATAAAACGACTCATGTGTTGCTTTACTTGATCTTGTTCTTTGTTTCTCTTGTGCTTGGACTTCGGCATATGTCAATGTTCCATGCGCGTCGGTTTGTCATTTATCAAAACCTACAAAGATGAACACACGTTTAGTTTTAGCGATTTGAGAACGTGTTTCAACAAATGGTACATAGTAAATGCCAAACCTAACCTCGGTAGAGTAGTGACGAGATCAGGTCAAGCCCTACCGGAATAAATAAGATAATTGAACAAGTATATATGACAATGTGATATAGCACATGGATCAACCACAATATGCACAAAATTCTCAATAATAACAACCAAAGGTGAATAACCCAACAAGAATGGTATTTCACAACTTTATAACTTTGTCTCAATGTGAACCATGGCCTTTATAACTCAATACCAGTTTCAACAATAAGATATTCTAAGAAATAACAATTTCCAGTAAGGGATTCAACGATTAAATAATGAATAAGGGACAGAGGAACAATAACGCCTACTAAACATGTAAAGACAATTAACAAGTAAGAGATAAAACAAGTAAAGCATGTAAAAATAGACTAGTGATGATGAAGATAACATATTATGGTAACTCAATTAAAGGTATAAAAGTAATCTACATAACTAGAACCTCAATTACCATATTTAACCCGTGTACACACTCGTCACCTTACGTACACGACTTTCACATATCACAATTAACTCAAACAACACCAATCCTAATGGGTAATTTCCCTCAGCACAAAGTTAGGCAAGACACTTACCTCAAACACGCTAACTCAATCCACTAGTAAGTCTTTCCCTCGATTATCCAACTCTGAACGGCTCGAATCTAGCCAAAACAACTTCATACCATATATATAAACTATGGAATTCCTAACAATAAAGTTTAATCTTTAAAGAGAAATAAAAAGTCACCTCAAAAGGACAACCCTGGGTTTGTGTCCCGGAATCCGACCAAAATTATAAAAGTTAGAACACACATGCGATAATGAGTTCAACCATAGAAGAATTACTCAAATCCGACTTCAAATCTCCTATTAATTCCCCAAAGTTTAGTCTATGAAGTTTTCATAAATTTTCCAAATTTTAAACTCAAATCATTTATTAAATTACGAGAATAATAATATAAATTGGTTCATGTAATATAGTCCAATCCGGGTTAGAATAATTTACCTCGATGATTTTCTTAAAAAACCCACGAAAAATTGCCATAAACATAGCTCTCCAGGATCCAAAAATAAAATGAAATTAAGCCCTCGAAGACCCCTTTTCTGCCCAACTATTCTCACTTCTACGAGGCCGCAGTCGAACCTGTGACACCTTACCTGCAGAAAATTCATCACAGGTGCAGTTCCAGCTTAAATCCTGAGTTTTCGCTTCTACAGACAAAAATTGTACACCTGCGCTTGCGCACGTGTAGAGGGTCTCCAATATTGTGACCCTAGGATTAGCTAGCCAATTATGCTTCTCTGATGCACTTGTCGCACCAGTGAGTCCATTTCTGCGGATAAACGACTGCACCTGTGGTCACAACTGACTAAGTCTAATATCGCTTATGCGGCGTGAGGGCTGCTTCTGCAGCGATATACGTGTGACCCAAAGTACGCTGGTGCGATTGCAACAAACAGAACAAAGGTTCAGCAATCACTTTAGTCCAAAATTATTTTAGGATTCGATCAGAATCACACTGGGGGTTTCCGGGACCCCGTCCGAATATACCAACAAGTTTTAAAATACATAACGGACCTATTTGAGGCAAAAATCATATCAAAGATTATCGATTCAGTGAATCACAACCGAATTCAAGCCTATTGAAACTATGAACATCCGACTTTCAAAAGTGACGACAAATCATACCAAAACAACTTTGATTTACCTCAAATTTTGTACACAAGTCATAAACGGCATGACAGACCTATTCTAACTTCTGAAATCTGAATCTGACCCTTATATCAATTAAGTCAACTCTTGGTCAAACTTTTCAATCTTCCAAACCTTTAACTTTCTAACTTTCTCCAATTCAAGCCGAAACGACCTACGGATCCCCAAATCAACATCTGGACACGCTCCTAAGTCGATAATAATCATACTGAGCTATTGGAACCAACAAAACTCCATTCTAGAGTCGTCTATACAAAAGTCAAATTATAGTCAACACTTTCAACTTAAACTTTCCAGCTTAGGGACTATATGTCCCATTTCACTTCGAAACCAAACATCCCGACAAGTTACATAATCATAATACAACATAGAGGAGGCAATAAACAGGGGAACATGGAGAAAATACTCAAAATGACCGTCCGACTCGTTACACCTATATATTATAGTGAGAAGGCACCTGACCCGTATGCTATTGCAGAAATTTTGTATATTGTATATGTATATACCCTGAATATGATTAATTTACATTACTTTGCACCTTGAACACTTAAAGCCTTTAAGGGCACTAGTTGAGTAGAATATTTTGTTATTGTTGTGTAGTAAATATGGATCCGCCTTTGATTAAGAATGAAGGAGTATATTTACCGTTCTACTACAACCCTTCATGGTATTTTTTTCATCTACTACTGTACCACCTTTCTTGTGCTCTTTGATTGTTTTTGTATCGAAATTCAGAGTCCTATTAAACATATAGTTTGATGGATTATTATATGCAGCGGAAGCAATTCGAGTATCAATTTCATATGTAATCTAGACAACTAGCATAAACTGGATTTCACAGGTTACCTCTTGAAGCGTGAACAAAGCTCCTTTTTACGTGAGCCTCCATTCTACATCAACTCAATGAATTCTTTACCACCCGCACGATCACGATCTCCAAACGTTCCACGGTCTTCTACTGTGTTACCCAAATAATATCCGAAAATAGCAATTTCATGTGGGAGAAATTTCTAGGAAAATATGGCTGAACATTTCAGCCACCATGTACTACACCCTCTAGGTGAAAAACCTTATATATTTATAACACAAGTTTTAAGGGTTAAAACCATTTTCCAAAACCTGTTAGGTTTTCCTTTCCACTAGAAAGAAATTCCTTTATTTTCTATTATTCAGGCACAACTGGGACCATATAATTTAATTAACAAGGCTCCAATTATGGAATTAATTTCTAATTTTCGAAATTAATATCCACCATAATTAATTGCGAATTATTCCACTAAAACTTTGTAATTGCACTCCTTATTCAATTTTGAAATTCATCCATTAAATCTTATTTAACTTCCCATGCTAAGATTCACTTACTAATCAATTAAATTAAATTACTGATGATTTAATTTATTGATTATTTTTTTTAGACTTTCGCTTAACTTATTTCATGTGTCAGATACAAAATCTACCCGGGTTTACACTTATAAGCTTTCATAAAGGTGTATCATCAATCTCTAAACCGAGACATGGATTCCATCAACTAACTATTATTTCACCAATATACATTATTATTATTATCCAATTTACCAGGCATATTGAGCCACGAAAGAATCTCGCTTTTTAATAAATCGAAACAATGATAATATACACAACTAATAATAATTATATCAATATTAAGAGCATAAGTACATTTAATGGCTAGAGAGTTTATTTTATTAAGTCAGTATAAAATAATTATCTCTACTTGGTCCGTTCAATACATACAAAATGTATTAGCACAAGAAGTTGGAATTAAACCATTCCCATAATTTAGATAAATTATATTTAATCTTGTGCTACAATCATTCCTGATAGTTTGTCCAATTCCATCATTAGACTGTGAGCTCAAACTTTATATTTATAAGAACCGATGATTTAATCTTCCGTGTATAAGCTAAACTTCATACACTAAATTATCTACTATATAAACAAAGGACACCGAGTAATATATGATCTATTAAAAATTTATTAAAATTGAATGAACAATATTATCATAATAAATATTATATCTAAATTAAATCCATAATTAATAATATATATTCCAACATAGTGAAGGTGTACTGTTCATTAATTTTGTCCTTCCAGCCTGGATACGGTGCACCTAGCTTGCACTCGGAGATTGTAGCAGATGAACCAATTTCTATTCGTAGTAAAAACCTTTTACGAGATTAGTTTGCAGGACAATAATATGTTACTGTCTCCTTTTATATGTATAGTTATTTGCATTTCCTTTTTTTATAAAGTAATAGATTGATCCCTCATTTTCACATATAGTAAATGTTTATTTATCTAGAACTAGAAGTACTTTGTTTTACATTCATGTTTTGAAGACTAGCCAAAGTCCATGTTCCTTTCCATGCGCATGCCAAAACTATCTTGTCAAATAACGACCAAAAAGGTAATAAAAAATGACGTTGGCATCAAGATTAAAAACAGAATAGGAAATGATCAGTATTTTAATCTAGCTAGTTCATACGGTGTATAATTATAGTAAATAATTACTTCCTTTTCTTTCGAGAACGAGAATGTATAAGAAATGATTGTCAGAGTAGCATTTGATTTGGAGTTGATTTGAGGTTTGATTTTTGGCAAACAATTTCGTATCTCTGAATTTTTCTTTTAAATGAATAATTTTTTTACAAAAAACTGCGTGTGCATTTAACTGGTTTTTCTTTTTCTTTTCAAATCTATGAAGATATAATTTTCATTCAATCTTTTGAAAAAATGTAGTAGTAACTACAACTGCGTAAAAAGCAGTAGAAATTGTCGTATGGCTAATGTGGCACTGCTATTACCTGTTTTCAGATGTCCAAATGATGTTCTAATTAATCTAACCCGACTATTCTTTATGTTTAGACAATTAAATATAGAAATTATTGAAATAATCATGCAATAATTTAGGTGATAATTGAACTTTAAGTTGTAAAAATGCCAGATAACAGTACTAGAGCTGCACCAACTATTTCCCTATATCTTGCATATTGCGGTTTTCCATTTATAAAAAAGGAGAGAAATAAATTAATGTGTTGGTAAGTTCTCTCTTTTTTATACATGCGATCTAATCTAATTGAAATCAATTAGCTCTCATGGTTATTTTTTTAAGTTCCTCCTAATTGATGTGATCTATAGTGTCTTCATATTTTTATCGAGCTAGTCGCTTGAGTTTGTGCGTCTATATACAGTGCAGTACATCATCAACAACAACAACCCAGTATAATCCCAATTTGTAGGGTTTGGGGAGAGTAGTGTGTACGCAGACCTTACCCCTACCCTTGGGTGGAGAGGTTGTTTCCAAATAGAACCCCGACATCCTTCCCTCCAAGAACTTCCCATCTTGCTCTTGGGGAGACTCGAACTCACAACCTCTCAGTTGGAAGTGGGGGTTGCTTACCATCAGAGCAACCCCTCTTATCCATACACTGCAGTACATCCACGTACAAAAATCAGTTGTTTATTTGTAAATAGCATTTTCCTTTGTTTTCTTGTGCTATGGTACGATTCTGTAGAAGAAAGACCCCTTTACAAGAAGACTACAAATACAGCTATCCGTTGTGATAATTTGCAGCATAAGGACACACTATAGTTTAATCATTGTCACCTCAGCTATTTATGTTTTTTCCTTTTCTTTTTCATGTCTTGATTTTGCTTGGACGTTTACATAGAAATGACTATCCCACTCACCATCCCCTGTGATCCTGTTCCTTCATTCAAATCAATTCTCCTATCAAATTCCCCTGGACACCCCACTTCTATGGGGTTAATTTTAGTGATGATCATTCGATTATATTTTAATTTTATTAAAATTATTTAATTATTTTTTATTATTTAAAATTAATTAAACTTTCATATTGTTCCTTAAAAGTCAATTTGGCTCAAATCCCTACCATAAATATGACGTGACATAAAATTTAATGAGAAAAATTCAAAAATAAATGACACATAAACTTTAATGGACTATCCCACTTTAGATCTATTACTTTCTTAATGTGATTTGACCCATAACCCAAATACTTTTAATTAAAAATAAATAAATTTCACATTAGTTTAAAATGATTATCCTATACTACAAAATTCTTGTCTTTTCTATTACATAATGTATATTTATAATTATTCTATACTAAACTTTTTTTAATCTTGTTTGTATGCCATATCCGAGCATTTTATGAATCTGCTGAAGTAAAAATACGACTATACCCAACTCACATAACATATTTATAAGTTTTTAGTGAAATTAAAATAGTTTTGTATTCATCTTATGTAACATATTAATTTATCATAAGTATACAAGCATAATAATAATAATAAGGCTAATAAGAGTCTATTTTCACGATGAACATGCAATTACAGACAACCTATTGCAATTGTTTGGACAAAAAAATTCATATTTGTACGATAAAAACTCCCACAAAAAAAAAATCACAAGACCTAAATTTATTAGGGTGTGTGTTTTTTCCCTATTGAAAACCATTTAGGTTATGGGTCAAATTAAATTAAGGGAGAAATTGATCTAAAGTGGGTATGGTCCATTTAATCTTATGTGACATTTGTTTTTAAGTTTTTCTCATTAAATTTTATTGCATGTCATATTTATGGTAGGGTTTTGAGCCGAAAATGACTTTAAGTGACAATGTGAAAGTTTAGTTACTTTTAAGTGACAAAAAAATAGTTGAGTGACTTTAATAAAATTGAAATATAGTTCAGTGACCATTAGTGAAATTAAACCCATTTCTATGCAACTCGCAACCATTCTAAGAGAAATAGAAATGGCCAACACTACTGAAACAATGGACCAAGAACATCAAAATCAGCTAGAGGACTTGCAAGTAAACCTCTCATCGGAGGAATTGCAGCGTGTATTATCTATGGAGGCAATCACTCATTATCAAATTAGTAGGAAACATGTTCAACATCTCTATTTAAAAAAGAAGCTACAGGATATGAGGAAATCCTCATAATCCTTTCCCTTAATTGATTTATATAAGACTATTACATAGTTAAAAGTTCACCCTAGAAGAAAACATGTTTAAAGTCCTTCAAGGAGGACCTTCGTTTATCAATGGCTCATATCTATCTTTACAAAGATGGTCCCTAAACTTCGTTGCCTCTGAAGCCTCAGACCACTCATTACAGCAGTTTCGGTTCGAGTACCTAATCTACCTTCGAAATTCTATGATGCCCTCATCCTTCAACAATTGATAACAAAATTGGAAAATTAGTGAAAATCGATGCATGCACTTCTGCAACTATCAGAGGCATATATGCTAGACTTTGCCTAGAAATCTCAATGGATTCCCTAGTAAGATCACAATCTACATTGGCAAGCATCGCCGAGTTATCTAATACATAGGGGAGCATTTTCTATGCAAGAATTGTGGCAGGCTTGGCCACACTCAAGTTAGTTGTCCATGTACAAGTTTCAATACTTCAAAGCATCCATCAATGGAGTAGACCAACATACAGGCAGATCTCCCACCACCTATTTCCAACGTGCTTAAGAAGAATGGCATACTGTCTCCTTCTCTAAAAGGAAGCCCTCTCCACCTCGTCAAATAAACCCCTTTCCTGATGATACAGGTATAAAATTTTGAATTTTTTATGCTGATACGGGCAGTTTTTAAGTACTCAAAATCTTAAATATGTTAATAAAGTTGTCTCTGGGAAATTTGGACCCGATAAGCAACGATTACAATCCCACATCACTGCTCCTAATCTCAAAATCCATGAAAACACCAATCAATTTGCAAAACTACAAATCCAGCCCACTGAAATTGACAAAACCGCATCTAGCATAGGAAAGGATATGAGATCGACCAATGCATGGAGGATGACTTGGACCCCCTTTCTGTCGGCAATGGTTATGTGGCAGCCTATCTTAATTCATCATTTCCAGCCTCCCCTTCTAATGAATCACGCCTAAATGATTTTACCTCTACTAATCATACCGTTAAACCTCACACTCAACTAGAAACAACAAAGGAAACCTATAACCTGAATCAGATGTATGCACTTGAAGCTGTCACCTTACCCTCTACTGAACTTACCTCCATACACTTGTCCAATCCCTCTGCATGTAATAGCCAAATGGAAAACCAAAATCTTCAAAAATCACTAAATATCTCCCCTAAATATTTTGCTAATCCTCTCACTCCTTAAATGTTTTGCATGCCCATAGACTTTATAAGTATACATATACCTATGCTTGCTACTCCACACTCCTCCTCTCCATCAGAAACTCTTATAAACCAAGGTGATAAGGATGACACAAATTCCTCTATCTCTTAGAAGAAGGCTAAGGCTAATCCAAATACTCAATCACCAACATCAAACAGCTATGAACAACCTTCCTCTTCCACTCCCCGCCCCACTACTACACTTCTCCTCCCCCACCCTAAAACCAGCAACCACTTTCTTGGTTGGAGATGGGCCTCATACGCCATGCAATCTCCTTCAACATGATGATTAATGGCCAGGAGACTGTCCTAATAATCCAAAATCCCCAGTATCTTACATAACTAGTTTCAGAAAGGATACATCTCGCAATGAACTACTATGCGAACCAAACATGGCTTAATCATATCCTTCATCCTTTTGCTATCAATCTAAACTCCACTCTAATTCAGGATATGCAGAACCAATAGAATTTGTCTCCTCACTACCAGCCACTAACAATTTCTCTTCCCGACTTTCCCTTTCTTTCCACCAGAGGAGCAGACCAAACTAAATCCAATATTCATGCAATGGGAAATTCAACCCCACCACAACCAAACACTACCTCAAGAGGAGCCCTCAGACACATGCAAGAAAATATCCCTCCGAACGATCCTCTTCCAGTACCAAAACAAACAGTCGAGGAGGAGGAGATAGACCTCCACCACCACGAGCCTCCAACAGAATTTGCAAGTTTATGAGAAGTAAAACTGCTACTTTTTAGGGAGATGCATGACAAGAAGTACATCTTCAGCTGTCCGATTGCATTGTACAAGTGCTCCATGGACATTCCCCTTCCCCCGTAGGACCCTATATCGGGGAAGAACGCTATAATACTGGTACCTTGTCTGAGAACCCATCTCTCTCACCGGATGAGGGGACGAATGTCCACAATCATTTTGTCCCTCAAATGAATAGACCTGCACGTATAATGTTGTGGAATGTAAGAGGTTCCAACAGTGACACGTTTCATAGGCATTTTAAGGATCTAATGGATACCTATAAACCTAGTGTAGTAACCCTACTAGAGACCTGGATGGTTTCCCAAACGACACTCTTGAATGATCATGACCACAAATATGATCGAGGTTCCTGCGGAAGGACAAGCAGGAGCGTTAGTAATCTTATGGAATAATAACTATGTCAACGTCAATAGCTTCACTAGGCGGAACTAAGCCATTCATGCAATCATTGAGGTAATCGTAAAAAAACTTGGCTATTTAGTTCAATTTATGCCAGTACTTCTGTTGCTAATAGAGATAATCTTTGGAATAATCTTATTAACATATCTAACAACTACAAAGGTCATTGGTTGGTTGGTGGTAATTTTAATGATGTGCTTATGGACAGTGACAAGTTAGGGGGTCGTCCTATTAACACCCCTAGATCTTCCCTCCTTTGGAAATATATTAACCATTGTAATCTAATTGACTTAGGATATGAAGGCTACAAATTCACCTAGTCGAACCATAAGAAAAGGTCCAAGGGTTTAATTATGGAATGACTTGATCTATATTTATTAATGATTCTTGGCTGGATTTTTTCCCACTACCTTCTTTACCCACCTCCCTAAGACTTACTCGGACCATAACCCTCTTCTTCTAACTATCTCAAATACCAGTAGAAATAGTGGTCCTAGACCTTTTCGTCTAGAATCTTACTGGTGCAACCATCCTAATTTTATTAATGTTATCAACAATAGTTGGTCTAACAATGTAATTACGACCTCCAGTAATTTTCAAGGAAATGTCTTAGCCTGGAAAAATACTATTTTTTGGAATTTTCAAAAAAATAAAAAAAAATTATCCTAGCTAGGCTAAATGGCATCCAAACCTCTAGTCATTATCACACTAGTTCCTTCCTGCATAACTTAGAAGATCAGCTTCAAAGAAACTACAACGACATTCTTAAAATAGAGGAGGATTAATGGAGAATAAGATCTAGAGTATCTTGGCTAAACGATGGTGACACCAACACTAAATCTTTTCACTTAAGTGCCTTCAGTCGCAAATGAAAAAATCAGATTGTCTTTTTCAAAGATGATCATGGTAATTGCTTTGATAACCAAGAAACCATCATGAGCCATACAACCAGCTTCTTTCATAAGTTGTTTACTACTTCAATGATCTTTACTAATAAGAATCTTGTTCATAACAATCCTACTAGCTTCTCTAACCTTAAAATATCCTCATTAGACAATTCTTTACTCAATATAGAAATTACTAATGCACTTTACTCCTTTAAACATTTCAAAGCCCCGAGTTCGGTTGGCCTTCAACCTTTTTTCTTTCAGAAATATTGGCACATTGTTGGAACATCTGTCATATCTTGTTTCCATAAGGTCTTTAACACCTCCATTATCCCTACCCCCTAAATAATACTTACGTTTGTCTCATTTCAAAATTCTCCAATACTAACAAGCTTAAGAACTTTCTCCCAGTAGGCCTTTATAATACAATATATAAAATTATTACTAAAATAATTATCAATAGAATAAGACCTTTCCTCTCCACTATCATCAGTCCTTTCCAAGCTAGCTTTATGAAAAATCGCCGGGCTAGTGATAATGCTATTATTCAAGAAGTCACTCTATTAATAAAAAAAAGAACAAAACTGGTAACATGCTCATCAAACTAGATCTAGAAAAAGCGTTTGATAGAATCGAATAGGCTTTTGTTTATCAAACACTCCACTACTTTAAATTTCCTTTGAAAATTACTAAACTCATTATGTCATGCATCACCACAAGCCAAATCTCCATTATAGTAAATGGCCAAAAAAATTGATTATTTCTGCCTTAGCAGGGGTATTCTTCAAGGAGATCCCATGTCTCCCTATATCTTCATTCTTTGTATGGAAATGCTCTCACGTCATATTAATCACTTTGTCGATATCCACCTTTTGGATCCTATTAAGGTTACACCAAAAGGATCCTCCCTCTCTCACCTATTTTTTGCCGATGACTTAATCCCAATGAGGAAAGTTACCTAAAAATATTTCTCCACTAGTTTAGCTTGTCTCAAAATTTTTTGTAATCTCTCAAGGAAAAAAATTAACTACTCAAAATCTAGGTTCTACTTCTCCACCAATTGCTCAAAAAATGACATTATTTTTGCCTGAAACTACTTGGGAACAAAAGCACCACTGTTTTTGGGAAATACTTAGGGTTCCCCGCTCATATACATCACCCCAAAAATAAAGACTTCTATTACATTCTTGACTGCTTAAGAACAAGATTGGCTAGCTGGCAAACCAATTTCCTAAACATAGTCGGTCGGACCACCCTTGAGAAATCTACTCTAGCTAGCATTCCTAATTATGTCATGAAAATTACCATGTTACCCAGCAAGATCATTGCTCATATTGATAAAATCATTAGAAATTTCATTTGGGGTATAAGTGACACTAGATAAAAGCTTCACCTCCTTAATTGGAACACGAAACTTTCTCTCTCTAGAAACTAAATTTCCTCTTAGGCAACTAAAATGGTGAGGAAATCCAAATTTGGAGGAGGAAGGAGCACAACTCAGCTAGAGATAACAGGAAGAGAACCATGAAGAGTTCCAAAGTCATTGGAAGCAAGGAAATTTAGAAATCTGAATGCAATTCAAGGAATTGAACTGCTAGATTTAAAGGAATTGATGGAGACACCAATAGTAATGGTGGAAAGCACACCGAGCAGAAAATCCTGGGTAGATTAAGCAAAGGACAAGGTAAATGAACTAAATTTAACTATGAAACTTATCCATGCAAAAACTGATATGAATTGGAGTAAAATAGTAGGAAATGGAGAGTCGAGAGAAGGATATGACCTAACCGTGAGGAGAGGAAAATGAATAACAAGAAATGTGAAAATTACTATGGATGATATTAAGGATAATTGGAACGTAAAGAGAAAACAATTGAAGAAGGGATAAGAATGTTTGATAAAAAAACCTATGGTAGTGAAGCCATGGAGACCGGATGTAAATTTTAACAAACAGATGGTTGAGAAAATACCTGTGTGGATTAGGTTGATGAACTTAGACATCAAATACTAGGGATAAAATGCACTAACAAAAATAGTAGGAAGGATAGGGAATCCTTTGAAAGCTGATAGGCTACAACAGAGAAGCAGAGGCACCAATTTGCTAGAATTCTACTTGAAGTGGAAGCAGATAAGGAATTCTCAGAAGTAATTATGTTTGAGAATGAATGAGTGATAATCATAGAGAAGGAAGTGAGGTATGAATGGAAGCCAATATATTGTGTTGCATGTGGGAACTATGTGCATGATATTAAGGAATGCAAGAAACAAATAAGAGAAGAAGCTAAAAAGAAAAGGAACATGAACGGAATAGAAAACAAAAAAACGAAACAATAACAGTGGGGCACAGAAGGAAAAAAGCAAGAGGAAGGTGATACCAGCGTACAAAATGCTGAGAAACAGAAGGAGAAATTGAAGCAGGGTGAAGAAGCAGGTAGAATTTATGGGGAGCAGGACAAATGGCAAGTAGTACAAGGGAAAAAAGCATAGAGAAACAAAACTAATGACCAGCGAAATAAGAATATGGACACTAATATGAGGAACAGAAGTAACGTAAAAATTGATGAAGTAGAGAAAGAGAAGGAAAGTGAAACTCAAAACAAAGAGGAAGGCAGGACAAAAGGGCAGGTTGGGGGGCCTCAACCCCAATGCCCTAATGGATAGAATGAGATTCTGGAATTCTAGGGGCCTAAATAGACCAGCTAAACAGAAGGAAATGAACATGTTCCTTCAAAGACAACAATATGGGATGTTTGGGCTCATAGCAACTAAGATTAAGAGAGCAAAAGCTAACAAATCTTCTCTTAATCTTTGCATAGGATGGTCATATACTACTAATCATGTAAAGCATAATGCAGGTAAGATATGGTTGTTATGGAGACCTCAAGTCTTCAGTATACAAGTGGAGAAGATGACAGAACAAATAATTCATAGTAAAGTGACACACATGAGTGCAGGAAAAAGAATAAGTATTACAATGATATATGGATTCAATGATTTAGCACTAAGCACTGAATTATGTTAAGATATCAGGAATATAACATATCAAATGAATGAGGCATGAGCAATAATGGGGGATTTGAACTCAATTATCAACAAAGAGGAGAGTGTGGGAAGCAGGGTAACATATGCAAAAAACAAAGACTTGAAGAAGTGTGTGGAATATTGTGGACTACAGGAAATGAAATCATTAGGATGTTACTATAACTGGAGTAATAAGCAGGAAAGACCCGATAGAGTAATGAGTAGGATTAATAGAGTTTTCATGAATACCGAATAGGTAAACAACCTACCAATAGCTGAAGTGCAGTACCTGCTTCCAGGAGAATCTGTTCACAGTCCAGCAATAATATAATGGGAAGGGAACGATAGACCAAGACAAAAGACATTCAAATATTATAACATGTGGAGCATGGATGCTTCATTTATGATCAAGGTAGACGGAAGTTGGGAACAACATCTTCAAGTATAAAAAATGTATAAGATAGTGGGAAAGCTGAACAGACTCAAGAAAGTGTTAAGACAACTAAACAAGGACATGTTTAGTGATGTTAAGAAAAAAGGAAGAAATCTGGTCGCAGAAGCTATTAGAATGCTAGGAGAAAATACAAAAAGATCCTATGAATGAAAGACTAAGCATAGAAGGAAAGAAATTGACAAAGGATATGTGTACTGAAAGGAAGCAAAAATAAAATACCTACAGCAAAGAAGTAAGGTACAATGGATCAAACAAGGGGATATGGACACTAGATACTTTCACTCTGTGATTAAGGCAAAAACGATAGCAACTAGAATATTTACTATTCAGGATAGCCAGGGGAAAATAAGCAAAAAACAAAGAAAGTGGCTGCAACTTTGTTGGAGCTCTATGAGAAGCTACTGGGTATAGATAAGAAGGACATGAGTCATGTAGTAAGCAGATTAGTACAAGCAGGACCAATGGTATCAGAGAAGAAAAGAGCAAAGATGATAAAGAGATTTACAATGCAGGAAATCAAAAGGGCATTATGGGGAATAGATTGTACAAAAGCTCCAGGACCTGATGGATATGGAAGCCAATTCTTCAAGGAGAGTTGGAACGTAGTGGGGAAAGATATTGCTGATGCAGTTCTTGAGTTCTTTCAATCTGGGAAGATGCTTAGAGCAATGAATACTATTGCAATCACACCGATACCAAAGTCTACACATGCAACAACAGTAGGTGATTAGAGACCTATAACATGCTGTAATGTGGTTGATAAGATCATTTTAAAGATGCTATGCAACAGACTGAAATTGGTGTTACCAGAGATAATATCACAAAATCAAAGTGCATTTATGGCAGGGAGGACAATAGTACAGAACATTATGTTATGCCAAGATCTAGTCAGATTGTATAATAGGAAGAACACAACAAAACGCTGCTTGATTAAGGTGGACCTGAGGAAAGCCTATGACTCGATTGAATGTGAATTTGTAAAGGACATATTACATTATCTTAACTTCCCAACTAAATTTATTGGGTGGATAATGGAATGTATAACTAGAACAAGCTACTGCATAAACTTGAATGGAGATTATTATGGGGATACAAAGGGAAGGAGAAGACTAAGACAAAGGGATCCAATATCACCCTTGCTATTTTTATCAGTATGGACTAGTTCACAAGAGTGATGGGCCAAGTTGCAAAATAGAAGGAATTCAAGTATCACACGAAACAAGGAGATGCAACTAACACACCTGTGTTTTGCAGATGATATGATTTTGTTTTGTAAAGGGGAATATAGCTCTGAAATGATGATGATGAGAGGACTAATGACATTCTCCAACACATTAGGGATGATAGTACACGCTGAGAAATCAAACATTTTCTGTGCAAACATGAACAATCAAGAAATGGAAGACCTATGTGAGATTACTGGCTACAAGAAAGGAAAGCTTCCATTCAACTACCTAGGAGTCCCTATTTCTCCTAAGAAGTTGAATGCAGTGGATTGTGAAAGATTATTCATTAAGATACTAATAACAGTTAAGAGATGGGGGTCCATGAATCTCTCATATGCTGGAAGGGTTCAATTAGTTAACACTATGCTACTGCATCTTCATACTTATTGGGAATCCATGTTCATACTACCAAAGAAAGTGATGAAGACCATAGTAAGTATCTGCAGGAATTATCTATGGGATGGGAGATTAATTACCAACAAACCTCCATTGGTAGCCTGGGATACTGTATGCAGACCAAAGGAAGAAGGAGGACAAGGGATACAAGAATGCATAGCTTGGAATGAAACAACAATTGCCAAATATCTATGGAATATAGAGCAAAAATGTGATACACTATAGGTAAGATGGGTGAATCATATATACATAAAAGGGAATGATTAGTGGAAATACAAGCCACCTCAGGATTTCACATGGTATTGGAAAAAAATCTGTGATATTAAAGAAAAATTTGATGATGGCTTTGAACAAAGAGGATGAAAAGGAAAGAATAAACAGTACACAATCAAAGATGGCTATAACTGGAGAAGAGGAGAAGCAACAAAATGGCCATATTCTAGATGAATTTGGAACATGCTAAATATTCCAAAACACTGTTTCATTGGATGTCTGATCATGAAGAAGAGATTACTAACTAGGATCGCTTGAACATGATAGGGGGTGAGCTAAGAGAAGACAAGTCTCCTATGTGAAAGAGCGGATGAAACAATCCAACACTTGTATTTTGAATGCAAGTACTCAAGCAGACTACTGGAATTCTTTTGCAAGTGGTTGAAGATCAAAATAAACAATGACGATCAGAACAATGTATGGGGTAAGATAGGAAGATACATCAAAGGGAGAATATGAAAGAACTTTGGAGTATCCATCATCACAACAATCATGTATGGGATATGGAAAGCAAGAAATGAGGCACTGTGGAATAAAGCAGTACCAATTCCAGAAAAAGTATGGCAAGGAATCAAGGAAGACAACAAGCATAGAGTGTAGGAAAAAAAATAGCAGGAAAAATAGGAGAAAAAGAATGGATAAATATATTGTATAGATAGGATACTAACATGCATAGCATAATTACTGAGTTGTAAATGTTCTTTTTTGTCTGGGGGAGATAAAGAAAAAAAATTTCTTTTATCCAAAAAAGTTAATTGGAACACTGTCACTAGTAATAAATCTTTAGGGGGGCTAGACATAAGGAAATCTCGTGATAAAAACAAAACTCTCCTCACTAGCATTGCATGGAAATTCTAAACTACCCCACAACCCCTTGGGCCAATTTTCTCATATCTAAATACATCCATACCACGACCAAACATCCATCCTTTATTTTGAAAAGTCTAAAGATTGGATGGGGAATTTTCTTCAAAGGTATTACTTGGTCAATTTTCCAGAATTCTAAAATTAACATTTGATCTTGTAACTGGATTCCTAATTGTGAGCTTCTTCGCCAAATCCACATAGGGCCTTTAGCAAAAAATGATCTCCTCCTAACTCCTAGTGACCTATACCAAAATAACTCTTGGGCCCTTGAAAAATCTTTTTTCAAATTCCCATATCCATAACTACCAAGATTTGTTGATTGTCTCCCCAATCGGGATATTGAGATTTATTGATATTGTTCCCTTTCCGGGATTTAACTATTAAATTGTGTTCCCTTGCCGGGATTTCTATTATTATTTGTTTACTCTCTTGTCCCTTATTTGTGATTGTTGTTTGGGTGAGGAAGAGCGCTAAAGCACGAAGGGTGATGTTGTGTATTGTTTGTTATCATGAGAAAAGTGTGTTAAAGCATAAAGGGTGATGTCGTGCCACACGATGTACCATTCCGTGCCGATTCTGTTCATTATATGTGAGGAAAGAGAGTTAAAACACGAAGGGTGATATCGTGCACTTATTGATTTCTGATTCTTTATTGATGTCTAGTTATGTTTCTTTCTTCGTTATTGTATGATTTTTATTCGGATTTGTTATCTTCCCCAGAGCATGCTCCCCATCCCATATTGATTGGTTAATTTCTGTATTTCTTTTCTGTTATATATATATATATATATATATATATATATATATATATATATATATATATATATATATATATATATATATACATACATACATTTGAACTGCACAGGTTTAGTTGGTAGTCTGGTCCTAGCCTCGTCACTACTTCGATAAGGTTAGGCTAGACACTTACCAACACATGGGGTCGGTTGTGCTGATACTACACTCTGTGCTCTTTTGCACAGATCAAGGTACCGGACAACAACATTAGTAGGAGGGCTTTCTTCAGTCCATCCAGAGATCTAAGGTAGACCTGCAGGCGTCCGCAGGCCCTAACGTCTCCCTCTATCTCTATTTCCTGTTTCATTTTCCCTTATTCAGAAATAGTGCATTGTTATTTCTTTAGAACTTGTATATAGTAATCATAGACAGTCAGTGACACCATGACACCAAATTCTGGGTGGTTAAGACTTAAGTAACTGTAATATTTTCATATTTCAAATGTTTAATAGTTATCTTCCGCTTAATTTTCAAAAAATTTGTAGTTTTCATGTTATTGCCTTTTTATTTGTTAAAAGAAGTAAGTTGTTAATGAGATATGTGGTTAAGGTTTGGCTTGCCTAGCTCTCACTAGTAGGAGCCATAACAACCCCGAGGGTGGGAAATCGGGGTCATGACAAGGGTGTACCAAAGCTCTAGGTTACATGGATCTCACAGTTCACAGACAAGCTTAGTAGAGTCTGAGGGATCGGTATGGAGACATCTGTATTTATCCCCCAGAGGGCAAAGAGTTAGGAAAAGTTTCACATTTATTCTTTCTTGTTTTACGGTTTGGTTTCTCAATGCTGACTGAATTTCTGCCCTATTCTACCGCAGATATGAGAACACGTGCTTCCTCATCTATTGATTAGTAGTTAAAGCCCCCAATAGAAGCCTCCACTAGGGGCATAGGGCAAGGCTGAGACTGTGCTGGAGGCCGAGGTAGGGGCAGAGCCCAGCCACAAGTAGAAACACTAGTGACGGAGCCTCAAGTTGATTTCTAGGAAGAGGTTCTGACCCTAGTAGTTCCGGTGGGCCTGGCTCAAGTCCTAGAGGGGTTTATGTCCACCCTAGTTCTTCAGGATGCTCTAGTCCAATTGGTGGGCCTTATGGAGAGTGTCACCTGCTCAGGTTTTCTTACTGTAGCACCAACCGCTTCTCAGGCTGGGGGAGGGGCTCAGACTCCTACTACTCGCACTCTGGAGCAGGTAGCTCCTCTGGTTCAGCCTCCAACGGTTCAGCTAGTTGGGGTAGTATAGCCAAATGTGGTAGCTTAGACCGACGATGGAGCGGCTATGTCTGTCGATGCTTTGCGGAGGCTGGACAGGTTCACCAAGCTCTTCACTTCTACATTCAGCAGTGCATTTACTAAGGATCCCCAGGATTATCTGGATAGTTGTCACGAGGTTCTTTAGAACATGGGTATTGTTGAGACCAATGGAGTTGATTTCGCTACATTTTGCTAATATGGATCCGCCAAGACTTGGTGGAGGGATTATTGCTTAGCTACACTAGCAGGATCACCAGCCTTGATATGGTAGTAGTTTACAGTGTTGTTTCTGGAGAAGTTACTCCCCGTTACTCAGTGTGAGGCCTATCAGAGGCAGTTCAAGAGTCTCTAGCAAGGATCCATGATGATCACCCAGTACGAGACCAGGTTTATTGATTTGGCTCACTATGCCCTTATTATACTCCCCACTGAGAGGAACAGGGTGATACAGTTTATTGATGGACTTATTCAGCCGATTCGTCTTTAGATGGTCAGAGAGGATGGGAGCGAGATATCCTTCCAGGAGGCGGCCATTGTGGCCCATAGGAATGAGCCGGTATTATCATAGGGGATGGTCACAGGGCAGACAATAGACCCCGTCAGTCAGGCAGGTTCAGTGGTGCCTCGTCTGGACGCAAAGATTCGTTGGATAGGTGTTATCCTCCTAGGCCGTACCAGTCAGCACTCCAAGTTTCTCACGGTGCTTCAAGTGGTCGTGGTTCTCGTGAGTAGTATTCTAATCAGTAGTCCTACAGTGCACCACTAGCCACTATCAGTGCACCACCGCTCCAGAGTTTCCAAGGTGGTCATTCAGGTCGATAGGGCCAGCAGTCTCAGTATCCAAGAGCTTGTTACACTTGTGGTGATACGGGTCACATTTCTAGGTTTTGCCCTCGAGCACCGAGTAGCTCTCAACATCAAGGTTCTTGTGCTATGGTACAAGCACCAGATGTTCCACAGCCCAGCCAGCTAGAGGTGGGGGTAGAGGTGCTAGAGGTGGAGGTAGAGGTCTTAGAGGTGGAGACCAGCCAGCAGCAGGCCGTCCCAGAGAGGTAAATCAGAGTGGTGAATCCCAACCCCGATGTTATACTCTTCAGACCATGCCCGAGGCAGAGGCTTCAGGTGCAATTATTATAGGTACGGTTCTAATTTGTGATAGAGTTGCTTTAGTGTTATTTGATCCGGGGTCGACGTATTCATATGTGTCATCTTATTTTTCCTCGTACTTGGTCTTGACTAGTGATGCATTGGGTGTTCCTATTTATGTGTTTACATTGGTGGGTGATTCTATTGTGGTCGATTGAGTTCATCATTCTTGTATTGTGGAGATTGGGGGTCTTGAGACTCGTGTAGATTTGTTACTTTTTTAGACATGGTTGACTTCGATATCATATTAGAGATGGACTGTTTATCACCTTACCATGCTATTTTGAATCGCCATGCCAAGATTGTGACCTTAGCTTTACAGGGTATTCCTCGTTTAGAATGGAGAGGGACTCTTGGCCATTCGACCCGTAGCGTTATCTCTTATGTGAAGGCTCGGCATATGGTCGAGAAAGGGTGTTTGGCCTATTTGGCATACGTTCGCGATTCTAGTGCCGAGGTCCCCTCTATTGATTATGTGTACGTTGTTCGTGAGTTCCCTGATGTTTTTTTCTTCAAACCTGCCAGGTATGCCGCCCGATAGGGATATTGACTTTTGCATTGATGTGGCTCCAAGCACCCAGCCCATTTCTATCCTGCCATATCGTATGGCCCCACTGGAGTTAAAAGAGTTAAAGGAATAGTTGTATGATTTGCTGGAGAAGTATTTCATTAGACATAGTGTATCGCTTTAGGGTGCGCCGGTGTTGTCGTTCAGAAAATGGATGGTTCAATGAGAATGTGCATTGATTACTGGAAATTGAACAAGGTAACAATCAAGAATAAATATCCGCTGCCAAGGATTGATGATTTGTTCGATAAGCTTCAGGGTGCCCAGGTATTTTCCAAGATTGACTTGAGATATGGCTACTATCAGTTGAGGATTAGGGCTTCTAATGTCCCTAAGACTACTTTCTGCACTCGGTACGGGCATTATGAGTTCTTGGTTATGTCATTTGGGTTGACAAATACCCCAGCAACTTTTATGGACTTGATGAACTGAGTTTTCAAGCCTTATTTGGACTCGTTCGTGATAGTCTTCATTGATGATATTTTGATATATTCCTGCAGCCAGGAGGAGTACGAGCAACATATTAGGGTGGTTCTTCAAACTTTAAGGATAGTTAGCTTTATGCTAAATTTTTGAAGTGTGAGTTCTGGTTGAGTTTAATTGCATTCTTGGGTCATGTCATGTCGATAGAGGTATTCAGGTTTATCTGAAAAGGATTGAGGCAGTCAAGGACTAGCCTAAACCAGCATCGGCTATAGAGATTTAGAGTTTCTTGGGATTAGCAGGTTATTATCGTCGTTCGTGGAGGGGTTCGCATCCACCGCAGCCCCGATGACCAAATTGACCCAGAAGGGTGCCCAGTTCAAATGGTCGGATGAGTGTGAGGCGAGTTTTCAGAGGCTCAAGATAGCTTTGACTACGACCTCGGTATTGGTTTTGCCTATCGGTTCAGGGCCTTATACAGTTTATTGTGATGCTTCCTATATTGGGCTTGGTGCAGTGTTGATGCAGGATGGCAATGTTATTGACTATGCTTCATGGCAATTGAAGATTTATGAGAAGAACTATCCGGTTCATGACTTAAAGTTGGCAGCCATTGTCCACCCGTTGAAGATTTGGAGGCACTATCTGCATGGTGTAGCATATGAGGTGTTCACTGACCATAAGAGTCTTCAGTACTTGTTCAAGAAAAAGGAGTTGAATTTGAGGCAGAAGAGGTGGTTGGAGTTGTTGAAGGATTATGATATTACCATTTTGTATCATCTGGGGAAGGCTAATGTGGTGGTCGATGTGTTGAGTATGAAGTCAGCTAGTATTGGCAGCCTTGCTTATATTCTGGTCGGTGAGAGGCCGCTTGCGTTAGATGTTCAGGATTTGGCCAATCGATTTGTGATGCTGGATATTTCTGAGCCTAGTCGAGTGTTAGCTTGTACGGTTGCTCGTTCTTCATTATTTGAGCGTATCTGTGATCAGCAGTTTGATGATCCCTATTTGTGTGTCCTTAGAGACATGGCGCATCGTGGAGGTGCTAAGTAGGTTACCTTAGATGCTGATGGAGTTTTGAGATTGCAGGGTTGAGTTTGTTTGCCTAATGTGGATGGGCTTCGATGGTTGATTTTAGAGAAGGCCCATAGTGCCGCGAAGATGTATCAAGATTTGCGATAGCATTATTGGTGGCGTAGAATGAAGAAGGATATCGTTGCATATGTGGCTCGGTGCCTGAATTGTCCGCATGTTAAGTACGAGCATCAGAGGCCTGGTGGATTGTTTTAGAGGATTGAGCTTCCTGAGTGGAAGTGGAAGTGGATCAGTGTGCACTTTGTTGCTGGCCTTCGCAGACTCAGAAGAAGTTCGACGCAGTTTAGGTCGTTATTGATAGGCTGACCAAGTCAGTGCATTTCATTCCTATGGCAATCTCCTATTTTTTTGAGAGGTTAGATGAGGTCTATATTCGAGAGATTGTTTGCCTTCATGATGTGCCCGTGTCTATCATTTCGGACCGGGGTACGTAGTTTACCTCGCGCTTCTAGAGAGCAGTTTAGTGAGAGTTGGGCACACGGGTTGAGTTGAGTACATCATTTCATCCCCAGGCGGACGGTCAGTCCAAGAGGACTATTTAGATTTTGGAAGATATGCTCCGAGCTTGTGTCATTTACTTTGGAGGTTCATGGGATCAGTTTTTGCCTTTAGCAGAGTTTGCCTACACAACTGCTATCAATCGAGTATCCAGATGGCCCCTTATGAGGCTCTATATGGTAGGCAGTGTCGATCTCCGGTTGGATGGTTTGAGTAGGTAGAGGCTCGGTTGTTGGGTACAGATCTAGTTCAGGAGGCCTTGGACAAGGTTAGGGTCATTCAAGATAGGCTTCGTACATCTTAGTCTAGGTAGAAGAGTTATGCAGACCGCAAGGTTCGAGATGCGGCTTTTATGGTTGATGAGCGGGTATTGCTCCGAGTATCGCCCATGAAGGGCGTGATGAGATTTGGGAAGAAGGGTAAGCTTAGCCCTAGGTTCATTGGTCCATTTGAGATTCTTGATCGAGTGGGAGAGGTGGCTTATAGACTTGCATTGTCGCCGAGCTTGTCCACTGTGCATTAGTGATTCATGTGTCCATGCTTCAGAGGTATCATGGCAATCCATCCCACGTGTTAGATTTCAGCACTATCCAGATAGACAAGGACTTATCTTACAAGGAGGAGTCGGTGGCTATCTAAATGGGCAGGTTCGTCAGTTGAGATCCAAGATTTTTCCTTATGTTCGTGTTTAATGGAGAGGTCAGCCTCCTTAGGCATCAACTTGGAGCCCGAGTCCAATATGCAGAGCCGTTATCCTCATCTTTTCCCCGACTCAGGTACTTCCTTCATATGTCCGTTCGAGGACGAACAATTATTTTAGAAGTGGAGAACGTGACGACCCAAAGGGTCATCACCTATTTTTAATTGAATTATGTGTCTTTGAGGCCTTGAAAACCTCATTTAGAGTTGCCTTGTTTTACGTGCATAGTCCGGGCACGTAGCCGGAAAGCTTAAATAGGAAATTCTGTGAAAAATTGCTAAGTTTTGATGTTAAAATGAATAAATTTGACTTTGATCAGCATTTTGGGCAAACAGACCCAGACCCGTGATTTGACAGTCTCGGAGGGTTCGTAGGAAAATATGGGACTTGGGCATATGCCCGGAATTGAATTCTGAGGTCCCAAGCCCGAGAAATAAATTTTTAAAAGAACTTATTTTTCAGAAATGTTTAAGAAAATTTGGAAATGAAATCTGATTAGAAAGCGATGGCATTGGGCCCGTATGTTGGTTCCGGCACCCGGTACAAGCCTTATGTACGACTTGAATCATTCCTGTGAAATTTGGTTAAAAACAGACGTCGGTTGACGTGATCCGGACCCTAATTAGGAATGATGTTTAAAGGAGGCTTGAGAAATTTCAGTGATCTTGAGGTTTAATTCGATGTTCGTGATGTTATTTTTGTAATTTGATTACACGAATATGTTCGTAGAATATTTTTGAAGTTGTGTGTATATTTGGGTTGGAGTTTCGAGGGCTCACGTGAGTTTCGGGTAGGTTTCGGGATGCCTTAGGCCTAGAAATCAGATGTTGCAGGTTCAGGAAGTTGCAGGCCTCTGAACCCTCTTGTGTGGTCCGCAAGAAATTGCGTGCGACCGCAGAGGGGCCAATGCGGCCGAGTTGCAGTCGCCTTTGTGCGGTCTGCGGTGGAGGTTGTGCAGTTGCAGTCGCTTTTCTGCGGTCCGCACATGGTGTTGAGCTGCAGGTCTTTAGGTAAGTATGTGTTTCCGCGGTACATTTAGTGTGGTCCGCATAGGGAGTCTGTAAGAGGTATAAATAGACGAGCATTTCGAGGTATTTTTCATTTTTCAAAACCCTAAAACATATGAGCGATTTTTCAAGCAACCTTTCTTCTTCATATTAATTGTAATTCATTTTCAACTAGTTTTCTTCAATCATTAACATCTTCTAACATGATTTCAACTTCATTTAAATGTTTTCATTGGGGAAATTGGGTATTTTGAGTAGAACCAATATTTTACAAAAAATGGGGATTTGGACCTTAATTTGAGGTCCGATTTCAAAACAAATTATATATTTGAGTTCATGGGGGAATGGGTAATCGAGGTTTGGTTCGAACCTTGTGTTTTGACCACGTGAGACCGGAGGCGATTTTTGACTTTTTGGGTAAAACTTTGGAAAACTCATTTTCATGCATTGGCGATGATTCATTTAGCGTTTATTGATGTAAATAAGTGATTTGTGATTAGATATAAACGAATTGGTGGTGGAACTAGGGGAAAAGCTATAATTGAGACTTGAGTTGTGTTCAAGGTATTGAGGTAAGTGTTTGGTCGAACCTTAGCTTAAGGGATTAGGATTTGAGCCCTATTCGCTATGTGATAAGTGTTGAGTATGATGTATTGGCATAGTGACGAGTATCTATACGTTGGTGTTAGCATGACCATGAGTCTTTATATTGTGAATATCATGACTTCACTGTTTCTTTCATGCCTTGGTGATGATTTCTATATGTTGTGAAAAGCTGGTGAAAGAAACCGTGACCTTTGAACATCGAGGAGCATTGGCTCGAGTATATTACAAATTGTGAAAGTATATGATATGACTGTACCCTTTAGAGTATTGTCTCAAGTGGTAAAATGACTTATGAAGTAAGAGTAAAAGAAAGAGAAAGAGTTATTAAATTGTTACCTTGTTGGGATGTTTGTGGCTTTGTTGATTATCTCCCCAGCCGGGATGTTGAGATTTATTGATATTGTTCCCTTTCTAGGATTTAACAGTTAAATTGTATTCCCTTGCAAGGATTTCTATTATTATTTGTTTACTCCCTTTCCCCTTGTTTGTAATTGTTGTTTGGGTGAGGAAGAGTGTTAAAGCATGAAGGGTGATGTCGTGTATTGTTTGTTATTGTGAGGAAAGAGTGTTAAAGCACAAAGGGTGACACCATGCCACACGATGTACCATTCCGTGTCGATTCTATTGATTATATGTGAGGAAAGAGAGTAAAAGCATGAAGGGTGATACTGTGCACATTTTTATTATATCATTGCTTGGTGAGGATGAGAGTAAAAGCACGAAGAGTGATGTCATGCATATTTTTATTATATAATTTCTTGGTGAGGATAAGAGTAAAAGCACGAAGGGTGATGCCGTGCACATTTTTATTACATCATTGCTTGGTGAGAATGGGAGTAAAAGCACGAAGGCTGATGTCGTGCACTTATTGATTTGTGATTCTTTATTGATGTCTAGTTATGTTGCTTTCGTCGTTATTGGATGATTTTATTCGGAGTTGTTATCTTCCCCACAGCAAGCTCCCCCTCCCATATTGAATTGTACGGGTTTAGTTAGTAGTCTGGTCCTAGCCTTATCACTACTTCGCTGAGGTTAGGCTAGACACATACCAGCACATGGGGTCGGTTGTGTTGATACTACACTTTGTGCTCTTTTGCACAAATTCAGGTACCGGACAAAATCATTAGTTGGAGGGCTTCCTTCAGTCCACCTGGAGATTCAAGGTAGACCTCCAAGCGTCCGCAAGCCCTAGAGTCTCCCTCTATCTCTATTTCCTGTTTCATTTTCCCTTATTAAGAAACAATGTATTGTTATTTCTTCAAACCATGTATGTAGTAATCTTAGACACTCTGTGACACTGTGATACCAGGATCTGGGTGGTTAAGACTTAAGTAACTGTAACATTTGCAGATATTAGATGTTTAATGGTTATCTTCTGCTTTATTATCAAAAATTCCGCAGTTTTCATGTTATCGCCTTCTTATTTTTTAAAAGAAGTAAGGTGTTAACGAGATATATGGTTAAGGTTTGGCTTGCCTAGCTCTCACTCGTAGGCGCCATCATGACCCCGAGGGTGGGAAATCTCAGTTGTGACAAAATTGTTTCGTTACTCATTTGAAGGACTATTCTTGCGATGTCTTGACAAAGAAGAAGCCCACGAAGCGATGGATAAAGCACATTCTAGCTCATGTGGAGCACCAATCTGGTCCCATACTCCATTTTCGAATCAACAGGAAGGGCTACTACTGGATGACAATGGTGAAGGATAGTATGGATCATGCCAAAAGATGTCAAGTGTGTCAATTTCATGCCAACTACATCCACCAACCTCCAAAGCCTCTTCACCCAACTGTAGCTTCATGAATTTTTGATGCATGGGGACTTGACATTGTTGGACCACTTCCAAAGTCATCAAAGGGATAAATGTGCATATTGGCTGCTGCAGACTACTTCTTTAAATGGGTTGAAGTTGTTCCACTTAAGGAGGTGAAAAAGGAAACCATTGTCAATTTTGTCAAGTCAAATATAATTTTTAGGTATGGCATACCAAGATACATAATCACTAATAATGGAACTCCATTTGACAATAAGCTCATGAAGAGTCGGTTCGAGAAATTTTGTTTCAAACAACATAAGCCTTCAATTTATAATGCACCTGCCAACAGCCTTGCTGAAGTTTTTAACAAGACGCTTGGTAACCTTTTAAAGAAAGTGGTTGCAAAGAACAAGAGAATCTGGCATGAAAAAATTGGTGAAACTTTGTTGGCATACCATACAACCTTCAGAACTGCTACAAAAGCAACTCCTTACTTTTTGGTATATGGCGTAGAAATAGTCTTTTTGTTTGAGCAACAAACTCTATCAATGCGGATCGCAATCCAAGAAGAACTCATGTCAAAAGATTATGCTCAACTTCGCCTGCAGAGTTAGAGGCATGCGATGAGAAAACATTGGAAGCGCAAAAAAAATTGGAGTGCTATCAAGCTCGACTAGCTAGAGCCTTCAACAAAAAAGTGTGTCCATTATCATTCCGAGTGGGAGACTTAGTACTAGTTTGTTGACAACCCATAATCCTCAACAAACGCATAGGCGACAAGTTTATCTCAAAATGGTATGTGCAATATATTGTGAAGGAAGACTATTCAAGTGGCATATAAATTTGTTGATAAGGATGGTCTAAGAGTTGGTGCGATTAACCAAAAATTTTCAAGCGGTACTTCCCGTGAAAGTCACCTACGCTCCTCGATGTACGAGCCTAATCTACAAGTCATAATGCTCCTTGATTCATGAGCCTAAACTGCACGTTGCTACACTCCTAGCCCACATGAGTCTAAATTGTGTAGGACCAAAAATAAAAAGCCAGCTAGGTTGAAAACCTCGAAAGGTGGCCTTGGTAAAAAACTAGGACATAAAAAAAAAAGAACTCACCCCTATGAACTACGTTATGACATGAGCCTCTTCATCGAGGTACGTAGATAGCTTAGAGTTTCATTCTAACTTCAGTCGCACGAGTTTTTAAGAAATAAATATTTGTCGTCATCGGATCATCACATAAACTCTTCAAGTGTAGAGGTACATATCTATGAGGAAAAGAAAGCGATTTGCGTTGAAGTACAAAAAAATGTTTTATCGCTTCAATAGTACAAAAATTGACACATCCAAAAATGTAGAGACAAAAAGAACTAGAGATTTTTCTACACAAAAGCCTAAATCATAAGAATGATCGTAAACTACGATTTGTTGCTAATGCGTCTTAAATGTTTTTCCAAGTTTGTATGACATCTCCGCACTTAATGTCATTCTCAATGTATGTCTCTCGCGTTCAATAGTTGTGATGACTCTTAACTATATATCTTGTTAGGCCTCGAGTATGATAGTTTGCTTATCTTATGCAAGTGTCAGGTTGAAGGTCCCACTTATGAGAAGCCATATCTTTGGAAAAAAATCTTCAATCACCATGTGATCCACCATTTATTAACTTCAAGACTATCAACAAATCTAGTACAACAATTGGTGAAGGGATGGCTTCGCATCTTGTATGACACCACAGTATCATATCTAGTCCCTTTTGAGATACTTTGCGCGTCTACAAACGAAATAAATAAAAATATAAGATTTGGGATGAATGATAGCCAAAGCTACTACATGCAAGATTGCATAGTCAACTTCAAGAATAAAAAAAAGCATTTGTAGGATAACTCAAAGAGCATAGAGCTGGAAAGCAACCTCAACAGACATCAAGATCAACTTTGGAAAACTACTACAGTCCATCTAGAAGACATTTCTTGTTATATAGACTTGGATGTCTAGTTTTCAATAACACAAACCGTTTGCAATTTGGAGGCCCCTAGCTTAAGATACGATTTTTTTTCACTGGAACTACATAAATCTGAAAGTTACTGCAGCTAGGTGGACTTTGAGAATTTTTTGTTTCCAGCTCGAAATAATTTCTCCCATGATCTCATATGTATTGTATATCTATAAGTATACTTTATAATGGTGCAAACGGATCCAAATTTGGAGTATTCTAGCTCGATATATGAATTTTTCCATAACAGCGCACAAAGCTGAATAGCAAGTTCGGCAGACAGATGGGTCGATTTCAAAATATTGTTGTGGCTAATCTACTAGTAATCCTTTCCTGATATTTTGGGTATTTCCTTATCTTTGAGTCTTCTGCCAATTGTCACAGACAACTAGCAATTTGGATGTTACTAACTTGAGATATGTGTGTTCTAATGACATCATGCAGTGTTGTAAAGCTAAAATGACAGACTTATGCATCGCTTTGGAAAGTTCATTTCGACCTGTCCTTACGAAATATGGCCCTAAGTTTTGGACATGACAAGTTTTGATCTATATAATCAAGCGGATTGTAGTTTGGACACACTTAGGTCGAGATACAATTTTTTCAATGAGAGCATAAAATGTTATGAAATCAAAGCAGCAGAGATGTGCCAGGTGCATGCATGCCAAAGTTGGAAAGGCCTACTCCAATGGGATTTCGTCACCACTGCTGAAAGGATACTTCATGTGTCTCTTTCGTCAATCGCAACAAAGAGATGAGTGGTTCGCTCGTAATGCATCTTCCTAGGGACATCAAGATCTATGGAGCTCTCTCAAAATACTTCAAAATAAAATATATGGGAGTTCTCAGTGTTAATGACACGACACTTCAATGCGTGTGAGCATTGTGACGTGCACTTCTCCGTCAAATCTCGATGGATCATACGCTTCATGAACCTCTTCCCTACAAAAAAGGAGTGGTAATCATCCACTTGTTCTAATGATTTATATTAGAGAACTCTCCATGTATATCTTCTCCTAGACTGCAAGGAATAAAGGAAGCATGTTGCCGGAACAATCCTCGTGATTTCGGCGCTTGATCGATCAAAGATTAGTTGCATCTGGATCAAAAGAGCTAGAGATTCAACTTTTATAGATGTTGTTTATTACCGCGTCTTTACAACAGTGTAAACAAGTCATAGTTTGGTATCCTATCTTGATATATGCATTTTTTAGCAAGAGCATGCAAAGCTTAAATGTCGAGTGCGGCAAAACTTTGACCAAGTTTAGGAAGCTCACCTAGGATTATACAATGCGAATTTAAATCCAATTTTTCGTATATTGCAGTACTCAGAGTCTAGTTTCTATAGCCTCAAACTGCTTTTGATTCCGACATTCCTACACCAAGATATGAAGTTTTTGTGAAGACACGCAAAGTCGAAAGATCAACGCGGCAGAACCTGAAACAAAAATTTAAAACATTACCTAAGATGGTACAATAGGATTTTTTTCTCCGGTTCTTGGATATGTTGTAACCCTCCATGTCTTGTTCTAGTAGAATCAAGTGGCTCATTGTTTGGAGTCTCTAACAATGAGATAAGAACTTTTTGCCACAAAACGTGCAAATTCGAGTATTATAAAGTGGCGGATTACGAATTGAAGTTCAAATATTACCTGCGGAGGTTGTAAATTGATGCCAAAGCAGTAGGACAAACTGTAGAAAACCTTCATTGAAAATGTTCTAGGACCTCTTCTATTTATAGAAATATTAAGTAAGCTGTTGTTAGCTTGGTGAATAAGAAATTTCCTTTAAAAATAAGATTCGATTAGTAGTTGACTACAAGTCCTATATCGAAAATTTGAGACAAAATTCAAATTGGTGAAAAAGGGAATAGACCTAACATGAGACAAACATATCACGTGAGATGATTTGTTTGTCAATTTGCAAGAGTTTTTCATCACTATAGTTTGCAATTCTACTTCCAAACCAAATTACATTACTTGCACGTGTTCGACTACCGAAGTATTGGAATGTTAATTTTGCTTGGAGCTTGTATTCGCACTCACATAAATGTGTAACTGAATAAAAGTTCAGATTTGACCGGTAGAAGTCACCATAAGTGCTAAAACAAAAATATCAAAGTTCGTTGGTACTTCACGTATCGTCATTCATTTCAGCAAGCCTACACACCAACAAGTCTTGAAGTGTGGGTATCTGTAGACATATAAAATCTA
This sequence comes from Nicotiana benthamiana, assembly GCA_034376525.1. Classification (NCBI taxonomy): domain Eukaryota; kingdom Viridiplantae; phylum Streptophyta; class Magnoliopsida; order Solanales; family Solanaceae; genus Nicotiana; species Nicotiana benthamiana. The sequence goes on from CM067325.1 coordinate 8,604,688, forward strand.
TTAGGTCTAATGCATACAAAGTTTAAATTAAACTCAATTGAGTTAATAACTAATTTGGGCTTTACTAAAATTAGTCAATTTTATTATCTTCTAGCCCAAAGTCCATTTCATCTGAAAGCCCAAACTCATGCCATGTGTCAAGTAACATGGCATATCTAGTCAAACTATAAGTCAAAAAGATGAGGCCACGTGTTAAATGATGTGGCAATCCAAGTCAAAAAGAAAGAACCAACCACAAGTCGCCAAGTGGCTAAAATGACATGAGCCAATCTGAGTCAAGCAAGAGCGTTCATATGTTGTTGGACTGTCCATCCTCGACAACTATAAATAGAGGGGTTACATAACTCTCAAGGGATATTCAGAGTTGGAAAAGCGTTACAACCCATATCCACACGCGTTAGTTCATGCCATATATTAGTTAACGTAAATCTAAGAAGGAATTTTCTTTGAGATGATAGGAAGTAGATTTTATTGGTCTTAAGTGGTACAAAGGTATATAAGGGTAAATAACAAGTATTAGAAGTTAAGTGAATCAAAAATATTGTAACTTGTATTTTCAGGAAAACCTAGAGGTGCTTAATACACTCAAGAGGTCATGTATTAAGGTATTTGAATCATATAATATCCATATCATAAGTCTTGAAATCAAACGAGATATAAAACAAAAGTCGACAAAAGTTGTCGTAACTTAGGTTCATAATTTTACTTAAACAGTAGGTCAAATGTTTCTAAGCTTTTCTCCTGATTTACGAGAAATTATGGGTGATATACCCACCAAATTAAAGATCTATGAGTCTAGTTTTTAACACATTAAACTGTTTGTCAATACAATCTTGGAGTATAAAGATATTCATATTTTTTCAAGCCTACACAGATTGGTAGATGACAAGTAGGTGCATCATGTACTTGCCAAAATGATAGGAAAAAATTAAAAGACTCAAGTCGGCCAAGAGAGGAATTTTAAGGGATTATAATTTCAGTTATTTCACCCATATTTCAGACCTTCAAAACCAAAGTTAACCCCTGCAACTCCTCCCCAAAAATCCCACACAAACCCTAATCGATTTTCCTCTCTATCAAGTTCTAATTGGGGGTAAAACCTAAAGTTTGAAGAACCAAGGGAAGGGCTGAGTTATCCAACAAGTAATGTAAGTTTACTTCCATCTTTAATACATTTGTTTTTCTTTGTGGTAATTCCTTCTATACATGTAAGAATTCACGGGACGGTGATCAGAAGCCGTGAGTTCGAGTTATTTACTTGTAGCGGACTGTTTTATAGATTGTTTTGTGTTGCTATTGGGCTGTGTATTTTACTACTATTTTGCAGAGTTTTAGAGGAAGATGGTGTGGAGAAATACCATATAGATGTGGGGTTGTGGGCTGATAGTTATTTGTTACATTTCCGGGTCGTTTGATATGACTACTATGGCCGTTGTATGTATGAAGTGATTAGGTTATGCGTGGACTATTTTGGGAGGCTCAATATGTTTATTATTGATTTTGTTTGGGATGTTTTATGATTGTTTTGAATGGTGTGAAGTCATATATATAGGAAATGTGTTGTCCGTTTCATCGTATAATAGGTTGTGATCGATACATAATAGTTATGACGCTTAAATGATAATGATAGTATCATTTCTCTTATTGTAGACTAAGGCGTTGTGACAATTGCATAGCTTGAGATTGGGGCAGTATATACAAGGTATGTGAGACTATCCCTTTTCTTCTTCTGCACGGCTCCGATTGTACACAATGTAATGAACGAACTTCCAAAGATACTCTACTCTTAGAAGCTAGCAATACTTATACTGTTTCCCCCTCTTGTGGAACGATTGATGTCAATGTTTCTTCTTTTATTCTTATGTCATCAATGTTGTTGGTACTTTCTGATTCTTATAAGAGTTATTCCTAATAACGTGTACACAGGATACCGACCTTACGTCACTCCGAAAGGTTTAGAACGTGATTCCATGAGTCGAGCATATATATATATATATATATATATATATATTACTCTACCGAGTCGTGCTATAGTCGACCGGGTACGACACCTATTGTGCAACCACTGATCAGTTTGGTTTTACTGAGCTTCACTTGGCCGGGTACGATTCTATCGAGCCTTATGATGGCCAGGTACATTTTTACTGTGCTTATTACGGTCGGGTACAATATGATGATGATGATTCCCATAGAAGCATATGTATTAAAATTTTATGTAAATACATATGTATCGTGTATTTCATGTCAGTAGCCCTCAGAGGTACTCAGATATTACAAGTTGTATATTCTCTATCCTTGCTTATATAACTATTTGTATTTATGGTTCCCTGCCTTACATACTAAGTAATTTATTTGTACTGACGTTCTTTTATTTGGGGAACACTACATGTTGTGATGCAGGTCCTGATAGATAGGTAGGTGCAACTCCCCCACCACAGTAGGCTGTCGGGTTCAACGGCGATTGGCGAGATCCCTTCTCCCGACTTGCACTGGACTTGGTATGAATTTTTGTTATAGACATTATGGGTATGTTGGGGCCCTGTTTCGGCTATGTTGCAGCACTTATGTTTCTTTAGAGGCTCATAGACAGGTGTCGACTGATGTATAGTTTGGTATGCCTTGTCGGCTAATTTTGTTGTATAGTCTTTCATGGTAGCATGGTAGCTCGTACCTTGTATATAGTTTCTTGATTGTCTAGTCATCACATGTTATGTATGTTCATGCCATTATAATTTATTGTTGGTTTTCCATGATCCATGTCTACCATTTATATTGATATCACTAGCCCTAAAAGATAATAAAGAAGGTTAGATAATATGTACGTTTGTGCTCGGCAAGCATGGTCGGGTGCTAGTCATGGCCCTTCTGTTTGGGTCGTGACAAACTTGGTATCAGAGCCCGGTTATCCTAGGATTGTCTGTGTGCCGTGTCCAGTAGAGTCTTGATTATTGATGTGTAGCGCGCCATATTTATAATTAGCAGGCTACATGACATCTAGGGTTGTTACCTTCTTCCTGAATCTAGATCGTGCATAGAGTTGAGTCGTAAGTGTTCATCTCTAATATTCACCTTTTTTTCTTTCAGCGATGCCTTCGACTAGGAAGCAAACAATTAGTAGACGACTTGATACAGCTGCGGGAGAGGGTACCAGTTAGGTGCCCCAAGCCAGAGCAGGCGAAAGTGAGGCTCAAAGTGAGATGTCGTCTCATACCTTATCTACTCCGTCTCCTCTAGAGGATATTAGGAGGCACCCATCACCTTTAGTTCTTTTGTCTAGCACTACAGACCAGGATATGCTGAGTGCTTTGGAGTTATTGACTACCTTGGTAGTTGTTTAGGCTTAGAGGCAAAACACAGGTGTTGCTGATAAACCAGTTAGTACAAGAGTTGGTGATTTTATTAATTTAGACCCTCCAGTGTTTATCGGGTCAGACCCCAAGGAGGACCCGCAAACTTTTAGGTTCATAATACTCTACGGGTTATGCATGTTAGTGATAAAGAGGCAGTAGAGTTGGCTTCTTATCATCACGGGATTTAGCGGTTCTTTGGTATGATAGTTGGGAGAGATCCAGGGGTCCGAACGCTCCTCCAGCTGTGTGGACGGAATTTTCTGAGGCCTTTCTTCGTCACTACTTGCACTTGAGATACGACGAGCTAGAGCTCATAAGTTTTTGAACCTTAGACAAGGTAATATTAGTGTACAGTATGTAGTTTGATTCTTTATCAAGGTATGATCCCCATATGGTGGTCGAGATGAGTGATAGGGTGCATTTGTCCATGACCACATCTGATAAATGAGTGCATGACAACCTCCTTGGTGGAAGGCATGGATATTTCTTGTAAGCGCCAGCAGCGGGCAGATAAGGAGCAGTATAGGGGCTAGCACAAGAGGGTGATATTTGCAAGATATTTTGATGACTTCAGAGATAGCGTCAGGCCCTAGTCTTCGAGGAGTTAGGCGCCACCTGTAGCTAGTGCTCCTCTATAGTTTCAGAGGCCTCGATATGATCTATTTACCTATCCTGGTCCAGGTTAGAGTTCGCGGGCATTAGGCTCGCAACATCACATGGATACTAGTCAGACGAGACCCATAACACCATGTTGCGATCAGTGCGGCTAGACCCACTTTGGACTGTGTTGTCGAGGTTCTGATGCATGTTATTCTTGCAGACAGCTTGTCCATATTATGCGGGATTGTCCTAACAAAGTAGGTGATGGTATAGCTCAGCCGACTAGATCTGTGTCTGGTTCTTCCTCATCAATTCGACCTCCAGCACGGGGTTTTCAGCAGTCGACAGGTCGTGGTAGAGGTAGAGATGCAGTGTCAAGTTCGGGTGGTGCTCAAAATTGAATCTATTCTCTAGTAGGTTGACAGGATCTCGAGTCGTCTCCAGATGTTGTTATATGTATATTGTCTGTGTTTTCTTATGATGTATATGGGCCGATTGATCTGGGATCTACATTATCTTATGTTATTCCCTTTGTGGCTAATAAGTTTAGCATTGAATCTGAATTGGTAAGTAAACTCCTTACAATATCTAATCTGATAGGAGACTCTGTGATTGCTAGAAGGTATATAGAGGTTGCAATGTGATGATTTGTAGTCGTCAAACCTCGAAAAATTTATTTGAGTTAAAAATGGTTGATTTTGATGTGTTAATGGGAATGGACTGGTTGGCCTCATGCTATGCAAATGTTGGGTATCGTACGAAGATGGTTAGGTTTCAATTTCCTGGTGAACCCGTCATTGAATAGAAGGGGAACATTGCTACACCAAAAGGTAGGGTTATTTCCTATCTTAAGGCAAGGAAAATGATCTTAAAAAGTTATATTTATCATCTCATTCATGTTAGGAATGCGTAGGCGAAGCCGCCAACTCTACAATCAATCCCCGTGGTCAATGAATTTCCAGATTTTCTCCCAGATGAACTCCCAGGCCTTCCTCCTGAAAGGGAGATTGAGTTTAGCATTGATGTGTTGCCTGACACTTAACCAATCTATCCTCCATATAGAATGGCCCCGACAAAGTTGCGAGAGTTGAAGGCACAGTTGAAGGACTTGTTGGATAAGGGCTTTATTAGGCCTAGCACTTTGCCTTGGGGTGGCCAGTCCTATTCGTGTGGAAGAAAGACGGGTTGTTACGGATGTGTATTGACTATCGGCGGTTGAATAAGTTTACTATAAAGAACAAATATCCAATTCCAAGAATTGATGACGTTTTTGACCAACTCCAGGGTGCCAAGTATTTCTCCAAGATTAACTTACGTTCAGGGTATCATCAGGTAAGGGTTAAAGAAAAGGATATTCCAAAGACGGCCTTCCGGACAAGATATAGGCACTTTGAGTTCATAGTGATATCGTTCAGGCTAACAAATGCCCCAGATGCTTTTATGGATCTCATGAATACTGCATTCAGACCATAACTTGATGTGTTCGTGATTGTATTCATTAATGACATTCTGGTGTATTCTCGTTCGGAGGTGGAACATGCAGGCCACTTGCGGATAGTATTACAGATGCTTCAAGATTGTAAGTTATAGGCTAAGCTCTCCAAATGTGAATTCTGGCTAAACTCAGTAGCATTCCTTATCCATGTGATATCTGATGAGGGTATTAGTGTTTACACTCAGAAAATCGAACCCATAATTTGGAATTGGCTGCAGTAATATATGCTTTGAAGATGTGGCGACACTACTTGTACGACATCCATGTTGACATCTACACAAATCACAAGAGTTTACAATACATCTTCAAGCAGAAAGAGTTGAATTTGAGGCAGCGTAGGTGGCTTGAATTATAAAAAGACTACGACGTCGAGATATTGTATCATCCCGGTAAAGAAAATGTTGTGGTAGACGCTCTCAGCCGTAAGTCAATGGGAAACTTAGTACATACTATGGAAGGTAGATGGGGGTTGAATAAAGAGCTTCATCATCTAGCCAATATGAGAATCAGATTGTTAGACTCTGATGACGGAGGTGTTACTGTACATAATACATCAGAATCATCTTTGGTAGCCGAGGTAAAAGCACGGCAATATGAACATTCTATCTTAGTACGATTGAGAGAGAGCATTCAACAGTGTAAAATTATGGCTTTTAAGATCGGAGGAGATAGGGAACTGAGATACCAATGTGTGCTTAATATGGTAGGGTAGCAAGAAAAGATAATGAATGAGATTCATCAATCCCGATATTCCAACCATCACGGCTTGACAAAGATGTATCATGATGTCAAGCAACAATATTGGAGGGATAACATGAAGAAGTCTATTGCAAAATTTGTAGCCCAGTGTCCCGATTGTCAACAAATAAAGATAGAACATCAAAAACCCGGTGGATCGCTTCATAATATAGAGATTCCGGCCCGGAAATGGGAGGTGATTAATATTTACTTCGTTATCGGATTACGTCGCTCTTATCATAACTTTGACCCTATCTGGGTGATTGTTGATCAACTTACAAAATAGGCCCATTTTCTGCCAGTTAGGACAACTTACACGGCTGAAGATTATGTGAAGTTGTATATCAAGGAGATTGTTAGGCTTCATAGTGTGCTAGTATCTATTATATCAGGTAGATGAGCTTAATCTACGGCTAACGTTTAGAGTTATTTTTAGAAAGGTTTAGGCACACAAGTAAATATAATACATTTCATAAGAAAGGTTTAGGCACACAAGTAAATATAATGCATTTCATCCGCAGACTGACGAACAGGCTGAACGTACCATTCAGACACTGGAAAATATGCTACGAGTATGTGTTCTAGATTTTAAGGAAATTAGGATAGCCTCCACTCATAGAACTCGCCTATAATAATTGCTACCATTCTAGTATCAAAATGGCCCTATACGAGGCACTATACGGGAGGAGATGAATATCATCAGTTGGATGGTTCGAAGTTGGTAAAACAGAATTATATGGGCGAAATTTGATTCACCAAGCCATTGAGAAGGTGAAGGTGATACAAGAACGATTGAGGACAGCACAACGTAAGAAAAAGTCTTATTCTGATGTCCGATGTTGTGATCTGGAGTTTGAGGTTGGTGATTGCTTTTACCTGAGGATCTCACCAATGAAGGGTGTTATGCATTTTAGGAAGAAAGGTAAGCTGAGTCCAAGGTATCGATCTGTATAAAATTCTTCCACGAATTGGGCATGTTTCTTATGAGTTAGAATTGCCATCTGAATTAGAATTTGTCTATCCGGTATTCCATGTATCTATGTTGAGGAAATGTATTGGAGACCCTTCTCGAGTCGTCCCTATCAAATATATACAAGTTACAGAGTATCTATCATATGAAGAAGTTCCAGTGGCTATATTAGATCGACAGTCCGCACGCTGAGAACAAAAGATGTAGCTTCCGTCAAAGTATTATGGAGGAACAAGAATATGGAATAAATGACATGGGAAGCAGAAGAGGAGATGAAGTCTAAATAGCCTTACCTTTTCCATAATAAAGATAACGATGATGCTAGGGGAACACTGGATGCATTAGAAGATGGAACAACTCTATGAGGTAAGCAATAGCTTGAGAATGCTCTTTCTTAATACAAAATGGTGATATGCAGATAATGTACATATCCATAATGCTTTGCATACTCTTGTAAGGCCATCCATTAGTTAACTGCTTGCAAGTTTGTCCTCTATTTATGGGAGAAACTCGGCTAGAATCCACGATGATTTAGACTCCACATGAACCCTTACATTCGAGGATGAATGTTCCTAGGGGTGGGGGGGGGGGGGTACACCCCATATCCACACGTGTTAGTGACACCATATATTAGTTAATATAAATCCAAGAAGGAATTATCTTTTAGATGATAAGAAGTTAATCCCATTGGTCTTAAGTGATACAGGGGTGTATAAGGGTGATTAACAAGTATTAGAAGTTAAACGAATCAAGGATGTTGTAACTCGTATTTTCAGGTAAACCTATAGGTGTTTAATACAATCAAGAGGTCGTGTATTAAGTCACTTGAATAATATAATATCCATATCATAAGTCTTGAAGTCAAATGAGTTATGAAACAAAAATCGACAAAAGTTGTTGCAACTTAGGTTCATAATTTTACTTAAATATTAGGTCAAATGTTTCTAAGCTTTTATACCAATTTACAAGGAATTAAGGGGTGATCCACCCACCAAATTAAAGATCTATGAGTCTAGTTTCTAACGCAATAAACCGTTTGTCAATATGATCTCGAAGTATGGAGATATTCATATTTTTGCAAGCTTCCGCAGATTGGTAGATGACAAGTAGGTGCATCACCTGCTTGCCAAAATGATAGGACAAAATTAAGACCCAAGTCGGCCAAGAGAGGACTTTTAAGAGATTATAATCTCAGTTATTTCACCCAATTTTCATACCTTCAAAACCGAAGTTAACCCCTGCAACACCTCCCGAAAAATCCCACACAAACCCTAATCTATTTTTCCTCTCTTTCAAGTTCTAATTGGGGGTAAAACCTATAGTTTGAAGAACTAAGGGAAGGGCTGAGTTATCCAACAAGTAAGGTAAGTTTTTTTCCCTCTTTCATACATTTTTTCTACCAAGAATTCATGGTAATTCTTTCTATACATGTAAGAGCTCACGTGACGGTGATCGAAAGCCGTGAGTTCGAGTTATTCACTTGTAGCAGATTGTTTTGTGGACTATTTTGTGTTGCTGTTAGGCTGCATTTTTTACTACTATTTTGTGGATTTTTGGAGGAGGAAGAGTGCGGAGAAACACCATATAGATGTAGGGTTGTGGGCTGATAGTTATTCTTAATATTTTCGGATCGTTTGACACGACTACGATGGTCGTCGTATGTATGAAGTGATTAGGTTGTGCGTGGGCTGTTTTGGGAGGTTCAATATATTTACTATTGATATTGTTTGGGTTGTTTGTTAATTGTTTTGAATGGTGTGAAGTCATATATATAGGGGAGGTGCTGTCCGTTTCATCGTAAAATAGGTTGTGATCGATATATAATAGTTATGACGCTTAAATGATAACGACAGTATCGTTTCTCTTAATGTAGACTAAGGAGTTGTGACAATTGCATAGCTTAATATTGGAGCGGTATATACAAGGTATGTGAGGCTATCCTTTTCCTTCTTTTGCACTACTTTGATTGTACACAATATGATGAACGAACTTCCAAAGATACTCTACTCTTAGAAGCTAACAGTACTTACATTGTTTCCCCTCTTATAGAACGATTGATGTTAATGTTTCTTCTCTTATTCTTATGTTATCAATGTTGTTGGTACTTCCTGATTCTTATAAGGTTCATAGTGAAGAGTTAATCCTAACAAGACACAAGATACTGAACTTACATCACTCCGAAAGGTTTGTGATTCCATGAGTCGAGTATGCATTATTTATACGTATCTATTTTACTCTACCGAGCCGCGCTATAGTCGACCGGTACAACACCTATTGTGCAACCACTGATCAGTTGGGTTTTACCGAGCTTCACGTGGCCGGGTACGATTCTACCGAGCCTTATGATGGCTCTGTACGTTTTCACCGAGCCTATTATAGCCAGATATGATATGATGATGATGATGCCTACAGAGGTGTATGTTTTAAAAGTTTATGTATTTATACATATGTATCATGCATTTTCATGTCAGTAGCCCTTAGAGGTACTCAGACGTTACAGGTTGTATATTCTCTATCCCTGCTTATATCATTGTTCGTATTTATGGTTCCCTGCCTTACATATACAGTATTTTATTCGTATTGATGTCCTTTTTTTTGGGGACGCTGCAAGTCTTGATAGACAGGTAGGTGCAACTCCCCCACCACAGTAGGCTGTCAAGTTCAGCGGTGATTGGCGAGATCCCTTCCCCGGACTTGCCATGGTCTTAGTATGCATTTTTGTTATAGACATTATGGGTATGTCGGGGCCGTGTTTCGGCTATGTTGCAGCACTTATGTTTCTTTAGAGGCTCATAGATAAGTGACGACTCATGTATTGTTTGGTATGCCTTGTCGGTTGATTTTTGTTGTATAGTCTTTCATGGAAGCGTGGTAGCTCGTACTTTATATATAGTTTCTTGATTGTCTGGTCATCCCATATTATGTATGTTCATGCTATCATATTTTATTGTTGGTTTTCCATGATCCATGTCTACCATTTATATTGATCTCGGCAGCCCTAAAAGATAATAAAGAAGGTTAGATAAAATGTACGTTGGTGCTCGGCAAGTATGGTCGGGTTCTAGTCATGGCCCTCCAGTTTGGGTCGTGACAAAAAGAGCATTCCACAATTGGTGAAGGCATCTACAAACAGAGAGATCAATCATCAAGTGCATAGTTCTTCAACAAAGGAGTGATAAACGAATTTTTTTTCGGAGATCTATCCAAAACAACAAAGTGCTACTGCACGTTCTTGGCGATTAAATACATCGCAGGGAGGTTACATCGTCCTACATTCGAAAAAGACGCTTCTTAAGCCCTCGAATCACGGAAATTTTCATAGAGGAGCATCAAGGGATATAAAGAATTGTATTCACAAATATTTATCAATACAATCATTTTTTCTTTATATTATTTTTGTCAGTTTATTTTTTGTACTACGAAAATTTATTGCGAACATCCCCTGAATGCTCATGTGGGAAAGAGTGTGGATCACTCTCTTTTAAATGCGTGAGAGTAAAGAAAAATAAAAAAGGTAGCTTCCAAATGAGTTATTTTTTAATCGTAATTCTTACATAGTCATATGTAATAATTTATTTGTGACAACTATGTATTTATTCTTATTTCATCTTAATATATAATGTGAACTTTACCATAATTTTTATTCCTTTTAATTTTTTCTATAAATATAATGTCTATTTGGTTTGACTGCATATTTTTTCTTTTTCCGGGCTAAATTTGTAAAACAATTGGTTGGAACTCCAATTGTTTATGAGTAAATAAAATATAATTGGTCTCTATATGATTATTTTCTTGTTAACCAAAATATAATTCGTCATGAAAATCATTTCCTTTACATTGAGGGTATTTTTTTATCTCTTTCATTTTTTATATAATATTTTTCACGAAACAACGAATTTGCAATGTAATTTATTAATTTCTTATAGTCCCTTAGTGAGCTTGAGATTGGGATAAACGCGTCGCCTAGTATTTATCAATTTGTTGAGATTTTTAGGCTCACATCAATTTGAACATTTTCTCCATATTCCCCTAAAGAGAAAATATTGATTCTGAATTCTTGGTGGAGACAAAAAATGTCTTTTCTAGGAAAGATATTTTTGAGGTGGATGTGTTTTATTTACACACTTGGAAAATGGAATAGGATGTAGACATTCTTTTACTTGTCTCACTCCCAACCACTGCTCCCCCAATTTTAATCAATACGAAAGAAATAGTACATTTTATCTAGATTTTTTAAAATGTTAGCTTAATCAAGGATCGGCGCTGAGCCCCCTGTTGTTCGCCTTAGTGATGGATGCTCTGACCCGATATATCTAAGGGGATGTGCCTTGGTGTATGCTATTTGCTGATGATATAATATTGATAGACGAGACGAGGGCCGGTGTTAGTGAAAGGTTAGAGATATGGAGACAGACCCTTGAGTCTAAGGGTTTCAAGATTAGCAGATCTAAGACAGAATATCTGGAGTGCAAGTTTGGCGACGAGCCGAGTGGGGTAAGCGGGGAAGTGATGCTTGGTTCTCAGGCCATCGCCAAGAGGGACAGTGTGAGATATCTTGGGTCTGTGATCCAGGGGGACGGAGAGATTGACGGGGACGTCACTCATCGGATAGGAGCGGGGTGGTCAAAGTGGAGGCTAGCTTCAGGGGTCCTGTGTGACAAGAAACTCCCGCACAAACTAAAGGGGAAATTCTACAGAGCCGTGGTTAGACCTGCAATGTTGTATGGGGCGGAGTGCTGGCCCGTGAAGAACTCGCATGTTCAGAGAATGAATGTTGCGGAGATGAGGATGCTTAGGTGGATGTGTGGGCACACCAGGCTGGATAAGATCAAGAATGAAGTTATTCGACAGAAGGTAGGGGTGGTCCCGGTGGACGAAAAGATGCGGGAAGCGAGGCTAAGGTGGTTCGGGCATGTTCGGAGGAGGGTCCCCGATGCCCCGGTGAGGAGCTGCGAGCGGTTGGAGATTGTTGGTGGTCGGCGAGGGAGAGGGAGGCCTAAGAAGCATTGGGGAGAGGTGATTAGGCAGGACATGGCCAGAATGCAGGTTTCCGAGGACATGACTCTTGATAGGGGAGTCTGGAGGTCTAGAATCAAGATTGTAGTTAGGGGCTCATAGGTGATTAGTGTTGTAGTATGGTAGTTCCTGCTTGATATTACTGCATGCGACTGTATTTATGTTGCTTATGTTTTCATAACTATTTACATTAACTATTTACGTTACTTTTGTGGAAGTACCTATGCTTTATTATTTGATTTTGTCTTGCTTGTGTTTCTAATTTTATCTCTGTTTCTTAATGCAGCTTTCCCAGTTTTACTCTACTCGCCGAGGGTCGATTGGAAGCAGCCTCTCTGCCCTTTCGGGCAGGGGTAAGGCTCGCCTACATATTACCCTCCCCAGACCCCACCTGGTGGAAGTATACTGGGTAGTTGTTGTTGTTGTTGTTGTTAGCTTAATCAATGTATTTGAATATTTTAAAATCTGAAGAATAACTCTACGAATTTGAAAAATTAAATTTAAGTTTTTTACCTTTTCTAGAACCTGCTCTTTTGTTTAGTGTCTGCTCTCAAAATAAAAATTTAAATATTCTTTAATACTAAAGAACATTATGTGATACTATTATGTGAGAATAAATAATAGAGTGATTTGTGTATGAAAATAAAAAAACATAGGAGATATGGCCCTTTTATTTCACAAGTGAATGAATATATACTATAATCTAATAATTAAGGTGTGCGTAAATAACTTCTATATAAGATAATTTGAGATATGTTGAATTAAAATATTTCCCTCATAACATCAAAATAAAATTGGTCGAATGATTATAAAAGGAAAAATTTTATTGATTGATTGACTCAAATAGTTAGTAGGATAAGATTGTGTCTTGTATGGACTTCTAAATATATTGAAACATCATTATTCGACAATATCAACGTTATTTTAATGGCGTCCGTTTGTGTTGAGTTGATATGAAACTTTCCCTTTCGCTTTCCTTTCCCGCAACTACTGCTACTTTCCTCTCCCACCCCCAACCCCCTTTCAATTCGTCTAAACCCTAAAGATCTTTTCTTGGAATTCAGTCGAAATATTATTTCTTCACAAAATTGTACAATTGTGGAGTATTATTTATTTCGTATATATTGATTGCTAAATACATATATCGGCAACTAGTAGTACTGTCTGTGAACGGAAAACAATGAGCTGGAGAAGAGTTGGGAAATCTTTTCAGGCACTGGCAGCTCACACCTTGCTTTTGTGTTTCACCGTTTTGCTGGTTCTCAAGCTCGATCATGTCGTCGATTACTCCTGGTGGTCAGTTTTTCTTTTCTTTTCCCACTTTTAATTTAATTTACAAATTCTAAATTAATAATCCATTATAGTAATTGATTCTCTTGCCTGTGTTTTGGTGGATGCTTATATGGCTTGTTTAAACTATCTGTTTTTTTCTTCCTAGGAAAACTTATTTGTTCATAGGTTTGTATATGGAGATAAAACTAGGAAATACAATTATTATATATATAAAAATAAGCGTAATTGGGTGTATATGAGTGGTCGAGTGAACAGCCCTCTCTTTGTATGTATGTTTCCTCTTTAAATACGGTAGTGCCGGTGTACGGGCTTGCACAAACCTATGTGCTGCCTCTCACCAGCACAATTATCGGGTAACTTTGCAGTAAGGCTTAGGCAAATGAGAAGAATTCACCGAGTGTTTTTCAACATGAAATCTCGTAGTTCTTTGACCACTAGGCCGCACCTGGGTGCGCTAACCCCCACGTTCATCTTTCCTTGAAATTTGGGTTATGCAATCTAGCTAGTAGGGAACTAGGATAAATGGGGTACTTGTATAACACCAGACTTAATTTTTTTATGAGAGATGGAAAGATTCCTTTTATAGACAAAGGAGCTACTAGTATAATGCCCCTCAAATTTCCTTTATCGGTAACAAGAAGTCATTTACCAGGTTTAGATTTAGAAATGTTTCATTATGACTTTGACTTGGATATGCAGGATTGTATTTTTCCCTCTATGGCTGTTTCATGCTGTTGTTGCCCGAGGAAGATTCTCCCTGCCCGCTCCATCAGTTCCCCATGATCGCAATGTATGACTTTATGCAGTAATCTCTTTAAGTTTTGATCAGAAAAAGGAAATCTGTCCAAGCAAAAGTGCTTATCAAATTTCTCTTCTGCTTTTGTGTTCTTTCTTCTGTCGCCATTGCCTCCTTGTGGATAGTGGGCACCATGTCATGCTGTTGTTGCGATACCTTTGCTTATAGCATTTGAACTACTTCTTTGTATACATCTCGAGAGCATATATGGTAAGAAATACGAACTCCACAATCTTTTGTAGTATGATTCTTACAGATTTTTTACTTCTCAGTTTTCTTGTAATATCTTAAGGTGTGCCTATAGGTCCTATTAGTTTGTTAGCGAGAATTGTCCTTAGTTTTTCTCTTGTGTTTTTGTGCAGTCATTCATTCTGCAGCTGTGAATTTGAAAATTGTCTTTCTTCCCTTGTTAGCATTTGAATTGATTATTCTCATTGACAACTTCAGGTAATGTGCTGACGTATTTTTGGTGATTCCACTTATTTATTTGATTGCTTTACAATGAAAAGACAATCTAGTGGTTCTTGTACTGCCATAATGCCCTTCCTCTTAGAGCCTACCTTTGTTGTATAGCTTTTCATTGGTACATTTTAGTGTAATAAAGATGGCATTTGCAACAGAAAATTATTCATTTCTAACGAATATTAGCAATTCATGCCATTAAAGGCTTCAAAAATGAACTATTTGCCTCCTGATAGGGTTAATGTTAACATTCGTTGTGCCTCCGAGTAGAAATCTTTCATTTGTTCAACATATTGGTCACTTTTAATGTTTCTTTCCTTCTAGTCCTTTTCTGCAATATGAGCTGTTAAATTCTTTGTGCATGACTAATTGTGTGTAAAATAATGAAAAGCATGATAACCAATAATGGAACAGAAATAGTAGTACACTTGCTTATCAAAAATCATGGTGTGGATGCTACCTTCACCCTTATGTGCCATGTCTGACTGGTGGATAAATATACCTTTTACCATTTGGAGCAGAATGTGTAAGGCGTTATTACCTGGAGATGATGAAAGCATGAATGACGAGGCAATATGGGAAACGCTTCCTGTAAGTTCATTTATTTATCCTTGGAGATACAATAATAATATGCTTTAGGTTTTCATAGCTGAATTCTTATTTTTCTGATTTTCAATTTCTTGGTTTTGTGAATTCATATTGCAATTTAATTTGTTCAAGTGTAAGATATATTATCATGGTCGACCATATAGTTAAGATCATCTGACTCTATCTGTACTCCTAGGCATAGTAATCTGAACTATGTTTTTGTTCCCAGTAGTATCAATATAAAACCAAGAGAAGTAAGATTTGAGTATCATTGAAATCATGTGAGATAAAAACTGTTCTTTGCAAAAACATTATCTTAGAGAAGGCTAACAAAATGCATTTTTATTTTCCCAACTTGTAGACATCTAATAATGTTAGCCTTTGCCCTTAACTATGAACATGCAGTATTCATCACTTAAATTGCTAGGATCAGAAATGGAGAAGCTAATAGATAGTGGATCTTAAATTTAATGAGGACCAGAATACCTAATCATATCGATCTATTACTCTGATCCAATGGTCATCTAGCATATAGCAGTTAAATAAGAATGCTGGCAATATTTTCCCATACTTCTTACTTCACTTCTAAGTGACTAGAAGACTTGTCTACTTTAGTTTGTTAATCCCTCCACAACATGTGTACAAACTATCATCTTATGTTCGTTGCAGAAGACTCAAATTCTTTCTTTGAGGCAATATTTTCCCTCCAGTAATCCGGGATACCATAAAGTTATACTGTTCTACGTTATTTCAAAGTTTAAATGATTTCTTTTAGTCAACTAGTCTACCTTTTTCATATTCTGGACTCCTCCCTCTATCCCAATGGTTACATGAAGAAGATATTACCTATTCATATTTCGAACTCCTCCCCCCATCCCAATGATTACATGGAGAAGATATGCCATGTGCGTTGTTTAGCATTTGTCAGGGAACATGTAGGGTCTTTTCTTTGACCCTGTGTGCTTTAAGTATATAATTGATAAGAATGGACCTTGGGCCTAACTCAACCCCAAAAGCTAGCTTATGTGGTGAGGATTGCCCAAGCCATATAAGGAGACCAAGGACCTCAAATCCCTCCAATGTGGGACAACTCAACACCCCCCTCATGCCCAGATCTCTGGAGCGTGGACAACATAAATGGGGGCCCAACATCGGTAACAATAATTGGAATGGGCCTGGCTCTGATACCATGAAAAGAATGGACCCTGGGACTAACTCAACCCCAAAAGTTAGCTTATGAGGTGAGGATTGCCCAAGCCATATAAGGAGACCAAGGACCTCAAATCCCTCCGATATGGGACAACTCAACAATAATAAAAAAAAGTAGTATTCTCAAAAAATAATTTTTAGAGAGTATAATAGGCTCCGTCTTTTTGTACCATATAAACTGCCATTAAGTCTGCAGTTTACAAAAAGTTGTCTCCATTTCGGGTTTAACAAAAAAGATGATAGAACTATCTTTTTGAGACTGATTGGGTGTCTTTCTGTCTCCAATTCAATCAAATGACTTGTTCAAAGAGCTTGCTCGATGACTAGTTAAATGAAATCATGTCTTCTTGGATGGCGGACCATTATTGATGATCACATTTCATAATAGATCTGGCTGTGGTTGAATGATTTAATGATGTGTCATCAAAGCTTTATGATGTTGACAAAAGTAACTTGGTATTGCTTATAACTTCACGGTATATATAAAAAAAAGGTAACTTAATATTATTTATCTTAAAGGAAAAAAGCATATTTATGAGAAAATAATTTGGTTATAGCTGTTAAACTTTCTTCTTGTTTTCTTAATAATGTGGAGAATGCAAAAAGATGGCTATGACTAATAATGATCTTATGCTTGCTAGCATTTCTGGGTTGCGATCTCCATGGTTTTCTTTGTTGCTGCTACAGTGTTCACCCTTCTGAAGTTGTGTGGTATGTACCTCTCTCTCTAGTTGTGGATTTTGTTTATTATATTTGTTTCTTTAAAAGGGTGCAGCCCAAAGTATCTTCACTCCATTTTTTCATTTTGCCGCCTAACCTTTTTTTTTGTGGGTTAGGGGGTTACTCTTCTCACATATATAGAAGATGAAAGTAGCAGAGATGAGGATATTGAGGTGGATGTGTGGGCACATTAGGATAGATAAGATTAAGAATAAAGATATTTGGGAGAAGGTGGGCGTGACTTCTATAGATGACAAAATGCGAGAAGCGAGACTAAGATGGTTTGGGCATGTGCGGAAGAGAAGTCCTGATGCCCCGGTAAGAAGGTGTGAGCAGTTGGCTTTGGCAGGAACGAGAAGAGGTAGAGGGCGGCCTAAGAAGTATTGGGGAGAGGTGATCAGGCGGGACATGGCGTAACTTCAGATTTCCGAGGACATGACCCTTGATAGGAAGGTGTGGAGATCGAGCATTAGGGTTGTAGGTTAGGAGGTAGTTGAGCATTTTTCTACTTCATTCCGGGTGTGAGGATAAACTGATAGGGTTTGTCTTAGATTTCTAGTGGTTTATGTTGTGTTTACACTATTCTCCCGTTTTTCTTTACTGGTTACTGTTATTGCGTTTCAACTATTTTTTGGTGTTGTTATTATTTCTATGGTTTCCGTTGATGGTTTCTGTTGATGGTATTGTCTCTTTCGTCTGTTTCATTTTCTTGAGCCGATGGTCTATCAGAAACAACTTCTCTACTCCATTGGGGTAGAGTTAAGATCTGTGTACACACTACCATCCCCAGACCCCTTGCTTATGGGATTTTACTGGGTTGGTGGTGTTGTTTGCATCCATTTTTTGACTGTTGAAGTTTATTGATGTTCAATTGGATTCCTTGAGTTTTTGTGTTGTCATTTTGACATAGAGTACCTGAATTATATTTGTTTAACAGGATGACATGCAAGATGCCCTTATTCATGTTTAGAGGAGAAGCAGGGGCTTGCAAAACAAGTCCTATTCATTTGTGGTTGCTTGTCAGTTTTTCTTTTAAGCCTATGTCAATTCATCATTTCCTCTCTTTAAACCCTAAATTATGTCTATCAGAAAAAAAGAGTAAATGAAGAAACTGAAAGACTCCCAAATTTAGGCAAGTTCTTCTGGGAAGTGAAGTCACAGAAGGGCACTAATTTTTTTCAGCAGAAAGCAACAAGGAGAAATTCTCAAAGGTTCATTGCTGATTTATCAAAGGCATCAGAGACACTAATTTAAAGAGAAGTCTGAATAAGTAGATATTTGAGGTCCATTGTTGCATTTGCTGGTTGATACCTTGATATTCTGGAAGCCCGTTTTAGTTCATTTACTCCCATTTAATTATGCCCCCTAATGGTCTTGAATCCACCATATTCTTTTTCGCAATTGTGAACTTATCCTACAAATATTTGGATATTGAAAAGCAGAAATTTCTTCAGGGAAGAGCGACGCATTGCCAGTGATTAGTCTTTTAGGACCAAGTGCTGTTACGCGACAGCTTTTACGTGTGATACAATGTGGCCGAAAGTGGTCTTTGGATATTCACTTCTATGTCTATTCATTGGTTGATGAAATATTGAGATGGAAAAAAATAAATAGAAAATCCTGGAATTCATGTTCCTTTAAGGGTAGTTTTCAATTCTAAATGTAATACAAGGTTTGACTGGTTTATTATAGTATGCAAGTGTTTTACGTCACTATTACCTATTCTTTTTTTTGGAGGGGGGGTGGGGGGATTAATTGATCTTTCTTCCAAAACATGTATGTATACATGTAGGGGTGTATTCTATGCAGCAATAATACCTATTCTTACACTATTCCTCTGTTGTTCCAGGCGATGTTGGCGCTCTGGGCTGGTGGGACTTGTTTATAAATTATGGGTACTTCTTTTTTGTGATGCTCTTAGTACTCTTTCTTCTATAGTGGATTCGGCTAAAACTGACAAAGTTCAATATCTATTTTGGCAGTATTGCTGAGTGCTTTGCTTTTCTTGTTTGTACGAAGTGGTCAAATCCAACGATTCATGGAAGCCCTCTAGCACATGGAGCTAGTTCATCATCTACTACTATCAGATATCTTGACTGGAATAGTGGTTTGGTGGTTTCCTCAGAGGAGGAACCGCAGAATAGAATGTGTGGGCTGCAAGACCTCGGTGGTCACCTAATGAAAGTTCCAATCATATGTTTCCAAGTCCTCCTCTGTATGCGCCTGGAGGTAAGTTAATCTGGTATAATTGTGTCTCAGCTACTTTTTGGAGGATATACTTGGAATTTGTAATCCATTAATTTATTCTTCTGAATTTCAGGGAACACCTGCAAGTGCTAGACACATTTCCCTTCCACTTCTATTCTTACCCATATTCCTACTGCAAGGAGCTGGGGTCTTGTTTGCTACATTAAGATTTGTTGAGAAAATTGTTCTTTTATTGCGAAGTGGAGCTGTTGCGGGACGATATCATGTATTCTCTTCAAGAGTGCGCAACTGCTTTGCGTTTATGCATCGCGGTTCCAGGTAAAATTATGAAGAACCAACAAGATGCAGATAGATAAATCATTACAGGTTTCTTTTCTGGAAAAAATGGTGTGCAAAAGGAAGAAGCAGAAAAATATGGGATAACAAGAAGACTTTTAACCGTCACATAATAGCGATTCTTGATGCTGCAGTTAAGTGGTGCCTAAAATGTGTTGGTATTTTCAATAAGCAGGCTACTAGGTTGGTGGTCCATTGACGAATCAAGTCGAGAAGAACAGGCTCGACTATTCCATGATGGATTTCCGGGGTAAGAGTGGTTTTCCCTCTTTGTTTTTGCTTCTCCTCTGCCTCTGAGTTCTTTGCATTGCATTTCATTTCCATGGTGAAAGGACAAGTTTGCTTTTCGATAAAGTAATAACTCAATTTGTGTGGCAAAAAAATAAATCGTACATACATACATATATATACACACACACAACACAGTGAAAAAGTTCTGTACAAATGGTAAAAAAAAGTAGAAAGTGTACACAAAAGTATGTTCTCGATGAATAATATCCAATCATCTATGCTGAGAAGAACCTCATAGCTGCTCCAAAAATTTGCTAAAAGAAAAGACATGCCATCATCTATATTAGATCTTTCCAATCCTTCAAGGTTCTCTTGTCCTTTCCCCCCAACTGCGCAGATAATAGCCATATGGCTACATCATAAGCTGTGCATTTTCTATTTTCTTCCCAGCTGAACATTACATTATCGACTGTAGCTGGCATTGACCACTTACCTACCAATTTACCGCTGTCCCCCAAACTGAGTAGTGACTTGGCTATGCAACAAGTGATCTACGTATTCTTCTTCCGAGAGTTTTTGCATGTGATGTCAGCTAATATATGTTGTTTTCCTTTCCTCAAATAATTGGCTGTAAAAATGGTACCCCTTACTGCCAGTCAAGTGAAAAGTATACCTCTCAAGTGAAAAAGTGTACTTTTCTTGGAGCTCTGGAATTGATCATTTGTCCTCCATTCTTACTGATCTGTGGTGGAAGGACTTCCCTGAAAGAATTTCCCTTCCCTTCTCATTCCATTTGCATGATCATGGTCCAAAACCATGATGTTATGCTCATAAAGTAATTTCATGAGGTTTTGGAACTCAATTTTCCTATTCTTTACATTACTTCTAAATCTCAGGTCCCAAAGAGTTCCACCATCTTTTAGGTTTCTTCTGAATCTCAAATGCCAAAGAATTCAATGTCCTAAAGATGGTTGGGAAGACATTACTGAGAGTATCTTTGTCATGCCATCTAGGCTTCCAAAAGATAATCATGTTTCCATTTCCCGCATGATGTTGCTACGGAAATCATCTCACACTTCACAATTTGTCCATGATCAAAGATCCCCAAGATGAAATTTGTAGATTTTGAACTTTTTATTTTATAAATTGTGCTTGTTTTTTCTGTTAGGTTCTTTAACTTTACCTCTGCCCTAAAAAACTTATAAAATCAGAAACTAAACTCTACAGTAAGGGTGTTTGCATTTTGGTTTTAGTATAGTTTCTACCGTAGAGAGAATAATCCAACTACATGCATTATTAGTGTTAGAATATGTAAATAGTAGAACCCTAATCCAATGTGTATTAGGAGTAGGATAGGTTATGTGTATATATATATAGGGCTCATTGTACCATGTTTAATATCAGTTATATATTTCTCCCGTGCTTTCTCACATGGTATCAGAGCAATTGTGAGAGATTTATCGCTGCGCATAAATTCCAGCGATTCCGGGAAGTAAAATCAGTCATCGGAACCCTTTTCCGGCGACTTTTTTCAAGTAAAATCAGTCTCGGTCAGTGCTGTGCAAAATCCAGCAATACCAAAAGACTCGCCTCTGTCCGGCGACAAAACCCCAGAAATTTCTCCGGCCAAATCAGTCCCACGCGCCACCAGAAGCTAGGCGCGTGAGCCCACGCGCCGCGCGCGTGACCCCCTTTCCGGCCAGTTTTTCCGGTGACTCCTTCAGGACAGTTTGGTCGGATACTAATTCCGACCCTACCCATCCTATTTTCGTTCGATTCCGACAACTTTGAGTTTTTTTCGGCGACTACACTGACTTTTCCGGCAGCTACAGTACTTTCCGGCCAAAATTTCTTCAGGACAGTCTGCTCGCCCTTGAATTTCGAGCCTATCCATATTTTTATTTTTCAATTCCGATAACTTTGAATTTTTCCGGTAGCTACAGTACTTTTTCCGGCGCTACAGTGTTCCAGTTTTTTCCGGCAGCTCCAGTTTTCAGTTTTCAGTTTTCTGTTTCAGTTTCAGCGAGTTTTTAGTTGATAATCCAACGATGTCTTTGGGACTAGATGCTTTCGGGTCTAGAAACCCGGGTTCTGGCAGTTTCGGAGTTATGATTACCTCAGAACCTTTAGTGGGAGGTTCAAACTACCTAGCTTGGGCTTCGTCTGTCGAGTTGTGGTGTAAAGATCAAGGTGTTCA
The DNA here is from genome assembly GCA_034376525.1 of Nicotiana benthamiana. Classification (NCBI taxonomy): domain Eukaryota; kingdom Viridiplantae; phylum Streptophyta; class Magnoliopsida; order Solanales; family Solanaceae; genus Nicotiana; species Nicotiana benthamiana. The sequence continues at coordinate 8,626,897 of CM067325.1, forward strand.
AGATCATCTAATCAATTTTGAGTCTAGTGAAGGAGATGAAAAAGCCAAAGCACATTGGGAGAAGATCGATGCTCGATTATGCAGTATTTTGTGGTGATCTATTGATTCCAAGTTGATGCCCTTGTTTCGTCCATTCCAAACATGTTATTTGGTTTGGGTAAAGGCTCGTACTTTATATACTAATGACATATCTCATTTCTATGATGTGATATCACAGATGACAAATTTAAAGAAACAGGAATTAGATATGTCTACTTACTTGGGTCAAGTGCAGGCAGTTATGGAGGAATTTGAGACGTTGATGGCAGTTTCTGCTAGCGTTGCAAAGCAGCAAGAGCAACGACAAAAGCTGTTTCTAGTTCTTACCTTGCTGGGCTTCCTAATGATCTTGACTCAGTACGCGATCAGATTTTGGCTAGTCCGACTGTCCCCACAGTTGATGAATTATTCTCTCGCTTACTTGGCCTTGCTGCAGCACCAAGTCACCCAGTGAGCTCATTACAGACACTTGATTCATCTATCCTCGTATCCCAATCAGTGGACAATCGGGCATCTCATACTATGGAGTATAGACGAGGAGGAGGTCGTTTTGGAAGATCTAAACCCAAGTGTTCTTATTGTTATAAACTTGGTCACACTCGTGACGTGTGCCATTCTTTACATGGTCGACCACCCAAAAATGCTTATGTTGCTCAGACCGAGACTGCAGGTAACCAGGGATTTTCTGTATCTGAAAAGGAGTATAATGAGTTCCTTAAATATCGAGCAAGTAAGCAGACATCTCCACAAGTAGCCATTGTTGCTCAGACTGATACTTCTGTTGCTGGTAATTCTTTTGCTTGTGTTTCCCAGTCTAGTCCTCTTGAACAATGGGTTGTGGACTCAACTGCTTCTGATCATATCTCTGGTAATAAATCCCTTTTGTCAAATATTGCGTATTCACAGTTTCTTCCCAACGTTACTTTAGCTAATGGGTCTCAAACTAAAGCAAAAGGAGTTGGACAAGCGAATCCTCTACCCTCTGTCACTCTAGATTCCGTTCTTTATGTCCCTGACTGTCCTTTTAATCTTGCATCTGTTGGTCGTTTGACTCGTGCCCTCCATTGCGGTATATATTTTATTGATGACTCTTTTATTATGCAGGACCGCAGTACGGAAAAGACGATTGGAACAGGACTTGAATCGGACAGACTCTACTACCATAACTCACTAACATCCTCCAAGGCCTGTCTAGTTGCATATCCTCCAGACCTACTTCACGGTCGTTTAGGACATCCTAGCTTGTCCAAGCTTCAGAAGATGGTGCCTCGTTTGTCTAGTTTATCCACATTAGAGTGTGAGTCATGTCAGCTCGGGAAACATACCCGCGCCTCCTTTCTTCGTAGTATTGAGAGTAGTGCAGAGTTTGTTTTTTCTTTAGTTCATTCGGATATATGGGGTCCTAGTAGAGTCAGTTCAACCTTGGGATTTCGTTATTTTGTTAGTTTCATTGATGATCATTTAAGATGTACTTGGATTTTCTTAATGAAAGATCGTTCTGAGTTGTTTTCTGTATTCCGAAATTTTGTGCTGAAATTAAAATCAATTTGGTGTTTCTATTCGCACTCTTCGCAGTGATAATGCCTTAGAATATTTATCCTCTCAATTTTAGCAATTTATGTCTTCTCACGGAATTATTCATCAGACCTCTTGTCCTTATACCCCTCAGCAAAATGGGGTTGCAGAGATAAAGAACATGCACATTATTGAGACTGCTCGCACTCTTCTCATTAAATCTCATGTTCCGCTGCGTTTTTGGGGCGATGCAGTTCTCACATCTTGTTATTTGGTTAATCGGATGCCTTCATCTCCCATCCAGAATCAGATTCCGTATGAGGTATTGTTTCCCCAGTCACCCTTATACCCTGTTCCCCCTCCTGTTTTTGGGAGCACTTGTTTCGTTCATAACTTAGCTCCTGGGAAAGATAAGTTAGCTCCTCGTGCTCTCAAGTGTGTCTTCCTTGGTTATTCTCGTGCTCAGAAGGGCTATCGTTGTTATTCACCTGATCTTCGTATGTACCTTATGTCAGCCGATGTCACATTTTTTGAGTGTAAACCTTTCTTTACCTCTTCTGACCATTCTGACCATCTTGATATATCTGAGGTTTTACCTATACCGGCCTTTAGGGAGTCTACTATATCTCCTCCTTCAAGTTTCGCTACAGAAGTCTTACCCATTCCAAACGTTGGAACGTCTACTGTGGCTCCTCTTAGACTCCCTGCACAAGACACTCCACTCTTGACATATCATCGTCGTCCTCGCCCAGCATCTGGCCCGGTTGATTCACGTCCTGCACCTGACCCTGCTCCTACTGCAGACTTGTCTCTTCTGATTGCACTTCGGAAAGTTATACGGAACACCCTTAATCCTAATCCCCATTATATCGGTTTAAGTTATCATCGTTTGTCATCACCCTATTATGCTTTTCTATCTTCTTTGTCCTCTGTTTCCATCCCTAAGTCTATAGGTTAAGATTGTCTCATCCAGGGTGGCGACAGGCTATGACTGACGAGATGTCTGCTTTACATACAAGTGGTACTTGGGAGCTCGTCCCTCTTCCTTCAGGTAAATCTACTGTTGGTTGTCGTTGGGTGTATGCAGTCAAGGTTGGTCCAGATGGTAAGGTTGATCGTCTTAAGGCTCGTCTTGTTGCCAAGGGATATACTCAGATATTTGGGCTTGATTACAGTGATACCTTCTCTCCCGTGGCTAAGATAGCATCAGTCCTCCTTTTTCTCTCTATGGCTGTTGTTCGCCATTGGCCCCTGTATCAACTGGACATTAAAAATGCATTTTTACACGGTGACCTTAAGGATGAAGTTTATATGGAGCAACCACCTGGGTTTGTTGCTCAGGGGGAGTCTCGTGGCCTTGTATGTCGCTTGCGCCGGTCACTTTATGGTCTAATGCAGTCTCCTCGAGCCTGGTTTGGTAAGTTTAGCACTGTTATCCAAGACTTTGGCATGACTTGGAGTGAAGCTGATCACGTTGTATTCTATCGGCATTCTGATTCACGTCTCTGTATTTATCTGGTGGTCTATGTTGACGACATTGTAATTACCGGCAATGACCAGAATGGTATTACTAAATTGAAACAACATCTCTTTCAATACTTTCAGACTAAGGATCTGGGCACACTAAAGTATTTTCTGGGTATTGAGGTCGCACATACTAGCTCAGGTATTGTGATCTCACAACGGAAGTATGTCTTAGATATTCTTGAGGAGACAGGAATGACAGGTTGTAAACCTGTTGACACTCCGATGGATCCGAATTCTAAACTTCTTCCAGGACAGGGGGAGCCTCTTAACGATCCTGCAAGATATAGGCGGTTAGTTGGTAAATTAAATTATCTTACAGTGACAAGACCTGACATTTCCTTTCCTGTTAGTGTTGTGAGCCAGTTTATGGGTTCACTGTGTGATAGTCATTGGGATGCAGTTGTTCGCATTCTTCGGTATATAAAATCAACTCCAGGTAAAGGTTTATTGTTTGAGGATCGAGGCCATGAGCAGATTGTTGGATACTCCGATGCTGATTGGGTAGGATCGCCTTCTGACAGACGTTCTACTTCTGGATATTGTGTCTTAGCAGGAGGAAATTTGGTATCTTGGAAAAGCAAGAAACAGAATGTGGTTGCTTGGTCTAGTGCAGAAGCAGAATATCGAGCAATGGCTATGGCGACATGTGAGCTAGTTTGGATCAAATAGTTGCTCAAAGAGCTGAAATTTGGTATGTTAGTCAGATGGGACTTGTGTGTGATAATCAAGCTGCTCTTCATATTGCGTCAAATCCAGTGTTCCATGAGAGAACTAAGCACATTGAGATTGACTGTCACTTTCTCAGAGAAAAGATACTCTCGGGAGTTATTGCTACAAAGTTTGTAAAGTCAAATGATCAGCTTGCAGACATTTTCACCAAGTCCTTCACTGGTCCTCGTATTAACTACATATATAACAAGCTTGGTACATATGATTTATATGCACCAGCTTGAGGGGGAGTGTTAAAATATGTAAATAGTAGAACCCTAATCCAATGTGTATTAGGAGTAGGATAGGTTATGTGTATATATATATAGGGCTCATTGTACCATGTTTAATATCAGTTATATATTTCTCCCGTGCTTTCTCACAATTAGCTCAATAAGCTCCATAATGGATATTTAATAGGTTTCTATCCGAAATGATTGGACACTGGTAAAAGATGATTTATGAAGGCCATATCTTTAAGATGGCTCTGCATAGGTGAAGGAGCAAAATTGTGTAATTATTTAATTGAATAATTTAAATCCTTAATTCACTTGCAATGAAATTGGAAGCAGCCTCTCTACCCTTTCGGGTAGGGGTAAGGCTCGTCTACATATTACCCTCTCCAGACCCCACTTTGTGGGATATTACTGGATAGTTGTTGTTGTTGTTGTTGTAATTCACTTGCAATGAATATGTCTAAACAAGAGCTGAAACAAACTTCTTCAACTTGAGAAGCCAACCATAGTTTGGTTTGATAATCTCATCTACAAAAAAAAATAGAGAGAAATATTGTCGGTTTGGTTTTGTTTCAACATTTTCTGTAAATAGCAAAGCCCTACCAGATTGTCTGTTTCTCAGATTTAACACCACATTGACCAAATTAAAGAACATGTCGTTCCTAGTCATAGAATTCCTTCAGTCTGTTTTTTAATCTGTTTCGAACATTCCTAGTCATAGAATTCGTTCAATCCTTATAGTTCAGTGATGTTAAAGCTTGTGGTAGCACTAGTGCCTTTTGCTTTTCTTTACACGAGCAATTACTAGATTTGTGAATCGTAAATGTGGCTGAAATGAAGTCTGCGATCGAGACTTTATTTTATTATCTTGATTAAAAAGAAAAAAAGAGACTTTAGTTCATTATGATAGCTACTTATTGTTTTGTAGGTATAACACTTTTTGTGGTTATCCACCTGAAATAGTCAAGAAAATGCCCAAGAAGGATCTTGCTGAGGAGGTAATTTAACGTACATTTCTCTCTCTACATATGAATTTTTGGGGATTCATATTTTAAAACCAAATTGAGTATGATATCATATGACAATTTCCTGAAATCTAATAATCTCTGCCATGTATACCTATACTAATAGCAAATAAAAATTCTTGATATAAAACTATATACACAGAGTATATCCTTGTACTGATATCTCCCGGAGATTCCCTCATAAGTTCATAATTGTCACTTGATCGTACTTGCCTACAATTTTTTTATATGATGTTTATACATTCTATTGAATAAACAGTTGCTTTTTGTTCATCTAACACATTTTTCCGTGAACTACATCTTTTTTTTTGGGGGGGGGGGGGGGGGTGGGGGGATGTAGGGTAAGTGCCATCCATATTTTGATGTTATATTCATTCCCTTTTTTGGATGATCAACTGCTTTTCATTGATAAAAGAAGGGAAAAAGTCCAAAATTTCCCCTCAACTAGGTATATTGTTTACTTCTGCCACCCGTTATACTTTTCGTCCAAATCTATCCCTACTGTCAACAAAGTTTGCATAATTGCCCCTAACCATAACGTCCCTCCACTGTGGCAGTCAACTCCAACCGAGAGGTTGTGAGTTCGAGTCTCCCCAAGAGCAAGGCGGGAAGTTCTTGGAGGGAAGGATACCGGGGGTCTATTTGGAAACAGCCTCTCTACCCAACGGTAGGGGTAAGGTCTGCGTACACACTACTCTCCCCAGACCCTACTAAGTGGGATTATATTGGGTTGTTGTTGTATCAGCTGCCAAGTCAGATAGCCTCACGTCATTCACCACAAAATGGGTCAAGATCTGACTTTCTTTTTAGACATCAAAAGATTTTTTTATCGTAGGCCACAAAATATGGAAAATGATGTGTCAAACCAATCAAACCAACAATGGAGTAATCACGGCAGCAAATCAAATTTAACAGAATGTGAAGCGATTCACAACTGCAAGAAATGACAATAGTGAAAACCCAACAGTAAGTTTAAATCCATGACCAACTATTTGGCCATGGAAGAGAAACTTGACTATTTCAGCTACAAGTTCAAATACTGGCTTCAACTATAACAAATGAAAGTGCTCTGAAGCTAAGTTCTTAAAGGCTGCAGGTATAAAATTGAAATCGGTAAAGGGAAACGGCAAAGGAATTTATATTTTTATGTTCAAAAAGAAAAATTCAGAATGAAAAATCTACTCATAAGTGCATTCTCAATCTTTCTGAAGAGCACGGACAACACAAATATAAAGCGGAAGAAGAAATATTTGCAGTATATTTGCAGAAGAAGATGACTCTCATATCCCAAGTGCGAGCAGTCAGTTGGACTAGGTGGTTGTAATGTTCAACTCGCTTTCCACCCAACAACCCCCAAATGATTCGGACACAATCAATAGAACCTCATTTGTTCTTGTTCTTCATTGAGAAATCAGGTGTTTAACTAGAGATTGTCTAAAATAGAAAAACCGTGTCTGCTTCATATTCTTCATGGTTTGCTTCAAAATCTGATATCTCACTAATTCTTGTTCTTCAAATTTGTGAGTCCAATCGATTGGGAGTTCAAATTTCTTGTGAGAAATACCTTGCGAAGCTTGTACTGATATTTGATTTCGTTTGGAGAGGATTCGAACACCATAAGCTGCTCGGTCTCTTGGAAATTCGAATTTGAGGTTTAAAAAAAAGGAAGAACGGTTGGAATTGAATTTTGAAGAACTCTGCTGACTTGGCAGCTGATATGGACAAAATATTAGAGAGGTTGACTGCCACAGTGGAGGGATGTTAGGATTAAGGGCAATTATGCAAACTTTGTTGACGGTAGGGATAGATATGGACGAAAAGTATAACTGGTGGCAAAAGTAAACAATTACCATAGTAGAGGGGCAATTTTGGACCTTTTCCCATAAAACAATTACTCTTGTAATAGCAGCTCCTGCTATTTACTTGCAATCATAAAAGGTAGGGGTAAGGTCTGCGTACACTTTACCCTCCCCAGACTCCACTCGTGGGATTTCACTGGGTTTTTTGTTGTCGTTGTATTAAAAAAAATCTGAAATTTGTGTTCATACCATTTTATTGATTGATCAGTTGCTCTCTGTTCTGCTTATTCTGTGTCTCCTTAACTTTTATCTTCTGTTGGGCTTTGTTATAGGTTTGGAGACTTCAAGCAGCTCTGGGTGAGCAAGCAGAAATCACTAAACTGAGCCAACAGGAATATGAAAGACTTCAAAATGTAAGCTTCTTAATTTCTCTTAGGCCTTCACAAGTCTGTGGTGCAGGAGATAAGATCTTTCGTCCATTTTCAGTATATTGCATGATTATGTTTCATGGGATATACTTGTACTTTCTAGTTATTTTTTGTTGTTGTACGTTATTGGCTGTGTTATCTTTCAGCTTTGGTTAAATAATTTTGACCTCCACCGGACTATGAAGTAACATTTTTCTGAATCTTTCTTTTAATGTTGTTTCTTATTTGTAAATCCCTAACCTAACCTTGGACTACTAGAAATCTTATTGTTTTCGCCTTGGATTTTTGATTATTATCATCATTATTTTGACTGTTACACTAACTGAAGTTACTAATGACTGAAGTAACTATAATTTAACTATAGCTTTTTGCTGCCTCTTGGCATGAAATAGTAATTGCTAATGGGAATATCTTAAGTTGTACCTGGGACCACAACAACATCTACACCCAATCCGCTAATTGGTGATCCTAAGGCTGTACATCATTGACATTCTCTAATTTATCTTCACATTTCGCTCCCAGGAGTTCCGGTAACATTTACATTTCATGTCTGCTGATCTAAATGAAAACTTAGATAAATGTAATACTATGGTTTAGTTAATCGGTCTTAGCTTGAGATATGGGATAATGGTTGCTGTTTGAGACGATGTGGGTGGAGTTTGTTGTGCGATTTTGAACAATCTCATTTTTCTGTGTGCAAAATGTTACATTTGTTAGTGTGAGATCTTCTTCTTGTATAGTTGATCACATTAACATCCAATTGATTTTTATGCTCTGCAGGAAAAAGTTTTATGTAGGGTTTGTTTTGAAGGAGAGATTAGTACGGTGCTACTCCCTTGCAGGCATCGCGTCCTTTGCAGGTATTATGCTCTACCTTTGTGGGCAAGCATACTGGTTACTCGCCAATAATATAACTGTTCATTCTTTTCTGATGTGGTGCAGTACCTGCTGTGAAAAATGTAAGAGATGCCCTATCTGCCGTGTCTATATTGAGGAGCGCTTGCCTGTATATGATGTATAAATCCATCAAATTTAAAGCATCAAGTTTCTGTCTTCTTGAGTTGGAAGTCCTTACAAAATGTCAGATATGATACATGACAAGGTAGTTAATAGTTTCTCTATAGAATTTTGGGCAGTTAGTTTTACTTTGACTGAACTAACAACATTAGGTAGGGCATAGTCGGATTGCAGTTGTTATTCTCATGCTGTGATCTTCTGTAAATGCATGTCCTTTTTAATGAAGGAAGCTGTAAATATTACAGTATATGCCTTTTCTCAGTTTTGTTTTTCCTTTCTAAATTTAGCTAAATACTTTTTTGTCCATATGTTTTCAGTCACACAGCAATGATTTTCAGGGGAGAACTCAAACAATTATCGAGTCTGAAAATGTGAGAAGTGATATATTTCACATTCTATTAATGAAAAATGATAGGCCAATACCCAATAGGCAGTTGTCTCCTTAAGTAACAAATATTTGCCAAACATGACTTAGTCAGTTATACAAATTCAATAAGCAAGCTGCCCTAATTATTGCCACAATAGTATAAGAAAAAGATTAGAGTGTAATGCATTATGTGTGGAATCAGACGCACATAAGTGGTTGGAACTCCATAACAGGTAAAAGTAATCAAGTTTTTAACTGAAAAAGCAGGTATAGGTGCAAGTTCAGGTATATCTTATTAGAGGCGGATCCATGATTTCAAGAGGATAAGTGTACTATTGTGAAGAGACAGGATTTTTACCATGTTTCACTATACTTTTAAAATTATATGTTTAAAATTATATTGTTTTTGAAATTTTAGTAATTTTCACATATATATTTATATTGTGTGTACAAGAACATTCAGAGTGGGATCTAAACTACCAATTTTACCAAAGCAATTATTTTTGTTAATTCCTCACGATCCTTCATTTTATCATATTTCACTAGACCTCCAGTAGTAGGGTTAATAGTTGTTTAATTTTCATCACCATCAGCGCTCCATTCTATGGGCTGCTCAGTTCTCATATGTTTACTAAGCGTCCCAATTCCCTCTAAATTTTCTCCAGTCAAATGTTTAAAATCACTATTATAAATTTTGCATTTAACTCTATCAGTACCTTCTGTTATTTCAAAAATAATTCAAACCTTACTTCTTTTTCTACGATTAGTAGTCGGAGCCACATATGGTCTACTCTTAGTGCCATGACCACCACCCCTTGTAGCTACTCCAACACTACCAGCTCCAAAACTAGTAGGTGTAGCTGGTATCTCATCTTTCATTTTTATTTCATTATCTTGTATTCTAAAATCTTCTTGAAATTGTTCATATCTATATCTATATTATCATTAGGTGATGTTTCAGAAACATGTGTAAATGATAATAGGTTATTACTATTACTAACAGATGCTGAAGGACTGCCTCTTTTTTTTATTTTCCCTACTAGTAACTCTTTTACACGCTCTTTTAGCAGCATTAAATATATTATAAAAATTAAAGTATAAGCTAAAAATAAATATGCATTAAAATAGTAAATAAGAGAAAGAGTTGGAGGGAGTGCATCGAATTCGATAATAAATTGGGCACTTGATTACGAAATTGCGATGTTACCATGAACAAACTTCTAGCAAGTATTTCAATTTTGAACTTCAATTGTTCAAACTTTAAATTCCGAATGATAAAACACGATAAATAAATTCAAGAAAAGAGAGCCTAATAAAATTAGAAGATGAAATGATGAATTGAAGACTTGAGTCTTGCAAATTGAAGAATGAGAGAATGGAAGAAATTGAGATTGAGAAATGAATATTGACCGAAGAAATGAAGAATAGTGGGGGAGGGGGATATTTATAGTTTTAGAGAAGGTTAATTTTGTAAATTGAAAAGGGTTAAAAAAATTTAAAAAGGCTATTTATGCAATTTTTCCATTGGCCAGTGGAGCAATTCAAGGTCTGATCGTTGCCAACGGTTAGTAGGGCCCACATATTTCGAAAATTAAAAAAAAGCAAAAAAAATTCTAGGGGTTTTACGGGGTCGGTCTGGGCCTGTTAACTCGGTAAGAGTTACTATTTACTGGACCGGGTTCAAACGGCCTGGTTACCCATTTTAAAAATCTAAATGGACCAACCCCCTCTACCCCTCCTACCCATCCCAGCCCGACCACTTTTAACCGATTCGGGCCGGTTCCGAGTTCAGCTAGTTCTTGGTTTAACCAGCCTGGGCCGATTCGAAATCGGACTGATCCGACCTGTTTAACACCTCTAATGTGAACTTATATGCCTCAGCTTAAATACGCCTCAGTTAAACTAATACGTAAGTTTTAAATAGTTTTGCGCAGTCCAATTGCCTGCCGAAAAATTAGTTACGCAAGCTGAATGGGAGAGCAATATTTTTTTGAAATTTACAAATTTTAATTTATAATAAATCTCTGTATTATTCTATATATGCCAATCAAAGAGGTATATGCAATAATTTATCCGAAAGCAAAACAAGTAGATTATACCAAGAACTAGAAGATTCCACCTTAAACTTTTTAGTAAAAGAGTTTATAATTTCTGGCTTATAGGATCAGCTTTTTCTAAAATAATACTGGTAATTCACCCAAAAGAAACTTCACTAGGAGATGTGAGTTTCATTTGGTTAATTGTTTAGTAAGACTCCACCCATTTCAATTTGTGTGATATATTTTATAGGAAATTTAATATTAGTGTACGAGATAAAATTGGTTAACAACAGGTGGTCGAATGATAAGATGACACGTAGAGCCGAAGATGGACAAAAGGACGAGTAAGGAAACAATTAGTACCAAATACGACATGTATGACTCGGTGGTAGAAGTTCAAAGATTTGCTATCGGACAATATTAATATTTGCTAGAGTTAAATTAGCAACTGTTACAGAGAATATTTGCATTCAAGGTATGCCGTTATTTATTCATTAATGACACTTTTATTCTTATTTAAAGGGGAGTTTGATCTTATGATCGTGTTTCCCTAGGTATAACTATAAATAGTGGGATTAACCGTCATTAATGAGAGACGAGATATTCGGTACACAAAAGCTATAATTTATTATTTTGCTCTTACACTTTATTATTTAGCTCTCAATTCAATAATTTCAGCATTGCTTTAATATTAATATTTTCCCCTCTGCTATTGAAAAGGCTAAACCAGGATTGTTATCTTCTTTAATTTCAGTCGTTAAATTTTAGTTTTAATCTTATTTCTTTATCACTTTTTGGATCAAATTGATCGCTTGTCCATACACCATGTCACAAATTCAATTGTACTATTTTACGGATAAACAGTTGGTGTTATTGAAATAAGGTATTAACCGAGACCAAAAATTGAAAACAAGAATATCATTTAAATTAAATGTTGGGCGTAGTATTAGTGTAACGTCCCGACTGGTTGTTTTCAGCTTTTGCACTTTGTTTGCAAGTTCTCGGGCATGTCTAGCCTCGTGTGATGTATTATGACTTATATAATTATTGGTTTTGGTTTTCAGGATAATCAGAATGAATTTGGAAGAATAGTCATCAACTTGAAGTTTAAAATTGAAGGATTTGACCAAGTTTTTGACTTGCGGGTATATGATCTCGGATCAAAATTTTAATCATTTGGTTAGCTCCTTTAGGTGATTTGGGACTTAGGAGTAACCCTGTATTGTGGCCCGGGCCTGAACTGGACCGGATCGGGCCCGCAGTCCTGGCGGGCCTAACGGGCCTGGTGGGCCGGTCCTAGTGGTCCTGGGCCTGGTGTTACTCTTAAGCCCGTGAAGGGCCCGTCCGCACAATTTAGCCCGTGAGCCCGGGACCTTCAATCGGGCCTGGGCCGGTCCTGGCTGGCCTAAATGGGTCCAACGGCTATATTTAAAAAAAAATTATTTTTTTGATTTTAAAAATCACCAACGGACAGATTTTAAAAAGTAGCCGTTTGGGCTACAATTGATCGTCTGGAGGTTTAAAAATGGCCTTTTGGCCCCCAAACTTTAATTTAACCCCAAACATTATATAATTACACTTTTACCCATTTCTCAACTATAAATACCCCATCATTCTTTCATTTTTATTCACCAATTCAACAATATCTCTCAATCTCTCTCAATCTTTTTACTACAATTGCTTAATTTATTATTGAAAATTCGTGAAAAATTGTGAAGTTGTTGAATTGAAGTTTTCAAGTGTTCAACGATTTTCAATTTTCAAGAAGTTGTTCGGAAATCCGGTAAACTCGTTTCAACTATTACGTCTTAATAATATATTTTATTGTGGTTTAGTTTGCATAATTATAATTAATATGGCATTTTCTTTGAAAAAAATATTTGGTAAAGGAAAAGGTAAAACTGGTGAAAGTAGTGACCATAATACTACCCTTCTCCCGGCTCCCCGGCCTAGAAAATATAAGCAAGTTGAAAGTAGTGGCCAACCTAGACGTCCTCCTCCTCCCCTAATTCTTGATAGTGATCACCCTTGTTTTTTTTTTTTTAGCTTAACTGTCGATTTGTATTGATTCAAAAATATGTACAATGTATTCCTATGGTAGTAGTATGGACGATCACCCTTGTTTTCAATTTACCGATAGTGAATTTCTACATGATGTTGCAGTAGGTGATAGATTAGATGATGAAATTATAAATGCTCTTTATCGTAACGAACCTATCTTAGAGGAAAATGAGGATGATGGTGATGATGATGAACCCAAGCACCAGATTTAGATGATACACCTATTAGTCCTGTTAATAACCCAAGTAATGCACCGGCCGACCCACCTGTAGAAACTCCTACTTTTAATAGACAACCTGCTAAACGTCAAGAAACATGATTAGTTTGGAATGTTTTTACTCAAGTAAGAGAACAAAATAAGGCTAAGTGTAAAACTTGTGGGAAATTACTCGTGCATAAATTTACTGGAGACCGTAGCAGCACGGGTAGTTTGACTAGGCACATAAAAACATACCCTAGAGATAACGCTAGATTTTTGTAAATGCAAGCGCAGCAAGAGGAGACAAGTGTAGATTATGCGGTTAACCCTATTACATGTTCAAATCTAGTTCAACCAGGAATTAACACTGTCACCGGAGGTATTTTATATTACTATCCAAATAGAGATCGTGAAGAATTAGCAAAGATGATTATTGTTATGTGCTTACCTTATACTTTTGCTTCTAATCCTAGTTGGGTTCATTATATTATAAGAGTCTTTAATCCTACTTATAAAGGTTGGACTCGCGCAACAGTTAAGGCCAATATTTATAAATTCAAACATAAATATGAACAATATTTGTGTTATTTATATACTCATATACCTAATCGGATTTCTATTACTACTGATATTGGTAGAAGTGGTAATGATTGTGATTATCTAACTGTTACAAGTCATTGGATAGATGAGGACTGGACAATGCAAAAACGTATAATTGCGTATAAAATAATTAATTCACGTTACACAGGTAAGTTTATAGCTAACACTATTTCAGATATTTGTAGATATTTTTGCTTTAGCGATAAAATAATGGGAATTTCTATGGATAATGCTTCTAGTAACACTAGTGCTATAGGCAGGCTTACAAAAACACTAAATCCTGCATTTACTATTATTTTCCATGTTAGATGTATTTGTCATATTTATCATTTAATTGTCGGTGATGGTATGCGAATTTTAAACATAGAAATTGAAAAGGTTCAAATGGCTCTTAATTGTTTTTTTATTCAAACCGTAGACCTAGACTTAGAGAGTATTTTTAAAAATGTGATGTATATGGCCTTAGAGAAAGAAAGGTTCCAAAACCTTGCCCAACTAGATGGAATTGTATGTACGAAAGTTTAGAAGTTGCATATGAATATAGAAACCCAATTAATGCAACGCTTAATTCTCAGGTAGGTGGTGAGGATGATGATGAAATGCTTACTACGCAAGATTAGACAAATGTTAAAATTCTTTTAGATTTTTTAGAACATTTTCAAGCTGCTACAAATGCATTTTCTGGGCAATATTATCCTACTATTTCAAACTGTTTAGTTTATATTGCAGCACTAGCTGATTTGTTTGTTGAATTTGGCGATGGTGGAGACATTTATGAACTTGCTATAAATGAAATAAAACAAAAATTTTAAAAATATGTTTTTCATATCCCTCCTATTTTCGGTGTTGCTGCAATGTTAAATCCTACAATGAAATTGGGAGGTCCTCATTTTTGGTATTCAAATATTTATAAGGCTTTAGATCTTTCAAACGAGGAAGTTGCTACACTTGCAGATGCAAAAACATCAATTAAAATTAATGCTCAAACAGTTTATAATGCTTATCAACTTGCCTTAGAGCATGCTAGGCCAAATATTCCAACCCCTACTTCGTCTAGCTCACAATCGTCTAAAAGAGTTGTGGCCTTAACAGCTCTTAAATCTTGGACGGAGTTCCGGGGTTCTCAAGGTTATAATTATGATGAAACTTCACATCTAAATGAGCTTCAAGTTTATTTGTTTCAGGGACTTAAAAAGGAGAATCCAGACGGCTCTTTCGATCTTTTGGAATGGTGGAAGTCAAGGGAAAAACATTTTCCGGTTCTTGCAAGGATGGCTCGGGATATTTTATCAATTCAAGCTTCAATTGTTGCATCGGGGAGAGCTTTCAGTCAAGCAAGACTGCAAATAGGTGATCATAGAGCGTCGATGACGGATAGCTTGGAAAAATCGGTACTTTTTAGAGATTGGATCCGCGCGGAAAGAAGAAACTTTGGAATTGCAAAATCACAACCGGCGATAGATGAAGCTTATGAAGAAATGATAGCAGAACTTGCGGAGGATTCGTCTTCGTCCGAAAGTGGTGATGAACAAGCTTCTTTTCCACCACCACCAACACAACCTCCTCCCAACCTTGACGGATTTATGAGATTTGTTAGAGATACAATGTAGATTATGATGTAACTTGTACATTGGCACATCTTCTTTTAGTTTTTTTTTCCTTTTAATGGTGGTATTAGTACCTTGTTGTGCTCATTCCATTGGGGGAAGGAAGACTAAGAAAGATATGCCATTTTTTGTAATAAAAATTATAAGACATACCCTTGAATATATTTTTTCTCAATATTTCTTTGTCTTTACTTCGAATTATTTATAAGCTACAAAATATATATATATATATATATATATATATATATATATATATATATATATATATATATATATATATATATATATAACATACTATATATACTACAAGAAAATATATACGAGAATATATATACATAACATACAACATAAACTACAAGAAAATATATAAGTAATAATATATATACATATAATACAATATATATAAGAGAATATATATACATAAGAGATACAATATATATATACTACAACAAAATATATAACTATATAAGTTATAATATATACACATAAGACACAATAATATACTATAAGAAAATATATATACATAACATACAATATATACTATAAGAAAATATATAAGGGAATATATATACATAACATACAATATATACTAATTACTACAATACAATATACAATGAAATATGTATTATATATACTATACTAATAACTAGTATACTATCAATATATTCTATACTAGTATATTATATTATATACTATACTAATAACTACAACACAAGATATTGCCTTAAACAAACAAACAAAAAAGCTCGCCAGGCCCACGAAGCCCGGCCCGCTAAACCCAGGACCACGTGGGCTTAGGCCCGTCACGGGCTGGTCTCACCCATTGAGCCCACGAAGCCCGGGATCGCCAGGCCCGAGACCGCCAGAGCATAGGCCCAGGCCCACGAAGCCTGGCCCACAAAGCCCGGCCTACGAAACCCGTTTAGGCCTGGGCACGGGACAAAATACAGCACTACTTAGGAGTGTGATTGAAATATGTTTTGGAGGTCCAGAGAAGATTTAAGCTTGAATTGGTGAGATTGGAATTTTAGCGTTTTTCGGTTGACAGGCGAATTTTTATATAGGAATCGGAATGGAATTATGGGAGTTGTAGTAGGTCTGTTGTATCATTTATGATGTGTGTGCAAAATTTCAAGTCATTCGGATGTAGTTTGATAGACTTTTGATCAAAAGTGGAATTCAGAAGATTTTGGGAACCTTAGGCTTGAATCCGAGGTGTTTTGGTTGATTCGATGGGGTTTGAGGTATTTTGAAGATTGCTATAAGTTTTGATAGTGGTATAGGACTTGTTGATGTTGTTGGTTGAGGTCTTGGGGCCTCGGGGTGATTTCGGATGGTTGGCGGAAGATTCGAGTTGGGTTTGACAACTAAAGTTGTCCCCTTGCTGCCATAACTGCACATGTGGCTAGGAGACCACAGGTGCGGTCTCGCGGAAGTGAGTTAGGAGCCGCAGATATGGCCAAAAGCAAAGTAAGTGAAAACTGCAGATGCGGGATATGAACTGTACCTGCGGGCTTGTAAAGGCGGATGTCTGGTCGTAGGTGTAGTAGGGGCCTTAAGTGATGACTGCAGAAGTGGTGCTCGGACCGCAGAAGGAGTTGCACAGGAGCGAGGAATTGGCCAAATGTGCGAAAATCCTAGAATTGAAGGTATAAAATATTTCCTTCATAAATTTTTGGTTATTTCGCCATTTCTAAGTTGGTTTTGGAGTTTGTTTTGGAGATTTGGAAGAGGGAATTCAGGGAGCTTCGTTGAGGTAAGATTGTTGAACCTAAAACTCGTTTCTATGATATTATTTTACGGGTTAGAGCTGTAATTATGGAAATTAAGGGTTTAAAATTGGGGAACTAGGACTTGGTATTGGAGACCTTGACTTGAGGATTTGAAGTGCCTTTTTTGGTCGAATTTTGGGACTTTTGATATGTATGAACCTGTGGAGAGATAAGAAATCTACTAATGTAAATTTTATCAAATTCCGAGATGTAGGCTCAGGGGTCGGGTTTTGGTTAATTTTGGAATTTATGTTGTAAATATATTATTTTGCACGGGCTTCGTTCCTAGCATATTTTGATGTCCTGATTCTGATTTTAAATAGATTTGATGCGAGTGGAGGCCGATTTAAGAGGCAAGGTCATCACAGACTATAGTTTGGGCCAGAGTGAGGTGAGTAATAATTATAAATATTGTCTTAAGGGTATGAAACCTCGGATTTCACATCGTTATGCTATATTGAGGCGACGCACATGCTAGATGAAGAGCGTAGGACCGTACACCGTAGGGGATTGTGACTTAGTCCATCCCGTATAACTATTTTACTACGTATTTGATTGAAACTGTTTGCTATCATTATGTTTTCGGCCGAATGCCATATTTGGGCCTCGTGCCAACTATTTGGACTCTTAATGGAGTTTTACTGATATTTCCTCACTGATTTGACTTTATACTTGTACTCAGTCATGCTATATTCTACTATTATTCATAACTCAGCCATGTTTATCTTTGTTTAAACAAATTAATGACATTTTAAATGATAATTTGGTTGAGCATCATGTTTTATTGTTCCCCGAATGGCTTATGATATTCTGACTGAGTAAGGCCGGGGGCCTGTATTGTGAGGATACTTTTAGGTCGGGCTGCATACAGCAGTAGTGATACACTGACTATGATTATAAGGTCAAGGGCATGTACGCCACGAAATGGCTTAATGTGAGGCCGAGAGCCTAATGATTATACCACGAGATAGCTTGATATTGCGCTTGGGCCGTATGGGGGCCCTCCCGGAGTCTGTACACTCCCATTGAACGCGGGTACCCATTGTGATATGAGATATATCACGAGGGGCTAGTGTTGTTTTATGTTATTGCCCGAGGGGCTGATTCTATTAACATTGTGCCCGAGGGGCAGATTTTATGTGTTTATCTTTCCTAGCTGCTACTCACTTACTTGTTTAACTGTTAAAAAGGTGTTTAAAATAAGCTTATTCTGAACTAAGGCGTTTTCATAAGATTTCACTATTTCCTTGCCTTTTACTGGTGTTGCACTGCTTCTTTATAGCATGTTGTTGTGCTTTACGTGATCTATTATCACTCAGTTTTCATTTACTATTATTACTCACTGAGTTGGAGTACTCATTTTACTCCCTACACACCGTGTGCAAATTCAGAAACTTTAGGTTCCGCCACAGAGAGTTGATTGTTCAGCAGGCTATTTGGAGTCTACTAGCTAGCTGCTCGGCTTTCGCATCCCAGTGTTTCTCCCTCCTATTTCATCTCTCTTACTCTAGTTATGTAATAGATTGTATAAACTCTTTCACACACTTAGACTATATTAGTTGCTCATGACTGGTGACACCTCGATTTTGGGCTGTATTTTTCTTCAACTTGTACTGTTTCATTATTTCTATTGGGATTTAATCATGTTTATCACTTAATTGTACTATCTAATTGCTTAAAATGAATTGGTATTGTGTCAGATGGCCTTGTCTTCACGAGAAGCGCTATCACAATTGGGTCCAGGTTTAGGGTCGTGACAAGTTGGTATCAGACCCTAGGTTACATAGGTATCGTGAGTCATGAGTAAGTTTAGTAGAGTCTCATGGATCTGTACCAAGACGTCTGTGCTTATCCTGGGGAGGCTGGAGAACCTTCAGGAAAAACTTCACATCCTTGAATTTTTATCATATATCCTTGATTCAACTTGAAATGTAATTCTTGAAATTCCTTCCACGCGTTTGTATGTGCGCATGAGCGCTCAGTATCATATATGCATCAACGACTTCTGATTCCCTGATCGGGGGCAAGATGTGATTTTCTGTGCATTGATGTTGGGCCAGTTTGGAGGAGTTGAGGTCGGGTTTTGCCTGCCGCTTGAGCACAGAGGTGCTGATTGTGTAAGCACATGTTTTTGAACTTATATGTTCAGTAATGTCCCTATTCGTAGAAGTGATGGCAGGACAGTTATGTGATGAGTATGTTATGACTGTGAAATGTATACATATGATATGGAAGCGACAAGGAGGGTCTGCTTAAGGGTATTAAGAAACTATGTGGTGCTTGATTTCCATTTTGATTAAGATATAGCCCCGAGTTATGGGTGTGTGAAGCATCTTTTCATATTTTCTAGTTGGGGAAGTGAAATATAATTTCACGTTGTGTTATGAGTTCAGACTCAGGAAGATCAAGTGACTGTGTAATGTCTATGACGGTGTAAGGGTATAAAGCAATGTTATTTGAGGCAAAACAGGTAGGTTATCTCGTGTGGATTGTTCTGAAGTTTGCGTAATCCTTTATGTCGTTTATTAGAAGATCTCTGTTACCAAGAAAATATATGTGTTGCAATTTGAATTTGGGTCGCCTAAGAGAGTGGGTTTAACTATTAATAGAGTGAATGCAAGATTCGCATAAGATTTAAAGTACTAGATGGTCTGTATTTCACGAGTTTATGAAGGATTGAGTTTAATCTTACTACGGTATTTTGGCAGCAATAAGTATATGCATTACGAGTTATTATATGTGTTTTTATCTAAGGATTTGATCCAAGTAGGGGAGTCTGCTATTTATTAGTTGATTGCACAGTTATGTGCTATGTTGGTTCCAGTTTGAGGCGTGTTGGTGAATCAGTTATGGCTTACGGAGATTGAGACCGAGGATAGCTCGAGTAAAGGAAAATTTTGACAAAGGTTATATTATGCTTTATAGGTGTATGAGAGTCACGGAATGACTTGACCCGTTATTGGTAAAGGATGCTCGGTACATAGGACAGGAAGTTGCTTGGTTACATTCAAGTGAGGTTACATTCTGCGGTGTCGGAGTGCTAGCAAGGCACATGTTATTTGATTCATTTGATCAGGCTAATTGCAGTTCGAATAGAGTAGATGACTCTCGAGAATGGTTCTAATGTGTTCAAGATTTTACATGTAATAATTGGAGATTTTCAAGTTGTATTTTGGCTAGAAACTGAGGTTTGCATTGGAGGGTGTCAATACTTATGGCATTTCTAAATCAATTATGGGATTCTATATATCAGTATCAGGAAGGTGACAGTAATGGATTTGTATTTGCAGGGAGTCACCTTAGGGTAGATATTTTGAATGTGGTGCGCTTGGGAATATTTAAGAGAGTATCCCGTGGCTTATGAGGCTTAGACGGTGTGGTTTTATGCTTGGGTCTCATGTAGTGAGTCTGGTTGAGGAATTATGGTGTTATTGCAAGAAGAAGTATCAAGTTTAAGGTAAATCAGAACAAACTTGGATAGATAGGATAGCTTGGTAGTAGGGCAGATCACATGGTAAGGATATGGTCAGTTCTTTAGGTGCTTACACAGTAATGAGTTTATATAGTGTTTCGCGGCAATGCTCTTGGGATTTAGTGGCCTGCGTAGCTTGGTTAAGTTAGAAGGATTCAGTCCTGACGGTTTAGTTTTGTGCAAATAGAATTAGGAGAGTTCGTGATAGTTTCTACAACAGCTAGAGATGTATATTTTCTATGAGTGTGAGGAGCATGGAGTATATAGTAATGTTCTTCTAGACAGAATCAATGGAAAGTTCTTGTCTAGTTGAGTACATAGTTTCTTGGGGTTCGGAAAGGATATGAAGTTCTCATGGTTATCCTAGGATGGTATGGTTTATGCGGTATGTTGTGTAGGATTGCGATTTGTATGTGTAAGGTCATGGTTTAGTTTTAAAATGAAGGTCATAAAATTCTTAGGCAGCATGGACAACTTCAGATAATTAGGGAAATGATATTACTAATTGGTGTGGCTTGATGGGGGTATACGTTTCAGAAAAAGGGCAAGTGCTTGAGTTGATGGTACGTCATTAGTATTGCGGCACTCTCTTGTTGGATCGACTGTTGATATTCAAGTTTGCTTGGTGGCACGAGAGAATTTTTGGAGTATCTCTGGTGGAATGATTGGGTATAATAGTTATGGTACGTATTCGGATGGCGGAATTGGGATCAGATATAGTGATTCGTGTGCTATCTGGAGTTGGAGACTGGAGTTTTCATAAAAAGGTTATGTTGTGGTTGTGGGCCACGTGTATCGCCACTATGTAGTGACGATAGAGGTTTGAAACCCGACTGGATCTTTTGCTACTTGGTAAGTTAGAATTTGATGTGATATTGGGTATAGATTGGGTGTCTCCGTGTCATGTTAATCTGGATTTTTGCACTAAGGCAGCGATGTTGGTGTGAGCATGTGATTTTTGCCTTGTTGAAACTACTCCTACAGAATTCTCAAACTTAGGATTTTTCCTTTTTATTATTTATTTTTAGGATTTAATTGCACATATCAGTAAGTGTTTTCGTTAATGCATGCATGACAAATCATAAAAATACACAAAAATTACATAAGCATTTAGGATTTAATTTCACATATTTTTGTTAAAATTAATGGGTAATTAAGATTTATTTTGCAAAACATAAAATCACAAAAATTAAGTAGTTTATTTTGGCACTTTATTGTTGATCTTCATTGTTTGGCATTTTATGATTATTTTTCATTTTCTGCATCATTGATTAGTTTTTCATATTAGGTAGTTAGTAATTTGATTTAGTGTGATTAAGAATTTTAAAAATAAAATTAGGAAATGAAAAAAAAAGGATTTAAATGTTTAACCAGCCACAATTGGGCCAAGCCTGGGTGACACAAAACCTTATACCCGTTCAAAATGCCCAAACCCCAGCCCAAAACCCGTCTCTGACCTAAGTCCACATAAGAGACGCCCCCAAACGACGTCATTTTGGGGCGGTCAAACTCAGCCGTTCATCTATATCAATCCAACGGATCTGAAACCCATTCCCCAAGTCCCATATATATGTCCAAACACCTGTGTATATTCAGAAGACAAAACTCACCATCCTCGTACCACATATGCACCGATGTAACACCACCCCTCCACCACCGTAACACTGATGTCCACCACCCTAACGTTGCTGCCGAAAATTGCCTCGTGGCGGTGGCCGGCCACCAAATGGCCCCATATTTACACCACCGAACCCCCTCAACCACCCCTTTCCCCTCCCACCCCTCCAAATACCTCCCCAGCCCGTTGAATATTCAAAACAATACTCGCCGTCTCCATCGCCTACGGCGGCACCAACTCCAAACCGGTCCAAAGTAACACCCCTAAACCGCCTTATCCTCCTCTTTCCAACCATCTAAGTCTTGTCCCACGAATCCTCACAGACCTCTTCGAATATCAAATCGAAGTATTGACCCAAACCCTAACTCACCGGAATCCCTCAAAATTGGTCCCAGGTGACCATCTCACCTTTCTATCCACAACCCCACAACCGACGACCCTCGAATACAACTAAACATGGCCAAAAAAGCAGATCTAAAGCCCAACCACGTCCCAAAGTTAATCAACCCTAGCCTACAACCCTTTCCCCCTCTCCAATAATGAGGCAAAGGCCTCAGAAGGCCAAAGGACCCTCTCAGAAGGGGTCGTAAAGCCTTGAGATTTGAAGAGCCCCAAATTTAGGGTTGCAATTTTAAGAAATCTAAGTTTCTCCTATGCTTATTTCTCTGATTGCTATTAATTTCTCCTGTTTGTCTTTTTAATTGTTTCTTTTGTTCATCCTTATAATTGTTTCTTCTGAATGTTTTAATCTCCTTTGTTCGACTTTATAATTGTTTCAATTTCCTCCTTATAATTCTTTCTAGGTTTCTTCTAAGTGTTTTAATTTCCTTTATTCGTTTTTATAGGTATTTTCCTCCTCATAACTCTTTCTAGGTTTCTTGTGAGTGTTTGTAATTTCCTTTGTTCGTTTAGATAATTGTTTTAATTTCCTGTGCTTTTCCTTACAATTACCTTAGTTTTCTTCTGAGTTTTTTTTAAATTTCTTTTGTTCGTCTTTATAATTATTTCCTTAAATTGCTTTTGTTCATCTTTATAATTGTTTTAATTCTCTGTGTTCTTCCTTATAACAGCTTTAGGTCTCTTTTGAGTATTTTAATTTGTTCGTCCTTATAATTGTTAAAATTAGTCTTCCTTATAATTGCTTTTAGTTTTCTTCTGATTGCTTTTGTTCTTCCTTCCGTTTGCTTTTGAGCTTCTTTGATTTGTTTATGTAAAGGCATGCATGTCCATTTGCTTATCTGTTAAGTTTTTATGATTAGTGACTTTATTTCCACCACATGCTTTTGTTTTAAGTCTGCTTAATATTCGAAGTCACAGTTTGTTCTTGTTGACTTATTTGAATTATCATGCTAAGCTCAGAATTGGTCATCTTTTGAAATTGGTCAGTGTCATGTACTTCTTAATTTTCTATTGTTCAGCTTTGTATATGTTTCTGAGTAATTTAGTTTTGTAAGTGTGATATTTGCCTGAATATGTGTGTTGCATTGATCGAATCTTGACCCTTGGTCTTTTGCTTTTGCATACTATAGTATAAATCTGCAATTAAACAATTGGCCATGACTAGCTTTTTTAGAATTTGATCTTAGCTGCTAATAATAACCTTGGTTTATGATCTGAAATAGTTAATTAGGTCAACTCCTGACCAAATATATAGGTACCAGGTTTAAAACACTTAGGCCAGTAATTAAGAAAAGAGGACAGGGGTATTAAGGGTATTTGAACATGAATATATTGTAACTAACTCTTGGAACATTCTAGTGAAGGGCCAAAGTGCAATTTCTATTAATTCTGCCTGAAAACTTGTGGCACAAATTAGAAAATCAAGGATCATTTAGGCAAATTTAAAAATAGATAAATGGCTAAAAGGAAAACAAAAAGATTTATGTTGCCCTAAGGCTTTGGTTATAAAAGGAATGTCTGATTATTTTCAAAAGGGATTATTATTTTCTAGAACTAGAGGAAAATCTTAATATATAGTGAGATATACATTGAGAGATACATTTTCATATAATATTCAGCCGAAAATCCATTTCAAGTTTTTTTTCTGGCTAAGCCTTCTTTAATAATCGAAGTTCTACTCATTATAAGTTGAAGATGGGTTGATAGCATGTGAATTCTAAGCTGTTAGAGAGACCTGTTTTCGTTATTTGTATCTCAAAATTTCCTGAGTTCCTAGGTTTACTGGTTATTTTGGCTGTTGTTGTTTGTCTGCCTTACGTTTTCCTTACTAATAGGATCTCTTCTGATGTAATTCCAGGTATCACTCTCACTCAAAATCTGGGAAGGTACAACTGTACATATTTGAGACCATAACTGATAATGAAGATGATCGTGTTTCTTATATGAATGTCTTATTATAAACATTGTTAGTTTAGTGGTATTTTTGGTATTGTAATATGCATAAACGTGCAATGATGCTGGACTGTGCTGGGACTATGACTTTAATTTGTTTAGATTTCAGTAGTTTTAAAAAATAGGTAGTTCCTAATTTACCTGATGTTCATGACTTATTCTCTAGTAGGGATTCGATAAATTTATATGTACTCTGAACGATGAGTACGTCAGTTTCTTTGTCAACAGGTCTGAAATGACACCCACCAAGGAAACAATACTTTAATGCTAAAGAGGTAGAAGCCTTCTTTCAAAAAATGAAAATGCCAGAATATGAGGTGGTGGACCAGCTCCGAAAGCCTCCCGAGCAGGTCTTTTTATTGTCATTACTAATGAAATCTCCATAGCACTAGGAAGTGCTGGCCAAAACCCTGAATGAAGCTTACGTACCGGTTGGAACCTCCGTGGAACAATTGGAGAAGATGGCGAAAAGATTCTTTGATATTAATCAGGTTACATTTAGCAAGAATAATTTACCTCCAGAAGGGGATGCCCACAACAAAGCCTTGTACCTCACTGTCAAATGCGAAGGCTATTATGTCAAAAGAGTAATGATAGACGGAGGTTCTGGGGTGGATATATGCCCACTGTCAACATTGCAAAGAATGGAGATTGGAACAGAGAGGATCCGTCCTAACGATGTGTGTGTCCGAGACTTTGATGGGATCAAGAGAGATACCATTGGGGAAATTGATTTAGTATTGACCATCGGTCTGGTTGACTTTGAAGTGACAGTTCAAGTACTGAACATGGACACATCCTATAACTATCTCCTCGGAAGAGCATGGATTCATGCGGCAGGAGCGGTGCCTTCCACACTACACCAAATGCTGAAGTTCGAACATGAAAACCAAGAGATTGTGGTCCACGGAGAAGATGAACAGTCAATCTACAGGTACCCCTCTGTCCCTACCTCGAAGCCAAAGAGGGAAGTGAACATATATTTTACCAAGCTTTTGAACTTGTGGTAACCAATCAATACGAAGAAGGCAGACTATTCAACCAGACTTTCCTCTCTAATTCCTCAATCATGGTGGCAAGGGAGATGACACGCCAAGGGATTAGGCCAGGCAAGGGACTTGGAAGTTCTCTACAAGGCAAAACTGAGCGGGTCGCTTTTCCTGCCAAAAAAAAGTTTATTACGCTAGGCTTCCATCCAACACTGGAGGATATCACCTGGGCCAACCATAGGAAACGTCGTGGATGGGCTCTACCACAACCCCTACCCCATTTGTACAAAACATTTGTTAAACCAAAGTACAGTGAGGAAGAACAAGACGAGACCTTCACATCGAAAGAAATTGAAGAGATACGTGGAGCCATGAGGAAATCATTGTATGAAGCCAACTTGGACCAGCTGGGAGAAGGATCAAGCACTGCTGAAGTGCTCTATATGGGACCGGATGCCAAGTTGCAAAACTGGAAGGCCACACCTTTCCCAGTCAGGAGGGAGGCCCGATAGTCTTGCCTTTCTACCTTTTCATGCATCACGAGTTATTTCAGGGTGTAACTTGGGTGTTTTTCTTTAGCATTTTGTCCTTTAAATTCCAGATGTAAACCATGTTATCTTACAATTTCAAAGAAATGAAATCAATATTTCATCGTTTGCACTTCTCTATCTTTCTCAGATTTTATTTTTTCTTCTATTTCATTTTTCTTTTAGTCCCAATAATGCGGCTTTAAAAAAATGACATGCTCGGGGACTTCATACCATAACCCAAACACGCTGTCCATCTGTGAAATAATGAACCAAGAACCAGAATATGATCAAGAAGAGGCTTTTAGGGAAATCAACCGAGAGTTGGAACATCTTAAAATAAACCTAAGCCGAACTTAAACGATACCAAACCGATTAACTTGTGAGATCCCGGTGAAATCAAGGAAACTAAAATAAGCATCCATGTGAATAAAGAAATTCAGGATTCACTCCTTCAACTTCTGTTAGAATTCAATGATGTATTTTCTTGGTCTTACGATGATATTCCTGGGCTAAGTTTTGATCTGGTGGTTCATAAGTTGCCCACATACCCCGAATGCCTTCCGGTCCAACACAAATAAAGAAAGTTCAAACTTGATGTCAGCGACAAGATAAAAGAAGAGATCACAAAATAGCTAAAGGCGGGGGTAATCCGAGTGGTTCGATACACGACATGGTTGGCCAATATGGTCCCGGTACCGAAGAAAGACGGAAAAACTTGAGTGCGTATAGATTACAGAGATTTAAACAAGTCGAGTCTCAAAGACAATTTCCCTCTACCTAACATCCACATTCTTGTTGATAACTGTGCCAAACACGAAATACAGTCCTTTTTAGATTGCTACGCAGGAACCACCAAGTGTTGATGGATGAGGAAAATGCTAAGAAAACCTCCTTCACCACACCTTGGGGAACTTACTGTTATAGAGTTATGCCTTTCGGTTTGAAGAACGCTGGGGCAATATATATGAGGGTCATGACCACCATCTTCCATGACATGATGCATCAAGAAATAGAAGTATATGTGGACGATATGATTATCAAGTCCAAGACTCAGGGTGATCATGTAAGGGACTTAAGAAAGTTCTTCGAAAGGCTTCGCAAGTATGATTTGAAATCGAATCCAGCCAAGTGTGAAATTTGGGGTCCCGTCAGGCAAACTTGTGGGATTCATTATCAGCCGAAGAGGTATCGAGTTGGATCCGACCAAGATAAAATCCATTCGAGAGCTACCTCTTCTAAAGACCAAGAAGGATGTAATGAGCTTATCGGGAAGATTGAGTTACATCAGCCGATTCATCGCCCAGTTGGCTTCCACATGCGAGCCCATATTCAAGCAATTGAAAAAGGATGCGGCAGTTAAATAGACTTTTGAGTGTCAAGAGGCTTTTGACAGAATCACACTATTTGTCCAACCCACCAGTTTTGGTCCCACCGGAATCAAGAAGGCCACTATTTCTCTAACAGTCCTAGAAAGCTGTTATGGTTGTATTCTCGGGCAGCATGACGCCACAGGAAAGAAAGATCAAGCCATCTATTATTTGAGCAAGAAGTTTACCAGTTACGAGGCCAAGTACACGCTGCTAGAAAGAACCTGTTGTGCCTTGACGTGGGTGGCTCAGAAGTTTAGGCATTATCTGCAAGCTCATACCACCTATCTCATAACCAAGCTGGATCCATTGAGGTATATATTCCAAAAACCGATGCCCACAGGGCGATTGGCAAAATGGAAAATCTTGCTCACTGAGTTTGACATAGTTTATATCACTCGTACCGCAATGAAGGCTCAAGCATTAGCGGATCATCTGGCCGAAAATCCAGTTGATGATGAATATCAGCCTTTGAATACCTATTTCCCAGATGAAGAAGTGAATTCGGTGGAAGTAACATCTGAAGACATCCCCGCTTTGAAAATGTTCTTCGACGAAGCAGTGAACACAAAAGGCGTATGGATTGGGGCAATTTTAATCTCACCCACGAGTCAGTATTATCCGGCTACAACTAGGCTCCGACTTTTTTGCACCAATAATACAGCTGAATACGAGGCTTGCATCATGGGCATAAACATGACCATTGACAAAGATGTTGAGGAGTTTTTAATCATGGGGGATTCAGATTTGATCATCCGACAGGCTCAATGAGAGTGGGAAACAAGAGACGCTAAACTCACACCCTATAGATAGCATGTGGAGGACCTCAGCAAATGGTTTAAGTCGGTACAATTCAGGTAAATTCCTCGTTGTCAATATAAGCTAGCAGACACACTCACAACCCTGGCTTCCATGTTGCCTTACCCGGGAACGCTTATGTTGATCCTTTGGAAATCCAAATCAAGAAAAGGCACGGGTATTGTAATGTGACCGAAGTAGATTCCAGCACACAGCCCTAGTATTATGACATCAAGAGATTCTTGAAAACACAGGAATATCCCGAGCAAGTCACCAGGTAGCAAAAGAAAAACATCCGACGGCACGCAAGTAGCTTCTTCTTGAGTGGTGATACCTTGCACAAAAAGTCTCCAGATCTCAATTTGCTGAGATATGTTGATACCGAGGAAGCTGGGATAATTATGTATGAGGTACACATGGGAGTGTGTGGGCCTCATATGAATGGATATGTACTGGTAAAGAAAATACTTCGAGCAGGGTATTACTGGATGACCATGGAGAAATATTGTTTTAGCTTCGTTCGAAAATGTCATCAATATCAGGTGCACGGTGATTTGATTCATGCACTGCCAACCGAATTGCATCCTATGTTAGCACCCTGGCCATTCGCCGCTTAGGGCATGGATGTCATTGACGATTGAGCCAAAAGCCTCAAATGGACATAGATTCATATCGGTCGCTATTGATTACTTCACAAAATGGGTTGAAGCCATCACTCTTAAGTATGTTACCAAGAAAGCTGTGGGGATTTTGTGCATTCCAATATCATTTGTCATTTTGGGATTACCGCAACCATCATTACAGACGACACAACCAATCTGAACAGTCGTCTGATGGGAGAAATATGTGAACATTTTAAGATAACACATAGAAACTCCACCCCTTATCGGCCCAAAGCTAATTGTGCCGTCAAAGCAGCTAACAAGAACATCAAGAAAATTTTAAGGAAGATGACTCAAAGCTCAAGACAATGGAATGAAAAGTTGCCTTTTGCATTGCTGGGATATCGCACCACAGTGCGCACATTGGTAGGAGCAACTCCCTATTTAATGGTCTATGGGACTGAATCTGTCATACCCGCAGAGGTAGAAATCCCTTCACTCCGAGTAATTGTCGAAGCAGAAAATAAGGATAGTGAGTGGGTTAAAACTCATTTGGATCAGTTGTCATTACTTGATGAAAAATGAATGGTTGCGATTTGCCATGGGCAGTTGTACCAACAAAGGATGGCCCGCGCTTACAACAAGAATGTGCGCCCTAGGAATTTCGAAGTTGGACAATTGGTATTGAGGCGTATTCCTGCTCACCATCAGGAAGCTAAAGGAAAGTTCTCTCCAAACTGGAAAGGTCCATACATTATCAGAAAGATACTGCCCAAAGGAGCATTGTACCTAGGTGATGTCGAAAGAGACGAGCCCGAGACAGCAGTGAATGCGGATGCAGTAAAAAGGTATTACGTTTGAACTCCCTGCAGCAATGGCTCCGGTTAATTGAAATGACGAAGGCTTTTCTTTCCCGCTACCCTAAACACTATCAATCATTCGCAAACCCTTTGAGCCGGTTACGTTTCTTTCATAAGCTTCTTTGGAACCCGGAAGTGCTATTCAAAAGAAAAACAAAAAAATGAATGAAAAATGAAACAAAAATGAAAAAAGAATAAATAAATAAATAAATAAAAGAAACAACAAACAAATTAGTTAAGGAAAAACTTCCTGAACTACATCTGACTTGATTCTGAAAGGATACGTAGGCAGCCTCTCCCTGAGGTTCAACCATATCAAAATAAAAACCCCACTTCCCCAAGAAAACAAAACTGGGGCAGAAATGTATTCTTTCGGCCAAAGTCCACCCGAACGGTTCCAAAATTGTGAATTTCCATCTCGAACTTGGTCCAAGTCCTTCTTATCAATTGGCCAAAACAGGGACGTGACAAATTTGAGAGAAATAAAATGAGAGAGTCTTATTGGTGAAAAACTTCAGGCACTATACGGCGACGGTGAGCAGAGAGAAACAAAATGACAGAGTCTGTTTATTGAAAACTCGGAAAGAGCATCGGACGACGGGAGAAGAGAAATGAGAGAGGCCGATTGGCGAAAACCCGCAAAAGGGCGTTGTCGGCCGAAAAGAGGAAATATTGCCTCTTGAGCCTGAACAAGTTTCCTTAGTTTTGAAATTACTCTGTTTCTGGATTGAAATTTGAAAAAGGTGTAACCCAAAGACAACGGAAACACGTGACTAATCCAACCGAAAGAATGGCACAAGGGCTAAGAATGATATTGCATCAATAACAATAATGGAAGTTTTCTTTTCATTCTTTTCCTGCAAATTCATAAATAAACATGATAGCATGGGATTATAATCCCTGACTCCTTCCAGACTTAGGGTTATATCCCTAGCTTCCCCTTGTGTAACTTGTGGATTTCCTCGGCATAACCCAAGGATCGCACTCCAATCTCCCTAGCACAGACCGAGAAATTTCCTTCCTTCGCTCCCCGGCATAACCCGGGAGATTTCTCTTTACATCCCCAGCATAACCTGAGGACCCCATTTCTCCACTTTTTACTCCCCAGCATAATCTGAGAGTTGTCCTTAGCATAACCTAAGGGTTTCTCCTCCCCCCTCTATCCCCAGCATAGTCATAAGGATCTTTGTGGCCCTTCACTTCCTTGTAATTCCTTAGCATAACCTAGGATTAGTTCTCACAATTCCGGAATAACCTGCAGATTCCTCCTGGCATAACCCAAGAATTTTTTCATTCCTCCCGGCAAAACCTATGGACATCCCTAGCATAACCTAGGAGTTTTCTCTCAATCCCGGCATAACCCGCGGATTCCTCCTGGCATAACCCAAGAATTTTCCATTCATCCCGGCATAACCCGTGGATCTCCCTAGCATAAACTAGGAGTTTTTTCTCAATCCCGGCATAACCCACGGATTCCCTCTGGCATAACCCAAATTTTCCATTCATCCCGGCTTAACCCGTGGATCTCCCTAGCACAACCTAGGTGTTTTTCTCAATCCCGACATAACCCGCAGATTCCTCCTGGAATAACCCATGAATTTTTCATTCATCCCGGCATAACCCGTGGACCTCCCTAGCATAACTTAGGAGTTTTCTCTCAATCCCGGCATAACCCGCGGATTCCTCCTGGCATAACCCAGGAATTTTCCATTCATCCCGACATAACCTGTGGACCTCCCTAGCATAACCTAGGAGTTTTCTCAATCCCGCATAACCGGCGGATTCCTCTTGGCATAACCCAGAAATTTTCCATTCATGTCGGCATAACCCGTGGATCTCCCTAGCATAAGCTAGGAGTTTTCTCTCAATCTTGGCATCACCCGCGGATTCACCCTGCATAACCCAGCAATTTTCCATTCATCCCGGCATAACCCGTGGATCTCCCTAGCATATCCTAGGAGTTTTTTTCAATCCCGACATAACCCGTGAATTCCTCCTGGCATAACCCAGGAATTTTCCATTCATCCCGGCATAACCCGTGAATCTCCCTAGCATAACCTAGGAGTTTTTTCTTTCAATCCCGGCATAACCCGTGGATCTCCCCAGCATAACCTAGGAATCTTTCCATTCATCCCGACATATCTCGTGGATCTCCCTAGCATAACCTAGGAGTCTTTCTTTCAATCCTGGCATAACTCGTGGATCTCCCTAGCATAACCAAGGAAATTTTTCATTCAATCGCGGCATAACCTGCGATTTCCCCTGACATAACCCAAGAATTTTTCATTCATCTCGGCATAACCCGTGGTTTCCCTTTTATCCCCAGC
The DNA here is from genome assembly GCA_034376525.1 of Nicotiana benthamiana. Taxonomy (NCBI): domain Eukaryota; kingdom Viridiplantae; phylum Streptophyta; class Magnoliopsida; order Solanales; family Solanaceae; genus Nicotiana; species Nicotiana benthamiana. The sequence goes on from CM067325.1 coordinate 8,658,751, forward strand.
AGATACTTTCATTCCTATCCCGACATAACTCACGGATCTTTCTCTTACCCCCAGCAGGGACCTTTCACTCTTATTGCGGCATAACCCGTGGATCCTCCTCTTATCCCTCGCAGAGACCCTTTCTCCTTCCCAGCATAACTTGGAAGTCAGTCCAAAGGATACGCAATACTGACTTTTATTGTTCTCAATACAGAAATAGCTTTGATTTGTTTTGCAGATAAATCATGAAATTTTCCCGGTGAAAACTGGGGTAGAAAATTTTGTTCGTTTGTTTGTCTTGGTGTCTGAGCAGGTTATAACTCAAGGCACATAATTTGAGATGACCAGAAGTGGAAGTCTCAATCCAAATTAAGAAAACAAGAAAAGAACAAAAAAAATGAATTAAAATGATGAAGAGGACAGATACACGGACTGTTCATCTTTGATTGAAATCTCAAGACTCGCTCGTCCCGCGTTGTTTCAAAATTGAGGAATAAACTAGCAACTGCAGCTAACAAGCATTAGGATTCAGATTGAAGTCTGCTACAAGAGCTAACCAAGACTCAAGATCAAGTTTCAAGAAATTCATGGATAGGAATCTTGTAACTCGTAGTTAATAGGCCTAACTAGCTTAGGTGTTGATTTTCTTTTATGTAATAAAGACTCGGTAAGCGATAGCAGTAGCAACAGTAGAGAAATCACAGCCCACGGTAGTCCCAGCTACCAAAACTTCTAGAACTGCACTGACGTGATTCCTTTATCGCCAAGGATATGTAAGGCAACCTTTGAAGCAAGGTTCGGTCAAAAAAATTTCAAAGTGCTTCACATGGAGTATTCAGTCAGATGAAAATCGCTTGTGTTTAGTCACTTATCTTTGCAAAAAACTCTTCGTGTTTCCGAGCAAAGAGGGACAGCTGTGAGCATGTAATTTTTGCATCGTTGAAATTACTCCTACATAATTCTCAAATATTAGGGTTTTTCCTTTTTATTATTTATTTTTAGGATTTAATTGCGCATACCAGTGTGTGTTTTCGTTAATGCATGCATGAAAAGTCATAAAAATACACAAAAAATTTACATACGCATTTAGGATTTAATTTCACATATTTTTGTCAAAATTAATGGGCAATTAAGGTTTATTTTGCAAAATATTAAATCACAAAAATTAAGTAGTTTATTTTGGCATTTTATTGTTAATCTTCATTGTTTGGCATTTTATGATTATTTTTCATTTTTTGCATCTTTGATTAATATTTCATATTAGGTAGTTAGTAGTTTGATTTAGTCTAATTAAGAATTTTAAAAATAAAATTAGAATGAAAAAATAAAAAAACCAAAAAACCAAAATTAAAAATAGGATTTAAATGTTTTACCTAGGCTGGCCACAATTGGGCCAAGCCTGGGTGACCCAAAACCTTATACCCGTTCAAAATACCCAAACCCCAGCCCAAAACCCGTCTCTGACCCAAGTCCACATAAGAGACGCCCCAAAATGACGTCATTTTGAGGCGGTCAATCCCAGCCGTTCATCTATATCAATCCAACGGCTCTGAAACCCTTCCCCAATTCCCATATATATGTCCAAACACCTGTGTATATTCAGAAGACAAAACTCACCATCCTCGTACCACATATACACCGATGTAACACCACCCCTCCACCACCGTAACAATGTCGTCCACCACCCGAACACCGCCGCCGAGATCGCCTCTCGGCGGCGGCCGGCCACCAAATGGCCCTAAATTTACACCACCGAACCCCCTCAACCTCCCCTTTCCCTCCCACCATTAGATCCCCTCAAATACCTCCCCAGCCCGTCGAATATTCAAAAGAACACTCGCTGTCTCCGCCGCCTATGGCGGCACCAACTCCAAACCGGTCCAAATTAACACCCCTAAACCGCCTTATCCTCCTCTTTCCAACCATCTAAGTCTTGTCCCTCGAATCCTCACAGACCTCTTCGAATATCAAATCGAAGTTTTGACCAAAATCCTAAACTCACCGGAATCCCTCAAAAACGATCCCTGGTGATCATCTCACCTTTCCATCTACAACCCCACGACCGACGACCCACGAATACAACTAAACATGGCCAATAATTAGATCTGAAGGCCAGACTCCGTCCCAAAGTTAATCAATCCTAGCCTACCACCCTTTCTTTCTCTCCAATAATGAGGCAAAGGCCTCAGAAGGCCAAAGGACCCTCTCGGAAGGGGTCGAAAATCCTTGAGATTCGAAGAGCCCCTAAATTAGGGTTGCAATCTTAAGAAAGCTAAGTTTCTCCTATGATTCTTTCTCTAATTTTTATTAATTTCTCTTGTTTGTCTTTTTAATTGTTTCTTTTGTTCATCCTTATAATTGTTTTTTCTGAATGTTTTAATCTCCTTTATCCGACTTTATAATTGTTTCAATTTCCTCCTTATAATTCTTTCTAGGTTTCTTATGAGTGTTTTAATTTCCTTTGTTCATTTTTATAGTTATTTTCCTCCTCATAACTCTTTCTAGGTTTCTTCTGAGTGTTTAAAATTTCCTTTGTTCGTTTTTATAATTGTTTTAATTTCCTGTGCTTTTCCTTATAATTACCTTAGTTTTCTTCTGAGTGTTCTTTTAATTCTTTTGTTCGTCTTTATAATTGTTTCCTTAAATTGCCTTTGTTCATCTTTATAATTGTTTTAATTCCATGTGTTCTTCCTTATAATTTCTTTTAGTTCTCTTCTGATTGCTTTTGTTCTTCCTTCAGTTTGCTTTTGAGCTTCTTTGTTTTGTGTATGTAAAGGCATGTATGTCCATTTGCTTATCTGTTAAGTTTTTCTGATTAGTGGCTTTATTTCCACCACATGCTTTTGTTTTACATCTGTTTAATATTTGAAGTCACAGTTTGATCTTGTTGACTTATTTGAATTATCATTCTAAGCTCAGAATTGGTCATCTTTTGAAATTGATTAGTTTCATGTACTTCTGAATTTTCTGTTGTTCAACTTTGTATATGTTTCTAAGTAATTAGTTTCCTAGGTGTGATATTTCCCTGAATATGTGTGATGCATTGATCGAATCTCGACCCTTGCTCATTTGCTTTTGCATAATATAGTATAAATTTGCAATTAAACAATTGGACGTGACTAGCATTTTCATAATTTGATCCTAGCCGCTAATAATAACGTTGGTTTATGATCTGAAATAGTTAATTAGGGTCAGTTCCTGACCAAATAGATAGGTACCAGGGTTTAAAACACTAAGGCCATTAATTAAGAAAAGAGGACAGGGGTATTAAGGGTATTTGAACATGGGAATTTTGTAACAAACTCCTGGAACAATCTAGTGAAGGGTCAAAGTACAATTTCTGTTAATTCTGCCTCAAAACTTGAGGCACAAATTAGAAAATCAAGGATCATTTAGGCAAATCTAAAAATGGATAAAGGACTAAAAGGAAAACAAAAAGATTTATGTTGCCCTAAGGCTTTGGTTATAAAAGGAATGTCTGATAATTTTCAAAAGGGATTATTATTTTCTGGAACTAGAGGACAATTTTCAGATATAGAGAGATATACATTGAGAGATACATTTTCATATAATATTCAGCCGAAAATCCATTTCAAGTTTTTTTTCTGGCTAAGCCTTCTTTAATAATCGAATACTCATTATAAGTTGAAGATGGGTTGATTGCATATGCATTCTGAGCTGTTAGAGAGATCTGTTTTCATTATTTGTTTCTCAAAATTTCCTGAGTTCCTGGGTTTACTTGTTATTTTGGCTGCTGTTGTTTGTTTGCCTTACGTTTGTCTTACTCATAGGATCTCTTCTGATGTAATTCCAGGTATCACTCTCACTCAAAATCTAGGAAGGTACAAATGTACATATTTGAGACCATAACTGATAATAAAGATGATCGTGTTTTTTATATGAATGTCTTATTATAAACATTGTTAGTTTAGTGGTATTTCTGGTATTGTAATATGTATAAACGTGTAATGATGTTGGACTGTGATGGGACTATGACGTTAATTTGTTTAGATTTCAGTAGTTTTTAAAAATAGGTTAGTTCCTAATTTACCTGATGTTCGTGTCTTATTCTGTAGTAGGGATTCGATAAATGTATATGTACTCTGAACGATGAGTACATCAGTTTCTTTCCTTAGATGCCAAATTCAAAATCTGAGTCATAATTTATTAATTTACTAATATAAAATCATTATCAGAGGTCTCTTTGTCAAAATGTTTCAATATACTTTAAAATGATCAATTACACAATGTCAACAATTGTAGTGTAGCAATTCGAAAGGTTGTTATCATTCTCTATGATGGACTTGTAGTCCAACGTTTCTGGGCTCAAGTTGAAAGCCCGAACTGCTATTAGTTGTGAAACACAAGGAAATACAGTCCCTGGGCTTGCTATTAAATAAAGCCCAAGTTGCAAAACCAGCCATGAATGAGGCTTAAAATATAGATGTTGAGTCTCTCTTTTGAATATATCACTCACATATAAAATAATTCGGACGTATTTTTAGAGACACGTATAATAGAAAACTATAATCACTTTAGGTTGCCTTTCTAAAAATAAAGTGAGCCGCACTAACAAAATTATGCACTATGTGGGCTCCTTAACTATAATAAAATGTATAGAAATTTGGAGGTGTTGTCTAGCGAATTTCACGGCCCTCCACAAATTTTTAAATGCATAGTTGGTGTAGGTGCGATATTTTAGTAAAGATATCTTCCTAAATTCGGGTGTGCATTTATGTGACCTATATCTAAGTCTCGAAGATGTTAAAATGTGTCGAGAACCAGGGTGCATTTATGTGACGTGGTTCTAGACGTGTTTTAATAACGTTGTAAATATTCCTAAAATCAATAAAGTGGTCAATAATTCTAAAAATTTCATTGTAGGATGAACATGTATAAAAATTAGGAAAGTAGCCATTTATAATAGTTTAAGCGATCGTGCTAGAACCACAGGATTCGTGGATGCCTAACACCTTCCCTCGGGTCAACAGAATTCCTTACTTAGAATTTCTGGTTCGCAGACTCCAATTGGGCAGTCAAAAAATTTCCTCGATTTGGGATTTTAAATAAACATGTGACTTGGGATACCAAAAGCCAAACCTATCCCAAATGGCGACTCTTAATTAATAAATAATTCCATTTCAAATAATGTCACTTTAATTGGAAAAAATCCATTATACGTGTCATCCTTCGGGGAAACCGTGTAAAAAGGAGGTGTGACAGTTGGCTATGCCAAAGATGCCACGGAATGAGTGGCGAGGGTCAACAGATTATGTTCTCAGTAGGGTGGTTCCATTTTTTAAGACCCAACGGATGGCTGGGAAAGGTTGTCTTTCCCATTTGGCCTTCCTGATGGATGTCAGTGCAGAGACTTTTGCCATTGATTTAGTTCCAGTGATGAGGGGTTTTTCGGATGTGTTTCCTATTGCCGGGCATGTCGTCGAACGGAGTTATTGATTTTGTGTTGGGCACCATATCATATGGTATCGACGGAGTTAAAGGAGTGAAAGAACATCTTTAGGAACTCCTTGATAAGGGGTTCATTAGTAGACCAATATGGATGTGAGTTCTGCATTGAGACAGCTTTGTTGAATTCGAGTTGCTATTAGTGAGAGATGTGTTGATTCGGTTGTTATTAAGCTATTAGTGTTCTGAGGTGATCCGTGTGTTATTTTTCTGTGTTGCGTGGCGTTATGATTTGTTGTCTATAGGCACATATGGTGTGGTTTAATGGGGCTTCATAGCGAAAGTCGAAAGGGAAGAGTATTGGGTATTACTCGGTGAATAGCGTATCAGTTATGTCCTTTCGGGTGTGTAATGTTATGTCAATTGCTTCGTGGTGGTCATGATGATTTTCTTTGGTTCTAGACATCAAATTGCGTGTGGCTGTCGATTTTTGAGCAAAGTGACTTGAGGTGTTTCATATGGACAGTGTTTGGATAGGGTCGCTCGTCACAATGAAGTCATAGGGAGGTATAACCCTTCGGGTTAGACTCGTGTGTTCTGTTTTTACGATGTGTGACGTGTTCTCAGCATTGTGTTGTGGTAGTACTAGTGAGCTTGTGGTACAACTCTTTCATTTGAGTCATTTTTTTCATGACTTGAGTACGTTAGATTGTTGCTTATTTGTGCGCGGGCCGCACGAGTTGTGGTGGTAGATTGTATTGATGTGTCATGTCACTAGAGTAGTTGTGTTGGAATTAGATGAGATCGTTCGGATCTATAATTTATACAAACGGATTTTGTTTCAACATGTTGGAAGGAGAATATCAAGGTTCGGCTCAAAAATTTGCTATAGTCCTTACCAAAGAAAAAGTGGTTTCACGAATGGTTGATCTAAGGAATTGTTATGACTTTCTACATGTTTCATTTATCATTGCTGGTATATGAAAGTGTTGCAATGATACTTTAGTTGGCAAGAGGTTTACTATCGGTATTCGATTATTGTGTGTAGTTGTTGTGATTAGAATTTATCGCTACAAGCGTTTGGGTTATGTGGTATATCATGAAATTGCACCTGAGGTTGCAGGTATGGGATATTATAGCTTGTCCATGCTTATTCAGAGTATAGATTTGGGATTCTAATCTTGTAGGATGATTTCAGAAATGGAAATAGTGTTCTAAGATTTATGGTCTATGTTGGATTGCGAAATCTTAGTTGTGTAGTGTTATCGGACCTATATGAGATGGGGTGGCATAGGATCACCCTTGGGTATGTGCATGGTGAGGTTATTCATCGATTTGATGGTTTTCGGAACAACTCTGGGCACGTTCGTAGACGAACGTATATTTAAGTGGGGGAGGATGTAACGACCCGACCGGTTATTTTGAGCTTTTGAACTTTACTCACAAGTTCTCAAGCATGTCTAGCAGCATGTGATATATTATGACTTATGTAAATTGTTAGTTTTAGTTTTCAGGATAATCCAAATGAATTGGAAGAACAGTCCTCAATTTGAAGTTTAAAATTTGAAAGATTTGACCAAGTATTTGACTTGTTGGTATATGATCTCGGATCAAAATTTTTATTATTTGATTAGCTCCGTTAGATGATTTGGTACTTAGGAGCGCGATCGAAATGTATTTTGGAGGTCTGGAGTAGATTTATGCTTGAATTTGCGAGATTAGAATTTTGGCGTTTTTCCAGTTGATAGGTAAGATTTTGATATAGGGGTCGGAATGGAATTTCAGGAGTTGCAGCAGGTCCATTGTATCATTTGAGATGTGTGTGCAAAATTTTAGGTCATTTGGACGTGGTTTGATAGACTTTTGATCAAAAGCGGAATTCAGAAGATCTTAGGAACCTTAGGCTTGAATCTGAGGTGTTTTGGTTGATTCAGTGTGGTTTGAGGTGTTTTGAAGTTAGGTATAAGTTTGGATAGTCATATAGGACTTGTTGGTGTTGTTTGTTGAGGTCTCGGGGGCCTCAAGGTGATTTCGAAAGGTTAGTGGAAAATTTGAGTTAGGTTTTGACATATGAAGTTTTCCCCTTGCTGTCATAACCGCACATGCGGCTAGGGGACTGCAAGTGCAGTCTCGCAGAAGCGAGTTAGGAGCCGCAGATGCGGCAAAAGGCAAAGTAAGTGAAAACCACATATGTGGGATATGAACTGCACCTGCGGGCTCGCAGGTGTAGTAGGGGCCTTAAGTGATGACCACATAAGCGGTGCTCGGACCACAAAAGCAGTTGCGCGGGAGTTAGGAATTGGCCACAAGTGCGAAAAACCTAGACCTGAAGGTATAAAATATTTCCTTCGTGAATTTTTGGTTATTCCACCTTTTCTAAGTCGGTTTAGACCTTTTTAGGAGATTTGGAAGAGGGAAATCAAGGGAGCTTCGTTGAGGTAAGATTGTTGAACCTAAAGCTCGTTTCTATGGTATTATTTCACCGGTTAGAGCTGTAATTATGGAAATTAAGGGTTAAAAATTGGGAAACTAGGGCTTGGTATTGGAGACCCTGACTTGAGCATTTGAAGAGTCATTTATAGTCGGATTTTGGGACTTTTGATATGTATGAACTCGTGGGGAGATAAGTAATCTATTGATGTAAATTTTATCAAACTCCAAGATGTAGTCTCAAGGTTCGGGTTTTGGTTAATTTCGGGATTTATTTTGTAAATTGATTATTTTCGCATGGGATTCGTTCCCTTAGCATATTTTGACGTCATGATTCTGATTCTGGATAAATTTGACGCGAGTGGAGGCCGATTTAAGGGGCAAAGGCATCGCGGTCTAGAGTTTGTACTGGATAGAGGTGAGTAACGATTGTAAATGTTGTCCTACGGGTATGAAACCCCGTATTTCACATGGTTGTGCTATATTAAGTTGATGCACACGCTAGATGACGAGCGTTGGGCTGTGCATTGTAGGGTATTGTGTCTTAGTCCGTCCTATATGACTGTTTTACTACTGTATTTGATTGAAAATTATTTGTTATCATCACATTTTGGGCTGAATGTCATATTTGTGCCTCGTGGCCACTATTTGGACCCTTAGGAGAGTTTTACTGATATTTTCTCACTGATTTGACCTATACTTGTACTCAGTCATGTTATATTCTACTATTTTTCATAACTCAACCATGTTTACTCTATTTTAACACATTAAATAACATTTTAAATGATAATTGGGCTTAGCATCATGTTTTAATATTGCCCGAGGGGCTCATGAGATTCTGACTGAGTAAGGCAGAGAGCCGGTGTTGTGAGGATACTTTTGGGCCGGGCTGCGCCCCGCAGCAGTGATACACTGATTATGATTATGAAGCCGAGGGCCTGAGTTGTACGCCACGGGGTGGCTTGTTATGAGACCGAAAGCCTAGTGATTGTGCCACGAGATGGCTTGATATTGCGCTTGGGCCGTAATGAGCCCCTCCCGGAGTCTGTACACCCCTAGTGAGCGCACCCATTGTGATATGAGATATAGCCCGAGGGGCTGGTGTTGTTCTATGATATTGCCCGAGGGGCCGATTCTGTTGACATTGTGCCCGAGGGGCGGATTTTATGTGTTTATCTTTCCTAGTTGCTTCTCATTTACTTGTTTAACTGCTAAAAAGGTATTTAAAAGAAGCTTAATTGGAAACAACCTCTCTGCCCTTTTAGGTAGGGGTAAGGCTCGTCTACATATTACCCTCCCCAGACCCCACTTTGGGGACTATACTGGGTAGTTTTTGTTGTAGTTGTTGTTATTCTCAACTAAGGTGTTTTCATAAGATTTCACTATTTCCTTGCCTTTTACTGGTTTTGCACAGCTTCTTTAAAGCATGTTGTTATGCTTTATGTGATTTCTTATCGCTCAGTCTTCTTTTATTATTACTCACTGAGTTAAAGTACTCACTTTACTCTCTGCACTCCATGTGCAGATTCAGGAGCTCAGGTTTCGCTGGTGAGAGTTGATTACTCAGCAGGCTATTCGGAGTCCACTAGGTAGCTGCTCGGTGTTCGCAGCTCAGCGTTTCTCCCTCCTATTTTACCTCACTTGCTCTATTCATGTAATAGATTGTATTATACATGTTTATCGGGCGGGCTGAGACTGGTTGAACAGGAAAAACTCCGGCCTTTTGTTTATCGGGCGGGCTATTTAGCGGGCTGGGATACGGGCTGATAGCTGGTTAGGAATTTTTGGGTTATTGTGGGCCTGTTCGGGTTCGGGCTTAATGGGTTCCGACGGGTCGAGCTAGTGTAATTTTTTTAAAATTAAATTTTGACCTTTGGCAAGGGTCCAAATAATAAAAATAAAAATAAATTATAACGGTAACTAGGCTGATAACGGGCTGCCCCGTTAACGGGTTAATGGGCTTAGCAGGTACGGTGCACCATTATCCAAAATATGTTCATCCAAAACCCTTCCCCGACCAACCCATCCCTACTCGCACATTAAGCTACAGTAACAGGCTGAACTGGGCTGACTCGGGTTGAAAACGGGTCAGCCCGGCCTGATTAACACTTATAGATTGTATAAACTCTTTCACATACTTAGACTATGTTAGATGCTCATGACTGGTGATACCCGATGTTGGGTTGTGTTTTTTCGCAATTTGTATTGTTTCACTATTTCTATTGAGATTTAATCATGTTAATGACTTAATTATACTATTTTAATTGTTTAAAATAAATCAAATATTATGTCGGCTGGCCTTGTCTTCACTAGAGACGCCATCACAACGGGCTCAGGGTTTGGGGCCGTGATACAAAAGTGAGAAAATCATCAAAACATAGTTTTTTTTTTATAAAAAAAAAAAAAGACAACAACTAAGGTTTTACAATTTTAATCTCGACAAATTTTTAAAAAATTTCATTTAGTAATTCATTTTCAGTTTCGTCTCCCAAAACGGCCATAAGCAGCCCCAGTCTCGTAAAAATAAATATATTTTAATTTCATAATTACTCTGGTTCAAGACGAATCCAAATGATCTTCACAAAACAGATTTGGATTTTGGACCATTAAAAAGGAGTTTTTTGGTTGAGAGAGAAAAACGGAAAATCCGAACATGTCCATTTTTTGCTAAGTTGGATTTGAAAGAGACCTCTATCCTATATATAAAACCCAATTCCAAAATCTACTAATTATGGATTATTTCTGCTGATAGACGTAAGTAATCTGTTCCCAGCTGTTAAGCCTCTCTGTTTCCTCACATTCAAATTCTTGGATAGACCCACTTGTTTTTTTTCTTCTTTTTTTTGCCCCCTTTGTTGATAAATAACAAGCACATTGGATCCAAATTCAATTGTTTTTTTAATAGCTCAACCGAGACCCACTTGTTTTATTAACCACTCAACCTTTTATTTTCCGATCCATCTACAGCGTTCGAGGCAGATATAACTTTGTTGAATTCAGGTGCCAAATACATGTACCCTAGTTTTATTTATTATTTGGTTTTGCTTCATTATCCAATTGAGCTTTCTCTAATTTCCTATATGATGTTTAATGAGTTAATGCTTTAATTTACAGGTTGAATAGGCTATACAAGTTTCTGTATATTTTTTTGGAATGAGAAATGGGAAGCCAAATTTTATTAGCATGAATATGTTGTAGTTGTTTGAAGTAGACGGAAATGAGCAGATCACCATCATTTTCGGTGAAATCAGAAGCTGATAATTTAAAGATAGATGAAAAAGCTTTACAACAGTGGGTAGTTGGGTTCTGTATCATAAGGTTTGATCTAGAACAAGGACAGCTCATTGAAGAATGTTACCCCTCGGGCTGTCTCACGCATAATGAAGAGCTTGAAGTTGCATTTAGCTCATTTCCGGATTCTGTTTCTCAGAATCATAATCGATCAAGTATCCATGATTGTATCTTTTTCTTTCGTGTCCGGAGGCAGGGGAATCCTCTACCTTCATCGAAGATGGTTGAAGTAGATAATACTCGAGCGACAGCTACTGATAAGGTGTTAAAACAACGGAGTAGAATTCAGACAGGGACGAGTTCTACATATTTGTATGGTTTTGTGTTTAATAGGCAGAGACACGATGAAAGGCTAAAACGGGGTGGTGAGCAAAAATCCGTGGTGATTCTTTCTCACAACCCATTTTCGAGTGTTTTTAGACCTTTGTTGCAGATCATGGGCCCTCTGTACTTTGATATTGGAAAGAAAGCCCTTAATTTTATTGCTGCTTATGTATCAATGTGGTCTGCTCCTGTACCTGGTCAATTAATGGAGCTTCCAATTGGGAATGCTACTCTTAAAGTGAACTTACCACCTGCCCATTGTATGCCTTTGGATTGTGGAGTACTTTTTGAAGAGTTGGCTTCTCCGATAGCCCCGTTTCTTCCTTCCAGTCAATCAGTTCCACAAGGTCTTTTCCATGACGCAGATCTTTTTGGGACGTTTAGGGGACTTTTAATGCAGCTTTGGAAGTTATGGGAATTGTTACTTATTGGAGAACCCATTCTTATCATAGCGCCAACGCCACCTCAATGTTGTGAGGCTGTTGCTGGTTTGGTTAGTCTGGTTGCTCCGCTTCTTTGTAGCATTGATTTCAGGCCTTACTTTACTATTCATGACCCCGATTTTGCTCATTTAAACTCCCTTCAAGAAGGTGCTGCTTTTCCTCCAATGATATTGGGTGTGACAAACCTCTTTTTTTTGAAAGCCCTTCGAAGTATTCCTCACGTCTTATCGGTTGGAAATCCTACCATGAACGCAACTCGGCTTCCATTTGCTGCTAGAGCTTCAAATGGCAGAATTCTGGCTGGACCTGAAGGACTTAGTCTTCCTAATCTTTCCTTGAGGAAATTTGCGCCTTCAAATTTTTTGAATGCTATAAAATTGAGGAGAGATGGTCCACTCTGCCTGATGACTGAGCACAAGGAAGCCATTTGGAGCAGTTACGCTCCAATTACAAAGCCAGATACTTCAATCTTGAATAGGCTAATTGATGCAGGTTTGTCACCCAGGGTAGAGGAATCAATGTCAGTTGTTAATAATGACATACTTCGTCGGCACTTCTTAGAGCTGACAACCAACTTCTTGGCTCCATTTGGCTCATATTATAGACTAACAACACCTTCTGAAGGATCTTCTCCATATGTTGATCCTCCTCCTCTACCCACATTTAATGCTGAGGACTTCCTCGCTACCTTATCCGCAAGGGGTCCTGGGAAGTTTCTGTTGAAGAGGATGAAATCCAACTGGCTGGACCTTTACAGGTAAAGAATGGTCAGTTTTTCTTCTTGAATACTTTCTTTTAACCACTTAGGGTTTTTCTCTTCAACATTTACTATCCAACTGTTATACATGTGATTAACGGATTGTCGCTTGCCTCAAAATGAAATGATTGCTTGTACCCATACAGGCGGTTTCTGAAAGGGCACAACTTTTTGCCTTGGTTTCAACGAAAGCGTGCTGTTGCTGAACAAGAACAGTATAGGCTGTGGAGGCAAGCTAGAATGAGGGCTGACATACAACAGTTGATATCTAGAATGTCTGAGTTGGAGATAGTTGACACGTTTAATGCAATTGAGAGGCATCTTCTTGCAGAAATGCAGGCATGTACTTTCCTAAACTTATAGTGACTGTTCCATTTTCTTCTCTCGAGGGTATTCTGACTATTGAGTAGTTTTTCACCTATAAGGGATGTATACAGAAATATTGAAATGCTTATACTGAATTGTCAGAAGGGTCTATTGGAAACAACCTCTCTACCTTCACAAGGTAGGGGTAAGGTCTGCGTACACATTACCTTCCAGACTCCACTTGTGGGATTACACTGTGTTTTTTGTTGCTGTTGTGTTATACTGAATTAGAAAATGAAACTAAGAAATTAAGTTATGAGTTAGAAATTTGATTGTCAAATGATATTTGATCATTCTCATCTAAGTGATTAAATATGTGCTTAGCACCCCCTCCCCAAAACAAGAAAAAAGAGACCAAAATATCTTGTTTCTATATAGAGACAGAGATTGCTTATTACTACATATACCACTGTTGCTAATCTCAGGTGCTAACACATAAATCTTCCTATATGTATGTATGTATGTACCCACTGATGCTATCCGCTGATTGTTTATTATTGTCTGAAATATCTCATTGCGTTTAAGGCACATCATTTACTTCCTTGTTGCTTATCTGTTTCCTTCTGTTTTTATTTTTTGTGTGCCTGTGTAGAAGCTTTAGTGATTCCATATTGGTTAATGAACAGATTAAGGAAGCAATCACCTTCCCATCCCTGGGCTGGAGAGTTCCATAAAGGAATAATGTAAAAATATGCGACAAACTTTATATGTGGTTCCAATTGGAACAAGCACGTGATGACACCTCAAAAGGAAATTTATTTTGAATTTTCCAAAAAAGAACTAAATAAAACAATGAAGATATTGGATTATCTGGAGTTATTCTGCCATTTAAGGCATGTTTCTCCCCTTCTCGTTCTATATTGGCAAGTACAGAAAGCCATCCATTATGTTTACAATACCAACAGTTATTTGTCTTAATCATTTAATTGAATATATTTTTATAAATTTGATGTGCTGTTTAATTTATTCCTTAGTTCTCTTTTTTTGTGAAAATGGGGCAAACTTACTGTGGCAAGCTCTTGTTAGATCAGTTTCCTGACATCTTCTGTACCAACTAGAAGCAATTAGGGGCTAGTATATGCTTTTGGCCTCACTTCAGTCAAATTCATCTCCCTAAGCTTCCAACTGAATTTAATATAATAGATTACAAATTCCGTAGACTGGGTGTGATACAAATCACTATGATAATCTTGCTTTCACTTTCTCTGGGTTTGAAAATTCTGTGAATGAACAGTTAAGCAGTTGATGAGACACCTAGCTGAGACTGAAGGCTTTGCTACCATTGTGAACATTTGGTGCTTGTTTGTGGATGATAGAGTAGTACATATTAGATAACTTATGCTTGGTTAACATAAGACGGCATACATCTTATGTTCATTTTGAAAAAACCAGATACTTAATCTTGGTTAACGAAGATGAATATCGTGGATGGGTCTGGAATTGGTCTTATAAGGGATCTGATGTTGTAAGATATAGTGGTGTGATTTTTCACTTCTACCTGAATAGGTTTCACGCATTTTATTTGAAGTTTTTTTTGAACCTTGATCTTCCTCAACTTAACTGGGAACGTGTAAAAATAATTGATTTTTTTCAACACACGTCAAACTTCGCAACAGCTCCTGATTTAGAATATCAGTTCTTCTAAATTGAAATTAGACTTTTAACACAACAAACATGAGCAAACGTTATACTCTGGTTACTCAAATACAAGTCAACCTAAGAAATTTGTTTTCTGAGCTTTCAATTAAATTTTCACGACCCTTTCCTGAATAATTCAGTTATCTTATCTAGATGAGAGTTTGAATGTTGAACAAAGCAATTGATTACCCATTGCGATGATTGAGTATCTCCTGAAAATAAAAGCTGTGCAAAACCTATCTCAAGTACATTGATTGCTTGTGGAATAAGAGGAACTCCTTAATAACGACTCTTGCGATTATTTTGCTACACCATTAGGAGTTATAACCCATTAGCTATGTGCATATATAAAAATTGCTAAGATGAATGGTAGTTCTTTCCTGTTACTGATAAAAAAGAAAAGATATATTCAATTTTCTTTCTGTTTTTATCATAATAGGTATGTTAGTAATTTAATTTATATTTACTCTGCATTTCTTTTAGTAATTTTGCTTTTGAGGAAGTTTTAGCATCTTTTCCATCTTCTACTATTCTAGTAGATAGATGAAAGAGTGTGTTTGGTTGATTAGTCTAAGCAACCTAAGATTGAAGCTAGAATGGGGAGAATCCAAAGATAGAAGCTACACTGTCAAGAGGGGATATGACATTCTCTGCTCCAACAAGGAATTGATTGGTAAATGGCCATGGAAACTTATATGGAAGACCAAGCTCCCTATAAAAGTAATTGGTTTTACACTTTTACCTGGACAACTTTGTATGAGGCCTTCCTTACTCAAGACAACCTTAGCAGAAGAAGCATTCCTAGTGTGAATAGATGTTATATGTGTCTAGGGGAATCTGAGAGTGTAAGTAGCAGGTGACATTTAAAGTATTTTTTGGTCAGTTTTTGGACTTGTCTGGGTCATGCCTTACGGTATTAAGGATGCTTGTGAGAGCTGGTGTTCATGGAGAGTTGGGAAGACCATCAGAAAAGTTGGCAAATGGTGCCTGCTTCTATGTTTTGGTGCATTTGGAATGACATGAATCGTAGATACTTTGATGGGATTTCAACTCCTATTCACATTCTTAAAGCTAGTTGTATAATCAGCCTTTTCTAGTTGGTTCAATCAGGCCCCTGTAACTAGTATTTAAGTCTTTTTAGATTGTGTCTGCTCCTTACTGATTCAGTAAGTTTTTGTATATGAGCAGACACTCTTATGTTGTATATTTTTGCTATGCATCTTCTTGATGCTTTTAAATGAAATTCTCTTAATAAAAAAAAAGGTTGATTAGTCTAAGCAACAAGTTTTGAAGCGCTCAAACGGGGAAGGCCATATTACTCCAGTGAACAAGTTATCATGGTAGGCAACGCCATCTTTGCTTCAGATGAAAATAGGAGGGTTGGAGGAGGTGGAGTCGTATAGGTTGTTTCCCTTTATTTGGTAAGAGAGCAAATTAGGATGGGAACGAAATGTGAAGGGGATGGATACCATTTTATGTTTGCTTTTTCAACTCTTCCAAAATGTGATGGAAAGGAAGAAGCATATCACATTTCACTTCCTTGCAACCACATCAATAGCCAGAAATAAGTCATCAATAGTTTTCTTCGCGGAACTAAACCATTTCATTTCTTTCCTTCACCCTCCTCCCCTTCCTGGAATCAAACTTAGCATAAAAGGGTGCATCATGATTAGCTTGATTGTGCACTGACAAATTCAAAAAGACATTTACAGGGCTTGGAAGGACTTAGTTAGTTGTTTAATCTTGTAAAGAACTCAAGCCTGACATATTTAAGATGGTATAGAGGGTGAAAACATAACTAATTATTTGCTGTTCCGTGCATTTCACGCTTTAACAAGAAAAGTCTTACCTGTGTGCAACTTATTTTTACCTGTACTCAGGGGGTTATTTTTCCTCTATAATAAGTCTGTTTCTACTTTATTTTAGTTACTGAAGAAGTAATCATGCATTTATAGAAGCTAAGCAATTTAAATGAACTTCCATGTAGTCTGTCATTTAAGCCTTCCCAGTCTTACAAGCTGAGTCAGTTGACAAAGGGAAGGAAAAGGAATAACAAAGTGAAAGGTAAATCTTAGGTTAGCTGCGGATATATTGCAGATAGATCTTAAACTTGTTTGCATACAAAATTGCAGCCTCTAGCTGTACATCCATGATGTATTTCCTTGTCACCTTCATTTTTTCTTTAGCTGATGATAGATTCACATTTACCATATTTTTATGCATAGCCTCAACAAATATCAATTTTGTTGAGCTGACATAGTATTGCCAGTTATAGTCATGACGTGCCTAGAATTTTGAAAATGCTCACATAGTATCCATAATTCTTTGGATTCATAGTCACTTACCTTAAATGAAGAGAAAGTGACCACCATCCATTGTTCACACTCACAATAACCTATTATATTTGGATTCATATTCACTGAAGACGGCCTTTTCCAGTTTAATTTTTGCACCTTGAACTGCAAACTACACTGTTTATTGGCTTTGATTTTACATGTTTGGTTTAGCAATGTTTCAGAATTACTGATTTTTTTTTTAAAAAAACGCAACAGAATAGTATGAAAGAATAGGACTTGACTGATATTATATAAATTTTCAGCATCGGCTCTTTTTACTGTTTTTCAAACTTGAGGTGATCTTGTCTTCTGCTCGACGTCTTTTACCTTCATAAGGCTAGCTATTACCAGTCTCTTCTGTTAATCAGCAATTGTCATGACAATATAACTTTCTTGATGGCAATGTTCTGCTGCAGCAGTCCAGCACTACTGAGGCAGGTTCTGATGTCACTTGCTCCAAACTAAGGGGGGATCTTCAGGCAGTGTTTAACGTCCTTCCAAAGGACGTGCAGCAGCTTATGCTAATGAACCCTGAGAGGGAAGCACTTGTACTAGGAATTCATGAAAGTACAGGATTCCCTGATAGAGCTGTACAAGATGGTGAACTTCCCTCTAATTCAACCAGATGACACGAGCTTATGTGATGGATAGAATCAGACAGCTAGTTGAGAGTTTTATGATACCAATAGAAGATGTTGAATCAGTCATGTCCTCTTTTCCTCTGTAATTCTTGCAGGAGCTGGACTTCTCAATGATTTTGCTGCAAGGTCAGTTAAGTCTTGCCTCAGATTTCCATTTTGCATTCACGAGATATATTGATTGCAATCATGATTCCATATCTTTCGTCCAGATAACTTTGGCAAAGAACCATCGTCTATTGAAGATGTGCGGTGGTCTGAGATACATTCTTCTTCTGAATTGGTATTCAAATGTTTCCAGAGAGTGATTGTTATAAGACGTTTCAGGATGAATAGAAATCTGTTTTTTTTTTCACTCACTACTGAAAGGGAAAGCAATTTGTAGATATTACAGAAACAAATTATGAGCCGTTTCGCTGTAAAACTCCAGCTTTATCTCCACCTTTCAATTTAAATCTTGGTTAATGAAGCGTATCCCTCTTTGGTTTTGTTTCCCCTCAACTCTCCAGGACAACAGTTCATGTAGTGCATGATTAGACCAGTCATGTTATAAGTGGAATGCTAATGTTTGCATTTCGTTGAAACAAGGGAAGCAGATCCTGTATTTAAAAAAACTGAAAGGGGGTTGTAACCAGTCATGTTATAAGTGGAATGCTAATGTTTGCATTTCGTTGAAACAAGGGAAGCAGATCCTGTATTTAAAAAAACTGAAAGGGGGTTGTAATTTTTTTTGCTCAAAAGGGTGTTTTTAAAACTTGGCTTAGTTTTGCTGCAACCACACTCTGGACAAGGGAGTCAACCCCCTCAAAATCCCACCCCTCCCGCATCCTTTTGCTGTCATTTGGTATCCTTTAAATCTTTAATCGCAGCTCAGTTGATTCTCCTGTTAAAGCTCAAGCATCCTTCTGCAGTTTCAAATCTGCAATTTTCTACTATTACTGTTTTCTGTTTCTGGGAATTTATGTTTCAGATTTTTCTATTGACGAAGAATTGTCAACGCTTGTGCTCAGTTAGAGATTGGCAGTCACAGTTATCCTGTTGATTACAGATATGTCATGTCAGATATGAAAGCATTGTCGCTGTGAACTTTACAAAAGGGCAGCCCGGTGAACTAATCCCTTTATGTGCAGGGTCCAGAGAAAGATCGGTGTACAAGAATCTATTGTATAGAATCCAAAAAGGTCCAAGGTTTATGGCAGTTAAATAAGACCAAAATTTCAAAATTTGTTTAAACCTTATCCTATAAAGATAATTGGTGGATGATATATAAGTATGAAATTTGAAATGTCATGTGATTACAAGTAAAAGATGATGTGATTACAAGTAAAAGATGGCTGGTATTGCGGTCCTTGTGACTCGTCATAAATATCAAGGAGACAGATTAGTTATGAAGGAAAGTGAAATTATCTCTCGACAGAGACTTCTTTTTGGAACAACACTTGAGTTTTTTTAGTGCCACAAAGATGTATGACCCTTTGCCCTTTGAAAATATTTGAAATAGAGGCAAAGAGCCTTGGATTTGGAACTAGTACTTGATTTTGATAGGTATTGAAGAGACGCAAAAATAGACTTTTGTCATCTTAAGTTTTATCATTTTTAATCACGTCAGAAATTATTTATATTCGGTAATCGAAAAAATATATAAAATTTATATATAATATGTAGAATGTGTATATATATATATATATATAATATATATATTTCGACTGTTATTTGAGAGAAAGCTATACAATGTCATTTTTTTTATCGTTATTATATGTATGATCGATGACTGACGTCAGATTTATATACACAATATTTTTTTTCTTCTTAATTTACCCCCTTTTTTCTTTTTCTTTTCCCCTCATCCTTTAAATGAATATAACGTGCTCTACATTAGTTTCTAATTTAATGTTTTGTCCTATAACCTTAAATTTGATATATATATTTTTTGGCACATTTAGAATTTTTTTGGTTACATACTTCGACTACTTTCTTTGTCCCAATTTGTATTACTTTGTGATTATTGAGAGTTAATGGATCAACTTTTACAGCTATTTCTTTTTGTTGAAAAACTTTGGATATAGTTTGATGTTTTGGGGCAAAACTGACAACTATTTTGAGACAGTATTGGCTTAAAGTCGTATTCAGTCGTTCGCATATTGAAAATCTTTATTGTAATTAATTTCCTTCTATTGAAAAAGAAACAGAATAACTACATTATTATTTTTATACAATCTATAAATACATAAATTAGTTGGCGCAACTCCTCGCCCCCTCTACTGTGCTCTTACTTTTCGATGTCATATATTTTATTCAAACTTTTTCTCATTTTGTTTTTTCTTTTGACGTTTTTGATTATTTTATGTTACATCTCGTTGACAAGATGGGCATTCTTTGGCATGAAATAGAGAAGGAGAGAAGGCCACGTACTACATGAATAATATGATTGAAGACAAAAAGTGCCAAATTGTGAAAAAAAATCATTACTCAAATTCTTTCCTACGCCCACTACAGTTTATGTCTTTTCAATTCCATATTTGCATGTATAAACATTCTTCTCTATTTTTATCCTTTGTTCAGAGGCACAATTAAAATTTGAAATTTATAAATTCTGAATTTGTCATTGAAGTTATAGCTCATGCAATTACGGAATTTGCAGTTAAATATTTATATATATTTAATGAATTTTCTAATATAAAATAAGATCTAAACAAAAGTTACTGAATTCGTCCGAATCCGTATAGCATACACTACCTCCGTCCCTGCCTTTGTCCTCTTTTTATCCTTTTTTGCGGTGAGACAGTTTGCTTCTTTTGCGTTTGTGTATCTGAGTTAACATAATTCATTTGGATTTACCATTTGAGGGATTATGATACTACAACTCGTCGAAAGGAAGCCGATCCATAGATAAAAATGGCTAATTATTGGGGATATATATATATATATATATATATATATATATATATATATATATATATATATATATATATATATATATATATATATATATATATATATATATATATATATATATATATATATATATATATATATATATATATATATATATATATATATATATATATTATTAACAATAGTTAATAGGACGGTATCAATTAGGACAGAAACAAAACATTACTCCCCATCTTATGTTATCAGTCATGATTATTAATAATAGTTATCTTAAATTATTTCTCATTTTAGAAATTCAAAATAAAATTGATTATTTTTTTTATTTTTTCCTTTAGTAATAATTGTTCTTGAGAATGGAGATATTACATAAATAGAATAAATATTCAACGAAGAGAAATTTTATCTTAAGACATAAATAAAAATAAAATAATCTACTCCTACTCTTAATTAATATTTTTTAAAGAACGTGTTATGAGACATAAGGAGTATGTCGAATTGTTTTTTAGTATCACAGTATTAATTTTACATAGTACTTAATCAATTTTTTGGGAAAGGAAGAATAGAACCTATAGCCAGTTGGAATTGGGATTATGATTTTATCAGACATTCATGCTTGGTACAAAATTAGAAGATCTTAATTTCTTACCATTAATGTTTTCAACATTGTGAAAAGAATGGATATTGGGCCTAACTCAATAAGCAGACCAAGGACCTCAAATTCATCCGATGTGGTACAACTCAACATCCCCCTCACGCCCAGATCTCTGGAGCGTGGACAACATAAATGGAGGCCCAACATCGGTAACAATAATTGGGATGAGGCTGGCTCTGATACCATGAAAAGAATGGACATTGGGCCTAATTCAACCCAAAAGCTAGCTTATGAGGTGAGGATTGCCCAAGGCATATAAGGAGACCAAGGACCTCAAATCCCTCCGATGTGGGACAACTCAACACATTTTCAGTTCTAGCTATCCCTATCGCACTTCTTCCCATTTTGAGATACCATTACGAAGCTAAGAAGAATAAGTATTCCGATTCAAAAAAAATAAAAAATAAAAACTATTCTCAAGATTACCACTCTTTAATTTACAAAAGATAAAATGCATTAGCTAGAGACTTGACTAAAGAAATCATGAAAAAGAAAACCCTTATATTTGAAGAAAGTAGCTATGGAGAAATAGGTAAAAACTTACTTGCACTGGACAGTTACATCAAATCAATATCAAATAGTCATAGTTATATAATTTAATAAGATAAAATTATACAGCATTAGTTAATCATACTTTAACATAAAAATTGTTGTAAGTAATTTTTTACCGCAAATACTAGTCATATAGACACGATTACCAACGGTGCGTGGCCCAAATTTGGTAGTGTCAGACAAGACTTTTATAGGAGCCTCTCATTACATTTAACGCCATTCATCCTCTCAATCATTGCTAAGTGCTAAAATAGCCATACTAGATTGAGTCAAGTCACAAAAAGGAAGAGGCAGTAACTTGCCACTTTTCCACTTTCAAATGGATGACAATTTTTACTTCATGTTTCAGTCTTTTTATTCCACCCTCTTAATCATAGCTTTCTGTTTTTCTTTTTTTTTTCATGAAGAATACTTTATATTTTTTTCGTGAGAACGAATTTGAACCGTAAAAGTAATTATTGATATTGTCTTAGAATAAGTTATACTCATAGAATTATACTGAATTATTATTGTTGTTGTCTTAGAATAAACTATTTATATTTTTTTTAAATATGAATTTTTCTTAAATTTTATATAAACTTAACATATTTTATGCATTGAGCTACACTCTTTTTGCCCTAGGAAAGATTTTATTGCATGGAAAAAGTTGGTCACTTCCTCTACACTACCCTTTCTTTGATTTCTTTTTCCCTCTTCTCCACCCTCAATACACCCCGGAGCCCGGGGTGTTGTAGGGACAGCGAGGGGAAAGAGTTGGAAAGGTAACTCTCTTTTAATTATTCTTCTTACTTTTGGTCGACATGAGCTTAATATACAGATGAAAATTAATTTCCTTGTATACTAGATTTTGAATTCTTTCCTTGTATACTAAATTTAATTAATTTTCTCTTACTATTTTTCTTTTTCCCCAGACCCCACCTGGTGGAAGTATACTGGGTAGTTGTTGTTGTATTTTCCTTTTTCGTATATAAGATATTTCGTTTACTTAGTACCCTTAATTGATTTACTCCATAGAATTTTTTACTTTATTTCCTTCTTCAAATTTTGCTTTCCTTGTATATAGGATTCTATAGTTAGTTTCCCTATATTATACTATTTACATTACTTAGAATCCTTAATCCTTAATTTATTCCACGTGTTTGTTTCCTTCTTAATTTTCATCTTCCTAATTTTAAGCCAAAGTTTGTATCTATATATTAACTCCAAACCGGAATAAAATACACAACCAAAGTTATTCTCGAATATTATTTGCATGATTTTGTTACGAAGGTGACAAATCAGCCCATCCCCTTCAATTTGACAAGTGGTCCTCCTTCTCCATTAATACAATTGATACCTCCCATTCTTATCCTAGACTCTCATATATTTCTCTCTATACTTCCTTTCTATTCTTGTGCACCAACTATTTTCCTTCTTCCTAATTGGGAAAAGTTGTATTAAACTGAAAAATATTATAACAAGTAGAAAATAAAAAAGAAATATGTCAGTTTCAGATTTACCTTCAGAATTGTGGAGCAAAGAAGAAGAAAAAGCTTTTGAAAATGCAATTGCTGTGCACTGGGTTGAGGATTCTGAACAACAATGGGAGAAATTTGCTGAAGTGGTCCCCACTAAAACCATTGATGAAATTAAACGACATTATCAGCTCCTTGTTGATGATGTTGCAGCAATTGATGCTGGTCACGTTCCACTTCCTAATTATATAGGAGAAGAATCTTCTTCCTCTTCAAATAAGGAAACCAATTTAGGTTATTCTGGGTCAGTTGACAGACGCTCCAATTGTGGTTATACAAATGGATTTTCGGGTCCAACACATGACCCGATTGGCCATTCTGGTAAAGGAAATTCTAAGGCCGAACAAGAAAGACGAAAGGGTATTCCTTGGACTGAAGAAGAACATAGGTACGGAACTAAATCTTTTTTACTCAATTGCACAAATTTAGAGTTTAAATTGAGGATTAAATTTAAAAAATCGAGAAATCATATAGCCGCAACCTGTTTGGCATTTGGATTTAGTTGTTATAAATGCACAAATTTAGATGTTAGAACCTTTCTATAGGTACGACGGTTAAAAATAAATTCAATTGCACTAATTTAGAGTTTAGAATTTTTACTATATATCCTATGCTTTTTGGAGTGGTTAATTCTTTCAGAGAATCTTTAGTTATGCAATTATTTTTATCTGCATAATATTTGACATGAGATGAGTTTAACTGGAGTAACGTGGACAGGAATAATTCATTCAGGTAACCCTAATTTATTTAGAATTGAAGTGTAATTATTATTATTGTACCAGTCAGATTTATTTTTTATTTTTTATTTTTTTTAGCTGGTATATATAAATTATATATATAAGAAAAGGAATTTGTCCATTTTTCGGGGTCTCAAAGGAGCGTGGAAACGCATAAGAACTCTTCATATGCTGATTATTTTTAGTTTAAGAGATTATGTAGGTTTCTATTTGGGTTAATTTCATTTCGCTTAATCCTATGTCTGATTTTATCCCTTTATTTGGTTTACAGGTTATTTTTGCTAGGTTTAGACAAATTTGGGAAAGGAGATTGGAGGAGTATTTCAAGGAATTTTGTGATATCAAGAACACCAACACAAGTGGCTAGTCATGCCCAAAAGTACTTTATTCGTTTAAATTCAATGAATAGAGATAGAAGAAGGTCAAGTATTCATGATATTACAAGTATTAACGGTGGAGATGTATCAACTCATCAGGCTCCTATTACGGGCCAACAGCCCAATCCAAATCCATCTAATCCAACTGCACTTGGGCCCAATATCAAGCATAGAAACCAGCCCAATATGCATAGTTATGGCATGTACGGTGCTCCGATGGGACATCCCGTCGCTGCTCCGCCGAGTCACATGGCGTCGGCCGTCGGAACTCCGGTTATGCTTCCTCATGGACACCATCCTCCTTATGTTCTTCCAGTTGCATATCCCATACCGCCGCCGCACGCGCCATCTATGCACTAGTAAATTGTGCACATTACTGGATTTTTTTCCTTTTAATTCTATAGACTATAGAGTCGTAACATAAATGTTTTTTAACTGCTGGTGAAACTGAATTTTTGAAAGGCTCCTGCGTTGTTCTACGTATCTTTTAGTTGTTCCAATTGTTGTTTTTTAATTGCAATTGAGAAATTTGTAAATACTAGAGTTTAGTTTCTATGTGTTTTCAGGAGTTAATCAACAATTATTTTGCACAACGTACAAGGGGATCTTTTTGGCATCTTAGCAATTTGAGTACATTAGCAGCCAAAAGTAGAGGAAGTGTCCAGAAACCAAATCCACCAATAAGGAACAGGAACACAAGAAAAAGGAAAAGCAATAGCTTTCAGTGGTACAGGACGGTGGGGGTCCGGGGGGGAAAGAACAAATGAAGGTTATGTGGAAAAAAAGAAGAGAGGAACTTTGGAACTTTCTCTTGAAAATCCAGAATCTTTATCTTTTTTTCTTTCCCTAAATTTTTTATAAAATAATTTTCTACTAACAACCCACTATAATCCTATAAGTGGAAAGACGGTTTTTGATAGACTCCGAGTCAAGCAAAATACAATTATAGCACTTTTAAAAAGAAAAAGAAAAGAAAAAAATCCATGAAAAAAAAGGCAGTATCAACGGTTATAAACAAATTCTAGTGTAAATAAAAATATAAAATTAAAGTGCTGTTATAAATAGAACTCTATTTAAGGTGAATGTCTATATTTAGAGAGATTAGAGTTTTACTTTGAGGCTAAGTCTTTTCTATGCCTATAAATAGAGGGGTCTTACCCCATTGTAAATCATCCCAAAGTATCAATAAGAATACTCCTCTCTCTACTTTTTTTCTCTATTGTTCTTGTTCTTATATTATTTCATAACACGTTATCAGCACGAGGCTCTACCGTCTCAAGAATCGATTCTCGAGAAAAAACTAAGGTATTTCTCTCTTCCTAATTTGATTTTCGATTATGTCTGACATTACGAAAAGAAAGTTCGTTGCCCTTGAAATTTCGGGCAAGAACTATATGACATGGGTGTTGGATGCTGAAATCCACTTAGATGCTATGGGTCTTGGAGACGCCATTAAAGACAGAGATAAAGCATCCACCCAAGACTGTGCTAACGCCTTGATTTTCTTGCGCCATCACCTTGATGAAGGTTTGAAAATTGAATATCTCACAGTCAAAGATCCACTCATCTTGTGGAACGACTTAAAGGAGAGATATGACAACCTGAAGTTGGTCACTCTACCACAAGCACGATATGATTGGGCTCATCTGAGGCTCCAAGACTTTAAGTCTGTTTCTGAATATAATTCTGCGATGTTCAGAATTACTTCTAAGTTGAAGCTCTGCGGAGATAATATCTCTGATTATGATATGCTTGAGAAAACGTTTACAACGTTTCATGCCTCCAATATGGTACTGCAACAACAGTACAGAGAGAAAGGCTTCAAAAAGTACTCTGAACTGATTTATCTCCTACTTGTGGCTGAGCGAAACAATGACCTGCTCATGAGAAATCACGAAAATCGACCCACCGGGTCTACACCATTGCCTGAAGCAGATAAGGTGTATTCTAATTATGCCAATCATGAAAAGGGCCATGGATCTAATCATGGTCGTGGTCGTAATCGGGGTCATAGCCGTGGACGTAGACAAGGAAGAAATCTACATGATGTCCGTCACCCCCCGAGGAGAGATAACCGCCGAAAGCAAAAACGGGATTATGAGGATCCTAAGGCAAATAGTTCAGAAACTATATGTTATCGTTGCGGTGGAAAAGGGCACTGGTCAAAAGCTTGCCGTATACCAAGACATTTGGTTGACCTTTATCAAGCATCTCGAAAGAGTAAAGGCCCTGAAACAAATTTTGTCTCTGACGACAATTTTGACATCACCCACTTGGATGTGGCAGATTTCTTTGAGCAACCCGATGGGAAAATAAATCACCTAATCGGTGATGGATCTGTGATGAAGGATGATGGAATTGTTTGATTTTATTTGTATTAATTAGTGAATAAACTAATAGTCATTAGTATCAGCTCGTATTAGTTAGTTTATGATATAATGTTAGTATTAGTTCTTTAGAATGTTTCAATATGCTTAAATTTCAAAGATATTTTTCAGTAGAGTTAATCGACTAACCTAACCGTTAGTCGATTATCTAATATTTCGCATTAAAACTGCAAAACAATCGATTATATATTTGTTAACAATCGATTATATTAAGATATAATCGATTATGTATGTTTAACAATCGATTATATTAAGACAGTGTGATCTGAAGTTTTTCAAAATAGCAAATAATCGATTATGTATGTTTAACAATCGATTATATTAAGACATAATCGATTATGTATGTTAACAATCGATTATATTAAGACAGTGTGATCTGAAGTTTTTCAAAATAGCAAATAATCGATTATGTATGTTTAACAATCGATTATATTAAGACATAATCGATTATGTGTATTTAACAATCGATTACATTGAGACAAACGGATTGAATTTGTTTATTCTCATGTTCGTGTATTTTCTTTTGTATGTCAAACCATGGGAAAGCAAATATGGATATCTCACAAAGCAAACTTGGATCAAATATTTGTTTAGTTGATTCATGTACTACACATACGATACTCAAAGAAAAGAAATATTTCTCTCAACTAAGTATGTGTAAGGCAGATGTTACTACAATCTCTGGTAGTAGTAAATTGATTGAAGGCTCCGGAAGAGCAACTATAACTCTGCCTAGAGGAACAATGTTTATCATAGAGAATGCAATGTTCTCCTCCAAGTCTAAGAGAAACTTGTTGAGTTTTAAAGATATACGCCGGAATGGCTATCATATTGAGACAATAGATGAGAATAATCTTGAATATCTCATCATTACAAAGAATGTCTCTGGCCAAAAGAGGGTTATTGAGAAATTCCCGTCTTTATCTTGTGGCCTGTATTGGACAAAAATTAGTGCAATTGAGGCACATTCAACAGTAAACCAAAAGATTACTGATTCCAATACTTTTGTACTTTGGCATGATCGATTGGGACACACTGGATCAATCATGATGAGACGGATTATAGAAAGCTCATATGGGCATCCGTTAAAGAATTTCAAAATTCTTTCAAATAATGAATATCCTTGCACTTCTTGTTATCAAGGCAAGTTGATTATCAGACCATCACCAACAAAGGTTGGGACTGAGTCACCCACGTTTTTGGAACGTATACAAGGGGACATTTGTGGACCTATTCACCCACCCAGTGGGTCCTTTAGGTATTTTATGGTCTTGATAGACGCATCCTGTAGATGATCTCATGTGTGCCTGTTGTCATCACGCAACCTTGCGTTTGCAAAACTAATTGCACAAATAATTCGACTACGAGCACATTTTCCTGATAATCCAATCAAGTCTATTAGACTGGATAATGCTGCTGAGTTTTCATCCCAAGCATTTAATGATTATTTCTTATCAATTGGGATAAAAGTGGAACATTCTGTAGCTCATGTTCACACTCAAAACGGTCTTGCAGAATCTTTAATTAAACGCCTGCAGTTGATTGCAAGACCATTACTCATGAAAACGAGGCTGCCCACTTCGGTTTGGGGTCACGCCATTTTGCATGCAGCAATGCTAATTCGTCTCAGACCGACGAATTATCACAAATATTCCCCGTTGCAATTGGTTTTGGGTCATGAACCCAATATATCCCATTTAAGAATCTTTGGATGCGCAGTATATGTGCCTATAGCACCGCCATACCGCACCAAAATGGGTCCGCAAAAAAGGTTAGGAATATATGTTGGGTTTGAATCGCCCTCCATTATTCGCTACCTTGAAACATTGACAGGGGATTTGTTCACTACACGATTTGCAGACTGTCAATTTGATGAGACATTTTCCCCAAAATTAGGGGGAGAAGTCGGTGAAACCAAACGGGAAATTTTGTGGAAAAATGCATCATTATCTAATCTTGATCTACGTACCTCTATTTGTGAAAAAGAGGTATAAAATATTATCCATTTGCAAAGAATAGCAAATCAAATGCCTGACGCATTTACGGACTTGAAAAGGATAACGAAATCCCACATCCCCGCGGAAAATGTTCCAATCCGTATTGATGTCCCTGTTGGACAATCATCTAGTGTCATAACCAATGAGTCGAATGCACGCCTGAAGCGTGGCAGGCCATTAGGTTCTAAAGATCGAAATCCTAGAAAGAGGAAAGCAAATGATAAAAATGACACTACGAAAGAATCTCATGAGGAAATTCATGATTTAACAAATTCTGAGATTCATGAAGAATCCATTGAGCCCGAGACTCTGGAAAATACGGAACTATCCATAAATCCAATCAATATTGAGGCAAATTTTGATCGAGTGGATATAGTGGTGGATAATGTCTTTGCTTATAATGTCGCATCTAGCATTATGCAAGAATGTGAGGATCTCGAACCTCAATCTGTTGAAGAATGTCGAAAAAGACATGATTGGCCAAAATGGCAAGAAGCAATTCAATCAGAATTGAATTCGCAGGCAAAACGTGAAGTTTTTGGCCCTATAGTTGAAACACCTAATGGTGTTAAGCCCGTTGGCTATAAATGGGTCTTTGTACGCAAGAGAAATGAGAAAAACGAGGTACAAAGATATAAGGCACGCCTTGTTGCGCAAGGTTTTTCTCAAAGGCCTGGTGTCGATTATGAAGAGACATATTCGCCTGTAATGGATGCTATAACCTTTCGTTATCTCGTCAGTTTTGCTGTCCTTGAAAAGCTTGACATGCATTTAATGGATGTGGTTACTGCCTATCTTTATGACTCACTTGATAATGAGATATACATGAAAATTCCCGATGGACTCAAAGTGCCAAACGCTCATAATTCAAAGTCTCGGGAAATGTTTTCAATTAAATTGCAAAGATCTTTGTATGGTCTAAAGCAATCAGGACGAATGTGGTATAATCGTCTTAGTGAGTATTTGTTAAAAGAAGGCTATATAAATGACGCCATTTGTCCGTGTGTTTTTATATAGAAAACAACATCGGAATTTGTTGTACTTGCCGTATATGTCGATGACATAAACCTTATTGGAACCCCCATAGAACTCCAAAAGGCAATTGATTATCTAAAGGATGAATTCGAGATGAAAGATCTCGGAAAGACAAAATTATGTCTTGGTTTGCAAATTGAATATTTAGCAAACGGAATTTTTGTTCATCAATCTACCTATATAGAAAAGGTACTGAAACGGTTTTTCATGGATGGAGCACATCCTTTAAGTACACCGATGGTTGTTCGATCACTTGATGTGAATAAAGATCCATTCCGACCGCAAGAAAGGAATGAAGAGCTACTTGGTCCTGAAGTACCATATCTTAGTGCAATTGGCGCACTAATGTATCTTGCAAATACTACAAGGCCTGACATATCCTTTTCAGTTAATGTCTTAGCAAGATTTAGCTCGGCTCCTACAAGGAGACATTGGAATGGGATCAAACATATATTGCGGTACCTAAAAGGGACCACCGATATGGGCTTATTTTATGGCAATAATTGCAGTCCTGATCTTGTTGGTTATGCTGATGCTGGATATTTATCCGACCCACACAAGGCTCGATCTCAAACAGGTTATGTGTTTACCTGTGGAGGCACCGCCATATCTTGGCAATCGACTAAGCAATCAATTGTGCCTACTTCATCTAATCATGCCGAGATAATTGCTATTCATGAAGCAAGTCGGGAGTGTGTGTGTGGTTGAGGTCTATAATACATCATATTCAAGACAAATGTGGTTTGAAGTGTAATAAACTACCCACGACTTTGTATGAAGACAATGCAGCATGTATAGCTCAATTGAAGGGAGGATTCATAAAAGGAGATAGAACAAAGCATATTTCACCAAAGTTATTTTTCACACATGATCTTCAAAAGAATGGTGATATCAATGTGCAACAGATTCGTTCAAGCGATAATATGGCTGATTTGTTCACAAAATCTCTACCAACGTCAACCTTCAAGAAGCTAGTTCACAAGATCGGAATGCGAAGACTTAAGGATATGAATTGATGTTCTTATCAGGGGGAGTTAATGCGCGTTGCACTCTTTTTCCCTTACAAGGTTTTGTCCCACTGGGTTTTCCTTGCAAGGTTTTTAACGAGGCAACCAATAGGCGCATATTCAAACATGTGTACTCTTTTTCCTTTTCTTTAATTTTTTTTCCATTGGGTTTTGTTTTAGTTAAGGTTTTAACGAGGCACATTATTGAATAGACATTCAAGGGGGAGTGTTATAACTAGAACTCTATTTAAGGTGAATGTCTATATTTAGAGAGATTCTAGAGTTTTACTTTGAGGCTAAGTCTTTTCTATGCCTATAAATAGAGGGGTCTTACCCCATTGTAAATCATCCAAAGTATCAATAAGAATACTCCTCTCTCTACTTTTCTCTCTATTGTTCTTGTTCTTATATTATTTCATAACAAGTGCAACATTTTTTAATCCCAATTTTTTTTAAAAATGAAGTTCCATAATAAATTACACAACTAATGCGCAAACAATAAACGATGAGATTTCGAGATTACTTCTTTATTATTTCGTTACCTTATAACTTAAACCTCTTAACCGCTGAGGAACAACGATTAACCTACGAGAGTTCCTCTCTCCCCCCCAATCCCCAGGAGGGAGGTCGAGGAGGTAGTACTTTAGATGTTTATAACCATCAGCGCTCTCATGCATCATATAATTGGACTTCCTGCTTTTCTGCAAAACAATGCCCAAAGGGCAATGGCAAAGACACCCATTATTGACCCCTACGTAATGCCAATGTAATTGTTGACGACAGGCTATTTCACTAAAAAAATTATGAAAAAACCTGCCAACCATATGAATGGGCACAGTACACAAATAAGGGAAAGTAACCATTTTTCAGTTCATTTGTTGATTACTGCAAGTTCTTTGGAATCATAGTCGTTACCACTACAAATTGAAACTACTATTCCAAGTCAGTCCAGGGAGCGATGGAGAGGTAGAAGCATAAAAGAACACTAGGGACGCTAGTTTTTCTCCAAGTACAAAACAGCAGCATAGTCTAAAGACTTAATGTACGTAGATTGCAAAGAGAATCAACATACACAAGAATAGTTACAACAGGATTTTGCTTGCAGCTGCTTGGATAGTATCTGATACAACCACCTCTTTCGTCCCCATCGCCACCATACTGGTATACCAGTCCTGCGTCTTCGCTTAACCTGTTTTACTGCATCAGGACCAACAAGGATATAGTTAAACACACTAGAAGCCCAATCCTCATTAACACCAATGCAGAGTTTAGTGTCTAAAAGACTATACAGAAAGCTAAGTGTCCTGAAACTTATCATTCAAAGAAATGAGCAATTCAACACTCAACGACCAATGCACTTTATACAGAAAAAGTGTTGGGAATTATCAGCTGATATGCACAAGGCCAAAGGATTTACTACCAACAAGTGCCAAAGGATTTCAATTGGAGTTTATTTTGATCCTTTATCATCCTTAAAGAGTTAAAACTATTTTGATTATTAGGTGATCGTTCAGCTTCACATTTGATGACTTTTTACACATTTTAGTGAAGAAAATAAAAGCTGCACCAATCAGTATATGAGAGGCCAGCTTCATTTCTGCAATAGCATATTGCATTTCAGGTAGGTCACAGAATTGTTGTATCTTTCTCAAATTTTAACTTAAAATTTTGAATTGTTGCGCATTTATAAAGTAGTGACTGAGTTGCCGCAAAAATCACAGGACCAACTGGAGAAACTCTATTGATTAAGTGGGCGTTTGGACATAAGAATTGTAAAATTTCGAAAAAACATGAATTTTTTTTCGAGCAAAAATGGTATAAATTAGAGTTGTGTTTGGATATAAATATAATTTTGGGTTATTTTTAAATTTTTGTGAGCGATCTGAGTGAAATTTTGGAAAACATTTTGTTTCAAACTTTCGAAAAATTTCAAAATACAACTTCAAGTGAAAAATGGAAATTTTATGGTCAAACATTGATTTCAAAAAAAAAAGTGAAAATTCCAAAAAATGTGAAAAAAGTTTCATGGCCAAACGGGCTCTAAAATAGAAAACAAAAGCTTACCATCCAAACTAGAGACAAAAAAGAAAACACGGACCTCAGATATGGAGCCCAGCGAAAATTCAAGTAACTTACTTGTATCCTGAAAAACGTAGTGTCCCCATTTTGACTGCAATTTGATGAAGTTTGTCTCCAATGTAGGCCAATAGTTCATCTGAGTCTTTAAAACATCCATAACACTTCGCAATCCAGATTTGGAAGGTACCGTATTGTCTAGGTCAATCACAGGACCTTCACCAAGCAAGACCTAGATAAGAAAGGACAACATCAAAAAAGAAATCAACTTCTGCACACACCAGCAGTTATAAGGATAAATATTCAAAATAGTGTTCTAGCAGTTTTCAAGTCACCACCATCACTATTAAGAATGCAGCATCAACGCATGTTCAGGACCTAGAATAATTTAGTCAAAAGTAGCATTACCAAAAAAAAAAAAGAACAAACTGTGAAATATCCACAATTTGCAATATACTTCATCAAAAAAAAAATATTCACAATTTGTAATATAGACTTCTCCAAGCATACTGCCAAAAAGCTCGCCTCGATAAGAGATGTAAATCCTAGTCATGAAACCTTACAATTATCCAAAGAGTTGATTGATCTAGTTGCATTAATGACTTCTCTGGTTTATCTGCTCGTTAAGAGAATTGAAAAGGATGCAGGGTGGATAATCCCCTTGTAGAAAAAACACAAGAGTGTACAATTCATTCTACATTGCTCAGCCAGGATCTCATAATATGCTTGATGCACAAAGCAATGTATTTAAAAAAATAATAATAGGCCAAAGCACGCCATTACTCAACAATTCATTCTACATTACTCAGCCAGGATTTCAAAATGTGCTTAATGTACAAAGCAATGTGTTTAAAAAGTAATAGGTCAAAGCATGCCATTACTCAAAAAGATGACTAATACAATATCAAGCCATCTGGTTCTGACCAAGAAGCCTGGACTCTTTGCAGTTTGCACTATGCACACACAACTGGAAGCAGTTGAAACATTCATCACACTGGACTTAGTAGTGATATTCATGATAGAAGTGAAGACAGACTAGAGGGGAAAGAATAATGTCTTGGTTTTTCTCCCCTCGAGTCTGATATCCTCTTCTGTGATGTAGATTCTCTACCTTTAGGTATACCTCTATTGTATATGGGACTCTCGTGTATATGGGAGTGTCTCCCTTTTTTATTTATTCCATTTACCTTATATAAAAAATGGATTTGTCCATACTGATAAAAACAACCTCCTGACACTGCAATTTCTTTTTCATTTTCAAACTATAAGTTCTAATTGGAGACACTGTAAGTTCTTTCTTTTGTTCCAACAGTGAGTTCTTTTACATGCCCTGTTCATCAGTTCTTCACACTCCACCATTCACTACCTCTGCCTAAATTAGAGTAAATTTTACCTTAATCACTGCTGTAGCTGATGATGAAATTGAACGAAGATTGTAGCTGAAAAACATTGCCATTCAGAACAAGCAAACATATAAATCTCCAGTTCTCTTGTACTAAACAACAAGATAAAGGAGAAGAGAAGACACAAACCCGCCCTCAAGAATAACAAGCAATTTTCCACCTGACAACGCACTCAACATTTGAGTCATTGATGCATAACCGGCAGGAGTTACCTGCAAAGATGATCCCAAAGGTAACACGATGTAGCACATGCAACATACAAGAGGAGAAATGAGTACAACATTAAACTAGTCGATATGAAGAAAAATTCATACATCACAGCAACCAAGGGGATCACCCCTAGCAGCATCAAATCCAGCTGAAATGATAGTAAAGTCTGGATTGAAGTCCAAAGCTGCAACAAGGTGAAAATAGAGAAGTTGATGACTTCGCTTTCTTTCTTGTTTTTTTTTTTTTCTAAAGAGAAATAAATCAATATCAATATCTATATTTTATTAAAAGCACGAAACCCCTTAGTAAAATGATGTTCATCTTTTTAACACTTTAAAAACGTGTTTGACATCAGGCAAAATTATAATTCAGTAATTATTTTCCTAATATTTATAACTTTGAAATTAACAAAAAATTTGACTATTAAATGTTTCCTTATTTGAACTAGACAAAAACTCCTAGTATTTAGGACTTCACAATCATTAAGATTTTACCTTTAATAAAGAGGATCTTTACACAAACAGCCGGTCATAGACATCGTTTACTTTTTCTAGCCATATACATAGATTACACATTGATTATGTACAATTATACACATAAAATACATAAAGGATGCATATATTATACTCCACCGGCTATTTTTAGTTCAAGTAGTTGAATGCGCAACTATTTAGGTTAATTCTTCTTAATAAAGTATCCTTATAATCTTTAATTTACTTCGACTAAAATATAGGATGATACGAATGATTCGATAAATTAGAAAAATACGAGAAATAGGTATTTTAATCTTATAAGAACATCACCTTTAATTTACTTCTATTAGATATAGGATAATACAAATGATTCCATAAATAAGAAAAATCTATAGGAGAAATAGTTATGTTAATCTTATATAAGAACGATCTACTATATATTTTATTCGATTCGGACTCTAAAGTTTCCCAGGTTACCAACAGGATCAAAATAACTAATAATAGTTTACAAAATTAAATTTCAAGTGTTCTTTTATTCTTGGGTATAGTTATATTTAGAGTAATAAAACATATGCAGATATACAAAGCTATATGTTAAAAAATTACACTCAACACTTAGAAAAAACAACTAAGAAATATTTTTAATAATATAAAAGAGAAAGACTACAAAATTAAATTTCAAGTGTTCTTTTATTCTTGGGTATAGTTATATTTAGAGTAATAAAACATATGCAGGTATACAAAGCTATATGTTAAAAAATTACACTCAACACTTAGAAAAAACAACTAAGAAATATTTTTAATAATATAAAAGAGAAAGACTAAGAAAGAAAAATGATTGAAGAAAGTCAATCACGCTAACACTTCAGCGAAACACAATTAAATATTTAATATTTGATATGAGCTAATATTAAGAATTCGAATAAACAAAAAAAATTATTTTATTTATTATTGAGAATAAATAATTAAGTATTTCAAATTCTAAAAAGTAAAATTATTTTTCAAGTTAACTCAAATTGTGGGGACCATAAATTTGTAGCATAAAAGACCGTTGATGATGAAACAAATAAAATAGAGCAAAATTAGTTATAGTTCAGCATTAAAAGTTAACTTGATTAAAATGCAAACATGAAGAAACGGGAGCGAAACAATAAAAGACAAAATGAATTCAAACTGAATCGTCTAATTATTTTCCTTTTTTTAATTAGTAACTAAAACCTCACTAAAAGGGTAACAATGAAACTTTTGAGGGAAATAAATTGAGAAGACATATGAGTCAATTATTTAACTAGTGTTATTTGAAAAATTGCTGAAGAATCATATGTATAGTTAAGCCTCCTTTTGTCTTCTCGAATAAACTTGATAAAAAAATTTTAAAACAAACTCTTAAATCTGCAAGGATTATGTGTCTTGCTGAAACTAAAAAAGGAAATATGATAATTTGTGAAGTTTAGATGATAAAATTATAAAACTGGAACAAAGTTAAGGTGAATATACTAAACGATGAATGAGGACTTCTACGAGACAGAGCTTCCCTCTTTTATTGAGGTAGCTATATAAGATCAACATTTATTTAAAACGTTTATCAATTATAAGAGCTTGGGCTTTTATTTTATAACATGCAAAAATAACTTTTAAATAACATTTATGTGATTTTTAAAAAAATTACTCACTGAGATTGGGTACATGCGCAATGCGCATAGATTAAGAATAGTATGTTCATAAGAACAAGAAATCAACAACAACCCAGTATAATCCCACTTAGTGAGGTCTGGGAAGGGTAGTGTGTACGCAGACCTTACCCCTACCCTGGGGTAGAGAGGCTGTTTCCAAATAGACCCCCGACCCACCTTGCTCTTGGGGAGACTCGAACTCACAACCTCTCGGTTGGAAGTGGGGGTTGCTTACCATCAGAGCAACCCCTCTTGTCAAGAACAAGAAATCAAGTGAGCAACAAATAATCAATCACTAAAACATGCATAATGCATATAACGCAGATTAAAAAAATGTAACAAACTAATTTGATCAACATGCAAAAGGTCGAGAATTTGATAAAAGTACATAAGATGGTGTTCAAAATAAGCCACCAAAATCTAACCATAAGCACGGCATGGTATTTCCTCTCTACACAAAGTAACAACGGAATAAAAGCGAATTTTGAATGACGTGAATTAATCTTTCAACATCTTCAAAAGTTCTTCGATTTCTCTCTCCATCTTAGCTGGAAAAATCAAAAAATACATAGTGGTGCCCTTTTTCATACGACTTTTGTCACATCTAGTTTATCCATCCTCCTATCTGTGTGAGTTTGCTCATATTGCCGGTCACAAACCTAAATAAAGGAGGAAGGTTGCACGTTGACACTCAAAATAAACCTAGTAAAAATTTCATGATGACTCCTCGAAGCATAAAGTACGTAGGTACGTGCTCACCAAGGTACATGTTAATCAGCATCCAAGTGTACGAAAATGTGGAAGGGGTTCCATTTACCATTTATCAATAAGCTCCAATTTTTTATTTTAAGAAAAGGTAAACTAAAGACATCCTGCACAAGTTCATTTATCTTTGATGGAGTTCTCTTTGTGCAAGTAAGAACTAGCTTTTGGCATCCGAGTCATAAACTATCAAGAAAGGAGCACAACATGCCCACATTTACTTGGCAATCATGGAGGCTTGACTTTGTCTTATGTCAACAAGGGATATTATCTAGCCTCAGCCTGGTACTTCACTAAATCACCTTTTCCAAGTACCCTCACTTTCTTTTTCTACTAGTTTATTTCATAGTTTCTTTTTAGTAGGGTTTGATTTTACATAATTTCTTCATAGATAAATAAAAATACCTATAGGAAGCACAACTTGCTCAAATGCAAAAATGTAATCCTTGTCACCCACTCCCCCACGACTCCAAGGAATATTCACACAGTATCCTTCTGCACCCATGGAACCAACCTGCAAAATAGGAATATAAACTATGACATCCAATTGCATCTCTAATGAACGTGATTTCAAAACAAAACACATGTGAAAATCATGATTTATGGACGGCTTTTCTAGAAAGAGCTTAAAATGGATTAACACAAAAATAAGGGTTATTAACAAGAAACGAGTACCTCATCGGCAGCTCCTGTACCAGGGTAGAATCTTCCACCCTCATGTCTATGCAAAGATATATACAAAACCTGCTCAGTAAGAGTACCACAACATTCAGTCATAAAGAAATTCTCCCTACCAAATAACAGATTTGGAATGATGGGAAATTATTTATAATACACTCCCCGTGTCCCAAATCATGTGATAAACATTCTCATTTTAAGACATCTAAAAAATATTTGGAAATAAAATTTTCCCAGTAAATTAATATTCTGTTTATAATTCGTGGTGTAGATGTTTTGCTTATCAATTAACTTTACAAGATTTCCAATATTTCAATAACTGCATTCAATAAAAATGTAAAGTCATACTAATTTCTTAATATATTCTGCTAATCAAGATATGTGTACATAAACTGGGAAAAAGACAGTATCAAAGGGACAGAAAAGAAGAGGATCTCTAGTGGCAACACGAAGGCCCTTTTCAGTGTTTTGCAAAAGACTGATCATAACACAAACTCAGTTTAGCAATTCATTGCTTACAGATTTGCTTCTCTCAAATATTTCTTGTGTACCATTCCCATGATGAACATCCTGCGAGAAATGAGAAAATAAATTACGGAATAGGTTACAACTTACGCATTTATTGTGTATTATACGAGTAAAACATCCCATGTTAACTGAAAGCAATGCAATCAAGGATAAAGATATAGCATTAGTAATTACCCAATCAACTATTAACACCTTCTTTGCACCAGCGGCCTCAGCTGCTGATGCAGCAATTGCTGCATTGTTGTGGAGACAGAAGCCCATGGCCTGTTTCACACCAGCATGGTGGCCGGGAGGACGAACCTGACTCGTTTTTTACAAAGAATATAAGAGGGTGGTTTTCTTCTTATATGGAGAACGCTAAATCAAATGCAGATGTTACCAGAGCAAAACCATTTTTGACACGCCCAGAGTAAATTGCTGAAGCAAGGTCAGCACATAAACCTGCTGCAAGCTTGGCAGCACATGCTGAATGTTCATTTGCATATGTATCAGGTGTAAAATAACTGCCATTTTAAAAAGCTCTTGATCAAGATAAATACTAATTTATATTCTATATCATGAGAACAGTCCCAGTACAATGATTAGCTTAAAACAAAAACAACCACCAATAAAAATGAAAATCAAATGATCAATAATCTCAAACCTGGCAAGCATACGCCTGGTAATATCAACGGCTTCGATATTCTCTAAGGAGTGGACCTAAAAGATCCAAATATAAAATTAGAATATGAAAATCTAATTCTATTTGCTGCCCTTTCGGGTAGGGGTAAGGCTCGTCTACATATTACCCTCCCCAGACCCCACTTTGTGGGACATTACTGGGTAGTAGTTGTTGTTGTTGTTGTTGTTAAAAATCTAATTCTATTTCTAGAAGTAAAGAACATCACCACCCCGCCTCTCGATACATAAATCATAATGCTAAAAATTGTTGGGTGTCGTCGCTGAATAAAAGCCTTCCATTTTCTATATTTTATTTGTAGAAAACTTGGTTTTTAGCAATCCCTAAAGATCAAACAAACCATAATTTACCATGACTGTGATTTTAGAGTTCCTTAAAGGCAGATATGACGCTTAGCCAATTTTTTAGATTGGAACTAGTTAAGCTATTCACCTCATAATAGCAGCATGTAAAAAACTTGAGAAAAGTAGAAGTCTAGCATCTATCTTCACTGACTGCAATACTTATGGGCCTCAGAATGCACACTAGTACAGATAATATCAAATAATGCTGAATACAACACATAGCAGAACCCTTCACCCACTAAACAACAAGTACTTTAAAGCATCTCACCATCTGGAGTTCTTCCCTTGTAATTTCTCTTGCAGCAATGGGATAGCACTTCCCCGGAAATATACCTTAACGTTTCAAGAAACCACAAGTGACTAGACAATCATTTTTCAGAGAACTGATGTCATAGATTTTAAACAGCATTAAACCACTTAAGTATTCTACAACTTCACATAAAATAGGGGAAAGTGTGGATGCCCATTCGACAATACTAGGCTATAACACTGTAATGTTCCTACGGCATGCGGATAACAAGAATAGGATAAAACCTGCTGTAGCGAGGCTAGCTGCAATGGCTCGGAGGCGGTCTGGTCTTTCAGGATGTGGATGAGATTTCATTACAACCTTTTCAATCAAAAAAAAAACCCAGAAATAACACCTTTACCAAAACAGGAAACTGGTATTCACTAACTAATATCCTAAACAAAATGCAAAAAACAACAACTGAATTCTTCTTTTCTCTTTCTCATTTATGGGACTAGAAAAGGCATAAGAAAATATTAAATAAAAGATTAACCCAGAAGATACAAAATTGATAAGTACCATACTTCTGTGTGAAGCAACATCCTTTCATCGAACCCTACAGCAGTGGAGGATGATAAAGAACTCTGCTTGCAAGGATCTACAGCAGTGAAGAAGAATCAATATACTAGCTATGCTAAAACAAAAGAAAAGAGAGAGTATAAACAATTTCGTGTAATACACAGACAAACATCAAAACTAGTAATGGATACATGCACCAGTGGAAAAGGAAAATAATTAGTTTTACAAGTTAGAGGTGTTAGAAGTGGTACGTCTGCTCAAATTCCAAGGGACTTCACTTTGCAATCAATAAAATAAGCTACGACCATTCATCCACTGAACATTCTGAGATCAAAACTATCAAACCTCCAAAACAAAACATCTCAATCACGTCTTCAGGTCTCTCAACCACCTGACGCCCAAATATTTGATTGAGAACTTCCATTTTCTAAAGAGCTCCAGTGTGCAAAATATTTTACCCTTACCTTCACATATTCTAAGTTCACCCATGAGCTCAGCTTTTGCTTCCACGTGACTATATACATTTTCATATGTTAGATACAAATCTGCTTTGGGTCATCAAAAAATGAAAAACACTAAAATCTAGTTATACTTGGTTGAACCAGCAACATTATTCTTTTTAATGAATTAAATTGGTTATAGAAGCACTTTGAACAATGACTCCCAAATATAAGGTTATAAACCTATAAGATTACCCTGACATTCTGGACTTCCATTCTAATTTCTAGATAGCTGACCTTTTCTTGCTGTGCCGGGGTCTATCTGAATACATGGTAAAGCAAATGGAATCAAGAAACAGGGTTACCGCATTGGCAGGAGAGGACACAAAAGGCGAAGGCTCACCCATAAATAACAGGTACATACTGGACCTCAACTTCCAAAACATTATTCCTTCCACCAGTAAATAAATTTCACCGCTAACATGATAGGTCGACTGTCATCCACAACTAGATTCCTTGTCCAATGCTATTCTAGGAAAGTATGCATATTCCTTTCTTACTGGCATATTTTGTATGACGGGATAACTTCAACTAATCATGTAGCAGTTCATCGCATGAGAAACTCATCTTTTTATCAATCAAAAGCGCAAATAAAACATCTTACTAATAAGAATTACTACCAACCTTTAGACTTTTCAGTTACAGGCAACTCATCTTGGTTGACATCCTCTACAGGCAGATATGGAGAAGCAAAAAATCCACGCGTGAGGATTCCAGATTCTCTGTGTTCTCCGCATATCTGCATAGACAGTATTCAAGAAATAAACCACAGCCTACAGAATGTCCCCAATAGGAGACTGGACATGCTGAACAAGAGCACAAAAAGAATAGCCAGAAAGATACACAACTCACTTCACAATTGGAAACATCCTCGACATTGACCATTGTACAATTGACACAGAACCACCTCGGAACTTCTACTTGCTTTTCTGATGGTTCCCAGTCACTGTCATCGTCATCCTCGTCAAGATTGTACCGAGCATTGTACATATCCTCCAAGGTCATGTCATTTTCACGCTTCACATTTTTCTGTAGTTGCAAAGTTACAATAAGGAATCATTAGAAACATGCCTTCAATATCACTGAAAAATACAAAATGAATTATAGCAGCTCCCTCACAATTATAGCAGCTGGTTCAGGGTTCAAATCGGAAATGCCATCTGAATCTCTCGTACAATGTTGTGACACTTCCCCCAAGTGTCCATCATTACGACAAGTATAATCACAAATAGATGTGGACCCAACCCCGTTCAATCTTCCGTTTAAGTCTTGACGTACAGCAACTTCTGATTGATTTGGAAGATTGATTTCAGTCTTTCCACCAGTTAAATTGCCCATTTTAAGTGTCTCTGCGACCTCGTTGTCTTCGGAATTAATCACACAATTCTCCACCAAGATCATTTCTCCACAGCAATCACAATCATCTGTGACAAACATCAAATACTAATTAGTATAAAATGAAATTTAGACAAGCACTTTTAAATTTACAAACTGCAAACGCCAAAGTGGTCTGCACCTTACTGTTATAACACTAACGTGACACTACAAAGCGTTTAACAAATTTGTTTAATTCCAACGGCAAGATCTGTTCAGAGATAAGTATTGAAATTCTGGTAAGTTCAAAATCATACAAATATCTGAAAAAGAAGAGAATTGAGATATTCAAAGCTAAAAAAAATCTTGATAAATGATATCCAAACCTACTACGGTAAATATGGATTAAGTAAAAACTGACATACTGTTTCAATTGTCGCTTAAATCTTGGTTCTTCATTGATCAATAAGGTTAAGCCTGTTGAAAATAGAGCATAAATAAAATGCAGCTCCATATAACATTCTAAGTTTTTAGATTTTACTAATCTAGTTGAATGGGTCGACGGAGCACCTATCAAGTTAGCCAAAATAAGTGCAATGTAGTTGCAGTAGGGGAAAATATACCAACTGTTTCTTATAACTTACGAACCTGTATCGATAGCAGCGACGACGATACTTGCAACTTTAGTCCCAAAAAGAAAAGATCGGAATAGTTAGAACTTACAAGTGGAATATTTCTGAAACACAAAAGCAAGATTTTCTCCTTCCTCGGACAATGGAACTTTAGTGTGTCTGGGCGGAAGACGAGAGGGTTTGTTAGCCGAGGTTAAAGAACGGTTCGATGGACCGAAGGTTTACCTTTTTTATTATTTTTTAATACTATTAATTGTACTTGCGATTACTAATAAAAAATATTAATTAAATTAATTATGATCGGGCTTGTTCGATCCTATTAAATTATATTGCTTTAATAAAAATCAATTATCATTTTACTTGTCAATACGAGATACCCAATAATGAAATTTTTATTAAATCAAAGATACTTATATAGTTAATGAATAACTTTTTTGTTCTATATTTGTTTTTATTATATTAACCAATATTTAATACTCGCTTTCTTTTTGTCATATATGAGAAGATTTATAATTTATTACTTTTAAAATATTATTTTTATTTTAAATTTTATTCTATTATTCTTCATAATATTATCTAAATTTTAATGAACAAAATCTTTGTTAAACTAACAGGACTTATACATGGAGCGCACTGAATAACTTTTTGTTATATATATATATATATATATATATATATATATATATATATATATATATATATATATATATATATATTATCATATAATATTTAATATTATATGATATGTTTATCTATGTTATGTTCTAAGATATTACCCCTATGTTTTGATTTCCTTTATGTTTTATTATGCATAGTTTTGTTATTCTGTAAATTGTTAAAAAACTACTCTTAGTATATGGTTATCTTTTCAATTTCTTAACAATTTTGATGAATTAACCTGTAAATTCCTAGGAAAAAGCTGGTTAAGATAAACCGAGTGGTATGTGAACTTAACCATGGCCGGGATGAGGTTAAAGAAAAAAGAGTTAAGAATATATTCATGTCTATCAAAAATTGGGAAGAAGAGATGAACAGAGTAAAAAAAAAAAAAAAAGAGTATAAAAGGGGTAATCTTAGTACATAATTATGGATACACTGTAACATTATAAGTTTACATATAAGAGAGGGAGAGTACCGAGTAGGATTTTTACAAACATAAGGTGTTTTAAAATAATTCTACTAAGCTGTTAATGTCTGATAAGAATAATAATTATACATATCCAGAAAGCTTTGCAAGAAGTCTTAGTTTAAGCTTAGGAGAATTTATTTGGGACGTAGACACAGGATTCTATTCTATCGTAGACTACGCTATACATTTTATTTATATAACAGAAAATAATAGATTTTGTGTAGATTTATTTAATAAGCAGTTATATCTTATAATTAGAATACTACAAATACATTTATCTAGCCTCTCTCACTATTCTTATTCAAGACAATAAGTTTATATATAAATAAGACGGTTATTTCCCTTTATTTTGGTATCAGAGCAAGAAGATTTTTCGGACCACTATTTTATGAGACAACAATATATTTCTAAATATATAAGCTGTTATAATATATAATATTTATGTAAATATATTTCTAAAGATATAAGCTGTTATGATAGATAAACATATAATATTTAATAATATATATATATATATATATATATATTATCATATAATATTTATTATTATTACATTGTTAATAGAAAGTTTTATTAGCATATTACTTTATTAAATATTTTTTTCTGAAAGTTTGTTTTTGTTTTTTTTATACTCCAACTTGAAACTAATCCCCAATTTGAATTGGTAATTTATTATTTTTTAATTTCGATTTTATTTTAAAATTATTTTAAAACTCCAACTTGAAACTACATCACGATTTGAATGGGTAGTTTTTCTTCTATTTCTTTGAATTTTTTATAGCTAATTTTTTCCTTTTTTAAATTAAGATAATTTATACACTCCAACTTGAAACTACTCCCACCTATTTTGGAGGGGTGAAGCCTGCAGACCAACAGCAAATT
Organism: Nicotiana benthamiana; assembly: GCA_034376525.1. Taxonomy (NCBI): domain Eukaryota; kingdom Viridiplantae; phylum Streptophyta; class Magnoliopsida; order Solanales; family Solanaceae; genus Nicotiana; species Nicotiana benthamiana. The sequence continues at coordinate 8,703,603 of CM067325.1, forward strand.
ATTGATCATCTTGGATATGTACGTGGAGAACTACCTTTTAAATACTTGGGTGTTCCACTGTCTACCAAGAAGCTGTCTGTTTTCCAATGGCAACCACTGGTCGACAAGATTATTGCCAGGATTACCTCCTGGACTGTCAGACAACTGTCATATGCTGGTAGAATCCAGTTAGTTCAATCAGTAATCGTTGGTATTCAAGCTTATTGGGATCAACTCTTTCTCATTCCTTCCAAAGTTATAAAACTGTTAGAAGCAGTGTGTAGATCCTACATATGGTCTGGCTCAGTTAATGTAACAAGGAAAGCATATGTGGCCTGGGAAAAGCTCTGTCTGCCAAAGTCTGCTGGAGGTTTAAACTTGACCAATCTCTTATTGTGGAACAAGGCTGCTATTGCAAAACTAAGCTGGGATTTGGCACACAAGAAGGATGTATTATGGGTGAAATGGATTCACATAGTTTATATCAAACAACAACAGTTGGAGTCCATAAATATTCCTAAACAAGCCAGTTGGATGGTTCGGAAGATCATTGAAGGCATTGTTCTATTGCAACAATACCAACTGTTACATATGTTGAAACACGTTCTCAAGGCACTAAACTAAACGTGTGTTCACATTTGTAGGTTTTGATAAATGACAAACGACGCGCAATTGACATATGACGAGGTCCAAGCACAAGCGCGCAATTGACACATAACGAGGTTCAAGCACAAGACGAACAAAGATCATGATCAAGGAAAGAAATAAAGTTATACATGAGTCGTTTTTTAATTGTGATCTTGATCCGACAATTAACTCAAGACTTGGCTTCTCTCGTAAAATCATTTTTATCAAATCATACATATTTATTTTAAAGCAAAATGATTTTCAAACATTTTATTTTAGCCAAAATGTTTTTTAAACATGACTCTCAAATCTGGACAAAGATAATCGATTATGTATTTTATGATAATCGATTATGTTAAGACAATGTACACCAGATTTACAAAGCTGAACAATAATCGATTATGTACCTTATGATAATCGATTATGTTAAGGCAGTGTACATTAGATTTTTCAAAGCTACAAGATAATCGATTATGTACCTTATGATAATCGATTATGTTGAGGCAGTGTCCATCAGATTTTTCAAATCTATAAATTAATCGATTATGCACATTATGATAATCGATTATGTTGAGGCAGTGTCTATCAAATTTTACAAGACTGTAAAATAATCGACTATGTACTTTCTGGTAATCGGTTATGTTAAGACAGTGTAGTCCGAAGTTTTCAAAATATAAAAGATAATCGATTATCCTTATAGAATAATCGATTATGCAAATGACCGTTGCCAAAGTATTTTTAAACTCTGAAAGATAATCGATTATACACAATCTGATAATCGATTATGCTAAGTAAAATCTGCATATGATTTTTTGAACGTTGTCAGGTAATCGATTATACACAATCTGATAATCGATTATGTTAAGTAAAATCTGAATATGATTTTTTGAACGTTGTCAGGTAATCGATTATACGATTTGGAAAATCGATTATTCTGCTTAAAATCTGGGATTGATTTTTGAACGATTGGAAAATAATCGATTATGCTAATCAGATAATCGATTATCTTAGCACAAAATCAGCAATTCTTGATTGGCAATTAGGCAACGGTTGTGGGGGTTTTGAACACTATAAATACAACTCAAAATTAGTCTTCTAAGTACAACAACTGATTATATTCTTGCTAAAGCTTGCATACTCTCATATTCATCATTTTCTATTCATTTGATAAGTTTTTGAGAGTCAAACTCTTGACGAGAGTTGTTGCGTTCTTGAGCGTATTTATTTTACTCATATCTACTCTTAAAGAGAGTCTTGTCTTGAGTGCTAAGTGTTTGTATACACTTGAAGGGAAGTGTTAATCCCTTGTGGTTGTAAGAAGGAACGTTTTTATTCCATCGGTTGAAGTCTTGAAGTGTGGTATCTTCGAGCAAAGGTTGTTGAGGCTTGTGTGACTCAAGTTCTCAGTTTGTAACGGTTTGTTAAGCACCCGTAAGCTTAACGAAGTTAGTGGAATATCGAGAGAGTCTCTCGGGGACTGGACTAGCCACAGGTTGTGGTGAACCAGGATAATTTCGGTGCGTTCGTTCCTTATTATTTACTTACCGCACTTATTTCAATCCTGCAATTTTTAATTCCGCAAATTTATATTGTTTTTTTATTATAACGCTATTCACCCCCCCCCCCTCTAGCGTTAAGCGTATATTCTAACAATTGGTATCAGAGCCCAACTCTCTGAAAGACTTAACCGTTTGAGAGAAACAATCCATGGCTTCTACTCGTGATTTTAATGCAGGAATAGGTGAAGGACAATGCTCCACCAGACCACCACTGTTCGACGGCACAAACTATACGTACTGGAAGGAGAGGATGAGAATATTCATCTAATCGAATAATTTTCATCTATGGAAGGTTATAACGAAGGGAGAACAAATTCCAACCAAAAAGGTTGAAAATGAATGGGTTCCAAAATCCGAAGATGAATACGATGCGGATGATATCCGAAAAGTGCAGAACAACGCTAGAGCCATAATCTTATTATATTGTGCTGTAAATGCTGATGATTACAGAAAAATATCATGTTGCACAACGGCTAAGCAAATGTGGGATAAGCTGAAAATCACGTACGAAGGTACGGACCAGGTAAGAGAAGCTAAAATTGATTTTCTAACCCATGCATATGAACTGTTTCACCTGAAGGAAAGCGAGAGGATCGATGACATGTTCGAACGATTTTCAAAAATCGTCAATGACCTACATGCTCTTAAGAAGACCTTCACAGATAAGGAACTTGTCCGAAAAATTCTCCGAAGTCTCACTCCGGAATGGCGCTCCAAGGCCGACGCGATTCAAGAGTCTATCGGCGTCTCAAATGTCACCATCGAAGGACTAAGAGGTAATCTTAAAACCTATGAATCTACTATACTTAACCCTCCGTTTAATGATCAAAGGAAACAAAGAATCGCCCTCAAGGTAAGCACGGCTCAACCTCAAAATGATGAGGACTCAAACAACGGAGATAACGAGTTCGGACTCGTTATTAAGAGGTTTCAAAAGTTCATGTGAAAAGAGTATGAACGAAAAGGCAAACAACAAGGAGATCAAGTAAAGTGCTATGGATGCGGAGAAATCGGGCACATTAAATCAAATTGCCCAAATGTCAAAAAGGAGAAGAAACCCTTCAAGAAACAACGAGCATACATATCTTGGGGAGGTGACTCCGGAGACGAATCAAGCGACAATGAAGAAGACGAAACCGCAAATCTATGTCTCATGGCACACGAAGACAATCAAGAAGAGGTATGTCAAATTTCTTCAAAAAAAAAATTTTCTCTTGAGGAAATGCAAAATGCAAAAAAAATTTCTCTTTGAAAGAAAAAGATTTTGAAAAACAACTCTCTTTGAAAGAAAAAGATTTGGAAAAATTGATTTTGGAAAATGAGAAGTTGAAAGAAGAAAATAAATTTTTCGGCAAGAGAAGCGCCGACAAACCCGAGAGTTCTAGTAAAAATTGTATTTCTTGCATGCATCTAAAAGATGAAGTAGAAAGACTTAAGAGCACCCTAGATAAGTTCAATTCTTCTCATAAAAATTTGAATGATGTTCTTGTCAATTTGAAATCGACCAAACATGGCATAGGTTTCAAAAACGAGCCTAAAGAAAAAGTTGAAGCCATCCCCCAACAACCCAAGGCTCAACCTAGGATAAATAAAATAAACATTCATCCTAGAAATAACCATCCTAGAATCAACATGCATCCTAGACCAAACACTAGAAGAAACTTTGAACATTTTAGAACGCCTAGAAATGGCCTTCAACAATCGCAACCTAGACATACTCGACCTAGAAACAATTATTCTAGAAACGCTGTATATCCTAGAACAAACAGTATGATAAATGATTTTCAAGGATTGCGCAATAGCCATATTGTCAAAAATAGAGCAAACGATTTTCGTACCTCCAACTACTACCAACCTAGAAGAATGCATAATCCTAATGTCATTTGTCACTATTGTAGTCGAATAGGACATATTGCTCCTGCTTGTTTTACTAGACACAGACACTTAACTGCATGTCAAGCACAACAACATTTTACACCTAACTCTCAAGGACCCAAAACAGCTTGGGTACCAAAAACTCATTGATTTGTCTTGTAGGTATGTTTGAAGGGATCAAGTGTACTTTGGTACCTTGATAGTGGATGCTCCAAACACATGACCGGAGACGCATCCAAGTTCCTTCAACTAGAACACAAGGAAGGAGGAAACGTTATTTTTGGAGATAACAACAAGGGAAAAATTATCGGCATTGGCTCGGTCGGTAAGAATGAATCTTCTTCCATTAAGCATATATTGCTAGTTAAAGGTCTAAAACATAATCTCTTGAACATAAGTCAATTATGTGACAAGGGAAATCTTGTTTTGTTTGATTCGGAAGAATGCTTAGTTTTTCGTCGTAGTGATTTTAAAATTATTCTTCGTGGTTTTAGAATTGATAACATCTATATGGTTGATCTTGAAAACTCTTCATCAGAGTATGTGAATTGTCTTATGAGTAAAGAAGACGATATGTGGTTATGGCATCGTAAAGTAGCTCATATCAACATGCATCTTTTAAACAAATTGGTTTCACAAAATTTAGTTATTGGTCTTCCAAATTTGAAATTTGAAAATGACACTATTTGTGATTCTTGTCAAAAAGGGAAGCAAACAAAAGCATCTTTTAAACCTAAGAATATTGTTTCAACTACAAGACCTTTGCAACTTCTTCACATGGATCTCTTTGGACCATCTCGCATTGAAAGTCTTGGTAGAAATCGTTATGCTTTTGCTATTGTTGATGATTATTCTAGATTTACATGGACACTATTTCTTGCTCACAAAAGTGAGGCTTTTCAAAATTTTAAATGTTTTCTTAAACGTGTTCAAAATGAGAAGAACACAACCGTCACTTCCATAAGAAGTGATCATGGGGGAGAGTTCGATCACAATCTCTTCACGGACTTTTGTGACGAACTCGGTATTGAGCACACCTTCTCTGCTCCACGTACACCACAACAAAATGGAGTGGTGGAACGGAAAAATAGGTGTCTCGAAGAGATGGCTAGAACCATGCTCGATGAAGCTAAGATTCCCAAACAATTTTGGGCGGATGCCGTGAGTACCGCATGCTACATTTTAAACAGAGTAGTCATAAGGCCAATACTCATGAAAACTCCCTATGAACTCTATAAGGGAAGGAAACCTAATCTCTCCCATCTTAGAGTACTCGGTTGTAAATGCTTTATTCATAACAACGGAAAAGATAATTTGGGAAAATTTGATGCCAAATCGGATGAAGGAATTTTTCTTGGTTATTCATCACGAAGCAAAGCATATAGAGTATTCAATAATAGAACCGAAGCTGTTGAGGAATCCTCTCATATTGTGTTTTCCGAAAATAATGCTCGCTTGGCGAGAAAGGATTCTGGTTTTGATCTTGCAGGTATTTTAAACACAATAAGTCCTCAAGACAAAGTACAAGAGGAAAACCCAAAGGAAATTCAAGATGAAATCTTGGAACAATCATCGGAGGAAGCGCCACCACTGGAGAAAGAAACAAAACTGCCTAACGCGTGGAGGACAATCAAAGACCATCCTCTCGACAAGGTAATTGGCGACATTGAACAAAAGGTAAGTACTCGAAACAATCTTAAGAACACCTTAGGACATACTGCTTTCGTTTCTCAAATTGAACCTTCAACCATTTCCGAAGCAATTGGGGATGAGCATTGGACCTTGGCAATGCAAGAGGAGCTTAACCAATTCAAACAAAATAACGTTTGGGAATTGGTGCCAAGACCCGACAATCATACCATAATTGGTACGAAATGGGTTTTTCGAAATAAATTAGATGAAAATGGTGTAATCACTAGAAACAAAGCTAGGCTTGTAGCAAAAGGTTACAATCAAGAAGAAGGAATTGACTATGAAGAAACGTATGCACCCGTAGCAAGGTTAGAATCTATTCGTTTATTACTTGCTTTTGCCTCTTCTATGAATTTCAATTTATATCAAATGGACGTAAAGAGTGCTTTTCTAAATGGTTTCATTCAAGAAGAAGTTTATGTTTAACAACCCCCGGGCTTTGAAGATTTTAAATCTCCCGATCATGTTTTCAAACTTAAGAAAGCCCTTTATGGTCTTAAACAAGCTCCCCGAGCTTGGTATGAACGATTGAGCAAATTTCTTTTGGACAATGAGTTCATTAGGGGGAAAGTTGACACCACACTATTTATTAAGCATAAAAACAATAATATTTTATTAGTTCAGATCTATGTGGATGATATTACTTTTGGTGCTACTAACAATGCTTTGTGCAAGGAATTTTCTGATTTAATGACAAGCGAATTTGAGATGTCCATGATGGGTGAGCTAACCTTCTTCTTGGGGTTGCAAGTGAAACAAATGAAAGAAGGAACTTTCATTTGTCAATCTAAATATTGCAAAGAGTTGCTAAAACGATTTGAAATGAGCAACGCCAAAGCAATGGCCACTCCAATGAGCACATCCGATCATCTTGACAAAGATGAGAAAGGTAAGGAAGTCGACACCAAGAAGTATCGAGGTATGATCGGATCCATTCTTTATCTTACTGCTAGTAGACCGGACATAATGTTTAGCGTATGTTTATGCGCTCGATATCAATCATGTCCGAAGGAGTCGCACCTAACTGCGGTTAAGCGGATAATGAAGTATCTTGTTGGTACTATAAATGTGGGACTATGGTATCCCAAAGGTTCTTCATGCCAACTTGTTGGCTATTCCGATTCCGATTTTGCGGGTTGCAAATTGGTCCGCAAGAGCACTAGTGGCACTTGCCATTTGCTCGGTAGCTCTCTTGTCTCTTGGTTTAGTAAGAAACAGGTAAGTGTTGCGTTGTCCACAACCGAGGCTGAATATGTAGCCGCGGGGAGTTGTTGTGCTCAAATCCTTTGGATGAAACAACAACTCTCGGACTATGGACTAAGTATCGATCATATCCCTCTTAGATGTGATAATACTAGCGCCATAAGCTTGACGAAGAACCCCGTTCTTCATTCAAGAACAAAACACATTGAAATTAGGCACCACTTTATAAGAGATCACGTTCTCAAGGGTGATGTCGAAATTGAGTTTGTTAAAACCAAATCTCAAATGGCCGACATTTTCACAAAGCCTTTAGAGAAAGAGTCCTTTTTCCGAATTCGTAGTGAACTCGGGATTCTTGACTCCACGTTGATCTAAGCCATGCATTGCATTTTTTCTTTGTTTTTTATTACTAACTTGAGCGTCGGAGGCGCCTAATTCTGTTTTGCAGGCATCACCCCAAAGACAGGGGGAATTATAAAGCACTGGTGCAGAAAAATCGATCTCTTTTAAGAATAATCGATTTCTCTTAAGTACATAATCGATTATCAAGTATCAATAATCGATTATGTTGACATTATATTGTCCCTTTTATAATTGCGATTTTTGGTTAATCAATAAACAAGTTATTTACTAATGTTTTTTTTTGCTAATGTCAAAAGGGGGAAGAATAAGGGCTATACACTTAATATTTATTGGCATAAATTGAGGGGGAATTCATATGTTGAGGGGGAACTAATTGCATATCTATATACTTGTCTTGGATCGTCATTATGAATTATCTAATATGCATATCCCGATATTGGTTTGCCATTATCAAAAAGGGGGAAATTGTTGAAACACGTTCTCAAGGCACTAAACTAAACGTGTGTTCATATTTGTAGGTTTTGATAAATGACAAACGACGCGCAATTGACATATGACGAGGTCCAAGCACAAGCGCGCAATTGACACATAACGAGGTTCAAGCACAAGACGAACAAAGATCATGATCAAGCAAAGAAATAAAGTTATACATGAGTCGTTCTTTAATTGTGATCTTGATCCGACAATTAACTCAAGACTTGGCTTCTCTCGTAAAATCATTTTTATCAAATCATGCATATTTATTTTAAAGCAAAATGATTTTCAAACATTTTATTTTAGCCAAAATGTTTTTTAAACATGCCTCTCAAATCTGGACAAAGATAATCGATTATGTACTTTATGATAATCGATTATGTTAAGACAATGTACACCAGATTTACAAAGCTGAACAATAATCGATTATGTACCTTATGATAATCGATTATGTTAAGGCAATGTACATTAGATTTTTCAAAGCTACAAGATAATCGATTATGTACCTTATGATAATCGATTATGTTGAGGCAGTGTCCATCAGATTTTTCAAAGCTATAAATTAATCGATTATGCACATTATGATAATCGATTATGTTGAGGCAGTGTCTATCAAATTTTACAAGATTGTAAAATAATCGATTATGTACTTTCTGGTAATCGATTATGTTAAGACAGTGTCGTCCGAAGTTTTCAAAATATAAAAGATAATCGATTATGCAAATGACCGTTGCCAAAGTATTTTTAAACTCTGAAAGATAATCGATTATACACAATCTGATAATCGATTATGCTAAGTAAAATCTGCATATGATTTTTTGAACGTTGTTAGGTAATCGATTATACACAATCTGATAATCGATTATGTTAAGTAAAATCTAAATATGATTTTTTGAACGTTGTCAGGTAATCGATTATACGATTTGGATAATCGATTATTCTGCTTAAAATCTGGGATTGATTTTTGAACGATTGGAAAATAATCGATTATGCAAATCAGATAATCGATTATCTTAGCACAAAATCAGCAATTCTTGATTGGCAATTAGGCAACGGTTGTGGGGGTTTTGAACACTATAAATACAACTCAAAATCATTCTTCTAAGTACAACAACTGATTATATTCTTGCTAAAGCTTGCATACTCTCATATTCATCATTTTCTATTCATTTGATAAGTTTTTGAGAGTCAAACTCTTGACGAGAGTTGTTGCGTTCTTGAGCGTATTTATTTTACTCATATCTACTCTTAAAGAGAGTCTTGTCTTGAGTGCTAAGTGTTTGTATACACTTGAAGGGAAGTGTTAATCCCTTGTGGTTGTAAGAAGGAACGTTTTTATTCCTTCGGTTGAAGTCTTGAAGTGTGGTATCTTCGAGCAAAGGTTGTTGAGGCTTGTGTGACTCAAGTTCTCAGTTTGTAACGGTTTGTTAAGCACCCGTAAGCTTAATGAAGTTAGTGGAATATCGAGAGAGTCTCTCGGGGACTGGACTAGCCACAGGTTGTGGTGAACCAGGATAATTTCGGTGCGTTCGTTCCTTATTATTTACTTACCGCACTTATTTCAATCCTGCAATTTTTAATTCCGCAAATTTATATTGTTTTTTTATTATAACGCTATTCACCCCCCCCCCCCCCCCACTCTAGCGTTAAGCGTATATTCTAACAACATAAGCCTGATTGTTCTATAAGAATGATTTATCTTCAACAGATTGGACAGTTACCTAGAGTCTCTTGGAAGAACTTAATCATACAGAATCCTGCTCGACCTAAAGCACTTTTCAACCTTTGGCTGCTTCTACAAGACAGACTTCCTACTAAAGATAGGTTGATCAAATGGAACTTGACTGCGGATGGCACTTGTGTCATGTGTCAACAAACAGAGGAAACCAGAGACCACTTGTTCTTGGACTGCCCCTTTGCTACTCAGCTGAGGTATCACACACTGCAGTGGATTGGTGCAACACAACCTGCTGGATAGAATTGGCCACAGTTTGTCCACTGGATCATTGATAAGGCTAAAGGGAAATCTCCTCGAGCTCATATATTCAAAATGACCTTTGCAGAAATGTTCTATGTCTTATGGTTGGAAAGGAATGCGAGAATATTTGGAAATACTTTCTGTTCTAGTGATAAACTACTTCGAAGCATTGCTTACACATGTAATGTAAGGGCACCTCCTAGAGTTAGAGTACACCTTCAACATTATCTACTGTAATGTTGAACTTTAGGTATAGTATAGTTTAGTCAGATTTTGTTTATCTTTTGATAGTCAGCTGTGTATAAAGCTCAACTATGGAATTGTACGGCAACCACTTTTGGTGATTAATACAAAGTTTAATTACAAAAAAAAAAATTTGAACGGGTAGTTATTATTTTATATATTTATTTTTGTTTTTAATTATATTTAATTATAAGATATCTATATTTATTAATTCAAATAAAATAACCAATTAATATATATATATATATATATATATATGTATATATATGTTAGCTTTATTTTAGTTTTTTATTTTTATTTTTATATATATTTAAATTTGAAAATAATAACCAATAACATTTGTTCATATTTTTCTTTACTATATTAGCCAATGTTTGGTATTCGCTTTCTTTTTGTAATATATAAGAAGATATATAATTTATTACTGATAAAAAAATTAAATTTTATTCTATTGTTCTTAATAATATTACCTAAATTTTAATGAATAAAATCTCTCGTAAACTGTGGGGAGTTATATAGGGAGAGCATTGAATAAATTTTTTTGTTATGTATTTTTCTTTATTACATCATCTAATATTTAATATTATTAGATTTTTAATAGAAATATTTATTAGCATATTACAATATTTAATATTTTACTCAGAAAGTTTTTTATTTTCTTTATTTTCGTTTTTTATTTTAAAATAATTTTTAAAAATCCGATTTTGAAACTACTTCCAAATTCAAATCGGTAATTCATTATTTTTTATTTTAAAATAATTTGTAAAACTTCATTTTGAAACTACTCCCAATTTTGAACCGGTAATTCTTTATTTTTTAAATTTTATTTTAAAATTATTTTAAAACTCCAACTTGAAATTATTTTCAATCTGGATGGTTAGTTTTTCTTCTCTTTTTTCACTTTTTATAGCTATTTTTTTCCTTTTATTTTAAAATAATTTTTAAAAAGCTTAACTTGAAACTACTCTCACACAATTTTAATTGGTAAAATATTATTTTGTGTTTTTATTTTTTATAGATAATTATAAGATATCTATATTTATTAATTCAATTAGTGTAGCCAATTAATTCAAAATTCAAAATTCAAAAAGAATTAATTAAGAAAGTAGTTTATTTTATATTTACAAAGCCACTTAGCATTTTATGGTTAAGACACTTGTTTTAATGCAGTGCTTTTACTTCTCTTATTATATATATATATATATATAGATGTAGATATAAATTTGCCCCTTTCAGCAATAAATAGGACTATAGGAGTGTTATTTTCCAGAGTTTTTCTTTTTGTTTTGTTTCAAGAAAAGGACATAATTTGGTTATCAGCCCATTGTTTGGCTCAAACAACATAGGAAGTTTATAGCCTCTTACAGTCTTTTGGATCACTGATCCCCGTTATTTTATAATCTATTATATTGTACTATATCATATTGTATCGTATTATTTTATAAATATAAAATTTAATAGATTGTATTGTTATCATTATTAAAATATTTTTCTGTTTGGTTTGACTGTATTGTACTGTATTGTAATTGATAAGTTTACTAAAATACAATCAATTATCTAAATATTAAATTTGTCAAAGTTATGCATAAAATAATTTTAAAAAAATAAAACAGAAGAAGGCAAAACAAAGGAGCACAACTAATTAGAATTGAGTTAAAAGCAAATTAGGAGAAAAAGTAAAGTAGAAGGCGGCAAAACACCTTTAACGTTGGCAGCAGAAGTACTGAAAAAAATAAGTAGGTTAGAAGTTGGAGATTTGGAATTAGAATTAAAAAAAGGTAAAGAATAAAATAGAATGTGGAGTAATAAGTTAGGGCATATTGGAAAGAAAAATAGGAAACTATCACACCACACCAAATTGGTTGTTTCAAAAAAAGGGACTTTTCATCGTTCCGAAATAATGAATTTAAAAATACCATACAACCAATTTTAATGAAACAATCAAAACAAACATTATTTTGGGATAACAATACAATACAATGCAACGAAAAACAGCCATCCAAAGAAATTGTTAGGCAAGAACCGTATCATCATTTTCTTTTGGAATATTTAATTAACCATAAATCATAAACATTTTAACTTAAATGATGGCCATTAAATATTCGAATTTCTGATACTAACAGACTCAAGGAAACTTAATCTTGGATTACTTTAGAACTAAAGTGGCATCCTCCTACAAAGAATAATAAAGTTAAATACATATAGGGCATTCACTTAAAACTTCAGAAATAAGGTATTGATAGTCTTCGAAGGAAATTGAATACAAAAATTACGAATCGTGCAAGCAGCTACTAACACTTAAATCAACATAGGTTGTCAACATCACATTCTTGGAATGACGTCCTTCCTCAAACCATGCGTGAACGCGAAATATATTATATACACCGGGTTGTCTTTTAATTAAATTACACCAGTCAGGCAAAACTATTAGGAGTATTTTATGATTTCTAGGTGGATATTGACTGTGAATTGATGCAATTGGTGATGTCTCTAAAAAGGTGGTCATTTTACACTACTTAACGCTATTCATGATTGCATATCCCTGCTGAAATAGCTCGGAGATCCATTAATTGAACATGACTATAGGGAGCAAAACAAACTAGCAGATCAATTAGTCATATATGGTAGACAGATGCAGAAGACTATTGTTCAACAACAACAACAACAACAACTACCCAGTATATTCCCACCAGGTGGGGTCTGGGGAGGGTAATCTGTAGACGAGCCTTACCCCTGCCCGAAAGGGTAGAGAGGCTGCTTTCAATCGACCCTCGGCGAGTAGAGTAAAAATGGGAAAGATATCGATAAAACCAAGAAGACTATTGTTCATATATTGCATTTTGCAGTTCCCTTCTATGTTTGTCTTAACAGTTTTTGGAGGCAAATAAATTTGGTATCATTGTATACGATTAAAATCGGGCTTGCCCTTTTTGTGCGGTTGATCGAGGCCGGAGCATGATTAGTCGAGGATCGGCTTCAATTATATCAAAATATGGTGTAGAGTTAGGTTGTCAAGCTCGAGACTATGAGATCGACTAGGATAGAGACCCACCAAAACCGAGATCGACCAAGATCAGGACCGAACAAGGTGGAGATCGAGGGTAGCATATTGGGTCGAGTAACAGAAAGGCGAAATATCCACAATTGGGTGAGGATCACGGCATAAACCCCGGCACGTATCAAGAAGAGGTCGATGAATTAGCCAATTATGAAATTTTTTTACTGTGTTTAGAATTGTACCAAAAATAGGATTCCCTACTATATAAATGGGTCTGATCATTCGTAAAAAAGGAATCATATTCAGGTTACTGAAAGCAATATATTCTCTCTTTTAAGCTCGCAATATTTCTATCACTTTGTTCTTGTGTCAATTGAATCTTCACGTGGTTGTAGGGTGATCAAATTTGAGGGCGAAGGCTACTTGATTCATTTGATTTGCTTCAATTTCTATTTACCGTAAATTTCAATATCAATTTACATTTTCTCTCAGTTTGTGCTAAGTAAATCACGTATCCTTAAAATCATAGTATAAATTCAATTGTTATCCATTTTTAGGGTAAATAGCTTGGCGCCCATCGTGGGGATAAGGATAATAGTGATAGTCTAGTACAAATTTTCTACACACACACTATTTTACGCTTGTCTTTTGAAGTGTCTTTGATTACAGGGTTAAAAAATGTCAAACTCTCAGTTAGCACCTCAACACATCGATAATGATCTCAGCCACCACGGCGAGAATGAGAATATTGCACCAGGAAATATTATACCCCCTACTGTCTTTAATGGGGTTCCGATTGTAGATCCAATCAATGTCAGTTCGTATGTAACCATCAATGGAAATTTGGCGGTTGATCCCAAAAACAACGTTTGTGGGGGTACCCGACCGGCTACATAGAATGCACACGGCGATGAAGATGGAGAGATCAACTTGTGGGTAATCTTTGAAATATTGCAAGCCCAACAGACAACAATAGTTCACCTCCAAAATCAGAACCAAATGCCAAGCAAGGTCGAAATCGAGCCATCCCACGAAGCTGTACATAGGGTCGAATTGGCGTTGATAAAATCGAATGAGAAGGAATCGGAGGCCAATCCTACTATTATAAAGATGCTCAAAGAATTGACAAAGCGAATCGAGACAGGGGAAAAAAGATCGAGGAAAATAATAAAAAGGTGGAAACTTATAACTCCAGGGTCGACCAGATCCTAGGGGCACCACTGATATTGAAAGGACTAGATTCTAAAAAGTTTGTACAAAAATATTACCCCCCAAGTGCGGCTCCGAAGAAAATCCCCAAGAAGTTCCATATGTCGAGATTCCTAAGTATAATGGGATGACTGATCCAAATAAACACATCATCTCGTACACGTGCACCATCAAAGTAAATGACTTAGAAGATGACGAAATTGAATCCGTATTGCTGAAGAAATTTGGGGAGACTCTATCCAAGGATGTCATGATATGGTATCATAATTTATCGCCTAATTCTTATTGATTCGTTTGCTATGCTTGCATATTCTTTTGTAAAGGCACATGCCACGGCCATTAAGATTGCAAGAAATTAGACATTTTCAAGGTAAGGAAGAATGACAACAAGATGCTCCGGGAATTTGTATCTCGATTCCAAACGGAACGAATGGATTTGCCACCGGTCACCAACGATTGGGTTGTTCAATCTTTCACTTAACTGATTAGTAGAAATACAAACAACCAGATTAGTAGAAAAAATAACTGAACAGGTAGAAGTATTAAAAGGTGAGATAAGCACACTTAAAGAAAAGATAGATACAATAAAAGAAATCGCTCTTTCATGAGTGATGTACAAGTAGAATTAGACCCAATATATGAAGAAGTATTAAAATTAACAGCAAGAATTCAACCCAATCCAGAAGGACTAAGTAATTATATTCCTCAAGAAAAAGCTGATCAAACAATAATAAAACAAAATAATACATTAATAATATTATTATTAGAGGTTAATAAAAAGCTAGATAAAATTATTAACGAAAAAGAAATAAAGACTGAGATCCCAAAGGTAGACGATTTAATAGAACAATTAAAAAGAGTTTAAATAACACCACAAAAGAAAAATTAAAAATAAGAAAGCCACAAAAATGGACCTTTTTCCAAGTGGATCAAGAAGAACAAGTCAAGAAAGACCAAGGATAAGTTTTTCAGAAAATAGAATAGGAAAAATATGCTAACTAGAATTCTAACTAGAAAAGACAAGAGGAAGATCAAAAATTAGATGAAATAATAGATATAGATAAAGATATACAAAATTTTCAGCAAAATCAATTAAGATTATTATATCCAAAAATAATATATAATTCATGATATTTCTCGACTAATTCTCAACTATATAGACATTATAGAGAAGAACAATTGTCAGCTGTAGGAAATAAAGTTGCGACCCTAAACTTAATTAATCCAGAATCAATAAAACAAATAAAAAATTATAAAAAGAATTTAATGCATATGGGATTAATAGTAATTGGATTAAAAGGATTAACAAGAAAAAATTTAGGGACTAAAGTATTAATAGTAGTATATGATAATAGATGATCAGATCAAAAGAAATCTATAATATGTCTAACAAAAGTAGACATGACAAATAATGGAGGAATATTTTATATTAGCCAAGATTTTATGATAAATCTAACAGAATTTGGACAAAATATAAAAATAAGAATACAGACTAAAGGATATGAAGATATGAATAATGAAAATAAAATATTAATATGTGTAGGTTTTATAGGGAAAATGGCAACAAATAGCAATACAAAATTCAAAATTAAAGTAGACGATGTGATTGAAGTAATGAGAAATAAAGTTATTAAAACTTATTAAGATAGACCCAGAAGAATATGCGGGATTAGAATGGAACTTAGAAGATTTTTCAAAATAAAAAATATTTAAACCAAAATCTCATTTGATGTATACAAATTCTAAAGGAGAAACGTCAATTAGGTTTACTGATTATAATTATTCTACTCATAGAAAACAACAATAACACTCCAATGCAAAGGATGTAAACTAGAAAAATTAACTTTAAAAAATATAGAAGAGCATTTTAGAAAATGCGAATTAAGAACAGATAATTTGGGATATAGAAAAGAAAATAGGTTACAAGAAAAATCGGATAAATTTGATCAAATTTTTGAAGAAATACAAGATAGCTATGAAATTGAAACAGATTCAGTAATAAGCTTAAAAGAATTAATGGAATCAGTTAGTTCTAGCCCAAGACCATTTCAGAGAACAATGTATCAAAGTACAGTAGATACTAGTACAGAAAATGTACCTCGACGAAGAGTGTACAGAATAAATCAGGAAACAGAAATAGAAAATGTAAGACCATTAGGAAAAAGGATGCCAATAGAAGAACCTATAAGATTACAAGGAGGATGAAATAAAGATAAGATACTAAATATAGCAGCCCATGATCCACAAATGTAGAACTCAGTAATAGACCTATGGAAAAGAATAGTAGTAGCAGACTTCATAAAAACCTATAATAACATATATGCAGAAACAATGTATATGGAAACCTTCCTAGGAGAATCAACAAAGGGCTTACGGGAAGCCTATAAATAAGAATTTCCTCAAGATTTTCAAAATTTAATAGCAATGAAAGCAAATCCTTATAATTTTACAAATAAAATACATATTCTGATCACGGGAGATGATCCAAATAGTGGATCAGTAGTACTACAAAAGAATGCTTTAATAAAATTAGAACAATTAAGTATAAGTAGTTGGTTTCACATAAAAAAGTTTTTAAATGATTACTTTTATTATTGTACTATTAGTGGAAATGCTTTTGCTCAAGATTTAGGTAAAAAATTCTTCAATAAACTATCAGGAGTCTTAGGAAGAGAAATAGAATAACGATGGTATAAAAGAGATGGTGTAATACAAAATCCAAATACAAAATGTTCTATAAGGCACAAAGTACAACATATTATGGAAATATTACAAGAAAAATGTACAAACTTACAAACACAAAACAGCTAAAACAGAACAATATGAGTTTCTGTAAATCAACGGTATATACAACACAAAGTTATGACAAAAATGAATACAAAAGAAGAAATATAAAAGATATAAACCCCAAAACAATAAAGAATATAATAAGAAAAATTATTATCTTAGAAAGTCATCAGCTAGAAAACTCTATTTAGATAGAAATAGGCATGTTAGAAAAAATAGAACAGATAGAAACTATAAAAACAAACTAGAATATTTTACTTGTGAGAGTGTAGAACATTTAGCCAATACATGCCCAAAAAGAATCAATAGTAAAACAAGAAATTCACAGTTAATAGAAGATTTTCAAGAAACCCTAATAAATGTAGATGAACACATGTCAGACAACGAAAGTATATATTCTATAATAAGTGTAGGCATAGACGATACCCAAATAGAAACCTCAGAGTTAGAAGAGGAAGAGTTAATAAATGAGATAAGACTAGAAAAACTAGACCTAGAAGAAAATAACTTTGTAAATATATTAGAAGAATGTACCCATAAGTTTGAAATAAATAAAGGATTAGATACTAAACAATGTTTTAAATGTAAATGGTATCCCAGTAGAAATAAAAGAGCTAAATGTAAATTATGTTATCTAGAAGGATGTATTTCATTTATAGAAAAATTTTTTTAAACAAAAATAAATAAAGAAGAAATCTATCAAGAGACAAATAATTCTATTATAAATCTAAGAATAATTACATTAGAAAATAGAATAAATGAATTAGAAAAAGAATACAAAAAATGGAAAAAGGAAAAGAAAAATTAGAAGATATAAGAGGAAATATAGCAACTGAAGAAGATAAAGAACTAATAAGTATAGAAAATTATGATGCCTTAACAACAACAATAACAACTATCCAGTATAGTCCCACGAAGTGGGGTCTGGGGAGGGTAATATGTAGACGAGCCTTACCCCTACCCGAAAGGGCAGAGAGGCTGTTTCTAATTGACCCTCGGCTCAGTAAAGGAAAGGATAAATTTTTTAGCAAGAATTAGAATAGAAGACTACGAAATAGAAACATTAGCTTTATTAGACTCAGGATGCACAAGATTGCATAATAAATAAGATGATAGTTCCACCTAATTTAATAAAAACATTAGACAAGCAAGTAGCAGCCATGCAAATGGATGGAACCCATAACATTTATAAACATTATATAGATAAATCACAGATTAATTTTGTAAATACATGCATAGATTTTTACAAACTTAGCTATAAGGTAGATAAAATTTGGGTAAAAGATTTAAATATAAACGTAGATTTTGTATTAGGATTGAGCTTTATATTACACAATAATGGTAGTTGTTTGCTTAGTAGAGATGGGGTAATATTCTTTAAAAATATTACACAAACAACAGTACAAACAATAGAAGCCGCAACTAGGATAAGGACAAGATTGAATGAAAACCAAAAAAACCTGCAAGAAAGTGAGAAAGAATGTTGTAAAAAATGTAAAGATAACAAAACCTACTATATGAGGACTAAAGAAACTAAAAATTTAATATTAAAAGAAAACGGAGATAGAGATATACTAGAAAAAGATTATACATTAATAGACATCGAAACAGAATTATACAATTTCAAAACAGGATTACAAAGCATAGGAATAATAAAGAATGAAAAAGATCTAGAGAATATAATAAAAATTCTAGATGAGACAGAGATAATTGGAGAAAAACCTTTAAAGCACTGGGAAAATAACAAAGTGATGTGTAAATTAGACATAATAAACCCAACACACAACAACAACAATCCAGTATAATCCCACTTAGTGGGGTCTGGAGAGGGTAGTGTGTACGCAGACCTTACCCCTACCCTTTGGGTAGAGAGGCTATTTCCAAATAGACCCCCGGCATCATTCCCTCCAAGAACTTCCTACCTTTCTCTTGGGGAGACTCGAACTCACAACCTCTCGGTTAGAAGTGGGGGTTGCTTACCATAAGACCAACCCCTCTTGTCTAAGACATAATAAATCCAGAATATATAATTAAAACAGCTTCAACAGAAGCTACAAATGAAGACGTTGAAGACTTTAAAACTCAAATTAAAGAACTTATGGACTTAAGAAACTAAAAATTTAATATTAAAAGAAAACGGAGATAGAGATATACTAGAAAAAGATTATACATTAATAGACATCGAAACAGAATTATACAATTTCAAAACAGGATTACAAAGCATAGGAATAATAAAGAATGAAAAAGATCTAGAGAATATAATAAAAATTCTAGATGAGACAGAGATAATTGGAGAAAAACCTTTAAAGCACTGGGAAAATAACAAAGTGATGTGTAAATTAGACATAATAAACCCAACAACACAACAACAACAATCCAGTATAATCCCACTTAGTGGGGTCTGGAGAGGGTAGTGTGTACGCAGACCTTACCCCTACCTTTTGGGTAGAGAGGCTATTTCCAAATAGACCCCCGGCATCATTCCCTCCAAGAACTTCCTACCTTTCTCTTGGGGAGACTCGAACTCACAACCTCTCGGTTGGAAGTGGGGGTTGCTTACCATAAGACCAACCCCTCTTGTCTAAGACATAATAAATCCAGAATATATAATTAAAACAGCTTCAATAGAAGCTACAAATGAAGACCTTGAAGACTTTAAAACTCAAATTAAAGAACTTATGGACTTAGGTGTAATAAGGAGATCTACTTCTAAACATAAGTTAGCAGCTTTTATGGTTAGAAATCACAGTGAGATAATAAGAGGAAAAGCGAGAATGGTAATAAACTATAAAAGACTCAATGATAACACCAGAACAGATGGATATAAGCTACCTGATAAAACATAACTAATAAATAGAATACAAGGAAAAAAGATATTTAGTAAATTGGATTGTAAATCAGGATATTGACAAGTAAAAATGCATGAAGAAAGTATCGAATGGACAACATTTACTTGTCCAGAAGGGCATTTCGAATGGCTAGTAATGTCGTTCGGATTAAAAACAGCTCCACCAATTTTCCAACGAAAAATGAATAATATATTTGGTTTGTGTTAGTATATGTAGATGATAAATGAGTATTCAGTAAAGATATTAAAGAACACTTAGGACATTTTTAGGAGTAGTTCTAGGGGACGAGAAGATTAAGCTACAACCCCATATAGCTAAATTTTTTTTTTATAAATGCCAGATAAACTAAACAATATAAAAGAACTACAAAAGTTTCTAGGAATAGTAAATTATGCAAGAAATTTTATAAAAGACTTAGGGAAAAATAGCAGGACCATTATATGCTAAGACAGGATCTACAAGACAAAAACATTTTAATACAGAAGATATTAAATTCGTACAAAAAATTAAAGAAAAAATAAAGAATATTCCCGATCTAACTATGTCATTAGAAACTGACTATTTAATTATAGAAACAGATGGAAGTTTTGAGGGACGAGGAGCAATTTTAAAAGCAAAACCAAATAAATATAGTGATAAGAATACAGAAAAAATATGTGCATACCAAAGTGGTAAATATAAAGAGAAAGGAAATATGAACAGTATAGACGCAGAAATTTTAGCCGTAATCTATGGATTAAACAGTTTTAAATTATATATATTAAACAAACAATATATATATATATATATATATATATATATATATATATATATATATATATATATATATATATATATATATATATATATATATATATATATATATATATATATATATATATATATATATATATATATATATATATAAATCTTATTCAAGAGTTGTCTTTTCCTGTCTATTTCTAGTTGTTGTGATTTTATAAAATCTAAATTTTGTTCTAATTTTTCTAAAATCCTTCTTTATTTAATGTGTCCAGCCTCTACTAACTCTAATGTTCTTATAATGTTTTTATTGTTGTCTTGAATTTTTTCTCCAAAGTTTATTATTAAATCAATTAAAGTATTGTATTGTTTATCTTCAGTATGTATGTGATATATGTCCTCGAGTACTAAAATTACACTTTATTATTACCGTATTATTTTCTAATATTCTATATTTCTTTTATGGATGGATTTTCAAGTCTAAATATTCTAAGTTTTTTAAATTAGCTATTTTGTTTTATCCTAAGGGTATCCAAATTTTTTTATTCTTATCGAACTTTATTCTTTGATTTTCGAAATATATTTGTCCTTCTGTATATTGTATTTCTCACTCTAGAGCTGATATAGTTTCTGGGCTAATAATACATTTTACTATGTAACTTGGTTCTCTATCTATTTTTAATCTAATTCTTCTGTTTGTTTAGCAAATTCTAAAATTGATGTTAATAGAGTATTAGTCTTTTTTAATACTTTCTTTAATTCCTGCTTTCTCTTTACATCCCTTCTTAAAATCCAATAGTGAAATGCGATTTATTTAGTTAACGGATGTTGTTTTAACATACATATCACCCTAATGGGATATATTTTATTTTATTCTTAATTATTCTAAGATAGTTCTTTTCTTGTTCTATTTCTAAATTAATTATTTGTACTTCAAAAAGAAGAAAATTCTTAAAATTATCAGTGTTTAAATCACTTAGTTATGGTTTACTAAAAATACTTCGTTGTAGTTCTACTGTCTTTTTATATTCTATGTGATTATTTATATTTTCTATAGTAATATAGATTATATCGGACAAGAGGGGTTGCTCTGATGGTAAGCAACCCCCACTTCCAACCGAGAGGTTATGAGTTCGAGTCTTCCCAAGAGCAAGGTGAGAAGTTCTTAGAGGGAATGATGCCCTATTTGGAAACAGGCTCTCTACCCCAGGGTAGAGGTAAGGTCTGCGTACACACTACCCTCTCCAGACTGCACTAAATGGGATTATACTAGGTTGATGTTGTTGCAATATAGATTATATGATGATAACAGCTTATATATTTAGCAAAATAATGTTGTTTCATAAACGCTGAGATATGAAAATGGTTAAATTTTATTGATACAATATCAATATATAATTTAGTTTTTGAACATATTATAGGAAAAGATAATAATTTAGCAAACCATTTAAGTAGATTAAAAATTATTTTCAATTAATAAGAATATTTTACATCTACAGAATGAGACCAACAGTTCGGCGTTCAAGCCTCACCCTCAGACAAATACTTGTAGACAATATTATGTAACCTTCATTTTAAGGCACAACCCATTACAGAACAAAATAATATAGAAAGGATAATTTTTGGGAAGCATAATTTAATATGTTTTCTACCATCAAATATGTCATTTAGAGTTTTACCAGAATATGTTATAGATAGACCTCAAAGATGTTTAATTGATAACCTATGGATAACATATAATAAGAAAGACACTAAATATTTTATAGCATCTCTTAATGCATTGGGGCAATATTATACAGACAAAAATCAAGAAAAAAAATTTAAATACTATGTGGTTGTACACGGTAAGACAAATGGTATTTTTCAAACGTGGATAGAAGTATTAAACTCTATTAAAGACATACAAAAATCACTTTTTAAATGTTTTAATGATTTTAATGAAGCACTAGATTACGCAAGAGGAATACTAGGACCAAATTATTATATTTCCCCAGCACTCGGACAAAACCCAGAAAAAATCCAATACAACAACCAAAAAGATACAGATAAAATAATATCTTACGACCACTGCTCATCAACGACTGAAGCTTTCAGAAGGTTAAACCAGAAGAATGAAATCTTAGCGAAAGAAAAAACCAGACTTATGGATCAGGTAAACGTTTTAGAACAACGGGTGCATGCTTTAAAATTTGAAATAACGCAATCTCAGACTCAAGTGGTTCTTCAACAAGATACAGAGATGAATAGTTCGAAGAAGAGTTCTCCATCTCAAGAAAAAATGGATGAGAAGGGTGTGCATTCTCCAATGAATGCAGAAAAATCCACTGTATCGGATGATGATACAGCTAGTCCGGTTCAAACGGTGACCGGTAAAGACAAATAAAATCTGTTTATTGGCTGTCACTTTGCCAAAAATGAAGAAGAAGGCTCATCAAGGCGAAGGCTACCCAGAACATTAACACACGGAGAAATATTAAAGAAAAAGAATATAATTTTCAGAAAGAAAAAAATGAGAAAATAGAAGATGTAATTAAACAGACACTAGAGAATTTCTTTCAAGAAAAGGAAAAACAAGACAAACATATGATAAAAAATCCTAGTCCCAGTCCAGAAAGGTCAAGGTCGTCCAGAAAGGTCTCAAAGCTCAGGAGGAGACGATAATGAAGACCACCTGAATTATCAAGATGCTCAAAATCCATATGAAGACTACAATTCAGGAATGAGTTTTGATTCAATAGCACTACATAACTTAGACACATGAAAAAGGGTTAATCCTCAGAAACAATGAATCAAGAAAAGACATAGAATAATAATGGTGGAGCCAACATGTAGGGACCAGACATGACATAAAGAAAGATGTGATAGAAAGTAAAAATGTAAGTGGAAAGAAAAACGTGGACGACTAAATGGAATCTCTGCAAAGTCATGTGAAGATGGGACCCAATGAAGTACCCTAAAAGGCTAGAAGACAAAGATTTCTAAAAATATTTGAAGTCCATATTTCGAATCCGCTCCAAAGTTCAGCTATAAAAGCAAGACAAAGTAGAAGAAAATATCATCAAGAAAAAAGAAGGAAGAGAAAAACACTCTAAAAAAAAGCCTACTCAACCAACCTTTCCATAAACCTAAAAAACCTTTCCTTAACCACTTTGTAAAATATTTTCCTTATGAATATCCTAGTAGTCCCTCCTCTAAGCTTGTAAAATAAATAAAGATTGTATGCTTGTGTGTGATCGTTTTTAAATCTCGAAGTTTAGCAAAACTCTTTTCGGGTTTCCCGAAAGGGAAATCCCATCTCTTGTAAACATGTAAGTTACTTATGTTTATCTAAGTTATGTTCTAAGATATTACCCATGTTTTTGCATGCTTATGATATTATGCATAGTTTTTATCATTCTGTAAATGATGAAATATCACTCTTAGTATATGGTTATCTTTGTGCTTAACCATGACCAGGGCGAGGTTAAAGAAAAAAGAGTTAAGTATGAATTTAAATCTATAAAGAATTGGAGAGAAGAGATGAACATAGTAAAAAAAGTATGGAAGGGGTAATCTTAGTACATAATTATGATTACAGTGTACGTTATAAGTTATTAGAAAAAGAGAGGGAGAGTACCGAGTAGGATTTTACAACATAAAAAGTTTAAAATATTTTTACTATACTGTTAATGTCTGACAACCGTAACTACACCCACCCAGAAAGTTTTGCTAGAAGCCTTACCTCAAGTCTAGGAGAATTTATATTAGACGTAGACACCGAATTTTACTCAATAATAGACTACGCTATACATTTTATTTATACAACAGAAAATCATAAAATCTGCGTAGATATATATAATAAACAATTATATCTTATAATTAGAATACTAGAAATTCATTTATCTAGTCTTTGTAGATATTACTACTTAGAAAGAAGACAATAAGTTTATTTAGTTTTAGCTTATATATATATAAACTCAGACAGACAGACATCTGGACACATACCCCCCCCCCCCCCCCCCCGGATTGTAATTGGTACTGGAAAAAGCTCAATGAGATCAAACATGACATGAATACACGGAACTCTAATTACAAGTACTTATTGACTCCTACTGGGATATATTCAGTAAGCAGAAGTTACATTCCCTGCAAGGAACCTTAAGCAGACTAAAGGTGGCAGATTTGATCTGGAGTAGAGTAATGCTCCCAAAATACAGAGTAATTCTGTGGTTGGCAGATAGAATGGAAAGATTCAATATTCCAGTGGAGAATCCTACTCGTTGTCTATGTAGTGGACTGATAAATATATCACATCAGCATCTTTTTGCTGAATATAATTGGCTTAAGCAGGTACGAGATTCGCTGGCATTATGGACTGGAATTGCCGAGCAACAACAGGGGGTGCAATCACACCTGGAATGGATAAATAAAAAGAGATGGAAGCAATATAAAAATGAAGTAGCAGCAGCAGTGTGGGGTGCTATAATATACCACACCTTGAGAGCAAGAAACTGGAAATTATTCAGCAGTGAAGATGTAAATAGCAATTTTGTGGTGACACTGTTAAGAAAGATCATTGAAAGGATAGAGTTTTTACAAGAGTCTAGGAAAGCACATAAATGTAGATTTTTTATTCACAAATTATGTAACTAGTTTCTGGTTTTGTGGTTTTGTTGCAGGCCTGTTTAATCATGTTACTCTTCCTGGAAGGTGGACATGATGTGTAGGTGCTCTTTAGGTGTAACTGTTTGGTTGTTAATGGTAATATTTCAGAAATTTTTACCAAATATTGATAGTTCTCTACCAAGTCTACCTATTCTCAACTAGTGGATATCACCTAGTTGAGGCCATGCAAATGTGAGGCCGAAAGGTTTTCTTTCCTGGATCTGAATGAACCAAAAGACTATGCTGACCAAAAAAACCTAACACACAAAAGAGAATCCGTTTACTAGGATTAACATGAGCCTGCACTTACTCATCCTGTTGGTTCTTTTACCGGGGTTGGAGTAGTTCACAATCGACAAACTTTCTGCTGATCAAGACCTAAATAAGATCCTTGAGTTGTATGACCATCCAAACAATGTATATCCTAAAGTCAATGTACTACAGATTTCGCAAGTTCCAGAAGCTTGAAATTTACTAATTTTATCTAAAGTTATAAGCAACAGAATAAAAAGATTAGGAGGTAGGTGTTTAAATAGTACCTATCTCGGAAGAGGGTCTCCTGACAACTCAGTGGGGGTATGCATCTCCGTACTTTGCTTCATTTTGAGCTCCTCTTCATATTTCTTCAATCTCTCATTCCACATTTCCTACAACCATGTATTTATTGATTTATACAGATAATTGTGCTTATGCTTAAAAATAATTGAAGTATTGAACATATAAACGAAGAAGATCAGAAAACCTTGTACTTGAGTTCAGCACGATGCATAGCATAGAATCCAAGTATGCCTCCGAGAATGGTTCCTGTTATTATTCGAACATAACCCCATCTCGGTGATCTCATCGGCGTCGTCATCGATTCTAGTCTCCTTCTCTTCCCTTTGTTCTGCGAATCCTAACACGGAGATTGACGCAGCCAGGTGACACTCTTCAAACAAATACCAACTGTTTACGCATTCAAGAATAAAAGTACACTACTAACTGTGATGCATTCAAAACAGAGGCAGATCCAGGATTTAAATTCTATGGATTCGACGTGTAAATTTTTCAATATTGAACCCATTCTACCTTTAGAGTTATGGGTTCATATCTACTCTTTGTTACAATTTTAGTCAATTTTTACATATAAATTCATGCCCCACATCAAAAATTATGGGTTAAATTGAACCCGGTATTATTATGTTTGGATCCGCCCCTGTTAAAAAGTATAGCTGAAAATAGAACATCTACAAAATGCAGCTCCATAGACCATTCTCAGTTTTTAGCTTTTACTAATCTAGTAGAATGGGTCAACGGAGCACCTATCAACTTACCCAAAATAAGTGCAATGTAGTCGTAGTAGGGGAAAATATACCAACTGTTTCTTCTAAAGATCAGTAAATAGGACCATCATAGGGTCAAAATTTACGAACCTGTAACGGTAGCAGCGACGACGGGAAAGTATTTGTCGTAATTAGACCAAAGACGTTGGTACAATTTGGGATGCTTGCAACTTTACCTCCAATAAAGAAAAAAGATTCGGAATTGTTAGAACTTGGAAATGGAAATATTTCTGAAACACAGAAGCAAGATTTTCTCCTACCTCTGACAATGGAACTTCTAGTGTGTCTGTGGGCGGAAGACGAGAGGGTTTGTTAGCTGAGGTTGATGAACGGTTTGATGGTTTACCTTCTTGTTATATTTAATAATATGTGCCCCTTTCCGCAATAAATATGAGTGTTATTTAACTTATTTTCTAGGGTTATCCTTTTTGTTTTTGTTTTCCCGGAAAAGGTTAAAAATATTACTAAATTATTAGAAAATATTTAAAAATAATCTTCATTTATTTATTTGACTAAACATACTTATTCATACACTTTTTTGGTTAATTTATGGCCTTTGACCGTTAGGTCAATACTGAATTAGAAATAATTATTATTCTTTTTATAAAACTTAAAAAAATGTTTTACAAAATATTTTTATTTTTGTAAACTAATGTAGACTAGTCCACTAATTTAGTAAAGTTTTCTTTTATTTTTTCCAATCTTTGAAAAAACAATTTAATTTTTACAAAAAAATATATTTGTTTTTTCATTTTTTATGCTTTTTTAAACCATTATTTTTGCAAAAATTGAAAAGAATTGTAAAAACTGAAAAGAAATTATTTTTGACAGAATATTTTCATTTTTTAATAATTGAAAAGAATATTTTTAACAAAATATTTTCGTTTTTGAAAATACTTTTTTCATTTTTTCGGTTATTTTAAAGAATTGTTTTTTTGTAAAAACTAGAAAAAGATTGTAAAAACTGAAAAAAATATAACTGGGATTTTAAAAAAAATGAAAAAAATGAAAATAGGAGTCAGTTTGTGATTTTTTTAAAAAATGGGTCGGATAAAAAAATAAATAGATCGTTTTAATCTGGTGCTGCCACATGGTACTCCATTCAAAATATGAGTATTTTTTGTTAAGTATGATAGTAGGGGATATAGATAACCCAGAGTTAGATGGAAGTGGCACGTTTTTTTAGTTGAACTTTTTATTTGTGTCGGGTCAATGTTTGGGGTGAGTTAGTCCGAAAATTACTTCGTCATTGCGCGTTTCATCTATTATAGTTTAGGTGCTTTCTCGTGTAGTTGTCATTTTATAAACTTTATGTAAATATATTAAAGGTATACATGAATCAGGTTAGTTCGATTTTTAAAACCAAATTAATTATATTGGTTTAAATTAGTTCGAATTTATCGGATTTCTCGTATTTTTTTTTTGTTACATGAATAATATGTCAATTTTACTTGATAAAATTTTTTATAAGTAAATATATATTTAATAAAAATGACGAAATATTCTTATGGAATAACCTTTTTAGTAGCACATGATAGTTATTTTCTTAGTTGTCTGACAATAACTTTCCGTTTGATATGCACTTTCAAGGTTAATCAAAATTAATAATTACATATAAAAATTAATATAATACCTAAATAATAATAAGTACTATTTAATTTTCAATTATCAGAAAACAACTTCAACAACATGAAAGGCAAGAATTTTATTAGATCTTGATATATGAAAATGAAAGAAAAAAGAAATTGACACATTACATGATAAGAAAGTGATCATACAACATAATATTTAAAGTTAAAAATGGAGCACTTCATATTTTACGAGAATCCTAAATATTTTTAGATATTTTTTACAGAAAATTCTATATAAAATCTTCCAAGTATATATAAAAATTATATATTTATATGTCGGTTTGTTTCAGATTTTTTTATTCAATACCAAGTCAAATCAAACCAAACCTCAATAGATTTTTTAATCAGTACTTTTGACTTTTAGATTTAATGCAGTTTGTACACCCCTACATAATATATATTCTCATCTATGCAATCACTCATTTGTTCGAGTATAGATAGAACTAGTATCATTTATCTGGCTAATAAAAAGTGCCATAGTGCCACAACCCTGATAGAAAAAGTAGCTTCGCCATAACAATATCTTTTCTAAAATAACTTTTTTTGAAAAATACTTTTAATAAAAATACTTTTTACAAACTTGGTGAAACATTAACTATTATCTGACAGTGTTTTTCAAATAAAGTATCTTTAAAAAATTACTTCTCAAAATAAGCTAATTTAATAAGCTTGGCTAGTCAGGCTAGCAATCTCGGTCTAAAAGTTCCAACATAAGGCAGTTCGAAGGAGAATACTGAACGAAATATCTGGGAAGGGGTGAAGAAAGAGGGAAAAAGAGGTAAACGGCTGTTTCATTGAAGCTTCATGTTACAAATCTTACAACATACATACAGCAATATTCACAAAACCACACCTATATCTCTTACACTACACCATCCAATACAATTCTATTCCCTTGGAAAAATATGTGGGAATGTACAAAGGAGCCAACGCTCTCACTGGTACACTTTCATGACCCCATGTTCTCTATATTTTTCTGTATATGTAACATATATGTATTACATGGAACACCAAATAACTTGGAGCATCCAAAACATCAAAGGTGTCGGGCTCTAGTAGTGTTTACACTTTAATTGCTGCTGGCTTCCCCCTCTTTTCTCCTCAGCTTTAACGATCTTTGCCCAGGTTGCTGCTTCATAGAAGCACCTACTAACAATAATCGAGACATAACATAGGCCAATAGTTCTTCATGATGAGAAAATGTAAAATCCAAATGAGCATACCCAAACTCATTATATGACACCTCCACACCTGCATCCTTCATCAGCTTATAATGTTTCCTTACCATGGATGGCCTGATGACCTTGTCCTTTCGCCCAGCAACAAGATCAACAGGAATATCAATAAGGGAATAATACTCCCCCAAATCTAAAGGTTTAGGGGTACCATAGGCTTCCATGTTTGCAGCCGCACTCCCATAGTCAAACATTATAAACTTCCGATCGTGCTTGATCTGCGCCAAATGAAGCGCCACACGGAATGAAACAGCTGGCATATCATTCATATTATAGTGCGGCAACCCTAAAACTCCAACCCAGTTTGAACTGTCTCCACCAACCCCATAGCTTATGAGAGTTTGCACAAGGCCTCCAACTGCTGGTAAGTTGTGGAAATCACGGGCCAACTTGTTAAGCAGCATGCGGAAAAAACGAGTGGGTATATAGAAAGCTGACACAAAAGGGGCAAGTAGAGGAGACAATAGTAGGAATAAGTATTCCATCATTGTGAATACAGGATTGGAATCATGATGAAACCCAGCAGGTGATAATAAGATTAATCTTGAAAGTCTATGGGGCTTTTCCTCAATTCGACATGTTAGGACGTACATTAGAATAGCAGCTCCTCCCAAACTATGGCAAATCGCACAAAGTTTGTAAGGTTGATCATTGTTGCTCTCTTCCTCCACAGCTTTTTGGCTATTTTTCAGTTCAGTAACTTTTGTTTTGTGGATCTTCTCTATCATTGCAGGTATATCATGAGTCCCATGCTCATTTATGGAGTACTTCCAGTACCTGCATGAACATCCACATTTAGGAACTAAAGTAACTTGATAGCGATTCAACAATCACCAAACACACAAAATATGAAGAAACTTTTTTTTACAAAAAGAAGTCTAACGACATTTTAGACATGATGGGAGCTGCATGAAGTAATACACTTACTGGTGCGAGGATATGTTCTTGTTAACATGCTCTCTTGAGACCAATCCACGGAAATTTCCTAGGAAAACATCATACCCTGTAATCAAGAAAGACAAGCTTGAATACTACATAATTATCTCAGGAGAGTTTACAGTATATGCACACCCAAAAAATTAGGTGACACAACAGCACAAAGGACAAACCTTGATCATAGGCTGCAAATGCTGGAGAACCAACAACTCCATTTGATACCCAACTATAAGTCAAATCACCAAGTGAGAGATTAAATAGAATAAATAACGATGCAATTGACAGTTAGAACTGATCATAGCCTTAAATCTTAACGATGCAATTGAAAGTTAGGACTGATCTACACAGTATTAAGGAAGGAAAACATAAGAACTAAAAATTGAAGGACTACTAAGTCTCAATGCAACATAGATCATCGACAAATGCCTCCTCAATTTGTATGATTTGGCGGGTACAGGATATAATATGCACAATCCACAAGATCAAAGTGCCAGATATAGTCGATCTCATCCTCAGACGGTATAAATTGATAGCCTATACCAGTTCTAGACCTTCATCAACGCCCATATGGAAAATAGACCCTCTCCAGGCAAAAATGTTTCTTGAACTCCCTGCTCAACATTCCATAATCCTAGTCCTTTATCCCAACTCCCTAGCAAACTAATTAGCGCATACGCATATCATAGTTTGATCTACTTAGAAACCCGTGACGGGGAAAAAAGAAAAAAATCCATAGTTGTTCGAAGTGTTGCTTAGACAGTCAACTGACATAGAACCAGTGATTTGGTACTTCCCAAGTCCTTCTACCTGATCGACTTTGTCATTTCACCCAAAATATCATGCAGTAGTTACTTATAAGCCTACCGGATCTCAAAGGACAAACTTGCAATTTATGCTGAGACATCAATGTTATCCCAAGCATGCAACAAGTTGAATACGCCAGTTAAGAAAGGGAAAATGATTCTGAAGAGTTAGAAGAGATGTTAGGCTCACCCCATGGATGAATCAAAAACCCCATGTTGTAGATAAACAACCTTCCGAGCATCACGTCTGCAAAATTAAGTTCGAAACATCAAGCAATATCTGTAAATGGGCATCCACCTTAAAGCTATGATATAAAGTAGTGATGATGATCACAAGAGAAATGCAAACCTTGGAATTCTCTCCAAAAGGAGAATATATCCATCACCAGTAACCACACGAAGAGCTTCATATGGGTATCTACAAAGGAAAGAGTAGCATCCTGAGAATAACTGGGATGCCAATTTTATTTGAAAAGCAAAGCATTGTTTAGTAAAGAATACGAAGGGCTTAGAACATGCTTCAACAGTCTAGAGGACAATATCTACCCAAACAACACTGGTTGGTCCAAAAATAAAACTGGCCTGTTTACAGTTGTAATCTCAAAAAAAATTGTAATATAATTCTTGTCCAAAAAGAAGTATGTCCAATATATTTAGAGGTCATTATAACTTAAAAGTTAGTATTTCAAGAAAATAAACACTCTCTATGTGCACTGGATTAGTTACAGCAGACACTAACACAATAAAAGTACAAAGAAGATGCTACTCTTATCCAGCACTTTATAGACCTTTAAAGAATTTGGTGAAATATTTTAGATCCAAACTTTAAAAATATATCCTCTTACCAACAAACTTAAGAAATATTTAAGAAGAATTTGACATGTCTGATCCCTTGAACTGTGTCGGCAAGATTTTTTTAGAAAAAAGACAACTGTGTAGGCCAGATCTTAGAAGAGGTAAAATGCAAGCAAAAACCCTCACCCAAGCTCTGTAATGACATCTTGACATGTCCGAGCATCTGTATTGAGGGAATTAAAGCCTGTCTTCCGTTCTCTAGGAGTAGGATCACTCTCCGCGAGGGTATCCACAGGAACAGAGACACCTGAACCAACAGAGGGAAGATCCTCGCGACCGCTGTTATAAGAAAAAAACCACTTCACCACTTTCTTCAAGGTGCCTATTGGTGACAGAAGACAGTGTGCTGCCTTGTCAACAAATTCAAAAACAGCCTCAATGGTGATCTCAATTGCTAAATGGAGATCCTGCATATAACAAAATTAGACCAAGTCATATTCATAAGAACGTAAGAGCAGAAAACAAAAACAAATAGAATATACTGGACAGGACAAGGTAGTTTCTAAGAAGACACAATTTTTTATTTTCAGTTTCCTCCTCCCGAACTCCAATTATTCTTCACTTTTGGTATTGTTTAGGCAAGTAGGATGAGCGAAGAAGAAACAGGAACGGGTGTTGAATAAAAGAATAAACAGAGAGTATTAAGTTGTTAGTGAGAAAACCAATTCTGGAGTTAGTTCAGCTGTTTGGTTTCTTCTGATTGACATAAAAACCATCGAATTACTCAAATCCAACTTTTTTAAGGTTGACCCCAGTGTCAGAAGGCTCCCGCTAAAGTAGGCTCGGGAGAAGACGAATGTAGGCAGCCTTCCCTCCTTTATGGAGAGGCTGCAAGTTTCAAACCCTAGTTGCCAGTAGAAACACATAGCACTCCTCTGTCGCTCCAAGGCCCAACTTTTAAGGTCTGATTTTCCATGACACCAAAAGGGTAAATAGGAAAAGTTAAAGCTAAAAGTCAAAATACTTCTTGTTTCACTCTGTTTTCACCTCATATTTTCTGAATTAAGAAATTTCAAATTGCTTTTAATGTTAGCCCAAACCTGCAGTCTTCCATTTATTGAGTTATAAGAAATGCTTGCCAGGCCATAGTCCAAAGAAACAACCACAACAATAGCATGATTCTTTTACAACCTGTATTACTTAAGGTTGAAAGTTGCAGCAGTTGTCTTTCCCTTCTTGTATAGCATCAGTCTTTCACCCATAAACCAAACACGTCTCCGATTTCTTCCTCTTGTAGATTGCTTAAAACTGAAAGATTCACTATACAAATCCGCAAACACAAAATGATCAAGACCGAAGCTCATCACCAACCCTTTCTTCACCAACTTTCATGGCTTCTTTCTTTTTTTGCCCGCCTCCGCAATCACAACCCGACTTATCATGAATAAACCGAGAGTATATTTTTGTCTCTTTCCATTTTCAATCGAGATATGTTCTTTGCAGCCCATCACATTTCTTCCTCCATGTAACTTTTCCTTTTACTTTTGTGATATAGTATTTTTTTTTAGGAAAAAAGATATGTCGCATCGGATCCGAGGCATACCAAAAAAGGGAGGTGAATTATCTCCCTCCCTCACAGACTCTCTTCAGAATTTGTCTAGGAAATTCTAGATGAAAGAAAGTGAAGGTAGCAGCTATGCACACTTACATCTAGTGAATGTTGGAATATTTTTGAGTCCTCCCCCTCCCCTTCACACTTCTGGGAGTAGATTGGAGAAGACAGTTAATAAGTCTTCCCATTCTTTGTTCCTTTTTCCTTCTATCTTTCAATTTGCTACCCTTTCTGTGAATATGGTTCACCTAATCACCTCTCCTTACGTAGACTAGAAGTGTAAGGTAAATTGGCATGTTCAAACATTGGCCAGACAAAGATAACATGAGGAATCACGGATAGCCAATGAGCTGTCAAACCTACCACCCACCCAACCCCCAACCCCCAAAAAAAACAAAAAAAGAAATTACTGGATGAAGAGTAATGTTGTATGAAAATGTCAAACAAACCTCCACGACACCACGTCTTCTGTCAGTGGCACGCTGGACAACATGATCCCTTAGTGTCTGTAACCTCTTCCTCGCTTGTACATGGGAAGACTGGAAACTCTCAGATGTACGGGAGACTCTGCTGCCCGTACCCAAAGCACAGAGATACAAAGGTATGCCCAACATAAATTTAATTGGGAATAGGAGCCATGAAATGATGTATCTGACCCAATGCATCCAGTGCCTGTTCCGCCTTGAAAGACTGCGAGCTCTAGATACCCGAGAACTTTGTGACAGTGGAGATGGAGGACAAATGTTACTATCAGTATATTCTTCTTCTTCTGATGATGAATAATCTACACTCGAGGAGGTATCAGAATCAATAGAAAGTTCATGAATGAACTGGTTAAAAGAAGAGGCACCACTGTGATCACCAAAAAGGTAGATGTTAATACAGATGCATTATTCAAAAAGAGCTAAGTTCGAAAGCCAAAACAGGGGTAAGATGGGAAAGAAGATAAAAACTCACTTCTCCATCCACTGTGGAAGCCGAGGTCCACGAAATGTTGGACGAAGCTCCCAACCATGTATGCCTTCAAGAATGGTAGATTTCCCGGGCAATATTGTCAATAATAATGCTGACACTCCATTAATCAATCTCACAACATTAATTCAGTGACTCATAAGTCACTGTCTTAACTGACCTGAAGAAATGTTGACAAAAGACAGAAACATTAAATAATGCATCAATAACCATATTTGCTGAAGAAAACAGAGTGAGAGTAACCCTAAGGATTTCAAGATGAATAAAAATTACAACATATGAATGAAAATAATACTGCTGAACATGAGCTACCTGTATGGTTAATGACTTCTGAGCTCATTCAAATCTATCCGCCAAAAGTAACTATTCTCACTTGTAAAGAAATGGTAGTGCATTAGGGTATTTACAGACATTGAGCTTATTATGTTGCAGTGCACTCAACCAATGCCCTTAAGGCAATCATCACAATGAAAAACGAATTTTGCAATAATTTCCCATCTATTCCACCGAAAAAATAGGGGCGATCATAGCCGAATCTATTCACGAAACAACTGTTATATTGGTTTGACTTCCATGATCCCACTTCTTGCTACAATATTGCCATTAGCCTGCTACTTGAATGGCATCAAGAGCAAAATACAAGCAGCTAGAGGTTTGTTCATTAAAATAGACATCCTCCCCCCGGATCTCTTCTAGAAGAAGCGACTTAATTGCCGAAGCAGTTACAGGGAAGGAATAAATATAGTGGAAACTTTTTTCTCCTTCCAGCTAAGGGAGCAAGAGAATAACCAATCACAGATTTCCAGATCATAAATACAAGTCTAGAATGTTGTTAAAAACGGTTTTAAGTGTCAACTTAGGAGAGATACAGATATCTTATTTGAATACACCAACACGATCTTTTTGAGTAGAGGTAAGAATTATATCTCGCCTAGCTCTCCCTTTTTCTAGACAAGAGGGGTTGCTCTGATGGTAAGCAACCCCCACTTCTAATCGAGAGGTTGTGAGTTCGAGTCTCCCCAAGAGCAAGGTGGGAAGTTCTTGGAGGGAAGGATGCCGGGGGTCTATTTGGAAACAGCCTCTCTACCCAAGGGTAGGGGTAAGGTCTGCCTACACACTACCCTCCCCAGACCCCACTAAGTGGGATTATACTGGGTTGTTGTTGTTGGTGTTGTTGTTGTAGCTCTCCCTTTTTCTCTCGATTAATTCTAGTACTTTCATATGCACTAATAGTATTGAAAGAAATACAAGCCACATCAAGTTCACTTCTTCGAGATTTAGCTTGAGATCAACGTGATATATAGACATAAACGATAGTCGCCAATCTGCAACATCGTGCTCCCAAATCTGCCCCAATGTTCTACCGCAACAACAACAGCAGCTAAGCGGCTACGCCTCAATCTCAAACAAGTTGGGGTCAGCTATATGAATCCTTACTTTCTTTTTTTAAGCTCAACTCATCTATCATAACAAAATAAAATAGCAGTAAAAGTAACAAAAAAAAGTTATATATATATATATGAGGGGTTGCTCTGATGGTAAGCAACCTCCACTTGCAACCAAGAGGTTGTAAGTTCGAGT
Source organism: Nicotiana benthamiana (assembly GCA_034376525.1). Lineage (NCBI taxonomy): Eukaryota > Viridiplantae > Streptophyta > Magnoliopsida > Solanales > Solanaceae > Nicotiana > Nicotiana benthamiana. The sequence continues at coordinate 8,739,711 of CM067325.1, forward strand.
TTCCCCAAGAGAAAGGTGGGAAGTTATTGGATGAAAGGATGCCGGTGGTCTATTTGGAAACCTCTCTACCCTAGGGTAGGGATAAGGTCTGCGTACACACTATCCTCCCCAGACCCCACTAAGTCGGATTATACTATGTTGTTGTTATATATATATATGTATGGAAGTTCTCTAGCATCTAAAACATATTACCAACTAGTAGATATCACCTATATAGATCTTTTTCTTCCATTGTGCTCTGTCTTTAGCTAAGTTTGCATTGATTCCGGGGGTTCCCATCGTTCTACTATCGTTAGATTGGTATGCATTTTCATTTCTAGTTCCTTTCTTGAAGATATGACCCTTTACATCTGTCCAATAATGTCCTCCACGTCATGAATTTATTATGCAAAAGATGAATTGATGTTGTCATGCCTGGTCGCGGTAAACGGTAATAGTCTGTTAATTTAGCATTCTACTATAATAACGAGATACATGCCATCACAATTCTATTTCTTAGACAACTAAAACTCAAATTTTGTCACTTTTTTCTGCACATACGGCGTAGAAGATCATATCATAATTAATACTAGTAATCTGTTAATGTAGCTATCCAACTGTGCCTATTCTTCAATATCAATTTGCTTCGTATATACAGAAAACATAACATAAGTACACGCTCACACGCATATACTTACATATATTTACGTCTAACATTCATTTTTCAATTGCACATTTATCTTAACCTTATATACTACCACAAAATCTCTAACCAAAGGTATATTACAACTCAATATATCGTGTATTTTTATTTTCTTAAGCTCTGGCTGATTAACTAAACCCAAAAAGATGCTTCAAAGCAATATTCACATTCTTCGTTTCTGATAAGAGTGGTGTCCAAGCCAGCTTGGAAGGTAACAGGTAAATCTATCCACCAAGACTTGAATAGATGGAAAGAATTCATTAATGTCTTTGTCTCTGTCGCTACTTAACCCACTTCATTGATCACTGGGCCAACTTATTCACAATCTTGTTAAAAACTAATTGCAAAGAATCAACACATCACCACTTCACTGTAGAATAATCAATCAATCAAATTCATCTTAATCCAATATCAGTTGGGATCAACCACATACATCTCTCAAACATCTACTCATCCATTTCATTCCAATTGGAACGAGAATATGCCTGAATACGCATACGGGCATCCATGTAGATGTACATCAATGTAGTAGTATCAGGTGCTTGAGTATTTATACACATAAAGAAGGAGAAATGAAAACTTACTCTTTGGTGACAGCGAGGGTATGGTCAACGAGCCGTTGCATCGGTTGTGATTAGATTTGGTAATTACAACAAATAATCAATACCGATTCAATCGATATAACTCCTGGAAAAAAGTAATCAAACTGTAAAACTATTTACCAAAATGCTCTGGAGACAGAGAAGGGGTCCGAGTCCGATAAATGGGATTCGTAGCTACAACACCGCCTATTCTTCCCGTCCAGGGAAGTTATGGTCCCATTTTACATTCCGTGGTTGGATATAATAATCCCTGTCGCTTTCGAAGTTCCTCCTACTGACGTGTCATTGACTCCACGTTTACGTTTATATCCATTTGAGATACGCATATTTCCTCATATTGCAAATGCAGTCCCTGAATTAGTTGTGAATGACGAGTTTCTGACATTTCTTTAAATTATACTGATAAGTTCTAGAATCGAGTTAGCTGGTTATGTTAGATATATGATAACAGCATTTGTTGAAAAATAAAGAGAAAATACGAGATACATCAAATATTTATGTTATGTTTATCATTATTAGTTATTTTCAAAAAATTTACCATCCGTAATTATATTTGAATGTTATTGCATCCAAATAAAAGGTTAATTATTAGAATTGAAACAAGAGTTTAGTTGGTTAGAATGTCCATTTAGTTAATGGAGGTCTTGAGTTTGACTCTCAATAAAGAAATTTTATTTTTTTTGTATTTCGTATTTCAACTTAATTATATTCGTTGTGCGCAAACAATATAGCTTGTATCCTTTGTATGTATATTATATATTCGTTGTATTTTTTGTATAAACTTTCATATTTTGCCTTGAATACAGTTGATACATATCGTATTTATTGCGCGTTTAAATACAAGTGATACAAGTTAGTACCAATTGAGTAATAGTTATATATGCTAATCAGGCAAACTATAGTCATTAAACTCTAAATTATAGTAGTTTATGAAAAATCCTCAAAAATAAATTTTATTGTAAGAAAATATTTTTTGGTGTTTCTAGAGAGTTCGTTTTGGAAAATGTATTTACAAAAATTAAAAATAATATTAAGGCTTTATAATATGCCTAAACATAAGGCGATCTTACGATGGTAAAAATAAGCCAACATTACGTTTGAAAGGTGTAAAGCTTGCCAATTTCATGCTAACTCCATACATTAACCACTTAAAATATTATATCAACTGTTGCTTCTTGGCCATTTGATACTTGGGGTTTGGATGTTGTTGGTCCATTGCCAAAGTTCATCTAACATACCGATGTCATATTTTGTAGTTTTATGGTGTATTTGGTATAACGAAAAATATTTTTCGTAAAAAATATTTTCAAGAAAATAGTTTTTTGGAAAATAATAATAATCTTATACTTTTTTCGGTGTTTAAGTATGCAAATTAAGGAAAATAACTTCTTAAGGATATTTATAAACAATTTAGTTACAATAAACATAAAGCCATATATTTTCGAACCAATAACCTTCTGAACCCACAAATTTCATAAACTTCAAAACTGCTAAATTTTTTAAATCATGAATTTTTGAACCCGTAAACTTTATAATTTCCAAACTCGTAAACTTCTAAACACATAAACCTCTGAACTCATAACTTTGGAACTTGTAAAATTTCGACCTATAAACCGATGAAAAAATTAAAACTGAAAATATATTAAAAAAATATTCTTTGGGGGGTGGGGGAAAGGGGTGGGTGTGGGGAAGGAAGGGAGAAGGGGTAGGGGTTGGGGTGGGGTGGGGTGTAAAGAAAAACGAAAAAATAAAAATAAAAAAAATTCAAAAAAAACTTTTTTTGTACGGGGGGCAGTTGGGGGTGGGGTTTGGAGGGGATGGAGTAGAAAACGAAAAATAAAAATTTGAAATTATAAAAAGAAAATACTAAATTTTTTTGGGGGGTGAGGTAGGACTGTAGGAGTGAGAGGTAACAAGGTGGTGATGGAAAAAAAGAAGTCTTTTTTTTATTGGAGAGAGGGGGTTGGATGGATAGGCATGGGTGGGGTTGGTTGGGGCGGGTGTGGGGGTATGAGTTGGGTTGGTAAAAGTAGGGAAGGTTCTGAACGAGTTTTTGAAAAATATTTTTTTTTTCTAGATAAGAAAAATATTTTATTCTAATTGGAGGAAAATAAATTAATAAACAAATATTCTCCAAAAATATTTAAACCAATAAAATATTAAAAAACTAAAAATCTTTTTCTGAAAAAATATTTTCCTTCTTACTAAACACACCCTTAATGTAAACACCAGATCAAACGTGAGTGAATCTTTTAGTGTAACAACAATATACAACCAACTTCAAGTATTTGATTGCTCTAACTATCTGCCGTAACACTGGATAGAGTAGTAATCGTGTAATTAATTTGCCACCTACACTTGCAAGATGCAGGACAATGGATAAAATCCAGCACCATATACTCACCTCAAAATTTAAAGAGGAAAAAGTAGGCAGATTTTTGGCGAAATGACTTTCCGATTATTTAAATTTGCATTAGTTTGGAAAGCTGATATATAAATTTTTGAGTTTTTCATTTGAATATTTTTACTTGAGAAAATGAATATTAATAAACATATTTGAATGTGATCAATTGCTGTTAATCATGGTTATAAAGCGCGTGAATACAATAAAATTTTGATGAAAATAAATAAAAAAGATCCATTTGTATTTATTCTTCCCGGTAGCCTTACCTCTCCCTTTTCTTCACTCAAAATTTTTGATAAATCACACTACAAAGCTCTATATTAAACCGCCATATTTGTTTAATCTTCAATTTTTCATTATTAATTACACTCCAAAGCTCAATATTAGAGAAAAGTCTACACCCATTATCATAAAAATAAACCCATCGAATCAAGGAAGATGAAAAAATCTGGTCTAATTTTGTAGTATGAATGAGTCAAAAGAAATTGAAAAGCAAATAGTGTTTGCTTCTTTCTAATTTGTTGAAATTATTTTTTGATTTATTGAAAAAAATTGGGTCTGATTTCGATTACGTTGCTGCTTTCTGATTTGCTGATTTTTTAGGAAAAGTTGGGTCTAATTTCAATCATGGTAAAAGTTATTCATTGTTTCATAATTTTTCTTTTTGATCTTTGGAGATGACATTTTTTGTCTCTTAGTTTGGGTGATATTCTCCTTGTAATTTTAGGTGGTAAAATTGCATATGGTTCATATTTTCTTGGTGAGAAAATGATAAACAATGATAGTGAAAGGTATGGGATAGAATAGAAAAAAGATAATCGCCGGAGCCGTTAATGATAAAATCTAAAAAAATTCAAATCCATCTCCAGTTCGGTAAGATTTTTCCTGCGGGTTTTGAGGGAGTGGAAGGGGTGTGTAAAATAAATTAATTTGATTAAAAAAAGTGGAACCTTGAACATACAGGCGTTAACAAAATATGAATGAACGGATGATGTGGCAATAAAAAATATTAACTTAAATACATGCCAGCAGCAATTGAACAACACGTACAATCAAACTTGTTTATTAGTAGCCATTTCCTTAAGTAAATGTGTTCAAATGAGAAACCCAAAAGTTTATATATCGACTTTACAAACTGATGCAAATTTAAGTAGCCAGGAAGCCATTTCGTCTTTTTTCTTTAATTCAAGAAACATCCTATGTTGTGTGATAGCCCACCGATCTAAAATCCTATCTAAATATGAAATATGGGTGTCAAATGGACTGTTTAGGTTAACTTAAACATGTTAAAATACTCATTTAAAGATAATTGTAATGCAAAAAAGTTTAAGTATGCCATTTAAACTGTCTTGTAGCTTGTTTTGAACTTTGAAGTCGTACCGTAATCCAAGTAGTGATAAGAATGAACCTTGGGCCTAACTCAACCTCAAAAGCTAGCTTATGGGGTGAGGATTGCCCAAGCCATATAAGGAGACCAAGGACCTCAAATCCCTCCGATGTGGGACAACTCAACCCCCCCCCCCTCACGCCCAGATCTCTGGAGCGTGGACAACATAAATGGGGGCTCAACATCGGTAACAATAATTGGGATGTGCCTGACTCTGATATCATGATAAGAATGAACCTTCGGCCTAACTCACCCCCAAAAGCTAGCTTATGAGGTAAGGATTGCCCAAGTCATATAAGGAGACCAAAGACCTCAAATCCTTTCGATGTGGGACAACTCAACAAGTAGATTCAATATTTTGGAAGGATTGATTTAGGTTAGGTGAATTAAACATTTGTTGGACAACGTTAATCTAAAACAGAAATACAGTTGGATAATAGCTTGTTATGTGAAAACTGAAAAGTCCTCCAGTTGGATAACATGTTTTACTTGGAAAAAAAAACATATTCAGCCGATAGCAAAAGAAAACTACAACGTGAAAGTCGACAAGTAAGTCGTGATTTCAGAATATTTTCTTGAATCTAACTTTTATGTGAAGTATTAGAAACTGTTTGACTACGCTAAGACCAAAATTAGCAAATAATGGTCGGGAAGTAGGAAAAGAATATAGAATGTGGTAGAACAAAGGGGAAAAAATAGCATAAATCAGGTCGTGTGACATATGAGATTCAACCACCATTAATAAAGTCGTGTTCGAACTTTAAAAATGAAATTGTATGGGAAAAATTGAGTTAATTTTTACACGTAAACGGGTCAAAGAATGAATGGATAAAAAATAGTTAAAGAGATACGAGTTACAATAGATACGGATAGAGATTGAAGAGACTCGATGCTCGTGCCTCTTTATATTCGAAAGTCAAGATAAGAAAATGAACCTGATAGTAAAAGAGGGTACAATACGTACTATCAGTAATTAATAGGCATTAATTACATAAAACGATAGAGAATCTGTGTTGAATTACAATGATTGCCAATTATAACATAACATTAAATGTCATTAATAGTCTATAATGTCCTTATTATGACCGAAATAAAACGTATCACCTAAAAATAGCTATAAAAGGGGAAGACTGATCATTTGTAAGTAGGGTTGTACAAAGAAAACCGATAAACCGCACCAACCCGATAATCCGAGAAAAAAACCTGACTATGGTTTGGTGTTGGAAAAAAAACCCGACCATAATTGGTTTGGTTTGGTTTTAACTAAAGAAAGGCAAATCGAAACCAAACCAACCCGACATTACATTTATATTAATTTTAGATATATTTAATATATAAATATACTTATTGTAATATAATTTATAAATATTTCTTAAAAAATTTCATAATTTTATCTTTTAAGGTATTATTTCAAGGTTTGATTTAGAACTTTTGAATGGTCCAATAAGTTTTATAGCCATTAATATTTGTAAATTAAATAATGCTAGCAATCAACACTAATGCTAACAAAAGACATTCAATTCAATATTACGAACGGGAATGTATTAAATGTCTATTTTTTATTTTTGCAATAATTTAGATACAAATACATAACCTATTTTTATTTTTCTTTTGCTTTTAGGCATATAATTAATATTCCTTCATTTGTCTATCTAGTTTAGCATGAATTAGTGCTTTTAGATTATGTTTATTTTTATTATGCTTTTTAATTAGCAATATTTATAGTACATAATTTTATTATTTTTTATTGTTGAATATTTTAGGATAATATCATGAGTCATGACATATCTCATATTTTGTATTATTTTCTTGAAAAATACTTTATATAGTTGTATCTTACTAGGATTAAAGAAATATTTTGAGCATACGTTATATATTTTGTTCTACAAAGATTTTACCGGAAAAAAATTCGAAAAAACCCGAATAACCCGAAAACCCGAAAAAGTCCGAGAAAAACCGATATTGAAAACCCCGAATTTATTGGTTTGGTTTGGTCTTTAGATTTAATAAACCCGACACAATTGGTTTAGTTTGGTAATTGAAAAATCCGAACCAACCCGGTCTATGTACACCCCTATTTGTAAGACACAAAATATTATTGGAATACATTGATTTAATTTGCATTCAGCTATTATTTTTTCAATTATTATTATTTCTATTTGATTATCAGTAACCCGAGTTCTTCTAAAATAAGCTTTGACCGAAGTTCTAATTTTTGGTTAAATAAATTGGTTCTGTTAGCGGGAATCTGATAATCATTTTGCTTTCTTAAGTCAATTCTCTTATCAAACCACTTAATATGTCGAATATCAACAGCAACAATCAACAAAATCTTTAGCAACAAGAAAATAACATGGGTGATAGGACCCCACCCCCTTTACCACGTGATTCACAACGTCAGTCATGAGAAGGAACTCCAGATGGCTCTGAGACAAATAATGGGGTTGCAAATTAAAATGGAGTCGATGAAAATCAAAATGCTGGAGTTGCGAAATAACAAGCATTTGATGTGCCCTAAAAAATCTAATTGCTCAACAAGTCAGTAATGCTCTCTATACTTTTACCAGCCAGTTGACAGTTGCGCCACCAACACCAACTCCGAATCAGAATACTTTGAAATACCCACGTTCTGGGCTCTTTCATTCAAACATTGGTGGAACTCCGAGCGTATCTCGTAATGGCAAACCAGGTAACATAGTTAATTCTGATTTACAAAACTTAGTTCTAACCCTGCATAAGTAGCTTAAGAAACAGAGCAATCGCATAGAGCAAATACCTGGAGTACCATTTGTATTCAAAAGGAATAAACATGGATAAATACTCTCAACAACCATAGCAGCCTAGTGTTGCTCAGGTTCCAATTCCGAAGAAGTTTAAGATGCCTGATATTCCAAAGTATGATGGCACAACTGATCAACGGGACCACGTAACTGCATTCACAATTGGTGTAAAAGGCAACGATTTAACCGAACAAGAAATTAAATCAGTATTAGTCAAGAAATTTCGTGAAACACTCACCAAATGAGCATTGACATTTTATTCTCTTTTATCCGAAAGTTCTATAAATTCTTTTACTGAGCTTGCAGATTCATATATCAAAGTACATTCGGGAGCTCAAAAAGTCCAAAAAAGAATGGAAGATATTTTCAAAATCAAGCAAGGAGATTTAGAGTTTCTTAGAGAGTCCGTAGATAGATTCCAGCATGAAAGAATGACATTACCACGCGTACCAGATAATTGGGAAGGAATGCAAGGAAGAAGTATTTCCTTTCCACTGGTTCTTGAAAGCTATCAATCCCCGCTTCTCCCTCTCGCATCGGTTATGCATCAGATGAGCCCATGCGAAAACTTTCTCTTTTATTGGCGCCCGATAGGTAGGCTGTTAGATTGAGTCGAAAGCCTACCAACGCATAAAGGTTCCGATTCGAGCGAGAGCCCAAATGGGTGAGGCGAGAAGATCTTGATCGAAAGCTCCACTGTTCTGAATAGTGAGAAAGACTGCCAATAATTTGCATGAGAAAAGCTCAAAAGCCACGAGACGACTCAAGAAAACTCTGCTTGAATTTCCAGCAACAACCTGGAATAACATTTACAACAGATACAACATGAAGCAACAGATAGAAGAAGATATTATCTCACGATCCAAAAATGAGAAAAAGGTAAGTTCGAGACGTGCAGAAACCGAAAAAAGGTCTGGCAAAAATATATACGAACAATACATGGGCCCAACGGGAAAAGACTCACGATCAAAATAGGAAAATTCAAGGTATGATCATAGATCGAGGAATAGAGAGTCGGGTTCATCACTGAGGTTTAGAAGCTATCGAAATATGTGAGAGGCGCGAGATGATGTAGAAACTTGAAGGCAAGGCTTGGCGGCTACAATTTTAGTGTTAGCACTTCAGAGTTAGTATCCAAATTAAGAAGCATGGGTGATAAGGTGCGGTGGCCAAAGGAAATGAGATCAAATCCAAATAGACGTAATCCTGGCCATTGGTGCGAGTTTCACAACGATCATGGTCATAAAATAGCAGATTGTAGATTGCTACAAGGAGAAATCGACCATCTATTGAAGCAAGGTGTCTTAACAAATTATTTAGTAAAAAGGTAAGCAAGCATACATGAAGAAAAGGCAAGAGCCCCCTAAACCTCCTTCTTCGAAAAGGACTGTTAATGTTATAAGTGGGGGGTGAGAAAATCAATGGCATAACATATACAACAACCAATAAAGTTTCTAAAGTTACAATTACCCATGGGAAGCGGGTTCGACACGTTTTGGAGGAAGAAAGTATTACATTTGGTGACGCAGATGCGGACGACGTGTTAACTCCACACAATGATGCACTGGTAATCTCTCTACTTGTACATGATATTAATGTAAAACGAGTTTTGATTGATCCAGGTAGTTCCGTGAACATTATTTATCTAAGAGTATTAAGCGAGATGCAAGCTGAAGAAAACCTAGTACCTAAGGCACATACTTTGTGTGGCTTCGAAAATTCAAGCGTTGTGACAAAAAGGGAGGTAACACTTACAACATTCGCAGAAGGGGTGGTTAAAGATACGAAGTTTCAGGTGGTAAAGATGGAAATGGCTTACAATATGATTCTCGGGAGACCATGGATCCATGAGATGGATGTTATTCCATCTACAATGCATCAAGTTATTAAATTCCCATCACCATGGGGAATACGTCAAATCCGTGTGGATCAACAGACTTCCAGGAGCATCAATTCTGTAGAAGATTCAAGTACGAAAAACAAAATAGTAGCAATTACAGAATCTAGTTGAGGATACCACAACACAAGTCTCAACTGAACAAGGGCAAACAGATGTGGACTCAAGGCCCGATTCCATTCAAGAGCCAGAAGAAAATGAAAATATCAAAATAACTATTGAAGAAATGGAGGTTGTAGAGTTATTTGCACAGTGGCTTGAAAGAAAAGTCTGCATTGGGGCCAACCTAAGTCATGACATGAAAGGTAAGTTGACTGAATTTTTAAAAACTAACATGAATTGTTTTGCCTGGTCCCTTTCTGATATAATAGGAATACCCTCAAAATTAAAAAATCACAAGTTAAATGAAGACCCATCGTATCCACCTGTCAAACAAAAGAAGAGAAATCAAGGGACTTTCAAAAATTAGGTGATTCAAGATGAGGTTAAAAAAATATTGAAAATTGGCCTATTCGCGAGGTAAAGTGTCATAATTGGTTAGCCCATACTGTAGTAGTACCAAAAAAGAATGGCAAATGGCGAGTTTGCATAGATTATACCGACCTTAACAAAGCTTGTCGGAAAGATTCTTTTCCATTACCCTATATAGATCAATTGATTGATGCTACTGCATGGCATGAATTGTTAAGCTTTTAAGATGCGTATTCAAGGTACAATCAGATGAAAATCGATTCCCTAGATGAATAAAAATCTTCATTTATAACAGACAAGGGGACTTACTGTTACAAAGTAATGGCATTTGGTCTAAAAAACGCTGGTGCCACGTATCAAAGATTGGTGACCAAAGTGTTCCAAGAACATTTAAGAAAACTATGAAAGTATACATAGATGATATGTTTGTCAAATCTCAACTAATAGAAGACCATATATCGCACTTGTCTGATACATTTCAAATCTTGCAAAAATTCAGTATGAAGCTAAATCCCGAGAAATCTGCACTCGACATTTCATCAGGTAAGTTTTTGGGTTTTTGTGTTTCTAACTATGGTATTGAAGTAAATTCCGCACAGATTAAATCCATTGAAGAAATTCCTAACATGCTTACAAATAAGAAGCATAGACTAACGGGAAGAATTCTAGCATTTGGGAGGTTTATTTCTAGGTCATCAGAAAAATATTTTAAATTCTTTTCAGCTCTTAAAAAGAAAGACCAGTTTGAATGGTCTGAAGAGTGCCAACAAGCGCTCAAAAACCTGAAGGCATTCCTGTCAAATCCACCGTTACTCGCAAAACTGAAGGTCGGAGAAAGGTTACTTATTTATTTAGTCGTTTCAGAAGTAGCGGTGAGTGCTGTTTTAGTTCGTGAAGACCAAGGTAAACAATCTCCAATTTATTATGTTAGCAAATTATTATTAGATACAGAGACACGGTATCCTCAATTAGAAAAGCTTGCACTTGCACTAATCATGGCATCTAAACAACTAAGGCCTTATTTTCAATGCCACCTTATTTCCGTAATAAATGCTTACCCATCTTGTAATATATTACACAAACAAGAATTATCAAGTAGGTTAGCCAAGTGGGACAAAGAATTGAGTGAATAAGATATCATATATTAACCTAGAACCGCCATAAAGTCTCATGTGTTAGCAGATTTTTGCCTGATTTTAGCCATGAGAAACAATTAGAAGCTAAAAAGGAACTAAAAGTGTTTAATGGGTCTAATCTGGGAATTTTGACCTTATTTAATAACGGCTCATCTAATGCGAAGAGGGCAGGTTTAGGAATTATTTTGGTACCACCTACGGGTGAAATCATTCGGCAAGCCATAAAATATCATCCTATAACTAACAATGGAGCAGAGTATGAAGCAACGATTGAAGGTTTAGAACTTGCACGTGAACTTGGCATTGATCAGATTGTAATTAAAAGAGATTCACACCTCGTGGTTAATCAAATGCTGGGGACTTATACAACCAGAGAAGCACGAATGCAGCAATACTTAGAGAAGACACGTGATCTAAACAATTCTAGACTTGGAAGGTCATGCAGCTACCAAGAGAGGAAAATGTAAAGGCAGATGCCTTAGCTAATCTCGCATCTGCGGCAGACGTGATGAGTAATGAAAATGCTTCTGTGATTCATTTTTTTCATTCAGTACTCGATCATGACAAAAATGAGGTAAATTTCAATAATTTGACCTGTGATTTAAGGAACAAGATTGTCACTTTTTTCAGTATGGAACCGTCCCTAAAGACAAAAAATGGCTCACGCGCTTCGTAAAAAGGCTGCTCGGTATTGTTTAAAGCAAGGCAAGCTTTATTGAAAAATATTCGGTGGACCCTTAGCAAGATGCCTCGGACCTTCTCAAACGGAATATGTGATGAGAGAAATACACAAGGGGCATTGTGGAAATCATGCAGGAGGAAGATCACTGGTAAGAACCATGATTAGAGCAGGCTATTATTGGCCCAAAATGGAATAAGAAGCGGAAATATTCGTGGCTAAATGTGATTAGTGCCAAAGGTATGGTAACAACATGCGGAGTTGCTACATCTGGTCGTTGCACCGTGACCTTTTATGAAATGGGGGATGGACATCGTGGGTCCACTACCACAAGTTAAAGGTAAGGTAAAATTCCTACTTGTACTTACTAACTACTTTACTGAATGGGTAGAGGCAGGAACATTTAAGCATGTACGGGGAGAAGAAGTCACAGATGACGAAATATCATATGTCGAATCGGTATATTAAAGGAAATCATATGTGATAATGGCTCACGATTTAGGCGCGCAAATCACAAATTTTTTTAAAGTTGGAAAATTAAAAAGATTACCTTAACACCTTTTCATCCAGTGGGTAATGGACAAGCTGAATCGATGAATAAATTCATAATAAACAATTTGAAGAAACGATTGGAATAATCTAAAGGTAATTGTCCAGAATTGTTACCTAGTATTTTATGGGCATATCACACAATAGCAAAAACAAACACGAGGGAAACACCATTTTCACTGGTGTATGGAGCCGAATCATTGATCCCAGTGGAGATAGGGGAACCTAGCACGACATATACTCAAGCAACTGAGGAATCCAATGAAGAAGAAATGCGACTAAACCTTGATCAACTTGAAGGAAAAAGGAAAGCTGCATTAATTAGGATTGCAACACAAAAACAAGTCATAGAACGATGTTATAATCGGAAAGCTTGACTAAGATACTTCTAGACTGGGGACTTCGTACTCAAGAAGGTCTTCCAGTCCACAAGAGTGGCTAATGCGGAAAAATTAAGTTCAACTTGGGAAGGACCTTACAAGATTCACGGCATAGCAGGAAAATAAGCATATGAGCTGGAAACATAGGATGGAAAAATAATACCTTCACATTGGAATGCCGTTCACCTGAAGAGATACAATTTCTAAGGGGTACCCACAGTAAGGTATCCTCATTTTAAAATTTTACTTTTTGAATTGTTAAAAGTTTGCTAAAGATTTTAGATGATAGGCAAAAAGCTAACTCGTACTAAATGATGAATCACGACCTGCAAGGCACGTGGAATAGATTAAATTCATGGTCTAGGGTTACAACTATTCTGATATAAATTGAGGCGAGTCAAGCAGTCTTTATCTATAATCGTACCTTCGAGTCCCGTGTGTTTTATTCCTTTTCAGGAAAAGAACCAAATAAGAGGAGTAGTCAAGTGCTCGAGACTTCATACTTCAAAGCTCAAACACTTGGGGGACTATATAATATACATAGACATATGTATAAAGAAGGCAAAGAAGATTGGAAAATAATCAAAGTTCAATCCTGAAAGTTTACTCATTGAATGAGTCAAGTGTAGAGCAAAGTAACGAGCCAAAGCCATAAAAGACCTCATCATAGTTAGGTTAAAGCCAATGTAGTGAAACGGGTTATATTAAAAAACCGTGTGTTTTATTTTCTTTTTTGAAATCTGTTGAAAAGAAAACTGTTATGAAAAAGTTATAAAACATGTTTAAATACATGTAAGGTGTTATTTAAAACTTGAAAAAGTTCAAATAAAAACTTGTCAAAGTTATTTCAAGAAACATGTGTATTCCTATTTCTTTTTTCGTACATTTATATCATCATGAAGTTGAGACGTCTTCTTCATTAAGTGTCGAATATAAAATGGCACTTTTTTATAAAATTCATGATTGATTTAAACATTCATGAAGTTAATAAAGCATTTTGCAAAATAAAAGTGCAAATTATTCAATAAGTCCTTAAATAAAGGCAGGAATGAGCAAAACAGAAGTTCAAAATAACTACGAACACTTCTTAGTAGTAAAAAGTTTAGACTAGGTATAAAATTAGGCAGTAAACTAAGAGTTATTTATATAAAACACCTTGCAAGAGGTCTGGGGACTTAATGTTTTCAACAAACCCACAAAGGGACCAAGGGTGATAACCACATTGCACAAAGAAAAATAAAACTTTTCATTGAGGGGTTGAAGTAGAATCTTAAATAGGGCCAGGAGCAATAACAGGCTCGGGATGGCTTAAAGGAGTTGGAACACCCACCGCACCAGTCTTATCTTTAATAGGCTTGAGAATATCAGCCATGGGAGAGAGAAATTCTTCGCCATGCTGAGCTTTTTTGATAGTTTGTTTTATTTTGGCTAGCTCAACGTCTAAATTAAAGCCCTCTTGGTTGACTTCCATTAGGGTATCATGGAGCGTGTTAAGGATTTCCCAACTCACTTCAATTTCAGTCTTGTGTTCAAGAATCTCGTAATCTTTTCCCCATTGATCAATCTTATCTCTAAGTTTTTCATTTCAACCAGGGCAGAATCATAAGAAGCTTACAAAGACGCGAGTGAACTCTCTAAAAATCTTACCTTAGTGGAAGACTCACACAGATCTTCCTAGGTCTGAGAAAGCGTTTGCATAAGTTCGCCGACATAAGCTTCTTTCTTATCCAACAGAGCCTTCCGTTCTCTAATTTCTTCACTGGCTTTAAAAAGCTGCTCGGAGAAAGATGTTTCAAAGAGATTATTATCTTTATCAACTTGACTTGAGCATGCCTTCTTGACTGCTAATTCTGAGCTTAAAACCTTCAGTTGCTGCTCCAAAGTACGTTTACTTTCTTCCTACACATACATTTCAATTTGGAGACTTTAGTATTGCTCTCTCCAGTTGTTCGCTTCAACTTGATAGTCGTGCATTAACTGCTCTATGTGGGAAACCCTCTTCATCATCTTTGTGCTAACTAGATTGATCTAAACAAAAAAAAGGGTCAAAACCTTAAATAAAAACAAGAATGATGTAAAGTTTGAAAAAAGAATACCCTTAGAGAAGATTGCACTATGTTGTTCATCCAAGTCAGAAAGTTATGACTCTCAAGCTTGGCTCTCCCAACTGGACTAATCAAAGGTTTCAACCACACATCAGCCCGACCTGATTTCCTCAAAAGGTTACCATCGGCAAGAACCTCGATGGTAACTTTCCTTATTACCTCTACTTGAGGAACCCATCTCAGTTGTAAGGGGAACTATAGAAGCAGTCAAAGTACACTGGGGAGGAACAATGGCGGTAGCAGTTACGACTGCCAAAGAAGGTATCATAGGAATAGACACGAAAAATAAGGCAAGGGGCACTTCATCTGAAACTGGGTCCAAACCTTCATTATTAAAGTCGCGAGCAAAAATCTAAGCGATGTCTTCACAAGGAGATGCAGGAGTCTCATCACGAGCAACAACAAGATTATCATCATTGGAAAATACCAAGGCAGTGTCAATAGGCTCGGCAAGAGGAACGAAACAAGGGGGGATGCTTCATCATATGAAATGATGCTTCTTCTAGCTCGTGGCGTCCTAACTAAAGAGCCCTCATCTCGGTCTTCCTCCCCTTTGGATTCTTGTTCAGCGGTAACTTTCCTTTTCGATGAAGAACCCGAGATTATCTCTTGGGCCCTTTCTAAAGAAATTCTGGAAGCTACGACAGCCTCAGCACTTATGCCTCGAATGGAAAATCCTGACAAAAAGAAGGATTAAAATAATTTTTGAGAAAGGAAGAGAATAAATTCACAAAGGATAAAAAGACTCTTACCGTGGGTTTTCACATTCCAACCAAACTGATGAGAAATGGTTTTTCAAGAGCTACCCTCCATCGGAGCAGTGTATAACAACTTCCCTATCCAACTACAGAAATTGAAAATCTCATCAACAATTTTTCGTAGTTGCTTAAAAAATAAAAAAGAGAGAAAGATAAAATGACAACCACAAAAAGTTTAAAAAAGAGGCACGGAAAAGTTATAAAAGAAAAATCACGTCCAAAATTCCATTTCTCGAGGAATGGAACATTCTCTTCACCCAATAAACAAACAGTGGGAGCAACAATGAACCTGGCATACCATCCACGGTCCTTATCATCTTCTGGGCTAACCAGAACTCTTTTACTTCTGGCAGCTAAAGTAAAATCCCTTAGCGGAAGAGTTTGGGAGAATAGAGGTGAATTGAATGAGAAAAGGTAAAAGGGACACCAACCATATTGGCCAAATGCCTCAAACAAAAAACAACGCTTCATACAATAGGGCCAATTTGTCCTAAACAAACATAAAAAAAGTGACAGAATTAGACAATTATAGGATCAATAAGAGGCTTGAAATTCAATGTGAAAGTGTATGTATATACAAAAGAAAACACAGTCAAATAAGAAGTGATTCTTTGGTTTGTGTTAGGGATGATAATGGGGAAATCATGACTCCAGTGACAGTCCCTACGGACTACAAAAATTAAACCTTCAGTAATCTGAGTCGGATAAATGTCAACATGTTCTAATGAAAACATAGAAGAAACTTGATTTCTAATGGATTCTCTATCATTGTAAAAAGGTAGTTCAGCAGGAACAATCTAATCTATGGTAGGTTCATGAAGAGGCTCAGTGGGTTCTTTACCTCTAGATGGAGATCTTTGAGAAAAGGAGCCTCCGGTTCTAGAAGGTGGAGTGGGACTAGCCAAAGCAAGAGAAGGGCTTTGTGCAGTTGAAGACCCTAAACTACGAAGTCTACCCCATTTCTTACTTCTAATAGGAGCAAGAAGAAGGTAATCGATGATAGGGACTCTCATAGGGTTAGGGTTTGGCGAAGAAATAGTAGTACGATGAAGAAGAAAACAAGAATTGAATATTCTAAGAACTTTTTGTGAGAAAGACAAAGGTAAAAATTATATTTATACTTAGAAGCAATCGTCAAAGAAAAATATACAGTGATGGAAATGTCATGATGAGAACTGACATTTCGTAATTGGTAAAGCCGTAAAAAGCCTTAAAAGACGCTGAAAAGTCGCAAAACCAATTAGAAGATGTCACGTGTAACAGACGTTAAATAGAAGTGACAAATAAAACAACAGTTCAAGAGAAGAATTGATGGCGGCAAAAATTTTTGCTTTAATAAAATCGACTTCCCAAATATTCTATTGATGAATAAATGGCAAGTGGGGGGACTATCTGTATAGGGAAAAATTGAGTTAACATATAGAATTGGTTGAAAAATGACATGTCGCGACACGTGGACTGGTCAAAGAATGACAATCGACAAAGAATAGTTACAGAGGCACGAGTTACAACAGACACGGGTAGAGATTCAAGAGACTCGATGCTCGTGCCTTTTTATATTCGAAAGTCAAGATAAGAGAACGAATCTGATAGCAAAATAGGGTACAGATACGTACTATCAGTAACTAATAGGCATTAATTACAGAAAACGTTTGATAATCTGTATTGAATTACAATGATTGCTAATTATAATGTATCATAAAATGTCATTAATAGTCTATAATGACCTTATTATGATAGAAACAAAACGTATCACCTAGAAATAACTATAAAAAAGGAAGACTGATCATTTATAAGGACATGAAATACTATTGGAATATATTGATTTAATTTGCATTCAGCTATTATATTTCAATTATTCTTATTTCTATTTGATCATCAATAATTGAGTTCTTCTAAAATAAGCTTTGACCAAAGTCCCAATTTTTGGTTAAACAGAAATATTAATAGAAATCATTTTTTGGATTAATCGAATTACAACCTGTTTGGATGGTTGCGATCTATCGTAATGTTACTTTAAATACAATGATTATTTTGATTGTTACTTTAATTTTATTGTATCGTATTGTTAAATCAATCGTTATATAATGACGAAAAATATCATTTTACGAAATAACGGATTTAGTGTGATCGCCTTGTTTGCTTTTTTCTCTTATCTTGTCCTTCTTTATTATTAAATAATCATATTTTATTATTTTATCCTACTTTTTATATAATAATTCTACTTCTTATTCTATTTTTTAAACTAATGTTGCAAATTAATTCTTCATATTGTTAGTGCGTGACATTATGAAACGACGACAAACGCTAAAATCTATCTATATATTTCATTCATCAAACAATACAATACAATACGATACAATACACTATGAGATATTATAAAGCGACATGGAACAACAATCCAAACAAGCTGTAATTAGTGGAGTCTTAATATCATATAATTAAAAAAAGGAAAAGGAAAATAATAAGGACAAAAATCAATATCTATAGAATAGGAGAAGCAAAAACACTACATTAAGACATGTGTCTTAACCACAAAAATGGCAAGTTGCTTTGTAAATACAAAATAAACTACTTTTCTAACTAATTCTTTTTGAATTTTGAATTTTGAATTAATTGGTTACACTAATTGAATTAATAAATATAGATATCTTATAATTATCTATAAAAAATAAAAACACAAAATAATATTTTACCCATTCATATTGGGTAAGAGTACTTTCAAGTTGAACTTTTCTAAAATTATTTTAAAATAAAAGGAGAAAAATAGCTATAAAAAATAAAAAAAGGAGAAGAAAAACTAACCATCCAGATTGAGAAATAGGTTCAAGTTGGAGTTTTAATATAAAAATTATAAAAAAAAATGAATTACCAATTCAAAATTGGGAGCAGTTTCAAATTGGAGTTTTACAAATTATTTTAAAATAAAAAATAATGAATTACCGATTCGAATTTGGAAGTAGTTTCGATTTGGATTTTTAAAAATTATTTTAAAATAAAAAAACGAAAATAAAGAAAATAAAAATCTTTCTGAGTAAAATATTAAATATTGTAATATGCTAATAAATATTTCTATTAAAAATGTAATAATATTAAATACTAGATGATGTAATAAAGAAAAATACATAACAAAACATTTATTCAATGCTCTCCCTATATAACTCCCGACAGTTTACGAGAGATTTTATTCATTAAAATTTAGGTAATATTATTAAGAACAATAGAATATAAAATTTTTTAGAAATATTTTATCAGTAATAAATTATATATCTTCTTATATATTACATAAAGAAAGCGAATACTAAACATTGGCTAATATAGTAAAGAAAAAAATGAACAAAAGTTATTGGTTATTATTTTTAAATTTAAATATATATAAAAAATAATAAAATAAAATAAAATAAAAACTAACATATATATATATATATATATATATATATATATATATATATATATATAAATATATATTAATTGGTTATTTTATTTGAATTAATAAATATAGATATCTTATAATTAAATATAATTAAAAACAAAAAATAAATATATAAAATTATAACACCCGTTAAAATTAGGTGGGAGTAGTTTCAAGTTGGAGTGTGTAAATTATCTTAAATAAAAAAGGAAAAACAATTAGCTAGAAAAAATTCAAAGAAAGAGAAGAAAAACTACCCATTCAAATCGGGATGTAGTTTTAAATTGAAGTTTTAAAATTATTCTAAAATAAAATCGAAATTAAAAAATAATAAATTACCAATTCAAATAGGGATTAGTTTCAAGTTGGAGTTATAAAATTACTTTAAAATAAATAAAACAAAAATAAACTTTCAGAAAAAAATATTTAATAAAGTAATATGCAAATAAAACTTTCTATTAATAATGTAATAATATTAAATATTATATGATATAATAAAAAATATATATATAACAAAAAATTTATTCAGTACGCTCCCTGTATAAGTCTCGTTAGTTTAACAGAGATTTTGTTTCATTAAAATTTAGATAATATTATGAAGAACAATAGAATAAAATTTAAAATAAAAAAAATATTTCAAAAGTAAGTGAATATTAAATATTGGTTAATATAATTTAAAAAATATAGAACAAAAAAGTTATTCACTAACTATATAAGTACCTTTAATTTAATAAAGATTTCATTATTGGGTATATCGTATTGACAAGTAAGATGATAATTGAATTTTATTAAAGTAATATAATTTAATAAGACCGGACAAGCTCGATTATAATTTAATTTAATTAATATTTTTTATTACTAATCGTGCATTACGCGGGTACAATATTAGTGAATAATAAAGAGGAGGAAAAACAATAATTAATGGTGGCAATATTTTCTGTTTTATAGTTGTAGAACAAAGAGCAGGTATCAAGCTTCTTTCTCTGTTTTAAATGCTTTTGTTTGGATTCAACAAGTCTGATGTGAGCCCCCTCCCTCCCTTTCTTTTCCCTTCCCTTTCGGCTTTCCCCTCCTTATCCTTCTACTTATATCCACTTCTTCCTCTCTTTTCTTCCCCATTTCTCTCGTTCTTCCATTTCCTTAAAAATGGCCCAATTTTGCTTCTTTTCCCTTCTTCTCATCTCTGTTATTTTCGTCCCCTGTGCTCTCTCTCGCTCCTTATCATCTTCAAATCCACACTCCCAAACCTTTGACGTAGCAGAATCCATTAAGAAAACTGTTCAAATTCTCTCTCTAACTTCACAAGATTTTCAACAAGAAGCTATAAAAAGTACCCCTGCTAATACTTCTTCAATCTCTGTTTCAATTTATCCTCGTTCAGCTCTAGTTAAGCCACGTCATAAGGACTATGCATCACTCACTCTCTCTCGACTCGAACGTGACTCGGCCCGAGT
This sequence comes from Nicotiana benthamiana, assembly GCA_034376525.1. NCBI lineage: Eukaryota > Viridiplantae > Streptophyta > Magnoliopsida > Solanales > Solanaceae > Nicotiana > Nicotiana benthamiana. The sequence goes on from CM067325.1 coordinate 8,760,407, forward strand.
TTCCTCACTGACCATGAAGCTCACCCTCTCACTCTCCAACTTTACCCATTCGGATCTCAAGCCGGTTCAAACCATTTTGCAACCCGAAGACCTCCAAACTCCTATTACTTCAGGAGCTAGTCAGGGGAGCGGCGAGTATTTCACTCGGCTCGGGTTGGGCCAACCGCCTAAAGAATTCTACATGGTTTTAGACACTGGTAGTGACATCACGTGGCTTCAATGTGAGCCGTGTTCGGATTGTTATCAGCAGTCGGATCCAGTTTTCAACCCGTCGGGTTCTTCCACTTACAGTCGGGTCTCTTGTGATGATGCTCACTGCTCGGCTCTTGACGTCTCCGCTTGTGGTACTAACGCGTGTCTCTACCAGGTCTCGTACGGTGACGGCTCGTTCACTGTAGGAGAGTTTGCTACTGAAACGGTGTCGTTTGGAAACTCTGGTTCGTTCTCTAAAGTTGCTATAGGCTGTGGCCATGATAATGAAGGACTCTTCGTCGGCGCTGCTGGTTTGATTGCTCTAGGCGGCGGCACTTTATCTCTGCCATCTCAAATCAAAGCATCGTCGTTCTCCTACTGCTTCGTGGACCGTGACTCCGCTTCGTCGTCGACGCTGGATTTTAACTCGGCACGGCCTGGGGACTCCGTAATTGCTCCGTTACTCCGTAACTCGAGAAGGGGTACTTTCTTCTATGTCGGACTTACTGGAATTAGTGTCGGCGGCCAGATGTTGTCGATTCCGGCTTCTGTATTCCAGGTGGACGGAAGTGGAAACGGCGGGATTATCGTGGACTCCGGTACGGCGGTGACTCGGTTGCAGACCACCGCTTACAATGCTTTGCGTGATTCTTTCGTGAAATTCACTCAGAATTTGCCTTCCGGCGGGCAGTTTGCCTTGTTCGACACTTGCTACGACCTATCGTCGATGAAGACAGTGAGTGTTCCGACGGTGGCGCTTCATTTCACTGGCGATAAAACGCTGTCGTTGCACCCGAAGAATTACCTGATACCGGTGGATTCGTCGGGGAAATTCTGCTTGGCTTTTGCTCCGACGGAAGGGTCCCTATCTATTATTGGAAACATACAACAGCAAGGGACACGTGTCAGTTATGATCTGGCTAACAACCTAGTTGGATTCAGCCCCGACAAATGTTAGAAGATTAGTAGTAATAATTACGTTTTAGTACGTAGAATCTTTGTGAGGAGATAAAAGAAAATTCGTAGCATTAGTAGCTGCTTGTTTTACAAATATTAATTAATGGTTGTAATTTGTAAAAACTTAAAAAGCAGAACTTTGTTTGAAAAAAAAAGAGAAGAAATGAAAAGAAAAGGGAGAAAATAAAGAAGTAGGTGGCTCCAAAATGAAATAATTAATTTATGGATGGTAGGGTTGCTCTTTTAATTTATTTTGTTTTAAAAAATAAATTCTGAATGAAAGTGTGATGGAGTATTTCAATATTTCACATGAAAGTGTAAGGTGAGAGATTGAATAGTAGTAGTTGGAACTTGGAAATGATTTTATGACTGTAATTAATGTAAAGTTTGGGAGGATGGTGAGAATGGTTCAATATTTATAAATATGAATTGTGAAGTAGCTCTAAAAAGGGCCATTGGCTGGTGATTCTCATAAATACAGTAGCCAACTTCTACCACCAAATTAATTCATGACCCATAATATCTATTTCTCCCCATTAATGATACATTTGTAAGAGTTTAACCTTTGTGAGATCAGTAAATCGAGAAAAAACAGAAGAGTTTTGAGAAAAAGCTTACATTGTGAAAATGAGTAATAATTAACTAGTGTTCGAAGACTTGTGTCAAGTATTAATTGCATAGGTGTAAACACCGCATTTAAGAAAATTTTCGCCTTAAGTTATATAGAATAATAGTTTAAAATACATTAATAGCATTAAAGTTGTGTGAGATATTTGCGTAGATAAGTTTGTGTCTATCTAAACCTTACATTTACCCGGTATAAGATAGATTTTTTTTTTTGTAAACCTTATCTTAGAAAATCTTCCCAACGAGAGGTTGTGAGTTTGAGTCTTCCCAAGAATAAGGTGGGAAGTTCTTGGAGGAAAGGATGTCGGGGGTCTATTTGGAAACAGTATCTCTATCCAAGGGTAGGGATAAGGTTTGCGTATACATTATCCTCCTCAGACCCGATTACGTGAGATTATACTGAGTTGTTGTTGTTGTTATCATCTTAGAAAAGCTATAAAAAAATAATTACTAAATTGTGCATGAAATTCTGGAGAGCTGCATCAGCATTCACGTCAGAGTCAAACAAGCTACTATATAAATTTTGTGATCAGTCATCATGAGGTGGTCTCTTCCCAATTCCCGCAGTATGTTTTCTTGTTTAATTTTAAATGGAAAAATGTGTGACGAAATATGGACACAAGCCATGAGCTCCTATCGTGAGGCGGACCCAAGATTCATCGATAGATTATAATGTTGAATATAAACTTATTATTTCTACTAAAGATCGGTAAGAAGACCTATGCTAATATACTCTATTTTGTGAACCTATTTTATTTTGAGAAAATTATATTCTTTGTTACTCGGCTGAATAACTCATTAAAAATGACTCATATTTAAAGTCCTTATCCAGTATAGTCTAGGTTGTATATAACCTGGAAAATTAATTTTTATCACTTAGTTCACCCCTTATTTCTTCTTCTATTTTTTCTGCGTTTCCCTTTTGTCTTCGTTCTTCTTCTCCTTCCCATGCCTGTCTTTGCATCTTAAAATTTCTCTACTATTGTTATTCTCCTTCAATTCTTTTTCGGATTTCAATGGTTAACAAAGAATCTAAAAAATAAAAGTCAGCACTATAAGTGGTTCAAAGATTTAGTTTTAGAAATTAATTTTTCGATTTGTTAGTTATTTGGAATGAGTGTTGTCTCAATTGATTGGGATCATCAAGGTGAGTTCAAAACTCAAATTTCAAGTGATTTGGAGTAGATTTAGGCTATATTTGAGTTAAATTTCAGAAATTGAGTTTTCTGATTTGTTAGTTGTTCAGAATGGGTGTTGTCTCAACTGATTGGAATCATCAAGATGAGTTCAAAACTTAAATTTCAAGTGATTAGGAGTAGATTTAGGCTATATTTGAGTTAAATTTTAGAGGATGCCCAAGGAAGAAGAAGAATATGTAAATCTCTATTGGTATGATTTATTTTTATAATATTGTATAAATAGTATATAGTAGTGTATAAACACAACTTATACACTATTATATCCAAGGTTGATATATTATTTGTAGGTATTTGGTGAATTTCTCGCTTCTTCTTCTTCTTCTTCTTCTTCTTCTTCTTCTTCTTCTTCTTCTTCTTCTTCTTCTTCTTCTTCTTCTTCTTCTTCTTCTTCTTCTTCTTCTTCTTCTTCTTCTTCTTCTTCTTCTTCTTCTTCTTCTTCTTCTTCTTCTTCTTCTTCTTCTTCTTCTTCTTCTTCTTCTTCTTCTTCTTCTTCTTCTTCTTCTTCTTCTTCTTCTTCTTCTTCTTCTTCTTCTTCTTCTTCTTCTTCTTCTTCTTCTTCTTCTTCTTCTTCTTCTTCTTCTTCTTCTTCTTCTTCTTCTTCTTCTTCTTCTTCTTCTTCTTCTTCTTCTTCTTCTTCTTATATGCCTATATACATAGTATATCAAGAATATTTTCTCTCTATGATTATACATCATTATACACTTTTATACATATACTGTACCTCTTTGTATAAAAGTGTATAACATTGTATAAAAGTGTATAAGCATCGCTGACAAAATTTTTGTACGATTTTCATTTGTAATTTTTGTATAAAACTAACCCAAATCTCCAGCAAATAACTTGAAACTTTGTATACAACCTACTTAGACTATTTCTAATAAATTCAAACAATACCCACTCCAAAATTTTCACAAAATCATAACCAAAATTTAACAAGATTAGCATTGGAGATGAGATTTTAGGTTTCTCGCGTCTGTTTTTTTGTTTTGTAGTTGTGATATGTATATATAAACCTGAAGATATACAATTTTTTTTTAAAAAAATAGAGAAGTATTGTTTAGGGAAGAAGGCACAAACGAGTGTTGACTGAATGTGGAACTGATTTTCTTTTCAGTTTTGTTTACATATGATTTTTTTATTAATTAAATTAAATATTTATGGGTAAAAAATGAGGAGAGAGCTACAAGGGGTATGTAGGAATAAATGAGATTGTTATAATTAGAGGGGATGGGAAAAGAGAAGTTCTTATTAATATTTGGCTACACATTTGTAAACTTGTAACTGGGCTAAAATAGTGCAAGGTCAACTTGTGGAGTGCATTATTCTGCAATTTTGTCTTTTCTTTTTGGTACGTTCCAAAAAGAATAATCCCTTTCTAAATTTAGAAATAATTTAGTTTAAACTTCCAATTCTACCTATTTTCAGAAGTTTTTATAATCACACAAATACTATGGATCTCTTTTTGACTTGTTTAGGACCACAACTTTCAAAAGTCTTCATTTTTTCTTAAACTAGTGCCTAGTCAAACGGTTCACACTGTCACACCTCCTTTTTCTACCTCCGGAAAGGGGATAAGGGAGTGTTTTCCAATTTTAGTGACAATCGAAACGAGATTATTTTATTTAAAATTTAGAGTCGCCACTTGGGATACTTTGTGGCGTCCTATGTCATCGATTTAAAATTCTGAATCGAGAAAGTTTGACTTTGTTTTACAATCCGTGAACACATAAATCCGGGTAAGAAATTCTGTTAACTCGGGAGAAGGTGTTAGGTATTCCTGAGTTCTATGGTTTTAGCACGGTCAGTCAACTATTATTATTGGCCTATTTATCTGATTTAAAAATATTTTTGAATCCTATATGCATTTATTCCTTTTGAAACCACTTTAATAACCCGATTGTTTTACAACTAATTATTTGATTACACATTGTGAATTATGTCACGAGAACTGTACCCATGATCCACCACATGTTTATTTTATTAACAAGATTGAATTATGAAGGAGTCACATAAATGTACCCCCAGATTTTAGAAATTAAGCATCACAACTACGTCACGGGAACCGTACCTATAGCTATGATAATTATTTAATTAACACGCCTAAAGAAAACTACGAGAGTTCAAGGCATTTTTCTACATTAGGTCAGATACTGATGTGAAGGCCATAGACTAGGTGATTGGATAGCACACCTCAACTTTTAAGAGAATTTATACTCAAATTAATGCGAACTACGGGTATTCATATCTAAAATAAACAATTAACATTAAGTTGAAATAGACAAATAGAGGATGAAATAGTTGAATGTCAACGTGAACGCAGACACAGTTTCAGATCAAGAGTGATTCTTCAGGGAAGTTCCTTTACCTCACTTTTTTATATTGTCCAGCCATGAGGACATGTCTTTATTTTAAGTGTGGGGTGGGGGATATTTCACTGTATGTTGGTAATTGTAATAATTAACTGTTTCCTTTGATTGTTTTGATGTTAGAATAGTAGTTCATTAGGTAAGTAGAAATAGAAATAGTAAGTGACTTGTCTCGACGAAGGATCTTTTTCGACGGGTTTCTTGAGGGACTAAGTCAAGAAAAAAAAATGGTATATAGAGACTCTTTCTGATGAAGGATCCTTTAGACAATTTTCTTGAGGGATGTTAGTCTAGAAACAAATACCAAAAAGATTTTTTTTAGCTAGTATAGTTACTCCCCCTTGATTTTTCTTTTGGCCACGGTTCTTTTCCGATGGTTTAGCTTAAACCGGGTATAGGTAGATTTTTGTTTGATTTTTTGTTTTATGTTAGGAGTAATGGCCGACGAGATAAAAATTGAATAAACCCTTAGCATTCTTACACCTGAACACGATAGACGCTAGAGTGTAGCGCTTAGCTTCAAGGGTTGAATCTTATTTAAGTGCCTAAAAAATGATGTGTTTGTACCTAACTTGAATACTCAAAGGGAATGCCTTGATATACTAATCCGAGTGAGTCATGTGCCATGTGTGTGTGAGTATTACTGTATTCCATGTTGTACATTCGATGCCTAGAACTTGACTTGTGCGTTTGCAAAGCAAAATAGTAGCTTCATTCAGTTTAAGAAGTGATATAGACATTTCTTTGTTGAGCCAGATATGTATAGTTTACCCACCTAATTGTTATGTATCTTAGTTAACCACGTTGATCCTATAATCCTTTTTTCTTGGCAACCACATTACAAGCCTTACCCATTTATTTGAATTAACCATCTATTTGAACCTTTTTCACCTCTCATGAGCACTTGAATTGTTATGAACTTTGTAAAAGTTAAAGTGTGGGGTGGTTGGTTTGTGTTTTGAGTGGAGCTAATTGAATAAAGAGAAAGGTGCACTGTTTTGGAAAAGGAAGAGCCACTTGAATTGAAGAATAGGGTAATTTACATTGATGTGAATGTGGAATTTTGGTTTAACATAAGTATGGGGTTTGAATGTTAAAATGTTGTATTAAAATGCTTAGGAAGGTATGGTTACTCTTATATCTAAATTTATCCTACCCGTCCCGTAGCCTACATTACAACCAATTAAAGTTCTAGTTGATCCAAGATTGAATAAGCTCGATTAGTCGAGTACTACACTACGGTCAAGCTTATGGTGCATCTTTGTAGCATGTGAATGTTCTTTTTGGAGAGTGAGCGAATTCTGTCTATTTTAGTTCCTAATTGTTATCAGTTATCACTGTCATTATATATGGAACTACTCTCTTGTGTGATGTGAGGGCATATGATTCACAAAGGAAATGTACGTTTTGACTCTTGTTTAGAGTGGGTTGAGTAAGTGCAAATATTACAGGGTATGAAAGATTTGATTCTTGAGGTAAAAGTTTGCTCACTACTAGGTGTAACTTTTGTAAAATGTTCATGGTGTGAGTCGTTGAGGGAAAAGCATAGGAAGGAATTTTGATAGAGTGTGGCGAATTTCTCGAGGGCTAGCAATAACTTAAGTGTGTGGTGTTGATAATAGCCTATATAGTTGATATTTACACCTTAATTGCACATGCTTTGTTGTTGTTTTATAAGATAATTTGCCAATAAAATACTTTAGATGATACTAATTGGTTTTGCAGGGAATATTATATGTGAAGAAGAAACACGAAGTTTTGGAGGAAATAATGTGAAGAAAACACCCACTCAAGAAGTACCCCAACACAAAAGAGCAAAAGAAATGACTGGACAAAAAACCACCGCGATCGAGGTGGACAACGGAGTAGATCGCAGAGACAAAACACAAAAATAGGCCAAGGCAGTGTCCACCAGGGTCGACTACGGTTCATGCCGCGGCTGCGGTGAACTGTTCACGATCCAGAAATTTGAGGGTCCAAAGTGTCAATTCGGGGAAACTTTTGGTAAAACCCTTATAAGATGTATAAACTTGCCCAAGATGAGGGGACGCTTAATTTTGAGATTACTTTTGGAAGAAGAACAAGTGTGAGAGATCACCCAAAACATCATAGTTCTTTACCTCTTCTATTTTTCTTGCAATTCTTCCATTATGAATAATTTAGTCGTTCTATCTTACGTTGTTATGAGTAGCTAAATACACTAATCTATGGTTTTGGTGAAACCCGCTGGGGATAACTTGGTTGTTATATTAATATAGTTTTGAATTGGTTGTTTATCTCTATTTGTTCATCTACGTTTTGATTGTGGTTAGTTGAAAGGGCCCTCAACTATCCACCCTTATTAGCATGTATCTGCTTGAGAGAGAGTGCATAGGTGATTGTATGAACAACATCACTCTTGGAATATAGACGAGAGTCATAACCGATGGTTTAGAGGTAGGATTAGAGATAACGATACCCCGGGTGCAATCTAAGTGAATTGTAATGTGAATCTAGCTAGCGTAGCTTGAGAAAATGCGTCTAGCAAATTATCATAATTGCTTGAGAAAGATTTACGATAGCTGGAACGTTCATGATTGATGGAGACAACTAAGTCTTAGTTATAAAACATATTCAACCAAGGAAATCAATAGTGGGGAAAACCATTACCTTGGACCTTATTCCAATTGTTTGCAAACCAAGATTAGTTAACTTTCAGGTGTTACTTATTTTCAGTTATTGTTAGATATATCATTAATTGTGAATTACAAAGTTTAGAAAATTGATTTCGTGAATTTAGTAAGTTTTACAAAAGTAATTGATAGTTTAATTCATGTGGTTCGATCTCTGGGCAGAAATACTCAGAATATATTTGCTACGTCTGTGTGTGTCTTTTATAAGGCATAGTTTGGTGTTATCATATTTCACGGATAAGTCCCAATTTGTCTAACCTTGCTTTCATTGGAGAATATTGGGCATTTTGTGGGTAAGTCCTTTGTTTCGGAGGTTATTTCTCGATAGTCACCCGTACCGAACCGTTTATGCTATTTGTAGTACGATGCGACTTAGAGGGCTTTGCTCAGTTATTGTTTGCGAGATGGCATGATACAGAACCTCTCCCTGGGGTGTTATGGCGGCGTTCGTTCCTTGTTCATGTACCTATAAGAGTGCTCGTATTCCTATTCTGAGTCAACAAGAGAGTGTGATAAGTTAAACTCAAAACAAATTGCCTTACTTTGGTCTGGCAAGTCGCTGAAAAGAGGAGCGGCGTTGTAGGGTTGCTTGCTTCGCCTCGTACCCCAATGATGGTTTCAGATTTGGCAGCCGTGTTCGACTTCGTCATTGATTATGCCTGGGCTTCTCGTAGGTGGGACTTACCTTTCCCATTTGGGTGTGGATACCGAGTCTCAGTCGACCCTATCTTATATACGCAAACAATAAAGGAAATATGTCATATTGTGTTCATAAATCATCCACTACGTGTGGGTGCGAAAATTCATAAATCATCCTGTGCGTGTGTGTGCAAAAATAAGGAAGGATATACACGCTATTTCAAAGGGTCACAACAGGCTATCATCCCTTCCTATGGATTAAAGTACATGCTAGTATATAAGGTGAATACATCGAATGGGTTTGCAGTCATGCCAAGTGCACAATGACCATAATTCTACTTCAAACATGCACGTGCCGTGCCAAACCCATCGCCACATGTGAGGCGTGAGTTTTGCATAGACATCGGTTACAATTTCTATTTATTTAGAGATTTGACCTAGATTGGAACGGTTATCTCGAAAGCTTACCTACCATTTTTCGAGTTGGTGCTTATGCCGAGGTGGTGAGGCTACGACAGCTTGGTAGTGATACTTGGTTGGTTCTAGATCTAAACGAAACTAAAAAATTTGGCTAAGAAATCTCCACAGACGGGGCCAAATTGTTTGACCGAAAAGTATTGAGCTTTTCGTTAAACCAATTAATAAAGAGAATGGAGGATAAATTTTAGCCAAACATAATTAACTCTAGACCTATACATTTTTAAATATGAGAATCAAAGGAGGACTGCTTTATATAACATTTCATAAGATGATTAATAGACATCAAACGTAAATGATAAGCCTATATCTTTGATATATTATTTTATATTTGTAAGAGCCAAGAAGGAAAAGTGGGACAGTCGTTGAGAATTATGAGATCTATCTTTATTGATTCAACAATGATGATTACAAAGGATTGTAACCAAGATCTTGGTTTTTGCTTCGTTGTTGGAGATCTCTTCCTGTTATTATCTTTGATACGTTGTTCCTCTCAGATGGATCTCCCCCTTCTTGCTTTCTTCTCCCAAATATATATTACCAATTTTTCCATTTATCCAACGGTCTTTAACCAACGTATCCTTTCATGACGGTACTTTTTCTTACTCGGCCAAGTATTATGACATATGTTATGCCGTGTAAACCTTCTGATGGCTCGATCTTGATCGACTCCTTATTATTCCTTTTAATGATAACTATCTTGTGGTCAAATTTTGACCCATACAAAAAGCAAAACAAAAAATATTTAACTCGACATCCCCTAAATGGGGATAAGCACTAGTTGTTGCTCATTAATAGTCACATGATGCCCAAATAGCATTTACATGCACTTTTTTTTTATTGAAAAAAGCTAACTAATCAAAGATAGCACGTATTCATAAAGCCAAATGTTATTCTAATAATATCTTTACTATCCCAAGCTTCTCTCCTTGCTCGCTTTTATAATAGTAGTAATATATATAGGATGGAAAATTTTAAACTATTGTATTGCTTAGAATGTAAGTACAAGTAATTGGTAACTAAGATTAATAATCTGAAAAAAATGAGGCAAATAATATACTACAATAGATTAAAGTTTATTAACAGAGTAAAGATCTTTATGTTGTCAGTGTAATAGTTAAATCATTTTGTATATTAGTTAAATCATTTTGTATATTCGTGAGTACGCACAAAGACTTCATTTTGTATCTCAGTCTTCTTCTGCATTGGTCTTGTAGATATCAAAAACAAAAATACTTAAATAACACTCCAATAAATTTGTAGCAGATGACCAAATTCTGCCACCAGTGAGTTAAGCGACTAGGAATTTCTTTATCTTCACAAGGTATAAATAAAATCTGCATATACATTAATTTTTCCAAACTTCATAATATAAGATAATATTAAATATGTTGTTATTATTGTCGCTAAGTAATTTAATAAAAAAATGGCAAATAGTTTTGTTGGAGTTGAAGTTTGGTAGAGGCGGCTTTAAGGAAGTTCACATGGTTGAGACTAGAATGCTATTAGATTATAAAAGTATTATAAGATGGATACAAGAAGAATCTCCATTGGAGAAGAGCGTGGACATGACAATTTGTGGATATTGTTACTTAAGAGGTAGGCCAGAATTATCCTTATACTTGCCTTTATCTAGTGGGATCAGATACTATACTGACTTGAACTCGTCGGTAGCAAAGGGTTGCAAATCTAAGATTTGACCTTTATATATTCAATCTGTAAAATTTTTAATATTAAAGTATTAAATATATTATATTTTTATAGTTATGAGTTCGTATTTATTATTATTTTATTATAATTATAATAAATTTTACATATAAATTTACGTCTAAAATATCGCATATCAAATAAGTCAGTAGCCTCTTAGTTTTGATGTTTTTAAAATTAATTGGTATTCAAAATTCATTTATTTGAATTTGCACTCAGTAAGGCAATAAAAAATTCTTACTAAAGAATTATTCATTCTCAAAATTCGAATAAAAAAACGTTTATATGGTTGTCCTAATCTACTTTTTCTTTATATTCCCATGCTCAATAAGAACTCGACATATACCCCCGACAGTTTTTGGCAAAGATTATGAAATGACCCCTCCAATTATGTTACATGGGAATCAATGCCACCTTGATTTTTATAGTTCCCAAAACATAGTTAGCTGGTTAAATCCTATGTCCATTCTTTATCCATTATATACGTGCTATCAAAATTTAGTAATGAGTTTCTCTTCTACCCGTGATATTAAAACAGTCAAACCATGGCCTAATTTGAAGTTGTGTCCAAAATGAGTGATGTATAAAATATACAAAGAATCTATAGCCCTTCTTGTAATCTCATGTTCTTTGGCTCACGGAGCTAATAGTCACTTGCCATTTTTTTGGCTCCTTATAATGGTTAAGTCAGTAGTCATGTGGTAGTTGATACTATTTCCTTTTCGTTTCTTTAGATTTTCCTTTCAATCACCATGTTTAATTTACGGGTAAATAAATTGTTCCTCGATGAAAGCACCAGGTTCCATTCTTGCATTATTTTGTGAGTGTAATAACATAAAGAAATTCTGTGAAACAAATTTAGTGCATGTTCAGTGGGGTAAAAGAAAAACTCCCACATCAAACGCGAGTTATTCTTTACCCGGAGGCGAACCTACCTTTTGGGTAGGAAAGGCGGAGCCCTGTGTTGACGCTTATGAGTTCGCAATTTTAGTTCATTTAAATTACTAGATTCATTTATATTCATGAGATTTCTAAAGACAAATACATGGTTTGAACTAGAGTTACTAGGTTTGATCGAACCTGTACGCTCCGCACTATGGTAGGAGGTTACCGTCCGATAATTTCGAAAAAATGTATGTATATAAATTAAATAACATGTATATTTTGATTGGTCATGCCTTTAAGACAAAAAGCTTAGGTAGTTGCAATGGTCGATTTGGAGAGACACAATCTGATTTTAGTGACCGCCTCAATTGATTCCCACTTCAGCATATGCTCAAATTTTTATTCGTAGTCCTACCCCGCCATTTTCACACAAAGAAGAACTCATTGCATGAAAGCAAATATCATATTAAGTTTACGATCATTAATTGAAAACTTGAAATCGGAATCATATTAATTAATCGGGAACAAAGTATGTACTACTTATTATTTGGTACTAGATCACCGGTGGTGGGATGTATAAAATCCCTCCACCTTAAATTAAAAGTCTTGAGTAACTTTTGCAAATATATAATTTTTGTAGTAGGGAGCACTTTTTCCTTTTAAAGACTTTATGCGGGGGCCAATACGGATAGCACTGTATGAGAAACTAAAAAGAATATTTTTCTATTTAAAAAAAATTGACATTATTTCGTTATTAATTTGTTTAAAGAAGAATAGCATTTTTCAATATTCCCTTAATAAGAAATATTTATAGTCACATAAATGGTATAATACCAAGACCCCACTTTGTGAGACTATACTGGATAGTTGTTGTTGTATAAATGGTATGATAGGTTTCAGGATTACAAGTTTTAAAAATTGAAGGAGTAGCTATTTGGCACTATCAAAGCTCTGTGAAGTATGGCGTAAAGCAGTTCTGATTCCTTGAATCTCCTCTATTATAGTAGGTCATATTCTGATCACGACATTGAGAGTTACTCTCCTGTCCTTGTGGCCTTGCTCGCTCACATTTTACACCAAATTTAATTGCAGTCACTAGCCTACAAGTATGCAGTCCTGTCTTTGTCGGTGGAAACAATTGCGAGGGTGAATTAGCTGTTGAATCTTCTAATCAGATGGAAAGATCACTGCTAAATTCCAACAAATAATGGATGAATTATTCACCTATGTCAATAGTACTGAACCTCTGTTTCCCACGTCCCCACTTACGCTACTGTCGTGACGAGAGTCGAGCTCTCTTCCCTATCGACAAATCTGGAACTTTTAGTTAAATTCTCGAACACTAAATCCTCACAGACTGCAAACCATTTTACAACAAATCCAACTAAATCTTTACTGATTCCGTACATAGATGTGCAAGTTTAATAGGAGTACCATAGAAATTATACCAAAAAATGAATATGAGCTCGGAGAGTTTATGCAATATCTATTCATAAAAGAGGAAAATGGCTGCTCCTGTGAGTGGTGACAGGCATTAAAAATGTGAAGACGATGTTGCCGGGGATCAATCCCGGGTCAATCGGGTGACAGGCAGGAATACTCACCACTATACTACAACGACTTGGCTGTGAGCAGTATCATACTAGCCATTCTATTTAATTATCTGGCCTAGCCAGGCTCACAACAGTTAAAAACAAACAATGATATCGAACCAGAGTTACCCGCGTGACAGGCAAGAATACTTAACACTATACTACAACGACTTAGTATTCATAATTTTGACCAATTTTAAATTAAGGGTATAGCCGGAAACAACCAAACTGCCACCAAATTAATTTTTCTCATCCAACCAAATTAATTCAGTATCCATAAAATAGAAAGAAGAAAAAAATCTACCGTTAACTCAAGCTTAGCATTTCAATATGATAGCCAGCGAGTAAAAGCGTATCAGAGTGACCCGGAACTGAACTGCTGACCTAAAAGAAGATACTACATATTCCAAACCGTACCCAAGTTGAGATCACGAAGTATCAACAACCCAAGCACTGAATATGATAGTTTCGTCACGTTTTGCATGGAATTTTCCTTAGAAAATTAGTTTCTAAAATTTAGTTGGACACATTAGGTTAAAAATGATAATTGTACCAGCTATAAGATGAGATACGAGAATAGTCTTTTGCTTATATTTTTAGATACTGGTCAGTGTTGGTAACAAAGTATAAATGTTGAATGCAACATGTGAGATTGAATAGAGCAGAATTTTTTTTGTTAATAGAAAAAGCTTCCACTCAAAAGTAAGAGGAGCCATTTTTCCTTTTTAATAAAAATAAATTCCTAGGAAAATATTTTTCAAATTCAAGGAAGCTAAACACTTGAAAACATTTTCAGGATAACATTTTGCAACAACAACAAAAGCCTAGTATAATCCCACAAGTGAGGTTCAGGGAGGGTAATATGTACGCAGACCTTACCCCTAACCCGAGGGGCAGAGAGACTGTTTCCAGGAGACCTCAGGTCAAGAAAGCAACAAGAGACGATATATTAGTACTATCAATAGACACATAATAAAATAACATAAAATACATAACATAACATAAAATAACATGAAATAAGAAAATATAGCAATATAAGAAATACAAAAAAGATGGAAAATATACTAATAGCCAATAGATAAAGCCCTGCATCAGTAGCATCCTAAGACTAACTCCTAACTGGCTAGTCTCACTCTAGCGCCATAAAAACATTCACCACTTTCCCCTAACCTATAACTTACCCTAGCCCTCAAGATAACATTTTGCCTAATACCAAATTTGTTTGCTCCAGGCCTTTCATACTTTTCCGCGGCTTTTTTTTTTTTAATGCACGAGTGTCTCACGTGTAACAACACTAGAGAGCAAGAAGAAATCCACTGGACCAGGATTTGGTGGTTTCTTAATGCACAATCAAACTTGAATTAAACAATTATTGGGTCAGTTTTAACCTATACGTGTTATACAGAGCTCCTATGTTTCCCACGTGATTGCAAGGACTTAAAAGACTCAAAATTTTGATATATTGAAGAGGGCCTATAGGGCATGAGGAAGATTGATAGTCTTGTCTCCAACAAAAGATTCTTCAGATCAATCGCTGCAAAAAAATCAACTCAATCTAATAAACAACCACCTTATGGATCCTGAATTACACAACAGAAACAACAATAATATTTCTTTTTTATAACATAGAAAGTGGGGGAGTGCATGAGGTTTTACCTGAGGTTACTCAAAGCTGACATCCTGTATAGGCAGGTGAACACTAAAATGTGCAACCCAATGGTGTAAAAGAAAGCAAACGTACGGGCATATCTGCAACATGAAATTTCGCTTCACTTCATTACATGACATTTAAAAGCTGATTTTTAAATACTATCACATTTCAACTGTGAATATGGTCTTAAAATATTTCCTCTTTCCCGCTCTTTAAAACCTACGAAGAGGAAAATGGCATATAATGAAAGTAGTAGTCATATAAAATTATTGTACATTTTATTCCTGCTGAATCTAAGAACAACACTAATTTATATATTTACCTTTTAAATGATATAAAAAGTATGAGACTCAAATCTATTATTAATACCATCCAGGATAAACCAGTGACAACAATCAACAATGACATCTAACTTTTCCATAATGCTCATCATAACTTATGAGTGTCAAGCTAACTAAAAGGGAAACAGGATAGTGGAAGTTTACTTGTTACCAAGAAGAAAACGTCCACTACTGAGAGTAATCTTGTCTCTTAAACCCAGTTCCTTATATCTTTGGTCTCTTTCCTATTACAGGCAAAAAGATTTGATAAGATGCGGACCAAGTCCAACAACCTCCAATAGCACGAGTAAAATGTCTATGAGCCCCAAAATCAGATGGAGGAATGAATCTCACTAATCTCAAGCTCTTGAATAAAGTTGCCATTGCATTGACCTGTTGGGATCTAGCTCATAAAAAGGACAAGTTGTGGATTAGCTGGATCACTGTGTACTACATCAAAGACAGACCTATAGAATTCATTCCAATTCCTGCTCAGGCAAGTTGGATGGTTAGAAAAATCATCCAATCAAGAGACATACTACAGAGGATCCAACACTGGAAGGAACATAGATGCTCAACTAGACAGTTATACCAGTCACAGATGCAAGAGTTGCCGAGAGTTCCATGGAAGAATTTAATCATACAAAACTATGCAAGGCCAAAGGCAATCTTCAACCTATGGTTATTCTTACAGGACAGACTCCCAACAAAGGACAGATTGCACAGCTGGGGAATGAGTATTGATCAACAATGCACCTTATGCCAAAACCACCCGGAAACAAGAGACCACTTACTAGTGTCCTGCCCTGTCACTGTGGACTTATGGGAAAGAACAATGAACTGGCTGCAGGAGAGTTACCCTCCCACCAATGATTGAAATCAGAAAATGCAGTGGTTAGTAAGCAAAGCCAAGGGTTGAACATGTCGAGCAGCCATCTTCAAAATGGTAACTGCTGAATTTGCATATACTATCAGGCTGGAAAAGAATTCAAGAGTCTTCAACAAGATATTTGGATGTAACACTGCCTTATTGAGAGACATAGTGTATAATTGTAATGTTAGAGGTACCCCACGAATTAGACAACAATTACAACACCTTCAAATATAGTAGTGTTAGTTAGTTAGAATAGTAGAAACAATTTATATGTTATCTCACAGATAGTCAGCTGAGTTGAAGCTAAACTATGATTTTGTAATGTTACTTCATTTGTGATTAATGAAAAGCTTTAATTACCAAAAAAATAGCTACCAGCATGAACAGATAGAGAAATGGAAACAAGGGAAACACAGAAAATTAAAAGGAAGCCATTGCACTGACTAGACAATGCAAATGTTGGGAAAAGACAGATGAGAACAGATAGAAACAGTTTAGATGTTGGAACTTTAAATGTTTGTGCAATTTTTGTGATGTGACATTTAAAATAACACGCAAAGGAAGCTGCTCTCATCAATTTAAATAATTCTGAAAGCTAATTCAGAAGCCTCAAATGAATGGACTTGGCAGATGGAGGCAAGTGGAGCAACTAAGTTTTCCCAACACCAGTCTAACCGTGCCCTCTGGAAAAAAAGACTTGGAATTCAATGTGAAAGAAAAGTCGGGAACCTTCTTCGAGAATGCTGCAAATGGATTAATATCATCCTCATACATCTTTTTGTATTTGGATTCCACAGAGTTGAAACCACTTTCTAGGTCTTCTGCATGCTGAGAATGAGAAGGCAGCATTCAGAGAAAAAGAAATTGAAGCAGACCGTGAGATCTAATGATCTCTATCTCATTCAATAAGTATTAGGTATGTGCCTAATAAAAGTTTCTTTGATTTGGTAGCCATCCTTGTTGATTTGATTTAGTTAGGTAATCAACTTTGTTGAATTAGTTTGGTTTGGTAGCCAATCTTGTTGAATTTCTTTGGGTTGATAGCCAACTTTGTTGAATTGTGAAGAATGTGTATAAATTGCCAAATATTGTAGGCTTTAGAGAGTGAAACTTTGGCTATAAAAGGAGAACTTCAACTCTCATTTCAATACACCAACAAAGAGAGAAAGAAAGAGTGAGGTTTCACAGACAAGGTATAAGAAAATAGCCTGTGAGAAAAATAGAGAGTGAGCGATATTGTAGTAAGGTGGAAATATCAAAAGAGGGTTATTTCTTTTGAGTGTTGTAGTGGTCTTTGGATTATTTTACTCAGAACTACAAAGTGTAAAATTCTTTACTATAGTGATATCAGTTGCTTCTCTCGGGGCCGTGGTTTTTTCCCTTATTCAAAAGGGTTTTCCACGTAAAAATTTTGGTATCGTTGTTATTCTTGTTAATTACCGTATCTCGGTGCTACATTATTATTCCGCTTTTATTACCGTGAATATTATTTTGGTAGGGGTTTATTCCCAACAACTGGTATCAGAGCACAGGTTCTGCTCGTTCACTGAAATACTATTCACCATCGGTAGTACTATACTCGGTGAATAATAATATCCGGAGTAAAGTACGAGGTAGCAAAATTCAATGGAGATAACGGTTTCTCAACATGGCAAATGAGGATGAGGTATTTGCTCATCCAACAAGGATTATGTAAGGTACTAGATGCTGATGCCAAAAAGCCTGATACCATGAAAGCTGAGGATTGGGCTGACTTGGATGAAAGAGTTGCTAGTGCAATCAGGTTGCACTTATCGGATGATGTGGTAAATAACATCATTGATGAAGACACTGCACGTGGAATTTGGACAAGGTTGGAAAGCCTATACAAGTCCAAAACGCTGACAAATAAATTGTACCTGAAGAAGCAGTTATACACCATACACATGGGTGAAGGTACAATTTTTTTGTCATGTTTAAATGTGTTTAACGGACTAATCACACAGCTTGCCAACCTTGGAGTGAAAATCGAGGAGGAAGATAAAGTCATCTTGCTATTGAACTCGTTGCCATCTTCGCACGATAATTTGGCAACTACCATCCTACACGGTAAGACTACTATTGAGTTGAAAGATGTCACATCAGCTCTTTTACTCAATGAGAAGATGAGAAAGAAGCCTGAAAATCAAAGACAAGCTCTTATCACAGAAAGTAGAGGCAGGAGTTATCAAAGGAGTTCGAGCAACTATGGTAGATCGGGAACTCGTGAAAAGTCAAAGAATCAATCCAAATCAAAAGCAAGAAATTGCTGCAACTGTGATCAACCAGGTCACTTAAAAAGATATTGCCCAAATCCAAGGAAGGGCAAATGTGAAACTAGTGGCCAGAAGAATGACGACAACACAGCCGCCATGGTGCAAAACAATGATAATGTTGTCCTCTTTATAAATGAGGAAGAGGAATGCATGCACCTGTACATCTTACCATGCCATACCGGTAAGAGATCTTTTTTGCAGATATGTAGCAGGTGATTTCGGCACAGTGAGAATGGGTAACACGAGTTACTCAAAGATTGCGGGGATTGGTGACATTTGTATCAAGACAAATGTCGGATGCACATTGGTTCTAAAGGATGTGCGGCATGTACCTGATTTCCGGATCAACTTGATCTCGGGGATTGCTTTGGACCGAGATGGATACGAGAACTATTTTACAAATAAAAAGTGGAGACTCACCAAGGAATCATTGGTGATTGCAAAGGGAGTTGCT
Source organism: Nicotiana benthamiana (assembly GCA_034376525.1). NCBI lineage: Eukaryota > Viridiplantae > Streptophyta > Magnoliopsida > Solanales > Solanaceae > Nicotiana > Nicotiana benthamiana. The sequence continues at coordinate 8,779,313 of CM067325.1, forward strand.
CGTGGCACGTTGTACAGGACAAATGCAGAACTATGCCAAGGTGAATTGAGTGCCGCACAAGATGAGATTTCTGCAGATTTGTGGCATAAAAGAATGAGTCATATGAGCGAGAAGGGATTGCAGATTCTTGCCAAGAAATCACTTATTTCTTATGGCAAAGGTACAACAATAAAACCATGTGACTGTTGTTTATTTGGTAAGCAGCATAGAGTCTCATTTCAGACATCGTGTAAAAGAAAATTGAATATACTTGATTTAGTATATTCTGATGTTTGTGGCCCAATGGAAATTGAATCAATGGGCGGTAACAAATATTTTGTTACTTTTATTGATGATGCTTCACGAAAATTGTGGGTTTATATTTTGAAAACCAAAGATCAGGTGATTCAAGTTTTCCAGAAGTTTCATGCTCTAGTAGAAAGGGAGACAGGTCAAAAGCTGAAGCGTCTCCGAAGTGACATTGGAGGTGAGTACACTTCAAGGGAATTTGAAGAGTACTGTTCAAGTCATTGGATCAGACTTGAAAAGACAGTTCCTGGAACCACACAACACAATGGTGTAGCAGAGAGGATGAACCACACTATTGGGGAGAAGGTGAGAAGCATGCTCATAATGGCTAAACTACCTAAGTCATTCTGGGGTGAAGCAGTTCAAACAACCTGTTACCTAATCAATAGTAGTCCATCAGTTCCATTGGAATTTGACATCCCAGAGAGAGTTTGGACCAATAAGGAGGTGTCCTACTCGCATCTGAAGGTGTTCGGTTGCAGAGTTTTGCACATGTATCGAAAGAGCAAAGAACAAAGTTGGATGATAAATCTATTCCCTGCATATTTATCTGATACGGAGATGAAGAGTTCAGGTACAGATTGTGGGATCTTGTAAAGAAAAAGGTCATCAGAAGCAGAGATGTAGTCTTCAGAGAAAGTGGAGTTGGAACTGCTGCTGATATGTTAGAAAAGGCGAATAATGGTATAATTCCTAATCTTGTTACTATTTCTTCTATTTCTAACAATCCCACAAGTACAGAAAGTACGACCAACGAGGTTGCCGAGCAGGGGGAGCAACCTGATGAGGTTATTGAGCAGGGAGAGAAACTTGATAAAGGTGTTGAGGAAGTGGAGCACCCCACTCAGGAAGAAGAACAACCTCAACCTCTAAGGAGATCGGAGAGGCCAAGGGAGACTCATGCAGGTACCCTACCACAGAGTATGTCCTCATCAGTGATGAGGGGGAGCCAGAATGTCTTAAGGAGGTGTTGTACCATCCAGAAAAGAACCTGTGGATGAAAGCTATGCAAGAAGAGATGAAATCTCTACAGAAAATGACACGTACAAGCTGGTTGGACTTCCAAAGGGTAAATACCACTCAAATGCAAATGGGTCTTTAAACTCAAGAAAGATGGAAATGGCAAGCTGGTCAAATACAAAGCTTGATTGGTGGTTAAAGGCTTCGAACAGAAGAAAGGTGTTGATTTTGACGAAATTTTCTCACATGTTGTCAAAATGACTTCTATTCGAACAATTTTGAGCTTAGCAGCTAGCCTAGATCTTGAAATGGAGCAGTTGGATGTGAAAACTGCATTTCTTCATGGAGATTTGAAAGAAGAGATTTATATTGAGCAACCAGAAGAATTTGAAGTAGCTGGAAAGAAACACATGGTGTGCAAATTGAATAAGAGTCTTTATGGATTAAAGCAGGCACCAAAGAAGTGGTACATGAAGTTTGACTCATTCATGAAAAGCCAAACATACATAAAGACCTATTCTGATCCATGTGTATACTTCAAAAGATTTTCGGAGAATGATTTTATTATATTGTTGTTGTATGTGGATGACATGTTAATTGTAGGAAAGACAAGGGGTTGATAGCAAAGTTGAAGGGAGATCTGTCCAAGTCATTTGATATGAAGGACTTGGGCCCAGCACAACAAATTTTAGGGATGAAGATAGTTCGAGAGAGAACAAGTAGAAAGTTGTGGCTATCTCAGGAGAAGTACATTGAACGTGTACTAGAACACTTCAACATGAAGAATGCTAAGCCAGTCAGCACACCTCTTGCTAGTCATCTAAAGTTGAGCAAAAAGATGTGTCCTACAACAGAGGAAGAGAAAAGGAACATGGCTAGAGTTCCTTATTCTTCAGCAGTCAGAAGCTTGATGTATGCAATGGTATGTACTAGATCTGATATTGCTCATGCAGTCGGTGTTGTCAGCAGATTTCTTGAAAATCCTGGAAAGGAACATTGGGAAGCAGTCAAGTGGATACTCAGGTACATGAGAGGCACCATGGGAGATTCTTCGTGCTTTGGAGGATCTGATCCAATCTTGAAGGGCTATACAGATGCTGATATGGCAGGTGACATTGACAACAGAAAATCCACTACTCGATATTTGTTTACATTTTCATTGGGAGCTATATCATGACAGTCTAAGTTGCAGAAGTGTGTTGCACTTTCAACAACTGAAGCAGAGTACATTGCCGCTACAGAAACTGGCAAGGAAATGATATGGCTCAAACAGTTCCTTCAAGAGCTTGGATTGCATCAGAAGGAGTATGTCGTCTATTGTGACAGTCAAAGTGCAATAGACCTTAGCAAGAACTCTATGTCCCATGCAAGGACCAAACACATTGACGTGAGATATCATTGTATTCGAGAAATGGTAGATGATGAATCTCTAAAAGTCTTGAAGATTTCTACAAGTGAGAATCCTGCAGATATGCTGACCAAGGTGGTACTAAGGAACAAGTTCGAGTTATGCAAAGAACTTGTCGGCATGCACTCAAACTAGAAGACATTGCTACCTCCTCTAGATGAATGAGACTGGAGGGGGAGATTGATGATGTCCATCTCATTGAATAAGTATTAGGCATGTGCCTAATAAAAGTTTCTTTGGTTTGGTAGCCAACCTTATTGACTTGGTTTGGTTAGGTAGCCAACTTTGTTGAATTAGTTTGGTTTGGTAGCCAACCTTGTTGAATTTCTTTGGGTTGGTAGCCAACTTTGTTGAATTGTGAAAAGTGTGTATAAATTGTCAAATATTGTAGGCTTTAGAGAGTGAAGCTTTGGCTATAAAAGGAGAGCTTCAACTCTCATTTCAATACACCAACAAAGAGAGAAAGAAAGAGTGAGGTTTCACAGACAATGTATAAGAAAATAGTCTGTGAGAAAAATAGAGAGTGAGCGATATTGTAGTAACGTTGAAATATCAAATGAGGGTTATTTCTTTTGAGTGTTGTAGTGGTCTTTGGAGTATTTTACTCGGAACTACAAAATAAAAAATTCCTTACTATAGTGATATCAGTTGCTTTTCTCGGGGCCGTGGTTTTTTCCCTTATTCAAAAGGGTTTAAAAAATTTGGTGTCATTGTTATTCTTGTTAATTACCGTATCTCGGTACATTATTATTCCGCTTTTATTATCGTGAATATTATTTTAGTAGGGAGTTTATTCCCAACAAGATCAACAATAAATCCAGGTAGATCACCTTCTTTGATCCTCTTGAGACCACTCTCTCAAAATTATAATCCTGAACATAACGGATCTTTCCATAAAGTTTGACATTATCTGCTTTTGTTTTTTCGAGTTCTGAGGTCAACACCTTATCCTCTCGTTCAGCCGTCTAATTTCCTAGCAAGATCAAGAATTACAAACTAATGACTCTTGTAATCATAAAAGATAAAATAATCTGAGGTTTTTGGAAGGTGGCTGGAAAGATAGAAGTAGAAATCATTTCAATAAGAAAGGGAAAAAGTGTGAAACCTCCTCAGTTTCCTGCAAGCGAACCCGGAAGCGGTCTCTTTGGCTGCAAATCACCTTAAGCATAGAGTTTTGATCTTGGTCTGATGAAACATGCCTCTGTTCTGCATTCTATTCAATATATGTCAATATTTTTTTTTTTTGATAATTAAATATATGTCAACTTTTAGAGAGCTCATGCTCATAAATATTATAGCGTTTTAGAACTTCAAATGCATGAATCAGGACCCTTTGGAAACCTGATCTTACACGTCAATAGATAACTCGAGGAAATTAACCATTGTATGATGGTTATCTATGATACCCATCAAATATTCTTTTCTCCACTCTTTAACAGAATTCATTCGTTTTAGTTGATCACTAACAGATGTCATTCATTTTCATCAATATGATGCTTGTTTCATTTTGTTTTAGATTGATTTATCATCGCTTATTCCTCTGCCTAACAGAGGTGGATCTCCAAGATTACTGCAAGAATACTACTGGAGGTTATGCAATCCTTTGGGGGTAACCATATGCATCAGTCCTAGAAAAGCAGGTTTCATTGTTGGAGTCTAAGAGAAATACGAGGTGTGATGGTAGGAGTTCACAATGTGTAGGCCGGAGTTATACTATCCTGCTTTCTCAGGTACCAGAAAGAATCCGCATCGACCTATTTTTTGGATTGAAGGGATGTCTTGAACTATTGACACTAAGTTCATTCTTAACCAAGTTGTGTTTTTATTTTTTAACAGTTTGTCTTCTTAAACAATAATAAATCTGTTCAAATGATACTGTTGATGTATTCTGTTGTGCACTTCTCAATCCCTTACCATCCCACTTGAAAGATCACTTCAGGGGATCCCTTTAAGGCAGATTTCTCAACCACTACTACATGAATCCCACTCCTTAAGTTTGACAGATAATGTGATTGAGGTCAGGCAATAAGATTAGACTGAAAATAGTAAACGACAAACTGGTAATTTTAAATTTACAGCATTTAAAATGTTTCTTTCTTTAGGCTGAAGGGTGAAAGGGAGAAGATCACCTGCTCAACTATATGAAAGAATTGAACCTTTAGAAAAAGGAAGGTAGAAGCCACTTGCAGCGAGAGTTGACAAGATGCAGGAGCAACGCTTAGTTCAAATAGTCTACCTATAACCTTTCTTTCTAGGGCGGAGACGAAAAGATAAGGAAGCAAGCAAAGACCATTATTCACCTCAGATGCCTCTTTTCCTCCAGACTCTGATAAATCCCAATCATCAATTAGAGTGCTTTTTCTATCTTTAGAACTATAACCCTGCAATAGCAACAATAGAGTTCTCTGAAAAATATAATTCACTAAACTACACTCAATTGTTTAACAACTAATAGAAAAGCAAGCAGCTATCACTTGGGCAAGTTTAAATTAAATGAATCCTGTTTCTCGCTCATCATGTTCCATCACCAACATGCAAAAGTAACATTATTATATCTACCACAATATATAATGCAGTATTTGTTAGATATATGGACTTATACTACATACATATGGACAATATGTGGATTAATTATATGTTATGTGCTATCTTTTGGTTTGGCCTAAATTAGTGGTCTTTGGATATTATTATTAAGTAGGCCAATACATTGTCATATAAAGTATAGAGACTAATTTTTGTGTAGATACCCATAAAGAGTAACCTTAGTTAATGATGGGCTAACTAAGGTTACATACATGCATGGTTAGGTTATGTGACCTTTGAGGTTACATGTAGGTTACATGTGACCTTTCATGTTGCATGCTTCTAAATAGGGGTTATGGTTCCCATTTGAAGCAAGAACATTTCTCTTCCTTTTCCCATTGAGAGAGAGAGCAAAAACTTTGTCTTGCACATCAAGTGGAAAACCCAACCCCGGACGATTTCCAAGCCGGATCAAGGAGCTTCCACTTATGGATTCAGGTACGCTTTCACTTATGTTATAGTTCCAAATAATTCGATATGAACGCTACAGTTTCATAGTCGGATTTATTCCAACAGTATTTACATCCGACAAACCTGGGTTTGGGAGAATGGGAGGGCAGAAAACTGCACAAACCTTTAGAATATCATCCTCTAACTTCTGTACTAATCGTTGTTGTTCATTAAGCTTTGCAGTTAATTCTACAATCTTGGCTTCAGAAGATTCCAATGAAGACTTCCTTTCAGAAAGTTGGAACTGAAACCATAGAAAGAAGTTAAAACAACATGATTCATGATCGATTATCACGAAGAAGTTCAAGTGTATCAACACTGAACTCAGATATAAAGGTTATTTTATTAAAATAAGTTGACTCTTCAGATAGTTGGTTTCTTCTTCAGGTTTAAAAGAGAATTGCAATCTGGTGCGATGTCAATGTTGTATTGGAACTGTCTGACAAAGGCCTGTTCCATGTCCTCCCAAACATACCAGCGAGATATTTCTTGATCCATGAACCATTGGGTGCTGCCCCTGTAAGGCTTTCCCCAAAATAAGCTATTAGCAATTCTTCCTTTCCTCCCTCACCTCTCAATTGATTGCAATAACTTTTCAGGTGGGCTATCGGGTCTTCATGTCCATCATACTTTTCAAATTTGGGTGTCTTGAAACCAAGCGGCAAGGGGATATCGGGGATCATACATAGAACTTTGAAGGCAACACTCTTTTGACCTGCCAACCCGTGCATGTTTTTCAACCGTTGTTCTAAGTTTTTCACTGTATTGGTCATTTCTTCCAATGCCATTGTTCGGGCAGGCTTCTCAATGTTTGCAGGAACATCAAACGAGTATGAGTGGTACTCAAGAGAGTGGTACTGCTTTTGATGTGTAGAAAATTGTGACTCATGACGAGGCTATCCTTGACCACTAGCCCATGCTTGACATAGTTCGGTCATTTGTCAATTATCGTTTTTTTTTGGATCTTGTGTTTCCAGCTTACCACAAACCGACAACCTCAACTTTCTTCACAATTCAAAATAAAACATGTTAGAATGGACTCAGTCAGTCCTTATTATTATCAATATTTGTATTTATTTAAAAACATTAAGATCTAAAAGAAAGACTTTCTAAAGAAGGAAGTAAAGGAAAATATTTTTGGATTTTCTAAAAATGGTGGGTCAGAACCGATGGGGTTTGTCTACGTGTATCACATCCGGTGAGAATCAGACCCACGTAGTTCGTCCAATTTTGACGGAATAGGAAAAAAATGATTTATTTTGAAATGCCTTTTCTTTTTTTCTATTTTTCAAAATTTCGGCAGAGTTTTAGAATATTTCAAATACCTACATCTCACAATTTTCTTTTTTCTTATTTTTTTTTATTTTTCTGTTTTCTCTTTTTTTCATTTTCTTTCCCTACTTTAGAAGCCGGTCAACATGCAAGTCGAAACAGACAGATACGCAAGTAGCACGTAAGATGCATCAGGATTGTCTTTTCATTTGGGTACATCTGTCCTAGACAGACCCAACCCATGTGTTAAGTCTCTAAAGTCAAATGCACGTGATGCAAACAAATGTTCCTACTAGAAATCTGGCATAAGGCTATGTTAATATAGGTTTAATACCCGCGTGTATTGTTCTAGACCTGGCTTACCCGAGTGGACAGCTCGAGTTGAGGGAGAGGCATCATACCGGGAATACAGAAGCTTCACCGGCTTTGTAGCTTGTCCGAACCTCATCCTAAATTGGGATGTGACTCTAATAGAAAAGATGTAACACAAAGTGCACACTTCCTAGATAATGTAGAAGACTCAGAGAGAAGAGGGTTTCGTAACAGTTTATATACAGTTCAAACAATATCAAAGCGGTAAAAAACGGCAATTAGCACATTAGGCTCAACATGTAAAAATCAGATAATAAATAAAGTCATTCATAACAGATATTATAAGTTCGAATTCTTAATCCCTGAACCGAAGTTCTGGGTTATGATCCCCAAGCAGAGTCAACAGAGCTGTCATACCTCCTTTTTCCTGCACCCGCAAGGGATAAAAGGAGTTTTTTCACTTTAAGTGACATTATTCTAAATAGGATTATTTATTTAATTTTAAGAATCGCCACGGATGATTTATTTGGTATCCCAAGTAACCGATTTATTTTTAAATCCCAAATCAAGGAAATTCGACTTTCCTTTTGAAGTCTGCGAACCAGAAATTCTAAATAAAGAATTCTGTTAACCCGAGGGACGGTGTTAGGCATTTCCGAATTCCGTAGTTCTAACACGGTCGCTTAACCTATCATTTATTGCTTATTATCTGATTTAAATACATGTTTTAGCCTATGGTATAATTTTAAATTATTAACCGCTTTTCATTATTTTAAAGAAGATTTCAACGTTATCAAAATACGTCTTGAACCACGCCACATGAAATGCACCCGCGGTCCGTGACACATTTTATCTAACATTGTTGAGATTTAGATTTGGGTCACATAAAATGCACACCCGAGTCTAGAAAAATAATTTTTAAATAGTGCCTTTAAAGTAACTACGCACTTTTACACTTGCGTGGGCCATGGAAAATTCAACTAAATGATACGCCTCGATTTTTAAGGATTAAAATTAATTAAGTGAGGGTGATGGATTATGGAAGTCAATTGTGGAAAGAGGGTAGTATTTAGTTATTAAAATTATCTATTATGGAACAATCTTTATTAATTGAGAAGATATACTAGCTAGAACATTATTTTGAAACACAAATTCTTCATAGAGAAAATCCTTAGTCTAAATAGTTGTACTTGTTATCATATAAGGGAAAATCAACTACGCTAAGTTAACTTTCATGATATAACCCATCAATTAAATTGCACCAATTAGCTCTACTTACTTAGATTTAATTTATAATAAAGAACACGGAATACTGGAAACACTATTTGAAGTAGCCATTTAGCAAATTAAAACCAACGAAATAGCCAACTCTCCCAAATAATTTTTGTCTCATAATCGAAATTGCCTGCTTTTCAATTATCATTCTTGAAGCAGAAAATAGTAGCATAACATAACCTGTGATACAAGAAATTACATATAAAGCTAAATGAATTCCTTAAGTTACAGATTACTAGGATCAACAGAACAAAGAAACCCCATTTGCTAGCAATAGAAAGAGAAAATCACAATTTCAACGATTATGAACTAAAATCTATTTTTTTTTAAAACGTGATTTATATGAATTCACAAGAGATACAACGAGGATATGAACAAGAAAACTCTCAGAATCAAACAATCCAAACATCAATAAAATGAACTACTAAGTGGCGGATTTAGGAATTCAAGTTTGTGGGTGCTGAACTTTTTTTTATACATAAAATTAATGGATGCTTTTGTAAATTTTTATACATTTTCTCAAATTTTCTATATAACTATACATACTCTACGTCGAAATTAATGGGTGCTCGAGCACCCAAATTACATATGTAGATCCGCCAATGATTACCTCGTGTCACCATATAATTACACCAACAAATAACAGTGTAAATGGACAAAATAATAAATCTAGGAGACACGAGAATGGACCTTTGGCATAAATCAATAAAATTGAAATTACAAGAGGCTAAATAACTCGATGACTCTTGACCGGAGCATTTACCGGTGAATTTGAACGGAACTGGCAACTCAAGACCTCAACGACACCCTTGATCGGAGTTAAATCTACCCCAAAACTTATACTCAATGCTTAATCCATTTCTATTTTGTAATTTATTGAAGCTTTTCGCCAAGAAAGTGATAGAGGACTATGATGATGGTCGCTGCTTTGGTGGGGTGGAGGGGGGGGGGGGGGGGGAGGGATTTTGGTGGGGGGATTTGAATCTTGAAGGGGGTGGTAGCTTTGATTTTGGATGAGGTCGACAGAACCTTAGGGGGTCTACTTTTTTATGGAAAATGGTTGATCTCCATTTTGTAGGGTGTATGGTCTTTTTTGTTTTGTAGGTTTCTTTTGGTTAGGGTTGGCCCTAGAAATTATGGGCTTGAAGTTTGGGCCTTTATAACTAGCTTTGCTTAAAATTATCCTAATTAACTAGAAATCAATTTATATAGAAATATTATTAAAAATATTAATTAAGCCTATTTAAGTGAAATAACTATTAAAATAAGACTGACTGTTAAAATAATTTTTTTTATATTTTTCAAATATCATACTAAAAGATTAAAAAATTGAAAGAATCATTGTAAAATTAAAATAATATTCCTGAAATTAAGTAGAACTGTTTTTTGTATTTTAATTTTAATTTTATGTAAATTATATAAATTAAAAGTAAGTAGATTAGCTAAAATTAAAATATTTTTGTAATTTTTTTTTGTGATAAAATAAAGTAAAATGGTCAAAACTAGTTAAAATGACGATATGAGCCCTAAACTAAATATTTATATGCTAAAATATATAAAATCTTGGGGAGGGTTAAAAATCACATGTCTACGGACATGCCGGGTCTAAGCACTGACTTGGTGGTTCACAAATTGCCCATTGACCCGGCATTTCCTCCCGTCAAGCAGAAGTTAAGAAAGTTCAAAACAGACATGAGTGTGAAGATTAAAGAAGAGGTCACAAAGTAGTTCGAGGCAAAGGTCATTCGAGTCACGTGGTATCCCACTTGGTTAGCCAATGTTGGGCATGTGCCAAAGAAAGACGGAAAGACCAGACTGTGTATCGATTACCGTGATCTCAACAAGGCAAGTCCAAAGGATAACTTCTCACGGCCAAATATCCACATTTTGGTTAATAATTGTGCCAAGCATGAGATTGGATCTTTTGTGGACTGCTATGAGGGCTACTGGACAAGGAAGATGCTGAAAAGACGGCATTCATCACACCATGGGAAACATACTGCTACGGGGTTATGTCTTTGGGTTTGAAAAATGCTGGAGCAACTTATATGATGGCAATAACGACCATATTCCACGACATGATACACAAGGAGATAGAGATTTATGTGGACGATGTGATCATAAAGTTTAGAAAGCAGTTTGACCATGTCAGAGATTTGAGAAAGTTCTTCCAAAGGCTTCGCAGGTACAATCTTAAGTTCAATTCTGCAAAACGCGCATTCGGTGTGCCATCTTTAAAAATATTGGGATTCCTAGTTAGCCATCGAGGTTTTGAATTGGACCCGTCAAAGATCAAAGCTATCCAAGAATTGCCACCCCCAAGGAACAAAACTGGGGTGATGAGTCTATTAGGGAGCCTATCGGCAAACTGTTAAAGAAGGATATTGCGGTCAAATGAACAGACAAGTGTCAAGAAGCATTTTATAATATAAAGTGGTACTTGTCAAACCTACATGTGTTGGTACCGCCAGAACCGAGGAGACCTTTAATTCTGTATTTGATGGTCTTGGATAATTCATTTGGCTGTGTATTCGGTCAGCATGACATCACTGACAGGAAGGAACATGCAATCTATTATCTCAGTAAGAAGTTCACTTCTTATGAGGTTAAGTACACTCACCTCGAAAGGACATGTTGCCCCCTAATTTGGGTAGCACAAAAGTTGAAGCCCTATTTGTCATCTTACACTACTTACCTTATTTCTTGTTTGGATCCGTTGAAGTATATCTTTCAAAAGCCTATGCCCACAGGGAGGCTTGCAAAGTGGTAGATCTTGCTCAAGAATTTGACATCGTCTATGACTCTCGGACTGTGGGTGCATTTCATGTGGCGCGGTCCAAAGACGTATTTTAGATGACGTTGAAATCTTCCTTAAAATAATTAGAAGACATTCTAAAGTTAAAATGCACGTATGTTTAAAAGTATTTTAAAATCGGATAATTGGGATAATAATGACAGTTGAATGATCATGCTAGAACCACGAAACTCGAAAATGCCTAACACCTTTTCCCGCGTTAACAGAATTCCTCACCGGTATTTCTGTATTAGCGGACCGTAGAACATAGTCAAAAATTTTTCGATTCGGGATTTAAACAGGTAACTTGGGACACCATAAATATTCCAAGTGGTGACTCTAAATCTTTAAACAAATAAATCTCATTTCGATTATTACTTGATCTTGGAAAAAAACTCCCTTATATCCTTACAGGGGTAGTAAAAAGGAGGTGTGACGGTTGTTAATTCTCCACGTCACCCCCATTCCAGCCACCACCTCCTCACACCTCCAACCAGCCCGCTGGTGACCCCTTCTTCACCAACCGACCACCCCTGCTCTGAACAACCAAGAACAACCGCGAGGAACCCACTCTCACCACTGAAAATTGAATCAGTTTCGGTTAAGTTTTAGTTTCATTTCAAAATCAAGAAAAATAATTTAAAAAAAAACAATTTTCTTATTTCAAATTATGTTCGAAGCTGTATAAAGTCGAGAACATGTTCGAATTTTGGGGTTGTCACTCGTTGGTTCTGATCTAAGTGCGTCCACTATTTCCGACCAGTTCGTCGCCATATCGAGGTTCCCGTGAATTGTTCGTTCAAATAGTGTTATTCGGGATTCTGCCCGCTTTTTCGAGGTTCAAACTTTTCATTTCCCCTGTTTCTTTGTTCATCTTCCCGTAAGTTGTTTATGTTTGTTGACCTTTCATGCTTTAATGGTTGTTTTGTGAATGATTTGCGAATCTCCGCTTCAGATTTCTTTGAGTCTCGTTTCTGCCTGAATCTTTAACTGTCAACAATTATTTTATTAAAGCTTTGAATGGAGACAGTAATTTGGATGTTGGGGATAATCGAGATTAATTGATATTGACTTGTAAGTTGTTTAGTAAACACATTAAATAATGCACTATAGGCTTCTAGATGAAATTGAATATTTGGGCATGTGTTAGATTTTTATTATTCTTATTTATTTACTTATCTAAAATTAGTAGTACATTTAGGTCCGCTAACACCTGGGTAGATAAGTTTTAGGATTTTTTTAGATTTGAGGCGAGAGGTCGTTCCCATAGTTAAATTTATCCGGAGAATATCCTCAAGGATTTGTATATATTTTATTCCAAGGAATGCCCCGTAGTATTCAATAATTCAAGGCCAAAGACGGAACGGTTCGAGCAATCATAGAATAGTATTTTATATTTGTTTTTATTTTTATTTTATTAAGTGGGGACGATCTCGAGCCTCTTATGTTTTTATTTTTCTCTTTTATGTTTATGTTTACCTCAATTTAAATATTTAAAATCCAACTAGGTTAAGTACGCAACCGTACTAGTTACGGTATTTGGGGAGTGCCTAACGCCTTCTCCCCGAGTCAAATGAATCATCTTGCCCGTATCTATGGTGCAGACCTAGTTTTGAAGTCTCAAGTGTTTTGAAAGGAAAAAATTATTTTTAGAAAAACGGTGACCTGACACCCCAAAAATAAACATCAGGTGGCGATTCTGAGTTAATTTCTTTTGAACACGATTTTGTCACGTTCTAATTGGAAAATCATTTTCAAGCTTTACAAATCACTTTTATTAATTTAAGAGGGTTAAGTAAAAGATTGGTAAAAAAGAGGGTGTGACACGTGGGAATTTTCTTTTGGAAAAGGCGGGTATATTTGGTTAACCACATATTAACTACTGAATTTCTGGTCAAGAAAAGGTATAAATCCAATAACTTCCTCTAGTGAAAGAGGATCCCTACTAACATGAAAATTATGTAATCATCCAACATTTGTTCCCATTTACATTGCCTATATCCAACAATTTGCAACTGCTTATGTCGAAATTGTCTTTCCTTATATGTTGAAATCTTCTACTAGTACAACAGAGGGAAACACAACCTTCAGACCACCTCTTCTCCTCAATGACCTCATGTCTCCTAATGCAAAATCAATTTAATTTCAAAAAAGAAATTCTTATAATAAATGGATGGAGAATAGGTATTGAGATTTATGTTGAAGCTCTTGTATTTAAAATTTTTATTTTGAAGATTTCTTGTTTGATTCAAAGTTGGTGTTATTAAATATTGTTTATAATACCTTCTGGAAGTTCATACTGAAATTCGATAGCATTTGGAGTTGATTTGAGGTGATTGAGGTCGAAATTTTCAGTTGAAAATCGAAGAAGAATACCACTATCCAGTAGTATACTACTATTGTATACACCAAGCTATAGGAGTATATAACTATACTGCATCGATATACTATTATAGTTTACAATATATTGTAACGGTATATTGTAATAATAGAAGAAGAACACAGGTACCTAACAATATACCGTTACAGTATACAATATATTATAGGAGTATATAGTTATACTGCAACAATATACTACTATAGTATACAATACATTATTATAGTATACTGTAATAATATGCAATATACCGTAATACTATGCAGCAATAGTATACAATATACCATAATAGTATACTTATTACCCGTAAATTCACTTGCCTTTTCCTTTTTTAATTTGCTTTAAGCTTTTACCTAGCGTGAGGGGCAAAGTGAAAATTCAAATATTTTTTTCCCGATTTGATTAATTCTATGACTTGAATTCCAGGACTTCTGACTTCTGCAAAATATTAATATACTATTGGAGGACCTTGAAGCTTTGAAAATCATAAATTGGGTTTGTTGAGTTTGTAGTTATTTTTAAACTTAAAACAAGAATTTTTTTTAACTCTTTGCATACAATTGTATACCATATTGGTATAGATATATACGATGGGTGTCTAACGGTTGGGCCGGGCTGGACTGGGTAGAAAAATTTAGGAACCATACGGGTTGGGGATCGGGCCAGTTACGAATTGGGACTTACCGAGTTTAATGGGTTCGGGTTCATCCAGATAAAAAATAAACCGTAAGTATTACAGGTACAAGGGGTCGGGTCGGGCCGGGTTAGTGTAATTTTTAATCTTTTTTTTGTATTTTGTATAACTATTATAACTTATACAAGGGGTCGGGCCTAGCCGGAAGGCTTAAATATGAAATTTTGTGAAAAATTATTAAGTTTTGATGTTAAAATGAATGAATTTGACTTTGGTCAATATTTTGGGCAAAGAGATCGGACTCGTGATTATACCGTCCCGGAGGGTCCATAGGAAAATATGGGACTTGGGCATAAGCCTGGAATCGAATTCCGAGGTCCTAAGCTCGAGAAATGAATTTTTTAAAGGAAATTATTTTTCTAAAATATTTAAGAAAAATTAGAAATGAAATCTGATTAGAAAGGGATAGTATCGCGCCCGTATTTTGGTTCCGCTGCCTGGTACAGGCCTTATATATGACTTGATTCATTCCTGTGAAATTTGGTTAAAAACAGATATCGGTTGACGTGATGCGGGCCTTAATTGGGAAATTGATGTTTAAAGAAGTTTTGAGAAATTTCAATGATCTTAAGGTTTAATTCGACGTTCGTGATGTTATTATGGTGATTTGATTACACGAAAATATTTGTAGTATGTTTTTGAAGTCGGATGTATATTTGGATTGGAGTTTCGAGGGCTCGAGTGAGTTTCAGGTAGGTTCCGGGATGACTTAGGCTTAGAAATCAGATGTTGCAGGTTCAAGAAGTTGCAGGCCTCTGGACCCACTTGTGCGGTCCACGAGAAATCGCATGCGACCACAGAGGGACCAGCGCGGCCGCGGTCGTCTTTGTACGGTCCGCGGTGGAGGCAGCGCAACCATAGCCACTCTTGTACGGTCCGGAGTGAGTGCTAAACCGCATGTCTTCAGCTGAGCCTATGCGGCCGTGGTCCATTTAGTGCAGTCCGCACTGGGAGTCTTCCAAAGGTATAAATAGACGAGAATTTCAATAATTTTTAATTTTTCAAAACCCTAAAAAACATAAGAGGTGATTTTTCAAGCAACCTTTCTTCTCCAAATCAATTGTAAATCATTTTAAACTAGTTTTCTTTAACCATTAGCATCTTTTAACATGATTTCAACTTAAAATTAAAGATTTTCAAGGGGGAATTGGGTGTTTTAGTTAGAATTTAGGTTTTTAAAAAAATTAGGGATTTAGACTTCAATTTGAGGTCCGATTTTAAAATAAATTACATATTTGAGTTCATGGGGAAATGGGTAACCGGGTTTTGGTTCGAACCTCGAGTTTTGACCACCTGGGCCTGGGGGCAATTTTTGACTTATTGGGTAAAACTTTGAAAAATTCATTTTCATGCATTGGGATTGGTTCATTTAGCGTTTATTGATGTAACCAAGTAATTTATGATAGATACGAGCGAATTGGCGGTGGAATCAAGGGGTAACGCTATAATTGAGGCTTGAATAGTGTTTAAGGCATTGAGGTAATTGTTCGATCTAACCATAGCTTGAGGGATTAGGAGTTGAGTCATATGTGCTAATTGCTCCATGTTGAGTACGACGTATAGTCATAGTGACGAGTATCTATACGTTGGTGTCAAGCATGACCGTGAGTCTTAAATTGAAAGTTATTGTATTCTTAAGTCACATTACGTATGCTTAACTAATGATCTACCATGTCGAGCAAAGATTTGTTTATCCTCGTAGATCTTATTTATAATTGAGCATCTTCATTAGTCAAACTGAATTAAGGTTGGTTATAGTTGATTCTCCCTTGCTGGGATGATTGTTTCTATATTGTTGTTCCTTGCTTGTAAGTTATTATATTGCTTTTATTCCCTGGCTGAGATTTCTTGTGATTATGTGATAACAAAAAATAGGATCGGGTGGTACGCCTACCACGAGATATTATGAAATGGGAGATGGTGGCGCGCCTACCACGAGATATGATGAACTGGAATTGGTGGTATGCCTACCATGAGATATGATGAAATAGGAGCGAGTGGTATGCCAACTACAAGATATGATAAAATGGGAGCGAATGGTATACCTACCACGAGATATGATGAAATGGGAGTGGGTGGTACGCCTACCACGAGATATGATGAAATGGAAGCGGGTGGTACGCCTGCCATGAGATATGATGAAATGGGATCGGGTGGTACGCCTATCACGAGATATGATGTAATCTAGACAACTAGCATAAACGAGATTTCACAGGTTACCTCTTGAAGCGTGAACATATCTCTTCTACCACGTGAGCCTTCTGTTCCATAACTTCTCAATGGAATCTCCATCACCCGCACAATCGTGATCCTCCAACGTTCCATGGTCTTCTACTGTGTTTCCCAAATAATAACCGAAAATAGCAATTTTGTGTGGGCGAAATTTTTAGAAAAACTTGGCTGAAAATTTCAGCCACCATATTTTTTTCCTTCTATGTGGAAAACCTTATGTATTTATAGCACAAATTTTAAGGGTTAAGACCTTTTTCCAAAGCCTGTTGAGTTTTCTTTCCACCAGAAAAAGAATTCCTTTATTTCCTATTATTTAGGCACAGTAGAGACCACAAAATTTAATTGACAAGGCTTCCAATTATGGAATTAATTTATAATTTTCGAAATTAATATCTACCATAATTAATTACGAATTATTCCACTAAAAATTCATAATTGCACTCCTTACTCAATTTCGAAATTCATCCATTAAATCTTATTTAACTCCCCATGTTAAGATTCAGATACGAATTAATTAAATTAAATTACTAACAATTTAATTTATTGATTATTTCCTTTAGACTTTCGCTTAACTTATTTTATGTTTCGGATACAAAATCCACCGGCCGGGTTTACACATGAAAACTTATAAGCTTTCATAAAGTTGTATCATCAACCTCTAAACCGAGACATGGATTCTATCAACTAACTATTACTTCGCCAATGTACATTACTATTATTATCCAATTTACCAGGCATATTGACCCACAAAAGAATCTCTCCTTTTAATAAATCAAAACAATAATACTATACACACCTAATAATATTTATATCAAGATTAAGAGTATAAGGACATTTAATGGCTAGAGAGTTTATTTTATTAAGTCAGTATAAAATACTTATCTCTACCTGGTCCGTTCAATACATACAAAATATACTAGCACAAGAAGCTGGAATTAAATCATTCCCATAATCAAGATAAATTATATTTAATTTTGTGCTACAATCATTCCTGATGGTTTGTCCAATTCCATCATTAGACTGTGAACTCAAATTTTATACTTATAAGAACCGATGATTTAATCTTCCGTGTATAAGCTAAACTCTATACACTAAATCATCTATAAGCAAAGGACACAGACTATTATATGATCTATTTAAAGCTTTATTAAAACTTAATAAACAATTATTTCATAATAAATACTATATCTAAACCAAACCCATGGTTAATAGTAATATCCCAACAATCTCCCAGTTAGACATTTAACCATAATAATTATTAGAATATACTATATCCAAATGCATGGTTAATAGTATATGCCCCAACAATCTCCCACTTAGACTCATAACCATGCATCTACAACTTTATCATGCATTCTTTTACATGACTATTAAAAGTCTTCACTAAATAAGGTTTTGTTAAAGAATCTTGCCAAGTTATATCTGATGCAATATTTGTCCAGTAGTGCTTTGTTGTAACTTTCTAGTTTGGTATTAAACTCTTCAGGGATCCTGTTACCAAAATTATCCCAAGAATGTACACTGAGCTATGATTTTATTTAGCTTTCTCCCACTACGACGAAGTACTAGTAATATTACCTTCATTGCCTCACGACATTGAAATATTAGTAACTTCTTACTGTAGTGTTCAATGTTCAAACATCACTCCCACTCGATAAAGGCATATCATGTCTATTAACGTTCTCCCACTATTTAAATGCAATGGAACGTCAATTCTGACGTGTGGGTTTTGATGTTATTGAACATCTAGTTATTTCTTTGCTCAGTTCCTGTAAAATAGTTTACTTCTAGGAACATATTTTATTAAACAGTCCTTATCTAGAAAAGTGCAATTGTTTTAACAATTGCCTTATTTTCTTTAGAACAATAAAATAAAGCTTCATTCGTTTTCTTGGATATTCGATAAACATGCACCTATCCATTCTTAGTTCCAACTTACATATTTGCTTTCCCTTTCAGCACATATGTGGGACAATCCTATATCTGAATATGCCACAGACCGAGCTTACATTCAGTCCACAGTTCTATAGGTGTCCCAGGTACTAACTTAGAAGAAACTAAATTCAGAATGTAATTTGCAGTTTACAGGAAATATTCCAAAAACAAATAAGGCAAATTTGAATAACACGTCATTAGTCTATCCATATCCAAAAGAGACTTATTTCTTCTTTCTACTATACCACTCTATTATGGAGTTCACAGTGTAGTCAATCGAGATTAATCCCTTATTCTGATATGTGACAAGAGAACTTTTTAGAGATGTGCTCGCCATTACAATCAAATTGTAGTAAAGTAATATATTTCTTTGATGCTTCTCCGTTTCAAGTCTTAAAAATCTTGAATTACTTAATTCATTAAGACTTACAGTGCATCAAATAAATATATTAATATTTTGAGTAATCATTTATGAACATCACAAAATACTCAAAATCTATCTCTTACGAGTATGTTCATTTAACCATACAAATCAAAAAGGATTCATTCTAACTTATCATTAGTTTTATTTCCTTTTAAAAGGAAATATCTTTTAGTCAAATTTTCTTCCAAATAAGATCCACAAGTTGGTAGTGCCTCTACTTTCAATGAACCTTAAGGTCCATCCTTGACCAACTTGAAATCCTATCGAGATTAATATGGCTTAGACAAAAGTGCACAAATAAGTTTTACTCAATTTTGAAGAACATATTCTCTTATGAGGTAGACTAATATTGTTCTGTTCAGGAGAGACATCAATATACAATAACAAGGTCATGCATTCATGTACCACAACAGATAAAATATTTATTAAGCTCAATAACTCAAGAGTTATTCGGAAAATAAAACAAATATTCATCTCTTATTTTGCACAGAAACCGGAATTAAATTCCTTCTAACAAAAGTACATATATTGCATCCATAAAATTAATGCCTTATCACAAATAGATCATAATAAGTCAAAAGACTGAAGAGTAAAATTCAGACTGCATTCAACATTTATATACATACATGCATCTGGAATAATAAATTTCGATGGAAAAAGAATCATTCATGCAAAGTATATTATATAATGCAAGAATTATACAATCCAAAAATAAATAGAACCAACTCAGATGGAGAGCATACTATTATTTTCAGTCAATTGTATATAACTTTTTAATACAAAATTTCAAACACACTACACATATATGTCATGCATCTTGAATAGCAGTTCGATGGGAAAAGAACTATTCATGCAACATACATATGCAATGCCAGATTATTTACTCTAATAATTAAAACAGACCCAACTCATATGGAGAGTATACTGTTAATTTAAGTCAAGTGAACATCATTTTTAATAGCTCTAGTTCCATTTATCCAACATGTATACTCGGAGAGTAAGTATACGATATCAATTACTAGTATTTCACCTAGTGGGCTTATAATAAATTTATCCGATATGGAGAAAGACCTAAAGTCAACGCGTAAATTTATTACTCACTTGAAATTAATAGTGAAAGACCATAGAAATATGATTCTATCACCATTTAGTCATGATTGTATTTTAGTTACAAAATTGATTTAACCCTTAAACTCAGATGGAGAGCTAACATAGGTTATCAATAACTAGTAACTATATCCAGTGAGTTCATAATAAACTTATCCGATGTGGAGGAAGACCTAATGTCAAAGCATAAATTTAATATCTCACTATATAAAAAAAAAATGAAGACCATAGGGTTAATTCCTATAACCACTTTATCACAACCACAAACTTTTCTCTAGGTATTAAGTTCCACAATTTAAAAAAAATGCTCAATACCCCATTGAAACAGTCTTAAAATACTAAAATTAATATTTTACATTGCATAGCAGTGATTATTGTTTATTGAGCTGGATCTGATAAATATACCAAATTTCATGTCAATCGGAGATCGTTAAATTCACAATCTCCAAAAGTTGCGGCCAAATTTAGAAAATTATCATTTAAGCATTTTTTAAGAATTTAAAATATGACCTGTATTTTTTTTTATCATATATCAATTCATGTCAAATCAACATGTGTTATCATGTTCCAGATTAGACATAAATAAAATGATAGAAAGAATGACTTTTCGTCTGTAAATCACATTTTATCCGTCAAACCTCCAAAAAACTCATCTAAACGATCCCGAATCGTCAAAATACGATGTGATTCACTGCATAGTAGTGAGTTCTTAAATGATCGTTTACGATGATCCTACCGAATTTCAGGTCATTTGGAGATCCTGAAATTCATGATCGCCAAAATTGGACCAAATTCAAATAAATTATTTTTGGATTAGTTATGATTAAATCAATGTGATTTGAATTCTTCATATATATCATATCTATTTAAATCACATGTTTTAGATTTAACACAAATATAGCCTATATATGAGGAATAATTTTTCATATTTATAACAAATTCAACTTAATAAACAGCTTGAAAACACATCTAAACAACCTCAAAATACCAAAAAATAACATGATTCACTGCATAGAAGTGAGTTTTTCTCACTAGATCATTTTTGATGAACCCACCAAGTTTCAGGTTACTCGGAGTCCGTCAAATTTATGACCACCAGCCTGTAACCAAACTCGAAGAATAACCGTTTTAAGTACTCTCATGAATTAAAATAAATATGATATTGATTTTCATTCTCCTTATAATTACACTATGAGCCCAAGGCATATATTATGTTCTTCCTATTTCTAGGATATATAATATCTCCTTTTGCAATAAGTTATCATTTTATTAAACACATAAGAACCTGAGATATAATATTTTATCCCCTTCGGTGAAAACCCCAATATCTCTTCTCATGGATGGAGTTAGTTTCACTAGTACCTAAAGATAAAACGTCTTTTCAAATTAAGAACCTCCACCATTAATGTAGATTTTTTAAGGATAATTTTCACATGGTATATTAAACATATTTCAATGACTCAAATAAATAGACCATTTTGTGGATCCTACTTATTAATAATAATGCTCAATCTATGAATAAATATAATTTCACGTATACAAATTTACTAAGAATTTTTCATGAGTTCAAATAAACAAACCACTTCAGCGGTAACCATTTATTACTCATAAAATTCTCAATTTACAAGTGAATATATATTTAGCTCATAAAATTATCTATGGTAGACCATAGCTTAAAAGTCATACCAATAATATAAAACTTGTACAAAATACCGTCATGTTTCACTTAATTACAACATCTAATCAGAGAAAAAAATTCTTCATCGAAAATCCAAACTAGTAATCACGTAGGGCATGAAAACATAAACTTAAAATTTGAGAATTTTTTTTATGCACAAATATGCCAAACGCTCCAATCATTAGTCATCCAGGATATCAAATAGAGAATTTTACTATCTTACAAAATAATTATATCATCACACAATATCAATTATACATTGTAAGACCTAGTCAATAAAATCCTACATATTTGAGCATTGCCACGGGAGAGAAAGTCTCGTCATAGCCGACTCCTTCTTTCTGACGATATCCCTTGGCAACAAGGCGTGCTTTGTAGGTCTCCACCTTTCCGGCTGCTTCAATCTTTTTCTTAAAAATCCATTTACAACCTATAGGTTTTATATCCTTTGAAGGTTCAACTAAAGTCCATACTTTATTTTCCTTCATGGTTTCCATTTCGGATTCCATGACCTTTTGCCACTTCTCATAATCAGAACTTTGTATAGCCTCTTCATAGGTCTTAGGGTCACCATCATTATGATCAACCTCATTTGATAAATCATCTCGTACCAATAAATTTAATCTAGTTGGTACATGACGTTCTCGTGTAGACCTTCGAAGAGGTACTTGTACAACCTGTTCACCTTGTGTTGGATTTCGTTGTTGGTCAATTTGGTTTGAAACTGGTTCATTAACCTGTTCTTGAACTTCATTTAGTTCTCGAAATTCATTTAGTTCTTGAACTTCAACCGTTGAAGATGGTAATTTCCTTGGCAACTTCAAAACATCCAATAAAGGTTCTTCAACTTGGGTCTCACGATCTTCATATTGTGTTGATTCATTAGTTTCTTGATCTTCATCAAGTTCTATCTATCCATTATAATTTCCTTCCAAAAGGAATTCCCTTTCCAAAAAGGTTGCTCCTCTAGCCACAAACACTTTATGGTCAGAAGGGTGATAGAAATAATATCCCCTTGTTTCCTTGGGATACCCAATGAACCTACACTTATCAGATCTTGAGTCAAGTTTATCAGACTGTAGTCTCTTAACATAAGCTGGACAACCCCAAACCTTAATATGTTTGAGGTTAGGCTTACATCCTTTCCATATCTCATATGGTGTTGTAGAGACTGACTTAGTGGGAACTTTATTAAGTAAGTATGTTGTTGCTTCCAAAGCATATCCCCATCATAGATCTCACCATATCTAATAAGGTTTTATTTCTCCTTTCAGACACACCATTGTGTTGTGGTGTTCTTGGAGGTGTCCACTGTGAGAGAGTCCCATTCTCTTTGAGATATCTCGTAAAATCTTCACTAAGATATTCTCCACCTCTATCAGACCTAAATACTTTGATACTTTTACCAGTCTGCTTCTCAACTTCACTACGGTATCTTTTGAACATTTCAAAAGATTCAGACTTGTGTTTCATAAGATATACAAATCCATATCTTGACATATCATCGGTGAAGGTAATGAAGTAAGAATATCCACCTCTAGATTGAATTTTCATGGGCCCACAAACATCTGTATTAATTTGTCCCAATAATTCAGGAGCTCTTTCTCCACTTTCAGTAAATGGAGATTTGGTCATTTTTCCTTTGAGACAAGATTCACAAGCTGGATATGATTCAAAATCATACTCGTTAAGGTACCCTTCCTTATACAACTTGTTGATTCTTTTCTCTCCAATATGACCAAGCCTACAATGCCAAAGGTATGTTTGATTTACATGATCATCTCTTTTCCTCTTAAGACTTGAAACATGCATAATCAAATTAGCATTCACACTAGGTAAGACATAAACATCATGTTGGAGATAGCCATTCGCATATAAATTATCACTATAATAAATAGAGAAAATACCATTTCCTATATTAATGTGAAAATCACGTTTGTCTAACATAGAAGCTGAAATTATGTTCGAAACAAATTTAGGAACATAATAACAATCATCCAACATAAGTACTTTTCCCGTAGCATTATTAAAGAAGTTGATCCTATAGCTACGACCGCAACTTTTGCACCTTTTCCAACTTGTAGACTAATTTCTCCTTTCTTTAGCCTCCTACTTATCTTGAACCCTTGCAACATATTGCATATGTTATAACCACTGCCAGTATCTAATACCCACAGTGAAGAATTAGTAGTAGCTAAGGAAACCTTGAAAACATTTTTCATTAATGTCTCACCTTGTTTCTTGTTCTTTAGAGTTGCAAGATACTCCTTGTGGTTTTTCTTCCAATTATATATATATAGCTATGTATTTGATGATAAGGTCTGATAATTTACGGGCCATTTCTCCTCCTCTTCTTCTTCTTCTTCTTCTTCTTCTACAACTACTACTATTTTTTAAATTATTTATGATGGATGATTTTTTTTTATTTTTTTATGAAGCATATTGACATTGCCTTGTATAATTTGAGGAAGAAGAAATGCTACCACCCACGCGCCCATCCATTTTATTGTGACAACGAATATAGTTTTCGATAATTATATGCTTTTTGTGTATGAGGATTTCATTGAAGATGCTTCGGATGAGTTTTAGTGTGGTGAAAATCAATTATATCTCACACCGTATGTATGGGAAGGGGGCAAATCGGAGATGTGGAATCGTATGGTCATAGGTTGATAAAATCTTTTTTTATGTCGACTACCTTCAAAAAATAGTGATAATGTGACGTAATTTCTTTTGGGGGTATTGGACTTGAATAGGGGCACTAATGTGTATGACTTCATATATCGTGAACCATATGAGGCTAGATTGATACACATTAAAATATATGTTCGCATGAACCCTCACCTCCTTAAGTTTTCACAGTTTGAGAACATCGTAAGTCTTTTGGAAATGCATTTCATAAATTTGATATTTAGTGGAAAAGAACACTGACATAAACTGGATTGTAAGTGTTGTCATTTGTTATATAATTTATATGTGCTTTAAATTTTTTGTTAAAGATATCTTTTAATTGACTCACTATCATAAAATATATTTCAGGATTGATTGTGGTACATTCTTAATCAAATATGCTGAGTTGTTAATAATGGGGAAGGATATTGACAAATTCTGACATGAGGATATATCAAACTTTAGAAAAGAACTTGCAACAAACCAATGGGAACATGGAAAATGAAAAAGAAATTCTAGGTATGAAACACCACCGATAAAATTGGTGATGACTATGACAGTGAAAATGAAACTTCTTACTCGAAGGAGTTGTAGTGTTGCAGTATAGAAAGTCAGCTAACTTTATAGATTCTAATAGGATGTCAATGACAATTAGAATATTGCAGAAATACTTTTGTCCTGAATTCTGGTTTGTGAGCCCTAAGTTCAATGTTGTTATTCAAACATTCAGGACAGTGTCTTGAATCTCAGTAGCAGTGCTAAATTTTATTTCATATATATCATTTTTCCTACAATTGTGCATCAAGAAGATGATATGTTAACTAATAATAGTTTAAGTTTTTTGTCTTTTTATTATATCAGTATGACTTTTTTTCTATTAGATTGTTGTGAACTTCAAGAACATAGTATTTCAAAATTTTCTCATTTATTGAAGTATGAAATCGATATTCGGGATATATATTTCTGAAATGTCATAAACTTCTGGGTGAATGCTAAGAAATTTGCCACTGTCAGAACATCTTCCAGCTGAAAACCAACATGAAAGACATAGTGTGGAGACTCTACTTCATATTTACTATCTAACTTACTCACCCATGAAACTTTTCAATTCGAGCTTTTTATTTTTATTCATTGGTAATTTTCAGAAGTTAAGGATATTTCAAAAGAATTGTCCTAAAATTTACTTGTTTCGCTTTCATTTGCTTCGAGAGTATAAGTCGATTTTGTAATGCTTCATGTTAACCATATTCACTAACATGCAAGGTAATTATGCCGAGACAAATAGTGTGATCACACAAAGCAAAAGGACAAAACCAAAAGCTCAAAAACAAGCAATATACTCATATCGGGATATTTCAAATGATTATGTCCTGAATATTAATTGTGTTCTTTGAAAATTCAGGACATTTTCAGATAATTATCTGCAAAAGTTTTCTTACTGTAATAAAAACAATCTAAAAGAATCCAATTTATAGCAAAAATTAAAAAGACTAGTAAAAGATAAGTGTATATATCTATAATTCTCTGTGCTTCCTTGAAAATAAGTGTATTAATGGGCCTGTTCCAATGTGTGCTAATTAACTTATGAGAAATTTTCATAAAGCACTATCCTTAGAGATAATTAGTTATCTATAGATACCATTTGCTATATTACGGATTGTAGATACGCTTTTTGTTGGTATAAGATGTATTTAAGCTATTGTATTCATGAATATGTTACTGCTTTTATGCACGCGCGCACTTACGGCACTGCCTCTCGCGGTCGTATCATGGCTCTCAAACAGCAGCTCCATAATCCGGTAAAAGGTTCTAAATCTGTTACTGATTTTACGCACGGTATTCGCGTGATTGTGGATGAATTATCTCTCCTGGGTGTTACGGTTGATTCTGAGGATCTTGTCATTAAGGTTCTAAATGGTCTTGATGATCCGTATATGGAACTCTCTCATGCCATCCAAGCCCGCGAATCTCGCATCTTTTTTGCTGAATTACATGACAAGTTGTTGAGCATGGAGGCTCAGATTACTGCTCGTGTGCCGGCCACCTCCGCCGCATCTGATTTGGCTCCGTCGGCTGCCTTCGTCGCCGGACAGCAGTCCGGCCGTAACCGCTTCGGTAGCCGCGGGCGCGGCCGTAGCAGCCGCGGTTCAGCCTCCGGTCGCGGTGGTTACTGCAGCAATGGCCAATCTCGCGGGTACAATGGGAAGTGCCAGCTCTGCAGTGAATTTGGCCACTCCGCGCGCCGGTGTCCATCCTATCCCATCTCCGGCGCCAATCAGCCCCCTTACGGTGGACCACTACTGCGGCCAGCTTATGCTTCGCCGCCTTATGCGGCTGCTCACACAGCCCATCATTCTCCGACGATTCCCTTTACTTCTGATTGGATCGTGGACTCTGGTGCCTCCCATCACATAACCACTGATCTTGCTAACATGCTTTTCAGAGTCCTTACACTGGTTTTGACAATGTGGTTATTGGTAACGGTGAAGGTTTGACAATTACACATACCGGACAACTTAACTGTTATTCCAAAAATAAACGACAAAACGTCGTTGTTTTAACCTTCTCTGGTCACTGTTACAGTAGTAAATGGTTACGTGCAATTGCCAACTGGGCTGTTGAATAAACTCATTAAACAAAGTCTGATTGAAAAGTTGAACTTTTCAACTGTTTGGTGGAAGCAAAAATCTTGAATAGCCGATCCTATCTAATTTTGAATTGAGGTTTAGTTTGTTTATAGAAGCTGAAAAGGTTGAAGCTTTCTTTTGGGTTTAAGCAATTGAGATGGCAGAAAAATAAAAAGATGAATCCAAATTGGGAATTTAGGATTGTTGTAATCGTGATCAAAAGATCTTTCTTGCTACCATTGGTGTCTTCACCGTCGTCATTCTTGTCATATGTTTTTCTTTCTATACGTTTTTTTGGTTTCTTACGAGGAAGTGAATGACATGTAACAAAATAAAGAGAGAAAGAAAATAGTATAGTTGAAAAATGTATTTAGTTGTTTAGGGATAGGAGATAACTACAATTAAATATTTTATTATAATCATTAAAAAGTATTTATAAAATATAATTTTTTAAATAATATTTATTTAAAATAAATAAAATATAAATATTTGCTATATAGAAGGTAAAAATTCCTTTTAACTTATTAGCCAATTTATACTCTACGATATCCAAATGCAACTGGTCGAGAAACAATAGAGTCTCCTTTAATTGGCCTTGGGCAGAATGATTCTACTTTATATGATGTACCTGTTCTTTTTACAGTTATGTGTTGCTCCGATGGTAAGCAACCTCCACTTCCAATCCAGAGGTTGTGAGTTCGAGTCGTCCCAGAAGCAAGGTAAAAAGTTCTTGAAGGGAAGAATGCCGGAAGTCTATGGAAACAGCCTCTCTATTCAAGGGTAGGGGTAAAGTCTGCATATACACTAGTTTTAAAGTGACGTCTAGTTTAATTACAAAAGCTATAGCAAATCAAACAAGAAGAAATGAAAAAAGGGCAAAAAGAAGAAAGATAATAGTAGTAAAAAAATAATAGGATACGCAAACAGTAATACAATAAGCAATCATCCACTTTATCTTAATGCACAATATCTACAATTTCATTGTTTTAATGAGAGAGGTGTGGCAAATATATTAAGTTCCAACATGGTATTCCAGTATAATCTCACAAGTAAAATTTGAGAATAATATATACGCAGATTTTTCTTTTACCCTAAACGACAAAGAAACTATTTTCAGGGAAATATATTAAGTTCCGATGTTCCATAGTCAAATGCAAGTAAATTTATCAAGAAAGTTTTATTACACTAAAATTTAACTTCTGATATAATTCGTTTTACATTAACTAGACCATATAGTTATTGTTATAATTGTTGCTAATGTTGTTTTTATTGTTATAATTGTGGTCGTGATGGTGATGGCAGCTTACGTCGTCCTCAACATTATTCTTATTTTCTGTGTTAAATATTATCCATCCAATAACTGATATTGGTAGAGGCCTTTATAGATAACATACTGTAGCATATTTACCCTATATTGATAGCTCAATGCTTTTCGGTGATATAATTTTGTATGTTGAAAAGTTGGTAGACATATGATGATATATTTAGGCATAATTTTTAAAAATATATAATGTATATTATAATTTTTATTTAAATAATTATTTTTATATTACGTGCATGGAATATATATTTTACAATTTTTATTTTCTTTCATTCTGAATTGTGTAGATAAATTTTTAAAATTTATGTTGTTAATATTAAAAAGTTTCAAAAAATAAAAAGAAAATAAATATTTATAATTTAGAGGGTAAAATACGTATTTGGCAATTTAAAATTTAAAAAATCTAGTTGAGTAACCTTCTGAATACAGTAGACATAGTTCAGTGACTTTGTTGTTATAAAGGAAAGAAAAGTGATTTTAGGAGACAATTTGGGATAGTTGAGTGACCATTTGAGTTATTAACTCCTTTTTTTGGGTGACTTTTAGGATTAGTATCCTAGCTAATGCATATAATTTTATTTTATTTCCTATTTATTGATGATCTATTTCTTAGATAAATAAAATTAGAACTTAATTTGAAACTAATTGGCAAGAGAGAAATGAGTTAGCTACTTTGGAACTATGCATCTTATAGAGATTTTTACCTTAAACTAAAAATGAAATACTCTAACAAATATTAATAGTAAACAATTTAGAAACCTTCTTCCTTCAGAATAAAACTGAAGTAAAATCTTACTTGTTGAACAAGAAATGACAGATACCAAAATTGACCTCCAAAAGAAGACTAGTGATATAATTTGTACGAAATAAATTGTATTGGCAACATCATTAGTTTTATTTTAGAATTGCAGAATTTTGTTTTATTCAGATCTTCTGCTGGATATGCATTATTTACTCAAACGGAGTATATAAAACATTTTAACATTTTGCTAGTCAAAAGTCAATTTTCCATATGTTCGACTTTATGTATTTACCAGATATATTCAACAGTTTTAGAAATTTTAAATTATTTTGAATTAAGTTTTCATGACGCGGATAAATGAAAGAGAAAAATAATGTTGTTGACAATAACAAACTAGTTTTAAAATTTAAATTATCTAGGCTTAAGTTTTCATAAGGGAGATAAGGTATTCAAATTGAAACAGAACAATTATCTCGTGACATGTATGACAAAACAATCAATACTTTTTAAAATTAAAATTATTTTAGATTATGTTTTCATACAGGAGCTAATAAGGTACTTAAGTTGAAACAGAATAATTATTTTTAAAAAAAAAAGAAAACAATTATGTTGTGACACTAACAACAAAATTGTTATTGCAGTGACGAATTCCGTGAAAATATTCACTCATTATTCGCCGTTATTGTGTTCAAAATGAAACAGTATTGCATTTTTTAATATATTATTTGGTCAAACTTTTAAAAAAAAATAACCTTTTTTGAATAAAATCAGAAGTTATTTTTTAGAAGCTAGAAAGTAGTTTTTCTTACGAGCATTTTTGCAGTCTTGGTCAAGCATAAATTGATGCTCTAATGTTGGCGCAAGAGTAGTTTTTGTCAAATATCAATGGCTATTTTCCAAGTATACTTTTTCAAAATACTTCTGAAAAAAATACTTTTGGAAAGATATAGTGGACATAATATGAAAACTATTGTCTTTAAATCTAGTTTCCAGTACTTTAAGATTATTCCCATTTGAACATTCCCACGAAACTATGTTAACATTGTAACTCGACGAATTGAGAGAAAACTTGAAGAAGAAGATGAACAGTGTCGATGAGAGAGAAGAGAGAAATTGAAGACTGAAAAGAATGAATTAATTGATCTGTCTAGAACCATCTGTCCACATCCGTGTATATACAAATAATCTAATACAAATTTAGTGTGTGTGTGATATTACATATGTGCCCTTTCCTTCTATACAAAATTGTATAACCAATAAATATCTCAACTACCCTTATGAATTGTTACTTGGGCTGCTGAAGTCATGGCCCAACTGAAATTGCATTGGGCTGATTCTGGCTGATTCTGCATAGGCCCAACACCCCCCTTCAAGCTGGAGGGTGAACAAACACCCAGCTTGGACAGAAAATGATGATGCAGAAGACCTGTCAATGGCTTGGTGAATATGTCAGCTAACTGGCTACCAGAGGCAACATGATGTAAAGAGATTAGTCCATCCTGAAGCTTGGTACGAATGAAATGACAATCAATTTCAATATGTTTAGTCCGCTCGTGAAACACTGGATTTTTTGCTATGTGTATGGCAGCTTGGTTATCACAAAATACAGGCACAGCAGAAGCAACATTTATACCAAAATCATAGAATAACCTGACCAGCCAAGTTAGTTCAGCAACTGTTAATGGCCCTATACTCAGCTTCAGCTGAGAACAAGGAAACCACAGGTTGTTTCTTTGTTTTCCAACCAATTAAAGAACCCCCCAAAAATATGCTGAAACCAGAAACAGACCTCCTAGTGTCAGGGCAAGAGGCCCAGTCACTATCACAATACGCAGACAAAGACAAATCAGGATTGTTATTGAGAAAAACACCAAGATCAGATGTACCTTTGAGGTATCTAAGAGTATGTAAAGCAGCATCCATGTGGACTGAGGTAGGTTTTTGAAGAAATTGGCTAAGATGTTGCACAGCAAAGGCCAAATCAGGCCTTGTATGAGTGAGGAAGTTAAGTTTGCCAACTAAGCTTCTGTAAGATTCAGGGGAAGAAAGAGGGGTTCCTATGTCATGCTTTAGTTTAACAGAGAGATTGAGAGGACAAGTCACAGAAGTAACAGCAGAACAGTTATAGGTGAGAAGAAGATCAGTGATGAACTTCTTCTGGTGAAGAAGAAGACCATCAGCAAAATAAGCAACCTCAATGCCAAGGAAATAGTTAAGAATACCCAGGTCCTTTATCTTGAATGCAGAGTCTAAGAAAGATTTTAAAGCAGTGATTGCCTCAGAATCATTGCCAGTGACAATAATATCATCAACATACACAGCTAATAGAACAATAGAATGACCAGATTTCTTATGAAAGAGGGAGTAATCATTAAGAGAGTAAGAGTAGCCTCTAGAACACAGAGCCCGGGAAAGTTTGGCATACCATTGCCTAGAGGCTTGTTTGAGGCCATACAAGGATTTTTGGAGAAGACAGACAAAAGAAGGAGTAGAAGAAGGAGGGGAGGAAGAAGAAGAAGAAGAAGAAGAAGAAGAAGAAGAAGAGGCAGAGGAAGAAGAAGGAGTAACTGTAATACCAGGGGCAGCTTCATATAAACCTCTTCGGTGAGATCACCATGGAGAAATGCATTGTTAACATCCAACTGAAAGAGAGGCCAAGACTGCTTTACAGCAACTGCAACCAAAGTTTTAATAGTAGAGAACTTCACAACAGGAGAAAATGTATCAGTATAATCCACACCCTCAATTTGAGTATCACCCCTGTCCACTAATCTTGCCTTATATCTCTCTACACTCCCATCAGCTCTATATTTTATCTTGTAAACCCATTTACATCCAATAGCCTTCTTACCAGGAGGAAGAGGAACCAAGGACCAGGTGTGATTGGCTGCCAAAGCCTCAAATTCTTTGGTCATGGCATCCTGCCAAGCAGGATCAGAGGCTGCTTGCTTGTAAGATGTAGGCTCAACTAGTGCAGTGCTAACAGAGCCATTGCAGCAAGTGGAAAAAGAACTGGTGCCAGAAATGGAAGGAGGGAGGTCACAGATGTACTGATTAAGATGAGCAGGAGTGGTGTGGAGCCTGCCAGATCTTCTAGGAGCAGGCAGATGGTCTGTAGTAGGAGAAGTATGAATAGGGTTGGACAAAGGTATTGTATTAGAGGGTGGTGAATATTGTATTGAATTAGAAGTAGAGGTAGGGAAGGAAGGAGAAGAAACAGGTGATTGGGAAGGGCTAACTGATGGAAGATCAGGAGGAACAGGATAGTCAGGGTAGGAAGGAGGAATGGAGGATGGAACAGATGTATCAGTAGGAGGTGGATAATCATGGCAAGAAGAAGGGATAGAAGATGGAACAGAGGAAGTACTCCAGGGAAAAGCAAAAGGAAAAACATCTTCATGGAAAACAACATCCCTGGATATGAGTGTAAGCTTAGTTTTCAGGTTATATAACTTGTAACCCTTTTTATCCAGTGGATACCCTATGAATACACAAGGATCAGCCCTTGGTTGAAACTTATCTCTATGTTGTTTAGGCACAGAAGCAAAACATAAACAGCCAAAAGTTTTGAGATGCAGTAAAGAGGGACTCCTTCCAAATAGTAATTCATAAGGAGAAACATTGTTAAGAAGTTTGGAAGGAAATCTATTGATAAGATATGTGGCAGTAAGGACACAATCCCCCCAGAATCTGAGAGGGAGTTTGGACTGAAAAAGCAAGGCCCTGGCTGTTTCTAAAAGATATCTATGTTTCCTCTCAACAACACCATTTTGTTGTGGAGTGTGAGAGCAAGATGTTTGGTGAAGGATGCCATTGTCAGTGAAGAACTTGGTTCCAGCATGGCTGGACCCAAGTTCAAGAGCATTATCACTTCTAATGGTTTGGACAACAGCCTGAAATTGTGTTTTTATCATGGCAACAAAAGCTTGGATAATTGAAAAAGCATTGCTCTTGGATCCCATAAGATGAGTCCAAGTAGACCTTGTATAATCATCAACTATGGTCAAAAAATACTTGCAACCATTGTGAGTAGGGGTGGCATAAGGCCCCCATGTATCCAAATGGATAATTTGAAAAGGGTGAGATGTTTTAATAGAACTCTCAGGAAAGGACAGCCTAGACTGCCTGGCTAATGGGCAAATAGTACATATAAAAGGTTGTTTATTTGTAAATTTACATGGAATAGAGGATATGTCTTTCATTCTAACAAAGGGAATGTGTCCAAGTCTATTATGCCACAGTATTTCCATTTTATTCAACTCAGTATGAAAAGTACAATGAGAAGTAGAGTCAACAACTAATGGGGAATGGGAAGATTGAGAGGGAGTAGAAAGAGATGATTGTACAAGCCTGTAAAGACCATCATCCAGTTTACCAATTTCCAGTGGCCTCTTCAGAGAAGGGGCCTGTATTAGACAAGAAAATTTAGTAAATAGGACAATAGAATTCAACTGTTGAACAAGCTTGGAAATAGAAATGAGATTGTATTGAAAACTGGGAATGTATAGGACATGATGCAAAGTGAAACAAAGAAACTTAAGAGAACCAGTACATGTTACCTTAACCTTGTAACCATTAGGAAGGGTAACTAAGTATGGTGTAACCAGGGGTTTGACGTCAAAGAGGAGGGATTTATTTGAAGTCATATGGTCAGTGGCACCAGAATCAATAATCCAAATACATGCACTAACTCTAGTTAACATGCAAGCACCATAAGACACATCTTTTAAAGGTTTGAGAGAAGAGGAAAGTGTACCAGCAAAGTTTGCAGAACCCATCACACTGGACTGATGCTGAGATTCAGACACTTGAGTTTGTTGAAGAAGAAGCAAAAGCTGTGAATACTGCTCCTTTGTCAACCCAGGAATACCAGATTCTGAGGTAGAAGAGGTTTGAACAGTTTCACCCACATTTGATACATCAACACTTGCAACAGAGTTCATACCCTTTTGTACATCAACACTTGCAGCAGTTCTCTTATCCCTGGTAAATTTGAAGTCTGGGGGGAACCCATGCAACTTGTAGCATTTGTCAATCAAGTGGCCTGGTTTCTTGCAGTATCTACAAACTAAGTCTGATTTGTTGGTGTCAAATCTAACCTTTTGAGTAAACTGTTTGGGATTTGAGTGTGTTCCATAAGGTTTCTTTATAAACTGAGTGCTAAAAACACTTGACTCAGTATGGAATTGGGAAGGTGAATGGGTGACTTGTCTTTGCCTTTCATCCTGAAGAAGTATGTTATATGCACTATCCAAAGAGGGTGGTGGTTGCATCATAAGGATGTTGCTTCTAACCCCTATGTATATCTCATTCAGCCCCATAAGAAACTGATGCAGTTTATTCTCATCATCTTCCTTCTGAATTTCAATTCTAGCACTACACGCAGCACCACAAGTAGATACAACACTCCTAGAAGTTCTCATAAAGCTCAATTCATCCCACAACT
Source organism: Nicotiana benthamiana (assembly GCA_034376525.1). Taxonomy (NCBI): domain Eukaryota; kingdom Viridiplantae; phylum Streptophyta; class Magnoliopsida; order Solanales; family Solanaceae; genus Nicotiana; species Nicotiana benthamiana. The sequence continues at coordinate 8,813,908 of CM067325.1, forward strand.
TCTTCAATTTATTGAAATAAGAAGCTATGTCTAAAGGACCCTGAGTAGTAGAAGCAAGTTGTTGTTTCACTTCAAAAATCTTTGTACCATCAACTGACCCATACCTATTGTTAAGTTGAACCCATATACTGTGAGCAGTGTCAGAGTATTGGACACTCTCTGCTATTTCAGGAGTAAGGGAATTTGTGAGCCATGAAATGACCATATTGTTGCACCTATCCCACTGTCTAAACTGTGGGGAGTCTTCAGAAGGTTTAGGCACAGAACCATCTATAAAACCTATTTTGTTTCTAGCGGACAAAGAGACTATCACATTTCTTCTCCAACCCCCAAAACCAATCCCTGAGAAAGGATTGGTAACCAAGGAAATACCAGGAACATCAGACGACATGAGAAATAGAGGATTCGAGGACTAGGGACAAAACTAGTAGGAACGAAAGAAGAATCATCAACTACATCCACCATTATTAACTACTGATGATGGTTAAACACAAACAAACAACAGATCGTAACTGCACCAAATGGCTAACACATGAACCAACCACAAACCAGCCAAAACACAAACAAAAAATTACAACTTCTGATGTTTACACAACATGCAACAATTTTAACAACAAAATACAAGTAATTTTGACGAAAACTAACCGAATCGAAAAACCCTAATTTTGTGAATCAACAGAAACTTGAGTGAAAGCCGGTGAGGGTAACATCGATCGAAAGCTCGTGGCGAGTAGAACCGGAATATACCCGCTCTGATACCATGTTAACATTGTAACTCGACGAATTGAGAGAAAACTTGAAGAAGAAGATGAACAGTGTCGATGAAAGAGAAGAGAGAAATTGAAGACTGAAAAGAATGAATTAATTGATCTGTCTAGAACCATCTGTCCACATCCGTGTATATACAAATAATCTAATACAAATTTAGTGTGTGTGTGATATTACATATGTGCCCTTTCCTTCTATACAAAATTGTATAACCAATAAATATCTCAACTACCCTTATGAATTGTTGCTTGGGCTGCTGAAGTCATGGCCAACTGAAATTGCTGATTCTGCATAGGCCCAACAAACTACAAATAGTTATGCTTATTTACTAATTGTGCCTTTGGTTATAATGCTCGAAAAATATGCGAAATGTAGTAATTGACTAATTGCAAGTAAAGGGTAGTAAGATTAGTATTTTCAAAAAGTAGTAATCAATTGCACTAATCTTTTGGTGATAAATTAACAAGCAATATTTAATTATTGATCAGTCAATAAATAGTCTTTCCAACTAGGAAAAAAATATGATAATTAAGACAAAAGCTCCTCGAGTTCATGTTTGTCAAGTACAATTGCACGTTGAAACAAGTTCGAAACAATAAAGGATTACTTTTACCAAAGATATATGGAATTAAATTTTTATTATTTTGCAATATTCATGATGTAAATAATTAATTTTCTTTCCCTTATATCACGCGATAAATAACCAGTGGACAAAGTGAGTTTTGGAGATGGAAAAGAGATCTCAATAAAACAAAAAATATTGGGATATTATCATTTTTAGTCCGTGTCAAAAATTATTTATATTTAATAACTGATAAATTATATAAAATTTATATAATTTATATATATAAAATACAAATTTTATATACATATATATATATATATATATATATATATATATATATATATATATATATATATATATATATATATATATTATATTTTGTCGTTTATATTTTTACAGCGTCAATACAGAATCAGTTTTTCAAAAATATTAGGCAAAGACTCACACCTATGCAAGTAGAAATAACAAATACCTAGTGAAATAATTTCACTTTAAAAGAATGGTAAAGAGATCACATGCCCGTTAAAATAATTTACTCTTTTTTGTTTCCATTTCTTAATAGAAAAATCACCCACGTGGCCACGTGTTTCTTTTCCCTCTCCAATATTAATTCTAAAACATTACTACCAAATAAAAAAAACAAAATACGCTTCTTCTTCCAAAACCGAGCATTATTTCTCCAACATTAATTGAACCAATTATAGAAACCTCGCCAAATTAGTAAAAGAAAATTAAAGTCCATTATAAAAGTTGAAAAGGCAAAAAGGAACCAAAGAAAAGAAATGTACAAAATCTCCAACCGAAATAGAAAACAATTTAAAAAGGAAAATTTGAGAAATACAAATAATAATAAAAAAGAATTGAGTTGAGAGTCCTACACAAAGATTATACGCGGACGCTTATATTGGTTCTTGAATTTGTCATATTCTCCACTTTCTTTGGGGGGGAAAAGGAAAAGGTAAAGAAGAAGAAGAGAGTTTTACTGATGTTCTCCTGCTTCTACACTTCTATTACCACTGAATATTATGCCCAAAATTTTTCAATTCCCTCTTCTTCTTCTACTTTTGTTGTATTTTATTTTCTTTCTCAAAGAGTAAGCAGAACAGAAACAAGAAAAAGAGACAGAAAGGAAATTATATGTCGTTTGTGACCACAACAGATGTAACTGATCTGGCTAGAACAGCTTCAGACGAACTCTGGCCCTTTTCTCATTCCCTTTTATTTGTCAAATTTTGGAGGCAAGAAAAGTGTCTCTCATCTTCTTCCATGCCAGAAAGGTATGATCTTTATTATTTAATTCTTTCAATTTTTGCATGTTTCATATATACTGTTATGTGTGATGAGAAATAGAATTTTTTTTTATCTCTTTCTATTGTATGATTTACCTGATTTGTTGTACTTCTCAAAGAAAAAAAAGGATTTTACATGATTTATTGTGACATTGGCATTTATGGGTTTATGGGGTTTAAAGGGTTTTTTGTGTTTTATATGTGCAGAATTTGTTTTGGGGCTTTTCATGTAAAAAGCTTCTGCTTTTATAATTTGGCTACAGAAATTCTGTGATTTTCTTGGGACTGACGATTTACTAGAGATTTGGATTCTTTAAGGGGGTTAAGGGTTTATCTATTTTCCCAAATTTCTCAACAAATGCCCTGCCTTCCCCAAGAATTGTTTGATATGATGTCTAATAAGGAGAGGGTAAATGATGGTTGCGTTGGTTCAGTTAGAAAAGTTCGGATAATTTATGATGATCCTGATGCTACTGAATCTGAGAGTGAGAATGATGATAATACTTGTAATGTTGTTAGAATCAAGCGTATCGTTAAGGAAATCAACGTTTCTAGTGCTTCATTGGAGAAGAAAGACTTTGAAAAATGTCCGATCAGAAGTTCCAACAAGAGTCTTGAAAATAAGAACAGGAATGGTCTTGAAAATAAGAGGGTGCAGATAAAATCGTCGTCATTGCCTAAAGGAGTTAGGATGAGGAAATGGGGAAAGTATGCGGCGGAGATCAGAGACCCCTCGCAAGGGAAAAGAATATGGCTAGGAACTTTTGACACTGTCAAAGCGGCTGCAGAAGCATATGACGCAAAGAAGGCTGAGTTTGATCGAAGGATTTTGTCCGAAAGGGGTAAGAATTTGAGTTCCCCTCAAGCTCCCCCTGAGTGTTCTACAGCTTGTTCCTCTCATCCTACAAACAGGACCAGTAGTTTATACTCGCATCCATCCCCGTCTTCGGTGCTAGATGTACCAAATTCATCAGCTGCCGCAGCAGTTGAGTGCATTGACATTCCAATGAAAGATAAGAATCCAGTGCCAGTACTCGAGGTAGAGCAACCAGCAGTTGAGTGCATTGACATTCTAGATTTTAACCCGAAATTTGAAGATCAAATGCTTTATAAAGATCCTTTGATAGAACAAGGCACCATAAGCAATAGCCTGGCGGAGATGACCGAATTCAATATCACGAAGAAAACAAAAGCCCGACAACCAACCATAAAAATTTGTCAAAAGTCTACAAAGGGAATTGAGGACCGTCATCTTAATTGCACTGACCAGTCAATCACGCCTCCTTCTATTAGTGCAGAGCTTAACATGATGAACTTTGAAGAAACTGCAGTTTCGGGGAATAACTTGAAACTTCTAGGCTTTGACGAGAATGCTCTATTTGGTAAGGATTTTTCACAAACTTTTGATCCATATACAGATTTTGTAGGTTTGGACAGCAATTTTCTATGCTGTGATGGTCTGGAGGAATTTGTTTATGGCATGAACGAAGATTTCAGAGATAATGTTGGAGCTAATTCACCAAAACTGGATGACGTTGAGCTTAGATGGTTAGACGAGGTATTAATAGAAGATCAAACAGTTTTGTAAGTACAAGTTAAGTTAAAAGAGTGTTATAAAGTTGAAATGGTGGGTAATGAGAGGATGTTCTTGGGATTTTTGCCTTTGCTTCGAAGTTCTGCCCAGGTTTTTTGACTCGAGTCCATCATTAATGGGGTAAAGAAAAGAAAAAAAGAAGAAGAAGAAGTTGTAGAATAGATGATATTCTATTTTTTGTTGTTAGCTATTAATATTAATATTACAGCAATTGTGCCAAGATATAATCTGTGTAGCTCCATTTTGCACTTGTTGTTGTTAGCTATTACTTTAGCTGCTTGATTTTTTACGTGGAGAATGTGGAAGGTGATAGGTAGAGGCACGTCTTCTGCTTTTTCTTTGTCTTTTTTTCTTTTCGTCTTTCATTAGGGGACCCTTTTTTCCATATTTCTCGTGTTGCCATGAAAAATTCAACCCGAATATGTTTGTTAGGTATTCGATACATCTTTTTCTTTCCTTCTAGTCGTGGGGTGGTGGATGTTGTCGTACAAGAAGAATTAAAATACTTTGATGCTATGAATGTTTACTGAATATGATGGGTATCTGCCATTCTACAAAGAAAATGTAGATCTAAAAATATCAATAGATCGACCCTTATTATAGTTATTTATGGTAGTTACTGTCTGATATTATTGCAAGCTATTTTATTTATGGTTCTTATGTTTAGATAATTATTTATGCTATTTCTGCTGAAGCTACTAATGTTCTTTTGTTGTTGTTTTTGTTTTGCTGTTCCTTTCCTTCACTGAGCCGAAGGTCGATTGGAAATAGACTCTCTGCCCTTTCGGGTAGGGGTAAGGCATGTCTACATATTACCCTCCCCAGACCCACAGAATCACTTAGGAATTCAGTTTTTAAAATTTTAATTTGGTTGATTAGGAATAACAGCGTGTAACTGCCATTTCAGTCCAATTGACGAATTGAAACTTCCCTTTTTTGCGTAGATAAAACGAGGAATTAATAATTATTGATAAGTCACAAATTAGTTCAACATGTAATGAAATGTCGTCGTCGCGAAAATTTTCTAACTCTATTTAAAATTCTTTCAAGCTTTTGACTTTCTAATTCTGTTTACTGAGATGCGTAACCGACTCCGTTCAAATGTTCAAGCTCCGCTTTTATAGAATCCAAGATTCAAAATTCGCAGCTTTTTGTATTTCGGTTTGCTTACACGTTTCAAATGTTCCAGCTCTTTTAAACTGGCAGTTGACTTCATATTTGAACGCAACATAAACGTTCATATCTCTCTTTTTAAGGTTGCATTTACTTTTACAATGAATAATCCATTCTTTGTCGGAAACAAAACCCGTTGAAACTGCGCTGTCCATATCACTATAATAATCACATAGAAAACACAAATATTAACATTAACATTAATATGAGTCTCAGATGGTTTGACTGCCAGCATCCGTTACTTCCCACTGTTCTCGTTGCTCGTTATTTTAGGGAATTGATCACCAACACTTTTGTCAGGGTCTGACATCTTATACGAAGTTGTGGTTTGTCTCACCTGACCGTCCTTTGACGACACTTTCAGTCCACACTACGGATATTTTTGTCGACAAATCAACATTTTGCGGCCCGATACAATTATTTGAAGGAATTTTTTGTTAATGAGCCTGATGCATATTGCTGCCGCAATTTTCTTACTAACCGTAGGGTCAATGATTGATGCTCTTGCAACCCTGTCACATAAGGACATCCAGCCGTGTATTTAGAAACAGAACCTTAAAGGAAAATCATTTATATTTCCTGATCATCAGAACAGAGACAACATACAAAAAGTTCTTTGAACCACGTCATGATTTTCTTTCCTATGTACTGAACAAAAGCTCATTCCCTCGTTCATAAACCTTGCCATATGAAACAAAATCCCTTCAGAACCACGACTAAATGAATCACAAGATTGTGCGTGGAGTTAAGTGGTCTTCACTCCTCGCAGATCCTTTGCATCCAACTTACCATGTTCCTCCTTGTCCTCAGTTCCATTGTTTGCACCTGAACTGAAAAGCTTATCGTTGCAGTGTCTGTATGCTGAGTGCGTAAATGGAGCTGCTTTTCAAAGTGCAAGAATCACTGCAGCATAACTTCATCAAGGTCGGCCTGCGGTCTGCCGCATGGTATTTCAAGCTTCTAGGAACAAGTTGGATCGGAAGGACCGGTCAATTCTCACTGCCTCCATCAGTAAAAGCCAGTTCGCAAACTAGAGCAAGATGATCACTTCCCATTTCTGCAGGAAAAATAAACTTGAATATGCCATGATACTTAGTGATGCATAGAAAATTTAAGAATTTAATCTTAGCAAAAATCATACTTTTGGCATGTCTACATGATCTCATATCTTTTTTTTCTAAACATGATCACATATCCTTAAAATAGGATATCAGCGAAATCATAACCCTAACTTCCAAGAAAGTATGATATTATAGAAGAGTGAACTGAAACTTGCCAGCAAGTTTCATGGGAAAAGGAAGAATACTTCGGATTAGGATATGGCCTTATAGTATTTAATAAAATCAGTCGTGGGAGATAATATAGCCGACCAGTCATTTTCTTCCCTGAATATTTTGTAGCACTAATTTTGTAGTGCACAAACATGTAAGAGGTCCCTGCCGATGTACAGATTATATTATCAGCTATGATGAAGTTATTAATTCATTTCTTCTGCATACACTGCTATAAACTAAGTAATTATTCTCCAGTAAAAGGAACTCTCACTAAAATTTTACCGGTGTTGGTTAGTCACTCAAATTAGTAAATTGGTTACACTGATGAACCACAAGTAAATGCAAACTAGCGGAATGCCATCCAAATAATTGCGGCAGCTTGTGCATGGCCGACTTAGACGGTTCATCAAGGTGATTTTAGGAAATACGATGATCTCTATAAACAGCCTCTTTACGTTATTTCTGCTGGACTTACGAATGCTCTTTTGTTTTTGTTTTTATTTTTGTTTTTCCTTTTCTTCACTGAGCCGAGGGTCGATTGGAAACAGCCTCTTTGCCCTTTCGGGTAAGGGGCGTCTACATATTACCCTCCCCAGACCCCACTTTGTGGGACTATACTGGGTAGTTGTTGTTGTTGTTGTTGATGATCTCTATAAATAAAAAAATAAAAAAAGAGGGGAAAATGGTGATCTCATCCCCATTTTCCAAGTTCAGCCATTGGATACGGGAAAATTTAGCATTTTTGTAACTTCTCAGAATGCACCTTCCAACAGAAAAACATTTCTAAGTAATCATTTTTATCATATCCTCTACAGAAACAAAGCACTTAAATGTTTTCCATGGTAGTCATAGCTTAATATACCTTACTAGGAAGCCCTCTTGTTCTCCTTAAAATATCAATAGGTAAGGTATCAAGAACTCTTACTGGAACAAACTCTGTTGTGTGCCTGTAGAACCTAGTATATTATACGACATAAAACAGCTCTATCTGGAAAATCAAGGTAACATTCAGACACAGCAAATGCGGCCATACATTTGCCAAATTAAGAAAATAAATAAAGGAATTCAGAACTTAAATATAAATTTCATAACCTTGATATGAATAAACATCGTGAGTAGAGTAAACCCACTTGCGCTTATCCTCTGCACTAGTCCTCTTTGATTTTCCTTTATGCCATTTTTCTTTTCTCTTATTGTATAAATAAGAAGAGGAAGTTGCATATGTATGGGTATAAGAAGTGGAAGTATGATTCAGGGTTAGGGTTTCAGTTTCAGTCTCAGTTTGACGTATTGTCTCTTTGCTTCTTTTTGTTGCGGTTGTGAACAACGTTGTGCTGACTAGTTCTAATTCTCTTTGAAGCGAAAGACCGAGAAGGCAGCTCCGTCGGTGGATATCTGCCGTCGCCGGTTCGGCCCATGTTCCCGGGAGATTTAAATTTTGGCGGCGCGTGCTTAACCCTTTATCGGACGAATAGGGAAAAAGTGAAAGATGAATAAGTATGCCTCTATGTTACAATTGGCCCTATATTTACGAATATTAGACAATTTATCCCACTTAGTTTGTCATTAATCGCGAATATAACCCTTAATGACTATTTACTCACACTGAGATAACAGTCCTAGTTAGGGGCGTTTATAGTTCGTGTTCGATCGGTTTTCCTTAAAAAAAAAAAAAATTACGTAAGTTGATTTTTAAAGTACTAGAACCAAACTAAATTAATTAAGTCGATTTTTTTTTATGCGATCTATATCGGGTTTTGTCAGTTTTTTTATTTTTTTGGTTATTTGTTGGTTTTTTCTTAAATATAAGACATACACTACAAAACACATATTCCGACGATCACATTTTCAATGTAACACTATCAAATCAATTGCCCTTTGAGAAATTTATTGTTTACCAAGATATATTGATGATAATTGAATCAAATAGTGATGAAGAATTTAAGGACTCAATTAAAATTATATTATGTTTAACACGAAATAAATTCTTACACTTAACAAAATAAAACTACCGATCAAATAAGAATGTAAAGGTAAAGAAACTAAAAGTGCAAACTATTAATATTGAAGCTATATATATATATATATATATATATATATATATATATATATATATATATATATATATATATATATATATATATATATATATATATAAGTAATAATAAATTTGAAATAGCTACCCCTGTAGTCGGTTTGGTTCGGTTTCTTTCGATTTTTTTTTATTTAAACCAAACCAGACCAAATTTGATCGGTTTTTAAAATTCAAAACCAAAATCAAACCAAATCAAAAAGTATCTTTTTGATCGGTTTAATTTGGTTTTCGATCTATTTCGGTGTTTCCGATTTTTATGAATACTCCCAGTCCCACTAATTATTTGATATAGATCTATAATGGAATATAAAAACATTGCATGTTACAGGTTAACCTTACGCCCTTATCATGATTATTTGATTTAAAGGATAACCAGAACTGCAAAATTTTGAATTACTCCATTTATTTAAGCTAATCGGGATTGACTTACCTTGATTCATTCGATATGTTCAATTTGATTTTATGGAACAAAATTTTGGAATGTTGTTTTGGAAAAGGACAAAAGGAAGGTTAAAAAATCATGTCAATAGCGATATGCGTCCACTTATAGTATTTGAGCTGTTGAAGAAAATAATTATTTTGTCATTTTAGGAAATAGGTCTTATTTTTTGAAGGGACAATGTAGGAAATAAACTGAAGTAATGGCATGCCTACTAGTCCAATAGACTCCACCAAGTTGTTACATCTGTTTTTTTACCAAAACTCGACCCAACTTTTTTTAGAAAATAAATTCCAAATATTCACTTTATTTGTTTAATATTTTAAAAATAAATTTTTTCTTTTACTTATTTCTTTTAATATATTAAAAATTTTATATTCTTATACACTATATGAAACTATATTATTCTCTCTACTCAAGTTTTATTATATATACTCAATTACTATTTATGTACATTTAAGGGAATTAATGATAATAATTAGTATCCTAAAATTACTCTAATATATCTCCCACTCTCCCACATTTCTTTCTCCACATCACACCCCCCCCCCCCCCCCCCTTTCCATATTTTGCACAAGAGAACAACAATTCCACTATTGACTACCATATGTTTTGAAACTTTGAATTCGAATTTGTGTTTTTAAAAAATATTATGCGTATCTCTCTATATCTCTCAATCCCAAATTTCAGTAATGTAAAGCAAAGGAAAAGAGAGCAGCAATTCTACCATTGACAGCCATTAAAAAGCTTTGAACCTTGAATTCGTATTTGGATTTTCAAAAATCATTACTTGTTTGGATTAGGTGTTGTCGCAAATAATTGGGAATATAGTTTAGAGTTTATATCTCAATTTTGAGGGGTTTTAGTGAAGATTAGACTTGATTGTGGCTGAATTTCATATTGACACTCAAAGAATAAGACATGGCATACATTATACTACAGAAATTATAGTAAAATTGTAGAAAATTTTTGTTGTTTATATATATATATATTTTAATTTAACTATTGTATGAAAGTTGAACAATAATGTATAAAAATTATATTTAAGTTGTATAATATTGTAGTTGTATATAACTTAGTAGAAATAATGTATGAAAAATATAGATAAGTTATATAATATGTAATTAGTTATACGAAATTTATTTTACTTTATATAAATCAGATACAAAATATACAAAAGATATATTGTATAAAATTTGTATTTAAGTTGTATGTTACTGCAGTTAAATTTAATTGTGTATAAGTAATATATGAAAGTTTTAGATAAGTTGTATGATATATAATTAGTTGTATGAAATTTGTTTTTACTATGTATAAATTAGATACAAAATATACAAAAGATATATTATATAAAATTTGTGTAAAAATTATATTTAAGTGGTATTATATTGTAGTGGTATATAACTGAAAGGTGAGAGATGTTTTGGCAAAGGTGTCTTTGTTGACATACATATATTCCAAGAAATTATACACCTTTCGAGACAAATTATTGCCATACGATTTTAGGTCTATCTCACCCGTCAACCCATGTTAACACTTTAAGTACACAGACACAACCAAGTCATCTCATGCGATACTTCTTTAATCTTATCGTGAGCAGTAATTATTTTAGGTTTGTCTAATTTTGTAATTCTAGTTTTCTAATTATTATTTTACTATTATCTGTTATCAGAACTTCTTTCACTTTCTTAAGCCGAAGGTCTATCGGGAAAAATCTCTTTGCCCTTCCAGGATAGAAATAAGATTACTTACATCCTACCCTTCCCAAATCCTATTTGTAAAACTGCACTGAATTATTGTTATTGTTGTCTAATTTTGCATAATCACACATCCACCTTAGATATTAACATCTCCTTGATACCAATCGTGTGGATGTGCTGGACTTTAACGACCCAGCATTCACTTCCATCACTTATAATATTGTTGATTTTATAAGTTATAATTATTCTATGAGCGTTATATTAATCAAAAAAAGAGTTTTAAGCTCGGAGCACATTTTAACTTTCAAATCCATATCTAAATAAGCTGATTAGCTCCATAAAATGAGAGTTTTCGTCATCCTACTATGAAGATAATTACCAAACGTGGTAGAGAAATAATTGTTGCAAGGGATATACCAAAATGATAGTGTATTAACAACTAAGCTTTCAGAATCAAGGAGCTAATATTAAAAGGATATCAAATCATTCAAGAGATGAAGGGATTTCAAACTAATAACAACCAAATGCATATAACTATAAAACCTATTTCATATAAGATTGTAGACAAACGAACAAGAAATCAAAACAATTAACAAAGATGAAGCAAATATATACAAGCATGGACAGAGTACTTAGATTTTATTACACATGCAAATTCACTTGAGACCATTCTGTTGGTTCCTGGCTCCTTCTACAGGGCTTCTAGCGACTTATTTTGGGTCGATGGGTTTTAGGGGTTCAGGACTGGGGTTCTGGTAATTCTGAGACCCTGTGAGGTCTCAGATATGATTTTTCTCGGTGATTGGTGGTATTTGGGGGTTGTGTGGGGTATGGTTGTGTGGGGTATGGTTGTGGAGGGGAAAGGACAAGGGTTGCCTGGGAGGAGTTTGACCAAGTTCCGACGGGGTTTGGGTTTTAGGGTTACACTTTAAATTAATATTCGAAGCGTTCTGAATGGATTCGAAGGGTGTAACGCATTGGTTGGAAAGAGGGTGTTGAGTTGTTTCAGGGGTGTAAGTTAGGAGAGGTTTGGAGTCGAGTCGTCGGAGATGGGGGGTTCCGACGACCTTTCTGTGAAGATTTGAGACGATGGGAGGTTATTTGAAGGGAGTGGAATGCAGGACGGGAAAGGGGAGGTTCTAATGGTCCTACAGTGTAAGCTGGGGAAGTTTGGAATAAGGTCGCCGGAGACGGTGGTTCCGACGACCTTATTTTGAATATTCGAGACCGAGGAGACCTATTCGACGGAAACTAATCACAGGACGGGAAAGAAGAGGTTGTGGTGATTTGATTATGTAAATCAGGGGAGGTTTGGTGACCGGCCGCCGCTGTGGGGCGATTTCCGGCGGCGGCGTTAGAGTGGTAGGTGGGTGGTCAAGGGGTGGTCAAGGGGTGGTCAAGGGTGGTGTTACGTCGGTGGTAGTTTATACGAGGAAGAAGAGGGATCTGTCTCTAAGTGTATAGAGGTGTTTGGGCATATGTATATGAATTTTGGGGGGGTTTGATGACCGTTGGATGATCAACGATCGACGGCTGTGATGGCCCTATCTCTAAACTACGTCGTTTTGGGGCTGGCAATACACATGCTGGGTCAAGGAACGGTTCTTGGGTTCGGTTTGTGGTTTCACAGGGTTAATTGGTTGGGGCAACTCAGGTCTGGCCCAACTGTGGCCAGCCTGAGTAGCTGTGCATATGTATATTTTTTTTGTCTTTTTCTTTTTAATTAATTCCTAATTATTTGATTAAAAAATTCTAATTATCACAAATAAAATGCAACATGTTGAAATTAAACGAAAAATAATTAAAAATGCCAAAAATACTACTTGTATATATTTTTGTATTTTCTATTTGTAAAAATGACCCTAATTAACAATTATTTTGGCCAAAACACGAACTCAAATCCTAAATGATTTCAAAATATGCATTGATGAAAACACGCTGGTATGCAATTAAATTCTAAAAATTAGAATCCTAAAAATAAATATTTAAAAAAATCCTAAATTTTGAGAGTCCTGTAGGAGTCATTTTAACCGGGTAAAAATCATATGCTCACATTAATTACCCCCTCGACTTGGCCTTTTGAGAGCCATACCCCCCCCCCCCCCCCCCCCCCCCAAATGTGGCAAAGAGTGTAGATTCACTTGCCTGCCACGAGGATTTTCTTGTATATGTGGCATTTTTTTAAAATAAAATATACTTTTACCTTTTTAAGTATGCTACTTCTTTAGATAATTTTTTTCGAATATAATTTGTAATAAAACTTGGATAGAACTATATTATATAGACTAAATTTTTTATTTGGCTAAAAATAATAAAATTTTAGTTAATTCTATTTAATTTGACCTGAAAATAAAGATTTATACGATTAAAATTAATAGTTAAGGCATCTAAAAAGTTATAAAAAAATACATAGTTGAAATTAATTATTTTGGTTATAAATTTTTATATTGGTCTAAACATATCCTTTTTTTTTTTTTTACAGATTTTCCCTAAAAAGGTTAAAATACACAGTTGAAATAAATAGTCATTGCATCAAAAGAAGAAATAAAAAAAGTGTTCAATTTCTTCAACTGTGTATTTTTATTTCTTCAATTGTGTATAATTTCTTTTATTCTTTTGATGCAATAACTATTAATTTCAACTGTGTATTTTTAACTTTTCAAGTAAAATGTGTTAAAAATATATATTTTTAGAGCTATATAAAAAATTATAGCCAAACTAACTAATTTCAAAATATGTATTTTTTTATAACTTTTTAGATACCTTGACTATTTATTTCAATTATATAAATCTTTATTTTTAGGTAAAATTCAAAAAAATATTAACTAAAAAAAACTTTATTATTTTTAGCCAAATAAAAATATTCAACCTAACTAATGTAGTTATATCTAAGTTTTATCATAAATTACATTCGAAAAAATTATTTAAAGAAGTAACATACTTAAAAAGGTAAGAATATATTTTATTTTAAAAAAAATATCACATATACAGAAAAATTTCACATGACGGGTAAGTGCACCTACATTCTTTACCACTTCAGCATTTTCTCAAAAGGCCAAGTTGAGGGGATAATTAAGACCACGAATAGTTTAAGGCTGCAACTAATAAGCCATGTCAAATTTAGGAGGGTGTTAAGGCATTTTCCGTAAAAATAAATATAATCTAAAAGTAATAAGTCATGCTAAAATAAGTAGACTAAAAAGGGAGTATTAATTATATGACTAAGCGCTAAAGAAAAAACAAAAATAGATTATGCATTTTTATCTAAATTATTGCAAAACAAAAAATAGATATTCAATATATTCTCGTTCGTAGTATTGAATTGAATGTCCTTTGTTAGCATTAATATTGATTTAATTTTGGTTTGGGATTTTGTTAGCATTATTAATTTACTAATGTTAATGGCTATAAAACTTATAAATAATATCTTAAAGGATAAAATTATAAAAAAATTTAAGAAATATTTATAAATTACATCAAATAAGTATATTTATATATTAAATATATCTAAAAAATTTATATACATAATGTGTGGTTGGTTTGGTTTTGGTTTGACTTTCTTTAGTTAAAACCAAGCCAAATCAATTATGGTCGAGTTTTTTTCCAACATCAAATCAAACCATAATCGAGTATTTTTTTCCGATTTGACTCGAATTATCGAATCGGTGCGATTTGTCGGTCGATTCTGTACACGCCCACTTATGATAAGTGATACCAATATTTATTTGACAGTATAGCTTAAATTATGAAAACTGGCATGTGAATGCCAACATTTCTTAGCAATTGACATTGAAGTGCAAAATGACTGCCAACTGACAATTATCTACTTCTTTCAAGAACTCAGCTCTGGTCCTCCAATATTTAATGCCATAGTTTCTACAAAAATCCCAGTTATTTTTGCTCTACTGTCTCTCTGTCCTAATAATTTCGTCACCTAACAAACTCTAATCAAGGAAACCTAAATCAATAATAACAAAATGAGTTACAAATATTGAAACAGTGTCCTTTGTTATTCATGTCAAGCAGAAATGACAAGCAAAGTTCTTTTCCCTATTCTACTCTCAATTCTGCTTCTTTGTTTTCCATATTTTTTGGTAGCAAAATCTGTGTTTGAACCTTGTAATGCATCTGATTCTTGCCTCTCTTATATCTCGTATCGCCTTCCACTGGATTCCAAGATTTCTGAAATAGCATTCAGGTTTAAAGTCGATGTCTCTGATCTTTTAGCAGGCAACTCTATTGATTCAAATCAAGTAAACCAAATCCTACCTGAAAAATCATTTCTGAAAATACCCATTTTGTGTTCATGTTTCAATGGCATACGACGATGTTCGTCTACTCATTACACGATTGGAGTAGCTGATACTTTAATGTCATTATCAGAACTGTATGGAGGACTTGTTAGTGCAGAACAGATTGGGATTGCAAATGGGGTTGACTCAGAACATCCATTAGCCAGTGGACAGAGCGTTGTGATTCCTTTGCCATGTACATGTTTCAATAATAGCAATAATGGTGTAGACAGTGTGTTCATGTCATATGAAAAGTATGTTATATATAGACTATTTTTGAAAATATATTATCTTCAAATGGAGTATAACAAAATCTAACATAATATATGAGTAATTAGATAGTTTAATGGTAAATAATTTGAGAAATTTATGAAGATTCATCATAAGTAAAAAGACCAAAAGTGCACATTTAAACTATATTAAATTTGCTTAATCAGATATAATAGGGACTACAATCAGAAATTGTCCATATTGAAGGGACTAAAAGTGCAAACTTTCCAAAAAAAGAAAGTAATAACAGAACAAGTACCACTACAATATTTTATTACTCTGCCACTAAGATCATGTCTTCTTCAGCATGTTCATCAGCAAATCTGAATTGGTACAACGAAAGCCTAATAGTTCCGAATGGTTCTTATGCTTTAACCGCTAATAACTGCATCAAGTGTGGCTGCTGACCTACTGACCTCAGGTAACCAATACAACAATAACAACCCAGTATAATCTCACTTATTAGGGTCTGGGGAAGGTAGTATATACACAGACCTTACCCCTGCCCTGGAGTAAAGAGGCTGTTTCCAAATAGATCCCCGACATACTTTCCTCCAAGAACTTCCCACCTTGCCTTGGGGAGACTCGAACTCACAACCTTTCGGTTGGAAGTGGGGGTTGCTTACCATCGTAGCAACCCCTCTTGTCTTCCTCAGGTAACCAATAATGAAACTCAATTTTCACCGCACACATTTGCTGTAAATTTTAAGTTTAGTAAAGAGTTTCAGAAAATGTATTTTTTGATGTTTAATCGAACAGTCTGGAGTGTTCAGCTTCAGGAATTGTGGATAAATGTTCACATTTACAGTGCAAAGACTCGAATCTCTTCATCGGAGAGAGGCACGAAAAGCACACAACATCTGGTAATTGCAATGTTACAGCCTGCATTTATCGTGGACATCTTGGAGCCAAAACTTTTAGAAGGTATTAAGAAAATATCTCCAGGCAAAAAACAAAAACAAAAAAACTAATATCTCTCTTTGTTTGGTGAATTCAAGTGATATCAAGTGTTTAGGCAATAAATCATATCCCAATTCTTGAAAGATGTTACCTCGTTGACTTTTATTTTTATTTCTCAGTCCTAATATATAGGTGTTTAATTTGGAAAATGATAATATATAGCCGCTTTGAAAATAATAACCGAAAAATATATATTTTTTGTACATTTATACATTCTTTATGTTATATATAAAAATTATATAAATTTTATATACTTTTTTTCGGTCATCAAAAAAATTCCTTTAATTTTACTTGTATTTTTCTTTGGATATGTAGGTAACCAAAGTCAACGTGGAGGGTCATCAATGGCATCTCCAGCAACTGATTACTTATCTCCTGATTTGGAATTATCTCCATCCCCATATTCAGCCAAAAGCCACACATTAGGACTCAATTCTAGTCCTGCTCATAGACACAGTAAAAAAACATTATCTCAAAGTGTTACACTTTAGCTTATTGGTTTTGGAGCTTATCCTTGAAATATTCTTGTAAAAGATTTTTTGTTTTGTTTTTGGCTATTATATATAAAGGGCAGTCGAGGAGGGGGAGTTGAAAAAAAGACGTAATGAAAATTAGACTTACACTTATTGTATGAAAGGCTGACGAATGTAGGGATCTTGATACGTTGCAATCGATTCCCACCGGCCTTTTCTTGTTCCTTGTATTTCTTTGGTTAAACCATATCATGTAGTCATTAATCATATTGATGGGAATGGCTGAGAGAGGAATTTATTGAGGTCCCCAACTGGCTTTCTCATCTTCAAACTGAACGAACTTCAGATTTAGGGATCCAACTAGGAGTGTTAATGGTTGGGTTCGGACGATTATTTTATAAAATTTGTATTATATTATTTTTTCGGTTATTCTATTATGTATAATTAAAAATTAGATTTTTCGAAACCATATCATTCATGTCGGTTTCACTTCGGTATCGGTAAGGTTCGGTTAATTTTCGATATTTTTTTAAAATATCATGTAAAATTTACCAGTAAAAGAAGAATGCAATAACATATGTGCTTTTATAGGACTTAATAAAACTTTCTAGACATTTTTACTGCTTAAAAGATGATGAATTAAAAAACATTAAAAATGGCTAAAGTATAGATCCATCAACTATTTGCCAGCAACATGAAAGAAACCAACTATTCGACACGAGTGAAAAAATATTAGTCAAGCTGGGAGTTAAGAATAAAGTTTATGGTAAATATTCAAAAAAATAAATCTAAATCATATGAAAGGAAACATATTCAATGCATTGTAGTTTGTTATGCATAATCGCTAGAACACTTTGTGCCTTGCTAATAAAGATAGTTGAAATAACTTAATTTAAGTGTAAATAGCATAATAGATTTTAGGAATTAGTATTTTGAGTTTAATTACTTATTGGCTTGTAACAGTGTTCATAACTCCAAGACCCAATAAAAAATTTAATGCTTTATAAGTTCTAAACTTACTACATAAATATATTTTTTACATATAAATTTATTCGGTACAGTTTGGTATTTTTTCGATTTATTTTTATAAATAAAAACCTATCATAATTATCGGTGCGATTATAAATTTATATAAAAACTTACGATTTCTTTAAAGGAAACCTAAAAATTGATTCAGTTCGATTAATTTAATCAATTTTCAAATATTCATCGACACCCCTAGATCCAACATAGGACAAAATATACTACTTTTATTCAAGCCAATTTGGAACTTGAATATGAATTCATTTTCTCGAAAGAAATCCTGTTTTGGTTTTCAACATGAGCATCCGGTTTGAGACACGCGGTATTCACTAATAATTTTTTTTTCTTTCAGATCACAAGTTTTCACGATCCATCAAAATTCTTTTATTATTAGTGACAGTCATTCAGTATATTCTAAAATTGGTTAAAATGAGAAATTTCTGTCAAACGGTGTATCATAATCGAGATTTTTACCCCTTCTACTAACTTTCCTATGGCCGGCCTCCAAAATATAAATGCACCAACAAAGTTAGTGGAGTTTTACAAGTGGGTCCGTAG
This sequence comes from Nicotiana benthamiana, assembly GCA_034376525.1. Taxonomy (NCBI): domain Eukaryota; kingdom Viridiplantae; phylum Streptophyta; class Magnoliopsida; order Solanales; family Solanaceae; genus Nicotiana; species Nicotiana benthamiana. The sequence goes on from CM067325.1 coordinate 8,832,381, forward strand.
AAAATAGTGTGATGCAAATATTACCTCTGCCCTTAGAACGTAGAGATATTATTTTTCGGTTCAAGAAGATGATAACTAACAGTAGAAACAAATAATATCAACCATAAAGGTTAGAAAGATAATAATAATAATCTAAAAACACGAAAAATAGGCAGAAGGAAGCAATGACAACAAATAGTAACAACTGTAAGTGAAAGTACAAGAGGGGAGGGTAAATTGTATATTTATTAAACTTAATGTCTTATTAGTTGACTAGGTTGTCAATTAGTAGAGTAGATGTAATGACTTAACAGTTATAACAATAGAAAGCAAGACGCAGAAAGCAAGTGCAGGAATTAAAGATACCGGAATTTTATACTAGTTTAGATTCAATGTGAATCCTAGCCAGTCCTATTGGGTTGCAAGGGAGTTCTCTATAGTAATTGTGTACAATAGAAATGACTTGATAACTCAATTCCCCGCTCGTCTCTTTTTGATACATAACCTCACCAGTGTTGTGCTCTCCTTTTTTCTCCGACTTATTACACAACAGATCTTAGAGAACTACATTATTTGTTTGCAGTAGAAATTTTTTTTTTTTTTTGGTTTGATCAAAGTATATTTGTATAAGGTTTGAATCTGGGTATAAATACTTTGGTGAAGATCGAGGCTTGACAACCCAAAAGATTTGATCCTTAAAAAGAGATTGATTCTTTCCAAGAATAAGATAGCTAGCCGTTGCTCTTCCTTGATATCCTTCCTTTAATAGTTGTTTATGTTGAAGATTTACTCCTTGATGGTTGGTCCTTCCGAGATTAGCCGCTCATCCATTCTTTACAAATTCTTCGATCTTCTTGATGTGCTGGCCTTGATTAATGCCTTAAGTTTAGGCTTGCTTGATTCTTTCAATCACAGGTGTCCATGATCTTTACTGATTGATTTCTTCTCTTAGGCGTCCAGATTTGCTGATTGATTTCTTTCCTTAGGCATCAAGATTTACTCCAGCGATCTTGTAGTATCTTCTTGATTTCTTGTTCTTCTGTAATTGATTTCCAGCACAGATATATTATTTGCATCATTAAACTAAATCTAATAATCTTTCCCCTTTTTGATGATGATAAAATAATATATAAGTGGAAACACTAGTTGACTTTCCTGTGTTTTATTCCCCCTCAATATATGCAGTTGACTGGTCCATGGTACTCCCCCTCAGTTCATGTAGTAAGAAGTTGACTAGTCCATGGTTGTCGATGACCCCTTTTTCTCGCAAAATTGAGTTTATTACATTTGGGAGGACAACCCGTTCCCTTTTGGGAATTGGGTTTGAATTGAAGAATCGCCACCTAATGATTAAGTGCATTAGGACACTAACAAGAATTTTGATTTAGAAAACCATAGAATGGGTAAGGGCTTGAAATTATCTCGAGGGGAAGGTGTTAGGCACCCCTCGAGATCGACTAGTGTGGTTCCCGGCCATGCTATAATTGTGATTTTAAGTGCAAATGACAAGTAAACAAGCAAGAATTATAAATACAGGGTAGTTTTCACATAATAGTTGCAAGCAAAGAGGTTAAAGAAGCTGAAGTCTAGGAAGAAAGTAGTTTCGAAGTTCTGAAAATAAAAAAAGTAAAGGGAAGGGTTTTCACGTAATTGTTGCAAGCAATTAAAGTAAAAGAGGTGAAAAGCAGGTGAAAGTTGAGCAGTTTTAAAATCTTAAAAATAAACAAGTTGGGAAAGAGAGGGTTCTAGGTTTATAAATAATATGGATGACCCTACACAACACCCGGTAACTATTTATATACGTGGTGTTATCGCGTGGTCATCATATCCATATATACTCTTTCCTAGCCCATTAAGGTATTAAATGCGGAATGATCTCGTTTTCCTATTGCATGCTACTACCCGTCCCGAATCCTATAAGCCCCGGAGGCATTTGGGACAACTAGTCCTAAAGGGAAGGGAGATTTGGGCTTTTATGGTTTAAAATGAGAAAAGTCTAAGGCGGAAAAAAATATAAAGCATATATGGGAAAGCACATAATAATTAAAAGGCTCAAACAAACCTCCTCATTTAAAGACAAATTATTTAGCATGTCTCGCATGTAGTGGTTATGGTCTGATTAAACTTATTAGTTGTGGCAGACTGATCTATTACATACTTCAGATGAGAAACCCGATTCAGGCTTGCCTGCTGGTTGAAGTTGATAGAATCTGATTAAATTTATAAGTTGCCTTATGGCTTGCCTAAGTTTCAAACAAAAACCTATAGGCATGATATCTATTAGTTTTAGAAAAGAAGTATACTGATTTTAAGGGAAAGAAATTGTCCATTACAGGAATATAAACTCTGCCGTCACTATTGTTACTACTGATTTTAGACGTATAAGCGAATTGATGATTTATATTTGGCTGATTACTCCTACAGGCATGCTTTCTATGCATTTGTTAATCTTAAAAACAGTGTTATTAACATGCAGAAATCCTATAGGCAGGTCATCTATATGCAATTAGTTATTAAAACCTATGTACATATTTTCCTAGTGATAGATGCATATGCAGAATTCGAGAAGTCCTATAGACATGTTATCTACGTGGTATGCAGAAATGCAGAAACCTATGGACATGGTTTCTATATGAAATGCAAAAGCAATAGACATAGTTTCTATATATAAGAAATACAGAAGTATAGAAGCCTATGGACATGATCTCTATATATGAAATGCAGAACCTATAGACAGGATTACTAAAGAATTCAGAATCTATAAACAGGGTTCCTATGTGAAAAATGTGGAAGTGAAAACATGACATGATTGCAGAAGTATAATAAGTACCTATGAACAAGATGTCTTCGCATGCATGCTTTTCCCTCCCCTTTTTACTAAAACCCCCATAAGTTATTACAAATTATTACAGCCTAGAGTGAATAGGAAAAAAAATATTACATCACAAAAACTAAAAATTCCAACCAAGGAGAGTCTGATTCAGGTTTCCTGCCTGAAGCATGCATTAGACCAACTCCAATGATCCAAATCCAAAGCCTTTCTCATTTTTCGGGTGTGTCAAAGTTCCCAAGAGCCTCCTGGACTCTGGGCAGAGCTTACACCCTAATTCATTACAAAATTGAGATATAATTCAGTGTGGAAGTGCTAGCCCTCAAGTGTCCAAGTTCATAGGGAACTCAAGGTCCCAAAGCATGTCTCACAGGAGGGGCAGACTTAGAAGCTAGGAATGAGTGTGAGTGCAACAGTGGGGATTCTGGGGAGAGCCAATACATGCTGGTGGTCATACCCAGCAATTGGAGGTATTGGCACACCCCAACCAGCCTGTTGGCCACAATGTTTGGGAGTTAGGACCCCTTAAAGGGTCAAGTCCAGATACAAGCAACAATATGGATGTTGGCATGCTCTGAACTTTAACTCAAACACATAGAAGTGAGCAGGGTTCAGGGATTCACAATAGAAACATATGCAAGAAAAGAACATGCATAGTTAATATTTAACTTCAAATAAACAATAAAGCAGGCATAAATGTAAAGGATTTAAGTAAACACATTGGAGTGATGTAGAGAGCTAAAACTAGAACATACCAGTTTCAAAGAAACAAGTAAGAAGAAAGCAGTAGTCTTGTAAAGCCATAGTGCAAACGAGCAATGAGAATGCTATGAGTTTAGAAGAGAACTTTGAAGTCTGGAGTGTAAAATTATTGAATTAAAAGCGTCTTGTCAGTATTGTGTGTGAAAATACAGAAGGATCGTTCCCTGTATAGTGCAGAAAGCAAGTAGAAATAGGTAAAAAATAGTCGGAAATCAATTACGCAAGGTCTCCCTTTAATTAAGAGATCCTGATTTCAAACAGGCAAAATAATTAAGGAAAGGGGTCAATCAAACACTTTTCCAAAGCAATCCGAATAGGGTTAAATACATAAAGGTCTATTTAAGGACATGGTTTGACAGCATACGGTTTGTGCAAGTAAGGAAAGAAAATCAGCCAAGAAATCAAAATTGTAGGCTTTGTACGAATGAACCAAGTTAGGTAAAGTAAGGAAAGATTTTTACTTAAGGAAAATCAGTAACAACCAATCAAACCTATGAAAAGATTCTGAATCAATCATGAGTTGGAAAGCCTTTTGAAGAAATGTTCAACACACATATAAAAGCATATAGACATGCTTAAAAAAGAAAGAACTGTCATGCTAATCAGAAGAGTCTAGCATAGAAGAGTTTAGAGTCATAAACAAAGGGGTTCAAATCCAGTTTATAGACTTAAAATTAGTCTGAGAGAGTCAAGTGTTCCAAAGTAGAACCCTAGTTCAAACAAAAAATCAACCTCATCAAGACCCCAAAATTCTAGGGTTTCTAAGTATCAGATATAGAGACGAGGAGCCAAGTAGTTGAAACAAGCTCACAGATTTCTTTCAGAGACTCATGAGAAAACAAACAGATACAATAGCAAATTCAAAGCAATAGGGTGAAGAAACTGATTTGAAGCATAGTGAGAGTAGAAGGAACACATTTAAAGAAAAGCTTGGAACTTAAACAAGTTCATAAGAGAAAAAGAGGCAGTATAATACTTAAGAAAATAGTAGAGGAATCATGTTTAAAAAGAACTCAAACAAAGGTCTAATGAAAGGCAAACAACGAATTAAAAAATGTAATAGGAGATACATATAGGAACACAGAGATGTAGGAAAAACCTAGCAAAACAACATGAAAGGAAACATAGCAAGATAAACATGTGAGAGCGTGATATAAAACATTGTAGAAAAAAGAACGGAGCACATTAGAAGAACATGCAAACATAAGAACACAGTAGAAGATCACGCAAGATAGAAAGAGAAAACATAAGAACATAGCATAGAAAGATATCCACAACCGAAAGAAGAAGAAGAGTTAGAGAAACATCTTGAAACTTTCGAAAACCCTAAATCGAAGAGAAGTAATTTTTGAAAGAAAAATTAGAGAAAACGTTTTAAAACTCCAGTAGAGCACATATATAGACTCGAAGTAAAAGAGGGAAATAAATACTTAAAGGCATTAAAGAGACATATAAAGAAGCATAAAGCCACAAATAACATGAATTGGTAAAAGCCTTAAAGAAAATCCCTAGCAGAGTCCCCATGCTGTCGATGCGCCCTTTTTCTCGCAAAATCGGGTTTATGACATTTGGGAGGACAACTTGTTCCCTTTTGGGAATTGGGTTTGAATTGAAGAGTCGTCACCTAATGATTAAGTGCACTAGGACACTAAGAAAATTTTTTATTTAGAAAATCAGAGAATGGGTAAGGGCTTGAAATTATCTCATAGGGAAGGTATTAGGCACCCCTCGAGATCTACTAGTGTACTTCCCGGCCATGCTATAATTGTGACATTAAGTGCAAATGACAAGTAAACAAGCAAGAATTACAAATACAGAGTAGTTTTCACATAATGGTTGCAAGTACAGAGGTTAAAGAAGTTGAAGTTTAGGAAAAAAGTAGTTTCGAAGTTCTGAAAATAAACAAGTAAAAGGAAGGGGTTTTCACGTAATATTTGCAAGCAATTAAAGTAAATGAAGTTAAAAGCAGCTGAAAGTTGAGAAGTTTTAAAATCCTGAAAATAAACAAGTACGAAAAGAGGGGGTTCTAGGTTTATAAATAACATGGATGACCCCACACAACACCTGGTAACCATTTATACACGTGGTGTTATCGCCTAGTCATCATATCCATATATACCGTTTCCCACCCCATTAAGGTACTAAACGCAGAATGGTCTCGTTTTCCTATTGCAGGCTACTACCCGTTCCGAATCCTATCAGCCCCGGAGGTATTTGGGACTACTAGTCCTAAAGGGAAGGGAGATTTGGGCTTTTATGGTTTAAAAGGAGAAAAGTCTAAGGCGACAAACAAAACATATGAAGCAGATATGGGAAAGCACATAACAGTTAAAAGGCTCAAACAAGCCTCCTCACTTAAAGACAGATTGTTTCGCATGTCTCGCATGTATTGGTTATGGTCTGATTAAACTTAAGAATTGTGGCAGACTGATCTATTACATATTTCAGATGAGAAGCCCGATTCAGGCCTGTCTGCTGGTTGAAGTTGATAGAATCTGATTCAATTTATAAGTTACCTTATGGCTTGCCTAAGTGTCAAACAAAAACCTATAGGCATGATATCTATTAGTTTCATAAAAGAAGTATACTGATTTTAAGGGAAAGAAATTTTCCATTACAGGAATATAAACTCTGCAGTCGTTATTTTTACTACTGATTTTAGACTTATAAGCGAATTGATGATTTATATTTGGCTGATTACTCCTATAGGCATGCTTTCTAGGCGTTTGTTAATTTTAAAAAAAATGTTATTAACATGCAGAAATCCTATAGGCAGGTCATCTACATGCAGAAATGCAGAAATCTATGGACATGGTTCTATATATATGAAATGCAGAAGTGCAGAAGCCTATGGACATGATCTCTGTATATGAAATACAGAACCTATTAACATGATTACTAAAGAATGCAGAATTTATAAACAGGGTTTCTATGTTAAAAATGTAGATGTGAAAACAGGACATGATTGCAGAAGTATAATAAGTACCTATAAGAATGATATCTACCTCTTCGCATGCATGCTTTTCCCTCCCCTTTTTTTCTAAAACCCCATAAGTTGTTACAATTTATTATAGCCTAGAGTGAATAGAAAAAAAAAGATTACATCATAAAAACTAAAATTCCAACCAAGGAGAGCCTGATTGAGGTTTCCCGTCTAAAGTATGGAGTAGACCAACTCCAAAGATCCAAATCCAAAGCCTTTCTCATTTTTTGGGTATGTCAGAGTTCCTAAGAGCTTACTAGACTCAGGGCAGCGCTTACATCCAAATTCATTACAGAATTGAGACATAGTGCAGTGTGAAAAGGTCAGCCCTCAAGTGTCCAAGTTCAGAGAGAACTCAAGGTCCCAATGCATGGCTCACAGAAAGGGGGAAGAACTTAGAAGCTAGGAATGAGTGTGAGTGAATTAGAGGGGATTTTGGATAGAGCCAATATAAGTTGGTGGTCATACCCAGCAATTCGAGGTGCTGGCACACCCAAACCAGCATGTTGACCACATTGTTTGGGAGTTAGGACCCCGTAAAGTGTCAAGTCCAGACATGAGCTTTGGATGTTTCCATGCTCTGAACTTTAACTCAAACACATAGAATGGAACATGGGGTAGGGATTCACAATAGAAACAGATGCAAGAAAAGAACATGCATAGTTAATACTTAACTTCACATAACAGTAAAGTAGGCATAAATGTAAAGGTTGTAAGGAAACACATTAGGGGTGATGCTGAGAGCTAAAACTAGAACATACCAGTTTCAAAGACACAAGTAAGAAGAAAGAAGTAGTCTTGCAAAGCCATAGTGCAATCGAGCAATCACAATGCTATGAGTTTAGAAGAGAATTGTGAAGTTTGAAGTGTAAAAGTATTGAATTGAAGGAGTCTTGTCATTAGTGTGTGTGAAAGTGCAGAAGGGTCGTGCCTTTTACAGTGCAGAAAGTAAGTGGAAATATGTAAGAAAATAGTTGGAAATGAATTACACAAGGTATCCATTTAATTAAGGGATCCTGATTTCAAACGGGCAAAACAATTAAGGAAATGGGTCAATCAAATACTTTTCCAAAGCAGTATAAGAGGGGTAAATACATAAAGGTCTATTTTAGGACAAAGTTTGACAGCACACAGTTTGTGCAAGTAAGGAAAGAAAATCATCCAAGAAATCAAAATTGCAGGCTTTGTACGAATGAATAAAGTCAGTAAACGTGAGGAAAGGGTTTTACTTAAGGGAAATCAGTAACAATCAATCAAACCTAAACAAGATTTTAAATCATTCATAAGTTGGAAAGCCTTTTGAAGAAAGGTTCAAAACACATATAAAAGCATATTGACATTCTTAAACAAGAAAGAGCTATCATTCTAATTAGAAGAGTCTAGCATAGAAGAGTTTAGAGTCATAAACAAAGAGGTTCAAATCTAGTTTATGGACTCAAAATAAGTCTGAGAGAGTCAAGGTTCCAAAGTAGAACCCTAGTTCGAACACAAAATATACCTCATCAAAGCTCCCAAATTCTAGGGTTTCTAAGTCGAATCAGATACAGAGACGAAGAGCCAAGTAGTTGAGACAGGCTCAGAGATCTCTTTTAGAGACTCATGAGAAAACAAACAGATACAACAACAAATTCGAAGCAAATAGAGTGACAAAATTGATTTGAAGCATAGTGAGAGTAGAAGGAACACATTTGAAGAAAAGTTTGGAACTTAAACAAGTTCATAAGAGAAAAATAGGTAGTATAACACTTAAGAAAACAGTAGAGGAAACATGTTTAAAAAGACCTCAAACAAAGGTACAGTGAAAGGCAAACAAAGAATTTAAAATTTTAGTAGGAGATACATACATGAACACAGAGATGTAGTAAAAGCCTAGAAAAAGAACACACAAGGAAACATAGCAAGATAAACATGTGAGAGCATGATTTAGAAACATAGTAGAAGAAACAACGGAGCACATTAGAAGAACATGCAAACATAAGAACACAGTAGAAGATCATGCACGGTAGAAAAAGAAAACATAAGAATATAGCATAGACATATATCTACAAAGAAAAGAAGAAGAAGTCATAGAAACATCTTGAAACTTTCGGAAACACAAAATCGATGAGAAGTAACTTTTGAAAGAAAAATTAGGCAAAACGTTTTAAAAATCCAGTAGAGCATGGATATAGACTAGATTTAAGAAGACAATCAGAGAAACCTCGAATAGCTAGGGTTTTAGAGGAACCCTAGAATGAGAAAGACTTGGAAAAGGTCGGATCCTGAATCAGATAAGTTAGTACCAGGCTCGAAACGCTTTGGATAATGCCGGAGTAAGGCTAGAGAGGCCTAGGAACCTTAAATCAGAGATGATCTGAACGGACACCATCGAGGTCAGACCTCAAAATTTTGAGCATCAAGCATTTAAGGGTGGAGGGAGGTGAGCATAGGCCATTCATGGCCTGAGAAGCCATAGATTCTGGTGAGATGGCGGTTGAAAGTGGTAAAAGAGGATCAGGGTTTCAAGAATATTCGAGAGAGTTTAAGAGCCGAAGGGGTTTCAGGGCAGCGTCTCTTAGTGAAATGAGTAGGGTTATGAGGTTTGGTGGAATTGAAAAAAGGTAAGAATGATCAACGACCTGGATTAAAAGATTGACCGGGCGGGTTGTGTTGACATGTTAGGGATCGGGTTATTTTAGCGTTTGGGATGGTCCGGTTCAAGACTGAGATTTGGCCAACTAGGGGATCAATTTGACTACAATTGAAATGTGAATGAGCCTAGTTTTTAAATAGCCAGTTTTTCTCTTTTATTTTATAAAAATAGTAAACATGATTTTGAAAGCAAATTAAACATACCAGATCAGTTAATAATATGTTAATATTAATTTAAAAATATTGGAACTAATTTCATAATTATAAAATGTTATTAATTCTCAAAATAGGCTAAAATTGCAATTATATGCAATTTAACTTTTAAAATACTCAATAAATTTATAAAAATGTATAAAAATTACTTCTAGCTATATTTCGGTATAAATATCAGAATAAAATAAATTATTTACCATGATGATAATTTTGAAAATAATTATTGATTTTATACTGCTAAAATAGATAATAAATTGATATAAAAGAATCTTTTAAAAATTGGAAAAATACTAAAATACTTAGGTATACTTATGAATATATTGTATTTGAAAGTATTTTGTATATATAAAATATATGGGAAAAATTGGGTATCAATAATGGTTAGAGTCGACTCCTTCCCTAGAAGATGCTACTTTTGCCAATAGGCAACTGTACCTCCAACTGTACTTGTACAGATAAAACTAATTTAATTTCTCCCCCTTTTTGATATCAGCAAAAAAGGGAACAAACTAAGAACTAAATAGAATACATAGCATTAAATAGTAGAATTATAGTTAAAGAAAAAAAGAAATTATCCAATGGCTGAGAAAACAGCCCAACAAAAAGCAAAAAGAATATTGTCTTAAACAACCATATTAATGGCGCAGAAATTAAGTAAGGGTGTTGCACATGACCTCCTTCAATTGTTCAAGACTAGCATTGGCTGAGATGCTCACTCCATCCAACCTGTCATGAATCTCCCTGAAGGCTTTGACAGCATTCTCCCTAACTCTGAGAAAACAACTCAAATTTTGGACTCATCAGACCCTGTTTCTTTGGAAATGGAATGAATTTCACCTACAGTAGACTGAGTGGCTGTGAGAATATTTTTGATTTCAGAGAGTTGAGAGTCAATGGCACGAAGCTTGTCACCATGATCAGGATCACCGAGAATGGGATGAGGAACAGATGGTGTAGGCTTGGGCTCTATAGAAGCGTGCTATGCTTCACTTTAGTGCTTCTTAACCCAGGAACCCTGCACACTCACATATCCTACACTAGCAAAGGCTCTTGAATTGTAGGATTTCAAAACAGTGATGAAGGGATAGTTGGTCAGGAAAATTTGATGAGCTTCTAAAATAAGAGTGATTGACATGCCATAGGGAAGACTAGTGAGATCTTCAGTACTTTTGATCATGAAATTAATAACCCAGGAGGACAGCTTGATTTTGAGTTTGGTCACAAGGCAGTATACTATGAAGGTGTCTCTTTGAGAGAAGGTTGAAAAAGAACAAAGTGGTTGCTACAATATAAGCTAGAACTCAAGTTTCAAAACTAACATTGCTGGAACCTAACTGGTTGGCAAGGATGGTAGAGAGACACTCAACAATACACTATTTATCTTGGTCAAAAGAAATTTCAAATTCATCAGGCAGGTGTTTTTGAAAAGCATAGGAAAACCAGAACAATGATACTGAACGAGCCAATCCAATGGGGCGCAATCAAGAACGATCGCTTACCTAACACTAAGGATGCCAACATATCAGGCTTACTAGAACGGAGATTGGCATAGAAAAGTTTTACCAGAGGTTCATATACCCTAGGCGGAGGAGTAGAGACGAACTTAACCCACCCTTGATGAACAAAGATATCTTTGACCTTGCAATTTAGGGCTTCCATGCCGTAAAGGTTGACAACCTTTCCATGAGAAATGGGCTTGTCCTTAAAAGCAATGAAAAGATCCTTATTTGGAGAATCCCATATGTTTAGGTCAGATTTGAGGGAGCTAGAAAAACCAATCTTGGATTTCTTTGGGGTGTAGGAAACATGGGGTTCTTCCATGGGTCGTCTTCCTAGGGCTTTTTCTCCTAATAGTTGAGAGTGATCAGAGAACTCTCCTTGAGAAAAGGTGAAACCCCCAAAGTGGTGGGACCCTAGGTCTACTTGTTCTAGGAACTTAGATGGGGGTTTTGCTTTCGAGCGGGTACTTTTTCTGGTAAAAGCAGAGGGATTTCTCAGATGTTTGTCCATTGAAGGGGAGAGGTTTGCTCGGAGATTTTGAGACAGAATAATAAGGAAAGTGACTGAAAAGGATTCTCTGCCTTAAGAAGAAAACTTTTGACGGTTGAGTAGAAATTGAAAAGATGTCAGTTGAAAGGACGCGATGATTGGCTTTCCAACTTTGATTGACGAACTGATGTGAAAGAAGAGAAAAGAGAGGTCAAAAGCGAGGCGTAATTAATGCACGAGTAAAGGACAATCATTACACCTGAAAAAAATCGTTACTATTCTAAAAGTTATTAGTTAAGCAAATAATGCCGAGTAGTTTTCTTAAATCACAAAATCTCTCCTCTAATAAAGGTTCAGTAAAAATATCAGCTAACTGATGAGTAGTTCCAACAAAAACTATTTTTGTGTCTCCCTTAAGAACATGATCTCTGATAAAATGATTTTTGATATCTATATTCTTTGCTCTCGAATGATGCACATGATTTTTCAAAGACAACTAGCACTTGAATTATCAGAAAAGATTTGTATAGGTTTAAACGGAAGTTCATGGTCACCCAGTTGATGAGACATCCACAGTAGTTATGCAAAATATTATCCATTGACAATGTATTCAACTTCAGTAGTAGATAATGCAACTGATGCTTGTTTTTTAGTATTCCAGGATATTAATGCCTTTCCAAGTAATTGACATGTACCGCTTGTGCTTTTTCTATCTTCCTTGTCACCTGCAAGGCTAGCACATGAAAAACCTTCTAATTTAAAAGAGTTAGAGCGAGGATACCATAGCCCATGAGACACAGTCCCAATGAGATATTAAATGATTCTTTTTACTACGGTCAGATGTGATTCCTTAGGAGCTAACTAAAACCTGGCACATTTACATGCAATGAACATAATATCTGGCTGACTTGCTGTCAGATACAGTAGTGATCTAATCATTCCAGGATATTTATTTTCATCAAGAGGGATGCTATGTTTGTCTTTGTCTAGATTTGTAGAATGGCTGATTGGTGTGCCAATGGATTTTTCATTGCTCATCCATAATTTTGGATCAGATCTTTTATGTGTTTGGTCTGACATATAAAGGTTTCTTCTTCAGATTGTTGAATTTGTAGTCCAAGGAAGAATATTAGCTTTTCCATCATGCTCATCTCGAATTCACTTTGCATACGATTTGAAAATTCCTTGCACATAAGAGGGTTAGCACTACCAAATATAACATCATCAACATAAATCTGAATAATGAGTTTACCTTGTGATGACCTTTTAATAAATAAGGTATTCTCTATTTTACCTCTTGTGAAGCCATGCTCAACAAGAAAGGAACTAAGTCTATCATACCATGCGCGTGGGGCTTGTTTTAGCCCATAAAGTGCTTTAGTAAGATTGTATACATGGTACAAGAACTTTGAATCTACAAATCCAGGTGGTTGTTTACATAAAATTTTTCCTCAATAAATCCGTTCAAAATGGCACTTTTGACATCCATTTGAAACAACCTAAATCCTTTAAATGATGTGTATGCCAAAAGAATTTGTATGGATTTCAAAGGAGCTACTGGAGCAAAGGTTTCATCATAGTCAACTCCTTCCTGTTGTGAGTAACCCAGAGCAACCAGTCTGACTTTATTTCTTATGACCTTTCCATACTCGTTCAATTTATTTATGAAAAACCACTTTGTTCTGATTACAGAAACATTTTCATGTTTGGGTATCAGATTACACACTTGATTCTCACTGAACTGGTCTAAATCCTCTTGCATAGCTTGAACCCCAGCTTGAATCTTTTAGCGCTCCTCTATCTTCTTTGGCTCAATTTGAGAGATTAATGCAACATTTGCTTTCTTTTTGAGAGCTCCCATGATTTTCATTTCTTTATTTGGATCCCCTATAATGAAATTTTTAGGATATTCGGGCTCGTTTCTCCATTCATTTAAGCATACTACATTAGTACTTGACTCGATTGGTTGGTCTGGTACACTGCTGTTGATTTCACTAGTTGACCCTATCGTAGCAGATATATTAGTCGACTCTTGAGATTTTATTGTCTTTGGATTTCTTGAGCTTGATCTTCATCACCTACAATAATTCCTTTCTCAACCAAGGGATTATTTTCATCGAATATAACATGTACTGATTTTTCCACACATAGTGTGCATTTATTATAGACTCTAAAAGATCTACTATTTAATAAGTAGACCAGAAAAATACCTTCATCACTTCTTGGATCAAATTTTCCAAGGTTATCCTTACCGTTATTGTGAATAAAACACTTACTTTCAAAGGGATGAAGTAGTTGATATTAGGACGTATACCTTTCCATAATTCATATGGAGTCTTCTTTAGAATAAGCCTTATGAAGCATCGGTTGAGAGTGTGACATGCTGTGCTTACTCCTTCTGCCCAGAAACTATTTGGCAGTGAATGATCTAGTAATATGGTTCTTGCCATATCTTGGAGAGTTCTGTTCTTTCTTTCTACAACCCCATTCTATTGTGGTGAGCGTGGTTCGGATAAATTATGTGTGTATTCCTGATCATTACAGAAATCTTCAAATGCTCTACTTTTAAATTTTCCTCCATAATCACTCCGAATTGTTGATCAGATATCCCTGTTCTCTTTCAACCTTTTTGCAGAAAACTTCAAAATTTCTTATGCTTCATCTTAATTAGATAAAAAACTTACTCAAGTGAAACGTGAATAATCATCAACAATAAACAGAAGCATATCTCTTTCCTCCTATACTAGCAGTTCTAGTAGGCCCAAATAAATCCATATGAAACAATTGCAAGGGTTGGGAAGCAGATACTATGTCTTTAGTTTTGAATGAGTTTATGGTCTGCTTACTATTTAACATGCATCACAGATATGAGTTCTAGAAAAATTCAGTTTGGTTAGCCCAACAACTAACTCATATTTGGACAATTTTTCTATTAAATGCATGCTAGCATGACTAAGTTTCCTATGCCATAACCATGGATCTTCAGACATAGAAGTTAAACAAATATGACCATCTATCTTTTCAAAACCATCAAGAATATAAACATTTCTATTCCTTTTTCCTAAAAGGATTATTTTACTTGATTCGTCTTCAATAACACAACCTGTCTTCTTAACATTTACCTCATATCTTGAGTCGCATAGTTAAACTATGCTCAGGAGGTTGTAATTGAGGCCATCAACGAGATAAACTTTAGTGATGTCATACTTGTTATTGAAGAGAATTGTTGCAGTACCAATTATTTTACCTTTTGAGTTATCCCCAAACTTAACACTTCCTCTATCAAATTTTTTAACTTCTTTGAACAGGTTTTTGTCGCCTGTCATATAAGTGCAACACGCATTGTCTAGATACAATTTTCCTTTGCGGCTTACTCTGTGGTGTTCCTGCAAAACAAAGTGATTACTTTCTTTTAGGTACCCAAGCTTGCTTGGGTCCTGGAGAGTTAGTGTTATTAGATTCAGGATTATTTTTTGGCTTCCAAACCCATCCTTAAACATTTGCTTTACGAAAATGGAAAAAGAATATTTATGCCCACTTTTTTTACAGTAATGACATGTAACTTCTGACCTATCTTTAGATCTTTTGTTAGTGTTAGTACGATTCGACTTAGTTTTGGCTAGTCCTTTCCCAGTTGACTTGTAAGTTGTATGTTTTGACCTAACAAAACTGTGACTGGTGGATTTGCGCATGCCATTGAGTTGCATTTGCAATTCCTAAAACTCTTCTTGAAGTACTTATTTTTCGATTTCACATACTTCATGTTTGAGTTTCCAGTCTTTAACTTCTTTAGTTAGTCTCTTAAGCTCCTTCATAATTTTTTGAGACACTTTCAAAGTTAAATCAAGAATGTCCTGCGATTCATTGCATCTTTCACAGTTATAAGATCTTATCTCACTTGTTTCCCCTCGTGCCATGAAGCCGTTTTCTTTTTCTTCATTTGAAGTGTCCTCATCTGTCCATCATCCTGAGGATTTGCTCATTTCGTTTTCCAGAATCATCATGAAGCAGAGATTTGCTATCTTTTCCTGGTCTAAATTGTCCTTATCACTCTAGCTTCCGAAGGATTTATTCTTGTTAATATCTCTAGAGATCTTACTTTATCTGGTCACTCAGCTTGAATGTGCCCAAATCTTCCACACTCATAGCACTATCCATAGTTCTTGTCCTGTTCGTTGTATTGCCTGGATCGTCTTGGTGGAATTCTTCCTTTCTTTGTATTTTGGTATCTTCTCATTAATCCATACTTGTTTCTTGATAGGATAGCAGTCTCTTCTTGTAGAACTTCAGGATCATCATCAATTTCATTTTCAACTATTTCAGTTGAGGTCTAGAATGCAACTAATTTCTTTTTTTTCTTCTTGACTAGTCTTCTTGAGATGCGACTTTTAAAAAGCTATGAGTTCTCCTTGTAGTTCATCATAAGATAATTTGTTTAGATCTTGAGATTCCAGTATAACTACTTTGATTTGCCAAGTTGTTGGTAGGCTTCTAAGAATTTTTCTAACTTGATCACCACTGGTATAAGGCTTGCCAAATGCCTTTTAGAATGCTAGTTATCTTAAACTGATAAACATCTCTTCAATAGATTCTCTTTCTTTAATTGAGAAGAGTTCGTAATCATGAACCAACATGTTAATATGTGTTTTTTTTACTTTGTTGGTTCCTTCGTATGTGACCTCAAGCTTTTCCACATGTCTTTGGTTATGTCACAGCTCAAGATTTTCTCATATTCTTCACCACTTATAGCATTATAAAGCAGATTTCTGACTTTATTGTTAACTTGTACCATTTTCATTTACTCTTTTGTATATGAATCTATATCTTAAGGATCAACAAGTGGTGAAGTAGCAGCTGGTAAGGGACAATTCGCTTTTTTTATGACTCTCCAAACTTTGATGTCATATGCTTTGGCAAAGATCTCCATCCACACTTTTCAATGAGAAAAATGTTGTCCATTGAAGTATGGTGGTCTAATTTGTGAAGTTCCTTCCAGAAAGAGAGATCTTATGATAACTTGATTTGCCATAATTTTTTCTTACAAGCTGTTAAGCAAAAGTAGAATGTGAGCTTTGTTATGATACGAATTGAAAGTACAAGGGGGAGGGGAGGGTGAATTGTATATTTTTAAACTTAATATCTTATTAGTTGACTAGTTTGTCAAGTAGTTGACTAGATGTAATGACTTAAAAGTTATAACAACAGAAAGTAAGATGCAAAAAGTAAGTGCAGAAATTAAAGATACTGAAATTTTATACTGGTTCAAATTCAATGTGAATCCTAGTCCAGTCTTCTTGAGTTACAACAGAGTTCTCTTTAGTAATTGCGATTCTCCTAGTACGATGGAAATGACTTGATAACTCAGTTCCTATAATGCTCGTCCCTTTTTTATATAATGTCTCACCAGTGTTGTACTCTCATTTTTTTCTCTGACTTGTTACACAACAGATCTTAGAGAACTATAATGTTTGTTTGCAGTAGAACAAAGAGAGAGTTTTATGGTTTGATCAAAGTATATTTGTCTAAGGCTTGAAGCTGGGTATAAATACTTTAGTGAAGATCGAGGCTTGACAACCCAAGAGATTTGATCCTTGGAAAGGGATTGATTCTTTCCAAGAATAAGATAGCTAGCCGTTGCTCTTTCTTGATATCCTTCCTTTAATAGTTGTTTACGCTGAATGTTTACTCCTTGATTGTTGGTCCTTCTGAAATTAGATGGTCATCCATTCGTTACAGATTCTTCGTTCTTCCGAATGTGCTGGCCTTGATTAGTGCCTTATGTTTGGGCTTGCTTGATTCTTTCCATCTATCCGTGATCTTTGCTGATTGATTGCTTTCTTTAGGCGTCCAGATTTGCTGATTGATTTCTTTCTTAATCATCAAAATTGACTCCAACGATCTTGTAGTATATTTTTGATTCCTTGTTCTTCTGTAATTGATTTCCTGCACATATATAGTATTTGCATCATTAAAATTAAATGTAATAGTAAGATACTTGGAAATCGAACCGAAAAACAAGATAGTTAAGACTCCAAAAGATAATTATCTCATAAAAAATTTGCTTTCAATGGAAATTATGTTATCAAGCATGCAATAATGATACCTTTTCATCCCAATTATGTGGCATAATTTTCATTTATTTAATATATATTAAAATTTAACCAGACCTTTTAGTGTCGGGAAAAAAATTCATCTGTTTCATATTAAATGAGCTACTTTTTTTTAGTCCGTTTCAAAATAAGTGACATATTTCTAAATTTGCAAATAATTCAACTTTAAACTCTTCATTTTATCCTTTTTTTTTAGATCAAACTGTCATTTTCATTGTTTTGAAAAGATATGTACAATGCATTCCAATGGTAGTAGTATGGACATTATACTACTCATTTACATGTAATGCTAAACTAAGTAATCTCGTATAGACAAATCTAACATATAGCTATTCATCTAAGTTAAGGATAGCAATTGAGTTGTCGTAGCCCTTCCTGCCATTTTTTACATTTTTTGCTGCTTGTATGAATCAACACTGCCACCTCGTTAGAAAATTGATCTTCAGTAAAAGGTTTGTTCTCAAATCGAATAGAGTTCCTGTTTCTCCATATCAATGCAACAGTAGTGACAAAGACTGTAGCAGTAATTGCCTTGTGCCAGTTTCTGCTTCGAGCCTTGCTGCATATCCACTGTATCTCAGCCTCCCAAGTACTAACTACTCGCTGGTAGCCCATCCAATAGCAAATTCTGAGCCACAATCTGTTTGTGACAGGGCAAGCAAAAAAAAGGTGTTCAAAACTTTCATCTTGCTGTTTGCAGAAAGCACAAGTAGTCTGTGTTGAGCTGCTAACCATACTGTAAACTTGTGTCTTGGTTGTACATTGACAGTCAACATCAGATTCCTCCAATCAACTTTACTGTAACTAGGGAGCATAACAAGGTATAACTTGTGAATTTGGAACTTGTCCAGTTTGCATAGTGACTGCAGTCTGTTGTAGAGGTTCCCTTGCATCTGTTGGTTCTCCATAACATCAGTCCTGCAATCCAGTATCTTCCTAACAATCCAGGAGGCATTTTATGGCAAAGGTGCAATGCTAAGATCTTTCTGTTTTATGTAATAGCACTGGAGCCACTTTATCCAGAGGCAATCTTTTTTCTAGCTAGATCCCAGAGAAGTTTGGTTATTGCTGCCTTATTCCAGATAGCCATATCTATGATGTTCAAACCCCCAACAGATATAGGTTTACAGATTTTATCCCATGAAACCAAAGCTCTTTTAGATATAGAAGCATTACCTGTCCATAGGAAAGACCTGCAGATTGCCTCAATAACCTTCAGCACCTTCTTTGGCATTATAAAAATCTGTGCCCAATATGTCTGGATGCCAAATAACACAGCTTTTATCAATTGGCATTTCCCTGCATAAGATAGCATTTTGGCAGACCAGCATGTGACTCTAGCGGTTATTTTCTCAATCAGTGGAGAATATTGATGTATAGCAAGTTTCTTTGAGCTGAGAGGGATCCCAAGATACTTAAAAGGAAGCTGTCTCACACTGAACCCCAACTGCTCTATAAGTTCCTCTCTACAGATTGTTGAACCGCAGCCAAATAGATAGCACTTTTGTTGTTGTTTGCTTTCAATCCAGAGGCTTCAGAAAACTTTTGAAATGCCTCTTGCAATATCTGAATGGAAATTTTATCAGCTCGGCAAAACATGAGAAGATCATCAGCAAAGCAAATATGCACACAGTTTAGTTTTCTGCATTTAGGATGGAAATTGAAGTCTCCATTTCTGTTTAGCTGTTGCAGAATCCTGTTGAGGTACTCCATTGCAAGAACAAACAAATAGGGAGACATGGGATCCCCTTGCCTAATCCCTCTCCTTGCATTGAAAGGTTTAGTGAAACCTCCATTTAGCATCAAGGAGTATGAAATAGAAGATACACATGCCATTATCCAGTTTAGGAATTTTGCAGGAAACCCAATATCAATAAGAACCTGCTTAAGGAAACTCCACTCTAAAGTATCATAGGCCTTCCTTAAGTCCACTTTAAGGACACATCTAGGAGAAACATTTCTTCTTGTATATCCCTTAAAGATTTCATGACTGAGCAATATATTATCAATGATGCTCCTTCCTTCAATAAATTCTGATTGAGCCTGGTCAACTATGCTGCCAATAACAGTCTTCATCCTCTTTGTAATAATCTTGGAGATGATTTTGTACACAGTGGTACAGCAGACAATAGGTCTATAGTCTTTGACAGTTGTAGGATTATTACTTTTAGGCACAAGTGCAATTGCTGTAGTATTTATCATGCTAGGCAGATTGCATGTAGTAAAGAAATCCAAGGTAGCAACAACTATATCCTCTTGTACTATCTCCCAATTTCTTGTGAAAAACTCCACAGGAAAGCCATCCACACCTGGGGCTTTATCCTTTGGCATCTCCTTTATAGCTTCTATTATCTCTTCCACTATGACTTCTTGAATTAATTCTCTCTGTTATATTGTGAGGCAAGGACCTTCTTTCATAACAGCAGTGTTGATACAAGGAAGTTCATCAGCATACTCTCCCATCAATGATTTGAACACTTGGATATACTCCTGTTCTACATCTACTGGATCTGTCAGTTTTTCACCTAGATCAGTATATATAGAACTAATATTATTCTGGCTAATTCTGATCTTCCACTGAGCATGAAAATACTTTGTGTTAGCATCTCCACACTCAATCCAGGTGGCTTTGGATTTCTGTCTCAGAATCTGTTCCTCCACCTTACTCCATTTCTCAATTTCAGACAGTGCATTTTTCTCAGCATTGAACAAATTCTGTGCAAATGGACTGTATTGCATCTGGCTCTGTACAATATCCAATGTTTCTTTAGCTTAAACAAGCTTCTGTTTATAGGAAGCCATCTGTCTATTAACGCCTTTCAGTTGCTGCTTCAAAACTTTCAGTTTATTCCATACCTTTTGCATAGGTGGTCCTTCACATTGTCGTGCCCAAGCATGTTCCAGAATGGGCTTGAACTGAGGATCCTCCATAACTGCAATGTAGAATCTGAAAGGCTTGGGGTGTAACAGCCTTTGACTGCCAAACTTGATAAGTATAGGAGAGTGGTCAGATACAGAAGGGTTCATGTATTCAGCCTCAAGATGCCCATATTGTTGTATCCATTGGAAGTAACCAAGTGCCCAGTCAATTTTACTATATACTCTAGTATTAGCATCCTGCTTGTTAGACCACGTGTAATACCATCCTTTGGCTCTGAGGGGAGTAAGTTGAAGAACATCTACAGTTTCTTTGAAATCCTTGATTTCAGTATTAGTGACAGGAGATCCAATTCTGTCTTCAAAGTTCAAAACAGTATTGAAATCCCCACTAAGTAACCAAGGGTCCTGGTTGGGAATGCTTTCTGCCTTTAAATCACACCATAACTTTTCCCTATTGCCTGCAGTATTATGAGCATAGACTATACTCAAATGAAATCTGATTGAAACTTGAGTATCCTCCACCATACATTGTATGAACTGATCAGTTACAGTAGAGACAGTGACTTGAATATGAGGTTTCCAGAGTAACCAAATCCTACCATTGACAACCTTGGTATAATTGCATTGAACCTTCCATCCTTTAGCAACCTTTGCCAGTATTCTTTTAGCTTTATGTAACTCTGGTTTCAAGGATTCCTATAATATCTACTTTATTTACAGACAGAAAGCTTTTTAATTCCTCCTGTTTGTGGGCTTGATTCAGCCCTCTAATGTTCCAAGTAGTAACAATCATGAAGTATTAGACATAATACTCCAAGAAGGTCCTGGATCCACCTGTTGCCCTCTTTTGCCATCATCCATAATGACTGCAAAGTCTTCCCTTTATCTGCGTTTGCATTCATAACCTCAATGATACCAGAAGGGGTTCCTGTAGCTGCTGAGGTTCTGCCATGGTCATCTAACTCCTGCTGAGGCACAGTATTATTCACCATCCGTACAGCATCAGAATGTTGTTGATGTCCATTTGTGCTATCCTCCATTTGTATAGTTTCAATAACTTGAGCTGGAATAGGACCTGTGTCATATGCAACAGCCTTGCGTATCCACTCCTGCTTAGGATTCTGCCTTGGTCTCCTAGTTCTTTGCCTTCTACCCTTTACCTGTTCATGCATGTCCATCTCTGCATCATTTCTGGTATTGTGCCAGCAATCAAGCGCATCATGTCCAAACTTTAAGCAATGATTGCAAAAGCTTGGTTTCCAATCATACTCTATTTGCTGCACTTTCATACCATAGGGAGTGTCAATCTCAATCTGGTCAGGCAAGGGATAAGCAGCATCAACTTCTACTAAAACTCTTGCAAAGGATATTTTCTCATAGTGTGCCGTGAATTTATCAGTGTATAGTGGTTTGCCCACTGCACTAGCCAATTTGCTCAGTACCTCCACTGATCAATAACCCACTGAAAGGCCTGGGAACCTGATCCATATAGGTACAGTACTAAGCACAGCATTTTGAAAGGAGAAATCAATCTCCCATGGTTTCAGCACCATAGGCTTGTTTCTGTACGAGTATGGTCCAGATTGCATAACCAGCTCTTTATCCTCTTTGCTATTGAATCTAAATATACAATATCCTTCAGCATGCAACAGGATCTGAGGTTTGGATACAAAGTTCCAAACATGCATCACAAAGTTCTCCATCGATTTAGCATTAGGATTATCACCTATAACATATCCTATTAAAGCATTCGCCCAGTAATCTACCTGAGATTGTAGATCCTCCATACTGATTTTAACCACTTTCTGTCCATCTCTTTCAATCGGGGGAACAAATGAAAGAGACTTACCCATTTGTGCATTCCTATTCCCTCTGACAACTTCAGCAGCATTTTGTACTGATTTTGCAGGCTCAATTACTTCAGAAAATTTTAATCTCCTCGCAGTTGAGTTAATCATCTCTTCATTTACCATCAGAGGTGTATTGACAGCTTCCTCCACCTCTGCATGCATAGTCACTGGCGATTGATACTTCTGTGGAAGGAAGTTACCAAAAGTCAGGGGCTCCAATGTCGTAGCAACACTGTGAGCAGGGTGACAAGTTGTGGAGGTGCTATGTGAGTAGTTTGAGTAGCGATTCGCCGACGTCGGGCCATTTCCGGCGCTAATTGCACCTTGCTATTGTGCGCTGAGGATGGTCACTGTTCTATTGGTGCGCTAAAGTGCTCCGAGAGCATTTTCGCCGATTTTTGCCGAGGATGGTCACTCCATTTTATCCTTTTTGCGCTTAATAAAAAGCTTTTATAGCCACATAAAGGGCATGACACTACAAACATTTTGCTTCTTTTTTTAAGACTACGAGTTTTAAATTATTTTTTTTAAATTTCGTATCGAGTCAAACAGCTTGAAGAATATGAAACACAGAAAATACGACCTTTATCTGTTTTCTTATTTCCAAAAATAGCTTTTCCACTATTTCAAACAACTATATCGTCCATAGAAAAGATGACACGCAATACCATATGGATATTGTTTCAAATCTGATTAAACAAAACCTTTCACCTCAGGTAAAATCATATGATTTGCAATACGTACATATATTAATCTACAACATGAATTTGACACTCCAACTGATGCTACTCTTAACCACGTCGAATTGGGACAAGTGTCAGCATATTTCTACTACATTAAACACTATTTCATGCCAGTCCTTTTTACCGTCAATTTTTTGTTGTACTAAGATTCTTTCGATGAAAGCTGACTTCTTGTAAAGACCATAAGCCAACGCTTGAATTCTCCAACAGTTCACCCATTAACAACTATGAAAAAGAAACACCGAAAGAACATAATGTGTGTATATATATACACACACATTAAGAAAGATGTATATATACACAGTATTTAATAGTTTTAATTATAATAAGAGTATGTCTTCATAATTATTTATATCGTTTTTAAATGTCTCACTTAATTAATACTCCACTAATTAAAATAATTAAAAAGATCCAGAAGGGACAACCCAGTTGGTTTGGAGGGTGTTGTCCACACGGGCAACGGGATATTGATTCCCTTCAATGCCTTCTTGGTCTGAGTCTGTCGTACAGAACTTGTCTAGTACGATTTATATCTCCTGCGTAATTTATCCGATACACACAGAGTGCTCACAACATAGTGCTTATCCGGAGGGAAGAAACTGTGACAAAGGCTATAGTAACTGGGTTTTTTTTTAGGGTTTAAAAAAATAAAAATAATGGGGGAATCCTTACATAAAGTAATAAGTGCTTCTTGTATATTTTGAAACAAAACCAATAAATAACATGGGCAGGAGACTATCAAATACATGGGCATATCCAGCCTTATTGTGTTAGTTTATCTGAACTAATTACTTTGGTGCGGTGCATAATTATGTATAAAAATTTATTAAAATTGTAATAAATGAATAGTAAATATGAACCCATGATTTAAAATATAATGAGTTCTAAATTAAAATTTTTTAGAGGTTGAAATTATAAAGTTTAGATCGGCTTTTGATTAGATGCATATCCGTTGGCTTCAAAAAAAAAAATCATACTTTAAGGAAAATATTACAAATTTTGTATTCAAATATACAATAACAATGTGGGAACTGAGAGGCTACGACTCGGACACAATCCAAAAATGCACAAAATATTAAGACCGAAACATGCAATATGCTGATATTCTCTTATTTCCCCAATTACCCAAGCACAGAGCAAAAGTCATGTAGATTAATGTCATAATGTAATTAAATTCCCTGTGCTCAACGTAACGACATCTCAAATGCTAATTTCACACGAAATCAACTTTACTAATTATAGTGTAGCATACATTATATAATGCATATTAACACGCCAACTGTTTAACGAATGAAGATCAGAGAAAACAACCAAAATTCAATGGAGAAAGGGAAACTGTTAGGATTATGATTCCTACTAAAGACAACAATCTTCATTTGAATAATCGGATTTACAACTACATGAGCGGAAGCTAACCTGAATCCATATGTGGAAAAGTTGAGCCTCCTTCTTGATGATTGTCCTTGAGCCTTTGAACCTCTTGATTATTTCTTCAAGAATGACTTGTGGTTTGTATGTTACCACAAGAATGAATCCTCAACAATAACAATATATGAAAGGTTTACAAAATAGTATTATGACAATGATCAAGGTTTTGGCTTATGGTTTTCCACTCTATTTGCAAGACAATGGACAAATGGTTCTTACTTCAATGGGTAGAGAAAGAACTTGTCTTGTTAAAGAATGGGAACCATAACCCCACTTTATAACTCTAGGAGTTACATAACCCAAGAGACAAGAGTTACAAGACAAGAGTAATGTCTTGAGTAATGTCTTGCAAGAGTTACAAACCCAAGAGTCACAAGCAAGTAACCATAGTTACTTATGTAACCTTAGTTAGCCCATCATAAACTAAGGTTACACTTTTGGGTATCTACACATTAGTCCTACACTTTAGTATGACAATACATTGGCCCCCTTAACATAATGTCCATAAGACCACATAATTAGGCCAAACCTTAAGATAGCACATAACATATAATTATTCATGTATTGTTCATATGTGTATAGATATAAGTCCATATATCTAGATATAAATCCATATATCTTACAATCTCCCACTTGGACGAGATATACAAACATATGTACAATCCTTGATATTATAAGTTACAAACCTTAGTTGCACAAAATTGCTATCACAATAAAATTGTCATGAACAATCCGGTCCATCAATCATACCAACATAGGACCTAAGGGCTCGTCGTTACTCATTCGTAACTAGAACCAATCATAGATCACGTATATCAATATAACCAACGACATGGATCAAGTGTGGGTATGTAGCATGGAAATAACATAAAGTGTGGTCAATAGTATGTCTATTTACCAACTGGTTCACTTAATTGAGATCAAACAGAAACTGTAAGAGTACAATAAACTTTAAAACTGAATATCTGCAGATATAACTGAATTACTGAATTTCTGAATATAATGAACAATTACAAAAATGTGCAATACAAAACTCCCACTAAAATACATAATCCTTATCTGATTTGACACCCATACAAGCAACATGCTCATGAAAAACTTTTGGTGTCAATCCCTTAGTTAGCGGATCCGCAAGCATGGAGTTTGTACTAATGTACTCAATGCACAATTGTCCATTTTGTACTCTTTCTTTAACAACCCGAAATTTGATGTCCTTATGTTTTGCTTTCGTCAAATTACTGTTGTTATTAACATATGCAACTATGGTTACATATGTTATTAGCATAAATGGCAAAATTGGAGTCGGTATACCTGATGATCTCAAACTGGTCCGAACTCCGATATGTAAGCATGTAATCCTTTATTCTATGTATGTTCCTCATGACCCTTTTGGCTGCCTACCAATGGTCCATACCCGGATTGCTTAGATATCTGCCTAACATCCCAACAATGTATGCTATATCAGGTCGTGTACATACCTGAGCATACATCAGACTACCTACCGCCGAAGCATAAGGTGTCTTCTGCATTTCCGAAATTTCATAAGAATTGTTTGGGCACTTTGAGACTAAATTTGTCTCCCTTAGCAACAGGGGTGTCGCCTGGTTTTATAATCCTGCATGCCAAATCTTTTCAGAACCTTATCGATATAGACCTTTTGTTACAGACCGAGAACACCTTTAGAGCGATCTCGTTGTATATGAATTCCTAATACAAAAGAAGCTTCACCAAGATCTTTCAATTCAAAGTTTCAAGTAATAATGCTATATCTTTACAGGCAAGCAGTATGTCATCGACATATAAAACCAGAAAAATATACTTCCTCCCACTGAACTTATGGTATATACAGTCATCAGCAATATTCGGTTCAAAACCAAAAGATGTAACGACTGCATGAAACTTAAAATACCATTGACGAGAAGCTTGCTTGAGCCCATAGATGGATTTCTTTAATTTGCAAACCTTTTTCTTTGATTCATCCGAAACAAAGTTTTCAGGTTGCACCATATAAATTGTTTCCTCAATGTCACCATTAAGAAAACAGTCTTAACATCCATTTGATGAAGCTCAAGATCAAAATGTGCTACCAATGCCATTATAGTCCTGAAAGAGTCTTTCGATGAAACTGGAGAGAAAGTCTCTTTATAATCAATGCCTTCTTTCTGAGTGTAGTCTTTTGCGACAAGACGAGCTTTGTACTTAATAACATTGCCCCCTGAATCCCTTTTGGTTTTAAAAATCCATTTACAACCAATAGGTTTAATACCTTCGGGCAATGTAACAAGCTCCCAAACGTCATTATCGCTCATAGACTTCATCTCATCATTCATGGCATCAATCCACTTTTGAGAGTTAGAACACTTAATGACTTGACGGAAGTTGATTGGATCATCTTCCTCAAGTCCAATATCACGTTCTTGTTCTTGGAGAAATACATAATAATCATGCGAAATTGCATTTCTCCTCTCTCTAGTGGATATCCTTAATGGCATTTCAGTTTCTTGAGGTTGTTGAGTTTGATTTTCATTAGTTATATCAGGGTCCTGATGGGGGAGATTTTCGAGATTGTCTTGAACCGGAGTTGTTTCAACAACTTGAGGGAAAGACACATGTTCTTCCTCAAAGACAAAATCTCTAACAACTTTATCTCCCCACCCCCCAAACTCAATATCCTCAAAGAACCTAGCATTTCCCGTCTCAAAAATAGTTCGTGATGTGGGATCATAAAACTTAAAACCCCTGAATTTTCCAGAGTATCCAACAAAATAGCTACTAACCGTCTTAGCGTCCAGTTTCTTTTCATTCGGCCTATAAGGCCTTGCCTCAGCTGGACAACCCCAAATGTGAAAATGCCGAATACCGGGTTTATGCCCAGTCCAAAGTTCATATGGGGTTTTTATTGCAGCTGCAGTTGGAACTCTATTAAGAATATAAGCTACGGTTTTTAATATGGATTGGGACTTTTCATGAATAAGATATAGGTTCCCATAACGAGAGTAATCGTCTATGAATGTGATAAAGTATTGTTGACCATTCCGACAAGGAGTAGGAAATGGCCCACAAATATCCGTATGTATCAATTCTAAGACGTCCGAATCTCTCTTAGCACCTAATCTAGTTCTTGTTTGTTTGTTTTCCCTCGATACACTCAATACAAAATTTCCGAATTTGAGGAATCAAGAGGATCAAGAATTCCTTCTGACACGAGTTTCTGAATTCTTTGAATGGATATATGACCCAAACGTTTATGCCAGAGTGAAATAGAATTCTCATTAGTTAACTTTTGGTACCATTAAACTTGTATGCAAAGTTTCTTTATTTGAAGTTATTGTATCAACCAAATATAAGCTATCAAATGTTGATAAAACACCAGTACCAATAAGATTTGAATTCCGAAAGAGACTAACTTTATTGTCCCCAAATGTACATTTATAACCGGATATGTGCAATTGGGGAACTGAAATTAAATTCCGTCTAAAAAACGGTACAACAAAAGTCTCATTCAAATCTAAATGAAAACCGGTCTTAAACAACAGCCTAATTTTGCCAATAGCTTCAACTGGCACCTTCTTGCCGTCACCCTCATAGATGTATCTTTCACCATCTTTTGGTTTTCGGCAGTTCAGGCAACCCTGCATTGATATACTTATGTGAGTAGTAGCAGCAGAATCTACCCACCAAGTATCCTTAGGTACTGAAATTAAATTAACTTCAGAACAAACAAGAGAAAGAAATGTACCTTTTTTCGCACGCCAGGCATGGTACTTGGTACAATCTCTCTTTACATGATCAGTCCCATTACAAAGAAAGCAACCTAATTCAGTAATTTCAACCTTAGGTTCCTTATGTTGCTTAATCTTGGGCCTTGCCACCGCAACTTTTTTACCTTTCCTCTTCTTAGAAACCCTTGAAGAGGATGCCTTAGAAGAAGATGCCAAGTGAGCACTTTCTGCCTTATCTTGCTTCAGCCTTTCCTCTTCTTGCACACAATGTGAAATGAGCTCGTTAAGAGACCATTTCTCCTTCAAGCAGTTATAACTGACCTTAAACTGATTAAAGTGTGCAGGAAGAGATATCAAAACAAAGTACACAAGCAGTTCCTCAGGTAAATCCAGCTTGAGTGACTTTAGTTTCGAAGCAAGATGAGACATTTCCATAATGTACTCCCTAATGTTTCCCTTGCCCTTATACCTCATGGAAACAAGTTTACTCAATAGTGTACTTGTTTCCGCCTTTTCGTTTTGAATAAAACGCTGTTCGAGGTTTTCAAGGAAAACTTTGGCATTGGGTTCATCATTCATAGTGCCCCTGAATGATTCTGGGATTGCACGCTTCATGATCATGAGACTCATGCGATTCGAGCGTTCCCACTTCTCCATCACCCTCCTGTCATCAGGAGAGGATGTATCCTCAAGAGGAGTAGGTTGCTCGGTCCGAAGGGCTAAGTCAAGATCCATGCAACCGAGAACGATCATTACATTCTCTTTCCATTCCTTAAAGTTAGTGCCGTTAAGCAAAAGGAATGCTATTGATATTGGCAGAGATCGTAGAAGCAGAAGAGTTTACTGAAAATTGAACAAAGGATTACTAAATACATGCTTACAAAACTTGAACTTTAACTTTATAGATTCAAAGTTAGGCAATTCCCATTACAAGATACCTAGCACAACATTGCTTTTAGTCATTGGACAGAAAAACAACTTGCAAGTGGTACTCTTGGTGTAGTGATCAAACATAGACAATAAACTCCTGTCAAACATTAAACCTTCCTTTGGGCCGATTTAATATTCACATGGAAAACCAAATAATCGTCTCATATTTACCACCACAAGAATGTTCGAATTCCTGCCAAATAACACCTTCCTTTGGGCCGATGTTAAACGCATGGAAGACTAACATCCACAGTCATCTCATATTTTAAAATTAATCAATCTACACAATAGAGGTTACTTTGGCAACTTAATGCTTCAATTGAAAAACTAAAATATAAGATGCTATAAATCTTAGTTCCTTAAGCCATTTTATGAATCTCAACTTAATGTGTTACAAGATTAGATGTGTAACACTTGAATATTAATTGTTGATTGCTTGATAGGACAATTCTAGATATATAAGAATTGATGGACTATTAAACAATTAACATTCACTGAAACTTAAGAGAGTTGAAACATTTTTCTTAAACATTACTGGACCAGACAATCGATTGTCAAAACAGACAATCGATTGTCTGACATTTTCTGAAAATTTTTTAAGTCACTGGAAGTCACGAGGAAAAATTTTTCTAAGTCATTTGGGCCAGACAATCGATTGTCAAAACAGACAATCGATTGTTTTACGTTTTCTGAAAAATACTGTCTTTAGACCAGACAATCGATTGTCAAACCAGACAATCGATTGTTTGGTTTTTTCTGAAAAACTTTTAAGTCTCTGTAATTGACAAGGAAAAATTTTTCTAAGTGTGGATCATCCAACAATCGATTGTCAGGCTAGACAATCGATTGTTTGAATTTTTTCTGGAAAAATTTTTCAGTCTGGAAACGTTTCAACTCACAAAAGTTAACTGCCAGAATTTTAAACGATTCAGACAATCGATTGTCTAGCCTGACAATCGATTGTCTGACTAGTTGTGACAAAAAAAAATTTTCTGAATAACACATGATTTTCAACATGGATCTTAAAAATAATAAACATGTTGTCAACCTACTAAAATCATGCTGAATCAATGATATAATAAACAAATACATCATCATCATAACAATCATAAGATCATGCTATTTCATGGTAGAATTTCTTGAACAAAGTTCTAAGTAAACTTAAACATGATTTCTTAAATAACATAAACCTTATGATCATCCAAATTATCCAAAATGAAGGGCGGCTCTGATACCAATTGTTAGGATTATGATTCCTACTAAAGACAACAACCTTCATTTGAATAATCGGATTTACAACTACATGAGCGGAAGCTAACCTGAATCCATATGTGGAAAAGTTGAGCCTCCTTCTTGATGATTGTCCTTGAGCTTTTGAACCTCTTGATTATTTCTTCAAGAATGACTTGTGGTTTGTATGTTACCACAAGAATGAATCCTCAACAATAACAATATATGAAAGGTTTACAAAATAGTATTATGACAATGATCAAGGTTTTGGCTTATGGTTTTCCACTCTATTTGCAAGACAATGGACAAATGGTTCTTACTTCAATGGGTAGAGAAAGAACTTGTCTTGTTAAAGAATGGGAACCATAACCCCACTTTATAACTCTAGGAGTTACATAACCCAAGAGACAAGAGTTACAAGACAAGAGTAATGTCTTGAGTAATGTCTTGCAAGAGTTACAAACCCAAGAGTCACAAGCAAGTAACCATAGTTACTTATGTAACCTTAGTTAGCCCATCATAAACTAAGGTTACACTTTTGGGTATCTACACATTAGTCCTACACTTTAGTATGACAATACATTGGCCCCCTTAACATAATGTCCATAAGACCACATAATTAGGCCAAACCTTAAGATAGCACATAACATATAATTATTCATGTATTGTTCATATGTATATAAATATAAGTCCATATATCTAGATATAAATCCATATATCTTACAGAAACCACTTCTATTGCAGGTAAATATGTGGATCTGGCAAATGTCAAGTTTCTGTTTCTTGAATTCTTATCACAAGAGTACTACTCCATGCATGGCCCGTTTTTCTTATAGATGTTTCGAGAATTTTTATATTTTTAAATTTCATATTTCCAATATTTAAAAATTACCTCACGAATATATTTAGAGGTCATTTTGTTGTCAATCAACGTCCACTAAATGATCAAGTGGAGGAGAATAATGGTTCAGATTTTCTCATCAAGCACACAGATGAAAACATTATAGAAAGAAGCCACTGATGGGAGATGGAGAAGTTGAATAGAACAAAAAAGGACCACAAAGAGAAAGTTTTAAAAATTTATATAACTAGAATAATTGAACTATAGAGACAAAAATGTCATAAATAACACTAATAGCAGGTCGTCTTCATTCACTTTGATCTCCATATATGTGTCACATATTACAAAGAGGTCCCATAAGAATCCTTAATTTAGACATATAACCAATCAGAATGCTCTGCTCAAGATTGATTTCAAAATTCAGCCAATCAACATTTAGATAGGCTAATTTCATGGGACCCAAAAGAGCTTAATCTTATTTTTTGCAAGCCAAAAGTGCATCGCTAAACAAGGCAATACAACACTGTAGTATAGCAAAAGTGGCTGTTGTGGGCCCTCTCAACTTGCAATTATTGTACCAAGAAGTTATATATCCTTCTTGTAACAAGAAATTATTGTAACAAGAGGCGTTGCTCTGATGGTAAGCAACTTTCATTTTCAATCGAGAGGTTGTGAGTTCGAGTCTCCCCAAGAGCAAGGTGGGAAGTTCTTGGAGGGAAGTATGTCGGGGGTCTATTTGAAAACAGCCTCTTTACCCTAGGGTAGGAGTAAGGTATGCGTACACACTACCTACCCAGACCCCACTAAGTGAGTTTATAGTGGGTTGTTGTTGTTGAAGTTATATATCCTTAGTCTATAATCAGTCCTTTTTATATATTGAACTGTTCCAATTAGTTTTGGGGCTTGTTCAAACTTTTTCAATCCAATTAAGCCTGTTGCGTCTAACAATTTCGCCATATTCCTCTTTCTTTTTGTTTTGAGATTAGGATCTCCATGTGTTGTTATTCCATTTTCTCTCTTTTATTTGTATTCGAGCTGTTGAATTCATTAGATACTGATTCCTATCTCGAGAATTCTCTCTTTCAAAAGCCTAATTTAACTTCTATATGATGACTAGTGAAAGCAAGAAGGCGAATGCCATTGGAGGAAAAACAGCTAGAGCTTGTGATAGCTGTTTATCAAAGCGGGCACGTTGGTTTTGCCCTGCTGATGATGCTTTTCTTTGTCAATCATGTGATGTTTCAGTCCATTCAGCTAACCAATTAGCGACTCGCCATGAAAGAGTTCGTCTTGAAACATCTTCTAATAAATCAACTGATACCAAATTCGTCGACCAAACTGTTTCTCAACCTTCTTGGCACCAAGGTTTTACTCGAAAAGCAAGAACACCAAGAAATGGTAGGAACAAGAGTATACAAATTGGACAACAGAAAAAGGACGAGGAAAATATGGTCCCAGAAATGGGAAGTGAAGAAAACTCACCGGATGAAAATGAATTCGAAAATGAAGAGCAGCTTCTTTATCGCGTGCCTGTATTCGATCCCTTTGAAGCAGAACTGTGTACTGACCCAAATGAAGTGGTAGATGAAACTACTACAATTAATGACTTAGACATTTTGTTGAACGGGGAAGATGCATACGATGATATAGGGATTCCTGAGTTTCTTTCTTCTGAAATTGAACTTGCTGAATTCGCTGCTGATGTTGAAAGCTTGTTAGGCAAAGAGTTTGTAGTAGGAGAAGAAGAAGACGAACAGAGTCGGTTAATTAACGGTTCTGTAGAAGATAATAAGGCAATAAAGATTGAGGTTGAAGATGAAGAAATGAGAGCTGTTGTTGCTTGTCATTTGGATCCTGAATTGAATATGGCAAGGGAAGCGCTGAATTGGGATTTTGAATATGAAGAAACAGTTGAACAGAAGGTAAATATGGGTGCAGCAACAGAGTTTGTCCCTAGTATGGAATGTGGTGGCAGTAAAGCTGATGCAAAAAGTAGGCTGCTTTTGAGGCTTAATTATGAGGAAGTCATTAGTGCTTGGCCAAATCAATCTTCTCCATGGACTGATGGAATCCGACCCCATTTCAGTCCTGATGATTTCTTGGTATTTTATCTTCTCCTATATCCATTTTAGTTCCTCCACAAGGTAGTTATTAAATCATGCTAATAGGATTTAAACTTCTACTCCATAGGCTAATAGTAGTGTACCATTGTTTTGTTTTTCGAGAGTTAATTTTATTTTTTTAAAGCTAAATTGCATTAGATTTCTTAATATTTTAAACTTAAAATTTCGATATTCGGAAATATATACTATAATTTGTAATTTTTTTTCATATCAATATGGTGAAAAAATACATATTACAACATCGGTCAAAATTTATGTAGTTTGATTCTAAAAAAGCAGAACATGACAAGTAAAAATGAATGAAAGGAGTATCTCTTTTATACTATCATATCAAATAAGATAATCATGAAACTACCGATAACTTATTAAATTAGTTGAAGTTTATTTGATGGTATCACCATAGTAACTCTCTAGAGCAAATACCTACATCAAACTCCGCTTTTGGCAGTTGCGGAGCCACATGCATTCAAGGGGAGTCAGTTGACGCCCCTTGATCGAAAAATTATATTGTTGCTTCTTCGTTGGAAAATTACATTGTGTAGCTAGGTAAATTTTCTTCTTATGTATATATAATACATAGACACCTTTCATGGGTTTACTTTACATTTTGACTCCCTTAGTAAAAATTCTGGCTTCGCCACAAACTTCCTAAAAAAATGCATTTATTAGATAAAAAATTAACATCAACTCTTCTATTGTTGCCATAATTCATGATAACTTGACCAATAGCGCCAGAACCGTCATGAAGCAAACAATTTGCTATCATAAGTTAACCTACAATGATAATATACAAAAAGAAAATCATTATTGTTAGGGTATACAAGTTAAATCCTACGCTATAATGTATGGTACGTCAAAAGGTAGCCTAGTAGCCAATGAAATTCAACATAGTTCCGCCTCTAATTATCGTTGACTTTCATAATTAATTGTGCATCTTTCCTTATGTATGTTTCTATGCAGGAAACATGTATTGGAGAAGGAGGAGGCTATCAACCATATGGTGGGGGAAATGTAAGAGGCGGGGATGGAGGAAGAGAAGCAAGGGTATCGCGTTACAGAGAGAAGAGGAGGACAAGATTGTTTTCCAAGAAAATACGGTACGAAGTAAGGAAACTAAATGCAGAAAAAAGGCCTCGTCTCAAAGGACGATTCGTTAAAAGGACGACGCCGTTTTCAGCACCTGGTTTTCCGTACCTCATGAATAAGCGATGACGGATATATATCTTGAATAGAGTTGATGACTATTCTAAAATCGCCATTTTGCTTGCACTTGCAATCTGGCATGACTTAGGTTCTTTTATCATAACCTATGTTTATTCCATCAATAAAATATTGTGATTTAAGCGTTTATCTCAGCAAATCTATTTATTTTCTTTCCGCATGCAATAAGTATTCATCGGTTAGAGGGAACACTTTTCACAAGAAGCTCGAAGCTCAGCCCGGTAAAGTTAGTATTATGTAATTAAAAGGTTACGGGTTCGAGTCGTGAAAATAGTCTCTTACAAAAATGCAAAGTAAGACTATATATGATACACCCTTGTTCTCCGGTCTTTCTCCAGATCCCGCGTACAATGAAAATTTAGTGCATTGAATTGCCTATTTAAGTTCAAAGAACAGCTCGGTGTATTAAGCTCCAATTATATCCAGAGTTTGGAAAAAGCCGAACCACATTTAGTCTAATATATGCAAATTTACCTTGCATTTTTACATGGTTGTTTTCTCAGCTTGAACATGTTATCTCCTATCAGGGGCGGCTCGACATAGTATGGGGCCTAAGGCGAAAATAGAAAAAAGTGAGGCCTTCAATTTTATAAAAAATTTTACTCTTATAAATTTTTGAAATCTAAAGAAGTTATAAATAGTTTTAATTATTTCCAATGTCTAACCAATTTGTTTAATATCTCTTGTGTTATCATGTTGAATTTCATTGATTAAATTTTGGAAAACAATTTCAACCGAGGCAATTTATCTATATAAAAATTATTAATGGTAATTGAATTACACTTTTTATCTGATTGAATTTGTTAATTAAAGCAT
Source organism: Nicotiana benthamiana (assembly GCA_034376525.1). Lineage (NCBI taxonomy): Eukaryota > Viridiplantae > Streptophyta > Magnoliopsida > Solanales > Solanaceae > Nicotiana > Nicotiana benthamiana. The sequence continues at coordinate 8,867,662 of CM067325.1, forward strand.
TCTTCAACTTATACAGTTTCTCTTAGCATTTTTACTTCTAAATATAAGTTAAAAAAATAATACTGTAGCAACTACTATTTTTCAAAAGTCATTCAATGTTAAGGACGAATTTTAATAGTTACTTATCAACATAACTTGAAAAATATCGACAAAAGCCACTAAAAGAATTAAGAAAATTGTTCTAGTAATATTATCAGAAGATTGATTTAAGTTGGGACTAATTAAAGATATGAAACAATTAGTAACTACAATTTAAAATGTGTAAACTCTTAGCAAAAATTTATTTCAACCAATGATTTAAAAATTCTATCAATAATGCACAATCATTACATATTATTTATATATTTAAGTATTTTTGGGGCCCTAAGGTGATTGCGTTAGTGGCGTTAGCCTCCAGCCTGCCCTGCCTCCTATGACAACTTTTAGGGTTACACCAAGGCTTTCTTTCGCATAAACTCTAATTTAACTTAATAAATTTCTGAACTCTTTTAACTTTATATGGAGTTTAATTTTCTCAATACTAATTTAAGGAAGACAGTCAAGGAAACTGCAGGCGAGTTGATTCACATTTTGCTTGATATAATAGTGTCAATTTTGGAGATGTTACAAGGCAGTTGAATCTTTCATGAGAATTTTGGTCTATCTATTAATAAAAGGAGAGGTATTTTGAATCCAACTGAAGATTTAACATGCATTATAAAATAAGGTAATCCTTTGGCAATTTGATTGGGAAGGCAAATTTGATTATTTAAGATGAAGCACCAATGATGCATAAATACTGCTTTGAAGCTCCTGATCAAACTCTTAAATATATTCTAAGATTTAAAGATAGCATCAAATTTAGATCGCTTTGGTTGATATGATAAGTATCATTGCTGCAAATATCGAGAGGATTGCAAATGCGTTGATAGAGAGCAGCCAACGCGTGTGGTTGGTCGAGGTGTTTGGCATGATAAACAAAAGTTCTTGAATTCGATGATGATTTAGCAGTCGATGCATGTGCGTTTCTTTCTCTTGACGAGAGAAGAGCAAAGATGTTCTCCAAATTCGAAATTCGATAAGAACAGAGTTAGTGAGACTTGATTAAGATTCATGTGGTGAAATGAGATTTGAACCTAATATGATGTCCTTTATGAATGTACTTGAATTTTTTTTTTGAATTTTCATATGGACTACTCCTTTTAAAGCCAACTACTAGTGTAGCATTACTCAAGTATGTTGTAACAACTCTTGCGGATTGGTGGTCCGTAGAAAATATTTAGACAATCAATCAAAATGAGATTCATCTTTTTGTCCATCGTTTAATTCTTTTTAATATGGTCTATAAAGATAGTCTGCAATTTACATCTGTTTTCAATATCTCTCCACTTCTTTTGTATTTATAAAAATTAATCCGCGCATCACACACGTAAGTGGGATTGAAAATCACGATACGAACTGTACGAGACCTTCAAGATCACTTTTACTTCATTCTTCATTAGCAGCAGGCTGCTGATAATTCATTTTTTTAGGTATAATATATCATGTAACACTCAATGAGATCTTCGATCAGCCACTTCCATCGTAAAAATTGATGCTACTAATGAAAGGATTAGAAAGAGTATATTAACATATACCTGAAAGAAGCACATTATCATACTCAATAATAGATCAGCTGGTGCATGCATCAAATTAAAGCATCAGAACGCAAATAAAATATGACCACCAATTTATTCTTAACCTATAGGTAACTACTTCACAATTTTAAGGAGATAGATTTCCTTTTAAATTCTTGGACCAAATCAAAATAAGTTTGCTTATCGTATTCCTAAAAGAAAAGTACCAAAGTAAAGAAGAGGAGGATAGAGCAAGAGAAAAGAGATACGCAATAACTGATATAAGCAAATAACTGGAATTTGTTACACGGTTGAATGATAAAAGATAATACACCGCCAATATATGCCAATCAACTAAGGGATCATTGTTGAGTTCGTGGTCTTGCATGCCCTTGATAAGCGGACTCAGCCTGTGTTCGTTTAGAACAAATTTGGTCTTATTGATTAGGTCGAACCGGTTGAGGTCGAGAAAATGGCATAGCCAACGAGGCTGCGGAAGGTGTGGTTATCGTGAGGTGACGTCATGACCACGAGCATCATCATTACGCGTCTTATCGATACAGCTCCTGTGTGCCTGTCGCTTCGATTTTGGTGCCATTAACAGTCTGTTGATCCGATTCTTGTGCCACCCAATCCTGTAAATAGGTGGGGGGTTTTGTTTTTCGGAAATTTTCTCTATTTCTCATTTTGCATGAGTCTTGTTCTTCTCCGATCTTCTTCTCTAATTTCTGCTTTCGATTTTTCGCAGCCTCTTCAGTTCCAGTCCTTTCTTTCTTAAAGTTGTTATTTCCTTCTTCATATTTTGTTGCACACGTTTCAGTACTAAGATATGTCAAACTCCCCCCATATTCACAACGAGGTTTTCGATGCCATTCCATTATCGGTGGCCCTTCCTCCCGGTGGTGAGGAATTCATGGTTGAAGAGGAGGAAAGCTTTCCCACCGTGGAGGAGATAGACCCCAAGAATTATTTGGTTAGACATGACTTTCCAAAGAAACTTGCTCATGCTCCTACTCAGAAGCATTCTGAGATAGGACCGCCTCACATAGCCGAACTAAGGTCTAAATGCCGCATTCCTCCCCACACCGAAATTGTTCTGGCCGAAAGAGACATTGTGGAGGTTCATCAACCTGGGTATTGTGCTTTCTACATCTATCGTTCTTAAATGGTTATACTCTCCTCTCCTTCTACTAGCGGAGGAGTTTTGCCGATTTTACAATGCCTGCTCGACACAACTCTCCCTTTATTTGTATAAAGTTTTATTTATGCTGACGAAGTATGCAGAGTTGGCTGGCTGTGAGATGGACGTTCGCCACGTGCTACATTTATTTTCACCTAGTTTTTATAGAGGTACTTTGATACACCTGTGATATCATAGGACCAGAGGGTTGGTGGTCGTGATGGACGATAAAACAAATCGAAAGTTCTTGCCCAAGTACTTCTTCATCAAGACTGAGTACTTGGTAGCGTACTCGGCTGGGTTTCCTGAGCAATGGAACTACAATCGTAAGTATCTTATCGTATGCTCGTTATTTTCTCTCTTTTTTCATTTCCGGCTCACTTGCAGCTTCCTTATTTTTAGCTGAGAGGTGTGTACCTTCTCCTGTCTTTGATATTGAAGATTGGGTGGCTCATGTGTTAACCCACATTGTGGGAATTCATGATTGGGTATCCTTTCACAAGCATTTTGGGCCTAAGATCCCATCCAGTAAGTGTCATTTTTTGCTTCAGCTTATTGTGGTTTACCATTGTTCTTTGATGCGACCTCCCTTTGGTGCTAGGTCAGCGAGTTTCTAAGAAGAATGCCCGAATACCTGCATTTAGACAAGATATCGCATCTGCTAGAATGCAATTTGCCTTAGCTAAGTCCGCTTGAGGAAGTCGAACTCAAGTTCCAACGATGAGGGACTCCGCCCCTCAAATTGCTGTTGTGGGGGATGAGATATCTTCCCAGTCAATCTATCATCTTACAGATGAGCCATTTGACGGAGATGAGTCCCCGTCGAGGAAAAGTTGAAGGGTGGAAACCAGGAAGGCTGTTGACGCTGATATTGAGACAGAAAAATTCATCACTTTGGAAGCAGAATATGTGCCTACACCAATCATAGAGTCCGTTTTCATGGCAAGTGCCGTTGTGGAGAGGAGGCCCTCTGGGGTTGAGGGGGTTCGTGGTAGCGGAGAGCTTAAACGGGCCGTAGAAGGTGGAGCATCATCAGTGGGTTGGGGGAAGTGGAGCCATTCCTGCAAGATATGACAACTCTGGATCGGATATTGACCTCGATGAGGTATGGTCCTTCCTGGAGAGGAACACTCGTGTGGATATAAGAACGGAGGGTCCTAAACTGCACATAGTCATTCCCGTGGACTATGAACTTCTGGCTAACTCAGAACGGGATGCTCTTGCCTTTACTCCCCTATGCACAGCTTGCGAGAACATGGTGCTACAAGCGATGAACGATGCAGATCTATCGACGGGCACATCCGGCATGGCTCTGCGAGTAAGTGCTCTTTCTTATGTTAGGATTTTTTTTGTACGTGTAATTTGCACACACTGACTCCTCCCTTTTTTCTAGTAAGAATCTTATCATGGGGAGCGAGCGTGACCGGCAGGAGGAGCAGAGGACGGCCATTTTCAAGGAGATGACCTCCAAGTACGAGGAGTACCATCCTAAGCACCGAATGCTAGCTGACTTTCTCAACCAGGATGGCGAATTTCAGTAGCTTCGTGATAAGATTAAACAAAAAGACGATGAGTTGATGAAGAAAGACAAAGATCTACTAAAGCATATAATATTATCTATTATAATTATTTATTCTCATCATTCAGTATGAATTAGGAGTTTATTCTACAAATTACTATATATTGATAATCCATCATGAAATAATAAGTAAAGTCACTCACACATGATAATATTTCTCAAGAATTTTATCTCTAATTATATCACTATACCTACATATTAGTAGAAGATTTGCCTTGCGTTTCAAAAGAAATACCAGAAGCCCATCTCCTTCCTCAATCTTTGCAGTAATGCATTCATTAGCATAATAGTTTAATTCTTTATCAGTAGAATAATGTCTTCATAAGAAATTATGTATATCCATGCTAGTTGACAAAATGATTCTCAGTGTCAAACTTGATAGTGGCATTGAGCCTAAAATAGAAATAATTTTAAGTATATAAAAAATTATTGTTTTTGCAAAAAAAAAATAGTTAAGTATATTTAAATTCAAATTCAAAAAGGATAACTAATGATTAACAACACATAATGTAGAATTTAATTTTTTTAAAATTTAAATTGAAAAAGAAACTAACTATTAGTTAGCCTAACTATCACGACTCGAATTTTCTACTCTCGGGATTTGTGATTGCACATACTAATGAAAGCTAGGCAAGCCAACTATCTGAACCGATTACCTTCTTTCCATTTTAATTCTTTAATAATTATGAAACAATAGCTTATAGACAACAGAATTTAAACTAGCAGAAGAAACACAAAACTATTTGAATATATCCAATACAACTTCTTAAATAAAGACTACCTATAACTGGTATCACAGCTTCATAGATGGTCTAGAAATACTACAAACAAAGTCTAAAAGATAAATATTAAATTGTTTCTGAAATACGTAAATGAAGCAGGATGAAGGATAGAGGGAGACGTCAGGGCCTGCGGACGCCTGCAGAACTACCTTGGATCTCTGTATGGACTGAAGGCAGCCACCCTAGCTAAGGTCCAAAAGCTACCTTCCAGGATCTGGATATAGTTCGAAATGTAGTATCAACACAACTGACCCCATATGTTGGTAAGTGTCTAGCCTAACCTCGGCGAAGTAGTGACGAGGCTAGGACAAGACTACCAGATAAACATGTGCAGTTAAATAATATACAACGGAAGAGAAGAACAATAATGCATAGTTAAGTATGGGAGGGTGAAACATGCCGCGAGGATATATAAATTAACAATAGAAAGACAACGGGTAAATACACGGAACACCATATCTCAATTATCAGCAAGAATCAGGAATCAAACAAGTGCACGACATCACTTTTCGTGCTTTTACTCTCGTCCTTACCAAATGAATCAACATAAATTGCATGACATCGTCCTTCGTGCTTTTACTCTCATCCTCACTATATACTCAATATAATCGGCACATAATTATACACCCTGCGACACGGCATAACCTTTCACTCTTTCTCACAAAATCATACACGACATCACCCTTCGTGCTAAAACACTCTCTCATCAAAACAATGCACGGCGTCACCCTTCGTGTTTTAACACTCTTCTTCAACCAAACAACAATCACAAGCAATAAGGCAAGGAAATAAGTAAGATTGAAATAAAATCCCGGCAAGGGAATAATAGTTCAATAATCAAATCCCGACAAGGGAACAATATCAAAAGCACCAAAAACTTGGTACGGGAGATAACATTAAAAGCAACAACATCTCGGCAAGGGAGACAATATAGTAATATCTTCTCTTTTTCACTTTTACTACACAACTCACTTCATAATTTGAGCCAATGCTCTACAAAGTTTAAATGCCAGTTATACTTCCACAATTCATTATACAACTTAAGCAAAAGCTCTTCAATTCTCAAATACCACTATTTCCTCCACAAACTATACTGAACAATAGAAATCATCACAAAAGACGTGAATAATACAAGCAGAGTCATACTAATCATAATAAAAGACTCACGGGCATGCTCGACACCAACACATAGATACTCGTCACCATGCCTATACGTCGTACTCAACAAATAACACATAGCAAATAGGACTCGACTCCTAATCCATCAAGCTAAAGGTTAGACCAAACACTTACAACGATGCCACAGACACAATTCAAGTCTCAACTATGGCTTTACTTCTTGATTCCACCACCAATTCGCTTGTACCTAGACACAAGTTACTTAATTACATCAATAAATGCTAATTAAATCAATTCTAATGCATGAAAATAAATTTTCTAAAGTCTTCCCCAAAATGTCTAGAATCGCCACCGGGCTCATATGGTCAAAACTTGAGGTTCGAACCATAACCCGATTATACATTCCCCCACGAACTCAAATATATAATTTATTAGAAATCGGACCTCAAATCAAGGTCCAAATTCCAAAAATTTGAAAATCCTAGGTTCTACACAAAATACCCAATTTTCCCCCATGAAATCATTTATTTTGAATTGAAAATTTGAAATCGTGTGAAAAGATGTCTAAGATTGAAGAAAATGAGTTAGAAATGATTTACAATCGATTTGGGTAGTGTGTACGCTGACCTTACCCCTACCCCGCAGGGGTAGAGAACATGTTCTCGAAAGACCCTCGGCTCAAGAAGACAAAAGAAAAAGAAAAGAGGCAATCTATCAGTACCTTCAATAGAAACCATAGAACAAAGAACAACATTACCAGAACCAGAAATAAGTGAAAAGCAAAACAACAACCAGTAGATAAAGCACATCAATGAGGAACCAAAAAGTAGTGTGGATTCAACATAAAACACTAACAGTCAAAGATCAAGTCCTAACAGACTAGCCTCACTCTGCGGGGCCATAGAGATATGCTTAACTACCTCCTAACCTACAACCTTACTGCTCGATCTCCACAACTTCCTGTCTAGGGCCATGTCCTCGGTAATCTGAAGCCTCACCATGTCATGTCTGACCACCTCTCTCCAATACTTCTAAGGTCGCCATCTACCTCTCCTCATGTCCACCAAAGCCAGCCGCTCACACTTCCTCACCGGCGCATCTGGGCTTCTCCTCTGGACGTGTCCAAACCATCTGAGCCTTGCTTTCTCAACTTTTCATCTGTGGGGGTGACACCCACCTTATATCGAACAACTTAATTCCTAATCTTATCCATCTTGTTGTTCCCGTACATCCACTCAACATCCTCATTTCAGCTACTTTCATGTTTTGGATATGAGAGTTCTTGACTGGCCAGCACTCAGCCCATACAACATGGCCAGTCTAACCATCGCTCTACAAAATTTATCTTTGAGAATCTGAGGCACTTTCTTGTCATACAGGACTCCAGATACTAATCTCCACTTCATCCACCCAACTCCTTTTCGATGTGAGACATCCTCGTCGATCTCCCCATTCCCCTGAATAACCAACCCAAGGTACTTGAAACTATCCTTCTTAGGGATGACTTGTGAATCAAGCCTCACGTCCAATCCCGCTTCTGTCGTCTGAGCACTGAACTTGCGTTGTAAGTACTCCATCTTAGTCTTGCTCAACTTGAAACCCTTAGACTCAAGGGTCTATCTCCAAACCTCTAGCCTCTTATTGACGCCGCCTCGTGTGTCATCAATCAGCACTATGTCATCAGCAAATAAGATTTGGAAGAGAATTTGTCTTTGAAAAGTTCCCCAAGAGTATTTTTGCTTTGAAAAAGTGAAAAATGGTTGAAATCTATCTAAGTTATGAATTTACAGATTGCAGGTATCATAATTGTGATCCGGATTTGTAATTGCGAACCCAGAAGTCTGCTATTCTATTATTTGCTACAAACTCGTCGAATTTGCGACGATTGGGGAGTTCAGGGCATCTTCGCATTTGCGAAGTCGCTTTTGCGATAAAGCCGTCGCATTTGCAACCCAAGGCAGCATAGGTCATCTTTGCATTTGCGATGGAACTTTGCATTTGCAATCCAAGCTTTGAATTTGCGAAGCCTGCAGACCTGGTCATACCAGCTGAAAAACCTGCAATTCCTAAGTTAAAATTCCACTCCGTAGCCTATCCAAAACTCACCCGAGATCTTGGGGATCCAAGCCAAACATGCACACTTACCTAAAAACATCATACAGACTTGCTCGTGCATTCAAAACACCAAAATAACCTCAACAACTATGAATTTAGCATCAAAATTATTATATTACTTAAGAACATCAAAATTTTCACAAATAAGGTCCGATTCATGTCATTTCAAGTCTGTTTCTCACCAAACTTCACAGACTCAACTTTAATCACGTATAAGTCCTGTATTGGACTCCGAAACCAGAATAGAAGCCTAATACAATCAAATTTCAAACACATTTTATTTCCAAAAACTCATAATTATTCCAGAAAATAATTATCTTTAAAAATTTATTTCTCGGGCTTGGGACCTCGGAATTCAATTCTGAGCATACACCCAAGTCCCATATTTTTCTACGGACCCTCCGGGACCCTCAAATCACGTGTATGGGTCCATTTACCTAAAATATTTACTGAAGTCAACTTAGATTTATTTTAAGGGAAAAATTCATTATTTTTAATAGATTTTCACATAATGGCTTTTCGGTTACGTGTCCGGACTATGCATGCAAATTGAGATGATACAGGATGAGGTTTTAAGGCCTCGAAACACCGAATTTACTTTTAAAATGAGTGATAACATTTTGGATCATCACATTCCCCACCTCTAAAATAATTGTTCGTCTTCGAACGGACATAAGAAGGAAGTACTTGAGTCGGGGAAAATATGGGGATCGGCTCCGCATATCATACTCGGACTCCTAGGTCAATGCCTCAGCAAGCTTACCTCTCCAGTGAACAGGAACAGAAGGGAAACTCTTCGATCTCAACTGACGAACCTGATGATCTAGAATACCTACCGGCTCGTCCTCATAGGACAAGTCCTTGTCTAACTGTACAGTACTAAAATCTAACACGTGGGATAGATCGCCGGGATACTTTCGAAGCATGGACACATGAAACACTAGATGCACAACTGATAAGCTCGGCGACAATGCAATTCTATAAGCCACCTCTCTCACTCGATCAAGAATCTCAAACGTGCCAATGAACCTAGGGCTAAGCTTTGCCCTTCTTTCAAAATATCATCACGCCCTTCATAGGCGACACTCTAAGCAATAACGACTCACCGGCCATGAATGCTAAATGTCGAACCTTACGGTCGGCATAACTCTTTTGCCTGGACTGAGATGTACGAAGCCTATCATGAATGATCCTGACCTTGTCCAAGGAATTCTGTACTAGATCCGTACCCAACAACTGAGCCTCTCCTAGCTCAAACTATCCAACCGGCGACCGACACTGCCTACCATACAAAGCCTCATAATGAGCCACCTCGATACTTGACTAGTAGCTGTTGTTGTAGGAAAACTTTGCCAAAGGCAAAAACTGATCCCACAAGCCTCTGAAGTCAATGACACAAGCTCGAAGCATATTCTCCAAAATCTGAATAGTGTGCTCGGCCTGCCGTCCGTCTGAGGATGAAACATTGTGCTCAACTCAACTCATGTTCCCTACTCTCGCTGAACTGCTCTCCAGAAATGCGAGGTAAACTGCATACCTCGGTTCGAAATGATAGACACGAGCACACCATGAAGACGAACAATCTCCTAGATATAAATCTTAGCTAACCTCACGAAAGAATAGGAGACCGCCACAAGAATGAAATGTGCTGACTTGGTCAGCCTATCAACAATAACCCATACTGCATCGAACTTCCTCCGAGTCTGTGGGAGTCCAACAACGAAGTCCATAGAGATCTGCTCTCACTTCTACTTGGGAAGATCAATCCTCTGAAATAAACTACCAGGCCTCTGATGCTCGTACTTAACCTGCTGACAATTCAAACATCGAGCCACATATGCAACAATGTCCTTCTTCATTCTCCTCCACCAATAGTGCTGCCGCAAATCCTGATACATCTTAGCGGCGCTTGGATGAATCGAGTACCGGAACTATGGGCCTCCTCTAATATCAACTCCAGGATCCTATCAACTTTTGTCAAACAAACCCGACCCTGCATCCTCAAAACTCCATCATCTCCTAAGGTAACTTGCTTGGCACCTTTGTGATGCACAATGTCCCTAAGGACACACAAATAAGGATCATCATATTGTCGATCTCGGATACGCTCCAATAATGAAGAACGAGCAATTGTGCAAGCTAACATCCGGCTGGGATAAGAAATATCCAACCTCATGAACTGATTGGCCAAATCCTGAACATCCAAAGCAAGCGGTCTCTCACCAACCGAAATATAAGAAAGATTGCCCATACTGGATCATTTCCTACTCAAAGTATCGGCCATCACATTGGCCTTTTCCAGATGAAATAAGATGGTGATATCATAGTCTTTTAATAGCTCCAACCACCTTCTCTACCTCAAATTTAGCTCCTTCTGCTTGAACAAATACTGTAGACTATTGTGATCCGTGAACACCTCACATGACACGCCATATAGATAATGCCTACAAATCTTCAATGTGTGGACAATGGCTACTAACTCCAAATCATGAACCTGATAGTTCTTCTCATGAATCCCCAACTACTGTGAAGCATAGTCAATGACCCTACCATCCTCCATCAATACCGTACTAAGTCCAATACGAGATGCATCATAATAAACTGTATAAGGCCCTGAACCTGTAGGCAAAACCAACATTGACGCTGTAGTCAAAGCTGTCTTGAGCTTTTAAAGCTCGCCTCACACTCATACGACCACCTGAACTGGACACCCTTCTGGGTCAACCTGGTCATAGGGGCTGCAACAGATGAAAACCCCACTACAAACCGAAGATAATAGCTTGCCAAACCCAAGAAACTTCGGATCTTTATGGTTGATGGTGGTCTAGGCTAGTTCTCGATTGCCTCTATCTTCTTCCAATCAACCTAAAGACCCTATGCTGATACAACATGACCCAAGAATGCAAATGAACTCAACGAGAACTCACACTTCGAAAACATAGCATAAAACTGACTATCTCTCAAAGTCTGAAGAACCACTCTCAGGTGCTGCTCATGCTCCTTCTAGTTGTGGAAATAGATCAAAATATCATCATTGAACACAATAATAAACGAATCCAAGTAGGGTTTGAACACTCAGTTCATCAAATCCATAAAAGTTGCTGGGACGTTTTTCAACCCAAATGACATTACCAAGAACTCATAATGTCCGTACCGAGTGCGAAAAGTTGTCTTAGGGACATCAGATGCCCTAATCCTCAACTGATGGTAGCCAGATCTCAAGTCAATCTTTGAAAATACCTTGGCACCCTAAAGTTGATCAAACAAATCATCAATCCTCGTCAATGGATACTTATTCTTGATTGTAAATTTGTAACCTTTTTCAACTGCCGGTAATCTATACACATCCTCATTGATCCGTCCTTCTTCTTAACAAACAACACTAGCACGCCCCAAAGCGAGACACTAGGAATAATGAAGCCTTTTTCAAGCAAGTCCTGCATATGCTCCTTTAACTCTTTCAGCTTAGGCGGGCCCATACGATACGACCGAATTGAAACGGGATAAGTTCTTGAAGCCAAATCAATGCAAAAGTTAATATCCCTATCATGTATCATACTTAGCAAGTTCGAAGGAAAGACCTCAGGAAAATCACAAACAACAGGCGCAAAATCAATGGAAGAAACCTCGGCACTATAATCTCGAACATATGCTAAATATGCCAAACACCCCTTCTCGATCATATGCCGAGCCTTCATATATCATATAACACTATGTGTAGAATAACTAGGATTACCTCTCCACTCCAAATAAGTCAAACCCATCAATGCTAAGCTCATAGTCTTTGCATGAAAATCTAAGATAGCCTAGTAAGGTGATAACTAGTCCATCCATTATATGACATCGAAATCATCAATGTCCAGAAGTAACAAATCTACTCGATTCTCAAGATCTCCAATCACAACTACACATGAGCGATGGAAACGATCTACCATAATAGAATCACCCACCGGTGTACACAACATAAATAGGAGCACTAAAAGAATAACTAGGCATGACCAGATACGATACAAAATAAGATGACACATAGGAGTATGTAGATCTTGGATCTAATAAAACTGAAACATATCTGCTACAAACTTGAACAATACCCCTGAAAATTGCATCGGAAGCCTCAACCTCAGGCCTGGTTGAAAGAGCATAACATCAGGGTTGGGCCCCACAACCCTGAACTACATCTCTAGGACGACCTGTTGCTGGCTGGCCTCCACCTCTAGCGACCTGAGCTCCACCTCTAATACCTCTAGCACTTATACCCCCGCCTCTAGCTGGATGAGGGGGCTGTGGAGCACTCGATGCCTGAACTATGACACGTGAACCTTGATGTTGATAGATGCTCGATGCCCGAGGGCAAAACCTAGCAATGTGACCCATATAACTATAAGGATAACAAGACCTCGGCTGCAAAGACTGATGACCTCGACGACCTGAATGACCACCCCAAAAACTCTGGAGCAACGGTGCACTGATAGAAGGTGGTGGTACACTGTAGGACTAGTAATTAGAATATTGCATATAAGGACCATAACAGCCTGAAGCACCATAAGAAACCTGAAGTGCTGACTAAAATGGCCTAGGAGGATGGCCCCTACCATAGGAATCCCTGCCTCTAGAGGAGGCACCACTGAATCTGCCTGAATGACGAGGCCTCTTGTGAGACTCCTGACCACCCCCTGGGATAGAACCATCTCAACTCTCCCGGCTACATTGGTCGCTCCTGAAAAGAAATCTTACTCCCTCTCTCCTTAGCCATCTGAAGTCGAATAGGCTAGATAAGTCCCTTAATGAACCTCCTCACCCTCTCTCTCTCATTGGGGAGTATGATAAGATCATGACGGGCCAAGTCAATGAATCTGGTCTCGTATTGAGCGAGAGTCATTGAACCCTGATGAAGACACTCAAACTGCCTCCGATAGATCTCTCTCTGAGTGATAGGGAGAAACTTTGCAGAAATAGCTGAGTAAACTGCTCCCAAGTCAAAGCTGACGATCTGGAAGGTCTAGCCAAACAATAATCTCTCCACCAAGTCTTGGCAGACCTAGACAAACAAAAAGTAGCAAGGTCGAACCTATTTGTCTCCATTATCCCTATGTTCCTGAGAACCTCACGATAGCAGTCTAGATAATCCTAGGGATCCTCAAAAGATCACCGCTGAATGTGGTAGTGAAGAGTTTGGTGAACCTGTCCAACCTCCATAAAGCATCGGTAGACATACCTTCTCCATCACCATTTTGGGATACCACACCCGGCTAAACTGCTCCAACTAGCTGAGAGGCTGGAGTCTAAAATTAGGGAGCCACCTGCTCCAGAGTGCGAGTAGCAGGAGTCTGGGCTCCTCCTCCAGCCTGAGAGACGGCTGGTGCTATAGGAAAAAAACTACATGGGTGACATTCTCCATAAGGCCACTAGATGAATCAGAGCATTTTGGTGTACTAGGATAGAATTGAACCCCAATAGAACCTTAGTTGGGCCCATCGAAACTGCCTAGGCCTGGAACCTCATCATCAAAGTCAGCCTGAGGCTCTGTCGCTGGTGCTGATGCCCTAGTCTGAGCGTTGTCCCTACCTCGGCCTCCAACACAGCCTCAGCCTCGCCCTCTGCCCTTTGTAGGAGCTGCTGCTTGGGGCTCGAGGTGCTGGTCAGTGGATGAGGAAGCGCGTGTTATTGCCATCTGCGAAAGAATAGAGTATAAATTCAATTAGCATTGAGATACCAAATCGAACTAAAAGAAAGAATAGATGTGAAATTTTTCCTAACTCTGTAGCCTCTGGGGTAAATATAGATTTCTCAGTACCAATCCCTTATACTCTACTAAGCTTGTCTGTGAATTGTGAGACCTATGTAACCTAGAGCTCTGAACTAACTTGTCACGACTCGGATTTTCCACCCTCGGGAGTCATGATGGAGCCTACTAATAAAAGCTAGGTAAGACAATTGTCTAAACCAATTACCTTTTTTCTATTTTAATCCTTTAAAAATTATGAAACAATAGCGTATAGACAACGAAATTTAAACAAGCGGAAGAAATAAGAAAACTATTCGAATGTATCCAATACAACTTCTTCAACAAAGACTATTGAAAACTGGTGTCACGGCTTCACAGAAGGGCTAGGAATACTAAAGTCTGAAAGATAAATAATATACTGTTTCTAAAATACGTAAATTAAACAGGATGAAGGGATAAAGACAGACAACAGGGCCTGCGGTCGCCTAAAGGACTACCTTGGATCTCCGTATGGACTGAAGGCAGTCACCCAAGCTAGGGTTCAAAAGCTGCCGCTCCGGGATCTGCACATAGTGCAGAGTGTAGTATCAGCACAACTAACCCCTTGTTCTGGTAAATGCCTAGCCTAACCTTGGTGAAGTAATGACGAGGCTAGAACCAGACTACCAAATAAACCTATGCAGGTAAATCATATATAGTGGAAGAGAAGAACAACAATGTATTGTTAAGTATGGGAGGGGGAAACATGCTACGGGAAAACATCAATTAAGAATAGAAAGACAACAGGTAAATAAGAAACACCATATCTCAATTATTAGCAAGAATCAGGAATCAAACAAGTGCACGACAATCACCCTTTGTGATTTTACTCTCGCCCTCACCAAATGAATTAATATAAATTTCACGGCATCACCTTTCGTATATTTACTCTCTTCCTCACCATATAATCAATATAATCGGTAGAGAATTATACATTGTGTGGTACGACATCACCCTTCGTGCTTTACAATCTTCCTCACAAAATCATATACGGTATCACCATTCATGCTTTAACATTCTCTCACCAAAATAAACGGCATCACCCTTAGTGCTTCAACACTCTTCCTCACCCTAATAACAATCACAAGAAATAAGGAAAGGAAATAAGTAAGATTGAAATAAAATTCTGGCAAGTGAACAGTATCAAAAGCATCAACAACCCGGCAAGAGAGATAGCATTAAAAGCAAGAACATCCGGGCAAGAAAGACAATATAATAATTCTCTTCTCTTTTTTACTTGTACTGCACAATGCACTTCACAACTTGAGTCAATTCTCTATAAAGTTCAAATGCCAGTTATACTTTCACAATTCATTATACAACTTGAGCCAACGCTCTTCGATACTCAAATACCACTATTTCCTCCACAAACTTTACTCAACAATAGAGATCATCAGAAAAGGTATGAATAATACAAACAGAGTCATAATAATCATATTAAAGACTCACGAGCATGCTTTACACCAACGCATAGATACTCGTCACCATACCTTTACGTCGTACTCAACAAATATCACATAGAAAATAGGACTCGACTCCTATTCCCTCAAGCAAAAGGTTAGACCAAACACTTACTCCACGAACACAATTCAAGTCTTAACTATCATTTTATCTCTTGATTTCACCACCAATTCTCTCGTATCTAGCCACAAGTTACTCAATTATATCAATAAATGCTAATTGAATCAATTCTAGTGCATGAAAATAAGTTTTCTAAAGTCTTCCCCAAAAAGTCAAAAATTGCTCTCGAGCCCACGTGGTAAAAACCCGAGGTTCGAACCAAAACCCAATTACTCATTCCCCCATGAATCCAAATATATAATTTATTGTAAAATCGGACCTCAAATCAAAGTCCAAATCCCCAAAATTTAAAAAACCTAGGTTCTACCCACAAGAAAATCATTGATTTCGAGTTGAAATCATGTGAAAAGATGTTAAAGATTGAAGAAATGACTTAGAAATGACTTACAATCGATTTGGAAGAGAAGTAGTATTTGAAAAATCACTCAAGAGTGTTTTGGTTTTGAAAGAGTATGAAAAATGGTTGAAATGCGTCCAAGTTATGAATTTACAGGTTGCACGTATCGCAATTGCGACCAAGATTCGCATCTGCGAACCTAAAAGTCTGCTATTCTCGCATTTGTGACAAGAGTTCGCATTTGCGAACTCGCTTTTGCGACAAACTCGTCCCATTTGCGACGACTGGGGAGTTCAGGGCATTTTCGCATTTGCGAAGGGGCTTTCACATTTGCGATAAAGTCGTCGCATTTGCAACCTAAGGCAGCACTGGTCGTCTTCGCATTTGCGATCCAGGATTTGCATTTGTGAAGCCTACAGACCTGATCATACCAGTTGAATATCCTGCAATTTCCTAAGTTAACATTCCACTCTGTGGCCTATCCAAAACTCACCCGAGCCCTTGGGGCTCCAAGCCGAACATGCACACCAACCAAAAAATATCATACGAACTTGCTCGTTCATTCAAATTACCAAAGAAACCTCAACAACTATAGTTTTAGCATCAAAATCACTTAAAACATCAAAAATTTTAATTTTCTCAAATCAGGTCCGATTCACGTCATTTCAAGCCCGTTTCTAACCAAACTTCACAGACTCAACTTAAATCACATAAAAGACCTGTACAGGTCAGAACCAGAATACGGGTCTGATACCATCAAATTTCATACACATTTCATTTCAAAAAACTCATAATTATTCCATAAAATAATTTTCTTTAAAAAATTATTTCTCGGGATCGGGAACTCATAATTTGATTCTGGCATACGTCCAAGTCCCATATATACCTAAGGACCCTCAGGGATGGTTAAATTACGGGTCCGGACTGTTTACCCAAAATATCGACCGAAGTCAACTTAAAGTCATTTTAAAGGAAAAATTTATTATTTTTTTAGAGATTTTCACATAATGGCTTTTCGACTACACATTCGGATTGTGCACACAAATTGAGGTAAGACAGAAATTTTTTTTAAAGCCTCAGAACATAGAATTTATTACTATAACGATTGATGATCTTTGGGTCATCACACTAGTTAACGTTTTCCTAAATTTCCAAGTGACCAATGGTGAGACTATCAATTGGCTTGATGTAAAGGCTTTTTCTTCGTTAATGTACAAATTATGCAATGCATTTATAAATTAATTACCTATTTGTAGATAATTTTAACTAATTAAATTTGATAATTATTTTAAAGTTTTGAAATTAATAACTTATAACAAAAGAAATTATAAATGATTATTTGAAGGAAGAAAATTGATTATCTAAAGAAGGATGTAGATTTTGCTTTAGGGTGAAAGAAGATACACTTGGAAAGTTACAAGACATTACACAATGAAAAAATCAAAAACAAGAAAAGTCAAAAAAAATTGGAAAGTAATAATATATTTTTATATATGAAATCTCTAATTTTAAAAGAATGGTAGATATTAGAAACAAAAATAAAAGAAAAGGCTTAAATTAGTAAGGAATAATTTGGAAATATAAATATATGGTGAGGATAGTCTTATCTTGAATAAATTAATTTTTTGCTTTTGCTTCTGCTGCTAGCTAAAAGTACTTCTCCATCTTTTTCAAACAATTTAAATTTTTTAAAAGTACTATTTTTGGGGAAAAAAGTATGTTTGAGCTCTAGAAGCTTGGCCAAACAAGCTGTTAGTTGGGCAAAAAATATTTTTAACCCACTATTAGTCGCAAAAATATAAAATTGATAGTATATTTTTGTATATAACATAAAAATATATATGTGTGCATCGTAAACCAAACAGAATCTCAAACATATCCATAGAGAAATTTATTCACTGTAAACAAAATATGAAGATTTAAAAGAAGCAGGAAAATAAAGATAGTGGACCTAAATGGACATAAAAAGTTAATGGAAAATTATTAGTTATGTCCATTTATAAGTAGCTCATTACAGATTTTGGTCAATTGATAATATATTACTAATATTAGCCAAATTAGCGAATTAGCTATTTGCATCAAAAAGAAAAAATAAACTTTTTGCTTTGTTTGAGTGGGTGTTATTAGAATAGATTGGGCACAATTTAAGGAGCTTGAATCTCAGTTTTGGGATGATTTTGTGAAGTTTTGAGGTGGTTTAAATTGAAAATTCAAAGTAAAAGCTGAACATGAATAAAAATGATATGTGTAACCCACTTGTGGGACCACACTGGGTGGTTGTTGTTATTGTTATATCACATTGTGTATTATATGTGTATCACATATGTATCATATTTGTATCAAGTATGTATAACATGTATATCCATGTATACATGTGTGTGAGATACATGTTTGATCCATGTGTCGCAGAAACTCGATTTAATTATGAATTTTGATACAAAACCAGTCCAAATCACCTCAAATCTTTCTCAAATTTTATATATTGGTTTATCTATATATTTTTAATGAATTTCAACTATACCCATTGAAAAAGTTCTTTTCTTGTTAGATTTTTGGAATATTGTATAGCTTTTGGTATTTCATCACCTTATTTGCTACCCCGTCCATGAAATTTCCTTTCCATCTTATATCTGATATTGCTAATCATGCTTAAAATATGGAAGGTAATTTTTGCATGTGATTCTTGGATAGAAAGAACCCTATTATTTTGTTTTTCAATTTTAGTTGGCTAATTTTGGTAAGTTTATAACTAATGGCTAGAAGGTGGTAAGTTGAGATTTATTTGAAACATTTGTGAAATTTTTCCAAAATTAATTTTACACCTTTTATATTTTCAAAAGCTAATTTAACATCATATAAGAATATACTAACTCATTCGCTCAACCAATATCGAACATTTTTTATGTCCTCTTAACATTCCGACATATAACATTGTTTACCTTAAATACAGATAACAATTAAATTTATATTGTAATTTTAAGGATACGTGATTTCACTTGGCACAAACTGAGAGAAAACGTAAATTAATACCGAGATTAACTGCAAATATAAATAAAGCAAACCAAATAAAATGTATAGCTTTGATCCTTGAGCTAGGTAACCTCTAATCAAGTGAATATTTCGCTGGAAAGTATGAACAAAATAATAGAAATATTGAGAGCTTAAGAAAAAAGTAGTATATTGCTTTATGTAACGTGAACATGATGTGTATATTACAAACTATCAGACTCCTTTATATCATAGGGGAGTCCAACTCGTGGTATAACTCTAAATACAGTAAGAAATCCCATGAATGGATAATTAATTAGCCTCTTCTTGGTACCTGCCGTGATCTGTACCGTGATCCTCATCCGACTGCGGATATTTTGTCTTTTTTACTCGGCCCAGTAAGCTACCCTCAATCTCCATCTGACTCGATCCCGATCTTGGTCGGTCGCGGTTTTGGTCGGTCTAAATCTTAATCGGTCTCAGAGTCTCAAGCTTGCCAACCTAACTTTGCACCATAGTTTGGTATAAATCAGTGCCGATCCTTGACTAATCATGATCCAGCCTTGATCTGTTTCATAAAAAAGGCAAGCCCGATTTTGATCGTATACAGATAGTCCCCTCGTTTTTTGGAGAGTAATGACAAGAAACGATTTGAGCCCTCGATCTTCATCATGATATAAACAACAGAGGTGACTGAAACATCTCGTTGGTACAGTTTCCTATGAGTTTAATGCATTCCAGTCGACAGTTGGTTATTATCGGATTTGAACTGTCATCTTGAACATATAAATGTATCTTTCTTCTTTTGCCCAAACTTTATTTTTAAATCTTCTTTGCCTTCACCCTCAAAATCCTTTACTTTTCTCAAAGCTTTGTATCTTCATGTCTTTGGTGTTTCTTCGCCCAATTCATCACAAAATAATAAGTGTTTCTTCCCAGTTCCCATTCTTCTTCAATTCTAAAAGTAAAAATGGCTAAGACTTCAAAAACTATTCTGCTAAAGAAAACTACTTCTTCATCAAGGCCCTCCGGTGATGGAGCTTTGGCGGAACCTCCCCTAGAGGATTTTGTTCTGAGAAAATACCCCATTTTTGCCGATTATAAGGTGGAGAATACACCCTCGGTACCGAGTCGATACAAACCGATGTGGAGGTACATATGCATAATTACCGACGATCTCCTTGACCAAGTTAAAGAGGAGTGCAACTAAGTCGACAAGCATGTGGTGGTGCCCATGCCTAAGGAATCAATCATTACCCATGTGGAACGGTTTCTAAGTGTTTACACTTATCCTTTCACGTGGGTCCTTTAGACCCCCTAATCATTGCCTTCTGCAAGGGTACGATGCGACCCTTAGCCCGATACATCCGTCATTCTGGAGGATCGTGATCCTTCTCCTATTTTTTGTAAACAAAATCGAGGGACATCCTTTTACCCTCGATAACCTTATGCGTCTTTACAGTTCCCAACTATATTGGGAAGGATTGATCAAGCTTTACTGCCGAGCCACCAAACCCTCATTCTCGAGCTTAGAGGAGACCCGAGATCTAGATTGGATAGACTAATTTGTCCGAATAAAGTCCTCGGACCTAATCCCTTCCAAAGACATTCCATTCTTCGGAAAAATGAACATGAATCGTAAGTATTGCTTTGCCTTGAATATCTAAATTTGTCGTTTTACTTTTCATATTCTTTCCTCATCTATGTTTTTTGTATTGCAACTGTGGCCCATGTGGCAGAAGTACTCCCTTATCTCAAGCAATGGGTCTAGGGCCTAGTGTCACAGAATTCATACTCCGAGCATGCTTGGACAGAGTTATCAAAGGGTCAATAGGAGGCCCGTAACCACGGTAATTTTCTTTTTTAGAATGGTCATCTTTCGGGTATTGTATTAGGCCTACTCGTCTTTTATGATTTGTAGGTCTTGGGAAGGATATAGCAATGAGGCCCCAGTCTGTTGATAAAGAAATCCTTCCCCAACCATCTTTCTCGAAGCTGGCGAAGGATAAGAAAAGGAAAGGGCTTCAACTTCCACGAACTCTGAGGAGCAGAAACCCTAAAATAAAAAAAGCTCAGAAACCTAAGGGTAACGTCATCCCTCTAACTTTGTAGTCAGTCCAACAGCTAAAGGATGAGGCTAAGGAAGCTGAAGAAGAAAAATAAGACTCCAAGCCGGTGACTTGTGTGTGAGCAGGCACTGAGATTCAAGGAACCACTAGGGCCAGTGCGAGCTTAAATTGCTCTACCTCGATTTGATGAGGTCCCTGAGCCAGAAAGTGCTGAAAACACTTCACATCGAGGCAAGAAGGCTAACGAGGAGGCGATTAATGCTGGTGTAGAAACCATGCTCGAGGCTTCCCGAGATAAAGGCAGAGACCCAAAAGATTTACTTGGGGCAGTAGATATCGGAGATTCCCTTTCATTCACTAAGTCGATGATGCATGAAGCTCAGGTGGTGGAGACTTGCCATGGGGAATGGGTCCATGGAGTAGAAGACCCTTTCTATGGATATTTTGTTGGAGAGGAAGATGTCACCAGTTTGGGTGACTTGTATGTGGCAAGGAAGACCTTGAGTGAAGCTTCATCGAGCTTTAAACTGATAGATCAGTTGCCGCCCCCAGGTCGACCTTATGCACAAGCAATTAATTATCATCTTGGTCCCTGAGGATGCTCATGTTCTTTCTGCCCCGTAGGGGTGGCTAGCTATCTTCGATGTTTGGTCATCGAAAAAGACCAAGTAAGATGGATGAGGTGGACTTTCAACGAGGCCTAGCACGCTCTTAATCGGGTAAGTTCAAGGACCATTCCATTAGCTTTTTAAAACTTTGTATCTTAGATAGTTCTAGTATTTTCTTCCTTGCTTGTAGGCTTTGGTGCTTCATCACGAGGCCTTTCTTCAAATTTGAGAGTAGCGCAAGGCTGAAGTTTGGGACCTTACTGAGAAATTCGATACCTATAAGCTTCTTAGTGAGAAGCTTTAGGAAGTTTTGGTTACGACTTGAGAATAGCATGCTGAGATGGCCAAGCAGGTATTATGAGTGCTTCATTATAGTGAAAATGAGTTGGAGAAACAACTAACGATTCGGTTCTACAGGTTCGATAGAGCCACAAATAGATCAAGGACCTTCAAGGCAAATAGATGAAGTGCAAGCCGAGGCTGAAAAGTTCAAGGGGTGTATGGACATCTTAGCTTCAAAAAAGGAGGTCGTCCAAGCAGAGTTGGAGTCGATCAAGTCTCAGATTTGGGCTGAAAGGGAGAAAGCCTCGTTACAAGCAAAGAAAATTGAGGAGTTTTAGTCCAATTTAGCCGACATGGCCAAAGAGCTCGAACTTGCCAACACCAAGGCCCAAGCCAATGCGACCCAGTACAAGTTCGATGTCGATGCTACTCAGGCACATGCCAGGAACATGGTGGATCATGCGAAGTGGCAAGCTCGAAGGGAGGACCTTGAGGGAACCCGTGCTAAGGGTTTGATATATTTGCTAAAATTGAGATTGCTAGAGTAGAAGAAATAAGGGCTCGTAAACTAGCTTTTCCTTAGGAGGACTCCGAGAGTTTGAGTGGATATGGTGGAGAAGACTCAAAGGGGCAGGATACTTCCTCCGAGAAGAACCATGCTGCTTAGGCTCGGTAATTTTTGTGTTTCTGTCGAGGCTGTTTAGGCTTTTTTTAAAGAACTTCCATTGGGCCGTATTGCCCTTGTAAAAAGATTTTGATGAATATCGATAAAGCTTTTTCCCTTCCATGGCTTCTGAACATGTTGTATTTTTGTTAAATTAATGTAAAAGTCAAAAATGCCTCAGAAAAAAATTATGAAGTTGTATCCGAGGATCCAAGGTTTAAGATGGTAATGGCCGATAATAATCACTGCCGTTGATCGTTTCTAATCGATGGACCCCGAATGATCATTCGAACTTGAGCTGATGTAGCTCTTAAGCTTAATGATCGAGTGAGGACCTACTCGCACTCAAAATATGGTAGCATTTAGGATTGCTAGTCTAGTGAGAATAATGTCTCTAACTCGAAGTAAAAGTAACCATTAGGTCGTTGTATTTTTTTTATTTGGCCGATCTCGCCTTTGTAAATAGATCATTTATATATAAGGCTTTCTACCCTTTTCGACTCTAAAAGTTTTCCTTTGTTTTACATCTTGTATTCACAAAGGTTGAAATGACTTAGCACAAAATAATAAGGTTGTGTTTGAGGGTTCGAATAAACCTTGCCTTTATTGCCTTTTAAGGTTAAGGTGTTATCGGGGTTCGATGTTACCGAAGTTTTTTCCAGAAAATATTTAAGTTTACGATTCTATCGAGTGTAGCCTTTAGTTACAGTTGTGAAAGAATTTTTTGTTTTTCAAAGGCTGATATTTATCATTGATTTCGGATGTTTCCGAACCGTATTAAATGGTCGTAGACTTTTAATTCGGGTGTATCCCAAGGAGCTTGCTTTCCCGAGTTATCCAGGCTTGCCTAAGATAATAGTCTTCGAGTGGTTATGGTCGTGGACTTTAAATTTTGAGGGTTGCTTAAGAGGTCTTATGCCCTCGACGTTCAATAGTTCGATCTATTCGAGTTTATTTTATGGACGACAGTCCATGCGTGTGGGGGTGATTATCTGAACTCTAGTTACAATTGGCCCTTGGGCTCGTTTCTATAATTGAGCGAAAGTATGAGGTTGTAAAGTGGAATTTTCGTAAGACATTAAATAGTTTCAAGAAAGTACTTCTTTATTCTTGTTGAAAATAGTCACACATGTATACATGTTTATGTCAGGGCTTGAGTTTGGACCTTACAGTAAAATCCTACCTACTGAGACTCTTTCATATTGAAACAATTTCCTTGTTGGAATAATTCAATATCTGAGGGTAATCCCCCAGTATTAGAGGATGATTGTAGAGAAATCTCGGATACTATAAACTCAGTCTTTGATATCGATTCGTGATCTGCCTTCAATTCTAAGAGAGCACAATCCATCGTTTCCTTGTTAAAAACCTTGCCGAAAAACCCATTTGCGACAAAAATAGTCCAGGAAAAACAGAGTGCAACATGTGCTTTTAGACCTAAAGGCTTCGTACTGCTTCTCGTCGATAACTTGCAATTCTTAGTGAAAAAATAGAAAAACTTGAAATGGGGTCGTACCTCAACAGTAATAGTGTTTGAGATGAGTTGCTTTCCAATTATTCAGTAGTTGGACCCCATTCACCGTTCAGAGCTAATAGGATCCTTTCCGTGTGATCTTAAGAATCTGGTACGACCTTTCCCAGTTTAGACCCAATTTTCCATCATTTGGATTTCAAGGGTTTAATGCGACCATCCCCGATACCTACTCCCCGATATTAAATATTGAAGGTTGGCCCTTCGATTGTAATACCTTTTGCCTCATTGTTTCTGGGCAGCCAATCGAACAAGGGCAGCTTCATGTCGTTCATCTAATAGCTCCAAGCTCGTATTCATGTCCTCTACATTCAATTCCTTCATCACATATCAGAATATAATGTTTGGCTCCCCAAATTCAACCGGTATTAAATCTTCGGTGTGGTACTGGATTTCGAAGTTGTACGATACGCCCAAAGGACTTCGGGCAGGACTTCTCTCCATTTTCCTTTGGTATCAGTTAACCTTTTCTTGAGGATTTGTATTATGGTTTTGTTGGTCGATTTGGCTTGCCCGTTCCCACTAGCATGATAGGGTGTTGGAAAAAATCCTTTTGACCTTGAGGCCTTAGAGAAATTTGTCACCTTGCTACCGATAAACTGTTTTCCATTGTCACATGCAATTTCGGATGGTGTTCCGAATCGATATATGACGTGGTACCAAATAAAGTCGATGACTTAGTTTTTCCCTGACCTTTTGGTAGGCCTGTGCTTTAATCCACTTAGAGAAATAGTCAGACCCAAATAAAATAAATTGAGCCTTACCTGGTGACGATAGAAGAGGGTTGACGATGTCCATCTCCCACTTCATGAACGGCAAAGGGAATAAAACCGAATGTAGAAGCTCCCAAGTTGATGAATCATCAGAGTATGTCTTTGACATTTATCACATTTTTGCAAAAACTCCTTCGCATTTTTTTCCATATCTATCCAGTAGGCTCATACCTTTCGAACCAGTTATTTAGAGCCTGAATGGTTCTACATATGCCTTCGTGGACTTCCCTTAAAGCATACTCTGTATCTCCTTATCCCATACATTTCAATAGCAGACCTTTGAACATCCTTTTGAGTAAGGTTCCATCTTCGGACAAGCTAAATCGGGCTACCTTCGTGCGCAGGGACCTCGATTCCTTTGAACCTGAAGAAAGTTTTCCATTCTTCAAATACTCTATGTATTTATTTCTCCAATCCCAGGTCAAACTGGTGGAGTTTATCTCGGTGTAGCCTTCTTCGACCACTGACCTCATGAGTTGTATGACAACCCCCGAATTGAGTTCGTTATCTTTGACCGACGAGCCTAAATTTGCAAGGGCATTTGATTTGCTATTTTGATCTCGAGGTACATGTTATAAAGTCCATTCCTTGAACGGATGTACAGTTACTTGTAGCTTATCCAAGTACCTTTGCATTCCTTCCTCTTGAACTTCAAAGGTTATGTTAACCTGATTCACAACGAGGAAGGAGTCGCATTTGGCTTCAATCACCTCAGCTCCAAGCCTTTAGCTAGTTCGGGACCTGCAATCACGGTCTCGTATTCGGCCTCGTTGTTAGTCAATTTTACAGTTCTAGTAGATTGTCTAACCATGTTAAATGTTGGTGGTTTCAGAACAATCCCAAGTCCGGACCCCTTTATGTATAAAGCACCATCTGTAAAGAGGTTCCAGATCCCCGAAGATGTACCCTAGTTGACTAATAGTTCTTTTTCAACCTCGAGCACTAGGGCCAGCATGAAGTCATCCACGAAGTCTACCAATATTTAAGGCTTGATGACTGTTCGGATGATACTCAATATCGTACCCGCTGAGTTTTACGGCCTATTCGGCCAACCGCCCCAATAGCTCAGGTCTATGCAAAATATTTCGAAGAGCATAAGTTGTTACAACATATATGGGATGACATTGAAAGTATGGTTTTATTTTCCTACAGCCGCTTATCAAAGCGAGTGCTAACTTTTCTAGATAAGGATATCTAGTTTTGGCTTCACCAAGAGTCCAACAAACGTAATAGATAGGGAATTGTGTACCTTATTCTTCGGACTAGGACTCCACTTACCGCTATCTCTGATACCGCCAGATATACATAAAGTTGTTTGTCTTCCCTCGGCGTGTGAAGCAGCATGGGGCTGGACCAGTATTTTTAAAGCTCCTCCAAGGCATGTTGGCATTCTGGAGTCTACGTGAAGTTATTCTTCTTTTTCAACAACAAAAAGAACTGATGGCTCCTATCAGAGAACCTCGAGGTGAATCGCCTTAAGGCGGCTATGCGCCCTGTTAACCATTGCACAGTTTTATGTTGTCCACTATCGTGATATCCTCGATAGCTTTGATTTTGTCGAGCTTAATCTTGATTCCTCAGTTGGATACCATAAAGCTGATAAATTTGTTAGAGTTAGACACCCAAACACATATTTTTTCTAGGTTGAGCTTCATGTTGTATTTCTTCAGTATACTGAAAGTTTCTTGCAAATGGTTTAAATGGTCATATGCTCTCAGGGACTTAACTAGCATGTCATCAATATAAACTTCCATAGATTTTCCTATTTGTTCTTTGAACATTCAGCTTACTAGGCGTTGAGAGGTTGCACCAGCATTTTTTAGTCCGAATGGCATTACATTATAACACTAGGTACCATATTTGGTGATGAACTAGGGCTTTTGGTCTGCCGGGTTCATCTGTATTTGATTGTACCCGAAATAAGCGTCGAGAAAACTAAGGATATCATGGTTCTCCATGGCATCGATCATATGATCGATATTAGGCAGAGGAAAGAATCCTTGAGGCATGCTTTATTTAGGTCTTTGTAATCAACACACATTCTACGTTTGTTTCCCTTCTTAGGGACTACTACCACATTTTCTAACCATTTGGAATATTTTACTTCTCAAATGGACCCTATACTACATTAATTGCAAATGGTTTAAATGGTCATATGCTCGTATGGACTTAACTACCATGTCATCAATATAAACTTCCATAGAGTTTCCTATTTGTTCTTCGAACATTCAGTTTACTAGGCGTTGATAGGTTGCACCAGCATTTTTTGGTTCGAATGGCATTATATTATAACAGTATGTACCATATTTGGTGATGAACGAGGTCTTTTGGTCTTTCGAGTTCATCTATATTTGATTGTACCCGTATAAGCGTCGAGAAAACTAAGGATCTCACGGCTGACCGCGGCATCGAT
This sequence comes from Nicotiana benthamiana, assembly GCA_034376525.1. Lineage (NCBI taxonomy): Eukaryota > Viridiplantae > Streptophyta > Magnoliopsida > Solanales > Solanaceae > Nicotiana > Nicotiana benthamiana. The sequence goes on from CM067325.1 coordinate 8,895,042, forward strand.
CATGCGATCGATATTAGGCAGAGGAAAGAATCCTTAAGGCATGCTTTATTTAAGTCTTTGTAATCTATATACATTCTAGGTTTGTTTTCCTTCTTAGGGAATACTACTACATTTGCTAACCATTTAGGATATTTTACTTCAATGGACCCTATTTTGAGAAGTTTAGTTACCTTGTCATTGATAAAAGCGTGTTTTACCTCGAACTTGGCCTTCTTTTATGCTAAAGTAGACGGAATTTTGGATCCATATTCATTTTATGGGTGGTAATTTCCAATGGGATCCCTGTCTTATTGATATGGGACGAAGCAAAGCAATTCATGTTAGTTTAAAGAAAATTGAATAAGTTTTCTCTCGATCTCGAGGGCTAGCCTCCTGCCAAGGTATACCTTTATCTCGGGCTGATATTCGATCGGTGTGATTTGTTCCAGCTCTTTGTCTGTTAACTTGGTGTCGTCAGAATCATCAGGGACTATGAAGGATAGAGGAACCCCATAGTCATCATCCTCGTCAATACCTTGCTTCTCTAATTGGATCGAGGCCGGTGTCTGTGGTTGCTCTTTGGCCTCTTGTTTTACCTTCGAATATGACCTTTTCGTTGATAAGAGCGTTGATATCTATATCATTTTATCGACTGCAAATATTTCCTTGGTATCGGGTTTCTCCTCGTAGACTGTTTTGACTCCCTCCGGTGTCGGGAACTTAGAACCTAGTGAAGGGGCGAGGGCACTGCCCTCATGTTGTGGATCCATGGTCTCCCAAACAGGTCATCATACCTTATATCTCCCTCGATCACATGGAACTTCATTTCTTATATGGTCCTAGCCACATTTACTGGCAAAGTTATCCCGCCCTTGGTGGTGTCACGTCCCATATAGAAGCTAGTCAGTACTCGAGCCACGATCACAACCTGATACTGTAGGTCGAGCTGTTCTACGACCCTCAAACGAATAATGATGGCCGAGCTACCTGGATCAACTAAAACACATTTAACCTAAATTTCATTCATAAGTGCATATATTACTAGTGCATCGTTGTGGGGTTGTACGAGCCCTTCTGCATCCTTGTCATTGAAAAACAAGGTTCCTTCTGGTATGTAGTCTCGAGTTTGTTTCTCCCTTGTGATCGCCACTTTGGAGTGTTTAAAAACTGGTCCTTGAGGAATATCGACCCCTCCAATGACCATGTGAATCACGTGTTGTGGCTTCTCTTGCTCGTTTTGTGTGTTTGAATATATATTTTCAAAGTGATTTTTGGCTCAACCGCTTTAGAATTCCTAAAAATGCCCCTCGTTGAACATATCGGGCTACTTCCTCCCTTAGATGCCTGCAATCTTCTATTTTATGGCCATGATACTTGGTCATTTGGTTGGGATTTCTCTAGGCCGGATTGGTCTACGGAGGTCGAGGCCATCTAGTATCCTTGATACATCTAATGGCTGATACAATAAATGATGCATCTATATTGAAGTTATATTCCGACAATCGCGGTGCTTCTTTGGGGTCGACATCCCTGTCTAAACTACACTTGCTCATAAGTCGGCGTGAACTTTGACCTCGATCATTTCTTCTCTCATTTTTGTGCAAAATTTTTCCCACACCCGCTACCTCAACGATCTCCGTTATACTGTTGATATTGATCTCTATTCGACCTTAATTCTTGGTCGATATCCCTCTTGATTCTATCTAGAGGCATGTTCGGATAAATGGACCCAGAAGGAGCCCAGTTTATCATCCTCAATCTTGATCTTTGATTGATACCGATTGCGTACATCGGCCCAAGTGACAACTGGATATTCGATCAAATTTTGCTTCAATTACTGTGAAGCTATAGAACTCTAAACGTTGAGACCTTGGATGAAAGCTTGAAAATCACAATCATCAGTGACCGGTGGCTAATCCATTTGTTTCTTGTAATCAAGATACGAATTCCTTGAGCATCTTATTATCCTTTGCCTTACCTTGAAAAGGTCCAACTTTCTTGTTGCGACCTTAATGCCTCCAGTGTATGTTGCTACAAATGATTCAGCAAGCATAGCAAATGAGTCAATAGAATTAGGTAGTAAATTATGATACCATATCATAACACCATTCAATAGAGTCTCCCCCAAATTTCTTCAGCAACTCGGATTCAATCTTGTCATCTTCCAAGTCATTTCCTTTGATGGCGCACATGTATGAACTGACGTGTTCATTTGGATCACTTATCCTATTATACTTAGGAATCTGGAGTACACAAAACATTTGGGGATTGGCTTTGGAACCGCACTTGGAGGGAAAGGTTTTTTGTATAAACTTTTTGGAATCTAGTTCTTTCAATATCGGTGGTGCCCCTGGGGTTTGGTCGATCCCGGAGTTATATATTTCCAGCTTCTTATCGTTTTCTTCGATCTTCTCTTTCCCAGTCTCGATTCGCTTTGTCAGTTCTTCGAACATCTTTATATTAGCAAATTGGTCTCCAACTCCTTCTCATTCGATTTTCTCAAAGCCGATTCTACCTTGTGTAAACCTTCTTGGGATGGATCGAGTTTAACCCTGCTTGGCGTGTGATTCTGATTACGGAGTTGAGATATTTTTGCCTGTTGAGCTTGCAACATTTTGAAGATTACCCTCAGGATGGTCCCACCATCTTCACCGGCATGTGCATTCTGAGTAGCTGATCGAGTACCCCCCACGAACGCTACATTCGGGATCGACGGCTAAATTTCCATCGATGGTTGCATACGAACTTATGTTGATTGGACCAATAGCTGGAACTCCATCGAGGCTAGCAGGGGGGTACAATGTTTTCTGGTGCAATGTTCTCATTCTTGACGTGATGGCTGAGATTATTGTCAAGTGTTGAGCTACTAACTGAGAGTTTGACATCTTTTAATCCTGTAATCAAAGACACTTCAAAGAACAAGTGTAAATAGTATGTGTTGTGAAATTTTTTACCAGGCAATCAATATTATTCTTAGCCCAACGATGAGCGCCGAACTGTTAACCCGAATAACAATTGAATTTATATTGTGATTTTAAGGACACGTGATTTCACTTGGCACAAACTGAGAGAAACCATAAATTGATACTGAAATTATTTGCAAATAGAAATAAAGCTAACTAAATGAAATGTATAGCCTTGACCCTTGGGGTAGGTTGCCCTCAAATCAAGTGAATATTTTGCTGGAAAGTATGAATAAAGTAACAGAAATATTGAGAGCTTAAGAAAAAAAGTAATATATTGCTCTATGTAACGTGAATGTGATGTGTCTTATACAAATAATCAGACCTCTTTATGTAGTTGAGGATTCCTACTCTTGGTACAACTTTAAATATAGTAAGAAATCTCATGATTGGCTAATTAATCGGTCTCTTCTTGATACATGCCGTGATCCGTGCTATGATTCTCACCCGATTGCGGATATTTCGTCTTTCCATTACTCGACCGAGTAAGCTACTCTCGATCTCCATCTTATTCAGTTCTGATCTTGGTTGATCTCAACCTTGGTCGGTCTCAATCTTAATAGGTCTCAGGGTTTCGATCTTCACAATCTAACTCTGCACCATAGTTCGATATAAATCGGAGTCGATTCTCGACTAATCATGCTTTAGCCTCGATCAGTCGCATAAAAAGACAAGCTCGATTTTAACCGTATACAAACACATAATATGGGAATTGTTCAAAACCCATATGAAAATATAACCGTTCATTATCAGAACCAAAGGAAAAGGCACCAATTTTCTGTTTCTCTACGTACGTTAGGCTTATAAAATGAGAGGAGACAACCACAAAAAAACAGAATAGAACCATGGTACATGGTAATTTAGGAGATTGAATCCTACCAAGCAAAGATTAAAAAATCCAAGAAGGCGAGTCATGTTGAGAAGTATAAAGGGAGAACTACTTTACCTATATAAGCTATGAGGTCAAGTCACAATCGCATAAAAGGGGGAGAATCCGAATCCTGAATCGTTTGATGGAAGACAAATACAAAAGTCCCTCGCATTGCATTGAAATAGAGATTCTGAAACATTCCTACTCCTTTCACAGTAGTAGTACTATTTTCTAGATTTATATGACATGCTTTTTATTTTAAGAGACGGAATGATTTTCCAACCAATTAGATTTGTTTGGCTTTTGAAAGTTTAATTTTTCATTTAAATATTGGAATTTAACAAAATGAGTACTAATAAATATATTCACTAGTACGTGTATATCAATTGTACTGATATGTACAATACGTCATATACTTGACATATGTTATTTTTATTAATACTATTTATTACTTGACATGTGTTATTTGTGGGTCCTATTTTTAAATACTAAACAAACAAAAAAGAAATTACAAACTAAAAAAAGAGAAAAAGACATGAAGCTATTACTCCGTTCACTCACATCCTATTCACACATCTTTATTCATTTCCTTATTTTTATTCTTCTTCTTTCTCTTTTTCTTCGATATTATTTCTCTCTCTTATTTCTAAATCAAATTCACAATATCACTATGCTCATGGTTAGACTAGAAAAATAAATTTAATTTTAATATTTCAGAAATAAATCAATAGGAATGGTTCTAAAGAGCTTCGAAAACCTCATATTTGAGGACAAAAGACACCAATTTTTCAATTTGCTTGGTAATATGATGGACCTTGGATGCGAGAGCTACGAAAATGCGGCGTCAACTTGCAGCATCATGCTTTAAAAGTTCAGGCGGCTCGGAAAAATAGACGCCTTGCCAAGACTTCTAAAACATACCACCAATACATTCAGTTCTAGCTTCACCATTGCTCCGCCATTTTTGTTACAGTCGTGGATATAATTTCAGCGCCTAGATGTAATTTACTTTTCTTTTTATTTTTTTTAATTTTTTTTCTATTGATAAAGTATTTTTTAATCAGATTATTATATTTATGTGTATTTTTTGCGTGACTGACACACACTTTGTCCATATTACATTTGTTATTGTCACATAAACATGATCAACAGTCAAATATTTTTATTAAAAAATCATGAATTTGAATATTTATATAGAAAAATTTAAAGATCATATATCGAACTTTTAAATATTAGTACAACATTTGAATGTTGCATATCCTCATCCCAAACAGTAGTAGAACAGTATTACTATTGGTACGGCTAGATTTAGTAGTACAAGATCTTAGGTACAAGTGATGTACTGCAACAGCTTTTTTCCCATTAGTCATATCATCATGTCACATTTAGTTTCTTAATAGATCTCCTTTTTGTCTATATTCCCTTTGTAATTTACCTTTCAATGGGAAACTTGTGTGGTGATTCTGAATTTATCATTCACGGGCAAGGCAGCCTACTAGCCAACGGAGTCCTCATGCAAATTTGAGTCCAATCAAATTCCAATATACTTTTGTGTAAGTTTGATTTAATGCAAACTTTAATAAAAAAAAAGATTTTTGAAATATATAATTTTAAATAAGTTACAATATTTGCGTAGCCGTAAAACTTTTCAAACTTATGATTTAAAATATATCATAGCATTTGTGTGGCTGTAAATATTTTTTATTAAAAAAATATTAAAATATGTCACACTTTTAGAAATATAGTAATAAGAAAATAGTGTCAATTCTTTTGAAACAAATGGAGTATATAGGATTGTTTTGGAGAGAGAGGCATGCTAATATAGAGGCGGCTTAATCTTCCGATTATGAGTTCAAGTGAACCAGTATTTTCGACGTATAGCGCAGGTATATACATGTGAAAAACTATTTTAATAAACTTTTTTGATTCATAAGCTTAAAGGTGCTTAGATTCGCTTTTGTTCTATTATATTAAAATGATAAAAGGAAATGCTAGTGTGAGTTTTGACGTCACACGAAACAGAGTTAATAATTTAATATTTGTCCATATGTGTGATGAATTGTCTCATTGAGATCACTGTAGTGATTTGGCAAGGCATGATTTGAGCAGTTTCTTCAGTCAAAATATTTATCAGTCAATGGACAGAAGCATCTCCCATGAATCATGCATTATGGAGTTGAAAGATTCTACACCTAGCTACCACCATTTTAACTAAGACTTAGATGGGGATTCTTTTTTCTTTTTCTTTTTTAATAAATTTACTGCTATAAATAGTAGGGAGGAAGCTTAAATTTAAGTCCCATCCCACAAAAAACACAACTGAGAATTGAGAGAGTTTCTAAATGTAGCTGAGGAGCTCCTTTCAGGCCAAGACCGAGGGTCGAGTAGCGGCAAGAGCTGTCATGTCATGCATATTGGTTAAGCTTAAATTACTAGCAAAAACGTTTAAGAATAACCATTTGCATGACGGGGGAGCAACTACTTTCGCTAACTTGATCCACTTATTGGACTGAAGGGAGCTCCTGTTTATTATTATACTCCATATATCAGAATAGATTGGCAGTGATATGCATATTTGTTCTTTACGTTTCATTTTTTCTTCTACTTATGTATGACGTTATTCATAGTTAAGATGTGCTAACGTTACTGATCTATTCCACTGTTAAAATTAGTGCTATAAAGGTAAGTACTCAAGACTAATTCATTAATTATAGTCCAATTTGTTCTTTGTTATCTTCCAAGATTTATTATGGTACGTGTTCTATTTGTTCCGGCACTCGAGGTATATCTGTCTTATTCTTGTTAAACTTGAAACAATAACTAATTCATTTTTCTCTTATACTGTGCAGGAGAATGATTTTGGTCACATTTCATTTCAATAGGTTGGAAGAAAAATTAATCTGCGGCCAAAAAGTACTCCAACTTTCTACTTGAGGCAAAAGAAATATTGGGTGATTGTTCTTTACATCAGCACCGATTATGAACCCGAAAAGAGAAGAGCGCCGTCTACTTATATTGTTACAGTTCAAGTATTTGGTGGATAGAATAATTACCTAATATTTGTGATAATGAAAGTAACAAATATCTTTTATATTTATATTAGTTGAGGTGTGCGCAAACAAATGCGGACAGCGCTATTATAACCGAAAAAGATAATCCAACTTGCCTCTCTCTAGGCTCTTTGAGTGACTCTTAATGATGATATTTTCGGTTGTCGTTGTCCCTAATAAAGAAAACTTGTTAACTGATTATTCTGGAATAACTTATTCATAAAAATCTTCGTTTGCTTAATTTCTCTATGTTGCATCTGTTTCTTTTCTGTATCTAAAGATTACTGAGCAATGAATAAGCGGTTTTCCCCTATAAATGCTGCTCCTGCTGATGCTTGCCTGGGTTTAAATACTTATTAACTAATCTTGTCAAATCAATGAAAAATCCATCTTAGAGAGAGTGGGGAAGAGGCAAGCCAATTTTATATATTACGTTCAAAGTAGGCAAATACATAGACAACCCCTTAAACTTGACATCAATTTTCACTTATACATTTAAACTTAGGCTTGTTCTTATTAGATACACTAGCTTCATTTAATCTGTATATATAAACCCCTCATGGATAACTAGTACAAAATATATAATGCGTGAGATTCATGTTAGGGCTGAAAATCAGGTATCATGCGAAAGCAAATAAAATAATACTACGATGATAAATCTAACAACAAAAGAGAAAAATACCAAAAGAGACAAATATTTAACGTGATTCGATTGACTGACCCACGTCCACGGTGGAGATGAGCAATCCGCTATAATAAGAAGAGAGTACAAAATATTGAAAGAACCTCACCAAGAATCAAACACAATTGACATACTAATACTTGTCCCGTAATGTTCTCCCCCTAAATACGATTCTTAAATCCCTTATGGTTACATTATGGATGCTACTGAATGAAAAGGAAGGATCATCAATTTATAGTAATGCAAACCTTTTCCTGTAAGAAAAGGAGATTATTCAAATATGGTTTCCTTCTAGGAAAAGAAACACCCAATTTTGGTAAATATGTAGTCCTTTCCTTCGTGAGATAGGAACATCAATTATGGTAAGAAAATTTGGACAAACACCTAATAATTCTCTCCCTTGCGCTGAATTTTTTTATAAAATAAACTTGATCATCTTCTTCACCTAGCTTTCTACAGGTCGCGTGTATTTTCTTATGTCATTAGGAAAACAAAATTTGGAGATTCAAATCCAAGAATCATTCATGCATTCTAAGTCAATAGTTAATGGTTCCGATTTTCAGAAATTTGAATTTTGGATTTTGTGACTGAAAATCCACATTTGATTTTTCAATAGAAAGGTAAGAGAAAGCTTTGAACATTATGAATTTGGAGATAGACTCAATCGAAATTGAAAGGATGAATCAAACCCAATCAAAAGGGAAGAAGGATTAGGATTTCTTTGACTTTTAGGAAAAATTAAGGAAAACAGAACTCAAGGTGCAAGTACGATCTTGACTCTTCTGTGTGGTATTCATTCTTGTTCGGCTCTTGGAATCACATCCAGCAGTGGTTGGAACAGCTCGCAAAATCCAACCACTTCACCTACTTCATTGCCCCCAACCGTTTCTCGTACCTCTATTGAAATAGAATGGTTTCATGTTCTTTCATCGATTGGTTATTCCTCTCCGTTCGTATCTCTTTTTTCAATTTCGGTCTCGATTAGTTCACAAGATTGAATGGCCAATTCTCCTCCGAACCCTCGATTCGATTGTTTTCCAAGAATGTTGAGCCGGGTATGTAAGCCATTTATCTGGGAGGAACTTAAATAAAAGAAGGGCTTTCAGTTTTTTGCACCCCGTTTTGGTCGGCTCTCTCTCATTAGGTAATTACCGAGGCGAAAGCAGCTCTCTCGGAAGTAAGCTTCCTCGCCATCTTAGTGAGACTAGTCTAAAAAACCTTCACTTACTCGGTTTTTTTGCGGGAAGGCCCTTCTAGAATTACATTTAACGTCCCTTTATGACTTTCCCGATCGGCGCCTCGGGTCGGTAACTGGGCTCCGGGGCATTACTACCACGGCTACTATCGACCCGAGCCCAAAGAAGGAAAAGAACGGACTAAAGCGAGGAGTTCATTAGCCATACATAGTTAAGGAGGAATGGTGGAGTTGAAGTGATACAATGGGTTGAAACACTGATGGTAGTTTATTTCCGATGGTGGGTTGACCTTTAAACTGAAATAAAATAATTAAAAAAAGTGACTAAATAGCCTAACAAACACTTTTACTTGTCCCGTTTTGTTATTCCAATTCTATTATTTTACAAATTTTTATCCATGCACTTGTAATTTTTAAAACACCTTACATTAAACCCCTTAAGCCTCGCATGTTCTTCAAAAACACGTTATGAATGACACATCATAGTCCACATCAGATTTTAAATGACACACTATTATTTTAATTTAATTTCAAATTTTTAATTTTTTTTTTTACTCCTCCCTCACCCTTGACCACCTATCTCTATTTTCTAGAGCAGAAATAGCACCACGATTTTACCGTCTATATTGGTGGCAGCATCACTAAGGATAACTAAAATCTACCATTTTTCAATTTTCCATTGTCCATCTCTCCTTCAGAAAATTTTGTCAAATGTGAATCACCATGTGAATCACCTTGAACGCCTTATACTACTGAAGTGCCTCATCATTGGACAGATTCCAGTCCAAATTTTTTAGAAGTAGTGCTCGAAAAATTGTTGGTGCCTTCGCAATAGACATTCAAGAGGCGTGGTGTAGTCGATAAAAAGGAATCCATATGCCCATACAATTCTACATTGTATACCTTATCCAGTGGCGGAGCCAGAAAATTCAATAAGAGCGTTCAAATTTTGGATACCCTTTGTCAAGAGCTATGTAAGGATGTTCAAAGTTTGTTTTTAATCAACAACAAATAATATTTTACTTTATACGTAGTATAATTTTTCGACATAAATACCTTCGCCTCTAACCTCACCTAATTTTACAAAGACCTACGTTAACTACTCTTTCCCGTCCAAAACCACTGGATCTCCGGCACCTCACCATAAACTGCCCTCTCCACCACCTGAGAATCTATTAATCTTGAAACGGTTGTTACCTAAACCAGATTCAACACTGGCAATAGACATAGATTTAATTCATCTTAAAATCATTAATGGTGGTTGCTTTTCAATTATGATTTCATAACTGGTTGGTATGTTCCAATAACAAAAAGTTCGCTCTCTAATACTATTTAGATTATGCCAGGTGAATCCAATCAAATAGAATCCAATTCTGCTACTTAGGAAAGGATGGGCTAAAAGCCGAAAATAACAGTCACGAAAGGGTAGGAACAGAAAACGGGTGGATCGGATCGGATATGATTCGGGTGGTATACGGGTAATAAAAACGGATAAACTATTCGACTCGACCTATATTTAATACGAATTAAAAACGGGTTAATTGACGGATAATATGAGTAATTATATTACCCATGACTTTTTGTATATGATCACTTTTAGAAGAATTTTTGGTCTCCCTAACTTGAGAAACTCTCAATTTAAGGCTTACAAATATAAAAGTTAGACTCACTAATTACTCATTAGTTATTCATTTTTCAAACGAATGATATGGTTCTTATTTATAGTTAATCTATTTTTAAAAAATTTACTATCCAATATATTTTTTAATAAATAATATGAATAATTTTCTTTTAACCATTTTGTGACCCTGGCAAAATGGATTAAACTCTCTTTTCTAAATTCTCTATGAGATGTATTTTCCCGAAAAGAACAAAAGGCTGGAGTTAAAGCAGTGCAAACTACTAGCCTTCTTTACAGTGACAGTTTACTTAACGAAGCAAATTACAAAAGCAGCACCACCATGAACCGTCAAACTCTCCAATTTATACTCTAATGAAAGAACTACCTACAAAATTTGAATTTCAGTCTCACGAAGTTGGTGACAGATCAAAAACATAAACGCAGTGAAATAAAAATCACCAGCAATAACTTGATTTGGCAACAAAAACCTACTTTCAACACAAATACAAACACACACACATAAAATTAAGCTCAGAAAAGCTACGTAAACATATTACATGAGTTTAATAATGACCTACATAGTTGTCCTCAACAAGAACGGGAAATTGGAGATGGAAAGCGCTAAATTGAAATCTCTAGCTGTTCAATCGTTTATGCTTCTTTTTTTCCCATGTTTAGCTTTTCTTATTCTTGCGCGTTTAGGTATTAAATATATTATATATTCTACTTTATCGAATTCATGACAGCTCAAGAAGAAAGATTTGCTCGGATGATGCACTCAAAAGAAATGGAATTTATTCTCCCGATTGATTTAAGCCATTGAGCTTATGAAAGATATGAAGAAATGGACTTGTTTTTTTTCCTTCCCAATATACCCAAAAAGAAGAAGAAGCTTATTACGGATTTGTTTTTGTCTATATGAGGCTATTTGTTAACATTGTAACTCGACGGATTGAGAGAAAACTTGAAGAAGAAGATGAACAGTGTCGATGAGAGAGAAGAGAGAAATTGAAGACTGAAAAGAATGAATTAATTGATCTATCTAGAACCATCTGTCCACATCCGTGTATATACAAATAATCTAATACAAATTTAGTGTGTGTGTGATATTACATATGTGCCCTTTCTCAACTACCCTTATGAATTGTTACTTGGGCTGCTGAAGACATGGCCCAACTGAAATTGCATTGGGCTAATTCTGCATAGGCCCAACACCCCCCTTCAAGCTGGAGGGTGAACAAACACCTAGCTTGGACAGAAAATGATGATGCAGAAGACCTGTCAATGGCTTGGTGAATATGTCAGCTAACTGGCTACCAGAGGCAACATGATGTAAAGAGATGAGGCCATCCTGAAGCTTGGTACGAATGAAATGGCAATCAATTTCAATATGTTTAGTCCGCTCGTGAAATACTGGATTTTTGGCTATGTGTATGGCAGTTTGGTTATCACAAAATACAGGCACAGCAGAAGCAACATGTATACCAAAATCATAGAATAACCTGACCAGCCAAGTTAGTTCAGCAACTGTTTTGCTAATGGCCCTATACTCAGCTTCAGCTGAGGACAAGGAAACCACAGGTTGTTTCTTTGTTTTCCAACCAATTAAAGAACCCCCCAAAAAGATGCTGAAACCAGAAATAGACCTCCTAGTGGCAGGGCAAGAGGCCCATTCACTATCACAATATGCAGACAAAGACAAATCAGGATTGTTATTGAGAAAAACACCAAGATCAGATGTACCTTTGAGGTATCTAAGAGTATGTAAAGCAGCATCCATGTGGACTGAGGTAGGTTTTTGAAGAAATTGGCTAAGATGTTGCACAGCAAAGGCCAAATCAGGCCTTGTATGAGTGAGGAAGTTAAGTTTGCCAACTAAGCTTCTGTAAGATTCAGGGGAAGAAAGAGGGGTTCCTATGTCATGCTTGAGTTTAACAGAGAGATTGAGAGGACAAGTCACTGAAGTAACATCAGAACAGTTATAGGTGAGAAGAAGATCAGTGATGAACTTCTTCTGGTGAAGAAGAAGACCATCAGCAAAATAAGCAACCTCAATGCCAAGGAAATAGTTAAGAATACCCAGGTCCTTTATCTTGAATGCAGAGTCTAAGAAAGATTTTAAAGCAGTGATTTCCTCAGAATCATTGCCAGTGACAATAATATCATCAACATACACAGCTAATAGAACAATAGAAGGACCAGATTTCTTATGAAAGAGGGAGTAATCATTAAGAGAGGAAGAGTAGCCTCTAGAACACAGAGCCTGGGAAAGTTTGGCATACCATTGCCTAGAGGCTTGTTTGAGGCCATACAAGGATTTTTGGAGAAGACAGACAAAAGAAGGAGTAGAAGAAGGAGGAGAGGAAGAAGAAGAAGAAGAAGAAGAAGAAGAAGAAGAAGAAGAAGAGGCAGAGGAAGAAGAAGGAGTAACTGTAATACCAGGGGGCAGCTTCATATAAACCTCTTCAGTGAGATCACCATGGAGAAATGCATTGTTGACATCCAACTGAAAGAGAGGCCAAGACTGCTTTACAGCAACTGCAACCAAAGTTTTAATAGTAGAGAACTTCACAACAGGAGAAAATGTATCAGTGTAATCCACACCCTCAATTTGAGTATCACCCCTGACCACTAATCTTGCCTTATATCTCTCTACACTCCCATCAGCTCTATATTTTATCTTGTAGACCCATTTACACCCAATAGCCTTCTTACCAGGAGGAAGAGGAACCAAGGACCAGGTGTGATTGGCTACCAAAGCCTCAAATTCTTTGGTCATGGCATCCTGCCAAGCAGGATCAAAGGCTGCTTGCATGTAAGATGTAGGCTCAACTAGTGCAGTGCTAACAGAGCCATTGCAGCAAGTGGAAAAAGAACTGGTGCCAGAAATGGAAGGAGGAAGGTCACAGATGTATTGATTAAGATGAGCAGGAGTGGTGTGGAGCCTGCCAGATCTTCTAGAAGCAGGCAGATGGTCTGTAGTAGTAGAAGTATGAATAGGGTTGGACAAAGGTATTGTATTAGAGGGTGGTGAATATTGTATTGAATTAGAAGTAGAGGTAGGGAAGGAAGGAGAAGAAACAGGTGAATGGGAAGGGCTGACTGATGGAAGATCAGGAGGAACATGATAGTCAGGGTAGGAAGGAGGAATGGAGGATGGAACAGATGCATCAGTAGGAGGTGGATAATCATGGCATGAAGAAGGAATAGAAGATGGAACAGAGGAAGTACTCCAAGGAAAAGCAAAAGGAAAAATATCTTCATGGAAAACAACATCCCTGGATATGAGTGTAAGCTTAGTTTTCAGGTTATATAACTTGTAACCCTTTTTACCCAGTGGATACCCTATGAATACACAAGGATCAGCCCTTGGTTGAAACTTATCTCTATGTTGTTTAGGCACAGAAGCAAAACATAAACAGCCAAAAGTTTTGAGATGCAGTAAAGAGGGACTCCTTCCAAATAGTAATTCATAAGGAGAAACATTGTTAAGAAGTTTGGAAGGAAATCTATTTATAAGATATGTGGCAGTAAGGACACAATCCCCCCAGAATCTGAGAGGGAGTTTGGACTGAAAAAGCAAGGCCCTGGCTGTTTCTAAAAGATATCTATGTTTCCTCTCAACAACACCATTTTGTTGTGGAGTGTGAGAGCAAGATGTTTGGTGAAGGATGCCATTAACAGTGAAGAACTTGGTTCCAGCATGGCTGGACCCAAGTTCAAGAGCATTATCACTTCTAATGGTTTGGACAACAGCCTGAAATTGTGTTTTTATCATGGCAACAAAAGCTTGGATAATTGAAAAAGCATTGCTCTTGGACCCCATAAGATGAGTCCAAGTAGACCTTGTATAATCATCAACTATGGTCAAAAAATACTTGCAACCATTGTGAGTAGGGGTGGCATAAGGCCCCCATGTATCCAAATGGATAATTTGAAAAGGGTGAGATGTTTTAATAGAACTCCCAGGAAAGGACAGCCTAGACTGCCTGGCTAATGGGCAAATAGTACATATAAAAGGTTGTTTATTTGCAAATTTACATGGAATAGAAGATATGTCTTTCATTCTAACAAAGGGAATGTGTCCAAGTCTATTATGCCACAGTATTTCCATTTTATTCAACTCAGTATGAAAAGTACAATGAGAAGTAGAGTCAACAGCTAATGGGGAATGGGAAGATGGAGAGGGAGTAGAAAGAGATGATTGAACAAGCCTGTAAAGACCATCATCCAGTTTACCAATTTCCAGTGGCCTCTTCAGAGAAGGGGCCTGTATTAGACAAGAAAATTTAGTAAATAGGACAATAGAATTCAACTGTTGAACAAGCTTGGAAACAGAAATGACATTGTATTGAAAACTGGGAATGTATAGGACATGATGCAAAGTGAAACAAAGAAACTTAAGAGAACCAGTACATGTTACCTTAACCTTGTAACCATTAGGAAGGGTAACTAAGTATGGTGTAACCAGGGGTTTGATGTCAAAGAGGAGGGATTTATTCGAAGTCATATGGTCAGTGGCACCAGAATCAATAATCCAAATACATGCACTAACTCTAGTTAACATGCAAGCACCATAAGACACATCTTTTAAAGGCTTGAGAGAAGAGGAAAGTGTACCAGCAAAGTTTGCAGAACCCATCACACTGGACTGATGCTGAGATTCAGACACTTGAGTTTGTTGAAGGAGAAGCAAAAGCTGTGAATACTGCTTCTTTGTCAACCCAGGAATACCAGATTCTGAGGTAGAAGAGGTTTGAACAGCTTCACCCACATTTGATACATCAACACTTGCAACAGAGTTCATACCCTTTTGTACATCAACACTTGCAGCAGTTCTTTTATCCCTGGTAAATTTGAAGTCTGGGGGGAACCCATGCAACTTGTAGCATTTGTCAATCAAGTGGCCTGGTTTCTTGTAGTATCTACAAACTAAGTCTGATTTGTTGGTGTCAAATCTAACCTTTTGAGTAAACTGTTTGGGATTTGAGTGTGTTCCATAAGGTTTCTTTATAAACTGAGTGCTAAAAACACTTGACTCAGTATGGAATTGGGAAGGTGAATGGGTGACTTGTCTTTGCCTTTCATCCTGAAGAAGTATGTTATATGCACTATCCAAAGAGGGTGGTGGTTGCATCATAAGGATGTTGCTTCTAACCCCTATGTATATCTCATTCAGCCCCATAAGAAACTGATGCAGTTTATTCTCATCATCTTCCTTCTGAATTTCAATTCTAGCACTACACGCAGCACCACAAGTAGATACAACACTCCTAGAAGTTCTCATAAAGCTCAATTCATCCCACAACTTCTTCAATTTATTGAAATAAGAAGCTATGTCTAAAGGACCCTGAGTAGTAGAAGCAAGTTGTTGTTTCACTTCAAAAATCTTTGTACCATCAACTGACCCATACCTATTGTTAAGTTGAACCCATATACTGTGAGCAGTGTCAGAGTATTGGACACTCTCTGCTATTTCAGGAGTAAGGGAATTTGTGAGCCATGAAATGACCATATTGTTGCACCTATCCCACTGTCTAAACTGTGGGGAGTCTTCAGAAGGTTTAGGCACATAACCATCTATAAAACCTATTTTGTTTCTAGCGGACAAAGAGACTATCACATTTCTTCTCCAACCCCCAAAACCAATCCCTGAGAAAGGATTGGTAACCAAGGAAATACCGGGAACATGAGACGACATGAGAAATAGAGGATTCGAGGGACTAGGGACAAAACTAGTAGGAACGGAAGAAGAATCAACTACATCCACCATTATTAACTACTGATGATGGTTAAACACAAACAAACAACAGATCGTAACTACACCAAATGGCTCACACATGAACCAACCACAAACCAACCAAAACACAAACAAAAATTACAACTTCTGATGTTTACACAACATGCAACAATTTTAACAACAAAATACAAGTAATTTTGACGAAAACTAACCGAATCGAAAAACCCTAATTTTGTGAATCAACAGAAACTTGAGTGAAAGCCGGTGAGGGTAACATCGATCGAAAGCTCGTGGCGAGTAGAACCGGAATATACCCGCTCTGATACCATGTTAACATTGTAACTCGACGGATTGAGAGAAAACTTGAAGAAGAAGATGAACAGTGTCGATGAGAGAGAAGAGAGAAATTGAAGACTGAAAAGAATGAATTAATTGATCTATCTAGAACCATCTGTCCACATCCGTGTATATACAAATAATCTAATACAAATTTAGTGTGTGTGTGTGTGATATTACATATCTGCCCTTTCTCAACTACCCTTATGAATTGTTACTTGGGCTGCTGAAGACATGGCCCAACTGAAATTGCATTGGGCTGATTCTGCATAGGCTATTTAGGCCTAGCCAGTATTTTTCAAGGCATTTGCCACCAAACCAACAGAAGCTCTGCGTTCAGATTTTTGCTTAAAATTTGGGTATCTTTATGCAAATAATTTGTCATATTTATTATTTGCTTTTTTAATCATATACATAGATTATATATTGATTATATATAATTATATTGATATAATATATAATTATATTGATATAATATATAAATTATGTATATATTAAACCTCCACTAATTATTTTTAGTTTAAACGATTGAATAAGTGGCTATTTAGATTAATTCATGTAGATCTTAGATAGTTTCACATAACAAATATACAGCCTTCAGCCAAAGCCGAAATAGGTGGGCTCTGCAGAACTCGGTCTTACTACACAGGCTGCACTAGATTGGCCACTTCACGTGGTCACATAAAATTGTTGGATTCATGGCCATGTTGTTCGGTCAAAGATCCAATCGTCCAATCTTATTCACTTTTGGTTTCCGTTCTTATTTCTGAATTGAATTCGATGTTTATTTCTATTTAGAGTTGGTTTTGGCTTTAAGAGAAAACACCACTTATAATCTATGAATAGGACAATCTTGAAGAATTGTTCTATGCTTATTAGTACAAGCCTTTAAAAGACTTAAACACATAAGAGTAGTTTTTGAGAGAACTTTTATCAAGAGAGAAGAGAGAAGAAGAGTATTTGTTTTGTTGCATGTTTTATTCCGACCAACCAAATTCAAATTCCATTTTCTAATTCGTTTACCGTTGGATCAGGCTAAAATTTTGAATTAGTGTTCATAACATCTTGATATTTGATTTGAATGGTGAAGATCGGATTTGGAAGCTAGTAGCACTTGATTTCGAGCCTCTAACAGCAGCTTCATTTTTGTGGATTCTCCTCTTTCTTCAATTGATTTGTTGTTGCTATTGTTGATCTGTGTTGACACTTGTTGTGTAGCAAATTTGGAGAACTTTTGTAAAATTCTTATTATTATAGTGGAGCTTTTTGGATCTTTTTTATCCCGTGATTTTTACCTTCGATTTGAAGTGTGTTTCACATTAAAATTTAGTGTGTTTTATCTTTTTTATTCTTGGGTTTTCTCTTCCTCGTCATAACAGTGGTATTAGAGCTTTGGTTATTTATCTAGGTTGTTACGAAATAAAGGCAAATATGAGCAATGGTATATTTAAATGGGATAAATTATAATGTTTGAAGAAGCAAGATGAAAGATTTATTGTTCGTGAAGAAGATGCATCTACTCGTTTTTGCTGCTCATAAACCCGAGAGTATATCTTATGAAGATTGAAATTTCAAGCACCAACAAATATGTAGATATATACAATAACGAGTTGAAAATAATGTTCGTAGCTATATTGTGAACGAGACACATGCGATATTATTATAGGAAAAGCTAGACACTCTTTATGCTTCAAAAATTAGGAACAACAAGTTGTTCCTGCTAAAGTAGCTGATAACTTTTAAATACAAGGAAGGCCCCATCCTTAATCACATACTTGATTTTTTTGATTTTTTGGGCGTCATTTATTACCTGTCTGGAATAAGAGTTAATTTTGATGATAAGATACAAGTACTTTGGATTCTTAATACTTTATTGGGAAACTCTTCGTGTTTCTTTGACAAATTCAGCTCTTGGGGGTAAGGTAACCGTGGAATATGCCAAGAGTGGTGTGTTAAACGAGAAAATAAGAAGAAAATCTCAGAGTTTGTCCTTGCAAGCAGATATCTTGGTTACCCAAGATCGGGAGAGAGATAGAACAAGAGGGTCGAGGAATAGAGATAAAAGAAGAAGTAAGTCAAGGTCCAAATACCATAATATTATATGTAACCGATGTGACAAGAAAGTACACATCAAAAGGTTTTGCCATAAGTTGAAGCAAGATATTAGAGAAGGAAAGAAAGTTAAAAATAACGAGAACAATGTTGTTGCTATTGTTCGAGATGATCTTTTTTGGCTTATGATGAAAACGTCATCAATTTGGTATCCCATGAGACGAGGTGGATAGTAAATTCTGGAGTTGCCTCACATGCCAAACCAAGAAAAGACTTTTTCTCATCTTATAAACGTTTTGATTCTGGAGTGCTAAGATGAACAATGATAGTAAAATTAAAGTGTTTGGTATCGAAAAAATTTATTTGAAAACTAATAATGGTTCAACATTAGTTCTTTAAGATATCAAGCATGCTCCAGACTTCCCTTTCAATTTGATCTCCGCGGGAAGATTAGACGATGAAGGTTATCATATGCTCTCATTAGTGGCCAATAGAAGCTCACCAGGGGCTTGGTAGTAGTGGCTCGAGGAGTTAAGTCTGGCCATTTATATGTGACACATGGCTCTATTCTTAATGACTCCATAAATCTGGTGAAAAGTTGTCACAACCCAAACTGATAGACCGCGATGGGTGCACGTGTCCTACCTGTCAAATACCCCTAAGCATGTGTCTAAGATATAAACCCGAATAACATTTGCTGAATTAAGAGAATAATATACATGAAGGAAACATGTCCAAAAATGCATACATGCATATACATACAACATATGTAGGGTGAGCCAACAAGGTCTCTATAGACAACTATATACCTCAAAACTAGAAGCCGGCAAGGTCACATACCATCCAACTAGACATACTGTCTACAGACTGCTAATAGAAACATAACTGTACAAAGACAGGAGTGAGCCACGTCATACCCATATATATATATATATATATATATATATATATATATATATATATACACAAGCATATTGTACCAAGAACAAAATCAACTCCAGATTAAGTGGAGCACGCCAACTCTGGATGATCAACGATCCTAAGAAGAGGGACCGTCAGCTTGCCCACCTACTGGGCATGAAATGCAGGCCCCGTAAAATAGGGCGATGTATGAAAAATGTATCGAATATGTAATACATGAAAATCTTTACGTAAAAGGTATAGATGAAACATGTAATAAAGAAATCCATTTGTAAATCTGAATAATTTTGTAAATTTTAAAACATTTAGAATGTTATGCACATGTATATAAATGTCGTATCATGTATGGGTATAAGTGTAAATAACATCATCAAGCCGCTGAGGACATCCCATCATATCATCTCGGCCACTGTGAGAAACATCATCAACATATACCAACTGATAGGTGGTGGTACGTATCTAACACTGTAACCTTTTTTCCATATCCCATATACATATTAATATGTGTATATAACGTTATCTGGTCATGGGTCCATGTATATGTATAGATGAATGAGATGCATGAAAAATATGTAATAATCTCAATATTCCTTCCGAATAAATTTTTTTAACTGTATATTGTTCTGAGACCCATGAATAGAAGATATAATAATATGTCACATAGGGAATCAAGAACACAGAGACCCCTAGTATTTCTACGAATAGAGTCATTTATGAAAATTGTGCATTTGTTCGTTTCTTCTGTATAACTTGGACCATGCCAAAAATAAAGAATAGATGGAATTCACACACCTAAAATAGAGAAAACTTCGTATAATATTCCTAAATATTACACTGTACTTTTTGAAATTGCAAAATTTTATGTTGCTACGATTCTAATCATTTACATTGGATTTTTTGCTAGAATTTCTTGCAAGAAGAACCTTGCTATGTTTTACTTTTGATTGTAATGTTTTGAAATGAAACTTCTGATTGTAATGTTTTGAAATGAAACTTCTGAAAGGTTTTTAGAGAATTTTGGTATTCAAAATGAAACTCGTTGAAATGTCTTACCTTGATTACAATAATGTTTGGTCTTGAATGTTGAAAGATTTTTAAATGTAGTATAGTGCATCTACACAACACCTAGTAAGAATGACTCTTAGTCATTTCTTTACGTGGCTGCCACATTTTTGGTTGCTTTATCTTATAGCTTATTTATTAATTAGGTAATATTCTGCTGCCCGGTGTTTAACTAATTACCCGCATAATTAAGATTTCTTTCAAATTATTTAAAATTATACTTATTTTTAATATATTTTATACATTATTGTATCACAGTCATATGGTACCTTGTGTAGTATTAGTCCATAATTATTGGATATTATCGCTCGATCCGCATTTTATCCTAAGTCGGGAACCTTCAACGAAACTCGTTTCTTTAATAGGGGTATCCTTTATATTCCATGACACTTACTTATCACTTGTTATATATAGCGCAAATACATTAACCTCGAGAAATCTCACCCCGAGTCTATGTCAATTATCTGAAGATAAAACTTTTAGTATACGAAAATGTGAGGTGTAACATCCTTTCCCTTTGGAAACATTCGTCCTCAAATGTTTAACTCTCCATAATCTATATAACCGTGGGCAGAGTCGCCTTTGAAACAACGCTACTATCAACTCTTGTAGAAACTCAATAATTTAACGCAACATAGGACCACAATCATCAATAACGACAATGGCCTCACACGACCAATGACAATAATTAACACAAGAATCTGTACACATATCGTAAGGTTATGATGTCTCTGTTGGACCCTTCTCTGGAGGAGGAAATAAGTAGGAATATCTAGATTTCATGTCTTCTTTACCTCCCAAGTCATTTCTTCCACATTGTTGTTTCTCCAAAGTACTTTCATGGAGGCTACTTCCTTATTCTATAGCTTGCGAATTTGTTGTTCTAGGACGGCAACCGGAATTTCCTTACAAACCAAGTCCTACGTAATTTGTACATCATCTGAGGGCACCACTCGGGTAGGATCTCCAAGCACTTTCGTAACATAGATAAGTGAAAAATCAGATGGACAGACTCCAATTTCGAGGGAAATTCTAACTCATAAGGTACTTGGCCCACTCTTTGAATGGTCCTATAAGGCCTAATATATCATGCGCTAAGTTTTCTTTTCTTGCCAAACCTCATCACACCTTTCATAGGTGAAATCTTTAAGAATACCGAGCTATCAACCCCAAAATTTAAATATCGTCACCACAAGTCATAATATGACTTCTAATGACTCTAAGCTATCAATAGTCAATCTCGGATCAGCTTTACTTTTTCTATAGCTTGTTGAACCAGGTCTGGCCCATATAATCAAGATTTTCCAACATCAAACCACCCTAAAGGCAGCTTACACTTATGTCCGTAAAGAGCTTCATATGGAGCCATTTGAATACTGGAATGGTAATTGTTATTATATGCAAACTCAATAAGCGACAGATGATCATCCCAGCTACCTTTGAAGTCTATCACACAAGATCGTAACATATCCTCCAATATCGGAATAGTACACTTATCTGTCTGGGGATGAAATGTTGTACTAAGACTTACTTGAGTCCCCAATACTTTTTGGAAGGACCTCCAGAAGATAATTGTTAATTAAGCTCCTATATTTAAGATAATAGATACATGGGCACCATACAATCGTACTATCTTCTTAATATAAAGCCTAGCATCATCATTTGAGGAATATGTAGTCCTAACAAGCAAAAAATAGGTTGACTTTGTAAGCCTATCAACAATCACCCATATCGAATCGAACTTGAACTGGGTACGAGGTAAGCCTACAGTAAAATCTATATTGATTATTTTCCATTTCCAAGTCAGAATCTCCATAGCATGCAATATCCACTGGGTTTCTGATGCTCAATCTTAACCTGGTGACAGTTAGGACATTGAGCAACAAACTACACTATATCCTTTTTCATTATTTCCTACCAATATACTTCCTTGATATCATGATACATCTTTGTCGCTCCGAGATGGATAGAATAACGAGAATAGTGAGTTTCTCCCATAACCTACCGATGAAGCCCTGCAACATTAGGCACACATAGTTGCCCTAGATATCTGAGGACCCCATCTTCTATAATTTCATACGGTGTCTTCTCCTTCAGAGGGGTGGTACCCCTAATATGATCCAACACAGGATCCTCGTACCGGTGTTCCTTTACTTGAGTTACAAAAGAGGATGTTGTCGTATCCTGAATATTAATTCCAATACCACCTGAGTCTAGTAACTAAACTCCAAGACTAACTAGCTGATGAATCTCATGTGCTATTACCCTCTTTTGTGGCTGTAATATGACATGCTACCTATAGATCTACAGCTAAGGTGGTCAGCTACTACGTTTGCCTTTCCCGAATGGTATAAAATATCAACGCAATAGTCTTTAAGTAACTCCAATCATCTCCTTTTACATAAATTCAATTCCTTTTGCTTGAAGATATATTGGAGGCTTTTATGATCCGTATAAATATCAACATGAATGCCATATAAGTAGTGCCTCCACATTTTTAGTGCATGAATCACCGCGACTATCTCTAGATCGTGGATCAGGTAGTTCTTCTCGTACTTTTTTAATTATCTAGATGCATAAGCTACAACCTTAATATGTTGCATCAGCACACAACCCGATATTGCCTGAAGCATCACAATAAATCACATAACCATTGGTCCCTTCTGGAGCATTAGAATCAGTGATGAAGTTAAAATGTTCTTTAATTCTCGGAAACTTCGTTACCAAGCATCAGTCTATTGAAATTTTGCTTTTTTCTGAGTCAACTTTGTCAAAAGTGCTGAAAGGGAAGAAAGTCCCTCTACAATTCTCCTGTAATAATCTGCCAAACCGAGAAAGCTATGAACCTCCGTCGGTGTTGTGGGTCTAGGCCAAGTCTTCATTGCCTCAATCTTTTGTGTATCCACCCGGATGCCTTCCCGAAGTTATATTCCCAAGGAAAGCTACAGAGTTTAACCAGAATTTAAATTTAGAGAATTTTGCATACAACTTCCCTTTTTGTAGAGTTATGAGTACAATATAGAATGATCTGCATGTTAAGCCTCTGAACGAGAATACACCAATATATCATCGACAAATACAATTACGAACAAATCTAAAAAGGTCTTAAACACATGGTTCATCAAATCCATGAATACTGCAGGGAAATTGGTCAAATCAAATGATGCAACATGAAACTCAAAGTGCCTGTATCTGGTTCTAAATGTTGCCCTCGGAATATCTTCCTCCTTAACCCTTACTTGATGGTACCCGGACCTTAAGTCCATCTTTGAAAAACACTTGGCACCTTGCAAACGTTCAAATAAATCATCAATCCTCGAAAGAGGGTACTAATTCATTATTGTAGCCTTATTTAACTGTCTATAATCAATACACATTCGTAAGGAACCATCTTTATTCCTCACAAATAACATAGGTGCTCCCCATTAAGATTTGCTAGGTCTGATAAAGCCTTTTTTGAGCAAGTCCTTTAGTTGTTACTTCAACTCTTTCAGCTCTATGGGGGCCATTCAATAGGGAGGAATAGACATAGGATGAGTATCTGGTAGTCGATCAATAACAATCTCAAATTCTCACTCTAGCTGGAGACCCAAAATCTCATCGAGAAAAACATCGGGAAACTCTTAACCACAGGGATGGACTGAACGGTTGGTGACTCTACTTTCACATCCTGAACCCGAACTAAGTGATAAATACAACCCTTTCTGATCATCTTCCTTGCCTTGAGATAGGAAATAAATCTACCTCTTGGAGATTCCATATTACCTTTCCACTCCAAACAGGCTTCCCTGGAAATTGAAATCGGACTATCTTTGATCTACAATCAACGTTGGCATGACAAGAAGCCAACCAATCCATACCCATTATAACATCAAATTGTACTATATCTAACTCGATGAGGTCTTCTATGGTAGATCAACCATGAACTACTAGTATACAACCCCTATATACTTGATTAGCTATCGTCGAGTCTCCAAGAGGTGTATACACCTCAAAAGATTTAACCAATTTAGGTTTTATTTCAAGCTTACTTGCAACTAAACGGAGTAACGTATTTTAAGGTGGAACCTGGGTCAATCATTGCATATATATCATATGAGGAGACTGATAATATATATGTAACAACATTAGACGATAACTCTTGGTCTTGTCGTCCTGCCCACACATAAATACGATTTTGAGGAGTACTCGAGCTAGATGCTCCACCACTGCCTCTACCACTACTCCTTGTTTTTTATGGACCTTGACTAGGGCACGTACTGATGATGACGAACCAACTACAGATCCCCCTGGCTGAGCCATAGTTGCATCACCTCTTGTTGAACAATCCCTTATAAAGTGGCCCGAATAACCACAAGTACAATAAATACCCAATCCCATACACATTGCCCACCATGTTGCTTACCACGCTGAGCACATCGTAGCAAGGATGGCCTCATCTGATTTGACTCACCCTTATATTGAGAATATGAGGCCTTGAAATTCTAACCAGACCCTGAATATGTGGACAATCTCTTATCTCTAAACTGAGGGGGGTGCGCTAGCCAATGGCTGGGCTGGATACCTCAGGTACTGTTGCCTATGACCACCTCGAAACTCACTAGAAGAACTCAAAGACCTTGCTCTCTTATTATGGAACCTATCATGCTCACAATCGGCCCTATGTTCTGCTTACACTCCTCTACACCCTGAGTATACACCTGAATACAAGAAATATCCATGTCCGGCTGAAATGAGATCGACATACAATCGTTAAGTAAGTGCGGCTCTAATCCCATCACGAATCGGTGAACTCGAACTTCCATCTTAGATACTATAGTGGGTGCATACCTAGCCAAAAAATCTAATTGAATTGTACTCCCGAACACTCATGTTGCCCTACCAAAGGGTCAAGAACCTATCAACTCTGGCATGTCTAAGCTCTGGTGGCAGATAATGACGAAGAAAAGCTTCTGTAAACTCCTGCCACACTGCTAGAGGGGCATCCTCAGCTCTGCATAAATTGCAAAGACTCATACCAATTAACTGCAACATCTCGGAGTCTATAGGAAGCTAGCTTAACTGACTCAGTCACAATGGCCTTCATTAACCTTAACGTCCTCTGCACTCTATTAATAAATACTTGAGGATCCTGGTTTGGATCTGCACCAGTGAATACCAGATGCTCTAAATTAATAAAGTCTCGAACCCTTGCACTGACGGACCTATCTGTATGACAAATACCAACTTCCTAACGTCGAGCCTGTGCAGCTACTAATCGGGTTAATAGTTGAATATCATCTCTCATCTCCTAACCCGGTGTATCTAGCTGAGGTGCTGAATGTACAAGGGCGGGTGCTGGAGTTGGTACCCCTCGGAGCTCTTCTAGAAAGGGGGGTATGTGAATTTAGAGATGCAATCTCACTATGAGACTCTCCCCGACCCTTTCTAACTCGTGGCACTCGACTAGTAGTCTCACCAGCCCCGGACTTTCCCTCTGGGCGGTTGTAGTCTTTAGAGGCATCGCATAAAATATAATATGTCATTAGGAACATGAATTCTTATATTGCACAATATAAGATAAGAAGAGAGGATAACATCGTATATGTCCTGTAGCCTCATCTATATAAGTGTGGTGCACAACACACCCATAAACAAGACTCTCTATACATGTTCTGTAGACAACCAAAGGATAGAACTGCAATAGTATCACTTTTTCGTGACCCCAATCGATAGGCCGCGACAAGTGTCCACGTCCTACCTATCAAACACCCCTAAGCATTCTTCTAAGATATAAACCTGAATAACATCTACTGAATTACGAGTATAATATACATGAAGGAAAACTACCCAAAAAGGCAAACATATATATACGTGCAACAAACATAGGGCGAGCCGACAAGGCTGCAATAGACAACTATATACCTCAAAACTGGAAGACTGCAATGCCACATATCATCGAACTAGACATACTATCTACAGACTTCCAATAGAAATATAACGGTATGAAGACGGGACGGATATATATATATATATATATATATATATATATATATATATAACATGTCGTATCAAGATCAAAAGTAGCTCTAGATCAAGTGAAGCACGCCAACTCTCGCTAATCAAAGATCCTAAGAATGGGGACCATCAGCTTGCCTACCTGCACCTCCGGGCATGAAACGCAGGCCTCGTGAAATAGGGCATCAATACAAAAAATGTACGAAGTACGTAAGGCATGCAAAGCTGTACATAAAAGGCATAGATGAAATATGGAAAAGAAATTCATCTGTAAATCTGAATAACATTGTTAATTCTGAAACATTTATAATATTATGCACGTGTATATAAATATCGTGTCATACATGGGTATAGGTATAATATATATATGACATCTGGTCATGGGTCAATGTATATGTATAAATGAATGAAATGCATGAATAATATGTAATAATCTCAATATTCCTTGGAGATAAACTTTTTCAACTGAATTTTATTCTGAGATCCATGAACAAAAGATATAATAATATGTCACATGGAGAATCAAGAACACAAAGACCCATAATATTTTTATAAATAGAGTCGTTTATGAAAATTGTGCATTTGCTCGTTTCTTCAGTATAACTTGGACCATGCCAAAAAGAAATAAGGGGTGGCCTTAACATATCTGGAGTAGGGAATACTCCATATAATTTTCTTGAAGATTAAACTGTACTCTTTTTGGCATGATCCAAGTTATACAGAAGAAACAAGCAAACACATAGTTTTCATAAACGACTTTATTCGTAGAAATACTAGGGGTCCCTGTGTTCTTGATTTCCTATGTGACATATTATTATATTTTATGTTCATGGGTCTTGAAATAATACACAGATGAAAAAGTTTATCCGGAAGGAATATTTAGATTTTTACATATTTTTCATGCATTTCATTCATTTATACTTTCCCCAGACCCCACTAGTAGAATTTCACTGGGTCGATGTTGTTGTTCATTCATTTATACATGTACATTGACCCATGATCAGATAGCATTATATATATATATATATATATATATATATATATATATATATATATATATATATATATGTATATATATATATATGTGTGTGTGTGTGTGTGTATGTACGGGATATGAGAAAAAGGTTACGGCGTAATATACGCACCACCACCTGATCAGTTAGTATATGTTGATGATGTTGCCCACACTGGCCGAGATGATATGATGAGACGCCCTCAGTGTCTTGATGATGTTATATATACCTATACCCATGCATGACACGACATTTATATAAACGTGCATAACATTATGAATGTTTCAGAATTTACAAAGTTATTTATATTTACAGATGGATTTCTTTATCTCATGTTTTATCTATGCCTTTTACATATAGATTTTCATGCGTTACATACTCAGTACATTTTTTGTACTGATTCCCTATTTCACCGGGAATGCGTTTCATGCCCACATGTGTAGGTAGGCAAGTTGATGGTCCCCTTTTTAGGATCCTTGATCAGTGGGAGTTGGCGTGCTCCACTTGATCTGGAGCTGCTTTTGATTTTGGTATGATACTCTTGTATGCATATATGGGTATGGCGCTGCTCAATCCCGTATTTGTACAGTTGTATTTCTATTAGAGGTCTATAAACAGTTATGTACAGTTGGATGATATATGTCCTTGCCAGCTTTCTGTTTGGGTATACATTTGTCTATTGTAGCGTTGTCAGTTCGCCCACTATAATCCACATTTATACGTATATATGTCTTTTGTACAGGTTTCCTTCATGTATTTTATTCTCATAATTCAACATATGATAAT
Source organism: Nicotiana benthamiana (assembly GCA_034376525.1). Taxonomy (NCBI): domain Eukaryota; kingdom Viridiplantae; phylum Streptophyta; class Magnoliopsida; order Solanales; family Solanaceae; genus Nicotiana; species Nicotiana benthamiana. The sequence goes on from CM067325.1 coordinate 8,923,310, forward strand.
TAGGTTTATAGCTTAGACACATGCTTAGGGCGGTTCGACAGGTAGGACTCGAGTACCTATCGTAGCCCTTTGATTTGGGTCATGACATATGTATCCATTGTTTAGATTGCAAACACAATAGGGTTTTCTTTCATAGCCATCCTTCTTTAAGAAAGCCGGATTTATTAGAGCTAGTACACTCTGATTTGTGTGGTCCTTTTAAAGTAAAGTCAGAAGGTGGTGCACTTTACTTTGTGACCTTCATTGATGATCATTCTCGTAAGCTTTGGGTGTATCTAAAGATCAAAAAATTATTATTTTTAAGAAATTTTAGGCCTTAGCTGAGAGATAGACGGGGAAGAAGTTAAAATGTATTCGCACTGACAATGGTGGTGAATATGTGGTCCCTTTGATGACTATTGCAAGGAACAAAGAATTCGTCATCAGAAAACTCCGCCCAAGACGCCTCAATTGAATGGCTTGGCAGAGAGGATGAATTGAACTCTAGTTGAGAGAGTTAATGCTTTCTTTCAGAGGCTAAACTTATAAATATATTTTTGGGCGGAAGCACATAATAATATTGCCTATGTTATCAATTTGTCTCATGGTGTTGCTTTGGATGGTGATGTCCCAAATAAAGTTTGGGTTGCCAAAGATTTTTCTTATGATCACCTCAGAGTTTTTGGGCGTAAAGCTTGTGTGCATGTTCCTAAAGATGAGAGATCGAAATTGGATGTCAAAATTAAGCAGTGCATCTTTATCGGTTATGGTCAAGATGAGTATGGGTATCGTTTTAACAATCTAGTTGACAATAAACTTTTTGGAAATCGCGATGCAATATTCTTTGAAGACCAGACTATTGAAGATATTGACAAAGCTGAGAATATAGATTTTCAGAGTAATGAGAGTTCAGTTAATATTGATCCATTTTCTATTGCTAAGGCACCTATTGCACATGAAGGAACCTGAGACAATGATGGAGATAGTGATCAAGATCAAAATGATCATCATGGTATAGATGTTATAGTTTATGAAGTTATATGGTTGGTCAACAACCAATTCCTAATCAGGTAACTAATTTAAATTCCTCTGAAACCTCTCTTAGAAGATCTACAAGGGAGAAGCAAAAATCCATGCAGTATCCTCCTGATGAGTATGTACTTTTGACTTACCTGGGAGTACTCAGAGATATGATGAAGCCATGTAAGATACTCACAAAGATCAGTGAATAGAAACCATGGAAGATAAGATGAAGTCACTCCATGAGAATGGCACATATGAGTTAGTGAAATTCCCGAAATGTAAGAGAGATTTATCTAATAAATGGATATTTAGAATAAAGCAGAATAACTATACCTCTACGCCTAGGTACAAGTCCAGGACAGTTGTTAAAGGTTTTGTCCAGAAGAAAGGAGTTTGACTTTGATAAAATTTTCTCCCATATTGTAAAGACGTCTTCTATTCGTGTGGTTCTAGGCTTGGCCTGAGTCTAGACTTAGATGTTAAGCATATGGATGTCAAGACTGCTTTTTTTTCATGGTGATTTAGATGATGAGATTTATATGGAAAAGCCTAAGGACTTCGTAGTTAAGCTTGCATATAACCATGCATTTTGCAGAAAATTAGCATGCATGAAGCCTGTCAATAGTTCCTCTACTTGAAGACAAATTTGGCCCCTTGGCTAGAGTGGGACTTTGTTGGGCCCATGTGCATGTTGTCCAGCCAAAGTCCCAATGGCCTAATCCTATTCTCTTTTGGTTTCCGTACCTATTCGGAATTGGATTTGGTATTTATTCCTATTTGGAGTTGGTTTTGGCTTTAAGAGAAAGCACAACTCATGATCTATAAATAGAAAAACCTTGCAGAATTGTTCTATGCTCATTAGTACAAGCTTTGAAAGACTTAAACATATAAGAGTGGTTTTTGAGAGAACCTTCATCAAGGAAGAGAGAAGAAAAGTATTCGTCTTGCTGCATATTTTATTCTGACCAGCCAACTTCAAATCTCATTTTCCGATTTGTTAATCGTTGGATCGGGCTGAAATTTTGACTGAGTGTTTGTAACGTCTTGGTCTTTGATTTGAACAGTGAAGATAGGATTTGGAGGTCCATAGCATCTGATTTTGAGCCTCGAGCAACAACTTCATTTTTGTGAATTCTTCTTTTTCTTCAATTAATTTGTTGTTGTTATTGTTGCTTTGTGTTGCCACTTGTTGTGTAGCCAATTTGGAGAACTTTTGTAACTCTCTTATTGTTATAGTGGAGCTTTTTGGATCTTTGTGATCCCATAATTTTTACCTTCGAATTGAAGGGTTTTCCACGTTAAAATTTGGTGTCTTTATCTTCTTTATTTCGGGTTTTCCTCCTCCTCATCATATCAAAAACATGTTTCAATGAGATGTGATTACATATCATAATTCCAATTGTAGCTATAACTTTCTACAACTTGTTTTCATGATAGTATTTGGACTAGCTTGTGTGTACCTCAACTATTTTATCGTATATATACTATCTCTCATCAGCACATATACCGAGTAACTCTTGCTCAACAAAACTTAGGTAGATTGGAACATAATAGTATTGTTGAACCCTCTACGTTTGATGTAGATAATGTTGAGCTGTTGTCCCATGGCAACATAAAGTTTCAACTAGCCCGGAGGATAAACCAGTCAACATACAAAGTATACACGATAAGAGTCAGACGTGGGATCTTAATGTGCCATCAAAATTGGTAAAATGTTCCAATTCTTCCAGTTATTCAAGCGTCTTGGGGTAAATTGCACTTTTTGGTTCCTAAATAATGAGTAGCTCAATTTCACTTTAGTCCCAACCCGATAAGTAACACAGTTTACTTTCAATTCACCTAAATAAAAGAAAACTTTAATACTTCGCTAAACAAAACCATTTAGCAATCTCAACATCTTATGACTAATTAAGTACTTAATTCTTATATTATATGGGTCAAAATTTGATCATAGTGTTCGACCAAGCTGGGATCTCACCTAGGTGGCGAAATCCTTGGTGAGATGGCGAAGGTCACAACGGTCAACCTTGGGGTCAAATCATCGGCGGCGCATGTTAAGTCGTTGATGTACTCGAGTAACGACAAAAAGGTCCGTCGCAGAAGATCATGTTGGTCAAAGACCACTGAATAAAAGTTCCAGGAGCTCTATATATAGGGAAAATTCTCTGAAAATGGGAGCGGTACTTTCCCTCTCTACTCTCCCTCTTATAACTTCTCTTTATTAAGAATGTAAACTCATTTTATCTTCTTAGCTGAGATAAGATGATGACATCCCTAAATCTGGGATGTTTCTACCTTTTACGATTTCTCACTATATACTTTAGTCTAAAGTCGATTATGCTTGGCATAGATTTACCTTTCCTATTATCGATAACTGAAGTTGACAAAAGAGTACTAAACTTTTTGTTTAAACAATTTGGCGCCGTCTGTGGAGATCTCTTAGCCAAATTCTTTAGTTTCCTTCAGATCCAAAATCGGTGAAACGTAATTACCTGCCAGAAAGAGTGGTAAGTAAACCTCACGTGCTAATCTAGATTGTGATGCTACATATAAGCAGAAGTTACAACCAACATCCACGCAAAGTCCACAAGAGGCGACACCTACTACACAATTCTATAAAATAATGAGCACATCCTATCGTGCTTTGACATCTCCCCCCCCCCCCATACCGGATGGCCCATAACAAGCTAAGGCGAACCCAACTCACGCGGAGCTAGAGCACAAAAAAGAGGGGGAAGGAGAGCTAAATACAACCATCGAATCTAAAAACCACCATCTCGTCAACCATTTAAACGCCAGGCAGAACGAGCAACACTATAAGTCTACCCTCGTTCACTGACTCATCGGATCGAGGTAAGGAAAATCTCATGTTGGTTTACCTTCTGTTTTTTTCTTAAACAGGAACACAAGCGCTGCAAGGGAAAGTGAGAAAATGAGCATTCCAACTAGAGAATGGGAAACTACTACAAAATAACTGGAATATTGCCCATCCCAGACACTTAAACTTCTGGAAAATGACGTCCCTTAAGTCGTACTCCCTCTCCCTCACCTAGGTATTATCTCAATTAGGTTTTCTCGGTTAGGTTTTAACCGAGTCGATAAGGGGGACGTCACTGAGTTCAAAAGTATAATTCATCGCCTCGCCTGCCAATGACATCTCCATGCCAGAAGACGAAAGAACTAGATAGGGAAATTTCAATATATACATAAAACGTACGTTAGCAAAATTACAACGATTTATACTCTCCAACATCACACTCTCCGATGCAAAAAAACTTAAGCAAACTGGGAGCCACCTAAGAAATGCAGGAGTTAAGAACTGGGACTCACCCAGGAAATGCATAGGTTGAGCAAAAAACTGAGACTCCCCCAGAGGACACCCGGAACTCTCCAAAAACTTGGACTCCCCCGGAGAACACTTGAAACTCTCTAAAAAACTGGGACTCATAGCGGGTTAAGATTTTGACATCAGCTCGAGATAACAACCCTACGGCCAAGGGACATCGACAAAATAGAAGAGTTTGAACTCGCTCGAAATGCAGTGGGTTAACATTTCAACTAGCTCAAAGTAACGCCCTTACGACCAAATGTCATTGCCAAAATAGAAGAGTTCGACCTCGCTCGAATTATAACGGGTTAACATTTTGGCTCGCTCGAAATAACACCCCTACGGCCTAGGGCCATCTTCAAAATAGAAGAGTTTGACCTCGCTCGAATTGTAACGGGTTAACATTTCGAATCGCTCAAAATAACACCCCTACAGCCAAGGGCCATCGCCAAAATAGAAGAGTTTGACCTCGCTCGAATTGCAACAGGTTAACATTTTGACCAACTCAAAATAACACCCCTACGACCAAGGGCAATCGCCAAAATAGGAGAGTTCGACCTCACTCAGATTACAACGGGTTAACATTTCTACCAACTCGAAATAACACCCTTATAGCTAAGGGTCATCGTCAAAATAGAAGAGTTAGATCTCGCTCGAATTGCAACAGGTTAACATTTTGACTAGGTCGAAATAACACCCCTACGGCGTCAAAACAGAAGAGTTTGACCTTGCTCGAATTGCAACAGGTTAACATTTCGACCAGCTCGAAAAAATACCCCTACGGCCAAGGGCCACCGCCAAAATAGAAGAGTTGGACCTCGCTCGAATTGCAACGGGTTAACATTTAGACCAGCTCGGAATAACACCCCTACAGCCAAGATCCATCACCAAAAATAGAAAAGTCCGACCTCGCTCAAATTGCAACGGGTTAACATTTCGACCAGCTCGAAATAGCACCCCAACATCCAAGATCCATCGCCAAAATAGAAGCGTTCGACCTCGCTCGAATTTCAAAGAGTTAACTTTTCGACCTATTCAAAATAACACCCCTATAGCCAAGGGTCATCGCCAAAATAAAAAATTGACCTCGCCCAAATTGCAACAGGTTAACATTTCGACCAGCTTGAAATAACGCCCCTACAGTCAAGGGCAATCGCCAAAATGAAAAATTTAACCTCGTGCGAATCGTAACGAATGATATCTCGACGCTAGCTCGAAATAACATCCCCACGAAAAAAAGGCCATCGCAAAAGGAAAATTTCGACCTCGCTCGAATTCAATAACGCATTGGAAACTATGGGTCATTGCTTACATTTTTCCTTCTACTTACTAAATCCAAGTTCGACCTCGCTCGAATATATATATATCTATATATATATATATATATATATATAAGAAAAGTCCGACTTCGCCCAAATCAACGACAGTTTGATCCCACTCAAAATGATCAAGTCAAGACTAACTTCGTCCAAAACAACGAATCCATTATATCACCTCGCTTGATTCAAGGGTGAATCTTCTTAAAGGGACAAGTCACAAGTCAATCTCGAATAAATAGGATAATCAAATGAGACTCCGTTTGGACTCGCACGATGAAGTCCTACCCAGTCTGGTTAAAAGTGGTTTCCTTGAAAAATTCAGGAATTCACCATACAGAAATCCGAAAGTTTATGCCAAAGAGATGTAAAGCAAAAGAGAAGGGGGAGAAATACAAAGGATGTACAACTATTTTATTTAAACAGTTGCACAAATGGCCACAGATTACACACGGCTAACACCGATCCAGTACAAAAAAATCAACAAAGAATGACAAACAAGAAAAAATGACAAATATAAACAACCTTTTTACTCGGCGTCATCACTACCGTTCTCCTCATCGCCATCTGCAGGAAACCCTTCTTCTGCATCGACATCCTCGCCGACCTCCGCTGTTGCAAGATCGTAACCACAATTAACATGATCCTCTCGTGCCTTCACCCGAGCTCCTTCATAAGAGGCCTCATATACATTGACCGATTCCCAAAAACTTTTATATATGTCACAATAGGATTTGACATGGACCCAAAGCTCGAGAAAATGGCGAGGAACATTGATGGAGGCGGATTCAACTTGGGCCAACAATTGTGCCATTTCGGTCTCAAGAACAGCGACCCGATCTCCCAAGGTTGAAGCTTCCTGATCAATCTCGCCAATACGCTTCTCGAGTTTCACCTCCCTAAGGCTGATGCCCTCACCGAAGCCGACAACCAAGCACTCTCAGCGCTCTCCAACTCGGAGACCTTCCTCTCTAGCTCGATTAATTTCCCCCATCCACTCCGAACTCAAAGCTTTGACTTTGATAGCATAATGATCCAATTCGGATTGAACGACCGCACCTTCGCCTGAAGATGTTCACACTCTATGAAAACCTTTTTGCCCAACTCAAGTTTCTACGTCCTTTACATGAAGTTGCTCCTCATGATCGTTATTCCTACAAATAGCCTGCATCAGTTCCTGATCCCCCATCTCAAGTTCCTTGCCGATAGATTGGTTACCGGCACTCACCCTTAGTCGTTCGTGCATCTCATTGCACCTGTTTTGGCAATACCGAGCTTCTCCAACATTATCAAAAAACATTTTGCCCCGAGTATCAGCCTTGTGAGCACTTTCGATCTCCACCATGTACGTCTGGAAGATGAAAAGAGTTGGTAAACACCAAGGGCGCCAAAGATAAAAGGAACACAGAAAAAGAGGGAAAATTTACCCTCAATCCCATAGTGGCTGCTTCATGCATCAAATCAACGTCACGGATGTTCAGAAGAGCCTCAAACTTTGCGGTAGAGCAAAAAAGGTCAAATTGCGGTACCAGGTCCTCCGCGTCCCCTAGAAGGTTAATCTCTAACAGGATCTCAAGTATACGAGACAGACCTCTCCCCTTACCTTCGTATGAGTAAGGTCTTCCTAGAACATCCTCACATCATCATGATCAAGCAGATTCAGATTTGTAGCCGTCGACCATGACACCCTTTCCCTTTTCTATGGCTGAGGAAGAAGCACAACACGGTTCGGAAAACGAAGGCCCGCCTAAAGTGGCAACAACAGCCTCGGGATCCCGACTCATAGTCTGTTGATCAATCATAATGGCTAAAGTCTCTACCATCGGGTTGGTTACAGTCACCGGGTCTACCTCTGCGGACAGGTTAGCATCACGCCCCATTCTAGCCACCGTCAAGGGAAGGTCGCCTCTGAACATATTGCGACTGAAGGATCTATTTCGTACTCTACTCTTCGTCTCTTTGACGGACCTTCCCCGTCCTCAGCATGGGAAGGCTTACCCGTTGAGCGGGCAGTAGGAGTCGGAGCCCTAGATTGGGAAACAGTTTCCTTGCACACAACTCTGATCCTAGGTTCAACTTGAGCAACCCTCGTCGTAGGTCGGACAACAGATCTTGGTACGGGCCAAGTAGAAGACGACGGCTGACAGAATGCAAGTGGAGGAGCCCTCACCCTTCGCAGTGTCATTGATAACAGTAATAGTCGTATAAGAAACAAAGTCAACTTGTAAGGCGAGAAATATAAGTTGTGGCAAGTCTACTTACCAGTTAGAGGCTTACGTCTATATTTCTCATAAAAGGACACCCATTCGCGAACTTCCTCCATATGAGGAAGAATGCATTCAACCATTCACAGATATCGTGAACGATCGGAGGGGATAGTCTCGTGGTTGCAAAAGGAAAAGAGATTTAATATTGCGAAAAAAAAAAGCAGTCGACCATCATTCCGCCAGAAGATAAACTTACGTGAGAAGTTCCACCTCTTAGGGAACCCTGCAGAGTCCGCACAAGGTGCTCAGTCCGCACATTAAAATAGTTTTCGTAGAAGTGACGATTGGCTCTATCGTCCATCTTCACTACCAGACTCTTCGTTCCTCGATAGCGAATGTGGATCATCGTGCCTCAAATAAGTTGAAGGGCAAAAATATTGAGCATATGCCCCAAAGTGATCTCTCGACCGGCGAGCTCAGCGACCTTGAGCAGCATGAGGAACAGTTTATATAAGTACGGCAAAAGTTAAGACGGACATACCTTATAGAAACGGCAGAAATCTACCACCAATGGAGGGAGAGCAAGCGTATACCTGTCAATAAAAGGATATGCGTAGAAAGAACAATATCCTAGGCGGTCGAAATATGTAATATCATCTGATCTCAACATGGTGTGGAATCCCTCACTTGGTCTTGAGTTGCGCAATTTCCGTTTCAACCATAATGGAGGAAACATACTCTAGTTCCTCTCTAGCAGTGCTGTTGAAATCGGTCCACGATTATCCCGGACGGGGCTATATTTTGGCTGTTGAAGGAACCCTCTCGTCCTCTACCAATTCTACTCCTCGGGGAGCAAGAGCATTATTTTCCAGCGTCGGAACTGCGGCAAGCACGGGAAGAAATACCGGCCATTTACCTCGATTGAACAGAACGAATCAGCAAAGGGAGTAAGAGGGAAAACGGTAATGTCAATTTCCCACTAACAGGAGAGCGAATCGAAAACCTGAAGTATCGGAGAAGATGAAGACTCGCAAAACTCTATTAATAAATTTAAAAAGTATGCCAATAGAATATATTTTTCCCTTATTTAAAGGAACATAAATGCCCCGAGAGGAAAACTCAAGAATCGCCAATCAAAACTGATAGGTATGAGAAACGGTTCAATCCACAGGAAACGTGGGTCATACTGGCAGTAACTATGAATGACGTTTGGAATAAGCACAATGGTCCAACTCCAAACGGATGCGACAATCCAAAGGCATCACTGAAGCGGTGCTCCATCGCCTCGATCTAAAAGTCTCACCCAAGGCGTTTAGTTAGATTTCTCCTAACCTTTAAATTGACAGAATTCGCGCATCGAGCCCGCTGAGGGACAACCTCGACGGACGGAGGGACTAATTGTATGGGTCAAAACTGACCATAGTGGTCAACTAAGCTGGGATCTCTCCAAGATGGCGAAATGGCAAAGTTTACCACGACCAACCTTAGGGTCAAATCATCGGTGGCGTATGTTAAGTCGTTGTTGTACTTGAGCAACGACGAAAAGGGCCGTCACAGAAGATCATGTTGGTCAAAGACCACTGAATAAAAGTTCCCGGAGCTTTATATAGAGGGAAAATTCTCTTAAAAGAGGGGCGAGACTTTCCCTCTCTACTCTCCCTCTTGTAACTTCTCTTTGTTTAGAATGTAAACTAATTTTATCTTCTTGGCGGTGATAAGATTATAAAATTGATAATCTAGGTTGTTTCTACCTTTCATGATTTCTCAGTATATACTTTTAGATCTGAAGTCAATTATGTTTGGCTTATATTTACTTTTCCTATTACCGATAATTGAAGTTAACAAAAGAGTACCATTTTTTGTTCAAACATATATGCCTGGTAGATTACTGTCCTCGGATGATGGACAAATCACAAATCGCATTTGTTTAGTATAGGCATAGCCCATAGATCTTTAAAAATTACTCCCTACGTTCCAATTTACGTGAATATATTTGATTGTGCTCGAAATTTAAGAAAAAATGAAGACTTTTAGAATTTGTGGTCCTAAACAAGTCAAAAAAGGGTCTAGAGTATTTGTGTGGTTATAAAAGCTTTTATTATTTATTTATTTTTGAAATCTAAAAAAATTACTTATTTTTTAAACACAAATAAAAAGCTAAAATATTACTTACTCCGGACCGAAGGGAGTACTGCTTTTACACGATACAAAAGTTGAATTAATTGATCAGCGATATTTTGCAATGTCTTTAATTAATTAATAAACCAACTACGAAGAAAAACGAAAGCTAGCCGTTTGGTAACGCACACAAACATTATTGTAATTTCTGATGTAGTACGAAATTAAGAAACGTCAGAAGTGTTAATTATGTATGTTAAAAGAAGCTAGCCACTTAATAATGGTCCAATTCTTTTATATTACATACATCTTGGCTTCACATCTACCTGAGCATATTCGTTATTATCTTGAATACAAGGTCATTCCTACTTCAATAAACAAGTATATCTGAAGAATATAAACATCCAAAACTCCAAAATTATGCAACTTAAAACATGTAATTTAATAAGTATGTCGAAACAAAAAAAACTATATCTAACATTCACATTCCACATGCCGCACAAAAATTTTTAAAAGAAAAACAATAAATAAGAAACAGAAACCTACTAGACTCTAATCTAATCATCTTTTTAAATCAGTCATCAAAACAAGCTCGAGCTGATCTACCGGTATATTGTACACGTGTCCTAATCCAGACCATCCATTTCTGGCGACTTGATCAACGGCTGCAACCCAGTGTTAGTTCCAATCCAATATCGCTCTCATCCAGCTTAGCCAATGAGGCTTCAACAGTCTCCACCGAGCTGCTGCCAACGTCACCGCTCTCTCCTTCCAGCTGTTGGCTCAGACCCGAGTCGCGGCTCGGCGATCCCATGGCTTCCTCCTTATGAGACCAGCTCCACATGACCCGAGCCGCATCATCAACCTCAGGCGACTGATTCCTCTGTTGCATCTTAGCCGACACGCGCTTAAACTTGGTTCGCATCTTCACCTTGTGCAGATCGGGAGTTAAATCATTTTCCTTGGACACGTGGCGAATGTCACATGCTTTAAGGGATGGGCATACGCTATTTACAGCCGAGTCAGGAGAAAGTTTTTCCATCGACGCGCCGCTTAGAACGGCTTCAACAGCTGCTTGACAAAGTTGCCAGTTACCAGAGGTTAACAGACCAGTGGAACCATAAATGGGATTTACAATACGTCCACATGCTTCATACAACAAAGATCTGAAGATAGCAGGACGTAAATGGTCAGGCCCAGAATTGATGAGATTGAGTAGACCAGCACGGCCGTAGAACTTAGCGAGAAAAAGGGTAGCGTTGGATTGTGATTCAGGGGATTTGATCCATTGAAGACAGGGTTTGATAGAGCATTGTTCATTGCAGCCTTTTCGGAGGACCCGGCATCCATTACAGCTTAAACGCATAGTTTAATATCACTATAGGATTTGAATAAGTTGTACTATGGTTTTTGGGAGTCGTATGGGGAAGAGTTTTATATGGAGAAGGAGATGAGTTTTCCATGTGAAGGGGGAATTGTAGTTTATAAGGGGCGCTGCAAGTGGTTTCACAAATAATGGTATCCTGGGAAATCTCAAATCTCTTTGGCTGTTTCAAGTCTTTGCCGAAAACCTCATTCACCTACTTTTGTAATCTCCAATTTACCCCTAGTCCTTTTATGGAGAAACTTCAGCATCATCATTAATTATATCTTACTTCTAAATTAATTGGCTGTGGTATATAGTAGTAAATCATTTATCCCGACATTACAATTCAGATTATTTTTTACGTTGAATTTTTTGTGACTAAATCTTAGCATAGTTGAAGAAGCAAAATTTCATATCTTTTTTCAAACTGTTCAATATTTTTTTATTCATAAGATAGTTCATGTTGTTATCTTGTTTTATGTAGTGATCCACGAATAAAATTGTATTCTATCTCCATTTGCATATTTGCTAATCTTTTCTCGCGACATTAAATATATATATCCTCTAAGGATAAATAAGCAAAGTTCCATCTCTTTTTTCATATTGTTCAGTATATTATTGTAAATAGAATAGCTACATGTTGTTATCTTGTTTTATACATCATTTATCTAGTATCCACAAATATAGAATTGTACTCTATCTCCGGTTGTGATCTTTGTTAACCATTTCTACATTAAATATATATCATCTAGTCAAGGAGGGCTATAAATATATTATAACGATTCGATCGGTCATTTTGAATTTTAACACGTCGTTCGGCAGTTTGAGGTCATGAGCAGCTTCACTTCAGGTATTATGACTTGAATGCAGGGTCGGAATTAAATTTCGGGAAGTTCGAAGTTGATTTGGAAAGAGAATTCTCATTTCAGAAGCTTTAAGTTGAAAGAATTAATTAATATTGGATTTTCGAGTAAACGACCTTGGAATCCGAGTTTGAAGGTTCCATCAAGTTCGTATGATGATTCCGGACTTTGGTGTATGTCCGGATAGGGTTTCGGGTGATCCGGGAGCGTTTTGGCGCCTATTGTGGAAGTTAGTATTTTTGGAAGAATTTCATAAATTTGGGTTGGAGTGCATTTCAATGCTATCGATGTCCTTTTGGGATTACGAGTATGGGAATAGCTTCGTGTGGTGATTCTGGTATTGAACACGCGATCGGAAGTGAATTCGGAGGTCCGTAAGTCATTTTGGAGTCATTTGGCTAAAGATAGAAATTTGAGGGTTTTAAGAAGTTTGATCGGAATTGGACTTTTTGATATCGTGGTTGGATTTCGATTCCGGAAGTTAAAGTAGGCCTACAATATCAAATATGACTTGTGTCTAAAATTTGAGGTCAATCAGATGAGATTTGATAGGTTTCGGCATCGAATGTAGAAGTTTGAAGTTCTAAAGTTCATAAAGTTCGAATTATGGTGTGAATTGTGATTTTAGCGTTGTTTGGTATGATTTGAGACCTCGAGCAATCCGTAATATGCTTTGGTACTTGTTGATATGATTGGACGGGGTCCCGGGGGCCTCGGGTTGATTCCGAATGGTCAACGAATCGAAAGTGGAATTTTGGAAAAGGTTAAAGCTGCTGGTTGCTGTCAATAGGGGTATTTATAAAACCCAAAAATCGAACTAAACCGAAAACCGAACGAAACCGATCAGTAAACTGATACTTTTTAGGTTTAGTTTGGTTTTGGTTTTGAAGTTTAAAAATGAAGCAAAATTGATTTGGTTTGGTTTTGGTTTTAATAAAAAAAATAATGGAAAAAAATGAACCAAAATCGACTATAAAAGTAGCTACTTAAATTTATTATTACACCTATATTTAAATATATTTTTATATAAAGTTTCTAAACTTTTATGATACATATTAGTCATTTATTTTTTTTGTCTAGTTATTTCCTATTATAATTACCTAATTCTTTGCCTTTACATTCAAGTTCCATTGATAGTTTTCTTTTGCTAAATACAAAGTTTATTTCATGTTAAAAATAATTAATTTTTAATTGAGTACTTAAATTATTCATCGCTATTCGATTCAATTACCATCAATATATCTTCGTAAATGACAGATTTCTCAAAAAATAATTGATTTGATAGCGTTACGTTGAAAATATAGTCGCAGGAATATGCGTTTGGTAGTGTGTGTGTCTTTTTTAATAAAAACCACGATAAATAATCAAAAAATCGAAAAGAACTGACAGAAACTGAATCGGTACAAACCGACTTAATTGGTTTGATTTGGTTCTAATATTTGAAAAATCGACTTGCTTGGTTTGGTTTCATATTAGGGAAAAACAACCCCAAACAAAACCATGAACACCCCTAGCTGTCAAAATTACACATGCGGTTGGTAAGAAGCAGGTGCGAGACTATAGGAGGGGTCCACCTATCGGAGAAGCGGCCTAAGGCCAGGTAGCCCAAGACCGCAGATGCGGCCCTAAATCCGCAGAAGCGGTGGGCCTGTTCGCAGAAGCGGTCCAGACCGCAGAAGCAATCTTCTTTTCGCAGAATCGGTGGGCGCATGTGAAGCCTAGGACCGCATATGCGGAAATCGCAAATGGTTGGGGCCTTCATTTATTACGGGCTTTAGGCCGTTTTTGCTCATTTGCACTCAATTCTTGGGCTAATTTGGAGTTCTTGGAGGGATGATTCCACCTAGCATTGTGAGGTAAGTTATTTCTGCTTATGTGAGTTTAATACTTGAGTATTGGGTAGATTAACACATAAAGATTAGTGAAATCATGGAAATAGAGTAAAACCTAGGGTTTTGATAAAAATAAGATTTAACCATGAAATTTGTTATATAATAAAGTAGAAATCATATATTCTTGATTCTTACGTTATGGGTAACAACTTCCCTTAAAAATTTTCGAAATCCGAGCACGTGGGCCCAGAGATGGATTTTAGGAAACTTGTATTTAAGATTGGGGAATTACTTTAATAGTTGGGATATGAACTTTTGAGTTTGCATTGACTAGTTCTTATCCCGTTTAACTAGTGTTGGATCGTTGGGCTCCGAATTGAGTGTTTGGGCACATTCTTATTATTGAAAGTAAGCTTTGGAGCGAGGTGAGTCTCCTTTCTAACCTTGTACGAGAGAATTATCCCCGTAAGTGAATTAATTGAATATGTGTTGCTATCTGTGGGGGGCTACGTACGTACAAGGTGACAAGAGTCATTGCGTAGCTACAATTATGACTATATCCGGGTAGTCTAGGACCCTAAACTTACTTACTTGTAATAATTATAACTTTACTGATAGTTTAAATTGCTTAAATCATATAGTGATAAATGATTTTCTAAATGAGTTAAACTTCATTTTCTTGACTTGTAAAAGAGAAATGTGCACCTCATTGAACAATTGTTTCCTAGATGGAATCGTGATTGACTGTTTGAATATGTGTTTCTCTATGTACCTGCATCGCATGTATGATTCGCGAGTAAGGTGATCGTTATTTATATGTGACCGCATCGCATGTATGATTCCCGAGGGGGCAATAGGTGCATCTATGGTTCGCGTCATTCGACCCTCTGGAATGCATAATTTAAATATTATTGGATTGGCCGTACGTCCTCGGCATTATTTGCGCATGCGTGTATTGCTTACCTTGGAATTTATAAATGTTGATATTTGCTCTCCCTGACTTAAGGTAAATGTATAAATGATGAAAAATGAATTTGTAAATCTCCTATTAGTGAAATAATTGCTTACTTACTTCATGATATTGAGTTACAACTATCTTTATAAAAATTCACGATTTACTATATTATTGGTATATTTATTGGACCATTAGTAAGTGTCGAAGTCGACCTCTCGTCTCTACTTCTTCGAGATTAGATGGGATACTTACTGCGTACACGTTATTTTCGTACTCATACTACACTTGTTGTGCATTTTTGTTGCACATGTTAACGTGTGGCTACTGGCTTAGTGGCATAGCAGCATGGTTGACACTGAGACTTAGGTGAGTTGCATTTATCGAGACGACCAGCAGCTAGTAAAGTCTCTTTCAGAGTATTATGTTGTATTTTCATTTATATCCACTTTGTATTTCGGACAGTTACTGTTTTTATTTCATTCTCTAGTAAATGCTCATGCAAATGTGATATCAAATTTTGGGAGGATTATGGAGTATTTTGTATTGACTTTTTGATATTTATATTTAATTGGGAATGAGTATCTTTTACTAGTAAAATTAAAAGAAAATAAGAGTTTTTATAATTATTTAAAGGAGAATTTAATTAACTATTTATGATTGGCTTGCCTAATAATAATATCCGATACCATTACGACTCTTGGTAGATTTTGGATCCTGACATATATTTTGCCTTTGGCTCTTGGTTTTGTCTAAAATAAAAAAAGTAATAATTAAACATATCATCATCTGCTGAATTTAAGTTGTATTGACATCTTCATTTTGTTGTCTGATACAAGATTCTTACTACTTATCTATATACTTGAAAATAATTTATAAATCATAAATTTCAATTTTTTCCCTTAAATTATGCAAATTCGATCACCCAAATTGGAATGGTGGTGTGTAGCAAGCTAAAAGAAAAACCGACTCGTGAGGGTACTATAGTCATTTGAGAGCTTATAGCGAACAATATTCTTCCAAAATGAAAAAGCGTGATAAGGCGGAGAATGACATGCAAGTTGGTCCAAAACCAGGAATTGTATCAAAGCAACACGTGTAAAGCCTGTGTTCACAGTCCCAGACATATGATGGCTCGCCACATATTTCTTCTTTATAAGCATGTGCATTTCACGCGCTCCACTGAGATTTAGTAGGCGTCGACATAAAAATTATATAATTTTAAGAAAAATAATTTGGAGTTAAGTTGAAAAAATAGTATTTGGAGTTAAAATTATGTTTGGTATTACATTAAAAAATATTATAGTTTTATGAGTGAAGAAAAAAAATTCAGATAATTTTGTTTGAAAAACTTATTTTCAAAAAAACATTTAAAAACTTATAAAGAAAAAATATGGACAAACTGGGGGCTTAATTTACTACTAGGCTGTGAATGGATAGTGTATTCTCTGCATCGTTCAGTTGTGACTTTAATAATAAAAGAGAATTCCTTTTAACAAGATGTAGAATTTCATGATCCAATATTTATCACTCACTTCGTTTTAAACTAAATGAAATATTATTTTTTTAGTCTGTTTTAAATAAATAATATATTTATAAATTTAAAATAGTTTAATTTTAAATTTTATTTATTTACTTTAATGATAAACATTTATAATTACATAAACATTATATTCCCCTAAAATTTTTACCCCTTAAACTTTTAAAATCATAAATTTTAACTTTTTTTAAATTTTATATCAGAATCAAACAAACTCATATAAACTCATATATATATATATATATATATATATATATATATATATATATATATATATATATATATATATATATATATATATATATATATATATATATATATATATATATATACATATATATATACATACTTTTATTAAACGACTTCTCGTTGTCCCTTCCGATGATCTTATTGTTCTTTTTCCCTCTCCACTTTGCATCCGAGAATGTACCTCCTCCGCTAGATGCTGATATTCGCAAGTGGGTGATCAAGGTTTTTCCCCATACGTTAGGGATTCGTTAAAAGTTGTCGTTTCACGAGATATTCGGGTGTAGACCTTCTGCCGCTGAGTTATCTCGTCTTTCCCTTAGTAGTTTTGCCCTTTGCTTTGTATTTTCCTCTTTGGTTTAAGCTTCTTTTTTTGGTAGGTTAATGGGTCAAGAGGAGGGCGAGGGCTCCCACATTTTCTTTCCATCAGTCGAGTCTCTCGATCGGACCTGCATCGATTGCAATTGCAAGTGAGACTGTTCAGACTGTTGTTACTTCACAGACTGTTGTTGCTCGTCAGGCGGAGGCTCTGCTAGCCGGGGTTCATTTGTTGGATGAATTATCTCAGGACGATGGCGAAGAGGCTCCATTAAATAGGAGGAGAATAAGGGCCAATAGGGTACCCAGGACCGAAGGGCCTTCGAGGGGTAATCCCGTGTTGGCAGTGTCTGAGCCTGCTGGTGATCAATTTACACGAGGAGACCATATCCCCCTCGAGCATCCCGTTTTGGCGTGGCGGAGTCTACTGTGGTAGGAGGGCATAACTCGGAGGTTGCTGCGATCATTCTGAGTGGCCCATCGACTTCACAACAGGTATGTGCTCCCTCTTCGGCCAACGAGAGGGAAAATGGCATAGTTATAGATGACTATCAATCCGGTTCAGATATTGAACCGAGGACATAAGCATGTTTGAGGCGGGATTCACGCGGGGTGGAGGCGGGAACAGATGATTCCTCCTGCGTGATTGAGATTGCTCTAGAGAGCGATTTTTTGGAGGTCAAGATGAGGCTGGTGCCCTAATTTGCCCTTCTTTGTTCTGCTACTGAAAGTAGGGTCTCTTAGGAGATCAACGATGACGTTCTATCATGGGGCATAGCCAGAATAGCTTTGAGGGTGAGTCTACTGCTTTCTTCGTTTAATGTATTCCACTCTTGATAATTTTCTCTTTTTGTTCTTTTTCCTTTTTTCAGACTTTTATTTTGGATACTGAGAGTATCTTCTGCTGGGAGAAATGGGTTGCCTTTTCCAGAAAATGGTTTCAAAATACCATCGATACCGTGACAAGTTCCGCGAGATGTATACACGACTTAGGGTGAGCGGCAATCCTCAATCCCTTAGGGAAGAGTTGGAGCGGAAGGACAAGGACTTGATGCGGTCTATGGGCAGATGCAGTAAACTCGAGGGGCTGATTAGGGCTAAAGAAGAAGAGCTCGAGGCAGGCAAGGGTGTTGCAGCTAACTGTGTTGATCTTCAGGCGAAAGTGGTGGCCTTGCGGCCGGAGCTTGAGTAGAGTGACACTCGGGTCACCGATCTAAGTGTTGAATTAGCGGAGAAAGTGACCAAATAGGAAGGGAAGGTGACAGAGCTGAGGGGCTGAGGGGGCCCGAGTAGCAGCCTTGGTGAGGATTGCGGCAGTGGAAGATTCTACCTGTGTTCTCAGGTTCGAACGCACAACTAAGATGGAAACGGCCGCTTTGAAGAAGGCGTATATTAATGAGTGGATTGGCGAGCTTAAGAGAGACATCTCGAGCCTGAGTAATAAAATTAATGCTCTCGAGGTTGAGAGGGCACAATTATTGGCTTCGACTCCTCATGCACCCACCTCTGTTAACGTTTCTCACCCTTTATACGAGATGTGGGTCCACTCTAAGGCTCAATGAGATATATATAAGGGCTTGTTTGCAGCAGAGAATGTTCCTGAAGTCGATTTCAAGGAAGCTCTTGTTAAAGCGCGTGAGGCCCGGCTTGCTTGCAATTATGACCCCTCGACGCGAGAGGCCGGTGGAGTTAATGAGGCCGAGGATGTGCTTACTTCGATGATGAACATTCCTATGGAGAGGGTGACGGTGGAGGTGGAGCCGCTGAACTGAGCATGGAGAGAGACGACAGTATGGATGAGGATAATGCCGACTGAAGACTTGTACTTAATTTTTCCTCATGTATTTAGTTTTTCTATACTTAGTTAGTTGGGTAGGGGGCCCTTTTGGCCCTTTGTAAGGCGTTATTTTCCTTTTTAATGGAATAGTTGATTTGTCCTTGAGTATATATTTATAGCCTTTCCTTCTTTTTCTTTTTTGAATTTCTTGGATCTTTTCGCAATGAGTCCTTGATTTTTGGTAGTTAATTTGAATGGGGTTGAATTTTGACCGGCTAATTGGGGAGAGATAAAACAAATTTATCTTGCTGATTCGAGCGAGGTCAAATTTGTCTTTCTAATTCGAGCAAGGTCGAATGTACACTTATTGATTCAAGCGAGGTCGAATTTGTCTTGCTAATTCGAGCAAGGTTGAATTGTTGATTCGATTGAGGTCAAATTTGTTTGGCTAATTCAAACGAGGTCGAATTTAGACTTGTTGATTTGAGTGAGGTCGAATTTTTCTTGCTAATTCGAGTGAGGTCGAATTTAAACTTGTTGATTCGAGCGAGGTAGAATTTATCTTGCTAATTCGAGTGAGGTCGAAACTAGACTTGTTGATTAGAGCGAGGTAGAATTTATCTTACTAATTCGAGCAAGGTCGAAATTAGACTTGTTGATTCAAGCGAGGTCGAATTTATCTTGCTAGTTCGAGCAAGGTCGAAATTAATCTTGTTGATTCGAGCAAGGTCGAATTTGTCTTTCTAATTCGAGCGAGTTCAAAATTAGACTTGTTGATTTGAGTGAGGTCGAAATTGTCTTGCTAATTCAAGCAAGGTCAAAATTGTCTTGCTAATTTAAGCGAGGTCGAATTTAGACTTGTTGATTCAAGCGAGGTTGAATTATCTTGCTAATATGAGCGAGGTCAAAATTAGACTTGTTGATTTGAGCGAAGTCGAAATTGTCCTGCTTATTCGAGTGAGGTCGAATGTATATTTCCTTTGTTGGCATGATGTGTAAACTTGGTGGAGTTGCGTAGAAATTTCGTATGGTGTTTCACTTACTCATTTATTGGAGAATACTAAATACTGTTTGTACGGTCTGTACACACATTTAGGGAGTACCATTCTATCCAGTCCCTTCATCACTCGACCTAGAGGGATAGTTGATAGGCCGGACGATGAACCCTTTTCTCAAGCTTTGGGACGTCTCAATGTATGTACAAGATCGAATTTTAGCTAGTTGTGTTATTGCATAATGGCTTGGGCGAGCGCATGAGTGAGCTTCACGCACTTGTGTTCTATCTGCATGTTGGAGAGATTTGTATGTTTCCCAGCCTGGTGACCCAGTCCTAGTCTATACACTCTTCCTTTATAGCATTTTGGGAGGGGGGGGGGGGGGGAAGGGGTTCGCTCTATCGTTTCCTGTAGATTATATGACGTGGAGTGTTTTCTTGGTATGCTATTTTTATGGTGTTTGTTCCCTATTCGCGTGTCGGTGAGGGTGCCCCCGTTCCTGTCCCACCCTGACAAAAAATAGCAGGTTAAAGCCAAACAAAATTGTTTGTTACCTCGACTGATTAGTTGACGAGTGGAACGAAGCGACCATGTTCCTTCTTTGGCTGTGCTTCGTATCTTAGATGCCATTTTGTAAGTCTTTGGCTTGGTGTTTTTGCCGTCTCCGCTACTTGGGTCTGGAAATTTGCAACTACTGATAGTTCTAGCATTAGATCTGATCTCAGTCTCGTACTTAGCTTCAACGTTGGTCCAATCTGAGCACCTTGTGGGTTTGATGATTTACTTCGCTCATTGGGATCTTCGAGTTCAAGTCCCAATCTGATCCAGTCCCGAGTGCATTAAGAAACGAAAACATAGGTTGCACCACAAGCACACATGCGAAAGGATGAAGTTACAACGAAGGGGAAGTAGAACTAGGACCGAGTTTAGATCTAGAGGAAACTAAAAGTTTGGCTAGGAAATATCCGCCGATGGTGCCAAATAGTTTAGCCAAAAAGTTTTAGGCCTTTTTGTTAAACTAATTAAATAAGAAGATTTGGAGCAAATCATAGCCAGAGATCTGAGATATAAGATAGAAATAAACTAACATAGCTGAACATAAATTTGATTACAGTTGCTATTGAACTTCATAATGTAAGAAAATGATGATCACTCAAATAACATCAAATAATGATGAAGATTATATAAATGAAATAAGTCGCCATTCTTCAGCAAGATTGACGTTCGTACATTTGATACAGTTGAACTACAGATGAATATCGAGATTCTAAGCTCTTTTCTGCTTCAGAGCTGAGAGCTGGGAACATATTCACCTTTAGAGAGAAGTATTTATTTTTTGTGTATGCTCCCATCAACCCCACTTCTATTACTCTCTCCCATGATATTTATAAAAAAATACTTTTCTTACCTAGCGATTCTTAACCGAAGTACCTAAATTCTTGGAATATTTCGTAGAATATTTCTCTAAAATGTCTAAGCTTTGAGCTAGCCATTCAGGCCGAATTAATGCACGACCTCGACCGTAACTAAATCACTCACCGGTATATATATAAATATTGTTTATTATACGTGGCTTCGCCTTGGTTGATCCTTAGTCGTTCTTTCTTGAGTAGAATTCTTTTGATCAGAGCTTGACGAACATTACCCTTTTTTATTATTAGATACTTCACCCATTTTTAATTTATATGATACAATTTACCGCCTTAGTTCAAAATAAATGATCTTATTTTTATTTAAAAATAATTTAATTTTAGCTTTTTAATCTATTTTATTGTTAATGAAATTTTTCATAGTCAAAGGAGTGCTATGAAACGATTAAGATCACAAGCAGGCAATATTTTTTTAGATATTTTATATTTATAATTTTACATAAATATAATAGCTGATTATTGTAAAATTTTATTTTGTATCTCATACAACTAATACTAGTTGTATAAAGTTTTTTTTTATTTTATAAATTTATGGATTCAAATTTTTATGAACCTAAAAATATAAAATTGAAATGCATAAATTTATAAAATAAAAGTAAATTTTATATAAGTAATATCAATTGTACGAGATGTAAAATAAAATTTTTTCTCTCACCGGCGATGCTTTGTTTGTGAGAAAGAAAGTGTGAAAAAAAGTGCCGTAAGAAGAAGCAAAGGAGAAAAGAATAGTAAAAAATTTAGCACACATAATGAAGCGCGTAGGGGGAAGCGGGGGACTAAAGTCAAAAGCCCGGGCCGGCCCACAAAGGAGAACTCCCGGTTTTATGGAATACCGTACGCTGGTTTTAGGAAGCTGGACTATGGGCGCCCTTTGAACTGCGACTCTTGTTTTCCTCATCCCTTCTTATCCTATTTTCCGGGAGCTGACCCTACACTTCATTTGCTTCACCTTTTCCTCCTACTTCCACCCCCCCCCCCCCCCCCCCGGTTTGTTCTCCTATAAACGGCAAAAGGTTTACTGGCTTCCTCCCTTTACTTTTTATTTATAAATTTTTATTGTTATGTTAAGGAGTTTCATGACTTGGATTATCACTCAATTTTAAAAACTATCTTATTTAAAAAAATGTAAATGCCTTTTTGGTTATACAAATAGCTTAGTAACTTTCCAGACACTTAAAGAAATTTTATTCTATAATAAAGTTAAAGTTTGAGTGATTGTTCATGAAATTGACCGAACTATATATTTTTTTCTTTCAGCTTTTGATAACCTTGTATTTTCATTGATTACCCTTCACTAATTGTTTAGTTTGTACATGAAATAGCTGCGTAGCTATCTATGATAATGAACTGTATTATTGTTAGCGCTACAAAAACAAAAGACAGACTTTTCTAATTCGTGTTGTCATTACATCATTAATCCCATATATTTTCAAAGCTTGCTTCCATTTCATGGTACTCTCTCTCAATACGAATTAAATATAGCACTTCAATTTGTAGGCAGCTGATACAGTGGTGTAATTTTTAATTTTTTTACCCTCGTTGTAATTTTTTATTTTAATTTTTTTGGTTGAGAAATAAAGGCTCTTTCTCCGTCTTTAACCAATATATATAAATTGACCCTAAGCGTACATAGACTATTAATGACACCCAAAGTAGGGGTGGGTATATATCGGGTAAAATCGATAACTTGAATCGTTAATTATTTATTAGGTTATCGATATTGAGTTATTGGGTTAATGGTTTGTTAATGGGTAAAGAAAAAATAATTATTGGGTTATCGGGTCGGAATCGATTTAGCAATTCTATTATTGGGTAAATCGATAACCCAATAAGGATTTATAAATTTACTAGTTTACCCTTAGTGCATTGTAACATAATTGATAATATTGGAACTAGGGTTTCATTCTCAGTTTCTCAGCTAAGAGTACTACGCCCGCCTGCTCACACCCTCACGCCAGTCCTCAGTCCTCACCCTCACGCCAGTCCTCAGTCTTCACCCTCAGAGGCTCAGACCTCACCAGTATTTTGCCACCGCCAGTCCCCTATCGCCTCACGACTCATGCGGCCACGCCTCCAACTGAGCCCGTAATTTTAAGCTGTTCTTTTCCCCTATTTTTTCGTTTGACATCAGTGCTGAATTTGATGCTCTGTATATTCTTGGCCAAAGCAAATGCCATGAGCTTTTGTCTCTTCAATTTGCATTCATCCAAAGTCTGTGACGTTTGTTGTATTTTTGCAATTATATGTTCAATATTTATTAAAATTTTAGTGATATATTGCACACATATATGAATAATTGACTAGCAAGTGTAGAGGTATTCTTTATTACTTACTTTTTGTTATTGTGTATGTATAGTCATTAAATTCTGTCAAAGTTTGCATGTTAATGTTGGAAGACAACAACGAAGTTACTGATTGATTTTATTTTTAGGAGTAACTTATGCTTAAAACTTTAGCGGTAATAAAGAATACTTTAGCGATGGGCATATATGTGCACAATGTTGAGCGTTGTACGGAAGCAGTAACATTATTTCATTCCTGTTTCCTGTAACATTATTGCATCCTTCTCGTTTTAACAGTCCAACAACAGTCAACTTTTAATTTTAGTTTTACCTTATCGGGTAAACCGATAACCCAACTGATAATGATCAATAATCAATAAATCAATAACCGATAATCAATATCTTTCAGATTGGTTATCAGGTGATGTTATTTGTAAACTGACAACCGATAGACAAAATGGATAATTTTCAAAACCGAACCGAACCGACGGATGCCCACCTCTAACCCAAAGGATGCTTACCATTTCAATGCTTTGAAAAGTTGAGACTTCAATCTACCACTAATATATATATATATATATATATATATATATATATATATTTATATATATATATATATATATATATATATATATATATATATATATTCTTGCATAAGTATTCCTTAATACATTTTCTTGACAATGGAATTCAAAAATGATTTCAATAGTTGACTGTTCACTATTGATTCCCTTTCTTGTATTGGGAAAAAATTGAGTTTTTATTAAAGGTGACATAGCGTGACACGTAGATTAGTCAAACAGTTAAAAGAACAATAAATGATTAAAAAGCACGGAGGACAACAGGCACGGTAGAAGAAAAGGAAACATGCACGAGAAGGAATCTTAGATACGATTCTCGTGTCTATCCAAGGCATTCAATATCAACAGATAAAAAGGGCATTGAAGACACGAATCTGAAGACAAAAAGAAGTCTACATTCATTATTAAATACTTGATACGTTAGTTATTCAGTATAATAGCAATGATTATGTAACGTCTCATTAAATGCTCTTTATTATTTAGAATAATCCGTTACTCCTTGTAAATTATAAAAGGAGAAAGTTTTATCATTTGTAAGGACACAGAGAAAATTCTTGAGATCATAGTGAAATACAATTTTTTATTGCTTTATTCTTATTCTTTGAAA
The DNA here is from genome assembly GCA_034376525.1 of Nicotiana benthamiana. NCBI lineage: Eukaryota > Viridiplantae > Streptophyta > Magnoliopsida > Solanales > Solanaceae > Nicotiana > Nicotiana benthamiana. Next base: position 8,948,070 of record CM067325.1, read on the forward strand.
GCCAATTATATTTTGGTCTCTTTGATTATCACTAACCCGATTTCTTCTCTAAAATTCAAGCTTTGACCAAATTTATATTTTTTGCTTAAACAAATTGGTTCCATTACCGGGAATCTGATAATCCGTTCTTGCTAAATCAACATTCAATCTTATTGTTAATATGTCGAACAACAATGACAACAACAACCAAGAAAATCTGAACCAACAAATTGATGATGAGGAACTCAATAATGCTAACCTTCAAGCTTCTCCACGTGGATCTCGTGAAGGAACTCCAAACAATATGCTGAACATGATGATGGAGGAGCCGAAACAAGAGATGAACTGTTAAAAGAAAATAATCGACTCACGAATTAACAACGCCTTGCGAGCCCTAGTTGATCAATTGCTTGCTACACCCACAACACCAAATACAAGGCCTCGTATGCGGATACTCTAAGTAAAATTATACGAGTTACTAATCTAAATATTGTTGATATCATTTGTCTGTTATTAGCTATTGACTCAATTTTATATACTTTTTAATCTAAAATTGACTCAAGTTGGTCTTGTAGGCTGAAATGGATAGAATACAATCAACACAAGAAACTGAAGATGGCAGTCAATCAGTTGATGCGTTTGCGTCCGTCATGGGACCTGAGCATCCAGGAAGCCTAAGATTGTACGGACGTGGGGTTACCAAGACTTCTTTAAAAAGAAAAGTGGGAGATATTGGAATCGATGAGATGCTGCAACAAAAAATGGTGGAAATGGAAGAAAGGATGCGACAAAGAATGCTGGAAAGTTTCAATGCACAAAAAGATGCCATGGAAAAACAAGTTGCATTTAACATCATTTCACAACTTAAGCGTCTAAATCCAGACTTACGGGTTGATCCTAGCATGCTAGGTTTCAATGCTCGTTCACCTGGAGATGCTTCCTTTGCACAACAAGCTGCTGTGCAACTAATGAATCGTCTATCTACTGGGAGTAATAATCGAGGTCAGTACGTACTCTTATTCTCTTCCTCCTCCTCCTCCTCCTCTTCCTCCTCCTTCTTCTTGATCTTCTTCTTCTTCTTCTTCTTCTTCTTCTCCTTCTCCTTCTGTTGCTTTTCTGCCATTGTTCTTGTTGATTTAATATTATCCAATGATTTAATTTTTGTGTGATCTCAATTTGATAAGAGCCCTGGGGGTAATCGACTAATAAGGATTTGGATTTCGGGCTTGGCTAGCAGAACATTGAATCAAAATTGTTCCTTTTGAATTGTAATGGAATGTTCTGTTATCATTTTTGTTCCTGAAATGTGCTAAAATTCGGAATCTATGTGTCGTTAAATCGACTTCTATTAATTCTTTTGATAAGGACAGAGTATTAGTGCGATATGAAGTAGTATCCCCTTGCTTAGTTTCACATTTATGCAAGAAATCTGGTCTAAGATGGTATTGTAGAGTGTTTGCTTTCCTGGAGAAGCATGTTCCATCTCGTTTTACTGGTAGATCTGAGTTAAATTGCATGTAATTATGTCTAAGCTAATTATTGCCGCTTTTACTTGTTTTCTTCTTCTGCTGGCCACATGATTGTTCATTAGCAAAGTTATTTAAGAACTCGATGTCTTCTGAATGCTACGTTGGTGTCCATGTTATGGTGATACTATCTTTGTCTTATTCCATCCAGTTACCATGATTGTAACTAGAATTAAACCATCCAATGCCCTGCACTCAAGAGCCTATAGTTTGGAAGGAAAAATAATCAGTTGCTAATAAACATAACTTCAGTCTATACAGAAGAGGGGTCTGCTGATATTAAAACTTATCTCCTCACAAACATTTTCATGACAGCCTTCTGCTGGTTCCAGTAGCACAATACTTATTTCCTTCTAGTATTACTACATCCAAATAAATCAAGTCTCCGGAAAGCCTGTATGCAGGAGAAACCAAAGTCAGCATGTCGCAATGAACCTCCCTGACGAAAAATCAATTCGATGATCATCATAAGATAATTGATTATAAACCATATGTAGCTAGGAGGAGGATTAAACGAAGAGACACAATGCTCTTAACATATTTATTTTCCTTTGAAGGTGCTGCCAACAAGCTAGAGACTGAACCAGAAACATTCTCCACCAAACCCAAGTTTTCAAGTTCAGGTACATCGGTTTTCACAGGCTTTAAAACATAAAAAGCCAGAAATCTTTGTTATGCCTATCCAATAAATGGACATCAAATTAGTAAACAAAATGAACATAAAAGAGATAGAAAAAGAACAACAGCTGAATAGAAAACCTCCAGATTTCACGTTGTTACTTCTCATTTCATGCTGCAGTGCAAGTAATGTTGATAGTGAGGAATGCAATGTGGAAAGAGAGAGGAATTTCGAGTACGGTGAAAATGAGCTCTTATAGATCGATTACCGTACAGTGCTGCAACAATCAGTTTTAAGTTAGAGGAAACAAATATAAGCTCATTGGTGCTTTTACTTGTTTTCTTCTTCTGTTGGCCACATGATTGTTGATTAGCAATGTTATTTAAGAACTCGATGTCTTCTGAATGCTAGGTTGGTGTCCATGTTGTGGTGATATTATCTCTGTCTTATTCCATCCAGTTACCATGATTGTAACTGCTGGAATTTACTGTTGGTAACTACTATACCCATTCTTATTTAATGATTTTATCTATTCTCTTTTGTAGGTGGAGCAACTGAAGAAAGGAAGATGGAGAAGGTGGAGCAACCAAAGAAAGGGAAGATGGAGATAGTGAAGATCTAGGCCTTACTTAAGAACTTTGAGTTGTTGTCAATATTCTTGGAGTCTTTTGTTATAGCATTTGAAACTTTAACTTTTGAAGTGTTGAACTGTGAAATTATGTAATTGGGTTAAAACATTTTGCTATTATGCTTATTGGATATGAAAGATTATGAAGTGTTTTATCTTTTTATTCATATAATTTCCAGGTTATAATTACAAATATTTTCAGGTGGTAATGTCACCTAAATGTTTATAATATCCTCATAAAAACGTTGCAATAACCACAAATGTCGTTGCCATAGACATTCAGAACCGTTCCGATAGATCTTGCAAACTGTTCCATAAAGTGTGACAAATCGATCCAATAGAAACAAAACCGTTACGGTAGCTCAATAAAACCGTTACAATAGCTATAATCAAACGTTGCAATAACATACATAACCGTTACAATAAACGATATTGTAACATTGTAGTAAATAATATGGTAACAGTTTACAACTGTTGCGTAAACTTTACGGTAACGGTTTTTAACCGTTGCAATTGAAATGAATACTCGTTACATCAGACAAAGGAAAAACCGTTGCGATAGCTGTATCTATAGCAACAGTAATGACAACCGTTGCCAAAACCTGTTGTTGTAGATCTATTGGCACACGAGCGGAAGTTACGGTCAACCGTTTCAATACATCTATGGCAACGGTTTTCCTATCAATTGCAACGGTTTACTTGCTGTTGCCATAAGTCCTTTTTCTCGTAGTGGAATCTCATTCCTTCCGCAATTCAATCCACTTCCCTCCCCCCTCCCCTAAGTAACGTGTCATTTTGGTAGTTAATATATTTAATATTTGATATTTTATAATTTTTTTATATATTTAAAATTACTCGGTGAACAAAACCAATTTCGACTGAGAAATTGGAAGCTGTCGTAAATTTTTAACCCATTTCTCTCTCTCTCTTAAAAATATAAAGTTTCTTCTTATGCTCTTCTTTATCGTCATTTTCATATGCCAATAGCATACCATTTTCCGAAAAGAATTTGTTGCTTCGAAGGCGACAACCGGTGGTAATGTGGCAGTCAAAATGGAGGAGCCGGCGGCTGCTATGTAAAATGAGAGAGAAGATGATAAAGACGTTTCTTTAAATGTATTTTTTTTTGTTAATTATACGTGTCAAATTTTTATGGCAAAATTACACTTGTCAGTTTTTTGATTGGGCCATTTAATATGTCATTGACAAATACAATTCACACATATGATTTGTTGTACATGAGTATTTGACCTACTTAATAGTCACTTGAAAGGTCAAAATGAAAATAGTTCGGTTGAGATGCCGAGTTGATCTTTGAGGACAACTTAAAGGGGCACTTTAAGTTGTCCTCAACGAATGGGTACAAATCCTTTTGTCCGTATCATGATATCAATTTTGTATTAACTGAAGGTCTATTTGGAAATAACCTCTCAACCTCAGGGTAGGGATAAGATCTGCGTGCACACTATTCTCTCCATACCTCATTAAGTAGGATTATACTGAGTTATTGTTGTTGCTGTTGTAAGTATATATTAAAATAATTTCATACATTTGGAATGACTCAAATCTATTTTAATGTTAAAAAAAAAGATTAATTCACTCTTTATAAGAAATAATCACCTCCAAAAGATACTTTATTTTTTGGTTGTCAGAGTCATCATTAAAGTTATTCATTTTCATATATTGCATATTTCTTATAAAATATAGTTATTTATCTGAATAATCTCTATCACATCCAAAAAAAAATAAAGTAGAAAATTTAATTCTTTATTGATAAATTTCTAATATGTAAAAAAATATATAAAAATAAATAATTTCGGAGCCTTCAAGTTTGAGGAGCCTAACGCAATTACTTTGGTGGCCTCCCATTGAGCGGGCACTGCTTTTATGCTCAATCAGGCTTGGTATTTTAGCATAGGCTCATTGCATAAATGGCCCAAGAAATGCGTGAAAAGCTTTGAGGGTATTAGTCAATGGCCCAAGCTATTACAATGACGAACAATCTGGAGGACCATGAAGAGCACAATTCTGCCAGGACATCGAGATTAGTGACACTAACTTATGGTCAGTAATGAAAGATATTATAAATAACTCCTTTTACGTGGTGTAATCACAAGCAAAGCCTATTAACTCTTTTACTATTTCTAGCCAATAACTCAATATGCTTATTTTCTGCTGGTACAAAAATGCTTCACCTTTTCCAAAACAAGTCTTGTAGCCCAATAGTTTCCCTATTCAATTTCAAGGTAAAAATAGCATGTCATCCAAAAATAATAAGGATTTGTAAAATTATTAAAAAATAATTATTATTTATTGTAATACGAAAAGTTCCAGCATAATATGCTAGAGATCGGTGTACTTGTGTATGAATTTCCAGCATATCATGCTGGAATTCAGACACGCAGAAAGCTCCAGCATAATATACTTGAGATTGGAGCACCTGTGTATGAATTTCCAACATATTATGTCGGACTTGTATTATATTGGAACTCCAGTATATTATGCTGGAATTCCAGTATACTTATGCTGGAACTCTAGTATATTATACTGGATTATTTTCCATATTTTGAATAATATTTTGGTTCAGATTTATCTCTATATGAAAATTGGCTAAACTTCGATTATCTTTGTAACTATAGCTATTTTCGAATGATCACTTATAAATCTGATTATTTTTTAATTTCTTCTGCTTTCAAGTGCAAGATTTAGCTCTCGACATCCTTTCTTCAAACAAAAAAAAAGTAATAAAAAGAAAGGAACCTTCAGTAAGGAGCCAGTTTTCAACCCAATGAGTGTAACAAAGAGGATTCGATTTGCTACTATATAAGTAAATATTCCTATCTTAAACTCCACTAGCGTAAAAGCATACTTAGTTCTAAGTTTGGGTAAATGAAAAGAGTTGGATTTGATGGTTGGCTATGTAGCTGTCGTTAAAAACACAAGGGGTCTACAGCAAAAGAAGACGAGATATCATTCTCAGTTTGGTTGGTTCTGCACTAGTATAAAAACTGCCACACTGATAAGTGTATGGAGACTACTATTATGTTTTACGAGCCAATGAAATGGTGCACCAATTGAAATACAGTATTTGTGGAGTGGCGGAGCCACCTTATACGAAGGGTTGTTAAATGATATCTCTTAGCATAAAATACTTTTTTGTATAGGTAGATAAACAAATAAATTATACAATTAAACCTTTCTATAATAATATTGTTTGTTCCAGATATTTTTGAATTGTTGTTTTACAGAACATATATTATAATAAAACATGATATTTAGTTCTAAAAAAATTTAATTTTTATAGTGAAATGTTGTTATATAAGGATGCCGTTATAGAGAGGTCTGACTGAATATACTAGTATTGACTCCCCTTAATTTTCTGGTATATTTACTTTTATAAATTTTGACACCCCCAACCAAAATTCTGGCTCTGCTACTATTTGTGTTGTGGTTTCTTTCATTTAAATAGGAGTAATTTTTACGGGTGGTCATTTGACTTTGCGTTTATTACGCAAAAATTACGTTTTTTTTCTTTTTGTTATTCAATTTTGTGTTCATTACCTAAAAGTTACTTTTCTTTCTTTGAATATACAAAAATTATGTTACTTTATTTTGTTTATCACAAAAGTCACCTTGGCCAGAATTTAAAGTACTTTTACTTGAAAAAATTAATATGCCCTTGAAATTATGAATTCTCTCATTTATATAATGCCCTCTACATAATATACTATTAATATATTTTTACCTAAATATTTTACTTATAATTAAAATAACTTTAAATTATTAGTTATTATTTTTTGTAATATAGTCATACATTTAATTTTTTCATGGAAATCACTTTGTTTAATAATATTTAAACATGCACATATTTTAAATATCAAAATAATTAAAAAATTATTTTTAATATTTATTTGAAACAGTAACAAACATATTTTTTTTAACAAATGATTTTTCTTATAGTCAATAAATTTTTTTTTATAAAAATCAAAGATATTTATATTTAATATTAAGATTTTATAGCTTTATCTGTTAATACTAATTATTTGAAACCTGAAAGTATTAATCTAATGTATCATTGTGTTAAATGTGAGTATTTTATCTCTTGGATTAACGAGTATGGCGTGGCTGATAATCAATAAGCTTTGATTTTATAATTTTCATTAAAAATATTTTATTAATCTTAGTTAAGAACGTGGATTTGAGATTTATTCACGATAATATTATAGACAAATTTATATTTTAAAAAATTTAACGTTAAGAAAAAATTAAATGTACAAATATATTATAAAATAATAATTAATGAATAATATCAAGTTATTTTAATTATTAGTAAAATACTTGGGTAAAAGTATATTATATATCATATAATATAGAATGTATTACATGAGATGATTTAAAGGGCATAATAGACTTTTCAGGTGAATAATTTATAAAATCTGGTCAATTAATTATTACAATTGCTAGAGCATAGTAAAATAAATTTTATATAACAAAAGAAAGAAAATTAACTTTTAGGTAATCAATATAAAGTTGAATGCCATTTACATAACAAAAAATAATAACTTTGGATAATAAACACAAAATTTAATTACCAAACCTTGAAATTTACTCTTTAAATACCAAACCCTTTTTATCAGCAACAATGGAATTGCAAGTTTGGAACTCCTTAGATGGACTAATAGTTTACATGGCTAACTTTATTTTTGGCCAAAAAAGTACTTTTGACCAAAAATTGAGGTGCTTGACCAAGCTTCTAGAAGAAGAAAAACTTTTGAAGAGAAGTATAAGTAGTTTTGACGAAACAGGAAAAAGTAGCTTCTCTTCAAAAACACTTTTTAAAGAAGCATTTTTGAGAAAAATACACTTAGAAGTAATTTTTAAAGCTTGGCCAAACACTAATTGCTCCTCAGAAATACTTTTCAAACTAATTGGTCAAACACATACTACTTCTCACTAAAAATACTTTTAAAAAAAGCACTTTAAAAAACCATTTATCAAAATAAACTTATTTTTACAGCTTAGCCAAACGAGTTATAATTCACACATCACACTCAATTCTCTAGCTTTGGGAGTTAAGACCTGGCCCTAGTTTCAACCATCTTTCAATAATATTACACACAAGCAAACACATGATCACGATATTGGCATCAATCAAAGCTCCCCGTCCGGTTATAGATTTTGTCTTCTAGTTTTTAAAATATTTTTAAAATGTTATTTACTTATAAAACATGATTATATTTTGGGAAAAAATTTAAATATTTTTAAATTTCGAAAAACTAATTCAGGGTTAAAAAAATTTCTTTCACTCACAAAATTTAAATTTTTCTTCAAATGAAATGCATGTCCATACACAACTTCAACTTTAAAATTTTATTTTCAACACAACTTCAAAAATAATTTTTTTTGAAATTTCAATCAAATTTATGTCCAAAAGCTAGCTAAAATAATAAATAAATAATATCAAGTTATTTCAATAATTAGTAAAATACTTGGGTAAAAGTATATTATATATCATGTAATATAGAAGGTATTACATAGATGTGATGATTTAAAGGGCATAATAGACTTTTCAGGTGAATGATTTATAAAACTTGGTCAAGCTGATTATTGTGGTAGCTAAAGCATAGTAAAATAATTGTTGTATAACAAAAGACAGAAAAATAATTTTTGGATAATGAATATAAAGTTGAATCACATTTACATAACAAAAAAAAGTTTTTGGGTAACAAACACAAAGTTTAATTACCACCCATGAAATTTATTTTTTAAATACCAAACTTTTTTTATCAATAACAATAGAATTGGAAGTTTGGAGCTCGTCAGATGGACTAAGAGCCTGTTTGGCCAAGTTTATTTTTGGTTTTGGCCAAAAATTAAGGTGTTTGGCCAAGTTTCTGGACGGAAAAAAAATGCTTTTGAGGAGAAGCAGAAACAGCTTTGGAGAAGCAGAAAAAATTAGCTAATCTCCAAAAGCACTTTTTTGATATGCGGCGTAAGTTCTATGAATCTTTAAATTTTTAATTTATAAATTAATAATATAGCATTATAACACAAAAAAAAAATACATTCAAAGCTCAAGAAAACTAAAAAAAATTAAGAAACTCATAGAAAATAAAATATCTAGCAGATTTTACAAATATAAATATTGCAACAATGTTAAATTTATGAATAAATCAACTATAACGTCTTAAACTTCAAATGGATAATGGAATGTATCTCAACAATGAGCTTCTCTGTGCTAGTCAATGGAGAGACTGAACCCTTTGCTGCTGCTGGGGGGCTGAGGCAAGGGGACCCCATTTCTCCCTTTCTATTTGCTCTGGTCATGGAGTACTTAAGCAGATCATGCACCTCACTAAAAGATGATCCAGCATACCAGTGCCACCCCAGATGTAAAAAACTGGGCATTACTCACATGTGCTTTGCTGATGATTTAATGCTGTTTGCCAAAGGAGACATTACTTATGTCATGGCCATATCCAAATGTTTCTCCCAATGCTCTGAAGCTTCTGGACTATAGGCTAATCTGAACAAGAGCTCGGTCTATATTGGAGGGGTAGCACTAGCTATACAGAAATAGATCCTCGACCACCTTGGCTATGAGCAAGGTCAATTGCCATTCAAGTATCTAGGAGTTCCCCTGTCCACCAAAAAAATCACACTGCTGCAATGGCAACTTCTAGTGGATAGGATCACTGCCAAGATCACTTCTTGGACTGCCAAAACACTGTCTTACTCTGGGAGAATGCAATTGGTTCAATCTGTCATCTTTGGGGTCCAAGCTTACTGTGCACAACTGTTTATATTGCATGTGAAAGTACTAAAAATAATAGAAGGCATTTGTAGGAGTTTCATTTGGTCTGGGATGAACACTGTAACTAAGAAAGCATATATCTCTTGGGACAAAATGTGTACCCCAAAATCAGTTGGAGGGATGAATCTCACTAATCTCAAGCTATGGAACAAAGCTGCCATTGCAAAGACCTGCTGGGACCTAGCTCACAAAAAGGACAAGCTGTGGATTAGGTGGATCACTGTGCACTACATCAAAGACAGACCTATAGAATCCATTCCAATTCCTGCTCAGGCAAGTTGGATGGTTAGAAAGATCATCCAATCAAAAGACATACTACAGAGGATCCAGCACTGGAAGGAGCAGAGATGCTCGACTAGACAGTTGTACCAGTCACAGATGCAAGAGTTGCCGAGAGTCCCATGGAAGAATTTAATCATGCAAAACTATGCAAGGCCAAAGGCAATCTTCAACCTATGGCTATTCTTACATGACAGACTCCCAACAAAGGACAGATTGCACAGCTGGGGAATGAGTATTGATCAACAATGCACCTTATGCCAAAACCATCCGGAAATAAGAGACCACTTACTAATGACCTGCCCTGTCACTATGGACTTATGAGAAAGAACAATGAACTGTCTGCAGGAGAGTTATCCTCCCACCAATGATTGGAACCAGAAAATGCAGTGGTTGATAAGCAAAGCCAAGGGTCGAACATGTCGAGCAGCCATCTTCAAAATGGTAACTGCTGAACTTGCATATACTATCTGGCTGGAAAGGAATTCAAGAGTCTTCAACAAGATATTTTGATGTAACACTGCCTTACTGAGAGACATAGTGTATAATTGTAATGTTAGAGGTACCCCATGAATTACACAACAATTACAACACCTTCGAATATAGTAGTGTTAGTTAGTTAGGATAGCAGAAACATTTTATATGTTATCTCACAGATAGTCAGCTGAGTTGAAGCTAGACTATGGTTTTGTAATGTTACTTCATTAGTGATTAATGAAAAGCCTTAATTACCAAAAAAAAAAAATTATAACTTCTAAAAAAATATTATTGAATTGCATATTTTACCTCCCTAATAATAAATACACTATAAATTTTATCAATATTATAAGTTAAAAATTATTACTCCATGAGTAAAAATAAAATTATATTTAAATAGCAAATAATAGATGTAAAACAATTTTTTAGAGACTTTGAACTAAAACATAAATTGTGAATTCGACATGAATAGAAAGTGCTAATATTGTGAATACGACACATGGATCTATATAATAATTGTTGGGCGAACCTCGGATATTAAACGTTAGCCGTGTTTAGAATACAAAATCAAGCATTTCAAAGCATAAGCCTTATAGAACTAAGCTTCACATATAAATCTTCTAAGTATTTTAATAGTGTCCGAGCAGGAGACGTATTCCCAAAAAACCTTTTAAAACACTGGTAGTGACTCACTGTCGGCACAGGACATACTCCAAAGTTTGTTATCTGCATGATACTATTGCAGTTTGACAGAGACAATTCTTAGAAAGTACAAGGGCCGTCTTAACCCCACCAATTTGCCAATTCTTTTATTGTGTTTACCAAAGTGGTGCCCAACCCATGAGCAAAGCCAGCCTAGTCGATTCACAAACTAGTCAGCAATCTAAAAGTCTCCTTTAAAATGACACTAAAATACAAAACATAGTACCCCACGCCTATGCACCTTTTATGCCTTAATACTAGGGCAGGGCCCTTAATTCAGCTGACAAATCAATTCAACAAAATCAAATTAATTCAAACAATAAAAAGCTACAAGACGACAACCAAGTCCACCTAGTCTCCAATGTTTTCCCATCACATTAATTCAGTATATGTCTCACCCAACTTGCCTTGTTCAACTTGGCATCTCAATTCTTTATACCAAACAAATCTTTTCAGATAAGTTCAACATCCTCGAGCATAATCACACACATAGTAGTGGCGATAATTACGCCATTAAATGGATTTTTTCATAAAGCTAGCTATGACTAAAACATTATATAATTGCATTGTTGATGATTATCAAAACTTAACAAAGAATAGTTAGCCACGTGCTTCCTTATATGAATAGAAATTAGCACTAGTAGTAGAATAAATACAATATGAATAGAATTTAGTCTAAAAAGACTATCTTCTCCTCTCCTTCGGGTTACAATTACAAATGAAGGTACAAGAGTGACAACTTTTTCAGTCACAAAGAAGAAGTCTCTCTTTTGACTCTCTCACACTACATTACATAACTTAGCCTAATGCTAAAAGAAGAACCCTAATTAATCGCAGAGGAAAGAGGACAATCTTTTGGCCTATCTTTCCTCTTTGCGTTACTCAGCTTATTATTTTTCCAATATCAAATAAACACTCATTCATCACCTAATAAACATATTCACAAACAGGATGTGAATGACTGGAAAATATACTAATTCATTCTCTTTCTTTCACTCTATATATACAAAGCTAAAATGAATTCGTTTTCTTTTCTCCTCTCCCTCAAAAATCTCTTCGGTTGGTTAAACATCGGGATTTACCTAAGCAACAGCAGAGATGCTGCTGCGACAATTGAAGCCTTCAATCCTCACAGCAGCTTGTTTGTTCCCATACTTCACCGGAACGCAGCCACCTCCGTTCTTACGAGCGGCGGCGGAGGCTGAGGTGAAGGAGGGTGGTGGTGAAGGTGCAGCTGCCGCATCTGGAATTGCTAATATAGGAACAAAATTGTCGTTGCTGAATTGGGAATCCTGAATCAGAGGATTCGAAACCCTGCTAGGTGGAGACCCAAAATAGAAAGGCGGAGATGAAGCCATCTCAAACTTCTTTTTCTCCTCATCATAATTCCCCTGTTTACAAAAAATAAAATCGAAAATTGTCAGCGGAAGTTATTGAATTGTTAACAGTTCACATCACAAAACCAGATCTTTTATTGTTTATAAAAAAGGAAAAAAGGAAAATAATTTTACCTTGGTGAGGATAATATCCAGAAGTTCAGCTCCGGCTTTCATATCGCAAGCCTCTGATCTGATGGATTCATTGGAGTGAACATAGGAAGAATCAAAAAGGCCAATCCGGCGAGGTTTGGGGCAAACAACGCCACCACACACAGAGATATCTCCTCGTCTCATATCTCCAACTCCAACACAACCAACAGACGCCGTTTTCTGATAGGCGAATCTATTCATTTTTTTAGTTTTTCACAACAGATCTAAAGCCTGAAGCAACAAAGAAGACAAATCAAAGATCTTATCAAACACTTGAGATATCTATGACCATATCCACTAATACATATTTGTATATATATATGTTTGATATTACTAAATATATCTAATATGGAAGAAACATCCATCAAATAGGCTTTGTAATTATGGAAAATTAATTGGATTAGAAAGAGAAACACAGAAATTCAAAGAGAGAAGGTACCTGTGAGGGTGAGAACTGGTGGTGCCTGTGAAAGGCGAAAATGGAGGAGAGAGATATTTAGTAAGAAAATAATGGCGGAGAAGAAAGAAAGAATGCGAGAGTGAGAGGAGCCACCATTCATACAGGTGCATGAGGAGAGAGAGACAGGAAAATTAAAATAAATAAAGATAAAAACCAGCGTGTATTAAATTGTTTTGGTGTGATTCTGTACGGTTTTTCAGTGTGTTGCACGTGGATATATCGCCAACAATTTCTCAAAAACTTAAATATCTATACTCTATTTTTTAACGTCACAATTCAGGAATAAATTGTTACAAATTGAACAAAAACAAAATTCCAGACGCTAAGAAAAATACAGAAAGCAATTTATGGTAGACCAGTCACCCTCAATCTGATGCAGATAGGTAACAACACAAGACCAGTTCAAATAGCTCTTTGACCTATCATCAAAACATATCAAAATTATGACCGTGGTGTCACTTATTTGCCCTCAAACAGATTTATAAACTATCGCTATAGTTGGCTCTGCTTCGACACATTTCTGTTGTTCCTTAGATATAGATTTATCGGTTAAGGGTCAGATTTGCCCTTGTACTATTCAAAATAAGTTACATTTACCCTCCGTTTGCATTCTTTAACAAATATACCCCCACCGTTACACTTTCGGGCCACATTTACCCTTCCACCGTTAAAACTTGTTTCCTCAATTTTTTTAAACACGTGGCATTCTCTCATTGGTTCATATTAACCCACCCATGAAGTCTTGCCACCCGACCGATCCGAAGCCAAATAACCCGCCCCGACCCCCAGGTATTTATTTACTCAATCGTTACTTTCCAGACCCTTCTCCAAACCCTTCCCCTTCATCTTCCTCTCATTTTCGGTTCGTCTCATTTCGTTCAAGAACAAGTGATTTCCACATGCTTTCTCCAACAACAAGAAGCAAAGGTAAGTACTTTCTTCAATTAAATGTTTGTTGAAGCTGTTTGATGTATTTTGTTGCTTAACTTTGCCGCGAATTAATCACCTATAAGGATTTCGTTCTTTTAATCAATTTATGGTTTTGAGTATGAGCTTAAATATCTATTGTTGACTGATGGGTGTGTTTTTTATGAGCGGATTTTGTTTGCATGGGTTGCGTAGGTGTGTTTTCCATTTCTGTTGATTCGAGATAGATTTATTTTTGGATTTGTGTATTGTTTGTCGTCGCCCCTGTTTGATAATTGATTTTCTGATATTTTCTGATATAGTTTGCTGTTTCAATTATACACCAATGTTCTGTTTCAGTTTTAGGATAGTCTTCTGTTTAAGTTTATCTCATATTTTATCAATTTTCATCATACTATTGTTCAATCATAAGAGTTCAGTATTTTATATACTTTTCAGGATATTAAATATGACTTTGGTGGACATAATTTTTCATCATGGTGGGGATTGGATAAAAAAACCCCATGTGCTATATTCAAAGAAGCTTGTTCACTCTTGGAAAGGTTATGACTCTGATCTTATTTCCTTTATTGATCTAGTAAATGAGTACATCGGGAAATTGATGTATATAGGTGTTCAACAACTAATTGTAAATGGACCTTCTGGTAACTATTTTGAAGTAGTTGATGACTCTGGGATAAGACAATTATTGTCTTTAATATCTGATGAGTTTAAGTGTCTTAACTTTTATGCAGTAGATGAATGTGAATTATCTGTGAATGTTCCTAATATTGTCGATTATTTTGATTCACATTCATCTCCAAATGAAGTTGGTACAGATTGTAGTGAGGTTGAGTGTGAGAGTGCCAATGATGTTGAGGTAGGGTATAATTCTGAGGAATTACAAACAACAGAATTCAGAAAAATAGAGAAATTGATGTTGGACTGTCAAACTACAAGGAATTGTATAAGGGTATGAGCTTCAAGGACATACCTGAAGCAAGAAAATGTATTAACTTATATTCTCTGGCAAACAAAAAGAATTTAAATCAAGAAAAAAGTGATAAAGAAAGATTAAGGTACACATGTGTTACTGGTTGCCCTTTTGTTGTTCTCATTTCTGGGGATGGAGACCTTCCAGGTGTTAGGATAAAGACACTAAACCCAAACCATGAATGTGATGACGCATTTGATAATAGTAGGGTTGATCATCATACAATTGCACTCTGGCTATGAAGTCAGAGAAGATGGAGATACGCACACTATCAACTTGGCTATTAAGAGATGCACATGTAGGGGATGAGATCTCACTGGAATTCCATGCCCCCATGCCATTAAAGCCATTCAGTACAAGAAGATGGATCCTTTGAAGGAAATAAATTGGTGGTATAGCAAAGAAGCATACATGCTTACTTATAAACACAAATTGTAGCCAGTTAGGGGGGAAAAATTCTGGAAAGTTGAAGAATCTCAAGCAATCAAACCACCTGAGTTAGTCAAGTTGGTTGGGAGGCCTAAAATCAAGAGAACAAGGGATAAAGATGAAGCAATCAAGAGGCAAGGTGAATGTGGAGTTTCTAGGAAGGGAAGAGTTATGAAGTGCAGCAAATGTGGAGAGACAAATCATAATGCTAGACGATGTGACAAGGTAATAATTAATTTTTCAACTTCATTTACTCATTATTGGATCTATCTAATATCTAACTTGTTTAATAGCCACGCCAACAGGAGAAAAGGCAAAGAATTCTTGATGAAGATGAAGAAGTGGGGCAACATCCACAAGAGGAAATTAACCTTACTGCACCCCAATGTAGTCAAGCAAGCCAAGCCCCAGAGTTTGTTTTCATGCCTACACCAAGGGTTTATAGGGAGACTTCAAGTTCTGCTACTGCTTTTGAGCATCCAGAACTAGAAGATGAACCAGCTATAAGGCCTATGGTGGTGTCAGAAGAAAAAATAAGGCTTCACCAGAGACAACAACCATCACAACCTTCAGAATCAAGGGTAATTGCATTCAAAGGTGATCACAATGGTTTAAGTGTTCCATCTGATCTTCCTTACTCACCAGGCAGCCTTACATGGAATGGGAAAGCTGCTATTACTGGAAAACAGTTACAAACCCAAAGTAGGCAAAGAATAGAGAAGTTGGTGCCAAGGAAGAGAAAGAAATGATGTGTGGTAATGCTGTTGTGCATACTGTTTGTAAAGAAGCATACTGTTTATTTTTGGGGGTCATAATTTTGTAAAGAAGCATACTATTTATGTAATGCTACTGTGCTGTCTGTAAATTTTTGGGGGTCATAATTTTGTAAAGAAGCATACTATTTATGTAATGCTGCTGTGAAGCTGCTGTTTTTGTAATGCTGCTGTGAAGCAACAGTTTATGTAATGCTGCTATGAAGCAACAGTTTGTGTAAATGGTTTTGCTGTTTTTAATGAAACAGTTTATGTAAAGCTGTTGTTTTTGTAATGAAACAGTTTATGTAAAGCTGCTGTTTTTGTAATGAAACAGTTTATGTAAAGCTGCTGTTTTTGTGCTGCTGTGCAGCTTGGTCTATATACAAGTGTGCGTATATATGTAGTGTGTCTGTGAAGTGTAAACATTACCAGCAGCATCTTAAATTTGCCAGCAGCATCTGTAAACATTACCAGCTGCTGCTGTTTAAATTTGTTGCTGTTTAAATTTGCTGCTGGGCAACAAATACACTAATACACTAATACAAATACACTAATGCTGCTGGGCAACAAATACACTAATACAAATACACTAATGCTGCTGTTAAAATTTGCCGGTAGGAAAAATTTCCACTAATACACTAATGCTGCTGGGCAACAAATACACTAATACATATACTTCACTTCATGCTGCTGTTTAAATTTGCTGCTGGGCAACAAATACACTAATACACTAATACAAATACACTAATGCTGCTGTTTAAATTTGCTGGTAGGAAAATTTTTCACTAATACATATACTTCACTTCATTAGCATTGCGGCAACAAATCCCATAAATATTGTCCATGAAATCATAATGACGATCTTCAAATTTAGGACTTTCTCTTCCAATTTAGGGGCTTTGTTCGCTTCCGAATTCTGTAAAGCCTTCAAGCTATCCACTCTTTCCTTTAATTTTCCCCTTTCAAGAATAATCGCATCCAACGTCGACTTCATATTTTTGAGTTTAACATTAGAGGCATCCAATTTGTACTTCATATTGTTAATTGTAATGACCGCTCGATCCGGTAACACTTCATCTTGCCATTCCCAATAATCGCACGAGCTTATCTACCAAACAAAAAGCATACAACTTGTAATTATGAACCAATAATACAAGGGAAAAATTAAAATTATCGGAAAAATTAGATGGAATCAGAATAAACAAAGTGATACATACATCAGGTTTTGCGCACTTAAAGAATCTCCTTCCGGGATTAAATGGGGTCGTTGAAGTGAAGTGATTAGCAATTTCCCCACAATGACACCTCCTCTTTGATGAATAACTGCTTTCAGACATGACAAAACTTGCTATGTTAGAAACTGGAAATCACTTGTTCTTGAACGAAATAAGACGAACCGAAAATGAGAGGAAGATGATGGGGAAGGGTTTGGAGAAGGGTCTGGAAAGTAACGATTGAGTAAATAAATACCTGGGGGTCGGGGCGGGTTATTTGGCTTCGGATCGGTCGGGTGGCAAGACTTCAATGGGTGGGTTAATATGAACCAATGAGAGAATGCCACGTGTTTAAAAAATTGAGGAAACAAGTTTAAACGGTGGAAGGGTAAATGTGGCCCGAAAGTGTAACGGTAGGGGTATATTTGTTAAAGAATGCAAACGGAGGGTAAATGTAGCTTATTTTGAATAGTACAAGGGCAAATCTGACCCTTAACCGTAGATTTATTAACAACAGTTTCACCAGCTAAAAGAGTTAAGTAATGATATCAGATGCTTAGTGTATAGATATCCATTTAATAAATGAGTAAATTACATTTTCCACAAGTTATGCTACTAGTGTTGGGTTTGAAGTGTGGTAACGCGAATGAGAAATGAGAAAAGATAAAAGGTAATTTTGGTTTTTGTGTTTTGTACCTCGTGGTTTAAAGACAAGTATTTTATTGGGTATAAGTACAGAAGCACTTCTTTAAGTGTGATGACCCAAAAAGTTTAGGTCATCACTTGCTTTTAATTGATTTTTGTATTTTCGAGTCCTTGAATACTTTATTTACAATCACTTCGATTTGTGTAAGCAGTTCGGGCGCATAGCCAGAAAGCTTCTGTGAAAAATGATAAGTTTTGACTACAAAATAAATAAATTTGACGTCAGTCAACGTTTTGGGCAAATGGACCCGGATTTGTAATTTGACGGTTCCGGAGGGTCTGTAGGAAAATATGAGACTTGAGCGTATACCCGGAATCGAATTCTGAGGTCCTAAGCCGGAGAAATGAATTTTTAAAGGAAGTTATTTTCTGAAATTGTTTAAGGAAATTTGAAATGAAATTGATTAGGACATGATGGTACCGGGCCCATTTTTTGGTTCCGGCACCCGGTACAGGCTTGTATATGATTTAAGAGGTTTCTGTGAAATTTTGTAAAAACGGACATCATTTAACGTGATTCGGACCTAAATTGCTAAAATTGAGACTTGATGAGGTGTGAAAAAAGTTCTTTGAATTTGAGGTTTAATTCGTTGTTATTGAGATTATTTTGGCGATTTGATCGCACAGATAAGTTCATATGATGTTTTTGAGTTAGATGCACATTTGGTTTGGAGTTCCGAGTAGGTTCCAGAAGGTCTTAGGCCTAATAACCCAGATATTACAGGTTCAGAGCTATTTTAGCTCTCTAAACCCGCTAGTGTGGTCCGCGAGAAATCGTGTGTGACCGCGGAAGGGGCCAGTGCAGTCCGCGGTCGCCTTTGTGCGGGTGTGCGGAGGGTGCGGTGCGGCTGCACCCCATTTTGTATGGTCCATACAGTGTCACAGGTCCTCAGGTTCGCTGGGCTGTGTGGTCGCGGTCGGTTTGATGCAGTCCGCATAGGGGGTCTATCGGGGTAAAAATAACGGATTTTCAGTTATTTTCCATTTTTTTCAAAACCCTAAAAACATAAGAGGCGATTTTTCAAACAACTTTTCTTCTCCAAAACGTTGGTAAGTGATTTCTAACTCACTTTCTTCACTCCTTACCTTCTTTTAACATGATGTCAAGTCAAAATCAATAGTTTTCATGGGAAAAATTGGGTGTTTTGGGTAGAACCTAGGTTTTCTAAAATTTGGAGATTTGGACCCCGATTTGAGGTTCGATTTCAACACAAATTATTATTTGAGTTCATGGGAGAATGGGTAATCGGGTTTTGGTTCTAACCTCGGGTTTTGACACATGGGTCCCGGGGCAATTTTGACTTTTTGGGTAAAATTTTGGAACACTCATTTTCATGCATTAAAATTAATTTAATTAGCATTTATTGATCTAATTAAGTAACTTGTAGCTAGATACGAATAAATTGGCGATAGAATCAAGGGGTACAGCCATACTTGAGACTTGAAGTTGTGTTTGAGGCATCGAGGTAAGTGTTTGGTCTAACCTTAACTTGAGGGATTAGGAGTTGAGTCCTATTTGTTATGTGATAATTGTTGAGTACGACGTATATGCATGGTGACGAGTATCTGTACGTTGGTGTCTGGCATGATCGTTAATCTTTATATTGTGAATATTATGATTTCGTTGTATCTTCCATGCCTTGGTGATGATTTCTATTTGTTGTGAAAAGTTTGTGGAAGGAATTGTGACCTTTGAACATCGAGGAGCATTGGCCCTTATATTACAAATTGTGAAAATATATGAGTTAATTGAACCCTTTGGAGTATCGGATCAAGTGGTAAAGTGAGTTATGAGATAAAAGTGAAAGAAAGAGAAAGTGTTGTTAAACTGTTCCCTTGCCTGGATATTGTTGCTTTGTTGATTATTTCCCTTGCCGAGATTCTATTATTATTTTTACTTATTCCCTTGTCCCTTTGTTTGTGATTGTTGTTTGGGTGAGGAATAGTGTTAAAGCACGAAGGGTGATGTCGTGTATTATCTGTTATTATGAGGAAAGAGTGTAAAGCACGAAGGGTGATGCCGTGCCGCGTGTTGTACTATTCCGTGCTGATTTTATTGATTATATGGTGAGGAAAGAGAGTAAAAGAACGAAGGGTGATGCTGTGCACATCTTATTTATATGATTGTTTTGGTGAGGACGAGAGAAAAAACACGAAGTGTGACGTCGTGCACATCTTATTATATGATTCTTTAGTGAGAACGAGAGTAAAAGCTCGAAGGATGATGTCGTTCATACTTTTATTATATAATTACTTTGATAAGGATGAGAGTAAAAGCACGAAGGGTGATGCCATGCAATTGTTGATTTCTAATTCTTGTTGATATTCGAGTTATGTTATTTCTCTCCTTACTTGATGCCTTTCTATTCGGAACTATTACCTCCCGTGCAGCATATTTCCCCTCCCACATTGACCCGTTATTTTTTGTATTTCTTTTCCACTGTATATATATATTTGAATTGCACAGTTTTATTTGGTAGTCTAGTCCTAGCCTCGCCACTACTTTGCCGAGGTTAGGCTAGACACTTACCAGCACATGAGATCGGTTGTGCTAATACTACACCCTACACTATGTACAGATCAAGGAGCAGCATACAGACAGTAGTTGGAGTGCTTCCTTCGGTCCACTCGGAGACCCAAGGAAGACATGAAGGCCTCTGCAAGCCCTGGCGTCTTCCTCTATCTCTATTTCTCTATTTTACTTTCTTTTGTTCAAAAACAGTTTATTGTATTTCTTCAGGCCTTGTATGTAGTAACTCTTAGAGAGTCTGTGACACTGTGATACTAGGTTTTGGGTATTTGAGTTGAGAGTTGTAATAGGCGTAGCTTTAAAATATATATAAATTGTTGACTTCCAATTATTTATTTAAATTTTTTTTTTCATATTATCGCATTGTATTTTTTATATATGAGCAATACAAAAAAGTAGTAGGTAGTTAAGGTTTGGATTGCCTAGCTCTCATTAGTAGGCGCCATCACTATTCCCGAGGGCAGGAAATCCGGGTTGTGACAAGTTGGTATCAGAGTTCTAGGTTACATGAGTCTCACAGTTCACAGGCAAGCTTAGTAGAGTCTGAGGGATCAGTACAGAGACGTCTGTATTTATCCCCCAAAGGATACATAGTTAGAAAAAACTTCATAATTTTCATTTCTTGTCGTGCGATTCGGTTTCCCAATGCTAATTGAATCTCTACTCTATTATTTCACAGATGGCGAGAACACACGCTTCTTCATCTACCGATCAGCAACCCAAGCCCTCAGAAGCAACGCCCACGAGGGGCAGAGGGTGAGGCCTAGGCCGTGCTAGGAGCCGAGGCTGGGACAGAGCATAGCCTAGAACAACAGTACCTGTAGCGGAGCCTCAAGTTGATTTTGATGACGAGGTTCCAACCCCAGTAGTTCCAATGGGCACAGCTCAGGTCCTAGAGGGGTTTATTGCTACCCAGTTCTTCAAGATGCTCTGGTCAATCTAGTGGGCCTTATGGAGAGTGTCACAAGGCAAGTTTACTTCCTGTAGCACCAACTGTCTCTTAGGCTGGGGGAGGAGTCCAGACTCCTACTACTCGCACTCCGGAGCAGTAGCTCCTCAGCTTCAGACTCCAGCGGCTCAACTAGTTGGGGCAGTTCAGTCAGTCGCGGTAGCTCAGACCGACGATGGTGCAGCCATGTCCACCGATGCTTTGTGGAGATTGGTCAGGTTCACCAAGCTCTTCACTACTACCTTCAGCGGTGCATCTACTACGGATCCCCAAGACTATCCTGACAACTGTCACGAGGTTCTTCAGAACATGGGTATTGTTGTGACCAACAAGGTTGATTTTTCTATATTTCACGTTTTTGGATCTACCAAGACTTGGTGGAGGGATTATTAGTTAGTTAGGCCAGAGAGATCGCCAGCCTTGACCTGGGAGCAGTTCACACAGCTATTTCTGGAGAAGTTTGTCCCTATTACACAGGGAGAGGCCTATCGAAGGTAGTTCAAGCGCCTTCAGCAGGGATCCATGACTGTCACCCAGTACGAGACCAGATTCATAGATTTAGCTCGCCATGCCCTTATTATACTTCCCACTGAGAGGGAGAGAGTGGATGGTTTATTGATGGACTCATTCAACTGATTTGTCTCTAGATGGCTAGAGAGGCTGGGAGTGAGATAACCCTCCAGGAGCGCCACTGTGGCCCCGAGAGGTGAGATGGTATTATCATAGGGGGTGGTCACGGAGCAGACAAGAGACCCCTTCATTCAGGGGGATTCAATGATACCTCATCTGGAGGTAGAGATTCATATGGTAGGGGCCATCCTTCTAGGCCATTTCAGTCAGCTCTTCAGGTTTCTCATGGCGCTTCAGGTGGCCATGGTTCCCAGGTGCATTATTCTGATCAACAGTCCCATAGTACACCACCAGCTCCTATCAGTGCACCATCGATCCAGAGTTTACAGGGTTGTCATTCAGGTCGTCAGGGTCAGCAGTCTCTGCAGCCGAGGGCTTGTTGCACTTATGGTGATACAGGTCACATTGCTAGGTTTTTCTGTCAAGCATCGGATAGCTCTCAGCATCGGAGTTCCTGTGCTATGGTTTCGGCACCAGGTGTTCCACAGACCGCTAGCCAACTAGATGTAGGGGTAGAGGTGCTAAAGATAGAGGTAAATGATTTAGAGGTGAAGATCAGACTGCTAGAGTTTGAGCCTAGCCAGCTGCAGGCCATCCTAGAGATGTAGCCCAAGGGTTGTAGGGCCCAGCCCTGATGTTATGCTCTTCCACCCAGGTCCAAGGCTGACGCTTCAGATGCGGTGATCACAAGTACTGTTCTGGTTTGTGATAGAGATGCTTTAGTGTTATTTTATCCAGGGTCTACATACTCATATGCGTCATTTTATTTTGCATCGTGCCTGGTTATGCCTAGTGATTCCTTGAGTGTTATCGTTCATGTGTCCATACTGGTGGATAACTCTTTTGTGGTAGATCGAGTCCATCATTCTCGTATATATGTGATTGAGGTTCTTGAGACTCATGTAGATTTGCTGCTTCCAGACATGGTTGACTTTGACGTTATATTGGGGATGGATTGGTTATCACCTTACCACGGTATCTGAGATTGTCATGCCAAGATTGTGACCTTAGCTTTACCGGGTTTGCCTCATTTAGAGTGGAGAGGGACTCTTGGTCATTCTACCCGTAGTGTTGTATCTTTCGTGAAGGCTCAACGCATGGTCGATGAGGGGTGTTTGGCCTATTTAGAATATGTTCGTGATTTGAGAGCTGAGGTTTCTTTTATTGATTTTGTTCCTGTTGTCCATGAGTTTCCTGAGGTATTCCCTTCAGACCTGCTGGGTATGCCACCTAACAGGGATATTGACTTTTGCATTGATATGGCTCCGGGCATTCAGCACATTTCTATCACGCCGTACATATGGCCCCACCTGAGTTGAAAGAGTTAAAGGATCAATTGTAAGACTTACTTGAGAAGGGTTTCATTAGATCCAGTGATTCACCTTGGGGTGCGCCAGTATTGTTGTTAAA
Organism: Nicotiana benthamiana; assembly: GCA_034376525.1. Lineage (NCBI taxonomy): Eukaryota > Viridiplantae > Streptophyta > Magnoliopsida > Solanales > Solanaceae > Nicotiana > Nicotiana benthamiana. The sequence continues at coordinate 8,971,605 of CM067325.1, forward strand.
AAGAAGGATAGGTTAATGAGAATGTGTATTGATTATCGGCAATTGGACAAGGTTACAATTAAGAATAAGTGTCCGCTATCGAGAATTGATGATTTGTCTAATCAGCTTCAGGGTGCCAAGGTATTTCAAAGATTGGCTTGAGATCTGGCTACTATTAGTTGAAGATTAGGGCATCCGATGTCCCTAAGACAGCTTTCCGTACTTGTTACGGGCATTATGAGTTCTTGCTTATATCATTCGGGTTGACAAATGCCCCAACAGCTTTCATGGATTTGATGAACCGAGTGTTGGGGACTTATTTGGACTCGTTTGTGATAGTCTTCATTGATGATATATTGATATATTCATGCAACCGGGAAGAGCACGAGCATCACCTTAGAGTGGTTCTTTAGACTTTGAGGGATAGTCAATTGTATGCTAAATTTTCGAAGAGTGAGTTATGGTTGAGTTCGGTTACATTCTTAGGTCATGTTGCATCAGCAGAAGGTATCGAGGTTGATCCAAAGAAGATTGAGGCAGTCAAGAACTAGCCTAGACCAGCATCAGCTACAGAGATTCGGAGTTTCTTGGGATTGGCACGCTACTATCATTGATTCGTGGAGGGGTTCTCATCTACCGTAGCCCCGATGACCAGGTTGACCCAGAAGGGTGCCCATTTTAGGTGGTTGGAGGAGTGTGGGGCAAGCTTTCATAAGCTCAAGGCAACTCTGACTACGTTACCGGTGTTGGTTTTGCCCACAGGTTCAGGGCTTATTGTGAGCACGTGATTTTTGCCTATATATGAATAATTCCCAAAATTCAAACAAAATAATTTTTCCTTATTTTTACAATTTTTGTGCATTTTTGTGTCATTTCTTGATAATTGTTGCATTTTTATTTGGGCATGATAATTAATAAAAAAATTTCAAAAATATGTATTTTTGCATTTGGGAATTAATATCACATTTTAGCATTAATTATAGGCCAATTCATTTTAGTACAAAATATGAAAAATCACAAAAAATTTAGTTCATTTCATATTTCAATTATTTTTATTTGGAAGTTGTTACAAATTAGATTTCTATTATAATTTTAGTAATTGTTTAGTTTAGTTAAATATATTAGGGTTTTAATTCCAATTTTATAAAATAAAAAAAATACAAGAATTCAATTAATTTTAAAAAAACACAAAATTTGGTTTAGAAGAAATAATTAAAAAAACAATTGAAAAATAAGAGAAAATAACAAGGCAAAGGAGGTAATTAAAGGGCTGCCCAATTTGGGACTTTACATTTGAATTTGAATTGGCCCAAAACATTTTTAAACCCAAATTCTCCGCCCCAGCCCAGTGCCCCATCCGATCCGGTTCTTTAAGGTCCAAACGACGTTGTTTGGTTGGTTTAACCCAAGCCGTTGGATCTTGATCCAACGGACAGAAGAGTCTTATGATGTCCCATATAAGACTGTCCTAACGACCCCCCACCCCATTCTTCATCGTCTTCCTCATCCCTCAGAAAACCCTAGAGACGACGCCCTAAAATCCCTAGCTTCCGGTGGCGGCACCGGTCCAAAACTACTTCAAAATCACACCCCTTAATTACTTTGACCCCCTTAGAACAAATATACAACCGTTGGCCATCAAATATCAACCAATTTTCTCGAAAATCAAATCGAAAAATCGGCCAAGTTTCAAAGTCGTCTAATCAAGCTCAAACTACTATCAGGACATCTACTCATCTTCCTCACCTCGAACCCAAGTTCTTCCCTCTTCAGATAGCAACGAGCCGCCCTCAAACTCGATCTAGGGTTCAGGAAGCCCAACCTATTTGGGAATAATTCAAGGTCGAGCAGGTTCTTAGTAAGTGTTATTTTAGTTTCACGTTTTTATTTTTATTTTCCATCAATGGGTTAATTCGTCTTTTGTTTTTCTTTGACTTGGTATGTTTTTATTAGTGGGTTCCTTTCTCATTAGGTTTGAGACTCGATTTATCTATTAGTTGAAGTTAATCTCCAAATAAGTTCGATTGTTAGTTTAATTTCAATCCAATTATGTTCTTTGTTTAGTTTCCATCTTTCTTTGTTTAGCTTATCTAAATTTTCTCCATATTTAGTTTTAGTTGGTCAATTGTTAGTCTAATCGTTAGGTGTTAATTTTAATTAGTTCAGTCAATTAGTTACAGTCGAATATCCTTCTTGAAAACTGTTTCTTCATGTTAGGTTTTTTTCAATATGGCTCTTAATATCCATGTTGATGCATTCTTATCATGAGATAGTTAGTCAACTCGTAGTTGTTTATTGCAATAAGTTTTTCTAACATTTTGATTAGGTAATTCAGATGCTAGTTTTGTTCTTTGATGGCTTAGTTGATTAGTTTTTCAGTTTCAATTAGTATTAGTCGAATGTAATATTAGAGTTGTAAAACTCATTTGGTTATAGCTGAATGATTAAGGGTTTAGTAATTTTGGGAGGTTAATAGGGGTAAATTGGACAAAATTCGAAGAGGAAAAGGCTGCAATGATTTTAAGAGGTTTCAAGGGCAGTTTGGGTATGGGAAAAGGGTAGAATCTCTTAGAATTGTAAATTTAAAACAGGGGTAAGGGTAGTATAGGCATTGTATAGCTCAAAGAACCTCATAGAAACTCCTAGAATAGGGCTTTAGTGTAGATTTCAGTAAACCTTAGGGAGTAACTTGAGGAGCAAGTTAGAAAATTAAGATTTAAAGTGAAAAATGGGCAGGGATTAAAATAGAAAACAAAAATCTGGTCTTTTACCCTAGAATGGCCTGTAAATTGAGTCCCTCATTGCTTGTAAGAGGGGCTTCTTCCTTCCATTCTTCCTCAGCCAGAAAATTCCCTAAAAATACTCCTCAATTCTCTAGATTTAAGTGTAAAAATTTCAGTTCAAGCAATACCTTTAGATTTTAGTCTTCCTCATACTCAAAAACACAAAAAGCAATAGAAATCTACAAAAAAAAATCAAAAAAATCAAACTGTTCCATCAGAAGTTCTAGGCTGATTTCACTTTTCAATTGACCTAGTAACAATTTCAGAAGTGTTTTTGGTGTATTTCAAGTCAGAGTAAGGTCTAGTCAAGTTTGGTGGTTTACTTCTATTTGTGAGGGTTATCTAGTGTAATTGGATTCAATCCAAAGCTTATTGAACCCATCTGGGTTAACTTTTGGTTGAGTTTTGTTCCATTAATATTTCTGAAGTATAATGGTGCATTTTGAGCTTGTCTAAGTGCATTTGGAGTGGTTTATAGTTGTTTGTTTGTATCTGCTTGTTTTTCCAACTTCTCTGGGATGTTGAACTGATTTTTGGGCTATTATTGAGACTTGTTATTACTGCTGCTGCTGATCTTCTTCTCCCCTTTGTTCATTTCCAATCCAGGTACACAGTTATAACTTTAGCACTTGAAAGCTGAAAATCTGAAGACTGAATATATTTGAAGAACGACAATCCTGATTTAGCTTCTCTCTGATTTGTGTATTTAAACTTTCATGCATTGATTATACGTATATCTCTGTTATTTTGTAGTAATTGAACTGAATTTGAGTTGTATGAGAAATTTTAAATATAGTTCATATTGACATATATTGACATTTGGTAATTGGTTTATGAGATTAAAAATGAACTCATTGGACTGTTAAACCAATTTTTACTGTGAGTGTAAAGTTTAGTATATGATTAGTTCTGAGCATTAGCTGTTGTCCTCATTGAGTATTACATCACTTGAAAGACAAATGAGAGTGCAGATGTGAATAGTAATAGATTTTGTAGGAGTCAGCTATAGCGTTTCCAACTGTTTTTCTTTATTGTTAGTTTAATTATTGATTTCTCAAAATGGTAATGGTTGCATGAATCTGTGTACTTTGTAATGAAGGCAATGTTAAACAAAATTGGATTTGATGCATGATATGAGCCATTCCTTATATGCATATAATCAGTGGTATGATGACTAAGATTAACATTCACACCCTTCTATTTGTATATGTTAACTGATGCGGTTGAAATTCGAACTGAGGTCCTCCCTTTGCTAGCGTCCGATTCAACTCACGTCTAAGCCGAGCATAAAGCCATTGTCATGATATGTAGGGCTATCGCTTGGATCCCAATAGTAGCCCATCTTTCCAACGTTTCGCTAGTTAAATTAATTTGAACATGCAAGTGTTTGATAAATCATTAGGACCTTTCTTTATTTTAGAGACGTAAGAAATAGATAATCGTAGTCACTGTTAGGTTGGCCTCTAATAAGATGATGAAACGAGCCTCGCCAGACAAAAATGATTGTGGGGTCCTCGATAAAGGTTAAAAAATATTTAGAATTCGGGAGGGCCGTTTAGAAAATTTCACGGCCTTCCCCAAAATAATAATACGCTAGAACCTTTAGACGCATTTAATTAAATTACTTTCTTAAACTCGGGTGTGCATTGATGCGACCCAAATCCAAATCTTGACGAAGTCGAAACGGGTCGACGATCACTTATACACTGGTGGTGACGTGATTAGAAATACGTTTTCACGATGTCGCAAGTATTTTAAAATAAATAATGGTAAAATACAACAGTTAAGCGACCGTGCTAGAACCACGGAATCTGGGAATGCCTAACACCTTCTCCCGGGTTAACAGAATTCCTTACTCAGATTTGTGGTTCGCAGACTGTAACAGAGGCATAATATTCCTCGGTTCGGGATTCAAATCGGTGACTTGGGACACCATAAATCTCCCAAGTGGCGACTCTAAATAAATAATAACCAAATTCCATTCCGATTATCTTTAAGTGAAAAAACTCCTTTACGCTCCTTTGAGGGGGTGTATAGCGAAAAAAGAGGTGTGACAGCTCTGGCGACTCTGATGAGGAAAAGAACCCAAAATGTTTTGTTCAGGGTTCAGAATTCGAGCTTATATAAATTGCTGTATTTGGTTATATCTGATTCTCTTACATGCTGTGTGTGCTAAATGTTACCGCTTTGATATTATCTAAACCATATATAAACTGTGCCCACACCCTTCTCTATTTACCTCCGGGGATGTGCTTACTGGTTGAGACTCCCTATTCTGTTAGTGTCATACCCTAAAATAAGAAAGAGGTTCGGATAAGTTACGATGCCAGATGGCCTTTTGGTTCCCGGTAAGTTGCCCCTCCTCGACTCGAGTTGTCCGCTCGGGTACACAGTCTAGAACACCTACCCAGGTTTTGAACATAGAATAACTTGACTTCATGCCGGATTCCTATTAGGAACGCTTATTTGCATCAAGCAACATTTGACTTAGGGGACTCAACACAAGGGTTGGGTCCATCTACGGCTAGCGACCTGAAATGAAAAAGACCATCCTGGTGCATCCTACTTGTTCTGTGCATTTATTTGTTCGAACCCGCATGTTGACCGGTTTTTGAATCTCGGAATGTTGGAATTTGAGTAAAGAAAAAGGAAAAAGAAAGAAGAGAAAATGAGAGAATTAGCAGTTGTAGAATTAATCTTGGAAAAAGGTTGTTTTATTTTTATTATTTTTTTTACTAAAAAGCAAAAGAAAATAGAAAAAAAAAGTCTTTTATTTTTGGAAAATTTTTTGTTGAAAAAGAAAAGAAAAAGAGTTTTTATTTTAATAGGTTGTTTTATTATTTTCAAAAATAGAAAAAAAGAGAATAATTTGTTTTTCCATGAAAATGAAAATAAAAAGAATTTTGTTTTTAAAAGTAGTTTTCATATTTGCTCATAAAGCGTCAAAATGAAAAATAAGAAAGAGTCTTGTTTTAAAATAGTTTGTTTAATTTGCCCGAACTACGAAGGTTTGATTTTCACAGGGCGTGAGATACGTAGGCAACCCTCATCGGGTCCAACCTACCTTTTTCAAAAATAGCCAAAATGTCAACAAATTTTAATTTGCGGCACAAATAAGTTAGGTGATGCCGTTTTGCAAAAATAGCCGAATTTTCCCCAAACGGGATGCCGAAAGGCTGACTCTGCAATACTCTGACCTTTGGTCATGTTTAATTTTTGACCCCCACAGCCTTAAATGTTTCGTTCTCGAGGTGATGAAAGGCCGTGTTTTGCAATACCAGTTCATTTATTTTAATTTTTAAAGTGGGAAAAGAGTCATAAAAGTTGGGTGATGCTGTTTTTTCAGTAATAACTGAATGTTCCCAAACAGGACGCCGGAAGGATAACCTTGCATAAATAACCACCTTCGGTCATGTTTTGGCTTTTGAACCTTACAGCCTTAAATTCTTGTCCTCGGGGCGTCGAAAGGCCGTGTTTACCAAATTGGTTTTTTTATTTTAATTTTAGGAGCAAGAAGAGTCGTAAATAAGTTGAGTATGGTCGTGTTTTCATAAATAGCCGAACGTTCCCGAAAGGGACGCCGGAAGGTTGACTTTACAAATACGCTCATCTTTGAGTTTGATTTTGATATCGAGTCCTTTACGTTTAAAATCTAGAAAGAATGTAGATAGTTTCATTTTCAGTTGAATAAAGGTTTTTCTTTTGCTTAATCACCTTAATAAATGTGCAGGAAGAGCACGATGCTAAACGAACCATTTTCAATATTAACCAAGATCCTTTTTGAGTTGCGATTATGGTGGAATGACTTAGGCAAAGAAGAACAGGACGAAGTGAAGAAATATCTAAAAGATCTCCCCGATTTATTAGACATCCAGCCTCGGGGGGATATTATCAAGGCATTGGTCGCTTGTTGGGATCCAGCACATAATATATTTAATTTTTTGGAGTTTGAGCTCACCCCGACATTGGAATAAATAGCGGGGTACATCGGAAGTGATCAAGCCCCATTGAGGTTCGGATACTTAATTGCTCCCAGGGCCGTCACCATACACCGGTTTTTGGATGCCTTGAAAATACCCCGAACAATCCACCACCCAGATTTTGCAAAGGTTACTGCAGTTTCCGTTTCATATATGATAGATACGGACACGTGGGAGGATTCAATAGGCCAAACTTCAAACTATATAGTAGAAGTAATCGACAAAAATGGGAGGAACACAGGCGGGTGGCTTTTATGATAGCTTTTTTGGGCCTCATAACATACCTAACGATGGAAATGTTGATTTGAAAGTGGTTGGGGTCGTCAGTACCTTGCAAACCATAGAAAAAAGCATTGGCAGCTATGATTGTGGCTGACATCTTTCGGGCTCTCACTGCTTGCAAAGTCGGGGGCGATTTCTTTGAGGCATGTAACTTGCTGTTGCAAATGTGGATGATCGAGCATTTATGCCATCGCTCCCCTCTCATGAGTTATGGTTCATCTAAGAAAACATGCATAGTAGAATTTCACACAAGAATCAAAGGGGTTAACCTCCTTGAAGGAGTCATAGCTTGGGCATCATTATTTCGGACCCTCACTGCCAGCCAGATACAGTGTGCACTTGGATGGTTGCCTATCGAAGAAGCCATATATATGCCAGCAGTCAAGCCACATTTCTGTTGATAGGACTCAAGAGCATCTAGCCTTACACGCCGTATCGGGTTCTTAGGCAACTTGGGAGATATCAAGTGGTACCGAAAGATGAAGATCTGAGCACCCAAGTGGTGAATTTGGTCTTGATGGACGGTTTCCCGAGGATGAAGTTCGCCAGATTTGGAGCGAATGTCAACATTTGAAGGCCAACACTTGTGTGTCAGATAAGGTTAAAGGGGAGGTTGCCCCAGGGTATCATGATTGGTTCAAGAGTGGTGTGGCATACTTTAGACCTGCTAAAAGACCTCATCTCGAAGATTTTGCCGAGTCATCCCAAGAGCAGTGGGATTTGTTAACCAAGGAAGAAAGTTACAAGGCTGAGATCGGGAAGTTGAAGCAGCAAGTAGAGAGTTTGAAATTCGAAACAGTGTTCAAGTCGCTGCAGATCAAGGTGGAAAGAATAAATTGGCCCAAGAAAATACAGAGCTTAAGGCCCAAATCCAAGAGTTGAAAGCAGCCATCAATAGACAACCGAGGAACCAATCTGATGAACTATTGATAAAAGGATTAAGAAGTGAGGTTAGGGAGTGCCGGGAGGAGCTAGAAAAATCTGAGAGTATCATGGCAGGGCTCAAAGCACAATGGGATAAAAAAGCGGTGGAGCATTTCCAATGCTTGAATCAGCTAAAAAGGGACCAAGAGAAAGTTGTTGACAATCTAAAGAGAAAAAGGGCTTCCCTTGAGGGTAAAGCAATCAGGCAGGCCAGGGATTACGAGATCGAGAGTGGGCAGTGTTATGATTTGTTGGCCCGAATGGAGGTAGAGGTGAAAAAGTTGCAAGATCAGCACCTACAAGACTCTCGGGCATTAAAGATGTGCACTAACCAGATAGAGCGCTTGCTTACAGAAAAGAAGCAAACAAGGGACCGGATTAGAGCTATCGCTTGGGATATTTTCAGGAGATGCCGGGTCTGTGAGGACATGACCCATACAACTTTCATCCAATTAGTGCAGATCTATGTGAATCGAACAATGAATAAGGAGCAGCTCGAAAGGGACTTGGGACCTAGGCCCGCGGCGAGGCCGAAAGATGCCCCGCGAGCACCTAGATTTGAGTCATTAGGGTATGCGTAGGTTGTGTCTGTATTTTCCTATTTCGAGTCTGTTTTTCCTTTGTTTTTTCATTCCAAAATGAGTCTATAGTTGGAAGTTGGTGTTGGGTCTTAGTTGGTGTCTGTCATTTCCTTTTGCAAAGTGTTGGTGGTTTGTGTTATTAATGAATATAGAAAATTCCCAAAATTTATTTTCACGAACTACGCTTGGTCTGATTCGTGCGGGGTCACGATACGTAGGCAATCTCTATTGGATTCGACCGTAAAGAAAAAGAGATGGAAGGAAAAGAAAGGAAGAAAAGAGTGGAAAAACAAAGGTGAGAATAAAAGAAAAAGAAAGAAAAGAAGAAGCGGAAAAACAAAGGTAGGAATAAGAGTGGAAGAAGAACAAGAGCGAAAATACAAAGGTGAGAATAAGAAAAAGAAAGAAAAGAGTGGGGTAGATTGAAAAATGAAACAAAAATGCCGGGAAGATAAATGTGGTCGAGCAAATGCATAATAGAACTGACTAACTGTATAGGTGCATTCATGCCAACGTACGGTTATCAAATCTGTTAAAACTAATCATTAACCAAGTGGTTGCTTAAATGTGTGAGTTCAGGCAGGTGGTTAGTTGATTGGCAGTTCTAACAACTCACCAGTACAACACCCGGTTGAAAGATAAGATGACAAGACATGAATCCGACTCCAGTATTATAGACCCTACAAAAGAGGTCGAGGCAAATTAAGTGGTTTCCATGAAAGAAGAGATGAGGAAGTTGAAAGCACAGATGGCCGAAATGTACCAAACTTGGTCTCAAGGTCACCCGGCACCTTTGTACCCCGCCAACCCATCCTATATCACACCTTTAGTGCAAGCCCAGGGTCCTCCTACTCCTAACACATCTTCATCGTTCCTATATCATACCCAGGGCTATGCTACCACTTCATACGCTCCTCCAGCTCCACCACCCAAACACAACCCTCCTCCACCTTTGGCTCCAATCTTTGTGGCACCCCCTCCAGCCACATTACCAAGATCATCTAGTGAGCCACTGTTCCAAGCTCAAAACGCTCAATATTACCCTCCTGAGCCCACTTTTAAAACTCCTGAGCAGTACAGCCATACCCCTCATTTTGAGTTCCCCGAAGAAGTTGAGAAACTACTTAAGAATGCAGAACAAGAGGAAGCAATTCGTAAAGTTAAAAGCCTGGAGAAATCCTTCAGGAACATGCATGGTTTAGGCAGCCAGATCAGCGTGGCATACAAATACGTATGTCCATTTACCGATGTTCAGTTGCCTCCGGGGTTTAAAATGCCAAAGTTTGACTTGTATGGGGGGCACGGTGACTCCGTAGCCCATTTGCGTGGTTTTTGTAGTAACATGAGATGTGACAGAGGAAAGATGAAATGTTGATAGCCTACTTCGGGCAGAGCTTGAGCGGGTCTGCACTGGAATGGTACACCAGACTAGACCCTAGCCGATGGTACACATGGGATGACTTGGCACCGGCGTTCATTGGCCACTTTCAGCATAACCTCGAGATAGTCCCTGATCGGCTATCATTGCTGAAGTTTGAGAAGAAGCCGGGAGAAAGTTTTAGAGAGTTTGGTTTTCGATGGAGAGAGCAAGCTGCAAGAGTGGATCCCCTAATTAGAGAAAACGAGATGGTAGATTATTTTCTGCAAGCGTTGGAGCCGACATACTTCGGTCACTTAGTGACTTTTGTGGGTAAATCATTCAATGAAGTAGTGAAGATGGGCGCAATGATTGAAGAGGGTTTAAAGTCTAACAAAATTTTGAGTTATTCAGCGTTGAAAGCGACCACGTAGGCCATACAAAGTGGAACTGGTGGTGTGATTGGTAAGAAGAAGAAGGAAGAAGTGGCCACAGTGGAAGCTAGCACCTGGTCCAAGCCCAGCAATCCTCCAACCTACTATAGCCAACCAAGAGCTTACCACCCAAACTACCATACACCCCATACGGCCACCACATCTCTATTACCCACCACCAGAGCCCCACTTCTCTATCCACCATGCCCACACATACATGCAGCCCCCGACACATCCACAATGGCGTGCGCCAGCTCCCCAAACCACATATACACCACCAAAAAACACCCATCCGCATCCCAGGGCTAACATGCCAGGACCTAGCTTCCGCCCGAACCAAAATTTTCGGAATGAGAAGGCCACAAACAAACAAACTTTTACCCCATTGGGACAATCTTACACCGCTTTATTCCATAGACTGAAACAGTTGGGAATGTTAACCCCAATCGAGCCCAAAGTACCAAACCCAGCTCCCAAAGACTTGGACCAATCTGCCAGCTGCGAGTATAGCTCGGGAATGCCTGGGCATGAGACTAAAAAATGTTGGAAGTTGAAGAATGCAGTACAGGAGCTTATTGACAGCCGTCGTATTGAGGTACCGGCCTCGGAGGCACCAAACATCAATCAGAACCCATTGCCAGCACATCACGAGACCAACATGATTTAGTTGGTACACAAGGATGGGGAGGTGAAGAAACCATCACAAACCGTGATGATGATTCGTGTTGTTGAGACCGGTTCAAGAGAAAAGCCGACAGGGGAATAGACAGGGATGAAGTTGAAAGGTACAAGTGACAAGCCAGTTGTAGTGATGGGGAAAGAATTATCTGTTGTTGCAAAGAAACTGGAACCAGTTAAGTTGGTGGTACAGGGGCGTCACCCGCGCCCGTGGTTGTTGTGAAGCGTGCTTACATAGAGCCAATGATCATCAAGCCAGTAGTCCAGCAACCCATGGTTGACAGTAAATTTGTTCCATGGGAATATGAGAAAGTGATAATAACGTACAAAGGGAAAGAGGTTGAGGAGGAGAGCTATGAGGCGCAAGGGTTGACTCGGTCGGGGCGTTGCTTCGCTCCCGAGGAGTTGAGAAAAGCTAGGGCTACTAAAGACAGTCCAGCCTCGGTCAAAAAGGCTATTACAAAGGAGGTAGCAGAGGAGTTCCTAAAAAGGATCAAGGTACAAGACTATTCTATTGTCGAGCAGCTGAGGAAAACACCGGCCCAGATTTCGATTTTGTCATTATTGATACACTCCAATGAACATCGTTGAGCTTTGATGAAAATACTAAATGAAGCCCATGTACCTGATAAGATTTCAGTGAACCACTTGGAAATAATTGCTAATAGGATCTTCGAGGTAAACATGATAACGTTCCCGGATGATGAGTTGCATGTAGAAGGAACCAAGCACAATAAAGCTCTTACTTGACAGTTAAATGTGAAGACTCAGTGGTGACCAGGGCATTGGTAGATAATAGGTCTAGTGCCAACATTTGCCCGATGTCAACACTGAACAAGTTAAAGATCGATAATGACAGAATCCGCAGAAACAGTATGTGTGTCTGGGGTTTTGATGAGGGCAGAACCGACACAGTCGGGGACATCATCCTCGAGTTAATCATTAGCCCAGTTGAGTTCACCATGGAGTTTCAGGTGCTGGACGCGGCAGTGTCGTACAATCTTTTGTTGGGAAGGCCATGGATCCATGCAGCTAAAGCAGTGCCTTCTTCACTGCATCAAATGGTCAAATTTGAATGGGATAGGCAAGAGGTGGTGCTGCACGGAGAAGACCCCATGAACATTGCAAGTAGTGATATTGTGCCCTTTGTAGAAACAAATGACGATAAAGGGCCATGGGTCTATCAGGTTTTTAACACGATCAATGTGAACAAGGTACCAGAGGGGAAAAGTATCCCACGTCCCCAAGTAGCAGCCGCAACTATCATGGTTGTTTCCGAAATGATGGGTAATGGGTTTGTCCCGGGAAAAGGTCTGGGTGCCAATCTTCAGGGCATTGTTCAACCTGTATCCTTGCCCAAGAATTTAGATACCTTTGGGTTGGGGTTTAAGCCAACAACAACAGATATCAGAAGGGCCCGCAAGTTGAAAAAGAAAGCATGGGTTCTGCCTAAACCAATTTCGTGTCTGTCCAAGTCCTTTGTCAGGACGAGGATCAAAAAGTAGTTAGCAACACATGCAATGGGTTCATTGATGGGAGCAGAGGATAATTTGGATGAAGCGTTTGATAGTGTATTTGCAGAAGTAAACATGGTTCAGGCTGGTGAAGGTTCCAGTAATGTAGACATTCAGTACGTTGGGCCACATGCTAGGATCAATAATTGGGAAGCCAATCCTCTACCAGTTCGGAGGGAGGCGCGGTAGTGGGACTTTTTTTTCTTTTTATTTTCACCCGGGTTATTCTAGTGTTTGTAATCCTTGTGACTATATTCCGTCCGTTTGGATGAGCTAAGCCCTGTTATCTTTACGTTTTAATGAAATACAATTTCCATCTTTTTTTCTTCTAATTTCGTTTTCATTTTTTCTTTCTTTTCTGTACAGTTCTTTCTATGCTGATATCAATGACATGACATGCATGAGGACTTCTCGGCCCGGTCTTATAAGCCAACTTAACTCAGAAATAATAATACAAGAAATTGAATGTGATGATGAAGAGCAATATGATGATGAAGCATATGACGAAATTAGTAATAAATTAAAACACTTTGAGGAAAAGCCCAAACCGAACTTTAATGATACAGAAGAAGTCAACCTAGGGGATCAAGATAATGTCCGGGAAACTAAAATAAGTGTTCATCTAGAGCCGCAGCTCAAGGAAGAAATAATCGTGGTGTTGTTGGAATATAAAGACGTTTTTGCTTGGTCCTATGATGATATTCTGGGTTTGAGCACCGATCTGGTGGCCCACAAATTTCCTACCGATCCATCACTCCCGCCGGTTAAGAAGAAATTGAGAAAATTAAAAACAGACATAAGTGTGAAGATCAAAGAAGAAATCACTAAACAGTTCGATACAAAGGTCATTCGGGTCACACGGTATCCCACCTGGTTAGCAAATGTTGTTCCTGTACCGAAGAAAGATGGCAAAACCAGGGTGTGCGTTGATTATCGAGACCTCAACAAGGCAAGTCCAAAAGACAACTTTCCATTGCCCAACATCCACATACTGATTGACAATTGTGCCAAACATGAGATTGGTTCTTTTGTGGATTGTTTTGCGTGTTAACATCAGATCTTAATGGACGAGGAGGATGCAGAAAAGACGGCATTCATCACGCCGTGGGGAACATACTGCTATCGGGTCATGCCATTTGGTTTGAAAAATGCTGGGGCAACTTACATGAGGGCTATGACAACGATCTTCTATGATATGATACATAAAGAGATTGAGGTGTACGTAGATGATGTGATTGTGAAATCAAGGCAGCAGGCCGACCATGTCAGGGATTTGAGGAAATTCTTTCAAAGGCTACGCAGGTACAATCTCAAGCTCAATCCTGCGAAGTGTGCTTTTGGTGTGCCGTTGGGAAAGTTTCTGGGGTTTATAGTCAGTCGCCGGGGTATTGAATTGGATCCATCGAAGATTAAGGCCATTCAGGAATTTCCGCCTCCAAGAAACAAAACTGATGTGATGATTTTGTTAAGAAGATTGAACTATATTAGCAGGTTCATTGCTCAGCTCACAACTACTTGTGAAACCATTTTTAAACTGTTGAAGAAAGATGTCGCGGTTAAATGGACGGATGAATGTCAGAAAGCTTTTGATAATATAAAGGAATATTTGTCAAATCCGCCCGTGTTGGTCCCAGCAGAGCCAGGGAGGCGTTTGATTCTCTATCTCACAGTCTTGGATAATTCATTTGGTTGCACTGGGGCAGCATGATGTCACATGCAGAAAAGAGCAGACAATCTACTACCTTAGCAAGAAGTTTACATCTTACGAGGTTAATTATACTCATCTGGAAAGGACATGTTGCACCCTAACTTGGGTGGCACAAAAGTTGAAGCATTATTTGTCGTCCTACACTACCTACCTCATATCTCGGTTGGATACACTGAAGTATATTTTCTAGAAGCCAATGCCCACGGGAAGGCTTGCAAAGTGGCAGATTCTGCTCACAGAGTTTGATATCGTCTACGTGACCCGGACTGCATTGAAAGCACAAGCCTTAGCCGATCATTTAGCTAAGAATCCAGTTGATGATGATTATGAGCCTTTGAAGACTTATTTCCCTGATGAAGAGGTGATGCATATTGATGAGTTGGAACAAGCAGAGAAACCAAGATGGAAATTGTTCTTTGATGGAGCGGCAAATATGAAAGGCATGGGAATAGGAGCCGTACTTATTTCTAAAACAAGTCAGCACTATCCTGTTACGGCTTAGCTTCGTTTCTATTGTACAAACAACATGGAGGAATATGAAGCATGCATTATGGGGTTGAGATTAGCAGTGGATATGGGTGTCCGGGAACTCTTGGTAATGGGTGACACAGACCTACTGGTACACCAAATTCAAGGAGACTAGGAAACACGGGATTTGAAACTGATACCATACAGACAGTGCTTGCATGAGCTTTGTCAACGGTTTCAGTCAATAGAGTTCAGACACATCCCAAGGATTCATAATGAGGTCGCCGATGCTTTGGTTACTTTGGCGTCAATATTGCATCATCCAGATAAGGCTTACGTAGATCCATTACAGATTTAGGTCCACGATCAAAATGCTTATTGTAATGTGATAGAAGATGAACTTGACGGTGATTCGTGGTTCCATGACATCATGGAGTATATCAGGATGGGAGTATACCCGGCACAAGCCATCGGTGATTAGAAAAGGGCTATTCGTCGATTGGCAAGCGGATTTTTCCTGAGTGGAGGAGTGATGTACAAAAGAACACCAGACCTCGGACTTTTGAGGTGCATTCTGGAGTCTGTGGTCCGTACATGAGCAGATATGTTTTGGGAAAAAAGATTTTACGGGCAGGATATTATTGGCTCTCAATGGAACGGGATTGTATCAGCTTTGTACGCAAATGTCATCAATGCCAAGTGCATGGAGATTTGATTCATTCTCCACCATCAGAATTGCATACGATGTCAGCGCCATGGCCTTTTTTTGCTTGGGGAATGGATGTTATTGGGCCAATTGATCCAGCACCATCAAATGGGCACATGTCTATCCAGGTAGCAATAGATTATATTACCAAGTGGGTGGAAGCGAAGACGTTCAAGTCTGTGACTAAGAAAGCTGTGGTGGATTTTGTGCATGCAAACATTATTTCTCGGTTTGGCATACCAAAGGTGATTATCACGGACAATGGGGCTAATCTCAACAGTCATTTGATGAAGGAAACATGTGAGAAGTTCAAGATTACTCATCGTCATTCTACTCCATACCGTCCTAAAGCAAATGGAGTGGTTGAAGCGGCCAACAAGAACATAAAGAAAATACTGCGGAAAATGGTTGAAGGGTCTACACAGTGGCATGAGAAGTTTCCTTTTGCATTGTTGGGATACCGCACCACCGTTCGTACTTCGGTGAGGGCAACTCCTTATTCGTTGGTGTATGGAATCGAGGCAGTAATACCCACAGAAGTGGAGATTCGGTCGCTTCGAATCATTGCGGAGGCTAAGATCGACGACGATGAATGGGTAAAGGCCCATCTGGAACAATTGAGTTTGATTGATGAGAAAAGATTGGCATCAGTGTGCCATGGTCAACTATTCTAACAAAGGATGGCAAGAGCGTATAACAAGAAAGTGCGTCCGAGGAAATTCGAGGTCGGACAGTTGGTGTTGAGGCGTATTTTGCCTCATTGGGCAGAAGAAAAAGGAAAGTTCGCACCAAATTGGCAAGGGTCATTTGTAGTAACCAGGGTGTTGCCTAATGGTGCATTATATTTGACAGATGTAGAAGGAAAATGTGTAGAAATGGCCATCAATTCCGATGTTGTCAAGGGATATTATGTATGATTCCTTTATTCTAAATGTACTTGCTTGTATTTGGCATATTTTAAAGATTGAAATGAAGAAGGCATTATTTTAGGCTATCCAAACACTTTTATCCTTTGTTACCCCTTTGAGCCTTAATTATTTTCATTCATACCCCTCTTTCGGAATCAACGACACAATTAAGGAACACAAGTGCCGAGCATAAAGTAAAGGAAAAGGAAAACAAAAAAGATTGAATGAAAGAAAAAAAGAAAAGAAAGGAAAATGAAAAGATGAAAATAAAGAAAGAAAAATGAAGAAGGAAAAAGAAAGTAAAACGGAAGGAAAAGGGAAGAAATTCACAATATAAGTAATTATGATACAGTGAACTACGTTTGACTTGATCCCGAAAGGGTACGTAGGCAGCCTTACTTTGAGGTTCAGTCATACCAAAATCTAAAAGTCCCCAAGCAAGAAACAGGGGCAGAAGTTGTGATTGTTGAAAGAAATCGGATTCCGAAAGTTGTAGTGTCAACCCAGTTTAAAATTGTTTTGAGCCTTTTATACCGTTCTTTCTAACCCATCCAAAAACCTACAATACGGTCCAAAGAAAGGCCTTCAGATCAATTTTTGAGAAATCCCAAGTCAAGAAGGAAAAGGTAATTCGCCACGGGGGCAACACTCTGGTGCAAACAAGAAACATGAAAAATAAAAATGAGAGAGTCTTATTGGTGAAAACCCGCATGGGCACCGTAAGGCAACGGGAGCTGAGAGAAAATAAAATGAGAGAGTCTTAGTGGTGAAAACCCTCATGGGCCCCCTAGGGTGAAAGTGAGTTTAAGAAATGGCAAGTTGAGAAAGTCTGTTGGTGAAAATTATGTCGTGGCATCGCAGGTTAAATGACATTAAGGTTCGGATAAAGTAATCAGGTGATGGAAGTTCTGGGAAATGAAGTATAACAATGAAAGATATGGGTAGCTGGATTGGTTGGCCGGTTATTCCAAAATTCATGTCATGGATATCGGTGTCAACAGCTTCAGTCAGATAAGTTTCTTTTCTGTTTCTTCTTCAACAAACATCCGGTTTTGGATTCTTCTTATCCTTAACTCATAAAATTATTGCATTTCATTCTCTTTCGGGGATTTACTTTGTCTAAAATGTTTCAATGTTAGTTTTGTTCAATAAAAAGGGGAAAAGGATTTCAAGGCCCACTACCAGCTTCCGAAAATGGTAAAGCATAAGGTGGCCAGAGCATGTCAGCAACAACGGGACGTAAAGTGAGATAGGGGAAATCGTCAGAAGTTTCATCGATGGAACATTTGGGAAATGTTGGGAAAATGAGGAGATACAGGCAAAAGAAAGTTGGGAAGATGGAACAACATGGGGAGTACAAAAGCATACAAGTTATCAGGATCGGGGAATGTGAAAGTTGGTTAGAAAGTCAAGCAGTTCAGAGGAAATCAGGCAACACAAAGCAAGGCAATGGAAGGATGATGCGGTGAAGAATGCCATCAACCAACCACCATTTTTAAACTAACAAAATTTTCGGTGATTGAAACAGGGGCAGAAAAATTCTTTGTCAGGTGGAATCCTCAGTGAAGGAAAGCAGGTAGTAATCAAGTTCAATCGCAAGTGTGGCATGGGGAAAATGCAAGAAAATGAGGAGCGGCATGAAGAGGTGTCGAAGTTAGGAGCCCGCCTAAAAATAGAGGAGTACATTTCAGTAGGTAAATGTTAAATGTTATGCATCAGTTTCATCGCAATTCAAGTTTTAGTTTCAATTCAAGTCTTACTTTCATACAATTCAAGTTTTTAGTTTTACTATGTGGTAACAAGCCCCAGTTCTCCCAAACTGGGGCAGAAATTTTCGTTTTCTAGTCTATTTTGTGGCAATCAGGAGCCCACCTAGAGGACAAAGGTCTACATTCAAATTTAAGTAGTCAGGAGCCCGCCTGGATAACAAAGGAAATACTTACAAATTCAAGTTCAGCAGTCAGGAGTCCGCCTGGAGAACGGAGACAGACAATTCAAGTTTGGAGTCAGGAGCCCGCCTGAAAAATAGAGGTGATATAATTCCAATTTTAGTTTTCGATCAATTTTCTTGTTTATCATGAAGTCATGAGTCCGCCTGGAGAACAGAGATATACAATGCAAATTTTAGAAGTCAGGAGCCCGCCTGGATAATAGAGGAATACATTTAATATCAAGTTCATTAGTCAAGAGTCCGCATGGAGAATAGAGACATATAATTCAAATTTTAGCAATTAGGAGCGCGCCTGGACAATGGAGGTGTTAAATTTCAAGTTGCAGTTGAAGTCAGGAACCCGCCTGAAGAACGGAGGTATACAATTCAAGCCGTGAAGTCATTTTCCAAACTGGGGCAGAATTTTTTTTTGTTTTGTCTATTTCATGAAGTCAGGAGCCCGCGCGGACAGCAGAGGTATACGGTCAACTTCAGATTCAGCAATCAGGAGTCCGCCTGGAGAACAGAGACATACAAATTCAAGTTCAGCAATCAGGAGCCCACCTGGAGAACAGAGGAATACATTCCAGTTCAAGTTTATTCAAGTTCAGCAACGTGGAGGGAAGGAAAAACATCGCAATGCACGATTTGAAGTAACAACAAGAGAAAGTACAAGACAACAAGGCAACAAGGAAGTACAAGAGCAAGTTTGAAGAATTTAGATAGGATTTTGGTAATTCATAGTTCATAGCTTATGTTAGCTTCTTTTGTTCTTGACACAGTGTAATAAGGAAGGTCAGCGAGCAGTAGCAGCAGCAGCAATCGCAGTGAAATCACACTCCTGGTAGTCCCAGCTACTAGACATTCACGAACTACACTGACCTGATTCCTGTTTAGCCCAGGATATGTAGGCAACCTTTGAAGCAGGGTGCTGTCAAACTTTTCAAAATGCTTCGCAACGGAATTTTCAAACGGGCAAAAATCGCTCGTATTCGCTCACTTATCTTTGCCCGAAAACATTTCATGTTTCCAAGCAAAGAGGGGTAACTATGAGCAAGTGATTTTTGCCCTATATATGAATAATTCCCAAAAAATCATACAAAATAATTTTTCCTTGTTTTTACAATATTTGTGCATTTTTGTGTCATTTCTTGATAATTTTTGCATTTTATTTGGGCAAGGTAATTCATAAAAAAAAATACAACAATATGCATTTTCGCATTTAGGAATAAATATGTATTTTTTTCATTTAGGAATTAATATCACATTTTAGTATTAATTATAGGCCAATTCATTTTAGTACAAAATATGAAAAATCACAAAAATTTTAGTTCATTTCATATTTCAATTATTTTTATTTGGAAGTTGTCACAAATTAGATTTCTACAATAATTTTAGGAATTGTTTGGTTTAGTTTAAATATATAAGGGTTTTAATTCCAACTTTATAAAAAAATACAAGAATTCAATTAAATTAAAAAAAACACAAAAATGGTTTAGAAGAAATAATTAAAAAAAAAAGCAATTGAAAAAAAAGAGAGAAAATAACAAGGCAAAGGAGGTAATAAAAGGGCTGCCCAATTTGGGCCTTTACATTTGAATTTGTATTGGCCCAAAACATTTTTAAACCTCAATTTCTCCACCCCAGCCCAATGCCCCGTCCGATCCGGTTCTTTAAGGTCCAAATGACGTCATTTGGTTGGTTTAACCCAAGCTATTGGATCTTGATCCAGCGGACAGAAATGTCCTATGATTTCCCATATAAGACTGTCTTAACGACCACCCCACTCCCCATTCTTCATCGTCTTCCTCACCCCTCAGAAAACCCTAGAGACGCCGCCCTAAAAAGCATATCCTCCGGTGGCAGCGTCGGTCCCAAACCACTCCAAAATTACACTCCTTAATTACTTTTACCCCCTCATCCCAAATATATACAACCGTTGGTCATCAAAGATCAACCATTTTGCTTCGAAAATCAAATCGAAAACTCGGCAGAGTTTCAAAGTCATCCAATCAAGATCAAACTGCTACCAGGACATCTACTCATCTTCCTCACCTCGAATCCAAGTTTTTCCCTCTTCAGATAGCAACGAGCCGCCCTCAAACTCGATCTAGGGTTCAGGCAGCCCAACCTATTTGGGAATAATTCAAGGTCGAGCAGGTTCTTAGTAAGTGTTCTTTTAGTTTCACGTTTTTATTTCTATTTTCTATCGGTGGGTTAATTCCTCTTTTGTTTTTCTTTGACTTGGTCTGTTTTGATTAGTGGGTTCCTTTCTCATTAGGTTTGAGACTCGCTTTATCTATTAGTTGAAGTTAATCTCCAAATAAGTTCGATTGTTAGTTTAATTTCGATCCAATTCTGTTCTTAGTTTAATTTCCACCTTTCTTTGTTTAGCTTATCTAAATTTTCGCCCTATTCAGTTTTAGTTGGTCAATTGTTAATCTAATCGTTAGGTGTTAATTTTAATTAGTTCAGTCAATTAGTTTCAGTCGAATATCCTTCTTGAATACTGTTTCTTCATGTTAGGTTTTTTTTCAATATGGCTCTTAATATTCATGTTAATGCATTCTTATCCTGAGATAGTTAGTCAACTCGTAGTTGTTTATTGCAATCAGTTTTTTTTAACATTTTGATTAGGTAATTCAGATGCTAGTTTTGTTCTTTGATGGCTTAGTTGATTAGTTTTTCAATTTCAATTAGTATTAGTCGAATGTAATATTAGAGTTGTAAAACTGATTTGGTTATAGCTAAATGATTAAGGGTTTAGTAATTTTGGGAGGTTAATAGGGGTAAATTAGACAAAAGTCAAAGGGGAAAAGGCTGCAGTAATTTTAAGAGGTTTCAAGGGCAGTTTGGGCATGGGAAAAGGGTAGAATCTCTTAATATTTTAAATATAAAACAGGGGTAAGGGTGGTATAGGCATTGTATAGCTCAAAGAACCTCATAAAAACTCCTAAAATAGGGCTTTAGTGTAGATTTCAGTAAAACTTAGGGAGTAACTTGAGGAACAAATTAGAAAATTAAGGTTTAAAGTGAAAAATCGGCAGGGACTAAAATAGAAAACCAAAATCTGATCCTTTACCCTAGGATGGCTTATAAATTGAGTCCCTCATTGCTTGTAAGAAGGGCTTCTTCCTTCCATTATTCCCCAGCCAGAAAATTCCCTAAAAATACTCCTCAATTCTCTATATTTAATAGTAAAAATTTCAGTTCAACCAATACCTTTAGATTTTAGTCTTCCTCATACTCAAAAACACAAAAAAAAAAATAGAAATCTAAGAAAAAAATAAAAAAAATCAAACTGTTCCATCAAGAGTTCTAGGCTGATTTCACTTTTTAATTGACCTATTAAAAATTTCAGAAGTGTTTTTGGTGTATTTCAAGTCAGAGTAAGATCTAGTCAAGTTTGGTGGTTTGCTTCTATTTGTGAGGGTTATCTAGTGCAATTGGATTCAATCCCAAGCTTATTTGAACCCATCTGTGTTAACTTTTGGTTGAGTTTTGTTCCATTTATGTTTCTGAAGTATACTGGTGCATTTTGAGCTTGTCTAAGTGCATTTGGAGTGGTTTATAGTTGTTTGTTTGGATCTGCCTTTTTCTCCAACATCTCTGGGATGTTGAGATGATTTCTTGGCTATGATTGAGGCTTGTTTATTACTACTGCTGTTGATCTTCTTCTCCTCTTTGTTCATTTCCAATCCAGGTACACAGTTATAATTTCGGTACTTGAAAGTTGAAAATATGAAGACTGAATATATGTAAAGAATGGCAATCCTGATTTAGCTTCTCTCTGATTTGTATATTTAAACTTTTCATGCATTGATGATACATATATCCCAGTTATTTTGTAGTAATTGAACTGAATTTTAGTTGTATGAGAAATTTTAAATATAGTTCATATTGACATATATTAACATTTGATAATTGGTTTTTGAGATTAAAAATTAACTCATTGGACTGTTAAACCAATTTGTACTGTGAGTGTTAAGTTTAGGATTTGATCAGTTCTGAGCATTAACTGTTGTTCTCATTGAGTATTACATCACTTTAAAGAAAAATGAGAGTGTAAATGTGAATAATAAAAGATTTTGTAGGAGTCAGCTATAGCGTTTCCAATTGTTTTGCATTATTGATAGTTTAATTATTGATTTCTCAAAATGGTAATGGTTGCATGAATCTGTGTACTTGGTAATGAAGGAAATGTTATAAAAAATTGGATTTGATGCATGATATGAGTCATTCCTTATATGCATATAATCAGTGGTATGATGAGTAAGATTACATTCACGCCCTTCTATCCGTATATGTTAACTGATGCGGCTGATATTTGAATTGAGGTCCTCCCTTTGCTAGCATCTGATTCAACTCATGTCTAAGCCGAGCATAAAGCCATTGTTTCGATATGTAGGGCTATCACTTGGAGCCCAATAGTAGCCCATCTTTCCAACGTTTAGCTAGTTAAATTAATGTGAACATGCAAGTGTTTGATAAATCATTAGGACCTTTATTTATTTTAGAGACGTAACAAATAGATAATCGTAGTCGCTGTTAGGTTGGCCTCTAATAAGATGATGAGACGAGCCTCGCCGGACAAAAATGATTGCGGGGCCCTCGATAAAGGTTAAAATATATTTAGAATTCGGGAGGGCCGTTTAGCAAATTTCATGGCCTTCCCCAAAATAATAATACACTACAACCTTTAGACGTGTTTATTAAATTACTTTCTTAAACTCGGGTATGCATTGATGCGACCCAAATTCAAATCTCGACGAAGTCGAAATGGGTCAACGATCACGTGTACACTGGTGGTGACGTGATTAGAAATATTTTTTCATGACGTCGCAAGTCTTTTAGAATAAATAATGGTAAAACCGGTATATAAATAAAAGGGCACATAAGTTAGCATGTGTTAAATCAGATAAAATCAAATACTACAGTTAAGCGACCGTACTAGAACCATGGAATCCGGAAATGCCTAACACCTTCTCCCGGATTAACAGAATTCCTTACTCGTATTTCTGGTTTTCAGACTGTAACAGAGTCATAATCTTCCTCGGTTCGGGATTCAAATCGGTGACTTGGGAAACCATTAATCTCCCAAGTAGCGACTCTGAATAAATAATAACCAAATCCCGTTCCGATTATCCTTTAAGTGGAAAAACTTCTAACGCTCATTTGCGGCGGTGTATGATGATCCCCAATTATGTGTCCTTAGATACATGGTGGAGCGCGGAGGTGCCAAGCAAGTTACCTTAGATAATGATGGAGTTTTAAGATTGTAGGTTCGACTTTGTGTGCCTAATATGGATGGGCTTCGAGAGTTGATCTTAGAGGAGACCTATAGCTTCCGGTACTCTAGATGTATCAGAATTTGCGGCAACATTATTGGTGGAATAGAATGAAGAAGGATATCATTGCATATGTGGCTCGGTGTTTGAATTGTCAGCAGGTTAAGTATGAGCATCAAAGGCCTGGTGGATTGTTTCAGAAGATTGAGCTACCCAAATGGAAGTGGGAGCGGATCACTATGGATTTTGTGGTTGGACTCCCGCAAACTGGGAGGAAGTTCGACGCAGTATGAGTCATTATTGACAGGCTGACCAAGTCAGCACATTTCATTCCCGTTTTAATCTTCTATTCTTCTGAGAGATTAGATGAGATTTATATTCGGGAGATTGTCTGCCTTTAATGTGTGCCCGTTTCTATCATTTCAGATCGAGGGACGTAGGTTACCTCACATTTTTGGAGAGCAGTTTAGCGAGAATTGGGCACACGGATTGAGTTTAGCACAAAATTTCATCCCAGACAGACGGATAGTCTAACCAAACTATTCAGATATTGGAGGATATGCTCCGAGCTTGTGTTCTTAACTTTGGAGGCTTGTGAGATTACTTTTTGCCTTTAGCAGAGTTTGCCTACAACAATATCTACCAGTCGAGTATCCAGATGGCTCTTTTTGAGGCTTTATATGGTAGGTTGTGTCGATCTCCGGTTGGATGGTTTGAGCTGTGAGAGGCTCGGTTGTTGGGTACGGATCTGTTTCAAGAGGCCTTGGAAAAGGTCAGAATTATTCAGGATAGGCTTCGTACAGCTCAGTCTAGGCAAAAGAGTTCCGCAGACAGCAAGGTTCGAGATGTGGCTTTCATGGTCTGGGTATTGCTTCGACTGTCGCCTATGAAGGGCGTGAAGAGATTTAGGAAGAAGGGCAAGCTTAGCCCTAGGTTCATTGGTCCATTTGAGATTCTTGATCGTATGGGAGAGATGGCTTATAGACTTGCTTTGCCGCCAAGCTTATCAGCCGTGCATCCAGTGTTTCATTTGTCTATGCTTCGGAAATATCACGACGATCCAGCCACATGTTATATTTCCGCACTGTCCAGTTCGACAAGGACTTGTCATATAAGGAGGCACCAGTGGCTATTCTAGACCAGCAGATTCATCAGTTGAGGTCAAATAGTTTTTCCTTTGTTCGTGTTCAGTGGAGAGGTCAGTCTGCTGAGGCATCGACCTGGGAATTCGAGTCTGATATGCGAAGCTGCTATCCCCATATTTTCCCCAACTCAGGTACTTCCTTATTTTGTCCGTTTGATGAAGAACGATTGTTTTAGAATTTTGTGTCTCCAAGGCCTTGAACACCTCATTTAGAGTCACCTCGATTTGCATGCAAAGTCCGGACGCGTAGCCGAAAAGCTTAAATATGAAAATATGTGAAAAATGATAAGTATTGACTACAAAATGAATAAATTTGACTTCGGTCAACATTTTGGGCAAATGGACCCGGACCCGTGATTTGACGTTCCCGAATGGTCCGTAGGAAAATATGGGACTTGGTCGTATGCCCGGAATCAAAATCCGAGGTCCCAAGCTCGAGAAATGAATTTTTAAAGGAAATTATTTTCTTAAATTGTTTATGAAAATTTGAAATGAAATTTAATTAGAACATGATGGTATCGGGCCCATATTTGGATTCCGGTGGCCCGATGGTCTTATATATGGTTTAAGAGGTTTCTGTAAAATTTTGTGAAAACTGTACATCATTTGACATGATTCGTACCTAAATTGCTAAAGTTGAGACTTGATGAAGTGTGAGAAAAGTTATTTGAATTTGAGGTTTAATTCATTGTTATTGAGATTATTTTGGTGATTTGATTGCATAAATAAGTTCGTATGATATCTTTGAGTTAGTATGCACATTTGATTTGGAGTTCCGAGGGCTCAGGTGAGTTTCGGGTAGGTTCTATAAGGTCTTAAGCTTAATCACATAGATATTGCAGGTTCAGAGCTATTTTAGCTCTCGAAACCTGCTAGTGCGGTCCCCGAGAAATCGTATGCGATTGTAGAGGGGGCCAGCGCGGTCCGTGGTCGCCTTTGTGATGTGCGTTGTGAGTGTTGTGCAGCCGCACCCCATTTTGTGCGGTCTGCACTGTGTCACAGGTCCTCAGGTTCACTGGGCTGTGCGGTGGCGAATGGTTTATGCGGTCCGCACAGGGGGTAAGTCAGGGGTATAAATAGACAGGACTTTCAGTTATTTTCTCTTTTTAAGAGAACCCTAAAAACATAATATGCGATATTTCAAACACCCTTTTCTTCTCCAAAATGTTGGTAAGTGATTTCTAACTCATTTTCTTTACTCATTAACATCTTTTAACATGATTTCAAGTCAAAATCAATACTTTCATGGGAGAAATTTGGTGTTTTAGGAAGAAACTAGGTTTTTTAAAAATTAGGAATTTGGACCCCGATTTGAGGCCCGATTTCAAAATAATTTAGATATTTGAGTTCGTAGAGGAATGGGTAATCGGATTTTGGTTCAAACCACGGGTTTTGACCACGTGGGCTTAGGGGAAATTTTACTTTTTAGGTAAAATTTTGGAAAACTCATTTTTATGGATTCAAATTGATTCAATTAGCATTTATTGATGTAATTAAGTAACTTGTGCCTAGATACAAGCGAATTGGCAGTAGAATCAAGGGGTAAAGCCATACTTGAAACTTGAAGTTGTATTTGAGACATCGAGTTAAGTGTTTGGTCTAACCTTAGCTTGAACAATTAGAAGTAGAGTCATATTTTTTATGTGATAATTGTTGAGTACGACGTATAGGCATGATGACACGTATCTATACGTTAGTTTCTAGCATGACCGTGAGCCTTTATATTGTGAATATCATAATTTCATTGTATCTTCCATGCCTTGGTGATGATTTCTATTTGTTGTGAAAAGTTTGTGGAAGGAATTGTGACCTTTGAACATCAAGGAGCATTGTCCTAAGTTATATTGTAAAATGTGAAAGTATATAGATAATTGAACCCTTTGGAGCATTGGCTCTAGTGGTAAAGTGGGTTATGAGATAAAAGTGAAAGAAAGAGAAAGAGTTGTTAAACTATTCCCTTGCCGGGATATTGTTGCTTTGTTGATTGTTTTCCTTGCCGAGATTCTATTATTATTTTTACTTATTCCATTGCCCCTTTGTTTGTGATTGTTGGTTGGGTTAGAAGAGTGTTAAAGCACAAATGGTGATGTCGTGCACATTTTATTATATGATTGTTTTGGTGAGAACGAGAGTAAAAGCACGAAGAGTGATGCGATGCACACTTTTATTATATAATTGCTTTGGTGAGGATGTGAGTAAAAGTACAAAGGGTAATGTCGTACAATTGTTGATTTTTGGTTCCTGTTAATATTCGAGTTATGTTGTTTCTCTCCTTACTTGATGCTTTTCTATTCGGAACTGTTACCTCCCCCACATGATGTTTCCCCCTCTCGAATTGACTTGTTACTTTATGTATTTCTTTTCTGCTATATATATATATATATATATATATATATATATATATATATATATATATATATATATATATATTTGAACAGCACAGTTTTATTTGGTAGTCTGGTCCTAGCCTCGTCACTACTTCGCCAAGGTTTGGCTAGACACTTACCAGCACATGGGTCGGTTGTGTTGATACTACACTCCACATTGTGTGCAGATCCAAGAGCAGCATTCGTACAGTAGTTGGAGTTCTTTCTTCAGTCCACTCGAAGACCCAAGGTAGACATGCAGGCTCCCGCAGGCCCTAGCGTCTCCCTCTATCTCTATTTCTATGTTTCACTTTCTTTTGTTCAGAAACAGTTGATTGTATTTCATCAGGCCTTGTATATAGTAACTCTTAGACAGTCTGTGACTCTATGGCACTAGGTTTTGGATATTTGAGGTTTTGAGAGTTGTAATAGACGTAGCTTTCAAATATATAAATTGTTGACTTCCACTTATTTATTTAAAATTTCGTTGTTTTCATATTATCGCCTTGTGTTTGTTATATGGGAGCAATACGAAAGAGTAGCATGTAGTTAAGGTTTAGCTTGCCTAGAGCCATTAGTAGGCGTCATCACGACTCTCGAGGGTGAAAAATCAAGGCCGTGACATTAAGATCTTATAAGGAGCTAAGAGGAAGGGGCCTCACACCGTCGTCGTTGCTCGGCTTCGGCTTCAGCTTGATTAACTTAT
Source organism: Nicotiana benthamiana (assembly GCA_034376525.1). NCBI lineage: Eukaryota > Viridiplantae > Streptophyta > Magnoliopsida > Solanales > Solanaceae > Nicotiana > Nicotiana benthamiana. Next base: position 8,999,341 of record CM067325.1, read on the forward strand.
TTTTGGACCAATAAAATAAAATAAATTAAATAAATATTAATATTTTATATTAATATTTATAATGACCGTTATTTGTAAGGGTAGATTAAATTAATTTCCGTCTTTAATTCTATTTTAAATATTCCCGCGTTCAACAACCACCAAAGAGGCCGCATTTCACAAATGGTCACCTGCAATGTGAATAACCACTTTCACACCCCTTCAATCCAGAATTTGTTGACTATAAATAGGAAGCCATTCATTCAGAATATTTTCATTCTGAAATCTTCTAATTCATCTCCTTCTTCTTTCTGCATCATTACTTTCAAAAACAAAGTAAGTCGGTCGTGTGATTTGCACCATTATTTTGAATTTGCTGATAACTTAGTCGTTTGAAGTGCCGCTACCCCGCTAAGTTGGAAGTTTCGTTCTATACTGAAAAGAATTTATCTGTTAACATTGGGCAATAGTGAGAGGATAAGATTCTTTAAGGACACACAAGAAATTTGTGGGCTCGAGACATAATACTGCCAATTTCTATTTATTTATTTTTCTATTTTAGTCATTTATGAAATGAGACTTGATAACAAGCTTAATGAATCTTATTTATATATATAACCTCGATATTTTGATTTTCAAAGTGATTGGCGAGACTACAACCTTCGTGGCTTTCTACTCCTATCGTTACTGTTTGTTGGAGATTAAAAATCTATATGATTTTTCTACTCCTAATTAGTTTGAAGATTAATCTCTTTACTGTGTTAAAATCAATTTGAAGAATAATCTTTTCACTGTGTTGTCTTGGGTTGAAGAATTAAACATTTCACCACTTTCTGAATCTTTTTATGTCATATTGACGAAAATGACTAACGGAGATGAACAAATTGATCCTATTGTGACTGTTACTGCTACCAATGTTTCGGGGATGCTAGGTCCTAGCTGTTCTACTGCACCTGCAACGGCTATGCCACCAACGGAAATCCAGGGAAATTTCTGGTGTTGACTTTAAGAGATGAAAGCAAAAGATGTTCTTTTATCTGACCACTCTAAGTCTACAAGGTTCATTAAAGAGGATGTTCTAGTCGTGCCTGAAAGAACCCCTGACAAACAGCGCTTCCTTGTTACTGAGGCTTGGAAGTATTTTGATTTCCTGTGCAAAAATTACATTTTAAGTGGGTTGGAAAATGAATTGCACAATGTTTATAGTGTCATGAAAATATCAGGAGAATTATGGAATGCTCTTGAAAAGAAGTATAAGACTAAAGATGTTGGACTAAAGAAATTTGTAGCCGCCAAATTTCTGGATTTCCAAATGATTGACGGTAAATCTATCATAACGCAAGCCCAAGAATTCCAAATTATTATTCATGACCTCCTTGCTGAAGGTATAAAATGAGTCAATATTTTTATTCAAGATATTGATTATTGTACGAATTATAAATTTATGATTGAAGACATGGTCATAAATAAAGCGTTTCAAGTTGCGGCATTTATTGAAAAGATGCCTCCACTGTGGAAGGACTTCAAGAATTACTTGAAACATAAGCGCAAAGAGATGCCGCTTGAAGACCTTATGGTTCGTCTAGGGATTGAAGAAGACAACAAGGGTGCTAAGAAGAAATCTCATGGAAATTCAACAAGAGTGGGTGCAAATATTGTTGAGGAAGCTTCAACGAGTAAAAAGAGAAAGAAATTGTCTGGACCAAAGAATTATCCAAGCAAGAAGTGGTTCGAAGGTAATTGCCACTACTGTGGAAATGTTGGAAACAAGGCTATTGAATGTTGTTCGCCAAAAAAGGACAAAAAGAAAAGTCAAGCAAACATGATTGAGAAGAATGATGAAATAGACGACTTATGTGCCATGCTTTCAAAATGCAACATAGTGGGAAATCCTAGAGAATGGTAGATTGGTTCGGGAGCAACTTGAGATGTTTGTGCTAATAAGGAGTTGTTTACTTCTTATTCTCTCACTGGACCCAACGAGATAGTGTTTATGGCAAACTCCGTTACTGCAAAAAATTGAAGGAACGGGCAAGGTAGCTTTGAAGATTACTCATAGAAAGATTTTTGACTCTTAAAGATATTCTTCATGTTCCTAAAATGCGGAAGAATTTAGTATTGACATCACTTCTAGTCAAGAATGGCATTAAGCATGTTTTTGTTTCCGTCAAGGTTGTAGTTAGTAAGAATGAAATGTATGTAGGAAAACGTTACCTGACTGAGGGCCTTTTTAAACTCAATGTAATTGCCATTGATATGAATAAAATTTCAGCTTCTTCTTACTTGCTTGAGTCAAATAATTTGTGGCATGTACGTTTAGGCCACGTCAACTTCATAACTTTGTAAAAAATGATTAATTTGGAAGTATTGCCTAAGTTTGAATGCAATAACTCGAAATGTCAAATATTTGTAGAATCAAAGTATGTTAAGCATTTTTATAAGTAAGTTGAGAGGAATTCAAATCCTTTAGACTCAATTCACAGATATTTGCGACATGAAGTCAATACCATCTCATGGTGGGAAAAAGTATTTCATTACTTTCATTGACGACAATACTAGATATTGTTATATTTACTTACTTAATAGTAAAAACGAAGAAATAGACGCATTCAGGCAATACAAAAATAAAGTTGAAATGCAATGAAACAAAAATATCAAAATGATAAGAAGTGATAAAGGTGGCGAATATGAATCTCCTTTTGAAGAAATATGTTTGGAAAATGGCAATATTCACCAGACAACTGATCCTTACTCACTGCAATCTAATGTTATTACGAAAAGAAAGAATAGAATGTTAAAGGAGATGATGAACGCCTTGTTAATAAGTTCTGGTTTACCTCATAACTTGTGGGGGAAGCTATTCTTGCAGCTAATCGAATATTGAATCGAGTTCCCCATAGCAAAACACAATCCATTCTATATGAAAAATGGAAAGGAAGTAAACCCAACTTAAAATATATTAAAGTGTGGGGGCGTTTGGCTAAAGTGCAAGTTCCTAAACCCAAAAGGGTAAATATTGGACCAAAAACCATTGATAGCATTTTCGTAGGATATGCAACAAATAGTAAGCCATATCGGTTTCTGGTTCATAAATCAGAAAATCCCGACATTCATATTAATATGGTAATTGAATTGGATAATGCTGAATTTTTTGAGAATATTTTTCCTTATAAAATGGAATGTGAGTCGTCTAATGAAAAATCTAAGCGACCACGGGAAGAAGCAAAGAAGAGTACGTTTGATGAGGAAAATCTAAGACGTAGTAAATGTTAAAGGAAAGCTACTTCCTTTGGACTAGATTTTCTGGCATTCTTATTGGAAAATGAGCCTCAAACGTTCAAAGAAGCAATGTATTCCTTGGAAGCACAAAATTGAAAAGAGGCAGTCAATAGTGAGATGAATCCATATTAATTAATCATACTTGGGAATTGGTTTATCTTCCTCCAAAAAATAAACCTTTAGGTTCTAAATGGATTTTCGAAAGGAAAATAAAAGCTGATGGTACTATTGGCAAATATAAGACAAGATTAGTTATTAAAGATTTAGACAACGAGAAAGACTTAATTACTTTGACACATATTTGCCGGTAACAAGGATTACATTTATCAAGGTGTTAATAGCATTAGCCGCTGTATATGGCCTTCAAATCCATCGGATGGATGTAAAGACGACCTTCTTAAACCTGAAGGGTTTGTAGTTCCCGAAAAATAGAAGAAGGTTCGTAGACTTGTTAAGTCACTTTAGGGACTAAAATAAGCACCAAAATAATGGCATGCGAAATTTAACCAAACAATATTATGAAATGGTTTAAAGATCAATAAGTGTGATAAATATGTTTACATTAAGAATACTCCAAATCAAATAGTCATTGTTTGTTTATATGTGGATGATATGTTGATAATGAGTAACGATATTGCTAACATAAATGCTACTAAGCGCATGTTTACTAGTAAGTTTGATATGAAAGACTTAGGAGTTGCCGATTTAATTTTAGGAATTAAGATCCTACAAAATCCTAAAGGTCTAGCTTTGTCTCAATCTCATTATATTAAAATGGTTCTTGAAAAGTTCAAATATTTGGACTTTAAATAAGCAAAAACGCCAATTGATTTAAACCATATTCTTGCAAAGAATAAAGGTGAAAGCAAATCTTCATTGGAATATGCTCGAGTGTTGGGAAGTTTGATGTACATTATGAATTATACACGAACTGGAGATAGCTTGTCCAATAAGAAAGCTTAGTCGATACACAAGTAATCCCAACCAAGCTCATTGGATAGCAATGAAATGAGTTTTGGGATATTTAAAATATACTCAAGACTATACATTGCATTACAATAATTATCCCATAGTAATTAAGGGATATAGTGATAAAAATTAGATCACCGAATTAACAGAAACAAAATTCACAAGTGGATACATTTTTACCATTAATGGAGGAGCAACGTCTTAGAAGTCGTCCAAACAGACATGCATCGCTCGCTCTACAATGGAGTTTGAGTATATAGCTTTAGACAAGGCCGGTGAAGAAGCTGAATGGATCCGGAAGTTCTTAGAATACATTCCTTTTTGTCCCAAACCTTTGGCACCTGTATATATACACAACGATATTCAAGCGGCAATAGGAAGGGCTGGGAGCATTATGTATAACGGGGAAATCTAGTCACATTCGATGAAGGCATAATACTATTAGACAACTACTCTTTAGTTAAATTATCATAATTGACTATGTAAAGTCAAAAGATAATGTATCGGATCCGCTTACGAAAGGCTTACCTAGAGAGGAGGTTGATAAGTCATCCAAGAGAATGGGACAATGGCCGAGGACAAGTCACTATGGCGGTAACTTTACGAGAAGACTGGATATCCCAAGATCTAGGTTCAAGGATATCAAACAAAGTCATTAGTGATGGTTCAACATTGTCAAAAAAGAAAAATTTGGTCCATTCTCGTGATGCAGACAATGTTCAGTACCAAAGATAAAACATTAGGACTTTATAATTATTTCTAAGTCTGATATAGGGTATATCAAATAGTGTATCTACGGGATACGTTTAATATATATATATATATATATATATATATATATATATATATATATATATATATATATATATATATATATATATATATATATATATATATATATATATATATGAAGTATAAGCCGCGTCAAGGAGAATATTGTATGGCCAGTTCTCTATGCATTTATGAAATCAGGTGGTGTTCATGGCTAAAATGAACACAACAATGAGAACCAAAAGATGGATAAGGATTAATTGTGTGGCATATATTGTCTAGGTATACACTAAAGCTCGAAGGTCCACAGATATCAAATCTACCAATTGACCGAATATATCCTATATATGCTCACTACGAAAGGTTCAAAAGGAAACCTACTTATCCCGACGCAATTAGTCCTTAGTTGCGAATCACACAAAATTTTCATGCATGTTTACCATTCCCTATTCATGTGGGGGATTGTTGGGGTTGAAGTGTGGTAGTGTGAATGGGGAATGAGGGAAGAAGGTAAAAGGCAACTTTGGCTTTTGCACGTTGTCCCTCATTGATTAAAGATAAGTATTTTATTGGGTATAAATATAGAAACACTTCCTTAAGCTCTTAAAAGGAGCTAAGAGGAAGGTGCCTCAAACCGTCGGCGTCGCTTGCTTGGATCATCTTCGGCTTCGGCTTCAGATTTGGATTTGAATTTGGATTTGGTCAATTGATATGATTGATTGACTTAATTTTTTGGACAAAAAAATAAAATTAATCAATTAAATATTAATATTTTATGTCAATATTTTGAGTGACCGTTATTTCTAATGGTAGATTAAATTAATTTCCATCTTTAATTCTATTTTAAATATTCCCGCATTCAACAGCCACCAGAGAGGCTGCATTTCACGAATAGTCACCTGCAAAGTAAACACCACTTTCACACCCTTTCAATCTAGAAATTAGTTGGCTATAAATAGGCAGCCATTCCTTCAATAATTTTTTCATCCTGAAATCTTCTGATTCATGTCCATCTTCTTTCTACATCACTACTTTCAAAAACAAAGTAAGTCGGTCATGTGATTTTTACCATTAGTTTGAGTTCGCTGATAACTTAGTGGTTTGAAATGTCGCTACCGCTAAGTTAGAAATTATGTTCTATCCTGGAAGAATTTATCCGTTAACCTTGGGCAACAGTGAGGGGATACGATTCTTTAAGGACACATAAGAAATTTATGGGCTGGGACATAATACTACAAATTTCTGTTTATTTTTTTTTTATTTTAGTCACTTATAAAATAAGACTTGATATCAACTACTACTACTTTATCTCCTTGGATTAACCCGTCCACACTCTTAAATCCCAAGTCATTAGAAATTTCTTTGTTATCTTTAAACTGCATGAAATAACTCCATGATTTCATTTAGTTTGGTATATAATTAAAGGGGGTGATATCTTGTACCTATGTTTATGCACTTGATTTGTAGATTTGCTTCTTTATTTATGCCTCAGGTTGATACATTCAATTGTATTTTTTGTGACCGGCAAAAATGCGATTGTATGTACATACCTAAATTTGTTCAATCATCAAAGTGTTGTATAGAGGAGTTACAACAACAACAATGATGACCCAGTAAAATGTGGTGCTTTGTAATCAAGGGCGGGAAGGAACTTCATTAAAAATTTGAATAGATCTACATACACCTTGGTTGACACCCATTAGTAGGGTCTTGGGAGGGTAGAGCGTACGCAAACCTTACCCTTATACCCTCGTAGGGATAGAGAGACTATTTTTGAGAGATCCTCGGCTTAGAGACATAGATCTGTAACAACAACAAAAATCAAAAAAATAATATCAGCATCATAAAAGACAACAAAAAAATAGAAAGGCTAAACTGTGAAAGACAACAAAATGTGAAACATAACAAAAACCGCAAAAATGTGAAACACAGCAAAATTCGGTTGCAATTCTAAAAAAAACACTATCAGGCTAGCGGTATAGAGAAGTTAAATAAATTAACTTCCTAGCATATCCTCATATAATTGTGTAATGGAGACATTCTATTTAGGGTTTGTTTGATATGAGGTATTAGATAAAATAATGCAAACATTAGCTCTGTGAATTACAAATACCTTGTTTGGTATATTTTTTCAACCTGTGTATAGCTAACGTTTGTATTAGCTATACATCATACTTGGTATTAACCTGTGTATAAGTAATGCATAAAAAATCATGACATTAGTAATACCAAGGGAGTTGAGGCATACATTAGCATAATTAAAGATAAAGAAGTCCTTAAAGTCCCTTAAAGCTAGATAATATGGAAGGCATTTTTGTAAACAACTATTTTTCTTAAAATTATAGAACACATTATAATTTTAATACAACACACCAAACAGTAGATAAGAAATAACATCTGCATAACTAATTCTTGCGCTACTAACTCATGCATTACTAATCCTTGCATTACTAATACACTTTATTCCACAGTATTCTTATACACCCTACAAAATGAAACCCCTTACTTTAAGACATTTTGACGTGAAAATGAAACATTGAGACACAAATAGAATAAAGTAATTATTTAAAAAAAATTGGGATTTCAGTCAAAGATTATTTTTAGAAGAACTCGGGTTACTGATAATCAAATAAAAATAAGAATAATTGATGTAAATAATAGTAGAATAGAAAGCAAAGTAAATCGGTATATTCGAATAGTATTTCGTGTCATCTATTCCTCACCTTATATAGATATTTCTTAGGAATACGTTTTTCTCCTTTCATAATGGAGCCATTATTCACAATTAATGACATTTAATGTAACGTTATAATTGGAAATCGTAACTTATTCAATACAAATTCTATAATATTTTTCGTAATTAATGCTTATTAAATACTAATTATATGTATCTATGTCTCTTTTGCTATTCAAGTTCATTCTTTTTTTATGCCTCTTCAGAATATCAAGAGGTTCGAGCATCTATCCCTTCCACGCGTCACGATATGCCACCACATAATTAGCTCAACATATTAATTCAACTTATCCCAATACAGATAGTCTCCCCACTTGCTACTTATTCATCAATAGAATATTTAGGAAGTGGATCTCATTAAAGCGGGAATTTTTTCTGCCATTATATCTTCTCTAGAACTGATGCTTTATGTGTCACTTCCATTTAATGCTTGTAACGCATGGCGTATTCTGATTAGTTCTCCAAATTTTCAGTGTCTTTTAGGGCTTTTTTGCGGCTTCACCAATTTGAAGCGACAATTTTCATCATGGCGTTTTCATCATTGCACCTTTCCTTTAACGGTTGCTTCTGAGTATAAATATAGCTTTTGTCTTTGTCTTTCTCATAAAAAGTTTCATACCTTAGAATATTCATCCTTGTTTTCTTCTTCCTCATACTGTCATGTCTTCTTCAAACCCTAACCCTCGAAGAGTCTCAATTATTGATAATATTCCTCTTGCTCCCATTAAAAGTAGAAGAGGAGGAAGATTACGTAGTTTAAGGTCTTCATCTGTAAGGGGTTCTTCTATACCTCTAGTGAGTTCCACTCCCCCTTCTAGAACTAGAGGTTCTCTTTCCCATAGATCTTCATCTAGAAGTAAAGATTCTAATGAACCTGTTCGGGACCTTTAATAAATGAAATTGTCCCTGCTGAACTATCTTTTTATAATGATAGAGAATCGATCAGAAATTAAGTTTCTTCTATGTCTTCTTTAGATCGTGCTGATATTAACCCATCTCAAATAACCGAAGGTCTGATCTCTATTATTCGAAGGTATTGTCACTGGAGTCCTGATTTCCCCATTATAATTCCCAAGGTGAACCAAATAATTACATCTTACTTGATTGGGTTTTCTTTTGTGTATATATATCCCTTTACCCTGAATTTTAAATCACCTATTGATCTTGTCATCAATGAATTTTGTCGTTTTTTTTACGTTTGTCTAGGACATATTGGCTCCATTGTGGAGGGTTGTTGCCTGTTTGAGACATTAACAAGGTTGGCCAACGTGCCTTTTACTTTTTCCGATTTGATTCATCTATACTCCCCGAAGCTTTTCCGTCATAGAATTTTCATTTTAGTTGCTAGAAGTAAAAGAGTGTTAGTTAGCCCAGGGGACGATAAGGACCGTGGCTGGTATGCCAGGTTTGTTGCTGCACCTACTATTGGTTTAGTGGGCAAGTGAATATTCCATTTCTTGAAAAGAGGAATTTCGCACATGATTTTTTTTAATAACCTTCTTTATCTTTTCCTTCTATTTTTCCCGTTACTGTTTAACTTTTTCTCTTTTTTAGCAAATACAGGAACTGCTAATGAGAATCCCATATTTTGTGTTTGGGTAGGGAAGTAATATAATGTTGCTCCGACGGAAGGTAGATCTTGGACAAAACTTTCGCATTGATTTGGTTGGAAGGTGAAAACTCATGGTAAATGCTTTTCTCATATCTTCTTCATACTTTCATTCATATTTCCTTTAGAATTTGTTTTTGATCCTTTTTTTATCTGGATTTCCCATTCGAGGTATAAGTGTTGATGTTGTCGTAGCTTCCAGAGTTTCTTTGGAAATATTTCAAGAGATAATATGAGTTCTTCATCAAAAAGGAAGGCTACTGCAATCCTAGATTCTGAAGAATATGAGAAACAAGATGGAGGTTCCTTGATAAAAAGGTCACGAGCCAGAAGACTCGTCTTTTTAGACGATGAAGCGTCCCCTCCCCATTTTGTTCCCATAACTGAGACTATTGAAGCCACCTTGGTGAGCTCTGAGGATGATAATCATGCGGTAGCTTGTAACTCTGTTGATCAGTTTTTCTCTCGTGGGTTTGATAATGACAATTTGGATTTAGTTTCTGATAAGGTATCCCTTGCTTCTTTTACCTTGCCTGTTCCTGTGACACGTTCTTTTCCAGTTGTGACTGCTACCATTAATGCTCCGACCCAAGCTATAATGACTTCTTCCATGGTTCCTTTTATTATTGTTCCTCGTACTGAGGTTGGTTCCTCAAGCAGACATAAAACGATGAAGCAAGTTACCATTGAGGTCCCTGCTGATGGTAACCTTTTGAAAAAAATCAGGTCGGGCTGATATATGGTTGAAACCTCTTATCAGTCTAGTTCAGAAATCCAGGCTCAAGAGTCAAAGCTCTTTGACTTGGATGAATGATATAGTGCAGTCGTCATTAAAGTTATTTATTACTTTTTACACTTTATTCCATCTTTATTCTATTAAGGTTCTTAATTTCTTCGTCGTTTTTTTAGATCAATCTTATTGGCACAGAGATGATGAAGAGGTTTTCTCATATGGATCAATTAGTGCATGAATATCAAATTGAAGCAGACAACTGGAAAGAACAATATGAATGCTTTCAAATTGATATGGAAGTGTTAGAAGAAAGCAAGTGCACCTTAGAGCAGCAATTGAAGGTTTTGACTTCAGAGTTAGAAGTTGAGAAGGCTTCCTTAAATCAAGCAGACAAGGACAAAAATCTCCTTATGACATCATTTTCTGAGCAACTCTCCAAAGCTAGTGAAGAGATTAGAGAGTTGAAAGCTTTGCTAAGTGAGAAAGAGGTTTACGCCGGTAAAATTGTGCAAACACTTACTCAGACCCAAGAAGATCTCCGTGAGTCTTCTAATAAGGTCAGTTTTTTAGAAAGTTCATTTTCTCCTCTACAAGCTTCTTATGATTCTGCATTGGCTGAGAAAGAAAATCTCAAAAATGAGATTGATCAATGGGAGAAAGATTACAATCTTCTTTTGGAGAAAACTGCTATTGAAGTGAATTGGGTGATTTTAAGCATACGCCACGACACCCTTGTGGAGGCTAGACAAGAGGGTTTCAACTTGGATGGTGAGTTAGCCAAGATGATGGAGACTATTGAAAAATCTCAGCAACGCCAAGATTTTCATTCTCCCATGGCTGATACTCCCGAGCATGTTGAAGATGATATGGGTATGGTGAGTGCCCCAACTTTTTCAAGCCAACTCAAACCTTTTGCTGCTAATGATACTGCTTTAGATCCTTCTTCAGCCCCTCAATGAAAGTTTATGAAATATGACTTACTCCTCTCTTTTTTTCTTGGTGGAAAGTGATTTTAAATCCCGATCTCATTTGCGGGTTTGGTTTTTTGGAAATGACAAGTCCCCAAACCATTTCGGAGCATTTTATATAAATGACAAATAGTTTACGACTAAGTTCATACTTAGTCTAAACTTAATATTAAGAAGTTCTTGTTTAACTAAATTGTCTTGAGCTTCTATTTTGCTCATTATTGCCTAATATTCAATATCTTATTTGTTAATTCATGGGTTTTTGTCTAAACTTTTTGCGAATTTTTGTATGTTTAAAAAAATGCTTCGTTAACTTCATGGATATCTGAATCAAATATGAATTTATAAGAGAGGGCCCTTTTATATTCTACACTTAATGAAGAAGACATCTCAATAACGGTGTAAATGCACGATAAAAGAAATAGGAACACACATTTTTCTTGAAATAACTCTGATAAAGTTTTCATTTGAACTTTTCCAAGTTTAAAAAAAATCTTACATGTATTTAAATATTTTGTATAATTTTTTCGTAACTGTTTTCTTTACAACAAATTTGCAAAAAAGAAAATCCAAGGTTTTTATTAATATCCATTTCAATACATTGCCTTTAACCTAGATATCATATAATTGAAATCTATAAGGTTTTCTGACTGGTTTGTGTTATTGGCTCGTAACTTTGTTCTAAACTTAATTCATTCGATGAATAGACTTTTGGGATTTGACTTGAACTTTAACCATTCTCGGTCTTCTTTGCCTTCTTTATACATATATTATATGTATATTATATAGTCCCCCAAGTATTTAAACTTTGAAGTATGAAATCTCGAGCACTTGATTATTCCTCCCATGTAGTTATTTTTCCTGAAAAGTAAAACACAAATGGGACTCGGAGATATGATTTTAGATGAAGACTGCTTAACCTTTTAAAATTTTCATCAAAATAGTTGTAACCCTAAACCGGGAATTATGTTGTTTTCACATTTCCTGCATGCTGTAATTCATCATTTAGTACGGGCTAACTTTTTGCATATCATCTAAAATCATTAGTAAATGTTACATAATTCAAAAAAATAAAAATCCCTAACAGGGATAACTTCCCGTGGGTATTTCTTTTCCTTAGAAATAATATCTCTTCAAATGAACAACGTTCCAACTTGAGGGTAGAATCTTGCCATCCAATGTTTCAAGCTTACTCCTTTTCTTGCAATTCCATGAATCTTATAAGGTCATTCCCAAGTCGTACTTAACTTTCCTCCATTAGCTACCCTCGTGGATTGAAAAGCTTTCTTAAGTATGAAGTCCCCAATCTTAAACTATATGGGACGAGCATTTCGATTATAGTATCGTTCAGTAACTTGTTTTTGTGCTACCATCCTTATTAGCGCAGTTTCCCTCTTTTCTTCAATTAAATCCAGATTTACTTGCATTTCTTCATCATTTGACTCCTCAGTTGATTGTATATATCATGTGCTTGGCTCTCTTATCTCGACTGGAATTAAGGCTTCAGCTCTATATATAAGAGAACGGTGTTTCCCCCGTACTTGTTTTAACGGTTGTTCGATAAGACACAAGACTCCAAGTAACATCTCAGCCTAATGGCCTTTAGATTCCTCCAACCTTTTCTTCAAATTGTTGACAATGACTTTATTTGTTGATTCAACTCTTCCATTACCTGCCGGATAGTAAGGAGTTGAAGTAATCGTTTTAGTTTGTCAACTTTGGAAAAAATTTGTGATTGCACGCCAACAAATTGTGGACCGTTATCACATACAATTTCCTTTGGTACACTGAATCGACATATGATGTTTCGCCAAATGAAATCTCTGACCTCTTTTTCTCGTACCTGTTTAAAAGTTCCTTCTTCTACTCATTTGGTAAAATAATCAGTAAGTACTAAAAAAATCTTGCCTTGCCCTTGACTTGCGGTAATGGGCCCACAATATCCACTCCCCACTTCATAAAAATCCACGGCGTAATGACCGGGTGTAATAATTCACCAGATCTTTATATGTTGTTACCGTATCTTTGGCACTTGTCACATTTAGCCACTGTCCCCTTCTTGTTCCATTTTGGGCCAATAATAACCGACTCTTATCATGTTTTTTACTAAATATCTTCCTACTGTGTGATTTCCACAATGTCCATCGTGTATTTCTCTTATCACATATTTATTTGCGAAAGCTGAGGCAGCTTGCTAGAGGACCACCAAATATTTTACGATAAAGATTGTCTTGCTTTAAAAAGTATCAAGAAGCTCTTCTACGAAGTGCTTGAGCCTTTTTCTTATCCTCATGTAATACTCCATACTGCAAAAAAGTGACAATCTCGTTCCTCCAATCCTAAGTTAAATTATTGAAAATTACCTCATTTTTGTCTTGATCAAGTACAGAATAAAATAAATGAATTACAGAAGCATTTTCATTATTTGTTACTTCTGCAGCAGATGCAAGATTAGCTGGGGCGTCTGCTTCAACATTCTCTTCTCTTGGTATTTACGCGACCTTCCAGGTTTGGAATTTCCTGACTAGATCACGTGCCTTTTTTAGGTATTGCTGCATTCTTGTATCTCTGGTTGTGTAAGCCCCCAACATTTGGTTAACTACGAGCTGTGAATCGCTTTTTATTACGACTTGTTCTATGCCAAGTTCACGTGTCAGTTCTAAACCTGCAATCACAGCTTCATATTCTGCCTCATTGTAGTAACAATGTAACATTTTATAGCTTGTCGTATGGTTTTTCCTGTAGGTGGTACCAAAACAATACCTAGACCCGCCCGTTTTACATTCGAAGAACCATAAGTAAATAAAGTCCAAGTTCCTGGATTAGACCCATTGAATACCAGTAGTTCTTTTTCTGCTTCTAGTTGCATCCCTTGGCTAAAATCTACCACAAAATCTGCTAACACCTGTCATTTTATTGCAGTTCTAGGCTGATACATAATGTCATATTCGCTTAGTTCTATATCCCACTTGGCTAATCTACCTAATAACTCTTGCTTAGGTAGTGTATTACGTAAGGGGTAAGCAGTTATACAGAGATGGGATGTCATCGAAAATAAGGTCTTAATTTCCTAGATGCCATGATTAACGCAAGTGCAAGTTTTTCTAGATGAGGATAGAGTCTCCGCATCTAATAAACGTGTTGACATAATAAAATAGAGAGTTTTTACCTTGGTCTTCACGAACTAAAATAGCATTTACCATTACTTTGGAAACAGCACGATAGATGAGTAGTTTATCCCCGTCTTTTTTGCTTTGCGAACAACGGTGGATTTGACAAGTATACTTTCAAATTTTTAAGCGCTTGCTGATATTCCTCAGGCAATTCGAACTGATCCTACTTTTTCAAAGCTGAAAAGAACTTGAAGCATTTTTCTGAAGATTTGGAAATAAATCTTCCCAAGGTTGTTATGCTTCCCGTCAATCTTTGTACTTCTTTTTTACTTGTAAATGTATCAGGAATTTCCTCAATAGCTTCAATCTGTGCGGGATCTATTTCAATTCCACGGTTTGAAACAAGAAATCCAAAGAACTTACTTGACGATACCCCAAATGCACATTTCTCGGGGTTTAACTTCATGTTAAATTTACATAGAATCTGATATGTTTCAGACAATTGTTAGATGTGATCCCCCTGCTTGTTGTGACTTGATCAGCATATCATCTATGTAGACTTTCATGGTTTTCCCTAAATGTTCTTGAAACATATTAGTCACCAACCTTTGATATGTGGCTCCGGCGTTCTTGAAACCAAATGGCATAACTTTATAAAAGTAAGTCCCCATGTCTGTTATAAATGAAGTTTTTTCTTCATCTATGAGATCTATTTTGATTTGATCATATCCTGAATATGCATCTAAAAATCTTAACAATTCGTGTCCTACAATGGCATCAGTTAGTTGATCTATATGCGGTAATAGAAAAGAATTTTTAGGACAAGCTTTGTTAAGGTCAGTATAATCTATACAAACTCGCCACTTACCATTTTTTTAGGTACCACTACTTTATTAGCTAACCAATTTGGATATTTTACCTCACGGATGGACCTAATTTTTAAAATCTTCTGTACCTCATCTTGAATAACCTGATTTTTGAAAGACCCTTGCTTTCTTTTCTTTTGTTTGATAGATGAATATGATGGATCTTCATTTAACTTGTGGGTCATCACTTGTGGAGGTATCCCGATCATATCATAATGGGACCAGGCAAAACAATCCATGTTAGTTTTCAAAAATTCAGTCCACTTACCTTTTATTTTCCGGCTGAGGTTGGCCCCAAGGTAAATTTTCCTTTCAGGCCAGGATGCGAATAGTACTATCTTCCAATTCCTCAATCGTTGTTTTGACGCTTTTGTTTTCCTCTGGCTCTTGGATGGTATAAGGCCTTGAATCAACATCTGTTTTCCCGTATTCAGTTGAGGTTTGTGTTGCACCATCCTCAACTGAGTTCTGTAATTGCTATTTTTCTTTTATTTTTGTGTTTGAATCTGCTACGGAATTGATGCTACTGGATGCTTGCTGGTCACCACGGATTTTTCGTATTCCCCATTGTGAAGGAAATTCAATAACTTGGTGCGTATCATCCATTTCGTGAATCCATGGTCTACCGGGAATTATATTGTAAGCCATGTCTACCTCTACCACTTGAAATTTTGTGTCTTTGACAACTCCTTCAGCAAATGTGGTGAGTATTATCTCTCCTTTTGTTACGGCGCTTGAATTTTCAAAACCAAATAAGGTGTGCACCTTGGGTATCATCTTATCTTTATCTTTCACTTTGTTTATTACTCTTAATAGAATGATATTCACAGACTGAATGGATCAATTAAAACTCGTTTCACGTTAGTGTCATGTACAAGTAAAGATATTACTAGTGCGCCATTGTGTGGGGTTACTACACCATCTGCATCTGCATTATCAAATGTAATACTTTCTTCTTCTAAAACACGTCGAACTCGCTTCCCATATATGACTGTAATTTTTGAAACTTTGTTGGTTGCGTTACACCATTGATCTCTTTTCCCCAACTGATGACATTAACTGTCCTTTTTTATGAAAGGGGTTTTGGGGGCTCCTGTATGTTTTTCATATATGGCTACTTTCCTTTTTTACTAAATAATTTAGTTAGATACCCTTATTTCAATAAATGTTCAACTTCACCTTGCAGCAATCTACAAACCACTGTTTTGTGATCATGATTGTGGTGAAACTCGCACAAATGATCAGGATTTTGTATGTTTGGGTTTGATCTTATTTTTATTGGCCATCATACTTTGTCGCACATGCTCCTCAAAACAGCCACCAATTCAAATGTGCTTACATTAAAATTGTAACCGCTCATCTTCGCCTTAGAGCTTCTGTCATCACCACGTATCTCTCATGCGTTTCGTTCTTTTCGAACATTGATGATTAGTTCGATTCTCTATTTCTCAATATATGATCGTATCTTGTGCTATCTTGTTTTAAATGCGAGTCTCTTCCTGCGGGTCCCATGTAGGGATCATACCTATTTTTACCGGACCATTTTTTAGTATCAGCACACCTTGAACTTACCCTCCCCTCTTTTTGACACTGAGCAATGGTATCTTTTTCTATCCAGAGCTTCGTGATGTATCTATTGCTAACATTGTTCTAAGTTGTTGCTGGAAATTCACGTAGACTTTCCTTGAGTTGTCTTGTGGCCTCTGAACTCTTCTCATTCGGATTACTGGTAAAAGCCATAGCTGCTCATTTATCAGGTAAGAGTGGCAACATCATCCTTTCACGTTAAAATCTGTCTACAAATTCTCTAAACAGCTCCGAATCTCCTTGCTTTATTTTGAAAATATCCTCGATTATTTTTTTGATTTTTTGGACTTCTGAGTGTGCTTTGATAAATGAATCTGCAAGCTCGGGAAAAGAATTTATAGACTTTTCGGGTAAAAGAGAATACCATATTAATGCTTCCTTAGTGAGTGTTTCACCGAATTTTTTGACCAATACAAATTCAATTTCTTATTTGGTCAAATCCTATCCCTTTACTCCAGTTGTGAATGCAGTCAAGTAGTCTCGTGGATCAGAGGTTCCGTCATTTTTAGAATATCATGCATCTTGAATTTTTTCGGGATTGGTAAAGGAGCAACACTTGGCCTCTAAGATTGTTGTGAATATTTGTCCATATATATTCCTTTGATTACATGCGGTACTTAGGTATTTGTTCTATGCGATCACGTTGTTCCTTGAGTTGTTTCTACAAGGCTAATACTAAATTTTATAAATCAAAATTGATTATGTTACCTGGTTCTCCATCACGAGACTTGGTGGGAGTTCCACTACTGCCTGAATTAACGAGTCCAGAACGAGAATTTTTCAAAGTATTATTATTTGGAGTTGGTGTTGGTGGTGCAACCGACAACTGGTTAGCGTGCTGACCTGTTAACCGATTAACTTTTGCAAAGCTTCGTTGATTGCCTCATCATTTTTCCAATTGATCATTTGTATTTGATTGAGATCCATTAGGAGTTCCTTCTCGAGATTGCCGAGAAGAATTTTGTGGGGAAGGGATTGGGATTCGATCATCTTGCTGATTCTCTAGAGTTGACGGTCTCTTTGATTGTTGTTTGTCCTGATTGATTTGACAAAAAGGTTAATTTAGGAAGGAGTAGATTATCAAATTTCCGGTAACGGAATCAATTTGTTTAACCAAAAATTGGGATTTCTTTCAAAGCTTACTTTTAGAAGAACTCGGGTAACTGATAATCAAATAAAAATAGAAATAATGGATATAAATAATAGTTGAATAGAAAGCAAAGTAAATCAGTATATTCCAATAGTATTTCGTGTCCTTACAAATGTCCATTCTTCACCTTTTATAACTATTTCTTTAGGGTACATTTTTCTCATTTTATTATGGAACCATTATTGACAATTAATGACATTTAATGTAACGTTATAATTGGCAATTGTAATTGATTCAATACAGAGTCTATAATATTTTTCGTAATTAATGTCTATTAATTACCAATTATATGTATTTATGTCCCTTTTGCTATTCAGGTTCATTTTTTATGCCTCTTCACAATATCAACAAGTTCGAGCATCTATCCCTTCTAGCTTTTCTGTATCTTTGCCCGTGCCTGCTAAAGCTCATGCATCTTTAACTGTTATCTGCCAACTGTCATTCGTTTATCAATCCACGTGTCAAGATATGTCATCACATAATTAGTTTGACATAGTAATTCAATTTTTCCAATACAGTAATCATGTACATTAAACTCAAACAGAATTCTATACAAAGGGGATGATTTGAAATTTGAGTTAATAAAAGTTTTATAATTTTTGTGTAAGAAAACAAAATTATATAAGACTCGACTAAAAAGGTCATAACTATATGATCATTTGTAAAAATTACCTCTGATTCGATATATTCAATTGTATTTTCTGTGATAGGCGGAAATGCGGTTGTACGCACATACCTAAATTTGTTCGATCATTAAAGAAGTAAATTCCTAGCATATCTCACATAATTGTGTACTGAAGTCATTCCACTTTCTTAAAACTAAGGGTGTTCATGGTTTGATTTGAATCAGTGTTTTTCTAAAAAGAAACTAAATCAAGTAAGTCGGTTTTTCTAATATTAGAACCAAAACAAACCAATTAAGTTGATTTTTTTCTCGATTCAGTTTATGTCGGTTTTTCGGTTTTTCGATTATTTGACGAATTTTTCTTAAATATAAGACATACACTACCAAACACACATTTCGGCTACCACATTTTCAATCAAATCAATTACCTTTTAAGAAATTTGTTATTTACCAAGATATATTGATGATAATTGAATCAAATAGCGTGAATAATTTAAGGACTCAATCAAAAATATATTATTATTAACATGAAATAGATTCTTACACTTAATAAAAGAAAATTACCAATTAAACTAGAATGTAAAAGTAAAGAATTGTACTAAAAGCGCAAATAATTAATATTTACTATAAAATTTTCAAAAATTTTGTATAAAATTATACATATATATAAGTGTAATAATAAATTTAAAATAGCTACTCTTATGTTCCGTTTGGTTCGATATTTTAAATTAAAACTAAAACCAAACCAAATTTAATCGATTTTTAAATTTCAAAACCAAAACCAAATCAAACCAAAAAGTATCGGTCTTTTTGATCGGTTTGGGTTATTTTCGGTTTAGTTCAGATTTTTGAATTTTTATGTGAAAAATTGAGACACAAATAGAATAAAATAATAATGTATATTAAACTCAAATAGAACCCTATACAAAGGGATGAGCATATTTGGTTTAAACTGAAAAACATGACGGTGAAAATTGTGTTTTTTTTCAGTTCAACTTATTGGAAAATAGAATCGGTTCTGTTCGTCTTTGAGTTTGAGAAAAGAATGTATAAAAGTAAAAAATCACATGTGCATATGGGTAGGAAAACTTATTAAGAGTTTGACACTTTGACTTGAGCTGAATTTAAAAACACAAAGTAATTACATGAGTACAGTGTTGTAGCCAAGAGCCCAAGAGAGAGGTAAACGATGCTGCTATTAACAGTTGCTAACAGCACAAGCAAAAATTAAACGGCAGTGCTAGTCTAGACATATGGTAGTGCTATAAACAGCATGACTATCCCCCCAGCTGATCTTTCATTGTGAAATTGAAATGCTTTACTTGGAGCAGCTCGAACTCTACCACAGACAAAAGCCTTGTATTATGTAGAGAGGGGTAAAGGGGCGGACCCACTATCCGCCGAGTTTCTTCGGTTATAAAGAAAAAAAAGATAAGTGTTTTGCTCAGTGCGATTCTCCTAACATCCAGTACAAAACCACTCATGTGTTGTGTGACCACCCATCTGGACTTGATGTACAATAGACCAAAACATCCACAAAAGAATTGATTCATTCATTGCTTACGACTTAAAAGAACAGCTATTCACCAAATAAGGTTTTATAGGCCAGCACCACCTTGGCAGTGTTATCAATCCTCAACTTGATGGTGTCCGTTTGCAGATTGCACAGCTTATTTAGTGTTAATTGGCTCTTTATGACTGTTAAAACACAGCATACGATATCTAAACATATTGCTGCAGCCACAAAATAAAAAAATAAAAGTGTGTCCTCACCAAATGTTTAAAGCTTTAACAAAAGTGATTCAACAACATTTTACGTAATACCAGAGCAAACACAGAGCTTAAGCCTCACAATCACCTATCAGTAAAATACTTCTAAGTTCTTAATCTAAGAAAATGAACCTGGCCTTGATGAGGAAGGGGGAGGGAGTTTTACTGCCCAAAAGTATATAAACAAAAAATTTCATCCTCTTATCAACTAACACATAAAGATGAGACAGTTATAACAGCTCCACATGTTGATGATAGCCAGAAGATTCTACGTATAAATCAGAATAAGACATGAATAAACACAAATTCAGTTGTCCATTATATTAATAGATGTGAAATGGTGCCCAAAGAAATGGAAGAAAAAAGATGCCGAGAATCCGGCCTTTCCAAATATCAGTTCTGCTTATGTAAGTTTTCCTCACAGCAGGTTCAGTTTCAGAAGCCTTAAATTTTGGAGGATTTTCTTTTCTAAAAGTTTTGGCTCATTAAAGCTTCCTACGGGCTAAAATCGTACTCTTTTTATCAGTGGAAGCAACTAGGCTTAAAAATTAAGAGCCAATAATAACAAAACTAATGTTAGGTTCATTCTCCTAGTTAGTCAAAAACAATATATACACTATGTATGTAATCCAACAACAACAACTACCCAGTATACTCCCACCAGGTGGGGTCTGGGGAGGGTAATATGTAGACGAGCCTTACCCCTACCCGAAAGGGCAGAGAGGCTGTTTCCAATCGACCCTCGGCGCATAGGAAAAAGGGAAATCAGCTGTAAAACAAAAACAATAACAATAGCGCATTAGTATCACCCGCAGAAATAGCAGAAATAGCGGAAATAATTATCTAAACATAAGGAACTAAATACAATCGCATGCAATAATATCACTATGCATGTAATCCAAATGCATAAATTTAAACAATTCAACTGTAATAGGAGAAAAGAGAAGATCCTTACATTAGTATTGTTCAGCTCCAGATTATAGAAGTGTATTGTATCATTTGCAAATAATGGTCCAGCATGCCATAATAATTCAGCTTTATAAAGTATGGGCCTGAAATTCTGAATGCCTGCAAGTTCATCAACAGCAGGAAGTACATGAAAGTGCCCAGAATGTGACTGCAATTTCAGCACCCATGGCGCCCTTGATATCAGCCGGATCCACTATAGATGTCTTAGAAACTCTAGTATACCAAACAATGCCTCTATTAGAACCAAGATATTGGGTCATGTTAGCATGATGCTTTATCTTAGGAAATCTGAGTAACCGATCTTTAAGCTGCATAGTGTAAAACCTTACAGAGAAGACCAAGTACACAGCTCAATTCACCTAATTAACTCAGTAACTAATCTAGCAAACAATACTTGGACAATTTTAACCCCAAAAAAAACCTATTAGCTAGAGTAAAAAACTCGAAAGAGGGGGCAAAAAAAGTAGAGGGGAATAATGAAATATAAAATCCTTGAGAAGTTTTAAGTTACAGGATGAAAAATCGTTATATCTAAAAGGTTGCCTATTCAGCAAGCTTTAGTTGTTTAAACACATTCTGCATTTAATTTAAACAGGTAGCTCTCCACTACAACTATTAACTAATTTATCTAATGATGCAATCAGGGAAGGAACAAAGAAGAAACCTATAAAGATTCCTGGTTATTCGCTTATTTCTCATGGAAAGAATTTGAAATTCTGTCGCTTTAGTCAAGCCCTCCGTTGGTTTCTTTGCACCTGCTTGCCTTTTATTTTTTTTGGGAGGATCCATTATCAAAAGTTCCCAGTATTAAGTGTTATATTTTGATTTATCTTACTAAAAGAAAGAGGCGTTACGGTTTACATAACTGCTGAAAGTGAACATAAAGAGATACCCATTTCCATTCCTATTCAAAGACTACATAATTTTGTTTTCTAATCTTATTTGCATGAAAATGGGTTCAATTTACATTAATTCTTCAAAGAAACCGCATATTTATTCAGAAGACATCAAATTTATACAAATAAATGCTATCTGAGCTAAATAATGAAGAACACTGACCTGACCAGGGAAAGCTACAACTCAAGTCATTGTCAGCTACTTTATTGGATAAGTTCAGAATCCTCAGCAGAATCACATAGTATTGGCAACAATAACGCAATTAAGTGGACTTTTCATAAAGCTATATGTAAAACAAAACTAAAATTACATTGTTGATATCAAAGCTTGACAAAAAAAGAGCTCATTGCATCCTTGCTACAATACAGCAGAAGTATAAACAAATCAGTAGCACTACTGAAAAAGAGTAAAATTTGTCTAACAAGACTATCTTCTCCTCTCCTTCGGATTACTATTACAAATGATGGGATAGAGTGACAAGCTTTTTCAGTCACAAAGAATAAGTCTCTCTTTTGAGACTCTAACTATATTACATACTCAACACATAACATGGCCTAATCCTAAGAAAGAAACCTAATTAATCCCAAAGGGAAGAGGACAATCATTTGGCCTATCTCTCCTCTTTGGGTTACTTAGTTTACTACTTATTTTTCGATATCAAATGAACACTCATTCATCACCTAATAAACATATTCACAAACAGAATTTGAATGACTGGAAAATATAAGCCATTCTCTTCACTTTGACTCCATATATACAAAGCTAAATTGAATTTGTTTTGGTTTCTCACCTCTCCCCAAAAATCTCACATTTTTACATCTTTTTCTTTGTTGTGGTTGTGTCTTCATCATGTCTGTGACGGGATTCACCTAAGCAACAGCAGAGATGCTGCTGCAGCAATTGAAGCCTTCAATCCTCACAGCAGCTTGCTTGTTCCCATATTTCACCGGAACACAGCCACGAGCAGAGGTGGAGGTAAAGGAGGATGGCGGTGAAGGTGCAGCTGCTCCTTCTGGAATTGTTGGTATAGGAACAAAATTGTTGTTATTGTTGCTGAATTGAGCATCCTGAATCAGGGGATTCGAAGCCCTGGTGGGCGGAGACCCAAAAACGAATGGCAGAGATGAAGCTAGCTCAAAATTGGTTGTCTCCACATCATAGCTCCCCTGTTTATAGAAGAAAAATCAAAATTTGCCAGCAGGAATAATTGAATTAAAAACAGTTCACATAAAAAACTAGCGCATTTGCATATATATAAATCTAGAATTAGTAACAAAAGAAACATTTATTTTTTTAATATTCCACTTGAATTGAGAAAATGGAATCATCCAGAAGTTACCTTGGTGAGAATTATATCCAGAAGTTCAGTTCCTCTGATGGGTTCGTCGGCGGGAACATAGGAAGAATTGAAGAACCCAAGCCGGCGAGGCTTAGGACAAACAACTCCATCAGACAAAGAGATGTCTCCACATCTATTCATTTTTGGTTTTCCCAATAGATGCAAAGGCTGAGGCAACAAAGATGACAAGAAGAAAAGATCAAAACACTTGAGATCTTTATGACCATGTCCACCAACATACATTAGTTTATATATGTTTGATATTACTAAATATAAACATTATGATAGAAATACCCATCAAATTAGGATATATTATCGTAAAGAAATTGGATACGAAAGAGAAATACAGAAATGGAAAGAAAAAAGGTGCCTGGTTGGGTGTGAACAGGTGGCGCCTCTGGAAGGCGAAAATGGAGGACAGAGATTTCGGGTAATAATAATAATAATAATAATAATAAAATAATCCTGCTTTCAATTGTTTTAGAAATGAATCGGTATGGCTTTAGTGTATCGCCCGTGGGTAATCACAAAACATTTTACTCACACAAAAAAAAAAAAGCGTTATCCGAATATACACCTTTTTTACGGTAATAATTTTTTTTAAACATAAAATTCCAACGCTACCTTAAAAGATGCAAGACTAAACTTTCATGTAACACTCACCATTCAGCGCCACTCTGGTTCTAGTTTAATTGAGTTATAGATTGTCTCAATTCTACAATAAAGTTTAGTGAATGAATTAAACGTCAAGTTCCTGCTGCTCTTTTTTAACCAGAGTGCTTTATAGTTCAAAATGTTTGATTATTAAGCTGCGATTCCAAACATTATTCGAAACTACAATCACCCTTGCTGACATTAAATTTTCAAGAGTACACATAATAAGATTATCAAAAGTACTGTGAAGGTATTAAATGAGCCCAAATCCAGTTATAATAGCATCAAACAAAATACAGCTCCCATCAATTGGAAAATTAATCTTCACATTTGTATCAACAATCTCATGTGTAGGTAGATAAATCAAACACCTTCTACAATAATTACCAGCGAGAGTTTTCCCACTATGTAAAGAAGAGATATCAACTAGTTGCCCCTGCAGAAAAATTTATCTCAATACCATCAAGAATATCTGACATATGTCATAGAATGGATCCGCAACCCAAGAATGATTTGTTACTAAATCCCAAGCCGGCATATTGGATTTCTTTTTATGAGACCTATATCCACCTGCAAAAAATAAAAACAAGGTCAAACATTTGCATCACTGAGAAATTGTACCACAATCAATTGATGAAGTGCCAATTATACCTTAGGACCAAAAAGATCTCTGATATTGTCAATCCCGTAGAGAATCATGGTGGGCCTGGTGCACGAAGACGAGCAAAATAAGCCTCCACGAAACGTGAACATAATTTTATTACTACATGGAATGTGCAATATAAACAATGCAATCTAAAGCATAAATAGAAAAAGATCTTACACCACCCGTCAGGTTTTTCAAATTATAGATACATCCACGTGCACACAGAAAACTTTCATCTAAAACCAACAAAGAGACCATCTACCCTACCACATGACTACTCAGCCACAAACAGCTATTCAGGCTACTACAAACTACCAACCCATATTTGATCCTTTTCTCTCCCCCTGCCCAATCTTCTCTTTCTAAGACATTACCAAGAGCTGCAAACAACTGCAGCAACTATACCAAAGCCAGACGACTTTCAATCTCTGCCAACTAGCACAAATTGCGCCAAGAAAAGCAATAATCAGTTTAGAAACTATTGCAAGCAGTGCATGAGAGCACCTTAGTCATAGAGGCTTTGAATATTTGCAGCAGAAAACAATTTGAGTACTATTAAAACCAAACTGACACCTTTTCTCTTGGGAGCTACTTTCATTATGCCAAAAATCTCTCATATTTGCTATTAGACACGCATATGATCCAGCTTTCCAAACCTAGAACATTTCTATTTGATTTGAATTATCACATGTTTGCACAAATAAGATGAATTTTAGGTACAAAATTAAACTTTTAACATTTTCTTGCCAGTTGCCACAGTCAATGCTATCAAATGGTATGGATCAAGAAAATAATACAGAAGTGTGGTTATCAGTTCTTCTGACGGGTTAACAACTAATAAGTTCAAACATGAAAACAACTTTCAACTCCATCAATATCACCAGCAACAGAAGTACAGAAAGTTGATTTTAATTTATAACCACTAACAGTTTGTATACCTCTCAAGGGAAAGGCCCCAGGCAATAACCCGAACATCTTCTGGCAGCCCCATAGGAAGCAGCATTTCAGGCCTAAACATACCAGAATTCCCAACTTCCACCCATTTCTTTAAGCCTTCATGGTAGCTGGCAAAAAAAAGGATATGAAATTATTGCTCAGTTGAAAAATTGTTCATTCGCGTCAAATATACTACTACAACCTGAAAATTTCCATGCTGGGCTCAGTATAAGGATTATAAGCAGGTTTGAACCGAAGCTTGGACATTCCTGTAATTAGAAAGAAAAAAGAAGAAGTTAACAACTAATTAGCCTTCTTAAAATTACAAGAATTGGATGATATCACTGCAAGCTTTATCTTTTGTATGAAACCCAAGACTTGATGCAGATATTTCTGTACCAAAAATTGAACATAAGCAAGACTACAGCATAGTGTTGGTTGGTCACCTAGACGAGCAAAGAAGTCATGAAGAACACCAATCAGGTCACCAAGAGTAAGTCCACGATCACATATTAAGCCTGGAACGAGAAACCATAACAATAAGTTCATGCAATTGTTAACAGGAATGGAATGCAGATAAAGAACAAGACAGACAAACAATTACCAAACACATCATAGTTTAGTATTATGTTTGAACATGAAAAGATACCTTGATATGGCCTATTACTGTACGGAATTTACACAGATGCAGAAATATATTTCAGAAGTGTATAGTAAATACCACTCAGGCTTCTGCTAATGCCAGTATCAAACTCAAACTTATAAGAGATCAATATGCTTTCAGGTTGATAGCATGCCTAGAAAGTTAGCAGACTCCAAGTTAAGAAATAGGGAAAGGAGTGAGGATGGATGCCAAATGCAATGGCCTTCTGCTTTTTGTATGACCCCTAAGACGAAATTATAGAGGTATTCTGCACTGTACAGTCACTCAGTAACTCATACAACATCCAACATGTAATCTTAAAAATAATACAGAAGTGAACTTGCTAATTGAAAAATAAAAAAACACATCTATAATACAAAACAAATAGTATGAAAAGTCTTTGAATTATTGGAAAAAATATATAACACGGGATCTGGAAAATATGGATGCAACACAAAATTGTATAACAATTTGATAACCTTCTATCTGGTGAAATTCAGCAAGATGTGTCCGGTCAACTGCTTCATTTCTGAAAACACGATCAATGGAATAGTATTTCTTGGGGGCAAAAGGCTTCTGCAATAAGATGTTGTACACATAATAAGAAATTCACTGGTGTAATATATACATGAAATTAAATAATGATTCTGAATATGGTGAGAGATTTAGACCTGAGCTAATGCACGCAACATTCTTGACGAAACTGCAGTAGTGTGTGTCCGCAAAAGATTCTTGTTTGCTTCCTCTCGTTTCCAATCATACCCATATCTAAGCAAGAAGCATGATTATATACTCTTTAAAGGGATGCGAAAACCTTGACAAGCGTGGGTGAGATTGAATTAAGTATTGGCAGTATTATACCATACCCCCTAGACTGGTAACCACCAGATTCATGAACTTGTTTTACCCGCTCAACATACTCTTCTGGCAGCATCTTTGTAGTGGAAGGGACTACAAAAATCAAACAAATAGTTCGTTAGAAGAAACTCAGATGAAGCGGATAAAATGTAAAGTCAAACTAACCTTTCAAAAAGAATGTATCATGGGAATCACGGGCAGGGTGCTGTTGTGGCTGGAAGAGTGCATCGAAGTTCCAAAAACTGCAAATATGACCAGCCACATTGGCATACACATCTTTGACAAGGATTAAGACAATAGCTAATCCTCGCAAGTTTTACTAGAGGAAGAACATGATCACCACAAACTATACATCAAAGAAGAATTACATGTAAATGGTATACGGTAGCAAGTTAACTTTATGGTTTACCATCATTTGAGCTTGAAATCTCTTTTCTTTAAAAAGAAATTTGAGCTTGAAAGATCATGAAAGTTCAATAGCTACAGTTTACCATCTATGTTCAATAATTTTGATTGTTCATCAGAAGCTCATGAACATTCAAAATAAAAAAAATAGAATTTAGCAAATTGCTTTACAGCTGAAATAGATATGGTGCTTTGAGACTGTTATATATACTAGGAACTATAGCAAGTAAAACGACAATAGCCAAAACCTATATCTCCAATGGAGGATAAGTAGGATTTGATTCAAGATATTTACACATCAACCTCTTAACTAAGAGCCACGCGATGAAAATGTTGGTTGGCTTCATTTACTTGGACAAAATAACCTGAAAGCTTTTTCCTTCAGGAATTCTAACTGTTCCATCGATTATGACTGGCTCACTTGTATTTACGACCAAGGAAAAAGCTAACGAAAGAGGTAATAGCTTACCTGCTTTCGACAAAATTATTTGTTGGCATCTCCTCAAACCTGCATTCAATGAAATATTGCAGTTACAGTCCCACTACAGAGAGTTTCCAAATATACAATTCAATATATACATGGACACATTCATCTAAACAAATGCGTGCATATACAGCCTCCATATATAGACACGGAAAAATGTCAATTAGACCTACCCCATATTAAGAAAAATCATTTGTATCTGCCGCCTAACCTGCAACAAGATGGTATGACTTCGTTAAAACATGAGCGAAGGCAATTTGGTTTTGGTTAACAGAATAAACTAATTTAAATCGACAATAATAACCAATAGTGAGAAATGGAACAGAATCATGCCTTGAGCAATGGATGAAGATGTCCACCTTCAACTGGCTGACCTTTAGCACTGAAGTTGTACTCTTTAAATTCCAATTCCTTCCAGTCACCCCTTCAAAGGAACAAGCAACATATATTGATCAGAAAATAAACTCAATGCTTCATCCATCGTGGAATTAGCGGACTCCTACTTGGATGAATTACTGATATTAACTACTCAGAAACCATCTGAAAAATGCTACATATTGCAACAGTTCCCATTTTATCCAGCCTGAATTTCTTTTTATTTTTATTTTATGGCAATGGTGTTTGGACCAGCTTACGCACACCTCGACTATTCCATAGGATGCCTACTATCTCCCACCAGCACAGGTACCACGTAACTCTAACCAAGGCTTAGACAGACGGGAAGATATCACCCAATATTCTCTTATGCCTCCACAGGGATTACTCAGCCCATGAACTTCTTTGTAGAGCTTTTTTTCAGATTGTATAAAATGCCAAACACTCCTTCAGCCGAACATAAAATAATAAAACCACGATGATAAATACACCCACATGCATACACTCTACATCCATCCCATTTTAATTGGTTAGGTTCAATTCCATATGGTTAATTTAAGGAAAAATTTCTCTACTATTGCATTAATTTATTGACTCAACAACAATAATTTACAGCATCCTTTTGTGATTTACAACTAAAATTGAATTAAACCAAATTTTATTTCCTCAAGTGGACTCTTACACTCCTTAAGTCAACTATAACATGCTACATTAGCTTACCTTACTTTATAAAAAGAATGTTATATGGCATATTATTTTTGGGGTTTATATAGGATGTGGAACAATTAGCTTATGCCTAGAACTACATACAAAACAAAAATGGCTATAGCTCCAGCTGGGTAATGGCTTATATTATAAGGCAAATAGTCCGGCTAGGGCTAGAATTGTGCTCATCTTTAGACCCATCACCCACCCTGTTGAGTGCCCTATCTGACTATAGCAGTACTCATGGTATGTAGTCCAATGCAAATTCAGCAAGTAATATAAGGGGATCCACAATTTGAACTAGAAAAAGAACGTGTTCGAACTTGTCAAAATTCGAAACTGAAAAATATGCTCAAATTGCCTAGCAATTGAGAGAAATTCCCTTAGAGGCATATTCAAAAGCTTTTGGTATTGCAAACTGTCAAATGGCTGAAGAGACCTAGCTAGTATCTTTTTATGAGGTAAATCCTCTTATACTGAAACCTGTTCTGAAATAAACAACAACAACAACAACAACCCAGTATAATCCCACATAGTGGGGTTTGGGAGGGTAATATGTACGCAGACCTTACCTCTACCCAGGGGTAGAGAGGTTGTTTCCAAATAGACCCCCGGCATCCTTCCCTCCAAGAACTTCCCACCTTGCTCTTGGGGAGACTCGAACTCACAACCTCTCGGTTGGAAGTGGGGGTTGCTTACCATCAGAGCAACCCCTCTTGTCTTTCTGAAATAAACAAAAAATGGAAATATTTTTTAGTCCAAGTTCCAAGCCAGACATTTTTTAGCTCGAGCAGCAACAAAAAGTCATCCATCATCAAGTAAAACAGCTCAATCAATTACTTTATTGAGCATTTACTAAAAGTAAATCCCAAATGTTATATATTCTTCCCTGAGAAAATAATTCAGAAAGTTACCTCTGTAGGTTTTCACGAGTGAGATCAGTTGCGGCTCTTTTCCTTTTAGGAGCATAGTTAGGACCTTTTCTTATTGAGTTTCCTTTCCAAACCCTAAATGAGCAGCAATAAGAAATATATTTAAGAACCAGCATTTGACCACGTATTAGGGAAATTATAAGATTACATCTAGTAAACATCAAGTGCTAGAGAAAGGATATTGAAGAGTAGATAATTACTGCTGAGTTATTAGCTTTCGCCGCTTTAGAGCATCAATATCCTCCTGATTGACAGCCTGCAGTATATTGCTTGTTAAATACAAATCGATAAGTGCATTGCCATTAAAGACAGTTTGATTTAACTATAACAAAGTCAAGTAGTGACAAAACCATAACTGGTTTTCTGTGTGGGAGGAGAGCCAATAGTAAATATGAAGGGCAAGTAAAAGGTGAATCGGTAGGGGAATAAGACAATCACGGACAACAAATTTATATACCTCGCCGTTTTGTATCCTCAAGAGTGAATCTTTAACTGTATCATCAGCATGTTGGACCTGCAGAAAGTCACAAATAGACTAAACAGTGGATCCCTGTAAGAAGTTTTAAAAGAAGCACAAGTAGATGTGAACTTCACTTGCTGCCCACTATAGTTCACAGAGACCTTATCCAGCAGATAAAGAAAAAAACAGTAACACAAAAGAAGCTCCGAGCTATAAGTTGAGCTAGATGGAAAACAATAAAGAGGAATAAAACATAGATGGAGAAATAGAAAGTTCTGGAACTACCACAAGGGAAGTTGAGGGAGAGCTACAAGTTAACAGTGCTGAATGTCGGCTAGCAATGGCACTTTTTTCGCTAAAGATCTGGTACTAAGCAAGCAAGGAATAGATAAACTGTTAGTCATCAATTTCGCAAGCTAACAGGATGAAACTAGTCCACCTATTCCGCTCCTTTTTTTCGTGGGGGGGGGGGGGGGGGGGGGGGGATAGTCCAGTTAAAGAGATCTCATAGTGGAACGATCAGCAGTCATCCATACATTTTGATCTCCAAAATAATGGAGCTACTTGGGTCTTAATCTTCAGGAAGATTATATAGATATATTTTTGCACCTAAGTCCAGTTAAAGAGATCTCATGGAAGGATCAGCAGTCATCCATACATTTTGCTCTCGAAAATAATGGAGCTACCTGGGTCCTAATCTTCAGGAAGAATATATAGATATATTTTTGCACCTACGAGCTCAAGGAGAACGGATAGGAGAAGAACTCTACTAGATAATGAAGGTGTTAAAGAATTTAAGCAAAGGTGAGGTTGCAAATAGAATTAAAAGTTACTGTTAGAATAATAGTGTAAATAGGAGTGAATCACCCTAATCCTATATGTATTAGAATTAGGATATGTTATATGTATATATATAGGGCTCATTGTAGTATTGTTATAACAACAACAACAACAACTACCCAGTATAGTCCCACAAAGTGGGGTCTAGGGATGGTAATATGTAGACGAGCCTTACCCCTACCCGAAAGGGCAGCGAGGCTTTTTTCAATCGACCCTCGGCTCATTGAAGGAAAGGGAAAACAAAAATAAAAACAAAAGAGCATTATTAACTCCAGTAGAAATAGCGTAAATAATAAATAAGATAGCATGCAATAATATCATACAGTAACTACCACAAATAACTACAATAAGGGAGACACACTCCAAAACACAAATCATCTAAGGATAGCCCTGCCAAGCCTCACCCAACCCCGGGTGAGGAGTACAAAAAGCTCTAGTAGCCCCTAGCCTACAACCCTGATACTAGACCTTCAGACTTTCCTGTCAAGGGTCATGTCCTCGGGAACCTGCATTCTAGCCATGTCATGCCTAATCACCTCTCCCTAATACCTCTTAGGCCTCTCTCTGCCTCGTCGAACGCCGACAATCGCCAGCCGCTCACAACTCCTCACCGGGGCATCAGGATTTCTCCTCCGCACATGCTCGAACCACCTCAGCCTCGCTTCTCGCATCTTCTCATCCACCGGGGCCACCCCCACCTTCTCTCGATAACTTCATTCTTAATCTTATCTAACCTGGTGAGCCCGCACATCCACCTGAGCATCCTCATCTCCGCAACCTTCATTCTCTGAACATGAGAGTTCTTCACTGGCCAGCATTCCGCCCCATACAACATTGCAGGTCTAACCACAGCTCTATAAAACTTTCCCTTGAGTTTCTGTGGAACTTTCTTGTCACACAGGACTCCTGATGCAAGCATCCACTTTGACCACCCCGCTCCTATACGATGAGTGACGTCCCCGTCAATCTCTCCGTCCCCCTGAATCACCGACCCAAGATATCTGACATTGTCCCTCTTGGCGAAGACCTGAGATCCAATCATCACGTCCGTGCCTACTTCGCTCGGCTCGGCGCTAAACTTGCACTCCAGGTATTCAGTCTTAGATCTGCTTATTTTGAAACCCTTAGACTCGAGAGTCTGTCTCCATACCTCTAACCTCTCAATAACACCGACCCTCGTCTCGTCTATCAAGACTATGTCATCAGCAAATAGCATACACCAAGGCACATCCCCTTGAATATGTCGAGTTAGAGCATCCATCACCAAGGCAAACAAGAGAGGGCTAAGCGCCGATCCTTGATCCGGCACGCTCTTCGCCTCCAAGCACCTCCATAGCACCTCCCTTGGGACCTTGTCATACGCCTTCTCTAAGTCGATAAGCACCATGTGCAGGTCCTTCTTCTTATCCCTGAACTGCTCCACCAGCCGCCTGACAAGGTGGATAGCTTCTGTAGTGGAGCGACCCGGCATGAAACTGAACTAGTTCACAGATATAGATGTCACATCCCTCACCCTCGCCTCGATCACCCGCTCCCAGACCTTCATGGTGTGACTTATTAATTTGATACCCCTATAGTTGTTGCAGCACTGGATGTCCCATTTGTTCTTGTACAAGGGCACCACTGTACTCCACCTCTACTCATCCGGCATCCTTTTGGTCCTGAAGATCGCATTGAACAACCTGGAGAGCCACTCCACTCCTGACCTACCCATGCACTTCCAGAACTCCACCGGGATCTCGTCAGGCCCGATCGCTCGACCCCTACTCATCCTACGCAAAGCACCCATGACCTCCTCCGCCCTAATGCGCCTGCAGTATCCAAGGTCTCTATGTTGCTCTGAATGCCCCAACTCCCTTAGCTCTATGTTACGATCCCCCTCCCTGTTAAGTAAGTCTCGAAAGTACTCCTGCCACATCTGCTTGACTTGAGAATCCCCCATCAGAACTCTACCATCCTCGCCCTTGACGCACCTAACTTGGTCAAGATCACGTGCCTTCCTTTCCCTTGCTTTAGCTAACTAGAATAACTTCCTGTCCCCCCCTCTCTCCCCTAGTTCCTCGTACATGCGACTAAACGCCGCGTTTTTAGCTTCCATAACCGCCAGATTTGCTTCTTTCCTCATCACCTTGTAGATCTCCATGTTCGCTCTCCGTTCTTCCTCGCTTGTGCTCCCTGCCAACTTAGCAAACGCCGCCTTCTTCACCTCAGTGTTTTGGAGAGCGCAAAGCGCAAAAAAGCGACAAGGGCTCGCCTCGCTTCAAAGCGCAAAGAAGCGCACGCTTTTTTGAAGTGAAGCGCAATTTTTAAAAAACATAATGTAAAATTATGAATAATCAAAAACATCAATTTAAATACTTTAAAGAAGGTACTAGGTACCACCAAATCATCCACAAACCATCCATAAACTATAAGACAAGCAAAATCAAAGCTACTATATGTCTTCTTCTCCTTCTAGATTTTCAAAATCTTGAATTCCTCGATTATCTTTCTCTTTCGAACTTTGAGACATTTAATTATCCCTAATAAGATATAAGTGAAAACAAAATTAATAAACTGCAAATACACTGAAAATACACTGAAAATACACTGAAATACACTGAAATACACTGAAAATACACTGAAATTAAACTGAAATTAATAATTGAAATTAAACTGAATATATATATATATTTATATGCTACAGTACCATAACAAAAAAATGAATATAAGTGGAGA
Source organism: Nicotiana benthamiana (assembly GCA_034376525.1). Taxonomy (NCBI): domain Eukaryota; kingdom Viridiplantae; phylum Streptophyta; class Magnoliopsida; order Solanales; family Solanaceae; genus Nicotiana; species Nicotiana benthamiana. The sequence goes on from CM067325.1 coordinate 9,033,355, forward strand.
AAAAACAAATGAAAAAGAATAAAGTAACAGTCAGAAAAAAAATGAAAAAAAGATGGAAAAAAGGTCGTCTCTGTCTCGCGACTCTCGCCGACGGTCGACTCTCGCCGACGGTCGACTCTCGCCGACGGTCGAATCTGTCTCGCGACTCTCGCCGACGGAAGGAGAAGAAGATGAAGAAGAAAGTGGAAACCCTAATTTCCAGAACTGGTCGATCTCTGTCTTTAACTGGTCGATCGATTTTTTCAGGTAATCAATCGCTTCGCTCGCTTCGATCGCTTCGTCTCGCCTCGCTTTTCACTGTTAATCGAGCGCTTCTGGTGGTCGCATCGCTTCAAGCTGTAAAAAGCGACAGTTGGTCGCGTCGAGTCGCTTCGCGCTTTAAGCGACGATGCGCTCGCTTTTCACAACACTGCTTCACCTCTACCTTTCCTTCGACTACATCGTTCCACCACCAGTCACCCTGATGTCTGCCTGAATAGCCATTGGCTACCCCGAGCACGTCCCGTGCTACCTCCCTAACCAAGTTCGCCGTCTCAGACCACATAGCGTCCGCTGCGCCACAACTTCGCCAAGCTCCGCCCTCAGCTAACCTCCTCTCCAACTCCTGTGCTTTCTCCTTAGTCAAAACACCTCATCTAATCCGCGGTTGTCCCCGAGCACCCCTCCTCTTCCTCTTCACCCAGAGACCGACATCCATCACTAGGAGTCTATGAAGAGTCGAAAGGGACTCCCCCGAAATAACCTTGCAGTCCTTGCACATACCCCTATCACTCCTTCTGAGGAGGAGGTAATCAATCTGAGTCCTCGCCGCCGAACTCTTGAAGGTGACTAAATGCTCCTCCCTCTTCTGAAATGTCGAGTTCGCAATCAGAAGCTCGGAAGCCCTAGCAAAATCAAGCAGTGATGTGCCTCCTCCGTTCCTAACCCTAAAGCCGAAGCTACCGTGCACCTCACCATAACCACCAGCATCAGCCCCAATATGACCATTAAAGTCTCCTCCAATAACTAGCTTCTCAGATTGGGGAATACTACTCACCAGATCATCCAAGCCCTCCCAAAAGCGCCTCTTAGCCTCCTCGTCTAAGCCCGCTTGCGGCGCGTTGATGATGCTAAGGACGCAACCCCCAATAACCAACTTAATAGACATTAACCTATCATTCATTCGCCTAACCTCGACCACGAACTCCCTTATATCCCTATCTATCAAGATGCCCACTCCATTCCTATATCAATAATATTTTTCTCCCGTGCATTCTCACATGGTATCAGAGCAACAACAACAACAACTACCCAGTATACTCCCACCAGGTGGGGTCTGGGGAAGGTAATATGTAGACAGCCTTACCCCTACCCAAAAGGGCAGAGAGGCTGCTTCCAAGCGACCCTCGGCGCATAGGACAGAATGAAAAGCTGCATTGGTATCAGAGCAACAGTGACAATATTATAGTTGTGCGCCATTCCAGCAACTTCCGGGGAGAAAGACCTCGTAGTCGTGCAATTTTTCGGCGATTTAAGAGGATGTCCGTAACAAAAATCACTTTTTTGTTGGTGTTGTGCAAAAACCAACACCACCACAGGGTCCCCAAGGCTCCGGCGACCAAACCCCATTAAACCCCACCGGAAAACTCCCCTTCACGCACCCTCACGCACCAGAAAGCTCTCGGCAGATCCGACCCACGCGCCCCACGCGCCGGCGCGTGAGCACTGTTCCGGCTAAAATTTCAAAAATTTTCTTCAGGACAGTTGGATCGTCCTCAAATTCCGAGCCTACCCATAATTTTATTTTCAATTCCGACAACCTTGAATTTTCTCCGGTAGATACAGTAATTTTCCGGCAGCTACAGTGTCTCCTTCATCTGTTTCAGCGATTTTTCAGTTGATTCTTTCTGATTATTTGGTGATAATCCAACGATGTCTTTGGGACTCGATGCTTTCGGGTCTAGAAACCCGGGTTCTGGCAATTCCGGTGTTATGATTACCTCAGAACCCTTAATGGAGGTTCAAACTACCTAGCTTGGGCTTCGTATGTCGAGTTGTGGTGTAAAGGTCAAGGAGTTCACGCTCATTTAACAAAAAGGGCTATCGAAGGTGATGAAAAGGCCAAAACACAGTAGGAAAAGGTCGATGCTGAGTTATGTAGTATCTTGTGGCGATCTATTGATTCCAATTTGATGCCCTTGTTCCGTCCATTCCCTCAGTTGAGGAGTCTAGTATGGCTCCTCCTAGACTCTCTGTCACAGGAACACCGCTTTTGACATATCATTGTCGTCCGCGCCCAGCATCAGGCCAAGCTGATTCACGTCCTGCACCTGAACCTGCTCCTACTGCGGACTTGTCTCTTCCTAGTCCACTGATTGCACTTCGGAAAGGTAAACGGACCACACTTAATCCTAATCCCCATTATGTCGATCTGAGTTATCATCGTCTGTCATCACCTTATTATGCTTTTCTATCTTCTTTGTCCGCTGTTTCCATTCCTAAGTCTACAGGTAATGCATTGTCTCATCCAGGATGGCGACAGGCTATGATTGACGAGATGTCTGCTTTACACACGAGTGGTACTTGGGAGCTTATCCCTCTTCCTCCAGGTAAATCTACTGTTGGTAGTCGTTGGGTGTATGCAGTCAAGGCTGGTCCGGATGGTAAGGTTGATCGTCTTAAGGCTCGTCTTGTTGCCAAAGGATATACTCAGATATTTGGGCTCGATTACAGTGATACCTTATCTCCCGTGGCTAAGGTAGCTTCAGTCCGCCTTTTTCTCTCCATGGCTGCTATTCACCATTGGCCCCTCTATCAGCTGGACATTAAGAATGTTTTTTACACGGTGACCTTGCGGATGAAGTTTATATGGAGCAACCACCTGGGTTTGTTGCTCAGGGGGAGTCTCATGGTCTTGTATGTCGCTTGCGCCGGTCACTTTATGGTCTAAAGCAGTCTCCTCGAGCCTGGTTTGGTAAGTTTAGCACAGTTATCCAGGAATTTGGCATGATTCGGAGTGAAGCTGATCACTCTGTGTTCTATCGGCATTCTGCTTCAAGTCTCTGTATTTATCTGGTGGTTTATGTTGACGACATTGCTATTACCGGCAATGACCAGGATGGTATTGCTAAATTGAAGCAACATCTCTTTCAACATTTTTAGACTAGGGATCTGGGCAAACTAAAATATTTTCTGGGTATTGAGGTCGCTCAGTCTAGCTCAGGTATTGTGATGTCACAACGAAAGTATGTCTTAGATATTCTTGAGGAGACAGGAATGACAGGTTGTAGACTTGTTGACACTCTGATGGATCCGAATTCTAAACTTCTGCCAGGACAGGGGGAGCCGCTTAGCGATCCTGCAAGATATAGACGGTTGATTGGTAAACTAAATTATCTTACAGTGACAAGACCTGACATTTCATTTTCTGTGAGTGTTGTGAGTCAGTGTATGGGTTCTCCGTGTGATAGTCATTGGGATGCAGTTGTTCGCATTCTTCGGTACATAAAATCAGCTCCAGGCAAAGGGTTATCGTTTGAGGATCGCGGCCATGAGCAAATTATTGGATACTCAGATGCTAATTGGGCAGGATCACCGTCTGATAGACGTTCTACGTCCGGATATTGTGTCATAGTAGGAGAAAATTTGGTGTCCTGAAAAGACAAGAAACAAAATGTAGTTGCTCGGTCTAGTGCAGAAGCAGAATATCGAGCAATGACTATGGTAACATGTGAGTTAATTTGGATCAAAAAGTTGCTCAAGGAGTTGAAATTTGGTGAGATTAGTCAGATGGGACTTGTGTGTGATAATCAAGCTGCTCTTCATATTACATCAAATCCAGTGTTCCATGAGAGAACTAAACATATTGAGATTGACTGTCACTTTGTTAGAGAAAAGATACTCTCGGGAGATATTGCTACAAAGTTTGTGAAGTCGAATGATCAGCTTGTAGATATTTTATCAAGTCCATCACTGGTCCTCGTATTAACTACATATGTAACAAGCTCGGTACATATGATTTGTATGCACCAGCTTGAGGGGGAGTGTTAGAATAATAGTGTAAATAGGAGTGAATCACTCTAGTCCTATATGTATTAGGATTAGGATATGTTATGTGTATATATATAGGGCTCATTGTAGTATTGTTATAATATATCAATAATAGTTTTCTCCCGTGCATTCTCACAGTTACAAGAGAGCTACACTATTAATACCTACCAGAATGAAGAGTGCGGATGAGTTTGGTGATTGAGAGTGCAGAGATAAGCTACTCCAAATGAGATACAAGCAAGCAAAAAAACAAAGCAAGTTTAACAAAGGAATAACTAGAAGTTACCAAAAAGAAGAAAATTTTGGGCAAGGGTTGGAGCAAAGGTACAGTTTTTTTATCCAATTAAAAAATGCAGTCATGAAGAATGAGATATTAGAAATACAGAGGAGGATGAGCAATACACTCTTATGTGTTTGCCTACTGTACCTTCCTTGAAACTTGAGTCTTCGCCATCTCCACCCACTTGTTCTTTATAGCTTGCTGGCAACCAATTTTATAAACTGCAGGATCCAACTTTTTCTGCATCCAGATTAGCATTTTGTGAAGAGAGAGTTCCACTAAACAATGAAACACATACCAAAAAACCTGCTAATTTAATTAAGTCCTTTTAAACTATTAACACTTCCTTTGTTCATTTTAAATCTTTACTTCAAGTCATTGTAATTTTGTTCTGTTTGGTGAAAAAGCAGTCCGAAATGGTGCATGAACATCACTTAATTAAATCACTACATTCCTTTTTTGATAGACGGAAAATGAACAAGTGACTAAAAACAAGAATAATCTGTACCTGCAACTCCTCCCGCGCAATTCCTTCCGGTGGTACTGCTGAGAAAAGCTGAAATTCTGGAGAACCTACGGCAGCATAGGTTTTCCCCTCTTCAGTAAGCACCCATCTCTCTCTCCTAATATCCTGCATAGTTGAACAAAATCAAACATTGCTTCACGTTCATGAAAGGTGTTTCAGTGTTTCCAGATGTTTTATACATAAAAAAGACTATCAGAAAATAGCCTTATTCACTCTATACAGGTAGTGTAGGATAAACCAGGGACGCAGCTATAGCGGCTGAAGGGTGGTCATTTCAGCTGAACACCCTTACCTGAAAATTTTATATTGTGTATATATCTTGAACGCCCTTTGACACCTTAGCGAAATTTCGGATTTCGGCATTGGAATAAACTACAATTTAAAACTCCTCAACTTGCCCGTGGTCCAGGACAGGTTAGCTATCTAATAACTTTAAAACAATATGCTTCTTCTTTTTCCTATTCAAATTCGCAGATGCCAATGAAAATTTTGAGTAATTGAATGTATCAAAGGTCAAATAGGATAGAAATTCAACTAATTTAGCATTGAGGCATAGTTATTGATACAACAATTTCACACTAAGAAAAGCTTGATCAGCCTGGTGCACAATCAATTGATTCCTAAGTACATTAATGTGCCCTGGAAGTGCCTCATGTTTGGGAATGATTGGGAACAACACATTGATTGGGTCATCAAGTGCTCTAAAGGCAGATCTCAACAAGCTCAAATTTTTAGGATGATATATGCTGAATGTGTCAATGCAATATGGATGGAGAGGAACCAAAGGATTTTGAAAGAAGAGCAGAATCCGGGAAGCCATTGCAGGGGAGATTGCCTATATTTGTAATGTAGAGCAGCTCCGAGAGTCCAGAATTTTTCTGATACTGGTCAGATAGCTGACTGGGTAAATTAGTAGAGCTATGGTTTTGTAAAGCTTTACAAAGGTGATTAAAAAAAATTTGCACACTAAAACCAACAAAGATTAATTATTAAGCAAAAACCTAAACCGGAAAATTGCTTCTTTTTATTCATTTGCTCTTCCGAAGAGGATTCATTGCTGCAGGATCAAACTTGAACACCAGTAGTAATATTTTAATATTCTATAAAAAGGAATTTTCCAGAAAAATTGAAAAAAACTGCAAAATAAAAAAGAGACGAAATAAGCAAGCACCTGAGCATCAACAAATCTAAAACCATTGAGGCTGCGGATAACATTGACAATCTCCTCGTGGAGGAACCCGTGTTGTTCCGCAAATTTAAAAGAATCTGAAATCTCCTCGTTCTTTTCAAGAAATCCGAGTATAGCGTCTTCCGCCATCTTCTCCCTAGGTTTTTGCTGTGTAACGATGGGTGTGGGTTCTGCTGTCTAAGAATGGGTTTTGGAGAAGATGTAAATTGGGTAAAACGCCAAACTAGTCCTTACTGTATACACATGCGAGCGCATATGGTCTTTAATGTTTACCAAAGCCGGACACTTTAGTCCAAATTCCTAAAATTGGTTAGACATAAGTCATTGCTACTTCAGAGTGTAATGGTTTGTTTGGTATGCGGGGTAAATGGGACGAAACGCGGAACTAAATTTATATTATATTTAGTTAATGGTATAAATTTAATCCAGACTTAATATATAATATGTTAACTTATTTCATTTAACTTGGGATAAATTAATACTAGAGTTTTTATCAGGGTTGTAGGATAGGGGTTCCTAGAGTTTTTCATACTCCTCACTCGGGGTTGGGTGAGGCTTGGCAGGGCTATCCATAGATGATTTGTGTTTTGGCTTGTGTCTCTCTTATGGTAGTTATTTATGGTAGTTACTGTATGATATTATTGCATGCTATTTTATTTATGTTTAGATAATTATTTACGCTATTTCTGCTGGAGTTACTAATGCTCTTTTGTTTTTGTTTTTGTTTTTGTTTTTGTTTTTGTTTTTGTTTTTGTTTTTCCTTTCCTTCACTGAGCCGGGGGTCGATTGGAAACAGTCTCTCTGCCCTTTCGGGTAAGGGTAAGGCTCGTCTATATATTACCCTCCCCAAACCCCACTTTTTGGGACTATACTGGGTAGTAGTTGTTGTTGTTGCGATAAATTAATCCAAAATTATAATTCCTAAAATAATTTAATCTGAACGACCCCTAATGGTATAGTTATGAGAGCATATAAGGTACGCATAAGTGTATCGTTATTCAATTGGTGTGAGACATTTAGAAGATTTTGGTAAGCTTTGCACGGGGCGAATTTAACGTGCTATACTAGGAGTAGTTTAAGTTGTCTTAGTTTAATAAGTAACTTAGTTTAGGGGTGTTCATCAAAATCCCCAAAAAATTAAATCAAACCGAAAATCAAATTAAATTGATCAAAAAAATTGATTTTTTTTGTCTGTTTTGATTTTGGTTTTGAATTTTAAAAACTGATCAAATTTAGTTTGATTTTAGTTTTAATCAGAAAAAATCGAATCAAATCGATTATAGTAGTGGTTATTTCAAATTTATTATTATACATACACACACACACACACACACACACACACACACACACACACACACACACACACATATATATATATATATATATTTAAACTTTGCATACATACATATATATACATATATATGTATGTATATATTATATATGTATGTATGTATGTATGTACGTATATGTATGTATGTATGTGTATGTATGTATGTATGCAAAGTTTAAAAAAATTATGATAAATGTTGATAGTTAGCACTTTTAATATAGTTCTTTGCCTTTATATTCTAGTTTGATTGGTAGTTTTCTTTTGTTTAGTGTAAGAATCAATTTCGTGTTAAAAATAATATATTTTTAATTGAGTCCTTAAATTATTCATCACTATTTGATTCAATTATCATCAATATATCTTGGTAAATAATATATTTCTCAAAGGGCAATTAATTTGATAGTGTTATATTGAAAATGTTGTCGCAGGAATATGTGTTTGGTAGTGTATATCTTATATTTAAGAAAAAAAATCGATAAATAACTGAAAAACCAACATAAACTGAATCGAGAAAATCGACTTAATTGGTTTGGTTTTAATATTTGAAAAAACGACTTACTTGGATTGTTTCTTTTAAGGGAAAAAATCGATCCAAACCGAACCATGAACACCTATAAGCAGTTGAATTATTCATAATGCAAAATTAAAATTTTCTTTTTGAAATTTCATTTACAACCAATAGCCATGGGTTTTTATTTATTTTGCAAATGTCTTATCTATTGTCAAATGACCTATTGCACGATGCCTTAAAGCCAAATGTTGAATGACTTTGACAAATGACACGTCAAATCTACTTATATCTTCAAGCATGGAAGACAAGATACACTTGTCAATATTGGAGCCAAGTGGACTAATATAATGGGATAAGTGTCGAAAGACTCTCGACACTTGTCATACATACAACCTCCTTAATTGTCTATAAATAGGTTATGTATTATCCATCATAATAACTCAATCTTAACTAAAAATCAATCTTGCTAATCATTATTTTTCTTCTTATAGCATTCTTTAATTTCTGTAACAACTAAAGAAAATGCCTTTATTTTCTATTTTTTTCTGGGCAGCTATTTCGTGCAAATTCTAAACCTCCAGCTACTAGTGCACGTGTTTGAGGTGCTGTAGAACCTTGAGGAGCGACCGGCCTTAACGGCTTGTACCAAGTCGGGTAAAAATCAACTTTAAGGCAGTGGCTTGCTACGATACAGTAATTTTGATAAATTGTAGTCTTCTTTCTTTTTATTCTTAGTCAATATTATCTACTTATTTTCTTTATAAATATTAACATTGGGAGTTGATGAAAATTAAATAAAAATTTCCTATAAAAAATGTGAATCACGGAGACCGTTTGGTTTTGGGTATAAATGGGTAAATTGTGAGTTTACTCGAAGCAAATAACATCATGGTAAATTTTTATACTTTCTTATATCAGCTATTTAGTAATTGATTCTTCTTTTATTTATCTTGCAACTTATGGACTTTTTAGGCCATATTACAAAGGACCTCATTGAATTTATTGAAAATTTTATAAGAAAATATTCAATAATAGTTTAAAACTTTACAAGTTATTAGGATAGAGATCCAAGTCTAATATTATCGGGAATGGGTAATTTTTCAACGGCTATATCTGTATCACTTTTTAAAATTGGGACAAATTTTAAGTAATAGCCTAAAATTCAATATTTGCGTAAATAAGCCCATTATAGTACGTAGTTAAGGATGACGTATATTTATAGCCTTCAAAGTGAATAATTTTGAAATTTTATTTCTTCTAATTCCATAGACAAGTTTATCAAGTGTCGTCCCTTGATTGTCTCGTGGACAATAATTTTTTACCTTAAAATTCTGCCCATGAGACAGATGAGTGTCAAGAATTAAAAATTATGTGAAAAATGTCATATTTCTGTAATTTATTGCCATGTCATATTTTTTTTCTAATTTCATATAACTTTTATTTTTAATTCTTTTTTTCTTTATAATCTAATTTTATTTACCATTTTCACTACTTTTTATTTATACAATAAGAAAAAATAACTTATATAGTAATTTATTCACCTTTTTAATATAACTAGCACAATATACCTTCTATTTTTTTCTTTCTCATTTATTAAATTCAATTATTAGACTATACTGATATTAATTGTCACTTGACCTAATTCACGGAATATCACATTGATTGCTGCTAAGCACCATAAATTATATTATCAGATTCGAAGATTCAACGCGTGATTGTCATGCAAATCTTGATCTACTTTCCAATAAATATCAATACACACTCTACCATTAGCAGTAATACAACCAGGTATAGAGCAAGAAACATAATCTACGACAATCAAAAACTCTATATATACTAGTTAGAATAAAAATGACAATAAAATATAAAAACATGCAACAAAAATATGAGTAGCAAAAAAGACTTCTAGTACCATGTGATACCAATATGGTATGTATGAATACTAACAGAGCATGTGATTTCTCTAGAATATTGTTATAACTATCTGCGATTATACTGTTGTACCAAAATATTAAAGGACACAATAAAATTATAATAAAATTACATGCTCGTATTGCAAGCCAAATATTCGCAAAACAACTTGCTCATTTTGTATACTAAGAGGGTATATAGTTGTATCGGTTGTTCCAATAATTGCATATAACTATAAAAACTATTACATAATACACATAATTTATGTCCAATATCCAGCATTGCAACTCATGTTCATATAAATAATTTCATAATAGAATTCACTTAAGATGCAACTAAAACAATCAAAACAAGGTTCAACTGACATATGATACCAATATGGCATGTAACTATACCAAGATGGTATACAATTTTACTAGTTAATTTTCGGCAACAATATATCACTATACTACTATTACATAACATACATGCATAAAGAGAAAAATAAAAGAACAGTGTACCACGTATTAATATAATAAGATATTTCAAGAAATTGTACTATAGTACTATTATTAAAAGAAAATCAAATATTGTACTAATTAAATGCAGCTAATACAATCAAAAAAATGATTCAACTAGCATATGATACCAATATAGTATATAGCTATACTAATAGGATATATAGTTGGAATGAATTGTATATTAAAATGGTATATTTGTATACTATTTGAGTGTACAATACAAATTCGTCTTCTTCTCTGGTTCAACTATATTTCAACCAAAAATTCTAAAATCTACTACAAAATCTTTACCAAATTGACTAAAACTTAGCTGCAACCTCCAATCAGCTTCCAAATAAACCCACACAGGATCAGATCAAAATAATTAAAAACTCAAACAAAGCAAGTTATGAGTTTCAAGGTCCTTCAATGGTGAATTTAAATTTTTGTACAATAAATCTCTAAAAATCAGCGTCAAAGGTACAATCTACACATCAAAGAATAATAACTAATGAATCTACAGAACTGTGGATGAAAAAACGGTTGCCACAAAAGATTTATCAACATTGAGTACTTGGGTTCACGGGAAAAAAAAAGGAGGATTGTTGTTCTTTGGAGGGATATTTGAAGCTCTAAAGAATTTGCCAAGATCAGTTTGTATTCTTCTAATGGTCACAGCTATGAACCGGATTGCTTGATTTTCATTCACCTAATGGTCACAGGCTTCTGTACAATAAATTTTGAATTCTTGAAAGCAAAATCTGTCATAAACTAGACGATAGAAGAAAGAAAGTTGGTTGGCAAGGAAAAAACCGGGTAAATAGTTTGGACCCCATGGGTAAAAGTAGTAAATAGTTTGGATCTGGACATTAAAAGGTAATAGTTTAAAACTAATGAATATAAAGGTAGATTTTCTCATAAATATTTGAACCCTAGTAATGATGTTGAAGCTTGAACTTATAAAGGTTTGAGCTCCAATAATTATTGATGGTCTTTGAACTAAAGTTAAGTATCGTATATTTCAGATTATAGTTATATAGAGTTTGAAACTCTAATATATTATGCTAGAGTTTTACTTATATAATGATTAAAATCCATCACCAATTGCTAGAGTTCTTTCATGTTTTAGATAGGAATATTTTTCAGTGTTTACAATGTTGATACAATTAAAAAGACAATCAAACTCTAATAGCCGACTCAAAAAATGATTATTTACTAATTTTACGCTTAAGGGACGGTGTTAGGTTAGCTTAGCCAAAAGTAACCTCATAATTAGGAGTGTCAATGGTTCAGTTTGGCAAGTTATTTTATAAAATTTTGTACCATAATAATTTTTGGTTATCCTATTATGTATAACCAAAATTAGACTTTTCGAAACCATCCTAGTCATATCGGTTTCTCTTCGGTATCGGTACGGTCCGATTAATTTTCAGTATCCTTTTGAAATATCATGTAAAATTCACCAATAGAAGTAGAATGCAATAACATACGTTCCTTTTTATGACTCAGCAAAATTCTATAGACATTTTTACTGTTTAAGAGGGTGATGAATTAAAAATAAAAGATGGCTAAAGTATAGATCCATCAACTATTCGATAACTACGTAAAAGAAATCAAAAAAAGACAAAGAGAATATAAATCACACGAGTTGAAAGATATTAACTAAACTGGGACTCAAGAATAAAGTCTATAGAAGATTAAATATTCAAAAAGATAAATTTAAGTTATGTGAAAGGAAACATATTCAATACATGTAGTTTGCTACTCATAGTCGCTAGAATACTTTGTGTCTTGCTAATAAAGATACTTGATATAACTTAGTTTAAGTAGAAGTAGCATAATAAGTTTTAGGAATTACTAGTATTTTGAGTTTAATTACTTGTTGGGTTGTAATAGTTTTCATAATTCTAAGGCTCAAAGAACAATTTAATATATTGTTATATTTAAACATACTAAATAAATATATTTTTCATATATAAATTTATTCGGTCGGTTCGGTATTTTTTGATTTATTTTTATAAAATAAAAAATCTACCCTAATTATTGGTACAATTATTGATTTATTTATAAACCTACTATTTCTTAAAAAGAAACCTAAAAATCGGTTCGGTGTGGTATAATTCGATCAATTTAGAGCCTGTTTGGCTTAGCTGATTTAGAGTAGCTGATAAACATTAGGTGTTGAAAAGCACTTTTAAGTGTTGAAGTTGATTTAAAAAATAAGCAGTTACGTGTTTGGATAAAAGTACTGCAATTAGTAATAAGCAGCTGAAGAATTGGGTATACGAAGAGTTTGTTTTAAAAAGAAATATTTTAGGGATAGAATAGTAAATATTTTGGTCAAACCTAAAGTGCTTATAAGCTGGGGGAGACCTACTTATGACTTTTGACTTATAAGCACTTAACTTATAGGCACTTTTAATTTTACCAAACTCGTAAATAAGTCAAAAAGTACTTATAAGTCAGTTTGACCAACTTATAAGCTTAGCCAAACCCTCTTAATCGATTTTTAAATATCTATTAACATCCCGGCTCATAATAACTATGGCCCATATGCAACATTTTTATCAGTGAAGAAATAAAACAGCCTTTTTTACAAGAGAAGTTTTTTGACGTATGTCTACACTTGTCTATAGCTTACATTACATTTCCAAATCACTGCATAATACCAAGATGATACAATCTCTTATTGTTGATCACTTTGTTTATTCTGAAAAGAAGTTGGACCAAATTTAGATCCTTAACGTGCCATGTGCTGCAACATTTTTCTTTTGCCTTTGCTTATTCACTACATAAAATCAAATCAAAATTGTTTCTTGAAAATATAATCAGTTATCCAAATCCCACCCACATGCATTCAACTCCTACTTTTTAACTCTGCATTGGCCACCCTTATTTCTCTTTTCTAGGAAGTTGAATTATTTACAAAAGAAGGGAAGTTGTAAATTTAACTAGTGTGGGCTGGGAAGAAAAGTGGTGAAGAATCTCTGTATAATTTGGCATCAGAAACTCTAACTTTGCTCATCTTGTCTTCACACCAATGCAACTGTTCATCATTCAGTTCACTCATTCTCAACACCCTCGACACTACTTTTAAGTCTATTAATCCCATCAATATCTCCATCTCTTCCTCTTCTTTTAATCTTCTTTTTCCCAAGCTGCATTTCCCTGACCGACGTAGATCTTTCATCCTTGACTTTTTCTGCACATACATCATATTAATTCAATTTTCAATTTTAAACTTTATTTTTACAAAAATAAAAAAGAGAGATCGAACCGATAATTAATATAAATATGTATACTTGCCTTTTTGTTTACTTTCTTGAGTAAGAGGAGAAGAGTTGGGTCAACAGAACCTCTTTTGTTTTTCCTAAACAAAGCTGCTACTAATACTTGGCAACGATTCTTCTTGTCCGCCTTGAGGAAATTCATAAATGTTCTGATTGCTTCTTCCATTATCCGAAGAAATGAATTTGACGATATTCTTGAGAAAAAATCTTCCTGTCCTTTTTCCTCATCTGAATCCACTCAAAATATAGTAACAAACATAACTAAAGATCATTAATTTGACACAAATCTATATTGATAAGAAGAATATGTATTAGTAGAAATTCCAAATAAAGAATCTTTGCATACCTCGATATTCAGGGACTTGAAGCAACTTAGGAGCTAAGCTTCTCATCCTAGCATAAATCTCAGGTCTTTTACCATGTTCATATGGCTCATTCTCAACATATCTTTGTAAAAGCACTTGAAATTGTTGAAATTGCTGAGCTATATATGCAGGACAACCTAGGTCCTCTTCATCACGAGAAGCTCTTAGGCTTTTGAAGTATTTATAATTCCAGCTCAGTGCTTCCCATGCTAAGCATACCTATAATACAGACGCGTATTCAGAATTTAAATTTGATAGGTTTACTATGTATGTTCTCAACGCTAAATCCAATGCACTTTTTCATTTATGGGTTAATAACTTGGTTTTATTGAAATTTACTGATTTTTCATGCATATTTATGTTCCATGTTAAAAGTTGCGTTCAGCTGAACCTGTTGGGACTACAACGCATCCATCTCTTTGTGCGTACCTGTGCTACATAAGCAGCCTCCAATTCATGATACGGGTTTTGTCGAAAATCAGATGATTTCCTGTTCTTTGTTGCCAGTTTATAGACAATCCTGTCTGATATTGATCTTGGACATGATTGAATGGATCTTAGTGATTCTGAAATTAATTATTAGCTTCATTAGACTAATATGAAACAGGTAGAAGAATTTAGATAATAATTGGAAAATGATAGTAGAAGATAGATGTGGGTAAATCCAGGGGTGTTGCCTAGTGATTAATGACGGCACATTTTGGGGATCAGAGTTTAAATCTAAGCAAAAACAAGCAGGGGGCGAAGCCACATTGTCCTAAGGGTTAACCATATTAGATTTTAGAGTTATATTACATATATTTGAACACCCTTTATCAGTGCATTTTTTCACTTCTTTCAAATTTAAACACCATTGAGTAAATTCTTGATTGTGCAAACCTAAGCCTAGTTGGCCAGAATTACTGGATATTTGTGCTGTATGTAAAATAACAAGTGTCACATGAAATAGTCGAGGTACATGCATAGCCCGGCGGCCAATACTGTTATTAAAAAATAAGAAGGATAAAGCAGGTAAAGTGTAATATCAGTACCTGTTTCATGGAGTATTTGTGTGCTGATTCTGTCTAAAAACAGCATTTCTTCATCATATTTTTGGAAGACAGTGTAAGACTCCCATTTGGGGCAACTTCTCCTTGAAGAAGAAGAAAATGGATCTTCAGTCTCTTTAATGGAGTTTCTCCATTCAGAGGAGCTTTTAGAAGTGGAGCCAACAGTATAAGAATCCCCATATATTTCATCAATATCTTCCTTTTTTTGGAATTGCAATATTTTCTTGCTCTCTAACTTGGATGGTGCATAAACCAAGAAATTTTCCTCTCGACAAAGTAATTTATTACTCTTCTTAACTTTCGTGATTTCCCTACAACACTTTCCTGTATCACATAAGCAAGAAATTAAAGCTTTTTCCAGAAAAATTTCGCAGAAAAGTGCGGCCGGTATTGTAAATTGCACTAGACAAATTCGGTGCGACGAGCTCTGTTTGAGGAGGCTGCTGGTTTCCCACACTCACCCAGCCAGCTCAGACAACCCTTACGAAGGAATTAAAGCTTTGAATGGCAAGAATTAACACATTTTGTCCTTTAATATGATGAACAAATTAAACATCATACGTACCATGATTAACGTCATTTATTTCAGAATCACAATTATAAGAATCTGAATTGAGAATCTTCTCCTCCTCCTCATCATCATCATCATCGTCACTATGAGCAGATTCCGAAGCTGGTGAACAATAAATTGAGTCTCCTTCATCAGTGTTACAACTTTCCTTTGTCGCATAGCTAAATGTCTGATTTTCTTCAGCATTTCCATTAGGCATGAACACCAATGTTTCACTTTCCCTAAATGTATCTGCTACACAATGATTTTCCTCCCCCTTTTCAGCATTATTACGATAATATTCATCTTCTTCGTCCAAAAACTCAGCAAATTTATATCCATTATCTCGATTCCTGTAAAAATCCACAAAATTTCGTCACCATATATGAAAATTGAAAAATTCAAATTAAACGAAAAGGATTTGAAGTATAGTAACAAATATTTACCTCCAGAAAAATGGATTTCCACCAAGAAAATAGAAAAGCTTGGCAAGTAAAATGGAAGTGAAGTAGGACAAAATGAGGAATAGTTGGAAGTAAGTGGAGACATTGTAAAACAACTTAGCAATAATTTCTTCAGAACATTGCATTGTTTTCTGGATGAGAAGCGGCAAAGTATTTTTGAGTTTGTAGTAATCTCTCTTCTTTACTTAGGTAAAGCAAAACAAAGTAGCACTAAATTTAAAAAGCTAAGGTCCATCCTTTAATTGCTTTCCCATATTTCCTTGTTTCTCAAGATGCTCCTTTTGCCTTATTTTACCTATATACATTTACTTATACATTCCTTATTTTCTTACCATACTTTAAGCAACGTAGTATCATTTTTCTTTTTTTGTAAAAAAAAAAAGAACATTCATAGACTTGATAATCGTAGAAATTAATGAGATTTTAAAACCATATGAAATATTTTGCTTACAGTGGACCATATCTAACATGTTCAAGCCAAAAGGCACGTGCGTAAGACGAATTTTAAAATTTTAAATCTGATTAGATTCTATAAACAAGACAAGAGGGGTTGCTCTGATGGTAAGCAACCCCCGCTTTCAACCGAGAGGTTGTGAGTTCGAGTTTCCCTAAGAGCAAGGTGGGAAGTTCTGGAAAGATGCCGGGGATCTATTTGGAAACAACCTTTTTACCCAAGGGTAGCGGTAAGGTCTGCGTACATACTATCCTCCCTAGACCCCACTAAATGGGATTATACTGGATTGTTGTTGTTGTAGTATTAGATTCTATAAACAAAGATTAGAAAGTCAGATAGGAAATACTTGATTGGCTTTCTAGGAAATCTATATGTAAGGTAGGCAGCTTTAAATAAAATAAAAGGAAGAAAATAGTTGCATCAAAAGTACATAAAACTTGTTCTATACTAGTAAAGCACAATACATACAAAAATAAAAAGAAGAGACCAAAACCCAGCCACACGCATCTGAATACTCATCTTTCTCTTTACAAAAGAATTACTAGGGTACTATGATGCAGGCTAATTTTAAAGCCAAACATACATACGAAAGTATATATGAAACCCACATAAAATATGACAGTAAAAAAAATGTTTAATTTAGTCGAGTATTATGCTCAAGTTTTTTCTTGGAGAAGTCTAGGATTGTCATTCTTTGCGTCATATAGGAAGAAAGAGCCAAGGCAATATATATATATAATTAACAAGACATTTTAAGCTTCTCATTTGGGCTTTCATTCTTAGGATTTAATTTAAATACATCGACAATACAACAACAACAACAACTACCCAGTATAGTCCCACAAAGTGGGTCTGGGGAGGGTAATATGTAGACGAGCCTTACCCCTACCCGAAAGGGCAGAGAGGCTGTTTCCAATCGACCCTCGGCTCAGTGAAGAAAAGGAAAAACAAAAACGAAAACAAAAGAGCATTAGTAACTCCAGCAAAAATAGAGTAAATAATTATCTAAATATAAGAACCATAAATAAAATAGCATGCAATAATATCAGATAGTAACTACCATAAGGGGGACACAATCAATACACAAATCATCTATAGATAGCCCTGCCAAGTCTCACCCAACCCCGGGTGAGAAGTACAAAAAACTATATGAGCCCCTATCCTACAACCTGATACTAGACCTCCAGACTTTCCTATCAAGGGTCATGTCCTCGGAAACCTGCATTATAGTCATGTCGTGCCGAATCACCTCTTCTCAATACCTCTTAGGCCTCCCTCTGCCTCGCCGTACGCCGACCATCTCCAGCCGCTCACAATATGAATTAGTTTCAAGCGAGTTTTTTTAAGTGAGTAATATGCTTTAACTTGTTAAAATAATTTATTTACTTTGTTTTTAGTATTACTGAATAGGTAAATTATAGAAAGTTATCATCTTAATTGACTTGGATATTAAAAAGTTATACAGGAGAGTGTCAGTGCACAAGTTAAACAGAATACTATCAGATATCTTTATAACAATATTTCTATATAATAATTATCTACTATAAAAATTAAATTTTTCAGAATCAATTTTTTATATTATGTTATAATATATATTTATATAATAATACTTTACTGTAATAATCAGAAAATATTAAACAAACGTGGTTGTTATGTTTGACTGTATATGTTCTAACGTCTCTAACTTGGCCCCAAAGATTTGTCAGGATTTGCTTCACGCTACGAGTAGGATGTTGAAGTTCTTTAAATTGTGGGAAAGCATCCTATCCTAACCGTGTTTAGTGCATTGAATAAGATCCTTAAAATAAACTAGTCAAAGGTTGATAATTAACTGACTCCAATACTTCCATATATGCCGGTTACTAATAGTGATAAATGAGCGGGTTTAATTGAATTTGGGCGGGTCAAGATGAATAGGTCAATAAATAAATTATTGTTCCACCCATTCAAAGTGTACTTGGATTAAGATAGGCTGGGTCAAGATAGGCTAAACAATGGTTCTTAATCTAACCCGCGCAACTTGACCCATATTGTAAAGGGATTTTTACCTATCTATACCATATAGCAAACCTTATTACCTCCATATTTAATGTTTGTGTTTATTACATTTAAGCATACCAAATTTCAATTTATGTACCATAATTCAAATTAAGGGTATAATTATTGCTTCATTTATTATAGACGTTATTTTAGGAGCATATATTCCTTTTCCCTTTTTTCCCTCCTCTTCTCTTTCCTTATGTTTCCTCCACCTTGATATACGGTAATCACTATTAAATTCATTAGGTGTATAAGTTACCAAATTACAATATTTTATTTCGAATGAACAGAAAATTACTCACTGTTTTTCAAGTGATATTTGTATTGTATGTAAGCTTAAATTTACAAATTCTCTTTTTACTGTCAACTTCAAATTTCAGCTTTTACCAAATATTGTCCAAACGCCTATTTTATTAATCCTTAGTAAGTTATTAGGAACTAGATTCAGATTATAAATGGAGATTATTTGTAGAAATTGTATCTACAAACTGAATACATTGAATTTTAATATTCCACTTCTCATTTCAATTGTAGCATAATTGGCATTTTCGACATAATTGTAGAAGACTTGTAGAATTTTAGTCTTCCCAATCTACAATTTATCTACAAATTATCTACATTTTATCTACAATTCTACAATTTAACTACAATTTCTGGAAAAATATGTCTTCTTCTTCTTCGACGAGTTCCAATCTGAAATTCAGTCAAAACCAAGTCTAATCTTCACCAAAACCCCTAAAAATGGAGATATAAACTCCTAAAAATATTTCTAATTGTAGCTTAATTGTATTATAAATGTAACAATACAACTTTATACAATACTTAAACTGATTTGTAGTTTATTTGTAGAAATCGTATCTACAAACTGAATACATTGAATTTCATATTCCAATTCTCATTTCAATTGTAGCATAATTGGCATTTTCGACATAATTGTAGAAGACTTGTAGAAGTTTTAGTCTCCTCAATCTACAATTTATCTACAAATTATCTACAATTTATCTACATTTTATCTACAATTCTACAATTTAACTACAATTTCTGGAAAAATATGTCTTCTTCTTCTTCGACGAGTTTCAATCTGAAATTCAGTCAAAACCAAGTTTAATCTTCACCAAAACCCCTCAAAATTGAGATATAAACTCCTAAACATATTTCGAATTATTTACAACAACACCCAATCCAAACAAATAATGATTTTTGAAAATCCAAATTTGAATTCAAAGCTTTCAAGCTTTTTACTGGCTAGCAATGGTGGAAAATATATGGAGAAGAAGAGAATTACGCTGCAATGGATTTTCTTCCGTTTTAAATTTTGAAATTAATGGTGATAGAATCACCATTAAATCTGATTCCTACAAATTTGGAGTCTTTTTAGGGTAGAATCTATCTATTTTTGGTTTGGTATAGATTTTGTCGCAAAACTATGGACTAGGCGGATAAATACAATATTATGAACATTTTTGGTAATAAGGTTTGCTATATGATATAGATAGGTAAAAATCACTATTTTAAAACGATGCTCATCTTATAAAAAAAGATTTTTACCTTAAATATGTAAGTTGAAAAATATTTTATGGGTGAAGGTGAGTGGTGAAGAAAAACGAAAAAACAGAAAACCAAAAATTAAAAATTCAAACAAAAAGTTAACAAATTTGTTTTGAAGGTGTTTGACCGGAGAGGAGGGGTAGGGTGTAGAGTGATGCAGAAAAAAAAAAGTAAATTTTTTTTTTTTGCAGGTTCCCAGGGGGAGGGGGAAGTAGGAGAGGAGTGCAGAAAAACAAGTAAAATTAAAAATTAAAAATACAAAAAAAAAAAAAATTTGAAGGGGTTTGCGTGGGTGGAGTAGGGGGGTGTAGAGGGTGGTGCAGAAAAACAAAAGGACAGAAAATTTGAATACGAAAAAAAAGTAAAATTGAGGAACTAAGTATATTTCTAGATAAGTTGTGTTGAAATTATTTTTCTGGATGAGTTTCGTGGGTTGTATTTGGACTGCTTAATTGGTCAGAATAGGCTATAAAGATGGGGTTTTGACATAGTTACCTACAAAAATAAAACTATTTACCGTTGTCTACTCATTTATTTTTTTACTCGTAAACTAATTACATTTCCTACCCATAGTAGTTTTTATGAGGATTTTTTTCCTTTGTTCTCCAATTATTTTTTATTTCTATGCTTCTTCTTTTTTCTTTTCTCCTTTTCGTATTATTATTTTTTTCTTTTTTCCTTTTCTAATTTCATTTAACTTCTTTTTTTTATATTTTTTTCTTTTCATAATCTAATTTATTTACTATTTTCACTATTTTTATTATTCTTATTATTATACAATAAGAAAAAATACCTGATAGTAAATATTTATTCACTTTTTAATATAGCTAGTGTAATATACCTTTTGTCTATTTTTATTTTTTTAATTCAATTACTAAACTGAAATAATATAAGTTGTCACTTTATCTAATTCACTGAATATCACATTTATTGTTGTTAAGTACCATAAACTAGATAATTAGATTTTAGGAATCAACACGTGATTACCATGCAAACCTTGATCTCCTTCCGTACAAATATGGTTGCACACTCTATCATTAGCAATAACACGATCAGTTATGGAGCAAGAAAGCATAATCTACGACCACCAATCTCTATATTTACTAGTTAGAGGTAATAAAATATTGGAAAATACAATAAAAGTATAAGTAGCAAAAAAGACTTGTAGTACCATATGATACTAATATAGTATACATGTATACCAACAAAGTATATAATTGCTCTAGAATATTGTAGTAATTATTTGTGACTATACTATTGTACCAAAACATTGAAGGATGCAATATAAGTATGAGAAAATTACATGCTCGCATTGCAAGCTAAATATTCGCAAAGCAACTTGCTCATTCTATATACTAACATGGTATATAGTTGTATGAGGTCATTCCAACAATTGCCTATAACTACAGAAACTATTATGTAACACACGTAATCTATGTCTATCGTCACAAAAAATCCAGTACTACAAATCATGTTCATATAAATAATTTTAGAATAGAATTCACTTAAGAATGCAACTAAAACAACAAGAAAAAAATGTTCAAATGACCATATCATCCAATATGGTATATAACTATACCAACATGGTATATAATTTTACTTGTTAATTCCTGGAAACTATATGACTATACTATTATTACATAACACACATGAATAAAGAGAAAGATTAAAAAATAATGTACCACATATTAATATGATAAAGTATTTCAAGATATTGTACTATATTATTATAATTAAAAGAAAAACAAATAGTACACTAATTAAATGCACCTAAGACAACCAAAAAATAATTCAACTAGCATATGATATCAATATGACATATAATTATATCAATAGGGTATACGGTTCTGCAAATTAATTCCAGACAACTATATATGACTATACTACTATCACATAATACATATGCGTAAAAAGAAAAATCAAAAAAATAGTACACTACATATTAATATAACAATGTCTTTCAAGATATTTGTACTATAATACTATTACATAAAACAAATGGATAAAAAAATTAAAAGGATTACATAATAAACATGCATAAAGGAATATTTTAAAAAAAATCAAGATACTGTACTATTCTACTATTACTAGCGAAAAGTCAAATAGCATACCAATTAACTATAACTAATTCAACCAAAAACTGTTCCAATTAATATATGATACCAATATAGTATATAGATATACTAACACGATATACAGTTGTACGCGAATAGTTTAAAAGAGATTTAGTTCTATTATTAAACTGAAATAATATCATTTGTCACATAATCCAATTAACTCAATTTTCTACGTCATAATCTAATATCAGTCAACTTGGAAAATCCTCTAAACCTAAATCGCCAACTTTCAGCAAAACAATACAAATCAAAATCCGGACCTCCGAATTCGACTCCGGGCAAATATTGTTCAAGGGTTGTTTTTACAAAAATTAAATTTCTGTCAACATTTTCAGCTTAGGCTTCTAAACCAAAAATCAAAGGGACTAAAATAACCTGAAACCTTTAAGGAGCGAAAATAACCTCGTAAGTTATAAAGCCAAAATTACATGTGTGTAAAACATCAAAAGGGGAATGAAGGCGCAAATACATAAAATAATCGATTGGATCGTTACAAATGATGAATACCTATACAACCTTACAATTTTGTGACAGAATAAAACCTTATAAATTTTATTCTTTTTTAATAGATTTTTTTGTTAGCCTTTTTTCCCTGGTATGGATGATAAAGACATGAAAGGAAAGGCGGATATATCATGCATCTACTTAGAAAATATAGGGATACTGGCAACATCAGAAAGAGAAGAAAGACAAAGAGATAAAAAAGGGATAGGGGATGAAAGAAAAAGGAAGAGATTAGTTGTAGAGAAAATAAAAATAGGAAGATAGATGGCTGAGTTATTATTTTTGATTGCATACTTTTGTAATTATATTTAGAATAGGTAAAACCGAGTAATTTTTTTGGGTAGAATAGGTATATGACATAATTTGCTCATAAAAAATAATGAAATAACAAGGGCTCAACCTAAATTGACCCATGAGCTAAGATATTCGTAACCCAACCCATTAATCTCTGAACATGTTGGGTGGGTTGGATGGGTTTGGGCTCAAATGCCACTCTTATCGATTACACATTTAAGTTACAATTAAAAACGTTGATCTAATGAAGAAGGTAGAGGGTTATGTTTATCCACCATCTAACTTTGCATTTCTCATGACTTTCTTCAAACTTTCGCCCTTCAAATTAATTATATGCCCCTAGTATCTAGCATGAGCGAATCTACATACTATATTTGGGTGCTTCAACACTCATTAGCCTTAATACAATGTATGTATATTTTATAGAAATCTTGAGGCATTTGATATTGTAACAATCCAACTGATTATTTTTAGAGTTGTAGCCCCATTCTGCCATTTACTACTTCTTTTGTGCTTTATAGTTTTTATATGACTCGGGTCCAAAAGGATTTCGGAATAAATTAGGACACTCAGTCTCACGATTGAAAGTTTAATTTGAAAAAAGTTGACTGAATTTTGTCTTATGTGCAAACGACCCCGGATTTGAATTTTGATGGTTCAATTGGGTGATTTTGTACTTAGGAGCGTATCCAGATTGTGATTTAGAGGTCTGTAGTTGAATTAGGCTTGGCGAAAGTTCAATTTTTCGGAAGTTTGATTGGGAGTAAACTTTTTGATATCGGGTCCAAATTCCAATTTTGGAAACTGAAGTAGGCTTGTAGTGTCATTTTTGATTTGTGTGCAAAATTTGGAGTCAATCGGACGTGATTTGATAGGTTTCGGCATCGTTTGTAGATTTTGAAAATTTCAAAGTTCTGTAGGTTTGAATCTACGAGCGATTAGTGTTTTTATGTTGTTTGAGGTGATTAGAGGGTTCGACTAAGTTTGTATGATGTTTTGGAACTTGACGGTATATTTGGTTGAGGTCCCGGGGGTCTCGGGTTGATTTTGAATGGTTAAAATCAAGTTTGGAACTTAAATGATTGCTTAAGATTTTAGTTGCTGGAGTAATCGCACATGCAGAGTGGGAACCGCATGTGCAAGTCTGAGAAAATGGGAAGGGATCCATAGAAGCAGACCAGGAAGGAATGGCAGAGGTTGCAGGTGCGAGGTTCTTTCCGCACATGTGAGGCCGCAGGTGCAGTGAAAATGGTGCAGAAGCGGAGTGTGAATGAGTTGATTGTGTAGACTATTTCCATACAAGCAGATGTTTAACCATAGAAGCAGGTCCGCATGTGTGATTAATTGACCGCAGGTGCAAAAAGCCCGGGAGAACCTATATAAGTGAGGGTTACGAGATTTTCACCATTTTCTAACATTTTGAGCTAGGGTTTTGAAGATTTTGATAAAGATTTCGAAGGGATTCTTGAGGTAAGTTATTTGTATAAAATTTCTTCATAATTATGGTTCCCCGTTGATTTTTCCACTTAGTTGGTGTTTTTTTAGTATTTAAAGAGTTAATTTTAGGGATTTGAGTAGAGATTTGTATCGAATTTTGATAAATTTGGTATGGTTAGATTCGTGGTGAATAGGCTTTCAGGTTTTGTGTCTTTTGTTTGATTTCGAGAAGTGGGCTAGGGGAGGGGGAAGGGTTTGAGCCATTTTGGATTTTGAGTCATAGCTTCGTAATTTCCTTGTAGGATTGATTCCTTTAGTTC
The DNA here is from genome assembly GCA_034376525.1 of Nicotiana benthamiana. NCBI lineage: Eukaryota > Viridiplantae > Streptophyta > Magnoliopsida > Solanales > Solanaceae > Nicotiana > Nicotiana benthamiana. The sequence goes on from CM067325.1 coordinate 9,058,042, forward strand.
GTATTGGTTGTATTTTACTTTTTGTGGCTAGATTTGACTTATTTGGAGGCCAATTTGTGAGGCGAAGGCGTGTTGGAGTAGAATTTTGCTTGGATTAAGGTAAGTAACACTTCTAGACTTAATTCTGAGTATTTGAAATCCCGAATTATATGTTATGTGATTGGTATTAAGGTGGCGCATATGTAAAGTGATGGGCAAGCGAGCGTGTACCGTGAGAATTTTGACATGGTCTATTTCATGGCAGTGAATAGTGGTTCTATCTTATTAGTATCGTGTTTTTACCACGTGATAAAGTTATTGAGTTGTCAATCATGCTTGAGATCATGTTTAGGCTATATGCTGGTGCTGTTGGGACCCGTAACGGTCGTTTCTTGCTGTTGACTTACTGATTTTATTGATATTTCGTACTCAATCATATTCATTCATCTCGTGTCATATATCATTTTCTGTTGTTATTTATCGATATATCATATCATCATGTTCGGGATAGCTTCATGACATTGCGAGCCCGTGAGAGAGATTGGAGAGATTGATGACTAAGTGAGTCCGAGGGCCTAATTATGAGTGATATTTGTGGGATAAAGCTGCACGTTGCAGGGGTTATACTGATTTATGATAACACTTGGGCTGAAGGAGACCATCTGATGTCTACACACATCTTTAGTGCGCTTGGTTGATTATATTGAGGGATGGATCTTCCCTGGACATGGATCTTGTCCGAAGCATTTATATACCTAGGGATGTATCTTTCCCGCGGGATGGATTGGCCCTACTCGGTACGGAGTGACTCGTGGTAGTTATATATATTCCGTGATGGATCTTCTTCGGGCCCAATTGGCCATATACAGTACTAAGTGATCGAGCATTTGAGAGTGTGAGCACTTACTGAAGAAGAAGGGGCGAAGTCTCAACTACAAGACTACTACTATACCAAACGCACTCCACGAGTGAATTAGTTGAGTGACTAGACTAATACTCTAAACGAGACCAATACTATCAAAAAGAAAGTATCAAAAATCATAAGAGAAGAAAGTTCACAGAAGATCAGGAAATAGTACGCCAAGTTCACTAGGTTCTACCACTGCGAGCCGTACTTGAGACTTCCGCCTCATACGGATCCGTCCCGAGCTTCCATCGTCGGCCTTGGTATTAAACCACTATCTATGCATGTATTTTCATCCTGGACTGTCAGCATGGTGCATCACATACAACATGTGCATTGGCATGTAGAAGTAGAGGAGTATATTCTTCATATCATTTAGATTTGATTTATCGTACTGTTTTGAGTTATATGTTGAAAGCATTCCTATGTTTCTGCCTTGTTATTTCAATATGAAATTGTATCGATTGAGCTCGTCACTACTTTCAGTCCAAAGGTTGGATTTATTACTTGCTGAGTTAGTTGTACTCACGTTACACACTGCACTTCATGTGCAGATCTAGCTAGGTGCTTCCGATTACGACGGCTGCTGAGTTGTAGAGTCGAGATATTTGAACACTACCGAGGTAGCTGCCTGGCGTATGCAGATCTTGACTCTTCTTCATTATCTTTACTTATATTTCAGTTTTACTCTTTAGACATTGTATTAGACTATCTTCTGTTATATATGCTCATGTACTAGCTGACACCCTGATTTTGGGAAAGAATTGTATTTAGTTGTGAATTTATTTCTATTTTTAAAGATTTTTCCTAAAATATTAACTGCTTCCGTATAATTTTCAAAGTATTTATGGGTGCTTCGGTCGAAGAAGTATAGTGGCTTTGAATAAAGTGAGGTGCTGAGAGTTCGAACCTCTGTTATAACATTTCTATATTTTTTCTTCCTTTTACCCTAATTAGAATTTATTTTTTCCTCGTAGCTACTTTTTATCCAATATTACTATTTTATCTATTTCTTTTTCAGATTACCTTTTCCTTGAATTTTGTTTTACCTTCCCCTTTTAAAATATTTTTTTCCTGTCCTACCTAATAATTTTCTATAACATAGCAAAGAAAGAAAGAAGCTCCAAAGTTCAACTCTTTCTAAAAACGAGTAGTTCCTATAAAGTGACAAAATTCATCTAAAGAATTTCTCGTCGTTGCATTTTTTGTTACACGCTGTTTAACTAAAAAATGTAATTTTGTTTAAAGCTTGAATTTTGGAGAATAAATAGGATTACTGATAATCAAAGATACCGAAATATAATTGGCTTTCAAGGAATAAGAATAAAGCAATAAAAAATTGTATCTCACTATGATCTCAAGAATGTTCTCTGTGTCCCTACAAATGATAAAACTTCCTCCTTTTATAGTTGACAAGGAGTAAAAGATTATTCTAAATAATAAAGAGCATTTAATGAGATGTTACATAATCATTGCTATTAAATACTGAATAACTAACGCATCAAGTATTTAATAATGAATATAGACTACTTTTTGTCTTCACATTCGTGTCTTCAATGCCCTTTTTATCCGTTGATATTGAATGCATTGGATAGACACGAGAATCGTATCTAAGGTTCCTTCTTGTGACTGTTTCCTTTTCTTCTACCGTGTCTGTTTTCCTCCGTGCCTTTTAATCATTTATTGTTCTTTGACTGTTTGACTAATTCACGTGTCATGCCACGTCACCTTTAATAAAAACTCAATATTTTCCCAATACAGACAGTCCCCCCACTTTTCATTTATTTATCAATTAAATAATTGGGAAGTGGATCCTGAAAAAGAATTTTTGTCACAATTAAAGCTTGTGTTAGTATCGACGTCTTTTCTGTCTTTCTCATTTAATACTCTGTACACGTGTCATCTTCTGGTTAGATCTGTAGTTTTGTTCCCATTTTTCTAGGCCTGTTCAACTTCCTCTGTTTACGAAGTGATGGTTATCTTTAATATTGGCTTTCCATCATTACTTCCCTTAATTTTGACGGTTGTCCCCATATAAACTTTTAATTCACACTTTCTTTGTCTTCCTTTTCATCAACTTCCATCTAGCATTCGAATTCCTTTTATTTCTTCTACTTTCTTCAAAACCATCCTGCAATGACATCTCCAAACCCTAATCCCAGAAAGGTTTTGCTTCTTGATAAATTTTCTAATGCACCTGCTCCCATCAGACATTCAAGAGGCAGATGAGGAAAACTCCGAAGTATGAGATCTACACGAGGAGGATCAACTAGTTCTGGAATTAAAGGTTCTTCTTCTAAAACTCCATATTCAAAAGGTAAAGAAATTTCGGAGCCTTCTCTAGAGCTCACAGTTGAAGAGATTATTCCAAACGAATTGTCTTTTGCAAGTGACAGAACGTCCCTTCAAAAACAAATTGCAAATTTTGAAAAACCCGATGCTTGTCCCTCTCTTATAAGTGAACTTAATATTCCCACCGTTAGGAAAGAGTGCAATTGGAAAAAGGGTGTCGTTCGTTTATCAATTGCTTCTATTAACCAAAGAATTTCATCATACAGAAATGGGTATTTTTATGTTTATACCTACCCCTTCACTTTAGGGTTTAACTTTTGAGCTTGTTAGTCTAAGTTCAGGACCAAGTACCCTTAACTTTTGAGCTTGTAACTGTAAATTCAGGACCAAGAATCCTTAATTTTCGAGCTTGTAAGTATAAGTTCAGGACCTATTGTTCTTAACTTTTGAGCTTGTTAGTCTAAGTTCAAAGGCCTATTGTCCTTAAATTTTGGGTTTCTTAACCTAAGTTCAGGACCTATTTTCCTTAACTTTTTAGTTTGTTAGTCTAAGTTCATGATTTCAGAACCTAATGTCCTTAACTTTTGAACTTGTAACTGTAAGTTCTAGACCAAGTGTCCTTAACATTTGAATTTGTTAGTCTAAGTTAAGGACCTATTGTCCTTAACTATTGAGGTTGTTAGTCTAGATTCAGGACCAAGTGTCCTTAAGTTTTGAACTTATAATTCTAAATTCAGGACCAGGTGTCCTTAGCTTTTGAATTTAAAACTCGAAATTTAGGACCAAATTATTAAAAAGAAAATAGTGACAAGAATTTTTAAGTTAGTTAGATTCTGGAAAAATTAAAATTAATTTTGTAAGCTAAGTACAGTTGCAAATTTTAAAAAAGGAGAACAATAAATCTGAAGAAACAAAGTCAAAAGATTCAATCGCAGCTTGAAATTGCAAATGGGCTAAACTAGATGGCCGACCGGCCATTGGGCTGTATTTTTTCAAATTAGCTCTGGGAAAACCGTAAACGGTTCTGAGTGTATTTAAAATATTGAATAAAAAGTAAATATTATTTTAAAAAATAGCTACCTCATACAATTTTTACTAATATTAGTTCAAATAAATATTATGAATTAATATAAATGGGTCAATAATTTAAATTTAATTAAATTTATTTAAATAAATGTCTAATATACATTGGACTAGCCCATCAGTTGGTCTTCTATCAAATGGGCGGACCATAAACTTTAAGCCCAATAATTCACTAGAGCCTTTTTGGAGATTTCTCCACCCCCCCCTTCCCTTTCTCTCCCCCTCCCCCTATATAAATGGGTCAAGGGAGAAGGCTAAGAGACAAGCAAATAAGCAGAAGGAAAGGTTAAAGAAGCTCTAAAGAGTGGCATCAATGTCTCCATCCATATCTGCAATCATCGTCTGTAGTCAAATTCTAAAGGCGAACTCAAGTCATAGTCGGGCGGCTTCAAATCCTACGTTCGTGATAAGCCAACACCAAATCTTGGCTAGTGACGATCTTCAAATTGTTCGTGACGTACTACAAATCTGAAATCCGTCAAGTTCAAGATCAAGCTCTCAAGCTCTTGAACTGTTAAAGTATAATATGTAATTTGTAATTTGTATTAGCTAGAAGTCTCTAGATATATGAGTATAATATCAAATCATGGAGTTCTCTAGAATACTAGAGAACATGTTTGGAAAAATATCTATATAAGTAAAATATCTAGAGTCTAGAATAATGTAGAGTTGAGAAATATCTCATGTATGTGGAAAAATCTAGAACCATCCAACAAGTCTATAAATAGCCATGTAATCCATCATTTGTATTGGATCAACAAGAAGCATTCAAAGTTATTCCCATAACATTTTCCTACTCTAACAATCTAATATCTTCTTCCATACACTTCACACCAACAAATTTGGTATCAGAGCCAGGTTAGCCTTGTGTCTCAACACTAGTTCTTCAACATGGCAACATCATCACCATCTGTGTTCAACTATTCACAGAATTTTGTCCCCATTTTTGATGGAGATAACTATGATTATTGGAGTCTCCAAATGAAGACTCTTTTTATTTCTCAAGATCTTTGGGAGCTTGTACAAGATGGCTATGATGGACTCGATGACTTGGCTACGCTTGCAACATGGACGACGTCCAAGCAAAAGGAGTTCAAGGAAAACAAGAAGAAGGATGCAAAGGCACTTCTCTTTATTCAACAAGGGGTAAGTAAAACTATCTTCCCTTGTATTATGGCAGCCACAAGTTCAAAATAGACTTGGAATATTCTTCAAAAGGAATTTCAAGGCTCCTCTAAGGTAATCTCTATCAAACTTCAATCTTTATGGAGAGAATTTGATAATATATCAATGAAGAATGATGAATCAATTAAGGTACTTTTTGATAGAGTTACCGCACTAGTTAATCAAATTGAAAGTTATGGAGATGAAATTGAAGAGAAGAAAATTGTTGAAAAAATATTACGTAGTCTTCCTGCAAAATGGGATCATGTTGTTGTTGCGATTGAGGAGTCTAAAGATTTATCCTCTTTAAGTTTTCATGAACTAATGGCTTCTTTGAAGACACACGAGCTTAGAATGAACAGATTTTCAATTCAAGAGGTGGAGCAGGCATTTCAATCAAAGGTTACTCTTTCAAATGAAAAGGCTGGAGAATCGGAGAAGGGAGATGAAAAGAATAAATTACAGCAAAAACGCAACTTTCAACAAAGGAAGTTTGGAAATAAAAATCAAGGCCCAAAAGGAAGGTTTGTTAAAAATAATTTCTCAAAATGTACGTCTTCCTCCCAATGTCGTATTTGTGGGAAATCAAATCACAATACGCAAGATTGTAGATTTAAATGCAAAAGGTGTAAAAATGCTAATCACTCCCAAAGAGATTGTTGGTATAATAAACCTGATGAAGCTAACTTTACGGAAGCAGATAATCTGTTCTATTCATGTTTTAATGTTGATTCGGATGCAAAAGATATTTGGTATTTGGATAGTGGTTGTGGTAACCATATGACAGGAAACAAGAATAGCTTCGTCAAGTTAAACGAAGACATAGATTCTCAAGTAAAGCTTGGAGATGAAAAAATTCATAAGGTTGCAGGTAAGGGAGTGATAGCTGTAAAAATCACGGGAGGTAAGATCAAGTTTATTTCTAATGTTCTGTTGTTCCGGACCTTACACAAAATTTATTTAGTGTGGGACAATTATTGCAAAAAGAATATAGAGTAAATTTTATCAAAGATGAAAGTATAATTATTGAAAAAAAAGGAGCAATCAAGTAGTGACCAAAATTAAAATGTCTCCAAATAAAATTTTTCCACTTAACCTGCCGATGGAGACTCTTGCACTAAAATGAGATGTTGAAAATGATCAATCTCTACTATGACATCTAAGATTTGGTCACTTGAATTGTAGAAGTCTTGATTTACTCAAAAAGAAAAACATGGTGAATGGGCTCCCACACAAAAATAAGAAAGGAAAAATTGTGAAGGTTGTATATATGGGAAAATGCATAGATTACCCTTCACAAAAGCATCATGGAGAGCTAGACGCCCTTTAGAATTGGTGCATGCTGACGTATGTGGCCCAACTAAGACTCCATCATTAAATGATAAAAGATATTTCTTACTTTTTGTGGATGATTATTCTAGAATGATGTGGGTTTATTTTCTAAAAGAAAAGTCTGAAGTTTTCTCAAAATTTGTTGAGTTTAAAGCTTTTGTGGAAAAGCAAAGTGATCAAAGGTTAAAGATACTGCGGACTGACAGATGAGGAAAATTTGTTTCAAAAGAATTCAATGAATATTGCAAGGCCGAAGGAATAAAGAAAGAATTGACTGTGAGATATACTCCTCAACAAACGGGGTTGCAGAACGGAGAAATCGCTCCATAGTAGAGATGGCACGGAGTATGTTAAAAGGTAAGCATCTTCCTAACAAATTTTGGGCTGAAGCGGTCTCTACAACGGTCTACATCTTAAATCGTTCACCCACAAAAGTTGTTCCTAACAAGAACCCCTACGAGGTATGGCATCAAAGAAAAGTAAATGTTGATTTCTTCAAGTATTTGGATGTATTGCCTATGCTCATGTTCCAGTGCAGACCAAAAATGAAAAATTTGATGAGAAAGGTGAAAAATACATTTTTATTGTCTATAGTAATGAATCCAAAGCCTACAGACTCTTTGATCCTAATACTAACGGGCTGGTGATTTCAAGAGATGTCATTTTCGATGAAGCAGCATCATGAAAATGAGAGGAAAGTCAAGATGCGACTCCAAAAATCCTTGAAAAAGAAGATAAAGAATCTCCTACAAATGAAAGACCAAGCATGGAGGAATCTTCGGATACAGACTCATCACCAAGAAAGGTACGTTCTTTACGAGATATTTATGATTCATGTGATGTGGCATTTTTCTCTTGTGAACCAGAGAAATTCGAAGAGGCTATAAAAGATGAAGGTTGGCAAAAAGACATGGACGAAGAAATCTCTATGATTAAGAAGAATAAAACATGAGAGTTGGTGGATCTTCCACAAAATAAGGAGGTCATTGGTCTTAAATGGGTTTATAAGACCAAGTACAACGAAGACGGCACGATTCATAAGCTAAAAGCTCGGCTAGTTGCAAAAGGCTATTCACAGCAACCGGGCATTGATTTTAATGAAATATTTTCCATGTTGCTCGAATGGAGACGGTTAGAACTGTGTTAGCACTTGCTGCTCAATTAAAATTGAAGGTGTATCAACTAGATGTTAAATCTGCATTTTTGAACGGAGAACTCAAAGAAGAAGTGTACGTCGAGCAACCGCAAGGCTATATTGTCAAAGGGCAAGAAAGAAAAGTGTATCTTTTTCGTAGGGCTCTATATGGACTCAAGCAGGCGCCTCGAGCATGGCATAGCAAGATTGATAGTCACTTTCGCAAACACGGTTTTTAACGAAGTCCAAGTGAGCCATCTTTATATCTCAAGAAGCAAGGTGCAGATCTTATTATTTTGCCTTTATGTCGATGATATTATTTATTGTGGCACGAATATAAAGTTGGTAGAAGAATTCAAGAAGGCAATGATGCAAGAATTTGAGATGGCCGATTTAGGTCTCATGAGATATTTTCTTGGCATCCAAGTAAAACAACGTGAAGGAGAAATATTTATAAGCCAAGAAAAATATTGTGACGATTTATTAAAGAAATTTCATATGACAAACAGTAAACCAGTAGCTACACCAGCTGCTTTGAATGAGAAGTTATCTATCAACGATGAGGCACAAAAGGTGGATCCATCAATGTACAGAAGACTGATTGGATCATTGATTTATCTCACAAACACTAGACCCGATATAATATATGCGGTAAGCGTGCTATCTAGATTTATGAGCAATCCAAGCAAGCTACACTACGCACCAGCAAAAAGAGTTCTTAGATATTTGAAAGGAACAAAGACGTTTTGAATAAAATATGCCGCAGAGGAAAACAATTCTCTTGTTGGCTACACCGACAGTGATTGGTCGGGATGTGTTGATGATCGTTGAAGCACTTCGGGATATGTCTTTGCTTTGGGATCAAAAATAATCTCTTGGTCATCAAAGAAATAACAAACCGTGGCATTATCTTCAGCGGAAGCAGAGTACATCTCAGCTGCTAATGCGGCATGTGAAGCAGTGTGGCTTAGAAGAATACTCCTTAACTTGGAGCAAGGACAAGATGGTCATACAACAATTTATTGTGACAACATGTCGGCAATTGCTATGACAAAGAATCCTGTGTTTCACACAAGAAGCAAGCATATAGAAATTCGTCACCACTTCATCAGAGAATTGGTTGAAGATGGAGAGATTGAGCTGAAGTTTGCCAACACCAATGAGCAGCTGGCGGACATCTTCACAAAAGCACTTCCAATAGACAAATTTACTCACTTCAGCGATTAAGTTACAAATTACATATTAAGAGGGGGTGTTAAAGTATAATATATAATTTGTAGTTTGTATTTGCATGGAGTTCTCTAGATATATGAGTATAATATCAAATCATGGAATTCTCTAGAATACTAGAGAACATGTTTGGAAAAATATCTATATAAGTAAAATATCTAGAGTCTAGAATAATGTAGAGCTTGAGAAATATCTCATGTATGTGGAAAAATCTAGAACTATCCAACAAGACTATAAATAGCCATGTAATCCATCATTTGTATTGGATCAATAAGAAGCATTCAAAGTTATTCCCATAACATTTTCCTACTCTAACAATCTAATATCTTCTTCCATACACTTCACCCCAACATGAACCATCGTCTGTGAGGAGAAGAATCAGAGGACTATGTTTCTTTAGATTTAAATTAGAGATTGTAACCCCATCACTTGAAATCAAATATAATACTTGTTGCTATATTTATTTTTCAGAAGCAAAATTTAATTGTTACAGACATATTGAAAAAACCATATAACTTAGATACAATATTAAAAATTTCCTCGACTATCTTTCATCGTTAAAATACAGAATGAGTAGCTTTGTTATTGTTGAAATTAAAAAAAAAATTATTTCAGTATAATATACATTATGTTATTTGTTGCTGACATCAAAGTTAAGTTATATTATCGGTTTGCATTTTAATTGACTGCATATTAATATTTAATAAAAAAGTTCGGCGAACCGATATCGGATAAATAAGTCAAGCCAAAGTACTTCCGCTCCGATAATCATTAAGCATTTATCTTGCATGATTGTGATTAAAATAATAGCTTTTTATTTGAGAGGAGATAAACATACAATTATTCATAATGGAGAAATAGCGAAGAACCGGCAAACAATAGATAATTAATTCACCAACACTACGAGGGAAAAATAAAAAGAAAAAGAAAGCCGATGGGATAATCCTTCTTGGATCTTGAAGTTTCAGTCTTGTAGCTTGAACGAAAATACTCTCAATTAATAAATTAAGCCGATAAGAAAATTTAAGAATGGTAATCATCATACGATGTCTTGAAATACTGAGATCATGACATTTGGGTATGTGATTTGATTTGAATCAAACATGCACACATAGTAATAATAATTGGAATCTTATTAATTTTAGCTAATTTTATAAAAACACCAATAAAACAGTTCTCATAATCGTTATATCTCCCCCCCAAAAAAAACCGTTATAAATTCATTAAAAGAAATAAAAAGTTCAATTTTCCAATATCTGGGAAAATTATAAATCAAGTGGCAAAAGAAAGCAAGAAATATATGTGACATCAGTAATAAATCACAAATGATCGCAATTCTGAATAATTATACCCCAAACGTCATTTATATTACAAAACTTAGCTCAAAGTAATAAACAAAAAGATAGACAACAAAGTAGAGAGAAAGAGAGAAGAGAATATATTTCTTCCATGTATCCAAGTGTATTACAAAATGAGTTTTCATCCTCTATTTATAGTACAACATAGAGGTATACCAAAAGAATTTCATAAGTATGTCATTAAGTATTTGAGATCATGGAGGAAGATCATGGGTAAATTATGAAGGTATGGGAGTTACAACAATAATGGTGAGAAGTAGTGGGGATTATCTACATAATGGAGAAGAGTAGTGGGAGTAACTTCTTTAGGAGTTATAGACATCCACTACAAAGTATAATATTTCATAACACTCCCCCTTGGATATCTATAGATAATGTGCCTCGTTAAAACCTTAACTAAAATAGAACCCAATGGAAAAAAATTCTAGAAAAGGAAAAAGATTACACATATCTAACAAAATGCATTTTTGTTGCCTCGTTAAAAACCTTGCAAGGAAAACCCAGTGGGACAAAACCTTGTAAGGGAAAAGAGTGCAACGCGCATTAACTCCCCCCGAAAGAGCATCAATTCACATTCTTGAACCTTCGCATTCCAATCTTGTGCACCATCTTCAAGAGATCGTTGGTAGAGATTTGATAAATAAATCAGCCATATTAACTATAATGAATATTTGCGCCTTGAAATCATAACTCGTGGTAGATATATAATGTCTTCACAAATATCGTGGAATGACTCTTCAATATCTCCATAAATGTATCATAGCTATCATATTATCATGCTTATAGTTATAGCAGGATACATTTGTGCATAATTGCACTGAGGAAGTGGTACCTCAAGATCAAGAATTATAGATGCTTCAAGCAACTTAAATCCTCTATGGATTGTCATATAAGTTGAGTCATATAAGCCATATTATAGACTTTAGATGCATATCAAGTTTTCATGTCATGCTAGACGTATAAGATATCGAAAACTGATTACACATACCATTGACTTTATACTTTCAAGTATTCGAACTACATGTCCAAAACTACATGTCTTTCATATGGAATCAATTCTACTTGAATTGTATCTCTTCCATTTGGCCAATATTTTGTTTGTATTCGACAAACTTAAGATCCTCATCGATATTTAGCGCTATCATAGATGTCGTCGACGAACATTTTATATCAGTTCCAGTAAATTTTCATAAAGACATAACATGGAGATCTCTTCATTCATATATTCAGGTACCTGAATCTCCCATGAGATTTTATGAAGTGTTATGTCATGTGATCTTCTAGATCACTTGCCTCCTTATTATGATCACTTTGATCATTTGCTCATCTTCTTTATTAAGAAGTACTATTTGAAACCTATTTGTCTATACGCTTTAAGCGTATCAAAGACTTTGTCCTTCTAGGACTTAATATGAGCATTTGCAATGAGAATATAGTTACTTTCTTTGGGTCAGCAAATGCGTATGGCATGCTTTGCAATATGTTGCAATTGAATTATCTTTTTATGAACTTCAAGTTCATATTATGATATTCGAGGATCTATATATACAAATGATAATTCGTTCCATGTAACTTTTTCTCAAGTGTTTATCATGTCTCCCCCTCATGTTAGAAAAACTAACTTGTTTCCTCAACTCTGGGAAATCATCTTTGTGCATTATCATGTTAATATACACTGCACATCAATAATAATAAGATGAAATTATTTGGTTCCTGACCCTGAACCACTTGTGAGGGGAGGATATAATATACTCTCGTGTATAACGTATATCAAATTGATATAGATAACTTTTTTCTCATAAGCAATAATTTAGCTATTAAGTGGAGGTACTCAATAAATTATTTTGCTAAACCAACTATGATGTAAACCAACTTATCAAGATGAACTATCTTGAATAGAAAATCTGGAAATTATGCTCGAAATTAGATTACTGAGCAAGTTACCTCGCTAGCACCGGCCAGGTTGCAGGTTAATAATAATCGCACATGTAACCATATCATATATACATCATATGTGGTATACATGGCAGGCGAATGAGCCCATATTCGCCTTTGATATTTTCAGAATTTATGGGATTCAACCCCAACTTTAGTTGGTCAATTAATTAATGAGAACAAGTAATATAAGAGAATTCGTAAAGAACTTTCTAGTTCTTTAATATTTACCCATGTGAATTCTCTATTATTGTTGCACATCATACTTAAATTGATATGGCTAACCCGAATGCCAATTGAATAAATTATCAATATTGAAAATTCAGGTTTACATCATGACATGTGCAATTATCGATAAACTCTAAGTTTATTATGATATGGGTTTTTATATCAATAAACATCCACTTTATTGTGGCATTCTTTTTTTTGTATAGTACAAATTGGAGAATAAAGCTGGTAGCTTTTCACATGCATATTATCATGCTACAAGTTGTAGTAATAGAAGAAATCGAATCTTTCTTTTATTTATAGTCTCAATATAATCAATCGCTTCGCATATACTTTGGAAACTGAATAAGTTTCTTTTAGACTTACTACAATACAATACCTTATTGGTAATCAATTATGTTTCTCCAAAATAATATAATTGGCTCTTAAAGTTGTACCATTATGGTCATGTCAAAATTATATGCAATATATGTTTCTTGCATTATTATTGTCCTTTAATAATTATATTGCCAAAATATTTTGGCGTACAATAGGTACGTGACCAATGACCATTCATGCCATAATAATGACATTATTTTCTTATATCATCTCAACCCTCCTTCTAGAGGTGAGTGTGGTATATTCAATACCAATAGCATGTTTATATTCTTCCAATAATGAATATGTATTCATAAATCATATGTTGTCACATTCATACCATGAATGGATCATAATCATCTATATGTGCTGTATAAAATTTCATGTCAAATCGATGACATATATTACTTTCACAGAGTGAAGGAATATTTTGAGAATCCTTATTATTCTCATTATCACAATGATGACGATTATAATTTCGTCTATTGCCACGTCCATATCCATTGATACCTTCACGGTAATAATTTTGTCTTCTTTCAGACTTATTACATAGTGCTATCATATTTTCTGCGGGGATATGTAATTTTGTTATCCTTTTCAAATCCGTTAATGCGTCTGGCATTTGATTTGCTATTCTTTGCAAATGAATAATCTTTTGCACCTCTTTTTCACAAATAGAGGCACGCAGATCAAGATGAGATAATGATGGATTTTTCCACAAAATTTCCCGTTTGGTTTCACCACCAACTTCTCCCCCTAATTTTGTGAAAAGTGTCTCATCGAATTGACATGCAAATCGTGCAGTGAACAAATCCTCTGTCAATGTTTCGAGGTAGCGAATAATGGAGGGCGATTCAAACCAACATATATTCCTAACCTTCTTTGCGGACCCATTTTGGTGCGATATGGTTGTGCTACAGGCACATATACAGCGCATCCAAATATTCTTAAATGGATATATTAGGTTCATGACCCACAATTAATTGCAACGGGGAATATTTGTGATAATTTGTCGGTCTGAGACGAACTAGTAGTTCTGCATGCAAAATGGCGTGACCCCAAACCAAAGTGGGCAGCCTCGTTTTCATGAGTAACGGTCTTGCTATCAACTGCAGACGTTGAATTAAAGATTCTCCAAGACCATTTTGAGTGTGAACATGAGCTACAGGATGTTCCACTTTTATCCCGATTGATAAGCAATAATCATTAAATGCTTGGGATGAAAACTCAGCAGCATTATCTAGTCTAATAGACTTAATTAAATTATCGGAAAATTGTGCCCGTAATCGAATTATTTGTGCCATTAATTTTGCAAACGCAAGGTTGCGTGATGACAATAGGCACACATGAGACCATCTAGAGGATGCGTCTATTAAGACCATAAAATATCTAAAGGACCCACTAGGTGGGTGAATAGGTCCACAAATATCCCCTTGTATACGTTCCAAAAACGCAGGTGACTCAATTCCAGCCTTTGTTGGTGATGGTCTAATAACTAACTTGCCTTGATAACAAGAAGTGCAAGAAAATTCATTATTTAAAAGAATCTTTAAATTCTTTAATGGATGCCCATTTGAGTTTTCTATAATCCATCTCATCATAATTGATCCAGGATGTCCCATTCGATCATGCCAAAGAACGAAAGTATTGGAATCAGTAACCTTTTGGTTTACGGTAGAATGTGCCTCAATTGCACTAATTCTTGTCCAATATAGGCCACAAGATAAAGATGAGAACTTCTCAATAACCCTCTTTTGGCCAGAGACATTTTTTGTAATGATGAGATATTCAAGATTATTCTCATCTATTGTCTCAATATGATATCCATTTTGAATGATATCTTTAAAACTCAACAAGTTCCTCTTAGACTTGGAGGAGAACATTGCATTCTCTATGATAAATATTGTTCCTTTAGGCAGAGTTATAGTTGCTCTTCTGGAGCCTTCAATCAATTTACTACTACCAGAAATTGTAGTAACATCTGCCTTACACATACATAAATGAGAGAAATATTTCTTCTCTTTGAATATCGTATGTGTGGTACATGAATCAATTAAACAAATAATTTAAAATAATATACATAGTCATGCCTTAAGTACTGATTCACAGTGACAACTTGCAATACATTCAAAGTTCAAAACGTGTTCATGTATTGTTAATTGACACCAAATATAATTCTATACATGTATATGTCTAAATGTGTTAATAAGAAATTTTACAATATTGCATACAATTTTGCAAAGTTTTAACACAAATATGATTTTAGTTACGGCTTAGACAGTGCAACAATTCCATGTGAAAAATAAATGTGCCATAATGTAGACTACACAAATAAATGCCATGGGTACAAAAACTGTTGAATATACACAAGCACAATACTTATAATTGTAAGCAATATAATAAGGAAACAATTTGTAGTATATAGTACAATGTCTTTGAAGAACGCAAAAATCACTTTAGTATACATAGATAAGATTACGACACTAGTTACTCAATGTGTACAATATTTTGCTATATGTACTGTTTTTGTCTAACATTTAACAAAATCTAATGTTTTGATAAACGAATAAATTCTAACTAGCACAGAACATTGACTTATGAAATAATCACACTAAAGCATATAATACTAAAAATGTCAATTTGTCATCAATTTAATACTAAAAATGCCACAGTGCTTCTGTTTATATAATCTTGTGGTTCTTACTGCACCAGTGTGTTGTTCACGAATTTTTTCAGTGCCAGTTGCCAACACAGTAACTGTCAAACATTACAAGTGTTAAGTTACAAATACCTATCGTCATACACCAGCATGTATTAAAAAAATATGTAATCTAAAGTTATATATTTTAAAATCATAATACAGATTATTTGTCAAGTTGATAAAACTCTTAAGGTACATATCGATATTTGATCATTGATTAAATTGTTTTAATATTAATTTTAAAACAAAAATTAGGAGGAGAAAAAATACCTTAATTTTCTCAAAGAGATTCTTGAGATAGTAGAGCTTCGTGCTGATAACGTATCACAAAACTTAGCTCAAAGTAATAAACAAAAAGATAGACAACAAAGTAGAGAGAAAGAGAGAAGAGAATATATTTCTTCCATGTATCCAAGTGTATTACAAAATGAGATTTCATCCTCTATTTATAGTACAACATAGAGGTATACCAAAAGAATTTCATAAGTATATCATTAAGTATTTGAGATCATGGAGGAAGATCATGGGTAAATTATGAAGGTATGGGAGTTACAACAATAATGGTGAGAAGTAGTGGGGATTATCTACATAATGGAGAAGAGTAGTGGGAGTAACTTCTTTAGGAGTTATAGACATCCACTACAAAGTATAATATTTCATAACAATTCATTTATTTTTATATTATAATTATTAACCCAAATTAGAATGTCATAGTTCATTGGAAACTATGGGGGAAAATTACAGCATCCGCAATATTATCTTTATATAACAATATTTCACTATAAAAATTAAATTTTTCCGTAACTAATTTTTATATTATATCATAATATACATTCTTTGTAAAAATATTTTACTATAATATCTAAAAATATTCGAAACAAATTAGACAGGTTTGACAGTACTATCTTTTAGGAAACTGAAAAACGTGCAGGCTCTATTTGTCAACATTAATTCTAATAGTGGGCTATTATTGATGGGCCACCGTATTAGGCCCTAAAAGCCCAATAAAGTGGCAACCATCTCCCGGGAAAAACAGAGGTATGAGACGGTCCCTTTTCCTACTATTTCCTTGCTCTGACTGAAAGTTCCGGTGTGAGAGATTTGGGGAAGCAATGGCCGGAGATGGGTTATCGGCGAAAATGGCCGGAATGTCCAAAAACCAGCTCCACGACATTATGTCTCAGATGAAGGTAGTCCTATATATGTATGTATGTATATGTGTGTGTGTCATATAATCCATACACAAATTCATTTTTGAAGGCTTAATCAAGTTCAATTTTCATTTCATTTCGTTGTTACTCGTATTATTTTCCTAGAGCTACTTGATAAAAATTGTTGTAAATCATTACCGCTGATTTTCTAATGGGGCTGTTGTGTAGACGCTAGTGGAACAAAACCAGCACCAAGCAAGGCAAATTCTCATTCAAAACCCTAGCTTGACTAGGGCACTCTTTCAGGTTTTTTTTTTTTACCTTCATTCTCTCTTCTAATTTTACGCGTTTGCTTGACTTTGATCAAGTATCTATTTTGAGCATTATTATTCTAGATTCTTATCTCTTTTTGCTTCCTATTGGTTGTTACGATGCTAAAATTAGTGTTCTAAGTTATCTAGTTATTGCAGAGAGTGTAGTTACACCGGCTTATGGTTTCAACATTCTTGTCCTTATAAGTGTAAACTGAAATGGCGTGATTTAGTTTAAACTTTGAAGTCAGATATTTTAATATGTGATCAAAAAGCTTAATATATGAAAACTATTTGCCTTAATGTTTTTAAAGTTTAAACTCTTATATAATTTGACATTTAGAGAAGCCTGATGCAGTAAGTGAAATATATTAATTTTCATGGCTAAAACACAGATTCTCCTTTGTCCCTTGTGTGAACTCTTAGGATAGAGTATACGTTGGTTTATTGTGATATGGACGGTGTTTTAAGGATTATTTTCTATCTTGTATTGTGAGGTACTGTGGAAGGTTGGAACAATAAGCTTTCTTAATTGGAACCCGACATATATGAATTTGGAGTTTCTTTGTTGATTTATGATTTTCTGAGCTGGATTTTGATGATGCGTTTAATAGGCACAAATAATGCTCGGGATGGTGCAGCCCCCACAAGCAGTAAGTTAGTGTTTCTATCATCCTTTTGTGAAATATCTATTTCGTGTGTACAATGCGATGCAAATGCAGATATTTACTTTTTTTTATTGTAGATTCCAGCCATCCAGCCGACAGGAGCACTGAATCCTCAGCCATCAGTATCTCAGCTTCCACAGTCAAATGTCCAGACCACTCCATTGTTGTCAGGGAAAATTGGCATTCAGGAACAAACAAGAAAGCAGCAGCATAATCAACCTGCTCCAACAGTGCCATCCGCTTCTCGTCCACCCTCAAACCTTCAATCCCCATCCTTGCCGTCTTATCCATTGCAGTCGGTGCAGCAGCCAAAAGGACATAGTGGTGCTCAAGCCACACCAATCTCTTTACCACAAACTTCTCAAGTTCCTAACATGCCATTGCTTCCTCATCATTCTGCTTCACCACTGTCATCTCATCCTCAATCGCAGATTCCTCCAGCATCCTCCCAGTTGGAACAACCAATGCAAACTAGTGGCAACCAACACCTCACTATGCAACCACAGCTACCACCACAAGTGATACCACCAATGCAACCCTTCCCCCATCAACTTCACCCTCACTTGGGGCCCAATAGTGGTTTTCCGCAATCTGGAGCACCTCAGCACCACCATCATTCTCAGCCTACTTATCATGTAAGCATTATGCCTTTAGAGGATTTAAGGTTTTCCTATTTCATGCATAAGATGCAAATTTTCCTTTTATCATTCAGCCTGCGCTGAGGCCTCCAGCAAGCATGGGACCTTCTTTTCTAACGGGACAACCACCAGTTCCAAGTCAGCTGCCACCCCAGTCGCTATATCAGGTGCCCTAGTTTTTTAAATCTAGGTGACTGAAACTTTATGCCATTGCTAGTGCTGGTTGGTCTTTCTGGCCATGTAAGCCTGATCATTCTGTTTCTTGCTCTGCTAAACTTGGTCAATTCTAATAAGGACGGACCATTGTTAAGTTTTAAGTGCCACTTAATAGTTACCTCTTTGCCAATGCACGAGTTCTGTGCCAATTTTACTGTGTTCAAGATTTTATACTTACCCGTGTTAAATACGTCTATGTCATGATCATTAGGTGTGTGGGATTGTGAAGTAGGATATGTATAGATGGTTTTTTAGTCTTGGATAAAAATGGCTAATAGGGATATAGTCATATAGGTATGCTATCTTCCTCCATTGTTAGCATTCTTTTAAAAAAATCTGGGTTACCGACTTTCTTTTACGTCCCAAATCATTCCAATTCCCTTGGTCCCTCTAGCCCAAATTAACGATTCTATTTTTCCTATTGTCAGTATTATTATTTAGCCATAAATATATTTTCAATATATTTGGCCTTTTGAAACTACAGATTGCAGACTTTATATACTTAAGTATTATCTTCGATAAAGTTCAAACCTTGACAAAGTATAACTTGTTATCCATTCCCAAATCTTCTTTTTGTAACATGGTGTTTCCAAGAGCAATGTTACATGTTAGTTCTGGCAACAGTCCAGAAAGCACGATGATTTTGGTTTCTCTTGTTTGAAAGAGAATTCTTAACTCTAAATCACTTTAGAATCTATTTCGGCTATTATCATAGGATTTAACGTGCTATCTTTTTGTGCATATATCTAGAGGGGAGGTTCACATTTGAGACCAGAGTTCAATCAAGTTGGAAGTTCTATGCAAGCAGATCGAGTATCTCCTTGGATTCCCAGCTTACCAGAGAATACATCAGGAGCACAGCTCCCAGGACCACCACCATTCACTGGCCAGATGGGTCCGAGCAGTCAGCCCTCTAGACCGGCAGCAGTAATATCTGCAGTCCTATTATTCACTTATTTAGTT
Source organism: Nicotiana benthamiana (assembly GCA_034376525.1). Lineage (NCBI taxonomy): Eukaryota > Viridiplantae > Streptophyta > Magnoliopsida > Solanales > Solanaceae > Nicotiana > Nicotiana benthamiana. The sequence goes on from CM067325.1 coordinate 9,077,687, forward strand.
TTAGAAATGACTGTTGTTTTACTTTCTGTTTCAGGCCAATAATAAGTTAATGTTGTTGATATGCAGCTGAGCCCGGAGATGGAGAATGCACTTCTTCAGCAAGTAAGGAGTCTGACCCCGGAACAGATTAACATACTACCTCCAGAGCAAAGGAATCAAGTGCTTCAGTTGCAACAAATGCTCCGTTAATTAGAAGCAGATGCTGCAAAAGACAATTTTGCGAAGAAATTGGGATATCACTGTCTGGCTAACTAACTTTGCTATTTATCCATTCCCGTAGAGGGACAGTGCGTCCCTAGGTCAATGGTGTGTTTCCTCCTTCGTTAAGGTTATTTGTTTCCTGTCATGTAGTCAGCAAATCATAAATGTTGCTTATAGGCGTTGGTGGAGCTCCTTTGGTGTAATATATATGTCATCTTTTGGACCCTTTCCTCTTTCTTTGGTATCTATTCTCACTTGCATGTAGCATGCTACTGCATTAGCATAATCTAATGCAACTCAAATATGAGATAAGAGCAGTACCTAGTGCCCGAGAGATAAAAAAGTGAAGGGGTAATTCAGACATTCACGTCTATGGATGTTGTTCTAAGTGTAAACCTATGTAGTAATTTTTCATGATATATGGAGGTTGGTACATAACAATATAACTTGTTGGTCCATGCTCTCCCCCCCCCACAACCACCCCAAAAAAAAAAAAAAAACCAAAATCAGATACCCAACTGAAGACAGATATCATTCTTCTTTTTCTTAGTAACCTTATAATAGGCGTTAAGTAAAGGCGGATTCACGCAATAGTGAGATGCTTCCAATTTGATTTCATCAAGCCCGCTGTAACATCATTAGGTAGACGGCAATTAGCGGCATCATTGTGAAAGCAGCATCATTTGTTATATGCACTTGAAAAGATCCATTTTATGAACTATTAAGGCATGTAGAAGGCACATATGTTTGACACTTGGTTCAGCTTATTGTCGTGGCAGTTGTCATTTGTGTTCTATAAATTAGTGTTATGGTGCCTTTATTCTAAAACCTAACTTTAAGCTCTTGATGACACTTGCCATAACGTCTGCACCTCAGACCATACATAATGTTTGACGTTTGGTTAAATTTCATTTTATCCTTAGAGATCCTAGAACTAAATGCACAAAACGGCCCTTAGTTAATAAAATTAATAGCAAATAAACATCTGCCATATGAAGAAAGCCTTTCCATTCCTTGGTATCAGGAAGCTGTACTCTCTGATATTCAGTCCTGCTCGGTGCATATTGAAACAAACCTTCGCAGTCACATTCTTGAATTTTTTTCAAATTGCAGTTGTCATATTACTGAGCCGAGGATCTATCAGAAATAACCTATCTATCTCTATAAGGTAGAAGCAAGGTCTTTATATACACTACCCTCTCTAGACCCCATTTATGGGATTAAACTGGATCTGTTGTTGTTGTAGTTGTCATTTACACTTATGCTCTGAAAGACGAGAAGTGCCTCACGAAGTAGGAACCACATAAAAGTTTGTCTTTGTAGTTTAGTGGAATCACAAAGATTCACTTCTTATAGATTCAGTAGAAAACCAAAACTCTTCTACTAGTTAAAAATGGAGGGCTAACTTATTCTTGTTATCTGTTCAGTTTTCCTCTTCTTTTTCTCCTTGATATGTAGTGCATCCTTCTCATCGTTTTCTCTGTGATTCAGCAAATACAAAAACTGGAAGAACCAAAAAGGATTGACAAAGCAATTACATCTACACTCGTTACAATATTCACCAAAGGTCCAAGCTACAAGTTGATCGTAAAGTATGGGCACCAGCAGACGAGCACTCCAGCTAATCCATAATGTACAATTCAGGCCAACTTAGCTTGATGAACTGCACAATAAGAAGCCCTTCCACCATTTGAATCGACCAGTGATATTAGGGCTCCATTGATGGCCGTATGCAAATACTTGGGAGATTTATTAACCTCATATTATGATCCAAACCTCAAAAAGATGATTGTTGTTGCTGCAAGATACAGCATCATACTTGGTCAGTAAGAACATACTGTTATTGTAGTTGGGAGTTGTAGCACCCAGCAGTAGCTCTTATCACTTTTGGTTAATGTGTTTCTTTGTCATTTCCAGTGTATCTGCAAATACAAAAGTAGGTAATGCTACTGTTACCATACCATTGGTTAAAAAGTGTAGTGAGCTTTAAGTGCGTATCGCAACACTTAAACTAAGTAGTTTGCACATAGTAGGTTTCTTTGGAAAAAAAAACTGACCAATTCATTTCGAATAGTAAAACTTTGTAGTTTATTCAACGTTTGAACCAATTTTAAAGAATAATAAGGGGTTGTTTGGTAGGGTGTATAAGAATAGTGCGCAATAAGGTGTATTAGTAATGCATGGTTAGTAACGGCCAAATAATCGATTAGTAGTATGCCTGAGATTGCGAGAAGAACTTCCCCCTCTTGAAAACTGACTAATCAAACAAAGGGGGTAACTTTTTTTTTATGAGGGTAGGGAGTTTGGATTGGTGTTCAGTGTACCGCACTTTGGGTACAAGATCATCGGATTTCAAAGTAGCATGATCTAATTCAAAAATTTCACCCAATTGAGCACGTCTAGCATATTTTTTCACAGTAGCAGGATCACTATAACTGACGCCGTTGAGTTCACCGCCGTAGAACTCAACAGAATCTCCCTGTTGAATGGCCTGTTCTCCCCGCCGGAATAGGTAGTTCAATTCCTTCCCTTAGAACCGTACTTGAGAATTTCTTACCTCATACGGCTCAACAGTCAATTCTTTTGGAGGGGTGGAACTATTGAGGAGTTTATGTGAGACAGCATCTGAATTCTCCGATTTAATAGAGTCAGCAAGATCCGGGTGACCAGAGTGATCAGCAGCTTGATCAACTTAAGGGGAAGTTTCAAGCATTAGTTATGCAGATATAATTTCTTATCTATTGTTTAGTGTGGTGTATTAAAATTATAATGCATTGCACAATTATTAAGAAAAATATTTGTTTACAAATATGCCCTCCATATTCTCTTAGCTTTAAGGGACTTTAAGAATAAATTTGTCTTTAACCATGCTAATGCATGCATTAATAGCCTTGATATTACTAATGCCATGGTTTTCTATGATTACTTATGCATAGGATAATGCTAAGTATGATGCATAACTAATACAAGTATTAGTTATACACAAGTTGAAAAAATCTATCAAACAAAGTATTAGTAATGCATAGAACTAATGCTTGCATTATGTTTTCTAATACATCCTAAAAAAACGACCCCTAAGAATGTTGTGATGGGCATTATAAGGTTTTAAATACAAACAAGTAGTTGAGACATTTCACGTTGCTAGTGGCATCTATAATTGATTGCGAAAAATAATTTCCTTGTTCTTTCAAGTTTGTTGAACCATTACACTTTTCCGGATGAGAAGTGCCCTAGCAAACTAGTTCCAATCACTTCGCTTCCTGCCATTTCCTTTTCCTTTTTCATTCGGTAGAATAATATACAGGTTTTATAAAGTCATATTGAATATGTATTTATTATTCTAAGAATAGTTTTAATAATGAAGGCATAAGACGTGTACAATTACCTCAATAGGACTATGGCCATGAAAAAGCAGTTCCTCATAAAAGAATTAGCCATGAAATGTTATCCTGTCTCATTGTCCTCGAGACTGGAGTATTCTGAATCGTCATCATTTTCCCATTCAGGATCTTCATCCTCGTCACCATCAGACTCCAGTGATGAAGCTTCATCTTCACTCTGCACACCAAATAAAAAAGTAAGTTAATATGAATATTTCACAATCATTATAATTTGATCTTTTCTTCTGGTAAGAATTTCGTTATTTTGAACCTAAATCCTGAAATAATAAAGTTGACCCTTCCTCCCCTGAGGGAGGATCCCTTCACTCCCTTCACTTCAAGGATCTATTAACAGTTAAGACAAGAGGAAGCCCTGCAAAGTGGTCAGTTAAAGACAATTCTTGGCTATCATATAAGAAACTTCAAAGATTTTTCCTAGACATCCAGAGAAAGCTTTGTAAACTCACTTGGGAAAATTCTGAGGCATGATTGAACTGATCAAGTGTCTCCAAGTTGCTATTATTGATGTCTGCCTTACCAACATCACCCTGTGGACATACAAGAAAAGATTCAGTCATAAAATATATAGATAGTTGAAAACTTGAAATACACACTTTGAACTTCAAAAATACTGGTGAACACAGTGCAGCTGCAAATATGTTGTACAAAAAACAAATTTAATTCAGAAAGCAACCTCAGTTTTTCCAGCGACTATTTTTTGCACCTTCAAGAGCCTCTCTTGATGAACATTAATTAGTTACACTGGTACTTAACAGTATGAAATATTTCAATGATTTTTTTCTGAATAAGGTAATCAATATCCCACTGATGACAAAGTAAAACTGGGAGAAGATGAGTCCAGACTTGCCTACAGTTTGAATTCCAGAGATATGTAACCAATGCTATGAAACAATGCAGTTAGCATATAATATTGGGTGTTACCGAGACGATTATGAATGAAAATCCCTCAGATGTGATCCTTCTCTAGGAATTGTGCTTTACAAAGATCAGACTCAGACTTCTTTGTTGCATCTCTAAAAGATTCTGAACTGAAATTTTTAACTCAATCTAAGTTTAGTCAACTTCCACGCATTAGGATTTGGCCTTCTAAGGGATGGCAATCTTAATTTGCGAACATTTGTTTTATCTTAAATATTTAGAACTATATTTCTCTGCAAACACTACTACATGGTAATTTATAGGAAATATTAATGTTGGAATAAATAATATGGTTTTAAGAATATCTTCCAGCTATGCATGATCGTTGGCCTTTGAATATACAACAACAACAACAACCCAGTATAATCCCACTTAGGGAAGGGTAGTGTATACGCAGAACTTACCCCTACCCTAGGGTAGAGAGGCTGTTTCCAAATAGATCCCCGGCATCCTTCCCTACAAGAACTTCCCACCTTACTCTTGGGGAGACTCGAAGTCACAACCTCTCGGTTGGAAGTGGGGGTTGCTTACCATCATAGCAACCCTTCTTATATGACTAATGCAAAACACTCTGATCCCACTTTAAGTTTAGTTTGGCAATGTTTTATGGTTGATGATAGAAATACACAAGGATAGATTATGCACCTATAACAATAAGAATGGATCCAGTTAATCTTTTTGAAAAGCTAATAGAGTTGTAGTCAGAAGGCTCCTGAAATGTTTACAAAATTGGGGATTTTTTATATGAAGAAAAACATTTAATTATAAATAAGGTATTTATTTCAAACAAACTGTTAGAATTTGCAGCTCAATGTGGAAATCAAAACATAAACACCAAGAAATGAAGCATGAACAATAGGACCATCTGTTGGAGTTGGGCCTATAAATAATCAAGATACGAGCCCAAATCAAGAGGAAGCAGAGTGAATGGTAATAAAAGGTATATTAGTGAACTGTACTACATGAATGCATAATTCAAGCTCAGAATTTTGTCTTACAATTTGCCTTTTCGTTTGCTCTATTGATGTCTCCAGCTCGGTCATATGCTGACTGAGAGCCTACGAGGCAGAAAACAAACAGATTATCAGTAAAAGGTGAGATAATATCATTTTTTAATGGAACAGCTGACATGTACAAGATGAAAAACCTCGTAACGCTGTAGTGCCACTCTACGTTTTAGTGCTTTTGCTTTAGTCAGAAGGTTCCTTGGCCTGAGGCTGATCGGCCGCCTATAGTTCTTCCCGCGGTAGAAAATAAGAGCATAACCTTTTGGCACTCTATCTATTGCCACTAGAATCCCACCACTTTCATATTCCAAAAGTCTAGCTGTTTCTTCAACAAAAGCAAGCTCCTTTTCTTTTGATATTAACTTTACAAGTTCTCTGTGTTTCCAATGCAGATGCATGTTCTCAATAACACCATCAAAGACACCACGAATACCTGGTAGGTAAGCATATACATGAGTTCTCAGCTAAATACAGAATGTAATCAACAGATTGACCACAATTTTTGTTACGTTCAAGAACAATGAAAACTCACCAAGTGGCAGGTATGACTTCATTCTTAATCCAACTCTACGGTACATGACCCTTTCCTCTTCTGTTATTGTTTCCAGGTCATCAGAAGGACCAGCAGGGATCCAGGACTCCACAATCTTAGCTAAAATTTTCTCTGCTTTGAGCTTCTTCGCCTGGGACTGTTCACGCATCACATAAAAACGATTACTTAATAAACAAAGGAATGGCAAAAGGCTAGGTAAAAATAATCTTGGGAACAAGATTAAGGGAATAAGTAAAAGAACTTAAATTTGGCAGGAAATTTTCAGAAGACCAAACATTTAGGGGGAAAAAGAATGAAGAAAAATATGAATCTCAAGAGACTCAAAAAAGATTAATAAACTATACAATATGAGGGGATAGTGAGGAATGACAAACAGCAAATCTAAAGAATTCTATGGCTCATCAGTTGAAACTTTCCGATAGCTAGATAGTACCAATTTTTTTTCTTCGAAATCATAAAAGGGAAATCTGACGGATTTTTTAAAAAGACAATCATTTTGCAACAGAATTCTAAGATAAGCTGCAATAAAGGCAATGGGTTATCATGAAAAAACTAATGTGAGGAAACTTTTAGAAGCGCTATCATTCAAGAGATGTGCTTTCAGATTAGCGATGAAAAGATATACTTACAAGCTCAAGTTTATGTTCAAGACGCTTGACTACTCTAGCAATCTTAGCTCTAGCTGCTCCTTTTAACATTTTCTCACGTTCTTCGTCAGATATTTCTCTTCCCCACCGAGCCTGAGCCTCATAAAATTCTGCTAAAGTACCGGCAATAGCCTGTCCATCTGTGGTCAATGGTACCGCTTCAGCAGGCCCACTCCGTGCTTTCTCTTCAACATCTTGGATCTGTTTTGTTATCTCTTGTCTTTCTGCTAAAGCAGCTGCAACAGTAGGTGGGAGGAAATCCTTTCCTCGATAAAAGATAATGTAATATTTGTTTCTCAGAAGCAGGACCCCCCCTGTTAATTTCTGAGATAAAGCTCAAATATTAGCACTAATACTCAACAGATCTCCAATTTCAAAGGCATACAAGTATTATGTGCTGCTCAGTGAGGTGTACCATTTTACGCCCCTATTCTACAATACATAACCCCCCCCCCCCCCCCTCCTTCTTTTCCTTTACATAGTTTCTCTAATTTACCAACAAACCATAGTCTTTCCGTCCATACAGTACAAGAATTCTCGTAAAAGCTCTATGTCTCCGGCAAAAAGGGACAAATGAAGCTTTATATCTGAAAATCCATGGAAGAATATTTATATGAACTTCAACTACACAGAAGCAATAAATTCAAGAAGTTCCAAGATTCCTGGAAAAGCCTATTATCATATCACTGTATAACTGATATCAGATCATATGTGATTCCAAAATAGGGCGCACCCATAACTCATTGGTGATTACTGAAACACTTTGTAGTGTGAAGCTTAAGATGTGTCACAAGATCACATAAGACAGGATAAGGAGCGTGAGCTTTGTGGGCGAAAAATTCAGTACAGTCAAGTACCAAGCCATGATGGGCTAAATATGACACTTTACAAGTGGCAGGAGGAATAACTAAGATGTCTCAGTTCTGTAACGTCTTCCAGACGATTTTTCTGGTTCACATAAACAGGATCAGCTTTTTTCTTATTTTTTTCCAGAATTAAATTAGTGCTTTCTGCAGAAGGGAAAAGGAAATGGAGTAACACAAAGTGGAAGCCAATACTTTCTCTAGAAGTATTAACTTGTAAACATGAAACTGGGGGTGATATGACTAACAGCATTAGCAACTAATTTCATGAAATTGGAATCCCCTCTGACGAAGATAAATAATACTTCCCAATTCATACGGCATCACGCAAAGACTCAAAGAAGTCACAAACAGAAGCAACTAACATATCAAAACATTCTTTTCTATTTCTTTTATTCGGTATAAGATCATATCAAAACATTCTAACACACCTTTAACTCCTCAGCCATCAGCTTGTTGTTTGTATTCTGAATTCCACGTTTGACTGCAATTTTGACAACTAAGCTTTTCTCCCAAAGCTTGATTATAGCCGCAGCCAGCCCTTGATGATTCCTATTTCTCCCTAAAATGGACACCAGGAAGATAACCTATATTGTCACACTAAAAACTAAAACAGTAATGGTACTTAAGAGGGTTGAAATTTACCGAGAGCAAAATGACAAGGAAGTGATTTAGCAATTTTCCGTAAATTAGTCATTTCTGCATTTGTTAGACGTGATCTCATTCCAGTAGGAAGAAGCCGGAAAGGCGTTTTGTAGCCGGTAATTGTCTGGGGGAGCAAATCAGCATCAACAGGAAGTACTCCCGTACCCCACCAATCCTCATAACGTGGGCCTAAACCATCTAATAGCCTATTGAATTCTGCTTCCACCTCAGTCATGCTTTGGACACGATGAGGATGAACTTGATTACGATTTTCAATAACTGGATTAGAGCTTTTGTCGTCTTTTGCAAGAGATTTGTCAGAGGAAACATCAGGAACAAAGAGAGCATTGCCGTTCTCATTCACGGATCGAGAGCTCGAAGAAGGCCCCTCATAGTTACTTCCTCGATACACCACCATAACACTCCCAGCCCTCCATATCACAAGACCTCCTGTTCGACGCTGACAACCGGGAAAAAAAGGAAGTTAGCGCACTGCACCTTTTATAACAAATATATATTCAGGTAAATTACAAATGACTATAACTGCTTGCAACATTTACTGGATAATGCTCGAAAATTCTACTATTTATCTTTAACAAGATAATAATGGTATTTCAAGACAAGTTCAAGTAACTCTACATTGATGAATCCTTAAGGAAAATGGCAATCATTCCTTTGAAAAGTAGTGGACATTGTTCTCTAAGTGAGACCTTTTACGGTCAAAGGGTAATATCATTTCATCGTAATGATGCTTCCTATTATTGCTTCAGAAGTGTTATCTAATCTGGTTGGCACTTTAGTTTAATAAGTGATCCATAGGATGTCATCTTGGCCAGCACTAGGACAACGTATGAAGAACAAAATATACAAGCAATCTTTTGGACACAAGTTCTGGAAATATTCTGAAGAGTCAAATGAACTCATACCAAAAGAAAGCAAGACCAATAGAAACAAATATTCCCCCGTCCCAATTTTATGTGGCGGCATATGACTAGTTACAGAGTTGAAGAAAGAAAGACGGGTTTTTGAAACTTGTGGTTAAACATGCCGTAGACATTTGAGTGGTTATAAATCATCTCATTAAAGTTAAAATGGGAAGTTCAAAGTTAAATTGTTTCTAAATATAAAAAGGTACGATTCATTTCTAAACAACCTAAAAAGGTAAGTACGTTACATAATAATGCTATGAGGGTAAAGCCAAGTGCACCAACCTCAACAATCTCGTGGCCCGTCCTCATATCATGAGCCAAAACCTCATGAAACTTGAGCCTAACCAGCTCATTCTTCCTCCACGCATCGTGAATCTTCTCCAACACAGCTCCTGTAATCCCAGCCTTAGGTACACTCACCCTTTCTCTCAAAGTCATACCATTCCTCCTCAGCCTCCTTAATTCCTCATCCTCAATTGTTAGCTCAGCCAATGTTGGTGCCTTCACTGTCCTCCTCTTCCCTCCTCTCTGCTCCTCCACCACCACCTCTCCCTCCTCAACATTCCGTTCCCACGGCAACAATGTATCATCTCCTTCATCATCATCACTCTCTCCCAATGTCGTATCCGGTCGAACCCAATCTCTCTTCAATAAATCCCCTAATTTCTCTTCTTCGTCATTACTCGCCACTGCCGAACTAGAATTCAAATTCGAATTTTCCTCTTCTTCATTTTCATCTTCATCGTCAGAGCCTAATCCTAAGTTTCTCAAACGGAGAACAATCCTCTCTATGGCGGTGGTCCCTACTCTACTAGTGTTCTCGTCGAAATATTTAGTTTCTGTGTTGGAATCGAAGGTTCTAGAATTGGACGAATGTTTTACTGGAGGAGATGTGTTGGGCCATTTATTTAGCCAAGTAGAAGAGTGAGATTTGTTTGGCCTGGACTTCACAGGGGTAGAGCTGGAAGTTGAATCTCTGTAGGGTTTCCGATGATCCCTGTTGTTGGTTCTGGTGTTGCCGCCGGTGCGGCGGAGAGAGGAGAAGGGTTTAAGGAAAAGAGAGAATGCAGGTCGAGTAGAAGGAGTAGAAAACGAGGAGAACAAATGTGGTGGCAATTCTGTGAATTTCGCCGTCGACAAGGCCATTTTCAATTAATTCAGTTTCTTCTTATTCCGGTTAGCTTCATAGTAGTGGGAAAAAATGGCTTCAGTTGGCAGAGCTTGACGATAAGATATCTATTCGGATATTTTAGCGGAGTCATATGTACACGTCAGCCTCCGAATCGTAATGACCCGACCCAAGTGTTTCTCTCCTCTTTGAAGTTTGATCCAAGTCCTGCCATATCGGCCCGCAAAGCCCAATTACTGGGCCCAGAAAATATCAATGTGGACTGTTTAAGATGGATAAAAAACACAAAGGGATTTTTACCAATCTATACCATATAGCAAATTTTATTACCAAAAATGTTCATAATATTATATTTACCCGCCTAGTTCATAGTTTTGCTAACCAAAAATAGATAAATTCTACCCTAAAATGGCTCCAAATTTGTAGGAATCAGATTTAATGGTGATTCTATTACCATTAATTTCGAAATTTAAAACGGAAGAAAATCCATTGCAGCGTAATTCTCTCCTTCTTCATATATTTTTCACATTTGATAGCCATTAAAAAGCTTGAAAGCTTTGAATTCAAATTTGGATTTTCAAAAATCGTTATTTGTTTGGATTGTGTGTTGTTGTAAATAATTCGAAATATGTTTAGGAGTTTATATCTCAATTTTGAGGGGTTTTGGTGAAGATTAGACTTGGTTTTGACTGAATTTCAGATTGAAATTCGTCGAAGAAGAAGAAGACATATTTTTTCAGAAATTGTAGTTAAATTGTAGAATTGTAGATAAATTGTAGGTAAAATATAGATAAATTGTAGTTAAGTTGTAGATAAATTATAGATTGGAAAGACTAAAACTTCTACAAGTCTTCTACAATTATGTCGAAAATGCCAATTATGCTACAATTGAAATCCCTTGGATTGGGTGTTGTTGTAAATAATTCGAAATATGTTTAGGAGTTTATATCTCAATTTTGAGGGGTTTTGGTGAAGATTAGACTTGGTTTTGACCGAATTTCATATTGAAACTCGTCGAAGAAGAAAACATATTTTTTCCAGAAATTGTAGTTAAATTGTAGAATTGTAGATAAAATGTAAATAATTTGTAGATAAATTGTAGATTGGGAAGACTAAAACTTCTACAAGTCTTCGACAATTATGTCGAAAATGCCAATTATGCTACAATTGAAATGAGAATTGAAATATTAAAATTCAATGTATTCAGTTTGTAGATACAATTTTTACAAATAAACTACAAAATCAGTTTAAGTATTGTATAAAGTTGTATTGTTACATTTATACTACAATTAAACTACAATCTTGTGTCAAAAAAATTTAAGCATACCAAATTTAATCAATTCTTAATATTCAAAATTTCAATTTTGGGAGTGACGCAAATTAGGAAAGGGCAAGAACGATTTATATGCATTGGCTGTTGTTGTGATAATTTATTTTATAATAGCCAATGCATATAAATCGTTTCATTTGAAGTCCCATGATTTGCAATACAACTTTGTCTATGCATGTAAATATCCTCCCGGCTTCAGGAATCATTGCGTATGTTCTGCTTTGGTATAATACTTGACATGGAAATGAAGAGAGAAAAAATTTAAATAGGTAACGAAGAAGCTATGACTTTAGTGAAAGATATGCAACCAAACAGAACACTAGGAAAGAGAAGAGGACAAAAAGGAAAAAGTAATATATGCTCCTAATATCATGCCTAGAATAAATGAAGCAATAATTATAACCTTAATTTGAATTATGGTACATAAATTGAAATTTGATATGCTTAAATGTAATAAACACAAACCTTAAACATGGGAGGTAATAAGGTTTGCTATATGGTATACATACGTAAAATCCCAAACACAAATAGCCACTTTTCAGCCATGTAATTGAAAAAATAATTATTGTTATGAGTTTCAAGAGTTGGAAGAATTAACCCAAATAGTCCTCCATATCTTAAACTAAAAATAGCTGGCAAATGTATAATATATGTATAATACGCACATAATTATATAATCTATGTATACCGACTAGAAAAAGTAAACAGCAAATCTGACAAAATATTTGTGTAACAAGGATTGTCGTAGAGTCCTACCGGTAAAAATTAAAACTCCATGATAGTGGCTATATTTCAATTAGATGGCTGAAAAGTGGCTAGTCTGCTCGATTCTGAAAGAAATATTTTTCCAAAGAACTTGGGCGAGTTCTGGAATATAGAATAAAAGGTAAGTTGAGCATCCACTGAATTGAAATACATGGTGGAAGAAAAATGTAGTTCTGACTCCTTATATATACAAAGGTAACGTACAATCAACCAGGACAGAAAACTGACATTTATGCTTCTGCATTACAATTACAAAAAGTTAGCCTGCTGTTCTATATCTGAAGCCACTGGCTTCTATTTGAAGGCGTGTGAAGGTATTTTCCTTCCAGTTAATATACACGATAATCAATTTTACAGCTTGAAAAATTCAACAAGATTAATATGGACCCTATGACCTATCTAGTGGAAAAAGCATATGTCGTATATTAACAAAAAGGAAAACAATGGGATTGCAGTTTTTTCAACGGAAAGTAGGTCTTCTACCCAAAGCATAGGAAGGTGATGAATTAATGATTTCCTGGCCAAGCTCATTTATCTTGTTGAGCAGAAGTGTTTGTTCAGTCTCAAGCTGGACCATAAACTCCTCTTGGGATTCGTGTAGGCTTTCCATTTCATGCAGCGATGCTGAAAGTCCTTCGAGATCATCGTCCTCTATAAACGATTGGAACTTGATCATCATTTGCTTCATCTGATAGAAACCATCGTCAATAGTAAATATGTCAGCAAATTGTTGAAGAATTTGGTGTTAAGTGATCGATTGAATGTAATGACGTAAGGACCTGCTCTTACCTGGTTAGAAATTTGGCGGCGTGCTTTGGTCACCGAGGACTCAGAATCTACGCTTGTTTTCTTTTCTAGATCCGGAACTTTGCGTGTGACTTGAATATGGATCTCTCCCTTCTTCACATTTTGAAGGGGTATCCACTTGTCAAACATTTGATTTGGAGGCAACCTTTGGTACTCAACAACACAATCACCTATGCTTGCTGTTGGCAGTAAATGGTTGTGGTCCTTAACATGCAACTCCAGGGGACTCCCATCATCCGGAAATTCTAATGTCTGGTGCCATTGAGGATGCAAAGTTTTATACATAACCTGCAAAGAATCCAGTATGGATAGGAAAATCTTGTTAAACATCCATATTTTTCAATACAGACCAGAGATAAGCCATTTCCGGTATGGATAGACTTGTGAAAAGAAAATGACAAAAGCATTCAGCATGAGACTGTCGATTTATAGCACATTTATCTTTCAAATGGTATCCGTAGTTTGCAAATAATTCATCTCGAAATTCTAACCTTAGTTCTTCTCTTCAAATTGCCATATTGTACCCTCACATAAGGATCGCTGGTTCCTCGGAGATCAGCAGCAACAAGGTCTTTTGCCTCGATGAGAGCAAGTTCAACCCAACCGTTGGAAGAACTACCATTTGAACCCTAAAAACACCAGTCAGAAGGAAAGTGACATCATAATCAAGAACATGAGCATGTAAGTGTATCGTTTTTCTTTTACTCTCGGGTGTTTTTTTCTCATATTAATCTGAAATGCCTCCTTTCTCATCATTTCCTCATTAAATTACTAAATGACCAATAACAGCTATGATCAAGAATACCTTGGATCCTTCATAGTCATCAATTCGGACTGCTTCTATCTGGAGCCGTAATTCTCCAGAACTCACTTTCTCGAGAGGAATCCACACGTCCCTTGGAGACCCTTCTATAAGTCCTTCCAAGCTTACTCGTGCACTGCCAATGTTCTCATCTCCAAACATCTCCTCAATGAAGCACTTTATCTTCAGATATTCACCACCACCTATTTCATCAAATTCAAACTTCTGATTCCAAGTAGCATCTGAAGTATGTGGAACAGTTCTCGTTCTCTTCAGAGCCTGAGAAAAAGTTTAAGGATCACTACGTATTCACTCAAGTTCCCTTGTATTGTAATATTGAATAAGGTAATTTAAAAGAGCTTTTAGTATTCCATTTCTAAAACAATAAGGGCATCAATGAAGAACATATATGGGAATTTAGTTTTGGACAAATGATATTTCAAATGATGAGTTCTGTGAGGAAAAAAGAGATATACCTTCCCGTGCTGGAATTTTACATAACAGCCAGAACCAGGCTTCCCAAATTTATCTTTTGATGGAAGGTCCTTTCCTTCAACTATCGTCACATAGATTTTTCTTCCTGTTCTAGGTAGAAAACTTGATGTACCATTCAGTGAATGCTGAGAGCTGATAGGCAAACCGTTCAAGCTATCTGAACCATCAGCGAATTGCCATTCCTTCAAGACGAGTTTCACTGTCAACTGAAACAATCATTTAAAACAAAGAAATTAGTACTACATAACTTCGTATCTACACCAAACAAAAACACAAAGATGAACATCAATTTCTTTGTCATTTCAATCCCTCTACTTCCAGCGGAGCATATCCTAATAAGGCAGTCTCACATGTGAGGAGAAGTTGTTCACAAGAAGCAGGACCAAGACCTATAGTTATCTGGTACATACAAACCTAAATATTATTATTGGTTGAAGAGAAACAGACAGAATGAAGGGGATACTAGAGTTGTCAAGGTTTTTCTGGAAAGAGAAATAAAGGGGAAGGACTCTTCTTGACTTGATTTGAACAGCATGCAAGAAGGCTCTATGTAGGAGTTGAGCGTACAAGGAAAAAGGAAACTTTAGACTAAATAAAATATGGAAATTTTATGTGAAGCTCACTGCAGTGTCAATTACAAATTTTGAGAATTAATTCTCTTCCAAGATCGACTAGTTCTAATACCATATAAAAGAGGGGGAAAGCAGAAAAATACTTAACTGAGTTGAAATTGAACAATACAAGAGGACGTACGTTACATGAAATAGGGAAATCATAGACTACATTAAATAAGAAATTTTTATGCTAAGGAAACTTTCCCATTTCTTGGTATTCCTTAACTATGACACAACATTAATAATATTCTCTTAGACTTTCAATAGTCCTGTCTCATTTAGGAAGTTCAATCGTTCTAACTAGACATTGACTTGGATTTTCAGAGCTGTAAGCAGGATAAGATAAACCATATTTTACTACAAGTGTCCTGCCTCGGATGGTCCAAATGAATCTTGATACCACGAGGGTACATATTGAAATACACCATGTTTATGATGATACAGATAAGATCGTGAATAATAACATTCCACGTTATGTTTTTTGCATTATCATTAACAACTACACAATGTGCAGATGTTGAAGCTCAAACAGTGTAAGTAGAATTATAGAGGCTGCAATTTTAGAAAGGCCATAGTTTAAAACTAGATTCCTACCTCTCCTGAATTAATCCCCTCAAATGGAACCGTCATTTCAATTTCTTTACCACAAAACTCAGCACACCTGGCTATAGCAGCGGAGTCAGCTCCCGTTGCCCAAAATATTGTTGAATCATCTGCAACATATCTCATCTGTTTCATAAAGCCACATCATGTGTCAAATACTCAAATGTCACTACAGAGTGGTAGAGAACCAATAAATATTCAGCCCGTAAAATGAGCAAACTGAAAAATTAATGCAGTAAGGCTCACTCTTTGCTGCTAATTCATAGTTTATGTTTGAAGATAGAAACAAGAAAAAAATGTCACTGATCTTTAATTGGAATTGACTAACAACAACTATGTTCCTAAATTGGATGCACTATCATCCCAAATTTACCATCATGCTATGACATTCAAGTCAACCTGAAATTATTTTGATACTATGTCACATGGACCTTCACTTGCTCAGATATACCCGTGTCCTACGAGTGTAATAAGGGTGTGGGTATGTCTTGCAGATCCTCCGGAATACACTAAAAATTAGCAAAAAACTGGACACACTTGTATAGGATACTTAAACAAACATGTGTGAGATACAAACCCATAAACAAGGCCTGTAACAGAGCTTTTAAAATATAAAACATGGCTAGTAGCATATTAATTTACGTAGAAAAGGGTAGCCCGGTGCACTAAGCTCTTTTTATGTGCGGGGTCCTGGAAAGGGCTGGACCACAATGATCTATTGTACGCAGTCTTAACCTGCATTTCTGCAAGAGGCTGTTTCCACGGATTGAACCCGTGGCCTCTGGGTCGCATGGCAGTAACTTTAGCAGCAACTTTACATAGATTCACCTTTATTTCGCAGTTTGTCAGATAGTCATACTTCACGCTGCCAGGAGTACATTCAAATAAATTGAACTTAATTGTTCCTGCATCCTCATGTAGAGTCATATTGAACTTTGAGTCCCATCTAGGGCAGGATCCTGGTCTGACATCTGTTTTCCTGGTTAATTCTTCAAGTTCAACCTCGACAAATGTCCGCAAATCCTTGTAATCATGGAGATTCTCCACATAGCCATCTGTCGATGAGCTCTGTTTCCTGGAAGGGCTACTCCTCAGGTTACTTCTTGACAATTTGCTGGCAGACATCACGGTCACAGAGATTACACCAGCGACAGCCCTTTTGAATAAATTTACCGCAGGCAAAGAAAAACAATTACGGCGAGGTTCAACCATCCTCTTAGATAAGGAGTCATTAACAAGTTTCACCTGTGAAATAAAATAAGCAAAATAATTAACTTACTAGTTACAAATTAGAATACTTCTGTAAACTGACGAAAGAGAGAAAGGTCAATAACATATAAGGTCAATGACAAAAGAGAGATATCTGTAGTTAAGATTAGGAAATTTACTGCCAATTGGGGTTTGGAAGGAAGATGTCATAATGTAGTAAATCAGTCACATACCAGCCATGCAGAAACACCTGGCAGCTCAGTTGCTGGAAGAGATTGGCTTCCACCACTTCCAAATGCAATGCCTATCCTAACCTCCGGAGGCGCCACAAATGAGTATAAAAAGGCTCTTCCATCTAGAACTGGAAGTAAGCGGAGCTGTAATAGTTGGATTAAAGAACCATTAATTCACAGCAGTAATTCGAGTAGCCAAGGAAACGGCAGACCTTTAAGAATGAAATATGACCCTTAAGTAAATTCTTTTGAAGCGGAGCTGTTTGAGCAAAGTTGCTCTACTTCTGCCCTAAATATTTATGGTGTAGTTGTGTAGGCTTATGGAACCATAAATACCCACAAAAAGTAACAAAATGAAGTACTTGCATAATTATCATTCTTTTAGTTGATTTTATATTTTTCCAAGAGGCTGAAAAGGTCATAATGTACATACATCACCCTTGATGTGGATGCTGTTAATAACTATCCGAGCAGTCCCCATTAATGGCGTTCCCAACTTGGCAAGCAACATGATACTTATATCAGTAGCGTCCCAGTCAAACCCAAGATGCACAATTCGCTGTCCACAAAGGTAATGGTCAGAACACATATCTTTCCTTTTTTTTTAATACAAATGGAGAAAAGGAAAGAAAAGACAGCTTAGAACCAAACCTGATCCCCGGAAGTTGACCACCGTATCCCACGAAGCCCTAAGAGCGGAGGTTTAGAACCAAGTGAAAATTCTTGTAATTCGATCTTTTCCTACAATCATGATCAAGTCAGCTATCAGTTCTTGTAATTTAGGCAACATTTAGTACTTCTAGTACCAATCGGCATATGAAGGGGCAGACAAGAAAACTCACAATCAACTTTGGTTTTCGTTGTTTCATGCGTCTCTGTGTCATAACAATTAAAAGAAAAGGCAAATATTCAGATAACAGAACAGAAACTTAAGTCTGTGCTAAAAAAAACGGTGTCATCACAGAGCACACATATGCATTATATTTTTCCTGTCCACTTTTTCAATCAACACTCAACTACGTATCACATAAGATTCCGCTGCTTGTTGAGCAAAATGCAAGCACCTGCACATACAGAGAGAGGTACAGAACAAAGTAATTTACCTCAACAATAGAAGAGAACCTCAAAGAAAGCCTAGGGCTCATATAAGTAGGCCAAATTTCAATTAATAGCTTATTCAGCCACTCACATTGCTCCAAAGGGGTTGTTGGCTGTAGAAGGCAAAAAGAAAAGAGAATGAGCAAAATAAGCGTAATGCATTAACCTAACTGGTTCAGGAAACAGTGGCAAAGAAAAAGCAAGGAAAATATCAATGAAATTACTGATGTCTCCAGCAACACTTGCATCCATTTCTTATTCAAGTCTTCTGCAAGAATTTTGCGCTGGTAACTTCCATACTGCAAATAGAAAGGTTGGAGTTCGATTAGAGCCTACTATAACTTTGTCTCTATTCAAAATGTTTTTGACAGACATTCTGGGAAAGAAAGACACTAAGCAGACTATTGCCTAGCTGATAAAAATTAACTAATAAATAGCCATCACATCACCAACACTGAAGAGGATTTTAGTAGCAGGTAAGGGTCTATGAATATAGACTTAGCCTGCATTTCTGCAAGAAGCTGCTCCCACGGCTTGAACATGTGACCTCCCGATCACAGGCAACAACTTTACCATTTACCATTTACGTGAAGCCTCCCATTGCAACATGGAAATAACGATCTTCTACACATTGATTTAGAAATAACTCAAAAAATAATAGTAGTTTGCTTGTCGGTGGAGTATCAAAGTACAAAAGCACAGATGACATCAGAAGAAAAATAAACACAAAAGATGGAGCAATATGTCACCAGGAAAATATAATACTTCATTCCGTATAGATCCAAGAATTTGATAAAGATCAATATAGTTGAAGAAATTCACATCCCAAATTAAACCAATCAAGTGAAGGCAAATAAGAGAGAAGTTGTTAACCTGAAAAACTGCCCAGACAGCTACGGCAAGAGGAACCCAATTAGTGAGAGAGAAAATCCACTTCTCTATCACCCAAACAACTAAAAATATTGGAATTACAAAAACAAGAATTGGTTTATCAGCGAACCACTGATTCAAGAAATCCATAGCTTGTCTCACATCCAAAGAACTTGCTCTCTTTTTCTTCACCATCTAAATACTATGCAACTACAGTACCCAAATTCTCAATAGCAATACTGCACTTGATCAACTTTAGCTTTTTTACCGCATTCCAAGAAAATTAAAGATTAAAAACTTGTCTTTTTCACTTGTTTCACAGAAACAGATAAATGGGTGGAAAAAATTATTGACTTGGCAATAAGAAAGGACAAGAACTGAAGAACATATACCCCTATTTAATCCGTTAAGAAAGCAGAGGGAATTCAGAGAGACGGCTCAAAGACCTAGTAAATTTTGCGCCTTTATAGCTGTCCAAAATGAAGACTAAGCTACAAGATGGAAACCAAGAAGAAAAGTCTAAGTCAACTGAGACGCCTTGGACATGCTACACTACTTCAATAACTTTTTTAATTTAAACGACGCATTTTGATCAGCATGAAATTTTAAAAACACAAATTTTAAAACTTATAAAAGTTTTGGTGGAGAAAAACAAATCGAAGGACAGTCTTTTTAGTTTATTTTGTCAGGTAAATTTGAGTAAACTGTGAGTAGGCCCTTTTCCCTATATTTTTGCCTATTTTCTGGCATTGTACTAAATTCTCCAAGGTTTTGGATCAAGGTTTCTTTCCCTTTTTAGTTTTACCCAGCCCTCATTCAATTTACCCAGAAAGTTCTAAAATATTATTTTGGGGTTATTTATTTATTTTGAGAATACGCCCTTAAAGTATCATTTCGGTGATTAACACAAGAAGAAAATGATTATATTACAATAAAAGATTAAAAAAACAGTTATAGTCACATGCCCTTAGCATGCAGGTTAGCTAAGTAGTTCCTTAATATCTCTCTATATATATATATCAAAAAAAGAATATATTAAAAATAATATGCTTGATAATTTTAAAAAGGTATGGCTCTTTAAGAAATATTTTGAAGTAGAGATGATTAGTGTTGGAAATCAATCTTATTAATAATGGTCTTATGAATCGAGATGCAATGTTTAAATTTTGCGCCAAACATTTCTCATCCCATTTTCCTACATAAAAGGGACTCATAAAAAAAGTACTACTAGTAGTTTGCAGTAAAATCCTATTTTCCAAAAGAGAAAAACGTAGTATATTGTCAATATCATTTTTAGTTAACGCTAAAGATTATTTACGTTCGATCGTTAAATAAGTGTATAAAATTTATATATAAAATATATAATATACATATATATAAAAAATATATAAAAAAATATATTTTTATTATTATTTTGAGAGCAATTATATAATATTATTTTTTATTTTATTATTGCAAGTACTTATATTTATAAAGTTAATATATAACTAAAAGCTGTATGCATTCAATTAAGCGAAGCTCTCTTATGCTACCATGAAAAAATAAATAATATTGCGGTGCGATAAAGACAAAACATGTAGAATTTAATTCCACAACTTTGTGTAGTTAGATGCGCGTATAAAAAGCCAGATTCTTCAATTTAGCCAAATTATATGATCCACCTATAAAGGTTCATGTCCGATAGACACTCTTGTCCTTTAGCATGTGGGGCACTTTAATTATTATTTCATTCGATTTTTAGTGTCCAAATTACTTTTAGCATAATAATTAAAAAAATATTAAATACTATATAAAAATATTTAATATAATTAAATTATCCCTGCTTAAATATTTAATGTAATGAGTAATTTTTTTTTAGGAATATGTACATGTGAATTATTTTATAAAAATAAATTGAATTCTTTCTTAATTGTATAACTAAACACGTATTTGAACTAAAATAAAAAAATAAATTGGATAGTTATTATGAACATGAGAAAATAACATTTATATATTTAGCCGAAAGTGTCGAGATTATCTTATTTCGTTAAGCTGCTGTGACTTTAAACTGGATTTACTGTATAAGCACGGCATTATATTTAAAGAGTTCATTTAATTTCCTCTAAATGGAAACTTAGGGGCCGAGGTGGTCGTGGTAAGTTCAAAAGATCCAACGCAAAGTACAATTGGTGGGAAGGTTCGCGATTCTCTTCTACTTTTTTTTTATTTTTTATTTTAAAAAAGCGTTTTGGTTGACCTAAAGAAAAATAATAAAAGAGAGCACTTTCTTGTTGTAGTTTTATTATTATTTGACCAAAAGATGCTAAGCCTTTTGGTTAAACTAATTAAATAAGATGAAAATAGGTAAATTCTAACTAAACGTAATAAATCCTAGATCTAAAATCGGTTGATATGAACAACGTATAATTGCACTTAAACCAATTTAATACAAATTGGTGTTTAATGGTATTGTTATAAGTATATGGGGAAGTAATGACGAGCAATAAATGTATTAAATGGCAATAAATGTAAATGAAGAGAATAACAACAACAACAACAACAACTACTACCCAGATACTCCCACCAGGTGGGGTCTGGGGAGGGTAATATGTAGACAAGCCTTACCCCTACCCGAAAGGGCAGAGAGGCTGTTTCCAATCGACCCCCGGCTCATAGGATAAAAGGAAAAACAGCAGTAAAACATAAACAAAGACAAAAACAAAAACAAAAACAAAAACAAAAACAATAGAGCATTAGTAACTCCAACAGAAATAGCGTAAATAGCGTAAATAATTATCTAAACATATGAAAAATAAATACAATCGCATGCAGTAATACCATACAGTAACTACCATAACTAACCGCCATAGGGGGGACATAAGCTAAAACACAAAACATATGGGTAACCCTGCTGACCCACACCCAACCCCGGATGGGGCGCACGAAAAACTCTAGGAGCCCCTATCCTACAACCCTGATTCTAGACCTCCAGACTTTCCTATCGAGGGTCATGTCCTCGGAAACCTGCATTCTAGTCATGTCCTGCCTAATCACCTCTCTCCAATACTTCTTAGGCCTCCCTCTGCCTAGCCGACCGCCAACAATCTCCAGCCGCTCGCAGCTCCTCACTGGGGCATCGGGACTTCTCCTCCGCACATGCCCGAACCACCTCAGTCTCGCTTCTCGCATCTTCTCCTCCACCGGGGCCACCCCCACTTTCTCTCGAATAACTTCATTCTTAATCTTATCTAGCCTGGTGTGACCGCACATCCACCTAAGCATCCTCATCTCTGCAACCTTCATTCTCTGAACATGAGAGTTCTTCACGAGCCAGCACTCCGCCCCATACAACATCGCAAGTCTAACCACGGCCCTATAGAATTTCCCCTTGAGTTTGTGTGGAATTTTCTTGTCACACAGGACTCCTGATGCAAGCCTCCACTTCGACCACCCCGCGCCTATACGATGAGTGACGTCCCCGTCAATCTCTCCGTCCCCCTGAATCACAGACCCAGATAACGGACACTGTCCCTCTTGGCGATGGCCTGAGAACCAATCATCACGTCCCTGCCTACTTCGCTCGGCTCGGCGCTAAACTTGCACTCCAGGTACTCTGTCTTAGATCTGCTTATTTTGAAACCTTTAGACTCGAGAGTCTGTCTCCATACCTCTAACCTCTCAATAACACCGACCCTCGTCTCATCTATCAATACTATGTCATCATCAAATAGCATACACCAAGGCACATCCCCTTGAATATGTCGGGTTAGAGCATCTACCACTAAGGCAAACAAGAGGGGGCTCAGCGCCGATCCTTGATCCTTGATGGAGCCCCATAACCACTGGAAAATTGTCTGATTCGCCACCCACCGTCCTAACCCTAGTCTTAGCTCCATTGTACATGTCCTTGATTACTCTGATGTAGGCTTCCGGCACGCTCTTCGCCTCCAAACACCTCCATAGCACCTCCCTTGGGACCTTGTCATACGCCTTCTCCAAGTCGATAAGCACCATGTGTAGGTCCTTCTTCTTATCCCTGAATTGCTCCGCCAGCCGCCTAACAAGGTGGATAGCCTCTGTAGTGGAGCGGCCCGGCATGAAACTGAACTGGTTCCCATATATAGATGTCACCTCCCTCACCCGCGCCTCAATCACCCTCTCCAAAACCTTCATCGTGTGACTTATTAATTTGATACCCCTATAGTTGTTGCAGCACTGGATGTCCCCTTTGTTCTTGTACAAGGGCACCACTGTACTCCACCTCCACTCATCCGGCATCCTTTTGGTTCTGAAGATCGCATTGAACAACCTGGAGAGCCACTCCCCTCCTGACTTACCCATGCACTTCCAGAACTCCACCGGGATCTCGTCAGGCCCGGTTGCTCGACCCCTACTCATCCTACGCAAAGCCCCCATGATTCACACAAATATTCAATGAGATGGATGATTCTTTCTCTGACAATGATGTCCCTTGGTTGTATTACTACATTAGTCCGATCGACTAACAGATATGGTGTTTCTCTTGTGCTTGTTTTCGGCGTTGTGTGGTATGCCCATAGCACTTCCGGTAGCAACTCAATCCACAGCCATTGGCGTTCTCGAGCTTTTTTTTCATGATGTTCAATATTGATTTGTTGGAGGACTCCGCCTGACTGTTGCCCGCGAGGTGATATGGCGTGGAGATATTCTTTTGATGTGCCATTATTCAAAGAACTCGGCGATCTTTTCCCTAGTGAACTGGGCCCACTGTCACAACTAATTTATTTGGGGATACCGAAGCGGCATATGATGTTCCTCCATATGTATGTGATCACTTCTTTCTCGCGTATTTCAGCGAGTGTACCTGCTTCTAACCACTTGAAAAAATAGTCAGTTAAAACTAAAAGACGTACATTACCTCGTCCCGCTGGGAGGGTTCCAACGATGTCCATTTTTCATTTGATGAAAGGCCAGGGCAAGGTGACTGAGTGGAGGTGCTAGCCCGATTGGTGAATCATAGGGGCATATTTTTGGGCTCGCATTTTCTTACGAAGTCAATTTTTTCATCATGGGCCAATAGTATCCTGCTCGTACGAGGCATCTTATGAGAGCTCGATTGCCAATATGAGCTCTATAATGACCTTCGTGTACTTCTTCAAGGACGCGCCACATTTGATTTGGTCCTAAGCACTTTTCTAGGGGGCGCCAAACATATTTTTATACAAGTCGTTATTGATGACGTTGTACCTAGTAGCCTGCATTCGAAGCTTCTTGGCTTATTTTTTATCAGGTGAGTTAATACGATTGCGCCAATCTCAATTCGAGTTTATTGTTCGTACCTTGATTTGATCGGCCGATAAATGGATGAGGATGACCACGTTCCCTTCTTCGATCATGCTTTTAGTGGTCGCTGCCAATTTGGCGAG
Organism: Nicotiana benthamiana; assembly: GCA_034376525.1. NCBI lineage: Eukaryota > Viridiplantae > Streptophyta > Magnoliopsida > Solanales > Solanaceae > Nicotiana > Nicotiana benthamiana. The sequence goes on from CM067325.1 coordinate 9,102,190, forward strand.
GCCATTCACTTTGATGTTCTACGCTCGGGTTATCTGATCGAGCTAGCATTCGTTGAACTCGGTAATAATTTGCAAATTTAGGCCTAGTATTTCTATACCTATTGCTCCTTGATTTGGAAAGTCTTGTGACTTTGTTGACGACCAGTTGTGAGTCACATCTTAGGACTACTCGTCGTGCTCCGTACTTGAGTGCCAATTTCAACCCTACAATTACAACCTCATACTCGGCCTCATTGTTAGTCATATCAGGGCACCGTATGGACTGGAAAATTATTTCTCTCGTTGGGACCTCAAGCGCGAGTCCTACTCCAGATCTCGACGCGTTATAAGCACTATCAGCATGCAAAACCCATTGGCCGTGCATTTTAGTGGAAGTACTTGGTTTACCTTTCAACTTCGGGCATTATTTTTGCACTAAAATCAGTGACGAAGTTGGCAAGTACTTGCGACTTTATCACCATTCGCGGCTAATAGGTTATATCTACTTGCTCAGCTCTATGGACCACTTGGCCAATATGCCTGATAGTTTGGGTTTTTGCAGGATACTCCTTGGAGGAAAAGTCGTGACCAATGAGATAGGGTGGCACTGGAAATAAGGTCTAAGCTTTTGTGAAGCTACGATCAAGGCCAGGTCTAGCTTCTCGAGATGGGGATACCGCATTTTAGTGTCGACCAAAGTTTTGCTAATGTAGTAGATTTTAGACTGCGTACCTTTATTTTATCATACCAGGACTACACTTACTGCAGCGTCAGACACGATCAGGTAAACAAGTAGACGCTCTCGGGTTCTGCCTTAGCGAGTAGCAGGGGCGAAGATAAGTAGGCATTTAGTTCTTTTAAGGCGAATATGCACTTGAAATTCCACTGGACTCTGTTATCTTTTTTTAGCACGCCGAAAATTTTGTGGCACCTATCAGAGGACCGTGAGATGAATCTCAATAGTGCATCTATACGGCCAATCAACTTTTGCACATGTTTCTTGCTAGTTAAGTTTTTAGGGATTCTTTCTATAGCCTTAATTTGGTGGGGGTTGACCTTGATGCCTCGTTGCGATACCCAGAATCCGAGGAACTTTCCAAAGGTTACATTGATGGCGCATTTTTCGGGGTTCAATTTCATACTGTACCTTATAAGTATGTCGAAGGCTTCCCTCAAGTGGTCGATGTGGTCCTTCTTTCTTTTTTATTTGACCAACATGTCGTCTATATATACTTCCATGGTCTTATCGAGTTGATCTATGAACATATTGGTCACAAGCCTCTGATATGTTGCCCCTTCGTTCTTTAACCGGGACGGCATAACTTTGTAGCTATAGGTCCCCTTATGGGTGATAAAAGGGGTTTTTCCTGGGCTTCCACCTCCATGAAGATTTGGTTGTAGCCCGAGTATGCGTCCAAGAAGCTTAGCAGTTCGTGCCCGGATGTAGCATCGATCAGTTGGTCAACATAGGGCAGACAGAATGATTCTTTTAGGCAGCTTTTTTCAGATCTGTGAAGTCTACACATATCCGTCATTTTTCGTTCTTCTTATTCACTGTGACAACATTGGTGACCCGCTGAGGGTACTATGAATCTCTAATAGAACCGTTTTCTAATAATTTTTCAACCTCTTCGTGGACGGCATCATTTGTTACGAAGTTGAACTTTCGTCTAATTTACCTCACCGAGGGTAAAACGGGTCAATGTTCAACTTGTGAGTTGCTATGATACCTGGTATGTCTGCATAGGAAAAATCAAACAGGTCTACGTTACTTTTTAAGAATTGACAAAATTTACCTGGATCTTGGAGCTTATGGTCGATGAAAGCTTTTTTGTTGTGGTCGTTATGGTCTAGTTAGATGGGGTCGAGGTCCTCTACGGTTAACCTTGTAGCTTCTATGATTTCGGGGTCTCTGAAGATGTCTTTCCCCTCATCACCATCTAACCCCAACCTCGTTAATTTCTATGCATCATTAGGCTTTCCTTTTAATTGTTGGGTGTATGTGAAGTCTTAGGCTATGTAGTAGCATTCTCAGGTTGTGCCTTGCTATCCCCGGATGCTGAATACTCCCTAGGGGGGTGGGTAATTTGATGACTTGATATGAGCTTAAGGGGACAACTTTCATGGCATGTATGCAAGGTCGACGATGGCATTGTATACCATATCCTGGTCCATAATGTGGAACTTTGTCTCCAAAGTGACGTCATCAACCAGGACGGGCAGCATGATTTATCCAGATGTTCGCTCAACTGCATTGTTAAAACCTGCTAGCATGATGCAACGCGACACTATCTTGTTCTCGAGCTTTATTTGGGTGAGTACTCGAGGATGGATGATGCATGCGCTAGTCCCGTCACTGACCGTAATACGTTTTACACCAGTATCAAGGACGCATAAAGTAATGACAAAAGCGTCATAGTGAGGAAGGACTAAATCGTGGATATATGGATTATCGAGATGATACTTTCTTCGAGTTCGTCATGCCGTTTGTGGGTGATAGACCGTTTGAGTTTGTGGGTGGTGGTTAACTTCACGTTGTTGATAGATGCGTCATCACCTCCTCTAGTGGTCATTTGAATGGTCCAAGCTGGGAATGTGGTTTGAGCGATCCCTAGTGTTGTTCCCGCCCCCGGGCGAAGTTGGCTCTCCCATGATCGCTCATCAGTTCTTTCAAGTGCCATTGGTAAAGCATGCTCGCGACCTATTGTCTTAGGGCGATGCATTCCTCGACTTTATGACCCCACTCCTGGTGGAATTCGTAGAGGGCATTTTGAATTTCTAGTGCTCGGGTCGGATCTCATCTTCTGTGGGCACTTCACTTTTAGGTCGAGCTTCTCTAGTGCGTAGACTATTTTTTAGGGGGAAACACAAAAAAATTTGATCAGATAATAAAAGGGGGCACACCTCTCTCATTTCGATAGATTCTCCTTCGTGACCTGGATGGGCCTTCTTCATGGCGTGGAGGTGGCATGAGGGTACCTCTTACATAAGGCTAATGTCTCTCTCGATTAGGTCGGGATCCCGCTAGATCTCTTCTATTTTCGTTTCTCCGGTCCTTCATAGACTCAATTTGGACCGAGATCAAACGTTAGATATATCCTTTGAAATCATCCGCGTCGACTCTTACCTCGGCACATTAGGCATTGTGTCTCGCGCCAAGTGGTTGGAGGATATTTCATGAGTCGGCTTACCAATTTTTTGGTCACCCTTGATCCACTTCTACCTAGCCCATTATGGAAAAACGCTATCGCCATCCCCCCAGATACATTTGGAAGGGTCATTCTTACACGGTTGAATTGAGCAAGGAAGTCATTAAGTCCCTCGCTAGGCGATTTCTTAATGGAGAATATGTCATTCACCCTCGCCTCTACTTTCTTGGCCCCGATGTAGGCGGTGACGAACGTGTCTGCTATTTCCTTGAACGTTTCTATGGAACGCGCAGGTAATTGTGAGTACCAAGTTAGTGCTCCCTCAGCTAGGTTTTCTCCAAGCTTCTTCAGCAATATGAATGATATTTGTTCTTTGGCGAGGTCATTGCCTTTTAATGCAGTGTCATAGTCGGTCACATGATCCTCATTGTTCGTCGTGCTGTCATATATTTTTAAGTACGGCGGCATTTTTAAAGTCTTTGGTATGGCTGCGGTGCAGCCTCGTCGCTATATGGTTGTGCACCAAACAATGCTGCTATCACCCCTTTGGTAGAAGTTTTGGGGCACCCGATATTTTGTCTACCCTCTCTTGGTTCTCTTTTCATCTGGATGCGAAACACGTTGTTCTCGTTCTCCATCTCCTCCATTTTTCTCAAAATGGTTGTGAGGGAGTCATTACCTACATCACTGACATTGTGAGTAATACCTCTTCGGGGAGGGGGAGGGGGATGCTCGTCAGCTACTGATGCGACGCCGACCCTTGTCTCTCATCTACTCGACCTCCGAGCGGGCTTGTCGAGGAAGCCGGTTAGCATGTTTGTCAACCATGCCTCAAGTAGCATTTTTACTAATAGTGGTGCCTCTTCTGCTGTGGATGTAGAGGCACCCTTACCGTACGAGGTCATGATGCTACCAGAGGTGGAGGCGACTTTTTTCGCCTAGGAGAGGTGTTTGGTGTTATGTCTTCGCCCTGAGTTTCGCTCACTTCGTTAATGGTGTGGAGGAGGTTGGTGGTGAAGTCAGCTATCGCCTTCCTCTTTTCTTCTCTGTTGCGTACCATGTCATATTTGTGTAAACAAGGAAAATATGGGGGTTTTGCAAAGTTTTGTGTTTTGTTTTTAGATCTAGAAGAACTAAAATTTTAACTAGAAAATCTCCACGGATAGCGTCAAATTATTTGGCCAAAAAGTATTCAGCCTTTTTGTTAAACTAATTAAATAAGATGATAATGGGTAAATACTAATTAATTAAACATAATAAATCACATTGGTGTTTAATAGTATTGTTATAAATGTACGGGGGAGTAACGACAAGTAATAATTGTATTAAATGACAATAAATATAAATAGAGAAAATGGTTCACCCAAATATTCAACGAATGATTCTCCCTCTTACATTGATGTAAAGCAAATAAACGTGAGAATATAAAAAGTTTCTTGGATCTGATGCAAGAAAGTGTGGGGATCAGCAACAAATCAAATTTTTTTGTAAAGACAATATTTGTAATTTACTTGAGAGTCAATTTTTCATGAGAGAATATTACATACCATTTCTTCTCTCTATATTCCCACTTATATGGATTATATCCCTTACTTAACTAAAACTACAAGTGCAGAGAATATTCCTCTAAAATATCTTATTACTAAACTAATCGTTTGGATTGATCTGGATATTCTACCTCGACCCTGACTACTCAGCTCGCCGGTAGATTTTTTCTTTAAGTTCGATCTCGACCTAATTGACTCTTAATTATCCTCTCTTAGGCAAAATTCTGTTGGTCAGATTTTGACCATACAATTATGATTCTTAAAAGAAAATTTTTATTTGTGTAAAGCTTTGATTCTCCTTGCTAGATTTTTATTTTTTATTTTTAGAATCAGATTCCATTATAGGGATCCCGTATCACCACATTCCTACATATTATTTTTTTTTACTAATTTTTCCTTCATTATTCTCAAAACCTTATTAAACAAAATAGTGAATGTAATGGCATTCATTTCTGTTTCTTTTCCTTTCCCTTTTTATCTTTTTATTTCATATTTCTTCCGTTTTAATTTAGATAAAATATTTTGGCTTGATACGGAATTTAAGAAAAAAATTTTTGAAACCTATAATCTTAAAAGCTTAAGGGGTAAAAGCTTTGTAGGATAATGTATTTTTATAATATTTATTAAAAATAATAAATAAAATGAAGAGCTTAAAATTATATTATTTTTAGTTATAAAAATGTATCACTCTTTTAAAGGGAAATGTGTCATGTAAAATAAAATTGAAAAAGAGAGCAGTATGATTTGAAAGCAATTATCGTCGTTTTTCTTAACTTTTTTTACTCTCATGAGCAATGCATGATCTCATTAGTTTTCAGAAATTTATATATTACATCCAGAAACCTTTTGACATTGCAAGTCGAGGAATGTTGGCAAATTGGCGTTCACATTTGGTCAAATAATAATTATTTTCAACGGGATTTCTTTTACTATTCTTATAACGATGCTTTAATTAGTGCATATTCACTACGCATTCTCAGATTAATGGCAGATTATCTAGTTATCTAGTAAAAGGTTATCTTCTAGAAATAGGGGAAACGAAAATTAAAGTGTGGTAATTTTTATCTTCAATTAATTATGCAAGATATATTTCTTAAACTGCAGCAAAAATGAAAAAAAATAAAACAATTAAAGTAAGAAAAAGGGGACCTCAAGTCTCATGTTGGAGCAAGTTACTGTTTAGCAGGTGTACTAGTTTCAGGACCACCACAATTAACATCATGGAGATCTTCTGATCTATCACCAAGAAACTCATCATAATACATTCCTCTGCCTTTGTTCAAGATTATTGTCTGCTTATGTAGCTACAACTAATACTATTCTGTCAGCTCATGCGAAATTCCGTTCCATTAATTGTACCTTACACCCAAACCCCACTTGGTGGGAATATACTGGGTAGTTATTATTGTTGTTAATTGTACCTTACACCTAATAGCATGCTAGCTAGCTTCTACAAAATAATGGAATACAAAAAAGTATTTGGATTAACGCGAACTTTATTCATCTCGAGTATGTACATAAATTAAGTAATAAATATATTATTGTTATAAATAAAGTGAATGTATATGGATATTTATTTAATACATCCATATATTTTATACAATATACTACTCGGGTAGATGCACCTATTAATTCTTATGATGTATCTAGTGAGTTTTGAGTGTATCTTATATAGTATAAATAGGACATTCTTTGCTTATGGAAGAACACACAAGAAACACACTTGAATAAGATAGCTTCTACATTCTCCTCCTATACATCTTGTCTGTATTACTATATTATTCTATTTTTCTCTCATTTTTTAATACGTTATCAGCACGAGGTTCTAACCAGCTGAGGTTATCTACTTCATCCGAATTTTATCTTCTTCCTAAAAGAGGTAGTCAGTTTCTTTTCCGATTCAGGTATACATTCCTATGTTTATAATGTTTCTATTAGGATATTCTTTAACATGCAATTTAATTACCATATGCATAGTTTGTTTTGAATATTATTATAATACTTGCATTGGTATGAAAATAATAAGTTTCAGTTAATTTGTCTTTTTTCATTACATAAACAACGAAGAAGTTTAATCATACATTTAAATAAATAAATAAGTATTAAAAATTGAATTAAAATAATAGATGTATCGTATTGAATATTGAAACTTGTCAAAATTGACATCATCAAGGTTTATGCCTACTTTGCTTATTGAAACGTATTCTACGTAGAACAAAATTATAATAGTATATATTAATTCAACTTATTTATTCTATGAAAATATACTTACATATCTAAAGTTTTGGTGGGTAATATTAAACACTAGTTTATCATCGCACTGCACGTAATGATTTATTTGATAAATATACATATAGAATACTAATACACGATTATGTATTGCACTGAATTTTTCATTGATAATAATTCTTGTCATTCTAATTCATTTATTTTTATGATAGTTTTCACTATGTTAAATTTATCAAAGCTTGAATTTATGGCACTTGATATCTCTGAAAATAAATATTTGCCATGGGTACTTGATGCTAAAAATCACCTTGACGCTAAAGGTCTTAGTGACACTATTAAAGAAGGAAATGAAACATCAAGTCAGGTAAGGCGAAAGCCATGATTTTCCTTCGCCATCATCTCGATGAAGGGTTAGAAAGTGTATATTTAACCTTGAAAGATCCATTTCAATTAGGAACTAGTTTAAAGGAACGACATGACCACCTAAAGGCCACGATATTGCCGAGAGCTCGTCGTGAGTGGATGCACTTACAACTACAAGATTATAAGACCATAAGAGAATATAATTCTATTGTATATAGAATTATTTCCCAACTAAAATTAGATGGGGAACCTATGAATGATGAGGACATGCTGGAAAAGACTCTTTCCACTTTTCATGCCTCAAATATAGTGTTACAACAACAATACCGTGTAAAGGGCTTTAAGAATATTCTGAGTTAATTTCATGGCTTTTGGTGGCCGAACAACATAATGCCCTTTTAATGAAAAATCATGAAGCCCGCCCCAGTAGATCATCTCTATTTCCAGAAGCGAATCTAGGAATGACTGATTCAAAGTCTGAAAAAAGATAAAATAGTTATCCTGGCTGTATAAATATACGTGGGTGTGGCATGGAAAGAAATAATAATCGCCATGGTGGTGGTCATTATAAACAATAGAACAATAAGGGTTCTCAGAATAATTCTTCAAAAATGTTTGCCACCGATGTGGTATGAAAATTATTGGGCACGAATTTGTCGTACACCTGAATATTTTGTCAAACTTTATCAAGCATCTATAAAAGGAAAACAAAATAAAATTGAGACTCACTTGACTTTTCAAAGTGATGTTGAGGCAGGCCCTATGAATATTCATAATAAAGTTGAAGCAAACCTTGCCTATAAAGATGATATTTTTGAAGGTCTTGCAGATATTACTCATTTAGAAGTTGGGGACTTCTTTGAGCATCATAAATGAAGACTTATTACTGAAAAAATTATAAGAATAAATGTATTTATTTTTATGAAGCTCATATTTTGAATAAAACTTTTTATGTTGTTGGTATTTAATTTCATAAATTTAGTTTCTTTTGTTCTTAAAATTTTCTATATTACTTATGATGTATTTGTTTTCTTCTTGAAGAATATGAAAACTTCCCAGTCTTCAGTTGACCGTATGAATAATAACGAAGAAATATGTCTTCTGGATAGTGTTACAGCGCATACCATATCAAAAGATAAGAGATATTTCTCTTATTTAATTATGAAAGAAGTCAATATAATTACAATATCTGGTAGTATAAAATTAATTGAGGGATCTGGAAGAGCTACTGTATTACTACCAGGAGGAACTATATTGCCTGTTAATGATGCATCATATTGTAGTAGGTCTCAAAGAAACTTGTTGAGTTTCAAAGATATTCGCCAAAATGGCTATCATATTGAAACTACCAATAAAAGAAAAGTTGAATACCTTTATATTACTACAATAAAAGCGGAAAAGAAGTATGTGCTTGAAAATCTTCTGGCATTTTCCTCCGGATTATACTACACTAGTATTTGCGTAATTGAATCACATATTATAGTAAACAAAAAGTTTACTAATGATTTTATTATTTGGTATGACCGGTTGGGTCATCCCGGTTATAATATAATGCACAAAATAATTGAGAATTCACGTGGTCATTCACTGAAGAACCAGAAGATTCTTCAAACTAAAAAATACTCTTGTGTTGCATGTTCTCAAGAAAAATTGATTATTATACCATCAATAATTAAAGTTGGAGTTGAATCTCCTGCATTTTTGGAATGTATACAAGGTGATATATAAGTGGGCTGATACAACCTCCATGTGGACCATTCAGATATTATATAGTTTTGATAGATGCATCTACAATATGGTCACATGTGTGCTTGTTATCAACCCGCAATTTGGCCTTTGCAAGGTTACTATCTCAATTAATAAGAGTAAGAGCACAATTTCCAGTCTATACAATTAAGATACTTCGTCTTGATAATGCTGGTGAATTTACGTCACATGCCTTGAACGATTATTGCATATCAACTGGGATAACAATTGAGCATTCAATTTCTCATATTCATACTCAAAATAGTCTAGCAGAATCATTGATCAAACACCTCCAATTAATTGCTAGACCAATGTTTATGAGAGCAAAACTTTCTATTTCAGAATGGGGCCATGCTATTTTGCATGCAGCAGCTCTTGTGCGGATTAGACCTACAAGTTATCATAAAGTCTCCCCAATACAATTTGCTTTTGGTCACGAGCCATATATTTCTCATCTTAGAATATTTGAATGTGCAGTATATGTTCGAATTGCTCCACCACACCGCACAAAGATGGGACCCCAAAGAAGATTGGGGATATATATTGGATATGAATGTCCTTCTATTATAAAATATTTGGAACCTATTGTGAGCACGTGATTTTGCCTCACTTGAAATGTTCCTATAAATTCGTTAAACTAGAATTTTTTTATTATTCGAATTTTTATGAATTAATTATGTGATTTTGTGTTTATTTGCATTTTCTTTCTTTTATTATTTGAATTCTTTTAGGGGTTAATTGTGTAATTTTGTGTTTATTTGCATCTTTCCTTATTAATTGTGTTTTTTATGTTCATTTGCGTCTTTCTTTTATTATTTGAATCTTTAGAATTTAATTGCATAAATTGTATGTTTGTTTGCATATTGAGTGCGTTTTAATTCACAAAAAATAGCATTTTATTTAATTATCCCAAATTTAGATTTAAATCAAGTTTTGTTAATTTGGTGGTGATAAAATAATTTAATTTAGAAATTAACACAAAAAGAACAAAAAGAAGATTTGGAAATGTAGTCTTGTTTTAAAAAAGGCCAACTTGGGTCATTTTTGCAATTTAAACTAGTCCAAAATCCCCAAATCTGACCCAAACCCACATCCCAAACCCAGTCCAATCCCATCCCTCATCAAAACGATGTCGTTTTAGCGTCCGTTCATCTCAACCGTCCATACCCCTCAATCTAACGGCTTAGACTGAGCCTTACATTTTAAATAACACTGTCCAAACCCCTGTAATACCTAAGAGACCAAAATGAATCCTCCTCGTACCATTCCCAGCCGGTGTAACCCTGCCGCCAATCCACCGTACCACCACCGTCCGCCGCCGACCGAAAATCGCAGCTGGCGGCGGCGTAACTCCAATAAGCTCCAAAGTTACACCCCAGAATCCCCATTCTCTTCTCTTCCCAACCCTCCTAAGATCTCCCTTCGAAACCTACCCCAACTCGTCGAATATCTGTCCAAAGCCCGGCATCTCCGCCGCCCACGGTGCCGCCCACGGTGCCGCCCACGGCGCCTCCCGGTGACCAATGACTCCCAAATTAACACCACCCACCCCCTTAGCCTCCCCTACCCAAAAAGAAGTCTAGTTCCCTTCGAATAATTCCCACGCTCCTCAAATTTCAAATCTAGGATTAGACCTAATTTTGAGATGGAAATTCTCGAAGCCTCTTGAGTCCCGAAATGGAGTTGCATGTTTGTTTTGGCCAAAACAAACATGTAACTCCGTTTTGGGATTCAATTCCATTCAGCAGACCATTTGAAGGAAACCAGTCTGTCCACCTCTCTTCATTTGTTTTTCTATTTTGTATTTCTATCATGTTTAGTAATTAAGTCCGACTTTATTCATTTTTTTAGTTGAAATTGGAAATGGCACTTTATCAGATTTCTGATTATGATTCTGCTGATTGAGTGAATGACCCCATGATTTTAATTAGTAATTCTAGGAATCCTGAGCATATCCATTGTGAATCTTTAATTAGTAACTTCTGCTTTGTTTTACCATGTCTGCCTTAGGTTCAATTTTGAAGTTTAACATGTTTACTTTAGTTTCTGTATGGTTCTTGACTTCTGAGCTTGAGTATTAACTGATAGTGCACATGCAATTAGGTTGGACATGATTGTTTGGTAGTTTCCAAATTTCTGAGTTTCACATGCTTTGGAGTGGTGATTTCTGAGTTATGGTTTTGATAATTGTAGTTTTTCATGTTCTTCTTTTTAATTTTAGTATGTGACTTGATTTCTAATTTGAGTTCTAAGGATGGATTGGCATTTGTTCTTGATTAAAAACATTAGGATTGGTTATAGCTGTTAAGACTAGAAGAATTTATTTTAAGAGTTGGCCTTGATACCAAATCAGTAATTTCAGGGTAGTATAAGGATTTCTACTTAATTTTGATAATTTTACGATAAATAGGGGTAATATAGAATTTTAGTTCAGTATTGGTAATTTTCAGAATAAAATAGGGATAATTTAGAGTTTTAACTTGGCTTTGGTAATTTTAGGAACAAAATAAGGTTAGTATAGGTAGTTCATAAATGGAAGACAATGCTAGAAACCTTTAAACCCTTCTAGAAGGGGTCTTTAATATAAAATCAGTAGTCTCAAAAAATGAGAATCTAAGTAGGTAAAATCTGGAAATTGAAAGAGGGACCTTTAGTTAAAACAAAAACAAAAGTGGTGCCCTAGCCTTTGGCTATAAAAGGGACTCTAAATCACTTAAAAGAGGGGGTTGGACAATCTGAAAGTATCTCTATAATTTCTGAGGATTTTGAAGCTCAAAATCTCTCTAAATAACTTCTGAAATCCTTCAGCAACCCTAACTTTACTGTTCCATTGAATTTACTGTGCAAAAGCACTCTTAAACTCAGTTATCCATCAGAGATCATAGAAAATGACCTGAAATATATCTGAAATTTCAATACTCACTTTGGTTTCGAGTCAGGATGGTCTAGTTATTATTCAATTTATTTCGGGTAGGATGCTTAATGTTGTATGATGCTAAGGTCACTTGGGTTCTTGTTGATTAACTGGGTTCGTTGGATATATTGAGACATTTGTTGTTGTTTAATTTTTTCGGTGTAAGACCTTCCCCGATGTTTTGTGGTGTTTATGGGGTTATTTTTTTTGGTAATTAAAAGTTTTCATTAATCACCAATGAAGTTGCATTACAAAACCACAGTCAAGCTTCAACTCAGCCGACTGTCTAAAAGCTAACATAATAGCTACACTTACTGTCCTAGCTATCTAGCTTCTACTATATACTAAGGTGTTGTAATTGTTGTCTAATTCTAGGGGTGCCTCTAACATTACAGTTGTACACTATGTCTCTCAGTATAGCAGTGTTACACCGAAAAGTCTTATTAAATACTCTTGCATTCCTTTCCTGCCAGATAGCATATGCAACTTCAGCTGTGACATTTTAGAAATGGTTGCACGACATGTTCTTCCCTTGGCTTTGGTAGTCAACCATTGCACTTTCTGGTTCCAACTGCACCTTGGTAGGTATTGTTCCTGTAGCCAATTCATTACTCTTCCCCATATATCCACAATGACAGGGCATTCCGTGAGGAGATGATCTCTTGTTTCAGGTTGGATTTGGCATAGAGGGAATTGTTGATCAATACCCATTCCCCAGCTATATGTTTATCCTTGGTTGGTAGTCTGTCCTGTAGGAATAGCCACAGGTTGAACACTGTTTTTGGTCTGCCTTGGTTTTGTAAAATTAAGTTCTTCCATGGGACTGTTGGCACTTCTTGTAACTGCAACTGGTACAACTGTTTAGTAGTGCATTTCTGATGTCTCCAGTGCTGGAACCTTTGTAGGGTATCCCCGGATTGGATGATCTTCTTAACCATCCAGCTGGCTTGGGCAAGGATTGGCATGGATTCTAATGGCATGTCTTTGATATAATACACTGTGATCCACCTGATCCACATCTTATCCTTCTTATGTGCTATGTCCCAGCAGGTCTTTACAATGACAGCCTTGTTCCAGAGTTTGAGATTGGTTAGGTTCATTCCCCCTACTGACTTTGGAGTGCACATTTTGTCCCAGGAGATGTATGCTTTCTTAGTTACAGTATTCATCCCAGACCAAATGAAGCTCCTGCAGATACGTTCAATCATTTTATGAACTTTCACTGGGAAGATAAACAGCTGAGCCCAGTAAGCTTGAATATCAAAGCTGTACATTCTTATTGAATACACTGTTGTACATGGGGTTATTAACTACTTCTAAGCTGTATATTCTTATTGAATACACTGTTGTTGAGTACTGCTGACTCTCAATTCTGCTTTTGTGCACAAATTCCAGGTATATTCTCAATCTCTAATGGTGTATCAAGCTTGGACTTAATGGATATTCGAGTCGAAGAAATTTATTATCTCGTTAAACTAGTTTTATTTTTACTAGTTTTATTGTTATTGTGATTATGCTTGAAAAGGTGGTTTGTAATAATTGGACACTATAGTTTAGCTTGTTAGTGAGAATCAATGTTTTATGTGCTTATTTTAAAATGAATGTCGATGCTTTGTAATAACAGGACATTAGATCTTATTTTGCTAGTTGAGATTGATTTCTATGTGTTTACTGTAAAAGTGATCTCAGGGGAATATGCATACCAAACGGATTTTCATTTACGCTGTTGTTAGTTTGTAGCTTTGTGGTTATCGTAGTTAGCTTAGGCAAATTTCTGAGTCTAAATGTTGGGTATCTGGTCATTTTGGATTTGGTTTAAAATCAAGACATCCTCAATAGTCATCTTTCATAGTAATTTGTTTAAAATGTTAGCATTTGCCTTGAGTAATCTGACCTACTAACCGCAACAGCTTTAATTCAATATGTTGTTCAATTGTAATCAAAGTGTGAAATGTGTTTGCAAATATTTTAATTTCTTTTGAATGTACTACATCTGAAATCAAGGAATACATTCCTTAAAATTGATTCTTTAACAAATCAATGGATTTGCTCATCTAAGTAAATCCATAACTGATGACACTCGCGTTTCATCTCAAACTAAGGGTTTCTTTGAATTTATAAACATCGTAGTTGGCTTTAGTTGAGTACAATCCCTTGAAATTAGAATCGAGGTGTGCCATTTAGTTGAATTTCCCGTGGTCTCGCAAAGTTTCAAACACGATAGTCGCTTTTAGGCGCGATAGTTTAATAATTCACCTTACTAAATTCGGGTGCACATTTATGTGATCCAAATCCGAATCCCAACAAAGTTGAAATGTGTCAAAAACCACGGGTGCACTTATGTGACGTGGTTCGAGGCATGTTTTAACGACATTGCAAATTTCTTTAAAAACAATAATAAAAGGGGTTAAAAGATTCAAAATGTACATATGTCCATAATTGTAAAAATAAGATAATTTAAGCCAGATATAATAGTTGAGCGATCATGCTAGAACCACGGAACCCGGGAATGTCTAACACCTTCTCCCGGGTTAACAAAGTTCCTTACTCAGATTTCTTCTTCGCGGACTGTTAAACAGGGTCATTCTTTCCTTGATTCGGGATTCTAAACGGTGACTTGGGACACCATAAATCTCCCAAGTAGCGACTCTGGAATTCTTTCAAATAATTGAATTCCGTTTCGATTGTTCTTTAATTGGAAAAACTCTCTTATCCACGCCCTTCGTCGGGTTGTGGATAGCCAAAAGGAGGTATGACGGCTCTAGCGACTCTGCTGGGGGACGAACCCAAAATCTCTGGTTCAGGGTTCAAGAATTTGAGCTTAGAATAATTGTTGCATTTGGCTTTGTTTATTATTTGATTTTACATGTTGACTTAATGTGCAAAATGATGCTTTTACCGCTTTGATATTATTTGAATTGTACATATAAACTGTTACGAAACCCTTCTCTCTCCTTATCCTCAGGGATGTGCTCGCTGGTCGAGACTCCCTATTCTGTTAGGTCATGCCTTAAAATAAGAAAGAGGCTCGGAAAAGTTACAAAGCCGGACGATCTTGCGGGTCCCTGGTACGTAACCCCCTCCCCGACTCGAGTTGTCCGCTCGGATACACAGTCTAGAACATATACCTAGGTTTTGAGCCTTGAATAATTCAGCCTCACGCCGGATCCCTAGTAGGAATGCTTATTTGCATTACATGCATTTGATTTAGGGGGCTCAACACATGAGTTGGGTCCGTCTAAAACAGGTCACCCGAAATGCAAAGACCACCCTGATGCATATTACGTGCTACTTGTGCATTTAGTTGTTTTGGATTTGCATGCTGACCGGCTTGTGAATAGGGAAAGAAACTTAAGAAAATAAATGGTACTGAGATTAATCATTTGTATTGTAAAACTAATCCTCAAATAGCGGCCGAAATGCTGCCGGATTTTTTAAAAAAGAATAGGGAAAAACCAAACAAAAAGGTTTTTCAACAAAGTTTTTGGTTTTGAGAAGTTGTTTTGCCCGAACTACGCCGGTTTGATTCTCACCGAGTGTGGGATACATAGGCAACCCCCATCGGGTCCAACCTCCCTTATGCAGAAATAGCCAAAATAATTCTAAAATTTTCATTTGCTGTCCTAAATAAATCGGGTGACGCTGTTATTGTCAAAAATAGTCAAATGTTCCTGAAGGGGTCACCGGAAGGCTGATTTTGCGCAAACGGTCACCTTTGGGTCTTTGTTGTATTTTTGGCTGGCTAGCGGTCACAACATTGAAAACGTCCTCCAGAAGTGTTAAAAGGCCGTATTCGCAAAACTGGGATTTTGGGTTTTAGAAAATAAATTTCAAAAAAAAAAACAACAATTTTTTTTGATTTTTGAAGTCAAACAAGAATAAAATTACAAGTCACTAATTCACCTTAATAAATGTGCAGGATGAGCACAATCCAAATCGGACCTTTTTCATTTGTAAGTTGAATCCCTTTGGAGCTGCGATTGTGGTGGAATGATCTAGGCAGAGAAGGGCAAGATGAGATAAAGAAGTATTTTGGGGGCCTCCCCGGGTTATTGGAGATTTTACCCCGAGGAGACATCATAAGAGCATTGGTTACGTGATGGGACCCAGCGCACAATGTGTTCCACTTCTCAGGCTTTGAACTTACCCCAACGTTGGAAGAAATAGCGAGATACATTGGAAATGCGGAGCTCCCTTTGAGACACAAGTATTTGGTTGCTCCAAGAGTGATAACGGTACATAAATTCTTAAATACCTTAAAAATAAGCGGAGTGGTACATGATTCGAACTTGGCGGCAGGGTTTTGCACTTTTTCATTCCTGTATACTAGATATGGTCACATAGAGGGGTTCAACAATCCAGAAAACAAAACCTGCAGCAAGGAAAACCATGTTAAATGGAAGAACACAGACACTTTGCTTTTATGGTGGCTTTTCTAGGGCTTCTGGTATTTCTAAGAAAGGATGGGAACATTGCCATAAAGTTAGCAGGGGTTTTCAGCACTCTATGCACGCAGGCCAAGTGCACACTCGCGCCCATGATAGAAGCCGAGATCTTCGCGCTCTCACAGCTTGCAAGGCCGAAAGCGATTTCTTTGAGGGGTGCAATCTATTATTGCAAATGTGGATGACTGAGCATCTACGCCACCGTCCTCAATTCATGAGTTATGGGTCCACTGAGAAAACTTGCATAGAGGAGTTGGACACGAGAATTGAAAGGCTCAGCTTACCCGAAGGTGTAGCAAGATGGACTTCTTACTTCCAGTCCCTCACTCCCAGTCAAATAGAATGGACACTAGGATGGTTGTCTGTGGATGATATCGTGTACATGCCGGCAACAGAACCTCATTTCCTATTGATGGGTCTTAGGAGTATCCAACCTTATGCCTCGCATCGGGTCTTGAGACAACTCAGAAGATGCTAAATAGTGCAAAAGACGAAGATCTCAGTATCTAGGTAGTCGAGATTGGGCCTGATGGTCAGTTCCCCAAAGCAGTGGTCCGCAAGATTTGGAATGAATGCCAATACCTAACCGCCAACACTTGCGTACATGATTGGTCTAGAGGAGAAGTGTCACTGGGATACCTTGCCTGGTACAAGGGAGAAATTGAGTTTGAGAGACCACCCAAAAGGCCTCATCTTCAGGAGTTCATTGAAAGATCACATGAGCAATGGGATTCGCTAGCCAAGGAAAATGAGTACAGGGCCACCACAGGAAAATTAGAAAAAACAGGTCAAAGAGCTTCAATTTAAAAATGGTTTGCAAGCCGCTGCAAATGAGGGGGAAAAGAAAAGATTAACCAAAGAGAACGAAGTGTTGCGAGCCCAAATCCAGAAGATGAAAATAGTCGCGGAAAATCCCTCCACGAGCGCGAAAGATGAAAAACTCATAGATAATGTAAGGCGAAAAGTGACCGAGTATGGTTTGACTTGGATAAAGCAGAAGGTTAGCTATCTAGGGTTCATAAATAATTAGCTAAAAATGAGGAGGAATAAGCCCGCATCATTGAGCAATTAAAAGAAAGGTATGATGATGAGGTTGATGGGTTAAAAATGGAGGTCATCATAGCTGAGAACAAAGTGGCCAAGCAAGCTAGGGTTTTAAAAGCCGAGAGAGAACATTGTTATGCCGCGATAGCAAAGTTGGATATGGATTTGGGGCAATTCCAAGAACTGAATCAGGTAGCCGAACGAACTCTAGAGGCAAGGTCTGAGCAAATTGGGTGTTTGTTGCAAGAAAAAGGTGTTATTAGGGAAAGAGTACGGCCAATCGCAGACTACATCACCGCAAAGTGCAACCATTGCAAGGATATGACAAGATCCATGTTCTTTGCCACTGCCATGACCTTTGTCCGTAAAGTGATGGAAGACCTCCACCACCTCCAAGGGAGTTTAGCACGCAAGCAAGTGGCAAGGCCGAATGATGCCCCACGAGGCCCAGGAGCACTTGAAGCATTAATGTATTCATAAGGATTGCACTTCCTTTTGTCAAAATATGTTTAAAAGTCTATTAGCTTGACCAGGAGTCTGCATTTTTTTTGTGCATTGTTAGTTATTTTTCGAGTCTGTAGTTTGTTTTTTATCAAAGCTTGTTAGTTTCTTATTTAGTCTGTCAGCATTTCGAGTCCTTGTAACTGGAGTTTGTTATTATAAAAATGGAAACTTTCCCAAATATTTTATGCTACGCTTTTTGCTTGCAAGAACTACGCTCGGTCTGATTCATGCGGAGGCATGATGCATAGGTAATCTACATAGGATTCGACCATAATTGAATAAAATAAGAGATAAAGTGGATGAAATAGGAAAGGGAGAGAATAAGGCTAAAACAAATAGGAGCTTCGCAAATAAAAGTCGGGATGACGCAAGAAACTGATGCATGTAGTGACCAAACGTAATTTATGTGCATTCATACCCAATATGTGGTTGCTTATATGTCAGAACCTAACCATTAACGAGTTTTTGGTGTTGTTCCAGTTTCAAATTAGACAGGTGATTAGTACTCGCGGCATTCTGGCAACCCACTCCTATAACACGCGGTCTAAAAGCAAGCAAGTCAAGGCCAATCAGGAAGTCGATGTCAGCATTATTGACCCCTCGAAGGAAGCAGAGGAATTGGATGTTAATGCAATGAAGGAGGAAATGTATAAGCTTAAGCACCAAATAGCTGAGATGTACCAAGCATAGGTAAGAGGACAGACGCCCCTGACCTATCCTGCTAATCCAACCTTTATCCTGTCACTGGCCCAAGCACCTGACCAGTCTGCCACTGACCCACCCTCAAGTTTTCCTATCTATTCCCAACATCAGGGCACGACCTCTCAACCAGCACCATCTCCACTACCCAAAGTCATTCCTCACCCTCCCCCGCCAATTGCTCATATATATGTGGCACCTCAGCCTCCTACACTCCATAGGTCGTCAAGTGAACCCCTGCTTCAAGCATATGACCCCCAATGCTATCCACCAGAATCTGTTTACAAAACCCATGAGCGTTACTCCTATGCTCCCCGTCCCGAAATCCCGTCGGGAGTTGAAAAACCGATCAAAAATCCTGAGCAGGAAGAGGTGCTTAGAAAGGTCCAGAGTCTGGAACAATCCTTCAGGGACATATGGGGGTTAGGTGGCCAGGTGAGTGTGGCATTCAAGGATCTTTGTCTATTCCCAGACGTTCAGTTGCCTCCAGGTTTCAAGATGCCTAAATTTGACTTATATGATGGTCACGGCGATCCAGTCGTGCATCTAAGGGGATTTTGCAGCAAAACGAGGGGAGCAGGGGGAAAAGATGAACTGTTAATGGCGTACGTTATCCAAAGTTTAAGCGGGTCGGTGCTAGAGCGGTATACTCGGCAGGATCCCAATCGGTGGTATACTTGAGATGACCTGGAACCAGCGTTTGCCTGCCACTTTCAATATAATCTCGAGATTGTCCCGGATCGTCTATCTCTGACAAAGCTGGGGAATAAACACAATGAGAGTTTTAGAGAGTACGGTTTTCGGTGGAGGGAACAAGTAGCCCGAGTTTATCCTCCCATGAAGGAGAGTCAGATGGTTGACTATTTTCTAATGGCTTTCGAACTTACCTAATTTGGGCATTTGGTCAGCAGTGGGGAAGTCTTCCAACGAAGTGGTCAAGTTGGGAAGTATGGTTGAGGAAGGCCTTAAATCCAATAAAATTATGAGCTACTCCGCAATTAAGGCAACTACTCAAGCCATCCAGGGTGGAGCTGGGGGAACATTCGAAAAGAAGAAGAAGAAGGAAGTAGCGACAGTGGAGTCAGGAACTTGGTTCAGACCTCGGGCACCATCTCATTACGCCCAGTCCCGTCTTCACCACCAAACATACCCACATACTCCATACGACCCATCCCAGCATTACTATCCGCCACCAAAACATTGCTTCTCAGTCCATCACTCCCAAGCATATGCCTAACCTCCCGCTCACGCACTATGGCGTACGCCACCCCCCTCAAAACACCTACCCAACTCCACAAAATCATTACCCACCTCCGAGAGCTTACCAACAACCCCTGACGTTCGCCTTCCGAGCCAATCCAGTCGTGAGAAATGAGAGGGTACAGAAGAAGAAGACTTTCACTCCGCTGGAAAAATCCTACACTATCTAATTCCACAGGCTGCGACAACTGGATATGTTGAGACAAATTGAAGCGAATCTGCCAAATCCTCCCTCGAAGAAATTAGATTATTCAGTCAGTTGTGAATACTGTTCCGGCGCACCTGGGCATGACACCAAAAAGTGTTTGCATTTAACGAACGCTATCCAATAACTCATTGACTTCCACAGGATTGAGGTGCAGACCCTAGAGGCACCCAATATTAACCAAAACCCGCAGTTGGCCCATCAGGAAACTAACATGATTGAAATTGTGGAAAGAAGGGGGAGTCCAGAAGGCCTTCACAAACGGTAATAATGATCAAAGCCAGTGAGTGTAAGCCAACTGAGGTTGCAAGCAGTGAGAAGCTAGTAACTAGGGCAAAAGAAAAAGGCAGCAAACCTGTCATAGT
This sequence comes from Nicotiana benthamiana, assembly GCA_034376525.1. Lineage (NCBI taxonomy): Eukaryota > Viridiplantae > Streptophyta > Magnoliopsida > Solanales > Solanaceae > Nicotiana > Nicotiana benthamiana. Next base: position 9,122,639 of record CM067325.1, read on the forward strand.
TCAGGGGAGCTCAGCATGCGCGGTTGCGCCAAAGCAGGAACAGGCAAAAGTAACAGTACACAGGGCAGTTAGAGAACCTGTCGTGGTTGTGGAAGGTGTTCGTATAGAGCCAGTTATTGTAACTAGTGATCCAGCCACCAATCATCAACAGTAAAGACGTTTCTTGGAGTTATGAGCAAGCAATTGCGATGTACAAGGGGAAAGAAGTTAGAGAGGAAGTGTGTGAGGCATGGGGTTTAACTCGGTCAGGGAGGTACTTTGCCCCAGAATAATTGAGAAAGGGAAAAATCTCTAAATATAACCCAGAACCAGTGAAGAAAGCTGTGTCAAAAGAAGAGGCGGAGGAATTCTTAAAGAAAATGAAAATGCAGGACTACTCCATCATAGAGCAGTTGAGAAAGAAACCAGCTCAGATTTCTTTGTTATCCTTACTAATCCACTCAGACGAACATCGCCGGGCGTTGATGAAGTTTTTTAATGAGGCTCATGTCCCAGACAAGATAACGGTGAACCATTTGGAAAAAGATTGAAAATAGGATATTCGAGGTAAGTCGGGTCACATTCTCCAATGATGAATTGCATATGGAGGGCCACTGAGCACAACCGGGCTTTTTCCCTGACTGTGAATTGTGAAGATGATGTGGTCACTCGAGTTTTGGTCGACAACGGGTCCGGTGCAAACATTTGTCCTTTATCCACATTGACTAAGCTGAAGGTGGAAAATGAAAGGGTCCGCAAGAATAACATCTGTATTTGAGGCTTCGATGGGGGGAGGGGGGCAAAGACACTGTAGGGGATATAGTGCTGGAAGTGACTATAGGGCCCGTTGAGTTCACTTTGGAATTCCACGTGCTGGATGTAGCAGTCTCTTATAATCTATTGTAGGGTAGACCCTGGATTCATTCAGCCAAAGCAGTGCCATCTATGTTGCATCAGATGGTCAAATTTGAATGGGATAGACAAGAGACTGTGGTGCACGGTGAAGACAAACATTGTACTTCAGGGGACGCAATTGTACCTTTTATTGAATCTGAAGACAGCAAAGCGCCGTGGGTTTATCAGGTGTTTGATACTATGTCAGTTTAGAAGATCCCAGAAGGTGAGGTTGTCACGACCCCAAAGATAGAAATCGCGTCCGTCATGGTGGCTTCAGAAATGTTGAAAAATGGTTTCATGTCCGGCAAGGAGTTGGGGGCTTCTCTGCAAGGCATTGTGCAACTAGTGTCCCTTTCCAAATATCTTGACATTTTCGACCTAGGGTTCAAGCCCACAGCCGCATACATAAAGCGAGCCAGGAAGCTAAGGCAGAAGGCTTGGGCTCTTCCAAAGCTCATCCCAAGGTTGTCCAAATCATTCGTCAAGACCAGCACTAGAAATGGCCTCGGACCAAAGATTGTCGGCCCACTGTCGACGCGGACGGAGATCTTGATAAAGGATTGGAAAGACTGTTCAATGAGGTGAATATGGCAGGAGAAGGATCAAGCAAGGCGGATGTGCAGTTTGTGGGAGCATGCGCAAAAATCAATAACTGGGAAGCCACTCCTCTTCCCACTCGGAGGGAGTTGTGGTAGTCGACATTGATTTTCCTTTCAGTCTAGTTTGGATTAGTGTCTGAGTTGTCAATTCAGTTGTTATTTCCATCCGTTTGGATGTGTAAACTCTGTTATCTTTGATTCTAATGGAATGCAATTTCTTTTCTAGCAATGCTGATAGTTTCCATTTCTCTTTACTTTTCTTTCTTTTCTCTTTTACACAGTTATTTTTATGTTGTTCCAGTGATCTGACATGCATAAGGACTCCTTGTCATGGTCTAAAACAAGTCTAATTCAGAAATAATAATTCATGAGATAGAACATGAGGATGAACCAAGGTATGATGAAAAAGGGGCATGGGATGAGATTAGCGAAGAATTGACCCAATTCGAAGAGAAACCTAAAAAAAACCTGAATAATACCGAGGCACTCAAATTAGGAAGTTCGAATAATGTCAGAGAAACAAAAATTAGTGTTCATATGGAGCCACAACTTAGGGAAGAAACAATTGAAGTGTTGCTCGAGTACAAAGATGTCTTTGCATGGTACTACGCCGACATGTCTGGATTGAGCATTGATTTGGTAGTCCACAAGTTACCCACTGACCCAGCCTGCCCACCTGTCAAGCAAAAGTTGAGAAAGTTCAAAATTGATATGAGTGTGAAAATTAAAGAGGAAGTGTCCAAGAAGTTTGAGGCAAAAGTCATCCGAGTCACACGATATCCCACTTGGTTAGCTTATGTTGTGCCTGTGCCAAAGACAGACGGTAAAACCAGGGTCTGTGTTGATAATTGTGACCTCAACAAAGCAAGTCTGAAAGACAACTTTCCCCTTCCGAACATCAATATATTGATCGAAAATTGTGCGAATCATGAGATCACGTCATTCGTGGATTGTTACAGAGGTTACCACCAGATCTTAATGGATGAAGAAGATGCGGAGAAAATAACGTTCATCACACCATGGGGGACATATTGTTATAGAGTCATGCCTTTTGGTTTGAAAAATGCCGGGGCAACATACGTGAGGGCCATGACAACTATTTTTTCATGATATGATACACAAAGAAATTGAGGTCTATGTGGATGATGTGATAATCAAGTCCAGAAAGAAATCCGATCATGTCAAAGACCTAAGGAAATTTTTCCAAAGGCTTCGCAAGTATGACCTCAACTCAACCTTGCAATATGTCCATTCGAGGTCCCCTCGGGAAAGTTGTTAGGATTCATAGTCAGCCGCCGAGGCATCGAACTAGACCCATCAAAAATCAAAGCTATACAGGAGCTGCCGCCACTAAGGAACAAAACAGAAGTGATGAGTCTACTGGGAGGATTGAATTACATCAGTCGGTTCATTGCTCAGCTCACAACCATCTGCGAGCCCATCTTTAAGCTATTGAAAAAGGATGTTGCGGTAAAATAGACGGGAGAGTGCCAAGAGGCTTTTGATAAGATAAAGGAATATCTGTCGAACCCACCAGTATTAGTTCCGCCAGAACCAGGAAGGCCTTTGATCTTATATTTGATAGTCTTGGACAACTCATTTGGGTGCGTGTTGGGTCAGCACGATGTGACCGGAAAAAAAGAGCAGTCCATGTACTACCTCAGCAAGAAATTTACAACTTACGAGGTTAAGTATACTCATCTTGAAAGGACATGTTGCGCCTTGACGTGGGTCTCCCAAAAGCTAAAGCATTACTTGTCATCATATACCACTTATCACATCTCACGTCTAGACCCATTGAAATACATTTTCCAGAAGCCCATGCCCACAGGAAGGCTTGCGAAATGGAAAATCTTGCTCACTGAGTTTGACATCATCTACGTACTAGGTTTGCCATGAAAGCACAAGCATTGGCAGACCATTTAGTATATAATCCGATAGATGAAGAATATGAGCCCTTGAACACATATTTTCCGGATGAGGAAAAGATGCATATCAATGAAATGGAACGAGATGAGAAGTCGGGATGGAAATTGTTCTTCGATGGGGCTGCCAACATGAAAGGTGTTGGGATAGGAGCGGTGCTCGTTTATGAAGCAGTTCATCATTAGTCAGTCACAGATCAACTCCGTTTCTATTGCACCAACAACATGGCATAATATGAGGTATGCATTTTGGGTTTGAGATTAGCAGCAGACATGCGTGTCCAGGAAGTCTCGGTCTTGGGAGACTCAGACCTTCTGGTACACCACATGCAAGGGGAGTGGGAAATGAGAGATTTAAAACTCATACCATACCGGCAATTCTTGCATGATCTCTGTCAACGATTCCGCTCAATAGAGTTCAGGAACATCCCCAGAATTCACAATAAGGTCGCTGATGGCCTGGCTACTTTGGCGTCAATGTCACATCATCCGGACAAGTCTTACATTGACCCGATACATATCCGGGTCCATGATCAGCATGCTTATTGCAATATGGTGGAAGAAGATATTGACGGCGAGTCTTGGTTCCACGATATCCAGGAATATAGTAGGAGAGGTGTGTATCCGCTGCAGGCCACGAGTGACCGGAAGAGAACAATTTGTCGGTTGTCGAGTGGGTTTTTCTTTAGTGGAGGAATATTATTCAAAAGAACGCCATATCTTGGTTTGCTCAGATGCATAGATGCTGGGCAGGCGACAACTATTATGAATGAGGTGCATGCCGGCATCTGCGGGCCACACATGAGCGGATATGTTTTGGCAAAGAACATTCTCCGAGCAGGATATTATTAGCTCAGCATGGAGTGGGATTGTATCAGCTTTGTGCACAAATGCCACCAGTGTCAGGTACACGGAGACCTAATTGACTCTTCTCCGTTTGAATTGCATACGATGTAGGCACCATGGCCTTTTGTTGCTTGGGGCATGGATGTCATCGGGTCCATTGAGCCAGCAGCTTCTAACGGACACAGATTTATCCTTGTTGCTATTTACTATTTCACCAAATGCGTTGAAGCCAAAACCTTCAAGGCATGACCAAGAAGGTTTGGTCGATTTTGTGCACACAAAAATCATTTGTCGGTTCGGGATCCCGAAGACTCTCATCACTGACAATGGGGAAAATCTCAACAGTCATTTAATGAGAGAGGTATGTCCGCAGTTCAAGATCACACATCAAAATTCTACCCCATACCGCCCCAAGGCGAACAGAGTAGTTGAGGCGGCCATTAAAAACATATAGAAGATACTTCGTAAAATGGTGGAAGGGTCCAGGAAGTGGCACAAGAAGCTTCCTTTTGCATTGTTGGGCTATCACACCACTGTCCGCACTTCAGTGGGGTCCACTCCGTACTTGTTGGTGTATGGACAGAAGTGGTAGTCCCGGCCGAAATTGAAATCCCCTTTCTTCGAATTGTGGCCGAAGCAGGAATCGACGACGAAGAATGGGTCAAAGCTCGTTTGGAACAATTGAGTCTGGTTGACGAAAAAAGATTGGCAGAGGTCTGCCACGGCCAGTTGTATCAACAAAGGATGGCCAGGGCATATAATAAGAGAGTATGCCCCAGAAAGGTGGAAGTAGGTCAACTGGTACTGAAATGCATCCACCCTCACCAGGCCGAGGCAAAAGTCAAGTTCGGTCCAAACTGGCAAGGACCATTCATCATTTCAAGGGTATTGTCCAATGGAGCATTGTATATGACGGATGTGGAAGGAAAATGTGTGTAAATGGCCATCAATTCGGACACTGTTAAAAGATATTATGTATGATTTTCTTTTAGATCATTGTCTATGCTCGACCCTTGTTTGTACTTGGCATATTTTGAAAATTGGAATGAAGAAGACATTTTATTCTGCTATCTAAACATTATATCCTTTGCTAACCTCTTTGAGCTTTAGTTATTTCTTTTCATACCCATCTTTCGGAATCAGTAACAAAGGTCGGAAGCGCAAGTGTGAGAAGGCTATAAAAGGAAAGAAAAAAGTAGTGAAAAAGAAAAACTTAAAAGAAAGGAAGATAAAAAATGATGAAAATAATGAAAGGGAAAAGAAAAGAAAAAGAGAAAAATAGGGGAAAAACAAGAAAATAAAAGAAAAAGAGACAAAAGAAAAGGAAAAGGAAAGAAAGAAAACAAAACAAAACAAAGGAAAAAGGAGGAGAAAAACAACAACAAAATAAGGAATCGGTATGAACTACGTTTGACCTAATTCCTTTTAAAAGGATATGTAGGCAGCCTCACGGTTCGGTCTCATCAAAATAAAAATTCAAAAGTCCCCAAGAAAGAAACTGGGGCAGAAGTGGTTTGTTGTAAAAATGTGATTCCGAAAGTTGTAATTCTGAGCCCATTTAAATTGTTTTGAGCCGTTGATACCCTTTCTTTCTAATCTTGTCCAAAAGCCCACATTACGGTCTAAAGAAAGACCTTCTGATCAGTCTTCAAATGATGTCGAGTTGAGCAAGTTAGAAGTGATTCATGTCAGGGACAACACTCCGAGCCAGGCAGGAGAGATAATAAAATGAGAGAGTCTTATTGGTGAAAACCCTCACGAGCACCATACGACGACGAGAGTTTGAGAGAAATAAAATGAGAGAGCCTTATTAGTGAAAACCTTCACAGGCGCCGTGAGGCGAGGGTAAGGCAAAAGCAAAACTCAGAAAGGGGCTATTGGTGGATGAACACTGCAGGGCAAGCCAAGTCAGGGTTTGGTTGAAATAATTGGGTTAGAAGGGTCACAACAACAAAAAGCACGGCAACAGAAGGTCGGTCATCGAAACATATTGGGTCGACTAGGCCGAAGTGCATGTCATGATCACAAAAACCAGCGGTTCCTCTTCAGATAAGGCATCTTTCTTGTCTTTTCAACAGTCAGCAAGTCTGGAATTCTTCACCTAAATACTGTTCGGAGTCTTTGAATTTCATTTTTCTTTCGAGTCTAAAATCTTTTGTTTAAGCAAACGAAAAGAGTTTCAAAGCCGATTATTAACTCCCAAAAGGACAAAGCGCATGATGCCCAAAGGCGTAACAAAGATAACAAGTGTGGAACAACAAAAGGAAGGATTCATAAAAAAACTGCAATTGATAGAAGAGACAAGAGTTGGCAAAGTGAAGGAGTACCACATAGAAAAGGGCGTGCAAAGTAAAACCACAAAGATTTTGGGGTTAGCCGAGCATCATACATCGATCGAGCTATATCAGATGGGACGTAAAGTTGGCACAAAACGAAGACGGGAAAGGTCACGAGCTCGCAAGGTCTGACTAAGCATAATACATCAGTCGTCGAGAAAGACATAAAGAATTCCGGTGAATGATCGAGAGTGCAACACAAGGTGGGGAGCGAAGTGAGGGAGTAAAGATCAATAGTCAGTCAATAATCACAAATGGACCGGGTAATCTAAAGAAAAGGGGTAAGGATTTTTGGCGAAGGCTCGGAAATGTAACACCAAGATGAGAAACAAAACAAAGCCACAAGGATTAGAGGATCAGCCAAGCATAACATTCTAACTCAGCAATCGTCCAAGAGAGGTATTACGCTTCTAGCAAAAGAGGCAAAAGAGCAACACAAAGGTGGAAATGGCCATGAGAGCTGACCCAACATGATATATCAACTCGTCAATCGTCAGGAAGATGCATAAAAGAACTCTGGTAAAAGGGTCGGAAGTGCAACACAAAGCAGGAAGCGACATAAAGGCAAAAAGGCAAAGGCCAACCAATATCAATGACAGACTGGTTGATTTCAAGAAAGGGGGCAAGGATTTTGGCAAAGGAATGGAAAGGTAACACAAAGATGAAAAACAAAGTGAAGCCGCAAGGTCGGAGGGTCGACCAAAGCATGATACATCAACCCATTAATTCTGGCAAGGGATTAATAATGTAACACAACGATGGGGGGCAAAATAAAACCTAGAGGTCTCGAGGGGTCAGCTGAGCAGTTTAAGCGACTCATCGTCGATATGGGTAATGGAACACAACGGAACACGACAATGGGGAGGCAGCTTTCAACAAGAATGCCGCAAGCCAACCACCACTTTTCAAACTGACAAGTTTTCTTTGATTGACAAAGGGGCAGAAAATTCCGGAATAGCCAAAGGGAGGCCGTCCACAGGAGAAGGCAGGCACACGGTAGGTATGATCGAAATCTTAGGGCTCACCTGGAAGTGGGACTCGGTTAAAAGTCAAAAGGGACATAGTCCGTCATAAACACGCTCCCCATCAAAAAGTAAAAGGGGGATAAGCTTAACTAGAAAACCCCAATAGGAACAATTGAGAGTTAAAATAAGCATGGAAGTTGAGATGGAACGCAGTTTGGAACTCAGTCAGGTACGGGTAACATGGGCAAGCACCAACACCGTCCCCGGTAAGAGTCGCAGAAACCCTCCTGGACATTAATCACTAGTAGAAACAACCAGAAGTTGGGATTAGCATTTAAGTAAAAGTAGTCAGGACCCTCCCGGAGAATGGGATTCATTTTAAGGTTAGGAGTAATCATGGATAACAAATGGCATAAAATGACTTGCATGTCGAAGTAGGATTCAGTTAGAGTTGTCAGGACCCTCCTGGAGAATGGGACTCCTTTTTAAGTATATGAGTAATCATGGATAACAAATGAATAGGATTTAGCTAGAGTTATCATGACCCTCCTGAAAAATGGGACTTAGATTAAATATTTCCCAAACAAGAAGCCAACAAGAGTCATCAGGATCCTCCTGAAAAATGGGACTTAGATTAAATATTTCCGCAACAAGAAGCCAACAAGAGTCATCAAGACCCTCCTAAAAAATGGGACATAGATTAAATATTTCCGCAACAAGAGTCAATAAGAGTCATCAGGACCCTCTTGAAAAATGGGACTTAGATTAGATACTTCCCCAGCAAGAGTCAACAAGAGTTGTCAGGACTCCCCTGGATAATGGGACATAGCCCTAAATACTAACCCCCATCAGACACATCCCGTCATCTAATTAGGAGTTGTCAGAACCCCCTGGATAATGGGAAGTAGTTTTAATCACTAGTCACCAGTAGACCCCCCATCAGATATAACTCATAACTAGACATAGTGGAAAATAATACCTTTTGCGAAATATAACGTAGTCTTAAAGTAGTCATCAGCTAAGAACTGTGAGGACCCTCTTGGATAATGGGACTTAGCATAGGTTTAGACATATTTGGTAAGGAGATTTGGTTAACACTCACGGATCCGCCCAGCACCAAACTGGGGCGCCCACCTGTAGAACAAGGCAATATTTTTCAAATTTCAAATATTAGTAATCAGGCGCCCACCTATAGAACAAGGGAATATTTTTCAAAATTCAAGTTTGTAATCAGGCGTCCACCTGTAGAACAAGGGAATATTTTTCAAGATATTAAGTTTCGAAAATCAGGTGCCCACCTGTAAAATAAGAGAATACTTTTCAAAATTTTAAATTTCAAGTTTCAGGCGAACACCTGTAGAACAGGGGAATATTTTTCAAGATTTTAAGTTTTGAAAATCAGGCGCCCACCTGTAGAACAAGGGAATATTTTTCAGGATTTTAAGTTTCGAAAATCATGTGCCCACCTGTAGAACAAGGGAATATTTTTCAAAATTTCAAAGTCTTGGCAATCAGGCGCTCACCTGTAGAACAAGGTAATATTTTCAAAATTTTAAAAAAAAATCCGTTTTGGTGATCAGGCGTCACCGCCCACCTGGAGAACAAGGGCATATTTCTCAAGAGTCAAGTCTTGGCGATCAGGCGCCCACATGTCGAACAAGGGAATATCTTTCAAATTTCAAGTTCTAGTAGTCAGGCACCCACTTGTAGAACGGGAGAATGGTTTCAACGGAATACATGTCAAGTCCAACAATTCGGTATCAGACATAAAGGAAGAAAAGGCAAGCAGTCAGCAAGGCTATAAAGAGTTCGCAGGAAGAAATACAAGGCAACAAAGCAACAAGGATCAAGATTGACGATGTCGATAGTCTTTTCTTTGTAATCCATAGCTTATAGCTTAGTCTAGTATCTTTTTATTTTTCATAAGGTGTAATAAGGAGGTCAGCAGACAATAACAACAGCACCAGTAGTGAAATCAGAACTTCTGGTAGTCCTACCTACTAAACATTCCAGAACTACACCGACCTGATGCCTCTTTAGCCGAGGATATGTAGGCAACCTTTGAAGCAGGGTTCAGCCAGACAGTTTTTAAAACGCTTCTCATGGAATGAAAAGTAGGCAAAAATCTCTCAGTTTCTCACTTATCTTTGCCCGGAAACCCTTCATGTCTCTGAGCAAAGAGGGGCAGCTGTGAGCACGTGATTTTTGCCTCACATAAAATGTTCCTATAAATTCGTTAAACTAAGATTTTTTTTATTATTTGAATTTTTAGGAATTAATTATGTGATTTTGTGTTTATTTGCATTTTTCTATCTTTTATCATTTAAAATTTTTTAGGGGTTAATTGCGTGATTTTGTGTTTATTTAAATTTTTCCTTATTAGTTGTGTGATTTTGTGTTCATTTGCGTCTTTCTTTTATTATTTGAATCTTTAGAATTTAATTGCATAAACTGTATGTTTGTTTGCATGTTGAGTGCATTTTAATTCACAAAAAATACAAAAAATTAAATTTTATTTAATTAGCTCAATTTTGGATTTAAATCTGGTTTTGTTAATTTGGTGTTAATAAAATAATTTAATTTAGAAAATTAAACAAATAAGAACAAAAAAAGATTTGGAAATGTGGTCTGTTTTAAAAAAGGCCAACTAGGGCCATTTTTGCAATTTAAACTAGCCCAAAATCCCCAAACCTAACCCAAACCCATATCCCAGACCCGGTCCAATCCCACCCCTCATCAAAACGATGCTGTTTTGGCGTCTGTTCATCTCAACCGTCCATACCCCTCAATCTAACGGCTCATATTGAGCCTTACATTTTAAATAAAACTGTCCAAACCCATGTAATACCTAAGAGACCAAAATTTATCCTCCTCGTACCATTCCCAGCCGTTGTAATGCTGCCACCAATCCACCGTACCACCGCCGTCCGTCAGAAATCGCCGTCGGCGGAGGCATAACTCCAATAGCCTCCAACTTTACAACCCAGAATCCTCATTCTCTCCTCTTCCCAACCCTCCTAAGATCGCCCTTTGAAACCCACCCCAACCCGTCGAATATTTGTCCAAAGCCCGACAGCTCCGCCGCCCACGGCGGCATTGGGTGACCAATTACTCCCAAATTAACATCACCCACCCCCTTAGCCTCCCTACCCAAAAAGAAGTCTAGTTCCCTTCGAATAATTCCCAGGCTCCTGAAATTTCAAATCTAAGACTAGACCTAATTTTGAGATGGATATTCTCGGAGCTGCTTGAGCCCCGAAATGGAGTTGCATGTTTGTTTTGGCCAAAACAAACATATAACTCCATTCTGGGATTCAATTCCATTCAGCAGACCATTTGAAGGAAACCGGTAAGTCCACCTCTCTTGATTTGTTTTTCTATTTTGTACGTCTTGCCTAGTTTAGTAATTAAGTCCGGCTTTATTCATTTTTATTTTTTATATTAAATTGGAAATGGCACTTTATCAGATTTCTGATTATGATTCTGCTGATTGAGTGAATGACCCCATGATTTTAATTAGTAATTCTAGGAATCCTGAGCATATCCATTGTGAATCTTTAATTAGTACTTCTACTTTGTTTTACCATGTCTGTCTTAGGTTCAATTTTTAATTTTAGCATGTTTTCTTTAGTTTTTGTATGGTTCTTGACTTCTGTGATTGAGTATTAACTAATAGTGCACATGCAATTGGGTTGGACATGATTGTTTGGTAGTTTCCTAATTTCTGAGTTTCACATGGTTTGGAGTTGCGATTTATGGTTGGTTTTGATAATTGTAGTTTTTCATGTTCTTCTTTTTAATTTTAGTATGTGACTTGATTTATGATTTGATTTATAAGGATGGATTGGCATTTGTTCTTGATTAAAAACATTAGGATTGGTTATAGCTGTTAAGACTAGAAGAATTCGTTTTAAGAGTTGGCCTTGATACCAAATCAATAATTTCAGAGTAGTATAAGGTTTTCTACTTAATTCTGATAATTTTAGGATAAATAGGGGTAATATAGAATTTTAGTTTAGTATTGGTAATTTGTAGAATAAAATAGGGGTAATTTAGAGTTTTAACTTGGCTTTGGTAATTTTAGGAACAAAATAAGGGTAGTATATGTAGTTCATAAATCGAAGACAATGCTAGAAGCCTTTAGACCCTTCTAGAAGGAGTCTGTAATATAAAATCAGTAGTCTTATTGCAGTAACTTGGGAGACAATTCAAAAAATGAGGATCTAAGTAGGTAAAATATGGAAATTGAAATTGGAAGTAGACAACTCAAAAGAGGGGGTTGGACAATCTGAAAGTATCTCTATAATTTCTCAAAATTTTGAAGCTCAATATCTCTCTAAATAACTTCTGAAAACATCCAGCAGCCCTTACTTTACTGTTCCACTAAATTTACTGTGCAAAAGCACTCTTAAACTCAATTGTCCATCAGAGATCATAGAAAATGACCTGAAATATATCTGAAATTTCAATACTCACTTTGGTTTCGAGTCAGGCTGGTCTATTTGTTATTCAATTTATTTCGGGTAGGATGGTTAATGTTGTATGGTATTAAGGTCACCTGGGTTCCTGTTGATTAACTGGGTTCGTTGGATATATTGAGACATTTGTTGTTGTTTAATTTTTTGGGTGTAAGACCTTCCCTGATATTTTGTGGTGTTTCTGGGGTTATTAACTACTTCTAAGCTGTGCATTCTTGTTGAATACACTGTTGTTGAGTACTGCTGACTCTCAATTCTGCTTTTGTGCATAAATTCCAGGTATATTCTCGATCTCTAATGGTGTATCGGGCTTGGACTTAATGGATATTCGAGTTGAAGAAATTTATTATCTTGTTTTACTAGTTTTATTGTTATTGTGATTATGCTTGAAAAGGTGGTTTGTAATAATAGGACACTATAGTTTAGCTTGTTAGTGAGAATCAATGTTTTATGTGCTTATTTTAAAATGAATGCTGATGGTTTGTAATAACAGGACATTAGATCTTAGTTTGCTAGTTGAGATTGATTTCTATGTGTTTACTGTAAAAGTGAGCTTCCGGGAATATGCATGCCAAACGGATTTTCATTTACGATATTGTTAGTTTGTAGTTTTGTGGTTATCGTAGTTAGCTTAGGCAAATTTCTGAGTCTAAATGTTGGGTATGTGGTCATTTTGGATTTAGTTTAAAATCAAGACATCCCCAGTAGTCATCTTTCGTAGTAATTTGTTTAAAATGTTAGCATTTGCCTTGAGTAATCCGACCTACTAAGCGCAACAGTTTTAATTCAATATTTTGTTCAATTGTAATCAAAGTGTGAAACGTGTTTGCAAAGATTTTAATTTGTTTTGAATGTACTATATCTGAAATCAAGGAATACATTCCTTAAAATTGATTCGTTAACAAATCAATGGATTTGCTCATCCAAGTAAATCCATAACTGACGACACTCACGTTTCATCTCAAACTTAGGGTTTCTTTGAATTTATACACATCGTAGTTGGCTTTAGTTGAGTACAATTCCTTGAAATTAGAATCGAGGCGTGACATTTAGTTGAATTCCCATGGCCCTCACAAAGTTTCAAACATGATAGTCGCTTTTAGGCGCGTTTGTTTAATAATTCACCTTCCTAAATTCGAGTGCACATTTATGTGACCCAAATTCGAATTCCAGCGAAGTTGAAATGTGTCAAAAACCACGGGTGTATTTATGTGACGTGGTTCGAGGCATGTTTTAACGACGTTGCAAATTTCTTTAAAAGAAATAATAAAGGGGGTTAAAAGATTCAAAATGCACATAGGTCCATAATTGTAAAAATTAGATAATTTATGCCAGATATAGCAGTTGAGTGACCGTGCTAGAACCACGGAACCCGGGAATGCCTGACACCTTCTCCCGAGTTAACAGAGTTCCTTACTTGGATTTCTGGTTCGCGGACTGTTAAACAGAGTCATTCTTTCCTCGATTCGGGATTTTAAACGGTGACTTGGGACACCATTAATCTCCCAAGTGGCGACTCTGGAATTCTTTCAAATAATTGAATCCCGTTTCGATTGTCCTTCAATTGGAAAAACTCCCTATCCACGCCCTTCGCTGGGTTGTGTATTTCCAAAAGGTGGTGTGACACCTATGACTGGGGATTTATCTACCGCAAGATTTGCTGATTGCCATTTTGATGAATCAGTATACCCAATATTAGGGGGAGAAAAGAAGCAATTGCAAAAAGAATAAATTGAAATTTATTGTCACTATCTCATTTAGATCTTCGAACAAAGCAATTCGAACATGAGGTTCAAAAGATAATTTATTTACAAAATATTGCAAATCAACTGCTAGATGCATTCACTAACCTACCAAGGGTGACTAAATCACATATTCCAGCTGCTAATCCTCCGATTCGAATTAATATTCCGGTTGGACAATCTATAAATACAAATGAGTCTAAGAAACGCTTGAAACGTGGTAGACCAATTGGTTCCAAAGATAAAAATACTCGAAAGCGAAAATGAGCAAATGATCTAGGGGATTATAATATGGAGACAATTGCTGAAAAAGATCCTTGTGACATAGCAAATAATTAGATCTCAGAGGAGGTCCAGGTACTTGAAAATAATAAGAATGAAGAGATCTCAATAAGTTATGTCTCTACGGCAAAAGAATTTTCGCAAAGACCTGGCATTGATAATATGGAGACATATTCTCCTGTGGTGGATGCAATCACTTTCAGGTCTCTTATAAATTTGGCAGTCCATGAAAAACTTGATATGAATCTAATGGATGTTGCCACAGCTTATTTGCATGGCACATTAGTAACAAAATTTATATGAAAATTCCCGAAGGGCTTAAAGTTCCTGAAACTAATAAAAATTTTCGGGAAACTTGTTCAATAAAGCTTCAAAAATCCTTACAAATGAAAACAATCAGAGCGAATGTGGTATAATCGCTTGAGTGAGTATTTGCTGAAAGAAGGGTACAAGAATGATCCAATTTGTCCCTGTGTATTTATAAGAAGGTCTGGATCTAAATTTATTATAATCACGGTGTATGTTGATGATCTATATATCATTGGAACTCCTAGGGAACTTCCAAAAGCAGTAGACTGTTTGAAGAAATAGTTCAAAATGAAAGATCTTGGAAAGATAAAATTTTGTCTTGGTCTACAAATTGAGCATATGAAAGATAAAATTTTTGTCCATCAATCAACTTATACCGAAAAGATCCTAAAGCATTTTATTATGGATAAATCACATCCATTGAGTACCCCGATGGTTGTGAGAACACTTGATATAAATAAAGATCCATTCCAACCTCATAAAAATGATGGAGAGCTTCTCGGTGATGAAACTACATATCTTAGTACAATCGGGGCACTAATGTATCTTGCAAATAATACTCGACCAGATATAACTTTTGCAGTAAGTTTATTAGCTAGATTTAGTTCGTTTCCAACAGCAAGACACTGGAATGGTGTTAAGAATATTTTTAAATACCTTAGAGGGGCTATTGATATGAGATTATTTTATTCTTATGAATCCGATTCAAAGTTAATTGGTTATGCAGATGCAGGTTATTTGTCTGACCCACATAAAGCCCTATCTCAAACAGGTTATGTATTTACTTGTGTGGGTACAACTATTTCATGGCGTTCAACAAAACAAACTTTAGCGGCTATATCTTCCAATCATGCAGCGATAATAGTTATTCATGAAGCTAGTTGAGAATGTGTATGGTTGAGATCAATGACTCAACATATTCAATAATTATGTGGTCTTTCTATAAAAACGAAGTATCCAACGATATTTTATGAAGACAATGCTGCTTGCATAGCTCAACTTAAAGGAGGATATATCAAAGGAGACAAAACAAAGCACATTTCACCAAAGTTCTTTTTTCACACACGATCTTCAGCAAAATGATCAACAAATCCGTTCAAGTGACAATCTAGCAGATTTATTCACTAAGGCATTGACAACATCAACATTTGAGAAGCTGAGACATAAGATTGGAATGCGTCGTCTCTGAGATATCAAATAAAGTTTTCGTCTGGGGGAGTATAATACGCGTTGTATTTCCCCTTAACCATTATTTTGTCCCAAGTGGGTTTTCCTGGTAAGGTTTTTAATGAGGCAGCACTGAATGAGTATTACAAGATATGTGTACTTTTTTTTCCTTCACTGGGCTTTTTCCCGATGGATTTTTCTAGTAAGAATTTAACGAGGCACATTATTTTCAACTGAACATCCAATAGGGAGTGTTATAAATGAAGTGAATGTATATGGATGTTCATTTAATCCATCCATATATTTTATACAATATACTACTTGGATAGATGCACTGTTAATTTCTTGAATGAATCTAGTGAGTTTTGAGTGTATCTTGTATAGTATAAATAGGACATTCTTTGCTTATGGAAGAACACACAAGAAACACACTTGAATAAGATAACTTCTACATTCTCCTCCTATACATCTTGTCTCTATTACTATATTATTCTATTTTTCTCTATTTTTTAATAATTATATGTTTGCATGTACACTTCTGTCACTTGACTAAGGTTAATTAAGATTTTTTTTTTCTCATTAACTTACTTAACCATGATAATGTACACCCGTTAAAGTTAAACTTTTATGAACAATAAACCAGGTTAATATGACGAACACCAAAAAATAAGACATATTACTTATTAATATAGCAAAGAATGATAATCATCAAGTTGACTGTCGCGAGCAAGTTTATATATCAATAGAAGAGCCTATTGCATATAATCATTTAACTATTCGAAATTATTTAATAAAATTATTATTTTTCTTTCGTTTATAATAAAAAATTATTTAATTATACCTATAGCATTTAAAAGGTTATTCGACTAAATTTTTAATTACCAAATACTTATTTTATTCTTCATTTTTTTACTTTTAAATATTTTAAAAAATCCTCTTTTTAATATACATTATTGACTTACCTATAGGAAAATATAATTTTTTTATATAACAAAAAATAAAATATAGTTTTTAGCTTATATAATACTGAAATAATAATACAATTCTACATAATTTTCAATAATATATAATATATATTATAAAAGTATATTTATTTAAAACAATTATTTCTTATCTTACGTGTATGAAATATCTATTTTACATCTTTTATTTTTTTCCAATATCAATTGCTCAATAATTGTTTGAATTTTTGTTTTTAATATCGAAATTATCATTAAGAACAAATTGTTCTAATTAATTTTCTTACTATGCTTAATAATTCATTATTCCAACAATATATATATATATATATATATATATATATATATATATATATATATATATATATATATATATATATATATATATATATATATATATATATATATATATATATATGTATATGTATATGCGCTTAGATATTATTTTTATTTTTCAATTTATAAATAAAATTTATTTTTTTCATTAGAAAGTCCATAATATAAATTAAAAAATTATAATATTTAAAGTTAATAAATAAAAAGGAGACAATAATTTGATAATTTAGAGGATAATGTAGGTATTTGCCATCAAAAATTTGAGAAATCTAGTTGAGTGACCTTCTGAGTGTTGTAGGTATAGTTAGGAGACTTTAGGTTACAACCGAAAAAATATAACTTTGACAAGTAATTCAGATAATGGAGTGACCATTTAAGTAATAGACTCATCAATAGAATGCGACATTAGGGAGAAAGAAGATTGTATTGGTAAAAATTGAGTTTACATATAAAGATGCCATGTCAAGACACGTAGACTGGTCAAAGAGTTACAACTGGTAAAGAGGCACGAGTAGCAACAGATACGAGCAAGGGAAAAAGAAGAGGCACTGACAGTTATTCAAAAGACTCATCACCCATACCTATTGAAGTCATTTAGATCCGAGAATCAAGGAGAATGAATCTGACAATATATGATAGTGCAAACACAATATTTAATGAGCATTAAATATTGAATATGTTAGAGAATATGTATTAAATATACTAATTATGTAACGTAGAATTCAATATCTTTAATTACTCATAATAGCCTTATTATGATATAGGCAAAACGTATATCTCCAAGGTATCTATAAAAAGGAGATAGCCGATCAATTGTAGGGATATGAAACAATATCTAAATATACTTTGATTTACTTACTTTTCCTCTAATTATATTCTTGCTATCCATATTATTTTCTTTTACATATTCTTTCGATTATCAGTAACTCACGTTCTTCTAAATTGTAGCTTTAACCGAAATTCTATTTTTTTATTAAACAAAGATGAGTTTAATTTTTCTTAATTGGTTTCCATTTAAGTCTTGTAGGGTTAATACCCCCACCATAGTTTTGAGTGAGAATACGACTAATAGCCCGTTTGGTCAAATTTCAGAAATTAACTTATTTTGAGAAGTGTATATATTTTTACAGAAGTACTTTTACTGAGAAGCAGTTTGTGTTTGACTAATTAATTTAAAAAATATTTTGAACATCAATTAGTGTTTGACCAAGATTTTAAAAAGTATTTTATAATTGTATTTTTTTCTCAAAAGTACTTTTTTAAAAAAATTATTTTTCGGAAGAAACTATAATTTTCTGCTTTCCCGACCAATATTGCTTCTGTTTTTACTCAAAAATAAATTTTTTTCTTCTAAAAATTTAGGGGTCATTTGGTATAAAGTATAAGAAGGTTTAAGAATAGTATAAAAAATTAATACAATGTTAATATTTTGTTTGATTAGCAAATCATGTATAAGTTATTCCGGTGTTAATTTTAACGCTGGGATAACTTATATCTTGTAGAAGGCGGGCTAATTAGTACCGATGTAACTTATATCTTCCTTTTAAAAATTATGTAATTGTCATTTTTAATACAACATACCAAACAATAAATAAATAATAATTCTAATATAATTAATCTCAACATAATTTATCCTAATATAATTTATATCGATATAACTTATACCGGTAATAAATCGTATTTCTACCAAACGAATCCTTAACGAATGACGGTGGTGGAAAGTTGCAATCATACCAGCTGGGGCAATAAATGGTGAATATGGAGATCATGGCCTACATTACCTTTCTAGTTTCAGTCCCAAAAGCAATTGCGAAAGCAGATACTACTATTAATTATTAAACCGCGAGCCAACAACTCGTTTCTCTTTTATTGCTTTTGCATACAATTCCTTTCTATATTGTTCGTACATTGTTTTACCAGTGCTGGATACGTAGTAAAAAGATGCAGCATTTCCAGCAGCTGATTACAAAACATTTCAACTAATGATTGTGCGATTCTAATATTTTTAGCTTATAGTTATTAAAAACTAAGAAACTTATGGAATATTAGAATATATTGTACAGTCCTATAGTTGGTAGGATTTGATTTCCTTTATTATTGTTCAGTCCTATAGTTGGTAGGATTTAGTTTATTGTACAGTCCTATAGTTGGTAGAATTTGGTTTCTCTCTATACTCTATATATACATTTGTAAGCAATATATTTTAATGAGAAGCCTCAGACCAATGAACTTCTCCCAAAACTCTCTACATGGTATCATACGTCAGTGGCTTATCGCCAAACAAACACTAAATACATACTACCCGCCGCCGTAGCTCCTCTCATCGGAGCCCGTCGCCGTCGCCGCCGCCGCTGCACTAATCGGCAGCCCGCCGCCGCCGACCTTCTCGGTCAACCGCTTCTCTCCGGCATCTTGCCGCGCCGGTGCTGCACTAATCGGCAGCCCTCTCCAGCGCCGCGCCGCCGCTGCACTAATCGGCAACCCTCTCTCCCGCTTCTCTCCGGCATCTTGCCGCGCCGGTGCTGCACTAATCGGCAGCCCTCTCCAGCGCCGCGCCGCCGCTGCACTAATCGGCAACCCTCTCTCCCGCTTCTCTCCGGCATCTTGCCGCGCCGGTGCTGCACTAATCGGCAGCCCTCTCCAGCGCCGCGCCGCCGCTGCACTAATCGGCAGCCCTCTCTCTCTCGACGTCGATCAGCGCCTCCTCTGCCTCGCGCTTCATGGCCGCTACGACATCAAACGATCTTCTCCAGCCGATTGCCATCAATGCATCGGCTCAGATCCCACTCAAACTGGATTCCACTAATTACCTGGCGTGGAAATTTCAATTCCGAACCCTTCTTACGGGTTACGACGTCCTCGGCTTCTTCTGCTGATGTCCAAGATTTGCGTGTCCTCCGGCCCTCCATCTTGAGGGGGCATATTAGAATATATTGTACAGTCCTATAGTTGGTAGGATTTGATTTCCTTTATTATTGTACAGTCCTATAGTTGGTAGGATTTAGTTTATTGTACGGTCTTATAGTTGGTAGGATTTGGTTTCTCTATGTACTCTATATATACCTTTGTAAGCAATATATTTTAATGAGAAGTCTCAAACCAATGAACTTCTCCCAAAACTCTTTATATGGAATACCTCTTGTGTAACTAGACTCGGAAATGCATGTGGTTATTATATTCTCTTAGGGGTCGTTTGGTTTGTCTTCCTTGTACATTAATTCATATATAACCATGTATAAACTCAAGCATAACTTAATATAATATTTGATTGGTATTTTAAATCCGGATACAATGTTTGGTTGGTTTTTTTATTTTCCTATAAAATATTTCAATGTTTGGTTAGAATTTTTTCATATACCCGTACAAAATAATACTTGTTGTAATAAGGGAATCAATGTATTATTCTATACTGGGTGGAATCTGGAATAAGAACACGTGTATTAGACAATACATGGATTGAAATATTATTCTGACGAAAATGCCCTTTCATTTTATACTCAAAATTTCTTTTCTTTTTCTAACTACTAGGAACAACCAACTACTGCTTTGTGGTTTCTAACAGTGGTCAAGAGCTCACTTTTCGAATTACAGTATTACTAGATCAAATTCCAATAACTAGACGAAAAACGATAATTAGTAGATAGAAAGTCTTGTTGGAAAAAAATTAGATGATTATGGAGAATAAAATATTTAGATTGAGGCGTGTCAGGGATATTATCTTTAAGGATATTTTATTCACACCGTAATAAATAAAATTAGGCGTATTCATCAGAATTCAACAAGCTCTTCTAGTATAAACTAGGAGCAGAAACAATAAAGATTGAATAAAATAAAAGGAATTTTTCATAAAGTAACCATCTTTTAGGTCTAATTAGCCATTTATAGATATCCTTTGCTATATTACGTGTTATAGATATCTTTTATGTTTTTATACAATGTATTTCATGAATTTAAGTTGTTGTATTCATTAATACAACAAAAAAATAGGCGTAAAAACTGGAATTCCAGCTAAGTTGACATGTATTTAGCTGTATTCAAGCGGCATTAACGTTAAATACAATAATGTATCTGCGCTAAAAATGGAAGAAAATCAAATCACATGATATTCTCCTAATTTAACTCAACGAACTAAAACGGTCCCTCATTAATCTGTATTTGAAAAAATACATAATAAGATTATAGCTGAATAAAAAGAAATACGTATGAATAATACAGTTGAGTAGAACTGTATACAGTTGAACATTACAACAAAATACAACTTAATTCATCTAAATAAAACACTTGAGTACAACAAAAATACAGGTGAATACAGCTGAATAAACTCTTGAATACAATAAATTTTTTACAACTAACTTTTGCTGAATAAAATAGTTGAATATAACTAACTACAACTGAATACAGTTGTATAAAACACTTGCATACAACTAACTACTGCTGAATAAAATAGTTAAATACAACTGATTAAACCTGAACATAAGTGAATACAGATGAAATACACATTCGAATACAACTGAATACAAAAAGGCAATTTGGGCGATCTAGAGAGAGAACGGCCTTATGGCTTCACCGGCCGACGGCCAGCCATTAATTCCTGTTGGTCAGCCCCCTAAAAACTCACCCAGTAGCATCGGTAACTTCTCTGGATATCTTCATCTTCTTGGTGGTTCCTTTATACAAATCCTTCAAACTATAAGGCAGCGTCCGCTCAATCTGAGCATCCTTTCGTGGTACATTACTTGATGCACCTTCATTGGCAACATTCCTGAAAGAAGTGAAAATATCTTCACCAAACATACCCCTAGGAAAACTTGAACCACCTGCCCTTCCACCATCCATGTCTATCAAAATCAACGAATTAAACTTACCCTAAACTAATGTAATGGAGTGACAATGGAGGAGAATTAGAGAATTTGGGTGGGAAAAGAGGTATGAATCTTGGGTTGAGGGAGAAAGAGTAAAGTATATGCAAAAAGAGAGAGAAAGAACGTAGTTAGTCAATTTTATGTGAGAGAAAAGACTAAAAAGGAGAGAGAAAAATATTATTTTGCATATATGGTGCCTTAACTTAAATGTAGGATGTAACTATAATTAGATATTTAGCTGTAAAGTATAAAAGGTATTTATAGGATATAATATATTAAAGTGGCATTTATTTAAAATAAATAGGGTACTAAATTTTTTTATAAGGTGTAAAAATTTCTAAAATAAAACCCTGCACAAAGAAAAGAAAAAAGAAATTTTCTTACTTCTTTTTCTTCTATTCAAAGTGACCAAAAAAGATTTATATAGTTCAAAAAAATAATTTAAAGAAACGTTGTTGCCAGCATAATAGCCATTATGGCTATACAAATGAATAGATTTAACTTTTTTTAAAATAACATATTGAATCCCATAATAACTATTCAGCTGCCAGATTTAATTGGTAGAAATTAAAATTAACTTGATAAATATATTCAAAATAGTTAATATTATAAAGACCCCATTAAAAGAGTAAATTTGAACATGATTTAGAACGTTTCTTTTTGAGATATTAAAAATTATTTTTTCTAAAATCCCCAACATAGGTCAAAAAGAATATCACAAAATAAAATAAAATTTTGTTAGATTTTCACAAATAAGCATAATGCGTCGAATCTTGTGTCTTTTGGACTATGAACCAGACCTAGATAAAATAAGATTAAACTTACATATTAATTTGTGAAGTTTAAAACTTCTATGAACCAAGAATTCTTTTGTAAGTTTAGCGTCTTATCTATCATATTATACTCGCACAGACTTTATTGTTTGTCTCGGTATTGCGGTAATAGGCAATGCGCGCGCCTAATTTTCATGAGTGCTCTAGAAATTTTGCCACAAATTTCATAGGGGCGGTCTCACTCCACACTCATATAGGTCCATCCATCAAGGTATTTTGCAGCGCAATACACCACCTATAAAGGGCTATGAATTATTGGATTAAGAGTATAATAACTCAACCTCACATTACTTGCAGTCTTAGACTATATACACACACACTACATGAAGAGACATAATTTAATAGTGTTGTTTAATCAACTAATGACTTGTTATTCTTATATGAACCTACTTTATGGGATCTCCAATCACATAGGTTGTATTGCAATCATTTTTTATACATTTCAAATTAGCAAAAGTCTCAACCCTCAATGTTTTACTTATAAGCAAAGAATCGGCCAAATTCTTTTCTGATTACAAATAATATGTATAAAAATTTCTCTAAGCAATTGCTATATCACATTATGTCTTTAGAGAATATATTTACTCCTCCCATTGAAGGATTTATTTTCTTACAATGGCTATTGCAACTTGGCAATCACAATTCACCGGCATAATTATCGTCGGTTTAACTCAAAAAGAGTTTGCTTAATCAACCTCATCACCATACAATTTCAATATCATAACATCTAATCAAAAGGTAGTCACACAACAAGTAGCTACCGAATTAAAGATTCAGTATCATCATTGTATCCATCTAATATAATAGAAAATTCACATACAAAATACTAACTCACAGTATTTATGAAATATTCAAATGAAATAAAACTTGACTTTTATATCAGTGCCTTTTGAAACATCTTCCAACATATGAGAATTTATTTTTTTATGTATCTTCTATAGTCAAGCACCATCATAAAATTTTCTAAAATATAGCAGTAACTTTAACTTCTACAGAAATATCTCAAATCAATAGAAAGCAAATCATAATTCAATGATTTGTTCAGCACCCAAATGAATAAGAGATTTGTAATGAAATAATTTTTCAGAATAAAAAATACAACATACTTCTAATCTTCCAATACATCAATTTTTCACCACAAAAAATCTTAATTTTATAAGGCCTTATTATTATTTTAACAAATAATATTTCCTCCATTTTTTCTTTTTAGTAATATAATATATAACTCTGGACACTACGGACTTCTATATTTTGAAAAATTTTCAAGTTAAAAAAATAATTTTTTCATAACTCATAAAAGGTTCTATTCTACAAAATAACAAGTTAATAATATAACTTCTCCCCGAAGACTATTCTTCTATTTAGCTATGTCTTCAAATTCAGAAGAATATACTTAGACATACTACTAGTTTTGATGTTTTCTTATGTGACCCTTAAGCATTCGTCGACCATTGACATACATATGATATTTATGCTAAAACAAATTAGGCGAATAAAATTTACCTCACAAAATAAATTCATATTTGTTGCGGCTCGGGCCAGAACCTCTTCGTCAAAGTTGACCTGAGGCTCTGCCACTGGTGCTGCTGCTCGGGGCTGAACTGTTCCCCTACCTCGTCCCCTAGCACAGCCTCGTCCTCGGCCTTTAGCGGGAGCTGCCTGGGGCTCGGACTGCTAATCAGAAGATCAGGAAGCGCGTGTTCTCGCCAACTGCGAAAGAACATAGTAGAAATTCGATTATCATTGAGAAATAGAACCACACAACTAGAAAGAATAAATGTGAAACTTTTCCTAACTCTGTAGCCTCTGAGGTGTAGTGCGAGCTTTTCGGCAGTTCATTTTCCACCGGAATTATCGAGGTAGCTGCATGTCGTCTGCAGACCCGATATTCTCCCTCTATCTTTTACATTTATGCATTCTAGATGTACCTATGTAGTAGATTTTTGAAACCTTGTACTTAGAGGCTCAAACTTGTGACACCAGATCTAGTGGGCTATCGTTGAGATATTTCATGGTTTTCCGCAGATTTCACACATGTTATTTGAACTTCTATTGTTATTAAATTGATATTTAACTCTAATATTCAATAAAGAATTCTACATAAAAAGGGTTGTGAGTGTTTGATGGTCGAGTTTGTCTAGCATTGTATTGGGCGCCATCACAACTGGGATTGAGATCATAACAATATCATAACTTTTCATGATGGTAGACAGATTGACTATAAATTTTACAGAAAAATTCATTTCGATATGGGGAACTTACTTAAGGTTCCACTTTCCATGATATATGCCATAACATTATCAGTATGTCATAGAAGGAACTAAGAAGTAACGTATGCCTTTACGAACATGGCTCATTTTGTAATATTTCATGATTATTCACTTGCAAAAAAATTAAGAATTTACCATTCATGATCCTTATTGCATGCATGTAAATTATTGATGAGTTCAAACCACTTTATCTTAGTCTATCAAATTCACATTATTATGCTGAAGTTGGACACATTAATTCTCGAAGAAAATATAGGGAGGCGTGGATGCAAATAGAAAGCATAAAAGAATATTTTTTTGAGATCTTTTAGAATAAAGTGGGTTCTTAAGTAAATATAATTTTTTCCCTCTAATCGAATTACATAACTGCACAAAATCTACACTTACGTAGGTTTAGGCGCATGCAAATACTAGAAAAAGCATACTTAATTTTGGGGTGCAATTTACCCTCCGTAATGTGATAATGCACAAAATTGAAATAACAACTTGATTGACATTTTGTAGCTCACAAAAATAATTTCAATAAAGAGTTGTATTCTCCATGAGACCATTGTGCTAATTTAAAGTGTAGGTCTCATTTTCAGAATTAGAACAATAACTCGGATAGCGCCAAATTTGATTCTTCATAATAAAAAAATTATAAAAATATCCTTAAGATTGTTGGGGAAAAAATAGATGATTATGGAGAACAAAAGGTTTAGCTTGAGGCGTGTCAATGTAATGACATGAACGGTCATTTTGAGATCTAGCGCGTCATTCAACAGTTTGAGGCCAAGAACAGCTTCACTTCAGATATTAAGACTTGTACGCGTGGTTGGAATTGAATTCCGGGAATTCGGAGTTAATTTGAAGAAAAAACTCTCATTTCGGAAGCATTAAGTTGAAAGAATTGACTAAGATTGAATTTTTGAGTGAACGACCTCGGAATTGAGATTCGAAGGTTAGCAGGTTTGTATGATGATTTCGAACCTAAGCATATGTCCGAATCAGGTTTTGGAAGTTCCTGCAATGTTTCGGCACCTATTGTGGAAGTTGGCATTGTTGAAAGAATTTCATAAGTTTGGGTCGAAGTGCATATCAGTGTTATTAATGTCTGTTTGGGATTCTGAGTCTGGGAATATCTTCGTAAGGTGATTCTGGTGTTGGGAGCGCGAACAGAAGTGAATTCGGAGGTTCGTGGGTCATTTTGGAGTCATTTGGCTAAAGTTAGAAATTTGAAGGTTTTGGAGAAGTTTGACCGAGAGTTGACTTTTTGATACCAGGGTCAAATTCCGATTTCGAATATTGGAGTAGGTCCATAATATCGAATGTGTCCTGTATGCAAATTTTGAAGTCATTTCGGAATGATTTTGGTAAGGTTGAGACACTTAGTCTCTTTTAAGGAAGCTTAAATTGGAAAAGTCAACCAGATAATGGCTTGTGTGTTATAGTGCTCGGATGTGAGTTCTAATGGTTCGGTTAGCTTCGGGAGGTGATTTGTAATTCAGGAGCGTGATCGGAAGATGTTTTGGAGGTTCGTAATAGAAATAGGCTTGAATTAACAAAGTTGATATTTTTGGCGTTTTCTGGTTGATAGGTGAGATTTTGATATAGGGGTCGAAATGGAATTTCGAGTGTTGCAATAGTTCCATTGTATCATTTGGGACGTGTATGCAAAATTTCATGTCATTCGGACGTGGTTTTATCAAAAGAGTAATTTAGAAGATTTTGAAATTCTCAGGTTTGAATCCGATGCGAATTTGGTGTTGTGATGTTATTTTGAGTGTTCCGAAGGTTAGAACAAGTTTGAATGATATTATGTGATATGTTGGTATATTTGGTTGAGGTCCCAGTGGCCCGGGTGAGTTTTGGGTGGTTAAACGGACTTTATCTTTGGAAAAATCGCAGCTTTTTTTTAGCTTAAGTTGTGCATCAAAACAATTCTGGTGCGAGGAATTCATTTTAGAAGCTAATATCTTGCAATCTATAAGGATTCAGAAAAATTGCAAAACATGAAAGTTGTAGACCTTATATTCTAGTTTCTAGAAAGTTAAACCATTCATGATTTGAATATTCTCTCAGAACGTTATGATAGATAGAAAATGGCTAGTGGAGCAATTTCGATAGAGTTTTCTGATGCATTTTAGAAGCTCATATCTCGGATTGTATAAAGAGTTATATGGTGTAGAACCTATCAAAGGAAAGATCTTCGAGTCTAATTTCTAAATATTTAAATCGTTTGTCATTTGAATATTTCCACAAGGGTTATGGGCGTTTTAGCAGAAGGTGTACAACAAGGGAAAATATTAAGAGGATATACAACTTGCACAACGTAAGGTACAACTCGATGAAGCCTGGGCAAATTGTTTTAAACACGAGTTTTAGCTCATTTCTTTCATTCCTTTCATTTGGCTTGGACGATTTTGGAGAGCTCAAGGATGGGTTTTCACCAAGCAACACTAGGTAATTGATTTCTTACTATTTTTGAGTTAAATATGTGATTTTACATGGATTTAGACATGAAAATCAGTAGAAAAAGGTGACGTTAGAGCTTGAGATTATGAGACATTTTAGGGATGATTTGAGAGGTCAAACCAATTCCGATTTTTGAGTTCTTTATATGTACAGAAACGAAAGATGATGAAGAGAATTTTGGTGTAAAGTTTGTCCAGTTTCGAGAAGTGGGCCCGGGGCTCGGGTTTTGGTAATTTCATAATCTGTGCCCATTATTGATTGTTTTCTCTTGGGCTTCGTTTTCTTAGCATATTGTGATGTATTTGTTCTGGTATAGGATAGATTCGATGTGTGTGGAGGTCAATTTGTAAATGATATTCTGAGGGTTTGAAATTCTGGATTGCACATCGTAGTGCTATATTGAGGTGAGACACGCGCTTGATGATGAGCGCGAGGTCGTTTACTACTGGGAATTGTGACATGGTCCGTCTTGATTAATGATTCTATCGCGCATTTGACTGAAACTTATTTGTTATCGTCATGATTTGGACTGATTGTCATATTTGGCTTTGGTGTCGGTTATTTGAACACTCAGAGGATTTTCATCACTATTTCCTCACTGTTTTGACTTATTACTTGAACTTTGTCATGTTGTTTCCACTATTTTAAAACTCAGCCATATTTACTCCGTTTTGATATTTTAAATGATATTTTGGGCTGAGCATCATATTTTACTGTTGCCCGAGTGTCATGAGAGTTTTTCTGACTGAGTGAGGCCGAGGGCCTGTGTTGTGAGTATACTATGGGATCGGGCTGCGCGCTACAACAGTGTTATACTGACATTGATATGAGGCAGAGGGCCTAGATTCAATGCCACAAGATGGTTTGATATTGTGTTTGGACCGTAAGGGACCCCTCCCGGAGTCTACATACCCCCAGTGAGTGTCGTCGACGAGATATATGGATCAGACTGCATGCCGCAACGATATATGGATTGGACTGCATGTTGTAGCGGTGTTGGTACTATTCTACATGTTTACTTTATTTCATTTGTCTGCCATTATCTGTTGTTTTTGTCACTTCATGTGATATCTACCTGATTGCCTGACATTATCTGTTAATTAAGCGTTGTGCCCGATGGGCAGATTTTTGTGCTTATCTGCATTATCTGTTTTCCATTCATTTGCGTAAGAGTTGAAAAAGTCATTTTCAAAAGAGGTTTAACTAAGATAAGATGTCTTTCTAAAGATTTCATAGCTTCACTACTTTTTTCTCAAATGGTTTTACACTTCTCTACACAGCATAATGGTCTGTTTTATGTGATTTCTTACTGCTCAGTTATTATTTACCTTTATTACTCACTGAGTTGGAGTACTCACTTTACTCCCTGCACCTCGTGTATAGATGCAGGTATTTGTTCACCCGGTAGCGGATTTTGAGCTGATCGGAGGTTAAGTTATCAGAGATTAGCTAGGTGAATACCAGCGTTCGCATCACCACATTTCTTCCTTTTGTTTATCAATCCTATTTTGTATATTTCAGGCCCCATAGTTGTATTTATACTCCAATGGATGCTTGTGACTTGTGACACGCCGGTGTTGGGTTGTATTCCGCACTTTATAAATAGTCTTTTGTATAGATTGTGGTTATTTAATCATGCTAAAATTGTTTATTAATATTAACTGGTCTAAAAAGGTGAAATGGGTTGGTTGGTTGGCCTTGTCTTCACGAGAGGCGCCATCACGACCGTATTGGGATTTGGGGTCGTGCCAAGTTGGTATCAGAGCCTAGGTTACCTAGGTCTCACGAGTCCTGAGCAGGGTTTGGAAAGTCTTGCAGACTGGTACGGAGATGTCTGTACTTATCTTCAATAGACTGCAGAACCTTTAGGAAAACTTCCACATTCTTGAATTCTTATCGTGCGTCATTGATTCAACTTGAAATGTAACTCTTGAAATTCCTTCCACGTGTTCGTATGCGCACATGAACGCTCAGTATCAGATGTACATCAATGGGTTGTTTTTCCCTGATCGAGGGGCGAATGTGATTTTCTATGTGTTGAGGTTGGGCCAGTCTGGAGGATATGAGGCCGGATTTTGCCTGCAACTTGAGCACCAAGGTGTTGATTGTGTGAGCATGTGTATCTGGATTTATATGTTCGATAGTGTCCCTATCAAGGGAAGTGATGACTGGATAACAACGTGATGAGTATGATGTGGTTGTGAGATATGTTCAGATTGTTTGAATGTGGCAAAAAAAAGGTTACTTAAGGGTAGAAAGAACTATTATGTGCTTGATTTTCATCTTGATTTGATGTATAGCCCCGAGTTATGGGGGTGTGAAGAATCTTTTCCTGTTGTCTGGTTGGGAAGCGAAGTATGTTTCATATCGTGATATGGGTTTAGACCCAGGAAGACTAAGTTATTGTGTAATAGTTATGATTATGGAAGGGGTAAATAGGGATATCAGTTTGAGGCGAAGCAGGTGGGTTATCTCATGCGGATTGTTCTGAAGTTTATGTGATCCTTATGACATTTATTTGGGAGATCTCTGTTACCAATGGAGGATATATGTTACAATTGAGTCTGAGTTGCATAAGAGAGTAGGCATGTCTGTTACGTGGATGAATGCGAGGTTTGCAGAATATTTAATGTACCAAATGGTCTGTGTTTCATGAGCATATGAAGGACTGAGTTTAATTTCACTATGGTATTATGGAGGTAATAGAGTATATGCATTATGAGTTATGGTGTGCTTTGGTCTATGGCCTTGAGCCAAGTGGGGGAGTCTATTATTGCTTAGTTGATTGCACAGGTATGTGCTATGTTGGTTCCAGTTTGAGGCGTACTGGAAAATCAGTTATGGACTACGGAGATTGATACCGAGGGTGGCTCGAGTAAAGGAAATTTTTTGGACAAAGGTCATAGTATGCTTCATAGGTGTGAGAATCACGGAATGTCTTGAGATGTTGATGGTAAAGGATGCTCGGTACATTGGACAGGAAGTTGCTTGATTGTATTAAGGTGAGGCTACACTTAGGAATGCTAACGAGGCAGGTTGTTCGGTTCGTTTAATCAGGCTAACCGCGTTTGAGTAGAGTGGATGACTCTCGATAATGGTTCCAATGTGTTCGAGATTGTACATGTAAAATTGGAAATTTTCAAGTGTATGATTCGGCACGAAACTGAGGGTTGCATGGGAGGGTGTCAAGACTTGTGTCATTTCTATATTAATTATGGGATTCATATATATATCAGTGATAGAAAGGTAATGATTCCGGATTCACAGGATGTCTCATCGGGGTATGTATTTTGAACGTGGTGCTTTTGGGAATATTTAAGGAAGTATTCAGCGACTTATGAGCTTTAGACAATGTGGTTTTATGCTTGGGTCTCGTGTGGTGAGTCAGGGTCGAGGATAATGATGTGATAGCAGGACCAAATATCAAGTCGAAGGTAAATTCAGAGGAACTTGCATAGATGGGATAGCTTGGTAGTAGGTTGGCTCGGCATGGGAAATGATGTGATGAGTTCTTTAGGTGCTTATGAGGTAAAGAGTTTCTACAAGTGTTTCGTTACAATGCTCTTGAGTTTTTGTAACTACGTAGCTTGGTTGAGTTAGAAGGATTTAGTCCTAATAGTTTAGTCTGTGGAAATGGGGTTCAGAGAGTTCTTGATGATCTCTGCCACGGTTAGAGATGCTTGTTTTCTACGAGCATGAGGAGCATGGAATGTGTAGTGATTTTCTTCAAGATGGGATCAATAGAAAGTTCTTGGTTAGTTAGTATATAGTTGCTAGTGGCTCAGAAGGGATATAGAGTTCTTATGTGTTTGTCCCAGCTAGGATAGTTTTCCTTGTCTGTTATAAGAGGAAGTGGGTTATTATGGACCTAGGTAAAGCTATTAGCCTAGTTTAGTGTAAGCGGAAACGGCTTGAAGTGTGTGAAAGGATTTAAACAAACTTATGGGGCTCATATGAGTCATATGTGTTCATTTCAGTATAACGCTCCTCAAGGATGGGTGTTGGAATATCAGATATTGTTCTGTCATCGCCAAATTCATGTATATTATGATTGTGCCGCGTGAGTTGTGAAACGGCTCGATAGATTCCTATGTGTTGAGTCTTTGTGTAGTGATGATGTTATGTGAGAAGGCGAGCTCTTGATTCAGAGTATATATATATATATCGCACCACAGTTGTGCTCGAGTTTTGTAGCGTATGGCTCTATCAATCTCCCTTGGATGGTATTATGCGCTTAGCGTGCTTGCGACCAATATTCGGTAAATTGTAATGGTGAGACATTCAGCCCCGTGTATATCTCCTTATGTGAATTTTATGATGGGATCGAGTGGCACGTCACCACGGGTATGTTATTTGTATTGGGTTGCACGCTGCAACATGTGAGACTGTTGCAAGAGTTGAGTAGTCCCTTCCTAAGTCATTTCCTTATGCATCATGTTCGAGTTGAGGCCTATTGGCGCATTGTGTCATCATGTGAGACTGTTGGTCATGCCTGGGGTGACTTATTGCTTGAGCAGTTCATACTGGAGAGACAAAATTATGGTATCAAAGATCAGTACAATAAGACTATGTAGAAAATTACCATTGTTTGGTTCGTAATGAGATAATGATTTTAGTCAAGAGGAAAGATTCGATATTTAGTTAGCTTTGCAGTTGGTTAGAAATTTCTACACATCTCCTCCATTGTGGTAGTATCGCTAGCATTATAGCAGGATGTATGTATCGCTAGCTTTGCAGTTGGTTAGAAATTTCTACACATCTCCTCCGTTGTGGTAGTATCGCTAGTATTATAGCAGGATGTATGTATGTATGTACCTTATTTTATATTTATATATATACATATCATAAGGTGCATTGGGAGTATCAAATTCGTGAATTTTGGCTATTAAGGTTCTGGGGTGTCATTGTGGTTAGATAATGAATTATGCAATGCATGGTGCTAATTCAGCAAATGTATGCAGTCATATTTTGGCACATAGTGTGGTAGTTGATAAGGTGTTTATATATTGGAAACATGTATGGCAGATGATTTCAGATGTTGAAAACCTAGTTCTAAGGCCCATATTCCTAAATAAAAGAGGATATCTTCATAATTGTCCGAGGAAGTGTACTCAAATGGGTTATGGTAGCACGGGCAGGTGCATGAGGTATTAAATAGTGATTTCAGATAACTCCAAAGCAGTTCTTAGCACGTTCGAGGACGAACGTATGTTTAAGTGGGAGAGAATGTACGACCCGAACAGTCATTTTGAGCTTTGGCGCGTCGTTCAACAGTTTGAGGCCAAGAGCAGCTTCACTTCAGGTATTAATACTTGTACGCATGATTGAAATTGAATTCTGGGAAATTCAGAGTTTATTTGGAGAAAGAATTCTTTCGGAAGCTTTAAGTTAAAAGAATTGACTAAGATTGAATTTTGAGTGAACGACCTCGGAATCGGGATTCGAAGGTTCCACCAGGTTCGTATGATGATTTTGAACTTGGGCATATGTCCGGATCGGGTTTTGAAAGTTTCAAAACGTTTTGGCACCTATTGTGGAAGTTGTCATTTTTGAAAGAACTTCATAAGTTTGGGTCAAAGTGATATTAGTGTTATCAATGTCCTTTTGGGATTCCGAGTCTAGGAATAGCTCCGTATGGTGATTCTGCTGTTGGGAGCACTAGCGGAAGGGAATTCGGAGGTCCGTGGGTCATATTGGAGTGATTTGGCTAAACTTAGAAATTTGAAGGTTTTTGAGAAGTTTGATCGAGAGTTGACTTTTTTATATCGGGGTCGGATTTTTATTTTGGAAGTTGGAGGAGGTCCATAATATCGAATGTGACTTGTATGCAAAATTTGAAGTCATTCCGGAATGATTTTGGTAAGGTTTGAGACAATAAGTCTCTTATAAGGACTCTTAAGTTGGAAAAGTCAACCGGATGTTAACTCATGTCACTCGGACGTGGTTTGGTGGGTTTTTTATCAAAAGAATAATTTAAAAGATTTTGAAATTCTCAGGCTTGAATCCGATACAAATTTGGTCTTGTGATGTTGTTTTGAGCGTTCCGAAGGTTGAAACAAGTTTGAATAATGTTATGGGATATGCTGGTATGTTTGGTTGAGGTCCCAGTGGCCTCGGGTAAGTTTTGGGTGGTTAAACTGACTATTTCATCTTTGGAAAAATCGCAGATTTTTTTAGCTTCAATTGTGCACCAGAAAATTTCTGGTGCAAGGAGTCCATTTTGATAGCTCATATCTTGCAATCTATAAAGAATAAAAAAAATTACAAAACACAAAAGTTGTAGCCCTTATATTCTAGTTTCCGGAAAGTTGAACCATTCATGATTTGAATATTCTCTCGGAACATTATGATAGATCGAAAATGGCTGGTAGAGCAAATTCGACAAAATTTTCTAATGCACTTGAAGCTCATATCTCGGATTATATAAAGAGTTGTATAGTGCACAACCTATCTAATGAAATATCTTCGAGTCTAGTTTCTAAATCTTAAACCGTTTGTCATTTGAATATTTTCACAAGGGGTTATGGGCGTTTTAGAAGGTGTACATCAAAGGAAAATGTTAAGAGGATGTACAACCTGCACAGCGCAAGGTACAACTCGATGAAGCATGGGCGGATTGTTTTAATCACGAGTTTTAGCGCATTTCTTTCATTCCTTTCATTTGTCTTGGACGATTTTGGAGAGCTCAAGGAGGCACCAAGCAACACTAGGTAATTGATTTCTTCCTATTTTGTGTTAAATGTGTGATCTTGTATGGATTTTGACATGAAAATCAGTAGAAAAAAGGTGGTGTTTGAGCTTGAGATTATGAGAGATTCTAGGGATTATTTAAGGGGTAAAACGAACTCCGATTTTTGAGTTCTATATATGTACGGACTCGTGAGATGATGAAGAGCATTTTTTAATAAAGTTTGTCCAGTTTCGAGAAGTGGGCCCGGGGCTCATGTTTTGGTAATTTCCATATTTGTGCCCGTTATTGATTGTTTTTACTTGGACTTTGTTTCCTTAGCATATTATAATGTATTCGTTCTGGTTTTGGATAGATTCGATGTGTGGGGATGCCGATTTGAGAGGAAACGGCGTCGCGAGCTAGAGATTTCGTCGGTTCAAGGTGAGTAATGATTGTAAATGATATTCTCAGAGTTTGAAACCCCAGATTGTACATCGTAGTGCTATATTTAGGTAAGACACATGTTTGATGATGAGCATGGGATCGTTTACTACTGAAAATTGTGACTTGGTCCTTCTCGATTGATGATTTTATCGCGTATTTGACTGAAATTTATCTGTTATCATCATGATTTGCACTGATTGTCATATTTGTGCTTCCTGCTAATTATTTGAACCCTCCGGGGATTTTTATCACTATTTCTCACTGTTTTGACTTATTATTTGAACTCAGTCATGCTGTTTTCCACTGTTTTACAACTCAGCCTATTTACTATGTTTTGATACTTGAAATGATATTTTTGGCTGAGCATCATGTTTTACCGTTGCACGAGTGGCATGAGAGTTTTTCTGACTGAGTGAGGCCGAGGGCCTATGTTGTGAGGATACTATGGGATCGGGCTGCGCGCTGCAACAGTGTTATACTGACACTGATATGAGACTGAAGGCCTAGATTTGATGATAAGAGATGGTTTGATATTGTGCTTGGGCCGTAAGGCGCCCCTCCCGGAGTCTACACACCTCTAATGAGCGCCATCGACAAGATATATGGATCGGGTTGCACATCGCTGTAATATATGGATCGGGTTGCACGCCACAACGGTGCTGGTACTATTTTATGTGTTTACTTTATTTCATTTGTCTTCCATTATCTGTTGTTTGTGTCACTTCATGTGATATCTACCTGATTGTCTGGCATTATTTGTTATTTTGAGTGTTGTGCCCGAGGGACAAATTTCTGGGCTTATCTGCATTATTTGTTTTGCATTAATTTGCATAACCGTTGAAAAAGTCATTTTCAAATGAGGTTTAAACTGAGTTAAGATGTTTTTCTAAAGATTTTACAGCTTCATTGGTTTTTTTTTCTCAAATGGTTTTACACTGCTCTATACAATATAATGGTCTGTTTTACGTGATTTCTTACTGCTCAGTTATTATTTACCTTTATTACTCACTGAGTTGGAGTACTCACTTTACTCCTTGCACCTCGTGTGCAGATGCAGGTATTTATTCACCCGCCAGCGTATTTTGAGCTGATAGGAGGCTAAGTTTCAGAGTTTAGCGAGGTGACTACTAGCGCTCGCAGCACCACATTTCTTCATTTTGTTTATCAGTCCTATTTTGTATATTTCAGGCCCTGTAGTTGTATTTATACTCTAATAGATGCTCGTGACTTGTGACACCCCGGTGTTGGGATGTATTTTCCGCACTTTATAAAAAAATCTTTTGTATAGACTGTGGCTATTTAATCATGCTAAAATTATTTACAATTAACTATTCTGAAAAGGCGAAATGAGTTGGTTGGATGGCCTTGTCTTCGCGAGAGGCGCCATCACGACCGGATCGGGGTTTGTGATCGTGACAGTCAAAGACACTGTCCTTAAGGATATTTTGCCCACATTGTAATGAATAAAATTAGACATATTCCCCGAGATTCAACAAACTCTTCTAGTATAAACTAGGAGCAGAGATAACAAAGATTGAATAAAATAAAACCCAGCACAAAGGAAAAAAGAAAAGATATTTTCTTACTTCTTTTTCTTCTATTCAAAGTGACCACAAAAGACTTACATAGTTAAACAAAATGATTTAAAGAAACGTTGCCAGCATAATAACCATTATGGCTATACAAATGAATAGCTTTTTCAAAACTAACATAAAGAATTCCATAATAGCTATTCAATTGTCAGATTTAATTGGTAGAAATTGAAATCAAACTTGATATTATCCATTATAAAATATTAAAGAAATATATTTAAAATAGTTAATATTATAAAGACCCAATTAAAAGAATCAAAATTGGGACCAGATCGCTTTCGAATGAGGTTCAGGAAGAATTACAAGAACTCTATTCAAGACAGAATACTAACCTTTAGGTAAATCTTAAACCACGATGCTCCTCACAACTTTTCAATACGGTCACCTGCCTAAACGAGTTTACGAGCACCACCGGTTAGGATATCCTAACCAAGATTTACTGTCGCGGTTAGTAACTATGGTCTGTATAGTTCTTAACCTAACACTTTATAGGGGTGAGATAGTTCATTTTGAGCAACAAAGCATGATTTGTAAATAACCTTTGAATACTAAGCTTAACACTTACCTGTTTAGCCTACCATTTAGGCTAACAGTACTTCAAATATTGTAAAGAGAGAGAGAAAGAGAGAGAGAGAGAGGGAGAGAGAAAGAGATAGTAGAACAATACCAGAGACCGGCTGTTTGTGGCCAAGTGGCCTTTTCTATTTTTATTTCCGAACTTAAATTATTACAAAGAGATTTTTACAAGAAAGTGGAGAGAGAAACTAGAGAGAAGTCAGAGTATTGGCTTCCGCTTGCCTTCTCCTAAACTGAATTGATCCTTATATAATGGATCGCTTCACTACTAAACAAATAGAATTCGCCGATAAAATAATTTACAATGGTGGCCTATAAAGAAAATAAGATCTCACATTATTTCAAACGGACAATATACTTTATAAAAGTAGATTCCTCATAATAGAGGGGTCCGTCTCTTTATTAAAGTCGTTTATCTTATTACCCCGGTAATTGTTCTATGGGGCCTTCAATAATTTAAGCTTTACCTTTTCCTTTTTTGTGTTTTTTCTCTGAAAATTCTTCACCACTTTCCTTCAATTTTGTAAAGAAATCATCGATTTCATCGATATTAACTTCCGTACCTGAAATGCTTTGAGCTTTCCCTGCTGCACATATGTCTTCATCGGAAGTGTTACCCATAGAGGCCATTGATATGTCATCACTGACTTCTGTCCCGAAATTCTTAGCTAAGTCTTTCTTTATTTCCTCGAAGTATGAAGCGAGGATTTCTTTCTTAGATATGGCTCGTTTCTTCATTTGAAGACTTCTAGTAATCATCTCAAATGGACTTATTTTGTCCTTTGCAGCATTTGCTCTGTCTAATTTCATATAGGTTTCTATCTTGGTCTGAATATGTTGAATTAATTCTTCACCAAAATAGTTTGCCTTGGGTGTCTATTTGGAGTAATTTGGTCCCGAATTTATTATAAAAGATTCTATAAAGGCAAGGAACTCCTTCATCGATATAATCAGTTTGAACATCCCATTTCATTATCTAGGGAATTGAAAATTCTATGAAAAAATACATCGATGCAATACCATCATAAAAGATATTATCTTTTTGCAATGAAATAATCTTGGGAGATATGTCTATCCACTGAGTATATAAACTCTTATATAGAGGATGAAGTATTTTCAATGATGGACCATATAATTTTCATCATTTAAAAAATCAATTTGGAATATGTTGACTGTCCATATTGGAGCAGATTTTAATAAACCATGAGTGTTTTCTATTAGAATTCTCATAAATAAAAGTTTTACTAAAAATTTCTATATAGTCCCAATTATTGAATTTGACGGAGACTTTCTGATCAGGATGTGTATATTCTCGATCCTTTAGGGTACTCATTCCCCATTTATATGAAGGTATAACCTTTTTGATAATGAACTTTGAAAAATTATAAATTTTTCTTGTCTTTTTTGGATAGAAGTGTACAATTTCAGTTGATCCTATTGTTGAGAGTATAATATCATAATGCATCCTGTATTTGTAAGCAGGAGTAGCGTATGACGCTGTATCAAAATACCTGGTCATTAGTTGCCAAGGGTTATCCTTCCATTTAAGGTCGGATTGTCCCAAAAGAATTATTAACTTTTTTGTTTCTTTTTTGTTATAACCCTCCACTTCAATTGGTATTTTTTCACGATTGGATTTACTTTTGAAAGTTCTTTTTTCATTTTTTTTATAAATAATCAAGATTTTCATTATTGTCTTCTGCTATAACTGAGGAATAAGATGGTGTGTTGGATGAACTATCTTCATTCTTTTTTGATTGTATGAAATCCATGAATTCTTAGTACAAAAGGTGATTGGTATTACCTCCTGCTATATTAGCAGCTATTAGCCTTTGATTTCCCGTTTGAGCGAGAATATTATTCTCTCTACTATTAGTAGAAGCTATTTATCTTCCTCGACCTCGATGAGGCTTGTATGTAGGTCTCTTAATCTATCAAACCAAAAATTTAGTTAAGATATAGATTCTAAATATCTTCAAAATTACTATCAGATTCATAATCATGAGTTGAAAATTGTTCATCCACAATATCATCTATAATTTTATCAATTATAAGACTTTGTAAGTCCCGACATAATTTAACCACTTTTAAAATAGTGATTAATGTTTCTTCGTCGAAAAATATTGTGCATGAATTCATGATTAAAGTATATTGAAGAGAGAACTTATAAATTCAAATATTCTCTTATAAGAAAATCAGGAAGGGAATTATCATACCCTTTTTAATATATTATGTCAAAATCAAAAGGGGCTTGCCATCTTGCAAATATTTGTTTAGAAATATCATGCTTAAAATCTTTATTAAAGATAAAATTTGCAACTTGAAAATCAGTCTTAATAAGAAATTTTTGATTATATAAATCAGTTTGAAATTTCATAACACATTTGACAATAGCAAGAATTTCTTTAGCTACAGTCGCATATTTTTTTTGGGAGTTATTCCATTTTCCAAAATAAAACTGGACCAAATATTCTTGTTTATCTAATGGCGAATATTGTTTTAAAATTCCGCCACAACCAATATCAGAGGCATCTGTTTCTACTATCTTTGCCCAAGTAGGATTGTCTAGAGTTAAACAAGGGAGGTTGTGAACCTTTTGTTTAATCTTTTTGACTAATTCAGTATGACTATCAGTCCATGCTTTGGGATTTTTTTTAGTCTATCATAAAAAAGTGCAGTGTCCTGGGCAAGGTCCTTTATAAAAGGAGAAATATAATTCAGGCTTCCAAGAAATCGCTGGAGCTGGGTTATATCAGTAATTATATGAGGAAATTTAGAAGCAAATACAATACTTCTATTGATACGAATGATCCTACCTTTTTCAATGTTATGACCAAAAAATC
Organism: Nicotiana benthamiana; assembly: GCA_034376525.1. Classification (NCBI taxonomy): domain Eukaryota; kingdom Viridiplantae; phylum Streptophyta; class Magnoliopsida; order Solanales; family Solanaceae; genus Nicotiana; species Nicotiana benthamiana. The sequence continues at coordinate 9,162,003 of CM067325.1, forward strand.
TAACAGAAGTTTGAAAAATCATCATTTTTGATTTTGATATAACCAAACCATTTTGAATAACAATCTTTTAAAATAAATCTAAATGTTTAAAATGAGATTTTATATTTTTTGAAAATACTAAAATATCATCAATATAAACAATTATGAAATCTGGATAAGGAAGAAAGACATCATCATATTTTTTTGAAATTCAGAGGGAGCATTTTTCAAACCAAAAGGCATATCATTCCATTTGTGTTGTCCCATTGGCACATTAAAAGAAATTCTATCTATCCAATTCAAATATCTGTATTTGTCAATAACCTGATTTTAAATCAAAATTTGAAAATATAACGGCATTATGTAGTCTATCAAGCAAATATTTTTTATTGGGAATAGGATATCTAATCCATTTCAAAACCTTATTGAGAGGTTTATAGTTTATAACAAATCTATGAACTCCTCGATCCTGTTCAGCATGCTTGTTTACATAAAAAGCAGTACAAGGCCATTTGGACTTTGAGGGTCTAATCAAATCCTTTTGTTGTAAAGAAGTAATTTCTTTTTTGCACAACTCTAAATATTCAGAGTTCATTTGGCAAGGTCTGGCCTTGGTAGGGATAATATCCTCCGAAAATCTTCTTCATAAGGAAGACTTATGATATACTTTTTTCTACTCCAAAATTGATTTGGGTGGTCACCACAAATAGAGGCAAAAAACTATATTTTTAGAAGATTTATTTTCTCTATTAACTTAGGGTTCTTTAAATCTTGTTCAACTGTAATTGAACAAATTTCATTTTTCAAAAATTCAATTTGATTTATTTTAGAAGAAATATTACTAAAAAATTTCATTTAGAAATTGTTCGACAGGCTGGGTTGTAAAATCAAAAGTGATGCTCTTACCATCGTAAGTACCGGTAAAGCTTTTCGTATCGCAATATAAAAAAGGCATCAATTTCATATAAAATGAGTCACCTAGTATTACCTCCTTGTCAATATCTTTTACCAAAACAAAAATTTTCAGAAATACATATATCATGTTGGCAAATGTAAGCTTTAGGTAAGTTTTATGAAATACCCATTGAATTACCACTGGCATTTTTTAAAGGATGAGTGATTTTATGGAAATATCTGGAGGGTATTACTCATTCTTTTACACAATTTAAATCTGCTCCACTGTCAAATAACTCTTTTTAAAAACTGCAGTCTATTAAAGGAGTTATTTTTATCAAAACATTTTGGGTGATAAACTATTGGAGTTTTTCCAGAACTTCGTCTTCAGAAAAATCTATGGCTCCAAGCAACTTATTACCTGTATTTTCTTCATAGGTACTGGCAGTTGTATTTAACTCAGTAATCTTAATACTATGATTATCAATTATACTAGAATTTTCCAATCTGAAAATTCTTTCATCTAAGGCTACATTTGAAGCTTTTAGTTCCGAGATTTTTTTCTTGAGATAATTTATCTTAGTACTTAGATCTTGGACTATAGCCATCCTTTCATGCAGGGATTTGCTTTTTACCATTTTTCTGATTTCAGACATAGTGTAAGGTCCTTTTTTAGATTGGATTTATTCCACCTTTGTTTCTTCCTCTGGATTAGAAGGAAGCTTGTCAATAAGATGAGACTTTAATTCAGGGTCTTTAATAACCCTTAAAAGATCAAGTATGTTATCATTTGACAAAATATTGATCTTTAAATCTCTAAAGTGGGAATAAATGTTAAAATTTGCATCGTCAGTATTACAACAATGATTCGAGCATTCTCCCTTATCACATGACTCTTGCTCTTCTCCAGAAGATGAAGTATAACTTTCTTCATGAAGAACCCTGAGCTCTTCACTTGTTGATGACCCATCTTCCTCATTTTCAGATATTTCCGGGGAAGAATTTAAAAGAATCTTATATAAAGAATCTTTGATGTGATCATCTAAGTCAAGTTCTTTGATTTTATCCTTAACCTTAAAATACTTAGCAAATTGGCCTAATCTTCCACATTTATAACAAGCCTCAAGATTTTTTGATTTAACAAAACGCTTCCTGGCTTTATGAAAAACCTTTCTTCTTTGGGTCTTTTCATGCTTTTTGCAGACGAATCCTTAGTTCTTTTGAAATCGTTTTTATTATGGGATTTCTTTCTATTAGAAGGCATATATATAGCGAACTGTTCACAAAATTCGCCCAATTATTGTCTCTTAGTGAGGCGATGTTTCTTAATTTGTTGGTTTAGCTTCATACCATTACATAAAACTAAGCCTTCCTGAGTGCATACACTAATCAATTTACCATATGAGTAAGTATCATAATTGATACTCATCTCTGTACCTCTAAGGACCTTTCTAATCCTTTCAACAAATAAGGGAGGGAGTCCATCTATAAATTTGGACTTCTAATGAGTACTATTACTCTCTGGTAATTCCATCACTCTGGATAAGAAAACATCTTTATACCATCTGAAAGATGTAAGGGCCTGACACCTTAGGTTCAAGAGTATTGTTCTAATGGTCTCACTATTATCAGACCATCTTTCTAGAAAAATATTCTATAACATTCATGACTAAAGAATAGACTGAATTTTGTACAGTCTTTTCTTCTTTAGTTTTGGTGGCATTGATTATTTGATGCCTTTGGTCATGAGTGAGATAATTATTCCACCAGTTTTTGAGTTGATCAGTAAATCTGGCAATAATCATTTCTGCAATTACCCTATCTGAATTTTTATTAACTTTACAGATTGTACTGTATATAAGCATTCTATGTACTGTAGTATAGATTTGTCTTTCAGCAAGACCATCTATATTCCACTCATATATATCTGACCCACTATATCCTTGGTGGTAGTGGTCATCGGCATGTTCTTCTATTAGGACATCTTGAGGGGTTTGTCTAGGATAATAAAACATTCTTTGGTAAGGTTTGTCAGCATATTTTTTAAAGATTTTATTAATCTCATCTTCTACTTGTAATCCTTTACCTTTATCTCGTTAATGCTCTAGCGTTAAGGGACTAGCCCTAAATTCTCCAAACTTCTTATTAAGAAGTTCTTCTAAATCGTCAAGACCTTTTAATTTAAAGTCTTTGACCTCAGGGTATGGTTGGATACTTGTAGTAGCGATTTGCTCTTTATCTAGTATCCTTATGTTGGATTTTTTGGACTTCAGCTATAAGCTTGTCTAATTTTTTATGAATTTTAATAACTTGATCACCCAAAATACTAACATACCTATTAGTATAATTATTTTGAGTGAGCATAGTATTCACATTCTTTGCTGTTATAGCAGCAACATCATTTTCAAATATTTTTAAAAAAGCAGTGCAATAAACAATTTTGTCTATTTCCCCTATGTGAAAAGATTATTGGGGTGGGAAAATAGAATTAAAAATATTTCCGTTGGTGAGCTTATAATCTCTCTCTAACATAGAAATATAGTTATAAACACGTTTAGACATAAACCAAGGGACAAAAGCAATAATTTTATTTTTCTTGCTAATATGCTCATAAAAATTATGTCTAAAAAATTGTATCAATTCACTAGTCATGTTTTCATGAAATCACTTTTTGAAAATAGCACATTTGGGTTTTAAAAATTCTTCTAAAATTATTTTTCTTGCCGGTGAACCCGAACTAAAATTTATTTGGGTTTCAACAATCATTAACATCATTTGAAAAATCTAATTCGGATGCAGTGGGTTCAAAGTCTGAATTAATCTTGACTATTATCAATATTGATATTGATATTATTAATCCTATTATTTTCTCTAATTTGGGATGTGGAAGCTGTAGATGGAAAGTCTACCGCATAATCAATTGGAGAGATATATGAAGAGTTTGATCTTGTTAACCTAGATGATGAACTGATATTATCAATTTGGATAGGTTCATTGAACCTAATTTTAATTGTGTCATATGAGGTTTATTCTATTTCTGTAACCTCAGTATTACTATTGTTTTGAGGGGCAACTGCTTCCTCTATGTCCCATTCCCTGAGAAAATCAATTTCATCCCATTTGATAGGTCTTCTGGTTGTTACTTTGGATTTTTCAAAGTTGGTTTCTATAAGAATAGTTTCGTTTTTGAAATCCATCATTTTGCACATGGGATTCAGAGTATACAAAGGTTTAAAATAAATTTTATAACAAATACATATAACTTATGTACCATGCATATAATCATAACCATGTAGTTTAATGCTAAGTATTAAAGCATTTAAAGAATTCTCATCATTAAGAGAAATTTGCGAATTGGGATAAACATTAAAATATACTGGGCCATATGCCAAACTGGTTTGCGCAATCCCTATAAGAGACTTTTTTCAGTTCTGGTTCTGCCGTCTCCGAGAGCTACTATAAAGCTTTCAGGTAAGCCTCTTAAAGTTAGCGACTTAAAGGCGACTTATATTAAGCCTATATGTATGAACCTATGTGAATCCTTATAAGGGGAAAAATCACTTTTAGATAATAATCTGAATGTAGCATGGTCACTATCTACAGTTATAGTCTCTTCAGTAGATTTAACTGCTTGTTTTAAACCTATTTTTTAAAGGTTCCCAACTGGTATATTACCTTAGGTTTGATTAAGGGTATAGTCCACTTATTAAGTAGATCTAATTGTTGTGGCAATTCATATTCTTCTTTCCTACTGTTTTTAACAGTAGTTTTCTTCCTAATCATATTCATTAGATAAATAGTGTTAAACTTAATTTCTCAGGTTTTACTCACATGGCTCTGATACCAAAATTGGGACCGGATTGCTTTCGAATGAGGTTTAGGAAGAATTACAAGAAATCTATTCGAGACAGATTGCCAACCTTTAGGTAAATCTTAAACCACGATGCTCCTCACAACTCTTCGCTATTCAAAATAATTAATGTTATAAAGACCCAATTAAAAGAATGAATCTAGATATAATTTAGAACATTCCTTTTTTAGATATTAAAAATTATATTCTCTAACAAATTTTAAGTCGTGACAAACTTTTTCCTTCTCAATTAAGTGAACGGCTGACGACTTTTGTTGCTATCCTTTTTCGTATCACACAATACTCTCCTAATAAGAAATAATCGGTAACAGACCTAGGATTTTGAGCTCGTTGTATTTAATTTCTTTTATGTAAAGTTACAATACATCATATAAGTACACAACTAGCTGAACACGCCGACAAGAAAGTGAAGAAGAAAACTCATATTAATGTTATGGTTATGGACACTGTAAACTTATAATGAAAATGCAATTGGCAAAAAAAAGAAGAAAGATTGGCGGATTTTACCTTTATGAAGGAACTCTTCTCTTTAAAAGGGATCAAACTTTGAGATATTTTTCAAAATGATTTTTTTTCTTTGCTATAGAGAATTAGGTAAATTAAACTAAAAACTTAAAGTTAATACAAAGGTTAGAAAAAAAGAAAAAGAAATAGTATTGGGTTAAGAAATTGTGCTTGAAAAATAAAAATAAAAAAACCTAATTGAGAAGATATCTAAAAATAATAATAAAAAGAAGAAGAAAGAAAATAGCCCAGAATATAAGGAAATTGCTATAAAACAATAAAAGAACAAGAGCAATATTGCAGAGAAAGAGAGAGAAAATTCTTATTGAATTTTGGGGTGATTTACAATAAGGTAAGACCTCTCTATTTATAGGAGGAAAAATGACTTAGCCTCAAAGTAAAACTCTCTACAAGATAGACATTCAGTCTAATTAGAATTCTATTCTTAACACTCCCGCTTGAGTGTCTACTCAATAAGTAATGTGCCTCATTAAAACCTTAACTAAAATAAAACCCAATGGGAGAAAAAATTCTAGAAAAGGAAAAAGAGCACACACGTTTAGAAATGTGCCTATTGGTTGCCTCGTTAAAAACCTTGCAAGGAAAACTCAGTGGGACAAAACCTTGTAAGGGAAAAAAAGTACAACGTGCATTAACTCCCCCTGATGAGAGCATCAATTCACATCCTTGAGCCTTCGCATTCCAATCTTGTGCACCATCTTCAAGAGATCGTTGGTAGAGATTTGATAAATAAATCAGCCATATTAACTATAATGAATATTTGCACCTTGAAATCATAACTCGTGATAGATATATAATGTCTTCACAAATATCGTCGAATGTCTCTTCAATATTTTCATAGAGGTATCCTCGCTATCACATTATCATGCTTATAGTTATAGCAAGATATATTTGTGCATAAATTGCATTAAGGAAGTGGTACCTCAAGATCAAGAATTGTATATGCTTCAAGCAACTTAAATCCTTCATTGATTGTCATATAAGTCATATAGTAGACTTTAGATACATATCAAGTTTTCATGTCATGCTAGACATATAAGATATCAAAAACTGATTGCACATACCATTGACTTTATACTTTCAAGTATTTGAAATACATGTCCAAAACTACATGCCTTTCATATGGAATCAATTCTACTTGAATTATATCTCTTCCATTTGGCCAATACTTTTGTGTCTATATTCGATAGACTTAAGATCCTCATCTATACTTAGCGCTATGATAGATGCCGTCGACAAACATGTTATGTTGGTTCCAATAAATTTTTATAAAGACATAACATAGAGATCTCTTCATTCATATATTCAGGTACCTGAATCTCTCATGAGATTTTATGAAGTGTTATGTTATGTGACCTTCTAGATCACTTGCCTCCTTTATTATGATCACTTTGATCATTTGCTCATCTTCTTTATCAAGAAGTTCTATTTGAAACTGATTTGTCTATACGCTTTAAGCGTAACATAGATTTTGTCATTCTAGGACTTAATATGAGCATTTGCATTAAGAATATAGTTACTTTCTTTGGGTCAATAAATGCATATGGCATGCTTTGCAATATGTTGCAAATGAATTATCTTTTTATGAACTTCAAGTTCATATTATCCTATTCGAGGATCTTGATATACAAATGATAATCCATTCGACGTAACTGTTTCTTAATTGTTTATCATATCTCCCCCTCATGTTAGAAAAGCTAACTTGTTTCCTCAACTTTGAGAACCCATCTTTATGTGTTATGGTGTTAATTATAATGTACACCGCACATAAATGATAATAAGATGGACTTATTGTTGAAAATAAAATAAACTTGATTTTGTTATAATTATTTGGGCTTAAGAAATTATGAAAAATAAATAGCCCAATTCTGGAACATTCTAGGCAACTCTAGATTCAGGAATGTTCTAGAAAACTCTAGTCCATTTGAGCTTGGAAATACTCTAGAATTCTCCATAGAATTCTAGCACATGTACCTAGCTAGAAAGTAATAGAACTCTCTAGACTCTCTAGAATTCTCCATAGAATTCTAGCACATGTACATAGCTAGGAAATGGTAGAACTCTCTAGACACTCTAGAGCTTGGCAAGCCTCCCCTATAAATATGGGATGGCATTTGGCATTTGTATAACACACAACACACAACATATCAAGCCAAAAGAATCAAAAACAAGTTTGAGTAATAAAAGTTTCTCTTCTCCAAAATCTTTCTACTCTTCCAAAATTCCCTTAGCCTAAAAGCCTCCCTCCAAATATTAATAGCAATCCTCTTCCAACAAAGTGGTATCAGAGCCACAAGATTCTAACCAAAAAAATTTCTAAAATCATGGCAAATGGTGTTGCATCCTTCTAAGTTCCTATGCTCAACAAGAGCAACTATGATAATTGGAGTATCAAGATGAAAGCTCTCCTAGGTGCACATGATGTTTGGGATATTGTAGAGAAAGGCTACAATGAGCCCCTAGATGAATCTACATTATCCCAAACTCAAAAGGATGGTGTGAAGGATTCAAGAAAGAGAGACAAGAAAGCTCTCTACCTCATCTACCAAGCATTGGATGATGATGGGTTCGAGAAGATCTCAAGTGCAACCACTGCTAAGGAAGCGTGGGAGAAACTCCAAACGTCTTGCAAAGGTGCCGAGCAAGTAAAGAAGGTACGTTTCCAAACTTTAAGAGGAGAATTTGAGTCTTTACATATGAAAGAAGGGGAGTCCATTTCCGACTATTTTTCAAGAGTTTTGGTGGTTTCAAATCAAATGAAAAGAAATGGTGAAAAATTGGAAGATGTTAGAATTATTGAGAAGATACTCCGGTCATTAACTTCCAAATTCGAGCATATTGTCATAACAATTGAAGAAACTAAAAATTTGGAGGAGATGTCAATTGATCAATTAATGGGATCCTTACAAGCATATGAAGAAAAGCATAAGAAAAAACAAGATATAGTGGAGCAATTATTCAAGATGTAAATAAAAGATAAGGAAGAAAATATCGGAAATGGACGAGGTCAATATGGAAGAGGTCGTGGTCGTGGACGAGGTCGAGGCCATGGACGTGGACGAGGAGGTTTCAACATCAATGAAGAAAGAAGAGAATACCCAAGTCGTGGGAGAGGCAACCAAGGTGCAACGATAAATCTCAAATCAAATGTTATTCTTGTCAAAAATATGGACACTATGCTTCACAATGTAGAGGGTCTCAAACCAAAGTCGAAGAGACCGCCAACCTTGTGGAGGATAAGGGCCAAAAAGACGTGACCCTACTTCTAGCATACAAAGGAGAAGAAGGGAGACAAGACAACACTTGGTACCTTGACACCGGGGCGAGCAACCATATGTGTGGAAAGAGGAGCATGTTCGTGGAGCTCGACGAATCGGTGAGTGGTAATGTTTCTTTTGGTAATGAATCCAAAATACCAGTGAAAGGCAAAGGTAACATCCTAATCCGCTTGAAGAATGGAAATCACCAATTTATCTCAAATGTCTACTATGTGCCCAACATGAAAAATAATATATTGAGTTTGGGGCAACTCTTAGAGAAGGGCTATGACATTCACATGAAAGATCATAGTCTTTCCATAAGAGATAATAAAAATAATTTAATCACTAAGGTGCCTATGTCCAAAAATAGAATGTTCTTGTTGAACATTCAAAATGATGTTGCAAAGTGTCTTAAAGCTTGCTACGAAGATGTATCTTGGCTTTGGCATCTTCGATTTGGGCACTTGAATTTTGGAGGCTTGGAGCTACTATCCAAAAAGGACATGGTGCGAGGACTACCATCCATTAGACACCCCGATCAATTATGCGAAGGATGCCTACTCGGAAAGCAATTTCGGAAGAGTTTTCCAAAGGAGTCAAGCTCGAGAGCCCAAAAGCCATTGGAGCTCATACATACCGACATATGTGGTCCGATCAAGCCAAGCTCCCTCGGTAAAAGCAACTATTTCCTTATATTTATTGATGATTTTTCTAGAAAGACATGGGTGTATTTCTTGAAGCAAAAATCGGAGGCATTTGAAGTATTCAAGAAATTCAAAGTGGCAGTAGAAAAAGAAAGTGGACTACACATAAAGGCCATGAGATCCGATCGTGGAGGCGAGTTCACTTCTAGAGAGTTCCAGAATTTTTGCGAGGAGCATGGAATAAGGCATCCACTAACGGTACCAATGTCCCCCCAACAAAATGCAGTGGCGGAAAGGAAGAACCGGACAATTCTAGACATGGCGCGGAGTATGCTAAAGAGCAAGAAGCTACCAAAGGAATTCTGGGCCGAAGCAGTAGCGTGTGCAGTCTACCTACTCAACCGATCACCAACAAGGAGCGTGTGGGGAAAGACACCACAAGAAGCTTGGAGTGGAAGGAAGCCAGGAATCTCCCATCTAAGAGTCTTTGGAAGCAAAGCATACGCACATGTACCTGACGAGACACGGAGCAAGCTCGATGACAAAAGTAAGGCGTTCATCTTTATCGGGTATGATTCCAACTCCAAAGGCTACAAATTATATAATCCAGATACTAACAAGCTTGTGATAAGTCGGGACGTGGAGTTTGATGAAGAAGGAGAATGGAATTTTGGTTCTCACGAGGACTTTAATTCCATTATTCCAACCGAAGAAGAAGAACAAAGATCTACAGCAGAGGATGCCCAGCGAGAGCTAACTACTCCACCTACCTCGCCAACAGCAGTTCAAGATGACTCGCCACCATCGTTTCTGAATGAAAAGAGCGAGGAACGCGCAAGGAGTTTGGAAGACATTTATGAAGACACTGAAAGGTTAGAGAACCTAACTCTTCTTTGTCTATTTGCTGATTGTGAACCAGTTACCTTTGAAGAAGCCGTACAAAGTAAGAAATGGCGAGATGCAACGGATGAGGAGATCCAGTCCATCGAAAAGAACGACACCTGGGAGCTGACTTCACTTCCAAAAGGGCAAAAGGCGATCGACGTCAAGTGGGTGTACAAGGCAAAGAAAAACTGCAAGGGAGAAATCGAAAGATACAAGGCGAGGCTTGTTGCAAAAGGATACAGTCAAAGAGCCGGCATCGACTATGACGAGGTATTTGCCCCTGTAGCCCGTTTAGAAACTGTAACACTAATCATTTCTATGGCAGCTCAAAATAAATGGAAGATACACCAAATGGATGTAAAGTCGGCGTTCTTGAAAGGAGTCCTTGAGGAAGAAGTTTACATCCGACAACCTATAGGCTATGAGGTGAAGACGCAGGAAGACAAAGTCTTAAGATTGAAGAAGGCGTTATATGGACTAAAGCAAGCACCAAGGGCGTGGAACAATAGGATCGACAAGTACTTGCAAGAAAATGACTTCGCCAAATGCCCACATGAGCATGCGCTCTATGCCAAGATGAAAGATGGAGATATCTTGATTGTTTGCTTGTACGTGGATGATTTAATCTTTGCAGGAAATAACCAAAGGATGATCGATGAGTTCAAACAAGCGATGGCTAAAGAGTTCGAGATGACCGACATTGGGCTTATGGCGTACTATCTTGGCATTGAAGTCAAACAACTTGAGGATGGAATTTTCATCTCACAGGAGGGCTATGCGAAGGAGATCCTAAAGAAGTTCAAGATGGATGATTGCAACCCAGTCAACACACCGGTGGAGTGCGGGATCAAGTTGTCGAAGCATGATGAAGCTGAGAAAGTGGACACGACGATGATCAAGAGCTTAGTTGGGAGCTTACGATATTTGACTTGCACGAGACCTGACACTCTCTACGCCACCGGCCTCATAAGTCGCTACATGGAGAATCCAACTACTACACACCTGAAGGCTGCAAGAAGAATTCTCCGCTACCTCAAAGGTACAATTAACTTTGGCTTGTTCTATTCAACTTCTAATGATTATAAGCTGGTTGGTTATAGCGATAGCGATTGGGCCGGAGACATTGATGATAGAAAAAGTACCACGGGCTTCGTGTTCTTCATGGGAGACACCGCCTTCACTTGGATGTCCAAGAAACAACCAATTGTCACTCTATCCACATGTGAAGCTGAGTACGTTGCTGCTACCTCCTGTGTATGTCATGCAATCTGGATGAGAAGTTTGCTAAAGGAGCTGGGATGGCCACAAGAAGATCCAACTACAATATGCGTGGATAATAAGTCGACGTTGGCGTTGGCGAAAAATCCGGTGTTCCATGATCGAAGCAAGCATATTGACACATGCTATCACTACATAAGAGAGTGCATCACAAGAAAGGATGTACAAGTAGAGTACGTGAAGTCCAAAGACCAAGTTGCGGATATCTTCACCAAGCCACTCAAGCAAGAGGACTTCATCAAGTTAAGAAGTCTGCTTGGAATGACAAATCAAGTTTAAGGGGGGGTGTTGAAAATAAAATAAACTTGATTTTGTTATAATTATTTGGGCTTAAGAAATTATGAAAAATAAATAGCCCAATTCCGGAACATTCTAGGCAACTCTAGATTCAGGAATGTTCTAGAGAACTCTAGTCCATTTGAGCTTGGAAATACTCTAGAATTCTCCATAGAATTCTAGCACATGTACCTAGCTAGAAAGTAATAGAACTCTCTAGACTCTCTAGAATTCTCCATAGAATTCTAGCACATGTACATAGCTAGGAAATGGTAGAACTCTCTAGACACTCTAGAGCTTGGCAAGCCTCCCCTATAAATATGGGATGGCATTTGGCATTTGTATAACACACAACACACAACATATCAAGCCAAAAGAATCAAAAACAAGTTTGAGTAATAAAAGTTTCTCTTCTCCAAAATCTTTCTACTCTTCCAAAATTCCCTTAGCCTAAAAGCCTCCCTCCAAATATTAATAGCAATCCTCTTCCAACACTTATTTGGTTCCTGACCTTAGAACCATTTGTGAGGGAAGAATTTAATATACTTTCGTATATAACCTATATCAAACTGATATAGATCACTTTGTTCTCGTAAGCAAGAGTTTAGCTATTAAGTGGAGGCACTCAATAAATTATTTTGCTAAACCAGTTGTGATATAAACCAACTTATCAAAATAAACCATCTTGAACAGAAAATCTGAAAAATTGTGCTCTAAGTTAAATTATTGATCAAATTACCTCGCAAACACCAGCCAGGTTGCAGGTTAATAATAATCGCACATGTAACCATCTCATAGATGCATCTTATGGGGTGTACATGGCAGGTGAATGGGCCCATATTCACCTTTGATATTTCCAGAATTTATGGGATTCAATCCCAACTTTAGTTGGTCAATTAATTAATGAGAACAAGCAATATAAGAGAATCCGTAAAGAACTTTCTAGTTCTTTAATATTTACTCATGTGAATTCTCTATTATTTTTGCAAATCATATTTAAATTGATATGACTAAACTGATGCCAACTGAATAAATTATCAATATTGATAAGTTCATGTTTACACCATAACATGTGCAATTATCAATAGAACTCCATGTTTATTATGATATGAGTTTTTATATCAATAAACATCCCCTTTATTGTGGCATTCTTTTATTTGTGTAGTACAAATTGGAGAATAAAGCGGGTAGCTTTTAACATACAGATTATCCCGCTACAAGTTGTAGTAATAGAAGATATCAAATCTTTCCTTTATTTATTGTCTCAATATAATCAACCGCTTTCGCGTATACTTTGGAAACTGAATAAGTTTCTTTGACACTTACTACAAAACAATACCTTATTGGTAATCAATTGTGTTTCTCCAAAATATTATAATTGGCTCTTGCAGAGTTCTCAATTAATTTGGTACTACCACATATTCATGAACATCCATATGGTGAATATCTCTTTTAAAGAGAAAGTTATAATATTATGGTCATGGTCAAAATTATATGCAAAATATGTTTCTTACATTATTGTTGTCCTTTAATAATCACATTACCAAAATATTTTGGCGTACAATAAGTACGTGATCAATGACCATTCATGCCATAATAATGACATTATTTTCTTATATCATCTCAAACCTCCTTCTAGAGGTGAGTGTGGTATATTCACTACCACTAGCACGTTCATATTCTTCCAAGAATGAATATGTATTCATAAATTAGTTGTTGTCACACTCACATCATGAATTGACCATAATCATCTATATATGGTTTATAAAATCTCATATTGTCAAATTGATGACAAATATTACTTTCACAGAGTGAATGATTATTTTAGAATTCTTATTATTCTCATTATCACAATGATGACGATTATAATTTCGTCTATTGTCACGTCCACATCCATTGATACCTTCACGGTAATAATTTTGTCTTCTTTCAGACTTATCACATACTGCTATCACATTCTCTATAGGTAATGAGAATGGAGCAAATTCAATTGGACGGATTTTTATATCTTTGCCCACAATCATACATGAATTTGATCATGGCAAGACATAGAAAATTTACCACGTTGGGTGGTTATAATATCTTTCAAGCTACCTTAAAGTTTCAATCAAAATTTACCGTCTATGCCTGTATTTAAAATCAAATTATAGAATTACAAGAATTTGAAAGAGAAAAGTAAAATACTTACCTTAAATCCAGAATTAATCTTGAAGGAAGTTCATAGAACGATTAACAATCATTATGCTCAATATTATGTAAAAATTGAGCATCGTGCATGTATCCAAAGCCATAGTTTTGAAGATTTGCGTGAGCCCCTCTTATGGAGATAAGCGTAATATTCTTCATGAACGTCCTCCTAAATTTAAGACTGACATTCCAAGCCGTAATTCGGGCCTCGACGAGCAAACGATGACCTCAATGAAAACGGGAAACTCGAACCAAGACTGTCAACGTGAGGTTGACGGGCTGGAGATGGGCAGTGAGCTTGGTCGTTTGGAGGCAGCGCTGGCGGGATGGTTTCAGGCAGTGAGGTTGGTCGTTTAGAGGCAACATGTGGCGGGGTGAGGGAGATGACGATGAGACTGGCGAAGGGCTGTCCGCTGGGCGACGGGCTGACTGGTGGTCAACGAGATAGCAGTTGGGTGTAAGGAGCAGAAGCGAAGCAGTGACAATGGCTGTTACTACTGGTTGGCGACGCAGGTCGTGGAGGACTGGTCGTGAAAGATGGTCAACTGGTTTGGGGGTGGTTGTCGATAGAAATGGCGGGTGGATCGCTTGGGCTGTTCGCTGGTTGGTTTGGTCGTTGGTGGGAGCTGGTGCGATGATGGTTATGGCGGATCGTGGTGATAACGCATTATAAAACAATAAAAGAACAAGATCAATATTGCAGAGAAAGATAGAGAGAAAATTCTTATTGAATTTTGGGGTGATTTAGAATGAGGTAAGACCCCTCTATTTATAGGAGGAAAAATGACTTAGCCTCAAAGTAAACACTCTACAAGATAGACATTCACTCTAATTAGAATTCTATTCTTAACAAAAATGAAATAGTTTGCTTGGTTAAATTGCTGCTCTGGGATTGTGTTTCAAACCGGCATCAACGTTAATTCCCAGTGCCCTACCCTAAACACAACACCCATCAGTGTTTCCGTTTCTATTTCGTGGGTGCTTTTTGACCCTTTATATTTATTTCCTTAAGTTTGCTATGGAGTTATACTTATATTAAAGGTAAAATACTTTAAATTATTTCTAAACTTGACTCAGATTATTAGTATCATCCTCAAATTATGCTTGGTCTTAATTACCCTATTAACTTAGCCTTTGAGGCTTATTATCCCTCTAGACGCTGATGTGGCAAAAAATGTGGGTGCACTTACTTGCCACGTGGATTTTTCCTGTCTATGTGGCATTTTTTTGAAAAATAAATTTCTTTTACCTTTTTAATATTACTTTTTTAGATAAATTTTTTTCGAATAAAATTTATTATAAACTTGGATTTGACTATATTATTTAGGCTAAATATTTTTATTTGGCAAAAAGTAATAAAGTTTTAGTTAATCTTTTTTTGAATTTGACATGAAGATAAAGATTTATACTATTGAAATAAATATTCAAGGCATCTAAAAAGTTATAAAAAATTACATAGTTGAAATATATAGTCATCAAAAGAAGAAATAAGACGAGTGTACAATTGCACTTATAATTTCCTACAATTGTACACCCTTTTTATTTCTTCTTTTGATGCAATGACTATTTATTTCAACTATGTATTTTTACTTTTTTAGATAAAACTTTTTTAAAAAAATCTAGAGCACCGTAAATTAGAGATATATAAAAAGTTATAGCCAAAATAATTAATTTCAGATTATGCATTTTTATAAGTTTTTAGATGCTTTGACTATTTATTTTAATTGTATAAATTTTTATTTTCAGGTCAATTTTTTTAAAAAAAGATAAACTAAAACTTTATTATTTTTGCCCAAATAAAAATATTAAGCCTAAATAATGTAAT
The DNA here is from genome assembly GCA_034376525.1 of Nicotiana benthamiana. Classification (NCBI taxonomy): domain Eukaryota; kingdom Viridiplantae; phylum Streptophyta; class Magnoliopsida; order Solanales; family Solanaceae; genus Nicotiana; species Nicotiana benthamiana. The sequence continues at coordinate 9,177,627 of CM067325.1, forward strand.
TCTATACAAATTTTAATATAGGTTGTATTCGAAAAAAATCATCTAAAAAGTAATATTCTTAAAAAGGTAAAATTTTTTTTTTTTAAAAAATGCCACATAAATAGAAAAATCCGCGTGGCAGGTGAGTGCACTCACACTTTTTACCACATCATCATCTAGGGGGTAATAGCTCTCAAAATGCCAAGTTAAGGGGGGTAATTAAGACCGGATATAGTTCGAGAAGGATGCTAATAATTTGAACCAAATTTAAAAGTGATTTAAAATATTTTGTCTATATTAAATTAAGGTTAATGGGTGCTAAAACACCCAAGTTCTATGTATAGATCCGACTATGGTAATAATTATGTGAAATTAAGACATTGCCAAAAAGGAAGACTATGCGATAAAGAATAATGAGCAAGATATTTAGTCATGTGATTTCTTAATCCCTGTACAACTTAATTCATGCATAACTTAATTCTTGCTTAATTATATGCGAACAAAAACAATCTCCTACAGCTGTTATTTTGCTACAATCTACTCAACTGAAACCTGAAAATGGTTTATTCCTTATTAAATGGGGCAATGTGAATAAAGAGGGGAAAAAGAAATAAAAAATAGACAAATTTACAATTGGTAATTTAAAAAAAAAAAAAGAGTTGAGTTCCAAAATTAGACTTTTCCAAATGAAAATAACAGTTGAACAAGAAACCTTAACAACCTAGAAAAATCCAGCATAATATACCGGAGTTCAAGTTTTTTTATCTATGAAATTCCACCATAATATGCTGGTGTTCCAACATATTAATTGATATCTGAACAAGTAAAAGTTCTATCTTGATCCAAGTGGGGATAGCATTTCTCTTCTACATAGCCCATGGAGTTTCCAAAAATCCAAACATCTTAAAGATACTCAGGAGCTCAATAATCCAACATATTATGCTGTAAGTTTTCGCGTGCTGGAATTCCCACATAATATGTTGGAAGTTTATACGCAAGAGCTCCATAATCCAGTATATTATGCTATAACTTTTTGTGTTTCAACAAAATAGTGGCTATTTTTTAATGACTTTACAAATACTAGCTATTTTTCAATTATCGGTCCCAAAACTAACTAGCCCATGCTATTTTCATAAAATAATGGACCTTGAGTTAACTTAAATAGCCGTCTACCCAAGCGCTTAAACTTAAAATAGTCGGCGAATATATAATATATTTATAATACATATATAACTATTGTAGAATTTATATATAATGGCTAAAAAAGTAAATAGTAAATTTGATCGGTTATTTATGTAAATATCCCTTTGTTAAAGCTAGATTATCCTATGGATCTTTACACAAATAGTCGGTCATATTAACTATTTACTTTTTCTAGTCATGTACATAGATTATACATTGATCATATATAATTAATACACATATAATACATAAATTATACATATTTTATACCCCCGCCATCTATTTTTAATTTAAGTAATTGGGAGGGATGATTGACCAAAAAATATTAAACCTTTTGACTAAACCAATTAATGATGAGAGAAGGGGTAAATCCTTGTTAAGGATAATAAAATCTAAAACCAAATGATAACTGAAGTATACAAAGTGAAAGACAACAATTAATATGTTGGACTGATTAGATACTCATAAGTATAGTGACATTAATGTGTAATGGCTCTGACTAAATTCGGCTAACGTAATCAAGAGAAGTTACTATCCAATTATTGTGATCTTTCAGAGAGCCTCTTTCCCTGACAATACTATAGAAGGAGAAGAAGTATCAGACATTTGTGAACTCTTGGGATCTTGTCCGTATGAAACAACAATATATGCTTTTTGTGATGCAATCAATGAATAAGGCCACACTAGTATATTCTTTCAATTGAATCTTTTGCAGAGTGTTCTCTTATCTTTTTTTCTGGATCCCCTTTTTTTCACTAACTCTTCTTATTTATAGGAGACGATTTCCAAAAAACCTTAAAAAATAAAACATAGAGAACTAAATTTAAACTGTCATTAACGTCTTGTTTTAACTGACCGCTCTTGATTGTCCTTTGCCACAATGATCATCATGCATTACGTTATAGCAACCTCGTTTCATGTTGTACTTAACAGCTGTTCCTGTTGCCAAATTTGGACCATATAAGGGCGGCTATTTATGTTAATTCTTCATTATCCTAGGAGCTGATATTGTCTAGGTCGATGGGCTTAACTTCTTTTGACAGCCCATCAATGGTTGAATGAAACCGATTCGTTTGTTATTTGGTTTCAACTTTGGAGTAGGAATAAATTTACCCACGTAGTAAAGGAGAAATTAAAAAATTGTTAGATTAGTCGTTTAAAAATAGTTCAATTTTAAAAGTAATTAAATTTTAGTCACTTTTTATGTAAAAATAAATTTGAACGAAAATAATGTTCAATATTCGAAAAATATTTTAGTATATTATGCTGGAGTTCTAGCATAAATATACTTAAACTGCGATTTATTATACTGAAATTCCAGGATAAGTATGCTAGAACTTCAACATAATATGATGGAGTTCCAGCATAATTATACTAGAACTCCATCATAATATATTGTAATTCCAGCAAGTATACTGATCCAACATAATATAATGGAGTTTAATGCATCGATACTCCAGTCTCCAGTATATTATAGTGGAACCAGCAAAATATATTGGTCAAGTATAATATGTTAGAATTCATACATTGGTGCATCGAACTCCAGTATATTATGTCTGAACAATCTCTATTAGAGCAAAATAATAACTATTTTTTTATTGACTTGACAAACGCTTCATATTTTTAAATGATCCAAAAATTAACTATTCCGTGCTATTTTTACATGTATTAGAGAATTTATTTGTTTACATATACTCCGTTTTTAAAAATAAATTTAACCTTCGTACTTATTTCTTTTTGCCCTTTCGTTTCTTTTTCTCCACAAAAGCTACTGAAGAACCCCGCGGATTAACAAGAAGGAAGCCATTCTGCTGCTCAGCTTCTATAGTTGACAAAAATCCAAAATCACGCCGTCGATAAGAGGTATCTTCTTCTCCCAGTAGCCTACACTTCTTACCTGGAGCTTAGATTCTTTTAATAAAAAACCTAGGGTTCTACTTCCTTTCTTTGCCCCAACCCTTCTGTTTAATTAATTGAACTTGAAAAACGTAAACTTTTGGTAGATGAGTTTTCATTGAATTGAAAATTTTAATTTCTTCACCCGTTCATACTTCGTTATCCTATCAATACATCTTTTCGCTTTACTTACATAATAGCTTTACATAATCTCCGTATTACTAATCCTGCACTGCAGTTACCATTACACTTTCTGCATTGCTAATCTCTACTTAACTTTTCTCTGAACCAAAGGATCCCTTAGGATTTGAGGAATTGGAATACTGCGATGAATCCGCTGACGCTAGTGAAGCGTATTCAGAATATTAATGCAAAAGAAGCATCTTTGGGGATCTCAGATGAAGCATCCTGGCATGCCAAATACAAAGACTCAGCTTACATATTCGTTGGCGGCATACCTTTTGATCTCACTGAAGGAGATCTCCTTGCCGTTTTTGCTCAGTAAGTCTTCTTACAGCTTTGAACTCTTAGAACTCATGCTTTACCACTTTGCTTTCATCTAATAATAGAATGTCTCTTTGATTCTTTGATGTTAATTAGGTACGGAGAGGTTGTTGATGTCAATCTTGTCAGAGATAAAGGTACCGGGAAGTCAAAAGGTTTCGCCTTTCTTGCATACGAGGATCAAAGGAGCACAACTCTTGCTGTCGGTATGTCTCCATCTCTCTCTTTCTCTCATTTTAAAGCTTCGATGTTAAAAAGAATTTCCAGTGCTTGCTTTGCTAACTGACGAGAAGTGTCATTTCTTTAACTGCTAAGCTTTTGTATAAGATCACATAGTTCAACATATTTTGACTATCTAACGCACTATTTTGATATTGGACTTGCAGATAATCTAAATGGTGCACAAATTTTGGGGAGAATCATCAGAGTAGACCACGTTACTAATTACAAAAAGAAAGAAGAAGAGGATGAAGAGACTGAGAGGAAAAAGAGGGAGGAGCGAGGAGTCTGCCGTGCTTTCCAGAAGGGTGAATGCACCCGGGGAGCTGCGTGCAAATTCTCTCACGATGAGCAGGTTCGTTTTTAGTATTCCCTTTTGTTCTTGTATATCATCTTGTTTCTTTATCTGTCTTCTCCTTTATAATGTTATTATGATTTTATTTGTGTTGTCATAGTAGTTTGGGAAGTGTTATAACTTCTGAATGTGTACAATGATGTTGCTTGCAGTTTAGTCTGTGTATATTAGTTTGTGTAAATTGAGTTTACTGGCAATAGCTAGCCATATGCTGTTGTCTGGATGTATCGGTTGCAATGGCTCCTCTAAGCGTATGAGTGAACATTAGGGATGGAATACACACTCATATATCAAACTGCTTTGACTTTTACATGTGTACTGGGAGAATATGATCGAAAATCTCTTCAGATTTGTGATTCTAGAAATCATAGGCATTTAGGTTGTAACATCCCCATGTTTATAGAACTTCAGTTATGCAATGTACTAAACTCCCGTACTCATACTTTGACATATTTCTTGAGCAATCTGATGGATGTGGAATTTACAGTTATCTTTCTGCACCAAAGGGTGTGATAGCGGTCAATGAAGTGGAAGGAAAACTATGGGAGACCAAGATTCTAATTCAAGCAGAGGCAAAAAATGTTAAGTGACGCCTAAATTTTAGTAGGCATAGTTACCCGATAGTCTAGTACCTTTGCTGGTTAGAGGTAGCAAGTACCCGGTGGTATAATCGAGGCCACACTAGCTGCCCAAGACACCACCATTATAAAAATGGAAAGGAAAGATAGTTCTCTGCCTTTTCGTACCATAATCAGGGGTTTGTCTCATTAGCTCAGTTCCATAATCAGGGGTTTGTCTCATTAGCTTAATTCCATAATCAGGGGTTTGTCTCATTAGCTCATTAGGAAATTGAGCTATCTATCTTATGATCTTAGGCCTTTACTGCTGCTACGTTTTTTGTATACTGCAATCTTTTTCGGTTTTTGGTTAAGTACTGTGAATCTTATTGAAGTTGGAAGCACCAAGAACATGGTACCTTGGTACAAAAATGACTGGAATTCCTTCCCTTAAGAATAGTCAATGACTTCCGCTGTGTTTACAGGATCATCTACAAGCTTTACATCACACGAATCATTTATACTGTAGGTATTAGAATTTTACAAAAGATAAGAATCAAATTATATCTTCAACACATCTATGGTTCCTCGCAATCGTATTGTCCAAAAGATATGTTAAGGAATGACTGTCCAAGCTTTTTGTTATTGTTGACTATTGGGATTATTTTTTCTGAACATGGAAATTATTCTTAATCTCTGAAGTTTCAGATGTTCCAAAAGTCTATGTCTGTTTAAAAACCTCTAGACCTCTTCTCCTAGCTTCTTTCATTTGGAAGCATTCTCGCAAAAGTTAAAATGATTTGTTTGGTCTTAATATGCACTGTAGAATCACTACCAGAAACCTTCTTATAGCTGGAAATACCCTAAAGTTTACCAAGCTCTCAGAGGGATGTTATGTGTGGCAGAAGTGTATGTTGTAGTGTTTTCAAAGATCTGACGTGTATCAAGTTGACAAGCTCTCTTGAGTGTGCCACTATGATTTTTCCGAGATCAACAATTGCCTGTGAGACATTTTAGCTTATGAAATTGTTTTTATATTGTTTTTTTCCGTTGTTATTGTTTTTGTATTGTTTGTAGGATAGGTTGGTGTTTTTGACCTATCTTTGTACAAAGAAAAATCTCTCTCTTTGTTTTGCTGATCCAGTTTTCCTACATTTGCGACATCTCCTTGCTCTTGTTTGCATTATGCAATGAAATATTTCTTTGCATTTGCTAGAAGAACATAAATCTCGCTCTCGGTTTCTCTGGGGGTTCTACACAGGCAGCAGAAGCAAAAAATACAAAAAATTTGGCATACCCGTGGTGCTCATTAATAAAATTAACCCCCCCCCCCCCCCCAAAACCCCCCCTCTTCCAGAAAAAAGACAGCAGAAGCAGCTTTCACTTAACCATGTGCCATAAATTACTGTTCAGATGAGAATTTGAAGTTGGAAGGAAGTAATACTTGAATTTAGTGATTGGAAAAAATTCTGTCCTGATGGGTTGGATTATCCATTTTCTATATACAACCTCAGATATCAGAGTATCACCTTTTATTTCCAGTAAACTGTGATGCGTTGCTTGTTTTTCTGGAGTTCTATCCTTGTTTAATTATGGCATATACACTCCACTTTGAGGCTTAGAATTTAAGAATGTCTGAGTTCAACCACATTTAAAGCCCTATTGGGTATTTAAGCGCGAAACTCAGCTGAAGTGAGTACTTTATTAAAAAAGATACAATCGAAGAAAACAGAAAGTATATATGTAACACTAGGAAAAATCCTTGTAACTACAAACATTAAATAAACGAAATGAAAAATTTTTAAACTAAGAAATTTAAATTTCTGATTCAGATACATGCAGTTTAAGTTTCTAATTCGACTTTTATGTCTATATTTCTTATTGGTTTGTAATTTTGTATTACTAATTATTAGCATACTCATTCATAACGTATCTTTACTAATAAATATTCCATTTTGCCAACTATATTCATAATTTAGTGCAGTCCTCTTCAAGATGACCCGTGGGTAATATGAGGTGCATGCCTTACCAACTTGGTGCTGCACTGAAATGCCACCTAAGCGAGGCAAAGTTTCACGCCTGTGCTACCTGTAGCTCAGACGAGCCTTTTACAAAACTGAGTCTGACAGTACTGTTAAACCTAAAAAGTGTTTAGTAAATCCAGTACGACTTTTGCAAAGTCATCATGGACAAATAAATGGCTTAGCTGCTAGAAGACCATATGCCATTATCTATATAAGTTAACTATGCCACCACATTCTTCCAATATCTAATCTATAAACCCAACTACCTTGGCATGAAGAACAATTACAGTTTGAGGGAGGCTGTGCGTGTGTGGTTTTTTTTTTTATTTTGTGGGGGGGGGGGGGGGGGGGGGGGCCTGAGAATTAGCACGGTTCCATCCATCTCTCTGGTTAACACCATCGGCACCACCTCCGAGTTGCCGGAACCTACAGGTAAGTACCCCCCTCTCTCTCTCTGCTCGGAACACTGTTCCGGCAAAGTTTCCGCCAACAGTGGTCTTTCACGGCGGTCTTTCTTCGACACCTCCTACACCACCGAGACACACAACGTCAGGCGCACAGCCCCTGCAAATTTCGTTGCCGGAATCTGCCGCCAGTGACATCCACGCGCCACGCGCGTGAGCCCTTCTCCGGTCACTTTTTCCACCGGCTCCTTTTGGACAGTTTTTTCCCTCCACAATTCCGACCAACTTGGTACTCCCGGAATATTCCCCGGGTCACTTTCATTTTACATTGTCCACTTAGCCACCTCATTTTTCTCACTGCTTACCCACAGCAGATCTCGGTGCTGTTCAGAGGTCTGGAACTTTTGTTTCCGCCGGAAATTTTTCTGGCAACCCCTGCACTTTTCCTTTTTAGTCTCCCCTCTGCTTTTGTGGGTGTGTTCTGTTTTCTTGGACAGGTGTCTATTTCACCGGTGAGGATCTCCGGCAACTCTCGTTCAGACTCGCGGCAGAACGCAATAGAGCTGCACGTTCTGCTAAGCTTCAGGAAAACTTGGGCGCGTCAAAGCACACTTTCAGGTTTTTCCACCGGGAGTTGGTACCTCCCGCTCTCTTGTTTACTTTGTGCACCTTTTTATGTATTTTAGCTAGCATTTCGAGTGTGGTCTATTCTGTTATTATCTAGTTTGCACCTTTTGCGTTTTTCGCTATAGTGCGTGTGTGTGCCACTGTACCCCATAGTCGGTTGGTGGGATAGTGGCCGCGGCGGGGGATGATAGCGTAAGGTCATGTCCTCAGGGGGTGGGGGTTGTAGCGGGGGTGAGTAGGGGAGTAGGGGGTGGTCCTACGGGCAGGGCGGGAGGTAAGGGTGGGAAGAGGGCAGCGGACGCCCATAGATTAAGGATTGGGTGATGGAACATAGGCACTCTGACGGGTAAGTCCATAGAGTTGGCGAAGGTTCTTCAGAAGAAGAGGGTTAACATAGCCTGCGTCCAGGAGACTAGGTGGAAAGGGTCGAAGGCGCGGAATGTAGATGGGTTTAAGCTGTGGTATTCTGGGGTCGTGAGGGGTAAGAATGGAGTGGGCATCTTGGTTGATAGGGACCTAAGGGAGTCCGTGGTCGAGGTTAGGCGAGTGTATGATAGATTAATGTCTATTAAGCTGGTTATTGGGGGTGGCGTCCTCAACGTCATCAGCGCTTACGCGCCGCAAGCAGGCTTAGACGAGGAGGCTAAAAGGCGCTTTTGGGAGGACTTGGATGATCTGGTGGGTAGTATTCCCCAATCTGAGAAGTTAGTTATTGGAGGGGACTTTAATGGCCATATTGGGGTTGAGGCTGGTGGCTATGATGAGGTGCACGGTGGCTTCGGCTTTGGGGCCAGGAACGGAGCAGGCACTTTGCTGCTTGATTTCGCCAGGGCTTCCGAGCTTCTGATTGCGAACTCGACATTCCGAAAGAGGGAGGAGCATTTGGTCACCTTCAAGAGTTCGGCGGCGAGGACTCAGATTGATTACATCCTCATCAGAAGGAGCGATAGGGGTTTGTGCAAGGACTGCAAGGTTATTCCGGGAGAGTCTCTTTCAACTCCTCATAGGCTCCTACTGATGGATGTCGATCTCTGGGTGAAGAGGAAGAGGAGGGGCGCCCAAGGTCAACCGCGGATTAGATGGGGTGCTTTGTCTAAGGAGAAAGCACAGGAGTTGGAAAGGAGGTTAGTGGAGGGCGGAGCTTGGAGAAGTTATGGGGATGCGGACGCTATGTGGACAGTGACGGTGAACTTGGTTAGGGGGGTAGCACGGGACGTGCTCGGGGTAGCTAAGGGATATTCAGGCAGACATCAGGGTGATTGGTGGTGGAACGAGGTAGTCAAAGGTAAAATGGAGGTGAAGAAGGCGGCGTTCGCTAGGTTGGCAGGGAGCACAAGCGAGGAGGAGCAGAGAGCGAATAGGTTGATCTACAAGGAGGCGAGAAGAGAAGCTAAGATGGCAGTCACGAAAGCTAAAAACGCGGCGTTCGATCGCATGTATGAGGAACTAGGGGAGAGAGGTGGAGATAAGAAGTTATTCCGGTTGGCTAAAGTAAGGGAAAGGAAGGCACGTGATCTAGACCAAGTTAGGTGTATCAAGGACGAGGATGGTAGAGTTCTGATGGGGGAATCTCAAATCAAACAGAGGTGGCAGGCGTACTTTCGGGACCTTCTTAACGAAGAGGGGGATCGAAGCATAGAGCTAGGGGAGTTGGGGCATTCAGAGTAACATAGAGACCTTGGGTACTGCAGGCGCATTAGGGTGGAGGAGGTCATAGGGGCGTTGCGTAGGATGAGGAGGGATCGAGCAACCGGGCTGGACGAGATCCCGGTGGAGTTCTGGAAGTGCATGGGTAAGTCTGGAGGGGAGTGGCTCTCTAGGCTATTCAATGCGATCTTCAAGACTAAAAGGATGCCGGATGAGTGGAGGTGGAGTAAAGTGGTGCCCTTGTACAAGAACAAAGGGGACATCCAGTGCTGCAACAACTATAGGGGTATCAAATTAATAAGCCACACGATGAAGGTTTGTGAGAGGGTGATTGAGGCGCGGGTGAGGGAGGCAACATCTATATCTGGGAACCAGTTCGGTTTCATGCTGGGCCGCTCCATCACAGAGGCTATTCACCTAGTCAGGCGACTGGCGGAGCAATTCAGGGATAAGAAGAAGGACCTTCACATGGTTCTTATCGACTTGGAGAAGGCGTATGACAAGGTCCCGAGGGAGGTGCTATGGAGGTGCTTGGAGGCGAAGAGCGTGCCGGAAGCCTATATCAGAGTAATCAAGGACATGTATAATGGAGCTAAGACTAGGGTTAGGACGGTGGGTGGCGAATCAGACCATTTTCCTGTGGTAATGGGGCTCCATCAAGGATCGGCGCTGAGCCCCCTCTTGTTTGCCTTAGTGATAGATGCTCTAACCCGACATATCCAAGGGGATGTGCCTTGGTGTATGTTTTTTGCTGATGATATAGTATTGATAGACGAGACGAGAGTCGGTGTTAGTGAAAGGTTAGAGGTATGGAGACAAACCCTCGAGTCTAAAGGTTTCAAAATAAGCAGATCTAAGACAGAATACCTGGAGTGCAAGTTTGGCGACGAGCCGATCGAGGTAGGCAGGGACGTGATGATTGGTTCTCAGGCCATCTCCAAGAGGGACAGTGTCCGATATCTTGGGTCTGTGATTCAGGGGGACGGAGAGATTGACGGGGACGTCACCCATCGAATAGGAGCGGGGTGGTCAAAGTGGAGGCTTGTTTCAGGGGTCCTGTGTGACAAGAAAATTCCACACAAACTCAAGGGGAAATTCTACAGAGCCGTGGTTAGACCTGCGATGTTGTATGGGGCGGAGTGCTGGCCCGTGAAGAACTCCCATGTTCAGAGAATGAAGGTTGCGGAGATGAGGATGCTTCGGTGGATGTGTGGGCACACCAGGCTAGATAAGATTAAGAATGAAGTTATTCGACAGAAGGTAGGGGTGGCCCCGGTGGATGAGAAGATGCGGGAAGCGAGGCTGAGGTGGTTCGTGCATGTACGGAGGAGGGGTCCCGATGCCCCGGTGAGGAGCTGCGAGCGGCTGGAGATTGTTGGCGGTCGGCGAGGCAGATGGAGGCCTAAGAAGCATTGGGGAGAGGTGATTAGGCAGGATATGACTAGAATGCAGGTTTCCGAGGACATGGCCCTTGATAGGGGAGTCTGGAGGTCTAGAATCAGTGTTGTAGGCTAGGGGCTCATAGAGTGCTTCGTACGCCTCTCCCGGGGTTGGGTGTGGGACAGCTAGGTTACCCATAGATGATTTGTGTTTTAGTTTATGTCCCCCTTATGGTTGTTAGTATGGTAGTTACTGTTTGTTATTATTGCATGCGATTGTATATATGTTTCTTATGTTTACATAATTATTTACGTTATTTCTGCGGGATTTACTAATGCTTTATTGTTTTGTTTTGTTTTGTTTTAGTTTCTAATTTTGTCTTTATTTTTGTTTTAATGCTGCTTTCCATTTTATCCTATGCGCCGAGGGTCGATTGGAAACAACCTCTCTGTCCTTTCGGGTAGGGGTAAGGCTCGTCTACATATTACCCTCCCCAAACCCCACCTGGTGGGAATATACTGGGTAGTTGTTGTTGTTGTTGTTGATTTGTCTAGCGGCCGGGGATAGGTTGATATTCGATTTTAGTCACTTCTCAAAGAGGCGGAGAAGCAACGTCCTTTTTGGCAAAATTGTATGCAGATTCTTCTAAGCCTAACTAACTAATTATATTCCATTTTGCCAACTATATTCGTAATTTAGTGCAGTACTCTTCAAGATGACCCATGGGTAATATGAGGTGCATGCCTTACCAACTTGGTGCTGCTTGCCCACTTAAGCGAGGCAAAGTTTCACGCCTGTGCTACGCGTAGCTCAGACGGGCCTTTAACAAAACTGAGTTTGACAGTACTATTAAACCTAATTATTTTGTTATTTACCAGGAAAGTGTTTAGTAAATCCAGTATGACTTTTGCAAAGTCATCATGGACAAATAAATAGCTTAGCTGCAAGAAGACCATATGCCAATATCTATATAACTTAACTATTCCACCACATTCTTCCAATATCTAAGCCATAAAACCAACTACCTTGGCATGACGAATGATTGTGTGTGGTTTTTTTTTCTTTTGGGGGGCTACGCTTGGTTCATATGAGCCTTTAACAAAACTGAGTCTGACAGTAGTGTTAAACATAATTATTTTTTGATTTACCAGGAAAGTGTTTAGTAAATCCAGTACGGCTTTTGCAAAGTCATCATGGACAAATAAATAGCTTAGCTGCTAGAAGACCATATGCCCATATCTATATAACTTAATTATTCCACCACGTTCTTCCAATATCTAATCCATAAACCAACTACCTTGGCATAAAAAATAATTACGGTTTGAGGGAGGGTGTGTGTGTGTGTTTTTTTTTTGGGGGGGGGGGGGGGGGGGCTGAGAATTAGCATGGTTCTGAGAACCTGATTTCAGGAAAAAATTCTGGGATGGAGGTGGGTTGGATAGTTTGTGCTCACAAATTAATCATTTCTGATTTCTCTAGCAGCCTGGGATAGGTAGATATTCAATTTTAGTCACTTCTCAAGAAGGCGGAGAAGCAGCGTCCTTTTTGCCAAAATTATATTCTGATACTTCTAAGCCTAACTAACTAATTATATTCCATTTTGTCAACTATATTCATAATAGTCCTCTTCAAGATGACCCATGGGTAATATGAGGTGCGTGCCTTACCAACTTGGTGCTGCACTAAAATGCCGCCTAAGCGAGGCAAAGTTTCACGCCCGTGCTACACGTAGCTCAGACGAGCCTTTAACAAAATTAAGTCTTGACAGTATTGTGAAACCTTATTATTTTGTGATTTACCAGGAAAGTGTTTAGTAAATCCAGTACGACTTTTGCAAAGTTATCATGGACAAATAAATAGCTTAGCTGCTAGAAGAACATATGCCAATATCTATATAACTTAACTATTCCACTACGTTCTTCCAATATCTAATTCATAAACCCAACTACTTTGGCATGAAGAACTATTACGGTTTGAGGGAGGGTGTCTGTGTGTTATTTTTTCCGCGGGGTGGGGGCTTCCTGAGAAATAGCATGGTTCTGAGAGCCTGATTTTAGGAAAAGATTCTGGGATGGAGGTGAGTTGGATTGTTTGTGCTCATAAATTAATCATTTCTGATTTCTCTAGCTGCCGAGGATAGGTAGATATTCAATTTTAGTCACTTCTCAAGGAGGCGGAGAAGCAACGTCCTTTTTGCCAAAATTATCTGCAGATTCTTCTAAGCTTAACTATCTAATTATATTCCATTTTGCCAGCTATATTCATAATTTAGTGCAGTCCTCTTCAAGATGACCCATGGGTAATATGAGGTGCATACCTTACCAACTTGGTGCTGCACTGACATGTCACCTAAGTGAGGCAAAGTTTCACGCCTGTGCTACCGTAGCTCAGACGAGCCTTTAACAAAATTAAGTCTGACGGTACTGTTAAACCTAATTATTTTGTGATTTGCCAAGAAAGTGTTAAGTAAATCCAATACGACTTTTGCAAAGTCATCGACAAATAAATAGTTTAGCTGCTAGAAGACCATATGCCAGTATCTATATAACTTAACTATTCCACCATGTTCTTCCAATATCTTATCCACAAAACCCAACTACCTTGTCATGAAGAACAATTACGTGTTGAGGGAGGGTGTGTGTGTGTTTTTTTTGGGGTGGGGGGGTGGTTGGTAGGGGGGTTCCTGAGAATTAACATGGTTCTGAGAGCCTGATTTCAGGAAAAGATTCCGGGATGGGGGTGGGCGGATAGTTTGTGCTCATAAAATTAATCATTTCTGATTTCTCTAGCGGCCGGGGATAGGTAGATATTCAATTTTAGTCACTTCTCAAGGAGGCAGAGAAGCAGTGTCCTTTTTGCCAAAATCGTCTGCAGATTCTTCTAAGCCTAGCTAACTCATTATATTCCATTTTACCAACTATATTCATTATTTAGTGTAGTCCTCTTCAAGATGACCCATGGGGTTATAGGAGGTGCATGACTTACCAACTTGGTGCTGCACTGAAATGTCACCTAAGCGAGGCAAAGTTTCACTCCTGTGCTACGTGTAGCTCATACAAGCCTTAAACAAAATTGAGTCTGACAGTACTGTTAAACCTAATTATTTTGTGATTTACCAGGAAAGTGTTTAGTAAATCCAGTACGACTTTTGCAAAGTCATCATGGACAAATAAATAGCTTAGCTGCTAGAAGACCATATGCCCGTATCTATATAACTTAACTATTGCACCACATTCTTCCAATATCTAATCCATGAACCCAACTACCTTGGCATGAAGAATGATTACGGTTTGAGGGAGGCTGTGTGTGTGTTTTTTTTTTTTTTTGGGGGGGGGGGGGGGGGGGCTGTGAATTGGCATGGTTCTGCAAGCCTGATTTCGGGAAAAGATTCCGGGATGGGGGTGGGTTGGATAGTTTGTGCTCATAAATTAATCATTTCTGATTTTTCTAGCGGCCGGGGATAGGTAGATATGAATTTTAGTCACTTCTCAAGGAGGCGGAGAAGCAGCGTCCTTTTTGCCAAAATTGTCTGCAGATTCTTCTTAGCCTAACTAACTAATGTGATCATAGGAGTTTCCAGTAAAAATGAAACAGGAAAATGTAGAACATTCTTTTCTTATCGTGTTTTCTTAAAATCTATTGGGCCTCTTTCTCCATTTTGAGTTTTCAGCTTTATTTAATTCAAAGATCTGAAGTTTGTATTTTATATTTTTAGGGTATTTATTCCTTCTCTTTTTGTCTTTAGAGAGCTGCAAACACAGGCTGGGGTGCTGAGGAAGATCGACAATCTAAGAGATGGTCGCATGACGGGTTTGAGGATTCTAAGAAGGAAAAGAAATTTGGGCAATCGAGTCGGCCTCCACGGCCTGATCACCAGGAAAAGGTCAAAGTTTCTGAGAAAGATTCACGAAATTTCAAAGCAAGAATCAGTAATGTAGAAAGGCACTACGAGCTGAGAGATTTGACTGCAAGAGATCATTATAAGAGAGATATTGAGCAGCACAAGTCAGAGCTAAAAGGAAAGGATGGTAATTACAAAGAAGATCTGGATAGGTCACATGTGGAGAGAAGATATAGGAGGTTTGATGATGTAGGGAACTCAGGGGAAGATATTGAGAGAAAATCAAGAAGGCATGATGATGTACCGACATCAAAGGAATATGATAATAGGAGGGATGAAAGAAGACAAAAAAGATATGAATCTGAATCTTATCATGCAGAAAAAAGAGATAGCAGGGACTGGGTCAAACGAGCTCGTCTCCACCGTGATGGAAAGGATGAAGAAGATCGGAGCCAAAGATCACGTAGAATGGTTGCCTGATTTAGGACTTTATCTCTAAGAGACTAAGACTTGTGGAGGTACATAGATGACTGAACTGTACTAAGTTTGCAACTTCAGTTCCAATTCTGAGTACAATGCCTTGTCTGACAGCCAGAGGTGATCGTGTAGGTTAAATGTGTTCGATCACCTAGCTTAACAGTGTTGGCGCAAGTTTTTATTTTTTTTGGTGGGGTGGGGGGGGTGGGGGTGGGGGGGTGGGGTACATCAAGAAGCTGTCTCACAAGGAGGGGTCACTTAGTGCTCATAAGCAAAAGACCATTTGGCAAGCACCTGACTTTAAAAAGTCATCACCTGAAATCTCACTCTTGTGTGCTGTACTAATCAAGGGATTTTGGTTTTTAGCATCTCAAGTTTTTCAGTCCAATTACATGTGCTTTCTGGAAGGATACAAGGGGCCATTTGCTGTATTTATAAGCTGATTTCATCTTTTGAAATTTCCACATATTTTGTTCTGTCTATCTGATGGTTGAATGGTTTTTGTAATGTCGAACTCTGACATGCGCGATGTACAGGCAGGGTGATATACTTTTGTTGTTGGCTACATTCTAAAAAATCAAAGGAAAAAAAAATCAAATCTTTGGTAGTCCATCTACACTGCTGAGAGGAAATCCTTATTCATGGTATGTGGTGCCTTGTGGTGGGCTTTGGCAGGGAGATGAAAGCAGCTGATTACAAGAATATTTCAACAGTTGATTTGGATTAGAGATAATAGACATTGCTTTGCTAAAGCTGGATATATTTCCATTCCAAATCCTTCCCCGATACCTCCCAAGGAAATTGGAAAAATTATGGGTTTAAATCTAATGCTTATTAAGATTTTTGTAGATTTTACATATAAATTCACTCATATCAAAAGTGTTGTTGACTAGTTACGGACATAAGAGGAATGGGTTTATTATACTCGTAAATAACTTATAGTTTCTGTATGAGTTTTGCAATTACATAGTATCTATTAAAGAAAAAGAAAGACCACTTGGCTTGATGAGTTTGGAGAAACACATTTGAACGGGAAAAACGCAAATTCGATAATTTTACCATATTGTACTAATTTACAACAACTACCCAGTATAGTCCCACAAAGTGGGATCTGGGGAGGGTAATATGTAGACGAGCCTTACCCCTATCCGAAAGGGTAGAGAGGCTGTTTTCAATGATGTGGATGAAGCCATATTCATTCATTTGGTGTAAACATCATAATTTTAGCTTGTTTGAACTAAGAAGATTATCACAAGCGATCCTAGTAGAGCATGATGTCTCCTGGTATAAACTAATAACCTCGTTTTCCCTAAGAATCAGCTGAATTTGACACTGTGACACCATATCCATATCCTCCCAACAAACCTTCCACTATACTCTCACATATATCCAGCTCTCTCTTTCACATGTGTTAGTACTCTTTCCTTTTCTATATATTTACGTAACACATGCATTTTACTACATACATTCTCTAGATTTACATAAAAAGTTACAAATTTAACTAACCATGAGCCCTACCTTGAAGATCAACAGGGACTCTTGTCACATCAAGAAACCATCATTTGAGCAGCAACAACGTCATCCACTTATAATTTACACTCATTCTCCCAAAATAATTCGTACCCATCCTCGCGATTTTATGGCATTAGTCCAAAAACTCACTG
Source organism: Nicotiana benthamiana (assembly GCA_034376525.1). Classification (NCBI taxonomy): domain Eukaryota; kingdom Viridiplantae; phylum Streptophyta; class Magnoliopsida; order Solanales; family Solanaceae; genus Nicotiana; species Nicotiana benthamiana. The sequence goes on from CM067325.1 coordinate 9,194,383, forward strand.
GCTTTTCTCGTTCCGAAAAAGACCGCTCATCTTCGCCTAAGTCTGAGCCAAATAGTTTTTATCACGATTACAATTATTTTAAAGGTGGGGTTTTTGCGAATGTTGAAAATGAGCCTAATTCGGATGAAAATAAAAGCATCAGTAGCAATAATGCAGGGAATATCCAGCTGGTTAGTGAAATTAAAGATACAAATAGTGAAGATGTTAAGTATAATGATTTTGGTGATATTACTGATCAAGCTGATTTTTTGTGCTCAGCTCAATCACTCTTTAATTACACGGATTCGTTCTTCTTCATGCCCAGTATGAAGGAGCTTCCAGATTATTGAATGGATTTTTGAATTTTTTGTATTAGAACTATTACTCTTTTATTAGGAGTATTATGGTTCTTCTTTTTTGTTTTCTTCTTTAGTTGCGAATTGTGATCTCTCTTTTAATCTGAGGGGAACTTTGATGAGCTTCAATTTGGTAGTTTTGATACAATGCAAAGAACAATAATTTCGTTACATTCTTCTGTACTTGCTTTTAGTGATCTGGAATTAATAATATATCTTTCACTCTTTATAAGTCGAGATCTTTTATGGTTGATATATATTCGTATATATAAATGCATAACTTCCGTTTCTCGTACTCTTTATGGTTGTGAATCCCACAGCCTTAATATATATATATATATATATATATATATGAGATTGGACAGATGAGTATTGTACCTCATAGTCAGCAGGATCAACACAAAGAGTTTCCCTTTATTATAAAGGAAATAAATTCTAATCCATTTTTTGCACCAAATACACTTAGGTGTACAGAAATTAGGAAAAGAAAGACAAATGAAATATGAGTATACTGTTTTCTTTTATTCCAAAAGATATTTCTCATCTTGTAGTTTTATACTAAGAATCTTAACCTTTTAAGAAATATCAGATATATAATTATTTCCAAGAAAGATTATATTAAATACTTAAGATTTCTGTCAATAATTAGGCAAATATTTTGTTAATTTGTAAAATAAATCATCGCAGAATATGTTCTATATCTAAAGTAACATATTTAACATAAATGTTAAAAATTGAGGTTAAGATTCTTCCAATGCTATTATATATACTACATATTATCTCAACATCTGAGATAAATAAAATTATTTTTTCAAGTGTGACCGTGAGCTTAAAGATAAACAAATTTTAGAAAAAAACCTTTTAATATATTTATTGTTGGTATTCGTCAGTGCTCTCTCACCCATCTTTGTTATTGATTCTCCTGTACTTCTTATTTCGTCAAATATTCTAGTGTCTAAGGGTCTATAAATATAAGATTCACTAATCTTAAAAGTTTGTCACATATTTTGTCACAGATAAAATGGTCTGATATTTGGCTTAAAGTATGTGTATTTAAATATATGTTGTATCTTATTTTGTTCATATTTTGTGAAATTTGGATGAGTAATACAATAATTTATTCTAATACATGGTATTTTTACGTGTATGAGTAACCCGGAAGCAATATAGAATGAAAGTGCATGATTTGAAGCAAAAAGAAAACGAAGCGAAAAAATGGGCCAGTGTAGCACCTGGGGTAGTGCATCGCGCTACCCGTGGCGCAACTTACAGACCTGAAGTTTTTTCTGGCACAGCTCAGCCCAAGGCTAGCGCGACATGCTACCCTGGACGCTGGGTAGCAGAAATTCTCTTATTTCACTCAGTACAAGATTTTGATGGCCCTACACACCTCCAACTCGTAGTAAAAAGAAGTTTAATCCTATTTTTGGAAGTGGGGACTCCGCTTTGAGAAAAAACCACGAGCACAGAAAATCTGAAAAATTGTGCTCTAAGTTGAAAATTAAAAGCACCTTCACGTGAGTAAATTAGACACAGAACTATGATGCCAATGTGTTTCTTACTGTCATTATAAATTAGAGACAGAAAAATCAATTTACATAACTTTTCCATATCATACCGACGAACTTAATTCGCTAAACAACAAAGTTAGATACTGAGTTTCAGCCATGTTATTGTGTCATTGTGAGTTTGATTTAAAAGAAAACAGAGGCAAAAATAAGAAGCAAAAAGAGGCAAAAATCTTGAGCAAACAGAACAATTAAAAAGGCGCAAACAGAAAAATCTTGAGACAAAACTTACACGAAGCGATTGACGAGTGAGGGAGTGAGTCGTCGTGACTGGCGAAGAACTGGTGAGGCTCAGGCACTGGCGTGGCGTCTGGCGGAGAACTGGTGGTGAGCTTGAGAGTTGAGGCTCAGGCAGTGGCGTTACATGATGCGATTAACTGTTGGGAGTTGGGGGCTGCGGCGGAAACATAATGAGAGAGACATACGGGAGACGACTAATGACTGAAGACTGAGTGAAATGAAGAGGGAAGGGGATTAGTAAAATAAACCCTAGTATATACTTAAGGGTAGATTAGTAAATTACTTCATTCTTATTGGGTTATCGATTTTTACCCAATAACAAAAATGCAAACCGGGACCGAACCGATAACCCAATAATTTTTTTTACCACGTTACCGAACTGTTAACCCAATAACCCAATAAAGAATTAACGGTCCAAGTTATTGGTGTTACCCGATATATGCCCACTCCTACTTCCATGAATATTATTATCTAAATATTGATTTTGATTTGTTGATTTACTATATTTGTTTATTTATTCAATCCCGCGTTTAATTATTTGATTGCTTGATCACCAATTAAATACTATCTACGAATCTAGAATTGAACTCGAAAGTGATAATTCTAGATTGCACATTGAATTGAGTGGAGCAAGTTCTTGAATCTAGGCATCGGGGAATGGATTTGCAGTTAAGATAGACATATGTTAATTACTTTGCTTGGTTATTATACGAGAATTACGAATGTGTTCTTGTTGATTCTAAGTCTATAGACATATAGGCGTTAAGTCAGCTTGAATAGGCGAGTAAGAGCTCGATAGATTCTGTGAGTAGTATGTACCCCGTCAACCAGTAAATCAGATAAATTAATTAGCCAATTCAATTGAAGATTACAATAGGATTGTTAGATGGCTCATAATCCTAGATCATGTTCATCACATTGATAACATAAACGTCCGTTCTTTTTTTTTTCAGAGTTCATTATTTTTTTTCTTCGGTTTAATTAGTTTAGAATCACCACTTTTGGTTTTAATCCTTATTTAGATAATTTGGATAGTCTAATTTAGTTAATAGTTGATAAAAAGTCATCGCAGATTCGACATCCAACTTTTAATCATTTTATTACTTAACGACCACGTATATTTTGTATGTGTTTGACTGCAACAAGGTCTGATGAAGTGTCACAACTAGTACTAACACATCTGGCCCTTCTGTAAATGAATGCTAGGCCTAACATTTTAGCACTAAAAGAACCATCTAGTATGCTATGACGTTTCACTCCACTTGGTAGGGACCTAATAATGATATTATGGTTGTCTTTTTTTTTGGGTTATATATATATATATATATATATATATATATATATATATATATAAGGGAGGATGAGCTCCCTTGAGAGCTTCATCAATGTCTATCATTATGTTACTATTACAAATAATAATTTTTCTTGTAAATACAATTTCTAGGATGTCTGCCTACGTTATATCATTTGCAAATACCGGAAGAACTGCCAAAAAATTTATTTTTTTCAAAAATTTCCTTTTTCGCTCCTTCCTTGGCGAGGAGATCCGTTGCTTGGTTTTGCTCACGATAGTTATGGCCTATTACTGGGTTCCCCAGTTGCACCATCATATACTTGCATTGAGATGATGGGATTATGAGTCAGATTACCATATTTTAACATTTTTAGCACTATTTCAGAATCAATGTCTATCACAAGGGGTGTTGATTTTTTATCCAGCACAATTTTAGGCCTTGGAATTCCGCCATTATACTATCTATATTTGGAAGGCCCTTCATGTATTCCAACACCCAGTCTTCCTGCTATTCTTGAAGACCCCCCAGTACCACATTTGCCTGTAGTTATACATGCAACCCCATCAGTATTTAGTTTGTAAAATCCAGCATTTGGTGGCTGCCACTTAAGGTATATGATTCTTGTATTGTGGGGTACATCCACATGTCGATATTCAACTGCCCTAGCAATGGTTTGGTTCACATTAATGTGATTTTTCTTCCTATCATAGACATTTCTAGTTAGCCAAATGCTCCAGAAACAAAAAGGCAGAAAGTGTTTCCAACTAATGCAAGCATTAAAATCCACATTTTTTAGCTTTTGCAAGGTTTCCTCCCAGTTTAACATTAAAAGGGAGGGCGAGGAAGGGTTGGCAGGTCGGTGCATTGTTGCAACATTTTCTGCCAGAATTTTTTTAGATTAATGCATTCAAAGAAGAGGTGGTTGATGTCTTCCATCTGAGCTCCATAGTAGGAGCAATTTGGGTTGATTCTCAGGCCTATATGGTGCAGGTGTCTCCTTGTAGGCAGTCTATTCTGCTGCATGAGTCAAATAAAGAACTTAATCTTATTTAGGTTCCCTAGCTTCCGAATCCAACTGAAGTGTTCATCCTGGGTAGAATTGTGGTCCATGTGTGAGTTTATGAAAAAGTAGGCAAACCTAGCACTAAGCAGTCCATTGGAATTGAGGTTCTAGATTAGTTTGTCACCAGCCATAATAGTATTAGGAATAAAGGTGCTTTGGATGATGGTGTTGATATTTTGAGAGATTGGGTGGTGGATGGGAGTAAAGTCCCATACACCATTTGCAATGTATAAAATTGATCTTCCTGTTCAGATCTGCCTGCTGCCATAACCTTCTGAGGATGGTATTGAGAGGTTGCATGTTAGGTGTCCCGGTATGTGCTAGGAAGTTAACCATGTCCCCTCCCTCCTAGAAGCCCTTTTGCAAACCTTCCAACCTTCTTGGATACACTGTCAAGTTCTGGTTTTTGCCTTAGCTCTATTCCCTGTTCCATTATAGTGCTTACCCATGAGAACTCTAGCCCAAATAGAGTTAGTGGTGTGGTAAAATGTCCATGCCAGGATGGTATGGAAAACCTTATTCTTCAAATGTGCTTGTTGTAATCCTAATCTTCCATGTTCTTAGGTTTGGTAGCAGTGTCCCATTTAACTATGTGAAGCTTTCGTTTAGCATAAATGATGCCCCGAATAAAGTTCCTTAGGATCCTATCAATTTGACTGGTAATATAGGAATACATTTGGATGTATTTTATTACATGACTGGGAATACTACCCAGGCTTGACTTTGCTGGAGTAGTGTGGCCAGCCATGTTTAAAAACTTAGTTTTCTGACTTACCAGCTTTGTATTGAGGTTGTCAAGAATGATTGAAAGTCACTATTAGTAGGCTGTTTATGGAAAATGAGGAAACCTAGGTATTTGGCAAAGACAGAGCTAGTCTTAATGCTTGGTATGGAGCTGCACGTGTTGACCCAGTCCTCAGAGTTGTAAGAGTAAATGACCTTAGATTTTTGGAAATTGACCTTCTTCCCACAAGCAACATTGAATTCCTCAAGGGAAACTAAAATGGTTCTACAATTTTTCATGTTGGCCTTGGAAAGCAGTGTTAGATCATCAACAAAGAACATGTGAAAGATTTTGAGTTCCCTGTTTTACTGAGGTAGACTGAGAGTCTGATGGTAAGGTTAATGATTGAGAGGGGTCGAGGGCCTAGTTGTGAGGGTTATTTATCTATGGATTGGGCTGCACACCACAATCATATATATGTATATATATGTATATATATATATATATATATATATGTATGTATGTATATATATGTATGTATGTATGTATATATATATATATGTATGTATGTATGTATATATATATATGTATGTATGTATGTATACAGATCGGCCTGCACGCCGCAGCGATATAACGCTTGGGCTGTAGGAGCCCCTCCGAAGTCTGCACACCCCCAGTGAGCACCGTAGATGAAATATATAGATCAGGATGCACGCCGCAGCAGTTACTATATGGTACCTATTGAGCGTGAATGCTGAGTGCGAGTACTGATTGGTAAGAGATGAGTCACGAGTGACAGAGAGGCTAGCCCGATGGGCATTAGATATATACATGAACATGAGTGATACTTTGCCTAAAGGGCATGTTTATGAGCTTATTGATTTCACTCCTCTTTAAAGTGAGTTTCTATCGAATATGTTGATTTATTGACTGTTTTTACTCATCTTTATATTAAGTCTCTGTCAAAAAACTGAACAAATATTTTAAAACAACTTTTATTTAAACTGGGATTTATGAGATGTTTAGAAGTTAATCACTGATTAGACATGTGATTATTTCCATCGAGATTTTCAAGTTATGAAGTGTTTATGATTACTGTTTTGCCCGAGGGGCTATTTTATGAATTATGCTTTGCCCGAGGGGCCAATTATGGCTCTAATCTCTATTATTATCTTGAATGGTATTGAACACCTACTGAATCGGATGGAAAGTATTTCAAAATAATTTTTACTAAAAGCTGGATTTTAAAAGGGAATGTTGACTCGTGTTACGATTTGAAAGCCTGTTGTGATTATTGAGCCTAACATTAATGTGGATTCATTATTTTCCACTACTCAATATTTATTTACTCTTATTACTTACTGGGTTGGAGTACTCACATTACTCCCTGCACCTCGTGTGCAGATACAGGTATATTGGAACCTGATAGCAGGTGTTGATTTGCTCAGACGTTCGTAGCACCGCTCCCTTCCTCAAATTGCTATTACTATAATTAGTACATTATTTTATACTTCTTGTTGTATTCAGACCTTGATAGATGCGCATGACTAGTGACACCCCGATGTCGGGCTTGTATAGTAATTCTACACTGTTTTCCCTTCAGATTTATATTACAAAATATTGCTCTACTTAAAGGTTTAAAAATCACTCTTAATGATTAAATAGTTGATGTGAGTGTTCCGTCGGCTGGCCTTGTCTTCACAAGAGGCGTCATCACGATTGGGCCGTTTGGGATCGTGACACATTGGTGCCTATCAACTCTATCATGCTTACAGTTCTTCGGGTACTGTAAAAACGATTGAGGAATTCCTTCTCAAGTTGATCCCAGCTATCAATGAACTCGGGCTCCAAGTCAATATACCAGTCAAATGCGTTCCCTTTCAGAGAACGAACAAATTATTTTACCAAAAGGCCACCATGCGTTCCAGCATTGCTACAACTCTCGACAAAGTGGGCGATATGTTGCCTTGGGTTCCCTTTGCCATCAGATTGATGCAGCTTTGATGGTTGATAATTGGTTGGCATGGTTCAACAATCAATCCTTTTTGTTTAAGGCTTAGAGTAGTACATCAAACTTTGTGATGGTCCGCCATATTAAGTTCTGATGGTATTTGTTATCACGTCTTGTAATTGTTGGACAGATAACGACGTAACTGAAGTAGATTGCTTTTCCTTTTGAATGTTTAACTTTGCAAATGATTCCTTAACAACTGTTTTCTGGGAGGTGAAGACAGGTGAATAAGGAGGGACATGGCTCGACACTCTAGGTGCATAGGCCTCCAATTTGTTCATGAGTTGAGCGATTTGAAGGTCTTTGTCTTCAACAGATTTCTTCAAGACCTCTATGGTCTGTTCCATCATGGCAAAATTTTCATCCACGTTAGTTGCATCATTCATCAAGGCGTTGATTTTCGTTGAAACTGAAGAATCCACCAAATCTTCAAATCCGCCAAGGTTTAAAGCTGTTTGAGAAAGTTCGTCAAACATCTAGAATGGGTGTTGTCCCAATAGATTGCGGTTGCGAACGTCATATGAGATATGTTTTTCTTTGCCATCTCTAAGGAGGCGAAGTATTCGGATCCATCCAAGCCACTAGCCTTGAACTTGCTTCGAGTGATTGGTCAAACTTGACTGAGCTTAGCGGATGTGGCAACAATATCATCTTTGCATGGAACATCACACTTGCAGAAGGCCATTATATCAGTAGATCTGAAGGTTATAGTTTTCAACTTGCAAGAAGGAGAGATGATGGGAAGAATTGGTCCCACTGGGCGTGCCACAATTTTTTTGCAACAAATTTTCGTAGTATGAAAAATAAACTGCAACAAAAATAATATAAAGAAAAAAAGAGATTTATCGATAAATATTTGTGAGTACAATTCTATGTATCCCTTGATTCTCCTCTCTAAAATTCTCCGTAATTCGAGGGTTTGAGAAGTGTGTTTCTCGAATTTAGGATGATGCAGACCTCCTTGTGATATATTTAACTGCCAAGAACGTCGAGCAACGCTTTGTTGTTACGGGTTGATTTACGAGAAGAACTCCGTTGATCACTCCTTTGTTGAAGAACTAAGCACTTGATGATTGATCTCTCTCTTTGTGGATGTCTTCACCAATTGCGAAGTGTTCTTCTCCAACCCTGAATGTCTTTTGAGAGTTATGTAACCCCCGCTATTTATAGTTGTAGAGGATGGACAGTCAAGCTACATAAGAACTCTTTTGCTTGATTCTGATTGGCCTATGTCATTTTAACTAATAGGTGACTTGTGGTTGGTTCTTACTTTTAGACTTGAATTGCCACATTATTTAACACGTGGCGTCATCTTATTGGCATGGAGTTTGACTGGATATTCCATGTCACATGGCATAAGTCGGGGCCTAGGATGAAATGGATTTTGGGCCTGAAAATAATAAAATGGATTAATTTAACTTGTAAAACCTAAATTAATTATATAACTCAATTGAATTTAATCCAAATTTTATATGAACAATTGACTGAATATTCTACGATTGATTTGTTGTAGTGGTAATGCGGATATCAAGAGGGAGTTGGACACAAATCCTGTCATACCTCCCCCGAAGAGTGGATGAAGTACATGTGTCGAGTTTGAAAAGCTTACCAATCCTATTGTCTACTTGTTCTACGATTGATTTGTTGTAGAATTTCATTGGTAATTCAAATTGCCATTATAGATAGTTTGGACAAAATTAGGGTCCTACCAGTGTACAAATAGAAAATAGGTGGTCACAAACCATGATCTTTCCGTTAGAATTTTATTCATGCTCTCTTCTAGGCTGAAATTCACAATTAAGAAGATCGATAAGATTAGTGGTTTAATGGGCTTCCATAAGTGTTCAAGCCCACCAAATAATTTTACTATTAGGGGTGGTATACTCTAGTTTTGTCTTCATTTGATAAGGGAATTAGGATGTTCAATTCAAACAGAGGCTTGGGTGGCTGTGGGTGATTTAAGGTGGAAGAGATAAGTTTTTTTCCAGTTGGGTCCTTTGCCGGGAGTGGACTGGGGGATATGGTCATCTTGAAATGCTTTTTCTCTCTCGTTTCTATGATCAAAACAGACATTGTAAATAACAAAAATTCAAACTAGGAGATTCAATTGGTTGGGAAAAAGACATGGTCACTTACATTTACTCACATGAATCACATCGGCTTACATAGAAACAAAATGCAATCAAACACATAAGATTCAAAATATTTATTACAACCAAATGTAATATAAAAGGAAAACAAAATCCTAACCAATCATATCTAACAAAATTCTAGCATCCCGAAATTTTATCCACAAACAACCTCCAATAAAAAATATACTTCGTGGCGTTTCCCCGAAGTATACATGAGATTTTAAAAAAATGAAAAGCACCCCAGCAATTAACTGGTATAGAGTTAGCTTATTCTTTTAGTAAAAATTGCAGGGGACGTCCTATTTGATCGCCTCCATTTAATCTATGTCTATTTTTTTAAAATTTTTAATTTATATCCATTTTTTATATAATTTTAGCTCCTTTCTCATTCTCCTCCTCCTCCTCCTCCTCCTCCTCCTCCTCCTCCTCCTTCTTCTTCTTCTTTCTTCAGCTATTGTTGGTGCTACTATGGAACTTCAGTTCAAGGGATGATTGTCATAAATATATTTATCAAATTATTTAAAAATAAATTATAAATAATTATGTAAGTTAGTAGACAATAATTTTTGAATATTTTCACGTACGTAAGTTAGTACACAATGATAATTCTTTTCTTTTTCACATTATTATTTCCAAAATTAATTACTTAGATACTGTTGGCAATCTGATTATTTATCTAGTATGTTAGAAAGTTTTTTCAAAAAACTTTAGCTTATATAGTGTTGAAGTTCTTACAAATGAACTAAATAGCTTCATCTCTTAAGCTGAAGTTCGACAGTTACAAAACAAAAACTTCAGCTCTAGAGCTGAAACGCCAGTTACAAAACAAAAACTTCAGCTCTAGAGCTGAAGTCCGTCAGTTTCAAAAATAAAAACTTCAGTAATTACAAACAAAAACTTCAGCAAATAGAGAATAAAACTTCAACTACTATGCTTAAGTTCAGCAATTACAAACAAAAACTTCAGCACACTTGTTACTTCAGGTCCATCTACTAGAATGCTGAAGTTTTTTGTGTGATTGCCTTTGTTACTTCAGCCCTATATGCTGAAGTTATGCGAAAAAGCGGGTACGTTTGTAATTATTTTTATAAAGCAAGCACAAGTTAAAACGTGACACAAAAAGCGGGTATAGATGCAAATGCCCCTACTTTTTTCACATATATATTTTAAACTTATTTACTCAGTTTTAGTTAGGCTCCTATTTACATAAAGTAACAAAAGTTTTTCTTTACAAAATATATACAAATTCCATCAAAAGTTATAATTGATATACAACTTAAATATAATATTTTATTGTAGGGAATCCAAGCAAAAGCTGCAACTTACATATAAGTTATATACAACTTAGTATATAATTATGTTAGTTGTATATATTTTGTATATTATTTATGCACCCAACATACAAAGATATATTTATTTATGTTTTTTTATTCGAGTTTCAATCTGAAATCTCAATCAAAATTAACTCGAAACTTTCAACATATTCTCTCAAATTTGAGATATAAACTTCAAATAATATTCCCAATTATTTGCAACAACACAAACAATTAATAATTTTACAAAATTTGATTTTCAAATATTTTCAAATGGGTGACAATACAGTTTTTAATGAATTAACAGGCTTTCCAATTCAATATGCCCGCTTCTGAAAGAGAAATGTTTTGGTAGTAGAATTAGCATTGCTTATGGAAAATCCAATATGAGAAGCACAACCTCTTCGTTACCTGTACCGGTAGTCTCTTCGCAATCTAATGTTCCTTCTATCTAATGGTTCCCAGGCTAATTTATAATTAAGTTTGGTATAGTATATGTTAAGATTCTAGTGGGGAAGAAAGGAAATTACATTAATTCTTATGTAATTGATAATTTGTATATGAGAATATAATTAAGTTATAACCTCTCGCATCAATGTGGGATATCAAGATGGACGTGCGATCCGATTTAGAAAAGATTAGAAATTATCATATTCACGAGAAGGTTTGATAGACATTGATATAAAATGAGAGAACGCCACTTGACATGATTTGATCACGACCTCCAAATGCACTAATTTATAGGTGTAAAACCATTGCGAATGAATGTATAAAAGGACGATGTAGACCTAAAATCACATGAATTTAGAAATTACTTTGAAAAACGTAACGATATCTAGGAATCCATATATATTATAGAAAGAGAGAGATTATTTGCTTTAGGTCCTATAATTTTTTAGCAGATGTTGAACCTTTTAAGAGATATATACTTTTGGAAATATAAAGAACATAATTTTCTATATGTATTTGCATAATATTGGTTTGGAATGATTTGAATAGTGTAATATGATTAGTAACGATTCATAAAAGATCCAACTTAATTGAATTAAAAAGTAATTAGTTTTGTTGTTATATGCAAGATGGTTTATTTTAGGAAGTAAATGAACAAGGGATTGGTAGCATATTGCTATTGTCTAGTGTCCTCTCATCTCCTTTCCTCCCTCTATTCTTTTCATCTCACTGCTCTGGTTCTGTTATAACCTTAGTTTCATTGTAATATTTTCAGTGCTTTCAACATTATTAGATTACTTGGCTCCCAACTAGTACCACATTAATCTGATAAGGCAATCAATCTGTATGGCCTAACTTGATTCCTCAAGTAATTTAAAGGGAATTCTAGCCAAATACATAAGCTATACACTAATTATATATCGATTGTACACATGTATATATCCATTCGCTATTTTAGTTTATTCGATTGGTTAGGCAGTTAATTCTTCTAATTTAAAGTCGACATTCCCAATGAACAGAGGTCTTCACTATTTCTAAAGAAAGAAATGAAAAAGGAACAAATTGCCCCGGGAATTGCTAATTAGCTCAGTGTGTTAAAATATAACTTATACCCTTTGCCCTTATAACCATTTTCTAATGATAAGCCGCACATAAAAAACAAATTATGACAAGTCTTGCGCTGTATGTTGCATGCTTTTAGAATTCTTTTCTTGTGACTTTGGGATACTTATACTTCACCTTCGTGATTGTTTCTTCTAACTTCAACATTCTAATAATGAATCCCACTTCAATTTTCATATTTAAATGGGTTCTTCGACTACAACAAAAATCAAGAATTATCTAAAGAAAATTTAATCTATTATCGCTTTTAGCCCGCGTCAAAAAATTGATAGCCGAAAAAATGTATAAAATATGTATAACTTTTGCATGTAACATACAGAATGTGTGTATATATATATAAATATATACAAAGTTCATACAGTTTTTCAGCTATCATTTTTACACCAGTGTCATTTTTCATTAGTAATTGTTGCAGCCCAAGGAGAGCTTGAACCTCCTAATTCCTATACCCTGAAAACAGAAACTAACTTTACCTTCAAAAAGACAAGCTATGGATTTCATTGAAAGCAGCATCATTGATTTCTACAATAAACCACTGCACTTTCCTTAAGAAGATTGGACAAAGCAATATAGTACTTCTTGGTCAGTAAGATACAACACAGGAGTTTTCAGTCCCCCGAGGCAGTGATACATAACCAACAGCCGCCGTTAACGGAGACCTCAAGGTCAATCAGATTTCTTCTTTAATTACTTTCTCATATAACACAATTTTGAGACTCTACGATGATGGATGTTTGTTTATCTACAAAAAATTTCATCATCTCTTCTTTTTGTCTTCTTTGGCTCTTTCAAGAACTACAGGAGCTGCCGGGATACTGAACCACCACTCCCTTAGTCTCCTACTCCATCTTTCTGTGCTTGCTTTCCGAACAGGTGAATATCTTGTGAAGAGTTCCAGGAAACTCATAAGGATTATGTATCTCGAAGGTACGAATGCCAAAACTAGTGCCGAGACCAAAAGAGCACCCACTAACTTCTCACTTGCCTGAAGAATACCAAGGATAAGATGTAGGTTCAATTAAATTATCCAACAACCAAATAACAATGGATTACCGCTAACCACAGACAAGCAAAGACATTATTTCAAACTCCTATCACAAGATCAACTCTGTTATCTGAAGGAAACATCCAGGAATTCCTTGTTGTGCATCCTGAATCGGCATCAGCAGCAAACCGAAGTTTTCAAATAAAGGAGTTTTCACCATCAACCAAAGATGGTTCAGTAACCACAAGACTTGATATCATTCATGACAGCAGGGAACTTCTTTAATTAGCAACTCCACTAATAAGATTGCTCGTCATAGAAGGAAAGAGCTAAAATTCGCACAAACCTGTGGGAAGATGGACAAAAGTAAAGCGCGGAACTTGAGAAGAACGATGTTTCCGTCCTGGATCACTTCTTCAGCTTGAGATATTGCAGTTTGAACAGCCAAAAGTTGCTCCATGGCATTCATTGGAGGTGGAGTTAATACTTTTAGTTCATCAACAGTCTTGCCTTGACTAAAACAGCGAGTTATTACCAAAAAGACAGCAAAAAAGGTGAGCAATAGTGAAAAGGCGTAGCACAGCCATCCCCTGCAACCAACAAAAAGAGACAGAAAGAGGTGGGCATCAGTCAAATTTTTTCAACCACCACATTATCAAGAAATTTCCTCCATGCAAGGGATGTACACGGAAAAACAGAATCCAGAGCATCAAAAGGGAGGTCAACAGAAACTATCAGACCGCCTTTTAGTTGGAAATGCCACAAATTAACAACTACTCAGTATAGTCCCACAAAGTGGGGTCTGAAAATGCCACAAATTAAGGAGACAGAAATAAATTTTGAGAACCAAGGTGTTTCTTAGGACTTTAAAAGACTGAATAAGTAAAGTATCTAGTAGGACAGAAAGAAACTTGATAAGCCATACAAATCCTGAGCATTCAGTTGCTTTTCAGTTTCCTCTGTTCAAGACTTCAACAACAACAACAACAACTACCCACTATAGTCCCACAAAGTGGGGTCTGGGGAGGGTAATATGTAGACGAGCCTTACCCTACCCGAAAGGGCATGGAGGCTATTTCCAATCGACCCTCGGCTCAGTGAAGTAAAGGAACAAAAATAAAAACAACAAAAGAGCATTAGTAACTTCAACATAAATAGCGTAAATAATTATCTAAACATAAAAACATAAAAACTATAAATAAAATAGCATGCAATAATATCAGACAGTAACTAACATAAGACAAAATCCAATACATAAATCATCTATGAATAGCCCTGCCAAGCCTCACCCAACCCCGAGTGAGGAGTATGAAGAACTCTAGGGGCCCCTATCCACAACCCATATACTAGACATCCATACTTTCCTATCCAGGGTCATGTCCTCAGAAACTCGCATTCTAGCCATGTCATGCCTAATCACCTCTCCCCAATACCTCTTAGGCCTCCCTATGCCTCGCCGTACGCCGACCATCGCCAGCCGCTCACAACTCCTCACAGGGGCGTCAGGACTTCTCCTCCGCACATGTCCGAACCACCTCAGCCTCGCTTCTCGCATCTTCTCATCCACCGGGGCCACCCCCACCTTATCTCGAATAACTTCATTTTTAATCCCATCTAACCTGGTGAGCCCGCACATCCACCTGAGCATCCTCATCTCCGCAACCTTCATCCTCTGAACGTGAGAGTTCTTCACTGGCCAGCACTCCGCCCCATACAACATGGCAGGCCTAACCACAGCTCTATAAAATTTCCCCTTGAGTTTCTGTGGAACTTTCTTGTCACACAGGACTCCTGATGCAAGCCTCCACTTTGACCACCCCGCTCCTATGCGATGAGTGACGTCCCCGTCAATCTCTCCGTCTCCCTGAATCACTGACCCAAGATATCTGACATTGTCCCTCTTGGTGATGACCTGTGACCCAATCATTACGTCCCTGCCTACTTCGCTCGGCTCGGCGCTAAACTTGCACTCCAGGTATTCTGTCTTAGATCTGCTTATTTTGAAACCCTTAGACTCGAGAGTCTGTCTCCATACCTCTAACCTCTCATTAACACCGGCCTTCGTCTCGTCTATCAAGACTATGTCATCAGCAAATAGCATACACCAAGGCACATTCCCTTGAATATGTCGGGTAAGAGCATCCATCACCAAGGCAAACAAGAGGGGGCTAAGCGCCGATCCTTGATGGAGCCCCATAACCACTGGAAAATGGTCTGAGTCGCCACCCACCGTCCTAACCCTAGTCTTAGCTCCATCGTACATGTCCTTAATTACTCTGATGTAGGCTTCTGGCACGCTCTTCACCTCCAAGCACCTCCATAGCACCTCCCTTGGGACCTTGTCATACGCCTTCTCCAAGTCGATAAGCACCATGTGCATGTCCTTCTTCCTATCCCTGAACTGCTCCACCAGCCTCCTGACAAGGTGGATAGCTTCTGTAGTGGAGCGACCCGGCATGAAACCGAACTGGTTCATAGATATAGATGTCATCTCCCTCACCCTCACCTCGATCACCCGCTCACCTCTGTTCAAGACTTCAAGGGCTAATATACAGATGATCCAGATAGGTTTTGATCCTTTCCCACATAAACCCACGTCACAAGTATTTTATCGATAGTTGGGATTGACATACTTGATGAAAGCAATAACAATTAAATAACTGTTACATGATAGCAGCAATGATGAAGAAAGAACTAAAAGATCATTTTTCATTTCACTTGTATTTTTTATGTAAGAGAGAATACTCTCATGTTGTATGCTAGTTGGCAAATTTCTGTGGGTAACTAGGGTTGAGTAAATGAACAACTTGCACATGCTTTTGACACCAGCATGGTGGTCAATGGAGGTTAAACCACGTGAAATTAGAGCAATGGAATGCAATTGAACCTTTTTATTTTTTGGGCGTAAACACAGGGATGCAACTGATGTGAATCTGTTTTTTTGGTTCCCCGAGTTTTGCATAGAAGTCACTAACACTACTGTAATTATGCATCTTCTGGATGCTAGTATTAACAGAAATAACTTTACATCATCGCAAAAGAAAAAGGAAATTAGAACAATGGTCTCTTCTATTTGAGAAAGGTAATGGTAAGAAGAATGGTCTTCTTGTCATTACATTCCACCAAAAGAAATCAGACCAAAATGATATCCACTTGAATTTACTTAGCTAAGAAACATAAAACTACAATCTGCACAGAGAACATCATACTCACACTGACTCCAATAAAAACCCCAAAAGTGCAACTTTCAAATTTGGAGAAGGTGATACAATCAGCAATAATCTCACTCTTCTAAGTCAAGGGAGAAAAAAGCATAACTAAATTTAGGGATAAGAGATGGCAGTGGACTTTTGATCGGACAGATTTATGCTACTTAGCTACGAGAACAATCAGCCTCTTCGCAGAAATCCAAGGAGAAGATTGCATAAAGTTTGCATCCACCACCACCACCACCCCACGCCCCAAAACCCCCAGCTGGAAGCACTTCATGGGATAACCCCTTTTGCCGAGAGAGAAAAAATTGATGATATAGTGGAGTGCCAGAGAAAATCACATGTATTTAAGTCCTTTTCTTTATGATGGCCCATTACAGAGATATTAGCCAACTACCACCAACTTACCTGACAATAATGTATGAGAGAACCGAGCAGAAAATCATGGACTTAAAAGGGTCTTCCCAGTAAGCCAGAAGAAGAATCCAATTTCCAAGCTGCATCATAGGAGAGAGCAACTCCTGCAATGAATCTTAAGGATTAGTATGAGAGGTAACTCACGCAGATTAAGATACAGCTCATCAAGAAAGGAAAAGAAATTAATTGTAAAGAGACCCAATGGTTTTATTCAAAAGATTGAGCTATGAGATGGAAACAGCATAAAATTTTGTAAACGGGAAGACAACAAGCATGTCAAATACTCCCTCCGTTTCAATTTAGTCCATTTGACTTGGCACGGCATTTTAAGAAAAAGAAGAAAGACTTTTGAAACTTGTGGTCTTAAAAGCTTAAGTGGTAAAAGCTTTGTGGGGCCATGACATTAGTGTGGTTATAAAAGCTTCTCATTAAGGTTGTTGAGTTGTCCCACATCGGAGGGATCTGAGGTCCTTGGTCTCCTTATATGGCTTGGGCGATCCTCATCTCATAAGCTAGCTTGTCCAAACTTCAGAAGATGGTGCCTCGTTTGTCCAGTTTATCCACATTAGAGTGTGAGTCATGTCAGCTCGGGAAACATACCCGCGCCTCCTTTCCTCGTAGTATTGAGAGTCGTGCAGAGTCTGTTTTTTCTTTAGTTCATTCGGATATATGGGGTCCTAGTAGAGTATGTTCAACCTTAGGATTTCGTTATTTTGTTAGTTTCATTGATGATCATTCAAGATGTACTTGGATTTTCTTAATGAAAGATCGTTCTGAGTTGTTTTCTATATTCCAAAATTTTTGTGCTGAAATTAAAAATCAATTTGGTGTTTCTATTCGCACCCTTCGCAGTGATAATGCCTTAGAATATTTGTCCTCTCAATTTCAGCAATTTATGTCCTCTCATGGAATTATTCATCAGACCTCTTGTCCTTATACCCCTCAGCAAAATGGGGTTGCAGAAAGAAAGAATAGGCACATTATTGAGACTGCTCGCACACTTCTCATTGCATCTCATGTTCCGCTGCGTTTTTGGGGCGATGCAGTTCTCACATCTTGTTATTTGGTTAATCGGATGCCTTCATCTCCCATCCAAAATCAGATTCCGCATGAGGTATTGTTTCCTCAGTCACCCTTATACTCTGTCCCCCCTCGTGTGTTTGGGAGCACTTGTTTCGTTCATAACTTAGCTCCTGGGAAAGATAAGTTAGCTCCTCGTGCTCTCAAGTGTGTCTTCCTTGGTTATTCTCGTGTTCAGAAGGGCTATCGTTGTTATTCACCTGATATTCGTAGGTACCTTATGTCAGCCGATGTCACATTTTTTGAGTCTAAGCCTTTCTTTACCTCTTCTGACCATTCTGACCATCTGGCTATATCTGAAGTTTTACCTATACCGGCCTTTAGGGAGTCTATATCTCCTCCTTCACCTTCCGCTACAGAAGTCTTACCCATTCCGAACGTTGGACCACCTACTGTGGCTCCTCCTAGACTCCATGCACAAGACACTCCACTCTTGACATATCATCGTCGTCCTCGCCCAGCATCCGGCCCGGCTGATTCACTTCCTGCACCTGACCCTGCTCCTACTGCGGACTTGTCTCTTCCGATTGCACTTCGGAAAGGTATACGGACCACCCTTAATCCTAATCCCCATTATATTGGTTTAAGTTATCATCGTTTGTCATCACCCTATTATGCTTTTCTATCTTCTTTGTCCTCTGTTGCCCTCCCTAAGTCTACAGGTGAAGCATTGTCTCATCCAGGGTGGCGACAGGCTATGACTGACGAGATGTCTGCTTTACATGCGAGTGGTACTTGGGAGCTCGTCCCTCTTCCTTCGGATAAATCTACTGTTGGTTGTCGTTGGGTGTATGCAGTCAAGGTTGGTCCAGATGGTAAGGTTGATCGTCTTAAGGCTCGTCTTGTGGCCAAGGGGTATACTCAGATATTTGGGCTTGATTACAGTGATACCTTCTCTCCAGTGGCTAAGATAGCATCAGTTCGCCTTTTTCTCTCTATGGCTGCTGTTCGCCATTGGCCCATGTATCAGCTGGACATTAAAAATGCATTTTTACACGGTGACCTTGAGGATGAAGTTTATATGGAGCAACCACCTGGGTTTGTTGCTCAGGGGGAGTCTCGTGGCCTTGTATGTCGCTTGCGTCGGTCACTTTATGGTCTAAAGCAGTCTCCTCGAGCCTGGTTTGGTAAGTTTAGCACTGTTATCCAGGACTTTGGCATGACTCGGAGTGAAGCTGATCACTCTGTATTCTATCGGCATTCTGATTCACGTCTCTGTATTTATCTAGTGGTCTATGTTGACGACATCGTTATTACCGGCAATGACCAGGATGGTATTACTAAATTGAAGCAACATCTCTTTCAACACTTTCAGACTAAGGATCTGGGCACACTAAAGTATTTTCTGGGTATTGAGGTCGCACAGTCTAGCTCTGGTATTGTGATCTCACAACGGAAGTATGCCTTAGATATTCTTGAGGAGACAGGAATGACAGGTTGTAAACCTGTTGACACTCCAATGGATCCGAATTCTAAACTTCTTCCAGGACAGGGGGAGCCTCTTAACGATCCTGAAAGATATAGGCGGTTAGTTGGTAAACTAAATTATCTTACAGTGACAAGACCTGACATTTCCTTTCCTGTGAGTGTTGTGAGCCAGTTTATGGGTTCGCCATGTGATAGTCATTGGGATGCAGTTGTTCGCATTCTTCGGTATATAAAATCAACTCCAGGTAAAGGTTTATTGTTTGAGGATCGAGGCCATGAGCAGATTATTGGATACTCCGATGCTGATTGGGCAGGATCGCCTTCTGACAGACGTTCTACTTCTGGATATTGTGTCTTAGTAGGAGGAAATTTGGTATCTTGGAAAAGCAAGAAACAGAATGTGGTTGCTCGGTCTAGTGCAGAAGCAGAATATCGAGCAATGGCTATGGCGACATGTGAGCTTGTTTGGGTCAAACAGTTGCTCAAAGAGCTGAAATTTGGTGATGTTAGTCAGATGGGACTTGTGTGTGATAATCAAGCAGCTCTTCATATTGCGTCAAATCCAGTGTTCCATGAGAGAACTAAGCACATTGAGATTGATTGTCACTTTATCAGAGAAAAGATACTCTCGGGAGATATTGCTACAAAGTTTGTAAAGTCAAATGATCAGCTTGCAGACATTTTCACCAAGTCCCTCACTGGTCCTCGTATTAACTACATATGTAACAAGCTCGGTACATATGATTTATATGCACCAGCTTGAGGGGGAGTGTTAGAAGTCTAACTGTATTAGAAGTCTAGTCTAAACTGTATTAGGAGTAGGCTAGGTTATGTGTATTATATATAGGGCTCATTGTATCATGTTTACATATCAATTATATATTCTTCTCCAAAAAAAAAAAAAAAAAAAAAAAAAAAAAAAAAAAAAAATTAGGCCAAAGGTCCATTCTTATCAAAGGTAAAATGGGTAAAATGAAGAGTTTAAAGTTGAATTATTTTCAATTGTAGAAATGTGTCATTATTTTTGGAATGAACTAATAAGGCAAATGTGTCATCTCAATTGAAACGGAGGGAGTAACAATTAGCAGATCCACTCGCAATTTCTCAATAAGATGGCAAAAGATTGCATTCAGTTTATCCTCTTCGACCTATCTATTTATTTCGAAGACACTGTAGTAGTTATTAATACCTTCATCACTGCCAAGTTGGTGTCAAGACCATCAACTTTCACTCCATCAACCGTAGCTTGTGCTTGCACTACTTTTTTATAGTTGCTCCTGGATTCCTTAACGGCTTTTTCCAAGGGAGTCATCTCCCCCACAGCAATTTCACCCACAGCAATACCTGTCTCATTAGGGACATGAGAACTTGTTCCGAAAACAAAACCCAGGTTGGAAGCCAAGGCTGAAGCCGAAATTGAGTACATCCTGTTTTTAGGTTTGGGAGAGTTTGTCCGCTCCGATTCCCTCACAGTTGACCTATTTGCAATTGTTTCTAATATAAGGTCTCCCCCGGGAAGCTGATCACATACATTGAACATAAGAAGATCCTCATAACAAAGTGGATGTTTAGCGCTCATATCCTTCAGGGCTTGTACTCGCAATATGCCAAATATAGCTTTCAGAAGCGCCTCATCACGCTCTATTCCAGTAATCTGGAACTTAAGTATGAACTGATGCACATGTAGAACTTCCCGAATAATTGCTAACCAATAGTCACGACGTGTATGTCCTTTAAGCTCAGGAAACTCCATTATAACAGGTTCTGACCTACAATATTTTCAGCAGACCATTAACAAGTTCGCAGGCTGCTTGAACTAGAAAATGGTCTTAAATAGAAGAAATACATTAGATTTTGTAGAGAAGTATGACCCACATAGGAGTCATCATGTGTCATTCCTTACAAGGAAACTGATTTATACAAGACAGCTTTATCAAAGAGTCTTGTGCCCCATGGTCCAGTTAGCTCCGGTTTAACAATCTGGTTTAAATCATCTGACAGATCATATATCTTTGCCTTGTCGTAAGACACAACACGAAGTGCCTCAAAGTAGAGAGCATGATCTGTCAAAGTCAGCCGACCTGAAAATTACAAATACATGGCCACGAAATACATGCACGTAATCAGCTCAAATTCCAAGTCTGATATCATTCCTTTCTTCTCCGAAGATAAGAACTTCAAGCAATAAAACCATTGCTATCCACAAAAACATACCAGGCCATGCCGAAATTCCCACGTGTTCAAGCACTGGCTGGGTTGTCACAGTGCCATCCAGCTCCAGAATTTTCTCCCCTCTTGCTGCACGTAAGGCAGAAAGATGGGACGACTCAGACTGGGTCTTAAATTTTTTAATAGCCCTGAAAAGTTCACAAACAAGCAACATTCTCAACCCAGGATTAAGGATGGCATGCAAATAAGAATGCCATAAAGGAACACTAAAGCAAAGATGCATTCTGAATCACATCACTTCAATTCAAAGTTACTAGAACTATCACCACTCCGATAAGATTACCTAACAATAGAAAACTACAGAGCACCCCAATGCAAGCACACATAAGATGATACGATAATCTTCCGTGTCAAACCACCCATGCTACTACGTTTCAGACTAGTACTCCTCTCTCAACTGGAACTTAGGCAAGACATCAATGATGGCAAAAGAAGCTTATAATCTATTATTTAAGCATTCCACTAGACAAAGAAGAAGGAACAACCGGGGGGGGGGGGGGGAGGTTGTATTAAATTGGGGTTAATTCTAATCATTGTGAGGGACCTTTCCAACTCAGTCTCTAATGTACTTTATTATACATAGTATATATCTACTTGCTGCACTTAACACCATACCACTGAGGATAACTGCAGAATGCTCAGAAATTGGCAACATAAATGCAGTTTATATAGTACTTAATGCATGTAGATATATCATAACGGGGCTAAACAGCATTATGTGATCCCTTGGTTAATTCGAGCTCCTATGTTATGTGTTGGGATAAATATAGACGTCTGAGCTATTTGCATCAATCATATTACCCAGGTTAGAAATGAAAATCAATCACTAATTTTTGTTTAAAATTTGTTTAAAAACTATTATGATCTGATAAGTCAGTTGGAAGATGAACCACAAACAGAAGCCAGCACAAGCACAGAAATAAATAGAACTCGTAAAGCATTTAACTCAAATTTTTCCAAGTAATGAAGCGCTAAAGTTGGTAGTACCTTTCCAAATTAGTCAGGTACTTATCATAAACTGAGAAAAGAAGTCGACCGCCTGTTGACGACGTAAGCACGCCGAAAATGCTATCAGTAACTATCACATTGGCAATTATAGGAACTGCTGAAGCAATACGGGAAAAAGCCTCTGATCCAGCAGTGACATCCTCATCCATCTATAATTAAATGAAATGTCAGATAACTACCCAGATGAGGGAGAACAACAAACATTGAGTAACTAATGGACCAAGCAAGGATTTCATGAATAGTCCGCACTATAAACTAAATTTCAGAGGTGTTCAACAACTTATGTAACTATAAAACTATTCTGTAGAGTGAAGGAAAACATGGAAAAGTAATTTCATACACTGGCGAAAGGCTGGCTAGAAGCTGCTGGAAACTCCCACGCAACCATCATGTCAAATGTAAGGCGTCGAAACAGTTTGTCGCCTAGGTAACCATTTACTTGTATAGACAAAGCAAGAGCCCTGAAACAACAGTATTCCAAGAAGTTCCTAGCATATTGAGATTTATGCTTTATGGAATCAGAAGCCTCTGCATCAAAGTTTTCTTGAAGTTGACTCATGGAAATATCAAGGATTCTGCATACAAAATCAGATTTTGGCTATTCATATCACGAGACATAAAAATAGAACTCAACAACCAACTCAATGCTTTTCAACAACAACAACTACCCAGTATAGTCCCACAAAGTGGGGTCTGGGGAGGGTAATATGTAGACGAGCCTTACCCCTACCCGAAAGGGCAGGGAGGCTGTTTCCAATCGACCCTCGGCTCAGTGAAGGAAAGGAAAAACAAAAATCAACTCAATGCTTTTGTTCCTGCTAAATGCATCCATCAGCTCAACTACACTGAATCTGTCAGAAGCAATCAATATCGTTAAAGATTACTAAATTGTGTTTGAAAGATAGGAAAGAGCAAGAAGCTTACTTTGAGCATTTTCGAATAACTACATTTGCAACAGGAGATAGCTCAGGCAACCAGTTCTTGCCTGTGGATGAAGATCCCATCTCCTCTAAATCTTCATCAAGTGAACTCGGGTTTTTTGTCAACCATTTAAATGACCCATCTTTAACCAGACCCTCCAGCATAGTCCTGGTTTTCTTAACCATAGCCATTTTAAAAAAAAAACCCCTCTTTTTTCAGATCATTTACCAATAGAAGGCCACCCACTTAAATGCCTACACAATACATACTACCATCAGGATTTGTCTACAAAATTACTTCATTCACCGTTTGTGGGTACCTTGAATCAAAATATCATAGTTAAAGACTAATTATTGAAACTCTAGCAAGTATTACAGCTATGTGCACCAATTTCTTTGGTATGAATCGACTCAATTAAGTTAAAGGGTCTAATAGAAACAAACCCTTGACTGATAAGTCCCAACAAACTCCAAAATCAGTGATAGACAGTTTGAACATGTAGCTGAGTAAGGAGCAGATACCTGTAAAACAATGGCAGCAGTTCCGAAATTAAAAGTATCAATCAGAAATGGGGAAAAAGTCAGTCTACAAATTGGGCTTTGTATTCAGTCCACCGCCTCAATATAATAAGAGAGTGCGTGTCTTTTTGTAGATGAAAAAAGACAATATCAATCAGATCGAAAATGGTGTCGTGTTGTGGGAGTTTAACTCTGAGATGGAACAGAGTCCAAAACTTAATTAATAATTAATTAAATAAAAAATATATTTTTAATGTTAAAAAAAATTACAAAAAATAGGTTGTTTGGAGCATAATACTGCGAATTACGTTTACGGAAATTTTACCGTTAAATGTAAATCGCAATACTATACTGCGAACAAATAAAAAAAAATTTAATGGTTATTTGCAGTATAATACTGTGAATTAATAAATCACAGTATTATATTGCGAACAACCAAATTAAAAACCCTCCTTCTTCTTCCATCGAGAGAACTCATTGCCAAACCATTAAAAAATTCTGGTCCCCTCCCCCACTCCAGAAAAATTTCGTGCTATATAAAAAAAAAAATTCAGCCACACCCGTCATCTAAAAGCAAGGTGTGAGGCCCCACACACAATAGAAGGTTTGGATTCCGTCTTTCTAGTGAAAAATTCAATTTCAGTAATATTCAAAACTTTTAAAAAGAGGTATTTCGATTTAGATTATGGCAAAACTTATATAATAGATGTATATTTGTATTGTTTAGTGTGTTTTCATGTGAATTTATGTTATTTTGTGTTTAATTTTGTATCTTTTATATATCCGCATTGTTTATTAATTTTTGTTAATTTGTATTATTTATTTGTTTTATTTGTATTGTTAATGTTATGTTCATATTATTGTTGATAAATTTGTATTTAGAGCCTTTTAGTGTAGTAAAATATATTATCTTTTAGCGTAGTAAAATATAGTATCTTTTAGCATAGTAAAATATAGAGCCTTTTAGCGTAGTAAAATGTAGAGCCTTTTAGCGTAGAGTTTTAGTAGCTAACAAAATTCTAAAAATGTTGAAATAGAGACGCATAATAATTAAGGATAACTCGGTGCTACCTGGCCTCAAAAATTCGCAGTAATTCAAATTTTTTATAATTTAATTCTTTAAGGTTACAAAATTATAAAAATTATTGAAATTGAAACGCATAATAACTAAGGATAACTCGGTGCTACCGGGTCTCAAAATAATGCAGTAATTCAAAAATTTTATCATTTAATTCTTTAAGGTTACAAAATTATAAAAATTGTTGAAATTGACATGGACAATAATTAAGGATAACTCGGTAGTACCAGGCCCCAAAAATCAAGCATGGAATCCATACATAAAAATTTGTAGTAATTCAAAAAATTTATAATTTAATTATTTATGGTTACAAATTATAAAAATTGTTGAAATTGACACGTATAATAATTAAGGATAACTCGGTGCTACCGGGCCCCAAAAATCAAACCTGGAAGTCTGGAACCCATACATCAAAATTCGCAGTAATTCAAAAATTTTATAATTTAATTCTTTAAGGTTACAAAATTATAAAAATTGTTGAAATTGACATGCATAATAATTAAGGATAACTCGGTGCTACCGGGGCCCAAAAATCAAGCGTGGAACCCATACATAATTATTCGCAGTAAATCAAAAAAATTATAATTTAATTCCTTAAGGTTACAAAATTATAAAAATTGTTGAAATTGACACGCATAATAGGTAAGGATAACTCGGTGCTACCGGGCCTCAAAAATAAAAATTGACACGCATAAAATTATAAAAATTGTTGCTACACGCATAATACTGTCCCGATGCCAATAAAATGCTAAAAATCATTATATTTTTAATTTAATAATTTTCTTCAAAAATTTAATTCCGGGACCTCGGGAAAATTCAATTTTAATAATATTCAAAAAATTTAAATCGAGGTATTTCGATTTAGATTATGGCAAAGCTCGTATAATACATGCATATTTGTATTGTTTAGTGTGTTTCCATGTGAATTTATGTTATTTGTGTTTAATTTTGTATCTTTTATATTTTGAGTAATTGAAGTTTTACCCATAGGAGACGCACTTCCTAAACTAAGAGTTCATTCATATGAGGCACACTTCCTAGTTTGAGTCATTTAAGTTCGACCCTAGGAGATGCACTTCCTAGTCTGGTTCATTGAATTTTTACCTGTAGGAGACACACTTCCTAATTAAGGTCTTTCAAGTTATTCTTTTAGGAGATGCACGTCCTAAACTGAGAATTCATTCATAGGAGACGCACTTCCTAGTTTTAGTCAATGAAGTTTTCACCCCTAGGAGACGCACTTCCTAGTCTTGGTCATTTAAATTCACCCCAAGGAGACGCACTTCATAGCCTTGGTCATTTAAATTCACCCCTAGGCGATGCACTTCCTAGTTTGGTTCATTCAGATTTTATTCTAGCGAACGCATTTGCTAGTCAACGTCTTAGTTTTACTCATAGGAGACGCACATTCTAGTCTAGTCTTTAGTTCACTCTCATCATTGTATCAATAGTATAAGTGGTATACAATTTTGCTAACAACTCACAAATCTCCCTCGTGCAAACTGGGGCAGAAAATTTCGTTTGTTGTGCTTGTTTAATTGCAAGACTCTCATGAATAATGAGACGTAACTTTAACTAGCTAACCCCAGCAGAGACAACCGAGAGTTAGAATTGGCATTTAATTTGGAATCCTCAGGACCCTCATGGAAAATGGGACTCAGTTTAAAACTCAAACAATCACGGTTAACATGGTCAGGCATAAATATTTCCCCAACAAGAGTTGTCAGGAACCGCCTGGATAGTGTGATTTAATTGTAGAAGCTTTCAAGACCCTCATAGATAATGGAATGTAGCTCTAAATACTAATTCCTAACAGACATGATTTGTCATCTAATAAGAGTTGTCAGGACCCTCATGGATAATAGGATGTAGCTTTAATTACTGGTCCCCATAAGATATAACTCAGATAACAAGACATAATGGAAAATAGTACCTTTGGAGAACATAGCCTAATCTTAAAGCTGCCAATAATTAAGAGTTGTCAGGACCCTCCTAGATAATGATACTTAGCTTTTAGAGATATTTGGTAACAGGATTTGATTAGCACTTACAGATGCACCCAAAAGGTCGCTTCGACCAAGGCGTAAGAGCCATAGTTGCCAGCCCGTATAAAAGATCGCTTCGATCACAAGCATAAGAGCCACTGTCGCTAGCCCATGCAAATATAAAAACTTGAGGGTCGAATGAGGTCGAGTCGGTTCTCGACTCGGAGACTGAACCCAAAATAGTTAATTACACGTGCCCAAAGGCAAAAGGTAAGAGCCATTGTCACCTACCTAATGACCATCAGGGCCACACACATATAAAATCTCTTCGATCAAAGGCGTAAGAGCCATGGTCGCCAGGCCGTGCAAACATAAAACTTGAGGGTAAAATAAGTCCGAGTTAGTTCCCGACTCGAAGACTAAACCTAAAATAGTTGAACAAAAGCGTAAGAGCTCAAACACCAGCTTATACTAAAGGTCGCACCGACCAAGAGTGAAAGAGCCTACGGGCCTGCCCCAATGAGATTCAGGGCCATATCGCGAATCTAAGTATTCCTGCCAACTCAGAGGCCAGTTCGCCTTGGCAAATTCGAGACAAAAGAGAATACAAAATAAGTGAAGCGACGAGATTTCTTTTATATACATACGCGAAAAATGCAATCTCCATTTACAGCATATTATGAAAGCACTATATACAAAAAGGGAAACCAAAAAAATCCTAATCTGTCACCGAGCCTATATTTTTTATAGCTTTATCAAAGGTTGCACCCCAACAACTACCGATCCTTCAACGACCCCTTTTTTCGATGGAATCTCCCCCTCCCGAGGTCCCGCCCTCATTTTTATCACCATTTGAGCCACTGCCCGGCATACCTCCAAAAGCCTACTTTCGAGATCCCAACCGAGCACGTTCTACAGTTCGAGTTGATTTTGGACCAGCCTCCTCAGACGCCCTCCTACTGTGAGCACTTGTCGCAATAGCATCCTCTCTATGCAAAGATATAATCACCTCGGCTTCAGTTTTGATCCCGGATAGTGCATCTACTAGCTCAGAATGGAGATCTCTGTACTTGTCACTATCCTCCTTTGCGTCACTAAGCTGGCGCCTGACTAAAGTCACCTTCTCCTAGAGTCCATGTCTCTCGGAAGTTATCTCTCCCACATTCCATTTAAGTTCGGTGGCTTTGGAATCTCTAGCCCGGAGCTCCTCCCTTAGCAAGGCACCTTCCTTCTAAAACTGCACGAACCAAATCTAAGATGTTAAAACACTAGGACCTAGCAACAATACAGATAAAAGTACACTGGGACTAGGTATCATGTTCAGTAAGGTAAGCCTTTTCACACTCATGACGGGTCACCTCTTCCTGATACCGGGTGAATGTATGACTATAAAGCGCCTTGGACTGAAGCTACAAAAAAAAAAAAGAAAAGTTAAAAGAATGAAGGTTAGGGCATCTGAGACCAGAGCGACAGATGGGATTCACACAAATCACTTATTCACAAAGCCTACTCATCTCACCAAAGACGAGTGAGGAATCAAGCTTAGGGAATCCCTCAAGAACAGTTGGAAGCCTCTCAAGCACATTTTTGCATTTGACAGCCATCCCAGCATCAGAAGGTTCCTCGGGTGGAGCATCTCACACTCCCTTAGGAGGTAAGGTCCTTCCTTGAGGGGAATCAATCACGACCACGAACACTAGCAGGGTCAATCAGGACCATCTCTTGACCATTTAGGACCCAGAAGTAGGCCCCTCCATACCACCTACTAAATGTGCCCCAGCCCGAGGGGAACCTTGGTCATCGGCCAGCTCAGGGTCAGCATTCGATACTTTTTCGACTGCCTCTCTACTTCGAAGCTGGACCGCAGCAACATCAGAATCTGTCTCGGAAGCCACCATCTCTATAGCCCAAGGATCGGCCAGGTTTATCCCTCTCTCGGATGCTGTCAAGAAGCTATTTTCCCCCTTACCTTCAACTCAAAGGTTTCATGCCATTTCTGGAGTCAGGGCTTCTGGGTCGGCCTCAGTTTCTTCTGGCTTAGTCTTCTTATATTCTGAAGGTCCGTCCGACAAATCCCTTTGCCTTTTCTTCTCTTCATCGGGTACCAAAGTGCCTTCCTCGCCAAGAAATGGTCCCTTCATCAAATGTCTACTTACGTTACACATTCCACCTCTCGAGGAACAACATCTTTTCCTACGGGATCAGGTCAGAAGTCCTTACTTGGACAAATCGGCTCATCCATCCCCTATTCGCGAGCTCCTCGGTACAGGCAAAGAGGGCCCTCAGGGCTCCGCAACGGAGGTTGATTAGACCTCCCCTGAAAAGACGAGGGTTGTACATCCTGATCAATTGATCAAGGGTGAAGGGCATATTCACGTGGTACCTGAGCATATAGACGACATGCCAGAATGAAGGATCAATTTGGCCAAGGGTCCTTTGATAAGTTGGCAGAATTCTAAGATTACGGGATCGACATAGGCAAAAGTGAGCCCACCGTCCCTAGGGTAAATAGAAAAGGATACACACTAAGAAAATCGGCTTTGTATGTCGTAATATCTTCCTCCCAAGCAGGGATCTCCATAAGCACAACGTTCCCCCAGCAACAATCGACTCTCACTCTTCCGACGTCTGTTATCGAGCTAATATATTGGGTCAAGGGCTCACGACGCTCCGGCTTAGATGAAGGCCTCTCGGCCTGGAAATCAGAAGCTATTGCGAAAACTCCTAGGACACACTCCTCAGCACAAGGAGGTATTGCCGCTCTACCTTGAGATAAAGCGAAGAGGATGAGGCCACATTCTCCTGAGAAGCGGAGACGGAAGTTGTCACCATTCCTAGAAATTTCTGGAAGAAGAAGGAGAGTTGCGTTCCTAAGAAAAAACGAAAGAAAAGGAAGAGTGAAACTTTTTCTGTGGTTTGGAAATACATTGGGTTATAGAAAGCAAGAAGGGGAGTATTTATAGAATCCCCGCGTGCGCATTGAAGAAGGCCCAAATGACAACTATTGCCATAGTCAATGTGAAGATCTTCTGGAGCTGCGTGTGCATCCTATTTTGGCATCAAATCTTGGCACCTTATTATTGACATCATTACAAAAGTATCGAAGGGGGTAGAAATTCAAGGTCGTTTCTTATCGCTTTCACTCTAAGAAATGCAGAGACTATTTGTGTACGCTGAAAATTTGAGGGTCCAATTTCTCGCCATTTAGGCACCTTAGACGATCATCTCGAAGCCTTGAGGCTACAAGGTTGTGTTCGAGTTTCCTCCCTCGAGGTTTGTCGACGCCCGACCTAAGGACAATGTTGGCCGCGGTCATGATGTAAATGGGGAGTTCCTAGGGCATGCAGCTAGTAGTGGCAGAGCCTAGTGTCATCTAGTTGTCTCATCCCCATATTAATGCTTGTTGTACTGTAATGGGATTCCCCTCCTATATAAAGGGGTTCGTTGTCACTTTGTAAACCCCTTGTTGCTTCGGTTACTCTACAAGATATATACAAGAATATTCTCTTTGCTCTCTAACATATTCTCTTGATATTATTGTTTTTATTTACTATCTTTTCATTTGTTCGTCATTTGTTGCTTATTTTTGGTCATAAAGAGCTTTCGTTGATTTTATTATAACTGTTAGCCGCATCTCGATTACCCTCGATAGCTCGTAGCCGAGACCCGGAATCGACCTCAAGGCTCCCAAATGACAAGCTCGAGGCCTTGATTGACAGCCTATCGGTTTGATTGTCGCCCTATTCTTAACTCTCATTTCTTCCTAGGTCTCATATAAGTAACATCAACTACTTAACAACTAATATAAAAATAAATCACGTATTTTTAGAGTCTCGTCATCAAATTTAATTGTTATTACCCATTTTCACGATAAACAATGATTAATATATATACAATATCAATAATAATTACGCCTTAGTAATAATTATGCTTGTGAATGGTGATTAATACATACAACAATAATTCCGTCTTAATTTTAGTATAATAGTAACGTCTTAATTTTAAGTAAAAGGGATCACTCCTCGTATTTCAATTGTGTGAGCTTGTTTTTATTGCCACTCCAAAGTCCGAATAAAGAAGGATTGGTAAGTTGACGCCACCAACACCAATCATAATTATTACTTAAAACTGCTCAATTATAATTATTACTTAATTTATGGATAATATAGTCATAAAATTATAATTAATTAGATTATTTAAATCATATAGGACTTTGAATGAAGTGGAAAATTGAACAATACATGAAGAGGCATTGTATATAGTTGGCTGACCTAATCAGCATTGTATTTGTTTGCTATCATATTCAAACGTATGCCAGGACTTTGCAGATTTTTCAAAAGAAGAAGTGTCTCTTTATTTTCAGTAATCTGAAGGACGAACTATTTAATTAAATCCTCATTAGACTACCAAGCAGCAAAGAAGCTATCCGTTGCAAATTGGTTGGCAAACGGTCTTTAATCTCCTCTCATTGCTATTAGGAAATATGGTAAATATCTTTTGTGTATCTTTTCATTATTGATAGAATATTCTCTCATTAATTGTACAATCCTATAGTTGGTAGCTTTTGATTTCCTTCATTATTGTACAATCCTATAGTTGGTAGGTTTTGATTTCCCTGCACTCTATATATACTTTGGTGAGCAATACAAGAAACTTACTTCTCCCAAAACTCTCTACATGGTATCATACGCCAGTGGCTTATCGCCAAACAAATCCTAAATACATACTACCCGCCGCCGCCGCCGCCGTAGCTCCTCTCATCGAAGCCCGTCGCCGCCGCCGCCGCCGCTGCACTAATCGGCAGCCCTCTTTTTCTCGACGTCGTTCAACGCCTCCTCTCCTTGCCTCGCGCTCATGGCCGCCACGACGTCAATCGCGCCTCTCCAGCCGATTGCCATCAATGCATCGGCTCAAATCCCACTCAAATTGGACTCCACTAATTACCTGACGTGGAATTTCAGTTTCGAACCCTCCTTACGGGTTACGATCTCCTCGGCTTCTTGGACGGATCGAAGCCATGCCCACCGGCCACTATCTTCGACAACGACGTGACTTCCCCCAATCCAGCATATCCTTACTGGATTCGCCAGGACAACCTTATTCTCAGTGCCATCATCTCGTCGATCACACCGACGATCATCTCCTTCATTGCCGCTGCGGAAACCTCTAAAGAGGCCTGGGACATCCTCGTGCGCACATACGGCACCGCTTCTAGTGGTCGTATCATGGCTCTCAAACAGCAGCTCCATAATCCGGTAAAAGGTTCTAAATCTATTACTGACTTTATGCACGGTATTCGCGTGATTGTGGATGAATTATCTCTCCTGGGTGTTACCGTTAATTCTGAGGATCTTGTCATAAAGGTTCTAAATGGTCTTGATGACCCGTATATGGAACTCTCTCATGCCATCCAAGCGCGTGAGTCTCACATCTCTTTTGCTGAATTACATGACAAGCTGTTAAACATGGAGGCTCAGATTACTGCTCGTGTGCCGGCCACCTCCGTCACATCCGACTCGGCTCCGTCTGCTGCCTTCGTCGCCGGACAGTAGCCAGTCCGTCACCGATTCGGTAGCCACGAGCGCGGCCGCATCAGCCGCGGGTCAGTCTCCGGTCGCGGTGGTTACTCCAGCAATGGCCGATCTCGCGGGTACAATGGGAAGTGCCAACTCTGCAGTGAATTTGGCCACTCCGCGCGCCACTGCCCATCCTATCCCGTCTCCGGCGCCAACCAGCCCCCTTACGGTGGACCATTGCCGGCGCCAGCTTAAGCTTCGCCGCCCTATCCAGCTGCTCACACAGCCCATCACTCTCCGACGATTCCCTTTGCATCCGATTGGATCCTGGACTCTGGTGCCTCTTATCACATAACCTCTGACCTTGCCAACATGTCTCTTCACAGTCCTTACACTGGCTTCGACAATGTGGTTATTGGTAACGGTGAAGGTTTGACAATTACTCATACTGGACAACTTAACAGTCATTCCTCTCTTTTATTACCTGGGGCTCTCTGTGTTCCACATATGCGTAAAAATTTGATCTCTGTTGCCCAATTATGTCGTCTCAATAATGTTAATGTTGTTCTTTCTGATACTGATTTTCATGTGAAGGATCGTCGCACGTGGGCAACGCTCGTTCGCGGCCCACTTAGGGGCAACACCTACTACTGGCCGGCGGCTTCCAGTCTCCCATCAGCCCTCACGGCACAAAAGCTCTCTGCGTCATTGTGGCATTCTCGGTTTGGTCACCCATCAGCAAAAACCCTGCGTCATTTAGTGTCGTCTAGCAGTATAGAGTCCAGTAATGTGTCTGATCTTGCCTGTGTATCTTGCAAGCTTCATAAGTGTCATAAGTTACCTTTTTCTGAGTCAAGTCTATCTTCTAGTGCTCCCCTGGAGCTTATTTTCTCCGATGTATGGACCTCTCCGATTATTTCTAATGAAGGGTTTAAATATTATGTCATATTTGTTGATAATTTCTCTAAGTATGTTTGGTTTTTTCCTTTACGCCGTAAATTTGATGTCTCACAAACCTTCCCCATTTTTAAATCCATTATAGAGAAATATTTCTCTGCTAAAATCATTATTCTGTATACTGACAATGGGGGTGAATTTCTCGCTTTACGCTCTTTTCTTGCCTCTCATGGCATCTCCCATCTTACGTCACCTCCTCATACTCCTCAGCACAATGGCTATGCTGAACGCCGTCACCGTCATATTGTCGATACTGGTCTCGCTCTCCTTCATCATGCCTCTATACCTCTCATTTACTGGCCTTATGCCTTTGCTACAGCAGTCTACCTCATTAATCGTTTTCCCAAGACAAATCTCTCGATGCGCTCCTCCTTTGAATCTCTCTTCCAGAAACGTCCCAACCTTGCCAAATTACGTGTCTTTGGCTGTCAATGCTTCCCTTGGCTTCGGCCCTACACCTCACACAAAATGGAACCCAGATCTCGTGCCTGTGTCCTCTTCGGCTACTCTACTACTCAAAACGCCTATCTCTGCTTTGATCCCTCAACGTCTAAAATCTTCGTCTCGCGTCATGTCACCTTCCATGAAGATGTCTTCCCTTTCTCCAAAATGTCTAACCCCGGGTCTCCCCTTGTACCCATTCCGGTCTCCCTAGAAGTTCTTTCGCGCCGCCACCAGTACCTGCCGTTGCTTCCACTAGCGATCCTTCACCGGACGCACTCCCGGCGCCACCGCCCGCGCCACCAGTGCCCCTTCCGGCACCGCCAGCGGCCCCTGCCGCCGCTACACCCATTATGCCGCCTCCTGCATCCTCTCAGGGTGGTCATCATATGCAGACTCGCAGCAAAAATAGCATGTTTATGCCCAACAGGAAGTTTGGTATGTCTGTTGTCACCTCTCATGCTGTTACTGAACCTCAGACCCTGTCCAGTGCTATGTCTGATGAGCGCTGGCGCGCTGCTATGTCATGAGAGTTTGATGCTCTACTACGGAATGGCACTTGGGATCTTGTCCAGCCTGATTCCTCGCAGAATGTTGTGGGTTGCAAGTGGGTTTATCGCATCAAATGCAAGCCTGACGGTACTGTGGATAAGTTCAAAGCCCGGCTTGTTGCAAAGGGCTTTCATCAACGTCCAGGTGTGGATTTCCAGGAGACTTTCAGTCCGGTTGTTAAGCCAGCAACTGTGCATTTGGTTCTCAGTATAGCTGTATCCAAGGGCTGGCCTCTTCGTCAAATGGATGTGAACAATGCCTTTCTCCACGGGAGGCTTACAAAGGATGTTTATATGGCACAACCACCAGGCTTTATTGACAAAGCCTATCCACCCTATGTCTGTAAGTTACAGAAAGCTATTTATGGTCTCAAACAGGCACCCCGGGCATGGTACAGTGCGCTCCGCCAAAGCCTTCTGACCATGGGTTTTGTCAACACTACCTCTGACACTTCACTCTTCGTCTTTCATCACTCTGGTATTACGGCCTATTTTTTGGTGTATGTTGATGATCTCATATTGACTGGTAATGATTCTGCTTTCTTGAACCGTGTGATTGACTCTCTTGGGTCTCAGTTTTCTCTTAAAGACATGGGTGACCTAAGCTACTTTCTTGGTGTTGAAGTTCTGCGCAGCTCGAAGGGGTGTTTTCTTTCTCAGCGGAAATATGTTGTTGATATTTTGACTCGTCATAATATGCTGGAGTCAAATCTTGTTCAGACGCCAACAGCGGCGTCAACTCGCCTTCATCTGGCCGACGGCTCGGGCCATGCCGATGCATCCGCCTATCGCCAGGCCCTTGGGGACCTCCAGTATCTCTCCTTCACTCGTCCTGATATCTCCTTTTCTGTGAATAAACTCTCATAGTTCATGCATGCTCCTGCTGTCACTCATTGGGGTGCAGTTAAGCGCCTATTCCGGTATCTGAATAGGACGCGTGACTTTGGCGTCTGGCTGCGTCCTTCATCTACTATACCTCTGCATTGTTTCTCTGATGCTGATTGGGGTGGAAACTGTGATGACCGCTCCTCAACTGGTGCCTATGTTGTTTTTCTAGGGCCAAATCCTATTTTCTGGAGCTCCAAAAAGCAGCGTTCCGTTGCGCGATCATCTGAGGCTGAGTATCGTGCCATTGCTTCTGCTGCCGCTGAAGTACGTTGGCTTCATTCCCTGCTGCGCGAGCTTTATGTCCCTCTTCAGGCTGCTCCTGTCATTTGCAGTGACAACATTGGCGCCACTTATCTCTGTGCCAACCCTGTGTTTCATTCTCGCATGAAACACATCTCCATTGATTATCACTTTGTTCGTCGATTGGTCCAGAATGGGTCCCTTCGTGTTGCTCACGTATCCTCTGCTGATCAGCTTGCTGATGCTCTCACCAAGCACTTATCTCGTCCTCGGCTTCTTCTGCTGATGTCCAAGATTGGCGTGTCCTCCGGCCCTCCATCTTGAGGGGGCGTATTAGGAAATATTGTAAATATCTTTTGTGTATCTTTTTATTATTGGTAGAATATTCTCTCATTAATTGTACAATCCTATAGTTGGTAGGTTTTGATTTTCCTTCATTATTGTACAATCCTATAGTTGGTAGGTTTTGATTTTCCTGTACTCTATATATACTTTCATGAGCAATACAAGAAACTTACTTCTCCCAAAACTCTCTACAATTACTTCGTCACCTGTTTCGTTAACAATCACAACACTAATGTTAAAACTCTGCCCCCCTTTACACTTGTTTTACTTGATGGAAATTATCTAACGTATTGTTTGGATGGTTGTTTTTATTGTATTGTATTGTTTTGTTACCTCAGATATAATGTTTCTTTTGATTGTTAGTATAAAATTGATTGTATTGTATTGCTAAATTCATTGTTCCGGAACAACGAAAAAGTTTATTTTATGGAACAACCAAATTGGTGTAGTGTGATTGTTTTGTATTTTTCTTTCCAATTACACCCACACTTATTATTCTATATTTCAATTTTACCCTTTGCCCTATTATTTATATTGTATTCACCAAACTAACAAGTATTTTATCTCAATCTTCTTTCTACCGTGCAATACTCAACTACGTACTTTCCTGGTTACTTTGTCTCTTTTCAACAAGAGTTTTCACAGGTTAGTTTTCCATCTCTTTTCTAAAACTCTAAAATAATTTCTGTAGTGACATTTGGTTGAAAATTAGTTTTTCTAAATATTTATTCAATTTCTTTTTTGCTTAATCAAGATCCGTACCTTGGCTTTTTCATAACTTATTAATAACACTTTTTCTCAAAAAAGACGTGAGTTTTCCATCTCTTTTCTTGTGTATTTTTTTTGGTTAGTTCATCTATGATATTTGCAAACTCTATGTTCTGGTGATATAATTTATCAAGTTATTTGTATGAGTAATTCTTAATGAGCATCGTATTTAAATAATTGAGGGTTTTTTAGTAAACTTTGCAGTACAATACAGTATAATATAATTAAATCAAACAATAAAGATGTTATTTAACAACAACAAATAATACATTCTATTCAAATGTTGTATCCATCAAAATAATATAATACAATATAATACCATACCATACAATATATTATAAAATGATGGGAAATAATGATCCAAACACAGTGTAAAATACGTAGAGTTTCTTAATGGGAAGGTTTATCAAATCGTATGGATTTAGGTTTTTTCAATGCGGGACAAGTGGTCATTTATAATATAGACAAGGATAACAAAAACAAGAATACTTATCATTCCACCACTTTTCTTTCAAAAACGCCATGTAAAATAAAAAATAATACTAAATACACTAAACTAAAATTAAAAATATAAATATAAAAAGTAAAAAAATCTAATTTAGTAAAATAGTTAATTTCTAAGTCCCTCACAACATCGCCAAAAACTTGTTGCTCCCAAAGCACATACAAGTATACATGGTCGATAAGTAATATAGTTTTGTAGGTCCAGATAGCGTACCCACATGAATTTGTAATTAACTATCAACTAAATTAATCCAAACAATTAATCTGTTCAACCGAATCCTAACGTATGAATGTTTAACTAAAATTAATCTAGAGTAACAAATTAAGAGATTAAAGAAAATAATGGCAAACTTAAATAGGAATTCATTGTGAGAGAATATTCTAGAGCTATGGGTTGGCTAACAATCTTGTTGAGTTTTTTACCTAAATTGTCTAATTAATTTATCTACTTTATTGATAAACCAGGTTAATATTGCTTGTAGCCTTCTCCCGAAGTACAACTTGCCTATTCAAGCTAACCTAACGCCTATATTCCTATAGAATTAAGATTAAGAAGAATGCGTTTATAATTCTCGTATAATAACCAAGCAAAACGATTAGTATATTCCTATCCTAACCGCAAATCCGTTCCCGATACCCCAGTTCAAGATTTTGCTCTATTCAATCTTATTTGCAACGTAAAGTTTCCTCTCCCGAGTTCAATCCTAGATTCATAGATAGAATTCAATTGGTGGTCAAGCAATTAAATAATTAAGTACAAGATTAAATAAAAAAAACCAATATGGTAAAATAATAAGAGCAATTAAAGCTTCAAACTATAACGTTCATGTAGCACCCAAAACTCTAGAATTAATGAACTATGAAACTAAAGGAAGAGAAGAGAAGAAAAACTAATTGAAAGTCTCCTCCAAACATAGTGTATGTGTTCCTTCACGTGAATTCTCCTTCAAAATATATTAAATTTCCTTCAAATTAAATTTAAAATTTCTTAGTGTAAAGCCGAAATAATATTGTCCCGAATGAAACAAGAAACCCCCGCCTCCAGCGCCAGACCAGCGCTTCCCGAAATTTGCTTTTGCTTTCCATCTCTTCTTTTCTCTTGTCATTCACTTGGGGCACAAAACCAAAGATGTCCCCCCCTTTTGTCTCATCCTTTTTAAAAAAAAAATTTCGCGTTTTATTTATTTTTTGCTTAATTTCTTCATTTTCATACCGCTTTATATTTATGCAATTAAAATATAATATTAAACACAAAGTAATATAATTAATATTCAAAAGATAATTAAAAGTATTAGAATATAATGTAATAATGGTTAGTTATATATAGGCCGAAAATCACGGGTCGGCCCAATGATCATTCAGTTAGTTTAGAAGCATCCTTTGGTGTCTTAATTTTACAGAAATTACTCTGCGAATGAATTATTGTATCTCTAATATTCACACTAGGCAATGAATTGTTGTTTCTCCAGCTCCTTCAGGAATTAAGAGGGCTTTTGGGTGAGAGCGTTGGGTTCTTGTACGAGCCTTTGGTTGTCCAGAATAAGTATCTGGTGTTACGATTTATTCCTTGTGATAGGTATTCTCATGAAGCTTAAGTTTGATGTCCAGATATTTTCGTCCGACAAGGGAAAATGGACCAAATTTGTTGTTAAGTCTCCGCATTAATTTTGAAAAGTTCTCTAAGACTTCAATTATTGCATGTATAGCAATGCCATTCTGGTTAATTGTTTTGTCGCATTTGATCCACTCACTAATGATACTGCTCAATTTCTTTGCGTTATTAATTTACCACATGAGGCTCGTGATATTCGTTGTGTGACCAGCAAATTGGGAGTGAGTCGAGGTCGTTTACAGCTTGCTCAAATAATTCTCCAACCAAGTACATACCCTTGTATAAGTGTATATATGGGGAGAATCCCTACAAACAAGGCGTTGAGTCCCCCTACTTTCATGGTAATACCTAGAATTTGGTTCCTCTTCTAGCTTTAATTTGCACCCAGATAATGAGGATCTTATATGTCCTAAGGGTTCCTCCGCAAGGTTCGTCCACGGAGGGTGAGTCAGGGCCTAAGATTAGGCCGAAAGGCGTAGTCGATGGACAACAGGTGAATATTCATGTACTGCCCCTTGTTGGTCCCGAGGGACGGAGGAGGCTAGGTTAGCCGAAAGATGGTTATCGGTTCAAGAACGTAAGGTGTCCCTGCTTTGTCAGGGTAAGAAGGGGTATAGAAAATGCCTCGAGCCAATGTTCGAATACCAGGCGCTACGGCGCTCGAATTTTCAATTACGAAAAAAATTAGAGAGTCCATTAGTTCATGAATCATGACAAAAAATTTCTCTCTCTTTCCGGTTAGGGTGTTGAATTGATACCTGTTAGATATGTCTATTTGAGTTCAACTGAATGAGTTGAACTCTCTTGATATACCGCTATTGTTTTTTTTATGCATCTTTCTGTTCTCATCCTCAAAATCGTTTTCGTGTAGAAGCAAACTTACCAAATTGTTGACCAACCTAAAAAAATTCATTGACTTCGAAAAGGAGGTCAATTAAATGAGTACTAACTCTCTTTTATTACTTTGTTGTACCGGGTTAACAAGAGAAGAAAAGGGAAGGTTCTGCTGAGACTCAAGTCCCCCTGCCGGAGCTCTCCGAACCTGAAGTGGAAGTCGAGGGGCTGCTCAGTGAGAAGAAGCGTCAAATGATTTGGACAGTTATCGCGCTGGCGGAGCAGGGAGCCTACAGGGAAGGTTGGGGCAATGAGGGGTAGGTAATTATCGTGTTGTCGTCTACAATATACAAACAAATAAAGTTGGAAGCTCTACCCGCTATTCTCTATTCACGATGCAGGATCCACCAAAATTACTAGTATCAGATGGGTTACCAATTGCTCAAAGAGGCTAACTCCAGTAAGACAATCCCTTTTATCTTATAGCTTCCTATCAAAGAGTAAGTCTTGGTCATTTGGATTAGAGTTGATGATTATTCTTATCTTTTTCTTCTTCTTGTCAATATTTTGTTCTTCGTGATTTTTTAGGCATATGATGTAGTGCTGAATTACGAGCACTTTCTTTTTTCGTTGATGAAGTAAGTAGGATATGTATAGGTCCAAATTTGACGACCACGATAATGTATAAATAAGATAAAGGACGGGATCGATCACGATATAACGATTGAAAGTCGTTCTCACAAAGGTTGATGCCAAAAGCGGACAACCGAGATAAGAAGGTAATAGTAGCATAGGTTCAGAAGTGACATAAAGAATATTTTTTGTACTTTTTAGGGTTTAGGAAGAATATCCCTTATAAATAGGAAGAGATAGAGAACAAAAAGACATCTGCTCTTTGAACTAGAACACATTGTAAAAGTTAACAGAGAAATATATGAAGAGGTTGTCTTATTCATTGATTTATTCTATCGCACGTTGTTTAATCTTTATCCATAAATCTCAAGATTCCGTACTCATCTAGACTACTCACTTTACCATGTCGCCGTCAGAGAAAAGGAACATCCCAATCATATAATAATTGGGTGATAGATCTTTTCTCATTACATTCTTTGTCGTTATTTACAGTTATTACTCATTTATGTTATTACATTTATTGTCAATCATAGTATATTAAATTTGAAATTTAATGCTCGTGACCCCTACTCGTTATACAAGTATTTTATTTTATTCGGTCTAGAATTTATTAAGTTCAACCAAGATTTCCCTTTAACTCATCACTAATTGGTTTAGCAATTATTTGCTCAAACAATTTGGTGCCGTCTGTGGGGAGGTTTTAGTTGAAATTTTAGTTCCTTCTAGATCATGAAAAAGGCAACCATGTTTTCTTCGTTTGCACATAACGATGGCGGGAAAAGGAGATGCTAGACCGAAAGCAATAGCATGCGTCACTACTAACATTTTGAACACCATCAACGAAATCGGTAGGGAAGACAACGACAATGTGACACCAAATGCTACGCACAAGCGGAGTGCTTCACCACCCCCTTACGAAAGCGTAACAGCTTCACGAGAGAGAGGAGCCTCCAAGTCTATGGCTGAGGAAATGCCACCGACAGTGAAAAAATTACTGGAAGAGTGGATAACAAGTACACTAAACAACATACTCGATAGACCCGTTCAAAAGGAAAACAGAAACATCGTGCAAGCGAATATCACAACAACCACATGCGAGCAGCCCGTCCCTCAAACATGTAACACTTACACCATTGTTGATGCATGTAATGATGCACTCGCAGCCATTCCAAAGAAAATGGAAGAAATGGAAAAAAACCAAGGCGCTCCGCGACCAGATGAGAAAGTATCAAGAAATGGTGGATAAGATATCAGGCACCCTGAAGTTGCTACCAAAACGAGACATTGGTCGGTTCGTCGAACAATCACATAACGAGTAATCAGCTCCACATGCCATTCCTAAAACCTTCAAAATGCCACCATATCTGAACATATACGATGGTACTACAGATCCCGAATATCACATCATCCATTACGTCATAGTGATGAAAGGCAATGACCTTTTGAGAGAATAAGTACCATCAGTGTTATTGTAAAGGTTCAGCGAAACCTTAATAGGGGAGCCTTAACCTGGTATTCACAACTGTCGGCGCGGTCAATAGCAACGTTCGAGGAAATGGCTGACAAATTTGTCACCGCTCATGCAGGGGATAAAAAGGCGGAAGCTAGGGTGAATGACATATTAGCCATTAGGCAATCGCCTGGCGAGGGACTCAGGGACTTCCTCGCCCGGTTTAACTGGGTAAGAATCCAATGTATCAAAAGGGATTGTAGTAGCTGTTTTCTAGAAGGGGTTGAGCAAGAACGCGTAGATAGCAACCGGAAAACAATTACTCTGGCTCATGAATTACCCTCCCACCACTTGGGAAGAAATCCACAATGCCTATTGCACTGAGGTGAGAGCCGACGAGGACAACCTTAATGGTCTGACCCAACGACTGACATCAGTTCAAGCATAATCGAGAAAAGATCAGTAACAACGCTTGAAAAGATCGATCAGGCTCCCGTCTCAACCGAGAAAGACATCAGCCCTACATCATAATAGCTATCCCACCATCTTCTCGACATGCGGAAGGTTTGCCCAGGCTGCACACAGGGATTTATCAAAACGAAAGAGGTATGCCTCAACTCTTATCCACTCATAATTTTTCTATTTCCGTTTTAGAAAAGTACGCACTAGAGAAGCTTGGCACAAAGGTGATATGGCCAAAAAAGATGAAGTCTGACCCTAGTACTCGAAAGTCGATCATCCGTTGTGAATTTCACTTGGAGTGGGGTCACAAAACCGAGAACAACATAGCTTTACGGCAAGAGGTAGTAAACATGTTGAACCAAGGATACATGAGGGAACCGATGAGCGATCATAGACGATCCAACTTCACCCGCGGACGTGAACAACACCAGGAATCTCCAAAGACACCCTCATATGCCTAAACCATCTAAATAATCATCAGTGAAGGCGATGAAGCAACGATGCGAAGTTCACCACTACACATAAATTGAAATGGTCGATCACCCGCAAATGGTACGACGACCTCAGAGACAGTATCATTTTCGATAAGTCGGATACCAAAGGTTTGTCTTTCCTTCATTTTGATACTCTCATTATTACTTTACGTATTTCAGATACTGATGTGAAAAGAATAATAGTAGAAGACAGAAGCGGTGTGTGTATTATCCACCCTCGAGTCCTCGCACAAATGTCACTCGAAGACAAGATAGTACTGCATTGCATAACACTAATATGTTTTAACAATGCAGTTGAAAGAACCTTTGGGGAGATAAAGCTACCTGTTCTGGAAGGTGGTGTCACCCTAGAAACAATGTTCCATGTCATGAACCAAAACATAACTTACAACTCCATCATAGGGCAGCTATGGATACACGCCATGAGGCCATCCCATAAAGCCTCTATTAAAGTAATTAAGTTCCTTACTCCATAGGGAATATTCAGCATCCGAGGCGAATAATGCATCACCCAAGAGTGCTATCATATCACCCAAGATTGCATGTATATCCAACAACTAAAGGGAACAGACAAAGAAGCATAAAAATTACCAAAGTCGGGGTCCGGACTCGAAGTAAAAATAGACGTCATCAGGGATCCTAACATCGTGGAAGCCGCTGGGTCAACGGTAGAAGATCTCGATCCCGTCCAACTAAACAATAGCGACAGAAGAAAAAAGACTTACATCAGACATAAACTCTCAGAACCAAGTAAATTTCACAAGTTTCTAATTGACAATGCCGATTTTTTCGCCTTCTCCCATGCAAATATGCCAGGTATCTCGAAAGACGTTGCCACAAACAAGTTGAACATTGACCCACTCTATCCGCCAATGTGGAAAATAAGAAGAAATTTCAACGCTGCAAATGAACGAGGCCATCAGTGATGATGATGATAAGTTGCTCACCAACGGTTCCATCCGGAAATCAAAATACCCCCAATGGGTCGCCAATGTGTTCATAGTAAAAAGGAAAAAGGGAAATGGTGAATGCGCGTAGATTTCACAGACCTAAACAAAGCATGCCCAAGAGACTCCTTTCCCTTGACTCATATTGACCATCTCATTAACACAACAACAACGCACAGATTGCTAAGCTTCTTGGACGCCTACTCGGGTTACAACCAAATCCTTATGGAGGAGGAGGACCAGAAGAAAACTACTTTCATCACCCATCAGGGAACATACTGCTACAGAGTCATGCCATTCAAGTTCAATAATGTAGGGGCAA
The DNA here is from genome assembly GCA_034376525.1 of Nicotiana benthamiana. NCBI lineage: Eukaryota > Viridiplantae > Streptophyta > Magnoliopsida > Solanales > Solanaceae > Nicotiana > Nicotiana benthamiana. The sequence goes on from CM067325.1 coordinate 9,238,461, forward strand.
CTTACCAAAGGTTGGTCACCAAGATGTTCAAAGATCAACTCGGCAAGACATTGGAAGTTACATTGACGATATATTGGTCAAATCAAAAAGGAAGGAAGACCACATCGATCACCTAAAATAAGACTTGGGTACATTAAGGTGGTACAACATGAAACTAAACCTCAAAAAATGTGCCATTAGCGTAACTTCGAGCAAATTTCTCGATTTCTTGGTATCACAAAAAGGCATCAAAGTCAATCTAGATCAAATCAAAGCCATTGAATGGATAATTTAAGTGTTAACCAGCAAGAAGCACGTGCAAAAAATTATTGACCGTATAGCCGCCTTGTCGAGATTCATCTCGCGGTCATCCGACAGATGCCACAAATTTTTCACCCTGCTGAAGAAAGACAACAGGCTCTAGTGGAATTCAGAACGCATCGATGCCTTAAGATACTTAAAGGCATACTTGTCCTCTCCCTCACTACTCGCCAAAGCAGAGCCTGGCGAAAGCCTCCTAATATATTTGGCCATCTCAGAAGTCGCTGTAAGTACGATACTAGTCCGCAAATATAAAGGTACGCAGTCTCCAGTTTATTATATTAGCAAAACCATGGTCGAAGCTGAAATAATGTACCCCCACCTTGAAAAATAGGCTTTGGCATTGGTTAAAGCTTCACGAAAGCTTAGACCCTATTTTCAGTGCGACCTCGTATCGATGGTGACGACCTTCCCCCTACGCAACATCCAACATAAACCTGAATTGTTGGGAAGACTGGCCAAGTGGGCCATAGAATTAAGTGAGCATGATATAACATATCAGTCACGAACAGCGATAAAATCACAGTACTTGCTGACTTCGTCGCTAATTTTAGTGCCAAAATAATGCCCGAGGTCGAGCAGGAATCTTCTCAACCCCCCCTCGAGAAACCCGACCTCTGGGTCCTTTACACTGACAGTGTATCCAACGCGTCGGGGTCTGGACTGGGACTTGTACTCCAGGTCCCAATAGGGGAGGTTATCTGCCAGTCCATACGGTGCCCCGATATGACTAATAATGAGGTCGATATGAGGCCGTAATTGTAGGATTAAAGCTAGCTCTCAAATATAGAGCACAACGAGTTGTCCTCATATGCGACTCACAACTCGTCGTCAACCAAGTTACAAGGACTTTCTAAATCAAAGAACAAGAGATACAAAAGTACCAGGCAGAAATTCATAAACTACTGCTAGAATTTGATGAATGTCGACTCGACCATATACCTCATGAGTAAAATATTAAGGCAGATGGCCTCACCAAATTAGCAACAACCATAAAGAATATCACTAAAGAAAACATTGTCATCTTCCTCCACTCGCCAATAAACCAACTCGAGGTACATTCCATAAATTTGACTTAGGAATGGCGCAAACACATCATGACATATTTGCAGGAGGGAGTACTGCCATAAGACAAAAAAGAATCCAATAAATGTTGTTGGGTGCGTGTCATATCCTCCAAAAGTAGTGCATTTTTGAAAGATATGACATGGGCGTGACTGTATTTTGGAGAGTTCGCGCAACATAGCTTCTGTTTTGGTTTCCAGTGCCATAAATCAAATCATCATAGTGTTTTAGTACAAGTGAGCATATCCCTTTAACAGAGTAAATTCTATCCGTATAGTTCCCCCATCTCATTTTGTCCTTCAGCTGAGTGTTAACAGTGCAGCTCTCTAGTAATTTCAGCAGGTCTATGAATTCCTCCACCTCCCAATCGTGTAGATTCCTTCTAAGCTTTTGGCTCCATGAGTTGCCTTCCCAGTTGCGAGCAACAAGAGATTCTGGATTTCATGCAATAAAAAAGAGCTTTGGAAAATCTCCCTTTAGTGTTGTGTCCCCTAACCATTTCTCAGTCTAGAATTTTGCAATGGCCACTTCACCAATGTGGAAATGGATATTTTAGAAACATTTCCAGTCTAATTGTATATGCTCTTCCATAACCCTATTCCATGGGGAGGTTGAACTACAAGCATCACTTAGAAATATATTACTAAAATGTATTAGAGAACTCATAGTATCTGATAATTTGTAAATACAAAATTTTGAAAAATTATGCACCTTAATGTCACGATCCAAAATTCGACTAGTCATGATGGCACCTAACCCAACCTGCTAGGTAAGCCAATTAACAATTATCCATTTTTAATTAAATTAATGAAATAATTAAATGGAAGAAATTATTTGAAATCATACATTTCCCACGAACTGGTAATACAAATCATGAGCTTCTAATAATAGACTTTACAAAGCTGATATGAAGTAAATACATCTTCTTTTTGATAAGTACATAAACAAAGTTTTATACATCTAAGGCTACCATGAACAAAAGACAGCTACAACTAGAACGCAGGCACACCTTCAAATCCAGCAATTATCGAATACAACAACAACAACAACCAACATCTGCATGTAATGTTCCGAAATGTAGTATTAGTACAACCGATCCCATGTACTGGTAAGCAACAAATCTAACCTTAGGTTGAAAGTAGTGACGAGCTGAAACATAGGTCGGTTCCATCACTAGTAACCAACAGCAGTTCATAACAACGTAAGCAAATAACCATGAGGTAATCTCAAAATTTAACTTCTTAGATTTTTCATAATTCCTAAAAAATAGTTCTGCTTTTCAAGAATATCAGTGAAAACCCAAATCCTTTACCGAAATCGTAAAAAATATGATAAGTTTGAAAACTGAAATTTTTCTCAAAAACCTTTCATCAGGTAAATGTTTCATTTGTAGATAGCATGAGGAAAGTACATCTCTATGCCTACATGTCAAGATACGGGTAAAATCATGAATGTCACCAAAACCGGACAGCTAAAAGAAACGCATCTTTATGCATATATCTCAGGTACACATGCTAAATGCAATGCCTATCAGTGATGAACTCATGTACTCACACTCAGATTATTCAACCTTACAGTCTCGCATTATCTCTTACCTTGCTCAATACCCAGCACACTCAATCACTCAGCACTGTACACTACTCGTTGCCGCGTGTAACCCGATCTACACACATATATATCCATAAGGCTCGTTGTGGCATGCAACCTGATCCATATACATATATCCATATGGCTCGTTGCATCGTGAAACCCGATCCATATACATATATATAGTCGAATGTGCTCATTGGGAGTGTGTGCAGACTCCGGAGGAGCCCAAGCGTTATATCACTCCGGTGTGCAACCCAATACCGTAAAATGTAATCAATTATACACATGTTGTAGCATGCAGCTCAACCCCATACTATCACTCTCACCTAGGCCATCACCCTCACTCAGTCATCAAACTCTGCAGTTTCACTCACTGGCTCACAATATCATGAATCTATCCCAATAACAATGATATGATATATCAATAAATAAAAACTGAGATCGAGATATGATATGAATTCCTGAATATGAATGAGTAAAAAATACCAATAAAATCAGTGAGATGACAACAAGAAACGACCATTATGGATCGTAACAATATCATCATAAAGCCTAAACATGATTATCTAGCATGATTGGCATCTCAATTACTTTATCACATGGTAAAAACACGTATATCAACAAAATAAAACCACTATACTGTACCATGGAAACCACAGAGTCACAGGGTGCACGCCAACACGCCCGTCACCTCAATACCAATAACACAACACATAATTCGGAGTTTCATACCCTAAGCGCTAAGTTTATAAGAGTTACTTACCTCGAACAAGCCAATTCCAATACCGATCAAGTCAAGCGACGTTCCAAGAATGCCATCACACGCGTAGCGACTTCTGAACGGCTCAAAACTAGCCAAAAGTAACTCAAATACATCAAATAAAGTCCAAAGAAATAATACCAAATGATAAAGATCAAATCCTTAATCAAAAACCAAAATCGGCCAAACATCACACCTGGGCCCGTACCTTGGAACCCGACAAAACTCACAAAATCCGATAGCCTATTCAATTACGAGTCCAACCATACTAGTTTCACTCAAATTCGACTCCGGATCGATGTTCAAAACTCAAAATTTTACATTATGAAACTTTAGGCCAGAAACCCACATTTTCCTCTTTAAATTCATCACTCAATTGCTAAAAATATAAATGGGTTCATGAAATGTAATCAAAACTGAGTAGAGAACACGTATCCCAATCCTTGTGATGTAATTGGCTCCAGAAGTTGCCTCAATCCGAGTCCCACATCAAAGTATGAAGAAAGAACAAAACCCTCAATTTTTATAGCTTTTGCACAGCACTTCCCGTATTTGCGGACAAATTGTTGCATTTGCGGTAACTACTTCGCTTCTGCGACCACAACTAAGCAGCCGACCCCTCACACCTGTAAAAGAAATTCCACTCCTATGCACTCGCAGGTTCAAGTCTTCCTTCGCATCTGCGATGGCCTCCAGCTAATCCTACTATGCTTCTGCGGCCAGTTGTCCATATCTGCGGACTCACATCTACGCCCATTCTTCTGTAGATGCGGAACCAGAACCAGAAATCTTTAGTAATGCAATATGAAATGAAAATGATCCAAACCTCGTCCAAACCTCACCCGAGCCCTCCAGGACCCCCTTCCAAACATACCAACAAGTCCCATAACATAACACGGACCTACTCGAGAACTCAAAACACACATAACAACATTGAAACGACAAATCACACCTCAATTCAAAAATCAATAAAATTTAAACTTCAAACTTTCACAACCGATGCTGAAACCTATCGAATCACGTCCGATTGACCTCAAATTTTGCATACAAATCACTTTTGATATAATGGACCTGTTCCATTTTTCAGAATCGGAATCCGACCGCGATATCAAGAAGTACACTCCTGGTCAAACTTTCCAAAATTCCAATTTTTGTCATTTCAAGCCAGATTCTACTACTGACCTCTAAATAAAAATCTAGATGTGCTCCTAGTCCGAAATCACCCAATGGAGCTAACGAAGCCATCAGAAATTCAATCCAAGGTCAAATACTAAAATGTTAGACTTGGTCAATCATTTCAAATTAAAAGCTTCTAGCTTAGAATCATTCTTCCAAATCAATCTCGTATAAACTGAAAATCAAAACTGACAATTTACATAAGTTATAATACATCATACAGAGTTACTCATGCCTGAAAACTAAGAGCAAAGTGCAAATACTCATTACGACGGTCAGGTCGTTACATCCTCCCATAAACATATGTTCATCCTCAAACGTGCCTAGTGTTGTTTTAAAAGCCATCAAATCGCCGTGTAACCTTACCATGCACGTACCCGGGGGTGATCCCACCTTACCATATCCTATGCAGGTTTGATAACGCAACATGAAAGAAATTTCATAATACAACCTAGCCCGTAAGTCTTAGAATCCACTATCCGGAATTTTCTATAAGATTAGAATCTCGCATCTACACAATGTATAAGTCTGAACAAGCTGTATCAAGCCATATCCATAACCCAAGAGGCAATCACATGATATACCTCATAACTCAAATACTCATGGCAATAATTTCTAATCACAATAGCTGCTCAAAACAACCCAATGCTGGTAATAAACCTCTTATCAAACAAAGCATCGTTCTAACACCTTCATATACTATCAATGATGAAAACACACACAGAAACTTATATCCATTTGTCAGATTAACAAGTTGTGGAATTCCCCCTCCTTCGATAGGAACTATAGCAAATTTCTAATCAGCAACAATATCCATCTAAATATACCAGCAATCAGATCTTATAGCACTTATTCTTGGTCCAATAACCTCATATCATCCAACACAACCACTCTAGTAACATGACACATCAATACAATCTAAATCTACAACCCATGCAACCTGTGCACCAAATAGTAACATTCCAAATGTACTCAAATCATAGAACATGACTCAAACGAGAGAACTATCCTGCAAGCTTAACAAGTACTGCCCAACGAAATGCTGAAAATCCATCACACACCGTACGACCAGCACACGAATATAACACAAACATTTTTACCTCAACATAACGCCGCTATAATGTGTGACCTCAGCCAAACATTGGTCCATGTCATATACCTCAAGCCACCTTGCTCAAAATCAATAACCATGCACGATTCGACATCATGTTCCCAAAGTGCATTACCATAGCCACGGAGAAGCAAATGACACAATGATACATAAGCCCGAAAGAACATAACCAAGGCGCAATCAATCATGCAGCACCCAAATACTCATCTCACTCAAATTCCGCTATAAAGGTCAAATGAAACCACACCATGTGTGAATATACCCAATAAATCACAACATTCCATAGTATAGAAGAGTAATTCACATATCATTTGAGAACACAAATAAGCTCAACAACAACCGAATGACACATTCCTCAATAGTGGCAGTATGGAGCCAACCAATCCGATGCAGTGTAGGATACACATCCTAATTGAACCTACCAATGGACCCCCAAATTAACTCTAGTCATCCACAAATAGATAAATAACCCTCCGAAGATCCACAATGACCCAGCCATGACACATAGCATCCTCTTACTAGCTTTGGTCAAATTTTCACGGTCCACAACTACGAAACAATCTACTCATGAGAACTCCCAGTCTCCAAATTTATAGCACACACAAATCACTATATCTAATCCCAACTCCACAGCTCGAATATCTAACACATCTCTAATACACGATCATACCATAAGGAATACTTCTAAAATTCTTCCACGTCACAAAGCAAAATTTGAACATCAGCAGTCGTTCAACTATGAGAGTGTCACAATACCAATGAAATATCCATAAATCAAAACACAGTACCCCTTCTGAAATATACGCTCTCATCAAGCCATATCTAATAGTAATATCATCAATCTAGTCATCTGAGATCGTCCATGTTGCCTAAGAATTTATGTCATTTCCTTCAAAACTAAATTGTGACCTTACACATGCAAATATCAATCCTACACAACACCCTATATACACTGCTATCATATGAAAAATACGAGAACTTCATAATCCACTCCGAGTTAGAAGAAACTACATTCTTAATTATCCAAGGACCTTCCATTTGATTTCATCCAGGAGAAAATCACTATATACTATATGCTCCTCATGCCAGTAGGAAATATACTCGAACCATGGTAGAAACTATTGAGATCTCCTTGAAACCCATTTGCACATAGTTAAGCCATCAGAACTAAATTTCTCTAACTTAACCAAGCCACGCAGGTCACCAAAACCCACAATCGTTGCCACGAAACACCTGTAGAAACTCACCACATCATAAGCACCCAAAGAACTGATCATACACATTACCATGCCAATCGAACCTACTACCAACCTGTCCTATTTCTCTGAGTACCTTCTGATTTACCTTCAAATTGATACTTCTCCTCGCCATAATACCATAATCCTTAACCAAAACTCATCATACGAGACCCCTAGTATAAAACCATGCCTCCCTACGGCTCATAAGCCGTTGAATGCTCTCTTAAGCACCCTAAAAATACCACAACCGAGATACCCATTCTGAAGAGACCTTCTGTGAATTTGAAATGTTCATTTTACCTTCCTGATACTGAATGTAGAATCCATAATGAAATAGAAATACGACGAGTCCCGACACCATCCAATATAACTCGCAACTTCTAGCCATATATAAATTCGTAAACTTTTTAATTGCCACATATAAATCTTGAATTCATTAGAACCATTTTCGATATTCATCCACTTTACTCGAATCTCAATAGCACCGCTCAAACGGACAGAACAACATATGCCCCATCTCCAACCCAACATCCTAAGAAGTAATTCACATCTCTAAGCAACAGAGCAAATTTCTACTCCATGAACACTACATCCTTCACAAAGAACCACCAAATCATTTCATAATTTTCATATACCACAAGAGTTTATAACCTGTATCCAAATATTTTCTTACTCGAGTCATCCTCGATCTCAACCTCTATAAGTCATAACTGATTCACAAGTATACCTCAAACTGAAACCAATTTAATACATAACCGCGCAATCAACGCATCAATACCAAACTCTCATACTTGGCTCAAAGCCAAGGAATAAAGCATTTGATAACTTATAATAACCATACTTTGTTGTTGCCCAAAATTCCATACCGAAAATCAACTAATCCTTCATAAACTCATGTAACACAAACCATCTAATATCTCATATCATCTGTAAATCTCGCATTCACCCTTATAAAAGTTAAGACAACTCTCATAAATGATCCAAACTCGAATTGCAATACATATAGTTCACTCGTAAAAGAGAACTTGCTACAGAAAAACATAGGGATCACGCAGACCTCATGACACCCCGCAGGAGATAACACACTTGCTTCGCCTCAAACTAACATCTCTTTATACCCTTCCACAGTCATAACTATTATGCAATCACTTAATCTTCCTGAGTCTGAACTCATACCACGACATGAAAATCTACTTCACTCCTCAACTAAATCACCCATAACTCAAGACTATACATCAAATCAAGACAGAAATCAAGTATCCAATTTGTATCTTACTCAAACTCTTTTCATCAAATCCAATATATCTTAACACCCATAGTCACATTGTACTCATCATATAGAAATTCCAACACTCATCTAGTCACAAATTCCACTCATAGGGACGTTATCGGACATATAAGTCCAAAAGCACGTTCTCACACCATCAACACCTTTGTGCTCAAGCTACGGTCAACACCCAGCCTCAATTCCTCCAAACTGACACATCATTAGCATACTAAAATCACATTTCGCACTTCATCCCTATAATCGTAAGTTGTCGATGCACCTAATGGATCGGTTTGGTTGTTACACCTAATGGAGCATTTTGATATTGAGGAGTCCTACATCAACCCTAACAGATTGAGGCATAGTAATTGTATTTTGTTGTTGTTAGAATCCAACGCCTCCTAGGTGCTTTACTTTTGCTATTTCTTGCCAGCCGATCAAGTGTGATTTCTATTTTTTCCATTGGTTGTTTTTCAAATGAAATTCCTTCGAGTTCAATCTAAGTCTCTAGTGATACACATTGATGGATACTTATTTTGCATAACTCAACTGGCTATTGAAGCAGATGTGAACTCAACTTTGCAAAGACATGAGCCCTCCGGCAATATTGAGTAATTTAGACTTTCAACCTTTTAATTTATTGTTAATCTTATCAAGAGTAATGAATTTTGTAGTTTTTTTTCTTTCTCCAACTATAACTTGAGATCATTGATAAAGATGCGTATACCCTGAAAAATTCCACCTCCAAGAAATGCAATAGCAAGGTTCTGTATTTGTTTCTGTCTGTAGGCACGTCTAATCAGATAAATGAAGTTAAGAATTGGAAATGATATATTCAGCTAAAATTTGTACGTGAAGTCCTATTTAGTCGTTTCCATTTAATTTATACCTATTTTTTAAAAAGGTTTTAATTTTTACCCACTTTTTAAATAACTTCAGTCAATTTCTCCTCTTCCTTCGCCTCATTCATTTTCTTCTTCTTCTTCTTCTTCTTTACTGATGTTGGTACTGCTATGAAACTTCATTTTATGGGATGATTGCCATAAGTATACTTATCAGATTATTTAAAAATAAATTATAAATTATGACGTAAGTAAATAGACAATAATTTATGAACATTTTCACGTACGGAAAGTTTAAGGTCAAAATTAGTGATTCTTTTCATGATAATTATGTACTTTCACGTTAATTATTTCAAAAATTAATAATTTAGATACTGTTGGCAACCTGATTATTTTATAGCAGTAATATACTATGAAAGAATAAGGTGATTATCTATCTAGTATGTTAGAAAGTTTTTTCAAAAACTTCAGCTTATATAGTGTTGAAGTTTTTTATAAATAAACAAAATAACTTCAGTTTCTTCTGCTGAAGTGTTTGAAAAAGCTTGATGACAAAACTAATGAATCCAGGACAAAAAAATTTCAGCTTATTTGATGTTGAAGTTTTTATTAATAAATTAAATAACTTCGGCATCTTCTGTTGAAGTGTCTGAAAAAGTTTTATGACAAAAATAATGAATTCGGGACAAAAACATTTCAGCTTATTTAGTGCTGAAATTTTTACAAATTAACTAAATGACTTCAGCATCTTCTGCTGAAGTTTTTTAAAAAGCTTTATGACAAAACTAATGAATCCAGGACAAAAGAACTTCAACTTATTTATTGCTAAATTTTTTACAAATAAACTAAATAACTTCAACATCTTCTATTGAAATTCATACTTTGCTACTTCAGGCCCGTCTATTAGAATGCTGAAGTTTTGCGTGATTGCCTTTTTTACTTCAGCCCCATATGCTGAAGTTACGTGAAAAAAGTGGGTACACTTGTAATTTTTTTGCAAAGGGGGCACAAGTTAAACCGTGAACCAAAATGCGGGTATAGATGCAAATGCTCCAATTTTCAGATTAAGGAGGGATTGAACCTAGTTACGCCTTCCGTGAACTAAAGTATGGGTGTGCATAGTTTGGGTAAACCCGAAATCGAAACCAAAATCCAATTTTTTGGATTTTTGGTTTAAATTGTCGGATTATAGATTGAATGTTAGATTTAATTGTTAACACTTTTGGATTTCGTTGGAATTGATATCTAGAATTTTTAGATATCCGAAATTCTTATACTTTATATTTAGTCCATTATCCATATGTCAATACTAATAAGTTATTAATTACTAAGTTATTGTGAGAATACTTTCTATTTGGATATGATTTTACTATTTCTACTTCTTATCGGCCGTATTAATGTCTTTATTGTATTTTTTTATAATAATTTTATTAATTTAATATTTCATTTGGATGATTGCGGTGAGAATGAGGAACTTTTCAGACAGTTTAAATGAGTACTTCATTTGGATATTTATTTTTGTAAAAAGAAGAAACATCTTAACTTATAAGCTCAAAATTGAATATCCAAATATCTAAACCAATTAATATGAAACTGAACTGAAAAATCCGGTCCAATCCGAACTTATTCGGATTTGATTTGGATTGTCGTTTCTTCAATCCGAAAATCAAAAATCCAAACCAAACTTTTCATTGAGAAAATGACCCACTATAGCCCCTCAAAATTCTAATAGCACATATTTTCCTCATTAACATGAAATGTTCCTCTAACCTAAACATATTACATCTAGTAGCCTGAAATGTCTATTTTATATATTTTTTGTATAGTAATAATTTATTTTATATATATATATATATATATATATATATATATATATATATATATATATATATATATATATATATATATATATATTTTATATAGTGACAGACTATTTAGTATTTTTTTGTATAGCGACAGTCTATTTTGTATATTGACAACCTACTGTATATAGACATATTATTAATTATATTTTTTTATAGTGACAATATATTTAGTATATTTTTTGTATAATGACAATATATTTTATATAGTAACAATCTATTGTATATAAATCGTATAGTGACACTCTATTTTGTATAATTTTTTTTATAGTGACAGTCTATTTTGGATATATTTCTATAGTGACAGTCTATTTAGTATTTTTTTTGTATAGTGACAATTCATTCTGTATATATTTTGTATAGTGAAAGTCTGTTTAGTACTTCCTCTGTTTCAATTTAGAAGAGATAGTTTGGTTCGGCACGGAATTTAAGAAGAAAAAAAAGACTTTCGAAAGTTGTGGTCTTAAAAGCTCAAGAGGTAAAAGTTTGTGAGGCCATGACATTTTTGTAGTTACAAAAACTTCTTATTAAGGATAAAATTGATAAATGAAGTGTTTAAAGTTGAATTATTTCCCAATTCAGAATTTATTTTGGAACATACCAAAAAGGAAAGTACCTCTTCTAATTTAAACGGAGGAAGTATATTTTTATACAATGACAATCTATTTTGTATAGTAATAATTTATTGTATATAATTATATAGTGACAGTCTATTTAGTATATATTTCAAATTTTGTCTGAGAAAGAACAATCATAAAACTTCTACAATTCAAAAGAATGAATACTCAATATATAATGTATAAGAAGTATATATTCAGTGAATCTACATTAATTATACACCTATTATACAGTATGCTTAGTATACACTGAATTATACCGTCAACATTCATTATGATTGTTGTTATGAAGAAGGGAAACAATGTGAATTAAACAGAGGAATTGAGTTGTGAAGATTCTAGAATTTATGAAAAAAATATATAAATTGAACTAAGAGAATTTTGTAAGGCACGAATAAATTTTGTATAAAATAAGAATAGAAGTGGTGAAATAAAGAAAGTTTTGGAGTTTTGGCCTGAAAAGAAGTGCTGATGGTTTGTATATTGATTTTTATTACAATTTTTTTGGGTGAATGATTTGTTTCCAAGAAAGTAGAATATACTGTTGGAATGAATCCAAATAAAACATTTTAACCTTCATATCGAATTACTTGGAATAATAACATGAGCGGAAGCGTCCTGAATCCATAAGTGGAAATCTTTAGTCCTTCTTGAAGATTGTCCAAGGTGTGCCTTTGAGAAGCTCCTTGATCCTTCCTTTAAGATTGTCTTGAAGTTTTTGCTTTCACGAGAATATATCCAAGACCAAAAATTGAGGATTGGTTTTCCACTTGATATGCAAGACCAAAATGCTCTCTAGTTTCAATGGGAGGAAGAAGAGAATGTCTTTCATTCTTATGGGAACCATAACCCCCCTCTTATAACATATGAGTTATGAAACTCAAAAGTCATAAGCATGTAACCATGGTTACATGTATGTAACCTTAGTTAGCCCATCATTAACTAAGGTTACCCTTTTGGGTATCTACACATTAGTCCTACACTTTATATGACAATATATTGGCCCCCTTAACAATGTCCATAAGACCACCAATTTAGGAAAAACCAAAAGATAGCACATAACATATAATTAATCCATATATTGTTTATATGTATGTAGATATAAGTCCATATATCTAACAATCTCCTACTTGGACGAGATACTCATACATATGTACAAACCTTAGCATTATATGTTACATTATAACCTTATGAGCTCAGAATTGCTATCATAATAAAATTGTCATGAACAATCCGGTCCATCGATCATACCAACATAGAATCTAAGAGCTCTTAGTTACTCTTGCGTAACTAGAACCAACATAGATCACGTATATCAATATAACCAACGACATGGATCAAGTATAGGTGTGTAGCGTGGAAATAACATAAAGTGTGGTCTGAAATATAATGTTTATTTCCAACTGGTTCTCTTTATTGAGATCATTCATAAACCTTAAGAGTACATAAAACTTTAAAACTGAATATCTGCAGATATAACCTTAAAACTGAATTACTGAATGTAATGGACAATACATAATTGTATAATACAAACTCCCACTAAAATTCATAATCCTTAACTGATTTGACAATCATGCAAGCAATATGCTCATAAAATACTTTTGGTGTCAATCCCTTAGTGAGCGGATCCGCAATCATGGAGTTTGTACTTATGTGCTCTATGCACAATTGTCCATTCTGTACTCTTTCTTTAACAACCCGAAATTTAACGTCCGTATGTTTTGCTTTCGTCAAACTACTGTTGTTGTTAGCATAAAGGACTGCTGATCTGTTGTCGCATAATAGCCTAAGTGGCTTTTTAATGCTGTCAACTATGTGCAGTCCACTAACAAAATTCCGCAGCCATAATGCCTCATTGGATGCTTCATAACATGCCATGAATTCTGCTTCCATAGTGGAAGTGGCCGTAAGAGTTTGCTCGATGCTTCTCCAAGAGATAGCACCGCCAGATAGCATGTAAATATAGCCTGATGTAGACTTCAGACTATCCTGACATCCAGCAAAATTGGAGTCGGTATACCCGATGATCTCAAGCTGGTCCGATCTCCGATATGTAAGCATGTAATCCTTTGTTCTCTGTAAGTACCTCATGACCCTTTTGGCTGCCTTCCAATGGTCCATTCCCGGATTGCTTAGATATCTGCCCAGCACCCCAACAATGTATGCTATATCATGTCGTGTACATACCTGAGCATACATCAGACTACCTACAGCCGAAGCATAAGGTGTCTTCTCCATTTCCGAAGTTTCAAAATTATTATTTGGGCACTGTTTGAGACTAAACTTGTCTCCCTTAGCAACAGGGGCGTTGCCTGGTTTACAATCCTGCATGCCAAATCTTTTAAGAACCTTATCGATATAGCCCTTTTGTGACAGATCGAGAACACCTTTGGAGCGATCTCGTTGTATCTGAATTCCTAATACAAAAGAGGCATCACCAAGATCTTTCATTTCAAATTTCTTTGAAAGAAATTTCTTAGTTTCATGCAATAATGCTATATCATTACAGGCAAGCAGTATGTCATCGACATATAAACCAGAAAAATATACTTACTCCCACTGAACTTATGGTATATACAGTCATCAGCAATATTCGGTTCAAAACCAAAAGATATAATGACTGCATGAAACTTATAATACCATTGACGGGAAGCCTGCTTGAGCCCACAGATGGATTTCTTTAATTTGCAAACCCTTTTCTTTGATTCTTCCGAAACAAAGTTTTCAGGTTGCACCATATAAATTGTTTCCTCAATGTCACCATTGAGAAACGCTGTCTTAACATCCATCTGATGAAGTTCAAGATCAAAATGTGCTACTAGTACCATTATAGTCCTGAAAGAGTCTTTCAATGAAACTGGAGAGAACGTCTCTTTATAATCAATGCCTTCCTTTTGAGTATAGCCTTTTGCGACAAGACGAGCTTTATATTTAATGACATTGCCCCCTGAATCCCTCTTGGTTTTAAATATCCATTTACAACCAATCGGTTTAATACATTCGGGAAATGTAACAAGCTCCCAAACACCGTTATCGCTCATAGACTTCATCTCATCATTCATGGCATCAATCCACTTTTGAGAGTTAGAACCCTTAATGACTTGACGGAAGTTGATTGGATCATCTTCCTCAAGTCCAATATCACTTTCTTGTTCTTGGAGAAATACAACAAAATCATCCGGAATTGCATTTCTCCTCTCTCTAGTGGATCTCCTTAATGGCACTTCAGTTTCTTGAGGTTGTTGAGTTTGATTTTCATTAGTAATATCAGGAAATTGATTGGGGAGATTTTCGATGTTGTCTTGAACTGGAGTTGTGTGATCCATGTCAGGAATGAGAACACCCTGACCAAGATCAACAACTTGAGGGAAAGACACATGTTCTTCCTCAAAGACAAAATCTCTAACAACTTTATCTCCCCACCCTCCAAACTCAATATCCTCAAAGAACCGAGCATTACCTGTCTAAAAAATAGTTCTAGAAGTGGGATCATAAAACTTATACCCCCTGGATCTTTCAGAGTATCCAACAAAATAGCTACTAACCGTTTTAGCATCCAGTTTCTTTTCATTCGGCCTATAAGGCCTTGCCTCAGCTGGACAACCCCAAATGTGTAAGTGCTTAATACTGGGTTTATTCCCAGTCCAAAGTTCATATGGGGTTTTGATTGTAGCTTTAGTTGGAACTCGATTAAGAATATAAGCTGCGGTTTTTAATGCTTCTCCCCAGAGTGAGTCTGGCAAAGTAGTACGACAAATCATACTTCTTCCATTTCCTTAAGGGTCCGATTTTGTCTCTCAGCTACACCATTCATAGTAGGACTGTCTAGCATAGTATACTGAGGGACGATCCCACACTCATCTAGGAATTTAGCAAATGGCCCTGGACGTTGTTCACCTGAACCATCATATCTACCATAGTATTCACCACCACGGTCAGATCTAACTGATTTAATCCTTTTGCTTAGTTGATTTTCAACTTCAGCCTTATATGATTTGAACACGTCTATGGATTGGGACTTTTCATGAATAAGATATAGGTACCCATAACGAGAGTAATCGTCTATGAATGTGATAAAGTATTGTTGACCATTCCTACAAGGAGTAGGGAATGGCCCACAAATATCCGTATGTATCAATTCTAAGACATCCGAAGCTCTCTTAGCACCTAATCTCGTCTTGTTTGTTTGTTTTCCCTTGATACACTCACCACAAATATCCGAATTTGAGGAATCAAGAGAATCAAGGATTCCATCTGACACGAGTTTCTGAATTCTTTGAATGGATATGTGACCCAAACGTTTGTGCCAGAGTGATAACGAATTCTCATTAGTTAATTTTCTTTTGGTACCACTTGAACTTGTATGCAAAGTTTCATTATGTGAGGTTATTATATCAACCAAATATAGGCTATCATATGTTGATAAAAGACCAGTACCGATAAGATTTGAATTTTGAAAGAGACTAACTTTATTGTCACCAAATGAACATGAATAACCGGATATGTCCAATTTGGGAACAGAAATTAAATTCCGTCTAAAAGACGGTACAACAAAAGTCTCATTCAAATCTAAATAAAAACCAGTCTTAAACAACAGCCTAAATTTTCCAATAGCCTCAACTTGCACCTTTTTGCCGTCACCCACATAGATGTATCTTTCACCATCATTTGGTTTTCGGCAGTTCAGGCAACCCTGCATAGATATACTTATGTGAGTAGTAGCAGCCGAATCTACCCACCAAGTATCCTTAGGTACCGAAATTAAATTAACTTCAGAACAAACAAGAGAAAGAGATGTACCCTTTTTCGCACGCCAAGCGTGGTACTTGGTACAATCTTTCTTCATGTGATTAGTCCCCTTACAGAAGAAGCAACCTGATTCTGTAGTTTCAATCTTAGGTTCCTTATTTTGCTTCTTCTGGGGCCTTGCAACCGCAATTTCCTTACCTTTCCTCTTCTTATTATCTTTAGAAGAGGATGCCAAATGAGCACTTTCAGTCTTATCTTGCTTTATCCTTTCCTCCTCTTGCACACAATGTGAAATGAGCTCATTAAGAGTCCATTTCTCCTTCAGGCAGTTGTAACTGACCTTAAACTGATTAAAGTGTGCAGGAAGAGAGATCAAAACTAAGTACACAAGCAGTTCCTCAGGTAATTCCAGCTTGAGTGACTTAAGTTTCGAAGCAAGATAAGACATTTCCAAAATGTACTCCCTTATGTTTCCCTTGCCTTTATACCTCATGGAAACAAGTTTACTCAAAAGAGTACTTGTTTCCGCCTTTTCGTTTTGTGCAAAACGCTTTTCAAGGTTTTCAAGGAAAACTTTGGCATTATTTTCATCATTCATAGTGCCCCTGAATGATTCTGGAATTGCACGTTTCATGATCATTAGACTCATGCGATTTGAGCGTTCCCACTTCTCCATCTCCTTCTTTTCATCAAAAGAAGATGTATCCTCAAGAGAAGCAGTTTGCTCAATCCGAAGTGCAAGGTCTAGATCCATGCAACCGAGAACGATCATAATGTTCTCTTTCCATTCCTTAAAGTTTGTGCCATTAAGCACAGGGATGTTGTTTATATTTGCAGATATCGAAGCAGCTGAAGAATTCACTGAATATAGAACAAGAATAACTTAATACATGCTTACAATTACTTGAACTTTAACCTTAGTTTACAGATTCAAAATAGGCAAATCCCATTACAAGATACCTAGCACAACATTGATTTTAGTCTTTGGACAGAAAATCAACTTGTAAGTGGTACTCTTGGTGTAGTAATCAAATATTGACAATAAACTCCTGTCAAATATCAAGCCTTCCTTTGGGCCGACTTAATATTCACATGGAAAACCGAATAATTATCACATATTTATCACCACAAGCATGTTCGAATTCCTGCCAGATAACAACCTTCCTTTGGGCCGGTGTTAAAACGCATGGAATACTAACATCCACAGTCATCTTATATTTCAAGATTAATCAATCTACACAAAAGAGGTTACTTTGGCACCATAATGCTTCAATTGACTAATTTAAAATATTAGATGCTAAATCATATAGTTCTTTAAGCCATATTTTGAATCTTAACTGAAAATTTACATGTTTTTGACATGTAAAATCTGAATATGTTACATGTTCATGTAACATCTGAATATTAATTGTTTTTAAACTTAATTGGACAATACCAAAATCTGAAGCATGATGGACTAAAAAATAATTAATATTAAAACTGAATATTAATGTACAAAACATTAATAAAAAAAACTGAATATTAATTGACATATTATTAATGTACAATTAAAAATTCTTGAAAACTTAATACTTAAAACGTTTCATTAATTATGAAAAATATTTCTTACATTATGTCCTCATTAAACTGCCAGAAAATAAAACGTTTCTGCAATTTATGGCCAGATAATCGATTATCTGAGCCTGATAATCGATTATCTGGGCCTTCTGGAATCTCAAATTTTGCTGAAAAATTAGGATAATCGATTATCCTAATAGGATAATCGATTATCTTGGCTCTCTGGAATTTCCAATTTTGCTGAAAAATTCCAGATAATCGATTATTCTAGGATAATAATCGATTATCCTCTGCCTCTGTTTTGCAAAATTTTTGATGAACAAAATGCAATAATCGATTATTTGAAAAATAATCGATTATTCTATGCTACTGTTTTGCAAAATTTTGGTAAACTTTTCAAGATAGTCGATTATCTGGTTAAGATAATCGATTATCTCACTATTCTGTCCAACAACTTAATGTTGTTTTCAACAAGAAACTTAAACAAAGAATCATGTTGTTCAACAACCAAAAAATTTGCAAATTTCATTATTTCAATTCATCTTGTAATAGCAAGATATCAATATACCAAAGTTCATCAACAACATAACATTCATGAAATCATGCTATATCATGGTACTAGAATTTCATAATCAAAATTCTATCTTAATTTAAACATGAAGATTTATATAACATGGATTTCATGAACTTCCAAATAATCCAAATATGAAGGAGACTCTGATACCAATTGTTGGAATGAATCCTAATAAAACACTTTAGCCTTCATATCGAATTACTTGGAACAACAACATGAGCGGAAGGGTACCTGAATCCATAAGTGGAAATTTTTAGTCCTTCTTGAAGATTGTCCAAGGTGTGCCTTTGAGAAGCTCCTTGATCCTTCCTTTAAGAATGTCTTGAAGTTTTTGCTTTCACAAGAATATATCCAAGACCAAAAATTGAGGATTGGTTTTCCACTTGATATGCAAGACCAAAATGCTCTCTAGTTTCAATGGGAGGAAGAAGAGAATGTCTTTCATTCTTATGGGAACCATAACCCTCCTCTTATAACATATGAGTTATGAAACTCAAAAGTCATAAGCATGTAACCATGGTTACATGTATGTAACCTTAGTTAGCCCATCATTAACTAAGGTTACCCTTTTGGGTATCTACACATTAGTCCTACACTTTATATGACAATATATTGGCCCCCTTAACAATGTCCATAAGACCACCAATTTAGGCCAAACCAAAAGATAGCACATAACATATAATTAATCCATATATTGTTCATATGTATGTAGATATAAGTCCATATATCTAACATATACGAGATCAAGGATTAGGTAGATTTGTAGTGAATGAGATAAATTGGAAGAAGAGAAAATAATGCATGTAAATTTTGGACTTTGGCGACTAGGGAGGGCGGGGCAACACAAATATGCTGGTTAATATAATTTATTTGTATATGGATGAAGTGAGTGATTCGTCCATACTCTCAGTAAAGTTTAGAAGATTACGACTAATCCTGAAAGGGAATGAATGGTAAAAATAGCATGTCATATCAGTGAAAAGTTTTGAAAATATTTCATTGTTCCTAGATGGGTAGAAACCCGTATTAGAATTCTTAGTGCGAAACAAAATAAAGTTGGGTCGAATAAATAAATGGACAGGACTGCGGCTTCAATTAAATTATAGGGAAAGAAAAAGCAACGAGCGTTTGTTCTTAATTTGAGTGATGCCCGATCTAACTAGACGTTAATAATTTATTAGTGCCTGATGCGGGAAGGGTTTCGTGTCCCATGAGTTGATTTTTTGATTTTTTTAATGAATCCTAACTATTACAATTTTCTATTATGAAGATGTGTGTAGAAGAAATAATATATTGATAAAGAAAGTTTTTTTCGAAGTCAAAAAAGCGATTATGTTAAAAAAAATAAAAGATTTCTAATCATCTTATTATCCTATAACGTTATAACATAGACCAATTAAACGAAAAGGAAAAAAAGAGATGATAGGAAATCCGTTGAGAAGTTTACCTGTATCTAAGATATCTATTCTTACTATAATACTTTGCTTTAACTGTATCGCACTATGTATCATTTGATAACCCCCAAAATCTTCCATTTTTGGTTCAAATCGAATTTCAAATAGAAGAAATCCAAAGATATTTACAGCCAGATAGCAACAACACAACTTCATATATCCACTTATCTTTCAGGAGTATATTTATGCACTTGCTCATGATCGTGGTTTAAATAAAAATAGGTTAATTTTGTTGAAAAATTCAGGTTATAACAATAAATTAAGTTTCCTAATTGTGAAACGTTTAATTACTTGAATGTACCAACAGAATCATTTTCTTATTTCTACTAATGATTCTAACAAAAATTTATATTTGGGGTGCAACACAAGAGTTTGTATTCTCAAATGATATCAGAGGAATTTGCATTTATTGTCGAAATTTCATTTTTTTCTACGATTAACATCTTCTGTATCTTCTTTCGAAGGCAAAAAGATTTTTAAATCTCATAATTTATGATCAATTCATTCAACATTTCCTTTTCTAGGGGATAATTTTTCACATCTAAATTATGTATTAAATATACTAATACCCTACCCTGTTCATCCAGAAATTTTAGTTTAAACTCTTTGCTATTGGGTAATAGATGCCTTTTCTTTACATTTATTACGATTCTTTCTCCATTAATATTAAAATTTAAGTAGTCTTATTACTTCAAAAAAGCCCAGTTACTCCTTTAAAAAAAAATAAAAAGTCAAAGATTCTTCTTCTTCTTATATAATTCTTATGTATATGAATAAGAATCTACTTTCGTCTTTCTACCAAACCAATCTTCTTGTTTACGATCAATATCTTTTGAATTCCTTCTTGAATAAATATATTTCTATGAAAAAATAGAACGTCTTGTAGAAATCTTTCGAATGATTTTCAGGTTATCTATGGTTATTCAAGGATCCTTTTATGTATTGATAGAGTTGTGGTGAACGAGATAAATTGGAAGAAGAGGAAAGAATGCATGAAAATTTTGGACTTGGCGACTAGGGAGGGCGGGGCAGCACAGATATGCTGATTAATATAATTTATTTATTTTTGGCTACAAATTATAATGTACAATTGTGGGCTAGGCGATTGTTTATAATTTTTGCCGAGTGACTAACTTTGTCAAAAGCTCATTTCTATGTGCAATTCGGACTATTCAAACGCTCATCCCTAAACTAAAGATTCAAATCTCCACATCAGTGATTTTCACAGATGATGAACAAATTGGAAAATGAAATAATTCTATTACAACTAAAAACTATAAAATAATTTTAGTTAAAGTTCAGGCTTCAACAGTTCAACTTGCCTCTTTTGCTTTTCTTTCTTAAATTATATTTATATATTATGTTTTATTTTCAACAATCTAATGGACGAACCCCTTAATGAAATCCTCATTAGACTATCAAGCAACAAAGAAGTGATTTGTTGCAAATTATTTTGCTAGTGTTGATGCTCTCTAATCTCCTCTGATTAATTACTTCGTCATTACCATTATCATTCACCATCAAATAAGGACAAAACTGTTCTTCCCTTTACTCTTGGTTACGTTGTCGAAAAAATTATATATTTTCCACATATTTTTACAATTTTTCAGAACTTTTATGTAATTTTACTCTTTTTCGTGACTTATATTTTAAGAATATTTATTCTAATTATATTAATTTATAAAATACTAAGAGATAAATATTTATCAACTTAAACCTTGCCCCGTGTCAAATAAAATGTATCACCATGCGCCTTTTAAAATACAAGTATAAATCTATATGTCTGAGATGACCTGATAGGCCATCTCGTGTTTTGAAACCTAATCTATGATCCAAAACCTTAAAAATCATATTTAGGTCTTTATCGATTTACGTGGGCAATCCGGACATCTTCTAAAAAACTTTTATCTTTAAAACTATTAAAAATGAGAAAATTGACTTAGAATTTCATTTGAGTTGACTTCCGTCAATATTTTTGGTAAACGAATCTGAATTTGTATTTCGAAAGTCTCGGTGGATCCGTATCATGATTTAGGGCTTGAGTGTATGCTCGAAATCAGAATGAAAAGTCTCTAGTTCGAGAATCGGACTTTATTGAAATTTGATAGTTAAAGGCTAAATGTAGTTGCGATATTTGACCAATATTTGACTTCTTGGATAACGGGTGCGTATTTTGGTTTCGGAACTCGGTATAGGTACAATATCACATTTATGACTTGTCTGTAAAATTTGATTAAAAACGGAATTGTTTTGACGTGATTCAGACGTCCATTTGAGAAATTAGAAGTTTCAAAGTTTTCTTTAAAATTTCATTTGATTTGGTATTAAATTTTTAGTTCTAGGTATTATTTTAGAATTGATCACGCGAGTAAGTACGTATGATTTTTATAGACTTATGTGCACTTTTGGTTTAGAGTCTCGAGGGTTCGGGTGAATTTCGAATAGGCGACAGAGTGAAATTAGCCTTGAAAGAATTGCTGGTGTATCTGATATTGTTGCAGGCCTTGCGAGATTAGTTGTCGCAATTGCGACCTCTGAGAGGTTCGTATTTGCGAGCTTCTCAACTCAAACTCGAAGAGAAGCCCCACAAGTTCGCATTTGCGAAATAATTTTCGTATTTGGGATACTGATTTGGAGGGGGAAATCTTCACATTTGCGATCTTGGGGTTACATTGTGCGGCAAGCTTAGTTCGCAACTGCGAACTTTTCTTCGCAATTGCGAAGATAGCAGAAATGTAGGATTTTTCGCATTTGCAGGCTTCACAAATATCGCATTTATGATATTTGCAGATGGTAAAACTTGGCTTGGAGAGGATTTTTCTTCCATTCTTCAAATCAAAACCTAAAACCCAAGAGGCGATTTTTCAAAGAACTTTTCTTCCCAAAAATCATTGATGAGTGATTCTAAACTAGTTTATTTCAATGTTTTACTATATTTTACAAGATTTCAACCTAAAATCTAAGGTTTTCATGGTGAAACTAGGGATTTTGGGTAGAAATTAGGGATTTAATAAATTGGGGATTTAAACCTCAAATCGAGGTCAGGTTCCAAAACCAATTATATATCCGGGCTTGGGGGTGAATGAGTACTCAGGTTTTGGCCGAATTTCGAGTTTGGACCAAGCGAGCCCGGGTGTTGACTTTTGTTAAATTTTTTAAACATGACCTAAGAATTCATAGAAATTGTGGGTAGTTCCTAAAACTTAATCATTTGGTTGGTAATTTTCTAGATTCTATTTGTTCGGAGGCTTGTTTGAAAGAAAAAGCTGTGGTTGAGCTTTGAGTTTGGCCGTTGGAGCACGGCAAGTGTCGTGGTTAACCTTGGTTTGAGGAATTAGGTATTATTTGCCTATTTTCTATGTGTTTGAATGTTAAGTACAATGCATAGGTGAAGTGACGAGTACCTATGCATTATTGTCGAGTCATAATATGCGATTGAGTCTTATTCTTGTAATTGTTGTTTTCTTTGATTGTGTTGTCCGTGCTTAGACTAGATACTCGTTATATTGATCATTCTTATCATGGTTACGGACATTAGTATTGATTGAATATTGATTCAAAGTTGAGGTTGGTATTATGACATCAAATATTGAAGTAAGGCTTGTTATTGTCATTTCTATCTCCATGTTATTATTGCTCATTATTTTAGTGAGGGAGAGTGTTAATGCATGAAGAGTGATGTCGTGCCATATTTTGTGAGTGATAATGCACGAAGGGTGATGTCATGCCATATTATGAGAGTGTTAATACACGAATAGTAATGCCGTAATATGTTATAAGAGAGTTAATGCATGAAGGGTGATGTTGTGCCATTTCTATTGTTTCCTATGGTGAGGTTGAGAGTACAAGCATGAAGGGTGATACAGTGCACTTTCATTTACCGTGTTTACTTGTTTCTATCTGTTTAAGATATATCGATTCATCAAGTTCTTATTTCTGTTGTGACCATTTGTCTTGTGGTCCCCTCAGCATGCCCCTTTCCAATATTTCTTTTCTTGTTTCTTTCATTATTGTTATTGGTATATATATTGTTATACAACACCAGTTTATTTGTAGGTGTCTAATCCAAGCCTTATCACTACTTTTCTAGGTTAGACTCGACACTTATCAGTATATGGGGTCGGTTGTACTGATACTATACGCTGTACTTTCTGTGTATATTTTGGTACTGGACCGAGTTGACCATGAGTTTAGTTGCTAGCTTTATCTAATCAGAGATCCAAGGTAGTCATGTTGCCGTCCGTAGGCCCCAACGTCCCCTTCTATATATTCTCTTTACTGTTTCATTTGTATCGAGAACAGTTGAATTTTTTTCACACAAATTACTTGTAGTTAAATCTTAGAAGTTTGTGAATTGTGACTCCAGATTTTTTGTAGTTATGTATAAGAATTAAGATTATTATGGTTTCCGCACTCTTTTAACTTATTATGGCTTAACTGTTGTTAATACTGAAAGGTATAAAAATTGGCTTAATGATCATCTATTGTTGGCTTGCGTAGCAAATAAAATATTAGGCGTCATTATGATCTCATGATGGGAACTCCAGATAGAGACAATGTTAAATCCAACTTATATAGTAACAAAACCATACTACCAGAAAACAAGAATATGGCAACAGACTAGCTAAATATGAAAGTGAGAACAAAACTAACAGCGATTTTTCTTGTTAATTGATAGTTGTAATTAAATACCATATATGAATTAGTATATTTCAGCTTCTATTAAATACCATAGTCAGTGCATAAGCCAAAAAAGACATAGCTCTTGAATGCAGTGATGGTAACAGTCGACATTCTCCCAACTTTTAAGGCTAACTTTTTATGATGAAATTAACACTGTGCTAAGGATCCATGAATTTTCCCCAATTTCCATAGACATGTTCCCTTTCTTGTTATCTGTCCCAGCTATTTTCAACTTACCTACTAGGGACTAGGGCATGTGCATTGTGCTGAGCTACGAAGGCAAAGGTTCGTCACTTAAATACCTTTTACCAAATATATATATATATACACACATACATATGTCCATGAATATTTTTTACTTTTTTTTGAAAAAAATTCACTTTTTTTTCGAAATCAGTGTTTCGCCGTACATTTTTTAATTTTCATTTAAAGATGATTTTTTTTTGAAATTTTCAAAAATTTGAAAAACTACAGAAATTTATTTTCAATATTTTCACTCAGATCACTCAAAAAAATTCAAAAACAATCCAAAATTATATTCATGTCTACAAATAACTCTAATTTTCAAATATCATTTTCATTTGATTATTTTTTTTTCACTTTTTACAGAATTTTACAATTCTTAAGTCCGAACGCCCACTAAATCATGAACATTTCTAAATACTTCGTAGAGAAAATTTTGATTTCACCACTGAAATAATGCTATTAATGTATTAAGCCAAATGAATATATGTCTCATCTTGAATCTTATGTGATCTTCAATTTATGTTATCCAATTTGTTAAGTATGAGTAGGTCCCAAATAGTGGTGTTCCTCCTTCCTTGTGCATGCATACTCCAAGAAAACAGGCAAAATTTTGGTCAAATTGAAAAGATATTGATTTGAAGAGGAAAACAAAAGTAGCTTTGAAGGTTCATTTTATCTCTTTGTTGGATTTAGAGAATTTTTGGAGTATCCACAAAATTGGATATTGCCCTATTCTATTTTAGTCATACTCCACTTGCACCATTTAAGCTGTCTCATGCAACGTATCTGCCTGAAAAACTTTTCCATCTTTCTAACATCAAATATAAATTTCTTCTTATTGTTTTTTATTTGCTTATTCATGAAAAGGAGGGGACCTCAAGATTTTAATAGGAATAAAGGGTTTGGAATTTTGTCATTTGCAAGCTTCCTCTCAAATTAATCATTCAGCCAATGAATTGGCAACATCCATCAGATTATGTCCCAATCTATTATTTTAGAGTCCCAAGTCCTAATACAAACAATTGACATTTTAAGTTTAGTGTGCCTACAGTCCTTGCTACCTAATTATGTCTGTATCATGAATTTCATGTTTATATGTTTCTATAACGACACGCAATAATAATAGATTTTATGATCAAATATTTATAAAAATTTCATGACCAAAAACCATCGGGTTCCTATAAACTCATTAATTGCACTCTAGATCCACCATTGATTGTCTCCCCGTCTCACTCAACTATGCAAAAGGGGAAAAAGTACTTCACCAGTTTCATTTTATGCGGCATTAATTTTTAACTATTTTGAATTAGTAACTATTGTAATTTATATTATGTAGTGTTTTTTCTATGTTGTTTTTGTATATTCAAACTTTCTTATCTATATTTGAACAATATTTGACTATTTATCTCGAATATCGCTCCATAAATTGAAACGAGAAAGTATATACTTCTTCTGGTCTATTCATATAATCAAGAATGAATAAATTTTATTTTTAATAAAAGTTACTTTTATTTACATATTCTTATATGTCAAGGTAATTAAGTTAAAATATTTTTTTAAAAGGTGTGATAAGACCAAAAAGTAGCTTATTATGAATCGTTTCTCGTCACAAAATTAAAATAAGAAGTTGTGTTGTTCCCTGAATGGACACTCGACTATATCAAGACTTGGTCTTATGCACTATTTTGGTATTGTGGGCTCATTTTGATGTTTCCTTTCCATCTAAATTGAAACATACTGTTCCTTAATTATGCCTACATATGGGATTTTTCTACAACTTGTTGCCCTTTAACTTGAGTTAGTAATGTCCCCACCTATCTTCAACAACTTAATTGATGTATCCGCTTAATTAATTAATTAATTAGATATTAGTATTTTCCTTTAAAAAGTTGCTAGTTGGTGGCTTGGTTGGGGATTTTATGTTATTAATTAATAGAAAATCCTAGTATATGGTTTACTTACGTAATATTCCACGTTGTTAATATATAAATAAATGTATATTATGCGATGCCTCCGCGTGTATTTTGCTGATGAAATTACATAATTGTTTGTATTAATTAGCACTTCTTTTAGGATCTCTTTAAAAGTGAGTTATCTTCCTTGTAGTAAGCTCATGAATCGTGTGTCTGAAAAGCTTTTGAAATTGTTGGGCATAAAGGCTCACATAACAACCGCAGGATATATAAATAGGATCAGGTCAACCTCCTAATCAACTAATATGGATTAGATTGCAATATAAGATGGGACAAACTTAGATTGGGCAAGGACAGCACAAAATATTTCATATTCATACAAGATATAATGAATGTCGTATTTCAAAAGATGTGATATAAACAGTCTATCATAATATAAATATTAGTGACTATTTTCACGGCTCGAACCTGCAGTTTATTGGTCACATGGGGACAACTTTACTATTATTCCAAGGCTTCCTAATCGGCAGAGGCGGAGCCAAGTTTTTAACCTTTAAGTTCTTGATTTTAGAACGACGACTTCAAGTATTCATGACTGAGTTTAAAATTTAATATTTATACATATTGAATAAATTTTAAATATTTAAATATATTATTTAAGCAAATCTATTATGTTCGACAAAACCCGTAGTTCGGATTGTTCCGCCGCCTCTGGTTATCCGCAAAATTAGACTGACAAGGGAAAATAGTTGAGCGAGATAAAAAGAGAATAGAGTATTCCCATTTTTGCAAGTTTTGTCCAGATTTGCAAGTAGTTTTTGGTCAAGGAGACTTCACTATGCAACTTTGGAGCAGGCAATATCTAGGTGTTTGAACAATCTCTGGTTGAAGTTAAAGTTAAAAGAACAGTGTCTGGAAATTGAGAGCCACTTTGGACATACAAAAAAATTGTTTTTTTTTTTCAAAATCAGTGTTTGGTCATAAAATATTCAACTTTCAATTAAAGATAAATTTTAATATTTTTCGAAAATTTTAAAAACTCCAAAAAACTATTTTTCAAAAGTCACTCAAATTACTCACAGAATTTCTAAAACAATCCAAAATAATAATTATGTCCAAATACAACTTTAACTTTTAAAGACCATTTCACTTGAATTTTTTTTTTTGAAATTTTATAATTCTTATGTCCAATCGCCCACTGATTTGTATGTAAATACGAATTTTACTTAAAAAAATTTAATAATAAAAATCATTATATAACAACAATAACATATTCCGTGTGATCTCATATGTACTATTTGGGTTGGGTCATAACTTTTTTATTGACTCGGTCTATTTTAACCGTTCTTACTTACGCTCAACTCAGCCATTTGAAAATTTTAATCAAACATGTCAACCGGATGTGCAAAAAATTATTGGAAAAACTTCACATTAGAATAATTGGTCTCCATATTTTTCAATTTTATAGCCCATATTTCAATTTACAATCAACTAGCTCATAAATAATAGGCTAAGATTCAACATCCAACTTCAATAGGTTCTCAATTACTATTTAATTTTTAAAAAATATTCCTCAAGCTTTTAAATTTATTTTTGAATCAGTAATTATGACTCAAATATTACTTCGACAAACCAGATTCATTAGGTGGTGAAAATTATATTTTAACAAGCGTAAATATGTGAGTTTAAATTTTGAATTTGATTTTGTGAGAAATTTGGAGTGGGTATTATTTAGACTTGTTAGAAATAGTATAAGGAGGTCGTATATAAAATTTGAAGTCATTTAATGGAGATTTGGATTGGTTTGAACAAGAATTGCAACTGAAAATCGTGGAAGAAGTTCGTCTACATACGCTTGTATAAAGGTGTATAAAAGTGTATAATAGTATACAATGTGTGTTTTTACACTCATATACAATATTATACAAAATTATATATAATTATACAAAAAATTGACTTCGCCTTCTTCCTTGCGTCTTTCTGAAATTTAACTCAAATCTTGCTCAAACCTACTCCAAATCAATTGATGTTTTCAATCAATTGGAACAATACCCAATTCAAACAACTAACAAATTCAAAAAACCAACTTTCAAAGGCAAAACACCTTATCACCCCTCTAAACTTGTCACGAATTATTAGTTACAGTCTTAAACTATTCATGGTCTTAATTACCCCCTTCAACTAGGCCTTTTGAGAGTCATTATCCCCTGGACTCTAATATGGAAAATTGTGCGGGTGCACTCGCCTACCATGTGAATTTTTCTGTATACATGGTATTTTTTTGAAAAATAAAATATACTTTTACAATTTTAAGTATCTTACTTTTTTAGATAATTTTTCCGAATATAATTTATAATAAAACTTGGATAGAACTGTATTTAGGATACAAAATTTTATTTGGCTAAAAATAATAAAATTTTTGTTAATCTTGTTTTTAAATTTGACCTGAAAATAAAAATTTATACAATTGAAATAGGTAGTCAATTCATCTGAAAAGTTATAAAAATACATAGTATGAAATTAATTATTTTGGCTATAATTTTTTATATTGCTCTAAATTATGATGTTCAAATATATATATATTTTACCTAAAAAGTAAAAATAAACAGTTAAAATAAATAGTCATTGTATCAAAAGAAGAAATAAAAAGAGTGTATAATTGCAAAAAATAACTTACTCTATGGATATATTTTGTTACATTCCATGTTTTTTTACGTGAGACTACGTCGTAAACCAATTGATGTAAGCTCAGAAATGAGATCATTTTTTGAAAGTACATAATTTAAGTTTCATCTTGTTATCTTGGAGGTTACAAATCTGTAAGATCATGAATAACAAGTACCAAAAGGGTTGGTAAGCTTAGCGCTAAACAAACAGAAGAAAATAATTTTCGTTGAAAGTCGACAAATTTGGAATGTTATAACATGTACTTTTGGGTGAGACTAGGGTTCTTAACATGATAAGGAGGTTATTCTATGATTTATTTTAGTCGTATGAGATTCATTTTTTACAATTTGAAGGCAAGCAAGTTGTGGAACAAGAGTTGGCAAAGGTCATCACAAGTTACATTCATAAATTTGCTGAAATTTAGGCCAAATGTAGATGAACTTTTCTCCCAATATACTTGGAATCAAGGGATTATCTATATACATGATTGAAGATATACGAGCCTAGTTTCCAACTCATTAAACTGTTCATCTATACGACATCGGAGTAGAGGTATATTCGAGTTTTCGCGAGACTGCGCAAGCAGTTCCCAATGGGACCCATATAGGCGGTGGTTGAGCTACTTCAATTTATAAACGATTTGGATGCCTGTTTTTGCTCATTTTTCAACTCAACCTCATCTCCAAACTTCTCCAAACCCTTCTAAACAGGTTCCATAAGGGTTTGAAGTGATTCCAAAGTGATTACACCATATTTCAACATCAAACCTAGTCCTAGTGAAGAACAACACCTCTTTGAGGTTGTGTTGTCATTGAGGATTGTTGTGGGTTGTATTTGGATGAAATTCCAAGTTGTTGCTGATGTCTAAGGTGAGTCTAACAGCCTACTAATTGTGCTTAAGCTTTCTTGTATGTTGGTTAAGTTGTTAGGATGATAAACTACAAGATAATACTTGGATTAGCTTAAGTCACTTCTATGGTGTTGTATTGCCATTTAGGGTTATTGTAAGCTGAAAATATAACTTGAATTTCGACTTGAAGTTACTATAGGAGGTTGGTATATTGTGTTCTTGCATTTGCCTAAGGTTATACTGATGTTGATTAAGTTAAATGGATGGAGTAG
Source organism: Nicotiana benthamiana (assembly GCA_034376525.1). NCBI lineage: Eukaryota > Viridiplantae > Streptophyta > Magnoliopsida > Solanales > Solanaceae > Nicotiana > Nicotiana benthamiana. Next base: position 9,269,254 of record CM067325.1, read on the forward strand.
ACATGAACTAGTGAATAAAGTTACTAATCGAAGATAGTTAGAGTTGTGGATTGTTTCCTTTGTTCTAAATATATTATATAAGGATGGAATCATTGATGAATTACTTAATTATCATGTTAATGATACTTTTAAGTTAATGTAAGAAGTCTGTAAGGGGTAGATGGGTTATACGGATTCCAATTGGAGCTTGCCGCTCGTCGTGAAGTAGTTGTGACTTATTGTTGTTATGTGGTGTCTTGTTATTGACATTTATACATTGATGGATTTCTATAGTTGTTATAATTGGTATATGATATTGGTGGAGTCCCTTTTTACAGAGGAGATGCTGCCCAAATTTAAGTAAAACAAGCTACTAGCATATGTTATAGGCTTGGCCTTTGATCAATACTGATTTTGAATCTCCTTATGCAATGATAGATCGAGTTGACTTGTTTGAAGAGTCACTTGGAAGAAATTAAGGAATCAACATGCTTAAGATATGTTAAGGCTAAGCTCCGTCCTTTCTTTTAGCACGAATTCTGAGAAATGCCTAAGACGTGAAATGTGATACTTTACTATTCATGCTAGAAAGACCTTCCGTGGAAGACATTGGGATCATAGCTGAAGTATTTTCATAACGCTATTAAAATTGGTGTTCCACTCATTCGGTTAAATTGGGTATTCAACATTTATATATGTCATTTTGTCGGCTTTCTTAACTATACGTCTATATATATGAATTCTTATTCGTCTTTGGGTTGTGTAACTAAAATAATAATAACAATAAATAAAGGCATTTAGTATTTGCGATTAGTCTTTCTTCCTTGTTAAAGTGTATTTTAAGATCTCTGAAGGGACACGTCGATCTCAAGTAATCTCATAAATAATTTTTATTTTAACTACAAAAACACTTATTTTTTTGTTTTGAAATACTTTCTTTTATTAAATATCAAGAAATTAGGTATAACGACTAAGTGAAGCACCTTAAGTTTTTTATCAACATCTTCTGAGTTAAGTTATCTTTCTAAAAGTCGAGTTAAGTTTTAAAGCTTATTCAAAAGAAAAGAAAGATATGAGGTTCCACGAGGCAATTGTATGCAATACGGAGGTGATTATGAGATCATGAGAATAAGGGTACCTATGAGCCAAGATTGGCAAAGTTCTTATTATGTGCATTCAAAGTTCATATCATACATGGCATATTATGCATGGACTTCGAGCTATAATCGAAGGTAAGGGGCCTATTTGCCCGAAAAACTATATGTTGTACATATGGCCACGAGTTGGCAATATGATACTGATCTACTGAAAGAGACAACCACTGCTAGCATTTGGTTGGGTATGTCATGCATTTTCATCAATATATATATGTATTCACCACATAAGATTACACGAGCATACCATGCATATTTGTTTACTATGAGGTCGGATATCGTCCATGGAGGCTATTAGAGTTTCAGTGTCAGGTGGTATCCCTATTATTTTTTTACATCAGCTATGTGTGATTCTACTTTCTGCCTTACATACCAGTATATTTTTATTCGTACTGATGTCCCGTTGCCTGGGGACACTGCATTTTGTTCGTGCGTGCAGGTCCAGGTAGGGACTCTGATCGACCCCTCTGCTAGGATTTCGAGGTTCAGATGTGAGTTGGTAAGCTCCACCTCTTCCTGGAGCTTTCATAGGATGGTTACTTTTGTTGTACAATTTGGGTATAGTCGGGGCCTTGTCTCGACAATGCTTATGACACTCATAGAGGCTATTGTGGACATAATATTCTGGGTTTCCTTTTGCAGCTTCCACTCTCCAGCCCATAGGCTTGCATGTATATATATGTATGTAGGCATGTATGTCTCCTATCACGGCCTCGTCGGCCAGCTAGTACTTTATTATTTTGACTCATCTACTTTTGGTTATATGGCTTATTGTTATTTAGGTCATGACCTTAATGGTCCAGGCTTAGTATTTCAGATGTTTTGCTGCTCGATTCGTTGGGCCCCAGTTTTGTTAGCTAGTATGTGTAGTGGCTAACTCGGTCAAATACAATATCGAGGGCCAGTCGTGCCTCCCCTAGTATGGGGCGTGACAAACTTGGTATCAGAGCAGGTCGTATCCCAGGGAGTCCACAAGCCCTGTCTAGTAGAGTTTTTTTTATTGGTGTGTAGTGCACCACACTTATAAGGAGGAGGCTACAGGGCATTTAGGACTGTCACTCTTTCTTCTTACTCTAGATCGTGTGGTAGAGCTCATTTATATGAACTCAATTTCCTAAACTCTATCTTATTCATGATACAATGATGCCTATTTCTAGAAAGACAGTTGGTAAGAGATTGAATGTGGACGTGGACGAGTTTATCAAAGGAAATTGATTTTGCATCATGCTTATAATTCGTAAATGTTAGGTCTTCAGCAAATCATGTGTATACTGAGATATGTGAGCCTCTTGATAAGGAGCCACAAGGCATGAATATCTATCTACCCATATGGTATAGAGCAACGAGAGAATTACAAGGTGGATATAAGTTTCAATAAGTGAAAGAAATAACAACAAAAAATAAGGAGTATGAGGTACCTAGACAATGAAGATTATCAGTATGTGCAATTCAGGTAGAGAAATATAAGCATTTTGAGTTACTTTCAACAGTAACAAAGTTTTATACAATTGACCACATCCACCTCAATGATTTCCTATGGGAACTGAAAAATATAGTTTAAGAGAATGATGTAATATCAAGATCAAGTTAGGGTTAGAGTAACAAAAATTTGTGCATGGATTGTTATCATTAGTTAAAATTTTGGAAGGATACTGCAAAGGTGGTAATAGATCTCCTTGTAAAGCACCCAGATGGTGATCGCTAGAATAGTGCAATAAGATATGAATACTAGAAAATTCAACACTTTCAGAAGATAGGCGGCAGAATCCTAAAAGGAATAAAATATTTACCTTAGTATGACTCCCGCCCTAGAGAGAGAGAGAGAGAGAGAGAGAGAGAGAGAGAAAATTTAGGCATCCCGGGAGCCAGTGAGATGAAGCAAGAGGAGCTAAAAGTGAAAGAAATATTTGTTGAAGTTTTCAGAATAAAGTGATAGATAGAAGTATCAGTCGGAGAATAAGAAGAGAGCAACTAAAATATTATGAGTAAGGTGTGATAAATGGTATGACAGGATGACAAAGTCAACAGTCAACTGAAGGGATAGACGAAAGGTGACATGCCATGACGAAATAAAAGTATATAAGCCATAAAACAATATCCCTATTTTGAGAAATGAGTTGGTGACTCCGACATGATTACTAGAAGGAAAAGGTAGAACCTAGAGTAATAGAAAAAAAGTATGGGCTGGTGAACAAGATAAACTGAGTATGAATTGGGAATCGAATGATTTGATAATAGTCGCCATCATCAGAATTTTTGAGATTGCGTTCCGGTGATAATAGAATGGACAACAGAAGAATAAACTTTAAAAGGTCATTCGGTAAGATGTTTCCCTAAGGCAAGCACTGTGAGCAGAGTTAAGCATAAGGGACTAAGTGTACCAGTTATACCAGGTGTCTCTTTCATGCGTAAGATATTTAGTTATTCCTGGTACATAAGATTACCATAAGGCAATTAAAGTTTGTTGATGATGTGAGAGGACACCAAAGATGAATAGATAAAACTTCTATAGATAGATCGTCATAGTACTAAATCCTTGTACTCCCCTAAAAGGGAGGAATATGGTATGATATGGCATTAAGTCGGAGTTAAGCAGTTCAAGTAATTATAAAATGGTAAAGGAGGAATATGGTAAAAAGGAGAGAGGGATGATGTTGCATTTATTCAATTCCTATAGATAAAAGTTTCTTTTATCTATCTATATATATATATAGATAAATAATAAAATAAATAAAGGCATTTAGTATTTGTGATCAGTCTTTCCTCCTTGTTAAAAAGTATTTTAAGATCCCTGAAGGGACACGTCGATTTCCAGTAATCTCAGATATAATTTTTAATTAAACTACTAAAACACTTGATTTTTTTTAAATACTTTCTTTTATTAAATATCAAGAAATCAGCTATAAGGACTAAGTGAATCACCTTAAGCTTTTTATGAACATCTTCTGAGTTAAGTTATCTTTCTAAAAGTCGAGTTAAGTTTTCAAGCTTATTCAATAGAAAAGAAAGATATAAGGTTCCACGAGCAATTGTATGAAATACGGAGGTGATTATGAGATCGTGAGAATAAGGGTACCTATGAGCCAAGATTGGCAAAGTTCTTATTATGTGCATTCAAAGTTCATATCATACATGGCATATTATGCATGCAGTTCGAGTTATAATCGAAGGTAAGGGGCCTATTTGCCCGAAAAACTATATATTGTACAGATGGCCACGAGTTGGCAATATGATACCGGTTAGCTACTGAAATAGACCACCACTGCTAGGATTTGGTTGGGTATGTCATGCATTTTCATCAATATATATATGTAATCACCACATATGATTACACGAGCATACCATGCATATTTGTTTACTATGAGGTCGGATGTCGTCCATGGAGGCTATTAGAGTTTCAGTGTCAGGTGGTATCCCTATTATTTTTTTTACATCAGCTATGTGTGATTCTACTTTCTGCCTTACATACCAGTATATTTTTATTCGTACTGATGTCCCGTTGCCTGGGGACACTGCATTTTGTTCATGCGTGCAGGTCCAGGTAGGGACTCTGATCGACCCCTTTGCTAGGATTTCGAGGTTCAGCTGTGAGTTGGTAAGCTCCACCTCTTCCTGGAGCTTTCATAGGATGGTTACTTTTGTTGTACAATTTGGGTATAGTCGGGGCCTTGTCTCGACAATGCTTATGACACTCATAGAGGCTATTGTGGACATAATATTTTGGGTTTCCTTTTGCAGCTTCCACTCTCCAGCCCATAGGCTTGGCATGTACATATATGTATGTAGGCATGTATGTCTCCTATCACGGCCTCGTCGGCCAGCTAGTACTTCATTATTTTGACTCGTATACTTTTGGTTATGTGGCTTATTGTTATTCAGGTCATGACCTTAATGGTCCAGGCTTAGTATTTCAGATGTTTTGTTGCTCGATTCGTTGGGCACCAGTTTTGTTAACTAGTATGTGTAGTGGCTAACTCGGTCAAATACAATATCGAGGGCCAGTCGTGCCTCCCCTAGTATGGGGCGTGACATATTTTTAGAGCAATAAGAAAAAGGGCAGCCTGGTGCACTAAACTCCTGCTATGTGCGGGGTCCGGGAAAAGGCCGGACCACAAGAATCTATCGTACATAGGCTTACCCTGTATTTGTGCAATAAGTACTTTTTAGAGCAATAAATATGTTAGAAATAATAAGTTCTTTCTTGCAATTATTCACTCTTTTTAATTCTTCTTTTAATGTAATGGCTATTTATTTTAACTATATAAGCTAAAATTTGTGAAAAAATAAAAAATTTAAAGCACCATAATTTAGAGCTATATAAAAAATTATAGCTAAAATAATTAATTCCAAACAATGTATTTTTATAGCTTTTTAGATGAATTTACTATTTATTTTAATTGTATAAATCTTTATTTCAAGTCAAATTCAAAAAAAGATTAAATAAAAACTTTATTATTTTTGTCCAAATAAAAAAATTTAGTCTAAATAATGTAGTTATATCCAAATTTTATTACAAATTGTATTCGAAAAAAATTATTTAAAAGAGTAACATACTTAAAAAGGTAAAAATATATTTTATTTTTCAAAAAAAAAAACCCACATATACAGAAAAATTCACATGGCAGACAACTGCACCACACAATTTGCCACATGAGCTTCTAGGGGGTAATGGATCTCAAAAAACCTAGTTAAAGGGGGTAATTAAGACCATGAATAGTTTAAGGCTGTAATTAATAATCTGTGACAAGTTTAGAGGGGTGATAAAGTATTTTGCCATTTTCAAAAGCAAAGCTTTGAATGGTCTTCAATAGTGGACTTCTACTCTTCAATTTTCTTTCATTGCAAGCAAGTGACACAAGAGGAAAAACAGAAAATACACTACCCTTTAAAGTATATATAAAAGATGTGAGAAGAATAGAGAGTGAGAGCAATAGTTGTGAGAATAAAGAATTAACTCCATAGTGTTTACAGACAATGATTGTAAAATATATATTTTAAATTTGTAAATACTTTTAAAATATGTATAGTATAAATTAAATGGGGTAAAATTTAAAAAATATAAGTTATTTTTTATTATGATGTGAAGTTATCTATATTTTTTGGAATTCTTCCCAATTGTTATTTATAAGTGATTGCAACTAGTAAGAAAGCTAGATAAATGGGGACATTAGTAGCATCACATTGGAGTCAAGTCAAAAAGGTACTTTGGCTGTTATAGTTTATCATTTAGCTGAACTGAATAAGCAACAAAAACACATCCTTATGTCCAATTAATTAAAGCCATTACATGCTTAATCACGTGCTTTTGGATAAGGCAAGAGCTGCACAAAACGATTGGTAGACAAAACTTTGATATTTTGATATGATCTTTCGAGTTAGGAAAGAACCAATCTATTTAGAACTTTAAATGAAATAATGACTGAACAATATAACTTTTAACATTCAAGAAACAGAAGTATCTCGTCATATAGAACTTGGAACTAAGTGATTCCAAAGCAAGATGAAAGATGTAATTTTGAACTATAGAAATACTATATCCTCAATAACAACAATAACAACTACTATCCAGTATAGTCCCACAAAGTGGGGTCTGGGAAGGTAATATGTAGACGGGTCTTACCCCTACCCAAAAGAACAAAAAGACTGTTTCCAATCGACCCTCGGCTCAGTGAAGGAAAGGAACAACAAAAACAATCTTGGATGAAGGGCACTCTTGAACTCTTTCTTGGATGATCAGAAAATTTTGAAGTTCCTAACGTCACCTCTTCTGATTAATTTACGTGATAAAGATGCGCCACTCCTGATTGAGAACAAGATAAAGACGTTCGAGAATTTGTAAAATTCAATATAGATTTTTCAATTTCATCATATTCTTATCAAGAAAATTTCAACCGAAAATTAAGGTCCTGTTTGGCCATGTTGGCAATGTTTTTTCAAATCTTTTTTGAAATTATTGTTTGTTCATAGGTTAATAATTTATTTTTGAAAATTTTCTGAAATTATTTTTCAAGTTTCCAAAATTTAGTTTAGGATAGATTTTTGGTGAAATTTATTCTCCACTCACAAAACTTTAATATTTTTCAAATTAAATGACGTCCATACATAATTTCAACTTCCAAAAATTATTTTACCAAACTACTTCAAAAATTATTTTTTCAAGTTTTAACTAATTTAATGTCCAAACGCGAGCTTAAAGTCAGGGAAGAAAACGAAATAAAACAGTTTGATAATAATTTGGCTAAGTACCCACATAAGCTGCCTGAGGCTTTGATACAAGTATATTAATATAAATATAATTTTCTGAATTTTCCATGTTTACAAATATTACAAAAGTATAGCACCAAGTGGGAAAATTTTATGTAAATTGATCAGAAAAAGGAGGAAATTGGCGACAATATTCAGGTGTTGTATGGCAACAGGGGAAAAGTGCCAAAACTATGGTCGTACGGGCCAACTTGATTAGAAGACAACCCTTCACATCCTAATTCCTTTTTGCTCTTTTGCATTTTCAGTGCTTCTAATGCTTCTGCTCTCTGCAATATTCAAAAATTTCCATTTGCTCTTCAGTTCACTATATAGGAAACCAAGTTTTCTATGACGATTTAGGTAGTCGCTACAAAAACAAGGGTTTTTGTGGCGACTCGAAAAGGTCGCATAAAATAAGAGACAATCATTGTCGTTGTCGCAAAAAATAATGTTTTACTGGCGACTATACTTAGATAGAAAATAGAAAAAAATACCTGCATTGATACAAGAATGTCCGACTCTGAGTTGAAGTCGTAATTGTAGCTTGCTGCTGTAAGCTTCATGGAAAGGAACTGGATCCAACAAATTCGAATCAATCAATTTACTTGTTTCCTTTTAATTCAACTAAATAAAGGAAGAAACTATTTTTTTTTATTTAATGCAAACTTACCTCCACTTGATTTTGCAAGGATTGTACGTAATTAATTATTTCATCCAACATTCCCGCCATGCCCATTGTCTGCCATTTAATCAAAATGGAAAATTATTAATGTCTACATTCAGCTCTCTTATCCTTGTAAATAATGACATTTTGGCGAGAAAATAAAAATGTATTATTAAATAAAATAATTCGATACCTTGTAACATCCTGGAACAATATCTTGCAAGCACCGAAGTTTTTCATTAATTTTTCCTCTTCTAACCTGAACGAGGAAACGAAATGCATTAATCATCAATATGTTAACTGGTATCGTAGGTGACTGGCTCGAGCCCTAAAATTAATCATTCATAGTTGCATTATACGCACGTAAACGCAAGATGCTTTATATATTAGACTGTTTTTTAGTCATCACTATGCTAATGGAAACTACTATATTTGGTAGGTAGATGAATTACCCTTTCTGCTAAGCTGTGACTATCAGTAGCTTGGCCTCTTTTGGCTCTAACATGGACCACTTCCTTTGGTTTCTTTTCTTCCTTTTCATCACTAATTTTCACACTCTTTCCTCTTCTTTTAATCTGTAAAATTAAAAACAATTTCAAGCATCAGATATATGACTGGAAGAAAACATACAAATTGACAATTCGAATTAAAAAGATTAACTTACACTTCTTTTAGTTCCAGTTGCAGAAACTGCAGGGGATGAATATGCTGAACTGCTTTCTGGTGTATCAATTGTTTTCCTCTTTTTGCTTTCATTCATAGGCACCATATCGCAAGATACTAATGAAGCATTAATCTTGTTCTCTTGTTGAATATTTTCTTGAAAATATTCCTGCAAATTTCCTGGAAATTCAGCTACTTGAGTGAAAATATTTTCATGAGAGATTTCCATTGAGCTCTGTAAATTGAAGCTTGACAATTCAGAGGAACAAGGGTTGATTATTTCTGCAAACAGGTTCATGAAATCCATATTCGAATCAATATTAAATAAAGAAAATGGTGAATTAATAAAATGATCAGCCATAGCAACTTGAGTTTTTTTAAATGGTTTTTACGAGGGATGCTAATTTGTGTGTTTTTTGTAATGATAAAGAACCTTGTTATGACTGCTTTATATATATAGAACATGGGGTATGAATTTTCATTTTTCTTTTAATTAAAGAATGAAAAAGTGAAGCATTTTTAGAGTCCACGTGGAATTTTAAGCTTCTATGGTTTTGTTCCCCTCGTTGGATTATATTCAGGAGATATATCCAATTACAATGGACCCAGCTTCAGGCAGTGGTTTCCAATAAGCAAATTATTGGCAATTTAGTTGAGAACCCAAAAGGAAAAAAGAAAATATTTTTTATACAAAAAGAAGTTAGAAGTCATGAGCAAGTAACCCTTGGGTTGGGTGGCTGACTTAGTTGAGCCAGACTTTCCAAAGCCACTTGTATACCTCTTCGTCACACAAGGCTTACCTAATACAATTTATCCTCTTATACAATTTACGGGTCTATTAAACATGAGCAATGTTTACCCTATGTTCACCTGATGGATAGTGGTTGCGGGTTCCTTGTTGACACACACAAAAAAAAAAAAAAAAGTCGTGGGCAAGTAAAGAAGCAATAGTTTGGTGGTGTAATGACTCTGCCGATCGTTTTTCCTTTTAGATTCCCTTTTTCCTAATTAAGACTTTCCGTATTTGCTTTATTATTTTATGACTTAGATGGATGGTTGGTTTAGGGTAGAAGGTTTCGGATTGAAATCGGAACACTTAGTTCCTTAATAGTGGCATATGATGGCCAAGTTCGACTTGAGTCAACGTTTTGAGTAAACGGCTCCCAAAACGAGATTTAATGATTCTAATAGGGTTGTATGATGATTTTGAACTGTGGCGTATGATCGGATCAGATTTCGGGTGATGGGGGAGCATTTCGGCACTTTATGTTGAAAGTTGGTGCATTGAAGGTTTCCTAGTTCTTTACATTTGGTTTGGAGTACTTTGGTGATATCGAGATCCGTTTGAGATTCTGAGCCTGGAATAAATCCGTATGGTGATATATGACTTGTACGCAAAATTTAATGTCATATCGAGTAGTCTAAGTATAAGTCGGCGCGTTCAGAGCTAGTTAAGAAGCTTGAAGTTTATTAGTTAATTCAATTTGGTTTTAGGGTGCGATTTTTAGTTTCGATGCTGTTTTTAAATTAGAAGTCATGGGCAAGTAACCCTTCTGAATGGCCGAGTTTGTTGAGCAGGGGACTTCTCGGACTTGCATACCTCTTTGGTCAAATCGTCACATGAAACTTACGTAGTGCGTTCTATCCTCCTATGTTGTTTGTGAACAGTACCAAGATTAATCTATCATATGCATACGTAAAGGACTACGGCGACGAATTTCCTTGTTAACCAAAAAAAAAATGATGGGCAAATAAAGAAGCAGTAGTTTGGTGGACTAGTGCTTTTTTAAAACATAAAAATAAAAAAAATTAGTACCAGGTTCAGAGTACAACGATCAACAATTTAAGTTTTGACATGTATTGCTAATTTTTAAAAGGGGCGAGGGATAAGAAGGTATAGGCAGTATAGTATTAAAGTTATAGACAACATAGTATAATGTGGTATGAGTTAATTAAAGTTTTGGCAATTGGGGCAGGATAAGACATATTAAGAGATTGAGAACGATATGTGTGCAGTTCATTTGATTAATAGTAATCAGTATCAAAGTGGTTGATTGGAGATGGGACAGTACGCATCATCAAAAGAGAATTATTTTTAAGATCTGATGATCTCAACATTAAATGAACTAATCCAAATATTGGTGGAAAGTCTAGAGACCATGTTGTTACTCACTATTTCTGCATTTGACTCTTTAAGTATCATCATTACCATTGCGAAGTTAATTGGTTGGTGACTGTTAATCTCCACTACCTCACACCTAAAATGACATTTTAATGAATGTGCATGAGCCTCATAAAAAGTACCAGAAACAATGTTATTTGGGTGCAGATACCAGAGAGGGAATATGTGATTTATTGTAAGTTGTAACCATTGAGGAAAAACGATAAAATTGAAACGATAAAAGAAGATTAGGATGGCTTTTACGTAAAAATGATACTACAATTATACTCAACTCGATAAATGGTCCAAGATTCATCGTAACAATTTGACGTGACTTGTGTTATAGTAGTACATTTTTTTGGGGCAAATTTCATAAATGTGACGATTCAGCTGGTCGTCTTAAGAATTAATGTTCCGATCCCGTATTAATTATTTTTTTTGAGTTTATTTTTGTATTTTTTGATTTGACGGGACGTTTAATTTTATGTTTCGGAGAGTTTTGGGACACTTAGTCCCTAAATGTCCAATGTGCTTTAACCGCCCATGCTTATTACAAATCCAGCTCAACTAACTTCTATACTCGACCCAGAAGGTTGATATTTGGTAATATTTTCGGCATATTTACATAATTCAATTTTCTTATTTTAATAAAAAAAGTTTGTAATTTTACCGATTCAGCAAATAAAGTTCCCTGATCGTACAATAAAGTAATCCTAAATTTCTAAATGAGGGAAGTATTTAAGAAATGGTAATACCCGATTGAGGGAAAGAGACAACCATGTAGTTGGTATAACAAATACAACCGAGGGCATCAGCAAAGCTGGAGTATCTCAGTTAGTTAGAGCGTATGTATGTTAACCATAAGGTCAGAGGTTCGACCCCTCCCTTCTCTTAAATTATTCCAAAAAATTTAGCTAGAAATCTGTTGCTGTTTATCTTGAAATAGATTTTCGAAAGCCGCTTTTCAATTTTTCAGTTCTCTTATTGTGCCAATTTTCCGAGGACAAAGTCTGGAGGTCTAGTATCAGGGTTGCAGGATAAGGGCTCCTAGAGTTTTTCGTACTCCTCACCCGGGGTTGGGTGAAGCTTGGCAAGGCTATCCGTAGATGATTTGTGTATTGGATTGTGTCTCCCTTATGGTAGTTATTTATGGTAGTTACTGTCTGATATTATTGCATGCTATTTTATTTATGGTTCTTATGTTTAGATAATTATTTACGCTATTTGTGCTGGAGTTTATTTCTGATAAGAAAAAATAAATGTTTGGCTGTTGATGATCAGTGGTTCAATTTCGTATTTTCTGCATATAGAGAGGAAAAAAACAATATCTTTTGTTGAGCAGAGCGTCTATCGGAAACAATCCCTCGGCCCCTTTACCTTCAAGGTAGGAGTAAGGTCTGCCTACCCAGTCTTAATTGTTGTTGTTGTTGTGGTGGTTAGAAAGTGGGAAAAAATGCAATTTTTATTATTATTTCAGTAGTGCCCAGTCTTAATTTGATCTGCTTAATGTGCATATCTGAATTGCCTTGAGTTTTTAGTTGGCAGTTTTTGGCTATACGTGAAGGATGATGATATAACACATGCATTTATTTGTGGTTGTTTCATGTTATTTTTCTGGACTGAAGTGCATCATATATTTGCAGGTTTTAGTTTGGTTTAGTGTAGTTCTAGTTTAACTGTAATTGGCACAATAGGAGAACTATTAAACCAAGACTATTTGGTTAAAATGGGTTCTGACGGTTCTCATTTTAACCGAATAGTCTTGGTTTAATAGTTCTCTTATTGTGCCAATTTTCCGAGGACATGGTCCTTGATAGGAAAGTCTGGAGGTCTAGTATCAGGGTTGCAGGATAAGGGCTCCTAGAGTTTTTCGTACTCCTCACCCGGGGTTGGGTGAAGCTTGGCAAGGCTATCCGTAGATGATTTGTGTATTGGATTGTGTCTCCCTTATGGTAGTTATTTATGGTAGTTACTGTCTGATATTATTGCATGCTATTTTATTTATGGTTCTTATGTTTAGATAATTATTTACGCTATTTGTGCTGGAGTTTATTTCTGATAAGAAAAAATAAATGTTTGGCTGTTGATGATCAGTGGTTCAATTTCGTATTTTCTGCATATAGAGAGGAAAAAAACAATATCTTTTGTTGAGCAGAGCGCCTATCGGAAACAATCCTTCGGCCCCTTTACCTTCAAGGTAGGAGTAAGGTCTGCCTACCCAGTCTTAATTGTTGTTGTGGTGGTGGTGGTTAGAAAGTGGGAAAAAATGCAATTTTTATTATTATTTCAGTAGTGCCCAGTCTTAATTTGATCTGCTTAATGTGCATATCTGAATTGCCTTGAGTTTTTAGTTGGCAGTTTTTGGCTATACGTGAAGGATGATGATATAACACATGCATTTATTTGTGGTTGTTTCATGTTATTTTTCTGGACTGAAGTGCATCATATATTTGCAGGTTTTAGTTTGGTTTAGTGTAGTTCTAGTTTAACTGTAATTGGCACAATAGGAGAACTATTAAACCAAGACTATTTGGTTAAAATGGGTTCTGACGGTTCTCATTTTAACCAAATAGTCTTGGTTTAATAGTTCTCTTATTGTGCCAATTTTCCGAGGACATGGTCCTTGATAGGAAAGTCTGGAGGTCTAGTATCAGGGTTGCAGGATAAGGGCTCCTAGAGTTTTTCGTACTCCTCACCCGGGGTTGGGTGAAGCTTGGCAAGGCTATCCGTAGATGATTTGTGTATTGGATTGTGTCTCCCTTATGGTAGTTATTTATGGTAGTTACTGTCTGATATTATTGCTTGCTATTTTATTTATGGTTCTTATGTTTAGATAATTATTTACGCTATTTCTGCTGGAGTTACTAATGCTCTTTTGTTTTTGTTTTTGTTTTCCTTTCCTTCACTGAGCCGAGGGTCGATTGGAAACAGCCTCTCTGCTCTTTCGGGTAGGGGTAAGGCCCGTCTACATTTTACCCTCCCCAGACCCCCACTTTGTGGGACTATACTGGGTAGTTGTTGTTGTTGTTGTTGTTGGGTTCTGACGGTTCTGTGGAAAGGGATGGCTCTGAATTTTTAGATTCTGTTCTACTTGGAATCAAGTTCAACATGATGAAAGGCATGAAGGCTGGATAATATAACACATGCATCCATTTGTAGTTGTTTCATTTTAATAAGCTTCAAGATCATTCCACTATTTTTTTGGACTAAAACATGTGCATCATATATTTGCAGGTTTTAATTTGATTTAATGCAGTTATAGTTTAACCGTAATTGGGGCAATAGGAGAACAATAAAACCAACTGATCTATTTGGTTTAAATGGGTTCTGTGGAAAGCGACGGCTCTGAAGGGGCAGCAGCTATAGAAAACTGTGAAGAAAACTATGACAGCCAGGATAGTGCTGAAGAAGAAGAATTTGAAGGTGTTTCTGTTAATTTATTACCAGCCGATAACTATGAATTACTTGCTGAAAGAAAGAGAAAAGCATTAGCAGATTGCCAGCGTAAACAAACCAAAAAGAAACGTGAAGAGGAAGATATTGTTGGTGCTAATTTTGATGAAATAATGGAAGCCATGAATTTTGGAAGTAAAAGGAAACGCAAAAAGGACAAACGAGTGGGAAGGCCAAAAGGATCCAGAAACAAGGTAAATCTTGAGGCCAAAAAGTTATTAGGGGAAGCCACTCTTTGCTATGCTGCCGGTAAATATACAGAGGCATTGAAACTGTTACATGAAGTTGTCCTGCTAGAACCTACGCCTGATGCATATCATACACTTGCTGTTGTATATGATGCAATTGGTGAAAAGAGAAAGTCCATGTATTTTTATGAACTTGCCGCTTTAGTTATGCCACGAGACACCTCATTATGGAAGTTGCTTCTCTCGTGGTCTTTAGAGCAAGGGAATGCTGCTGATGTGAATAAGTATCTTCCTAGAGCAATAGCTGCAGAACCTGAAGATATTTCACTTAGACTCCTTTCTGCATCCCATTACATTGAGCTCAAAGAATATGAGAAAGCTGCCAAGGCATATGAGAAAGTATTTCAAATTAATCCAGACAATATTGAAGTATGCATATCAGCAGTGAAGTTGTATAAGCAAATTGGTAAAGCTGAACATTCCCTTGTGATGCTGGAGGATTATCTTAAATATCACATAACGGATGCTGATCCGATAATTATTGATATGCTGGCTAATATATGCATTGAAAATGGAGAATATGCTAAAGCTCTTCAACATATTGAAGGATGTTTTATGGGGAGAGAATGGCCATTGAATCTAATAGCAAAAGCAGGAATCTGCCACATTTATCTTGGAAATCTGAGTAAAGCTAAAACCTTATTGAAGACTTTTGGACTAGAAAATGCAAATGATAATGTTGATTCAGTTGTTGAAATTGCAGACAAATTAAAGATTCTTGAGCACTATGAATATGCTTTACATTACTATTTGATGTTAGAAGGAAACCAGGGAGTTGGTGATGGAATCTTGAATTTGAAAATTGCACAATGTTACCTGTCATTGGAGAAAAAGGAAGAGGCAATTCGATTCTTCTACAGAGCTGTACATTCACTTGAGGACAATGTTGATGTGCGAATAAATTTAGCCTCTCTTCTTCTTGAAGAAAAGAAGGAAAATGAAGCCATATCATTGCTCTCTCCACCAGTTATAGATTTTGGGGCAGATTCATGCAGCGAGAAGTCTAAGTTTTGGTGGTATGATGAGAAAGTAAGATTAAAGCTTGCTAAGATTTATCAGACTAAAAATATGCTTCAAGAGTTTGTAGATGTATTTTTTCCCCTGGTTAGTCAATTAATCACCTCTGAAACAACAGAGGAGCAGGTTTCTAAAAAGAAAAAGCTTTCAACAAGTGAGCTGATTGAAAGAGCTAGAGTGTTGGAAAACAATCAGGTCGACAACCTATTTCAGAAATTTAAACCAGCAGTTACTGCTGCTGAGCGTGAAAAAGCTGCTAGAGCAAAGAGGCTCCTTCAGCAGAGAACAAATTTAAAGGAGGAACTGAAACTGAAAGCATTAGCTGCTGGTGTGCACTGGCAAAGTGAAGAGTCAGACGATGAATGTTGGCCAAAGAAGAAGAAGAAACTCCCAACTCCCCGGCTCTTAAGAGATGAGGAAAATCATCAGCTTGTTATTGACTTGGCCAAAGCGTTGGCGTCTCTAGGGAGACATGAAGAAGCATTGGATGTTTGTAAATGGATCATGCAGTTTTCTTCTAATGCAATATCATCTGACAATATTGAAGAGCTTACACTTCTTGGAGCTCAGATGGCATACAATGTGATAGATCCTAGACGTGGGTATGATTTTCTCAGAGATATTCTTCAGCGACGTCCTCACAAAATATCAGTGTGGAATTACTACTTTAAAGCACTATCCAAGGTGGATATTTATCGCCATAAACATTCCCGATTCTTGCGTAGGATCCGCGAAAAGGAGAAAGAATGTGTACCTCCAATTATCATCTCAGGGCATCAGTTTAGTATGGGCAGCCTATATCAAGCTGCTGCAGAAGAATACCTGCGTGCCTACAAACTTCTTCCTGATAGTCCATTTGTTAATCTTTGTGTTGGGACTTCATTGATTAATCTAGCCTTTGATGTTAGACTTAAGAATAAGCATCAGTGTGTGGTACAAGGCATGGCATTTCTTTTCAAGTATCGAAAACTTTGTGGAGAAAGTCAAGAAGCATTATTCAACATAGCTCGAGCATGTCATCATGTGGGCCTTGTGTCTTTAGCCGCTTCATATTATGAGAAGGTGCTTTCTATTCGGGAAAAGGATTATTCTATTCCCCAGCTTCCTTATGAAAGCCAACATCTCAGAGAAAATGGAAACTCAGGTTATTGCAGCTTGCACAGAGAAGCAGCTTACAACCTGCACTTGATCTATAAGACGAGTGGAGCATTGGATCTTGCACGACAGGTTTTGCGTGATTATTGTACTTTATGAGGTTATTCATCTAAGTTACAGGAATGAGGTGAAGTCTTATTCTGTTTGCTCCTTTTATGTTTGGTGAAGTGTTATTAATTCTTTACCAGACATGGTTAACAGAGAGCTTTGTGTAATAGTAATATATATTACCAGATTTTGATTGAGTCATAGTTTGTGTTATTGTTAGAAATATGCACATCATCCACTATATTTCACATACTCCTATTTTTTTTCCTGAGCATTCTTTCCCTTCCCAGTAGCTCAACTGTTAACAAAAAGTGGTATTTCCTTTTCTTGTCCTGTTGGTTAGTGAATATTTGGATGTGTCTCTAGTGAATTGTAGATGTGAAGACCAGGAGAGTTCATTAGGAACTACAGTCAAAAGGATTTTTGTAATTTCTGGTGCATTTGAATTTTTGATTGATTGGATATGTAAGTGAATCTTTAGATATATGAATTATAATCATGACATTAGCTAAAGATCAATCAGTCAGTCACCTTCTCGTGACTGCATGGTGTTTGATACTAGATATAGGGAGTATAAGTGCATAAATATGTGCTTATGCCTTACTGCTGGACACGCGTGTTTCTTCATCTCCATTTTTATTTTTATTATTTTGCTCGCTCACCATTCTAGACATGTGACGTACTGTAAATATACAGGAAAAAAAAAGTTTCATCAGTGGTTGTAGACGACTCAATTTTTTTTTGGGTTGCGAAATGGGAGTAGTCTCTCTTCTCTTTATTTTGCAGATGTAATTTCTGAAAGTAGTAGCATAATTAGCGTCTGTAACTTGAGTTCTTTTAATCATTTGGTGAAAGCACATATAGGTAAAGGTTTCACACTAAGATGCGCATCATCTCTTCTGTTCCTTTGTTAGGTTTGAAGTGAGGGATTCCTTGATTGCATTTTCAGTTAATTGACTGTCAAGATGACTTTCGAGTATCACTTAGTCTTCAAAGCATCACGATCAATTTTAGTGGTAGTGCATTCCTAATATGCATAACATTGTTAGTTGGCACAAGCTTTCTAGATTACATTATGGAACAACAGAATCTCTTCTACTTTGATATCTTACAGTAAAATCTGCTCATCCCGGTGGGGTATTTGGCCTTTCTTTCTCTAAAGAGGTTTTTTAAAATCATCTCAAACAGAGTTCTGCCTGAAATGTGGCTTATCCAGAAAGAAATGTTGTTGTCATATCATTGAAGAAAAAACTTGTATGTCTGATTTCTGCACAGTTCTTAGTCCCTCAAAACTGAAACTTGATCAGAAAGTATTAATCTGCTGGAACACGAGTAAAACTGTGTCAAGTATGCAGATTATGAGCTCAGTGATTCTTGATCTGGTATCCTGTTACATCATTGCTCTTCAATGAGTGCTTTGCAAATCGTTTAGATTCAGCTGCGGAATTCCTATGCAGCATACATGTGACCAGAGAATCAACTCATTAAAATCATCTAGTTCCTCTACTAAGTCCTTAAACGCCACTGTAGGATTTTAAGTTGCTTTCAGTATGCTATGTGCAAGTGTGTTGCAATCAGTGGCGGAGGTAGGATTTTCGTTATGGGGTTCAAAAAAGAAAAAAAAAGGTACTTAGAAAAGTTCGGAGACCTTACAAATATTTTAAATCCCCTTGACCACTAAGTTATGCTTCTGGGTTGTGTCAAATGGATTCAAAACATAGTATATAGAGGTAAAAAAACAGATTTTGCCTTATGAAACAATGTAATTTTTCGGCGAAGTGAACTCCCTTCCGCCCCCTAAATCTGTCCTGGTTGCAATGGGATACTTGTTCTCTACCACTGCATTATGGATTTGTATTCTTAACTATTTGGTTAATTTTAATGGCGCCTTGTCACTTTAAGAAATTATGGTGATTTGCCTTCTTTGACACTTCCGCAGGACTTGTCAACATGGTTTATCTTCAAATAATTGTTGCGGCCTTTGTTGAAAATTGGGCTTGGATTCGAGTTAATGACACTGATGTTTTATGGAGAAACGTTTCTCTTTTTAATCTCATCTCAGTTTATGAAGACAGATTTATCAAAGTTTAAACGAGCTGTCAGCTACTCTTTAACTGAGCAGTAAAAGGTGTGAGTTTGACTGCTAGGGTTTGTCGGTTTGGAATTAAGTGTTTTAGTCTACTGATTTATCAGGATTTCCAACGGCAAATGCAAATCTTCTTGTAAAATTTCTTGGTCACATCACACATTCTGAAAATATGAAGTCATGTATTATGTCACCCCAACTTTGACAGGGGAGGATTTATAGACTTTAGGTAATGTTTTTCGTTCCTTTTTTTAAAGACTTATACTAGTCAGTAGTCTTCTAAATAAGTAAGGGTGGAATAAGGCATCAAATTAATATTATTAAACATAATATGGATGTGAGTAGTATCCTCTTTACATAAATTATAGAAAGTTAGTCTTAAATGAAAAGTCTTCTTTCTTTCTGCTCCTGTTCCTCTTTCTTCTAAGTCCAGATATTATCACTTTTAGAACGCACCAAAAACTATTTATATTTGGTAGCCGAAAAAGTGTATAAAATTTGTCTAAGTTTTTGTGCATATATATTCTGTACGTTAAATACAAAAGTTATATATTTTTCGGTTATTATTTTTATAGCGGTTATATAGTGTCATTTTCCTAACAACAAAAAGAACTTACCTTGCTATGGAATAAACCATTTCTGGTTGAGATTGGCTATATCCTGCACTTGTAAATTTAATAAATAGCAAATGATGTAATTGAAAAATTTGAGTCAAATTTAGCCGAATTGCAGGACTGTTCAATGATTGTAATTATTCTGAGTATTGTGGTGGCCTTTGAATAAGCAAGAACCACAAAAATAACACCATAAGTCGACATAGTTGGCATTTGGCATCCAAGATTTAAAGTGGGGAACTTGTTTTGAAAATGCAAGCAGCGGCTCAAAGTGCCGCCTTCTTGGGCTATCATACAAATTCCCACGTTTTATAACTACTGTTTGGTGAACTCTGGATACACAATAACAACTATCCAGTATAGTCCCACCAGGTGGGGTCTGGGGAGGATAATATGGGGAGGGAACTCTGGATACAGTTGTTGTAATACATGTGTTCCAGTCAACCGCGTTTATAAGTGGAGAATATTGAAAACAAACATAGACACTTCTTGAATTCAAAATAAAATTTATATTTGCATCAAACAAATGAATATATAATATATATCCTTCATTAAATGATTATCAATTGACTAATTAAGTGCTATTTTTCATTTATATTTGTAGTTTTTTATGGCTGAATTGCTTGGTTTAGTTAAAACACGGCGTGTGAATAAATATTTTTAATACAACTCATCTCCCGGCCGTTCCAGTAAAACTACATTTGATAACTTTTTGTGTCCTTATCGAGAAGTTTATCACCACCTCTTAGGCTCTTCTTATCTTCAGTTTGGAATTCTACAGAAAGTGCCTATAGTTTCACATTGACCCTATATTTTATAGGACCTTTGAACACCATTAGTCATCTTTATTTAAATATAAGTGTTGATTAATAATTAGGCACTATAACTAGGTGGAAGTCACCTTAATGCACCTACTTTTAATGACTGACTTAGGAAATCTAATTATTTTTCCAAATATATGAAAAGGTCCTCTAAATTTTCTCGTTACTTTCTGTACTTTTTATTTGGTTCGAGGGGAGTCTTGGCATAATTGGTACAAATTCGAGCAGTAAAAACAATCTCATGTAAAAATGCAGGATAAAATTATAAAATAGATTTTTATGGTCCGATTCTTTCCTAGATCCCGCGCATAATTGGAGCTTAGTGCACCAGGCTGGCTCTATTTGGTTCAAGACTTTTGGAAATTAACTTGAGGCAAGTTTGACGCAGCATCTACTTAAAAAGTAGAAAGTGGTGAGTCTCGAAAACTTGTACACTTATAAATCTGAGTTGGCTGCTAGCAACTCTTGCTTTAATCATATATTAAGTACTCCACTTTTTAGCACATTTCAGTACTAAGATCTTTCAATGGAAACAGACATGTCTTTCTTGTCAAAAAGTTCAAGTAGTTCAAGTGATGGTGAAATTGGATTGAGGAGAGGTCCATGGACTGTTGAAGAAGACAGTCTCCTCGTCAATTACATTTCCCAACATGGCGAAGGCCGATGGAATATGGTTGCACACCGTGCTGGTAATTCACCTGTCCATTGATAAGTTAGCACATCGTATGTATTAATCTTTTAGACACTTTGATTAGTTGTTGATTCCACGTACTTTCTTGATTTATTAGGATTGAAGAGAACAGGCAAGAGTTGCAGATTGAGATGGCTGAATTACCTGAAACCGGACGTTAAAAGAGGGAATCTCACTCCTCATGAACAACTCCTGATTCTTGAACTTCATTCCAAGTTGGGTAACAGGTATAGTACTCTTTGATTCCTCTTTCAGCTACAGCAAAAGTTTTCCGTTTTAGAACCGTTGTTATAGGCGTCATTTCTAGTACCACTATGGACAGAGTTAGGATTTGAAGTTTATGATCTCAAGATTCTAGTCTTTTAAGTTGATGAGCGCTAAACTAATAATTCATATGTACATATTAATAACCTGTTTAAAACAAATAAAGAGTTTGGACTAAAGTTACTAGGTTCGGTAGAATGCGTAACTTGGTCTTTGGCTCAGCCCCTGCTAGTGTATATACACAATATTGGTCTAGCAATCTTTAATCTTGTCGTTGCTCAGAAAACCTGGTTTTAAATCAATTTTATTTTATTAGCTTATCAAGTTTTGAACTATAATTACTGGCGTGATTCTCCTTGACAATGTTATAGATGGTCAAAAATTGCGCAATATCTACCGGGAAGAACAGATAATGAAATCAAGAATTATTGGAGAACAAGGGTGCAGAAACAAGCTAGGCATTTGAAGATTGACTCAAAGAGTGCAGCATTTCAACACATGATTCGCTGTCTCTGGATACCTCGGCTTCTTCAGAAGATACAAGGTTCATCTGCTATCCCATCAATACAGACTTCACAATCAACTTCATTAGTGGATTCAAAATATGGTCCTTTAAATATCACAGAAATTACACAAACCCCACAAGTTTTAAGCTTAGAGAATAAAAGCATCAGCAGCAGCTGCTGCAGTTCGAGTTCAACTTCGTCAGAATCCATGAGTATCTATAAATCTGCCAACATTATATCTGAATGTCCTAAACTTCCACCACGTGAGATGGGTGACTCTGAGTTAAATACATTTGTCAATACTCATTTTCCATTTGATGACAACAGTTATGATATGGAGACTTTCATCTCAGAAACTGGCATTTTTTTGACAAATTATGATCAGACGGTGGGTGGAGAAAACAATCTGATGGGTGGTGACATTTTAGCTTACAGCTTCTGGAGCATGGATCAATTTTAGCAATTTCAGTATAAGGAACCTAAAACTATGGTTATCTTTCCTGTTTCAAGGGATTTTACATCGAAATAGTGACCTTACATCATGATATTTTTACCAAATTGTAAGTTATGATCAATTGTTAATAGTTGAAATTGCGTGATCGAAGCTAGTTTCATTTTCAACTGTTTCTTTTCTTGAAAAAACAGAGTACTCTGTTTTCTCTTCCACCTTTCCCGTTAGTGGGGATTGTATATAGAAGTCAAACTGAAATGATGTATACTTAACATACGTGTATGCAGCAGAAAAGGTTACTAAAAGCAAAATAATGAGGGTCATTCACGACATACTTTTTCCTGATTGAGTCAGTTCTAGGAAACAGAGGGATTTGTTGATAAGACCTTAAGACTTTTACTTAGAATGATTTCTCGCCGACTTCTTGAGATGCCACAAAGGACGGAATTAAAGGTGGCTGCTGAAAAATATGAAAGGAGGAAGATTGTCTAGCCGCCTATTAAAGTGTTGAAAGACTTTCATTATTCTTTCTTCTCCTTTTTCTTCTTATGGTGGGTGCCGTAACTCTAGTGATAAATAGGATAAGTAGTCATTCCAAATATAATTTTATTTAAGAATTCGGAGTCAAATCTTATAGAAAATTAAGGTTTAGCATAATTGTTCACTAATATGAATAGGCAAGTTCAAACAATTTCTAAGTTATAAATATAAAATTCTTATATCTAAATAATTAACTAACAAATTAAATGAGACAATTAATAATTAAAAATACTAACGATTGGAGACAAGATTAAGGAGACCTATAGTTATGATTTCCCCAATTGTCAGAATCATTCCCGTTATGTCTTCTATAATATCGCATAAGTATTCTCTACTAATTGTGAGCACTTCAAGCGTCGTAATTCTCTTTGGAACAACTAACATAATTTACTCAACATATTCTTTCGAGTTACGCTAGTTGGCACTAGTTCACTACTTAGTAAGATCACAACAAAGTTTTGTATTTTTAATCCTACCTTTAAACCCTCCGTATTAATTTCTCATATATGTTAGAAGTGACGTTGTTCAATAACTATCTAATATGTACCATTTTTTCAAGCAATACATAATGAATAGGCACACACTCTTCAATCAACAACAATAAACACGTATTTGAATAAGTAGAGAAATCCCACGGCTCAACTATATAAAAATATAACAAGAACTTATCCTACAAAAGGTTCCATCGAAACCCTAGACAACAAATTAGGTATTCACAATACTATATAAAACTACAATACTAGAATTCGTAACCTATAATGAAAAATTGGAAGAAGAAAGTGAAAAACTAAGAATTCTCCGTCTTGCTCATAGCGTGTTCTCCCCTCCTTAGGTCGAATCTACTCTAAAAGAAATATCTAACCCCTCTCTTAGACATGTTTAGGGAGTATTTATAGGCTAGAGTAAGTCTCCAAATCTAAAATTAAGTAGGATATAATTTATTCGTGGACTCGGGTACCAGGCTATAAGCTAGGCGAGGCTTGGTCTGTAGCGCACCATAATCGAGACGAAGTCTAATACGTAGCCAAGTTGAGCTCGCCTTAAGCCAGGTGGAGCGAGGTCTATAGCAAGGAGCAACGTGCTATAGAGCTAGCAACTAGGGGCGATTATCGGGCGAATATTTACGCTTAACAGTTTGACTTATCAATTTATAAACATAGTAATCCGATAGCCTTCCAGTAAAATATTGGGCAGATTAGTATTGGATTAGCAACTATTTGGTAT
Source organism: Nicotiana benthamiana (assembly GCA_034376525.1). Classification (NCBI taxonomy): domain Eukaryota; kingdom Viridiplantae; phylum Streptophyta; class Magnoliopsida; order Solanales; family Solanaceae; genus Nicotiana; species Nicotiana benthamiana. The sequence goes on from CM067325.1 coordinate 9,293,239, forward strand.
TTATCATGCAGTTTATCGATTAAGTTAAATAAATAATAAATAATAAATAGCGGATTAGAGATACGGGAAGGAGTAGAGCATTACATCTTCTCGGTGCTCGTGAGTATATTTCTATGAGTAGTGCTTACATTTATTTTTTGTGATAGTGCTTAAGTTACTAGATTGTGACGGGTTCTGAAAATAATGCTTACATTTATATAATCTAGGTCTAGGAAGTAATCACAACTTCATAACTTACACCCATAACTGATTGTGATGCCTCAAAAGGTCATCTCGTATTTTAGAACTCCAATTAGGGGTTTGGAGCCCTTCAAGACCTTATTTCCTTTTTTTCGATTTGCGTCACAGTTCGAGTGCATTCAGAAAACCTTTATGTGAAAATTTGAGAAAATATTAAGTTGTGCATTTAATTGATATAAGTTGAATTTGGCCAATATTTTGAGTAAACGGACGCAGACCGATATTTTGACGGCCCTGGAGTGTCCGTAGTAAAATATGGGCTTGAGCGTATGTCCGGAATTGAACTCCGAGGTCCCTATCCTGAAAAATAAATTATTGAAGAAAGTTTTTAAACAAGAAATATAATTGTTTTTACAAATTAAATAATATTTCATCTTGTTGGTATCGAGCTCGTATTTTGGTTCCGGAGCCTGGTATATGTCTAATATGATATTTAAGTCATGTTTGTGAAATTTGGTGAGAAACGGTACTGATTTGACATGATTCGGACGTCCGATTGTGAAAATAGGAATTTCAACTGTTCTTAAGGATTTCGTATGTTTTGGTGTTAAATCCGTATTTTTAGATGTTATTTTAGCAATTTGATCGCACGAGTAGGTCTATATGATGTTTCTAAATTTATTACATGTTTGATTTGGAGCCCCGAGTGCGCGGGTGAGTTTCAGATAGGCTACAGGGAGATTTACACTTAGAAAATATGTTGTGTTGTTGTTTTGTTGTTGGTGGTATGAATGATATTTTGTGCTTCTCGTTCGTGAAGCAACTCTCGCGAACGCGAAGTGCAACCTGCGCTAGGAAGGGGATTGTTCATCGCGAATATGAAGTCATGGTAACGAAGGCGGAGCATTGGGGGGCTTCTCTTCGTGAACGCGACTGGCATCTTGCGAACGCGTATAGTAAAAAGGAGGTGGGCTGTGGAATATCTGAGTTGTTCTTCGCGAACATGGTCCAAGGACCGCGAACGCGATGGTCAGGGGGAAAGACCATCGCGAACGCGAAGTCCCACCTGCCCATAATATATCATGAACGCGATAGGTCTCTTGCGAACGCGAAGAAGACCGATCCAATGTTTTAAGAAATTGAATAAAAAATGGGAGTCTTCCATAATTTCATATTTTCAAAAACAAGAAGGCCTAGAGGCGATCTTTAAGAGACAAGTTCTTCAACAAAGTGTTGGTAAATGATTCTAAACCACATTCTTTCACTTACCCATTGACTTTCATCAATTTTCATCCAAAAATCTAGGGTTTTCATGGTAGAAATTGGGGGATTTGAGTAGAATTAGGAATTTTTATATAATGGGAATTTATACCTCGATTTGGGGTCGTATGCTTCCATTCCCAACATCTGATTTTGTATCTCCCATCTTTCCTTTACTTTTTCTCAGAATTGTCTGCTATCGAATGGATGAAATAGTGTTTGGCGAAATAGAAATACTTTTGATAGACGTGATAAATAACTAGCATAAAAAAAATTATCTGTAGGCCTCAGCCAATCAAACCCTGCGAGTGCTGCTACTGATCTCAAGTTGCGAATGAATAGAACTAAGTGAAGGATTTGGGAATCGTCGAACAAAAAGAAGTTGCAAACTGAATTCAAAAAGAAAAAACAGGTAAAAGATAGTAGAAGACTGGTCAATAGTGAAGATAGCCATAGGCTGACAACTAATCTTCTTTAAATGATTTCCACATTCTCATCCTAAACCAACATAGACAGTCGGGAAGAACATCCGCCAACTTCAACTGGGTTTATATTTCAGTTTCCATAAGAGAAATATTAGTTTTTTCATGGTCCCTTCTCTTTGAGATAGTCTGATCACTCAAGGCAGAGCCATTCTGGTTGGCATGAGATTTGCCTCTTGTGCGTGTGAGATCTGATCCAATAGAGTGGAGAGCACCGCAAGTGGATAAATCTGTGGGATTGTTTTCTGCGAGTAACAAATCTGTCTTTCATGATATTAATCTTGATGACAAGCATAAAGTAAATTGAGTAAGCACTATGGGAAGTTCTGAACAGTTGGAGTTATTACCCGATTTGTTCATGTCCACATCCTGACCAATGAGCACAGTTGTTGTTGGAGTACTTAATATATTGAACCCATATAAACACATGAACAATTTCAAAATCCATGTATCTTTATATATAGATAAATACACAAAGTGAATAGATGAGAAAATACTAATAAAAGCAGCTTCAAACACATTTGGAGAAGGATACAGCACACGCACTTAGATATCATCAGGGCAATGGAAAATATGCAAAGTCTCAGCTTCATGTACATGTAATCTTCATCCTTGCCATGCTGCAACTGGCTGCTTTTGGGGTATTGTTGGCCGTCAATTTCTTCTTTCACAATGTCGAACTCATAGTTGAATTTCTACAATTGAGAATTAGTTGAAATAATGGTATACCAGAAAGGATATATTAGTGGAGGAAATACATATATGAACTATTAACCAGTAAAGGAAAAGTTAACAAACCTTTTGCTTGTTAATGATGTAACAGTCTGTGCCGTCACTTGAAAGCATGCCTTCCTTAACAAGCTTTTCAACAATTTCTGAAATCAAAATGAAAAGAAAAAGAAACAGTAGAACTACTTAAATTTGATAGAAAAAGATGCTTTATTCATCTTAGCTTTTTCTTTATGGCTTTTTTTGCTCCAAAACTTTAGGAACTGGGCAGACTATTTGATCAAGAGTCTCCTTTACAAAGCACCGGTTTAGCATGTCCTTATTACAGGTCCTTCCATTACCTTCAGCCAAGACCTGCAATCAGAACAGAATATTAGGTAAACTGACCAATTATGGGAGAAACAGGCACTTTACATGACCACCAACACCCGAGTTTTTACCACTGAAATGTCTGGGAAATGAGAGAACATCAGTCACTTCAACTCTGTCAAGGTGGTATGAGTTGATCCAGTCCTTTAACCTATCAATTTGTTGTTCATCTTCTGCTGGATCCTGAGTATCATCTGAAAAGTCAAATAGCACATTAGAAGTACTTGGAACTATGTCCAGCAGGACTGCAGGTATTTGGCAGCATTTACAGCACCTTCATCAGCCATATTACCATTATCCTGAGCATCTTGCTTCTCTGTGAAGAGATCATTTCTTAGTTAAACTTAATGTGATTCAGAAATACTGGGGAAAGGAAATGTATACACAAATCCATCAAGTATAGACATATGTATTACCAATTGGTGCAACTATGAATTAGTCATCGTCGGAGTGACTGAACTGAAATATATCATCATTTCAAAGACTTTAGTCCGGCAAACAAATTTAAGAGGATTGTAAGTGCAGTCAAGCTTTACATACAACTGAGGAGAGAAATAATGTTCTACCTCACTATCAGATTCACTGTCATCTCCCAGAAATGAATCAGCTCCCAAGCTCACACTATTATCTTGATCATCGTCATTCTCATTCTCACAGGGATCAAGCACGCTCTTAACCTGTGCAAAAACTACGTAATCTGAATCGATTTAACAATAAATATATCCTTCTTCCTGCAATAACTGCCCCATACCTTCAGAGCTAATACAAAGTGCTTGCTGTTGACATTGCCAACCTCCATTTTTAAAGGACTTTTAGCCCATGGATTAACAGCCTCCTCTTCAGTGAAGCTTTTAAAGAAAGGAGGCTCATAATCAGCAGGCTGCACGACAAGCAATTTTGTTACCAACCTTCATTTGACCAATAAATTAACAAGCATTTGAGAGTAAAATGTTAAAATGGTAAGTGTAGAGGAAGTTAGGAAAGGACAAAAAGTTGAGGTAAGGGCATACAGTAACATCGTCATAATAAAGGAGCTTCTTCAGTATAGTTCGCTGAAAAAAAGGAAAATTTGAATTTAGAAACAAGATAAATATTCAAAATAAATGAAACACGACTGATCAACTCATGTCTTTAAGGAATACCATAAACCTTTACCTCTTCTGGCATCTTATCCAAAGTTGTCATCAGCTGAATCAATGTACGGACCATTTTACAAGCAGAACTCCTGAAACAATAATACTACTTAACTCACTGGTTCTAGCTATCCGAAATCACTAGCATGAGATGAATCAGTACACAAGAATTTCATAATATCAATATAACTACCTCATCTGATATGTTCCTCCTTTCTTCGCCAATGCGATTGATATTCATTGACACTTCTTGGCTGTCAGAGTTTGAGTAACAGAAAGAAACTGCAAGTAGAGGACGAGAAGCATAACTTATCCTCAAGCTCCAAGATTATAGTTTCAGAAATGATATAAAATTAACATAGAACAGTTATGATTTAGCTTTTTCATTATTTCAAGCCATACTATTCTGACAAAATTACTTAGCCTGTGATATAATTAATCAGTTCAATAATATGACAATATAATTGAAGTCCAAACGCAACCAGCTTATCTTGTTGTCATACATGCATATTCCTCCATCATTGGTCCATCTATTGTTTCGCACACGCAGAACAAGAGTGTTTTAAGATACTTCTTCTGCAATGCATCATAAACACCTACAAGCAACAAAGAAATGTAAAAAACGGAAAGGGCAGAATATAAAATTTTGACACAAAGTACGGCAGACTAGCCAAAGACCACATGCCTTTTTCCATCCAATCAATCAGTTGACGTGATTCAGCATCCATGGGCATGAGCTTCTTAATTTTCATCTCTGTTTATGATAGAAGCATTCACTGAATTAGCTCGAGAACTGAAAGAGACTGCTAACATCACATGTTTAGCAGAAAAAGGTTACCTAAAGCTGGAACAGATTTATCACTAAAATAATTCTCAGGAAAAAGGCCTCTGACGTAGTTAATTTTGAATAAAGCAATGCGCAGCAGGTTCCTTGTCTGTTTTTTAAAACCAAGAAGGAATAGATGAGTACAATGACACCTGACAAAAAGTCACAACTCAAAACCATGAAGGATCAGGAATGTAAAAAGTTCGATTAACTGACCAATAGATCAAGTGACAATTCAAACTGGCAAATTTACCAGAGAGACAAACACAATATAGATTATGACATTGTAACAGCTGATAAACTCATAAGTTAATTACATGAGAACTTGTTAACTTTGAACTTGCAGCCTAGACTTCTCTATGATTTTACCCAGACTAGTTCAGTAGTAAAAGGATCACAGCACTAAGTTATTGTTTGTGTATTCGTAACCCGAAAATGTTAGTGTTGACTTTCACCGGAATATTTAAGCATGGAGAAGTTAGCAATGGATAACCATAATCTCTGAAAATGGCCATATAGCATAAATTACATAGATTACGGCAGGTCGATACAATGTCAGAGTATAATTCAAAGTTTATCTTTTAATTTCAGTAAAGTTATTCAACTATTTTTTGTCATTTAAAATTAATTAGACTTTATCATTATCACTTAAAAATTATTTTGTCTCAAACTTTCACCATAAATACGACATGGCATACATTTTAATAAGAAAAATTCAAAGAATATGACACATAAGCTTAAATAGATCATACTCATTTTAAGATCCATATCTCCTTTAATATGACTTGACCCAAACTCCAAATGGGTTTCGATTAAAAAAATATTAAATTTCACATTAATTTAAAATAATATCCTATGCTACAAAGTTTTTACCTTTTTTATTATATAATGCACATTCATAATTATTCTATACTAAAATAAATTAGGCTAGAAAATTCTTATTTTGTTTGTATGCCTTATCCGAGTCATTTTATAACTATACTGAAGCAAAAATACTACTATATCCAACTCACATAACATATTTATACAATTTTATTAATTTTGAAATGTTGCTTATTAAACAACACTAGCATACAAATAACCTGCTTAGTAAACAACTGATAAAATTAAAATGCATAATAACAATTATCAGTATGATCAAAACCCAAAAAATATTTACAAAACCTAATTTTTCTTAAATTCCCTAGACTTCTGTTTTTGCACATCAACCACGAAAGTAGACATGATTTTTCTCTTCACATTCCTGCCTCTCTTTGAAACAACTACAACATCTAGAGGTTGGATAACATCAAGTTGAGAAGAACAATCAATTTCAGTTGGAGTAGCAACAACCTCATTAGATGCACTAAAGTCTTGAATTGGTCCCTGATGAAAAAATGAATATTTAGTTTGTGTGTTAAGATGCAATCGAACAATATTAAAAGTTAAGAATCACCTTAGCAATGATTGAGCAATTCTATGTGCGATTTTTACCTGTTGAAATCCATTTGGAGTTTTGGTTAAGTCATATTAAAGGAGACATGGATCTTAATGTAGGTATGACCCATTTAAACAGGTATTAATGAACAGTAACTAGATACAAGAGCAGTAGAACACGCAAGCATAAAGTCTAGTGTATCTATTCAATTGCAACTGATCGGAATCATAGTTAGTTTGAGCGTTGACTACATCTTCAGACCATGCTGACAATTATGTGTGCATGTCGTGCCACTAGAGTTAGTGTGAAAAAAAACTATAAAAGGAAAAATGACCTAAACAAAACTTACTAGAATTAACAGAAAACAGGATATTGCATTAGACAGATGGTGAACATGGTTTGAACAAAACTAGCAAAATGAACATGGGTTACAACCTTGGGACAATCCTAAATAATACTAGACAAGTTACTACAATAAAACAAACTAGGGAAAAGAAGAAGAATAGTTTGGGCTACAAGACAATATCCGGATTACAATCCTGAAATAACCCGGACAACAGAAATGACAACAAAATAAACTACCAAAACTCATCATTGGCTAGCCAAGAAAATAATGTATTTCCAATCACCAAGCTCGATATCTTAGCCACTGGGCTGCGCATCAAAATAACCGGGACCTTCACTAGTTTCAATATCATTAACTTCAGTCAGTAAGTTCCGAATAGGATTCTCATACTCAGTGTTACCATGTATCATCCCCACAAAGCGTGCATTATCATGTACTGGTAAAGGATCTTGTGCAATATTCTGGGTGTCATTATCCTGGACCACAATTATCCCTTCTCGAATCATTCTTTCTATCTCTCTTTTCAAATACCGACAACTTTCGACATTGTGCCCTAGGTATTGGAATGGTATTCATATCTTTTAGAAGGGTCAAAGCTTCTTGCACGCTTGTCCACATGATTCGGAGGAATAAATACAATCAGGTCATAGCGCTTAAGTGTCTTAAAAAAGTTTGCATATCACTCTCCTATCGGTGTAAAATTATCTTTCAACCTTTGTTTACCTCGGTCCCCATAGCTTGGATGTTGGTTATGGGGTACCTAAAAATCTTGTAGAGGCTGGTGGAGATTTTGCAGTTCTGGTGCTCGCCTTCTAGGGTGTTTTGGTGGCTCGACAGAGGACAAGATGTTGTTAGGAGGAAAGTACCAAGGTGAATTATATGGAGCTCGGCGATACTCTTGGAGTTGGGGTCGGGGCCGAGGCTGAGTATATTGGTGAGGCAGACCTGTTAAGCCATGCTGCGATCCTGAGGCAACTATGGCAACATCATCATGTTTCTTCTGACCCGGCAGGCTTCCTGTGTCGTTCTGAATTGCCTGTGATGTGGCTTTTAAGGCAAAATAGCCACGATCTTGCTTGACTTCAATCCCTCTTCCACCATTTCTCCCATTTTTACCACATCATTGAAAGGCTTGCTGAGATCAAATGCCGAAGTAAGTAGGCTCCAGGGCTTAAAGAAAGTATTCAACCATCTCATCTTCATTCATCGGAGGATTGACCCGTGCAGTTTGCTCCATCCATCGAAACCCATATTCTCTAAAGCTTTCACTGGGCTTCTTCTCTAACTTGGTTAGGGACAGGCAATCAGGGACGATGTCTATGTTGTATTGAAATTGTCGGGCAAAGGCCCAAGCCATATCGTCCCATGTGTACCATCTGTTGGCGTCCTGGCGGGTGTACCATTCTAGAGCTGCCTCACTCAAACTCTGGTTGAAGTACACTATCAATAATTCGTCTTTTCCCTCGGCATCTCTCATTTTACTGAAATAACCTCTCAGATGAGCTACAGGATCCCCATGTCCGTCATACAAGTCAAAATTGGGCATCTTGAACCCCACAGGTAGTTGAACATCAGGGAACAAACACAAATCTTTATAAGCCACACTCACCTGGCTTCCTAACCCTTGCATATTTCTCAATGATTGCTCCAAACTTTTTACCTTCCTAAATATCTCCTCTTGCTCCATGTTCTTGGGTGGTTTCTCAATTTCAACATGAGGCTCAAAGTGGGAGTGTAGGAGTAAGGATCTCAGACTATAAAAGTGGGTTCCGGGGCATAGTATTGGGTATCTAGAGCTGGGAATGCAGTTGTTTTGGCGGGTAGAACATGGAAATTTTGGGAGGAAATGCCAGGGTACTTGTGGTAAAGGGTTAAGCCGGTGGATGTTGAGGGAAAAGGTTAGCGTAGTGGAAACCTGGGCTTATGATAATGGTAGGATAGTTGCAGGGTTTTTAGTGTAGTTAGTGGGGAATAAAGGTAGAGGGTGCCCTTTAATCCAGGCTTGATACATTTTCGCCATTTGATGCTTCAACTTCTAACCTCCTCTTTTAGTTCTGATTCCAACTCGACGATCTCCCTCGGTGGGTTTATGATTCCAGGGTCCAAGTCTTTACTAGCCATGGATACCTTGCTCTTTTGACCTTGTGTCGCATAGATAACTCGCCAAAGTGCCACAAACTAACACCGTCTGTTATAATAACAATAAAAGTAATAAAGATGAGCAAAACAACGCCAACATGTTAGCGTTAGGACATTTATCAAATAAAAATATCACCTTTGTTTTGGATGGCGCGCGGCGACAAATAACGACAAGGGTTCGCTTTAGTGAGGCGAGAGGCGCGCAGCGAAGCGCTCGCCTTTTTAATGTGAGGCGATAATATATAAAAAATTATATATATATATATATATATATATATATATATATATATATATATAAACTAAAAACTCAATAACAATAATATGTTAATAAATATCAATTTAAAAATTAAAAACTCAATAGATACTCATAGATAATAGATTCATAAATTAAAGACTAATAGTCTAAACTCTAAAATAAGCAACATCTATTCTTCTTCAAGATTTTCAAATTCTACAACTTCATAATTGGTAGCATTATATTGGAGTTTGGAAAAATTTCCTTTGAAGTTTGGAAAAACACTACACTGCCTCAAGCCCTCAAAAATAAAAATAGACCAACACTCAAAATTGATTCAACAACAAAGAAATAAGATAAATAATGAAATTTTTGGCTCTAGAAAAACAGCAAATAAAGAAGAAGACAAAACAGAGCAAAAAGACCTCTGTTTCTATCGACAAAAAAACAGAAGAAAAAAATAGAAAGAAGAAGAGAAAAAGAGAAGTAAAAAGAAGCAGAGAAACAGAACCTATTTGGCTCTGTTCTGTTGACAAAAACCAGAAGAAAAAAGATAGAAAGAAGAAGAGAAGAAGAGAAGAAGAAGAAAGAAGCAGAAATACAAAACCTGCTCTGTTTCTGACATCAAAACAGAAGGAGAAAAATAGAAGAGAAGAAAAAAGAAGTAGAGAAACAGAACCTGCGCATGCTCTGTTTTGTCGACAAAAAACAGAAGAAAATAGATAGAAAGAAGAAGCAGAAATATTAAAGCTGCTCTGTTTCTGCGAACAAAACCAGACGAAGAAAGACGAAAGAAGAAAGAACAAAGAAGAAGAAGAAGCATACCTGTGTTTTTCCTTGAAGCTTGAAGAAGATGAAGAAGAACTTTGGTTCGCAGGTGAAAAGCCCTAAACTTTGAAGTTTTTCTGTTCGTAGGTGAAAACCCTAATTTTTTCACGACTTAAGTCAGACGCAGACCTTTCTCTTTTTTCTTTTTACAAATAGCGACGCCTCACTCGCTACACGCCACCGGGTCGCCTCACGCAACACAGCCTGAAGCGAGCGCCATTTCAAATCGCAACGCCACAATCACTCTAAAGCGACACACTCTCGCCTCGCCTCGCCTCGCCTCGCCTCGCCTCACGCTATTAGCGCTGACGCGAACGCTATTTACAACATAGAATATCACAATGCGTGCAATACCCCTAGTCACAGTTAATGGTTCTAGAATAGCTTCGGGGGTACAAAGGTCACATGGTATCATACCAATTTCACTCTTCTTGCCCTATTTCCTTCTTTATTTTACTTTCTAACATTTCCTCCTATTTCTCACATCCCACACTTCATTCTCTTTTTGCCTTCTTTTTTGTTTTTAATAATGATTCAATCGAACCTGTATAAGTTGTCATTATGTCCCTCATGAATTAGATCAAGCACAGTTCTAATAAAAAGTAATGGACAAATAAACTAAAAATAAAAATCTTTTTGGATTTTTCGTTTATAAATGTTTTTTGGTTTTTCAAATACAAAACATGAAGTACTATAACAAAAGACTCGACAATCTTAACTAGACTGATAGAATCGATACTACTGTACAAGACTAAAATTAAAAAATAACATAAAATAGACTAGAAAACTAAAAGGTTTCCTCAAGCAGCTCGTGCATGCAACGGTCATATTAGAATGATCATGTGGTATTTGTCATGCTCAAACTCTAGCAAATTAATCCATACCTGAATGGAAAAAAATAAGATCAAATAGAGTTAGTGACTTAAGACACATGAAACGCCACAACGCCTTCTATTGGACACGTGCAAGGCATGATTAAGACTATTTTTGCAAAATGATCTACGTGGCCAAGGGTGGCTATTAATGCAAACTCAACAAATGTAACCTCTAAGATATGGACATACCTCCCTAAGGCTTATATGGATTCAAACTCTCAATAATCACGGCCCGAAATTAATTTGCAAAAATGACCCATTTTGCAAAAAACGACTGATATGGCTAGAAGTGGCTAAAGATGCTAACTCAGAAATGAAGGACCATAAAGCAATATGATACCTAGTTCTGGACTCAAAATCCTAAGATATGGGTTATTTAACCATTTTTACGAAAATAACCCCATTTTGCAATAATGGCCCATGTGGCCAAAAGTGGCTAAACATGAAAAATTTGGCTAAGATCCCACAAAGCCAAGAACCTAAGGCTTATTAAGAAAGATTGAACCTTATGTGGGTTGCCTACGTATCTTGTCCCGAAAGACGAGAACTAAGTTGCGTAGTTCAACAAGATTAAATATGGGATAGAATTAAGAAATACATCTAATTTGAAAAAACTATATTGTCTTTTTGAAAAAAATGATGGAAAATGCAAAATCTTTTTTGATTTTCTTTTTCTTTTTTTTTTGGAAAATAATGAAAAATGTAAAATCTTTTTGAATTTTTAAAAAATAATGGAAAAGTGTAAAATCTTTTCGGATTTTTTTTAATTATTTTTTTGAATTTTTGAAAAATAATGAAAAAGTGCGAGTGGGCCCTACTTGCTTTCTTTTTAAAAATCATCCTCTCTTTGTTTCATTCGCCCTCAACTATCATTGGTCCGCCAAATGACCATTTTACCCCTTAAAGAATGAAGCTTGTAGCATACAGAGATGATTGAATGTCTTTTTTGGGCCATAGGTCCATTTTGATAAAATTTGGATGAGCTTCCAACAAAGGGACACGGTACCTGTGACCGAGCTCTGCTAGGTCTAAATGACATGATGCAAATAAAAATGACCTAAAAGTTGACCTAAGTTTGGGCTCACTAACAAGGCGATTCGAGGGATGATCGATGGTGGCTGCTCATGCTTTCCACCCACTCCATATGTCCGACGATCCACCCCCTCCTAAATTAAGGGTGACTCAACAAAGAGTTCGTGCATACAACGCGTACTCCGAGACTTATTGCAGAAAGAAGATTCATGGTTATGCAAATGATGACAATTTATAAAGCAATAACACATAAAGAAAAAACTGTAAACAAATAAGCAACTAGTAAATAATAAAAGACATAAACAAAAATAAAAATCAAATAAAGCAAACAAAACACATAAAAACCTCAACCTAATATCATAAAAGCCAACAAGATCAAGTACTAGCTCGAACCTGCAACTCCCCAGCAGAGTCGCCAAAGATGTCACACCCCTTTTTACCACCGACCCTCTTGAAATTAATAAAAGAATTGAGTAAAGCTTGAAAATAGTTTTCAATTAGAAAGTGACAAAAACTTATGTTCAAAATGATTAACTCAGCGTCACCTGACATTGATTAAGGTGTGTCATGTCACCATTTTTTAAAAATGATTTTCCTTTAAAATACTTCCGACTCTAATATCAAATCCACACCAGAGATTCAAGTAAGGAGGTTCATTTGACTCGGGGAGAAGCTGTTAGACACTCCCCAAGTCTCGTAACTAGTAAGGTTGCACACTCGATCTAGTTGGCTTTTAAAACATTCAAATTGAGGTAAAACACACAAAAATAAAATAAACAGACAAGAGGCTCAAGGTCGTCCCAACCTTAATGAAAGAAAATGAAAAGGAAAAGAAAAGGAAAATCCTAAGCTAACTTGTATTATTACTTCTCCACCATGCTTGCCAAGGCCTTTAAAATATTTACATAGTTTTTCGGGGTATATCCCAAATAATATATACAAAATCTTTGAGACATTCCCCGAATAAATTTAACTAAAGACGATCTCTCGTCTTATAACTAATAAAAATCCTAAGGCTTACTTACTCAAGTGGTTTGCCTAATCATGGTACTAGTGAATAATGTAACAAATAAAGTAAGTAAAGAGAATAAAATAAAAGGAAAACTCAATCTATATTCATGTTCTTCTGTTCAAATATTTGACCCAAAACCATTTCCTATAACATATGGATAAATTAATACTAACAGGTTCCGTCCTTCTCCAACGTGAATACCAACGTCAGTTTAATTAATTACGTTAATTAACCCCAAAGCAAATCACTATTTTTTTTTTTTGAATTTCTTCTTTTCTTTAAAAGCCTACATCTACTTTAAACGTATAGATCTAAGTAAATATTAACCAATGAATATCAAACATTCTAATTCAATCTTGCATTAAACTAGTAAGTGAACTAGCTCAGCAAACAATGAAATTTTGATTAAAGACAGATCTTCCACAAATAGCTCAGCAAATATTCATTCAACCCTTATATGAGAGAAAAGTCGATAAATAGAGGATAAAACAATGACGAACCTCAAAATAAGGTAATTTTTTATATAAAAATGTTTAACACCGAAAAACTTGAACAGCGGCCATCTCGGCGGACAGCAATCGAACAAACCTTAGTTTCTCTATCCGTTCTTCCCGGTCTTCTGTTTATGCTTGTGTGTATGTGTTTGTGTCGCGACTAAAAATGTAAAGGGAGGATATGTTAGGTGCAACTGCTGTTCTGCTGCTTCAAGACAGAGGAGGAGTGGCTAGGCTGGTTGGTTGTTGAGTTCCGGCGGGTTTTGGTTTGTAGCCGGCGACGGTCCTTGGTTGACAAAGGTTGGGCGGCGGGGATGGTTGGTTTAACGCTGTTAGGTATTTTTCTCTACTGTGTCTTGCTTCTGTTCCCTCTGTGAAAAAGAAGGTGCTGATGGGGTTGTTCTCTTAGGTCTGCCGCCGGTCCTCTTCTGCTAATGATGAGTATATATATAAATAGAGTGAAAAATGAACCCTATAAATTGTTCTTGGGAAGGAAGAAAAATCTGGATAATAACCTGTGGTCCCATGTATTTGCACTCCTTATCCGTGTCTCTGTATGCAAATGTGAGTGTAAAAATGAAAATGTGAAGTGCAATGGTCTGATATGACATGGAATTAAAGTGAGAACCATTAGAATATATTGTGTATATTTTTTTATTATTAGTAGAATATTCTTTTATTATTGTACAGTCTTATAGTTGGTAGGATTTGATACCTCTCTGTACTCTATATATCCTTTTGTGAGCAATACGAGAAAATTAGTTCTCCCAAAACTCTCTACACGGTATCATACGCCGTGTGGCTTATCGCCAAAGAAACCCTAATTCTTCCCTACCCGCCACCGCCGCCGCCGACCTTCTCGGTCCACCTCCTCTCTCCGGAATCTTGCCGCGCCACCGCTGCACTAACCGGCAGCCCTCTCTCTGTCGACGTCGTTCAGCGCCTCCTTTCCTTTGCCTCGCGCTTCATGGCCGCTCCGACTTCAAACGATCTTCTCCAGCCGATTGCCATCAATGCATCGGCTCAGATCCCACTCAAATTGGATTCCATTAATTACCGGGCGTGGAAATTCCAATTCTGAACCCTTCTTACGGGTTACGACCTCCTCGGCTTCTTGGACGGATCGAAGCCGTGCCCACTAGCCAGTATCGTCGACAAGGAGGTAACTTCCCCCAATCCAGCATATCCTTACTGGATTCGCCAGGACAATCTTGTTCTCAGTGTCATCATCTCTTCGATCACACCGGCGATCATCTCCTTTATTGGCGCTGCGGAAACCTCTAATGAGGCCTGGGACACCCTCGCGCGCACATACGGCACTGCTTCTCGTGGTCGTATCATGGCTCTCAAACAGCAGCTCCATAATCCGGTAAAAGGTTCTAAATCTGTTGCTGATTTTATGCACGGTATTTGTTAGATAATACGCTTAATGCTAGAGGGGGGGTGAATAGCGTTATAATAAAAATTAGCGTAAACTTGCGGAATTTAAAAACTTGCAGGAAAAATAAGTGCGGAAATTAAATGCAATAAAGAACAAACGCACCGATGTATTCTGGTTCACCACAACAAGTGGCTAGTCCAGTCCCCGAGAGACTCTCTCGAGATTTTCCACTAACTTGTCAAGCTTACGGGTGCTCAACAAACCTTTACAACTTAAGGACACAAGCCTTAACACCTTTGCTCGGAGATACAACACTCCAAGACTTCACTGTTAAGCTTACGGGTGCCTAACCAACCTTTACAACTTAAGGACACAAGCCTTAACACCTTTGCTCGGAGATACAACACTCCAAGACTTCACTGTTAAGCTTACGGGTGCCTAACCAACCTTTACAATCTGAGGACACAAGCCTCAACAATCTTGCTCGGAGATACAACACTCCAAGACTTCGACCAAGGAAACACAAGTTCCTTACAACAAGAGAATCACAATTCTCTTCAAGTGTACAAAACACTAAACACTCAAACAATACACTCCTTTATGAGTAGATATGAGTAAAAGAAGTAAGCTCAAGATCACAACAACTATGGACAAGACTTTGGCTCTCAAAAGCTTTATGAAATGAATATAAAATGATAAACAATAGTATGCAAGCTTATAGCAATAGTATGATCAGTTGTTGTGTTTAAAACACTGAAATGAAGCTGTATTTATAGTTGAAAACCTTGGCATTACCGTTGCCTAATTGCCAATTAAGAGTTGCTGATTTTACTGAGTGACAATCGATTGTCAAAGAGCCACAATCGATTGTCTGCCAGTCATTCCAAAATTCAATCCCAGATTTTACGCCTGACAATCGATTATTTAGAATCCATAATCGATTACTGGCAACGTTCAAAAAATCCTTTCCAGATTTTACCAAAAACAATCGATTGTCCAGAATCAACAATCGATTACTCAGCAACGTTCAAAAAATCTTTTCAAGATTTTAATTAAAACAATCGATTATACAAAATCAATAATCGATTACCTGACGGTATTTGAAAACTTTACGACAACGGTCAGCTTCACAATCGATTGTACAAAGTTAACAATCGATTATTTATTAGTTTTTGAAAAACATTTTAGACACTGCCTCTTGACAATCGATTGTTATATACTCACAATCGATTATTTAATAACTTTGAAAAAGTCTGGAAGACACTGCCTCAACACAATCGATTGTCATATGTTCACAATCGATTATTTTGTGACTTTGAAAAATCTGATGGACACTGTCTCTTCACAATCGATTGTCATTAGCTTCACAATCGATTATTTTGAGTTTTGAAAAACTTTGATGTACACTGCCTCATCACAATCGATTGTCATGCAGGTTTGAAAAACCTGATGCTCACTGCCTTAACACAATCGATTGTCATTAGTTCACAATCGATTGTCATGCAGTCTTGGCTTAACATAATCGATTATCATAAGTACATAATCGATTATCTTAGTCCAGATTTTAGAGGCACGTTTAAAAATCATTTTGACTAAAGTAAATATGCATGATTTAAAATCATTTAGCATTAAATTAAAATATGCGTGATTTTGTAAAAATAATTTTACGAGAGAAGCCATGTCATGAGTCAAGTTGTCGGATCAAGATCACAATTAAGAACGACTCATTTAAACTATAAAACTTTGTCTTGTGCTTGAATCTCGTTATCCACCAATTGTGCGCTTGTACTTGAACTTCGTCATATATCAATTTGCGCTTGTTTGTCATTCATCAAAACCTACACATAAGAACACACGTTTTAGTATAAAGCCTTGAGAACGTGTTTCCAACAGTATTCGCGTGATTGTGGATGAATTATCTCTCCTGGGTGTTACTGTTGATTCTGAGGATCTTGTCATTGAGGTTCTCAATGGTCTTGATGATCCGTATATGGAGCTCTCTCATGCTATCCAAGCCCGTGAATCTCCAATCTCTTTTGCTGAATTACATGACAAGCTGTTAAGCATGAAGATCAGATTACTGCTCGTGCGCCGGCCTCCTCTGCCGCATCTGATTTGGCTTCGTCGGCTGCCTTCGTCGCCGGACAGCAGCCTGGCTGTAACCGCTACGGTTGCCGCGGCCGTGGCAGCCGTGGTTCATCATACGGTCGCGGTGGTTACTCCAACAATGGCCAATCTCGCGAGTACAATGGGAAGTGCCAGCTCTGCAGTGCATTTGGCCACTACGCGCGCCGCTGTCCGTCCTATCCTATTTCCGGCGCCAATCAGCCCCCCTACGGTAGACCACTGCCGCGTCCAGCATACGCACCGTCGTCTTATCCGGCTGCTCACACAGCTCATCACTCTCCGACAATTCCCTCTACATCTGATTGGATCCTGGACTCTGGTGCCTCTCATCACATAACCAATGATCTTGCCAACATGCCTCTTCACTGTCCTTACACTGGTTTCGATTATGTGGTTATTGGTAACGGTGAAGGTTTAAAAATTACACATACTGGACAACTTTTCAGTTATTCCTCTCTTTTATTGCCTGGGGCTCTATGTGTTCCACATATTCGTAAAAATTTGATCTCTGTTGCTCAATTATGTTGTCACAATAATGTTAATGTTGTTTTTTCTGATACTGATTTTCAGGTGAAGGATCGTCGCACGTGGGCAACACTCGTCAGCGGCCCACGTAGGAACGACGCATACTACTGGCCGGCGGCTTCCCGTCTACCTTCCGCCCTCACGGCACAAAAGCTCCTTGCGTCATTGTGGCATTCTCGGTTTGGTCATCCGTCAGCTAAATCATGCGTCATTTAGTGTCTTCTAGCAGTATAGCGTCCAGTTGTGTGTCTGATTTTGCTTGTGTCTGTTGCAAACTTCATAAGTGTCATAAGTTACCTTTTTCTGAGTCAAGTTTATCTTCTACTGCTCCGCTGGAGCTTATTTTTTCTGATGTATGGACCTCTCCAATTATTTCTAATGAAGGGTTTAAATATTATGTCATTTTTGTTGATCATTTTTCTAACTACGTTTTGTTTTTCCCTTTACGCCGTAAATCTAATGTCTTACAAACCTTCCCCACTTTTAAGTCCATTGTAGAAAAATATTTCTCTGCTAAAATCATTACTCTGTATACTGATAATGGGGGTGAATCCTAGCTTTACGCTTCTTTCTTGCCTCCCATGGCATCTCACATCTCACTTCACCTTCTCATACACCTCAACACAATGGCTATGCTGAACGCCGTCACCGTCATATTGTCGACATTGGTCTCACTCTCCTTCATTATGCCTCTGTCCCTCTCATTTACTGGTCTTATGCCTTGTCCACAGCATTCTATCTCATTAATCGTCTTTCCAAGACAAATCTCTCGATGCTCTCCTCCTTTGAGTCTCTCTTCCATAGGCGCCCCAACCTTGCCAAACTGCGTGTCTTCGGCTGTCAATGCTTCCCTTGGCTTCGGCCCTACACCTCACACAAAATGGAACCCAGATCTCGTGCATGTGTCCTCTTCGGCTACTCATCTACACAAAGCGCATATCTATGCTTTGATCTCTCAACGTCTAAAATCTTCGTCTCGCGTCATGTCACCTTCCATGAAGATATCTTCCCGTTCTCCAAATTGTCTAACCCCGAGTCTCCACCCGTACCCATTCCGGTCACCCTAGAAGTCCTTCCGCTGCCTCCGCCAGTACCTGCCGCCGCTCCCACTAGAGATCTTTCACCGGACGCACCGCCGGCGCCAACGCCCGAGCCACCAGCGCCTCTAACGGCACCGCCAGCGGCCCCCGCTGCCGCTACACCCACTATGCCGCCACCTTCATCCTCTCAGGGTGGTCATCACATGCAAACTCGCAGCAAAAATAACATATTTATGCCCAACAAGAAGTTTGGTATGTCTGATGTAACCTCTCCAGCTGTTATAGAACCTCAGAATTTGTGTAGTGCTACGTCTGATGAGCGCTGGCGCGCTGCTATGTCATTGGAGTTTGATGCTCCGCTACGGAATGGCACCTGGGATCTTGTTCCACCTGATTCTTCACAGAATGTTGTGGGCTGCAAGTGGGTTTATCGTATCAAACGAAAGCCTGACGGTACTGTGGATAAGTTCAAAGCCCGACTTGTTGCGAAAGGCTTTCATCAGCGACCAGGTGTCGACTTCCAGGAGACTTTCAATCCGGTTATTATGCCGGCAACTGTGAGTTTTGTTCTCAGTATAGCTGTATCTAAGGGCTGGCCTCTTCGTGAAATGGATGTGAACAATGCCTTTCTCCACGGGAGGCTTACAGAGGATGTCTATATGGCACAACCACCGGGTTTTGTTGACAAAGCCTACATCTTATGTCTGTATGTTACAGAAAGCTATTTATGGTCTCAAACAGGCACCCCGGGCATGGTACTGTGAGCTCCGCCAATGCCTTTTGGCCATGGGTTTCGTCAACACTATCTCTGAGACTTCGCTCTTCGTCTTTCAGCATTCTAGTATTATAGCCTATTTTTTGGTATATGTTGATGATCTCATATTGACTGGTAATGACTCTGCCTTCTTGAATCGTGTGATTGACTCTCTTGGGACTAAATTTTCTCTTAAAGACATGGGTGATCTAAGCTGCTTTCTTGGTGTTGAGGTTATGCGCAGCTCCAAGGGGTGTTTTCTTTCTCAGTGTAAGTATGTTTTTGATCTTTTGACTCGTCATAATATGCTGGAATCCAATCATGTTCAGACGCCAACAGCGGCGTCCACCCGCCTTCATCTGGCCGACGGCTCGGCTCCTGCCGACGCATCCGCCTATCGACAGGCCCTTGGGGGCCTCCAGTATCTCTCCTTCACTCGTCCTGATATCTCCTTTGCTGTGAATAAACTCTCACAGTTCATGCACGCTCCTACTGTCACTCATTGGGGTGCAGTTAAGCGCCTCTTCCGGTACCTGAATAGGACGCGTGACTACGGAGTCTGGCTGCGTCCTTCATCTGCTATACCTCTGCATTGTTTCTCTGATGCTGATTGGGGTGGAAACTGTGATGACCGCTCCTCAACTGGTGCCTATGTTGTCTTTTTTGGGCCTAATCCTATTTCATGGAGCTCCAAAAAGCAGCGTTCCGTTGCATGATCTTATACTGAGGCTGAATATCGTGCCATTGCTTCTGCTGCCGCTGAAGTCCGTTGGCTTCATTCCCTGCTGCGCAAGCTTCATGTCCCTCTTCCGGCTGCTCTTGTCATTTACAGCGACAACATTGGCGCCACTTACCTCTGTGCCAACCCTGTGTTTCATTCGCGCATGAAACACATCTTCATTGATTATCACTTTGTTCGTCAGTTGGTTCAGAATGGGTCTCTTTGTGTTGCTCATGTATCCTTTGCTGATCAGCTTGCTGATGCTCTCACCAAGCACTTATCTCTTCTTCGGCTTCTTCTGCTTCTTCTGCTGATGTCCAAGATTGGCGTGTCCTCCGGCCCTCCATCTTGAGGGGGCGTATTAGAATATATTGTGTGTATCTTTTTATTATTGGTAGAATATTCTTTCATTATTGTACAGTCCTATAGTTGGTAGGATTTGATTTCTTTCATTATTGTACAGTCCTATAGTTGGTAGGATTTGATACCTCTCCGTACTGTATATATACTTTTGTGAGCAATACGAGAAAATTAATTCTTCCAAAACTCTCTACAAGAACAATAGTAAATTTTAATTGTGCAAGCGAGTCCAAGCACGTGAGAATGAGGGTGTCATCCTTTTACAATGGAATAAGAAGAATTCGTTGGTTTTTTTTCCTTGTTTGTTTCCTTCTTTATTCTTATCTTTTTTTTTTGTTATATAGTGAATATTCTAGTTATATAATAAAATAGAAAACATTAGGAAGTGACATGACATAATTATATTAACAAAATCTAAATACTACTATTAGATCACATTCAAATATTTTTTGAAAACTTTTTCTTTTTTTCTTTTGAAAAATAAAATTTCAAAGTTATATTAGTATTAGTTTCAAAACCAAAACTAGTTAGATAAAATACCAAAAAGCTAAAATAAAGGAAAATATTTTTTTTATAATTTTTATTTAAAGATAAAATAAAATTAAAAATTAAAAATAGTGAAAATAGTACTATTAGGCCTAAACTAATATCCAAGCACTAAAAATGTGTAAAATTTCGGAGAAGGTCAAAAATTACATATCTATATTGACTTACTCTTTCTCTTCTGTTTTTGAAAGGCGTGAAAATTCGAGTCTAGGGATAAAGTGGCTTAGTTGAACATAGTGAGATTAGGGACAAAAGATCAAACCCAAAAATGTGCAAGCAAGACCCATAAAAAAAAAATTTTTGCGCGAAAGCCATTGCTTGTTCCATAATTTGATGGGATGGAAGTATAGATAAAAAGGCAAAAAGGGAGGTATCGACTCCACGTTGTGGAGTCACAGTTGAAAGACGATGTTTAATGGTGTCGTGTTGAAAGATCCAAAGAGGATCCTTACATGGGCATCTTTTCCAAAGCGAGCGGTCATGTAAACCCTTTGTCTATTCGGCTCTTTCCTTTAAAATGGAACGGAGTTTACTGGAATATCCTTCATTCTATTCCGGTTATTCTTTTCCGGCGGGTGATTTATTCATGAGCTAGAGCGCCTCTTTATTGGACCGCCGGCGGGAACACAGTGATCTCTGACCAGGATCATAACTCAATTAGAATTTGGATCTTGACATGTTGGTTGTTTTTAACCGTAGGCATTTTACCAGGAAGTTGGTGGGCTTAGACCATATGAATATATATACATATATAAGAAAGATTATGACATTATATATATACTATTAACTGATAAGTTGGTATACGATAATAATTTTTCCTACAGTGATTAGTGAACCACCAGTGAGAGGTTCTAACTGTAGTAGAGATTTGAAAAGGATAGTATATAGTCGTGCAAAGCATAATGACTGATTATTAAGTTTACTTATCTACCAATTCGGCTGGCCTTAAACAACCTACTTTTTAACTCATGATATTTGTATACTTTAATGCATTTGCTGAGTTATACTACTCTATTCTATTTGTTTGACTATCCTGCTTGCTTAATATGGCTTGCTGTCAGCCTGTCAAAGGGCTCTTTTCAACAACAGTAAACCACTCTTCAAAAGTTTCAACCTAATCAAAATATGACATCTTAGGAACAAAATGAAAATAAAAAAAGAATCTTGTGTTCATACATGTCAGAAGAGTGGCACCTAAAGGGTAATGATATAAATAAACAACACCAACTATCCAGTATAGTTTCATAACGTGGGGTTTAGGGAGGGTAATATGTAAACGAGCCTTACCCTTACCCGAGAGGACAGAGAGAATATAGATAAATAAAAAAATTTCTTGTATTTAATTAGATTATCTGATATAGATAATCTAATTAAATACAAGAAAAAATTTTATTTTGTGCCTCACACAATTAATATTAGTTGTGTGAGGGGTTTTTTTGTCTCATAACTATATGTGTTCCAGAATTTTGTGAATCGAGATGTATAAGATATTAATCCACCAATATGTGAGATAAAAAGAAGATTCACACAATTAATATAAATTATATTACAATATAACAAATTCCGAAATTGTATTGTTATTGTCATCCCATAGGAGGGTGCTATAACAATACCGGAATAATTTATTTCCCAATCAAGACCCTAAATGAGATAAAATAGAACCCAACTTCTGCAAATACCCAGAACACAGATACTTTCCTTATGTTGAAAAACTAAAAAGAATAAAAAAATCAGGAAATACTTGAATTAATAACATACTGTGACGTAATTTCATTAAAGTTATGAGAATAAGTGAAACACATAAAAATCATTTCTTACTCTTCTTATTATCTTTCCCACTGCAAAACAGAGACCCTAATCCAAATGGAACATTCAGAATTGGACTAATCCGAATAGCATTACCATAATTCTTTCTCAATGGTGGCTTTTGAGATGCGTAAAAACTAGCTGCTGCTGATGATGATGATGATGATGAATTCTTCATTTGTTTCCATTGCGCACTACTCTGTTTCTGTACTGATTGCTTTGAATTAGGAACTGAACCAGTAGAATTGCTTCGGGGTAATAAAGGCAATGACCAAAATGAGCTTTTTTTATGTGTATTAACACAATGAACACTACTGCTTCTTTTAATACCCCAAAAGGAATTAGAATTAGAGAGATTCTTTTGTTGCTGCTCTGATTTGATTTCTTGCTTTGAAATTTCATTTTGTGATGAGGAAACTGAAAGGGGCGGAATAGAATTAATTAAAGTCTGGGTCTTTGATAAAGGAAACTGTTTTGAAGAAGTGACAAACTTTTCTTGAAGTTGAAGAGGACGAATTAGGCCATCTGAAAACAGCTCATCTGCTGAAGAAGTTTCTGTATCGGTGCTACTGCTAATACAGAAATCGAATTCAGAATTAAAATCAGTAGTGACATTAGTAGTAGGAGCAACATCTTTGTGGTGAAGATTATGGGAAAAAGAGATTCTTGGACTTGTGGTTAAGCTTGGAGCTTCAGAGATCATATCAATGGCCATGGTTTTTGTTTTCTTGGTCAATTATTGAAAGGACAGAAAGAAAAAAAACTAACGCGGTGGGATAGTTGTGGTAAGAGGACAAGATTCAAATGTGATGTGGGAACACTGCCATATTTTAGGAAAAAGGAAAAGTTTTCACAGGATGGTTTTCACAAGTCAAAACGAGAGAAGCTAAATAGGTTTGAATTCTGGGGCACTAGTAATCTTGTACTAGTCAGACAAAGCTTGTGTATCAAAAAGAAATAGGGTTAAACCTCCCTAAAGTTTGATTATTAGTATTTTCCTCAAACTATGTTTGGTAAAATATGTATAAAAAAAATGAGCATCGTAATTTAGAGCTATATAAAAAATTATAGTCAAAATAGTTAATTTTAATTTTTTTATAACTTTTTAGATGGCTTGACTATTTATTTCAATTGTATAAATCTTTATTTTCAGGTCAAATTAAAAAAACGATTAACTAAAACTTTATTATTTTTGACCAAATAAAAATATTTAGCCTAAATAATATAGTTATATCCAAGTTTTAGAATATAAAAAATTATCTAAAAAGTAGTATTCTTAAAAAGATAAAAAATATTTTATTTTTCAAAAAAATGCCACATAGACAGAAAAATCTACGTGTTAGGTGAGTGCACCCACACATTTTGTCGCATCAGCGTCTAGGGGGGTAATGACTCTTAAAACACCAAGTTGAGGGGGTAATTAAGACCGTGCATAGTTCGGAGAGGATATTTATAATCTGAGCCAAGTTTAGGGTGATTTAAAGTATTTTGCCAAACAAATACTACCACGGACTCTAGGGCTCGTTTGGTAATTAATCTCGAGATTAAATTTGAGATTTTATTTCATATTTGGTTGGTATAAAGTCGTGATATAATTAACTCTGAGATTAATTATCTCGGAATTGTAGTATCTTTTTATTCCTATAGGAGGATAGATAACTAATCATGGATAGCTTGTTTCCCAACCAAACAACTCCTTGAAGTTTAAAGGTCAATTGCAAGTCTAAGAAGAGACTTTGAGGTTGTTTGGTAGAGTGCATTAGAAAAAATTAATGCGTGCATTAGCTTTGTGTATAAGTAATATCTTATTTGATACTTTTTTTTAACCTATGTATAAATAATACAATCTATTTGGTATCATTTTTTGTATAATTAAAACATAACAAACTCACGGTATTAGCAATACCAAGACTATGATGTATGCATTAGCATAGTTAAAGATAAAATTGTCTTTAAAGTCTCTTAAAGCGAAAGAATATGAAGAGAATTTTATAAACAATTAATTTTAAAAAAAATCATGCAATGCACTCTAATTTTTAATACACCACCAAAAATAATGGATAAGAAATAATTTTCACATAACTAATGATTACATTATTGATCCCTGCACTACTAATCCGTAGCACACTAAAATCTAGTGGATGGGGTTCCATATTCATGAAAAGTCGGGGTTGAAACATGTTATGAAACAAAGACAACAATTATTTCTAATAATAAGAAAAAGTTAAGCGCCTCCAAGGCCTATAAATAGAAGCTTCTTTCAATCTATATTTTCAAAGAGAGACGTAGAAGTCAAAAAGAAATACTTTAAGTAACACTTATTTCAACAACACTGAAATGGATATCGTCGGAAGACTTGCAACAATTCAAGAATCAATTCAAGCCGTCGAAAACGAAAAAGAACAAAGGCAGCAAACCCTGGCTGCCTTTTGGGAGCACCTGCCTCCCATCGATCCTGCACTTGTGGCTGCAGTCATGCAGTGGATCCGGGACCGCATTAGCGTCCTGGAAGACAGAAAACGGGCCCTCCTCCAAGAATAGGAAGACCTAATTGTGGGTGTTGTCATCCGTGGTCGCCAGGGAGACTAGAATAGAAGAGCCCGTCGACTCTTTTTAGTTTTAGAAGGTTTAAATAAGTGTCTGTAGACGCAAAGTAGTGTGTTTCTTCTTTTTCTTTATTTGGTGGAGATCTACTCCTATCCTAAGTAGATTGCTTTTTTGGGTGTGTTTGCATGTATCACTAGTAGTCTTCAATGCTTCCGTTGTTAACTTTGTAATGTTGTGTTTAGTTGTGTGGCTGGTCTATGTGTGTGTAAGCTTCCTATTTGATGTATTCCCATATAACGGCTATTAATGAATAAAAAGTGTTGGTCTGCTTTGCTAAATATTCCTTATGTATACGTAATTAATAATCCCAGAGGTAATCCGGATCTTGAGTGAACCTCAAATCCATGCCAGCCTGGAGTTAATTCTTTCTATGGACAGCCTTTTTTTAAGACCTAATCTAGGCATTAGCCATTTAAAAAGATGGATTTAGGTTTCGGAGGTAGATCAAAAACCTCAGCGAAGGTCACCAAACACGAACAAGATACGAAAGATGTTAGACAGCGGACCACTTAAACTACTTAGTTAGAGATTATTTGCTATTGCTTATGCCTCAGCAGAGAAGTAAAGTTCTGCTCTCCTCTCTTTCTCTTACGTATCTAGTTCTATAGCTTAACCCTGACTTTTACGATGTAAGGGCAGAACGTAATAGTAATAAAGGAAAAGCAAGGTGTGGCGGTAAGTCAAAACTTTTTGGTCTCCATGTTCCGGTCTCGGAAGAAGCTTATTTTTATCGCTATAAGGCATAAGTAGTGAAAGAAGTAGACCTATAAAGAAAAAAGGAATCGCTATCCCTCCTACTTATGATTCAACATTTAGCTCGATCTATTCTAGATGTCTTTTTTACATCAATGGCATCAGCTGGAGCTTGCACCGAATTACTTACCCGCGGAACTCATCTAACCTGACCCTGCATAAGTACCAATGCCCCTTCCCCTTTCACCTCTAGGAAAAACTTCTGGGTTGAGCCCTTCCACTCGTAATTTTTATATTAGAGGGAAAATTCTCGATCCCAGACCTGGCTCCGATCAAGGCTTATAAAAGCATCAACCTCATCCTCCTTTAGCTTTGGAGTTGATTTACGTGGCTCAAGACTTTGAGTCAAGAGGTCAGGTGTTCAGAAAGGTGGTGATGGGGCATTGGCATTTTCAGCAAATTCATCAGATAGCTTGCCTTCTTTTCGTTTACATGGCTACATACTTGTAGTGATCAAAGGGCATACTTGCTATTATTTATCATTTATATAAGGAAAAGGTAATTGTATGGGCCTTTGCTTCGAGAACAATCGTATTAACGCCTTCGCAGCCTGCCTTTCCATTCTTCGAGTGCAGTTCCTTCTTGAGCCTTTTCTTTTTGACTCCTACCGAAGCAAGCCTCTCAAGTGCTGACCTTTCTTCCCCCCTTTGGTGAGCTGACCTTCTTGTGTCACGAGTGATGTTAAACCTCCTTCTTGTCTTCTATTCCGGGAAGAGGTATAATAGGTCCCCTAAGGGAAGCCCTTTGGCAGCTGTTCGAGCTTCCCTTGATTATTCCTTTAGGCTTTCTTCTTGCTGTTTTGTTTGCGCTTTCGAATCCGCTTCTGTAAAGAAAGGAGAAGAGAGAGGCGTCGGCTAACTAAGGACGATGATGGAAACTATCCCAGAAAGGTGAGCAAGAAGAGTCTTCACTACTAGCTAGTATTGAAAGAAAAGAAGGCCTACCTTCGCTTTGTGCGCTAAGAGCTTTCTTCCTGTAGGATAGGAAGAATGGAATAGGAAGATAAAAGGACATTCTTCAGAGTGAAACTGAACCAGACAAAGGTCCTTCTTTCCGTGATCAACTTCCTTTCGTAGTACCCATACCCCCAGGGGAATTCGAATCCCCGTCGCCTCCTTGAAAGAGAGGTGTTCTAACCACTAGACTATGGGGGTATATTGAATAGACTTTGACTAAGAATAAGGTTCCCTTCTCTTCCACTCTATCTCCTTATTGGATTGGTAGGTACATTCTTCTTTCTCTTCTCTTAGTCGACTAGACTTCCCTCACATCCTACTCTTCATTATAGAAGGTTCTTTATTCCAAATACTGGCGAATCACCTTCATTCAATGCTAGCATCTCTCTCAGCTGAAAGAAGATCAACTCTCAAGCTCACCTCTTTTTTGCTTTAGTCAGAAGAGCCTCTCTCCTCCTCGAGTTCTAAATCAGCAAGAGAAGAGGGACCTATAAGACATCAAGGAAGTTTGATTTACATAAAACCTCTTGCAAGAAGATTCTATCCATCAGGTAAAGCCCCGTTGACTAGAAAGTAAAATCTCTGTCAAAGCAGATCTAAAGGCTTGAACAGTTAGGAATGAAACTGCCTACGGGAAGAGTGAGCTCTTCCTTCTCACCTTCGGCTACTAAAAAGGAAGGAAGACTGGTGCGACTATAGTAATGCCAAGCATACGAGCAAAGGACTCTACCTACCCCATACTGACGAATGAAAGAAGCTCATCGCGGATGATAGGACAAGCGATAGCGGTTCCATTCTTGCTCTTCCTATTCTATACCATAAACAGACACCTTTGATTCATCGACATTGGCGCTAGAGGCTCTACCCCCACCCACCAGCCCTTTATGGAGTTAGCGGACCAAGAGAAAAATCTTTTTACTACGGTAAAGAAAATCTTTTTACCTTTTACGAAGGAAGGGATCACTCTTATACCCCTGTGATATACTCTGACGTATGAAATTATTTTTTACACTATTAATTTACTTTAACATTTAAATAGCAAGTTAGGTAGTTAATATTTTTACCAGGTTATTAAATAGGAGTAATGTTTATTATAAAGATTTTATACTTAATTGACCTTATAAGTGAATTAATGGTATAATTTTACTTTTTTTACCCCATCAACAAATATAACTTAAATTTTTAGCAAGACAATGGAACACATGACAATGTCCAATAATATCAAATTATACTTTGAAAACTCTAGGAATGATTTTTCAACAGTTTGGAGCAACATACAAACTATATCATTTATTCTGTTCATATAGTAGCATACATATTATATTAATTTCTTGGTTTTGTCGCTACGAGTTGGAGTTATGTGCCAAAAGGACAATGAGTAATTTCCCACATTCCAAATAAAGGTTTATTACCACTCAACTACGATAGCCAAGATGTTGGCTTCTATCTTGAAGCACAAGCAATTTCTTATCCAGTCAATTTGGATGTTGTTGAATAATAATGTTTCTTTACACTTAACCAAAGTATCTTTTTTATCTTTAGAACTATGAGAAAGTAGTTCTTTTAGGTAGGAACCGCTAAAATCGTCAATTGTAGAATTATTACGACGAGATTAAAATTAATCGGACCAGTAAATCTCGGTTGATTTTAGTTTAGGGTCTTTTCTCTATTTTTTTCTTGTTGTTCATCCCCCTCATGTTTTCCTTAGTCTTGTTTTTACAACTTTTAGAATTAATCGGACCGCAAGAAATGGCGTCTATCTTGGTACTCCCTCAGTTCACGATAAGTAAATATGATCTCCTGAAGAAAAAAGGATGTGTTTATTAAATTAACCTTAATTAATTATTACTTTGATATACTGGAATATGTAGATAAGGGGAAATTTTAAAAAAATAAAATTAATTCCTTCTTGATTATATAAATGGATACTTATTTTAAATTAAAATAAAAAGATAAAATAATCACTTATTATAATGGGAGGGAGTAACGTTTTAGTAGACGAGGGAGTCTGATTAACTCCCTTCTGTTATAAATAGAATCCTATTTAAGGTGAATGTCTATATTTAGAGAGACTCTAGAGTTTTACTTTGAGGCTAAGTCTTTTCTATGCCTATAAATAGAGGGGTCTTACCCTATTGTAAATCATCCCTAAGTATCAATGAGAATACTCATCTCTCTACTTTTCTCTCTATTGTTCTTGTTCTTGTATTATTGTTCTTGTTCTTATATTATTTCATAACACGTTATCAGCACGAGACTCTACCGTCTCAAGAATCCTCTTGAGAAAATTAAGGTATTTCCCTTTTTCCGAATTTGGTTTTAATTATGTCTGATATTATGAAAAGAAAGTTCGTTGCCCTTGAAATTTCGGGCAAGAACTATATGACATGGGTGTTGGATGCTGAAATCCACTTAGATGCTATGGGTCTTGGAGACGCCATTAAAGACAGAGATAAAGCATCCACCCAAGACTGTGCTAAGGCCTTGATTTTCTTGCGCCATCACCTTGATGAAGGTTTGAAAATTGAATATCTCACAGTCAAAGATCCACTCATCTTGTGGAACGGCTTAAAGGAGAGATATGACAACCTGAAGTTGGTCACTCTGCCACAAGCACGATATGATTGGGCTCATCTGAGGCTCCAAAACTTTAAGTCTGTTTCTGAATATAATTCTGCAATGTTCAGAATTACTTCTAAATTGAAACTCTGTGGAGATAATATCTCTGATTATGATATGCTTGAGAAAACGTTTACAACGTTTCATGCCTCCAATATGGTACTGCAACAACAGTACAGAGAGAAAGGTTTCAAAAAGTACTCTGAACTGATTTCTCTTCTCCTTGTGGCTGAGCGAAACAATGACCTGCTCATGAGAAATCACGAAAATCGACCCACTGGGTCTACACCATTGCCTGAAGCAGATAAGGTGTATTCTCATTATGCCAAGCATGAAAAAGGCCATGGATCTAGTCATGGTCGTGGTCGTAATCGGGGTCATAGCCGTGGACGTAGACAAGGAAGAAATTTATCTGATGTCCGTCACCCCCCGAAGAGAAATAACCACCAAAAGCAGAAACGGGATTATGAGAATCCAAAGGCAAATAGTTCAGAAACTATATGTTATCGTTGCGGTGGAAAAGGGCACTGGTCAAAAGCTTGCCGTGTACCAAGACATTTGGTTGACCTTTATCAAGCATCTCTAAAGAATAAAGGCCCTGAAACAAATTTTGTCTCTGACGACAATTTTGACATCACCCACCTGGATGTGGCAGACTTCTTTGAGCAACCCGAGGGGAAAATAGATCACTTAATCGGTGATGGATCTGTGATGAAGGAAGATGGAATTGATTGATTTTATTTTACTTATTTGTATTAGTTAGTGAATAAACTAATAGTCATTAGTATCAGCTCGTATTATTTAGTTTATGATATAATGTTAGTATTAGTTCTTTAGAATGTTTCAATATGCTTAAATTTCAAAGATTTTTTTATTTTTCAGTAGAGTTAATCGAATAACCTAACAGTTAGTCGATTATCTAATATTTCGCATTAAAACTGCAAAACAATCGATTATATACTTGTTAACAATCGATTATATTAAGACATAATCGATTATATATGTTTAACAATCGATTATATTAAGACAGTATGATCTGAAGTTTTTCAAAATAGCAAATAATCGATTATGTATGTTTAACAATCGATTATATTAAGACATAATCGATTATGTATGTTTAACAATTGATTATATTAAGACAGTATGATCTGAAGTTTTTCAAAATAGCAAATAATCGATTATGTATGTTTAACAATCGATTATATTAAGACATAATCGATTATGTATGTTTAACAATCGATTATATTAAGACAGTGTGATCTGAAGTTTTTCAAAATAGCAAATAATCGATTATTTATGATTAACAATCGATTATATTAATACAGTGTGATCTGAAGTTTTTCAAAATAGCAAATAATCGATTATGTATATTTAACAATCGATTACATTGAGACAAACGGAATGAATTTGTTTATTCTCATGTTCGTGTATTTTTCTTTTGTATGTCAAACCATGGGAAAGCAAATATGGATATCTCACAAAGAAATCTTGGATCAAATATTTGTTTAGTTGATTCATGTACTACACATACGATACTCAAAGAAAATAAATATTTCTCTCAACTAAGTATGTGTAAGGCAGATGTTACTACAATTTCTGGTAGTAGTAAATTGATTGAAGGCTCCGGAAGAGCAACTATAACTCTGCCTAGAGAAACAATGTTTATCATAGAGAATGCAATGTTCTCCTCCAAGTCTAAGAGAAACTTGTTGAGTTTTAAAGATATACGCCGGAATGGCTATCATGTTGAACAATAGATGAGAATAATCTTGAATATCTCATCATTACAAAGAATATCCCTGGCCAAAAGAGGGTTATTGAGAAATTCCCGTCTTTATCTTGTGGCCTGTATTGGACAAAAATTAGTGCAATTGAGGCACATTCAACAGTAAACCAAAAGGTTACTGATTCCAATACTTTTGTACTTTGGCATGATCAATTGGGACACCCTGGATCAATCATGATGAGACGGATTATAGAAAGCTCATATGGGCATCCGTTAAAGAATTTCAAGATTCTTTTAAATAATGAATTTTCTTGCACTTCTTGTTATCAAGGCAAGTTAATTACAAGACCATCACCAACAAAGGTTGGGACTGAGTCACCTACGTTTTTGGAACGTATACAAGGGGACATTTGTGGACCTATTCACCCACCTAGTGGGTCTTTTAGATATTTTATGGTCCCAATAGACGCATCCTGTAGATGGTCTCATGTGTGCCTGTTGTCATCACGCAACCTTGCGTTTGCAAAACTAATTGCACAAATAATTCGACTACGAGCACATTTTCCTGATAATCCAATCAAGTCTATTAGACTGGATAATGCTGCTGAGTTTTCATCCCAAGCATTTAATGATTATTGATTATCAATTGGGATAAAAGTGGAACATTCTGTAGCTCATGTTCACACTTAAAACGGTCTTGCAGAATCTTTAATTAAACGCCTGCAGTTGATTGCAAGACCATTACTCATGAAAACGAGGCTGCCCACTTCGGTATGGGGTCACGCCATTTTGCATGCAGCAATGCTAATTCGTCTTAGACCGACGAATTATCACAAATATTCCCCGTTGCAATTGGTTTTGAGTCATGAACCCAATATATCCCATTTAAGAATCTTTGGATGCGCAGTATATGTGCCTATAGCACCGCCATACCGCACCAAAATGGGTCCGCAAAGAAGGTTAGGAATATATGTTGGGTTTGAATCGCCCTCCATTATTCGCTACCTCGAAACACTGACAGGGGATTTGTTCACTGCACGATTTGCTGACTGTCAATTTGATGAGACACTTTTCCCAAAATTAGGGGGAGAAGTTGGTGAAACCAAACGGAAAATTTTGTGAAAAAATGCATCATTATCTCATCTTGATCCACGTACCTCTATTTGTGAAAAAGAGGTGCAAAAGACTATCCATTTGCAAAGAATAGCAAATCAAATGCCTGACGCATTTACGGACTTGAAAAGGATAACAAAATCCCTCATCCCCACGGAGAATGTTCCAATCCGTATTGATGTCCCTGTTGGACAATCATCTAGTGTCATATACAATGAGTCGAATGCACGCCTGAAGCGTGGCAGGCCATTAGGTTCTAAAGATCGAAATCCTAGAAAGAGGAAAGCAAACGATCAAAATGACACTACGAAAGAATCTCATGAGGAAATTCATGATTTAATAAACTCTGAGATTCATGAAGAATCCTTTGAGCCCGAGACTCGGGAAAATAAGGAACTATCCATAAATCCAATCGATATTGAGGCAAATTTTAATCGAGTGGATATAGTGGTGGATAATGTCTTTGCTTTTAATGTCGCATCTAGCATTATGCAAGAAAATAAGGATCTTGAACCTCAATCTGTTGGAGAATGTCGAAAAAGACATGATTGGCCAAAATGGCAAGAAGCAATTCAATCAGAATTGAATTCGCTGGCAAAACGTGAAGTTTTTGGCCCTATAGTTGAAACACCTAATGGTGTTAAGCCTGTTGGCTATAAATGAGTCTTTGTACGCAAGAGAAATGAGAAAAATGAGGTACAAAGATATAAGGCACGCCTTGTTGCACAAGGATTTTCTCAAAGGCCTGGTGTCGATTATGAAGAGACATATTCGCCTGTAATGGATGCCATAACTTTTCGTTATCTCATTAGTTTTGCTGTCCTTGAAAAGCTTGACATGCATTTAATGGATGTGGTTACTGCCTATCTTTATGGCTCACTTGATAATGAGATATACATGAAAATTCCCGATGGACTCAAAATGCCAAACGCTCATAATTCAAAGTCCCGGGAAATGTTTTCAATCAAATTGCAAAGATCCTTGTATGGTCTAAAGCAATCAGGACGAATGTGTTATAATCGTCTTAGTGAGTATTTGTTAAAAAAAGGCTATATAAATGATGCCATTTGCCCGTGTGTTTTTATAAAGAAAACAACATCGGAATTTGTTGTACTTGCCGTATATGTCGATGACATAAACCTTATTGAAACCCCCATAGAACTCCAAAAGGCAATTGATTATCTAAAGAATGAATTTGAGATGAAAGATCTCGGAAAGACAAAATTATGTCTTGGTTTGCAAATTGAATATTTGGCAAACGGAATTTTTGTTCATCAATCTACCTATATAGAAAAGGTACTGAAACGGTTTTACATGGATGTAGCACATCCTTTAAGTACTCCGATGGTTGTTCGATCACTTGATATGAATAAAGATCCATTCCGACCGCAAGAAAGGAATGAAGAGCTACTTGGGCCTGAAGTACCATATCTTAGTGCAATTGGCGCACTAATGTATCTTGCAAATACTACAAGGCCTGACATAACCTTTTCAGTTAATGTCTTAGCAAGGTATAGCTCGGCTCCTACAAGGAGACATTGGAATGGGATCAAACATACATTGAGGTACCTAAAGGGGACTACCAATATGGGCTTATTTTATGGCATAATTGCAGTACTGATCTTGTTGGTTATGCTGATGCTGGATATTTATCCGACCCACACAAGGCTCGATCTCAAACAGGTTATGTGTTTACCTGTGGAGGCACCGCCATATCTTGGCGATCGACTACGCAATCAATTGTGGCTACTTCATCTAATCATGCCGAGATAATCGCTATTCATGAAGCAATTCGGGAGTGTGTGTGGTTGAGTTCTATCATACATCATATTCAAGACAAATGTGGTTTGAAGTGTAACAAACTACCCACGACTTTGTATGAAGACAATGCAGCATGTATAGCTTAATTGAAGGGAGGATTCATAAAAGGAGATAGAACAAAGCATATTTCACCAAAGTTATTTTTCACACATGATCTTCAAAAGAATGGTGATATCAATGTGCAACAGATTCGTTCAAGCGATAATATGGCTGATTTGTTCACAAAATCTCTACCAACGTCAACCTTCAAGAAGCTGATTCACAAGATCGGAATGCGAAAACTCAAGGATATGAATTGATGCTCTTTTCAGGGGGAGTTAATGCGCGTTGCACTCTTTTTCCCTTACAAGGTTTTGTCCCATTGGGTTTTCCTTGCAAGGTTTTTAACGAGGCAACCAATAGGCGCATATTCAAACATGTGTACTCTTTTTCCTTCTCTTTAAATTTTTTCCCATTGGGTTTTGTTTTAGTTAAGGTTTTAACGAGGCACATTATTGAATAGACATTCAAGGGGGAGTGTTATAAATAGAATCCTATTTAAGGTGAATGTCTATATTTAGAGAGACTCTAGAGTTTTACTTTGAGGCTAAGTCTTTTCTATGCCTATAAACAGAGGGGTCTTACCCTATTGTAAATCATCCCTAAGTATCAATAAAAATACTTCTCTTTCTACTTTTCTCTCTATTGTTCTTGTTCTTGTATTATTGTTCTTGTTCTTATATTATTTCATAACACCTTCTTAATTCTCTTGACTTTTTGGTGGCTGCTAACTCAACCACCAACTTAATTATTTCTTCTTCTTTTCTGTTTTTTCTTTTCTTTCCTTGTTTGACTCTCTACGCAACCAGCTCAGATGAATGAATTCTCAGTAAATTAAATTTTACAAGGCAGGTCCAATGTTTTGAGCACACACCACACAAATAGAAAATATAAGAAATAAAAAAATGAAAAGTTTAAATAAATAGAGAGAGAAGAAGAAGAAGAAGATTCATGATTGTACAATTAGGTTAAGTGTGTTTAATTATTGAAAAACGATCAAGTAACACACAAAAATTGTTGATTATAAGCCCCTTTCAGTGGATAATCTAACATCCATCATTCATTTGTAATTGCTAAAAACATAACTTGGTCGCCAGGCATAATTCATTTCGACTGAACCTTGACCAACATTTCATAGTTAATTAAGATAAATATTAAGTAAATTTTATCAGTATTAGGTAATTGGAATTAAATAAGATACATTTGCGTATCATATAAATACTTTCCTTTCGGATTAAATTCAATTGTACGTATTTCTACAGGGACATCAAACCTAACTTCAATGCTCTCTATAATGACCAGTGTCATGCCTCAATTAAAATGATGACAATCATTATTAGGAGAAGGTGAATTTATTGGGTTATACTTAGGTCAAGTCAAACAACATTTAATAATAATTAATTTCCCTTACCTGCGTTAATAGACTGGTCCCACACTATAATATTAAATGTCATTATCTATTAGTGACCCCCCAGAATAAAAACTTGAAAACCTTTAATTTTGCTATTTGACTTTTGTTACTTCCAATATAATAGAAGTATTGCGGATTGATATGGCTAAACAAGTATTGGTATATTTCAATTGGAATTAGTTGAAAGAATGTATTGAAAGTTTCAGATATATTCGATTGATTCTGCTGCTGAAGACATGCTGTCCATTTTCTTCTCAATAATCATATGAAAACAACATATTAAGCAAAGAATACATGTAGTTTTGCTTTGAAAGTTCTTCTACAACAGTATAATAGTTTGTCGTTGTGCTCGGCAACACTTCATTGATTTGGTCTCACTCTGGGAAGTATAGATGATTAATTCCTTTTTTTCAACCACTTTCATCTAGAACAAAGAGAGGTGGGGTGTCATTTTAGCCAAAACTAATTCAATGTTAGACGTCCTAGACAAGTGGATCCCAGATTTTAACGAGTACGATATTTAAAGTTTTTAGTGCTGAACGTACATGTATCTTTAAAATTAGGGGTTTAATCTTGTTGAAAATTTAGTAATTTTTCACATATATATTATATTCCGTATGAAAAATACTAGGTTCAGAACACGTAGCAAAAAAGGCTAGATCCCCGACTTCTTCACTAGCTTCTATTGTCAACTAAGGGTGGATTTGGTTCAGTATTTCAGTATTTGGTATATCAATTGTGTATATCAAATTCCGTATCAAAATATTTCGGTGCGCTTTGGTATTTTTTATTTTGGTTCGGTACGGTTCCGATTTAAATCAACTCTTCACTTTCTCCCCCGCTCCATCAACTAATGTAATTCATGTTAGAAATATTTAAGGCAGTGACTCATTTTTTTCCCCCTAGTTGATTGGTATGTGGGTAGTATATGCTGAGAGTCTTTCCCTAATCTCTATCATATGCTTTATAACTTTTCACAGTCAGAGGACAGCTGCCAAGGTAGTTCTTATATCACTGGTAAACTAATTTGGATAAGGCAATAAGGCAGTTCGAATTCGGGATCCTTAATTGCTTCCAAAAATTTAGCAATGAATATATACTATGAAAATTATCTAACTTAATTTGAGTTCATTTCATATTGGCACATTCTGAGTAACATGTAGTGTATTATTTTAAAGATGAAAGTTATCTATAATTCACTAAACTATTTCGGTATTTCGGTTATCAAATATCCATTATCGTATACCGAATCGAAATATCAAATATTTATACCGAAATACCGAATAAACCAAAACCGAAATATTAAAGTAATTCGATTTGATTCAGAATTCGATTTTTTGGATTTTATACCAGCCCTATTGTCAACACTGAACATGTCTACCAGCTTTAGAACTGAAGTTCTGAAATTGAAGTGACGTCACTAAATTGGATTTGCATCGACTCAGTTATCAAGGATTTTACTCGATTTTAATTTGAAAGGAACAGAGATTGAACACAACAATACTACTGCCATAAAGAGAACAATAGAAGGGAGAAGAAAACATTTCTTCCCCATACTAAAAATCTATATAGACTGAGTTTTTAAAGGTCTAGCAAGAGGCAATACATTGCTCAGCGAGATAGAAAAGGTAGGAGCAAAACAACAGAAGAACCATTTTTTGTTCTATTTTTCTTTTTATATAAAAGCCGATGGAGATAATAACAGCATAGTTTTTCTTTTTCTTGTATTGCCAACGCCAAGCAGAACAAAAGTTACGGCTGGGTCAACGGGTAATAAGAATAAGAGCTCGCGGTGATGTATCGAACCCTACAACATTGTTTCTTACTTCCTTCTTAAAAAAGGAAGAGCGAGGCAGAAATATTAACAACATTTTAGCTTGAAAATCTCAATCATGGTAAGGAGCCTTTTTTTAATTGTTAAGAGGTAATCATGGAAATGAACTTTGAAAGCGAGGACGATGAGAAGTCGAGATCCATAGAACAGATGGACCAGCCATGGCGTGAGGTATACATCAATGAATGACAACCCTCGTTCACCACAAAGCTTCTGTCATGTTTCAAGGTTTTGACAAACGAACCATTCTTGACACTTGACATGTGAGCAAGTTGTCCAAATCTGCAACTAAGACCCAAGAATACACCTCTTGGCTTGGAATCCTCGGCCTGTTGGGCCACAACTCATGGCATTCACAAGCCTTACTGACAGGGCCCCAGAATCAGTCTTGCTTGGTGCAATAAAAAAGGACAGGTTTTATTTTGTGTCTCATACAACTGACACTAAACCTCAATCTTACACTTTTGGGTCCACAAAATTGCAAAAAAAAAAAAAAATCTCATACAACTAGTGTAAGTTATATGAGACACAAAATAAAAAATTTCAATCAAGGAGATAAACAAAACAAAAGTATGTCAAAGCAAGGAGCTATTTTTGGTCTTCAGTAGAGCTAATCAAGGGTAGATAACCAGCGCGAAAATTCATGTTATTCCAGACCCGAATGAATTCAGAGATCAACGCCAAATTGGCTGATTCCACCCCCACCGTCATGCTTCGCTACATTCTGCCTTTCTTTGCCCAACCCCGGAATTTGGGTTGCCTCAACCACAACTAAAAAAAGGGATCACTCAATTTACCCAACATAACAAAACAAACCGAAACTCAATTCCAACTCTCTTCAGATAAAAATGGAAACAAGATTTTAAGATAACAAATGAAGAAAAAGCCGAGGGGGGAAGAAAAAGATTCTACATAATACAGACCAATACAGCTAACAACAACAACAACAACAACTACCCAGTATAGTCCCACAAAATGGGGTCTGGGGAGCGTAATATGTAGACGGGCCTTACCCCTACCCGAAAGGGCAGAGAGGCTTTTTCCAATCGACCCTCGGCTCAGTGAAGGAAAGGAAAAAACAAAAACAATTAGTATCTCCAGCAGAAACAACGTAAATAATTATCTAAATAAGAACCATAAATAAAATAGCATGCAATAATATCATACAGTAACTACCATAAATAACTACCATAAGGGAGACACAATCCAATACACAATCATCCAATACACAATCCAATGCAGACCAATACAGCTGACTGAAACAAATGCAGCAAATAGGTCACTGCAGATTTCCTGAAGGGCTATTCTTTCTACATTAATCAGGGCCCCTAAACAAAGCAATAGGAAATATCATGGACGATCATTGGAAGTTGAGCACCATAAAGCTGTGAATGGAGTAGTGCAAAAGAGATAACTACA
Organism: Nicotiana benthamiana; assembly: GCA_034376525.1. NCBI lineage: Eukaryota > Viridiplantae > Streptophyta > Magnoliopsida > Solanales > Solanaceae > Nicotiana > Nicotiana benthamiana. The sequence continues at coordinate 9,332,154 of CM067325.1, forward strand.
ATATAATCTTTCCTAAAATGTAAAGAAAAACAGCCGGTCAGTAGAAGTCTAGGACAAGAACCAACAGAACTATATTCGCAAAGTACATAGGATAACTGCTGCACAGTTACAACTAAGATGTCAATAGTGTTGACGATATTTTGCAAGTTTACACACATGATGCCTGAAAAAGAATTCTATTTACAAAGACTGTTTATATTATATGAATTCAATGATGCAGTTCTATTATATCTGCAAGAATGCCAGACATGAACCTTTTTGAGTAAAATGCCAGACATGAACCTTTTTGAGTAAAATGCCAGGCATGGACCTTTTTCAACCTTTACCTGCATACAAGCTGCAGCTTCGAGAGTTGCCCCCCTAACAACTATCAAATTGGGTATTCACAGATTATGTATTGAGTTATTGACATCTTGTAGACCAATCAATATTGCAAAGGCAAAACAAACAAGGATCATGATGAAAGATGTATCTGCAAATCATTAATCTATGATTGCAATCACCGAAGATCAATGACGTCGAACTTCAATTTAGAATCCATATAGACATCTGTACAATGCTTATAAATTGGGCTACCATCAGGAGGGGGGTCATGCGGATGAAAACCACGCCTCGGACATTGTCGTATAACTGTCATACCACCCGGGTTCGTCAACCGGAATATTCCATGAGTTCTAGGATTAGAATACCACGGATTAGTTAGATGTACATTAAATAGGCATAGAAGGGAAGATTGTCATTTCCCACTTTCATCCATGTACCAAAAGTAACCTAAAAAGGAATTACACGAAGAGCAAAATCTACTTCACCAGAGAATGAGGCTACTTTACCTTGAACTGTCTCTTGGGGCCATTACAATTGCAATAGCTTCAGGCAACATGATCTGTTTAATCAGTTGTAAAGGAAATAAGTGAATCTAGATCAGGGATGAAATCATATCATCAACAATAAAATGGTATGTAATAGGTTAAACATAAATCCAGGTGTGATAGGCCATGTAAACATTTGCCTCAGTCTTTTCTTCTTATCAGTAAAACAATAAGATACGCATATTCCCCTCAGTCTTCATAGACAAACGAGAGATATCCCGGTTGGGGAGTAAAGAATTCAAGTACACAAACCTGATATGAGTACTGGGTATGAACATCAATGGATGACATGAAACATGATTGCGTTGGATGTGTCTGTAAAACAACGGAAAGTAAAGAGTCATTACATGAATTTTATTGTATCATGGAGTATAAACTATTCAAGGTTTTTTTGAATTACAATACCTTAAAAAAGTTAGTGGAACAGATTGTAAAATAACTTGTAGAAGGTACACGACAACATTACAAAGTATATCACTGTTATGACTCAATAAACTACAATGAGTATGCTAGGTGTTCTAATAGTGTTACTTGATCGTTCTTTCTACATATTTTCTTACAGAAGCATAGCAAGCTTCACCAGATCACAGAAACTGAAAGCTGACCTGGTACAATAGTCTATATTAAGATGACAGCTCAATTCAGAAGTAATTTATCAAGGACTAGGATCCTCACAAAATACACTTACATGAATCCACCCAAGAGGAAACAGTGATTGCTTATCTTGAACCTCAAATATTTCCTCCTCATTTGTAGTTTGACACTGCTCAGAAAGAATTCGATCAGAATACTTTCCAGGAAACCCCTCCAAAGAACAGTACGAGGAGAGTTTTTTCTTAATGAATAATATAAAGGACTCTCACTCACCGAATCTGATGTCGATTCCTGCTTGGGAATGATGAGAGCTGTGACATAAAATCTTCGGTTTTTCTGAAACAAGCAATAGTGTGGATGATGATACAGCTACAAAGAGATTGAAACTGAAAACACAATGATAAGAGTTAAAGGGGCATACGAGTGATCCAGCAAGAACACCACAGGTTTCCAGATTTTTGCTAGTATTGGACTTGGCTAGCTTCATGAATGCATCCATCAGAGATGTTGACTACAAAATGAAAATAGGTAGACGTATTCAACAATGTAAGACAAAAGAAAAAATGATAAGGAACTGGACAACCAAAAGCTGAATAGTAAAATGTAGAAAACTCTTACAATGTGCAATTGCAATGGGTCTTCAGAGCAGATTAGGCCATCAGGTGATGATTTAACCAATCCACATTCCACCTCATCGACTGGAGATGATGCAGGAGGCATCAAATCTTGTACCTCTGCAAGAACAGGTGGAGGAGACGGTTGTCTAATGATTTCTGATTGTAGAGGGCTTTCTTCGGTATCAAAGGAAATCAATGAAGCAGGTTCTTCAAGACGCAGCACTGGCTTGTCACTATCTACCGGTAACGTCGATTCAGGACATGGTTTTCCACATTCTGAACTGACGTCATCCTTTCTATCCAAGGATTCATTTTCCAGAGGCTGCAGGAGCCTGTTTTCCCTTCAAGGATTAAGAAAGTATACTCAAAACTCAAATGTGACCACACTGGCAGAATAAATTTATACCAAAAACAAATTTATCTGTTAGTAGCTCAGGACTGTATTAAAGCCCTAAACATGTCATCACAAATATGTTTGCAACAGCTATAAATTTTGCACATAAAACATATTGAAAATAAATCAACAATTAAGAACCTCACCTGGGGATTAGAACAGGAGTGAAGTCAATATTACTTGGATAAGACACCTGCATTTAAGAACAGAAGTATTTCTACAGTTAGACTTATAGTCCTTATCATTCCTGGGAATCGTTTGTCAGGACTCCTGACTCCAAATCTATGCCTATCCCGTCCCCAGTGGCTTCACTTATGTCTAATTACCTATGATCATAGACCAGATAACGAAGAAAGAGAACAGAGAACTAAAATAGAGAAAAAGAGTGTGATGAAAGCATAATAGCCTCAGGCAAATTGCTTAGCACAAAGAGCACACGGCTCAATGCACAACCGTTCCCACCCAGATTTAACGAAGAAAAAGGACTGCCATGATAACATCCCCCCCCCTCCCCCCCCCCCCCTAAGCGGCTCCAATATGGCAGTTCTGTGTCCTACTGAAGAGAATACAAAGCTACCATCTCTATTGTCATATTTAGCTCTTTTTTTGCGGTAACCCCTCTAGTGGTGCATCCTTTGAGGTTAGGATCACTGAGAGGGTTAAAGAATTTGGCACTGTTAAGTCCAAGAGCAGAAAATTCACAAATATGAGTCCTCAACCCGGTAAATTGCTCCTACTGGTATTCACTCAATCCATAGTTATCTTCATTGGGTCAGCGTACCAGTATAAGGTGCCCATCTTCCTGATAATTTATATAAATTATAAAAGGGGAATAGAACTCTTCACCCCTACCAAGGAGAGATTGAAAGTGGGTAGGGCACAAGGAAGATGAAGAAAGGCTGGAAATATGAGGAAATGAAAAAGTGTTGAGTTATCTGGGGCAGAAGGAATTGATGAAGGTGGCTGTGGTAGCTGGTTTTTCTCCAAATTTTTTGCTGACGAAGCATTATACGTCTCTCAAGCGTTGTTAAACTTGTGCCAGGATTTGGTCGCTTAGATGCATGAGAATGAATTAAGCATAAAAGAAATACGTGACTAGGACAGGACAACTGCATCTTGTTTATGAGTCAGAAATTCATGATCTCACTTACGAGGATTAAAATTGCATTTTACCATGTGAACAAATTTTAAAAAAAAACATCCTTCATACCCCTCTGTCACTAGCTGGAGGTTGCCACTGTCCTCGAAGTCCATTTGGACCCAGGATGGAATGTCTGGTCAGAGTTTCATCCTTTGGACGCGGCATAATAAGTGACCTAGAAAAGTAAACGAAAAAAAAAAGTAAATAAAGAAGAGTAACATTGAACAAATAGCTGACATCCAGCAAACGTAAGCTCATTTTCACCTTGACTAATGCATTCTACCTTGTCCATCATTGTTGTTAATCAACACATCATGCCAGCCTAGGAAGTGATGTTACTTGCAACTGCTGTACTATATGTTTTCAGTGTGTAGATTTGTGTTTGTTGCTTTTTATGGACAAGTTAAAGCTAATGTAATTACTTCTGGAATTTTTATCTAGCATGGCAATGCAAAATGTATCTTTATAATTCAATACTCAGGGCCTTATTAAAATAAAAGAAAATCATGATTTGTAGTTTCCAAGGAATAACAGCTAAAAAGACGTCTATCTCACACTAAAGTCTGTGGATGGTTCATTTATAAGCATTGCAAAATGAAGAGATTCCACGTGCAATATTCAAATTTAGTGAAAGCCGCAGACTAGGGCCAGAATTAAGCAACTACTCCATGCAATTAAAGTGCCTTGACCCCGCAAATTGCATCTAGCTATAAACTACAGAGTAGTTCTTATTGGAGAAACTTACAAATGGCGCATCTGCTCATTTACTGGCTTCACAAGCAAAAACTGCTGGGTTTTTGGAATTTGAGACACAAAATCTCGAACAACTGGCGGTGCTACCTGTGAGATGCAGAGACAACATCCATCAGAACAGACCATTAGCAGAAGCTGTACAATCAAACACCTCATCTCTATGGATCATGGTATCTATGGTTAAGAAGATCTTCAAGACAAAGCAATGGACTTACTGTAGAATTGAAACGACAAGGTCCAACTCAGACCCATGAATCTAGTGTTTCACTGTTTTGTTCACCACCTTTTACATTATCTTAAATAAAATATTCTAGGCAATTTAACACACCACAAATTTTCAACTTTAGGAAGACGAAACAACCTTTGGCTATGATGCACCAAACGTTTCCCAAAACTTAAAAGTTTTGTTTCTAGCAAGCTCCTTAGTGGAATTTTCTCGAAATAGACACCTTAGTGGAATAGCGTATCACTTTGGGAAGCTTAAAACAAATAGTTTCTTAACAATTCCAGTGCATCTCTTGATTTCTGGAGGACTCCACACTGGAAATCTATACACTTTCAAGAAAGTATGAAAGACAAATAGAACCCTCGAAACCAAATATGCACACATCACGACCAAATCTGAGGCAGCCAAACAAGAAAGCTTGAACAAAATGGCACCTAATAAATAGCATGTACGTGATGCATACCTTAGTTGTTCCAAAAGCCTTAGGGTTTTGCTTATTGGCTGGATAAAACTCTCCTGAGAATCCTAAAAGATTGTTTTGATGATGATTGTTCCCCTTATTCACTTGACATGTGCTTTTTCTATTTAGCTCCTCGAGTTTCTGTTGAACTATTGGCTTCAGTTGCTCAAGCTCAGCCACAGCATTTAGTAATCTCTTGAGATAAGACACAAAAAGTCAGATTAAGTGAATGGTTATACATGAACACTGAGGGCAGAATCAAAAGTCTACCTTTTTTAGATAAATTTTGTTGCTCTGCAGTGATGCTCGATAATCTCGATGGCATGGTATTGTCTCTGAGACCAAACTTAAACAGAAGAAAACAGCAATTCAAATACAAACTTCAGGGGTTCAGAAAGTATTTAGGACATACGAATCATCAGAATCACTTTTTAATTCAATCTACAGGCCCTAGTTTAAATAAAAATTAAACTTAAAACTTAGGGTTAATTACATGGCCCTAAATTGATGTTACTCTATCAGACGTAACCCATCTTTAAGTTGAATTGGAAAACCTCACACATTTCAAAGTTTCGAGTAGCCAAAATCTTTTTCTCCATATAAATTACCTTACCAGCTCACTGGATAAGAATGTGCGTTCAAAACGAATTAAAAAAAATCAAATAATACTAACAAACCTTTAAAACTCATTTTTGACAAATCTGGTTAATCAAAGCAATTTTGGAAAACTCAATTTAGATAAAGTATTTTTGTATGCTTCTCTGTACCTTAAGTTAGCAAGTGATTAGGAAAAAAACACTTTGAGGTATCTGCAACTAACAAATTTGTTTCTTAGGAGATAATACTATTATCCAATAGGGCAGCTTGGTCAACTCTGTAGTAAAAAGAAAAAGGTTTGGCTACTCAAAGCTTGAAATAAGGGAGGACTTCTAACATTTCAAAGCCACATCAGAAATTAAGCATAACGAATAATAAGCTCAGTGCAAGCTTCTGACATTAACCTGAAACAAAATATAGCTTTGGGTCATTTGACTTCCCTTCTCACCTTGAGAATCTAAGAAGCATGACATATAAATCTATGATGTCGCCCTCTGTGCGGAAAATGTCAGCCTACAATATGGAAATATATTGTTTCCTGCAATATCAGTCTAGAGAATAAAGAGGTATTTGGATTCAAACAGAAAGTTACAACATAAACAATTACTACCTAATAGCAAAGCACACTAGTATAGAAAGATATTCGATGGACGACAAGAGTCATAAAATGAGTTAAAAGTTACGAATCATTGGCATATCAAAACATAAGTACAACAGACAAAAGTGCACCACCAAACAAGTACCATGCTATAGTTGAGAAATATGAAGAATGCAAAGAAGAGGCTCTCGAGTAATAACAAGGGATAGCAAACTGTTTTCTACAACAGTACGGCAGGTCGATCAAATCAAAGGGATTAATTTTTGGCTAGCAGAGATGAATTAGCAAGGGTTTTTCAGATAAAGAAAGCACAAGCAGCATACAGATGTGATTGTTAATTTTTTTTTTTTTTTTTGAAAAGGAATAGATGTGATAGTTATTGGAAAAAGTATAAGCAATTATCCTAAGGAGATATGGACTTCAATAATATGGTAATGTCACTGTATAGTGTATATCAATATCCCAGCTTAAAACTAGCTACTGCAGCTGTTTAGCACTCAAGCAACATTATGACACCCATGATTGACAATTCCTCTGTACTATACAGTAAATTTAGGAATCGAATCTATACCAAACAAGAGTATAAATAGAGTAAGGGAGTCCCCTGTGCTATTTGACTTGGAATAGGGTCAGAACAAACCCAAGAATTAACCTTGATGCAAAGCCAGCATTGGACCTATGCAACCTATGCACCTGGCCTAAGAAATGAGCATGTGTTGCCCTAACTACATCAAAGTGGAAGAGTTACATTTGCTCTACTAGGCTATTTCAAGTTTTCAACAAAATATGAACCATCCAACCACCTAAAATTACCATTCCATTCTTTGGTTCACCAATTATTTGTTTCAGCTACAAAACATTATAAGCAGGGTAGAAGTTAATGGTGAACTCTTGATACTGGACCTACTGGTAATCCTAGAGATAAAAAAATATTGTTTCTGAAGTATGGCATTCTGCTCACTACTAATTTCCAATTAAGGATAATATAATGATGATTATAACAACGACAACAATAACAAAAATCTATCTAGTTATCCAATGAAAACCCTACAGCCGCCAATAATTTTCAGTATGTCTATAAACCAAGTATGTGAGGGAGGCGGCAAGAGAGGTACTAGGGATATTGAAGGGCTTTTCTGGCCGGCACCAAGGCGACTTGTGGTCGAATGACGTGGTCCAAGGTAAAGTGGAGGCGAAGAAGGTAGCGTACGCGAAGTTAGCGGGAGCACAAGTGAGGAGGAGAGGAGAGCGAATAAAGAGAGGTACAAGGTGGCTAGGAAGGAACCAAAGCTGGCGGTCACGGAGGCTAAGAATGCAGAGTTTGGTCGCCTATACGAGGAATTGGGGGAGAAAGGCAGGGATAGGAAGTTGTTTCGGCTGGCAAAAGCGAGGGAGAGGAAGACCCGGGATCTAGACCAAGTAAGGTGTATTAAAGACGAGGATGGTAGAGTATTGACGGGAAAGTCCCAGATTAAGCAGAGATGGCAGACGTACTTCTGAGGCCTTCTAAACGAGGAGGGGAAGCGGGATATAACGCTAGGGGACTTGGGGCATTCGGAGAGTCTCCGAGATTTTACATATTGTAGGCGCATTAAGGTGGAGGAGGTCGTGGAGGCTTTGCATAAGACGAGTAGGGGTAGAGCGACTGGGCTAGATGAAATTCCGGTTGAGTTTTGGAAGTGTGTGGGTAGAGCAGGATTGGAGTAGTTGACGGGGTTGTTCAATGTAATTTTTAGGACGAAAAGGATGCCAGAGGAGGAACAAAGGAGATATCCAGTGTTGTAATAATTATAGGGGTATCAAGTTACTAAGCCATACCATGAAAGTCTGGGAGAGGGTGGTGGATGTGAGGGTGAGGAAGATAGCGTCTGTATCCGACAATCAATTTGGGTTCATGCTGGTCGTTCCACTACGGAAGCTATCCACCTTATTAGGAGGCTGCTGGAACAGTACAGGGATAAGAAGAAGGACCTGCACATGGTATTTATTGACTTGGAGAAAGCGTGTGCCAAGGTCCCTAGGGAGGTGCTCTGGAGATGTCTTGAGGCAAAGGGCGCGCTTGTGGCCTACATAAGAGCAATCAAGGACATATATGATGGAGCTAAGACTAAGGTTAGGACTGTGAGAGGCGACTCAGAGCATTTCCCGATTGTTATGGGATCACACCAAGATCTGTGCTTAGCTCGTTCTTATTTGCCTTGGTGATGGATGCATTGACACACCATATTCAAGGGGATGTGCCATGGTGTATGTTATTTGCTGATGACATAGTTCGAATTAATGAGACAAGGGTTGGTGTTAATGAGAGGTTGGAGGTTTGGAGGCAGATCCTCGAGTCTAAGGGTTTCAAATTGAGCAAGTCTAAGACAGTACCTGGAGTGCAAGTTTAGTACTGAGTCGACGGAAGTAGGCAGGGACGTGAGGCTTGGATCTCAGGTCATCCCTAAGAGAGATAACTTCAAGTATCTTGGGCCAATGATTCAGGGGGACAGAGAGATCAACAAGGACGTCACCCACCGTATAAGAGCGGGCTGGACGAAATGGAGGCTTGCATCTGGAGTCTCGTGTGACAAGAAAGTGCCAGCGATACTCAAAGGTAAGTTTTATAGAGCTGTGGTTTAACCGACCATGTTGTATGGGGTAGACTGTTGGCCGGTTAAGAACTCTCATATCCAGAGGATGAAGGTAGCAGAGATGAGGATGCTAAGGTGGATGTGGGAGCGCACTAGGATAGAGAAGATTACGAATGGCGATATTCGAAAAAAGGTGGGTGTGGCCCCTGTGGATGACAAGACGCGGGAAGCGAGACGCAGATAATTCGGGCACGTTCGGAGGAGAAGTCTTGATGCTCTGGTGAGTAGGTGTGAGTGGTTAGCCGTGGTGGGTACGAGAAGAGGTAGAGGGAGGCCTAAGAAGTATTGAGAATAGGTGATCAGGCAGGACATGGTTCGACTGCAGTTTTCCGAGGACATGACCTTTGATAGGAAAGTCTAAATGTCAAGCATTAGGGTCGTAGGTTAGGTGGGTAGTTGAGCTTTCCTTACTTCATATCAGGGGTGAGGCGGAGTTAGATTAGAGTTGATCTTAGATAGCTTGCAGTTTATGTTGAATCCGCACTATTTACTAGTAACTTGCTGTCCCCATGGAGGACAAGATGCGGGAAGCAAGACTCAGATGGTTCGGGCACATTTAGAGAAGGAGCACTGATGCACCGATGAGAAGGCGTGAGCGACTAGCTGTGGTGGGCACGAGGAGAGGAAGACCAAAAAAGTATTGGGGAGAGATGATCAGGCAGGATATGGTGCGACTTAGGATTACTGAGGACATGGCCCTTGATGGATAATTGTGGAGGTCGAGCATTAAGGTTGTAGGTTAGGTGGAAGTTGTGGATATTTCTAAAGCGCACTAGAGTAAGACTAGCCAGTTAGGAGTAGTCTTACAATGCTACTGATCAGCTATTAATGCAGGGCTTTATCTGCTAGATATTAGTATACCTTTCATCCTTATCCTTTTCTTTTTCTCTTTCTTCTTCTTTTTCTTTTTCTTTTTCTTATATTGCTGTTATTTTGGTATTTTATGTTATGTCATGTATTTTATATTATTTTATTATGAGTCTATTGATAACACTAATATATCGTCTCTTGTTGCTTTCTTAAGCCGATGGTCTCCTGGAAACAGCATCTCTGCTCTTCGGGGTAGAGGTAAGGTCTGCGCACATATTACCCTCCCCATACCCTACTTATGGGATTATACTGGGTTATTGTTGTTGTTTATCTTAGATCGGGCCTTAGTTACTGGTTATTATTATTGTAGGTCATTTTTCTTTTGGTTGTTTTGCTTCTATTACTATTACGATTTCTACTGGAGTTACTAATAAATTGTCTTTTCCCATCCTTTTTTTTTCAGTCTTTCTGAGTCGAGGGTCTATTGAAAAAAGTCTCTCTGCCCTATTGGGTTAGGGGCAAGTTATGCATAAACATTAACCTCCCCAGACCCCACTTTGTGGATTTTACTTGGTAGTTGTGGTTATTGTTGTTGTATAAACCAAATATACGTTGAATGGAGACGTGAGTAATTCAAGTTTCAAGCTTAAGAGCTGTGCATACAATGATAAAACTTTGATCCTAGGACAGGCGATCTAAAATTCACAAACTTAGTTCACAATTCAAAAAAAAATGCAAATAAGGATAAAATTCATAAAGTAGGTAATAGAAAAAGGAAGACCTGTTTGAGGACATTATCAGCGATCCGATAGTAAATTCTCAGAGAGATTCGATTATCTATATCGAGTTTCTTCGTACGCGCCGCGATGTTGATTTGACCAGAAGACGATCGCGTCATCATATTGAACAACTCGTAGAATTCCTTTTCTTTATTTCTGGTTTCTTAGCATTCAATTGAGGCCGATCGTAATCTTTGATCGGACATAGAGAATTGAGTCTCCAATGGCTGCTCGTGCTTGGAAGAGAAAAACAGAGATTGGGGAAGGGACGGGCGAGTAGAACAAGAAGGTCATTCAACAATCAAACGGGGGCAAATGTGGAATGATGTTAATTACTAGGGCTCGTTTCGCTGCACAAACATGTTGTTTGGGGAACACTAAAAAGTGAGATTTGGCCTACTCAAATATATTTGTTTCCATTTAATGTCCAATAAATACTTTAGAGCCCGACTAAATTCAGATTCATATGAAATAAAAATAGTATCTAACAAAACTAACTTTATACTCGTGGCTTGAATCCAAAAATTTTATTTAAGAATGAAAAAGTACTTTAAACTCCAGTGCAACTCGTTATTGGTGGTCCTCTCAATTTCACATTCTCTTCCTTCCATCTCAATGCTTATTCAGATTGTAACACTCATCCTATTTGGATATCATTAAAGATCCAAGTTTATTTAACTAAAGAATATTCTTAAAGTTTAAATATTATTTTGCGGTAATAGTCTCACACTGAGACCATTTGTCAGCATTGTCTTTTGCCACCCGGAGTTGGTTCTCCACCGATTCCAAATCCTCCTTCACAACTTCCTTATCCGAGGCCAGCCAATCCATTCTTCCCTTCCACACTTTGTTCTAGATCTTGACCTTGTCCATATCTATCCGTAGCTGACCGATCGAATCCATCTTCTGTTGAACCTGCGAAGTCGTATTGTTAGTCATCACGACTAGCTGCTAGTTCTTATCTTCAAATACCTTTACCTCTTCAACCAGGTCGACATGATCTCGTTTCAGGGTCGAGGCTTCCTTTTTGAGTTTTTTCCAGCTCGGCTTGGAGAATCAAGAGGTCCTTAAGGGCCTCATCATATTGCTCGCTCAGAAGCCTATACATTTATGTCTTCTAGACCTACTCCTTGAGCTCGAACTCAAGCTAGCTAGTTTCCAAGTTGTACCTGATGAAGCTCTCCTGATGAAACACTGAATCTTATAAAGCAATAGAACTAAGTAAAAGAATCAAAGGAGAACTTAAATGATTCATAAGGGGAGTTTGAAGGTATTAGATCCTTTCCTGGTTCAATACATGTTGTGCCTCGTTGAAGAGACTCGATGTGCCTACCTCATTCATCTTTGTCTGGTCTTTCTCGGTTACTAGGCATCATAGGTAGCTGACTATGCCTACCAGAGCGGACATGACTCGAGAATTCGCTAGAACAGTGAGAACAACCGTCCTCTTACGCTCGGGGTCCATACTCGACACGTGAAATTGCTTTACCAATCCCGGGCTCAAACTCGGCCCGCCAGCTCCTGAGAACACGTCCTTCTTCGAGATCTCCAGGTGACCCGGCCTGGAGAAATCTTCTAATGTGAATATATCCATGTCATCGAAGAAGAATTCGAGAGGGTCTTCTGCACCTTGTGCTCCTTCACTTAATTTTTCTTTGCCCTCTTGGGCCTCTTCGAGCATGGACTCGATATAGGAGGCCGTCTCGATGATATTGAAACACACTGGTTGCTTTCTTCAGGACAGGAACAGTCTCTTGGCAAGTATCAACCTCCATCTCCACTTTGGTCTTTTCAACCGGATGGGGATCGGCCTCGTGGCCCCCCCTTCCCGGTTGTCACCTGCTGCACGGCAGGGGTCGATCCATATGTGATGAAGATGTCATCTTATTCGGAATCGTCCCTGAGCCGATAAAGTAATTCAGGGTCTAATACCCTTGACTTGGTATTCTTCTTGGACTTACAATCCCGGGTGGCTGCCCTTTTCTATGTTATCATCTCGGGATGAGGGGAACCTGAGGAATTTCTCTTTTTCTTCTCCTCCTCCTTTGAGGCAGCCTCGAGCTGTCTAGAGATGGAGGGTTCAACAACAAATGCGGATCTTCATCCTTATCAAGCAGCCTAAGTTCAGTGGTCTTAGGCAAACCTACAAAAAAGGGAGAAGTTAACACTATGTAAGTTAAAAGCAGGATGATAACAATTTTGGGTACCTCACCATGAGAACGGGCCTTCCATTTGCCTTTCGAGAGCTTGCCCTAGCACCCTCGGAGTAAGGCATCTGCTCATAAATCCCCTTGAACCACTATTTGAATCAAGGGATTGCATCTGGAACTCAGGAAACGATTGCACGACCACGAGCACAAATTATGAGAAAAAGAAATAGAAGGGTAGGAATACCCAAGGGAGACAATACTTACAAAATACATTCCACTTCTCATGAAACGGAAGAAACTCAGGGTAACTAGGTCTTCGGTCTTCATCCAAATGAATCGCCCCTGGCAGTCTCGATCTCGGTCCTCGTCAATGCTCGAGAAAGGAGCCTTGCATGCTCGGCAGGTAAGCTTGACCAGTCCCCTTCGAAAGATTCGGGGGATGTATAAACAGAATAGATGGTCGAAGATGAATAGGCAAGACTCACTGTTGTTCACTAAGTAACGCAAGAGGATTACGATCCTCTAGAATGAGTGGATTTGCCCGAGACAAACCGGAATCTCTCACAGAATGCAAGAACTACGGTATCCATAGAGGCAAGCGTAAAGGGGTAACACTCATATACCCCTTCACGTGAGTGGTTATATTATCATAAGGTCCTGGGATAACTACGAATTTACCCTCCCACTTATACTCCGTTGGGACTACGGGACAGAGCATTTGTATCTCGATGCTTCCTCACCCCGGTCTTGTTGGCTAGAGGCCTTCTCGAACTTAAAGTCATCCCCTATCGAACAACCCCCGGGTTTAAAACTTTTCATGGGGAGCTTTGGGGCCACTTCGGGGGAAACTGATAACTAGGGATTTTTACGTATATTATACTCCTTCCTTACCCTTTGATAAAATATTCACACAAAATAGTCCCAAAAGGCTCACAAGTTGTGCTTTATTGCAGGTTTGATCAACAAAGTAACAAAATGTCAAAGATGGGCTAAAAATGAGTGAAACTTGCACAAGTTCCAAAAACAAGGCAAGCTTAGACAGAATAGGCCCTCAGTACAGCCAAACACCACTTTGTGTGGTCTGCATTGGGAGATTAAGAGAGGTGGAATTTTATTCTGTGCGATCCGCAGAGCAAAGATTTGCAAAATGAAGATTCCAAGCCAATGCGGCTCGCAGTCGAGTTTGTGCGGACCGCACTAGAAGCCTCCACGGCCGCAGTCTATTCTGTGTGGTTCACGGAGCCCTTCAAAGAGTGAAATTTTGAAGGCCAAAGCCCAGTACTGACCGCGGTCCATTTTGTGCGGTCCGCAGTAACCCCGCAGGGGCATTTTTGTCCAGATTTTTTAGCTTAGCATAAATAGATTCTTTTTCCATTTTTAGGGTGTCAGATATTGTAATACTTCAGCTGCATTCGTGGGTCGACTTTTCTTAGCCATTTTGGGCATTTTTACTTACTTTTCATCATTGAATCTTTGTATTTAAATTAGCAATTAATTAATATATGTTTATCTTCATCTATTTCCAGTTTTTCTTCTTTAAATATGATAAGCTAGACCCCATAGCTAGGGTTGTGGCTTAACCCTAATGTGAGTAATTGATGAGTCTTGTATTTTTGGGCTAAATTGATTATGGGTGTTCGGTATTTGGATGAATTTCATGGTGAATTTTTGAATTAGTGGTTGCAAACACTAGTTTGTATTTAGTTGACTAGGGTTTCTCTTGAAAAAGAGGGCCTAAGTCTCCGAAATTGATCCAACAAGGAATTGGGGCGTACTCAAGAGATTGATAGCCCCAATTAAAGGGTTAAACCTCGAGAGAGTAATACCCAACTTGAACCTTAGTTGTTTGTGCAAATTTGCATACCCAATTAGTCTTGAGAAAGTCAATTGGGCAAAATCACTTGAACCACCGAGAGGCATAAAGTGGGTAAATTAGTGCAACAGCTATATCATATTCCCCAAATATGTCAAATATGCCTTAGATTCAAGTACACGTCAAATGACCACCTAGCGGAAGTCACTACCCTAGTATCCTTTAAACCATTAGATACAACTTACAATATTTAACTCTTAGCTTAATTTACAATTTGTAGCTTGATTAAAGTAAAATTATAAAGAAAACCACAAAAATAATGAGAAATGTAATTAAGAATACATACACAACTCTAAACTAGATAGATACTCGATTCCAATTCTAGCTCTATGTGGATTCGATCCCAACCTAAATTCGGGTAAAAGTTATTGCGACCCTCTCTTGCTACTAATCAGTAGTGCGCAGTTGGCAACGATCGCTTTTTGATGTCGTTGCTGGGGAGCTAACGATTTTGGCCATCCATTTAGTTAGTTTGTGTGTTGTTGTTCTTTCTTTCTTTGTTACTAATTTTTGTGCGTCAATTATCCAGGTACAAAATGGCTATACATGCTAATGACCCTCTTTGAAATGTGCTTGCTAGGGAGGAGGTTGATGATATTGGAGAGGATGAGGTGCCTCTTGTACCTCCTGGACCACGACGAGGCCGGCAGGCCAATGCTAATGAAAACGTCCCAGACCCTCCTCCGCCACCTCCAAGAGCAATTCCTTGGGTGCTACCGAACCAAGGCTATGCAAAAGTGCTATTGTCCCACCCAGAATTCGGGCGAGCAATTTTCAGATAACCAATGTGATGTTGACCTTACTTTAGCAACATGGGTATTTCACGGGCGCTGCGGATCAAAATACCTACAAACATCTCAGGGGGTTCGTGGATACATGTTGGGGGAGCAAGCAGACGAATGTGCCCGAGGATGCTCTTAGGTTGAGGCTTTTCCCATTCTCACTTTGGGGGAAAGCATTGGATTGGCTCGAGAGACTTCCCAACCATCCCATCACAACTTGGGATGAGTTGGAGGATAAGTTTACTGCTAAAGTTTTCTCATTCGGGCACATGGCGACACTTGGAGATGAGATATTGGCTTTCAAGCAAGAGCCCTTATAACCTTTGCATGAGATTTAGGAGTGGTATAGAACGATGGTGAAAGAATGCCCCAATAATGACATGACAGATAATATTACAACAAACTTCCTGTCGGGTCCTCAATACTACAAATCAATGCATAGTGAACCAATTGGCCGGGGATAATTTTATGAAATTGATATATGATGAAGCTCATGCCGTTCTTGATGAGATGGCAGATACATCCTACGCATGGCAAAGTAGAGCCAATGTTCCTCAAGGTGAACCTACGGTGATTCATTTGCATAAGGAGTTACATGACCATGGGCAAGTTATAGCGACATTGACGACTACCATGAACCAATTGGCTAAGGCACAGTTTCAACAAGTCCAAAATCCTCACCAAGTGAATGCCATGAAGGGTGTTTATATGCTTGTCAACAAGAGAAGTCAAAATAGGTAACAAAATAAAAGGAATTCTAAGCAATTTGACGATGATAGGAAGGGTTTCAAAATTGTGGCTATGATGAGCAAAATGAAGAGGTACAATATGTGAACAACTTTCAAAACCAACGGGGCAACTTTTCAAACCAACAACAGTGGAGACCCCAAGGCAATTGGGGCAATCAACAACAAAACATTGGTAATTGGGGGAACAACAACCACAATAACAACTGGGGCAATCAGAACAACAATCAAGGAAGCCAAGGGAACTAGAATGGTAATAACAACAATTAGGGTGGCCTCAATAATCAAGGTGGATGGAATAATGGGAACCAAGAAAACCGGGGGCAAGGCTTTCAAAGGCCCCTAATGTACCAACAACCGAATAATCCACCCTCATTCCCTTCTCAAGGTTCTAATTCTTCTAGCAATGATATAGGTAGAATTGAAATGATGTTCGAACAAATGATGAAGAAGAATGAGAATTCGGATGATTAATTGTCTTCTCACAATACTTCCATTCGAAATTTGGAGGTGCAACTAGGCCAAACCTCTCAATCATTGAATACCCGCCCGAAGGGTTCTCTACCAAGTGATACGATAGTGAACCCAAAAAGCGAAAACAATCATGTCATGGCGGTTACAACAAAAAGTGGGAGAGGTGGTGGTATGAATGCCTCGAAACAAAAGCAAGTTGTGGATGATGATGTTGAGTTGCAAGAAGAGGAAATCCTTTGGTAGTTGAAGATTCGGTTTATGACAATGTGAAAAATGAAGTAAGGATTGACATTAATGATGCTGAGGTGGAAACTCAGGATGCCGTGAACCCGTCTAAGGAACACATGATTGACATGCCGGAGCCGGTCGTGCCAAAAGTCAAGGCACCCTTGCCTAGACCACCTCCACCTAATCCTCAAAGGCTAGCCAAGAAGAAAAATGATAATCAGTTTAAAAAGTTCATAGACATGATGAAAAGCTTATCCATCAATGTGCCTTTGATACAGGCTTTGGAGCAAATGCCTGGCTATGCCAAATTCATGAATGATTTGGTGACCAATAAAAGATCCATGGATTGTGAAACTATCAAGATGACCCACCAAGTTAGTACTATAGTACATTCAATGGCTCAAAAGTTAGAGGATCCCGGTGCTTTCACCATCCCTAACACTATTGGGAGTGTGAACTTTACTAAGGCTTTATGTGATCTAGGGGAAAATATCAATTTGATTCCCTACTCAGTTTTCAAGACTTTGGGTATCGGGCCACCACGACCAACTTTCACGAGATAGCAAATGGCAGATAGATCAATGAAGCAACCTTTAGGTATTGTTGATGATGTGCTTGTCCGGGTGGACAAATTTATCTTGCCAGGGGATTTTGTGATATTGGATTAAGAGGTGGACTATGAAGTCCCGATAATATTGGGGAGACCTTTCCTTGCTACGGGAAAGGCTTTAGTTAATGTGGAAGCATGGGAACTCACTTTTAGGGTGGGTGATAAAAAGGTAGTATTTCATGTGTGCAAGTCTATGAAGCAGCCCAATTGTACCGAAGTGTGCTCATTTGTAGATTTAGTCACGGTTATAATAATTGATAATACAAGTGTTATGATTAATGTGGAGGACCCGTTGGAGGTCGTGTTGTTAAATTTTGATGTCAATGATGATGCGGGCCGAGTGGAGTTAGTGAATACTTTGCATGGAGTTGGCTCTTCTTCTTTTGAGCCTAGGAAGCTGTCCTTAGACCTTGAAAATAGAAAGACTCCCCCAACTAAGCCTTCAATTGGGAACCTCCGGTATTGGAGTTGAAGCCATTGCCTCCACACCTCAGGTATGAATTCTTAGACCCTATTCTACTCTACCAGTTATTCTTTACTCGTGTCTTACTAACTTGCAGGTAGACGCCATTTTGACGGTGTTAAAAATGAGGAAGAAGGCAGTTGGATGGACTTTGGCTGACATTCAGGGAATAAGCCCTGCACTTTGCATGCACAAGCTTATTTTGGAGGATGATTCCAAACCTTCCTTGGAGCATAAAAAAGGATTGAATGAGGCGATGCAAGAGGTGGTGAAAAAAGAGGTGATCAAGTTATTGGATGTCGGGGTTGTGTACCCCATTTCTAAGAGTGCTTGGACTTCTCCGATGCAATGTGTACCGAAGAAATGTGACATGACCGTGGTGACAAATTCTCATAATGAGAACAATCTTTTTCTTATTTTTATTGAAATTATTATCACAAAATTCTTTCATATATCTTTGTGAAGTTAAAATACATATTCAGTCCGGTACAAAGTCAATGTTATTAAAGCAACATAACAAATGCGTGATTCAAAATAATAGCTGGCCAACTCAAGATTTTAGAAATGTTTCTTTTGTACATGGAAAATAAATTTTTTTTTTTAGGTTAACCAAATTCTCCAAAAACTGTTCAATTTTTATAAAATATAATCCAACACAAAAGCAAAGGATTTCCCCCCCCTAAACTCTCTCCATGATGCATATTCATATTTTTCTTATTTTTCCTTAATGCCTTCGTTATATGCTTATCAGTATCTTATGGAATGGGCGATAAGAATTATTAATTCTTTTTTGAAACATATTCTTTCATACTAAGAAATTTAATTGAGTATTGGTTGATGTTTTCTGAGCGTCAATATGTGCATATACTTGCAATTCCAGTTCTATAATTTTGCAATCTCAATTGAAATACGTATGATTGCTTTATGTACTTTATAGTCGAGTTAATCTTTATCATTTGAAATCTAACTTGAATTAATTTGATTCAGATTTTTTTATTTCTCATGAGCACACCTAGTCATAAGATCATTTTCAACTAATCACATTACATTTTGGAAAAAAATAAATAAAGAAAGTACAAAAAGAGAACAAATATTTCATCTTGTAATAGTTTTGACTTCTATTCTAGTTACTGTGATACGAAAGAAAAAGTTATGAATACTGTCATAAAAATCAAGAATATAATTCTCTGTGTAATAAAATTGAAACAATGTTAACAAAAGGTTAAGGGCCTGTTTGGCCATAAAGAGAGATTTCGTTATTTGAATTTTTTTAATACTTTTTACGAAAACAGTGTTTAGCGAAGAGTATTTCAAATTTTCACTTGAAATTAAATTTCGAAATTTTTCGGAATTTGAAAAAGACCCAAAAGTTTTTATTTTTAAAAATTTTCACTTTAAAGCCCTCAAAAAAATTCAAAAACAGGTTCAAATTATATTAATATCCAAAAATAACTCTAATTTTCAAATATTATTTTCAACTTAATATTCTTTTTTATCTTTTTCCGAAATTTCACAATTCATATGTCCAAACGCTCACTTTCATGTAGGCTATAGCATGTACCCAAAGAAGGATTGCGTATTTACGTTAGGTTGGCGCCTAAATCACCAGTAAAAAAAAGGAAATAGTTTGGCGTAGTCTTTCATGGACCCACTATTTATTTTTCGATCCACGTAAAGAATGTGTTGATTCATTATGCCTTGTATAGTTTTGTTATACTAAATAGCCATGGTACCCTTTAATTTATATTAGGGCTACACACTTTCGATTTACCCTTTTGCCCCCAGCCATCACACAAACCACAATTCACCAAATAAATTCTTCATTTATTTTTTGTATTCATCATAATATCAAAGAATTAGGCAAATCCATTAAATTGGAGTGAAAATCTGCATTTTCAATTGACGTTTTTAAATTTAAAAAAATGGAGTCTTTTACTGAAAATTCAATTTCTCTAACCAATTCTTTTTGTTGTAATTGACAATCGATTTTTATATTAATCATCAAAAGAGAAAACATTA
Organism: Nicotiana benthamiana; assembly: GCA_034376525.1. NCBI lineage: Eukaryota > Viridiplantae > Streptophyta > Magnoliopsida > Solanales > Solanaceae > Nicotiana > Nicotiana benthamiana. Next base: position 9,351,970 of record CM067325.1, read on the forward strand.
CTTTTCCAATGTTAAAAAGCTTTATATTGCTTTGTATTAGTGCAAAGTGTTGTCTTTACGGCATAATTTGTGGACTAATAATAGTCGACGAATAGAGACAACAATGATCATCACGTTTTTGCTAATAAATTTTAATTTAGCCTCTTCAATATTTTTACTAAACGTGCTAAAATTTCAACCACAAATTCTTAATCACAATCTCAGCAAATTCTAACAGTAATTTGTATCAATTTTCAATAAATCATAAAATTTAATTTTTCGTTCTTCGAAAGCTTCAATCCAATAATAGTGAAATCTTATTTCTTCAATAAAATTCGCTCAAATATGTATTAAAACAACAATTTAAATATTACGAAATAACATCCTCCGATTTTCAGCACAAACAACTTCAATTTGTAGAACCCAAATTTGAAATCCTCCTTCTTTGACGTTCCTCTTCTCCTTCTTCTTCGTCTCCCCCCTTTTCCTTTGTCTTCTATCTTTTGTTATTTAGTTCCCCCTTCTGCTGCTTTTGGGTTGGGAGGTAATTTTGTTCAATTAATGTTCATTAAATCAAACTAAGGTTATTTATTTCAAGACTTTTCTTATCATGATCAAAAAATTAATAGTGACACCAAAATATCTTATTTTTGTCATTCATTTTAATGAAATTATGATTAGCCGGACTACTTTAATTAGATTACAATTGATAGCGCGAAACAACAACCATATATATATATATATATAAAACTCTAATTACTATCTTTTTCCCTTCTTCTACCGGCATTTAAAAGTTGTTCAGTATAACGGTAAATATCGATGCATTCTTTCTAATAGAATAGCGATATTTAGTTTTTAAATTATATGTTAGTGTCATTTGAAGTAAAATGTATGTAAAATGTTAAAAGAAGAAATTATATTCTAGGAATCATGTTGGAGAAGAGGTTGCCCGAAGATGTAAGCTCAACAACAACAATCAAATATAATTTTACTTAGTAAGGTTTGGAGATGGTAGTGTGTACACAGTGTAAGCTCAATAACAACAATCAAATATAATTTTATCTAGTAAGGTTTGGAGATGGTAGTGTGTACGCAGACCTTACTCCTATTATGAGGTAAAGAGACTGTCTCCAAATAGACCATGCACATCTTTTCCTCCAAAAACTTCTCACCTTGCTCCTGAAGAGAGTCAAACTCATAACTTTTTAATTAGAAGTGGAGGTTGCTTACTATCAGAACAACCCCTTATCGAAGATGTAAGCTCCATCGATTATAAAAGAATCCAATGAGTTGTTCATATAAAGAAAAATCGCTTATTAATAATACTAATATGCTACTTATTGTAAACTTGTTGATTAGTAATTCAATCTAATAAAGTCTTTGTTAATAAAATAATTATAGGTGTTTTAAGTAACAATCTTACCCTGACATTATGCAGCCAATATAACTAAGTTATACTGCCTAATTATGCTAAAGGACGAAATTGGATAGTTTGTCCCGTTTGAACGAAGGGATTTGGTCAGATGTACTTTAAATTTGGCCAAATAACCCGATTAACACTTTCATTTATGTGATTACTTATAGTTACTACCGTTTTAAGTAACAATCTTATAGTTGCTTAATTTTTTTTCTTTACATTTTTTCTTTCGGTTTTAAATTTAGTCTGACTGTTGCTGTCATTTCTTTTATATTTTCTAAATCAAGGGTCTTTCGGAAATAATTTCTCTGCCTTTTCAAACATAGGGGTAAGATATAAGCACACAGTAGTAGACATACGTGGTGGCAAGCGGGTTTAAATGAACACGCTTCATACAAAAATAATACTGTGTATATGTATAAATTACGATTAAAGTTGCGTAAACTCTGTGTAAATATTTTATTTGAGCCCACTTGACAATTACTACTTTACGGCTAAAGTTATGTATTTCTAAGATTGAACTTGCTTGTACAAAATTTTGAATCCGCGACTATACGCACATACTACCGAGTGTCGGCTTTTTGGATGAAGCCACTGAAGCCCAAGCTTTAGGCCCCCAACTTTAGTGGGTCTCACTTTTTACTAGGGGTGTTCAAAACCGATCTGAAACCGAAAATCGAACCGAACCGAAGCTTAATGACTTAATGGTAACGGCTTAACGGACGGAGAACGGATTGAATTTTTTTTATTAACGGCTTATCGGGTTGGGGGCGGATTATTCAATTTTCTTAACGGATAATCCGTTAACCCGTTAAGAATATATATATATATAATTTATTTTTACTTACATAATTATATATATTAAATATAAAAACTACAAACCTTAAAAATGAATAAGTATAAGTGTATAACAAAAATAATTACAAAAACAAACCATCCCCCACCATTTGTTCTGACTGGGTGAGACAGTGAGTAGAGCTGTATACTTGATGCCTCGTTCTAGTAACTGAATTAAGTTGAAAATTTGATGCATAATGACCATCTTCACAAGGTTAAGTTTGAGTGTGATCCTATTTTTTTAAAAAAGTACACTGTCTTAGTTATAGCTTTATTTTCTATCCATGTTGTAGAAGAAGTTAGTTAAGTAGTCATGCTCTTACTCAAAAATATTCTTTCAGACTCTTAGGATTTTTTTTTCACATCCAAACTGTTAGTAGTAGCATAATGAGCATCTGCTTGTTAGAGCTAAGGCTATATCCAGTTCCGGTTCTGGGTCTAATTGGGTCTGCGGTTCCGGTTCTGGCGGTTCTGAAGCCGTAACCGCTACCATACGGTTCCGGAACATTCCGGTTCCGGTTCTGGCGGTTCCGGTTTCGCGGTTCTGGCGGTTCCCGGCGGTTCTGATTATTTTTTGTTAAATTAATATCTTGCATAGTACTCATTAGTATATTGTAGAATATATTTTATATGGAGTACTATGTTATTAGTATAGTATATATTGTGTTTGGTAATTAGTATATATTGTGTATAAGTAGTGTATATTTTATATATAAGTAGTATATATTGTATATAAATAGTGTATATTGTGTTGTAGACTTGTAGTTAGTAATTAGTATAAATTTTATATAAGTAGTACATATTGATAAAAGAATCTTGTCATTAGTATTATGTGTTGTATGTTATATATTATATGTTATATAAATATTCAAGGATTGATATAGAAGTAAAGACAAAGAAATATTGAGATAAAAGATATTCAAGGATATGATAAAGAGCATATTTATTGACCAAAATGGCATATCTTTCTTAGTCTTCCTTCCCCCAATGAAATGAGCACAACATGGTACTAATACCACCATTAAAAGTAAAAAAAGCTAAAAGAAGACATCCCAATGTACAAGTTATATCACAATTTATGTATTATTTCTAACAAATCCCATAAAACCTTCAAAGTTTGGAGGTGGTTGTGTTGGCGGTGATGGAAATGAAGCTTGTTCATCACCACTTCCGGGTGAAGATGTTTCCTGAGCAAGTTCTGCTAGCATTTCTTCATAGCACTCATCTATTTCTGGTGTGATTCAGCTAGACCAAAGTTCCTTCGTTCTGCGCGGATCCAATCTCAAAAAAGCACTGATTTTTCCAAGCTGTCCCGCATCGACGCTCTGTGATCACCTATTTGTAGTCTTGCTTGACTAACTTGACTAAAGGCGCTCTCCGATGCAACAGTTGACGCTTGAATCGACAGAACATCCCGAGCCATCCTTGCAAGAACGGGAAAATGCTTTTCCCTTGCCTTCCACCAATCCAAAAGGTCGAAAGAGCCGTCTGGATTCTCATTCTCTAGTCCCTGCGATAAATAAACTTGAAGCTCATTTAGATGGGAAATTTCATCAAAATTTTCTCCTTGAGTACCCGTGAACTCCGTCCACGATTTAAGAGCTGTTAAGCTAGTAGCTCTTTTAGACGCCTGTGATGTGGATGAAGTTGGGGTTGGAATATTTGGCCTAGCATGCTCTAACGCCTGTTTATAAGCATTATAAACAGTTTGAGCATTCACTTTAATTGATGCTTTCGATCAGATAGTGTAGCCATTTCTACTTCTTCAAGATCTAAAGCTTGATAAATAGTAGAATACCAAAAGTGAGGACCTCCTAATTTCATAGTAGGATTTAGCATAGCAGACACACCAAATATAGGAGGGATTGGAAAAAAATATTTTTTAAACTTCTTTTTCATTTCAGTTATTGCATTTTCATAAATTTCCCCTCCCCCGTTAAAATCAACAAATAAATTAGCAAGTGCGGCAATATATACTAAACAGTTAGAAATAGTTGGATAATATTGGCCAGATAAAGCATTTGTAGCCACATGAAAATGTTCTAAAAAGTCTAAAAGAATTTTAACGTTACTCAATCTTGATTAGTTAGCATGTCATTATCTTCCTCCCCACAATCCAGAGAATTATAAGTAGCGTTAATTGGGTTTCTATATTCGTACGCCACTACTAAACTTTCATACATGTAGTTCCACCTAGTCGGGCAAGGTTTAGGAACCTTTCTTTCTCTAAGGCCATATTCGTTATATTTTTTATAATATTCTCTCAGTCTACTTCTACGGTTAGAATAAAAAAGCCAATTAAGAGCGAATTTAACCTTTTCAATTTCTATGTTTAAAATTCTCATACCATCACCAACAATTAAATGATAAATATGACATATGCATCTAATTTGGAAAATATTAGTAAAAGCTGGATTAAGTGTTCTAGTTAAAATACTTATTGCAGTAGTGTTGCTACTAGCGTTATCCATGAAAATTGACATTATTTTATCACTAAAATAAAAATATCTACATACATCTGAAACAGTGTTAGCAATAAACTTACCCGTGTGCCGTGAATTAATTATTCTATATGCAATAATGCGTTTTTGCATTGTCCAGTCTTCGTCTATCCAATGACTGGTTACGGTTAGATAATCACAATCATTATTACTTCTACCAATACCAGTTGTAATAGACATACGATTACTTATATGGGTAAATAAATAGCGCAAGTATTATTCATATTCATGCTTGTATTTATAAATGTCGACCTTAACTGTGGCGCGAGGCCAACCTTTATACGTCGGATTAAATACTCTTCTAATATAATGAATCCAAGCAGGATTAGAAGCAAAAGAATAAGGCAAACACATAACAATAATCATTTTAGCTAATTCTTCACGATCCTTATTTGGATCGTAATACAATATACCTCCAGTAACTGTGTTTATTCCTGGTTGAACTATATTTGAACCAGTACTTGGGTTAACTGTTGTATCAGGACTTGTCCTCCCCTCTTGTTGCACTTTCAATTGGAAATATCTAGCCTTATCGCTAGGGTGTAATTTTATATGTTTAACTAAACTACCTGTGCCGCTACGATCTCCAGTATACCTATGCACAAGTAATTTCCCACAAGATTTACATTTAGCCTTATTTTGTTCTCTTAGTTGAATAAAAAATTTCCAAACTAATGAAGTTTCTGAACGATTAGGAGGTTGTCTACTAAAAGTGGGAGTTTGTACGGATGGATTTTCCGGTTCATTAGGAGCCGGACTAGTAGGTGTATCATCTAATTCTACCGGAGCTTGGGTTTCGTTATCATCATCATCCTCATCCCTCTAAGATAGGTGCATTAGGATAAAGAATATTCATAATATCATCGTCTATTCTATCACCAACTGCTACATCATGTAGAAAATCAACATCGCTAAATTGAAAACACGGGTGATCACTATCAAGGATTCCGAAAGTTTCATTAGTATTTCTAGGTTGGCTACTACTTTGAACTTGTTTATCTTTTCTAGGTCGGGGAGCCGCGGGAGGGGTAGTATTTTGGCGACTGCTTTCACCGGTTTTAGATTTTCCTTTTCCGAACATATTTTTCAACAAAAATGCCATAATAATTATAATTAAGCAAAATAACAACACAAAAAAATATTCTGCACGTAAGAGTTGAAACGAGTTTACCGGATTGACGAACAACTTCTTGAAAATTGAAAATCGTTGAAATTGAACACTTGAAAACTTCAATTCAACAACTTCACAATGTTTCACGAATTTGCAACAATAAATTAAGCACTTGCACTAGAAAGATTGCAAGAGAGCTTGAGAGAGATTGATGAATTGGTGAATTAAAATGAAAGAATGAGGGGGTATTTATAGTTGAGAAATGGGAAATTGTGTAATTATATAAAGTTTGGGGTTAAATTAAAGTTTTGGGGCCCAATGGCTATTTTTTAAAATTCCAAACGGCTAATTTTGAAAAAGAGCCGTTTGGAAATTTTAATTTTTTTTTTTTAAATCGGACCGTTAGGGAACCGGTTCGGTTCCGATTCTGGCGGTTCCGGTTCCGTGGTTCCAACGGGTGGAACCGCTCCATCACGGTTCCGGGGAATCGCCGGAACCGGAACCGACAAAACCGCGGTTCCGGTTCGGAACCGTGAAATTTGCAGCCTTAGTTAGAGCTATTCAGTTAATTTTATATCGACAAGGTCGACAACAAATAGTGATTTCTTAACCTTTACAAGGTAAACTGAAATAAATCATCTCCTACTCTTTCTCACAGTATAGGACTGTATTTCTTTCAGTGTTTTTCATGTAATTGAAATAGGAAAAGAAGTAGAAATAGAACTGGACATTGGACAATGTAGTGTGTGGACAGAAAATGTGTACAATTTGCAATTGTCTTCTGCTTTTTACACTTTTAGTATTGTACAAGTATTGTAATTTGGTATAAGCTTTTCGATAACCCCCATAGGTATTAAACCGATAAACCGCCCGATAAGAGCTAACCCGATGCCAATCCGCCCGATATCTTATCGGGTGGCTAACGGATGAATACATTTAAAAGCCGATAATCGTTAAGCCAAACCGTTAAGAGTAAAAAGCCGCCCAATCCACTCGATGAACACCCCTACTTTTTACCTTATATTTTTTTAAAATTAAGTATTTTTACTCTTATTACATATCTTGGTAAAAGCTGTAAACAAAAATATCTATATTTTTTAAAATTAGGCCCCTAGCATCTAAATGCAAAATTTATGAAATGAATCAAATGATTATGTCTTTTCCTTGTTAAATATATTTAAATTTTTCCACTCTATGTTACAACTATTTTTTCATTCGTGCCTCCAAAAGATTCGATTCTTATGTAATTTTTGGCTATCAAGCTAAAGCCTACGAAAAGTATATTGTAAAGCAATAAATATTTTTTTCACGTCAAGTTAATGAATCAGGTTCTTCTATTCCAACTTTTTAGTATTAGTTTTCATGTAACGTTTGTTTTTCTTGATGTTTCAATACGTATGCATATATTATCCTTTTAGTATTTATCAAAATTTAAATATGTCAAATAAAAAGTATGAATCCAATTATTCAAACTTAAGGGGAAAAAAGTTGAATCGCTAATACAATCTAAAAAAAAAGAAGACGATAATAGTTTAGTCGTTATACTCAATAAGATAAAAAGACTTGATTCGTTTTCAAATACTTATATTGTTTATAAAATAATAATACTAGTTCATGTAACAATTGCTTTTGGCCGCCCTCGACTAGAAACTAGAAACTTGAAATACGTTTTTAAAAACTAAATTTAATAAAATCTTACTTAAAATCAACCAAGGCGCAAGAAAGATTGAATGGATTATCTATATTACCAATTGATTATTAGACAAATTTATATTAAAAAATTATTCATAATTTTGCATCTCAAAAAGGTAGAAAATTAGATTTTAAATAGACTATAGTACATATGATTTTTCTTTTGAAAAATCTATTAAAGGTCTCTTATGCTAGATTGGCTTTAGACCTCCAATAATGTTGAGCCGTTTCTGATACTACCCTACCAAATCTTACTTGTAGGATTATATTGAATTTTTTTGTTATTGTTGCTGTTGTTGATTTTGATAATCTGCTATTTTATTCTACGGGTTTTGAAATTTTGATAATATTCAAATGGCAGAATCACCTACTTTCTCTGCAATATTGTTCTTGTTCTTGTATTATTTTATAACACGTTATCAGCACGAAGCTCTACTATCTCAAGAATCTCTTTGAGAAAATTAAGGTATTTTTTTTCTTTTCTCCTCCTAATTTTGTTTTAATTATGTCTGACATTATGAAAAGAAAGTTCGTTGCCCTTGAAATTTCGGGCAAGAACTACATGACATGGGTGTTGGATGCTGAAATCCATTTGGATGCAATGGGTATTTGAGACGCCATTAAAGACAGAGATAATGCATCCACCCAAGAGTGTGCTAAGGCCTTGATTTTCTTGCGCCATCACCTTGATGAAGGTTTGAAAATTGAATATCTCACAGTCAAAGATCCACTTATCTTGTGGAATGGCTTAAAGGAGAGATATGACAACTTAAAGTTGGTCGCTCTGCCACAAGCACGATATGATTGGGCTCATCTGAGGCTCCAAGACTTTAAGTCTGTTTCTGAATATAATTCTGCAATGTTCAGAATTACTTCTAAATTGAAACTCTGTGGAGATAATATCACTGATTATGATATGCTTGAAAAAACGTTTACAACGTTTCATGCCTCCAATATGGCTCTGCAACAACAGTACAGAGAGAAAGGTTTCAAAAAGTACTCTAAGCTGATTTCTCTTCTCCTTCTGGCTGAGCGAAACAATGACCTGCTCATGAGAAATCACGAAAATCGACCCACTGGGTCTACACCATTGCCTGAAGCAGATAAGGTGTATTCCCACTATGCTAAGCATGGAAAAGGCTATGGCTTTAATCATGGTCGTGGTTGTAATCGGGGTCATGGCCGTGGACGTGGACAAGGAAGAAATTTTCCTGCTGTCAGTCACCCCCCAAAGAGATATAACCACCAAAAGCGGAAATGGAATTATGAGGATCCAAAAGCAAATAGTTCAGAAACTATATGTTATCGTTGCGGTGGAGGGCACTGGTCAAGAATTTGCCGTGTACCAAGACATTTGGTTGAGCTTTATCAAGCATCTCTAAAGAGTAAAGGCCCTGAAACCAATTTTGTCTCTAACAATAATTTTGACATCACCCACTTGGATGTGGTAGACTTCTTTGAGCACCTTGAGGGGAAAATAGACCACCTAATCGGTGATGGATATGTGATTAAGGAAGATTGAGTTGTTTGAATTTGTTTTACTTATTTGTATTAGTTAGTGAATAAACTAATAGTCATTAGTATCAACTCGTATTATTTAATTTATGGAGTAGTGTTAGTATTCGTTCTTTAGAATGCTTCAGTATGCTTAATTTTCAAAGATATTTTTTTTCAGTAAAGTTAATCGACTAACATGTCAGATAGTCGACTATTTAATATTTCGTATTAAACTGGACTTTTTCCGCAAGGCATGTTAGTCGACTATCAGATTTAGTTTATCGACTAACCTAATGACCGTTGCCTAAGTGAATCGATTAACATATCAGATAATCAATTATCTTATATTTCTTATTAAACTGGACTTTTTACGCAAGGCATGTTAGTCGACTATCAGATTTAGTAAAATCGACTAACCTAATGACTGTTTCCTAAGTTAATCGATTATCAACTTAGTTAATCGATTAACCTCAGCAGATTTTGAAAATATTAATTATGAAGCAACGGATTAAATTTGTTTATTCTAATTTTCGTATATTTCTTTTGTATGTCAAACCATGGGAAGCAAATATGGATATCTCACAAAGCAAACTTGGATCAACGTCCAACTGTAAAAATATTTGTTTAATTGATTCATGTACCACACATACGATATTCAAAGAGAAGAAATATTTCTCTCATTTAAGTATGTGTAAGGCAGATGTTACTACAATTTCTGGTAGTAGTAAATTGATTGAAGGCTCCGGAAGAGCAACTATAACTCTGTCTAAAGGAACAATATTTATCATAGAGAATGCAATGTTCTCCTCCAAGTCCAAGAGAAACTTGTTGAGTTTTAAAGATATCCGTCAAAATGGATATCATATTGAAACAATAGATGAGAATAATCTTGAATACCTCATCATTACAAAGAATGTCTCTGGCCAAAAGAGGGTGATTGAGAAGTTCCCATCTTTATCTTGTGGCCTGTATTGGACAAAAATTAGTGCCATTGAGGCACATTCCACAGTAAACCAAAAGGTTACTGATTCCAATACTTTTGTACTTTGGCATGATCGATTGGGACATCCTGGATCAATTATGATGAGACGGATTATGGAAAACTCATATGGGCATCCATTAAAGAATTTAAAGATTCTTTTAAATAATGAATTTTCTTGCACTTCTTGTTATCAAGGCAAGTTAATTATTAGACCATCACCAACAAAGGTTGGAACTGAGTCACCTACGTTTTTGGAACGTATACAAGGGGATATTTGTGGACCTATTCACCCACCTAGTGGGTCCTTTAGATATTTTATGGTCTTAATAGACGCATCCTCTAGATGGTCTCATGTGTGCCTATTGTCATCACGCAACCTTGCGTTTGCAAAATTAATGGCACAAATAATTCGATTACGAGCACAATTTCCTAATAATCCAATCAAGTCTATTAGACTAGATAATGCTGCTGAGTTTTCATCCCAAGCATTTAATGATTATTGCTTATCAATTAGGATAAAAGTGGAACATCCTGTAGCTCATGTTCACAGTCAAAATGGTCTTGCAGAATCTTTAATTAAACGTCTGCAGTTGATTGCAAGACCATTACTCATGAAAACGAGGCTGCCCACTTCGGTTTGGGATCACGCCATTTTGCATGCAGCAATGCTAGTTCGTCTCAGACCGACGAATTATCACAAATATTCCCCGTTGCAATTAGTTTTGGGTCATGAACCTAATATATCCCATTTAAGAATTTTTGGATGCGCAGTATATGTGCCTGTAGCACCGCCATACTGCACCAAAATGGGTCCGCAAAGAAGGTTAGGAATATATGTTGGGTTTGAATCGCCCTCCATTATTCGCTAACTCGAAACATTGACATGGGATTTGTTCACTGCACGATTTACAGACTGTCGATTCGATGAGACACTTTTCCCAAAATTAGGGGGAGAAGTTAATGAAACCAAACGGGAAATTTTGTGGGAAAATCCATCATTATCTCATCTTGATCCACATACCTCTATTTGTGAAAAAGAGGTGCAAAATATTATCCATTTGCAAAGAATAGCAAATCAAATGCCTGACGCATTCACGGACTTGAAAAGGATAACAAAATCTCACATCCCCGCAGAGACTGTTCCAATCCGTATTAATGTCCCTATTGGACAATCTTCTAGTGTCATATCTAATGAGTCGAAAGCACGCCTAAAACGTGGCAGGCCATTAGGTTCCAAAGATCGAAATCCTAGAAAAAGGAAAGCAAATGATCAAAATGACACTACGAAAGAATCTCATGAGGAAATTCACGACTTAATAAATTCTGAGATTCATGAAGAATCCATTGAGCCCGAGACTCAGGAAAATAAGGAACTATCAATAAATCCAATCGATATTGGGACAAATTTTAATCGAGTGGATATAGTGGTGGATTATGTCTTTGCATATAATGTTGCATCTAGCATTATGCAAGAAAGTGAGGATCTTGAACCTCAATCTGTTGGAGAATGTCGACAAAGACTTGATTGTCCAAAATGGCAAGAAGCAATCCAATTAGAATTGAATTCACTTGCAAAACGTGAAGTTTTTGGGCCTATAGTTGAAACACCTAATGGTGTTAAGCCTGTTGGCTATAGATGGGTCTTTGTACGCAAGAGAAATGAGAAAAACAAGGTACAAAGATATAAGGCACGCCTTGTTGCACAAGGATTTTCTCAAATGCCTGGTGTTGATTATGAAGAGACATATTCACCCGTAATGGATGCTATAACTTTCCGTTATCTCATTAGTTTTGCTGTCCTTGAAAAGCTTGACATGCATTTAATGGATGTGGTTACTGCCTATTTTATGGCTCACTTGATAATGAGATATACATGAAAATTTCCAATGATCGTGAATGATCTACACGCCCTCAAAAAAGACGTTTACGGATAGAGAACTTGTCCGGAAGATCCTCAGAAGTCTCACTCCGGCATGGCGATCAAAGGCCGATGCAATCCAAGAATCCATTGGCATCACAAATGTCACAATTGACGCATTAAGAGGTAATCTCAAAACCTATGAATCAACTATACTTAACCCATTTGTTGATGATCAAAGAAGGAAAACGATTGCTCTAAAGGCTAGCCAACCACAAATTGATGAGGAAGGTGACAACGAGTTTGGACTCGTTATCAAAAGGTTTTAAAAATTCATGCGCAAAGAGTATGAACGCAAGAACAAAAAGCAAGGCGATCAACTAAAATGCTATGAATGCGGAGAAACCGGGCACATAAAATCAAATTGCCCTGATACCAATTTCCCCCTTTTTGATAATGGCAAACATTAAGCGGGATATGCAATTTAGGCAAAAGATATTGACAATTCAAGACAAGTAACAATTATGCAATTTTGTTCTTGTTCCCCCTCAATTTAAGAGTTCCCCCTCAATTTTAGCTTATAAGCAATCAATGAATTAAGAGGTGGTGCATACCCGATATCCCGTTTTCTTTCCCCTTTTGCCATTAGCAAAAAAGATAGTGATGAATGACAAACGAAGCAAAAATTGTTGGAAATTGTTCTGATACCAATCATTGTTAGAAACTACGCTTTACGCTAGAGGGGGGGTGAATAGCGTATTAATAGAATTTAGCGTTTTCTTGCGGAATTTAAACTTTGCAGGAAGTAAAATAAATGCAGAAAAATAAACTTACACAAAGATGTATACTGGTTGGCCACCAACGTGGTTAGTCCAGTCCCCGAGAGACTCTCTCGAGATTTTTCACTATCTTGTTAAGCTTAAGAGTGCTCAACAAACCGTTACACACTTGAGGACACAAGCCTCAAACAGTTGCTCAGAGATCGCAATCTCAAAGACTTCACCCAAGGAAACGCAAGTTCCTTGAAACAAGAGAATCGCAATTCTCTTACAAGTTTATCAAATACTTGGACACTCACTTAACTAAAGTACTCCTTATTGAGTAGATATGAGTAAAAGAATATGTTCAAGATCACAACAACTTTAAGCAATAATATGGCTCTCAAAAGCTTTATGAAATGAGTAGAAAATGAAGAACAATTGAATGAAAGCTTATAGCAATGTAATGATCAGTTTGTGTATGTTGTTGTTTTTAAAACACTGAACTGAAGCTGTATTTACAGTTGAAAAAGTTGGTTCAACCGTTGTCTAATTGCCAATTAAGAGTTGCTGAAATTACTCAGTGAAAATCGATTATTAAGACCAAACAATCGATTATCTGCCAGTCAGTTTAAAAATCAATCCCAGATTTAACGCTTCACAATCGATTATACATAATCTATAATCGATTACTGGCAATATTCAAAATCAGATAATCGATTACACTAAGTTCATAATCGATTACTTTAGCAACATTCTAAAAATCATTTCCGGATTTTAAGCAAAACATCGATTATATAAAATCTATAATCGATTACTTCAGCAACGTTCTAAAAATCATTTCCAGATTTTAAGCAAAACATCGATTATATAAAATCTATAATCGATTACTTCAGCAACGTTCTAAAAATCATTTCCAGATTTTACGCAGAACATCGATTATATAAAATCAATAATCGATTACCTTATGGTATTTGAAAATCATTTGACAACGGACAGCTTCAACAATCGATTGTCCTTTGCAACAATCGATTACTTGTTATTTTCTGAAAATCATAAAACTTACAGTCTCAGTGATAATCGATTATCTAAACACATAATCGATTACTTAATTAAATTTAAAATCACTGGAAGACATCAACTCAACACAATCGATCACCATTAGTTCATAATCGATTATTTTGAGTATTGAAAAACTTTACCTCAACAACAATCGATTGTCATTTGTTCACAATCGATTATCATGCAGATTTGGAAAAACCTGATGTTCACTGTCTTACTCACAATCGATTACCATTAATTCATAATCGATTGTCATGCAGTCTTGGCTCAGAAACAATCGATTATCATAAGTACATAATCGATTATTTCAGCCCAGATTTTTGAGGCATGTTTAGAAAACATTTTGTCTAATGTAAGTATGCATGATTTAAAATCTTTTTGACACAGAATTAAATATGCATGATTTTGGAAAATAGTTTTATGAGAGAGGCCATACTATGAGTCAAGTTATAGGATCGAGATTACAGTTTAGAACAACTCAATAACAATTAAAAGCTATATCTTGAACTTCAATCTTATTCGCAACCATTGTGCGCTTGTACTTGAATTCCGTCATATATCAATTTTTGCTTCGTTTGTCATTTATCAAAACCTACAAAAGAGTACACGTTTAGTATATTGCATTGAGAACGTGTTTCTAACAGTTTTGCTGTCCTTGAAAAGCTTGACATGCATTTAATGGATGTGGTTACTGCCTATCTTTATGGCTCACTTGATAATGAGATATACATGAAAATTTCCGATGGATTCAAAATGCCAAACACTCATAATTCAAAGTCCCGGGAAATATTTTCAATCAAATTGCAAAGATCTTTGTACGGTCTAAAGCAATCAGGACGAATGTGGTATAATCGTCTTAGTGAGTATTTATTAAAGGAAGGCTATATAAATGATGCCATTTGCCCATGTGTTTTTATAAATAAAACAACATCGGAATTTGTTGTACTTGCCGTATATGTCGATGACATAAACCTTATTGGAACTCCCATAGAACTCCAAAAGGCAATTGATTATTTAAAGAAGGAATTCGAGATGAAAGATCTCGGAAAGACAAAATTATGTCTTGGTTTGCAAATTGAATATTTGGCAAACGGAATTTTTGTTCATCAATCTGCCTATATAGAAAAGGTATTGAAACGGTTTTACATGGATGGAGCATATCTTTTAAGTACTCCGATGGTTGTTCGATCACTTGATGTGAATAAGGATCCATTCCGACCGCAAGAAAAGAATGAAGAGCTACTTGGTCATGAAGTACCATATCTTAATGCAATTGGCGCATTAATGTATCTTGCAAATACTACAAGGCCTGACATAACTTTTCCAGTTAATGTCTTAGCAAGATATGGCTCTGCTCCCACAAGGAGACATTGGAATGGAATCAAACATATATTGCGGTATCTAAAAGGGACTACCGATATGGGCTTATTTTATAGCAATAATTGCAGTCCTGATCTTGTTGGTTATGCTGATGCTGGATATTTATCTGACCCACACAAGGCTCGATCTCAAACGGGTTATGTGTTTATCTGTGGAGGCACTGCCATATCTTGGCGATCGACTAAGCAATCAATTGTGGCTACTTCATCTAATCATGCTGAGATAATCGCTATTCATGAAGCAAGTCGAGAGTGTGTGTGGTTGAGGTCTATAATACATCATATTCAAGACAAATGTGGCTTGAAATGTGACAAACTACCCACGATTTTGTATGAAAACAATGCAGCATGCATAGCTCAATTGAAGGGAGGATTCATAAAAGGAGACAGAACAAAGCATATTTCACCAAAGTTATTTTTCACACATGATCTTCAAAAGAATGGTGATATCAATGTGCAACAGATTCGTTCAAGTGATAATATGACTGATTTGTTCACAAAATCTCTACCAACGTCAACCTTTAAGAAGCTTGTACACAAGATTGGAATACGAAGGCTCAAGGATGTGAGTTGATGCTCTTTTCAGGGGGAGTTAATGCGCGTTGCACTCTTTTTCCCTTACAAGGTTTTGTCCCACTGGGTTTTCCTTGCAAGGTTTTTAACGAGGCAACCAATAGGCGCATTTCTAAACATGTGTACTCTTTTTCCTTTTCTATAATTTTTTTCCCATTGAGTTTTATTTTAGTTAAGGTTTTAACGAGGCACATTATCTATTGAGTAGACATTCAAGGGGGAGTGTTAAGAATAGAATTCTAAATAGAGTGAATGTCTATCTTATAAAAGAGTTTTACTTTGAGGCTAAGTCATTTCTCTTCTTATAAATAAAGGGGTCTTACCTCATTGTAAATCCATTCCAAAAATATCAATAAGAATTCTCCTCTCCTTACAAAAGAATATTCTATACGCTTCTTTTTCTTCCACCCCCACCCCCCCACCCCTCTCCCTTTTTCCCCTGTAACTTTTATTCTTCTTCTACCCCTTTTCCCCGTACATTTTCCTTCTATTCTTTCCCCTGTTTATAAACAAAAGTAGAGCCACTAAGACGTCTTAATTTAATCCGCGAAAACAAATATTAAACCTTTACGGCAGAAAGTGATATAATTGACGGAATTGTAAAATTAGCCGTCCAAAACGACCTCACTCCTCATTTTTTCTTTTCTCCTCTGCAACTCAACAGAAGTTCTTGTGCTTTGGATAGGATATGCTGCAATTTTTTTCTGCCTAGATATTTTGGGCCAACAATTATCAATTATATCATACGCAATCATGGAGTTTATCTCTGGTAAGTTGTAACTTCTCCAATTAAATTATTGGCTCAGTAACCGAAAAATAATATAAATTGCTTCAGCAGTTAATAAACGGATGAAAACCTTTCAGGAAGAAGGGATATAAGATGGATAAAGAAGAAAAAATCTGTGCACTGCTAAGCACAAGGCATGCTAATCTGAGAAAAGGGAGATGACATGGATGCATTAATTTTCTTTATAAAAATAGTACATAATAAGTATTTTTAATATATATAATGTAAAAAATAACGTAGAATATGATGTGTCAATCCACGTCAAACAAGTTAGATACATACATGATAAGAGTGATTTAAAATATATATTTTGAATAAGTTAAAGTGTCTGGATAAATAAAAATGAAGTAACCTATTCAAATTAATATTTTGAATACATTTAACTGCTGACGAAGCTTAGGCATGACTAAAACTGTTAAATTGCGCGAAGGAAACACGGTTGATGTGATTAAAAAATAAAATTAAATCAGGAAAAAAATGAAAAGAAACGATTGGAAAAAAAGTATATATTGTCTCTTATATACTCGGTTCACAATAAGTGAGCAATTTATTTTTAGATACTAAATTTTATATAAAAATACTTATTATGATTAAACTATTCTTAATACATTTAATGTGTTGAGTAAGAATTTTGTTTCAAAAATATATATATAAAGATTATTTTATAAAGATAAATTAAATTTTTTTTAATTACGTAACTAAATACTTATTTGAATTAAAATTAAAAAGTAAATTAATTACTTATTATAACGTGATACGACTTTACAGTATAAGAATCACATTCCGAAAAATTTCTTCGTTTTGTATTCCATCAATTAATACATCCCGCGACAGAGTCTTATCGGAAAAAATATACTTAAAAGCGCAGGAGAAGGAGGTGCCGGCAACAGTCAACAGGTCAAAGCAATCCCTATCAAGCTGCGGACCTTAATACTAATTCAACACGTAATCTTAATTAAGTACCTAACGAACTAAAAAGAAGTGCTTTTAACTTTTCTGGATGCTTCCTTCCTTGATGTTTATACTCTCTATGGGATTCCTCTCCAGTTTGAGCAGTTGTTTAGAGAAACGACGGAAAAGCGGCAGCGCCGATGTCGGAGCCGAAGCCGATGACGAGGAAGATGGCTTGTGTTTTGAGCTCCGCAGTTTGCAAATTGGAACTAACTTCTTCTCCGACCTTAAACAGCTTGGTCACGGAGGATTTGGACCTGTTTATAAGGTGCGTTTCCTCGATTTTTGCTTTTGTTCTATAGTTTACCACGGCTCATTTCTCCGCACAAACGCTAAACTTTTATTGTTTGATTGAAATACGAACAGCCGAATTAGGTACTTTAAAAAAAAGACCTACAATTACGGGACCAATTGTGGTTGTTTCATTGCATTATTGTTACATTTCGCATTAATATGTAACAATAAATAATATAGGAGATCCACTTGGAAGCCGTCCTGTTGGGAAGATGATTAAATAAATAAATGTATCCCTATCTAAGAGCTTAAACTTTTCGATTAAGTGGTTGTTCGACCAAAAAGTGTTAGACCTTTTTATTGAACTAATTAAACAAGAAGATTTGGAGCAAATCCTAGCCGAAGATAATTTATCCTAGATCTGAGATAGGAGATAAGAATAAGCAGGCGTAACTGAACATAAAATTTAATTATAACAATGATTGAATCCCGTTGCATAAGAAAAGGATGATTTTGATGATATTAAACGATAACAAAGAATACATAGATAAAAAGAGTCATCGTTCTTGAATAAGGTTGACCCCCATACATTTGATACAATGCGACTAATGATGGATAATGAGGATCTAAGCTTCCTTTCTCTTTGACTGGTCTCTCAAGATATGTCTACCTGTCTCTCTGAGTTTTTGTCAGCCCCCCTCCCTTTAGTTACTCTCTCCCATGATATTTATACAAAACACCCTCTTTACCTAGCAGTCCTTAGCTGGAATACTTAAGTTCTTGGAATATTCTGTGGAATATTACTCTAAAAATGTCTAAGGGTTAAACTAGTCGTTCAGGCTGAATGGAGTGCTCGACCTCGACCGCGGCCGAATCACTCGTTAGTTTATTGCTCCTCGTACGTGACCTCGGCTTAGTTAGCTCTTGGTCGTCATCCCTTAAGTGAGATTCTTCCGTTCAGATTTCGGCCTATACAGTTGTCTCATAATTCAACATGCTGTAAAACAAGCAAATATCCTTAGTTCAAGTCTCATCGCCCCACATTAACAAAAAGTATTTCCACATAAATCACATTTGCATGTGAGTGTGCCTGTTAATACATAGTTAAAATAAATGCATATGTACACCTTTTGCACATCTTAAGCTTTTAGGTGAGCGCTCATACAATCAACGGAACAAGTCAAATTGCTTTTTGTACGTGTAGTATTTACTGTTGCAGCTAAGATAATTGTGACACGCTATCTTTGGGCTTTTTATCTTATCTATATGAGTAGTGCAAAGGAATATCTTTGCTACCCCAAGCCTAACATACACTGTTGGGAATTCCTAGGTAGTGTATAAAATGATTTACATGCCTACATAGGTATTCAGCAATAAGCTATTCTTGTGATGTTTCATAATAATGCTGCCAATGGCAACAAGCTTGTCAAAAGCTAATCTTGACTTCTATTTACAGAACTGGGTGGATTGTTGGGTGGTGAAATGTGGATGATTTGACATAAGGTACAAAAGTGGTGACAATCCTGGCAAATGGTGGACATGAGATGGATTGTGGTGGTTGTGGCGATCATATAGCAACCATGATTGCAAAGGGTTGTTTGTTCTCTGTACCGGTGATAAGCTCTTGGACGGGAGAGAGAAGGTCAAGAGGCAAGTCATGTGGTGCTTTTGATTTAAACAGAGCTGGGCAGAGGCGGTCGGAGAGATTATTATTGATTTTTTTTTTTTTGATAAGGAGATTATTGCTGATGTTGCTTTATAGTGCCTAAGTCCTCCTTTTAAGAACTGCTAATTTTCCATGTAGTACCATCACTGACTCCTGCTTAAGTGCTGAACCTGTAAAATAGTATTCACTAATCACTAACAAGTTTTCATACATCACAAGCATTCTAATCTCGTCGGTCCAAGTGAAAACTAAATATTTTAAATTCCGGGACTCCAGTAATAATTAATTCAGCTGTCTGAGCTAGTGAACTTTATATAGTTGCTATAGTTATATAGTTCAATGAAGGAGATACAAATTCAATCTTGAATTAATTTTATTATTCTTTTCTTCACAGGGACTGATGCCAAGTGGTCAGGAAGTTGCTGTAAAGAAGTTATCCGTAGACTCAAGACAGGGAATAAAAGAATTCACTAATGAGGTGAAATTATTATTGAAAATTCAGCACAAAAATCTGGTTATTTGTTCGGTTGTTGCGTGGAAGGACCTGCAAAGATGCTTGTGTATGAGTATCTGCCAAATAAAAGCCTTGACTGCTTCCTCTTTGGTAAAATAAACACTCATGATGCCAAGAATTTGTTGAATACCATCAGGCTCAGGAAAAACTAATAAAGTGTGATTTTTCAGCAAAGGAGAAGTCTCCATCATTGGATTGGACGAAGAGATTCCAAATAGTTACTGGTATCGCAAGAGGTCTTCTCTATTTGCATGAAGAAGCCCCTTTAAGAATCATACACAGGGACATTAAGGCCAGTAATATATTGCTGGACGAGCAATTAAATCCAAAGATCTCAGACTTTGGTCTGGCGAGGCTGTTTCCAGAGGACGGCACTCATGTAAATACATTTAAAATCTCTGGTACATAGTGAGTGTTATTTCCTTTCCTTGTATTTTTTTTGAATCGCCAAAGGAAAGAAGAAGGGGTTCCTCTGCTCCCATTCCTCTTCTCCGTTTTTTCAGTGCAGGCTCCCCCTTAAACTAATTGTCATCTGAGCTGCTTCTTCTGAATGCAGTGGTTATATGGCTCCGGAGTATGCATTGCATGGTTATTTGTCCGTGAAGGCAGATGTGTTTAGCTTTGGCGTTTTGCTATTGGAGATTGTAAGTGGAAGGAAGAACAGTGATCGGCGGCTTGATCCACAAAAGGCAGACCTCTTAATCTATGTAAGTTCCAGTCCAAAAAATTTCAATGTATAGGTTATTGTTTATGTGATTGAGCATGTGTATGATCTGCATTGCTTGCATGAGTTTTGAGTTTAATTTCATACTTGAATATCACTAAATACTAAGGGATCGTTTGGTTCAAAACCAGGATATCCCATGATTATAACCTGGATAACTTATCCCATCTTTTATACGGGATAAGTTACACCAAGTTTTTTGTTTAAAAATAATACTGGTTTTAGCTAATACGTCCGACCAAACATGGGATAAACTTAATCCCAAAATTTATACCGGGATATCCCACCTACTCCCCGGCTAAATGACCCCTAAGAGGGCTTGGCCTGGAAATCAGATATTCGAATTATATATCAAAACGAGAACTTGCTGTCACGGGCATTTCTTGAAAGTAGTATTACATCTTAGAGCATAGTTGGTCAGACAACCAGTCAGTTGTTGTTCACTGCTGCACATTAGCAGGAAAAAGTGACTGGCAGTGACAGCCACATAACCTTCCATTTTCATTCCTGAAGAAGGAAAAGATCTAGAACAACTTTTGATATTTAACCATCCACTCTCCTCTTCGAGTAATTTGAGGATGTAGAAATAAATATATTGTCTCTCTCTTTTTACAGGCCTGGCAACTATTTCAAGAACGGAGGACCTTGGAGCTTGTTGATTCTAGCCTTGAAAACTATGATGCTGATGAAGCAGCAATGTGTATTCAGTTAGGATTACTGTGCTGTCAATCTACTGTTTCAGATAGGCCCGATATGAACTCTATTAATCTCACGCTTTCAAGTGATTCATTTACTTTACCAATACCTAGTAAACCGGCAACGCAAGGCCGTGTAAGCAGATGGACAACTGATAGTTCTAGTGCCTTGACGAAAAATACTAATACTACTACTACTGCTACTAATGCCAGTAATACTTTAACTGGTGCGACAAATGCTACTAGTTCTACTAAGGCTTTTGGAGGCAATAGTTTTGTTGCGCATTATTCTAGAAATTCTATCTCATATTCTTCTATGGACGAAGGTAGATGACCTCATTTGTATTGTAAATTTGTAGTGAGTTCGTTATTTTCCGTATACATTTTGTTATTTAACTCATTTAGTGTGCGCGTGCGCTCACGTGTTTATTATATGTCAAATGTGTCTTTTTCATCTTCTTTGACAATATTTATGTGCAATCTATGATCGGAGGACGCACTCAATTATGGTCCTATTTGTTTATAATTATTGTATAAAATCAACCTACAGAGTACAGTAAGGTATCCATAACTCCATAAGGACCATAACAGAAGTGCGAAACTTAACGGTACTAAGCTTAGCAAATTTTTATTACCGCCAGTTTTAAATGCTAATCATTTTGGCAAATTGAACAAATTTATTCTTACGGTTTTAATTATTATTGAAATATTAAGGATGTGCAAAAATTTTAAAAAAAATAAATTGGACATGAATACTAAGTATTTGTTAAGATAACAAGTCAACGTTTTTATTTAGCACTACAGAAGTTTCTCAAGAGGGTGTCTTTTCCTATGTTTTCGTCCGCTTTAGGACAACAAAACAACAATGACCTTATCCTATTTGTGGGGTTTGAGAAGGACAATATGTACCGAAACTTTATTTTTATCCCGAGGGAGTAAATAGATTATTTTCAAAGACCCTCCTTCATGAAGACAAAAAGAGAAAAGAGATAATATATCAATTTCATAAGCAAAAATCAAAGGAATAATAACATTATCATAAAAATAAAAAATAAAAAAATAGAAAAACAAAAGCAATAACAAATAAATAGACTCGACATGAAAAACAAAAGAGTAGTGAGAATACATCGTTAACCAAGTCTAACACAAAAATTATATCAAATTAGCCTCACATAGTTACAAAGTGTAAATAGGAATAACTATCTTCTACCCTACAATATTAATACTCAATATTCATAATTTTCTAACGAGAGAGTTGCGTCATGTCCTATATGATTTCGTCCACTTCAAGACAAAGAACAAATCTTTGAATCTTGCTAATGACCTACACTTCTTTTCTCCGAGCCAACATGTGATTTTTTAATGGAGTGGAGTTGTGAATTTAGTAAGATCCAAAACCAAGATCCGAGGAACTTGAAGCTCGAGTCACCATGTTTTCTCCCAAGACACGAAGACTTGTGTCAGTATTTGTTACACTTAATTGGAGTGTAGCAAATAGAAAGGAAGTGTGAGATTAGGTGCATGTGGCATGGATTTCAGAAAAATACACGAGAATTCACGCCGCAGTTATAGCCGCCGACTACTGACTCAGAATAAACTAACACACCCCATTCTGATTTCTGATTCGACCATTCATTATCAGCCATCTCATTTTTATTCTCTTTTTCAATACCCTCTAAAAATGAGAAGTTTTATTTTGTGTAACTAGTCGTTGGAGAGCTTTTTTAGTCTCACAAATTAAAATTTTTTTTGTCTTATAAATTTTTAGACTCAAATCTTATATTTCTGATTTACCGAAATTTGGTTCCACAAAAGTTGGATAAAAAATATAAAATAAAATTTTCCTCTAAAAATATACGGTAAAGGTCCAAATACCCCTTAAGCTTTACGATAAAGTCTATATATAACCTTCGTTAAAAGTTTGGCTCATATCCAATCTTGACGTTATACTATTGGCACGGATACCTCCTTTGTTTTAAACGAAGCTAAATATCCCCTGACCTTTACGATAAGGTCTATATATAACCCTCGTTAAAAATAATTTGTTGAAAATATTTTCTTCAGTTTTTAAAAAACAAAAATTTTTTGTTAAAGATGATTTTTTTTCTGTTTTTACAAAAAAAAATAGTTTTACAAATTTGTTTTTCCAGTTTTTACAAAAAAATCATTAAAAAAAAACTGGAAAATGAAGGAAAAAACATTTTTCAAAAGCGAAAATAATTTGTTGAAAATATTTTTTTCTGTTTACATTTTTTTCCCAGTTTTTACAAATATGTTTTTACAATTTTTTTTCAGTTTTTAAAACAAAACATATTAGTAAAAACTGGAAATTAGTTGTAAAAACAGAGAAAAAAACATTTTCAGTTGTTAACAAAATAAAAAGATATTTTCAACAAATTATTTTAGTTTTTGAAAAATGTTTTTTCTTCATGTTTCAGTTTTTTAAAAGATTTTTTTAAAAAAACTGGAAAAACAAATTTGAAAAAACAGAAAAAATTTGTTTTTTAATAAAATATTTTTATTTTTTAAAAATTGAAGAAATTATTTTCAACAAAATATTTTCAATTTTTATAAATATATTTTTAACAAGGATTATATATAGACCTTATTGTAAAATATAATGGATATTTGATTTCGTTTAAAACAAAAGGGGTATTCGGACCAATAGTATAAGTCTAGATTGGATATGAGCCAAACTTTTAAGGAGGGGTATTTGGACTTTTACCGCAAATAAAGAAAAGCCGCTAATTTTTTATGTAAAAGGTTCACCAACTGCAGCTCATCATCTTTCTCCACATTGCTTTGCTTTTTATGCTGGGGAAAGGGAACAAAGCCACTTTTAAAAGTCTCCCACTCACACCCATTTGAGAAAGAAGATACTTGATCCCTTTGCCCCTGAA
The DNA here is from genome assembly GCA_034376525.1 of Nicotiana benthamiana. Taxonomy (NCBI): domain Eukaryota; kingdom Viridiplantae; phylum Streptophyta; class Magnoliopsida; order Solanales; family Solanaceae; genus Nicotiana; species Nicotiana benthamiana. The sequence goes on from CM067325.1 coordinate 9,376,087, forward strand.
AATACCAGTTTGAAGATACATCCTTTTCTTATTTATTGAAACACTAGTAGTTCTCTTCTAAAGGCATGCCAAATTGGGAGCTGAAGCATTGTTGCGAGCATGAACAAATCGTCTTTCTCGCCACTCTCGGCGTTTGCTCCGTTGTCATTCTTGCTGTACTTCCTTTTGCTTCTTTTTCTTCCGTACTCTCCTCCTCTTGTTTCTCGTCACATTTATACTCTCGCAATTTCAAGGAAACGCAATTCCTTTAGACATAAAAAAAAGAAAAAAAGATCTTTCATGGATTTCCTAACATTAGATCTTAATTGTGATTTGCGGGAATGTTATGAGCATCACTTGGAATAATTTTTCCCCCCTTTATGGGTGCTCTGTTGTCCCCTTTATTGTTGTTCGTTGCAGAATTGAGTATATCACTTCAGCTATAGTTTTTCTTGGGCAGTGAATCATCAGCCCATGCAGGTCTGTGAGTTCTGAATGAAGTGTCTTATGGACAGGGGCGGACCCGCGGAGCTAGAGATCCTAGCGAGGGTTATATTTGTCTTAAAAAATCTATTAAATATATATAAATTATTAATCTAGAATCCAATAATTTAAAATAATTAAAATCTCAAACCCATAAACTTGAAATACCGACTCCGCCTCTGCTTATTGAGTAGTGCCATTTATCTTATTGCCTCTCGTAAGTTCTAAACTCAAGAAGTCTACGTATGTGTTGCTTAATTATTTTTTGGCTGAAGGGGGGAGGGGACCAGCTAGGAGTTGATGCTTTAACCAATTGAAACTAGAATAAAAGAGCCAATCAAAGGTCCTTCTTGGATCCATAGTGAGGCAAATTTAGGATTTAAACTTGAATACATCGTACTTTTGAATTTATGTGTTCAAAAGTTAATATTTATTGATTTTCTCCATCTTCTTGATTGTTCATAGTGTGTCAATGTTTTGTAGTTATGGTAAATTATAAACAGTTCAAGTTTACTTGTCTTCAAGTACTTTTTTGGAAATTTAAGATGTTGTGACTTATTAGTGCTTTATCTGTGACCATTTCTTCTGGTGATAAGCTGTTGCTTGTTTCTTGCAGCTTTGGAGGACAGTGCTATTACTACCTTTCAAGCTTGTTACAGTGTTTATTCATGAAGCTAGTCATGCTATAGCTTGCAAACTTTCTTGCGGCCATGTAAAGTATCCCTCTCTCTTTCTTCTAACTTTTAGGATATGTACTGTTGGTTCATACTTCCTGAGAGATAATTGTTAACTGATATGATTCACCTGTTGGAAGCTTTAAATACATGTCATTAGAGTTGGATTTTGTGATATGATACTTACTGCACCATGGATGCTCTAGAAGTTGCATCATCCTTGAGTGAAATCAAATACAATGCAAGAAAAGTAAATTAGTGCTTGGTTGTTGTTGCCGAATATAAATACTACTAATTGTAGTTCGAATCATGCTTCATAGAAGTAGTGAGAAAAAGAAAAGCCTGAACATATTCATCTTCAACGCTTGCTTCAAGTTCCTTATACCAGGCGTATTTCTGAGTAAATTCTGTACCAACTCTTTTATTAGCTGTGCCATTGCCATGAACATATATCTGCATATCTACCAATTCATAAATAGTCCTATCTTCAGTCTTATGCCATGGAAATGGATCTGCTCTTCCTATTTTAGCTGAGTTTATGATGCTTGTATTCATCTGCAGGTTGAGGGGATACAGGTTCATGCTGACGAAGGTGGTACTACACAAACACGTGGTGGCGTGTATTGGTTCATCTTGCCAGCTGGATGTATATTTCTATCACTTCCCTCCTGGTCACTTACATTTTAAGTTCCTATTAAAATGAACTGTGAACTTATTCATTTACTTCTTTTTTGGTCGATAAGATGTATAGATGAACTTAGGACTAACAGAGTAATTTTTGAAACTTTATCTCAAAATAATGTTGCAAACTACTGTAAAATGACCATAATGATTTTTTCCTGTCAATGGCTGATTTTAGTTACATATGATACTCTTGTTTGGTTATCAACTGTATTTTCTCCTTTATAGATCTTGGTTCAGCATTTTGGGGAATGGTTTTAGTGCTTGCATCCACCAAGCTCCTTACAGCAAGAATTGCAGCAGGATGTTTAGTGGTCACTCTAATTGTTGTTCTTTTTGTGGCTAAAAATGTGAGTGATCAATTAATTCCCTTATAGCATCTCAAATTCATCTTGTCTATGATCACCTAGCCTAAATGAAATTATATATGTGATTAGCGACAGAGCATCCTGATGGAATGATATGTTTGATAAAATGAGTGTATAACTAAGAGCAAAGTAGCAGATGTTCTGAAATAACTCTTACTATCTTGGTGTCTTATCTGTAATGATTTTTGCGTTGCTATAGGACTGAGACATTGTACTAGTTGGTGTTGGATCTTGGAAATGATATCTGTCTTATTACGCATGGTTCTGCGATGGAGTTGCTGTACTTGTCTTACTGATCATGTGGCCTATCTTTTCTGCAGTGGACACTCCGGGGCCTTTGTATAGGTAAGATCATTCAGCCAACAAGGTTTTTCTAAGATTTTGAGACCATGAAAATTAGTCCAAACTGATATTTGAACCTCAAACCATCAGGATTTATTATCTTCCTTGCTGTTGTATGGATTCTGCAAGAAACAACAAAGATTAAAATTCTGCGGTACATCATTCTGTTCATTGGTAACTTTCAGTCCCTTTGCCTAGTAATTATGCAAAGTATCATGCTCCATTGAACTCTTTTTCCAATGTTTAAACTCTATTTTGCTCATTAAAGCGTTACTGAAATGCAGGTGTAATGAACAGCTTATTTTCTGTATATGGTAGGCCTACAACTGTTTCACACCCTTCTTTAGTTGATAAAATTCTACATTAGCATATTTGATGCCTGGACATGTTTTTAATTTATACAGATATCTATGATGATCTGATATCGCGAAGAGTACACCACAGTGATGCTGAGAAGTTTGCTGAAGTGTGTCCCTGTCCTTGTACTGGTGTTGGCTGGGGAGTCATCTGGTGAGCTCACCTATAACTTAAACAAGCAGCAAATCATCTGACTTCTTATAATAGTATATCTTTCGCTTAAGGGAAAGTCACTTGCAGGGGACTCATTTCTTTCTTGTTTCTCTGTGGAGCCACATATCTTGGTTTAGTGATCTTGTCTTGAGGTATGCCTGCTAATTACACCATTCATTATAAATCCTTATGTTTTAGTTAAATCCTATGTATCATCATCATCTTTTCATCACAACACCCCCACCACCGTGCGGGGTCGAGTGAAGAATCTCACATGTATACAGAAGTTATTGACTGAAGTATCGTTGGATTCTAATTTCAATAAGGTGTTTCTACTCACTCCTATGTGCTTGCGCATCTTGGGGATTGATTAGCTGATTTGATTGTACCTATTGTCCTAAAATTGTTGTACAATTCTATAAATAAAGTATGTCTTTTCCGTGTCCAAAGTTTCATGGTATCAGAGAGGACTTTCCTCTCTAATACCTTATGGCCAAAACAGCCTTTCACGGAGAGCGCCTCTCTGCAACCTCAACAGAAACCGAAAATTCTTCTCTTGAAGCTCCGGCAGAAAAAATGGTGACACAAGGAGGCGATTCCTCTCACATGTCCTTCCAGCTAACTTCTCATCGATTAAACGGGAAAAACTTTCGGGAATGGGCACAGTCCGTAAAGCTTGCAATCGATGGTCGTGGAAAACTGGGACATCTGAATGGAGAGACGAAAAAACCGGAAGTCGGAGACCCAAAGATGAATGCCTAGAGATCAGAGAACTCACTCGTGATTGCCTGGCTAATAACTCTCATGGATCCAGTCATAGGTAAATCTTATCTTTTTTTACCCACTGCTAGGGATGTCTGGGAAGCCGTTAGGGAGACATAGTTTGATATAGAAAATGCTTCTCAAATATTTGAGTTAAAATTTAAAATTTGGCAAGCTAAGCAGGGTGAGAGAAGTAACTACTTTTTATAATGAAATGGTGTCTCTATGGCAGAAGTTAGATCAGCGTTACAATGATGAATGGGAGTGCCCTGTCGATAGTGTGAAAGCAAGAAAAAGGGAAGAAAATGAGAGAGTTTACCTTTTTTAGCAGGATTAAATCGGGAGTTTGATGCGGTCAGGTCATAAATCCTAGGAAAAAACCCTCTGCCTTCACTCCGTGAAACCTTTTCTGAAATTAGAAGAGAGGAAACTAGGAAGAAAATTATGTTAAAACCTGATTTGAACATTGAACTAAAATCTGTTGTAGATACTTCAGCACTTGCAACAGTAAAAAATGAATATGATAAAAGGAAAAAGCCATGGTGCGATCATTGCAAAAAATACTATTGGAAGATTCATGCGAAACCACCAAACTGGAAGAAAAAGGAGTTGACAATCAGGGATTCCAATCTCAATATGGACAGGTCTTCCAAACAACCTATTTTGATTAGGGGCAGCATCCTACTCCAGAAACGTCTCCATTCACAAGGGAACAACTGGAACTTCTGCACAAACTCCTTCAATCTCAACAATTCCGATCTGGTGGACCAGATCCTTCTTGTTCTTTTGCTCAAACAGGTAGTGTACCATCTGCATTTCTTAGTGCCAACTTAAAACAAATAGATTCATGGATCATAGATTTAGGAGCTAGTGATTACATGACAAGAAGTTCCAATTTTTTCTCTACTTACACTCCTTGTGCAGGGATAATAAAATCAAGATAGCTGATGGTTCCTTCTCAGCAATCGCTGGAAAAGGAACTGTTAAACTATCACCATCTCTCAGACTTCATGATATCCTTCATGTTCTGAAACTCTCCTGCAATCTAATTTCTGTCGGTAAATTAACCTGTTCTTTGAATTGTCGTGCTATATTAGACTTTGATTTGTATGAATTTCAGGGCAAGGTCTCATGGAAGATGATTGGCAGTGCTAGAGAATCTGGAGGTCTTTATTTCCTTGATAAAGGGGACAACTCGCAACAATTGAATCCTATTTGTTTGAACTCTACTTCTGTTTTGAATAAAGTCATGCTTTGGCACTATAGGCTTGGATATCAACAACAACAACAACAACAACAACAACAACCCAGTATAATCCCACTGAGTGGGGTCTGGGGAGGGTAGTTTGTACGCAGACCTTACCCCTACCCTAGGGTAGAGAGGCTATTTCCAAATAGACCCCCGGCATCCTTCCCTCCAAGAACTTCTCACCTTGCTCTTGGGGAGATAGGCTTGGATATCCTAGTTTTTATTATTTAAGACATTTGTTACCTGAAATATTTGGTATTGAAATTCCATCTTTCCAATGTGAATTCTGTGAAATGGCTAAGCATCACCGATCGTTTTTTCCTTCTAAAAAAATATCAGTCTTCAAAACCTTTTATGATGATTCATAGTGATGTTTAGGGACCACCTAGGATTTCAACAATGTTCGGAAAATGATGGTTTACAACTTTCATTAATGATCATACTAGATTATGTTGGGTTTATTTATTAAAGGATAAAAGTGAGGTAAATAATGTGTTTGAAACTTTCTATGTCATGGTGGAAACACAGTATAATGAGAAAATCAAGATATTTCAAAGTGATACGATCGTGAAATTTTTAATGAACAATTAGGAAGTTTTTTAAGAAAAAATGGTGTAGTGCACCAAAGCTCTTCTCCAGATACTCCTCAACAAAATGGCATGGCAGAAAGGAAGAATATGCACCTTTTAGTGGTAACTGGAGCTTTAATGTTTACTAGTAGAGTTCCACAGTACCTTTGGGGAGATGCTCTCTTAACAGCTACTTACCTTATTAATATGATGCCATCTAGGATTCTAAAATTTAAAACATCTTTTAGTGTTTTCAGAGAGAGTTTTCCTAGTTCTAGGTTAAGTACATATTTGCCTTTGAAGGTTTTTGGGTGTGCGACATTTGTTCATAAGTCAAAAGGGATATAAGTGCTATGATCCCCACACTAGGAAGATAATTGTCGTAATGGATGTAACTTTCTTTGAGTTACAATTTTATTTTATTACTCATCTTTAGGGGGGTATCATGCAAGTGAAGATTCGTCTTTTTGGGATATTGGGAAACTAGACATGTCACAGATAAAGGACTAGATTTTACAATAAATACGGATGTGAGAGATCTAGGAGAAAATATAAATAAGTGTGATCCAAGAGATGGAAAGAACTGTAATTCGAGAGATGAGGGGTACCTAATTGACGTAAATGATAAAAGTCATGATATCGAACCTGTAGAGCCTTTAAATGACACAAATGGAAGAAGGGAACAAACAAAAGAAATACAAGTATATTCGAGGAGGAACCAAAATCAAGGGAAAAAGATTGAAGATTCTCAACAATATCAAAAGTCTGATCTACAAGATCTCACTGGAATTCAAAGTAATCTTCCAATAAAGTCTAATTTTAATTCCTTCTCAAATTTGGATCTTCCCATCGCAAAACGCAAAGGTGTTAGTAATACTCGTAATCATCCCATTTCTATGTTTCTGTACTATGAAAAGTTATCTCCCAGTTATTCCGCCTTTATCTCACAACTTTCTACCGTGGAGATTCCAAAAAATGTGCAGGATGCTCTACAAGTTCTAGAGTGGAAGGAGGCTATTTTGGAAGAAATGCGAGCTCTTGAAAAGAATGGGACATGAGAATTGGTGGATCTACCAAAGGGAAAGAAACAAGTGGGTTGCAAATGGGTGTTCACCACCAAATTCAAAGCAGATGGATCTTTGGAGAGGTATAAGACCCGCCTAGTAGCTAAGGGATTCACGCAAATATATGGCGTTGACTATTTGGAGACGTTTGCTCCAGTAGCTTGTTATCGATTGTCCGTGTTCAAAGCAACGAGAAACTGGAAACCAGTAAGAAGAAGAGACACAAAAAAAAAAATCACAGAAATGAAGAAATCCGAGACCACAGAATTCACTGTGTGTCCTTAAGGAATTTAACCCCCTCACTGTACCCGAGGTTGTGGATTATTTCCTCCCAGGATATAACGGATATACCTGTCGTAGGAGTGGCGGTACCTCAAACGCCTACGACTTCGACGAACTCAAATTCGGGAACGAAATCACACTATGACTCGATATGTTTCAGTTTGCAGAAAAGAAGCAGAATTTTTAATGCACGAATATTTTTTTTTCTTCAGTACTCGAAAATGAGGCATTGCCTCAGTTTATATAGCCTCGAATTGTGACTGTTCGGAAAGGCTTGGTGCCTGTTCGGGAAAGGCCATGCCTTTTTCTGAAAAATAAGAAGGAAGTTTACAGTTAACAAATTAATATTTTTCCCGCGGGAATTAAAAATAATTTCAGAAAATGAAGATTGAATTTTAAATAAATTTGGTCCAAAAAGATTATCAATCAAATCATTTGACCAAATCCAAATCCAAATCCGAAGCCGAGCCGAGCGACGACGACGGCGCGAGGGGAGTCCCTCTTCTTAACCCTTTAAGAGCTAGAAGAAGTGCTTTCTAATATAAGCACATAACTTTCCCTTTCTACCACCAATGTGGTACAAAGCTCCTTTTCAAAGGAACTTTGCTTTGAAACTTCATTTTCCTTCTATTGTCTTCTTCCCTCCATTTCTCATTCACACCAACTTAGCTAGCTTTAATCATTAACTAGCTTTAACATAGCTAAGCTAAATTCAATTAGAGTCCTCTTGACAATCGCGGTAAATCTTGAATGGCCTTTTCAACAGTTGGATGTGAAGAATGCTTTCTTGAATGGGCAACTCGAGGAAGAAGTCTATATGGATCCTCCACCAAGTTTTGATAGAAAGTATAAGTCGAGGGTGTGTAGACTCCGAAGATCTTTTACGGTCTAAAAAAGTCTAATAAAGAATCTGAAGGAGCACCTTGCCTCAGAATTTAATATAAAAGATTTAGGCCCACTAAAGTGCTTTCTTGGCATGGAGGTTGCACGATCGACGGAAGGAATTGTAGTGTCACAACGAAAGTATGTACTTGATTTGTTACAAGAAACAGGAATGAGTGGTTGTAGACCAGCTGAAACTCCAATTGACCCAAATCTAAAGTTTCGAAATAAGGAGGGGAAATCGATTAATAAAGGCCAATATCAGAGATTAGTAGGCAAGTTGATTTACTTGTCTCATACTAGACCTGATATTGCCTTTGTTGTGAGCCTAATCAGCCAGTTTATGATTCTCCGAAGGAAGAACATCAAGAAGTTGTGTATCGAATTCTAAGGTATTTAAATAGCTTTTCTGGGAAAGAGTTGTTCTTCCAGAAGAAGGAGCAAAGAAGTGTTGAGGCATATACTGATGCGGACTAGGCTGGGTCATCTACTGATAGAAGGTCTACATCTGGATATTGTACATTTGTTTGGGGAAATTTGGTAACATGGATAAGTAAGAAGCAAAATATGGTGGCTCAAAGTAGTGCCGAGGCTGAGTATCGATCCATGGCACACGAAATTAGCGAAATGTTGTGGCTCAAGAGACTTTTGGAAGAATTGAGAAGACATATGAGTTTGCCTATGAAGTTGTACTATGACAATAACACTACCATAAACATTGCCCATAATCTAGTTCAACATGACAGAACAAAGCAAGTCGAAGTGGGCAGACACTTTATTAAAGAAAAGATTGAAGATGGAAGCGTGTGCGTGCCTTTTGTTCTAACAACTGAACAAGTTGCAGATGTTTTCACAAAAGGTCTTTTTAGAACTACTTTTGATTTTTTTGTCAGCAAATTAGGCATGTTCGATATTTACATGCCGATTTGAGGGGGAGTGTTGAATGAGCTGGCAGATTGATCATAATCTACTCCTTGAATGTGCTGGCAGATTTGATTATAATTTGCTTATGCAAATATGATACAGTAGATATTTAGAAAATTTTGTTCGAATTTATTCTAGGAAACTAGTTTAGATGTAATCCCTTGATTGAGGATCTCTTAAGAATTAGGGATTGATTAGCTGATTTGATTGTACCTATTGTCCTATAAATGTTGTATAATTCTATGAATAATGTATGCATTTTCTGCGTCCAAAGTTTCACAAAGACAATTTTTTAACCTTTTGATAATAGGATAAAAATGAAGGTCAACATAAATATTAGGAAACAATTTCTATTTCTAATGTTCCATTCACACAGGAATCCAATAAGTTCTTTCGACTATAGCGTAGTAAATTTAGCAACAAATTAAAATGATTAGTACTAAATATTACAAGCATATTAGCAATTAGTATAGAGATTTTTATATTTTTATACACTATATGAAACTATATTATCCTCCCTACTCAAATTTTACTATAATTACATTTTATAAACTCAATTATCATTTATGTACATTTTAAGGGAACTAATGATAATAATTAGTGTCCTAAAATCACTCTAATGTATCTTACACTCCCAACACGTTTCTCTCTCTATGCCGCAACCCCACCTCCCTACGTATCTTGCACTCACCCACGATTTTTTCTTCATAAAATTTAGAATCCCTCCATTAATGTCTATTTCCTCTCTTCTTCCATAAGCATTTTAAAATTTTACTCTCTTCTTCAAATAATCACCTCCATTAACGTATGTACTTAGCTTGATTTTTAATGAAGAAGAGATTAGCTTCAAAGAACAGCCCTAAAAAGGGAAAGGAGTCGATATTCTCACATTTGATTTGGGTGTTTTCTTAGAGAATTCACCTAAAAAAATTATTTGTTTGAATGAGTGTTGTTGCAAAGTACTGAGAATTCTCTCTAAATCTCTCTCTATCTCTCAATCCCTAATTTCAGTAATGTTAAGCAAAGAAAAATAGAGCAGCAATTCCATCATTGACATCCGTTAAAAAGTTTTGAAACTTTGAATTCGAATTTGGTTTTTGAAAAATCATTATTTGTTTGGATTGGGTATTGTTGCAAATAATTGGGAATATGATTTGAAGTTTATATATATAAATTTTGAGCGTATTTCGGTAAATATTAGATTTGATTTTGGCTGAACTTCACATTGAAACTCGAATAATAATAATAATAATTGTTATTGTTATTATTATTATTATTATTATTATTATTATTATTATTATTATTATTATTATTATAAGAAGAAGAAGAGGAGGAAGAAGAAGAAGAAGAAGAAAAAAACGCCGACATGGTATATATTATATTTATGAAATTGTAGTAAAACTGTAGAACAATTGTAGAAAAATTGTATTTTGTTTTTTATATATGTATATATTTTTTATTTAACTGTTGTATGAAAGTTGAACAACATTGTATAAAAATTATATTTAACTTATATGATATTGTAGTTGTATATAACTGAGTAGAAATAATGTATGAAAATTGTAGATAAGTTATATAATATATAATTAGTTGTATTATATTTGTTTTTACTATATATATAACTCAGATACAAAGTATACAAAAGACATATTGTTTAAAGTTTGTATTTAAATTGTATGTTATTGTAGTTGTATTTAACTGTGTAGAATAATGTGTGAAAGTTGTAGATAAATATTATTTGTTGAAAAATATTTGTTAAAGAAGAATTTTGTGATGCTTAATTGTGTGAATATGAGAGTTAAATACCAAGAGCTGTTGTTATGTCAAATATCACCAGCTTCTCAAATTATACATGGGGAGGCAACTGAATTTTATCATCATACAACTATTTTTCAAATTTCATACAACATTCAAATAAAAAAGGTAAGTTTTATAAAGTTGTGGCTAGACCGACCATATTATATGGGGCGGAGTGTTGACCGGCTAAGAACACTCATATCCAGAGGATGAAGGTAACAGAGATAAGGATGCTGGGGTGGATGAGCGGGGACACTAGGATAGACAAGATTATGAATGAAGATATTCGGAAGAAGGTGGGTGTGGCCCTTGTGGATGACAAGATGCAGGAAGCGAGGCTCAAATGGTTCAGGCACGTGCAGAAGAGAAACCTTGATGCTTCAATGAGGAGGTGTGAGCGGTTGGCCGTGGTGGGTACAAGAATAGGTAGATGGATGCCTAAGAAGTATTTGAGAGAGGTGATCAGGCAAGACATGGTTCGATTGCAGATTTCCGAGGACATGCCCCTTGATAGGAAGGTCTGGAGGTCAAGCATTAGGATTGTAGGTTAGGAGGGTAGTAGAGCTTTCCTTACTTCATACCGGTGGTGAGGTGGGGTTGGATTAAGATTGCTCTTAGATGACTTGCAGTTTATGTTGAATCCACACTATCATTGCTACTTATCTTAGCTCTGAGCCTTAGAAATTGGTTACTGCTATTGCATGTGATTTATCTTTTGGTTGTTATGCTTCTATTACTATTATAGTTTCTACTGGAGTTACTAATCAATTGTCTTTTCTTGTTTTTATTTCCCTCTTTCTGAGTCAATGGTCTATCCGAAACAGTCTCTTTGCCCTTTGGGATATGGGTACGGTCTGCGTACACATTACCTCCCCAGACCTCACTTTATGAGATTTTACTGGGTAGTTGTTGTTGTAGTTGTATTAAAAAATAATATATATAACTACAACAGAATAAAATTTAACTATAATTTTACTACAACTTTACTACAATTTTGTAAGTATATTGTATGTTATGTCGTCGTCGTCTTCTTCTTCTTTATCAATCTGAAATTCAGCCAAAACAAAGTTTAGTCTTTATCAAACACCCTCAAAATTGAGATATAAACTATAATTTATATTTTTTATTGTTTGCAATAACACTCAATCCAAATAAATAATTATTTTTGAAAATCCAAATTTAAATTCAATAGGGACTGCAAACGTATTTGACAAAATTGTTAATAACTGTATTTTTATGATTTGCTCTGTGTCCGCCAAGTGCTTGAAGCGAATCAAATTGTTTTTGAATGTTTTGCACTCGAAGATTTTACGCCCCAATGATTGATTCTTTTTCATTATACCTACACAATTCACCACTGTTAGTTTCTGTAGTGACAGTACTGATTCTTCTCTACTTGTCTTTAATGTCATGACTTTTGAAACTTTTTGAAACTTAATTAGTCATAGTGAGAGAAAAATTATGAAGAAAAAAAGAAAAATTAATGTGAGAGGCAACATTGAGGAGAGAGGAGAGGAGAGAAAAAATGAAAAGGATGTAATTAAATCCTCTAATTTAATGCACTAATAATGAATTATATATAATTTGTAAGTAATTCTTGTTTAGGGTGGTTAATATACAAAATTAGGACAATTATGGTAGTATAAGTTTCAAATATCATATAGAAAGGAAAAAATCCCATTAGTATATGGCGTACATGGACCGAGTTGGTTTGGATTTTATCAAAACCGAACCAAACTATTATATTGCTTTGGATTGGTTCAATTTTATCAGATTTTTTGGATTTTTTTGATTATATAAATATTATTTCAACTCTTGAACGTTATTAGACGAAATCCATACGTTTACTAAAAATTTAAAAAGTTAACAAACATATGTATTAAAGTATTCTTATGGGAATATTTTTAGTAACATATAATAGTATATTTTTTAGTCGTCTAACAATAATTCGTTTTGAAGGTTACTCGAATTTAATAATTAAACATAAAAATCACATTAATGCCTAAATAATGATATGTTCTATGTAATTTTAGATTATCGAAATACCACTTCAAATTCAAAAAAAAAGATATAAGAAATCTAGACATATGAATATGAAAAAACAAAGAGATGATTGACGCATTTCAATAACACTTAATAAGAAAGTGATATAATCTATTTATTTAAAGTAAATAAAAATGAATGTACTTTATTGTTCTTAAAAATTTTACATCTCACGAAAGGATCTCAAATATTTCTAGACATCTTTTAAACTACTACAACAACAAACCCAGTTTGATCCCAACATATGGGGTCTAGGCACATCTTTTAAACTAAATTCTATATAAAATTTTAAAATTATATATACAAAATTATATATTTATATGTCGATCTGATTCGGATTATTTTACTCAGTATCAAAATAAATCAAACCAAATCTAGTCGAATTTTTATCAATTTGATTTAACTTTTTGGTGTGATGTAATTTTCCGATTCGATCCGGAAACCCCCTATGCATATGTAAAAGTGCAGGACTACTAATCTTCGTCTAACAATTTCTGAATGATGGATTCAACAATAGCCTCGGTATAGTATATAACCTAATTCCTATCAGGTAAAATGAAGAGCAAAGGAAAATATCTTTTTTCACGTAAACTAGAACATTTTACTTCTATGAGACTATAGTGTAAGAAAATTAGAATAAGTAACAATTTTTTCATATAAAAATAGCATTAAAAAGATAAAAGTATATTAGTTTAACTTGGTTGGGCACAAAATTAGGGAACTGCAGAATAGGAAGACGATGTTAAGTTACTATAGAGTTGATGTAACAATAACAAAAACTTAGTGCAGCAAATAAATCAGTAAACTTATCATACGCCTTGCCATACTCTTGAGGACTTTACTCAAATTATGCACCTCAAATGACCAAACCCCGCTCAAGAAAAAGCCTAAAGAGATGGCTAGGACATTGACGAATAATGTAGGACAACAATTAATAGCAAGCAGCAAATCAACGAGTTCTAAAGATAATAACACCTAGGTTCACCATAGAATGGTGGGAATAGCACGGCAAACGATATATAAAACAAGTTGAATTATCTCTCAAGCAGATTGAAACAAAATTTCACATAAACTCAAAACAGTTTTAACACTGTCCTCTGCCTTCCAAACAAAATTTAAATGCCAAATTTTTATAAAGTAGCCACTAATTTATAGTTCTGCGTCAAAGAGATCAAGACCACTATTTTGTATGTTTTAAGCCTCTGTGATGGGGTACTCGAACACAACATCTTTGCCTGAAAGCTTCCTGTAAACTGCAGAAAAGGTCTCCAGCTTGTACTCGGTGTTGTTGCGCTCCTTCGGGTCCAAGTAGACCTGTCCAGCACAACAAGCACAATGATGAAGAACCGAGAAAAGAAGACAAATATAAATAAAACTAAAACATGTTTCAAGCTTCCCCCCAGATTGAAATTATGTTTTTCTTTACTATTAAAATAACCCTGGAGTCTATAGTAATTTAGAAACAAATAGTTAAAGTGAATCTTCCAATTTAAAAGTATTACTTCTCCAGTAATAACAGAGACCCAAGTAGGATTGGACATCCACAAAAGCTAAGCATCCTCATAGGACTATTTAATTTCAACAGTTTTACCTTCATTATCTTGGATCCATCAATGCGATATCTAGTTCGCTTCCCAACAATCTCAGCTGGTACAACCAAGTCCTCCAATATAGCATCGTGAACAGAAGTAAGAGTCCTGCTGCGGGGCCTCTGGGCAGCAGAGCCTCTCTTAGGGGGTCTCACTATCCTCCTGGTGGCAATGAAGATTACATCCTACAAGAAAGTGAATGTCAGGTTAGAAATAACACAATGATCAAAAGAATATAGAGGACAACTCAATACTGAACACGTAAGCCATGTATGACATCGCAAGCAAATTGGTATCCATTTAATATTAGCACGCAGGAGCATCATTTCAGAATTAAGTTACATTAGTTAATTCATTGTTATCCGAAAATGTACACAAAATACCAACACTATGCATAAATAATTACTATAGAGTTCGATGCAAGAAACGGATACATATAAAAATTCTTCAAATCATCAGCGCCTGAGCCCAGAGTGTAAAACATCAATGATTGGAGTACAACTTATACCTAGATGGATTTCCATTCTTCAAAGTGGCACTAGGGATAGAATCGTGCAAAGAGAACAAATAAGCAGAATGCACAATCATAGAAGAGATATATTGGTGGAATCCAGTGAGCAAGCTATGTAATATTTATAAGACTCATCAGTGGATTTTTTTTTGTGTGATTCATCATTAGAATTACACAGAAGAGATATATTGGTGGAATCCAGTGAGCAAGCTATGCAATATTTTATAAGACTCGTCGGTGGATTTGATAAGGTGATTCCTCATTAGAATTATGCATATGTTTCATTGCTAATCACCATATGGTCAATTTGCAAAATGTGGCACAATTCTAATGAATAGATTTCCAGGTACAAACTTGAAAACATATACAAATCCAGTGACAGCAGGAAGAAGATGGTTGATGGTTACCTTTCCACTGAATTTCTTCTCCAGCTCCCTAACAAGACGGACATGAACCTTGCGGAAAGCTTTTCTCAGTCTGTACGGTACGTGAATAACAACAGCTTTCCTATTTCCTGACACATCAATTTGACTGCAGCAGCAGCCAAATAAATTAATTATCACAGAACAATCTAATACATATTTAATAAAAAAGCTTTCCTATTTCCTGACACATCAATTTGACCGCAGCAGCAGCAAAATAAATTAATTATCACAGAACAATCTAATACATATTTACTAAAATTCTGTTAACACCACTCTTACGCTGCTGAATTAATGTATAGATCCTTCAATTCACTTTTCAGCTCTTGGTTGGTGTTTTCCAAGTCAAACAAAGCCTGTTCAACAAGAAAACTCATATCTTCATTCCACAAAAAAATTATCAAAAGATGGATTGATACTATACAATAACCAGAGCAGTCAACTAAGAACAACACAAAACCTGTGCAACGGACTCCTCAAATTCAGAAGGTTCAGCATCTTTGTCTTTGTGAATCTTTTGCCTTGATGTATACATCTTCACAGATCTAAACAATCAACTGAATCAGCTATAACCCTAAAACCGCTATAAAAAATCTGTAGAAACTTATCAACTAGGAAATAAAAATTAAAAAAATGTAACATTTTCTCCTGAAATTCTTAGGCTCTATCCTGATGATACAATATAGGAACGACTTTCGATCAAACAGGCATTGAGATATACAGCTAATTACCAGCCTAATTAACTATCGTTCAGAAGTATGAGCATTCGTCATTCTATTTTTTGTTCATATTATATGGAGTAGTAATTCAGAAAGATTAAGAAAACAAACTCGAACTAATTCATGCATTTCTAATTAAATAGGTAAAATGCAGCATAAAACGTCTATTCCTGTCAATTCTCAGGTATTATAATCCAGTTTTACGCATATTTTCTTACTAGTAAGACAGAATAATAAATTGCTTTCAAAAATGGAAATTTGTCGTTGTTTTGAGGGGAAGTGAGTACTGAAGAGGCAATGAAACAGAGAGAAGAGTACCTCTGAGTGTTCGGCAACAGCGGACAGATCTGTGAGTGTGCCGGAATCACTTGCTCTGACAGAAGATAAAAACCCTAATTGCTGGAAGTGTTAAATCATTTATAAAGAATAATCAACGGCCAGGATGAGACAACGGCTATGTACGGTTCGGATTCTGTGGGCTGAAACTCGAGTTAACAGAATAAATTTCAGCCCGTATTGCTGCCTAGCCCACGTTATTGGACAAACAAGGGGTAAAATTTATAAATAGACACTTTTTAGTCCCAATAATTGAAAAATAGCCACTCTCATGAAATTTCACCCTTGAAATATGAGAGGAACTTTTACACGGTACATCGGTCACTCAAAATAATAGTTGAATTATATATATTTTTAAATAGTAATGTATAATAGTGTTGTGTATTTTACTAGCGGTACGGATCAAATGTGTAAAGCTCAATTTAACACCCCATGACACTGACTATTTTTACAAAAATAGAGCCAATGGGCAGTGGGATTTCCACACAAACAAGGTTAGTCCCAAACGCGTGAGTATCATTGCCCTATCTCATGTGAGGAAAGTATTAAGAATGTGCACAGTTAGTCACTAATAAAATATATATTTATTTTTAAGTTATTATTTAAAATGTTTTTAATCTTCAATTATTACTTTAATAAACTTTTACCTGCTCGAACGAAAATATCCTTCTACTCATAAAGTTCAAGACCAAGTATCCTTAACTGATGAGTTTGTTACTGTAAGTTTAGAACTAGTTGTCCTTAATTTATTAGCTTGTAAGTTTAAGTTTAGGACTATCTATCCTTAACTTTTGAACTTGTGAGTCTAAGTTCAGGACTACATGTCCGTTACTTTTGAACTTGAAACTCGAAGTTCAGGATTACCTGTCCTTAAGTTCTGTGCTTGTAACTCTAAGTTAAAGACTACATGTCCTTAATTTCTGTGCTTGTAACTCTAAGTTAATGACTACTTGTCCTTAACTTATGAGCTTGTTACTGTAAGTTCAGGAATAGTTGTCCTTAATTTATGAGCTTGTAAGTCTAAGTTAAAAACTTTCTGTCTTTAGTTTTTGAGCTTGTAAATCTAAGTTCAGGACTACATTTTTTTAGCTTTTAAATTTGCAACCCTAAGTTCAGAACTACATATCGTTAACTTTTGAACTTGTAACTTTAAGTCCAGGACTACATGTGAATTCAGTGTAAATATTGTTTATACTTAGAAATAAACAATATTTGATGCATTGCTAAAAAGCAAGCTCTACACCAAATGGTAAGTATCAGATAATAATACTGCAATAAAATTAAATTTCAAAGAAACATCATATGCATGTTTTTCTTAATATACGACTTTGGAAGATGAAGCCGACCGCTTTTGAACAATTTTAGTATGATTTGGCTCTGGAAGAAAATACAGCTTTACGTCAATGGTTGATAAAATATGCAAAGCCTGCGATCAGAATTTGGTGTAGAGAGAAAATCGGGGATTTGGGAAGAAAAACAATGGAAAAAATGGTAAAAATATCTTTTCATAATAATTTTAATAAAGTAGTGATTACTTTTTATCATTATTAGAATTTCTGGCTAAAAAATAAATACCACATAAAATAGTGACTATCCCATACCATTTTTACAAGAATTAACTAGCAACTACCTCAACTAATTTTTCTTCAAAAGTTGAACCTTATAATTGTATACTACAATGCAATTGTAAGTTCGAAAAAGGGGTCAAAACTGTCCTTAAACGATTCGATTTCGAACCAAAAATGACCTCCATTAACATATTGAGCTAAAAATATCCCCAATGTTATCTAGTGGTCGAATTTTACCCTTATTACTAACAGACTTATCTAAAAAAATAGAAAATCTAATGAATATCCATGTTTTACCGTACAATTGGCCTAAATATAAATTCTTGCTAAATTAAAAAGAACCACCATAACCTGGGTTTTGATTGATCTACCCCCCTCCCCCCCCCCCCCCCCCGATTTTAAAACCTATTAATCCAAACCCGATTATAAAAAAATATAACTTTTTCTTCATCTCTTAGATAATTCAAATGAAAGAATTTGCGCCACAACAACAACAACAAAAAAATTAACAATTTAAGCAAGAAAATGTTGAGTTGCGAATAAAACGAAATGGGTATGAGAATAAAACCAGGATCATGAGTTAGAAAGTAATTCATTAAATAAAATTAAATGGGCATAAAATGTGTATGAGAATAAAATTAATTACCTTCTCCTCTAATTCAATTTCATGGAGATTAGAGAAGAAATGGGAGTTGGCAATGGGGCATGTCCCTTTTTTGGATGAGTCTGAAGAAATCCGAGATCATATACAAACAAGTTAAATCTTGGTCAAACCTTTCAAATTTCAAGTTCAACTGAAAACTATTTTCTTCCAAATTCATTCTGGTTACCCTGAAAACTAAAACCAATGATTTACATAAGTCATAATACATCACACGGGACAAGTTATGCCTGTGAACTGGCGATCAAAGTGCAAAAGCTCAAAACGACCGGTCGGGTCGTTACATCCTACCCTACTTAAAGACACATTCATCCTCGAACGTGCCCAGAGTTGTTCCAAAAGCCAACTAATCGCTAACTAACCTTACCATACACATATTTGGGGTGATCCCACGTCACCCTATCTCACATAGGATCGATAATACAACATAACTTAAATTTCACAATCCATCCTAGTCCATAAACCATATAACCACTTTTCTACTTTCTAAAATCCTCAATATGATCATAATCTCACATTTATACTATGAATAAGTCCAAACAAGCTGTAACAAACCATATATGTTATCTCATTCACAATCACATGATATACCACATAACTCAAACACTCGCAGCGATAACTTCTAATCACAGCAGCTGCACATAACAACCGAATAGCGATAGAAAATCTCTAACAACTAATGTCTCTTTCCAACACTTCATATACTGCCAATGATAAATGAAACACACGATAAACCATAACCATTCTTAGATTAATCATCCATAAGGCTACTTCTCCTTTGGCAAGGACCATAGTAACTTTCTGAAGCGAACCTCGATATTTATCCATCAAACATGTTGAAATCGAATTCGTTTGTGTTCATTAAAGACCCTGCCGATCTCATCTAATCCGACACAATTACTATGGTGACATGGCATATCAAACCAGATAAAGCCACAACTTGCATAGTCCGCGCACAAATAAACAACGATCCGAGCATGCTTACATCATGAAACTAACTCAAATGAAAGAGTTGTACCTCAAGCTCACCAGTACCATAACAACACACGGCTGAGAACCTATCTCGCATCATAAAAATAGAGCACATGAATCTAACCTGCAAGGTCATATCTCCACATAGCTTCGATGCAACGCGCGATCCTATCCAATCACTGCTCCACATTAAACATCTCAAGTCACTATGCTCGAAATCGACAACCGCGCTCAATTGCTGTCTGGAACTAACGCAAATCATTACACCCACGGTAAAACAAATAAAATACACCACGCAAACCCAATAGGACATAACCAATACGCCATTCACTGAGCAATAACCAGCACTCTTCCCACTCGAGTTCCACTATGAAACCCCAATGGAACTGCACCATTTGTGCCTATAACCAACAAATCCTAATGTCTCACAACATGGAAGGATAACTCATAGACCCCCTAATTTATAACAGCTCAATAACAACCGAATCGACACATCCCTCGCCAATAACAACTCGAAGTCAATAAAACTGTCTTAATGCCGGACACATATCCATATAGGTCTACTAATGGACCACACATATATAGTTACCCACAACATATAAATAATCCCTTGAAGGTTCACAATGACTGAATCATAGCACATACTAACTTTTGACTTACTAACACACATTTTGTCATCCACAGCCACGAGCTAACCTGTATATGAGAACTTCCAGTTTCCAACTGCGTAAAACACACGAATTACCATATCTGATCTCAATTTCGCCACTTGCATATATAACTCACCTTTATTATCAATCATTCCACGAGAGATACTCTAGTATTCTTCTGTACTGCCAAGCAAACTCGAATATCAGTAGCTGATTTGACAAGAAGTGCTGTAATTCTACCGAAATACCATCAAATTGATCATATTGTCTTTTTCTGAAACACATATCCTCGTAAAATCACCTCAATTATCATTACTATTTCCTTAATCATCTAAGATCAATTTTTAAATCATCTGAAGCTCATTTCTCTAATTATCTGAAATTACCCGTCCTGCCTAAGAATGTATGACCTTCCATTCAAATCTGAAATGTGACCTTACACATGTCAATCTCACTCCTACACAACACAACGCATGTGCCATACCATCCTGGGATATCATGAGAACGTCATATCCCTTCCGAGCCACAAACATATGCGTAGTTAACTAGTCAAGAACTTTCCATTGGTCCCATACAGAAGATAATCACTACACACCCCATGCTTCACATGCCAATATAAAATATACATTTCTACACCACGGTAAAAACTATCAAGAACTCTCCGAGTTCTCCTTGCATAAATCAGACATGCCAGGACTGAATCCTTCTAACTCGACCTAACTAAGAAAGCCATCAAAACCTAAGAGCACTGCCGCAAAATACCTATAGGAACCCATTACCTTGAACACACACAAGGAACTAATCATATCCTTACCATACCGGTGCGGTTTACTATCAAGATACCCCATATATCTAAATTCCCTTTCTGATTCATCTTCAACTTGATATCCCCTCTTGCTGTAGCACCAAAATTACTAAACCCAGTCTTGCCACACGAGACCCAAGATAAAATCACACCCTAAGACTCGTAAGATGCTGAATACTCTCTTAAATATCCCTAAAAGCACCACCTTCAAAATACTTTACTCTGAAAAGACTTCCTACGAATCTAAATTCTTTACCTTTACCTTCCTAATACTGATACATAGAATTCCACAATTTATAGAAAACACCACAGTCTTGACATCTTCCAATGGAAGCTCAGTTTCTAACCAAGTATGGAACTTTAAAATACCTAATTGATATATGTAGAATCTTGGACACATTAGAACCATTTTCGCAAGTCATCCACTCTACTCATACCAAAACTAACTGGATCAAAGAACTGAACAACATGTGACCCATTAGCACTTCACATACTGTCGAATGCAACCTCATCCCAAAACAACCAAGCAACTTTTTGCTCTATGTACCGAGCATATTTTACCAACAACAACCCAAGATATTCTGAGATTCTCTAACACCTATGAAACATGACATAACCTTTGTCAAAACATTCCTTTACTAGAGACATCCTCGGTCTCAATCTCCATAAACTATAACTGATTCACGAGTACGCCTCCAAATGGAACTAACATAGCAGATAACCGTGCAATCGCCTAATCAATAGTAGATTTCCCCACTTGGCTCGCATTAGCTCATAACACATATACCTTATTGCTGCCATAATACCATAGTGAGAATAAACTCGATCCTTCATAAGCACGTGAAACACAGACCATCTGGTGCTTCAAATCTTCTGCAACTCTCGCATTCATCCTCGCAACAGTCAAGCCCACTCTCTTAAGCGATCCAAAATTCGAATTTCAACACTTATATTTCACTTGTAAATGAGATTTTCTAACAGACAACATAAGGATCACACCACTTCAGAACACTCCGTATGATATAACTCACCTGCTTTGCCTTCAACAAACATTTTCTGTATACCTTCCACTGTCACAAACATTACACAGTCACTTGGCCTTCGTGAGTCTGAACTTATACCATAACATGAAATTTACTTCACTCCCAACTAGGAAACATGAAAAGATTCTTCATATGCCTATAACTCTGGGATATACTTCGAATCAAGATGGAAATCAAGAACCTAATAGTCCTTTATCCTCTAGAAGACCCTTCTCGTTGCTTCTAAATCATATGAATATACCTCGCAGACATAACATACTAATCACGTAATCATCCAACTATCACTTCCACTAATAGAGACACTACCAAACATATAAGCTCAGAAACACTTGCTCACACAATCAGCACCTTGGTGCTCAAGCTACAGGCAAAAATCCGGCGTCAAGTCTTCCAAACTGGCCCAACATCAACTCACATAGATCACATCTCGCCCCTCGATCAAGGGATCGCAAACCATCGATGTACATCTGATATTGAGCGCTTATATGCACATAAAATGCATGGAGGGAATTCAAAGAGTTACTTTTCAATAAGAATTCAAGAATATGAAGTTTTCCTAAAGGTTCTGCAGCCTCTCGAGGATAAGTACAGACGTCTCCCTACTAATTTGCGAGACTTTTCTACACCTGCACATGACTCGTCAGACCAATGTAACCTAGGGTCTGATACCAACTTGTCACAACCCCAAACCGGCTCGATCGTGATGGCACCTCTCGTGAAGACAAGGCCAGCTGACACAACACTCACATTAACTCTTTAATCATTAAGAGTCATTTTTAATCCTTTAATTAAAACAATATTTCATAATATAAGTCTGAAGGAACAGTGCAGAATTAACATACAAGCCCGACATTAAAGTGTCACTAGCCATGAGCATTTACCAATGTCTAAATACAACACAACAATAGTAAAAATGCACTAAGTAAGAAAATGAAAGTGAGAAGGAAGAAGCAGTGCTGCGAACTTTATGCAGTCACCTTGCTAACTCTGATGACTTCGCGTCCGAGCAACCAGCACCCACTACCAGGTTCTGAAATATCTGAATCAGC
This sequence comes from Nicotiana benthamiana, assembly GCA_034376525.1. Taxonomy (NCBI): domain Eukaryota; kingdom Viridiplantae; phylum Streptophyta; class Magnoliopsida; order Solanales; family Solanaceae; genus Nicotiana; species Nicotiana benthamiana. The sequence continues at coordinate 9,399,021 of CM067325.1, forward strand.
ACACAATGTGCAGGGAGTAATGTGAATACTCCAACCCAATAAGTACTAAGACTAAATAATGATTGAGCAGTAGGAAACACTGAATCTACATTTTTATCGTTAGGCTCAATAAGCACAACAGTCTTTCAAATAATAATACGAGTCCATCATCTCATTTTAAATTCATCTTTTTGGTAAAAATCATTTAAAAGACCTTCCAACGGTTTCAGTAGGAGCTCAATACCATTTATAAATAAAGATATGATAACCATAATGGGCCCCTTGGGCAAAATATAGTTTGTAAAAACAGCCACTCGGGCAAAACAGTAATCATAAGTACCTCATAACTTGAAAATTTCAGTGGAAATATCCAATGCCAAATCAGCGATTAAATCTCTGAAAAGCCCCTAAACCCCGGCTAACATGAAAGTTATTTTAAAACATTTGTTCAATTTTTCGACAAAGGCTCAATATAATTAAAAAAATGAGTGAATGTAGTCAATAAAACAACATACTCGATAGAAACTCACTTTAATGGGGAGTGAAATCAATAAGTTCATAAACAAGCCTCTCAAGCAAAGCATCACTCATGTGCATGTATATTTCTATCGGCCCTTGGGCTAGCCTTTGCCACTCGTGACTCAACTCTTACCAATCAATACTCGCTTTCAGCACTGACGCTCAATAGGTACCATATAGTAATAGCTGCGGCGTGCAGCCTGATCCATATATCTCATCGACGGCGCTCACTAGGGTGTGCAGACTCTGGAGGGGCTCCTACGATCCAAGCACTATATCGTTGCGGCGTGCAACCCGATCCAACATATCGTTGGGGTGTGTAGCTAGATCCATATAAGTATCGTTGTGGCATGTAGCCCGATCCATATACATATATATACACATTGTTGTGGCTTGCAGCCCGATCCATAGATATATAATCCTCACAACTAGGCCCTTGGCCTCTCTCGACCATTAACCTCACTATCAGACTCTCAGTCTATATTAGTTATCGATCTCAACAATACGACCCTCGATCTATCTCAGTCATCATCTTACGATCAGTCGGACCATTAGTAAAATAGGGAATTCAGCCCAAAACAGTTTCCACATTTTTAAAAATATAGTGATAAAGCCATATGTGAAAAATAAATAGGCATAACGTGACTGAGGATATGCATTCAAATAAATAGAGTGATGAAAGATAGCAAAAAATGCATTTATGGGTCTCAACAAGTCGGTACAAGGCCCCAAACGTGGCATACAGCCCAAAATATAATAACATCAATCAATTAACTATCAAATACACATTAAAATAATTGTTTGGCATGGACTAGGTCACAATCCCCAGTGGTGCTCTACCCCACACTCTTCATCTAGCGTGTAAGTCACCTCAAAGTTACACATCGATGTTTAATCGGGAGTTTCAAACCCTCAGGACAGTATTTACAATCATTATTTACCTCGAACCAGCTAAATCTCTAGCTCGCGATGACTTTGTCCCTCAAATCTACCTCCGCGCGTGTCCAATCTATCCAATATCAGAATGAATACGTCACAATATGCTGAGGGGACAAAGACCAAGCGAAAACAATCGGAAAATACCAAAATCCTGAAATTAGCAAAACCTGAACCCCAGGTCCACTTCTCGAAACTCAAAAAATTTGACATTATTAGATTCCTTATCTTCCCATGAGTTCATACATATAAAAAGTTCTCACTTTCGATTCCAAATGATCCTTCAAATCCCAAACCAAAAGTCCAGTTTTTCAAGCCCTAATTCTTCAAATTTAGGCTTAATTTTCATGATTTTATAGGTGAAATTCACATAATAATCGAGTATTAAGTTCAAAATTTTTACCTCCAAGTGTTATCTCCTGAATCCCTCTTCAAATCCCCTCAAGAAGCTCCAAAATCGCCCAAAAATGGAGAAAGTTAGCCCCAAAATCGCGGACAAGGGCTATTAAAACATTCTGCCCAGGCTTTAAAAGCCTTATTCGTGAACGTGGGATGATTATCACATTCGCGATGAATAACACCATCCATCCAAAAATTGCTCTACGTGTTCACGGCACCAACCTCGCGAATGCGATACACACGTGATACTAAACTATGCGAACGCCTCCCAATGATCACGAATGCAATGAATAACCTGACCTCAAACCCAGGTGACCACTTTCCTTCTATGCGAACGTGACATGAACCACGCAAATGCGATGCACGGGACTCTAGACCTTCGTGAACATAGAGCCTTAATCGCAATAATGAAGGCCAATTCCTCAACCTCACCAGCTAACCCTTCACGAACACAAGGACCTACTCACGAACGCGAAGGCCAATTTTCCTGAAATCCTTCAGCAGTTTTCTGCAACTTTTCAAAATAAGAAATGATCCGATTGACCATACAAAACTCACCCGAGGCTCTCGGGACCTCAACCAAACATGCCAACATATTCCATAACGTCATTCAAACTTTTTTCAACCTTCAGAACGCTCAAAATAACATTAAAACATCAAATATGCATCAGATTCAAGCCTAAGAATCCCAAAATCTCCTCGATTACGCTTTTGATAAAAAACCCAACCAACTCACGTCCGAATTATCTGAAATTTTGCACACACATCCCAAATGATATGACGGAACTACTGCAACTTCCAAAATTTCATTCCGACCTCTATATCAAAATCTCACATATCGAACGGAAAATGCTGAAATCTCAATTTCGCTAACTTAAGCATAAACCTTCCACGGACTTCCAAAATGCATTCCGATCACGCTCCTAAGTTCCAAATCATCTAATGGAGCTAACCAAATCATTAAAATTCCAATCCAAGATCATATACAAATAAGTCAAATCTTGGTCAAACATTTCAAATTTCAAGTTCAACTGAGAAATATTTTCTTCCAAATTCATTTTGATTATCCTAAAAACACAAACCAATGATTTACATAAGTTATAATACAACACACGGGACATGTCATGGCCGAGAACTGGCAATCAGAGTGCAAAAGCTCAAAATGCCGATCGGGTCGTTACATTTATGGTGTCCCAAATCACTAATTTTGAATCTTGAATCAAGGAAAGATTGACTTTATTTTACAATCCGTGAATACAGAAATCCAGGTAAAGAATTTTGTTAATCCGGGAGAAGGTGTTAGGCATTCATGGGTTCCGTAGTTTTAGCACGGTCGCTTAACTATTATTATTGGATTATTATCTAATTTTGACACATGTTTTAGCCTATGGTAGATTTAATTTGTTAATTGCTTTTAATCATTTTTAAGAAGATTCAACGCTATTTAAAATACGTCTTGGGCCACGCCACATAAAATGCACCCGGGGTCTGCAACTCATTTTATCTAACGTTGTTGAGATTTGGATTTGCGTCACATGAAATACACACTCGAGTTTAAGAAAATTAATTCAAATTGCGCGCCCAAAGCAATTACGCACTTTCAAGTTTGCGAGGGCCATGGAAAATTTGACTAAATGGCACACCTCGATTTCTAAAGGATTAAAATTAATTAAGTAGGGGCCATGGGTTTTAAGATTTTATTTTGCATGACATGCCTCGAATTATTCTAGCCAAAGGATTTTTAAATTTAATTTTGAGGGCCATAAATCGTACGTTTGACTAACATGGCACACCTCAAATGACTATAAAGATATAAGTAATTAAACAAGGGATTTTTACCTATACATCCCATATACCAAACCTTTCTACCACTCATGTTTAAGGTTAGTATTTATTACATTTTAGTATACCATATTTCAATATATATACCATTTTAAGTATTAATTACCAATCATTAATTAGAGGATTTATTTGTGGAAAAAATTAATATTGCCATATTCTCTTTCCCCATTAACCACACGTTTTTTATTTTAATTTTTATACTTTTCCATAAAAAATACACCCCCCCCGCGTACTTTCACAAAAATTGTATACACCGCCGGTTTTTCTCTTTCTATTCTTTTCACTTCTCTCTCATTGTCTTCTTCTCCCCATTGTCTTCTTCTCCCCCATTGTCTTCTTCTCCATTAGCAACAGTATCTCGCCAAAAATCTTAAAATTTCTTCAAAAAAAATACATTTTCACTGCTAAAAAACACTTCCATCCTCAAAAATGGTGAAAAAACAGAATACCCCCAAACGTCAAAAAATAGGCGAGATTCCATCTTTTGATTTAGGTGTTTTAACACCTAAATCTCCAGTAAAAATACAACAATCCGTCAATGCAAGTGGACAAGAAAGTGTTACTACATCACCGAGACAAATACGAGTTGAAAATCGAACAAAGCACTTGCATGAGGTTGATGCAACCGGTGTTGAAATTGAAGCCGACAAACAACGGAAGCGAAAGGGGAAATCCTTGATGGCGGATGATGATGATTTTGTGGACGATTCGCCAAAAGTTCAAAAAACAAAAATAGAGAAGGTTTCACATTCACCCTCAAAGCAAAAAAAGGTGAAACCCTCTAAAAAACCCACAAAATTGGTTCAACAACAAGTTTCTGTTAAGGTAAACAACTATTTTTATATCTACAATGTTTTGTCGTTTTTTATGTTATTGGAAAAAGTTAGAAATAAATTCATTCTTTGTCGTCTAATTGTTTTTTTGTATAAAATTAATGTAATATTGCATGTTAAGGTTGCTTATACAAATTGTAGTTAATTGTTACTTTTCGGAGATAATGTGTAAATTTACGGCAGAATATAGTGTTGGAAAAAATTTGTAGTCAAATGTTTGTTTTTGTATTTTAATGTAGTGTTAATTGTAGTTTGTTGTAGTTGAATGTATTTCACTGTGTACGTTGTAGTTGTTATACACAGTTATTTCATTGTGTATGTTGTAGTTGTTATACACAAATCACTTATGCTAATACAGTCTGTTGTTTTAATACAGTCTGTTGCATTAAACTGCAGTATTTCTAATTGACTTCAAATAACTACAATTGAAGACATTTAGTTTAACTAATAATTGCATTAAACTGCAGTATCTACTTAATGCAACTTTTACTTTTTGTAGTTAATTGTATTTTAATATAGTGTTAATTGTAGTTTGTTGTAGTTGAATGTATTTCACTGTGTACGTTGTAGTTGTTATACACAGTTATTTCATTGTGTATGTTGTAGTTGTTATACACAAATCACCTATGCTAATACAGTCTGTTGTTTTAATACAGTCTGTTGCATTAAACTGCAGTATTTCTAATTGACTTCAAATAACTACAATTGAAGACATTTAGTTTAACTAATAATTGCATTAAACTGCAGTATCTACTTAATGCAACTTTTATTTTTTGTAGTTAAACATGTATTTGGTGTGTTTAAAAGGTAGTTATATGATTTGTTACATTATATATTGTAATGCTGAAGTCTAGCTTCATTCTAACGACCATTAATGTACTTTTTTTGCAGAATGGACCTTACTATGCACAACATAATGTTGATTATGGTGTGATACGGTTCCATAGCTTGTGCGATGCAACGATACCATCCCAGATAAAGTCTTTATTATCCCCAACACAATTATGTGCTTTCAAGAACACCTATTTTGGATATTTACTAGATATGCCCCCTATATGCATGCAGAACCAATCTATTCATCTTCTAATGAAGTATGAATTATCAAAGTCTAGTGCCGACTATTTTTCTGTTCTTTTAAATGGGCAAAAATTGTTTTTTACTTTGAGGGATTTTTGTTTGATAACTGGGTTTAACTGTGTCGATGGTTTATCCGATCATGGTTACAATTCTAGTTATGTTAGTCATTTAATGACTAAATACTTCCCTAACAAATCTCGGGTAGAGAAAACTCTTTTGAGAAGTGTAGTGACATCCAAATCCTGGACAAATGATTTGGATGCTGTACAGTTGTGTGTCTTATATTTGTTGGAATTCTTTGTTTGTCCTTCCGATAAGGACAATGTTTGTTTGATAGACAAATTTACTTTTTTTCTTATAGAGAGTGGTCATTTCGAATCGTACCCATGGGGTACCAAATCTTTTAAGCAAGTTCTTGAGTCTGTCAGACATCGTCTAAGTCCAAAAGTCCATTCTTATCTTTTGCGGGGGTGCTCGTTAGCCTTACAAGTGTGGCTGTACGAGTGCTGTTCTTCTGTCAGCACCGAGCTTGCTATACGGTGCTCTGACTCCATTCCCCGCATTTTAAGATGGTCGGCAACAAAAGGACAGATTTGGTTGAATGTTTTTGAAGAAAAATTCATCAAGCCTTAGTGGCTCAAGGTATTCTTGTTAACCTTTGTGTAAATCTTCAATAACTACTATAGTAACTACGTGACATTTTCAATTTCTTTCAAATTTACTTCACTGTCTTCATACTTCTTTCAGTTCTCAAACTTGGTTGCATCCGGGGCCGAGATTGGAGCGCTCAACCTCCCAGCAACCCTTAATTATGAAGATGAAGAGGTTACTCAACCTTCAAAAGTCCCATCTGGTGCTTCTCCTAAAGGTCAACACGAAGAGGCTAAATCTTCAAATGATACGGAATCTGTAAGAAGCCAGATGAGAAAGTTGGAACAAAAGATTGAGCAGGTACTGTTATAATTTACAGTTGTTTAGTCATTGTTTAGTACCATTTGAAGTCATCCCTTCGTCATTGTAGTTTCTTTTTATTTTAGTGTAACAAATCGAATATTCTCACATACATATTTAATTTTTAGGTTGCTGGAAAGTTAGATCAGCTGAGGAATGATGTTTTTGATGAACTCTCCAAACTTCGAGAGTTCATAGATCAATCTTTGGAAAGATTAGTGAATGCTGTCAACAATAGAAAGGAATTGGATGAGTCCAAGGTAATAATTTACCTATATGTATCCTAACAACAATAATAGTTATGATAATCTATTCTAACACTAAAACAATACTATCAAAATGTAGTTTCCTGTTACATAAATTGTAGTTCCTGAACAATACATTTCAATACAATTGAGTACACTAAAAATACTGTTTCCATTACTGTACATTATTGAACTACAATTATGTAGCTGTTATTTTGTAGTTGTTTAGATGTATTTTGTTTTTTCTAGCTGGCTCAATGTTCTGATACATAGTCAGGTACTACATATGACTTAGTTAGCCTAAGTAGCACTATATATAGTTAATTGACTACATTTAACTACAATTGACTACATTTAACTACAATCAACTACAAACTAAAAACACACTGTTTTTCTGTATGTACATTTGACTACAAACAACTACAATTGACTACAATGAACTACAATTGACTACATTTAACTACAAATTTAAATGCAAATGAATACAATAACTACAAATGTATACAACTGTATATAGTTAATTGCAGTCATTTATAGGCATTTGTATTTTGAATTCTTCCTGTTTTCTTTACTGTTCTATGCTATTTTAAATGTTTATATTGAACAAGTGTTACCCAAATGTAGTTCCTTCCGGCTACAATTGACTATAGATTTCAAAAACTACAATGCAGTAACTACAGATTGCAGAATTGAAATAAATATTGTGTATACATAATTGAAATGAATTAAATATTGTGTATTTGTTATTTGGAAAATGTAGTTTGCTCACTGTTTCACTATACATACTTGAACTTTATATGACTTAACTGGCTCACTGTTATTTGTAACTAAAACTATATAATATTTATGATAATGTATTCTCATACTAAAACATTCATCTCACAATGTAGTTTGCTGCTAGTTCAAAAAGATATAACGAACATAATGAAGCAGAGAAAAACAAAGACTTTCAGTTCAATTTTGGTCCTAAAGTCTGTGCAGGCCCCAGTATAACAGGTATCAAGATAATTCATACATACATATATACTTCCATCTTGAATTGCTAATAAAAAATAAATTTACATGTTCAGCTCCTTCTTCTCCTCAACCATTTGTACAACAAGACAATGTTCCACAGTCACCAATTCATGGTGTAACTGTGACTGAAATTGTAGAAGAACGCATTGAAAATGAAGAGGAGATTGGAGTGATGGGTGGAGGAACTGAAAATAAAGGCGTGACACTGGAGGATTTTGAAATTCCAGAAAACCTATCCCAAATCGTCATGTATGGTGACCCAATTCAGGTAGATTCAACCCCTCTTCATCAAGGAAGAACAATGTTACCTGGAAAACATGCACGATCGCCATTCACGCCACTCTACAGTACTGAAGGCAGCACGTCTTTTGGGCCAAAATTTTTTTACATAAAACACCCATTCACAAGTCCAATTGGTGAAGATGTTGATCCTCATGTAATAGATAGTTTTACTACCTGGTTATACCAACGAACTGACAAATCCTCCAGGAGGTATGGTGCTTAAATGTATTATGTTGTATGTATTTGTTTTACTTTGCTTTCTATTGAATTTAGACTTTATTAGTGTCTACATTTTTTTTAGTAGTTTGTTTAATTATATTATTATTACAGGAGGAAGAACTTCTATTCCATGAAGGATAACCATCTCAATCCTTTGTTGGATTTGGGTTGCGAAAAAATAGATAAGAAGGAATGGTTCTACGCCCTTGCTCACCCCGGACAGCTCATAAATTGTACAGTAAGTATATGGATTATCATTGCAGTTTTGTCTTAATCTGATAGCTGGCTCTCTGTTATGTAGTTATCGAACACTACAGTAATCTACAATTGAAGACATTTGCATTAACTACAAAATGCATTAAACTACATTATGCTTTAACTACATTTAAAATCAATTCACCACATTTAACTACAATTGCATTAAACTGAAGTATGTTTATTGAACACATGTCTGAATAAATGCAACTTTTACTTTTGTAGTTAATTGAATACAACTACATTTAACTACAATCATCTGTTACATCTTTAAGAATGTATTGGTATATGCAACTGTATTTCTAATTGACTTCAAATAACTACAATTGAAGACATTTAGTTTAACTAAAAATTGCATTAAACTGCAGTATGCTTTATATACATTTAAAATCAATTCAACACATTTAACTACATTTGTATTAAAATGCAGTATGTTTATTGAACACTGTTGAATAAATGCAACTTTTAATTTTTTCAGCACATCGATGTTTTAATGTACTATTTGAGAAAGAAGGGGAAATATGGCCCCAACAACAACTGTAGATTTACAACAACAGACTGTTTGTTCAAGACAAAAGTTGAAAGTATCTATGATAAGTTCTCTGCTGCTCCAATTAATCAAAGGAATTCTGTTGTAAAAGCCGATGACGATATTGGAGAATACATTATGGGCTATCGAATCCTTGCAAATGTAGCATGGGATCTTGTGGATTATGTGTTAATGCCTGTTAACCTTGTAGAGAACTTCCATTGGTTGTTGTTAGTGTTTGACATAAAAGATCGGCAACTGTATGTGTATGATTCATTGGTGAGGGCAAAGCGTAACAAAACAGTAAATGCTTTGGCCGAAAAATTTTCAACAATTATCCCTCTTTATTTGTCATGCACTGGTTTCTACGGTAAACGAAAGGACATTGACTTCAAGACTACAAAGTCATACGTAGAGAAGCCAGTTACGGACCCTCTAGACATACAATGGATGGTTGCCGAGATTCCACAACAAAAGGAAGGCTCACTGTAAGAAAACTAAACTCCCTTTCTATATGTTTAATACAAATTTACTTGTTTATTGATATTAAATTAAAAAATTACTCATAATCTCCAGGGATTGCGGTGTATTTGTGGCTGCATTTGCTGAATATATTAGCAATGGTGATTTGTGCATACCAAAGGAGGATCTTAATGATATTAACAAACACCGTAAAAGATATGGAGCTCTGTTGTGGGACTACGCCACAAAGAAGCTAAACGATGGTTCAATCAGTGAGAGCGAGGTTACAGGCAGGCTTGCAAGGAGGAGGGGTCCACCGCCAAAAAATGAGAGAACTAAATTGGAACGAAAGAGGAAATAGTGTCTACTGTTGTAATGAACTTTGATTGTAACCCACAATGGATACTGAACAATTTAGTAGTTATTGAAGAAATGTGTGAGTTTGGGTGTACTGAACAATTGCTTTGGAAAAATAACATTAAGTTTGCATTTCTGTTTGCCATATTTCTGAGATTCATCTGTTCATTTAGTTGCACTGTATGTTCTGCCAGTGCTTGCATTATACAGCTTCTTGGATTGGAATACAAGGTGTTCTTACAGGTCTGAATACAGATTTAGAATTGCCTCAATACAGATGTTAACTCTATTGATAATGATAACATTGACTACATTTAACTACAACTAACTACAAACTAAAAACAAACTGTTTTTATGTAACTACATTAAACTACAATGAAGAACAATTGACTACAATGAACTACAATTGACTACATTTAACTACAATCAACTACAAACTAAAAACACACTGTTTTTCTGTATGTACATTTGACTACAAACAACTACAATTGACTACAATGAACTACAATTGACTACATTTAACTACAATCAACTACAAACTAAAAACACACTGTTTTTCTGTATGTTCATTTGACTACAAGCAACTACAATTGACTACAATGAACTACAATTGATCACATTTAACTACAAATTTAAATGCAAATGAATACAATAACTACAAATGTATACAACTGTAAAATAAAAATAATACTTTAGTTTTTAAAATGAAAAACTAACAACAAACCTTGTACAACTTGATCTTTTAACTCTGAACTGGAACTTCTGCATAACTGCATAATTCTTCATTGCAGCAACAATCGTCTTCTTGTCCTGGTACACTTGACCTTCTTCAATACATGTTTGAGAAGATTCAATGATTATTTCGCTTTGATATTCCTCAATAGCTGGTGAAGATGGAATTTCTAATAATCTTAATGATCCTGAAGAACCTGCAGACAATACATTCACATTGTATATTCATTACAGATAATTGGCGTCAAATTCTAGTTGATTAGAGAACACAAAATTCTTCAAATTCGGTAACAGATGTAATCTTACCTATAGTGATGGGGCGTTCATTGGTGATTGCCAATTCCATATTGAAATCACTTATGCTAATACATAACGGATACGAACCTAAGTTTTTATTCTCTTTTTTCATTTCCATATATACATGAACGCCCATATCGTTTCTAATCTGCAACGGAGGACAATTATCATTCACAATGTATTTTATTTCTACAACTTTATCAGATGTATCAATAGATAATTGTTCTGCAATTGTAGACTGGAGAATTCCGTAGCTTGCAGTTTCATCAACCAAAATGGCGTCAACTTCAAAATCTCTGAAACTGCCATAGTTATCCCAATAACCATTAAACTTAAGCATTATCGGAATTTTTGACATTGTATAATCTCCTTACTGCCAGTCACGGAAGAACTACGAAATATAAAAAAAAATATCACTGAATAACAAGATACACACTGTTTTTGAATGGAGGAATGTTTGACGTCAACTTCCAAACAGGTTTGTCAAATAATGACTGTAGAATGACGAATTTCTTTTCAGTTTTGAAGAATTTCTCTTTGGTAGAATGACTGTAGAATAGGAATGACTGTAGACGAATTTCGAACTATTTTTGTCAAAGAACAAACGACATTTGAAGCTGTTTATTTACTAGATATATTTAGAGGATATATTTGGAGCATTTACCTTATATGTTTTGGCATTAATTTGTAGTAAATCAAACATTAATTATCTCTTAAAAACTGATTGTCATTTCCAAATTTAAGCCAGACGGAAATATGGCTGTTTCACCGTTTGGTAATTGTCAATTTATTAAGGAGAGATTTAGCATTAATTGTCTAGTGTTAATTTAGGATGTAAAATCAGCAAATATATTGTTTGGTATATATTATGTAACAAAACCATGAGATATGATGGTAATTAACAAACATGGCACATTTATGGTAGAAAGGTTTGGTAGATGAGATGTATATGTAAAAATCCCATTAAACAAAACTTAAAAAATTATAGTTACTTCTAAGCTAATGTTCAAACTTAAATCGTTAATCAAAAGGGCCAGTACTGAATAAGGTCCAATCCATTTTCATTCCAAAGCATGGGTCCGGACTAAGGCCCAATAGCCAATTTCCATGACAAACATGGGGACATGATTGAGCTTACCATGAAGTCCAAATCGAGAGTCTAACGTGCAAAAGAGGGAGTTTGGTGCAAATGGACCCATGCTGATAGCTAGTTTAATGCTTCATTACTACATTTGAGGAAACACTACCCTTTTTCATAAAGTTCTGAATCTGAACAAATATTGACTAACTTAAACACATGTAAAACACATTTGCATGTCAGCATCCATTTTATAATAAAAATATTATTCCCAGTTGTACTAACAAGCCTTTATACAAATTGTTCATCATTTAACATCAAAACTCAAAGAGCACAACTCATGCTAAGTTCTGATTCAAATCAGCACATTTAGACAAGACCACATGACTCGAAACATTCCAAAGAAAACCAAATGTGATGAGTTAATCTGAATCTGAGAATTTTCAAGTCTAAGATCAAGCTCAAATCCCATTCGAAAGTCCTTTCTAAAAAAGCAAGGTGCTCATACACGAGCAAAAGCAGAACTAAGTGACAATTCTGAAATCATTGGACTATGTTTCAAGCTATACGAGAGTAAGTCTAAAATTATTAATGGGAGTTAAACCTAAATCAAGTTTTCTAGACCAACAACATGAATGGTCTAAACTGATAAGCATTTAAACCATAGCTATGAGAAGTACATCCAAAACGAGCCAGCCTTAACTAATTAAACTAAGAGTCACGGTCCTCAATTAATACATATTATACTAAGTCTAAAAGCACCCTTGAGTGAACTATATTCAAACAAAGTCCAAATCCAATACTTAAGGCCAAATGTAATATCAAGGAATGAAGTATACAAAACAAGCTAGACTAGAAAAAATGTGAACAAAATATGACAGAGTCAAACGGTAATCAACAACATGGACTAATGTTTGTCATTTACTTCAGCTTGGTTAATAAATCTTCACACAAAAACTCAATCAAGCTTCATTTCCAGTCACAGTTCAAAAAAATACCTAGTAAAATTAGAGCAAAAGCAAAAGGTGAGAAGATCAGCAGCAGAGTCAGATGCACTTTAGAAGATCAACAATAACAAATTCAGTTTCTTTAGATCATTTCGAGCCCAGAATGAATCTCTATTAAATGTATTACTAGTTTCATCATGTACAATTATCTGTATGATCTTTCTGTCTCAGCTCCTCATGGTCTGAACTTGGAAATTGTTCAAATCCTTTCTTAGCTTGCTATTGCAAAATAGTAAAGTTGGCTAGTTCTACTATATGAAGAGATGGCTTGTAATTTGTTTATTGCCATTACTAGATGGAATGTGGTATGACGGTAGTTTTACCTTTTATGATATGATATAGGAACTTACACAAATGTGCCAAATAAGTCTAACTTACTAATATCTAGCCATTAATCATCAACTCATCAAAACTAGCCAAATACATATAAAAATTAAAAAATCAAATAAATAAGGTTCTTTCTCTTAAAGAATCACATGTAAAAATCTCTTTTCATATTTTTAAGAGTGATTAGCAATATTAGATGCAATCAGAAAGGAAATTTCAGCGATAAGTTAGCAAATAAGGTGATGAAATACAAAATAAAAATAAAAAATATAATATTCCAAAAATCTAAGCAAAAAAGTAATTTTTTCAATAGGTATAGTTGAAATTCATTGAAAACATATAGATAAGTCAATATATAAAATTTGAGTAAGATTAGAGGTGATTTGAAGTGGTTATGTACTATAATTCGTAATTAAATTGAGTTCAAAAAATTCTTTTGCGGTACATGCATTAAACATGTAGCACGCATGTATCTCACACACAGGTATATATGGATATATATGTGATACACAATTGATACAAATGTGATACATATGTGATACATATGTGATATACAAATGATACAAAATATGATACACATCTTTTTTTCTTAATGTTCATTTTTTACTTCGAATTTTCAATTCAAACCACCTCAAAGTTTCACTAAATTACCGAAAAAACTGAGATTCAAGCTCCTTAATAAGTACCCAATCTATCTTAATAACACACACTCAAAAGAAAGTAAAAGATTGACCTTTTTTGTTAAAAATAGCTAATTGACTAATATTAGTAATATTTGGCTAATATTAGTAATATTTTATGAATTGGTTAATTTTTGTAATGAGCTACTTATAAATGGACATAGTTGCTAGTTTTCCTATGATATACTTATTTATAGTAGTTCTTTTCTACCCTTTGTTGAAAGGAGACAAGTTGTATTTCATTGTCATCTGATCCTTTCAGATGGCTTTTGCTGAGTAAATTTAAGCATTTCTTGGATCTTGGTGTTTTAGCAGTCCTGCAGACAGCAGAGTAGAAAAAGGTCCTCTGATGGTGTGAGATTAATGCCCGGCATGTATTACTATGAGTCCTCACATTTTCCTTTCTGAAGCTCAAGCTGTTGCGGTATTAGTCCGTCTATCTAGATTGACTGCCATCCATTTTCAACAGACTTTAACCTTTATTTTGTTGAATATGTTGGACTATTGTTTCAAATTATTTGGAGAGAGATGCTCTATTCCGAGGTTACATGTGAGGGTATAACTGTAATACGCTGTTCTTCAACCCTTCCCTGTCACAGCGCATTCTTGGAAAAGGAAAGACATAAATTGCTGGGCAATGTTTTCTTTTGCAAGATGTGAGGACTAACAATCTTACTTTTGCAGTATGAGTATATGATGGGAAATGTGAAGCGGCATGCTGCTACAGCATTTAACTTATCTGATCAAGCAGCTCCAGAAGCTCCTGCTCTTGCTCTGGTAGCTGACCCTGCAGCTGAACCATCTATTGTTAATAGAAAGAAGCGTGTCAGAAGGATGAAGAAGAACTCATAGGATGTGTGCTTCTCCGGTTTGAAATGGCTTCTCAGTCAGGCCTGAAGATCTTAGTCTATCCATTCTTTTTTGGTGTTGGGAATGTGTAACATTTGGCTAACATTAGCTACACTAATATGCATAGTCCTCATGTTTTATTTTCCCATGTTTTATCCTCTGAGTTCAAATGCAATATAAAATGCATGTGAACTTGGAAGTAGCCTTCAACCCTTTAGTTTTGCACAGGCAGCTGGTTCTTGGTAAACCTTTATGGACCCTTTGACAGCAAAATCAGGGAGGCAAATTGTAAATCAAGTTAACTGACTGTATAGTAACACTCTTTCCCCCCAAATGATGATGCAACAGAACTTCTTGAATCTTCCAAGCCCATTCCCCCATGGTACGTTCTCGTCGATGCAGAGGCACCATGTGAAACTGAAAACAGTGGAGCTTAGCAAAAAGAAATACAAGATGCTTTGAAGATGTTGTTAACTCCATCCTCAAGATAAAATCCAGCTGTATACTTTTTTATCCGTTGTGTCAATTGGTAACATGTAAACGAATGATGCTGAATCAGTTCTGCAGATGTCAGTAACCTAGGTGGTATTCGCCTTCCTTACACCCTCCAGTTTTTGGTAGTTGAGCATCTTCTTTATATTCGGATGATTTAATACTAGTACAATGTAATCCATTTTTAAGTCCTCTGAAGGCAGCAAACTTGTTTGACAATGAAAAAATAGTAAAAAGAACAATGCTGATTAGAGATCAAAGCATTTTAAACAAACGCGAGAATTACTTCTGGACTATCATTGCTACTTTAAACGATAACTATTGAAACACATTTATAGACTTACATTAGGTATATTACAGTCTCTCTAAGGCTCTAGGGATAAACCCACGACCACCTATGAATTTCCTGCCCTTGCCACCGCTGAACTTAAGCTGGTAATAGATCCAATAGCTGTTAACAAAACAGCTGTATGATAATATCCATTCCCTGAAAGCTCTGACCTCCTCTTTGCCTACTAATGTCGACACTAGGGGAAAAAGATTAGTTCTCTGTACATTGTTTACAGGTGCAAAAGCTCATCGAACAGTGGAGAGTGTGCTCATTCCTCACTCCTCAATCCTCCACCATTTGAGGTAGGGCAGTCAGAATATGTCGCAGGCGCTTTAACGACTCTGGTGTTGTAAGATCCGCAGGACCCACACTTATGATATAACCAATGGAAGCGCGCCCTGCTTTTCTGTTCACAGTCATTGCAAAGAATATCCTGAATTTGAAATATCATCATATTAGATGGAAGATTAAGGAAAAATACAGATACCCCACCAAAGTATGATCGCACTATACAAATTCTCACATAGCAACTAGTATCAAATTATATAATGTCCTAATTAGAACAATTACCTAGCAGATCATCAAAATTAAGTACTATCTTTTATAATTTTTTTCCAAAATGACTACATTACTGATGTCGAGATCGAGACAGCTAGAAGACTCATAACAACTGCGGCAACGACAGCATCCATTTCTAGTAGAAAACAATATCACTACTCTGGTTGCCAATCTTTCCGTTCATCCAAAACCTTTTTAAGCTTTACGGAATAAACGAACAAAATAACTTGAAAGATGACTAAATTATCATGCTATATATGTTTTCCATCTCACCAACATGCCAAAAAATCATGCTATATGTGTTCTTCATCCATCAACATTTATAATCCTTTAACAGCCAACGATTTCTGATCGTTGTGGTACCAAAGATACCAATGCAAGTGCAGAAATGAAAGTAAAATGTACAGAAAAGTTAATTAAGGCAAAACCTGCCAACGATTCTGGTACTCCTCAGGAAGAACCTCAATAGCCAGCAGCGCATCAAGCATTCCAAAATAAACCTGGCAAGTGTAATATATTTATAGAAACTTTAGGGTACCACTCAAAATGAGCACTTAAAAGTATCAAAATCTTTGAGAAGTCCATAGCACCATATACCATCAAGGACAACTTTATGAGTTTGAACTACCCTCCCAGGAAAGTCAAGAACAAGGAAAAGGAGAAATAGATACAATGAGGAGAGGCACCTCCCACAAATCAAAATAATAATAATTGAGTTTTAAAGACAAGAGGGGTTGCTCTGATGGTAAGCAACCCCCACTTCCAACCAAGAGGTTGTGAGTTCGAGTCTCCCCAAGAGCAAGGTGGGAAGTTCTTGGAGGGAAGGATGTTGGGGTCTATTTGGAAACAGCCTCTCTACCCAAGGGTAGGGGTAAGGTCTGCGTATACACTACCCTCCCCAGACCCCACTAAGTGGGATTATACTGGGTTGTTGTTGTTGTTGTTGTTGAATTTTAAAAAGGTGGAAACTCTTCATAACCGCAGTGTAATTAAATGTCAAAAAGAGATCATAAAAACTAGGACTACATGTCACTCGACAAAGAACAAACAAATGTGATAAATTTATATGAAAGTATTGCTTATGGGGGGAACATGGGGGCGAAAAAATGAAAGAGAGGGATGGGGTTTCTCTCGCTTTTGGCATAGCAGATTCACCATCTTTTGTGCTTGAAGGCAACAGTTGCAGCCTAAAAGAATTAATATAAAAGGAGATCACTAGGAATTTCTTACCGCCATATTACCCATGGATTTGCTGCATATCGGACAAACGTAGTTACTGCAAGCATATGCCTGGTAGAGGGAGCATGGTTAAAATTTTAGTGAGCCTAAATCAAATAAATCAGTTCGTCAAAATTCTTTAGAAGTCAAAGCATATATATGTCAGAGCACAAAGTACAAGATTGATTTTTCACCTGAAAGCAAGCTGAGTGCATGTAATGCCCACAATGCAGAGGTCTAACTGTAGGACTCGAAGTAAACAAATACTCACAGCAGATGGGACAATTTATTTCTAAAGCCTTCTCCAAGCACTTGTGCTCTTTCAAACTTATTCCCAGACAACAATTGCATTTCATGCAATGATAAAAATCAATTCCGAGACCATTTCCAACACGACACAAGTTGCAAGAGGGGCAGTGATATACCGGCCTGATACAGAAAATAGGCATTCAGTAGAGGAAAACCGCCTATTCTCACACGAGTTTCACAGAGAAATGAAAAATTCAATCTCATTTTTCTCTCGAGAGAGTGGAAAAGATGTTGTTAGGGTAGTTTGGTTCACATACTAGTTATTGTTGGAATTATAAAGTCATGATTATATATGCATAGAATAATATTGAAGGTATTTTCATGCGGTGAATAATTATGTAGATATTGGTTAAATAATAATACATAGAATGTTAGGATGGAATTACTTACTTTAAGAGCATTTAGGTCTTTAAATAGCTCATATTTTTATTGCTAATACATGTATCCTTATTCTATCACGCATAAAATAATAACTACCGCATAACTTACTGCAGATATTATATAGTACTACCAACCAAAAAATGCATTACTTGTGCAGGGATCATATTTTTCTTAATGACATATGTAAGAGAAAAAAACATATCAGGTGGTGGTACTGTCAAAAACTACTATAGATCTAAGGTCACTAGCTGACATAAAAAAGACCATGTCATTCTTCATCCAGTAATTCAAGTACATTTAAATAATGCACTCAAACGGATAAACATGCAAAGTAGGATGTAAACAACACATTTATGTCAAACTCTAACAAGAAGCTAAGTTGACTCATCTACCTCTCATCATCAAAGAATTTGCATATACTGCAAAAGTACTTTGACATGGAAAATCCATTGCATGAGGGTGTCGTGCAGCTAGGCCCAATTGCTTGAACTTTCAAACAACACATGCACATCATCTCTACTGTTGCTTTCCTGAAAAAAAATGTAGACGTGATATGTAAAGAACCCAACTGCAACCTTAGGTATTTCTAGCTAAGGTTTACCTGTCCATTGAATGGTCGCTCACTTCATCATGGCAGAATCTGCATGTAAACAATTTTCCACAGCAAGCTGCACGAAGTTTGCAGTTTCTTTTGTAGTGCTCACATCCAAAAATCTGCTTCTCTGGATCTCGAAAGGACGGTGAACACCCAACATCTTCACTACAAGAAACTTCTTCTGTTGATGCTTGTGATTTCTGCTGAGAGGCTACCCAACGGCTGAGTACATAGAAAAATCATCCAGATGCGGTTTACTGTTTATTTATGTATAGATTTTGCAACAGATAAAAAGAGCAAAAAGAAGCAGACAAACCTAGTCATCAGATTTTGAATTAAATAAGATTTCCTTCTTGGATCAAGAGTTGAATCCCTGTTAACTTTTCTAATCTCCGACTCAAGTTCTGTTTGATTCATACGGAAAATGTCTTTCCAGCCGGGTTTGAACATATGGTCACTCTGGTCCAAGCCTTCATGAGAATCAACAACTGAACCTAGTATTTTTCAAGGAACAAATGTTACCTCCATTGAATGCATTAACGGTCAAGCCATAAATTAAGCTCTACACTGCAGTTCCAAGAGCAAGATACAAAAAGAAATAAGTGAGGGAATAACACTAACCTCTGTTTGTATTGCTAGTTTGCAAGGCTTCAGGCTGTGCAGATATTTCAGGAGTTAGTCTCCAACACTCGTTGAGCCATTCGCTGAACATGGTGTTTTTAGTAGCCTGCTTTAATGTGTCCATCATCTTATTCTGCTCATCCTGAGTAAGAGCAGAAGTTACCCAGGGCAACATTGATTGAAGTACTTCAGCTCCTGTACTGCCAATTATACGACCAACAATGAGGTCTTGCTCCTCCACAGAGAAATGTTTGCCAAACAGTGGCCACAACTCAAGTTCTTCTCTAAATATATGTTGATCCAGGCTTACTCTTATTGATTTACACATTCCTTGAACCTTTGTGGCAAGCTCATTGTATTTCCTTATGTGATCCCCATCACTTAAGCCCATAGAGTCATCCTTCAGCCCTTCATGAAGCTCCGAAAGATCATTGAGGGCAGATGAAATGTCTTCAAACAATTTTTCCTCCTGCTTATGGTCTAAGGTATAGGAGTGAGACACATTGTGGAGTGCTTCTTTAGATTCAAGTGCAGGGAAAACGATTTCATCCTCAGCATTGCTGTGGGCTCTGTACAAACCCCAAAGCAACCGGAATCTTCCAATGAACTGCCGAAGAAAAGCTTCATGACAGTCACTAAGCTTACTAGATTCAACATCAAGATACTCCAAATCTTTTCGTATCGCCTTATGAAATTTGAATATTGTGTCAATAGGATGTACTTTATGATTGGGTTGAGAAGAGGTACAATCTGTCTCCCATGTAAAGAGGCTTGAATCAAGAGAAGGAGTGGTAGAGCTGAAGGTCAGCGAACAAAGAGATTTTGGAGTGGATATAGTAGTTCGTCTCAGATTATTATCACTGACTCCCAATCCTGGGACACAGCATGACTGATCATTGCAAGATATATTACAAGCATTTACACCCTTAGATGAGTCCGATGTATTTTCTTTTGTGCAAATTATGGCAAGGTTTCTTTTGGATGGCCTCTTAGAATCATCAGTATCGACTGAGAGTAAACATAGACAAGGTGCTCGAATATAAGATTCTTTAATGTCAGTAAATCTTTTAACAGGGCAGCAACCAGTGACACTAGAAGACAAACATACACCATCCGTACGTCCTTTACATGCCCAACCAGCAAATAGGGTTACCAAAGCAGAATCATGTGCTGAAGCTGCAAGGGCAGAATTCAATTCCATAATTCAGTAAAAAACACAGAACTGCTGGCATATCAACTGCTCTAGCAACAAAACTATTCAGCTGAATACCTGCCAGCTGCAAATTTTTTAAGAAATTTCTGGCTTCATCTTCAGACAGTGATCCAACTAGCCAGGGTAAGACTCGCTCTATCAACTTCAATGGCATTAAACACAAGCTTTCGTACAACAGTTTCCTCTGCCTGTCCGGGGTAAAATGCTTTCGAGCAAGTGGAAGGACCTGGAGATGGAAGACAAGACAAATATGCTTTAGTTTTGAAGGACATTTTTGCAGACATGGGTAGAAGTCATGCAATAGCTCTTAACAAAATTATACAAGAAAGTAGGTGTGAATCCAAGAGAAATCCATCAGACAGTAAGCAGATCAAGAATCTGGAGCTTATTGAACCAACAGAGACAGTTCATCTTTTAGGACTTACACCTTGCAATTTTATTCACCTTTGGCCATGGTAACGTACAATGAGACACATAGTAACTCTTTTTATCAGTAATGAGACACATAATAATTTTAGTAATTTCAGCAAGAACAATAAATTTATAATGAATCCCACCTGAACTTCTTCATTGTAAAAGTGCCGTTTGATTGTCTCAATAATTAAGTCAGCTTGCGAACATAATTTGCAGAAAAACTCAGCAGCTGAAGTGGAACTGATTTCTGTGCTTTGAACGCTCTCAATCAGACAGCGAAGCTCATTAAATTGACTTTCTTCTTCAGCATGCTCTTGGAAAAAGGGAAGTCCTCCATCTACGGCAGGAAATATGACCTTGTCCTCGGCAACACTGCCATACGGTAAATCTAAATGTTAAAGTTTCAGTTTGAAACAGGAACATAAAGCCCGCTTTTGATGCTGTGGAAGTGAATTCTTATGTCAGCAACAGTAATTGCCCATATTAGAGTTTCTAACATTAAGCACGATTAATAGTGAGGATTATATTACTCAAGTAGAATGCTATGCAACTGTCGGACAGGCTCCAAAATGTCAGAGAGGAGGAAGATTAGCTCCATTAAATTATTCAAAAGAAAAAGGTCAAAAAGAATTACTTTACCAGTATTTAGCGACCACCTTATTTTTTAAATTCTTGTTTTGCAACTAATGGATTGTGCTTTCACATTTTTGGGGGATAAATAACTAAAGATCTCTAATATTTAACAATCTGTTAAGAAACTTTCAGAAATCAGCAATTTTCTTGTCCCACCACCGCAGCAATATAGCATACAGAAGTCATCCAAAGGGCAGTTTGTGATCATCATCTAAACTCTTTAAGACTATTGCAGCGACACATCAACCATCAGTTTGACCCATTATACAACAACAACAACAACAACAACAACAACCCAGTATAATCCCACTTAGTGGGGTCTGGGGAGGGTAGTGTGTACGCAGACCTTACCCCTACCCTTGGGTAGAGAGGCTGTTTCCAAATAGAACTTCCCACCTTGCTCTTGGGGAGACTCGAACTCACAACCTCTCGGTTGGAAGTGGGGGTTGCTTACCATCAGAGCAGCCCCTCTTGTCTTCATTATACACAAGTAAAATTTATGTCTTCATAGGCAACAAACAATTTCTTCTCTTTCCCTAAAGCTCTACTTTTCAGTCATGAAAAATAATAAACCATATCAGAATTTCATGACTAAATCCAGTCAAGGAGAGTGTCAATGATATCGTTGCTTCAAGAAGCAACATATAGGTGATCTGGTATAAGCCAAAAAGTATAGAAAAAGAGAGAAGTCAGTTTGCAGCATATATGATTTGATGAAATAGAGATCACCATGAAAGGACCAGAAGACTCATCTATTACATATCTATGTCTTTTCATTAAAAAGAGATTAAAATAAAAACGACAGCATGGAATACATAGAATCTTCAGTGAAATTTTAAAATTGCCTTTTTAATTTCATAATCTTTGTCGAATTTCTATATTTTAACTAATGAAGCAAATTTTTCATAGACCAATACCTGTGAAATATGCAGACTTCAGCGACAAACTGAAGTTTCACATAGAAAGGTGCCAAATTAGAAAATTCTCCAGCTAACTCAATTCTTCTAGCCTCTGCTGCTATCTCATCTAGCTCTCTCTTAATAGCATTATGCCAATGCAATACTTCATCTATTGGGTTTCCACGATCAGTATCACAAGTATCACCTTTTAGCCCGAATTTCCTTTTCCCAGTGCTGGAAGATTCACATGCACACTTTACCTTTCCTGACGCACAAGAGACTGTGACAGAGTTAAAATCCATAGAACATTCCAGCTCAGCATCGATATCATGCCCACTAACTGCAGTAACACACTTTCCACCTTCCATCCAGGTGAAAATTACCTTCAAAAGAAAGAAGCAAGCAAACAACACTTTTAGAGGGAAAATTAGAGAAAGACACACATGCACACACACACACACACACACACACAGAGAGAAAGAGAGAGAGAGAGAGAGAGAGAGAGAGAGAGAAAATGTGGTTAGCATCTACACATTAACACACACACACAAAAAAAACCTGCTGGAGAAGCTTCTCTTTTGGAATAATCATAGACAAGCACTTGTGCATATTCTTGAGCTCATCAGGAGATATAGAAGATGAAAGCCAAGGAAGGAACTTTTTCATCATATTGACAGGAATGCTACAAAGGAACTGCCAAACAAGTGATGCCTGCTCATCATTTGAGAACTTCTCAATGAGCAAAGGAAATACCTGTCAGGAACATTATTGAGTCAACAAACATGTAAACTATTTGGATTTT
Source organism: Nicotiana benthamiana (assembly GCA_034376525.1). Classification (NCBI taxonomy): domain Eukaryota; kingdom Viridiplantae; phylum Streptophyta; class Magnoliopsida; order Solanales; family Solanaceae; genus Nicotiana; species Nicotiana benthamiana. Next base: position 9,422,359 of record CM067325.1, read on the forward strand.
CTAGGTTGCTTCTGATTTAATGAGATCAAAACTGACATCACATAGGACACAAGAACCATGCTACTTTTAAATCCAAAAAGACCTAATAACCCAAGTACTAACCAGTCATGTTACACAAGCTATATCTAGACACCTGTGTACTCTAGGGAAAACCCAACCCTTCTGTAAGCAACCAAGCAATGAAAAAACAAGATGAAACTAGGCTAACCAGTCATCAATCCTCTCAGGCGAGGGAACTGTCAAAAGAGTAACAGTCCCACACAAAACATACATATTTACCTGTTCTGAGAAGCAACAAAGCTCACTATCTGCAGACTTGACTTAATTAAGTGCAACAAAGCAATTTAAGGCATATCAGTGGAGACCAATACAGATCTCGTATGAAGTTTAGTAACTCTTAAGTGTAAAAGGAAGCACATAGAGAGATGTTCAGACTTGATATAGTAATAAAACTGTTCTATGAATTTGTCTTAATTAAACTCTTTTTAGATGGAAGAATTCAAAGAAATAAACTAATAAGCTCATTAGGGGTAAGGTCTGCATGCATATTACCCTTCCCAGACTCCACTTGTGGAATTATACTGGGTTGTTGTTGTTGTAAACTAATAAGCTCATGACGAAAAATCAACAGCAGGAAATCTATTTGAAACCTCAAGAAATATCAGGCAACTATGACAAAAAATAGGTACTCCACCCTTTTTGTTTGTCTGTCTCGTTCTTCATCTTCGTCGGTCAAAATGGAGATTTGAAGTACCAAATTTGTACCATATGGAATATTTAAGAAGATCTTTTTCACCTCAACTTACTTTCAAGACTGAGGGGGGAAACCAACAATAAAAGGAGTATAGAATTGGTGTAGGTCACGCATGGGTTGCCCCAACTCCAACTCATTTTGAAAATGAGTTGTGCCCTTGTGCTGATGATCCACTAATTGATTCAAAATTTAGGTGACCAACCCTATTAAACTACTGCTGAAAACGATCAGGTGTCCAAAACACCAGCACAAGACAAGCCATCACACCTACGAAGGCTACACAAGTTGAGATTTGCCTTCTTTATGGTAGAATTCTGATAACTAAGATTGCTTCTCCACTCAAGTCATCTCACAGCTAATACAGATTAGGACATGGAAAAAATTGCATACTAGGAGAGGAGTAAATATACTGTAACATCACTCACACGAAAACTGATTTTGAAACAAATAGCAGGTGTAACAACTGACAATAGTGATGGTCCATGAAAGATAGAGATGGTACATGAAAGATGTGGAATCCTTAAATATGAAACTTAAGCAACGTTTTCTAGGAGAATACCTGTTCTTCCTCTTTCGACATGTGCTGACAAACAGAGGTTTGCAATGCCCCAGTACAAGATGCCAGCTCTCGTGGAAAACTTTCATAGTTATGCTTCTCGGAATTTAAGAGCTCAAAAAGGTGGTCAAAAAGATCACTTTCACCTTTATGCTCTAAGGAGTATGTTTGTGCTACATTCTTCACACGTATATCAAGAGCTGGAAAAATCACCTGCAATTGTTATAATCATGCTATCATTTGTAGCAAAGGCACACACGAGGAGACATTTATAAAAGTAGAACAAACTATGAAACTAAGAAACATGTCAACTGCAATATTATGAAAACTAAAGTTTCAACAGCTTATCAGGCATGACAAAAATTCAATCATCCACGATAATCTTTTTTTATAATCTAGAATGATTTCGTCACAAGTTACACGAAGATGATGTCAAATTTATGAAGATGTATGCTATTAAGTATCCAGAAAATCACCCAACTGTCTATAGAAAATGGAACATTAACTCCAGAAGTACAGTCGAAACAAAAAACCTCGTTCAATTTTTTATGTTGGTCTTCCTACTCGTTCAAAAGTCTTCAGTTTCTCTCTCGCCAAATGACCCAAAATGCACAAAGAGTGTTATCTTCCAAAATCGCGTCCTTCCTAGTGTCTATTCTCTCTTCCCTCCAATTTTTCATAACTTCCTCAACTTCTTTTAGAATGTACAAGCCATATTAAACAAAGACTACAAATGACCAGACAAATACTTTGGAAATTAATCAGTATGGAGTGAGTGTCATACAGATGGAATCTACATATCTAAACAGCAATTTGACATTAACCTCAAATATACAAAGCCAATATTGCTTAATCTTTTTTTTTTTTTAAAAAGAATCAAACAGATTACCAAATGGAAGTACAACACGTCCACAAAATTGGCAATAACTAGCACCAAGGTCCCACTATTTTAACCATTAGATCCATCATGGCATCCAACGTATAAACCAGGTCAGTCTATCTCAACAAGATGTCAACCCTTAATTTTCAGTGGAAGATGTATGGAATTTATATTCTAATTGCCATAGTGGCCTGATAAAGGGATTGCTTTAACAGTCTGTTGGGCTTGTTGAAGATTCTTTTGCTTATGAAACAAGGTACAACATACTTAGCATTAGCTAGAATCAGATTGCTCAAAAAATAAATTTCATGAAACTGCAGCTAAGACCGTCATAAGAAGTGCCAAGAATTAAAATCATCTCATATCTAAACAGTTCCTTCGGGAAATGGAGTGAGAAGTATTGATTACATTAAGATGATAGTGTTTGCCAAATAGAAAACAGAATAGCCACTAATAGACAAACAGGTAACCAAATCACTAGTCATATGGAGAAGCATAGAGTAGGGTAACAAATAAGATGAAGCTCTCTAAAGATTCAAGAAGCATACCATCGGAAAATGAAAAGAGATTATAACAACTAGCAAGGAGCTTAATAGAATGACTTAATTAGTAATTCCGTATACGTAAAAGACAATGTCACAGGCTACAACTACGTTTGAGCAGCGAAAAAATTTAAATGCTAGTGGAACAGACAAAAAATAGAGATGTTAAAGTCGGACCTCATCCTCAGCATGGGAATGATGCTTGTAAACTGATCTAAGAAAACGGTAACGCTTGAGCAACGGCTGTATATCGGCCAATTGTCGCGTAGCATACGCTAAAGCCGAACGGTGAAGTGCGTCAAGCTCCAGCCGAATTGCCTTGTGAAAGAAGAGAAAAAACAGAATAGGAGAATCATGCTTTGTACTCTCCTTGTCCAAAACTCCGCTGGAAGCGGACGTAGAAGAATCCACAGCATTGACTGCACCACCACATAAAACCGCTACTCCTCCACCTCCTTCTCTTCCCTGAGCCGCCATTCTCCACAGTTTCCTAACCCTAATTTCTTCAAAATTCTCAATAATTCTCTGTCTTTCTACGTCTAAATGTGCAAAAAAAAATGACTCTTTCTGCTCTCTCTTTTTATCCTTATGGTCCTCCGTAGGAAGAAAAAAAAAGCAACAAAACACACACACACTAAATTTTCTCTCTTCTCTTTCTGTGTGAATTCAGAGATTCTGTTGCAAGTTGTTTTCTACTATGGAAGAAATTTGCATCCTTTTCCAGAAATCTCTACGTGCTTGACTATATGTGCATATATATACGTAGTTACTTTTTGTTAATCTATATACGTAGTTAATTACTTAATATAAATATTTGTACATAAATAAGAATAGAATTAGATGGAGATTACACTAATTATTTTTGATAAATAATAGTAGGTGTAATGGAATTAGATGGAGATTTGGTTCGACGGTGAAAGGAAGGATTCCTAGTTGTGATGAGAACTGGTGGAGTAGACCCACGTGGCGAAAGATACAGCCACGTTGGATTTACTTTGTTTGAAATAATGGCGTTCAAAGGTTAAAAGGAGGGCTGATTTTGCCGGGATAATACCCACAATATCAGAAAAGTATTTTGTCATGAAAAAAGACGAGTGCAGAAATAGGTGTGGATGAGGAACAAAAAAGCTTTTTAATGGATGAGATTTTCCAAATTGGTTGCTGATTACTTTTATTTTAAAATTAGGGAATCCATTGTAGCAGTTTTTGACTATTTTCACGGCTCGTATCTATATATTATAAGTCGCTCAAAAATAATTTTACCATTACTCTAAGATTTTAGGTTCAACTTTATTTTGTGCTAATTTAGTTAGTTTTAATTTTTTATTTTTAAAGTTGTCGTTAGCAAACGACAAAAATAAACAAAAGACATTCGAACAAATAAAACTTTCCTTTTGGTCTGAAGAGTGCATCTCATTTAGACATTTACTAATGCACTCAACTCTTTTGGTCCCAAAACTGCCGAAACAAATGGGTTACTATCTGGCGAAATACGGAACTAGTAAATTACTAAAAAAAGTGCACCAAATTATATTAACCAAAATAGGAATCGATATAAGTCAGCAGTCCACTTAAATTACTAATAATGGGCTTCCTTCCTATGGAATTCAAGAGACTACAAGGACAATCAATATCCTTTTTTTTAAAGAAAGAAATTCAAAAATAGTTAAATTTATGAGTGATCATTTAAAAATAGTCACAATTTCAAAAGCAATCGAATTTTAACCATTTTTTATGTAAAGATAAATTTAAACGAGAATAGTGTTCAAAACCCGAAAAATTTTCCAACATAATATACTGAAGTTCCAGCATAAGTATAGTATAACTCCAACATAATATACTGGAGTTCTAGTATAATATACTGGTCCACCAATATAATATGCTGAGATTTCATACACAGGTGCTCCAATCTCCAGTATATTATGCTGGAAATTTCTGCGTGTTGGAGTTCTAACATAATATGTTAGAAATTCATACACAGGTTCACCGATTTCCAGTATATTATGAGGGATCGGTCCCAGTTGCAGCAAAATAGTAGATGGTTTTCAATGACTTTGGAAACACTGGCTATTTGTGAATGACCAGTCCGAAAACTGGCTAGGCCGCTATTTTAATTTTCTAATCTCTTTTATACTCTGAATTGAAATAACACTTCTCTCTTTGGAAAAATTAATTTATAATTTAAGGCACGCAAAAAGCTTGTGCAGAGAGTGTGGAACGGAATAGAATGACCTACCAACCTCCGTCTAAACAAAGTTATACATTCGCTATACACGTTCTCAAATATTAAAACTTGCCGAAAACACATAACATACTTGTGCACCTAATTAGAAAAGAATCAAAGTTGTCACTTTCACAACCAATGCGTTTACACTTTTCTTGAGTAAATTATACATAAATATATTAAGAAAGAAACTAAATAAGATTATAGTTCGATAAAAGAACAAGAAAAGGAATCCTATCAGAATAGCTGTAATGTACATGTAAAGATTGACCAGCCCCAAAGAGAAAAAGGAGGTACCCATCAATTTACAAGCTCTCATTCTGGTATTGGAAGTTTCTTTATTCCTTCTTCTCTATAATTCTAGTCACCAGACCAAGAGCAACGGTTCTTCCAGATGACCTGAGGGAAACCCTTCCGAGAGCTTTACAATTAGAATGCTCGTCGATGCAGACCATCCCTTGCAAAACCACCTAAATCATCACAGACAAGCTTATCGAGATGAGTAATCTTTTTGCTGTTAAACTAATGAGCCGGTTTTCAACTTATACATGGAGGCAGAAGCACATTACCTGCTTCACCCCACCCAAAGAAAAGAAAAAGAAATACAAAAAAAAAGTATGATAGCTTTTTAGTCAAAAACCTCAATTATAGCATTCTGCTTTGCCAGAAGACATCGAGGTGATTTCTTTGTCTCCTTTCCGGTCTTCGGATCAAGCAATGACAAAATCCTCACAACTCTTGCAGCCTCCTTAGCATGGTGTACAAGAAATTCCAACTGCATAGTTCCAGATATCTCTATAATCATTGACTATACATGGGACGGAAAATCTCTGAAAATTTTCACTGGAGTAATCCACCAAAAGATGGTACCTGAGAGCCAATTAAAATTGGAACGGAATTGTCCAGGATGAGAACCTTCAGTTCCAAATGATTTGCAACTGGAACAGGAAATTCAGGGTGGCACAAGACACCCCCCGCCATCACGTGATTTGCATCAATACCTTGTAGGTTGATAGTGACACTGTCTCCTGCTTTTGCACTGTTACAAACCTGAGAATCACGTTCCAAAGAACGCACTGTTGCCATTTCTCTCGATGGCATAACTAAAACCTGGACATGTTCACTTCGGTGTTAAATGCGTTGATATTAGTCTGTCAAGTCAAAAATAAATTTGCAGACATAAACCGTTAGGTAAGAAATGACTCCCAAAAGCATCTGTTACATAGAGGAAGAAAGGGTAAAAGAAAGGAATTCTGTAGTAGTCTCCAGTACCTTATTTCCAGTTTGAAGAGCTCCCCTCTCCAACTTACCGCATATTGACACTTGTCCTTGAGACTGTGCCCTTACAACATCACATATCGGCAATAAGAATGGCTTCGAATAATCTCTTTGAGGAAGTTGGAGAGAGTCTATTGCATCCAAAAGGCAAGGACCTTGGAACCTGCAAGTTTTGAGGGTCGTGTTCATACTTCATGAGTTTGTCAAGAATCAAGACAACAAGGGTACCTCAACTAATTTGTGTCACCAACTAAATTTATTCGATAAGCCAATATCAGTCAACTGCACCTTAATCCCAAATTAATTGGATTCAGACAATTGAATCCCCCATCAGAGGCAAATCCAGAATTTAATGTTTATGGGTTCCTGCAACGATTTCAAGTAAATTTTCAATAGTAACTGGGTTCACATTTAAATATTTGTAGCTATTTAATGAATTTTTAGAACATATTTACATTGTTTTGACAAAAGTTACTGGGTTCATGGGAACCCTTAGATGACATGCTAGATCCGCCCTTGTCCCCCATTCCCATTCTGCTCTATTCAAGTCTATTTCATTTCAATATTAAATAATATCTGAAGCAGATTGGAGCTTCTTAAAATTAAAAGTTCTCTAAATCTCAAATTTATCAATATATGGGATAAAGTTCTGACCAAATAACAAACTCTTGAAAAACATTAATCTAACAAACTCTTGTTTTTGTTTTACAGCTGATTTCCCTTTTTCCTATGCGCCGAGGGTCGATTGGAAACAGCCTCTCTGCCTTTTCGGGTAGGGGTAAGGCTCGTCTACATATTACCCTTCCCAGACCCCACCCGGTGGGAGTATACTGGGTAGTTGTTGTTGTTGTAGTTAATATAAGCACAATACAACTATTATCCACACACACAAAAAGGTAAGCACAATACAACTAAGCATTAATCTCAACTAGTTGGTATTGCCTAAATGGATCTATTATTTTCAACGTATTCTTTTCTTAGCTAAATCGTCACTGATTCTAGAGATTGTAGGTTCTCTAAGACAATTTCCCTCGTCATTTTATGTCTGCCTCATCCCTTTCATCATCTTCAATCATCATATTGTGCGACCTACTAACTGGTGCACGTGGAGGTCTATGCAGGATATGGTGAATAATCTCATCTATCATTTTGTTCTCTATATGCGCTCTTTGTTGAATGTGTCATCTGTAATCTATATATATCTACAAGATTCATCTTAAGGATTATGTTGGATTTTAGAGGTCCAATATTCACTTCCATATACATTGTAGAACTACAATTACTAAGCAAAATTTAACTCATTGCACAATCTTCATCTAAACAAGTAAATTAGACCTTTAGGTTATTTATATCTAGGAAGACTTTCACTATTTCAATTTCAGCTGCCTGTTATTTAAGAACTCTTTGTTAATTAGTTATCCTAGTATAGTTGTGCTTTCGTAGATCCACACACCCGTACCACAAAAACAGGGGCGGAATGGAGGATGTTAGTAGGCTAACCAGGATGACAACCGTGCTTCTGATGGACCTGCCACCAAATTTTGGTTTTCCATGGCACTTACGGGAATCCATGCTACTGAAGAATCTTTAAACTTACAAGCACGGAGAAATGTGCCTAATTGTTTCTTAATTGCATTAAATCGTTCTTTGGAGTATCCCACTGCATCCATTTTGTTAACAGCAATTATAATCTGATCCACCCCAAAGCTTTTGATAAGTTGTGCATGCTCTCTCGTCTGACCTCCAGTAGCATCAATACCTGCTTCAAATGCACCTACTGAAGCATCAATTACAAGAATTGCTGCATCTGCTTGTGTTGCCCCTGATATCATATTTGGGACAAAGTCCCTGTGACCTGGGGAATCAAGCAGAACAACATGGTAACGTTTTGTGTTAAAGTAGGCGACGCCCACTGTCATAGTTATTCCCCTCTCTCTTTCTTCAGCACTCTCATCTAATGCCCAAGCATAAGCAAACGAGCCTTTTCCCTGATTAAATAGACAATAGACTTTTCAATAAACTTGTAAAGATTTGAAAGTATCGTACAAAAAGGATGAAGATATTCACTTGTAGCTTGGCCTCTTTTTCATATTTGTGCATTTCTTTCTGGGATATCCGCCCCAAAAGGTGTAGCAACCTTCCTGACAGTGTTGACTTCCCAGAATCCACATGGCCAACCTACATATTGAAAATTTTGCAACTAAATAGCAGTGTAATATATATTAAATCAAGAAAATGTAAACGAAGGACTTACAATTGCAAGATTTAGCTGGCTGAAGTTATCTTCTATTTGAGGAGGCTGTACACTTTTCTGAGGCTTATTCATTGAGCTTGATGTTGCACTGTCACTCTTTCCAGTATCCACACTGTGAGGCTTTGATGATATAGACATATCGTTCAAGCTGCTTTTAACACCATCATTTCCCCTAGTTTTCGAGGAAGAATCACTATCCTTCAAATCATCTTTTGCTAATGATGTGTATGAGCTTGGATGCCCTTCAGCAGCCAAATCTTTTTTAACTTCAGTGCTTAGTTCTTCGTTATTTGACGGGACATTTAATTGTAAAACCTTGTCAGTATCAGCTGAAAGGAGAGGAAGAAAGCAAATAAAAGATGTCAAACTCTCCAAAAAAGAAAAAGAATAAAAAAGAGCGAGATATAGAAAACAGTTACACAACTTAGTACACAATACAAACCTAGAAAAGGGTATTCGTGAACCCCAACCTAAGTTAGACAGGGAAAATAAAAGGGGAAAAAGGTTTCGTGAAAAGCACTAATTAACAATTCTGTGGATATATCTAAATGAATTATAAGACTTATTGAGTTTACAAGAAATTAGGCTAATCATACTGAGTTTATTTGGCAAACCACTAGAAAAAAAAAGTTAAACTGTCATGTATTTACTCACTCTTCCAAGGAGAAGAGTAAGAAGATAGTGGTGGACAAAAAAAATAAGGAGCATTTTGTGCAACCTGGAGGGAAGGAGCAGTAAATAATTGAGAAAACATTATTTCACATCACTGTCCAGTTGCAATTCAGAGGCAACAACCAGACACCTTTGCTCTCTCACATAAATTCTCAAAAAAAGGGATATATCTTTTTGACTAGGAGGCCACTTGTAGGGAACCCTCCATCAAGGCTCCATCTTCGTCAATTAGGCCAATGGATGGTTGATGTATTAATTCACTGATTGTAGGTTTTTTCTTTTCAATTTCTAATTTATATCTGCAGTTAACTCAAGCGAGTGCAACCTCCACCATTGACTCCACGGGCTTCAATTCTAGAAGCACTCTTGCCCTAACAAGAGAACACCTTAAGGAAATAGGATGCAAAATAATTAAATCAGAAGCATGAACAGAGTACCTTTGGGATGTAATCTGGATGGCATTATTCCACTCAGTACTGAATCATCTGGAGACTGGGAGTCAAACTTGAAAGATACTGCACCATCATTAGCATATGTGAGAAAATGAATTAAAAGCAAAGATGGACAAATACAGAACAGAGATAGAAGTACCATAATGTAGCAAACACAATTTTTCAAGCAAAGTGGAGGAAGAAAAAGGAAGTGCACAGTTTATGTCTATAGACTGGCCTCCTGAGCTGGAGCATGTGCAGACCTATATCAATCTTGCAATGGCTTTGAGAGCAAAAAGCTCTGTGTAAATCATGAAAATGTCCACACATATTTCCAGGCTTGTAGAGGTTAAAGCAGTCTTCGGTCTTAAAAGAGTAATTCTGTGCTTCAAAATTTACAGCCTTTTTTGGTTTCTGAAGCAGCAGTGACGCAAACAGAGACTTGGCCATTACAGATGCTCCAGAATCTTTACATATGCCACCAACTGCATGGGAACCATATACTCTATGAAGCAGCAAGCAGACCACACATGAAACAACAAGCAAAACAGATAAAATCTATATATAATGATGTAAATTTTGTCAGTATAAGGTAGGGACCCTTGATAACCTTTAAAATAGGCAGACCAAGAACGGAGTGGAAAATGCCCAAACCTTCAAATAAGAATTGCTCTGTAGAAGGTAGATAAATAAAGCATGAATAACATTAAGAGATGGACTACCCATGTAATACTTCCATTTCCCTAGCCTCCAAAGAAAATGGTTTCTCACGTTCTGTAATATGCTTTGGTGCATAGAGCAAGTAAGGAAAATAGTTCACATGTTTACTAAATGGTAACGACAAATTTCATAGAGAAAGCATACAAGTGCAGCAGTAGCTATAAATAAACCATAAAATAACATCAAGCAGAATGCGACCAAAGGACTACCCATGGGAACAGTTCCTCTTCCCAGCCCCAAAAAGAAAATGCTTTCTCATGCCCTGGCCCATACTGCTGGTATTCACAAGTGTACTATAGGGTAGTACCAAATTTTACAGAGAACATACATAGACTAGCAGACAAGTTAGCTACAAGGAAAGCATGAAATAACATCAAGGAGAATTGTAACCAATCCCGTGGAAACAGACAAACAGTTCCCCTCTCACTGGCACCCCCAAAAGAAAATATTTTGTAATGAAGATGGAAAATACACTTAGCAAAGCTGTATATAAGTGTGCTAAGCATAGTAACAAATTTCACAGAGACACACATATATAGACATTGAGGACAGGTTCATGAGTTGCTAACCTGCATTTTCTTTGCTGCCGGCACAATTTTTGACCAATGGATGACGAAGGACTCCACATATATCACATGCATTCATAGTATCTTCATTATTAAATGTGCAAATGGAACAACGCCAAACCCCAGCGTTAACCAACTCCTGTTTTGACCTTGTTTCTGGTGGCATACCTGTAGCAAATTATTAGAACACATATTGAGTTCTTCAAAGTTTAAGGGGTGTCACTATTTCCAGGACCTAAGATCAAGGTATTCAACCATAAAAATTTAACTATGCAAAGAAGAAATCTCATTGATATTTCCTGTGTTCTCTCATGTAACACAGTCTAACTGGCTGAGAAGTTAATGGTTAAACTGGTTTACTTGTTATACCAATAAGCATAGGAGAAATTATAGTACTAGTTGCAAGCTTAGTGTTGTGAGGAAAACATCGCATTAAGGACCTCAATATAAATGGTCAGTAAGTTGCATAGAATATCACTATCTGTAGAAGAGTACCAAAACTTTTGGGATATTCCAGCATGGGAGGCAAAATTGAGACGCAGGGGATGTAAGTTTTTGAGAGTCCTCCAAGAAGTTAAACAATCATATCTAAAGCCTGGAAATAGTTTAGAGTAACTTTTTAAGTATTCTTATCCTTCTACGAATCCCAGTGAGTAGTACAGAGCAGCCCCACACAACAACTACATGTTCTCCACCAACCTACTTCAAGAAACATAGTCAACAACGGAACGATAACACATTAATGGCGGCTGTAACAGTTCAGAGAATAATAACACAATAAAGCAAGTCATTGCAGTTTAATGGACAATACTATGAATTTCTACCTTGTAGAAATGAGTTTGGAAGTAAAAAAAATCCTTCTATTCAAATATGACATCGACAAGGGTAAGTCAGCATTACAAAAAGTAATCTCAGTATAATTAATGCCTTCTGCTATTCTTGTAAGTTAAGGGCTTGAGGGGAGATGGAACGGAATTATGCAGCCTCGAGGGCTTAAGCATTGGGAATCTCTCAAGCTCCCTAGAAAGGCTGAGGTACTCACCATCTTCCACTGCATAACCACACCCATCATCATAGTCATAACCGTAATCTTCATAGTCATCAAAATCTTCCTCGTAATTAACTCCAAAATTTACCTTATGAGGCATGGTGATCTTTCAGCTATGCCTAACAATCATGTACTTGAATCACTGTCTTGATAAATCAAAAACCAGATTATCAAAGTTGTCACATAAATGTGTAATCCCATCAATTCCAACAGTAAAACAGAACAAAATTTTCCTTTATCATGCTGAAATAAAGTTGAATAAGAATGTAATTTACCTTGAAGATGATGACTTCATTTGGAAAACATCTCCCAACTGATTAAAGCACCAGGAATCCTATCCCGGTCCGTGCAGAAAATCCATAAAATCCATGCAAAGGCCAGGAAGACCTTCTCTGATTGTGCTGTTTGGAGGAGAAGAAGATTAAAGTTTCCTGCCCAATCAAAGAAGTGACTACATTGGAGAAAAGAACAAATTAAGTTTATTCATAAAGTTCATCCTTTCTCTGCCTTTTCAATCCATTGAAACAAGCTCTCGGAAGTAAGATAGGAGAATTATGAATTCCAATAAATTTGCTTTGCAAGTATGATTTTCAATGGATGAGCAATGTCATATACAAGGTATATCTGCCAGTTTCTGTGTTTATCCTAGTGTATGCAGGATGTCCATACGACATGTTTCCTTCTACTGTTTGTTTCAATTCCTTGGAAGAGTTGCAAAGTTTAAGAGTTAACTAAGAGCCCCAACGGAGTAGAATCTAGCTAGCTCATCACCTTAGTATTTACAAAAGCATAACACCCAACAGCCACTAGCACAGTAGAAACATGAAACCCTTAAGGAGTTGTTTGGTTGCAAAGCGGGATATCCAAAGGATTGTTATCCCACATCCAATGTGGGATCGTTAATACCACCATTGTCTTAGCTTATACCCATAAAAACAAACATGGGATAAATACAATCCCAAATTCTATCACAGGATTATAATCCTAATCCCGATAATCAAACTACTGTTTAATATGTCAGAAAATATCTTCCCGGAAATAAGTAAGTCCCTTTCTGAAAATATTCTTGTGTTTGGTTTCAACAACAACAAACCCAGTATAATCCCAGACGTGTTTGGTTAGCGAACAGAAAATATTTCAGTGATAAAAAATTTGATAGTATTTTGATAAAAGCTTTTAGTATTAAGGGTTGATCAACCGTTTCTTGTGTCAATACCGTAAAACTTTGTCTAGCCAATACAAGATGTAAGATAGTCCCTAAAAGACATAATTAGTTCAATGTATTTATTTTCCAGTAATGAAAATATTAATATACTGAATAGCAAGAAAATACAATGCAGGGGTACTATAGGCCAGATATGTTGTGATTCAGTTTAATGCTCGGAAGGTAAAAAGGTATAGTAAGTAAAATTCAAATTAAAAGACAAGAAGCCAAACCGCGTAACAAGTAATTAGGAAGAAACACACACTATTGACAGCATAAAATTACTTAATTTGAAGAGGGCAATCAAGTAATGGTTTGATTTCAGACCTTTGGTAAAACAAGGGCGCCAGATGGAGTGACCGGAGGATAAAGAATTTCGAATCGTAAGCTTACTGCTGTCAACTCCGGCCAAGAACAAGAATCAGAAAAATACAGTGTTCGAGAGGTGTGATTTTGCTGTAATCCCTGGACAAACCTTTCTTGCTTCCTTTATTTCGGTTTTATCATTTATGCCTTTCTGTTTCTTTTATTTTTGGGAAATTTCCTAAATACTGAACCATGGGTGAAAAAGGAGAATAGCGCGGTTAATTGAAAATAATTAAACTTTTGCTCTCGGTTATTAATAAAGTCTGATCCTGTTCCTTATAATAGTTACATAAGCATATTTAACATCCAATTAATTAAAAATAAATATTTTGAATGAAAATATGTGACAGTTGGACTAATATGGAGCAAAAAGTTAGAATGTACAGTAATATTAGCAATTAAATGGTTTAGTACCTACTCATTCGCTAAAATTATGAAGATTCATAAGTAAATATTAAAGTTGCATAAATCAATTTATGAGATGTCGTCCTAAGGGACAAGAAGTGCATATGCTAATTAATTAAGACTTAATGTATTTAATTAAATAATGAGCAAATCTGAATTTATATATGAAAGAAGAAAAATGCACACTAAAACTTTGTTGTATTCACCTCAATTGTTTTAATTTTGAAATGACAACTGTTTGAATTAAAAAGAGATTATAACATTCAAACATAATTTATTTATTTTTTGGGTAACATTCTATTCACTTGTAGTAGCATAATTATTAGGAGTATTTATTATGTTAATTCATGTGCATGCGTTTGAATTGTTTCACATGTGGCATGTTTATTGTCGAATTTCTCTAATGACCCTTCTTTTTTTTAATCGGTATAGGTCTGAATTAAGTTAAACTCTGAAATGAATAATATTTTTTCCATAAATTATTTAATTTTACAGTTTAAAATAGACTAAATATTATAACGTCAACATTATTTTGTAAGAAAAATAATTAATTAGAAATCAATGAACAATAATTATAAGGAACCAATATATTGGCTTTTTAGATAGGAAGATACAAAGGGTCAAAAACAATTAAAAAAATAACTTTAAGTACAAATAAAATGCTCAAATAGAAGAGAAAAAAACATTTAACAATAAAAGCAAATTCTGATTTTCATGCCAACTGAGCAGTACTGAGATGATTGGATAAGATGGTTGTGCTTAATAGAAACTTAATAATTTAATAACCAACAAAAGAAACTTGAAATGTTATAAATCATTTATCATTTAGACAAGCTTTATGAGAAACTTTGGTATTTTACACTCTTTGTAAGTCTTTAACTAATTTATTTTCCTTTTTTGTCCTAGTAAGTTTGATATTAAGGAAATTACCTTAATCGACCTCGATTATTGATTATAGGTTGATGTTCCATCAAGAAGGAAGTTGATAATCGATCAAGAAAGAAGTTAATTAATGATTATGAGATGATAAGAGACCAAGAAGAAAGTTGATTATCAACTAGTTCGATGTATTGACTATAGGTTGATAATCGATCATGAAAGTAGTTTATAATGAAACTTCGGTTAAAACTTTAATTTAGAAGAACTCGGGTTACTGATAATCAAAAATGAATAAAGGAAATTAATTTTTATTTTTTTACATTAAACTGTCGATTTCATTGATTTCAAAAGATATGTACAATGTATTCCTATGGTAGTAGTATGGACTCCTACTACTCATTTACATTTAAACTCTAACTACACAATCTCATATAGACAATACTAATATGTAGCTATTAATCAAAACTAAGGATAGTAATTGAGTTTATGTAGCCCTTCCTGCCACCTTTTACATTTCCTACTTCTTGTATGTATTAACAGTTAACACTGCCACTTCTTTGCAAAATTGATCTTCATCAAAAGTCTTGTTATCAAATCTGATCGAGTTCATGTTCCTCCATATCAATGCAACAGTAGTAACAAAAGCAGTTGCAGTGATTGTGTGCTGCCAGTTTTTACTTTTAGCCTTGCTGCATATCCACTGCAGCTCATCCTCCCAAGTGTTAACTGCTCGCTGGTATCCCATCCAGTGACAGATTCTAAGCCATAATCTGTTAGTGACTGGACATGCAAAGAAAAGGTGTTCAAATCTTTCATCTTGTGTTTTACAGAAAGCACATGTAGTAGGTATATCAACTTCAATCTTGTTCAATCTTTCAATGGTAGGTAATCTGTGTTGGGCTGCTAGCCACACTGTAAACCTATGTCTTGGCTGTACATTTGCAGTGAGCATCACATTCCTCCAATCAACCTTACTATAATTAGGAAGCATAGCAAGGTATAACTGGTGAATTTGAAATTTGTCCAGCTTACACAATGACTTCAGTCTGCAGTAGAGGGTTCCTTGCAATTGTTGGTTCTCCATGACTTCAGTCCTACAATCCAATATTTTCCTAATGATCCAGGAAGCATTTCGTGTCCTTACAAATAACCAATCTTCTCTTTTTTATAGCTATCTCAAAATATACATTTTGCCTTTGTCATAATAAGGTCATTATATATAATTAAATGCATTAAATGATATGTTACATACTCAATTTAATACAAATTCTCTAATGTTTTCAGTATTTAATGCTTGTTAAATACTGTATTTCTACTCTCTTGTGATGCCATATTCATTCTTCTTTATTTTTGGATTTAAATAGGTACGAGTGTCGAGTCATTTGGATATCCGTTTGCGCCTCTACTTGTGATTCTACTCGTATCTGTTGTAACTCGTACATCTTTGCTAATCATCGTTCTTTGACCAACCTTCGTGTCATGATATGTCATATTTCAATCACTTCAATATATATAAACTCAATTTTTCTCAATACAGATAGTCCTCTCACTTGCCATTTATTCATCAATTAAATATTTAGGAAGTAAAATTTATTAAAGCGGGAATATTTACTACCATTAATGCTATTATAAAATTAATATTTTAATTGTCACTTCCATTTAATGATTATTACACGTGGCATCTTTTAATTGGTTCTGCGACTTTGAGGCGCTTTTTAAGGCTCTTTTACAGCTTCACCAATTACGAAGCAACAGTTCTTATTATGAACTTTCTATTAATGCACATTTCCCCTTGACGGTTGCTTCCTAGTATAAACATAGTTTTCATCTTTGTCTTTATCACATAAAGTTCAAAGTTTTCAGAATATTCAATTCTTGTTCTCATCTTCCTCGTAAAGTTTTCAGAATATTCAATTGTCGTTCTTCATCTTCCTCGTACTGTTATGTCTTCATCAAACCCTAATCCTAAGAGAGTCCCCATAGTTGATAACTTTCCCCTTTCCCCTAGTAGGAGCATAAGAGAAGGTGGACTACGTAATTTAGGGTCTTTATCCATACGCGGTTCTTCTCTTCCTTCATATAGTTCCAGTCCTTCTTCTAGAACCAGAGGTTCTCTTTCTCAAAGGTCTTCCTCTAGAGATAAGGAAAACTCTGAACCTTTTCGTGAAACATCTGTGGAGGAAATAGTTTATGCGGAACTATCTTTCTATAATGATAGAGAGTCCCTTAGAATTCAAGTGTCCACTTTAGATCGTGTTGATATCTACCTAACTCTGATCACTGAAGGTCTGCTTTCTTTAGTTCGTAAAGACTGCCATTGGAGTCATGACTTCACTATTATAATTTCCAATGCGAACCAGAGAATCACCTCCTAGTTAATTGGGTTTTCTTTTGTTTATACATACCCTTTTACATTAGGTTTCAAACCTGCTATTGACCATGTTATCCTCGAGTTCTGTCGATTTTTTGAAGTTTGTTTAGGTCAAATTGGCCTCATAGTGTGGAGGGTTGTTGCCTGTTTGAGACATTTGACAAACATGGCAATCATGCCTTTTACTTTTTCTCATTTAATTCTCATTTACTCTGCCAGACTCTTTCACCAAGGTATTTTTACTTTAGTAACAAGGAGGAAAAGAGTTCTGGTCATTCCAGAGGATGACAGAGACCGTGGCTGGTACGCCATGTTTGTTGCTGTCCACACTGTTGGTTTAGTGGGTGATGAAATGTTATCTTCCCTGGTAAGTGAAATTTTGCATGTGAGTTTTCTTTTTAATAACTTTCTCGTACCTTTTTACAATTTTGATGATCATTATTTTAATTTTCCTTTTCTTTTTAAGCAACCATGAGAGTTGTTGATGAAATTTTCAATTTCCGTGTTTGGGTAGGAAAATTGTCAAACACAGCCCCAATGGAGGGTAGATCTTGGAAAACTCTCGCCAACGATTTGGCTGGAAAGTGAAAACTCATGGTAACAGTTTTTCTTTTATAACCCTTTTTTATATTGATTTTTTCATAACTTATTTTAATCCTTCTTTTTATCAGGACTTGTTGTTCGAGGTATTAGTGATGAGACGGTTGTAGCTTCTCGAATTTCTTTGGAAAGGGCCTAAGAGATAATTTTGAGCTCTTCATCAAAAAGAAAAGCTATTGTTGACCAAGACTCTTAAGAAGAGGAAGAGGGGGATTCCTTGGTAAAAAGGCCACGAGCTTGTAGATGAATAATTTCTTATGATGAAGCATCTCCTCCTCGTTCTATTCCTCTTACCGAGTCTGGCGAAGCCCTAGTGATGATCCCCGATAATGGTATTCTCGCTACTGCTCATGATTCTGTTGAGAAGCTTTTTAATCGTGGGTTTGGTAATGAAAGTTTAGGTCCGATTTCTGATGAAGCAACCCTTGCTTTTTATTCTACTCCCGTCCTTGTGCTACCTTCTTTGTCGATCTTGCATGTTACCGTTCCTCCCCAAGCTGTTTTGACTACTTCTACTGTTCCTACCTCAACTACTCCTCCTTCATCTGTTCCTTACCTTGAAGTTGGGTCCTCAAGTAGAGGTAAAGCTATGAGGCAGGTTACCATTGAAGTTCCTGCTGAGGATAACCTTTTGAGAAAATCATGTCAAGCTGACGTGTGGCTAAAGCCTTTGATTGGTCCAGTTCAAAGAGCTAAGCTTGATAGCTACAGTTCTTTGATCTTGATGAATGAAATAGTGCATGCTTCTTTAAAGGTATCCCTTTTTCAAACATTACTTTACCCTTTTTCTATTTTCAGGGTTCTCATTTTCCCCTTCTCGTTTTTTTAGGTTAATCTAATTGGCACGGAGATGATGAAGAGGGTTACCTTCTCAGAGCAATTAGTGCGTGACTACCAAGTGGAGGTGGATAATTGGAAGGAACAGTGTGAAAGTCTTCAATCGACAAGGAAATATTAGAAAAAGGTAAACGTACCTTAGCGCAGTAGGTAAGGGCTTTGACTTTAGAGTTAGCAGTTGAAAAAGCTTCCTTTTATATTTTAATAACTTACTGTATAACTTACATTTTTATTTTATAAAATGTTTTTTTACTTCATGCATACTTAAATCAATCATGAATTTATAAAAGAGGGCCCTTTTATATTTCAACTCTTAATGTAGGATACGTCTCAACTTCATAATGGTGTTATGATAAAAGAAATAGGAATACACACATTTTTTGGAATAACTTCGACAAGTTTTTATTTGATCTTTGTCGAGCTTTAAATAAAATCTTAGATGAATTTGAGTAACACTTTTTCGTAACTGTTTTTTCTACGACAGATTTCAAAAAAAAACACAAGGTTTTTACTTGTAACCTGTTTCAGTATTTTGAATAATACACATTTTTATTCATAACCTCGTTTTACTTGAATATTACACAAGATTCTCATTACATTGCCTTTTAACCTAACTAAGATAAAGTTTTTTCTTTGGCTTTGGCCCGTAACTGTGCTCTGTACTTGACTCTTTGCTCTACACTTGACTCTTTCAATGAGTTGACTTTTCAGGCTTGAACTTTTGATTATTTATCCATCTTCTTTGCCTTTTTGTACATTTGTCTATGTATATATCATATAGTCCTCTAAATATTTGAGCTTTGAAGTATGAAGTCTCTAGCACTTGACTATTCCTCTTTTTTTGTCCTTTTCCTGTAAGGGAATAATACATATGGGACTCGGAGGTACGATTATAGATAAAAACTGCTTAACCGGTGTCAATTTCTATTATAATCGGTGTAACCCTAGATTGGAAATATTTAATTTATTCCATGTGCCTTATAGGTCGTGATTCATCATTTAGTACGAGTTATATTTTTTCCTATCATCTAAATTGTTAGTAAAATTTGAACAATTCAAAAATAAAATTTTAAAATGAGGATACCTGCCCGTGAATACTCCTTAGAAATAATATCTCTTTAGTTGAATGGCATACTAGTGCGAGGGTAATATCTTGTTGTCCATTGTTTCTAGTTCGTATGCTCCTTTCCTCGCAGTACCATGAATCTTGTAAGGTCCTTCCCAAGTAGGACATAATTTCCACGCACTAGCTGCCTTCATAGATTGAGAAATTTTCTTAAGTACGATCCCCAATCTTGAAGTATCTTAGTCGTGTCTTTCGATTGTAATATCGTTCAGTGACTTGTTTTTGTGTTGTCATTCTTATTAATGCAACTTCCCTTCTTCCTTCAAGTAAGTCAGTGCTTATGCACTTTTCTTCTTCATTAGATTCTTATGACGCTTGCGTATGGCTCGTGTTTGATTCCCTTGTCTCAATAGAACATTAAAGGCTTTGGCTACATACACCAATGAGAATGGTATTTCACCTGTTCTTGTTTTTGTTGTCGTGCGACATGCCCATAAAGCACCAGGTAGCAATTCTGGCCAATTTCCTTTAGATTCTTCTAATCGTTTCTTCAAATTGTTGACAGTGACTTTATTTGTTGATTCAGCTTGTCCATTACCTACCGGATGGTAAGGCGTGGACGTAATCCTCTTGATATGACAACTTTGAAAAAACTCTGTGATTTGTGCGGCTATAAATTGTGGGCCATTATCACACACGATTTCCTTTGGTACATTGAATCGACATGTGATATTTCACCAAATAAATCTCTGACTTTCTTTTCATGTACTTGTTTAAATGTTCCTGCTTCTACCCATTTAGTAAAGTAGTCAGTGAGTACAAGTAGCAATTTTACCATTCCTTTTGTGTCACGACCCCAGTTCGCCCTCCGTGAACATATCGTGATGGCACCTAGTTCCTATAACTAGGTAAGCCTAACAATGCAGAAAACAACACAACTTGAGGAAATATTAATTAAAACTGAACAACTAAAAGAAACCTGTATATATGACTACCGCTCGGCATATACAACTCAAAAATGCGGATGTCCACAATATCATCTCAAAACCCGAAAACTCATAGGAACACAAGGTAAAGAATAGTAATACATGGCTCTAACTCCAGAACATCTAAAGGAAAAGTACGGAAGACGTCTAAATACAACAAATAGAGTAAAGAAGGAGACTCCTTGGTCTGTGGACACTGCAGAAGTACCTCAAAATCTCTGTAGCTCTCTTGGCCTCAAGGATAGTGTGCCTGAGATGAAGTACCTGGATCTGCACATGAAAAACATGCACAAAAGAGGTATGAGTACACTACAATGGTACTCAGTAAGTGCCAAGCCTAACCTTGGTTGGGTAGTGACGAGGAAAGGTCCGGGCCCTACTGAGATGCAACATAGTAAATAATAAGATGAGGAAATAACAGTATAGATAAAGTGTACAATTAGAATCTAAACAAGATAAGTAAGGAAACCGTAATAGAAAGCGGAAAAATAAGACAATACTAGTAAATACCACTCACAACATGAACCACAACCAGGGATCTCTTGGTATCCGGATGATGTCTTTGTATCCTCAATTCTTACAATTTCATGTGACAGGGATCTCTTGGTATCCTCAAATCTTACAATTTCATGTGCTAGGGATCTCTTGGTATCCTCAAATCTTACAGCTTCATGTACCAGGTATCTCTTGGTATCCCGAGAATCTTTTGGTATACTCAATTCTTACAATTTCATGTGCTAGGGATTTCTTCGTATCCCGAGGATCTCTTGGTATCCTCAAATCTTACAATTTCATGTGCCAGAGATCTCTTGGTATCCCGAGGATCTCTTGGTATCCTCAAATTTTACAACTTCATGTGACAGGGATCTCTTGATATCCCGAGGATCTCTTGGTATCCTCAAATCTTACAGTTTCATGTGCCGGGGATCTCTTGGTATCCCGCATCCTAAGTCCAGAACATATCAAGTGCACAGCGATCTCCCGGGAGGCCAACCCGTAGTCCCAAACACAATAGCAACCCAAACATTTGGGAAAGATACTAAATCAAGACAAGAAATAGAAAATACTAGCCAAACATACTACACGGAGTACAAACACGATAGTTTAAGCACTTAGGCAAGTGGGTCAATGAACATGCTTCTCTGAATTAGCATTAAATAAGCTTACAATTTAAAATGAACAGGTAAGCAAGAAAACTCAATTTAAATACTTCAACTGAAAACGAATTTCCAACAATTTGATCACGTACGCGCTCGTCACCTCACATACGAGGCATTCAATTACCAAACATCATATCCTAAGGGGAACGTCTCCCACACAAGGCTAGACAAGCCACTTACTGCAAAACGGCTCCAATTCAACTTGAAACCACGCTTTTGCCACGAGTATCCGACTCCAAATGGCCCAAATCTATTTATTTCAATTACATCTCGTAAATAACATCTCAAACAACTGATTCCACTATTTAATTTAAAGCTAAGACACAAATTTAGATAAAATAACCAAAACGCCCCTCGGGCCAACGTGGTCAAAACCCAAACTTCGAACTAAAATCTGGTTACCCATTCCCCCACGAATCCAATTATGTGATTAGTTTTGAAATCGGACCTCGAATAGAGGTCCAACCCCCAATTTTAGCAAAACCCTAGGTCCTACCCCAAATTTTCATATTAAAATCTTCGATTTAATGTTGAAATTATGTTAAAAGGTGTTAAGGAGTGAAGAAAATGAGTTAGAAGTCACTTACCAATCGTATTGAAGAAGAAGAATTGCTTAGCAAATCGCCTCTTATTTTTTTTGGTTTTTGGAAAGTGAGAAATAACTAAAAAGCTCGTGTATTTATATTCTCTGACGCGCCCAGCGCGGACCGCGGTCACGCTGGTGGAACTGAAGGCTGCTGGCTCTCTGAATCTTGCCGTGCGGACCATGTTAATGCGATCGAGGCCGCGCAGCGCACAGCGCGGACGACGCTTAGGCGATCGCGGCAGCGCTGGAGCTTGCACTTTCCCTGACTTGCAATATCTGGTGTTTTAAGTCTAAGACCTCCTGGAACCTACTCGAAACTCACCCGAGCCCTCGGGGCTCTAAACCAAATATGCACACAACCTCAAAAACATCTTATGGACTTGTCCGTGTGATCAAATCACCAAAATAACATCATATACATCGGATCGAGCCTCAAAAGTCATGATTTCTTCCAAATTTTTCATAAACATTAAATTTCCATTTTAAGTCCGAAACACATCAAACGACATCTATTTTCAACCAAACTTTACAGAAAGTCCTTAAGCCATATATAAGACTTGTACCGGGCACCGGAACCAAAATAAGGGCCCAATAGAATAATCTTTTAATCAAATTTAATTTTCAATTTCCTTAATCATTTCCAGAAAACAAATTTCACACAAAAATTCATTTCTCGTGCTTGGGACCTCGGATTTCGATTCCGGGCATACGCCCAAGTCCTATATTTTCTTGCGAACCCTTCAGGACCGTCAAATCACAGGTCCAAGTCTGTTTACCTAAATATTGACCGAAGTCAATTTATTCACTTAGTATCAAAATTTAGCATCTTTCTCACATAATTCATATTTAAGTTTTCCGGTTACGCGTCTAAACTGCACACGCAAATCGAGGCAACTCGCGATGAGGTTTTATGGCCTCGAAAGTACAGAACGAAAAATAAATAAGTGATAACCCCATTGGGTCGTCACATTTTGCTTGTGGTTGTGGACCCACAATATCCATTCCCTATTTCATAAAAGACCACGGTGAAATGACCGGATGTAATAGCTTCGCAGGTCTATGCATGTTGTTACCATATCTTTGGCACTTATCACATTTAGTCACGAAATTCTCCGCTTCCTTCTTTCATTTTAGGCCAATAATAACATGCCCTAATCATGGTTCTTACCAGTAAATATTCTCTTGCGTGATTTCTGCAATGCCCCTTGTGTATTTCTCTAATTACATATTCTGTTTGAGAAGGCCCGAGGCACCTTGCTAAGGGGCCACCGAACATTTTTCGATAGAGATTACCTTGATTTAAGCGATATCAAGCAGCCTTTTTTCAAAGCACGTGAACTTTTTTCTTGTCTTCATGGACGATACCATACTACAAAAAAACGACAACCTCATTTCTCCAATCTAGGTTAAGTTATTAAAATTCACCTTATTTTTATCTAGATCGAGTACCAAATGAAACAAATAAATTATAGAAGCATTTTCATTGCTCGCCACGCGTGCCGCAAATGCGAGATTGGCTAGGGCATCTGATTCAACATTTTCATCTCTGGTATCTGCTTGACTTTCTAGGTTTGAAATTGTCTAATCAAATCCACGTATTTTCTAAGTATTGCTGCATTCGTGCTTCCCTTTCTATATAAGTCCCCAGCATTTGGTTAACTAGGAGCTATGAATCGATTTTGATTAATGTCAAGTTCTCGTGCCAGCTCCAAACCTGCAATCACAACTTCATATTGTGCCTCAATGTTAGTTATAGAATGGTATTTATGGCTTGACGAATGGTTTCACCCATAGGTGGCACCAAAACAACTCCTCAACCTACTTTCTTTATGTTAGACGAGCCATCAGTAAATAAGATTCAAATTCCTGGATTAGACCCGTTGAACACCTGTAATTCTTTTTCCACTTCTAATTGCATCCCTTGGCTAAAATCAGCGAAAAATCTGCTTATACCTGATATTTATTGCGGTTCTGAGCTGGTAAATGATATCATATTCACTTAATTCTATATCCAATTTGGCTAATCTACATGAAACTCGTTCTTGTGTAATATATTGCGTAATGGATAAGCAGTTACTACAGAATTAGGGTGACATTGAAATAAGGGCCTTAATTTTCTAGATGACATGATTAGTGCAGTGCAAGCTTTTCTAATTGAGGATACCGCGTCTCCGCGTCTATTAATGATTTGCGGACATAATAAATTTGGAGATTATTTAATTCGGTCTTCGTGAACTAAAACAGTACTCACCGCTACTTCTGAGACGGCAATATTGTTGATACCCAATTTTTCCTCTATTTTATCAGTAAAAATTCAATAATTATTTCCAAAATTATCATTTTTGGTGATTCATTTATTGTATTCTCATATTTATACCAAAATAGAGCTAAGGTACTTTTGAATATTTTTATAAACTTATTTAGTAATTTTAAAGTTAAATTACATATAATTGCAATATTAGCCTATTTTAAGATTTAATTGTGTTTATAATTACAAAATTGATTTTAGTATCTTTAATTTAATGTTCATATAGTATTAATTAATTTAGTACCTTTAATTTGTTCCTAAGATTATTTTACTATTTTAGGGGAAAATAGCTATTTAAAATCAAACCAAATTTCATTTCAATTGTAGCCCAAATTCCACCCCAATTAAAACTAATTTCAATCTCAATTCCCCAACCGAATTTTAATTCGAACACGGTTTCTAATTCAATTAAAACCTACCCGACCCATACCCCCTCTTATCCTGGCCGTTGATCTCTGAGATTAATGGCCCATACCTTTTTAACCCAAATGACTACCCTAACCTCATCATTTCTCATCTACCAACTGCATCTAAACCCTCCACTCTCTCAAACTCTCTCAAATATTCTCAAATCCTAATCACCTCCTACCACCTCCGCCCTGAAAGCTACCAGAATCTATGGCTTCCAAGGCTATGGGGGTCCTTCACCGGCCTCCTATGGCTCCTACATGCCTGATTTTGTAAAATTCAAGGTCTGGCCTTGAAGGTTTGAACCCAGACCTCTGTCAATTCAAAGTTCCATGGCCATCTCCGGCCTTGCTTTGGCGTGCCATGGTTGTGTGAGCCTGATTTTGACCTCTCTAACTCATATCAGTGACTTTTCAAAGCCTTTCTTACTTCTAGTTTTCTTCTGAAACCCTAACCTTTCGGAGTTTTCTCCGATTCCTTTAAGATATGTTGTGTATCTGTGCTTTCCCTAAGTTTTCAAACGATTTCTCTGGCTTTTCTTTCAAAAAATTACTTTCAGAACCATTTCTTTTTTATCTAGGGCTTTCTGAAAACTGTTTAAGTGTCTCTCTGACTTTCTTTCCTTTTTTTGTGTGTATTTGCCTCTACTGTGTTCTTATATTTTTCTTTTACCACATTCTTGTATGTTCTTCTACTGTGTTTTCTATACCCTGTTCTTGTATGCATCTCTTACTATGTTTTCCTATACTATGTTCTCGTATGTTTTTCTACTGTGTCCAGATATTTTCTTCTACCATGTTCTGGTATGTTTCTCCTACTATATTTTTCTACTGTGTTCTTTAGTGTTTTTACTATTTTTCTACTATTGAGCTCTGTTTAAGTTTCTTATAAAAAAATCTTCTTAAGCATTCTTCTTCTACTGCTCTTATCAGTCCTTTCTGATTATGCTTCAAATTAGTTTCTTCACTCTGTTTGCTTTGAACTATTCTACGGTGTTTGCATGTTACTCATGATCCCGTTGCTGAAAGAAACATGTTAGAAATTTTAGTTATTTTCTGAAACCTCTAAACATGTTTTGATTCAATTGCTTACCTTCTCATATTCGCTTTGTGGTTTGCTTGAAACTAGGGTTTTTATTTTAAAAAAAACCCCTAATTCTTTGAAGTGAGTTTGAACATCTTTGTTTTCATACAATTCTGACTTTTTACTAAACTCTCCAACACTTGTTTTTACTGATCTTACAATGACACTTCATGCTACACAGCAGGTCATACTATTGATTTCTTCACCTCCGCTTATAATATTAACAGTCCTTTTGGGAGAAAGCAATTTATGGGGCTCTTGCCTATTCTTCATGTATGCTTGCTTACACTTCTCTCTGAATAATTCGGTGAGATATCCTTGCTTCGATAGGTGATCAACTTCACTTGGTAGCAACCTGTAATCTGCCATTTTATGACCATGATCGTTGTGAAATTCGCACCAGTGATCAGGATTGCGCTTGTTTGGATTTGATCTATTTTCTTTTGGCCACTGCACCTTATCACCCACGCTTCTTAAAACAGATACGAGCTCAATTGTGCTTATATTAAAATTATAACTGGCAAATCGTGCCTTCAAGTTTCTACCATCATCCCCCAATTATCGCGGGTTACGATCATTCCCAAACCTTGATGATGAGCCCGACTCTCTATTTCTCGATCTATGATCGTACCTTGAATTGTTATGTTTTAATCGTGAATCTTTTCACGTTGGGACATATATTGTTCGTATTTATTTTTACAAGACCTTTTTTCTATTTCTGCCCGTCTCGAACTCACCTTTTTCTCTTTTTGAGATCGTGAGATAATATCTTCTTCTATCCTTAGCTTCGTGATATACCTATTGTATACATCATTCCATGTTGTTATTGGAAATTCACGAAGACTTTACTTGAGTCGCCTCGTGGCTTCTGAGCTTTTTTTATTCAAATTACTAGTGAAGGCTATAGCTGCCCAATTGTCCGGTACACATGGTAACGTCATTCTCTCTACGGTGGAACCTATCCACAAACTCTCTAAGCAACTTTGAGTCTCACTACTTGATTTTGAAAATATCCTCCATTCATCTTTTGACTTTTTGAGCTCTCGAATGTGCTTTGATAAATAAATCTGCAAGCTTAGCAAAAGAATTTATGGAATTTTTAAGTAAAAGAGAATACCATGTTAATGCTCACTTATTGAGTGTTTCACCGAATTTTTTGACCAATACTGATTTCATTTCCTGTTTGTCAGATCGTTGCCTTTTACGCCAGTTGTGAATGGAGTCACGTGGTCTCGTGGATTGGTTGTTCCATCGTATTTTGGAATATCGGACATTTTAAATTTCTTTGGAATTGGGAAGAGAGCAACATTTGGCTTCCCAGGTTAGTGTGAATATCTCTCCATATTTATCCCTTTGATTACAGGCGGTACTCCAAGTATTTGCTCTATGCATTCACATTGCTCCTTGAGCTATTTCTGCAATGTTAATACTAAATTTTGTAAATCAAAATTGACTAAGTTACCTAGTTCTCTATCTCGCGACTCGCTAGGAATTCCACCATTGCCTAAATTAGTAAGCCAAGAACGAGGGTTTTTCATAGTGTTGTTATTTGGAGTTGGTGTTGGTGGTGCAATAAGTAAATAGCTGGCAAAAGCCTCAAGAGCTTTATTGACTTGTTGAGCGATTAGCTTTTGCAAAGCTTCATTGATAGCTTCATTTTCAAATTGAGCATTTGCATTTGAATGAGATCCATCAAGAGTGCCTTCACGAGATCGCCGAGGGGAGCTTTGTGGTGAAGGGATCGAGGTGAGATCATCTTGTGAATTCTCTTAGAGTTGATGGTTTCCCTGTTTATCTTTGTTGTTATCATTAACGTTTGACAAGGTCGATGCAAAAAAAAAAGTTAGGTTAAGAAATAACAGATTACCATATTCCCGGTAACAAAACCAATTTGTTTAACTAAAAAGTGAAACTTCGGTCAAAGATTTAATTTAGAAGAACTCAGGTACTGCTAAAAAAAATGAATAAAGGAAATTGATTTTTGATAACAGTAAGATAAACAGAAGGAAACAAAGTAAGCCAGTATATTCAGATGATCTTTCGTGTCCTTACAAGTGACCAGTCTTCTCCTTTTTTTATAGTTATCTCAAATATATATGTTTTGCCTTTGTCATAATAAGGCAATTATAGACAATTAAATCCATTAAATTCTATGTTACATAATTATTGTAATTTAATACAAATTCTCTAATGTTTTCAATATTTAATGCTTGTTAAATATTGTATATGTACTCTCTTGTGCTGTCAGATTTATTCTCCTTTATTTTTGGATTTAAACATGTACGAGCGTAGAGTCTTTTGAATATCAGCTCGTTCCTCTGCTTATGCCTCTGCTTGTATTTGTTGTAACTCGTTCCTCTTTGCTAATCATTGTTCTTTGACCAACTTTCGTGTCATGACATGTCATCTTTCAATATATAAACTCAATTTTTCCAATACAGAAATAAGAGTGAATTTTCGATGGTGGGTTTTGAATCGACCAAATAAAGAAGGTTGATTATAGACAATAAGTTGATAATAAATTAAAAAAGGAGGTTGATTAACAATTACAGATCAACTTTAATCGAAATAGCTAAAGAAATTTTGATATTTTTTAATTCTTTAATGTAGTAAAATGTTCATCCACATAAATCATAACTGAAAAAAATATTATCTAATTGAACACTTAAAGGGTATCATTTAATTAGCTACCCCGTCATTGTATCACAGGAGAAGTAAAACATGAAAAAGGGATGTAGTATCCAAACTATGAGAAAGGTAAAAAGGGTGGCTAAGTCACTCTCTCCCTATAAATAGATGGTTCTATTCCATTGTAATTTATCACATATCAATAAGAATCCTCTTTCCCTACTTTTCTTTGCAATGATGTTATTCTTCTTTTATTGTTCATAACAAAATGTGATATATGACATTTTATCACAATAATATTAGAGTTGCGAGGAATATTAGAAACATGCCTACTTTACTGCACTAATATTATTGTGATAAAATGTCATATATCACATTTTGTTATGAACAATAAAAGAAGAAGAACATCATTGCAAAGA
Source organism: Nicotiana benthamiana (assembly GCA_034376525.1). Classification (NCBI taxonomy): domain Eukaryota; kingdom Viridiplantae; phylum Streptophyta; class Magnoliopsida; order Solanales; family Solanaceae; genus Nicotiana; species Nicotiana benthamiana. Next base: position 9,451,590 of record CM067325.1, read on the forward strand.
GAAGTAGGGAGAGAGGATTTTTATTGATATGTGATGAATTACAATGGAATAGAACCCTCTATTTATAGGGAGAGAGTGACTTAGCCACCAAATAAAAAACCCTAGACTCTCTTTAAATATAGACATTCACCATAAATAGAATTCTATTTATAACACTCCCCCTTGAATGTCCATTCAACATATAATGTGTCTCATTAAAACCTTAACTAAAATAAAACCCAATGAAAAAAAAATTATAGAGAAGGAAATAGTACACATATCTAACAACACGCCTTTTGGTTGCCTCGTTAAAAACCTTGCAAGGAAAACCTAGTGGGACAAAACCTTGTAAGGAAAAACAGTGCAACGCGCATTAACTCCTATTGATGAGAGTACCAATTCACATTCTTGAGCCTTCGCATCTTGATCTAGTACACTAGCTTCTTGAAGGTTGACGTGTTAGAGATTTTGTGAACAAATTAGCCATATTATCACTTGAATGAATTTTTTGCACATTGATATCCCCATTCATTTGAATATCATGTGTGAAAAATAACTTTGGTGAAATGTGCTTTGTCCTATCTCCTTTTATAAATCCTCCATTCAATTGAGCTATGGATGTTGCAATGTCTTTCATACAAAATTGTGGGTAGTTTGTCACATTTCAAGCCACACTTGTCTCGAATAAGATGCATTATAGACCTCAACCACAAACACTCTCGATTTGCTTTATGAATAGCAATTATCTCAGCATGATTAGATGAAGTAGCCACAATTAATAGCTTAGTCGATCGTCAAGATATGGCAGTACCTCCACATGTAAACATATAACCTGTTTGAGATCGAGCCTTGTGAGGGTCAGATAAATACCCCGCATCGGCATAACCAACAGGATTGGGACTACAATTATTGCAATAAAATAAGCCCATGTCGGTAGTTCCTTTTAGATACCGCAATATGTGTTTGATTCTATTCTAATGTCTCCTTTTAGGAGAAAGAACTATATCTTGCTAAGACATTAATTGAAAAGGTTATGTCAGGGCTTGTAGTATTAGCAAGATATATTAGTGCACTAATTGTACTAAGATATGGTACTTCAAGACCAAGCAACTCTTCATTCTCTTCTTGAGGTCGGAATGGATCCTTATTCACATCAGGTGACCGAACAACCGTCATAGTACTTAATGGATGTGCTCCATTTATGTAGAACCGTTTTAATACCTTTTCTGTGTAGGTATATTGGTAAACAAAAAATCCGTTTGCTAAATGTTTAATTTGCAAACCAAGATATAATTTTGTCTTTCCGAGATCTTTCATCTCGAGTTTCTTCTTTAAATAATCAATTCCCGTTTGGAGTTATGTAGGAGTTCCAATAAGGTTCATGTCATCAACATATAAGGCAAATACAACAAATTTCGATGTTGTTTTCTTGATAAAAATACATGGGCAAATGACATCATTTATATAGCCTTCCTTTAATAAATACTCACTAAGACGATTATACCACATTCGTCTTGATTGCTTTATACCGTACAAATATCTTTGCGAAATGATTGAAAACATTTCTCGGGACTTTAAATTATTACGTTAGGCCCTTTGAATCCCTCGGGAATTTTCATGTATATCTCATTATCAAGTGAGCCATAAAGGTAGGAGGTAACCACATCCATTAATGCATGTCAAGCTTTTCATAGACGATAAAACTAATGAGATAAAAGAACATCATAGCATTCATAACGGGTGAATATGTCTCTTCATAATCGACACCAGCTTTGTGAAAATCCTCGTGCAACAATACGTGCCTTATATCGTTGTACATCATTTTTCTCATTTCTCTTGCGTACGAAGACCCATTTATAACCAACATGCTTAACACCATTAGGTGTTTGGGCTACGAGCCTAAAAACTTCACATTTTGTAAGTAAATTCAACTTTGATTGGATTTCTTCTTGCCATTTTGGCCAATCAAGTCTTTGTCGATATTCTCCAACATATTGAGGTTCAAGATCCTTATTATCTTGCATAATGCTAGATGCAACATTATATGCAAAGACATAATCCACCACTATATCCAATCGATTCAAATTTGTCTTAATATCAATTGGATTTATTGTTAGTTCCTTATTTTCTTGAGTCTCGGGCTAAGTGGGTTCCTCATGAATATCATAATTTATTAAATCGTGGATTTTTCACGAGATTCTTTCATAGTGTCATTTTAATTATTGTTTTCCTTTTTCTATGATTTCGATCTTTGGAACCAATGGTCCGCCACGTTTTAGGCATGCCCTCGACTCATTAGCTATGACACTAGAAAATTGTCCAATAGGGATATCAATACGGATTGGAACATTCTTTGCAAGGATATGCTATTTTGTTATCCTTTTCAAATCCGTAAATGCGCTTGGCATTTGATTTGCTATTCTCTGCAAATGGATAATTTTTTGCACATCTTTTCACAAATAGAGGTATGTAGATCAAAATGAGATAATGATGGATTTTTCTACAAAATATTCCATTTGGTTTCACCAACTTCCCTCCCTAATTTTGGGAAAAATGTCTCATCGAATCGACAGTCTGCAAACCGTGCAGTAAGCAAATCTCCTATTAGTGTTTCGAGGTAGCAAATAATGAAAGGTGATTCAAACCCAACATATATTCCTAACCTTATTTGGGGACTCATTTTGATGCGATATGGCGGTACTACAGACCTATATACTGCATATCCAAAAATTCTTAAATGGGATATATTAGGTTCATGACCAAAAACTAATTACAACGGGGAATATTTATGATAATTTGTCGATCTGAGACGAACTAACATTGCTGCATACAAAATGGTGTAACCCCAAATAGAAGTGGGTAACCTTGTTTTTATGAGTAATGTTCTTGCTATCAATTGTAGACGTTTAATTAAAGACTCTGCAAGACCATTTTAAGTGTGAACATGAGCTACATGATGTTCCGCTTTTATTTCAATTGATAATCAATAATCATTAAATATTTGGGATGAAAACTCAACAGTATTATCAAGTCTAATAGAATTAATAGGATTACGGAGAATTGTGCCATAAACGAATTATTTATGCCATTAATTTTACAAATGCGAGGTTGTGTGATGACAATAGGCACACATGAGGCCATCTAGAAAATGCGTCTATTGAGACCATAAAATATCTAAACGACCCACTAGACAGGTAAATAGGTCCACAAATATCACCTTGTATACGTTCCAAAAATGCAGGAGACTCAATTTCAACCTTTGTTGGTGATGGTCTAATAATTAACTTGCCTTGACAACAAGAAGTGTAAGAAAATTCATCATTTAAAAGAATCTTTAAATTCTTTAATGGATGCACATTTGAGTTTTCTATAATTCGTCTCATCGTAATTGATCCAGGGTGTCCCAATCGATCATGCCAAAGTATAAAAGTATTGAAATCAGTAACCTTTTGGTTTACAATAGAATGTGCCTCAATTGCACTAATTCTTGTCTAATACATGCCACAAAATAAATATGAGAACTTCTCAATAACCCTCTTTTGGCGAGAGACATTATTGGTAATGATGAGATATTAAAGATTATTCTCATTTATTGTCTCAATATGATATCCATTTCGACGAATATCTTTAGAACTCAACAAGTTCCTCTTGGACTTGGAGGGGAACATTGCATTTACTATGATAAGTATTGTTCCTTCAGACATAGTTATAGTAGCTCTTCCAGAGCCTTCAATTAAATTACTACTACCAGAAATTGTAGTAATATATGCCTCACACATACTTAAATAAGAGAAATATTTCTTCTTTTTGAATATTGTATGTGTCGTACATAAGTCAATTAAACAAATATTTTTACAATTGAAATGTGATCCAATTTTGCTTTGAGAAATATCTATATTTGCTTGTACCTAAAATCAAATTATAGAATTTTAATAATATAAAAAAATAAAAAAATACTTACAGAGAGTTTAGGGATTTTTTAAATAGCATCATGTTCCTCCTCTCTGTAATTATCAAATGCCGATGATCAATCATGAACTTTTCTGATTGCAAAACCACCATTTTTGTGAAATTTCACTTAATCTTCCTCTTTTCCTCTTCCTATTGCTGTCACTGTTTCATTTATAAGTAATAAGACTATGAAGACTTCAAGACCTCAACTATATTTTGATCTTTTTACAACAACGTGCATGATGGTAGAATCTCGTGCTGATAACATGTTAAGAATAAAAGAAAAAGAATATTATTGCAAAGAAAAGTAGATAGAGAGAATTTTTATTGATATATTGTGAATTACAATGGAATAGAACCCCCTCTTCATAGAGAGAATGACTTAGCTACTAAGTAATAAACCCTAAACTCTCCTTAAATATAAATATTTACCATAAATAGAATTCTATTTATAATACATTTCATTTTAAAATAATTAATATTTTAATTTTATTATGTCATTTCATATCATATTTTAAATTGCATTGCGAACGTTCCTAGATAACTCAACTTTATAACAATATCGAAAAGTTTGTGCCCTTCCATAAGAGTTTGGACGGTGTTCTTCGTGGGCGTTAGTACATAAGAATTGTAAAATTTCGAAAAAGTGAATTTTTTTTCGTATAAATTGTATTTGAAAATTAAAGTTATGTTTGGATATAAACATAATTTTTGATTATTTTTAAATTACTGTGAGTGACATGAGTTAAAATTTTAAAAAATAGTTTTTTGAAGTTTTTAAAATTTTCGAATACCAAAGGTATACAGGGGGCCCTGAATAGTAGACCTGGGCTGTGAGAAAGATCTTTGAAACCAGATTAATGATATCAAATACCAAAGGTATACAGGGGACCTGAATAGTAGACTGATCCAACTACAGAAGGGAGAACGATTCAACATAAACAAACTCTACAGACTCAAATTCCCCCAAGCCCCAAAAGTACAATGGAAAAGCATAGTACTGCAGCCAAAACTACACCCGAGATTCAAATTTATCGTTTGGCTAGCGCTGCGCAGAAGACTGGCAACGACGGAGAGGCTAATGCTCTTTGGGATACAGATTCCTCAACAATGTGTATTCTGCAAGCAAGTAGATGAATCCTTTGACCATCTTTTTTTGCTTGCCCAATATCTTGGGAACTATGGAATAGATTGCTCGTATGGCTAGAGTACAAGAGAACGATAGGTGATTGGAACAGCGAAGTCGACTGGATTAGCAACATTGCAAAAAGGAAAAACGGGGATGCTGAAATAACGACCAGTGTGTTTGGAATGTTAGTGTACTGTCTGTGGCGGGAAAGGAACAAGATTAGATTCCAAGGCGGGACTTCGGTTGTAAAGGATACATGTAAAGAGATAGCGATTCATGTCACATTCGGGAAAACTCTCTTAAACACTGGAAGGAAGTTTGCGAAGACTGGATCATTTTCCGTAGAAGTAAGAAGAAAATCTCTGCATGCTTTTCATGATTTAATGTATATATAGAACATAAAGGAGTTTTTCCTTCTAGATTGTTTGTAACAGTAGCTAGTCAACGGCTACTGGCCACTCTGTAGTATTTGTCTATTGATGAAATGGAATTAATTAAAAAAAAAAAAATTTTCGAAAATTTTAAAATTTATCTTCAAGTGAAAATTATAAAATTTATTGTCAAATATTAATTTTGAAAAAAGTTAAAGAAATTTTATGGCGGACCGAATTCATGTATATATATATATATATATATGTCAAGAGCACACTTCTTTTGGTTGTTGTTTTCAATATCAATCGTTTACTAATTTGATTTATTTACTTAAATCGCTAACTTTCAATTATTGTCATTTTTCTCCAAAAATGAAAAACAATAAATGATTGTATGCATGTTTGACTTTAATTGATAAGTTATGTTGACCAAAAAATTTAAATAAGTAAAAATGCGATTTTGGGTCATCAGTAAAGCACGTGATATCTTTTTTTCGCAACCAAAAGTTAACACAGATAGGCATTTCCGTTCTGTCCCCGGCAAAAGGTGAACCATGCCGGCAATTTTAAACCCTTCCCTCCTTATCCTCCACCACCACCACCACCCACGGCTGTCGACAGCGGTTCTGTCACTCCGCCACCGCCTTAACTTCTCCCTCTTTTCACATTCACGCACTAGTTTTAGAGCTTTCTCTACTTCTTCCTCCCCACTCATAGAATCATTGGCGAACCAGAATGTTCGAACCGGACGGTCCAGCTCAGTGAGTTCGCCTCCAGTTGAACACGATAATGCTGAGAAAATCGACGTCAATCCTCCTAAAGGTACCAGAGATTTCCCCCCTGAAGACATGCGCCTCCGCAATTGGCTCTTCCATAACTTCAGAGAGGTGTATATATATAAATTGATTATATTGTCTGTTTTTGTTGTTGCTGCTGCTGCTGACCTTGTATATTTGCTAAGTTGTTTTTATATATTTCAGGTATCGAAGCAATTCGGGTTTGAAGAGGTTGATTTTCCTGTGCTAGAGTCAGAGGCTCTTTATATTAGGAAGGCCGGGGAGGAGATTAGAGACCAGGTTTATGACTGTTTCTTTTGTTTTCTTGTGAATTTTGACCCGCTACATGCATATGTTTGGTACATTGATACAATATGAGAATTTAAGAAGAAACTAAAACTAAAACCTAAGTTAAGCTAAGAAAAAGGAAATAACAGATTTCATTCATAGCCTGCTAAGATCGCAAGTGCGATACAAATAGGGGAAGTAAGAACTAGGGGTCAAAGTGAAATAAAAGAAACTTAAGGGAAATAAAGTAATTACTTATCAGACTGAAATGTCAAAACTAATAACTGATAGGTAAATAACCAACCCAACTCCCAAGTACACTTTTGGGTACTACTTCTCATAACTGATCCGTTTCCATATCGTATCAGTGCGCCCCCGTAAACAACACCTTTGTCCTCAAGGGTGAGGAACGATCAAATGGAAACAATATGAGCAGTATTTCAAAACATTCGCCATCAGTAACCGCACTTTCAGAAGCCCATATGTTGAAGGAGAGAGAAGAATTAGTGCCAAAACACTGCATTTCATGATTTGTCAGTAAAATAAATGATCTGGATGATTTGGTCAAGAAATGAGACTGTGACTGCAAAGCTAGTAACAAAGGGTAGCCCTGGGCCCGAAAGAAGTGCTGTACAATTCTACATACTGTTCATTGACTCAAAATGCAAGCAAGTTTCGCCTGTAGCTATGCTCTGGTTCAAAACTTCAATTCGACCAATATGCTGCTCAAACCCCTTTTTGCCAATACCAGATGCTACTATGTGAACTTCTTTGCAAGTAACATGTAGAATGCAGTAGAAAGAATGTTAGAGCCTTCATGTTCTTCAAATTTGCCAATGAATCTAGTCCTGAGGATATTCTCATCAATGCTCTTACGAACCTTCAGCATCTGGTTAATTTTGTTTCCAAGGCTGTTAGGATCATAAAACAGCAAGAGAACCAAGTTCTTCATAGAGTTTAAATTTTCATAAATCAATCCTTCACTACCCTTGATCCTCAAATCACGACGAACATGCAGCTTGGTATTGGTAGCCTTCTTCCTTGTGTCAAATCGGTCACAACGAGACCTTTTTGTAACAAAGCAAATAACTTCGAACTTTAATTGTGCCTCAATAGAGAAATTCTTCACGAAAAATTGTTTCCCATCATTAGTCAAGCTCTTGTAGAAAGCAACATACTCTTCCTTTGTGATCTCTTCAGGCTTCCGCATCCAAACAGACTTCTGCCTCTCCCTCCCAGGAAGCTCTATGATCTTTAAAACTAACGAGACATCCATTTTTATGGCATACAATACCATAAAAGATCCAGCTTTCATCCAGTTAATAACCTGCTTGTATTCCTCAATGAAACCAATAGAGCACTTGTATTCATCAAGCAGATTAAAAAGAGAGAAATCCATCAGTAAGGCTTTCGCTATCAAAAGCTCTGTTTCATTCTTCTGGTGCAACTGAATTAAGAACCTGAGCAGCAAGAATCCAGGTACGCTTAGAATAATAGACATGACCAAACGATAAAACAGCTGATCATGATGAAACATATACAGATTCATTGCAAATCGACAAACATCAGCTTCGTTGAATATTACAAGCCATATTCCCAAGTGAGCAGCCTTGCCAGGACTAAAATCATGACTGGAACTTGCATTGTAGGTCTCCAGGAAGGTGACAATAAATTCAGCAGAATTTTGTATCAATTTGCTGCACGAATTGTTCAATACAACAGCAATATCATTTGGTACAAGAGTAGTCTCCTCTCCCAATGGTATACAAGCAGCAACTTCTATGAAATTATTCACAAGTTTAGGAAACTGAATTTCTGGCTCGAGCTCATAGTCATGACACTTTGGCTGATTTCCGTTGTTCTCATCTTGCAAATACTCTACGAATGGACGAACAACAGGCATAAGAGCCTGACCACGAAAGGATGGTCATCACCTCTGGAGTTCCGCTACACCAATATATCCCTGAGCTTGGGATTTCCCTATTGAAGATGTGATAGAATGTATGCACCAATGCAATTTAACACATTGCTGGACTTTGGCTTGCCCTCATAGGTAACTAGTAATCCAGCGCATGAATATTTCCAGGAAAAATATAAGGCAAAGGGAGACCCAAAAGAACTTGTTGAAAAACTAATGCATCCCCTTGGTTCTAAATGAGAACAGAGTAGAATGAAAACCCTTATCATTGTTCTGGTTGCAACTGAAATAGAACCAATTGAACTTGAGCCACTCACTAAGTGCATCAGTTTTCTTGTGTGATATGAATGACCTATAGCCAGGGGTACTTGGAGTACTTCCTGGATCCCATATAAGTAGTGATGCACCACCAGATAAGACAACTAAAGCAGGAACAATAGCTGGAAACATATGTCACAATGCAATTACAGTGCACTTCGCAATTATCTCTGGTGCTACTTTAGAAAATTCATATCCAAAAGTAAACATGTTAAGCTTCAACCAGGTAGACTCAAAGAAGATATGGTAGTCGTTGAGAGCCTTGTAGCAAGTAGCAGGAATAGGCTCTGTGGCATCAGTATGTTTGTTATGTCATCTGATCATCAACAAGGATCTCAGGTTTAACAATGGGAAGAACACATGCAATAACCACCACCTCCACATCGTGTGATTCCTTGTTAATTACAACATTATGGATACTCAGTTCTTCTTTACTTTTCAACTCATTAACATGGTTTACCTCAGGGAGGGGGTCAGCCATCAATATCTCTGAAGAAGTCACCAGATCAATCGAGTGTTTGAGCTTAATGGGATGAATGATACCTGAAGAAACATTTTCAACCTAACACCTCATCTTCCTTCTTTGTAGAGTTAGTTGGAGCTATAGACTGGCCAAATTTGGTAACATACTCCTTTCCAACCCCGTTGAAAGAAAAAGCATTTGGATCCTCGACAATGAAAGCTTGTGATGGTTGTTTCCGGTTCAAAGATGGCTTTGACAATATAGGCAAGGAGATACAGCTTTTATCAACTGTCAGAGAACTTTCATCAAACACTTTCTTCTCGACTTTGCTATACATTGCTGGGGTTGATTCCAGCTCCCCAGTTATGCATTCCTTCTCTTTGCCAATTAGCTCATATTGTCCAGTTCCCATCTCAGCATCTTCATAAGAAGTTTCTTCCTCAACAACCATTGATTCATTTTCCTGTCGACCTTCAGATATAGGTATTGATTTGCCTGAAGGCATCAGTACCTTATCTGTAGGCATTCCATCAAACATCTGGTGCTCATTGGAGGAATGCTGTTCCTCTTTCCATTGCCCAGATTCTGCCAACATCTCTTTCCTCGACGAAACTTCTGGAATCGCAACATCAATGACATTGGTTCGTCTTTCATCTGCGTGAATGGAGATGCTGCTATTGCTACCCTTCAAAATGCCATCATCAATCAAAAATTTGGATGGAAGAGAGCTCTGAACGACGGTATCAAAACAATAGTGTTGCTGCTGAAACGGCAAAAGGGGGAAGGGAATATTCTGATCTGTGGTTAGAATTTTCTCTATCAGCAGCGGTTAGAATTGCCTCTTTAGTCAGAAAATTGACTGGAGTAGAATCGTGGATGACCCTGTTAAACACAAGGTTGTTGCGGCTGAAATGACAATTGTGGAGGATTATACTCCGAACAGTGATCAGTCCTCACCATTTCCCTGCTAGGGAGGAAACCCATGTTACTACATTGGAAATCAACTGCAACACTTCTATCTGGGACCGCTTCGGTAGTTGAACATTTAGAAAAAGGCCACGATAAACTCCGATGGCTGGTAGGCATAGGGGACCGATGGGGAACTCCCAGCTTGCCAAGGTTGATGTGGACTCAAATTAGAGGTGTATAGAGGGTTTGTTGGTTTTAATTGCTGCTAATACCGCAGATAGTAAGCTCCCTACCCGATATTACAATAACCTGAAGAATTAGAACCTTGGTAGAGTGCATAATTGAAATCATGTGGAGGATTTGCAAGTCTGGAACCTGGTGCAGTAGCTGGAGCATTCACTATACGTTCAGCCATGGACAACTAAAACTAAAACCTAAGTTAAGCTAAGAAAAAGGAAATAACAGATTTCATTCATAGCCTGTCAAGATGGCAAGTTCGATGCAGATAGGGGAAGTAAGACCTAGGGATCAAAGTGAAATAAAAGAAACTTAAGGGAAATAAAGTAATTACTTATCGAACTGAAATGTAAAAACTAATAATTGATAGGTAAATAACCAACCCAACTCCCATGTACACTTTTGGGTACTACTTCCCATAGCTGATCCATTTCCATATCGTATCATACATGTTCATGTATACTTAAATACTTGGAGACCTCGGATTGAGAGATCAATTATGATGAGGGACATTTGACTTTGCTGGATCATAATAGCTAACGTTTAACTGTATGTTAGAGGTTTTTTAAGCTCACTCCTAGGTTACATATTTATTTTGCTCTACTTTATTTTTCTTTTGTTTATCAGGAAAATGTCAGTTGGTTATCGCATTATGGTTTGGCATGGTAATATCTACAAATTGATTTTAGTTCTAATTTGGTAATCTTGTAAGCAACCTTTGTAGTTGGGAACCTGATACTTGCATCCTCTTCTACCTTCGTTACTTCATTCTATCCAAAATTCCATATAAGGAGAAAGCTATCAATTTAAACTCAATTTTTTTAAATACGAAGCTATAACAATCTTCTACAAACTTCCTCTCGAGTTACCCCAAATCACTTGCTAAATAGATTTTATGTCTAGATCTTTGATATTGATAAAGTCATGTTTGATAAAGAAGCTTAGGAGAAAATACATTAAGTAATTTGGGTCTCGGCTGGTATTTCTTCTCTGAAGTGCCGGTAGTAATGGGCATCCGTGTAAAAGATGTACGTTCCAGTTTTCTCTTATCAAACGTTCCTCAAGGGTATGGGTGTGAATACCTAAAAGAGGGTGTGAGAGAGAGTAATTGAAATCTTAACACCCGATTACACCTCCTAGTTGAGTTTACTTGATTCTCTTTCCCTTTTATCGACTCTAACAATCCCACTTATAGATGGATAAGTTTCCCGTCTACAAATATTGGAAGTATTGCAGATATTACTACTTTACACATTTCAACTACTTCTGTGATCTTGACTTAACTTATCAACAACAAATCATTTGAATGATCAGTCTCTGGTCAGGGATGATCATCTAGGTGTATTGAAGAAGTATTTTCTGTGCTAACCCAATTATCACTCTTCGATTGTGAAAGTTGGATTATATTGCAAGATGGGTTCCAGTCTCAAAAAGAAAAATGGAAGATGGACTGTACTCTTTTTCCCTATTTCTTCTTAGTCACAATGGACCCCATAATTTGGAATAGAGGGAATACTATCGAAATGGTAGCCTCATTCTCACTCTTAAAATGCCAACATTGATTGCCTATTGTAAGAGGGTATGCCAAATAATTGCCATGTTCATTCCTAGTAGATATTATGGAGACAGAAAATCACATAAATTTGTTGTGGAATTGCTTATAGACACCATTATCTATTTCTATTTTCCTTTCCTATGAGTAAATTTTGGGTGCAGTTTCTACTTTTATTCGCAAATCACATTCACTGACATGAGAAGAAAACAACTCCATACTATAACCGTTATTAATGATGCTGAAGTGTGAATATCGAGCATAGGTACATATTGCGTCAGATTTTGTTATTTGATAAGTTAAAAAGGCAGTCTGTACTTGTATGATGTTCTATGTTAACATTCAACATCATTAATCCTATAACAGTATGGATTTTTTTCTGTGCTAATGGAAGTGATTTAAACTATGTCTGGAACTTCTCGGTGAACGTGCTATAATGGAAAAATGCAAATGAGAAATTGCATCAGACATTAAAGAAAAGGAAGAAAAATAATTTGACAAGAGGGGTTGCTCTGATGGTAAGCAACCCCCACTTCCAACCGAGAGGTTGTGAGTTCAAGTCTCCCCAAGAGCAAGGTGGGAAGTTCTTGGAGGGAAAGATGCCGGGGGTCTATTTGGAAACAGCCTCTCTACCCAAGGGTAGGGGTAAGGTCTGCGTACACACTACCCTCCCCAGACCCCATTAAGTGGGATTATACTGGGTTGTTGTTGTTGTTGTTACTATAGGTACCTCGTGGAATAGTGGAATTCTCTGCCACTATAAAAGTATAGGTACCTGTAGTGTTACTTAAAGGCTCATCTGAGGCGCTTAAGCCCCGAACCTCAGTTAACGCCAAGTTATGCTCTTTGCGTCACTTAGTTGGTGCTAAGGCATGTTTCTCGTCACCCATGGACTATCTTTCAAAAGCAATTTTAGATACAAAACATGGTTGGTAAACTGATAAAAAGAATGTTGAAAAATGACATGAATGAATTTCTTATGATTTGCGACTAGAAATTAAAAATCTTGTTTAAGAAACCTAGCTTTAGAAAACATTAAATTACATCTTTTCATCTAAATCAAAATATTTAAATGGTTTATAAAATGTGATTGACTTTATTTTACTGCAGATGTTTAGTATAAGAAAACTAGCTTTAGAAGACCTAGCTGCATCTTTTCATTTAGATAAAGAATTTAAGATGGTTATTGAAACTTGATTGACATGATATTTACTTCACACTTTCTACTGAATCATATTATTGTTTGTTTTTGTAATTATTTTTCCTTTCATATTATATATATATATATATATGTGTGTGTGTGTGTATGTGTTTGTTCATATCTTGAGTTTAACTTGTACACACAGCCATTGTGAAGAGTTTTTCCCACTATCAGGTCACCTTCACCTTTTTAGCAGGTAACCTGCCTCATTTCCAACTTTACAGATTCCACTTTTATGGAGGGTTACCTGTAGATATCTTTTGGTAGTATGATGTAATTTCTTTTTACATGTTAGTGTATATAAGTTAAACTCATATATTTTTGTTTTTCTTTTATTAGCGCTATACCTTTTCTTGTTGCAATTAACTTTTCTCTTTTAATCGTTCTCTAGCCGAGGGTCTATAGGAAACAACTTCTCTACTCTTTATTAGGTTTGTTGTTTTATTAGCGCTATACTTTGTTAAAGCCTCCTCTTGATGCTGCTTCACGCTTAAAGTCATAGCAGACTTTGGCCTTTTTCTCTTTTGGCTACTCTGCTATCATGAGCTAAGCGGGCTGGACGTATTATGTAATCTCATGCACGGCAAAGAAAGAAACTGAAATATGATGAATGAAGAAACTGAAATGTGATGAACCATGATATCATTTGTTTCTCTTTCTATCTTGCAGCTTTACTGTTTTGAGGACCGTGGAAACCGTCGAGTTGCATTGAGGCCTGAGCTGACTCCTTCATTGGCAAGACTTGTGATACAGAAAGGGTAAATCCCTAATTAGTTTTACTTGTGCATAGAAAGTCATGATTCTTCATTGACTTCTGAAGCAAGAATTATTGCAACTTTTAAGTTTTCACCATTCATTTTTATGTTACTACAATTTTGTATCCAGGTGGGGATGCCAGATTTTGATCTGCGTGTTTTTTTCTGTCCAGAAAATCTGTATCTCTTCCATTAAAATGGTTTGCTATTGGACAGTGCTGGCGTTACGAGAGAATGACCAGGGGAAGACGCCGTGAACATTACCAATGGAATATGGATATAATTGGTGTACCAGATGTAACGGTAGGCTAACCTCTATCTGTCTAGTTGATTTTGCTACTGTGATAAAGCATTAAAAAGAACCCAAACGTAGTGGTCAATGAAGTGGGTTGAGAACCCTGAGGTTTTAAGGTTCGAAGTCCAGCAGAGGCTAAACCACTATGTGATTTTTCGATCTGTTTGGTGGACTGAGTTATCTGTACCTCTATTGGTGGGAGGTACCATGTACTCTGCGAAATTAGTTGAGGTGCGCACAAGCTACCCCGGACACTACAGTTATAAAAAAAATAGACAACAACAACAACAACAACAATCTCGTATAATCCCACTTAGTGGGGTCTGGGGAGGGTAGTGTGTACGCAGACCTTACCCCTACCCTTGGGTAGAGAGGCTGTTTCCAAATAGACCTCCGGCATCCTTCCCTCCAAGAACTTCCCACCTTGCTCTTGAGGAGATTCGAACTCACAACCTTTCGGTTGGATGGTAAGCAACCCCTCGTCTTAGTTATAAAAAAATAAAGCATTAAAAAATTTAATTATTGCCAGCTGCTGCAACTTTATACTGTCTGTTTACATGTAGTAACTGCTTTATAAATCCTCCTTTTCGACCTAGTTGAATGCTACTGATCTTTGAGAATTAGAGCCCGTTTGGACATAAGAATATTCACTTTTTTCCGAAATCAGTGTTTGGCCATAAAATTTATAATTTTCAGTTGAAGATGCATTTTGTAATTTTTCGAAAATTTGAAAAATTCAAAAATCTGTTTTTCAAAATTTACACTCAGATCACTCACAAAATACAAAAACAACCCAAAATTTTATTCATGTCCAAACACAACTCTAATTTTCAAATACCATTTTCACTTTTTTTTTTGGAATTTTACAATTCTTATGTCCAACCGCCCACTTAGTCTACCTAATGTTGATATCAATCAGTAATTAGTCAACTACGCCTCAATCTCAGATTGAAGATATGGTAGGATTAGATGTTCTAAGTGAAAAATGCTTGGGAGAATTTTGCGTTAGACATGATGCTGTTTCTTGGCAAAAGGACTGACTAGTGTATTTTTCTTGAATCAAAATCTTCTGTTGGATGAAATTGGAGTTTTGAGTTATTAGATGTGGACAGGGCTTGATTTCTGAATAGGTCATTTTACTCGGTGATTGTGTCTTTTCTTGATTTGCCGCACTTCACCTTTTCTGATAAACAAATAAATTAGTAGAAGTACGACTCAAACCAAGTTGAATGTAGTTAAAACAGATAATGAAGTGGTTTACTACATGGCCAAGATTGCCTGAACACTGATTGACCAAGTCTGATCGTTGTGGAACAGCATACAGAAACCCAAAGTTGACAGGATAAAACCCTAAAACATCAAATGATATAAATTTTCCTAGCAACATAACGACCTAAGACAGAAATAGACTTGGAGAGAGATTACTAGATAATTTCAAGGAATGAATCTTTCAATCAACATCAAATCCAGTTCACCTATTTGAGGTATTCTTTCCCTTTTCCGTGTTTTGCATGTAAGTTCCGAGCTTTTCTAGAGAAAGATATTTTCTTGCTGGTTAAGCTTTAAATATATAATGCAATTGGTTAGATGCTAATTTCACATTTTCACTCACCAAATTTATTTCTATTTCCTCTTATTTAGGCTGAAGCAGAGCTGATATCTTCAATTATTACTTTCTTCAAGCGCATAGGCCTCACAACATCAGATGTTGGGTTTAAGATCTCCAGTAGAAAGGTGTGTGCTTGAAAATACATTTTTTTCCTATTGCCAGAACAATCTCCATTCGCGTTCCTGCTATTGTTTGCATTTCAGTTCCCAAGAAATGATATGTGGCGAAAGAACACAATATTTAGATGCCGTTTCGTGTCAATATCTATCATATGTTATTGAGTGACATCCTGAAACTTTTCCACTAATGCAATATATTATACTACTGCCACAATTTTATTATAATGTTAAATCGTCTGGAAACTTAAGTTCAAATAGGACATGTTTCCTTGATCAACCATGTTGTAAACCATTACTTCAGTCACATCCTTGCTACCTCCATAATATACAAATTAAATCAAAACTCAAGAATAGAGACGTAGAGTTGCTAGCTTGTTAGAAAAATGGCTACTTGTAATGCCCATTGTGAATAAAAGGACCTTTGGCCTTAACTCAGCTCCAAAGGATTACCCAAAATCAGTTAAGGAGACAAATAACCCACCGCTCAACCAATATGGGACACTTGAGATCCCCCACGCCAAGGACTTGTTATTTGGACCCTGGACAATGTAACATGGAGCCTAACATTCGGTAAACCAAGAATTGAAATGAGTCAGATTGATATAATGTTGAAGTGTGTGGTCATCTAAACTGTTAGAGAGAGTACATTTTTATTTTCTTAACTGTGTCTTCCACACCCATAAACTAAAAATGAGATAGTAGCTATTATCTTGTTTAGATTTTGAGAAATCTATTAAAAATTTGAAAAGAAGCCTAATTCTTAATGGATTGGTATCAAGTTAGATGAGAAGTTCCTGTTTTTCAAATAACTTGGTGTTTATGTTGATGATATTGTCTTCTGGTAAATGCAAAGTATAAGTGCCTTTTCTAAATCAGTAAATAAATCTATGATGTTGTTTGGCTGAGCATCAGCCTGACAAATGGGAGTTACAAAGTAGGTGGGTGGCTGAGGCTTGTAAATGTCTAAGGAATTCAGGTGGCTCCTTCTTTTCCCTTTTGACAAGCATTACATAAGCCCTAATTACCAATATGATGAGGTCAGTCCTTGGACTTTCATTAGAGAACTCAGTGAGTTAACGAATTTGCTTGTATGACAGAAGTTAAGCAAATCTATTTGGAAATAATTTTGAGAATAATGTCTGTGATACAATTTCTTCTTCTTCTTCAGATAAGGGTGTATTTTGTCCCGGGCCCGGGCCTAAACGGGCTTCACGGGCCGGGCTTCGCGGTCCCGGGCTTCGTGGCCCTGGGCTCTGGCGTCCCCGGGCTTCGTGGCCCTGGGCTCTGGCGTCCCCGGGCTTCGTGGGCTTGGCGGGTGACACCAGCCCGTGACGGGCCTAAGCCCACAGTGGTCCTGGGCTTAGCGGGCCGGGCCTGGCGGGTTTTTATTTTTATTTTAAAGGCAATATCTTGTATATAAGTTATTAGTATAGTATAGAATATATTTTATATAACAACAACAACAACTACCCAGTATAGTCCCACAAAGTGGGGTCTGGGGAGGGTAATATGTAGACGAACCTTACCCCTACCCGAAAGGGCAGAGAGGCTGTTTCCAATCGATCCTCGGCTCAGTGAAGGAAAGGAAACAAAACAAAAACAAAAACAAAAGAGCATTAGTAACTCCAGCAGAAATTGCATAAATAATTATCTAAACATAAGAACCATAAATAAAATAGCATGCAATAATATCAGACAGTAAATACCATAAATAACTACCTTAAGGGAGACACAATCCAATACACAAATCATCGATGGATAGCCTTGCCCAGCCTCACCCAACCCCGAGTGATGAGTACGAAAAACTCTAGGAGCCCTATCCTACAACCTTGATACTAGACCTCCAGACTTTCCTATCAAGGGCCATGTCCTCGGAAACCCGCATTCTAGCCATGTCATGCCTAATCACCTCTCCCCAATACCTCTTAGGCCTCCCTCTGCCTCGCCGTACGCCGACCATCGCCAGCCACTCGCAACTCCTCACCGGAGCATCAGGATTTCTCCTCCGCACATGCCCGAACCACCTCAACCTCGCTTCTCGCATCTTCTCATCCACCGGGGCCACCCCACCTTCTCTCGAATAACTTCATTCTTAATCTTATCTAACCTGGTGAGCCCGCACATCCACCTGAGCATCCTCATCTCCGCAACCTTCATTCTCTGAACATGAGAGTTCTTCACTGGCCAGCACTCCGCCCCATACAACATGGCAGGTCTAACCACAACTCTAGAATATATTTTATATAGTATACTAGTTATTAGTAGACAAGAGGGGTTGCTCTGATGGTAAGCAACCTCCACTTCCAACCGAGAGGTTGTGAGTTCGAGTCTCCCCAAGAGCAAGGTGGGAAGTTCTTGGAGGGAAGGATGCGTCTTTTTGGAAACAGCCTCTCTACCCAAGGGTAGGGGTAAGGTCTGCGTACACACTACCCTCCCCAGACCCCACTAAGTGGGATTATACTGGGTTGTTGTTGTTGTTGTTGTTGTTGTTGTAGTATACTAGTTATTAATATATTATATATAATATATATTTCATTGTATATTGTATTG
This sequence comes from Nicotiana benthamiana, assembly GCA_034376525.1. NCBI lineage: Eukaryota > Viridiplantae > Streptophyta > Magnoliopsida > Solanales > Solanaceae > Nicotiana > Nicotiana benthamiana. Next base: position 9,470,010 of record CM067325.1, read on the forward strand.
TAGTAATTAGTATATATTGTATATTATGTATATATATATTCCCTTATATACTTTCTTGTAGTATATATTGTATGTTATGTATATATATTCTCTTATATATTTTCATGTAGTATATATATTGTATCTTATGTATATATATTATAACTTATATAGTTATATATTTTGTTGTAGTATATATATTGTATCTCTTATATATAATGTATATATATGTTATTACTTATATATTTTCTTGTAGTTTATGTTGTATGTTATCTATATATATTCTCGTATATATTTTCTTGTAGTATATATTGTATGTTATGTATATATATTCTCTTATATATTTTCATGTAGTATATATATTGTATCTTATGTATATATATTATAACTTATAAATAATTCGAAGTAAAGACAAAAAAATATTGAGAAAAAAGATATTCAAGGGTATGTCTTATAATTTTTATTACCCAAAATGGCATATCTTTCTTAGTCTTCCTTCCCCCAATGGAATGAGCACAACAAGGTACTAATACCGCCTTTAAAAGGAAAAAAACTAAAAGAAGATGTGCCAATGTACAAGTTACATTATAATCTACATTGTATCTCTAACAAATCTCATAAATCCGTCAAGGTTGTGAGGAGGTTGTGTTGGTGGTGGAGGAAACGAAGCTTGTTCATCACCACTTCCGGGCGAAGCCGAATCCTCCCAAAGTTCCGCTATCATTTCTTCATAAGCTTCATCTATCGCCGGTTGTGATTCTGCAATTCCAAAGTTTCTTCTTTCCGCGCGGATCCAATCTCTAAAAAGTACCGATTTTTCCAAGCTATCCCTCATCGCCGCTCTATGATCACTTATTTGTAGTCTTGCTTGACTGAAAGCGCTCTCCGATGCAACAGTTGAAGCTTGAATTGATAAAATATCCCGAGCCATCCTTGCAAGAACCGGAAAATGTTTTTCCCTTGCCTTTCACCATTCCAAAAGATCTAAAGATCCGTCTGGATTCTCCTTTTCAAGTCCCTGAAAGAAGTAAATTTGAAGCTCATTTAGATGTGAAGTTTCATCATAATTATCACCTTGAGAACCCCGGAACTCCGTCCAAGATTTAAGAGCTGTTAAGCCCGCAACTCTTTTAGACGATTGTGAGCTAGACGAAGTAGGGGTTGGAATATTTGGCCTAGCATGCTTTAAGGCAACTTGATAAGCATTATAAATTGTTTGAGCATTAATTTCAATTGATGCTTTTGCATCTGCAAATGTAGCAACTTCCTCGTTTGAAAGATCTAAAGCCTTATAAATATTTGAATACCAAAAATGAGGACCTCTCAATTTTATTGTAGGATTTAACATTGCAGCAACACCAAAAATAGGAGGGATAGGGAAAAAATATTTTTCAATTTTTTGTTTCATTTCATTTATAGCAAGTTCATAAATATCAACAAATCAGCTAGTGCGGCAATATAAACTAAACAGTTTGAAATAGTAGGATAATATTGCCCAGAAAATGCATTTGTAGCAACTTGAAAATCTTCTAAAAAAATCTAAAAGAATTTTAACATTCGTCCAATCTTGGGTAGTAAGCATTTCATCATCATCCTCACCACCTACCCGAGAATTAAACGTTGCATTAATTGGGTTTCTATATTCATATGCAACTACTAAACTTTCGTACGTACAATTCCATCTAGTCGGGCAAGATTTAGGAACCTTTCTTTCTCTAAGGCTATATTCATCACATTTTTTAAAATACTCTCTAAGTCTAGTTCTACGGTTTGAATAAAATAGCCAATTAAGAGCCATTCAAACCTTTTCAATTTCTATGTTTAAAATTCGCATACCATCACCGACAATTAAATGATAAATATGACAAATACATCTAATATGGAAAATATTACTATATGCAAGATTTAGTATTTTTGTAAGCATGCCTATAACACTAGTGGTTCTAGAAGCATTATCCATAGAAATTGCCATTATTTTATCGCTAAAGCAAAAATATCTACAAATATCTGAAACAGTGTTAGCTATGAACTTACATGTGTGACGTGAATTAATTATTCTATACGCAATTATACGTTTTTGCATTGTCCAGTCTTCATCTATCCAATGACTTGTAACAGTTAGATAATCACAGTCATTATTACTTCTACTAATATCAGTAGTAATAGAAATCCGATTAGGTATATGAGTAAATAAATAGCGCAAATATTGTTCATATTCATGTTTGAATTTATAAATATCGGCCTTAACTGTTGTGCGAGGCCAACCTTTATAAGTAGGATTAAAAACTCTTCTAATATAATGAACCCAATTAGGATTAGAAGCAAAAGTATAAGGTAAGCACATAACAGTAATCATCTTTGCTAATTCTTCACGATCTCTATTTGGATCATAATATAAAATACCTCCATTGACAGTGTTAATTCCTGGTTGAACTAGATTTGAACCTGTACTAGGGTTAACCGCAGAATCTACAATGTCCCCTCTTGCTGCGCTTGCATTTGAAAAAATCTAGCCCTATCTGTAGGGTGTGTTTTTATGTGCCTAGTCAAACTACCCGTGCCGCTACGGTCTCCAGTAAATTTATGAACCAGTAATTTCCCACAAGTTTTACACTTAGCCTTATTTAGTTCTCTTACTTGAGTAAAAAAATTCCAAACTAATGATGTTTCTGGACGTTTAGCAGGTTGTCTACTAAAAGTTGGAGTTTCTACAGGTGGGTGGGCCGGTGCATTACTTGAGTTATGAACAGGACTAGTAGGTGTATCATCTAAATATGGTGCTTGGGTTTTATCATCATCGTCATCATCCTCATTTTCCTCTAAGATAGGTTCATTAGGATAAAGAGCATTCATAATTTCATCATCTAATCTATCACCTACTGCAACATTATGTAGAAATTCACTATCGGTAAATTGAAAACAATGGTGATCATTATCAAGCATTACGGGAGGCGGAGGAGGACGTCTAGGTTGGCGACTACTTTCAACTTGCTTATCTTTTGTAGGTCGGGTACCCGGGGGAAGGGTAGTATTATGGCCACTACTCTCACTGGTTTTACCTTTTCCTTTACCGAACATTTTTTTTAAAGAAAATGCCATTCTAATTATAATTATGCAAACTAAACCACAAAAAAATATATTATTAAAACGTAAGAGTTGAAACAAGTTTACCGGATTGCCGAACAACTTCTTGAAAATTGAAAATTGAAAATCGTTGAACACTTGAAAACTTCAATTCAACAACTTCACAAATTTTCACGAATTTTCAATAATAAATTAAGCAATTGTAGTAGAAAGATTGAGAGAGATTGAGAGATATTGATGAATTGGTGAATAAAAATGAAAGAACGAGGGGGTATTTATACTTGAGATATGGGAAAAAATGTAATTATATAAAGTTTGGGGTAAAATTAAAGTTTGGGGGCCAAATGAATATTTTATTAAGTTCCAAACGGCTATATTTGAAATTGAGCTGTTACTGATTTTTAAAATTTTTTTTAAAAAAAAGAGCCGTTGGGCCCGCCAGGCCCGGCTGGCGGTCCCGGGCCTGGCAGTCTCGGGCTCACAGTCTTTTATCCTTGGACCGGCCCGTCGCAGGCCTGTAGGTACCACCAGACCCAGGACCACCAGGCCCGTTAGGCCCGCCAGGACCGTGGGCCCGGTCCGGTTCAGGCCCGGGCCACAGTACACCCTTACTTCAGGATGCCATTTATGGTGCTATTTCAGCTTAAACAACTTAATGGGATTTTGATCTGTTAATTTATATTGAAAATGTCATGTGCTATCTGATAGGTCTTGCAAGAAGTGTTGAGGTGCTATTCCGTCCCAGAAAACATGTTTGGTAGAGTTTGCATCATTATAGACAAGGTTAGTTTGATACTCACTTCCTCTTGTTTGATCTATAGTACTCCAAAAAGTAGAATATATGGTTACTGTGATTGCATCTGTTTATTTTCCATTGGAAGACTGTTTCTTTGGCATTAAGTGGGAGAAGGTTATGCATTTTGCAATCATATTATGCCTTACTCTTACTTATTTAAGAAGCTCCTTCCTTATAAAAAGAGGCTACTTCCTTAAAGGTAGATAACTATGCATATTTTGAGGATATTAGAATTAATAATTTTGTACTTCTGAGGCAGGGGAATATGTTTAGCAACTTGATGTCAAGATCTAGCTTGAAATTCTATTCTCCTTGTCTACTTCTGTTTTATTGTGATATGATAAAGATGTAGCCGTATTTTACCAATTAACTGTACCTTAATCCCAATTTAGTTGAGGCCGATTATACTAATCCTCTATTTTCCACTTTATTCAGACCCATTTCATTCCAATAGCAAATATATTTTTTAAAGGCAAATCAAGGGTTCTATCAGTTTCACATTTATCTCTATCAGACATACGAGTCTACAACAACAACTACCCAGTATAATCCCACAAAGTGGGGTTTGGGGAGGGTAATATGTAGACGAGCCTTACTCCTACCCGAAAGGGCAGAGAGGCTGTTTCCAATCGACCCTCGGCTCAGCGAAGAAAAGGAAAAACAAAAACAAAAACAAAAACAAAAGAGCATTAGTAACTCCAGCAGAAATAGCGTAAATAATTATCTAAACATAACAACAACAACAACAACAACAACAACAACAACAACAACTACCCAGTATAGTCCCACAAAGTGGGGTCTGAGGAGGGTAATATGTAGACGAGCCTTACCCCTACCCGAAAGGGGAGAGAGGCTGTTTCCAATCGACCCTCGGCTCAGTGAAGGAAAGGCACAATAAAAACAAAAACAACAACAAAAGAACATTAGTAGCGTGAGTAGAAACAGCGTAAATAATTATCTAAGCATATCACTTTCAAGTTCTCTTTTTTGCGGTTCAAAAGCATGAAGCATTTGGCGTTTTTCACTTCGAGTTTGCTCTGCTAATATTGACTTCTCATAATCCATGGTAGCTTCAAATGTTTCTCTTGCCACTCTAAGGCCTTCCAACTCCCTCTGAACATAATTTTCTGTTTCCAGCTTCTCCTTGCTTATCATTTCCTCTTCAGTGCGCTTCAGTTTTTCGAAATTCTTTCTCTGTTCATTAAGTTCCTGCAAGTCTATCTTGATCTCAGATCTTTTCTCATCCAGTTCTTCCCATTCTTTTTCAAATCTTTCTTTTTCCTGCTTCAAATCCTCAGCTTCCTTCAATAGATTTTCTTGGAGAAGTCTACAATTGTCTATCTCCTGCTTCAGTTCTGATTGTAGGCGAGCATCTTCCATTCTCTCATCTTCAGTTACTTTAAGTTGTTATGTTTCCTCACTGATCTTGACCTGATGCTTTTGAATGTCAGCTCTTACATTCTCAAGCTCAGCCTTCAGAGCTAGAAAATTCTCCTCAGAAACTATCTGCTTCCTTTCAGTTTCCAAAATTTTTTCCTCGGTTTTCAAAGACTTCTCCCTATCCTTCAATGATTTTAACTTCAACTCATGATCCTTCTCCTTCTCCTTGACTTTCCCCAGCTTCATTTCAACGGCTTGTCTCGTTTCTTAATCTTTTCTTCCGTGTGATCAACTTCAGCTTCCTTCATTTACAGTTCAAGCACCTTACCTTTTAGTTCCTCACCAATTGATGCTCGCCTTTGCCTCAGTTCCAATTCAAACTCTTCTTCCTTAGAATGCAGGATACTTCGATGTTCATCCATTAGATTTTGAATTCCCATCTCTCTCTTTAAATAATTATCTAAACATAAGAAACATAAATAAAATAGCATGCAATAATATCATACAGTAACTACCATAAATAACAACCATAAGGGAGACACAAGTCAAAACACAAATCATCTATGGATAGCCTGCCAAGCCTCACCCAACCCCGGGTGAGGAGTACGAAAAACTCTAGGAGCCCCGATCCTACAACCCTGATACTAGACCTCCAGGCTTTCCTATCAAGGGTCATGTCCTCGGAAACCCGCATTCTAGTCATGTCATGCCTAATCACCTCTCCCCAATACTTCTTAGGCCTCCCTCTGCCTCGCCGAACGCCAACAATCGCCAGTCGCTCACAACTCCTCACCGAGGCATCAGGACTTCTCCTCCGCACATGCCTGAACCACCTCAACCTCGCTTCTCGCATCTTCTCATCCACCGGGGCCACCCCCATCTTCTCTCGAATAACTTCATTCTTAATCTTATCAAACCTAGTGAGCCCGCACATCCACCTGAGCATCCTCACCTCCGCAACCTTCATTCTCTGAACATGAGAGTTCTTCACGGGCTAGCACTCCGCCCCATACAACATCGCAGGTCTAACCACAGCTCTATAAAATTTCCCCTTGAGTTTATGTGGAACTTTCTTGTCACACAGGACTCCTGATGCAAGCCTCCACTTTGACCACCCCGCTCCTATACGATGAGTGACGTCCCCGTCAATCTCTCCGTCCCCCTGAATCACCGACCCAAGATATCTGACATTGTCACTCTTGGCGATGACCTGAGATCCAATCATCACGTCCCTGCCTAGTTCGCTCGGCTCGGCGCTAAACTTGCACTCCAGGTATTCTGTCTTAGATCTGCTTATTTTGAAATCTTTAGACTCGAGAGTCTGTCCCCATACCTCTAACCTCTCAATAACAGCGACCATCGTCTCATCTATCAAGACTATATCATCAGCAAATAGCATACACCAAGGCACATCCCCTTGAATATGTCGGGTTAGAGCATCCATCACCAAGGCAAACAAGAGAGGGCTCCGCCCGATCCTTGATGGAGCCCCATAATCACTGGAAAATGGTCTGAGTCTCCACCCACCATCCTAACCCTAGTCTTCGCTCCATCATACATGTCCTTGATTACTCTGATGTAGGCTTCCGGCACGCTCTTCGCCTCCAAGCACCTCCATAGCACCTCCCTTGGGACCTTGTCATACGCCTTCTCCAAGTCGATAAGCACCATGTGCAGGTCCTTCTTCTTATCCCTGAACTGCTCCACCAGCTGCCTGACAAGGTGGATAGCCTCTGTAGTGGAGCGACCCGGCATGAAACCGAACTGGTTCCCAGATATAGATGTCATCTCCCTCACCTCGCCTCAATCACCCGCTCCCAGACCTTCATGGTGTGACTTATTAATTTGATACCCCTATAGTTGTTGCAGCACTGGATGTCCCCTTTGTTCTTGTACAAGGGCACCACTGTACTCCACCTCCACTCATCCGGCATCCTTTTGGTCCTGAAGATCGCATTGAACAACCTGGAGAGCCACTCCACTCCTGACCTACCATGCACTTCCAGAACTCCACCGGGATCTCGTCAGGCCCGGTCGCTCGACCCCTACTCGTCCTACGCAAAGCCCCCATGACCTCCTCCGCCCTAATGTGCCTGCAGTACCCAAGGTCTCTATGTTGCTCTGAATGCCCCCAACTCCCCTAGCTCTATGTTACGATCCCCCTCCTCGTTAAGCAAGTCTTGAAAGTACGCCTGCCACCTCTGCTTGACTTGAGACTCCTACATCAGAACTCTACCATCCTCGCCCTTGATGCACCTAACTTGGTCAAGATCACGTGCCTTCCTTTCCCTTGCTTTAGCTAATCGGAATAACTTCTTGTCCCCGCCTCTCTCCCCTAGTTCCTCGTACATGCGACCATACGCCGCGTTTTTAGCTTCCGTAACCGCCATCTTTGCTTCTTTCCTCGCCACCCTGTAGATCTCCCTGTTCGCTCTCCGTTCTTCCTCGCTTGTGCTCCCTGCCAACTTAGCAAACGCCGCCTTCTTCACCTCCACTTTTCCTTCGACTACATCGTTCCACCACCAGTCACCCTGATGTCTGCCTGAATAGCCCTTGGCTACCCCGAGCACGTCCCGTGCTACTTCCCTAACCAAGTTCGCCGTCTCTGACCACATAGCGTCTGCTTCCCCAGAACTTCTCCAAGCTCCGCCCTCAGCTAACCTCCTCTCCAACTCCTGTGCTTTCTCCTTAGTCAAAACACCCCATCTAATCCGCGGTTGTCCCCGAGCGCCCCTCCTCTTCCTTCTCACCCAGAGACCGACATCCATTACTAGGAGTCTATGAAGAGTCGAAAGGGACTCTCCCGGAATAACCTTGCAGTCCTTGCACATACCCCTATCGCTCCTTCTGAAGAGGATGTAATCAATCTGAGTCCTCGCCGCAGAACTCTTGAAGGTGACCAAATGCTCCTCCCTCTTCTGAAATGTCGAGTTCGCAATCAGAAGCTCGGAAGCCCTAGCGAAATCAAGCAGTGAAGTGCCTCCTCCGTTCCTAACCCCAAAGCCGAAGCCACCGTGCACCTCACCATAACCACCAGCATCAGCCCCAATATGACCATTAAAGTCCCCTCCAATAACTAACTTCTCAGATTGGGGAATACTACTCACCAGATCGTCCATGTTCAAATTCTCAAAGTTAACCCAATATTTATCAAACCTACTTTTCATCCTTTCCGCCATATTAATCAAAATAAGATCTTCACTATGAGAATACTTAATAATAGCATTTCGAACATTAAACAATTCATGCAAGAATGAATTCGAAGTGGCATATAAGCTTCCTGAAGACTTCAAAGTCGTCTGATAGAAAATATTAAGGAACTTGATAAGAACTTTCACAGTCTTCCAATTATTCGACTCATCTCTCGAAAATATTGTTGGTACATATAGTCATCCATGTACACTCTTGTAAATGCCTTTTCAAACCTCACAGCTGTATTTAACATATTATATGTCGAGTTCCACCTATTTTCAACATCAAGACGCAAAAGACCATGAGTATCTATTTTAACCATCTCAAAAAAAAAAAAAAAACCTTCGCCTATATGGATATGATGTAAGTGTGATGATAAATAAGCTTTGATCCCAGCTAGTTGGTATCTCTTGTGTGGAAGCTTAACATTAATTCCAACTGGTTGGTGCCACTATGTGGATACTTTGATTTTGTTGCATTACTGCTTTCGTCCCAAATTATGTGATGGTATTTGATTGGGCACAAAGTTTAAGTAAGAAAGAAAGACTTCTGATAATTATGGTCTAAAACAAGCTATAGATATTTGTGTGGCTATAAATCATCTTATTTTAATAGTAAATGAAAAGTCTAAAGTTAAATTCATTTCATTTGGTACAGACTAAAAAGCAAATACTTGGGAAAGAGGGAGTATGTTTTTAGCTAAGTTCTTTCATACTTGTTCCTACATGTACATACAAGTCTTGAACTAGAATAAGAAGACTCCCCGCTAAGCTTAATATCAACTGGTTAGCGTTTCCTATGCGTGGTTGTTTGCTTTTACGATTTTTATTATAAGTTAAGTTCGCGTTGATTGCGAGCAATTGCATGTCTTTTGAGACTTCTGGTCATGTGATTTTATGTCCATCTCATCCTATTCTGTATCCTTTAATTACCACAGTGCAGTATGGACCGATTCATATATGGAGGTGTATGTAGGATATCGAAAACCATCTTAAAACAATATTCTCTTGTCTTCTTATCAGCTATGTGTACTACTTGCACCTTCGGATGATCATTTCTAATCTTGTGTAACTTTTGTATTACAACGTATCCATCTTAATATCCGCATTTTTACAACTCTCATATTATGAAAGCTTAACATTCACTCCCATATAACATTGCTGGTTTTATGATTATTCTAAAGAACTTGCTTAGAAAAAATGCTGTAAATAATTGAAGGAATTTTTCAGGAGTTTTCTTGGCAGGATCTTCAATTAAGATTATTTTAGTTGTGCTTAGATGATTCATTATTAGTTTGACAATGTTGTTTCTATAGATTCAATGGTCTAGCTGAAACTTTATTGAGAATTCAGGCTCTCAACCCATGCTTTAGTGTCTGTGAGTTCAGCTCCTACTTTGCCCCAAAAAAATTACACTAACCGTTGAAATTGATCACCACTGGTGATATAGCAGCTATGTTTCTCGGTTGCTACTGGTTCTGAATTGCTTTTCTTAGTTCTTAACCCCCCCCCCCTCCCCCCCTCTTTTATGAGAAAAATAATTATCAATTAAAAAGAAAAGCTTACGGTAAAGGAGATAAAAAAAGAAACTCCGAAGGTCCATTAAAAGTAGTCCTTATTGCATTTTTCTCACATGGTAAAGCCAAGCACAAATCCCTCGACCTGGAGTCGAAGTGCCCTGTTTCCCCCTTTTCTCTCTTGGTGACACATAATACCAGTATTAAGGTTGGAGGTGGAGTCATTTCCCCTAGGCTACCCCTCACTATGAAAGCTGCTCCTTATAGCATTACATCTTAGAGACGCCTAGTGCACTTCTCTTCTAAAAGATCTTAGAATTATTTTTTCTGTTGGCAGCTCAATCTTTTTATTTTATTTTTTGGTGACCATGGTGAGCGGCAATTAACGAACAACCAGTTGTTTATAATATAGTTGATTTACGTATCTCCTACTGTACTTTCCAGTCTTCTTCTTCTGATCAACTTCTATTACTTTTTTGGCTGAAATAGATTGGAAAGATTCCAATGGATGATATCAGGAAAGATCTGCAGTCGGCTGATATGTCAGAGGTAGCTATTGAAGAGCTATTGCAAGTCCTGTCACTGAAGTCTTTGGCAAAGTTAGAAGGTCGGCCGTTACAGCATTTAGTTGACTAAGGTTACCTAAATAGTAAATACCCCTTAGTATGTACCATAATTTATTCTGTTGTGAAGTTCTATATCATGTAAAAAAAGTTTTATTTCATGTAAGTTTCTTGTTTAGTAGAACAAGAACCTGTTAAACAGATGTATATCCATGAAGTGTTTCTAATTTCCCCTTTGTTTTCGTAATGCAGCTTTTCCTCCCACATCCTATACGCCGGGGGTCGTTTGGAAGCAGCCTCTCTGCCCTTTCGGGTAGGGGTAAGGCTCGTCTACCTATTACCCTCCCCAGACCCCACCTGGTGGGACTACCTGGGTAGTTGTTGTTGTTGTTGTTGTTGACGTAGATCCATGAAAGTTGTACAAATTGCAGCAGAGTTTATCTTTTCTGGCTGTAGACTGTTTACGAGAATACAAAGTGATAGAACTTCTACAAAGATGCCCTATTCTTGAAGTTATGTGATTTTGCCAGATGAAGATTGTATTTCTACCTGTTTTAGAGTCGGAACAGTTGTAATCCCCTACTGATGTATTAGCAAATATTATAGTTCGGAGGTTTATGATCTTGGTTTTTATACATTTTTGTTTGTGTAGAAAAACTTGGGGCCTCAGGAGAAGCACTATCTGATTTGAAGCAACTATTCTCGCTTGCTGAAAAGTATGGCTATTCAGAGTGGCTTCAGTTTGATGCATCAATTGTCCGTGGTTTGGCATATTACACTGGGATTGTCTTTGAGGTTAGACTCAAGATATCTTCTGTTAATATTCTGAACTTTGTGCATGAAAGTGTACTTCAAGAAGACTTGGAATTGGTTAACTACTTGTTGGAGTTGTCTTACGCAAATAGGTTATCTCTTTCACTTCATTGAGTAATTACAGTTTTCTGCAGGGATTTGATCGTGAAGGAAAGCTCCGGGCTATCTGTGGTGGTGGACGATATGATCGGCTATTGTCTACCTTTGGAGGCGATGATCTTCCAGCTTGTGGATTTGGATTTGGTGATGCTGTAATAGTAGAAGTGAGTAAAACTTCATCCTTTTTTCTTTTGCTGGATGCTAGAGATAAAAAGTTGATCTGTTTTCAATTGATGTTTTAATCAGTGGAGCATGAACTGCTTCTACTCTGAACTTAGGGGGAAGTTCACATTTACTTTATGGACGTTGCCAAGATGGACTATTTTGTCTGTTTTGCTTTCAAACAATACAATTCTCAGTTTTCCATCCAATTCAAGTTTTTGGTTTTTGTAAAATTGATTAATCTTGAACATCACAGACACTCTTTCCTCCATGACTGTATCTAACCTACATATAGCAACACTTGTAGGCATAGGCCATGAAATAAATTCCAATAGGCACACAAACATGCAGCAAATGACAATCAACACCACCTTATCTGACATTCTGTGATTGCAGTAAGGGCTACAACCAAGACAGTCTTCTCAAGTTTCCGTACCTTTGCCAGTCATACGTCAATTATAGCATGCTTTCTACATTTTGCTTGTTTTCGTAAGGTCCATAACCTTTTGGTGTACAGAGTAGTTGACTTTCAGTAAGATGGGTTTAACCTGGTGTTAAGTCTTGCTGATAAAGATGAAGTATGTGTATGTGAGCGGAGAAAAAACAAGTCTGTTACTGAAAGTATCAGCAAAGGGAACAAGTTCCTTTTATGTAAGGTTTAGAAAATATCACCATACGCTCATGATAGATTTTGACAACAGTGTTGTCGAAGGCTTATTTGAGGCGCGCTTAAGCACTGAAGCTAAAAAATCTCAGGATATGCCCTTCGCCTCACTTAGGCTGCGTTTCAGTATACTAAGTTGTGCGCCTCATTGGCTATAAGTTGTGTCTTGAATAAAGCGGTGCAAAACAATAAATATGATTTGCAAAAAGATATATTAATAGTTGAGGAAATCATTATATATGAAATTATCATTTTTTTTCTTGCATTAGATATATATTTTTCTTTTTTTCTTCGTCGTGCATTTTTTAACTAGAGCCCACACGTTAATTCCGTTTTGCGCTTAAAGCCCCGATAGACTTGGATTGCTTTTTAACACTTTTCGCCTTTGATAATACTGTTTAACTATGGGTCATCACTAGAGTAAAGATAAAAGAGAGAAAAAAAAAAGAAAAGACAGCCGGGTGCATAAGGCATCCCGCGTTCACGCATGGTCCGGGGAAGAGCTGCACCTCAAGGGGTATGATGTAGACAGCTAACCTGATGCAAGCATTAGTGGATGTTTCCACGGCTCGAACCCGTGACCTATAGGTCATACGGGGACAACTATTCCTTTGCTCCAAGGCTCTCCTTTAAAGATAAGGAGGACACCTAGTTTTTTTTTTCACTTTGGCCGGAAAGAACAGAAAGTAGTCTGGAAAAGGATAGAGGGGCTAGCAATAACATTTTTTCACTTCTTGGGAGAAGGAAATAGAGAAGAAAAGGTTTTCTAACTACAAACTTTTAACTTTTTCAGGTTCAAACATAATAGCATCTGTCTTATTCACTGCTAAGGAAAAGGTTTTCCCTCCAACATTTTCTGTTTACCACATACAGCTATTCTCATAACATATTGCTTCACGGTACATCTTTGAGATTGTCATTTTTAAGATTTTGTTTTGATCCGTTTTACTTCCAGGAGTAAAGGGGGGTGGGGGTTTTGTGGCTTGTTGATAGCTGCCACTAGTCAGTGGTTTGGGTACTTCTTTAGAATTCTCTGAACAAGTTTCCTCCTTTCATTTTGGATTCAGCGAAATGGAAGTGCTGCACTAGTGTTTTATACTTATATTGCATAGTTTCAACTTGAGAACCACCACAGGTTACAGGAACAGACCCGTTTTAGCTTGTTTCTCTCATCTGTATGTTTCATGTTAGAAGATTTAGGTCTAAACGGTATTTGTTTGTGCTTTCTCTGTCGGGGAATACTCAGCTGCTCAAGGAGAGGGGACTTCTACCAGAACTTAACCTCCAAGTAGAGAACATTGTCTGCTCTCTGGATCAGGAACTTCAAGGTGCGGCATCAGCAGTTGCCACTATTCTCAGGGAAAAAGGGCAAAGCGTTGATTTGGTTTTGGAGAACAAGCCACTTAAGTGGTAAAGATATTCTATTCTTTACGATCTATAGATTCTCTATTTCTTTGTTGATGTCGCTGCTTGCAGCTTTATTATGTCTTTGCTGTTTCACTTTGAAGCTCATACTTCCAAATTTTCCATTTCTTGTTGTGAAGGGTGTTCAAGCGAGCAGCACGGATAAATGCACGCAGATTAATTTTGGTTGGAAATGCTGAATGGCAAAAAGGTATGGTTAATGTTAAGACTCTTTCAACAGGTGAGCAAGTGGAGATAAAAGTCGATGAACTGGAGTAACGGAGCCTTGGTGTATGAAATATTTTTGTTTCCATTCTTTTGCAATGATGCTAAGTTGCCTATTTAGCTGTATTGTATTTCTTTTTGGTAATGGTGAAGTGATGATGTATTAAATTTTGTTGTTATTTTTCTTATCTTAGTGAAAGAAAACCCATTTATCCAATTCGAAGGTTGAAAAATTATTTTCTGTTTCATAGCAATGAAAATAACCTGGCGTTAACCTAATACTAACTGAATTCGATATATAATTCCTCTAATCCTCTGTATTTTTTCGACTTGCGGCTCTGCTTAGGTTACATTTCATTCCATAACTAAATAATTTAAGGCAAGTTGGTGATTTTCTAATTTAGAAGTTATCTGCATGGTACACATAACATAATTGAACGTTTTAAGTTTCTAAACATAATAATAAATTAATTGCCATTAGAAGAGGGGGAAGGTTAGACAAGAGGGGTTGCTCCGATGGTAAGCAATTCCCACTTCCAACCGAGAGGTTGTGAGTTCGAGTCTCCCCAAAAGCAAGGTGAGAAGTTCTTGGAGGGAAGGATGGCGAGGGTCTATTTGGAAACAGTTTCTCTATCCAAGGGTAGGGGTAAGGTTTGTGGGTTGTTGTTGTTGTTATTAGGAGAGGGGGAAGGCGTGAAAAACTAGGGGCGAAATTGAATAACTTCCAAGGCAAAGTGGGATGCAAAACTATGTTTATGATAGAAGTATATACACGGACTAGTAAGGTAGCCCGGGCCAAACGTGAACAAAACTACGTAAAAAATGTGTGGGATAGTCACTTTTTAAAGTGGTATTTATTTTTTATCCAGCATTTTTAATGTTTAGCAATAATAGCCACTAGTCTATTAAAATTAATATAAAAAGAGTGTGTTACCCTTTCTTCAACGACTCTCCTCTAAGGAAGATAGTTTAGGTTCTCTGTTCGGTCAGAAGACCAGCAAAGATTTTAGTACTTTCTGTTTCCACCTTGCTTTAAGTAGAAGTTGTGGATCTAGCAGCAGAGGTGTTCGTTACTTGGCACGTCTTCTTCATTTCGTTGTTCTTTTCTTCTTTTTAATTTGTGTTGGTTCTAGTTTGTGAGCGTCAATGGTGAAATGAGTCGAATATACCAAGCCAATTCATATGGCCAGACAACGAGAAATCTTGTGCTAATGCTCGAGAACTTCAAGTACCACATATTGACTTAGGAGGAGTACTTTTAGGTGATCCTTTTGCAACAAACAAGCAGCTACCTTGCTAATGACGCATGTCAAGAACATATTTTTTTCTAGTTATTAACCATGGAATTGATAATAATCTCATTTCTTGTAACGTCCTCTTCATTTCGTTGTTCTTTTCTTCTTTTTAGTTTGTGTTGGTTCTGGTTTGTTAGCTACAGTTGCAAGTTCAAAAGTAAAGGACACTTGGTATTGAACTTCGAGTTCCAAGTTCAAAAGTTAAGGACACTTGGTTCGAAACTTAGAGTTATAAGTTCAAAAGTTAAGGACACTGGGTCCTGAACTTAGACTAACAAGCTTAAAAGTTAACACTCACCATAGTCCTTGCCATTTCACACTGTAATTACTAATTTATGGTTTACTGATGCAACCGTTCTACTAATTACTAATACTCAAAACCAAATATATTGGACCTATATGTACGATTGTTTATCTAAGAAAAGTTTAAAAATGACTTGAATTAGGTTCAATATTTTGTATAATTCCCAGAAAAGCACATGTCATGTTGTTGTTGTTTAACAAGGAATGTAGGATACTCCGTTCACCCACCACCACCATTATCTTAAACCATCTCAAAAGATTTAATTTCTTAATGTCTATATCAATGTCACTTAATTTTAAAATAAAACTCCAAGTTTTTTCCCTTTTCATTACTATGTCTTTCCCCTTATACTTTTCTCTCCTCCTACAACCCCATCTTCCTTACCAAGAGATTGCCTTTTCCCCCCTTCTCCAATACATCAGAACTTGACTAATATGTTGAAATAGAGAAGCTAATAAAATATTATGAAATAATTATTTATTATTATAAAAGAAATATTAAATAAGATATTTCAGAATGCTTTTTATATGTGAAATTGTTCAAATTTAAGTTCGACCATGGAATAAGGCTGTATTTTTTGCGGTTCCGAACCGGAACCGGACCGGAACCGCGGTTCTGGCGGTTCTGCCGATTCCGGCGATTCCGGTTCCCGCGGTTCCCCGGAACCGTGATGGGGCGGTTCCACCCGTTGGAACCGCGGAACCGGAACCGCCAGAACCGGAACCGGACCGGTTCAAGCGGTTCCAAACAGTTCCATCCGGTTCCAACCGGTTCCGCAACGGTCCGATTTTTAAATTTTTTTTTTTTTAAAATTTCCAAACAGCTCTTTTTCAAAATTAGCCGTTTGAAATTTTCAAAAATAGCCATTTGGCCCCCAAACTTTAATTTAACCCCAAACTTTATATAATTACACAATTTCCCATTTCTCAACTATAAATACCCCCTCATTCTTTCATTTTAATTCACCAATTCATCAATATCTCTCAATCTCTCTCAAGCTCTCTTTCAATCTTTCTAGTGCAAGTGCTTAATTTATTGTTGCAAATTAGTGAAACATTGTGAAGTTGTTGAATTGAAGTTTTCAAGTGTTCAATCTCAACGATTTTCAATTTTCAAGAAGTTGTTCGTCAATCCGGTAAACTCGTTTCAACTCTTACGTGCTAAGAATATTTTTGTGTGTTGTTATTTTGCTTAATTGTAATTATTATGGCATTTCCATTGAAAAATATGTTCGGAAAAGAAAAATCTAAAACCGGTGAAAGTAGTCGCCAAAATACAACCCCTCTCCCGATAAACAAGTTCAAAGTAGTAGCCAACCTAGAAATACTAATGAAACTTTCCGAATCCTTGATAGTGATCACCCATGTTTTCAATTTAGCGATGTTGATTTTCTACATGATGTAGCAGTTGGTGATAGAATAGACGATGATATTATGAATATTCTTTATCCTAATGCACCTATCTTAGAGGGAAATGAGGTTGATGATGATGACGAAACCCAAGCTCCGGTAGATTTAGATGATACACCTACTAGTCCTGCTACTAATCAACCGGAACACCCACCCGTACAAACTCCCACTTTTAGTAGACAACCTCCTAAACGTTCAGAAACTTCATTAGTTTGGCAATTTTTTATTCAACTAAGAGAACAAAATAAAGCTAAGTGTAAATCTTGTGGGAAATTACTTGTGCATAGGTATACTGGAGATCGTAGCGGCACAGGTAGTTTAGTTAAACATATAAAATTACACCCTAGCGATAAGGCTAGATATTTCCAATTGAAAGCGCAACAAGAGGGGAGGAGAAGTCCTGATTCTACAGTTAACCCAAGTACTGGTTCAAATCTAGTTCAACCAGGAATAAACACAGTCACCGGAGGTATATTGTATTACGATCCAAATAAGGATCGTGAAGAATTAGCTAAAATGATTACTGTTATGTGTTTGCCTTATTCTTTTGCTTCTAATCCTGCTTGGATTCATTATATTAGAAGAGTATTTAATCCTACTTATAAAGGTTGGCCTCGCGCCACAGTTAAGGCCGACATTTATAAATACAAGCATGAATATGAACAATACTTGCGTTATTTATTTACCCATATAAGTAATCGTATGTCTATTACAACTGATATTGGTAGAAGTAATAATGATTGTGATTATCTAACCGTAACCAGTCATTGGATAGACGAAGACTGGACAATGCAAAAACGCATTATTGCATATAGAATAATTAATTCACGGCACACGGGTAAGTTTATTGCTAACACTGTTTTGAGATGTACGTAGATATTTTTGTTTTAGTGATAAAATAATGTCAATTTCCATGGATAACGCTAGTAGCAACCCTAGTGCAATAGGTATTTTAACTAGAACACTTAATCCTGCTTTTACTAATATTTTCCATGTTAGATGTATATGTCATATTTATCATTTAATTGTTGGTGATGGTATGAGAATTTTAAACATAGAAATTGAAAAGGTTAAATTCGCTCTTAATTGACTTTTTTATTCTAACCGTAGAAGTAGACTTAGAGAATATTTTAAAAAATGTGACGAATATGACCTTAGAGAAAGAAAGGTTCCTAAACCTTGCCCGACTAGGTGGAACTACATGTACGAAAGTTTAGTAGTGGCGTACGAATATAGAAACCCAATTAACGCTAATTATAATTCTCGGGATTGTGGGGAGGAAGATAATGACATGCTAACTAATCAAGATTGGACTAACGTTAAAATTCTTTTAGATTTTTTAGAACATTTTCATGTGGCTACAACTGCTTTATCTGGCCAATATTATCCAACTATTTCTAACTGTTTAGTTTATATTGCCTCACTTGCTAATTTGTTTGTTGATTTTAACGAGGGAGGGGAAATTTATGAAGTTGCAATTACTGAAATGAAAAAAAAGTTTAAAAAATATTTTTTTCCAATCCCTCATATATTTGGTGTGGCTGCTATGTTAAATCCTACTATGAAAGTAGGAGGTCCTAACTTTTGGTATTCTACTATTTATCAAGCTTTAGATCTTGAAGAAGAAGAAATGGCTACACTATCTGATGCGAAAGCATCAATTACAGTGAATGCTCAAACTGTTTATAATGCTTATAAACAGGCGTTAGAGCATGGCTAGGCCTAATATTCCAACCCTTACTTCGTCCACATCATAGGCGCCTAAAAGAGCTGCTGGCTTAACAGCTCTTAAATCGTGGACGGAGTTCAGGGGTACTCAAGGTGAAAATGTAGATGATTTTTCCCATCTAAATGAGCTTCAAGTTTATTTGTCGCAGGGACTAGAGAATGAGAATCCAGACGGCTCTTTCGACCTTTTGGATTGGTGGAAGGCAAGGGAAAAGCATTTTCCCATTATTGCAAGGATGGCTCGGGATGTTCTGTCGATTCAAGCGTCAACTGTTGCATCGGAGAGCGCCTTTAGTCAAGCAAGACTACAAATAGGTGATCACAGGGCGTCGATGCGGGACAGCTTGGAAAAATCAGTGCTTTTTCGAGATTGGATCCGCGCAGAAAGAAGGATCTTCGGGCTAGCTGAATCACAACCAGAAATAGATGAGTGCTATGAAGAAATGCTAGCGGAACTTGCTCAGGAAACATCTTCACCCGGAAGTGGTGATGAACAAGCTTCATTTCCACCACCGCCAACACAACCACCTCCAAACCTTGAAGGTTTATGAAATTTGTTAGAAATAATACATAAACTATGATGTAACTTGTACATTGGCATGTCTTCTTTTAGTTTTTTTTTTCCTTTTAATGGTGGTATTAGTACCATGTTGTGCTCATTTCATTGGGGGAAGGAAGAATAAAAAAAGATATGCCAATTTGGTCAATAAATACGCTCTTTATCATATCCTTGAATATCTTTTGTCTCAATATTTCTTTGTCTTTAATTCTATACAATCCTTGAATATTTATATAACATACAATATAAAACACAATATACTAATGACAATATTCTTTTATCAATATATACTACTTATATACAACAACAACAACAACAACAACAACAACTACCCAGTATATTCCCACCAGGTGGGGTCTGGGGAGGGTAATATGTAGACGAGCCTTACCCCTACCCGAAAGAGCAGGGAGGCTGTTTCCAATCGACCCTCGGCTCATAGGATTAGGTGGATACTACTTATATACAATTTATACTAATTACTAACTACAAGTCTACAACACAATATACACTATTTATATACAATATATACTACTTAAATACAATATATACTACTTATATACAAAATATACACTACTTATACACAATATATACTAATTGCCAAACACAATATATATTATACTAATAACATAGTACACCATATAAAATATATTCTACAATATACTAATGACTACTATACAAGATATTGATTTAAAAAAAAAAAAAAATCAGAACCGCGGTTCCGGAACCGCCAGAACCGCGGTTCCGGAACCGCCAGAACCGGAACCGGACGGTTCCGGAACCATATGGTAGCGGTTCCGGCTCCGGAACCGCCAGAACCGGAACCGCCAGAACCGCCAGAACCGCATAACCGGAACCGCTAGAACCGGAACCGCCAGAATCAGAACCGCTAGAACCGGAACTGCAGACCCAAATAAACCCAGAACCGGAATCGAATACAGCCTTACCATGGAATAAATATTAAGTCCGAAAGTTGGAAAAAGTAAACTTATCAAAATCTGGATCAATGTAAAATTTAAATAACTCCGTGGCTGATTAGCGAGAATTATTCACCAAAAACGTCAGTAGAAGTCAGACAGAGTAGGCGGTGGCCTTTAAAAAATGACAAGACATATGTGCATGTGAAATGATCAAACTGCCTCATTAGAAGTGCCTTTAAAGACTGAAGTGAATTGGTTTTGACGTCGATTCTCATTCCCTCTTGTTAATAGTACTAATAAAGTAATATATTCAACAACAACAACAACCCAGTATAATTTCACATAATAGAGTCTGAATAGGGTAGTATATATACAGACCTTACCTTTATCCTGGGATAAAAAGGCTATTTCTAAATAGTCGCAGTCTCTCGGTTGAAAGTGGGAGTTATTTACCATCAAAGCAATTTTAGAACTCTTGTCTAAAGTAATATATTCAAATGTATATATTTGCTTTAACTAGATTGACATTTTAACGTGGAAAAAAAAATTCATCACATGCATATTTCTAAACATGTAATTTTCCAGTCATCTTATCTATTATTTCCTATATGTGGTGCATTTCTGGTTCAATTGTGATTATAAACCATATCAATTTTATAGGAAGTATGCGCATTTTTTAGAGAAACAAATATGGGTGGAAATTATAATTACTCCCTTTGTCCGAAGTTTTGTATCATAACTCGCTCAAAATTCTTAATTTTCATACCTCTGGATATAGAATTTTTCAGAATTTTAAAATAAAATTTACTTATTTGAAAACGACAAAAAAATATCATATTTTAAAATATATTAAAAAAATTATTTAACTTTCGAAATACAAACAAATCATTCAAACAACAATATTTGAATCGTTCACACTTTATTAACCATTAGCTCCTTGTCTATAAATATTTGAACAGTAAATTTCATTACAAAAAAGTATCATATACATAACGAAGTTTGATGTTACTGAAGATATGAAAGGAGTTTTACCTTATTATTTTCAATACGTGGGAATAAATCTCCTTTTTAGTGACGAAGAAGAGTAGCGACCCGAGTACACTGCAATTCACACGCCTGGGGCCGATTTCCGTCCAGCGATGCACCAATTTGATAGTAGCATAAACCCAATCACCGGTTTCTAAATTCTGCCCAATTTCGCATCCAAATCCTCTTCTGCAGTCATGGCGTCATTCTAAAGAACCTCAACAACTACTCTCAGAGCTGCAAAATACATCAATTTCTGATAGAGTAGCAGCAATCTAAGTCCCGTTTGATGTAATGGCCGGTCCATCTCTTCTCGACTCTCTCTTCCAGAGATCTTTAGAAGACTTAATTAAAGGTCTCCGTCTCTACGTCGGCGACGAATCAACTTTCATCTCCAAAGCCGTCGACGAGATCCGTCGCGAAATCAAGTCCACAGATCAGCAGACAAAGGCCACCGCCCTTCAGAAACTCACTTACTTGCACTCAATTCATGGCGTCGACATGTCTTGGGCTGCTTTTCACGCTATAGAACTCTCTTCCTCTCAGTCTTTCAATTTCAAACGCATTGCTTATCTCGCCGCATCTTTGTCCTTCGATCCTTCGACTACTGACGTCATCCTCCTGCTGACTCATCAGCTTCGCAAGGACCTCTCGTCTCCTAATTCACACGAAGTAAGCCTCGCTCTTCACACTCTTTATTTCATTTCGACTCCTGATTTAGCTCGTGATTTAACTCCCGAGGTATTCACTTTACTGAATAGTAACAAAGGTTCTACTAGGAAAAATGCTATTTCTATTATTTTGAGACTATTCGAGTTATATCCAGATGCGGTTAGGGTTTGTTTTAAGAGATTAGTTGAAAATTTGGAGAATTCTGATCCGGCTATTGTATCTGCTGTTGTTGGTGTTTTTTGTGAGCTTGCTAGCAAAGAACCGAAATCTTATCTCCCGTTAGCTCCCGAATTTTATAATATATTGGTTGATTCGCGGAATAATTGGCTGTTGATTAAAGTTCTGAAGATTTTTGTGAAGTTGGCTCCACTGGAGCCGAGGTTGGGGAAAAGGCTGGTGGAGCCAATCTGCGATCATTTGAGGAGAACGGGTGCAAAGTCATTGTCTTTTGAATGTGTGAGGACTATTCTTAGTAGTTTCAGTGAGTATGACTCTGCTGTGAAGCTTTCTGTTGAGAAGATTAGGGAGTTTTTGAATGATGATGATCCGAATCTCAAGTATCTCGGTTTGCAAGCACTTACCATTGTTTCGCCCAAGCATTTGTGGGCAGTTATGGAGAATAAGGATTTTGTGATTAAATCGTTAAGCGATGCAGATGCAAATATTAAACTTGAGGCCTTGCAGCTTGTCATGGCCATGGTTTCCGAGGAGAATGTGGCGGAAATTTGCAGGGTTTTGATCAATTATGCTCTTAAGTCGGACCCAGAGTTTTGTAATGAAATTCTGGGGTGCATCTTGTTGACTTGTTCAAGGAATGTGTATGAGATAATTGTGGATTTTGATTGGTATGTATCCCTTCTTGGGGAAATGTCGAGAATTCTGCACTGTCAGAAGGGGGAGGAGATAGAGAACCAGCTTGTGGATATAGGTATGAGAGTCAAAGATGCAAGACCAGAACTCGTTCGAGTTGGCCGTGATTTGCTAATTGATCCTGCGTTGCTTGGCAATCCTTTCATACATCCGATTTTATCAGCAGCTGCTTGGGTGTCAGGGGAGTATGTTCGGTTTTCCAAAAACCCATTGGAAATTATGGAAGCACTGTTGCAACCAAGAACCAGTTTATTGCTGCCATCAATAAAAGCGGTATATATCCAGTCTGCATTTAAAGTACTTACCTTTTATCTGCATTATGCTATTTCTACCAAGGAAGTTATTTCTTCAGCTTCCCAAGGAGTGGCAGATATAATGCATGGAGCAGTACATGAGAATTCTCAGTTTGTAAGAGCTGGATTGGTTGCTGAAAGTGACTCAGATGACGGGGGTTTTAATCACAGGATGTTACATCGAGTTAGGGATGTTTCAGTAGAGAGTTTTGAGGATATGGCTGTTGCTCATGACTGGTTGTCCTCAACTTCCTTCAAGGGGGAGCCAATCACTGAAGAATCTATTGTTAACATATTAAATCTTGTAGAAACAACGCTGGGACCACTTGCAGGAAGCCATGAGGTGGAGATACTGGAGAGGTCAAGAAATGTCCTTGGTTTGGTTGAATTGGTAAGAGAAGAATTACCTGGTTACTTGGTGAAAAGGGAAGAAGATAATGACAAGGGACAAAGGAAGACTCATGAAATGATCAAATTAATTGCTGAAGCCTTTTCGGAAGAGGTCGGTCCAGTTTCAGCAAGTTCTCAGGAAAGGGTACCAATACCTGAAGGAATGGTGCTTAATCAAAGTCTGAATGATCTGGATGCCATATGTGGTGACTTTGAGTTGCATATACCTACTTCTTTCTCCCTTGGAAGATCAATTTCCTGCGAAAAGGATGATGTTAACATGTCTGATCGGCAAGGTAAGGAAGAATTCGAATCAACTGAGTCAACATCTCTTCTTGCAGAGCATCGCAAACGCCATGGGCTATACTATTTACAGTCACAGAAAAAGGAAACGATAAATGATGAATACCCACCTGCTAATGACCTCAAGACTGGAGAGAATGCTGATGACAAGGCTGATGATCTTGTTAAGCTGACAGAACAATCTCTCTTCCCTAAGAAAAAGACAAACCAGGCAAAGCCTAGGCCTGTAGTAGTGAAACTGGATGATGGAGATGAACCTTTTATCCCCGCAAAGAAGGTAGATTCCAAAGATGACTTGATCTCTGGTGCTGTGAGAGATGTTCTTTTCGGTGATGAAGCCACAGCATCATCATCACGAACTAAGAAGTCTGACAAGTCATCTAGTAAGAGAAGACAGAAGGACAAGTTAGATATAGACAAGACTTCCGGACCAAAAGAGGATTCGAAATTTATGGAGAATTCTGAACTAGAACATGCAAATGTGAGAAGAAGCAAACGCCATTCTCGTGGTAAAGAGAAGAAACATAGAAGTAATGCAAAAGATAGAGATGAACATGAAGAGGGAGATAACCAGAAGGTTAGCCATCATCATGGCAAGCATAAATCCCGACAAAGGGCAGAAGGGCCTCTAACATTAGCAGCACAATCACCTGTTATTCCTGATTTTCTTTTGTAGCAATGGAGGCTGGGATCTTGATTATCAATGTGATAAATTTGATCAATACGGCTTAGGTGAGTTCTTCTGTACATTACCCTTCATTTTTTTTTCTCATTACACTTGCAATTGGTGAAGTGGGTTTTTTCCATCTTTTCTGATTTTGACCGTGTGAAATTTCATTGGGAAGGGTATACTTTTTTTGTTCTTAACACTTGTACAAGAAAACCCTTATGCATCTTTGACTGGTTATGATCCTCTCGTTCTATTTGTTTTTCTATTGGTCTCATCTATGTACACATGTATGGAGACACATTTTTTGCTAATTTGATAAAAGGTAAAAGACATGCACTAAGACCTTTCCAAAACTAAGATAATACTCATTTTATAGACTGATAAATATTAAAGGGCTAATCCATACACTATAGAAAGCTAAAGGATTTGTTCGATAAACACAGAGGGTACCGTCTATTGTTGGTGGATAAGATATGATGCTTGTGAATTTTTCATCATGATGTGTATACATGCTTGGTGAGAGTTCATGATAATGGGAAAAATTTATGCACAAGTTGAAGGATTTGAGGGAAATATTCTTTTGACATTGTGGAACCTAAGAAGTAGCTGCTTGTAGGGAGTGCTGTACATCCGTGCTAAAACTGACAAAACCAGTTCCTTGAGCAAATGCACCAATAAAAAAATGTTCCTTAAGCAAATGAGTTATGCCCTTTAATTAAGAAAACCATCACGGGCAACACTTGCCTTGATGGTAGAGCACCTCCACCACCAACAGGTAGATTCTGCTCATGTGGAGGGTAAGCGGGAACACTGTGATACTTGTGGAAGATGGGGGAGCAGGGGCGCATTAAAAAGTGAGAAAGAAACCAATACACAAGCAGTCCCGTGTAAATACCCGAAACCATTATTTGTTGTCTTATTTTTGATAACTTTCTGGACCGAGTTAGCCGGTTAGTCACTTGCATTCTGAACTTCTAAAAAACGATCCCATATGGATTTTGTACTGCCATAACTAACACAATATGATATTGTATGCGTTGATTTGCTGTCAATATTAGACTTCCACCTTAGTTTAGGAGTCTGTTGTGTAACAGCAGTGAACTCCATTGAGCTGGTTGAGCACATTGAGAGAGGTTATACTGACTCAATTCGTTGCTGTTTACTTGAATTCTGCTGGCATGAAAAACTTCTTCCATTGTTTTCTAGCCATGAGTGTGAATCTCTGTCACTGCAGGCAGATGCAGTAGATATCTTAAAAATAAAAAGGAAATATCTTGGTGGGTGATACACGGTAGAAAGAATCACATTATTGAACTTGTGAAGGTAGAGGAATCCTCCCCCCCCTCCCCCCCAAAAACCCCCCAACCCCAACATCATTGTTGGCCCCCTAATGTGTGGTCGAAGAAATAACGAGTCGTGAAACATTGTTCTTTTAATGGAAGCCTCAACTTTTGCTTCCATTTTACGGTGGTTCAGGCAATTTCCTCGTGTTCAGGCACTTTTCTTTGAACATCAGGAAAAATTTCCGAAAACAGTTCAAACTTCAAGAATTTTTTTGAAGTTCGTGTGGCATGAAATGGTTTAACTATTAACGTCAGTACATGCATTTTAATATTTCTTATACCCCACCACTAAGGAATTACCTTCCACGTTATTCAACGTTCATTAAATCATCTAAAGAAGAGACTATATGCTGTTCTCCAATACCACTAAATTTTTTGTAGTCTCCAACTCTTTTTGCCCTTTATGGCATATGCAGAAGTAAATGCATTTCTTTAAAAAAATAGCTAAAAAAGAATTAGCTTTTGACTTTCTCTAATCGTTGTCAACTGCAAGACCAGAAGGGGGTTCAATCTTTAGATTATTAACAATGAATCTATTATACTTTTAAATTATGGATTCATAATTTAATATTTATTGAAAGCCTTTCATGCAGTGGTCTATGCTCCATTTGGGTTCAGTATTTAATATGGTACCAATGCTTCAGGGCCTTAGCACAAGGATAACATTGGGGCAAGAACGCATATAGTCATTCTTAGGGATGCTATTCAGAGATTAGCCAATACTTATGTTGTTTCGAAATTTTAAACAAAATATCTTAACTTTAGGACAATTAAGGATATTTTTGTCCCAAAAATTTGAATTGAAAAATTAAAATCCAGAATACACTGGCTAATTTTTAAGATAGCATCCTTTAGGGTGACTACCGAATTTCATTTCTGCAATAAGATTTGCTATTGTGTAACCTTATAAGGTCACAAACATATTTACAATATAAGACTACGTATAATATATACAATATGATTCTTTAGAATAACTCTTAAAACTTTATGCATAATAAGAGCTTAATTCACAAAGCTATCTTCTAATTGTTAATTAAAACACTGGCATCTTTATAATTTAGAGTTCTATACTCTAGGAAAAGAAACATACTAGCAAGAAAATGGAAAGAGAAAATGAGGCAGGTACGTGGAGTACTGACCACTGCCTAGGCTGTTTCCCTACAAAGAAGGAAGTAATTGAAATATTTTTGGACTAATTGGGTCCACTTGGCATAACACAAACTCTTGTTGCTTTTCTCTCTGTTCCAATTCTTCGTCAAGTATCAGGTCCATACACAATAATATCCAATTCTATTTATTTCGGCCCAAATTTGTATATGTTCTAGAGGGTTCTGTATTTTTATTTTTCATTCATTGTTTTGTAACATAAAACACATATACAGAAATAGAGACGGTGGGTTCTCTCTCTCTTCTTCTCTCTTTCTTCATCTCTTTAATTTCTCTCGATCAATCTTCAAAATTCGGTGTGTTAACATGGTATCAGAACGGCGACTCCGATTATGATCGTCATCGGCTTTCTCGCGATGTTACACCCATCAATTTTCATCCGAGTTTCTCTGTTATCTGAAAATCTAGGGTCTTCTCATTTTTGCAGGGTTTTCCTCTGCAATCGTTTGATTTTGAGGTTTCTACTTCGCCGGTTTCATCGGTTCGACATAGGAATAAGTCGATTCATAAGTATTTGTGCATCCACGAACGGTTAGGGTTTGGCTTTGTGAAGTTTCAAGCTTGGTAACGCTTCTCAGTCGCAAAAATGGTTAATGTTGGTGATAATTCTAATTCTGGTCCCACTAATTTTGTACTTGACCCTTCGAGCCCTTTGTTTCTCATATCTTCTGATATTCCCGGAGTCTTTTTGGTTAGTAATCCCTTTTCAGGGACTGGTTTTGGGGGATGGAGGAGAAAATATAATTGTTTACCTATCTGCTAGGAATAAGATAGGTTTTATTGATGGAATAGTTCCCAAACCTCCGGAAAATTCCCCTCATTCTAGGCAGTGGGATAGGTGCAATAATATGGTTATCTCTTGGCTCACTAATTCTCTTACGCCAGAGATAGCTAAGAGTGTTCAATATTCTGACACTGCTCAAAGTATTTGGGCTCTGCTTAATAGTAGGTATGAGACTGTGAATGGTACCAAAATATTTGAGATTAAGCAAGAGTTATCATCTACTAGTCAAGGATCTTTGGATATAACATCTTACTTCAACAAGCTGAAGAGATTGTGGGATGAGTTGGGTTTTATGCGTGCAACTCGTGGTAGCACTTGTACATGTGCTGCCAGAGTCGAGCTTCAAAAGGATGAGGATGAAAACAAGCTTCATCAATTTCTCATGGGGCTTAATGATACATATGTTGGAGTTAGGAGCAACATTCTCATGTTGCAGCCTCCTCCATCTCTAGACAGTGCATACAACATTCTGCTTCAGGATGAGAGACAAAGACAAGTTTCATCACCCTCTCAATTCCGTAATGAGTCCAGTGCTTTCAACACTTATTTCACCAACAAATTCCCTGGCACACCTGCCCATCCTAAACAATTCAATCAAAGAGTCAGCTTTGATCTCAACAAGACAAACTCAGTGTTTAGATATTGCAAGAAACCTGGTCATATGATTGACAAGTGCTACAAACTCCATGGATTCCCACCAGATTTCAAATTTACAAAGAGCAAGAGGACTGCAGCAAATGTTGAGGTGCAGGGATGTCCGAACTGTGTTGGGTCTCCAACAGGGGTCTTCTGAATCAGAATCTTTGATTCCTGGTTTAACCAAGGATCAATATTCACAACTTATGTTGCTGCTTCAACAGACACAAATTTCAGAGTCTCAGCAACAATCCAGTCTTATGGCATCTGCCAACTTTGCTGGTACTTTCTCTCCACCCAGTCGTTTAAAGAATGTATCTTATGGGGCTTGCATGTTAACTAAAATAAGTGAATGCATTTGGATTATAGATTCTGGTGCCACTGATCACATGACCTCTAATAAAGATCTTCTGTTTGATATTAAGCCATTAGTTATACCATACTTAGTTGCCTTTCCTAATGGTTATAAGGTCAAGGTAACATGTATTGGATCCATACAATTCCTTTGTTTCACTCTACATCATGTCCTTTATATTCCTAGCTTTCATTACAATCTTATCTCTGTGTCCAAGCTTGTACACCAGTTAAATTCTATTGTCCTGTTTACTAAGTTCTCTTGTTTGATACAGGCCCCTTCTCTGAAGAGGCCACTGGAAATTGGTAAATTAGACGATGGACTTTACAGGCTTGTGCAATCTTCTTCTTCTTCTCTTCAATCTCATACTCCTTGTAAATACCATTCTCCATTAGATGTTGATTTTGTTTCTTCCTCTCATTGTACATACCATTCTGAATTAAATAAAATGGAGATGTTATGGCATAATAGACTAGGGCACATACCTTTTGTTAGGATGAAAGACATCCCTCATATACCATGCAAATTTTCAACTAAACAACCTTTCATATGTACTGTTTGCCCATTAGCCAGGCAATCTAGATTGCGCTTTCATGACAGTTCCATTAAGACAACACATGCCTTTCAACTCATCCATGTGGACACCTGGGGTCCTTATGCCACTCCCACTCATAATGGATGTAAATATTTCCTAACAATAGCTGATGACTTAATCGATTATTTCTGTCCAGATTTGAAAGACATGTTTAAAATTCATAATCGATTATTTCTGTCCAGATTTGAAAGACATGTTTAAAATTTATTTTGGCTAAAACAAAAATGTTTGAAAATCATTTTGTTTTAAATCAAAGATGCATGGTTTGATAAAAATGATTTTACGAGAGAAGCCAAGTCTTGAGTCTATTGTCGGATCAAGATCACAATATAAATGACTCATGTATAACTTTGTTGCTTTACTTGATCTTGTTCTTTGTTTCTCTTGTGCTTGGACTTCGGCATATGTCAATGTTCCATGCGCGCCGGTTTGTCATTTATCAAAACCTACAAAGATGAACACACGTTTAGTTTTAGCGACTTGAGAACGTGTTTCAACAATGTGTCCGTACCTCTTATAGATAAACCGTGGAGTACAGAAACTGGCCGATAGATCTGGGTTATGAACCCCCTGCTTATCTTTAGTGAATCTAAGAATTTGTGTACAGCAACGGCCCTGAAGACCTTGCTTGTCACTGGTTAACCACTCTCTTTATCAATCTTAACACAAAAAATACCTTTGATACGTTCACACTAACTCTCCATCTGTTGTACTGTTCATGAATTAATATATACCAAACCTTTGTATTTCACATGAACCCCAATGAATGTTGATTGTTACCGACTCAGTGCACACGTGGTTCTTTCCTAACTTATGCCACTTTGATATGCTAGACAGATCCCATTTTGTGCAATTGGAAAGCTGGTGGCAAATTTTAAAGTAAACAAGACAAAAAGAACATAGTAAAGGACAATGGAAAGAGATGATTCCGATAAGAAAACTACAAAGCAGAAATTTATCAGATGTGAATACCAACTCTAATGACCATAACATGAACCTGTGGGTTAAGTGGCCTAATTTGTCAAACAAGTCTAGTGTCCAACTCTTGTTGTACCTCTTCAATGCTCCGATTATCTAATCTGATTTACAATCTTTATTCGACTTGTGGTTCCCGAAGGGTTTTCACCGTCAAGCCTCTCTCAATTTCTTATTTTTCTCAACTCGCCATCGCCTCATGTTGCTTGTGAAGGTTTTCACCAATAAGACTCTCTCATTTTATTATTTTCTTCTTATTTCCCCTGATTCTGCAGATGGTAAGGTATCAATCATGGTAAAAATATCATGTGCTCCTGGCATGTCTAACTCGACACTCTCAAAGATTATCTAGAAGGTCTTTTTTGGGCTGTAATATGACTTTTGAACAAGGTTAGAAAGAAAGGATATCATAAAGGCTCAAAGTAACTAAGACAATAGGGTTAATTTATTTATAACTTTTAGAATCCATTCTCAAAACTTTGCCTCAATTTCTAAAACAGAGGAATTTGATTCTCTTTTTTTCTTTTCTTTTTACAAAGAAAGACTACCCCACCCTCGACTTTCTGGGATTATGAAATATTTTATTTGGTATGACCAAACCGTGAGGCTGCTTACGTATCTTGTGGTGACAAGAATCAGGTCAAACGTAGTTCACAAGACTACTTTTGTTGTTGCTATTTTTCTTTTTCTGTTTATTCTTTCTTTCTTTCTTTTTCTTTCTTTTCTCTTTTTTATCAGTATTTTTCTTTTTCTTTTATTTTTGAATTTTCCTTTTGGTATGAACCTTTTCAAATAAAACTATTGGGACATAAACTTTTTTTTTATGACTCTAACGTGATTCCAAAAGAGGAGAGGCCAATGAAAGTAGTACAGGCTCAAGAGGATATCAAATGGTATAAGTGTTTGGGTAGCTAAAAGAGGGCCCCCCAATCCTTGAAAATTCCAAGTACAACACATGCAACTTGAAATAAACATTGAAGATCATGCACAATATTTCTTTCGCGGCTTCTGCGTTGATATCACTGATACGCCTTCCACTTTTCTTTAGTGCCTTGTCATGTACAGAACCCTTGTTGGGTGATTCCCTTTTCACAATGGACATCCTATGTCAATACGGAGAAAACTTCCTTTGTATTTAACTTGAGATGCATTTGAACTCGAAGTCGCTTGCTTCAAATCGTCCGGGATACACTCTACTTTAAAGAATTCTTGCCATCCTATTAACTTCCCGAATTATTTGCCCCAATTTCACACAGTTTGGGCTTCAAATAATCTTAAAATTATCTATCCCATTTTCACACAGCTTGGGCTTTAAATGATCTCAAAATTATCTACTTATTTCCTTCAAATGCCCCAATCATCTTCAAAAAAATTTCACTGCTTCATGAGTAAACTAACTTTTAAGACCTGGCCTAGAATTATGTGTGCATGTCACTAGAGCGGGCAAGAAGAGAACTATAAAAGGAGAAGAGAACGTAAATAACTAAAATAAACATAAAATATAAAATTACACTAGACAAATAGTGAAGGGGTTTGAACATCAAAACAAGCACTAAACTGGGGTTACAACCCTGTAACAAACCTAGACAGCACTAAACAAGTTATCACGACTAAACAAACCAGGCAAAGCAAAAGGATAGAAGGGTTTGAGCCACAAGACAATTTCCGAATTACAACCCTGAAATAAAACGGACAATAGAAATGACAATAAAATAAACCATCAAGACTCCTCCCTGGCTAGCCAAGAAAAGAGCATCTATCACCAAGCTCAACATCTGATAGCTGAAAGCTTCATATCACGTGAACCTCCAAGGATCTCAGAAGAATTCTTATATTAATTTTCAAAATAAATCATACCCACTATATGCGTCTCATTACGAACATGCGACGGACTTTGGCTAGTGTCTGCTGTATCTGGATTTTGCACGATAATGTCACCTGCATCAATAAGCTTCTGAATTGCTTTAGTGCCAACACTTTTCTGTGCCATGTCCCGGGGCATCGAAGCAATATGTGTGCCTTTGAGAAAAATCAAACTTCTTCGGCAGAGGGTTTGGCATTTTTATCAGAATCGGCTTCAACATGTCTAATTGCCTCAACCTTTGGAACAAACTGGCATATGGTTCTCCAATAGGGGTGAAAACCTTTTCTTTTTTTTTTCAGTAGTCTTTTCAATTTATATTATGGCCTCAGTTGGAACCTTTTGCAGGTAGGTGGCTGATATGCTTGAGGGGGCGGGTAAGACATTTGGGGAAGTGGTGTGAGCTATCGCGGGCCTCGTGAGTATGGAGCATATGGTGGTGCATTATGGATAGGGTATTGGGAAAGTGATGGACGACTTTGGGGATTTTGTGGAGAGAGTTAGCGTTGGGGAGGATCATCTAGTACACAAGGATATCCATGGGGTCGATGTCGAGGCTGAAATCATTGTGTAGGATTCCCAGCGGATCATCTTTTCTATTTCTCTTTTTTCCATCCGAACTTACTGGGATGTTCTGAATATCTTCTGTAGTATCTTTTAGCACTGAATAACTCATGATTTTACCTGACTTGATTCCGTCTTCTACCATCTCTCCTATTTTTACCACATCATTGAAAGGCTTACCCAAGGCCAAGATCAAATAGTTGAAGTAGGTGGGCCCCTGGGCTTTTAGGAAAAGCTCAACCATTTCTTTTTCACCAATCGAGGGACCGACTCGAGCAACTTGCTCCCTCCATCTGATCCCAGACACCCTAAAGCTTTCTTCCGACTTTTTTTCCATTTTAGATATGGAGGAGCGGTCTGGGGTAATGCCTAATTTTTATTGAAAGCATCAAACAGAATCTTGAGCCATGTCACCCAATGTAGGCCACTTAACGACATCTTGACGATTATGCCATTCCAAGGCTGTGGATTTGTGGATACTAATTATCCTAACCATGTCTGCCTACTCAAACGATCTCTATATGGGCTTCAACAAGCCCCTCGTATGTGGAACAAATATTTGACATATGCTTTACCTTCATATGGCTTCTCTGGATCTAAGACTGATTGTTCCCTCTTCTACTTCTCCTCTAGGCAAGAGAAGTTGTTTTGCTTAGTCTATGTTGATGATCTCCTTGTGCTAGGCACTAGTCCCACTCTTATGAGCTCTCTTATAGGCCACTTGCAATCACAATTTGTTGTACGTGATCTTGGGCGACTATCTTATTTTCTGGAAATCGAGGCGTCATGGGATTCTTCTAGTTTGCATTTGTCTCAGTGCAAGTACGTCAATGATCTGTTACACCGAATCCAAATGGACTTTTATATTGCCATTTCCATGCCAGCTACTGCTCCATGTCGGTTGTCTGCTACTGAAGGAAACCCGTTTCATGATTCTACCTTACAGAGAAGTACAGTTTGTGCACTGCAATATCTCACTTTCACGCGCCCGAATATTGTTTTTGCAGTGAATAAAGTGCCCCAGTTCATGCACAATCCACTGGATTGTCATTGGGTTGCTGTTAAAATTTTTTTACGTTATCTTACGGGTACTTCATCGCATGGCCTGCATTTTGCTCGTCAACCATCTACTCTCTTACATGGCTATTATGATGCGGATTGGGCTAATTCTATTAACGATCGTAAGTCCACCAGTGGTTGTGCTATTTTTCTTGGAACTCATCTGATCTCTAGGGCATCAAATAAGCAACGTGCAGTATCTCGTTCGAGCACTAAGGCAGAGTATCGCCCACTTTCCATTGCAGCATCTGAACTCACATGGTTGGAGTTTCTACTTCGGGAAATTGGTTGTTTCTCCTTGTCTACTCCTATGTTATGGTGTGATAATCTTAGTGCAACGTATTTTACTGTTAATTCAGTTTTTCATTTTCGAACCAAGCACATGGAGATTGATTTTCATTTTGCTTTGAGATAAAATGAAGAACAAAGCACTCTCAGTTTGCTATGTTGGATCAAATGATCAAATTGCAGATGTTCTTACCAAAGGGCTGTCTAAGTTGCGCTTCCAGAGTTTAAGGGACAAGTTGAGCGTGCTTGCAAATCCTGCTCAACTTGAGGGGGTATGTAAAGAGTAGAATCCTATTATACCTGAAACTATATGTAGCATGTTGTGTTTAGGATAGTTCATTACTTGATGTCCAAGTGCTATAGTTTAGTTAGGACTCATAAGCCTCATATGTGTATTTATATATATTCATGTATGTATAAGAGAGAGATCTGCAGACTCTTATCAGTTACATTCATCGTAATTTAGTTGAGTTGTATCTACAAATCCAGAATTTGAAGCTGTTGTATTCATATTGCGACCTCAAGCTAATATGCAATAATAGCTTAGATCATAGTAAAATACATATAAATATTTAATAATTTTTTTAATATATTTAAATGATCTATGAAAAATTTATTGGATTTCGGTGAATCTAACATATTGTACTCTAGTTCCACCATTATTGAATAGGAAGAAGTTAATGTGTTTCTTATTCAAAGTCTACTGTGGAAAATGAAATCAAAATTGACTCGGACATAAAATGACCGACTACATATAATAGTCCGCAGCATATTTCTCCCTGTCAGTTTTATGATTTTTTTATAATTTTCAAAAAAGGGTTCTAATCATTCGGTTGCTGTATATCCTTTTCTTGAACTTAATGATGCCAAATTCCTAATCCAATTCCATCTCCATCAGCTAATTGTAATCTACCACTTACTATACTAATAGGAAAAAAAAACCATCATACACATGTAGCTTATGAGCCTTTAAATCAGGCGGTATAGTTGATAGCAGAAAAGCAAGACTTCATAGAAATTAAATAGGAACCTTTTAACATCGTCAACAAGTTGTAAATCTAGAAGGAAATGACTCCTTTTTGGGGTCAAGGAGAGAGATACTATTTTTTGGCCAAGAAGAAATGATTTTGATCTCCTTTAAATCTCATATGGTGCCTCTTTTCAGATTATTTTAATAAAGTAAAAAAGGAGTAAAAAGAAACGAAATTTTCATAAAGAATTATATTTTAGAGCCTAGTTATCATATGTAATTATAGTTTGCCTAATTACATTCGTAGCTAATATTCAACTGCTATTAGCTTGCATCACTTGTATTCAAACGCGCAACAGATATGCCATGTATTAACTGTATACAACCTATATAAACTGTATTAGTTCGTGCAATGAATACAGCAAAAATGAAATACAAGGGTGTTACAAAGGATATAACATGTATAGATTGGAATACATTATGTGTCAACTGTATACAACATGTATCAAATGTATTCGTTCGCATAATAAATACTATCAACCTGAAATACATGAATGTATATAAAAGAATACAATTAAGGTGAAATACAGAAAAATAGAATACCCTCGCTAAGAGTTGAACTCAAGAGTCAAGATCTTCACTTATTAAAATGCACTCTAACCAACAAAGTTACAAGAACTTGTTGCTTTTGTGTTTCAGTTAAAAAGAACTGATTTTTTATTTTAGTATTGCACGTGAATTTGTTATAAAATTCAGAAAATAATAGTAATGTTCTAAAAGTGTAGCTACCAGTGATAAATGCAATGTATATGTTTGCTTTGTGGTGTAATTTTTCCTAAAAAGAAAGACAAAGACGTGGGCTTCTACAACATTATGGTAAAAGAACATCCGTCATTACTATTATATATAAAGGATAATGTAAAAGGTTCTGTAGTTTTAGTTACATTGTAACTATCTCGTTAGTTTGTCAATTAAAAGGATTTGTTCTTTTAAATATATCTTTGGATTTGCTATTTTCTATTTTATATACTAAAGTATATTTCCAATAAATTAAAATTTTTTCAAATTCTTTTTGGTAATACATAGCTCTTTACCCTAGCTTTTTACAAATAAAGTATGTATCATAAGTTTTTTGCCCCTACTTTATTTCTTTTTTGCTTAGGTTCCTATATTTATGTTGATAAATAAATTAAACTTTGAGCCCTTCAATAATGTTTGAAAGATTGTGAATGATGATGTATAATTATACACAAAGATAAATCTAAAAGATGGATAACAATAATCTTAAAGAACTCATTTGATATTAGGAGAGTACTATATCGATCAAATTTTTTTAGTAATATCTCTTCGATCTTATTTTTAATAGAAAATTTATTTTGAAAACATAAAATTAGTACAATAGAAAATAAATTTTAAAACTTTTTAAAAATTAATTGATTAGAATCTTGAAATTAAATTAAAAAATATTAGAATTCATTCAATTTACTTAATTAAGTAGGGATAGGACAGAGAAAAAAGGAGAGATGTTTAACATGTGATCAACTTGTAATCTCATATTTATTAAGTATTGCGGATGATCATATGCTATTGAAATAAAGATATTTTTTATTTTTAAAATAATTTAATTTGTCAAAAATCATATAATCCTTAATTTTTTTTTAAAAAATAAAGGATTAATGAGTTAATGACAAAACTAAGTTAATTCTTGGACTGTTATGAAATAATATAAGAACAAGTAGAATAATGCAAGAACAAGAGCAATAGAGAGAATAGAGAGAGAGGAGTATTCTCATTGATACTTAGTGATTGTTAGGGGTGGTTTACAATAGAATAGAACCCCTATATTTATAGGGAGGTAGTGACTTAGCTACCAAGAATAAAACTCTAGAATCTCTCTAATTATAGACATTCACCTTAAATAGAAGTCTATTTATAACACTCCCCCTTGAATGTCTATTCAACAATGTGTCTCGTTAAAACCTTAAAACCAAAACCCAATGGGAAAAATTAAAGAGAAGGAAAAAGAGTACACATGTTTGAATATGCGCCTATTGGTTGCCTCGTTAAAAACCTTGCAAGAAAAACCCAGTTGGGACAAAACCTTGTAAGGGAAAAAGAGTGCAACGCGCATTAACTCCCCCTAATAAGAACATCAATTTATATCCTTGAGCATTTGCATTCCAATCTTGTGCATCATCTTCAAAACGATCTTTGGTAGAGATTTGATAAATAAATCAACCATATTGACTTGAATAAATATTCCGCACCTTGAAATCATCATTCTTGATAGATATGAACATGTTCATATAATGTCATGGAATGACTCTTCAATATCTTCATAGATGTATTCTCAATGACATCATGCTTATAGTTATAGCAAGATACATATGTACACAAATTGTACTTAGGATGTGGTACTTCAGGACCAAGAATTGTGTATGCTTTAAGCAACTTAAATCTTTCAAGTTAAGTCATATAAATCACATAATAGACTTTAGATGCATATCAAGTTTTCATGTCATGCTAAACAAATAAGATATCGAAAACTGATTATACATACCTTTGACTTTATACTTTCAAGTATTTGAACTATATGTCCAAATCTACATGGAATCAAGTATTTGTCTATACGCTTTAAGCGTATCAAAGACTTTGTCCTTCTGGGACTTAATATGAGCATTTGTAGTGAGAATATAGTCACTTTCTTTGGGTCAGCAAATGAGTATAGCATGCTTTGCAATATGTTGCAATTGAATTATCCCTTTTATGAACTTCAGGTTCATATCATGATATTCGGGGATTTACATATACAAATGATAATTCATCCCATGTAACCTTTTCTCAAGTGTTTATCATGTCTCCCCCTCATGTTAGAAAAGCTAACTTGTTTCCTCAACTTTGGGAAATCATCTTTGTGCATTATCATGTCAATATACACAGCACATTAATAATAAGATGAAATTATTTGGTTCCTGACCCTGAACCACTTGTGAGGGGAGAATATACTCTCGTATACAACGTATATCAAACTGATATATATAACTTTGTTCTCATAAGAAACAGTTTAGCTATTAAGCGGAGGCACTCAATAATTATCTTGCTAAACCAACTTTGATATAAACCAACTTATCAAGATGAACTATCTTGAGTAGAAAATCTGGAAATTATGCTCGAAGTTAGATTACTGAGCAATTTACCTCGCAAGCACCGGCCAGGCTGCGGGTTAATAACAATTGCGCATGTAACCATATCATAGATGCATCATATGTGGTATACATGGCAGGTGAATGAGCCCATATTCACCTTTGATATTTCCAGAATTTATGGGCGTCAACCCGAACTCTTTAGTTGGTCAGTTCATTAATGAGAACAAGTGATACAAGAGAATTCGTAAAGAACTTTCTAGTTCTTTAATATTCACCCATGTGAATTCTGTATTATTGCACATCATACTTAAAATGAGATGGCTAACCCGAATGCCAACTGAATAAATTATCAATATTGGTAAACTTCAAATTTACACCATGACATGTGCACTTATCAATAAACTTCAGGTTTATTATGACATGGGTTTTTATACCAATAGATATCCACTTTATTGTGGCATTCTTTTGTTTGTGTAGTACAAACTGGAGAATAAAGCGGGTAGCTTTTCATATACAAATTATCCCGCAACAAGTTGTAGTAATAGAAGATATCAAATTTTTCCTTTATTTATAGTCTCAATATAATCAGCGCTTTCGCGTGTACTTTGGAAACTGAATAAGTTTCTTTGAGACTTACTACAGCACAATACTCAATTGTGTTTCTCCAACATAGTAATAATTGGCTCTTCTAGAGCTCTCAATTAATTTTGTACTACCACAGATTCATCAACATCCATGTGGTGAATATCTCTTTTAAAGAGAAAGTTATACCATTATGGTCATGTCAAAATTATATGCAATATATGTTTCTTGCATTATCTTTGTCCTTTGATAATCACATTGACGAATTATTTTGGCGTACAATAGGTACGTGACCAATGACCATTCATGCCATAATAATGATATCATCTCAAACCTCCTTCTAGGGGTGAGTGTGGTATCATCTCAAACCTCCTTCTAGGGGTGAGTGTGGTATATTCAATACCAATTTCATGTTCATATTCTTCCAATAATGAATATGTATTCGTGAATCAGATGTTGTCACATTCACAACGGGGATATGTGATTTTGTTATCCTTTTCAAATCTGTAAATGCGTCTGGCATTCGATTTGCTATTCTTTGCAAATGGATAATATTTTGCGCCTCTTTTTCACAAATAGAGGTATGTGGATCAAGATGAGATAATGATGCATTTTTCCACAAAATTTCCCGTTTGGTTTCACCAACTTCTCCCCCTAATTTTGGGAAAAGTGTCTCATCAAATTGACAGTTTGCAAATCGTGCAGTGAACAAATCCCCTGTCAATGTTTCGAGGTAGCGAATAATGGAGGGCGATTCAAACTCAACATATATTCCTAACCTTCTTTGCAGACCCATTTTGGTGCGGTATAGCGGTGCTACAGGCACATATACTGCGCATCCAACAATTCTTAAATGGGATATATTAGGTTCATGACCCAAAACCAATTGCAACGGGGAATATTTGTGACAATTCGTCAGTCAGAGACGAACTAGCATTGCTGCATGCAAAATGGCATGACCCCAAACCGAAGTGGGCAGCCTCGTTTTCATGAGTAAATGAGGTATTCAAGATTATACTCATGTATTGTCTCAATCTGATATCCATTTTGAATGATATCTTTAAGACTCAACAAGTTCCTTTTAGACTTGGAGGAGAACATTTTGACTGATATCATTAAAACTCAAGAAGTTCCTCTTAGACTTGGAGGAGAACATTGCATTCTCTAAAATATTGTTCCTTTAGGCAGAGTTATAGTTGCTCTTCAGGAGCCTTCAATCAATTTAATTCCCATAGTTTGCCATACAAAAGAAAATATACGAACATGAGAATAAACAAGTTCAATTCGTTTGTTTCACATTTAAACAATATTTTCAAAATCTGCTGAGGTCAGTTGACTAACTAAATCAGATAGTTGATTATATGTTTTTCATAATCGATTACTATGCAGTTTGAAAATTTTAGTTTAAGCATTTTCTTAAAACAATCGATTGTTAAACACACACAATCGATTGTTGAACATTGACAATCGATTGTTAAACACACACAATCGATTATTTGCTATTTTGAAAAACTTCAGATCACACTGTCTTAAGACAATCGATTGCTAAACATAGACAATCGATTGTTGACTATTTTGAAAAACTTCAGATCACACTGTCTTACGACAATCGATTGTTAAACATAGACAATCGATTATTTGCTATTTTGAAAAAATTTCAGATCGCACTGACTTAAGACAATCGATTGTTAAACATAGACAATCGATTGTTTGTTATTTTGAAAAAAATTCCAGATCACACTGTCTTAAGACAATCGATTGTTGAACATTGACAATCGATTGTTTTGCAGTTTTAATGCGAAATATTAGATAATCGACTAACTGTTAGGTTAGTCGATTACCGCTACTGGAAAATAAAATTATTATTGAAATCTGAGCATATTGAAACATTCTAAAGAACTAATACTAACATTATATCATAAACTAACTAATACGAGCTGATATTAATGACTATTAGTTTATTCACTAACTATTACAAATAAGTGAAATAAAATCAAACAACTCCATCTTCTTTCATCACCGATCCATCACCGATTAGGTGGTCTATTTTCCCATCGGGTTGCTCAAAGAAGTCTGCCACATCCAAGTGGGTGATGTCAAAATTGTCGTCAGAGACAAAATTTGTTTCAGGGCTTTTACTCTTTCGAGATGCTTGATAAAGGTCAACCAAATGTCTTGGTATACGGCAAGCATTTGACCAGTGCCCTTTTCCACCGCAACGATAATATATAGTTTATGAACTATTTGCTTTTGGATTCTCATCGTATCGTGCTTGTGGCAGAGTGATCAACTTCAGGTTGTCATATCTCTTCTTTAAGCCATTCCACAAGATATGTGGATCTTTGACTGTGATATATTCAATTTTCAAACCTTCATCAAGGTGATGGCGCAAGAAAATCAAGGCCTTAGCACAGTTTCAAACCTTCATTAAGGTGATGGCGCAAGAAAATCAAGGCCTTAGCACAGTCTTGGGTGGATGCATTATTTCTGTCTTTAATGGCGTCTCCAAGACCCATAGCATCTAAGTGGATTTCAACATCCAACACCCATGCCATATAGTTCTTGCCCGAAATTTCAAGGGCAACGAACTTTCTTTTCATAATGTCAGACATAAGACACAATTACATCAAGAGTGTGTTCATACTTACAGGCTTTATTACAATTATCACATTCACTTCAGGGAATGGATCATAATGATGATTATAATTCCGTCTATTGCCACGTCCACATTCATTGATACCATCATGGTAATAATTTTGTCTTCTTTCAGACTTATCACATACTGCTACCATATTCTCTAAAGGGAATGGAGCAAATTCAATGGGACGGAATTTTAATTCTTTGCCCACAATCATACATGAATTTGATCATGGCAAGGCATAGAAATTTTACCACTTCATGTGAGTGTAATTTCTTACGAACTCCATTAGAGTTATAATCAAACTTTGTTGTCTTTGTTTGTATATAAAATCAAATCGTAGAATTTCAAGAATTTGAAAGGGAAAAGTAAATTACTTACCTTTAATGTATACCAATAAATGTTGTGATATCAAATATACCTCTTGAGTTTCTATCCCGTTGCATTACTTTATGATGATACCATCTCTTCTATTTTTCCGTATAGAAATTAGAAAAAGGCGGCGATTGAGTTGAGAGAGCCGAATTAGCTATGAAGCAAAAACCCTACACAAACAAAAGTTAAAATAATCAAAAATTTCAATTGGTTAGAGACTCGTGCTGATAACGTGTTATGAAATAATATAAGAACAAGTAGAATAATGCAAGAACAAGAGCAATAGAGAGAATAGAGAGAGAGGAGTATTCTCATTGATACTTAGAGATTGTTAGGGGTGGTTTACAATAGAATAGACCCCTATATTTATAGGGAGGTAGTGACTTAGTTACCAAGAATAAAACTCTAGAATCTCTCTAATTATAGACATTCACCTTAAATAGAAGTCTATTTATAACATGGACTTTGTTTTAATGAATTTGGGTCTTTCTGATTTTCATCTAAACCTACACTTTAATGAAAAACTTACACAAATGTCCCAAATAAATCTTAACTTACCAACCTCTAGCCATTAGTCATAGACTTACCAAAACTAGCCAACAAAAATTGAAAAACTAAATAATAGGGTTCTTTCTATCAAAGTCATATGCAAAAATCACCTTCCATATTTTTAACTCTGATTAGCAACATTAGATACAAGATGGAAAGGAAATTTCATAGACGGTGTAGCAAATAAGGTGATGAAATACAAAAATCGATACAATATTCCAAAAATCTAAACAAAAAGGGATTTTTTTCAATGGAATAGATGAAATTCTTTGAAAATATATAGATAAGTCAATATACAAAATTTGAGGAAGATTGGAGGTGATCTGGACTGGTTTTGTATCAAAATTCGTAATTAAATCGAGTTCGAGAAAGTCCTCTGCGACACATATATCAAACATGTATCATGCATGTATCTCATACACAAGTATACATGGATATACATGTGATACACAATTGATACATGTGTGATACACAGTGTGATACACATATTATTTTTTTTCATGTTCAGTTTTTACTTCGAATGTTTAATTCAAACCACCTCAAAACTTTACGAAATCATCCCAAAATTGATATTCAAGCTCCTTAAGTTGTGCCCAATCTATTCTAATAACACCCACTCAAAACAAACATAAAATTTGATATTTTTTTGCTACAAATAGCTAATTGGCTAATTTGACTAATATTAGAAATATTTTATCAATTGGCCAATTTTTGTAATGAGCTACTTATAAATGGACATAGCTGGTAATTCCCTGACTTTAATCACAATATTTATTCAAGCATAAATTATGATCATATAAAATTATGAGTAATTAATCAATAAGTAGAAAAATAATCTATTAAAATATCTTCTTTATTTCTATCAATAATTAATAATGACATGCCCACAAATTCATCAAATATAGTAAAGTATCTTCTTTAATTTATGATTATAGTTTATTTGAAATCATTTTGCATGCTTTAAATTATGTTATTAAGTATCAAGTTACTTTTGTCCCTTTGATATCTTCTTATTCTTTAGCACACTCGCTTTCTTATAAATACTATTTTAACAAATTATCTAATGATATGATTAGAAAATAAAAAAAATAATAAATAATAAATAATTAAGCGATGATCTTAAAAAAGTAAATGTCTAAAAACATAACACAAAAAGTTATTATTATTATTATTATTATTATTATTATTATTATTATTATTATTATTATTATTATTATTATTATTAAGTAAAACCATTATAATGAACTTTATTGCCTTGATTTTAGGCCCGAGCTCACAGACTTTGTAGAACTAGTTACATAGCATTGCTCTTTTTAATAAGCTAGAGAATAAATTGTTAAGTCGAAATTAAGTCTTTTTTCGGTAAAACTTTCAGAATGTGTTAAGTTATTTCTTCGAAAAGACGACTTTGTTTCCTGGCAATGCTTTTTTGGCATGGAATTGAGGAGATGAAAAAAAAATGTAAAAGAAAATGACAAACCGAGTTAGACAAATATACTATTAGTATCATTTTCTTGATTACTTCTCTCTCATCCTCCCTGAAATGAAAAGTTTGATGATCTCTACTTCTTATCAATGATATCTTTGAATTTACGGGCATAAACCTAATAGTTTTTGCCCACATCTCATATTATATAAAAATCTATACTAAATATTTATATTAATTATTGATTATAAATTTAATTATATCATATATTAATTTGAAATTATTATAAGAATTCAGAACTTTAAATGTTGGATTTATATCTACTTGTTACATATATAGGACTATCACTCTAGGCAATTCTTCGAAACTTGGCGTAATGATTTACAGCATTATATTTTTTATATAATAGTAACAGAGATTTCAAGGAAAGGCGATTCGAAAAAGTTACAGAGTACTAAAATTAGAGTGTCTTTTGAAATCTGAAATTTTGATTTTCTTTAGTCTTTAGACCAAAAAAATTTTAAAAAAAATCTAATATGGATAAAGTAATAGTAACTGGATGAATTCACAATTGTAATAATTTTTCGCATTAAAATAATAGAAACGATAAACCATTGCTGAGTTTGTTGGAGCCAAAGCGCACCAACGTCCAAACTGATTAGATACTAAAACTCATTATTAGCATACAAAAGAGGGATCACAATTTTTATTATTTCCTTTTAAATTTCTTATAAAGACAAATATATGTTGGGATCTTTTAAAGTAAAACCAGGTCCCATGTTACAAAAGAGGGGTTGCTCTGATGGTAAGCAACCCTCACTTCCAACCGAGAGCAAGGTGGGAAGTTCTTGGAGGGAAGGATGCCGAGGGTCTATTTGAAAACAGTCTCTCTACCCAAGGGTAGGGGTAAGGTCTGCGTACATACTACCCTTCCCAGATCCCACTAAGTGGAATTATACTGGGTTGTTGTTGTTGTTGTTGTATAGTAGTAGGATTTTGGGAAAATACAGATACTATGACATGACTAGCACATATATAGTAATAATAATCACTTTCTTGAGCAGCAAGATAGTGTAATTATTTTAATTTAGTAACATAATATAATGTTTAAATAACATGGATAATAATTCAATCATTTTCTATATCATCTTCTAAAAATTCCAATCCCCCGACTCACGATTAACATTGAGTTATAAATATCG
Organism: Nicotiana benthamiana; assembly: GCA_034376525.1. NCBI lineage: Eukaryota > Viridiplantae > Streptophyta > Magnoliopsida > Solanales > Solanaceae > Nicotiana > Nicotiana benthamiana. The sequence continues at coordinate 9,514,838 of CM067325.1, forward strand.
TTCTATTCCATTGTAATTCATCCCAAATGAATATGGATTATCTCTCTTTACTTTTCTCTACATTACTTTTCTTCTTCTTTTATTGTTTCATAACACGTTATCAGTACGGGGCTCTAACTAATTGAGTAGACATTTTGGGATTGAGCATAATGATTGTCAGTTGTTCCATGAACTTTCTTCACGATTCAATTCTGGATTTAAGATAAGTATTTTACTTTACTTTTCTCTTTCAAATTCTTGACAGTTTATAATTTGATTTTAAATACAAGCAAAGAAAATAAATTTTTATTATAACTCTGATGGAGTTAGTAAGAAATTATAACCATTCAAAGTGGTAATTAAATTTCTACATCTTCCATGTTCAAAGTCATGTATGATCATGAGCACAAGAAGTGAAAATCCGTCCGTTGAATTTGCTTCATTCTCATTCCTTTAAGAGAATGTGATAGCAATATGTGATAAGTCTAAAAGAAGACAAAATTATTACTGCGAAGGTATCAATGAATGTGGAAATGGCAATAGACGAAATTATAGTCGTCATCATTGTGATAATAAGAATAATAAGAATTCTTAAAATAATCCTTCACTATGTGAAAATAATATTTATCATCGATTTGACATGAGATTTTATGAAGCACTATAAAGATGATTATCGTCCATTCATGATGTGAATGTGACAATATCTGATTTATGAATACATATTCATATTAGAAGAATTTATACATGTTAGTGGTAGTGAATATACTACACTCACCCATAGAAGGGGGTTTGAGATGATATAAGAAAATAATATCATTATTATGGCGTGAATAGTCATTGGTCACGTACCTATTGCACGCCAAAATATTTTGGTAATATGATTATCAAAGAATAATATTAATGCAAGAAATGTGTCTTGCATATAATTTTAACCAGAAGCATAATGATATAACTTTCTCTTTAAAAGAGATATTCACCGTATGGATATTCATGAATATGTGGTAGTACCAAATTAATTAAGATCTCTAAAAGAGCCAATTATTAATGTTTTGGAAAAACACAATTGACTACCAATAAGGTATTGTGTTGTAGTAAGTCTCAAAGAAAATTATTTTCAATTTCCAAAGTGTACGCGAAAATGCTTGATTATATTTAGACTATAACTAAAGGAAAGATTTAATATCTTCTATTACTACAACTTGTAGCTCGGTAATATGTATGTGAAAAATTACCCGATTTATTCTCTAGTTTGTACTACACAAATAAAAGAATACCACAATAAAATGGGTGATTATTGATATAAAAACTCATATCATAATAAACTTGGAGTTTATTGATAATTACACACGTTATTGTGTAAATATAAAGTTATCATTATTGATAATTTATTCAGTTGACACAATTGGTGTTTATCCATATAAATTTAATTATGATATGCAAAAATAATAGAGAATTCACATGAGTAAATATTAAAGAACTAGAAAGTTATTTACAAATTCTTTTATATTGCTTTTTCTCATTAATTAATAGATCAACTAAAATTAGGATTGAATTCCACGAAAGCTGGAAATATCAAAGGTGAATATGGTTCAATTCACCTGCCATGTACACCACATAAGATGCATCTATGAGATGGTTACATGTACCATTATTATTAACTCGCAACATATCATTTGGGAGGTAACTTGCTCATTAATTTGATTTAGAGCATAATTTTTAGATTTTTTATTTAAGACATGTCATCTCGATAAGTTGGTTTATATCACAGTTAGTTTTAAAAAATAATTTATTGAGTGCCTCCACTTAATAGCTAAACAATTGCTCAGTTTGATATACGTTATATGCGAAAGTATATTATTTTCTCCCCTCATAAGGGGTTGTGGGGTCAAGAACCAAATAGTTTTATCTTATTATTATTGATGTGCGATGTATATCTTGATTAACACCATAATGCACAAAGATGGATTTTCAAAATTGAGGAAGCAAGTTAATTTTTCTAACATGAGGGGGAGACAAGATAAACAGTTGAGAAAAAGTTGCGTTAATGTATTATCATGTGTCATCTAAATCCCCGAATAAGAAATATGAACTTAAAGTTCATAAAAGATAATTCATCTGTAATATATTGCAAAGCATGTCAGACACATTTATTGACCCAAAAAAATTAACTATATTCTCATTGCAAATGCTCCTTTAAATCCTAGAAGGACAAAGTCTATGGTACATTTAAAGCGTATAGACAATTGATTTCAAATAAACTTCTTGATAAAGAAGATAGCAAATGATCATAATAAAGGAGGCAAGTGATCTAGAAGATCACATGACATAAAACTTCATAAAATCTCATGAGAGTTCAGGTACCTGAATATATGAATGAAGAGATCTCTATGTTATGTCTTTATGAAAAATAGAGAGGTTGGAACCAATATAAGATATTTGTCGACAACATTGATTATAATGAAAAATACATATGAGGATCTTAAGTGTGGAGAAACAATTCAAGTGGAATTTGGTTTCATATGAAAGATAAGTAGTTTTGGACCTATAGTTCAACACTTAGAAGTATAAAGACAATGGTGTGTGCTATCACCTTTATGTATCTTATATGTCTGGCATGACATGAAAACTTGATACAAACCTAAAGTCTATTTACATGGCTTATATGATAATCCATGAAGCATTTTAAGTTGCTTGAAGTATATACAATTCTTGATCTTTAAAGTACCACTTTCTCAGTGCAATTTGTGGACAAATATGTCTTGCTATAACTATAAGCATGATAATATGATAGCAAGAGTTTTCACCTCTATGTGAAGGTATTGAACTGATGATTCCTACAAGATCATACAAAGACAATATATCTATTAGAAATGATGATTTCAAGGTGAAACAAATTCGTTCAAGAGATTTTTTGAAGATGGTGCACAAGATTGAAATGCAAATGCTTAAAGATGTGAATTTGATGCTCTCATCAGGGGGAGTTAATGCGCGTTGCACTTTTTTTTCCTTATAAGATTTTGTCTCACTGGGTTTTCCTTGCAAGGTTTTTAACGAGGTAACCAAAAGACGTATTGTTAGACATATGTGTTGTTTTTCCTTCTATCAAATTTGTTTCCACAATGTTTTATTTTAATTAAGATTTAACGAGACACATTATCTGTTAAATAGACATTCAAGGGAGAGTGTTATAAATAAAATTTTATTTATGGTGAATATCTATATTTAAAGAGATTCTTGGATTTATTACTTAATGGCTAAGTCACCATCTTCCTATAAATAGAGGATTACATTCCATTATAATTCATCCCAAATTAATAAGAATTATATCTCTCTATTTTTCTTTGTATTAATTTTTTACTTCTTTTATTATTTCATAACATTATTCTTTCTTGTTCAAGATTTAAATAATCATAGGCATATCTCTAATAAAAGTTGAACTCCTACCTTGTTCAGACACGCTTATTGGCGGACCAATTCTTAGTATTGGTCATTGATTTACAAACTAGAGATATGACTTTGTAGATCATTTATTTATTTATATATATATAATATAAATAATTTTGTGACGACCCCAGTTCGCCCTTCGTAAACATGTCGTGATGACACCTAGTTCCTATGACTAGGTAAGCCTAACAATGCAAAAAAAAAAAAAACGTACCTTGCGGAATAATTAATTAAAAAAAAAGAGCAACTAAAAGAAACTGTATATAAAGGTCGCTCGGCATATATAACTAAAAATGCGGAAGTCTAAAATATAATCCCAAAATTCGAAAACTCATAGGAACACAAGCTAACGAATAGTAATACATGACTCTAACTCCAGAACATCTAAAACAAAGGTACGGAAGAAGTCTAAATACTACAAATAGATTAAAGAAGGAGACTCATAGGTCTACGGACACTGCAGAAGTACCTCAAAGTCTCTGTAGCGCTCCTGGCCTCAGGGATGGTGTGCCTGAGATGATATACTTGGATCTACACATGAAAAACATGCGCAGAAGAGACAAGAGTATACCACAGTGGTATTCAGTAAGTGCCAAGCCTAACCTCGGTTGGGTAGTGACGAGGAAAGGTCTGGGTCCTACTGAGATACAACATAATAAATAAAAAGTTGAGGAAATAACAGTGTAGATAAAGTGTAGAGCGAGAATCTAAACAAGATAAATACGGAAACGTAATAAAAAGCAGAAAAATAGAACAATACTAGTAAATACTACTCACAACAGGAACCACAATCGGGGATCTCTTGGTATCCCGAGTATCTCTTAGTATCCTCAAATCTTACAATATCATGTGCCAGGGATCTCTTGGTATCCTCAAATCTTACAATCTCATGTGCCAGGATCTCTTGGTATCCCGAGGATCTCTTGGTATCCTCAAATATTATAATTTCATGTGCCAGGGATCTCTTGGTATCCCGAGGATCTCTTGGTATCCTCAAATCTTACAATTTCATGTACTAGGGATCTCATAGTATCCCGAGAATCTCTTGGTATCCTCAAATCTCACAATTTCATATGCCAGAGATCTCTTGATATCCCCACACTCTCAGTCCAGAACATATCAAGTGCAGGGGGATCTCCCGGGAAAACACACAATAGCAACTCAAACATTAGGAAAGATACTAACTCAGGACAAGAAACAGAAGAATACTAGCCAAACATACTACACGGAGTACAACAAGGCAGTTTAAACACTTAGGCAAGTAAGTCAATGAACATGCTTCTCTAATCTAACAGAATAAACTTACAATTTAAAATGAACAGGTAAGCAAGAAAACTCAATTGAAATACTTCAAATAAAAACGAATTTTCAATAATTTTCTCAAGTACGCGCTTGTCACCTCACGCATGAGGCATTCAATTACCAAACATCATATCCTAAGGGGAAAGTCCCCCACACAAGATTAGACAAGCCACTTAGCTCGAACCAGCTCAATATCAACTAGAAACCACGCCTTTGTCACGAGTATCTGACTCCAAATGGCCCAAATCTATTCATTTCAATTACATCTCGTAAATAACCTCTCAAGCAACTGATTCTACTATTCAATTTAAAGCTAAGATGCAAATTTAGATAAATAACCAAAACGTCACTCGGGCCAACATGGTCAAAACCCGAAATTCGAACTAAAATCTGGTTACACATTCCCCCACGAATCCAATTGTGTTATTTGCTTTGAAATCGGACATCGAATTGAGGTCCAACCCCTAATTTTAGCAAAACCCTAGGTCCTACCCAATATACCCAAATTTCCCGATTAAAATCTTTGATTTGACGTTTGAAATTATGTTAAAAGGTGTTAAGGAGTGAAGAAAATGAGTTAGATATCACTTACCAATCGTTTTGAAGAAGAGGAATTGCTTAGAAAATCGCCTCTAGTATTTTGGGTTTTTGAAAAGTGAGAAATAACTGAAAATTCAATGTATTTATACTCTCTGATGCCCCAGCGCGGACCGCGGCCGTGCTGGTGGAACTAAAGACTGCTGGCTCTCTGAAGTTTGCCACGCGGCCGCGCAAGGACGATCGCGGTTGCGCAGCCACACCACAAAAGGACCACGGCCGCGCAGGACGATGCCGAGCGCGCTGGAGCCTTCAACTTTTCCTGACCTGCAATATTTGGTGTTTTTAAGTCTAAAACCTCCTGAAACCTACTCGAAACTCACCCGAGCCCTCGAGGCTCCGAACCAAACGTAGGCACAACCTCGAGTACACCCTACGAACTCATCGGCGCGATCAAATCCACAAATAATATCATATACATCGAATCAAGTCTCAAAGCTCATGATTCCTTCTCAAATTTATCACACGACATAAAATTTCCGGGTCCGAAACACGTCAAATGACGTCTATTCTCAACCAAACTTAACAGAGGTATAAGACTTGTACCGGGCGCCGAAATCAAAATACTGGCCCGATACCCTAGTCTTCTGATTAAATTTCGTTTTCATTTTCCTTAATTATTTCCAGAAAATAATTTCACATAAAAATTCATTTCTCAGACTTGGGATCTCGGAATTCGATTCTGGGCATACGCTCAAGTCCTATTTTTTTCTACGAACCCTCCGAGATCATCGGATCACGGGTCCGGGTCCGTTTACCAAATATATTGACAGAAGTCAAATTTATTCAATTTTGTATCAAAATTTAGCATTTTTCTCACAGAATTCATATTTAAGTTTCCCGATTATGCGCCCGGACTGCGCACGTAAATGGTGATAACCCGAGAGGAGATTTTAAGGCTTCGGAAGTACAGAATGAAAAATAAATAAGTAATGACTCCATTGGATCGTCACATTGACGCGGGCTACGATTGAAATAAACCCTAGATATTACAGAAGATGATCGCAAGATTACTTTTAAATTGTAAGCCGACTTATGACTTCATTTTATTTCTACGAACGCGGATTTGTAGTAGCAAAAATGAAACTTATTTCAAATGAACAAATTTGCAAGGGACGTGTAATGCACATTAGCAAGACGAACAGATACTTCCTAGAAACCCAGGAATAATTAAAAGTAAAACATACATCCATACGCGGTTCATATCCTATTCACCTTTTTTTTCAAATCTATGTAACGTCCTTTTATTATAATCAACAAAAGTGTCCTTTTGGATATTTTATCTACTGTATAAAAGCTTCCAAATCACATAAGAGATATAAATCGTATTAAATTCAATGTGACGAGATATGAATGATGAGTTTATTCGTTATTTCCTCGCAAAATTCAAATGGGGGGATTTGCTAGTGTTTGGCCATGGATCCTAAATTTGTTTTGAAAAATTTAATTTGGGTGAAGTTTTGATTTGAAGATAAAAATGTGTTTGGACATATGTTTTCAAAATATATTTCTTAACTTTATTTTGGAAAAACATGTATATAATTCCTAAGTTTGGAGATTTTGGTCCTAAATCAATAATTGGGTGATTTTAAAATTTGAGATTTTATTAAATATGAACAAAATTTATATCCAAAAATAAAATTTGAAAATAAATTCTAAATTTGTTTTAACAAAACTCATGACTAAACAAAGCGTGTGTTTCATCGCAATGAATTTTTGGCTAAAAATGGAAGAGATGAGACAAAAAAACTGTATAAGAAAGATAGACATACCGAGTTAGACAACAGTACCACTATTATCAAATATCCGTACCTACCTGATGTTTATGATAAATTAACCATACTAATTTACCATTGCAAGTAACAAATTAAGGAAAAAATATGTATCATTAATTATGATTTAGCGTTAACCATTTTTCTGAATACATACCATATATTTATTGAATTGATATAAATACGCAATGCGATTAAGTTTAGCATTTTCGGATTTCTTTTCGCTTATCCGTGCTGAAACGAAGAGTTTACATGTTATATACTTCATCTATTTTAATTTATGTGCACATGTTTTTTTATACAATTAATATTATCGCTCAGGATGTGTTTGGTATAACGGAAAATGTTTTTCAAGAATATGTTTTCTTGAAAAACAAGTACTAATCTTATTCATTTTTCGGTGTTTGGAATGTAATTAAGAAAAATAATTTCTCAAGAGTATTCATAAATAATTAGATAGAATCAACATGAAGCCATAAACTTTCGAACCAATAACCTTCCAAACCCACAAATTTCATAAACTTTCGAACCGCTAAACTTTTGAAACCGAGAACTTTCGAACTCATAAACTTTATAATTTCTAAATCTGTCAACTTCCAAACACATCAACCTTTAAACTCAAAATTTTAGAATTTGTAAAAATTCGAATCTGTAAACAAAAGGTGCGAAAACAAAAACTGAAAATGATATATAGAAAAATAGTTTTTCTTTTGGATAGGGGAGCAGTGGGGTGGGGAGTGGGGTGGTGTAGAAAAACGAAAACAGCAGAAATTTAAAATAAAAAAAAAAAAAAGAAGAAAAAATGCAGGTTTGAATTCACAACGGTGTTGAAAAATGTTCACAACTGTGAAACCATTAGTTTGTTGGAGCGAAATGCATACCAACGTCCAGAAAGAGTACAAATTAAAGTTCATAATTAGCATATAAAGAACAGAGGGATCACATTTTTTATTTTTCTTTGTCCTTTATAAAGCAAAATATATGTTGGGATCTTATTAATACACTCAGATCCCATGTTATTATATAATTGTGATATGGGCCCTTAGCTATTTATATAATGTTACATATAGTATGACATGCCTATCACATACTAGTATAATCACTTTCTTGAGCAGCAAAAAAGTATTATTATTTTAATTAATCTAGTTGGGAACTTAACATAAACGTTAAATCATTCATTTTCTTTATCATCTTTTAATAGTTAACAACCCCCGACTCACAATTATATCAATGTTTTCTTTCTTGTTCCTTATTCATTTTTTATTTTTTTTCCCTCAACCAAATCCAATAGTTTTCTTGTAAAAAGCAAAAACTTAACACAAAATAAGTCATTATATTGTAAGATTATTTTCTTAACTTTAAATTGTAAGTAGGCACATGAAATTATTTTCTCTGTAAATTGTAGCAGCAAAAATGAAATTTATTTCAAAATGGACAAAATATACTTTTTCCAAGAAATTCAGGAATAAATTAAAGCAAAATATACATCCATACGCGGTTCATATCCTATTCACCCTTTTTTTCTAAGTCTATGTAACGTTCCATTATTATAATCAACAAAAGTGTGTCAGTCTCTAGTAACTAGGCACATATAGTCAAATATATCCAATTAATTAACAAAATTTAACTCTACTTACGTTGGATGTGGTTGCAGTGTGGGGTTGAGAAGTTCGTTATGTGTGGATGTGTGGCCCTTTTGGGCTTTCTTTTGTCCCTATCTTGTGTGGTCGACTCTTGAGTGTGTTGTGTGTGTATGTGTGTTTTACGGGGAGGTTGGAGTGGATCTATTATTTGTCTAGACGTTGTATATATAAATTTTTATAAAATTAAATATTTATAAATATTTAATTATAAATTCAATTATTATCATAATACTAATTTAAAATTGTTATAAAAATTTATAAATTTCAAATCTTGAATTCGACTATTGAGAGATTGGTTAGACAGACAATACCAGTACTAATTGTATTATTATATCTGTACTTTTATCAAAATTTATAGCCTATGATAAGTACTGTCTCCTATATGTCGTTAATTAATTAGTAATAATTAGTTTCATGTCCGGATCTATCTTTTTTTCTTTTGTCTCAATTGTTAAGTGGTAAGTTTTGGAGAGTTCTTTATATATTGTGAGTAAAGTTAATAAAATTCTAAAAAAGGAAATAATTCTTTATTGGAAATTAAGATCCATACACGACCTCCTGTCTAGATGAATTTTAATTCCTCTTTCTCCCACCGCGAAGGATGTTTAAGAAATTGAAAGTTCTCCCTCCATTTACTTTTACTTGTTTAATATGCTAAAGTATATTTTCAATTTACTTGTCACATTTAGCAAATGAAAAAATAAGATTTTTTCCCTTCTTGTTTTATTCTTATCATTAATTACTTTGCTCATTTTCTAAATGTATTTTTTGAAATGTTATCATTATTATATGGGTTCGAATTTGGTCGATCATATCTCAAAGTTAATACGACCAATCACTAAGTGTCTGTGATTCGATACAGGGAGGAGGCGACCCAGAGGCAAAGGGAGAGATGCCCTCGCGTCATCATCGGCTTCGTTATAGAATATGCTTCTCAATTTGTCGTTTCTGTGATTAAGTAAGATTCCTCCGTTATATAAGGAGGTTCGAGCCTTGTAATAGGCATATAGTTTTTTTTTATGATATACAAGCTTACTTTCTCTCTCTCTAATCTTCATCTCGCTACTGGTCTATCTCCTTCTATATTATCGAAATTTCATTTACTAGAATTATCTTAGGATTTATTATTTTTGACTACGTTTTAACCCCTTCATCTTTTTTGGTTGATTTGCTTAGAAAGAGTGGAAGCCCCATGACGGCGATCTGCTTCTCCTGCCTTCAGCGGAGCCACTTGCCTTTGCAGCGAGGACAATTCCGCCCTTAGCTCCTCAATGCGTATTTCAAGCTCCGCAACCCAACTGCCTGAGGCATCTCTTTCCCGTGTAAGTTACAACCTAGATATGCAGAGGGCATCCTCCAATGAGACCGTCTCAGAAATAGCGGCGGCCAACTTATCAGCACTGGCATTCAACTCGCCCCTGAGCCCGTCAATCTCCAATGTCTTGGCGCTTAGTTCGGCAATCAAACCGGCTACCTTCAACTGTAGGTTGGCATTCTCCGCGATTACCCCTCTACTCAATTCAAGTTCATCCTCCCTCGCCTTCAGAAGGGCCTCCATCTCGCAGTTACGAGAAACAGCCCTTACGAGCTCCTCCTCCCTCTCCTGTAGTTCCGCAACCCTACTCTCCAACTGGGCCTCCCGCTGTTTAAGCCCTTCGCGAAACAACTGGACTCAGGATCTTAAAGGTAGAGGTCGGACATTGCCCGATGCTTGGCACAACGCTGTTGATACTTCGTCGATATTTTTTTATAAAGATGTATCCTTCTCCCTTCACGACGACCCCTCTCCACTTCCAGAACGAGGGTATGAAAAGAAAAAGCAAAAGTAAGCACACCATTACAGAACTAATCCTACAACACGCAGAAAAGAAAAAAGAACCTACATGTAGGGCCATGCCAGCGACCTTTCGAGACAGCTCTGAATCACTAATCCTTCCGAGCGTCTCGCTCTCAGGAGCGGCGCATAAAAGGGTAAAGGTCGATGTGACATGCTTACAATTTAACACCAAGTTGTAATCCGCCGGGATTACTATGTGACGGCTAGACCCACTCGTCCTCGTTTCCACGTAGGTATGGCAACCCAAGAATTCATTTACATCCTCCGGGGTGATGTCGGAACCCGAGGTCATATTCTCCAAGAGGCCTTCCGATATTAGTCGACACACCCCCTCTCAGCGGAGGGCGCCGAACTAGCTTCAGGGGGGCCCTCCTCTCGTGGGCTGATCTTCGCGATTAAATGGCATTAGCCATGAACACGGGCATTAGCGTAGCCCGAGATGCCCCGCTGCCGTTAGCTTTAGGGGACACCCCATTTCCCAACTCTGATCTTCTCCTTTTTTCTCTAATGGTTTGTCACCATCAGAGGATTCGTCGACAGGATGAGGGGTCGGTGTCAACGAGGTTGCATCTCTCATAGCTGCAGGAAGGGACGTGGCCCCCTGCTAAAGAAGTAGAGGACAACCCTCTCGGACAGATGCACACAAAACGTCTCGATCTATGACAGCAGCAGGTCGTCTAAAATCAGGGACTAGCGCCCTTTTCCTAGAAGCTCCCCGACCTGTCGTCATCAAGAATCATACGATGAGACAGAGCCACACAACCACCAATGCAATAAATAAAAAGTTTACTTGAGGGAACCTTATGGCCATAGCATTGAACGAAAGCAGTCCAAGTTCGAGTATTCTCCGCATGGGAAAGCAGGCCAACGACCCAGTTCCTGAGGCTAGTAATGGGCTGAGGTGGGTGCGCCATAGCTGCAAAACAAATAGTCAGAAACAATATTTACAGAAAATGGAGAACTTAAGGAACTACGGTACTTACGTTTCTCATTCCACTTCTCGGGGAACCCGGCGGGGTTAGAAACCACGTGCTCAGTCTTGATAAAGAAATATTTGTTCCAATACTTACGGATCAGCCGGTCATCTGTTCCGACAACCAGTCCCTTTGCGCCACGAAGCCTTAGGTACACCATGGTGCCCCTAAGGAAACTAGGTGAGAATAAATGCAAGAGGTGGTGCACGGAGACGTCACTCTCGGCTAATTCCGCGTACTTAGCCAGCAAAAGGAGCACCTTGAGCGTGTATGGCGTGATCTGAGTCGGGCAAATATGATAGAATCTGCATAACTCGTCCGCTAAAGGAAAAAGAGGCAGGGTATAACCAATCATAAATGGATACTCATAGAAAGCGCAATACCCGAGTCTATGAACGTTAACGTGATCCCTCTCTGTCAGAGCCATCTCTACGTGAGAAGGGATACCGTATTTTATGCGGAGAGCGTATAGATGAGTTTCATCTGTGTCTGAAAGTACAGAGCTTGGAGTAGGAGTTGGATTCTTGCTAAAGTCACTCCGAGACGAGGGATGTCTTGGTAGTAACGCCTCAATTGTAAGAGAACTGTCATCATCCTCCACCTCCACTTCTTCGCTATCGGAGAAAGGTATTGCACTCACCGGGATAATCTCAGTACCTCCTCATTAGGGCGACGAGACCTCAACATGATTTTGTTTAAAGAATGTTACACAAAATGGAATGAAGAAGAAGAGGAATTTCCGGTCAAGAACGAAAGTAATGAAATATGAAAACAAAAAGGGGGGCCTGGAGAATTCTCAAGAATAGATCAAAGTTCTTCAACAAAATTAAACCCTTCAGTTATTTATAGGGTTAGGTGGCGCCAGAATTAAGGGTACAGGCTTCAAATCAGCACGGGAAACCAAGCGCCAAATGTTTAGCTTTTCTACCTCAAAAATACACATAAAGATGACACATGTGAATGCTGACGTCACCCAGGGAGGAGCGTTTGTCTCAACGTTCCGCCAAATATGATTATTGTCTCCTATTGGCCACATCATAACAGTTCGACAAGCCAAATTCTCTTAATGGAGGCATTAATTCCGCCTATCAAAGACGCATCTCGCTGCGACCTCGATGAGCGAAGGGACTAACTGTATGGGTTCGAATTAGGTCGATCACGTCTCAAAGTTAATACGACCAACCACTAAGTGCCTACGATTCGGTACAGGGAGGGGCGACCTAGAGGCAAAGGGAGAGATGCCCTTGCGCCATCACCGGCGTCGTTATAGAATATATTTCTCAATTTGTCATTCTCGTGATTAAGTAAGAATCCTCAGTTGTATAAAGGGGGTTCGAGCCTTTAATAGGCAGATAGTTTTTTCTACGATATACAAGCTTACTTTCTAAAACTTCATCTCTGTAGTAGTCTATCTCCTTCAAAATTATTGAAATCCCATTTACTCGAATTATTCTAGGGTTTATCATTTTCGACTACGATTTACCCTTTTATCTTTTTTGACTGATTTATTTAGAAGGAGTTTAACATCTTTTGAGTCAAACAATTATCATGGGTGAAATTGTAAAATACATAGTTTATTATTTTTTCTGAAAGAGGGTGCAAAGTAAAAAATGAACAACTAAGAATGAATATAGAAATATATTTCTATTGCTTTATTCTGTTGATTTGGATTTTGTCTTCCATATATATTGTTTTCTGATTTTTTTTGTGGCCGGAGGGTGGATTGTGGGTATGTAAAAGATACAAAACGTGAGTAATGTTTTTTTTCCGTACCAAATACTTACTCATATTTAGTGCTTAATTAAATTACATTTGATTATCATACTTAAAATAATTTAGCGGCTTGAGATGAAAATACATACAATTAAAGAATCATGGTTAAGTAATCAAAATATGTCAAAAAACATATTCTCCGGATCATGTATTTATTAAATTTGTATTAACATAAAGATGCCCTTTTTTCGTGTGTGTGTGTGTGGGTTTATATGGGAGTTGACGTTAAAGTTGTTACATCAGGCTGCCTTAGGTCATTGTGGATAAGCCTCTCTTGCCTAGCTCTTTCTTTCTTCATTCCACGAAGCTTCTCTAATTACCCAATTAAACCGTTAATATTACAAATAACCCTATGCTTTTAATTTATTCTCCACTTTTCAGTTTAGAAAAACAATGCTCCTACCCCTTTATATATAACTACTCTGCCAGCTATTCATATCCACCTACTTATCTCATCTCTCAAAGCTCCATTTTTAGAGTGTTTTATACTGAAAAAATTCTGGATCTTATCACACTTTAATTTTCTCCTCAATATACAAATGGCAGCTAAACGGTTTTTTGATGACTCCGATACCGATCCAAACCAACCAAATTACAAACGCATGAGAACTGCACCTTCTTTTGCTTCGTATGTTCCCTCATCATATATAGATCAAACAAACTTTTATTTTCCTTTCTAATATTTCTCACGATTCAAATTTGACTAATTATTCTTTTTTTGGTTATTTTTAGTGTCATTAAAGAAGTGGTGATGGTGAAATTCTTAGACAACGTCTCCTCCGCCTTGGAACCTATGCTCCGTCGTGTGGTACGAGTTAATTTTATGAACTTTTACTACTAAAAAGAAATAGAAATTAACGACAAATAAATTTTATAGCTAAATAGAAAAGCCACAGCTAATACTATTTAGTGCTAAATTATTAAAATATTTTGTTAGCTATAAGCTACTTAACGATAAATTAAGGATAAAGTTTGTAGCTAATTTTAATTAATTTCAGGTTCATGAAGAGGTGGAAAGTGGTCTAAGACGTTACTCATGTCGTACCATAACGAGATCTCCTTCCCTAAGAATCAAAGCTTTAGAACCATCAAATCTTCGCCTCACTTTCAACAAAAAACTCTCTGTACCAATTTTCACCGGAAGCAAAATTGTCGCCGGCGACGGCCAAAATCTCCAAATTCTTCTGGTGGATACAAGCGGCGAAGGCATGGTTCCGACGGCTCTACCTTATCCTATAAAAGTTGAAATCGTCGTACTCGACGGAGATTTCCTTTCTAAACAAAATGATCAAACCAGCTGGACGCATGAAGAATTTAACAAAAGCATCGTTAAGGAGAGAACTGGAAAGAGGCCATTGCTTGCCGGGGAACTCAATTTCACCATGCGTGACGGCGTCGTTTATGTAGGAGAAATTGAATTTACTGACAATTCGAGCTGGATTCGGAGCGGAAAATTTAGGCTTGGTGCAAAATTGGTTCAAATTGGAACAAGTCAAACTACTGTTCAGATTACTGAAGCCATTACTGAATCTTTTAGGGTTAAAGATCACCGCGGAGAATGTAAGCTATTTCTCTTTTCATTATATTTTTTTAGTAGTCAAAGCTAATATTTTGACTCGACAAGCATGGATGACTCATTTTTCCAAGGGTAACATGTAATCTGTCTTACTTTTCGGGTTTTTAGTTTCGTTTTTGCTGATTATTATGTGTAGTTATCATTTAGTTAACTTAATAGTGTTATAATTTTTTTAATTAAACTCGCAAATTTGATATGTAATATATTACAGTGTACAAGAAACATTACCCACCAGCACTAGGAGATGAAGTGTGGCGGGTTGAGAAGATTGGAAAAGATGGAACTTTTCATAAGAAGCTGTCTTCAAATGGAATCAACACTGTACAAGATTTCTTGAAGTTGGCCACTGTTGACACACGCAAGCTTAGAACTGTAAGCCTCTACTGTGACTTCGCTAGAATATTCCTTTAATTGATTGGATAAACAAATCTAAATTACATATGAAAAACAATCTTTTTACAAATCAACTGAAACTTAATTACGATTTATGATTTCACAGATACTAGGAAGAGGAATGTCTGATAAAATTTGGGATGCGACATACAATCATGCAAATAGTTGTGAGAAGGGATCTAAGTTATACATGGCCAGTGGAGCAAACTACACTCTCTTTCTTAGTCCAATATGTCAAGTTGTTAGGGCAATCATTGATGGCCAGATTTGCCCTACTCGTGACTTAACTGGAATACAAAGGGTAAGATATTAAGTTAAATTATCGATTTTCACTTTGAGATACTGTATATATATATATATATATTAACTTGAACGATTAGAATAATATCTATGCTATGGTATTTTCAGGGATATATTCAGAATTTGGTGAAGAAGGCTTATGACAATTGGAGTTCCTTGGAAGAAATTGATGGTCCGGTGAATGAGCCAGCACTGCTAACTCAAGGTACTTTATATATGTATTTTTTCTATTTCTAATCGTTGCAACCCGGTGCACTAAGCTCCCGCTATACGCAAGGTCCGGGGAAGGACCGGACTACAAAGGTCTATTGTATGCAATTTTACCCTGCATTTTGCAAGAGATTGTTTCCACGACTTGAACTTGTTACCTCCTGATCATAAGTCAGCAACTTTAAGGCTCATGGTGGGCATATAATATGATATTAAGGTATGAATAAATGATAATATCATATTATATATCCACCATGACAAAAAGTTGCTTTTAATTTAGTGTTGTACTTGCTAAAGATTGTATATAGAAAGAGCTCCTTTTCGAAAAGCTCAAGTTTTTGGAATCAATAGTAACAGTAATGATTTTTTATATGAACAGGAGAAACAGTGGTGGATCAATATCCTAATGTTCTTTATCAGCAGCCGTCAATGCCGCGATCCTATCAACTGAACGCAATTTTAACAGATGCATCAGAACAATTAGTTGAATATAACCATGATTGGATTGTTAGTTCTAACTACATTGGCACGCCTGCTGGTCATAATGGTGGTTTCTGATAAGGAAGAACCGCGTTAATTTTTATTTTTTTTACGCTGTCAGTATAGAGGTTAAATTCTTCATAAGAGAAACACTAAAGGAATGAAATTTATGCATCACGTTCATGTACATAGTGTGTAGGAACAACATTTTGCCCAATATGGGGCTGAAAAATGTTGTAGAAGTCACGCCAACCCCTTCGTAAAAGATGCGTGGTTTGGCAATAGTGGACGTCTGTTTTTCTTTTTCATTTTTGTTTTGACTTCAAATCTGGAAGTTTTATTGTAGCGGTTGTTGATCAATTTACTTGAATGAACAAATGCAATTAGTTATTTGATTATGCAACTATCTATAACTTCTTTATTTTACACCCTTGAACAACTTAATTCTTTGACCCAGAAAAAAAAGAGTTTGACAGAAGTTGCTGGTGAAGTACTTAATTATGTGTTGACTTCCTCGTCTACAACATTTTGTTTAAAAGTTATCCTCCGTTTAAAAGTTATCCTCCATTGTATTATTTGATCGCTCCGTTATACTATTCAATCGAACGAATATATCTCTATCGTCTAATTATTAATCAAATATAACCTTAATAAGACGAAGAGGCTACATGTGGGGCTTCTGATCCATTTGATGCCCTGTTACCCCTAACTCATAACCCGATCCTTCTTACCATTAAAGAACTAAGCTCTCTCTTTCTGTGGGCTAGTGTCAATTGTGATCAAGACAAAGTAGTTTGACGAGACAAACTAGTACATCAATTATTTGCCACCTGCTCTTGATGATGATGGTTTGATTAATTTATTCTCATTTTGGTATCATTGTAATGGCTAAAGTTACAAAGGACATTCTAAGTGGTCTGAGTAAAGGTTATGAATTTGTTTAACAACAACAACAACAACTACCCAGTATATTCCCACCAGGTGGGGTCTGGGGAGGGTAATATGTAGACGAGCCTTACCCCTGCCCGAAAGGGCAGAGTGGCTGTTTCCAATCGACTCTCGGCGTATAGGATAAAAAAGGGAAAGCTGCATTAAGAAAACAAAGGTAAAATTAGAGACACAAGCAAGACAAAACAAAATAACAAAGCATAAGTGCTCCCGCAAAAATAACGTAAATAATTATGAAAGCATAAGCAACATAAATACAGTCGCATGCAATAATAACAAGCAGTAACTACCTTACTAAAACACTAATCACCTATGAGCCTCTAGCCTACAATCTTGATTCTAGACCTCCAGACTCCCCTCTCAAGGGTCATGTCCTCGGTAACCTGCATTCTGGTCATGTCCTGCCTAATCACCTCTCCCCAATGCTTCTTATGCCTCCCTCTCCCTCGCAGACCACCAACAATCTCCAGCCGCTCGCAGCTCCTCACCGGGGCATCGGGGCCCCTCCTCCGAACATGCCCGAACCACCTCAGCCTCGCTTCCCGCATCTTCTCGTCCACCGGGGCCACCCCTACCTTCTGACGAATAACTTCATTCTTGATCTTATCCAGCCTGGTGTGCCCACACATCCACCTAAGCATCCTCATCTCCGCAACCTTCATTCGCTGAACATGCGAGTTCTTCACGGGCCAGCACTCCGCCCCATACAACATCGCAGGTCTAACCACGGCTCTGTAGAATTTCCCCTTGAGTTTGTGTGGAATTTTCTTGTCACACAGGACCCCTGAAGCGAGCCTCCACTTAGACTACCCCGCTCCTATCCGATGGGTGACGTCCCCGTCAATCTCTCCGTCCCCCTGGATCACAGACCCAAGATATCTCACACTGTCCCTCTTGGCGATGGCCTGAGAACCAAGCATCACTTCCCTGCCTACCCCACTCGGCTCGTCGCCAAACTTGCACTCCAGATATTCTGTCTTAGATCTGCTTATTTTGAAACCCTTAGACTCAAGGGTCTGTCTCCACATCTCTAACTCCACTAACACCGGCCCTCGTCTCGTCTATCAATATTATATCATCAGCAAAGAGCATACACCAAGGCACATCCCCTTGGATATGTCGGGTTAGAGCATCCATCACTAAGGCGAACAACAGGGGGCTCAGCGCCGATCCTTGATGGAGCCCCATTACCACAGGAAAATGGTCTGATTCGCCCCCCACCGTCCTAACCCTAGTCTTAGCTCCATTGTACATGTCCTTGATTACTCTGATATAGGCTTCTGGCACACTCTTCGCCTCCAAGCACCTCCATAGCACCGCCCTCGGGACCTTGTCATACGCCTTCTCCAAGTCGATAAGCACCATATGAAGGTCCTTCTTCTTATCCCTGAATTGTTCCGCCATCCGCCTGACTAGGTGAATCGCCTCTGTGGTGGAGCGTCCCGGCATGAAACCGAACTGGTTCCCAGATATAGTCGTCGCCTCCCTCACCAGCGCCTCAATCACCCTCTCCCAAACCTTCATCGTGTGGCTTATTAATTTGATGCCCCTGTAATTGTTGTAGCACTGGATGTCCCCTTTGTTCTTGTACAGGGGCACCACTGTACTCCACCTCCACTCATCCGGCATCCTTTTAGTCCTGAAAATCGCATTGAACAGCCTAGTGAGCCACTCCCCTCCAGCTCTACCCATGCACTTCCAGAACTCCACAGGGATCTCGTCAGGCCCGGTCGCTCGACCCCTACTCATCCTACGCAACGCCCCTAAGACCTCCTCTACCCTAATGCGCCTGCAGTACCCAAGGTCTCTATGGCGCTCTGAATGCCCCAACTCACCTAGCTCTATGCTCCGATCCCCCTCCTCGTTAAGAAGGTCCCGAAAGTACGCCTGCCACCTCTGTTTGACTTGCGATTCCCCCATCAGAACTCTACCATCCTCGTCCTTGATACAACTGACTCGGTCTAGATCACGAGCCTTCCTCTCCCTTACTTTAGCCAACCGGATAACTTCTTATCCCCACCTCTCTCCCCTAGTTCCTCATACATGCGACCGAACGCTGCGTTTTTAGCTTCCGTGACTGCCATCTTAGCTTCTCTTCTCGCCTGCCTGTAGACCAACCTGTTCGCTCTCCGCTCCTCCTCGCTTGTGCTCCCTGCCAACCTAGCGAACGCCGCCTTCTTCACCTCCACTTTTCCTTTGACTACCTCGTTCCACCACCAATCACCCTGATGTCTGCCTGAATATCCCTTGGCTACCCCGAGCACGTCCCGTGCTGCCCCCCTAACCAAGTTCGCCGTCACTGTCCACATAGCGTCCGCTTCCCCGTAACTTCTCCAAGCTCCGCCCTCCACTAACCTCCTTTCCAACTTCTGTGCTTTCTCCTTAGACAAAGCGCCCCATCTAATCCGCGGTTGACCCTGGGCGCCCCTCCGCTTCTTCTTCACCCAGAGATCGACATCCATCACTAGCAGTCTATGAAGAGTTGAAAGAGACTCTCCCCGAATAACCTTGCAGTCCTTGCACAAGCCCCTATTGCTCCTTCGGATGAGGATCTAGTCAATCTGAGTCCTCGCCGCCGAACTCTTGAAGGTGACCAAATGCTCCCCCATATCGCTCCTTCGGATGAGGATGTAGTATGCGAATATTCAACAAGCTAATAGTGCTATAGCTAGCATGAACGGAGAGTTACAGGTTCTTGGAGAGCAGCAAATTTTTGGAACCATTGCTTCCGAACTCGATCTAAGATTCTCCAATTTGTAACCAAAGTTTCTCAACCAAAATTCGAACTAAGCCAGTGATTAATTCAAGGAAGCTCAGGTTGTCTTCTTCGCGGAGTCAACTCTAATTTGTTCGATCTAACTTAACCAAAACTTCACAAAATGCACTCAGATTTTTCCCACAATTTTTGTACAATGATACGAGCAAGACCCAACAAACAATTTGAGCAATAAGAGATGAGGTCAAGAAACCCAGTGCATCTTCTCCACAGATTAGGCCTCAAAAAATTTCGATCAAGTTCTTGTCAAATCAGATCCAAATGCATTCAGATTTTGAATTTAGGTTTTATGAAGCTTTTACAACAGATTTAAAACTCACCCGGTCGAATTGTTTTAAAAACTTCAGATGTTAAATTCTGAACCAAGCTCAAAGTTGAGTCAATGGTGGTCGAAACACCTTTTTTTTTTCTTTTCTCCAGTACAGTTCAATCACGGATTTCAGCTCCCAATAATGATATTCTATAATAATATTCAACGATTTTCAGAAATTTGAACTCAGATTTGCACTTTCAGAAAAGGATTTTGTTTTCTGTTTTTGGAAGTTTTCGAGCAAAGGAATTTGTTCAGTTATTTAGCTGTTGAAAAGGGTCGGGTTATGAGTTTTGGGTATCCGGTGTTGAGCATGGGCAGTAGGTTGGGGCATAAAAATGGATCAGAAGCCCTACACGTGGTTTCTCCGTCAAATTAAGAGTATATTTGATTAATAATTAGACGGTAAGGGTATGTTCGATAGAATAATATAACGGAAGATAATTTTAAATAATATCCAATAGTAAAAGAATATATTTGACTGTTTCCTTTTTTTTTCCTTCTAACACTCACAAGTTTATGAAAGGCGCCTCTCACAAGTAGAGGCGGGCTTACGTGGAAGAGATTTTTTATTTCTTATACCATATATGAAAACCTTATTAAAAAAAATATGTATAGTTTCTAATTTATCCATTCTGTCCACATTTTTTCTACAGTTATTATATCAATCATTAAGTACTAATTAATAGTAACTGAATCTTTCAAATTTGTCGAGCTAAAATTGAGGAACATAATATTCTAAAAAGATTTGGCGTAAATCAGATCAAATCATATTCTTCAAGATATTCCTATTTAGGCGCGCTAAAATTATGGAAGTAAATATTCTTCCAGATATTTTTCACCATAGCCATTAAAAAGCTTGAAAGTTTTGAACTCAAATTTGAGTTTTCAAAAATCATTATTTGTTTGGAATGGGTGTTGTTGAAAATAATCAGGAATATGGTTTGGAGTTTAAAAAGCGGTTAAAACTTCTACAAATCTTATGGAAAAAAAATAATTATGTCAAAAATCATAATTATGCTACAATTGTATGGAAATTGGGATATAAAAATTCAATGTACCCTGTTTGTAGATATTGTAGATTATTTATATTCTAATTGTAGATGCTTTGTTTTCTATTTTCACAAATCAAAAACGACTAAAACTTCTATAAATCTTCTGCAAAAAAAAAATAATTATGTTGAAAATACCAATTATGCTACAATTGAAATGGAAATTGGGATATTAAAAATCAATGTATCCAGTTTGTAGATATTTTGTAGAAAGGTTGTAGATTATTTGTATTCTGATTGTAGATGCATTTCTGTTTTCACAAATCCAAAACGTCTAAAACTTCTACAAAATCTTCTGCAAAAAAATAGTCTAAAATTTATCTATACTTTTTTTTTATAATTTATCTACAATTTCTGCAATATGTCTTCTTCTTCTTCTTCTTCCAATTTCAACTTGAATTTCAGTCAAAACCAAGTCTAATCTTCATCAAAACCCCTCAAAATTGAGATACAAACTCCAAAACATATTCTCAATTATTTTCAACAACACCCAATCAAAACAAATAATATTTTGAAAACCCAAATTTGAGTTCAAAGCTTCAAAGCTTTTTAATGGCTGTTAATGATGGAATTGATGCTCTCTTGTATCTTTGAAGGTTTGTTCTTCTTCAATAAGAAAATTTGAAGCTGAAACTACATGTGTGTATGAACTTTGAAGATTTGACTTCAACTTTGATAAACTTTGCTATTCTTCATTGATGAACTTCAACTGTAGTAAAATGGGGAACTAACTTTGTTGAAGGGTTTCTTCAATTTTCTGTGAATTTAGAGAGAGATTTTGGTTTCAGAAGATGGAAAATGGTAAAAAGAACATGTGTATGGGTAAAACGTTGTTGGGACTGAGGGGTTAGGAGCGAGAAACATGCAGATTCCTTTAATTAAGAAGTAAAAATGTATAATTAATTATACCCTTAATTAATTATGGTATAGAATTGGTAATTTGGTATATTAAGTGTAATTAATTCAAACCTTAAACATTAAGGGTAATAAGGTTTCTTATGTTGCATAGAAATGTAAAAATTCCGATGTGAATTAGGGGTGGCAATTTGAGCCCTAACTCATCTAACCCGCCCAACCCGCCCAGAGATTAATGGGTTGAGTTACAAAAATTTTAGCTCATATGTTAATGTGGCTTAAGCCTAAATTAACCCATTATATTTTATAGCATATTCTGACCCATTAAGCAACCCAAATACAACCCATGAAACTCACCCAATGCAAAAGGTATCTCAAACCAACTTATATAGAAATTTATTTAGTTGCTCCAACTTTTTTAATTTTTTTTTGTATTTTTAATCTTATGTTCTTTTATTTTTCTGTACCATCCACCCTCCCCCCCATACGTCCTCAAAAACAATTTTTTTTTGTATTTTTAATTTTCTATTTTTGTGTGCACCACCTACGTCCCACCCCCTCAAAACCCCCGCCCCTAAAAAATTTTACTTTTTTTTTGTATTTTATATTTTCTTTTTTTTCTACACCATCCATCCCCCACCCTCCCTCCTGCCTCGCAAAACACCCCCTCCCTTCAAAAACAAAAATTTTTACTTTTTTTTATTTTTAATTTTCTTTTCCTGTAGCACCCTCCCCCCCACCCCATCCACCAACCCCCGCCAAAACACCCCTCCCCTCAAAAAAAAATTTTTACTTGCTTTTTCTATCCCCCCAAAAAAAAGTTTCAACTTACACTTTTTAAGATTAAAGACTTTTTTTATGAACATGAGTATGATTCTAAAATATGGGTCAAATTGGGCGGGTTAGGTTATGACACATTATTTAACTCATCTTGACCCTATCTATCTTAGTCCAAGTACACTTTAAGTTAGGTGAGGTAATGACCTATTTATTGAGCAAATCCATTCTGACCCGCTCAAATTCAATCTTATTCGTTCATTTGCCATCCCTATGTGGAATCTAGGGGGTAACTGACACCCGTTAAGATCGGAAAATCCTGTAAATTAAATATAGGTGTATATAGTCTATATAGTTTAATCTATATTTGTTGAATTTAGGTAAACAGCTAATGTGAAGATATGAGTAATTCTTTAATTTGTTTTAGGATTTATATAGGGATGGGTGTTGCTTTGAAGTGGGCCTTGAAGCTAAAGTGTTTGTTCTTTTTCTTATTTTGGATTTTTGTCGTAAAAAGGGATTTTTACATATACATCCCATATACCAAACCTTATAACCACTCATGTTTAAGGTTAGTATTTATTACATTTTAGTATACCATGTTTCAATATATGTACCAAAATTGAATTTTAAGGTTTAATTACCAATCATTTATTAGGGGCTTTATTTGTGGAACAAAATAATATTTCCATATTTTCTTTCCCCATTTTTTTTCTCTTTCTTCCACCAGATTTTTAATATTATTAATTAACCCCACGTTTTTTTTGTTAATTTTTATATTTCTTCCATAAACCGCTAAAATTTCCTAATAAAAACTACACCCCACCCCCCGTGTACTTTCATATACCTTTACCTCTTTCTCTTCTTTTCACTGTTTCTCTCCATTTTCAACTTCTCCATTAACAGCATTCTCTCGCCAAAAATCTTCAAAGTTCTTCAAAGAAAACACATTTTCAGTGAAAAAAAATTTATCCATATTCAAAATGGTGAAAAAACAGAATACCCCCAAACGTCAAAAAATAGGCGAAATTCCATCATTTGATTTGGGTGTTTTAACACCTAAATCTCCAGTAAAAAGACAACAATCTGTACATGTAAGTGGAAAAGAAAGTGTTCCTGCATCGCCGAGACAAATACGAGTTGAAACTCGAACAAAGCACTTGCAGGAGATTGATGCAACCGGTGTTGAAATTGAAGCCGACAAACAACGCAAGCCAAAGGGGAAAAGCATGATGGCGGATGATGATGATTTTGTGGACGATTCACCCAAAGTTCAAAAAACAAAAATATAGAAGGTGTCTCATTCACCCTCAAAGCAAAAAAAGGTGAAACCCTCAAAAACCCACCAAAATTGGTTCAACAACAAGTTTCGGTTAAGGTAAACAACTTTTTATTTATCTACAATGTTTTGTAGTTTAATATTTTTTTGGAAAAAATTAGAAATCAATTCTTTTTTTGTCGTCTAAGTGTTTTTTTTGTAAAAATTTAATGTATTATTGCATGTTAGGGTTGCTTATACAAATTGTAGTTAATTGTTATTATTCGGAGTTAATGTGTAATTGTTTGGCATAATATAGTGTTGAAAAAAATTTGTTATCAATTGTTGGTTTTTGTAGTTTAATGTAGTGTTATGTAATGTTTTATTTGACAATGTCACAGCTGAATCAAAATTGTATATTTTTGTCGTTTTAGTTTTTTAATGTAGTTTAATGCAATGATTATTTGGAACTGTTTTAGTTGACCTAAATTTCATTGATTTAGTATACTGTGGAATCAAATATGTAGCTGTTAACTGTAGTTTGTTGTAGTTGAATGTAGTTTCATGTGTATCTTGTAGCTGTTATACACAGTTATTTGTAGTTTAAATGTAGTTATTTGTAGTTAAATGTAGTGTTCAATAACTGGCTATTGAACAGGGGTTAAATGTAGTCATTTGTAGGCATTTGTCTTTTGATTTCTTCCTGTTTTCTTTCCTCTTCTATGCTCTGTTAAATGTTTATATTGAACAAGTGGTATCCAAAAGCTTCTATTATCTAAACATCTTTAAGTATGTCTTATTATATCCAAATGTAGTCCTTACTGGATACAATTGACTACAGATTTCATTATCTACAATTGTAGTTAATTGTTATTATTCGGAGTTAATGTGTAATTGTTTGGCAGAATATAGTGTTGAAAAAAAATTGTAGTCAATTGTTGGTTTTTGTAGTTTAATGTAGTGTTATGTAATGTTTTATTTGACAATGTCATAGCTGAATCAAAATTGTATATTTTCGTCGTTTTAGTAGTTTAATGTAGTTTAATGCAATGATTATTTGGAACTGTTTTAGTTGACCTAAATTTCATTGATTTAGTAAACTCTAGAATCAAATATGTAGCTGTTAACTGTAGTTGTTGTAGTTG
The DNA here is from genome assembly GCA_034376525.1 of Nicotiana benthamiana. Classification (NCBI taxonomy): domain Eukaryota; kingdom Viridiplantae; phylum Streptophyta; class Magnoliopsida; order Solanales; family Solanaceae; genus Nicotiana; species Nicotiana benthamiana. Next base: position 9,540,239 of record CM067325.1, read on the forward strand.
AATGTAGTTTCATGTGTGTCTTGTAGCTGTTATACACAGTTATTTGTAGTTTAAATGTAGTTATTTGTAGTTAAATCTAGTGTTCAATAACTGGCTATTGAACAGGGGTTAAATGTAGTCATTTGTAAGCATTTGTATTTTGATGTCTTCCTGTTTTCTTTCCTCTTCTATGCTCTGTTAAATGTTTATATTGAACAAGTGGTATCCAAAAGCTTCTATTATCTAAACATCTTTAAGTATGTCTTATTATATCCAAATGTAGTCCTTACTGGATACAATTGACTACATATTTCATTATCTACAATTGTAGTTAATTGTTATTATTCGGAGTTAATGTGTATTTGTTTGGCAGAATATAGTGTTGAAAAAAATTTGTAGTCAATTGTTGGTTTTTGTAGTTTAATGTAGTGTTATGTAATGTTTTATTTGACAATGTCACAGCTGAATCAAATTGTATATTTTTGTCGTTTTAGTAGTTTAATGTAGTTTAATGCAATGATTATTCGGAACTGTTTTAGTTGACCTAAATTTCATTGATTTAGTATACTGTGGAATCAAATATGTAGCTGTTAACTGTAGTTTGTTGTAGTTGAATGTAGTTTCATGTGTATCTTGTAGCTGTTATACACAGTTATTTGTAGTTTAAATGTAGTTATTTGTAGTTAAATGTAGTGTTCAATAACTGGCTATTGAACAGGGGTTAAATGTAGTCATTTGTAGGCATTTGTATTTTGATTTCTTCCTGTTTTCTTTCCTCTTCTATGCTCTGTTAAATGTTTATATTGAATAAGTGGTATCCAAAAGCTTCTATTATCTAAACATCTTTAAGTATGTCTTATTATATCCAAATGTAGTCCTTACTGGATACAATTGACTACAGATTTCATTATCTACAATTGCAGTAACTACAGATTGCATTAACAAAATTTAAAAACAACTGACTACATATAACTACAATTGAATAAAATCTGTATGTAGAGGAACACTAAAGATTGCATTTAAACTACACAATGCATTAGTGTACAGAATCCTATAACTACATTACATTTAACTACATTTGTATATAGGTAAAATGAAATATACAGAATTGAAATACATATACAGAATTGAAATACATATGGGGTGACTGTTTCAATATACAGAAAATGTAGGAAAGATGTAGTTTGTATGTTAAAAATGTATTTTGTGTGTTTAAAATGTAGTTATATGATATGTTACATTATATATTGTAATGCTGAAATCTAGCTTCATTCTAACGACCATTAATGTATTTCTTTTGCAGAATGGACCTTACTATGCACAACATAATGTTGATTATGGTGTGATACGGTTCCATAGCTTGTGCGATGCAACGATACCATCCCAGATAAAGTCTTTATTATCCCCAACACAATTATGTGCTTTCAAGAACACTTGTTTTGGTTATTTACTAGATATGCCCCCTATCTGCATGCAGAACCAATCTATTCATCTTCTGATGAAGTATGAATTATCAAAGTCTACTGGAGACTATTTTTCTGTTCTTCTAAATGGGCAAAAATTGATTTTTACTTTGAGGGATTTTTGTTTGATAACTGGGTTTAACTGTGTTGATAGTTTATCGGACCATGGTTACAATTCTAGTTATGTTAGCCATTTAATGACTAAATACTTCCCTAACAAATCTCGGGTAGAGAAATCGCTTTTGAGAAATGTAGTGACATCCAAATCCTGGACAAATGATTTGGATGCTGTACAGTTGTGTGTCTTGTATATGTTGGAATTCTTTGTTTGTCCTTCTGATAAGGACAATGTTTGTTTGATAGACAAATTTACTTTTTTTCTTATAGAGAGTGGTCATTTTGATTCGTACCCATGGGGTACAAAATCTTTTAAGCAAGTTCTTGAGTCTGTCAGACATCGTCTCAATCCCAACGTCAATTCTTATCTTATACGAGGATGCTCGTTAGCCTTACAAGTGTGGCTGTACGAGTGCTGTTCTTCTGTCAGCACCGAGCTTGCTATACGGTGCTCTGACTCCATTCCCCGTATTTTAAGATGGTCGGCTACAAAAGGACAGATTTTGTTGAATGTTTTTGAAGAAAAATTCATCAAGCCTGAGTGGCTCAAGATATTCTTATTAACCTTTGTGTAATTCTTCAATAACTACTATAGTAACTACATGACATCTACAATTTCTTTTAAATTTACTTCACTGTCTTCATCCTTCTTTCAGTTCTCAAACTTGGTTGCATCCGGGGCCGAGATTGGAGCGCTCAACCTCCCAGTAAACCTTAATTATGAAGATGAAGAGGTTACTCAACCTTCAAAAGTCCCATCTGCTGCTTCTCCGACAGTTCAACATGAAGAGGCTAAATCTTCAAATGATATGGAATCTGTAAGAAGCCAGATGAGGAAGTTGGAACAGAACATTGAGCAGGTACTGTTAGAATTTACAGTTGTGTAGTCATTGTTTAGTACCAATTGAAATCATTCCTTCGACATTGTAGTTTCTTTTTATTTTAGTGTAACAAATCGAATATTCTTACCAACTCACATACATATTTAATTTTTAGGTGGCTAGAAAGTTAGATCAGCTGAGGAATGATGTTTTTGATGAACTCTCAAAACTTCGAGAGTTCATCGATCAATCTTTGAAAAGATTAGTGAATGCTGTCAACAATAGAAATGAATTGGATGAGTCCAAGGTAAGAATTTACATATATTTATTCTAACACTAATAATAGTTATGATAATCTATTCTAACACTAAAACATTACTATCAAAATGTAGTTTGCTGTTACATAAATTGTAGTTCCTGAGCAATACATTTCAATACAATTGAATACACTAAAACTACTGTTTGCATTAATGTACAGTTTTGAACTACAATTTTATGGCTGTTATTTGTAGTTTTGTAGATGTAATTTGTATTTTGTAGCTGGCTCAATGTTTTAATATACAGACTTGAACCACATATGACTTACCTGGCTCACTGTTATTTGTAAGTAACACTATATATAGTTCAAGTCTGTGTATTTCAATTTTGTTATAACCAAATCTAGTTATATGTACTCTAGTTATAAGTCATCACATTTGGTCTAAGTCTGTATTTTAAATGTAGTTATTTGTAGTTAAATGTAGTGTTCAATAACTGGATATTTAACAGGGGTTAATTGTAGTCATTTGTAGGCATTTGTATTTTGATTTCTTCCTGTTTTCTTTCCTCTTCTATGCTCTCTTAAATGTTTATATTGAACAAGTGGTATCCAAAAGCTTCTATTACCTAAATATCTTTAAGTATGTCTTATTATATCTAAATGTTGTCCTTACTGGCTACAATTGACTACAGATTTCATAAACTACAATGCAGTAACTACAGATTGCAGAATTGAATTAAATATTGTGTATGCAGAATTGAATTGAAATAAATATTGTGTATCTGTTATTTGTATTTTGTAGCTGGCTCACTGTTTCACTATACATACTTGAACTTCATATGACTTAGCTGGCTCACTGTTATTTGTAACTAACACTATATAATATTTATGATAATGTATTATAATACCAAAACATTCATCTCACAATGTAGTTTGCTGCTAGTTCAAAAAGATATAACGAACATAATGAAGCAGAGAAAAACAAAGAATTTCAGTTCAGTTTTGGTCCTCAAGTCCGTGCAGGCCCCAGTACAACAGGTATCTAGATAATTCATACATACATATATACTTCCGTCTTGAAATGCTAATAAAAAATAAATTTACCTGTTCAGCTCCTTCTTCTCCTCAACAACTTGAACAACAAGACAATGTTCCACAGTCACCAATTCATGGTGTAACTGTGACTGAAATTGTCGAAGAATGCATTGAAAAAGAAGAGGAGATTGGAGTGATGTGTGGAGGAACTGAAAATAAAGGTGTGACACTGGACGATTTTGAAATTCCAGAAAACCTATCACAAATGGTCATGTATGGTGACCCAATTCAAGTTGATTCAACCCCTCTTCATCAAGGAAGAACAAGGTTACCTGGAAAACATGCACGATCACCATTCACGCCACTCTACAGTAATGAAGGCAGCACGTCTTTTGGGCCAAAATTTTTTACATAAAGCACCCATTCACAAGTCCCATTGGTGAAGATGTTGATCCTCAACTAATAGATAGTTTTACTACCTGGTTATACCATCGAAGTGACAAATCATCTAGGAGGTATGGTGCTTAAATGTCTTATGTTGTATGTATTTGTTTTACTTTTCTTTCTATTGAATTTAGAATTTAAAGTTGTCAATGTTTTTTGTTTTTTGTAGTTGTTTGTTTAATTATAATATTATTACAGGAGGAAGAACTTCTATTCCATGAAGGATAACCATCTCAATCCTTTGTTGGATTTGGGTTGCGAAAAAATAGATAAGAAGGACTGGTTCTACGATGTTCACCCCGGACAGCTAATAAATTGTACAGTAAGTATATGGATTATCATTGCAGTTTTGTCTTTATCTGGTAGTTGGCTCACTGTTATGTAGTTATTGAACACTACAGTTAACTACCAACGACTACATTTAAAATACTGATTGCCTTGATGTGTACAGACTTATAACTAGATTACACATAACTAGAATGGGTTATAAGTAAACTGAAATACACAGACATGAACTACATATTTTTTAGCTCTTATTTGCATCTTGTAGCTGTTATTTTCACTTTTGTAGCTGTCAAACTGTTATACACAGCCATTATTTGTTTTCTTTCATCTTGTATGCTCTATTAATTGTTGATATTGAACAACTGATATCCAATAGCTTATTCTATCTAAACATCTTTAAGTATGTCTTGTTATATGCAAATGTAGTTCTTATTGACTACAAATGACTACAATTGAATACATTTGCATTAACTACAAATTGCATTAAATACAGATTGCTTTAACTACATTTAAAATCAATTCACTATATTTAACTACAATTCACTACAACATGTAGTTTATTGAACACTGTTGACAACATTTTAAAGACAGATTGCCTTAATGTACAGACTTGAACACATATTATAAATGCAACTTTTACTTTTTTCAGCACATCGATGTTATAATGTACTATTTGAGAAAGAAGGGAAAATATGGCCCCAACAATAACTGTAGATTTACAACAACAGACTGTTTGTTCAAGACAAAAGTTGAAAGTATCTATGATAAGTTCTCTTCTGCTCCAATTAATCAAAGGAATTCTGTTGTAAAAGCCGATGACGATATTGGAGAATACATTATGGGCTATCGAATTCTTGCAAATGTAGCATGGGATCTTGTGGATTATGTGGTAATGCCTGTTAACCTTGTAGATAACTTCCATTGGTTGTTGTTAGTGTTTGACATAAAGGACCGGCAACTGTATGTGTATGATTCATTGGTGAGGGCAAAGCGTAACAAAACAGTTCAAGCTTTGGCTGAAAAATTTTCAACAATTATTCCTCTTTATTTGTCATGCACTGGTTTCTACGGTAAACGCAAGGACATTGACTTCAAGACTACAAGTCATACGTAGAGAAGCCAGTTACGGACCCTCTAGACATACAATGGATGGTTGCCGAGATTCCACAACAAAAGGAAGGCTCACTGTAAAAAACTAAACTCCCTTTCTATGTGTTTAATTAAAATTTATTTGTTTTTTGGTATTTAATGAAAATTACTCATAATCTGCAGGGATTGCGGTGTATTTGTGGCTGCATTTGCGGAATATATTAGCAATGGTGATTTGTCTATACCAAAGGAGGATCTTAATGATATTAACAAACACCGTAGACGCTATGGAGCTCTGTTGTGGGACTACGCCACAAAGAAGCTAAATGATGGTTCAATCAGTGAGAGCGAGGTTACAGGCAGGCTTGCAAGGAGGAGGGGTCCACCGCCAAAAAATGAGAGAACTAAAGTGGAGCGAAAGAGGAAATAGTGTGTACTGTTGCAATGAACTTTAATTGTAACCCACAATGTTTCATGGATACTAAACAACTTTGTAGTTAGTGGAGAATTATGTCAGTTTGGTTGTACTGAACAATTGCTTTGGAAAAATAACCTTAAGTTTGCATTTCTGTTTGCCATTTTTCTGAGATTCATCTGTGCATTTAGTTGCACTGTATGTTCACTTTTGTTGTGAGATTGTTTTTATTCTGATTACAACTCTGATCTCCCATTTCAGTTTACAACATATTTGTTTCAGAAATGCAAACTAAATGAACAATTGCTTCATGAATACATTAGACATTATCATGCCAGTGCTTGCATTATCCAACTTCTTGGATTGGAATCCAAGGTGTTCTTACAGGTCTGAATTAAAAACTATCAAATAAAATTTGAAGCCAGTTAAATCTATTCGACGATTTAGAATTGCCTCAATACAGATGTTAACTCTATTGATAATGATAACATTATTAAAGGAAACTACAATTATCTACAATTCCATATCATGCTCCCTCTTCTCCTCAAGGCAATATGTATTGTAAATGTAGTCATTTGGTTGTAATGAACAATAGCTTCATGAATACATTAGACATTATTAATGTAGAGACTACAATTACATACAATTACATATAACTACACATTTATTCTGCATATAACTACAATTACATAACTACAAATTGTTGGAAGTCCAACGCTACATGCACTGTTGCAGTACATTTGCACAATATATGTTTTCAGATAAACATGATGATGTTTCTTACTTAGATATCATGAAAATGAACTACAATGTTTTTTCTTTATCTACAACATTCTGTCTTTATCTATTATGTCGATAACACATTTAGAATCACTTAAAGTACATTATAACAACAATCTGCAAACAGTTTACATTACTCAAGTATATTAGTAAACTTCTTTATTATCGTCAAAAACGTATTACAGTTACATATTAAATTCCGATAATCTGGGATAACTACCATTTATTTTGAATAACTATTGTAGCTACATTATATTCATGCCTTTTTCGGCGCATTCTTGCAACTTCTTTTGTTATGCCCTTCACCTCCACAATTGCCACATGACACCTTGTACTTCTTTGAGTTTATTTCATCACATTTTTTATATCTTTCCTTGTGAGGTCTTCCTGGCTGCCTTTTATCTCCAGCAGGTGGCTTTATTACATCATCCAAAATATGTTGTGGAACATCCCATTTTGCTTTATCAGGAAGAGGATTAACTGGCAATTCATATGTAAGTAGTGGGCTCTTAGTTGTGTAATACGGTGAGCAATAGTTGTCCGGCCTTTCATTCCTATGCCTTAATGATGCCAAAGCATGTGCACATGGAAGTACATCAAGTTGGAATTGTCCACAACTACATTTCTTATTTTCTAAACATACAATGTACCGCTTCACGCCATCTAACACAGTGTGTATATGATCGGTTGAAGCTCTCACCTACAATTCAAGAACAAAAAGAAAATAATAAGGTGTCAATAAGTTAACTATGTTAGCAACAATCAGTTAACTACAAATCAGCTACAAATAAACGGCATAAAACATTAACTACATTTAACTACAATCGTCTACATTTTTAAAACTCTCTGGAAATAATTCATAAAACATTAACTACATTTTACTACAATCGTCTACATTTTAAAACTCTCTGGAAACAACATTTTCATCTACTACTTTTTTTGTTTTTTTTTTCATGCACCAAACAATAATATATTACCTTTAGTTTCTGGGATAATGTATTGTTATCTTCCAATTCTTTGTTGAATTTGTGCCCAAGTAATGTGAAAGTACCCTTTGCCATCAATAACTTGTCTTGTGTCCAACGTTCTATAATAGTCCTCATATACTCCAATAGATCAAATATTGGCAGCTCTCTTGCCTCTTTTGTAACAGCGTTCAACGACTCTGCAATGTTTGATGTCATAGTAAAAGTTCTATTTGCCGTTGCATGTACTCTTGACCATCTATGATAGCCAATATCATGTAGGTAAGACGAAACACGTGGGTCTACCTCCTGAATCTTCATCATTCTTTCATTGAAATCATCCAGAGTATATGATCGTGCTGTAGCAAAGTACAATTCATGTAATTGTAGATGTGCCTTCTTGAATTTTGACCTTATATTTGTCCATATATGCCACATGCAAAAGTAGTGTGCCATTCCAGGATAGACTACGGATGTTGCCTTCGATATACTCTCATGCCTGTCTGAGACAACACACATAGAAGGTCTTTCACCATATGCCTCCTTGAACTGTTCAAAGAACCACCTCCAAGACGCGTCGTTCTCAGAATCAACAACAGCATATGCCAAGGGAAAAATAGAACCTACAATTTGTAGACATAACTTGAGATTAACTATTAAATACAAATATATATGGATAATTTAGGCAATTTAAAATACATTGATTTATACAAATTAACTACATTGTAACTACAACATTATTACATCTGCTACCTGCTGGATCCATGGTGCTTGCTGTCAGCATAATACCCCTGTATGATGATTTTAAGAATGTCCCATCAACCACTACTACCGGCCTACAATATTTCCAACCATTTATTGATGTAGAAAGAGCAACAAATGCATACAATAAGCAATCATCTGCTGCCTTCTTCAATTTATCAACAGAACCGGGATAATTCTTCTCAAGAATATAAAAATATTTTGGTAATCTGTTGTACGAGTCACACGGATTCCCTCGCAGAAACCGTAATGCTTTTTCCTTTGCTCTCCATGCTTTCATGTAGCTTAGGTTAACTCAATGTTCGGATAACATGTCAGTTTGTATGTCCTTTGGCGTGTAAACAATCTTAGGATCACAAAACTTTGGAACGACAATGCTACCAACTACTGTTGCAGTACACTTGCGCTTTATGAATGTTTCGTCCATTCGGCAACATGTGTGTTGTCGGCTAAAACTTCTTATCTTGAACAATGATGAATCATGAATAGATGTTGCCTTGAAGTGCCATTTGCAGTTCTCCGCAACACATACAAGCCAGTAGCTACAAAAAAATCCAATTTTCAATCATTTTTATTAAATACTACAATGAACTACAATTGACTACATTTAACTACAACTAACTACAAATACCGACAAACTGGTTTTCCGTAACTACATTTGACTACAAACAACTACAATTGACTACAATGAACTACAATTGACTACAGTTAACTACAATTAACTACAATTGACTACATTAACTACAATTGTATACAACTGCATAAATAAAAATAATACTTTAATTTTGAAACAAAACAACTAACTACAAACCTTCTACAACTTGACCTTTTAACTCTGAACTGGAACTTCTGCATAACTGCGTAATTCTTCGTTGCAGCAACAATCGTCTTCTTGTCCTGGTACACTTGACCTTCTTCAATACATGTTTGAGAAGGTTCAATTATTATTTCACTTTGATATTCCTCAATAGCTGGTGAAGATGGAATTTCTAATAACCTTAATGATCCTGAAGAACCTGCAGACAATACATTCACATTGTATATTCATTATAGATAATTTGCGTCAAATTGTAGTTGATTAGAGAACAAAAAATCTATGAATTCGGTTTCGACGCAAACTTACCTATACTGATGGGGTGTTCATTGGTGATTGCCAATTCCATATTGAAATCTCTTATGCTAATACATAACGGATACGAACCTAAGTTATTCTCTTTTTTCGTTTCCATATATACACGAACGCCCATATCGTTTCTAATCTGTAACGGAGGACAATTATCATTCACAATGTATTTTATTTCTACAACTTTATCAGATGTATCAATCGATAATTGTTCTGCAATTGTAGATTGGAGAATTCCGTAGCTTGCAGTTTCATCAACCAAAATGGCGTCAACTTCAAAATCTCTTAAACTGCCATAGTTATCCCAATATCCATTACATTTAAGCATTATCGGAATTTTTGACATTGTAGAATCTCCTTACTGCCAGTCACGGAAGAACTACAAAATATGAAAAAATAAGAGAGAATCTGGAGGAATTAGGCTATCACTGAATAACAAGAAAATCTGATTTTGAATGGAGGAATGAGAGTAGTCAATTTCCAAACAGTTTTGTCGAATATTAAATGGAGGAATGAGAGTACTCAATTTCGAAACAGTTTTGACGAATTTCGGTTTGGAGGAATGACAGTAATCAATTTCGAAACTGTTTTGTCAAAAAAATCCAATGGATCTTCCGTTTAGAGGACATAATCTGTTTAGTTTAGAGGAGATATTTGGAGCATTTAATATGTTACCTTATATGATTTGGCATTTATTTGGTAGAAAATCAAACATTAATTATCATTCAAAACTGATTGGCGTTACTGTAGGTGTCTAATTTATTAAGATTCTGTTTTAGCCTTAATTGTCTAGTGTTAATTTAGGATGGAAAATCAGCAAATATCTTGTTTGGTACATATTATGTAACAAAAACATGAGATATGAGGGTAATAAACAAACAATGCACAATAATGGTAGTAAGGTTTGGTATATAGGATGTATAGGTAAAAATCCCTTTAAAATTTACTCTTGCATTCTCGATAAGTTTTATTAGTAATTACGATCTCTGTATAGCTATGTGATAGCATGAGTTGTATAAGTAACCAGTATTGACAAGGTAAATTTTTTGCTTTTTTGTTTTCTCAAGCTAAAGTACTATATTCTAGGGAAACCTTTCTATTGCTTGATTGTAACCTTTAAATAAGGCAATATGCACTGTGCCTAAACAAGCTAGTTGGATGGTCCGGAAGATCATTGAAGGCACTGTGCTATTGCAACAACACTAAGTGTCGCATAAACCTGATTGCACTATAAGAATGCTCTATCTACAACAGATTGGAGAGACACCTAGAGTCCTTGGAAGAACTTAACAATGCAGAATACTGCTCGACCTAAAGCAATCTTCAACCTGTGGCTGCTATCACAAGATAGACTACCTACCAAAGATAGGTTGATTAAATGGAGCCTGAATGTGGAAGACACTTGTGTTATGTGTCAAGTAACTGTGGAAACCAGAGATCACTTATTCCTGGACTGCACCTTTGCATCCCAGCTGAGATATCACACATTGCAATGGATTGGAGCTAAATAACCTACTGGACAGAACTGGTCTCAATTTGTCCACTGGTTCATTGAGCAGGCTAAAGGGAAATCTCCTCGAGCTCATATAGTCAAAATGACCTTGACAGAAATGTTCTATGTCCTATGGCTGGAAAGGAATGCAAGAATATTTGGAAACATCTTCTGTAACAATGACAAACTCCTTAGATGCATTGCTTACACTTGTAATGTTAGAGCTCCTCCTAGACTAAGAGTACACCTTCAGCATTACTTACTATAATGCTGAACTTTTGGACAGTATAGGTTAGTCATTTTGCTTATTTTTTGATAGGCAGCTGAGTATAAAGCTGCGCTATGGATTTGTATGACAACCACTTTGGTGATTAATACAAAGTTTAATTACCAAAAAAGAAAATATGCACCTTAAATTAGGGTTTGTAATGTAAATGAAATAATAAATGGGGCAAAATACAAATTGGTCGGTCGGTCGAAAATAATTATGTATAAAACTGTGTGTAATATACATATATACAAAAAATATATCTTTACCGCTATTATTTTAGGAGTGATAAAAAATATACATTTTGCTAATAAGTTCACCTAAAAATGTACATTTCTCTAACAATATGAAAGCTGCTTAGAGGTAACTAGGGCTGGCAAAATGACTAATAGAAAACAGTTAACCACTCATATTATTCACAGAAAAATAAGTTAGATAATAAACTTTATAAAAACGGGTCAAATATGGATAAGAACCATATTATTTATTTAGAAAATTGATAACCAATGAGTAACTAATGGATAACCAATGAGTTTAATTTTTATATTTGTAAAGCCTCAAATTGGGGATTCCACAAGTGAGAGACTAAGAATTCTCCCAAAAGTGATCATATACAAGAAGTCATGGATAATATGGGTAATCCATATTATCTACCGATTAACACGTTTTTTATCCGTATTAAATATGGGTCAAATCAGATAATTTATTAATTTTTTCATTACTTATTTTTGAACCGAACCATATCCGACATGCTGAAATATTAGAACGTGAGGTTCTCTCCATCTAATTCAGCATTTTCCTTTTTGTTTGTCAAATTTTCTTTGTAGGGTCTTTTTAATTTAAAAAAACTTTTTTTTTGGGTGCTGGTGTCTTAACAATATTAATGCTGCCGACCACAGCTACAGTACTCGTTTTCATACTTTATACTCCAACAAGAAGTGACGCCCGCACGTATGCATGGTGTACATTCGAATTAATTTATTATTAGTCGAATCAATTATTTGTTATCGTTTTATCGATTTTGATTTTAAAATTTTTTTTATTGAGTTATTGATTTGAATTTAGATTTTGTTCTCTTTGATTATTAATTTATCGATAAAATATTAAAAAATACTAAAAAAACAAATATACCCTTATTTTATAATACACATTCTTTAACCTTAAATCCCTCATCCTACTCTAATCATCGATATAATCACCACCAATCCAGCTTATCTCCACCACCTTCCTCACGCCATTGTTCCAGCTTATCTCTACTGATCTCACTATCACTGATATGCACCTAGACTTGTCAACCGGGCCGGATTGACCCGGGACCGAACCGGTAAAATCCGGGACCAGACCGGACCGGTAGGTAGGGGCCGGGCTGGGCTGGGTTCAAAGGGGGTAGGGGGTTGGTCCGTTAAGAAATTTTTGTTTCGGAACCGGCCCGGTATGGTATACAGTACCGTGAACCGGTACGGACCGGACCGGTTCAACGGTAATATTTTTTTTAGATTTTTTTTTATTTTTGAATTGGTGGGGCCCGCATTTCCGCGGCAACTGCTACAGATCTGTTGGCCAACGGACAATTTTGCTAAAATGGCCATTTTTCAATTTTTTTCTATTTATTAAATTACAATATTAAACCTTCTTAAAATCTATAAATACCCCTCATCTCTTCTTCATTTCTTCACTCAAAATTCTTATCTCAATCTCAATTCTCAAATTATCAATCTATCTCTTCCCTTCAATTTGCAAGATTACATATTTTATTTGTTACTCTTTTCCCGAATTTAAGTTATCGCAATTTGTCATTCGGAATTTGAAGCATGAAGTTCAAAATTGAAATACTTGCTTGACGTTTGTTCGTGGTAACACCGGATTTGCGTAATTAAGTGCTCAATTTATTGTCGAATTCGGTGTACTCCCGCCAACTCTTTCTCTTATTTAATATTTTAATTGCATATTTGATTTTAGCTTATATTTAAATTTTTACAATATGTTTAATGCTGCTAAAAGAGCGTGTAGAAAAGTTACTGATAGAGGTGGAAGTAAAAAAAGAGGTAGTCCTGTAGCTTCTGGTAGTAATAGTAATGACCCAATAACACATGTTTCTGAATCGCCTAATTTGCAAGATGTAGAGATTGATTATGAACAATTACAAGAAGATTTTGGAATAGAAGATAATGAAATTGGAATAGAAGATGAGATACCACCTACACCTAGTAGTGGAAATGTTGGTAGTATTGGAGTTGGAGTTGCTAGTGCTACAAGGGATAGAAGACCACCAGTGGCTCCAACTTCTACTCGTAATAAAAGAAGTCCGATTTGAATTTTTTTTGAAATAATAGAAGCTACTGATAGAGTTAAGTGCAAACTTTGTAATGAAACTTTTAAACATTTGACCGGAGGTAATTTAGGGGGAACTGGGACACTTACTAGACATATGACAGCTATCCATCCCATAGAATGGGGAATTAATGGGTATGGAAGTCAAACAACTATTAACTCTATTACTGGAGGTCTATTAAAATATGATAAAATGAGGGATCGGGAGGAACTAGCAAAAATGATTACTTTGGGTTGTTTACCTTTTTATTTTGCTTCTTCATAGTATCTTATTATGTATATTCAAAGGATTTATAATCCTTTATTTAAAGGTATCCCTAGAAGTATTTGTAGAGCAGATATATTTAGACTTCATGGACAATATCAATACATACGTTATTTGTTTAGTCACCTTCCTTCTAGAATATGTCTAACTTCTGATATTGGTCATGCTGTTAATGGAAATGATTATTTGACAATTACATGCCATTGGATAGATGATAATACTTGTATGCAAAAATGTATTATCGCTTTTAAATATGATAAAGATCAGAGTCATACTGCTATGTTTATAAGTAGTATAATTGTTGACGTTGTTGAATTTTATAATCTAAACATAAAAGTTTTGTGTATGTCTTTTGATAATGCTTCAAACAATAATGCTGCAGTTTCAATTTTAAAATTGCATTTGCAACCACCTCTTGATAATATTTTTCATGTTAGGTGTGCATGTCATGTTTATAATTTAATTGTTAAAAGTGGCCTTGATTTATTTTCAGTTGAGATTACTCATGTTAGAAGAGCAGTTGGTGTTATTCAGGAAAATAATAGACAATATAGAATAAAAGAATTTAAGACTAAGTGTATCCAGTATAACCTTACACCTAGATTCATGCCAGACGAAGTTGTTACTAGATGGAATTATACATATATATTTTTAAAATGTTGCTACAAATATAGATTTCCTATAACTGAAGTTGCTAATGCACATTGTACTGATCCTAGGCTTATGTTAACAAGTGATACTTGGGATGTCATTAATGATGTTGTTAAATTTTTACATAAATTTTATACTGCTACTGTTGTGTTTTCTGGCGCATATTACCCAACTGTTACTATGGCTTTAGTACATAGAGCTGAAATTTCTTTGCTACTATATGAATTTAAGAAGAAAGAAAAATATATGGATGTTGTTGAAAAAATGCAAGCGAAATTCAAAAAATATTTCTTTCCAATTCCTCCAATTTACTTAATTGGTGCAGTTTTAAATCCTTCTATTAAAATGTCTGATTGTCACCAATTAATGAATGCTTTATATACTTATATGGAGATTGGAGAATCTGAAACCCCAAATTTATATGATTCTATAAATAAAGTAAATGAATATTTACAACAACTATATAATTATTATGCAAATGAATGTGATAATATTGCTCGTGCTTGTGACAATGTTAATCCCGCTATGCAATGTAGCAGTTCTTCTAATGTGGATGATGAAGGCCTTGATTGTTTTAATATTTTTTCTACATTTTCTAACACTCAAACCAGTAGCAGGAATATTGATGAGCTTCAATTCTACTTGCAGAAGCAAAAGGAGCCTCGCACAAAGGACTTCTCACCGTTGGGATGGTGGCATGAAAATGCAAAGCAATTTCCTGTTCTTTTCGCTATGGCTCGTGACGTGCTGAATGTGCCAATTTCTACGGTTGCATCGGAGAGTGCATTTATCCAAGCAAGACAACAACTTGGAGACACCTGCCACTCATTGGGAAGCAATGCTTTGGAAGTTTTAGTATGTTTCAGAGATTAGATTAGATCGGAACGAAGAAATCAAGGAAAGGAAGATGTTGATAGCCCAAAAGACGAAGAACTTGGAGATATATTAACCCATGGAAACCCATCGGAGTTTAACTCCCCAGAAGAAGGTCAATCGGTTCATATTGATTATGATGAACTTGCTAAGGCGATGCAAATCATTTGAAATTACTACTTCACTAGTTTACGTGTTAGAAAAAATGTAAACGTTTATTTTCTACTTATTAATTTGAAATTGAGAAATAAAGTAACACTTGCAATAAGTGCAATTTTTCCCCATCTTACTTGTATTCATCCAATGATTACAAAGTATTAATATAATTATAATTTAATAGTTATACTTAATTTCAAAAAAAGTTAAAAATATACTAAACCCGGCCCGTTCAACCCGTAACCCATATGGTTCAATTTTAACCCGAACCAACCCAGCCCTTAAAAATCCGGTACTGCTCAACCCGGCCCAGACCGGACCGGACCTCGAACGGGTCGAAAAAATCCGACCCGACCCGGATCGGTTGAACCGTTAAACACCTTTATATGCACCACTCTTTTTCATAAATATAAAAAATTTTACTACTTTTTTCTTTTAACGGCCAAAAGTATCCTCGCATGAATATATGTTTACAGTCAAAATACATATCATAGACGGAAAGGAAAGATAATTAAAAGTAATGTGATTCAAGTCATAAAATAAAACAAAAAGGGGAATAGATTTGCATTTCCCACATGTCCCTCACGTGGGGTAAAGCAAATTAAAGGAGAAATAGGAAATTGTTAAGAATAGAATTCTAATTAGAGTGAATGTCTATCTTGTAGAGAGTTTTACTTTGAGGCTAAGTTATTTTTCCTCCTATAAATAGAGGGGTCTTACCCCATTGTAAACCAACCCAAAATTCAATAAGAATTTTCTCTCTCTTTCTCTGCAATATTGTTCTTGTTCTTTTATTGTTTTATAAAACGTTATCAGCACGAAGCTCTACTATCTCAAGAATCTCTTTGAGAAAATTAAGGTATTTTTTCTCCTCCTAATTTTGTTTTAATTATGTCTGACATTATGAAAAGAAAGTTCGTTGCCCTTGAAATTTCGGGCAAGAACTACATGACATGGGTGTTGGATGCTGAAATCCATTTGGATGCAATGGGTCTTGGAGACACCATTAAAGACAGAAATAATGCATCCACTCAAGACTGTGCTAAGGCCTTGATTTTCTTGCGCCATCACCTTGATGAAGGTTTGAAAATTGAATATCTCACAGTCAAAGATCCACTTATCTTGTGGAATGGCTAAAAGGAGAGATATGACAACTTAAAGTTGGTCACTCTGCCACAAGCACGATATGATTGGGCTCATCTGAGGCTCCAAGACTTTAAGTCTGTTTCTGAATATAATTCTGCAATGTTTAGAATTACTTCTAAATTGAAACTCTGTGGAGATACTATAACTGATTATGATATGCTTGAGAAAAAAACGTTTACAATGTTTCATGCCTCCAATATGGTTCTGCAACAACAGTACAAAGAGAAAGGTTTCAAAAAGTACTCTGAGCTGATTTCTCTTCTCCTTGTGGCTGAGCGAAACAATGACCTGCTCATGAGAAATCACGAAAATTGACCCACTGGGTCTACACCATTGCCTGAAGTAGATAAGGTGTATTCCCATTATGCTAAGCATGGAAAAGGCTATGGCTTTAATCATGGTCGTGGTCGTGGTCGGGGTCATGGCCGTGGACATGGACAAGGAAGAAATTTTCCTGGTGTTAGTCACCCCCCAAAGAGATATAACCACCAAAAGCGGAAATGAAATTATAAGAATCCAAAAGCAAATAGTTCAGAAACTATATGTTATCGTTGCGGTGGAAAAGGGCACTGGGCAAAAATTTGCTGTGTAAGCATCTCTAAAGAGTAAAGGCCCTGAAACCAATTTTGTCTCTGACAATAATTTTGACATCACCCACTTGGATGTGGCAGACTTCTTTGAGCACCCTGAGGGGAAAAGATCACTTGATCGGTGATGGTTCCATGGTTAAAGAAGATTGAGCAGTTTGATATTTTTATTTTTACTTATTCGTAGTAGTTAATGAATAAACAATTATCATAGTTTACATAAGTTATCTATTATTGTGATATGGTTCAAATTTTATATAACTTTAGATTACACATTCATCTTATGCTTTATATGTAATGATTTTTCAGTAAGTTAATCGATTAACATAACAGATAATCGATTAACCAATATATTATATTAAACTGGACCTTTTCCGCAAGGCATGTTAGTCGACTATCCGATTTAGTTAATCGACTAACCTAATGACCGTTACCTAAGTTAATCGATTATCACTTTAGTTAATTGATTAACCTTATGTCCGTTGCCTATTCATCGACTAGTTTTTTTTAAACGTAGAAACAGGTTAGTCGATTATCTATTTGGTTAATCGACTAACCTCAGCAGATTTTGAAAATATTGTTTAATTATTAAGCAACAAATACAAGAGTATTAAAAGGAGAATAACTATGATAACAGATATTTCATTATGTTGAATCATAGACTTAAATTTGATATTTTTCGTATATTTCTTTTGTATGTCAAACCATGGGAAGCAAATATGGATATCTCACAAAGCAAACTTGGATCAACGTCCAATTGTAAAAATATTTGTTTAATTGATTCATGTACCACACATACGATATTCAAAGAGAAAAAATATTCTCTCATTTAAGTATGTGTGAAGCAGATGTTACTACAATTTCTGGTAGTAGTAAATTGATTGAAGGCTCCGGAAGAGCAACTATAACTCTGTCTGATGGAACAATATTTATCATAGAGAATGCAATGTTCTCTTCCAAGTCCAAGAGGAACTTGTTGAGTTTTACAGATATCCGTCAAAATGGATATCATATTGAGACAATAGATGAGAATAATCTTGAATACCTCATCATTACAAAGAATATCTCTGGCCAAAAGAGGGTTATTGAGAAGTTCCCATCTTTATCTTGTGGCTTGTATTGGACAAAAATTAGTGCAATTGAGGCACATTCCACAGTAAACCAAAAGGTTACTGATTCCAATACTTTTGTACTTTGGCATGATCGATTGGGACATCCTGGATCAATTATGATGAGACGGATTATAGAAAACTCATATGGGCATCCATTAAAGAATTTAAAGATTCTTTTAAATAATGAATTTTCTTGCACTTCTTGTTATCAAGGCAAGTTAATTATTAGACCATCACCAACAAAGGTTGGAACTGAGTCACCTACGTTTTTGGAACGTATACAAGGAGATATTTGTGGACCTATTCACCCACCTAGTGGGTCCTTTAGATATTTTATGGTCTTAATAGATGCATCATCTAGATGGTCTCATGTGTGCCTATTGTCATCACGCAACCTTGCGTTTGAAAAATTAATGGCACAAATAATTCAATTACGAGCACAATTTCCTGATAATCCAATTAAGTCTATTAGACTAGATAATGCTGCTGAGTTTTCATCCCTAGCATTTAATGATTATTGCTTATCAATTGGGATAAAAGTGGAACATCCTGTAGCTCATGTTCACACTCAAAATGGTCTTGCAGAATCTTTAATTAAACGTCTGCAGTTGATTGCAAGACCATTACTCATGAAAACGAGGTTGCCCACTTCGGTTTGGGGTCACGCCATTTTGCATGCAGCAATGCTAGTTCGTCTCAGACCGACGAATTATCAAAAATATTCCTCGTTGCAATTAGTTTTGGGTCATGAACCTAATATATCCCATTTAAGAATTTTTGGATGCGCAGTATATGTGCCTGTAGCACCGCCATACCGCACCAAAATGGGTCCGCAAAGAAGGTTAGGAATATATGTTGGGTTTGAATCGCCCTCCATTATTCGCTACCTCGAAACATTGACAGGGGATTTGTTCACTGCACGATTTGCAGACTGTCGATTCGATGAGACACTTTTTCCAAAATTAGGGGGAGAAATTGGTGAAACCAAACGGGAAATTTTGTGGAAAAATCCATCATTATCTCATCTTGATCCACATACCTCTATTTGTGAAAAAGAGGTACAAAATATTATCCATTTGCGAAGAATAACAAATCAAATGCCTGACGCGTTCACGGACTTGAAAAGGATAACAAAATCTCACATCCCCGCAGAGAATGTTCCAATCCGTATTGATGTCCCTATTGGACAATCTTCTAGTGTCATATCTAATGAGTCGAAAGCACGCCTAAAACGTGGCAGGCCATTAGGTTCCAAAGATCGAAATCCTAGAAAAAGGAAAGCAAATGACCAAAATGACACTACGAAAGAATCTCATGAGGAAATTCACGTACTAAATTCTGAGATTCATGAAGAATCCATTGAGCCCGAGACTCAGGAAAATAAGGAACTATCAATAAATCCAATCGATATTGAGACAAATTTTAATCGAGTGGACATAGTGGTGGATTATGTCTTCGCATATAATGTTGCATCTAGCATTATGCAAGAAAGTGAGGATCTTGATCCTCAATCTGTTGGAGAATGTCGACAAAGACTTGATTGGCCAAAATGGCAAGAAGCAATCCAATCAGAATTGAATTCACTTGCAAAACGTGAAGTTTTTGGGCCTATAGATGAAACACCTAATGGTGTTAAGCCTGTTGGCTATAGATGGGTCTTTGTACGCAAGAGAAATGAGAAAAACAAGGTACAAAGATATAAGGCACGCCTTGTTGCACAAGGATTTTCTCAAAGGCCTAGTGTCGATTATGAAGAGACATATTCACCCGTAATGGATGCCATAACTTTCCGTTATCTTATTAGTTTTGCTGTCCTTGAAAAGCTTGACATGCATTTAATGGATGTGGTTACTGCCTATCTTTATGGCTCACTTGATAATGAGATATACATGAAAATTCCCGATGGATTCAAAATGCCAAACACTCATAATTCAAAGTCCCGGGAAATGTTTTCAATCAAATTGCAAAGATCTTTGTATGGTCTAAAGCAATCAGGACGAATGTGGTATAATCGTCTTAATGAGTATTTATTAAAGGAAGGCTATATAAATGATGCCATTTGCCCGTGTGTTTTTATAAAGAAAACAACATCGGAATTTGTTGTACTTGCCGTATATGTCGATGACATAAACATTATTGGAACTCCCATAGAACTCCAAAAGGCAATTGATTATTTAAAGAAGGAATTCGAGATGAAAGATCTCGGAAAGACAAAATTATGTCTTGGTTTGTAAATTGAATATTTGGCAAACGAAATTTTTGTTCATCAATCTGCCTATATAGAAAAGGTATTGAAACGGTTTTACATGGATGGAGCATATCCTTTAAGTACTCCGATGGTTGTTCGATCACTTGATGTGAATAAGGATCCATTCCGACCGCAAGAAAAGAATGAAGAGCTACTTGGTCTTGAAGTACCATATCTTAGTGCAATTGGCGCACTAATGTATCTTGCAAATACTACAAGGCCTGACATGTTTTCAGTTAATGTCTTAGCAAGATATAGCTCTGCTCCCACAAGGAGACATTGGAATGGAATCAAACATATATTGCGGTATCTAAAAGGGACTACCGATATGAGCTTATTTTATAGCAATAATTGCAGTCCTGATCTTGTTGGTTATGCTGATGCTGGATATTTATCTGACCCACACAAGGCTCGATCTCATACTGAGATAATCGTTATTCATGAAGCAAGTCGAGAGTGTGTGTGGTTGAGGTCTATAATACATCATATTCGAGACAAATGTGTTTTGAAATGTGACAAACTACCCACGATTTTGTATGAAGACAATGCAGCATGCATAGCCCAATTGAAGGGAGGATTCATAAAAGGAGATAGAACAAATCATATTTCACCAAAGTTATTTTTCACACATGATCTTCAAAAGAATGGTGATATCAGTGTGCAACAGATTCGTTCAAGTGATAATATGGCTGATTTGTTCACAAAATCTCTACCAACGTCAACCTTCAAGAAGCTGGTACACAAGATTGGAATGCAAAGGCTCAAGGATGTGAATTGATGCTCTTTTCAGGGGGAGTTAATGCGCGTTGCACTCTTTTTCCCTTACAAGGTTTTGTCCCATTGGGTTTTCCTTGCAAGGTTTTTAACGAGGCAACAAAAAATGCATTTTGTTAGATATGTGTACTCTTTTTCCGTTTCTAGAATTTTTTTTCCCCATTGGGTTTTATTTTAGTTAAGGTTTTAACGAGGCACATTATCTTTGGACATCCAAGGGGGAGTGTTATGAAATATTAGATTATGGTGGTTGTCCATAACTCCTATAACACCCACTACTTTTATCCATTATCTCCATAACTCCCACTACTCCAATACTTATGGTTGTAACTCCCACACCTCCATGATCTCCCCCATGATCTTCCTCCATGATCTCAAAAGCTTAATGACATATTTATGGAATTTTTTTAGTATACCTCTATGTAGTACTATAAATAGAGGATGAGAAATCATTTTGTAATATACTTGGATACATAGAAGAAATATATTCTCTTCTCTATTTCTTTTTACTTTATTGTCTATCTTTTTGTTTATTACTTTGAGCTAAGTTTTGTAACATAAATAATATATATTATCGGTTATTTGTATAAAAATCCCGTATTTTTTGAGCTAGGTGAGGAAGGCCCAATAAGGTATATCCAGGATCCAATTGAGGCTGCTGTCTATTCCAGAAGGCATTTGTGGCGAAACTTGTATTACAAGGTAGGATTTGTCCAGTGATGAACATGAACATCTGTATGTAGGCAGCTAATATATTTAATCAAGTAAACTTGAGTTGTTAAGATAAGTAATTAGACCGAAGATAAGTAATTAATTAGACTGCGTCAATTTTTTATGCACACCTTTTGTTTGATTCTCTCTGCTTAGACTAGCCGATTTCGTATTGTCATTCTCCTCTTATTTCTTCAATACGATAAATTATAATGCCAAAATATCTATTTTCTAGAAACCAGATTCTAGCACCTTTTTTTTGTCATCTTGGAATTAAAAAATTTGTCAACGTTGGTGAACAGTCCCGAGGCCATTATACGTATATAGTTAGGAGTTGAGCAATATACATCATAGTGTAAAGATTTTTTACACGTCATTCGAAGAATATTTATAGGTAAAAAGATTTGATAGTATAAAAATTTCCTTTAATGACAATATATATAACTTAAACTCATTTAGTTATTAATAACCGAAACATTAAAAGAACGTTTTTTTTACGTAATCGTGCAAAAACTTTAACTGCACTCACTAGAAGAACTTCCAATAGTTACATTCATCTTTGCATTATCTTCTCAAAGATTTGCTTGCCTTGGTTTTGTAATTTGTCCATTGCATGTCGTTCAAGATGTTCAAGTTGTTGATTATTTTAATTTGAAATGCAAACGGAATTATATTTCTTCAATTGCATTTTTATTTAGTTGAAGGTGAGCCTTTGAAATAATATTAAAGTTGATGTCCCTATTGGACAATCTTCTAGTGTCATATCTAATGAGCCGAAAGCACGCCTAAAACGTGGCAGGCCATTAGGTTCCAAAGATCGAAATCCTAGAAAAAGGAAAGTAAATGATCAAAATGACACTACGAAAGAATCTCATGAGGAAATTCACGATTTAATAAATTCTGAGATTCATGAAGAATCCATTGAGCCCGAGACTCAGGAAAATAAGGAACTATCAATAAATCCAATCGATATTGAGACAAATTTTAATCGAGTGGATATAGTGGTGGATTATGTCTTTGCATATAATGTTGCATCTAGCATTATGCAAGAAAGTGAGGATCTTGAACCTCAATCTGTTGGAGAATGTCGACAAAGACTTGATTGGCCAAAATGGCAAGAAGCAATCCAATCAGAATTAAATTCACTTGCAAAACGTGAAGTTTTTGGGCCTATAGTTGAAACACCTAATGGTGTTAAGCCTGTTGCCTATAGATGGGTCTTTGTACGCAAGAGAAATGAGAAAAATAAGGTACAAAGATATAAGGCACGCCTTGTTGCACAAGGATTTTCTCAAAGGCCTGGTGTCGATTATGAAGAGACATATTCACCCGTAATGAATGCTATAACTTTCCGTTATCTCATTAGTTTTGCTGTCCTTGAAAAGCTTGACATGCATTTAATGAATGTGGTTACTGCCTATCTTTATGGCTCACTATATAATGAGATATACATGAAAATTCCCGATGGATTCAAAATGCCAAACACTCATAATTCAAAGTCCCGGGAAATGTTTTCAATCAAATTGCAAAGATCTTTGTATGGTCTAAAGCAATCAGGACGAATGTGGTATAATCGTCTTAGTGAGTATTTATTAAAGGAAGGCTATATAAATGATGCCATTTGCCCATGTGTTTTTATAAAGAAAACAACATCGGAATTTGTTGTACTTGCCGTATATGTCGATGACATAAACCTTATTGGAACTTCCATAGAACTCCAAAAGGCAATTGATTATTTAAAGAAGGAAGTCGAGATGAAAGATCTCGGAAAGACAAAATTATGTCTTGGTTTGCAAATTGAATATTTGGCAAACGGAATTTTTGTTCATCAATCTGCCTATATAGAAAAGGTATTGAAACGGTTTTACATGGATGGAGCATATCCTTTAAGTACACCGATGGTTGTTCGATCACTTGATGTGAATAAGGATCCATTCCGACCGCAAGAAAAGAATGAAGAGCTACTTGGTCCTGAAGTACCATATCTTAGTGCAATTGGTCCACTAATGTATCTTGCAAATACTACAAGGCCTGACATAACTTTTTCAATTAATGTCTTAGCAAGATATAGCTCTGCTCCCACAAAGAGACATTGGAATGGAATCAAACATATATTGCGGTATCTAAAAGGGACTACCGGTATGGGCTTATTTTATAGCAATAATTGCAGTCCTGATCTTGTTGGTTATGTTGATGCTGGATATTTATCTTACCCACACAAGGCTCGATCTCAAACAGGTTATGTGTTTATCTGTGGAGGCACTGCCATATCTTGGCGATCGACTAAGCAATCAATTGTGGCTACTTCATCTAATCATGCTGAGATAATCGCTATTCATGAAGCAAGTCGAGAGTGTGTGTGGTTGAGGTCTATAATACATCATATTCAAGACAAATGTGGTTTGAAATGTGACAAACTACCCACGATTTTGTATGAAGACAATGCAGCATGCATAGCCCAATTGAAGGGAGGATTCATAAAAGGAGACAGAACAAAGCATATTTCACCAAAGTTATTTTTCACACATGATCTTCAAAAGAATGGCGATATCAATGTGCAACAGATTCGTTCAAGTGATAATATGGCTGATTTGTTCACAAAATCTCTACCAACGTCAACCCTCAAGAAGCTGGTACACAAGATTGGGATGCGAAGGCTCAAGGATGTGAATTGATGCTCTTTTCAGGGGGAGTTAATGCGCATTGCACTCTTTTTCCCTTACAAGGTTTTGTCCCACTGGGTTTTCCTTGCAAGGTTTTTAACGAGGCAACCAATAGGCGCATTACTAAATATGTGTACTCTTTTTCCTTTTCTAGAATTTTTTTTCCCATTGGATTTTATTTTAGTTATGGTGTTTAATGAGGCACATTACTTATTGAGTAGACATTCAAGGGGGAGTGTTAAGAATAGAATTCTAATTAGAGTGAATGTCTATCTTGTAGAGAGTTTTACTTTGAGGCTAAGTTATTTTTCCTCATATAAATAGAGGGGTCTTACCCCATTGTAAACCAACCCAAAATTCAATAAGAATTTTCTCTCTCTTTCTCTGCAATATTGCTCTTGTTCTTTTATTGTTTTATAACAAAATAATTGGTAATAAGTTTGTGCTGTATAAATAGGAATTGTTATTAATTTACAAGTGGGTAGCACCGGATAATTATTTTAGACCTGATAGGCACTATGCGTTATTTCCTCTATTTAAAATATCAAATGTGTTCCATAATGGAAACAAGAGAACAAGAAAAGCATAGTGTGACTAAAAACGTTTTTCTTTTAGTTTACAAATTTAAAGTGAAAGGTATAATCGTCATTAAACGCTATGTTCCTAATGTTCATAACATTGTGGGTGTGTTTTGTACGAAGAAAAATATTTCTTAATTTTTTTATATTTAATTTGTTTTAAATATTTTGTAAAATATTTTCTTTATCAATTTATTTTTTTAATTGGAGAAAAATATTTTCCTTATCAAGAGAATAAAAATATTTTTCAAAGCTCCTTCTCAACCTTCTCCATCCCACCCCGCTGAAAAAAAATTTCTTTTTTCAAAATTTTAGTTTTTTCGTTACCACCCACACTACTATCCCTTCATCCCCCCCCCCCCTCCCCCGCCCCCTAAATTTTTTTACTTTTTCTTTTGTAATTGAAATTTCTATTTTTTTTTACTCTCCACCCTCCCCTCACCCCCCAAAAAAAAATTAAATATATTTTTCAGTTTTAATTTTATTATTTATCGATTTAAAGGCTTAAAATTTTATAAGTTCCAAAATTATGAGTACGGAGGTTTATGTGTTTGGAAGTTTACGGGTTTAGAAATTATAAAGTTTATGGGTTCAAAATTTTGCGATTTTGAAGATTTAGCGGTTCGAAAGTTTATGAAATTTGTGTATCCGGAAGGTTGTTGGTTTGCAAATTTATGGTTTTATATTTATTATATCTAAATTATTTATGAATACTCTTGAGAATTTATTTTCCTTAATTGGTATACCAAACACCAGAAAATAAATAAGATTACTACTTGTTTTTCAAGAAAATATTTTATTGAAAATATTTTTCAGGAAAAATATTTTTCGTTATACCAAACAAATCCTATATCAATTCCTATACTATAAAGGGTGACTTGCAGCTGTACCCTATTTTTATGCCACCTTTTAACCTATAGCATGTTTTTAAAAAGTATTGATTACGTAAACAACTAACAAAAAATCCGTAATCATATGATCATTGTACCCCTTCCAAAACGTATAAAAGTTCGTCTCACCTCCGTATTCCCATATTCAAAATTCAGATCTCCTATGTATCTCTTCCATCAATCCATCTCTCCGTAGATCGCGTATCGCATTCAAATTCTATATTCAAATTCAAATTCAAATACATTGTATGTATTTTTTGAATTATATGTTTTCTGATTGATTGATTGAAGTTGTTTGAGCAACTTCACTGATATGCTGAATTTGCAATTCTAAATGTATATGACGATAAGTTATGACATTCTAAGATGAATTTATTTAGTTAATGAGCTTCCAAATAACACAACGAAAAAGAAATTATATTAAAACAAATATTATATAATTGTTTTAAAACTTCAGCATAGTTGTTGAAATTTTTTTTATTAATAATTAAACGCTGAAGTTTTCCTCGTAAACTGGGTAAAAAAAATATAACATAAATTAAAATTTCATACTGCATCAAAAAACTTCGGTATAGGTTCTTAAGTGTTTTAGTTATTACTTAAAAACTGCAGCAGCAGTAGCTGAAGTTTTCCTCACACTGGCTAAATTAAAATTTCATACTGCATCAAAAAATTTCGGCATAGTTGCTTAGGGTTTTTAGTTATTACTTAAAAACTTCAGTAGGAGGAGCTGAAATTTTCCTCCTACACTGGCTAAATTTAAAATTCATAATGCATAACTGGCCGTTTTGATCCTTTGGAACAACTCGATGAATTTAGTAGATCGTTTTAGGAGGCCCTAATGACTATAGATCGAACCTATCCAATTTTTACCATCATACAAAAACTTCAGCACTTACTTACCATCATACAAAAACTTCAGCCCAATGTGCTGAAGTTTCTTAGTTCATTTTTAAGAACTTCAACATTTAATAAGATGAAGTTTTCTGTGCAGGATTGATTAATTATGTCATACATCTTTTACCAAAAAAACTTCAACAGAAGATGCCTAAGTGATTTAGTTTATTTATAAAAACTTTAGCACAAACAACCTAAAAATTCTTCTGTTCCCTTTCCTAATAATTTCCACTAAACATGAATCTGCAGGATAAGTTTGATTTACATTATTATAACTTTCAATGGAAGTTGGACTACTGATTTTAAATACTTGGATCATGATACAAAACTTGTTCTACTTAATAAGGACATATCATTCAATATTTTTCTGGAGAAAATTAGTAAAGTTGCAAATGTTAATTCAACCAGATATGCATTAAAAGTATGGTTTGATATTAAACTAAATACAAGCAAAGGAATGCGAGTAACTTCAGATGTAGAACTCCGTACGTGTATACATTTGCTTACAACTGATTCAGCCTACAAGAATTGCCATTTCCTCATTGAAAAAATACAACCTTCACAATCTCTTGCATATGCGATAGATTCAGAACCTATTGCCGACTATCAACATGAACTAGGACAGTCAATAATGGAGGTAGACAACGAGCAACAATCTTTTAACATTACAGCTGCTTCAGAATATATAGTGTTGCAATAATTACCCCCTCCTCTAATAAATTCATACTAGTTTGTCGATGACCAAGAAGAAGAATGACACCTAATAATGCAAATTGACAACTAACACACAATCCAAAAAAGATTTTTGTTACCTTCTGCAATGATAAGCAACAATGAAGATGAATTAAACATGGAGCTTATACCGATAACATCGGATAGAATTGAAGAAATTACTGAAAGTTCTTGTGCTCATTAGAAATCAAGAAAAAGGCTGAGGACAAAGTAGAAAGAATCTCCACCATGTAAATACTTAGGCACGATGAGTTGCCTGAAGAAGTAAGAGTTGGATCCATCTTTGAGAACAAACAAAACATGACTAAATTTTTCTGCAGCTTGGAGATAAACTAAAAAGTTGAATTCATTGTTGTTAGATCATGTTATAAGAGATACGAGCTAAAATGCATCATGGACAAATGTTGTTGGAAAATACGTGCTGCCAGAATAAAAAATTCTATATTGTTCAGGGTGATAAAATATCATAACATTCATGAATGCTCGGTTAATGCAAGAAAATCCGATTAGAAGCACGCTACATCAAATTTTATAAGTGAACAAATTATAGAACATGTTCGAGACAAAAAGATAGAGGTACACCAGCCTTTGTGGAAAATGAAATGAAAAAGAAATTTGGAATTGACATTGGTTATCACAAGGCATGGCGTGCCATTCAAAAAGCTGTTGCTTGCATAAGGGGAACACCTAAAGAGAATTACCAGATTCTTCCTTCATACCTACACATGATGGTGGCCAAAAACCTAAGAACGTACACAAGCATAAAAAGAGATGCGCAGAATAGGTAAGCAAAACAATACTAACCATCAACCTGAAGATACTATTTAAAAAACTTCACACCTTATGATTTATCTTTTTTGTGTTTTAATATACATATTTGATTACATATTTTTTGCTCCTGCGACTTCAGTAGCTGGTTGGTCCTACTGTAGACCTGTTATTGCAGAGATGCAACGTTTTTGAAGTCAAAATATCACGGTCTTCTATTTGTTGTTGTATCAAAGGATGCAAATAATCAAATCTTTCCTCTATGTTTTGGTATAGCATATTCAGAAAATAATGAGACATACATTTGGTTCTTCGGGAAAATGAGAAAAGCAATTCAAGTCCGTCATGAACTGGTTTTCTTGTCAGATAGAAACCAATCTACCGCAAATGGTATTAGAAAAGTTTTTCCTGAAACTCATCATGGTATATGTTGAAACACGTTCTCAAGTCGCTAAAACTAAACGTGTGTTCATTTCTGTAGGTTTTGATAAATGACAAACCAACGCGCATGGAACACTGACATATGCGAAAGTCCAAGAACATGAGAAACAAGGAGCAAGATCAAGAATATCAACAAAGTTATAAATGAGTCACTTTATAGTGTGATCTTGATCCGACAACTTATTCAAGTCTTGGCTTCTCTCGTAAAATCATTTTCATGAATCATTGAGTTAAACCAAAATGATTTTCAAACATTTTCATTTTAGCCAAAATGATTTTCAAACATGTTTTTCAAATCTGAACATAAATAATCGATTCTGATTAAGACAGTGTTAACCGGATTTTCAAAGCAACGAAATAATCGATTATGTCTCTTCTAATAATCGATTATGTTGAGGAAGTGTATAATCGGATTTTCAAAGCAACGAAATAATCGATTATGTCTTTTAGGTAATCGATTATGTTAAGACAATTGCCAAAACGCTGAAATATAATCGATTATACACAAGGCTATAATCGATTATGCTTGCACATAATCTGTTTCCGACTTTTTAACGTTAACTGATAATCGATTATGTAACTTGAATAATCGATTATTATGCTTAAAATACGCATATGATTTTTGAACGATCTGCAGATAATCGATTATGCAGATCATATAATCGATTATGCAAGCACAAAATCAGCAATTAGTGATTGGCAATTAAGCAACGGTCTTGGTGACTTTGAGCACTATAAATACACCTCAAAATCACTCTTTTAAGTACAATAACTGATTACATTCTTGCTTAAGCTTACTTACTCTCATATCAATCATTTTATATTCATTTCATAGCTTTTTGAGAGCCAAACTCTTGACTAAGTTGTTGTGTTCTTGAGCGTATTGTTTTTACTCATATCTACTCTATAAAGAGAGTCTTGTCTTGAGTGCTAAGTGTTTGTACACACTTGAAGGGATAGTCTAATCCCTTGTTGTAAGAAGGAAAGGTAGTTCCTTGGTTTGAAGTCTTGAGGTGCGGTATCCTCGAGCAGGTTGAAGTCTTGTAGAGTGTATATCTACGAGCAAGTGTAACGGTTTGTTAGGCACCCGTAAGCTTAACGAAGTTAGTGTAAAACTCGAGAGAGTCTCTCGGGGACTGAACTAACCACACGTTGTGGTGAACCAGGATAAACTTGGTGTGTTCTCTCCTTACTTCTTTTTTACCGCACTTATTTTACTCCTGCAATTTTAATTCCGCAAATTTACATTGTTTTTTATTATAACGCTATTCACCCTCCCCCCCCCTCTAGCGTTAAGCGTATATTCTAACAATTGGTATCAGAGCCATACTCTCTGAAAGACTTAACAGTTTGAGAGAAACTTTCCATGGCTTCTACTCGTAGTGTTTATGCAGGACTAGGTAAAGGACAATGCTTCACAAGGCCACCACTATTCGATGGCACAAACTATACTTATTGGAAGGAAAGGATGAGAATATTTATTCAATCAAATAATTTTCTACTATGGAAAATTATCAAGAATGGAGAGCAAATTCCAACCAAAAAGGTAGAAAATGAAATGGTGCCAAAATCAGAAGATGAGTATGATGCAGGCGATATTAGAAAGGTGGAGAACAACGCAAAAGCCATCAACATGATGTACTGTGCTGTAAATCCTGATGATTATCGGAAAATCTCATGCTGCACCACGGCTAAGCAAATGTGGGATAAATTGGAAATTACCTACGAAGGTACGGACCAGGTAGGAGAAGCTAAAATAGATTTTCTAACCCATGAATATGAACTTTTTCATATGAAGGAAAACGAGAAAATAGATGATATGTTCGAACGGTTTTCAAAAATCGTTAATGATCTTCATGCTCTTAAGAAGACTTTCACGGATAGGGAACTTGTCCGTAAAATTCTTCGAAGTCTCACTCCGGAATGGCGCTCCAAAGCGACGCTATTCAAGAGTCAATCGGCATTACAAATGTCACAATCGACGGGCTTAGAGGTAATCTCAAAACCTATGAATCTACTATTCTTAACCCTCCTTTGGATGATCAAAGGAAACGAAGAATCGCCCTTAAAGCAAGCATGGCTCAACCTCAAAATGATGAGGATTCAAGCGACGACGATAACGAGTTCAGACTCGTTATTAAGAAATTTCACAAGTTCATGCAAAAGAAGTATGAACGAAAAGGTAAGCAACAAGGAGACCAATTGAAGTGCTATGGATGCGAAGAAATCGGGCATATCAAATCAAATTGTCCAAATACCAAAAAGGAGAAGAAAACATTCAAGAAACAAAGAGCATACATCTCTTGGGGAGGCGACTCCGGAGACGAATCAAGTGATGGAGAAGGAAATGAGACCGCAAACTTGTGTCTTATGGCACACGAAGAAACTCAAAATGAGGTATGTACTTCTTCTAAGAACTATTTTACTTTAGAAGAAATGCAAGATGCATTTGATGAGTTGTATAAAGAGTTTATTAGCGCTTCTAAATCTATAAAAGATTTAAGAAAACAATTTTCTTCAAAAGAAAAGGATTTTGAAAAACTTACTCTTGAAAATGAGAAATTAAAAGAGGAAAACAAGTTTTATGGCAAAAGAAGCGCCGATAAACCCAAAAGCTCAAATAAGGATTGTACTTCGTGCAAATCTCTAAAGGAAGAAGTAGAAAGTCTTAGAATCACTTTGCACAAATTCAATTCTTCACACAAAAATCTCAATGAAGTGCTTGTAAATTTGAAATCCACTAAGCACGGTATAGGCTTTAAACACGAGCCAAAAGAAAAAGTTGAGTCCATTCCTAAACCACCTAAGACTCAACTTAGGAAAAATAAAATAAATGTCAACACTCAACCTAGAAATTTTAATCCTAGAATTGCAACTCATCCTAGAACAAATGCTAGAAGAAATAGTGGCATGTATAGACCACCTAGATAAGATTTTCGAAAACCACATCAAAACTATATTCCTAAAAATAGAGTGAATAAATTTAGACCTCCAAATTATTATCATCCTAGAAGAATGCACAATCCGAATGTCATTTGTCATTATTGCAATAAAATTGGACATATTTCTCCCGCATGCTTCACTAGACATAGACATTTCACTGCAGGACAATCACACCAATATGTTGCACCTAACGCACAAGGACCCAAATTGGCTTGGGTACCAAATCTCATTAATTTGTTTTGTAGGTGTGTTTGAAGGGATCAAGTGTATTTTGGTACCTTGATAGTGGATGCTCCAAACATATGACCGGGGATGCATTAAAATTCCTTCAACTAAAACCCACGGAAAGAGGAAATGTTATTTTTGGACACAATAACAAAGGAAAGATTATCGGCATTGGATCGGTTGGTAAGGACGAATCCTCCTCCATTAAGCATATTTTGCTAGTTAAAGGTCTTAAACATAATCTCTTGAGCATAAGTCAATTATGTGACAAGGGAAATCTTGTATTGTTTGACTCCGAAGAATGCTTAGTAATCCGTCGTAGTGATTTCAAAATTATTCTTCGCGGTATTAGAATGGATAATATCTATATGGTTGATCTTGAAAATTCTTCATCAAGTTTTGTAAATTGCCTTATGAGTAAAGAAGACGACATGTGGTTATGGCATCGTAGAGTAGCTCATGTAAATATGAATCTTTTAAACAAACTAGTTTCACAAGATTTAGTAATTGGTCTTCCAAACATGAAATTTGAAAAAGATTCTATTTGTGATTCATGTCAAAAAGGGAAACAAACAAAGGCTTCTTTTAAATCCAAAAATGTTGTTTCAACCACTAGACCTTTACAACCTCTACACATGGACCTTTTCGGACCTTCTAGAATTAAAAGTCATGGTGGTAATCTTTATGCTTTTGTTATTGTTGATGACTATTCTAGATTTACATGGACGTTATTTCTTGCTCATAAAAGTAATGCATTTCATGCTTTTAAAAGTTTTCTTATACGTGTTCAAAATGAAAAGAACACAACCATCACTTCCATAAGAAGTGATCATGGGGGAGAGTTTGATCATAACATCTTCGCGGATTTTTGTGACGAACTCGGTATTGAACATACCTTTTCGGCTCCACGTACACCACAACAAAATGGAGTGGTAGAACGTAAAAATCGATGTCTCGAAGAGATGGCTAGAACCATGCTCGATGAGGCCGAAATTCCCAAATATTTTTGGACGGATGCCGTGAGTACCGCAAGCTATGTTTTAAACAGAGCTTTCATTAGACCGATACTCATGAAAACTCCCTATGAACTCTACAAGGGAAGGAAACCTAATCTTTCCCATCTTAGAGTCTTCGGTTGTAAATGTTTTATTCACAACAACGAAAAAGATAACTTGGGAAAATTTGACGCGAAATCTGATGAAGGAATTTTTCTTGGTTACTCATCGCGTAGCAAAGCATATAGAGTTTTCAATAATCGAACCAAAACTGTTGAGGAATCTCCTCATGTAGTATTTTGTGAAAATGATGCTCGCTTGGCGAGAAAGGATTCTTGTGTTGATATTGCAGATGCTTTAAAGAAAATCAATCTTCAAGACGAGGTACAAAAAGAGGATCCAAAGGAAGTTCAAGATGAAGTCATGGAACAACCTTCGGAAGAAGTACCACCACAAGAAGAAGAATCGATGATGCCTAAGGCTTGGAGGACGTCTAAAGACCACCCTCTTGACAAGGTAATTGGCAACATTGAGAAAGGGGTAAGTACACGAAATCTTCTTAAAGACACCGTAGGACATATGGCTTTTGTTTCACAAATAGAACCTAAAACCATTTCTGAAGCAATTGGGGATGAGCATTGGACCTTGGCAATGCAAGAGGAGCTTAACCAATTCAAACGTAATGATGTTTGGGAATTGGTGCCAAGACCCAATAATCACACCATAATTGGCACGAAATGGGTTTTTCGAAATAAATTAGATGAAAATGGTATAATCACTAGAAATAAAGCTAGGCTAGTTGCTAAGGGATATAATCAAGAAGAAGGCATTGATTATGAAGAAACATATGCACCCGTTGCACGCCTAGAAGCCATTCGTTTATTACTTGCTTTTTCATCATCTATGAATTTCAAATTATTTCAAATGGATGTCAAAAGTGCCTTCCTCAATGGGTTTATTCAAGAGGAAGTGTACGTTGAACAACCCCCGGGCTTTGAAGACTTTAAATCTCCCGATCATGTCTTCAAGCTTAAGAAAGCGCTATATGGACTTAAACAAGCTCCTCGAGCTTGGTACGAGCGCTTAAGCAAATTTCTTTTGGACAATGAGTTCGAAAGGGGGAAAGTTAACACTACACTGTTTATCAAAAATAAAAACAATGACATTCTATTAGTTCAAATTTATGTCGATGATATTATTTTTGGTGCTACTAATGATTTTTTATGCGAGGAATTTTCTAAGTTAATGACTAGCGAATTCGAAATGTCAATGATGGGTGAGCTAAACTTCTTCTTGGGGCTGCAAGTGAAACAAATGAAAGAGGGAACTTTCATTTGCCAATCCAAATATTACAAGGAGTTGCTAAATCGTTTTGAAATGAGCAACGCTAAAGAAATGGCCACCCCAATGAGTACATCCGACCATCTTGACAAAGATGAGAAAGGTAAGGAAGTAGACATCAAGAAGTATCGAGGTATGATCGGATCTCTTCTCTATCTTACTGCTAGTAGACCGGAAATCATGTTTAGCGTGTGTTTATGCGCGAGATATCAATTATGTCCGAAGGAGTCACACTTAACTGCGGTAAAATTGATTATGAAGTATCTTGTTGGAACAATAAATGTGGGACTATGGTATCCCAAAGATTCTTCATGCCAACTTGTTGGCTATTCCGATTCCGATTTTGCGGGTTGCAAATTGGACCGCAAGAGCACTAGTGGCACTTGCCATTTGCTCGGTAGCTCCTTAGTTTCTTGGTTTAGCAAGAAACAAGTTAGTGTTGCGTTATCCACAACCGAGGCTGAATATATAGCCGCGGGGAGTTGTTGTGCTCAAATCCTTTGGATGAAGCAACAACTCTCGGATTATGGTCTTAGTATTGATCATGTTCCTCTTCGATGTGACAATACTAGCGCCATAAGCTTGACGAAGAATCCTATTCTTCACTCAAGAACGAAACACATAGAAATTAGACATCACTTTATAAGAGATCACGTTCTCAAGGGCGATGTCGAAATTGAATTTGTTGAAACCAAAAATCAATTGGCCGACATCTTCACAAAGCCTTTAGAGAAAGAGTCCTTTTTCTGCATTCGTAGTGAACTCGGAATTCTTGACTCCACGATGATCTAATTTATGCATTGCATTTTTTTTAAACAATTACTAACTTGAGCGTCGGAGGCGCCTAATTCTTTTTTGCAGGTATCGCCCCAAAGACAGGGGGAATTTTCGGGCACTGGTAACAAATAATCGATTATTGACTCAGAACAGTCGATTATTTCTAACATCTCGGTTTGCAGGAATTTGGCAATAATCAATTATCATATATTGCTAATCGATTAAGTTGAGACTCAGTGTCACAGGTTTTATAATAATCGATTATTTAGAACTGCATAATCGATTACCTTATATCGTCTCGGCTTTTCGTCACTTCACTGGACTGAAATAATCGATTATCTTATTAACCAAAATCGATTATTCCCCGAGCCCGGATCCTCAGAATACTTACTGTCTTCAAATAATCGATTATCTCCTATCGCATAATCGATTTCTTCTCTGACTACAATTTAAAATAATGGAAATAATCGATTATTCAGCCTCCATAATCGATTACCAACGGTCAGTATTCAAATTTTTTACCGTTCATGACCGTTTGGCTTCATAAATCTGAAGCTTTTTTGCTCCATCAATGCCTCACTTCTTCAATTCTATAAATAGATGTTTTCATCCTTCAAATTTCTCACTTCATACTTCACTCTTAGCTTCAAACAATCTTCCAAAGCCTTCAAACTTTTGAAACAACTCCTATTTCTTCATACTAATGGCGAGCAAGCACTCTAAACGCTCTCGTTCCGGCAAACAAATTGCCTCCTCTTCCGCCGCTCCTCCACCCGTTTTCAACTATAAAGACGGCTCTTATTTGCGTTTTGATACTCAACCCGAACTTCTTCGTTTCATTGAAAAATTTGAGAGTCGAGAAATCCTTCCGCCTCGTTTCTCAACTACTAGATATCTTCGAAATAGTGCACCCCCATCAACAGAAAATATTCTTATACAAAGCAAACTCATTGACTTTCTATATCTTCAAACTCCTTACATTCACCCCACTCTAATCCGTGCCTTCTATTCAAATCTACAGAAGGACGAAGATGGTGACCTCGTCTCTAGCATAAATGGAGTTCCAATTTTTGTAAATGAGGAAAACTTGCAACTCCTCACTAACCTTCCCCGAAATGGTGAAGACATCTCTCTCTACACTAGAGAAGCAGGCGCTTTATTTGATGAACAACTTCTTTTCCACCAAATTGGTATTGGCGACTGTCCGGAGAATCGTCGCCCAACTATTACGCACATGCGCCCAGAATATCGTCTAATATTTTATTTCATCACCCGAGTTCTCAAACCCCGAAAATTCAATCATACAACTCTCTCTCATGAGGATTCAAAACTCTTACATGCAATTATCACCGGGTCTAGCATCAATTGGTGCAAGTTCGTCATGACTCATATGTATGATGCAATTGGGGACGATAAGCCACTCCCATATGCTTTTCTCATCATGGCTATTTTTGAAGCCTCCGGTATCGACACCTCCGTCGGTCCACACAAAGAGGCAACAAAGCATTGGGAAATTCAAGAATCTTCATTTCCCAATATTGGTGAAAATCCTCCTCCTCCTCCTACTCAAATACGTCGTCCTCAAGCTCCTACTCTTCAAACCATTTCGGACCAACTTGCTTCTTTGTCAACCTCAGTGGCTCGTATTGATCAAAACGTCACTCGTTTGACTTATGAGCTTCATGGGTACTTTGATCATGTCAACTATTCATATGCCCAAATTGTTCTTCCGGATGGAGTGCCGGATGCCGAGCCGGATATTAACGATGACAATGAATAAAAAATTTTATGTATCGTTTGAATTATATTCTGTCTATTTCTTGCTTTCTCATGTATGTTTAATATTTCTTAATAAAAGTTCAATATTTTTGCTAATGTCAAAAGGGGGAAGGAAAAGGGCTATGCACACTAATACATTTTGGCATAAATTGAGGGGGAACTCATAAATTGAGGGGGAACTTATACTTACTTATCTTATGCATATCCCGATATTGGTTTGCCATTATCAAAAAGGGGGAAATTATTGAAACACGTTCTCAAGTCGCTAAAACTAAACGTGTGTTCATTTCTGTAGGTTTTGATAAATGACAAACCGACGCGCATGGAACACTGACATATGCCAAAGTCCAAGAACATGAGAAACAAGGAGAAAGATCAAGAATATCAACAAAGTTATAAATGAGTCACTTTATAGTGTGATCTTGATCCGACAACTTATTCAAGTCTTGGCTTCTCTCGTAAAATCATTTTCATGCATCATTGAGTTAAACCAAAATGATTTTCAAACATTTTCATTTTAGCCAAAATGATTTTCAAACATGTTTTTCAAATCTGAACATAAATAATCGATTCTGATTAAGACAGTGTTAACCGGATTTTCAAAGCAACGAAATAATCGATTATGTCTCTTCTAATAATCGATTATGTTGAGGCAGTGTATAACCGGATTTTCAAAGCAACGAAATAATCGATTATGTCTTTTAGGTAATCGATTATGTTAAGACAATTGCCAAAACACTGAAATATAATCGATAATACACAAGGCTATTCGATTATGCTTGCACAGAATCTGTTTCCGATTTTTTAACGTTAACTGATAATCGATTATGTAACTTGAATAATCGATTATTATGCTTAAAATTCGCATGTGATTTTTGAACGATCTGCAGATAATCGATTATGCAGACCATATAATCGATTATGCAAGCACAAAATCAGCAATTAGTGATTGGTAATTAAGCAACGGTCTTGGTGACTTTGAGCACTATAAATACACCTCAAAATCACTCTTTTAAGTTCAACAACTGATTACATTCTTGCTTAAGCTTACATACTCTCATATCAATCATTTTATATTCATTTCATAGCTTTTTGAGAGCCAAACTCTTGACTAAGTTGTTGTGTTCTTGAGCGTATTGTTTTTACTCATATCTACTCTATAAAGAGAGTCTTGTCTTGAGTGCTAAGTGTTTGTACACACTTGAAGGGATAGTCTAATCCCTTGTTGTAGGAAGGAAAGGTAGTTCCTTGGTTTGAAGTCTTGAGGTGCGGTATCGTCGAGCAGGTTGAAGTCTTGTAGAGTGTATATCTACGAGCAAGTGTAACGGTTTGTTAGGCACCCGTAAGCTTAACGAAGTTAGTGTAAAACTCGAGAGAGTCTCTCGGGGACTGAACTAACCACACGTTGTGGTGAACCAGGATAAACTTGGTGTGTTCTCTCCTTACTTCTTTATTTACCGCACTTATTTTACTCCTGCAATTTTAATTCCGCAAATTTACATTGTTTTTTATTATAACATATTCACCCCCCTCTAGCGTTAAGCGTATATTCTAACAGTATATGCATGTGTCACTTTGAGAAAAATTTGAAGCAAAGGCCACAGTAATAAATCTTTTTCAAAGTCCTGCAAGGTTATACAAACGTGAAGATTTTAATCAGCTAATGTTCCAACTCAAAAGTATTGACAAGAAAACGTACAATTACATAATGGAAAAGGCTCCTGAGAGATGGGCTCGATCGTGGTTCCAACGGCAATGTTATGACATGTTAACATCTAACATGGTAGAATAAATGAATTCCGTTTTACTAAAAGGGAGAGAAATGCCTATTTTAAGAATGTTAGATTTCATCCAAGGAAAGTTGGTAGAGTGGTTTTACGAAAGGAGAAAAAAGGCAAATGAAACTTTTCATAGAGTACCAACATGGGCAGATTAAAAAATGACTAAGAAGATGGACTTGGCTTGCAAAATGTTTGTGAGTATATTTATTAACTTCAGTTTTTAATCTGTTGCACTGATTTATTGTTTACGTTTAAAAAGTTTCATACTTTTTTTTAAGGAAAAATACACTAATATAACTTGTCTAAATTTTTTATTCCTTGTTAGGTGTTCAACCTTGGATCAATGTTTTTTAGAATAAATAGTGAAGGAATCAAATTCATTGTGGACTTAAAGAAGATAACATGTGACTGCCTGAAATTCCAACTTGATGAATTGCCCTGTTCACATGCAATTGCTGCTATTAATAAAAGATATTTGCAGAAATTTGATTACTGCTCAAATTGGTATTTAAGGGGAACATGGTTGAAAACATATGAAGGACATGTGAATACCGTGGGAGATTAAAAATCATGGAAAATACCAAAAAATGTAAAATCTGAGATCACAAAATCTCCCGATGTAAAGATTTTACAAAGAAGAAGACAAAAGAAGAGGCATATACCTACAACTGAATTATCAGTACCATTCAAATCTACCAAATGCAGCCAATGTAAACAATTTGGTCATAACAGAACAACTTGCTTGTCTTCTCCAGCACCTCATCCATATTCTAAGAAACACACTGAAAAGTACTCAAAGCTTCAATGATCCTTAGTCTGAATTTAGACTTTCTTTATTATATGACACAATTAAAATGTGATTTTTTTCATATGAATAAAAAAATAAGGTCTTGGACAGTTTTATATACTGCTAAAGTATGCAATGACTTCTGCGGAAAAAACTTCAGGTTGCAGTATGTGAAATACAAATCCTTAAACAAACACACACACACACACACATACAACCACTCTCACACACACACATATATACGTACAATACACAAAAGAAACGCATGTACAAATAAAAGTTGTAGCATCTCTAAGCAACTAAGAAGTATAAAGCAAACATCAACAAAGAGGGTGACAATTAAATTGATATAATAAGAGATCAGAACAACACACATATTATAGACAAAACTTCACCTCACTGGCCTGAAGTGATACAAAATTAACCTACAAAACATCAGCTCTAACAATAAAAAAAGGATAACAAACACTAACAATTATCTTCACCACCACCACTACGATCATCATCATCATAGTATTCCTAATTTCTCTAATATCTCATCATCATCACTATCGAAGATAACTATAGGGTAGTCGGGGAAAGACCAGTGAATCCAAGATGATCAATCTTCAACTTATTGTGTTCATCACGAAGCTGACTTTTTTCGGCGATTACTCTGTCCAAAAGAGAAATAAGAGTCTTTAGGTTGTTTTTCAGCTTGGAATAGCCATTCCAAGTGGGAAACTGAAAACTATCATACTGCTGCACAACCTTGTCGAATGAGATTGAATTATATCCACAACTACATCCCATGGTAAGCCTGTTCTGGAATGATTGATTGGCACAGAGCTTTGGTCTGATTATCTCTCAACCAGCCTTTATTTCATCCCACAAAAGCATAAGATTAGCCATCGCTTTGTTATTGTACCACACCCACTTCAAACTCTGCCACTCCATCATAATTTCATCCATATTAGGATTTCCACTTCCGCTTGCAGCAGACATTTTTTTCTTTAACAACTGCTGAAAGACTAAGAATGAATATAAATTTAACGAAATATGACAGAAGTCTATGAATGACTATGAAATTTTCAAGTGAAGAGATTGTTAATATAGAAAAAGAGTTCACCTAATCAATTTAATATCCATAAATGTAAAAGTAACTTTTCAGTTGTTTTTACTATTTTACGTTCAGAGAAATTGAATGAAACACGATAAGTAGATGGTAAAAATAAGTATGTTGTAAAAGCAAAAAGAAATGCAACTTCGGCCCCACAGTTTTTCTATAGTAAAAAGAAATGTAACTCAAATGAAAGATGAAGTAGTTAACAAAAGACAAAAAGTAGATAGTAAATGCAAAAAAA
This sequence comes from Nicotiana benthamiana, assembly GCA_034376525.1. Classification (NCBI taxonomy): domain Eukaryota; kingdom Viridiplantae; phylum Streptophyta; class Magnoliopsida; order Solanales; family Solanaceae; genus Nicotiana; species Nicotiana benthamiana. The sequence goes on from CM067325.1 coordinate 9,581,330, forward strand.
ATAAGTATCAACTTAAAAAAATACCAAAACATGCTAAAGTTTTTGTCTTAAAGTTTTTTCAAGAAATTTCAGCCCAATGTGATGAAGTTTTTTAGTATATTTTCAAAAACTTCAGCACCTCATAAGCAGAATTTTTTGTATTAGATTCAATAGTTTTTGTCATACGCTTTTTCAAACAACTTCGGCCCAATCTGCTGAAGTTCTTCAGTATATTTCCATCAACTTCAGCACTTGATCAGCTGAAGTTTTTTGTTGGATTCAATAGTTTTTGTCTTAAGCTTTTTCAAACAACTTCGACCCAAATTGCTGAAGCTTTTTAGTATATTTCCAAAAACTTAACCACTTAATAAAGTTGAAGTTTTTTTTTTTATTAAATAGTTTTTGTGTTAAAGCTTTTTCAAAAATCTTCGGCCCAATGTGTTGAAGTTATTTAGTACATTTCTAAAAACTTCAGCATTTGTTAAGATGATGTTTTTGTCTTGGACTTGATAGTTTTAATAGTAAAGAATTTTCAAATAACTTACGTAGATACTACAGAAGTTATTTAGTGTATTTACTGATGAGCTTAAGTTTTGTCCTACATTTGACACGTCCTACATTTGACACTTTAGTTATGACTTTTAACCAAAAATTTAGAATAAAAAACAAAAGTTATTTACTTCATGCTTAAGTTATAGCATGTTTAATTTCAACAAAAAATATACTTGATATTCATGAAAAAAGACATAAACATATTTGAATCAATCCAATTCACATAATTCTTTCAAAATAATGTATATTCACAAAATACAATTTTGTTTTCACTTACATCCTTGGAAAAAAAGAAAAAATTAGTTCTTTGCTTACAAGTTATTCTCTATTTGAAAAAGTCACAAAGTGTCTTCATATTCTCCATAGTGATGTCCTAGTTGCTCTTCTTGATTTTCTTAACCACATTCCATGAACCTTCACTATGTCTTCCACCATAGCGTTTTCTGTCAGACACAGATTGACGAAGTTTAGTACTATAATATTTTAGCAACTACCATCTTCTTTCATAAGAAAAAAACAAGAAAATGTTGGCCAAACACATGCTTACTGGTGTGCATCTGAAAATCCGTGGGAAACAAAGATAGTAAAAGAGAAGACCAAAGTACTTCATATATGACAGAGACTGGCCACATCAAAAACTCGAGCCCCGGAAAATTTGCTCTTTTTCCTAAAAGTTAGATTTATAAACTAGTAAAAAGTGCAAATTGTCCTGGTTCTCTAGTGTTTGATCTGGACACTTTCTTGTACATATGAAGTATTTCGACTTCTCCTTCACTATCTTTGCTTTCCACGAATTCACTGCTACACCCAATAAGCATGTCTTAGCCAACATTTTCTTGTTTTTCTTTGAATACAAATTTGAAGAAATATGATAGAAGCCTATGGATAACTATGAAATTATCAAGTGAAGAGATTATTTATATAGTCAAAGAATGCACCTAATCAATTCAAAATCTATAAATGCTGAAGAGATTGTCGCATGTTTTTTTTCTTCAGAAAAATTGAATGTAAGAACATAAGTAGTAGGTAAATGCAATAAAAAAATAGTGAAAAAAAGGCCACAAAAATTAGTTGATACATGTGACTAATCACAAAGAGAATCTAGAAAATGCAAAAAACTTCGGCCCAATGTGCTGAAGTTGTTCAGTATATTTCTAAAAACTTCGGCACTTGAAAAGCTGAAGTTTGAATGATGGACTCAATAGTTTTTGTCCTAAAGCTTTTTCAAAAAACTTCAATGTGCTGAAGTTTTTCAGTATATTTAAAAAAACTTTAGCACATGATAAGTTGAAGTTTTTGTTCTGGACTGTATAGTTTTTGAAAATTTTAGCCCTATATGCTAAAGTTTTTAGTATAATTCCAAAAACTTCAGCACCTGATAAGGTGAAGTTCTTGTGATGGATTCAATAGTTTTTGTCTTAAGCTTTTTCAAAAAACTTCAGCCCAATGTGATGAAGTTGTTTAGTATATTTCTAAAAACTTCGGCACCTGAAAAGATGAAGTTTGTGCGATTGATATGGATTCAATAGTATCCTAAAGCTTTTTCAAAAAACTTCAGCCTAATGTGCTGAAGTTTTTTAGCATATTTCCAAAAGCTTCGGCACCTGATAAATAGAAGTTTTTGCGTTGGATTTAATAGTTTTGTTTTAAAGCTTTTTAAGAAACTTCGGCCCAATTTGCTGAAGGTTTTTAGTATATTTCCAAAAACTTTAGCACCTGATAAGCTGAAGTTTTTGTGATTGATTCAATAGTTTTTCTCCTAAAACTTTTTCAAAAAACTTCGGCCCAATGTGCTGAAGTTTTTCAGTATATTTAAAAAAACTTCAGCACCTGATAAGCTCAAGTTTTTGGGATGGACTCAATAGTTTTTCTCCTAAAGCTTTTTCAAAAAACATCAGTCCAATATGCTGAAGTTTTTTAGTATATTTCCAAAAACTTCAGCACCTGATATGCTGAAGTTTTCTAATGAATTTTAAACAAAACTTCAGCTTAAAAAGCGAAAGTCATACTTAAGTTTTTTCAAACAAACATTGTACTTAAAATTCATGATAAATGACACAAACATATTTGTATGACAGAAAAGTGAACTAAAAATATAATTAATGTATATTCACAAAATCCAAATTATGTACAACTGATCCTCTAATAAAAAAATTCACATAGAGTATCTTCAAAATCTCCATAATCATGTCCTTCTCGCTCTTCTGGAGTTTCATAGCCGTTATCCTTTTTTCACTTTCCATGAGCCCAAAGATTGACAGCCAATTCTCTCATGAATGACAATGTTTGACTTTGATAAAAATTGAAGACATCTTCTCTTTTCAACCACAAATCAATAAATTTAAGAACAAATATACCACAATCAACACTGAAAAAACACGTGAAAAAGAAATTAAAGAATAGTTAACATAACGGCAAAAAATAAAAAGCATAAGATGCATGGCAAAACATATATAAAACATGTACTTGTTAGTCTGTTCTGGTGTGTTCATCCATATAATATTAAATTCATCCACACGACTTTACCCATAATATTTATTATGTTCCCCAAAGTTCAAGAAATTGAGACACTGTGGGATCAACCGAGCATAAATTCTGACATGTTGAATCGCACGTTTCACGACCCCAAACCGGGTCGTGATGGCGCCCAGCCCAATGGCTAGGAAAGCCCGACCAAATACACTCTCAACCCGAGCTTAGAGCTCAATATCATTATTTTAAGTCATTAACAGTGAAGAAAATCAAAATAAGATGATAGCTATAACAATATCCCAAAATCTCACGAAAACCACGTAACTTCCCAAAGATCTGAGGTCACGAGCCAAGAGCCTCTATCAGAATATCAATACAATACTAGTAACTTTACAAGTTCGAGAGTACGCGGAATTAAACAAATACAGAGTAATAAGGGGTGTGTCGGATCCTGCGGACGCCAGACAGCTATCTCGACGATCCCAAATGGAGCTCTAGACCAGCTGCAAGCTCAGCTAAGCTTCCAAGTACCTGAATCTGCACACATGGTGCAGAGATTCGAGTGAGTACTTCCAACTCAGCGGTAATAAAAGTAAATAATGCTGAGGAAAAAGAAACCACACAAAGCACTATCTCATGCTATAAACGTACAGTATCATCCTTTAAACTGAAGTACACTCACATGGTGTTCTTTTTAACCTATGTGAGTAGATTATTTATAAATCTCTTTTTTTTAACATCTCTTCCGTTCAATATAACAGATCAATACCTGGGTACAACTCAAACAGTGCAAGTCTGCACTCAGATCAGCCCCCTTGGGCTCAGCACTCCTTAACAATTTCCACCAGGCTGTCTGGTCAATAAGGCAGATAACGCATGTATGGCAGTAATGTATGAGTGCTAAATGTCGTGCCAAATAGTACAAGTGAATCCAATGTATGTATGCAATGCAATGCGTAAGACGTTGTGGCGTACAGCCCGATCATCCAAAGGCGCCCGCGCTCACTGTGGGAGTTCAGACTCCGGATGGGCTCCTTCAGCCCAAGCATAATATTAATATATATCCGCTGCAGATCGTGCAGCCCGACCCACATAGTCATGAATGCATATAAGCCCCTTGGGCAACAGTATCATAACAACTCACAGCTAAAATGTCATCAAAGCCTCGTTTAAGTTTTCAAATCTTATGAAAATGCTGAGTAGCAAAAATACAATTTTAAAACCTTAGACTGAGATGAAAATATGCACGGTATTATCAAGACAGTGATACCAATCCCTGAAGGATTCAAATATTTGGCACTAATCCCCAAACAAGATAATCAGTCCAGTTCATGATAATTAATATCTTTATTAGGGTGTCAATTCAATTTCAAGAAATTAGGTAGTGTTTTTATTAAGCGGGACGGACCAAGTCACAATCCCTAGTGGTTCTCTACCCCACACCCGATATCCGGCGTGCAAGTTACCTCAATACAGCACTATGATGTGCAAGTCTGTGGTTTACAAACCCTCAGGATATCATTCGCAAGTATTACCCACCTCGATCCGGCGAAAGCTCAAGCCCGTGACACCATTGCTCCTCAAACCGGCCTCTACGCGTGTCAAAACTAGCCAAGATCAGTACAATTATATCATAATAGCCTAATAGAACAACACCCAATCGAAAACAATCAAAATACATGAAAAATCTCGAAACTAGCAAAACCCAAACCCCGGCCCGCTTCTCGAAAAATTATGAAACTTACATTTCCGGAATCCTCGTCTCGCCATGGTTCATACATACCTAGAACTCCCAAATTCGAGTTCAAATGACCTATCAAATCCCAATTTGAAATATTAAAACTCATGCCCTAGTTTCCTCAATTTCATACCAAAATTCCTTGAATTTCAGTGATTAATTCATTTTTTACACTACAATAGCACAATCCAAGTCCAAATATCCATACCTGATGATTCACCTTCAAAGCCTCTCCAAAATCGCCCAAAAATGCCTTAGTTCGCACCCCAAAATGATTTTACCCTTCTGAAATTCAAATACAGTGATTACATTAAACCCTCAGACATTTTCGCTTCTGCGGTCAATTGACCGCACCTGCGGTATCGCTTCCGCACTCAATAACCCATTTCTGTGGCTTGGCCCTTTTCCCCAGCGGCCGCTTCTGTGGTCGCTTCACCGCTTCCGCGACTCTCGCATACGCAGTCCACCTGACCGCTTCTGCGGTCTCTGATCTTTCCCTCGGCTGCTTCTGCGGCTACTTGTCCGCTTCCGTAGACACTGCATAAGAGGTTCCTAGCCCGCTTCCTCGAAAATACCAGAAGCAGCAGGTGCATTTCATGCAAACTCCAAAATTCCTCATTTAACCCTCCGATATCACCCAGAGGCCCCCGGGGTCCAAACCAACACCACAAATATGACTAAATAACCCATTCAAATTTTCTCGAGCCATAAGAACACTATCATTAACATAAAAAATCATCATTTTCCTCAAATCAAAGTCTAAGATAAACATGAACTTCTCAAAATCTCATTCGATGCCGAAACCAACCAAACGAAACCCGAATGACACAAAAATTTGCGGACATATCCAAAATCTCCTAACAAAGCTACTGAAACTCTTGGCATTCCATTTCGAACAAAATCTCACCAATCAACCGGACTTCGCCTAAATTCCAACTTAGCCAATTCATGCCTAATTCTACACCGGACCTCCAAATTCGATTCTGTTTTTTCTCCCAAGTCACAAATCACTATCCGAAACTAGTCGAATCATCAAAAATCTATTCCGATCCCTGTAACTCACAAGTCAATGTTCGGTTGACTTTTCCAGCTTAAACTTTCCTTAAAGAGACTATTTGTCTCATTTCTATCCAAATTCAATCGGAAACACTTCAAACTCACCAAACACATATAATAACACACGGGAAAGCATATTGCGGGGATAACGGGGCTTAAATACAAAAGATGACGGGTCGGGTCGTCACATCCTCCCAACTTAAACAAACGCTCATCCTCGAGCGTACTAAGAGTTGTACTAGAAGTAACCCAATAATGGAGTGACCTTACCAACATATACCCGGGGTGAACCCACGTCACCCTAGCTCACATAGGTACCGATAACACAACACAGCTAAAGTTTCACAATCCATCTGGCCCATAGACCATAAAACCTCACAGCACTTCCCAAAATCGTACACAAGATCAGAACCTCATATCTATACTCCGGATTAACCCGAACCAGCTGTAATAACCCACATCTGCATCCTCAGGTGAATTCATACAATATACCACGCATTCCATCACTTGGTCCAAATTGCCTACCACGTGTTGGGATGAATCTATACTCACAGCTACATATCTGATTAATAGATTCCCTTCCACTATCATTTCTAAAATAACTCCTTATGATGTCTTGAATGGTCAGCCATCCTCTTATGATCATTTAAGATCTTTTGTTTTTTTAGCTTCTGCTTGTGTCCCTATACCTCACTGAGACAAACTCCAATCCAGAATCATCCCTTGTATTTTCTTGGGTTACCCCTTTGGTAAGAAAGGTAACTCCTTTATTTACAAAATAGATCTATTCTATATTCTAGAGATGTTTCTTTTGTTGAACATATTTTTCCTTTTACATCTTCCCTTCTACTTTCTTTCTTTCTCATTCTGCTACAGTTTTTCCTATTCTGATCTCCTCATTCCTCCTTCTTCTCCTCACTCTCCTCCTATATCAACTCCATTACCTTCTTATGTTCCACCATTTCCCCCTCCACTTAGAAGGTCCTCTAGACCACATAACCCTCCAGTTGATCTTCAAGACTATGTTTGTAACTCTGCTCCCCAATCTTCAGCCCCTATTGTTATGCATGAACCTCAACATTATCGGCAAGTTGTCTCCAATCCTTCCTGGCAAGAAGCTATGATAAAGGAGCTTCAATCCCTTGAGGCTTATCATACTTGGGACATTGTCCCTCTTTCTATTGGCAAGAAAGTCATTCCATGCAATTGGGTGTAAAAGATCTAACAGAGGTTAGATGGGACTATTGAGGGATATAAAGCAACGCTTTTTATTAGGGGTGACAATCAATAGGCTGGGATTGATTACACTGAGACATTTTCCCCAGTTATCAAGTTCATAACTATCAAATGTCTCCTTGTTGTTGCAGCCAAGCAGTCCTGGACTGTTTACCAGCTTGATGTCAACAATGCATTTCTACATTGAAACCTTTCTGAAGATGTGTATATGAAGGTTCCCTTGGGTTGTCTGTTTCTGGATCTTCTCCTGATGGTTCTCCTTTTGTTTGTCAACTTAGAAAGTCTCTTTATGGTCTCAAACAAGCATTTAGATAATGGTTTGCCAAGCTCTCTCATGCTCTTATATCCAAGGGTTATCACTCTAGTCTAATGATTACTCCATGTTCACCAAAATTTCTCCCACTTCTACTGTTATCATTGCAGTATATGTAGATGATATATTGTTAGCTGGTGATGACATTGTGGAAATGGGATCTTTGAAGTATTTTGTGGATGCTGCATTCAGGATCAAAGACCTTTGTAATGTTCACTACTTTTTGGGGCTTGAGGTTTCTACTATTGTTGAAGGCTATCTTATCAATCAACATAAGTTTATCAAAGATCTTTTGGATGACTTCCATTGTTCTAACTGCACTCCTGTTGTGGCTCCTTTAGACTTGACTGGTAAGCTTACCAGTGCTTCTAGGGACCTCCTTCCTGACCCTTCTCTCTTCATAAGACTTGTTAGGAAACTCAATTTTCTCCAACACACTAGACTTGACATACCATTTTCTGTGCAACATCTTAGTCAATTTTTGAATACCCTCAGGTATCCTCATTGCAAGCTTCTTGTTCAATAATTCTCTGAATTTCTCTCTCAAGGCTTCTTCTGATTCAAATTGGGCCACCTGCTATTCTTCAAAAAAATCTATCACTTGTTTTTTGTTACATTGCGTGCTAGTCCCATTTGTTGGAAGTCCAAAAAGCAGCCTAATGTATCTTTGTTTTCTGCAGAATCTAATATAGGGCGTTGAGGAAGACTGTTGATGAATTTACTTGGCTTGTTCGACTGTTCGGTGATTTTGGTGTTCATGTGTCTCAGCCAGTCCTTGTTTATTGTGACAGCCAAGCTGCTCTCAGCATTGCCAAGAATCATGTGATGCATGAAAGGATCAAACATATTGAACTTGATTGTCACTTTGTCAGGGAGAAGCTTGGAGATAGTCTGATTGCTTTTCATTACATCCCCACTATTTCTCAATTTGTAGATCTCTTCACCAAATCTTTATTTGGTGTTTAGCACAACAATTTTCTTTACAAGATGGCGGTTTATCACCTTACAGCTTGATGGGATGGGGTGTTAGAAATAGATGAAGGCCCAACTTAATTTTGTTTTCTTTGTTATGTACAGGCCCATACTATATGGCCCATTTATTTATTTGTTGTAACATCTTGTACATGCCCACATTATAAATAGTTAGTAGACTGTAAGATTTACACAGAGAAGAGAAATTATAAGATCTTTCTCAGTATTATCCCCCTTCTTCGAACATTCTAGATCTTAGCTATGTTCACTTCGTCTGATTCCTTCCAGTTTGTTGTTTCTAATGTCACACCTCCTTTTGGCTATAACAACCCGGCGAAGGGCGTAGATAAGGGAGTTTTTCCTATTAAAGGACAATCGAAACGGGATTTATATATTTAAGAGAATTTCAGAGGCGCCACTTGGGAGATTTATAGTGTACCAAGTCACCGTTTAGAATCCCAAATCGAGTAAAGAATGGCTCTGTTTAACAATCCGCGAACCAGAAATCCAGGTAAGGAATTCTGTTAACCCGGGAGAAAGTGTTAGGCATTTTCGAATTCCGTGGTTCTAGCACGGTCGCTCAACTATTATATTTGGCTTAAATTATCTGATTTTGTACAATTATGAACATATGTGCATTTTAAATCTTTTAACCACTTTTATTATTATTTTTAAAGAAAATTGCGACGTCGTTAAAACATGCTTCGAACCACATCACATAAATATACCCGCGATTTTTGACACATTCCAACTCCGTTGGGATTTGGATTTGGGTCACATAAATGCGCACCCGTAATTAGGAAAATACAATTATTAAAGGCGCGCCTAAAAGTGATTATCGCGTTATTATCTTTGCGGGAAGCCGTAAATTTCGCTAAACGACATGTCACGAATCTCTAAATGTTTTAATATAAGCATTTCACGAGAGCCACATAGTTTTGGATTTCGTTTGGCGCAGCACATCTCGTTTTTATTTAAAAGGTCAATCCTAAAGCAAACTAAAATGTGCCTTTAAAGGACTTGGCTAGTTGATGTTGGAGTCCGGGCTTTCAAAACTCGGGTCCATATTTAAATAAAGATTAAATTCTCTTTGTTCCAATGTACTATCTAATTTGACAATCCTAATTTCTCTCATTTATGCTTTCAGCTGAAGCAATCCAGCATGTAATATTGCAGGCCTCAATGCGAGTCCAAGATTGAGATACGTGGAAAATAAGTTATGAAGAGGTCAAAGTTCGGCCTGATGTTGTTACCTATCGAGCCCAAGCTAGTTCAGTAAATACACAAGTAACTTTCACATAGCCAGATTTATATCACATGCGTGAGTAAAGATTAATGCAAAGTAATGGTAAAATTAAAACCAGCTTCAGGTTCGTATTTGATCAACAATTCTATACAAATAATGATTCACAATAATGGCCCCAAATAGTCTTATTAGAAACGTTTGACTACCATGATATAATCATATCGACTAACACATGCTAGTTACCATACAAGGTTAATAGTACATTTACACTACTGACTGCTTTCATGCTCAAGGGATCATGCTACTATATGCTACTATCGGTATATCTACTCATGAGATCGAAAATGAAATAATTATTTAAAAGTCCAGGATAGTCTATAATTATTTATAATGAATATTTACACAAATTGAAAGCTACTCGAAGTTGGAATAACAAATAGGAAAAATAATCTGTGCAGCCAACTTCATTTCTCTCTTCAAATTGATTTTTTACATGGTCAGGCTTAGGAGTGTACCTGGAATGAAGAAGAAACCTATAAGCAAGCAGTCACAAGGAAAATCAACAACAACAGTAACAAATAAACTCAGAGTTAACGAGAAAACCAGTTAATAGACCCAAAATCAATGGAACAGTAAACTTCAGCACATTCAAAGCCCAGGAAATGCAAGTCACAACTAATATCAATTTAAAATTACCAAACCAAACTCGGACCTCATCCAAACAACAAACCAACAAATAAACCTTTAGTCCATGATAATAATTAGGATTCAGAACTAGTTTTGGATCAGAATTTGTGAAGTTCAATCTCAGAGACTCGATTGAATTGGTAGCTCCCTGATTTTCAGCTTTTTTCTATCTTTTTTAGCTCTCTTTTTCTATCTCTGTTCCAACCCCTTTTTTAGCTTTTTGTACTTGTATATATATTCTCACTGATAGGGCCACCTTGAAAGTTTGAATTGCCTATTAGTCCCTATTTATTTACTACTTAAGTCCCTCATTTCCTAGCTTGCTATCCAAGTTATCAAAATAAAGAATCCAAATTGCAATTACACCTATTCCAAAAGTTTCCCCACTTAACTACCAAATATTCCTTGTTACAATACCTTAATTATTCTTGTATTGTTCCTATAATTATTATTCCTAGCCCAACCTTACCTTAGCTAACTTAACTATAATCAGATGACCTAAAATCTGAATCATAGAACCCAAATTAACCTAAATGTCTGAATTAATTGAACCAAATCCAAATTAACTAAAACTATGCAGCACCACTGAACCAAAACAGATTGTAAAACCAAACAAGATTAAATTGACAAGATCAAACAAAATCAAGGCATAAACACAGGTTGCCTTTCACTAAAAGACTCAAACTAAATCAATCAACCACTAATGGAACCAATGAACCAAAAAAAAGCATTCAGGAGATGAACCCATCAACTAACATGTATATTTATCCAAAGATCCCAAGATAAGAACTCAGAATCAGAGAACAAACACTTACAACTTTTCATAAACAGGTTCAAATTAACAGGGTCAGCCAAGATTGAGCCAAGATAAAGTATATTCAGGAGAAGAAATCAATAATCATATACATTTACCCCCAAGACCCAAAGAAAAGAAATCAGAATTAAAACACAAACACTTAATCAATTTTCATAAACAGGTTCAAATTAACAGAGTCGACCAAAATTAAACCAATGATGAAGTATATTCAAGAGAAGAACGTATCAACAACTATACTCACTACACTATAAGCTTATCAAGTGGACCATGTATTAAACCTAAACAGAAAGGAGAAGGAGAGGAGGACACGAACACTAAAATGTATTAAAGAACATGAACGGACCTCTACAAAGACACCATACTAAAATTAACAGAGTAATGACTTAGCTTAAATTTTTTGGGCTTCAGCAACCGCATGCAACATTACACTGGTTCCGGTTAGCTTTGATCTAACAATCAACCACAACGATAGTGATTCGAGAGCCATGGGGCATGGATTTGGGCTGAGGGTGTGAGGAGGGTGTTTATTGTGGGTTTGACATATTTTGGGGGTGGTTAGGTTTTTGCCGGGCTATTCAAATCGATATTCGAGCCAGTGTAATATGATTCGAAGGATGGTTGTTTCAGATCTGTGATGAGGGTGGATGAGGGTGGATGAGGGATCTAGGGGTGTAAATCTTGGGGTATTTGGTGACCGATCGCCGCCGTGGACGGCGGAGCTGTCAACTTCAAATGAATATTCGATAAGATGGGGATATATTCGAGAGTAACTGTTGGTGGGGTTGGAAAGAGGGGAGCAAGGAGAGGATTTGGTGTTATTTTGGGGTCCATCGGAGTTACGCCGCCGACAGCGGCGATTTTTGACCGACGGCGAACGACGGAGAGAGGGTGGTGATATGGCGGCGTTACAACGGCGTTATACCGATAGAGTTAGGGCTCGTATATGACATAGTACACTGTTTCAATGGTGAGGGGGGTGTTGTGTGACAATTATATAATGTGACACATCCCCCCATCTCGACCGTCCGATCAGGCTTGATCAATAGGCGGCTTTTGGACCGGGCAGGGGTGCTAGGTTTGGGTTAATTTTAGTGGTTTTTGGGGTTTTGGGCCAGAATTTGCTGCAAGAAAATGGCCCAAATCAAAGCCAATATTATATTCAAATATTATGCTTTCATATATATATATATATATAGTTACATTTTCTGATTTTTACTAACAAAATAAAAATAGCCAAAAACATGTTAAACATGAAATAAACTAAATAAACTCTAAATTTCAAAGAAAATTAACCAATTTTTATTTTTTTCCTTATTTTCAATATTAACTAATTAATAACTTGAAAAATGTAAAAAAATTTAAATTCTAAATGTAAACATGCCATTTTATATTTTTATGAATTATGTTAATTAAAATATACAATCCTGCAAATAAACGCAAAATTATGCAATTATTTCATAAAATTACACAAATAAATCCTGAAAATTCAAATAACAAAAGAAAAATGCAAATAAACACGAAATCACACAATTAATTCTTAAAAATTCAAATAATAAAAGAAAAAATAAATAAACAAAAAATCACATCATTAATTCCAAAAAATTTAAATAATAAAAAAAATTCTAATTTAATCAATTTTATAAGAACATGTCAAGTGAGACAAATGTCACGTGATCACATATAACACACCTCCGGTGTGAGTCCTCACACGGACGACACTCCATCAGGCTCCGCCAGTCCAGCAAAAAGCCCTCGCCCATGGCCCCACCAAATCCTCTGCTGCATTGTCTAGAAGATTCCCCTATCCCTCACCGTCGCCGCCACTTTCTCCTCACAAATTCCAAACCAGTTTAAATCTTCTAGCTCACTATGTGTTTCCATCTGATTGCAGTTGGAATCAATACTATTAAATATAAAAAACTATAGAGTGAATAAAACTTTAGTGAGGTGATAAAATTGCAAGAACATGTGATCATGCTTGGTGATTCATTATGATTTTATGCTACTAACTAAGAAAAACAGATCATGTAATTTAATATTATTATTTTAATATTAACGCGCATATCTCAATAATTAAAATTTGTCTATTTTCCCTCATAAAAAAAGAAAGATTGTGGGTTTTGATTTGATTTGTATAAGTGTGATGGAGTAGTAATTATCACTATTGATCTAAATGGTTTGATGTGAGTTGTAAGTTGTAACTAAACGGTATTTACTATGTGTCCAGAAAGTAAAAAACTCGGAAAATATCATTGTGCATTATCATACTTATTATAGCATAAATATCAAAAAATATTTTTTTCTTCTAAAATCTTGATTAAATACTTCAAATATTTTAAAAAAGTACTTTTTTGTAAAACAAAGTGCTTTTAATCTTAGAAAAGCTTGGCTAAACATGTTATTATTATTTAGCAACAATATATTTATTTACCGTAAAAATGATAATAATATTTAAATTTAATTGTGAGGTTCCAAAAAATACATGATCTATTTTTATGCTAGTTGATAAGCAATGGATACTAAGTAAAATGTTAGAAATCAGGATTATAGCTTAGAGACGTTATGATAATCGAACCAAACAATGGGAGATCGGGGGTCTCAAGCTGTCGTTTGTAAGGCTTAGGGGTCGAGCTAGATGGACGATTCGGGTAGTCGAGAGGGAGATAACAGTTATGAGAGCTATGATGATGGCTCTTTTATATTTAATTATAAGCAATAAATGAAGAACAATAAATTAAATACAATGAATATAAGCAATAAATGAAGTAATAAAATCAAGAGAATGTGTTAGAGAGCAGAGGAATGTTCTAGTATTTTTAGTATTAAGCATCAGGTGTCTACAAAATGACAAGGATCTCCTTTATATATGAGGGGGAATTCCAACATAGTAAAAATCCATTATTTACTAAGATATGAGGCTGTTACATCCATTTAATACGTTGATTCTCCTTTTGACTAGTCTAGTAGGCTTGACCAACTAATTCATATAAATCAATCTATTTCAAATAATTCAAATGCTCAAACTCACCGCTTAAATTATCTATATTATATTGTACTTCAATCCATCGTCATATTTTTTGATGGAGGCAATAGCATACTACTCGTGCTACAAGAGAATAGGCCTTTAGCAAGGGAAAAGTTGGCCGTTAAAAGTTTAATTTCGGTCGTTATAAGTTGATAAAGACCGGAAAAAATCCGTTCATCACTGATTAAAGCTCCGACATTAAAAGTTAACAATCGACTTTTTGGTGTTTACTTATTTTGCAACAAGAAAATAGAACTTCCTTTTTTATCAACAAGAAATTACATACTTTTACTTTGTTATTGTTCACAATCGGTAGTATCAATTTTTTCTTTTAAGTTTCACGATATTGTTACTTTATCACACGAGTAATTTACTATCACATTATACTATTTCAATACCATTCATGGATGGAAGGTGTCACGGGCCTGATATTTTTCCGCCGACATGAGTCTGCGGGGCAGCTAGGCCTCACGCCCAACTCAGCCTTCTCACAACACGTAGCCAAAATTTCAGTAACTTTAGATTTTAAGCAGCTTTCAATATAGTAAATTTAGGTAACGAATTTAAATAAAGGCAATAATAAATAAACAAGACAAAAGGCACAATATACATAAAATTATTTTTCCAATTTTGTATTTAATTAGAGCATACAAAGAAACTCAAACTTAAGTATAGTTGCGTAAAAAAGATCACTCTTGACTTTAGGCGTTTTCACTTTTGAAAACAGACTTAGGAACTCTTCTCTAACTCTCCAATGTGCCCCCACCCATTTTTACAAGTATAAGGGTGTTGCACATTTAAAGAACATGTGACAGTCCTTTACCTTTACACTTGTCGCTCTTAGGCTTAGACACGTCTCCCGCGCAGCCCACTACTTTAGCCTAGTATAGTTGATATTTTCCAACTAGTAGGATCATGTAGATCATGCTAAAATAATTAAAAAATGGCTACAAAAACGTTCTAGCAACTGCCGCCATATCGATTTAAACAAAAGCCATCTGCCTTCATGTGTACAACATATGCCTTGTAACTGCTTTTGACTTTGTCAATGCTGGAACTTGCTGCCTATGTGGGTGCCTTGGCTTGAATCAGGCGTCAATGCCTTGCTCTCTGGTGCATTGCAGCCACATTAAGCCTTTGTCAATGCTCATGCACACTGCCCTGACACACCCCAATATCATGGCAAGTTTGCCCTTGCGCGGATGCCTTCATTGCACTTAGCCTACTTTTGCCCGCTTCGTTTTTATCTAGCCTTGGCATCACTATCTCATGCCTTGTCATCACTACCTCGTGCCTTGATGTCTTTGCCATGCCATAGTATCACCCCTCAACCTGCATCTTACTTGTCAAAACCTTTCCAAGTTGTTTTGCCTGCCTCAAAGCCTTGGCCATTCCGTTTTCCCTCGTGCCTTGGTGCTAGCTCGTATACCTTAACTTTACAGTACTCTTGTTGCCCCATGACAACACTCTTGTTGTCAAGTCAAACTCAAAGAGACGAACACCTAATAGAAGGCTACCTAGTGGCTAGTGCCAAAACATTTTTACTTTTATTTATGACTGAATATTAAAATGATACTTAAATTTATCATATTTTTTATCTAACACTTTAAGTAGGATTTATATCGATTAAATAATTGTAATAAGTATACCACTCTGACACATTTTGCTGGCATGATCCACACTTGTAGAATGCTCATGTTCAATATCCTTTACTGATGTTCTAGGATATTTTTTATATATAAATGTTTGTTCACACATATTTTTGTCTCTTAATTACTCTATTTTTACATAGAAAACTTTATAAACTGTGGTTTTTTATTTTTTTGGCAAAATGTGGTAATGAACATCAAGCCAAAGAGCATTCAGCGAAATGTATCTTGATTGGCATCCGAACAAGGCTGATACTTGAGTTGTTTAAATAATAAACGGAAAAGGGTTAAAACTACCCCTAGACAATTGGAGTTGGTACAATAATGCCCTCCCTTCACCTATTTTGAAAAAAATTTCCCTCATCGTTATCTTTTTGGCTCAAAAATACCCTTATGACTAACGGTCATGTTAGATAAAAAAAATTAATTAATTTTCATTGCCATAACGAAAAAAATGTCAAAATTGCACCTAGACTATTGGAGTTGGTACAATAATACTTCCATCTCAAAAAATCTCTCCCTTCCCCCCCCCCCCCCCGTCTAGCGTGTGGGTTCATATTCCTCTTATTTTTCTCATCCTTTTTTTGACCTTGCACTCTATTTGAATAATCACTATAAATATCATTAAAGTTTTATTTTCAGACAACCAAAAAATTTTGTCAGCAATACTTTACGTCATACAACTTTCAAAAACCATGTTAAGCAAAAAAAAAAACGTAATTAATTTTCATGTGTCATCGTCCCATTAGCGTAACTTAAGACTCACCTAATTAAAATGAACTCACCCACATTCTAAGACCGTTTTCCTCCGTTACTTTCTCCTCTTTCTTTTAAAAATTATTCCACCAACTAGAACTCTCGTACACCTATCTTTTTCTTTAAGCAAACAAAACTCTCTCTTATAGTTAATCACCTTCCTCTTCCTATTTCTTTGTAAATGTACACATCGATATTCCTATTTTTTTCATCACAGAAATACCATTCATCATACATTTTTCTTACTACACTTTACTGCTTCATACAATAAGCTCAATCAAGTATTTATTACAGTCACATTCACCAATAAGTCGTATTCTCTCATATTCTCAGGCATATAATCTCAAATATTTCTCTTGATTTAATTGTCTTTTTTTTAAATTGGCGGTATTGATATAACCTGAAGAGCATCCTCGTACAATAGCTTAATTTATGGACATGGTTGGATGTTCAAACTATAGTGAGCGCCAATGAAGAAGAAAAAGGTCGAGGTCCGAGCAGAGACCAAATAAATCATTAGTATAATCAAAATTGGATGCGAAGTTGTCAGGAAATATACAACAAAAACTATTGCAAATGCTCAATAACCATTATTATTGACACTCTGTCAGTGTTCATATATTCAGGTGAAAGTTGTATAACATAAAGTATTGGTCATATGATTTCAATTAATTCTTAAAAACTACATGGTGGCACAACAAATATAATGTTAGCAAAAAAAATAACTTATTAAACCATAAATTCTTACAATAAGCATAATTTCAAAGATTACTTGATTTCACTCAAAAAATTGATCTAATTAAAAATGTTAATTTAAAAATTAAATTAAAGCCGAAAAATGGAGACGGAGATCCGTGGGTGTTGAAGGGTGAAAATCTAAGATGGAATATGCTAATAAGTGGATATGGGGTGAATTTTTAATTTAAGCCAATAGAAAATTAACACATAATAAATAATAATTTTTTTTCTTAATCAAAATAGAGCTGCTAGTTTTTAGGGTATGAGTGGGCCGAAAAGTTGACATTAGGGATATGAATGAGCTAGATTTTTAACGGTGAGAGTAATTTTTATATAATAGGTGGACGGATGATATTCTTAAACTTAAGCGAATAGATTAAGGACAGTTTTGGCCCTTTTTCGAATAATAAATTGTGATAATTTTAAAGTGTCTTTATATATACTCTTTATTTATCTACAAATTGAAAGGTCGATGGAGAAAAGGAAAAAAAGAAAACTAAAGGCTGGAAAGATAAAAGAAATATATTAGGAAAAGGTGAATCGAAGATAAGATTTCCCTAAAATTCAGGGGCATTGAAGCAAATAACATGCACCAGTTTGTCTCTTTTGTCGGAACGAAATTAATTTACAAATGACAAAGTCACAAACCCGTTAAACCTTGAGCGCTGCACCGCTAGATCGGCGACCTATTGACGAAACAAAAAAGGAAAATCCATTAAACACGAGAAAATCAACCATAGGACCCACGAGAGAATGAACTAGCCGTTGGAGACTTGAAATTCAAAACTCCAATTTACAGACGCCTTATAGCTCGTACTCTTTCCATTTCGATATCCTTTGATTTCTCTCTTTTAGATCTTGTCTTCTCAGATCTCAGGCGCAAATCAACAGTCTTCTGTTCCTTTCAGGTAAATCTAAGAAGCATTCTCTCTGTTGTTTCCTTTTTCAATTTCAGGTGAAAAGAAACAAGCTTTACTTCCTATTGTTAAATTCTCTTTCCTTTTTTCGCTCAACAATCTTTAGTTTGTTGTCAACTTGTCGATTTTGTATGGTAGTAAAAGTAGTACTTGAAATTATTCATTTAAGAGTTCTGTTTTCTAGTACTGCTAACTGCGCATGTTACTTGAATTTGGTGGAATTTGGCGATATTCAAATTATTTTGTCAAATTAGGAATCCTAAATTTAAATCGGAAGTTGAAGTGGAGAATAGGAAAATAATCTGAGATCTAAGTAAACGACCCTGAATTTCTTATTTTTATATTTTTTTTTTTGGTTTTTTGCCGTTGTAACAATTTCTTTTGACCATTCTTCCTGTACACAAATGAAGTTAGGTACCATCTATTTTTTTTGTGTGTGGGTGTGTGTTTATTCCTCATAAAACAGAAACAATTTTAAAATTGGGTTTAGTTCTGTAGGAGCACTTGGCAGGGGACAGTGGCGTATCTAGGATATTAGGTTCCTAGGTGCTCAAATTTTTTTTTGTTATAATATTACTACAGTACACAACTATTTCAATACGACAGTGAAAAAAGTTGGATGAAAAAACTCATACAAAAAAAGTATGAAGAAGGAGGAAGAACTTTGAATATAAGAAAAAGAAACAGAAAGTGTTGTTGGTGAGAGTCGAACTCCCGCCCTTAGCATTACTAAGCTTCCAACACCCCTTCTTAACCAAAGCACCCACCAATAGTTTTGTTATTTGGGTGCTTTTGATAATATATATCCATTTCATTAAGTTTTCTATGGAATTATACCTACCCAAAGTTAAGGTTAATGGGTGCTTAAGTACCCAAATTTTCTACATAGATCCGCCCCTGCCAGGGGACGAAAGTAAAGTTTTGTTTAGGGGTGTTTCTGCACTCACTGTCTTCAATTTGAACCATAATTAACCAAGTTTTCACCCATTACCACAAAGGAGTAACAGGGCATTGTGGTTACTCCGCACTGGGTTTAAATCAACCGTGTTTAGGGATATTTATAAATTCTAGCACTGTGTCAATGGTTAAATTGGTTTTCTTTTTACAATAAGATCATCAGAACATCTAAGAATCCATTATCTCAGTCTCCTTTCAAGAGGCTTTTGCATTTTTCAGCTGGAACTCATTCTGGGAAATTACTGGTCTCTATCTAGTCAAGATGACTGTTAGAACTCCTGGTACTCCAGCTTCAAAGATGGATAAGACTCCCGCAACCACGCCTAATGGGCATCGAGCTAAAGAGGAGAAAATTGTTGTAACAGTACGGTTAAGGCCTCTGAACAAAAGGGAGCTTTCAGCTAAAGACCATGCTGCATGGGAATGCATCGATGATCACACAATTATTTATAGACCAATGCCCCAGGAATGCGCTGCTCAACCTGCTTCATCATTTACATTTGGTAATTAAAAGGGACATCCATTGCCTCTATTGTTCTTGTCATTGCCGTCTTATCTTAATTTAGACTATAAAATCTGATTAAGAATATACCTTCCTTTTTTGATCTCAGATAAAGTCTTCGGTCCAGATAGTATGACTGAAGCAGTGTATGAGGAAGGAGTAAAGAATGTGGCTTTATCCTCCTTGATGGGAATAAATGGTAAGTCTCTTGCTCGTACTCATAAAGTAGGTGTTATATAAATAAGTCAATCTTTTGGGAAACATTTTGATCGTGGATTTTTTGCATCTCAGCAACTATTTTTGCGTATGGACAAACCAGCAGTGGGAAGACTTACACAATGAGGGGAATTACCGAAAAAGCTGTAAACGACATATATGAACATATAATGAGTGTAAGTGATAGTCAAGTAGTTCCTGTTTCATCCTTGTATTTTCTATAAATTCCACATCTTTATACCACATAGTTTGTTCAACAGTGAAACAAAAATTTTGACGGTCTTTGGAAGTGCAATTATCCTTGGAACTGCTTCTGATTCTTTTTTTTTTGTTTTTTGTTATTTGACATTGTTGTCATAGACACCAGAAAGAGAATTTACAATAAGAATATCTGGACTGGAGATCTACAATGAAAATGTCAGGGACCTATTGAATTCTGAATCTGGTCGCAGTCTCAAGCTTCTTGATGATCCGGAGGTATACTTAAGTTAAAATTAATGGACCTTTAAATTTTATAGCCTTCACTCGCTTGTATCAATCGTACATGGTATCCTTTTGATTTGCAGAAAGGAACTGTCGTTGAGAAATTGGTGGAAGAAACAGCAAGCAATGACCAACACCTGAGACATTTAATTAGTATCTGTGAGGGTAAGAATTTGATTCTTTCAAAGTGAAATTGCTTTATTTATGCAATTAGTTGTTCCCGGCGCAGACTTCTTCAAAATGTACCAACATTCTTAAATCTGCAGCTCAGAGGCAAGTAGGAGAAACTGCCTTAAATGATACAAGCTCGCGATCTCACCAGATAATAAGACTGGTCAGTCCTCAATTGAGTCCGAAATTCTGGTGTTCCCCTACTGAAATGCCCTTAGCAACAATTTTGTTGAACTGACTATTGCTACTTTTTTTTATCACAATGCAGACAATAGAAAGCACTCTTCGTGAAAGTTCTGATTGCGTGAGGTCTTATGTAGCAAGCTTGGTAAATGAACCTCCGTCTTGATTGTTTTAGAGGACACTTGTGAGCGATAGACTCATGACCTTAATCACTAATATTTCTGTGCGGCAGAACTTCGTAGATTTGGCTGGGAGTGAAAGAGCCTCACAGACAAATGCAGATGGTGCCAGGCTTAGGGAAGGCTGCCATATCAATCTTAGTTTGATGACTCTCACAACCGTAATTAGAAAACTCAGGTCCGTAACCACTTATATGACAGCTTGACAGCATGGATAACATTGTGCTTTAGTTCTTTATTGAAGTTATCTCATCATCCCAGTTCGCTGTACAGTGTAAAGCATGGGCAAATATTTTTTTGCTACTTTAGTTCTGTGCTAAAAGTTAACTCATTCTTTCTGTTGAAGACACACCTGTTGATAACTTGTCACTTTATTCTGTCATTACTTCGAAATTCTCCATTCAGATTGGTTCATTTCGATTGTTTTTTCCTATATGTAGTGTGGGCAAAAGAAGTGGTCATATACCCTACCGAGACTCAAAGCTGACAAGAATATTGCAACATTCACTTGGTGGGAACGCCCGTACTGCGATAATATGCACTCTCAGCCCAGCATCTAGTCACATCGAACAATCTCGCAATACTCTCTACTTTGCCACCCGAGCAAAGGAAGTCACGAATAACGCCCAAGTGAACATGGTACTTCTAGTAACTAGCCTTATTACCTTGTTATGGATATACGTCTTTTATGAGCTGTACCTCATTTTATCTTTTAGGTTTTAACAAACAAATATTGAACTTCTGTCTTTCCTATCAGGTTGTATCTGACAAACAGCTTGTCAAGCATCTGCAGAAGGAAGTAGCCAGGTTGGAAGCAGAGCTGCGCACCCCAGACCCAGCTAATGAGAAAGATTGGAAAATTCAACAGGTTCATTAACGATGAATTTCTTTTAAGAGTATGACATTTAAGTGTTAGTAATATTTATTTGACTAATCAACTGGCCCTTTTAGATGGAAATGGAAATCGAGGAGCTGAAGCATCAAAGGGATCTTGCACAGTCACAAGTTGATGAGTTACGAAGAAAGCTTCAGGAAGAACAGGTTTGTATCTAAGTCATCTTGTTTTGCAACTCAGAGTGAAGTAAAGGTCTCTGTATGCTAACATTGAATCCCTGAAGCAGGGACCAAAGCCATCTGAATCTGTTAGTCCGGTTGTGAAGAAATGTCTCTCATTCTCCGGCACATTATCTCCAAACCTTGAAGAAAAAGCACCTGTCCATAGTGGAAGAACAAGAAACACAATGGGAAGGCAGTCAATGAGGCAGTCTTTAGCTGCCCCTTTTACACTCATGCATGAAATTCGAAAACTCGAACATCTTCAGGAGCAGCTTGGAGATGAAGCAAATCGAGCATTGGAAGTACTGCAAAAGGAAGTTGCATGTCATAGGCTAGGTAACCAAGATGCTGCAGAAACTATTGCTAAGCTTCAAGCAGAGATCAGAGAAATGCGTTCTATACGGCCACTTCCCAAAGAAGTTGAAGTTGGAAGCGTTGTTGCTGTCAATAAGAGTGTCAGTGCCAACCTGAAGGAAGAGATAGCCAGACTTCACTCACAAGGAAGCACAATTGCTGATCTTGAAGAACAACTAGAAAATGTTCAGAAATCACTAGACAAACTGGTTATGTCTCTTCCAAGCAATAATGATCAACAGTCAAACAATGACACCACACAAAAGGCAAAGCATCCATCAAAAAAGAAGTTGCTTCCATTGACCTCGAGCAACAGTATCAACAGGCAAAATTTCTTGAAATCTCCTTGTTCTCCTCTATCAACCGCACGACAAGTACTGGATTGTGAGATTGAAAATAGAGCTCCAGATTCGGATGATTTGTCCTGTGAAATTCAGCCGGATGAGACTCCTACAAAAAGTGACGGAGGAGATGTTTCATCAAAGGAAGGTACTCCATATCGCCGTTCCAGTTCTGTGAACATGAGAAAAATGCAGAAGATGTTTCAAGAGGCAGCAGAAGAGAACGTCAGAAACATAAGATCATATGTGACAGAACTTAAAGAACGGGTGGCCAAGCTTCAGTACCAAAAGCAGCTCCTCGTATGCCAGGTAAAGCTGGGATTCTCTTTGTTTCTGGTGTACTAATTGAAGTTGTTCAAAATTTCAGGCATCCTGAAGCTTCTGCTTTGCTATTCTTCTTCATAGTTTATCCCTTTGCCGCAACTTCTTGAATTTTACTTTATTACTTGTTTGTGCCTGGCATAGGTGCTTGAGTTGGAAGCAAATGAAGCGGCTGGATACAATTTAGAGGATGATGAAAACATTCATCAGATCCCAGAAGAGTCCCCAGTTTCATGGCAAATCACATTTAAGGAACAGAGGCAGCAAATTATTGACTTATGGGATGTTTGCTACGTTTCCATTATTCATAGGTCACAGTTCTATCTGTTATTTAAGGGAGACCCAGCTGATGAAATATATCTGGAAGTTGAACTCAGGCGTTTGACATGGTTACAACAGCACCTGGCTGAGCTTGGAAATGCAACCCCGGCTCGTTTTGGAAATGAGCCAACAGTCTCTTTGTCATCAAGGTATTTTTCTTTTCCTCTCTTTTCTCATGTTCTATCTATGTGTGCATAGAGTCTCTATTAAATGCAAGCGCGGCTCATGCTCAAATTCTGACAATGTCATATTCACCAATGGAATACAGCATTAGAGCTTTGAAGAGGGAAAGGGAATTTCTTGCCAAGAGATTGACAACCCGTCTGACAGCTGAAGAAAGAGATTATCTGTACATAAAATGGGAAGTTCCTTTGGAGGGAAAACAAAGACGAATGCAATTTATTAACAAGCTTTGGACAATTCCGCATGATGCAAAGCATGTACATGAGAGCGCCGAGATAGTGGCAAAGCTCGTAGGTTTCTGTGAAGGAGGGAACATGTCAAGAGAGATGTTTGAGCTTAATTTTGTCCTTCCATCGGATAGGAGGCCATGGTTTGCTGGTTGGAACCAAATCTCTGACCTCCTTCATATCTAAGAAGCTTAGATTCTTTTTGTTGTAAGTAAATTGATTGTATTGCATGTTGTTTCATGTATATGAAGCTCCGGAGCCTCCCAATTTTGGAGCCTCCCAAGTTGTTCCAGTTACTGATAAATTTTGAACAGTGTGAAGGATTAGAATTTGAGGCATCACATCATGCAGCTTCATTTTCTGAATAAAGAATTCAATTGAAATTTGTGATAATCTATGCTAGATTAGTACTTGTTTGTTTGAGCTTAATTTTGTCCTTCCATCGGATAGGAGGCCATGGTTTGCTGGTTGGAACCAAATCTCTGACCTCCTTCATATCTAAGAAGCTTAGATTCTTTTTGTTGTAAGTAAATTGATTGTATTGCATGTTGTTTCATGTATATGAAGCTCCGGAGCCTCCCAATTTTGGAGCCTCCCAAGTTGTTCCAGTTACTGATAAATTTTGAACAGTGTGAAGGATTAGAATTTGAGGCATCACATCATGCAGCTTCATTTTCTGAATAAAGAATTCAATTGAAATTTGTGATAATCTATGCTAGATTAGTACTTGTTCGCTATCCACCTATACAAATTTACTGCACAAGCATATTTTAGTTCACATACAGAAAAAAGAAATTGGAAACTGAGGGATTTGTTATGCTTACTTGCTAATCCTCCAACAATTAGGCTTGATATGGAGCTGTAATTTCATCTAGAATGATGGTAGGGTAACATGGTCCATTTTGACTTTAATTTTAGGTCCCAGCAACAAATTTTAGCAATGTTCCCCACTGAGGATTAAAAAACTCCACTTTGGTTGACTTATTGTATGCAATTATAAAGACGATTACTTTTCCCTGAAGTATTTTGGGTCCACTTATTTGTTTTCATTTTCCACTTGCATATTCCCTCTTTTGAGTTTTCTCGTGTCTTTCTTTTTCCAGAAGTCCTCTTATAGTCTTGTTATCTCTCTTATTTATTCATGTCCTCTTTTTGGGATCACGCCCTAGTTGAGAACTTGCAAGTTAACTCAACAATAATTTTTTAGCATGTAGTCCACCAAGTAAATCAAAGGCCAAGAATACATGGATAGAGACATGGAGAAACACCACATATCGTCTTGGGAAAACATATGACAGAACTTATACATATTAAATTAAAAGCATTGATATTAAAGTAGCACGAGTTCATCTCTTTTCATTCAAGAGTAGGTAAATAAAGCAAGCAAAGACACATAACTAAACAAAGAGTGAAGATCATAGTACACACAGTAACTCTAATGAGACAACAAACATATAAGTTTTCACTCCCTACTCATAGAACACATAGCAAGAAGCAGGATATGGATAGACTGATGTAGCATTAACACTTGGGGTAGGGAACACCACAAGTGCGAGCGACTTTTTTGGCACCAGGGGAGTTGACATAGTTCCTTAAATTTGGGTTCTTGAGATATTGGCAGAGGCAAGGCTTTTGTTCTCTGATCTTGCTGCAGCAGAGTCCAGACGGTAGTGAATTCGATGTGATCGCGCCAAGGCAAGGGCTTAGCTGAAGTGCACTGCATGTTACAGCTACAGAGATGTTTGCTTCAGCAATAAGCAGTAGTAGAACTATGAAAAGTGCAAGTTTTGATGGTGTCTTCATTTTTGTCACTTGAAGATTGCTTTGTTTCAATTGAGAACAAGAGAAAGTTGGAGGAATAGGAGTTGGATGAGATGAATTTTAACTTAGTACTTGCTCAGTTTATAGAGGAAGCATTGGTAAAAGACTTAAAATATTCAGGAAATAGTTTTGTTAGAAAGTACAACACTAGTACTAGTGCATGTTCTTTAATTGACTCCTGCACAGCTGTGCTATGATTTCCATAATTATGGTCTCCCACGAATTACCAACCCACTGAATTAAGTCAATATTAGAGCAACACGCGTGAGCAGGCTTTTGTTCAGTATCCAAAAACATTTTTTTCTAAGCTGCTTGAACTGTTCAGATGTAATATGTGGAAAGGTAAAGGCACACCTAATGGCATGAGACTACTTAGGAAGGGTGAAAGTAATGCTTTTATCACTTCATTAATTGACGCGAATCTATGATTTAAGTTGTAAGGGTTGAATCTTTAAGATTCTTAGCTTCGAGCCCATTATATTTTTAAAATTATGGATTCATATTAATTTATTTATTAAATTTTAGGGAATTTTTATACATAAATTTATACTCTATATTAAAAGTAGTGAATTACTATTAATTCGGTTCACAAACGCTACATCAGCTTATCTCATCAAATGGCCATCAGGGAAGAAAATTAGCTGGCATCCTCAACTAAAGATAATGTGAATGTGTGAATCTTATGACTCCTTCTCAGGCTAAACTATTGTTACATGCTTGAGTTACAGTAGCCAAGGATTTTCCAAATTGGCACTGCATTGTCTAGTTATATTCATCTCCCCTTCTTTGTTATTATCACTCCATCCAATACGATTAGGAATGGCGGAGCGGGTTGGGTTGGGTTCTGTCTGATCTCGCACAATTTCCAACCCGTCCCGCCCCCCAATTGGATTTATACCCGTGTTCACCCGCACCGCCCTGCACTGCAATTTTTCTTTTATTTAAAAAAATCTCTCTTTTTTTGGTTTTTTTTTTTTGCAACGATTGTATTATATAAAGACGCCACAAACATCTACACAACATCTTAAATTTGTCACTTAAAGTTTTCATAAAGATACACTCTGTATTTTTAAGCCTAAGCATTTTGTTATATATGCTAATCATTAATTTTCACAAAAATGATTTAAGAAACACCATCAAAATGTCATCTTCTATTTTTTTTTTAGCTATTTCTGGTATTTCCTAACGATGAAACAAAGCAAAGTATGTAGACTTAGGTACCTTTGATAATTGACATGATACTCTGTCTAGATTCTCATATGTTTTTGTTCTCCTTATCTCCTATTTTTTAGTACTGTTTATTCGTTCAAAAAATAAAATCCCCGACCCGTGCCCCGCTTTGTACCGCAACTTCAAGCTCTCAAACCCGCACCATCCCGCTAAAGCTCAAACCTGCATCGCCCAATTGTCATCCCTAAATATGATAGTGTTTGACTAGTCATAGAATTTAAAATATTAATTTGAAATATATAATATATTAGTGATTACGAAAGAAAATTATAAACATTTCATCAAAATTAGAATGTGAATTATTTAATGAATTTAAATTCTGGAATGTTGTGAAAGTTTTACTAAATTAGAACAATGTCAAACATTTTGAAAAATTCCAAAATGGAAAAAATGTCTTATAAATTGGAATAAAGGGTGATATTATTTTGGGGCTAAGATTACAGAAGTGTCAGGTCTTCACAAAAGAAAAATGTAATTAATCTCAAAAACAAGGAAGGTGTTATAAATAGAATCCTATTTAAGGTGAATGTCTATATTTAGAGAGATTCTAGAGTTTTACTTTAAGGCTAAATCTTTTCTATGCCTATAAATAGAGGGGTCTTATCCCATTGTAAATCATCCCTAAGTATCAATAAGAATACTCCTCTCTCTATTTTTCTCTCTATTGTTCTTGTTCTTATAGTATTTCATAACACGTTATCAGCACGAGTCTCTAACCAATCGAATTACTGAGAAGTTCCCATTCTCCGGTTGCCGCCTCTCCGACATCCACCGCCGGCGGCAAGTTTTCCGGTTCGCCACCTTCGTCATCACCTGAATTTCTATACGGAAAAATAGAAGAGATGGTATCATCATGAAGTAATGCAACGGGATGGAAACTCAAGAGGTATATTTGATATCACAACATTTATTGGTATACCTTAAAGGTAAGTAATTTACTTTTCCCTTTCAAATTCTTGAAATTCTACGATTTGATTTTATATACAAACAAAGACAACAAAGTTTGATTATAACTCTAATGGAGTTTGTAAGAAATTACACTCACATGAAGTGGTAAAATTTCTATGCCTTGCCATGATCAAATTCATGTATGATTGTGGGCAAAGAATTGAAAATCCGTCCCATTGAATTTGCTCCATTCCCTTTAGAGAATGTGGTAGCAGTATGTGATAAGTCTGAAAGAAGACAAAATTATTACCATGAAGGTATCAATAAATGTGGACGTGGCAATAGACGGAATTATAATCGTCATTATGATCCATTCCCTGAAGTGAATGTGATAATTGTAATAAAGCCCGTAAGTATGGACACGCTCTTGATGTAATTTTGTTTTATGTCTGACATTATGAAAAGAAAGTTCGTTGCCCTTAAAATTTCGGGCAAGAACTATATTGCATGGGTGTTGGATGCTGAAATCCACTTAGATGCTATGGGTCTTGGAGACGCCATTAAAGACAGAAATAATGCATCCACCCAAGACTATGCTAAGGCCTTGATTTTCTTGCGCCATCACCTTGATGAAGGTTTGAAACTGTGCTAAGGCCTTGATTTTCTTGCGCCATCACCTTGATGAAGGTTTGAAAATTGAATATATCACAGTCAAAGATCCACCTATCTTGTGGAATGGCTTAAAGGAGAGATATGACAACCTGAAGTTGGTCACTCTGCCACAAGCACGGTACAATGAGAATCCAAAAGCAAATAGTTCATAAACTATATATTATCGTTGCGGTGGAAAAGGGCACTGGGCGAAAATTTGCCGTGTACCAAGACATTTGGTTGAGCTTTATCAAGCATCTCTAAAAGGTAAATGCCCTGAAACCAATTCTGTCTCTGACGACAATTTTGACATCACCCACTTGGATGTGGCAGACTTCTTTGAGCACCCTGAGGGGAAAATAGACCACTTAATTGGTGATGGATCTGTGATGGAATTGTTTGATTTTATTTTACTTATTTGTATTAGTTAGTGTATAAACCAATAGTCATTAGTATCAGCTCGTATTAGTTAGCTTATGATATAATGTTAGTATTAGTTCTTTAGAATGTTTCAATATGCTTAAATTTCAAAGATATTTTTATTTTTCGGTAGAGTTAATCGACTAACCTAACAGTTAGTCGATTATCTAATATTTCGCATTAAAACTGCAAAACAATCGATTATATTAAGACATAATCGATTATGTATGTTTAAACAATCGATTATATTAAGACAGTGTGATCTGAAGTTTTTCAAAATAGCAAATAATCGATTATGTATATTTAACAATCGATTATATTAAGACATAATCGATTATGTAGGTTTAAACAATCGATTATATTAAGACAGTGTGATCTGAAGTTTTTCAAAATAGCAAATAATTGATTATGTATATTTAACAATCGATTATATTAAGACATAATCGACTATGTATGTTTAAATAATCGATTATATTAAGACAGTATGATCTGAAGTTTTTCAAAATAGCAAATAATCGATTATGTATGTTTAACAATCGATTATATTAAGACATAATCGATTATGTATGTTTAAACAATCGATTATATTAAGACAGTGTGATCTGAAGTTTTTCAAAATAGTAAATAATCGATTATGTATGTTTAAACAATCGATTATATTAAGACAGTGTGATCTGAAGTTTTTCAAATTAGCAAATAATCGATTATGTATGTTTAACAATCGATTACATTGAGACAAACGGATTGAATTTGTTTATTCTCATGTTCATGTATTTTCTTTTGTGTGTCAAACCATGGGAAAGCAAATATGGATATCTCACAGAGCAAACTTGGATCAAATATTTGTTTAGTTGATTCATGTACTACACATACGATACTCAAAGAAAAGAAATATTTCTCTCAACTAAGTATGTGTAAGGCAGATGTTACTACAATCTCTGGTAGTAGTAAAATTGATTGAAGGCTCCGGAAGAGCAACTATAACTCTGCCTAGAGGAACAATGTTTATCATAGAGAATGCAATGTTCTCCTCCAAGTTTAAGAGGAACTTGTTGAGTTTTTAAGATATCATTCAAAATGGATATCATGTTGAGACATTAGATGAGAATAATCTTGAATACCTCATTTACTCGTGAAAACGAGGCTGCCCACTTCGGTTTGGGGTCACGCCATTTTGCATGCAGCAACGCTAGTTCGTCGGCTGCCCACTTCGGTTTGGGGTCACGCCATTTTGCATCCAGCAATGCTAGTTCGTCTCTGACTGACGAATTGTCACAAATATTCCCCGTTGCAATGAGTTTTGGGTCATGAACCCAATATATCCCATTTAAGAATCTTTGGATGCGCAGTATATGTGCCTATAGCACCGCCATACCGCACCAAAATAGGTCCGCAAAGAAGGTTAGGAATATATGTTGGGTTTGAATCGCCCTCCATTATTCGCTACCTCGAAACATTGACAGGGGATTTATTCACTGCACGATTTGCAAACTGTCAATTTGATGAGACACTTTTCCCAAAATTAGGGGGAGAAGTTGGTGAAACCAAACCGGAAATTTTGTGGAAAAATGCATCATTATCTCATCTTGATCCACATACCTCTATTTGTGAAAAGGAGGTGCAAAATATTATCCATTTGCAAAGAATAGCAAATCGAATGCCAGACGCATTGGTATTGAATATACCACACTCACCCCTAGAAGGAGGTTTGAGATGATATATGAAAATAATGTCATTATTATGGCATGAATGATCGTTGGTCACGTACCTATTGTACGCCAAAATATTTTAGAAATATGACTATTAAAGGACAACGATAATGCAAGAAACATATCTTGCATATAATTTTGACCATGACCATAATGGTATAACTTTCTCTTTAAAAGAGATATTCACCACATGGATGTTGATGAATTTGTGGTAGTACAAAATTAATTGAGAGCTCTAGAAGAGCCAATTATTACTATGTTGAAGAAAAACAATTGATTACCAATAAGGTATTGTGTTGTAGTAAGTCTCAAAGAAACTTATTCAGTTTCCAAAGTATATGCGAAAGCGATTGATTATATTGAGACTATAAATAAAGGAAATATTTGATATCTTCTATTACTACAACTTGTAGCGGGATAATTTGTATATGAAAAGCTAACCGCTTTATTCTCCAGTTTGTACTACACAAACAAAAGAATGCCACATTAAAGTGGATATTTATTGGTATAATAACCCATACCATAATAAACTTGAAGTTTATTGATAAGTGCACACGTCATGGTGTAAATTTGAAGTTTATCAATATTGATAATTTATTCAGTTGGCATTCGGGTTAGCCATCTCATTTTAAGTATGATGTGCAGTAATAGAGAATTCACATGGGTAAATATTAAAGAACTAGAAAGTTCTTTATGAATTCTCTTATATTACTTGTTCTCATTAATTGATTGACCAACTAAAGAGTTCGAGTTGAATCCCATAAATTCTGGAAATATCAAAGGTGAATATGGGCCCATTCACCTGCCATGTATACCACATATGATGCATCTATGATATGGTTACATGTGCGATTGTTACTAACCCGCAGCCTGGCCGGTGCTTGCGAGGTAAATTGCTCAGTAATATAACTTCGAGCATAATTTCCAGATTTTCTATTCAAGATAGTTCATCTTGATAAGTTGGTTTATATCATAGTTGGTTTAGCAAGATAATTATTGAGTGCCTCCACTTAATAGCTAAATTGTTTCTTATGATAACAGAGTTATATATATATCAGTTTGATATATGTTGTATACGAGAGTATATTCTCCCCTCACAAGTGGTTCAGGGTCAGGAACCAAATAATTTCATCTTATTATTAATGTGCTGTGTATATTGACATGATAATGCACAAAGATGATTTCTCAAAGTTGAGGAAACAAGTTAGCTTTTCTAACATGATGGGGAGACATGATAAACACTTGAGAAAAGGTTACATGAGATGAATTATCATTTGTATATATAGATCCTCGAATATCATAATATGAACCTGAAGTTCATAAAAGGATAATTCAATTGCAACATATTGCAAAGCATGCTATACGCATTTGCTGACCCAAAGAAAGTAACTATATTCTCACTGCAAATGCTCATATTAAGTCCCAGAAGGACAAAGTCTTTGATACGCTTAAAGCGTATAGACAAATCCGTTTCAAAATAACTTCTTAATAAAGAAGATGAGCAAATGATCAAAGTGATCATAAATGGAAGAGATACAATTCAAGCAGAATTGATTCCATATGAAAGACATGTAGTTTTGGACATGTAGTTCAAATACTTGAAAGTATAAAGTCAATGGTATGTGTAATCAGTTTTCGATATCTTATTTGTTTAGCATGACATGAAAACTTGATATGCATCTAAAGTCTATTATATGGCTTATATGACTTAACTTATATGTCAATCCATGAAAGATTGAAGTTGCTTGAAGCATATACAATTCTTGGTCCTGAAGTACCACATCCTAAGTGCAACTTGTGTACATATGTATCTTGCTATAACTATAAGCATGATGGCATCGAGAATACCTCTATGGAGATATTGAAGAGTCATTCCACGACATTATATGAAGATGTTCATATCTATCAAGAATGATAATTTTAAGGTGCGGAATATTTAGTCAAATCAATATGGCTGATTTATTTATCAAATCTCTACAAAAAGATCGTTTTGAAGATGGTGCAGAAGATTGGAATACAAATGCTCAAGGATGTGAATTGATGCTCTTTTCAGGGGGAGTTAATGCGCGTTGCACTCTTTTTCCCTTACAAGGTTTTGTCCCACTGGGTTTTCCTTGCAAGGTTTTTAACGAGGCAACCAATAGGCGCATATTCAAACATGTGTACTCTTTTTCCTTTTCTTTAATTTTTTCCCATTGGGTTTTGTTTTAGTTAAGGTTTTAACGAGGCACATTATTGAATAGACATTTAAGGGGAAGCGTTATAAATAGAATCCTATTTAAGGTGAATGTCTATATTTAGAGAGATTCTAGAGTTTTACTTTAAGGCTAAGTCTTTTCTATGCCTATAAATAGAGGGGTCTTACCCCATTGTAAATTATCCTTAACTATTAATAAGAATACTCTTCTCTCTACTTTTCTCTCTATTATTCTTGTTCTTATAGTATTTCATAACAGAAGGAAAATTTAATAATGCCAAGAAAGAGAAGTTCATTATAGAGAATCATCGAGGTGTATGATTTAGTACTTAGTTTGCATTCATGTTATAATTAGTTGGGGCATGGCATACCATTAATCATTATTCTTTTGTTGCAAATGTGAATGTGCATTCTAAAGTTGCGGCCCTTATTCCTCTATTTTATAATTTACACAAGTTCTTTTTATTTTAATGCGATAGGAATTAGACACATTCTCCTTTATCTTTTTAAAAGTGAAGAGCAATGGAAATACTTTCACCTAGATTTATTTTGATTTATGAAAATTCTATATTCAATATGGATCTCGGAAATTGTTTAGTTAATCTTAAGTCACAAAATAATGTTCTTTTTAACTTACTCAACACAGACTACTTGCATGACTAGCTTAATAAAAGAAAAATAAGTCTCATTTTTATAGGCACACCAACATTCTATTTTTTTTTTCTTTTCTTTCAAAGTTGATAAATAAGATAAGATTCATTATTTTACACAATTCAATGTTTTGCAATAATAACAATAATAATAGTCTAGTATAATCCTACAAATGGGATTTAGGAGGATAATATGTACGCATATTTTACCCCTACCCCGAGAGACAGAAAGGCTGTTTCCAGGAGACCTTCGGCTCAAGAAAGCAACAAGATACGATATATTAATACTATCAATAGACTCATAATAAAATAAAATAAATTAGCATAACATAAATAAAATAACAAAATAGCAGCAATATAAGAAATATAGGAAATACGAAAAAGATGGAAGATATAATAATATCTAGCAGATAAAGCCCTACATCAGTAGCTGACCAATAGCATCCTAAGACGAACTCCTAACTGGCTAGTCGTACTCGAGTGCGCTGTAATGCTCGACCTCCACAATTCTCTGTCAAGGGTCACATTCTCAATAATCCTAAGTCGCGCCATGTCCTCTCTGATCACCTCTCCCCAATACTTCTTGTTAGAAACTACGCTTAACGCTAGAGGGGGGGGGGGGTGAATAGCGTTTTAATGAAATTTAGCGTTTTCTTGCGGAATTTAAATTTTACAGGAAGTAAATAAGTGCAATAAAAATAACTTACACAAGGATATATCCTGGTTGGCTACAACAGTGGTTAGTCCAGTCCCCGAGAGACTCTCTCGAGATTTTCTACTAACTTGTTAAGCTTACGGGTGCTTAACAAACCTTTACAGTTGCTCGGAGATACAATCTCAAAGACTTCACTTGCTCGGAGGTTCCTCACCTCAAAGACTTCACTTGCTCGGGGATACAATCCCAAAGACTTCACTTGCTCGGGGATACAATCCCAAAGACTTCAACAGAGGAAGCACAAGTTCCTCAACACAAGAGAATCAAAATTCTCTTACAAGTATTTGAAATACTTGAACACTCACTTAACAAAGATACTCCTTGATGAGTAGTTATGAGTAAAATAATACGCTCAAGATCACAACAACTTTGAACAATAATATGGCTCTCAAAAGCTTTATGAAATGAGTAGAAAATGATGAACAATTGAATGAAAGCTTAAAGCAATGTAATGATCAGTTAGTGTATGTTGTTGTGTTTAAAACACTGAGTTGAAGCTGTATTTATAGGTGCAAAACTTGGTCTTACCGTTGTCTAATTGCCAATTAAGAATTGCTGAATTTACTCAGTGACAATCGATTGTCAAGACCGAACAATCGATTATCTGCCAGTCAGATCAAAAATCAATCCCAGATTTTACGCTTCATAATCGATTACTTACAATCCATAATCGATTACTGGCAAAATTCAAAAACAGATAATCGATTATACCAAATCCATAATCGATTACATTTGCAACGTTCTAAAAATCATTTCCGGATTTTAAGCAAAACATCGATTATATAAAATCTATAATCGATTACTTCAGCAACGTTCTAAAAATCATTTCCAGATTTTAAGCAAAACATCGATTATATGAAAACCAATAATCGATTACTTTGAGGTATTTGAAAATCATTTGACAACGGTCAGCTTCAACAATCGATTGTCCTTTGCAACAATCGATTACTTGTTATTTTCTGAAAATCATGAAACTTACTGTCTCAGTGATAATCGATTATCTAAAGACATAATCGATTACTTAACTAAATTTAAAATCACTGGAAGACATTGTCTCAACATAATCGATCACCATTAGTTCATAATCGATTATTTTGAGTATTGAAAAACTTTACCTCAACAACAATCGATTGGCATTTGATCACAATCGATTATCATGCAGATTTGGAAAAACCTGATGTTCACTGTCTTACTCACAATCGATTACCATTAATTCATAATCGATTGTCATGCTGTCTTGGCTCAGAAACAATCGATTATCATAAGTTCATAATCGATTATTTTAGCCCAGATTTTTGAGGCATGTTTAGAAAACATTTTGTCTAATGTAAATATGCATCATTTGAAATTATTTGATACAGAAATAAGTATGCATGATTTTGGAAAATAGTTTTATGAGAGAAGCCATGTTATGGAGTCAAGTTATAGGATCAAGATCACATTTAAGAATAACTCAATAATAACAATTAAAAATAACGTCTTGAGCTTCAATCTCAACATTTGTGCTCTTGTACTTGAACTCCGTCATATATCAATTTGTGCTTTGTTTGTCATTCATCAAAACCTACAAAAGAATACACGTTTAGTATATCGCATTGAGAACGTGTTTCCAACACTTCTTAGATCTCACTCTACCTCTCCTCGTGCCCACCATAGTCAGTCGCTCACACCTCCTCACCGGTGCATCAGTGCTCCTCCTCTAAATGAACCATCTGAGTCTTGCTTCCCGCATCTAGTCCTCCATGGGGGTCACGCCCTGCTTCTCTCGAATATCTACATTCCTAATCTTACCCATCCTTGTATGCACGCACATCCACCTTAATATCCTCATCTCTGCTACTTTTATCTTCTAGATCTGTGAATTCTTAACCGGCCAATACTCGGTCCCATACAACATGTCAGGCCTAACCACTGGTCTATAAAACTTACCTTTTAGTAATGGTGGAAATTTCTTGTCACACAGAACTCCCATTACTAACATCCACTTCATCCACCCCACCCCTATACGGTGTGTGACATCCTCGTCGATCTCCTCGATCCCCTGAATAACTGACCCAAAGTACTTGAAACTATCCTTCTTAGGAATGACATGAGAGTCAAGCCTCACTTCCACTCCCGCTTCCGTTGGCTCAGCCCCAAATTTACACTCAAGGTATTTTGTCTTTGTCCTACTCAACCTGAAACCTTTAGACTCAAGGACATATCTCCAAACCTTTATCCTCTCATTGACGCCACCCCGTGTCTCGTCGATTAGAACTATGTCATCAACAAATAGTATGCACCATGGCACCTCCCCTTGAATATCATGAATTAGTGCATCCATCACTAGGGCAAATAGAAATGGACTGAATGCAGACCCTTGATTCAACCCCGTAACAACCAGAAAATGCTCGGAGTCGCCTCTCACTGTCCTAACCCGAATCTTAGCTCTATCATACATGTCTTTAATCACCCTAATGCATGCAATCCGGATCCCTTTAACCTCTAAGCAACTCCATAATTTATTTAAATAAATAATGATGACTACTATACATCAGTTTGCATTAATTTAGTCCCTCCAATCGAAAAAGAGAAACTACTAAAGTAAGGTCTTGAGAAGAAAATGGGGGATTCGCCGACTAACAAAAACAAATGATCGAATCCGAACTGTCCATTTTACACAGCAGTAGAATAATGAATAATTGGAATTTAAGATTTAAAGTTTATGTATTTTTATAATAACAAAACAACGAATTAAATTAGGAGGTAATTTTTTTAATATATTTAATAAATTTTTAATACAATTACTCTAGTTTAGGCGAAAATTTATTAGATCCGCTTGTGGTGGGCCCTACGGGATACACAACACATATTGCAGCATAGCGGCTTTGCTTTCGGTGATATATAGTGATTGCCACTACTGACTTTGCATTTAATTGCAAGCTTTAGTGTGTCCCAATATGCGCCTTATCATTATTTTGATTCACACTTTGATTTTGTTTAATTATGAATTCTCTGCTAACATGTTTTTATCAAGAACTATATTTTTCCCAAATAAAAAAGTATAAAGTGTTTCTCTTTTCTCTTTCATTTCCTTTGGGGGTCGAGTAGGGCCGGACATATATCGAATAAAATCGATAGTTTGAACGAAAAAAATTATTGAATTATCGGTATCGGATTATTGGATAAATGGTTCGGTAACAATTTAATGATATTTTACTATTGGGTTATTGGTTCGAGTCTCGATTTGCCAAATTTCATTAACAGTTTAACCGATAACCAACTAAACTTTATAAAAATACGATTTTACCCGTAGGTATATAACTTTTCCAATTCTCCCAATTTTTTTATCTACTGTTCTAATTCTCCCAAATTTGCCATTCAACATATAGAGAAACAATGTTGTAAGTTTTATTATATTCTTTAAGGGGATTACACACGAGAAAATTTATCATATTTTTATACAGTACATATTATTTTTCATTACTTCTTCCCTCCAAAAATGAGATTGAGTTATCTTATCGAGTAATTCAACAATGATCTATAACCAATTAACCGATAACCGATATTTTATTGGTTCGATTATCAGTTTAGTATATTTATAAACCGATAACTGATATATCAAACTAGTAATATTCACAACCGAACCGAACCGAGCGATGCCCTTCCCTAGGGTTGAATGTTTGACGTTTAGGTTCAACCTTTGATGGTAAAAATTGCATGGGCTAGCCAGTTTTCGGATGGTCATTTAAAAATAGCCATCATTTGCAAAGTCATCGAAAAATAGCCATTATTTTGCTGCAACACGAAAAGTTCCAGCATAATAGATCGGTGTACCTGTGTATGAACTTCCAGCATATTTTGTTGGAATTCCAACACGCGCAAAATTCCAACATAATATACTGGAGATTGGAGCACTTGTGCATAAACTTGTAGCATGTTATGTTGGACCAGTATATTATACTGGAACTCCAGTATATTAAGCTGGAAGTCCATTATATTTATGTTGGAACTCCAGTATTATATACTGGAATATTTTCTGGATTTTGAACAGCATTTTCATTTAGATTTATTTTTACATGAAAAAAGGCTGAATTTTGATTACTTTTGAAATTGTGACTATTTTTGATTGACCACATATATATCTGGTTATTTTTGAATTTCTTGTGCACTGTGAAATTATATTTTTCTTATTTACTTTATAAAGAAACTGTCCCAAAAAAGATTAGCATTTGTTTAGATTGGGAGAACTAATTCATATATTAAAAGAATATGTCTAATTTAGATGAAATTGAGCGTAAATGAGAGAAAGCAATTACAATATCCGACTATAAAGGATGAGGGCACATAATTTATGGTAATTATATGTGTAGACAATAAATCTGTGTCGAGAAAATAAAATCAAGATAGAAAAATATTGCAACAATTGTAGAATTTTTAAATTCGAATATTTG
Source organism: Nicotiana benthamiana (assembly GCA_034376525.1). Lineage (NCBI taxonomy): Eukaryota > Viridiplantae > Streptophyta > Magnoliopsida > Solanales > Solanaceae > Nicotiana > Nicotiana benthamiana. Next base: position 9,619,691 of record CM067325.1, read on the forward strand.
AGTGTTACAATCTCAATGAATCCTCTGATTCTTCTTTTCAATAGTAAATAAATTTAAGGGCCTTTGAGCTTGATCATGAATTTATATTTGTTTCCGCGAACGATGATGTTGTTCTGGGCTTGAGCTTGAGCTTGATTGCTTGAACTTGATCTTGCTTCGCTCTTCGTTCTTGAGTTTGAACTTGATTTCTTGAACTTGAACTTTAACTTTATTGCTTGAAGCTTGAAACTTGTGGAGGAAGTTGCATTGTTTGATCCACGAGCTATTTCTTGCTTCTTGTTATAACTTTTGGTCCCTTTTCTGGGTCATGAAGACCCCTATTTATAGTTGTAGAAGGGAAAAGAACAAACTCTTTCTGACCAATCGAATTGAAGTATGACATATCCGCATTTGATTGGCTAGAACATGTAACTTGCACACGTGGTGCGATTTCATTGGCCTTTTAGTGTGACTTGGCATGCCTTGTCATTTTGACATGTGGCATGATCCTATTGGCTCTTCCGCTTGACTTGGCGTGCCACATCATTTGACACGTGGCACCAAACTGAGCCTGTAGGAAGATGTCATCTTGGACTTAATGAAGTGGGCTCATCACTTTTGCCCTACAAAATGGGCTAGCCCAAAGGAGTAAGACTTATTTATTTAATCCATATATATATACATATATAAATACATATATATATATATATATATATATATATATATATATATATATATATATATATATATATATATATATTTGGACTTATATAATTAATTCAATTATATTAGTTTACCGTATTTATTTGGACTAATATATCTTGAATTTAAAATATAGTCCAAATTATTTTATAAATTTAATTTTAAGTGAAATTTATATACCTACATTATAAATGTGTCAAATGTAAAAGATGAGACTTGAAGTACCATTTTTAGCTAACTCCAATTTAAACTTTCCAAGCTCTTTTTTTTTTGGAAAGTTTACTTATTAAATGGATAACTTCTCAAATAAAGAGAAAATCAGAAAACGGAATGCTCAATTGTCCATTTGTGACTATTTTCAAGGAAAAGTCCTTGTATTGCTTGATGTGGCACACGTCAGTCAAACAAATAGGGAACTGCATTAGAACTTTTAAGGAGAAAGACTCCAAATTAAGGCAACTTTCTACTGTATCACATAATTGGAGTTCTATTTGGAGTAGAAAGTGCACAGTGCCTCACAATTCGAATTCTATTTGGAGTAGACAGTGTTGACCGCCTAACACCAAATCCCACATCGAGAACACACCTTTCATGCTATCTTTTATAAACCTATATAAATCCATGTGCTCGTAATTGTTGAACATCAATTTGCAATTTTCGTATAGTCACTTGAGTCTAATTTTGTGGATTCGGAAGCTTTGACGCAAAGGTAATTTTTTTATTTTTTCTTGTATTTTTCTTGTTTTGTTGTATTATTTTCTTTTTCTTTTTGGTAGGTCAAGCGAAAAAGATATGTTCTTGTTAACAACGATCTATGCATGAAGAAAATAATCTTAGGGTATGAAAGGATGGTACTCACCCCCGGCAAATATTGAAGGGATTACTTTTATGGCCCAATTTTTGGAGAGATTACTCTTAATATGGCCCAACTATCGATGGCCCAACTATCGGAGAGATTCCTCTCAATGTGGTCCAATTATTGGAGAGATTACTCTCAAAAATGGCTCGACTATCAGAGAGATTACTCTAAATGTGGTCCAATTCTTGGAGAGATTACTCTCAAAATGGCCCTACTACCGGAGAGATTACTCTCAATTTGGCCCAATTCTTGGAGAGATTACTCTCAAAATGGCCTGACTACCGAAGAGATTACTCTCAATGTGGCCTAATTCTTGGAGAGATTACTCTCAAAATGGCCCGACTACCGGAGAGATCACTCTCAATGTGGCCAAACTATCGGTGAGGCCAATTTAAGGTGCAAAGAGACTCATATGTCCATCTTAATATTGGAAAGTTATAGTTCTTTTTAAGGATAAACCCACGAAGAGGCCAACTTAAGGTGGAAAGGGACTTATATGTCCACCTTAAGATTGGAAAGTTATAGTTCCTTTTAAGGACAAATCTACGGAGAGGCCAACTTAAGGTGCAAAGGGACTTATATATCCACCTTAAGATTGGAAAGTTATAAAGCTTCAACTTGAAGACGACATCGACTTGAACACTTGGAAAACTTTAAAGATTTGACAGACTTTGCATAATTCAACTCGAAGATTCAGTAGGATTAAACAATTCAACTTTAAGATCGGCAAATTTGAAGACTGAAACTTGAAGATCGGCGAACTCAAAGACTTCAACGTGGGGGCTTAAATATTTCAACTTTAAAACCGGCGAATTTGAAGACTTCAACTTGAAGATCGACAGACTTGAAGACTTCAACTTTGAGACTTGGAGGACCTAAATATTTCAACTTGAAGATCGGCGAATTTGAAGACTTCAACTTTGAGACTTGGTGGGCCTAAATATTTCAACTGGAAGATCGGCGAATTTGAAGACTTCAACTTGAAGACTGACGAAGTTGAATATTACAAGTTGGGGACTTCAACTTGAGTACCAACGGACTTCAAGATATCAATTTACCATGGAGGGTTTCCCCTTTTAAATCAAATGATATCAAAGTTCCCCAAGAGGATGGCATTTAAGCTTGATTTTGCATTCCTCCATACTTCACTCGGACAACAATTGGGCAAATATGTATCTTTTTAAATTATGCGACTGAACTTAGAATGAAACTCTAAGCTGCCTACGTACCTCGGTGAAGAGGATCAAGTCATACCGTAGTTCAAACTGGGTAGATTTTGTTTATGTCCTAACATTTGCCTAGGCCGCCTCTTTCAAGATGTTCAACCTAGCGGACTTTTTTTAGGGACGGGGGCTGTACACAATTTAGACTCATGTGGGTCAGGAGTGTAGCAACATGCAGTTTAGGCTCATGTATCAAGGAGCGACATGACTTGCAGTTTAGGCTCATAAGTCGAGGAGCATTGCAATTTGAAGGATAATACTTCTTTAAGAATTTGCCATTGATGGGGCCGATTCTCATGCCATCTGCATCAAATAGATTGTAAGCCCTACTTGAGTAAGCTTCTTGTACGACATATAGCCCATCCTGTTTTGAAGTGAGCTTCCCTACAGGTTAATGGTAAGTAATTATAGGTCTTCATACGGCAAGGACTTGATCTCCTACTTGAAAGGATCTGGGGCGAACTTTTTTATTGAAGGTGCGAGAAAATCGAGCTTGATAACATTCAAGACTCTGTTGAGCTTCCACTCTCTTTTCGTTAAGAGCTTCCAACTCTTCTAATCGAAGTCTAGCATTTTCTTCATCAGTGATCCCTTCTTGAATAACCAGCCGTAACGAAGATATTTGATGCTCAAGTGGAAAGACAGCTCCGACTCTATAAACGAGTGAACAAGTAGTCGCCTGTGTTGGCGTGCAGTGAGTCATCCTATATGCCCATAGAGCTTCTTCCATACGGTCATTCCAATCTCGTTTGGATTTCGAGACGACCTTCTTTAACAAGTTGCATATAGTCTTGTTGAATGCCTCAGCTAGACCTTTGGCGGCAGCATTGTACATTGAAGAGTTACGTTGCTTGAAGCTAAAGAGATCACAAATCTTGTTCATCAACCTATTATCGAATGGCTTTCCATTATCTGTTATTATGTAATGAGGAATGCCAAAGCGATAAATAATATTTACTCGGATGAAACTTGCAACATTTTCCTTCTTTACTTCTTTAATAGCAACAACTTCAGCCCATTTGAGAAGTAGTCGGTTGTAGCCAATATGTATAGGTGCCCACCAGAGGACTTTGGCAGTGGTCCAACAACATCCAATCCCCAAGCGTCAATGGCCAGGATGAAACAGCTGGGTGCAACATTTCAGGAGGTTGATGGATAAAATTCGCATGGAATTGACAAACCTTGCATCTTCGAGTGTAGTCCAAGCAATATTTTACCATCGTTGGCCAATAATATCCCATCATTTTATATGGAAGTGGAGCATTGGTCCGGACTGGTGTGACCCACATACCCCAGAATGCGGCTCTTGCAAAGCTTGGAGAGCTTCTTCTTCTCCTAGTCATCGTAAGAGTACTCCCTCGAACGACCTTCTGTATAGAGTATCCTTGTAGTAAAGGAAGCGAGGTGCACGACGACGGATTTCAGTCCTTCTCCTCATATTTTCTGGAAGTATCCCATAGCATAAGCAGTCGATAATGGGTTATCGCCATTCTTCTTTCTCAACTTTAGAAACAACAACAAGATGTTTGAGTTCATTTTCTTCACCTTTAGCCTCATTTGGTTGCGGTACTACCGATTTTTGGCATAATGTAACTTGCGCTTGGTCAGGCAGGTCTAATGATGAAGCTGGAGCAGCTAAAGGATCAGCCTTCTTATTTTCTTTCCTTGGCACGTGCTGAATAGTCACATCGACAAGCTATCCCGTCAACTCTTTAGCGTAATCATGATATGGGCGTAGTTCAGGATTTTTAACCTCGTAACTACCCAAAAGCTGATTGACCACTAGTTGGGAGTCACCAAAGACTTGCAATTGCAATTGCTTCAAATCAACGGCCATTTCGAGCCCAAGTATTAATGCTTGATACTCAGAAACATTGTTGGAACAGAGTTGTGTCAAGGTGAAGGAGTAGGGCAAGACTTCACCTTGGGGAGTGACAATTACTACTCTATCCCCGGCTCCCCCGCGATGAGCAGCACCATCAAAGTGTATCTTCCATGGAGGTTGAACTTCAACGACCATTGCATCCTCATTAGGTAGTTCATCAATTAGCTCACAGTCATCAAGTATTGGATGATCTGCCAAGAAGTTTTCCAATGCTTGCCCTTTTACAGCCTTTTGAGAGATGTACACTCGAATTATTGAAACTGGCGGTACCATCTCGCTAGTCGATCACTAAGAACAGGTTTTGACATCACGAACTTGATGGGATTTGCATTTGAAACAAGACGAGCGACATGAGCTTGAAAGTAGTGCTTCAACTTTTGAATTGAGAAGACTAGCGCCAAACATAACTTTTCAATTGGCGAATAATTCAACTCGTTAGGTGTCATCATCCTGCTTAAGTAGTAAAAAGAGTTTTCTTTCCCGTCACTATTTTCTTGGGCCAACATTGCTCCAACAAAACCTTTCATGCGCCGCAATGTATAGTATTAATTGTTTTCCAGGTATAGGAGCTGCTAAAACTGGAGGCTTCATCAAGTAGGTTTTGATACTTTTGAAGGCATTGCTACAAGCTTGGTCCCACTTGAAAGGAACACCTTCTTCATGAGGCGACTAAATGGTTAGCACCTCCCATCCAGGTTTGATATGAATCTTCTAAGGTATGCTAGCTTTCCTTGCAGACTTTTCAATTCATGGATATCTCGAGGCTCAGGCATTTTCAAATTGGCATCCACTTTGGCTTGATCAATTTCGATCCCTCGATGTCAGACAATGAAACCAAGGAACTTTCCAGAAGTAACTCCAAAGGCACATTTCAACAGATCATCCTAAGATGGTAACTTTGAAGCAATTCAAATACCATCCTCAAGTCTTTCATGTGGTCACCCTTCTTTCTTAATTTCACCACCAAGTCGCCAACATAGCATTCAACATTCTTATGGAGAGGATCGTCGAAAATATTCTGCATAGCCCTTTGATAAGTAGCACCAGCATTCTTCAAGCCAAAAGTCATTACCTTGTAGCAATAAATACCCTTCGGGTGCAGAACGCTATAAGCTCTTCATCTTTTGGTGCCATGCGAATTTGGTTATAGCCCGATGAACCGTCCATGACAGACATTGCCACGTAACCAGAGTAGCATCGATCATCAGCTCTAGAATAGGAAGCGGGAATTCATCTTTGGGACACGCATTATTGAGGTCCCTGAAGTCAACGCATACTTGAATCTGGCCATTCTTCTTCCTTACAAGGACAATACTTGAAACACATGTTGGGTATTTAATTTCCCGAATAAATCCAGCTTCAATGAGTTTGTTAACTTCAGTTTCAATCATGGGAACCAAGTCCGGCCTAAAACGCTTTTAAGCTTGTTTAACAGGGCGAGCACCATTTTTGACTGCAAGGTGATGGACTACTACGTTCGGGTCCAAGCCAGGCATCTCTTTGGAACTCCAAGCAAAGACATCCCTGAAATCTTTGAGTAACTCAATATAAGTGCTCTCTTCATCAACTTCTAGTAAAGCACTTAGGTAAGTGGGTCTTGGTTCTTCATCGGCGCCAAGGTTAACTTCTTTTAAGGCATCAACTGTCGTCTTCAATTTTTCTTCAAGTTCATGTGGAGCATCTTTCGCATCTTCATCTTTTTGAGGGTCCGCATCTTTGAAGGATATGTGATAACACGGCGAAACATCCTATATTTTTGCATTATCTTCCATTGAAGATGGAGTGTCATTCTCAACTTGTACAGTAGCATGATACGAAGAACCCACACTTTCTTTGTCTTCATCATGTTCCTTAGTATAGACCACAATATAGGGTTTTACCTTCAGCACTTTTTTACATGAAACCACAAGTTTTGTTTGTCGCCTCATTCTAGAATGAATCAAACTTTGGAAATCCTTCGAGATCTCCTGGATTTTGGGTGAAGCGGGTGTTCTTATGCTTTAAAAATTTCTCCGGAACTTGTTCCCCTTCTTTAGTAGACCCAATCTTTCAAACACGGAGGTCCTCACATATGATTTTCCAGGTCGATCAAAGATAGAAGGCTTGTTAGAAGAGGTTGATTCATCTTTTATAGTGATATAATTGCTGCCCGCCCTTCTTATTGAGATGCACACTGGTGACGGTTGTTTGTATCCCAAACCTTCAACTTGTACCTCGTTGTAACTTCTGATGGGAGCTTCCCTAACTTTGACGACTCATCGGGATTGTATCCAGCTTTTGCAAATAGCTTGCAAGTGTTAGGATCAAAAACTTCATTCGTTCGCTTTGTAGGGAGTGCCACATTCTGAAACTATTTTGGGCTACAAACCCTGCAAGCGGTTTTGAGGACAACTTTACTGCCTCAATTCGTTTTACTGGAAGAGTTAACTCCCTTAGAATCTTGGTTTGGAGATTATGTGATTCGACCTCGTCTTTCTTCCTTTTAGGGGCATATTAGAGTGTAGAACTTACTTTCTTTCCATAAGAGGCAATACCCCCTTTATGATATTTATTCACGTTGGCGGGTACCTCCTCAGTAACAGTTTTGGCTTTGCCAATAGTCACATCAGCTTTTTTTCTTATGGGTTCGTCATTCTTTCTTTTCGTACCATTATCAACTTTAAGCTCCTTCACAATGCAGTTCTTCAAGTAGAACTTTGCATCAGCGAAGTGTGACTCAGCCTCAGTGAATGGCTCATCATCAGCAACTACCGTCTTCTCGACTTTACCCTCGTAGTATTTTAAACATTGATGGTAGGTAGATGGAACAACTTTATTCTCGGTGAATGAATATGACCTTTTCCTCACAAGCATTAACTTCTTAGGAGTGAACTCGACGGTCTTTTCTGAAGATGGTTCCAACGGTAGGTTATCACTCTTTTCTTCCCCTTTGTCAGCATGGCAACAAGAGGCATCAATGCCCTCATGGGAAATCTTTGTGCGGAACCAACTTGGTAAAAACTCCTCCAAGGTCACTGGATTTCGTGGCTTTTAAGGGTGGTGCATCTCCACTTTTGCTTTCTTCAATTGCCTAACTAGATTCCTTTTCGATCTTTTTTCCATCAAAAGTCACGAAATCCAGTGACTTTTTGTTGGCCATCTTCCTTGTTGGTTGTTTCTCTAATTCTTTTCGTGGGCTCCTTTTGTGGGTCCTACGATGAGTCACCAACGTCTAACCTTTATCACCATCAAGTTGGTTGACTTCAGCTTTTTCGCTCTCTAGTAATTCATCATTTTTATTTTCTTTAAAACTACATAATTCATCCAGACTGAATGAGCTAAAGGTGATAGAGACTTGGTTTGTGCTTGCTTTATCAACTTCAAGAACGATCTTCTTTTCGCGAGCCAAGTCCATAAATTTATCCTTGAAGACAAATCACTTCTCTAGAGGGTGACTTACAAGTCGGTGATATTTGCAGTAGTTTGGATTATTTGTTTTCCCAGCTTCATTTTATCACTTTGTCTCCGGAAGCTCGATGATATTTAACTCGAGGAGTTCTTCGAAAATGGCTGGCACATCAGAATCCGAGAACAGGTACTCTTTTTCCTGCATCTCTTTAAGATCAACTTTCCACTTGGCTTGTCTTGAAAAGAAGTGGATTTCATACTCTACTTCTTGCTCACCTTCATCGTGAACTTCATAGGTGACATATTAACATTCATAGCTTCTTTGATTTCAGACTTGGGTACAAACTAGACCCACATCCTGACTTCTTGCTTGTCATTCGCTTTGCAAGTTTCATAGATGGGCAACTTTTCATTTCCAGCGGAGGCCATGCTCAATTCCATGTCATAGGCACGAGTTGCAAGTTCTTCAAGTGTGCCAGGCTTGAATGCCCTACAAGATGTAGAGCAATCCCCAATGCATGCCTTGGATGCACATCTCTATGCCTGAAGCTTCACTAAGCCTGTCTTTGCAGTTGAGGCTTGCATTACTCCAACGATTGATAAAGTCGATAACTGGTTCGCTCTTTCGTTTATGAGTATTTGTAAGCTCTATCATACTCACCGTGCGTCTTGTGCTATAAAAGAGATTGAGGAATTTTTGCTCTAGTTGATCCCAGCTGTCGATAGATCCAGGCTCGAGGTCTGTGTACCAGTCAAAAGCATTTCCTTTTAGCGAGCAGACAAATTGCTTGATGAGGTAATCTCCATAAGTCCCAACATTGTTGCACGTCTCCACGAAGTGCGCAACATGTTGCTTCGGGTTACCTTTACCATCAAACTGTTGAAGCTTCGGAGGTTAATAGCCAGCAGGCATCTTTAACATATCGACCCTTGTAGTGTATGCCTTTGCATATATAAGGGAGGATTTGGAAGCAACTTCATATTTGTTCTTAATGGTTCCTTCGATGAACTCTTTCAGTTGATCGATTGGAATTATCCCTTCAGATGAGACAGGGATAGCCTTAGTGGATGATGCTTGTCTTGGGGGAGAGTCACTCTCTAGAACTTCTAGGAGCTTGCCGGGTGCATGGGTAGATTCTTCTTCCATCGAGATTCCCACCATATCTATTAGCTCGTCAATTCTAGCCTCTTAATTTTGCATTTGGTCAAGCCAACGATTGCTTCCGTCAAGTTTGCCAACTGCTCCTCCATGGATGAAGTGTTTGTCACCATGTCTTCTATAATTGTCGTAGATGATGGAGAGTAGCATGGATTTTCACACAGATTGATCCTTGATTGGCTCAAGCTATAAGATGTAAGTGGGGAGGATACATCACTTGAAGCATCATCATCTTCCTTCACAGTAGAGTGCTTGGAGCCGGAGAGGCCAAGCAAAGCGAGTGTTTTCTTGATCTTATCAGCAACATGGCTTCCTCCTTCAGATACGTTTATGGCAAATCTTGCTCCTTTTAAGGATGAAAATCCAAAAACAAGGGTTGATGCGGACGGCACTTGAGGTGCTTGTTGTCCTAAAGAGCTTGCTTTACTCCTCATAACTGGTCCGAAGCTTCCAAAGGTGACATCGAGGATGCTTTCCACATCAGCATAGAACCTGGAGTTAGCAGCCTTGGTGGAAGTTGAAACAGAGTTGATTCTCTTTGAAGCCATTTCAATGTTCTTGAACTTTGGTAATTGAAAAGTTGAGATGAGGGGTAGAGATTCCCACTGGGCGTGTCAGAATTACTAGACAATAAATTTTTGTCAAGAAAATAAAATTAAGACCAAAAAATATTGTAACAATCGTAGTATTTTTATTTCGAATATTTGAGTATTACAATCTCTATGAATCCTCTGATTCTTCTTTTCAATAGAATAAATTCAAGGGCCTTTGAGCTTGATCTTGAATCTATATTTATTTCCACGAACAATGATCTTATTCTTGAGCTTGAGCTTGATTGCCTGGAATTGATCTTGCTTCGCTCTTCGTTCTTGAGTTTGAACTTGATTTCTTGAACTTGAACTTTATTGCTTGAAGCTTGAAACTTGTGAAGGAATTTGCAGTGTTCGATCCACGAGCTCTTTCTTGCTTCTTGTTATAACTTCTGGTCCCTTTTCTAGGATATGAAGACCCATATTTATAGTTGTGGAAGGGAGGAGTTATGATAAGAACAAACTCATTGCGACCAATCAAATTGAAGTGTGACATGACCGCATTTGAATGGCTACAATATTTCACTTGCATACGTGGCGCGATTTCATTGGCCTTTTAGGGTGACTTGGCATGCCTTGTCATTTGACATGTGGCATGATCCTATTGGCTCTTCTGCTTAACTTGGCATGCCACGTCATTTGACACGTGGCACCAAACTGGGCCTCTAGGAAGATGTCATCTTGGACTTAACAAAGCCGGCTCATCACTTTAGCCCAATGAAATGAGCTAGCCCAATGGATTAAAATTTATTTATTTAATCCATATATATATATATATATATATATTTGGACTTATATAATTAATTCAATTATATTAGCCCGTAGTATTTATTTGGGCCAATATATCTTAAATTTAAAATATAAACCAAATTATTTTATGGATTTAATTTAAGTAACATTTAAATACCTACAATATGATTACATTATCGGTCGTCTTTTCATATTCTTTTTATTTCCCCCAAAAAGAATATTCTTTCTCTTCCATTGATTTCCTCCTTTACACATTTCTCTCTCAACGCGAGTCCTTTTCTGCTCTCATTATACGTACTACTCCCTCACTCTTAAATTATGAATTGTGATTTTTAAAAATAATTATCTTAATTATTTATAATTTTAGAAGATTAAGAGTAAATTAATTTTTTTTCTTATTTTATCCTTAAAATAAATTGTCCTTGAAAACTACAAATACCTTAATTATAATTAAATATTAAATGAAGAAAAATTATATCTTAAAATATAAATAAAAATAAAATAGTAAAAGAAAAATTTTCTACAAAAATCTTATGTATTTTACTTTTAGATTTCTTACGTGTAATTTAGGGATATATTTATGGGCTATAATATTTATTTACCATTCAAGAATATTACGTCCAAAATTTAAAAAAATACGTTAAAAGATAAAACTGTTCAGAAGTCGAACAATTTGTTTGGATGGTTGTTACCCACTGTATTGTATCGTATTGTTACGTTGAATACAATGTTTATTTTGATTGTTATTTAAACTTTATTATATCGTATCGTTAAATCCGTTGTTACATAACGATGAAATGTGCTACTTTATATAACGACCGATTTGGTGTGATCGCGTCGTTACCTTGTCTTTTTCTCTCAATCTCACCTTTTATTATTATTAAGTTATTTTATTTTATTATTTACCCTACCTTTTTATATAGTAATTTTAACTTGTATCATATTTTTTCTTTATAATATTACAAGTTTATTCTTTATATTACTAGTGCGTGATATTATGAAACGATAGCAAACGAAACTATCTATCCAAACATGACATATCAAATGATACAGTACAATACAATACAATACGATACGATATATTACAAAATGATGCTTAACAACCATCCAAACAGGCTATAAGAAATATTCATAAATTATATTACAATAAATTTTTATGTGTATAAAGTACTTTTAAAAATTATATAAATGTACCATCATGTTGGTTTGGTTTTGGTGTAACTTTTTTTAGTTAAAACCAAACCAGTTATGGTCGGATTTGTTTTTCAATACCAAATCTCAATTGTATTTTTTTTTTCGGATTTAACTCAAATTATCGATTTGATACTGTTTATTTATTTTCTTCGTACACCCTTACGTGTAAAAATAAGGATTCCAAAACTATTTGACATAGAACAAAAAAGAAAACTTGCAATGGGCCACACAAAAAATTTGACTCTGTATTTGGTAAAAATAGTATGTGCTAGTCATTGTTCGAACTTGTCATTTAAAAATAGCCAGAGTTTGTAAAGTTACTGAAAAGTAGCCACTATTTTGCGCATCACGAAAACTTGCAGCAAATATACTGGAGATTGGTGCACCTGTGTATGAACTTCTAGCATATTATACTGGAACTCCAACATGCAGAAAGTTTCAGTATATTATGCTGGACCGGTATATTATAATGTTACTAGCATAATTATACTGAAACTCTTGTATATTATAGTGCAATATAGTTTCGAATTTTAAAAAGTATTTTTTTCAAATATATTTTTACATAAAAGATGGTTAAATTTTATTATTTTTGAAGCTGTAACTAATCTTGAATAACCACTTATAAACACGGCTATTTATGAATTTCTCCCCTGTATTTGTCACATGCTAAATCTTATTTACACGTTTGTCTGAAGAAAGTTCTCAAAACTTATGCTAATTAGCTTTTATTTTTTAAAAAAAACGCCAAACTATATATAATACACTTTTTCAACCGAATATGGCACTGGAAATTGCACTATAATTACGTTATATATGATTTCCCTCCATTTCTATTTCCAGAACAACATTCAATATTTTACCATTTCAGCTTAGTTTAGCTTTATCTATTGATAGTTATATAAGTCCACCAAATTATAGAGAGACAAGTTCTTTATGAGTTTCTATTGAAAAGATTAATAAAATAGTAAGTAAATAAGACAAAGCGTTTTACGTGGAAAAATCTCTGCTCGAGGGGATAAAAAACTGTGACCTATACTGGTAGGATTTCAACTTCACTATCAGCAACTTTTAGATTACAATCTATGCAATCTAGAAATTAAACTTTTAATCACTCACTAACTTGTAATACACCTATTAAAAGCTACTTTTCAATACACCTATTACAAAGACTTCAACTCATGACTAACTCTAGTCACGACACAAACACTAAAGGTTTATGATTTTACAAAAGGATTCCTAAGAAACGCTTCTAGCTAAGCAAATTAGGAATTACAATTAAGAATTATTACAAAGTTACAATTCAACTAAGCACAGTAAAATACCAGATTTAGGAACTGGTCCGTAGTAGCGTAAAACTTTGTTGTTGATGCACTTGAGAATTGAATGCTCGAATATCATATGGCTTGAATGCTAGAAGTAAATTTTCAAGTGTTCAAGTGATATTTTGTCGTAATACTCTTGTTAATACAACTTGGATGACATCACTTGAATGATGTAATCACTTTGTTGGCCAAAGGACAAGTGACTGCGTAAATTTGTTGCATTGTTTCTGTGTACAGTGCATGCAGTCACTTTTCACCCGTACACAATTGACTTTCATACTGCTATTAGGGAAACATAAAGGATCAAGTCTCTGTGTTAGTTCTCTATCTTCTGAAGTTGTAGCAGTTCACATTAGCTGGAGTCCGTTGATTAGAAATGTGTACCGAGTGTGTCAGGTTCCCTATCTGGTTCTTTGACAGTAAGTTTGTTAAATCATCAAAATATAAAGCTAAGACATTGAAAACCCATCAATTTTTTGCTTTTGATGATGAAAAACTTAGACATTGATAACATATTTTTGGAAAAGAAATAACCAGATAAAGCAACATGAACTTCACAAGTTCCCCCTGACTTCATGCTTTCCCCTTAATCGGATCGCTATTTTAATTAAACTTTTCCCTTTTGGTATCATTAGAAATACTCAAGCAGGCAATCAACATAAAGAATTCTAACCTAACGCATGCCATATATATTCACATAGCATGATAAAAGAGATAAACAAAGAAACATAAGCATTAGACAACAAAAGAGGACAATTTTATATATAAAACATATGCCTTTGCTTATACAACATTGGCAAAGATTGGACTGTTTTTCAGGGAGATCAATACAGCTGCATCCCATTCACATCACAAAAAAAAAAGAAAACAATTGCCAAGTCATCAAAATAAGAATACAAAAATACAGAAACTGGTCATTGAAAGGGGTGCCTAAGGGACACTAGGAGGAGAGGGTTTGGAAGCTGCAACAAGGGTTTGAAGAACAAGATCTATTCGGTCATTCGCCGATGTTTGCTCGGTAATCATTTTCTCCTTCAGGTTCTCCACTTGTGCTCTGAAATCAGCATTTTCTTTGGTCAAACAAGCTATCTCCTCATTTGACCCTAAGGCCCCTTGGGCTTGCTGACATTTTAGGATAACGTTCCTCGCCTTCAATTTTCGAATCTTTTCAGTTGCACTATTTTGAGCATTGATGAACTGAGAGATTATCGAGGTACTACCTACCCGTCTATTCTTTTCGATACACTCACATTCCCCCAAAGTTGTTTGAGAGAAGGTCTAATTCTTGGTCCCTACTTTGCACTGTCCCAGTGGCACTTTGAAGAACTTAAAAATGTGTGTAAGAAGAATCCCATATAGAAGACCATGGTTTCCATCCTTGAGAGTTGCCACCTTCTGCATATGCTAAATCATGATGGTCGGAAAGCTCACAGGTAATCTATCCAGTGCCTCCATCAGATACAAGTTGGACTTGGAAATCATGGACCTCCTCCTAGCACGGGTAGAAAAACCTTGTTCACCAGCTCGAAGAGCAACTGATAAACAGGGAGCAAGGCTTTCTTGTAGACCTATTCCCCTTTCTGGTTTGCATTATCCTTCACGATAGCATTTCTAAAGTTTGACCCACACACATCCTTCATAGTAGACATATCAACAGTAGGGACTTTCAGAATATCCACAAGCAAAGTAAAATCAAACACAATATCCACCCCATTAACTAAAGCACAAATATGGTCAGTGTCAACAAGAAAGAGGTCGGCATAGAAGCTTTGGACCTTATCCTCATACACCTTGGGCGCATCCATTTGGAATAAATGCCCTTGCCGTTGAATCTCAACCATATTGATTACTTGTCTATTGCCAGCCATATCAGAAATTGCTGGATCAAAAGTGCGACCCAATAAGACCTTTTGGTGCCTCAAACATTTTGTTGCACACCTAGTCTCACTTTTCACTTTATTTGCAGAACCAGGTTCCTTCACAGGTTCCATATTTCTCTAGCCAGACTTCAGAACACTTGATTTTTCTTCTCTGCTAGACTTTTCCAAAACATCCTCATCGGAATATGATGGTTCACTCACAACATCTTTCAATTTTCCACTTTTCACAATAGCTTTCAACTTTGAAATGGGGCTTATAACATCTTCCACTGAAGCAGAGTGCTTTTTCTTTTGAGATCTTTTAACCAAGGAACTAGGTTTCGCTGTTGCTTCCTCAGCAACTTCCACCACAGTGACGTCCTTGTCATATACTACCTCTGCATTTTTTACCAACCTCTTCGTTGTCTTCTTACTACTGCTTTTGCTCTTTTGGAGGGAAAACTCATTAGCTTCTTTTGCTTTCAACCTAGTAATAGGTTGTTTAGTAGAAGACTCAGGAATGATTATTGCCCTTTGCTTGACAGTAAATGCATCTAAAGAAATGTTGTCTTGATCTTCCTCATCACAGGAACCAAAATTTCCAAGGGCTCAATAGCAAAGTGTAGAGAATGTTTAGGAGCAGAACTAACCTGGGAGGGGGATCCTTGACATGTTTCCTCCGGAGAGGAGTCAGGTCCTTTAGAGAAGTCCTAGTAGTTTCGGCTGGTGCAGAACTTTCAAACAGCAACACGGCTCCTACTTCCACTAACCCATGTGTCTCATTCTTTTGAGACTTGGGTACACCAGAGACTACCTCATAAACTATCCCATCTGTAGATACAACAAAAATTGTTGCGATGGTTTCCTCTTCTAGAGGCTCCATTGACACCAGACAATCTAAAGCAAGAATGGTGGAAGGCTGATCAATCCTAGCCCCTGAAACCTCTACAAACTTTGGAGCTTTACTCTGTTATCCACCCTTGCCTTGATAGGTGAGAATCTCAGTCGATAGAGATGAAGGATTATAGATTTTTGGGGTTTCTGAGTCCTCATCGTTTGGAGGGAGAGAGAGAGGTATGATATAGTCACATTAGAACATGAGGGTGTAGGTGTATGAAATATCAACTGCCATGTCATCATTTTCACCTTTTTAAGATGTGTATGAAAGAATGCACATGACTGCTAACCTTTGGTACAAGAACCAGATTCTTGACCTATCTTTGAAAATTTCAATTCTTTTTTACCGCCCATGCAATGCATCTACAGCTTCTATAATTATCATGTATGTCTACCTGCAATGATATTGAAGTGAGTTTTACTTGGACGAAAAACACTTTAGCTAGTATTACCTGAAAGTGACTTTCATAGCCAACTGATGAGAATCAAGTTCTCAATTAGGCTTCAATAGCCCCAGCTTTACCCTATTTCTTTAAAAATGCTCCCTACTCAATGCTTTGGTGAAGATATCTGCAATTTGGTCTTCTGCACTGCAGAACTTCATATAGATAAACCCCTTCTCCATATTGTCTCTCATATAGAAGAGGCACACAGTCAGTGTATACACCAAAATCTTCAAATTGCTATTTGATCTATAAGAGCTGAGCACAACAAGAAGCTGCAACTACATATTCTGCTCCAACTGTTGAAAAAGCCCCTGAGTTTTGCTGCCTTGTTCCTCATGAGATGAGATATGATCCCAGAAAGTGAGTCATTCCATAGGTACTTTTCCTATCCACAAGATAACCAGCATATTCAGCATCAATAGACCCCACAAGATTAAAGTTTTCACCTGAGGGGTAGTACAGGACCATGTCTTGTGTTCCTTTAAGATATATCAAAATTCTTTTGGAAGCCTTCAGATGAGATTTCTTAGGATTTTACTAAAACCTTGAACATATCCCCACACTAAAGACAATATTAGGTATGCTGACAGTGAGGTAGAGAAGAGCCCCAATAATGCCTTTATACATGGTTTGATTCACAAAAGAGCTAGATTCATTCATGTCCAGTCGAGTGGCAGTGACAATGGGAGTGTCTATCACTTTGATGCTTCCATATCAAATCTCTTCAAAACCTCCTTGATGTATTTCTGCTGGTAGATGTATGTACCCTTTGTGGACTACTTCACTTGAAGACCCAAGAAGAAATTCAACTCACCCATCATACTCATTTCAAACTCACTTCCCATAAGTTTTGCAAATTCTTCACATAGTGAATCGGTTGTTGACCCAAAAATGATATCATCAACATATACCCGAACGATAAACAGGTTCCTCCCATGTTTCTTCAGGAAGAAGGTGTTGTCAATTTTTCTCTTGTAAAAGCATTTTCTAAGAAGAACTTTTCAATCCTTTCATACCAAGCTCAAGGAGTCTGCTACAACCTATACAATGCCTTGTCCAGTTTAAATACATATTTAGAGTGTTCATGGCATTCAAACCCCGGAGGTTTCTTTACATAGATTTCTTCCTTAAGAAATCCATTCATAAATGTACGTTTGACATCCATTTGGAACAAAGTGAATTCCATATGTAATGTAAAGGCAATTAGGATCTAATAGCTTCGATGCGAGAAACCGGAGCAAATGTATCATCATAATCAATTCCTTTCTTCTGATTGTAACCTTGAACCACTAGCCTAGCCTTGTTCCTTGTAGTGTTTCTATGTTCATCAAGCTTGTTCCTGAATATCCACCTGGTTCCTATGATGGTTCTATCTGAGGGTCTAGTTACCAGGTGCCATACATTGTTTCTTTGAATTGATGCAACTCATCTTGCATGGTTGTAATCTACTCTGCATCCTTAGGGCTTCCTTGATGTTTTTAGGTTCTATTTGGGAAAGAAAGGATGAGTAATCAAATGAATTGCAGGCTTTTGATCGGGTTTGCACACCTGAATCTAGAGGGCTTATGGATACGTTCAAAAAAACTCTACTTGAATCCATTTAATTTTTTCTACCGACAAATCTGTGCTCGAAAATAAAAATATTTTGAGCACGAGTTTTTATAGTCCAAGTGTATCTTGTCGTTACATGGGTAATTACGTTGTCAAGAGGATGGGAACGTTTGTGTTTCCAGTTTGGTACTTGAACCTCATTTGTAGAGGACCTGGGTAGATCTAACTGGTTCCCTTGTATTCTTTTCTTAGATACTTGTGGAGTACCTTACACTGCATCAATCACTCTTTCTTAACCTTTCAGTAGTTGTAATTATGGTACCTGGTTCGCTTGAGGAAGAAGTTGCATTGTCTCCACTTGGCTCCTTCACTTGACTCATCATGTCTATCTTTCCATTTGTCATATCGATGACTTCACCTGGAAACCAGTAAGGGCTCCACACCTTCATCATCCTTGTTGATTTTCTCACATGAGGGATAAGACTTGTCAAAAATTACGTGAACAATTTCCGCAACACAATAACTCTGTTTGTTGTATATCTTATAAGCTTTGCTTTGAGAAGAATACCCCAAAAAGATTCCTTCATCACTCTTGGAATCAAATTTTCCAAGCCGATACTTTCCATTGTTGAGAACATAACATTTTCCCCTAAATTTTCTCATGTGAGTCATCTTGGGCTTCTTTTCGTTTAGTAACTCATATGGGGTCTTGTTCGGGAGAAATCTGATCATGCACCTATTCACCAAATAGCAGGCATTGTTGACAACTTCAGCCCAGAAGTTCTTTGCAATCCCACTGTCGATCAGCATAGTTCTTGCCATTTCATCAATAGTTCTGTTCTTCCTTTATACAACTCCATTTTGCTGGGGACTTCTTGGGGCTGAGAAGTTGTGAGTAATGCCATTCTCGGTACAAAATTCATCAAACTTGGCATTGTCAAACTTTGTTCCATAATCTGATCTACTGCATGCTACTCTCGATTCTATCTTCACTTGGATTTTCTTCACAAAGGCTACGAATACTTCAAAGATAATTTTTGTTCTAAGAAATAGAGTCCAAGTGAATCTAGAGTAGTCATCCACTATCACAAAGATGTACAGTTTTCCTCCCTTGTTTTGCACTCTCATAGGTCCATACAGATCCATATAAAGGAGATCAAGTGGTTTTGAGGTGATGTCATCTGTCTTTGACTTGAATGAGGACTTCACATGCTTCCCTCTAGCACAAGCATTACAGACTTTGTGTTCTTTGAACTTTGACATGGGCAGACCACGAACCAGGTCCTTTTGAATTACTTTGTTCATGAGAGAGAAGCTTGTGTGACGCAGTCTTCTATGCTAGAGTTCAGCATCATCATCAACAGCTTTCAGGCAACTTAGATCACCACTTTGTATAGGCTCGAAATTAGTAACATAGATGTTCTTGTCTCTTTTGGCCACAAGTACCACTTCACCGGTTACTAGATTTGTAATGGTGCATATCTTGGACAAGAACTCCACCTTGTTTCCTTTATCATAAATCTGAAAAACACCCAAAAGATTGTACATAAGACTATTGGCATAATACACATTCTCAATTGAGTGAGTGAGTGATTTCCCTAAATTTCCAACTCCGAGAATATATCCAATTTTCCAATTGCCATATGATACACACCATCCTTCCAGGGCTTTCAGTGAAATAAAGTCCATGGTGTTCCCAGTCATGTGTTCTGAATATCCACTATCCATGAACCATTGTTGACTGCTTCCTTTCACTGTTTCCTGTAGAAGAAAATCAAGAATTAGTTTTAGGAATCCAAACAAGTTTGGGTCCCCTGTAGTAGGCAAGAGGATGAATAATAGATATCTTAGTCCATGCAGGTAACATGTGTTTTTTATGGGTAAAACCTGGTCCCTTTTTAGTAGTTAATTATTCAGCAAACACTTTGTTTTTCTGAATAGACTTGACCCTAGCTTGGCAATTTTCCTGAAAATATCCATTGTTCCCACAGTGGGTACATAACCAGTTATCCGGTATGGTAACATACTTGCTATGGAGGTTGTAAGGAGTTCTCTCCCTTTGAAACCTTATTCCCTGCATGTTTCCACCATTATTAGCATACATGGAAGTAATAACTTCCGAGTACCAGGTCCACTTAAGGGACTTTTCAAGATCATTTTTACCCTTTCCAGTTCAGTTTGGAGATGTTTGTTTTTCTAAAATTCCACGCACAAGCTAGTTCTCACATCTTTCAACTTGTTTTTAAGCTTAATGTGTGCCTCACTAGCTACCCCTATTCTTTTTTTTTTAAGAATTTCTACTCCTACACTCAGTTCCTGTTTCCTCCATAGTTCTCTGAAGTCTGAAATCACTATTAAGTGGTCATCTCTCTCCTCCTCAATTGCAGTCACTGTCTCCAATAAGGCATATTTTTCTTTACCGTTCTCAATGGTTTCTTTTATGTCAACAACTACAACCACTAAACCATTTTTTAATGTTCCACACTAGGAATTTTTTTTAGTTAGAACCACCTTTTCATTCTCAAGATTACTTATGCTTTCCTTTAGTTCTAGTTTGTTCAGTTTCTCCTAGTTCTAAGGTCAGAGCATATTTATCCTCTACAAGACAATGATAGGCATCAATTTATACACTTGCTAATGACATGAGTTTCTTAGGGGAGTAGGATTTTAGATTTCTCCAAACATCCCTAAAGGTTTACCTCATTATTGTCATAATCTTCATCATCGTCTGATTGAGCCATCAAAGCAAATATTAAATCATTTTCATTTCCTTCATTGTCAACTGCCATCATGGAACTGTCGCCAATATCAGTTTTTCCTTTAGACTCACTGGAGGAATCTTCCCGTGCTGCAAGAGTTTATTTCATAACATTGTCACCAGACATCTTCCTTTTGAAGTGTTTGTCAGGAACTGGGTTCCTCTTTGCTGCTTTATAAGGGTTGTATTTGGAGTGTTATTGCTTCATGAGAGGAAAATCTTTGATGAAGCTCCTTGGCTTTCCACATTTATGGAAGAGGTCATAGTTCTTTCGTCTGATGGAGTTGCCCCTTTTTAGTATTCCTCCATTTATTTTGACCATCTTCTAAAACCTTTTGGTTAAGTAAGACATATCATTGTCCTCTTCACTTGAATCATTGCTTTCAGCTTTGACTACCATGTTCTTTTCCTTCTTTGGTTCTCTTCTTTCATTGTCTATATTCTTTTTCATCTTGTAGGTTTTCAGATTTCCAACTAGCTCGTCTATGGTCAGCTCCTGCGAGTCCTTCTCTTTAATGATAGCATTCACTTTACTCTCCCATGAACTAGGCAGGATACTAAGAATTTTCCTCACAAGCTTGTTCCTGGGAATGACTTCACCAAGTGAGTATAACTCATTTATTATGGAAGTGAATCTTGTGTGCATATCTTGAATAGATTTATCGCCATTCATCCTAAAGGGTTCATACTTGATGGGGAGCATATAAATCTTAGATTTCAATACTTAAGTGGTTCTCTCATGTGCTGTTTGCAAAGCTTCCCGTATCTCCTTGGCGGTTTGACAAGCTAAGATAGTGTTAAATCCGTCAGGTCCAATGCCACACACCAAGATTTTCTTGGCACAAAAATTTTTCTCCGCAACTTTCCTATCTACATCGGTGTATTCTTTCCTGGTCTTTAGCATCGCTAATGGAAACTTCAACATTCTTTGTTGGGATATAAGGACCATCACATATAACATCCCACAACTTAGAAACTTCAGCCATGATAAAATCATGCATTCTTTTCTTCTACCACCCTTAGTATTGCCTATTGAACTTGGGTGGTCTGTACATAGAATGACCTTCTTCAAAAATTAGTAGAGCAGTCATAAGGATCCTTCCTAGGTGTTAGCCTGATAGGAGGAACTTGCTCTGATATTAATTAATAGTTTATATGAGTCCACCAAACAATAAAGAAACCGGGCCCTCTATGAGTTTCCAGTAAGAACGCTAATAAAACAGTAAGTAAATAAGACAAGGAGTTTACGTGAAAAAATCCCTGCTTAAACGGATAAAAACCACGACCTACACTGGTAGGATTTCAACTTCACTATGAGCAACTTTTAGATTACAACCTATGCAATATAGGAGTTAAACTCTTAATCCGTCGAAACTTGTAATACACATAGTACAAGCCACTTTGAAATACACCTATTACAAAGACTTCAATTCATGACTAACTCTAATCACGACACAGACACTAAGGGTATAGGATTTTACAAAAAAATTCTTAAGCAACGCTTTTATCTAAGTAAATTAGGAATAACAATGGAGAACAATTACAAAGTTACAACTCAACTAAGGACAACAAAATACTAGATTTAGGAACTGGTCCGTAGTAGCATTAAACTTTGTTCTTAATGCACTTGAGAATTGAATGCTCGAATATCAGATGGCTTGAATGCTTGAAGTAAATTCTCAAGTGTTCAAGTGATGTTTTGTTGTAATACTCTTGTTAATATAACTTAGATGACATTACTTGAATGATGTAATCATGGTCAAAAAAAAAGTCACTGCAGAACTGTGCTGCATTTTTTCTGTATACAGTGCAGGCAGTCACTTTCGAGTTGTACACAATTGACTTTCGTACTGCTATTAAGGAAACACAAGGGATCGGGTCCCTGTATTGGTTCTCTATCTTCTGAAGTTAGCAGTTCAACATTATCTAGAGTCCGTTGATTATCAATGTATACTAGTGTGTTAGGTTCCCTATCTGGTACTTTGACAGTAAGTATGTTAGATCATCAAAACATAAAGGTAATACATTGAAAACACATCATCTATGTATAGCCATTTTCCTCTCCTACTCTACATAGTCATACAAAGAAGTTATTTATTTGAGGTTCTCCCTCGATAATCGTAGTGCTATAACTATTGATGTTTGATTTTTAAATTTATATGGTTTTCATATTCTTTTCAAGACAAGTAAAATCAAGTTCACGAGATTATAATAAAGAAGACTGATAGTCTACCAAAGAAAGTTGAAATAAAAAGGGAAGGAAAGGAGAAAGAAAGAAAATGGAGAGAAAAGAAGTTAAGAATGATGAGAAAATTCCATTGTACAGGAGACATGAAGTATATGCATAGGAAGAACAATTCAAAATGAAATCTAAACAAGAAAAGTGCATTAGACCAATATTTTATTTTTTAATTTTTGGCAAAACGGGATTTCTTTTTTCTTTTTTTTTTGTCAAAAAGATATTGTATTCATACTAGTTAAACAAAAGGAACTACAATTGGGATATTACTGGGTACCTGAGGGATCCCATAGTTGTAATATTTTGCATAATTGTATTTAAGTTACAGCCCACAAAAGATCTAGTTAGTCCAGTTCCTAGGATGTCTGCCCAAAATACATCATTTGCAAACATCGGAGGAACTGGTAATGACAAAGACTTGTTGAAAAAAATTTCTTTTGCCGCTTTCTTGGCCAGTGCATCAGCTACTCTGTTCTGCTCCTGGTAGATGTGCCTCACTACCACGCTGCCATTCTTTCTATGATTGATCTGCATTCACAAATTAGAGGGTCAAAAATCAGATTTCTATTTAAGAGCATATTTATTGTTTCTGCTGGATCATTTTCCATTTCCACTAGAATTAGATTATCTTTCTCTACTAGTTGTAGTCCCAGGATAATGGCCTGAACATTTTTCCCTTGTATTTGTCGTTTGGGGTATGTTGTCCATGTAACCCAATATCCATTCTCCATTGTGGTTTCTGAATACTCCCCCTGGTCCTCCCATTCTTGGGTACCCTTTGCTGCTCCATTTGTATTCACTTTGGAAAAGCCTCTAGGTGGGGGTTCCCATTTTAGCATGATCTGGTGAGTTACCTTTGTTGAGTGATTCTTTGTAAGAATAAGTTACGCTGTTGCCTTTGAGATAGTTTTATTGACATTAATGTGTTCTTTTATACTATTGAAACATTGTTGTTTCTTGTTATCCAGATATGCTAAAGACAAAATGGGATGAGGTTGTCCCAACAGATGCAGTTTGTAAACTATACAGCTTTGAGAGAGTTCAACGTTATTGCCACAAGTGGAAATTAAAGAATGGGTGGATTGAGTTAGACCCTAAGGATTTGGATAGGATGTCATTCCAGAAGTTCAAAGAATATGTGGGCAATGTCTTCCTAGTCATTATTACAGTAATTGCATTGAGGGACACAGTTAGTTCCACTAAAATGGAGGAAGCTCCTAGTTGGGAGTCCTTTATAGATTAGGAACTAGATGAAGTATTTAATTTTGTTGGGGACTTGAAGCTTCCGAATCCATTTAAAGGGTGTTTCTTCCCCAAAAGGGGAAGCTGTTATAGTCCTACTTATGAATGAGTAAGTAGAGCTATTGGATAACTGGCCATTATGTGTTAAATCCAAAACGAGATTGTCATCCTTGGTGGTAGTACTGGGAATGAATACAGAATTCAGAAGGTTCATAATACTTAGGGGATGTTGATGGACAAGGTTGAGGTATCCCAATTATCCATATTGTGAATTGATTCAACCCTGGCTTGAAGGTCATTTTGAGTTAAAGGGCCTTCTATCATTTGCTTGATTGCTGGCTGGTTAGGGATCCAAGTGTCATTTAAAAAACTGACCCTATTCCTTCTATTGACTTCCCAGCTGCTTGCTTTACTGCAAATCTCCTAGACTTTTAGAATGTTCTTCCAGGTTGGGGACTTTGGATTTCTTGGATGTCTCAATGTATGGACTGATCTAAACATATTGCAATGTTTGTAAATGAGCACTCTAGACTATTGACTATGGTATTCTTATATACTCTCCATGCCAGATTTGTGAGAGAAGCTTTGTTTTTTATGCTGGCTTTTTGGAGTCCCAGCCCTCCCTCAGCCTTGGTCTTAGTGACTACATCCCATTTAATCAGATGTAACTTTTTCCTGTCAAGGGTGTTGCCCTAAAGGAAATTTCTCTAAATTCTATCAATTTGGTTGGTGACTTTGATAGGAAGGTTTATGTATTGCATAACATGACTTGGGATGCTGCTCAATGAAGTCTTGGCCAGTACCATTCTCCCAGCCATGTTAAGACATTTAGTTTTCCAACCAGCCAACTTGGACTGCATGTTGTTAATGATGAATTGGAAATCTGTATATGGAGGATGGAGAAACCTAGGTACTTTCCAAAGGAAGTTGTGTTCCTGATGGACAGAAGATTGGTGAGGTATTGAAGGGTATCTTGAGTGGTATTTCAGGAAAACATGACTCTTGATTCGGTGAGGATTATTTTTTTTCCGGACTGTTCATTGAAATTATGCAATATAGAAAGCATGGTATTGCAGATCCTGTCATTTTCTTTGACAAAGAGGTTGAGGTCATCTGCAAAGAATATATGTGATATTTTTTATCCAGACCTACTTATACTTATAGGGTGCCATTGGTTCTGAAGAACTGCTTTTTCAATGGATCTAGAAATTCTTTCCATGCACATAATGAATAAGTAGAGAGACATAAGGTCTCCATGCCAAATGCCTCTTGAGGGATTGAAAGATTTTGTTTTTCCCCTATTTACAAGAATGAAGATCGAGGAAGTACTGATACATGACATAATGAGCTTGGATAAACCCGGGGGAAAGTTGAAGGCGTCTAGAGTGTCTAATGAAAGACCATTCTAGCGTATCAAAGGCGTTCTCTAGGTATATTTTTAGAATCATGTTGTTACTCTTTCCCTCCATTTTTCTGAAGTGAGTGATATATTCCTGGACAATAATGGCATTGTCACAGGCCCTTCTATTAGTTAGCAAACTTGCTTGGCTTGGCCCAATGATGTATTGTAAGATAGGTGTTATCCTATTCACAATGATTTTTGTCATTTACTTATAGATGGTGTTGCCGAAGCCAATGGGTTTGAAGTTTTTAGCATTGAAGATTGGGGGCATTTAGCTATTAGACACAAAAGAGTTTGGTTCATGGTGCTATCCATGGAGCTTGCGAAGAAGCATTTTTGGTAGAAGTTTATGAAAGAGTCCCCTACTATATCCTAGTATTTTTTATAGAAGAAATGGTGGAAGCCATCTGGGCCAAGGGATATGAAGGGTTTATTGGAGAAGATTGCCCTTTTAATCTCACTCACTTGAAGAGGTCTTTCCATGAAAGCCCTTTGGCTTTGGGACAGGATGGGTTCTATGGTGGAGTGGTTAGTGGTTGGCCAAGGGGCTTCAGTGTGGGAAGTTGTGTATAGATCAGTAAAAAATCCCACAATAGTTGACTAGATGTCCTTTTGGTCGTGAAGCCAATTACCATTCTCCTCTTTGAGAGATAGGATTCTGTTCTTCCTTCTTCTATTGAGGGTTGAAGTGTAAAAAAATCTAGTGCTAGCATCACCCTCATTTAGCCAGTTGGTCCTAGATTTTAGTTTCCAAAAGTCTTCTTCACTTTTGAGGATTTGGTTGAGTTGAGAATTTAGATATGTTTCAAGATTTAATAGGTAGATACTGAATTGGTAGCTATGAGACTTTTAGATACAAGAGATTCTAGCTAGGAGTCTCCTCCTTTGAAGGAAGATGTTTCCAAAGACGTCCTGGTTTCACTTGGTTACCAGAGTCTATTGAAGGAGATTGGATTAGTCAGATAAGGCCCTATTGATGATGTTGGGGAATGAAGGGTGGCTAGCCCACATTGATTCAAACCTGAAGGGCCTTGATGGTTTATTGTTTGGAGGACCTACCAGGTGAATTTGCAAAGTGCAGTGGTCTGAGTGGGTCCTAGGTAGGTAGAGTATAGTAGCCTCAACTGTTTGTATCTAACCTTCATTAGCAAAGCACCTATCTATTCTTTCCAGGATTAGGGAGGTTTTGTTGCTGTTTGTTAGTCCAAGTATATTTTCTTCCTTTATAGCCTAGGTCTATTAGGTTACACTTGTTTATGCAGTTCCAGAATAGGTTGATGCGGCTCAGGTTTATAGGGTTATCCCCAAATTTGTCCCTGGCCTTTAAGATTTCGTCGAAGTCTCCTCCTATGAACCAATTTGCTTTTATATTGTTTGATATGTGATTAGTTTCTCCTATGGAAGTTTCCTATTTGCTAAGAGGTCGTTAGCATAAATAGCAAAAAAAATCCCTAGAGGATGGTCTGTGTTTACCTTTACCATTTCATAGATACCTTGGGGTAGTTTCCACTTCTTCAACAGACACAAACTCTTCTTTCCACATAAACACAATACCCCCATATGGGCCTACTGCTAGAGACTGGATGATCATATCGAGTTGGAGTTGCTGGGCCAAGGATTGATAGTCTGACATCTTAGTTTCGAGCAATACTAACATTGCAAGTTTGTGCATCTTCACCATTTCTAAACAGTGTCGTTTGAACTCAGCATTTTTTCCACCCCTAAAATTCCATATGATGTAGTTCATCATTGGAGTTATGGGTGATTTGTGTGTTCCCTCGCGAGGGCTCATTGGTCCTGGTAGACCTTGCATCTGAAGTGTTGGTGATTTCCTCTTTAGACTCAGGATTGGGGTTAGATTTAGCAGTAGTTTCAACGGACCGTGTGTTTGGCCTGAGATGAGGCTCATTCCACCTTTGTGTGGAATAGGACATTTTCGGCTCTTCTGAGTCATTCTTCTTCCTGAGTATCTCCAGCGCTTTGGAGATTCCTTTCTGGATATTCTATAGCGGTGGTGAGTTGCTCTTCCCTTTTGGTGCAGAGGATGATAGGTTGGTTGGTTGATCGATCGAGACGAAGACCGGCTCTGCCGATGGGTCTTCTTTTATTAGATATGGGAAGAAAGGTAGGGATTGGAAGCTCTGTAGGATATGGTTGTTGAGGGCTTGGGGGTCTTTTATCGGTGAGTTGTTGTCGCTGTTGACCATCGATTTGCATATGAGAGGTCCAAAGGTTGCCAATGCCTTGTTCAATGCTTCCACCGTTACCCTGGCTAAGTGGGCTGGGTTTTGCACTATCAGTTTCACCCTCTTATTGCGCAGGGTAAAATCGTAGGATAGACCCTGCCCCTGCAAGGCAACCTCCAACCAGGAGGCCGGTTGGTGGCCCCGTGGTGGTGGGGTAATGGTGACAGTAATATTTCTTTTGCCCTTTTATGTTTTTTTGGCTTGCTACTTTGGGTAACGATGGGAGTGAAGTTAAGGGGTTGTCGTCCCATCATTAAACCTTTTAGTGTCACATCTTGGATAGTGGAAGTTTTTTTAGGCATCGGAACTAGGGGTGGGGTGTTCATTTATTGGGGATGCAATGGAGGTGACAGATGTGGTCGTTTCATCTGGAAATGGGGGAGGTAGCAGATAGGGCACTCGATTGCTGTTGGTAACTGTTGCGATTTCTCCATTAGAGGGCCTTTCAGGAGATTTGGTAGGGAAACCATAGGTTTGGATGTTGGGGTGGGGAGTAGGCTGTCAATGGTGCTCTTGGTGGAGTGCCCGTTTGGGGAAAAGGAACCGGCCCCATTGGGTGTTTCACCAGACGTGGTGATTGAGGTATTGGGAGTCGGGCTAAAGGCCCCCTGGAAGCTGGGCTCATGATTGGTACTAGTGGGGTCGTTAGTTGCTGGCCCCGTTTTTTGTTTGGCACCCCTATTGCGCTGCAACGATGGGCCTATGTTCTGTCAGCATTTGGGCAGGTCATGTGCACTAGTGAAGATTTTGTTTGGGCCATTTTGGCCTCTTATTGGTTTTTTGCTCATTGTTATTTTTTTTTTGAATTATAACGAAGAGTTTGAGTTTGTAAAAATTTACCTAAATTGGCATCGAACATATTTTCATGTATCTCTTCCGTCTGTGAAGCATTATGTGGTTTATTCGTTTTACCGTCATTTTGGTTTATTGTTTTTGCTTGTCCCTGCTTGCGTCTTTGTGGGAAGGTGACTGTTTTCCATTCACTTTCCTCCGAAATGACTGGTTTCTCTTTATGATCGTCTTGTGGTTCTTGGGTTGCTGGAGGTGTTTGTATCCTATAGTTGGAGTTAAGTGTGTTGTGTCCTATTCTGCCACAAGTGGTGCATAGGGTTTTCTTTCCTTCGTAGATCACAGCCCGCTTATGGTCTTCTATTATTACTGATGTTTCTACTGGGATTTCCAGTGGAACTTGAATACAGATGCGTGCATATCTTCCCATTAGGGTAGAGGATGTACATTGGTCTATCTTGAGGAGTTTTCCAGTTTCCTCCCAACTTTTTCTGAGACGTTGTCATAAAATTATGTTGGTAGTCGAGTTAACCGGATCCAAATGGCAATAGAAGTGAGGGTAGCTTATTGAGGAACAAATTTTGGTTCTCATTTTCATACGGATAGGAAGTTACCAAAAATGAACCGGGGTCCTAGGTGCAATGCCTTAACCAAGCTTTCCTCTAAGCTAAAATTTAACTATGTAGCAGTCTCATCCTAGGTCAATCAAGATTAACTGTTTGGATGGCTTCCATAGGTCGTTTAGCTTAGATCGAAGGAGGTGGTGAGGCATCTTTTGTTTGAACATTTTGATAATCATCGAGTAGCGCCACGGGAAGTAAAGGCGTTCTTTGACATCTTGTGAGAGTGGAATTGAACCCTCAATGTACTTTCTTTTGATCAGTTCTGAAATGAATTGATGGTCTATTTCGTAGTAGTTTGTTTGCTCCTCACTAATTTATCCAGGAGCATTTCCTTATAGGAGTGATAAGATAGCTCTACTTTCATTTGGCTGTGTTTATCGGGGTCGGTAGGTGTGGTGGCTTAATTGGTGGAGGATCCATGGTGTGTAAAGGTGCTTCCAGGCTAGAGTTGGTAGAGAGAGAACTTTCCATATGACAAGTTTCTACCTTTCTGATCGGGATATTTTGTTTACTATTTGTTTTCTGTTGCTTGGACCAAACAACTGTTTTAACCTATCAATACTAGTGCATGGACAAGTTCTTGATGGGGCCAAAATCATACCGTTTGTACAAAAACTCTAACATCCAACACATGTAACTGTGTTCTTGCAGAGGTCATATGGCTTCAAGTTGATTGCCACACTTAGGCGTCCATCTTATCTTGAGTTCCTACTCCTTCAACTTTCAATTGGAATTGTCTGGTTTTATGTCCAAAGATAGATGCTTAGAAGAATAACTAGTAGTAAAACATCAGTAATAAGAGTGATTCAGGCTATATCTGTTGAAATAAAATTGTGAAAGAGAATATCAAGCAAGACTATTCTCACTAACAACAATTTCACAGACACTCAGGCATTTACAAATTTTTTCACCCCAAAGATTGGATCTTTTAGTATTGTGTTTCAATGATTGGCACATACACATACAAACATGACAGCAACTAACACTCATGGATAGTTGGCTGTTGCAAATGACAATCTGGAAAGAGAGAGCAGACTCCACTTCTAATCTCTGCAGGGAATTTTAAACGTTAGAGCACATAGATTAATCTCATACAAACTTGGATTAGAAGGTCAAGTTAAACTCTATGATTTAGAGTAAACCACATATATCAAGTCACTTGTCCAAAACATCTAAAGCTATCAAGGCTAGATAGACAAAGCATGTGAAAACTTGAACCATGTTATCACCAAAACAAAATTTCAAGGAGTTCAAATCAGGAAAAGCAAGCATACAAAGTTGAGCGACCAGTCTTGCTATTCGGCTAAGGAAAATTAGGCTATCATCATTCAAGCTTCTGCCAATATATGGATGTTAATGGAGAAGCACAAGTCAGATATGAAGTGCTTCCATCTAATGAAGGAAAGAACTTTCCATTAATTGGTCAGCTATTTTTCCAAATGGTAATACGATATTCCCTAAAATTTGATAACTAAGTTTAAAAACTACGTCATATTATCCTTTATTTGCCTTGGTCGTGTGTTGATGATTGTGGGTCGTTCCCGTACTTGAATATGTATCAGTAAGCAAGTGAGTAACATAGGTCGACAGATAGAGAGGTCCAGGGGAGGATGTGGGAATTTTATGGTTTACATCGATCTCCTGTTAGTGAAATAAATAGTATAAATAGTAAAGGATTAAACATATCATAGACCATCATTTGTGTTCATCATATGCATAGAACAGCGATTCTGCAGACTAATTCACAAGGGTTTGCACCAGTAATAAGATGAAAGATGTAGGATAGGCACATCACTCTAATAATCATGTCTACTTATTGCTATAGCGCACAAGACATGGTTACTTCACAGTTTAAGGTCAAAATCAAACTTACCATGAAATACTGTCCCAATGAAGAAAACCACCGTGCCCTCTAGCATTCGAAAAGTTGTAATCTGGTCCAGAAACTGGCCACATAAAGAAGTGAGAGATGCATTAGATTGATTAAGTACAAGCAAAAAAAAAATTACAAACAAAGATCCATCTGTCGTCGGTGAAAGTTCCGAGCAAAGACAGCGAAATACCTTCATAACCCCCAAAAACTGGATCCTCTGCTAACAGAAGGGGTGTGTCTAGGTCGACGAATCTGTGGAATTTAGATACACAAATTAGGGACCTTGTCTGTTGAATTGCATAACCAAGTGAATACCAATCAAAATAAGATAACAATATAACCAAGATTATGCGTAGTGTTTGCCTAAACTTAACATGCATAAACTGATCTCAACTTTAATGAAAATACTCTCACAGAATTCAAAGCATAATTGATCTAGTGATAGAATTTTCAAAATTGTTCAACCCAGTGATTTGATTAATACTATGTTGAGTTTGGGTGATACATGCAAGGTGAGGAGAGCAGAAGTAATACTATTTTTCCCAGCATGATGAATATGTTATGAGTTTGATAAAAGCAGGTTATTTTTCCAGAGAAATTTCAACAGAAACTTACTTGAAACATCCAAGGCCAGCAGCTAGATGACCAGCAAAGCCCATGGCAAGTCTGGTTTCAACCATACCACCAATCATCAAATTTAAGCCGACGGACCTCACCAAGTCAATAATGTCCAGAGCCCCAAGCACCCCCACTTTGGCAAGCTTAATATTAATGACATCAGCAAGACTTTCCTGCACTATCTTTTTAGCATCAGCCAAACTTCGACAGCTTTCGTCAGCAGCAACAGATACCCCATATTTGTCCTTTGCAATCTGATTAACATGTCCAAGACCTTCCCAATTGTCTCTATGAACAGGTTGTTCAAACAGCACCGGAGTCACCTCCATTTCTGATAGGGAACCAGAGATTTGTGATTTTCTCTTTAGTGCAGATGATAATATTTCGGAGCAGCTGAAGAGACTAATCATCTATCATGAAGATATGTCTAGCGTATCAGAGGGAAGAACTATGAGTCTTATAATTTCTTTATTATTTCTCAGTCGATACAGATAAGGGAACATTTGATCTAGATTATTAGTACCTAAATGAAAAGAGTACTTTACCATGCAACTTTTCCAGGACTTCAATAGCTTCTTTTGCTGTGTAACCTTCATTAGCATCTAAGATAAACAAGCAATCAGGATGTGCAGCACGTATGGATTGAAGCACTTCAATGTCTCCGTTCAAATTCTTGCCCACCTTAAGCTTTAAGGTCTTGAAACCTTGTTTGCGATACTTTGAAGCCAGTTCAAAAGCTTCCGAAGGTGAAACTATTGGAATCTACAATAAGATGGTCACTGAAATCTATTTAAACTCGTCTATGGCAGTTCTTAATTTTCTACCATAATTTTCTTCAGTAAGAATTACTAGCTAAATATGGTTTCTAGTTAGCATATGTTTGATAGAACTGTTGTCACTTGAGAGCAATGTTTGAGGCGGCAGGTATTTAGAAAGTAACAGAGGTGGAAATTTACAGTGAATTGATAACTAAAGCAGAATAATAAAGGAAAAGCCTTAACTGTAATGTCAGTAGATATTGAACTAGATTCTCCACCAAATAGTCTCCACAGAGGTATTCCAATGCTGTTCGCCGCTGCATCAATCAGTGCCATCTCAACTCCTGCCCTGACCTTCAATCAGGTTATAATTTGAATCAGCACCCCACAAATTTCAGTTCTACAAAGATGAATTTGGAAAATGAGAACTGACATATTTAAAAGTATATAAGGGCTCAAGGTAGCTTGTCTATTCATCCTGTGGATACTGTAGTGTCCAAGCTGGAGGCATCAGGACTACTGTAAACACACAAGTACGTGTTTCGTCCAATGTAAGATCCGTCACCATATGAAAGGATTACTAGTTTAGTTCCACAGAAAGGGTTTCTGCCACATTACATTGCCAAAGACTGAAAAGAGATGCTGACTGAAGGTAAGCCAAAAGAAGCAGACGAGAAGGAGAATTGAGAGTGCAACAGAGAAAGAAGCTATCTTCGTGTAGATGAAGAGACTAAATGAGGAGGATGAAAGAATCCATTGACAATATCCCACAAACTAGGGTCCGTCTTTGAAAAATATAGGTTGATACAGAAAGGACAAACATGCAAATTAGTAACATATAAGTTAGACTAGTTATACAACATCCTTAATAAAAAAATCTCAGGCTTGGAAGAAACACATATGCATGTTCTGCATGTCCCTTTGAAGTGATAATTGTCTCCCAACTCGCTTTCCTTTTCCAGTTTCGTCACGTTAGAGTTCATCATTCCCTATCCTACCCTCTATTGAATTGTTTGAAGTAACAAGGGAACCCTTGAATTCAATAACGATTGTGATGAAAAGGATAGGTAACTCCATTACCAGCAATCTTATCTGTCACCTAGACCTAGAGAAAATAACTTAAAACAAATAAACCTATAACACTCAAATGTTATGTTGACCTTCTAGTTCCGAGCGATCCAGAGAATCAATTCCATGATACCCATAAAATGCTAAAGCCAAAAGAATTTCATTGTTCTGTGCAAAATAACAAACTAACATCAAGGTTAAAGAACTGCTCTGCCAGAAATATTACAGTGTAAAGTTTCACTTATTACACTCCTAATCAGAAAAAAACCAACTTCAGTTTCTTATTAGAACATAGTAAACAACAGTACAAAATAAAGAGGACCACAGCCCTAAGTGGACCAACAAGAAAATAAGAGCTTTAATTGCAGAATCCATAATATTAACCGAGTAAAAGAAATTACTGATATAACTCACAGAAGCAAAATGATGGCCAGGGAGCACATCTCCAATTTTTGTTAGAGCGAGATTTAAAGTCATTTCAGGACTCTGCCTCAAGAATTCACAAGCTTCAGCTGCTTTAGCTAAGGCTATGGGCTGATCCTCTGCAGTAACAAAAGGAAGAATAGGAGCCTCACCCCACCCAACACAACCATTACTCAACTCTATCCTTATAGCTACGTTTTCCACTTTGTTCAATCTTGATGAAGCAATTGTAAAAGGAGCAATCAGTGGCACATTCAGTGGCCTCCCTTCCGCTTTGTGAACATCAACAGTCACTGTTTCCATCAAATTCTTGAACCCAAAACTTGTGGGTGTCAATGTTGGCATAGCTGCCGCCATGCAAGCAGAGATGGATTTCTTGGGATTCTTGAAACTGAGTGAAAAGTTTTGAGCTTTGGACAATTGGGTAAGTTGTGTAGATGAGTGAAGAAAGCAGGGGGATTGGAAGTTTTGGGAAAGCCTAATTCGACCCATTTTCTATGAAGATCAGTTATACTAAGTTTTGAGTGTTTCTGATTGGTCTCTCAGGGCAGAAAAGGAAAGATTTCAAGAATTGACATAGTGAGTTAAGTAATTTGTTCTAGTAATCGGCCCCAGCTGACTGTGATTGAAAGGAACAAGGATGGTGGGTTTATTTTATTTGGAAAATGTCAGTTCTTTATTGCTCTATTGCAAGGTCGGATCTATTCTATGTTTGGGAGAAATTCTTGGACTTGCTTTTTTCGTATATTTCTTGTTTTGTTATATTGGGGTTGGCGGAGAAAACCGTCTTGCCTTTTGAAAAAAAAATGATGTCTTTGTATACAACAAACAACGTCAAATTCAATATAAATTTTACAAGTAAAAATTTGTAAAAAATAATATATGTATATATCTTACCTCTATTCTAACCGTATCTCTATACTTACTAATATGACTAATATATACATTAAAATCGAATAATTGAGATATTAGGCGAATGATCGAGATTTATTTTATTTTTAATCAGATGTGTACCCGGAAAAAATTAAAATTTGAACTTATGATGTATAAAAGTTTTATTTAACAAAAAGAATTTATTTTTATGAATATTATTTAGGCACGAACGGAATTGAACCGCTTTCCTTCTTGTCATTGATGTCAGGATACGAATATACTCTACACAAATTATAATGAGTTTAAGTTACATATATTACAAGGATAAAAAACTTAACTCTCGTAAGGTCATCTTTATTCGATATAATTGACAAGCTGTCTTATTTTCAAGATTATAAATTACACCATAATCAATCATAATTACTCACATTAATAAAATTAGAATAAAAAAACACGCTGACAATAATGTCTACTCCCACTTCAATGACAACCAAGTAAACAAAGTAGTTTTCTGGTTTCTATGGGAAATTTTTAATTCTTGAAAACTTGACAGCTAGAAATATTTATTGTTTTTTGTTGATTTCCCAATAATCTTTTCTCAAAATAGACCAACCATCATTTAGCAAGATTTAATAATGCTCTTATTAAAGTAATTCAACGTGATACTCAGCAGTAGTTAGTAGCATACTATAGGATGTCTCTTAGATGCTTCCTAGGGTTATTTCCTAGCCGCTACTTAATATATATATACTGTAGTTCATATCCCTATTTGATCTCCAAAGGGTGAATTAGTGGCAGTCCATTGGTGCGTTCTTACTAAGCATTTTCTAAGTTTTTGTCTTTATTGAAAAGACAAGGGACTGGGCTAGTGTGTCCAGACGTGCGCCCCCGCTACTTTTAGCACGCCCAATACAGAACGTTATCCAATTAGCGCAGCTAAACATGCGCCCAGGTACGCGACCACGTTAGTCTAAATTCCGAAAAACTTTGTTCCGAGATTTAATTGGAAATCAGGAGAAAACCCCACTTAACCTACATAAAGTCAAGCTCGCCCAAGGATTATTTATCAAGGTTTTCATAGTCTAGAAAAAAAAAAGGGAGGCAAGAGGAGGAGGACGTTTTGAGAGGAAAACACTAGCATAGAGCCGCCGTGGAGGCCGGGTTTCATCTTTTCTTCCTCCAAACTTAGTAATTTTTATGTTTCTTTGTATGATTTGTTATTTTGCTTCCATGTCTATGTGGAGCTAAACTTCACGTTCTAGGGTTGTGGTTCTTTCATGACTATTGTTATTCAGATATTGATTTTGATTTCTTAGTTTATCATATTCGTTTATTTATTCAATCCTGCACTTAATTATTTGATTGCTTGATCACCAATTGAATACTATCTACCTTGATTTGAACTCGAAAGTGGGAATTCTAGATTGCATATAGGATTGAGTAGAGTAAGTTCTTGAACCTGGGCATCGGGAACAAATTAGCGGTTAGGATAGACATATACCTAATTGCCTTGCTTGGTTGATTTACAAGAATTATAAATAGGTTCTTGTTAATTCTAACTCCATAGACATATAGACGTTAGGTTAGCTTGAATAAGCGAGTAAGAACTCGACAGATTCTTATGAGTAATATTAACCCTGACAACCAATAAACTAGATAAATTAGTTAGTCAATTCAATTGAAGAATACAATAGGAATGTTAGATAGTCCATAATCTTAGATCGTTTTTATTACATTGATATCATAAAAATCTGTTTTTTCTCTATCCAAAGTTTATTATTTATTTTAATTAGTTTAGAATCAAATACTTCTAGATTTAATTCTTGTAGAGATAAGTATGATAGTCTAATTTAGTTAATAGTTAATCACAAGTATCTTGGGATCGGCATCTGACTTTTAGTCACTTTATTACTTGACGACTGTGTATATTAATGTGTGCGTTTGGCCGCAACAAGTTTTTGACGCCGTTGCCGGGGACTTAGAAACTAACTATTCTACTAGATTAAATTTTTACGTTTTGCCTAATCAAGTTTTTTTATTTTTTTAATCTAAGTTTAACATTTTATTATCTGTGTTGACATGGCATCTTGGAATGAGAATTGGTCAAATATTGGTTATTCTTATTATGATGATCCTTGTCCATATTGTGGAGGACCTCACTGGCGGAAAAATTGCCAGAATGTTCCCGGGAGCAAATTGTGCGCACAATCTCAATTTTGAGTGGAATATTTGTAATATATGTGGTGGTCAAGGTGGTCATTGGGATGGTTGTCCTAATTCTTATTATCCTTCTCAGAGTTCTTATTATAATATTTTTAATAATGTTTATCAGTTTGATAGGAGCAAGAAAGTGGAGGATATGGAAAGCATGGCTCGTATTATGGACATGATGAGGCAAACAGTCGAACAACAAGATGAAATTCGAAAGGTTGCACAAAGAATTAGTGCAACAATCATGAGAATGAAGGCTGAGGTAGAGGAACTGGCTGAAGAGAGAGAGTTTCCACCAGAAAATAATTTTGAGGAAGCGGATATAATGAGCCAATCTTGGCTAGAGGAACAAGCTCAATTATAAAATCTCACGAGTTTCTCTGTGATGGTCTTTCAAACGTGACAAAACAACTGATAGAAGGAAGAACTGAGCTCAGGCAAGAGATTGACCAATTTGGCTTAGATATTCATGACCTGCATGATCAATTGAATAAAAGGGTCGAGGCGTCTGATGTCCTATAAACTATTGTTGTGGATACTGGCCAGCTTGAGGAGCGGAAAGAGGAATTGAAAATATTCGACCAAAATATTATTAATGATGCCAAGGTCAAAGAGTTCAAATTGAAGATGTAAAAAATAATGCAATTTTGGAGTTAGAGCGTATTGGATTTCATTCTAAACACTTTTCAAAACTGTGTTTGGTTGGTGACATGGAAATTAGTCCATTCGAGCATATGGAGGATCCAATAGATGAGGAACAAAGTTTTTGTATTCTGAAATTTGCCACACCAAGGAGACAAAACGATATTCCTCACTTAAAGGCTAAGAAGTGCATGATACAATACCTATTACTTGGATTCTTTATTTTTATACCACCGCCCCAGGAACGTGATACAAAGGATGATGCAAAACTGGGGGTGCAATTTGTATCCTAAAAGTGGAAGGAAAAGTAATGAAAGTGTTGGTGTCGTGCGCGACGTTAAATCAAGCGCTTGTTGGGAGGCAACCCAATTCTATTTTTTTTTAATTATTGTGCTTAATTTTTATTGTGTTATTTTTCGTAGTGTTGTTTTTGTATTTTGTAGGAGTTGGAGCATGGAGTCAGAGCTAACAGCCATGTGTAAAAGCGATCAGCTGGTTGAAACTACATGTGAGGTACCCGCACAAAGGATCATACCTGGGAGAAGTCTGAGTATCCTCTGAGCTGCTAATTCTTTGGCCTTTGGTCTACCAGGGAGTTTCTTTTACCCTCTTGTTATGTTCAGTGTGCATTGAGGACATTGCACAATTTTACGTGTGGGGTGAAGAGATTGTCGGGATGTTTTTTGTGCTATCTTAGTTTAGTTGTCTAGGTAAAAATATGTAGACTCTTCCTGATGAAGGATCCTTTAGACAATTTTTTTGAGGGAAGTTAGTCTAGAGAAAACACCAAAAAGATTTTTATTTTTTTTCTTAGGTAGTGTAGCAACTTCCCCTTGTTTTTTTAGGCCACGGTTCTTTTTCAAGGGTTTAACTTGAATCGGGTATAGATAGTTTTTTATTTTATTTTATTTTATTTTTGTTTTCTTTTTGATTTGTAGATTAGTTTTAATAGGTTACGAGCTAGAAAATCAAAAGAGAACTCATAGAGTTGACATACCTAAACACAATAGACCCTAGAGTGTAACACTTAGTTTTATTTGTTGAATTTCACTAAAGTGCCTTAATCTGTATGTTTGTTACTGAATCGAATGCTCGTAATGAAGCGTCTTGATGAGCTGATATGGAATGAGTCATGTGTGGTGAGCTTTTTGTGTAGTCCATGTTTTGTACTTAAGTCTAGAACTTGCCCGGTGTGTGATGTGAGTTGAAGCGAAGTTTGAGGTGATACTCGGTTTGAAACATGATTTTAGGCTTTCTTTGATCTTTTGAGCTTAATTTCTTATCACAAATAAAATTCGTCCCTAGTTAACCCTTTTGAGCCTATAGACTTTTGTTTGGTACCAACATTACAAGCATATATCCTTTTTGTTCTTAATTGATATTCTTGATCCTTTTACCTCTTAAAACACTTTAGTTGTGAGATTAGCGCTAAAAGAAGTGAGAAGGAACTAAGTGTAGGGTGACTTTTGAATGGAATCAATGAAAAGAAGAAAGGTGCACTTATTTTGTAAACTAATACACCACTAGTGGAAATTGAAAAAAAATAAAATAAAATAAAAAATTATTGTCTTGTTCCAGCTAGTGGGTATGAATTAATGTAGTGTTTAAAAAAGAATGGAGCATTTTTGGGGTGATTATTTTGCGAAGGTGAAGTAGGATTGAAGAAATTGCGCTTTGATCTTGTGATGTGTTAAAGTGCTTAGGAGGGTTAGTCACTATTACTAAATATATCCTACCAGTCCATTAGCTCACATTACAACCATAAGAAAAGTCCTAATTGATTTTAGACCGAGTGAGCCAATATTAGTAGAGATTTACACTGCGGGCAAGCTTATGGTACCAATTGCATGTTACTTCTTTTGTGAGGGCATGTGATTCCTGAAAGAAAGGCAAGTCTTGACTTCTGTGTAGAGTACTTTGAGGAAGTGTGAATATTGCATGGCACCTGAGAGTCGACTTGTGAAGCCAGGATTGTTCACTGCTAGGCGTAATGTAAATTGTTCTAGGTGTAATGCGTTAAAGGAAATGGTTTGAGTGAAGGAACCTCTAGAAAGTATAGTGTGGTTGCTCGAGGACGAGCAATGAAACAAGTTTGGGGTGTTGATAATAGGCTAAGTCTAGGTGATTTTGCGAGTGTATATACTCCCGCTTGATTATGTTTTCATGTCATAATATGGTTAAATGATGAAAAATAGGCTCTAATTATGAATTGTACACATTGTAGGATGAGGAGCCTACGTGTTGCCTAAAACTTGTGATTGGAATTATTTTGGAGCAAGAAAGACTCTTCGGAGCTGAGTACGCACGAACAGGAGGAAAAGAATCAAGGAATCAAGGGACTAGGTAGCACGCCCAGATGCGCGCCCGCGCTACTTTTAGCGCGCCCAACATAAAACGTTGTCCAACTAGCGCGGCCAGATGCGCACCCAGGTGCGCGACCGCGCTAGTCCAAATTCCGGAAAGCTTTGTTTAGGGGTATAATTGGAAATCAGGAGGAAATCTCACTTAACCTATATAAAGTCAAGCTCGCCCAAAGATTATTTGTCAAGGTTTTCATAGTCTAGAAAAAAAAAGAGGCAAGAGGAGGAGGACTTTTTTGAGAGGAAAACACTAGCATAGAGCCGTTGTGGAGGCCGGGTTTCATCTTTTCTTCCTCCAAACTTAATAATTTTTATGTTTCTTTGTATGATTTATTGTTTTGCTTCCATATCTATATGGAGCTAAACTTCACGTTGTAGGGACAGACTAACGATAGATTATCAATGCACTACTAAAAAATTAGGTTATAGCGACAGTCTAATAATAAATTATCAAAAAATTCTGTTAGTTACGAGCAATTTAACAATAAAGTAGTGATAATGTTCGTAGCTAATTTTTTGTTTTTGCAGAAAGGCCCAGGCAGCTTCTTGGCGAACAAAAGCAGCACATCTTTTGCAACTATATGGTTAGGCTTGTAAAAAATGTTAAGAAACTTCTGATGTTAGAAAACTAATTTTATAATACTGGATTGAGATGGACTTAAATACAAATATAATGATGATTCATATAGCTAAATCCATCATGTTTGAGCTCCGATTCAGGCAGCATTAATTGTAGTAAGTGATGTTGTGTGGAACTAACTGGAGAGCATTGGCACCTCCATATAAATCGAGAAGTTTTGGCTCGGACCCGTATATATTTTTATTAAATAAGTGCAAATAACAGATTTTTAACCGAATGAGTCGGACAGTTTGTAGTTAAATCCCGGATGCCCAAATTCTGGATACTCGAACCCATATTCAGTGATGGATCTACATGGTTTATGGGTCCTTAAGTACTTATTGTCTTTGACCAAATTTAGTAGATTTAGATAAGTTTTTACAAAAAATTATACATAAATATTGAGTAAGCATTCATCATTAAATTCATTTTTTCTTTTTTTTTAGAATTTTTATCGTCAAGCACCTATAACTATGAAATCTTAGATTCGCCATTACCCATATAATAACAATAACAATAACCCAGAATAATCCCACTTAGTGGGATCTAGGGAGGATAGTATTTACGCAGACCTTACCCCTACCCTGAGGTAGAGAGCCATTATCCAAATAATATTCAAATTCTGGATCCCCTCTGCTTCTATGCTCTAGTAATTAGTTGTAACATAGATGATAGTACATTCCAAAATAATAGTAATTAACTTGATTGATAAAAAACAATTATCATCTGTCATGGAACTTCTTAATTAAAGTAGACCCTAATTCTCAATTTGAGTTTTGATCTAGCCTTGGCCACATGCAGGTTCAAGTGAGAAGACACATGATATCCAAGTCCTTGAGTTGAAAACTGAAACCAGAAATCTGTGGTAATACTTGGCCTTTGTGCTGCAATTTCTCCAAGTATTCCCAAAGACATATTACAAGATACTACATTTGAAGATGTTGCTTCAATCTTACACAAGAAGTTCAACAATCTCCTCTCCATATTTCACTTTGTCGCGTGTCCCAAAGCTCTTCTTTCTGGTATTATGAATCAATTTAGCCAAATAAATTACTAATTCATGTCCTTTATTTCAATGAAATTTATACTTTTCTACTCCATTTTTTTATGTTTTAGGCCATCATTTCTCTCTATATACTCTCAGTATTTGGTAACTATATCAGCACGTTGAACCTTTTGTTTTTTGGTAAGATTACTTTATTAGTAACATTATTACTCTCTCGCTTTTTTTAAACTTTTTCTGTGAATATTGTCTACAAGGTTTGCTTTGTATGGAAACTCTCCCATTCCTTTATGAGAAATATGAAGAAGAAGTCGACGATATTGCGTATAAATTGAAGAGGCAAATAAGAAAAATGTGCAGGAAGTTTAATGCAGATTTTCTCGGCAAAATTCCCAGAGGACCAGCCAAAGAAAGAAAGCAGAAATAGGATGAATTAAGTACAAAATTTAAATGTGGACTACTCTTGTTTTCTTGGACATCCAAAATAATAATTTGCAATATGATCATCAATGTACATGATAATTAAGTAATGTAATAGTACATCTTGTGAAATGTGTTTCCAGAACTGGTCAAAATATCAATGATGTGAACTGTGAAGGAAAAAAAAGAAATTAGAACAAAGAGATGGATAAGAATTGGCAACAACAGTGAATGATACACAAACGATTGAATTCATTTCTGGCAAAGGAACACATTAAAAGTAGGATGACTAATAATTGGCTTTGATCTTGTGGTAAACGCGCAATGCAAGATGTGAGGGTGAGCAAGGGCGGATTCAGCCGGGTTTATCTGAACTCGATACTTTTAGTGCGGTTCATAAATTTATGTGTAAAAATTCATAAAAATTACAACATATAGTAGATATGAATACATATCTTTAAATATATAATGGATACAAAGCTAAAATTGTAAAAGTTGAACTCATACAGTTCAAAACTTATATTCGTCTCTATGGTTAGTCACGAGTTGAAACCCTAACGCGCATATAAGTCTAGTACTTACCGCGTGGAGAAGGTTGATAGAAAGGCGTGTTTATTATTCATCGAGTTTCACACCATACGCTATCATCAGGACAGAATTATTGTTGAAATTATGAGTTCGGCTGAAGCCAGTAACATTTGCCTTAAAAATAATATGTCCATTAAAACATGGTAAATTTATGATATATATATATATATATATGAAAGGTTGTGATGTGTTTCTTATTCCAACCACTCAACGTTGTGGTTACTATTTTGACATTAAGAAGAGATTCACTATAGGCACATTCACTAGCACTATGAGAGAAATAGAAAAAGAGAACTTTAATACTTTCAAAAAGTTTGTCTGTCCTTTGTGGAAACGGCCATGTTAGTTGGAGTATTAGATCAACCTCAACAACCAGAGCAAAAGATTGTTCTCTTTTAGTTAAGCACTAAATTATTGCACTAATTTATTATTTATTCTTCCACTAATCTAATCTAGTGAATGCTGGCTTTTATACCAATTACAACCTACCCAAGATGAGAATTAGCATAATTTAGAATTAAATATTTTAATTCGATGCAAATCCGTACTTACTGTATGATTAATTTGCAAGAAATACCAAACATCATTTGGCTGCACTATAGAAGACCGAAAATCACATGGAGTCAAGTTATCTCAAAGGATTTCCGATCTTTCAAAATCAACGCAAACTTAATCAAAGCGAAGTATTCATATAGGCAATACAAATTAATTAAATTTTAAGTATTACCCTGAAGTTGGCTAAGAAAGTGGGAGATTTGATTTAAACCGTCCAAATAAAGCATAATAAATATAGAAAATTTATATAGTCGACTCTAGTTAATTTGGGGGAAATCAGAAATAGCCAAATTTAATACTAATAATTGAAAAATAGCCATAGTTTTAAAAATAATCAAAATTTAGCTACTTTTTCATGTAAAGATAATTGGAACTAAAATACACTTAAAAATCATAATATGCTAAAGTTCGAATTTTTTACATATGAGATTCCAGTAATAATATGCTGGAATTTCATAATGCGCTCGAGGTCTAACATAATATGCAGGAAGTTTAAATGAAGGAGTTTCATAATCTTCCATATTATGTTGGAATTTTCCATACTGGAGTTCCAACATAATATGCTGAAAATTTATACGAATGAGCTTTATATTCCCGCATATTATGCTAAAACTTCAGTATTTCAGCAAAACAATAATTATTTTTCAATGACTTAGCAAATGCTTGCTATTTTTGATTACCAATTCAAAAACTAGCTAGGTCTTGCTATTCTCACACTTTAAATTGGATTTGAGTTGTCAAATTAATGGGCTTATAACTGTGATGCTATCTTTCTCACACATCATAGAAAGTGACAAAGTAGAGTGGGATCTGAAAACTCCAAATCTTGATAGTGGGCTGTGTTAACCCACCATCTTAAGTCTTGAAATAGAGAAACATCACATTTCACATATATATAAAGTTATGAAAAGTTTAGACATGACTTAGAGAGACATATTTAGCAAAGAAAATAAGGGTCAATTTTAGTGAACTTGGCCTTTGGAACAACTATAAGTTCTCCTCTCCTGCCTTCACTTCCAAGAAAAAACAAGCAAAAAACCATCACACATAAAGATTGAAGAGAAAAGATGGCAAGGGAATTGAGGAGTTTGATTAATGGGGAAGGCTTTGGTAATATTGGAACTAATATTTTGGTAACATTCTTGGGAATTTTGGCTACGGTTTTCGTCGTAACGTTCATAATATTGTCATGTGCACAAGGAGCAGTGCCAAGAGATAAATCAGCAGCAGCAGAATCAAGTGCCTATGGAGGCGCCGGATGTGCAGCTGGCTGTGGTGCAGGCTGTGGTGGAGGATGTGGTGCTTGATACACAGCCGAACTTAGAATTTAGAGTCAGTGGGTTGAAAACGAATGTGATTTTAGCATACGCATACATTAATTTTAGATAGTTCAATAAAAAAATAATGAATTCAGTT
Source organism: Nicotiana benthamiana (assembly GCA_034376525.1). Taxonomy (NCBI): domain Eukaryota; kingdom Viridiplantae; phylum Streptophyta; class Magnoliopsida; order Solanales; family Solanaceae; genus Nicotiana; species Nicotiana benthamiana. Next base: position 9,664,220 of record CM067325.1, read on the forward strand.
GAATCTTAGAATCCGTCCTAAATCAGCTTGGCTGTGCATTTTTCGTCATAAAGAGTCTCTTGTACTCATGATAAAGATGAAAGTAACACAGAAATCATCTAAGTTAGAAGCCTAGAAATGACTAGAAAAGCCTGCAGAGAAGCAAGATGTTAATGCTGATGCATGAGTTTTGAGGTTATCCAGTTGATTTTGGCTTTTTCGCGTTCTTCTACTAGTTTTTTTTTTTTAAATAATCTACACTGCATTTGTCACCTTTTAAGAAAAGAAGAGCATTCTCAAATAAGCAATGATGGGAAAGGAAAAAAAACAACTATGCTCGAGGCTCAAGCTTTACTCTCTTTTCTGATGTTTTTTTATTTCTTTCTTTTTTCTTTTATACTCAAGTTACCACTCCAGCTGAACACAGGGGCAAGAGAAAGCTATGAATGAAGTGTTGTTATATGTTTGAGGTCAATCACTCAAACTAAAGGTGACGGAAGAGGTAAATTCTGCATTTGCTGATTCGTAAAAGAATGTGATAACAGAGCTCACGTAATTGTTTCTACCAAATATACAAGTATGTTGAGTTATTTGTTTGTATATTTTAGCTAATGGCCACCAAAAATGTAAAAAGAAACTGTACGCAGACTTCGTATGATATTTTTTTATCCTTTACACTATTTTATTGAGCTTCTTCAGCAATTCAGATCCTTCGGCAAGATGGCCTAGTTGGTCTAAGGCGCCAGTTTTAGGTACTGGTCCGGAAGGGCAAGGATTCGAATACTATTCTTGACAGAGAATTTTGCTTGAATTTTTAGGATCTGTTTCCCAATTTTGTCTAAATTTGGAATATACTATTCAACAAATAATCTGAGGTATGCAAAATCTATCCAGATAAGTACAAACAGGATTTTGATCCCTCTGCATTTCAGAAAAAAAAAGAAAAATAAAAACCCCAACGAACAAGAAATACATGTTCTTTGGGTTATCATTGCTAGTTTTGCAAACAGAAACAACTCTTGCCCAAATCCACCACAGAGGTCACTTGAAAACCTTGAAGAGGTTGGTGGCCTTAATGGTCTTCACAGACTATTCTGAGATATGACCATATCTAATTGGTTTGACAGAACTCAATCGTCTAACACTGGTAGAGCTAGAATTTTCACTAAAGGGAGTCAAAATATAAAAAAGTAAACGCACGAAGAAGCCAAGGGAAGTCACTATATACAGCATATCCATACATTAAAAAAATTACCTAGCTACCACTGTAATTTTCCGACATACATGTGACTCCGCCACTGCATCTATCTTGGACTGTGTTATGAAAAAACCGGCACATACCTAAACAGCAGAATTCACTGGCTCTATATAGGGCGGATAATGGACAATAGACATATTATAGGCATGATTTACAGGCAAAATCAATCAAGTGGTGGCAGCTGCAAGCGGTCGCCACCGGTAGCTGATCATGGAAAGGACGAGGAGAGTGATGAAGAGAACTAGAAGGAGAAGGCAGATGCGAAGAGAACCTTGATTTAGAAAGTTCTCCAACCATGCTAACATTGCAACATATTCTGTAGTGTCAGCCGCTTTGCTCTTTTAGCATTCACTCACTACATATTTTCCTTACAGAAACTCAATAAATGTCATGCTCATGCAAGGAAGATGTAACAAAATTAGCTACCACAAAGGAAAAGCATTAATATTTTCGGTTTGTCACAAGTTGCATGGCTATCTTGAAAAATTATTTGAGGTGACAAGTCATAATGATATGTGGAATAATGAGCATAGATAATACTTCAGTATTTAACTTCAACATGTCCTTACGAAGGCTGTTACTTTCTCTTTAGTACATTCAGTTCCATTCTTCTATCTACAGATGGATCCTCCATCACATTTTTTTGACTCTACTTTTTGACCACTATTCTCTAGTCAGTTGATTACTTGGGAACATAATTGATGATCCGCTCCATGCGTTAGATTTATCATAGACGAGCAGCTTGAAGAGTTCGCATACTGGGGAGTTTTTTCATGCCACTGATCAGTAGGGGTGTTCAAAACCGATCCAAACCGAAACTTAACGGCTTATTGGTAACGGCTTAACGGATGGGGAACGGATTGAATTTTTTTTATTAACGGCTTATCGGTTTGGGGATGGATTATTCAATTTTCTTAACGGCTAATCCGTTAACCCGTTAAGAATATATATATATATATATAATATATATATAAGATAGAATTGAGTTGTCTAATACATATATGGTTCTATGTGTGTCATGAAAAAAGAAGAATTGAAAAGGTTGGTTATGACTAGAGGAACGACACCCCATGAAATAAATTTGTGCATTTTGGATGATTGCTTGTGGAAAATGGAGAACGATAGTTATTTATAGAAGAGGAGTGTAGAGAGTAGAATTTAACAGAGCACTTCAGTTTTTAAAAGTTCATTGTGGGAGCTGAATGGAAATTTGCGTGACAGATTTTTTTGGTTATATCTGAAGCTTATGAGTACACATGTAGTGTGGCCTCTAACAGATGATAAGTTCAGTTTTATTTTTCTCGATACTGAACTAGTAGTGAATTTATCTATTTTATAATCTACATGCTGATGGCGATTTTTACATTAGTTACATCATATTGCCTCTAAAATATTATTTTTTATAGTAATTCATTATTTCTAAGACGAGGAGAATAAGAGATATTTAGTGAACATGTATGTTAGGCCGATAAACCACCCATTAACCGCCCTATAAGAGCTAACCCGATACCAATCCGCCCGATATCTTATCGGGTGGCTAACGGATTAATACATTTAAAAGCCGATAACCGTTAAGCCAAACCGTTAAGAGTAAAAGCCGCTCAATCCGCCCGATGACACCCCTACTGATCAGGTTATAGATTGGGAACCAAATCAGCGATATCTCTGCATAGTATAATCTGGGAACGATATGGATCTGACTTCGTACAAATAGCATAACCATCTAGACATATCAGTATGAACGCACATGACAACACTTTCAAATGCACAAGGTACACAGTACTACAGGTATCTCGCAATTTGTCAAAGTGCATACAAGCTGGAACGAACATCACTATTATCAAGAATGAAAATATCATTACAGCAGTTAACAGACTGGTGGCTCAGGTAGTCAAGATCGGAAAACACACTACATTTGATTGCTAATTTTGTTAAAAGTGAAAAATGTTCTAGGTTTCATCATTAGCTGGCTAAAGGCATGATCAGCTTCAAACATATAAGTATACAGCAAATAGATGATAATTCAGATTCAAGTTCTTCACTGACACCACTTGGATCATCAATGATCATTCCATCAGCACCAGACCCTCTACAAGTGATTAACAAAGCTTTAATCTATGATCTCCCACCCAATTTGTATCTTGAAACTGAAAAGGGTGATCTGTTTACTGGATACCATTGGTAGCAATATGAATTCCATTATTCCAAAGTGCGCGACCTGCTCAGGAAGGATCCAATTGAAAATTAAGTTCGCAACTAACAATGCTAACAAAATAACTAAAAAGCAGGACACAACAACACCAAACTAAGAAAAATCACATCCCAAACAAAAAGTACCACAATTCACACCCCACAGCCTAGATTAGCGCACAACTTATAGGACTTTAAGAACTAGAACATAGATGGCAAAAGCAGCTTGAAAAAGTTTGGAGTTTGACTACTATTCTCTCAAAGAAGAGATTCATTGCATTTTCCTTCTCTTTCAGAGAGGGGGGCGGGGGGGGGAGGGGGAGTTGCGAAGCAGCTGTTAAAGTACAAATAGGTCATCTCATTAACATGGTTTCTAGTCCTCTTCCAGACTGAGTTGCCCTTGCAAACCTGTACCAATTGTGAATGTGGAAAAACGTTCTAAAATATCAAAGAGAAGGCACATCAATAACCTCTCCTTTATCTTCTACAAGAAAATGCCAGCTGGAAAGAGCTTATGTCATGCATGCAGCAAGCTAGATTCTTTTAGCTTCATGGTTTTTGCACGCAGCCTTTCCATGAATGCAGGATTTGCTTTGAGTCTCTGCTTCACATATGAAGTTCGAACGTCCTCTACCATTTTGTTAGCCTTTCCAGCCTCTTCAATGAGACCAAATAGAGTCCTCAGGCAGTCCTTCCTATTCTCCTCGCGGTGTTCAAATCTGAGGAAAAAGAAACATTTTATTCCCGGTAAACTTCACAAACTTCAAATGCGTGTATAAAGGAGCACCAATAAGCAGCAGTCAAATACTTCCTAACTAATTGTTTCAACAGGTAGTTAAATAATAAAACTCAGTTAGAAGCTAAGCCTAAACATACAGTAACAGCAACCCCGTAACAAGATCAGACACTAGTACTTTAGATGACCCACAATGTGACCTTACCTTTCACTAGTTATTGTAAGCTCGTCTCTCCCAGGATGGTAGCGGTTTCCAACCAACTCTCTTAAGCGGCGAAATTGATGCTTTGACAGACCCAACTCTTTCACCGTAACAGCCAATTTGACTTTCCTGTTTTTTGGATGCCATGCATCACCACCAGGAGCAAAGACCACCCTTGTTTGCCATCTAAGAACCGGCCCTTCACCTGGCGGGTCATCCAAATTCTTGTTCTTATCTGGCAACATATTCTCATCAAACTGTGGAGCATGCTTCTCCATCAGTTTTGCACACTCCACGACCACTCCATCCTCAAACTCCTTGAACAATGCATAGCCTTCTTCAGGAGTAATCTCACCTTTTTCAACCCTTTCACCTATCTCATCAAACTTAACCTCCACCTTCTTCTTAATTTCGTCTGGGTAAAATAAAACATCCAATGAGTCAAGGAATCCAAATACAAAATAGGTTGGGATGTCAAATAGATCGCCAAAAACTGACTCTACTCTGTAAAAGACAAGTTCGGGTATTGTCCTAAAGAGAAAACATTACGTGAAACTGAAATATAATAAAGGTTATAACTTCATACGAGCTATCAAAAAATTAGCAAGCAAGGATATATACAACTGACTGAAGAGTTAAAGAATTTTGTTATGCAGGTAACATGTAATTTGCTCAATCAAGAAATTTTAATTTACTTTTTCATTGTTTCTACCACAACTCTTTTGAGTTTTAACCATTCTTTTCTTAACTACACCAATTTCATAAGCCTAAAGGGAAAGGAATTAGCAAACGAAAATTTATTTAACTATCAAACTCGTTGTGGAAATCATACCCTGTGCCCATCAAAGTTCCGGTATTATCAGTAGGATAGCTGAATTGGAGCATAGATATTATTTTTAATTGTGAACTGGAGCAAAGAAATTATGCACCTGCCTAATCTGAAAAACTTTTCAAGAAGTCATAAGAGCATTCAGAAGTAGTACCCGGCAGAATTTTATCCCAGCTAAGCATCTCCTGCAAAATTTCCTCACACTCCTTCGTATCCTTAAGATACCCATGCTCGGTAGCCTCTTTTATCATATCATCCCACTTTCTATCATCCATGTTGAAGAATTGATCAGATGCCATTCTCCTTTTCACTAAATCCGTTGTGTCATACAAATCTTCAATCTCTTCATCAGTGGAGTGAGCATCCTCGAAATCTGATTCAAACTCTTGGTCATTTACAACATCCAGGGGTTTCATTTGAAGCTCCTCCATTAACTCATCATCTGTGTGCTCATGCTTTCTCGTCAGTTTCCTCTTTAAAATTGCTTCAAGAATCGACGGAAGCACCTCTTCATTGCCTTTGTTGAAGTACTCCTCAATACGCGTCTTCAACTCTACAGCAATATAATAAAGAAGATTACTTAATATGAAACCAAGATACCCATTTAAATTTAAAATATATAATCCCCGACCTTATACAAAAAAGTACTCCTAAAGGAATATCCATTGGATAGAACACCATGAAAGTTGAAACAATAACTCCTTTTTCTGGGACATTGCAATTGGAATAACAAACATAGAGACGATACTAAACTAGAACCCAGAATTATATCCCTTAAATTGTCTTCAATATCTTATTGTTAGCAATCAGCATCGATTAATTTTTTTTATGACTTGTGGTGTCCGTCCAGCTTACGCATATCAACCATCCCATCAAGTACATGCTACATCCCACCAACACAGATACGGGTAACTCAGCATCAATCATAGCAAGAGAGATCCATTAAATTAATGATTGACCAGAAAAATCACTCTTTTTATAAAGATTAATCAGCAAAATCGCTAGATAATGCAGTTTCCTAGTATACTACATGCATCATAGACCAAACACTAATTTCGTCCATACTTTTTTCAGCGAGAAAATTAACCCCATAACCCCCATTTTCTCAGATTTCACAAATAATCTCCACTGAATCCCCAAAAAGATATGAAGATCACAAAATACAAGTTTTCTCACCTTTATTGTTGATATCTTCAACATTGAGAGAGACCTCTTTCTTTGTGGGTTCGGCCAAGCTAGTCTCGGGCGTCTCGGACTGAGGGCTTGATTCAGATGCGTTCTGATTCGATGAATCATTTTCTGATAATGAGAAGAATCTAAACTTTGAAGGGAAATGAGAAACAACTGGGGAGTGTATGATTTTACTGTTGCTGCTGTTGATATAATTCAGATTTGATTTGAAGTTTTGAGAGAGGTGGAAATTGCGAGAACACAAAGAAGAAAGAGCTCGTCTCATGGTTTTAGGGTTTTAGCTGTTTGCCTTCAGTGGTAAGTAGATACTATACAGGGAAATAACGTAGGTACATTTTTACTGAGAGAAAAAGAAAACAGGGTAGATCGAAAAGAATGTTAAATAATATTAATGTGAACAATGTCTTTTCCAACTGTAAAGTAAAAGAAATAAAATTAAGAAATTGGCAATATTAAAATAAATATGAAATCAAATTGTGTAAATTTAGAAATCCAAACAAGAACATTAAATTTGCTAAGTTGTTAGAGTTTATGTACAGTAACTATAGAATTTGAACTTTGTAAATCATCTACTTTGTTATAAAATAGAACTCTATTTAGAGTGAATGTCTAAGAGTTTTAGCTTGAAGCTAAGTCATTTCTCTTCCTATAAATAGAGGGGTCTTACCCCATTGTAGATCATCCCAAGTATTAATAAGAATACTTCTCTCTCTCCCTATTCTCTCTCTATATTGTTCTTATTCTTGCATTATTTTAGTTGTTCTTTATATTATTTCATAACACGTTATCAGCACGAGACTCTACCATCTCAAGAATCGCTATCGAGAAAAACTAAGGTATTTCTCTCTTCCTAATTTGATTTTCGATTATGTCTGACATTACGAAAAGAAAGTTCGTTGCCCTTGAAATTTCGGGCAAGAACTATATGACATGGGTGTTGGATGCTGAAATCCACTTAGATGCTATGGGTCTTGGAGACACCATTAAAGATAGAGATAAAGCATCCACCCAAGACTGTGCGAAGGCCTTGATTTTCTTGCGCCGTCACCTTGATGAAGGTTTGAAGATTGAATATCTCACCGTCAAGGATCCACTCATCTTGTGGAAAGGCTTAAAGGAGAGATATGACAACCTGAAGTTGGTCACTCTGCCACAAGCACGATATGATTGGGCTCATCTGAGGCTCCAGGACTTTAAGTCCGTTTCTGAATATAATTCTGCAATGTTCAGAATTACTTCTAAATTGAAGCTATGTGGAGATAATATCTCTGATTATGATATGCTTGAGAAAACGTTTACAACGTTTCATGCCTCCAATATGGTACTGCAACAACAGTACAGAGAGAAAGGCTTCACAAAGTACTCTGAACTGATTTCTCTTCTACTTGTGGCTGAGCGAAATAATGACCTGCTCATGAGAAATCACGAAAATCGATCCACTGGGTCTACACCACTGCCTGAAGCAGATAAGGTGCACTCTCATTATGCCAATCATGAAAAGGGCCATGGTCGTGGTCGTAATCGGGGTCATAGCCGTGGACGTAGACAAGGAAGAAATATCCATGATGTCCGTCGCCCCCCGAAGAGAGATAACCGCCGAAAGCAGAAACGGGATTATGAGGATCCTAAGGCAAAAGGTTCAGAAACTATATGTTATCGTTGCGGTGGGAAAGGGCACTGGTCAAAAGCTTGCCGTGTACCAAGACATTTGGTTGACCTTTATCAAGCATCTCGAAAGAGTAAAGGCCCGGAAACAAATTTTGTCTCTGACAACAACTTTGACATCACCCACTTGGACGTGGCAGACTTCTTTGAGCAACCCGAGGGGAAGATAGACCACCTAATCGGTGATGGATCCGTGATGAAAGAAGATGGAGCTATTTGATTTTATTTTACTTGTTTGTATTAGTTAATGAATAAACTAATAGCCATTAGTATTAGCTCGTATTAGTTAGTTCATGATTAATGTTAGTATTAGTTCTTTAGAAAGTATCAATATGCTTAAATATCAATAATATTTTTACTTTCCAGTATAGGTAATCGACTAACCTGAAAAACTAGTCGGTTATCTCATATTTTCGCATTAAAACTGCAAAACAATCGATTGTCTATGTTTAACAATCGATTGTCTTTAAAACAGTGTGATCTGGAATTTTTCAAAAATAGTCAACAATCGATTGTCTATGTTTAACAATCGATTGTCTTAAAACAGTGTGATCTGGAATTTTTCAAAAATAGTCAACAATCGATTGTCTATGTTTAACAATCGATTGTCTTAAAACAGTGTGATCTGAAATTTTTCAAAAATAGTCAACAATCGATTGTCTATGTTTAACAATCGATTCTCTTAAAACAGTGTGATCTGGAATTTTTCAAAAATAGTCAACAATCGATTGTCTATGTTTTAACAATCGATTGTCTTAAAACAGTGTGATCTGGAATTTTTCAAAAATAGTCAACAATTGATTGCCTATGTTTAACAATCGATTGTCTTAAGACAGTGTGATCTGAATTTTTTTCAAAATAGCAAATAATCTTGTGTGTGTTTAACAATCGATTATTTTAAGAAAATGCTTAAACTGAAATTTTTAAACTGCATAGTAATCGATTATGGAAAACATATAATCGACTATCTGATTTAGTTACTCAACTGACCTCAGCAGATTTTGAAAATATTGTTTAAATGTGAAACAAAAAGTTGTTTATTCTCATGTTCGTATATTTTTTTTGTATGCCAAACCATGGGAAGTAAATTGATTGAAGGCTCCGGAAGAGCAACTGTAACTCTGCCCAAAGACACGACGTTTATCATAGAGAATGCAATGTTCTCCTCCAAGTCTAAAAGAAACTTGTTGAGTTTTAAAGATATACGCCAGAATGGCTATCATATCGAGACAATAGATGAAGATAATCTTGAATATCTCATCATTACAAAGAATGTCTCCGGCCAAAAGAGGGTTATTGAGAAATTTCCATCTTTATCTTGTGGCTTGTATTGGACAAGAATTAGTGCAATTGAGGCACATTCCACAGTAAACCAAAGGGTTACTGATTCCAATACTTTTGTACTTTGGCATGATCGATTGGGACACCCTGGATCGATCATGATGAGACGGATTATAGAAAGCTCAAATGGGCATCCGTTAAAGAATTTCAGAATTCTTTCAAATAATGAATATCCTTGCACTTCTTGTTATCAAGGCAAGTTGATTATCAGACCATCACCAACAAAAGTTGGGACCGAGTCACCCACGTTTCTGGAACGTATACAAGGGGACATTTGTGGACCTACTCACCCACCCAGTGGGTCCTTTAGGTATTTTATGGTCTTGATAGACGCATCCTGTAGATGGTCTCATGTGTGCCTGTTGTCATCACGCAACCTTGCGTTTGCAAAATTAATGGCACAAATAATTCGACTACGAGCACAATTTCCAGATAATCCAATCAAGTCTATTAGACTGGATAATGCTGCTGAGTTTACATCCCAAGCATTTAATGATTATTGCTTATCAATTGGGATAAAAGTTGAACATTCTGTAGCTCATGTTCACACTCAAAACGGTCTTGCAGAATCGTTAATTAAACGCCTGCAGTTGATTGCAAGGCCATTACTCATGAAAACGAGGCTGCCCACTTCGGTATGGGGTCACGCCATCTTGCATGCAGCAATGCTAATTCGTCTCAGACCGACGAATTACCACAAGTATTCCCCGTTGCAATTGATTTTGGGTCATGAACCCAATATATCCCATTTAAGAATCTTTGGATGCGCAGTATATGTGCCTATAGCACCGCCATCCCGCACCAAAATGGGTCCGCAAAGAAGGTTAGGAATATATGTTGGGTTTGAATCGCCCTCCATTATTCGCTACCTCGAAACATTGACAGGAGATTTGTTTACTGCACGTTTTGCAGACTGTCGATTTGACGAGACACTTTTCCCAAAATTAGGGGGAGAAGTTGGTGAAACCAAACGGGAAATTTTGTGGAAAAATGCATCATTATCTCATCTTGATCCACATACCTCTATTTGTGAAAGAGAGGTACAAAAGATTATCCATTTGCAAAGAATAGCAAATCAAATGCCTGACGCATTTACGGACTTGAAGAGGATAACGAAATCCCACATCCCCGCGGAAAATGTTCCAATTCGTATTGATGTCCCTATTGGACAATCATCTAGTGTCATAACTAATGAGTCGAATGCACGCCTGAAGCGTGGCAGGCCATTAGGTTCTAAAGATCGAAATCCTAGAAAGAGGAAAGCAAATGATAAAAATGACACTACAAAAGAATCTCATGAGGAAATTCATGATTTAACAAATTCTGAGATTCATGAAGAATCCATTGAGCCCGAGACTCTGGAAAATACAGAACTATCCATAAATCCAATTGATATTGAGGCAAATATTAATCAAGTGGATATAGTGGTGGATAATGTCTTTGCTTATAATGTAGCATCTAGCATTATGCAAGAATGTGAGGATCTCGAACCTCAATCTGTTGAAGAATGTCGAAATAGCCATGATTGGCCAAAGTGGCAAGAAGCAATTCAATCAGAATTGAATTCGCTGGCAAAACGTGAAGTTTTTGTCCCTATAGTTGAAACACCTAATGGTGTTAAGCCTGTTAGCTATAAATGGGTCTTTGTACGCAAGAGAAACGAGAAAAACGAGGTACAAAGATATAAGGCACACCTTGTTGCGCAAGGTTTTTCTCAAAGGCCTGGTGTCGATTATGAAGAGACATATTCGCCTGTAATGGATGCTATAACCTTTCGTTATCTCATCCGTTTTGTTGTCCTTGAAAAGCTTGACATGCATTTAATGGATGTGGTTACTGCCTATCTTTATGGCTCACTTGACAATGAGATATACATGAAAATTCCCGATGGACTCAAAGTGCCAAACGCTCATAATGCTAAGTCTCGGGAAATGTTTTCAATTAAATTGCAAAGATCCTTGTATGGTCTAAAGCAATCAGGACGAATGTGGTATAATCGTCTTAGTGAGTATTTGTTAAAAGAAGGCTATATAAATGACGCCATTTGCCCGTGTGTTTTTATAAAGAAAACAACATCGGAATTTGTTGTACTTGCCGTATATGTCGATGATATAAACCTTATTGGAACCCCCATAGAACTCCAAAAAGGCAATTGATTATCTAAAGGATGAATTCGAGATGAAAGACCTCGGAAAGACAAAATTATGTCTTGGTTTGCAAATTGAATATTTGGCAAACGGAACTTTTTGTTCATCAATCTACCTATACAGAAAAGGTACTGAAACGGTTTTACATGGATGGAGCACATCCTTTAAGTACACCGATGGTTGTTCGATCACTTGATGTGAACAAAGATCCATTCCGACCACAAGAAAGGAATGAAGAGCTACTTGGTCCTGAAGTACCATATCTTAGCGCAATTGGCGCACTAATGTATCTTGCAAATACTATAAGGCCTGACATATCCTTTTCAATTAATGTCTTAGCAAGATTTAGCTTGGCTCCCACGAGGAGACATTGGAATGGGATCAAACACATATTGCGGTACCTAAAGGGGACTACCGATATGGGCTTATTTTATGGCAATAACTGCAGTCCCGATCTTGTTGGTTATGCTGATGCTGGATATTTATCCGACCCACACAAAGCTCGATCTCAAACGGGTTATGTGTTTACCTGTGGAGACACCGCCATATCTTGGCGATCGACTAAGCAATCAATTGTGGCTACTTCATCTAATCATGCCGAGATAATTGCTATTCATGAAGCAAGTCGGGAGTGTGTGTGGTTGAGGTCTATAATACATCATATCCAAGACAAATGTGGTTTGAAGTGTAATAAACTACCCACGACTTTATATGAAGACAATGCAGCATGTATAGCTCAATTGAAGGGAGGATTCATAAAAGGAGATAGAACGAAGCATATTTCACCAAAGTTATTTTTCACACATGATCTTCAAAAGAATGGTGATATCAATGTGCAACAGATTCGTTCAAGTGATAATATGGCTGATTTGTTCACAAAATCTCTACCAACGTCAACCTTCAAGAAGCTAGTTCACAAGATCGGAATGCGGAGACTCAAGGATATGAATTGATGTTCTTATCAGGGGGAGTTAATGCGCGTTGCACTCTTTTTCCCTTACAAGGTTTTGTCCCACTGGGTTTTCCTTGCGAGGTTTTTAACGAGGCAACCAATAGGCGCATATTCAAACATGTGTACTCTTTTTCCTTCTCTTTAATTTTTCCCATTGGGTTTTGGTTTTAAGGTTTTAACGAGGCACATTATTTGAATAGACATTCAAAGGGGAGTGTTATAAAATAGAACTCTATTTAGAGTGAATGTCTAAGAGTTTTAGCTTGAAGCTAAGTCATTTCTCTTCCTATAAATAGAGGGGTCTTACCCCATTGTAGATCATCCCAAGTATTAATAAGAATACTTCTCTCTCTCCCTATTCTCTCTCTATATTGTTCTTATTCTTGCATTATTTTAGTTGTTCTTTATATTATTTCATAACATACTTAACATTTAATTGGTTTATTCATATATATATATATATATATATATATATATATATATTACTTTATTATTACACTATTCGATTCAAAATAAGTAATTTTTTCAGATTTCAAAAATGAATTATTTATTTTTTTATTACCTTATTCTTGGAGTAAATAGTATTAGAATATATTTTAGAAGTGTTTATGTGAGGTAGTAAAGGTTAATATGATCAATTTCATTGTTAATTAATGTTGAAAAGTAAATATTTTAATTTGTATAAAACCATTTAGAAAAACCCCTTATTTTGAATCGGAAAGAAATCACGAGATTATTATAGAAGCAGCTAAGGAGATGAGCTTGGGGTCGTGGGGTACTTTGGAAATTGCAATTGTATTTCCTCCACCCCCTTCCCCAAACCCTACCACCTTCATACTGAAGGTAGCTAGAACTCCTCTTTCATTTTCCTTTTGTCACTTCCGGTCTTCTCCCCGCTCAGTTATGTGCTTCGTCAAAACAGTGGGCCTGGATTTTCGCTTTATACCCCAACTTTTCTGCACCTGCTAAGGTGTATTCCCTTGACAATAACGGCTTTGGTGCACATAAAGTTTAATATGTCTACCGCTTTTGTTCTATATGTATTTGAGAATTTTAAGTTTCTTGATTCTATGGGCATTCTCTTTTATTAATTTTTTCAGTAATTTTTGATACCTCATAATTTCATACGCAAGTTAAGAATTTTGTTTGGGGCTGGAAGTTGGGGAGTTTTTAAAATCCGATCGAAGTTTTATCTCAGGATTGGACCAAACATATGAAACTCTTTACTTCAGTGCTATTTTCGCTAGGTATTTGTTATTTCCTACTACTGTTTTAGATATATGTTACTTTTGTATGTGAACGTCAATAAATTATACCTTTAAAGGAACGAACAACCTACCCTACATCAAAATACAAATAGGTTTGGGTTTTCCCTTGAGTGATTAAGCTTTTTGAATTACGGGCTTTAACGTTTGGAGTACTGAGAGAAGTTTGACACAAGCTGCATAACTGACATGGTTGAGGACTCCAGAGTTGATATGGGAAATAAATTATTTTTTGGGTCCACGTGAGTTTTTATTTGTTTGTGCATATTTTTAAATGACTGTTACACTCTCTTTCTTTAGAGATTCATCTCAGATGTAAGCTTTTACTTGTTGGAGAATGTTTTCTAATATGAAAGAAATTACTGTATAGCCGATTATTGTCATCGCATCCAATAGAAGGACCGGGACATCAGGTATACGAAGAAGTGTTCGTCTCTGTTATGATCACTGACCATTAACAATGCTTTCTCTTTTTGGTGTCAATGATGGGCTATATATTTGCCATAAAACATGCATATCCATAAAGTTGCAAAAGTCGGATATTATTTTGACAAGAGGGGTTGCTCTTATGGTAAGTAACCCCCACTTCCAATCGAGAGGTTGTGAGTTCGAGTCTCCCAAGAGCAAGGTGGGAAGTTCTTGGAGGGAAGGATATCGGGGGTCTATTTGGAAACAGCCTCTCTACCCAACATTTTGTTGCAAAAGTCATCTTGAGGAGGCAAGTAAAACTGTCTGTGACAAGTAGGAAAATTGAAACAAAACATGCTTAGAAGATATACTAAATTTAAAAAAACGGTATCAACAACCTGAAGACAAGAGGGGTTGCTCTGATGGTAAGCAACCCCCACTTCCAACCGAGAGGTCGTGAGTTCGAGTCTCCCCAAGAGCAAGGTGGGAAGTTCTTGGAGGAAACGATGCCGGGGTCTATTTGGAAACAGCCTCTTTACCCCAGGGTAGGGGTAAGGTCTGCGTACATACTACCCTCCCCAGACCCCACTAAGTGGGATTACACTGGGTTGTTGTTGTTGTGGGTATCAACAACCTCATTGCAACTCTTTTGTAAATAAATACACTTCTACATTTAAGCGATGATGATCATGCTATAGGTAATATTGTCTATGATGAAAGGATTCAAAAGGCAGTCGGGTGATGTTTCTGGCGTATGACGATTCCACTGGTCTTCTGTTCTTTCCCTATCTTATCCTCCAGTTTCAGTCTTTGTGAAAACTAGAAATTCATTTTCTTATGTACGATGATGTTTGCAAAGGATTTTTAAGAGCAGCACAAGCTTCTTACAAGGTAATGTATTAATGTGCATCACTGGATTCCTGGAATGATAACTAACTTTTCTCTGTACTAAAATATAACTGAGTTCTTAAACTGGAGCTGGAGTTCTTGGCTAATTGTCTAGCTGAACTATCATTGGTCGACTAAGGCTTCTTGAAATTCGTCCCTACGGCTATTGCTGCATCATCTGCACTCCTGGCAAGATGGACACTTGATTAGTCAATCCACCCATGTGTTGCTCCATGCGGCCTATAGGTCACAAGTTCGAGCCGTGGAAGCAACCACTAATACTTGCATTAAGGTATCATACCCATTGGGATGCGGCCCTTCTCCTAACCATGTGTAAATGCGAGATGCCTTATGTACTGGGCTGCCCTTTTTATTTACTTTATTTCGCTAGCTTTTCCTTCTATTGATGTTTAGAACATATGCCTGCGTCCCTGATAGAATCCAACAATAAAAGATAGTTGTTTCATTGCAAGGTCTACAATTGAATACAAGTAACTGCCCTCTAATTGCATTACGTGCTAAATACATGCAAGATAAGGTACTTGGAATGTCATTATTCAAAATTTGTATACTTAATCCAGCCAAGTGATTCCATCTTACTACTCAGAGTTTTATTTTATTTTCAGTTATTATTATTAGGCCTAATAAGTTTATCTTTTTCCTCTGCCAACAGTTCAAGTCTGTCACGAGTTTATCTTCGCCAAAACTATTTGACAAACTTTTGCACACATGAAATATTGGGTTCCTATGTCTTTGTCATCCTTTTTCATCCTTTTCCCATGCCATCTCACTTACTACACAACTTTGTGCAGTGATTGGAAATGGATTTTGTAAGCATCTCTGTTTAAGGAGATCCCCTGAAATATCAAGTGTTGCAAATTATGATTGAAGTAAAAAGAACAATTGTACACAGCTGTTAGGTGCTCCTTCATGAACTAATCTTCTTCTTTGCTGACGAAAGCAAGCAATTTAAAATCGACTTCAGGTGCAGCTCAGTTTTAGTTATCATTTTTCTTTTATGTGTCTTGACTTTGGAACATCTAAATTTGCTTCTCGTGGATTCATGAGAACAGCTTGCAGACGTTTAAGCTGCCAGGACCTGTTCTTTGCATTGCTGGAATCCTATAAGTGGAACTCTTAGGCAGAGTTCAAAGATAAGAAATGGATTGTCTGTATTATGTATGATCAGTTCCCTCGTTTGGTTTATTGGCCTCACAAAATGACTTTTATTTCCTGCTATTACTGCAGTCATAGTCTACCATATGGTAGTCGTATATCTAAATGAGGTCATAGATTCAAAAGGGCATTAATATATGATTTTGGTGTTTCTATGATAATCTTTTTTGATTCCCTCTTTTTTAGGTGTGCTACACGTTCAAGTTATTGGAAGACTGCTCTTGCCTATATTTGATCTTCAAATACTCGATGAATCCGGGAAGTGGACCCTAAAGTATTACCCAGAAGAAAACTTGTGCCAGTGACGCACCAAATTTTCTGAAGGAGAGTTGCAAACTTAAGGAGATGGGAGCAAATGATCCTGAATAGACTACTAGGAGATGGAGCTGTATTTTAGACCATGGAGAACATTTATTTTACTGCTTGATTGTGTTTAAAGGATGTTAACAATCACGTACCCAGGCTTCATGGTCATAACTTAACATTACATCTCTGATCCAGTACATATTTGGAAAGGAGTTTTCGTGTTAGTTGATTTATTAAGTATTTCCACGTTGCATAATTGCCTTTTAGTGTGGCTCTGAATCTGGCTGGATAAAAACTTATTCTGAGATAAAATCACAGGTTATTTAGTAATTTTGTCTACTCTTTCTTTATTTTACTAGCTTAACACCTTCAATTTTGTTGGAATGTGATTAATTTAGTGGAGTTCCTCATGTGGAAGTGTGTATCTTTGTTGCGACTCTCTCTGTTTTCTATCTGTACTTTTCGGTGAATAGGCATATACATGTAGTTATAGGTTGCTTATAGATTTAATTCTATTTTATAAAAAAGGATGGTCAACCTGTTGAAAGTAGTCCTCAAAGGTATAAATCTATCACTATATGCAAAGCTAGCATGGCTGATTTAAATGTAGAGGTGAATAATATTAACGACAACACTAAATAGAGCCGTTGGGCCCGAGCTTACCCCGGCTAACCCTCACTAGGATATATTTATATTTAGGAAATGGTAAAGATGAAAAAGAAAGTAGAGATTAAAATTTCAGATTCCACTGGCTCAAGGTAACAGTCGATTTGATAGGTCATGTAGTTACATTACTTTTTCTCATCTTGTCCTTAGTATAATTCTAATTAATCTTTAACCTACTTTTAACAATTACTTTATCCGTTACCAAAGGACGTGGTGCAATAAATAGGGATGCTCCTCCCTTAACTAGAGATTTTGAGTTTGAGTATTGGGTATGAAAAAATCTTTGGTAGAGAGCACTACTCCCGAATGGGCCTTATTCGGTGCGGATTTTTGGATATAGTCGGACTCCAATACAGATACCGGACACCGGGTGGGAAACCAAAAAAATTACTCTACCCCATGTTCTACTTTTTTTTATAAAATTGTACGCTAATTCTTTACGTTATTGGTATTTGCCATTATGAAACGACGGAAAATTAGATAATCTACTCAAATATTATATTATTAAAATAATATAGTATAATACAATTGCATTAAAAAACAATGTGTAACAACCATCAAAAAAAAGGTTTTTCAAATTACAGAAGTAACAAAGATGAAAGGAAGCTATTTAGAGGAACCAGATCCTCCAACGCCATTAGTGCTAAAACCTACTTCATGAAAATGCGAAAGATAAAACTGCACATAAATCCTTTATGCCAAAAACTCCTATTTTATGCATTTCAATTGAAACTTAAATTAACTAATTAATACTATTAGTACTTGAAAATGTACTTCAAAGGTATAACGCCATTTAGAGGCAATGACGGAATCATAAATATACAAAAACTTGATACTCTGCCGAGGGTCTTTCTCTACTTGGGTAGGGGTTAACATTGTATATAGATCGGATCGAATTTAGTACATTTTGAATTTGAATTTTGAATTTTGGATTCAAAAAAATGTAATTCGAATCCGATCCGAATTATATCGGATTGGATTAATTTTAAAGTTTGAATCGGATCAGATTTTGAATCGTATTATACCTCAAAGTTACAAATTAATATGTATATTTTCTTTGCAAAGAAGGCAATACAACAACAACAACAACAACAACAACAACAACCTAGTATAATCCCACTTAGTGGGGTCCGGGGAGGGTAGTGTGTACGCAGACGTTACCCCTACCCTTGGGTAGAGAGGTTGTTTCCAAATAGACCCCCGGCATCCTTCCCTCCAAGAACTTCCCACCTTGCTCTTGGGGAGACTCGAACTCAACCTCTCGGTTAGAAGTGGGGGTTGCTTACCATCAGAGCAACCCCTCTTGTCTCAAAGAAGGCAATACATTAAGAAAAAATTCATGTTTACGCAATTATGAGAGTAATATGGTGCCAATATAGCTAAATCTAATAATTATAACGGTAATAACTTAGAAGAAAAATATAAAAGAAGTAATGACTATCCGAAATTAAAGTGTAATATTTATGCATTACCTAATAATTTCAAATTTCAGATCAAACTAAAATATATCAATCGAATTCGATCCAATTCGAAATGAATGGATCGGTTTGGATTACGGATATCCAGCCCGAATGAACAACCCTGATAAGGTAGGGATAGGGGTAAGGTGTGCTTCCCTGACACCACTAGGGGAATTTTACAAAATCGTTGTTGTTGTGGATACTCTGCCCTTCGACTCAAACGGAGTCGGACTCCTTATCAGCAGCATCATGCTGTCTAGGCTGGGCTTGAAGTTCATTCATTAATTCCTCATCTGATTCCTCACTTTTGCCAGCCAACTTCCTTTTCAGTATGGCTTCAAATATTGATGGGAATGCTTCTTCGTCTCCTTCAAAGAATCTATCTATCTTCTTTTTTAAAGCTGTAATAATTCGACAAGAAATCAATTTCATATATGAGTTCCATCTTTGTTTCCATCCTTTCTCAGTAACTAAAACAATACTATTACTTTCAACCTAATCATCAAGGTTCTCACAATCAGAATGAATTTTTAGTAACCAAAACTTCAGTAATTGAAATGAATCTAACAAATTAAAAACAAACTGCTTCCTTTTACCGGAACTAATCCAAACTACTAATAAAGATTGAAACTTTTGGTAAAATCACCTTTATTACTGATATCATCTTCGTCTTGAAGGCTATTGTCATTGGTATGACCCGAATTTGATTCAGCAGGAGGTTGATTAGGGTTTTTGGATGTGAAACGCCTATAGATGGGCCAAAATGAAGAGGTAGTAGGGTAAGGGTTCGGTATTAGCAAACTGCACGAACAGAGATAAACACTTCTGGTGAGAGATCGTTGCATCTCGATCTTCTTCGCGCTAGGGTTTTAGGAGGGGTTATTGTTCTTGAGCTTCTACGAATTTCTTTATCGATTCAACAATGTATCTCTTTACCGGTTCTTTCCACAAATGAATGAAGGAATTTTTAACAATACAGGAAAGGTTAATATTTTATTTATTATAAATAAATATTATTTAAAAAATTATATTATATTTTAAGATTTATAGTAAAATATTTAATTTTAGTTATTTCGTAGCTTTAAATCATTAAATATACTAATTAACTATATCAATTTTTGTCTTTTTCTATTTTGATACATCTTATTCTTTTTTCTGTTTCATTAAAATTTTCGATCTATTTATCCTTCCATCAAATTTATACCAAGCCCACTTCAAAAGATACTAATTGGTTCATGGGAAGTGGCACATTATTATTTTCTTGCCGCACCAATTCAATTACTGCTATTGCTTCACGCTCAAGGCCAAGTTATTGTTCCTCCTCATTATTGCACCATAAAAATATTAATAATAATAATAATACTGTTAGTAATTTAGTAAAACATAAACAAAAAATATAAGCAACTTAGTGAAACATGAAAAAGAAATGTAGATAGAGAGAAGGAAGAGATTTTCTTCTTTAATTGTATGTATTCTCCTATCTATTACAAAGCCTTTATATAGGCATAAAAAGTGAAGAAAATATGTCATGGAATATGTCATTAAACATACAAAATATGTCATTGAATATGTCATAAACCATTTGGGATGAAGATCATGGAAGAAGAGTAGACATCCACCATAAATTAGTATTTATTATAACACTCCCCCTTGGATGTCCATAGATAATGTGCCTCATTAAAACCTTGCTAGGAAAAAACCCTAATGGGAAAAAAATTCTAGTGAAGGAAAAAGAGTACACATGTATACAAATATGCCTTTTTGTTGCCTCGTTAAAAACCTTGTAAGGAAAATCCAGTGGAACAAAACCTTGTAAGGGAAAAAGAGTGCAACGCGCATTAACTCCCCCTGAAGAGAGCATCAATTCACCTCCTTGAGCCTTCGCATCCCAATCTTGTGCACTAGCTTCTTGAAGGTTGACGTCGGTAGAGATTTTGTGAACTATCAGCCATATTATCACTTGAAAGAATCCGTTGCACATTGATATCACCATTCTTTTGAAAATCATGTGTGAAAAATAACTTTGGTGAAATGTGCTTTGTCCTATCTCCTTTTATGAATCCTCCCTTCAATTGAGCTATGCATGTTGCATTGTCTTCATATAAAATCATGGGTAGTTTGTCACATGTCAAACCACATTTGTCTCGAATATGATGTATTATAGACCTCAACCTCACACACTCTCGACTTGCTTCATGAATAGCAATTATCTCAGCATGATTAGATGAAGTAGCCACAATTGATTGTTTAGTCGATCGCCAAGATATGGCAGTGCCTCCATAGGTAAACACATAACCTGTTTGAGATCGAGCCTTGTGTGGGTCAGATAAATATCCAGCATCAGCATAACCAACAAGATCAGGATTGCAATTATTGCTATAAAATAAGCCCATATCGGTAGTCCCTTTTAGATACCGCAATACATGTTTGATTCCATTCCAATGTCTCCTTGTAGGAGCAGAGCTATATCTTGCTAAGACATTAACTGAAAAAGTTATGTCAGGACTTGTAGTATTTACAAGATACATTAGTGCGCTAATTGCACTAAGATATGGTATTTCAGGACCAAGTAGCTCTTCATTCTTTTCTTGAGGTCAGAATGGATCCTTATTCACATCAAGTGATCGAACAACCATCAGAGTACATAAAGAATATGCTCCATCCATATAAAACAGTTTCAATACCTTTTCTTTATAGGCAGATTGATGAACAAAACCATTTGCCATATGTTCAATTTGCAAACCAAGACATAATTTTGTCTTTCCGAGATCTTTCATCTCGAATTCCTTCTTTACATAATCAATTGTCTTTTGGAGTTATATGGGAGTTCCAATAAGGTTTATGTCATCAACATATACAGCAAGTACAACAAATTCCGATGTTGTTTTCTTTATAAAAATACATGGGCAAATGGCATCATTTATATAGCCTTCCTTTAATAAATACTCACTAAGACGATTATACCACATTCGTCCTTATTGCTTTAGACCATACAAAGATCTTTACATTTTGATTGAAAACATTTCCCGGGACTTTGAATTATGTGTGTTTGGCATTTTGAATCCATCGGGAATTTTCATGTATATCTCATTATCAAGTGAGCCATAAAGGTAGGCGGTAACCATATCCATTAAATGCATGTCAAGTTTTTCAAGGACAGCAAAACTAATGAGATAACGGAAAGTAATAGCATCCATAACGAGTGAATATGTCTCTTCATAATCAACACCAGACCTTTGTGAAAATCCTTATGCAATATGGCGTGCCTTATATCTTTGTACCTCGTTTTTCTCATTTCTCTTGCTTACAAAGACTCATTTATAACTAACAGACTTAACACCATTAGGTGTTTGAACTATAGGCCCAAAACCTTCACGTTTTGCAAGCGAATTCAATTCTGATTGGATTGCTTCTTGCCATTTTGGCCAATCAAGTCTTTGTCGACATTCTCCAACAGATTGAGGTTCAAGATCCTCACTTTCTTGCATAATGCTGGATGCAACATTATATGCAAAGACATAATCCATCAGTATATCCACTCGATTAAATATCGATTGGATTTATTGATAGTTCCTTATTTTCTTGAGTCTCGGGCTCAATGGATTCTTCATGAATCTCAGAATTTATTAAATCGTGAATTTCCTTATGAGATTCTTTCGTAGTGTCATTTTGATCATTTGCTTTCCTTTTTCTAGGATTTCGATATTTGGAACCTAATGGTATGCCACGTTTTAGACGTGCTTTCGACTCATTAGCTATGACACTAGAAGATTGTCCAATATGGACATCAATACGGATTGGAACATTCTTTGCGTGGATATGTGATTTTGTTATCTTTTTTAAGTCCGTAAATACGTATGGCATTTGATTTGCTATTCTTTGCAAGTGGATAATCTTTTGCACCTATTTTTCACAAAAAGAGGCACGTGGATCAAGATGAGATAATGATGGATTTTTCCACAAAATTTTCCGTTTGGTTTCACCAACTTCTCCCCCTAATTTTGGGGAAAATGTCTCATCGAATCGACAGTCTGCAAATCGTGCAGTGAACAAATCCCCTGTCAATGTTTCAAGGTAGCGAATAATGGAGGGCGATTCAAACCCAACATATATTCCTATCCTCTTTGCGGACCCATTTTGATGCAATATGGCGGTGCTACAGGTACATATAATGCACATCCAAAAACTCTTAAATGGGATATATTAGGCTCATGACCCAAAACTAATTGCAACAGGAAATATTTGTGATAATTTATCGGTATAAGACGAACTAGTATTGATGCATGCAAAATGGCGTGACCCCAAACCGAAGTGGGCAGCCTCATTTTCATGAGTAATGGTCTTGCTATCAACTGCAGATGTTTAATTGAAGACTCTGCAAGACCATTTTGAGTGTGAACATGAGCTACAGGATGTTCCACTTTTATCCCAATTGATAAGCAATAATCATTAAATGCTTGGGATGAAAACTCAGCAGCATTATCTAGTCTAATAGACTTAATTCGATTATCGGAAAATTGTGCCCGTAATCGAATTATTTGTGCAATTAATTTTGCAAACGCAAGGTTGCGAGATGATAATAGGCACACATGAGAACATCTGGAAGATGCGTCTATTAATACCATAAAATATCTAAACGACCCATTAGGTGGTGAACGGGTCCACAAATGTCCCCTTGTATACGTTCCAAAAACACAGGTGACTCAATTCCAACCTTTGTTGGTGATGGTCTAATAATTAACTTGCCTTGATAACAAGAAGTGCAAAAAAATTCATTATTTAAAAGAAGCTTTAAATTCTTTAATGGATGCCCATTTGAGTTTTCTATAATCCGTCTCTTCATAATTGATCCAGGATGTCCCAATTGATCATGCCAAAGTACGAAAGTATTGGAATCAATGACCTTATGATTTACGGTAGAATGTGCCTCGATTGCACTAATTCTTGTCCAATACAGGCCACAAGATAAAGATAGGAACTTCTCAATAACCCTCTTTTGGCCAGAGACATTCTTTGTAATGATGAGATATTCAAGATTATTCTCATCTATTGTCTCAATATGATATCCATTATGACGGATATCTTTAAAACTCAACAAGTTCCTCTTAGACTTGGAGGATAACATTGCATTCTCTATGATAAATATTGTTCCTTTAGGCAGAGTTATAGTAGCTCTTCCAGAGCCTTCAATTAATTTACTACTACCAGAAGTTGTAGTAACATCTGCCTTACACATACTTAAATGAGAGAAACATTTCTTCTCTTTGAATATTGTATGTGTGGTACATGAATCAATTAAACAAATATTTTTACAATTGAATTTTGATCCAAGTTTGTTTTGTGAGATATCCATACTTAATCTTCAATGTCTAGTTAGTGCATGCATCATTAAATTATTCAAGTTAATTAGCATGATTTAAAGTGTACTAAATACATGTAGGACAATACCGGATAATATGAATACCCTTATTGCACTAAGATCTTTATCAAGCAATTTTAGTAATAATTTGGCTAAGTGATTTAACATGCTACATAACTAGTATTGTTACTTTTCTAGATTTACCATATAAAAGAATTATATGTGCACCTAAAGAATATAAAAAATTTAATATCGTAAAATCTATACCTACATAGTATCTCCATGTGTACTAATATTCTGTATGTAGGCTTGTCAAAATAAATATAGCTAGTGTAGTATGTCATGTTATACTGCACAACAATGTATAATCACACATTATGTTAGGTGTACCCAAGTACTTAAGCATGTAACTAGATATACTTGAATTCAATAAGAAAATAGACTTGAAAAAAAAACAATTTCAAGTAACCTCATTATTACTAACATGTTTTATTTCTACACAGAAGAAGATGAATAACCAATAAATACTTCTTGAATTTAGTCAAAGTAGGATGTAATATTTTAATGATGCAAACACTATTTATATTCATATCTAGGATACGTACTACTGTCAAGAAAATATTATTGTTATCTAAGTCTATTGTTGGTTACTTCTATTTATATTTTAATAATGCAAATCAATTAAGAAGCAGTTTGTTAAAATCATTACATCTTTATTCATAAATAAATAGATCATGGTGAAGTATGAGTATCTTTCTCTTTCTATTTTTGTTTTTAAACATAATTGAGAAAAACTAAGTATCCAACAAAACATATCATTATTCTTAAAAAAGAGAGAAACATGTTGTACCGGATAATTTTAAATCAGAGTCGAGAACTTTAAAAGAAGATAACCTATCGTGATGGTTAGAGACTCGTGCTGATAACGTGTTATAAAATGAAAGTAATTTAATAAAACATAAACAAGAAATAGAAGCAACTTAGTGAAACATGAACAAGAAATGTAGATAGAGAGAAGGAAGAGATTTTCTTCTTCAATTGTGTGTATTCTCCTATCTATTACAAAGCCTTTATATAGGCATAAAAAGTGAAGAAAATATGTCATGGAATATGTCATTGAACATACAAAATATGTGTCACGTGTTGTACCTTCAAACGTTGCTACGGCGATTTGTCGAAAATTAGGGTTCGTATTTGAATAAAGACGACGGAGTTTAGGGCTGAGCAACTTAATTTTTAATTAATATATTTTAATGTATTTTCATGTATTTATTGTCTTTTTTTCATTTTAATTCAAAATGTAGCTCATTGTATTTCATATATTTCATTTTATTCACTATCTTCTTTTCATTGTATTTCAATGTATCCTGCTGTATTATATGTATTTTATTGTATTCGTTATCTCGCTATATGACATGAATGTATTCATACGTTTTTTTTAATTTATGTATTCAGATGTACTATATAATTTCTCTGAAGATTGCTATATTTTTGGGGTATTTTTCAGTTGAGAATCTTTTTTATTACTGAAAATACAATTTTTATATGTTATAATTGAGTTTGTTGAGTTGTATTAGGAGTCTATTATGTTTATTGATTCACTTTCCGTTTTAAAAACAATGCAATCCCCTATTTCACATTGTAATCCCATGTTTCACTCCATGAATAAAGTCGAATACACTCGAATACAACAACTGATTAGCTGGACTTCACTGATTCACGCCTATTTTTGCTACTGTATTCATGAATACAATAGCTAAAATACATCAAATACATCTTATAACCACATAAAAAGTATTTATAATCCGTAATATATCAAATGGTATCTATAGATGGCTAATTACTACTAAAAGATAGTGCTTTATGAAGGAAGAACTAGCAAAGGGCCATTTGGCTAAAAAGCCCAATGTGATTGTGACCCATGAAAAGATGGAGGATTTGTATCTATACCCATTTTTTGGTCACGTTTTAACTTGTGGCCACTTTGCAAAAAAATTGAAAGTGTGTACCCACTTTTTCGTGTAACTTAAGTAAACGGAGCTGAAGTGGCAAAGGCAATCACGCAAAACTTCAGAATCTAGTAGACGTGCCTGAAGTAGCAAGTATGCTGAAGTTTTTATTTATAATTGTTGAACTTAAGCATAGTAACTGAAGTTTGTTCTCTATTTGTTGAAGTTTTTGTTTGTAATTGTTGAACTTAAGCATAGTAGCTGAAGTTTTATTCTCTATTTGCTGAAATTTTTGTTTGTAATTGAACTAAATAAGCTAAATTTTTTTTGTCCTTAATTCATTAATTTTATTGTTAAGCTTTTTCAAAAACTTCAGCAAAAAATATTAAAGTTATTTAATTCATTTATAAAAAATTCAACACTAAATAACCTGAAACAGTATGTTCGATGGTAGCCAAGAATTCGCCGGCCACACAGAGCTCCGCCACAAGTTATGGTGCTCTGGTCAAGTCGAACCTAAGCAGATGGTGTAAAGGCCTAGGTGACTGTTTAACTTTGTGGCCTAAAGTTTCGCGCTATAATAAACTTGTTCAAGCACTACCATATCGTCATCTTCAGCAGGTATTATCGATGAATTAAACTATATATATTAATAGTGTAAAAAGTTTTTAATTCAATATTTCAGGTATTATGCCTATCTATTATGGTACCTTTGGGTTTTTAGACCACTGCAATATGGTAAATTCATGAGTTAGTCTTCTTCCGTATGTTATGTATAAGTAGTATGTTTAAGAAGCTACCAGCTAAGAAAGAAGAAAATGAAAGAGGAGAAGGAGAAGGAGAAAGGAGGCTGAAGTTGTTTAAAAAGTAGGTATAAATTAATTTTTTTGAAAATAAATATATATTAAATGGAGTGACCAAATAAGGTGCCCTGTGCGATTTGCAGTATATAACACCTCAAATATTATACATACATACATACATATATACATATATATATATATATATATATATATATATATATATATATATATATATATATATATATATATATATATATATATATATATATATATATATATATATATATATATATATATCCTAGATTTATTTTTCTTCTCTGTGTTTCATGAGTTTATTATTTTTTTGTCTAGAACTTGCTCTAAACTTATATACATCGATTGCTATAGTGGAAAATAAATAAATAAATAAATAAATAAAAACCAGAAAAATAAAGAGATTTTGCAAAAAAATTTCAGATGCTTTTGAAAGGAGATAAAACCTAATTTTTAGGAAGATGGCTGCAACCAATTAGAGAGAAGAGAAATTCTTCAATTAAAAAAGGCAAAATACATTATCATCTCCTTTAACTTGTCACATATTATTAGTTACAACTTTAAATTATTTGTGGTCTTAATTAGCTTTTTAATTAGGTTTCTTGAGAGTTATTACCCCCTAAAAGCCGATGTGGCAAATTGTATAGGTGCACTCACCAGCCACGTGAATTTTTCGGTATATATGGCCTTTTTCTGAAAAATAAAATATATTTTTACCTTTTTAAGTATGTTACTTTTTTAGAAATTTTTTCGAATATAATTTATAATAGAACTTGGATAGAACTATATTGTTTAGGCTAAACTTTTTTATTTGGCTAAAAAGAATTAAATTTTAGTTAATATGTTTTGAATTTAACTTAAAAAAATTTACACAAGTGAAATAAATAGTCAAGGCATCTAAAAAATTATAAAAATATATGGTTTGAAATTAATTATTTTGGCTGTAATTTTTTATATAGCTCTAAATTAAGATGCTCGATATACATACATATATATATATATATGTATATATATATATATATATGTATATATATATATGTATATATATATATATTATAGATTTTACCTGAAAAATAAAAAAATACACAATTAAAATAAATAGTTATTATATCAAAAGAAGAGATAAAATAGTGTACAATTGTAAAAAATAACTTACTCTATGGATGCATTTTTAGAGCAATAAAAAAAGGGCAACCCAGTGCACTAAGCTTCCGCTATGCGGAGGATTAAGAAAAGGGCCAGGCCACAAGGGTTTATTGTACGCAGTCTTATCCTCATTTTCGCAATAAGTATTTTTCAGCAATAAGTATGTTAGAAATAATAATTTATTTCTTGCAATTGATCACTCTTTTTGTTTCTTCTTTTGATGCAATGACTATTTATCTCAATTCTGTATTTTTACTTTTTCAAGTAAAATATGTAAAAAGTATATTTTTAGAGCATCATAATTTAGAGCTATATAAAAAATTATAGCCAAAATAATTAATTTCAAACTATGTAATTTTATAACTTTTTAGATGCCTTGTATTAATCTTTATTTTCAGGTTAAATTCAAAAAAAAAGATTAACTTAAACTTTATTAAGTTTTATCTAAATAAAAAAATTTAACCTAAATAATATAGTTCTATCCAAGTTTTATTATAAATTGTATCCGGAAAAAATTATCTAAAAAAGTAACATAATTAAAAAGATAAAATTATCTAAAAAAGTAACATAATAATCCATGACAAGTTTAAAGGTGATAAAGTATTTTGCCATATAAAAAAAAAGCTAAAGAGAATTAGAGAGAAGGGAAAGAGCGGTTCTAAATATTTTCTTGCTACTTTTAAGAAAAATATTTTTGTCATTGGGTATCAATTTTTTGGGCTTCTATTGCCAAATCTAAATATAAGACCAAAAATTGCAAATTTTCCTTACATGTTGTCATATCATGTCATTTTCTCTCGATGCTTTACCTTATTTGAGCGTATATGTGATTAAAAGTGTTGGGAATACTAAAGAGCACAGCAGCTCCCAAAAATAATAGCGAACAATATATATATATATATATATATATATATATATATATTAGCTCGCGGATGTAACTATATTTGGCTGACTTGGCCAAATATGTAACTTGTCCATTGAAATTGGATTAATTACTCATTTGATCATTAAGTTATTGGCAATTCTTAGTTTGATAATTGTGATATTTGATTAAGCGTATTTAACCTTCAATTAATAAAAATATGTGTTCCTTTTTTTCTTAAGAAGAAATTTTTGTTTTATTTCAACTATTTGGCAAATTTACATCATCTGTTCTAGAACAGATCTCAACAGTACAATCAATTTGAAACTCTACAACTGTTGTTGTTAAGCTAATATCCTATTACAGAGAGAAGTTGCTACAATTGTGGATACTCGCACGAAGGATAGCTGTTAATGTTCTGTAAAATGGGTGACCATTTAGATAGCTTCATGCCAGTGAAGTGCACTTGAAGTGTAATCTCATTTGCTCGATCTTTGGCGTCTCTGCTTGATTGTTGAAACCTTTTGTTGTTCCTTTCCATCCAGATGTTGTAAACTACTGCTGCAAACACCACACCTAGGATGGTTTTTCTGGGATTTCTGCTGTTAACATTAGCAGTTAACCATTGCACTTCTGTTTCCCATGTACCTGTCGTTCTTTGATACTTCAACCATTGTAACATACCTTGCCACAGTGTTTTGGAGTATAAGCAGTCAAAGTATAAATGTCATGTGTTTTTTCAGTGTCTCTTCCACATAAAATGCAGGATTGATTAATGTGAATTCCCCATTTAGCTAATCTGTCAACTGTTGCCAAACGTCTATGCAGCGCCATCCATAAGATGTATTTCTGTTTCGGGAGCATGCCAGTCACCATCAATAATTTTTTCCATTGAACCTTGGGATATTGAGGAGTGGTCTGAATGTATACCTTCCTGATGCTAAATTGCCCATTTTTTGTACATGTTTGCATTCCTGTACCATCAGTTGCGCACCATTCTCTTGCGCCAAACAATTTTCTAACGAGCCAGCTAGCTTGTAATTTCCATAGTATTAATGTCTTTTTTTCTTTATATAGTGACAATGGATCCATTTGATCCAGAGTTTGTCTTTCTTAGACATTAAGGCCCAGAGAAGTTTTGATAGTGCCGCTTTATTCCATCTTTCATAGGAGATAATGTTCAAACCTCCTGCTGCCATTGGTTTACACAGTGTTTCCCAGGCGATTGGATTCCTATGACTAGTTTCATGACTACCAGTCCAAGGTAATTCCTGCAAATTCCATTTACCAGTTGTATAATTTTATTTGGAATGAGAAATACCTGGGCCCAATAAGTTTGCATTTCAAACAGGATGCTTTTGATAAGTTGGATTCTGACACCATAAGATGGGAGTTTAGATGTCCAGCTTCTAATTCTGTCCACTATCTTCTCTACTAGGGGCATACATTGTGGTATTGTGATCTTTCTTGTGGATAAAGGTACTCCTAGGTATTTAAAAGGAAGGGTGCCCTCTGTTAGGTGGAGGTCAGAGCAATATTTTCTCCCTGAAATTAGTTGATACACCTGCTATATATAAGGAGCTTTTATCCATATTGGCTTGGAGGCCTGATACCAGTGAGAACTGTTCAAATTCATTCATCAGTAACTTCATGGAAGTTTCATCAGCCCTAAGGCCGTCTGCAAAGCATATGTGTGTGATTTGTAGTTTGGAGCATTTGAGGTGGAAATTAAAGTCTGGGTTTCTGTGTAGCTTTTTTAAAGATCTAGTTAGGTACTCCATGGCTAGAACAAATAAGTAGGGGGACATTGGGTCCCCCTGTCTTAGTCCTTTCCTTGCGTCAAATTTCTTGGTAAATCCTCCATTTATCAAAAGGGAGTAACTGACTGTGGAGACACACTTCATTATTAGTACTACTATTTTATAAGGAATTCCAAATTCAAGTAGTACTGCCTTGAGAAAGTCCCATTCAACAAAGTCGTAGGCCTTCCTAATGTCAACTTTAATCATGCATTTAGGGGATACTGTCTTGTGATTATAGCCTTTGATCATCTCATGTGCCATAATAACATTATCAAGAATGTTTCTCCCCTCTATGAAGGCCGATTGGGACTGCTCAACTAAATAATCGACAACCAGTTTTAGCCTATTTGTTAGGATCTTAGAGATGATTTTATACAGAGTTGAACAGCAGGCAATGGGTCGATATTCTTTGACATAGCTGGGATTTTGCGCTATTGGAATCAAAGTATAGTTGTGCAGGTAATATGTTTCAACAGTTTCCCAGTTTGGAAAAACTGTTGCACTGCCTGTGTAACTTCCCCCCCCCCCCCCCCCCCACAATAGGCCAAAATTCTTTAAAGAATTCTGCAGGATAGCCATCAATACCTGGAGTCTTATCTTGAGGAAGATTCTGCACAATCTGGTGGATTTCCTTTTCTGTTACTGGTGCCAGTAGTTGCTGTTGTTAGTGCAGGGTTAGTTAGGGTCCATCTCTGGCCACAGTGATGTCAATGCCTGGTAGCTGAGCCGCTGCTGTACCCAGTAACTCTTGGAAGAACTGGGTGAATTGTTGTTGTATCTGTTGTGGATCAGTAAGTTTCATCTGGTTTTCTGTAAGGATACAACTCACCTTGTTTCTTGCTTGTCTGTATTTCATGTAGGCATGAAAGTATTTTGTATTGTTATCTCCCAGTTGGATCCAATTGGCTCTTGATTTTTTCCTCATTATTTGTTCTTGGACTGCTTCGCATTTTTCAATATTCTGTAATAACTGTTTTTCTTTTTGGATATCTTGCTTGTTAAAATGGTCTTCATTCAGCCTGCTTTGTGTTACATTCAGTTCTTCTCTCATTTGTTGCAGTTTCTGCTCCACAGAGGAGTGTTCCTTGTGATTGTGTCTGGTAGTTTGTTCAAGCTGTTGCAGTTTGCTCCAGATAGAGCGCATAGTGTAGCCTTGGTGCTGTTGGCTCCAACTTTCTGAACTGCTTCTCTGTAGTCCTCTTGCTGCATAATTGTTGTGAGTTGTATGGTCTGTGCACTCTGGTTTTAACAACTTCAGTATCTATCATTATGGGTGTGTGATCTGAGCATCCAGGCAGCATATATACTGCTTCCACTCCAGTGTAGGTGTTGAACCACTCAGCATTACCAAAAGCCCAGTCGATATGACTGTAAATCCTGTGTTCACCATCTCTCTTATTGCTCCAAGAGTATCTGTTCCCTCTCTTGGTAATCTTTCCTACT
This sequence comes from Nicotiana benthamiana, assembly GCA_034376525.1. NCBI lineage: Eukaryota > Viridiplantae > Streptophyta > Magnoliopsida > Solanales > Solanaceae > Nicotiana > Nicotiana benthamiana. Next base: position 9,696,276 of record CM067325.1, read on the forward strand.
CCTATATCATCAATGCAGCATTGGAAGTCAGCCATCTCTGATTGGTGTACTGGTTGCCCATTAAGTCTGTCCTCCACTCCTAACACACTGTTGAAGTCACCCATTATAAGCCATGGACCATTATATTGGACAGTTCTCAAACTATCCCATAGGGATACTCTTTGCTGGATGGAATGCATTCCATAGACAAAGGTGATGTAGATAGCAAAAGTGGAATTCTTGTCTGTCACCCAGCAGTGAATCATTTGGTCAGTGGTTTGTAAAGGTACAACATGGACATTTGACAAATTCCACATTATCCATATCCTCCCATTGGGTGCACAAGCATAGTTATTTTCAATGTTCCAGTCACTCCCTAGTTTCTTGTAGATTGTCTGTGAATGTGGCTGTTTCACTCTAGTTTCTAGACAAACTACCATGTCAACTTTATTAGACCTCAAGAAATTTACTAGCTCTCTCTGCTTGTATGACTTGTTCAGCCCTCTAATGTTCCAGGAGACAATGATCATGGATGATATTGGTTGCTTGAGATTCCCCTTTATCCTTAATGGATGTCTCTATTCCACTGTTTCTCTGCTGGTGGATCCATTCTGCTGGTTCCTTTAAAATTAATGCAGTAGATGTATTCTTGGTATTCAACTCAGCATAGTTGATCTCCCCTTGATCAGTAGTCTCATCAGCTCCTTTTATAGTTACTACCTGTTTGCCTCGGTTGTTCACTGATAGTTCCACTTCAGGTTGAACTGTTTGGTCCTCATGCTATTGAATGACTATAGTCTCCTTCATTACACGTTTTGGTTGCCATTTCATTTTTGTTTTATTCTTAATCCTTTTTCTCTGATTCCGTGGCCTTTTGGTTTGTTGCTCCTCCTTCTGACATTCTCCTGTTTTGTCCCCAAATGAGTTACATTCTTGACAGAATGTTGGTTTCCATTCAAATTCCACTGGTTGCAGCCAGCTTCTTCCATCAGGTATCTCAATATACACTTCATCATGTAGGGGTTGGGTTATGTCCATTTCCACTAGGATTCTAGCAAAAGAAATCCTTTTACAAGCAGCAGTAAGCCTATCAGTGCATAAAGGATCCCCAATTAAACTAGCTATTCTACCTAAGTTCTCCTCTGCCCAGCATTGAATTGGCAAGCCAGGGAAGTTGATCCAAATTGGTGCAATTCGCATTGACTCATTCTGGATCTAAAAATTTGGATCCCAGTCCTTTATTAGCAGAGGCTTACCTTTGAAGGTGTAAGGACCAGTTTGCATTATCAGTCTTTTATCCTCTATAGATTCGAACTTAAATATGAAATAACCATCATCATGTAACATCACTGTAGGTGTTGTAACAGCATTCCAAACTCCATATACATATTTGAGCATTTCTTTGAAAGACGCGTTACCTCCTATTACATAGCCGATTGAAGCAGTTTTCCATTTTTGGTTCTGTACTTCTATCTCCTTTGGGTTTAGTTTTGCAATTTTCACTCCATCCTTCACCATCGGAGGGTAGTACTTGAGTTGCATGCCCTGATTGGAGTTCGATTACCTTGAACAACTTCAGCAAAAGCTAGCATCTGCGATTCAACTGAAAATGTGAGCTTCCTCGCTGTTGTTGTCATATCTGGTTCCTTCAATTGCCTTTTTGATTCCTCCTTCTCCGATACAGGTTGCATGACTGTCGGAGCACTTCCCATTCCTGGGAACCATTGTAGCAATGGAAATGGGTTTAATCTCTGTGGGATTCCACTTTCTGGGGTTACCAATCGAGTCATAAATACAATGTGGATGAATTTTGTGTAAGTGATGGTGGTGTGGTGGCCGGTGGCGATGGTGAGCAGCTTGCTTTTCCGTCGCCAGAGTCTCTCTTTCTCTCTCTACACTGTTTCTCTCTTAATGTGGACCTATTATATAACTTCTAAACGATATGTGTTTCTTATCCCTTTATATAAGTAATATGTTATGTTTTGATTGTTTTTAGAATTGAGTAACAATGCAAATTTAGCATAGCAGACGGATAATTGAATAGTTCAAATTTTACTAATATGTTAACTTCGTATTACTTGGTAAAGGGATCAAAAGTTCACATCTCAATTTGGAATTAGAAAAGTGAAATAAACTAAGCAGGTGCAATAGAAACCTTGTCAACCTCAATAATATACTCAAGAGTAGCAGATGGAGGAATTTGCAATCCTGTTCCTAAATCTGCTCCTTCCTCACCAAACCCCAAATTAGGAGGAATAATCACTCTTCGTTTTCCGCCAGCTTTCATACTCTTTAGAACATATTCTATGCCTTCACATATTCCCTTACTATACGGTCTTGATCCCATTACTAATGCCAGTGCCTTCTTCTCTTTACCAAATGTATCCACAAATACTTCTCCACTGCCTTCTACACTTCCCTTCACATCTATCACAACTAAGTCCCCTGGCCGGGGAGTTGCTCCGCCGCCCATTTTCAGTTCATAATACCTGTTTCAGATTGAAATGCAATTACAACTACCTCTGGTTAATGTAAGGTCATAAAAAGGGCCCAATATATTCGAAAAAATTTAAATATATCCTTGGCTCAAATATATACTTTTTATGTCCAAGGTGAATATATATTTGGACTCAAAGTATAACGAGGATTACGATTAAACATTTTCTGATAGTACAGGGGTATGTTTAGTCCTTTTCTGGATCGTTTATGATCACATTAACATAACTAAAATATACTCACTATTAGAATAAAGTTACCTTGATGGGTAAATTATGTTGTTATAGTGAGTAAAATTTAGTTTTATAGTGCGTAAAATTCAGTTACTCTTATATGCTAAAAGATATTTTTGTGATTTTGTAGTTATAAGTTATAGTGGGTAAAGTTTAATTATTTTACTGTAACGAATTAGTTTTGCGACTTTACTATGATGTGAATAAAGTGAAATTAACTCAAGTATGATATGTATATTGTATGATGAGAAAAGAAGAACCTCATGTCAACATATAGAAGGCTCAGTACCTTATCCCATTGGGCAAGACCACTTCTTCTTCTTTCTCGACAACCCTGACGATTAGATAATAGAAGAGTTACTTAATATTTTCAGATTAAGATATTGATGATTGTATAGAAACAAATAAAATGCGGAATTACATAATGATTTAATTTTACCTTGTATTTGTTTCTTGTTGAGACACTTCAAGGCGAGTCTTGATTTGCTCAGAAACAACACCAAAAGCAAGAAAACCAGCCCAAGCAAGTCCAGCACCAAGGCCAAATCTCCTTGTTAAGGAAGAGGCAATCCAATCAGTGGATTCTGCAGTTGTCGATAGGCGGGCAGGTTTACTACTAGGCTTTTGTGGCTGCACATTAGCTGCAGTGACTGGTGATGGAGAATCTGAAGAAGTTGCACTTAAATTTTGAGATGGTGGTGGAGTTTGTGGTTGTGGAGGTTGATTTGGTGGCTGAGGAGGAGGAGGGGTTTGTGAGGATGAAGAGAAGTTGATTCTGGTAATTGGGTGAGACACAAATGGTGGTGATCCAAACAAGGCTGCCATTTTTTTGGATATGATAGGAGCATATGAGAGAGCTGCAGATATTTGTAGTAAATCAACTGCATTCACTTGTAAATGGTCCCTACCTTATCTTTACATACCTCCCTGTTTTTTTAATAGACTTTCAAATCCTCCCTTTTTTCTTATATGCTAACAATACCTATTATCTCTCTTCAGCATCAAAGCTTAGATAGATAGAAAAAGACATTGAACGTTCTACTAGAATTTGAACCCTGTTTTCCATAATTTTCACCTTACTAAATTGACCACTAAGTGACATGGTTGAGGTTTAGGGTTCAGGGTTTTCCAGCTTGAACGTTTAGGAAACTTCTTGTGCTCAAATCATGCCTGCGCTTTCAACTAAAAGCTTCATCAACAGGGTAGATGATTAACTAAATCTTTTAATTTTTTTTTTAAAAGAAAAGGAACATGGTAATATCTCTGCTTCTGCCACTGGATAATCAAGCATCTCAATTTCATTGCTTTTCTTACGGCTTCAGTATTTGATGAAAATATTCTCAATCACTCTAATTACAGAGAGATCCCAAAAAATGAATATACATGAGAGAAAACACACAACTTTGAGGACTGTGGGTTGACAACTGCCAGAAAACAAAAGTAAGAAAAAGAATCACAATTGACTCAATATGAACAGTTTCTGGTTGAGCAAGTATGAACCTGTCTTCATTTCCAATAAAAGATAAAAATTCCGGTTTCCTTCTGTCCTAAACCTGTTGTGCTGCTGAACTATCCAAGTTTCTTTATGACCGATCCTTTTCTTGACCTCTGTTCCCCAGTGGTTTCGTCACTTGTGAACTGGTTATAGGTTTTTGCAGTGGCTTCAAAGCAGCCATTATCTCAGCAAATGAAGGCCGCAACTTTGCATCTCTGCACATTAGGCAGGAAAAGCAAAAAAAGTATAAGATTTTAACATCAACAAAAACATAGATGACCTTGTATCCGCACACAAGCAAGTACTATATTTTGTCAATACTAATGGCATGATTGTCATGCCGAGGTGCTTTGATACCGACATCATCTATAAGTGACTCACACCATCTTTTTTTCTTTCCTTCTTATAACGGTGATGTCTAGGCAAACTTGTTTACACTTTGCCTATTCCACCATGTCCAACTACCCAACCAGCATAGGTACCGGGTAACTTTGTCCACCAAGGCTTAGGCAAATAGGAAGAAGTCACCTAGTATTTTTTGTCTCTGCTTGGATTTAATCTCTGATCTCCAAGATCTAAACCCACTTCACGATAACTAGGACACACCCTTGAATGCAAGATTTTCAGGTATGTTTTTTCAGATAAAATCATCAAATTACTTAGTAATTGATTTCATATAGTAGGTTATACAACTATGATCTCCTTGGTAGACTTTAAAAGAAGAGACTCGAACCATTACATTATCTAAAAGCACTGAAGTGGTAAACCCAGCTACATTGACACTTTAAGGTCAATCTACAACGAATCAACAAGCCAAGCAACCTTACTCTTTATAAGTGTGTCATTGTGCAGATATTGATAGAAGCACTGAACACTCTAATGGAGGAAGTGAGCCTGACAACATATGATAAACACTGATTCTTATATTAACCAAAACCATTAGCTAGCCTGATAAGAGAAGTGAGTAAAAGATAGTGGAGGAAGCTCAAAGAGGGGCCGAATGACTGAAATATTAAATGTTCTCACGTTTGCCAGCATTTTCTGATGATGTCTGCAATAGCAGGATCCATGTCATCTGGTATGTCAAGACGGCGATGCTGAAATCCAACTGCACCAACAACTTGCATGGGGTTCATTCCTCCCCATGGCTGCTGCAGAGTACAGAGCTCCCATAGCACGACACCATAGCTATATACATCACATCTGTACCGCATGATATCATGGCACGACATCAACAACCATATATAAAAGACAGCGAAGGAACTAACTGTGAAATATGCCACCCTAATATTTGTAGGATTCTTCTGATTCTTGCCTTTTTCTGTTTCAATTAATACATCTTTATTAACACTTTGAATAGGGTAATATGGTTTTAAGACATACTTCTCATCTGAAGGCTCATTTCTCAGCACTTCTGGGGCCATCCACTCGGCCTGGAAACAAAAAGATGCAGCAGATTGGTAGTTGATGCAGAAGGACAGAGTAAAGCTAGCAACAACAGGAGTCAAACGTATAAATTATAATGCATCAAACTTTTGCAGAGAATCATGATACAGAAACTTGACGTACTGTTTGCCGGTTTTAGTTAAACCAAAATTATACATAATACATGAATAACTTTAGTTCAGTGAAACTACACAAAAGCAGCAGTTCCGTTACCTAGTATTTTTTGATAGAAGTAAAAATTTACTAATGTGGGAAAACTTACCGTATACAAGTGCTATACAACAGTCCATACCCTAGTATTCGAACAAAGACTAATGGTTTGCAAGCGTTAACTTTCTACCATCAAAACCGTGATCTTTTGTGAAGCACGGGCTTAACTACAAGTCGTCCAAGTTAATTACAATATAGCAAACTTAGTCTTCTGAAAATTGACAGATTCAGCAAGGATATTCCATTAATACTGCTAATTCCCGACATATATCAGCAGAAAGGGAAAATTTACATATGGTATTATGACGACGGCAATGCTACGATATTAATATAATTTTCCAACTTTATGGATACTATAACCACTATATAAGATGTGAAGCTCCGCAAACAACGGAAATCAACAGAATTATATTTATGCATCAAGGTTTAAGAGAACATGCGGAACGACATTAGAAATAAGCAAATTATTGTCATTTCGGAACTGCCTCCCACTATATATGTTTAATTACTTCATTCAAAACTAATATATAAAGAGCAGGAGTCCTACTTCTGCAACAAGTCCATCATGCGCTCAGGTAACAAGGTAAAACCTTTTTCACAACTTCAGGATTAAGTTACGATAATCTCGCAAAGGACTAAAATATGTAACTGGAAGCCTAGATACATGCCATAAATTTAAGTCATTTTTGAATCATGGATCACAGCGACCACCTTTTTGAAGTAGAAACTTGGCAATGAAAACATCTCCGAAAGCCTGAAGTGTTTTAAGACCAACAGCATGGAGCTATCTTCTACAAAAGGGCTGATATAAAATGATGTACAAAAATTAGATGTATGCATGATTGGAACATTACAAGTTCCATCAAGAAAGGCACCATAATGAAATAAAGTCGTGGAAACAAGAAGCACCGTATGGAGAAGAATAACAAGCATTGGAGAATGTCAAAGCATATTGGCAAGACACAACAGCTAAAAGAATGTAGAAACTATGGGAAACTGAAAAGACAAAGGTTGAAAGAAGCATGTCCCAAGTAATTGAATCAAATCTCTCCTGCTTACCGTCCCAGCAGTTGACCTTGAAGAAAGAAAGGTGCTCTGCTTCATTCTCGATAACCCAAAATCACATACCTAGAGTCACAAATAGTTATGTGTTACATGGAAATTGAATTGAACGATGCAGTATCATTCCCTAGGTTTCCAAGTTACGGGACTCCACCTTCACAACCCAGTTTTTATCCACAAGGAGATTTGGAGACTTCAAATCACGATGAACTACCATAGGAGTGCAATTGTGTAGATAGTTCATCCCTCGAGCCTGTTAGTTCAATAAATTACATGCAATAGGAAGTCACCATGTAATCTAGAAGGTCTGAACCAATGGAGAAGTTAAAAAGAGAGAGAGAAGTGGAGCATACAGCATCAAGAGCCATCCTCAATCTTCTCCGTTCATCTAACTGATTGTTGGACCGATGAATTAATCTGTACAAACTACCTCTGCAAACCAAAATATAATTTGAATTCAAGCATTCAAATGGTTAAATCCAAATTCGCAGCTGACAGACAAATTACATTTAAAATTTTCAAGTTCATAAAGGCAACTTGACAACTTCAAAAATCCTGGAGGACAAGAAATAACCCAAAACAAAAAATAACAGTGTTTTGATGTACCTATGCAGAAACTCGGTAATAATTGAAAGGTTTGGAGGACGAGTAACAGCACCCATGAACAGGACTACATTAGGATGCCGGAGTCTTTTCATGATCCTCACCTTCCAAGGCAATATTGAGTTCGAGTAAGATTGACATCTTCATTTTACGCTAAATAACATAACAGTTGCCAGGATTGCAGCAATGGCTACTGACTTTGTTAGTGTAAGAAGCAGATCACAAATGGTTAAATGCACAAATATATTTGCACCAACCTTCTGAAAGAAATCCTACTAGGAGTAAAAAAAACTATGAAGATCTTAAAATAGAAGCCACGTAATAAAGTAAAATCACTTAAGATACTGCATCATTAACAGTTCGAATCAGGCAAATCGGTCAAATAATTGAACTCACGGGAGAAATTTTCAGCAGCTTCGGATGATAGAAAGGAACTGATAAAAGAATGACTACATATCATCTATTTAGGACATACTGTCAGTTTGTTACCAAAAGCTACAAAGTAAGAAGAACCTAGAGGAATAATCTAGCTGAATAAACAGCAAACACGAATAAATGTTTTCATATAGCTTTTGACTCGTATGCAAGAACGAAGGATCAATTTAGAGAACAAACAATTTTTTGACAGCATGAAATTGAAAATTTAAACTCAGTTAAAAAAATAAAATTAGATCTGAATAAAACCTGGTAGCATGCCAGGAAATAAATTCAGAATCATTGAACATATTTACACGATCATCAAACAACTGAGAAACGGGAAGGTTACTGGACTCAATCAGTTAGTCTGCTATTACAGACCAGGACATGATGCACAGGAAGCAAAAATGATTTTGCTAATTCTAGTTGGAAGAGTTTACATCGATTAAAGCATATATGCGACATACTTCCCCGTTTCAATGTTGGCCCAACTTTAGCAATATATTCCTTTTATTACTCTGCATGGGTCACAATTCTTCCACAAAGATCAAGCATTCTTGTTACACCAACCTCACAAAATCTATCTGATGTAATTCCACACTTTCTTTTGACACGGTAAACTCCTCTGTCAGCACCCCTACCCAGGAGCCAACTGTGGCCTATTCCCACTTAGCTCCCATGGTGGCTTGAACCCCCAAATTTATGATTGGATTATTGGGTCTTTACCACTAGGCTATCCTTCTCTTATCCCATCAGTTGATAATTATAACTTAAAAGCAAGCATTACTTTCTGCCAGTATCCTGTGCTGGACTATAGGGAGTCAGTGATTAGGGCATGAATTGAGCTAGTCTTCTCATTGTTAGGTCTGTGGTACTAGGGCGTGTATCCACATCTTACTGTTCTTATTCCGGAATCTTTACAGAAAATTAGAACTTCCTTCGGCATTTATTCATTAGCTTTTCAAAATTGTTCAATGACTTTCTAAATATTCCGAGGCATGCATCATCAAGAAAGAAAAAAATAAGATATCTGATTAAGATAGTAATGATATGAATTGTAATTTACAAATTTGCTGAAAACCCAGGGAAAACGGACCTATGCTGGACAAGAAAGGGTATACCTCACTCTTAAATTCTTCAAGGGATTCACCAGTTATATCTTGGTCTATGAATTTCTTCACAGCGACTTCCTGAAAATAAGAAAGTTCTACATTGTATCAGTTTAAGTTGGTGACAATGAAGGCTTGTAAGAGCAATTCATTTTTCCCATTTATAATTGACGCAAGTGAAGTATGACTCCACAACCCAAATACAGATTTTAGCAACAAACTGAAGTTAAAACAAAATAAACAGTCCATACCAAACTTAAGATATCAGCTATATCACATTCACCGCTAATCCTCAATAACAATGGCCGTGAAATCATGAAGAAAGTGCTCCAGTCGGGCAATTCCCGAAGAGGCATGGACATTCAAAATTTACAAAAAGAAAAAAGAAAAGGAAACTGCCAAAAAGTCTATTACAACTTTAAATAATGGTCACATGCTAAACAAAATGTAATTCATAGTGGACAGACTTCTTATTAGTTTGTTTATTTATTTTGGGAAAATGAAAAGTGTAAGAAGATTCAATAAGTTCAGAAAGAGCAAATATTTTTGTAATTGAGTTATTGTCGGCAGCTTCGGCTGACCTATCTATGTTGAATCAACTTAGAGCAATCATGCATGTCCTTGGTATACCAAATCCCGCATCAGGTATATACAGGATCAAATAAGGGTTTATAAAGGTCTTTGAATGCCCTTAAATACCTGGTATGAGAATTTGTATATCTCCAACACTCTTCAGCACAAGTGACAGAATAGTTTGTCAAAGAATATGAGGATCCAACCTAAAACTTCAAGTCAAAGAATATGGAGTGGCTCAAGGCCATTATAAACTATTCGGGAGACTCTTCAAAGCTAATGTGGTACAAATTTATCTCCAAGAATACAAAAGTTTAGATAAAACATGGCAGTCTTCAATAACTTCACACACTAAGAACCTCCACAAGTTTCACATGCCCTGTATCATTACTCTAACAACATGCATCTAGTAATTAGATGATAAAAGAAGTTCAAGCTCTCAACTATGTAAAGGAGAAAAATGCAAAAATTCATTACAGAAAAACCTAAAACTAAAGAAAGAAATCTAATTTCCACAAGAATACATAAACTTACAGTTCCGTGCCAGTCTCCACGATAGACCTCTCCATAAGATCCTGCAATGGGAAGATAGTGAAACTATGAAAATGTAACACGACACAGGTTTTCGCTACTTTATCGAAGCTTCTACAAATGTAAATATTTAATGCAGGTCAATACCAAGTCCGATACGCTCACCCAAGGTGATATCCTCGAACGGAATCTCACAATCTGCGACATCATCAAGTGTCACATCAGATTTCACACTATCATTACTGGTTGACCTATCTGATATTCTTTCACTCTCAGAATTCACTCCTAATGCCTCATGCACTTGATCACCACTACCCCGCTGCTCATACACAGCACCATCAGCATCTCCATCAACTCTTCCAGAGTCTATTAAATTAAGGAAGAACGCAGGACTATCTGGTGAATGAGCAGACGGCTCCAGCTTTTCGTATTGCTTAGTAACAGCTGCAGTTGTTGCTACCACTGCTGCAGCTGTGGCTGTCACAGCAGCTGCAACAGGGAGATCAGCTTTTGAACCATATGTGGTCTTTGCTGCAGCAACCACCATTGAAGAGGCAACCACAGCTGCTGCTGCCGCAGCAGCTGCAACAGGCATGCTTTTTGTGAATTTCACTGCAGCCAGTTCAGAGTGTGGAGAAACTTGATGCCCACTAACTTCTCCGCCATCAGGATGAGGATCAAATGGCCCAAGGGGATTGGCCTTGGACATACCATGATAAGGCAAAGGAGGCAAGAAACTATTACGACCTAGATCAGCTTGACTCTTGTTTTTCTCAATCTCATCGCTCCCCTTACTTTCCATATCCTCTGGCCCAGATTTTCCCTCCACGGGGGACACATCCAACTCCTCTGTATAGACTTCAGTGAACAGATTTGGTGGTGCAACAACCCCACTTTCAAGTAAAACATCGTGAAGCTTTTGAGCTAGCTGTGGATTCTCTTTAGCCGCATCAATCATGTACTGTGAAACATCCTTAACTTTCATTTGCCGTACAGCGGGGGAACTAACACCTTCAGTCCAGGAAGGTGACCTTGCATGTGTATAAGGAGATCTTGCATGCCCAGTCCCGGGTGAAGTTTCCTGTCTTTGTCCCTTCTTCACGGTCCGAAGCTTTGTAAATTCATTAGAGGAGTTATTGCATCCTTTCTCAGCTTTAATCTGCTTTTCTGAATTATTGCTAGAAGACGGAGACTCATTTCCTGTGCTGCTTTCCCTGAACCTGGATCTCCTCTCTGCCGTTCCATACTCAGAAAGATCTTCTGATGAACAAGCAACCCCGCTACTAGAAGAACCCATATGAGAATCAACATCTTTGTAAGATGGACTGATGGAGAGGATAGATTCCTCATAGTCTACTTGTGTTCCAGATGTATCAGAGGGAATAAGGGTGCCAGGGTCTGCCATCAAATCAACAATATATTCCCTGCAAAGCACATGACCTTGTTAGGCAACTTCATGAAGAGTAATTATATCCTAGAACAAATTTCTCTTCCGAAAAGAATTAAATTTGAATTTATAAATTTGTTGAAAAACAGCACCAATCTAAGCACCAGAAGAGCTACAAATATGAAAGGCAAAATAAAATAAAATTAAAGGTTCAAAATAGATCACCTAACTACTTAAATGAAAAGTTGTGTATTTAACTTATCAAAAAAAGAGTGTAGTAGCAAAAAACAAAGAAGATTTATCCAGCAGTGTTGCTTGAATGTTTAAGATGCCCTTGCTTATGAAAATGCTAACTGACTGTATACCAACTAAGTTATGAAAAAATAGGAATCACAAATGAAATTATAAAGTTTGAATAAAAAAGAAAAATGGTAGGAACCTTCCATCTCCAATCTTTACATAGTTCATGGCAACTTCATCTGAACCTGTGTATTCTTGCCCCTTTACTAATCGGCAAGGGAGCCCCACACAATCAGCCAAAACCTGCACCATATTTTCAGAAGTACATCAAATCACAGCCAAAAGGAAAGGGCATGGTTGACCATCAGCACAAGCCAAGTGATAGAAAATCACAGTAGTAACAATAAACAACTATAAGAACTACCTAATGGGGTGAAACCCAAAACCTTCACCAGAGGAGGTGCTATTGTGAACCCCATAATATGTTCTAGATACATGAGAATCCAGCTTGACTATCCTCGGGACAAGCTACAGGATTTGGCAGCAAATCCTCATGTCATTTTTAGCTATCTTTAGTTCTTTCCTTTTTTTGGATCCTTACTGGATTAAGAGGAAGTTTACATTAACTCCTTCAGTATGTTTTACTATTTTCTTTGTTTGAAGGAAAATAACAAACTTAAATCACACAGAAATGTATACAGACACACACAGATTGAGAGAAATAAAATAAGTTGTTTGAAGCAAATATTGGCTTTCCTTCTTAGGTGAGATACGTGTTGCCATTCTTTTTGCTTATTTGAATAATATAATTTGTTTGACCAAAAATACATTGCTCAAATAAGAAAAAGATGACAAACAATATCTAACTTGAGAAAGGCAAAGGCATGGAGATCTAAGCTTTCTTACTTAAGAGAAAGCAAGGAGCAAAAGAATCTTTTTTCTTACAGAAAAGCTAAAAGAATTCCATCTTGAATGTTCGGTCTGATCTGATTCCTTTCATACTTTTTCTTATTCTTTAACTCTTGAAAAACAAAAAATACTGACTTTTTAGTCTCAAAATTGAGATATGCAATACTAAACACTTTACAACAAAATAAAGAAAAAGTTGGCAGGATGTGTTAGCCATAGGTGTAACGGAATAAATTTTATTGAGTGAGAGGGTATGGAACCTAAACTTTAAAAACATGAGTTCCTTATGCCTACAAGCTCTGTTTTCTGAAATATCACTTTTCAAGTTATTTTGTAACGAACGTAGCAAAATTTCATTTTAATCAAATCCGTCGGAGATGAGGGGTATATAGTTAAATATTCCTAAAGCCTAACAAATTACAGGGGACAAAGGAAAACATACTCTTAAGTTAATATCATGCATCAACAGACATGATGTTTGATATGTAAAGCTACTGATAAGTGACAAGGATATCATGCAGACACTTGTCATTGATTCTCCAGTAAAGACGGAGATATGTCACTTATGCACAAACAGAAGAAAGGTAGATGCGGAATGCTGAACAGAATGTGGGGGACATTACTGGATTCAACTCAGATTTGATTAAGGCACAGCACAATTGAATTGACATCTCTATAAAGGACGGATATCGCACACCTGCATACAACACCAGAAATGATGGATGTGGAATGCAGAACAGTATATGGGGAGGATGTACTGGATTTAACTCATGTTTGAGTCAAGTACTTCAAACAAAGATTTAAGAAACATTCAAATAAAACTGAACTAAACTCGTCCAATAGTGTATCCGTGGCACACTTCTATTGTTCTGCCTAAATGAGCTCCATTTGTGTATATTAAGATAGTATGCCCTCTATTACAAAACTAATAAGCTTTCTCAATGTGCATTTAGTCTTCGCTTAATAGAACATGGATATCATCCAGTCGTGACACAACTGTGAAAGTAAATTAGGCTTCTTAAGTAAGATAAGGAAATTCAAACATCTCAATATCATAGTCAACCAGCACTCCTTCCTTGACCAAACAATTACACATGAAACTACATATATATATACATATATATGTTTTGAAGGTCAAAAGAGTCAGTACCTTGAATAACAAAGCACGATGACGAGCCAGTCCAATGATCAAAGAACCGAGAGGCAAAACCATGCTCCCAAAAGTGGCCTTTAGATTATAACTAAGACTTCTCCATGCTACTAACATGCTTTCAGGATCACCAACTCGACCACCCATGTGTTCAGAAACTAGTATAGCAAGCGTCTGAACCAAATTGCCACCTGTAGAACCTATGGATTCTGACCTGACCTTGACAGATATCTCGAGAGCTTTCTGTTCTAGCATCAACAGCTGGGAGTCCACAGCTCTATTAACAAGGATAGCTTCCCAAGCGATCTGGTCTGATACTGGTGTTCTTTGTAGATCAACAAGGGAGGGCATTTTTGAGGAATTTGACTCTGTCATGATCCCATACAGATCATAAAAACCATCGAGGATCTCGTCATCATAGCTTAGAGCATTGTAATTCTGTAAAGCATTCATAATTCTATAAATATGAGATAAGTAATGTGTTAGAGTGGAATATGGAACAGAAACATCGATGATTTCTACAAATTAAGCATCATGAGTTGATCAAATAATAGAGCAAATATTCGAATGTTAGATAATGGTATTTTCTATAAAACCTTGTTCTCTGGCTGTGTTCACTTAAATTTTTTTTAAAAATATTAAAAACAGCTAACTTACAGTCACTAAAAAATGTGTAACAAGAAAATCGGACAGAACAGAAAAAAAAAAAGGAATGTGCATGGTAATTACTCTGACAAAATAATAGAAATAAAAAAACCTTGTGTATGAACAATAGCCTTTTTAACAGTGAAATGCCAGATGAGAATTTGGTTATGCAGTTGGGGGCTGATCAGATATAAGGCTTCCCAACCCCAAACCCAACCAAATAGGAAAATGGAAGTAATGCGCATAACACTTCTACGCGTTAATTCAAAAGAAAGATTTGGTTGCTGAATCCGAATGTTTTCTTGTCCGGTTTGTAATTTTAGTCCTTTCCTGATTAATTGTAATTTCTGGTCCAGGATTGTTAGTAAGGGTGTGCAGGGTGTGCTTCTATCTTCTGTCAAATCAACGGCATTGAAATAAGAAAACCAGGATTAAAAGAAAAAATGAATCAAAAATGAGAATTAACCACTTTTAAACTCAGGTCATTTCCTTTCATCTACGGAGTGTGAGAAGGACGAACACAGTGTGTCAGGGAAATGTATTATCTAGTATAAGCGTGTTTTCTATAAAACATGAGTTGAAACTTCCCTTTACTATACTCCTCCATTGCTCCCCCTTTAATACATCCATCGAGCAAGTAAGTGCACTATGTTTTCTTTTACTTCTCAGATTTTCCATGAACTTCACTGCCGCATTTGGAGTCATGTATTTCAGTAAAAATTCACTGATGAAGTCTTGTATTGCTGTAACATATCCATTCTTTTTTCCTTTTCTGATAAATGATAACATATCCATGTTTAACAGGTACTATTTAATACGCCGCATCAGAATACACTATAATACACTATAATAACAGTATTGCAGTATCAAAGCATCTTCTGTTCCATGTAATGCCATTGAATTATACTCCCGTGTTATTATGTTTCATTGTCTTCATAATTCTGCCATGAAAATTTTGACCTCCAGCTAGCTTGAGACCACATTCGATCTAGAAGAACGAATGGTAAGAACCTAAGCAATTGATTGGGCATTAGGGTTCCATGATCCAATACCAACATCTTGAGGAATGCCAAGTACAATCAATGGCAACATAGTGTCAGTACCATTATCATAATTCGACAATGATGGCTCGATGAAAACTCGATTGCTTAACAGCAACCGCATATTAAACCCCTGTTCCAGGCTTCCAGCAACGCTTAGCTGAAACCAACCTTTGACCAACCAGAAAAGTATAACAAACTTGATCACCAACAAAACAAGAATTTATATTGTCAGACTTTTAAGTAATTCATTAACATGCTCAATTAGGTCCAAAAACGGAAGGGGGACATTGGAGCAACGGTCAAGTTGTCTCTGTGTGACCTATAGGTCACGGGTTCGAGCAATGGAATCAGCCAATTCCACTGATACTTGCATCAGGGTAAGCTGCCTATATCACACCTCTATGGGGCGCGGCCCTTCCCGGAGCCCTGCGTGAACACAGGATGCTTTACATACGGGGGGTGGGGGGGGGGTGGGGGGGCGTTTAATTAAGTCCCAAAACAACACATTCAATTCAATTAGTTACCCTAAACTAAATGCCTATTAATGCAGAGAGGAAGCAAGCTAAAGAAAAAACAATTTAGAAACAACCAAATAGATGAAAACAAACTTACCCAATATCTATAAGCAACAATTTCAGCTGGAGTGTTCTCGGGGGCACAAGAGCCTAAACTTATCTGTTTAACAGCTTCAATCTGAACTGCTTCAGGATCTTCCTTTGCACTCAACTCCAAAGCTAATTGTATTTGATATTCTTCCTCTACATCAGGCTCCCTCGAATTGCTAGACTCCGAATCGTGCCTTACAGAATCTAAAGCAGCATCTAATCCACTACTACTAGCAGAATCACAAGGCTCCATTCTATTATTATTCCCTCTACTCACATTTGAAGATGATGGAGGACTAGGACTATTATGCCTATTAGTAACTGAATTTAACCATCCTGAAATAGCTGAAAAGGGCTTATTATCAACGGATGAAACATCACTTAATCTCTTGGTCTTTGCTGATGACGTTGACCCTTCTGAATCCACTGATTCATTTGGCATTAAATGGAGTTTCTTGAGAAGATTTTTCATCTTGTATTAACTAAAACTCTGAACAAAGTGTTAAAGAAAAATGAAAGCAGGCCATAAACCTCTCCATTGTCTCACTCCAAGCATGAATCTCAATACCAAAAATCACAATAAAACAACAACAAGTGCAGAGTTTAAGCTCCTTTAAAAAATTCAGGTCAACATCCAAGAACCCAGCTGGCAAATTCAAGAAAATAGAACTATCCCCTTGTTGGATGAACAAAGACTCAATCCTGAACACAATTTAAGAATCCAACCCGGTTGATTCTCATATATGCACACATGTATTATGTCACGAGATAAATATTGTGTCTACAGACAGAAAAATAACATTCATCAATCGGGAAAAAAAAAGGTTTTTGCTGTTAATAACTTAGTAACAAGACCAAATCAAGAAAAAGTGCGGAACAAAAATGCAAGAAAGATGCTGGAATGCGTGAAGAGAGAGAAAGAAAGATTGGAGTTTATATCAAGAATGACAAATTCTATACTAGTACTAGTCATGGGGGAGTAAGTAAAAGAGAAAAGGGGGTAAGTGGTCAGTTGGGAAAAGGGGAGAGGGAGCAAAGGACCAACAACAAGTGGGAGTTGGCACATAAAGAGAGTATGACCCCACTACTAATTTTTGTAGCACATCACCCTCGCCTGGATTTCCCAGAAAACCAAGGCAAAACGTTTGTAATATACTACTCCTATATTAATAAATACTACATTACTATTATAAACAATTTTGCTACGATCCAAAACCAGCTTGCCTTTCATTCTCACCCATTGTCAAAGTTTGTAGAGGGATAAATAGGATTCCCTTAATAAAAAATTTTGTGTTTGAAATAGTGGGAAGAAAAAAATGTATTTCTGTTTCAATAAATTTTAAGCTGTGTGAATTTTAATAAAATTGTTAAGATTATGACGTTGATGCCGAATACCAGATGAAAAAGCCGTGTAAATCGATTACGAATTCAAGCCGTAAATACAATATTTTGTAAAAATATAGGGTAAGATTATGCATAACAAACTCTTATAATCCGGCCTTTTCCTGTATGGGCGGATCAGGGACGGAGCTAGAGTGCCATCAGCGGGTTTGATCGAACCCAGTAGCTTTGCTTCACCCTGTATTTGTCTTAGAAAATCTATTGAATATGTATAAATTATTAATTTAGAATCTGGTAACTTAAAACGATTAGAATTTCGAACCCATAATCTTGAAATCCTAGCTCCGCCCTTGGGGCGGATGCACATTTACTGAAGCGACACTATTTTATCGAAATTTCTTACTAAATATATGTATTAATACGTAAGGAAGCGAATAAGTAGGAAGAAATAACACCAATTAATATAAATTATTTCTTGGTGCATAAATTACGTACTTGGTTTTGCTCTAAGAAGGCACATCTTTTTTTGCAAATACTTGAGAGAAGATATGTGGTTAAAAATTATAATGATGTAGAATTTAATTTAGGATTTTTTCTAACTTAAGATTCAACAAACCAATCTAAAAATATGATAATTAAAGGTATTATTCATGTTTATCTATAAATTTCGACACCTTACAATGTATGCCTTGTTTCTCTGGATCTCGCACATAGCTAGTAGATTTAGTGCACCGAACTATTTTTTTTAATTAAATTAAAGGTAAGATACATATACAGCTCATTCATCTTGGTACCATTTTTTATTTTAGCAATCTATCTCTACCTTGTTCTGTTTTGGTCCTTCAACTAAATTTTTTATGTTCCACTTTAACACAAAAGTTGATATCAATACAAAAAATATAACGCGTGTGCATACACAAATCTGAGATGTAATAAATATTCAATTAAATATTGTCATCTGATTTTTTTTATTCATGTCAAACGGGTCAATGCTAATTTGATATTTATTACATCTTAAATTTGTGTATAAACGCGCATCATTTTTTTGTAGTTTCAACTTTTGTGTTAAAGTGAAACATAAAAAATATAGTTTAATGGATAATATAAAATAAGATTAAGATAGAGTAACAAAATAAAAAAAATAAGTCCAAATTGAATAGGTCGTGTATGTATTTGGCCTAAATTAAAACTTGTTAAGACTGTTGTTGATACCGAATACATGAAAAATAAAAAAAGAAAAAGGGGGCATTGGCTGTTTTTATTGGGAATAAATCCCCTACCAAAATAATATTCACGGTAATAAAAGAGGAATAATAATGTAGCACCGAGATACTGTAATTAACAAGAATAAAAGAGTAAGAATGACACCAAGATTTTTACGTGGAAAACCCTTTTGAATAAGGGAAAACCATGGCCCTGAGAGGAGCAACTGATATCACTATAGTAAGGATTTTACACTTTGTAGGTCCGAGTAAAATACTCCAAAGACCACTACAACACTCAAAAGAAATAACCCTCTTTTGATATTCCACCTCACTACAATATTGCTCACTCTCTATTTTCCTCACAGACTATTTTCTTATACCATGTCTGTGACGCCTTACTCTTTTTTTCTCTCTTTGTTGGTTGTATAAAAAATGAGAGCCGAAGCTCTCATTTTATAGGTCAAACATTGCCAACCACGTTTGATAATTTTCTTCTGCACGCCTGCCAAATTTGACAGGTACAGAAAATAAAGAAAAACATGGGCTGCTGTATTGACAAATGAAGAAGAAAGGAAGAAAAACATCCTCCTTAAGAAAGGGGTTGAACCCCATCAATCTCCCCCTCCAGTCCCATTTATCTAGAGGATGTAGCACTATTTTCTAGTTCGAATGCATGCCGACAAGTTCTTTGCATAGTTCGAACTTGTTCCTTGGTACCACCTTGGTCAGCATATCTGCGAGATTCTCACTAGTAGAAAACTTCAAGACTTTTAGAGATTCATCATCTACCATTTCTCGAATCCAATGATATCTCACGTTAATGTGTTTGGTCCTTGCATGGTACATAGAGTTCTTGCTAAGGTCTATTGCACTTTGACTATCACAATAGACGATATACTCCTTTTGATAAATCCAAGCTCTTTAAGGAATCGTTTAAGCCGTACCAACTTTTTGCCAGCTTCAGTAGTGGCAATATATTTCGCTTCAGTAGTAGATAGTGCGACACACTTCTGCAACATTGACTGCCATGATATAGCTACCCCTAAAAACGTAAACACATATCCAGTAGTGAATTTTTTGTTGTCAATGTCACCTGCCATATCAGCATCTGTATAGCCCTTCAAGATTGGATCAGATCATCTTCAATAACTTCACCAGGTTGCTCTCCCTGCTCGGCAACCTCGTTGGTCGTACTTTCTGCACTTGTGGGATTGTTAGAAATAGAGGGAATAGTAACAAGGTTAGGAATTATACCATTATTTGCCTTTTCTAACATATCAGCAGCAGTTCCAACTTCAC
Organism: Nicotiana benthamiana; assembly: GCA_034376525.1. Classification (NCBI taxonomy): domain Eukaryota; kingdom Viridiplantae; phylum Streptophyta; class Magnoliopsida; order Solanales; family Solanaceae; genus Nicotiana; species Nicotiana benthamiana. Next base: position 9,716,254 of record CM067325.1, read on the forward strand.
TTTCTCTGAAGACTACATCTCTGCTTCTGATGACCTTTTTCTTTACAGGATCCCACAATCTGTACCCGAATCTTCATCTCCGTATCCGATAAATATGCAGGGAACAGATTTATCATCCAGCTTTGTTCTCTGCTCTTTCGGTACATGTGCAAAAGCTCTGCAACCAAACACCTTCAGATGCGAGTAGGACACCTCCTTATTGGTCCAAACTCTCTCTAGGATGTCAAACGCCAATGGAACTGATGGACTCCTATTTATCAAGTAACAGGTTGTTTGAACTGCTTCACCCCATAATGACTTAGGTAGTTTAGTCATTCTGAGCATGCTTTTCACCTTCTCCACAATAGTGCAGTTCATCCTCTCTGCTACACCATTTTGATGTGGGGTTCCAGGAACTGTCTTTTCATGTCTGATCCCATTACTTGAACAACACTCTTCAAAATCCCTTGAAGTGTACTCACATCCATTGTCACTTCGGAGACGCTTTAGCTTTTGACCTGTCTCCCTTTCTACTAGAGCATGAAACTTCTGGAAAACTTGAAACACCTGATCTTTAATTTTCAAAATATAAACCCACAATTTTCATGAAGCATCATCAATAAAAGTAACAAAATATTTTTTACCGCCCATTGATTCAACTTTCATTGGGCCACAAACATCAGAATACTAAATCAAGTATATTCAATTTTCTTTCAGACGATGTCTAAAATGAGACTCTATGATGCTTAGCAAATAAACAGTAGTCATAGGGTTTTATTGATGTACCTTTGGCATAAGAAATAAGTGATTTCTTGGCAGAATCTGCAATCCCTTCTCGCTCATATGACCAATTCTTTTATGCCATAAATCTGCAGAAATCTCATTTTGTGCCGCATTCAATTCATCTTGGCATATTTCTGCATTTGTCATGTACAACGTGCCACGAGCAACTCCCTTTGAAATCACCAATGATCCCTTGATGAGTCTCCACTTTTGATTTGCAACATAATTCTCGTTTCCATCTCGGTCCAAAGCAATCCCCGATATCAAATTCATCCGCAAATCAGGTATATGCCGCACATCTTTTAGAACCAATGTACATCCGACATTTGTCTTGATATAAATGTCACCAATCCCCACAATCTTTGAGGAACTCGTGTTACGCATTCTCAATGTGCCGAAATCACCTGCTACATATCTGCAAAAAAGATCTCTTACCGGTGTGGCATGGTAAGATGCCGCTGTGTCAACCACCCATTCCGACTCTGGACCTGACATGTGCATGTATTCCTCTTCCTCATTTATAAAGAGGACAACATTATCATTGTTTTGCTCCATGGCGGTTGTGTTGTCGTCATTCTTCTAGCCACTAGTTTCACCTTTGCCCTTCCTTGGATTTGGGCAATCTCTTTTGAGGTGACCTGGTTGATCACAGTTGTAGCAATTTCTGGCTTTTGATTTGGATCGATTCTTTGACTTTCCACGAGCTCCGGATCTACCATAGTTGCTCGAACTCCTTTGATAACTGCTGCCTCTATCTTTTGTGATAAGAGTTTTTCCTTGATTTTCCGGCTTTTTTCTCATCTTCTCATTGAGTAAAAGAACCGATGTGACATCTTTCAACTCAATAGTAATCTCACCGTGCAGGATAGTTGTTGCCAAATTATTGTACGAAGATGGCAACGAGTTCAATAGCAAGATGGTTTTATCTTCCTCCTCGATTTTTACGCCGAGGTTGGCAAGCTGTGTGATTAGTCCGTTAAACACATTTAAATATGACAAAAAATTCATACCTTCACCCATGTGTAGGGCGTATAACTGCTTCTTCAGGTACAATTTATTTGTCAGCATTTTGGACATGTACAGGCTTTCCAACCTTGTCCAAATTCCACGTGCAGTGTCTTCATCAATGATGTTATTTACCATATCATCCGATAAGTGCAACCTGATTGCATTAGCAGCTCTTTCATCCAAGTCAGCCCAATCCTCAGCTTTCATGGTATCAGATTTTTTGGCATCAGCATCTAGTACCTTGTGTAATCCTTGTTGGATGAGCAAATCCCTCATCCTTCTTTGCCATGTTGAAAAATCGTTATCTCCGTTGAATTTAGCCACCTCGTACTTTACTCCGGACATTTTTATTTTTCACCGAGTATAGTACTGCCGACAGTGAATAGTATTTAGTGAACGAGCAGAACCTGTGCTCTGATACTAGTTGATGGGAATAAAACCCCTACCAAAATAATATTCACGGTAATAAAAGCGGAATAATAATGTAGCACCGAGATACGGTAATTAACAAGAATAAAAGAGTAACAATGACACCAAGATTTTAACGTGGAAAACCCTTATGAATAAGAGAAAAAACCACGGCCCTGAGAGGAGCAACTGATATCACTATAGTAAAGAATTTTACACTTTGTAGGTCCGAGTAAAATATTCCAAAGACCACTACAACACTCAAAAGAAATAACCCTCTTTTGATATTCTACCTCACTAAAATATCGCTCACTCTCTATTTTCCTCACAGACTATTTTTTTATACCCTATCTGTGAAACCTTACTCTTTTTTATTTTCTTTGTTGGTTGTATAAAAAATAAAAACCGAAACTTTTATTTTATAGGTAAAACATTACTAACCACGTTTGATAATTTTTTTCTGCACACCTGCCAAATTTAACAGGTGCAGAAGATAAAGAAAAACATGAACTGCTATATTGACAAATAAAAAAGGAAGGAAGAAAAATATTTTCCTTAAGAAAGGGGTTGGGACCCCGTCAATTTTTGCGCCCTGCACACGACTGAAGAGTGTTGGCAACTCCAAGATGGGCAATGAGTCAATAAATTGTGCTGTGAGTACACGCATAGGTGTACTCTCGTTATGTGCAAACGACTACTCATCATACGAGTAGTGGCATCAGCATTTTTTGGATTTCGTCTTCTTTCAATCATTTAAACTAAAATCCTAAGGTAGATGCATTTGTCTTTATTCAATTTATGATTATGAATTACTAGTTTCTCACTCATTAGTGGAAAAGGACAAATGTATCGCAGAGCTTGAGTTTTATTTGGAATACATTTTACACATTCAATTCTCTTTAAAAAATAATACGTATAAAGTAATGAAAGATCATGTTAGAATCGAACAAGATTTCATTGAATGCGTAAAATTTTTTAACACTAATAGTATATGAGGAGTTTTTTTCTTTTTTGAATATAAAGGATAACTTATATAAATTAAAAATTACGTAGAGGAGATGAGTGCTCATGCACCATAGTACATATACTAGGACTAGTTACATTATCAGATATTAGTGAGGTATCATTTCTAAAGTTGACGATCCTCATTAGTGGTAAAGGCGGTTGTTGTCTTAGCTATTGTAAAAATGATAGTGTCAACAGCTTCTATAGCTACACAGTTACTCACAAAATATTCTCTGCTATTGTAAAAGGCAGCTTCTTGTACATCTGGTTGAGTTGTTGTTTTTATTTGATTTGCCTGCAGTTGAGTTAATACAAAAAGGGGCGATTCAACAAAAATTTGGAGCATAGCATCATCTTTCATTCTACTGCTAGCTTCACAAGTTGGTCTTCTATTCCATTTTGTTCCATGTAGCATCCTGAGGAGGTGCCTGCAGTCACAAATTAGGTTAGTGTAATTAGTGTTATCCGTCTCTAAAAGTGTGATTAGTTGTACGTGCATATGTTTTCACTTCCAGAGGCAGTAATTGCATTTGTACGGCTAGACTTGGTCCATGTATGAGGGCTTGTAGCTCTGCTGTGATACAATGTACATGTGGGACTGGCCAGCAAAGCCTACCGTAAAATAGGCCAACTTTTTATATTTTACCAATTCCAATTCATCAGTATTTGATATTGACTTTAACATGTATTGGCTAAACTTTTAAATTTGCTTATTTTAAAATATATTTTTCTTAATAAGTATTTTTTGAAAAAAATACTTTCAAAGAATAGCAATTTTTGTTCGGCTAATCAATTTGAGGGTATTTTTGACGATACTAGAGCAGCAATTTGTGTTTAAGCATATTTTCCTCCAGATAGATAAAGATCTATGGTATGATTTTGGACTTGCCACGTAATTTGATGGCGAAGAATAGCTTGAACGGAATCTTTAGCTTATGGGGCTTCCTGAATTTGGACTTAAATTTTTAAGGCTTCGATTAGATACGGACATATACCGACTTCTAATGAGGGACTACAATTTTCAACATTAAACAAAGAACATCTACAACTAACCAAAAGCACTATATTTTTCCTAAAATTATAGACAAATATTTAAACTCTAAAAACTAGGAACTTTAAAGAAAAATAATTTTTCTTTCTAAAAGTTTAGCGAAACAAGCTATTATGTTAGTAGTTATTTTGTTTCTAAATATATCATTCAATTGTAAGTGAATGACTGATACTGTTGTAAATATTCTGCACCTTGTGATAAGGAAGTAGCAATTAAAGGAATATATGAGGTGAGCATTATTTAGGGAGAAATTCCAAAATAATTAAATTTACAATCGGTCGTTCAAAAATAGCTCAATTTTAAAAGTAATCGAAATTTAGTCACTTTTTATGTAAAGATAAATTTGAACAAAAACACTGTTCAAAATTCAGAAAATACTCCAGTATATTATACTGGAGTTCTAGCATAAGTATACTTGAACTCCAGCATATTATACTGGAGTTCCAGGATAAGTATGCAGGAACTCCAGCATAATATGATGAAGTTCCAGCATAAGTACACTACAACTCCAGCATAATATACTGAAGTTCCAGCAAGTATAGTGGTCCAGTATATTATATTGGAGTTTAGAGCACTGTTGCTCCAGTCTTCATTATATTATATTGGAGCCAGCAAAGTATACCGATCCAGCATAATATGCTGGAGTTCATACAAAGGTATACTGAACTTATATTTTGCTGGATCGGTCTTTAGTATAGCAAAATAGTGGTTATCTTTTATTGACTTGATAAATATTGACTATTTTTGAATAACCAATCCGAAAAGTAACTATACCATACTATTTTACCATTATTTACCTTTTCTAATTTACTCCCCTATTCTCCTTCCCCATTCTTCCTTGTGTGTGATCATTTAAATAAACAAAAAAAAGATAATAACAATACCTCGGTCTCAAGCTAATTGGATCAACTATCATTATAAAATTTAGTTTATTCGAATGCATAATACTTCAATATTCCGTACTTCAGGATTATTTAATCATAGAGATTCTCTCATACACGCTTTTGGTTATATCTCTAGTTTAGGAAAAGTTTATTTTGCATCTCATATAATTGATATCAATTGTCTGAGATAATTTTTTTTACCTCACAATTTTGTGGACTTAAAAGTATAAGATTGGGATCCACAAATTTATGAGATCAAAAGAAGCCTCATACAACTAGTGTCAGTTATATGAGACACAAAATAAAACTTTTTCTCTAATTTATTACTCACCTATATAAATTTTCAACTTTCATCGTTTTTTATTTATTGCTATATATATTTAGATTCTGAAATATTCTTATTCTTTTATATAATTTCTTTTCATGTGATTTTGGATCCAAAGACATGAATATTAAAATTATACTATTAATGTCATTTATCCTAAAATTATTTCAAATCAAGTGCAAGAATAGCAAAACCAATTAGCACATTTTGTTCCAAACAACTACTATCTATTTGCAATGGAAATTAAGTGTTGGGATACATGGAGAAAATAAATTATACAAATACTGTTCGCTCTTAACTAACAACTAAGGACTAAAAATGATAGTATCGAACAACTTCACGCCCTTGAAAATCAATATTAACTAAAAAGAGATACTATACAGTATCAATAATGACTAAAAAGAGGTACTATACTGATTATAATACTATTGTATGTTAATGCAAGTAAACTAACTTTTTGATAGTTCCTCCAATGAAGCACTATGAACAGATATCCTACGAACTATTTTAGAAAAAAAAATAAGGGATTGTAATATATAGAATATAGTAACAGACTACAATCTTTTTATGAAAGTTGAGATCTCACCGGATATTATTGTTGCAACAAACAGCCAAGTAGAAAGTTCATATATATATATATATACATATACTAGTTTTAGCATACGTGTTGCATGTGTGCGTTATGTTAATCAATATAAAACATATATTAATTATTAATGAAATAGCAATGGAGATAAAACTAAACGCAATATATGTTTAAATGATTAAAAAATATATTAGTACACTGATCTAATATAAAGCTGAATTCAACATTTTTCGAAAGAAGTTAATATAAGTAGTTCTATAGTATTTATCATTATAAATATTTTATTATATAAGATACGAATATGCTATATTGTTGTATCTTATCCAACACCTCTTTGTAAAGTCTACGTTCATAATATTATTGAGCAAAAATATATTTTTTCATTTAAATTTAATTAAAATTATAGCCAAATGAACCTCTTCTTGTGTGAAAAAGTTGTCCAGATTCTTATTGATTTAACTCTAGATTTTCTTCTTTACACGCTTCTTCAATATCAATTAAAAGTCAATACTATTCTAAACTCACTTTGAATGCACTTTTCTAATAATAATTTTAAAATTTCAAGAGTTCACAATGTTGAGGCTAATTTTTCAAAATTATCAAGGGGAAAATGACCAATTTATAATTATTTCAAGAGTTTTAAATACATTATTTTAACCTAAATGTAAAAAGTTAACTGTAGTTGCAAATTGACATAGTATGGTTGTAGCTTAAATTATTTCTAAATTAATATTATATTAGTTCAGACTTCTAGAAATTTAAAGTTAAAAATAAATCAAAACTCTTAAAAAATTAACAGGAAAAAGCAAGGATACGTTGCTGATGGATGGTTCATATTTTTAGTTAATCAATTGTTGGCTATTTGGAGAAAAAACTAGTACTATATACTTTAGAGGCTAAGAATTAAAAAATAAATTTTAATAGCCACGTACTAAACTTCAAAACAATTTATAAAAACTAGTCAAATAAGGAAATTTTAATTGAATTTGAAGACCTGTATATTAGGATCTTTTTAAATAAAATTTTAGTTCATTTTGAAGTCCTAAATATTAGAAAAATAATAAATAACTACTTTGTTTAGTATAAAATTAACTTTTATAGGGGAATAAAGACGAACAATATTTCGATAGGGGCTTAATACTTTTAATATAGTATAGAATAGATATACATAAATATAAATAATAGGCTTGTATAATTTGTTATAATTAAATATGATATTAAATTGAGTAATAATTAGGTGCTTAATTGAACATGACTTAATTACTTTATATGATTAAATAAGAATACTTAAATACATATTTAATTATTATGCATTGAAATAATTTTAGTTAGACATTATTGTATTAAATAATTTTAGTTTAACGTATGTGATTTTATATCTCCATTTTTCATTTTTAATTAAAAATTAATTGAAGTCGCCATTGTTATCATCTTGATTTTATACGTGTTGCACAAAGGATGTATTGTCAATTAGTACAATTCACATAAGGTAAATTATTTATTAATTTTAAACTCCTAAATATTTGTACTTTCTACCTATTTTAATAAGAAAAAATTTAATATACAAAATTTTAATTAATTTAAAAGTCCTAAATATTTGAACTGAAAAGGGAGCTGAAAGAACTGAATATGCACATAGCTGCATATAGAAGCCACCTCAGTGCAGCTAGACATAAACTTGAAACCATTCAGTTTGACTTGAGGAATCGCAGTTTGGATCAGCAGTTGATTGATCAGGAAAGGATCACCTTGACTGAAATTGAGAAATGAAGCAACATAGAGGAACAAATTCTGCACCAAAAATCAAGAGCACAGTGGATCACATGTGGAGATTCAAACTCAAAATACTTCCATGCACAATTGAAGCAAAGGACAAACATGAACACAATTGGTTCCATATACACAGATTCAGGTGAGAGGCCGTTTGATCCAGAGCTAGTAAAAGCAGAATTCCTGGGCAACTTCAGGAAGATATTGGGGGGGGGGGGGGGGCGGGGGGAAACATGTCTGTCAATGTCCAAACACATCCATAATCCAACAAGGGCCATGTATCAGCATACAACAGAAGCAGTCACTCATCAGGCCAATTACAAAGGATGAAATCTTTCAGGCAATAAGTGATATGCCACTTGACAAAACCCCAGGAGTAGATGGCTTCCCAGTTGAGTTCTTCACTAGACATTGGAATACAGTAGCAGATGATGTCTGCAATGCAGTACAAGAATTTTTTATAACAGGCAGAATGCATAAAGGAATAAGCAGTACAACAATTTCCTTGATTCTAAAAATACAGAATCCTACTGCTGTCAACGATTACAGACTAATTGCTTGTTGCACAACACTGTATAAAATAATCACCAAAATATTCACAGCAAGAATCAAAACAGTCATTGGTGGTTTGGTAAGCAATTCCCAATCAGCTTTTATTGAGGGCGGGAGCATAACGGGCAACATTCTCTTTACACAAGAATTATTTAAAGGCTACAACAGGAAAGGTGTCTCCCCTCGCTGTGTATTAAAAGTTGACATGCGGAAGGCTTATGATATAGTCGAATGGTGCTTCATTGAGAGATTGTTGCTGGATATGGGTTTCCCTCTCAAATTTACAAAGTGGATAATGGAATGCATCTCGGCGGTCACATATTCACTAAATCTCAACAGTGGATTGACAATACCATTTAAAGGACAAAGAGGCATACGGCAAGGTGACCCAATGTCCCCGTACCTCTTTGTTATTGTCATGGAATATTTGAACAGGGAACTCAAGGATATGACGGCAAGGAAGGATTTCAAATTTCATCCTAGATGTAAGAAGTTAGGAGTGGCACATATCTGCTTTGCGGATGAACTTTTACTATTCTGCAAGGCCGATACCAAATCTGTAAGACTTATAAAACGGACGCTCCAAAACTTTGAGGAAGCTTCAGGACTACAAGCAAATGCAGATAAAAGTGCGGTCTATATAGCAGGAGTCTCACACTGGACAAAAGAGGAAATCTTGCACGATCTGGAATTCCCTGAAGGGTCCCTACCTTTCAAATACCTGGGGGTCCCCATGGACTCCAAAAAATTAACAATTGCTCAATATTGGCCAATAGTGGAGAAAATAACACAGAAGATCAATTGCTGGACATCAAGACTTCTATCTTATGCGGGTAGGCTCCAGTTAATCAAATCCGTATTATTTGGTATGCAATCATATTGGACACAAATCTTCCTACTACCGAAAAAGGTAATGAAGATGATTGAAGCAATATGCAGATCATTTCTATGGACTGGAGCAGCAACTGTGTCCAAAAAGGCACTAGTCGCTTGGGAAACTATATGTCTACCATATAGTGCTGGGGGACTAAACGTTTTGAACTTATCAATCTGGAACAAGGCTGCGGTAGCAAAGCATCTGTGGGCAGTAGCAATGAAAAAGGACAGCCTATGGATTAAATGGATGCACACATACTACATTAAGAACAAGGATGTAGAGGATGTTCCTACTCCTAAATCAGCGGCCTGGACTGTGAGGAAGATTTTTGAGACCAGATCATTGATAACAAACACACAGGGTGTACAGGGGGACCTGAAATGTACACTGATCCAACTACAGAGTGGTGGAAAATTCAACATCAATAAACTCTACAAACTCCAACTCCCTCTCTTCCCCAGAGTACAATGGAAAAGCATAGTATTGCAGCCTAAACTACATCCACGTTTCAAATTTGTAGTCTGGCTAGCTTTATGTGGAAGAATGGCAACAGTGGAGCGTCTAGTGCATCTTGGAATACAGATTCCGCAACAATGTGTATTCTGCAAGCAAGCAAACGAATCTTTTGACCATCTGTTTTTTACCTGCCCGACATCAAGGGAAGTATGGAATAGATTACTCATATGGTTGGGATACCAGAGAACCATCCTTGATTGAAACAATGAAGTAGAATGGATAAGCAACATTGCAAAAAGGAGAAACGGACTAGCGGAAATAACCACCAGTGTGTTCGGAATGTTAGTCTACTGTCTCTGGCGAGAAAGGAACAAAATTAGATTCCAGGGCGGCGCTATAGTTATAAATGACACATGCAAAGAGATAGCTATTCATATGCATATGCAGGGAACATCTCTTAAACACTAGAAGAACTTTCTGCAAAGAATGGATCAATTCCCCTAGAATCTATGCTCTTCTTTAAAATGAATGTATCTATAGCATAGGAGAGTGATAATGTATCGAAATGAGTGGAAAGTAGCTAGTCAGCGGCTGCTGGATAAACTTTTATTTTTTCTTATCTATGAATGAAATGGAAATTAATTCTAAAAAAAAGTCCTAAATATTATGAAACTAACCGAAGTTACAAATTTGTCAATTATAAAAATTATTCTTTAAAGATAAAAGGCGAATAATATTTACTATTTTCTGGCCATGTAATGTAATAGAAATATATTATATATTTGTTTTTAGCTAAGAGAAATAATTTGATATATGTTTTTTTTTTCGATTCACACCCTCGTCCTCTCTTTCCTTTATCGAAACATTGTTAATAAAACTCCTAAGTAAAAGGATTGAAAATAATGGACTATAACCTAAAAAATATATAAATACTTAACGAAACATTGGCATAAAATATTTATAGAAGTATAACCGGTTAATGTTTAAAAAAGACAGATTTCTATAGCTAAAAGGATTCTAAAGTGCTGATATGTTTTCTAATACTCCTATGACATTAGGAATTGGAAGTGTTCCATCCAAAGATTTTTACGTGTTAACGAAACGTACAATTTTGCTAGTATACTGTTTATGGCGAGAAAGAAACAAGATTAGGTTTCAAGGCGGAAGAATCGGTATAAATGATATATGCAAAGAGATAGCAGTTCACATACATATACAAGGGACCTCTTTAAAACACTGGAAGGATGCTTTGTGAAGGCTATCACTATCCTTAGAATTTGATGTATATATAGATTACGGTAGTGAATTCATATAGACTAATTGAGAGCGGTAGCTGGTCAGCAGCTATCTTATTTCTGTAATGTTTTGATCTTTGATGAAATGAAGTTTTAAATTCAAAAAAAAGGGTACAATTTTTTTTTACAGATATGTTATATTACATAGCTTAAATACGGAAGGATTTGGTACACAATCTTTAATTGATTTTGAAGTTCTACATTTTAGTCAATAAGTTAAACTATCATTCCTAAATATTAAAAAATAATTAAATTACTATTTTATCCAATATAAATTTAATTTTTTAAAAATAAAAAAGACAAATGATATTTGGTTAAGAATTTTTATGTTTTTAATATATTATAAGTATATATATAATCTTGTTAATGAAAAAAACAATTGCCTGTTTGCTTTGGTTGAATGGAAGAATAGTGTGTACCTCCCCTCCACCACACCCGTCCCCTACTTTTAGCATTAAAGATTAGTTTTAATATCGCCAACTTCTGCCACCTAAGAGTAATGTGGTTCTTTACTTTATATAAAGTAATTTTCCTCAAAGGAGACAAAAATTTGTAAATATGTCTCCTATTCTCGATGAAAGGAAAATAATGGTGGAAAGAGAAGATGAAAATGACCTTAATATAATTTGAAGAGGAGATGCTTTATTCTACTCCTTACATATTTTGTCATAGAAAAACAATAAATATATGTGCGTGGCTGTGAAAATCCGGAAATAATATAAAATGACAATGATATGTGGTAACGTGCACTTTTCAAAGGTGTGCCACTATTAGGTTCACTTGCTGTGCCATGCTTTAATAATTTCAGCTGACTTTCACTTGGTGGTTTTGAAAGGATGCTTACCTTTTATCATAATCTTGGGTGGGAGAAGGCAAAAAATAAATAATTAAGTACTCTATTTTTTAAACAATAAATTTTATTGTTTTGTTTTGTTTTATCTTGTCTTGTTTTTGTTTTTGTTTTTGTTTTTGTTTTTATTTTTATTTTAATGCACCTTTTCATTTTATACTATGCGCCGAGGGTCGAATGGAAACAGCCTCTCTATCCTTTCGGGTAGGATAAGGCTCGTCTACATATTACCCCCCCAGACCCCACCTGGTGGGAATATACTGGGTAGTTGTTGTTGTTGTTGTTGCAGCTTTTCATTCTATCCTATGCGCCGAGGGTCGAATGGAAACAGCCTCTCTACCCTTTCGGGTAGGGGTAAGACTCGTCTACATATTACCCTTCCCAGACCCCACCTGGTGGGAATATACTGGGTAGTTATTGTTGTTGTTGTTGTTGTATTTTTTAAAATATTTTTAAATATTAAATATTATGACCCGTAATTTTTTGTGTAATTTTTAAATATATAAATCTTATTTCTTAAAAATTCTACCGGATTCACATCGAAAATTGTGTACTTTAGTTCTAGTACTCTAATAGCCTAATTGGCCAAGCTTCCGTTAGGCTAAAAATGCTTTTTTTGGTTAATTTTTTTTTTTTCAAAGTTAAAGTATTTAATCAAGCTTTTAGAAGGGAAAAATTATTTTTAAATAGAAGCAAAAACACTTTTAGAGAAACAACAAAAAGAATAAGTTTTTCCCGAAAAGCACTACACTTAGAAGCACTTCATAAGAGTCAAAAATTAATCGCTGCTCAAAAGTACTTTTTAAATTAATTAATCAAACACAAATTATTTTTTGAGAAAATTTGGAGAAAAAATACTTTTCAAAATAAAATGATCTTATAGCCTGTTTGGCCAAGCTTTATTTTTTTGGTCAAAAGTGTTTTTTTTTTGTTGCTAAAAGCACTTTTAGCCAAAAATTAAGGTGTTCGGCCAAGCTTTTGAAAGGAAAAAAATACTTTTGAGGAGAAACATAATCAGTTTTGAAAAAGCAGAAAAAAGTAAATTCTCTCCAAAAGCACATTTTTCTAACACATTTATCCTAATAATTAACCAACCTTAAAACCCTTTTAGTAAGTCAACCATTTAAATTTTCCTAAGAATCAGTCCAAATAAAATGAGAACTTGCCTTGGTAACCAAAGTACTTTCAGGATTCAGCCAATTAACTGTTTTGTTAAAGTAGAAAGTTACAGAAACTAATTACAGTGCTCTATATTGAACCAATTCCAGCAAAAGGAAAAATGCACCCGAAAGCAAAAATGCCTAAAGTGGGATTCTTAGGAAGTGGCTTTTCTTACAATTTCATACAACTTTATAAATTCATACAACTCATTATATATTATACAATTTATCTACAACTTTCACATATTATTTTTATCAATTTAAATACAACTACAATAACTTACAACTTAAATATAATTGTTTTACAAAATTTATACAATATGTCTATTATATATTTTGTATCTGATTTATATATAGTAAAAAATAAATTTCATACAACTCTTATATATTATACAACTTATTTATAATTTTCGTATATTATTTCTACTCAGCTATATACAACTACAATATAATACCACTAAGATATAATTTTTATACAGTAGTTAAATAAATACATAAAAATAAATAAGAATACAATTTCTTTTACAATTTCTGCAATATAATGTATGTCATGTCTTCTTATTCTTCGCGTTTCAGTATGAAATTCAGCCAAAATCAAATCTAATCTTCACCAAAATCCCTCAAAATTGAGATATAAACTCCAAACCATATTCTCAATTATTTGCAACAACACCCAATCCAAAGAAATAATAATTTTTTAAAACTCAAATTCGAATTCAAAGCTTCAAAAGTTTAATGGCTGTCAATAGTGAAATTGATGCTCTCTTTTTCTTTGCTTTATATTACTAAAATTTGGGATTGAGAGAGACGTAGAGAGAATTCTCAATTCTTTGCAGTGACATCCAATCCAAACAAATGTCTTTTAAATGCCAAAATTCGAATTCAAAGTTTTCAAAGCTTTTTAATGGTTTTTAATGGTCGAGGGGTTACAGATTTCGCTAGTTTTAGAAGAGGAAATAGTGGATAATTGAAAAGGGAATTGTGGGGTGTAGTTTGATACGTGGGTGAGGGGGTGTAATTTGGAGATAGAAACTTGGGGGGGGGGGGGGGGGGGATATACGGTAGAGTTAAATTAGAAGACTGATTAATACCACTAAAACCCCTAAAATGTACATAAATAATAATTGAATATATAAAAACAATAAATTAAAAGTTAAGTATGAAAAGTAATACAATTTACTATATGACATATGAATATAAAAATCTCTACTAATAATTACCACAAATATTTTTCACAAGGAAAAAGAGAGAAACCTATTGTGGATGCATTGATTAATACACCTTCAAACTTTTTATACGAAAGATTCCTACATAGCTCTGTTGTAGTCATTCCATAATCCACAATTCGTATTAAATACTTGTATTGTTGTTGAAAAAATGGATTGAATCTCATAATTCTTGGTTATTATAAAAAGAAGTTCTACTCAAATGTCCAGCTTACTATGATATAAATTAGGTCAACTCTAATAATCTACAACAAGCAATCGTTTTCTCGTCAGCAACTGCAAAACTTATCCTCTCTTGGTGGGCCCTATTCCTGACCAACCACATCAAAGCTTTTGCCCTTTTGGCCCCACACACACACCTACATTTTTTTCTTGATTTCCATTAATTGAAAGGAAAAAAATTACTAATAATTCTCTTATTACACATTATTTGTTCTATCTATATATGCTTCTAAATTACTTTACATATTTTCGGCCAAATATAGAGAGAACTACCTAAAGCTACCATGTATTTTTATTTAGATATTTCTAATTAAGTATTATCTATTAAAACACCTAAATTATGGTTAAAATTGCAAATTGAACAATTAATTGATAGCCTCTAACTAAATAAAGCATGTGATATTTACACGCGACTGATATGGAAAATCACCCAATAAAAGGTGACATGAGGGTAATCCCGTTTTACTTTTAAAATATATTTTCAATATACTTTAGGTGTTTAATAGGTACAGACTCAGTTGATGTGTTTATAAAAATATACGTGAAGTATAGACTTAATTGATGTGTCAAAATACAAAATGTGTCATTTATGTATATGGCCTTAAAATTTAAAATAGGGGTAGTTGGAGTCTGACATGGTCATGGGCGGCCTCATTTGTCCAAGCAAATTTTCTTTTCCAAATAGCGTTGAATCACGTATTAAAGAATTCCCAGTATCTTACAAAAATGAAACTTCTTAGGTCAAAACTAAAATACTCATTTTTTTCTCTTTTAAAAGTAGTATTCATATTTTTTAAATAACAACAACCCAGTATAATCCCACTTAGTGGGGTTTGGGGAGGGTAGTGTGTACGCAGACCTTACCCCTATCCTTGGGTAGAGAGGTTGTTTCCAAATAGACCCCCGACATCCTTCCCTCCAAGAACTTCCCACCTTGCTCTTGGGGAGATTCGAACTCACAACCTCTCGGTTGGAAGTGGGGGTTGTTTAGATAATTATTTACGCTATTTCTGCTGGAGTTACTAATGCTCTTTTGTTTTTGTTTTTGTTTTTGTTTTTGTTGTTCCTTTCCTTCACTGAGCCGAGGGTCGATTGGAAACAGTCTCTCTGCCCTTTCGGGTAGGGGTAAGGCTCGTCTACATATTACCCTCCCCAGACCCCACTTTGTGGGACTATACTGGGTAGTTGTTGTTGTTTAAATATTTTATACTTATAAAAGAGATGCAACTTTTAGTATTATATTTTTATGAAATCTCTATTAAGAAAAACCATTAATGTTTGAATTCACGCAATAGAATTTGTTTCTTTGCTTTTTTCAAATTACCTTCTGTTGGAGGAAAGTGAGAAATATAGGAAAGTGAGAGGTTACAACTTGTAGGAGGTTGGATTTTAGCAAATTTTTGCAGTTAATACTCTGAAAATCGAATTGAGGTCTGGGACGTAGAGAGGAAGTGTCTGTGTAAAGGTAATGACTTTGACAAGGAAATCACCATTGTAGCACTCATAAATAGAACGTGCATGACTCAAACTAGGTAAGACTCTCTGTACAGATTTTCTATATAGATTCTTAATAAGCATTCTTTATGGAGGAGTTATTATAAAGCCAAAGTTCTTAATAGGATTCAACCTAAAGAGCTCTAGAGTAAAAATTCTTGATAGGATGTAGAAATAGAGGAAGAAATGGATGAAGATATTTTATTTGCTGCACTTTTATTTTGATATCTAAGAGTTGTTTTTAATCAATTCGGTTAAAGGTCTACAACTTCAACTGCATTAATGGTAATAGAAGTTTCTTTGTGCAGAAGGTTCCAACGTGTGACAGGAACATGAATATTATGCCTATATTTGGGATGTGTGTTTAAGGATTAAGGGAGGAGTTGGATGATATGTTAGTTCCAAGGGTATGTTTGAGCCAAAAATAAAATATTAAGGGTATTTTGACCAAAAGGTTAACGGAAGATATTTTTGATCCAAATGCACGTTAGGAGTATATTTGGCCCGGACCATCTTTTCCAGCCAGATAGCGAGCGATCACTCAGCAATAAACACTAACTGAAAACGGCCGGGAATGAGTACCTATCCCTTACGGGAATCGAGTGACCCAACTTGATGGCAAGGTCGATCATTTGGACAGACAAGTGTAGACTATGGCAGAAAGGCAGGGGAATCCATTCTTTTTTCTTTGTAGTTGACTTGTTTTCTTTCGAGGTGGATTTACAGAGAATCTAGGAGGAAAAATGAAAAATGTAGTATTTTGATGGAAAACAAGGAAAGAGAATTAATATATAAATTTTCTTTCTCAAAATTCAATTTGTGGATTCAAGAAGAAAATGAATTTTGTTTCCTTTACTTACTTTTCTATTTTCTAGCAGAAGGACAAAAAAAACTCTGGATTAGATAATGAAATAACAGGAATAGGTTCGAAACTTAACTGTCAGGCGGACCTCAAAACTCCTGATATACTTCAGCCTTTGCAAGACTCAAATCAGACAACAGCTCTAATGGTAATTTTAAATGGCATCTAACAGTACCATCTCTTGTTTCTCCTAACCATTGGATCAAGGGTCCAAAGCTGGTACGAGACAGGAAAGCCAGTAGTAAAATTCACATAAACTCAGATGCATTTTCGACATTTGAAAAGGCTGAGGGATACTGCCCCCAGAAGAGAGAGGCATTATACTGCTAACAAAGGCCTTCCCATACAACCAGTACAAATAGCCCACGAGCATGACTCTGTCTCCCTTAATTGTCATTAACCAAATTAGCAGAATAAGGTACTTATCAAATGGCGAAATCAACTACGGATACAGTTAGAACTAAAACATACTGCATACTGTGCAACAAAATATCAAATCCTGCTTTAACCTAACAAATTCAGTCCTTAGAGGTAGCTACACTGCCTCCAAGTCTAGGAGCATCTTTGTCCTGTCACCAACAACTAGCTCTGCACTAAAACGTTCTTGATTTTCATGGTTTCCAGCATTGAATAATGTTTAACGCTCCTGAGTTTAAGCACTGCCTCCATATTCCTAATCTCTGGGACATCTTCTTTTATCAATTTTGCTGCACTGGATTCACCCCTGCTGATGCTAACTCTTCTAACTCTTGCAATGCTGCCAGAGCAACTGCTGGCGATTCAGCATTTACACATGGCTTCAGCGCTTCCGCTGCTTCCTTGATTCTTGATTGCTGCCAATGTTTTCAAAATGGATTATATCGACACAATGGTACAAGAGTAGATTAAATTAAAATACTACTTGTCTGACAGAGACTTACCATGCATTCAAGTTTGCCCTTTAGTTCTTCATAGGCCACCACCAACTTGGGGTCCGAAGCAGCGGATGTCACATTCTAGGAAACAGGATATTTGCAAGGATTAAATTGGGAATAACTCAAATATGTGAAAATAGTTGCACAAAACTCCAATATCATTGCCATTTTCCATCCCAAGACAAAGAAAGAATAACAAAGTTGAAAGAAAACCTTTCGTATACAGAGGCAATTTCCTATTGGTTCAAGACCACAGTCTCAAACAGCAATAAATATTCCTTTTTTTAATTGGTAAGCATCATCATCTCTTCTTTGTTTATTTATTTTTCTATTTATTCAATTGTTTATTTTTGACAAGTATAAAAGCATCATCATTATATCTCAAAGATTCCAAATCAACAAATATATATTCTATTACCCAAAAAAAAAACAAATATATGTTCTGCTCGCTTCAAGTATAGAATTCATTCCATCCTTCCATCATCTCCCACTAACAAATTCAAATAAAAAAAACTTGTTTCATTTCAGCAAGAAACACTGCAATTTGATAATGGTTTTAGGCAAAAGCAAAGCAGAGACCGCGAGGTCATCTTATCTTCCCCAGGAAGACAAATAAACACAAGTTTACCACTTAAGCTTTCACATGGACAAAAACGGGAACACAGGAATAAAATGGCAAAGAGGCAGTGAGTTGCAACAGTTTCAAATACAAAACAATCAAAAGTTACACAAGCAAAAAAGATGTTGGGAGCAAAGGAAAAGAATGCATTGAAAGCTTATAACCAGAACACAAGCTAGGAAATTAAGTCATCCAGGGACGGACTTTCCACAGATAATGTATTTTCTTTGCTTCAGTTAATTTCAATTTTTTGTTGGCAAATTAGACACAACTTCCGAACACTTAAACAAGTAAACAACTTGCATTTTTTAGTATTACATCATTTGTAATACAAGAATTTCTCAGTTTTATTTTAGTTTGCTTATTTATTATTCCGCTTCAAATTATCTTAAATATTCACTACTCCAAATAAAATTATCTTATATTTACTAAATTAGAAGTAATGTTAAAATGTTATCAGAAAAAATAGGGATAACAAAATTATATTTGTGTAGGATGTACATGTAAGATTTCAAAATAAAGGGGTCTATCTGCAATTGAGTCATATTATAGGGGCACTAAGGGTAATTGACCCCAAAAATAAAACCTATATCAGTGGCAAATTTTTAACACACTATTCTCCAACCAAGGCAAGGCATCAACAAACTCACCCTCCGTGTAATGCTTTTCCTGCAGGTTTAGGGCGGAAGTTGGGTGCAATCACCTCTAAACCATAATGAGACATAAAGCAAGTAAATACACCAAAGTAGTAGTTATACCTTTCTAGGTCGACCCAGAGGTTTTCCAGAAAGCTTCCTGGGTCTCTTAACCGTAGGAGGAGCGGCTATAGCGCTGTAAGATTTTGGAGGCCGTCCACGTCGCTTTCCGAGGGGAGGTATAGACCCATTATTTGTGACGCCACCACCAACAGTATTAGGCAAGTTTTCGGTTTCAAAAGCAGCAGCAATAGGCACATCTGTCACACCGACAGTAGCAGTAGGAGGTCCACTAGATCTTGGTGGCCGTCCCCGTCGTTTAGGTGTCGATATGGCTCCACTAGGGACACCACCAGCTGGAACATTGGTCACATTGGCACCAACAGAGGGAATATTTGCGACATTGCCACCACCATTGGTGGCAGCAACAGCCGCATTCTTCCTGGGTCGACCTCGTCGTCCAGGAGTAGAATTTTTCCTGGGCCGACCTCGTCGTGCAGTACCCATAGATGATCCAGCAGCAGCATCAACTGTCGTACTCTTAGGAGGACGACCAGGTCTCCTCTTAGTACCACCGCTCTGGTCCGGTAATTTGGGTTCTGCCGGTTTAACGACAGTGGATCCATCCTTACGGGGACGACCTGGTCGTCTCTTCGTCGTGCTCTCTTCAGCTCCCAGTGCCGGAGCTAGCCCAACAGCAGGATTGTGAACTCCAACCGGCCCATCAGCTAGCCCAAGAGAAACAAATACGGATTCGGCACCAAGGCCCGCATAATTTTGGGCTTCAGGAGCAGCATAGGCCTGCGTCGGTGGCTGGGTCTGGAACTGTTGCTGAGGTTGGAGTAATGGGTCGGGCTGGAACTGTTGTTGAGGTAAGTACTGGGGCTGTTGTTGGATGAACTGAGGCTGGGTTTGGAATTGAGGCTGAAACTGGGTTGCTTGCTGCTGGTGGGCTTGAAGCTGGGCTTGAAGTTGGGCTTGAAGCTGAGCTTGAAATTGATCTTGAAACTGGACTTGAGCTTGGACTTGAGGTTGGGCCTCAGGCTTGAGCTTAGGAGGACGACCAGGTTTCCTTTTAGTAAGAGAAGAAACATCAGCACCAACACCGTTGGAATCGACGTCGGCGGAAAGAGGAGGATGAGCAGATCCAGGTGGTCCGGCAAGCATGTAAGAGTGTTTGACCATAGCAAGGTAACCACTGTTCTTCAAACGCTTAAGATGGTGAGTCAACAAAGCCGAGTGATTCAGTGGAAGATTTGTGTAGACTCGGTCTATATACTTGGCTATGGCTATTCGGCTTGACCCATCCCTCTCCTTTAACGCCGTTATCGCCGCCGTTATCATCTGTCACAGTTGAAAAAAATAAATCAATCCTTTAGTCAAAAAAGAAAGCAAAAAAAAATCCACAAAACAAGAGCAGCGTACCTCAGCATAAGGCGGGGGGGTAGGCGAAAAGGAAGGGGGAGGGGGAAGGGGTTGAGGAGAGGTAGGGGTAGGAGCATGGTTTACAACTTGAGCTGAGTAAAACGTCGGTGGTTCGGTGGTCGTCGGTAGATCCATGGATGGGTCCATAAGGGCATGTATGTAATTTACAAATAAAGCTTTGTGAAGATACAGAAATGGTGAAATTGAGAGGAGAAATCCAAGAAAAGAAAGTGGGTGTATAGTATAGAGAGAGAAAATAATAAGAAAAATAAAAGGGTTAAATGGGTATTTGGGGAAGGAAGAGATTTAGATTGGACCGTTGGAGGAGCGGATGCGTACAATCACAGCCAAAAACCTAAAGGGGGTAAGATCGGATTTAAGATTGACAATTTTTGCGGATTTAAGTTTTTAATAAAGCAATTGTGTGACCTGTGTCCTTATCTGCCCCCCTTTTTTAATTATGTTTGCATCTGTTATTTTCTGTATTTTCGTTTGCACCCCTCCTGACTTTTTATTGCCTTTTTGGACCACTAACTCAATTTTTCTCTTTATTTTCTTTCAAATAGTGAGCGTTTTATTAGACATAAGAATTGAAAATTTTAAAAAATAGTATTTAAAAATTAGAGTTGTGTTTGAATATATATATAATTTGGGTTGTTTTAAAATTGTTTTGAGTGATCTGTGTGAAAAGTTTGAAAACTAGTTTTTTGAATTTTTGAAAAATTTTAAAATTTATCGCCACACTAATTTTGAAAAAAAAGGTGATGAAAAAATTTCTTAGTTAAATTTGAAATCTACTTTTTTTTCTTCTACCGACGGAATTTCAAAAAGTTTCTAAAAAAGAAATGCGTAGGCAAGTGGAGTGTCATGAAGGAAAATGAATGTAGGCTTTACTAATGGAAATTTACACACGCTTTCGAGTTATGAGTGTAATGACAACATTTATTAATGTGTTTCTCACTTTCTCTTGGATTGCGAAAATGTATTATTACCGTCTAATCAAAGTTATCTAATGCTTTTAACTTTGAATATATTTATAGTACAATTTTGACTTTGACACCCTAATGGTGCTGAGATGAGCAAAAAGGGAGGGTTTAGGAAGAGGAGGAAGAAGAATAACAAGCCAGTATAATTTTATTTAGTGGGGTCTGAGGAGGATAGTATATATGCAGATTCTATCCCTGCCCTGGGGTAGAGAGACTGTTTTCAAATAGACCCCTGGCATTCTTCCCTCCAAGAACTACCCACATTGTTCTTGGGGAGACTCGAACTCATAATTTTTCGATTGGAAGTGAGGGTTACTTACCATCAGAGCAACCCCTCTTGAAAGAGGAGGAAGAAGAAGAGGAATAAAAAGAGAAAAATGAACTTGCCAAAAAGGACAGAGATGATGGAGAATTATAGGATTCACACGTTGCACTTGTACTATGTATTATACTTGGGAAATAATTTTATTTATTACAATTCTTTAAGTATGTGTTTGAAAAATAATTTGATATTATAGTTGAAGAAATGGTCTAGAAGTTGATTGTATTTGGAAAATTGCAAGTGAAAGTTAAATATTTCTTGGAAGAAAAAAAAATCCACTTGAAAATTGAAATGCACCTCTAAGCAAGTATTTCAACTCGAAATAATTACCGTAATTCAATTGAAGTTCCTATTATGTCCTAAAACTTATCAAACAAATTTCAAGTTGCAAAAAGTGCAAATGGGGTCTACACATTTCAAAATATCACATTTGACATCTGTAAATAATTACTCCATTTTTAGGTAAATTTTCTTTTAACATAAAATAAAATTAAAGAATCATGTGTTGCATGACTGCATCAACAACTTGTTTGGATGGGTGTTACCTATTATATTTTATTGTATTATTATTTTAAATATAATATTTATATTGCTTGTTACTTAAATTTTATTATATCGTATCGTTAAATTCATTGTTACGTAACGATGAGAAATATCATCATATGTAACGATCGATTTAGTGGTCGCATCGTTATTCTACCTTGCTCTTTATTATATTAAATAATTTTATTTTAGCCTTTATATAACGTTGATTTGGTGTGGTCGACCGATTTGTATTCTATATCCTGCAATACTTTTTTTCTGTAGTATTGCCAGTCTTTTACTTCATATTATTAATGCGAACATAATATAACAATGACAAACGATATAATTAATCCAAATATTCTATCTATTAAAATAATATAACGGTACAATATAACAAAATATAATACTAAAATAAGATGTTGCTGTAACACTTTAACATAAATTACAAAAAGAAAAAATTGTTAGAGGAGCGCGAAAGGTTAGACACGTGCGAAACTGTGATTGTTCCAAGTTCCAACATTTGCTAACTCTATTGGCCCTTTATTATTTTTGAGAATATCACATCTCTCGAATTCTATCATAAACAATGTACTATTTGTTAAAGCTCACATTTCCGTGGGAAGGAAGATGAAGAAAATGCTTTACCGGGAATTAGCAACTATCCGAGAAGAAACAAAATTTAACACCTGTTTTCAAGTATATATTTCTTAATTAAAGTAGGAATGGTTGTTATTAGGAGTAGTTCTTATTCCGAAATTATTTTGCAAACAAATGCAAATATTTTTTTGTTATTTTTGCATGTTTACTGGATCCATGACCTTTATCCGTAGTTTTGAAGACGCATTTACAATCTCATGTGGGTGACAAACAGTAAATTTTCAAGTACATAATTAATCTTCAAATTAGCCCATGTTGGTCATGTGAAACTTAGTTCAATGGACAGATTATTAGGTGTGTATGAACAAAATTTCATGTGCAAAATAGAAAGAAAAAAAATCGTACCTATAAGGAGTTGTACACTCTTAATGGTGCAAGACTTATTAGGAAACCGTGCGAGCTTGGCAAAAAATCGTACCTATAAGGAGCTTAATGATACAGTTCTAACACATCAATTATTATTAACCAAAAATATTAATTAACAATAATTTAAACTGAACAAATATGAAGTATGGAAATTTTATAAAAGTTTAAAACACTAATATGCCCAAAAGATTTGGTATCACAATCCACGAACTTCTAAGAGTTTCTACAAATACTAGTTTAGATGAAATACATTTGTTCCGGAAATACAGGAAAACGAAAAAAAACTAGGATATAAGGAAGGGGACTCTAGGGTCTGCAATACCGGTAGATCTACCTTGAGTCTCCTGTGGACTGAAGGTAGCAACCCAAACTCTGATCAGTACGGTCCAGTACGGGGATCTGTACAGAAAGTGTAGAGTGCAGTATCAGTACAACCGACCTCATTTACTCGTAATTGTCGAGCCTTGCCTCGGCAAATTAGTGACGAATTTAGGACACGACAAATAATATAAAGTTGTGCAGTTAAATCATATACGAGAAAATTACACTAACAAAAATTTAACGAAAAATAGCGGGAAGGGGGAAAACATACTGAGGGGACTAGCAATATTCTGAAATAGTAAAGAACATAAATATAGTAAATATCATACATTGAACCAATAAAAGTAATAACACAACAATCACATGCATGGCATCACCATTCGTTCTTTTACTCTCATCCTTATCATAAGAAATAACAGAAATAGCACAACATCACCCTTTGTGCATTATCAATATCAGTATACGGCACGGCATCACCCTTCGTCTACTAAACTCATAGAATATGGTACGCCATCACCCTTTGTGCTTCTATACTCACTCACAAAATATTGCAGGGCATCGGCCTGTCTTGTTTTACACTCTTACTCACCCAAACAATAGAAATAATAATAACCCAACAAGGGAATCATCAATAAACAACCTCGTTTCAAAATTTAACTTCATGATGTAAATCTCAACTTGAGTCAATACTCAACAAATATCTAATACCAGGAAAAAATAATAAGACTTCTTTGACATGAAGAATAACCAGTTTAAGCATGAACAATACGTATAAAGAAACACAATAGTCACAATAAAAAGATTTATTCGCATGCTATGACCCGAAAACAACGTATAGATACTCGTCACCTCACTCATACATCGTACTCAACAACTAAAAAAGTAACAAGTAAGGCATCGGTGCCTAATCCATCAAGTTAAGTTTACTCACAACACTTATCTCGATTCCACGATCAAACTCAATCTCAAATAGCATTTTTCATTTAGATTCTACATCCAGTCCACCCGTATTTAATCATAATTAAATTTATAACATTAATTATTAATAAATAAATCAATTACAATACACAATTGTAGATTTCTTAACATCTTTTTCAAAAAGTCAAAAATTGACTCTGAGCCCGCTTGGTCAAAATTCGATGTTCGAACCAAAATTCATTCACCTAGAGGCCAAATATGTAATTAGTTTTAGAATCCAACCTCAAATCGAGGTCTAAATTCCAATTATACAAAGTCCCTAATTCTACCTAGATCCCCAATTTCTACCATAAAAACTCTGAATTTTTAGGTTGAAACTTGATGAAAAATAATGGATAATTGAAAAAAAGTTATTTAGAACCACTTACCAACACTATGAGGAAGAACTTGTCTCTTGAAAAATTGCCTCTAAGCCTCTTTGGTTTTAAAAATATGAAATTATGGAAGACTCCCATTTTTTATTAGTTTTAAAACACTGGTCGCGTTCGCGAGAGGTCTGTCGCGTTTGCGAAGCTGCAGTCCTTATGACATTCACGTTCATGAGACACCCTACGCGTTCACGAAGGTATATACCCCTAACCTTCACGTTCGCCAGCCACTTGTCGCGTTCGCGTAAAGTATCCTTCCCCTCTCCCAATTCCCATTCTTTGCATTCACGATTGCCTGGACGCGTTCGCGAAGAGTAATGCCCCCAAAAAAGCTTCGTGTTCGCATAGAAGGATTACTCTCTCAGACAAATTTTACTCTTTGCGATCGTGGTAATTTCTTCGCGAACACGATGCACAAAATACTTTGCACCTGCAACAATAAAACAACATAAATTCATAAGTCCAAAGCATCTTAAAGCCTATCTGAAACTCACCCGAGTCCTCGGAGTTCCAAACCAAACATGCACACAAGTCTAAAAACATGATACAAACTTGCTCTTGTGATCAAATCGCTAAAATAACATCTAAAACTACGGATTTTAGCATCAAAATTAATGAATTCTCAAAAAAAATTAAAGTTTGTGTTTTCACAACCGAAGATCCGAATTACGTCATATAAACTTCGTTTCTTACCAAATTCCACAAACATGACTTAAATACATATTAAACTTGTATAGGACTCCGGAACAAAAATACGGATCCAATATCAACAAGATCAAACACTATTTAATTTCTAAAAATCATTATATTTTTAGTTTAATAATTTTCTTCAAAAATTCATTTCTCGGACTATTGATCACGGAATTAGGTTCCGAGGATACGTCCAAGTCCCATATTTTACTACGGACCCTCCGAGACCGTCAAGATACAAATTCGGGTTGTTTACTTAAAATATTGACTGAAGTCAACTTAAAATAATTTTAAAGGCAAAACTTAATGTTATCTCAAATTTTCACATAAAAACTTTTCGAAAATGTGCCCGTTTTTCGCACCCAAATCGAGAAGAAAGAAAAATAAAGTTTTGAAGACCTCCAAATTTTGAAGTAGATTCTAAAACATGAGATAACATTTTGGGTCATTACAATATCTTTTGGGTAATTTTGCTCCAACTATTATAACAATGCCGTATTTATTTGGATGTCCGGATTCTTCACTTATATGTGTTTTCCAAGATACCTTAATACTGTTAAAATCAAGTTACAAAGAAGATGAATGGAAATGTTGGATTAAAGAAAAGGGTGAAAAGATAGAGGGATGGCTGAGAGAACTTTTGCTCAATTCTTACTTCTTCATCTATTATTATTATTATTATTATTTTTATTTTTTTTTTATTATTATTATTATTATTATTATTATTCGATGTTTAGTATTACTATTTTTTTCGGTCCAAAATAAGTGAATTTTTGGCCTTTTTTGTGTGATCCAAAATAAGTAATTTTTTCAGATTTCAAGAATGAATTAATTATATTTCATACAATATCCTTGGAGTAAATAGTGTTGGAATATGTGTTAGGAGTGTTTATGTGAGATAGTAAAGATTAATATGATCAATTACATTGTTAATTAATACTAAAATGTTGATTTCTTAATCAATGTGAAAATATTTAAAAATTACTTATTTTAGACTGTAAAGAATATTAATTTTGAAATTTTGATTAATTCAGATTGATAGCACTTTTTATACATGATTTTTTATACCCAACGCTTGAACTGAAAATCTCTAAATAATATTGAAAAGGAGTACAACATTTACTTCACCATTACTCTTAGTGATACTCCATTTATTGCTAGCTGAAGTTAGTACTTTGTATTAACAGCTGGAGGGGTTTAACGGTCATGGGAACTTATTTTAAAGTTTAAACATGTAGGGTGTGGTTGGTATAACGGAAAATATTTTTTGAAGAAAATATTCAGAAAATAAGTAGTAATTTTATGTATTTTTAGATATTTGATACGAAAATTAAGGAAAATGATTTCTTAAGAGTATTTATAAATAATTTAGATATAATAAATATGAAGCCATAAACTTTTAGACCAATAACCTTCGGGACCTACAAATTTCATAAACTTTCGAACCGCTAAACTTTCAAAATTGTCAAATTTCGAACGCGTAAACTTTATAATTTCTAAGCCCGTAAACTTCCAAACACATAAACCTCCGAACTCATAATTTTGAAACTTGTAAAAATTTAAGCCTTTAAAACGACAAAATAATAAAATTAAACTGAAAAATATATTTTAAATTTTTTTTCGAGGGGTGGGGTTAGGGGAAGGGGTGGGGTGGGTGGCGGGACTAGGGGCAGTAAAACGGATAAAACAGAAATTTAAATTTAAAAAAAAAATTATGCAGGGGGTGGGGTGCAGAAAAATAAAAAAAACTTAAAATAAAAAAAATTTAAGGTAAAAAGATAAATTTTGGGGGTAGTAGGGTGGGTGGTAATGTAAAACCTAAAATCTGAAGAAAAAAAAAAGATTTGTAGAGTGGATGGGTTGGGTTGGTGAGGGTTGTGAAGGTTGAGAAGGAGCTTTGAAAAATATTTTCCTTTCTCTTGGTAAGAAAAATATTTTCCTCCAATTGGAAGAATGAATTGACAAGAAAATTGAAAAATATTTTCCAGAAAATATTTTCCTTCATACCAAACACACTCATAATCTCTTAGTGAAATGACGTTCGTCCTTTTTACCATTTAAAAATAGTCTTCACACCGGACAAAATAGTCTTTCTGTTTTTAATGTACAACCTAATATTTAGGAATATTATTAAATTATTTCTTTAGTATTTAGAAATATTCATAATTCTTTTTTTAATATTTAGGATTACAAAATCAATTAAAATTTATTGATTAACTTTTTCCATATTCGAACTATGTACAAACTTATATAATTAAGAAGTTGAAACCGAGTAAGATATTAGTTTATAATTTCTTTCCTTTTAGAATTTATTACTTCAACACCAAATAATTAGTCAATAGTAATAATTTAAATACTAAAACACGCTTTTGACTTAAATATTCTCTTACCAAATAGTAGAACTTTTCATTCTTCTTCGTATTATGTACATCTATACTTATATTTACATTAATATTTTATATATTTATATAATGTATTAAAGTCACGTAGCTCCTTAACCAAAATGTTATTTGCCTTTATAAAATTTAAATACAAGTAAAATTTATTTTTACAAATTCAAAATTGCGTATATAAAAAATAAAAAAAAAAGAAGAAGAGAACAAGTGGAAAACTCCTTTTCAATTAATATATTCCTAACAAACATGAATGTCGTTGTTTTAAAACGAAAAAGAATAAAAAATTTGATATTTAATATCCCTGTTAAAGTCAAGTCAAAATTATCGTAGTTTCAAAGAGAAAAAAGAAGAAGATAAAAAATAAGCAGGAAACTGTTAACATTCCATCAATCCAATTCATTTTTTGGTAAAGCTCTTAAATTAGAAATTTAAAATTAAAATCATAAATATTTTAAAGTTTATGGGTGAATATTGAAACTGGGAAGGAAGAATAATACTTTTTGATTTTACTAGTGATGACATTATAAAACTAAAATAAGTTTATAACTGGATATATTGACATATGACTAAAAACGTTTATGCAGTAAATTTTTTCTTTTATTGAATCAGGTACACAAGATAAATATTCAGTATTTTTAAGAATATATACTTTTATTTTTAAATCAAATATAATATATCAATACAATATTTTTTTCATTAAAATAGGATATACACGCACAAAAGACTAGTAAATGCAAATGATACAATTGGTCTCATTGGACAGTGTACAAAATTTTATGCAGACAAACAGCAGGGAGAAAGTCCACAATATACATTGAGCTCAATCACAATTTCCATTGGCAACAGCACAGTCTAAGCTCACAATTTTTGAGTTTGTGAATTCATTCCACAAACATTATCCTACAACATAACGGAACAACAGATTAATTTTACAAACAGTAAATCAATTAATTGAATGCGATTCATTTCAAACTAAATGAAATTGGTTATATTAATTAAGTACTATTTGTTAGCTGTAGTGTTATGAGACAATTAATTTCTGGATAGCACCAATCCACATAATCTAAATTAACAGATATGAATTAAGCTGTAGACACATTCATTCACGCCCTCATAAGACATGAAATTAAGAAGAAAAAAATTAGTTTAGTGTTTTCTTTAAGAAAACATATTACTCGAACTCAATGTATGCACAAACAAAATTAATAAATGCATACATGAGTATTATAAAAGGTAGCATCACTTAGTATGATTAATTACTCTTATATGAATTACTTGAATTCATCACTTTACTATATTGAATTAGCTGTGGTGAATCGATTTCCGGTGAGGCAAATTGTTTAACCAAAAAAAAGTATTTCGGTCAAAATGATACTTTAGAAAAATTCGAGTTACTGATAATTAAATAATGAATAAAGAAGAATGATTTGCCAATAATGAGATAGTCAAAGAAACAAAATAAATAAGTATATTCAGATAGTATTTCGTGTCCCTGTAATTGATTTATTCTCTCCCTTTTATAGCCATTTTTAGAGATATGTGTTTTGCCTTTTCATAATAAGACCATTATAGTAACTAATGACATTAAATGCTACGTTACATAATCATTGTATTTAATACAGTTTCTCCAATGTTTTTAGTACTTAATACTTATTAAATACTGTATGTGTACTCCCTTGTACTGTCAGATTCATTCTCTTTGATTCTTAGGCTTAAATAGGTGGGGGCAGTGAATCTTTTGAATAACCGCTCGTGCCTCTTCCTTTGTCTATGCCCGTGTCTGTTGCAACTCGTGCCTCTTTGTCAGACATAACTCTTTGACCAATCTACGTCTCATGACACGTCATCTTTATATCATTTTGATATGTAAACTCAATTTTTCCAATACAGATAGTCCCCCCACTTGCTACTTATTCATCAATTGAATAATTGGGGAGTTGATTATAATAAAGCATGAATATTTGCCACCATAAATGCTATAATAAAATTAACGTTTCAATTGTCACTTTCATTTAATGTTTGTTATACGTGGCATCTTTTTACTAGTTGTGCAACTTTACAATGACTTTTAGGACTTTTTTTCGGCTTCACTAAACAGGAAGCACCAGTTATCTTTATAACATTTCCATTATTATGCCTTTTCCTTTGATGGTTGCTTCCTAGTATAAATATAATTTTCTTCTTTGTTTTTACCACATAAAGTTTTCTGAACATCTAATTCCTCAAATCTTCATTTGTTTCTTCCTCGTATTATCATGTCTTGACCAAACCCTAACCCTAGGAGAGTTGCTATAGTTGACAGTCTTCCTCTTGCCCTTAATAGAAGTAGACAACGTCATTTAGGGTCTTCATCTAGTTCTGACCCTTCATCTAGAACCAGAGGTTCACTTTCACATAGACCTTCTTCTAGAGGTAAAGAATCCTCTGAGCCTCTCCGTGAGCCTCTTGTAGAGGAGATAGTTTATGCAGAATTATCTTTTTATAATGACAGAGAATCTCTTAGAAATCAAGTATCTTCTTTAGATCGTGCTGATATTTATCCCACTTAAATAACTGAAGGTTTGATTTCTTTAGTTTGTAGAGACTGCCATTGGGATTATGGCTTTCCTATCATTATTCCCAATGTGAATCAAAGAATTACCTCCTACTTAACCGGATTTTCTTTTGTCTACACATACCCTTTTAGCTTAGGATTCACCTACTATTGATCTTGTTATTCTCGAATTTTTTCATTTCATTGATGTTTTCTTAGGTCAAATTGGTCCAACAATATGTAGGGTTGTCGTCTGCTTGAGGCATTTGACCAACACATCCGGTGTGCCTTTTACTTTTCCTCATCTAATTCATCTTTATTCTCCTAGACTCTTTCACAATGGTGTTTTTACACTCATATCCAGGAGCAAAAGAGTTCTAGTTAGTCCTGAAGATGACAAAGACCGTGGCTGGTATGCGAGGTTTATTGCTGTCTCCACTGTTAGTTTAGTGGATGATGAGAACGTTCCCTTCCCTGAGAAGAGAAATTTTGCACGTGAGTATTCTAACTTTCTCTTACCTTCTTCTTTAATTTTGTTAATTTTTCTAATTTTACTTTTCTTTTCCAGTAACTATGGGAGTTGTGGAAGATGTTCCCAATTTTTGTGATTGGGTAGGAAAACTTTTGACTACTGCTCCAATGGATGGTAGATCTTGGAAGACCCCTTTTCAAAGATTTGGTTGGAAAGTAAAAACTCATGGTAAGAGCTTTTATTTTCATTTTACATATATATTTTTCTTTTGATCTTACTTCAACCCTTCTTTCTGTCAGGATTTGCTATTCGAGGATTTACTGTCGAGGCGGTCGTGACTTCTCGTATCTCTTCGGAAAGGCCCCAAGAAATAATCTTGGGTTCTTCATAAAAAAGAAAAGCCATTGATGACCAAGATTATGAAGAAGAGGAAGATAGGGGCTCTTTGGTAATAAGGCCACAGGCTCGCAGACACATCATTTTTGATGATGAAGAGGAAGCATCCCCTCTTCGTTCCATTCCTCTTATCAAATCTATTGAGGCCCTAGTTGTAATTTCTGATGACGATATTGCTCCCCTTGCTGCTCATGACTCAGTTGAGCAACTTTTTATCAGCGTGTTTTGTAGTGAAAGCTTAGGCCCGGTTTATTATGAAGCGCCCCAAGATTCTTTTTCTACTCCCGTGTATGTGACTCCTTCTTTACCGATCTCGGCTGTTTCCGCTCCTCCCCAGGCTACTATCTTTACTAATTCTACTGTTCCTCCTTCGACAATTCCCCCCCCCCCCCCCCCCCCACTTTCTCATTGTGCAGAGGTTGGCTCTTCAAATGGAAGTGGTGGCATGAGGCAAGTGATCATTGAAGTCCTCGCCAAGGGTAGTCTTTTAAGGAAATCAGTTCAAGTCGTATGTGGCTAAAGCCCTTAATCGATCCAATTGAAAAAGCTAAGCTAGAGAACCATAGTTCCTTGACATAGATGAATGACATCGTGCATGATTCGTTAAAGGTATTGTCCTCTTTTTTTTAAAAACCTTTTACTTTGTAACTTTCCTATCTTTGGGATTCTCAATTCCCTTCCCTTTCCTTTTTAGGTCAATCTCATCGGCACAGAGATGATGAGAAGGATTACCCTCTCAGAGTAATTAGTGTGTGATTCTCAACTAGAGGCGTACAATTGGAAGGAACGGTATAAAAGTCGTTGGATTGATGTGGATTACTTAGAAGAAAGTAAGAGTACTTTGGAGTAGCAGGTACGTGCCTTGTGTCCGTCCTCCTTGAGGATTTTATGCATGCAAAAAGCTGGACTAATGCCTTTAATGTCAGACATTGTCCATCCAAGTGCTCGCTTGTGCTTACGTAACACTCTCAACAACTTTTCTTCATGCAATTTAGACAAGTCAGAAGAAACAATAACAGGTAAAGTGTCAGAGTCATCCAAATAAGCATATTGAAGGTGAGAGGTTAGAGGTTTAAGCTCAAATTTTGGAGCCTCCTCAATTGATGGCTTTGGAGGAGGCCCATCTGGCCTATTCAGGGGCTCAAAGCGGTGTATCCCCTGCATGTAAGTACAAGATGTAACTCGGATATGCATCATCTCCTCAACATCATCATCAATCCCCAGGCTATCAAACAACATAAGTGCTTTCTCTAGAGAATCGTCTAGATATACGTTCGTGTCAAGAATTTTCTTCCCGCCTAAACAACAGATATCATTAAGAGCTCTTCATAGTGGCAGGGAAGTTGGATTACTTTGTATACGTTAAATACTGCTTCCTCATCATCCACTCTCACAATCATTTTTCTCTCTCTCACTTTATTAACTGCATCAGTAGGCTAGAGAGATCGCCTCAATATGATTGGAACGACTTCATCAAACTCATAATCTAATATAATAAAGTACGCATGGAATATGAACTTCCCAATTTTCAGCAATACATCTTCAATCACTCCCTCTAATAGACCTATCAACCAATTGCAAAATCACAGTAGATGGTCTTGGAGCTCCCAGACCCAATTACTTGAACAATGATAAGGGCATCAGATTTGCTCTCACCCCTAAATCGCAAAGAGCACGACCCACATTAATATTACGAATTCGCACCAGGATGGTGAAGCAGCCAGGATCCTTAAACTTTTGAGGGAGCTTGTTTTGGACCCTTGAAGTGCACTTCTCAGTATGTGCAACTGTCTTAAATTCAGTCAATATTCTTTTGTGAGACACTACATCTTTATGTACTTAGCATACTTTGAAATTTCAGGAAGTAATCAACAAGTGGAATATTTAATTGAACCTGGCTCAACATAGAGAGAAATTTGCTGAACATGCGATCATGATTCTTTTTCTACAATCTCTGGGGGAAAAGTGGTGGTGACCTTGAAACTTACACTGGATATTAAGTTGCATCCTTTTTCTTTAATTCGTGTGTTGCCTTAGGAATCAACTCTCCGTAAGGTATGGGCTTGTCTTTTCTTTTCTTTGGCACTTCCTCTAGTTCCTCCCCCAACCCCCCTTCCCCACCCCCCGTTGCTGAATGTAACTTTATTCACTTGAGGTTTCTTATTTGTATAATTGGGGAGAACGCCTACACGTCTAGTATTTTGATTTGTTGCTAACTGCCTCATTTGCCTCTCAAGATTTCTGAAATCGGTCCTGAGCTGTTGATTGGCAAGCAACAACTTTTTGCAAATCTTTTGTATTCTCTTCCATTTGTGGGGTAGCTTCTAAGGTTGATTGAAATTTTCTTGAGGTCTATAATGATTCTGATTCGGTTGATTTCCACCCTATGAGAAGTTGGGATGATTCTTCCAAATTGGATGGTAAGTGTTCCTATATTGTGCATGTTGATTCATTGGACCGCTGCTCTGTTTCCCCACATAGTATATGGATTCAGGATTCATGGGGCACATGTCACTCATATGATTGTCACCACATAGTTTGCAACAAATAGACATTTGTTGTACATGCTGCATCGGTTGTGGTTGCTGCATTGTCATTCTATTCATCTGATTTGCCAATTTTGCTATATCAGCTCTCATGGCTGACAAGTCATCTAGCTCAATCAATCCAGTTGATTTTGCTTAATTGCCTTGCGTGAATCACTATCACCTTGCCAATTATGATCATGAGCAGTGAAGTTATTTAGCAAGAGCTGGATTTCACTGTACGGTCTAGCCGTGCAACTACCCCAGATGCATCATCTAGCCCATAAAAAAAAGTGTGACCCAATACCTTGTCAGTCTGACAATGATGTGGGCAATCTCTGAGTAGCTTCTTATATCTTTCCTGTGCTTGACAAAGTGTCTCTCATCCCGTTGTTCCAACCCAAGAATATGACTCCTCAATGACTTTGTCTTCTTAGTGGGAAAAACTTGATTAAGAATTTCCTTGCTAGATTATCCCAAGTGTGGATTGAGTTCGCAGGATCCTTCTGCGACCATTCCTTATCTTCCCCGAGCAATGAAAAAGGGAAAAGTGTCAGGCTGACATAGTCCTTCAAAATGTTATTGTAAGTGTCTGTAATTTCCAAGAAATTCTGAGTGTGCCTCTGCGGGTCTTAATGAGATAGACCCACATATTGCCTATGGACTAGATCTATACACCATGTATTGTTTGAGTTCAAAGTGCTCTGTGATATCGGGCTTCACAATAGCTTGAGTATATTAGCAAGACTGGGCCTTGCGGCTTCAATTACCACGCACTCTTCATTACCTACCATCTCTATTGGCTATGTTTGAATTATGATGTCCAACTCTCTTTCAATTCTGGTTCTAGCTTCTACTTCCCTCCTCACTCTGTGAAGTGTTCGTTCAATTTTAGGATCAAGAGGAAGAAGATTGTCTGCGCTTCTAATCCTCTGCAATCAAGAGAAGAGCTTGTGTTAACACAAACAAGGTGAACTGAAAATTAAAACTTGAATAAATAACTAATAAAATATTAATTAAGTCAAGTAGCTAATTTCTAAGTCCCCGGCGACGACGTCAAAAACTTGTTGCGTCCAAAAACACTCACGCAAGTGCACGTGATCATCAACTAATATAGTAGTGAGTAGAGTATCGTTCCCACGAAGACTTGTAATTAACTGTTGACTAATTCAAGCTCAATTTACTTATCGATCCAAGATATTTTTCACAAAATATAGTCATCACTAATTTATTCCCTAAAGATATCAATTAATGAAATAACTAGAATAATCAACCAAACAAATAGAGATTTCGAATAACAATAAGTATGAGAGAATATTCCAGGGTCACAGGATAGATAAAAATTTTGTTGCGTTCTTGGCTTAAAATAACTAATTGATTTATCTGGATTATTGATTGACATGGTTGATATTACTCACACGAATCTGCCGAGTCCTTACTCGCCTATTCAGATTAACTTAATGCCTATATGTTTATGGAATTAAGATTAACAAAATACATTAATAATTCATGTATTTCAACCAAGCAATTCAATTAGCGAATTTGTTCCCCAATACCCAGGTTCAAGAACTTGCTCTATTTAACTTTATATGCAATCTAGAGTTCCCACTTTCGAGTTCAACTCTAGATTTATAGATAGTATTGTACTGTTAGCTACTCAGCAAAATAATAAAAAATATAATTAAATAAACAACCCAATATGATAAAATCAACTTCATCAAATTAAACTTCGAACAATAATATTCATGTTTTACCCATGACCCTTGAACAATAGTTTTTAGCCATTCATGATAATAGCAAGCAATTTCTTTAAGTTTTGAATAATTGAAAATACTCGAAAAGATGAAGAATCCAGAGATGTTTTCGCTCCAAAGTTTCTTGCGTGTATTTTTGCTCCAAGGTGCGTCTCTCCTATCAACAATATGGTTTATCTTGCTTTTACACCTGTTGGGTAGGTCTAGAGCCAAAATAAATTTGTCCCGGGCAAAATAGGACACATTTCACGTCACCAGCTCCCAGCCCGGCTCCAGATGCCCTCCATAGCGCCCAAATATTTTTGCACACTGTCTCTAGCGCCACAGGTGGCGCCAGGCACTGCATGTGGCGCCAAAATGGCCCTTTTTAGATTTTTGTTCGTTTTAGCTTCAAACCTTGCATGTTTTGCCCCCACTTGCTCCCGAATCATTCCTACAAGTAAAAATACTTCTAATTAATATAATTCATAGTATTTAACATCCTAAATTCACGAAACAAGAGTAAAATATGAGGCGATATATAAAAAAAAATATATGCTTTAAGCCAAACATCAAGAGAGATATTGAAAACAAATGTAAATTGCAAACTAATTTTATAGACTACATTAAAAAGAATTAAACCAATAATAAAAAGATGAATTTATTGGATTGTTTGTCTAAATTTTTTTCTAGGGACCACCAATCCCCAAGAGTTGTTACAATATACTTGAGTAATGCTACACGAGTACTTAGCTTTAAAAGGATTAGTCCACATGAAAATTCAGAAATTTGTCTCAAGTACATTCATAAGGGATATCATATTTGGTTCAAATCTTATTTCATCAAATGAAGCTTTATCAATGCGCACTAACTCTGCTCTTATTAAATTTGGGGATTATATTTGCTCTTCTCTCGTCGAGAGAAAGAAACTCATATGTATCGATTGTCAAATCATCATCCAATTCTAGAAAAAAATTCATGCTAAACATCTCGACCAATCACACACGTTGGCTGCTCTCTATCAACTTATTTGCAATTCTCTCGATATTTGTAGCAATGATACGCATCATATCAACCAAAGTATCCTAAACTAATAATCCGATAACTCCTATAATCCAATTGTTGAATCAATTGGGACCTGTAATAATTTTTAGCAGAAAAAAAGAAGTATTTTGTAAAACTTTTTCACCCAAGAAAAATGACTCGTTTAAAGGAAAGACTTCGTTTACTTCCTGCAAATTTCTTATGTAAGAACTAGTAGAAAGAAAGGAATTAAAAAAAAAAAATTCCCTCTCGGCTTCGTTAACTAGACTTGAGAACAGCGCCTGAATTCCCTTTTTCAGCTTTTCCGTACTTGCTTAATACATTAATTCTGTTTCATTCCGTTAAGCTATACCTTGCCTTGAACCAGACCTCGTGCTTGCCCTAGCATCCTCATTGCACCTCCTTTTTAAGGTCTGTTTTGAGCAAGACGACGAAGAGTTGTTGTCAAAGATGGCATTCAATTGATCAAAGTTTTCAATATGTTCGCCCCTCATAGAGTTTACATCAAGATATGGCTGAGAAACAAATAAAAAATTTACAATTTAAGTAGGTTGCTAATGTAAATGACATCAATAAAATTCAAGACAAACTTCCATCTGTAATGATCATTATTTCAAACCCGAATTTATACTCGCAAAGAAAAAGAAAATATAAATGAGCAATTACTATTTGATTTGCTAAATTAAAGATGCAGTCTAAATACTGTCTAATGCTCAAAATTAAGGTCATCACATTGAGCTCCTACAAGTCAAACATCAGATGGCATTTGAATCATTTACCATAATATATCTAATAAATATTTCATTGCAACAAATTCAAGATCCGTAATATTATAAGACAAGCTGTAAAGGGGAAAATGAGAGGAATGACAGTAAGATAAATATGCAAAGATGAACATAGTTAAGAATAGATATTTTTATCACTCCAGAGCCATTTTATCGAGAAACAAAAGAAAAATTAATAGAGCCTTCTTCCCATCCATGACATGGGGTGGCATGTCCAAAACTGCATAGCATAAAAAATAAAGAATGATGAGTCAGTCAAAAAAAAAAAAAATTAGATGCATACTGCATACCAAAATTTAGCAACAACATTTAAAAGAATTAAATCAAAAATAAAATGATGAATTTCGTTAGTTTTTATATAAAATTTTTGCCAGGTTTACATTACATGGCTTTCTTTGTTATTATTGCATAAACTCTTGATAATTGCATTTCATGTCTTGTTTGGTTTCTCTTTTTGTTGTATTACTTTGAAGTAAATAAAATATTTATAGGTGGATGCTTTAATACCTTTGAGTATTATTGAGCTTAGTATTTATCTATAAAACGGATAGTGATAAATGCAGCTTGCAGAAAGAGACACGTTTGCGCTGTACATTCACAAATTCCCTTTATAATCCTGTCTCTAAGGAAACTGCAAAAAACCAGATATCAGTACTTAGGCGCACAGACAGATTCAAGTGCTTAAATAAGACTGTTTTTAAACTCTATATATTAAGTTTTTAACCTTTTTAATACAATTTGAAGTGCAATTTAATGATTAGGGGGTTTAAAATCTTCAATTCTCACTAGCTAAAAAAAATATATTTTTAAACACCCTTAGGAGTTTCTGAACTCTCATATGAAAAGAAATAGAAACCTTAATAAAACATGAAACCTTAATAGCACCCATAGCTTTGCTGGTACACAAGAACTACATGTAATAAGTTAAATTTGATGATATTAATAAAACATGTAAACCTCTATTCACAAGATGAAAATATAAATAAGTATTTTGGTTTCATAAGAAGAACTTATTTTCTCTAATATTCCGATAAATAATTACAAAAATAAAGGCATAAAAGTTTAAATGATTCATAAAATATGATAGGAATAAAAATAATAGAGAGAAAAGAAAGGAAGATTAAAATGGAGCGTTTGAAAAACAGAAAACACATTAGGAATATCGATGCAGCATTAGCGATAATGTATGATATTTTATTTAAAGAAATAAAAACAAACTAAATGACACATATTTGTAATTCATGAATAATTAGTTTTACCAAAAGTGTCTTTCTCCTCTCTCATTCTACCTTTAGACAATGGAGTACCTTTTTTTTTACAACTCTCAACATACTTTGTGAGAAATTAGTTGTGAAAGGTTTAGCCATGTTTGTAAATTGATTGTTAGTATATTTAAAATATGAGAATTTAGTAGCTCATAGCAAATTAAAACAAAAAAAAAAGTTAATGTCAATGAAATAAGTCCATACCAAAAGAAATTTTGGACAATTATTTTTGAAGCTTATTTTCAATATTGTTTTGCAAAGACGAGATCATGAGTAGCACATAAATTCTAAACTTCATTATTGAATACCCTAGTATAAGGAACTTGCAATATAATAATATATCATAATATAAAATTTATAAAATAATATTAAGAAGTGTAAAGAAATAAACTTTAGCATTATTTGTTAAAATAAATAAAATATAATGTCTAGTGAAGACAACAATGAGCCTCCAAGAGTTGTGCCATTCTCCTTATCAGTACGAATAGCTAATATTTATTTTAGCGATTACTCCTGAAATCTCACAATTTTCTCAAAATTTTATTTATAATTTTCAGCATAAACACTCACATGATGTCTTGTTTCACAGCGAAAAATTAGAATAATCACACACATTACATTATATGTCATGCTTTAGTCATCATAGCATCATCAACACAACCATGCAACA
Organism: Nicotiana benthamiana; assembly: GCA_034376525.1. Taxonomy (NCBI): domain Eukaryota; kingdom Viridiplantae; phylum Streptophyta; class Magnoliopsida; order Solanales; family Solanaceae; genus Nicotiana; species Nicotiana benthamiana. Next base: position 9,755,732 of record CM067325.1, read on the forward strand.
GAAAAAGTGTAGATACATCGACTAACATATTTCATGACAATAACAGATAAAGAATATATTAAAATAACCATCCCCAAATGAGAAGATTTAGCTATCGTTTGGCCATAAATTTTAAATTTATTTTGAAAAATTTAATTTGGTTGAAGTTTAATTTGAAGATAAAAATGTGTTTGGACATTCGTTTTCAAAACATATTTCCCAACTTCATTTTGGAAAACATGTATATAATTCCCAAGTTTATGTTTTCCCAACTTTATTTTGGAAAACATGTATATAATTCCCAAGTTTTGGGATTTTGGCCCAAAATCAACATTGGGGTGATTTTGGGATTTGGAGTTTGAAATTTGGAATTTTACCAAAATATGGGCAAAATTTATGGCCAAACACGAGTTTTGAAAATAAATCCCAAATTTATTTTGACAAAACTCATGGCCAAATGGAACCTTAGCACACAACAAATAATAGAAATGTAACCATGCTAATTTTTTATCTTCTATTAAGTATATAACCTGCATATTATATTGAGAAAGATCTAACTATTATAGCAAGCCAACAAAAGGAAAATGAGTCACCAGAACTAACCCTTAAACCTTCCCCCAATAAGATTAAATTCTACATGTGCGCACATACAACAACAAATTTGTAATTGTATCTTACGTAAAATGCAAAGTATATTAAAGTAGGATTTTTTTCTTTCTATATGTGACTTGTTTGGAAAACATGTTATGATAATCACATAGAATGGTTCGAACATAATGACACAATTAACAGGAAAATATCGCGCAATTGCTTCACTTAATTAAGACATTTATCTAACAAAGTTATGAAATTTTACTTTTCAGATATATCAAAATCCAAGAATATACACGAGCAATTGGGGAGTGATTACTCTAAAGAATAGTGTTGGATTCTTCCTAAACTTTATTAGTAAATATCATAGTAACATGAACTTGCAATTTAGTAATATAGCATAATTAAATAGGAATATTTAAGCATTGCCAATTTAGTATTCGTACCCGACTGTTGTATTTTTTAATTAACATTAGAAAAATTTATTGCTATTCATCTCTTCCTGTATGGGAACTAACATTAAATATTTCAAGAATCACCTCAACAACTCTTTTTCCAGTTGGTTCATCAATCATAGCAACAAAAGTAGTACTTCAAAATAAGATGTATTTATTTATGAAATTGCTGAATCATCAGCAGTAAATTCAACAAATCATATAGCAACCAACTATGGATGTTTGTAGACTACTCGTAAGAGGAAAAGAAATAGACTATAAATGATAGAAATTCCACATTGAGTTTAATTTTTTTTTTATAAGTTTACAAAGAATCTAAATCTGATTTTTGTACATATTATAGTTTCAGAAAATTCTCTTTCCAACTGCACAAGTAGAAAGTAGTTTCTACATGAATACAAAGAGTATTCTTTCAAGATCTAACTGTAAAAAGCGGAATACCAAAAGTTTATAATTGAATTTAAAAGTATATATGTAGTAATCTACAAAGAATGCAGATTTAATTTTTTAATATATTGTACCATAAGTCCATTTTCCAACGGCACAAGTGGATCATAATTTTGAAATGCCATTGGAGAGATATAACTTTTTTAGTTTGAGCGTGTAAAGATGTAAAAATCAGAATTACGGAAATTCATCAAGAATATCTGTGTAAATCTACAAAGAATTTGAACCTAAATTTTGTAGATATTGTAGTTTCAGAAGTCTTCTTTCTAGCGTCATAAGCAGAGCATCATTTTGACGTTTCTACACAGAGATATGAGTTTTATCAGAAAGGCAGACAAAGCTATAAAAAAGAGAATACCTGAAATTCAGAACTTAATTCAAACTCATATCTATATAAATTTATAAAGAATCATGTATCTGATCACCTTTGAAAGAAATAACATTAAATACATAATATAGTTATTAAAAAATATAAGAAAGACGGATAGAATAAACAGACTCCTTAAGGGTTACTTAAGTCACTTTAATGTAAATCAAAGAGACTAATAGCCTATTTGGCCAAGCTTATTTTGGCTGGAAGTACTTTTTTGGGTTAAAAGTTCTTTTGACCAAAAATTGAGGTGTTTGGCCAAGCTTCTGGAAGGAAAAAGTGTTTTTAAGGAAAAGCAGAAGCAGAAATAGCTTCTCTCCAAAATCATTTTTTTGAGAAGCACTTTTGAGAAAAATACACTTAGAATTAGTTTTTTAAAGCTTGACCAAACACTAATTGCCGTTCAGAAGTACTTTTCAAACTAATTAGCCAAACACAAATTGCTTTTCATCAATAATACTTTTGAGAAAAATACTTTTAGAAAAGTTAATTTTTAAAATAAATAAATTTTTACATCTTAGCCAAACCTGCTATAAGCAGGTGGTTCCGATCCAACCGCTAAAACTTGATTATCATCAAATATTGTGTCCTGGATAGCAGCAGTGGTCGTGATACGTGAAATACATTCACAAGGTGGAAGATTCCAAACAGACAAAGACATGCCACTTCCATAAGCCAGCCAACTCTCACTTGCATCAAGAGTAATGCAACTTGTAAGTTATTTTCTTACATTATATGTGGCCCAGTAAGATTAGGTTCATAATTAAAATTTAATTAATAAATAAATTTTATCCGTTCGATTATCGAATTAAATAAGAATCTCTATAAATTAGTCCTTTTCCTACTCATTAGAGTTATCGTATTTTTTTCTTCTCTTCCATCTCTAAAGTCGGCGATAATATAAACTAGGACAAGGGGCGAGAAATCAATTTCAATTAACGCTTCCGCTTCAAGATAATGGATCCCGCTTTAGGTATATTTTCTATGACGATTATATGTAAGATTATCATGTTCAAAATCTTAGTATAAATTAAAATTTATGCTTATATGTGGTATCATGAACCCGGAATGATATCTCCATCCTAAAAAAAAACGATTAGAAACATGTATACTTTTATAAAAATGGTAAAGCTTTATGGTTTCTGGTTTTGTACACCGACGAAGAGAAAAGCTGCTTGGTTTTTATCAATATCCTTTCAAGGTTATTTTGAGTTGACCTTTTACAGCACTTAGCCGAATATATTTAGTTATATAAAATTATGTAAAATATATAAATCTATAAAGGTGTTTAGCCCGTTACGTTGAACAATTAAGGCGGTAGAGTTTTATCTCAAGTTTTCGACCATAATTTTGAATATTATGTAATGATTTGTCCTTACTTCCCACACTATGCAATAATGAAAGTTACTAACTAATGTATGTTATTTTAAAGCTATATAGAATGTTTAAATTTATACAAATATTAAATTCATGTTTATTTTATGCATGTATTGATGTTTATATAGTTTGTTAGTCATCAAAATGATCAAACTAGATTGTTTAAAGTATTCACATGCATAAAATTTTATGATCTTTTTTTGTGTGTGCACTTATGTTATACAGTTTGTTAGTCACTAAAGTGGTCAAACTAGTTTGTTATGAAAATATACATACATAAAATTGTAGTTTATCCATGAAATTAATGAAATGCCTATAATAAAAGTTAGTGCTTAATTAATTTTTACTATCGCTAGAACTTAAGGATTTACCTAAATGTGAATTAATTATTCTATAAATAGTGAATATGATGAGGTAAATTAATATTCTTAATCAAATATATATTGGATGTCCAAAGATGGCACATATGTATGGTTAAAAGTATTTAATTACCTATTGAGACTAAATGGCATTTAAATTATGATAGTGTGTCGTAGTATTCACCCAAAGGAGAACTGCGATATGCTTTAACTGTTTTGTTAAATCCATATTGTTTTGTGAGCATGTATTATTTATTTTGCAGTTATTCCTTTTCATTCGTTTGCTTCATCTGTTACTGTGTTCAATGGATTGAACTTCTCTGAATGGTGTGAACAAGTCCAGTTCCACTTTGGTGTGATGGATCTTGACTTGGCTCTGCTGAATGATAAGCCCGCTGCCATTACTAATTCGAGCAGCGCGGATGAGAATTCTTTCCACAAAGCATAGGAACTCTCTAATAAGCTAAGCTTTATGTTTATGCGAATGAATATTACCAAAAACATTAAAGAGTACCATTCCACAAACAGAAAGTGCAAGGGAATACCTGAAGTTTGTGGAAGAACATTTTCGTTCTGCAGATAAGTCTCTCGCTGGTATACTAATGGCTGAACTCACGACCATGAATTTTGATGGGTCACGTAGTATGAAAAATCATATCATAGAGATGACTAACATTACAGCAAGACTTCAGACCTTGGGGATGAAAGTAGATGACTCCTTCTTGGTTCAGTTTATTTTGAACTCGTTACCTCCTGAGTATGGACCTTTTCAAATTAACTATAACACTATTAAGGATAAGCGGAATGTTAGTGAATTGTCCAGAATGCTTACTCAGGAGGAGTCAAGACTGAAGAAACAAGGGAGTCATTCAATTAACCTCATGGGTCAAGGAGCTGGTAAAGGACTTAAAGTGAAGGCCAACAAGTTCAAGAAGAAGAAAGCACCTGCTAAAGCTCAATAGGATGCTAACAAGGAATATAAGACAGATACGTGTCGTTTTTGTAACAAGGATGGACACTATCAGAAAGATTGCCTAAAACGTAAAGCTTTGTTCGAAAAGAAAAGTACAATTAGTGCTTTTGTATGTTTCGAATCAAATTTAGTAGAAGTTCCTAATAATACTTGGTGGCTTGATTCTGGTGCAACTGCTCATGTATCTACTACATTGCAGAGATTTCTTACGATCCAAACTACAAATCCAAATAAGGATTTCTTGTTCATATGAAATCGTATGAAAGCTCCAATTGAAGGCATACGGACTTATCGGTTGATCATGGAGTCTGGACGTCACCTTGATCTATTACAGTCTCTTTATGTACCTTCAGTTTCTAGGTATATGATTTCTCTTTCAAGACTTGATGTTTCTGAATTTGATTTAAATTTTGGAAATAGATGTTTCAATTTATAAAAATGCTTATGGTTCTGGTTTTCTTAGTGATGGATTTTGATGAATCGTAAGATAAAAAAGTCCTTTTTTTATCAATTTTATCAATTATTTGATAATTATTAATACCAATTTTAGTATTTGGATTACTGTTGGTATCGATCTTAACCCAGGCCTCAATATCTTCTGGTGTTTTAGTCACCTTTCAATGGCTCCCTTAATTATGTGCGAGGAATTGCCCTATTGAGTAATGGGAAGCGGGCTAGTCCCCGAAAATGCCCCGCCCGTAAGTTCCTTTGTCGTTGGGGAAAAAAAAATCTCTTTTTATTTTTAGATTCGAAATTCTTCGTTTTTTTCTCCCACTCTTTCTGTGAGGCAAAACCTCACCACACTACACTACACTTCGACACAAGAGAAGAGGACCGGGCGCTTTCTATCTTCGGGATAGGAGTTGGCGGTCTTCTTTAAGAGAACTTCAATCTAATACTCATTATGGATCAACTCATGTTTCCACTCTATTTTCATTACGAAAATATCTCACGTCAGGATCTGTTGCTCAAACCGAATCACGCCAACGTTATGGAAGTTCCTGGATCGTGTAAAATAATAGTAGTACCAAAGACAGCACCTTCTATAACTAGTTATAGTAAGCATGAAAGGGCTAAATTAAATGAAAAATGTTCTTTTTATACATATGTTTAGAAAGCACTTACCTAAGTTTCCATTTTTTCAAAATAGGAGGATAGGCAAAAATCTCAATTTCAATTGAAAGAAGAAGTTGAATGAAAAGTTTTTGATTCATCTATCATTATAGGCAGACAGCACTAACAAAGATAAAGTGACAGACATATAAAAGAAATTGATTCATCATCTGTAACATCTATCCATCCCGCAATTCCAATCAACCGATTCATTGAGTAACTCTTGGGTAAACTATTAAACTAATAAGAGCTGTATCGTCTAACTTCATTCAAAAATGAAACTAGAATTTTTATAGAATCAAATTCTAAAATCATTTCTATTTTGATCATTTCTTAGATTCTGTTGAATTGTATCGAATCCATTTTCGATTTTAAAGCGAAAACAAGCTACACAAGTAGTAGCAAACTATATCAACAATGTCCGTGGAATTGGGTGCACATTTTTATTAGGTACACTTTCTCTTTGTGGTATTCCACCTCTTGCTTGTTTTTGGTCCAAAGATGAAATTCTTAATGATAGTTGGTTGTATTCGCCAATTTTAAAGGGCGATCCATCTATTTATTTGACTGAACCTAGTTCACGAGAAAGAGTCCTAGGGTTCCAAACCTTTGTTTTGCACCGAGAAGAAATCAATAGAATCGTATGATACTAGATGAAGAGGTACCCCGGAAAGCAGGAATAGAGGAGGCACATGCCTGCCATTAGAAGAAACCAAAGGCAATTAGTTCATCTTTGAATAGGTAGCCCAGTTAACCAGACAAGCTGGAGGGACTTCCTGCCATAGAGGAAAGGAAAGACCTGGGACCTGTACTCCCCAACTTAGGAACTCAGCTTATAGCGAAGGGAAGGAGCCGCTTTTTATGCGACACTACTATGGTGAAGAGTGAACCGAGACTCTTTTTATTGAGATTTCCCCCGGGTTTCTACTTCATTCAAGTCTTAATTCAAGGAAGGACAAGTCCTTATCATCCCGATCGGGATAGACGGGCCTGCCTCGCTGCGGGTCAGCACCTCGGGCTCTCTTTCTGCTTTCTGTCTGTCTACAAGCGGAAGGCGTTAATGAAAATGTTCAAGTAAAATAGCCATCAAATGCGAATTGATGTTGAGATGGAGTCCTTACGGAGGTACTTCTAATGCATTTACCCCGAGGAACCTGGAGTTTTTGATGCATACAAGTATTTTTATTGGAACGTTGATATATAACTAATGGAATGCTTAGAATATCTCCATTACCTGCTAAAAGAATCTTGTCAGTATTGGTATAAACGACCCTTCCCTCGCGTTCAGCTATAGCAAGAGCCCCCGAGAAGAAAAAAGGGGAAAAAGTAAAGTCTAAGCGCATATGGCACGAAAAGGAAATCCTATTTCGGTAAGACTTGATCTGAATCGTAGTTCAGATTCAAGTTGGTTTAGTGAGGGCGACCGTGAAAGTCACCGAATGGGTCAGTCTTTTAGTTCTCCCAGATTAGAATATCAAAGGAGGACGTTGCAGATGCCCGGGGCGGACACGACTTCTTCTAAGGCTAGAAGACCACTGGAAGACACCCAGGACTATAGCATGTCGTGAAAGAAGCACACTGGACGGGCGTGCTTCGACCGTGTCTCCGGGGCACAGTTGAATGTAGATATCATGAACGCGAGGTGCAGGATACCAGGCCGAGAAACCTGGGCAACCATTCCCCTATGTGCCAATCGCTAGCGCATCCAGGGCCCGGCGCCCAGCTCAGCTGGAGAGGCCTAGCCTGATCTGAGAAGTGCTAATTCGGTTCGGATAGACTTCATTCAAGAATGCCACCGCCCCGGGAATCAATAAGAAAACAAGTGCTAAGTTTCAGATCAGTGAATAAACCGAAAGGAAAGAAGAGACCTTTCTCGCTCAGCGCCTAAAGCGCACTATGCTCCACTTCAACAAATGAGAGTTTTCGGTGGAACCGGTGAACCACTCGAGCTGGTTAGATGCGTGGGACAGAGGGCTCGTAGTACCTGCTAGCGCGGCTACGCAGTGGAAGGGAAGGAGCCTAAATCGACCCCCCTCTTTTTTTCTTTGAAAAAAGCACGGCAGCTGCTAGGTTTCCCCATCTCTTCTAAACTTCCCCCGGTCTTCGGCCCGAGCTGTATGAGGCAAAAACTCGTCCCACGTACGGTTCGGAGGCCGAGCCCCACCCCAGCAGTAAGGGTGCGGCTTAGGTCAACTAACACAAAAAAGATACAGTTCACTCAACGATTGCCTTTGGGTTCCGAACTACATATGGGGAAGGAGCGTTGTTGTTTGCGAGGTCTTGATCATTTACATGGACCCACTTTTCATTCCATTTGTGGGAATTTGATGATCTATAAACCGTCCCTAACGAGCGATCGGCTCATGTTTGAGCATGATTCTTTCCTATTTTCTGGACAGGGCCTAAAGGAGCAAAAGCCAGTGCATGGTAGCGCCTCCAGAGTTGGAGGTCAGTGCGAACCTTGCTAAGGCTAGGTCCGAAGGAAGCGAGGACTATGATTTAGCTGTTAAATAAAGTTCCTTTCCAAAGCTAGTAAACTGAAACTCGATATTGGTTTTTCTGAATCCCTTCTTACTGTTCAACATAATGTTGGAATTAAACGTAGTTCATTAGATGAAAGTTCTGCTTAATTGTGGCATAAACGTTTCGGGTCATATATCCAAAGAAAGGTTAGAAAGATTAGTAAAGAATGAGATTCTTCCGAATCTAAATTTTATTGATCTTACTATATGTTTGGATTGCATTAAGGGAAAGCAAACTAAGCATAGTAAGAAATGTGCCACAAGAAGCACCCAACTTTTTGAAATTATACACAACGATATTTGTGGACTCTTTGATGTTCCATCTTTTGGTGGAGAGAAATATTTTATCACCTTTATCGATGATTTTTCAGGTTATGGATACATCTATTTGCTGAAAGAAAAATCTCAAGCAACAGATGCTCTCAAAGTGTTTGTTAATGAGGTTGAAAGACAATTAGATGGAAAGGTGAAAATAATTAGGTCAGATAGAGGGGGTGAATATTGTGGAAAGTATAATGAATCGGGACAATGTCCAGGTCCATTTGCGAAGTTCCTTGAGTAACGTGGCATATGTGCACAGTATACTATGCCGGGAACACCTCAACAAAATGGTGTTGCAGAAAGGCGTAATCAAACACTTATGGATATGGTTAGGAGCATGATAAGTAATTCCTCATTACCCAAGTCATTGTGGATGTATGCTTTAAAACCACTGTATATTTATTAAACATGGTTCCTAGTAAGGCAGTTCCAAACCTACATATTTGGGATTGCCCAGCAGAAGCTAGAGTTTATAATCCACAAGAAAAGAAATTAGATTCTCGAACAGTAAGTGATTACTTTATTGGTTACCCAAAGAAATCTAAAGGGTATGTGTTTTACTGTCCGAACCATAGTTCGAGAATTGTAGAAATCGGTGATGCAAGATTCATTGAGAATGTGAAACTAGTGGGAGTGTTAAAAAGCAAAGTGTGGAAATTAAAGAGGTTAGGGTCAATATTCTATTACCCAGAAATGTGCCTACTTCCACACAAATATCAAATATTGTTCCAGTTGTTGAAGAATATTTTGACAACGCCGAGCAACATTTGGAGGAAACACTTTATGAAGAAACTAACTTACAAATATCTGACACAAATTACCACAATAAATGCCATTAAGAAAATCCCAAAGAGTTAGAAAATAAGCTATTTCGGATGATTACGTGGTTTATTTGTAGGAGTCAAATTTTGACATTGGCCTTAATAAAGATCCGGTTTTATTTTCACAAGCCATAAAAAGTAATGAGTCTGACAAATGGATTGATTCCATGAAGGAAGAGTTAAAATCCATATAATACAATTAAAGTCTGGGATCTCGTTGAATTGCCAGAAAGTTCTAAAAGAATCGGGTGTAGATGGGTCTTTAAGAGTTCAAATAGTAATATTGATAGATACAAAGCCAGACATGTTGCCAAGGGTTATACTCAGAAAGAAGGCATTGATTATAAAGAGACCTTTTCACCGGTCTCAAAGAAAGACTCGTTAAGAGTTATTATGGCTTTTGTGGCTCATTATGATTTAAAGTTATACCAAATGGATGTGAAAACTACATTTCTTAATGGAGATACCGGGGAGGAAGTGTATATGGACCAACCAAAGGGTTTCGAAACTAAAGAAAAGGGTCAAATGGTGTGTAAACTGAAGAAGTCAATATATGGACTTAAACAAGCTTTACGACAACAGTATATAAAGTATAATGACACCATAACATCTTTTGGATTTGTGGAAAATACCGTAGATCGGTGTATATACCAAAAGATCAGTGGGATCAAGTTTATATTTTTAATTCTATATGTTTATGATATTCTACTTGTTGTTAATGATTTAGACATATTGCATGAGACAAAGGATTTTCTCTCTAAGAATTTTGAAGTGAAAGATATGTGTGAGACATCCTATGTGATAGGAATAGAAATATTCTGTGACAGATCACAAAGATTATCAGGATTGTTTCAGAAAGGCTATATCGAAAGAATTCTAGAGAGATTTAATATGAACAATTGTTCAGCAGGAATTGTTCCAATTCAAAAGATAGACAAATTTAGTCTCATGCAATGCCCTAAGGATGATGTAGAGCGAAAAGAAGTGGAATGAATTCCTTACTCTTCTATTGTTGGTAGTCTAATGTATGCCCAGACTTGCACAAGACCGGATATTAGTTTTGCAGTCGGAATGTAGGGAAGATATCAGAGTAATCCAGGAATTGATCATTGAAAAGCTGCAAAGAAAGTTTTGAGGTACCTGAAAGGAACGAAGGATTACATGCTCATGTATAGGAGATCCAAGAATTTGGAAGTTGTTGGATACTCGAATTGAGATTTCGCTGGATGTATTAATACTAGAAAATCCATATTTGGTTATTTGTTCCAATTAGCTGAAGGAGCAGTATCATGGAAGAGTGCCAAACAATCTGTCATTGCTACATCCACGATGGAAGCAAAATTTATGGCATGTTTTGAGGCCACAATTCATGCATTATGGCTGCAAAACTTTATTTCAGGACTTGGGGTTGTCGACACCATTACCAAGCCACTGAAAATTTACTTTGATAATTCTGCAGCAGTATTCTTCTCCAAGAATGATAAGTACTCCAAAGGTAACAAACATATGAAATTAAAGTACTTTACCGTCAGGGGGGAAGTTTAGAAACAAAGAGTGTCACTTGAGCATATTAGAACAGATCTCATGATTGCAAATCATTTAACGAAAGGTTTACAACCAAAGATATTTAAAGAACATGTACATAGAATGGGTCTTGGTTGTATTTATGATTGATTTATTTATGATGTTTTGACACTCTGAGCTCATTTATATGTTTCTGATATACATTAGTGATTTCATGTTTCTCATAATGGTGTACACATTATTGTTTTGAGATATTACAGGATAAGTCTCAAGGAGACATTATTGTGGACCATAATATTTTATAGCTTATAAACCTGATACGATAAATTACTGATGTTGTAGTATATGGAAGGGAGTATGTAGACAAATTATATATAACCGTCATAACTCACATTTACTAGTTTATCGTATTATCGTATTTATGATGGACAAATATAGAAGAGATTTGTTTATGCGCAACTAAGGTTCCTATATTAAATATTCGTATTATGTGATTATTGGGCCAAGTGGGAGAATGTAAGTTATTTTCTTACATTATATGTGGCCTAATAAGATTAGGCCCTTAATTAAAATTTAATTAATGAGCAAATCTCATCCGTTCCATTGGTTATTTGATGGATGTACAGGATTAAATAAGAACCTCTATAAATTGGTCATCTCCCACCCATTAGGGTTACTGTATTCTTTTCTTCTCTTCCATTACTAAAGTTGGCGGTAACAAAAGTTAGGGTAAGGAGCGAGAAATCAATTTCAATTAACGCACCCACTTCAAGATAATGGAACCCGCTTCAGGTATGTTTTCTATGACGATTAGATGTAAGATTGTCATGTTGAAGATCCTGGTATAAATTAAAATTTATGTTAACACAACTGACATATGGAAAAAACTCTTCAACTTCTTGTCCTTCTGTGGATCTATTATTTAAATCCTCCGAACCAGTTATAACCTTATTGTGAGAATTTGTCGCAACAATACAATGCAAGTAGTCTAAATGTCCTTTCAAAACCATCTTTATTTCATTGTTCTCCGCATCCCAACAGTATGTACAAGAATCACCAGCAGCATTAAAAATGGATCCACTCTGAGTAATTAGCAACCAGGCAATTATTCTCTGGAATTGGAGAAAGTGCACCCCATGCAATTCAATCGAGAAAGTATGATTAAAAATGTATGAAGAACAGAATAAAAACATATCCAAATTCGCAAATTAACTAACGTAGAAGCAAAATAAATTAGTAAGACAAAAAAAGTAATTTGTAATACTTTTTAATCTTGTAGAACCAAATTAAGAAAGTAGTAATAAAAAATTTATAAAGAACAGACCAACAAATCTAGATTTTCAACTTAAAAAACAGAGAAGCAAAATGAATTACTAAGAAAAAAAAGTGATTCTGAAAATATTTTTAATTGTTCGTAGAACCAATTTAATAAAAAAGTAGAGTTAAAAGATCTACGAAGAATAGAGCAACCTATCCATATTTGCAACTTAAAAAATAGAGAAGCAAAATAAGCTAGTAAGACAAAACAATTGATATTTTAATACCTTTTCAGCCTGTAGAACCAATTCAATCGAGAAAGTTGTGTCTGAATTATAACAATCTGAAATTTTCCATAGACGAACAACTCTTACTTTTACTTTTATTTCATTTTCAAAATTGTTATATCCTTGATGAAATCACTGTGAATAGCCATAAGTGTTAGAATCCCTGTGTTTTGTTGAATTTTTGATATACCTAAAGTATCAGTGGAAGAAATAGAAGTGGACATAATCAATTTTGAGCACATCATGATTAGGTTTAGTAAGGGTAGGTTAAGATAAAATCTAAAATTTAGAGTGTAATATAAATATGAAAATTTTAATTAATAATGAACTAAAGAATTCGCACGTAGATACAATTACTTGTTCTAAAAAAATAATTTCAAATATTTAGTTAATAAAAGTAAGATATTGAATTTTGTAGGATATTTTTCCCCAAACAGAGGTATAGTAGGATGCTTCTTATGTTTTACTTCTTTAAAGAGAAAAAATAATTGACATTTTTAATTAACAAAAGTAGTTTGTGAGAGATTTTTTCCCTATATTTTAGTTCCTATTTTTTTGGAGCTATGTCCTAAAGTGCCATATATCTTATTTTCATACGGCCACTTATCAAAAAAAGAGGGCTTCTGCCTCTCCTTTTATTAATCGATATATAGATTTCATTTTCAAAATTGTTATATTCTTAATTAAATCATTGTGAATAGCCATAATTGTCAGAATCCCTGTGTTTTGTTGAAATTTTTGATATACTTAAAGTATCAGTGGAAGAAATAGAAGTGAGTATAGCCAGTTTTGAGCAGTTCCGATGATTACCCGTCGTGATTAGGTTTAGTTAGGATAGGTTTAGATAAAATCTAAAATTTAGAATGTGATATAAGTCTGAAAATTTTAATTAACAATGAACTAAAAAATTCACATGTAGATACAGTTACTTAACTAAAAAAAAATCTGAAATATTTAATTAACAAAAGTAAGATATTGAATTTTGTAGGATATTTTTTTCCAAAAAGAGCTATAGTAGAAGCCTCTTACGTTTTGCTTCTTTAAAAAAGAAAAAATAACTGACATTTTTAATTAACAAAAGTAGTTTGTGAGAGATTTTTTTTCCTAAACAATATTTTTTTAGTAAACAATGAACTAAAAAATTCACGTAGATACAGTTACTTGTTCTAAAAGTAATAATCTAAAACTTTAATTAACAAACTTAAAGATATTGAATTTTATAGGATATTATTTCCCCAAACAAAGGTATAGTAGGATGCTTCTTACATTTTGCTTCTTTAAAGAGAAAAATTAACTGACATTTTTAATTAACAAAAGTAGTTTGTGAAAGATTTTTTTCCTATATTTTAGCTCCTATTCTTTTGGAGCTATGTCCTAAAGTGCCATATATTTTATTTTTATACTGCCACTTGTCAAAAAAGGAGGCTTCTGCCTCTCGTTTTATTAATAGATAGATTTTTTTTTCCTTTAGAGCCTAAGGCGTTATACAAATGTACCTTTATAAAAAAGGTAATAGTAGTATTTTTTCAGAAAAGTATTAAAAATGTAGTAATATTGTGGTACAAAATGATTCTTTTTACAGTTCATACATACTTCAACTTCCCATGCAAAGTACTTTAGGAAATATTTTGCAGAACCATCAAAGGACTCCATTTTAGTTTCTAAAAGAAAATTGCATAGTTTCATAAAACTCAGTCTTTCTCTCTGTGGAACCAAACCATCCATTTTAATCATCTCAAGCAAATGGAATTTTCCCAATTTCCTCCGAGTATGCTATCTTCTCATGTTTTTTAATGCATTATTTGGTATTGACTCCTTAATACTAATAAATCTTTTCATTACCAGTTATTCCAGCACCAGTAATGTATAAGAATCAGCTACAAGAGTACACGCAAAAATTGGCCAAACCGCTCCCAATTTATCATACAGTTAATGAAGGTTTTACACACGCGCCAAAGTTCAGATCAACAGTCTTGGTTGATGGATCCAAATACGAGTCAATGTCAACTCATCCCACTAAGATTCAAGCTGAGCAAGCAGCTGCAAAACTAGCTTATGAATGCATTTGTAAAAAAATTGATGCTACAGAATGTTCACTTCTTTATAGGGTACTCCTCACTTGTTTCTTTCATTATATCCAAAAATTCTCTTTTGCTTAAAATACATTACTTATTGACCATGGCGTAACTGATGTGATCAAGAATGTCACAGTTTCAAACAGGGAAACAGCCTCTTACACAAATGTAAGGTAAGGTGGCGTACAATAGACCCTTATGGTCCGCCCGGACCTCGCGCACAGTGCGAAGCCAGGAATTTCATTTAGGGAGTTCAAACTTGAAAGAAATAAAAAAAAACTCCGATAAAAGGTGTTCTACATATGTTATATACCACTAAAATCTAATATTTTACCTGTATATATCATGTAATTTTTTGGTAAAAGGGTGGTCCCTTGAGGCTACGTAGCTTCGCCTCTGTCCGCGCCAGATTTTAGTGCACCGGACTGCACTTTTTTTACATTACATATTTTACTTTCTTGTTTGTCTTTTGTTGTGTTCAAGGAACCACTGTTGTGCAAATCAATTCTATATGAATTTGCTATCAAGAAGAACCTGAAGAGGCCTATATATAACCCTGGATATGAAGGGCCAAGTTCAGTTTTTAGTTCCTGTGTTTCTTTGGGATTTAGAACTTACAAAGGTGAGGAAGCAGGAAGTAAGAAACTGGCAGAGCAAGTAGCTGCTCGAGCCGCTATTGAATCACTCTTAGGTATGTTGATTTACTGGTTTTTTAATTCTATGTCAAAGCTTAAAGCCTATTTCTGTGCAAAGACCTCTTGTCTAACCTCCCAATTATCTTGAAGAAACTGATGATAGAACTCTTTCCCAAATCATTAAGTCCAAAGATAAGTTCCATCCCGGTATACAACCCAAAAAGGAAGCTGGCTCTAATGAGAAAATCTTACCCAATTGCTCTGGTTAGAAAATCCTAACTATAAATGATTTTTTTTTAAAATTATACATGTTGAGTCACGTCTCCTGTTGTTCTGAATAGGTAATTTACAAGGCCAAAAAGATAAGTGCCATCCTGGCATAGAAATAAAAGATGAGGCTGGCTCTGGTGAGAAAACCATGCCTAAGTACCCTGGTGAGAAATCCTGACTGTAATTGTACTTCAATGAAAATTATACTCGTCGAGTCACATCTCATGTTGTTCTGAACAGGAAATTTACAAGGCCAAAAAGCTAGCATTGAGGTAAAACACATACCCCATTTTGCTGCTTAAAATATCAAGTTTGATCTAGCTTTGTAAATGGAATATAGTAAAGGTACTGAGAGGGAGTGCTCATTTATAATACATTTCTTCATTTACAGCGAGCAGTGGTTTGTTTCAAATCTGACGGGGCTGTCTGGAAGTGGACCAAAGCGTAAAAACGAAACCAACAACTGGGCAAGGAACAAAATGAAAAGATTTGGTTATTGATATTTTGACTGTAAATGCCCGTCTTAAATAAAACTAGGTAGACTTGATAACTGTTGACCTGAGTGGGATCATGAACTTATTCTGCAAGATTTAACTCAACTCTGTGTGCACTAGACGATACAGACTCATACAGTATTTCATATGCTGCTATTCTTTCACTGCATTATCTGCTAAATGCTACTATTGATCAAGAAACATCCACTGTTAACAAGGATTATAAAGAAAAACATAATCATGAAAATAGATTATAATAAGAGAGGAGCAAGCAGGTTTCTAAGTCCTATTTAGGCTATTCAAGATTTATGTAAATCTACATGTGTAACCTCCCGAGGACAAACTGTATGGTACATCAACAATTTACCATATTAAGCCTTAAACACATTTTGATTAAAAAAAAGCCTCAAACACATTGTTAGGCTAAACCTCTCACTTCCAATCACTCCAGAAACCCAACTGAAGGCTTAAGGTTATTCTTTCTGCTTGCTGCATCAAACTGGTAGTATAGTACTTTCTCCCGTGTGTTAACAGTCTCCCTAGTTGTATTCTTTCACGGCTTGAGTAAAGTTTAAACATGAACCACAGTCACTTTATACAAATGTTAAGATTAGTTAAAACTTTTCTGAATTGTATCACAACCAACCAAAATCCTGAAAGCAGCTCTCTATTGCCCATAAGTTATTGAAGGGCTGATCGGGGTTCCAAATCTAGACAAACATTTCTTGATATCTTGCCTTATGTCAAGATAAATGATACTACTCCGAGTGGAAACAAAGTGGCTTGAGCAGATATATGTTCACATCCATATCCAAAACACTTCCTATCGGGTTCACTTACCTGATCAAAGTATTTTTTATCTTCAAGGCAATGTGGCATTTTCCACCATTTTGATCAGTCTGTCAATTTCTTACTCTTTTCTTCCTGAAACTGAATGTAACTAGTTTAGCAATACAAACATCACAATCTCTGCTTTGAATAGAGCGACATTGAATATCCTAAGTGACTCTCACCCGAACAATTGATAGTAGGAAGTGATTTAGGATGAAGGAAAGTTCTTTATCTTTTGCTTTCAAAATTCAGAAGGATACCAGTACCAATGACACCTGAGTAAGGTGATTGTCTAGTTACTTATCAAAAAAAAAGTATGGTGATTGTCTAGTCATCCAACAAATGTCCACCTCAGCTGATCCTGAAAAGATTTACCATTACTTGTCTCATGGCTGCAGATTAGGTTAACTTTAGGGCAAAAGTAATATTAGACAGCAGAAATTCTGTTAGTAAGCGGATTTTGAAGAGAGGGCCATCATGTGTAAATACCGAGCCACAACAAATCATTGCCACTTAGCTAGTGGTGCGGAAAGAAGTAGGAAATCAATCAATGGAGCTTGGTATAGATCAATTTTCTGGTTTATGATACAATGAACGGTCACTGTCATACATTTGGGCCAGACAGATCAAGAATCTATCAGCCAGAGAACAGAGGAGCAACGATTCAGTACTTCAAAAGTGGTACTCGAGTTATGTGAGAGAAACAACTGCTCAACCCCTCCTACAGATTCACCTGATTCTTTTCTTCCTGTCAGATCTCTGATTAACTTAAGGCAACTATTCCTCCTCCTTTTGCTATCGGTACCTCTTTCATTATTCTCCATTGCAATCTTCGATTTACTTTTCTAAATATATTGTCTTGCTATTATTTGCTATCAGTACTTCTTCCATCTTCTTTAGCCGAGGGTCTATTAGAAACAGCTTCTCTGCCCTTCCAGTGTAGAGATAAGACTACGTACATCCTACCTTCCCCGGACCTCACTTGTGGGATTACACTGGGTTGTGGTTGTTGTTGTATGCTTAAGTGCAAGGATGATGAACCATATATCTCAGACCATCTCCTTTCTACCAACATCAATGAGGAGATAACAGATCGTATGCACCCAAACAACAAGAAAGGAGTTCCCCTTCTGCTGCACAGTTGCTTCAGATAAAAAGTTTCTCATGTCTCGTGTATGGAGGAAGAACTAAAGCCAAGTGCTTGAGCTTTGCTTCCCCGTGTGCATTAACTATATATTCTCAACATGTATGGAGATGGCCTCATGGCCAGCACAATAGCAAATATTACAGCCGCTGAAATCTACTGGTAAACTTTCACACTCCAGTACTAACAATAGTCTCCACAGGTACAAACACCTCCACTGAAGTGATGAAAACGGTTATTATCCCGAATGATTATCAATCTACCCACAATCTTTGATATGATCTTGATAGCAGTATGACAATCTCCACCAACCCTTAAATTTTTCATCACACGAATTGGTCTCCCAGATGGTACGTTTAGAATTGCAAAAGCAACGGCTAATTTTTCGCTATGATACTTGAGCATGTGTGCCTTCTCCTCTTCATCCACATCATGCAGGACCAATTTTGTGGCAGAGACATAACCCTCCTGCTTCATTAGTAACTCTAACTCTTCCAAGAAAGCATATATTCTTTTGCTGTCTGGATGCATGGTATCCCCAACTGAAAAAAGATGAATCTGATTTTGCAACTCAACCCAGCTGTAACCAGGCATTTTCCTTACACCTGTATCCCTCATTTTTAATCTCATCTTACTAACATCATGCCATCTACCAGAAGCTGCATATAAATTTGAGAGAAGGACATACATCCCTGCACTCCAAGGCTCTAAACTGAAAATCATTTCAGCAGCCTTTTCTCCTAATTCAGTATTTCCATGGATCCTACTTGCCCCAAGGAGGGCACCCCAGGTTGCAGCATCTGGTTCACAAGGCATGTCCTTCATTAGATTTTGAGCATCATTCAGACACCCAGCTCGTCCCAGAAGGTCAATCATGCAACTGTAGTGTCTCGGGTTTGCAGTTATTCCATAATCGCGATCCATTGAGTAAAAGTATTCTATGCCCTTGTCAATCAGGCCAGTATGGCCACAAGCAGACAATACACCAACCTATAAAGAAAAGGACAAAAAAAAATGAAACCTAAATAACTGTATTTATAAAACTAAAAAAAATGTACATAAGAGGGAAATATTGAGAATACAAAGATTGCGTCAAAACCCTATACCAAATTAGGGTTGGTCTCTGTAGCGTGACTGTTCAATTAGAAAGAATAGAACGTGCAAAGGTTATCCACAACACACTGGCGAAATCTTTACATAAAATCGCATTAATCAATTAGGGATGGAGTGGTTTTGAACAGTTCCATAAATGCAAAAGCAGTTCTAAAATAACCTTGAAATCATTTTCTAAAATTAATAATGTATCAACATTACCATGGTGACATCATCCGGTTTGAAACCCGCTTCTTTCATTGATTTGAATAGTTGAAGAGCTTGTTTGCCGAAACCATGCCTTGCATAACCAACGATCATTGTATTCCAAGAGACAGCATCTTTTTCCTCTATTTCCTCGAACACATCATACGGCTCATCAATGCTTCCACACTTACAGTAAATTGCTAGGAGCGCATTTCCCACGTAGCAACCAGTGTGATATCCAGCCTTGACTAGCAGTTCATGTAATTGCTTTCCTAACTCGAAAGCAGCAATATTAGCACAGGTACTCAAAGCGCAAGTAAATGCCGACCTATTTATTCTCCCGCCATCTCTCTTCATTTCCACAAACATGCGCAATGCCTCCTCACTATTGCCACTTTGAGCATATCCAGCAATAATTGCTGCCCAAGAGATGCAATCACGACAAGACATACAATGAAATAAACTTCTGGCACTCACGATATCCCCATTTTGAGCATAACCTGTTATCATTGTGTTCCAAGAGTTGACGTTCTTACAAGGCATTGCCTCAAAGAATTCCCTTGCCGAGTCCATCCTCTTAGACAGCACATATCCTGCAATCATTGCATTCCACGAGACCTCATTCTTCTCTGGCATGTCATCAAAAATCCTCCTAGCCTCATTTACCATCCCATTCTGTACATAACCAGAAAGCATTGAAGTCCAGGTAAACACGTCTCAAATAGGGGACTCATCGAAGAACTTCCTCGCTTCCTCCAAATTATCATTCTGGGCATAACAAGAAATTATTGTGTTCCATGAGACCTGATCCTTCACAAGCATTCTATCAAAAAGCACCCTCGCCTCAGCCAATAACCGCTTCTTCAAATACCCGCCCAACAAGCAATTCCAAGAAACCAACGGCCAATTGTCCTTTGACTCAAACAATTTCCTCGCCTCCTCAATCCTCCCATTCTGAACATAAGTAGCCAGAAGTCCATTCCATGATATTTCATTCTTCACAGGCATCATGTCAAATATCCTTTTAGCATCAGCAATTTACCCATTCTGGGCATACCCAGAAAGCAAAGCATTCCAAGAAACTACATCTAAGACAGAATACCTGGAGTGCAAGTTTAGCGCCGATCCGAGTGAAGTAGGGAGGGACGTGATGATTGGCTCTCAGGCCATCGCCAAGAAGGACTGCGTCCGTTACCTTGGGTCGGTGATTCAGGGGGATGGAGAGATTGACGGGGACGTCACGCATCGTATAGGAGCAGGGTGGGCTAAGTGGAGGCTTGCATCAGCAGTCCTGTGTGACAGGAAAGTTCCACACAAACTCAAGGGGAAATTCTATAGAGCCGTGGTTAGACCTACGATGCTGT
Organism: Nicotiana benthamiana; assembly: GCA_034376525.1. Lineage (NCBI taxonomy): Eukaryota > Viridiplantae > Streptophyta > Magnoliopsida > Solanales > Solanaceae > Nicotiana > Nicotiana benthamiana. The sequence continues at coordinate 9,776,240 of CM067325.1, forward strand.
ATGGGGCGGAGTGCTGGCCCGTAAAGAATTCCCATGTTCAGAGGATGAGGGTCGCGGAGATGAGGATGCTTAGGTGGATGTGCGGGCATACCAGGCTAGATAAAATTAGGAATGAAGTTATTCGGGAGAAGGTGGGGGTGGCCCCGGTGGACGAAAAGATGCGAGAAGCGCGGCTGAGGTGGTTCGGGCATGTGCGGAGGAGAAGTCCCGATGCACCGGTGAGGAGCTGCGAACGGCTGGTGATTGCTGGCGGTCGGCGCGGCAGAGGGAGGCCCAAGAAGTATTGGGGAGAGATGATTAGGCAGGATATGGCTAGAATGCAGGTTTCAGAGAACATGACCCTTGATAGGAAAGCTTGGAGGTCTAGTGTTCAGATTATTTCTAACGCTATTTATGCTGGAATTTCTATTGCACTAATGATATACTGTTTCTGTTTTGTTTTGTTTCTGTTTGTTTTACTACTGTTTTTCACCTAACCCTATGAGCCGAGGGTCGATTGGAAACAGCTTCTCTGCCCTGTCGGGTAGGGGTAAGGCTCGTCTACATATTACCCTCCCCAGATCCCACCTGGTGGGAATACACTGGGTAGTTGTTGTTGTTGTTGTAACATCTTAGCTACCCCAAAATTCTTACTCTTGATATACCCACTAAGCATAACGTTCCAGGATACCAAGTCTCTTTGAAGCATTTCATCAAACAACTGCTGAGCGAGGTCCAATCTGCCGTTCGACAAGTAACCAGATATCATTGCGTTCCAGGATACACAGGACTTGGCAGGCATGGAATTAAATAAGCGCAGAGCGGAATCGCATTCTCCTTGTCGCATGTGTTGGGTGATGGTCCCGTTCCATTGCACTATGTCCGAGCTACTGACTTTTCTGCCTTCGTCGGTGGTTTACCGCCGGGTAACTCGGGATTTTTTCTGCGTGGTAATTCTGCTCTGAGATGACTCGCCGGTTCGTTTAGCAGTGAACGCGACCAAATGTTGTGCAATCTTCTGAAACGCATTCTGAAATCTCGTGCCATTGGTCTAAACACTCAGACCATCATTTTCAAACTCTTTACACTTTGGCGGGAGGTAGTTGCACGTCTATTGATCAGATGACGGGCCATCTTGGACCAACAACTTGTTGGCAACATGTTAGGCTGTACAAATTAACAACAAAATCTCGCTTTATACTCATTAATTCTAAATTATTTATTCTTTAATACTCAGATCTAAACTATTTTCTATTTCTATCCATACGTTTCAAACTATTTACCCACTTATTCTTTACCTACATTACATTTGTCTTTTTTTTGGAGCAATGTTATGGCTGTTTATGAAGGAGAAACAGGTAGATTACAACGCAGAGAGAATTTTACGAGGAAAGGAAAAGTTCAAGAATGGTTAAAGGCTTTTTATTACATGAAATTTAGCCGAGGATTGTGATAAGACTAGCAGATTAATTTTAGTAATTTTTTTTGTTTTCTTTGGGAACATAAATGTCTGCATTGGTGGCTTGGACTGGTCGATATTAGCAGCGATATGAGGCTGGTTATCGCCTTATCGTCGAGTATTTTTTCATTTATTTTAGATTTTACTAAATTGAGTTTTATTTGGTTTAGGGCAAATTTGCTGAATGTTGAAGTTTGGTTTTTAAATTTCCTCTATTAGTTATGTAGTTGTTTTTGCTTGCTTTAATTTATTTTGGTATTTGCTTAATTGGATTTTGTCTGTGTTTGGTAAATTTTGATGAATGTGGGACTTTGAGTTCAATTTTCCTCATTTCTTCTGATTATAGTGCTTTTGATTTTCTCATAATGAGTAAAATCTGGTTCAATGTGGAGCTCCTATGTGACCTAGCTGTCTTTCCTGTTTGGCCATATTATGAGGATTGATTCAGAAAAATGTGCAAAAGAATGTTGCTATTCTTTTTTCTTTCTTCGCCTTTGTGCATTTGGTTGTAAATTTATAGAGACGATGTTTGGGTTTGAATTTGTGTAATAGAGGTGAAACTCGTTATAACAGTGAAAGTTCTTTCTTATGCTTGTTTTCAAGAAATATAAAGATCTTGTGAAATGTGATGGGCATTGTTCATTCTAGGTTGCTTCTTTAGATTTTTGAATTGATTTGTTGTTATTAATAACAGATGAATCGGTACTAGAAGGTAAAAAAGCCAAGAGTAGAAACACCCATTGATGCAAGTGAAATTTGTATCACCGGCCAAGGCCGCATGAGATATACCGCTATAGTATACTAATATACTATATGAGTATATAGTTATACTACAACAGTATATTATTGATAATATACAATATATTGTTATGATATATTGTAATAATATGCAATAATAGTATACTTATTACGGGTAAATTCACTTGCCTTTTCCTTTTAATTTGTTTTAAACTTTTACCCAGCGTGAGGGAAAAATTGAAAATACAAATAAAAAATATATAGTATGCTATAATGTAAAGGTATACTCTTACAATTAGATCCTTTTAGAATTTTTTTAAATTTTTTACTGATAGCTGATATTATTTTTGTTTAATAATTGAATAAAAAAAAATTTAACTCTTTGCGTACAATTGTATACTCTATTGGTATAGCTATATACTATATTGGTATCATATGTTAGTTCATAATCTTTTGGTTGTATTAGCTACATTTAATTGATATACAATTTAATTTTTCTTTAATAATAATATTGAAAAAAGAATAACAGAAAAAAGTAAAAACAGTAAATGAAATTAGATTTTGAAGAGAAAAAGAATATAAAAAAAGGAAGTTAAATGAAATTAGAAAATAAAAAAATAAATAAGAAGAAAACGACAAAAAAAAGAAAAGATGAAAATAAAAAAAAGAAAAAAGAAAAGAAAAGAAAAGAAGCACAGAAATAAAAAAAGTTACAGAATAAAGAAAAAATTCTCCACAAAACTTACTATGGGTAGGAAATTAATTAGTTTATGAGTAAATAAATGGGTAGATAAGGGTAAATAGTTTTATTTTTGTGGGTAACTGTGTCAAAACCCCCAAATTAATTTCTAGCCCGTCCAATAACCCGGAGCTTTGCATAAATAGCCGCTCATATTCATTATTTACTTTTTTTAGTTATATACATAGATTATATATTTATTATACACGTATATTATATAAAATATGCATATATTCTATCTTCACCAACTATTTTAAATTTCAGTTGTTGGGTGACGACTATTTGGGTTAATTTTTTGATTCGGAACTCTTAGTCGAACTGATGGCGAGATCAATTTTTTGTTCGAGGTTCAAGAGGAAAGAGATGAACCACAACCCAATGGTGCTTTTACGAAAGTATGGTCATCCGTGGCTAATACCTTCTCGTGACTATCGAATCTGAGATTCACTTTCCATCGGTCTCTTTAGGTTGGTATAATATAAAAGAGAGTGCCAAGAAACAACACATACCTATTATTTTTGGAAGGTTTGGAACCCTTACTTAACATAGGGTCCAAAAACCCGACATATCCTTTTTTTAGAGCGTATAAGAGGAAAATAGCTCTTGCATCGTTAGCCGCTTTTCACCATTTCATGCCTAACTTGTTGACCATCACTTGAGCTCACACGGGAGGCCTTGCGCCGAGTGATTCTCCCCCCAAAAAACTCTACATGTGATGTTCCGAAAACAAAAACATGTGATTTAGTAAATTAGAAAGATTAACTTTTGAAATCGACAATATTCAATCACGAGCATTTAAGTCACTGGAATAGTTCAGAGTCCAAACAAAATTACAACAAAAGGCACATTGTGGACTGATCTAATCATATATACCGTTACAAAATTGAAGGTTGAATTGTGGGGGAATGCACAGTTAGTCACTAATAATATATGTATTTACTTTTAAATTACTGTTTAAAATGTCTTTAGCCAATGCTTTAATAAATTTTAACTTCCCGGATGAAAATACCCTTCTGCCATGTCCTTAACTTTTGAACTTACCTTCAGAACTTCAGGACTACATGTCATTAACTTTTGAACTTGTAACTCTAAGTTCAGGACTTTAGGACTACTTGTCCTTAACTTTTGAACTTGGAACTCTAAGTTCAGGACTACATGTCCTTAACTTCTGAACTTGGACCTCTAAGTTCAGGACTTCAAGACTACATGTCCTTAACTTTTGAACTTGTAATTGTAAGTTCAGGACCAAGTGTCCTTAACTTTTAAGTTTGTTAATATAAGTTCATGACTTATTGTCCTTAACTTTTCAGACTTCTTAGCCCAAGTTCAGGATATATTGTCCTTAACTTTTGAGCTTGTTAGTCTAAGTTCAGGACCAAGTGTCCTTAACTTTTGAACTTGTAATTCAACATTCAGGACCAAGTGTCTTTAAATTTTGAACTTGTAACTTGAAGTTCAGGACCAAATGTCCTTAACTTTTGAACTTATAACTGCAAGTTCAGGATCCATAACGTAGCAGAAAACCAAATGTTATTTGTATCGTTTCACAAATAATTTAAATAATAATAATAATAGTTACTATTGACATATAAGGTTGATGTCAAATTACAAAGCATAAAGCTAATAACAAAAAGGAACAACTAAAAAAATAAAAGACTATAGAACCTAGCTAACCAAAAGAAAAATAAAAATAAATAAAGTTGAAGAAGTGGTCTGCAATGCCGAGAAAGTGATCTGCCTTTGGATTTAGGAAATGGGATGAAGTTAGGGAAGAATTGCATGGGGAAGAGAAGTAACGAGTTTGGGATTAGGAGAAAGAGTTTTGAAAATTTGATAGAGGGTTTGGGGAGGAAAAGAGATAGAAGAAAAGATAATTTCGTCTTTTCATATTAATTTTAATAGAATAATGGTTATTTTTATTCAGCATTAAAAATGTTGGATAAAAAGTAAACACCATTTTAAAAAATGTCTACCTCATGCCATTTCTACTTGAATTGTGTAGCTGATTATTTTTTGGAAAATTACCAGTTTTATCCATTTATAGGTAGCTCATTATAAAAATTAGCCAATTGATAAAATATTACTAATATTGGCCAACTAGCTATTTGTAGAAAAAAATCAAATATTTGCTTTGTTTTGAGTGGGTGCTATTAGAATAGATTGGACACAACTTAAGGAGATCGAATCTCAGTTTTAGGATGATTTGGTGAAGTTTTGAGATGGTTTGAATAAAAAATTTGGTAAAAATTGAACATGAAAAAAATGGTATGTGTGTCATATATGTATCATATTTGTATCTATTGTGTATCACAAGTATATCCATGTGTAACTGTGTGTAAGATACATGTGTGATACAAGTTTGATACATGTGTCGTAGAAGACTTCTTTAAACTCGATTTAATTATGAATTTTGATAGAAAACCACTCCAAATCACCTCCAATCTTCCTCAAATTTTGTATATTGACTTATGTATATATTTTTAATATATTTCAACTATAACCATTGAAATAATACTTTTTTTGTTTAGATTTTTGGAATATTATATATATTTTTTGTATTTCATCACCTTATTTGCTACCCTCATCCATAAATTTTTTTTTCCGTCTTCTATCTTAGTATTGCTAACTACCCTTAGAAATATGTAATGTGATTTTTGCATATGATTCTTTAAAAGAAAGAACTCTATTATTTATGTTTTCAATTTTTATTGGCTAGTTTTAATAAATCTATAATTAATGGCTAAAGATTTAGTAAGTTAAAATTTATTGAGACATTTATATAAGTTTCCTTTTTTTTAAGTGATACATCAATACGTTACAACTTTATTAATTAACCATACTGGCAAATTTCAAATCTTTGGCGTAATCAATAATCTTGCTTGCATAAACTGAAAAATCCGACCAAATAAACCGACAAAGTGGATATAGCCCACTTTTATTAAGTATATTTTATATTAATATGTCATATAGGAAATTTGTTTACTCTTGATATTTAAGGTTTGATTTAATTATATTTAGTATATCAAATTATTAATTTTATACTATAATTAATTAAGGATATAATTAATAAGATATTTTTTATTCCTTAATTAAAGGATTTTCGTTTAATTCCAGTATCTCCACTCATCTCCACGTTTCTCTCTCCTAACCCCTCAGTCTCATCCACGTTTTATTCATACCCACGTTTTTTTGCAGGCTTCCATCATTGACAGCCATTAAAAGCTTGAAAGCTTTAAATTCAAATTTAGGTTTTTAAAAATCATTATTTATTTTGATTGGGTGTTGTTGTAAATAATTGGAAATATTTTGAAATTTATATCTCAATTTTGAGGGGTTTTGGTGAAGATTTTGACTTGCTTTTGGCTGAATTTCAGATTGAAACTCGAAGAAGAAGAAGAAGAAGAAGAAGAAGAAGAAGAAGAAGAAAAAGAAGAAGACATATTGCAGAAATTGTAGATAAATTGTAGAAAAATTATAGATAATTGTAGATAAATTGTAGATTACTTTTTACATAAGATTTGTAAAAGTTTTAGTCGTTTTTGATCTGTTGATAAATTGTAGATTAGTTGAATTTCCGATTGAAAACGAATAGAATTTGTTTATAAATTGAAGATGAGCGATTTTCGTGATATGATATGATCTTATTCACGCTAAATTTTTTCATAATATTCTGCTCCTAAATTTAGCTCGCAATAAAAGGAAGATACAACTGCTATTAATTAGCTTTTAATGATTGGTACAAAAACTATAGAAATAATGTGGACTGAACAGGTAATTTAAGAATTATGCATATTTTTGGTAATAAGGTTTTATGTATGGTATATGTAAGAAAAAATCCATTTTATTAATGAGAACTTTGACTGTCCATTTTTTTCAAATTGAGACACTTGTCTTTTTGGTAGATGAAATTAATATAATCATTTTAATATTCAATGATAGTAATAAAAAAATTTCATCTCCTATAGTAAAAGTTAACGCCTTATTTATTTTAAATAAATACTATTGAAAAAATTATATTCTACAGATAACTTTTAATGTTTATAGCAAAATATCTAATTTCGGTTACCTTCTACCCCTAAGCCACTAAATACGCTATTGAGTTACATTATTTTCTTTCTCTTTCTACTTTGATACATGCCATTCTCTTCCCCATTTCCGGAAAACACAATGCTCACTCTCAAAATTTCTCTCACCCACATACCATTAGTTATAAACGATGGTTTTTTCTGCTATACCACGAAGACTTATATGACTTTTTCCCTTAATTTTGTGCAAAATCTTATCGTCAACTCTATTTAGTCCCCCCCACCCACCCACATACACACCAAAAACCCCTCTTTGTTCTCTCCCTAGAGAATTTCCCCTATCTCATACTATCCATTTTTACTTCATCCCAATTCAATTGAGAAGCGAGAACTTGTTGACGGTATGGACTCGAAAACGATATGCTACATCTTGCCATGATTTTTGCTTGGTAACTATACCGGATGTGTGGGACACATGGAAATTCAGGGTTCCTTGCTCGACGGCGGATTTGCCGGAAATTGAGATTTGTTCTTGAACAAAGATGAAGTAGTTTGGGGCTGAGCAACTTGATTTTCTGTTAATATATTTCAATGTATTTTCAATGTAGCATGCTCTTTCATGTATTTCATTGTATTCATTGTATTTTTTCATTGTAATTCAATGTGTCTCACTGTATTTCATGTATTTCAATGTATTCACTATCTTTTTAATTGTATTTTAATGTACCCCAATGTATTTTAAGTATTTTATTGTATTAACTATCTCGCTATATGCCATGGATGTATTCATATATTTTTTAAATTAATATAATTTATATATTCATATGTATTGTATAATTTTTTTGAAGATTTTTATATTTTTGAGGTATTTTTTGTTGAGAATCTTTTTTTATAACTGGAAATACAAAATTTGTGCGTTATAATTGAGTTTGTTGAGTTATATTAGGAGTCTATTATGTTAATTGATTCACTTTCCGTTTAAAAATAGTGTAATCATCTATTTCACACTGTAAATACAGTCGAATACAATAATCTGTCCAGATGTATTCCCATGTTTCATACCATGAATATACTTGAGTACACTCGAATACAACAACCGATTAGCTGGACTTTCCTGATTCACGCCTATTTTTGCTAATGTATTCATGAATACAGTAACTTAAACACATCTAATACATCTTATAATAACAGAAAATATCTATAATCCGTAATTTAAAAAATGATATCTATAAATAGTTTACCACAAAAAGATAATGCTTTATTAAAATTTCTTTAATAATAATAATAATAACTACTCCTTCTCTCCGGTCCACAAAAAGTGACCAATTTTCTTTTGGCATGACCATTAAGAAAATACTAAATTCTATACAAAAATACTTAGTATGACTAAATTGTAAAGGTATAATTTTTGCCATATATATATATATATGTGTGTGTGTGTATTTTGTTCTTACTTGTGTATGTATAGATTTTAAGAGTTGTTTAATGGTTTGATAAATGTAGTAGGGATTATGCTATTTGAATTTTAAAGAAATTAAGCCAAAAATTAGCTCAAATCAGCGGCCCAATTCTATTTGACCTGATCTGGAGAAGCCCACTCGAGAGGTACGCTAAACGGTGTAATTTCATGGTGAAACTACACCTTTTCGTTTAATAACTTGGAGATTCAATTTCAACCGTTGATAAACTCTTAGAGGTCCATATTTGATCTCTCAAGAGGTACATAACCCCTTAAGAACCTGAAAATTGCCTCTTTTACATCCAACCCAAATCCTAAACTCCTCTCCTAACTCTCTCCCTTCCTCTCTGCTGCCGCAAGACATCAAATATTTATTTGGACCGTTGCTACCAAATTGATTTCAAAAGGTTTCTTCCATGTAGATGTAGGGTGAAAATAGGAAAAATAAATACGTCGCTTAAAAACTTAAGTTATTGCTGAATTAATGACAAACAAGTTTGGCATGGTATCTTTTATTACGACACGCTTGGGAGCATGATTTCTGACTTTCAGTACATTTTCAAGCCAGCGCTAAGATTCCAATGTCTCAAACATTTACAGTTCCATACGAAATTACGTGAAAACATTTATTAGGTCGACCACATTATGGCCTTCCTGGACCTCAAAAAGCGAATTCAGGATATGAAAAAATTATGAAAAATAATATTGTATAGTCGTGATAAAAATAATAGTAAAATATATATATATATTATACAAGTTTTATCACCTTTTTCAATTGTTAGATGTAAATAGTTTCTAGCGCGAAATAAAAGTGATACTAATACCCCTATAAATTATGTTGTAGTTGTCAGGAAATTTGTGACACATTAAACGTTTACATTCTATTTATCGTTCCTAACTATATATACTTTCAGTAAATTTACCATCTATAGCTATATTTATATTTTAAAGCAAATTCATGAAATATGAGATTAATTTTTTCAAACTGAAACAAGAGAGTAATAAGCTTTCGTAACTCAGTTGATTTGAGTGCTCGCCTAGTTAGTGAAGGTCGTGAGTTCGACTATCAATAAGAGTTGATACAGGCCGTATCCGTTGCATGTTTGAATAAAAGTGATACGACCTGATAATTATTATTGTTGAAATTGTCCAAAAGGGATAATTTCAAATGAATCCGGCTACATCCACCCATGCTGCTGCTATGAAACTTCATTGTCCTTTCAAAAAGAGGAGAGCAAAAGAGAGCACTTTTATTTGCAGAAAAACTCTGGTATCTACCCTTTTTTTCCCCTTTTTCTAGCAGCTTTATACAGTGTAGGTAGGGATGCACACCACACCCAAGGGCTCCTCCATATGCACAATATTTCAAGTAGAAAGTCAATATTTTCTTAGTACAATAGGCTAAAAAATCTAAGATATAAATTTCTTGGGAAGGATGGTTGTGGAGGACAGGAGGAGTGGAGCTTATTATTCAATATCAGACTAACTTTTTTCAGTCAAGTCCGTTAATATTTAAGGAGGGTCAAAGTATAGTGTACATAATCATAAGTTGAGTGTGTTTGAGCCTTGAGCTCAATTTAGTTGATAAGAAATATATTACAGAACGCATACGAAATACTGATTCTTAATGGTTACCTGATGGCAAAGACCATATTCTTTAAGATTTAAGCCAGATTGCAATAGAATAAGAAAAGGGCGTGAGAACAAAAGTAAAGACAATAGAAGAAATGAAATAATATTTAGTTAATCAAGCGAATCTAGTTTCCTTATAAATTAAACTATTATAAAGTCCAAACAGCTTTGAACACAGTGCCCAAAACATACCTTTTGTATCTTTTAACACTATTGACGGTTTCCATTATTCGATTAGTTAGTTATTGTATATATACTACTTTCCATCTTCGTCTGCTAAAAAACTAGGTTATCTAATCGGTGATCACTCACGAAGGAAAGAAAATAATAAAAGAAATGAAATACATAGTTTTTTTTCACTTTATTTTATTGCATACTTCGATAAATAGGATATATATCCCGTGACCGAGCATGAGCACTAGTTCATTACTGCTACATTTAGCTCTTTCTCTAGCACAGCCTCGTCCGATTGATCAATTGCTTGTCCTGTATCCGTAACAATTTTGTCATATACATACATTTTATAGGTTAACTTCGTCTCTATAAGTTCGCTCACATTGTCGGACCCGGCTTCAGTTGATGATAAGTGTTATCGTAGATTGACAACCAGCGTAAAACTTATCAATTTATGATAAAGTTTCATAATACGATATTACTGGGGGCAGAGTCCCCGTTTGCTGAGGGTGGTCAATCCGCAAAATATTACATGGGGTATATAAGTAAAATATTGGATTTTAGATGTTTTAATATGTAGTGAACACCTTTCATTAACAAATTTGTTTTCTTTTTTCAAATTTAAATATTTTTGGGAAAATTGTTAACTTATAATATAAATTGAGCTTAAGTGAAGAAGTGAGTATTCATGTTTAGGAATTGTGTAATTGTTATTGTTACAGTATGATATTATTAACAACAAGTCTCTGCCTTGACTTTTTTTACTTTATACATAAGTTGGGGGCAGCGACAGCTCATATTCTAAATGAATGCCGACGAGTTCATTGTTATTCTATATGAAAACTGTAACCCACTATATATATATGGGGTGTAGCAAGCAATTTATTTTATCCTTTTCAGAGACTGATGTAGCTAGGACGTGGAAGTAGGGCTATTAATGTTAACGTGAGGATGAAAAGGGACAAAAGAAGAATAGTACTGAAAAAGACAAGTAGGTCGCAGAAAGAGTATGTAAATACATACAGAGTGAAATGGAGCTGATGACAAAAGAATTGCCTCACGAGAAACTCCAATTGTTGGAGTTAATTGCAGCTAATTCCCAAGTACCATGTGATGTGTTTCTCCTCCCCCCTCCAACAAAAAAAAACCCCAAGAAGTCATGCCATTTATTTCCACACATCTTTAAGGCTAGATTTTTAAAATCTAAATATTTTATGACCACTTATTATAATTTGAATGAGAAAATAATGCGACGAAAAGGATGGGATGAACATTTGTAATGAATCATAAACTAGTCTGCTTTCCGTGAACGTCTAATTTTTGACATCACCTAAATTCTATACTATTTTAGTGTAAATATTTAAATCTTAATATATAAACTTTTATCTTTCTCTTAATAGCTTTCATTTATGAAAATTAAAAAAATACAAAAAATAAAATATTTGCATTTCTAGAGTATAACTTTTGTTCCTATTTTTAAATAGAAGAAAATTTATAAAAAATATATATATTTGGTTTCTTATAATTTTAAATGTAAGCTATAGTATTTTTCATAGTATAATTTAAACTATAATGTAAATATTAGGTTTTCTTATAGTTTTCTTTAAATCTAAAGTAAGTTTTATATGCGTGTGTGCGTTTTTTATCTTCTTTTATTTAATTAAAAAAGGGGTTAGGAAAATTTAAATAAATATATATAAAGTTTAATAAATTATTAAAAAAAAAACCCAACTTCCCCACTTCATGTAAATTTCTTTCCCACTAACCCTCACGTTCCTAACTTCCCAATCCCCACTTCCCCACTTCCTTAGAAGTTATAAAACTACTCATACTCAACTATATAAAGAGAAAGAGACTTCTGTTGTAAAAAAAAAGGAAAAAAAAAGAGAGGGAACGAAGGAGAGGTAAAAAACGAAGAAAAAGACAAAAAGAGAGAAGAACGAGGGGAGAAGAGAACGGAAAAGAAATCGAGAAAAATTGTGCAAGAGAGAAAGAGAGTGTAAAGACAGAGTTTGAGATTTCGTTCGTGGTTCCGAGTTCGAGGTTCTAAAAAAGTTAGCATTGCTAGCTTTGGAAATCAGTAGATTGTATTTGTTTATCTATTATGAAATCTTCGCAAAAGGTAATATTGAATTTCCTTGCTAGTTCAATGATAATATCATAATTTAAGCCTAAATGTGTGTTAATACTTGTATTAACTTTCTTAAGAGCCGAACACAAGTATTGTTTTGTGCTTGTCTGACCTATCGCCGTCTATGTATATACTATACATAGATAGCAGTCTAAAAATTTATCTTTTGTCTTTGTTAATTTAAATCATCTTCGAAGTTCAGTTTGTAAATTTGTCATGAATGAATCTAGGCTTGAATACTTGGTTTAATTAATACTTGAAGTCATTTTTATATTAATTTTGCCCGATCATACTTGTAAACATGCCATAAATTATGATAAGTTTTTTTATAAGATTATAATAAGTTTCCTATAAAATAAAATAATCATTCTTTTTGGAATACATGTTTACACATGTTTGATTACTTAGCCATGAAAGCTGAAAATTATCAAGTGACTATTTTTACTTTAAAAAAAAATAAGAAAAATCGTTAATTGTCTCACATTTTCTACGTCATAACTTGTTGTATTAGTTAAGTTATTTTAATAATGATGTTAGTTACTTACCATAGTCTAAGGATATAGATTCAATCTTTGTTTTACTACTGAAGTATAAGTTGGAATATTCATGAGTTATTATCTTTATTTATAAATTTGATTTAATTTACTGTTAGTATAAATATGATTCTTTATTAATAAATCTGATATTTGAGGCTAAGCTATTAATTACGTTTCTTTCATATTCCAACTGAAGGTCGGGTCATGCGAGAATATAGTTAATTGGGGCTAGAAATATTTCAAGGTCTAATACTAGAAAATAATTGTGAATGAGCAAAGGAGTAATGAATTAACTCAAGACTCGTTCCAATAAGTAAAAGAAACAATAATGAAAAATATATAAATAGATGTCTTGGTTTAAAAATAACAAAAATCCTCTAAAAATACTAGAAAAGATTTTAGATGTGCTTTCAATAGTAGCTCATGTGTTCATATCTGAATTTTGGATTGATATGTTTAAATAATAAAAAGATCATGTACGTATTCTCGCGTCTTGATTCCTTTCAAATTTAAAATAATTATACATTTCGTAGCTTGGTTTAATATCTAACTATAAAGAAATACTTGTGTGCATATCGCATCTAGGTCCGGACAATTAATAAAAATATAATAATCAAGTTAAGCGGTAATAGACAAGCCATAACGAATAAAATAAAAGAAAAGCCAAGAATTAATTTAAGCCAAACATTAGTCAATAAAGCAACCATGCTAGAACCACGGGACTCGAGGGGTGTCTTACACCATCCCCGGTTGCATTATTTTCTGTCAACACAGGGTACAACATCCCCTGGTTGTCTCATCTTGTTGTCAACATAGGGTACACCATCCTCGGTTGCATTATTTTCTGTCAACACAGGGTACAACATCCTCTGGTTGTCTCAACTTGTAGTCAACACAGGGTACACCATCCCCTGATTGTATTATTTTCTGTCAACACAGGGTACATCATTACCTGGTTGCATTATTTTATGTCAACACAGGGTACAACATCCCCTGGTTGTCTCATATTGTTGTCAACATACGGTACACCATCCCCGGTTGCATTATTTTCTGTCAACACATGGTACAACATTTCCTGGTTGTCTCATCTTGTTGTCAACACAGGGTACACCATCCCCTGGTTGCATTATTTTCTGTCAACACAGGGTACACCATTCCCTGGATGCATTATTTTCTCTCAACACCGGGTACAACATCCCCTGGTTGTCTCATCTTGTTGTCAACACAGGGTACACCATCCCCTGGTTGTATTATTTTCTGTCAACACAGGGTACACCATCTCCTGGATGCATTATTTTATGTCAACACAGGGTACACCATTATTTTCTGTCAACACGGAGTACACCATCCCCTGGATGCATTATTTTCTGTCAACACAGGGTACACCATCCCCTGGTTGCATTATTTTCTGTCAACACATGGTACAATATCCCCTGGTTGTCTCATCTTGTTGTCAACACAGGGTACACCTGGTTGCATTATTTTCTGTCAACACAAGGTACAACATCCCGTGGTTGAATTATTTTCTACATAGGGTATAACATTCCCTAGTAGCATTTCAGAGTGCCACGAGCCTCATCTTGTTGTCAACACAGGGTACCCCATCCCCTGGATGCATTTTTTTCTATCAACACAGGGTACACCATCCCCTAGTTGCATTATTTTCTGTCAACACATGGTACAACATCCTCTGATTGTCTTATCTTGTTGTCAACACAGGGTACACCATCCCCTGGTTGCATTATTCCATCTACACAGGATACAACATCCCTGGTTGAATTATTTTCTACATAAGGTATAACATTCCATAGTAGCATTTCAGAGTGCCACGAGCCTCATCTTGTTGTCAACACAGGGTACACCATCCGTGGTTGCATTATTTTCTGTCGATACAGGGTACACCATCCCCCGAATGCATTATTTTCTGTCAACACAGGGTACACCATCCCCTGGTTGTATTATTTTCTGTCAACATATGGTACACCATCTCCTGGTTACATTATTTTCGGTCAACACAGGGTACAACATCCCCTGGTTGTCTCATCTTGTTGTCAACACATGGTACACTATCCCCTGGTTGCATTATTTTCTGTCAGCATAGGGTACAACATCCCCTGGTTGAATTATTTTCTACATAGGGTATAACATTCCCTAGTAGCATTTCAGAGTGCCACGAGCCTCATCTTTTTATCAACACAGTGTACATCATCCCCTGATTGTATTATTTTCTGTCAACACATGGTACACCATCCCGTGGTTGTATTATTTTATGTCAACACATGGTACAACATCCCCTGGTTGTCTCATCTTATTGCCAACATAGCGTACACCATCCCTGGTTGCATTATTTTCTGTCAACATAGGGTACTCCATCCTCTGATTGTATTATTTTCTGCCAACACATGGTACAACATCCCCTGGTTGCATTATTTTTTCTTTCTTTTTCAATTCTTTATTTTTGCAATAGCAATGATAGTTTAATGTGTTTTCAATAACTCACAAAAATTTTCTAGTGCAAACTAGGGCAGAAAATTTTTGTTCGTTTTGTTTGTTTGTGATGGCTTGTAGGTTTTTCTGCAAAGCACGGATTGGATATGCAAAAAGTAAGATTCCAGCTCTCGCCAGAGAAAGTGGAATGTTTGATCTCATTACCAGCCGCAACCAGCTTTGACGTAATGCATGCAGAGACATATTGCCAAGATCTTTCTTCCTATCATCTGCTCGAGAAACAAGCCTGCGAGAATATTTCATAGTCTGTTGCATCAAGAGCATCAAGTTTTAGTCTAAAGTCAACGGGAGAAGTAAGTCAAGAATCACGACAAGACTCCAGATGATATTTAGATAGGAATTTTATAACTCTTAGATTTCAAGAGTATGTAGTTTTCTTTTCATTTTGATTTAATAGTAGTAACCGCGGATCGTAACCTCGACGGAACTTTGCTCGACTCTCTTTCTGAGAATACTCTGTCACTCTTCTTTTACTTGAACTACACGTGACATAATTTCCTTATAACCGGATATGTAGGCTGCCTAAAATAAAGGATCGGTCACATCTTTTTCTTCTCCTTTTTCCTTTTTAAATAATAGTGTTGTCAAAAATCAGTCACCTTGTTTATTTTCATTGCTTGAAAACTCTTCATGTTTCCAGGCAAAGTGGAGCATGTTGTGAACACCTAATTTTTGACTTCATCCAAATTCTATACTATTTTAGTGTAAATATTTAAATCTTAATATATAAACTTTTATCTTTCTCTTAATAGGTTTCATTTATAAAAATTAAAAAAAATACAAAAATTTGTTTTTTGCATTTCTAGAGTATAACTTTTGTTCCTATTTTTAAATAGAAGAAACTTTACAATATATATATATATATATATATATATATATATTTAAATGTAAGCTATAGCATTTTTCATAGTATAATTTAAACTATAATATAAATATTAGGTTTTCTTATAGTTTTCTTTAAATCTAAAGTAAGTTTTGTATGCCTGTGTGCGTTTTTATCTTCTTTTATTTAATTAATAAAAGGGTTAGGAAAATTTAAATAAATATATATAAAGTTTAAAAATATAAAAAAATAAACAATATAAAATAAAACAACCCAACTTCCCCACTTCTCCATTTCAGGTAACTTTCTTTCCCACTAACTCTCACGTTCCTAACTTCCCAGTCCCCATTTTCCCACTTCCTTAGAAGTTTTAAAACTACTCATACTTATCTATATAAAGAGAAAGAGACTTCTGTTGTAAAAAAAAAAAGAGAGAGGGAACGAAGGAGAGGTAAACAAAAGGACAAAAAGGGAGTAAGAACGAGGGGAGAAGAAAGGATAGAGAACGAAAATCGAGAAAAATTGTGCAAGAGAGAAAGAGAGTGTAACAACAGAATTTGAGATTTCGTTCGCGGTTCCGAGTTCGAGGTTCTAAAAAAGTTAGCGTTGCTAGCTTTGGAAATCAGTAGATTGTATCTGTTTATCTATTGTGAAATCTTCGCAAAAGGTAATATTGAATTTCCTTGCTAGTTCAATGATAATATCATGATTTAAGCCTGAATGTGTGTTAATATTTGTATTAATTTTCATAAGAGCAGAACACAAGTATTGTTTTGTGCCTGTCTGACCTATCGCCGTCTATTTTTTATGATTTACTATATATATATATATATATATATATATGTATATACACACACACACACACATAGATAGCAGTCTAAAAATTTATCTTTTGTCTTTGTTAATTTAAATCATCTTCGAAGTTCAATTTGTAAATTTGTCATGAATGAATCTAGGCTTGAATACTTGGTTTAATTTATACTTGAAGTCATCTTTATATTAATTTTGCCCAATCATTCTTGTAAACATGCCATAAATTATGATAAGTTTTTTTTATAAGATTGTAATAGGTTTCCTCTAAAACAAAATAATCGTTCTTTTTGGAATACACGTTTACACATGTTTGATTACTTAGCGATGAAAGCTGAAAATTTTCAAGTGTTAATTTAGTATGACTATTTTTACTTTAAAAAAGATAAGAAAAATCATTAATTGTCTCACATTTTCTACGTCATAACTTGTTGTATTAGTTAAGTTATTTTAGTAATGATGTTATTTACTTACCATAGTCCAAGGATATAGATTCAATCTTTGTTTTACTACTGAAGTATAAGTTGGAATATTCATGAGTTATTATCTTTATTTATAAATTTTATTTGATTTACTGTTAGTATAAATATGTTTCTTTATTAATAAATCTGATATTTGAGGCTAAGCTATTAATTACGTTTCTTTCATATTCCAACTGAAGGTCGGGTCATGCGAGAATATAGTTAATTTGGGCTAGAAATATTTTAAGCTGTAATTCTAGAAAATAATTGTGAATTAGCAAAAGGAGTCATGAATTAACTCAAGACTCGTTCCAATAAGTAAAAGAAACAATAATAAAAAATATATAAATATATGTCTTGGTTTAAAAATAAATAAATAAAATCCTCTAGAAAAGATTTATAGATGTGCTTTCAATATTAGCTCATGTGTTCATATCCGAATCTTAAATTGATATGTTTAAATAATAAAAAGATCATGTGCGTATTCTCGGGTCTTGATTCCTTTCAAATTTAAAATAATTATCTTTGACCATGTGTACATTTCGTACCTTAGTTTAATATTTAACTTCAAAGAAATACTTTGTGTGTGTATCGCATCTATGTCCAGACAATTAATAAAAGTATAGTAATCAAGTTAAGCGGTAATAGACAAGCCATAACGAATAAAATACAAGAAAAGCCAAAAATTGATTTAAGCCAAACATTAGTCAATAAAGTGACCTTGCTAGAACCACGGGACTCGAGGGGTGCCTTATATCTTTCTCTCGGTCAACAGAATTCCTTACTCATTCTTCTGTTCCGTAGACCATAATTAAGAGTCAAACATTTCTTTTGAAAGGGGATTCAAATAAAAGGTGACTTGGAACACCAAAACTCAATTCCAAGTGGCGACTCTAAAAAATAAATTATCCCTTTTCAAGACGTCACTTTAATTGGAAAAACTCTTCTAACTCAACCCAGTAAAAGAGTATTTCGGAGATAAAAAAAGGTGTGACAGTTTCTAAGAAAATGATCTCCGAGTTCGGCCGTTCTTTTTTAGCATATTACACTAGATCATTAATCTGGTCTTTAAGACACTATTTAAGCTAGCTACAATTAAAGGAATTCATAAAAAAAAAATCATTGGAGGTCATAGCCTGCCTTAACTGAAAATTGAACCTAAAATTAAATTAATTAACCAAATATAAATTTTTATTATCAAAAGTATTTTTTTTAAAATACTTATGAGAAAAATACTTTTTAAAATACGGTAATTTTAGAAGTTTAGCTCTTGATCAACCGAGCTTTTCTGCCATAAAATAAAATTGACGACGTCTTGTGTTTAATTTAAGTTTTATACATTGATGGTGTACATAATATTTCAGTGCATAACCTACATCCAATTAAATTGGATAAATATATATAAAATAATCTTGTCACTATATACAATTTAAATCTTTTTTCTTTATGTCAAAGTAAGCTGACAACTTCCTAGCCAGACCACTTTCCAACTACAAAGATTTTTGTTAGAACTTCAAGATATACGTAGTGTTGGAGTTACCTGATGTTAATTAGTTATTAGACTTGGGTCTAATTAAGATTTGTTCCAGTTCTATTTATTAATAGACTCGGCTCAAATGTAAATAGTTTTAGATTTTTTTTTTTTTTGTAAAAATTCTTCATAAGAGATTGTAACGAAATAATGTTCTCGAAGCTTTTTCTCTGCATATGAACCCTATTTTTCATTTTTCTTCATTTTTGTTCAATCTACAAACCTTAACATGGTATTAGAGCGGGATTGTAATTAGTCTAATCACACGTTTTTCAATCGATCCTGCCCCTGTGAGTTGATTCAAACTTTTCCTCCTCCTTCTATCATCTCTTATTTGTGTTCAACGATCGTTTTTTTTAGAGATTGATTTTTTGCTGGTTCTCTTTAATTTCTGCAAAGTTTCGGATATTCGTCATGGACATTTCTCAACTCGGAGTAGTTGTTTGATTCCTTCTTTTTCAGAATATGTTATTTGTGATTCACTGAAGAAAGTCGGTAACCCTAATTTCATTTTTTTTTAAATTGCATGCTCAATTTGCTTAATTGACTTATTTGCCTATATAATTTTAGTGTTCATATGGTGAATTCTGAGGTTCCTCTTGCTACTAGTACTGGTACAATCATCATATATACACCAGACCCTTCTAACCTTCTTTTCATCCCCTCTTCTGACATTTCTGGAACTTGTTTAGTCAGTACTCCATTTAATGAGTCTAGTTATGGTGGATGGAAAAGGAGTATGATGGTTTCTTTGTTGGCCAAGAACAAAATAGGTTTTGTGGATGGATCCTGTCCTAAGACAACGACTAATGAGAATCATGCGATGATTCGTCAATGGGATAGTTGCTTCATCTTCTCAATCTACTTCTCCCTTGGTTTGTAAGTTGCAAAAATTGCTTTATGGCTTAAAACAAGCCTCTAGGCAATGGTATGCTACGTTGTCACAAGCACTTTGCACTAGAGGTTACACATATTTTTTGAATGATTACTCTCTTTTTATTAAAAGGTCTAAATCATCTACTGTATTTCTTGCTGTCTATGTGGACGACATTATCCTTACTGGGGATGATCCTAAAGAGATCAATGCTCTCAAATTATTTTTAGATGATCAATTTAAAATTAATGACTTAGGATTACTTAACTATTTTCTATGAATTGAGTTGTTATATGTTGATTCTGGGGTACTTTTTCATCAAAGGAAGTTTGCTTCGGAGTTAATTGCTGAATGTGGGTGTTCTGATGCTTCTGCTATTTCTTATCCCCTTGAGTTGTGTGTTAAACTCAAGTCTTTTGTTGTGGTCTTGCTGCCCATCCCTGCATCTTATAGAAGTTTAGCTGGAAAATTGAATTTTCTCACTTATACCAAGCCAGATTTATGTTTTGTTGTGCAACACTTGAGTCAATTTCTTAAGACACCTCGTCTGCCCCATATGACTGTTACGTTACATGTTCTAAGGTATTTGAAAGGCACACCTGATGTTAGAGTCCACCTCAATAGTTCTTCTGATTTTTATGTACAAACCTTTTGTGACAGCGATTTGGCTTCTTGTTCTGATTCAAGAAGATCAGATTCTGGTTATTGTGTGTTTTTAGGGGGTACTTTGATTAGCTGGAATCTAAGAATCAAGCT
Organism: Nicotiana benthamiana; assembly: GCA_034376525.1. Classification (NCBI taxonomy): domain Eukaryota; kingdom Viridiplantae; phylum Streptophyta; class Magnoliopsida; order Solanales; family Solanaceae; genus Nicotiana; species Nicotiana benthamiana. The sequence goes on from CM067325.1 coordinate 9,796,875, forward strand.
GTCGTCTCCTTGTCTTTTGCTGAAGCAGAATACGGGGCTATGAATAAAGTGGGCTGAACTAGTCCGGATGGTTCGTTTGTTAGCAGATTTGGGTTTGCCTTCATCTAGCTCTATTCCGGTTTTCTGTGATAGCTTGGCTGCGCTTGACATCGCTAAAAATCCTGTTTTTCGTAAGCGCACGAAATATATTGAAGTTGATTGTCACTTCATCCGCACTAAGTTGGCAGATGGCTTTATTTCTTTGCATCATGTTCCTACCTCTTCTGAGCTTGCTGACATTTTTACTAAGTGTTTGACATGTGCACATCAGAGGTTATTGCTTGGCAAATTGGGCATGTTGCCACCCTCCAATTTGGGGGGAGGGGGGAGATGTTGGAGTTACCCGATATTAAATAGTTATTAGACTTAGGCCTGATTAAGACTATGCCCAATTGTATTTATTAATAGACCTAGCCAAATGTAAATAGTTTTAGATTTTATTTTTGTAAGAACTCTTCAGAAGAGATTGTAACGAAATAATGTTCTCGAAGCTTCTTCTCTACATATGAACCTTATTTTTCATTTTCTCCATTTTTGTTCAATCTACAAACCTTATCACGTAGTACTCTCTTTATTTTTTTTTATTTGATAGGGTGCAAAGTTTTAAATATTTAACAATTTTTATATTAATAAATTAATGATAGTGAATGCAAATATTAAAATAGTGATCGAAAGAAAAGAAAATTTACATAAAGTTAAAGTTCGAATAATTTAATGAATTGTTAAAATTCTTAAATGCTGAATAAGTTTTATAAAGATAAATTAAAGTTTAGAACCTATCTGGGCACCAATAAATAAATAAAAACTGACAAATGCTCTTTTCAAAAGGTTAATAAGTTCAATCATTGCTCAGTATCTTAAGTATGTTGTCCTGTCTGTTGCCTAAGATTTAAAGTTGTAGTCCTTATAATCATGATTACCTTTGGTTCAAAACCTAGTAATTATGAGATCAACCCACAAATTGCTTTTGGAGTAAATATTATTATACTTATACGGCATAAAACAAAAAGTTCTATGGCCAATGGGCCTTTTCGTTCTATGTGGTGTGCTAATAGTTTACTCATCGCTGCTTTTTGTTAGCCACCTTTTATACTCCGATTTGAGGACAGGTTATCTGAAATTAATTATGTTAAATTATTATTTTTATATTATTTTTTATTAATTATTTAGTATATATATTAATTTTGGAATTATTAATTTTACTGTTTTATTTTGGGATAACTTATTTTTGGATTATTATTTTAATCTGATATGTATAAATTATACCAGCTATTTTTAATCATGAAATAACTTTTTCCAAAATTAATAATCAAACAACGTACAAGACGGTATTCAATTTTTGTCACAGGATTAATTTTGCTCATTTATCAATTATCATGCCATACGGCCCCTTAAAGTGATGAAATATCCATTATAGTTACGTACGTAATGTATTAAGCGTCACTAAAAATGCTACAAAGATTAAAGAAACTCAGGCTGACTATAAATGAGTATGAAAATAACAGAGTGTTACATGTCATATAACACGTCTTGAATAAATAAACTCAAGTTTCAACTCAATCTGTTGAAAATTCAAATATAATTTTTTTTTTGGATAAGTATATGGGTCTATTTAAAAAGTGGTAGACATTTAATCAACATTAGTTACTTCCATTTAGTTTCATAATCTTTGGATAGAAAGAAATAGCTACATTTCACGTACAAAGATAAATGTTGGACGTAACTTTTTAGTACTTAAAAATGCAGTAACTAAAATTAGTCAATGGCACAGACTTGAGTAATCCGAGTTAATTTCATATTTGATTTAATTAAATAGCTTTATTTGTCTAAATATGCCACGTAGTGCGGTCGATACACATAAGCTCGAGTCCTAAAGCAATGCAAAAATAAAAATAAAAAATTAAACTAGCCTTTGTCCTTTGACCTTTACATGCACTTCTAGATTCTTGCAAAAAATCTAATAGGATATTAACCGAAGCAAAAACAGAAAATTCATATTGCTCCAGCCATTTTGGAATTAGTATTTATCCGTGAGGAGAAGAACAAAGCATTATCTTTTCCTTGTAATCTTTTTCCACATAAAAACTAACATAAAGAGCGAATCAATACAAATAAATGGGTTTTAAATGACGATGAACCCTATTTCTATTAATAATTATTTTTTCCGGTCCACAATAAGTGAACATGCTTTAAGCATATCTATTAAAAAAATACTAAATTCTATACAAAAATATCTAGTATGACTAAACTATCCTTAATTAAGAACTTAATATAAGGAGTAAGAAAACTTTTTAGTGATTTGTACATAAGAGTAATTTTGTATAAACAAATTAATTTTTTTTTGATTATATAAATAGACCCTTATTTTGGATCAAAATAAAAAAGTAAATTACTCCCTCTGGTCCACAATAAGTGTTCAATTTACTTTTTCATTTGGTCCAAATAAGTGTCCAGTTATATAATCAAGAAAGAATTCAATTTATTTTTACAAATAACCCTTATGCAAATATTTCTAAAAGGTTTTCTTACTCCTCACATTAAATATTTAAGTATGGGTAATTTAGTCATAATAAATATTTTTGTATAGAATTTAATATTTTTTAATAAACATATTAAAAGTAAATTAAATATTTATTATGAACCGGAAGGAGTAATTACTTATTATTATGAAGCGGAGGAATAATATCTTTAAAAGATAGCTATATTATAATGCTAGCAACTGGCTTAGCATATCTTGCCACATTTAAGACAGGCAACATGCTATGATTCTTGGCAAGTCCAAGAATTATTTGAAAATCATGACAAACTAGAAAAAAAACAAATAGTATAGATAATTGATATAATTCTCTATTTTTTAAATTTAATTTAAGGCACATCATCATCATATTTTGAGATCTAAAGCCTCAAAAGGATATATCAAACAAACATGCTTTATCCAATCCCCATGCCCCACCATAGCCTTATAGCACAAGACCTCCTCCTTAGCTCCCATTGATTCTGATTTCACAGCACCACATCTACCCCAACACCACAACAATAATACTCATGTATTCCCGCAGAGTGTGAGGTTTAAAAAGATAATATATATGTAAATTTTATTTTTATTTTACAGAAATAAAAAAATCAATTCCGATAGACACTTGGTTCAACAAAAAATATTTATAAGTTTGAAAAAGAAAAACATTTGTAAAAAAGCTATGTTGAGATTTAACACATCTACAACAACAATAATACTCAGGACATTACTATAAGGTGTGATTTGAAAAAAATAGTGTGTATATAAATTTTATCTTATCTCGTGAAATCGTGAAGATAAAGAAATTATTTTTGCTAAATACTCAACTCAAAAATATATATTTCTCAACGGATTTAAAAGAAAAATCAGTTGTAGAAAAAGCCATACTGAAATTCAACACCACATCTGTATTTTTTTTAAAATGGTAATGTTCAATCTATTTGCATGTATTTTAATTATTTTATTTTCTAATTTTATCCATTAAAATTTAAGCAAATTATAAAAAATAGAGCATTTTTTGTTTAGTCTCAGATTTGAATATTGATTTTTAATTTTTAATCCAAATCCTTAAGCCAAGTTAGTATTCTCTCACCACCTTAAAGCAAAAAGTAAATAACCAAAACCATAATCAATGGCTCTCGATAAAGCCACCCAACTCCCATTTTTTGCTTCTCTTTCTCCTATACAAATTGCCAAAGCACTCAATTTCTCTTTTCCCTCACTCTCAAAGCAATGTCCTTCCATGTTTTCTTCTTCTTTACTTTACTTTTCTTGAGCAACCCACTCAAATTACCCGCCCTTCCGGTTTTACCCGAACCCGACCCAGCGGAGGTACATTCTCAAACGTTCTTAACTTCCCCTTCACCGCCGGCCACAATTCCCGCTTTCCCGGAGCAGTCCAACGTCGCCGGTTGCCCTTTAGATCTCCCTGATGAACTCTACCACAGCATTAAGTCATCCTGTGGGTCCAGAAGTAATTCGGGTCAAGTACACCGGACCCGTTGTTGCCCGGTTCTAGCCGCGTGGCTCTACTCGGCCTACTCTGAAACCGCATTACACAGAGCCGTTACGAAACTCCCGCAGTCGACGTCCGTTGATATGCCGGTGCTTCCAGATGATTCGGAGACGTGTGTGGACTCGCTTGAAAAGGCTTTGGGAAACAGAGGCATTGAATTAGTGAAGCCAAATGAAACTTGTGATGTAGTTTATTGCTACTGTGGGATTAGGTTGCATCCGCTTAGCTGCCCAGAAGCATTCTCTGTGAATTCACAAGGGAAATTGGTGGGTGATAAAAGCGTGAAGAAATTGGAAAGAGATTGTTTGAGTAGTAATGGTTATACTGGTCTTGCTGGTTGCTCCAAATGCTTGAACAGTCTTTATCTGGTACGTTAATAACGCCTTCTTCTGAATGAGTAATATAAAATGTAGAGAATTGATATGGAATGTGAAAGATTGGGAAAGTTATCTACTTTGCTTTTCTAAATTAAGTTTACATGCGGGAAAATGGTGAATTATAGTCTATAAATAAAGAAAGAAGAGATAATATGAGCTTCGTGGGGTTTGGTTTGGTACAAATATCCTCCGGGCTAGGGCTACCGCGTACTTCCATATCTGGCAAAGTTGATGAAGATAACACATTGCATCTATGAACTATGACCAAAATTCATATTCCATGTCTGTTCAAATAACACCTCTTTTTGGTTTAACTAACCATCGTCTCTTGTTCCCAATTACTCTTTCTTGCGACCTGCATATACTAGAAAAGTTGATCTGTCAAATAGTCTTATATCATTTACATTCCTTTCAAGAAGAGCGGCTGCCACTGGTTTCGTTTTTAATTCAGCTTTCGTACAACTTTTAAACTGAGTGCGCTCGTCCATTGAAGTGTCTACACTCTATACTTAGCTTGAACAAAGGTAATCACAATATTAGAGGGCGCAGAATCAATGCATATCAGCAGTAAAATATCACCACTTGTTTGTATAGGGTAATCAAATTAAACTAGAGTAAATAAAGCATTGATCACATACAACAGGGAAAAATATATACTAGTATGTCTAGTGGTTCAGACGGCAACTCCTCTGATATTTGGTCTGCTTGTGAGTGGTTTTCTTCCTCTAAATTACTTTCTTAGTTCTTTCTTAATAAGGAAAAAAGGAAAAAGAAAAAAGGATTCAGAATTAGAAGGGGTCATTGGAAATCTAGGAGCCTCCTAAGACCTTTTAGTTTATTAGAAAAGCATTACAGAATATTCCTTAATTACAACTTGAGCTGATATTTAGCTGGATCCTCTATTGGAGTGGAGCAGGGGGGTTTTCACATCTCATGATATCACCTCTCATTAGGGTGACCACTCTCAGTTGTAGTTCCTGTTTTTTGAGCAGTTTTATCTGAAATTACTTTTATTATTGGTTCCTGTAAACTTTAGCCCTGATTGATGACAATTTATATTTTACTCTGGATCGAGCTTATAACATTCTGCTTGCATTTCACTAGCAAGAATCCATATGTTTGTTAACTAAAAGAATTTTGTACTTGGGAATCATTTTAAAGTGTGAGTTTTGTCAATGACGAAGCATGCGGTATAAGGTGGTACTAACTAGTTAGATGTACCAATAGGAGGTTCTTTTTTAATCTCTAATGCGTTGAAGGGCAATGCAGCTTAGTGAGGGCAGAGTCAACAACAGGAGCAGGTCAGAGGATAGGACTAGGAAAATGCACAGCAGAGATTGCCTATTGATGGGTCTAACTTGGCTTCTCAACAAAAACAGATCAGGTTATATTCATACAGTTTCTGCTGTTTTGAGGGCTCTAATGTTGACCAAAAGCAGTTCTGATCCTCAGTCGTGCACGCTTAACAGCGATGGCATGCCATTTGCAGTCGACTCCTCTGAGATCAATGATCAGTCTTCCGCAGTTGTTATTCAGGGATCACTTTATCCTTATGTCCTACCTTTTCTGTTAGTATACATAAGCTTCATTGCATTACTCTCTAGATACTAGTTAATGTCCAGTACTTGATCCTTGTACTAAAAAATGTAGTCCTTGTTCAAATGTCACGTAGGTTAAATCCATTCCTCTGTATTTGTTGATTTAGATTAGTGAAAATTGTAATTTTTGTGGTTGTGTAACGAATGTTCAGCAAATGAATGAAGCTGTGGCTGTTCCTTGATATTGCTACTGTGAAATTGAAATACAGCTTAGCCAAAGCACTATTGCAATAACGATGATAAGGATTGAACTAATGAGAAGGTTTAGTTGCAGGAAAATGATCGTAAGAGACGAATTCTTCTTCTTTCTACACAGACTCCATAGGTTAATATATTTGTAGAAGTAAAGTTACTACTGTATCTAACCTTGGGCTAGGGCGCTTGAGAGAACTATATCGAAGGAACTTGGCAAAATGATGCCGTAACGGTTTAACTTCCGGAGAAGGGGTTTTCTCCTATCTTTTGATTAAGAAAGCGTTCAATCCTGCAATTGAATAGTATAAAATAGCTACATAGTAGCTTTTGTTGATCACATGAAAAAGAAAATAACTCCAGACGATTTTGCTTAAATACGATACAATTTACCCTAAATCATTGACGTTCCAACTATATGTATGACATGTTCTGATATATCTTTTAAAAGAAAAGGGAAGTCTTGGATAATATATTTTTTACCTAGTAGAATGAAAAAAACCAAAATATAACCAAGATCACGTACACTAAATTTACTGTAAGTCTTTTGTTTTAAGGGTAATACAATCCAATTATTTTATCATTTAGACTACTTAATAAAAATCTCAATATATTTTTTTGCTTTCCATTTTCAGCTACTTATATGCCCGCAACCTAAAAGTTCAAATCTATCCTTAATATTCAAATGAATCTGGAATTTGTGCTTCAATACTTGAGCTACTTGACTTGCTATGCTTCAAAGTTCTGTAACAATTTTCACCGAATCCAAACATGCCACTAAAGGGAAGAGTAAAACAGAAAACGTAGCGTTCAAAGTCAATTTTGGCACTGAAATTTTATAATTTTGCACTTAAAAGTTAAAGAGGACATAAGTACGTATATTGTCGATTTCACAAAGATTTTACAGAGAAAACAAGGACTTATTACTATCAAACAATATACCTAATAAACGTTTTTCCCAATTTCACAAATCTTAACTGCGTAAACCTAGCCTTTTATGTCTGTCGTACAGCACTAGTTCGTTATGTATGGAATTTTTTATGTGGATGTTTAGTTGATTTGGAATCAGTATAGGTTTAGCTAACATATATGACACAATTGAAGAAAAAGATCCATATACTTGATACTACTAGTTGAACCAACTACTGTTATTTTGACCTTATTGGATATTTATTTGTCAGTAAAAAAATAGAAAATTTTAAATAATTATAGAATTTATATGTATTCAATTCTCAATTTTATTTGTATCCAGTATGATGATAACATAAGTTGAGTTAAATGAATAAACTGTTTACCCTAAAAACGGATAAGACTAAGCTTTGTCTCAAATCTTGCATAAGGCTAAGACCAACCTCTATATTTGCATAAGGCTAAGCATTGCCTTCTCTCTGCATTAGACTAATCCTTATCTCAAATCTTGCATGAGGGTAAGCCTTGCCTTCATATTTGCATAAGGATAAGCATTGCCTTCTCTCAACATGAGACTAAACCCTGTCTCAAATCTCGTATGAGGCTAAACACTGCTTCCATATTTGCATTAGGCTAAGCACTGTTTTGCTTGCATAAGACTAAGCTCTGTCTCAAATCTTGCTTGAGGCTAAGCCTTGCCTCCATATTTGCATAAGGCTAAGAATTGCCTTCCCTTGCATGAGACTAAGCTCTGTCTCAAATCTTGCGTGAGGCTAAGCCTGCCTCCATATTTGCATAAGGCAAAGCATTGCCTTCTCTCTACATGACAATAAGCTCTGTCTCAAATCTTGCATGAGGTTAATCTTTGCCTCCATATTTGGATAAAGCTAAGCATTGCCCTTATTTGTATGAGAATAAGCCCTATCTTAAATCGTGCATGAGGCTAATCCCTACCTCCCTATTTGCATTAGGCAAATCACTACCTTCTCATGAGACTAAGTATTGTCTCCCTCTGCATAAGTGTACCCTTCTTCTCTCGGGGCTAAGCTCTGCCCCATAACTCTACACGAGGCTAAGTGTTGCCTTCTTATTACCTTTGGTATCATGTCTCCGCATTTCATGGGCTGATGTATAGCCAGCTTGTCCAATGGAACCATAGCCCGAAGGCATCATCCTCATAGCTTGAAGACACCATGTCATGGCCTGAAGACACCATGTCATGGCATGAGCATCTCTCAATACCGCACGTCATTATTCAAAGGTGTCCTGGTTCAGAGGCAGCATTTTCTAAATGTGATTCTGGTTGAACTCTATAACTTTATTTGGGCATATTATTTTGGGTGAAGGTATCCGAGTTGATACATACAAAATTGAGGCAGTGAAGACTTTTTCTAGACTCACGACGCCGATGAAGGTTCGTAGCTTTCTCGGTTTGGTAGGCTATTATAGGAGATATGTAGAGGGATTTTCTTCTCTTCGGCACCATTGACAAGTTGACTTAGAAGGGAGCTAAGTTTCAGTAGACTGATGCTTGCAAATGAGTTTCCAGGCATTGAAGGATACACTAACTTCAGCACCGGTTCTAACACTCCCAGAGGGAAACGATGATTATGCTATCTATTCTGACACGTCAGGCATTATATTGGGTTGTGTACTGATGAAGCATGGTAAGGTTATAGCTTATGCTTTTAGACAACTTAAAAAGCACGAGAAGAATTACCTGACCCACGATTTAGAGTTAGTTCCGGTGATCCATGCACTAAAGATGTGGGGGCACTGCTTGTATGACATTCATGTTGATATCCGTATGGATCATAAGAGCCTTCAGTATATCTTCAAGCAAAAGGAATTGAATTTACGCCAAATGAGATGGTTGGAGCTACTGAAAGACTATGACATTGATTTCTTATACCATCGAAAAAAGGCAAATGTAGTAGCTGATGCTCTTATAAAAGATCTATGGGTAGCATGTCATATTTGTTGGAAATAACGCTTTACGCTAGAGGGGGGGGGTGAATAGCGTTTTAAAATTATTAAGCGTTTTAGTGCGGAATTTAAAAACTTTGCAGAAATTAAGACAAGTGCAGTAAAATAAACTTACACAAAGATGTATCCTGGTTGGCCACAAACGTGGTTAGTCCAGTCCCCGAGAGACTCTCTCGAGATTTCCACTAAACTTGTCAAGCTTACGGGTGCTTAACAAACCGTTACAGCTGAGGACACAAGCCTCACTTAGGTGCTCGGGGATCACAATCCCAAAGACTTCAATTGCTCGGGGATACCAATCCCAAAGACTTCAATTGCTCGGGGATAACAATCCCAAAGACTTCAATTGCTCGGGGATAACAATCCCAAAGACTTCAATTGCTCGGGGATAACAATCCCAAAGACTTCAATTGCTCGGGGATAACAATCCCAAAGACTTCAACCGAGGAAACACAAGTTCCTCAACAAACGAGAATCGCAATTCTCTTACAAACACAAAGACACACTCACTTTACAAAGTACTCCTCAATGAGTAGATATGAGTAGAAATAGTACGCTCAAGATCACAACAACTTAGCTCAATAGAATGGCTCTTCAAAAAGCTTTATAGATGAATGAAAATGATGATCAATGTAAGAAAGCTTTTAGCAATGAAAATACTTAAATTGTATGTGTTGTTGTTGTGAAAACACTGAGTTAAACCTGTATTTATAGGTGAAAAACTCAGTCTTACCGTTGTCTAATTGCCAATTAAGGATTGCTGAATTTACTCAGTGACAATCGATTGTCAGGACTAAACAATCGATTGTTTGCCTATCAGATCAAAAAATCAATCCCAGATTTTACGTTAACAATCGATTACTTCAAATCAATAATCGATTAATTATAACGTTAAAAAATCCTTTCCAATTTTTGGCATAAAACATCGATTATCAGGAAATCAATAATCGATTATTTTAACAACGTTCAGAAAATCTTTTCCAGATTTTACGCTAAAACATCGATTGTTAAATATCACAATCGATTACCTGAAGGTAATTTGAAAAAAGTATGACAACGGTCAGCTTCAACAATCGATTATCAAATAGAACAATCGATTATTAATTAATTTCAAAACTTACTGTCTCATATATAATCGATTATCAAAAGCCACAATCGATTATTAATTAATTTCAAAACTTACTGTCTCATATATAATCGATTATCAAAAGCCACAATCGATTATTAATTTACTTAAAATCACTGGGAGACATTTTTCTCATTCCAATCGATTACCATTAGTTCATAATCAATTTTTATGAGTTTTGAAAACTTTGCCTCAGTTAACAATCGATTATCGAAAGTACACAATCGATTGTTATGCAGTTTGCAAAAACCTGATGTTAACTGGCTTACTCACAATCGATTATCATTAATTCACAATCGATTGTCATGCAGTCTTGGCTTAGAGATACTCGATTATCATAAGTACATAATCGATTATCTTAGCCCAGATTTTTGAGGCATGTTTGGAAAACATTTTAACAAATGTAAATATGCATAGTTTAAAATCATTTGACACTTACTTTAAATATGCATGATTTTGGAAAAATAATTTTAGTAGAGAAGCCATGTTATGAGCCAAGATTGAGGAATCAAGATCACAATTAATATTGACTCAATTATAACATTTCCAAGCATTGTCTTGAGCTTCTTGTAATGCATCCATTATGTGCTTGTCCTTGAGCACTGCTATATATCGCTTATTGCTTTGTTTGACATTCATCAAAACCTACAAAAGAACACACGTTTAGTATATTGCATTTGAAACGTGTTTCCAACAATATTTATAACCAGAGAAAAGTGGAATAGATCATGACACTTATCAGCTAGCTAACTTCAGCACCGGTTCTAACACTCCCAGAGGGAAACGATGATTATGCTATCTATTCTGACACGTCAGGCATTATATTGGGTTGTGTACTGATGAAGCATGGTAAGGTTATAGCTTATGCTTTTAGACAACTTAAAAAGCACGAGAAGAATTACCTGACCCACGATTTAGAGTTAGTTCCAGTGATCCATGCACTAAAGATGTGGGGGCACTGCTTGTATGACATTCATGTTGATATCCGTATGGATCATAAGAGCCTTCAGTATATCTTCAAGCAAAAGGAATTGAATTTACGCCAAATGAGATGGTTGGAGCTACTGAAAGACTATGACATTGATTTCTTATACCATCGAAAAAAGGCAAATGTAGTAGCTGATGCTCTTATAAAAGATCTATGGGTAGCATGTCATATTTATAACCAGAGAAAAGTGGAATAGATCATGACACTTATCAGCTAGCTAGAATTGGAGTTTGGTTACTAGACTCAGGTAATACTGGAATTACTAATTAGGATACGACAATATTCTCTTTAGTAACTGAAGTGAAGGAGTGCCAGTATGAGGATCCTATGTTAGCTCATGATAGAGATATAGCCCCTCACAAGGAGAAAACAACATCTGAAATTACAGGAGATGGGGTCCTCATATATCAAGGACGATTATGTGTCCTTAACGTTGTAGGGCTGCATCGGCAAGTTATGAGAAAAACTCACTTTCTTGGTACAATTCTAAAGACAATAAAAAATTTCATTGTTGATTAATTAATCGACCTCTTCTTAGTATATGTCGAGATTTGCGTTGTGCTCCTCATCTGATTACGGATATTTTGTCTTTTCATTATTCAATCCATTAAGCTTTCCTCGATCTCTATCTTATTCGGTCCCGATCTCGATCTTATTCGGTCTTGATTTTAATCGGTCTCGTGCATTTCGAGCTTGACAACCTAACCCTGCACCACAATTTAATATAAATTAAAGCCGAATCTTAACTTATCATGCTCCTTCCTTGATTAGCTTCACAAAGAGGGACCGTATACATAAACATAATTATCAATAATTCATAGAATCGACTCTGACTTATTTATGACGCCTATTATTATGTTGTTGTTGCTGTTTAATTGACTGATTATTTACATGTAGTTTTCTTTTCAGTAATATGATATATAGTGCAATTGCATATATAAACGACGTCCTCGTGGCATGAATACGCTAATGTATCGTTACTAGAATACTAGTTGCTAAAGAATGAGAAACGAGTACTTCGATTAGAATTGACTGCACAGAAAAAGAGAATCAAGTGTAGTATCTTTTTTACGTTTGTGAAAGAAGTCATGACTGACGATCTTAACGTTCACTTTAATGAGGGAATCCTTGCGAACTTTGGGCGTTCGTAGGGGTTTGGGATTTCTGGGGAAACAACAAATTAAAAGCAAGACAGAAGCAGTACCAAAAAAGTAAAAAAGAAAAAAAAAAAGCAAAAGGAAAGTTGAAATACATGCATGTAAAACATGGACAACCCCCATTAAATATCGCCTTTTAATTGTTTCATCTCCTTATCTTCAGCACAGTGAATTCTAGCTTTTTAGCTGTTGTATTCATTTCCATTATTCTCCTCTTTTTTCTTCTGTAACCGATGGCAGATTTTCCTCGTAGTAACAACTCGTGTCAAGACCTTATTAAGAAACTCTTATGGATTTTAGTTTCAGGGCAGAGGAACATGACACGTGTCGCCTTGGTTTTTCTGTTGCCCTATGCATGTTCACAACGTAGGTTGCACAAAATTTCTTAAGGCTCTCTTTTCCTTCATGCTGCTATTTAAACCCCAGTACCTCAAATTTGTGTAATTATATCCATTTTTGCTTCCCAACAAACATATATTTCCATTTTAATGGCTGCAAAAGTTGATCCGTTGGTTGTTGGAAGAGTAATTGGGGATGTAGTGGACATGTTCGTGCCTAGTGTCACTATGTCTGTGCACTTTGGCAACAAACATGTTACAAATGGTTGTGATATCAAACCTTCCATTGCGGCTGATCCTCCAAAAATCACCGTGGGTGGCCATGCTGCTGACCTTTACACTCTGGTTCGTTGTTTTATTTTATGTGATACTTTTTAATTCTTTTCGAAAAATTAAATTAATATTTTTTTATTTTAAAATTTCTTTAATTAACTTTAATATTTATAAGAATAATATCTTTTCTTATTAATTTTTTTATTTTTTATTTTACATTTAATGACATATGTTTATAGTTTAAAATAAAAATTCTAAATAACTTTTGAAAAACATAAAAATGATTATTCTATCTTAAATTTCATGCTCGATCAAAAGACCAGAAATAGAGGAAATTAATGCATGCATGGTGATTGATGGTGTAGGTCATGACGGATCCAGATGCTCCCAGTCCGAGTGAACCAAATATGCGAGAGTGGGTGCATTGGTCAGTATTTTTAGATTTTTTTCTTAGCAAATATACCTGATCACCTCTCTTTAATCTTTTTTTTCCTTCTCCTTTTGTTGACTATTTTCTTTATGCGTTTACGACCTCATACGTATTTCGGATTGCTTCAGGATTGTGACAGACATACCAGGGTGCACTGACGTCGCTCGAGGTAAATTAATCATTTTATTTCAAGCATTTCTAAAATCAGAAAACTTTCACGGTTACTTAGTGGACACTCTCAAAAAAATGAAGCAGCATACCAAATTCCATGCAAACGAAAAAATCAGTCGAATTAATTACGTTCTTACACTGTTGAGTCCCACATTAGGTGGGAAAAAAATAAATGGAACCCCTTAATATGGTCTCGGACACTATAATCCTCAGCTCATTACTAGGTTTTGAGATTGATTTAGGTCAAATATCATTTGTTTGTCACACGTCGTCTTTCATATTGAAGATATTGAGCCTCTTTTTCTGAATTTTAGTCAGACCCAAATTATAACACTCTGTTCCTTTACACATATATAAGAAAGAAAAAGACGAAAAGAAGAGAGAGCTCTCGTAAAGATTAAAAGAATAAATCTCTAAAGTCCAAATTCGTTTCCCTTTGTCTCAATTCATATATTGATAAGGGCTGGGACTGGGTCAGGAAGTACAGCTAAATGTAAGCTGGAGTTAGCCTAGTAAGCATTTTTTCCTGCCACGTATCCACTCCATATCCCCCTTCCCTTTTACTGTGAGTGCTAAACTAAATTAAAATTGAAAAAATTTTATTTTGTGTCTCACGGGTAGTTGTGTGAAGTTTTTTTTATCTTACAATTGTATGGTCTTAGAATTTTGTGAATTTAGATATGCACAAGATGAACTCACAAATATATGAAATTAAAAAAGGCCTCATAATAACACCAACAACTAACCCAGTATAGTTTCACAAAATGGGATCTGAGGAGGGTAATATGTAGGTGGGCTTTACCCCTACCCGAAAGCTTCATAAATTGAAACAATTTGGCAAGTAATTCAGTGCAGATAATTAATTAAGACTTCAATTAATTTTGAATGGTATATATTGCAGGGAAGGAGATATTGGGATATGTGGGGCCACGTCCACCGGTGGGGATCCACAGGTACATACTGGTACTTTTCCGACAAAAGGCACCGATGCCGGGAATATTGCAGCCGCCACTAGCTAGGTCTCATTTCTGCACTCGGGCGTTTGCGCACCAGCTTGATCTCGGCGTCCCTGTTGCCACTGTTTATTTCAATGCCCATAAGGAGCCAGCAAATAGGAAACGCTAGTCGAGATGCAGATGACTATCTAGGAGGAGTATTATATATATATATATGCCATATCGTTAATACTATCAGTGGATTTTATTTTATTGTTTGTATTTACTTTATACTCGTATTTCTGGCACTTATTATTAGCCACCTTATTACTTTATGTCTGCAACGTAAAGTATGATTTTTTTCTTTTTTTTTTCACCAATTGCTGCTGTATTGTTACGTACCTATATTATGTGCATTATTATTTTCTTTGTTCTTTTTTACTTTCCCTTGTTTGAATTTTCCATACCGAACTTCACAGCAAATTCAACTCTGTTCACCCACATTTAATGTTTGTGTCACGGTTCTGTGTTTACACCTAATAAAATAATTTAACCGTGGGATGGCAAATGCATATTATCTAATTATAATTAAGTGATAAATAGTTTATATGCAACATAAATATCTTATATTCATTTGTTTAATTTATTTGCTTGGGATAAAGAGTCATAAACGTCTCCCCCTCCCTATCAAAACCATCTGTCCCACATTACTTGTTCGTTTATAAAATCAAGATAGAATTAATTAAAAAATTTCCATTAAATTTAAATCTTTTTTAAAGTGGCTATTCATGTGCTATATTCTATTCCATTAACGAGAGTTAAAAAGGTAATTAGTAGAAATATATTTCTTATTTATGATTTCTTAAGGGGCATATAAAATGAAAAAGTGGACAAGTAAAATAGAAAAAAGGGAGTACAAAGCGAGAAAGGATATAACTTGGGCTTTAGATGAAGGGAGTACAAGGCGCGAGAAAGGATATAACCTGGGCTTTACAAAGAAGTGGGTCGAGGATTTGTAGCTTATTAGTTTAAAATTTTAGTCCTTTTAGTAGTTGGATTCTAAATTAAAATTTTGTATATGTTCAATTGAATTTTTTAGACATATATAAAATTTGAATAAAATTATTGAGTTCGGCCAAATATATAATGCAAAGATTAGCTCCGCCCTTGGGTCTACAAACGATTATAAAAAGCGATGAAAGTTGGTTGCTTACAGGTCAAAAAGCGATAAAAAAGCGACCAAACAGGCCTGGTCGATATTATGCTGATCTCTTTACCTTAGGGACCAAAGTTGATCCCTAATTAGCGATCAACTTTGGTCTCTAAGGTAAAAGGACCAAATATTTCGAATAAACAATATACCGACCAATTTTGGTCGCTTATTATTTAATAATATAAATTTAGCGATCAAAGTTGGTCTCTAATCTTTAATTACGTTTTTTTATTTATTATTAGTCAAAATAAAGCGACCAACTTTGGTTTGTAAAGAAAATATTATATTTTAAAATTTAGAAAATAGAGACCAAAGTTGGTCGATATTGTTTTAGTTTTTTAAATTTTTTTTAAACATAAGCGACCAACATTCTCCAGAAAATATTTTTTTTATAGATCAGCGACCAAAAGTTGGTCGCTCTTTGAGAAATCTGGGTTAATTAGCTACCAACATTGGTCGCTATTGTCCAGAAAATTATTTTTTTTTAAAAAAAGCGACCAACTAGCGATCAAAATTGGTCGCTTTTCTTGGTATAATTTAGACAGAAACTGCCTGTTTGGCAGTTACACCACCTGCCAGCATACCAAAATTTCTAAGCAGACATTTTATGCCAAAAACAACAACAACAACAATAAACAACAACAACAACAACAACAACAACAACAACAACAACAACAACAACAACAACATTAACAAGAACATTAAAACCAACAATGTATAAAGTTCAATAGAACTAACACAATAAGCTAACCAAACTAAGTTAATTATTATTACAAGCCCATTCAAAAATCGATTGTATTTGTCTAGTTCAATGTGTACAAAAAGTCAAGGTTTATTTTGTACATCATTATCATCATTGTCTGATGAACTTTCATCACCAAGACGGTATCCAGAAAGGTGTACTTGTCGAGGACGAGAAGAACGATCACGGGAGGACGGGAGGAACGAGCACTTGAAGTACGGGAGGAATGAGCACGGGGAAGGCGAGTCTCTAGCGATGATTCACGAGGCCGGGGAATCAGAAAATTACCAGAAGCTAGGAAAGATTTGATCTGCTCTTGCACGCCAATGTACTAAGCATATCTAAGCTTTTCTCCTTCCTTCGAGACTTCTAGCTCGGATATGAGCTTTGTCACAGTCTCCCGCATAGCGAAGAGGCTCTACCCATCAAATTGCTCGGATTGCGAGAAAGTCCCTATTCATTGCATTCCACATTTATAGTGATGGAATTTCTTAGTAGGAAGTCCGTATACCTTCTCTCATTTTGGATCGCCAGCAGCCTCCGTCCATATTCTTTCTGCATCCTCGTTCGAAGCTGGATTGGCTTGACCAACTCATTAGGTGACTGACTGCGTATGAATTCCTCCGCTTCAGCTATGAAGCGACCCTATAAGAAAAATAACATTGAATTAGTATTTCAAAGTTTATATAAAGTAAATAAAAATACTTAACGAAAAGTGAAAACTTACATGTCCAGTAGAAGTTCCGCCCTCGACCCACCTTTCTTTATTCGTCTCTTTCTACTTTACAATATGAGTCTCTTTGAATAGCTCATCTTGGTTCACCGGACGCCCCAGCTTCTTTTCCTGAAAACTCATAAATTTTAGTTAATAAACAGAATAGATATACTTTGAAAATTAAAATAAATTAAACAATTACGTACCATTCTTCTTTTTATTGTCCCTAGGCTGATCGCAACTCCAGTGTGCAAGGATCCTCCCTTCTCAGATGCACGAGCGTTCTTTCCTTTTTTACTCTTCTCTAAGAACTTTGCGGTAAGCCATTGTCTTTGCAAATCCTCCCATAAATTATGAAGCAATCAGTCAGGCTTCTGGTTCAACTTTCTAACTTTGGAGAAAAAATGCAACAGCCGCTTGCGAGCTTTGAGATAAAAATTTGTAGCCACGTCCGCGCTATAGGGGTGTTTCCATACACATTTGCTCTGTATTTCAAAAGTTAAGTATTATATTGAAATACCATAAATATAAATAATTATACTGCTTAAAAGAACATTTATACCTTAAATTGATTGAAAATTTGCTCATTCAGCGACAATAAAAATTCATTCCAAGTCGCATAAGGGCCATCATAAAGTTTTGTGGTTGCTTTGGTGATTATCTTCGTAGTAATATTACTAGGGATGAACCTGCAATTTAATAAAAAAATACATTAAAGTCTTAATAAAATTGTACAAAATAATAAACATAAAAATAACAAATAACTCTTACCCATCACCCTCAGGAACTATGATGATCCTGCCATATTGATCATAATGCACCTCCTCGTCATCAGTAGCATCACGGTCCGAAGCATGTATATCACAGGCATGTGCAGAAGATGTAGGGGTCAGAACTAGTACCTCGTAGGCAAAAAATAGATGGTGTCCCAGATGAAGATGGCTGCGAGCCCTGTGACAGCGACATAGCTATATAGACCACAAGTGGATGTGACACTAATATCAGTCTCACATACATACACACATATAGAAAGAGAGAGAGAGAGACAGATAGTATAGTGTATTACATTCACTAAGTGTATTATATATACTAAGTGTATAGTATATATATGTTGATAGAGTATAGTATATTATATATACTAAGTGCATAGTATACAAGGTATAATATATATATATATATATATATATATATATATATATATATATATATATATATATATATATATATATATATTAAAGTAGAGACATTTTAATTTATTTTAATATATATACATGCATCTGAGTAAGTTATAAGTCAATGGATTAATTTACATCGTGTATCAGTACCTAAAAGAACCCGGCCCTGTGTTCCGAGCGCTTCATGTTCTATATATATATATATATATATATACACACACACACACACAAGCACACTTCGTTATACTACTTAACTGTATATATGACATGTTAGAGTATATTTTAGTCTATTCATCTCTTGTACTAAAAAAGTGTTAACGGCTTAGATTTATATTATTCAGATAGTAAATACAAAATTAATTTTATATTTTGACCAATGTTGACCTGAAAAGAGACCAACTTTGATCGCTAATTATCCAGAAATTAAAATTAACGACCAAAGTTGGTCACAAAATTTAAACCAGATTTATTTATATTTTATATAATATTTAAAATAATAATATAATTATTAAACATTACAACTGGGTCCCAGATTAGCGATCAAAGTTGGTCTCTAAATGCTTCGCCTTTCGTAAGCAACCACCATTGGTCGCTAATGTAGAATTATATATATATATATATATATATATATATATATATATATATATATATATATATATATATATATATATATATATATATATATATATATATATTATTAAAATTTTATAATTGGGTCCTAGTTTAACGATCAAAGTTGGTCTCTATCTACTTTCCTTTACTATGTGACCAACTTTGGTCGCTAACATTAAATTATATTTATTTATATTTTTAAATTTTTTAAAATAATAATATAATTAATAAAATTTTATAAATGAGTCTCACTTTCGCGACCAAAGTTGGTCGTTAATTTCAGTATTTCTTTGACCAATCAAGTCTGACCAATTCGATCAATATTTTGACCATATTATTAACTAAAAAGCGGTTAACCTTGATCGCTAATGTATTTATAATAATTATTTAATTATTTTCTCTATTTTGACGACCAAAGTTGGTTGCTTTTCTTGACAGATCAATTTTGATCAATTTTTTTCTAAATTCTAATAGTGATCATCGCTGGTAAACAACTAAGAGGATGATCCAACATAATATTCTACAATTTGAATAGATGAGATTTCACATATTCTTATATTTCAGAGTTTTAAAATAAATATATTGGGGGATTTGACATAAAAGTTAAAGAAAATGAAATTAACAAACAAAATCAATTGACTACACATTGGGGCGCTAGTTGTCTCATAATATTCGCGATGGGCTTTTAGTTTTAGACCATGCAGTATGGGGGAAGTGCACAGTTTTGTCACTAATTAAAGATATTTTTATTCTTTAGCTATTTTTTAAAACACATTTATTCTTGAATCGTGCTTAATAAATTTTTATTCGCCCGAATGCTAGATATGAATATTGTATAAATATTAAGGACACAGTATCGTTAACTTTATGAATATTGTGTAAATATTAAGGAAAAAGTGTCATGTATTTGCACATTTTGTTGTTAAACTTTATGACATCATGTTCTTAACTTCATTGTGCTGTGTAAATGTTAAGGACATGACGTCCTTAACTTCAACTGTGCAGTGTAAATGTTAAGGACATAATATCCTTAAATTTATGAGTGTTTTGTAAATATTACGGACATGGTATCCTTAACTTCATGAATGTTATGTAAATATTAAGGACAAAGTGTCCTGTATTTGCACCTTCCTTTTTTAAACTTTAGGGCATCATGTCCTTAACTTTATATGTGTAGTGTAAATTTTAAGGACACAGTGTCCTTAACTTCATGTGTGCAGTGTAAATATTAAGGACACATGTCCTTAATATTTATACAGCACTCATGAAGAAAGGGTCAAAATATCTTTTCGTATTAATTTTAATAGAATAGTGGCTATTTTTTCTCAATATTAAAAATATCGGATAATGCTACCATAGTCTATGGATACATCACTCACTTTAGAAAAATAAGAGGCAAAATAACTCACATGATTCTAAAGATTTATTTGGAGAAGGCTTTTGATAGAATTGGATGGTTTTTCACTAGGGAGACTCTCCAAGTCTTCAACTTTCCCGCTATTACCATTAATTTCATCATGTCATGTGTCAGCTCATCCTCTATTTCTATCCTAATGAATGGTGTCCAAACCAACCCATTCAACTGTCATGATCCAAAATCCACTAAGGGTTATAATGGCACCGAACAGTGCTGTCAAACAAACCAACCAAAATATTTAATTAAATTATCGTTTTATACATTTTTGAAATCACCTTTTTTATATGTTTAAACAATACATAGTAAATTCCTCTGAATAAATAATGAAACATTTAACAACTTTTAAATTTTCTGAATAAACCCAAAGATATCCCCCAGAACCCGATGTTATAAGTGCATGAGCTACTTCTAAGAAACAATACTATACCACATCCGTCCGGAATACAAATTAGACAGAAAATAAATACAATACATTGAAAGAGACTGTACTAGCTGCGAGTGGCCTCGAGTAATGCAGTTCACCTAGTCCCCATATCATCCATGCTGTTATACCCAGTAGGATACTAGAAGTAAATGTGCATGTGCAACAAAAATGCACAACAAGTATAGCATGAGCACAAAAATAACGTGTACTCAGTAAGTATCCCGTCTAATCTCGAAGAAGTACAGCTAAAAGGTCGACTTCGGACACTTACTAGTGGTCGAATAATGATATTATTAACAATACATTAAATCATAGATTTTTATAAACATGATTATAATTCAACGGAATGAAGCAAGTAAACAATTCTTTCCTTTATAGGAAATTTCCAACTACTTTAAGTCCTTTATACAAATATTCTCAAGCCAGGAAGAGGCCATAACAACTTTAATAAGTTTAACGCAAGCAATACCAGCATGCGTAACACATACCGAGGTCGTACGACCCGATCCAATATAAATATAAAATGTGCACTGCCGAAGGTTTAACGACGCGAACCATAGATGCATCTATTACCCCGCTCGCGAACCATACATGCGACGCGGCCAAATTTAAGTAAATAATCACCATGCTCGCGAACCTTATATGCGACGCAGCTACACATTGAAATACATGCTCAAACAACAAATTAAGAATTTATCGGGGAACATTTATCCAAATGAAAGTCAATTCTCTTTTAACGATTTTAAAAAATTAAGTTTCATCCTTTTAGAAATTCATTTATCAATTTGATAGGATTTAAGAAATTCAAACTGTTAGTAACATTACAAATATTCTAAGTAGAGCATGCTTTTGGGTCATAGACTACCCGGACAACAACATAATAAGTAGCTACGCATAGACTCTCGTCACCTCGTGCGTACGTAGCCCTCTCAAATAGGAGCACATAACCAATTAATTCACCTATGGGGATAATTCCCTCTTACAAGGTTAAAAAAGAGACTCATCTCGCTCCGAAGATCCATAACCGACATTCCACGCTCTTTCGAAGACTTGAATCGATGTTAAATGCTCCAAAGCTAGCCAATAATTATGCAACTCCATTAATATATGCCCAATTACTCATTATAATCCAATTTATAATAATTCCTAACCCTGATTAAAAAGTTAAAAACATTACCTTCGGGCCCACGTGCCCAGATTCCTAAATTTTTTGAAGATAAAGTTTACCCATAGCCCCGCAAACTCAAATATATAGTTGGCTCTCAATTTCACGTCCAAAATCATGGTCAAAATCCAAAAATACAAATTTTCTAGGTTTTATTTTGAATCCCAAAATTTCTACCAATTTACATGATTTTTCATGCTAAAATCTAGATATAATCCAAGTAATTAACTTGCAATAGGTGAGCATCACTTACCCTCCAAAATTGCTCCTAGGTCGGCTCCCTTGGAGGGAATGAGATTAAATGAGCCAAACCATTTCTTTACACACACAGTCATTTGACACTTCTTCGCATTCGCGGGACCCCCCATCGCGTTCCCGAAGAAGAAAATGTCCAAAAACTATTTTCGAAACTCTTTTCAGATAGCCTCTAGTATAACGGACATAACCTTTTGTACAAAACTCCAAATGATAAATGATTTAATGTTTGTTTGCCTGAGTTTTTGTCCAATCTATCTATTTATCCTCTTTTTAAAACCCTTATATTATGGAAAATCTTATAGTTTTGGGTCTGAGACTATTCGTTTAAGTGCATAAGTTCTTTCTCGAAATCTCTTGTTCCCTTTGTGTGATTCTCTTGATTTTGGGGTTCTATCTTATCTTTAACTATCCTATGTTGAAAGTCCTAATTCTTCTAGGTTTCTTCATTTTATTTTATGACTGGCCTATTTTTGTTTGAGTTTCTATGACTATCTCGCTTCAATTGTGCTTCTACTGAGTTCCTTATGTCTAACTTACATTAGCTCTATGGGCTTGTGTTCGTCTTGACTAGTCAGGACTTACCTCTTTGGTTGCTATATTTAGCTATCATGTCACTTTATTTATATGCTACAACATGACTCATAACTCTCTTTTTGATTGACCCTAAGCTCCCTATTTCTTGGCTTGATTTGAAAACTTCTCAACTTATGACTCTCCTATTTTAACTTGGTTTATTGTCTTATTCATGCGAACCCATGTTACCCTCCTTAAATCAGTAGTTTCGAATCCTTGATTCCTTGATTTATCATGTGCTGAGTTTAGATAGTATTTTCTTATCTTATTTGGTCAACCGAGTATTTTACTGATTCTTGTTTCCTTAATTAAACCCATATGTACTTACCCCTAATTGTCTATTCTGTACATGATGCTCTACTTGATTTCTTTTCTTAAACATTTTTTGCTCATTACCGTTGGTTGATTGCCCTTTAATTAAAGGGAGTACTTGCATTGATTGGACTTTGATTAGTACTTGGTTCCATAATTACTATACAACTGTAATTTTTACCTTGTTTTACATGGCTTTGAACTATTATATATATACATACTGTATCATTAACACAAATGGACGAACACTTTTAGTTCTGTACTCGCACTTACACTCAAAAACACTCTCTCTTGCTTTACTACTTCTATTGTGGCCTGCTTAGCTTGGCTGAAAGCCCAAGATATATTTTAAAAGTTCTGCTACCTTTCTTTACTACATTTTGCTCCTTTGAACTGGTATTTTCTAGTTAAGATTTCAGCATCAACAATAACATGGTTACTTAATGTTCTTGCATTCTTGTTTGCCTATTTCTTGTATCTAATTAAGTACTTTTATTTATCATGCTATAATTTCTTCTTTTATTCTGAGTCAATGAATTATGAATCCTAAATTCCTACCTCAATGTGTTTTATAATTATGGTTTTGCTTAGGGCATACTGCATCCAATATTGCTGAACATGACTCAAACTTGGTCTTCCTAGGATCATAACCTCTATGCCACCCTTATATGTTGTGTGTTCCTGTTGATTCACAAACATGACAGCACCCCTATTGTTGTGCAAGACCTGAATTGACGCATGCCTAAGTATATCGGCCCTTGCATTGGATTCCCAATCCCTTGCCCCTTCCGAAGAAATTATCAAACTCTTTAAAGTATTAATGGCTGCCTCTCATCACCCTTTACCTTTTCTTTGTCACCTCAGCTTTTAAAACTCAGCTTTTGCACTTCCATTCTTTCTTAGACTTAAGTCATGCCCCCCTTATATGAGCCCTGCCTTGGGACCCACGAGCTCCCTCTGAACTTGGACACATGAGGGCTAGCATTTCCACACTGCACTTGTCCATATTCTGGTAATGCAATTTGGGTGTAAGCACTGCCCAGAGTCTTATTAGGGCTCTTAGGGAACTCTAACACACTCAAGTTTGAGAAAGGCTTTGAAGCAATGACATCTTAAGGCAGTATTCCATAGCTCAGGGAGGAACCAAGAATTGAACCTCCTCTAGTTGTATTTTTATGTATTTTGAAGTAATTTAATATTCCTAGTTTGTAATAAACGCTTGGGGGCTGGATAGTGAAAAGGGGTTGGGTATTTATGCATGTCAAGGGTAGAAACCATGCCTATAGGACTATTTGAATTTATACATATTAAACTACATTTAGAAACCATGTATAGGGTATTTTAATGTTGCAAATTGCATTTAGAAACCATGTCTATAGGATTTCTTGTTCAACTTCATATCTAGGTAACCTGCCTATACGGGACATCTAAAATTCTGCACATTTGTCACCGTAGATATCATGTTTTAGGGCCCAATTAATTATAACCCAGTAGCATGCTGAATTCAGTAACATATAGAAATTATTCCTATATGGGTCCATAAGTATAATCCTATTTGTTTCTACTCACATGCAATGTTAGGATCTAAAATCAGTAACACATAGAAATCATGTGAAAATATATGGAAATGTTGAAATTTTGACTTAAAATGTATTTAAGTTGACCTCGGTCAACATTTTGGGTAACGTATCCGGACCCATGATTTGACGGTCCCAGAGGGTCCGTGAAAAAAAATGGTACTTGGACGTATGCTCGGAATCGAATTAAGAGTTCCCTAGCCTGAGAAATGAATTTTTAAAGAAAATTTTTATGAGTTTTGGAAATGAAATGCATTTAGAACTTGATGGTATCGGTCCCGTATTCTAATTTCGAAGCCCGGTATTAGTCTTATATATGAAATAAGATGAGTCTGAAAAATTTGATGAGAAAAGGAAATATTTAGGGTGTTTGGGACCCGTAGTTGTGAAAACTCCTACTGTGAAAGTTTTTGAGATTTTTTTTAACTTTCTATGCTAAATTCGTTATTTAAGAGGTTATTTCTTTGATTTGATCTCACAGGTAATTTCATATGATGTTTTGAAGTTAGTACGTATGTTTGGTTTGGAGTCCCGAAGGCTCGAGTGAGTTTCAGATTGGTTTCAGAGAGTTTTTGCACTTATGAAAGTTGCAGGTTTTTGTTGTTCAATGCCTAGGGATTTTGTTCTTCACATTCCCGTGCGCCCACTCGCAAACGCTTAAGGAAAATCTCCCAGGTACCTGTTTTCCTCTTCGCGAACGCGAGGCTGTGGGGGAAGTACCCTTCGGGAACGCGTTTAGACCCTCGCGAACGCGTAGGCTAATGGCCTGGGTAGGGGGAAGGAAAAATTGTTCTACGCAAACGTGACCATCTGGACGTGAACGCGAAAGTCACTTAAGTTGGTTTCATCGTGAATGCGACAGGCCTATCGCGAACGGGATGAAGGCCTTTCCAGTGATTTTAAAACACAAGCAAAAATGGGATTTAGCTAAAATTTCTTAACTTCTTCTTCCAAACTCCAAATTGGATGATTTTTGAAAGGGGATTTCACCACAAATCCATAGGTATATATTCTTAGACTCATTTTCTTTTATTTTCATTAACACCCATTAGATTTCTAGGCTTAAATCATGTTCTTAAGGGTAGAAAATTAGGAATTTGGGTAGAATTAGGGCTTTTTGCATATTTGGGATTTAGACCTTATGTTGGGGTCGAATTTTGGAACTAATTATATATTCGGGATCGTGGATGAGTGGGTGATCGGATTTTGGTCCGAACTCATTTTTTGACTAAGCGGGCCCAGGGTTAATTGTTAACTTTTTGGGAAGAATGATTGAAAAGATATAATTAAGCATTGGTATTGGATTATTCAGCATTTATTGATGTTATTAAGTCGATTATGTATAGATATAATTGATTTGGAACCAAATTCAAAAGGAAAAGCGGTGTTTGAGGCTTGAGTTGGCCGTGGAAGTTTGAGGTAAGTGTTTGGTCTAACTTTAGCTTGAGGGAGGAGTTGTGTCCTATTTGCTACATGTTACTTGTTATGTACGAAGTATATGCATGGTGACGAGTATCTATACGTTGGTGTCAATCATGACCATGAGTATTAAATTGAAACTTGATGTGTTCCTAAATAATTCTACGAATGTTTAAGTTAATGATTCTCTATGTTGAGAAAGGATTATTAATATGCACGTGAAAATTATTATGATTGAGTGTTGGTGTTAGTTGAGGTAATAAAACGTTGGGACAAGTTTGGTTATAGCTGTTTCTCCCTTGCCCGGACGTATTTACTTATACTGTCGATTTCCTTGCTGGAATAGCGTTGTTTCTTTAATTAATCCCTTGCCGGGACTCTATTTGTGAATTGGTATTGAACTGTATATGTGGATCGAGTTGCGCGCCGCAAAAATTATTCAAATGGATCGGGTTGCACGCCGCAACAATTATATAAATAGATCAGGTTGCACTCCGCAATAATTATATAAATAGATCGGGTTGCACACCGCAACAATGATATAAACGGATCAAGTTTCACACCGCAACAACGATATAAATGGATCGGGTTGAACGTTGCAACAGTGATATAGATGGATCGGGTTGCACGGCACAACAATAATAAAGATGGATCAGGTTGCACACAGCAACAGTGATAAATGATATTAATTGGGTTGCGCGGCACAACAATGTTATTATTGTTTTGTTGTACATCTTTATTGTTAGTATCCCTTAAATTACTGTTGGTATTGATAATCCCCCCAAACATGTACCCCCTCCTATCTTTATTTGTTTATTTCCATTTTATTTTTTGATGCATATTATATAACTGCACAAGTTTATTTGGAGTCTGGTCCTAGCCTCGTCACTACTTCGCCAGGGTTAGGCCAAGCATTTATCAGCACATGGGGTCGGTTGTGCTGATACTACACTCTTCACTATATGCAGATCCCAGAGCAGCTTTTAGACCGTAGTATTTGGGAGGCTGTCTTCAGTCCAACTAGAGATCTCGAGGTAGTCATGCAGGAATCCGTAGGCCCGATATTCTCTTCTATCTTTAGTTGTATTCTCTTTTTATCTATTTCTGAAACAGATAGTACTTTTCTTTCAGACATTTACATGTAGTATTCGTAGATAGTCCGTGCTATTGTGACACCAGACCCCGGTAGAGATGTATGTTGGCGTAGTTGCATTGGATATGGTTATTTTCTAAGACAGTCTTCCGCTTGTTCTTATTTATCGTCAGTGTTTCACTGTTGATCACATATTATATTTAAATTGTTAAAAATGTGTAATAAATGAGTTGAATAACTACAATATATGGCTTCCATAGCTTCTATGAGTAGGCGTCATCACGACTCCCAAAGGTAGAAAATGCGGGTCATGATAGGGTCGCACCTTCGCAAGCGCACGTGCGGAAAATTAACCCCTTTTGCGGAAATGGATAGACCCGCTGAGGCCGCACCTGCAAAAGGAGATCCGCTCCTAAAAAATCGCTTTTACGGAAGCTTGTCCGCATCTGCAAGAGGGATGGACCGCACCTATGACCCTATATGTGCACCTGCGAACTCGCACATGTGGTGCTTGACTCGCAGGTGCGGTTACACTAGAACAGATGCAACATCAGTGTTTTTCCTAAGTCTAAATACCCCAGAACACTCCCAAGCCCTTGGGGTTCAGAACCAAATATGCATACTAACTGTAGAACATCATATGAACTTATTCGTGCGATAAAATTGTCAAACTAACACCCTTAACAACGAATTTAGCATCAAAATCAAAGAAAATCTCAAGAACACTTAAGTTCCACATCATTTCAAGTCTGTTTCTTACCTAATTTTACAGGATCAACCTAAACGTCATATAAGATCTGTACCAGGCTCCGGAACCAAGATGCGGGCTCGATACCATCAATTTCAAAAATATTCAAATTTTCAAAAAACTCATATATATTTCAGAAAATAATTTTCTTTAAAAATTTATTTCTCAGGCTTGGGACCTCGGAATTCGATTATGGGTATACACTCAAGTCCATATTTTCCTACGGACCATCGGGACTATCGAATCACATGTTCAGGTGTATTTACCCAAAATGATGACCGAAGTCAACTCATATTCATTTTAAAAGTAAAATTTATCATTTTTCACTGATACGTGGTCGGAATGCGCACGCGAATCGATGTGAGACAAATAGGAGGTTTTTAAGCCTCAAAATACAGAATTTATTTAAAAGCAAGTGATGACCTTTCAGGTCATCCCATATATTTATTACACACGTACGCACACACACACACACACACATATATATATATACACACACACACACACACATACACATATATATATATATATATATATATATATATATATATATATATGATTCTCTTTTAGACTATTATCCACATCTTATGATGCATGACTACCTAAATGATCAGTGGTAATTTCTCGATCAGTCGTAGCGCGGTGGCAAATGTATGACTTCCCGACCGGCCGTAGCTCGATAGTAAATATGTAACTTCCCAACCGACTGTAACTCGATGGTAAATGCATGACTACCCCACTGACCATAACTCGATGGTAAATGATGATGCATATAATATCATTATGGATATTAACATCTTTATCATTTATCTCAATAGGGAAATAGATACAGACTTAGACACGCTTGAATATTATTTTACAAGAATGAATAACATAGATATCCTTAGCTGCTAAGAGTAAAACCACTTATGAAATAACATTAAATTAATATATTCTTATTTGGATCGTGCCAAAAGAAAAAAGGGATAACCTTAACATACATTTATCATTTACGTAACTACACTATGTTGGTTCAACCTGTTAGTACTTCAATCTCAAGGAGGAAGAATATAGCAGCACCTATGAAGCTAAGAACATGGCCCCAACTATGGAGTTAAGAAGATGGCGACGACTTTGAATCCAAAACGTAACACCAACTAGGTTCTATCTAATTTTCCCCCAATTATTTTACTTTCAATCTTATATATCTATATAAAAAAGTAATTTTAGATTGTTTCTACACTAAGTTAAATAGGAGGGAAATCCCACTTATTTAATTCAATATTTATCCCAAAAGTATATGGATACATAAGATAAAGTTAGGTAGAATGCAGTTAAAGATTACTAAATTTCATCCTTATCTATACGAGATATTTAGAATGCTATATGTGTATATCTCACATGCTATTTTGCTTGACTTAGTAATATTATAATTAATTCCTTCTTTACTAGGGGCATAACATCGATGTAATACTACAAAATATAACATTAACGTAATACGATAGGGTATAATATATATATCTTACTATTATGATCATGTGATACCTTGCATAGCACAATTTATAAATACTCGATATTATAGGTTGGACCCCATTTTGTTCCAAATTGTCAAACTTTGGTGATATTCAATTTCTTTGATTTGTTTACTCTCTAACCTTTATAACACGTACTTATCACTTGTTTGACATATCATAAATACTTATAACCTCGAAAATAATTTTTTCCCCATCCTAAAGACCTACTATTAAAATATTATTAAATTGTGGTACCATGTAAAATCAATACATAAACTATTATTTATTAAAATATCCGTGTAAAAATAATATATTTCCTCAAATTCTAATTTCCTAACCTCATATAAATAGTAAAAATTTTCGTACGCTAAATTCTTAAAATGGTAAAAATATAACCTTCTTTTCTTACGGAAAAAAAATAATTTTTATCTTTACAATAAAAAAAATCTCATAAATTTTAGCATATTATATGTATTATTTAAAGCATATTCGAAAATAGTGATATTACTAACTATATAAAATCATATTTTTCAAATTTTTTTACAAAAATGTTCCACTCAAAATACCATATCAAATTTATATAATAGTATCAAGGTTGCTAAACTTACGGGGTCTTACAATAATATAGTTACATATCCTTTACAACCTCTTGAATGGTATTAGTCCGTTCAAGCTCATATGGATTACTAATACCCATCCTAATATTTAAAGTACAGAACGTAAGATCTCCCCCCCCCCCCCCCCCAAAAAAAACACATTCGTCTCGAATGTTAACTCTTAGAGATTTAAATTTTTCACTAGGGTCTCTTCTGTAAACTAAACTAAAACCCCAACTATATCTGAAGTCTCCACCATTCACAACCTTTTAAACTTGAGTATCTCATATCTTTTTCACCTTTACCTTACTTATAAATATTGCATTGTATCTTCTGTTTCTTTTATAACCTCCCTTCCACATAGGTGGAAATTACGCCTTAAAACTCTACTGTGATACTTGCACCTCAGGAACATACACAATCTGGCAAAAGCTTTATACTATCTTCTTACGACTCAGCTCCATCAGGAAACAAAAGAACGGTAACATTTCCTAAATGCCATATAGCCTCTAAGTTATAAGTGTGGCTCGCTACACACCCATAAGTGAGACTCTACTAGGCTCGACTTTGCAGACCTCCTAGGACACGACCTGCCCTGATATAACTTTATCACGTACCGAACCTAGGGAGGCGTGGCTGGCACCCGGTGCGTGCTGGCCTGAGCGAACCAGTTTGTAACTCGTGATCATTCGACCAGAATTATAACACACATAGGTTGAGTTGGTTGAACACATTCCTTTTGTAACTATATGGGCCAACATGCCCACAACTCATAATGTACAACTGTAGGCGGGCATTGGGTAACACTGTATTAATTAACCATCGCATTTAAAACATAAATATACACATCCGTCAAGACCTCTAACATACAATAAATAATGAACTTACGTCTAAAAAGCCGTTAAGATTATATGACATCAAATGGGAAAGGCTACCGGCCTACCCATAAGTCTGTGGAAAAACTCTGACACGATGACTTATAGACTCGGCGACACTCCGAACGAGGTGGAGTCTTACCAGTCCTTCGCTGAATGCTAACCTCGTCTGCAATGAGGGCTCGTCAAGCTGATTATTTATACTTGCAGGCATGAATGCAGCGTCCCCAACAAAAAGACATTAGTACGAATATTGTACCGAGTATGTAAGGCGGAACTGAAACATAACAATAAGTCAACATGAATTAAAGACATATAAGAATCAACATAAATCTCTAAAGTGCCACCTTATATTCATACTTATATATATATATATATATATATATATATATATATATATATATGCATGAATGCCCAACCGATCTACGATAATTGCGTGATCGGCCGTAGCGCAGTGGTAAATGAATGGCTGCCCGACTGGACGTAGCTCCGTGGAAAATGCATGACTGCCCAACTGGCCATAACTCAATGTTAAATGATAATGCATATAATATCATTATGAACATAGCCTCTAGTAGATAAGTACAGACATTTTCGTACCGATCAGCGAGACTCTAATAAACCAACTTATAATCCGTGACTCCTATGAATCTAGAGCTCTGATACCAACTTGTCACGATCCCAGTTTGTCCTCCGTGAACTATCATGAGATACCTAGTCTCTACAACTAGGTACGCTTAAATTTCGGAAAGATAACCAAACTTGCAGATATAAAACGATCTAAATACATAAATAAAGAAATAATAGTGTTAAATGTGCCCCGCGGCATACACCATATGTATATAATCTCAAAATCAACATCTAAATCCAAGGCCCGGAACCCAACAAATCACAAGCTAAGATATATACTACACAACT
This sequence comes from Nicotiana benthamiana, assembly GCA_034376525.1. Lineage (NCBI taxonomy): Eukaryota > Viridiplantae > Streptophyta > Magnoliopsida > Solanales > Solanaceae > Nicotiana > Nicotiana benthamiana. The sequence goes on from CM067325.1 coordinate 9,828,750, forward strand.
CTACTCCAAAATGTCTAATAAAACTGAAAAATACAAAAGGGCTAAATACTAAGGCAAGAATAGAAAAGGACTCCTTGGTCTGCGGATGCAGCAGATGTATCTTGGAGTCTCTAAGTAGTCGCCTACCTCAAGGATGGTAGGCCTACGTAGATGTACATGTATCTGCACATGAAAAACATGCTAGAAGAGGCATGAGTACACTACAACGGTACTCAGTAAGTGCCAAGCCTAACCTCGGTCGGGTAGTGACGAGGAAGGTTAGGGATCTACTGAGGTTAAATACAATATAAAGGTTAACAGTGTGGAATAAGACAGTATAAATAAGTGCAATAGTAAGAGATAATATAGAATTGAAAGAAACAACAACAACTAGAACATAGACAAACTTATCACAGAAAGAAATACAGCTCAACATAGAGATAACTATCGGGGCTCCTTCCAGGATACCATCTCGTGGTCCCAATTATAACTATCCAACGGATCTCCCGGGATACCGTCTTATAGTCTATCATATATATGTCTGAAGGATCTCCCCGCATCCCATCTCGTAGTCCAACTATCAATGCGTGGGGGATCTACCGAAAATCTTGATCTATAGTCCCTAAATATAAATACCACGATTGGGGGAATCTACCGAGTGCATTCCCGTAGTTTTATATAATTGTGCAAGGGGATTTATCAGGAATCTAACCCGCAGTCCCAAAGTAAATATGTAGGAGGATCTATCGGGAATCTAACCCGCAGTCCCTAAGTAACACACAAAGGGGAACTACTAGAATCCCACATTTGTAGTCCCAATATAAATACATAGTAGCGGCAAGGAAATATTCAAAGAAGGAAAATTTCATATTAAGGCAACAAATAATTCCAGCCTACCATGTTGCACGGAGTTCATGTAAGCAGGTTGAACAATTAAAGCAATTAAATCACTTAGATATGATTTCCAAAGCTAACAACATGCTTAACAGTGCAAGTAATAAAAGCAGGAAAAGAAGCATGTTAATGAATACTTTAAGAAAACCAGATTTCCAACAACTTGCACAAGTACGCGCTCGTCACCTCACACACAAGGCAATTCAGTTACCAATTATACAAATCCTAAGGAGAAATTCCCCCACACAAGGTTAGACAAGACACTTACCTCAAACAAGCTCAATTCAACCCGAGACCACGTTCTTGCCACGAGTCCTCGACTCCAAAAGGCCCAAATCTATTCAATTCAATTTTATAATGTAAATAACACTTCAAGTAACTAATTCTACAATTAAATTCTAAGCTAGTATGCAAAGTAAAATGACCAAAACTCCCTTCAGGACCATGTCTCGGAATCGAGAAAAATTTACATTTTTAGAATCGTCATACCCTCACGAGTCTATTCATACAAAAATTATACAATTCTGACACTATTTGGTCCTTCAAATCATCATTTTAAATTTTTGAAAGATTTCACAAATTTTCATCCCAAATTCCATTCCAAATCACAAATTAAATGATGAATTCAATGATAGATTCAAGTACTCTAGACAAATCTGAGTTAGAATCACTTACCCCGATGAATTTCTTGAAAAACCTTCAAAAATTGCCAAAATCCGAGCTCGCTAGGTCAAAATATCAAATAAAACCCAAAACCTCGTATTTATAGACCACCACTCTGATTTCCACCTCCGCACAAAAACGATCCCGGTCCGCACCAAACCGGTGTGATCCGCACAAAAATGACTACGACTGCACAGGTCTTGACTACAGTGATTGGATTTGGTATTTTGGCCATAACTTTGGCTACAGATGTCCAAAATGTGATTTCTTTACCTTTACGGAAAGTAGACATAAAGGGATACAACTTTCATTGTTAAATCATCCCAAAACTCCTTGTAGATCAAAAGATATGAGCTTCCGAAGTAGAACTAGTGAAATTTTTCCCCACTGCAGCTGCACTACATTTTGTGCGGTCTGCACATCACCTACCGCAGACGCGCTTCATTTTGTGCGGCCCGCATAAAACCTACCGTGGACACACTTCATTTTGTGTGGACCGAGCTGGTGAGTTCTGAGGCCTGCAACCTTCTGGACCTGCTACAGCCATGATTTTTGGCCTAAGACATCTCGGAACCTGCCCGGAACTCGCCCAAATCCCTGGGACTTCAAACCAATTGTACCAACACATCCCATGACATCGTACAAACTTTTTCAAAACCTCGGAATGCTAAAAACAACATCAAATCACCAATTTAACAAAGGATTCAAGCCTAAGGACTCCAAGAACTCCTAAATTATGCTTTCGATTAAAAAAAGTCTATCAAATCTCGTCCGAATCACCTGAAATTTTGAACGAAGTGAAAAAAATGCGATCTTTGTTGTATAATAGAACAAACTAGATACCTTAGTTGAATCGGTCAAGATCAAATTTGTTTATCAAAGTGCTTCTCCGATTGCTCAAGACATCTCTTTTCGACCCTACTTGTTCGGATGGGTGTTCACCCCAAAGTGTTCCCGGACCGCATGCATACATCCGTAAGTAACTTAGTGCAACATGGAAAATTTCATTGAGAGGAATCAGCACACCACATTCAACACTAAGAGGCTACTCGAACTCTCAAAGTTCCATTCCGACCCTTAGATCAAAATCTCACTATCGGACTGGATATTCCAAAAATTCAACTTTCGGCATTTCAAGCTTAAATTAGCTACGGGCCTCTACAACACAATCAGATCACGCCCCTAAGCCCAAAATCACCCAACGAAGCTAACAGAAACATTAAATTTCTATTCCGAGGTTGTCTTCACACTGTTCTGACTACGATCAACTTTCCAACACTTAAGCTCTCATTTAGGAACTAAGTGTCCCAATACTATTCGAAACTTGAAACCGAACATCCCAGCAATTCAAAATAGCAGAAATAAATTTGAAAAAGATAGTTAATAGGGGATCGGGGCATTAATTCTTAAGACGACCGGCTGGGTCCTCACATCCTCCTACACTTTAACATTCGTTCATCTTCAAATGAGCATAGAGACATACCTGAAGTAGTGAAAACATGAGGGTAACGGTTGCGCATATCCTGCTCGGTCTCCCAGGTCACCTCCTCGACCGGATGACCCCACCGCTAAACCTTCACTTGTGCAATGTTCTTTGACCTCAGCTTTCTAACCTGCGTGTCCAATTTTTCCACTGGCTCCTCAACATAAGATAGATCCTAATCCAACTAGACGAAGCTGAAATCCAATACGTGTGACGGCTCACCGTGATACCTCCGGAGTATCAAAACATTAAATATTGGATGAACTCCTGCCAGGCTGGAGGTAAGGCAAGCTCATAAGCAACCTCCCCAACTCGCCTCAATATCTCAAAAGGGCCACTAAATCTCGAACTCAACTTCCCTTTCTTCCCAAATCTCATAACGCCTTTCATAGGCAAAACCCGAAGCATAACTCGCTCTCCAACCATATAGGAAACATCACAAGCCTTCTGGTCTGCATAGCTCTTCTGTTTAGATTGGGATGTACAGAGTCTATCCTGAATTACCTTGACTCTCTCCAAAGCATCCTGAACTAAATCTATGCCCAATAATCTAGCCTCAACCTGCTTGAACAAACCCACCGGAGATCTATACGGCCTACCATACAAAGCCTCATACGGTGCCATCTAAATGTTGTAACTGTTGTTGTAAGCAAACTCCACCAATGGCAAGAACTGATCCCAATATCCTCCAAACTTGATCACACATGCACGGAGCATATCCTCAAGAATCTAAATAGTGCGCTCGAACTACCCGTCCGTTTGAGGGTGAAATGTTGTACTCAATTCTACCCGAGTACCCAACTCATGCTGAACGCCCCCCCAGAACCGTGATGTGAACTGAGTACCTCTGTCTGAAATGATGGAAAATAGAATACCATGCAGACGAACAATCTCCCAGATATAAATCTTTGCTAATCACTCCGAGGAATAAGTAGTACACACAGGAATGAAAGGAGCAGACTTGGTCAGTTGATCCACAATAACCTAAATGGCATCGAATTTCTTCAAAGTCCATGGGAGCCCAAATACGAAGTCCATGGTGATCCGCTCCCACTTCCAATCTAGAATCTCTATCTACTGAAGAAATCCACCCGGTCTCTGGTACTCATACTTCACTTGCTGAAAGTTGAGGCACCGAGCTACAAACCCAACTATATCTTTCTTCATCTGCATCCAAAATAGTGCTACCTCAAGTCCTGATACATCTTTGCGACACCTAGATGAATGGAATACCGTGAATTGTGGGCCTCCTAAAGAATCAGCTCCCGAAGCCCATCAACATTAGGTACACAAACTGACCCTGCATCCTTAATACTCCGTCCTCGCCAACGATCGCATATCTGGCATCAACATGCTGAAACTTGTCTTTAAGGATAAGCAAATAATGGTTATCATATTGCTGCCCCCTGATATGATCAAATAAGGAAGACCGAGAAACCACACAAACTAGAACCCGACTAGGTTCCGAAAGATCCAATCTCACAAACTGGCTGGCTAAGGACTAAACATCCATCGCCATAGGCCTCTCTGCTGCTGGTAAATAAGCCAAATTCCCGAAACTCGCTACCCGGTGATTCAAAGCGTCGGCCACCACATTGGCCTTGCCCGGGTGATACAAAATAGTAATATCATAATCCTTTAGCAACTCGAACCACCTCCTCTGGCGCAAATTTAGATCCTTTTGCTTGAACAAATGCTTGCTTGATGCAAGCTTCGATGGTCAATATAAATCTCACAAGGCACACCGTATAGATAATGGCGCTAAATCTTCAGGGCGTGAACGATGGAAGATAACTCAAGATCATGGACATGATAATCTTCTCATGTATCTTCAAATATCTGGACGCGTAGGCAATCACCTTACCATCCTGCATCAATACCGCTCCAAGGCCAACTCTCGAGGCATCACAATAGATATTGTAAGACCCCAAACCTGTAGGAAATATAAAAACTGAGCCATAGTTAAACCTGTCTTGAGCTTTAGAAAGCTCGCCTCACACTCTTCCGTCCACTAGAACGGAGCACCATTCTGGGTCAGTCTGGTCATAGGGGTTGCAATTGATGAAAACCCCTTCACTAAACGACGGTAGTAGCATGCAAAACCAAGGAAACTGCGGTTCTCTGTAGCTGAGGATGGTTTGGGCCAACTATGCACTGCCTGTACCTTCTTCGGATCCACCAGAATACCCTCACTCGATAATATGTGGCCTAAGAATGCCCTGTAATCTAACCAAAACTCACATTTTGTAAACCTTGCATATAACTTCTTTTCTCTCAGAATCTGAAGCACTGTCCTCAGGTGCTGTTCATGATCTTCCTAACTTCGGGAATATACCAGAATGTCATCAATAAAGATAATGACACAAGAGTCAAGGTATAGCCGGAATACATTGTGCATCAAGTGCATAAAAGTTGTTAAGGCATTAACCAACCCGAATGACATAAAAAGAAACTTTTAATGACCATACCGAGTCCTGAAAGCAGTCTTCGGGATGTCTGGCTCCCGAATCGTCAATTTATGGTAACCTGATCGCAAGTCAATCTTAGAAAACACTCGTGCACCCTAAAGCTGGTCAAACAGATCATCAATACAAGGAAAAGGATAACAGTTCTTCACTGTAACCTTATTCAACTGGCGGTAATCAATACACATGTACATAGAACCATCTTTTTTTCTTCACAAACAAGACAAGGACACCCCAAGGTGAAACAGTGGATCGAATAAAACCCTTATTGAGAAATTCCAGCAACTGATCCTTAAACTCCTTCAACTCAGGAGTAGCCATACGATACTGAGAGGTAGAACTAAGCTGAGTTCCCAGCAACAAATCAATGCCAAAATCGGCATCTCTATCGGGCGGCATGCTTGGAAGATTAACTGGAAATACATCGGGATAATCCTATACTACTGGGATTGAATATAGAGAAGGGGCAATACTGATATCTCTCACATAGGCTGAATACGCGTCACACCCCTTCTCAACCATATACTGAGCCTTAAGGAAAGAAATAACTCTACTGGGAGTGTGATCTAAGATACCCCTCCACTCAACATGCAGTACACCTAGCATGGCCAGCATCACGATTTTGGCGTGAAAATAAAGAATAGCATAATGGGGCGACAACCATTCCATGCCCAAGATAATATCGAAATCAACCATGCTGAGTAACAGTAGATCGGCTCTGGTCTCAAAACCATGGAGAGTAACCAAATATGACCGATAAACACAATCCATAATAAATGAATCTCCTAAAGGAGTAGAAACATAAGTGGGGGAACTCAAAGAATCCTAAGGTACACCTAAATGTGGAGCGAAATAAGAAGACACATAAGAGTAAGTAGCGCCTAGATCGAATAGAACCGATGCATCTCAAGGACTGTGTTAATGTCTCCTGAAGTGTTGGAGGAGCAGTAGAAGTAGGCGTATCCGATGCCAGGCTCTAGCTGGAACTGCTGGTGACTCTTTGGTGGCAACTTGCACGAGTGCTCTGGCTGTATCACGTGCGCATCCTGGACCTCTACCCCCGCCTCGGCCTCTGATGGCGACAGTAGGGGCGCATGTGCCTGATCATCTCGAGTAGCATGTGTCCTCACCATCTGTGAGAGAATAAAAGACAAAAGTTTAGGATTGTGATGTCAACAATCTCGCACGACGGGGAAATCAAATAAAGTGGAATTTTCCTAACAACTACATAGCCTATCGTAGATAAGTACAGACGTCTGCATACCGATCAGCGAGACTCTAATAAATCGACTTGTGATCCGTGACTCCTATGAACCTAGAGCTCTTATACAAACTTGTAACGATCTCGGTTTGCCCTCCGTGAACCATTGTGATGGCACCTAGTCTCTATGATTAGGTAATCCAAAATTGCGAAAAGATAACCAAACTTGAGAAAATAAAATGATCTAAAAGAAATAAAGCAAGAATAGTGTTAAATGTGCCCCTCGGCATACACCATATGTATATAATCTCAAACCAATATCTAAACCCAAGACCGGAACCCCACGAATCACAAGCTAAGATAAATACTACACAACTCTAACTCCAGAATGTCCAACAAAACTGAAAGATACAGAAAGGCTAAATACTAAGGCAGGAATAGAAAGGGACTCCTGGGTCTGCGGATGCAGTAGATGTACCTCGGAGTCTGTAAGCAGTCGCCTCCCTTGAAGATGGTAAGCCTGAGTAGCAGTACCTGGATCTGCACATGAAAAACATGCGTAAAAGAGGCATGAGTACACCACAGCGGTACTTAGTAAGTGCAAAGACTAACCTCGGTCGGGTAGTGACAAGGAATGTCAGGGCTCTACTGAGGTTAAATACAATATAAGGGTTAATAGTGTGGAATAAGACAGTATAAATAAGTGCAACAGTAAGAGATAATATAGAATTGAAAGAAAAAACAACAACTAGAACAAAGAAAAACAAACCACGGAAGAAAAACAACTCAACACATAGATAAAAACCAGGGCTCCTTCCAAGATACTAACCTGTGGTACCAATTACAACTATCCAATGGATCTCCCGGGGTACCGTCTCATAGTCTATCATATATATGTCCGAAGGATCTCCCAGAATCCTTTCTCGTAGTCCAGTTATCAATGCGCGAGCAATCTACCAGGAATCTCGATCCGTAGTTCCCAAATATAAATACCCAGTACTAGGGGAATCTACCGGGTGCAATCCTGTAGTTCTATATAACTGTGCAGGGGGATCTATCAAGGATCTAACTCGTACTCCTAAAGTAAATGTGCAGATCTATCGGGAATCTAACCCGCAGTCCCAAGGTATCAGACAAGGGGGAGCTATCGGAATCCCACATCCGTAGTCCCAATATAAATACATAGCAGCAACAAGGAAATATTCAGAGAACGAAAATTTTATATTAAGGCAACAAATAATTTCAGCCTAGCATGCTGCACAGAGTTCATGTAAGCAGATTGAACAATTAAAGCAATTAAATCACTTAGACATGATTTCCTAAGCTAAAAACAGGCTTAACAGTGCGAGTAATAAAAGCAGGAAAAGAAACATACTAATGAATACTTTAAGAAAATCGGATTTCAAACAACTTGCACAAGTATGCTCTCGTCACCTCACGCACAAGGCAATTCAGTTACCAATTATACAAATCCTAAGGGTAAAGTCCCCCCACACAAGGTTAGATAAGCCGCTTACGTGAAATAATCTCAATTCAACCCGAGACCATGTTCTTGCCACGAGTACTCGAGTCCAAATGGCTCAAATCTATTCAATTCAATTTCATAATATAAATAACACTTCAACTAATTGATTCTACAGTTAAATTCTAAGCTAATACGCGAAATTAGGTAAAATGACAAAAACTCCCCTGGGGCCCACATCTCGGAATCGAGTAAAATTTACATTTTCAGAATCCACGTATCCTCACGAGTCTATCCATAAGAAAATTATCCAATTCCGATACCATTTGGTCCTTCAAATCATAATTTTATATTTTAAAAAGATTTCACAAATTTTCTTCCCAAATTCCATCCCAAATCACGAATTAAATTATGAATTCAATGATAAATTCATGTACTCTAGCCAAATCTAAGTTGGAATCACTTACCCCGATGAATTTCTTGAAAATTTTTAAAACAGATCGCCAAAATCCGAGCTCTCTAGGTCAAAATATCAAATAAAATCCAAAACCTTGTATTTATAGACCCCCCCCCCCTATTTCCACCTCTAGGGACCACACAGAAACGACTACGGCCAGGTTTTGACTGCAGTGATATGATTTGGTATTTTGGCCATAACGTTCGCTATTGATGTCCAAATTGTGATTTCTTTACCTTTTTGGAAACTAGACACGAAGCGCTACAACTTTAGTTTTTAAATTATCCCAAAATTCTTTGTAGATAAAAAGATAAAAGCTTCCAAAGTAGGACCAGTGAAATTTTTCTCCACTGCAGCCGCACTACATTTTGTGCGGTCCTCGCAGTACCTACCGCGGACGCACTTCATTTTGTTCAGTCCGCAAAGCACCTAATGCGGACGCACTTCATTTTGTGTGGACTGCGCTGGTGAGTTTCGAGGCCTGCAACCCTTCTGGACCTGCTACAGCTATAATTTTCGGCCTAAAACATCCAGGAGTTTGTCCAAATCCCCCGGACTTCAAACCAATTATACCAACACATTCCATGACATCGTTCAAACTTTTCAAAACCTCATAATGCTCACAACAATATCAAATCACCAATTTAACATAGGATTCAAGCCTAAGAACTCCAAGAACTCTTAAATTATACTTTCGATCAAAAAATCTATCAAATCTCGTCCGAATAACCTGAAATTTTGCGAGCATGCCAAATTCAACACTACGAGGATACTCAAACTCTCAAAGTTCCATTACGACCCTTAGATCAAAATTTTACTATCGGACCGGAAACTTCAAAAATTTGACTTTCGACATTTCAAGCTTAAATTAGCTACGAACCTCCAAAACACAACCCGATCACACCTCTAAGCCCGAAATCACCCAACACAGCTAATGGAACCATCAAATTTATATTCCGAGACCATCTTCACACTCTTCCAACTATGGCCGACTTTCCAACACTTAAGCTCTCATTTAGGAACTATGTGTCCCAAAACTCTCCGAAACATAAAACCCAACATCCCAGCAAATCAAAATAGCAGAAATAAAATTGGGAAAAGCAGTTAATAGGGGATCGGGGCGTTAATTCTTAAGACGACCGGCCGGGTCGTCACAATGAGATAATTAGAATTTATATGTGTATATCCCACATGCTATGTTGCTAGACTTAGTAATATTATAATTAATTCCCCTCTTTACTACGTGGCATAACATCGACTTAATACTACATGGTGTAACATTAACGTAATTCACCTTACTATCATGGTCATGTGGTACCTTGTATGACACTAGTCCATAAATAACGAGTGTTATAGCTTGGACCATATTTTATCCCAAATTGTCAAACTTCGATGATAATCAATTTCTTCAATTTGTTTACCATGTGACCTTTATAACACTTACTTATCACTTGTTTGACATATCATAAATACTTATAAATTCGAAAATAGTCTTGTCCTCATCCTAAAGTACTACTATTAAAATATTAATAAATTATGGTACCGTATAAAATCAATACATATACTATTATTTTATTAAAATATTCATGTAAATATATATATATATATATTTTCTCAACTTATGATTTTTCTGACTATTTATAAAGAGTAAAAATTTTCTTATGCTTAATTCTTAAAATGGTAAAAGATAACCTTCTTTTCTTGTGAAAAAAAAAATTCTATCTTTACAATTAATAAAATCTCATAAATTTTCTCATATTATGTGTATAATTTAAAACATATTCAAACGTAGTAAATTAATAAATATATAAAATCATATTTTAAAAAAATTACAAAAATATTCCATTCCAAATACCATATCAAATGTATATAACGGTTTCAAGGTTGTTAAACTTGCAGGGTTGTACAATAACATAGTCACAAATCCTCTATAACCTCCTAAATGGTAATAATCCCTTCAAGCTCATATAGATTAGTACGACTTATCCTAATATTTAAAGTATAAGATGTAATATCCCCCCCCTCCTCTAAAACATTCGTCTCGACTGTTAACTCTTAGAGATTTAAAATTTTCACTAGGGTCTCCTCTGTAAACTAAACTAAAACTCAAACTATATCTGAAGTCTCGACTATTCACAACCTTTCGACTTAAGTATCTCGTATCTTTTTCACCTTTACCTTACTTACTTTTCGATAGTGCATTGTATTTTTTGTTTCTTTCGTAACCCCCCCCCCCCCCTCCTTCCACATATGAGGAAATTATGCCTTAAATCTCTATTATGATAACTGCATCTTTGGTGCATACAAAATCTGGCAAAAGCATCATACTTATTTTTTATGACTCAACTCTATGGCATGATCTGGAAATAAAAGAAGGTAACATTTCCTAAATGCCCTATAGAATCTTAGTTATATTAATTACTATGCTTCTTTTTCCTTGTCTTTTTTCTATTGGGTTGTCATTCCATCTAAGGCATTGTGATAGCACTCACGGGATGTGCATTATTATCTGCATATATTGAATATCCCCCTAGGTGTTGGGAATTTGATTACTTGGTATAAGCTGGAGGGGATGGCTCTTATGAGATGTATACATGGTTGTCCTACTATGGAGTTGTATGTGGTGGCCTGGTCCATGATGTGGAATATCGTCTCCAACATTACATTGCCGGCAAAAACGGGGTATAATTTCTCTTGATGTCCTCTCAACTACATTATTAAAAGTGGTCAGTGTGATGTAGCGCGACGTTCTCGAATCGCATATGGGTGAGGACTCGGGGATGGATAACACATGCTCCACTTCTATCGTCCACTATGATACGTTTGACATCAGTATCTAAAATATGCAAAGTAATGACGAGAGTATCAATATGAGGGAAAGTCAAACTGTCAACATCTGACTCATCGAAGATGATACTTTCTTCGAGTCCACGGTACCCTTCGTAGGTGATAGATCATTCGAGTTTGTGAGTGGTGGTGAATTTAACATCATTCACGTCTTCTAGCAAAGTTATTTATCCCATATTCACTCAGTAGCTCTTTAAGGTGTCCCTACCGCAACATGTATACAACTTCTTACCTAAGGGCGATGGAATCTTCTATTTTGTGTCCGCGCTCCTGGTGGAACTCGAAGAGGGCGTTAGATTTTCTAGTGCTCAGATCAGACCTTAGTTTTGGCAGCCACTTCTCCTTCGTTCCAAGTGTCCCACAAGCATAGAATATTTTTGTAGGTGACACACAAAAATGATGAGTAGATAATAAAGGGGCCACACCTCTCTCATTCTGGTGAGTCCCTATACTCGACCTGGATGGACCTTCTTCATAGAGGAGGGAAGGTCGGGTGGGCCCCCTGATATATGTCTAATGTCATTCCTTGTCGGTTTGTGAAACCAGATGATCCCTTTTTATGTTGTCTCTTCTTTCTTTTCTAGACTCAACTTGTACCGAGATAATTCGATAGGTTGGTCCATTGAGGTCATCCTCATCTACTCGGACTTCAGCACATTAAGCATTATAGATCTCGTCCCAAGTGGTTGGAGCATGTTTCATCAGTTGGCTCAACAGTTTTCTAGTTGCTCTCGAACCATCTCTACTCAACCATTCTGAAAATCAGTGATTTTCATCCCCGCGGACATGTTTGGCAGGGTCATCCTTACCTTGTTGAACCGGGCGAGGAATTCTCTCAGTCCTTATCCCAAGGACTTCTTGATGGCGAATATGTTGTTTACTTTGGTTTCAGTCTTCTTAGCTCCGACATGCGCCGTTACGAACTTTTGGTCATTTCCTTGAATGTTTCTATGAATCGGGCTGGAAACTCTGATTACCATGTTAATACCCCTCATGTGAGGGTTTCGCCAAACATCTTTAACAAAACAAATGACATTTTCCCCATGTTAAGGTTGTTTCCTTTCATGGCAGTGACAAATGAGTCATACGATCTTGTGGATCGATCGTTCCATCATATATCCTGATGTACAGTTGCTCCACAAACCTACCAGCATCCCTCTTCGGCAATAACTTTGGAGCACCTATTATCTTGTCGACTCGCAATGGTGTTCTTTCATTTGGTCCCTGAATGCTTTGTTTTAATTCTTCATTTCTTCCATCCTCCTTAGAACAACGACGAGGGCGTTGTCACCTACATTGTTAGTAAAATTGTTAATAATACCTGGTGTAGGAGGGTATGGTCGAGCACCCTGTTCGTATGCCCATTGTACTGCATAGGTTCTTGCAGTCTCTGTAGTCGTGCATGGAGTGGGCTTGTAGAGCATTCTCACTAGCATATCAGTTAGCCATGCTTCGAGGAGCTTCTTCACGGCTGGTGGTGTCCCTTCTTCTATGGACGTGGAGGCCCCTTTTCCATTTGGTTTTGTTATGTGATAGGTTATATGTGTATCTCTGTTATGTTTTGATGATCTAACAAACTTACTGTTAAGAACCAGATAAGGAACCTACTACACATCCTCAAGAACTTAAAGATCAACAAGTCTCCAGCTGGAGACACATTTCAACTATTTAGAGTAAAAGGAACAACTGAGAGAACAAATAGCTACCTGTTCCCGAGGAAACTGCACAAGCTAACTGTCCCAGCTGTAAAGTTGCTGCCTGCACACGCTGCAGTACAGAAACAGTGCAACAATCAACTTTATGGGGAATGCCTTTTACCTAACTTACTTGCATCATTCCAAGTGATGTCACAAATGCATTATTAACATCAAGAAGGTAAAAATAAATTACTTGAACACTTAGAGAATTCACTCAAGCACTCTCACTGTGAGTGATCATCCAAAAATGATTCTCAAGTGCATCAAGAACAAAGAACAACACTGCTATGGACCAGTTCCCCATATCAAGTTATTGTATGTCCTTAGTTGAGTTGTAACTTTGTAAAAGCTCTTACTTGTAATTCCTACTTAGCTTACTTAGAAGCATTGTGTAGGAAATCCTTTGTAAATCATAAACCCTTGTGTTTGTGTCTTGGCTAGAGTTAGTCGAGTTATAAAGTCTTCGTAATAGAGTTATTACAAAGTGGATTGTAATAGAATGTTACAAGTTAGTGAGGGATTAAGAGGTTAATGCCTATATTACATAGGTTGTAATCTAAAGTTGCTCCGTAGTGAAGTTGAAATCCTACAAGGGCAGGTCGTGATTTTTAATCCCGTTGAGCTGGGAATTTTCCATGTAAAATTCCTCTGTGTTCACTTACTTATTACAGTGTGTGTGCGTTCTGTGGAAATTAACAGAGAACCTAGTTCTATATAAAATTTGGTAGACTTGTAAATTCTATCATTATGCTACAATGGGGGGTAGAGACCTCCCGCGCTTGAGGGAGAAAGTAGGTGTTACGTCCTCGCCGAATGTCTCACAACTCTCATTGATAGCGTTCATGAGGTATCTAGGGAATTCACTTATTACCTCAACCCTCTCTACTTTTTACATGCAAGGAAAGAGAAAGATCTTGGGGTTTGTGAGGTTAGTGACTCACGTTAGCTATAGATCTAAAGGAAACTAAAAAATTGACTAAGAAATTCCCACAGATGGCGTCAAACTATTTGACCAAAAAATATAAATTTACGTCCAAACATTTATATATATGCAAAGAAGAGTTAATCTTAATTAATAATAATATCCTAAAGGCAGAACTATCATTGTTGTTAGGGCTATTCAAAATTGAACTGTAACCGTTAAACCGAACCGAATCGATGGCTTATTGGTACCGGATTATCAGGGTAATGGTTGGTGAATGAATTGAGATTTATAATTAATGGCTTAACGGTTTGGGCGCGGAGTACTCAATTTTCTCATCGGATAAATTGTTAAACCATGAAGAATTTTTTATATTTAGACTTTTACCAATGTATATGTAAAGTACTATTGAAACCCTAAATGAATAAATCTCTAATTTTTAATTCTCAATTGAAAGTCGACCAATCATCACTCATCTCTCCTAAGTCCTATATGCCTTCAAGTTTTCAGTAATATGAGATGGATAACCTTCACCACTACTTGCTTGATAACTATCAAGTGTAGCATCTTCAAGTGTAGCGTGTTTAATGTTTGTCTTCACTTCTTAAGTTAATCCGGCTCTGAATGCGTAGCTGGTGAAGTATTGGTTTGGCCTAACTATTTTTTTGCCACATGACTTATCTGACATCCTTTAGTTTTGGTTGATGTTTCGGATTGATGAATTAATGATCTTGGATATCATCTATATGGGGCAACTCATGTAAAAGATCAATTAAGAGTAATCTAATCACCAAACTAACTAGTTGAAACAAGAATATTGGAGCCTCTAAAAGAGGAGGCTCATTTGGAGTCCCACAACAAAATGTATGAAAGTAGTGAACTATGTTTGGTCGTTTGGTATTCACAAAACTAGGATTGTTCAAAAAATTTCTATTTGGTTTAGCCGATAACCGTTCGACAACCGTTTGATAATCGTTAATGCGTTATCAATCTGCCTATTATCTTATTGGATGGCTAGCGGATTACTACATTTATAATTCGATAACTGATAAGTCGAACCGTTAAGCATAATTATCCACTCAATCAGCCTGATAAGCACCACTAGTTGTTGTGATGAATAACTTGTATATTTGTTCGGATGACAATGAATTTAAGCAATAACAGAAGTATTCAATGATCCAAAAAGATGAAATATGCCATTAAATAGTAATAAATAGCAATAAGTGTCATTCAAGTAAAACAAATGTGAGAGTTACCCGAAAATGGATGAGATCAGTGGATATTCTTTCTGACAATGATGAATAGTTGATGAGTCTTTAAATACATAGGTTGCTCTTGGATCCAGTGGAAATAATAGATAAGAATCTTAGTGAAAAAGGTTTTTTTGTATCCTTGCGATAGAATCAGACCCTCTCTGTAAAGCCAAAGTGTATTTTACAAATGAATATCACATATCCCCTATCATTGTAGCTCTTTCTATTTATATGGAACATGTTCCTAGAGACCCTAGTAGTACATATGCAGAGAATATTCACTAGAATATCCTCTTTCATGTCATATCTTAGTACTAGCCGTTACAATTTTATCTAAGATGCTCGATCTCGACCTTGAACTATGATGACTTTTCAATCGTATTTTTCGTTTCTTCTAGGTTACTTCGCCCCGAGACCGATCTTTGTGGGGACCTCACTGATAGCATGTGACGGTCGATGAACACTATAATAATACTAACGTAATTCATATTTGGCCCATATAGACACTCTTATTGGGTGAAATAAAAAAATAGCAAGATTTACAAATGGCCGTTCAAAAATAGTCTATTTTCAAAAGTAATCGAAATTTAGTCACTTTTTATGTAAACATAAATTCGAGGAAAAATACTGTTCAAAACTCAGAAAATACGCTAGTATATTATGTTGGAGTTCCAGCATAAGTATACTTGAACTCCAACATATTATACTGGAGTTACAAGATAATTATGCTTGAAGTTCCAGCATAAGTACACTAGAATACCAGCATAATATACTGAGTTCCCACAACTATACCGTTCCAGCATCATGTACTGGAGTTTGGAGCACCGGTGCTCCAATTTTCAGTATGTTATACTAGAGCCAGCAAATTATACCGCTTTAACATAATATGCTGGAGTTCATACACAGGTGCAGCGAACTCCAATATATTATTCTGCATTAGTCTTTATTGTAGTAAAATAATATCTATTTTTATTGACTTGATAAATGCAACTATTTTTGAATGATCAATTCGAAAATTAGCTTTTACTCTGGTTTTTTTATACCTTTTTTGAGGGCCTACCTCTTTTAACATTGTGTATCTATTCATCATTTCACCTCACCCCGCGATAGTTTAAAAAAAAAAAGAGCTATCTAATAATAAGGGAACATGTGTCATTTGTAGTGAAGGACGAGCCCTCTTTGATCCCCACCCAGCGTTGGGAAGCTAGAGTAAGGAACGTGCTGGCACGGTCAGATAATCGAAAAAGGTGGAGGAGAGCTAAAAGCAGTTGTACTGTTTTTTTCCCATTCCCTTCCGTCATTTTCACCTTTCCATAACACAAATTCCCCTTCCTTACCCGCCATGGCGGAGCTCAAAGAAACCTACGCTTGCATACCTTCCACAGAGCGAGGTCGCGGTATTCTCATTTCGGGTGACCCGAAATCCAACTCCATCCTTTACTGTAATGGCCGATCCGTGATTATCCGGTACCTCGATCGCCCGCTCCAAGTAGCCGTTTACGGGGAGCATGCTTATCAGGCTACCGTGGCTCGTTATTCTCCCAACGGTGAGTGGATCGCATCCGCTGACGTTTCCGGTACTGTTCGGATCTGGGGGACCCACAATGATTTTGTTCTTAAGAAAGAGTTTCGGGTCCTATCGGGTCGGATCGATGACCTTCAATGGTCTCCTGATGGATTGCGCATTGTTGCTTCTGGTGATGGCAAGGGCAAATCCCTCGTTCGCGCCTTCATGTTAGTTTCCTTTCTTTATTATTTATTTTACTTCCGAATGGATTTGTACTATGTTCTGAATTGTCCATGTATCATTACATTACGTTTATTTAGGAACACTAATCAATTAACTAATGCTTTCTGAAAACTTGGTGAATTTACTCATGGGAAATAAAAATAGAAGCATTTCATTTCAAGTTTGTTAAATATTTAAAAACTATCACGAAACAATTTTTCAATCTAGATATATATTTTTGCTGAAAGTACTGCTCCAAAAAGAAAGCACTTTCCTAATAGTTGTGGGATGATATTGCTAATGGCCTGACGTTTGACCCTGAAGCTCTTATATTAATTTTTTTAAGGCAACCTTTAAGTTTTCCTTCTAACATTTTTAGCTGTATTTTGGGAAATGTCATGTTTAAGTGCTGTCTCCTTAACATAATGTGAGACGATGTTGACTTGCATGGAGAACTAAAAGACCAAAGTTTGAAAGAATTATCAGTTGAGCTTATCACAGATACTTAAAGACAATAACTGGAAGATTTGACAAAACACTAACATTTCACATCGAGCATAGCAACACACATGTATTTATGGTATGTTAATTTGACCGTTTGATGATTATAATTTTGCCATTTAACTGAGAAGGTCAAACAATGTCATACATATTAAATGGGAGTCTAAGTCATTACGTTTGCCTATTCTTTCTCTGTAGCATTATAACCACATTTGTAGTGTGAGGCAGGTAGATAGGGCATCGTATGAATTGGATAAAGAAAAAGAACCATTTGCATGGAAATACTTTTTTTAGTGAACATCATGGTGAAGGATTTTGTATATGTGCCTTTTCTTTTCATTCTAGTCTAAAACACATTTTAGCACATTTTAAAGTGTCCTCATGTGCTTTTTATGTCCTAAATATTGCTATCTGTGTATATCCAATATCCTTGTTTGATGAACTATCTTGGCAGGTGGGACTCGGGAACAAATGTGGGTGAATTTGATGGCCATTCAAGGAGAGTTTTGAGTTGTGCATTTAAGCCCACAAGACCATTTCGCATAGCCACGTGCGGGGAAGACTTTTTGGTGAACTTTTATGAAGGACCCCCATTTAAATTCAAGCTGTCTCACAGGTTCCTTAGCTATACTGTTATGTTAAATCAGAATAAGAATTTCCTTTTCTTTTTTAGTATCAATACATGGTTATCTATTTGTCCAAAATTTTATTGAAACAAGCAGAGAGAAACGAGCTCATTGATAGACAGTAAAGTAATAACCTGTCTTTTTCTGAAAATAAATCATTTTTCCATGCTATAATGAGGACCATCATGGGTCTACCAGCTTGGTCTACTTGAGAAAGACATTCCTGTATTTTCGTAGCTTGCATCATGCTTGTACCATATATGCCCTTTCTCATCCACCTTTTACAGTACATGTTGCAATGTGGCTTTCTTCCCCTGTCTACTGCCTTGTAGAATTAAGACCAATCTAAAGGTAATGAAACAACAGTGATAGTTGCAATCCAAATTCGGCCACTTCTGATATGTTCTTAGAACAACCTGTTTAACATAAGTATGATTGCCGTCATAGCTAACATGTTGAAAATAGTAGTGATTGAAGTGTCATTGTTCCATGGACCTGCAGGGAGCATTCAAATTTTGTTAATTGTTTGAGGTTCTCTCCAGATGGAAGCAAATTAATCAGTGTAAGCTCTGACAAGAAGGGCATCATCTATGATGCTAAAACAGGAGATATAATTGGAGAGCTGTCATCTGAGGATGGTCATCAAGGAAGCATATATGCCGTTAGTTGGAGTCCTGATAGTAAACAGGTGACTTTTGTTTTTCCGTGCTAGTTCACTTTCATTTAATTTCCCTGTTGACCTGGATTTCAGTTTTCAGTAATTTATTCCCTTGAGAGTGCTGAGCCACTTGAAGATGCCAATATTCACTGTAGTTGTGAGAAAGCACGGGAGAAGAATATAACTGAGATTAAACATAATACAATGAGCCCTATATATAATACTAATAACCTAGAGTTCTACTATAACTAGAGTTCTACTATATTTACATATCTAACACTCCCCCTCAAGCTGGTGCATATAAATCATATGTACCGAGCTTGTTACATATGTAGTTTAACATCGAACCCAGGTTTTTAGACCCGAAAGCATCGATTCCCAAAGACATCGTTGAAAATTTGCTGAAACAGATGAAGGAAAACTTTTTCTTTTTTGCCGGAAAATCACTGTAGATGCCGGAAAAACTTCAAAGTTGTCGGAATTGAAAAGTAAAAACATGAGTAGGCTCGGAATTTGAGGGCGATGATACTGTCCTGAAGAAACTTTTTGAAATTCTGGCCGGAAAGTCTCTGTAGCTGCCGGAAAAGTCGCCGGAAAAACTGAAAGTTGTCGGAATCGAACGGAACAAGGATGGGTAGGGTCGGAAATTAAGGCCGACCAAACTGTCCTTCTGGAGCGAAGCCAAAAACTGGCCGGAAGCAGCCCCACGCGCCGGCGCGTGGTCTGACGCGCCGACAGCTGTGGCGGCGCGTGGCGGCGCGTGACGGGGAGTCTGCCGGAGAAATTTCTGGGATTTGGTCGGAATTCTATTCCGAGTCTTGTGGTGGTGTTGGTTTTTGCACAACACTGATAATTAGTGACTTTGACGTAATTAGTCACTTAGGTCACCGGAAAATTGCACGGTGACCGAGTTATTTCTTCCCGGATGTCGTTGGAATGACGCACAACGATAATTATCTCACCAAAGCTCTGATACCATGTGAGAAAGCACGGGAGAAGAATATAACTGAGATTAAACATAATACAATGAGCCCTATATATAATACTAATAACCTAGAGTTCTACTATAACTAGAGTTCTACTATATTTACATATCTAACAGTAGTTATTGGCGAGGAGTATGTTATATTACACTATTTTTATGGCTGGCTTTCTCATGTTGAAAATTCATCATACTGTTCTCCTGTTTGGCTAATTCTACGGAGTCTTTTTCATCCTAATTGCTAAAGGAACCATCTTGGATGAAAATTAAAAACTCTACCTTGTCAGTCTACTATCATGGTGCATCTGTCTTTTGTGCACTATTAATCTAAGTTGCTCCAACACTGCAGTTTAGGTGCCGCACCTGTGTCGACACGATATTAGAACGGGTGTGGGTATGGGATCCGTACTCGAGACGAGATACAATTTGATTCCCAAAATCATAACCGAAAAGAGGCCTAATTTAAAGAAAATTGCATATCTTATCTAGGAAATCAATCATTTACTTATCTGCAACTTGAGAATAAAAAAGAAATCCACACTTTACAAGCTATACGTAAGTATTCCACAACATTTCTCATAATTTAGAGATATTTTTATATTTTTATTTTTTGAATTATTTTTAGCCGGAGACAAGAGGGGTTGCTCTGATGGTAAGCAACCTCCACTTTCAATGAAGAGGTTGTGAGTTCGAGTCTCTCCAAGAGTAAGGTGGGAAGTTCTTAGCTGAATCCCCGCAGCCGTATTTGTACTAGGATCAGTATCCCCGAATCTTAGAATTTACATCTCGAAGAATCCGACCTCTAGATCTGCACCCGTGTCGGACACCTGCACATGTGTCCGAGCAACTTAGCTATTAATGCTTCCTGTAATGAGTAATTGAGTATACATACATGGTCTGATGGTTTATATATTTCAGGTACTCACTGTCTCTGCTGACAAGTCAGCAAAAGTATGGGACATATCTGATGATGGTAAAGGGAAAGTGAAAAAGACACTGACTTCTCTTGGATCAGGTGGAGTAGAGGACATGCTAGTTGGCTGTCTTTGGCAAAATGATCACCTTGTTACTGTTTCTCTTGGTGGAACTATTTCCATATTCTCAGCAAGTGATCTGGAAAAATCCCCTGTGTCATTTTCTGGACACATGAAAAATGTTAATTCCTTAGCTGTCCTCAAAAGTGACCCACAAATTATGTTGTCTAGCAGTTATGATGGTTTGATTGTTAAATGGATTCAAGGCATCGGATATAGCGGAAAGTTAGAGAGAAAGGTGAATTCTCAAATCAAATGCTTTGAAGTTGTGGAAGGAGAAATTGTGTCATGTGGATTTGACAATAAGGTGAGTTATAAGATCTCCTTTTTCTTTTCTTTTATATATATAAGTAGGTTATTTGTGAAGTTTGCTTTTTGTAAATAGAAGAAGCCCTCTCACAGATCTGGCTAGTACTTTATTGATGCTATGATTCCATCTGATTCTGTTTGAAATTTTTTATAAGGAAAGTACTTGCTTAACTCTAATCTTGTAAAGCCAGCTTTAGAATTCAAACAGAGGAGATTCCCTTGATGCTTCTGAGAAAGAAAAAAGATTAGAGGTTACAATCACTCATCTACCTAGCTAAGCATAAGTTATTTATCCGTTTACATGATGGGAGTAGTTATTTCTCCATGCGTATGTACCATACTGATTTATGTAGCCTTAATTGTTGAAAGATCTAACAGAAGGACTATTTTTCCGTTTACATTAATTGCATCACTTTTACCAGTAATTTGATTGGATGATATTCCTAGTTATATTGTCTCTTTTCATCTTCTTGAGCTGAGGGTCTTTTCGGAAACAACCTTTCTACCCCCACCAGGGTAGGGGTAAGGTCTGCGTTCTACCCTTCCCCAGAGCCCGCTTGTGGGATTATACGGTTGTTATTGTTGTTGATATTCCCAGCTATAGTAGTGTAGATACTTAATAGTGTGGGATTTCTTAGAACTTTACCTGTTTTATGTATGATTAGAGTGTAATACTATGGATTTTTATAGTCTTTCCCTGCTTTTCTATGCTTTCTTATTTCTTTGGGTTAAAACCAATGATGCTCAGACAATTTTGTTAAATCAAACAAAGTGGAGTTCTTGGCAACTGTTGGCTATAATGCAATTTTGTGCTTCTTGATGGGACATAGGTCTGGAGAGTGTCTCTGCTTGGAGATCAATGTGGAGATGCAAATTCTATAGATGTCGGCAACCAACCTAAGGACTTGAGCCTTGCCCTTAGTTCTCCTGAAGCGACTCTAGTTTCTTTTGATACTGGAGTCATTCTTCTCCGTGGTACAAAAGTGCTGTCAACCATAGACCTTGGATTTACCGTGACAGCATCTGCTATTTCACCTGATGGATCTGAAGCTATAGTGGGTGGTCAGGATGGTAAACTGCGTTTGTATTCCATCACGGGCGATACTCTCAATGAAGAAGCTGTCCTTGAAAAACACAGGGGAGCTATTACTGTCATTCGGTACTCTCCAGATGTTTCCATGTTTGCATCAGCAGATGTGAACCGAGAAGCTGTTGTCTGGGACCGTGCATCTCGTGAGGTAATAATTATCATTTTCACGTTTGTAGTTAACATTTGCTATATCATACCTTCCTTACCTAATAAAGAGTTTCTGTTTTAAAGGTGAAGCTTAAGAATATGTTATACCATACTGCCAGAATAAATTGCCTGGCCTGGTCACCCGATAACACTATGGTAGCTACTGGATCTCTCGACACGTGTGTTATCATATATGACATCAGCAAACCAGCTTCGAGTCGAATTACGATTAAAGGAGCTCATTTGGGTGGAGTATATGGACTGGCTTTTACTGATGAACACAGCATAGTGAGTTCTGGCGAGGATGCTTGTGTTCGTGTATGGGGACTAACTCCACAATAATTGAGATCGGTGGATAAGCAATTGAGGGTTTATATTTGCACATTAAGTTATTATGAGTCAACCAGAATGCAGTTTGAGCTTTGAAATGTTGGTTGGCCTCCACAGAGGTGAATGGTGCCACTACTTGTAATCATGTTTATAGGGAAACACCAAGTTAAGAGTTCTCCTAAACGATCATCACACTTCCCTATACACAAGAAGCTACTCTTATTTTCTTAAAGATGTAAAAAAATCAAATAGTTACAAGTTGGATTTATTTCAACCATGGAAGGACAGAGACCATAGCAGGCTGTCGAGTTGGGATTTTTGTCTTTGAGCATCACAAGACTATTGGCCGCCATTCTCATTAAAGTTGCGTTGTGTTTCTGTTTTTGCTTCTTACATTTGTATGTATGCAGTGATTTTATATAATTTGTCATTCCAATTATAGGTTTTCGGTTACATTTTCAATTTTTGGTGTTATGATGATGCAAGTGTGGTCTTATTGCTCAAGCTTTTATAGGGATTTGCAGTGTTTTGGTCTTATTTGTAAGTTGTGACGTCTTTTCCGTTATGTTGGCCTTTGTTCTTATTTTTCACTCCATTATGTGAGTAGTGATCATATTTCTGCTACCATTGCCACCGCTAATTATTTGAAGGGACTAACAGTAGCAGCCTAAGTCATTATTTTGTTCCTCTTTTTTCTTGCATAAGATTCACGAATTCTAGTATTATTTTGCGTATATTTGCTATTGAGGTAGTATCAAGTTTAAGTTAATCTTTGAGGTCCACAAAAAGGTCACTCATCCCAAACTTATTAAGGGCTGAAGTGGACGTTGGAGTGCTTATGTTTTCTTGAGCCGATGGTTTATTTGAAATAACCTCTTTATTTTCACAAGGTATAAATAATATTTGCGTATTCATTATGGTATAAATAATATTTGCGTATACATTATCCTTCTTAGTCGTTATGATATGGGATAATACGGAGATGTTGAAATGAACGTTGGTTTTGGAAGACCTAAAAACTGTCAGAAATCAAATTTAGTCGCCCAAGAAGGAAAGATCAGTGTTTTTAACATTAGGCTAAAAATATAGTTCTAGTTCACGTGACTGCTTAACAAACAGCCCCCCGGGGTCTGAAGATAGCATGTAAGAATACGACTGAGAGTAACAAAGACCTCTTTTTCAGCAGGCGTGCGTAGAAATGGGCCCAGAGAGTCCTTTCTGTTACGGAATAGACCAAATGGGAATAATATCCAATCTCCCACTTCAAATTTTAAGACCAACCTCAGTGAAAACCATGTCTATTTTAGCCAAGGGACTAACTAATCAAATTCTTCCCATTAGATATATTTTGACAGTTTGAGCTATTCAACACCATATGCTAAATGATATATTGCCGTCACTCTTAAGCTAAAATAGTTACTGGCCTCGTCTGATGAGTAAAAAGTTCGGTCAAGTGTAGGGTAAGTGGGAACACAATTGATAAAAACAAACTTGAGCTTATAATCAAGAGTACAATAAGACAAATATAGATAAAAACAAACAAACAGCCTTTGTAGGGAATTGTCTTTGTTAGGGAGCATTTTACCTTTAATTTTTAAGATTTTCCAATCAAATTCGAATTTAGTCAAGCCCCAATGCGAATATCAAACACCTAATAAAGAAACAGCATCAAAATCAAGATCTTGATCAAGAAATTCCTATAGAAAATATCTAAAAGAGAGTCTGTTAAGTGAAAGATAAATACGAACTGGACCAATAAAATCCGGGACCAACGATTACCACTTCTTTTAGCCCTTCTTATAAATACAAATTTCTCTCCCTTGTTTGTTACCAATCATTGAAGCAATTTGTTTCATTTTTGGTCAACAAAAGAGTCCTTCTTGCTGCTTTTTTTGTTGTCTATCACCTTGTTTTTGCTTTTTCAACTTGATACTTCCACCATAACTCACAAAGCACGAGTCACCGATGAGGTGGAACACTGGTCCTACAAACTATGATATAGAGAGAAATGGGAGGAGCAAATTCCATATAAGCGTTGAAATTGGTAAATTTCTTGAGTAATAATTGGTGAATCACCAAGGTGTTTATCAGATGGTAATTTATCATACTTTTCTTGAGGGATTTTTATTAAAAAATTATAAAGGTGTCGTTTGTACAACTACTCCTATACCAAGCTTCTTTAAAAAAATTGTTTTTAAGAAAAACTGACAACTTACATAGATTTATCCCAAAACTAATAATAATTAAACATGTAACTTTTTGAGATAGAGAACAAAGGAAAAAACCACAAAGCAGAGGAACTAACACCATTTTTGTATTTGCCACGAATTTATTCCCGGAATCACGTGAATTTATGCTCCCTTCCTAGAATATGTATAGTTATATTAATTCTTTTTTAAAAATATTTAAATGTATAAATATAGTTATATTAATTCTTTTTTAAAAATATTTAAATGTATAAATATACGTCCAAACTCAAAGTATCATATAATGCAATAGTTATTAATTCGGGAGCATCTTTTTCAGTGAGGTTGGGAGTTGGATCTTATGTCTATCTTATCGTTTTTCCTCTTATTTTTCTAAAATTTGGCATACCCGCAGGAGATGGACATACCTAGTGTCACTTCTCTTTTTTTCCTTTCTTTATTTGGTGTATTAATTTTCAAGTCTTGCCACTTGAGGAGTATATATATATATATAATTAAATATTAAACTCATAAAATTTATTTCTTGGATCTACCTTTTCGTAATAGTATATTTGTCGTTTCACAATCTTGAATCCGTCTCTCTATCATAACGAGTTATTTTTCATGATTCAATGGTTAAAAGGTGATATAATAAGAATTCAACGCCTAAATCGCAGCAACCATGCTAGCCCCGCCCGTTATGTTTTACGTATTTCCTGCTAAAGTTTATATTTCGTCAACCAATTACGTGATTGCTGCTGTCTCAAACTCAAAATGGTTTAAAGCTATCTTCTTTTCATCTCCGATTAGAATTTGAAAGTATGAATTTATGTCCAATTAGTAGACGAACTACATATTTCTTTAAGGGATAATTGCATAAAATACAGTTCACATACTTTTCATCCGTATAATCATCATTTTAAGTTTTTATTTGTATAGCTATTAAAATCTTACAATATGATATCAACATCTGGATATAACTTCACAGATTTTTATGTGATTTGTTATTCTTTGCACACAACTAACTTAAACGATCATAATACAACTTAGGAAAAAATTTAAACTTTCTTATGTCCCAAGTTCTAAATAGCATAAATAAAAGAAATAAAAATTTTAAAAAATTGCTACTCAATTGACAAAGAAATTAACAAAAAAATTGACTTATACACCGATTGTTCGAGAAAAAGTAAGAAAAAAATTAATTTCAATTTTAAGTCCATATATGTTGTACATGTATAAAAATGTATAACTTAGTATAAACTCGTATATGGAATGTATAATATATATATATCAGTATTTCACCAACACAGAAAAGCAAAATTAGCTTTAACAGCACACGTGAAAGAGGAACTTACTTCAAAGAGAAAGACCACTTCACTAAAGTCGAACATACATCGTGAATAGAAGGAGTAACGTTGTATAACACTATTTAGACACCTAATATACAATATTATACACTTATTATAATTTTGTATATTATTATTTAATGATGTATAGTGTTGTATACGAAAATTGAATGTCACCTTCAATTTCCTTTTTCAATTGGTATAATTCTCAAAATCAATGTTAATCATGCTCAATCAACCCACTACTCTAGATTCAAGTTACTAAAAGTTTTTTCTCTAGTTTTAGCTTCACCAAATAATTTTACTTATATTAATCAACACCCGTTTGATTTTTCCACCAAAATACATCTTCTTCAGGTCTATTAAAAAAACACATAAATTGGGATAGGCTTAAAATCTCAGACCAGAACTTCAATCTTGAAGAAATTTCAACAAAAATCTGGAACTCAATTCAGCTTTTTAGTCCAGAATTTCAATTTTGAAGAAATTTCAATAAAAATCAAGAACCTAGTTCTTTTCCCCATTTTACCTCACCAAATTCGTTCTCAACGAGTTGCAAAGTAGTCCAATTAAACTAAATCTCTAGGTTGAAGCTTCTTGGACTATTATCAATTAATTTCAATAGCACCCACTTAAATTTGAGCATGATTCTTTCATAAAATTTCAGATCTGAAAAGCTTCTAACTCCCTCAACTAATTTTTGTTTTGGATATCAAAATCTTGACTACACAATAAACTTAGAAGAAGTGGTCGCTGGAGTGGAGAGAAGAAGAGGAGAAAATGTAGAAGAGATAGTGAAGATTGTTTAGGTTAAACATTGAAACTTTATTTCAAGATATACAAAATAATGGGCCTCAGCGTGTAAAATCCCAAAACATGGGCTCTTTATAATTATTTAACCGGGTCGGGTGATATGCAGTGTAATTGTTTCTTTATTTAAAGAGCAAAACAGACACGATTATTTTAGAGTTACTAGTAGGGGTATACATGAATCAGGTTGGTTCAGATTTTATAATTACCAAGCCAAATCAATTGTGTCGGGTTATTAAAATCTAAAGACCAAACCAAACCAATAAAACTCGGGTTTTTCGCTCTCGGATTTTCTCAGATTTTCGGGTTATTCAAGTTTTTTTGGATTTTTTTTCCAGTAAAATCTTCGTAGAACAAAACATATAAATTGTGCTCAAAATATATTTTTAATCCTAATAAGATACAACTATATAAAGTATTTTACAAGAAAATAATATTAAATATGAGATGTATCATGGCATTATTCTAAAATATTCAACAATAAAGACAATAAAATTATGTAATATAAATATTACTAATTAAATTCATAATAGAATAAACATAACCTAAAAGTACAACGTCATGCTAAAATAAGTAGACTAATAAGGAAATATTAATTACATGACTAAATGCTAAAGAAAAAATGAAAAAATAGGTTATGCATTTTTACTTAAATTATTGCAAAAATAAATAAATAAATATTCAATACATTCTCGTTCGTAGTATTGAATTGAATATTTTTTTGTTAGCATTAGTATTGATTTAATTTTACTTTGTGCTTTTGTTAGCATTATTTAATTCACTAATGTTAACGACTATAAAACTTATTGGAACATTCAAAAGTTCTAAGTCCAACCTTGAAATGATAACTTAAAATATAAAATTACGAATTTTTTTAAGAAATATTTATAATTTACATCAAAATAAGTATATTTATGTGTTAAATATGCTAAATTTTCTATAGATATAATATCAGGTTGGTTTAGCTTCCTTATGACTTTCTTTAGTTAAAATCAAACTAAATCAATTATGGTCGAGTTTTTTTTTTTCAACACCAAACCAAATCAAACCAAACTATGGTCGATTTTTTTTCTTGATTTGACCTATATTACTGGATTGATGCGATTATCGGTTTCCTTTGTATATCCTTAGTTGCTAGTGTAGACAATAAATTTGCGTCGAGAAAATAAAACCATGACCGAAAATATTGCAACAGTCGTAGTATCTGATTTTGAATATTTAAGTGTACAATCTCTATGATTCCTCTGATTCTACTTTTCTAGTATAAATTCAAGGGCGTTTGAGCTTGATCTTGAATCTATATTTGTTTTCACGAACGATGATCTTATTATTGAGCTTGAACTTGATTTGTTCTTCGTTCTTGAGCTTTAACTTGATTTGTTCTTTGTTCTTGAGCTTGAACTTGATTTGCTGAACTTGATTGCTTGAAGCTTGAAACTTGTAGAGAAATTTGCGGTGTTTGATCCGCGAGCTCTCTCTTGCTTCTTGTTATTACTTATGGTGTATTCTCTGAGTTATAGAGACCCCTATTTATAGTTGTGGAAGGGAAAAGTCATGACAAGAACAAACTCTTGCCGACCAATCAAATTGAAGGGTGACATGGCCTCATTTGATTGGCCAGAACATGTCACTTGCACACGTGGCGCGATGTCATTGGCCTTTTAGTGTGACTTGGCATGCCTTGTCATTTTGACACGTGGCATGCTTCTATTGGCTCTTCCGTTAGACTTGGCGCGCCACGTCATTTGACATGTGGAACCAAACTGGGCCTCTTGGAAGATGACATCTTGGGCTTAGTGAAGTGGGCTCATCACTTTAGATTGGGCTAGCCCAATGGATTAAGACTTATTTATTTAATATATATATATATATATATATATATATATATATATATATATATATATATATATTTGGACTTATATAATTAATTCAATTATATTATATTAGTCCGTAGTACTTATTTGAACTAATATATCTCGAATTTAAAATATAGTCCAAAATTATTTCATAGATTTAATTTTAAATAAACTTTATATGCCTACAAGATGCCCCCTACTTCAAGGCTCGTTGAACTGTAGACTTGTCATAACCAAACGGGTCATGAGTATTGGAGGTCTATTAAATTTGGCTTAAATCAGTTTACAGCACAAAAGATTGTCCATGCAATTTTATTATATGTACACCTGGTCAATTATTTATATAATATAATGACCATTTAATATAACAGGGACTAGACAAAAATATTGAAAATTATAATTTCAATATAGAATTTGCCACCTAGACATGATCTCCCACTATTCCTTTTGGGCAAAGGAAACGCTTGCTGCCTGACACCATTTCTTAGGATTAGCTTTGCAATTCTTACAACAATCCGAGTCCATCTTGGATTTATTGTCGCGCCATAAACAAATTAGAGTCCTTTTAGGTGTTCCCTTTATAATTTCAGTCCCACATCGTCAATATACTATTGTGAGCATCCTATGGAGACCTATATAAACCCCTTGGCTCTAATTTGTTGAGCATAAGCCACTTGAGTCTAATTTTGTGGATTCGCAAACATTAACACGAAGGTAATTTTTTATTTCTTCTTTTCTTGTGATTTTCTTCTTTTGTCATTTTTTGTAGTTCAAGCGAGATCCACGCACAAAGAAGGCAGGGTGTGAGGGGATGGTTACTCATCCCTGCCCAATTCTTGGAGAGATTACTCTCAAAATGGTCCAATTCTTGGAGAGATTACTCTCAAAATGGCCCGATTCTTGGAGATATTACTCTCAAAATGGCCTGATTCTTGGAGAGATTACTCTCAAAATGGCCCGATTGTTGGAGAGATTACTCTCAAAATAACCCGATTCTTGGAGAGACTACTCTCAAAATGGCCTGATTCTTGAAGAGATTACTCTCAGAATGGTCCGATTCATGGAGAGATTAACCTCAAAATGGCCCGATTCTTGGAGAGATTACTCTCAAAATGACCCGATTCTTGGAGAGATTACTCCCAAAATGGCCCGATTCTTGGAGGGATTACTCTAAAAAATGACCCGATTCTTGGAGGGATTACTCTCAGTGTGGCCCGATTCTTGGAGAGATTACTCTCAAGATGACCCGACTACCGGAGAGACCAACTTAAGGTGCAAAGGGACTCATATGTCTACCGTAAGATTGAAAAGTTATAGTTCCTTTTAGGACAAACCCACGAAGAGGCCAACTTAAGATGCAAAGGAACTTATATGTCCACCTTAAGATTGGAAAGTTATAAAGCTTCAACTCGAAGACGACATCAATTTGAACACTTGGAAAACTTTGAAGATTTGGTGGACTTTGCGGACTTCAACTCGAAGATTCGGAGGGCTTGAACAATTCAACTTTAAGATCGACGAATTTGAAGACTGAAACTTGAAGATCGACGAACTTAAAGACTTCGACTTTGAGACTTGGAGGGCCTAAATATTTCAACTTCAAGATCACCGAATTTGAAGACTTCAACTTGAAGACCGACGGACTTGAAGACTTCAACTTTGAGACTTGGAGGGCCTAAATATTTCAACTTGAAGGTAAGCGTATTTGAAGACTTCAACTTGAAGACCGACAGGATTGAAGATTTAACTTGGGGACTTCATCTTGAATACATTTGAAGACTTCAACTTGGAGATTTCGAGGGCTTAAATGTTACAACCTCTCTTTTGCATTACATTGTTCGACTTTTATCTTAGTCGCATAATTTTCAGCTTTACATGCTTGTAACAAATGATTCATATCTTATCGTGGGAGAATCCAAATAATGAACCATTTGATTTTTCGGAAATTAGACTTCAATATATAAAATATATCCAAAATTCAGAATCAAACACCTTCATAATCGTCCCAAATAATATTTTGAAACCAACTTTATATTGCACCTCGCTATCAATTCCAGATTTGCGCAATCTCGCTAAAAAAATCATATCTTGGTGTAGGAACGTTGAAATTACAAACTGTTTAATTTTATGAAAACTAGACTTCAATATCTAGGACATATCCAAAATTCTCAATCAAATAACTTCAGAATCGTCCCAGATAATATTTTGAAATCAACTTTATATTGCACCTTGCTATCAATTCCAGATTTGTGCAATCTCGCTAAAAAAATCATATCTTGGTGTAGGAATGTTAAAATTACGAACCGTTTAATTTTTTGAAAACTAGACTTCAATATCTAGGACATATACAAAATTCTCAATCAAATAACTTCATAATCGTGCCAAATAATATTTTGAAATCAACTTTAGGTTCCACCATGTTGAAAATTTCAGATTTGCGCGATTTCGCCAAAAGTTTTGTATCTTGAAGTAGGAACGTCAAAATCATGAACTGTTTGATCTACTAAAAACTTAACTTCCAGATATATAACATATCCAAAATTCAAGATTTAATGCCTAACGGATACATTCCTATAATATTTCTAAATCAATACTAAATTCTAATACACCGACAATTTCAGATTTGCGCGACTTCACCAAATATTTTGTATCTTAATATGGAAGCCTCGAGATCGGAAGACATCTTACTTGCCATAAATCAAAACTTAAGACCCATATCCTCACAAATATCTTGGGGTTCAAATCTCACTGAATTTGAAACGTTGTACCAAGCAATCATTTCCTTATACTAGTGCTTCCTTTTGACGCCTCGCTTCTCTCCCCCCCCCCCCCCCTTTTTGGTAGAGGGTGGACTTGGCTACCAACAAACTTGAAGGTTTGGTGGACTTGAATATATAGAGAATCCCTGGATTTCAATGCAAATAATTGACATCCTTCTAAAATCGGCTCATTGAAGATATCAATTCACCAAGGAGGGTTACCCCCTTTAAATCAAATGAGATCGAAGTTCATCAGGAGGATGTCATTTCAGCTTGATCTTGCGTTCCTTCATACTTCATTTAATCAACAATTAGGGTAGTATGTATCTTTTGAACTCATGTGACTGAACTTAGAATGAAACTCTAAGCTGCCTACGTACCCTGGTGAAGAGGATCAAGTCATATCGTAGTTCAGACTGGGTGATTCTTTATTTATTTATTGTTATTACTATTATTAATAATATTATTATTATTATTATTATTATTACTATTTACGTCCTAACTTTTGCCTAAGCCGCCTATTTCGAGATTTTCAACCTAGCGGACTTTTTTTTAGCGTCCTAACTTTTGCCTAGGCCGCCTCTTTCGAGGTTTTCAACCTAGCGGACTCTTTCTTTGGGGGTTGTACACAGTTTATACTCTTGCGGGCCAAGAGTGTAGCAACATGCAGTTTAGGCTCGTGCATCAAGGAGCGTCATGACTTCAAGGATAATACTTCTTCAAAAACTTTTCATTTATAGGGCCAATTCTCACACCATCTGTATCAACCAGCTTGTAAGCCCCACTTGAGTAATCCTCTTGCACGACATATGGCCCGTACTACTTTGAAATGAACTTCCTAACAAGTTTATGGGAAGTAATTATGGGTCTTCGTACGTCAAGGACTTGATCTCCTACTTGAAAGGATCTCTGGCGCACTCTTTTATTGAAGGCGCGAGATAATCGAGCTTGATAACATTCAAGACTCTGTTGAGCTTCCAATCTCTTTTCATCAAGAGCTTCCAACTCTGCTAACTGAAGTCAAGCATTTTCTTCATCAGTGATTCCTTCTTGAATAGCCAGTCGTAACAAAGGTATTTGACGCTCAAGTGGCAAGACGGCTTCGACCCTATAAACGAGTGAATAAGGAGTCGTTGTGTTGGCGTGCGGTGAGTCATCCTATATTCCCATAGAGCTTCTTCCAGACGGTCACTCCAATATCGTTTGGATTTGGAGACGACTTTCTTTAACAAGTTGCATAGAGTCTTGTTGAATGCCTCGGCTAGACCATTGGCGGCAGCTTTGTACATCAAAGAGTTACGTTGCTTGAAGCCAAAGAGCTCACATATCTTGTTCATCAACCTATTGTTGAACGGCTTGCCATTATCCGTTATTATGTAACGGGGAATGCCAAAGCGATAGATGATGTTCACTCGGATGAAACTTGCAACATTTTCCTTCTTTACCTCCTTAAAGGCAACAGCTTCAGCCCATTTTGAGAAGTAGTCAGTTACAACCAAAATGTATAAGTGGCCACCATAGGACTTTGGCAATGGTCCGACAACATCCAATCCCCAAGCGTCAAATGGCCAGGATGCAACAGTCGGGTGCAACACTTCAGGAGGTTGATGAATAAAATTCGCATGGAATTGACAAGCCTTGCACCTTCGAGCATAGTCCAAACAATCTTTTACCACTGTTGGCCAATAATATCCCATCCTTTTTATATGGAAGTGGAGCTTTGGTCCAGACTGGTGTGACCCACATACCCCATAATGTGCCTCTTGAAAAGCTTGGAGAGCTTCTTCTTCTCCTATGCATCGCAAGAGTACTCCATCGAACGACCTTCTGCATAGAGTATCCTTGTAGTAAAGGAAGCGAGGCGCACGACGACGAATTTCAGTCCTTCTCCTCGGATTTTCTGGAAGTACCCATAGCATAAGTAGTCGATAATGGGTTGGCACCATTCTTTTTTCTCAACTTCATAAACAGCAACAAGATGCTCGAGTTCATTTTCTTCACCTTCAGCCTCATTTGGCGGCGGTACTACCCATTTTTGGCAAACAGTAACTTGCGCTTAATCAGGTAGGTTTAAAGATGAAGCTAGGGCAGCTAAAGCATCAACCTTCTTATTTTCTTTATGATATGGGCGTAGTTCAGGCTTCTTAACTACCCAAAAGCTGGTTGACCACTAA
This sequence comes from Nicotiana benthamiana, assembly GCA_034376525.1. NCBI lineage: Eukaryota > Viridiplantae > Streptophyta > Magnoliopsida > Solanales > Solanaceae > Nicotiana > Nicotiana benthamiana. The sequence continues at coordinate 9,862,610 of CM067325.1, forward strand.
TTGAGAGTCACCAAAGACTTGCAATTGCAACTGCTTCATATCAACGGCCATTTCAAGCCCAAGTACTAATGCTTGATACTCAGCAACATTGTTGGAACAGATTTGTGTCAAGGTGAAGGAGTAGGGCAAGACTTCACACTGGGGAGTGACAAATACTACGCCAGCCCCAGCTCCCCCACTATGCGCGTCACCATCAAAGTACATCTTACATGGAGGTTGAACTTCAACGACCATTGCTTCCTCATCAAGTGGTTCATCAGTAAGCTCCTAATCATCAGGTATCAGATGATCTTCCAAGAAATATGCCAATGCTTCTCCTTTTACAGCCTTTTTAGGGATGTACAAAATCTCAAATTGTTGAAATTGGAGGTACTACCTCGCTAGTCGATCACTAAGAACAGGTTTTGACATTACGAACTTGATGGGATTTGCTTTAGAAACAAGACGGACAACATGAGCTTGAAAGTAGTGCTTTAACTTTTGAATTGAGAAGACTAGCGCCAAGCACAACTTCTCAATTGGCGAATATATCAACTCGTTTGGTGTCATCATGCTGCTCAAGTAGTAAAGAGTGTTTTCTTTCCCCGCACTATTTTCTTGGGCAAACAGTGCTTCACCAGACCTTTCTTGTGCCGTAATGTATAGTATCAACGGCTTTCCAGGTACAGGGGATGCTAAAACTGGAGGCTTCATCAAGTAGGATTTAATGCTCTCAAAGGCATTGCTGCATGCTTGGTCCCATCTTAAAGGGACACCTTTCTTCATAAGGCGACTAAATGGTTGGCACCTCCCAGCTAGGTTCGAAATGAACCTCCTAAGGTATGATAGCTTTCCTTGCAGACTTTTCAATTCATGGATATATCGAGGCTCAGGCATTTTCAAAATGACATCCACTTTGGCTTTATCGATTTCGATCCCTCGACTGTCGAAAAATGAAACCAAGGAAGTTTCCAGAAGTAACTCTAAGGGCACATTTCAACGGATTCATCCTAAGTTGGTATCTCCGGAGAAATTCAAATACCATCCTCAAGTCTTTCATGTGGTCGCCCTTCTCTCTTAATTTCACCACCAAGTCGTCAACATAGCATTCGACATTCTTGTGGAGAATATCATCAAAAATATTTTGCATAGATCTTTGGTAAGTAGCACCAGAATTCGTCAAGACAAAAGGCATTACCTTGTTGCAATAAATACCCTTCAGAGTGCAGAACACAGTAAGCTCTTCATCTTTTCGTGCCATGCGAATTTGGTTATAGCCCGAAGAACCATCCATGAAAGACATTGCCTCGTAACCAGTAGTAGCATCGATCATCAACTCTAGAATAGGAAGCGGGAATTCATCTTTGGGACATGCAATATTGAGGTCCCTGAAGTCAACACATACTCGAATCTGGCCATTCTTCTTCCTTACAAGGACAATACTTGAAACCCATGTTGGGTATTTAACTTCCCGAATAAATCCAGCTTCAACAAGTTTGTTAACTTCAACTTCAATCAGGGGAACCAAGTCCGGCCTGAAGCGCCTTTGAGCTAGTTTAACAGGGCGAGCGCCATTTTGACTGCAAGGTGATGGACTGCTACTTTCGGGTCTAAGCCAGGCATCTCTTTGTAACTCCAAGCGAAGACACCCCTGAACTCTTTGAGTAACTCAATATAAGTGCTTTCTTCATCAGCTTCGAGTAAAGCACTTAGGCAGGTGGGTCTTGGTTCTTCATCAGTGCCAAGGTTAACTTCTTTTAAGGCATCAATCGTCGCCTTCACTCCTTCTTCAAGTTCAGTTGGAGCATATTTCGCATCTTCATCTTCTTTAGGATCCCCATCATTGAAGGATATGTGATAACATGGTGAAACATGCTCCAATTCTGCGTTATCCTTCATCGAAGACGGAACACCATTCTCGCTTTGTACAGTGACATGATACGAAGAACCTGCACTTTCCTCATCTTCATCACGGTCCTTAGTGTAGACCACAGTATATGGCTTTACCTTCAGTATTTCTTCACATGAAACTACAAGTTTTGTTTGTTGCCACATTCTAGAAGGAACCAAACTTTGGAAATCTTTAGAGATCTCCTGGATTTTGGGTGAAGCGGGTGTTCTTATGCTTTGAAAATTTCTCCGGAACTTGTTCCCCTTCTTTATTGGACCCAATCTTTCAAACACGGAGGTCCTCGCATGTGATCTTCCAAGTCGATCAAAGACAGAAGGCTTGTTAGAAGCGGCTGATTCATCTTCTATAGTGATATACTTGCTTCCCCCCTTCCTATTGAAATGCGTACTGGTGACGATTGCTTGTATCTAAAACCTTCACGTGGTTGCCTCGTTGCAGTTTCTAATGGGAGTTTCCCTAACTTTGATGGCTCGTTGGGATTGTATCCAGCTTTTGCAAATAGCTTGTAAGCATTAGGGTCGAAACCTTCATCTGTTCGCTTTGTATCGAGTGCCACATTCTGCAACAATTTTGGGCTACAAACCCTGCAAGCGGCATTGAGGACGACTTTACTGCCTCAATTCGTTTGACCGAAAGAGTTAAATCCTTTGGCATGTTGATTTGGATATTATATGACTCGCCCTCGTCTTTATTCCTTTTAGGGACATATTGGAGTACGGGACTTACTTTCTTTCCATAAGATACAATGCCCCCTTTATGAGATTTATTCATGTTGGGTTGTACATCCTTACTAACAGCTTTGGCTTCACCAGTAGTCACCTATTCTCTTTTAGTTAAGGGCTCATCATTCTTGCTTTTCATACAATCATCGGCTTTCAGTTCCTTCACAATGTGGTTCTTCAAGTAGAACTTTGCATCGGCGAAGTGTGACTCAGCCTCGGTGAATGGCTCATCATCAGCAACTATCGTCTTCTCGACTTCACCCTGGTAGTATTTTAAACATTGATGGTGGGTAGATGGAACAATTTTATTCTCATGAATCCAAGGCCTACCAAGCAAAACATTGCATGAAGTCTTCGCGTCGATCACATGCAGTCATGCACTTGATTGCATATCTTTAATAGTGATTCCCGACCTGATCGCTCATATGGCTCTCTACCCCCCTTGGTTGAATCGTTGGATCATCACACCACTTTCTGAGAGTTTGTTCATGGGAATACCAAGTTCCTTCACAGCATGGATTGGAAAAATGTTCACTGAGGATCCTCCATCGACCAAAATTCGGTTTACCCTTTCATTGCGCATATAGCCAACCAGGTACAATGGGCGGTTATGAGGAGTGTTACCTAGCAAAAGATCATCATTTGTGAACGTGATCTTCCCCTCACAAGCATTAACTTTTTGAGGAGTGGGCTCAATGGTCTTTTCCGAAGATGGTGTCAACGGTAGGTCATCACTCTTTTCTTCTCCTTTGTCAGTATGGCAACAAGAGGCATCAATTCCCTCATGGGAAGTCTTCGTGCAGAACCAACTTGGTAAAAACTTCTCCAAGGTCACTGGACTTCGTGGCTTTTGAGGGTGGTGCATCTCCACTTTTGCTTTCTTCAAATGCCTAACTGGATTCTTTTTTATTGGTCTATTTACCATCATCTTCCTTGTTGGTTGTTCCACTGATTCTTTTGTGGGCTCCTTTTGTGGCGCCTACGATGAGTCGCCAACATCTAAACTTCATCATCATAAGGTTGGTTGACTCTCCAGTAATTCTTTGCCTTTGCTTTCTTCAAAACCACATAATTCATTCGGACTGAAGGAGCGAAAGGTGATGGAGACTTGGTTTGTTCTTGCTTTCTCATCTTCAAGCTCGATCTTCTTTTCGCGAGCCAAGTCCATGATTTTATCCTTAAAGATAAAGCACTTCTCCAGAGGGTGGATTATAAGTCTGTGATATTTGCAGTAATTTGGGTCAGTTGTTTTCCCAGCTTCATTTGGTCGCTTCATCCCCGGAAGCTCAATAAGACTTAACTCGAGGAGCTCATCGAAAATGGCTGGCACATCAGAATCTAGGAATGGGTACTGTTTCTCCTGCATTTCTTTTAGAGTCAACTTTCCACTTGGCTTGTCTTGAAAAGATGTGGATTTCATACTCTGCTTCTTGCTCACCTTTGCTTTGAACTTCATTGGTGATGTATTGACATTCATAGCTTCTTTGCTTTCAGACTTGGGTACGAACTTTCCCCACTTCCTAACTTCTTGCTTGTCATTCGCTTTTCGAGGTTCATATATGGGCAGCCTTTCATTTCCAGCGGAGGCCATGCTCAATTCCATGTCATGGGCATGAGTTGCAAGTTCTTCAAATGTGCTAGGCTTGATACATTGCAAGATGTAGCACAATCCCCAATGAATGCCTTGGATACACATCTCTATGCCCGAAGATTCACTAAGCATGTCTTTGCAGTTGAGGCTTGCATTCCTCCAATGATTGATAAAATTGATAACTGGTTCCCCCTTTCCTTGACGAGTATTTGTGAGCTCTATCATACTTACAGTGCGTCTCGTGCTATAAAAGCGATTGAGGAACTCTTGCTCTAGTTGATCCCAACTATCGATCGATCCAGCCTCGAGGTCTGTGTACCAGTCAAAAGCATTTCCTTTTAGCGAGCGGACAAACTGCTTGATAAGATAATCTCCATAAGTCCCAGCATTGTTGCATGTCTCCACGAAGTACGCCATATATTGCTTTGGGTTACCTTTACCATCAAACTATTGAAACTTCGGAGGTTGATAGCCAGAAGGCATCTTCAACATATCGACCCTTGAGGTGTACAACTTTGCATATGTAAGGGAGGATTTGGCAGCAACTTCATATTTGTTCTTAATGGTTCTTCAATGAACTCCTTCAGTTGATCGATTGGAATCATTCCTTCACATGAGACATGGATAGCCTTAGTGGATGCTGCTTGTCTCGGGGGAGAGTCACTCTCTAGAACTTCTGGGAGCTTGCTCGGTGCATGGGTAGATTCTTCTTCCATCAAGATTCCCACCCTGTCTGTTAGCTTGTTAATTCTTGCCTCTTGATTTTGCATGCATTTGGTCAAGCCAACGATTGCTTCCATCAAGTTTGCCAACTGCTCCTCCATAGAAGAAGTATTTGTTACCATGGCTTGCATGATTGTCGTAGACGACGGAGAGTAACATGAATTTTTTCACAGAGATTGATTCTTGATTGGCTCACGCAATGTGGTGTAAGTGGGGAGGATCCATCACTTGAAGCATCATCATCTTCCTTCATAGCAGAGTGCTTGGAGCCAGAGAGGTCAAGCAGAGCAAGAGTTTTCTTGATCTTTTCAGCAACATCGTTTCCTCCTTCAGATGCGTTTGTGGCAGATCTTGCTCCTTTTGAGGATGAAGATCTGAAAATAGGGGTTGATGCGGACGGCACTTGGGGTGCTTGTTGTCCAAAAGAGCTTGTTTTTCTTCTCGTAACTGGTCCGAAGCTTCCAAAGGTGACATCGAGGATGCTTTCCACATCAGCATAGAACCTAAACTTAGCAGCCTGGGTGGAAGTTGAAACGGAGTTGATTTTCTTTGAAGCCATTTCAATGTTCCTGAACTTTGGTGATTGAAAAGTTGAGATGAGAGGTAGAGATTGTCCCACTGGGCGTGCCAAAATTTGTAGACGATAAATTTGCGTCAAGAAAATAAAATCAAGACCGAAAATATTGCAACAATCGTAGTATCTGATTTTGAATATTTAAGTGTACAATCTCTATGATTCCTCTGATTCTACTTTTCTAGTATAAATTCAAGGGCCTTTGAGCTTGATCTTGAATCTATATTTGTTTTCACGAACGATAATCTTGTTCTTGAGCTTGAACTTGATTTGTTCTTCGTTCTTGAGCTTGACCTTGATTTGTTGAACTTGAACTTGATTGCTTGAGGCTTGAAACTTGTAGAGAAATTTGCGGTGTTTGATCCAGGAGCTCTCTCTTGCTTCTTGTTATAACTTCTGGTGTCTTCTCTAAGTTATGAAGACCCCTATTTATAGTTGTGGAAGTGAAGAGTCATGAGAACAAACTCCTGCCGACCAATCAAATTGAAGGGTGACATGGCCTCATTTGATTGGCCAGAACATGTCACTTGCACACGTGGCGCGATTTCATTGGCCTTTTAGTGTGACTTGGCATGCCTTGTCATTTTGACACGTGGCATAATCCTATTGGCTCTTCCGTTTGACTTGGGCGCGCCACGTCATTTGACACGTGGCACCAAACTGGGCCTCTAGGAAGATGACATCTTGGGCTTAGTGAAGTGGCTCATCACTTTAGATTGAGCTAGCCCAATGGATTAAGACTTATTTATTTAATCTCTCTCTCTATATATATATATATATATTTGGACTTATATAATTAATTCAATTATATTGAATTAGTCCGTAGTACTTATTTGAACTAATATATTTAAAATATAATTCAAAATTATTTCATAAATTTAATTTTAATAAAATTTTATGCCTACAACTCGTCGATAGTAGAATATTGGAACAGAAAGTGGAAAATATTCATAATTTCAAGTTGGAAAGAACCTTCAATTTTATCGTAAAGTGGGAGGACAAAAATAATTTTCACCCATATCTTAAATATTAATTAACAGGCGGTAATTTCTTACATAGAATAATGATTAGACTTGACAAAGGAAGAGATATTTCTCTCCGACTGCAATACGTCACCTGGTGGGAGTATACTGGGTAGTTGTTATTGTGCAATTCTGCAAGAACATTAATATAATCACTTGTACGGTTACTTTTTTTTTTACGTAATAAATTTTCTCCTTGTCTTTGTTTTTGCCTAGGACAAAGTAAACCTTTGGTTAATAAAACTCTTTAGATTAATCCCTTTAATTTTCATAGAGTAAAATAAAATAACCAAGAAGATAATACCGATTATTTTAATAAACTATTTAACAACCTAAAAAGAACTACATATTACGCTCAAATCTAGAAGGATGTATTAAATAATTAAATTTAATCAAAAAGGAGAAAATCTAGGAATGAATTAAAACAGCTAAACAAATTTGCCTAATTTAGATCAATATTTAGTCCCTTACCAATTTTATCCCGAGAAAAAAAGATGTGAATAATTAAAATAGTAATTAATCTTCTAAAAGAATACTATGTAGTTATAAAAGATAAACATGGAACAGGTTAATATATCATCACAAGGGAACTTTATCCCGATAAAAAGACAGTGTAATAAGATTGATTAATTAATCTTCTAAAAAAATATTAAGTACTATAATTATTCTTCTAAAAGAATACTAAGTAGAGTAGTACAGTAGGATAAGGATGGGACCCAACTCTGTTATATTTTTTTCTTCTATAAATAGATTTGTGCCACCACGTACCTTCACATTCTACTCAAACCTCTCTATTGAGTACTTCACAATGATTAAAGCAATTAGTTCTCCCTGGCTAATTTTGCTGCTAATTACAGCTCTAAGTACTGTAATTACGGTTAAGTCTGATATTAATGATGTATTGCCGGAAAAGTTGAGTTTTGACACCGGAGGTTTGAGCAGAGAAAGTTTCCCGAAGGGATTTATATTCGGAACAGCAACTTCTGCATACCAAGTTGAAGGTGCTGCTAGTACTGATGGCCGTGGACCTAGTATTTGGGATACTTTCATTAAACGACCTGGTATTGATTCATTAATCTTGGATTATACAAGTTTTAATTATGTAATTTTGTTTTTGTTGAGCGTTTGCTTTTACTAATGAATTTTGATGGAATACAGGAGTTGAACCAAACAATGCCAATGGAGAAGTCGCTGTTGACCAATATCATCGTTACAAGGTGAGTGTACTAAGTTCATATATGCTGCAACATATTGGTGTCGATAGTAATGCTGGAATTATTTATGCTAAGATTAGTTATTGTGATTATTACATATCATCTATTTGATATGTATTAAAGGTTTTGAAAGGACAGTTCTGTCTTTATATTACAATCCCTTATTGTGAATGTCTGACCTGATAATGTAAAAATTCCTTTACGTATAAGTTAAACTCTTCATAAATTGGAATTACTGAATATAATATTAAAGAGTTAAGTTCAGGTATAGGACATTAAGCTGTTTGAATTTTTCCTGATGCCACTTTAATGGGTACAGGAGGATATTGATCTGTTGGCGAATCTGAATTTTGAAGCTTATCGCTTCTCTATTTCATGGTCCAGAATTTTCCCAAGTAATTTCACTATTCCTATTCTATTTTATAGTCTATTCTCTAGCCATTTGAAATAATAAGTAATAATTTATTCTTTGTGTCTGAAATTTTAAATATAGATGGAACTGGTAAAGTAAACTGGAAAGGAGTTGCTTATTATAACAGGTTGATCGACTACATGCTCGAAAGAGGTAATTTTCTTTTCTCCCTTTAATGCATAATCGTAGAGATTGTTGCTGTGAATATACATAGTTTGTACTATACTGAAATTTAAACAAATTTTTAACAGGTATTACCCCATATGCTAATCTTAATCACTATGATTTACCACAAGCACTTCAAGATAGGTACAATGGATGGTTAAGCCGTGAAGTCGTGTAAGTATATCATCACTCAAACTCATGCAACTACCAACTATTTGATTCTTTATTTGAGTAATGGTTTTTATTGTTGGAATATTGCAGGAAAGATTATGCTGATTATGCAGAGTTTTGTTTTAAGACATTCGGAGACAGAGTGAAGAACTGGTTTTCGTTTAATGAGCCAAGAGTTGTTGCTGCTTTAGGGTATGATACTGGATTCTTTGCACCCGGAAGATGTTCTAAACCATTTGGAAACTGCACTGAAGGAGATTCTGCAACTGAGCCTTATATTGTTGCCCATAATCTCATCTTATGTCATGCTAATGCAGCTCAGAGATACCGCGAAAAATATCAGGTACGATTTTCTCTTTCTCTTTTTCATACTTTGGAAATCAAAGATCACTTTTTGACCTTATTTTCTGAATGCAATAACAGGTGAAACAGAAGGGAAAATTTGGCATTCTCTTGGATTTTGTGTGGTATGAACCTTTGACAAGAGGAAAAGCCGATAACTATGCTGCTCAAAGAGCAAGAGACTTTCATTTGGGATGGTACGAGCTTTCACACATAGTAATGTAGTCATGTTGGAATTGCTAGATTAAGGGCTGATTTTTACCGGTGGTAGATCGAAAATTTAGATATTGTCATTTCTGAGTTGAGAGAGTGGGTTCTGACTAACTATAATCATACTTTGGGGTTGTTCGACAGGTTCTTGCATCCTCTTGTATATGGTGAGTACCCAAAAACCATGCAAAATATAGTGGGGAAGCGATTACCCAAGTTCACGAAAGAAGAGGTTAAGATGGTGAAGGGATCAATTGACTTGTTGGGCATAAACCAGTACACTGCCTACTACATGTATGATCCTCATTACACGACGCCACAACCCTTGGGATATCAACAGGACTGGAATGTTGGATTTGCTTGTAAGAAACTACTGTTTTACTAGTTCTTAAGTTATAAATGAAACTACTTGTTTTAGTATTTAAGAGGCTCTACTGATTCTAATTCTTTCGCTTGCTCTGATGTAGATGATCGCAAGGGAGTACCAATTGGTCCTAGGGTGAGTATATGATGAAGTTAACATTGTTTTTAACCTAAAAATGTACTAATATTCTAATTATTAGCTAACACAATCTTTATTGAAAATGATTTGTAGGCACACTCAGATTGGCTATATATCGTTCCATGGGGTCTACATAAGGCTGTCAACTATGTTAAAGAACGTTATGGAAATCCTACCATGATTCTGGCAGAAAATGGTATGGTTTGTTTAACTAGTGAAACGTTTCTAAGCTGCATTTGACAAAGAATGTCATTACTAATAGTATATGATTTACAGGTATGGATTACGCGGGCAACATTACCCTTCCTAAAGCATTATATGACACCAAAAGGATTTCTTACTATAAGAGCTATTTGAAAGAACTAAAGAAGACTGTAGATGAAGGAGCTAATGTCATAGGCTATTTCGCGTGGTCATTGGTCGACAACTTTGAATGGAGATTGGGTTATACTTCCAGATTTGGCATTGTCTATGTTGATTTCAATACCCTCAAACGATACCCAAAGTTGTCAGCATTATGGTTCAAGAAAATGCTTAGGCGCCACAAGCATTAAGGTGGCTCTTCCCTTGTCTGTTTCTTTTTCTCATTGAAGTAGTTCTGTCTTTAGATTGTCTGTTTAGATATTAGAGGACTTGAAACTCATAAGTTGGGGCCTTTATTAGGCACTAGGATTTCAAGTTGTGTTAGTTTAATACAAGAATGTTCTTTCTACAATATAGGTATGATGTATGCAAGGGAATAAAACAATACAGCTTTAGTTCTGCAATTCCTAATTCTTGACTTCTACTTAATTATATGCACAAGTCAGAACACGTATTTTAAACACTGTATCTAGTTTGAACATTTTACTTAATAAGCACTAAGAATCAAACTTACACAATTAGATTAGGGTAATGGTCAAGATCTAGTCTGGACCTCTAAAAAAATCTTGAATTATATGAGTTCATTACTCACTCGACTATCCCAAATTATCATCTAAAGTCACTTTTCTTTCGTTTGTAACAACAAAGTCACCGAATTATGCTTATTGCACTCAAGATCACTCAATTTCATTTTTCAAATTTTGTATTTCCAAATACTTATTTTACCCTCTAAATTATAAGCATTTATCTTCTTTTTATTTTTTTTAAACTTTTAATATTATGATTTTTTCCATTTTAATTTACATTATGGACTTATCTATAGAATAAATAAATATTATTTTTAAATTAAAAATAAAAAGTATTTAAGCATATATATTGCTGGAATAAGAAAATAATGAGCACAGAAAAAATTTATTAGAATAATTTGTTAGTAATAATAATTTTAGTATAACGATAAAAATTCAAAAATTTCCTTACACAATTCAGGATAAAAGAAAATAAACGTTGTAAAAAATATATTCCATGCACCTAATATATAAATAATTATTTAAATAAATATATTCTTATAATATACCTTATATATTCTTGAAAATTATGCTGCTTTCCAATGACATAACTTTGTGTATTTTGAGCATAATTTTCAAGAATATATAATGTATATTATAAAATATATTTATTTAAATAATTATTTTTATATTACGCGTTATTTTCTTTCATTCTGAATTGTGTAAATAAATTTTTAAATTTTTGTTGTTAATACTAAAAAAATTTAAAAAATAATAAGAAGATAGTGTAAGTGTTTAAATTTAGGGGTAAAAATAGGTATTTTGCAATCCAAAATTTGAAAATTCTAGTTGAGTGACCTTCTGAGTGAAATAAACATAGTTCACTGACTTTGTTGTTACAAACGAAAGAAAAATAACTTTAGAGAAATACTTTTGAATAATTGAGTAACTATTTGAGTAATTGACTCGAATTAGTTTACACATTGCTTACCACTGGAGTGGAATGTTGGCAGAGGAATTGTTGTCTATAATTGATGATAAAATTAAGAAATCTAGGAGATAATAGATTAAAAGAGGAAAATGAGTGATCAAAGGAAATTAATTTAGGCTGAATCAAATCCAGTAAATTACACTCAGACAAAAGAAATTCAGTGTAGACAATTACTTAACTTAGACAATTACTCCTCTTGACCTTCTTTTCAATTCTTTTAACCGGCTTAGAATCCTCACTCTTTTGTGATTCTGGAGTCGCACATACAATTCTCATCAGTCACTTCTGAGATTTGTTCAGTAACACTTTCCATTTCATCTGCCTCAATTTCCTCCACTTTTCTTTTCCTAAAAGGATTATTATGTAGAACTTCCAACACTTCTTTCTGCGGATTCTTTTTCTCTTTTCCCACCATTTTCCTAGTTGATATTTGAAAGGCAAACTCCTTGTCGTCCATAAATGGACACTGCTTCTGTTTATCCGAGGCTTGCTTCGTCTCCACCACTGAAAATGCCAACACAAACTATGTTTAATAAAAATTTGGAGCATCATTGTTAGTGTTTAGCAGAGAAAGCACAAGATGGCATAATCAAAGACTAGGAAATTCTAACTGAAAAATCTTAAGCCTAGGAACAGAAAATATCCAAGTATCTTCTGCAATTTAAAAACATATCAGCTGCTACGCCATCGCCAACTCAGCTGCTACATCAGCATAATCAAATAACAGCTTATGAGGCAATCTTGCAACACTCCTCCTTGCGTCAAGAGCTGTAAATCCCAAGTTTCATTCTCAAGAGCTCAAATTTGCTTGCTGAAAGAGCTTTTGTAAGAATATCAGCCAGTTGTTCTTCCGTTTCCCAAATGCACCAGATTCACCAGACCATCTTTTGCACTTCTCTTAGAAAATATAGCTTCACATTGAAATGCTTGGTCTTTCCGTGAAATACTGGATTGTGAGAAATAGCGATAGCAGCTTGACTGTCTACACATACCTCAGTGCTGTCCTTAATCTCCAAACCAAGATCGCACAAGATTTTCTTTAATTACAAAGCTTGATTGACAGCAGCTGTAGCAGCAACGAATTCTGCCTCTGCAGTTGATTGAGCAACAATCTCTTGCTTCTTCAAACACCAAGAAAAATAGCCTGAGCCGAAACTAAAACAGTATCCTGAAGTATTTTTCATATCTTCAACAGAACCAGCCCAATCATTGTCATAAAATCCCTCAAGTTTGAATTTCTGACACGCGCTAAATCTGACTCCATAATCTATTGTTCCTTTGACATACCTGAGCCCTCTTTTTTGCAGCTTTCGTAAGCACTTCACTTGGAGAATTCAAGAATCTGGATAGTACACTTACAACATACAGTATATCTGGCCTTGTTGCTGAAAGACACATTAGACATCCAATCAAGCTTCTATAGCTTCCTTCTTGTACCTTTTCAGCACCATCATCCTTCTTAGCTTCTACTTTTGATTCATAGACGTGCTCATACTTTTGCAGTCTTCCATTCTAAATTTCTATTCTAAATTTCTTTAGAATTTCTTTTGCATATTTTTTCTGACCAATGGATATTTGATCCTGGACTTGTTTATCTCCATTCCAAGAAAGAAAGCAGTCTCTCCAAGATCCGTCATTTCAAAAACTTTCATCATCTCTCTTTTAAACTCTTCTATGAGCACAACATTACTTCCTGTTACTAAAAGATCATCAATATTGTCACGATCCATTTTCTGAACAAGTCGTGACCGGCATCCGATCACTAAACTTGACCAAACTAACCATCCGCGCTTATCAAATCTATTATAACTTCAAACTTTATATTCAACATGACACTACATTGACCAATTACTTTTAATTAATTCAAATATCTAAAATAAACCAATGCCAAAACTTTATTCGTAGTAACCACTGAAATACTGCTAAGTTATTATAAAAAATATCTGAACTTTTTCCCAACGAATGAGTCTATGAAGCCTCTACTGATAAACTGACGCACTGCTCAAGACATGAGATTTTCTGACCAGTTCTCTAAGTAAACAAAGAAATACCTAAATAATGACGACTCAAAAGAGTACTCCACGAACAAAAGCGGACCTCATCAATAGCACTGGAAGTGAGGGAAGCCCTAATTTGTAGCCTGCTCGCCTGCAAAAAGGATTCCGACATTGCACCGTAGACCAACGTAGGTTCCCAAAAGAGAAAGTCAGTACCGTCCATTATACTCAGTGAGTTTCAGCGACAAGGGATGAAACTTTAATAAAATATAGATTACGAGCAAAGATTCTAAATGCATGGAAAACATAAAGCTTATAAGAAACAATCTAAAATAATTGCATAATAGCAGTTTATAAATATTCTAAAAGAAATTCTTTTCTTTTGCTTTGTTATAAAAAAATACTTTACGTCATACTTCGGGAGTTCCAACTATCCTGACTTATTTTTGTCTTAGTAACCGTGTGACCGGCACGAGTTTGATCCCAATTTGATCAAATAGGCTCAATTAGTGCTGTATTTTGTCACGGGCCCGGGCCTAAACGGGCTTCATGGGTCTGGGCTTCGTGGGCCTGGGCTCTGGCGGTCCCGAGCCTGGCGGTCCCGGGCTTCGTGGGCTCACTGGATGAGACCAGCCCGTGACGGGCCTAAGCCCATGTGGTCTTGGGCTTAGCGGGCCCTGCTTCATGGGCCTGGCTGGCTTTTTGTAATTTTTTTTTGTTTAAGGCAATATCTTGTATAGTAGTTATTAGTATAGTATAGAATATATTTATATAGTATACTAGTTATTAGTATAGTATATATAATATATATTTGTATATTGTATTGTAGTAATTAGTATATATTGTATGTTATGTATATATATTCCCTTATATATTTTCTTGTAGTACATATTGTATGTTATGTATATATATTCCCTTATATATTTTCTTGTAGTATATATATTGTGTCTTATGTATATATATTATGTCTTATGTATATACGTTATTACTTATATATTTTCTTGTACTTTAGGTTGTATGTTATATATATATATTCTCGTATATATTAACTTGTAGTATATATTGTAGCTTATAAATAATTCGAAGTAAAGACAAAGAAATATTGAGAAAAAGATATTCAAGGGTATGTCTTATAATTTCTATTATCAAAAATGACATATCTTTCTTAGTCTTACTTCCCCCAATGGAATGAGCACAATAAAGTACTAATACCACCATTAAAAGAAAAAAAAAACTAAAAGAAGATGTGTCAAAGTACAAGTTACATCATAATCTACATTGTATCTCTAACAAATCTCATAAATCCGTCAAGGTTGGGAGGGGGTTGTGTTGGTGGTGGTGGAAAAGAAGCTTGTTCATCACTACTTCCCGGCGAAGCTGAATCCTCAGCAAGTTCCGCTATCATTTCTTCATAAGCTTCATCTATCGCCGGTTGTGATTCTACAATTCCAAAGTTTCTTCTTTCCGCGCGGATTCAATCTCTAAAAAGTACCGATTTTTCCAAGCTATCCCCCATCGACGCTCTATGATCACCTATTTGCAGTCTTGCTTGACTGAAAGTGCTCTCCGATGCAACAGTTGAAGCTTGAATTGATGAAATATCCCGAGTCATCCTTGCAAGAACCGAAAAATATTTTTCTCTTGACTTCCACCATTCCAAAAGATCAAAAGAGCAGTCTGGATTCTCATTTTCAAGTGCCTGAGACAAATAAACTTGAAGCTCATTTAGATGTGAAGTTTCATCATAATTATCACCTTGAGAGCCCCGGAACTCCGTCCAAGATTTAAGAGCTGTTAAGCCCGCAGCGCTTTTAGACGATTGTGAGCTAGACGAAGTAAGGGTTGGAATATTTGGCCTGTCATGCTCTAAGGCAAGTTGATAAGCATTATAAACTGTTTGAGCATTAATTTTAATTGATGCTTTTGCATCTGCAAGTGTAGCAACTCCCTCTTTTGAAAGATCTAAAGCCTTATAAATATTTAAATACCAAAAATGAAGACCTCACAATTTCATTGTAGGATTTATCATTGCAGCAATACCAAAAATAGGAGGGATAGGAAAAAAAAAATTTAAATTTTTGTTTCATTTCATTTATAGCAAGTTCATAAATATCCCCACCCTCGCCAAATTCAACAAACAATTTAGCTAGTGCGGCAATATAAACTAAACAGTTTGAAATAGTAGGATAATATTGTCCATAAAATGCATTTGTAGCAACTTGAAAATGTTCTAAAAAATCTAAAAGAATTTTAACATTCGTCCCATCTTGGGTAGTAAGCATTTCATCATTATCCTCACCACCTACCCGAGAATTAAACGTTGCATTAATTGGGTTTCTATATTCATATGCAACTACTAAACTTTCGTACATACAATTCCATCTAGTCGGGCAAGGTTTAGGAACCTTTCTTTCTCTAAGGCCATATTCATCACATTTTTTAAAATGCTCTCTAAGTCTAGTTCTACGGTTTGAATAAAAAAAGCCAATTAAGAGCCATTCGAACCTTTTTAATTTCTATGCTTAAAATTCGCATACCATCACCGACAATTAAATGATAAATATGACAATACATCTAACATGAAAAATATTAGTAAATGCAGGATTAAGTGTTTTTGTATGCATGCCTATAGCAATAGTGTTACTTTCGCATTATCTATAGAAATTGCCATTATTTTATCGCAAAAGCAAAAATATCTACAAATATCTGAAACAGTGTTAGCAATAAACTTACCTGTGTGATGTGTATTAATTATTCTATACGCAATTATACGTTTTTGCATTGTCCAGTCCTCATTTATCCAATGACTTGTAACAGTTAGATAATCACAGCTTCTACCAATATCAGTAGTAATAGAAATACGATTAGGTATATGAGTAAATAAATAGCGCAAATATTGTTCATATTCATGTTTGAATTTATAAATATCGGCCTTATCTGTTGCGCGAGGCCAACCTTTATAAGTAGGATTAAAAATCCTTCTAATATAATGAACCCAATTAGGATTAGAAGCAAAAGTATAAGGTAAGCATATAACAGTAATCATCTTTGCTAATACTTCATGAACTCTATTTGGATTGTAATATGAAATACCTCAGGTGACAGTGTTAATTCCTGGTTGAACTAGATTTGAACCTGTACTAGGGTTAACCGCAGAATCTACACTTGTCCCCTCTTGCTGTGCGTGCATTTGCAAAAATCTAGCCTTATCTCTAGGGTGTATTTTTATGTGCCCAGTCAAACTACCTGTGCCGCTACGGTCTCCAGTAAATTTATGAACCAGTAATTTCCCACAAGTTTTACACTTAGCCTTATTTAGTTCTCTTAATTGAGTAAAAAATTTCAAACTAATGATGTTTCTTGACGTTTAGCAGGTTGTCTATTAAAAGTTAAAGTTTCTACAGGTGGGCCGACCGGTGCATTACTTGAGTTATTAACAGGACTAGTAGGTGTATCATCTAAATCTGGTGCTTGGGTTTCATCATCATCATCATCATCATCATCATCATCATCATCATCATCATCATCATCCTCATTTTCCTCTAAGATAGGTTCATTAGGATAAAGAGCACTCATAATTTTATCATCTAATCTATCAGCTACTGCAACATCATATAAAAATTCACGATCGGTAAATTGAAAACAAGGGTGATCACTACAAGCATTACGGGAGGAGGAGGAGGACGTCTAGGTTGGCGACTAATTTCAACTTGCTTATCATTTCTAGGGCGGGGAGCCGAGGGAAGGGTAGTATTATGGCCACTACTTTCACCGGTTTTACCTTTTCCTTTACCAAACATTTTTTTTCAAAGAAAATGTCATATTAATTATAATTATGCAAACTAAACCACACAAAAGTATATTATTAACACGTAAGAATTGAAACGAGTTTACAGGTTTGCCGAACAACTTCTTGAAAATTGAAAATCGTTGAACACTTGAAAACTTCAATTCAACAACTTCATAATTTTTCACGAATTTTCAACAATAATTTAAGCTTTTGTAGTAGAAAGATTGAGAGATATTGATGAATTGGTGAATAAAAATGAAAGAATGAGGGGGTATTTATAGTTGAGAAATGGGCAAAAGTGTAATTATATAAAGTTTGGAGTTATATTAAAGTTTGGGGGCCGAATGGCCATTTTTTAAACCTCCAAACGGTCAAATAATAGCCCAAACGGCTACTTTTTAAAATATGTCCGTTGGTAATTTTTAAAACCATTTTTTTTTTAAAAAATATAGTCGTTGGGTCTAGGCTCGCCAGGACCGGCCTAGGCTCAGCTGACGGTCCAGGGCATAACGGTCCCGGGCTCACGGGCTAATTAATATGAACCGGCCTGTCACGAGCCTAAAAGTAACACCAGGCCTAGGACCACCAAGACCGGCCCATCAGGCCCGTTAGTCCCGCCAGGACCGCAGGCCCGGTCCGGTTCAGGCCCGTGCCACAGTGCAGCACTATGTCCAATCCTTTGCGTTTGTGAACAGGAAACTGGCACTTGGGGATTTTGCCTTATGCGTTCGCGAGTGGGACTAAGCGAACGCGAAGAACAATTTCCCTGTGCACTGACTACAGAAAATCTGCAACATTTTCTAAATTCAAAACTTCCCGAAACACATCTGAAACACACCCGAGCCCTCGGGGCTCACCAAACACACGTACTAACTTAACAATATCATACGAAGTTATCCGAGCGATCAAATCGCCAAAATAACCTCAATAACAATGAATCAAACTTCAAAATCAAGAACCTTTTTCTCAACTTCATCAAGTTTCAAATTTAGAAATTCGAGCCCGAGTCACGTGAAATGACGTCCGTTTTCAACCAAATTTTACATGAAAGACTTAAACCTTATATAAGACATGTATCGGGCATCGAAACCAAAATGTGGGCCCGATACCGTCACGTTCTAATATATTTTCATTTAATATTTCCTTAAACAATTTCAGAAAATAATTTTTCTTAAAAATTCATTTCTCGGGCTTGGGACCTCGGAATTCGATTCCGGGCATACACCCAAGTCCCATATTATTCTACTGGACCCTCTGGGACCATATCATCACAAGTCCGGGTCCGTTTGCCCAAAATATTAATCAAAGTCAAATTTATTTATTTTAACATCAAAACTTAGCATTTTTCATAGAATTTCATATTTATGCTTTCTAGATATGCGCCCGGACTGCACACGCAAATTAAGGTGGCTTTAAATGAGGTATTCAAGACCTCGGGGTCATAGAATTTAATTTAAAACAAGTGATGACTATTTGGATCATCACACCGGATTTGCACATGAAAACTTATAAGCTTTCATAAAGGTGTATCATCAATCTCTAAACCAAGACATGGATTCTATCAACTAACTATTACTTCACCAATGTACATTATTATTATCCAATTTACCAAGCATATTAACCCACGAAAGAATCTTGCCTTTTAATAAATCAAAACAAAAATAATATACACAACTAATAATAATTATATCAAGATTAAGAGTATAAGTACATTTAATGGCTAGAGAGTTTATTTTATTAAATCAGTATAAATACTTTTCTCTACTTGATCCGTTTAATACATACAAAATGTATTAGCACACGAAGTTGGATTTAAACCATTCTCATAATCAGCATAAATTATATTTAATTTTGTGCTACAATCATTTCTGATGATTTGTCCAATTACATCATTAGATTGTGAACTCAAACTTTATACTTATAAGAACCGATGATCTAATCTTACGTTTATAAGCTAAACTCTATGCACTAAATCATCTACTATATAAGTAAAGGACACTGACTAATATATGATATATTAAAACTTTATTAAAATTGAGCGAACAATATTATTATAATAAATACTATATCTAACCAAATCCATGGTTAATAGTATATATCTCAACACATACTCTACTTACGTGAAGGTGAACATTGAACTTGTTCTTGACAAGTTTCATGGAAACAAAGAAAGAGATGGTTTCTATTTTCTTTAAATCATAACTATAGACTTCTTTATTTATTTTCACAGTGACATACTTCTTTAGGATATGGTAAAATTCATATGTGATACGGTCTAAGATAGCCAACCCGCGCTTTGAATGTCAATTGTTGCTACTTTCGCAAGCGGGAGGTTATGCGTTAGAGTATTTAGACTATACTTAGTGACTACTTAGATTTATTCGAGCGAAAGTGTAATTCCACCTGAAGAAAACACATTGAACAAATTATCATTAACAGTGGAAATTATGTCAATCCATCATTACACATCTCAAAAGGAAAGTCATTATTCAACAAAATAATCTCCCAAAATGAAAGCCTTAAGGGCTAATTCGTACTATAGAGTACGGGTGTTTAACGGGTGGGCTGGACGGGCTGGATAGAGAATTTTTGTACCCGTACGAATTGTGGTCTAGGCCGGTCACGAGTTGGGGCTTATCCGATTTAACGGTTCAAGTTCATCCGGATAAAAAATGAACCGTAAGGATTATGGGTATAAGGGGCCGGACCGGGTTAGTTTTTTTTATTAATTTTTTTGTATTTTGTATAACTATGGTAATTTATATTAATATAAAGTAAATATATAAAGAATACAGTGAAGATGGAAAAAAAGTTACACAAGTTTTACTTTATTTCAAAATTCAAACTTACAAATTAAAAGGTTTACATTAAACAACTAGTAAATTAATGAAAAAAAAGTAAATTTAAAGGTTTTGCATTGCCTTAGATTCTAAAACCTTAAAAAATAAATAAAATAAAAAGGAAATATAGCTTTTAAACTGTGCCGGCTAACCAGTTGAACAGTAATTTACTTTGACCGAGCTTGACCAATCCAGTTAACCGGTTGATAAAATATGAACGGACCACACTCCCCAACCCTTTAATCCAGCCTAACCCGGACCGGTCCGGCCGTAAATGGGTTGACCCGGCCCATTAGACACCCATACTGTAGAGGATATTTAGCTGACAAGACCGTATTCCGCAATTTACTTCATACAATATGTGACTGCTTCAATCTTTTGTCGCAAACAAAATGGAGATATATGTTTAAGCCTTACCTATATAAATTAATTTTCGAGCTGAAGAAGATTATGAAATTATTTATTCTCCTATGGAGTGGAGTCACTGGACAGAAAAAAGTTAACACACTTGCATAGTATGTTAAGCCTTAACTACAGATTTACGTGATCTTACATATTATACTTTCAAACTTTACGTACACAATATTACATATTCATCTCATACAAAGGTTACAAAGTGCACATCCTATAAAAAATATCAGGTTGCTGGTCTCACATAGAGAGGTAAATAACGTCTAGGATTAGGATCCGAATTCCACACTGAGAATGCACTTGTGCATCTCATGTATTTCTCTGTCATTTCAGGGAAGTGTCGATCTATAACATCTTTCAATGTCTCTGTCTTGTTAACCCATTCGAAGCCTTTCTCTGTGTAGGTTCGCGCATTGAAATCAGTTGTGAAGAATCGATCAGCTTCTAGCCTCCTGAAGAAACATAAACAGTCACACGAATTAGCACGCCAGTTCTATGTTTAACATATACTATACTGCAACATATTGACTTACCTTGATGCAATGAGCAGAAATATGTTGAAAGCAGTCTCGCTAATGGCAAAGCCTTTAATTTTCTTCTCCGCGTGTAGACCAACTTGGAGATCTAGCTTCTCAACAGCATCACCATATACTTCTTGCAAAGCCTCAATTACTTCTTCATCATCAGTTAAATCTTCCCACTTGCTAATTGGTATCATTAGCAAATTCCTTCTGAACTCGTTGTACCGTGGAACTCCCCTCTCTCTATCTCTATAGACTATTATAATAGCAAGTCAGTCTGTAGTTTCTATGAAATACGAGGACAATGTTTTATGTCAATAGGGGAGAATAAATAAACATACTTTCCAATGCGGCCATGTCAACTAAATCTGGTCTTTCTTCTCCATCAACATCATGAGGAACAAGATTCCTCATCCACGTCGGATAATTCCACAATGTAGCAGCTCCACATGACTGATGACCCATTGATACTAGCATCTGCTCTATACCAATTTTGGACAAGTTTTTTTCTCCTTCTTTCCCAATCATTTCCGTCATAGGAATCCTGATCAAACTAGACAGTTAGAAAGCACATATAGTTTCTAACTTTCTCATTTCTGATTTCAGTAAATCTGGTCTTTTTGTGTTATTGGATAACATACTCTTCTTTAATAGGCAACGATTTGTCTTCTGAAGTTGTTGACTTGAAGTCCCTTAGAACAATTTTCTCAGGTAAAAGTGAGTGCATTCTATAGACGCTAACAAACTCTTCAGTCAATGAGTAGGGAGCCCCGTGATCTCTGGGCCTTTTAAGTCCAACTAATCCACTCAGAACTGGTCCAAACTTAGGTCCTAACAAATCCTTGATTTTCTTCCCCAAAAAGCCATACCTGAATCAAAGTAGACTCTGCTAGTTAACATTAATAGGTAATATTATAGTCATTTGGCATTCGCAATGCAAAGCATGATGCATGACATTTGATGATCATGACAACTAATTGAAAACTGGGAGCTGCATTGTCAATTCAACCACAGTTATAGCAGACAGTTTCAGGCACTAGCTATTTTAGTACTTTACCCAACTACTCCATGTAGGATTACTACATTATACTACTATAAAGGGGAATCCAGTGCACTAAGCTCCCGCTATGCACGGGTCCTGGAAAGGACAGATCAAGAGTCTTTTGTACGCAACCTTACCTTGCATTTCTGCAAGAGGCTGTTTCCATGGCTCGGACCAGTGATCTACTGGCCACATAGCAGCAACTTTACTAATTACGCCCAGGCTTCCCTTCACATGGAAGCAACATAGTAGTACTATTTTATACTACTATATTTGCAAAAATGTCGCTGCGCCCGTGTCAGATCTTCCAAAAATAAATACTTTTTCGGGACTCGCCAACATAGAATTTATCAAGTACGCAGTAGTGGGCTTACCAGTTGATCCTCATTCCCGCAACTAGAGTATCAGTCTTAACAAGTTCAATTGTCCAATCAAGGGTATGGATTTTAGCAATGACTGCTGAAGTTATCAATCTTGCATGTCGGTACAGCTTTTCATCGTCAAATTCAGGGTAATGTTCCTGAGACAAAAATCAGGCTTTTAAACAAATTCAGTTCTTTTAAGTTGCAAAGTTATCCTGATGAGGCTGAAAAGAAAAACATACTTTAAGCATATCACATATGGCATTATGTTCCCTCATAAACAAGGCCTGCAACAGAGAGAAGCCTGCCCAATTGTTACGAACATCTCCAGATATTGGAATGCCATTATCGTCATGTTCAAGAAGTCCATCTCCTGAGACCGTGAGCTTTCCATCCTTAAATGTTCTCACCCTAATCATACCCTCCTTATTATTGCCATATATTACACTCCCATCCCTAACAAAACAGCAAGAATATATATAATTCATCAGATGAAAAAAAACTCCATCACTAGACTAACTTCCAATCTGCATTAAAATGAAGTGAGAATCAAATTGAGTTGCAAGTGGAAAGTGTTATCGTCTGTCCGTGTTCAAAGCAACGAGAAACTGAAACCAGTAATAAGAAGAGACACAAACAGAACGTATGTAACGTTAAAAAAAAAAAAAAAATCACAGAAATGAAGAAATCCGAGACCACAGAATTCACTGTGTGTCCTTAAGGAATTTAACCCCCTCACTGTACCCGAGGTTGTGGATTATTTCCTCGCAGGATATAACGGATATACCTGTCGTAGGAGTGGCGGTACCTCAAACGCCTACGACTTCGACGAACTCAAATTCGGGAACGAAATCACACTATGACTCGATATGTTTTTTTTTTTGGTTTAAAGAAAAACAATGCAGAATTTTTTTTTAATGCTTCCAGTCTACGAAAATGAGGCATTGCCTCAGTTTATATAGCCTTGAATTGAGACTGTTCGGAAAGGCTTGGTGCCTATTCGGGAAAGGCCATGCCTTTTCCTGAAAAATAAGAACGTTGGGAAGTTTTTTAACGAATTAATATTATTATTATTATTTTTTTTTTTCCCGCGGGAATTAAAAATAATTTCAGAAAATGAAGATTGAATTTTAAATAAATTTGGTCCAAAAAGATTATCAATCAATCAGATCATTTGACCAAATCCAAATCCAAATCCAAATCCAAATCCAAAGCCAAAGCCAAAGCCGAAGCCGAGCCGAGCGACGACGACGGCGCGAGGGGAGTCCCTCTTCTTAACCCTTTAAGAGCTAGAAGAAGTGCTTTCTAATATAAGCACATAACTTTCCCTTTCTACCACCGATGTGGTACAAAGCTCCTTTTCAAAGGAACTTTGCTTTGAAACTTCATTTTCCTTCTATTGTCTTCTTCCCTCCATTTCTCATTCACACCAACTTAGCTAGCTTTAATCATTAACTAGCTTTAACAATCCCCCACATGAATGGGGAATGGCTATATGATGAAAAACATGCATGACAAAAAACTGTGTGATTCGTAAGCAAGGATTAATTGCATCTGGATAAGTAGATTTCTCTTTGAACTTTCCGTAGTGAGCATATGTCGGATATACTCGGTCAATCGGTAGATTTGATATCTTTGAACCGTCGAGCTTTGGTGTATACCTAGACAACCACATGTCACACAATTAACCCTTTAACCGTTTTTGGTTCTCATTGTTTTGTTCGTTTCAGCCATGAACACTTCCTGGTTCATAAGTGCGTAGAGAGCTGGCCTTACAGAGTTCTCCTTGAAGCGGCTTACACTTCACACTTACATAGGTGATTCCTAAATGTGTCATCCCGTAGATACACTATTTGATATACCCCGTATCAAACTTAGAAACCATTAAAAAGCCTTAATGCTTTATCCTGGTACTGAACATTGTCTCATCACGAGAATGGACCAAAAAGTTATTGTGACAATGTTGAACCGTCATCAATGACTTTGTTTGATCTCTTTGAACCTAGATCTTGGGATCTCATGTCTTCTAGGTAGAGTTACCGCCACGATGACTTGTCCTCGGCCATAGTCCCATTCCCCTCGATGATCTTTCAACCACTTCTCTAGTTAGGCCTTTAGTTAGTGGATCCGACACATTATCTCTTGACTTAACATAGTCAATTGTAATAATTCCACTAGAGAGTAGTTGTCTAACGGTATTATGTCTTCGTCGTATGTGACGAGACTTTCCGTTGTACATAACGCTCCCGGCTCTTCCTATTGCCGCTTGGCTATCGCAATGAATGCATATAGGAGCCAACGGTTTGGGCCAAAATGGAATATCTTCTAAGAAATTCCGGAGCCATTCAGCTTCTTCACCGGCTTTGTCTAGAGCTATGAACTCAGATTCCATTGTAGAGCGGGCGATGCATGTCTGTTTGGATGACTTCCAAGACACTGCTCCTCCACCTATAGTAAAAACGTATCCACTTGTGGATTTAGTTTCAGTTGAACCGGTGATCCAATTTGCATCACTGTATCCTTCAATAACTGCAGGATACCTGTTATAATGCAAAGCAAAGTTTTGAGTATGTTTCAAATATCCCAAAACTCGTTTCATTGCCAGCCAATGATTTTGGTCGGGATTACTCGTGTAGCGACTTAGTTTACTTATAGCACACGCAATATCAGGTCGCGTACAGTTCATAATATACATCAAACTTCCCAACACTCTGGCATAATCCAATTGAGAATCACTTTCACCTTTATTCTTTGCAAGAGCAAGGTTCATATCAATTGGCGTCTTTGCAACTTTAAAGTCCAAATACTTGAACTTTTCAAGTACTTTTTCAATATAATGAGATTGAGACAATGCTAGACCTTGAGGAGTCTTATGGATTTTAATTCCCAGAATTAAATCGGCAACTCCTAAGTCTTTCATATCAAACTTACTAGCAAGCATGCGCTTAGTAGCATTTATGTTAGCAATGTTGTTACTCATTATTAACATATCATCCACGTATAAACAAACAATGACGACGTGGTTCGGAGTGTTCTTAATGTAGACACATTTATCACATTCATTTATCTTGAATCCATTTGACAGCATCGTATGGTCAAATTTTGCATGCCACTGTTTTGGTGCTTGTTTTAGTCCATAAAGAGACTTAACAAGTCTACATACCTTCTTCTCTTTCCCTGGAACTACAAACCCTTCGGGTTGTTCCATGTAAATTTCTTCCTCCAACTCTCCATTTAAGAAGGCTGTTTTCACATCCATTTGATGGATTTCAAGACCGTACACGGCGGCTAATGCTACTAACACCCGAATAGATGTAATCCTCGTTACCGGCGAGTATGTATCAAAGTAATCAAGACCTTCTCGTTGTCTAAACCCTTTAACAACTAGTCTTGCCTTATATTTTTCAATAGTGCCATCAGCTTTCATTTTCCGCTTGAAAATCCATTTGGAACCTAAAGGTTTATTCCCTGGAGGAAGATCAACCAATTCCCAAGTATGGTTGTTCAATATGGATTCTATCTCACTATTGATTGCCTCTTTCCAAAATTGAGCTTCCGATGAAGACGTAGCTTCGTTGAACGTTCGAGGCTCATTTTCCAACAAAAATGTTAAAAATTCTGGTCCAAAGGAAGTAGTCGTCCTTTGACGTTTGCTACGTCTTGGATTTTCCTCATCATGAATGTTTTCCTTTATTTCTTCCCGAGGTCGTTTAGATTCTTTGCTAGACGACGCACATTCCTTTTTATACGGATATATGGTTTCAAAGAAGTCAGCATTATCTGATTCAATTACCGTATTCACCTGAATGTCGGGATTTTCTGATTTGTGAACCAGAAATCTATATGCCTTACTATTTGTGGCATATCCTATGAAAACACAATCAACGGTTTTAGGTCCTATTTTTACCCTTTTGGGTTTAGGAACTTGCACCTTGGCCAAACACCCCCACACTTTGAAATATTCCAAATTGGGCTTCCTTCCTTTCCACTTTTCGTATGGAATTGATTTTGTTTTGCTATGGGGCACTCGATTGAGTATTCGGCTAGCTGTTAGAATGGCTTCCCCCCACAAGTTCTGGGGTAAACCAGAACTTATTAACAGGGCATTCATCATTTCTTTCAGTGTTCTATTTTTTCTTTCCGCAATTCCGTTTGATTGTGGCGAGTAAGGAGCAGTTGTTTGATGAATAATGCCATATTCCAAACATATTTGTTCAAAAGGAGATTCATATTCACCGCCCCTATCACTCCTTATCATTTTAATCTTTTTGTTAAGTTGAGTCTCAACTTCAGTTTTGTATTGCCTGAACGCTTCAATTGCTTCATCTTTACTATTAAGTAAATAAACGTAGCAATACCGCGTACTATCGTCAATAAAAGTTATGAAATACTTCTTTCCACCGCGAGATGGAATTGACTTCATGTCACAAATATCTGTATGGATTACGTCTAAAGGACTTGAATTCCTTTCAACTGACTTATAAGGATGTTTAGCATACTTAGATTCAACACAGATTTGACATTTTGATTGATTGCATTCAAACTTAGGCAATACTTCCAAACTAATCATTTTTCGCAAGGTTCTATAATTGACATGTCCTAAACGTGAATGCCATAAATCATTTGACTCAAGCAAGTAAGACGAAGCAGAAACTTTATTATTATTAGCAACAACCATTACATTCAGTTTGAAAAGGCCCTCTGTGAGGTAGCCTTTTCCTATGTACATTTCGTTCTTACTTATTACAACCTTGTCAGAAACATAAACACATTTAAAACCGTTCTTCACTAGAAGTCCGGTAGATACAAGATTTTTCCTAATTTCAGGAACATGACAGACGTTGTTGAGAGTCACCACCTTGCCAGAGGTCATCTTCAGCAGTATCTTTCCATAACCTTCAATCTTGGCCGTTGCAGAATTTCCCATATATATTGTTTCGTCGGGCCCGGCGGGAGCATATGAAGCAAAGGCTTCTCTAACAGCACAAATGTGGCGAGTGGCGCCAGAGTCAATCCACCACTCTTTCGGACTTCCCACTAGGTTGCACTCGGACAACATAGCGCACAAGTCATCAACCTCCTCGTTTGTTTCAACCATATTAGCCTGACCCTTCTTCTTTTCCTTTTTCGGAGCACGACAGTCTGCAGCTTTGTGTCCGATTTTTCCACAATTATGGCAGTTTCCCTTGAATTTCTTCTTGTTGGGATAGTTTCTTGGTCCCGATGCCTTTTTCCTCTTTTTCATATTAGTTGGGGCAGTTTCAACTATATGTGCTCCCCCTATGGTTGATCTCCCATTTGCCTTTTTCTCCGCTGCCTTGTTATCTTCCTCGATTCTCAATCGGACGATGAGATCTTCCAATGTCATCTCCTTTCGCTTATGTTTCAAGTAATTTTTGAAGTCCTTCCATGAAGGAGGCAACTTCTCTATCACTGCCGCAACTTGAAACGCCCCACTAATCACCAAACCTACAACAAACAACATGTAAGTGACGGGGCACTGAATACTTTTGACAAAGGCATTAATTAAATTTATACCTTCAGCGAGGAGATCATGGATGATAACCTGCAACTCTTGAACTTGAGTGACAACAGACTTGCCATCTACCATTTTGTAGTCCAAAAACTTGGCAGCGATAAACTTCTTTAAGCCAGCATCTTCTGTTTTATATTTCTTTTCCAACGCATCCCATAGTTCTTTTGATGTTCCCACATTACTATAGACGTTGTAAAGATCATCCTCCAGTCCGCTAAGAATGTAATTCTTGCACAAAAAATCTGAGTGCTTCCACGCCTCAATTACAACAAATCGTTCATTTTCAGGTGTTGATTCCGGCGGAACCGGAATATCCTCCTTAATAAACTTTTGAAGGCTTAAAGTAGTTAGATAGAAGAACATCTTTTGTTGCCATCGTTTGAAATCAATCCCGGTGAATTTTCCGGGCTTCTCTGCCGGAGCCGGTGCTGGTGCAGTACGACTGGAGGACGCAGCATTGCTCGTAGAACCAACCACGGGGGCTGGTGTGGCAGTAACAGTAGCAGTAGCATTCAAATTTGGAGTTTGGTCTCCCATTTCTGTCATAGGAAATAACAGAACACTTTAATAATCGGTGAAGTTTTTATTTCTTCAAACCGAATCAAATTTACACAAATAGAATTAAAACAAACTTCAAATAGAATGTAATATACTGTATGTAGTATACTTGATGAAGTTTTTATATCTTCAAATCAAGTACCCAAATGAGTAGAAAGTTCTGAAAACTTTAATCTCAACCGGAGTAAAAAAAATTCGAAGATTTAGTCTCCAAACAACATACAAGTTCGTTAACAACAGATGAACACGGAAATAATAAATATAAATTCCTTAAGCTTGTTATCGTCTGTCCGTGTTCAAAGCAACGAGAAACTGAAACCAGTAATAAGAAGAGACACAAACAGAACGTATGTAACGTTAAAAAAAAAAAAAAAATCACAGAAATGAAGAAATCCGAGACCACAGAATTCACTGTGTGTCCTTAAGGAATTTAACCCCCTCACTGTACCCGAGGTTGTGGATTATTTCCTCCCAGGATATAACGGATATACCTGTCGTAGGAGTGGCGGTACCTCAAACGCCTACGACTTCGACGAACTCAAATTCGGGAACGAAATCACACTATGACTCGATATGTTTTTTTTTTTGGTTTAAAGAAAAACAATGCAGAATTTTTTTTTAATGCTTCCAGTCTACGAAAATGAGGCATTGCCTCAGTTTATATAGCCTTGAATTGAGACTGTTCGGAAAGGCTTGGTGCCTATTCGGGAAAGGCCATGCCTTTTCCTGAAAAATAAGAACGTTGGGAAGTTTTTTAACGAATTAATATTATTATTATTTTTTTTTTTTTCCCGCGGGAATTAAAAATAATTTCAGAAAATGAAGATTGAATTTTAAATAAATTTGGTCCAAAAAGATTATCAATCAATCAGATCATTTGACCAAATCCAAATCCAAATCCAAATCCAAATCCGAAGCCGAGCCGAGCGACGACGACGGCGCGAGGGGAGTCCCTCTTCTTAACCCTTTAAGAGCTAGAAGAAGTGCTTTCTAATATAAGCACATAACTTTCCCTTTCTACCACCGATGTGGTACAAAGCTCCTTTTCAAAGGAACTTTGCTTTGAAACTTCATTTTCCTTCTATTGTCTTCTTCCCTCCATTTCTCATTCACACCAACTTAGCTAGCTTTAATCATTAACTAGCTTTAACAGAAAGTGTGGACAAGAGGTGGCCAGCGGAATAATATTTCTGCCTCCTTTCCCTTCCATCTCCATCGTGGTCATTACCTTGACTCCTTTAGCATGCTACTAAGAAGCCTTTGATATAGTATTTCATTGGTTTTACTATTGATTTTAAGAATCTATTTAGCTTGACTAAACTTAACATGCAATACTCTCTTGAAGTTTCTCTCCATTAACAGAGAATAACCTGCTATTAGAATCATCCGATTGTGGGAGTATTCATGCTTTTGTAAATTTATGACAATTTTGATTTCGGGGTGCAATGGTATGGACTTAACTTTCTTCTTTCTTTGTCCAATAATCTTGTCGGTTAAACATGTAATTCTTTTCCACCAATGTCTTATATCATTAGCTTTCTCCATCAGTAGTACGGTATTTATTTTTACTGCATGCTTTGGAGTGAATAAAAGTAGAAATAAAATCACAAAATTTCAAAAGATGAGAGAACCTTGTAAGGTTTAAAATTTTTGAGTCTACTCACCACCATGGGGTCCTTGAATTCAAATGCCCAAACTTCAGATCAGGTGAACCTGTAGGAACTTTTCTGGTCTTAAAGAACTTAAATGACTTCAACGGGCACCCTGCTACAACATCTTCAGGAGCTCTAAGCTCCACCTGTCGAAAAAATTGTGTTAGAGAAACACAAAACACACCTTTACCATGACGAGTAATACTCTAATTCTTAAGTGGATATAGCCAACTTTTGACCTTTTAATCTCTTCCGGCCCTTAAAATGGGAAATGAAAACAATGATATCTTCCCTAAAACCTTCAAGAACTTTAGCATAATAGCCTCATAAAGCAAAAGTCAATACCGAATCTGACAAGTTAGACAACAGAAAATGGTCTCCCGTCAACTTTTGCCTGTTATTGTAACAAGTGATGAATTCTTTCATGCCTTTATTGATGCAAGAAGTAGGTACCTGTTCAGTGTCCTCCATATGGTCATTCCAATCATGGATCATAAATTGTACCCACGCGCAGGCTATCATGTTGAATTGGCTCCCACAATCTGTGCACTTTCTCCTTTCCAAGAGCTTCGTGGCCACTGTTACTGGATGAGGTTCCAGCAGCTGCATAATCAAATGATATTGTCATAACTCATAAATGAATGAGAGATCTCAAGCTATAGATTACAGATAGCGATATGACTAAGGCACATTTATTGGATCAAGCTAATTAGCTATCAAAAGATGATCAGTATGATTGATTTTATTGTTAGCTTACCCCATAACTTGAAGTTGATGGTGGCATGTTGCGACCAAAGAAGGTTCCATGACTGCCCACTAAATGATCTGCAGGATGATTACATGTACCATCAGCAGTCCGATACGAGAACTCTTCTGTGTCATATTTCTTGCCATTAACTTCTCCAACATGTAAGAGGTTGTATCGCTGATGCAAGTGTCTTCTTAGTCCTAGGTAAGCCAATCCGAGTAACACTGGTAATCTATGCCATAGACCAAACTTGTCCAATATATGTACCACCTGACATATCAAAAACAAGAGCATCAGTAAAAACATCATTCTAGTTTGTAAAGCATAGTATCACATGGTAAAATAGGGGAACAGAGAAAACTAACATAGAACAAGATTGTGTCGAACAGAGACAGCTTCGCTACAACATGCCGGAGTTGAGGGTGAATAAAGGCTGCAAGAGAAAATGAGAATGCCATGAGAGTTTCTCAGCTGTTGACCTGTCAATGAAACAAAGGATTAATTCAAGAGGTTGGTTATGAAGATTGAGAGGGAAGATAGCATTTAAAAGAGTTGAACCAGTTCAAAACCTGTCCTGTTTCCTGTCTTCAATTACTCATATCTGTAGGCCCATCAAGATTGCTGCATTCAACTGTCTTCAATTAATCTTTTTATATTATAAGTGACGCAAATCGAAGACAAGTGTCGAATACCTCGTTATGGTGATATTTTAATGAGCTTGGGAACTATTACATCAGTTAGGTTTTACCAGAACAAAATTTTGGAACTGATGAGAAATATATATATATATATATATATAAAATTCTTTAATTCAACCACAACAACAACAACAACATCAACAAACCCAGTGATTTCCCAAAAGTGCCGTCTGGGAAGGGTATGATGTACGCATCTTTACCTCTACCCCGGAGGAGGAGACAAGCTTTTTCCGATAGACCATCAGCCGGAAAAAAAAGGCCGAAGATAAAAAAGGGAACAATAGTAATTCTTTAATTCGACGAGGATTAATCAGCAGTAAACAGCCAAAAGGACCCTTTTTTGAAGGTTAGAATAAGCTACTTAGAACATTAACATCAGAAACATTCTTTTCGTCTTTCATATTTAGAGTAGTCATCTATCCATTTATGATGCTCTTAAAGCATAATACCAACATCTGATCAAATACTACTAAAATTGCAACAAATAGTAGGTCTGAACCCATAATTTTGAACATACAGTACGTTCAATACTAGAAAAACTTAAAGATTGACCCATAAAACATATATCATAAATCCGTCTCTGTCTATATACTAGATTCCCCTCTGCTCTCAAAGAAGAAATAAGAAAACAAACTTTATAAGAGTGATGCAAATAGTTGGTTCCATAGCAAATTAGTTACCTCCAAATTAAAGAACCAGTAGAAGAATAAGTAAAGCCAGCATCAGCTTCTTACTTCTGCCATCACAAGTCACAACCCAAAAAGAAAAAAGAAACTTTAATTTCCAGGGTAATTGTATGTAAAATTATACGTGAAATCAATGATCTTTACTCACTAGGCAACCAGGCAAGGGTTTTGGAATAGTAAAAGCAAGACGTTTTTCTTATTCTAGGAAATTTGACGCAAGAAAATGTAAGGGCTGGTAACTGGTAAAGTTGGAAGCAACATCTATATAGTATCTGTCTACTTTTTCTAAAGCCTTTTCGAGCATTATTTGATGTATGATGTTCACACATTATTTTGGGAACAGTAACTTCGTATGAGATTCCAAGAACGCTTTCATAACACGTCCACAATATTCCAAATTAACTTAATTAAAAAAATACAGTCTCCCCTTAATTTATAACTTAATCACAGTAAATTAGTAGGAGTGGCAAATAGGCGGATCGGCTTGGATATGAGCCGGGTTGAAAATAGGTAATGAAAAAATGGATCAATTATCTGATTCGATCCATATTTAATACGGATAAAATAAATAAGTTAATCGGCGGAGAAATATGTTACCCATATTATCTATAACTTCTTGTATATGATCGCTTCTGGGTGAATTTTTAGTCTACCTGAGGAACCCCCAATTTGAGACTTTACAAATGTAAAAGTTAGATTCATTAATTGGTTATCTATTTTTAAATGAATAATATGATTTTTTTGCATATTTGACCCGTTTTAAAAAAGTTCATGATCCAACCAATTTTTAGTAATATATGAATATTATGGTTAACTGTTTTTTTTTTTTTGAACCATTTTACCACCTTTATAAATTAGTATGATTTAGTGTGATTCAAATAAATTTTACCGTTTGCAAATACCATATTGTTACGTCCATAAAAATTAAAGGAACTTAAGTAATGAATCGTATGATTCTTAAACAACCGGAATACCGACTTTGCTTATGAATTTAATGCGTTGGATCATGGATGATACAATGATCTAGGAGTATTAACGAGAGGTATTTATGTTCGTAATTAATGTCAAACGAATAACTAAATATAGCTGGCCAATAATGACGCTCTTTTAAATAACAAAATGTCAGTTTTTATTTTAGCCAAGTTCTTGTAGTAAAAAGTATACTTGAAATTTGAAGCCGCACATTAAAAACGATGACAGGAAAGGTACGTAATAAAAATTCATGGAATAAAGAAATAAGAATATTTGACTGCTGACTAAATTGGTAACTAACGAAGTGCGTGTAAACGATTAAAAAATAAAGAATACATGCGTACTAAAAATAGTACATAATGATTTTAAATAATATTCCCCAACAATATGGAAAAATTACATTATCAGGTCACTTTATTGCAGCTGGTTAGCTTGCCTTATAATCTCACTTTTTATAAAAGGTTATTTGTAGAAGTTTTCTGAATGATCTAATAATATAAAAATTGTATATTGTGGTGTATATAAATTAAACTTGTAGATAATCATTACTGTAAGGGTGATACCGTTGGGATGATTCCTGTTAGATTAAACTCCTCAGTTGGACAAGAAGGGTTGCTCTAATGGTAAGCAACCTCCACTTCCAATCGAAAGGTTGTGATTTCGAGTCTCCCCTCAAGAGCAAGGTGGGAAGTTCTTGGAGGGAAGGATGCCGGGATCTATTTGGAAACAGCCTCTCTACTCAAATGTAGAGATAAGGTCTGCATACATATTATCCTCCCCAAACCCCCACTAAATAAAATTATACTGTGTTGTTTGTCTTAAACTCCTCACTTGATAAATTAACTTTTCCTCCAACTTTTACTTTATTCCATAACCAAACAGGAGATATCTTTAAAGTTAGATATAAAAATATAAACAAACAAGCAAAAAAAATTAAAGGTATTGGCAAAAGCCATCATGGATACCCCACTATTACATGCACCACAATCCACAAACCGGCACTGATCAGTGCCGAAGTGCAAAAAGCCACACTATGAAGTATTAACTAGCTTTAGTTTACCTGTATTGTACGTATTTTTTATATTCACTAAAATTTTTAAAAATAAGAACGAATTATGTACTATTAATGTCAAGATAAATATAATATTTATTTAATAGTTGAATGTAGAGTTATTGAGTATCTGCTGAACTTATGAAGATTAAAAATTTATGTAGGTTAATTATATAACTTTTGTATTTATATATTTTTTTTTATGAAGATAATATGATATATTGTGTTTTCTATCTGATCTAACATATCTTTATAGATGATATTCTTGGATTAAAAATACTATTCCAACTATTAAGTATTATGTAAACCATATAGTATGTATGATCTCTTTAATAAAGTGTTCTAAACTATATGCTTTTTTGAGATTTAGTTAAAATTGTTCGAATGAGTAAATAAATTATGATAAAATTTTCTTTCTCTCTTATTTTTAATACTTTTATCTCCCTCTTCAAGTTTGATTTTCCCTTCTCTACAATATTTATTTTATTTTTATGCTTCTAATGATTTAGTAATAGACTAATGCTTCTCTGATGATTTTATTTTATGTTGGTGTTATCGATTGTCCGTGTTCAAAGCAACGAGAAACTGGAAACCAGTAAGAAGAAGAGACAAAAAAAAAAAAAACAGAACGTATGTAACGTTAAAAAATCACAGAAATGAAGAAATCCGAGACCACAGAATTCACTGTGTGTCCTTAAGGAATTTAACCCCCTCACTGTACCCGAGGTTGTGGATTATTTCCTCCCAGGATATAACGGATATACCTGTCGTAGGAGTGGCGGTACCTCAAACGCCTACGACTTCGACGAACTCAAATTCGGGAACGAAATCACACTATGACTCGATATGTTTCAGTTTGTAGAAAAGAATGCAGAATTTTTTAATGCACGAATATTTTTTTTTTTCAGTTTTTTTCAGTACTCGAAAATGAGGCATTGCCTCAGTTTATATAGCCTCGAATTGTGACTGTTCGGAAAGGCTTGGTGCCTGTTCGGGAAAGGCCATGCCTTTTTCTGAAAAATAAGAACGTTGGGAAGTTTACAGTTAACAAATTAATATTTTTCCCGCGGGAATTAAAAATAATTTCAGAAAATGAAGATTGAATTTTAAAGAAATTTGGTCCAAAAAGATTATCAATCAATCAGATCATTTGACCAAATCCAAATCCAAAGCCGAAGCCGAGCCGAGCGACGACGACGGCGCG
Source organism: Nicotiana benthamiana (assembly GCA_034376525.1). NCBI lineage: Eukaryota > Viridiplantae > Streptophyta > Magnoliopsida > Solanales > Solanaceae > Nicotiana > Nicotiana benthamiana. Next base: position 9,898,077 of record CM067325.1, read on the forward strand.
AGGGGAGTCCCTCTTCTTAACCCTTTAAGAGCTAGAAGAAGTGCTTTCTAATATAAGCACATAACTTTCCCTTTCTACCACCAATGTGGTACAAAGCTCCTTTTCAAAGGAACTTTGCTTTGAAACTTCATTTTTCTTCTATTGTCTTCTTCCCTCCATTTCTCATTCACACCAACTTAGCTAGCTTTAATCATTAACTAGCTTTAACAATCCCCCACATGAATGGGGAATGGCTATATGATGAAAAACATGCATGACAAAAAAAACTGTGTGATTCGTAAGCAAGGATATATTGCATCTGGATAAGTAGATTTCTCTTTGAACTTTCCGTAGTGAGCATATGTCGGATATACTCGGTCAATCAGTAGATTTGATATCTTTGAACCGTCGAGCTTTGGTGTATACCTAGACAACCACATGTCACACAATTAACCCTTTAACCGTTTTTGGTTCTCATTGTTTTGTTCGTTTCAGCCATGAACACTTCCTGGTTCATAAGTGCGTAGAGAGCTGGCCTTACAGAGTTCTCCTTGAAGCGGCTTACACTTCACACTTACATAGGTGATTCCTAAATGTGTCATCCCGTAGATACACTATTTGATATACCCCGTATCAAACTTAGAAACCATTAAAAAGCCTTAATGCTTTATCCTGGTACTGAACATTGTCTCATCACGAGAATGGATCAAAAAGTTATTGTGACAATGTTGAACCGTCATCAATGACTTTGTTTGATCTCTTTGAACCTAGATCTTGGGATCTCATGTCTTCTAGGTAGAGTTACCGCCACGATGACTTGTCCTCGGCCATAGTCCCATTCCCCTCGATGATCTTTCAACCACTTCTCTAGTTAGGCCTTTAGTTAGTGGATCCGACACATTATCTCTTGACTTAACATAGTCAATTGTGATAATTCCACTAGAGAGTAGTTGTCTAACGGTATTATGTCTTCGTCGTATGTGACGAGACTTTCCGTTGTACATAACGCTCCCGGCTCTTCCTATTGCCGCTTGGCTATCGCAATGTATGCATATAGGAGCCAACGGTTTGGGCCAAAATGGAATATCTTCTAAGAAATTCCGGAGCCATTCAGCTTCTTCACCGGCTTTGTCTAGAGCTATGAACTCAGATTCCATTGTAGAGCGGGCGATACATGTCTGTTTGGATGACTTCCAAGACACTGCTCCTCCACCTATAGTAAAAACGTATCCACTTGTGGATTTAGTTTCAGTTGAACCGGTGATCCAATTTGCATCACTGTATCCTTCAATAACTGCAGGATACCTGTTATAATGCAAAACAAAGTTTTGAGTATGTTTCAAATACCCCAAAACTCGTTTCATTGCCAGCCAATGATTTTGGTCGGGATTACTCGTGTAGCGACTTAGTTTACTTATAGCACACGCAATATCAGGTCGCGTACAGTTCATAATATACATCAAACTTCCCAACACTCTGGCATAATCCAATTGAAAATGACTTTCACCTTTATTCTTTGCAAGAGCAAGGTTCATATCAATTGGCGTCTTTGCAACTTTAAAGTCCAAATACTTGAACTTTTCAAGTACTTTTTCAATATAATGAGATTGAGACAATGCTAGACCTTGAGGAGTCTTATGGATTTTAATTCCCAGAATTAAATCGGCAACTCCTAAGTCTTTCATATCAAACTTACTAGCAAGCATGCGCTTAGTAGCATTTATGTTAGCAATGTTGTTACTCATTATTAACATATCATCCACGTATAAACAAACAATGACGACGTGGTTCGGAGTGTTCTTAATGTAGACACATTTATCACATTCATTTATCTTGAATCCATTTGACAGCATCGTATGGTCAAATTTTGCATGCCACTGTTTTGGTGCTTGTTTTAGTCCATAAAGAGACTTAACAAGTCTACATACCTTCTTCTCTTTCCCTGGAACTACAAACCCTTCGGGTTGTTCCATGTAAATTTCTTCCTCCAACTCTCCATTTAAGAAGGCTGTTTTCACATCCATTTGATGGATTTCAAGACCGTACACGGCGGCTAATGCTACTAACACCCGAATAGATGTAATCCTCGTTACCGGCGAGTATGTATCAAAGTAATCAAGACCTTCTCGTTGTCTAAACCCTTTAACAACTAGTCTTGCCTTATATTTTTCAATAGTGCCATCAGCTTTCATTTTCCGCTTGAAAATCCATTTGGAACCTAAAGGTTTATTCCCTGGAGGAAGATCAACCAATTCCCAAGTATGGTTGTTCAATATGGATTCTATCTCACTATTGATTGCCTCTTTCCAAAATTGAGCTTCCGATGAAGACGTAGCTTCGTTGAACGTTCGAGGCTCATTTTCCAACAAAAATGTTAAAAATTCTGGTCCAAAGGAAGTAGTCGTCCTTTGACGTTTGCTACGTCTTGGATTTTCCTCATCAGGAATGTTTTCCTTTATTTCTTCCCGAGGTCGTTTAGATTCTTTGCTAGACGACGCACATTCCTTTTTATACGGATATATGGTTTCAAAGAAGTCAGCATTATCTGATTCAATTACCATATTCACCTGAATGTCGGGATTTTCTGATTTGTGAACCAGAAATCTATATGCCTTACTATTTGTGGCATATCCTATGAAAACACAATCAACGGTTTTAGGTCCTATTTTTACCCTTTTGGGTTTAGGAACTTGCACCTTGGCCAAACACCCCCACACTTTGAAATATTCCAAATTGGGCTTCCTTCCTTTCCACTTTTCGTTAGATTTTTTTTTGCTATGGGGCACTCGATTGAGTATTCGGCTAGCTGTTAGAATGGCTTCCCCCCACAAGTTCTGGGGTAAACCAGAACTTATTAACAGGGCATTCATCATTTCTTTCAGTGTTCTATTTTTTCTTTCCGCAATTCCGTTTGATTGTGGCGAGTAAGGAGCAGTTGTTTGATGAATAATGCCATATTCCAAACATATTTGTTCAAAAGGAGATTCATATTCACCGCCCCTATCACTCCTTATCATTTTAATCTTTTTGTTAAGTTGAGTCTCAACTTCAGTTTTGTATTGCCTGAACGCTTCAATTGCTTCATCTTTACTATTAAGTAAATAAACGTAGCAATACCGCGTACTATCGTCAATAAAAGTTATGAAATACTTCTTTCCACCGCGAGATGGAATTGACTTCATGTCACAAATATCTGTATGGATTAAGTCTAAAGGACTTGAATTCCTTTCAACTGACTTATAAGGATGTTTAGCATACTTAGATTCAACACAGATTTGACATTTTGATTGATTGCATTCAAACTTAGGCAATACTTCCAAACTAATCATTTTTCGCAAGGTTCTATAATTGACATGTCCTAAACGTGAATGCCATAAATCATTTGACTCAAGCAAGTAAGACGAAGCAGAAACTTTATTATTATTAGCAACAACCATTACATTCAGTTTGAAAAGGCCCTCTGTGAGGTAGCCTTTTCCTATGTACATTTCGTTCTTACTTATTACAACCTTGTCAGAAACATAAACACATTTAAAACCGTTCTTCACTAGAAGTCCGGTAGATACAAGATTTTTCCTAATTTCAGGAACATGACAGACGTTGTTGAGAGTCACCACCTTGCCAGAGGTCATCTTCAGCAGTATCTTTCCATAACCTTCAATCTTGGCCGTTGCAGAATTTCCCATATATATTGTTTCGTCGGGCCCGGCGGGAGCATATGAAGCAAAGGCTTCTCTAACAGCACAAATGTGGCGAGTGGCGCCAGAGTCAATCCACCACTCTTTCGGACTTCCCACTAGGTTGCACTCGGACAACATAGCGCACAAGTCATCAACCTCCTCGTTTGTTTCAACCATATTAGCCTGACCCTTCTTCTTTTCCTTTTTCGGAGCACGACAGTCTGCAGCTTTGTGTCCGATTTTTCCACAATTATGGCAGTTTCCCTTGAATTTCTTCTTGTTGGGATAGTTTCTTGGTCCCGATGCCTTTTTCCTCTTTTTCATATTAGTTGGGGCAGTTTCAACTATATGTGCTCCCCCTATGGTTGATCTCCCATTTGCCTTTTTCTCCGCTGCCTTGTTATCTTCCTCGATTCTCAACCGGACGATGAGATCTTCCAATGTCATCTCCTTTCGCTTATGTTTCAAGTAATTTTTTGAAGTCCTTCCATGAAGGAGGCAATATCTCTATCACTGCCGCAACTTGAAACGCCCCACTAATCACCAAACCTACAACAAACAACATGTAAGTGACGGGGCACTGAATACTTTTGACAAAGGCATTAATTAAATTTATACCTTCAGCGAGGAGATCATGGATGATAACCTGCAACTCTTGAACTTGAGTGACAACAGACTTGCCATCTACCATTTTGTAGTCCAAAAACTTGGCAGCGATAAACTTCTTTAAGCCAGCATCTTCTGTTTTATATTTCTTTTCCAACGCATCCCATAGTTCTTTTGATGTTCCCACATTATTATAGACGTTGTAAAGATCATCCTCCAGTCCGCTAAGAATGTAATTCTTGCACAAAAAATCTGAGTGCTTCCACGCCTCAATTACAACAAATCGTTCATTTTCAGGTGTTGATTCCGGCGGAACCGGAATATCCTCCTTAATAAACTTTTGAAGGCTTAAAGTAGTTAGATAGAAGAACATCTTTTGTTGCCATCGTTTGAAATCAATCCCGGTGAATTTTCCGGGCTTCTCTGCCGGAGCCGGTGCTGGTGCAGTACGACTGGAGGACGCAGCATTGCTCGTAGAACCAACCACGGGGGCTGGTGTGGCAGTAACAGTAGCAGTACCATTCAAATTTGGAGTTTGGTCTCCCATTTCTGTCGTAGGAAATAACAGAACACTTTAATAATCGGTGAAGATTTTATTTCTTCAAACCGAATCAAATTTACACAAACAGAATTAAAACAAACTTCAAATAGAATGTAATAAACTGTATGTAGTATACTTGATGAAGTTTTTATATCTTCAAATCAAGTACCCAAATGAGTAGAAAGTTCTGAAAACTTTAATCTCAACCGGAGTAGAAAATCCGAAGATTTAGTCTCCAAACAACATACAAGTTCGTTACATGCAAACAACAAAATTACAAGTTTCTTTTATTTTCTGGACAGTCACAATTTACGGAAATAATAACATAAATTCCTTAAGCTTGTTATCGATTGTCCGTGTTCAAAGCAACGAGAAACTGGAAACCAGTAAGAAGAAGAGACAAAAAAAAAAACAGAACGTACGTAACGTTAAAAAATCACAGAAATGAAGAAATCCGAGACCACAGAATTCACTGTGTGTCCTTAAGGAATTTAACCCCCTCACTGTACCCGAGGTTGTGGATTATTTCCTCCCAGGATATAACGGATATACCTGTCGTAGGAGTGGCGGTACCTCAAACGCCTACGACTTCGACGAACTCAAATTCGGGAACGAAATCACACTATGACTCGATATGTTTCAGTTTGCAGAAAAGAATGCAGAATTTTTTAATGCACGAATATTTTTTTTTTTCAGTTTTTTTCAGTACTCGAAAATGAGGCATTGCCTCAGTTTATATAGCCTCGAATTGTGACTGTTCGGAAAGGCTTGGTGCCTGTTCGGGAAAGGCCATGCCTTTTTCTGAAAAATAAGAACGTTGGGAAGTTTACAGTTAACAAATTAATATTTTTCCCGCGGAAATTAAAAATAATTTCAGAAAATGAAGATTGAATTTTAAAGAAATTTGGTCCAAAAAGATTATCAATCAATCAGATCATTTGACCAAATCCAAATCCAAATCCAAAGCCGAAGCCGAGCCGAGCGACGACGACGGCGCGAGGGGAGTCCCTCTTCTTAACCCTTTAAGAGCTAGAAGAAGTGCTTTCTAATATAAGCACATAACTTTCCCTTTCTACCACCAATGTGGTACAAAGCTCCTTTTCAAAGGAACTTTGCTTTGAAACTTCATTTTCCTTCTATTGTCTTCTTCCCTCCATTTCTCATTCACACCAACTTAGCTAGCTTTAATCATTAACTAGCTTTAACAGTTGATTCTGTCATCCGGCGCTCCTTTATCGCGTTCGCAACAAAGCAATTATGTCTGTATAGTGTAATTGAGAGGCAGACAACATTTGCCCTTCGCGTTCGCGAAAATCAGCTCGCGATCGCGAAGGTTGGAAGATCTTTGCCTTTGCGTTCGCACTCGGTGGTCCGCAATCGCGTAGAGGTAAGGAGGAAGAGGGCATCGGACAACTTCTTTTCGTGTTCTGGAGTGCATAGACACGTCCGCCTAAGATATGGGGATTTGGTCATCGCGTTCACGAGCTCGATTCGCATGCGCGTAGCACGTTTTGGGACAACATTCATTTTCTTCTTCGCGATCGCGCGAGATATTCGACGATTAACCACTGGATAGAATATAAAGTACTCTATTCCGAGGGTTAGCCATTTTTATCATTTTTGAAGTTTTAAAGCTCGATTTTGAGCGATTTTTCATGGGGTTTTCAAGAGAATCATTGGGTTAAGTGTTCTTCATCTAGAGTTTATTATATTTCATGATTCTATCTTTATTTTTATGTTATAACTAGTGTTTTTAATTGAGGAAAAATAGAAATTTTTGAAGAAAACTTTCAAAATGCTAAATGATGATTTGAGAGACGAATTGGTATAGGAATTTGATAATTTACAATTTGGTATGGTTAAACTCGTATCGGAATGAGTGTTGGGGTTTTATAAAATTTGTCGAATTCCGAGGTGCGGGCCCGGGGGTCGATTATTGGGTTGATTTTAATTTTTAATAAAGAATGAAGCTTTATCATCCGAAATAGTTTCTTATGAGTTTTACTTATGCTTTAAAGTTATTTTAGCTATATTCGAGCCGTCTGGAGGTTGTTTCACTCGAAAAATTCATTTTAGTGTAACGGTCTATCTTCTTTGAGGTAAGTATCTTGCCTAACTTCGTGTGGGGGAACTACCTCTTAGGACGTAAGTATTTTATGCCAATTGTGTCATGTGAAGCCGCCGCACGTGAATTGACGAGTATGTGTTCGGGCTTATTTGTGGAAAGTTGACTTTTTAAGGCTCTTAGTTTCTTATGTTCATTAGACATGGAGTTGTTTTATTATGTTAAGTTCCCCATCTACTAGTTTCACCTCGACGTGTCTTAGTTGGAATTATTGCTTCTTGTTCCACACTTATTACCTATCTGATTCTTGTGTGCCTTAACTGAAGTTATAACCTCTTCGATGGTCATGCTGTTTTTCCTAATTTTACCCTTAATTGAATTTGTTGTATCTCTTCTTAATTTCTCAATCCTAAATGAAGTTTAGTTATCCCTTACCGTAGTTGCCTCACCCTTATTTAGAATCATTCGCCACATATAATTTCTCCCTTGTTGAGCCATTATTATTGAGGCTAGTATTCCCTATTGTGTTTATTCTTTGTGAGCTCGTTCTACCATTTCTTTCTGTTCGAAATCTCTTTAATTGATTTACTTGTCGTATTCTCGTGTATTGTTGTTGTTGTTGCCGTTGTACTCAGTTTGTTGAGCCAAGGGATATTATGATGTTGTGATCTTGACACATGATATTGTTGTGGGGTGTTTGCACGAAGTTTTTGTCATGCTATTGTTACTATTAACATTTTGCACACGCAGCGTGACAAAGTGGGCTATATATGTAGGTTTGCATATGTGCAAGACAAGGAGGAAATGTGGCAAGACAAGGAGGGCATCTACTTTATTACTGCATACGTGGCGAGAAAAGATGGGCTATGTCGGGGATTGATTTTTGATGAGTTGTGATGGCCTGGGGGCATTGTTGTTGTTGGTAGTTGTGTAGCAGCATGCCTAATATATGTGAGTTGTAACTTGTGCATTTCGTGGTGATCGTTTCTTATATGGCATTCATTCTCTCTACTTTTACTAGTTGGGTTGAACTATGATAGAACACTTGCACAAGCATACACATAGTTAATCACCCCTGACGATTTAAAAGGATAGATCCTACTATTATTAATCACTTATCCTACCCTCGTCTATTTGCATTCTTGGTCAGAATGGTTCTATTGGCAAGTGAGCCATTCGTGCAGTTACCAACTTTAATAAGGGCACAAGAAGCCAAGTGTTAGGGTTCATGAATTGAGACCCGTAAATGGTGAATATTATGGAGGTTTGGTACCTCGTGGAGATTATTAGATAAAATCCGTTGTGGAAGTTGTTATTCTCATCTAGTAGTCACATGTCCTTCCTTTAATTGTATTCACCATATTTAGACTATGTTCAGCTTACTCTACTTTGTTGTTACTTTTGTGTTCCGCTGCTAATTGTCGTTTCTAATTCTTATTGCAAGTACAATATTATCCTCATCATTATGCATAGTTTTTTAGAGATATCATAATCTGCCAGTTCTACACTTATATTTGTCCAGGTTACTCAGTTCAACAAGTGTCTTGATTGTCCCTCATCACTACTCCACTGAGGTTAGTCTTGATACTTACTCGGTACCGATATAGTGTACTCATACTATACTTATGTATAGTTTTGTGCAGATCCAGGTATATCGCAGTCAGCTGATCGCTTGTTAGATTTACCGATCTTGCTGGGGAGACTCAAGGTAAATTTCATATTGCGTTTGCAGGCTTTGGAGTCACCTTCTGATTTTGTATTTGCACTGTTTTATCTCCATTTTGAAATAGTTGTATTTGTAGGCTTTTTAGAAAACTTAGTAGAGCTTATAACTTGTATTACAAGTTTTGGGATTGTAAGTTTGTATAGAAACTTCTATTTCGAAATCTTCAGGTGTTAGTTAAATATTGTTATCATTTTTGTTAATGTTATACTTACCTAGTCCTTATGATTAGGTGCCATCAAAACATCCTACGGAAAAAAACTTAGATTGTGACAAAGAACATGAGTTCGATCCTAATATATAGGACTTTAAGAGCAACTAAATTTTATTTATCAAATCCTTCCTTATTTGAACTATGTAAAAACTCTTAATATTCAGAAATTTAAATTAAGTAAGATTTTACTTCTATAAATATTTTTATTATTATCTAATTGTATGACTATCACGATTCAAAGTTTTTAAAATATTAGTAATAGTGATAAAAGCTTTTCTTCAAAAAAAATTTCTTAAAATTAAACACTTAAGAATCATGAAGTATATTTTAAGAATATCTTGTGCTACGAGTTGCTATTAACGAAAAAAAATAAGAAAAATTTCTCCCTCTAACTTTTCTCTCAGTGCAAGTTAATGTGGTTAGCTAACATGCGCTTGGAAGCCATGGAAGGGAGGGGAAGACCTAAGCGGAATCAACAGAAGAATTCGACGGATAAGCAGCGTTCTTCGGCAACTAGGAATGCAGTGCTAGAGTTGTTTGTATCTCCAAAAGGAATACAAATCGAACAACCAGTGGAAAGACCTAATACGAGAAACATGCAAGCTGGGGAAAACAGAGAAGAAGGAAACCTAGCTAGACGCAAAGGGAAAATAAATGAAGGGATAAGTACCCCAGCTCCGATGGAAATTATTGCTAGAGGTGACAAGATGGGGAGACAAGAGCAAGGGACAAAGAAAAACACGAATAGAACAGTACCATGCAATTATGGTACTATAGAGGAAACTAAAGAAGATGGAAAGCAGAATGGAAATAGCACTAAAACATGGGCAAATGTGGTGGTTGGGAACAAATTGGCTATGAAGGGTATAAATTTACAATTTATGGCCCCAATTGTGCAGAATGGTGAGAAAATGGTGAAGCTAGAGGCTGAATATGTAGAACATGAGACCGAGAGATGGAAAAATGCTATTGTGATATACGCGATTGGAGAATCTCCCACTATAGGAGCAATGGACAGATTTATGAATTCAATGGGTAAGTACTCAATGAAACCTCAGATCTACTATCACAATAAAGATTATTTCATTATACAATTCAACAGTATTGAGGAAAGGGAAAGATTATTTCATTATACAATTCAACAGTATTGAGGAAAGGGACCAAGTACTATATTCAGGGCCATATAAAATCAATAATCGACCAATTATCATGAAGGCATTGTCGGAGGATTTCAATGTACAGGATAAAGTTTTAAAGACAATTCCATTGTGGGTTAAGTTGCCCAACTTACCTATTAACTGGTGGAGTATGACTACATTAAGTAAAATAGGAAGTGCCCTAGGCAATCCTATTTATGCTGATGAATGTACGACTGGAGCAATTAGGATCTCATATGCTTGATTATTAGTAGAAATGGACATCACTAAAACCCTTCCAAGGCAGGTGAAACTACAGGATCCTAAAGGGAAGGAAATGATACAGGAGGTGGAGTATGATTGGGAACTAAAGTACTACACTAAGTGTTTGAAAATAGGGCATGAATGTGCTGAAAACATGAAGCCAACGCAACAGCAAAGAAATATGCAGCAGAAGAAGGCTAACAAGAGCAGAATGATATGGGTCAAAACTTATCAAGAATGAGGAAATGAGAATAAGGAGAAGGAACAGATGAAAGAAAGTTTAGTCAATCAAATGGATGTATCAGAACAAGGAAAAGATGACATGCAAAATAAGGAAGCAGGTTAGATCACAGTGGCAGGCAAATCAACAGCAAGAGTAAACAAAGCTAAGCAACATAAGGACCACAATATAGATGAGAACAATGGATTCCAGAATTTGATGAGTGATCAAAGGAATGAACAAGCAAGACCTATTCAGAGTAGTAGCCAAGGAGATCAAGGGTACAATCATCATCCTTATTTCATTCCAGTATAAGTATTATAACTTGGAATGTTAGAGTATTGAATAAAACATACAAGCAGAAAGAAGTAAAGGAGTTTGTTAGAATAAATAATAAAGCTATTATAGCATTAGTTGAACATAGGTTTAAAGATCTGAAAGCTAATGAAATTATCAAAAAAGATAGCACCAGGTTGGAAATGGGGTTTTAATGCTACAATAGGGTAGAAAGGCAGAATATGGGTAATGTGGGACCCTAAAATTTACCTCCACTTGGTTCAACAATTCATCGAATTTATCAAGGTAATCCTGCACACTTCCTATTTGTATGAATGCCACCAATTATGCCATAGGGTCTGCATGCTCAACATCCCCAAATCGGAGATGTACTGCCCTTACATAATCGACCCATTTGGGAAACCTTCCCATTCTTGCCCTCATATGCATTTTTTGCCATTGCAACGCCTTATCCTTCAAATTAATGGAGGCAGCTTGAACTTTATTTTCCTTTAAGATCTTCTCATATCAAAGAACTGTTCAGCCTTATACAACCACTAGTTAATATCTTCCCCACTAAATCTAGGAAATTCAAACGACCATTTTGGGAGTGATTGTTACCTTGCGCATGAACTCCGTCATGTTTCGCCATAGTTGGAGCTGCTTGACTCGCCAGAATTCCATTCCCAACGACCATGTTTGCGAGTAATTGCCGTATCTCAGCAAAAGTATCTTTACGCCTAGCTCCTTGTGCTCGAACTTGTTCGCACAATTCATCTATATCACGCCTCAATTCCCGATTTCTAGTGTTCCTGCCGTCGTCTCCGGCATCTTTCCTTCGTCCGAGAATCACCACGCTCTGCTACCAATGAAGCGAGCTCAATGAAGAACTCAGTTACGCAGTCCTAAAGGATTGGGATAGAAGAATCAATCCTTGAACAGAGTTGCGTTAAATCGAATTAGGGAGATAAGAGAAGAAAGAAGATATTATTGACAGAAGAATTATGTAAATCTAACTGACTATTACAATCCTTCAGTGAGCTCGTTCTACCATTTCTTTGTGTTCGAAATCCCTTTAATTGATTTACTTGTCAAAATTCTCGTGTATTGTTTTTGTTGTTGCCGTTGTACTCAGTTTGTTGAGCCAAGGGATATTATGATGTTGTGATCTTGACACATGATATTGTTGTGGGGTGTTTGCACGAAGTTTTTGCCATGCTATTGTTACTAGCGTGACAAAGTGGGCTATATATGTAGGTTTGCATATGTGCAAGACAAGGTGGAAATGTGGCAAGACAAGGAGGGCATCTACTTTATTACTGCATACGTGGCGAGAAAAGATGGGCTATGTCGGGGATTGATTTTTGATGAGTTGTGATGGCCTGGGGGCATTGTTGTTGTTGGTAGTTGTGTAGCAGCATGCCTACTATCTATGAGTTGTAACTTGTGCATTTCGTGGTGATCGTTTCTTATATGGCATTCATTCTCTCTACTTTTACTAGTTGGGTTGAACTATGATAGAACACTTGCACAAGCATACACATAGTTAATCACCCCTGACGATTTAAAAGGATAGATCCTACTATTATTAATCACTTATCCTACCCTCGTCTATTTGCATTCTTGGTCAGAATGGTTCTATTGGCAAGTGAGCCATTCGTGCAGTTACCAACTTTAATAAGGGCACAAGAAGCCAAGTGTTAGGGTTCATGAATTGAGACCCGTAAATGGTGAATATTATGGAGGTTTGGTACCTCGTGGAGATTATTAGATAAAATCCGTTGTGGAAGTTGTTATTCTCATCTAGTAGTCACATGTCCTTCCTTTAATTGTATTCACCATATTTAGACTATGTTCAGCTTACTCTACTTTGTTGTTACTTTTGTGTTCCGCTGCTAATTGTCGTTTCTAATTCTTATTGCAAGTACAATATTATCCTCATCATTATGCATAGTTTTTTAGAGATATCATAATCTGCCAGTTCTACACTTATATTTGTCCAGGTTACTCAGTTCAACAAGTGTCTTGATTGTCCCTCATCACTACTCCACTGAGGTTAGTCTTAATACTTACTCGGTACCGATATAGTGTACTCATACTATATTTATGTATAGTTTTGTGCAGATCCAGGTATATCGGAGTCAGCTGATCGCTTGTTAGATTTACCGATCTTGCTGGGGAGACTCAAGGTAAATCTCATATTGCGTTCGCAGGCTTTGGAGTCACCTTCTGATTTTGTATTTGTACTGTTTTATCTCCATTTTGAAATAGTTGTATTTGTAGGCTTTTTAGAAAACTTATTAGAGCTTATAACTTGTATTACAAGTTTTGGGATTGTAAGTTTGTATAGAAACTTCTATTTCGAAATCTTCAGGTGTTAGTTAAATATTGTTATCATTTTAGTTAATGTTATACTTACCTAGTCCTTATGACTAGGTGCCATCAAAACATCCTACGGAAAAAAACTTAGATTGTGACAAAGAACATGAGTTCGATCCTAATATATAGGACTTTAAGAGCAACTAAATTTTATTTATCAAATCCTTCCTTATTTGAACTATGTAAAAACTCTTAATATTCAGAAATTTAAATTAAGTAAGATTTTACTTCTATAAATATTTTTATTATTATCTAATTGTATGACTATCACGATTCAAAGTTTTTAAAATATTAGTAATAGTGATAAAAGCTTTTCTTCAAAAAAAATTTCTTAAAATTAAACACTTACTAAAGTACTACACTAAGTGTTTGAAAATAGGGCATGAATGTGCTGAAAACATGAAGCCAACGCAACAGCAAAGAAATATGCAGCAGAAGAAGGCTAACAAGAGCAGAATGATATGGGTCAAAACTTATCAAGAATGAGGAAATGAGAATAAGGAGAAGGAACAGATGAGAGAAAGTTTAGTCAATCAAAGGGATGTATCAGAACAAGGAAAAGATGACATGCAAAATAAGGAAGCAGGTTAGATCACAGTGGCAGGCAAATCAACAGCAAGAGTAAACAAAGCTAAGCAACATAAGGACCACAATATAGAGGAGAACAATGGATTCCAGAATTTGATGAGTGATCAAAGGAATGAACAAGCAAGACCTAGAGTAGTAGCCAAGGAGATCAAGGGTACAATCATCATCCTTATTTCATTCCAGTATAAGTGTTATAACTTGGAATGTTAGAGTATTGAATAAAACATACAAGCAGAAAGAAGTAAAGGAGTTTGTTAGAATAAATAATAAAGCTATTATAGCATTAGTTGAACATAGGTTTAAAGATCTGAAAGCTAATGAAATTATCAAAAAGATAGCACCAGGTTGGAAATGGGGTTTTAATGCTACAATAGGGCAGAAAGGCAGAATATGGGTAATGTGACCCTAAAATTTACCTCCACGTGGTTCAACAATTCATCGAATTTATCAAGGTAATCCTGCACACTTCCTATTTGTATGAATGCCACCAATTATGCCATAGGGTCCGCATGCTCAACATCCCCAAATCGGAGATGTATTGCCCTTACATAATCGCCCCATTTGGGAAACCTTCTCATTCTTGCCCTCATATGCATTATATGCCATTGCAACGCCTTATCCTGCAAATTAATGGAGGCAGCTTGAACTTTATTTTCCTCTAAGATCTTCTCATATCAAAGAACTGTTCAGCCTTATACAACCACCCGTTAATATCTTCCCCACTAAATCTAGGAAATTCAAACGACCATTTTGGGAGTGGTTGTTACCTTGTGCATGAACTCCGTCATTTTTCCAAAATTCCATTCCCAACTACCATGTTTGCGAGTAATTGCCGTATCTCAGCCAAAGTATCTCTATGCGTAGCTCCTTGTGCTCGAACTTGTTCGCACAATTCATCCATATCACGCCTCAATTCCCCATTTCTAGTGTTTCTGCCGTCGTCTCCGGCATCTTTCCTTCGTCCGAGAATCGCCACGCTCTGCTACCAATAAAGCGAGCTCAATGAAGAACTCGGTTACGCAGTCCTAAAGGATTAGGATGGAAGAATCAATCCTTGAACAGAGTTGCGTTAAATCGAATTAGGGAGATAAGAGAAGAAAGAAGATATTATTGACAGAAGAATTATGTAAATCTAACTGACTATTACAATCCTTCACTGATAGACCACGTTACAATCCTTCACTGAATTCCACACTGAGAATGCACTTGTGCATCTCATGTATTTCTCTGTCATTTCAGGGAAGTGTCGATCTATAACATCTTTCAATGTCTCTGTCTTGTTAACCCATTCGAAACCTTTCTCTGTGTAGGATCGCGCATTGAAGTTAGTTGTAAAGAATCGATCAGCTTCTAGCCTCCTGAAGAAAATAAAAAAGATTGTTACGCATATTAGCACAAAGACTAATTCTATATTTTGCACATACTACTGCAACATATTGACTTACCTTGAAGCAATGAACAGAAATATGTTGAAAGCAGTCTCACTAATGGCAAAGCCTTTAATTTTCTTCTCTGCGTGTAGACCAACTTGGAGATCTAGCTTCTCAACATCACCACCATATACTTCTCGCAAAGCCTCAATTACTTCTTCATCAATAAGTTAAATCTTCCCACTTGCTAATTGGTATCATCAGCAAATTCCTTCTATACTCATTGTACCTTGGAATTCCCCTTTCTCTATCTCTATAAACTAGAGTATTAAAATAGCAAGTCAGTATGTAGTTTCTATGAAATATGAGAACAATGTTTTGTGTCAATAGGGAAGAATGGTAACATACTTTCTAATTCGGCCATGTCAACTAAATCTGGTCTTTCTTCTCCATCAATATCATGAGGAACAAGATTCCTCATCCATGTCGGATAATTCCACAATGTGGCAGCTCCACATGACTGATGACCCATTTATACGAGCATCTGCTCGATACCAATTTTAGACAAGCTTTTTTCTCCCTCTTTCCCAATCATTTCCGTCATAGGTGTCCTGATCAAACTAGACAGTTAGAAATACATATGTCCTAACAAGTTCTTTTCCTTTTATTAGCACATCTCCTGACTATTTTACTTCTAGATTTCAACAAATCTGGCCTTTGTTGTGTTATAATTCATATGTATGGATCAGATACTTATTCATGTCCTGAAATCAATATCAAGATTTTATCTAAAGCAGTAGTCATATCGCAGGGCAACAACTTGTTTATAATGCAAAATGTGTAATTGGAGAACATACTCTTCTTGAATAGGCAAGGATTTGTCTTCTGAAGTAGCCAACTTCAAGTCCCTCAGAACAATTTTGTCAGGTAAAAGTGAGTGCATTCTGTAGACGCTAACAAATTCTTCAGTCAATGAGTAGGGAGTACCGTGATCTCTGGGCCTTTTAAGACCAACTAATCCACTCAGTATTGGTCCAAACTTAGGTCCTAACAAATCCTTGATTTTCTTCCCCAAAAATCCATACCTGAATCAAAGTAGACTCTGCTAGTTAACATTAATAGTTAATGTTATAGTCATTCGCAATGCAAAGCATGACGCACGACATTTTAGAAGATCAAGACAACTAAGTGAATACTACTGGGAAGCTGTCTGTTAATTCGACCACAGTAATAGCATCAGTATTTAGCAGTGGGCTTACCAGTTGATCCTCGTTCCCGCAACTACAGTATCAGTTTAAGCAAGTTCAATTGATAAATCAAGGGTATGGATTTTAGCAATGACTGCTGAAGTTGTCAATCTTGCATGTCGATACAGCTTTTCATCATCAAATTCAGGGTAATGCTCCTGAAACAAAAATCAGGCTTTTAATCAAACTCAGTTCTCTTAAGGTGCAAAACTATACTGAAGAAGCTGAAAAGAAAAGCATACTTTTAGCATATCGCAT
Organism: Nicotiana benthamiana; assembly: GCA_034376525.1. Lineage (NCBI taxonomy): Eukaryota > Viridiplantae > Streptophyta > Magnoliopsida > Solanales > Solanaceae > Nicotiana > Nicotiana benthamiana. Next base: position 9,914,623 of record CM067325.1, read on the forward strand.
ATCGCATTATGTTCCTTCATAAACAAGGCCTGCAACAGAGAAAAGCCTGCCCAATTGTTACGAACATCTCCAGATATTGGAATGCCATTATCGTCATGTTCAAGAAGTCCATCTCCTGAGACCCTGAGCTTTCCATCTTTAAATGTTCTCACCCTTATCATGCCCTCCTTATTATTCACATATATTACACTCCCATCCCTAGCAAAACAGTAGGAACATATATAATTCATCAGATGAAATAAAACTCCATCACTAGACTAGCTTCCAATCTGAATTAAAATGAAGTAAGAAATCAAATTGAGTTCCAATTGGACAGTGTCGACAAGAGTTGACCAGCACGGAATAATATTTCCGCCTCCTTTCCCCCTCCATCTCCACCGTAGTTGTTACTTCATTCTTTTAGCATGCTACTAAGCAGCACTTTGATACAGTATTTAGTTGAGTTTACTATTGATTTTAATAGAATCTATTTTGCTTGGCTGAATATATATTAGCACCATTTGATTGTGGGTGTATTCATGCTTTTGTAAATTTATGACAGTTTTAGATTTTGGGATGCAAGAGCATGGACTTGATGATGTATTTCAATCTGTAGCGTAATAGTCTCACCAGCCCGTTCTTCTTTCCTTGTCCAGTAATCTTGTCGGTTTAACAGGTAATTCTTTTCCACCAATGTCTTATATTATTAGCTTTCTCCATCATCAGTAGGGCATTTAGTTTTATTGCTGGCTTTTGGAGTGAAGAGAAGTACAAACAAAATCACAAAAGTGTAAAACATGAGAGAAACTTTTAAGTTTTCTATGGGGATTTAGGAGTTTTTGATTCTACTCACCACCATGGGGTCCTTGTATTCAAATGCCCAAACTTCAGATCAGGTGAATCTGTAGGAACTTTTCTGGTCTTAAAGAACTTAAATGACTTCAATGGACACCCTGCTGCAACATCTTCAGGAGCTCTAAGCTCCACCTGTCGAAAAAATTGTGTTAGAGAAACATAAACACACCTTTACCATGACGAGTACTCTAATTCTTTAAATGACCTTCTAATCTCCTTTAGTTCTTAAAAAAGGAAAAGGAAAACAGTTATATCTTCTCTAAAACCTTCAAGAACTTCCGTTAGTATCAAACAGCATAATATCCTCATAAAGCAAGCTAAAAAACAACTCTGACAAATTGGACAACCGAAAATGACATCCCACCAACTTTTGCCTGTTATTGCAACAACTGATGAATTCTTTCATGCCCTTATTAATGCAAGTAGTGGGTACCCGTTCAGTGTCCTCCATATGGTCATTCCAATCATGGATCATAAATTGCACCCGCGCACATCCTATCATGTTTAATTGGCTCCCGCAATCTGTGCACTTTCTCTTTTCCAAGAGCTTCGTTGCCACTGTTGCTGGATGAGATTCCAGCAGCTGCATAATCGAATAACATTCTCACGAGTGAATGAGAGATCTCAAGCTATAGATTTCAGGTACGGATATGACTAAGGCACATTTATTGGATCATGCTAATTAGCGATCAAAAAAGAACATTATGAAAGAACTGAAACAGGTTAATATACATTGCACCACCTAACCTACAAACAGAAAACTGAAATATCTGGTAGCTAACCTGATGAAGTAATCGAAAGTTGAAACTATTAAAAACTTCGACAGGAAAAAAAAATGTGAATTTGCCATGATTTCATTACTATGGCAAGCAACCCCCACTTCCAACCGAGAGGTTGTGAGTTCGAGTCTCCCCAAGAGCAAGGTGGGAAGTTCTTGGAGAGAAGGATGCCAGGTGTCTATTTGGAAACAGCCTCTCTACTTCAGGGTAGGGGTAAGGTCTGCGTACACACTACCCTCCCCAGACCCCACTAAGTGGGATTATACTGAGTTGTTGTTGTTGTTGTTTCATTACTATGGCATATTTGATTGCGCTTTAGTTTACCCGTAAGTTGAAGCTGATGGGGGCATGTTGCGCCCAAAGAAGGTTCCATGACTGGCCACTAAATGATCCATAGGATGATTGCACGTACCATCAGCAGTCCGATATGAAAACTCTTCTGTATCATATTTCTTCCCATTAACTTTTCCAACATGTATCGGTGGTGCAAGTGTCTTCTTAATCCTAAGTAAGCCAGCCCGAGTAACACTGGTAATCTATGCCATAGATCAAACTTGTCCAAAAGATGTATCACCTGACATATCAAAAACCGGAGCATTAGTAGAAAAATAACATTCTAGTTTGCAAAGCATAATATCACAAGAGGGGAGTGGAGGAGACTAACATAGAACAAGATTATGTCAAAGAGAGACATCTTCGCGACAACATGCCGGAGTTGAGGGTGAACAAAGGCTGCAAGAGAAAATGAGAATGCCATGAGAGTTTCTCAGCTGTTGACCTGTCAAAGAAGCAAAGGATTCATTCAAGAGATTGGTTATGAAAATTGAGAGGGAAGATAGCACTTAAAAGAGTTGAACCAGTTCAAAACCTGTCCTGCTTCCTGTTTTCAATTAAATCTTTTTATATTATAAGTGACGCAAATCGAAGACAAGTGTCCAATAACTCGTTATGGTGATATCTTAATGAGCTTGGGAACTATTACATCAGTTCGGTTTTACCAGAACAAAATTTTGGAACTAATGAGAAATACATATACAATAACAACAACAACAACAACAACAACCCAGTATATTCCCACTTAGTGGGGTCTGGGGAGGGTAGTATGTACGCAGACCTTACCCCTACCCTTGGGTAGAGAGGCTGTTTCCAAATAGACCCCCGGCATCCTTCCCTCCAAGAACTTCCCACCTTGCTCTTGGGGAGACTCGAACTCAAAACCTCTCGGTTGGAAGTGGGGGTTGCTTACCATCGGAGCAACCCCTCTTGGGGAGAAATACATATAGTGATTCTTTAATTCAACAACAAAAAATCCAATGATTTCTCATAAATGGGGTTTGGGGAGATAAAATGTATGCAGCCTTACCTATCCTGGAAGGACGCAGAAGTTGTTTCCAACAGACTATCAGTTAGAAAGAAGTTGCTTCCAACAGACTATCAGTTAGAAAAAACAAAGACTGAAGATAAAAAAGGGAACAATAGCAATTCTTTAATTCGATGAGGATTACTTAGCAGTAAACAGCCAAAGGACCCTTTTTTTAAGGTTAGAATAAGCTAGAACAATAACATCAAAAACATTCTTTTCGTCCTTCATATTGAGAGTAGTTAACTATCCATAAATGATGCTCTTAAAGCAAAATAGCAACATCTGATCAAATATTACTCCCATATCCTTCTGACCTTCACAATCCCCTTTAAAGGATTAAAGCAAAACAATACTGAACAATTTATGTGCTTTGACTCGAACTACGAATACATACAAAATATATACATATATATATATATATATATATATATATATATATATATATATATATATATATATATATATATATATATATACATATACATATTTATATATATACTAAGATCACATTTACTTACCCAGTAACTCTATATACAAAGGCAGATGTAGCACACGGGCATTGGGTTCAACTGAAACTTTGCACAAAGAGAGTACATTTATATACAAAAATCTACTAAAATTGCAACAAATAATAGGTCTGAACCTATAAATTTGAATATACAGTAGGTTCAATGCTAAAAAAACTTAAAGATTGACCCATAAAATTTATATCCTAAATCCGCATATGTCTACATACTAGATTATCCTCTGCTCTCAAAGAAGAATTAAGAAACAAAAACTTTACAGAAGTGATGCAAATAGTTGGTAAGAAAAATTCATAACAAATTAATTACCTCCAAATTAAAGAACCAGTGGAAGAATAAGTAACGCCAGCATCAACTTCCTACTTCTGCCATCACAAGTCACAACCAAAAAAAGAAAAAAAAAACTCCCAGTGTAATTGGTGCAACATTGTATTATACGTGATCTTTACTCACTGTGCAACTTCAAGGGTTTTGGAATGGTAAAACCAAGACGGTTTTCGTATTATAGGAAATGTGATAGCAAGAAAGTGTAAGGTTTGGGAATTAGTAAAGTGGGAAGCAACATATATATATATATATATATATATATATATATATATATATATATATATATATATATATATATATATATATATATATATATATATATATATATATATATATATATATATATATATATATATATATTGTTATGAAATAATATAAGAGACAAGAACAATAATGCAAGAATAAGAGCAATAGAGAGAAAGTAGAGAGATTTATTCTATTGATACTTAGAGAATGTTAGGAGTGCATTACAATGGTAGAAGACCCCTTTATTTATAGGGAGGGGGATGATTTAGCTACCAAGAATAGAACTCTAGAATCTCTCTAATTATAGACATTCACCTTAAATAGGAGATTTCATAACACTCCCCCTTGAATGTCTATTCAACAATGTGCCTCGTTAAAACCTTAAAACCAAAACCCAATGGGAAAAATTAAAGAAAGGAAAAAGAGTACACATGTTTGAATATGCGCCTATTGGTTGGCTCGTTAAAAACCTTGCAAGGAAAACCCAGTGGGACAAAACCTTGTTAGGGAAAAAGAGTGCAACGCGCATTAACTCCCCCTAATGAGTACATCAATTTATATCCTTGAGCATTTGCATTCCAATCTTGTGCATCATCTTCAAAACGATCTTTGGTAGACGTTTGACAAATCAACCATATTGACTTGAATAAATATTCCGCACCTTGAAATCATCATTCTTGATAGATATGAACATCTTCATATAATGTCGTGGAATAACTCTTCAATATCTCCATAGATGCATTCTCAATGCCATCATGCTTATAGTTATAGCAAGATTCATATGTACACAAATTGTACTTGGGATGTGGTACTTCAGGACCAAGAATTGCATATGCTTCAAGCAACTTAAATCTTTCAAGTTAAGTCATATAAGCCATACAATAGACTTTAGATGCATATCAAGTTTTCCATGTCATGCTAGATAAATAAGATATCGAAAACTGATTATACATACCTTTGACTTTATACTTTCAAGCATTTGAACTATAGGTTCAAAACTACATGTCTTTCATATGGAATCAATTCTTCTTGAATTGTATCTCTTCCATTTAGTTACTTTCTTTGGGTCAGCAAATGCGTATAGCATGCTTTGCAATATGTTGCAATTGAATTATCCCTTTTATGACTTCAGGTTCATATCATGATATTCGGGGATATACATATACAAATGATAATTCATCCCATGTAACATTTTCTCAAGTGTTTATCATGTCTTCCCCTCATGTTAGAAAAGCTAACTTGTTTCCTCAACTTTGGGAAATCATCTTTGTGTATTATTATGTTAATATACACGGCACATTAATAATAAGATGAAATTATTTGGTTCCTGACCCTGAACCACTTGTGAGGGGAGAATATAATATACTCTCGTATACAACGTATATCAAACTGATATATACAACTTTGTTCTCATAAGAAACAGTTTAGCTATTAAGTGGAAGCACTCAATAATTATCTTGCTAAACCAACTTTGATATAAACCAACTTATCAAGATGAACTATCTTGAGTAGAAAAACTGGAAATTATGCTCGAAGTTAGATTACCGAGCAATTTACCTCGCAAGCACCGGCCAGGCTGCGGGTTAATAACAATTGCGCATGTAACCATTTCATAGATGCATCATATGTGGTATACATGGCAGGTGAATGGGCCCGTATTCACCTTTAATATTTCCAGAATTTATGGGCTTCAACCCGAACTCTTTAGTTGGTCAGTTTATAAATAAGAACAAGTGATACAAGAGAATTCGTAAAGAACTTTCTAGTTCTTTAATATTCACCCATGTGAATTTGCACATCATACTTAAAATGATATGGCTAACACGAATGCCAACTGAATAAACTATCAATATTGGTAAACTTCAAATTTACCCCATGATATGTGCACTTATCAATAAACTTCAGGTTTATTATGACATGGGTTTATACCAATAGATATCCATTTTATTGTGGCATTCTTTTGTTTGTGTAGTACAAACTGGAGAACAAAGCGGGTAGCTTTTCATATACAAATTACCCCGCTACAAGTTGTAGTAGTAGGAGATATCAAAGCCTTCCTTTATTTATAGTCTCAATATAATCAATCGCTTTCGCGTGTACTTTGGAAACTGAATAAGTTTCTTTGAGACTTACTACAGCACAATACTCAATTGTGTTTCTCCAACATAGTAATAATTGGCTCTTCTAGAGCTCTCAATTAATTTTGTACTACCACAGATTCATCAACATCCATGTGGTGAATATCTTGCATTATCGTTGTCCTTTAATAGTCATATTTCCAAAATACTTTAGCGTACAATAGGTACGTGACCAACGATCATTCATGCCATATATCATCTCAAACCTCCTTCTAGGGGTGAGTGTGGTATATTTAATACCAATTTCATGTTCATATTCTTCCAATAATGAATATGTATTCGTGAATCAGATGTTGTCACATTCACTTCGGGGATATGTGATTTTGTTATCCTTTTCAAATCTATAAATGCGTCAGGCATTTGGTTTGCTATTCTTTGCAAATGGATAATCTTTTGTGCCTCTTTCACAAATAGAGGTATGTGGATCAAGATGAGATAATGATGCATTTTTCCACAAAATTTTCCCGTTTGGTTTCACCAACTTCTCCCCCTAATTTTGGGAAAAAGTGTCTCATCGAATTGACAGTCTGCAAATCGTGCAGTGTACAAATCCCCTGTCAATGTTTCGAGGTAGCGAATAATGGAGGACGATTCAAACTCAACATATATTCCTAACCTTCTTTGCAGACCCATTTTTGGTGCGGGATGGCGGTGCTATAGGCACATATACTGCGCATCCAAAGATTCTTAAATGGGATATATTGGGTTCATGACCCAAAACCAATTGCAACGGGGAATATCTGTGTCAATTCGTCAGTCAGAGACGAACTAGTATTGCTGTATGCAAAATGGCGTCACCCCAAACCGAAGTGGGCAGCCGACGAACTAGCATTGCTGCATGCAAAATGGCGTGACCCCAAGCCGAAGTGGGCAGCCTCGTTTTCATGAGTAAATGAGGTATTCAAGATTATACTCGTGTATTGTCTCAATCTGATATCCATTTTGAATGATATCTTTAAAACTCAACAAGTTCCTTTAAGACTTGGAGGAGAACATTTTGATTGATATCATTAAAACTCAACAAGTTCTTCTTAGACTTGGAGGAGAATATTGCATTCTCTAAGATAAACGTCGTGCCTTTGGGCAGAGTTACAGTTGCTCTTCCGGAGCCTTCAATCAATTTACTTCCCATGGTTTGTCATATAAAAGAAAATATACGAACATGAGAATAAACAACTTCAATTCGTTTGTGTCACATAATATTTTCAAAATCTGCTGCTAACAGTTGACTAACAAAATCAGATATGTTATCCATAATTGATTACTTTGCAGTTTGAAAATTTCAGTTTAAGCATTTTCTTCAAACAATCGATTGTTAAACACAAACAATCGATTGTTGAACATTGACAATCGATTGTTAAACACACACAATCGATTATTTGCTATTTTGAAAAACTTCAGAGCACACTGTTTTAAGACAATCGATTGTTAAGTATAGACAATCGATTGTTGGCTATTTTGAAAAATTCCAGAGCACACTGTTTTAAAACAATCGATTGTTAAGTATAGACAATCGATTGTTGGCTATTTTGAAAAATTCCAGATTACACTGTCTAATGACAATCGATTGTTAGACATAGACAATCGATTGTGGATGATTTTTGAAAAATTCCAGAACACACTGTTTTAAAGATAATCGATTGTTAATCATAGACAATCGATTGTTGACTGTTTTTGTAAAATTCCAGATCACACTGTTTTAAAGACAATCGATTGTTGATCATTGACAATCGATTGTTTTGCAGTTTTTATGCGAAATATGAGATAACCGACTAGTTTTTCAGGTTAGTCGATTACCTCTACTGGAAAGTAAAAATATTATTGATATTTGAGCATATTGATACATTCTAAAGACTAATACTAACATTATATCATGAACTAACTAATACGAGCTAATACTAATGGCTATTAGTTTATTCATTCACTAATACAAACAAGTAAAATAAAATCAAATAGCTCCATCTTCTTTCATCACGGATCCATCACCGATTAGGTGGTCTATCTTCCCCTCGGGTTGCTCAAAGAAGTCTGCCACATCCAAGTGGGTGATGTCAAAGTTGTCGTCAGAGACAAAATTCGTTTCAGGGCGTTTACTCTTTCGAGATGCTTGATAAAGGTCAACCAAAAGTCATGGTATACGGCAAGCCTTTGACCAGTGCCCGTTTTTACCGCAACGATAATATATAGTTTATAAACTATTTGCTTTTGGGTTCTTATCGTATCGTGCTTGTGGCAGAGTGACCAACTTCAGGTTGTCATATCTCTTCTTTAAGCCATTCCACAAGATAGGTGGATCCTTGACGGTGAGATATTCAATCTTCAAACCTTCATCAAGGTGATGGCGCAAGAAAATCAAGGCATTCGCACATTCTCGGGTGGATGCTTTTTCTCTATCTTTGATGGTGTCTCCGAGACCCATAGCATCTAAGTGGATTTCAGCATCCAACACCCATGTCATATAGTTCTTGCCCGAAATTTCAAGGGCAACGAACTTTCTTTTCATAATGTCATACATAAAACAAATTTACATCAAGAGCGTGTTCATACTTACGGGCTCTATTACAATTATCACATTCACTTCAGGGAATGGATCATAATCATGTGCTTTACACAATCTCATGTCAAATATTACTTTCATAAAGTGAAAGATTATTTTGAGAATCTTTATTATTCTCATTATCACAATAATGACGATTATAATTTCGTCTATTGCCATGTCCACATCCATTGATACCTTTACGGTAATAATTTTGTCTTCTTTCAGACTTATCAAATTCTGCTACCACATTCTCTAAAGGAAATGGAGCAAATTCAATTGGACGGAATTCTTTGCCACGTCCACATTCATTCATACCTTCATGGTAATATTTTAGTCTTCTTTCAGACTTATCATATACTGCTTCCACATTCTCTAAAGGGAATGGAGCAAATTCAATGGGACGAATTTTTAATTCTTTGCCCACAATCATATATGAATTTAATCATGGCAGGGCATAGAGATTTAACCACTTCATGTGGTTATAATTTCTTACAAACTCCATTAGAGTTATAATCAAACTTTGTTTGTATATTAAATCAAATCGTAGAATTTCAAGAATTTGAAAGGGAAAAGTAAATTACTTACCTTTAAGGTATACCAATTATATTTTCAATGTTTCCTTCCTTTTCTCTCTTCCGATTCTGTTTCCTTCTTTTTTCTTTGTTTTCGTTTCTTTTCTCTTTTGTCTTCCGTTTCTGTTTCCTTCCTTTTTCTTTGTTTTTCGTTTCTGTTTCCTTCCTTTTTCTTTGTTTTTTTTTTTTCTTTCTTTCTTCATTCTTTCTTTGAAGCAAAACCCTACACAAACAAAAGTTAAGACAATCGAAAATTTCAATTGGTTAGAGACTCGTGCTGATAACGTGTTATGAAATAATATAAAAGACAAGAACAATAATGCAAGAACAAGAGCAATAGAGAGAAGAGTAGAGAGAGTTCTTCTTATTGATACTTAGAGAATGTTAGGAGTGCATTACAATGGTAGAAGACCCCTTTATTTATAGGGAGGGGGATGATTTAGCTACCAAGAATAGAACTCTAGAATCTCTCTAATTATAGACATTCACCATAAATAGGAGATTTCATAATATATATATATATATATATATATATATATATATATATATATATATATATATATATATATATATATATATATATATATATATTTGTCTACTTTTTCTAAAGCCTTTTCGAACATTATTTATTCTATTGACGTTCACACATTATTTTGGGAACACTAACTTCATATGAGATTCTAAGTGGCGCTTTCATAAATCATAACACGTCCACAATATTCCAAATTAAATAAATTCTATCATATGAATTTCGTGGGGTCTCTTTTTCGTTTCCCTTTTCTCAGTAGAAGTTGCACTTTAAGGCTGTGTCCGGTTCCGGTTTTTGGTCTATTTGAGTCTGGCGTTCCGGTTTTGGTTGTTTTGGTTTTGGCGGTTCCGGTTCTGGCGGTTCTAGTGGTTCCGGTTCTGACGGTTCTGAAGTTGGAACCGGCCCGTGACGGTTCCATATACCATGCGGTTCCGGTTCTGGCGGGTCTGGCGGTTCTGAATTTTTTTTTTTTAATTCAATATCTTGTATAGTAGTCATTAGTATATTGTAGAATATATTTTATATGGTGTACTATGTTATTAGTATAGTATATATTGTGTTTGGTAATTAGTATATATTGTGTATAAGTAGTGTATATTGTATATAAGTAGTATATATTGTATGTAAGTAGTATATATTGTATATAAGTAGTGTATATTGTGTTGTAGTTAGTAATTAGTATAAATTGTATATAAGTAGTATATATTGATAAAAGAATGTTGTCATTAGTATATTGTGTTGTATGTTATATATTGTATGTTATATAAATATTTAAGGATTGATATCGAAGTAAAGACAAAGAAATATTGAGACAAAAGATATTCAAGGATATGATAAAGAGCATATTTATTGGCCAAAATGACATATCTTTCTTAGTCTTCCTTCCCTCAATGGAATGAGCACAACATGGTATTAATACCACCATTAAAAGAAAAAAACTAAAAGAAGACGTGCCAATGTACAAGTTACATCATAATTTATGTTGTATTTCTAACAAATCTCATAAAACCGTCAAGGTTAGGAGGTGGTTGTGTTGGCGGTGGTGGAAATGAAGCTTGTTCATCACCACTTCCGGGTGAAGTTGCTTCCTCAGCAAGTTCTGTTATCATTTCTTCATATGCCTCATCTATTTCTGGTTGTGATTCTGCTATGCCAAAGTTCCTTCTTTCTGCGCGGATCCAATCTCGAAAAAGCACTGATTTTTCCAAGCTCTCCCGCATCGACGCTCTGTGATCACCTATTTGTAGTCTTGCTTGACTAAAAGCGCTCTCCGATGCAACAGTTGACGCTTGAATTGTCAGAACATCCCGAGCCATCCTTGCAAGAGCGGGAAAATGCTTTTCCCTTGTCTTCCACCATTTAAAAAGGTCGAAAGAGCCGTCTGGATTCTCCTTTTCTAGTCCCTGTGACAGGTAAACTTGAAGCTTATTTAGATGGGAAATTTCATCAAAATTATCACCTTGAGTACCCCTGAACTCCGTCCACGATTTAAGAGCTGTTAAGCCAGCAACTCTTTTAGACGATTGTGATGTAGACGAAGTAGGGGTTGGAATATTTGGCCTAGCATGCTCTAACGCCTGTTTATAAGCATTATAAACAGTTTGAGCATTACCTTTAATTGATGCTTTCGCATCAGCTAGTGTATCAATTTGAACTTCTGAAAGATCTAAAGATCGATAAATAGTAGAATACCAAAAGTGAGAACCTCCTAATTTCATAGTTGGATTTAACATCGCAGCTACACCAAAAATAGGATGGATCGGAAAAAAAATATTTTTTAAACTTTTTTTCATTTCATTTATTGCAAGTTCATAAATGTCTCTTCCCTTGCTAAAATCAACAAACAAATCAGCAAGTGCGGCAATATAAACTAAACATTTAGAAATAGTCGGATAATATTGTCCAGAAAAAGCATTTGTAGCCACATGAAAATGTTCTAAAAAATCTAAAAGAATTTTAACATTAGTCCAATCTTGGGTAGTTAGCATTTCATCATCATCATCACCACCTACCCGAGAATTAAACGTATCATTAATTGGGTTTCTATATTCATACGCTACTACTAAACTTTCGTACATGTAATTCCACCTAGTCGAGCAAGGTTTAGGACCCTTTCTTTCTCTAAGGCAATATTCGTCATATTTTTTAAAATATATCTAAGTCTACTTCTACGGTTTGAATAAAATAGCCAATTAAGAGCCATTTTCACCTTTTCTCTGTGTTTAATATTTGCATACCATCACCAACAATTAAATGATAAATATGACAAATACATCTAACATGAAAAATATTACTAAATGCATGATTAAGTGTTTTTGTTAGCATGCCTATTGCACTAGTGTTGCTAGAAGCATTATCCATAGAAATTGACATTATTTTATCACTAAAGCAAAAATATCTGCATATATCTGAAACAGTGTTAGCTATAAATCTACCCGTGTGCCGTGAATTAATTATTCTATATGCAATTATGCGTTTTTGCATAGTCCAGTCTTCGTCTATCCAATGACTTGTTACAGTTAGATAATCACAGCCATTTCCAGTTCTACTAATATCAGTTGTAATAGAAATACGGTTACTTATATGAGTAAATAAATAGCGCAAATATTTGTTCATATTCATGCTTTTTAATTTATAAATATCGGCCTTAACTGTTGCGCGAGGCCAACCTTTATAAGTAGGATTAAATACTCTTCTAATATAATGAATCCATGCAGGATTAGAAGCAAAAGTATAAGGCAAACACATAACAGTAATCATTTTCGCTGATTCTTCACGATCCTTATTTGGATCGTAATATAAGATACCTCCGGTGACAGTGTTTATTCCTGGTTGAACTAGATTTGAACCAGTACTTGGGTTAACTTGAGAATCGACACTTGTCCTCCCCTCTTGTTGCGCTTTCAATTGCAAATATCTAGCCTTATCTCTAGGGTGTAATTTTATATGTTTAACTAAACTACCTGTGCCGCTACGATCTCCAGTATACCTATGAACAAGCAATTTTCCACAAGATTTACACTTAGCCTTATTTTGTTCTCTTAGTTAAATAAAAAATTGCCAAACTAATGATGTTCTATACGCTTAGGAGGTTGTCTACTAAAAGTGAGAGTTTGTACAGGTGAGTGTGCCGGTTCATCACCTACGTTATGAGCAGGACTAGTAGGTGTATCATCTAAATCTGGTGCTTGGGTTTCATCATCATCATCATCATCCTCATTTCCCTCTAAGATAGGTGCATTAGGATAAAGAGCATTCATAATATCATCGTCTATTCTATCACCTACTGCTACATCATGTAGAAATTCAATATCGCTAAATTGAAAACAAGGGTGATCACTATCAAGGATTACGAAGGGTTCATTAGGACATCTAGGTTGGCTACTACTTTCAACTTGCTAATCTTTTTTAGGTCGGGGAACCGGGGGAGGGGGAGTTTTTTGGCCACTACTTTCACCGATTTTACCTTTTCCTTTACCGAACATATTTTTCAACGAAAATGCCATAATAATTAGAATTAAGCAAACTAAAAACACAAAAAAATACTATTAGCACGTAAGAGTTGAAACGAGTTTACCAGATTGATGAACAACTTCTTGAAAATTGAAAATCGTTGAACTTGAACACTTGAAAACTTCAATTCAACAACTTCACAATTTTTCACGAATTTGCAACAATAAATTAAGCACTTGCACTAGAAAGATTGAAAGAGAGCTTGAGAGAGATTGAGAGATATTGATGAATTGGTGAATAAAACTGAAAGAATGAGGGGGTATTTATAGTTGAGAAATGGGAAATATTGTAATTATATAAAGTTTGGGGTTAAATTAAAGTTTGGGGGCCAGATGGCTATTTTTAAACTTCCAAACGGCTACTTTTTGCAAAGAGCCATTACTGAAATTTTTTTAATTTATTTTTTTTGAAAAATGACCGTTGGAACCGCCAGAACCGGACCGGAACCGCCAGAATCGGTCCAGAACCGCCAGCCGGTTCCGGTTCTAGCGGTTCCAACGGGTAGAACCGGCCCACGACGGTTCCCTGGAACCGATAGAACCGGAACCGCCGGAGCCGAAAGAACCGGCAGGGCCACGGTTCCGGTCCGATTCTGGTTCGGAACCGCAATACCATACACCCTTACTGCCATCTCTACTATTTTACAGCATTTGGAAAAACACCATAATTTGTATTTATTCTAACGTGAAATTAACCACTATTAATAGGGATTAAATTTTTTTGGGAGTTATAATAGGGATAAATTTAAGTATTTGGTAAAACATAAATAATATTTTAAATCGATTACTCTCTCCATCTGTTATTTCTCTTTCTTATTTTGCCATAATCTAGATCAAACAACTTGTGTGCACCACCAAGCAAGCGGGAGAATAATCTATTAGTTAGTTATTCAATTCAACTATATATATGACTTATTGGAAACAGCCTCTTTGTCCTTTCGGATAGGAATAAGACTCGTGTACATATTATTCTTCCCAGATCCCACTTTGTGGGACTATACTGAATAATTATTGTTGTTGTATATACATGACTTGTCATTCAAAATCTTCAATAGTTCATAATAAGATAATGATGTCTTCTGAATGTTACTTATCTTCTTCGTGAAATTTACGGGTAATAAATTTTGATTGTCTAAGTAGGAATTGTAATTAATTTTTAAATGGGCAAATTCGAGTAAATAGTTTGAAAGTGATAGGCATTTAATGTTATTTCCTCTAAAATATGATGCTTTATGAAAAATTTTCTAAATTAATTTATTTGATTTTGACTACAAGTGTAACGTGCAATTGTGGGCTAGCAACACACTTTTATCGTATAGATTCGATTTAAGGAAGTTTGTGGGCTATCTGATATTGAGCCCAAATTTTGACACACTTTTATGGTCCATTTAGTCTCCAACATTCCAAACAGTAGTTGTTACCGCCATCTGCATTCAACTAGACAATTCTTGAATTTAAAGCCCTAACACTACACTCCCAATCCCTCGGATTACCTGAGTCCCTAATTCCTAATGGCTTTCGACGACGATGAAGATTTCTACGGCAGCGATTCCGATGACGGCTTTCAAGAGGACATGGAAGCCCTTAAGAAAGCTTGCCGTCTCGCCTGCAAGGAAACTGACGACCTCCAACCTTCATGTTCCACCGGCGATATCGGCGGTGGCCACGTCACCGGTGCGGACGACGTAACCCCCTCCGGTACAGACGTTGATGACGTAGACGATGACATCGAGTTGGTTCGTAGCATACAAAAGCGATTCGCTCTTTCGACAGAGCTTCGTGAGCCTCTAACTCTAAAACCGTTGTGCTCGCTTCCTCCTCCTGACTCGGAGGGTGATGACGACGACAACGATTTCGAAACCCTACATGCTATTCAGCGCCGCTTTGCGGCCTACGATGACGGTAGATTATTTCTGTTTGTTGATTTAGATTTTCTGCCCTCACTCGTTTGCGTAGAATTATAACTATAAGTCTATACTTATTGCTAGTACTCCTATTTAATATGAACCGAACTAGTGTTAAAGTATTTTGTCATGATTAGTGTCTACATTGCAAAAGATGTTCGTCTGTTGGGTATCAAGAATGTTTGATCTTTGAGTTTATGTTCTATGCACTGACTGTGTTAAAAGAAAAGTATTCTGCACAATTAGGTCACTTATTAGGTAAGTATAGGTAAATCTGTTGACAAGCATTAACTGGTAATGTGATTAAAATGGTGCATACAACTTAAATCCTTTTATCTTTTATGTATTTCTCATTTGCTGCTAAGTATTATCTTTTCTTTTTTTTTGGTTACTATCATGTAATTTATACAGATTCTGGAAAGGGAAGAAAGGAGAGTCCTTTGAATAACTTTCAGCAGGTTGGTGTCACTAACATTACCTCGGAAAAGGAATCTTCCAATAATTTCTTTGTAGAGAGAACTAATGCTGGGGAAGGGTTTCCCGCTTGTGTAGATGGAACCACACAGATTTCTGATGGATGCAGTAATGAAATTGCTAGTTCTCAGAATCTCATTGAGTGGCATGATTCCGGTGCTGAAAACACAGCAGTGTCAGTTAATTCTTTTTGCTTCCCAAAATCAGCACAGGCATTTGTTGAGGCCATCAAGAAGAATAGGTCTTGTCAGAAAATTATCCGGGATAAAATGATGCAGATTGAAGCAAGAATGGAAGAGTTGAAAAAATTGAAGGAACGGGTGAAGATCCTTAAAGGCTTTCAGATCGCTAGCAGAAAGAGAATGGGGCGGGCCTTGTCACAGAAAAGAGATGCACGTGTCCAGTTAATTTCTTTGCCAAAACAGAAGTGCAGTTCAAAGGTCAGAATCTGCCAGTTAATTGCAAGCTTGATTAATTATTACTTTGTTTAGTTCCACCTCATGTTGCTGCCTGAATGGACTAATTTAGGATAATGAACACATGAGCACTTGAGATACCGGTTTCATTTATATGTCTTATTGTGTCAGTTTGTTTTTGCTTATTTGCTCATTCTTTTAGGCCAGAGGATATAAAAACAAAACTATACGAGATTCTTAAGAAGTTGTCAAAAGATTACTTTTCGTGGGACAACATGAATATACAAGAATGGAAGAGTAATTTGACGTGTTAAGTGCTGTAAAAGTGAAAACGTCAATTAATTACTTTCTTCTCAACTAGATTTGGATTGATGGGCGAAATTTTACTTAATGGTCTAATCCGAACAGCTTAATATAAATTATTTATGATATATAAGAGAAAGGCGTTTTGTATTGTTGAAACCTGTTAGTTTATGTCTAGTGTATTTTAAGACTATGGCATGTAAAAATGGATGTTGATATGTTCAGGAGAATTCATTGTTTGTTAATCTTATTTGTTTAAGTATTAGGTTATTTAAGTTGTATCTTCTCAAGGATAGAGAAAGTGCTACTGATTTTTGTGCAATGCCTTCAAGAAAAAAATATGAAAACTAACTGTACTGTGATTTAATATGTCTGGTGTCTACCCACTTGGGGATTGGACGTTTGCCAGCTTGTCTGTGTTGCGTAGAGTCTGTTTCCATGGCTCTAATTGATGACTATTGACACAGTTGAGCAGCATTTTCATTGTCAAAATTTGTTTTTCTGGTGACATGGTGCCAAATATGTCATCAATTGACATATGTGGCTTTCCTGTTTTTTCAACTTGTCTGTGGTAATTAATTGCTTGTTGGACACTGACAGCCTTGCCTTTCTTTGTTTTCTCATTCTAGCTGATTGACCATATCATGTATGACAACAACAACCCTGTATAATCCCACTTAGTGGGGTCTGGGGAGGGTAGTGTGTACGCAGACCTTACCCCTACCCTTGGGTAGAGAGGCTGTTTCCAAATAGACCCCCGGCATCCTTCACTTCCCACCTTGCTCTTGGGGAGACTCGAACTCACAACCTCTCGGTTGGAAGTGGGGGTTGCTTGCCATCAGAGCAACCCCTCTTGTCTTAAACCATATCATGTATAACTTATTTTAAAGCTCTTTTAGATGAATATTTTATCTGATTTTTTATTGGTATATCAGTATTATATGTTGTGTCATATGTACAAAAAATGCATTGCATCTTCTGAAAGCTTGAAATTTTCCATTAAACAACAATAATAATAATGCCTCAATCACAAACGATGGTGTTATTATATGTGATACAAGCTGTACTTAAAAATAATAATTGTATGGGATACATTTATATGTAATCTTCTGTTCCTAAATTTGTTCTTACAGCTCCAGGGAAAGAAGTTATCTGCAATACATAATGGACCTCCCGAGAATTCTCATGTTGCTAGCTTTAGGGAGGCATTGACTCATTTTGCTGTCTCATTGAGTCGTAAGGAGTGGTCCAAAGAAGAGAAAGAGAATCTTGCAAAAGGAGTGAAACAACAATTTCAAGAGATGTTGCTTCAACGCTCAGTGGATCTACTAAGGTACATTTCTCCCTGCAGTGGATATGTTAATGAGGAAATACTTCTTTCTAATTAGATTCTTGCTCATACAACACTTGTATGCACATATCTATGATCTTTCACAGGGACAAAAACGACCAACAACCCTGAGTTCTAATACTGTCAACTTTATATAAACCTTGTCTCTCAGTGATTTCCTGTTTTCTCCATGCTTTTGGGCGATGCTTGTATGTATCAGCAAACTTTAATTCATCAAGCCGATAAGATTAAATGTTGATTGACTAATCATAGTATTCAAATATATGACTTTCCTTATTTGTATGGATTGGAATATGTGGTTCCAACTTATTCACAATTATTTGATTGACTAATCATAGTATTCATCGCTTCCCATTTGTATGGATTGGAATATGTGGTTCCAACTTATTCACAATTATTCTTTTCCAGCCTTTATACGAGGATCATATGTTATCCCAATAATATATAGTTCTAATCCTATCTTTCATCTAAATTTCCAATTTCAATTTCCCTTTTTACTTGCAATTTTGTGAAAACTGAAAATAGAAGAGAGAAAACTCTTGGTGACTTGGTTGTAAAAAAAGGAGAATTCTTTGAACTTTCCACAACTTTGAGCAAGTGTAGGGGGGTGATAGCACTTGGATAAAAGTTGATATCTTTAGTATTATTGTTGATGTTTATCTTGGTGGTCCTTATTGGGCTGTAACTATAAAGAGACTGGATGCCTTATATATCTGTCTTTTAAGTTTGAAGTGGATATATCTATGTCTATAAAGAGACTGGATGCCTTATATCTATGTCTTTTAAGTTTGAAGTGGATATATCTAATTGTTGGTGCCAGCACCAATGCAATAATTTGTGGTCCTTTTCTAGCTATATATTTTGATTTTTTGTGTGAGAAGAGATAATGTCAGTTCTTTAATTTTGCACCATTAGATTAAAATCTGAATATTAGGATTGGCTGTTTGACAGCATGAGATTATCAGATTTTATAAAGAAATTTACACGTGCAAATGCTTTTATAATAAAGTAGTGTTTGAAGGTGATGTTATACTGAAAGTGTCTATATAGCAGGATTGAAAATCATGTGTCCAAGAAGTGAAGTTAATATTTTTGAAACTTAATTTTCTTTTGTACCGTTCTAGAGGATTGTCTTAGGTTTCTTCAACTCAACCAGTAGAGCTTAGTGTTGTCAAATGTTTGACTTTCATTATCTTCTCCCCAGTCTTAGAGTGTTGTTCTGTTCTGCCACTCAGAGCCCTTCATATCCATCCTTTCTCTTTTTGCTGTTCTCTTATTCACTACCAACTGGGCTTCCTGTATGGAGATAAAAAATTCTATGGTGATTGGGGATTATCATTCTTAGTTAATTACAAATGGTATGCACGTTGGTTTGAAGAATATTCATTGACGTTGGACCTAATTCTTACTCAGTTATCTCTTCTACTTGTTCCCACCCTTCATTATATACCATTAGATTTGAAGTTGAAGTTTGGAAGTTGGAACATGAGTGCATTTGGTTATGACTGGTTTTATCAATAAGATCTATTCAAAATATTGATATACTCTCATCAATAACTGGAAACTAGAAAGTGTCCGTAGAAATGAACATACCCTAACAAGTGGAATTTCTTTTGAAAAATTTGAGATTTGGAACTTGACTGATTGTTGTTATTTACCTTGTTTCTGGAAAATGTGCCGTGTTTGCTACCAATTTGCTCTTTTGGGACCATTTAGTCTTATCAACTTTTTTGCAGTAACGAGGATGAACGTTCTGGAGAGTCTGGTGATCTTGATGGCGTTATTGCCTCAATCAGGGACGTTGTGATTACCCCTGAGACCATGAGGTTATTTCTACCCAAGGTCAATTGGGATCAACTAGCTACCATGTATATTCCTGGTCGTTCTGGTGCTAAATGTGAATCGAGGTAGTTTTGAAGTACCTTTTTTCCCTTTATAAAATAGTTATATACCTTCTTTGCATAGATGGTTACATACTTGAATCAGAATATTGCTGCTGGGTATCTGTCCAGTTCTATGCATTCTTGTATATAGAAAATTATATTAAAAATTTGATTTTTGCTGTTCCTATTAATTGTAATATGAGTATCGGGAATCATGTCCTTTTGACCTATGATAAGTTATGGAGAACATTTGCTTAATTATGACTAGCCAAGCTGTCGGAACTGCATGCCTAATTGTGTATCATCCAAGTTTAGGATTAGTAGAGCCTAAAAAATGACGGGATCAAGGATCGAGTAGGATCACAAGTTAGGTTTTCTAATTTAATGAGAATATAAGCTTGTTAAACAATTAAGGGATATGCGAGAAGTCGTACGAATAGACCAATAAACATGAACATACATATACTATTAATTTAACATCGTTATTGTCTCAGAATGATCTTAAATATTCAATACTACAATCAGATGTTTACTACCCTAATATGTAGTCTTGCGATCCAGAAACATTGAGAAGTTTGGTTTATTTATTACCTTTTGGAAGTGTAAGTATTGTATATAATGGATATGCCATGAATCTCATGAGCATATAATGAACAGAATAACCACATACACTTAAATGTAACATTATAATTGCACGTTTACTGATTCTAAAATCCAATCTTAAGTACCTTAAGAGATCCTGCGTGGTCTCCTCCTTCCAAGCAAAGTTTTAGCTGCTGCAAGTCCTATGATCGATATGTGCATTTATGGGCATACCTAAACGCCTTCTTAGCGGTGCTTATGTTATCATTAGTTAAGTGTTTAAGGTGCTTTGAGTTTGATTTTTCTGCTATCATTAGTTGAATGGTCACTTATCCTCTTCTTACATCCCTTCAGGTGGTTGAACTGGGAAGACCTCTTAATTAAACATGAAGAGTGGGATATATTAGAGGAAAAGGCCCTTTTGCATGCTGTCCAGCAGAATGAAATGAGTAACTGGATTGATATTTCTGCATCATTAGGAGTATGTAGGACTCCGTTTCAATGCTTATCACATTATCAGAGGAGTCTGAATGCTTCAATCCTTAGGCGGGAATGGACAGAGGAGGAGGATATTAAACTCTGTGCTGCTGTGGAGAATTTTGGTGAGAGTAACTGGCAGCTTGTTGCTTCTGTAATTGAGGGCCGGACAGGTACACAGTGCTCCAATAGGTCAGTCTTCTCCTCATAATGGTTATGTATCATTCGTCTTTTCCTAGCTACTTCAATGGTTCTCATTATGTATTATATCATCATACACACTACTTCTGTAGAAATGATGATTTCCTCATAAGTCTGTATTTGGTACTACTTCTGTAGAACTTTGAAGTTGGTGTTTTGTGATTGGCCACCACCTTTTACATAGGTCCAGTATCTAGATTCTAGAGTAGGATCTATAAATTTACTGCTTCTCTTTGGCTTAAAAAGTGTGTCATGACAAATTAAACATGCACTATGTAACTGAATTTGTCTTCTGCTGTTTCATCAATGATTGACAACAATTCCTTCTGTGACTATGTAGGTACCTTTAGGTAAGGTTTTATTGGTTGGAGTAAAGCGAACACTTAAATGTTTTGTATATTACTAATACTTATGTTGTACTGTATCTCATCCAAAGGATCTTCAGAGCAGGAGAATTAGAAGGGAAGTGCATAGTTAAATCTGAGGCTTCTGAATCCCAAATGTTATTCATGTTTCAGTTTGCTTTTTACATATTTCTTCTATTCAATGGTTTAAAAGCAATTTGCAATTTGGTTCTCCCTGATGTATCTCTGAGTTAATCTGGTGAATTTGTTTGAAACTCCCAGGTGGATTAAATCACTTCATCCTACAAGGAAAAGGTGCGGTAAATGGAGTGCTGATGAAGACAAACGATTGAAAGTTGCTGTGATGCTCTTTCACCCTAAATCTTGGAGGAATATAGGTCAATCTGTGCCTTGTCGAGCTCCAATATGGAAGAAGATAGCTCAATATGTACCAGGGAGGACTCATGTACAATGTAGAGAAAGGTATTTATTATCTGTCTGATTCGGCAATTAAGGTGGAAAAAGCTGTTATCATTCTTCTTATCGTTTGAGATTTATTTCTGCTATTGTTTCAGATGGGTCAATAGCTTAGATCCTTCTTTGAAGTTGGATGAGTGGACAGAAGAGGAGGATTTGAAGTTAAAATCAGCCATAGATGAACAAGGATATTCCTGGTCCAAGGTTGCTGCTTGCGTTCCTCCACGCACTGACAACCAATGCCGGAGGTATGGACGTTTATGGTTATGGTTGGATGGGTGTTGCTTGTGTAATCTTTTCATTGGCGCGAGGATGTTGTCTTATTTGTGGCTTTGAAGTTAGAATATACACTAGGTGCTATCCAGATTTGTTTCTTATTCAATTGTTCTATGTACAGGAGATGGAAGGTGCTATTTCCACATGAAGTTCCCATGCTGCAAGAAGCAAAAAGAATACGAAGAGAAGCTTTTATTTCCAACTTCGTTGACAGGGAGGAGGAGAGACCTGCCCTTAAACCCAATGACATAGTTCCAACTCATAAACTTAGTTATAGAGCTGGATGTGGAACCGCTTCTGCGAATAAAAGAAAGAAACTAAGGTATGCATTCAGCAATATTTTGCTACATGTGTTGTGATAAAATTGTGATTATTTAAGTCAGTGTTAATCCGTATTCAAATAGGACACATTTCTGGAAGTGGCTGATGCCTCATTTGGTACTTTACTCAAAGCTCCCAGACATCTCAATCCCAAATTAGTTTGTGCGGGCTATAGATATTGCTTCTATCTGCTTAAATGAGGGTGTTTTTGTGTGTGGGTGTGTGTGGGGGTGGGGGGGTGGGGGGTGGGATGGATAATGAATTCTTTTATCTTAGATGTTATTGCAACTTATTTGGTCTACCATTTAACCTTGGATCTACTGAAATGCTGGTACAAGCAATATTTTCTGATCACCAATCAAATTACATACTAATGCTTAAATGAACTGCTATATCAAAGCACAGAGATAGTTTTGTCTGGTCTTGGACACACAGCTTTAGATGGAAGGAATGTGTTTTTAGCTGCTTGTTGCTTTTACTGATTGATTTAGTTTCTGTTTGTAGGCCCAGAGCAGCTAGGGATGATTCGGCTCCTAGGTCTGATGCATTATGTGAATTGGAGAGGCGACATTTGGAGGAAAGTGAAGGTCCAGAGTTTTCTGATCTTCTAAACAACAGTTCTTTATCT
Source organism: Nicotiana benthamiana (assembly GCA_034376525.1). Lineage (NCBI taxonomy): Eukaryota > Viridiplantae > Streptophyta > Magnoliopsida > Solanales > Solanaceae > Nicotiana > Nicotiana benthamiana. Next base: position 9,937,623 of record CM067325.1, read on the forward strand.
TCTAGAGACCAGGAGATTGAGAGGGTTTCAGATGGTGAAGAGACGTTTGAACAGGGTTATCATGATTCAACAAAGAATAAAAGACCTTCTAAACTGCATCCTAGAAGGACTAAAAAATTAGCACCAAATGATATGGTTCGAGAGGCTTCTGCTTCCAGTAAGGTTGAGTCTACTACTGCAGTTAACAATATCTGCAAGAATAGGAGGAGAGCCACTTCGCTAGTGAAGAAAAAGAGAACTATTGCATCACAAGAAAGTTCATCATCTTTGCCAAATCTGTCTTCGTCAATGACAGTTGTTGAAGAGGTTGATTCACATATCCAAGACAGCGGGAAGACCATGAATATTATGGATAAACGTCATTCCACAAGTGGATATGATGATTCCTGTGTTAACTCTGAGGGTCCTCCATTGTCTCGTCCACACTTGGATAAAGGGACAGCTGTTCTCGATGTTGGTGAGAACCGTGTTTGGGTAAATGCTTCTACAATAGTGCCCCAGGAATCCTCATTATATTTTCAAAAGAATGCTGTTTTCTGCGCTGATGAAAATGCAAGACAGTTAAAAGCTTCAGGCTGTCACAAGCTAAATAAATGCAATCAATTGAAGAGCGATGGTAGGTTTTCCTTAAATAATCTGTGTGAAACAGCAGATGACTGCATGACCCTTGCTTCCTTTATCCTTAAATCCCGTTCTGCTAAGGTTGCCAAGTTGCATCCAGACATAGCTCAAAGTAAGGATGTGGCAGATGATCACTCTAGCAGATCTTGTATATCTGGTGGTCATGATGGAGTGGAAAAGACAAATGACCCAAGAATGCACTAGTTCCAATCAGATATTGAGGGCTGAAGTTGCAGATGACATGCCCCTCTCTCTTGATATGGGCAGAGTGAAAAGGAGGCAACGTTGGAGTAGTTGATAAATTTGACCCCCTCAGAGCGCAAGATAGAAATAGGAGCAAACGCTGCTGATTATTATCAGAGGTAAGCTCAATGGTGAGGCCAGCTGGTCTACTGTCTTCATCTCGACTGGTTTCGGATGCGTATATCTATACTGCACCCGTACGCAAACATTCAGACAATTGGAGAGAGAATAATGAGATTCACTTGTATAGGCGGTATAAAAATTTCCTTCATTTCCTGCTTGACGGATGAGTTATAAGTTGCTCAACTGTTTTTCTTTTCCAAATTGAAAAGCCATTCTTTCTAGTACTGTTGGGAGGGCTCTGAAGACATGACCTGTGGGTACCAAATCGGCATCTTACTGTAAAATTTTGATCCTCCTCGCTTTGGGATGAATATTTTTGTATAATGCATCATTTATTCGTTAAGTAACAATCTGATAGGTTCATTAAAATATTGTTTAACTATATCTGAAGTTTGAGTTTTGTCTATGCTAATCCCAGATAAGTGGAGATTGGCAATGTAAATTCTCAGTGAGTTTTTGCCTTGTGCCTTACTTTTTACCCAGCTTTTATTTTGAATGCAAGGTGTGTGGAAGTGTGTAACTATCCTAACGAATGCCCGGCTGAGAAAACAAATTCTGCAATTTAAGAATGAGTATTAAGGTTTTAGTGGACTAAAGAGATACGTATAAGTTTTAAACATTAAGACCTCTTTTTCTACAGGACGGTAAAGCTTATAAGTATATAGAGAACTCCCGACTTGAAGACTTCTCGATTAAGGACAACTTTTAACATGTGTTTCAAGTTATTTAAGTGTAGAAATTATTCAACCATCGCAGCAAATTTATAACCCAAATGGCACCTTACTCTGGGACATGTCTATTTTCCTTCCTACAGTATAATATGCGTATATTAAACATTTAAATGTCATGATCCGCTGCATCATGTTTAGTAGGTGCTATTTGGTATATATTAATGTCATATGGAAGCTTACATAGGAGAGAGTTTAGCATTTGCGAGAAGATTCTAGAAAGTATGGACATTTCCTTTGGAAGATCCTAAATTCTTGTGGAATTACTAAGAAAATCATTGGAATCTTCTAGGCTGGTAGAAATTTCTAGAGGATGTACTTATTTGTAAATACTCAAGGACTTGGGAATAATTATTATTTACACACTAGCCCCTAGGTGATTAGTATAAATATGGGGCATTCATTTGTAAATTCACCAAGCACACAATTCAAGTTCTCTCTAATACAAATGTTTCTTTGGCAGTTCTCATGTGTTCTAACATTTCCTCAGCGATCTTTAGCATAGTAAGGCTAACTTGGTATAGCAAGAATCTGAGCAAGTTGTAAAGCGTCACACATGCGCTTAGTTCAAGACTTAAAGGTGTTAAATTTGAGCACTTTTAGCTTCTGTAAAATGTCAAATTCTGTAAAACTGGCAGAAAAACCAACTAGAATGGTCGTGTAATGACATCTTAGCTAGTGTTTGAATATAGATTTGGTTGGAACTTGAGAAATGAGTTTATGAAAATGTGATGTAAAATAATTTTTGAAAATTGAAATTATATTTGGACATGCATTTTACTTAAAAATAATTTGAAATTTTGTGAGTAGAAAACTTCAAAAACTACTCTAGAGGTGTTTTTGGAATTTAAAGATTTTATTTTCAAAATTTGTCAAATAATAGTAAAAACTATAAATAAACAGATATTTGAAATGAAATTTGAAAAACAACTCCTAAATTTTATGGCCAAAGGGGATTCTTTTTAAATAGGAATTTTCAAAACTCACTATAGTTTGGTGGCTATTAACTTCTTGTACCTACCATATTAGTATTTATTTTATATAGCTAATATTTCGTTGCTACTTGATTATTCGTTGTACTCGCGCTACTGTATTCATGAATACAGTCGCGAAGTTCGCCTAATAAGTAGGGAGTCCAGCTATCTAATAACGGAAAGAGGATCAATTAGCGTATACCACTCCAAATTTAACGCAACAAAATTAATTCTACAATATTTCGTTGCTATTGTGCTATATTTCCTGTATTCGAGCAACTGTATTTATAAATACAGTAAGGTAATCCGCCTAAAAACAAGGATTATAGTTGTTTAATTATGTAATCCATGTATTCGCGAGACTATATTTATAAACACAGTGAGGTAATCCACCTGAAAAAATAGTGATTACGGGTGTTTAATAACGGAAAGCGCAATATTGAATTGTATTCAATTTCCACTGTATTGAATTCAGTTGCATTCAAACAACAAAAAGCTAAGAAATAAGGTGTACACCGTTTTATTCAATTCGATTGTATACTTTGTATTCAATTCACCAATATTCATTATTCACGATTATACATTATATTCAATTCACCGTATTCAATTCGACTATATTCAAACAATTAAAAAATTATAAAAACAATGATATTTAGTTGTATTAAAAAAATGTAGACATTCAAAATTCATAAATACATGCAAAAAATAATATATTTATGCAAAAAATAATGTATTTAAGTGTATTTGTACAAAATATAACGTGTTTATATCATTGTATGTGACTTAATATCAAAAAAGAGAAGAAAGTTTACCAAAGATGGCATTTTCCGACCAACCAAAATACTATATATATTGCCTTAAAACTGAAAAATGGAGAGGAATAAAAATTTGGCCCTCAAATCTTCTCCGGTGACTCTCCTTTTGTCACGACCCAAACCGATGAGCCGCGACGGGCACCTGGTGCCTTACTCAACCGAATACCAACGTTACATATCTTTCTTATCGTATTACCATTGGTAAATGAGCCAAACGGGTCATCATGGGCTAACCAGAATAAACATAAAAGAGTACTCAATATAGAACGACCCAAGACATATGGGCCTATAAGGCCAAAATGATCACTCGTAAACTGAACATAGACCGATAAGGCCGTACTATCTTTCATATACATACATATATCTACAAGCCTCTGAGGGTAGATCAATACCAAAAGGGTCGGGATAGGACCCCACTATACTAATCAATACACGTTCAAATAAGCAACTCTGGAGCAAATAATCGTACCAACACCTTCCACTGGGACTCTCGACCTGTCTATCGGCACCTACGAGCATGATACGCAGTGTCCCCAGGCAAAAGGAACGTCAGTACAAATAATGTACAGAGTATGTAAGGAATAAAAATCAATAAATAATAGACATGAGAGAAACATTGAGTAAAAGACTCGACATGTAAACCTACATAAATCTGTGAATTATTTAATATTTAAAAAGTCATATATATACATATAAATGTCATACCTATATGTGTATATAATATCATCAAGCCGATGAGGTCATCCGATCATATTATCTCGGTCACTGTGGGCAAAATCATCAACGTATACCAGCTGATTAGGTGGTACTGCTTATATAATACCACATCCTTTTCCTATATATATATATATATATATATATATATATATATATATACACACACACACACACACACACACACATACCGTCACACCTCCTTTTTCATGCCCCTAGAAGGGTATGAGGGAGTTTTTTCCAATTTAAGTGACAATCGAAACGGGATTATTTATTAAAAATAGAATCGCCACTTAGGATAATTTATGGTCTCCCAAGTCACCGGTTTAAAATCCCGAATCGAGGAAGTTGATTATATTTACGGTCTATGAACACAGAAATCCGGATAAGGAAGTCTGTTAACCCGGGAGAAAGTGTAAGGCAATCTCGAGTTCTGTAATTTTAGCACGGTCGCTTTGATCATACTTGGCTTAATCAAATTGTCTAATTACTCATTTTTAGAACCTATGTGAATTTGCCTCTTTTAATTAAGAAATTATCTTTAAACAGGTCATGCGCCCGTGTACCCGTTTGTTCGACGTGTCAAAAATCATGTCACGGAAACGTGTCCACAATTAATAATGCTTTATTATTATTAAGAAAGTTCGCCCGAAGTTGTACGAATGCATACTCCGATTTTGTTTTTAAAATCGTAAGTATGTCACGTGAACGTGTCCACAATCACGAAGATATATTAAACATGCCTAAGCAATTTTTACAAATATTTATTTTTAAATCATAATCATGTCAAACGAACGTGTACAAAATCACAATGATAAATTCGGAGCATGCCTAAAAGTAGTGATCGAAATAATAAAGGTACACGTGAGACTGGACTAAATTGTGTGAGCCAAAACGTTTTGTTTCTAGTGTAAATGCAGTGTGGTTCGGGAGATGAGGTTTGTATTTCTGTCATTGTCTAAATCACAAAACTAATATCAGAATCTAGTGCCCCATAAATTATGCCAAGCACTATCTCTCCTATCCTCTTTTCTTTTCAAGATGAAACTTTTAAACCTATCTAACTACATCTTCAATCTAGTAATGCAACAGAGGAACAATTAGAAACTTAGTAATAATATATCTAAAGATGAATGAAGAGGAAAATTTACATGATTTGTATCCAACGTGAATAAGAATGGTTTCGCCTTTCAACAAATATAGATTTAATAATGATCAAAGGAGACTCGAACAATTTATTTGGAGGACTATATTGTTTTGATATGACTCAAAGAAGGTGTGAATATGAATCATTCGAATAAGTGACTAACTTGAGTGGTTAAAAGGAGTTATAAATACAAATCCAAACATCATTCAATCGCACTTCTTTAACAAATTTAGCTTAGGCTTGATTCATATTCTCATCAACAACAAAACATGAGACGAAGGGTAGAAGATTGTACCTGCTTAGCAATTTTCTCTAACAACAAAATGAAGAAAATCAGCTCCAAACGTGGAGTCTGCAATCTTGACGGAACAAAAAACTGCAAACGGATACCTCGGACGGCATATCAATGAACAACTCGACGGACCCGACACATCGACCTGAACAGATTCAATTCGACTGCATTTGGGTAGTGATTTCGCGCTGACTTTCGCACTAATTTGATGTATTCGCAAGGAGTTTTGAAGTTGGGTTTACCACTGGGTTCGAACTCTATTTCTCCAGATTCAATGGAAGGTCACCGGAGCTACACTTTTCCGATCAGATATGGTTCTGTCTTGGGCGTGTCCGACTGTTTCTGGGCAGCAAAGAGTGGTGGAACAAGGATGCAATGACTCAAGGTCATTTTTGGCGGGCTGGGGTCATCGGTTTTGCTACTTGAAAGAGAGATGGGGGTGGGCGATGGCTGCTTCTTCGGCGAGTTTGGGCGGAGTCGCTGGCGGCTGAAACTGGTTCTCACAAGGGTGGGCTCATTGGAAATTTAGGGGCGCTTTCAGAGATGGGGTGCATTGAGAGAGGTGAAGTTTGGGGGGGGGGGGGGTCTAGTTCTCTGTTAAGATAGCTCTTTTGAAGAAGATGACTGAAGCTCTTCTTCATTCTCCAAAATCAGAAAACGACGGATGATTTAGTCTTCCCCATTTTTTGGGTTTTCAGCTCATTTTTTCTTGGGGAGAAGTGATTAGGCAGTACATGACTAGTATGCAGGTTACCGAGGACTTGACCCTTGATAGGGGAGTCTGGAGGTCTAGAATCAGGGTTGCAGGCTAGCGGCTCTTAGAGTCCTTCGTTCGCCCCACCCGGGGTTGGATGTGAGATAGTAGGGTTACTCGCAGATGACTAGTGTTTTAGCGTAGGTCCCCTCTTGGTTGGTAATATGATAGTTGTCGCTTGTTATTGTCGCATGTGACGGTATTTATGTTTCTTATGTTTACATAATCATTTACGCTATTTCTGCAGGATTACTTATGCTTTGTTTTGTTATTGTGTTTTGTCTTGTCTTGGTTCCTAACTTTATCTTTGTTTTCCAATGCAGCTTTTCATTCTGTCCTATGCGCCGAGGGTCGCTTGGAAGCAGCCTCTCTGCCCTTTTTGGTAGGGGTAAGGCTGTCTACATATTACCTTTCCCAGACCCCACCTGGTGGGAGTATACTGGGTAGTTGTTGTTGTTGTTGTTTTTCTTAGGTCTAAGGGTTAGGGTTCTTTTTTAAAGGTTTAGGGTTTTAGGGTTATATTTAGGTTAGGTGATATAGGACTAGGAATTAGGGGCTTGTGAATTATGGGCTAGGTCCAAAAATTAAGCTTAAAAATAGATCGCTTGATTCCAAATTTTATTCTTTCTCCATGAACAAGACTAAAAGCAACTAAAAAGAAGAAATATTTTTTCTATTTTTTTTGATAAAATAAAGTGAAAGAATCAAAACTATTTTAAATATCGATATTTAGCCTCAACTAAATATTTTACGCTAAAATGGTGAAATTTCGGGGAGGGTCAAAAATCACATGTCTACATATACACGTATATAACGCCATCTGGTCATGAGTGAATATACATGTATAGTGAATGCATGAGAAGTACGTCAATAAAATCTCTCGGAATATCGTAAGACCATTATGACTTTGATTAATATCATGAAATAAACTTTATCAACTTACATATTTTCTGAGACCCATGAATAGATGACAGAACAATAGGACACATATGGAATCAAGAACATAGACATTTGTAGTACTTCTATGAATAGAGTCAATTATGAAAGTTATGCATTTGCTCGTTTCGTTTGTATCGTGTGGATCATTCCAAAAAGAAAGAAGAGATAGCCTTAACATACCAGAATCAGTTCTCTTGACAATCCCTCTAACACACGACAATCGATAAAACGCGTGATAATAAGATTGGAATAGAAAAAACTTCGTATAATATTCTTAAGGAAGATTACACTGTGCTCCCTTAAAATTCCAAAACCCACATTGCTATAATATTAAGAAATCTCGTTTGAGTGAGAGTTTGAAGCAACTCACATTGCTAATGAAGTCTCATCTTGCTGAAGCCTTTAACTTAGATATAAAAATGCCTTCATTTGCGGATTAGAGAAGAAATTTTAATGTCTTAATGGTGTGGGCCCACTTTGAAGACTTGATATCACTAAACTCAAAAATTTGTGCCACCTTAAAATGTAACTTGAGAGACATAAACTTGGAATTGTGAGCTGCCATGTTGGGGCCTTTTAGGCCTTATCCAAAATTTTAATTATTCACTATTTTTTAATTAACTAATTAATCTCCCATTAACTAATAATTAATATATTACCCACATAATTAAGAGTTATCTCAAATTACTTAAAATATTACTCACTTTTAACACACTTTATGTAACCTACTATCATGGTTATAGGGTACTAGGGGTGTTCATGGTTCGGTTTGGGTCAATTTTTCCCTAAAAAGAAACCAAACCAAGTAAGTCAGTTTTTCATATATTAGAACCAAACCAAACCAATTAAGTCAATTTTTTATCGATTCAATTTTTTGGTTATTTTTCAAATTTTTTCTTAAATATGAGACATACATTACCAAACGCATATTCAGGTAACTACATTTTCAACGTAACACTATCAAATCAATTGCTCTTTGAGAAATCTATCATTTACCAAGATATATTTATGATAATTCAATCAAATATTTATGAATAATTTAAGTACTCATTTAAAAATCGTTTATTTTTAACATGAAATAAATCTTGTACTTAGCAAAATAAAACCTTCAATCAAATTAGAATGTAACGGCGAATAATTAGATGATTATAATAGCAAATAACTAGACTAAAAATACAAATGAGTAATATGTACCATAAAATAAAGCCAGAATCAAACCAATTTTGATCGTTTTTTTAAATTCAAAATCAAAATTAAAAGCATCGGGTTTTTGGTCGGTATGGTTTGGTTTTCGGTTTAGTTCAGTTGTTTGGGTTTTGCCGAACACCCTTATGGGGTATATTGTATGGCACTAGGCCATAAATATTGGGTATTATAGCTTGCACCGTATTTTATCCCAAAATATCATACTTCGACGAAACTCATTTTCTTCGATTCGCTTACCCTCTCACCATCACAACTTTACTTATCACTTGTTCGAAATAGGATAATACTTATAGCCTCAAAATAAATTCATTCCCGAGCTTATGTCGATTAACTTACGATGAAACTTTGATGTACAAAAATGCGAGATATAACATCTCATTTTTTATCTTTCATCGATTTACTTATGGCGTACTTTTTCGTACGGATACATAAGTTATAATATCATTCAACCCATTGGAACATTCGTCCTCGAATGTTTACTGATGCACTTATCATTATAATAACCTATAGTTCTTGCGAATACTCTAGTACTCTCCTCGCCATCTAGGCAACTATTCTTTAAATAAATCCAAAGGCTAGGGCATTCTCCTCTTTAGGCCTCTTTCTAACATTATCACTTGTGGTCGGAATCCTTCCAATATTGTAACGGTTGCTATCTTCTATCATTACGGCTCTGACCTTGTAAGTGCGTCTATGAGACTTTTCTCTCCTTTTTCCTTCGGCTTTTAGTCAATCTCTAGGCCTCACTTTTAAAACATATACAAAGCCTGATAAGATGTCCCTCTGGGCGTCTATGGGTATACTAAAGTTCTTTGCTCGGTACTTTGTTGAACTTAAGAATATTGTCATACCTTATTTCATAGACCTGTTTATCCATCCATATGATTTTACTGCCATAACTCTTACTTTGATTTATTGTTACTAAGGTATGCTACCAAACTCCAAGTTACTCTCGTGGTTATACTATATGCACAAATCTAAGTTCTTTAATGCTTCTTCAATACTGTTCATCTTAAGAATGATAGTCTAATCTCATCTCATACTTTGTAACTTTTATTCATCCATTGTTGTTCGCCTTAATACTGATAACTTGATCTCTTACGTAACACTACTGCTAGGGCTCACATTTCATCGAAAACATCTAAAACTAATCTACCTGGGCAATACCATACTTCCATACTGTATTTCATAGCATCCTAACGTGATTCATCCTATGTGGGTTATTCTAATCCTGTACAACTCATGAAATCCCTTTTTTTCTTTGAATCATTACTCACTTGAAGGTCCAAACAATCATATTTTATTTATTACAATTACACTCTCATTTTACTACCAGGGCAATATTCCATCTCTTCTAAATGCTATTAGTGTTAGACTCCTTTGAGTTCATTCAGGCTATAGTAAGCTTTGTATAAATTAGAGAAACCATCAGCTCTTCTTGTTTTCGTGGGCTTAATCATGAGGACTTATTCATTCTTGTCACCTTCTCACTCGCCCTTTCTTATGCTTACTCCTGTCGCTTTACCATACTTTAGCTTGCGACATACACATATCTATTTATATTATTCGCCACACTCCTTCAACTTGCTTGCACCATAGATTTTCTTATGTTATTATGGAACATCAAATGAGACATCACATAAGCTAACTCTGGATCATTGATCGAATAATTCCTTTTCTTTCCTTCCCAGCTTTCTTTAAACGTAAGCTATTACTTTTCCTGGTGTTTTTGCCTCCTTAGTGCGTGCCTACTTAGCTTATCTTAGTTCCCATGTATGCCGAAAGTTTCGTGCAACTCATGTGATCTTGAATATTACTTTTGATTTTTACTTCTCGTTTATTAGCCACGGTAGGTGCCACTTTCTGTTAGAGTACATATAATTTTGTAGTGAGACTGTTTTTACATGACAATTTCTCCTTCAAGCTATCATGTTTAGGTTAAAGCCTTCTTCCTTATTTTCTCAGCTAGTCATTCAGTGTAGTACTTAGGGAGAACCATCTGACTGTTGTAAAGCTGTGAGCTTATTATATCGTATTCTTGATAGAATTTTTGTTATTTGTAATCACCTATAATTATCCTTAGTTACTTATCTCCACACTCATGTGCTCGTACGGTTGCTTTTGAACTGAAGTTTTGACTGTCTTCCCAGTAGGACTCTCTTTTATTTCTATAACACTCATACGGTACCTTTAACTTCCTCAACTCCTATCTGAATATATCTCAAGAATTACAATGTCATAACTGCAAGACTTAATTTACTATATTGGGTTTTGCTATATTTATCTTGCACGATCTCCTGATTTGTTTGAACCTCTTATCTAGCCATAACTAGGCTCTTCCTGAATCAACTACTAACTACTCGTTGGCCCACTCTCATATCAGTATTCTTCGTAATATTTCTTGGGTTATTTCATTTGTCTTAACTTATCTCTCGCACTAGCTCCTTATTTATCCATAACATCCTGGGCAGGAACCCTTATTCATTTCTTTGATATCGTGCTTGCATAATATTCTGGAATTGTGGACTATCTGTAGGATTAAGATAAGAGCAATTTCCTTCCATTCTCATTTTTATCGCATTCTTTCTTTACTATTCCATAGTTATTAGAACCACTGAATTCTGACTTAATGTCACATCACTTCATATCTCCCTTTAGGGGTATTAAGATTTAGTGCTATGATGATCTATATATAGATGTTTTACCTCTTCATCTTTGGCAAATATTCACATCATCGATGACCCGTACTTCCCTCGCGATAATCCTTCCGTATCAAGGATAACAAATTCCTTACCTGCGAGGGTGACACTTAGTATAACTGGAACATACAGTCCCTTAAGCTTAACTTTGCTTAGGTTGCTTGCTTTAGGGAAGTGTCTTCCTGAATGACCATTCTCCAAATTTCTCACGAATCTTCTTCTGTTGTCCATTCTATTATAGCCGAAACGGAACATGAAATTCTCATGATGTCGACCATTAAGAAATCACTCATTCCCTATTTTACGTTTAGTTTATCTTGTTTACTAGCCCATACTTATTTCTATTATTCTGAGATCTAAATTTTCCTTCTTGTATTCGCATCTCGAAATGAGGATATGACTTTATGGCCTATACTTTGTTGTCTCAAGGCCTGTCACCTCTCGTCTTTTCTTTCACTTGACTATAGACTCTGTAATATTGTCATCTTTTTTATCTACCATTGTCATTCATGTATCACACCTTACTCATAATGCTTTATTAACTCTTTTCTTATTTCCCACTAACATTTATGTCTATCACTATATTCTTGATAACCCAAACAAGATATTCTTTTGCTTTTAGCTACCCTTTCTCCATCTACTGGCTATTCGGGTTGCCTAACATTCTTTCTCTACTAGGGACGAGAGCCACACTAAGGTAATATTTATCCTTTCAAGGCTTATAGTGCCTATCTTTGTAGTACTTACATCTAGTTGTACTACTTAGAGTGCACCCTATAGGTGTCTCGAGGAGATCTATTAGCATATTTGCAATATCCTTCAGAAATGTCAACTAACTCAAACAATCCTTTCACCATTTTGGGTTACTTTAACCTATCCAGATCCTGATATCATGTTTCTCTTAAACTACATCTGTTAGCCTTCATAGGGCATAACTGAGATGGGCGTGGGCAATTTTATATACCTCTGTTACTGTTGAACATAACTCCAAAGGCTTATATTCCTCTGCCTAAATTGTAAATACTAATAATCTTCATTAGCTGGGTACCTTGTACCCTTTTTTCACCTTGCTTCTTTTACTTCTTGAAACTTATTTTATATACCTCCTGAATCTCTTATTGTTTTTCACCATATGGGTAGATATTCTTACCTTAAGGATCTTTATCAAGAAGCTTAACACATGTTCCATCGAAAACTTCATATTTATTCATCATAAGCATTATGCAAAATCGAGTACCTCTAACTCAACTCTTCCACAACTATATCTCTTATCAACTGTCTTTCTAGATGTAGGTATCATTGTATTACAAATAAGATGGTTTAGGAAATTGAGTTTTTACGATTTAGCTCTACCACACGATCTAGAGTAAGAAAAAAGAGTGACAGTCCTAAATGCCTTGTAGCTTCCTACTTATACATGTGGTGCACACATCCATAAATAAGACTCTACTAGACACGACTTGTAGACTTCCTAAGACAGAACTACTCTGATACTAATTTTTTCACGACCCAAACCGATGGGCCACGACGGGCACCTGGTGCCTTACTCAATCGAGTATTAATGTTACATATCTTTTTTTATCGTACTACTATTGGCAAATGGGCCAAAGGGGGGCCGTCATGGGCTAACCAGAATAAACATAAGAGAATACTCAATATAGGACAACCAACCTGATATAAAAACTTATACATGTGACATACGAGCCAATAAGGACGAAATAATTACTCATACACTGAACATAGGCCGATAATGGCATACTATCATTCATATATATGACATATATCTACAAACCTCTAAGAGTATATCAATACCATAAAAGTCGGGACAGGGCCCCACCGTACTAATCAATACACGTCGAAATTATACTGACCAAATAAGAAACTTCGGAGCAAATGGAGTGCACCAACACCTTCCGTTGAGACTCTCGACCTGTCTATCAGGACCTGCAGGCATGAAACGCAACGTCCTTAGGCGAAAAGACGTCAATACAAATAATGTACCGAGTATATAAAGAACGAAAATGAATAAATAATAAACATGAGAAAAATATGGAGTAAAAGACTTGACATGTAAATCTAAATAACTCTGTGAATCATTTAATATTTAAAATGTCATGTATATGAATATAAATATCATACCATGCATAGGTATAGGTATACTCAATATCATCATGCCTTTGAGGGTATTCTATCATATCATCTCGGCCATTATAGGCAAAATCATCAATGTATACCAGTTGATCGGATTATGGTGCGTATATAATGCCATAACCTTTTCCTATATCCCATATACATATATAATATACATATATATGCGTATATAATGCCATTTGGTCATGGGTCAATTTACATGTATAAATGATACAATGCATGAGAAGTATGTCAATAAAATCTCTAGGAATGTCATAAGACTACTATGTCATTTGATTAATATCATGAAATAAACTTTATCAACTTATGTATTTCTAAGATCCATGAATAGATGATAGAACAATATGACACATGGGGAATCAAGAACATAGGCATATGTAGTACTTTTATGAATAAAGTCAATTATGGAAGTTGTCCATTTGCTTGTTTCATTTGTATCGTATGGATCATGCCAAAAAGAAAGAAAGGATAACCTTAACATAGCAGAAGTGGTTCTCTTGATAATTCCTCTAATACATGATAATCAACAAAACACGTGATGACGAAATCGTAATAGGAAAAATTCCGTATGATATTCTTGAAAAAGATTACATTGTACTTTCTTACAAATCCAAATCCCACGTTGCTTTAATATTAAGAAATCTCATTTGAGTGAGACATTAAAGCAACTCACGCTGCTAATGAAGTCTCATCTTGCTGAATCCTTTAACTTTGATGTAAAAATGTCTTCATTTGTGAATAAGATATGAAATTTAATGCCTTAGTGGTGTGGGACCCACTTTAAAGACTTGGTATCACTAAACTCACAAAATTATGCCATCTTGAAATGTGACTTAAGAGTCACAAACTTGGAATTGTGGGCTGCCACGCTGGGACCTTTTAGGCCTTATCCAAAATTTTAATTATTCACTAATTCCTTAGCTAACTAATTAATCTCCTATTAACCAATAACAAATTAAATATTCATATAATTAAAAATTGTCTCGAATTACTTAAAATACTATTTATTTTTAATACACTTATGTACCATATTATCGTGATTATGTGATACAATGTATGATATTAGTCTATAAATATCGGGTACTATAGTCCGGATCATATTTTATCCTAATATGTCAAACTTCGACGTAACTCATTTTCTTCGATTCATTTACTCTCTCACCTTCATGAATTTACTTATCACTTGTTTGAAATATCATAATATTTATAGTCTCAAAATAATTTTATTCCCGAGCTTATGTCGATTAACTACAAAACTTTAGCGTACGAAATGTGGGATGTAATCTCATTTTCGAGCTTTCATTAATTTACACGTACGAAAAATATGGGGTGTAACACCTTCAGAATTCTAAAAGCTCAATCCGTAGACATGGCCAAATCTGTTCGCCTACTCCCTTTTCGCTTCAGATCTTTTCTATTTGCTTTAGAAGGTTCACCATCACCATCAAAATAAATGCTATGCCGATTTCCTTGATGGAAAAGGGAGAGATTTGATGGAAAGAGTCGTGCTGATAGAGAGAAGGAAGAGTGTGAGAAAGAACATAACTAATGTATTTCACGCCTTAATGATAAGGAATAAAATAAATATTTATTTTGCTATAAAATAAAAAAGGTAGTTATAAGCAACAATATTTTAAAATTATTTTAATTAATAATAAATAGAATATAATAGTTTGCTATAGAGGTAAATTTTTTTTTAATTTTTTTTAACAATGCACCTAAGACATCACAAATGAGACAGTAGAGCTAATTGCCCAACATTACGTAAATGGACCATATCCAACGGAGCAGGCCCAGGTAACTTGATCCGTTTGCTCAAGCAGCAACTCGGACCAGCAATCCACGACACATTTCTCGCAAAAACCCTAAAATGGAACCACCCTATATATTTGCACTTGCGACTTTAGGGTTTCTCTTCACTGCCATATCGTTTCATCACTATCCTCTTCTTCTCCGCCTTCACAGCGAAACCGAGAGCAGCCACTCTCCCATTACCTGCCCGATAAAATGGCACAAGAATCACTAGTCCTCCGCGGAACAATGAAAGCCCACACCGATTGGGTTACAGCCATCGCCACCCCAATTGACAACTCCGACATGATCGTTACTTCCTCCAGGGACAAGTCCCTAATCGTCTGGTCTCTAACAAAGGACGGCCCACAATACGGTGTCCCCCGCCGCCGTCTCACTGGTCACGGCCACTTCGTCCAGGATGTCGTACTTTCCTCCGACGGCATGTTTGCTCTCTCTGGTTCCTGGGACGGTGAGCTTCGTCTTTGGGATCTTCAAGCTGGGACCACCGCTCGCCGTTTCGTCGGTCATACTAAGGATGTTCTGTCCGTTGCATTCTCCGTCGACAACCGTCAGATCGTTTCCGCTTCCCGTGACAAATCCATCAAGCTGTGGAACACTCTCGGTGAATGCAAATTCACCATTCAGGAGGGAGACTCACATTCCGATTGGGTTTCGTGCGTTCGTTTCAGCCCGAATACACTTCAGCCCACTATCGTTTCTGGATCCTGGGACCGTACTGTGAAAATCTGGAACCTGACTAACTGTAAGCTGAGGTCCACTCTGGCTGGACACGCCGGCTACGTGAACACCGTGGCAGTCTCTCCTGATGGTTCATTGTGTGCTAGTGGAGGCAAAGATGGTACTATTTTACTTTGGGATTTGGCCGAGGGGAAGAAGCTCTACTCGCTTGATGCTGGCTCTATCATTCACGCGCTCTGCTTTAGTCCTAACAGGTACTGGCTGTGCGCAGCTACTGAAACTAGCATTAAGATTTGGGATTTGGAGAGCAAGAGCATTGTTGTGGATCTTAAAGTTGATCTCAAGCAAGAGAGTGAGATGGCTACTGAAGGAACTACTGGCTCTGCCTGCAAAAATAAGGTCAACTTTTACATTCTTTTTATTACAAACTCCATTTCAATTTAGATGTCAGTTGAAACTTTTGAAACTTGTGGTCTTAAAAGCTGTAAAAGCTTTGTGGTTATAAAAGCTGTAAAATGGATAAAAATTAATAGGCTAAGTTGAATTATTTCTAAATTTTGAAATGTGTTATTTATTTTGTAACATACTAAAAGGGAAATTTGTATATAGTTGTGTTTTTTTGAATGATTTTAGCCTTGGAATATATATCATTTTGATGCCTACTAATATATACACAGACATTAATTGATTCTCAATTACTCAAATTAGCTGGGCTAAGGCAACATTTATACATAAAACATCTAAAATTAGGCCACGGTATTGATAAAGCAGTATTTCTTAAATAAGATAGAGTACTTTTTAACTTTTGATGATTAGTTCAATGCTTCATTTTGAGACTGAAATTTTGTCCAGAAGCTGCCATGGCAGTGAGCTTGTTGTTCTGTACTGGTTTACTTTTGATCAGGAAATGTACATCTTTGAAAACCCTATCCGCTTTGTCTGCTGTTTTAAAAATTTGGTTATCCTTTTAGGCTTTAAACTTTTATATCTCTGCAATTTGTCATTTTCTTGTTTTTTTACAAGTTAATATATTTCATAGAAGGCATCAAGAAGATGCATAATTCAGAATTTACTGAGCAAAGTAATAGAGAAAAAAGAGACAATGTTAGCTCTATTACAAAAGGTCTAATGTAAAGTTGAGGAGCTAACCATGTCCAAAAAAGATTCAGGGGAATTGATTTTAATGTATGTCATTTGCTTGGTTTTGTTAAGTGTTAATTTATTATTTAATCCAACGATTATTGTCCCTTTAGCTGAGGTTTTATTGGAAATAGCTCTTAGTTTGCGTACAAACAACCCTCCCCAAACCCCATTTGTGGAAACTCACAAGGTTTGTTGTTTTTGTAATCCACTTCTTATTTTCAGTTGTTTTGTTATATTGATAAAGCAATTGCATGTTTGCTACATAAGACTTTTTGTAGTACTTAAATAATTGTACAAACTTTGTAATACTTGCAGTTACAGACTTTGTAATGATATTGTGATGAGATATTCTGTTATCAATTGAATTGTCTGATATTGTTGAGTTTCATTTGGCAGATCATGTACTGCACCTGTTTGAGCTGGAGTGCTGATGGAAGCACGCTTTTCAGCGGATATACAGACGGTTTGATTAGGGTTTGGGGTATTGGACGTTATTAGGAATTGCATTATTCGGCCAATGTCATTTAAAGACATTTAGATTTCTTTTGAAATGTTTGAAGAAGGATATGTGGATTCTCTTTGTTTCTCATGGTTTTGAGAGTTTTGCTGTTCCAATTTTGGGATTTTATTTGGCATTTTGTTACAAGCATCATGTTGCTATAAATCCAAGTTGCTTTGCATGGTCACTTAAGTACTTACTATTTAGTATGTTGTTCCTCTCTTTCTACTTCTTTTGATCATAGTTTCATTTGTTTGGTGGTACACATGGATGAGAAGCCTGCAACTCAGCTTTCTACCATTTATTTCATGGTCCTATGTATTCCTACATTTGTTTTTGGGATACATTTTATGAAATGAACTGTACTCTCTTTTCTTCCTCATAGGATACAACATCAGGTGGTGTTGCTTAATCACCATGTCTTTTAGGCTAACAACATATTTAGGTCATTGTAAATTAGGACCTTCATGCTTTATTATGCACATGAGATGCATCTAGTAATGTAAAAAATTACTGGATATTAATCCCAAATTCAAATACCGTTTGTTCCATATTATCTTTTGTAACTTGTTACCAAGTACCAGTTGACGCTATTGAACAATGATATCCTGTATATCAAGAAAGCAGTGTCAATTGGACTTTGGTAGAACTTGGAAGTTGGAAATGTTAATAGATTTTATCCATTGAATTTTATTTGGTAGGAATAAATGTGATCTTCTGGAAGGTGAATTTATTTGATTGGTACTGTTTTTATCCCTACTATTTTAAGCCTGTTTGGATTAGCTAATAAATTGAAGTGATTAAAAAGTGCTGAGAAGTTTTTCTTTTGTTAAAATGACTAAAATGCCCTAGATTTTTTTTTAAAAAAATTATAAATTATAATTTTTTTTTGTAAAAAAAAGATTTAATAAAGCGTGGGGTCCTCCAGCTTATGATTTATAGAAAAGCTAAAAGGTGGCTATAAGCTTATAAGCATAGTCAAACAAACACCCTCTTGGTCTGCGATTGTTTTCTAAAATATACTGATTTCCAGCACAACCTACGAATTAAGCAAATTGATCAGCGAGATCAAATTAACACATTATAAGTCATTCGATGTTTTTAATCCGAATGGACAAAAAAAATCATAAATATTGACCAGAAACCATTGTTATGGAGCTGATTATGGCCGATGTTGTTGTTATGCTTTGACCAAAAACCCATTAATTATACTGAATTGATGATTACTCAATCAATCCTTGTATATTTAACTTTCATTCTTTATTCATATTCTCACTAAAAAATCTGAATTATCAACTATACAAACGAACTCAAAAATATTTCGAATAATTATAGTTCCAGAATGAATCTTGTGCTGATGAATACTAAAATTCGGATTAAATTGATCAATTGAGTAAAAGAGCAAAGGATTTGAAATTTTGAAGAATTGAGCTGCATCTCTTATTGAAGTACTATTTAGAACATTGTTGGAAAGATGGTAGTTGAAGCAAGAGTTAAAACTCTATTGAATAAAGCTTTGAAACTTAGCACGTAAATTGGGTTTTCAAAAATGTGAACTGTTTTTTTTGGTAATTAAAGTTTTTGTTAATTACCAACGTATTAGCTTATACTCAACTGACTATCTACCCTAATTCATCAAGTAACTACATATAACCAAACCTATCTCCTCATGATACTAAAGCTTGAAATGCTGCAACTATTTTCTAATTCTAGGGGTACCTCTAACATTACAAATGTACACTATCTCCCTCATTAAAACTGCACAGTTACGAAAAAAAATGTGAAACATTTCTTGTGGGCGTTATGGAGAATCTTTTAGGAGCTTAAATCTCACATTATAACAAATTTGGTTAAGATTCAAAAAAGTTCGGTTGTAAATTTTGAGCAAAAGTTAATAAAGATGAAAACACTGCAGGTTGTTTTTCGGATTTTTGCATTCTCTCTCTTTTTGCCTTCGGGCCTTCGGGTAATGGGTCAGATTATGGGTAGGTGAGTTTTGAACCGGGTAAATCAAATTTGGATTGAGTCTTTTAATAAGGAGTTGCCACGTGACTCTTTTTTAAAAATAAAAACAAAGTTGATACATACTCCATAGTATAATGGTCGGGTCTAAAATGATCAAACAGCAAAATGTTTGGTAAGTTTAGATAATTTTTGATACAGAGAAGTATATTTTTCCGATTTAAAAAAGATGGGTTAAATTAAATTAAATTGTTAAAATAAACACACACATCTACTTTTGGCAATATTGAACCAAACGAGGTATCGAAGTGGGAAGTAGGCTTCACTTCTCCAACGCCATTCTTGGACTCAACCTCCCACAAAGTAGCAGCAAACAGTAGATTAAAATTCCGGCCAACAATCAAGGCTGGTGAAACAAAAAACAGGATTAGCCTGAGCTACTAGTACTTCGATTGGATGTGGTTCGTTAATTCTATCCTTTCCTTTCTGTAATTTCATATGAATATCATTTATGATAATGTAAAAAAAGTTGGGTATGTTATTATCCATTCAGTGATACTCAAGTTTATGTTTTGTCTTTTGCTTTGTGGCAGTTCAAGATTCCTTTTTTTTTTCTTTCTTTTTGCCCTATTTAACTGATGCTTTTTAAGAAATATATATGTTGTTATTGCAAATTGGGTTTTCACAGAGTGGTGTAGAAGTAGCTGAGAATCTTAAGGGTTAGGCAGTTGATTGGAAGAGACAACTATTGTAGTGGTGTATCAAGATTTTGTTTTTGACCCTGGTTTTATTGAAATAGGGATTTTTGGAGAAGGCATAAGAGGAAGGTATATCTTACACTTGGAGTTGTTGGAAGTGGGTACCTTTTGTACAAGCTGTATGATGGACACAGGCGACGTCTCTCTGATCTTGAGAGGGAACTCGCGGATGAAAGAAGAAATGAGGGACTCATTAGATCTCAGTTAAGATTTCCTCTTTTTAATCGTTTATTTTTTCCTGAAAAGGAAGGTACACTGTCTCCTTTTCATTTTGTTTGGTGTACTATGTAGTCTTTGAGCTATGTTATGCTCAGAGTTAATTTGTCTCCTCCATAGGGTTAAGGCACATTTTGAGAACATTCAAGGAATAGCTGATTCAACAACTCTGCCTCATGTAATGCGGAATTTAAGTAGTCGAATAGAAGAAGAATTGGACCTTGCTCTCTTGACGGAGAGGTTGATGAAAGGAAAAGACCAGCCAAATACTCTAACAGCTGCAGAGAAGCTCGAGCTGTGGGAGAGACTCAAAATTTTAAGTATGGACATGTGCACACCTATAGTTTGTGTTGAATTTTATGTACAATAGCTGGCTTATAATGTTGAATTGTGGGCTCTTCCAGCGTTTACCAGAATTGTGTTGTCACTTTGGGCGACCACAGTGCTAAGCTTGTATATTAGAGTTCAAGTCAACATATTAGGAAGACATCTTTATATCGATACTGCACGTGGCCTTGGAACCTCTTGTCAACTTGTAAGAACTGCTTCTTTTTCCTTGTCCATGACTATGATTCTATCTTGCAATTATGTTTATATTGATTGTTGTATCTACAATGTCTTAAAAAGTCTTGCCTTCTGATGGTTATGATTTTCCACAGCTATGTGGTCGTGGATTGCATACTGCATCTGTGGGGCAATGAATATGTCAGCAGTTTGATAAGATGAAATAATTGTCCATATTTTATAAATTGAAAATTTGGAGCTGCTATAATGACTGCATCAGACTCTTGGAAAGATGTTTAAACAGGAACTGGAACTGAGATTGTTAAGAACATTCCTGTCTCCAGGATGTTTGAGACATAGATGTTTGGATATCCATTATTTGTTTGGAGGAGTGTAAATAAGAAAAGTTTGGGTCTTTTAAAATATGTTTCATTAACAGTGATGCAAAAAAAAGTCCTTTCTACCTATTAATGAAAACTAGAGTCTCTTTCTCTTTCTCTCAAAAAGAAGACTCAAAGGCCTCTTTTAATGTTTGGACCCAGTAAGTTAAGTCATGACTGAACGTTAATTGAAAAAACATTTCTAAGCTTGGCTAGGCTCGTTAGCCTGCCTTGCTCAGCATCTAAAAGATTGAGCTCAGCTAAAGTATTCTTTGCAGCTGGTTTGAACTTGAGAAAAGTAGAGCCTGAGCTACTCACGAGGGCTTTGTATCATGCACCTGTGTATGAACAAATTGAGGAACTGGAGCATCTGGCATTAAAACAATGATATTGGAACAAACTGAAGCAAATACGGAATAGGAATCGGAACTAAGGAGACTAAGATTTGGAGTTGATTTTCACAACAAATGATAGCTGGAATATTGTGAGTCTATACATGGGAAGGAACTTGCAGAGTGTCTGTAATGAGATGGAATTTTGGTCTTTGTTGTGTAGTTGGCATGGTTAGAACTTATCGAGTCTTCTAGCATCGTATTGAGTTTTTTGTTTCTGGTACTCAACGTGTGTAGTCTCGGTTGCATTTTCTGGGTGCTCTTGACAAATCACGTTTCTCTAGAAAACTTCATTACTCAGCTTATCATTTATTCAGATAAAGGAAGTATATGAAAACATTTCAACATCTAAAATTGTTAGTTTATCAATCAAAAAGAGGGGCTAATTCCCACAACCATTGTTCCTCTGTTTTGGTGTAGGGTACTCAAACGAAAATATAAGAATCGGATTCTATAAGTTGTAGAAAATCAAAATGAAAGTTCAACCCTTTATTGTAACTGAAGGGATAATAAGAGTGGCTTGTTTTATGGTATACCCTACTTTGTAGTTGCTTGTTTCTAGTGCATTTTCTTTATTTACTCTATGTTAATGCTGATCCAATTGATGGTAATCTTTTAGCTCTCAGTTTTTCGCTTGTTGAGGTGCAACTGATAGTATTCCCAGTAGTTCTTTTACTTATTGGAAGAGCATTTTCTTTTTGTTATTCTAGGATGAAGCTGATATAATTGACAGAGATGACGAGCAGCAGTTTCTAGCCAGTGCAGACTATCTTACCAATGTTGGCCTTCCTGCCTTGATTTCAAGTTTTGAAATTGCAGCATATGAAGTTCTAAAAGGGTAGGCTCCTTACTTTGTTTTTCACCACTCGGAAGTTCAAATATGCATCTAGAGTTAGTGGGTTGCTCAGTTCTTCCATTTTATTTTCAGTCAGTAGCTAACTAATTTTTTTGCATTCGGTCCTTCAAACTGACTGATGGACTTATTAATTGATGGTTAGATTCTGTAAATTTTTTTTCGCTTTTCCCTCTTATGTCAAAAGACAGAATTTTCTGTCTTCAGTTGCAAAGAAATGCTAATCAGTGTTAATCAATATTATGAAGTTTACACAAAGTTTCAAGGTGTTCAAGACCTACGCCACTGTCCTTGTATTTCAACCTTACCTTTTTTCTTTTCCCATCACTGTGCAACCATACTTTAAGGTTCATCTGTTGCGGATGATTCACTTGACACTAGATGTTATTATGATAATTGATTTCTAATGAGAATAAAATCAAGATGGGCATGATGCAAGAGGTTGGAAAAAGTAGAAGCTCAATATTTTACAGTGGTACACATCTGGGAATAGCTCCTGGAGGGAGATAACGTGGAGGGCATCAAGGTGGAGACATAGATTGGACTCTGCAGCATTAATGTGTAACCATTTTAGTCTGGCAATAATGATAAGATAAGAGAGAAAATAAAACCAGACATTGCAAGGGAGAGAGGAATGATATTGGGGTTTGTGGAAAAAAGGGAAGCGGAAGAGTTAGAACGAAAAATCTCAACTCCTGAACAATGCTTATGAGAGCTTGAAGAATCAAACGCAGGTGTTTAAATGTATAGACTTCCCATCAAACCACAACTCACTTCTTCTGGAATTTAAATGAATGTGCACAGACATGCGCGCATGCTGTTACGCGGCGCCTCCCTGAGATTCTTTGGAAGGGCAACGTAAGGCTAAGCAATCGATGTCAGTACGATTGCTGTCCGCCAATGAGGTCCCCGCCGCATGCTAGACTAGATTGTCAGTGCCGTGCGGGAAAACCAATGTCACGAGCAATTGCGGAAGCTGAGAGAGAATTGAGTTTTGAATGATGATGATGACCTTGTTGATGACTGAATGCTGATTACAAAAGATGCGGTGTCAAGGGGGAGAGACACCAGTACAGAAAATGCTTGCTTGGAAATGTTTGATTTCTTGATCCCCTAATAATACTAAAAAAATAAAAACCAAGATTATATGACTGGCCCTAAGAAAGCTGTAAAAGCATACTGAATGAAAATGAAGTAAAACTAGCCTAGAATTACAATGAAAAAAGACTTAGTTTATTACAATGTAGAAACAAGTCTGATGGCAGCAACTTTGTCTTATGGATCTTGCGCGCACGGTGCTGTGGGCGCGCCCGACACTTGTTGTGTTTGCCTAAGGCTGAGCGCTTGAGCTTGGCATCAGGGCCTGTGCGCGAGGCGCTTCTGGAATAGGCCTGCCGCTGGGCGCCGGCAAGGCATCAGAATCTGTGCGCGCGGCATTGTCAGTGCGCGAGGCGCTGTTGTCATTGGCCAGCCGCTGTCACTGGCGAGATGCATCGGTGGGGCGACAGAGGCGCATGAGCGCTTGTCACTTGGCGCAGCCAAGACCACGGGGCGGACCATGGCGCTAGGCATTAGAGGCTTGCTAGGTCGCCATGGGGCGCAACCAAAGGGTCATGGGGCGTGTATGGAAAGCAACCCATGACAATACACACGCGTACACACAGAGAGAAGGGAGGGGGGGGGGGGAGACTAAATTTTATGATGTGGGAACCACATACTGAATAACAGATCAACAGAAGCATCTGATAAGTGCCAGGTTCCGCTCACTCCTGTATATCTGTATGCAAGCAGTAGATGGGATTACTTGTGTGTTATTCTTCTGTTTTATGTTTCCTATTCTATTTTTTACCATATTCTTTTAGAAGTTAGATGCACCACTTTGTCTTTTCTTTTTAAAGTAGGTGCCTATAAAGGATGTTTAGTTGGAGCCAATAAATATTCACTAGCCATTGAATAGAGTCATTTGAGTTATCAAATTGTGATTATCCTCTTCTGATCTCCTAATCCAATGGCCAATGAAAAGGGACACATCATCCTGTCTGTCTACGGGGTTAAACAAACCTTTATCCTGTGTATAAAGACCCAGGGACAAAGAAGCCGAACCCATGCGATTGTGGGTGATAGAATGGATATAATGAAGGATAATATAGGACCAGTGGGGGTTCACTAAGAAATTGTCTCTAAATCGATGCTCGTGGTACAAACATACATGCTATTTAGAAGGCATGATGTGTTGGAACATTGTCCTCCTGGAGTTAAACATTTTGGTGGATGAAAGGCAGACGATTGACCCTTCTCAAACAATGGGATTGTGACATTGTGTATTGTGTGTAATATACTTCCTTTGTATTTGAAATAGCTATGCCTTGCCAGAATGGGTCTTTTAAGAATTTCTGAACTTCTGGTTTGCAGAAAACAGTTAAAGGATTTCTTCAACACCACTTTACTGCATGATACTGTTCTGCGGATATTGGACACTTTCATGAGCTTGGGAAGCCCTCATCACTGGCTGGGCTTTTTGATGCCAGAGCACTTTAAACTATATAACTCTGCAGCAACCTCTAGTAGTGGTAATGCAGAACCTTCTCCTTCATCCAAATTCGAACAACTTATGCTGGAGGCACAGGCCGTTTTGTCAAGGTACTTTTGTTTATTTTTCCTTTGTGTTGCAAGACAAGATTCAGCTTGGTATACCAAGTTCATCACTGAATTGTTATACAAGATCTTAGAATGGTTAAGGCACTAGAGGAATATTTATCCAGAATGTGAAGAAAACAATTATATGAACATTGAGATTTTCTCGATATTATGTGGAAAAGCAAATTTTTGACATGCACATAGCTGAAATACTTCCACATTAGTCAATATTTGGGCAATGTCACAAGTGGATAGGTTTGCTTGTAACATTTGCACCTTTTTGTGCTGCTTTGAGCTCAAGGAAAGGTACTGAATTCTCCGCCCACAACCCAAAAAGAAAAATATAAATAGGAAAAATGGAGCTGTCTGCTGTGTTCCTTCTAAGGATAAGTTTAGACCTTAATGCATCAGATCAAGCAAAATGTCTTCATTCCTTAGCTCTTAACTGATGCCTGCCAGTTTAAAATATTGACAAATTCAATTATTTGTTTCTCATATTAATTCACTTTGGCAAATTTGTTAGTTGATTACTTGTCCTTTTGTTGGGCAGCTCTGAATTTGAGAATATTCTGGATTTGTCACTTAAAACGGCAGTAGATGTGATGATGGAAGACGTGACTGTCCTGTGCGGGGAAACCAATTTAAAATTAGGCATTCCATTAGCTAAACTTCTACCACGACTCGCTCATATGAGTCATATCCTGCTTGAAGAATCCAATCGGAACAGGTATATCCAAGTTGTCCAAGACATGCCAGAAGTAGAAATGTTTTTCACCTTGTTATATGCAAGCACACCGGCTTCATAGTGTAGGAGCATTGTTGTTCTTTTATTTTAACTTCAGCCCAAGTGTGGATGTAATAGATTACATTAGCTCTTTGTTAGTTTCTGTAAGGGTTAAAATCTGAAAAGAAAAATAAGGAAGCTGAAGATTTTCTAGTGAAATTTCATTCTTTCTAAGTACCTTCCGTATGCTGCTTAGTATTAATTTCTTATGCAACCTGATTATTACATCAGGTGAATTAATGGCTTAGACCAGCTTCCCCCTCTAGCTTTGTTGTCCTTTTTTCTTATGTATGTATTGACTTGAGCTTTTCTTATCATGCTTGTGTGCCATTAAAGGGCTACTTGACGATTAGTTGAAAGTTTTAACGTCATTTACTTGTGCATTTTCATGTCTTAAATATTTTTGACTTGACTTTTGTCCAAGGAAAAATCCGCCAACGAAAAAGAAAAAAGAAAGAAGTGTTATAAATAGAACTCTAATTAGAGTGAATGTCTATCTTATAGAAGAGTTCTACTTTGAGGCTAAGTCTTTTCTCTTCCTATAAATAGAGTGGTCTTACCCCATTGTAAATCATCCCCAAAGTATCAATAAGAATACTCCTCTCTCTCTACTTTTCTCTCTATTGTTCTTGTTCTTATATTATTTCATAACACCTCAGCACGAGTCTCTAACCAATTGAAATTTTCGATTGTTTTAACTTTTGTTTGTGTAGTACAGAAGTGAAGCCATTGATGCTACCAACTTGACTGGTAGTTCTCTTCTTTATTTTTCTTGCTAAAGTGCATATATATATATATATATCTTCATTGACCATTCTCTATGAAGATCGGAAAGAAGTGCTTTATTTCTCTGTTTCACTATCTTTACGTCAATACTAATCAACGTCAGCCACAGCATAACGAAATAATATACCATATGCTGAAATTCCTTTTTATGACACACAATAGTTGCACATATTAGTCCAAACAGTGCCTTTGCTGGTTTAGATGTCTAACAATTTCCATGGTACTGTATACTTTTATTTAATTGTGTAGACAACCTTATTGCATCTTTGTTGACAGATAAGGTAATTGGTCAAAGAGATATCCTCCTTTGCATCCATCTATAATGAGATAGAGCTCTTAATTCTTTCGTTATTCATTAACTCCTTTATTCTACTTGCACTGTTGTTGTAATTATGAATATGGCTTCTCCTCCTAATTTTATTTTAATTATGTCTGACATTATGAAAAGAAAGTTTTGTTGCCCTTGAAATTTCGGGCAAGAACTATATGACATGGGTGTTGGATGCTGAAATCCATTTGGATGTAATGGGTCCTGGAGACGCCATTAAAGACAGAAATAATGCATCCACCCAAAACTATGCTAAGGCCTTGTTTTTCTTGCGCCATCACCTTGATGAAGGTTTGAAAATTGAATATTTCACAGTCAAAGATCCACTTATCTTGTGGAATGGCTTAAAGGAGAGATATGACAACCTGAAGTTGGTCACTCTGCCACAAGCACGATATAATTGGGCTCATCTGAGGCTCCAAGACTTTAAGTCTGTTTCTGAATATAATTCTGTAATGTTCAACATTGTCAAAAATTAAGTCTTTAGACATCTTAATATTATATAACATGATTATCACTGTTAGTCTTGATATATTCTATACATAAATATCTAGCTTATATTTTCACTGGGTTACTATATCATACAGAATAACCGAACACATGTATCTGTCATTGTATTGAATACAATAACCATGCCTAATTAAAGCGTTGTTAAGAAATTGTCATTGAGTAAAAATAAATTATATATGTATCAGTGATGTTATCACAAGCAAACGAGTAGTATAGTACCATATTCGCTACAGTTGTATCTAATTATTAAGAATTTTGGTTGAGATTGTTTTATCTCAAAATACTCTGATTAGTTGCTCTGAGATGTAAATATCACTCAGTATATTTGCAATATATTAAATGTACAACCACTTTTTAGACCAGATAATGATATCCTATCTATTTACTTACACCACTCCGCATTGTTGTATGTGCGTCAGTTATGTTAACAACAACTACAACTCTCAAATTTAATTTGCATTTTAGTTGGATCAAAATTCAATTGTAAAAATATTTGTTTAATTGATTCATGTACCACACATACGATATTCAAAGAGAAGAAATATTACTCTCATTTAAGTATGTGTAAGGCAAATGTTACTACAATTTCTGGTAGTAGTAAATTGATTGAAGGCTCCGGAAGAGCAACTATAACTCTGCCTAAAGGAACAATATTTATCATAGAGAATGCATTGTTCTCCTCCAAGTCTAAGAGGAACTTGTTGAGTTTTTAAGATATCATTCAAAATGGATATCATGTTGAGACAATAGATGAGAATAACCTTGAATACCTCATTTACTCATGAAAACGAGGCTGCCCACTTCGGTATGGGGTCACGCCATTTTGCATGCAGTAATGCTAGTTCGTCTCAGACCGACGAATTATCATAAATATTCCCCATTGCAATTAGTTTTGGGTCATGAACCTAATATATCCCATTTAAGAATCTTTGGATACGCAGTATATATGCCTGTAGCACCGACATACCGCACCAAAATGGGTCTGCAAAGAAGGTTAGGAATATATGTTGGGTTTGAATCGCCCTCCATTATCCGCTACCTCGAAACATTGGCAGGGGATTTGTTCACTGCATGATTTGCAGACTGTCAATTCGATGAGACACTTTTCCCAAAATTAGGGGGAGAAGTTGGTGAAACCAAACAGGAAATTTTGTGGAAAAATGCATCATTATCTCATCTTGATCCACATACCTCTATTTGTGAAAAAGAGGTGCAAAATATTATCCATTTGCAAAGAATAGCAAATCGAATGCCAGACGCATTTACAGATTTGAAAAGGATAATAAAATCACATATCCCCGCAGTGAATGTGACAACATATGATTCACGAATACATATTCATTATTGGAAGAATATGAACATGAAATTGGTATTGAATATACCACACTCACCCCTAGAAGGAGGTTTGAGATGATATATGAAAATAATGTCATTATTATGGCATGAATGATCGTTGGTCACGTACCTATTGTACGCCAAAATATTTTGGAAATATGACTATTAAAGGACAACGATAATGCAAGAAACATATCTTGCATATAATTTTGACCATGACCATAATGGTATAACTTTCTCTTTAAAAGAGATATTCACCACATGGATGTTGATGAATTTGTGGTAGTACAAAATTAATTGAGAGCTCTAGAAGAGCCAATTATTACTATGTTGGAGAAACACAATTGATTACCAATAAGGTATTGTGTTGTAGTAAGTCTCAAAGAAACTTATTCAGTTTCCAAAGTATATGCGAAAGCGATTGATTATATTGAGATTATAAATAAAGGAAAGATTTGATATCTTCTATTACTACAACTTGTAGCGGGTTAATCTGTATGTGAAAAACTACCCGCTTTATTCTCCAGTTTGTACTACACAAGAATACCACAATAAAGTGGACGTTTATTGATATAAAAACCCATATCATAATAAACTTGAAGTTTATTGATAATTGCACATGTCATGGTATAAATTTGAAGATTATCGATATTGTTAATTTATTCAGTTGGCATTCGGGTTAGCCATATCATTTTAAGTATGATGTGCAGTAATAGAGAATTCACATGGGTAAATATTAAAGAACTAGAAAGTTCTTTACGAATTCTCTTGTATTACTTGTTCTCATTAATTAATTGACCAACTAAAGAGTTCGGGTTGAATCCCATAAATTCTGGAAATATCAAAGGTGAATATGGGCCCATTCACCTGCCATCTACACCACATATGATGCATCTATGATATGGTTACATGTGCGATTGTTATTAACCCGCAGCCTGGCCGGTGCTTGCGAGGTAAATTGCTCAGTAATATAACTTCGAGCATAATTTCCAGATTTTCTATTCAAGATAGTTCATCTTGATAAGTTGGTTTATATCATAGTTGGTTTAGCAAGATAATTATTGAGTGCCTCCACTTAATAGCTAAACTGTTTCTTATGAGAACAAAGTTATATATATCAGTTTGATATATGTTGTATACAAGAGTATATTATATTCTCCCCTCACAAGTGGTTCAGGGTCAGGAACCAAATAATTTCATCTTATTATTATTGATGTGCGGTGTATATTTTCATTAACACCATAATGCACAAAGATGGACTCTCAAAGTTGAGGAAACAAGTTAGCTTTTCTAACATGAGGGGGAGACATGATAAACACTTGAGAAAAGGTTACATGGGATGAATTATCATGTGTATATATAGATCCTCGAATATCATAATATGAACCTGAAGTTCATAAAAGGATAATTCAATTGCAACATATTGCAAAGCATGCTATACGCATTTGCTGACCCAAAGAAAGTAACTATATTCTCACTGCAAATGCTCATATTAAGTCCTAGAAGGACAAAGTTTTTGATATGCTTGAAGCGTATAGACAAATCGGTTTCAAAATAACTTCTTAATAAAGAAGATGAGCAAATGATCAAAGTGATCATAATGGGGAGGCAAGTGATCTAGAAGATCACATGACATAACACTTCATAAAATCTCATGAGAGATTCAGGTACCTGAATGTATGAATGAAGAGATCTCCATGTTATGTCTTTATGAAAATTTACTGGAACCGATATAAAATGTTCGTCGACGACATCTATGATAGCGCAATATATCGATGAGGATCTTATGTTTGTTGAATACAAACAAAATATTGGCTAAATGGAAGAGATACAATTCAAGAAGAATTGATTCCATATGAAAGACATGTAGTTTTGGACATGTAGTTCAAATACTTGAAAGTATAAAGTCAATGGTATGTGCAATCAGTTTTCGATATCTTATTTGTCTAGCATGACATGGAAAACTTGATATGCATCTAAAGTCTATTATATGGCTTATATGACTTAACTTGAAAGATTTAAGTTGCTTGAAGCATATGCAATTCTTGGTCCCGAAATACCACATCCTAAGTGCAACTTGTGTACATATGTATCTTGCTATAACTATAAGCATGATGGCATCGAGAATACCTCTATGGAGATATTGAAGAGTCATTCCACGACATTATATGAAGATGTTCATATCTATCAAGAATGATAATTTCAAGGTGCGGAATATTTATTCAAGTCAATATGGTTGATTTATTTATCAAATCTCTACCAAAGATCGTTTTGAAGATGGTGCACAAGATTGGAATGCAAATGCTCAAGGATGTGAATTGATGCTCTTTTCAGGGGGAGTTAATGCGCGTTGCACTCTTTTTCCCTTACAAGGTTTTGTCCCACTGGGTTTTTCTTGCAAGGTTTTTAACGAGGCAACCAATAGGCGCATATTCAAACATGTGTACTCTTTTTCCTTTTCTTTAATTTTTCCCATTGGGTTTTGTTTTAGTTAAGGTTTTAACGAGGCACATTATTGAATAGACATTCAAGGGGGAGTGTTATAAATAGAACTCTAATTAGAGTGAATGTCTATCTTATAGAAGAGTTCTACTTTGAGGCTAAGTCTTTTCTCTTCCTATAAATAGAGTGGTCTTACCCCATTGTAAATCATCCCCAAAGTATCAATAAGAATACTCCTCTCTCTCTACTTTTCTCTCTATTGTTCTTGTTCTTATATTATTTCATAACAAGAAGGAAGTTTTACCTCCTAAAGCAAAACTTTACACCCTATTTATTATAAATAAAATCTTTTTAAATTATTATTTCTTATATCTACCTTTTAGATTTTATATGAAAATATGTATTTATGGTCACTTTTTACCTATTAAGCAATTAAATACGTTGTCTAATATTTTTTCTTTTTCATTCTTTCAGTTTATTCTTTCCCAAAGTCACGGCATGGTATCTTATTTCTGTCTTCACGATCTCTCTCCTCTCTCTAGGCGACATGGAGACCTTCCAGCTGCCATGGTTGTTTTCAATATATTTTTGCTCCAAATTTCTCTCCCCTGCTCTCTCCTTTATCAACGCTATTTTTAGCAAATATACCACTAGGTAGGTTGCCTTGTGGCTAATATATAAATAACATCCCAAAATGGGTCCAAAGTTTACAAGATGTCCAAACCAAAATAGAAGTTGCTTGAAGCTACTAGCTACTAAAACGATAAAAATTTTTAAGTCTAATTAGCTAGCTATCACAATATTGTCCGATGAATGCTTTCTTCTCCTGTCAGTGTATGAATTCAACTACTAGTGGCAAATACCAAGCAGAATGCAGTCCATAGGCTAAAATGAATTTCAAACATCTCCACCACATAACTGAAACCAGCATAACCTTCCAATCATTAGTGTTGCTACAATATGATCCCCCTAGGCAATGTACGGACGCTATCCAAGTATAAATCACGTGGTCGATCATCAATATTATCATGTAAAAGAGCTTGGCTACACCTATCTTGAAACTGGCTTTAGGCAGGCTTTGCAAGGCAAAAGCCAGGTTGGGGCTGGCAGCGCCATTATCCCCCTCAATTTTTAATATTTTTTGCTCCAAAAAGTTGTGGTTAATATTAAAGTTTTTGGGTTGAAACCTACAAGGCCAAATTAGTCGTCTTCCCAAGACGGGCTCGCAAGGTCAAGGCTAGTGATTCTTGAAGAAATAAGCAAACCATGGAAACAGAGAACAAGAATAAGCTTTGTTTCGAAGCGTTTCCAGTTACGTTTTACACGGTTGATGTCTTGGTATAAATAACGATACACTGCTGCATTATTTGGACTCCTATTTGCAGTAGTATAACACATAGATCTTTTCCTAAACACACACACCAACTTTGTAAAGCTAGAACCTAGAACCTATACGACTCATTATTCTACACAGAGTTGGACTCTAGTTTGATACACTTACTTTCATCCCCCTCAAGCTGGACGTTGGGATTGACACAACTCCAAGCTTGCTATGAAGAAACTGATACTGTCACTTAGTTAAAACCTTTGTGGAAATGTCAGCTACTTGATGCAAAGACGGAAAATATCAAGTGACCATGGCACCTTGGGCAACCTTCTCTCGAACAAAATGTTAATCTAACTCAACATGCTTTTTTCGAGCATGAAGAATTGGATTGCAAGTTAAATGCAATGCACTGATATTGTAGAGTGTAGATTGGAGGAGAGTCTAAGAAAACTCCAATGTGACGCAAAAGATGGACTATCCATGTGAATTCAGCAGCAAGAGATGCGAGTGCGCGATACTCAGCTTCCGGGCTAGATCTCGCTACTGTGTACTGCTTCTTCGACGCTCAGGAGATACAATTTGAACCCAAGAATACACATAATCCAGTTGTAGATCAACGAGTAAGAGCACATCTGACCTAATCCGCGTCGGAAAAGCCAACAACTTTCAGTGTGGATCTGGATGTAATAGACAGTCCATTATTAATTTTCCCAGCTAGATAACAGAGTATTCTCTTCACTCCTTGCCAATGGATTGTTGTTGGCGCTTGCATGAACTGACTATATTGGGAAAAGTTTACTCTACATATTAGAGATGACATGCCATGACACGTAGATTGGTCAAACGGTCAAAGAAGTAAAGATGTTCAATAGGTACGAGCAGCAAAAAATATGAGCAAGTTAAACAGAAGAGGCACGAGCAGACATACGAGACATTGAATGCTCGTACCCGGTCAAAGCATTTAAAGGTCAAAGATCATGAAGAATCAAAGGAATAAATCTGATAGCAAATAAGAGCCCAGATACAATATTTAATGAGCATTAAATACAAGAAACATTAGAGAATATGTATTTAATGTATATGATTACATAACGTATCTTGTTATGCAGAAATAAAGTCTGTATTCCCCAAAATGATTATAAAAAGGGAAGTCACAAATAATTGTGGAAAAGTTACTATTGAAATATACTTCAAAATTATTTGCTTTCTGATAATATTATTCTCAAGTCTCTTTCTTTATATATTTTTTCGATTATCAGTAACCCGATTCTTCTAAATTCTAGCGGGAATATGATAACCAATTATATCTCAACTTGATTTTCTTTGATATAATAACTATGCCGAACAACAATGACAACACTCAACTCCAGGGAGATTTGCATAGAGATTTACGAGACAATAATGCTTTAGTTGCTTCTCCTCTAGGTTCGCCGCGACAATCTCATGAAGGATCTCACACAGACGGTCAAGTTCAATTTGAGAATGTTGAAACCATGGATGAGGCTTTACAAAAACTTATCGCTACTCAGGTCAACAAGGGTTTACAGGTTTTTATTAGTCAATTACCTGCTGCTACACCCACACCTACTCCAAATCACAATACTTTGGAGAATCCTCGTTCCGGGCTGATTAATTCAGGAAGTGGTGGAACCCCCAGTGAAACACATGAGGGAGGCCCAGGTAATCCAGTTAATTCTAATTTACAAAATCTAGTACTGACATTGCAGAAACATCTCAAGGAGCAAAGTGACCGCATTGAGCAAATACTCGGAGAATCGCCCGTGATCAAAGGTGTTGATATGGATAAGTATTCTCAACAACCCTGGAAGCCAAGTGCATCCCCTCTCCCAATTCCAAAGAAGTTCAAGATGCATGATATTCCCAAGTGTGATGGAACAACATACCCGTGAGATCACGTTATCGCATTTACAACAGTTGTCAAGGGAAATGATTTGACCAAACAGGAAATTGAATCAGTCTTGGTTAAAAAATTCGGTGAAATGCTCACTCGAGGAGTACTAACATGGTATTATCTTTTACCTGAAAATTCCATAAATTCTTTTGCTGAGCTTGCAGATTCATTTATCAAAGAACACTTCGGAGCTCAAAAAGTGGAAAAGATAATGGAAGACATCTTCAAACTCAAGCAAGGAGATTCGGAGTTGCTTAGAGAATTCGTTGACATATTTCAAGGGAAAGGATGACATTGCCACGAGTACGTGACAATTGGACAGCCATAGCCTTCGCTAGTAATTTGAATGAGAAGAGTTCAGAAGCTACGAGACGACTCAAGGAAAGCCTTCGAGAATTCCCAGCAACAACATGGAATGACGTCTACAATAGATACAGTACAAAGATAAGGATTTATGAGGATATTATTTTACGACATAAAAAAGAAGAAAAAATAAGTTCAAGGCGCATGGAAAATGAAAAAAGATCTAGCAAAAATAGGTACGAGCCACATATAGGACCCGCGGGAAGAGACTCACGATCAAAGCAAGATAGTCAAAGGTTCGATCACAAATCAAGGACTAGAGAATCAGGTTTGACTTCAAGATTTGGGAACGATCGGAACACACGCGGGGCACGAGACGATGATAGAAGTTTAAAGGCAAGGTTCAGTGGATACAATTTCAACGTAAGCACCTCTGAACGTAGCTGTTTTAAGAAGCATGAGAGATAAGGTATGATGGCAGAAAGAGATGAAATCAAATCCGAACAAACGAAATCCTGATCATTGGTGTGAATTTCATAACGATCATGGACACAAAACAGCAGATTGCATGTTTTTGCAGGGGGAAGTTGATCATTTGTTGGAACAAGGATATCTGACTGAATTATTCAGTGAGAAAGGAAAACATGCATATTTGAAAACAGACAAGAGCCACCAAAACCACCTTCTCCCAAAAGAACAGTTAATGTTATAAGTAGGGGTGAAGATATCAATGCTGTGTCATATACCGCAGCTAAGAAAAATTTAAAAGTTAAAATTACATACGGCAAGCGGCTGCAGCATGTGTTAGAAGAAGAAAACATCACATTTGATGATGGAGATGCTGAGGGTTTATTAACACCACATAACGACGCACTGGTAATATCTTTACTCGTGCATAATACTAACGTCAAACGATTTCTAATTGATCTAGGTAGTTCTATAAATATTATTTTGATACGAGTGTTGCGTGAGATGTAAGCTGAGTATAAATTAGTTCCGAAAGCACATACTTTGTCTGGATTTGACAACTCTAGTATTTTAACAAAAGGAAAAGAAATCATCACTACATTCGCAACAGGCATTGTCAAAGATACCAAATTTCAAGTCGTATATATGGAAATGGCTTACAACATGATTCTTGGAAGGCCATGGATCCATGATATGGATGTTGTACCATCAACCTTACATCAGATCATTAAATTTTCATCACCATGGGGGATATGTCAAATTAAAGGTGACCAACAAACATCTAGGAGCATCAATTCAGTTGTAGATTCAACTATTCAGGGTGAAGACAAATAGCAATTACAGAATTCAGTTGAGGGTAACATATTGTCAACTTCAACTGAACAAGGAAAAACAGATGTGGATTCAAGACCTGACACCATTCAAGAACCAGAGGAGAACGAGAACATCAAAACAACTCTAGAAGATTTAGAGGATGTGGTTTTATTTACACACTGGCCCGAGAGGAAAGTGTATATAGGAGCCAATCTCAGCCCAGAGGTAATGCATAAGTTAATTGAATTCTTAAAAGTTAACGGAGATTGTTTTGCTTGGTCCCATTCTGACATGAAAGGGATACCACCAGAGATCGTGACTCATAAATTGAATGAAGATCCATCATATCCTCCAATTAAGCAAAAGAAAAGAAAGCAAGGAACTTTCAAGAATAAGGTAATTCAAGAAAAAGTGAAAAATTGCTAAAAATTGGTTCAATTCATGAGGTAAAATATCCTGATTGGTTAGTTAAAACTGTTGTGGTTCCTAAGAAGAATGGTAAGTGGCGAGTCTGTGTAGATTACAAAGATCTTAATAAAGCCTATCCAAAAGATTCTTTTCCTTTACTGCACATAGATCAATTAATTGATGCTACTGCAGGGCATGAGCTATTAAGTTTTTTTAGATACATATTCAGGCTATAATCAAATCAAGATGGATCCATAAGATGAGGAAACATTTCTTTCATAACAGATAGGGGGACTTACTGTTATAAGGTAATGCCCTTTGGTCTTAAGAATGAAGGTACGACGTATCAGAGATTAGTGACCTAAATATTTGAAAAACATTTAGGTAAGACCATGGAGGTATATATAGGTGATATGCTAGTTAAGACTCAACATTTAGAATATCATATATCGCACCTGTATGATACATTTAAAATTTTAAGAAAATATAATATGAAGTTGAATCCAAAAAAATGTGCATTTGGTGTAGCATCAGGTAAGTTTTTAGGTTTTCTTATTTCTAACCGTGGTATTAAAGTGAATCTTGCACAGATTAAGGCCATTGAAGAAATTTCTGATATACTTTCAAACAAGAAAGAAGTTAAAAAATTGACGGGAAGAATCACAGCTTTTGGGAAGATTCATTTCTAAATCATCAGAAAAATATTTTAAATTCTTCTAGGCCCTTAAGAAGCAGGATCATTTTGAATGGGATGAAGAGTGTCAACAGGCACTGAGAGATTTGAAAACATACTTATCAAATCCACCTTTGCTAGCAGAACTAAAGGCTGGGGAGAAACTTTTCATCTATCTTGCTGTTTCAGAAGTTGTGGTAAGCGCGGTTTTGGTTAAAAAAGAACAGGGTAAACAATCTCCTATCTACTATGTTAGTAAATCTTTATTAGATGCAGAGACACGGTATCCACAACTGAAAAAACTAGCACTTACTTTAATCATGGCATCTAGAAAGTTAAGATCATATTTTCAATGTCATCCCATTGTTGTGGTAACTGTATACCCCTTACGTAGTATATTGCATAAGCACGAATTGTCAGGAAGGTTAGCCAAATGGGCCATAGAGCTAAGTGAATATGAAATCATATACCTACCTAGAACAACAATAAAATCCCAGATATTTACTGATTTCGTCGCTGACTTTAGCCAAGGGATGCAGTTAGAAGCAGAAAAGGAAGTACAGATAGTTAATGGGGCCAATCCAGGAATATGGACCTTATTCGCTGATGGCTCATCTAATGTAAAAGGTGCAGGATTAGGAATAGTATTAGTACCACCTACAGGTGAAACTATTAGGCAAACTATTAAGTGTCATTCCATGACTAACAATGAAGCAGAGTATTAAGCTGTGATTGCAGGTCTAGAGTTGGCACGAGAAGATATAAATCAAGTGGTGATTAGAAATGATTCGCAACTCATGGTTAATCAAAATGCTGGGAACTTACACGGCTAGGGAAGCAAGGATGCAACAGTACCTGGAAAAGGTACAAGAATTGATAAAGCAATTTCAAACTTGGAAGGTCATACAAATATCGAGGGATGAAAATGGTGAAGCAGATGCCTTAGCCAATCTCACATCCGCAACTGATGTGGCAGGTGATGCAAATGCCTCAATTGTACATTTATTTCATTCAGTTCCCGAACATGATAAGAATGAGGTAAATTTTAATAATTTAACTTGGGATTGGAGGAACGGATTGTTACTTTTTTACAGTATGGTACCGTTCCAAAAGACAAGAGACAAGCGCATGCACTTCACAAAAAGGCTGCTCGTTACTGTTTAAAAAAAGGAAACCTTTACCGTAAAATGTTCGTTGGTCCCTTAGTAAGATGCCTCGGACCTTCTCAAATAGAGTACCTGATGAGGGAAATACATGAGGGGCGTTGCAGGAATCACGGATGAGGAAGATCACTGGTGAGAACCTTGATTAGAGCAGGGTACTATTGGCCTAAAATGGAAGAAGAGGCGGAAAGTTCTGTGGCTAAACTTGGCAAATGCCAGAAGTACGGTAACAATATGCACAGGTCAGTGGAATTATTACATCCAGTCATTTCGCCGTGGCCGTTTATGAAATGGGGAATAGATATAGTAGGACCATTACCTCAAGCAACATGACATGTAAAGTTTCTTCTCGTACTTAATGATTATTTCACTAAATGGGTGGAGGCAGGAGCATTTAAACAGGTACGAGAAAAGGAAGTAAAAAATTTTATTTGGAGAAATATCATCTACCGATTTAGTGTTCCAAAGGAAATTATATGCGACAATGGCCCTCAATTTATCGGAGCTCAAGTCATAAAGTTTCTTTAGAGTTGGAAAATTAAAGGGATTACATTTACAACATATCACCTAGTGGGTAATGGGCAAGCAGAATCAACAAACAAGGTCATAATCAATAATCTAAAGAAACGATTAAAAGAGTCAAAGGGTAATTGGCCTAAAGTGTTACCCGGAGTTTTATGGGCATATCATACAACAACAAAAAACAAGCACATGTGAAACACCCTTCTCTTTGGTTTACGGAGCTGGGGCGTTAATCTAAGTTGAAATAGGAGAACCAAGCATAAGATTCTCACAAGAAACCCAAGAATCAGATGATGAAGAGATGCGAGTCAATTTGGATTCATTGGAAGGCAGGAGAGAAGCTACATTAATAAGAATGGCAGTGCAAAAACAAGTGATTGAATGATATTACAACATGAAAGCACGCCTAAGATACTTAAAATTGGGGACTTCGTGCTTAAAAAGGTTTTTCAATATACAAGGGCCGCCAACGCGGGCAAACTAAGTCCAACATGGGAAGGACCTTATAAAGTTAGCGATATTGCAGAAGAATACGAATTAGAAACAATGGGCGGAAGGTGCTTCCTTCACATTGGAATGCAGTTCATTTGAAGAGATACTACTTCTAAAGAAAAACCCACGATCAGGTATCACTATGATAATTTTTTGTTAAAATTTTATTAACGATTTTAGATGATACGCAAAACACTAACTCGTACTAAATAATGAGTCATGACCTGTAAGGCAAAATGGAATAAACTAAAATTTCTAGCCCAAGGTTACAATTATTCTGATAGAAGTATACACGGGTTAAGCAGTCTTTATCTATAATCACATCTTCCGAGTCCCATATGTATTTCCTTTTCAGGAAAAAGACCAAGTGAAAGAGACTATCAAGTGCTCGAGGCTTCATACTTCAACACTCAAATACTTGAGGGACTACATAGTATACACAGTTACGTGTATAAAAGGCAAAGAAGATTGAGAAAAAATCAATGAAGCCTAGAAGATTCAAGTGTGGAGTGAAAGTCACGAAGTCATGGCATCTGTAATAGTTTTCTTTCCCATAAGAACAATGGTTTCATCTGTCAAACCCTTCATAAGGGACCCAATGTACCTCAAAACAGTTTGGGTAAAAACAATGTACTAAAACGAGTTATAAGGAAAAACCATGTATCTATTGTTCTTCTTTTGTACAAATATGTTACAAGGAAAATAGTTACGATAAAGTTATAGATGTAATTCAAATGCATGTAAAGTATTACTCAAAACTTGTCAAGGTTCAGAAATAAAAACTTGTCAAAGTTATTTAAAAAATATGTGTGTTTCTATTTCTTTTATCGTATTATCATATGATAACACAATTATAAAGTTGAGACGTCTTCTTCATTAAGTGTCAAGATATAAAAGGGGCCTCTTTTATAAAACTCATGTTATTTAGTCATGAGATTAACATAAACATTTTCAAAGGACAAAAATGCAAACTATTCTTTATGTCCTTGAAATTAAAAGGTACGAATAGAACAGATGGAAGGTTAATGATAACTTCTTTATATTTCAAAACTAAAGACTAAGTATAAACTCAGTCATCGAATTGTTCGTACAAAAATGCCCCATAACAAGACTTGGGGACTTGTACTTCTAAAGTCTACCTTCAAGTGATTGCCAAGGGTTTGATTACAAAACCTGTCAAGAAAATCCAAGAACTCTAAACCTAGTTTTTCAAACAGGTGCCTACAAAAAAGGAGTTTAAAGTAAATGTAAATTTTTTCACTGAGAGGTTGGATTGAACAAAGATCATCAGAGGGCACAACTAGAACAACATCGTCAGCACAAGCGGGTTGATCTTCAACTACTACAATTTGCGTATCAATAGACAAAGACTCAACTTGATTTACAAAAAGAGGCACAACTGAGCTTGAAGAAAGAATGTCACTCGGGGTAATTTCAATGTTCATGAGGACTTCTGCAGAAGTTTCGGCCAAGGGAGCTTCACTCACCGAAACATCATCCACAGGAGCATCTTCGGGAACTTCGGCTTCGAAAACTTCAATTGCGGGTGAAGGGAAGTACAATGGTTGTTGAGCTTTCTCACTGGTCTCCACAACCTTAGCTAAGACTTCAGATTGAATTTCTAGGCTAGCTTCAATTAAAGCATCACGACGGGAGTTCAGACAATCCTTGCTTACATCAACTGCAATCTTGTCTTCAAGAAGCTCATAGTCTCTTTCCCAAGCAACAATTTCATTCTTGAGACCTTCATTTTCATCCAGGACTGAGTTGTAAGAGGCTTGGAGACAGGCATGAGATTTTTCCAAGACCTACATCTTGTTTTCAGAAGTTTGCAGATCTTCTTATGTCTGAGTCAAATTCCATATCAGATCCCTAGCATAAACTTCTTTTTGATTCAACAAAGCTTTCAACTCATTAATTTCCTCATTTGCCTTAGTCAATTGTTCTGAGAAAGAAGCCCCAACACGCTCTTTTTCTTGCTCTACCTGAATGGAAGAAGCCCCGATGACTGCAAGCTCTGAGGATAAGGCTCTCACTTATTGTTCCAGGTTATTCTTATTCTCTTGCCAATCTTCTATAGTGATCTGTGCTCTATCAAATGAACCCTTCCAAGTAGCTGCCTCTAACTGAGATTCACAAACTACCATCTCTGAATCAAGAACCGCCTTTTTAGAGTCACGTGCCACCTTCTCTAATAAAGTAATCCTGCTCATCAGCTCTGTAGCAATCAGGTTGGTCTAAAAAAGATAAGGGAAGAAGATTATAATTCTAAAAGGGGGGGGGGGGGGGGTGAACAAACCTTCAAGAAAGGAGGAACATACCTTCAAGGTGGAATGAACTATGTCATTCATCAGAGTTAGACAGCTATGACTATTCATTTTTTCTTTCTCAAATGGGCTTATTAAAGGCTCAAGCCAAACATCTACCTGACTAGATTTCCTCAAGAGGTTGTTATTAGCAGGAACTTTGATAGTCACGCTCCTCATAGCAAAATTTTTACTTGTAGAACCCACTTCTGTATTATAGATAGTAAAAGGAGGAGCAGTAAAAGAAGTAAAAACAACAGAGGAAGGTATAGAAGCAGACGGAACATGAGCGGAAGCAGATGGAGCAGGTAAGGAAGGAATCAAAAGCACGACAGAAAAAGGAAGAGGAGGAATTGAAGATATGAGAGTTGAAGAAGAAGACAGAGGAGGTTCATCTAAAACAGGTCCTAACTCACCACTCTCAAAACCACAAAAGAAAAGCAGGTTAATCGACTCATGGGTGTCATGAGGGGTGACAACATCATCATCCGAGACAAGATTGATAGGCCCCGTAGGAGAAAGATGAGGGGAAGCTTTAGTTTTAATGGAAACGATCGTCTCCTAACTCTTGGCTGTGTCATCAACGAACCACCTTCATCTTCTTCGTCGAAGCTGTCATCGTCTGCGATTTTTCTTTTCAAAAGAATATCCTGAACGCTTTCTAAAGAAAGTTGGGTTCCTAAACGAGAGGCCACAACTCTATTAGCAGTAATGCCTCGAATAGCAAATCCTGACAAAAAGAAGGATGAAAGTTAAAACAATGAATTTTTACATACGAGAGAGATAGAAACTCTTTCCGTGAGTTTTTACTCTCCAACCGTAAATACTAGAGATGTATTTCCAAGACCTAGCTTCCATAGATGCAGACTTCAACAGTTATCTATCCAACTACGAAAATTGGAAATATTCTTCACGACTCCCATGGTTGCTAAAGAAAATATAAAGTTAAAGAAATTGATAAACTCGAAAGAAAGAGGTGCAAGAAAAGAATATAAACTTACGTGCAAAATTTCAATTCTTAAGGAAGGGATTATTTTCTTTACCTACCAAACCAACTGTGGGGACAACAATAAATCGGGCATACCAGCCATGATCCTTGTCATCTTTCGGACTCACCAACACCCTCTTACTCCTAGCTACTAAGGTGAAAACGCCATTACGAAATAGCCTAGGGGAGTAGAGATGAATTAGGTGAGGGAAAGTAAAATTAACGTCTGCCAAGTTAGCCAGATGTCTTAAGCACGCCGCAAGCCTCCATACCAATGGCCCAATCTGTGCTAGACAAACCTTGAAGAAA
Organism: Nicotiana benthamiana; assembly: GCA_034376525.1. Taxonomy (NCBI): domain Eukaryota; kingdom Viridiplantae; phylum Streptophyta; class Magnoliopsida; order Solanales; family Solanaceae; genus Nicotiana; species Nicotiana benthamiana. Next base: position 9,980,735 of record CM067325.1, read on the forward strand.
CGATAGAAATAGAGAATCACTGGGTCGATAGCTGGTTTAAACCCAAGAGTAAAAGGGTATGTGTAAACGAAAGAGATCCCGTTCATATATGAAGTAATCCTTTGATTTGGATTAGGGATTACTATGGGAAAATCGTCACTCCAGTGGCAATCTTTGCAAACTATGGGAGCTAAAAGTTCTGTAATCAAAGTGGGGAAAGCATAAACACGATCTAGACCTGCGACTTGACTTTGCTGTGATTGTCTATCGTGGTGAAAAGAAAAATCGCTAGGAACTATCTCCTCTACCAAAGGTTCTTGTAACGGTTCAGAGGTTTCTTTACCTTTAGAAGATGATTTTTGGGTAAAAGAACCCTTGCTTCTAGAAGAAGAACCAGGGATGGAATAAGGCATGGAAGAACCACCACCACGAGAAGATCCTAAACTACGAAGTCTTCCACCCATTCTATGTCCGATAGGGGCATTGGGATAATTTCCTAAAGCAAGAGCTCTTCTAAGGTTAGGGTTCGAAGAAGACATGATGAGAAAGAAGACAAGGTGAATAAAAATTTACATAGTTCAAATATTTGAAAGAGTATTGCATGGAAAAAAGTAAAGGATAAAATTATATTTATAGGCAACCGTCAAAAAGTGAAAACGCAGTAATAGAAGAGCCACAATAATGGTAACCGGTAGTACACCTATAAAAAAGGACCTTGAAAGGGATGCAAGTTATAGAATTGATAAGGAGATGACACGTGTGAAAAATATTAAATAGATGTGACCATTGAATCGTCAATCTTGCCATAGCATTAATGATGATAAAATTTCTCCTTTATGAAATTCACTTCCCAAATATTGACCTGGCGAATAAATGAAAAATGGAGGGACTATCTGTATTGGGAAAAGTTTACTCTACATATTAGAGATGACATGCCATGACACGTAGATTGGTCAAACGGTCAAAGAAGTAAAGTTGTTCAATAGGTACGAGCAGCAATAAATACGAGCAAGTTAAACAGAAGCACGAGCAGGCATACGAGACATTGAATGCTCGTACCCGGTCAAAGCATTTAAAGGTCAAAGATCTTGAAGAATCAAAGGAATAAATCTGACAGCAAATAAGAGCTCGGATACAACATTTAATGAGCATTAAATACAAGAAACGTTAGAGAATATGTATTTAATGTATATGATCACATAACGTAACATTTAAAGTCATTTATTGCCCATAATTGTCTTGTTATGCAGAAATAAAGTCTGTGTTCCCCAAAATGACTATAAAAGGGGAAGTCACAAATAATTATGGACAAGTTACTATTGGAATATACTTCAAAATTATTTGCTTTCTCATAATATCATTCTCGAGTCTCTTTCTTTATATATTTTTTCGATTATGAGTAACCAGATTCTTCTAAATTCTAGCTTTGACCCAAAAATCTATTTATCGGTTAAACACTGACAAACCTGATTAACCGCATGAGTGAGATCTGGCCGCCTCGTCAATGTCAAGTACTGCAAAGCGCCAAACTCCAATAATCATATGGATCAGCCGGTGATGAGCCTGCAGCTGAATGGAAATCATTCTTCTGTGAGAGTGGTGTATGAAGGGATCGAGCACACAGCATCATGGTCTTTTGAAGTACTTCTTTTGCATATTTTGTCTGAGTTAGATAAAGACCATCTGTATATGGTATTACTTCAATCCTTAGGAAGAAATGGAGAGCTCCCATATCTTTTAAAGCAAACAGATTACTTAGCTGGGAAACAAATGAGTTTAGGAGGTTAGGATTATCTCCCCATAACAACTATATCATCTACATATAGTAGTAGAATCACTATACCAGTGTTGTTGCGAAGAACAAAGAGGGAGGAGTCGGCATGACTTCCTTTAAACCCCAAATGAAGAAGAGCTTCACTAAATCGTTGAAACCAAGCCTTTGGAGCTTGTTTTATTCCATAAATAGCGTGTTGTAGGAAACAAACATGGTTAGGAGCAGTATGATCCTTGAAACCCGACGGTCCATATACGCCGTCTCTTTGAGTAGTCCATGGAGGAAAGCATTTTTCACATCAAGTTGTCGAAGAGGCCACTTCCGAACTGTTGCTAATGTTAAAACAGTCCGTATGGTAGTTGCTTTAACCACAGGACTGAATATATCTTCAAAATCTGGACCTTCAATTTGATTGTACCCCTTTGCGACCAAACAAGCTTTAAACCTGTCAATCAATCCGTCTGCCTTTAACTTGGTTTTAAACACCCACCTTGATAGCCAACTATATTCATGCATGTGCGGATTGCGAGGCATAAGTTTCCAGGTTCCATTTTGATGAAGAGCCTGCATTTCGTCTTCCATTGCCTTAAACCAGTGAGGTTGAGCGAGAGCCTCCTTGATGTTCCTGGGTTCACTCATATCTCTTGAGGCGTTAGCCATTAAGGTTAGAAACTCTGGTGGTTGTGACATATACCATTGGATTTATTCCTAGTGATCATGTGATATCTAGTGAAATCGACGTACAAATCGATACCGGGGATGTCTGATGTGCACGAGCTACTGGGTACCATTGAGGATGTAGTTTGAGCTGAAGAGGATGACTGCTCATATGAAGAGAGTGATCGTTGGTTGCTGATGGGAGAACTGGGTGATGTCGAGCTATGAACTGGTGAGTTTGGTAACGAACTGTTGACATGTTCTTGTTGCTGCTGCACTTCAAACGTAAGGTCCATGTTAGGAAGAGAAAATTGATCTGTTTGTGCACGAGTTGCATCTGTGTACTCTTCAGTTGTAACCTCCTTTGGATCAATGAATTCTTTATATGTTGACATTGAAAAATTTGTACCTGAAGCATCCTGTACAACACACTAGGAACAAAAGGTAAACATGTCTCATAAAAAATAACATGTCTGGATACATAAACTTTTTTGTTTTGAGGATGGTAGCATTTATATCCCTTGAGCAAGGGACTATATCCAATAAATGCACAAGGAAAGGTCTTCGGTTGAAATTTGTTGTCATTGTATCCTTTTAGATATAGAAAACATGTACAACCAAATATCTTTAGAGTACTATAATTTGGTCTTTTCCCATACAATTTTTGAAGGGGAGCCTTAAAACCGGTGTAGTTAATCTATTGATAAAATATACGACGGTCATGAAGGCTTCAACCCACAAGTAGAGCGGTACACTAGCATTGAAAAGCAATATTAATCCAGTTTCAACTAAATATCTATGCTTTCTTTCCACGATGCCATTTTGCTCAGGTGTATGTGGGCATGAAATTTGCCTTTGAATTTCACACTGTGCAAGATGATCAATAAAGACTTGACTACTGAACTCTCCACTTCCATCTCATTGAAATATTTTAATTTTCTTATCAAAGTGATTTTCCACTAGCCTTTGAAAATTAACAAAAATAGTAAAAAAATATGATTTCTTTCTCAACGGATATAGCCAAGTATATTTTGTATGATCATCTACAAAAATCACGTAATATTTCATGCCTTGTGGTGAAATAAATGGTGAGGGACCCCACAGATCATAATGAATTTTGATAAGAGGATCAGACTCAGTTTTATTGGAACTCCCAAAAGGTTGCTTACAACTTTTTCCCAATTGACATGCAACACAAACTGAAAATCTCTTATTTCAACTACTAATTCTAACTAATCTATTTGAGTATAGAAATTGCATGGTCCTAGAGTTAGGATGCCCGAGCCTTTGATGCCATACTTCATCTGATGCTTTACTTGAACGTATGGTTGCCAAAGCTTGATGCACCTTTCCATCGACATCTTTTGGATCTAAGGCATATAGATCTCTTCTTCTACTCCCCTTGGCTAGTACCTCCTTTTTTGTCCTTAACAACAAATTCATACTCAGTAAATTCCAATAAACAATCATTATCGCTTGCAAGTTTGCTCACAGATAGTAGGCGTTTTTTAACTTAGGTACAACTAGAACATTCTTTAATTGTTGATTTTTACCAATTTTTTTATTCCCAACATGTGTAATTTTGAATCGTTTTCTATCACCTATTATAACCGAGTCTGAGCCATGGAATATGTAAGAATTATTCAGATTACCTGTTGAATGTACCATATGATGACTTGCTCCAGAGTCCATGTAGAGGTTATAATCTGTTTGCTCATTAATAGTTGAGGTTAAGAGAGCTTGTAGCGTTTCTTATTGAGCTTGATATGAATAATCTCACCTATAAAACATGAAACAATAGTATGATTATTTCTTCCACATATCTAGCATGGATTTAATTGTGATTGATGTCCCTTCTGATTATTTGTTGCACCACAAGTTGTTTGGGATTTGAGTAATTGTTGAATCTAGGACCAAAGCCTCCTCTTCCTTTATATGAATTTCCTCTGTATCTACCAAAAGATCCATGTGTTTTTTTAACTTGAAAAGCCATTGCTTGATCTACAATATCCTTTTCGCCATCCTCTTCTCTCATCTCGAAACCTCTTAGGGTATTGACAAATTGCGTGAATGTTGGATATGGAGGTTTACCCATCATTACAGTCCTCAGAGTCTTGTATTTATTTCCCTGACCCTTCGAAAGAATATAACTTTACTATCCTCATCCAAAGGTTTATATATAGCAGTAAGCCTATCACAAATTCCCTTGAATTCTTTCACATAATCATCCACCGTCTTTAGACCCATCTTGATACTTTGGAGTTGTTGTTTCAATTGGAACTCCTTATCCTTGCTAGCTTGTAGGTAATTATCCTCAAGACTTTTCCAAATTTGTTTGGCCGAGGTGCAGCCGATGATGCGGAAAATTGACTCCTCGGTCATTGTTCATGTGATCCAACTTCTAACCAAAACATCGCTTTTTTCCCGTTCAAGGAATTTTGGATTAGGGATTTCTTCCCCTTTTTCATTTGTCTGGACATCAGGAGGTGGATCTTTGCTGGTGATATCTCTAACTTTTAGTGTTTGTATTAACTGAGTAATTTAGGTTTTTTCCAAACTAAATAGTTAGAGGCTTTCAATTTTATGAGACATGGCTATGAGTTGATGAAAAGGAGGCAGGAGATAAAGAGAGACTAGCAGATGTTCCAGCAACCATAGCACCATAAAGATAGGCGTCAGGATTCACGATTAATCTTGATTAGAACCAAGCTCTGACCATGATAAAAATTGACATTGATCCTAACTCAACTCCAAAAGCTAGCTTATGAGGTGAGGATTAAGGACCTCAAACCCCTCCGATGTTGGATAACTCAACACCCTCCCTCGCGCCTAGAGCTCTGGAGCGCGGACAACATAAATAAGGGCCTTACATTGGTAACAATAATCGGGATATGCTTGGCTCTGATACCATGAAGAAATAAGCAAACCAGGGAAACAAAGAACAAGGATAAGCTTTGTTTCTGAGGGTTTCCAGTTGTGTTTTACACGGTTGATCTCTTGGTATAACTAATAATATACGCCCAAATTATTTGGACTCCTATTTGCAATAGTATAACATATAAACCTTTTCCTAAACACGCACAACTTTATAAAGCTAGAACCTAGAACCTATACGACTCATTATTCTACACAGAGTTGGACTCTAGGTTGATACACTTACTTTCCATTCTTCCCCGAGGAATTGGCTACGACAACTCAAGTTCATGGTGATTAAACGTCTATTGCACGTGAGAAGCCATCACTTGATCTTGTCAAGGTTACTGAGAGATGAAGTCGTTCAATGCCTAAACCCCAAATCTAGTACTTGTATTATGTTGTATTTATATGTTTTATTTTCATACAACAACATTTTAGAATATATTCATATATTTTTTAATTAATATAAGTTATGTATTCAAATGTGTGTGTGTGTATATATATATATATATATATATATATATATATATATATATATATATATATATATATATATATATATATATGTGTGTGTGTGTGTGTGTGTGTGTGTGTATATATCTGCGGTATGTATTCATATGTTTTGCACTATAGATGAACTGATATACTCCATGTATTCAATGTATTTGTATGCATTTAACTGTATCCAATGCAATTATATAATTTTAATATATAAATGTATTTGTAGAGATACCACTAAAAATATTTTAGTAAAGATACCACTAAAAAAAGAAAGGATGGATTGAATCTCTGAAGATTGCACTGTTTTTGGGGTGTTTTTCGACTTAGAACCTTTTCTATAACTGAAAATACAAATTTTGCATATTATAATTGAGTTTATTGAGTTATATTAGGAGTCTATCGTGTTAATTTATTCACTTACCGATTTTATATAGCTGAAGACCTTACTTTTCTAAGATTTCCATTACTGTATTCACGAATACAACTCGCGAATACATATGAATACACTCTATGTTTAGCTGGACTTTCTTGTTTTTCGTCGAGTTTTGCTACTGTATTCATGAATACAATAGCTTGAATACACCGAATACACTCTATAACAAGTTAATTATAACATAGCTATAGAAAGTAACTGAGTAAATGATAGCTATAACAAATTAATAGCCATTAAATAATAGTTATTTCTGAAAATTCCTCATCGATCTGTACAATCTTGAAAAGCAAAACTTCGTGGGATTTTGGTAAATATAACATATTCTGTGAAAAAAATACCTTAGTTTCGAGGATAATAGGATTCGAATGATGCGTACAGGATAAAGATGTGTATTTACATTTTACGTATCAGCCGCCATAAAAGAATATAACAATACATAAGAAAAGCATAAAAAGCATCGCACAGCCACAGTTTAACTGGAATAAAATTTGCTAGTAAGAATCACCACCTTTTGAAATATAGTAGCAATAATTAGGATGCAGGAACAAATGGGGAAAATGAAAACTTTTGGATTGTAAGAGCTATCAACTTATTGATAACGTATGAAAATGCTAAAGCAACGGAGTGTAGATACGAAAACTTCAACATAAGAAAACGTAGATGTCTAAAAGAAGATTGAATAGAAGATTAATTACCTAAATATTGCATAAATGTGAAATAGATATATAGAACGTATAAGAGGCAACACGAAAGTGGAATATTTGATCTATAAGAATGAGTGGCATGCATCATCAATTATCAACCAAACGACTCTTTTACTGGTTAACATTAATGTTTCCTACATCCTACAAGCCCTTCAATTTGGGATTTGATCAACCATTCATGGGGTGAATGATTGAACATGTTTACATCTTCCATGACCATCAACTCGTACGTGTCTGATTATATGACACCATTTTTTAGGGTACGGATAACATAGGTTGATGGTAATGTTTTACAATATGGCAGAGGAACAATAAGGAAACCCTTCAGTCCAAGAAAAGGAGGTAAAAACCGAGCTCAGCTCCTGCATCATTGGAGCAAGAACATGTCCGATGATCTTATCCATCTGCTTTGACATGCTCATGCAAAAATGATTCAGCAGCAAAGATCAGTCCCAAAAACCACCTTGTGTTGGAAAGAACAGTTTCCTTCTGTCCTCTGCTGCTTGGTGCTCTGCACATTGTGAATTGTAGTTAATTAGAGGAGCCTTATATATAAAAGAAGACCAATAACAAATTAAAGCAATGCTTTCATAAATCTTGCATGATTTTGAGGAAAACGTTCACTTCATAAAGTCTCTACTTACGGCGAAATTATGTCACCTTATCTTTTCAAGATCAGTGGCGGCGAAATTAATGATATCTCGCATCTTTATCTTTATGCTTTGCCTACAAAGGTAGACACCTAGCAGCCTTATTTCAAAGGGATCCTTTAATGATGATAGGAAAACCCCAATTATTGATTCACTTTTTTGCATTTATCGTACTGTTTAGTTTAACAAACATCATGTTTTTGAGATGTACACAGAAGGACAAATATAATTAATTAAACAAGCTATGATAATAGTGTACTTCTTAAGAATACAAGTACCTTTAATTGAAGTGAAGTGAAGAGACATCTCACATATGTAATTAAAAAGGGAAAAATCCTTGTGGCCACACCATTTTTTACCGGATTACCCAAAAATGGTGTCATTAAGGTAATTTTATGCTTCAATTAGGGTTTCGGGCGAATCTTTATACTGATAATACCCTTTTAGTTAGGTTTGAACATTTCTCTCCCACCCATTTAATAGTTGTCTTCCCAATACATGGAAGATCTCAAATGTTTGCAAATTTTATTTCCCATAAACTTTATTTTAAAACGTATTTGTAGCCTTCTTTATGTAATATACGCATATATATTTCGAAATTATTCATCTATATACACGTATTTGATTGTGCATTTTGTATATTTTTACTATTTGAATGTATATTTCGTATATTATTAGTAGGTCTTCAAAGCCATACTATTTAAACAAAATTAGATGGCCGAAACTCTACCTAAACAAACCCTAGATGGCCGAAAACATACTTAAACAAACCTTCATTTAAACTCTTATCTTCTTCTAAGTTTGAGTTAATAGATTAAGGATGCATTAGGAGAAGAATAGTGCTTCAAAAGTATATGCTGTATTTTCTAGTAAAAGGTCACGAATATACTACTCATGAAGTGAATGTTTTCTTATGGTTATTGGGTTAAGAGTAGCATCTTCCAGTCTTACGATGTGGCTATATCAACGTTCGATGAATTTGAAAAATCTGGTGAAGGTAAAAAAAACTCAAATCTATGATTTTTGTTGTTTTTGTGGTAAAAACCATGGAATATAAAATGTTTGTCTAAAGTGTGTTAAAATGCTTGATAGAGTCGATGATAGCTACTTTCATGCTTTCCAATATTATGATGAAGCCTTCAACAAATTTCAGACTTAAGTTGTTCACAGAAAGAGTCATCTTCAAGCTAGGTCGTTGAAGAAAGCGAAGAAGTGGTAACAAATGAAAGTGTAACAAATGCTATTTCATCTGCTATATTAGCAGGCATATTTATCGGGTTAAAGCTTTCAGTAAATATTGGAAAGTAATTATGTCAATTTTAGTTCGTATGTTATTTTGTGTTAGAAAAGTATTTGCTATTTCTCTTTGGTGGTCAAGAGTTGAGGACTTTGTTTTTCATTTTAAATATATAGTAATGTATGATGTTGGGCAGTGTTATTTCATGTTTACTTTCTTTATTATCTATGAAGTTCTAATTTTATGATTTCCTTAGCATTTCAATCATGTTTCATGCAAAATATTTCAAGGAAATAATATGCATTTTGTACATTAGTTTTGTATTAATCTGCATTGTTAAAATATTTTTTTTGTGAAAATAAACATTTTATTGATCATCAACAACTATAATTAATTGAATCCCTTCTATTCATTCTTGCGAGATTGATTTGACTTCGATTTGTGTGAATGCCCTCAAATTAATCGTGCCATTCACACAAACCATGAGATAATGATTTTGCTTTGCTTGATTGAATTATGCACATTGAGTTTCACATTAAGAACTGGATAAATTCCTTGAAACACTGAGATTTCTTATTTATTCATGTCAGATAGTGCTTTTGCTCATTGAAAATTTTATTTTAGTTCTGTATTATTGGAAACCCTTATTGGAATTACTGATACCTACATATGTTGGATCTTCTTTTGCATTTTCGGCATGTTTACATAAGCAGTAAAATATTTGAGTAAAGTGATTCTTGTTGCAGAACTGCCAACATAATAATGTGTGATATCTGTTTTAACTCACTGTCGATGGTTATATGATGCTGTTAACTGCTATTCTTCCTTAATTATTATTTTAATATTAGAGTGATAGTTTTCATATTGTTATAGTTAGGCAAACTGACCATATTTATACCTCAAAAAGTGTATTTCTTTTGGCTCGATAACATTTGGAGCCAGGGAATAAATGAATCAACAATATTTTAAAAAATGTAGCAAAAAATAAGAATCAAACGTAAAGGAAGTAGAAGAATTATTAAATAAGCATTTTTATTGATTAATTGATACTTTTCAACATATTCCAAATAATATTTGGAAGATACTTTTAGCATACCATGCTAACAACATGGCATGCATAACAAAACAACTTAAAAACTCAATCTTTTACTCTACTTAGTCATTTGATTAACAGACTTTGATGCCTTAGAGGCGGCTTCTATGTCACTGCTTATAACGATAACATGAGTATTGGGTTCTTCATCCTGCTCAGCGAGCACTGCTCAGCGAGCAGTTCCTCAAGCATATCATAGCAGGAAGTGAGAGGGTATGAATCAAGAAGAAGTCTTTTCACATAGTTCGCTCTAATTTCCCTTGTCAACATTAGCATCAGAAGGTTTGTCTCTGTCTTCAAATTTTTTAACTTATTTCTTACACCCTGGTAGAGGACGTTGTGGTTAATAGGTGAACCATGAAGAGGTCCATCAACAATTTTCTTTGTAGTGGTTCTTTTCATTGTTATTTTTGAAAAAAATTTGAATTAGAGTTAGATAATTTCAATGAATGAGATGAATAATGTAGTTGTATTTATAGTATGGTTTTTTGAATATTTGTAGGGTTAGGGTTATTAATTGTGTTCCCATTTTCTTCTCTCTTATTTTAATTTGAATCATAATCTTTAATGAACCTTTTACACTCTTCAAAGAAGACTCTACATTCTTCAATGCATCCATTTAGTTTACCCAATATTATTTTCATGAAATCCAACCATGAGATGTTTGGATAGATTTTCCAGTAAAAACAATTCCAGTAATTGTTTTTATTAATTTTCAATTAAAATTGTTTTTCAGTAAATATTTTTCTTAGTTTTCTCTTCTCCATTCCAACCTTGAGAATATCTGGTTTGGATATGGTTACCAGTAAATTTTTTTACTAATTTTCTATTATAACATTTTTTCAGTAACATTTTTTCTTAATTTTCTCTTATTCATTCCACAAAGAATCCGATAGGTTACCATTGATATCAAAAATACTATATTTTATTGGTTAATCTTAATTATAATCATCATATTATACTAAAATCATATAGATTTCCAAATCATATTACATGACATTTTTTATCCCTCATGTAAATAATTTTCTCCTTATGTTTTTGAACCAATTCCAAGTAAATAAATCAATTTAATGGGAAGTCAACCACTAGATTAATATCATAAGTAAGGAGAATTTAAGGAGTTACAAAAAATTCAATGCAGACCTGATCAGTCCTCTTATTCATCTGAACAACCCTTCTTCATTTATTTTCCAATGATGCATTAAAGACAGAAAATTCAAAAGCCAAAAACGGAATTGGAAATGCATTATTTATCTGGTCCATATGAAACTAATCGTTTGAAAATATCAGTTTGCTTGTTTTATACTATTCGAGAAAAAAATCACGAAAAATGCCCTCTTTTAAAGACAAAATATTTCTATGAATGATATGAAATCAAACATATATGCAGTGAAAAAAATGTGATAAAGAAAAAATAAAAAAAAATTTTGACTAAAATTTGAAATAAAATATTCGGAGGAAAACAAAGGGACTTTTAAAGTGATGATTGGAGGGAAAGGGAAACGTTTATATATATATATATATATATATATATATATATATATATATATTAACCTACATTTTCTACTCTACAAACATCGCAAATACTCTAAATATGAATGCTAATAGATGGATTGAAGAGGAATTCTATCCATGGTTTAGGAAGAACATGCCCAAATCATACAACAAGCGCGATCATACGGTAAATTCAATTTTTTTTCTTTTTTTTAATTAGCATAATATGATTTTTACCCTATCTTTTCATTACGCTTGTGTATTACCTTTTAAAGAGTATCTGTCAATATCTTCCTCCTAGTACGGTTAAGACATTACTGCAATGTAAAAGGAATGAGTGAAATGTGATTCTAACAGGTGTTGTTCGAAAAAGACTCGTTAAAGCGTGAATATAATTTATAAAGAAAACTAATGGTGTACGACTAAGTTGTGAAGATAAATATTCTAGAAATATTGGGTGGATAACATTATTTTATTGGAACTTTTACATTCCTATTTCATATACAAAACTATATTATCTTTAATGTTTAAGGTTTGATTTAATTACATGTAATATACCTAATTATCAATTTTATACCATAATGTATTTTAACTGTATAATTAATGTACCGTATATCACTTCTTAGTTAATGCTACTGTATATTCCTCCACCCTCCCCCCCACGTTAATGAATTTGAATATGAATATTAGTAGTACTCAAAATGCAGAAGAACAACGGAACAATAGCAGATACTTTGAGCTGTTCCACATCGGAGGGATTTGAGGTCCTTGGTCTCCTTATATGGCTTGGGCAATCCTCACCTCATAAGCTAGCTTTTGGGGTTGAGTTAGGCCCAATGTTCATTCTTTTCAATACTTAGGCGTAAGGAGAAGGCTATGGGGTAGATATGCTGGGGATATAAGAGATCCAAATACGAAAGAATTCAAATTTAAATTTTCAAAAATCATTATTTGTTTTGATGGGTGTTGTTGTAAATAATTGGGAATATATTTTGGAGTTTATATCTCAATTTTGAGGGGTTTTGGTGAAGATTTAGACTTGGTTTTGCTGAATATCAGATTGAAACTCGAAGAAGAAGAAGACATATTGCAGAAATTATAGAAAATTGTAGATTATTTATTACAGAAGATTTGTAAAAGTTTTAGTCATTTTTGATTTGTCAAAACAGAAAACAAAGTATCTACAATCAAAATACAAATAATCTAGAATTCATCTAAAAAATATCTACAAACTGGGTATATTGAATTTTAATATCCAATTCCCATTCGAATATTCATTGAGACGAAGTATAATATTAAGTGAAGGAAAGGGGAATTTTAGGAAAAAGATCTTTTTTAGATCTGTTTCGCCTTACTCTTTACTATCGTCATAATTTTTTTGCTATCACTCTAGATCGTATATAAAATAGTTGTATATTTAGATTCCCCTATTATATTCCCTAAGTTAAGTAATTCTCTTGAGCCACACATTGCTTTCGGCTAAGCTAAATAAGACTATTTCAATGATGTCCCTCCATGGATTTACCTATATAAGTCACGGCTAAAGTTGCAAAAATAAGAGAGTAGTTTAATTAGGATTTTCGACATAATTGCATTTTTTGCAGAAGATTTGTAGAAGTATTAGTCGTTTTTGATTTGTGAAAATAGAAAACAAAGCATCTACAATTAGAATACATATAATCTACAATTTATCTACAAAATATCTACAAACTGAGTACATTGAATTTTTATATCCCAATTTCCATTCAATTGTAGCATAATTGTGATTTTTGACATAATTGAGTTTAATCAGAAGATTTGTAGAAGTTTCAGCCATTTTCTTTTGTGAAAACAGAAAATAAAGCATCTACAATCATAATACAAATAATGTACGATTTATTTACAATTTCTGCAATATGTCTTCTTCTTTTTCTTTTCTTTGAGTTTCACTCTGAAATTTAGTCAAAACCAAGTCTAATCCTTAAAAACCCCTCAAAATTGAAATATAAACTCCGAATTATATTTTCAGTTATTTTCAACAACACCCAATATAAACAAATAATAATTTTTGAAAATTCAAATTTTGAATTCGAAGCTTTCAAACCTTTTAATGACTGTCAATGGTGAAAAGTATCTGGAAGAATACTTACTTCCATAATTTTAGTGCGCCTAAATAGGAATATCTGGAAGAATAGTTAGTTCTAAATTTGTAGCGCGCCTAATTAGGAATGAATCAATTCATAATAATTAGTATTTAATGAATGGTATATATTTTGTAGAATAACTGTGAACATGGCAGGTAAATATGAAACTATGCACATTTTTGGTAACAAAGTTTCATATATGGTTATAGGAAGGAAAAAGTCTCTATTTTATTACACCTCTTATGGCCTTTTTAATGGGTGATGCTAAACGGCCCAACTGTTATGATCCAATATTAGCCATATGAAATGACATCAAAGATCCCCTAACTAATTAGCCTACATTTTTCCTTCCAAAACACAAAATTAAATTCTAAGTCTTGAAGTATGCAAAAATAAAACGTAGCTAGCTGAAGAGTCTTTTGCATTATATTTGTATTTTCATTGTATTTATGTGTATTTTATACAACTTATACGATTTAGTGTTTTTAACATATTTTATTGTATTTTCTTTCTTTCTTAAAAACAAATGCAGTATATGATTTTGTATACTTATCCTTACCAAACCAAGTCAAGCGGACACTTTCTCCTTCTCTAGAAATGGATTCAAACCAAGAAACGGTGCAACAAAATTTGAATCCAAATCAACATAACACAAATCTATGAATATCAACAAATATAATAGATTTGATCGAGTTAGGGATGAGTTATAAAGATCTTTAGGGATGACATCGGATGATAGTTTGTTGAATGAATACGAATTGGTCGATGTTGATTCTCATGATAGTTTTAACAATGCGGTGTACTTAGATGATGGTGAAGAAGAAGAAGAACCCGATGGCGAATTTCACAGAGAAGCTAACGATGATGAGGAGCAGGTTTTAGGAAATGAGTAGGGTTATATGGTATTGATTAGGAAATGGAGAATGAATTCACTGAAGAGAAGGTGGTTGTTGGTCCAACCTTTGGAATGCGATTTAGAGATAAAGAGTCTTTGTTTGCATTCTACAAAGAACATGCACGAATGAAAGGATTCTCCATCGTCAAAAGAAATTCTAACAGGAAGGATAGTGACACTGCCAGGTACATAATTTACTATTGTGATAGGGCGAGGATTCGCAAAACCAAGTTTACCACTAAGAGTAATAATTGTAAAGCTAGGCTAGCTGTTGTTTTGGATGATTCTGGTTGTTGGCGCATCTCTAAGGTCGTTCACGATCACAATCATGATTTGCTCCCATCCATATCGCACCTGGTGGCTGGACATAGGTCCGTTTGTGATTTTTTGAAGAGGGATCTTGTAGCTCACGATCGATCTGGTATTAGACCATCCAAGAATATTAGACTCTTTTAGGTTCAATGTGGTTGACCGCAAAATTTGTATTGCACTTCAAAGGATTGTAGAAACTTTATTTTGAAGAGTAGAAATTTTGAAATGCAAGAAGGGGACACACAGTCGCTGCTCAACTTTTTCTATAAAATCCAGGTAAAGGATAGAGAGTTTTTCTATTTAAACGACATTGATAATATTGGTAGGCTGCGAATTGTGGATGGGTGCATTCACATTGTAAGGCAGCGTATGAGTAATTTCATGATGTGATATGATTTGATACGGCGTACCTTGTGAATCGATATATGGCATCAATCACCATAGACAGTCTATCTTACTGGGATGTGCTCTCATGTCTCATGAAGAAATCGATAGTTACAAATTAGTTTTTAGAACTTGGCTTGAGGCCATGGGAAATGTTCATCCAGATGCGATCATAACTGATCAACGTCAGAGTATTAAGGTAGGTATCGTATTTGGCATATATTTTCAAATTTTCCTCTATACTTAAATGGTGTTCGTTCTTCTAAAATTACACATGGAGAATTTAAATCAATGGTTGTTAATAGCATTACTATTGAAGTTTTTGAGAGAAAATGGATAGAATATATTGCAAGGTATAATTTGCATACCTTTAGTTCAACAAACTTTACTCTGAGAAGGAAAAGAAGGTTCATGTGTACCTTGATGCATATTTGGGTTGGTATGCTATCTACGCAAAGAAGTGAGGGGATGCATGCGTTCTTTGATGAATATATTACCCGCCAAAGCACTTTTAGGATGTTTGTTCACCGTATGAGTTAGCTATAAGAGCTATGCATGAAAAGAGTTGGAAGCGGAATATAGGTCAAAGGGCTTTCAAATTGTGCATGAGTCAATGTTCAAGTGGGAGGAGCGGGAATTCAGTGTTATACACATACAGTGTATGAATTTTTCAAGACACAGCGGGAAATTGTATCGTTGTGAAGTCAGCAGCCCCGACGATCATCAAGCGGTATTGAGAAATTCATCTTAGTGATTATTCAGTTATAAAAAATAATGGAAATCCAGTTAAGTACATTGTTGAATATATACCTATCATCGATTACTTTAATTGCAGTTGCAAATGGTTGGAGTTTAGAGGGATACTTTGTTGCAATATACTCGAGATCTTGTCGCACAAGAAGATTGATAAAGTTAATGAAAGGTATATACTGACAAGGTGGAGAAGCGATGTTATTAGGCTACACTTAAATCGGTTCCATGAAGTTGGTTACGCAAACATGACTCCTAAGTACAAGTCATACATGAGCATGTTGAAGTATTTTGACATGGCTTGTGATATAGCACTAGGCACTAGCTGTGACGATCCAAAGGGGCTATCACCTGTTTTAAATGAATTTTGTGCTTCTGAGGCCTTGAAAAAGAAAAAAAACTTCATTTAGAGTCACCTCAATTTGCATGCGTAGTCCAGGCACGTAGCTGAAAAGCTTAAATGTGTAATTCTGTAAAAAAATACTAAATTATATTAAAATGAATAAATTTGACTTTGGTCAATATTTTGGGTAAACGGACCCAGACCCGTAATTTGAAGGTCTCGGAGGGTCCATAGAAAAATATGGGACTGAGCGTATGCCCGGATCGAAATCCGAGGTCCCAAGCCCGAGATATGAATTTTTAAGTAAAATTATTTTTTGAAAATGTTTAAGAAAAATTGAAATAAAATCTGATCTGAAAGTAATGGTATCGGGCCTGTATTTTGATTTTGGCGCCCAGTGCAGATCTTATATGTGATTTGAATTATTCTTGTGAAATTTGGTTAAAAACGGACGTCGTTTGACGTGATCCGGACCCTAAGCGGGAATTTGATGTTTAAAGGAGTTTTTGGAACTTTCATTGATCTTGAGGTTTAATTCGATGTTCATGATGTTATTTTGGTGATTTTATTACACGAATATGTTCGTTAGATGTTTTTGAGATTGTGTGTATACTTGGGTTAGAGTTTTGAGGGCTCGGATGAGTTTCAAGTAGGTTCCTGGATGCCTTAGGCTTAAAAAGATAAGATGTTGCACGTTCAGGAAATATTGCAGGTCTGTGAACCCTCTTGCGCGATCCGCGAGAAATCGCGTGTGGCTGCAGAGGGGCCAGCGCGGTCGTGGTCACCTTTTGGCGGTCCGTGGTGGATGCTGTGCGGCCGCGGTTCACACAGGGCTATATCTGCAGGTCTTCAGGGAGGCCTGTGAGACCGCAGTCCTTTTTGTGCGGTCCACACAGGGAGTTTCAAAGGGATATAAATTCACAAAAATTTAAGTTATTTTTCAATTTTCAAAACCCCAAAAACATGAGAGGCGGTTTTCCAAACAACCTTTCTTCTCCAAAAACGATTGGTAAGTGATTTCTAGCTCATTTTATTAACTCATTAACATCCTTTAACATGATTACAACTCCTAATCAAATATTTTCATGGAGAAATTGGGTGCTTTGGGTAGAACCTAGGTTTTTTTTAAAATTTGGGGAGTTGGACCTCAATTTGAGGTCTGATTTCAAAACAAATCATATATTTGGATTCGTGGGGAAATGGGTAATCGGGTTTTTGGTTCGGACCTGGAGTTTCGACCACGTGGGCCCAGGGGAATTTTTGACCTTTTTGGGTAAAACTTTGAAAAACTCATTTTTATGCATTGGGCTTGATTCATTTAGCATGTATTGATATAATTAAGTAACTTATGACTATATTCGAGCAGATTGGGGGTGGAATCAAGATGTAAAGCTATAATTGAGACTTGCGTGGTGTTCAAAGCATCGAGGTAAGTGTTTGTTCTAACCCTAGCTTGAGGGACTAGGAGTTGAGTCTTATTTGCTAATTGCTTCTTATTGAGTACGACATATAGGCATGGTGACGAGTATCTATACGTTGGTATCTAACATGACCGTGAGTCTTTAAATTGTGAATATCTTGATTTTGTTGTATTTCTCTTATCTTGGTGATGATTCCTATTTGTTGAGAAAAGTATGTAAAAGGAAATTGTGACCTATGAACAACTAGGAGCATTGGCTCGAGTTATATTACAATTGTGAAAATATATGAAATGGTTGAACCCTTTGGAGTATTGGCTCAAGTGGTAAAGTGACATACAGAATAAAAAGTGAAAGAAAGAGAAAGAGTATTTAAAATGTTCTCTTGCCGGGATATTGTTGTTTATTTATTATCCTACCTTGCCGGGACGTTGAGATTATGGCGTTTTACCTTTGCCATGATTTAATTGTTTTAATTGTGTTCCCTTGCTGGAATTTCTATTATTATTTTATTTATTCCCTTGCTCCTTGTTTGTGATTGTTGTTTGGGTGAGGAAGAGTGTTAAAGCACGAAGGGTGATGTCGTGCATTGTTTGTTTATTGTGAGGAAAGAGTGTAAAGCACGATGATGATGTCGTGCATTGTTTTCTTATTGTGAGGAAAGAGAGTAAAGCACGAAGGGTGATACTGTGTCGCACGATATACCATTCCGTGTCATTTCTATTGATTATATGTGAGGAAAGAGAGTAAAAACACGAAGATTGTGCGGTGCATATTATTATTATATCATTAGTTGGTGAGGATAAGAATAAAAGTACTAAGGGTGATACCGTGCACATTTTTATCATATTATTGCTTGGTGAGGATGAGAGTAAAAGCACGAAGGGTGATGTCGTGCACTTATTGATTTCTGATTCTTTATTGATGCCTAGCTATGCTGCTTTCTTCGTTATTTGATGATTTTATTCGTAGTTGTTATCTTCCCACAGCATGCTCCCCTCCCATATTGACTGGTAAATTTTTGTATCTCGATTCTGCTGTATATGTATATATAACTGCACAGGTTTATGTGGTAGTCCGGTCTAGCCCCGTCACTACTTCACGGGGATTAGGCTAGGCACTTACCAACACATGGGATCGGTTGTATTGATACTAGACTTTGTGCTCTTTTGCACATATCCAGGAATCGGAGCAGCTTACGGTGCGCACCAGTAGCCAGGGAGATGACCTTCAATCCACGAGACTCCGAGGTAGCCTTGCTGGGTCCGCAGGCCCGACGTCTCTTTTTTCAGTTTTCATGTTCTGTTTACATTTGTATCCGAGAAAGACTATGTCCTTTACTTCAAAATCATATTTGTAGTAAATCTTTGACAGTATGTGTATTGTTGTGACATCAGGTGCTGGGTAGAGACTTGTATTGATTTTCTATACGTTATTTCTATATTTTGTTCAGACTTTCGCTAAAATTTACTTTTCGTTGTCTTTTTTAACTGCTTATTCATTGATAATTTAATCGTTTAATCATGTATAAACCAAGATAGGTTAATGTTTGCAAAGGTTCTTGTCTTGTCTAGCTATCACGAGAAGGCGCCATCACGACCCCGAGGGAGGGAAATTCGAGTCGTGACACTAGCGTGAAGGTTCAATATGTAACGCATAATTTGAAGAGGATAGTGCATGATCTTCAAAACTGGGACAACAAAATGATCGTGCCAAACCCCGACAAGTATGACTCAGATGAAACTGAAGATACAACTCTACGAGTCCACAATACATTAATTCATGTGTCAGCCCGCGTTTGAATCGATATAAAGGAATAACTGAATACTACTTTATAAGTTCACAGCCGCGTGGTGTATTTGGAGCTAGTAATGGTGCAAGAACTGGAGTTCGAGGGGGTGGTTACAGGATTGGTGACAATCGTGGTGGTAGATGTGCCAGTACAAATGGTAGACGCACAAGTAGGGGTAATGGGCAAGGCATAGGTACAACGGTTCCCTAGGTGTGAATGAGGTATAATTTTGTGACTACACTTGATTTATTACTTAAACATATCATCTTTTCTTATAGTGTTTGTTTGATTTTAATTGCAGCAAATTGAGGTTACACAATCGTGATCAAGCTTGTTTGATCTTAATGTCGAACCAGACTTGAAACTATAATAAAGAATATTGCTGAAACTTGGAGTTCTCATTAGGTCTAGTTGCATGGTTATTTTATTTGGTCCAGAACATTTTGAAAAATTTTTACTTGTTTTGTATAAACTATGGTGTTTAATGAATTATGAAACTTAACATGTCAATTTTTTTCTTAATAGTGTTAGTCATTTTTTTTTCCCTTATACTAAATGTATAAAATATTATTCATAAACGTGAAAACACTGTAAAAAGCAAAAATTACGGACAATAATTCCACTCTCCTTAAAATAATAAGTATAACAATGATACTGAAAATCATATTAATTCATAAATATTAATGACAAGGGTAGAACACATGACCTACATGAAAAACCTAAGCATTAGATGTTAATAATTTAGCACTTCAACAATGAATATTAAAGCATTTGATGTAGCCTCTCCAAGTTCAAAAAGAAGAACACTCCCTTTCTTCATATTGTTTTAATCACCAAGATTTATGATATTAAATTATCAATGGACGATTTATTTTACTTTTCGAGCCACCATTTTTAATTTCTTACATTGATACAAAAATACAAACAAATTATGGCTGAAATTAAAAAATAATTAAATTTATAAGTGGTAATAAAAAAATAATAACAATTTCAAAAGTAATCGAAATTTAGCCACTTTTTATGTAAAGATAAATCTGAACGAAAATATTGTTCATAATTCGAAAAATATTCCAGTATAATATAGTGTAGTTTAAAATTTTTACATGTGAACTTCCAACATAATATACTGGAATTCCAGCATAATATATTGGAGTTCCAACATAATATACTGGTCCAATATAATATATTAGAAGTTCATACACATGTGTTATAATCTCTAATATATTATTTTCCGTATGATAGAGTTCCAACATAATATGCCGGAAGTTCATATATGCTCCAATACGCTGGAATTTCTTGTGTTGCAGCAAAATAATATCTATTTTTTAATAATTTTATCAATACTAACTATTTTTCAGTTATCGATTCAAAAATTGAATAACTCGTGCTATTTTCACACAAAATATACTAGCAGTAGGAAACTATAAAGAAATTACTATCATTGTACAAAATAATATAGTCCATCTACTTATTGAGGATATTTCCGAGGGTAAAATGGAAAAATAATAATGACTTTTAAAGTTAAAAACAATGAACATCAACTCATATGTATTTGGCTAAGCTTATAAGCAAGTTAAATTGACTTATACGTACTTTTTGATTTATGTACTTATTTGGTAAAATTAAAAATACTAATAAATTAAGTATTTATAAGCCAAAAATAAGTAAAAGTTATAAATGATATTCTCCAACCTATCAAATTTCAGCTTATAAGCACTTTAGATTTGACCAAAATATTTATTATTCTATCCCTAAAATACTTTTTTTTTAAATAAATTTTTTTGTATATCTAATTCTTTAACTATTTATTATTAATTTTAATATTTTTATTCAAATATAACTGCATATTTTTTATATCAATTTTGCCACTTAAAAATGCTTTCCGCACATCGATGCTTATCAACTACTATTAACTACTCTAAATAAGCCAAACGGGCTCTCAATCCTCCGTCGGGGCTCGTAATCTCTGCTGGTTTATTACACCTCGATTAAAGGTCCGAGCCAACAATGGCGGCTACGAACGGCGACGTTTTAATGCTAGAGGCACCACCGGACTCCCGGCCGGCGGTCTGTAGTAGCGCTGAAGTGATCGATGCGTTGCCGTACATTGATGACGACTACGGTGACCCCAAAGTGAAAGAAGCGGTGGACCGTTTAGTCGAAGAGGAGATGCGCCGCAGCTCAAAAAAACCTTCCGATTTCCTTAAGGACCTCCCTCCTCTTCCTAAATTCAATTTCGAGGTTCACTCTAAACTTGCCAATTTCTTCTGCCCTTCAACTCTTATTCATGTGAATTTCTAGGGTTCCATTTATAACAATTGTTAATTGATATGATTCCTTGAGCCTATGGGTTTTTTCTTATCTAATGAATGAATTGGTGTTTAGAATCACCCGATGCTTGCGAGGGAATATGAGAGGGTGAGAGCTGGAAAGCCGCCGGTACAGATAGATACTTCACGATATGGACTTGAAGTGCCGCCGCTGAACAAACGCAATGATGAAACTGCATGGAAACAAGCGCTTCAAAAAGCTCAGCGCTTACTGCAGCATCAAGTAATCAGGTAATCTACTTGTAACCAGTGATTGTATGGATTATTTTGAAAAAGAATTTTTTTCCCCAATTATTAGCTTATATTACCGTGGTGGTTCATCTTGGGAAAATCTTTTTTTTTTTGGTAAATAAAAACATTTATTTCCATTTGCAATCTGCATCAAGTACTACCACCACCTGAAACTACCAAGCTCCTTCTAACAGGATAAAAATTGAGTTTCGTAAGTGTTACTTTTAGTCTACTCCTCATGGATCCTCTATAAAGAATCTCCTGAATAATCCTCCTGACAATAGTTCTCAGATCTGTTTGTTTTGCCTGAAATACTCTTTGATTCCTGTCTATCCACAAGCGATACACACATGCGGCCAGTGTCATTCGATAAATTTCTGCAGTTGAGCTTCTTCCTCTAGCATAGTCTTCTGCCCCTTTCAGCTCCTCTAACCAAAGCATGGCTGCTCTGTGAATCCCCTGCCATTGTAGCAGTTACGCCACACTCACATTGGAAGAGCGGGTGATTATGCCCTCATTCTGAGTTAAACACAATGGGCGCTCTTTGTCACTTATAGCACCCCACTTCATCAATCTATCCTTACATCAAAGGAAATAAAGTCCTTAAGATACAAAGTTTAGTAGAATAGATGTTGCAGTGAAGAATGAGAAAAAATGTTTCTGCCGAAGGAATAGCTAAGATGCTGTGGTTGATAGTGCATTTTCCAAGTTAACTCCTGAATAAAATGATTTCGGTGCTTTTTTTCTTCTATATCAATTCTGATGGCCTGCACACTGTGTGGAAACATTGTATTTGTCCGGTGTCTGGGAATGTGTTTGTATCTCTTTGAACAAATAAAGATGCTGGAAAGTTTGTATGCATTGAGTAGGTCATGTCCTAACAGAAGAAATATGACTTTTGTGTCACTTTATTACCAAAGTTCTTAATCTTTTCTGCTGTTACTTATCAGGAAAAATTCCCTTTACATCACAGTTTCCTACCTGTTGTGGAGGCATCAAGTACTTTGTTACTGAAATAATCATGCCTTTCATTTATTTTGGTTTATTTTTTCCCTTCTTTTGTGTACATAATGCTTGTTATCGTGCAACCAAAAGTTAACCTTGGTATTCTATAGGCTAGAAAATCTGGACCTAATGTCAAAGCATGGTCCTGATGTGTGGAAGCTGCACAATCAACGACTGGAAGCATTTTTAGCCAGGTTCCTTTTCTTTTACTAATTTTATGTTCTTCTCTGTCATCTCGTCCTTACTTAACTATTCGCTGCAACTTCTGTCTTGGTGGATTTTTACATGTCGATCTATTCCATTATGTATGGCGATGTTGATTGGACATGGGTTAAAGAAAGAAATTGAACTTTTGGCACATTCTAAAAATGCCCTTAGAACTTGTTATCTTAAACATGTCATGACATTCTATGGCTATAAGAACATGCCATTCAAGATAAAATGGAAAATTTAAAGTTAAAGAATTTTCAACTATAAACCGATGTAATTTATTTTGGAACGGACTACAAAGGAAAGAATGCTATATAAAAATGGAACAAAGGAGTATTAGACATTGGACTGAACATCGTAAAAGAAACTTTCAGGTTTTGGACAAAACTTGAAGACTATAGTAACTATTTTGAGCTTGGTTTCCAGAGTAAATAGTTTTGCATTGTAATAAGCACGGACATGTTTGTTTTTTAATTAAAAAATGTGATATGGTCCAAGAATGGCCCTTTTCCACTTCTAGTCCAGTTGTAGTTCGAACTCAACCTTATGATTGGAGGTGTGGGTCATAGCATATCCTGCACTTGTTTACTATGTTCCTTTTAGTTTTTGATGATGATGGAAGAAGTTGTAAGCTTCAAACTCGATTTACTTATTAGTAAAAAGAGGCATTATCTCTTAACCCTCAGGGATTGGCTAGTGGCAATTGACTTGAGCCTTGGGGTTAGCTCCCTTTCAAGGTCTCAAGCTCGAAACTCACTGGGTGCAAACAATTTCTGAGGGCCATCGGACCGGTAAAACCTAAATTAACCGTGGTGCACTTGCAGGAAACTCTTTGCCGAGGACCTGTGTACCCCTGGGATTAGTCAGGGTTCTTAGAGAGTCGGACACACCCGGTGCAAATAAAAAAAAAGAGGCATTATCTCGTCTCAATCGCCCTCGGAAAAGGGAGAAGCTGTGTGACTTTTAATACTCTATATCAGTAAGGATGTGCTAGGAGGAGTATGTATCACTATAAGTACATATCTGGAATCAGTTCTATACAGTATTAATATCTCTATTGTAAAAAGAGCAAGATTCTAGCTCATCATTTTTTTTCTCTGGTATTGCTGCATTCCTTCTAGGGCTGAATATCAAACTAATTTGCTGCAGAATGCAATTACAAGCTGTTGAAGTGAATGAAATGATTGAAACCGTAAACAGGGAAAGGAAATATCATCAGGTATAAGTATCTTCTGTTACTGCTGATCTATTTCTATAGTGTCTTGCATTGATCTAATTGATCTGTTCTTCATTGCGTATCAGCAAACTACTGCATATGAGCTCAGCGCGTTGTCCATGCAATGGAAAGAACTCTGTGTGAAAAATATGGAAATCCAAGCAGCTTGTGGGGATCTGGAAGACCACATACAACGACTGAAAAAGGAGGCTCAAGAGAGGTCTGTTTTGTATTGCATACCTTCTATGACTTTTCTGGTTTTGATATGCTAGTTTATAAAATGTTAACCTCTTTATGGCAGGGACTGGAATTTGGAGGCAAATGTTGAGAATGGCAAAGTGCTGTATGCAGAATGATGAGGTATTGAATTTGTTACTATTATGCTTAGTTTCTGTCCTCATTACTGCTGTGATTGTGCTTTTGTCTTGAGCCGAGGATCTATCAGAAACAACCTCTCTATCTATACAAGGTAGTGTGGGATTACACTGGGTTTATTGTTGTTGTATGCTTAGTTTCTATCCATTGATTGGATTAGTTCTTTAATTGTCAATGGTATAACATGTCTAGGAGAAAAATCAGATAACAACGTAAAAAGACAAAAGTTTGGGAGGTACAAGAGTGAGCTGGGTTGAAGGAATTGGAAAATGGATTAGAGGGTTGAAATGGGGGGAAAAGACGATACAGGAACAGTGCAGAATATAAATAAAAGTACAGCTCTGTAAGCTTAAAGAACGAATTGTGTGAGATGAAAGGAAAGATAAGAACACAAGTGAAGGAGATAAATAGATGTTCAACTCTGTAAGGCCTAATCTTTAAAATACTTAATACTAGTTGACTGAAGTGAAAGAAAAGGTGAGAAAAGTGGGGGGAAAAGACGATACAGGAACAGTGCAGAATATAAATAAAAGTACAGCTCTGTAAGCTTAAAGAACCAATTGTGTGAGATGAAAGGAAAGATAAGAACACAAGTGAAGGAGATAAATAGATGTTCAACTCTGTAAGGCCTAAGCTTTAAAATACTAGTTGACTGAAGTGAAAGAAAAGGTGAGAAGACTGTGTACTATGATATCCAATTTTCACTTGTCAAAAAGAAAAAAGTGTATGAACTTCAATTTTCTGCAATTGTCTGACCTTCTCCAATTTCTCAATAAATGACTAATTTTTTGCATTCTTCTCCTTCATTTTTCTTCCATTTCCGAACATGTAAAGCTTAGTTCGTGGAATTGTCTTCTTGGCAAAATTCAAGTTGCATACTGGGCCTTATAAAAACATTGTGGAGGAAGACAATTTTATTAGATCGGGTTTGGCTGGGATTTGTTATGTTGAATCATAAAGGCAGGAGGCGATGTTTTTCTGCTTTCTCTTGTCGATTTCAAAGGGGTGAGAGAGAAATGTCAGAACTGATGTTGTTAAGGGAATATGCAGGTGTAGGTCGAGCAATCATGAAAATTTGCCTGTACTGGATTTAGATGGAGAAGTTGGACAAAGATTTAAAGGCCTTGCTTTTGGTCGGTATGACAAGTTTGACCATGTTTTTAGTTGGCAATATTCCCTGTTAGCCATTACTTATTAATATTACGGAGGAATGTGTCCAATGTGGAAAAGGTCACTACCAGCATCTGTATCTCCCAGTTTTCTGTATACCTGTTTATTCCCTATCATGGCAACAACTCTATTATGTGGGATCACTCTGGGTATGTTGTTGGTAACAACTATATTATGAATAGCTAATTTTTGCCAGTCAAATCAGTGATTTTAATAGCTTTGATCTCATTCCTTTCCCCCCTTGGATTCCTTCCTGTTGAAAGAAAAAAAGGAAGCAGAGGCCGTCTTGTTCTTTGAATCTTTCTTACCGCTGCTATAAGCATTGTTTTGATTTTCTTTCAACTCTCAATGCTTTCGGGATGTGTACTAGAGCCATCGACAAAAAGAGTGATAGTATACTCCTATGCTGGGAGCCCTTCGGTATTATATTTTACCATATCACGCCCCTGTTAAGTAAGCCATGGTTATTGATGTCTCTTTTAGGCAAGTACGCAATTACTGTAAAATCAGATGCTCTGAGAGGGAATGGAGCAGTAAAATATTTGAATACTAGGAACTAGTTGTCGCATACGACAAGAGGGGTTGCTCTGATGGTAAGCAACCCCCACTTCCAACCGAGAGGTTGTGAGTTCGAGTCTCCCCAAGAGCAAGGCGGGAATTCTTGGAGGGAAGGGTGCCGGTTGTCTATTTGGAAACAATCTCTCTACCCAAGGGTAGAGGTAAGGTCTGAAGAAAACGGTCATTCCAAGTGTGAGCTATGTGGATGCAGCGAGAAACAGACGGTCTTTGAATTTTGATGCTAATTGAATAGAATTATTATTCAGAACAACTTTGTTAATTAAGCTAAACCATACATCATTACAAGTTTATGTAACCAAATAGTAACTCTTTCAACTTTCCACTGATACAGCAAACGAATTGCCATGGTTCCCTTCCAACTAAATAGTGATATTATATTATTATTAAAATTATTTTTGGACCTATTGCTTATATAGATTGGAAATCGCCAGTTCCAGCAAGCTTCTCTCATAACTCTAACCCACAATTTATGAGAAACATACAAATGAAGATTCAAGAACATAGCTGGCCTGGTTCGTTCACGTTAAATTGAATTTACATGACGCTTGGTAAGATATCCTTTTTAAATTCAAATTGACAATCGCCAGCTTAATTTCAATAAGTGGAAAGAAACTTACATAACGATCTCAAATAAGTTACCTGCCATGTAAAAATCCATATTTTCTGCAGTGACAATGGATAAGTGACCTCAAAAACATGATAAGTGACTTGTTAGGTTGTCACAGCAAGTAAAGCTTACTAACTAATAGTGCAATTGAGCAACAACAAAAAGAAATTTCATTGCCAAGGCTAACAACCTAGATCAATTTCAAATTACCTCATCTGCAGTTTTAATGTTGGACGTGAACCATCTACTCAATTCTTGTGTTTAAGAACGTCTGTCATTTATTATTATTATTATTTTATTTTTTTTGCAATTGTTAGTTAATTTAGTAACATATGAAATCAAGAGACGATCTTTTAGTTTTTGTAGCTGAAAATAAAGTACGACGTTCAGATGGTAACATTATGTAAATATCATCTTATTTCGCATGATATCAGGAAAAGTTAAAAATTAAATCAAAAGGAACTGGAACTTCATTAAAAAAATTTAGAGCATGATTCTTATGGGTTAATGCTGAAATATGAGCTCATCAGATGAAGCTTGAAGCTTCTCTAATGGAAGAAACTGGTGCGAAATAAGATAAGAGAGATGGAACAGAATTGGCGAAATGAAATCTATGTATTAACTGTATGTTGAAGTCTATACATCAACTCGACTAACTACCTGGTGACAGCTAAGCTACAGCTGGACATAATATTAGTAACTAACAACTAACTAAGCTGAACTGCCACGTGTGATTGCAATCAGATATACACATATATACACGTGAGATTTATATATATATATATATATATATATATATATATATATATATATATTCCCCATCAAGCTGGAGGGTGTAAAATATTAAGCACTCCCACCTTGCCCATTAAATGAAAGTGTTGCATTTTGTTGAGCCCCTTCGTCAATAAATCCGCTAGTTGATCTTTAGTGCCAATGAAGGTCGTGCGTATGACTCCTTTGCTTGATCTTATCTCGAACAAAAGTGGCAATCAATTTCGATGTGCTTAGTACGCTCATGAAAAATTGGATTTGCAGCAATCTGTATAGCAGCCTTGGTGTCACGGACTTAGGACTGAAGCTAAGAACGTGCGGCGCTAGATTGGTCCTGCCTGCGGAAAATGGCAGTCTAGCAAGCCTTTTTGCCTAGAATCGTACTAAGGGAACGCTGGATAGCAACAAAGAAACTTCAAAGGGAAAGTAAGCTTTATTGCCTTTGAAAAGTATGCTTTACAATGCTTATGTTACAAAGATGGAAGGATATGCTGGATTTTAATGGATAGGAATGGATGCCTTACAATGAACAAGTCCTATGCTATTTATACATTATACAAGGGGGTAATTGAACAGTTTTGGTTGGCTGTATGGGCAGACAGGCGTGCTGGTCATTGATGGCTGGTGCTGGAGTGTGCTGAGGCGCATTGATAGCTGGCTGGAAAGTTGTGCAAGCATGCTATGAAGTGTCTGGCAGACAAGGTATGCTGGCGTGGGCAGACAAGGCTGGCGGGCATTGAATGCTGGAGCATGCGCGTGGTTGCGCGGATGTGGAGGCGTTGGACATGTCGGAGCGCTGATTCTGGCTAGAATTGGCGCGGGACATGTCATGCTCCCCCACCTGATGATGCGACGACCTCGGCGCATCCTGCATCTGTAGGAATTCGGCTACCTTATCTCGAAACTGCCATAGGTCTTCGTACCTTTCCCATGTAGCTTCTTCTGGAGATTGTCCCTTCCAGTGGATGAGGAACATGGCCTGTGCCGGATGACCCCGTCTTTGCTTTACCTGATAATCCATGATATTTTGTACATCTTTATCATGTGAAACCGTAAAATGGGCGGCCTACTCGTTTGCCCCCGAGTTGGATCTTCCTTGTCCTCATGGTAAGGCTTGAGAACGCTTGCATGAAAGACTGGATGAATTTTGAGCACGGGTGGTAGGTCCAACCGATAAGAGATCTTACCAACCTTGGCAAGAATCCGGAATGGTCCCTCATATTTGCGCACTAGACTGTGACTCAAGTTCCTTAGTGCCCTGAATTGCCTCGAATTGAACTTTACCATCACCAAGTCTCCGACTTTGTTGGACGTTGCGACCGGTCGGCAAATTTCTTCATCCGCTTAGCTGCTTTGGCAAGGTGAGATTTTGCAGTGTCTAGCTGCTCCTTGAACCCTTTGGCAAGATGATAGGCACCCAAACTCCTCCCTTCGGGTGCTGCTGGCAGTGATAGGGGAGTTTGCGGTTGCTGACCTGTTGCAAGCTCGAATGGTGTTTTCCCGGTTGCTTCGCTCCTTTGCAAGTTATAAGAAAATTGGGCAACATCAAGTAGCTTAGACCAGTCCCTCTGATTTGAACTTACATAGTGCCTCAGGTAGCATTCCACTAAGGCATTTACCCTCTCGGTTTGGCCGTCCGTTTGAGGATGAAAACTGGTAGAGAAGTGCAGCTCCGTACCTAGAAACTAAAATAATTCCCTCCAGAAATTACCTGTGAAACGGGGATCACGATCGCTGACAATGTTCTTTGGCAGACCCCAGTATTTGACCACGTTCTTGAAGAACAGTTGGGCTGCTTCCTTTGCATTACACCCCGGTGTGGCTGGTATGAAGGTGGCGTATTTGGAAAACCTGTCCACTACCACCATGATGGTACCGAAACCGCTTGACTTTGGCAAACCAGTGATGAAGTCCATTGTGATGCTTTCCCAGGGACGTTCTGCTATGGTGAGTGGCTCCAAGAGTCCTCCAGGTTGGCGCTGCTCTACTTTGTCCTGTTGGCAGATAAGGCAAGTTCTCACATAGGCCTCGATGTCATCCCGCATCTTTGGCCAGTAGTAAACTGCTTCAATGAGGGCCCGTGTACGTTGTTGTCCCGGATGACCTGCCCACAAGGTGTCGTGGCTTTCCTTCATGATTCGCCGCCTGATATTGTCATGTTTGGGCACGTAGACCCTTCTACCTGTGGTAAGCAAGAAGCCATCTTCGACCCAAAAGCTTCGAGTCTTACCTTCAGATGCTAGTTCCATCAGCCTCTTTGCGTCTGGATCCTGCAGTAAACCTTGCTTAATAGACTCCCGAATGTCGCATTAAACTGTTGCGATGGCAGCAAGTTTTGCCTTCTGACTTGGGGCGTTGGCCACCACAGTGCTTTCGCTGCAAGGCGGGATACTTCCTGTTGGGGTACCATCAGTTTCACTCGAACTCTGGATGGTTGCTGGTTGCTTTGGGTTCTCTTTGGGCATGTCTTCGACCTACATAGCTGAAAGCTGTGGAAGGTGTGCAGTCTTTGACATGTCAACCAACGGAACCGAACATGATTTACCCTTTTCCAGTATGATCATCTGCTGGAAATGAGGGGATATGACAGACGGGCATTGGCGGAAGAATTCTTGACCAAGTACCACTTCAAAAATATCCAAGGGTGCAACGGCAAAGTTTGTTTTACCTTTCCAGTCGCCTACCGTGATGTCAAGGTTGTTGGCAATACCTTTGATTGGTGTCGGAGGGGCATTGACTGTTTTGAGCCGGACCTCTGTTGGATAGTACTTGAGACTCAATTTGTCTGCTGCCGTCTGAGTTATCACTTTGGCCTCTGCCCCCGTGTCCACCATGGCACGGACTGAGTGTCCATTGATGGCGATATCCACGTATTGTGTGGGGAAGGCATTCAGTTTTCCGGCAGGTTGTGTGGTTGCGGCGCAAAGTCCGATCATACCTACTTTGGCTGGAGACTCGGAACTTTCTTCTTGTTCCTTGGCTGATTTTTGCTGGTGATCTTTGATCATGGCACCTAAGCTTTTCATTTGAGGGCAGGTTACATACCAGTGCGGTCCTCCGCAAATGTGGCATTTTGTTTCCCTGCGCTGCTGCTGGTTCGGCTGAGTTTTCTTCTCAGCAAGCTCCTGTCTAAGAGACCTCCTAGGAGAGCGGATATTTCTGCCCCGCTCGCGTTCTGCTCCGCTGTTGGCCTGGTTACTTTTTACCTGCTTCACCGTGCCGCGGTCCTGTGTATAGTCAGTTAGACTTTCGGCTTGTGCAATAGCTTCGTTGAGAGTGGAAACCTGTCTCCGCTCCAACTCAGATTTGGCCCATTTTGATAGACCGTCTTTGAAGTAAAACAGCAAGTCCCTTTGGGTGAGTTCCGGAAGCTGAAGAGTGAGGGTTGTGAACTCCCTGATGTAGGCTTTGATGGTGCCTGTTTGCTTCAGTTCTCGTAACTTCCTCATACCCTCGTCATAGACGTTGCTGGGGAAGAACATTTTCTTCAATTCTGTTTTGAATTGCTCCCATGTATCGAGAGTGCAATCCCCATTACTGATATCTTGATCCATCCTCCTCCATCATAGCATTGCGTTCTCCGTCAAGTAGAGAACCGCTGTTTGGATTTTCAACTCGTCGCTGCCTATTCTGTTGAACTTGAAATAGTTCTCGAGATGCCACAGAAAACTTTCTACCTCTCGGGCATCACGGATACCTTTGAAGACAGGCGGCTTCGGAGCGTCGATCCTCACTTCGCGCTCAATGACTGGAACAACATTTCTCTGTTGGCGTACAGCTTCCTCAAGTTCCATCACTCTGGCATTTAGAACTTCGACCAGATTCGTGAGTTTTTCAATGGAAGCCTGAGTCTCTTCCCGTGCTTCCCGCTGCTCATCAATGTCCCTGTGAAAGTTAGCATTCTCCTCGAGCACAGACTCCTTGAAAGACTCGTATTCGCCTTCGAATCTGTTGAAGCGATTGCCCAGCAACTCGGCTGTTTTGTGGGCTATTTCGACCCTTGTAGCCAAATCTAACTCTGGAGTAATGTTTGTGGGTAACTCATCTTGTTCCCAATCACTCACGTCTGGAGATAAAACGTTGGCGGCATCACTTTGGACAGTATTGATCGGCATTTTACTAGCTTTCTTTGTCATCTTTTTGCTCTTGGATCTTCTGGTAACGTTTGTAAGGGCTTTGGCAGTTTGGGTTGCAAAAATTTCTCCGTCGCTGGCCATTGTTTCGCGCTTAGCACCTGCTCTGATACCACTTTGTCACGGACTTAGGACTGAAGCTAAGAACGTGCGGCGCTAGATTGGTCCTGCCTGCGGAAAATGGCAGTCTAGCAAGCCTTTTTGCCTAGAATCGTACTAAGGGAACGCTGGATAGCAACACAGAAACTTCAAAGGGAAAGTAAGCTTTATTGCCTTTGAAAAGTATGCTTTACAATGCTTATGTTACAAAGATGGAAGGATATGCTGGATTTTAATGAATAGGAATGGATGCCTTACAATGGCTAAGTCCTATGCTATTTATACATTATACAAGGGGGTAATTGAACAGTTTTGGCTGGCTGTATGGGCAGACAGGCGTGCTGGTCATTGATGGCTGGTGCTGGAGTGTGCTGAGGCGCATTGATAGCTGGCTGGAAAGTTGTGCAAGCATGCTGTGAAGTGTCTGGCAGACAAGGTATGCTGGCGTGGGCAGACAAGGCTGGCGGGCATTAAATGCGGCATTGAATGCTGGAGCATGCGCATGGTTGCGCGGATGTGGAGGCGTTGGACATGTCGGAGCGCTGATTCTGGCTAGAATTCACGCGGGACGTGTCACTTGGTGTCACTCTGAACCATGACATGTTGTCTGATGACAACTCCCAATTCTTAAAATAAGCCAAGTAACCATGTTACTTCAGCCACAGCAGATGCCATGCTACGATATTCTGCCTCTGCAGAGCTACTTGAGACTGTGTGTTGCTTCTTAGAATTCCAAGACACCAAGGATTCACCAAACATGACAACGTAACTAGTAACAGATCTCCTAGTATTAGGACAAGCAGCCCAGTCAGAGTCACAAACAAGTAAGATGTTGTGTTGATTCTGCCTTCATAAACACACCTAAACCAGGTGCATTCTTGAGATACTTCATCACTCTGATGATAGCTTCCCAATGTGATTTTTAGGCTCTTGAATAAATTGACTGAGTGTTTGCACTGCATAGCTGATATCAGGTCTTATGATGGTCACATATATCAATTTCCCTAGCAACCTTTAATAAGCACAAACATCCTGCAATGGCAGATCATTTGTTGCACCTATTGCCTTATCATATTCTATTATAGTAAATTTTTGGTTTGTTTCCAGTAGTGTTGCATAAGGCTTTGCTCCACTGAGTTTCATTTGTGAAATCAATTCAAGCACATAGTTTCTTTGATTCAACAAAATGCCTTGTTAGAGACCTTAGGACTTATATGCCTAAGAAGTACTTAAGCTCCCATAGGTACTTAACTTTGAACTTATCATGCAGTATACTCTTAGCAATACTCACAAGCTCTTTATTATTTCTTGTGATAAGCAGATCATCCACATAGACAAAATGATTACCATATCCTCACATTTTCTGGTAAACAGAGAGTAATCATGATTGCTTTGAGTGAAACTTACACTTGTCAAGGCTTCACTCAACTTAATGTTCCACGCCCTACATTCATGCTAGAGTCCATACAAGGACTTGCACTATCTAGATACCTTTTCTTCCCGTGACTTCTAAAACCTTCTGATATCTCCATGTATGCCTCCCCACATAGGTTTCCTTGCAAAAAATCATTATAGACATCCATTTGGAACAGTTCTTGGCTCCTTGATGCTGCTAGTGCTATGATGGATCTCACACTAAAGAAAATTGCTATAAGATAATAGGTTATACATTTGAGTTCAAGAAAAAGAAGAGGTTTGGTGATGGTAATTCTGATGGTTGGAAGCCTCCTGGGGGTCGATCTCATAAAGGTTGGAAGAAGGAACCTTTAGCTGCTGCTAATAGTGCAGATGCAGAATCAGTCTCTAAGAATGATGGAGACAATCACAAGCACATGACACAAGGGATTGTTTTTCTCACCTAAATAATACAATCAAATCCTGAATTTGCTGAGCAAAGATTCTAGAGATCATCAAGCTAACATGGCAGGTATTATCACTTGTCTAATGTCTAATTTCAAACAACAAAATGGAATGTGGTTGTCTCTGTTAGGGGTGTTCATGGTTCGGTTTGGATCGATTTTTTCCTAAAAAGAAATCAAACTAAATAAGTCAGACTTTTTAAATATTAGAACCAAACCAAACCAATTAAGCAGGTTTTTTATCGATTCGGTTAATGTCGGATTTTCGATTTTTTCGTTTATTTATCGGTTTTTTCTTAAATATAAGATATATGGTGCTTTTGAAACTTCGGCCTCGCCTTGCCTGCATAACCAAAGGATCAAGTTTTTCTGTCACAACATTAGCATTAATAACCTGTTGTCTTTCATCCTGAATGATTATAGCATAGGCTTGATTGAGAGTTGGCTTAGAAGACTTCATAAGGATTTGTCGCCAAGCTTGATCATATGAATCATTCAAACCTTTAATAAACTGCATTACTTTCGGTCGATGAAGATGTTCTACATGCTCCTTAGACATTAGACAACCACAGTTAAGGGATGGTATCATCACATCATACTCATGCCATAATTCCTTCAGTTTTGAGAAGTAAGCAGAAACTAAACTGGATCCCTGTGACGAAGTAGCTATTTCTCTGTGTAATTGAAATATACAAACTCGATTGATCTCGTCAAACCTCTCTCTCAAATCTTTCAAAACTTAGTGTGCATTGGATGCATACACAATTGCACCTAGCAGTTTCTCAGACACTGTATTCATGATTCATGACAAGACGATCGCATTGCAGGTTTCCCACTGCTCATGCAGTTCCTCTTGAAAGGTCTCCATTTTACATGTGCCTTTTACGAACCTTAGAAATTCTTCGTCCCCAGTAATGCAATGCACATAGATCTGCTCCAAAGACCATAATTCTCTGATCCTATAAGCTTTACAGGAATTAAGATTTATCCTGGAGTGTCTCCTGAGCCTACATACAATGGATGTGTGTAATCAATTTTTGATTCTGCCATTGTTGACAGTTTGAAGAAATCTCAAGCTTCGATACAATCCGACAGTGAGTCGATACGCACGAGCTAGCAGAAATTATATAGTGAATTTCTTCGACATCGACCACTATGATATCATATTGAAATATGAGCTCAACAAATGAAGCTTGAAGCTTCTCTAATGGAAGTAACTGGTGCAAAATGAGATAAGAGAGAAGGAACATAATTGAGAAATGAAATCTATGTATTAACTGAATATTGAAGTCTATACATATACAATTGACTCCACTAATCAACTTCACTAACTAACTAGTGATAGCTAAGCTACAACTGGACATAATATTAGTAACTAATAACTAACTAACTCAGCTAAACTGCCACGTGAGATTGCTATCAGATATACACACATATCAACAGTTAATTAATACATGTGAGGTTTAGGCTTCTAAGAAGCCGTTTGAATATTGATTTGGTTGGAATTAAAGAAATCTGAATAACATTACTTATTTTCAATTTTGATTAAAAAAATAGGGAGTGTATAGACAAAAGTTTCCTTCTGTGAACCATAACAGTAATGAAACAAGAATAAAGAAGCGATGTTCATATTTCAAAAATGATCAAATGCAAATCACTGTAACAATTTATTATTTGCTGATTTTGAATTTATATTAGAGATGCGTAATTGTTTCAAAATTAGGATTTTAGATATGATAAAATAATTCTTTTTTACCTTTAAAGATTAATTGTTCACTTCAACAAATGAAACCTAGTTGATGGCCATTGGTTTCTTTGCTTCTTATCTTAAAGAAGAGATTAATAGCCTGTTTAGACAAGTTTATTTTAGTGAAAAACATTTTTTTCAAAAAAAAATAATATTTGTTTTTCAAAGTTGAAGTATTTGGAAACTTTTAGAGGAAAAATGTACTTTTGAGTAGAAGCAGAAATAGTTTTGGAGAAGTAGAAAAAATAACTTTTCTCCAAAAGTACTTTTTAAAAAGTATTTTTGAGAAAAATACACTTAGAAGTAGTTTTCTAAAAACTTGATCATACACTAATTGCTTCCTAGAAGTGTTTCTCAAGTAAATTAACCACCCCACACCATCACTCTGCATCTTCAAACTCGTCCCACTGAAATTGGGCTTTGATATCAGTTGTTGAGTTAAAATAAGGAATTTTTACCTCCTATAGCAAATGTTAAAATCTTATTTATTTTAAATACATAGCATTTAAATGAATTATATTCTATAGATATCTTTTAAGGTTTATAGCAAAATATTTAATTTTGATTACCTCCTATACCTAAGCTACTAAATACGATAATCAGTTATAATATTTTCTTTCTCTCTCTAATTTGATATATCCCATTCTCTTCTCCCCATCCCATTAAAATTTCCGATTGTCTTTCTCTTCTCTGTCTAGCCAACAATTCTTTCCCTTTCATAAAACAACCAAATTCCTTACAAAATATTCCAAGACCAAGAGGAGTGAACGAAGTTGTCCAATTGAAGTTGTTCAAGCCAATATTTTTCTGCGTTGACTTGGTAATACAGAAGTGAGGAAAGGCAAGAAAAACCCTACATATGAACTTGAATTAGAATTGAAAGGCTTAAGCCTAGGGCACAAATGAGTAGAAATAGCGATTTTTTTCATTTAGGAGTAGAAATTGAGAGGAAGAGAGGGAATCCAGGGAAAAATGGACCTTTTCTTTTTTGGATTCTTGATTTGGCTCTACTTATCCTCCGGTTCGACGAGACGATATTAGAGTTGTTCTTGAACAAAAACGACAGAGTTTTTGGACTGAGCAACTTATTTTTTGTTAATATATTTCAATATATCTCGCTGCATTTCCTTGTATTTTATTGTATTCATTGTCTCTTTTTCATTGTATTTAAATGCATCCCGTTGTATTTCATTGTATTCACTATCTCGCTATATGTCATGAATATATTCATAAGTTTTCTTTAATTAATATAATTTATCTATTCAGATGTTTATATAATTTCTCGGAAGAATGCTATATTTTTGGATATTTTTCGGTTGAAAATCTTTTGTATAACTAAAAATTCAAAATTTCTGTTATAATTGAGTTTGATGAGTTATATTATGAGTCTATTATGTTAATTGATTCACTTTCCGTTTTAAAATTAGTATAATTCCCTATTTCGCGTCGTAAATACAGTCGAATATAATAATATGTTCGGCTGTCATCTCATGTTTTACTCCATGAATATAATCGAATACAACAACTGATTAACTGAACTTTCTTGATTCACGCCTATTTTTGCTACTGTATTCATGAATAGTAGCAAAAAATCCTTACCCTTATATGTGAGTTTTCAATTTTATACGATAAAACGGTAGAGCATTTGAATCCTTAATCGTAGCCTGCAAATGTAGCGATATTATACGTACAACAACCTATACAAGTTTTGAATAGAATTTTCATTGGCACTAATTCCTTAGCCAGAGTCACTAGCAAAATGTAGCGACATTAAAGGTTCAGCAACATATACAAGTTAGCCAAGATCCAGATATCTAAATAAGGCTCGTTGGGTTCAACAGAAAATTTTCCCAAAATCAATATATTAAGCTTATAACCAAGATTACGGTCAGGATAATAATCCCACCTATATATATATATATATGATAATAATAATAATAAGATTTAATATAAAATTTACATAGCAACTTGAACTAATAACAATAAATAAACAGTAAATAAATACAATTTCAAATTAATTATCAATCAATATCTTAATCCAAACGACCCTTTGTTAAAAATTAGCACTCCACTATACCTTCCTTTCAAACCCTAGTTATTAGGTTAGGTTGATGTTACTACCGCCGCAAGAAATAGTTAGCTAGTAATATATACTTGTAATAAAATGTCCTTTGACAGAATGTTGATACATAATGGAGTTATCAGTTTAATTACAATGCTTTGTATTCGCACGAAAATCTAGCCTGGAACGAAAAGGACAAGTATCAGACAGTGAGCAAAGTCCTAGCCTTTTAACC
Source organism: Nicotiana benthamiana (assembly GCA_034376525.1). Classification (NCBI taxonomy): domain Eukaryota; kingdom Viridiplantae; phylum Streptophyta; class Magnoliopsida; order Solanales; family Solanaceae; genus Nicotiana; species Nicotiana benthamiana. Next base: position 10,018,819 of record CM067325.1, read on the forward strand.
ATTCTATAACGCAATTAGTAACAAACCCTAAATTACCAAGAAAAACTTATCCAACTGGTTATTAAAGCAAGACTATGGAATGATAATTAAAGGAACATATTTTCCTTAAAGCAAACTAGTTATAAAGAATACGCAAAGCTGTTCCTAACCAAGCAGAAACAATGTTATATATACTTGTTTTGTTACAAGGAAGATAAAGCTGAAACCATTTCCCTATTTACACAACTGCAAAAAAACAGATGCAAAAATGTTTTCTTCTGCATCTCAAATCTGGACAAAGAGAAAAGCTGCTGGGGCTGACTTTATCTGTTCAATCTGCGCATTAAGATTTTGCAAATCCAACAAGCTGATAAACTTTAATTTCTTCAGAACCCAGATATAGGAATTAAGATCTACAGACCTGAAACTTGAAAAAGTCACATAATAAAAAAAACAAATCAGTAGATTTGGCAAATCAAATAAGGAATGAAGTTATACAGTAGATACAAATATATTCCATGTTTTTTCTTCAGATCCCAAAAATAGAAAAGAAGATCAGATCTAGAGACCTGGATATTAAAATCAGATATTAGATCTCTACTAGTAATAAAGATAAAAGAAATTAAGGACAACCAGAATACAAATCAGGTCAAATGAATGTAGAGCTCCCTTCAATCCAAAAAGAGATCCAACTTAGGGCAATGAAGCTCCTGACATATGCAACCCACAAACCTATCCAATCAAATAATAGATAGGACTGAGGAATCCATAGGTCGGCAGCTTAATCTTACCTGTTAGATCCTCTGTTGGACTTCAAGGAGCTCCACTCTCAAAACCCTAAAAAAACATTCTTATATCATATAAAAAGACAAAAAAAGTCAAACCTAAATCCTGTCCTAAAACTGCCAAAAACTGTCTTCAACTTCCATCTCAAAACAACCCTAAACACAAACCTCACATGTCAACATAAGAAAAAGATCAAATTCTTGAATCGATCTACATATATATACAGATGTATGGTCAAGAAAGACAAAAAAAAACTGAATAGAGATAACCCTAGTTAGAAAAAGAATGAACAAGAGAAGCAAATTAGAAACAACTCAAAACAGCTAATAAGATGAAGTAGCAAAAGAAGAGATAAGTGAGAATTGTTGAAAGGAGAGGGGAGTATATATAATGGGTGTAGGAAATGAGATATGGTAAGTAAGGGTAGTGCCAGTATTTTTGGTTTTCTTTTGTTTGGTAAGAGAGTGAAAGCATTGGGGGACGTGTGGGGCAAATTAAAGTTTTTCTTGTGTGATTACTATTGCCTTGCACCCATATCTATGTAGTCCTTTGGATTTAATTGATTATTAGATTCTCTTCACACATTTTGAAATATCACATGCTCTTGTCACCCAAAGTAACCTACAAATTTACAGCTCTCTCTCGTCTTGTTAAACAGTCTAGCTGTTGTATGGTTCGTACTTTTTCTTTCTTTACTTTTTTTTTTGGGTTTGTAATTTTGACGTTTGTTTGACTATGAACAGTGTCTGCGAGTCGTTAATGGAGTACGGCAGAAAATATACATTATAAATACCATTAAAATGTCTCTCCGCCATTATGGAATCAGAGAAGTGAATTTGGTGTTATTGATTTTCCAACTGTATTTCGTTGTCCCCAAGCATTAAATCAGTTTTAGCGTTTAGGAAAAAATAACGAAAATGTACATTTTTAGTCGTTTTAAATAAAATAACGGACGAAACATGTTATATATATATATATATATATATATATATATATATATATATATATATATATATATATATATATATATATATATATATATATATATATATATATATATATACTTACTTTTTGATCAGTAAATATATAATTAGTTTTAATCGACCAATAATTTTTGTATTTTGCCCAAGAATCATCTCATATGGTGGCTTCATCCTATACCGTTTGGTTTGATTTTTGTCGATTTTTTACTGAGAAAAATAATTTAATTGTATCCCTTCTGTTAAATTTACATATCATATCGTATCAAAATAAGTCAGTGTTTCCGGTTTCTATATTTTGCAAGATCTTACATCATCTTTTTAAAGTTTTTCCATTTTCTTACTAATCACACACACACAAATTAAACACATCACATACTCCACCTAGTTTTACTAGGATAATTGATATAAAGGTAAAATAAAAGAGTAGTCGGTGTATTTTTAGCTGAAAGTTTAAAAATTGACAATCATGAAACTACATTATTGTGTAAGGTGAGCGACTTTAAACTATAGGTGTTAAACGGGTGAGTGGGCTAAGTCGGATTATTATTTTTGGATCCATATGAATTACAGTTAGGGTTTGTTACGGCTTAGGGCTTAGCAGGTTTAACAGGTTCAAGTTTATTTTGGTAAAATTGAAACGTAAGGGTTACGAGTTTAGGGGTCAGACCAGGCCGGGTTTAATGTATTTTTTAATTTTTTGTACTTTGTATAACTATTGTAAGTTATATTAATACTTTAATTAGTTTAAAGATTACAAATTATATTAATACTTTGTATTAGTATAAATTGCAAGTGCTACATTTATTTCAAAATTCAAAATTAAAGTTTACATTTAAAAAGTAAACTAACAAAAAAATAGTAAATTTTCATGTATAACAAATTAATAATACCTTAAATTAATCAACAAACTAAAACATTAAGCATAAATACGTCTAATAATTTTATAATAACATAAATTGTCTTAAAATATTAAATACGAATTTTCGAAGGACGCTCAAATAACATAAATTGTCTTAAAATTTTAAATACGAATTTCTAGAGAACGCTCAAAGCAATACTTTATATGCCTCCTTAAACTGCCTATGCCAGTCTTTAAACGAAAATTTAAGACTTGACCACAGTTCTTGCACTTTACTTTCTGGCCTTCTTTATTTTCTTCTACCACCTCAAAGTATTGCCAAACATATGAGTGTACTCTTGAAATACGAGGTATGATTTAACTTGAATTGAGATTTGAGAATTGAGAATTTGAGATTGAGATTTGAAATCTTGAAAATTAAAAATTGAGAGAATGAGAGAAATTGAGATTGAGAAATGAGAGTTGAGTGAAGAAATGAAGAAGAGGTGGGAGGGGAGTATTTATAGTATTCGAGAAGATTAATTTTGTAAATTGAAAAAAGGTTAAATTTTAAAGAAAACAGAGGCTATTAACGTAATTAACCCGTTGGGCAACGAATCCCTGCCAGGTCTGACCGTTGCCAACAGTTAGTGGGCCCCACTTAATTCGAAAAAAGGATTTTTACATATACATGTCATATAGCAAACCTTATTACCACCCATGTTTAAGGTTTGTGTTTATTACATTTAAGCATACGAACTTTCAATTTATGTACCAAAATTCTATTTAAGTTTTAATTATCAACTTATTAATTATAGGCATAATTTGTGGAACTGTGTATCTTCTCAGATTTTATTCTACACGTTTCTTCTCTCTCTTACAAACAAAACCCACGATTTTCTCCCATTTTTAAACTCCCCCCCCCACCCACGTTTGTTTACCAAAACCAATTTCTCTCTCTCTCTGCTTCAATTTCATCCGCCATTGTCGAAGCTTGCACAGTTTCAGATCGAGAAGTTCTTCTCAATCCACCATAGTTTCAGTCCCTAAAATTGTATCAAAGTCAGAAACCCTCTACAAAACCGATTTATCTCTCTCTCTGCTTGAAGTTCATCCGCCATTATCTAACCTAGCACAGTTTCAGTTCGAGAAGTTTTCTCAATCCACCACAGTTTCAGTCATTAAAATTGTATCCACAGTAAAAAATGGTGAAAAAAGCTAGTACTCCAAAAAGATAAAAATTAGCTGATATTCCATCTTTTGATTTGCGTGTTTTAACACCTAAATCACCACCAAAATAACCAACAATCTGTCCATGCAAGTGGAAAAGATAGAGTTCCTACATCGACAAGACAAATCTGTGCTGAAATGCGAACCAAGAATTTGCACGATGTTGATGCTACCGGTGTAGAAACAGAAGCCGACAAACAACGTAAGCGAAAGGGGAAAAACTTGAGGGTTGATGATGATGATTTTGTGGAAGATTCACCCAAACTTCAAACCACGAAAATACAAAAGGTGTCTCCTTCCCCCTCAAAAAAAAAAAAAAAGAAGAAACCCTCTAAAAACCCTACCAAAATTGATTCCACAAAAATTTTCATTGAAGGTAAACATTTTTTATTTCTCCTCACTGTTTTGTAGTTTAATATTTTTTGCCAAAAAATAGTATGCAAGTGTTTTTTTTGGTGTTTAAGTGTTTTTTGTCAAAAGGTACTGTATTATTGCATACTAGGTTTGTTTATACAAGTTGTAGTTAATTGTAGTCATTTTATAGTTAATTGTAGTCAGTTTGTAGTTAATTGGCAAAATGTACTATTGACTGAATTTTGTAGTTAATTGTAGTTTTTGTATTGTTATTTGGAACTGTGATAAAAAGACAGTGTATAAGAGTAGTTACATTGTACATGCTCAATAAATTTATAGTTACAGTGTACTTGATTTGTACTCTACAGTTTTGTAGTGTTATTTGGAACTGTGATAAAAAGACATTATATAAATGTATTTACAGCATAGTTGCTTGTAGTCTGCAAGGTAAATTGTAGCTATGCTTTATGTAAAATAACTTGTAGTTATAATGTAGTTTAATGTAGTCTGTCACAATGTAGTTGATATGTGGTCTGCAATTTTATAGTGATGTTTGGAACTGAAATTAAAAGACATGGTATATACGTAGTTACAGTGTAGATTTGTAATTTGTAAAGTAATTTGTAGTTATGCTTTTAGTAAAATAACTTTTAGTTAGAATGTAGTTTCATGTAGTCTGTCACAATGTAGTTTATCTATGGTCTGCAATTTTATAGTGTTATTTGGATCTGTGATTAAAAGTCAGGGTATAGTAGTTACAGTGTAGTTGATTTGTAATTTGTAAAGTAAATTGTAGTTATGCTTTTAGTACTATAACTTGTAGTTTGAATGTAGTTTCATATAGTCTGTCACAATGTAGTAGATCTGTGTTCTGCAATTTTATAGTGTTATTTGGAACTGTGATTAAAAGTCAGGGTAGTTACAGTCTAGTTGATTTGTAATTTATAAAGTAAATTATAATTATACTTTTTGTAAAATAACTTGTAGTTTAAAAGTAGTTTGTATGTTAAAATTGTAGTTTTATGATATGTTACATTATATCTTGTAATGCTGAAATCTAGCGTTATTCTAACCACAATTAATATACTTTTTTTGCAGAATGAACCTTACTGTGCTCAACATAATGTTGATTATGGTGTGATCCGATTCCACAGCTTGTGCGATCCAACGATACCTAGCCAGATAAAGGCTTTACTATCCCCAAACCAATTACATGTTTTCAAGAAAACATATTTTGGTTATTTATTAGATATGCCCCCAATCTGCATGCAGAACCAGTCAATTCATCTTCTAATAAAGTATGAGTTATCAAAGTCTACTGAAAACTACTTTTCTGTTCTTTTAAATGGACAAAAATTTATTTTTTCCTTGAGAGATTTTTGTTTGATTACTGGTTTTAATTGTGTCAATAGTTTGTCGGACTATGGTTACAATTCTAACTATATTAGCCATTTAATGACTAAATATTTCCCTAACAAAGCTCGGGTCGAGAAATGGCTTATGAGAAATGTAGTGACATCCAAATCATGGACAAATGATTTGGATGTTGTACAGTTGTGTATCCTGTATATGTTGGAATTCTTTGTTTGTCCTTCTGATAAGGACAATGTTAGTTTGATAGACAAGTTTACGTTCTTTCTTATAGATAGTGGTAATTTTGAGTCGTACCCATGGGGTACAAAATCCTTCTAGCATGTTGTTGAATATGTCAAACATCGTCTCAATCCCAACGTCCATTCTTATCTTATACGGGGATGCTCATTAGCCTTACAAGTGTGGCTATACAAGTGTTGTTCTTCTGTCAGCACCGAGCTTGCTACACGGTGCTCTGACTCGATTCCTCGTATTTTAAGATGGTCATCTACAAAGGGACAGATTTGGTTAACTGTCCTTGAAGACAAAATCATCAAGCCTGAGTGGCTCAAGGTATTTTTTTCAACCTTTGTATAATTCTTCAATTACTGTCATAGTAACTACATTACATCTACAATTTTCCTTTCAATTGACTTAACTGTGATTTCCATCATTCAGTTCTCAAACATGGTTGCATCTGGGGAAGAGATTGGAGCGCTTAATCTCCCTGAAAAGATTAAATATGAAGATGAAGAGGTTGGTCAACCATCAAAAGTCCCAGCTGCTGCTTCTCCGACAGTTGAACCTGAAGAGGCTAATTCTCCAAATGACATGGAATCTGTCAGTAGCCAGATCAGGAAGTTGGAACAGAAGCTTGAGCAGGTACTGTGAGAAAATATAGTTGTGTAGTCATTATTTAGTACCATTTGCATTCATTCCTGCTACTTTGTAGTTTCTTTTTATTTAAGTGTAACTAATAGAATATTCTTACCAACTAATAGACATAATTAATTTTTAGGTTGATGGAAAGTTAGATCAGTTAAAGAAGGATGTTTTTGATGAACTCTCAAAACTTCGAGAGTTCATAGATGAATCTTTGAAAAGTGTAATGAATGCTGCCAACAGGAGGAAAGAATTGGATGAGTCAAAGGTAAGAATTTACATATAATTTATTCTAACACTATATAATAGCTATGACAATAAAGCATTCTCAAACATTCCTCAAAAAATGTAGTTTGCTGCTAATTCAACAAAATATAACGAACAAAATCAAGCAGACAAAAACAAACATTTCAAGTTCAATGTTGATGCTCAACTCCGTGCAAGCACCAGTAAAACAGGTATCTACATAATTCTTACATACATATATACAAACTTCAAGAATTGCTAATAAATAATTAACTTTCCTTTTCAGCTCCCACTTCTCCTCAACATGTTGTACAACAAGTTGATTTGTATGATGACTTCCAACAAGCAGCTGAGGTAGCAAAAGAAGGTATTGTTTAATAATGTAGTTTTTAATATAAAATAGTTGATTATACACTGTTATAATGCTTTTAAGTATTGCATTATTTTTGTAGCAGATGTTGAAGACAACATTCCACAGTCACCAATTCATGGTGTAACTGTGACTGAAGTTGTCCATGAATGCCTTGAAAAAGAAGAGGAAATTGGAGTTATGCGTGGAGGAATTGAAAAGAAAGGTGTGACATTGGATGATTTTGAACTTCCGGAAAACCTATCACAGATGGTCATGTATGGTGAGCCCATACAAGTTGATTCAACTCCTGTTCATCAAGGAAGAACAAGGTCACCCGGAAAACATGCACGATCATCATTCACTCCACTCTATAGTACTGAAGGCAGCACGTCTGTTGGGCCAAATTTTTTTTACCTAAAGTACCCATTCACAAGTCTCATTGGTGAAGATGTTGATCCTGAACTAATAGATAGGTTTACAACCTGGTTATACCATCGAACTGACAAAGCATCTAGGAGGTATGTTGCTTAAATGTATCATGTCTGTATGTACTTGTTTTCTATATCTTTAAACCTTTTTAGACTTTAAAGTTGTAAATGTTTCTGATTTTTTTTATTTGTTTAATTCTATTATTATTACAGGAGGAAAGACTTCTATTCAAAGAAGGATAATCATCTCAATCCTTGGTTGGATTTGGGTTGCGAAAAAATTGATAAGAAGGACTGGTTCTACGCCCTTGCTCACCCCGGACAAGTAATCAATAGTACATGTAAGTATATAGTTTATAATTGCAGTTTTGTCTTTATCTATTATGTTTATATGTAATTAATTGCTTAGGCTTCATGCATAGGAACTAATGGCATTTTGCCTCCATATATCTCTGGTAGCTGGCTCAGTGTAATAGTCAAGCAAGCTGATTTATCTAATTGTAGTTAATATGTAGTTATTCAAAAAAATACATTATTCAGACATATTTATTAAACACTACATTTAACTACAACTGACTACAATTAAACAACAAATTGCATATAACTACAAACTTGAACTACATATAACTAAAATTCCATATAACTACATTTGCATATAACTACATTGAAATACAGTTTAACTACAATTGTAGTTAATATGTAGTTATTTTGTAGATGTTATTTGTCTACACTACAACTTATTGTAAATTGCACTTTTACTTTTTTAGCACATTGATGTTATAATGTACTATCTGAGAAAAAAGGGGAAATATGGCTCCAACATCAAAAGTAGATTTACAACAACCGATTGCTTGTTCAAGACAAAAATTGAAAGAATCTACGAGAAGTTCACTACTGCTCCAATGGATCAAAGGAATTCTGTTGTTAAAGCCGAGGATGATATTGGAGAATATATTATGGGCGCTATAGAATTCTTGCTAATGTAGCATGGGATCTTGTGGACTAAGTGCTAATGCATGTTAACCTTGTAGAGAACTTTCATTGGTTGTTGTTAGTGTTTGACATAAAGGACCGGCAACTTTATGTTTATGATTCATTGGTGAGGGCAAAGCGTAACCAAACTGTTCAAACCTTGGTTGACAAATTTTCAGTCATTATTCCTCTTTATTTGTCATGCACTGGTTTCTATGGTAAACGCAAAGACATTGACTTCAAGACTACAAAGTCATACATAGAGAAACCAGTTACAGACCCTCTCGACATACAATGGATGGTTGATCTCCACAACAAAAGGAAGGCTCACTGTAAAAAACTAATCTCCCTTTCTATTTGTTTAATTAATTTTTTTTATCGTTTGGTATATAATGAAAATTTCTCATATTCTGCAGGGATTGTGGTGTATTTGTGGCTGCTTTTGCGGAGTATATTAGCAATGGTGATTTGTCTAGCCCAAAGGAAGATCTTACTGATATCGACAAATACCGTAGACGCTATGGAGCTCTGTTGTGGGACTACGCCACAAAGAAGCTAACAGATGGTTCAATCAGTGAGAGTGAGGTTACTGGCAAGCTTGCAAGGATGAAGGGTGCACCGGCAAAGAATGGGAGGACTAAAGTTCAACGAAAGAAGAAGTAGACTATACTGTTCATATTTGGTAGTTGGATTGGAAAACAATGTAATCATTAAGTCATTTTGGTTGTAATGAACAATTTTTCTTGAATACATTATACACGAGTATTCGAGCTATCTAATAGCATATTTGCCGTAACAACTTTGTCTAATACTCGAGTATTCTAGCTATCTAATATCTAATAGCATATACAATTTTTATCTTATACATTAATGTTGGAGTTACTTTTATATAATACCTTCAGTTGCAATTTTATATAACTGTCAGTTCTTATATAATTGTTGGAATAAATTATTTATCTACAATGACTACAATTAACTACAATTGCATATAACTACAAAACTGCACTACATATAACTACAATTGCATATAACTAAAAATTGGAATGACAATGCTACAAACTACTGTTGCAATACATTTGCGCTGTATGAATGTTTCATCCATTCGGCAGCTGTTGTGTTTTCGGCTAAAAATTCTTATCTTGAACAATGAAGAATCATGAAGTGACGTTGCCTAGAAACGCCATTTGCAGTTTTCAGCTACACATACAAGCCAATAGATACAAAAAAATACATTATTCAGACATATTTATTAAACACTACAATTAACTACAACTGACTACAATTAATCTACAAATTGCATATAACTACAAAATTGAACTACATATAACTAAAATTCCATATAACTACATTTGCATATAACTAAATTGAAATATAGTTTAACTACAAATTCACATTAGATGATTACGAGTAATACATTTAGAACACACTTACAGTACATTATAACTACAATCAGCCAACAGTTTACATTATTCAAATATATGATTATACTTCTTTATTATCGTCAAAACGTAGAACAGTTACACAATACACTCCGATAATTTGGGATCACTAACATGTATTTTGAATAACTATTCTAGCTACATTATATTCATTTCTTTTTCGGCGCATTCTTGCAAGTTCTTTTGTTATGCCCATCACCTCCACAATTGCCACATGACACCTTGTACTTCTTTGAGTTTATTTTATCAAATGTTTTATATCTTTCCTTGTGAGGTCTACCTGGCTGCCTTTTATCTCCAGCCGGTTGCTTTACTACATCATCCAAAATATGTTGTGGAACATCCCATTTGGCTTCATCAGGAAGAGGATTAACTGGCAATTCATATGTAAGAAGAAGGCTCTTCGTTGTGTAATACGGAGAGCAATATTTGTCCGGCCTTTCATTCTTATGCCTTAATGCTGCCAAAGCATGGGCACATGGAAGTTCATCAAGTTGGAATTGTCCACAGCTACATTTCTTGTTTTCTAAACATACAACGTACCTTTTCACACCATCTAACACAGTATGTATATGATCTGTTGAAGCCTCACCTACAATTCAAGACCAAAAAGAAAATAATAATAAATCAATCAGCTAACTATGTTAGCAACAATCAGTTAACTACAAATCAACTACAAACAAACTATATATAAATGTTAACTACATTTACCCACATTTTGACTACATTTTAACTACAAACTGGAAACACTGCAGCAGCTAATACTATTTTGTTTTTTGTCCTGCACCAAACAAGAATATATTACCTTTGGTTTCTGGGATAATGTATTGTTATCTTCCAATTCTTTGTTGAATTTGTGACCAAGTAATGTGAAAGTACCCTTTGCCTTCAATAACTTATCTTTTGTCCAACGTTCTAGAATAGTCCTCATATACTCAAATAGATCAAATATTAGCAGCTCTCTTGCCTCTTTTGTTACAGCGTTCAACGACTCTGCAATGTTTGACGTCATAGTAAAAGTTCTATTCACCGTTGCATGTACTCTTGACCATCTATGATAGCCAATATCATATAGGTAAGACGATACACGGGGGTCTACCTCTTCAATCTTCATCATCCTTTCATTGAATTCATCCAGAGTATATGACCGTGCTGTAGCAAAGTACAATTCATGTAATTGTAGATGTGCCTTCTTGAATTTTGACCTTATATTTGTCCATATATGCCACATGCAAAAGTAGTGTGCCATGCCCGGATAGACAACTGATGTTGCCTTCGATATACTCTCATGCCTATCTGAGACAACACACATTGAAGGTCTTTCACCATATGCCTCCTTGAATTGTTCAAAGAACCACCTCCAAGACGCGTCGTTTTCAGAATCAACAATAGCATATGCCAAGAGCAAAATAGAACCTACAATTTGTAGTCCTAAAATAAGATAAACTATTAAATACAAATATATATTGAGAATCTACGCAATTTAACTACATTGATTTATATAAATACTACCTAACTACAATATAACAACAATTTCCCTATAATATTTAAACTGTCTGCAAAATAACTACAAAATTATTACATCTAGTACCTGCTGCATCCATGGTGCTTGCTGTCAGCATAATACCCCTGTATGCTGATTTTAAGAATGTCCCATCAACCACCATTACCGGCTTACAATGTTGCCAACCATTTATTGATGTACAAAGAGCAACAAATGCATACAAGAAGCAATCATCTGCTGCCTTCTTCAATTTAACAACAGAACCGGGATAATTCTTCTCAAGAATATAAAAATATTTTGGTAATCTGTTGTACGAGTCACACGGATTCCCTCTCAAAAACTGTAATGCTTTTTCCTTTGCTCTCCATGCTTGCATGTCGCTTAGGTTCACTCCATGTTCGGATAACATGTCAGTTTGTATGTCCTTTGGCGTGTAAACAGTCTTAGGATCACAATACTTTGGAACGACAATGCTACCAACTAGTGTTGCAGTACATTTGCGCTTTATGAATGTTTCGTCCATTCGGCAGCATGTGTGTTGTCGGCTAAAACTTCTTATCTTGAACAATGAAGAATCATGAATTGACGTTGCCTTGAAATGCCATTTGCAGTTCTCAGCTACACATACAAGTCAATAGCTACAAAAAAATCCAATTTTCAGACATATTTAATAAACACTACAATTAACTACAAATTGACTACAATTAACTACAAACTGACTACAATTAACTACAAACTGACTACAAGCAACTACAAACTGACTACAATTAACTACAAACTAACTACAAGTAACTACAAACTGACTACAAGTAACTACAACTGACTACAATTTGTATAAACAAACCTAGCTTCAATAATACAGTAATTTTTCAAATCAATAACTAACTACATACCTTCTATTACTTGATCTTTTCACTCTGAACTGGAACTTGTGCATAACTGCATAATTCTTCATTGCAACAACCACCGTCTTGTCTAGTACACTTGTCCTTCCTCAATACATGTTTGCGTAGATTCAATTATTATTTCGCTTTGATATTCCCCAATAGCTGGCGAGGATGGAATTTCTATTAACCTTAGTGATCCTGAAGAACCTGCAGACAATACATTTACAAATATAGTAACTACGTAGGTAAATTTGAAAGCAACATCACTGTGTCATTTCCAGTACTATATCATCATTGTAGTTTCATTATAGATAAATGTCGTCAAATTGTAGTTGATTAGAGAACACAAAAATCTCAGCATTTTCGAATCAAACATACCTGTACTGATGCATTCATTGGTGATTGCCAATTCCATATTGAAATCTCTTACGCTAATACATAAGGGATACTGACCTAAGTTTTTATTCTCTTTTTTCGTTTCCATATATACACGAACACCCATATCATTCCTAATCTGCAATGGAGGACAATTATCATTCATATGTATTTTATTTCTACAATTTTATCCGATGTATCAATCGATAATTGTTCTGCAATTGTAGACTGGAGAATTCCGTAGCTTGCATTATCATCTACCAAAATGGCATCAACTTCAAAATCTCGGAATCTGCCATAGTTATTAGATTTCAGCATTATCGGGTTTTTTGACATTGTAGAATCTCGGTACTGATGTATAAGAACCGTATTAAAAAATCTGGAAGAACTACAATTTGATTGACTATCACGCTGTAAATTCTGATTTTCGGTATTTGATGTAGAAGAATGAGAGATTTTCGAAACTGAAATCTGGAAGAACTACAATTTGATTGACTATCACGCTGTAAATTCTGACTTTCGGTATTTGATGTAGAAGAATGAGAGATTTTCGAAACTGAAATTTGGAAGAACTACAATTTGATTGACTATCACGCTGTAAATTCTGATTTTCGGTATTTGATGTAGAAGAATGAGAGATTTTCGAAACTGATGGCTAGGTATGAGAGATTAACGCTGGGTTTAGATCTTTTAACGTTTTAAAAAGATCATTTAATTGGGGCAGAATGAAATATTAATTGGAAAGCTTAAAATCTGGCGCTATTTTAGGCTATAAATTCAGCCAGATATGGTTTGGTACAGTTTTGGTAAAGAAAACATGGTGTATGCGGGTAATATCCAAACAATGAACAATAATGGTAATAAGGTTTGCTATATGGCATATTTAGGTAAAAATCCCTTCAAAAAATTAAAAAGGAAAAAGGTTGTACCGAGTCGGTTTAACCGACGTACGGTACTATTCACGTGGACTGGGTTTGGTCGTTCCGGTTAACTGTTACCAAAATTTAAACGGATCAATCCCCTTTACCTCTCCTACCCAGCCCCACCCGGCCTTCTATGTATCGAGTCGGTCCAATTTCGATTTTAACTGGTCTGAACCAGTCCGATTACGGATCAATCCAACCCGTTAAACACTTGTACTTTAAACTGACAAAATTCATATAATCTAATTGTTATTTTTTTGAACTTAAAATATATTAACAAATAAAAAAATTACTTTTTTATGTATAACATAAGATATATCAGTCTTTTATTTGGAGTCTATACATATATCGTATAAAAACAACACGCTATATGTTGATCAATAGCCACCAATCAATTAATTTCTTTGTTATTTACGATGGATGTGGACGTCATGTAAACCATACGGTTTTTTCTCCGTCTCTCTTTGTTTGATTATTAATTTTATATGTGTTTACCACTTCATAGAACTCGTGTAATAGGCTGACGATAAATTTAATTGAAACTCGTACAACCTAATTCTAAAATACCCACTACCTAGAAAAGACAAGAACACAGGAATTTTATTTCTCTTTAAGGATTTAACTTACGTAGGTGGTAGTACAAACTTATTTACATTTTTAATGTACTTTACCTATTATAATTAGGTGCTTATTTTATTTTTTAGGTTGCTAAATTAGATATACTATAAACAAAGAATGTTAAGAATTAATGTAACTGCTTATTTATTCATGATAAGCAAACTTTTACTGCCAATATTCAGAAGTATAACTTTTTACTTACACCGTCAAATTTATTTTTGTGGTACTCTCTTCGACCATATTAAGTAATTAATTTGCCTTTAGTATATCTATTAAGAAAATATTAAATTTTAGATAAAAATAATTAGTTTAACTAAATTATTTTAATTAAATATTGCAGTATAATTTAATGTGAAGAGTAAAAGACTTTTTAAAGATACGTATATAAAGATAATTTTGATAAATAAATTAATTTTTTTTAATTATATATATATACTTATTTTGGACCAAAATAAAAAAAACAAATTATTCACTTATTCTAGATCGGAAGGAGTAACTTTTAACTTAAATAAGAAAATTTTACATTATAAATATTCATAAGTAAACTGCTTATTTATTCATCTCTCCGTATTATCTCCGCTTATTCTAGAGATAATTCAACATTTAAAATGTGAAAATCTGAACCGATATTACAAATCTAATGAGCTAACCTAATTTTCTTAAGCATCGACGAATCTAGCACTTAGGTTACAGGGTCATTTGAACCAGCAACTTTAGTTCATTTTCTTGTATATATATTAAAAATTTTACAAAATTTTGTGAATCTAATATTGGTGGTAGGTCCAAATTTGGGTGCAGAGAAATGATGAGTTTTGTAAATCTGTGAGTTTGTCGTGATGGGAGTGTTTTGTAAATACGATAAAAATTATTACACGTTATAATATATATGTTGTTCGGTTCAAAATAAGTGATTTTTAGCTTTTTTTTTATGATCTAAATAAGTAATTTTTTAAAATTTTAAGAATGAATTAATTAATTTTTTCTATATTATTTTTGGAGTAAATAGTATTAGAATATGTGTTAGAGAAGTATTTATGCGAGATAGTAAAAGTTAACATAATTAATTTTATTATTAATTAATACTAAAAAGTAAATTTCTAAAAATTACTCATTTTAAACCGGAAAAAGTAATTAGTTATTCAAATTAATTGCTAGATCATAACAAAAAAATTTTATTTGACACTCAAAATTTAAATACAATCACATAAATTAGGACGCCGAGAGAATAGTAGTTATTGAAAAATGGTGAATCTAACTATGTGAAGTGGTCAACACATGTATAATTAATGGTCAAACAAAGAAGGTGGAGAAAAACCGTATGATTTACATGACGTCCACCGTGTCCATCGTAAATAGCAAAGACGTTGAGGTATAGCGTCCAAACAAAAGACGCTATACCTTAACGGTAAAATTAAATTATTGTTAAGATATAATATTTTGTGTTTAAATGTTATATATTAAAAAATTATTTTTTATATTTATTAATATAATTTGAGTCCAAAAAAATAATTATTAGGACTCCAACGTCAAATTCATATCGTGAATGAATTGAGATAGCTCGCTCTAATACTTGTTTGCATGTATAATTTATTTTTGAGGATTACCCGTGGAGTTAATATTAAATTCACGATTTTACCAATTAAATCCTAAATTTTTATTAGTTCCTTTATATACTTATGACATACTGATTTTTTTACATACCGATGAGTGATGTGTCAGTTTAACTCCTTAAAGTAATCAACATTTAACTCCTAATATTAAGGCAACAAATTAATGAAGTAACTCAATGCTATTATTTTTATTTAATTTTTTGCTAATAAGGAGATTTATATTATAAATTAAGTAACGTAACAACTATAGTTATTACAACCCAAGACTGTTCGAACGTTCAAGACTTCATAAGAGTCTTTATTAAAATTGTGGTCCATCTTAAGATGTGAGGTTCATATGCTAAAGCACTAGTTTCTGGGTAGACATATTTAAGCTCCACGCGATCCAGTCCCAACATTAATGACTTGTGAATCAGTTTATCTGGAAGTGGCCAGAGGATAAAGTCCTTAGCTAACTGTAAGCCTAGCCGAAGTGTTATTAGTTCAACTTCGGTAGTAGAGAAGCAAATTATACTGATTGTTAAACCATGAATCCATGTTGTTATTTAACTATGTCTAATACCAATAAATATACGCCCTTCGGGGAAGTGGTAATAATAGTGTCACGATCCAAAATTTTATTACAGACGTAGTGATAGCACTTAGTCCTTAAGACTAAGTAAGCCGATTATAATTATATTTCAACCCTTTTTTAAACATATAATTTAATACCATAAGCAAAAACAATCATAAAAAATCTCCCCAGACTGGTAATACTGGGTCACGAACTCTAATTAAATACATGCAATGATCTTAAGGATCGAGTATATAATACTGTTCGAATAAGAGTCAAAGTACAATAAGAATGGAAAGATTCCAAGGGACCGCGATGACCAAGCAACTCAATCTTGAATTCTTGCGATCAATACACCAGCTCTGTCCAAGTCAGATATCTCCAATACATGGCTCTTCACAAAAATATGTACACCACAGTCGGTATCCAGTAATTACCAAGACTAATCTCAATAGAATAGTGACGAGGTACAATCAAGAAATTCAATAATCAAATAACATGTGCAATATAGCATACAAAAATAATACAAATAGCAGTGATAGCCATGACAATCAACTAGTGATATACATAGCAAGGTATCAAGAACACCATAAATATTGCCTAAGCGAATAATGAACGCAAGCACAACCAATTAATCAATCCTTCAAAATATAAGTCTTTTATCTATAAGTTTTTCGAATAGAACTCCTTAGAATATAATCCTTTCAATTAAATATATTACGAATATAATCTTTTCACATAATTATTTTTCGAATATAATTTCTTCAAATAAAATCCTTCAAATATAATTCTTTCAAATGAATATCTCCGAATATAATTTTTTAAATAAGAATCTTTTGAATATAATTCTTTCAAATAAAAATATTTCAAATATAATTCCTTCACATAAAATCTTTTGAATATAATTCTTTCAGCGAATAAAATTTCTTTCAAGTAAAAGTCACAATGGACACCTCATTTCATGATCATTAAAATTACGGGTCTCGGCCCACTTTCATATTTTCAGGGCAACTTATGCCTATATCTCTATCATAACCGCACAGACAACTCACATGGCAGAAGACAAAATAATACAATGAAATATTTGAGAAGTGAACAATGAGAAATTACAAAAAGATAACAACATAACAATCAAAGATAAACAACAGGGATACCCCCCGAGGTTCCTCCTTGTAGTCTCAAAGGCAACAAGGGAGCTTCCGAGGTACTGCCTCGTAGTCGCAAAAGTAAATATGCAATCGCAAAGATGGAAGTATAACTCATCAAGAACTACCTCTTCTTAAATCCAAATTTCTGATAAATATATTAACTTCTCCATTTAAACTTATTTGATTAACTATTTGCAAATGGAAAAATTCATAATGTAATTATTTTCAGAAAATGTCAACTCAATAAGCATATATAATTCACATAAAAATCAAAGTAGCAGTCACACCAAATTATCATATAAAACAAATTTGACAAACACAGAACGAGGCATGGCAAATAAGGATTTAATAAGTGCCAACAATTTCCAATTTAATACTTAAAAATGCCAACGAGTTTAAACCAATAAAAATTGCATATATAAGCCTGAGTATGTACTCGTCATCTCGTGTACACGGCCTTCACATTACACAAATGACACATACGACTCAATGCCTAAGGGGTAATTCCCTCACTCAAGGTTAGGCAAGATACTTACCTTTTGAAGTTAGCGAGATATTTAAAAATAGCCTTCTTGCTTGAATTGACCTTCGTACAACTCAAATGTAATGACCCGACTGTTTGTGTTATTTTTTAGAATTCCGTTCCCTTAAATAAGACTTCTTGCACTTTCTTTATCTAATTTATAACCTACCGGGTAGTTGGTTCAGGATTTGGACGAGTTTGGGTCGAAATGTGCTCATTTGATTCCTTAGGATTTTCATAAAAGGTTAAGTTTTATTTTGGTCAACATTTTGAGCATACGGACCCGGATTTATATTTTGATGGTCCCATAGGGGCCTTAGGAAAATATGGGATAGGCGTATGCCCAGAATCGAATTTCAAGGTCCCTGGACCGAGTACTGAATTTTTATTAGAAATTGTTAATCAGAAATATTAAGGATTTAAAGAAACTAATTAATGATTGATTCCATAGGTATCAGGCTCATATGTTGGTCCCCAAGCCCGATATAGTTCCGGTATAACATTTAAGCATTTTTGACAAAATTTGGTGGTCAATCCGAGTAGTTTGAGCGTGTTTCGGCTCATTAGAGGATAATTAAGAACTTGAAGTTCATAAGTTTGATTCATTTGGTTTTAGGGGGAGATTCTTAGATTTAGCATTGTTTCGAGCATTCCAAAGGTTTAGGTAGGTCCGTTTCATAATTTTAGACTTGTCAGTATGTTCAGGCGGGGATCGGGAGCCCAAAGCATCAAACGAACGAGACTCGAGTGAAGTTGGGAACTAGGAGAAGTTCTAAAGCATATGCTTCTGTCATAACTGCATCTGCGGTTGGTTGACCGCAGGTGCGAGTCCGTAGAAGGGGTTGTGGCCCAGAGATGGCCAGGTCAAACCGCCGAAGTGGTTCATTCGCTGGAGAAGCGGCTACACAAATGCGGCTTCAAGACCGCAGAAGTGGTCCCAACCCTTTTAGCCAATTCCGTATATGCGGTCTCCACTCGCAGATGCGGAAACTGGTGAGGCAGTGAGCTTCATTTACTTTGAGCTCCAGCCATTTTTGACCATTTGGCACACGGGTTTTGAGCGATTTTGGATCTCTTTAGAAGGGATTTTCACATAGCATCACGAGGTAAGTTTATCCCCTTATTTCTAAGTTTAACACTCGAGTTTTGGGTAGATTAACACCTAAAGATTTTGAGAAATCAAGGGGTTAGAGCTCGATCTAGGGTTGAAATAAAACTTAAATTTTACCACGAAATTGCTTATGAAATAAATTAAAAATCATATATTATTGATCCTTAGGTTATAGAGAACAACTTCCTTCAAAACAAATTTGGAATCCGAGCACATGGACGGGGTCGGAGTTTTGAAACTTGTGGTAAGGGTTGGGAAATTGCTTAAATAGCTAGAATATAATCTTGTCAACTTACATTGATTAGTTCTTGCCTCATTTAACTAGTTTTGGATTGTTCGGCTCCGAATTGAGGGGTTGGGCTTGTCATTGGTATTGGAAGTGCACTTGAAGCGAGGTGAGTCTCCTTTCTAACCTTGTAAGAAGGAATTGTCCCCATAGGTGTAATAATTGAGTAATATGCTAATAAATGTGGGGGCTACGTATGCACTAGGTGACGAGAGTCCGTGCGTAGCTACTATTATGTTAATTGTTTGGGTAGTCTAGGACCCGTATCGTGCTATATTTATGAATGTCTCTATATTTTCTTGCTAATGTAATCACTTAGGATATGCAAGAGATTTGAAAAGGAATATAAGCGAATGTATACACTTGTTAGACACTTGTATGAATTTACTTAGAAATAAATGTGCGTTCATGTGTTTCTTGATATTAATTGACATTTGCGGATCGGGCCGATCGCCTTGGTAGAAATAGATGCTTCTATGGTTCGCTCCATTCAACCCTCTAGCAGTCACAATTTATTTTCTGTTGGATCGGAACGTCGACTTCAGCATAATGTGTGAGTATATATATATATATATATATATATATATATATATATATATATATATATATATATATATATATATATATATATATATATATATATATATATATATATATATATATATATATATATCCATGACTTGTTGTACTAAATACTTGAAATGTGTACGGTTAACTTTAGATTATTAAGTATATGACTTATCATCGTTTGCTACAAACTGTTGATTATTTGTGACTATCATGCCTAGCAGAACACTTCATCATAGCTTGGGAAATTTCTTAAATAGCTAGAATACAATCTTGTGAACTTATATTGATTAGTTCCTACTCATTTAACTAGTTTTGGATCGTTCGACTCTGAATTGAGGGTTTGGGCTCGTTCTTGGTATTGGAAGTGCACTTTGGAGAGAGGTAAGTCTCCTTTCTAACATTGTAAGAGGAAATTGTCCTCAAGGGTGTAATAATTGAGTAATTTGCTGTTAAATGTAGGGGCTACGTACGCACTAGGTGACGAGAGTCTATGCGTAGCTACTATTATGTTAATTGTTCGGGTAGTCTAGGACCTTTATCATACTATATTTGTGAATGTCGCTATATTTTCTTTCTAATATAATCACTTAGGATACGCTAGAGATTTGGATAGGAATATAAGTAAATGTATTCACTTTTTGGACACTTGTATGAATTTATGTGACGACCCAAAGGGGTCATCACTTGTTTTCTTACCTATTCTGTACTTCTGAGGCCTTGAAAACCTCATTTGCGGTTGCGTCAATTTGCTTGTGCAGTCAGGGCGCATAGACGGAAAGCTTAGATATAGATTCTGTGAGAAAAATACTAAATTTTTATATTAAATTGAATAAATTTGACTTCGGTCAACATTTTGGGTAAACAGACCTGGACCCGGATACGGAACCGTAATTTGACGGTCCCGAAGGGGCCGTAGGAAATATGGGACTTGGGTGTATGCCCGGAATTGAATTCCTAGGTCCCAAGCTCGAGAAATAAATTTTTGTGTGAAATTATTTTCTAGAAATAATTAAGAAAATTGGAAATGAAATTCGATTAAATGACTATGGTATCAGACCCGTATTTTGGTTCCAGTGACTGATACAAGTCTTATATATGGTTTAAGCACTTTCTGTAATGTTTGATTGTAAACGGACGTCGTTTGACGTGTTTCGGACTTAAAATGGAAATTTGATGTTTCAGAAAATTTGGAAGAAAACATGGGTTTTGAGGCTTAAATTGATATAAGTGATGTATTTTGGAGATTTGGTCGTGCGAGTAAGTGCGTAGGATGTTTTTGAGGTTGTGTATATGTTTGGTGTGGAGCCCCGAGGGCTCGGGTTAGTTTTGGATAGGTATCGAGTTGCATTTTGAACTTAAAAGTTGCAGAAAAATGTGATAGTATGAATAGGCTTGCAGGCTTCGCATTTGCGAAGCTTGGTTCGCAAATGCGAAGACTGGATGGCAAATGTAAAACTAGCCAGGCCTGCCTTGGATCGCAAATTCAATGAAACCCTTCGCAAATGCGAAGTTTGGATGTTCGCAAATGCAATACATTTGTTGCAAATGCGACGTCCTCCAGTTGGTTCTGAGTTCGCAAATGCGAACAAAAGTTGGAAATTTCCATAGTTGGTCGGGGTTCACAATTGCGAACCCAAGTTCGTATTTCTCACATCTGCAACCTGCATTTTTCATACTTAGTCGATTTTGAGATGTTTTCACCCCATTTTCAAAACACAACTCCTTTGGGCAATTTTTCAAGTACAAACCTTCTTCCAAATCACCTGTAAGTTGATTTTTACTCATTTCTTTCAATCATTAACATCGTTTAACATGTTTTCAACTTAAAATCAAGGGTTTTCATGGGTGAAATTGGGTGTTTTGGGTAGAACCTAGGTTTTCCTATAATTGGGGATTTGAACCTCAATTTGATGTCCAATTTCAAAACAAACCATATATTTGGGTTTGTGGGGGAATGGGTAACTGGATTTTGGTTCGAACCCCGGGTTTGATCGCGTTGGGCTAGGGGCTTTTGATTATTTTACCTAAAGTTGCGTCGTAGCTTTAAATTAAATATTGGAATCAGTTGTTTGATGTGTTATTTACGATATGTAATTTAAGTGAATAGATTTGGGCCATTTGGAGTGGGATACTCGTGGCAAAAGTGTGGTTTCAAGTTGAATTTGGAGGCGGTTTGAGGTAAGTGGATTGTCTAACCTTGTGGGGGGGGGGGGGGGGATTTCTTCCCCTTAGGACATGTTGTTTGGTATTTGAATGCCTTGTACGTGAGATGACGAGCGCGTACTTGAGAAAATTGTTGGAAATCCGTTTTTACTTGAAGTATTTAAATTGAATTTTCTTGCTTACCTGTTTATATTAAATTGTAAGTTTATTCTATGCTAGTTTAGAGAAGCATGTTCATTTGACTTACTTGCCTAAGTGCTTAAACTGTCTTGTTTTTACTCCGTGTAGTATGTTTGGCTAGGATTTTCTATTTCTTGTCCTGAGTTCAGTATCTATCCTAATGTTTAGGTTGCTATTGTATGTATTTAAATTGGGACTATGGGTTGGCCTCACAGTGGATCCCCCCTGCACACTATATGTTTTGGACTGAGGGTGCGGGAAACCAAGAGATCCCTTACACATGAAATTGTAAGATTTGAGGATACCAAGAGATCCTTGGGATACCAAGAGATCCCTGGCACATGGAATTGTAAGATTTAAGGATACCAAGAGATCCCTCATGTATGTTGTGAGGACGCCAAGAGATCCTCGGGATACCTAGAGATCCCTCGTGTATGTGGTGAGAATACCAAGAGATCCTCAGAATACCAAGAGATCTCTCATGTACTTGGTGAGGATACCAATAGATCCCCGGGATACCAAGAGTTCCCCGGTTGTGGTTCCTGTTATGAGTAGTATTTACTAGTATTGTCCTGTTTTTCTACTTTCTATTACGGTTTTCGTATTTATCTTGTTTAGATTCTCACTGTGTACTTTATCTATGCTGTTTATTTCCTTATCTTATTAATTATTATGTTATATCTCAGTAGGGGCCTGATCTTTCCTCGTCACTATCCAACCGAGGTTAGGCTTGGCACTTACTGAGTACCGGTGTGGTATGCTCATGCCCCTCATGTGCATGTTTTTCATGTGCGAATCCAGGTACCTCCACTCAGGCGCACTATCCTTGAGACAGGGAGAGCTACGAATACTTTGAGGTACATCTGCGACGTCTGCAGACCGAAAAGTCTCATTTTTTACTCTGTTTGTAGTATTCAGCCTTCTATTGTACTCTTGTTGTAGATATTTCTGGAGATTAGAGTGTTTTACAGTACTTCTTTTAGCTTGTGTTCCCGTGAGTTTTCGGGTTTTGGGATGATATTGTAGACTTCTGCATTTTGAGTTGTATGCGTCGAACAGCCTTTATATACAGTTTCTTTTAGTTGTTCACTTTTTAATTAATTTATTCTACAAGCTATGCTGTTTTTCGCATTGTTAGGCTTACCTAGTTATAGGAACTAGGTGTCATCACCATATGTTCACGGAGGACGAACTGGGGTCGTGATAATTTACTTGGAAATATATGCGTGTTCATGTGTTTCTTGATATTAATTGACATTTGTGGATCGGGCAGATCGCCTCGGTAGACATAGATGTATCTATGGTTCGCGCTGTTCGACCCTCTGGGAGTGCACAGTTTATTTTCTGTCGGATCAGGCCGTCGACCTCTGCTAAATACTTAAAATGTGTACAGTTAACTTTAAAATTGTTACGGACATGACTTATCACCTCTTACTACAAACTGTTGATTATTTGTGACTATCATGCCTAACAGAACACTTTATCATATTATTTGACTGTAGTAAGTTTCAAGTCGACCTCTCGTCTCTACTTCTTCGAGATTAGACGGGATATTGGGTACATATTGTTTATGTACTCATACTATTCTTCTGTACTCAATTGTATATGATCTATTTTCGAAGTGGGCCGTGATATCAAATATATCAAAATTAATTGCATAACTTGATTACAATTTATCGGAAACAATTCCAGTTAGTATAACGTTGACTTAAAATTTCAGATTCAAAAAGTCATACGAGACCCCTCTCTCGGAATCCAACATAATTTTTATGAAATCCGAATCCCCATTCCGATACGAGTTTAACGATACCAATTTTATCAAATTTTGACAACTACTCGACCTCCAAATCTTAAATTTTTGTTCTTGAAAAATTTTGTAAAATTTTTTATTTCTTCCATTTAAATCCTAAATAAGTGATAAATATAACCATAGAATCATGAGTATAATCATTTTAGGATAGAATACTTACCCAATCCGTAAGGTGAAATCGCCTAAAAATCACTTCAATCCGAGCTCCATAGTTTCAAATATGTTAAAAATGGCCAAAACCTCGAAATATAGATTCTTCTCAGGTATTTACTCTTCGTGATCGCGAAAAATACTGCACGATCACGAAGCACAACTATTATTATCCCTAAATTTGCCTTTCATGATCGCGGAAAGTGCTTTGTGATAGCGAAGAACAAGAGCCCAGCTCTTCGAGACAACCTCTAGCATAATGGCCATAACTTTTTGTACAAACTCCAATTTACAAATGGTTTAACTTTATGAAAACTGCATACCAAGGGATACAACTTTTATGTTTTGTTCACATTCCAATTCCTTATAGATTGCGAGATATATGCTTCCCAAATCAGACCAGTGCAACAGAAATTTCTTTTTCGCGATTTCACAATGCTTGCCGGATAGTCTGTAGTTTATAAATCGTAACATTTTGCACACAATTTCAAATGCTAAATGATCTAACTTTCTGAAAACTAGACACAAAGGACTACAAGTTTTGTTTTTGGATTATGTCCAAGTTCCTTAAAAATTGCGAGATATAAGTTTCCAAAGTCGGGTCAGTGCAGCAAAAGTTTCCTCTATGTGATCGCGAGCCTTTCACAATCGCATATCACATGCCAATTTTTCCCATTTTACTCAATGCAATCATGGCCAATTCCACGCGATCCATAGCACATTGTTGTAGCCAAAAATCAACAGCTAAAAATGGCCTAGAAATAATCTGAAACTACTCTGAGACTCACCCGAGCGCCTCGAGACCCAGTCCGAACATACCAACAAGCCTTAACATATATCACAAACTTAGTTGAGGCCTCAAATTACATCGAAAAATGCAAAAAATATGAATCACACCTCAAATTGAATTATGAGTTTATGAATTTCTAAATTCTAGAATTTGTGCCAAAACATATCAAATCAATCCGGAATGACTTTAAAGTTTGCACGCTAGTCTTAAATGACATATTGGAGCTGTTCCAATTTATGGAATCAAATTTTGACCCCAATATCAATAAAATTAACTCCTAGTCAAACTTTTCCACAAATCTTCTATCAACTTTCATCAAAATGCACCAAATTGTCCTACGGACTTTCAAATTCAATTTTGGACATACGCCTAAGTCCGACATCACCATACGAAGCTATTGGAATCATCAAAACTCCATCACCGAGTCGTTCGCTTAAAAGTCGAACTCCCGTCAATGTTTTTCATTTAAGTTTCAAAATTGAGAATTATTTTTTCAATTTAATTCGGAATATTCTGAAAATCAAAATCGACCGCACACGCAAGTCATAATACGTATTAGATAGTTGCTTGGGACCTTAAGTCATTAAATGAGACATTAATTCTTAAAATAATAAGACGGATCGTTACAAATAAATAATATATATTAAACTGAAATAGGGGAAACGGTCATTACGAGGGGTATATCAAGCCTCTTTTTTATTTCTTCAACTATAACTGCTATCAAATATAAACTTCAAATTTGCAGTGTCATTGATCATATAGCATTGATGAATACATGTGCCTATCGAATAATTAATCACATCTATGTCTCTTTTAATTTAGTTAATTCAACCACTCAATTTATTTCTGCAATCTCATTGTTGCATGAGAAGAGAGACGTGATCAAATTTAACTGTTCGTTTGGAGCAATTAATTTATTACAACTCTCTGTCTAGAGGGTAAGGTTAACTAATTTTTCTGTACTTTCTCCATAAATATTTATTCGGTCCCACTATTCCAGGCATGCATTAATTGATTTATATCAGTTTACTAAATAAGAATACAAGTAAATGTTTGCACAATATATTATGGTTGAAAATGTGGGCGAGCCGCGTTTTTGGAAACATTACAGAATCCTCCTTGTGAGACGTTGTAACTTTTGTGTATACTAATTTTTAGGTACGTGATCATGGCCTTTTCAGCCATCCTTGTGACCCTTTGGGCGCGCTCCGTGGGTCTTAGCAACCCTTTCAATGTCTAATACCATGGACTATTTTGTAACTTTGGTTGCGCCAAGTGACAAGCACACATGTGGCTCTGTCGCCCCACCGATATCCTTGCCAGCGCCAAGCCGCAGGCAAATTCCAATAGCACCGCGCGAGCAGATAACGCCGTGCACACAGACTGTGATGCCACAGACAATACTACTTACAATGGACCTGTTGCTGCCTCATAGAAAATTAGTCATTTTCATCGTAAATAGAGTAGTTTTATTTCAAGTACTTTCATTATGTTTCTCTAGCATATTCAAGTCTAGTCTTGTAGTTTTGAATTTTTTTAAAAGTATTATTAGGATGGATCAAGCAATTAAAACTTTCTAGCAAGCAACAATTCTCTGTACAGTGTGTCTCTCCCTCGACACCGCCTTGGTTTTCTGTATCTTTCATTAATGGAATCAGGCTTTCTTTCACTCTCAATTCTCATTTCTGTTCTCTCAATTGTTCTTGACAATCGATTTTCCCGTACGACACTGACAATCTAGTCTAGCGTATAGAAGGGAACTCAGTTGGCGGATAGTGACTGCACCGATATCAGTTGCTTAGCCTTACGTCGCCCTTCCAAGGAATCTCAGGAAGTCTCCGCGTAACAGTTGGTATCAAAGCCTAGGCTCGACATCGGACGAGGGAACACATTGCCATTACCACCATTTCTGACCGTGGTGAACCATGGGGACCGCATTGCAGCCCTTGAACAGAAGGTTGACGGATTACGGCCCATTATGGATACAGTGCCTGAACTAAGAATCAGCCTAGAACAAAGGTTGGACGACCTAGACCGCAAGAATCCAGGCCGAAGATGACATAGAAAATACCAGCCGCGACTCCGAGGGAAACCGGTAAACGACAGCCACAGAGGAAGCCGAAATTTTTGGTAAATTCGAGGGACTCCAACAAGAGCGTGTCGAGGATTTAACTTACAGGGCACAAGAGGCAGACCAGGTGATTGCCATGCAACAAACTATTGACGACTTGATAGACAAGCTCAATATTGTCAATGCTACTTTACATGGCCTGCTTCGAGGCGGTGGAAACCAAATCAGGGGCGCTGCGAACCCCTCTTCCGCGACACAAAAGCTAAAAATTCCAGAGCCAAAGCCATACCAAGGACATGTAGAACTTCATCTTTGACGTAGAATAGTATTTCGATGTTGTTGGGGTCCTAGAAGAAGCTAAGAAGGTAGCAACTGCATCCATGCATCTTCAGGGTGATCTAAACTCTGGTGGCAGGTGAAATATAAAGCCATCAGTGTCGGTGAAGATGCTCTCGAGACATGGGCAGAACTAACGGCATCCATACGCCTATAGTTCTTCTCCTAAAATGATGAATACAATGCATGGAGAAAGCTACGAGAGCTCTGTCATACCAAATCAGTGCGAGACTACGTGCGGAAATTCTCTGCGCTCATGCTAAGCATACACGACATGGGGGAGAAAGACAAGCTCTTCACATTCCTGGAAGGGTTGAAACCTTATGCCCCTACGGAGCTACAAAGACAAATGGTAGATATCTTTCCCAAGGCGATCCAAGCAGCTAAATGCCTTGCCGACTATCAAATGGAAGCTCAGAAGGATCGGCCTCAATCGCCTGCCCGAGCAAGATTCAAAGGGGGCTAGCTTAGCAATGGTGGCCCTAATAGAAGTAGGGGAGACCGGAACTCAAAAAAATCTAAGGCTCCCTCCTCAGGCAGCAACAATGTTGCGTCAAAGAACAATGACCGAGGAAGAAAGCCTCCTTTAGGATGTCCTCATTACGGCGGACCACATTGGAATAATGAGTGCCCTCATGCACAGATGAACTCCTATCATGTTTGTGATGATGGAATTGATGACGACTCAGATGATGCAGACCAGACTGATCCAGTAGGTGCCTTCAATGCAATTGGTGGCTCCATTTCTCAGGAATTAGCGGAGACTAGTGCTGGTATCCGTAAGAAGAAGGACCCAGGTCCAGTCACCAAGAAAGGGAAAAAGAAAGCGGAGGAGGAGACTCCTCTTAAGAAAGAGAGGACCTTTATGTTTGTTGAGATGAAGGTGAATGGAAAGGCTATTCGGGTTATGATAGACACAGGTGCTACCCACAACTACTTTGCATCGACTTAGGTGGAGCGCCTTGGTCTAGTTGTAGGGAAAGATAGATGTAGTGTGAAGGCTATCAACCAGCCAGTGGGTGGAATATCCAAAAGGTACTGGTGAAGCTTGGCCCTTATGAAGGAAAATTCAACCTGTGAGTGGTGATCATAGATGACTTTTAGTTGATAGTTGGGCTGGAGTTCCTAAGGCAAACCAACACCATGCCTGTACCATTTGCAGACATGCTACTGATGATGGGATCCAATAGGGCCAAGCCTGCATTATCCCGTGCCTGCCCAAGAATATGGCCGTTGAGAACATTTCCGCTTTGTAGTTGAAGAAATGAACCTACATTCCTGGGAACCCTCTGCATTGATCATAGAGAATGCTCCTCGGGTCCCATTCCTGAACCCGTGAAGGAGTTACTACTGGAGTTTGAAGATGTCATGCCACAAGACATGCCAAAGATGCTCCCGCCTAAGCGCACTATGGACCATGAAATTGAGTTGGTGTCGGATACGAAGCCACCTGCCCGGGCACCTTACAGAATGTCACAACCTGAGCTCACCAAGCTTCAGACACAATTGACGTAAATTCTAGATATAGGGATCATTGTACCCTCCAAGTCCCCATATTGGTCCCCTGTTATATTCCAAAAGAAACAAAATGGCAGCCTGCGACTCTGTATTGATTATCGAGCTCTAAATAAAATCAATGTGAAGAACAAGTACCCTATTCCTTTAATGGCGGACTTGTTCGATAGACTAGGTGGTGCGACGATGTTCACCAAGATAGACCTCAAGACAGGTTAGTGGCATGTTCAGATCCCAGAGGGTGATGTACACAAGATGACCTGAATAACAAGATATGGGTCGTACGACTTCCTGGTCATGCCATTCGGCTTGACTAATGCTCCAGCTACATTTTGCACTCTGATGAACCAAGTCTTCCGAGAATACATTGACGAATTCATGGTGGTCTACTTGGATGACATTATGGTATATAGACAAACATTGGGAGAACATCTAGTGCATTTGCGGAAGATCCTAGCTTGTTTGCGGGAGCATGAACTATATGTGAAGCTATCCAAATGCTCTTTTACTCATAAGCAAATTGACTTTCTCGGACATGTCATCAAGGAAGGACGCATCAAGATGGACCAAAAGAAGATTCAGGCCATCACATATTGGCTACCGCCTAAGGATGTCCATGCCCTGAGAGTGTTCCTTGCCTGTGCAACTTCTACCGGCAGGTTGTGAAGAACTACTCCTTTATCGCAGTGCCATTGATAGAACTCCTCAAGAAGGTCACACATTGGGATTGGGGAACAAGGAGATAGGAGGCCTTTAACGCATTAAAAGTGGCTATATCTAGTGGCCCTATCTTGGCTCTCCCTGATATGGCGAAACCATTCGAGGTACAAACGGATGCATATGACTATGCCCTTGGCGGAGTCTTGCTACAAGAAGGTGCACCCTGTAGCATACGAGAGTTGGAAGCAGAAGGATGCAGAGCGGTGCTATGCCGCACATGAGAAAGAATTATTGCATGTCGTCCACTACTTCCGCATTTGGAGGCACTATATGCTGGGAACCCCCATTTGTGGTCAAGACAGACAACACAACTGTCAGCCATTTCATGACCTAGCCAAATTTGAATGGTCGACAAGTTAGGTGTCAGGAACTCCTAGTTGAATTCCACTTCAACCTAGAGTACCGCAGTTGAAAGACCAATCATGTTGCCGATGCACTCAGTCGGAGAGCTGATCTAGCATCGGTTTCCACCCTAAAAGGGAGTGAAGTAGCTACCTTCATCAAGGACCAGATACATGATCTACTCACCAAGGATCCTGCCGCTCGGTATTTGATTGATTTGGTAGGATAGGGCAAGACTCGCCAGTTCTACATGGAAGATAGTTTTCTGAAAATAAAAGGGAACCGACTTTATGTTCCGAAAGGAGGAGATCTACTAAGGACTCTTTTAGCAGAATGTCACGATACTGTGTGGGCCGGCCATCCATGTGAAGAACGCACCATGGCGTTACTTCGTCGTGCCTATTATTGGCCTCAAATGGCCGATGATGTCACTCAGTATGTGAAGACCCTTCTTGTATGCCAGAAGGACAAGTCTGACCGCTTGATACAAGCGGGACTCTTGGAACCAGTAGCTATCCCAAAAAGACCTTGGGAAAGCATTTCCCTAGATTTCATCACCAGATTGCCCAAGGTAGGAGATCTCACAACTATCCTAGTTGTGGTGTACTGGTTTTCCAAGTATTCCATATTTATTGTAGCCCTACAATATATATCAGTAGAAGATACAGCTCGACTCTTCTTCTCTCATGTCGTCAAATATAAGGGCCTGACCAAAGATATTGTTAGTGATAGCGACTCACACTTCACAAGCAACTTTAAGACCTAACTCTTTGAGTGCCTGGGGTCTGTTGGAATTACTTGGATTTTCCTTTAAGGGGTGGGTCTTATTTTGTTTGCATGAGGACAAGCAAAGGCTTAAGTTTGGGGGAGTTGATAACTAGGGATTTTAACGTGTTTTATGCCCTTACTTGCCTATGCTTTGGTTATAAACTGCAACAAAATAGTCCCAAAATGCTCACAAGTTGTGCTTGATTGCATGTTTGATTGACAAAGTGACAAAATGTCAAAGATCGGCTCAAAAAGATTAAAACATGCTCAAGAATAAAAGATTAAGTGAATTGAGGAAAAGAGGACCTAGTGCGGACCATGCAAAAGTAAATGCGGCCGCACTACGAGGTTTAGAGACATGGTAAGTTTTGGCTTAAAGCTACTCGGCCACGGTACATATTACGTGGTCCACGATGAAGGCATCGTGGTTCCACTACCTTTTGGTGCGGTCCGTGGAGCAGAGGTTCAGAGAGTATGACATCCCAAGTGTCAAGCCACCCGGTCCGCAGTCAAGCTTGTGCGGGTCGCGCCTGTTTCCTTCGCGTCTGCGGTCCAATCCACGCGGTCCATGGTCCTCAAGATAAAAAAATATGAAAGATGAAGTTAAAGAATCAGTACAGCCGCGGTCCATTTTGTGTGGCCCGCACTGACCCTGTAGGGGCATTTTTGTCCAGTTTTTCTAGCCTAGTATAAATAAAACATTTTACCATTTTTGGGTTATCTTTTTGTACTCCAGACTGAGCTGTGCTCGTGAGACTCGATATTGAAGCCATTTTTGGCCCTTTAGCTTTAATTTTACGATATAATATTGTAATTTCAGTTTAGCAATTAATTAATATGCTTAGTACTTCATCTATTTTCTTCATTTTCTTCCTTAAGCATGTGTAGCTAAACTCATTAGCTATGGTTGTGGCTCAACCCTAGTATGGGTAAATGATGGGTGTTGCCATCTAGGGTTAGATTGATTATGGGTGTTTTCTATTTGGGTTGATTTTATGTTTTTATTTAGAATTGGTGGTTGCAAATACTGATTCACGCTTTGTAGGTTTAACTATTCTTGAGAAAGAGAGTCTATGACCCCAAAATTGACCCAACAAGGAATTAGAATGGACTCATGAGAAATGATAATCCCAATTAATGGGTTAAATCTCGAGAGAGTAATCACTCTACTTGAACCCTAGTTTCTTGGTCTAATTTGCCTACCCATTTGGTCTCGAGAGAGTCAATTGGGCCTATAGCATAAGCCCCAAATATGTCGATCGAACCTAAGTAACATCTACCCATCAATTAGCCACCTAGGTAGTTTCACAAGCCTAGTGCACTTCGTCCCATTAGATACAACTTAGCAATATTCTTGTAGAATAATTTAGTGTAAGTTGTTAGAATAATAAAATTAGTTATAATTCAAAAAACCCAAAAATGTTTGAAGCGACATTAGAAGTACTAACACATCTCTAGCCTAGACAAAACATCCAACTCTGTCACTAGCTCCCTTAAGAAATCGATCCCGACCGTCATATCGGCTAAAAGCTATTGCGACTCGCTCTGCCTACCTTGATGTAGCGTCGAATTGGCAGCGATCACTTTTTGGCGCAGTTGCCCAGGAGCTTATGGTGTTGACTATCTATTTAGTTAGTTTTGTGTTTTGCTTCTCTTTCCTTCTTGTTTACCAATTTTGTTTATGTCGCTCACTCAGGTACACATGGCTCTTAATGCAAATGACCCTCTTGGCAATGTCATGGAGGGGGAGGAGGTAGATGATCTTGATCAAGGAGAGGTTCCTAATTTACCTCATGCTCCACATATAGGCCGTCAGGCTAATGCAAATGACAACAATCCTATCCTAGACCCACCTCCGCCACCGCCAAAAGTGGCCCCAAGAGTTCTCCCAAATCAAGGGTATACGAGTGCCATTGTCCTCCCCGAATTTGGGCGGGGAACTTTTAAATCACAAATGTTATGTTGACATTGCTCAAGCAAAGAGGATACTTTACGGGTGACTCAGATAAAAAATGTCTACAAGTACTTGAAGGGGTTCGTAGATACATGCTGGGGTAGCAAGTAGACAAACTTGTCCGAGGATATTTTGAGATTGAGGCTTTTCCCATTCTCTTTTCGGGGTAAAGCATTGGATTGGTTAGAAAGGCTACTCAATTATTCCATCACAACTTGGGATGAGTTGGCGGATAAATTTATTGGCAAGTTTTTCTCACAAGTTATATGGTGACACTTGGGGATGAAATCTTAGCCTTTAAGCAAGAGCCAACGAAACCTTTGCATGAATTTGGTATAGATATAGAACGATGGTGAAGGAATGCCCCAATAATGACATGACGGAGAATATGTTGCAACAAAATTTTTACCGAGGCATCAATACTACAAATCAGTGCATAGTGAATCAATTGGCCGGGGGTAATTTTATGTTGTCGTATGATGAGACTTGTGCCGTTCTTGATGAGATGGAGGAAACATCCTCCGCATGGCAAAGTAGAGCCAATGTTCCTCAAGGTGACCCTACGGTTATTCATTTACATAAGGAGTTACATGACCATGGGCAAGCTATAGCAGATTTGACGACCACTATGAACCAATTGGCGAAGGCGCAATTGCAACAAGTCCAAAATTCGCGCCAAATAAATGCCATGAGATGCGTTTCTATGCTAAAAAGGAGTAAAAGAGGGCAACAACCTCAAGGAAATTGTGAACAATATGACAATAATGATGGTGGTGGTTTTTCAAATAAGTGTCATAATGATCAAAGCGAAGAGGTCCAATATGTCAACAATTACCAAGGGAATAGAGGCAACTCTTCGAATAAACAATGGCGTCCCCAAGGTAATTGGGATAATCAACAACAAGGCGGAGGCAATTGGAACAACAACAATTGGGGTAATCAAGGTAAGAATCAAGGTAATTCGAATGGGAACTACAATAATTGGAGCAACCACAACAATCAAGGAGGGTGGAATGATAGTGGGAACCAAGGCAACTGGGGACAAGGCTTTCAAAGGCCACCCAATAACCGAACAATCCACCCCTTTTCCTTCTCAAGGTCCGAGTTCTTCCGGGAGTGATATGGGGAGAATTAAAAGTATGTTCGAGCAAATGATTAAAAGGAACCAAGATTCCGATGCATAATTGGCTTCACATAATACATCTATCCGGAACTTGGAAGTGCAACTAGGTCAAATTTCTCAAGCTTTGAATACCCACCCCAAGGGTTCCCTACCAAGTAATACGGTAGTGAACCCGAAGGGTGGGAACAACAACCATATGATGGCGGTTACAACTAGAAGCGGAAGAGGCGGTGATGTGCATACCTCAAGAGAAAAGCAAGTTGTGGAAGATGACGTTGAGTTGCGTGATGATGATGTACCTTTGATTGTTGAAGATGTGGTTGAGACCAATGTGAACAATGAAGTGAGTATAAATATTGATGAGGCCAAGGAGGAAACACAAGATATTGTGAACCCGTCTAGGGAACATGTGATTGATATGCCCGAGCTGGTGATGCCTAAAGCCAAGACACCCTTACCTAGGACACCTCCACTGTATCCTTAAAGTCTCGCAAAGTAAAGAAATGATAATCAATTTAAGAAATTCATTGATATGATGAAGATTTTCTCTATAAATGTGCCTTTGGTGGAGGCACTTGAACAAATTTTGGGCTATGCAAAATTCATGAAGGACTTGGTTACAAAGAAGCAGTCCATGGAATGGGAAACTATAAAGATGACTCACCAAGTGAGTGCTATAGTGAATTCAATGGCCCCGAAGTTAGAGGACCCCAGTTCTTTTACTATCCTTTGTACTATTGGAAGTACGGACTTTGCCAGAGCTTTATGTGACTTGGGGGCTAGTATAAATTTGATGTCGTGCTTGGTTTTCAAGACTTTGGGTATTGAGAAACCTAGACCAACTTAAATGAGACTTCAAATGGCGGACCGATCGATGAAACGACCTTTGGGCATAATTGATGATGAACTTGTGTGGGTAGATAAGTTCATATTTCCGACCGACTTTGTCATCCTAGATTGTGAAGTAGATTACGAGGTGTTGATTATATTGGTTAGACCTTTCCTTGCTGCGGGGAAGGCATTGGTTGATATTGAAGCGGGGGAGCTCACTTTTCTAGTGGGTGATGAGAAGGTCGTCTTCCATGTTTTCAAATCCATGAAGCAACCCAATAGCATCGAGTTGTGTTCATTTGTGGACATTGTCACAGTTGTGATAGCAAATGACAAAAGTTCCATGATCAATGTTAAGGATCCCCTTGAGGTCGTACTTCTTAATATGGATGTAAATGATGATTCTAGTAGAGTGGAGTGCGTGAATGCATTATGGTATGGGTTCATATTTATATGAGACTAGGAAGTTATCTTTGGATCTTGAAAATCGGAAAACTCCACCAACAAAGCCATTGATTGAGTAGCCACAGGTGTTGGGGTTGAAGCCACTTCCTCTACACCTCAGGTATGAATTCTTGGGTTCAAATTCTACATTACCAGTTATTCTTTCTTCTTGCCTTACTAACATGCAGGTTGAAGCCACACTAGCGGTTCTTCAAAAGCAAAAAAGGGCAATTGGATGGACACTAGCTAACATTCGGAGAATAATCCCCGCATTTTACATGCACAAAATCATCTTGGAGGAGAATGAAAAGCCTTCTTTGGAACATCAAAGAAGACTAAATAAAGCGATGCAAGAAGTGGCGAAGAAAGAGGTTATCAAGTAGTTAGATGCTGGGGTGGTTTATCCAATCTCCAATAGTTCATGGACTTCTCCGGTACAATTTGTGCCGAAGAAAGGAGGGATGATGGTGGTGACAAATGACAACAATGAACTTATTCCCGCTCGAACCATTACCGGGTGGAGAGTTTGTATGGACTACCCGAAACTCAACAAGGTGGCTTGGAAGGATCATTTCCTGTTGTCATTCCATGACCAAATGCTTGATCGCCTTGCGGGACGAGCTTTCTATTGCTTTTTGGATGGGTATTTGGGCTATAGTCAAATTTTAATTGCCCCAGAGGACCAAGAGAAGACCACTTTCTCATGCCCATATGGTACATTTGCCTTCTCCAGATGCCATTCAGGTTGTGCAATGCTCCGGCGACCTTCTAACGTTGCATGATGGCTATTTTCACCGACACGGTGGAAGATATATTGGAGGTCTTTATGGATGATTTTAGTGTGGTTGATGATTCCTTTGAAGAGTTCTTGGAAAACTTGGATAGAGTCTTGGCCCGATATGAAGAAACTAATCTCGTTCTCAATTGGGAAAAATGCCATTTTATGGTGGAAGAAGGTATATTGTTGGGTCACAAGATTTATAAGCATGGGATTGAAGTAGACAAGGCTAAAAGTGAGGTGATTTAAAGGCTTCCTCCCCCCCACTTCTGTAAAAGGGGTAAGGAGTTTCCTTGGGCATGCAGACGGTTTATCAAAGATTTCTCCAAGGTTGTGTATCCCCTTTGCAAGTTATTAGAGAAAGATGCTAAGTTTGTTTTTGGTGAAAAATGCTTGGAGGCCTTTGAAATTTTAAAGCACAAGTTGACCACCACCCGGATCATTACCGCAACCAATTGGAGTTTTCCCTTTGAACTAATGTGTGATGCAAGTGACGTTGCGTTGGGGGCGGTGTTGGGTAAACGAGTTAGAATTGTGGACTAAAATGGTAGCGAGAATCAATTGGCGGACCACTTATCCCATTTGGAGGAAGAGGCGAGGCCTTGTGATGGGCTAGAAATCAATGACTCGTTTCTCGATGAACAACTCCTTTCTACAAATTTCCATGTCTAAATCCATATTTAAACCTTTTATTTAACTCAAAACTAGCATAAATTACTTACCTTATGATGAGACGGGACCCCCTCTTCAAAAGCTCCAAAATTTCCAGAGCCAAGAGAAAAATGGGTGAAATGAACTCAAACCACGATTTTAAACATTTTGCCTAGCCCAGGTCCGCCCTTCTTCGCGTTCGCGGCCTGTCGCTCACATTCGCGAAGTCCAGTTACCCATCCCCTTCACATTCGCATACAATTCCTCGCGTTCGTATAGGCCAAAGACCCCAAGCCCAGAGTTTCCTTCTACGCGTTCGCGATCTCTCCCCCGGGTTTGCGTAGTAGCTCAGCCCATCCTTAATGTTTGCGACTTCCTCTTCACATTCGGGAAGGCCAAATCCAACAGCTTCCCACTTTCCTCTTCGCGTTCGCGAGACTCCATTTGCATTCGCGAAGAAGGAAACCAGATACCAGCAACAAGCAGCAGCTTTTTACCCACATGCGATCCTTTAACCACCCGGAATCCACTCGAGGCCCCCGAGACCCCAACCAATCATACTAACCAGTCCCAAAACACATTACTGACTTGCTTGAGACCTCAAACCACATCAAACAACGTTAAAATCATGAATCGAACTCCAACCCAAGCTTAATGTACTTTAGAACTTCAAACTTCTACTCTCGATGTTTAAACCTATCAAATCACATCCGATTGACCTCAAATTTTGCACACAAGACATATTCAACATTACGGACCTACTGAAACTTCCAGATCAATTTTCGACCCTGATATCAAGAAGTCTACCTCCGGTACAACCTCTTAAAAACCTTTCATTTTCTATACTTTAGCCAAATGGCTCCAAAATGACCTACGAACCTCTGAATTCACTTCTGATCGCTCTCCCAACTCCACAATTACCATACACAGCTATTCCCAAACGTGAAATCCCAAATAGATATCAATAACATAGAAATGCACTTCAAGCCAAACTTATGAAATTCCTTCCAAAAATTCTAACTTCCACAATAGGCGCCAAAATGCTCCTGGGTCTTCCAAAACCCGATCCAGGAACACGCCCAAGTCCGAAATCGTCATACGAACCTACTGGAACCTTTAGATCCCGATCCCGAGGTTGTTTACTCTAAAATCTAATCTTAGTCAATTCTTTCAACTTAAAGCTTCCTAAGTGAGAATTATCTTTCCAAATCAACTCTGAACTTCCCGAAATTAAATTCTGACCACGCATACAAGTCATAATATTTGAAATGAAGCTGCTTATAGCCTCAGACTGCTGAACGATACGCTAGAGCTCAAAATAACCGGCCAGATTGTTACAGAATTTTCGAAAGTGTGCCTGTATTACACACGCAAATTGAGAAGGAAGAAAATAATGTCTTCACAATAGTTGAACTCCACAAAAAATATGGCAAACTAGAAGAAGTTATTAGAGAAAGATATCGAGCATCAAGTGCTTGAAAGGGAAAAAGAACAAAATTTTGTTCATTTAATTCAGTTTGGAACAAATAAGGAAATTAATATTCTTTAGAAGGCAAAATTTTAATTGATATCAAAATATAAGCATTCGGAGAGTGTCTTAATTTACTATTTTTTCGATCATTCTTGTAGTTCATGGAAGACTTCGTGAACGGTAAACTTCTTCTATTCTTCATTTGTGCAATCATAATATTTATTGATCATATTGTGTTTTTTATCTTTCTGTTTTTGATATGCATATATAATTTGTATGCTTTAAATCTTTTCGCGCCTCAAATAATTTCTTCTTTAAAATTGTAAAGAGATTAGTTTGAATGTATTATGCATCAAATCGGACAAAGATTTATCATTCATTAATAAAGATACTTCTTTATATATTGAAAAATATGTACTCCAATAATATTTTTTAGACATTTAAAAGTTAGAAGGAATTATGCTATTTAAAGAAAGGGGTTTAATTCACCTTCTTCATAGTGATGTTATCTAGGGTTAAAATCAAACAGTACAATAAAAATAATTTTGAATAAAAGACACATCACAATTTGCCACGGAAAGGATTGAATGTAGACAATTCGTAGGAGATATAGATTGTATCCCATTATGATATTTACATGTATGAATTCTAATTTACTTAACAAATAAAGTTGTTATTAGTTTAAGCAATATCATAATTTGGCGCTTCGTAAAAATAAAATTTCTCCATTAGTTAGAGATTCTGAAAAAACAGGATAGCAATATTTGGAAAAAATAAACATAAAAATAACTTACTGAGAATCATATATGAAGAAACGTCACAACAACGAATATAGAAGTGTTAAGACTTAATTTAAAGAAATGTTTCTAAGCAAGAGAAATTAACTACAAATATACATATGAAGTCCAGAATTAAAACTGAAAAATATATAAATCGAAAACCTAAATAAATCCAAAATCATAACCTGCATATTATAATTTTTTTTAATTCCAATAAACAAAGTAAAACTATAAAATATATTGAAAATTATGTAAATTTATTTTGTAAGTACTTACTTGACCTTAGGAGAGTGAATTCTACTATAGGTTTGCAAAGCAATTGAAAAACATGTGTTTGCAACCACAAGCAAGTAAAATACATAGACCAATTGGAAAGAAAAAATTCTCATAAATCGATAAAAAAATATGCAAGTAACAGATTTAGAACTCAATCTGTTAAGGAAAAGTAATTCCTAGTTCATGAATTATGATACCTCATGGATCATAGTATATGAATAAATTTTTAACGTTAGGTTCACTTGTAGAATTTACAATGATAAATTGAATTTATCGTTACAAACTAATGCAACTCGACTAGAAATAGTCAGAACAGTGAGTCTTGCAGGTACATATTTTCTACATATAATTTGTTTCTACTTTGTCAGTCAACTACTAAGAGCAAGAGATCTTGACTTTTGTAGGAATCAAATAATTTCCTTGTATAAAACGTAGAAGTGTTAATTAATTAATGAATGAGTACCGCAGAAGCAAATTTTCTTTATATACCTTGTTTCTACTTTGTTAGACAATTCTTAGGAGTAGGAGATTTGACTTGGATAAAAATTTATTAATCTTCTTGTATAAAACTTAGAAATATTAATTAATTAATAAATTTAAGGGAATAATAATAAATCTTTTATAAATTAAATATGCAATGTATGTGAAAAATTAGGACTCATACGTAGTTAAAATAGAAAAATTATTTAATAGTCAATATTTGTAATAACCCGGCCGGTCATTTCATGAGTTACACTCTCGTTCTCCCTATTTTTATTTCTTTATATGTTGTTCAGCTGTATTTCATCATATTGTATCGGTTTTTCTGTGTTCGGAACGGTCATGGAGTGAAACGAGACACTTAGTCTCTCATTTGGAAGCTTTAGTTGGAAAAGTCAACTAAAAGTTGACTTGTAAGTAAACGATCTCGAAATTTAACTTTTATGGTTCGAATAGCTTCGTTAGGTGATTTGAGACCTAGGAGCGTGTTCGAAAATATAATTCGACTGTCCGTTGTAGACTTAGGCTTGAATTGGTGAAATTTGAAAATTGATATTTTCCCGTTGGCAGTGAAATTCTTGATATCGGGGTGGGAACGGAATTCTGAACATTGGAGTCGATCTGTTTTGTCATTTGTGATGTGTGTGCAAAATTTCACATGATTTGGATGAGGTTTGGTAGGCTTCTTGGATCGGTTGCGGAATTTGGAAGTTTGGAAATCCTTAGGCTTGAATCCGAGGATGATTTGGTGTTTCGATATTGTTTTGAGTGTTCCGAGAATTGGTATGAGTTTGAATGATGATATGTGACTTGTTCGTATTTTTGGTTGAGGTTCCGAGGGCCTCGGGATAAATTCGGAAGGTTTTCAAAAGATGGGAATTGAAATTGAGCAACTTCAGCTGTTGTTGTCTATCATAACCGCATTTGCGGATTGGGGGACTGCAGGTGCGAGCCGTAGAAGCGGAAAGGTGATCACAAAAGCAAAATTGGTTGCAGGATCTGAATGCTAGACCGCATCTGCGAGCTGCATGTGCGAGACCTGGGTCGCAGGTGCGGTGTTTGAGGAGTTAAGTGAATTTTTGAAGGAGCGGATTTTTGACTGCAGAAATGGCATGCAGGTGCAAAATTTTGTAAGTAGATGCAAAAATCACTAGGCAGAACGTATATAAGTTCCCTTTCATGAAATTTAGCTCAGTCCACCATTTTTGAAGTCGGGATTGAAAATTTTGGAGGGTTTTGAAAAGGAAATAAAGGGGATTCTTGTTGAGGTAAGGTTTTTGAACTTAATACTTGTATCTATGGTGAATTTTAGTTGATTAAACATGGAAATTGAAGAGATTAGGGGTGAAAATTTGGGAAACTAGGGCTTGAAATTGGAGAGTCTAAATTGAGGATTCGATGGGCCATTTGAGGTTCGATTTTGATGAATTTGGTATGTATAGACTTGTGAGAGGTTGAGGATTCTAGTGTTGTTGATTTTTATCGGATCCTGAGACACGGGACCGGAGGTTGGGTTCGGCCATTTTCGGGATTTTGAGTTTAATTTGATAATTTTGCATGGGCTTTGTCCCTTTGTCTGATATTGATGTTATGATTCAGATTTTAGATAGATTCGCAATGATTTGAGACCGAGTCGAGAGGCAAGGGCATTATGGACTAGATTTTCATCTTGTTCAAGGTAAGTAATGATTGTACATCCAGACCTGGGGGTATGAAACCTCGAAATTTTGTATTGTTTTGATAAATGAGGTGACACACATGCTACGTGGTGAGCGTGTGGGCATGCACCCGTAGGGGTTGTGACTTGGTCCGTCCTTTGGAAACTGTAGAGTTGCATGTTTTGATAAACTCTATATGATATTTGTATTTTAGAAATGAATATGTTAATCTGGGTTGAATGCCATGTTTGGGGCCTTGTGCCGAACTATTTGGACCCTCAAGGGTATTTTACTACTTTCCTCACACTGTTTGATTCGAAAGCATATCCTCACTCATTATTTTTACATGTTTACTTTGATTTCAGATTCATTACTCTACTTTCAAATACATGAAAACTGTTTGGGTTGAGTTCCTTGATTTTTACTGAAATGCCTGAGTGGCTGTGAGGTTAATGACTGAGAGGGGTTGAGAAAATGATGGTGAGGATTATATATATCTATGGACCGAGCTACACGCCACATTTATATTTATATATATGGGTCAGACTGCACGCCGTAGCGATATTTATATATATTGATCAAGTTGCATGCCGCAACGATATGTTAGATCGGGCAACACGCCACAACGATATAGCGCTTGGATTGTAGGAGCCCCTCTGTAGTCTGTACATCTCCAGTGAATACAGTCGACTATATATATTTACAAATTGGGTTGCACGCTACAACGATTATTATTACGAGATATATATTGAGTGGGAGCACTGAGTATGAGTACTGATTAATGAGAGTTAAGTCACGACTGACTAAGAAGCTTGCCCGAGGGGCTATATATATAAGTGACACTTTACTCGAGGGGCTTGTTTATGAAATTACTCATTTCACTCTTCTTTTTTACTATGCCTCTATTGAAAAATGTTGAACAAATGCTTTAAAGAATTTTTATTCAAACTAGAGTTTTTATGAATGTTCGGTTATTGAACTACGGATTTTGACTTTGATATTTCTATTGAGATTCTATGATAGAGTATCTATATGGTTTTAAATGCTCGTCACTGTGCTCAGCCTTTATTTACTTTGGTTACTTACTGAGTTGGCGTACTCACATTACTCCCTGCACCTTGTGTGCAGATATAGATTTCAGAGTCTCCGAGTGAGAGCTGATCTTTTCCTTAAAAGTATTTTCTAGAGATTGCAAGGTAGCTGCACGGCATTTGCAACCCTACCTTTATCTTTCCTATCCTTAGTATTTTGTATTTCAATCGTATTTTGTATTTAGTAGACAGTATTGGATCGTATTTAGTAGCTCATGACTAGTGATACCAGGATCAGGATATGTTGATGTATTTACGTACTTCTTTTCCACATAACTTTGATATATTAAAATGGAAGGTTTGCGATTTTATCTGATTAGAAAAATTAATTTACAAAAGACTTGCATGTTGTTGGTATTGATTCAGTTGGCCTATTACTAATAGGCGCCATCACGACCGAGGTGGTTTGGGTCGTGATAAGTTGGTATCAGAGCTTAGGTTATATAGGTCTCACAGGTCATAAGTCGTTTTAGTAGAGTCTCGCAAATCGGTACGGAGACGTCTGTACTTATCCTTGGGAGACTGCAGAACCTTTAAGAAAAGCTTCACATTCTTGAAATTCCTGCCGTGTGAATCTGTTGATTGTGGTACTAAACTTCTATTATTCTATTCTCTAATATATGGTGAGGACACATGCTACCGGTCAGGACGGACGATCACCGGTACCACTAGTTGGGGCCACTAGAGGATGAGGTCGCGGACGAGGCCGTAGTACGGGCAGAGGTGTAGCCCACACAACAGTTAGGGAAACACCTACAGATCCACTAGCTGCCCCAGTTCGTGATCAGGTCCCAGTTGCGGATGCTGCAGCAGAACCAGCTCTAGCTGTGCCGTTTGTTATGCCAGGCCTTCAGGAAACCCTAGCCAAGATTTTATCAGTGTTCTCTGGCATGGCTGGGGCAGTCTCAGTCACTACGACCGTAGCTACTCCATGGCTGGAGGAGGCACTCAAACTCCCGCTGCTCGTACACTTGAGCAGGTTGTGCATCGACTTCAGACACCAAAGGAACCTCCAACCCAGCCGGTTGCACTTACTTATGATTATTTGGTACCAGTTATGCTTGACGACAAGCAGAGCCGATTGGAGAGGTTTAGTAGACTTCAGCCTCTGACTTTCAGTGGCGTAGAGAGTGAGGATGCCCGTGGTTTCTTGGACAAGTGTTAGAGGATTCTTCGGAACTCGATTAGTTTGGAGACCACAAGGTCTCATTCACTACTTTTCAATTTTCTTGAGTTGCATTTACTTGACGGGAGGCTTATAAGAGGTGTAGGCCTTGTTGATGCAGTGCCCTTTACTTGGCAGTGGTTCTCCTCTCTTATGTTGGGGAAGCATGTGCCAGAGTCTCATAGAGAGGAACTGTACATGCAGTTCTAGCAGTTGCATTATGATGTTATGATTGTGATGCAATATGAGATGAGATTTTCATAGCTAGCTTGTCATGCCATTGTTTTGGTTCCTACAGATAGAGAGAGGATTAGGAGGTTCGTGGATGGCCTCACATATCAGCTTTAGAT
The DNA here is from genome assembly GCA_034376525.1 of Nicotiana benthamiana. Taxonomy (NCBI): domain Eukaryota; kingdom Viridiplantae; phylum Streptophyta; class Magnoliopsida; order Solanales; family Solanaceae; genus Nicotiana; species Nicotiana benthamiana. The sequence continues at coordinate 10,062,665 of CM067325.1, forward strand.
TCTCATGACCAGAGAGAAGGTGTCAGGTGCTACCTTTGAGTATGTTGTTGATGTTGCTAGAGAGATTTAGACAGTTCGTCTCCAGGAGCAAGATGAGAGGGAGGCCAAGAGGTCTCGAGGATTTGGTAGTTTTTGCGGCACTCATTCTAGATGTCAATTTCAGTACGACAGAGGCCGTCCATTCAGAAATGCTCAGTCGGCTCGCCCAGTTCACCCTGTGACATCATTGGACCATAGTTCTCACAACTCTCATCAGGGCCACTCATAACTTAGTGCCCTTCCAACCCACATTCCCGTGCTCCATCAGTTCAAGGCTCTTCCATACCAGGTTCTTCTGCTAATCATCACGGTGCTAGGGGCTTCCTTCAGTCCTCGTCTTTAGCACTAGGGAGTTGTTATAAGTGTGGAGAGTTTGTACATATGAGGAGATAGTGTCCTCGTCTTCATGGGGTCCAGAGGAGACACCCCTCGACTTCAGATTCAGTTACTTCACCACCCGCCTAGGCAGGTAGGGGTGGGGGTCAATTATCTAGGGGTCGCCCCAGATGGGAGGTCGATCCGGTGGTGGTCAGGCCTATTTTTATGCACTTCCAGCTAGACCAGATGTTATTGCTTCAGATGTCATGATTACATGTATTGTCTCAGTTTGCCACAGAGATGCCTCTGTATTATTTGATCTCGGTTCCACTTTTTCATATGTGTCATCATATTTTGCTCGCTATTTGGATTCGCCTCGTGAGTCTCATGTTTCATCTACTCATGTATTTACTTTGGTGGGTAGTACTATTATTGTGGACCGTGTATATCGGTCGTGTGTGGTGACTATTGGGGGTTTGGAGACCTGAGTGAATCTTTTGTTGCTTTGTATGGTGGACTTGATGTGATATTGGGCATGGATTGGTTATCTCTGTGTCGTGCAATTTTAAACTGTCATGCTAAGACAATGGCATTGGCTATGCCAGTTGTGCTACGGATTGAGTGGCGAGGTTAAACTAATTTTGTCCCCAGTAGGGTGATAGCATTTTTGAAGGCCTAACGGATGGTTGGGAAAGGTTGTCTTTCATACTTAGCCTTTATGAGGGATGTCAGTGCAGAGACTCCTAGTATCAATTATGTTTCAGTAGTGAGGGATTTTCCCCACGTGTTTCCTGCAGACCTGTCGGGCATGCCACCGGATAAGAATATTAACTTTGGTATTGATTTGGTGCCAGGCACTCAGCCCATTTCTATTCCCCTGTATCATATGGCACCACCAGAATTGAAGGTGTTGAAAGAGCATCTTCAGGAACTTCTTGGTAAGGGGTTTCTTCGACTTAGTGTATCGTCTTAGGGTGAGCATGTTCAATTTGTGAAGAAGAAGGATGGCACAATGAGGATGTGCATTGTTTATAGGCAGTTGAAAAAGGTCACAATCAAGAACAAGTATCATTTGCCTCGTATTGATGATTTATTTGACTAACTTCAGGAAGTGAGAGTATTCTCCAAGATTAATCTCCAATCAGGGTATCACTAGCTAAAGATCATGGACTCTGATATTCTTAAGACGGCTTTCAGGACCCGATATAGACATTATGAGTTCCTTGTAATGTCTTGTGGGCTGACCAATGCCTCAGAAGCGTTCATGCATTTGATGAATTGCGTGTTTCGACATTATCTCGACTCGTTTGTGATTGTTTTCATTGATGATATTCTAGTGTACTCGCGTAGTCAAGAGGAGCATGCTGAGCATTTGAGAGTTGTGCTACATCGGTTGAAGGAGGAGAAGCTTTATGCAAAGTTCTCCAACTGTGAGTTTTATCTCAATTCAGTGGCTTTCTTGGGCACTTGGTATCCAATGAGGGTATTCAGATTGATCCGAATAAGATAGACATGACTCAGAGTTGGCCCAAACCGTCTTCAACAATAGAGATTTGTATCTTTCTTGGTTTGGCAGGTTATTACCGTCAGTTTGTTCAGGGATTTTCATCTATTGCGTCCCCCTTGACCAAATTGACCCCAAAGGGTGCTCCATTTAGGTGGTCGGATGAGTGTGAGGTGAGGTTTCAAAAGCTCAGGATTGTCTTGACCACAACTCTAGTGTTAGTTTTACCATCAATTTCATGTTCATATATAGTATATTGCGATGCTTCTAAAGTTGGTATTGGGTGTGTGTTGATACCGGTGGGTAGTGTGATTGCTTATGCTTCTTGTCAATTGAATCCCCATGAAAAGAACTACCTTGTTCATGAATTGGAGTTGGGTGCCATTGTTCAAGAGTTGAAGATTTGGTGGCATTATCTGTATGGTGTGTCTTGTGAGGAGTTTATTGATCATCGTAGCTTCCAGCACTTGTTCAAGCAAAATAATCTTAATTTAAGGAAGCGGAGATGGTTTGAGCTACTAAAGGATTATGATATTACTATCTTGTACCATCCGGGAAAGGCTAATGTAGTGGTTGATGCCTTGAGTAGGAAGGCGGTGAGTATGGGCAGTTTGAAATATATTCATGTTGGGGAGAGACCTCTTGCAGTTGATGTTCAGGCATTGGCTAATTGGTTCAAGAGGTTGGATATTTCTGAGCCTAGTCAAGTCTTAGCTTGCGTGGTTTCTTGGACTTCCTTGTTTTAATCGCATCATAGAGCGCTAGTATGATGATCCTCATTTGCTTATCCTCAAGGACAAAGTCCAGCACGACAATGCCAGAGATGTGACTATTGGTGATGATGGAGTATTGAGGATGCAGGGCCCGATATGTGTGCCCAATGTGGATGGATTTCAGGAGTTGATTCTAGATAAGGCTCATAGCTCGCGGTATTCCATCCATCTGAGTGCCGCGAAATGTATTAAGATTTAAGACAATACTATTGTTGGAGGACAATGAAGAAGGATATTGTGGGATTTGTAGCTCGGTATCTCAATTGTCAGCAGATGAAATATGAGCATCAAAGACCCGGTGGCTTGCTTCAGTGGTTCCAGAGTGGAAGTGGGAGAGGATCACCATGGATTTTGTAGTTGGACACCTACGGGCTTTGAGGAAGTTTGATGCTATTTGGGTGATTGTGATCGGCTAACTAAGTCTGTGCACTTCATTTATGTGTATACTACCTATTCTTCGGAGTAGTTAGCAGGGATTTATATCCAAGATGTTGTTCGCCTGCATGGGATTCCATTTTCCATCATTTCAGATAGAGGTACTCAGTTCACATCTAGTTTTAGAGAGTCATGCAGAAAGAGTTGGGTACTCAGGTTGAGTTGAGTACAACTTTTCACCCTCAGATGGACAAGTAGTCTGAGCGCACTATTCATATATTGGAGGACATGTTTCGTGCTTGTGTCATTGATTTTGGAGGGTCATGGGGTTAGTTTCTACCACCCGTGGAGTTTGCATATAACAACAGCTATCAGTCGAGTATTCAGATGGCTCTATATGAGACTTTATATGGCAAACGGTGTAGATCTCTAGTAGGTTGGTTCGAGCCGGGCAAGGCCAAGATTTTGGGTACAGACTTGGTACAGGATGCATTGGACAAGGTGAAAGTGATTCAGAAGCGACTTCGTACAGCGCAGTTAAGACAAAAGAGTTATGTTTACAAGAAGGTTTGTGATGTGCCTTATATGGTTGGGGAGAAGGTCCTACTGAAGGTTTCACCCATGAAGGGTGTTATGAGATTTGGGAAGAAGGGTAAATTGATTCCTCAGTTCATTGGGCCTTTTTGAGGTGCTTCGGATGATTGGGAGGTGGCTTATGAGCTTGATATGCCACCCATCTTGTCGAGTGTGCATCCGGTATTTTATGTTTATATGCTCCGAAAGTATATCGGCGATCCGTCTCATGTTTTGGATTTCAGCACGGTTCAGTTAGACAGTGATTTGACTTATGATGTGGATCCAGTGGTTATTTTGGAGCATCAGGTTCGAAAGTTGATATCAAAGTATATAGATTCAGTAAGAGTGCAGTGGAGAGGTCGACCCGTGGATGAGGCCACCTGGGAGACCGAGCGGGAAATGCAGAGTAGATATCCTCACCTATTTGAGTCTTCAAGTATGTTTCTTGACTATTTTGAGGACGAGCGTTTGTTTAAGAAGGGGAGGATGTAACGACCCGACTAGTTGTTTCATGACTTACAGTCCCGTTCTCCCCATTTTTGCTTCTTTATATGTTGTTCAGCTGTATTTTATCATATCGTATTGGTTGTTCTATGCTCGGAACTATCATGGAGTGAAATGAGACAATTAGTCTCTTATTTAAGCTTTAGATAGAAAAGTCAACCGAAAGTTGACTTACGAGTAAACGATCTCGGAATTTGGTTTTTGTGGTTCAAATAGCTTTGTTAGGTGATTTGGGACTTAGGAGCGTGTTCAGGATATAATTTGGAGGTCTATGGTAGAATTAGGCTTGAATTGTCAAAAATAAAAATTTGGCATTTTCCGGTCGGAAGGGAAAATCTTGACATCGGGGTCGGAATGAAATTCCGAAAATTGGAGTAGGTCTGTTGTATCATTTATGACGTGTGTATTTAATTTCAGATTATTTGGATGAGGTTTGATAGGTTTTTGGATCGGTTGCGGAATTCGAAAGTTTGAAAATCCTTAGGGTGTTCATCGGGCGGATTGGGCGGCTTTTTACTCTTAACGGTTTGGATTAACGGTTATAGGCTTTTAAATGTATTCATATGTTATCCACCCGATAAGGGGTTAGCTCTTATCAGGCGGTTACCGGGCGATTTATCGGTTTAATACCTATGGGGGTTATCGAAAAACTTATACCGAATTACAATACTTAAAAGTCTAAAAAGCATAAGACAATTGCAAATTGTACACATTTTCTGTTCGCACACTACATTGTCCAATGTCCAGTTCCATTTCTACTTCTTTTCCTATTTCAATTACATGAAAAATACTGAAAGAAATACAGTCCCATACTGTGAGAAAGAGTAGGAGATGATTTATTTCAGTTTACCTTGTAAAGGTTAAGAAATCACTATTTGTTGTCGACCTTGTCGACATAAAATTAACTGAATAGCTCTAACAATCAGATGCTCATTATGCTACTACTAACAGTTTGGTTGTGGAAAAAAAATCCTAACGGTCTGAAAGAATATTTTTGAGTAAGAGCATGACTACTTAACTAACTTCTTCTACAACATGGATAGAAAAGAAAGTTATAACTAAGACAGTGTACTTTAAAAAAAAAATAGAATCACACTCAAACTTAACCTTGTGAAGATGGTCATTAAGCATCAAATTTTCAAATTAATTCAGTTACTAGAACGAGGCATCAAGTCGTACAGCTCTACTAGCTGTCTCATTCAGTCAGAACAAACGGTGGGGGTGGTTTGTTTTTGTAATTTATTTTTGTTATACACTTATACTTATTCATTTTTAAGGTTTTTAGTTTTTATATTTAATATATATAATTATGTAAGTAAAAATAAATTTTATATATATATATATATTCTTAACGGGTTAACGGATTATCCATTAAGAAAATTGAATAATCAGCCCCCAAACCGATAAGCCGTTAATAAATCAATCTGTTCTCCGTCCGTTAAGCCGTTAAGCCGTTACCATTAAGCCATTAAGCTTCGGTTCGATTTTCGATTTCGGATCGATTTTGAACACCCCTAGTGTTTCGATATTGTTTTGAGTATTCCGAGGGTTGGTATGAGTTTGAATGATGATACATGACTTGTTCGTATTTTTGGTTGATTTCCCGGTGCCTCGGGATGAATTCAGAAGGTTTTCGGAAAGATGGGAACTGAAATTGAGCAGCTTCAGTTGTTGTTGTCTCTCATTACCGCACATGCGGATTGTGGACTACATGTGCGAGTCGCAAAAGTAGAAAGGTGATCGCAGAAGTGACATTTGTCGCAGGAACGGAAGGCTAGATCGCACCTGCAGAGACTTGGATCGTAGGTGTAGTGTATGAAGAGTTAAGTGAATTTCAGTAAGAGCGGCCCCCAGGTGCGAAATTTTATCCGCAAATGCGGAAATCACTGGACAAAAAGTATATAAGTTCCCCTTCGCAAAATTTAGCCCATTCCACCATTTTTGAAGTCGGGATTGAAGCTTTTGGATGGGCTTGAAGAGGAAATCAAGGTGATTCTTGTTGAGGTAAGGTATTTGAACTTAATACTTGTATTTATGGTGTATTTCCATTGATTAAACATGGAAATGAAGATATTAGGGTGGGAAATTAGGGCTTGAAATTGGAGAGTTTAAATTGGGGATTTGAGGTGTTGATGAATTTGGTATGTATAGACTCGTGAGAGGTTGAGGATTCTAGTGTTGTTGATTTTTATCGCATCCCGAGACACGGTACCAGAGGTCGGGTTCGGCCATTTTTGAGATTTTCAGTTTAATTTAATAATTTTCACGTGGGCTTTGTCCCTTGGTATTGATGTTATGATTCTGATTTTGGATAGATTAGGGATACATTGAGGCTGAGTCGAGAGGCGAGGGCATTGCAGAGTAGATTTTCGTCCAATTCGAGGTAAGTAACTATTGTAAATCTAGACCTGAGGGTATGAAACCCGGTAATTTTGTACTATTTTGATAAATGAGGTGACATGCTAGGTCGCGACCAGGCAGGTAGGCACCCATAGGGATTGTGACTTGGTTCGTCCATGTCAACTATAGAGTTGCATGTTTTGATAAACTCTATATGATATTTATGTGTTTTGGAAATAAATCTGTTAATTTGGGCTAAATGCCATGTTTGCGGCCTTGTGCTAAACTGTTTGGACACTCATGGGTATTTTACTATTTTTCTCACAATGTTTGATTCGAAAGCATATACTCAGTCAAGATTTTTACATGTTTATTTTTTATTCAGTTTCATTACTTTACTTTCAAATATATGAAAACTGTTTGGCTAAGTTCCTTGATTTTCACTGAAATGCCCTAGTAACTGTAATGCTAATGACTAAGAGATATCAAGAACCTGATGGTGAGGATTAAATATATTTATGGATCGGGATGCACGCCACAACGATATATATATATATATATATATATATATATATATATATATATATATATATATATATATATATATATATATATATATATATATATATATATATATATATATATATATATATATATATGGATCAGGTTGCACACCGCAACGATATGTTGGATTGTGCTGCACGCCACGGCGATATAGCGCTTGGTTGTAGGAGCCCCTCTTGAGTCTGTGCCCCCCAGTGAGCGTAGTCAACTATATTTATTTACGGATTGTTTGCACGCCGTAGCGGTTACGATTATGAGATATCTATTCAGTGGGAATGTTGAGTGTGAGTACTGATTGACGAGAGCTTAGTCACGAATGACTGAGAGGCTTGTCCGGGGGGGCTATATATATGAGTGATACTTTGCCCGAGGGGTTTATTTATGAAATTACTATTTTCACTCTTCTTTTACAATAAGCCTCTATTGAAAAATATTGAACAAAAGCTTTAAAGAACTTTCATTGAAATAGAAGTTTTTACGAGATGTTCGGTTATTGAACTACAGATTTTGACTTTGATATTTCTATTGAGATTCTATGATAGACTATACATATGATTTTAAATGCTCGTCACTGCACTCAGCCTTTATTTACTTTAGTTACTTACTAAGTTGGCGTACTCACGTTACTCCCTGCACCTTGTATGCAGATTGAAGTTTCAGAGCCTCCGAGTGAGAGTTGATCTTTGCCTTCAGAGTATTTTCCGGAGATTGCAAGGTAGCTACACGGCGTCCACAACCCTGCCTTTCTCCTTCCTAGCTATCCTTAGTAATTTATATTTCAATCGTATCTTGTATTTAGTAGACAATATTGGATTACATTTAGTGGCTCATGACCGGTGACATCAAAATCGGGTTGTGTTGATGTATTTACGTACTTGTTTTCCGCGTACGTTTGATATATTAAAATAGAAGGTTTGAGATTTTATCCGATAAAAAAATGAATTTACAAAAGACTTGCATTTTGCTAGTGTTGATTCGGTTGGCCTAGTACAGTGATAAGCGCCATTATGACCGGAGTGGTTTGGGATCGTGACAAGTTAGTATCAGAGCCTAGATTACATAGGTCTCACGGGTCATGAGCAAGTAGAATCTCACGAATCTTTACGAAGACGTCTGTACTTATCCTCGCGAGGCTTCACATTCTTGATATAAGACTTATATTTCTCACCTTATTTTGCATAGGTACGTAGAGTCTAGACTTGTTTGAGAAATGTGTCGCTTTTATTTTAGCAAATTGGGAAATTATATTAATACTAAAAGTTATTCCAAATAACCTAGCAGCTTCACATGGATGAAGTCGTATTTTGGTGAAATTATTCTTTTTACGATGATGTTTCGTTGCACTTCTTCAGAATTTCCAATGATGTTTATAATTTATTTATAAAAAAAAAATTCACGTCGCAAAAATTTATGCAATATTTACTTATTTGATTATTTGTTTGTTTGTTGATTCTATATTTTGACATGACTCATTTTAATATTTCTTTTGAAAAATATTTTCTAAATCAACGCTTTATGGTAAGATATGATAGTGATTAACATTGAGTATGTATGAATATTAAATGCATAGGTACACATATAGATATGCACATATTTATAATATATGTTCTAATTATCAAAAAATGATGTTTGCATGGCGCTAAGAACAAAATAAAATTAAGTAGGGCTACAAATAGTTACACCACTTTTTACGCTTTTTTTTAGGATATCCCCTGAAACTGTCTGATATAAAACAACCTCTTATGAGTTTTGAAGAACTGATTAACATCATCAATTAAATTAAATAATAAAAATAAGGTATAAAAGTATGAAAAAAATAATTAAAAGTGAATTGATGGTTGATAGAAATTATGAGTTATGTGACAATATATAATATCAGAAAACCAATACGATAATGCTTCAAACAATATCAAAAATATATACAAATAGTAAATTTTGCTAGGTTAAATAACACACGCTAAACGTAAAACCGAACACATTATAGTAGAGGAATGTATTTAATTTACAATATTTGATAGGTAAGCTTAATTTCTAAATTTTTATCACTATCCGTCAACAGTATTGACGATTGATACACCAAGAATTTTATACAAGCAGGTTTAGTTGGAAACAACCATAAATACAAGGAATATTGGGCACGAAAAGAAGCTTTTTTTTGTTTGTCTTTTTTAATTTGCAGCGTGAACTCAAAATGAAGTCATCTTAAAATAAGCGCTCTATATGTTTAACAAACTTTTGCTTATTTTAATTTATAGTATTTAAATTTAATTTATTTAATCTAAAGATTCGTTAAGCTTTAACAACAAAATAATATTTAACCAATTTAAAAGTTTATTAAGTCTAAGAAAATTGGGAATAAAATATTTTTAGTATAAGTAACAAGTTATTATTTACAAAAGAAAGTCAATAAGAAAAGAGTCGCAAACTATTTGTAGTTTGCAAAATCTATTTAATTTTTAGTCGCAAACCGACGTTCATCTAGTACACAAAATGTATTGTATGATAGGCCGGTTTAAAATTGGACCGAAAACCCAATTGTTGGTTTCAACTTTCAAGTTTCAACAGGTGGTAAAAGCAGGAAGAGACAGCATCACTATAGTTTAGAGTTCCAAAAGCAAAGCTACAAACGTCTTCCTGCTAATAGCAATTCTTAGGTCTCTGCACTGCGCTCCCCTCTGATTAACCGAATCCTTTTTTATTTCATTCATCGCCATGGGTACGTTCTCTGTCAATGCTTATTCTTTTTCACTATCGCTCATATCTTTAGTCGTTTATCAATCTCGGGTTTATACTTTTACTTTTTTTTTTTCCAATTGGATTTCATGTTCGATTGCGATTCTAAGTTGCTTATTTTGTGTGAAAATTGGATGTTTCAATTCGCTAAGTAAAGATAATCAGCTGCCTTTACTTTTACGAGCTCGATAGCGCGTTATATCCGCATAGACAAAGTTATAGCTACATATTTGTATTTTCGTATGTTAATATTAGGAAAGATTATATTAAGATCATTTGGATCTCCTATGGATGATTACTTATGAGATTGTTGCTATGGATTCTGGTGGATTAATGGACGGTGGAATTTTTTTGGGTTGTTTACATGGTAGATATTGAAGAAGACATCAAGGCGTTGCAGCTTGAATCATCTGGTATAAGTTTAACCCTTGCAATGAGATATATGTATATACTTTTTATATAGTGCGTATATTGAAGTTAATATAGCAAATGAATTACTTAAGATTAAGTATGTACTGTAAGGAGAAATGGTCATAAATATGTTTGTGTGTGTGTCTGTGCTTGAATGTCAGCAGAAGATAGTGTGATGACTAATGCTGAAGAGGTGAAACCTGATGAAGCCCTAAAACCTGAAAATATTGATGGAGGTAGGCAACAACTTCAATGATGTGCTCAGTGATGCTTGTTCTGTTGTCGAGTGACTTTTTCTAGCAATATCTTTTATTTTGATCCTAGGTTTTTTTGTGTGTTTTTTAACCTTTTTGATGTGTTTGATAGATTTAAGGACATTTAGCTGTCAGGAAGTCCAAATTCTAGTATAGCAATCTATGTTGCTCGAACCCTCCAAAAATGTCACTGGGTGCGTGTCGGATTCTCCAAAATCAGTGTATTTTTGGAGAATCCGACACGGGTGTGGCAGTATTTTGGAGAGTCTGCGCAACATAGATAGCAATCATTGCATGATAATAAGTCTATGTTTCTGCATTTTTAGACATTTTGTCGCTTCTCTAGATGTTTGAAGTCTTAGGTTAGTATAAAATTACGTGTGAAACTTTTTGGGCTTTGTTTAATCATATCCTTGCACTATGGTTTTTGGTGCCTACTAAATACCCTTGTCAATTGTTTCCCGTTAAGTTTACTTTTTAGAGTTGAAAAATAGTCCATTAAGTCTTTTATGTAGGTTTCTGAAAAGTTCTTGCTTTAGTATTTTACTAAATCAATCCTACCTCAATAAATTCATGAGACTTTCAGGATTGTCACGATTACTCCTATAATTGTTTTTCAGTATCTTGTTGTATATTCTTTAACCTGTAGCTGTAGATGTGCTTTATTCCTTTGCTTTTTTCCTCTCTGGATAAAAAAGTAGCAACCGTTTGGATGTTTTTGTTTTGAATGTTCTGAAATGGTAGCAGATGATAGTGTGATGTCAGATGAATGCAAGCCAGATGATGTAGAAAAAACTGATAATATGGAAGATGGTAGGTAGATTGGTGAACAGGTTATGTATAATCTCTTTCTTTTTCGACTTTTCTCTTTCTTTTAATTTCTAATTCTCAACTCATCTTCTTAACTGCTGATTCTGTACCATTGAAGCTTTTTGTTCATTTATAGGCTTGATTTCATTTGAAATCTCTTTCTTTTGTTTTGTTTTTATTTAAACTTTTTTTGGGGAAGGGCATGTGCTCATGAATAGGGCAAAAGGGAAGGAAGAAGAGGGAAGAACTTTGATGAGATTTGAACATGCATCTAAGAGTGGTGCATGGCGGAATTTAAACTATTAGGTTGCTACTCCAATCTCATTGTGGAAGCTGGTGTGTCTACCCCACATCTTCCTATAAGTTCTCTCTGTATAGCTACTTTTGCTGGTATCATAAGCCAGTGAAATTTACACTGTGCATCTGGTACTTATTTTGTCTTTTGAATTCTTTCTCACCTATTCAAGGATGCCAAGAAGTGCCAGTGCCTCTTATTTTTGAATCCCGTACACTAGCAAAAAGCTCTTGCTGCAAAAAAGTTACAATAGTTAACGATAAACAACAACAACAACAACTACCCAGTATAATCCCACAAAGTGGGGTCTGGGGAGGGTAATATGTAGACGAGCCTTACCCCTACCCGAAAGGGTAGAGAGGCTGTTTCCAAAATAGTTAACGATAACCTTAATAGATATGATCGGGCTTCGGGCAGTAATTTTTTCTGTAAAGCATTATCATGTCTGTTTTTGTTCCAAATTTGGATGAGTTTGAATTCTCAACTTTACTGTGAAGAGTCTGATTTTGAAAAAAAAGATGATGATAAACATTGGATTTCACTTGGAGGTTTAGTGTTGCAATAAGTGGCATTGAGCTTCCTATTCGAAGTTCCCTTAAATGGGGTTGATGTTATGAGGTGAAGAATTTTGTTCTAAGTAAAGCGGGTGTTTAGCAGGCGTGATGTTGTGAGGTGAAGAATTTTGTTCTAAGTAAAGCGGGTGTTTAGTGGTTCAGATAGGCAGATACTGCTGAGAGAGTAGTAGATCCCATCCCAAGAGGATTTTTTTTTTTTGTCAAATTCCTTTTAGGCCTCCAGAACTCATTGTTGATTTAGTTTACCCCCCACCCCCTGGGGGCCCTTTTTCTTAAACCTTCTTTACTTCTGTTACTAGCCTACAATTTCATTAGTTCTATTTTCAGCAGTAGATATGATGCTTGTGAATGCTATTGCTATTACTTTGGAGGATGGCTTCATGGTTTACATTGTTTGATCTATTCATCTAACTTTCTTGCTATGATTTAGAGAGTTGAACAGAGAAAGCATCGGCCTTTACTTCTAAATTTGAATCAGCTTTTTGTGCTTGAATAGAGGCTGGCACTTACTAGGCAACAGTTACCTCACAGAAAAGAAATGAATCATGGCGCCAAATTATTTGCCTCTTGGCATCGAATTATCTAGCTTCGTGTTGCTTTGTTTTGAGCTATGAGTTTTCAGGTCCATTTTGGAGTGCCTATTTCTTGTGCATAAATATCACTTCGAACATTGCCTTTGAGAAAAGTGAGGGATCTTGAAGATGTTAGAAGCCCTACAGGATTAGAAGGGGCATAATTTTGCGTTTTTGCTTCTGAAGATATAGTACTGTTGTATAGAACATCCTTTGTGGTAGTTTATCTATAAAATTGCTTTATCTTCTCAAAAAAAGTGAGAGATCCTGATATCCCTCTTTCTCTCTGGGGGTGATGAGGAGGGCATTTTAAGGTAATTGAATGGGATAAGTCACGGTACATCCTAGAGTTAACATGAAGTCAGGTCATCTGTGCTAAAATGGTTGCTTTATGTTAGGAAAAGATGTCAATATAGCGTTGAGAGAGGCATCTCAAAAACTGCATCTTTTGTTTGTCTTTGAATTTGGTGATTGTCTGTTTTTCAAAAAGGTGTTTTGCTTCCTTCACTCTATTTCTCTTCGGAAGAAGCTATACTATTTTCATGGCTTGGCTTAATATGTTTATTGTCATTTACTATTCTCATGCGCAATATATCTTTTGCTGATAACACAAGTCCTTTCTGATTCAGCTTAATTGTGAAGATTTTTTTGGGAAACTCTTTGCTTTTTAGAACTCTGGAAATATAGAATGTTGAAGGAGCTGTTTTTCAATTGGGAACTTGCCTCATATTTTGGGGAAGTAAAACCAGTATAAAAGGATTCTAAGAATTATCGGCATTTTTCTAGGTCATCCTTCCCTAACAATTATTTTGAATGTTTCCTCTTGACTCTCAAGATGTTGTAAAACTTACATTTTTGGTTTTCAGTTTTCGCAATTTATAACTGGATATATTGGTTTGTTTAGCCTGTTAAGGAGAAAGATGTTATGCTGGTTCAGAAACAACAACAACAACAACAACCCAGTATAATCTCACTTAGTGGGGTCTGGGAGGGTAGTGTGTACGCAGACCTTACCCTTACCCTTAAATAGAGAGGCTGTTTCCAAATAGACCCTCGGCATCCTTCCCTCCAAGAACTTTCCACCTTACTCTTGGGGAGACTCGAACTCACAACCTCTCGGTTGGAAGTGGGGGTTGCTTACCATCAGAGTAACCCCTCTGGTTCAGAAACAGTATTAGTTTAATGTTTAAGCAAAAGTTAATTTTAAAAAAAAATATTGCTACTTGTTTAATAAGTATGTAGCAAATGTTTATTTCATTGATGATCTCAGGTCTGAAAGAGGAAGCAAATGCAAACTTAAAGCCAACACTCGATGATGAGATTGAAGTCGAGAGAAAGAGACATCTGAATGTTGTATTCATTGGTCATGTTGGTAAGTTTTCATTTTCCTGATCTAGTTGTTAATCCTCCCCAACCCTCTTTCTTTAATACAATTATATCATGAAGCATAAAAAAACTCTTTAAAGATCAAGAAAGAGAGAAAACGTTAAAGAATCGATGATTCTAGACTTTGATATGCATCTTATACACTGGAACTTAAGCCCAGCAGCATTAATAAAAGAAGAAAGTAGGCAAATAGAAACGAGGAACTGTGATTTTTCTTGAAGTTTTGATCAAAACAAATTTTAGTTTGTCGAAGTTATTCACTTAGTCTGAGTCAGCTGAGAACATTCAGCTTTATGATCAACATCACTTCCATAGGTTCTAATGTAAAAGTTGGTGAAAACTTACCATAGCTCATACGTCTCACATGATCCTTTTTGATTTTTTATATAATTCTAAGGCTTATCATATTTCATTTCAATTGTAGATGCTGGAAAGTCCACATGTGGAGGACAAATACTATTCCTTAGTGGTCAAGTTGACGATCGGACTATCCAGAAGTATGAGAAGGAAGCAAAAGATAAGAGTAGAGAGAGTTGGTGAGCTTTTCCTTGTTGAAGTGCTCAACTTGCGCTTTTGGTACCTTTTTAAATGCTGGAACATGTGTTAGACTGGTGTTTCTGTAATTTATACTGATTCTTAATTATTCTTGGTAAAAAATTCTAGTATACGACTTTTTCTTCTCATGCCTGTCTATATGAAGGGTTTGATGTTGCAAGAGGTGTATGCTTGTTCAACTTATCATTTGAAGAATTGTTTGTTCAGTTGTTTTTTATATGGATACTTGAAGAATTGTTAGTTTTGTGGACTTTATTTTATCTTGTAATTTGACTGTTTACAGCTTCAAGTCTTCTCTTGCCTTTCAAATTATCCAAACAAAAAGAGAAAAAGAAAAAGAGAGCTTCTCTGATCTTTTTGTTTTTGACTGTTAGGTATATGGCCTATATCATGGATACAAATGAAGAGGAGCGAGTCAAGGTATTCTTTTTATCTATTTAAATTACTTTAAGGTTAGACAGACTGCTTTTGTTTATTTCTTGTTTGTTTCCTATGCAGGGTAAAACAGTTGAAGTTGGAAGGGCACATTTTGAAACAGAGACAACAAGGTTTACAATTTTGGATGCCCCAGTAAGTTCCCTGCAAATTGTTTCCCTGCATTTCCATGTTTATAGAAGAACAAGTTATGAATCTAGCAACTGAGTTTATTTTAAACGAGCCCGTTGTTTTTTAACTTAAGGATCTCTACTAAGTCATTTCTTGTGAAAATCTCATTCTCCTCGAAACAGACCAATCATATATGTCATTTAGAATTTTGTCCCAGAGAATTCTCTTAGGACACTTTTAACAAACGAATTAACAACAACAACAACAACAACCCAGTATAATCCCACTTAGTGGGGTCTGGGGAGGGCAGTGTGTACGCAGACCTTACCCCTACCCTGGGGTAGAGAGGCTGTTTCCAAATAGACCAACAAACGAATTAATTCACTCAATTTTTAAAGAAGAATAGCTTATAGAAAAAGGATGAAGATTTTCAAACTTGTATGCCTTGTAACTTCCTTTGCAAATTGCTTCTTTGATTTACCTTGTATATTGGAGAAGATTTTGAAGTAATTTCTTATCCAAAAACAAGTAATGAACCTATGTGAATGAGTTTATTTCGCATGATGGGGTGCTGTCTGCTCCTGTGCTCCATGTTTTTAACATAAGGACCCCCCAACAGTCTCTTCCTTTGAATATTTCATTCTCAGCTGCAATGATGCTCATTTTCTTTTATGTGGCCTGGCTGAAAGCTAGAGTAATTGCAGTAAGGAGCTAGGACTTATGTTTATGAACAGCGTTTAACGTCTGATAAACAATTTTAGAGTGGCATTGTTTCAGTTTATAACTGATTGATAACAATATGATCAATTTATGTAGCTTGTTTTTGAAGTTCTGTATCCACTTCAATAACGTATGAGACATTGTCGTTCAAGAGTACTTGTCCAAAAGAAAAGGGTTGTGGTTCATGAGTGTGAAACATTTTTTATCAGTAATAAAAAGATACTATAGATGAAAGAACAGCACTAAGCAAGTGCTTCAAAACATAGTTAGAAATTGTGCAAATCCCTCATCATATCTAACATGGCATCTACATCATGTACAAAGACCAGGTTGCACCAAAAAGCTAGTGAAGAAAGATTTATACTGAAGACTATGTAAATTTTTTGATGAGCCTTAAAAGATTCTGTAGTTTCTTTCGGTCCAAATCATCCACTAGATGACAATGGGAATGCTGTTCCATATTTTTTTGCCTGATTGTTTGAGTTTGGCACACACCAATCTACTCCCAGAATAGCAAAACCCATGCTGCATAACATGTGTGTGACCTTGCAATGTAAGAAAAGATGACAAACATCTTTGGGGTGTTTTTTGCAAAGAGAGCATCTAGTACAGATGTTAACCATTTGACTAGCAAAGACCCAAAGATAATGAGTCACGACGGATGCGAATTAATTTGAAGTTTCTATAACAGCGTGTATTTTTCTTGTCAATTTTTTAATTCCCTGAGGCATTTGATTTTGTTTATATGTCATCTTAATTAGGGTTTCTGATTATGTTTTCTTTAATTACCAGGGTCACAAGAGTTATGTCCCGAACATGATCAGTGGGGCATCTCAAGCCGATATAGGTGTATTGGTAAGAGATGTAACCTTCTGTCATCGGACTCCTCCACTGAAGTTCTATGAATTCTCCGTGTAGTTTATGAAAGTGGTCTGCTGATCCTTGGTTTGGCCCATTGTGAAGGTTATATCGGCTAGAAAGGGTGAATTTGAAACTGGATATGAAAGAGGTGGACAAACACGTGAACATGTTCAGCTTGCAAAGACATTAGGAGTTTCTAAGCTCCTTGTTGTTGTAAATAAGATGGATGATCCTACTGTCAACTGGGCTAAAGAAAGGTCTTTTTCCATCTATGTATTCTGAAGATGCATTTTGAAACATTAAGTATCATAGTTATTAATTTCTAGTAAAATTGTCTCTTGAAGGTATGACGAGATTGAGTCGAAAATGATACCATTCTTGAAATCATCTGGATACAATGTGAAGAAAGGTAAAGAAGGACTATTTACTCATGGATTACCTCTTTGTTGGCGGAATTTCTTACATTTTGATGGTCTAAGTAACCTGTAAATCTGAAGCTGATTTCTTATCTTCTCGTTAGAGTTTAAGAGGGAAAAGCTGATCTATATCAAGTCACAACGTTCTAATTGTTTCCCGTCTGACTTCTCCTATATAATATGGTAAACTTTTATTTTCATCTTCAACTACAAATAATGCATGGCCAATCTGACCGTTGTAGTTGAAATAAAGCGTGTAAAGTGATCTTATGTATCTAGGAAAACATTGTTTTTCATTCTGCCACATTTGTTACAATAACAATTTCACCTGTTCGTCTAACAATTTCACTGACTGTGGAATCTTATTTCTTATCATTACACTGCCAATTGGTTTCTCTTTGTTTAAAACTTCCATGTATTAGCTAAGATGCAGATGTTTGTTTCCGCACTTGGTTCTGAAACTATTTGTACTTCAATGGCAGATGTTCAGTTCCTCCCAATCTCTGGCCTCCTTGGGTCAAATATGAAAAATCGGGTGGAGAAAAGCGTATGCTCATGGTGGAATGGTCCATGCCTTTTTGAAGCTCTTGATGCGGTAGAAGTCCCTCCCCGAGATCCTAAAGGTCCACTAAGGTACTTCCTTTTGCTAAGCTTGTGGGCGTCCTCCCGTCTCTAGTTTCTCCTTTTGTATTTCCTAGTTTTACTCTTAGTTAAATTTGCTTGACATTCTCTTTGATTGGTGGTATAAAGAGATTGGTGAGTGATGCTTTGTTCTTTTTGGTTGTTGTGCTCTTTATTTTCTTTGCATTTTTCTGTTTCTTGAAAGATTTTTTTTTTGTTTGAGATGGAATGCCAAAGATTGAGTTATGGTGCATACCTTTTCTATTTGCAAAGCGTGATGTCATTTGATATGCCTTGAAAGGGAATTGAAAAATGAGTAATGGAAAATTTAATGCCTAATTCTTGAGAAGCACTTTGCAAAAAATGGATTAAAGAGTTAACTTTTTTTACGAGTAACAAGTATTGAGGAGACTTACAACTTCTACTGATGAAATTTTTTTGAGACATAGTAATTCCCCCCCCCCAACCCCCCCCCCCCCCCCCCCCCCAAAGAAAAAAAAGGAGAAAGACTTGTATTATAGTGTGCATCTGTATATGAATATAGTCATTTTTGTGAGAGGGTCATCTACCTTCTGTGAACCTTCTGATTTTTTTTCCCCACTCGGTAGCAGGAATTGAGTATTCATTCCTTTTACAAACGTTCATTTCTTGCAGAATACCTATTATCGACAAATTTAAAGATATGGGAACTGTTATTATGGGTAAAATAGAATCCGGGAGCATACGTGAAGGTGATAATTTGTTGGTGATGCCGAATAAGGTAGACTTTTTTGGACCTTGTTTCCCGTTACTTTATTCAGCTGTTGATTTAACGAAACATTTTTGGTTAAATTATGTGTTCTATTGAATACCTAAGGAATTCCACCTCATAATATGATGATTTACAGGCCGCTGTGAAAGGCCTTGCCATATTCTGTGATGAAGATAGAGTTAGGGGTGCAGGTCCTGGGGAAAATGTACGAGTTAGGTTGTCCGGAATTGAGGAAGAGGACATTATGTCGGGTTTTGTCTTGTGCAGTGTTGGTATGTTTTCTCTAGATTGTCGGTAATTGCTGATGGAATGGTGTTTATTCTCTTTGTTCCCTTCAATAACTATTTGAGATTCCGTTTTGAATTGCTAACAAGTTACCCATTTAAATGAATATTTTCTTAACTGGAACCTAGTATGCTGCAATTTATCTGCTTAGTCGATGTGAAGGGTACAAATAAGACAGAAGAAAGAGATTTTCTTTTGTGACATTTGGTTTTAAATGATGGAAAACTTCATGCTGTCCTTTAAGTTTCCATTAGCCTTTAACAACAACAACAACCCAGTATAATCCCACTTAGTGGGGTCTGGGGAGGGTAGTGTGTACGCAGACCTTACCCCTACCCTGGGTAGAGAGGCTGTTTCTAAAATAGACCCCTGGCATCCTTCCCTCCAAGAACTTCCCACCTTACTCTTGGGGAAACTCGAACTCACAACCTCTCGGTTGGAACTGGGGGTTGCTTACCATCAGAGCAACCCCTCTTGTCTGTTTCCATTAGCCTTTAAATTGGTATAAAAATCTCATGTTTTCCTGTTAAGTTGATCAGGTAGAAAATGTTCTGCATGGCAAGTCCTAGGTCGTCTTACAATAGACATTATAATTGAAATATGTAAGAGCTGATTGATCCAGTAAGATCCGGACAAAGTAATACCGTAATTAATGAGGCGAATGTTGAACAAAAAACTAATGTAGTGAACTAATGGGAAAATGCGCTTTCTGTTTGTGTGTTTTTGATTAAGCACATACAGCTCTCAAATCTGTTTTTTATTTATTCCGGTCCAAGATGTGAGGACTGAAGTTCATAAGTCATGGATAAAATGAGCTAATGAAACATTGCCTTCTTATCTCCTTCCGTGCAGCATACTTGCTTTTCATTTGCATTTTTAACTTTTTCATTGAGAATAAAAGTCATATTTTCAGTTGATCCGAGGAAATTGTGATGGTGCTTCTAAATCTGATATAGCATGTTTCTTGCCAATCCACATGCCTACATGTACCCTTAAAGTATGCATCCTATGGAGTTTTAAGCACATATTAATGGAATTCGAGATGCTCAATTTGAGAAGTTGGATTTAGTCTTGAGACAATCTTATGATAGGATCTTTAACCTTCCAAATGCCAGTTCAATTGTTGTTGAAAGCTCACAACACGCCCTTTTGACAGGATTAATTGACTAGGTTTTGGCTGGTTAATGAGCTGTAACAGGGTGATCAGTCTGCTGATGTTTTGAACAAAACCTCTCTAATAAATGGGTTAAGAGTTATATTTGGTCGAATGAAGGATTGTAAAACCGAATAGGATACTGTCCCGAGTACAATTTGGCCACACAACAGGTGCTTTTAAGGGATCATACTTGTTTTGTAAATCCTTATGCTGTTTCAGAATGAATTATAATTAGATTGGAGATATAATACTGGCTTAGTGAACCATACACATATAAAATGCATGAATCTCATCTTTTAAGTTAATTCTAATGGCTTGGTTTCAAGCTTTGGGTGATCTCTAATAAATTTTGGACTTGCAGCACAGCCTATACCTGCAGTTACTGAGTTTGTTGCACAGTTACAGATCCTTGAGCTGTTGGACAATGTACTGGTCAAATTTAACCTAGCTGTTCATTCCCTCTTATTAGTTTCAGAGTTTGATAAGTGCAATGTGAATAAACATTGTATGTTCTCTCAGGCTATTTTTACTGCTGGCTACAAGGCTGTGTTGCATATTCATGCTGTTGTTGAAGAATGTGAGATTGTTGAACTGATTCAGCAGATTGATCTCAAGACAAAGAAACCCATGAAGAAGAAACCTTTGTTTGTGAAAAATGGTGCCATCATCTTATGTCGTGTTCAGGTTAGCTGTCTTATTTAGTAGCAACTTTCGGGATATTTATCTACGTGAGGCTTGATTTTTCAGTTCATTCTTCTTGTTCAAACTTTTATCTACCGTCATAATTAAGGGAAGGGAAAGTGCTCACTCCTTTTTTTTTTGGTTTTATTTTGGACAAGTGAACCTCTCATTTTTTCTTCCTACCATTTGACAAGGTCAGTTAATTGAATGGGCAGCTACTCTTTTAAACTCGCTCTCATTTTTAGTATCTCAACCATCTTAATATATGCTCAATTTCATTAGCTTTGAATATTTATTTTACCAAAATGCATGCCTTATATGCATGCCTTATATCTGGTCCCAACTGTTATAGGATATACTATTTTCTTCAAACCCCTTATCCTCGTTTGTTGCGACCTTTTCCTTTAGTTATTTTGAGTTCTAGGTCTTGATTCAAATAATCATGCCAGGTGAATAATCTGATTTGTATTGAGAAGTTCTCTGATTTTCCACAACTTGGACGATTCACTCTTCGCACTGAAGGTAAAGAACCATTTTGCCTTGAAAGCCTGTCATGCTTTAGTTTAAATGCACCACACTGCAACTTGGGATCACAATTACTGCCATTATGCAGGGAAAACTGTTGCCGTGGGGAAAGTTGCTGCCCTCCCTTCTGTTGCTGATAATGCTTAAACAACTTGAAAACTGAAGAGGTGGAGGTACCGTTTTCTTTTTGGTGCTAATATGCTAAGTTGCACGGACTCTTCGATTTTGGTGCCGTCCCCGTCCCGATACGAGATGGGGACAGGTGCAGGAGCGGGATACGTCTCGTATTCGGTTAACTACTTCGGACACTTTTATCGGAGTCCATCGACAAATTTGGGAGAAAAATTGAGATTTTGATTTCTCAAAATAAAAAACAAAACAGATTTAGGAGAATGGAAGAATAATGTCCATCTTGGAGAATGAAAGATTGAATATTCCACAATATTTATCTAAGTACAGAATATATCTCAAAATTTACAATATTTTGATAGCTCTATTTTTTATTAGCCGAATCCCCGCACCCGTATCCACATCCAGATCCGTACACCCGAATTTAAAATTTAGATTTTGCCGAATCTGATATTCAAATCCATCCCCGTATCGGATACCCGCACCCTAGTCCGAGCAACTTAGCTAATATGTATTGTCTGCTTTTTGAAGTGAATTTAGCTGTCACTTGCCAAAAAAAAAAGGCATGTTGCAACTTTAGTTCTTGATGCAATTTTGATTTAAGCGATCAAGCATTATCTCTTTTATAAGTCTTAGTAATACGTCCACTTTTCAGTACTTGCTTCGGAGATATTTTCCTTTGAGCCTTGATTACTTTACATGACATGTTTTATTATTATTTGAACAATGTTCTCAGAGGAATGGTCAGTGAGCTTAGCTGTTCATTGCACGCCCAGGGCAGCAGCAAAGCAATTTTGGTCCTTCGCAGCATTACCCAGGAGTTAAGTTGATTCGTATGCTGAGACACTCGCAAATGTTCACCAGTTGAGCGTCTGCCTAGTTTGCTATTGGTTCTGCTATCCGCTGTAGTTTTATACTACCATCACATGATGGTTTTGTTGTTTTTTAGTGTGTATGCAGTATGAACTTATCTGAATTTGGTAGAAAATAGGTATATTTTACATGCTGGCCTATATATGCACAAAAAATTACCCATTTGGCCTTTGTTTATAGCCAACGTATAGCTATTAATCCTTTCGGAACTTGGATGGTGACTAGAATTTTATTGCGCCTCCATGTAAAGGCTATCCTCTTGTGGTTTGTGGCAGGGAGGGAGGGTTGAACAATATGTTGTGTGTTTATTGTAATATGAAGAACCAAAAGATTACTGAGCCGAACTCACTTTATAATATATTTGTAACAGTATTACACATAATTTAAACATATGAAATATTACTACTTTTAGCCTTGAGAAGTATTAAGACGCTTCAATGACCATATAATTCAACCAATTTAGGTCAACTATTGGGTGATTAGGATATTGTAGCTCATAGTTCAAGTTGTCTGTGTCTGACCACTACTATCGTGGAGTGAAAGAACTGTTTCTCCGTTAACTGAACAAATATGGATGAGTAAACCATCGTCTAGCAGTAAAGATTTGCTGGTTTTTGCATGTACTAATGTAAGTGCCTGGAGACTAAAATAGAGCCAAACACGAAAGGGCACGGAATCACTGTCTCATCTCAACAACTTCTGCCCAAAAAATGAGATAAAGCTGTTTCAGAAGGATCCCGAAGATAATACCCTTTCCCTCGGCCGTAGATGTTTTCAAATCAAGGATAACGAGTCACTCTTGTTAGTAGATTTTTATTTTTATTTTTTTATTACCGTGGAATGTGCACCTCGGATTACAAGAAGGTTCTGCTAGTAACTTGTATTTGTAAAATAAATTTTGGAGAAAATAAATTAACATAAACAGAAATTTAAACAAAATAAAAGTTAATCTGAGCTCATTGAATTCACAGTGTTTCCGTAAGGAATTTTATCCCCTTTTAGTATCCAAGGTTATTGATTATTTCTATCCAGCATAGAATGAATTATACATTGGTATAGTGGTACTTCAAACTCTAGTGTTTCAGCGAACACAAAGTTCGATAGTAAATTACACTTACGATTGCTTCTTTAAAGTTCAAATAATACAGAAGGAGGAGAAACATAAAAAATGGGTTGAAATTTGAAGGACTGTTTATGCAAAATGGCCATAGCATAATTGCCATAACATAAATGGCTATTTACTCAACAATAAAGAGGAAAAATTGAAAAGGATCGTTAATTTTCTGTTACAAAACAGAAAACAGAAAAATGAAAACGGTGGGATTTTAATATTAATATTCTTGAATTTAATATTAATTTTATTGTTAATATTTACTATTAACAAATAAATTTCGTCCAATAACTTAACCAATCAATCATTTGATCAAATCATATCCAAAGCCGAGCCGAGCGAGCGACGACGGCGGCGCAAGGCTTGCCTTTATCTCAACTCTTTAAGAGCTAGAAGAAGAGCAATTGCTTCTATACCCATTAAAAACCTCTTCCTTTTCCAATATGGGACAATGTTCCTTTATCAGAGGGGAGGACTTAAAATTTTTATTTCCCTCCATTTCCCATTCACCCTCTTTTAAGCCATATTAATATTTAAAACCCAATAGGTCCAGAGCCATTACATGATACAACATTGAAAACAATATATTCAGTGGTATGTGCTATCCTACAAGCGAAATATGGGGAGGGTGAGGTATACGCTGAGACCTTATATAGGGTTAAGATATACCCCATCCCCGGCCTATTTATGGGATCATAATGGGTATGTTGTTGTATCTTGTAATGACAATGGACATTCTCCTTAGCCTAACCCACACGAGCTTTGGCATTTAACGGGTTGGTTGGACCGGCCCAACCCAACCCTACAAGGGCCACGGGTCCCATAGTTGGCCCACCATTTTTGAAATTATATTTTGTTTTTCTTTAAATTTAAGTTTTAACCCCCCTCTCTCTCTCTCTCTCTCTATATATATATATATATATTCATTTTTTATAAAAAATCAAAAACTGAAAAACCTTTCGATACAAAATAGAGCCGTTTACATGAAAGAAAAAATGAATCCTTTCGTCTCTTCTTTCCCAAGAGGGAAAAAGAAAGAGGGTCTTATGAATGGAGGTGTATGTGTGTGTATATATATATATATATATATATATATATATATATATATATATATATATATATATATATATATATATATATAAGTCTATAATCATACTTGTTGGATAGAAAGTTTTTGCAAAACTTAATCACTTTTGACATTGTTCTAATAGATTACTATAAAACACAAAAAAAGAAAGACATTATTTTATTTGTTAA
The DNA here is from genome assembly GCA_034376525.1 of Nicotiana benthamiana. Lineage (NCBI taxonomy): Eukaryota > Viridiplantae > Streptophyta > Magnoliopsida > Solanales > Solanaceae > Nicotiana > Nicotiana benthamiana. Next base: position 10,087,181 of record CM067325.1, read on the forward strand.
AAGTCAATACTCAAAACAAACTACTCAAAAATATTTTCAAGGTCCTCATGACATATCCAACACCAAAAAATCATCTTTATCAAGCACATTTAAATCCTTTTGTAAAACAAAGATGTCATTAACATCTTTATTTTCATCTAAATCTATAATTATTGCAATGTTAATTAGTTAAACATTATGAAATAACAAAAAATTAAGAACAAAAAATATTTAAATTGACATAAAAATATTACAAGTTTAAGATCAGACTACTCTTCTTGTTATTTTTAGCTCCCTATACTTTTTTATATTTTTAATTAAATACGTTTATTAAGTTCGTGAACCAGCTTAGCCCAACCTCAATCAAGTTTCATGGACCACATGTTTACTTGGGCCAAGCTTAAAAGTTTCGTTTTCTAAATGGGCTCCAAAAATTATAACTCAATCCTATTAAATCACGAATTGGGTGGGGTGGGGGGTGGGGGGGGGGGGGGCAAGCATACCAAGTCTATATTGACAACTCTTACTAGGATAGAAATAGAAGTCTAAAAGCCACACTGTTTTATTTTTACATTGAATTATAGATTTTGTCATTGGTCAATTAATTTATCTAAATTATGTAGTTATTCCAAAGTCGTAGTCATCCTAGATAATTCAGACTCATTATTCTTCACAAAGTAGGATTTTTTTTGTACCTAAGACTTGTACAAAGAGGAAAACCTTGAATAATCAGTGGGGGAAACTCTCGTGCAGGTTCCAACATGGTAAACATGACTCGTGACCTTGTATGATGTTTGTCTTATTATTTAGGAAGGTAGGTGGCAGCCTTGTTACGTTTGTTCCTAAACTAATATTCTTCAGCACGGCGTGCAATACATTTGACTATGCTTTCCGGAAAACATCTTTTCCATCACCTTACTCGAGATATACCACTGAATAGTTTATTATGCAGAACGCATTATAGATTTAGTTTCGTTGAAAAGAGTACGTAAATACTTTGCCACATAACGGTAACAAAATCTTAACCATTACTAATTGGTCTTTTTTTTACTTTTAGCCTGGGTAAAAAATTATTTATATTTAGTAGTCGAAAAATATATAATTTTTATATATAACATATAAAATATATAATTTTTATATTATTATTTTCAGAATGAATATCATTATGGATTACTAATTACTATCAAGTGGGGACTAAAGATTGTCGGGAATCCTCTTATTTTGTGCTCACACTTTAGCATAAAACAAACAAGAACAGGTGAAAGCTAGTTTAGCGGGCCAACTGGAACAAAATATCACGTGCAAAAAGGATGCAGTGTACGATACAGGGTTCTCCATGCCAGAGGCTTTCAGTACCAATTTTGCATAATTATTACACTACTTATTATTGCTAACTCAACTAGCTGCCTTTTTAAAATATCAATAATAAATGAAATCTTGCATCTAGGTCTAAGCTCGGTATTACTCCATTATTCATTCTTGGATCGAGGGAGTTCACCATATAATACAAATACTTGTGTTTTGTTGCATAATTGCTTTGTACTGTCTCTATTTTATTTTGTTTGACAGTATTTACTCATTAATTCGCCTAAAGAAAAACACACTTCAATATTTTCTTAATGAGAAATTTTTACTCGTTATAATTTAAAATTAAATTATTTTTAATGTATAAAAGGTTTTTGGAAGAAAGTTGGGAAAAAAAAATAAAAAGACTGGCAGATAGATAAGAATATTACATGAGATTAGCTATCCCATAATATGAGATAGTTAATTCTATCATTTTAATCCAAAATAGTTCCAGAAATTAATAATAAACATAACAAAACATAAAATAGAATAATTTCACATTTTATTTCGAAATAAATTACCCATATCCCACCAATCAAGCATTCGTTAGTAAGGCTGTTATCTGATTCGGGCTAAATGGGCTAAATGTGCCGAATCAGGGTCTACTGGGCTAAATGGGTCAGGCCAAACGGTTCTAGATTTTGGTGGGCCTGGCCCATGCGGTTCCGGACCAAACGGTCCTGGAGGGTGGAACCGGACCATTGTGGGCCTAAGCTTACATAGGCTCGGGCTAAGTAGGCTGGGCCCACGGGCCTAAGTATTCCGTGCTATTTTTTTGAGATTGTTTATTTCTTATAAATTATATTATATAATTATGACTTAAATTTTCTAACTCAAATTTAAACATAAAAAAATTGTAAAAAAATATTCAAGGGAATGCCTTATAATTTTTATTAATACGACATTAACAAAAAATATCAATATCTTTCCTAGTCTTCCTCCGCCAATGGAATGAACACAACAATATGCTAATACCACCATTAAGAGGAAAAAAACTAATGAAGATGTGCCAAAATACAAGTTATATATTAGTCTATATATTATCTCTAACAAATTTCATAATCTTCAAGGTTTTGGAGGAATTTTTGTTGGTGGTGGCGGAAAAGAACCTTGTTCATCACTGCTTTAGGGCGAAGCAGCATCCTCCGCAAGTTCCGCTAACATTTCTTCAACAGCTTTGGCTATCTCCAGCTTTCCAGTTGTGATTCAGCAAGTCCAAATTTTCTTCTTTCTGAACGGATCCAATCTCTAAATAGTATTGATTTTTCCAAGCTCTCCCTCATAGACGCTCTATGATTACCGATTTGAAGTCTCGCTTGACTGAAAGCGCTCTCCGATGCCACTATTGAAGCTTGAATACATAAAATATCTCGAACCATCCTTGAAAAAATCGGATAGTATTTTTCTTTGTCTTTCCACCATTCCAAAATATTAATGGAGCCGTCGGAATTCTCCGATTCAAGTCTCTGCGACAAATAAACTTGAAGCTCATTTAGTTGTAAACTATCACCAATGTTATCGCCTTGAGAACCCCTGAACTCCATCCAAGAACTAAGTGCTTTTAGCCCGTAGTTCTTTTAGATGATTGTGAACTAGACGAAGTAGGAGTTGGAAATTTTGTCTAGCATGATCTAAGGCAAATTGATAAGCATTATAAATTGTTTTAGCGTTTATTTTAATTGAGGTTTTTGCATGTGCAAGTGTAGCAAATTCCTCATCTGAAAGTGATAAAAGCCTTATAAATATTTGTTTACCAAAAGTGAGGACCTCCTAATTTCATCGTAGGATTTAATATGGCAGCAACACCATAAATAGGGGAAATAGGGAAAAATATTTTTTAAACTTATCTTTCATAGAGTCAATAGCAAGTTGATAAATTACCCTACCCTCTGAAAATTGAGTAAACAAATTTGTAAGTTCTGCAATATAAACTAAGCAGTTAGAAATAGTAGGATAATATTGCACAGGTAATTCATTTGTAGCAACATAAATTTTTTCTAAAAATTTTATAAGAATTTTAACATTAGTTCAATCCTAATTTGTTAGGTGCTCCTCCTCATCATCACCATCATCATCATCACCACCAATACGAGCATTAAACATTGCCAACAACTAAACTTTCATACATGTAATTCCATCTAGTTGGACAAGATTTAGGAACCTTCCTTTCTCTAAGGCCAAATTCATCATATTTTTTAAAATATGATCTAAGTCTACTTTTACGGTTTGAATAAAAAAGCCAATTAAGAGCCATTTTAATCTTTTCAATTTCAACATTTAAAATTTTCATACCATCACCAATGATTAAATGATAATATGACAAATACATCTAACACAGAAAATATTACTAAATGCAGAATTTAGTGTAGTTGTAAGCAAGCCTATAACATTAGTGTTACTAGAAATATTGTCCATTGAAATTGATATTGTTTTACCTCTAATATTATCCAGATATTTGTAGTGTTACTACAAATATCTGCAACTGTATTAGCAATAAACTTACCTATGTGACGCGAATTAATTATCGATAAGCAATAATGCGCTTTTACATTATCCATTTCTCATCAATCTAATGAGTATAACAATAAGATAATCACAGTCACTATCACTTCTACCAATATAGTAGTAATAGCAAAATATATATATATATATATATATATATATATATATATATATATATATATATATATATATATATATATATATATATATATATATATATATATATATATATATTTGTACAGACCCTTCATTTATAAGTAGGATTAAAAACTCTTCTAATATAATACACAAAATGAAGATTAGAGGGAAAACTATAGGGTAAGCACATAAAAGTAACTATTTTTGTCAATTTTTCACGATCTATATTTGGATCGTAATATAAAATGCTACCAGCAATGATGTTAATTTCCGGTTGAACTAGATTTGACCTTATACTAGGGGGAGGGGGGTAACAGGTCTGGGTCGGGAAGCTGGGGAAGGAGTAGTAGCTTGGCCACTAGATTCACCACTTTTAGATTTTCCCTTAACACCAAATATTTTTTTCAAAGAAATGATCATATTAATTATAATTCTACAAACTAAAACAAACAAAACTATAATATTAAAATTTAAGAGTTGGAACGAGTTTACCAATTTGATGAACAACTTATTGAAAATTGTATATCGTTGAAGACTTGAATACTTCAATTCACCAACTTCATAATTTTTCACAAATTGCAATAATAAAGTAAGCAATTAAAAAAGAATATTAGAGAGAGATTAATGATTTTGTGAGTAAAAATGATAGATTAATGGTTATTTATAATTGAGAATAGAAAAAAAGTATAATTATAAAAAGTTTGAGATTAAAACAAAGCTAGCAAGTAACTATTTTTTAAAAATTCAAACGGCTAAATTAACAGGCCAAAGGTTAGTTTTTAAATTTCCAATCGTTAGCCAATTTTTACTTTTTAAAAAAAAATAATCGTTGGACTCGTTAGACCCGATTAAATCAGTCCGACTTAACGATCCGAAGCTTATGATCTTTCCATGTTGGACCGATCTCATAAGAGCGCTTGAGTCCGGACCATACGGGCCAGCCCGTTTAGTCCAAAGCTCATGTGGGCTCGCGGGCTGGGCCGGTCCCGTGAGTATTCTTTTGTCCCATTACGTTTTGAGTTTTACGCGGAGAACAGAATTTCAACCTCTATTATTGACCACAAGTTTTAATTAGTAGTAGTATAAATTTCCTTCTACCACTGGCTACGTCGTTGAGACTTGGAGAGAGAGGAAGAGGAGCTCCAGAGGAAAGACGACAGAGGGGACTAAAATGGAGGGAGAATATGAAAAATCAGCCTCTGTCAAGACGCCATTGATCGCCGACGACCGTGAAAAGCAGAGTCTTTTTAATGAAACAAGAAGTATTAATGGTGGTTTTAGCAAGGCGCAAATTGTAGAGGAATTGAAGAAGCAAGTATGGTTAGCTGGACCCTTAGTGAGCGTAACCCTTTTGCAGTTTTCTTTACAGCTTATAGCCATTATGTTTGTTGGTCATCTTGGAAAATTGCCTCTCTCTGGTGCTTCTATGGCTACTTCCTTTACTTCTGTTACTGGTATTAGCCTATTGGTGAGTTTCAGCTTTTATATCTTCTATTTTTCAATTTAAACATTCAAATGAAGATAGAAATACTAATTTTAGTTTCATACTACCCAACTTCGCTGTTACCTCTTAAAAATATGTTTGTGTGTTTCTTTCAATGCTAGTCATCAGAAGACTTATTAAATCCTATTAACTCAATTTTTTGTTCCAATTTTAACGCTCCTTATCCTGCTTTTCCAACTTGTTCTTCTTGCTTCCTCGGTATTGTTTTGCCATTTCTTCAATAAGATCTTCTTTAACTTTCTAGTAAGATAAGTCTCATAAGGATACGTGTTAGTACGGTAGCTGTGGACCTGTGGTGCGTCATTTGTTGGTTTTGGATATCCTTTTCCTAGAAATTACACAATCTTTACTTCAGTATTAGTAATGTATGGGTATTGCTCCGAATAATTGTTAAAGCTAGTTAATGATTAAAGCTAGCTAAGTTGGTGTGAATGAGAAATGGAGGGAAGAAGACAATAGAAGGAAAATGAAGTTTCAAAGCAAAGTTCCTTTGAAAAGGAGCTTTGTACCACATTGGTGGTAGAAAGGGAAAGTTATGTGCTTATATTAGAAAGCACTTCTTCTAGCTCTTAAAGGGTTAAGAAGAGGGACTCCCCTCGCGCCGTCGTCGTCGCTCGGCTTGGGATTTGGATTTGGATTTGGATTTGGATTTGGTTTTGGTCAAATGATCTGATTGATTGATAATCTTTTTTGACCAAATTTATTTAAAATTCAATCTTCATTTTCTGAAATTATTTTTAATTCCCGCGGGAAAAATATTAATTTGTTAACTGTAAACTTCCCAACGTTCTTATTTTTCAGAAAAAGGCATGGCCTTTCCCGAACAGGCACCAAGCCTTTCCGAACAGTCACAATTCGAGGCTATATAAACTGAGGCAATGCCTCATTTTCGAGTACTGGAAAAAAAATAAAAATATTCGTGCATTAAAAATTCTGCATTCTTTTCTGCAAACTGAAACATATCGAGTCATAGTGTGATTTCGTTCCCGAATTTGAGTTCGTCGAAGTCGTAGGCGTTTGAGGTACCGCCACTCCTACGACAAGTATATCCGTTATATCCTGGGAGGAAATAATCCACAACCTCGGGTACAGTGAGGGGGTTAAATTCCTTAAGGACACACAGTGAATTCTGTGTTCTCGGATTTCTTCATTTCTGTGATTTTTTTTTTTTTTTTTTTTTAACGTTACATACGTTCTGTTTTTTTTTGTGTCTCTTCTTCTTACTGGTTTCCAGTTTCTCGTTGCTTTGAACACGGACAATCGATAACAATAATTGATGATTTCTGAAGCTAGGAATGACTAATATGTTACCAATTTGTGTTGAAGTGTGTGACCAACAACAACAACAAATCCAGTAATTTTCTGTAAATGGGGTTTGGAGAGGGTAAAATGTAGGCAACCTTACCCCTATTCTAGAAGGGCAGCCCTACCGTGGAAGGACAGAGAGTATGTTTCTTATAGATCCTCGGCTGGAGAACGGATGAAAAAGTAATGACAACAAGCAGGAATAACAACAAGATACAAATAAGACTGAAGCCAAGAAAGCAGTTAAACTCTAGATAGTACTGAGTATCTCAACCTCGTCTCTTGCATCTTATCCTCCACAGGGGTCACTCCCACTTTATCCCAAATAACTTCATTCCTAATATCATCTATCCTGGTATACTCACACACTATCTTAACACACTGTGCATGAGCGTGAGTCTCCCTTCCAGGGATAATACCTGCTTTTTCAATGCGGCTAACCTCCTTTAATAATTTTCAACTAACCCGTGCGATAATGTAGATTGCTTGATTTTTACTCGTAGCAACCTAAGATATTCTATGGGAAATCTTTCAACCTTGCTACCCAGAATATTAGTCAAAACTTAGAAGTTTACTAAATTGACTGGGAATAAGCTGATTTTTTATAAAATAACACGGAAACCACAGACAATCTCAAAAACCAGAAAGACCACCTTAACATAATCTTTTCCAAACCATTTTCGTTATCCAACTCCAACTGCCAGATTGTCACTATATTTGATCACTTATTAGGGTCGTTAACTCTCTAACTTGAAAGGATGCTCCAACCCTATTCACTCGGAATATAAGGTAGCATGCATGCCAAACATAAAAGGCAGATCAATGTACTTCCAGAGCATTTTTAAGGACAGCTTAACAACAGACAGATGCAATGGAATATTTCTGCTCCCTATGTAAAAGAAGGGGACTGTTTGCTCATCTGACTTGGCATATTATGCAGTAACATATTATTTTTCTAATACCAAAGGATCAGAATTCAATACTATATCCAAGTATGCTAGAGATAGAGCCCAGAAATAAACATGATACTTTAGAGGAAGAGCCCCTAGATGCACTATCAACAGAAGTTGAAATTTACCAAGAGCTAAGGCATTATAATGTTTGACATCCTCCTACACGAGATCTCAACTACTTACATCTTCTGGACATGAAAGTTGTTGACAAGCCAACACTTTGCTCCATACAACATAGTTGATCTAACTACTACATTACAGAATTTACCTTTAAGTCTGAGCGGCACATTCTTATCACACAAGACACTGGACGCGGGACTCCACTTCATCCGTCCTGCTTCGATACGGTGCGTGACATCCTCATCAATATCCTAGTTACCTTGTATTATAGATCCAAAGTACTTGAAACTATTTTTCCTGGGATGACCTGTATATCAAGTCTCACACCCATGTCCGCTTCTTGGGTAACTTCGCTAAACTTGCCTTCCAAATACTCCGTCTTGGTCCTGCTCAGCTTGAAACTTTCAAATTCAAGAGTCTGCCATAAACACCTCCTTGAGTCTCGTCAATCAGAACTATATAATTCTCAAAGAAAATACACTACGGTACCTCTCCTTGAATATGTCGCGTCAATGCGTCCTTTGCCAAGGAGGGAAGGAAAACAAAAACGGGCTAAGGGCTGATCCTGGTGCAACCCCATCACAATTGGGAAGTATTTTGAGTCTCCTCCCATTGTCCTCACCCGTGTCTTAACTACATCAAACATATCCTTAATCACTCTAATGTAGGCTACAGACACACTTTTATCCTCTAAACACCTCCACGAAACCTCTCTCGGCACTTTGTCGTAGGCTTTCTCTAAGTCAATGAACACTATATGCAAGTTCTTCTTCATTGTCCTATACTGCTCTACCAATCTCCTCACCAGATGAATGGCTTCTGTAGTCGAACGCCCTGGCACGGTTCTTATAAATAGACACACTGCTCCTCACCCTCCTTTCCACTACTCTCCCAAACTTTCATAATATGACTTAGCAGCTTGATACCCCTATAATTATTTCAATTCTGGATATCACCCTTGTTCTTGTACAACGGAATCATCGAACTCCACCTACATTCTTTAGACATCCTCTTCGTTCTGAAAATGATGTTGAATACCTAGAGAGTCCACACTTTTATTTACGTAATTATGTCTTCAACACGTTCCCTTATGTGCGGGCTTGATTTAGAGAGTGCACACTTTTATTTACTTAATTATGTCTTCTACACTTTGCACTAACCATGTCGCATATTTTGTTGCTGTTAGTGTAAATATCTTAAAATTGGAGACATGAGATTAAAGTCGTCATTATTCATGACATTGCTCAGTTGCGTGGAATTGGAAACACCCTCTTCACAGTCAGGAAGAAAATAGAGCACAATTCAAGATTCTTTTTTAAGTCTTTATGACATCAAAATACACTACGTCTTATTAATACGGCTAGATTTCTGAATTCTTTTATCATGTTTACTAATAGATGGGGATGTCAAGTGCACTGGACACATTTTGCGGGCAGTCATATGGAGCAAAGCAGTATCATATGCTTGGCATTCACATGCAGCGAGCGATGATTATACTTTCACTTGTAAGCATACCTCTTGCAGTCATATGGGCAAACACTGGCCCTATTCTGAAGTTGTTAGGACAAGATCCTCGTATAGCAGATGAAGCCGGTCATTATGCCTTGTATTTTATCCCTGGTGTTTTCGCTTATGGATTACTCCAATGTGTTGTAAGATTCTTACAAACACAGAGTATTGTCATTCCTATGGTGTTATGCGCTGGAGTTACAACCTTAATCCACATCCTTGTCTGTTGGATTTTGGTTTTCAAGTCTGGCCTTGGTGGCAAAGGAGCTGCTCTTGCAAGTTCCATCTCTTACTGGCTTAACTTTTTGTTTTTGGCTCTTTATATCAAGTTTTCTCCTTCATGTGCAAAGACTTGGACAGGACTGTCAAAAGAAGCTCTGAAGGATATGCTTACTTTTATTAGACTCGCAATTCCCTCGGCCATCATGGTCTGGTCAGTCATATATCTTGATTTTCCCATAAGTAACACGAAAAAAAGGTAGTACATACTAGTTTATTTATCAATTGTTAACATGTCTACTTTTATGTTTATCAACAGCTTAGAAATGTGGTCATTTGAGCTAATGGTTCTGCTTTCTGGCCTTCTTCCAAATCCACAGTTGGAAACCTCGGTGCTCTCAATCTGGTTCGAATTGTTCCGCTCTCATTTAATGCAATACCTTCCGATTGGTTTATCAAGCAAAATCTTTCATTTTCAAGCATTACTTACTGATACACGTCATTGGTTCCTAGTCTTAATACAGCAGCAACAGTTTGGATGATCCCTTTTGGACTGAGTGCTGCTATAAGGTTGGTCATCGGAACATGTATAACTTTGGCTCGTATTAATTTGTAAAAGTTTTGTGAAGGAGATATGTTTTGTGCATTGCAGTACACGGGTCTCAAATGAACTGGGAGCAGGTCATCCTCAGATTGCACGTTTGGCGCTCTATGTTGTACTGGCGGTGGCTGTTACGGAGGGACTTGTGTTGGGATTGGTCTTGATACTGATACGTAATGTATGGGGATATGCTTACAGCAATGAGACTGAAGTCGTTAGATACATCGCCACGATGATGCCACTTCTTGCTGCATCAAATTTCTTGGATGGCCTTCAATGTGTTCTCTCAGGTCCGCACTTATAAATGTTGCAGCTGATTTGACTAAGGCCATATAGATGTACTTAAAGATTTTCCATATATATAAAACAAAGAGGCAGCATGGTGCACTAAGCTCCCGCTATGCGTGGGATCCGGGGAAGGGTCGGACCACAAGGGTCTATTGTATGCAGCGTTACCCTGCATTTCTGTAAGAGGCTGTTTCCACGACCCGAACCTGTGACCTCCTGGTCATATGGCAGCAACTACCAGTTACGTCAAAGAAGATTTTCTATATATAAAATTATGATCTAAGATCCTACATTAATACAAACTGTCAATCACTATGATTCATGAGCATGATCATGCGTTTTATTCCACATACAGGTGCTGTAAGAGGGTTTGGATGGCAGAAGATAGGAGCAATTATTAACCTTGGATCCTATTATCTTGTGGGAATTCCTTCTGCTGTCTTGATGGCGTTCGCTCTTCACATCGGAGGGAAGGTAACCATCTTACTATCACACGTTAATTATTACTAATACTGTAAAGATTCTTTACACTGTCAGTGTATCACTTAAAACCTTACTTTAGCCTCTTGAAGGTGCAATTAATTTCACTTCACTTTCATAAAGATTTGATTAATCTTTCTTTTTCTTTGCAATTACAAACAGGGTTTATGGTTGGGTATTATTTGTGCACTCCTAGTACAAGTATTGTCTCTTCTTTTCATTACAATGCGCACTAACTGGGAACAAGAAGTAAGCAACTCCCCACCCAGCCTAACTCATTGGTTACTTGAGAATTTTTCCCATAATTCTGATAAGTTTTGTTGTTGTTTAGGCACAGAAAGCTCAAGAGAGAGTTGAGGAAACAACATTAGCAGTGGAGACAGTGTACTGAAGAATGTGCACCTTTTATCCACTTCAATAAAGCCAGCTTCATTAGTCATAACTAAACAAAACATTTTGACTTGTTGGACAGTTTATCATCTAGGAGAAATCTAAGAAATAACTCTAATCTAGTTTTGTAGTTCTGCTATGTGCCATATTATTATCAAGAAAGAAGGTCAATGGCTTTCTTAATCTAAACTTAAGCTACTTTCCAATCCAAATCCATCAAATTTGAATATATGTTTGGGACTGAGGCATTGATATTATCTTCTTCTATCCTCGGCTTCGTGCTATACTTTTTGTAAATGTCATTACACGTTGTGGCTAGGAATTCACGAAGGCTTTCATTGAGTCGCCTCGTAGCTTCTGAGCTCTTTTCATTCAAATTGCTCGTGAAAGCTATAGCTGTCCAATTATCAGGTACACACGGTGATATCATTCTTTCACGTTGGAATCTGTCCACGAACTCCCTAAGCAATTATGAATTCCCTTGCTTGATCTTGAAAATATTTTCTATTCTTTTTTCTACTTTTTGAGCTCCCGAGTGTGCTTTGATGAAAGAATGTACAAGCTCAGTAAAAGAATTTATAGAATTTTCGCGTAAAAGAGAATACCATGTTAGCGCTCCCTTGGTGAGTGTTTCACCAAGTTTTTTGACTAATACTGATTCAACTCCTGCTTAGTCAAATCGTTGCCTTTTACGCATGTTGTGAATGCAATCACATAGTCGTATGGATCTGTTGTTCCATCGTATTTTGGAATGTCAAGCATTTTGAATTTCTTTAGAATCAAAAGTGGAGAAGCACTTGGTTTCCAGGGTTATTATAAATATTTATCCATATCTACCCCTTTGATCACGGGTGGCACCCTGGATATTTGTTCTATGCATTCGCTTTGCTCCTTGATCTGTTTCTGCAATGTTAGTACTAAATTTTGTAAATTAAAATTAATTATATTACGTGGTTCTCCCTCCTGTGATTCACTGGGAGTTCCACCGCTACTTGAGTTAACAAGCCCGGAACGAGGAATTTCCAAAGTGTTATTATTTGGAGTGGGTGTGGGTGTTGTAGATGGTAACTGGTTAACAAATATTTCAAGAGCCTTATTGACTTGTGTAGAAATTAATTTTTGCAAAGCTTCATCAATAGCTTCAGCATTTTCAATTTGAGCATGTTCATTTATATGAGATCCATCAGGAGAACCCTCACGAGATCACCGTGGAGAGCCTCGTGGTGAAGGGAGCTGAGTGTTAATATTTTGTGAATCTGCCTGATGCTGTTGGTTTTCTTGGTTTCCTCGAATGTTGTCATTGTTAGCCGACATGGTTAATGTAACAAGAGAAGTTAAGCTAAAGGATAATAGATTATCAGATTCCCAGTAACGGAATCAATTTGTTTAACCAAAAAAATAAAATTTCGGTCAAAGCTATAATTTAAAAGAACGCTGGTTACTATTAATCGAAAGAATGTGTAAAGAAAATAATTTGGATAGCAAGAATATAATTAGAGGAAAAGTAAGTAAATCAAAGTATATTCATATAGTGTTTCGTGTCCCCACAATTGATCAGCTATCTCCCTTTTATAGATACTTTGGAGATATGTGTTTTGCATATGTCATAATAAGGTTATTATGAGTAATTAAAGACATTCAATGCTACGTTACATAATCATTACATTTAATACAGATTCTCTAATGTATTCAGTATTTAATACTCATTAAATATTGTATCTGCACTCTCATATATTGTCAGATTCATTCTCCTTGATTCTCGGATCTAAATGATTTAAATAGGTACGGGTGATGAGTCTTTTGAATAACTGCTCGTGCCTTTTCCTTTGCCTTTGCTCGTATATGTTGCTACTCGTGCCTCTTTGCCAATTGTAACTCTTTGACTAGTCTACATATCTTGACAAGTCATATTTATATGTAAACTCAATTTTTAACAATACAACAGTAGTTGTGAGGGATATTTTTATTTTACCAAAATTTAGACATTTTTCGTAATAAGGTTTCAAATAGTATAAATGAGTGAAAAACTCCCTTAATACATGAAACGGATTAGGATAAACACGAATAACGGTTTCAGTCATCTCACAAGTGGCCCGTCGACTTATTGACATAATTTGGGCCTAATAATGAACAGACATGAGCTTGAAAAACCAAAATACGATGCCTTGGTTCAAACCTAGATGTAAAAATAGCACAGTATAGTTAATTTTCGGACTGGTCATTCAAAAATAGCCAGCAGTTATCAAGACAATGAAAAGTAGCCATTATTTTGCTGCAATAGAGACTGGTCCAACATAATATAATGCAATTCGATGCATCTGTGCATGAACTCCAGCATATTATGCTGGACCGGTATACTTTGTTGGCTCCAGTTTAATATACTTGAGACTAGAGCACCAGTACTCCAAGCTCCAATATATTATACTGGACCAGTATACTTGCTGGGACTCCAGTATATTATGTTGGAGTTCTAGTATATTTATGCTAGAACTCCATCATATTATGCTGGAGTTCCAGGTATCCTGGAACTCCAGTATAAGCCTACCTCCAACTTTGTTCTCCAAGATGAAAGGGTACATATAGTAATATTTCAGCCGTTTACTTTTACTTATTCACTATACTAAAAATATTTTTTATGTTTACTTGTCCATTTTGACAAATCAAGAGAAAGACAAATTTTTTTCATGTCTTAAAATTATCATTAAAATTACTCGTTTTCAGAATTATTTCCCAAGATTCTTTAAAATGCTATCATTATAAGGGGTAATAAGGTAAAATACATACTACAGTTATAGTTTCTTAAGGAGTATGAATATTTTAAAGTGGACAACTTAAAGTGAACGGAGGAAGTATTTATTTTACCATATTGTTCCACAATTTCAAAAAGAAGAAAAGATAAGTTTGAGACGTGCGGATACCGAAAAAAGATCCGATAAAAATAGGTACGAGCCATATATGGGACCTGCGGGAAAAGACTCACGGTCAAAGTAGGAAAATCAAAGGTATGATCATAGATCAAGGAATAGAGAATCAGGTTCTTCATCAAGATTTAGGAACGATTGAAACAACTATGAGTCACGAGATGATGATAGAAATTTTAAAGCGAGATTTGGTGGTTATAATTTCAACGTGAGCACATACGAACTCGTAGATGTTCTGAGAAGCATGAGAGATAAGGTACGATGGCCAAAAGAGATGAGATCAAATCCAAACAGATGCAGTCCTGATCATTGGTGCGAGTTTCATAATGACCACGAGCATAAAACAGCAGATTGCAGTTTTTTACAAAGTGAAGTTGATCATCTACTAAAACAAAGATATCTCACTGAGTTTTTCAGTGAGAAATGTAAGCAAGCTTATATGAAAAACAGGCAGGAGCCACTAAAACCACCTTCTCCCAAAATAACTATCAATGTAATAAGTAGGGGTGATGACGTCAATGGCGTATCATATACCGCAGCTAACAAAATTTCCAAAGTTACAATTACCCAAAGGAAACGGGTACGACATTTCTTAAATGAAGACAACATTACATTCAATAATGGAGATGCAGATGGTGTGTTAACTACTCATAAAGACGCACTGGTAATATCTCTAATTGTATATGATACTAATGTAAAACGAGTTTTGATTGATCCAGGTAGTACCATGAACGTTATTTTGCTAAGAGTATTACGTGAGATGCAAGCTGAATATAGAATAATACTAACAACGCATACTATATTTGGACTTGACAATTCTAGTGTTATGACGACAGGAGAGGTAACCCTCACCACATTCACAGAAGGAGGCGTCAAAGATACAAAGTTTCAAGTAGTAGATGTGGAGATGGCTTACAAAATGATCCTTGGGAGACCATGGATCCACGAAATAGATGTTGTTCCTTTAAACTTGTATCAAGTTACTAAATTCCCATCACCATGGGGAATATGTCAAGTTCGTGGAGATCAATATACATCCAGGAGCATCAACTCCGTAGCAGATACAAGTACAAAAAAATGAAGGAGAATAGCAATCAAAGAAGACAGTTGAGGGCGACACAACACAAACCTCAACTGAACAGGGACAAACAAATATGGATTCAAGGACGGATACCATTCAAGAACCAGAAGAGAATGAAAACATCAAAACAACAATTGAGGAATTTGAGCCTATTGTGTTATTTGCTCAATGGCCTGATAAGAAAGTCTAAGTAGGGGCCAATCTTAGCAAAGGCATGAGAGGTAAATTAATTGAATTTTTGAAAACTAACGTGGATTGCTTTGCTTGGTCCCACTCTAACATGATAGGGATACCACCGGAGGTGATGACTCATAAATTAAGTGAGGATCCATCGTACCCTCCTATCAAACAAAAGAAAAGAAAGCAAGAAACCTTCAAGAATCAGGTGATTCAAGAAGAGGTTTGAAAATTGCTAAAGATTGGATCCATTCGCGAGGTAAAGTATCCTAACTGGTTAGCTAATACTATTGTAGTTCCAAAGAAGAATGGTAAGTGGCGGATTTGTGTAGATTACACATATTTTAATAATGTATGTCCTAAAGATTCTTTTCCACTACCACATATAGATCAACTGATTAATGCAACTGCATGACATGAACTATTATGTTTTTTAGATGCATATTCAAGTTATAATTAGATCAAAATAGATCTAGAAGATGAAGAAAAATTTTCATTTATAACAAACAGGGGGACTTACTCTTATAAAGTAATGCTCTTTGGTTTAAAGAATGCTGGTGCAACATATCAGCGGTTGGTTACTAAAATGTTTCAAGAACATTTAGGAAAAACCATGGAGGTATATATAGATGATATGCTTGTTAAGACTCAGCATTCAAAAGATCACATATCACACTTATCTGATACATTTCAAATTCTGCGCAAATTTAATATGAAGTTAAATCCCGAGAAATATGTATTTGGTGTTGCATCAGGTATGTTTTTAGGTTTTCTTGTTTCTAACCATGGTATTGAAGTGAATCCTGCACAAATTAAGACCATTGAAGAAATTCCTAATATTTTCAAGTAAAAAGAAGTTCAGAGGTTAACATGAAGAATTGCAGTCTTGGAAAGATTCATTTCTAGATCATCAGAAAATGCTTTAAATTCTTCTCAGCTCTTAATAAGCAGGATTATTTTTAATGGAATGAGGAATGTCAGCAGGCACTCAGAAATTTGAAAACATACTTATCAAGTCCACAATTTCTTTCAAAACCAAAGGCTGGGGAAATACTACTCATTTACCTTGTTGTTTCAGAAGTAGCAATAAGTTCTGTTTTGGCCCGAAAAGACCAAGGTAAACAATCTCCCATCTATTATGTTAGTAAATCTTTGTTAGATGCGGAGACACGGTATCCTCAATTATAAAAGCTTGCACTTACATTGATCATGGCATCTAGGAAATTAAGACCTTACTTTCAGTGTCATCCTATTGTTGTAATAACTGCTTATCCCTTACGTAATGTACTACATAAGCATGAGTTATCATGTAGGTTGGCCAATGTGCTATAGAATTAAGTGAGTACAAAATCACATACCAACCTAGAACTGCTATAAAATCTCAAGTGTTAGATGATTTTGTGGCTGATTTTAGCCAAGGGATACAATTATAAGCAAAAAAAGAATTACATGTATTCAATGGAGCTAATATAGGAACTTGGACTTTATACACTGACGGTTTATCTAACACAAGGTTTAGGGATTGTCTTGGTACCACCTACGGGTAAAACCATTTATCTAACACAAGGTTTAGGGATTGTCTTGGTACCACCTACGGGTAAAACCATTCGACAAGCTATCAAATGCCATTCTGTAACTAACAATGAGGAAGAGTATGAGGCTATGACTGCAGGTTTAGAACTAGCACGAGAACTTGGCATAAATCAGATTATAATCAATAGAGATTCAAAACTCGTGGTTAATCAAATGCTGGGGACTTATACAGCCAGGGAAGCAAGGATGCAACAATATTTAGAAAAGGTACGAGAATTAATAAAGCAATTTAAAACTTGGAAGGTTATACAAATACCAAGGGATGAAAATGTTGAAGCAGACGCCCTAGCTAATCTCACATCTGCGGCTGATGTGGCAAGTGATGCAAACGCCTGAGTTATTCATTTATTCCATTCAGTTCTCGACCCCGATAAGAATGAGGTAAATTTTAATAACTTGACTTGGGATTGGAGGAACGAGATTGTTGCTTTTTTGCAGTATGATACCGTCCCTGATGATAAGAAAAAAGCTCATGCGCTTCGAAAAAAGGCTGCTCGGTACTGCTTAAAACAAGGCAACCTATATCGTAAAATGTCTGGTAGTCCCTTAGCAAGATGCCTTGGACCTTCTCAAACAGAGTACATAATTAGAAAAATACACGAGGGCAATTATGGGAATTACACAGGTGAAAGATCATTGGTAAGAACCCTAACTAAGGGAGGCTATTATTGGCCTAAAATGGAAGAAGAAGCAAAATTTTTCGTGGCTAAATGCGATAAATTCCAAAGGTACGGTAACAATATGCACAGACATGCGGAGTTACTACATCCGGTAATTGCACCGTGGCTATTTATGAAATGGGGAATGGATATCACGGGTCCATTACCACAAGCAAAAGGACAAGTAACATTTTTGCTCGTAATTACTGATTATTTTACTAAATAGGTAGAGGCAAGAGCATTCAAACAGGTGCGAGAAAAGGAAGTTAAAGATTTCATTTGGCGGAATATCATATTCCGATTCGGTGTACCAAAGGATATCGTGTGTGATAATGATCCTCAGTTTGAGCTCAAATCACATAATTCTTTCAAAGTTGGCTGATTAAAAAGATTACATCTACATCTTATCATCCGGTGGGCTATGGGCAAGCAAAATCAACAAATAAAGTCATTATCAATAATTTAAAGAAGCTTTTAGAAGATTCAAAAGGAAATCGTCCAGAAGTGCTACCTGGTGTTTTATGGGCATATCGTATAACAACAAAAACAAGTACAGGAGAAACACCATTTTCATTGGTTTATGGAGCAGAAG
The DNA here is from genome assembly GCA_034376525.1 of Nicotiana benthamiana. Taxonomy (NCBI): domain Eukaryota; kingdom Viridiplantae; phylum Streptophyta; class Magnoliopsida; order Solanales; family Solanaceae; genus Nicotiana; species Nicotiana benthamiana. Next base: position 10,105,539 of record CM067325.1, read on the forward strand.
CTTAAATTCCTGTTGAGATAGGAGAGACAAGTATTTTCTCAAGCAACAGAAGAGTCTAATAACTAGGAAACACGTATAAATCTTGATTTGCTTGAAGGAAGGAGAGAAGCTTCACTTTTAAGAATGGCAATACAGAAGCAGGTCGTAGAACGGTATTAAAACCGGAAAGCACGCCTCATATTCTTTAAAATTGGGGACTTCGTGCTTAAAAAGGGTTTTCAATCTACGAAGACAGCTAACACAGGTAAATTAAGTGCAACATGGTAAGGACCCTATAAGATTCATGGTATTGCAGGTAAATGAGCATATGAACTGGAAACAATGTATGGCAAAATACTACCTTCACATTGGAATGTTGTTCATTTGAAGAGATATTACTTCTAAGGAATACCCACGTCAGGTATCTTTGTTTTAAAATTCTATTTTGAATTGTTAATATTTTACTAACGATTTTAGATGATAGGCAAAAAGCTAGCCCGTACTAATAATGAGTGACGACCTGCAAGGCACGTGAAATACATTAATTTCCCGGTCTAGGGCTACAAATATTCTGATAGAAATTCAAATGGGTTAAGCAGTCTTAATCTATAATCGCACCTCCATGTCCCGTATGTTTTTCCTTTTTTAGGGAAAGGACTAAATGAGAGGAATAACCAAGTGCTCGAGGCTTCATACTTCAACACTCAAACACTCGGAGGACTATATAATATACATAGGCATATGTATAAAGAAGGTAAAGAACGAAGATTGAGAAAAATTGAAGATCAAGCCTGAAAACGTCAAGTGTAGAGTAAAAGTCACGAAGTCACGAGCTAAGGCCAAAGAAAACCTTATAGTTAGGGTAAAGGCTATGTAATGAAACAGGTTATAAATAAAAACCTCGTGTTTATTATTTTTTCTTTTCTAAATCTGTTACAAGAAAAACAGTTACGAGAAAGTTATAAATGTAATTCAAATACATGTAAAGTATTATTCAAAACTAGACAAGGTTCAAATAAAAACTTGTCAAAGTTATTTCAAAGAAACATGTGTGTTCCTATTTCTTTTATCATATGTTAAATACCATTTTGAAGTTGAGACGTCTTCTTCATTAAGTGTCAAATATAAAAGGGCCATCTTTTATAAAACTCATGTTTAAATTAGTCATGAGGTTAGCAGAAGCATTTTTGAAGAGTAAAAATACTAAGTATTCTGTAAATCCTTAGAAATAAAGAAAATAATAGATTAAACATAAGTTTAAGATAATAACAGGAAAACTTCTTAATATTTTAAAAAATACTTAAGGCTAAGTACGAACTTAGTCGAAAAACTACGAATTGTTTATACAGATTGCCCCATGAAAAGGTCTAGGGACTTGAATTTCCAAAATAAACCCTTAAGTAAGACCAAGGGTTTGATCAAAGTTTTTCAAATAAAGTAAAAACAAAAACAAAGACATTTCATATAACTAAGACTAGTCACTGAGAAGTTGGAGGAGCAGAAGCAGGAGCGTCAAGAGCAATGGGCTCAATTTGGGCAGCTACATCAACAGCTACGGGCTCAACTTTACTTGAAGCAACATGTTCGACTAGGTTTGAAAGAATTGGGATACCGGTATTGACTTCAATGTTCCCGGAAGCTTCAACTACGGGAGAAGGAAAATCTTGAGTTCACTAAGCTTTTTCAATAGTTTCATTGATCTTAGCCAACTCGAATTCCAAGTTATAATTTTCTTGGCCAGCTTCGATTAGGGTATCACGGTGTGAATTCGAAAACACCCAACTCACCTCAAAATCAGATTCGTCCTCAAGGATCTTGTAATCCTTTTCACAGTCAGCAATCTCATTCCTTAACTTTTTATTTTCAGCCAAGGCAGTGGTGTAAGAAGTTTGAAGAGAGGCATGTGAGCTTTTTAAAGCACGCACCTTATTAGAAGAAGCTCGAAGGTCTTCCAAGGCTTGAGTCAAATTTTGCACGAGCTCCCCAGTGTAAGTTTTTTTTTTTTCACTCAAGAGAGCCTTCAACTCTCTAATTTCCTCACTAGCCTTGGATAGTTGTTCTGAGAAGGAGGTTTCAAGGCGAGTTTTTTCTTTATCTACTTAGATTGAGGAAGCCTTTTCAACCGCCAGTTCCAAAGTCAAAACCCGTACCTTCTTCTCTAAGGTACTCTTACTTTCTTATAAAACCTCCACATCAGTTTGAAAACTCTCGAACTGTTCCTTCCAATTGCACGCCTCTAATTGAGAATCACGTGTTAACTGCTCCATGAGGGTGATCTGTTCATCACTTCTATGTCGATAAGATTGGCCTAAGAAATAATTGAAATGAGAACCTCAAAGTTAGGAAAATTACAATCTAAAGGGAAAAAAGAAATGGGATACCTTCAAAGAAGCGTGCGTGATATCATCCATAAAAGTAAAGGAACTATGGCTTTGATGCTTCGCTTTTTCGATTGGGCCAATTAAGAGTTCTAGTTATACATCATCTGACCTGATTTCCTTAAAAGACTGCTCTAAGCAGGAACTTCAATAACCACCCTTCTCAATACAGAGCTCCTACTTGAAGAGCCAACTTAAGTATGATGAACGATTGGAGGGAGAATTGTCAAAAGAGGAGAAGTAGAATAGGAATAAAACAGTTGAGGAAGGAACAGAAATAGTTGGGGTTTGCAAGGAAGTCAAGGAAGGAGTCACAGACACGAGTGTCGAAAAATAGGCCAAGGGTGTTTCATCTAAAACGAGCCCTAAGCCTTCAGTACCAAATCCGCTAATAAACAACTATCCAATGGACTCACGAGTTTTTGTGGGAGAACATCATCATCAGGAATTACTATCAGGGCTTTAATAGGCTTGGTGAGAGGAATAGATCGACGGGGAGACGCGTCAGCTTCATAATCAGAAATGATGCTTCTTCGAGCCCGTGGCCTTGTCACCAAAGAGCCTCCATCTTCCTCTAATTCAGAGTTTTCTTCTTCAATAGATTTTCTTTTTGCTGAAGAATCCAAGACTATTTCTTGAGCCCTTTCTAAAGAGATATAGGTTCCCGAAGAGACGCAGAAAGCCGCAACTTCCTCGACAGTGACTTCTCGAATGGCAAATCCTGATAAAAAGAAGGATAAAAATTAGAGCCACAAAAAATATATACGTGGAAGATGAAACAAAATAAGAAATCTGACCATGAGTTTTTACTTTCCAACCAAAAACGATTAGAAAGTGTCTTCCAAGACCTGCCATCCATTGGTGCGGTCTTCAGTAACTTTTCTACCCAATCACGGAAATTAAGAGCATCATTCACAACTCCCATGGTTGCTAAAAAAAAGCAAAGTTAAAAAAGTTGACAAACTTGAAGAAAAAAGGCCCGAGAAAGTTAAAAAAGACCTACGTGCAAAATTTCACTTCTCAGGGAAGGGATCATTATCTTTACCCACTAAATCAACAGCAGGGGCAACAAAATACCTGGAATACCAACCACAGTCTTTGTCATCCTCGGGGCTCACCAAAACTCTCTTGCTCTTGGCTACTAAAGTGAAAACACCATTGAGAAGAGTCAAGGGAAGTAAAGGTGAATCAAATGAGGGAAAGTAAAAGGAACACCAGATGTGTTGGTCAAATGCCTCAAAAAGGCAACAACCCTCCATATGATTGGTCCAATTTGACCCAAACAGACATCGAAGAAACGACATAACTCAAGAATGACCAGGCAAATAGCTGGTTTGTACCATAAGGTGAAAGTGTATGTATAAACAAAAGAAATCCCGGCTAAGTAAGAGGTGATTCTTTGATTTGGATTAGGGATAATAATAGGAAAATAACTACTCCAATGGCAGTTTCTACGAACTATAGGAGTCAAAACTTCAGTAATCTGAGTGGGATAGATTTCAGCACGATCTAAACCAGAGACTTGATTCCTACGGGATTCTTTGTCATGATAAAACGATAGTTCCATAGGAACTATCTCTTCTACTGTGGGTTCACGAAGAGGTTTAGAAGGTTCTTTACCTCTTGAAGAAGACCTTTGTGAAAGCGAACCCCTAGTTCTAGAAGAAGGGCAAGAACTAGCTGAAGGCATAGAAGAACCACCACAAGCAGACCTTAAACTATGAAGTCTACCTCCCCTTCTGCTCCTGAGGGGGGAATTAGGGAAGGTATCAACTATGGGAACTTTTATAGGGTTAGGGTTTGATGAAGACATAGTGAAGAAGGGTGATACGATGAAGAAGTAAATAAGGATTCAAGAAATTGAATATTCGGTAAACTTTATGTGGTAATGACAAAGAAAGAAGTTATATTATATTGATAAGCAACCGCCAAAGGAAAAAGTATTATGATGGAAGTACCATAATAATGATAACTGAGGCTTCGTGAATAGTGGAGCTGTGAAAAGCCTTGTAAAGAGCTGGAAAACTGTAGAGCTAATGGAAAGGCGACACGTGTGAAGAGCATTAAATGGAAGTGACAATTGAAGCGTCAATTTTGTCATAGCATTAACGATGACAAAAATCCTCGTTTTAATGAAATCCACTTCCCAAATATTCAACTGATGAATAAATGACAATTGGGGAGACTATTTGTATTGTTAAAAATTGAGTTTACATATAAAGATGACTTGTCAAGACATGTAGACTAGTCAAAGAGTTACAACTGGCAAAGAGGCACGAGTAGCAACATATACGAGCAACAGCAAAGGAATAGGCACATGGAGTTATTTAAAAGACTAATCACCCGTACCTATTTAAGTAATTTAGATCGGAGAATCAAGGAGAATGAATCTGGCAATATATGAGAGTGCAGATACAATATTTAGTGAGTATTAAACACTGAATACATTAGAGAATCTGTATTAAATATAATAATTATGTAACGTAGCATTCAATATCTTTAATTACTCATAATAACCTTATTATGACATAGGCAAAATGCATATCTCCAAGGTATCTATAAAAGGGAGATAGTTGATCAATTTTGGGGACACGAAACACTATCTGAATATACTTTGATTTACTAACTTTTTCTCTAATTATATTCTTGCTACCCAAATTATTTTCTTTTACACATTTTTTCGATTATCAATAGCTCGCGTTCTTCTAAACTATAGCTTTGTTCGAAATTTATTTTTTTGGTTAAACAATTGTATCACTTTTTTCTTCTAAATCTTTGACAAGAAACCCAAAGCCATTGCATCGATGAGCCTTACTTTGGATCTTCAGATGCTGAAAGTTGCCCTTCAGATGTTGAAGGTGAATTTGATGAAGATCATAAGGAGAAAATGGCTGCCAAGAAGAGGAAGAAAGACCTGATATTTGATCCAACTGTCAAGAAAATAACCTGGGATTTGGGATTGATTTTTGAAAGTGTTGAATAATTTTGGTTTGCTGTTAGTAAGTATGCAATTCAGAAAGGAGTTCAAATTGAATAGTATATTAATGAACCTGGTAGGGTGAGGGTAACATGCATGCATCCAAAATGTCCATGGATCTTGACTGCAAGAAAATATGGAAGATACAACAATTTTAAGGTAAAAAGGTATTGTCCTGTCCACAAGTGTTACAAAACAAATAAAAACAAGCTTTGAAACTCCAGATACCTAGCAAAGCATTACAGGGATAAGATTGTATGTCAACCAAATATGAAAGTTTGGGAGCTAAAGAAACTCATTAAGGATGAACTGGACATGTATGTTGGTAGGTCTACTATACATAGAGCTAGAGCAAAAATTCTCAAGGAGATAATAGGTGATGTGCATGCTGAGTTCAAGAGACTCTATGATTATAGAGATATTCTGTTACAGACGAATCCAGGTACAACTTGTGTTATGAAGGTAGAAGATCAAGGTGAAGGCAAGCTTGTCTTCAATTCATTTTATGTTTGCTTCTATGCTATGAAAAAAAGGCGGTCTGAAGGTTGCAGAAGGATAATTGGCCTTGATGGTTGTTTTCTGAAAGGCATTGTAAGGGTCAACTTCTTGTAGCATATTTAAAGGATGGAAATAATCAAATATTTCCTATAGCTTGGGCCATTGTAGAGGTTGAGAACAGCTTCACTTGAACATGGTTTCTGAAGTGTGTGACTCATGACTTAGAGGTTCAAGATGGAAGGGATCTACTATCATGTCTGATATGCAAAAAGTGAATATATTCTTTTGTTTCTGTTTTCTGTCAATATTTGTTTTTTAATTTCTGTGTCTGTTGGAAACTAATTCAATTCTTTTTATGTTTAAGGGATTACTTAAATCTGTATTAGAGGTGTTGCCTGAAAGTGAACATAGGTGGTATGCCAGACATATATTAGCAAACTGGTCCAAATATTGGAGAGGGTTATAAAGGAGAAACAACTTCGGGAGGTGTGCTAGAGCATCATGTGTGGCAGAACTAAATTTTCACCTGGATAGTTTGAATATGCTTGGGAATGGGATTTGTGAGAGCCTCTTGAGGTATAACAAGGAAACCTGGTGCAGAGCATACTTCAATTGTGATAGGAAATGTGATATAATTGACAACGATATGTGCAAGACATTTAATGCTTGGATACTTGCTGCTCGGCACATGACAATTATCACAATTTCGGAGGAAATTAGAGTGAAGATGATGGGGAGAATAGGAAAGTTGAGGGAGTTTGCAGATACTTGGATATGTGATATATCCCCAATTGCTGTGAAGGTGTATCAGGATCACATGGCCTAATCTATGAGGTGTACAATCAAGTGGAATGGTGAATATGGCTATGAGGTTAAGGATACCTCATTAAGAGTCGTGCTGAAGTATTATGTGAATATGCAAGCTCAAACTTGTACATGCAGGTAATGGATGCTAAAGGGTATCCCTTGAGCTCATGTCATTGCTGCTATGCATTTCAAAAACCTTGGCCCAATTAACTACATATCTCACTGGTACCACAAATCCATCTATCTGAAGGTATATTCAATATTCATCCAGCCTGTACCAAACATGCAGATGTGTCCAACATCTACCAATCCACCAATTGAACCCCCAACAACTAAAAAGATGCCTGGAAGACCAAAGAAAAAGAGAAGAAGAGAAGAAACTGAACATCCTACTTCTGGAAAGCTTTCAAGAAGGGGTTTCGAGATGACATGTTCAAACTGTGGTGGATATGGACACAACAAGAGGAGTTTCCCTAAGAAAGCAAGGCCTACAGGTTCTACTCCAGCAAATGCTTCATATGTACAAAGATGTGGAGAAATAGGAAGAGGCAGAGCAAGTACAGGAAGAGGAACTTCTTCAACTCCAACTACTTCTTCCCCTGCTGTTGCTGGTAGAGGAAGAAAAGCTGCTTCAACTCCGTCTACTCCTGACCCTGCTGCTACTGGTAGAGGAAGAGTAACTACTGTAGTGGAGGAAGAGAAATTGGTCATGGAGGGAAGTTCTGTGTTTGGACTATTTCAATCAAGTAGTGGGTTCACAAGTTTTTCTGTAAGTAGTTCAAAGTTAATTTTATATCTTGTTTGTTTTAACAACTTTACTGTATTTTTTTTAGTTTTGGCATTCCAACCAAGAATGGTCTCTCATGGCGGTGAAAAGAGGTCCTCGACAGATATTCTGGAGTGTGCATACAACCCAAGAAGTGGTGTAAAATGGAATGGTAGACCAGCCGTTACTAGAAGACAATTTGAAAGAACTGCTGCAACTCATTCAAGAACTGGAGCATCTCAATCCAATTTAAGTCAAGCAAGTTCATCAGCCCAACCATCCAAGAACAAACACTAAATTCTGTTAATATCACTGTTACTTAATTTTGGAACTACTGTAATTTCCTTTTAGAATAGTAATTAATTTTGGAACATCAGTTAGGTTAATTTGGAACCGCTATTTAGGTTTGCTCTTAGTGTTGTTATTTTTTTAAGGTAGCTTGTTGTTCTTTTGGTATGCTGTAAAACTGGAGAGGATTTATTTTTGTTAAGGCAGGTTGTTGCTATTAGGTGACTGTAATGAACACATTTACTGTGTGATGAAATATATGAAGGTGTTGTTTGATAGTTTCTGGACAGATATGTCTTTAGTGTTGTATTGAATGTTGTTATTTTGGTATGTTGTTAAGCATTTGTGCTGTCATCTTTGTATGTTATTTCTAGAAATTTCAGTATTTGAGTTGAATATCAGCCACTATTTGACTATGTTTCAGTGTTTTATCAGTCACAATTTGAGATGTGTTTTAACTGCACTCAACAACAACAAACTCAAACAAAGCATTCAACTCACACAGCAACAAACTCAAACAACACAATATTAACAATTGCCAAAATATTTCGTTCATTTCTAACAAAGGATGCAAAATCTATAAAAAACTTCGTTCATTTTCTTACATTATATAACAATTTTTATAACTACCTAACACAATCAACTTCAATACAACTGCAATTAAAATCAGCACACAGAATCTCCTCCAATTTCTTTGGTTTCTATTTTCCTTTAATAATGCATCAAATACCCTTTTCTTCTTCAGCAACCCAAAAATCACCACTTTCAAGTGCTCTGGAGTTGGGGGTCAAAACATATAAAAAAATTACATGCCGATCGACTGTACCTCTGAAAAATTGAAGAGAAAAATTATTAGAGACTATAAAATCGATTACAAAAGTACAATTGATATTTACCTCATAAAATGGACACCTGTAAAATCAACGACCTGGATTATCAACACTCCATGACTGTATCGCCACAGCTTCTTCACCACAATGGCTAAATTTTCTCAGATTATGCATTTTTTCAAACCTTAGAAATTTAACCCTTATGTTGCAAAAGAGAAGGAAGAAATAGAAGAAGATTTTAATATTGGCTTCGACCTTCAAGAAAAGGAATACCTTTTGTCTTCAAGAAGATAAAATTATCCTCAATTTACAGCTTTCAAGGAGGAAGAAAAAGATAAAAACCAGGTCCTATGGTAAATAGAAATGGGTTAAGGCCCTTTTAATCTTTTAAAAAGGATCCTTGGAATGTGTTTTTAACCGTTTAATAAAGACAGAAATTGTCTTGAAATACTGTCCACGCGCTTGGTCAAGTTTGTATTACACACACTTAGACCTGGTCAAAGGAGGTGTGTACTAGGCACACTTTAGAAAGGTTGTGTGTGTAAGATTATTACAGTCCACAGAAAGTGTGTAAGTGGAATTTGAGCCATAGATCGGGTGGTTTATGTAATTTCTCATTTTTTTCTAATACCTATTGTACATAATAAATTGCATCGAGAAAATAAAATTAAGTCGAAAAATATCGCAATAATCATAGTATTTTATTTCAAATATTTGAGTGTTACAATCTCTATGATTCCTCTGATTCTTCTGTTGGAAAAATTGGATGATTATAGAAAATAAAAGGTTTAGCTTGAGGCGTGTCAAAGATAAAGACGAATGCATGCTAGTCGAAGCGGTGTCATCCGACACCATTTCGTTGGAAAACTTCACTTAATATATATATACATAGTATAGCAAAAGAAGTATACTGATTAAATGACACTATTCGATAAACTAGCTTGCCTGATGGGCAGTGCTCCTTCTTGAACCTAAAGACTGGGGGATTGAAACACACTCAAAAAATTTGCACATTTTTAAAGCAGTTTTAGTTTAAAATTAGATTATGTAAGGATTGAACTCTCTATCCTCTAAGTTAAAAATATTAATTAAAGTGATAAATAAATAATCAAATATACATGCAATTAGTATAAATTAAATGGATTTATTACTATAATTTTAAAAAATTACTCTAATTTGTATACAATATACTTCTGAGTGACCGGATTTATTGGTGTTACTCTTCTCAATTCTTTTTTTATGTCATTTTAGCGATTTGTCTCTTAAGTAATGACACGCTTGCAAAAAAATCCTGCGTACGCCCCGTCAAAGGTACTGTCCTTAATGATATTTTACCCACATCGAGATGAATAATATTATGCGTATCCCCCAGGATTCAACAAGCTTTTCTAGTATAACTAGGAGTAGAAATAACAAATATTTTTAAGAAGACAACCCAACATAATAAAAGAAGAATTTTTTTATTATTTCCACACTACTCTCATGAACACAAACAAATAGCTTTATATATAACCTTAAGAAGTTACATCTTTCATGAAAGAAATGTTGAAAAATTAATTCCAAATATCCAATGTCAAAACGGAATTTGAAACCAAAACGGATCTTAAGAATTCTAATCAAAGAATTCAATTCCAAAGAATTCAATTCAATTCTAATGTTTGCAAACGGTCAAGACCTTCGGTTAATTTTAACAGTACAAAAATATAACTGATTACATTACCCATTCAATGTTAATAAACATTGAGATATTAAAAATATTAAAATACTTATTCTTTTTGAGTTATTAAAAATATTGTACTTTTTACAATCCCCAACATAGCTCAAAAAGAATATCATAATGAAGGAAAAATTTACCGGGCTTTCACAAATGAGCATAATATGTCGAATTTGGTGTATCTTGGACTAGGAACCAGACCTAGATAAAATAAAATTAAACATACAGAACAATTTGTGAAGTTTAGAACTTCTATGAACCAAGAATTCTTTTGAAGGATAGTATCTTATCTATCACATTATACCTGCACACACTTTGTTGTTTGTCGCGATTGTGCGCTAACAAGCCATGCGCACGCCTGATTTTCATGAGTGCTCTAGATATTTCGCCACAAATTTTATAGGAGCGGCCCCACTCCACACTCATATAGGTCCATCCTTCAAATGTATTCTGCATCACAATACACCACCTATAAAAGACTATGGATTATTAGATTAAGAGTTTAATAACTCAACTTCTCATTCCTTGCTGTCTTGCACTATATACACACACACCCAATAAGACGGGATATAATTTAATAGTACACATTTGATCAATTAATGATTTGTTATTATCCATATGAACTTACTTCATGGGATCTCCAATCATTTAGTTTAGGTTACCACCATAGTTGATAAAACTCAAATGGCAAAAGTATTATTCCCCTTGATGTTTCAGATATTAATTTTTTTTAAAGGTTTAGTCAGAGGATCAACCAAATTCACTTTTAACTTCACATAATCTATGAAAATAATTCCATCTTTTCGCAGCTGCTTTATCGCATTATGTCTTAGTCGGATATGTCCACTCTTCCCATTAAAGGATTTATTTTTGGCAATGGCTATTGCAGCTTGGCAATCACAATGCATTAACACAGAAGGTGTCGGTTTAATTCCTAGTGGAATACTCGCCAAAAGGTTCTTTAACCAATTAGCCTCATTGCCAGCCAATTTCAATGCCACAAACTCAGATTCCATGGTAGATCTAGCTATTATTGTTTGTTTAGCTGATTTTCATGCCACAACATCCCCACCGAGGGTGAACACATAACTACTAGTAGATTTTGTCTCATCTGAATCAGAAATCCAGTTAGAATCACTGTATCATTCTAGCACAGTGAGAAATCCACTATATTTAATGTCATAGTTCACGGTACCTCTCAAATATTTCATTACTCTGACTAATGGAATCCAATGATCATGACTCGAATTTGAGTATATATACTCAATCTACACAAAACATATGCGATATCAGGTCTAGTGAAATTCATCAAATGCATTAGGCTACCAATAATTTGACCATATTTATTTTGATCAACAGGATCTCCCTTATTCTTTTTTAACTGACTACTAGCATCATAAGGAGTACTTACATCTACCACATCAAAATTATTAAATATTTTAAGAATTCGTTCAACATAATGTTCTTGAGTCAATATCAAACTACTGTCATCTCTTATAATTTTCATGCCTAAAATAACATTAGCTTCTCCCATGTCTTTCATCTCAAAACTAGAAGATAAGGAAAATTTGATTTTATGTGCCAAATCAAAGCTAGAACTAAAACTAAGCATGTCATCCATATAAAGGTAACTAATAACACATATTTATCTACTTCGATTGATAAAAACATCATTAATCAATATTTGATCAACTTTTTTATGCCAATGTTTAGGTACGTGCTTTAGACCATACAAAGATTTTAGCTTTACATACTTTATTTTCTTGGCCAGACACTATACAACCCTCGAATTGCTCCATGTAAATTTCCTCTTCCAAATCACCATTTAAAAATGCAGTTTTAACATCCATTTGGTGAATATAAAGTTTATAAATAGAAGCCAAGGCAAGTAAAACACGAATCGAGGAAGTTCTAGTTACAAGAGCATAAGTGTCAAAATAATCAATATTTTATTTTTGGGTAAAACCTTTTGCAACAAGTCTAGCTTTGTATTTATCAATGGAACCATCCGGATTGAGTTTCTTCTTAAAAATCTATTTACAACCAATGAGTTTAGCTCCCGGAGGCAAATCAACTAAAATTCAAGTTTTATTTTGTAAAATCGAATTTAATTCTACACCAATAGCTTCTTTCCAAAATGAGGCATCATACGAAGAAATAGCTTCAGAATATGTTAAAGGATCATTATCCACAATATAAGTATAAAAATCATTACCAAAAGATTTTTCTTTCCTTGGTCTTTTGCTTTTTCTTAAATCCTCACTTTTAAAATTATTTTGAACAATTGAAACATGTGAAATATTATCACTTGGGATAATAAGAGCATTAAAATTTTCTCAAATTTTAAAGGAAAAATATTTTCAAAAAATTTAGCATTTTTTTGTTTCAAAAATTGTATTGTTTTCAAGTATATCACAATTGACTACTAAAAATCTATATGTTGCACTGCTTTCAGCATACCCAATAAACATACAATCAGATGTTTTAGATCCTATTTTTCTTTTCTTAGGATCAGGTAACATAACTTTAGCAATGCACCCCCACACTTTCAAATATTTTAAATTAGGGAATACCCTTTCCACAACTCATAAGGAGTTTTACCCATTTTCTTATAGAAAATTTTATTTTGTAAATGATAAGCAGATAAAGTAGCTTCACCCCAAAGATTATCTTGGGCAACAGAACTAACAAGCATGCTATTTATCATTTCCTTTAAGGTCCTATTTTTCTTTCCATTACACCATTTGATTATGAAGAATATGACAGAGTTATCTCATGTTCTCACAATAATCATTCAACAAAATAAATTCACCACCTCTATCAGATCTAACCGTTTTGATTTTCTTATCCAATTATTTTTCTACTTCAGATTAATAAACTAAAAACTTATCAAAAGCTTCATCTTTATTTCTCAATAGATAAACTTTTGTACATATAGAAAAGCGTCTATAAAAGTCACATAATATTTTTTCCCTCCTCTAGTCATAGTTTGTTTCAAGTCTCATAAATAAGTATGAATTAAATTTAATAATTCAGATTCTCTAAATACTGAAGCACGTGATTTCTTAGTTTATTTAGCTTCTGCACAAACTTCACAGTTATCAATATTCGAAAAATTAATATTATAATAAGACATTCAGAATGCATTTTATTAATATAAGATAAACTAACATGTCCTAATCTAGTATGCCATAAATTAAAAGAATCGTCAAGTAAGCAGAAGGACTAGCATTTTCATTGATAACATTGAGTACAAACAAGCCATGACTAAAATAACCCTTGCCAACAAAATTATTATAATCAGATTCAAAAGAAACCTTCACCCCCCACTTTTCCTAATAATCCCATAGAGACAATTGGATCGGATACTAGGAACATACAACACGTCATTCAATGCCAAATGTTTGCCAAATGTGAGTTTGAGAAGAACCTTTCTTTTTCCAAGAACTTGAGTGGTTCTTGAGTTACTAAGATAGACAACTTGTTCTCCCTCCTCAACTTGGGTATAAGACATAAAGTTTTTTTTTTGTTAGCACATATGTGCCTAGTGGCACCAGAATCTAACACTCAATCTTTCACATTAGCCACAACGTTCACTTGGGAAACAATCGCAACGATTATATCATCCACTTTGGCTTCAATCAAATTTACTTTAGCCTTAATGGGATTATCATTCCCAACCCTTATTCGACATGAGCAACATAGTGGCCAGATTTACTACACATAAAGAAGTTGTTTTTATCCTTGAAGGTTTGATTGTTGGCTTTGTGCTTATAACCATTTCTTTCGTCATACGTGTTACTTGATTTTCGATGACGGTTGTTGTGCTCCACAAGGCTGATTCTAGTTGCAATTTCTTATCCTTCGTCAACAACAGCGTGCTTGCGATCAAAATTATCTCCACCAAAACTGCAATTTTCAAAACATCGAAAAAAAGATTTGGCATAGGTAATTGTTGATGGAACAACAACAGAAACAGTTGGTGCAGCAGGAGTAGTAATATCATCATCAATATTAGTAGCATTAATAACAACATAAAATATCCATAAGATTTTAGAAAAAATTAGATGATAATGTAGAATAAATGGTTTAGCTTGAAGCGTGTCAAGGACACTGTCCTTAATAATGTTTCACCCACAGCGAGATGAATAATATTAGGCTATCCCCTAGAATACAACAAGCTCTTCTAGTATAAATAGGAGCAAAAACAACAAAGATTTATAAGAATAAAACTTAGCACAAAAGAAAGAAGAAGAATTTATTTTATTATTTTCACACTACTCTCATTAACACAAACAAATAGCTTTGTATATAACCTAAAGAAGTTACATCTTCCATGAAAAAAACGTTGAAAATTTAATTACAAAAATTCAATGCCAAAACGGAATTTGAAACCAAAACGGATCTTAAGAATTCTAATCAAAGAATTCAATTCCAAAGAAAAAACTGTTATAATCATTACCTATTCAAGATTAAAGGAAATTATTATCACTTTTAATGTTTGCAAACGGGCAAGACCTCTAGACAATTTTAACGGTACAAAAAATATAATTGATTGCAATACCCATTCAATCTTAATAAATATTGAGATATTAAAAATATTAAACTACTCATTCTTTTTGAATTATTAAAAATATTATATTTTTAATACTTTTCGATAGTAAACAAATTCAAGTGCCTTTAAGCTTGATCTTGTATCTATGTTTGTTGCCACGAACAAGAACAATGATCTTGTTCTTGAGCTTGAGCTTGATTGCTTGAACTTGACCTTGATTTGTTCTTCGTTCTTGAGCTTGAACTTGATTTGTCATTCGTTCTTGAGCTTGAGTCTTTAAACTTGTAGAGAAATTTGCGGTATTTGATCCACGAGCTCTTTCTTGCTTCTTGTTATAACTTCTAGAGTCTTTTCTGGTTATGAAGATTTATAGTTGTGGAATAGAGGAGTCATGATAAGAACGAACTCTTTCCGACCAATCAAATTGAAGTATGACCTGGCAGTATTTGATTGGCTAGAACATGTCACTCCCACACGTGACGCGATTTCATTGGCTTTTTAGTGTGACTTTGCATGCCTTGTCATTTTGACACGTAGCATGATCATATTGGCTCTTTCGTTTGACTTGGCATGCCACATCATTTGACGCGTGGACCAACTGGCCTTCTAGGAAGATGTCATCTTGGGCTTAATGAAGCGGGCTCATCCCTTTAGCTCAGTTAAATGGGGCTAGCCCAATGGATTAAGACTTATTTATTTAATCCATATATATTGAACTTATATAAATAATTCAATTATTGTAGCCCGTAGTATTTATTTGGACTAATATATCTTGAATTTAAAATATAATCTAAATTATTTTACGAATTTAATTTCAATAAGATTTATATGCCTACAAATGTCCCCTACTTCAAAATTTGTCAAAATATCAATTTATCAACTTTAAAAGACGGGGGCTTAAAGTACTCACACTCAAACGCTTGAGCCAATGGCAAGTTGCTTGTCATACCAATGAAAATTATCAATTTTCATTATAGCCATCGATTTGTACTGCCTTAAAGTCGAAAAGAAGGAACCCTCGGGGCTAATTCTCGAGCTGTTCCTCGAGCCTTCTGGAGACGGACTATGGAGTGTCATAATAATTATAAAATCAGACTCTGCAATTTTAGCCGCATATATCACTAAAGACAATTCACTTTTATCTTTCCAATGCATTCCAATTCCCCGTGTAATACAAAAGACGTAATGCAAGCATAAACCATTACAGTTTCTAACAAGGAGCAAATTGAATTGCGTGAATCGTATCACCATCAATGTATTTATCCGATTTGTTCTGTGAAACTTACCTTTCATTTTCCAGTTAGTATTGTCAAAATGCTGGCACAACAAGTATTTCTTGTCTGAGTAAGAATCAAATTATAGAATCCCCAGTTCTGGATGAATACTAGTTGTGATAGCCGCCCTTTTGATCCCACATCGAGAAACAAACTTCTTAATATTCTCTTCTTCCATCTATATAAACCCGCATGCTCGTATTTGTTGAGTGCCGATTTGCATTATTTTACAAGCCATTGAGTCTAATTTTGTAGACTTGGAAGTATTATCGTGAAGGTATTTTTTTTCTTGTGCTTTTCTTACTTTGTTATCCTTTTTTGGTTTTTTGTAGGTCAAACAAGAAGGACATGTTCTTGTTTAATGAGATGATCCATGCATGAAGAAGACGATCTTGGGGTGTGAGGGGATGAATACTCGTTCTTTCCCTGACTGTCGAGAGATTGCTCTCAATATGGCTCGACTATCGAAAAGATTACCCTCAATCTGGCCCGACTATCAGAGAGATTACTTTCAATGTGCCCCGACTATTGGAGAGATTACTGTCAATGTGCCCGACTATCGGAGAGATTACTCTCAGAATGACCCGGCTATCGAAGAGATTACTCTCAAGGAGGCACGACTATCGGAGAGATTACTCTCAAAATGACTTAACTATCAAAAAGATTAGTCTCAAAGTGGCCTGACTACCAGAGATGATAGCTTAAGGTTCAACGGGACTCATGTCCACCTTAAGATATGAAAGCTATAGTCCTTTTTAAGGACAACCCCACAAAAGAGGCCAACTTAAGGTGCAAAAAGACTTATATCTCTACCTTAAGATTGGAAAATTATAGTTCCTTTCAAGGACAAACCCATGAAGAGGCCAACTAAGGTGCAAAGGAACTTATGTCCACCTTAAGATTGGAAATTGTAGTTCCTTTCAAGGACAAACTCATGAGGAGGTCAACTTAAGGTGCAAAGGGACACATATGTCCGCCTTAAGATTGAAAGGTTATAATTCCTTTTAAGGACAAACCCATGAAGAGCCCCATTTAAGGTGCAAAGGGACTTATATGTCGACCTTAAGATTGGAAAGTTATAAAGCTTCAACTCGAAGACTTCATGGACTTGATGCCGTCGACTTGAACACTTGGAAAACTTTGAAGATGTGGCGGACTTTGTAGACTTCAACTTGAAGACCAACGAATTTGAAGATTCGGCGAACTTTGATGTTTCAGTCTGAAAAATTTGAGGGCTTAATTACTTCCGGTTGAAGACCTATGAGTTTGAGGACCTCAACTTGAAGACTTCAACTTAGAGACCTACAGGGTTTGGATATCTCAACTTCAAGAGTGGCGAACGTGAAGACTTCAACTTGAAGACCGACGAACTTGAAGATTTCAACTTGGAGACTTCGAGGACCTAAATATTTCAGCTTCTCTTTTGCTTTACATGTACTGACTTTTATCTTAGTCGCATAATTTTCAGCTTTAAGCACTTGAAACAAAAGATTCATATACTGTCGCGGAAGAGTCCCAATAATGAACCATTTGAATTATCAAAAATTAAACTTTAATATCTAAACAACAACAACAACAACAACTACCCAGTATATTCCCACCAGGTGGGAGTCTGGGGAGGGTAATATGTAGACAAGTCTTACCCCTACCCGAAAGGGCAGGGAGGCTGTTTCCAATCGACCCTCGGCGCATAGGACAAAAGGAAAAATAGCTGTAAAACAAAATAAAAACAGAAAGCATTAGTGACTCCCGCAGAAAATAGTGAAAATAATTAACTAAAAATAAGAAACATACATACATACAATCGCAGACAATAAAATCGTGCAGTAACTAACATAACTAACAGCCACAGGAGGGCACACGCTAACACACAAATCGTCTATGAGAAAACCTACTGACGTGCGAAGGACTCTAGTAGCCCCTAACCTACAACCCTGATTTTGGACCTCCAGACGCTCCTATCAAGGGTCATGTCCTCGGAAACTTGCATTCTAATAATGTCCTGCCTAATCACCTCTGCCCAATACTTCTTAGGCCTCCCTCTACCTCGCCGACCGCCAACAATCTCCAGCCTCTCGTAGCTCCTTACCGGGGCATCCGGGCCCCTCCTCCGAACGTGTCCGAACCACCTCAGTCTCGCTTCTCGCATTGTCTCATCCACTGGGGCCACCCCTACCTTCTCTCTGATAACTTCGTACTTAATCCTATCTATTCTGGTGTGCCCGCACATCCACCTAAGCATCCTCATCTCCGCAACCTTCATTCTTTGAACATGGGAGTTTTTCACGGGCCAACACTCCGTCCCATACAGCATAGCAGGTCTAACCACGGCTCTATAGAATTTCCCCTTGAGTTTGTGTGGAACTTTCTTGTCACACAGGACCCCTGAGGCGAGCCTCCATTTTGCCCACCCGGCTCCTATACGATGGGTGACGTCCCCGTCAGTCTCTCCGTCCCCCTGAATCACAGACCCAAGATATCGGACACTGTCCCTCTTGGCAATGGCCTGGGAACCAATCATCACGTCCCTGCCTACCTCGCTCGGCTCCGCGCCAAACTTGCACTCCAGGTATTCCGTCTTGGATCTGCTTATTTTGAAACCTTTAGATTCGAGAGTCTGTCTCCATACCTCTAACCTCTCACTGACGCCAACCCTCGTCTCGTCAATCAATACAATATCATCAGCAAAAAGCATACACCAAGGCACATCCCCTTGGATATGTCGGGTTAGAGCATCTATCAGTAAGGCAAACAGGAGGGGGCTCAGAGCTGATCCTTGATGTAACCCCATGACCACAGGAAAATGGTCTGATTCACCACCCAACGTCCTAACCCTAGTCTTAGCACCATCGTACATGTCCTTGATTACTCTGATATAGGCTTCCGGCACGCTCTTCGCCTCCAAGCACCTCCATAGCACCTCCCTTGGTACCTTGTCATACGCCTTCTCCAAGTCAATGAGCAACATGTGGAGGTCCTTCTTCTTATCCCTGAATTGCTCCGCCAGCCGCCTGACTAGGTGGATAGCCTTTGTGGTAGAGCGGCACGGCATGAAACCGAACTGGTTCCCGGCTATAGAAGTCACCTCCGTCACTCGCGCCTCGATCACCCTCTCCCAAACCTTCATCGTGTGACTTATTAATTTGATACCCCTATAGTTGTTGCAGCACTGGATGTCCCCTTTGTTCTTGTACAAGGGCACCACTGTACTCCACCTCCACTCCTCCGGCATCCTCTTGGTCCTGAAGATAACATTGAACAACCTAGAGAGCCACTCCCCTCCAGATTTACCCATGTACTTCCAGAACTCCACCGGGATCTCGTCCGGCCCGGTCGCTCGACCCCTACTCATCCTACGCAAAGCCCCCATGACCTCTTCCACCCTAAAGCGCCTGCAGTACCCAAGGTCTCTATGCCGCTCTGAATGCCCCAACTCCCCTAACTCTATGATACGGTCCCCCTCCTTGTTAAGAAGGTCCCGAAAGTATGCCTGCCATCTCTGTTTGATTTGAGCTTCCCCCATCAGGACTCTACCATCCTCATCCTTGATACACCTTACTTGATCTAGATCGCGTGCCTTCCTTTCCCTTGCTTTAGCTAACCGGAATAACTTCTTATCCCCGCCTTTCTCCCCTAGTTCCTCATACATGCGGCCGAATGCCGCGTTTTTAGCTTCCGAGACTGCCATCTTCGCTTCTTTTCTCGCCTCCTTGTAGATCGCCCTGTTCGCCCTCCGTTCCTCCTCGATAGAACTCCCTGCCAAACTAGCGAACGCTGCCTTCTTCACCTCTACTTTTTCCTTGACTACATCGTTCCACCACCAATCGCCCTGGTGCCTGCCTGAATAGCCCTTGACTACCCCGAGCACGTCCCTTGCTACCTCCCTAACCAAGTTTGCCGTCGCTGACCACAAAGCCTCCGCTTCCCCAGAACTTCTCCAAGCTCCGCCCTCAACTAGCCTCCTTTCCATCTGCTGTGCTTTCTCCTTAGTCAAGGCACCCCATCTAATCCGCGATTTGCCCCGAATGCCCCTCTTCTTCCTCTTCACCCAGAGACCGACATCCATCACTAGGAGTCTATGAAGAGTTATGAGAGACTCTCCTAGGATAACCTTGCAGTCCTTGCACAAACATCTATCGCTCCTTCTGGTGAGGATGAAATCAATCTGAGTCCTCACCACCAAGCTCTTGAAGGTGAACAAATGCTCCTCCCTCTTTTAAAATATATCAAAAATTTACAATCAAACACCTTCAGAATCGCCCTAGATAATATTTTGAAACCAACTTTAGATTCCACCATATTGAAAATTTTAGATTTGTGCAGTCTTACCAAGAAAACCATATCTTGGCATAAAAATATCGAAATTGAAAATCGTTTGATTTCTTGAAAACTAGACTTCAAAATCTAGAATGTATCCAAAATTCTCAATCAAACAACTTCAGAATCGTCCCAGATAATATTTTGAAATCAACTTTATACTGCATCATGCTATCAATTTCATTTTTGCGCAGTCTCATCAAACAATTCATATCTTTGTGTAGGTATGTTGAAATTACAAACTGCTTTGATTTATTGAAAACTAGACTTCAAGATATAGAACATATCCAAAATTCTCAATCAAAATACTTCATAATCGTCCCAAATAATATTTTAAAATCAACTTTATGTTGTACCATGCTATCAATTCCAGATTTGTGCAGTCTTACCAAAAAATTCATATCTTGGTGTAGGAACATCGAAATTACAAACCATTTAATTTATTGAAACTAGACTTAAAGATATAGAACATATCCATAGTTCTTAGTCAAAAAACTTCATAATCATCGAAGATAATATTTTATAATCAACTTTATATTGCACCACGCTATCAATTCCAGATTTGCGCAGTCTCACCAAAAAAAATCATATCTTGGTATGGAAGCCTCGAGATCGGAAGATGCCTTACTTTCCATCAATAGAAATTTGAGAGCTATATTCTCACAAGTATCTTGAGTTCAAGTCTCATAAAATTTGAAATGTTCTGCCAAACAATCTTTTCCTTATACTTGTGTTTCCTTTTGACGCCTCTCTTCCCCTCCCCCCTTTTAGGTAGAGGGCGGACTTGGAGACCGACAAACTTGAAGGCTTGGAAAATTTGAAGACATAGAGAATTCTAGGACTTCAATACAAATACTTGACATCCTCCTAAAATTGGTCCAAGATATCAATTTACCATGGAGGTTTTCCCCTTTAAATCAAATGAGATCAAAGTTCAACGGGAGGATAACATTTCAGCTAGATCTTACACTCCTTCACACTTCATTCGAAAAATAATTGAGGCAATATGTATCTTCTGAACTTATTCGACTGAACTTAGAATGAAACTCTAAGCTGCCTATGTACCTTGGTGAAGAGGATCAAGTCATACTGTAGCTCAGACTGGTGTATTTTTTTAATGTCGTAACTTTTTCCTAGGCCGCCTCTTTCGGAGTTTTCAACCTAGCGGACTCTGTTTTTTGGTTAGGGTCGTACTCAAACGGGCAAAGAGTATAGAAACATGTAGTTTAAGCTCATGCATCAAGGATCATGAAGCTTCAATGATAGTACTTCTTTAAAAACTTGCCGTTTATAGGGCCGATTCTCATGCCATCTGCATCAACCAACTTGTAAACCCTACTTGAGTAAGCTTCTTGTACGACATATGGACCATCCCATTTTGAAGTGAACTTCTCTACTGGTTTATGAGAAGTAATTATGGGTCTTCGTACGACAAGGACTTGATCTCCTACTTGAAAGTATCTCGGGCGAACTCTTTTATTGAAGGTGTGAGATAATCGAGCTTGATAACATTCAAGACTCTGTTGAGCTTGATCTCCTACTTGAAAGTATCTCGGGCGAACTCTTTTATTGAAGGTGTGAGATAATCGAGCTTGATAACATTCAAGACTCTGTTGAGCTTCCAACCTCTTCTCGTCAAGAGCCTCCAACTATATTAATCAAAGTCAAGCATTTTATTCATCAGTTATCCCTTCTTGAATAGACAGTCGTAACGAAGGTAATTTACGCTCAAGTGGCAAGATGGTTTCGACTCCATTAATGAGTGAATAAGGAGTCATCTGCCTTGGCGTGCAGTGAGTCTTCCTATATGCCCATAGAGCTTCTTACATACGGTCATTCCAATCTCGTTTGGATTTGGAGATGACTTTCTTTAACAAGTTGCATAGAGTTTTGATGAATGGCTCAGCTAGACCATTGGCGACAACATTGTACATCGAAGAGTTACATTGCTTAAAGCCAAAGAGATCACAAATATTGTTCATCAACCTATTATTGAATGGCTTCCATTATCCATTATTATGTAACGAGGAATGACAAAGTGATAAATAATGTTTACTCGGATGAAACTTGCAACATTTTCCTTCTTTACTTCCTTAAGAGCAATAACTTCAGCCCATTTTGAGAAGTAGTCAGTTGTAGCCAAGATGTATAGGTGCCCACCAGAGGACTTTGGCAGTGGTCTAACAACATCCAATCCCCTAACGTCAAATAGCCAGGATGCAATAGTCGAGTGCAACACTTCAAGAGGTTGATGATTAAAATTCGCATGGAATTGACAAGTCGTGCATCTTCGAGCGTAGTCCAAGCAATCTTTTACCATTATTGGCAAATAAATTCCCTTCCTTTTTATATGGAAGTGGAGCTTTGGTCCAGACTGGTGTGACCCACGTATCCCAAGATGTGCCTCTTACAAAGCTAGGAGTGCTTCTTATTCCCCTAAGCATCGCGAGAGTAATCCTTCGAATGACCTTCTATATAAAGTATCTTTATAGTCAAGGAAGCGAGGGGCACGACGACGGATTTCAATCCTTCTCCGTGGACTTTCAAGAAGTATCCCATAGCACAAATAGTTGATAATGGGTTGTCTCCATTCTTCTTTCTTAACTTCAGAAACAACGACAAGATGCTTGAGTTTATTTTCTTCACCTTCAGCCTCATTTGGCAGCGGTACTACCCATTTTTGGCAGACAGTAACTTGCGCTTGATCATGCAGGATTAACGATGAAGCTAGGGCAGCTAAAGCATCCGCTTCTTATTTTCTTTCCTTGGCACATGCTAAATAGTCACATCACCGAGCCGCCCCATTAAATTTTTAAGTGTAATCATTATATGGGCGTATTTCAAACTTCTTGACCTCGTAACTACCTAAAAGCTTATTGATCATTAACTAAGAGTCACCAAAGACTTGAAGTTATAACCTTTTCATTTTGACAGCTATTTCTAGCCCACGTATCGGTGCTTGATACTCAACAATGTTGTTAGAGCATAGTTGCGACAATGTAAAATAGTAGGGAAAAACTTCACCTTGATAAGTGACAAATACTACACCAGCACCAGCACCAGCCCCCATGATGCGCAGCACCATCGAAATACATCTTCCATGGTGGCTGAACTTCAATGACTGTGGTGTCCTCATCAAGTATTTCATCAGTTAGCTCCCAGTCATCAAGTATAGGGTGATCTTCCAAGAAGTCCGCTAACGCTTGTACTTTTATAGCCTTTTGTGGGACGTACACAATTTCAATTTGTTGACACTGGAGGTACCACCTTGCTAGTCGATCACTACGGACAAGTTTTAACATCATGAACTTGATGGGATTCGCTCTAGAAACCAAACGAACGACATGTGGACCTGCTTGTCCTTTCTTACCTCTCGGAAAAGAATGAGCTTGAAAGTAGTGCTTCAACTTTTGGATTGAGAAGACTAGCACCAAAGATAACTTTTCAATTGGCAAATAATTTAGCTCATTTTGTATTATCATCATGCTCAAATAGTGAAGGTAGTTTTCTTTCCCTTCACTATTTTCTTGGGCCAACAACACTCCAACATACCTTTCTTGTGTTGAAATGTATAGTATTAGCGACTTTCTAAGTATATGGGCTGCCAAAAAGGGAGGCTTCATCAAGTATGATTTAATGCTCTTAAAAGGCATTGCTACATGCTTGGTCCCATTTGAAAGGGAGACCTTTCTTCATAAGTCAATTGAATGGTTGGCACCTCTTAGCTAGGTTTGAGATGAATCTCCCAAGGTATACTAGCTTTCCTTGCAGTCTTTTCAATTTATAAATATTGAGGGGCTCAAGCATTTTCACGATTTCATCTACTTTGGCTTGATCTATTTCAGTCCCTCGATGTAGGACAATAAAACCCAGGAGCGTTTCGGAAGTAACTCCAAATGCACATTTTAATGGATTCATCCTAAGTTGGTATCTTTGAAGCAACTCAAACACCATTCTCAATTCTTTCAAGTGGTCGCTTTCTTTCTTGATTTTACCACCAAGTCAACAATATAGCATTCTACATTCTTGGGAAGAAGTCCATCAAAGATATACCGCATAGATTTTTAGTAAGTAGAACCAACATTCTTCAAGCCAAAAGGCATTATCTTGAAGCAATAAATACCCTTGGGGGTACGAAATGCAGTATGCTCTTCAACTTTTGGCATCATGTGAATTTGGTTATAGCTTGATGAACCGTCCATAAATGAAATTTCCTCGTATCCAGTAGTAGCATCGATCATCAATTATGGGATAGGAAGCGGGAATTCATCTTACAGACACGCATTATTAAGATCCCTAAAGTCAACGCACCCTCGAATCTGGCCATTTTCCTTCCTTACATGGACAATACTTGAATACCATGTTGGGTACTTAACTTCATGAATAAAGCCAACTTTGATGATTTTGTTAACTTCGGTTTCAATCAAGGGAACCAAGCATGGACTAAAGCGCCTTGGAGCTTGTTTAACATGGCGAGCACCATTTTTGACTGTAAGGTGATGGACTGCTACTTTTGAGTCCAAGCTAGGCATATCTTAATAACTCCAAGCGAAGACATCCCTGAACTCGTTGAGTAACTCAATATAAGTGATCTCTTCATCAACTTCTACTAAAGCACTTAGTTAGGTAGGTCTTGGTTCTTCATCAATACCAAGGTTAACTTCTTTTAAGGCATCAACTATCGTCTTCACTCCTTTTTTTAAGTTTGGGTGGAGAATCCTTCGCATCTTCATCTTCTTGAGGGTTTCATCATGGAAGGATATGTGATAACATGGTGAAACATCCTCCAATTCCGCATTATCCTCCAATGAAGATGGAACGGCATTCTCGACTTGTACAATAACATGATACGAAGAACCCACACTTTCTTTATCTTTGTCATGTTCCTTAGTGTAGACTACAGTATATGGCTTTACGTTCAATAATTCTTTCAATGAAACCACAAGTTTTGTTCGTCACCTCATTCTAGAAGGAACCAAAATTTAGAAATCCTTAGAGATCTCCTAGATTTTGGTAAAGCCGGTGTTCTTATGCTTTGAAAATTTCTCCAAAACTTGTTCCACTTCTTTAATGGACCCAATCTTTCAAAGACGGAGGTCCTCCCAGGTGATTTTCTAAGCTGATTAATGACATAAGGCTTGTTAGAAGCGGTCGATTCATCTTCTACAGTGACATAATTGCTACTTGCTCTTTTTATTGAGATGTGTACTGGTAACGGTTGCTTGTATCCCAAACCTTCACATGGTTGCTTCATTGCAGCTTCTGATGAGAGCTTCCCTAACTTTGACGGTGCATAGGGATTGTATCCAGCTTTTGCAAATAGCTTGTAAATGTTAGGGTCAAAACCTTCATTTGTACGCTTTGTAGGGTGTGCCCCATTCTATAAATGATTATGGGTTGCAAACATTGCAAGTGCCTTCGAGGACAATTTACTGCCTCAATTCATTTTACCGGAAGAGTTAGCTCCTTTAGCGTGTTAGTTTGGAGATGGGATGATTCGCCCTTGTCTTTCTTCCATTTAGGGATATATTGGAGTGTATGACTCACTTTCTTGACATAAGACGCAATACCCCATCTATAAGATTTATTTCGCGTTGGGTTGTACCTCTTCTGTAACATCTTTACTCTACTAGTATTCACTTTGGTTCTTTTAGTTGTGGGCTCGTCATTTTTTCTTTTTATCACATCACCAGCTTTTAGCTCCTTCATAATGTGGTTCTTCAAGTAGAACTTTGCATCAGCGAAGTGTGACTCAGACTTGATGAATGGCCCATCATCAACAACTATCTTTTTCTCAACTTCACCCTCATAGTATTTCAAACATTGATGGTAGGTAGATGGAATCACTTTATTCTCATGTATCTAAGGCCTTCCAAGCAACACGTTGTATGAAGTCTTTGCATTGATAACATGTAGCCATGCACTTGATTGCATATAGTCAATGGTGATTTCCAGACTGATCGCACATGTGGCTCTTTTCCCCCCTTGGTTGAATCCTTGGATCATCACACGCCTTTTTGAAAGTTCGTTCATGGAAATACCACGTTTTTTCACAGTGCGAATTGGCAAATGTTCACGGAGGATCCTCCATCAACCAAAATTCGATTTACCCTTTCATCATGCATATAGCCAACCAGGTACAATGAGCGGTTATGAAGAGTGTCACCTAGCAGAAGATCGTCATATGTGAACGTGACTTTTTTCCCCCAAGCATTAACTTCTTGAGAAGTGGACTCGATGAGCTTTTCTGAGTATGTAGGTCATCACTCTTTTCTTCCCTTTTGTCAGCATGGCAACAAGAGGCATCAATGCCCTCATGGGAAATTTTTTTGCTGAACCAACTTGGTATGAACTCCTCCAAGGTTGGATGTCACGACTTTTGAGGATGGTGCACCTCCACTTTTTCTTTTATAAAATACTTAACTGGATTCCATCACCTTGGTATTTTTTCCATCATTTTCCCCATTGGTTGCTCTATTGATTCTTTTCGTGGGCTCCTTTTCTGGCTCATACGATGAGTCACCAATGTCCAACCTTCAACATCATCATGATGATCTACTTCAACTTTGTTATTCTCCAGTAATTCTTCTTCTTTGATTTGTTTTAAACTGCATAGCCCATCTAGACTGAATGAGCCAAAGATGACAAAGACTTTGTTTGCACTTGCCTTCTCATCTTCAAGCCCGATTTCTTTTCACGGGCCAAGTCCATAGCTTTGTCCTTGGAAACAAAGCACTTTTCTAGAGGTGGCTTACAAATCGGTGATATTTGTAGCAATTTGGGTTATTCATTTTCCCAGCTTCATTTGGTCACTTCATCTCTAGAAGATCAATGAGATTTAACACGAGGAGTTTATAAAAAATAGCAACACATCAGAATCCAAAAATGGGTACTCTTTCTCTTGCATTTCATTTAGAGTCAACTTTCCACTTGGCTTATCTTGAAAAAAGGATTTCATACTCTGCTTCTTGCTCGCCTTCGTTGTGAACTTCACAGGTGACGAGTTGACATTTATAGATTCTTTGCTTTTAGACTTGGGTATGAACTTGCCTGTCACGACCCAAACGGATGGGTTGGGACAGGTGCCTGAGTCCTACCTGCCATACACCCCTAAGCATGCGTCGAAGAAATGAACCTGAATAACATTTGATGAATTACAAAAATAAAATGTAATAAGGAAAACTTCCTTCAAAAAATATGTACGTGTACAGGTAGAATAAAGTGTGCAAACCTGCAAGGCTGGTATAAAAAGCTATACATCCAAAGCTAAAAGCCGACAAGGCCAAATATAACCCAACTAGACAAACTATCTACTTACCTCTAATAGAATCATAACTGTAAAAAGATGGGACTGAGCCACGTCATACCTATATATATACATACACATACACACAAATGTATCGTACCAAAATCAAAAGTCGCTCCGGATCAAGTGGAGCATGCTAACTCTCGTTGATCAAGGATCCTAAGAAGGGGGACCGTCAGCTTGCCTACCTACACCTATGGGCATGAAACGCAGGCCCCGTGAAATAGGGCGTCAATACGAAAAATGTACTGAGTATGTAAGGCATGAAAATAGTACGTAATAGACATACATGGAACATGGAATATAGAAACACGTCTTTAAATATGAATAACTTTGTAAATTCTTAAAAGTTAATAAAGTCATGCACATGCGTATACATATCGTGTCATGCATAGGTATGGGTGTACATAATATCATCCATGCACTGAGGGCATCCCATCATATCCTCTCGACCACTGTGGGCGCACCATCAATATATACCAGCTGATCAGGTGGTGGTGTGTATATAATGCCGTAACCTTTTCCCATATCCCATATACATATATTTACATATACACGTGTATATAATGCCATCTGTTCATGGGTCAATGCACATGTATAATGAGTGAAATGAATGAAAAATACGTAATAATCTTAATATTCCTTATGGATAAAGTTTTTAAACTTTGTATTATTCTGAGACCCATGAAAAGAAGATAATAATATTTTTCATAGGGAAACAAAAATATAGACACCCCTAGTATCTCTATGAATAGATTAATTTATGGAAACTATGTATTTGCTTATTTCTTCAGTATAATTCAGATCATGCCAAAAGAAAGGAGGGATGACCTTAACTTCATAACATTTATTTAGCACTAGTTATAAATGGTGTAGTACATTTAACATCAAGATGATCTCATCCTCGAGTCTATGTCGGTTAACTGGAAAAAAAATTAACGTACGAAAACACGATATGTAACATCTTTCCCCCTAGAAATATTCGTCCTCGAATGTTTAACTCTCTGGGATTTATATAACCTTGGTAGAGTCGCCTTTGTAACAAAAAAACTTCTTGTAGAAACCCAGTAATTTAACACCACATGGACTACAATCATTAATAATGACGATGGCCTCACACGACCAATAACAATAGCTAGCACAAGAATTCGTACACACACCTTGAGGTTATGACGTGACCCTTCTTTAGAGGAGGAAATAAGTAGGGATATCTAGACTTCATGTCTTCCTCGGCCTCCCAAGTCATTTCTTCCACATTGTTGTTCCTCCATAGTACTTTCACAGAGGTTACCTCTTTATTCGTAGCTTGCGTATTTGTTGGTCAAGAATGACAACCGGAATTTCCTAGTATGACAAGTCCTGTGTAATCTATACATCATTCGTGGGCATCACTCGGGTAGGATCGCCAATGCACTTCTATAACATGGATACGTGAAAAACTAGATGGCCAGGCTCGAATTTCGAGGGCAATTCTAACTCATAAGCTACTTGGCCCACTCTTCGAATGATCCGTGGTTAAGTTTGCCTTTCTTTTTGAACCTCATGACAGTATTTAGAAGTGATACCTCTTTGGAATACCCAGTCGTCTACCTGAAATTCCGAGTCTCATCGTCGATTATCCGCATAAGCCTTCTGACGGCTTTGAGCTGCAAATAGCCTTTCTTGTATAATCTCAATTCTCTCAATTCCATGTTGTACCAATTCTGGTCCTACTAGCATAGTTTCACCAACATCGAACCACCCTATAGGCAACCTACACTTCCATCCATAAAGAGCTTTGTATGTAGCCATCTGAATACTGGAATAGTAACTATTATTATATGCGAACTCAATAAGAGTCAGATGATCATCCCAGCTTCCTTTGAAATCTATATACACAAGCTCGTAACATATCCTCCAGTGTTTGAATAGTACGCTCAGCCTATCTGTCTGTCTAGGGATGAAATGTTGTACTAAGACTTACTTGAGTCCCCAATCCTTTTTTTAAGGACCTCCAGAAGTTAGTTGTAAAATGAGCTCCTCTATTCGAGATAACAGATATAGGGACACCATGTAGTCGTAATATCCCCTTGATATAAAGCCTCGCATAATCCTCTGAGGAATATGTAGTTCTAACGGGAAAAAAATGCGCTGACTTAATAAGCCTATCCACAATCACCCATATCAAATCGAACTTACGTTAGGTATGTGGTAAGCATACGATGAAGTCCATATTGATTGCCTTCCATTTCCAAGTCGGAATATCCATAGCTTGTAATAACCCACCTGGTTTTTTATGCTCAATTTTAATCTACTGATAGTTAGGACACTTAGCAACAAGCTCTGCTATATCTTTTTTCATTTTCTCCCACCAATACACTTCCCTGATATCATGATACATCTTTGTTGCTTCCCGATGGATAGAATAACGAGAATAATGAGTTTCTTCCATAACTTGCCGATGCAGCCCTACAACATTAGGCACACACAATTGTCTTCTATATCTGAGGACCCTATCTTGTGTAATTCCAAACAGTGTCTTCTTTTTCTGAAGGGTGGTATCCCTATATTGAACTAACACGGGATCCTCGTACTGGCATTCCTTTACTTCAGTTACTAATAAGGATGTTGTCACATTCTGAAGAGTAATTCCAATGTCACCTGAGTCCAGTATCCGAACTCCAAGACTAGCTAGTTGATGAACCTTATAGGCTATTCCCTTCTTTTCTGGCTGTAAATATGACAGGCTACCCGTAGATCTACGGCTGAGGGCGTCATACTACGTTCACCTTCCCCGGATGGTATAAAATATCAATGTCATAATCTTTAAGTAGCTCTAACCATCTCCTTTGATGAAGATTCAATTCCTTTTGCTTGAAGATATACCGGAGGCCCTTATGATCTGTATAGATATCAACATGAATGTCATACAAGTAGTTCCTCTTCATCCTTACTACATGAATCACCGTGGCTAACTCTAAATCATGGGTCAGGTAGTTCTTCTCGTGATTTCTTAGTTGAATAGAAGCATAATCCACAACCTTACCATGTTGCAGTAGCACAAAACCCAATCCAATGCCTAAAGTATCACAATAGATAATGAAACCATCGGTCTATTCTGGAAGTGTTAGAATCGGTATTGAAGTTAATCTGTCCTTTAAGGCCTGGAAAACTCCGTTCGCAAGCATTGGTCCATTGAAACCTAGTTCCCTTCTGATTTTACTTACATGGTTATCCTAATCTTGTACAATTCACGAAATTCCCCTCTTCGGAGGCCCAAACTTCATCTTTTATCCCTCGGAATTGCGCCTTTATCCCACTATTAGGGCAACATTTCATCTATTCTAAGTGTTACTAGTCTTAGACTCCTTTGAGTTCATTCAGGCTATACTGAGCCTTCTATAAATTAGAGAAATCATCATCTCTCTCATGAACTTATTCCCAAGGACTTATCCATTCTTGTTACCTTTTACTCATCTTTCTTATCCTTCTTCCTGTCTTCCTAGAACCTTGTTGCTCTACCTTACTTTAGCTTGTGACCTACACATATCTATTTGTACTTATTCGCAACCTTTCTTCAACCTGCTTGCACCATATATTTCCTTAAGTTATTCCAGAACATCAAGCAAGACATTACATACCACTTTGTTCAAAGATGCTTAGAAGAGAAGAAACTTTCATTACAAGTTTCTTGTAATAACCTGCCAAAAGAAGCTACGAACCTTCATCGTTGTTGTGGGTCTAGGCAATGTATTCACTGCCTCAATCTCTTCTTCATCCACTCGAATGTCTTTACCCCAACAAATATGCCCAAGGAAAGCTATAGACTTCAACCAAAATTCATATTTAGAAAATTTTGCATACAACTTCCCTTCTTGTAGAACTCTGAGCACAGTACGCAGATGATCTATATGCTCAGCCTCTGAATGAGAATATAAACCAATATATCGTCAACAAATACAATTTCGAACAGATCTAAAAAGGCCTGAATACACGGTTTATTAAATCCATGAATATTGTTGGGGCATTTGTCAGACCAAACGACATAACTCGAAACTCAAAGTGCCCATATCTAGTCCTGAATGCAGCCTTCAGAATATCTTCATCCTTAAACCTTACCTGGTGGCACCCAGACCTCAAGTATGTCTTTAAAAAAACATTTGGCACCTTGTAACTAATAAAATAGATCATTAATACTCGGGAGCGGGTACTTATTCTTGATCTTCCCCTTATTCACTTGTCTATAATCAATACACATTCGTAAGGAACCATATTTATTTCTCACAAACAGTATAGGTGCTCCCCATGGTGATGTACTAGGTCTGCTAAAGCGTTTCTGAAACAAGTCCCTTAGTTATTCCTTTAACTCTTTCAGCTCTGCAAGGGCCATTCTTTAGGGGGAATTAGATATTGGATGAGTATTGGTTAGTAGGTCGATGGCAAACTCAATTTCTCGCTCTGGAAGAATACTCGGAAGTTCATCGGGAAACTCATTAACCACTAGGATGGATTGAATGGTTGGTGACTCTACTTCCATATCCTGAACCCGAACTAAGTGATAAATACATCCCTTATTGATCATTTTCCTTGCCTTGAGATAAGAGATAAATTTACCTCTTGGTGATGTCGTATTACCTTCCTATTCTAAAACAAGATCTCCTGGGGACTAAAATTAAACCATCCTTGACATATACTTGATTTTAGCATAACAAAAGACCAACCAATCCATACCCATTATAATATCAAGTTCTACCTAACTGATCACCACGTACCTTATCCTTATTTATTATCAAATCTATCACGGGCCATTACAGCGACATCCATATATATAAGTAACAATATTAAGACTTAAATCATATAACTACTTTAGAAAAAGTTTTATATACATAGGGGTTAACTAAGCCATAGACATATCATACCCAAAACAATATATAGAATACTGTCCACAAAACCTCTAAGTAGGCATAACCATAATATATACAAGTTGGGACGGGGCTCCCCACATCCTCATAAAACAACCAAACACATTTAAAACCCTGACTTGGTAATATTCCAAGAAGAGGTAGAACTCACCAACCAAAAACTGACACTTGAAGGTTGTCTATAGTAGAGGGTCCTTGCCTTGTCCTATATAAGAACCTCGATTGCGCACACTTCGAAGCAGAATCTTCATGTCCTTATCAGTTACCTTCCTCCTCTTGGACCGACTACTATCTTCTCCCTCTGCGTATCCCATAACATATACCGATGAATCTTGATTGACGGACTCCTAAGACTATGGACTATCCAGAACCTCGGAGAGCTGGTGTCCTCAAATACCTTGACATTGTTTTGAGCCTGAGAGAATCCTGGTTGTGCCAATCCATGCACTACTCCCCTCATACCCTGATCAACGGGCTTTGAAACTAAGGTCCCTGGTGAGGTCAGAACTCCTCTCACCCCATCTGCTGCCAAAGTGGTCAAAACAACTCGAACGGATGACTCATATGGATCCCCGGATGGATCCTCCTCAATAGAACCCATGATCTCCGATGGCTTTGAATCCATAGTATAACTTATCTCTCTTCCTAACACCTTCGTAGGCTTCTAACCCATGCTAGTGTATATAGTCTTCGGAGGCATCGCTGAAAACGTAACCCATTGTTAGGAACATGAATGTTTATATTGCACAATCCAAGATAAGAAGACATGATAACATCCTATATATCATGTAGCCTCCTGTCTATAAGTGTGGTGTGCAAAACATCCATAAACAAGACTCTATTAGACATGGTGTGTAGACAATCCTAGTACAGAACTGCTCATATACTACTTTTGTCACGACCCAAACCGATGGGCCGTGACCGGTTCCTGAGTCCTACCTGTCAAACACCCCTGAGCATGCATCTAAGTAATGAACCTGAAAAACATCTGCTGAATTACAAAACTAATATGTAAGAAGGAAACCTGCCTTCAAGGTATATGTACGTTTGCATGCACAATACAGTGGGCGAGCCGGCAAGACTGTTATAGACAACTATACATCCAAAATTGAAGCCGACAAGGCCACATACAACCCAACTAGACATACTGTCGATAGACCTCTAATAGAATCATAACAAAGTCGAGAATGAGTTGCGTCATACCCATATATATATATATATATATATATATATATATATATATATATATATATATATATATATATATATATATATATATATATATATATATATATATATATATATATATATATATATATATATATATATATATATATATATATATATATATATATATATATATATATATATATATATATATATATATATATATGTATATATATACAAACATTTCGCATCAAAATTAAAAGCAACTCCGGATCAAGTGGAGCACGCTAACTCTCGCTGATCAGGGATCCTAAGAAGGGGGATTCTCAGCTTGCCTACCTGCACCTGCGGGCATGAAATGCAAGTCTCATGAAATAGGGCGTCAGTACGAAAAATGTACTGAGTATATAGGGCATGAAAATTAGTACATAGCAGACATAGATAGAACATGAAATATAGAAACACGTCTTTAAATATGAATAAGTTTGTAAATTATTAAATGTTTATAAAGTCATGCACATGTGTATAAACATCATGTCATGCACAGGTATAGGTGTACATAATATCATCAAGCCACTGAGGGCATCCCATCATATCGTGTCGGCCACTGTGGGCACATCATCAACATATACCAGTTGATCAAGTGGTTGTGCATATATGATACCATAACCTTTTCCCATATCCCGTATACATATATTTACATATAGACGTGTATATAACGCTATCAGGTCATGGGTCATGCACATGTATAAATGAGTAAAATGCATGAAAAATATGTAATAATCTCAATATTCCTTCCGGATAAACTTTTTCAGCTGTATATTATTTTGAGACCCATGAACAGAAGATAATAATATTTTTCATGGGAAATCAAGAATAATAGACACCCCTA
This sequence comes from Nicotiana benthamiana, assembly GCA_034376525.1. Lineage (NCBI taxonomy): Eukaryota > Viridiplantae > Streptophyta > Magnoliopsida > Solanales > Solanaceae > Nicotiana > Nicotiana benthamiana. Next base: position 10,140,188 of record CM067325.1, read on the forward strand.
CTATCTCTATGAATAGATTAATTTATGAAAATTGTGTGTTTGCTCGTTTCTTCAGTATAATCAGATCATGTCAAACGGAAGTAGGGATGACTTTAATATATCTGAAGTAGGAAAAACTCCTTATAATATTTTATTAAAAACTTTCGTAGATTAAACTTAGAACCCAAAAATCGGATTAAGCTCCTGCTCAAGCCACTGAGGAACGAAATCTTGCATTCTTGAAATTTATAATACGATTTGGCTTGGATTTCCTTGAAATTGAAAGAATTTCTTTGCTTCTGCCTCATTATTCTTGGCTTTAAGCCAAAGGTAGATTGATGTTTAGATTATTTTACAAAGGAGTGAAAACCAAATCTCATGGATTAATGACAGAAAAAGGGGCCAACATTTGGAATTTGAAATTCAAAAAGCAAAAGCAATGTTCTGCTCTTAAGATTTTAAATGCAAAGTCTTCAAAATTGGAATGAATTGGAAAGACTTTGATATCCAAAGTCTGGAAAAGAATGAAAGGGATTTGTATTCATTTGACACCTAATCAAGGAATGACTTAATTCATTTCTTGATAATGTGTCTAGTTATCACGCGGGTAGGGGTGAGATATTTAATTTCATTTATTCATTTATTAGTTAATTGATAATATTTTGTTATTCGGTAATTAATTAATTACTCGCATAATTTAAAAATTAGCATAAATTATATCAATTCCATTTATTTTTAAAATACTTCATATATACTTTACATATTATACTACCGTAGTCATATGGTACCTTGCATGGATTAGTTCATAATTATTGTGTATTATCGTTCGATCAATATTTTATTTCAAATTGGCCACTTTCAACGAAACTTATTTTTTTAATCCGTGTACTCCTTTATCCTTCATACTTATTTATCGCTTGTTATAAATAGCGTAAGTACGTTAACATCAAGGTGATCTCATCCCCGAGTCTACGTCGGTTAACTGAAAATAAAATTTTAACGTACGAAATGTGAGATATAACATTGCCCCACTTCTTGACTTTTTGCCTGTCATTCCCTTTGCAAGGTTCATATATAGGAAGTCTTTCATTTCCAGTTGAGGCCATGCTCAATTCCATGTCAGGGGCACGAGTTGCAAGTTCTTCAAATGTGCTAGGCTTGATACCTTGCAAAATGTAGCATAATCCTCAATGCATGCCTTGGATGCAAATTTCTATGCCTAAAGATTCACTAAGTCTATCTTTGTAGTTGAGGCTTGCATTCCTCCAAGAATTGATAAAGTCGATATATAACTGGTTCACCCTTTCGTTGACGAGTGTTTGTAAGTTCTATCACACTCGCATTACGTCTCGTGCTATAAAAGCGATTAAGAAATTCTTGCTCTAGTTGATCCCAACTATTACCAGATCCAGCCTCGAGGTTCGTGTAGCAATCAAAAGCATTTCCTTTTAATGAGCGGGCAAACTTCTTGACGAAGTAATCTTCGTAAGTCCCAGTATTGTTGCATGTCTCAACAAAGTGTGCCACATGTTGCTTTGGATTGCCTTTGCCATCAAAATATTGAAATTTCGGAGGTTGATATCCAACAGACATCTTCAACATATCGATCCTTGAAGTGTACGGCTTTGCATTAGTAAAAGAGGACTTGGAAGCGACTTCATACTTATTTTTTATAGTCCCTTCAATGAACTCCTTTAGTTGATTGATTAGAATTGTCCTTTCCAAAAAGACTGAAATTTCCTTAGTGGATTTAACTTGTCGTAGGGGAGAGTCACTCTCTAGAACTTCTGGGAGCTTGCCGGGTGCATGCTCCATCAAGATTCCTACCAAGTCTGTTAGCTTGTCAATTCTAGCCTCTTGATTTTGCATGCATTTGGTCAGGCCAGTGATTGCTTCCGTCAAGTTTGCCAACTGCTCCTCCACAGATGAAGTGTTTGTCTCCATGGATTGCATGATTCTCGTGGACGACAGAGAGTAACATGGGTTTTCACATAGATTGATCCTTGATTGGCTCACGCTATATGGTGTAAGTGGGGAGGATCCATTACTTAAAGCATCATTATCTTCCTTCACAGTAGAGTGCTTGGATCCAGAGAGGTCAAGCAGAGCACGAGTTTTCTTGATCTTTTTCACAACATTGCTTCCTCCTTCATGTGCGTTTGTGGAAGATCTTGATCCTTTTGAGGATGAATATCCAAAAACGGGTGTTGAGGCGGACGGCCTTTGGGGTGCTTATTTTCCTAAAGAGCTCGCGTTACTGCTCGTAACTGGTCCAAAGCTTCCAAAGGTAACATCGAGGATGCTTTCTACATCAACATAGAACCTGGAGTTAGCAACCTTAGTGGAAGTTGAACAGGAGTTGATTTTCTTTGAAGCCATTTCAATATTCTTGAACTTTGGTGATTGAAAAGTTCAGATGAGAGGTAGAGATTGTTCCACTGGGTGTGCTAGAATTTGTAGACAATAAATTGTTTCGAGAAAATAAAATCAAGCCGAAAAATATTGCAACAATCATAGTATTTTATTTCAAATATTTGAATGTTACAATCTTTATGATTCCTCTGATTCTTCTTTTCAATAGTAAAAAATTCAAGGGCCTTTGAGCTTGATCTTGAATCTATGTTTGTTGCCATGAACGACGATCTTGTTCTTGAGCTTGAGCTTGATTGCTTGAACTTGACCGTGATTTGTTCTTCATTCTTGAGCTTAAACTTAATTTGTCATTCGTTCTTGAGCTTGAATTTGATTACTCGAAACTTGAAACTTATAGAGAAATTTGTGGTGTTTGATCCACGAGCTCTCTCTTGCTTCTTGTTATAACTTCTGGTATCTTCTCTGGTTATGAAGACCCCTATTTACTGTTGTGAAAGGGGGGAGTCATGATAAGAAAATCTCTTTCAGACCAATCAAATAAGTGTGACATGGTCGCATTTGATTGGTCAGAACATGTCATTTGCACAGGCGGCGCGATTTCATTGGTCTTTTAGTGTGACTTGGCATGCCTTGTCATTTTGACATGTAGCATGATCCTATTGGCTCTTCCGTTTGACTTGGCGCGCCACATCATTTGACATGGGGTACCAAAATGGGCCTCTAGGAAGATGTTATCTTGGGCTTAATAAAGTGGGCTCATCACTTTAGTTAGCCCAGTTAAATGGGCTAGCCCAATGAATCAAAACTTATTTATTTAATTCATATATATTAAATTTATATAATTAATTCAATTATTGTAGCCCATAATATTTATTTGGACTAATATATCTTAAATTTAAAACATAATTTAAATTACTTTACGGATTTAATTCCAATAAAATCTATATGCCTACACCAATTACAGCTACAGCCATGTTTAGGAAAGGATTTACATTAATTTTGTACAATTTGAATAGAAGAAAATAACGCAGTAAAAATTTCTCATGTGTAAACATAATTTATTGAAAGATTTCACATAAATGGTATGTGGTAGATCTTAACACATCCTTTTTTATGGGAAAATGACGACCACCTAGTTGAAGACCCTTAAGTTAGTGCTCTCCACTTCAATTCTATAAGAAGAAAGCAGGTAATAATCAAGGAAAGAGTCTTTTGCTGCATAATTCCAATTCAAATCAAAAAAACATAGTCGGCAGATTCTGTTACCACCTAACTCAAAAGGATAATTGAAATAAAACAGGCAGGTAAGACTTTATTTTTTATTTTCCTTTTCCTCCTACATCTGATAGTTAGGATGCATGTAATTATAAAGGCACCTCTTTTGTAATCATATGCTTAATTGACCATATTTTTGGGGTCCTAATCCTAAATCCTATTTAACTAGGGCAGGTGACACACGTTTATAGTATAGATTAGTTCTTTGACGTTGATGATTTAGACTATAGATTACGTTTTATTTCTATCTGTTTCCTTTTTTCATCCTAAAACTGATTATTGCTTGGTTTTCTAGTAACACCTTGAACTTATTATAGGGTTGTAGGTAATGCAACATAAATATTAGTATGTGTTATTAGCTACTTACTACTATGTACATGTTCTAGCTAATAATTTTGGCTATTATTAGGGGAAGGAAGTTGATAAATATCAGCCAAATTAGTTGTCAGTTTTACACTAATGGTAAGGCATTTATAGTTAATTTACTTATTATAATTGTAGTGGCTGTTGACTCTTTAAATTTTCCAAGTGATTTTATAACAACTTTAGTTGTAAAGTTCCTTTCGAAGCTGAAAATCGTGGCACGAAATTGATACCCAATGAAACACAAACGTCACCTAAATATTATTTTTGAATAAACAAAAAAAATTATTGCCTTACCTGTAACCAACAGTGTCCTTTTCCAATTCATGCAAAAAATATATATAATCATTCTTCACTAAGCAAGCTAGTTCAAGTAGACATGAGAATTGGTGTATAAATAAGACTCCACTTTAGCAGCTTTTCTTTAATTAGTGTTTTTGTTGACTCTTTGAGCCAAATTAAGTAGAGACAGTAGCTGCATTTTCTCACTAAGAGAAGAAAAAAATGTATAATCCTATAGTAGCAAAGAGCTTTAGCTACTATGAACGTAAAACATTTGGATGTGGCGCTTTTGTTGTAATCTTGATTATTGTGTTTAGCAGTTGCATGGTTTTCAAGCCTCATTTGCCCCCTCTATCACTTAGTAAGTGTTCTACATTTTAGCCATCATTTCCAGTACTAATATTCTAATTTAACCTCTGTTAATAGCTTCATTAAACTGATTTTACACTCTTTTTTCTAGATGGTGATGCCATGAATTTACAATTATCAATAAATGCTGCTGAAGATATACTTGTGATCAAGGACACCACCCTTCTCAAGAAATTAGGTTAGTCGACATACTATAGAATTCTTGAGGATGAATGTACTATTGTGAAGATTTGAATTTAGAATTTATATTTGACGGGTTTAATTTTAATTTTTTACCTCTAACCCACTATATTTTTAAATTATTGTAGGAGTATTATTTTTGAAATTTTAATGATTTTCTCATATATATTTGTACTCCGTATCACATACAAGACCATCCTGAATGAGATTTGAACCGCCAATTTCATTTGTAGAGATGCGCCCAATATAATTATTGCACCATAAAAGTCTTTGACCGTGTGTGTGTGTGTATTTAAGTATTTTAAGTAAATATAATATTGCTATATATAGTTTATGGAGAGAAGCATGGGTTCACGTGAATCCACGCCCCTTAACCTAGATATGCCACATTGAATTCGGGGGTTGTCTGTTATCTCCTTATTTATGTTGAGTTAGATCCAAGATTTATTTCTTAACACGAAACTCATGAAATTTGAAATCGTATATTCTTATACTGACATTTAGATGAAACTACTTTGCAGAAACTGAGAAAAAGGATGCTAAGCCAATGTGTAATGTATTAGAACCATTGTCTGATTACTGTGAGACCAAAGGTGACATAAGAGTCCAAGGGAAATCCTCAACAATTTTCGTTGTGTCACATGATTTCAACATCTCTACTGAGAACAATTCATGGACTATACAACCTTATCCAAGAAAAGGAAATGCAGGAGCAATGACAAAAGTTAAATCTTGGACAATAAAATTAGTAGACAACGGCGAAAATATCCCAAAATGCAGTATATATCATGGCTATCCAGCAGTTTTATTTTCACTTGGAGGATATTCAGGGAATCATTTTCATGATTTCTCAGATTTACTCATCCCAATATTTTCAACTTCGCGACATTTTAATTCAGAAGTGCACTTTCTTGCCACGGATTACAAATCTTGGTGGATAGGTAAGTACAGAACATTGCTCAATATGTTGTCTAAGCACAAAATTCTTGATATTGACAATGAAAACGAGGTACATTGTTTTCCTAGTATGGTAACTGGCCTTAAATCTCACAAGGAATTCAGCATTGATTCCTCAAAATTCCCAAATGGGGTGTCAATGCGCGATTTCCGACAGTTCTTAAGGAGTTCGTTTTCTCTCAAGAGAGCTGAGGCAATTAAATTGAACAAAGATGTTGGTAAAAGGCCAAGGTTGATGATTATGTCAAGGAAAAAATCACGAGTTTTATTAAACGAGGATGAAGTTAGAAAAATGGCTGAAGATTTAGAGTACGAGGTTGTCCTGGCAGAGGCTAACCTTAGTACAAATTTGTCAAGATTCGCGCAAACTGTTAATTCTTGTGATGTTATTTTGGGAGTACATGGCGCGGGATTAACTAACATGGTTTTTCTCCCAGATAATGCAGTTTTAATTCAGTTAGTTCCTTTAGGAGCAATGGATAATTTGGCTAAACGTGATTTTGGAGATCCTGCACAAGAAATGAACATAAGATATTTGGATTATAAGATTGGTGTAAATGAGAGTTCTTTGGTTGAACAATATCCACTTGGTCATATTATTTTCAAGAATCCATCATCATTTTATAGGAAAGGATGGGATACATTTAGATCAATTTACTTGGATAAACAGAATGTAAAAGTTGATATCAATAGGTTTAAGTCCACTTTGGTAGAAGCTCAAAAGCTTCTAGCCACTTCTTGATTTTGCACTCTCGTGTACATGTTTCAATTTTTCTCCATTGCGTAATAGCATTTTCCTATGTTAGTACGAAAGATTATATTACAGTCAGACTTCTGTATAATAACCATCATTTGTAATAATACTTCATTAAAAAGTCAAATTGTCGTTGGAACTAACGCTATCTCTACTTTAATTTTTTGACATAGAAAAAAGTAGAAAAATCAATTGACACCAACTGGAATTCAAGTTCATGACTCTGTGCTTTGAATTATAAAAATTCATCCATTCCTAAACATATCCACATTCCACAATTTTTTTCCACCATTTATTCAACTGAAACAAAGTACTCGATCTGGCTAACAACCAACATTTGCACAACAACACGCTTCTACCAGTGGTTCATATGAATGATATTGGTATTCTGGTGAAAAATCATATAAATGCATTTGCAGATATCATTAATTTTTAATATTTGAAAAAAATACTATTATATTCCAAGTTACAATCTATTGAGAGAAACATGTATGTGATACGATAAGGTAATTTTTGACCAAATTGATGACATTTACCTTTACTTTCAAATATACCCTCTATTTTCAAATATTATTTACTTGTACCCTTCGTTATACTAATGAGCTATTCATATCCTTACCGTCATACTTTGTAGCAATATTGCCCTTAATTTGGACAGAGTACCACGTAGCAGCTCCCGAATAAAACTTCCCATTTTTTTACCCGATCCGCTACCCACTTAAACACCTAATGCAACCCAATTAAAACTCAACCCACCTTAAAATCTGCAAACAAAAACATGAAATACACTGCAAAACTTAATATTCTCCCCTCGTTAAAACAGATTTTCAAATCCAAAAACTAGGTTCCTTATATTTCAATTTTTGGGTTCTTTCCGTTCGTTTATGTGATTCTTAAAGTCTATGTTATCATATATTTTTATTTTTTCTTGGCAAGATTATATTTTAATCTGCAAAGAAGTTGATAATGTCAGAAAGTATCTGCTTGTTCAAAAGAAGGTATCATTGCAGTGAAATTGCTCACTTATTCACTTCAAAAACTTCTTTTCACCCCGAAAGGAGATTTTATAAGTGTCCTAAGCCTGAAGTAAGTACTATGATTAAGTGTGTTGTTTCTTTTATATGAAAAGATTTTTTATTTCCCTCGTGGATTTAATAGTTGATAATTCTAAATTCTAATTATTTTTTTTGGGCAAGCCAATTCTTGTGAATATTAGGAGTGGCATGACGAAGTATTTCTCGAAGAGCATTAGTGGTAATAAGTAATCTAAAGGCTCAATTGGATGCAACTACGGTCAAAATCAATACTTTGAGTACGTCGTTGGATGCGGTCAAAATTGAAAAAGATAAGTTAAAGAATAAGGTGAAGACTATGGAGGCTATAAAGAATTCTCAAGTGTACAAATCAAAGGAATTAGAAGAGAAATTTATGAAGTTGAAGATGTTTATTATGATTTTTTGTGCAATGTTTGTTGGATTTATTGCCGCATTATTGTTGAAATAATGTAGTTTGTTAGGTTGTATGAATTCTTAAGTCTTTGTAATATTTGTTTGAAGGCTATATTTTGAGTTATCAAGTTAGGTTGTATGAAATCGGTGTTTTGAAGCTATTTTGACTCTCATGTCTTTAAATTTGAGGCTATTTTAATCTGTGTTTTGCACCAGTTTAATCTATGTTTGAAGGTTGTGTTTGGGGCTATTTTAACCGAGTATTTTAAATAGAGTATTTAGTAGAAGACATCAAAAATAGAGTAATTAAATCGCTTATATGTATTCTGCAGTAAATAAGCATAACAAAGAGTACTACTGTCCAGAAGCAATTATATATGTTATAGATTATATGTGTTCTGCAGTGTTTTAACAACATAAGCAGTTCACAGTCCAGAAACTTAACACATAACAAGTTACATAGTATTGATAGACCAAATTAACCAAAGTAATAAATACATTCTAAAAGCTGCTAGTCTAGAACCTAATCAGTAATTAGCTAAAAGAAAACTGTCATATGCAGTAATTACAAAAGAGTATTGCATAAGCAGTAAATATATTATCAAATTAACCAACCAAAATACAAACTAGTGCATATTAACCAAAAGAGTATTGTTATAAGCAGTAGTTACATAATAAAACAGTCTTAAACAGTAATAAATAACTGAAAATATCCATTTTTTGGCTTCAATTTTCCAACCCTTTTTTTGACATTCAACTTTCAATTGATTTGTAGTCATAGCAGCTTTGTCCTTCTACATTGTCTGGTGTATATGGAAGATTTATTGGAATACTAGCTCATGTATGGTCACCTCTGAAGCTAATTTGCCTGGTCCTAGTGTGTATACGTTTTTATTGCCTCTTTTGGAGTCTAGTAAGTATTTCTGAGATAACCACGGGCCTTAACCTCATACTCAGAGCATTGGTTCTCAAATTCTGAAAATGAACCCCTACTGTTTTGCAATCCTGGAGTAAGCATGAATACACAAGTGTTGCTTTGACTATCTTATGAGTTTTGGGTGGATGATAGATCAATGTCTTATTCGATTGGACTCATGCCCTACAAGTGCACCTTTTTATTCTCAAATTCACAATATGCTTATCAGACCCTTCTGATACCTCAAATCCATTATTCCCATTGGAGTCAACTCTACAAACTTAGACTATCTTTATATATTCATTGTATAGCTTCATTGTTTTAGGATTGAATTTACCACTCCATTTAGTCACAGAATCTTCATGTTCTTTCAATTGATTCATCACGTTGATCCTTATACCCTCGAGCATCCCAATGATAGGCTTGTACCTTTCTTCAAGTATCCAAGTATTAAATGATTCATCTAGATTATTAAACTCTTTAATTTTTGCACATTGTATCAAAGTAGGCTCTGCACCAACACTATGGAGGATATATCAACAAATCCTTTCAGCAGGTTCATCAAGTTGTCCCATATGGTTCAATTGATCCTGAAATTCCTCATCATAATTACTCCACGCACCCTACCATAGTAGCTTTTTCAGCTCCCCACCACCTTTACTCCATCTTTTGCACCAGCTTCATTCTATATATCTTACATAAAACTTATGGTGTGCTTCAGGGAGTATAGTGTTGATTGCATCAATTAATCCTTACATATGAAATCCAAACAATTAATATTTACAGCAGAAACAAAAACTAATTTAAAAAAATAACAACAAAAACAGAAACATAAATAGAAACCATTTTACATATGAAACAAAAACAGAAACTTATTACAGTAGAAATAAGTTTAGAGCAGAACTACAAAACAGAAACAGCCTAAATGTTTACAGCAAAACTATGAAGCAGAAACATCAGAAATGTTTATATTATGAAACAAAATAAATTACCTTTTGCATATCTGACATGAATGTTATGCCTTCACCCATCTGGAATTCCAATGAATGTTGCAATAGCCCTAAGAACTAATTCCAAGTTCTTTTTATCTCTTTATCTACAATTGCCCAAGATAAAGGATAAAAATAGTTCATATTATCTTGACCAACAGCTACCAGTAATTATCCCTTGGCTTTCCCCTTAAAAAATGTACCATCTAATCCAATGAAGGGTCTCAAACCTTCCTTAAATCTCATATTCATTGCCTTGGCGCAAATATATATTCTAAGAAATTTTCTTTTACCTTCGGCAAGTGCCTCTTTAGACAGATTGATTACAACATCACTTTTCAGATTTGAGTCTCTAAGTTCATTGGCATAAGCCTCTAATTTCTTGTAATCATCTGTAAAGCTCCCTTCTAAAGAACATTCTTTTAGCACTCTTGCACTTTCATTTATAGGCATTCAACTCAAAAGCTTCTTTTAAATCAGTCCTCATTTCCTTTACCTTAAACTTTGGATTATCTTGTAATTTTTTCTTGAAATAATGAGCTATAGTAGTGTAATAAATCCTAGGGTTGTCATATCATGGACCACACACATGTTCAGGATTTAGAGTTTTGATTTTCACTCCAGTAGAACCTTTTTTCCTAGAAGTATGATATACAAATGGACACCCTGGGATACATTCATATCTCAACCTATGCTTATCACTTTTAACAACCTCTAACTCTACCTTATTAGCTAAACAATAAAGTTTAATGCACTTTTTTGCTTCTGGTATATCCTTGAACGACATACCCTTAAATAATTCTTTGTAATCTTCTAGACCCACAGTAATCTTTCTTTTCTTTTGAGTAGCAATTGACTCCAACTCTTCAGAGTCATATTCTTGATAATCATAACCAACTTCACAATCATTCTCACTCTCATTCTCACTACAATCAGTACCAACCTCATTAACTACAGAAAAAAATGATTCGGTATGTTGACAATATTGGGAACTTCTACAGAAGGCTCACATTCATCTATTGCATATATGTTAATGATACGATACTCTTTAGAAATAAGGGACAATAACTTCCTAATCTTATCACCCTCCTCTATTTCATAGTATTTTCCAGAAGGAGCATTTATAATAAGTTGTTGAATACCTACAAATCCTAACTCTGTAGTATACTCATTTATTATGTCAATAAAAGATAAAAGATCGGAATCATACCCTCGGCCAAGTGTGAACCAATTTCTAAGAGTATACTCTTATCCAATCACCACCATAATTGAAGAGTAGGTCAACTCTAACCATTTTATACCCTGCAAACATTTGACGGGATCACTTATTAAAATAATTTTCAAGTTGTAGCAAAGAATAAAAAAATACAACTACTCTGTCCTACTTAAAAGGGATAACATAATTTAAAACATGAAAAGGGACCACATTGTCTTACTTAAAAAAATCAGAGTATACATGAGGAATAAAATAATTAAAAACATTGTTAAATAATTAAAAACAGAAAAGGTATAGAACTGTTATAGATGAAAAACAAAAAACGACACATGAAGAATAAAATACATGATGCCCTATTAAACTAAACAACACATCTCTGAAATTCAACATCCCCAAATTTCTGAACCCTAAAATTATATGAAACCCAAAAAAATTCAAAAGGACCACCACTTAGAAGTACACATGTAAACAAAATACACCCTATACATATATATATATATATATATATATATATATATATATATATATATATATATATATATATATATATATATATATATATATATGTATATATATATATATATATATATACATATACACATATACATATATATATATACACATATACATATATATATATATATATATATATATATATATATATACATATACACATATACATATATATATATATACATATACACATATACATATATATATATATATACATATATACATATACATATATATATATATATGTATGTATGTATATGTATATATATATGTATGTGTATATATATGTATGTATATATGTATGTATATATATATGTATGTGTATATATATGTATGTATGTATGTATATAATGTCGATTTGAACCAACACCTAAAACCCTAGACCAAAACAAATTTTGAAATTCATAGATGACTTAGTTGTAAACCCTAAAAGAAAGCTTAAATAATTCTAGAAATATATTTACCTTCTAAATAAACTTAAACAAAACTTTAATCAAAAAAAATTTCTACCTTGGTTGTACTGTAGAACTATGAAGCAGATGACATTAAGGAACCCTAGTTTTTGGATTTGGGAATCTGTTTTAACTAGGGGAGAAGGGTAAGTTTTGCAGTGTATAGCGTATGTTTCTTCCGTAGATTTTAAGGTGGGTTGGGTGTTAATTGAGTCGGGTTGGGTGTTAATTGAGTCGGGTTAGGTGTATAAGTGGGTAGCAAATCAGGTATAAAATAAAATAGGAAATTTTACTCAAGAGCTACCACGTGGCACTCCGTCTAAATTAAGGATAATATTGCTACAAAGTATGACCTTAGAGGTATGAATAATCCAATAGTATAATAAAGGATACAAGTAAATAATATTTAAAAGTAAAGGGGTATATTTAGCCATTTTCCGTACAATCTATTGAGAGAAAGATGTATGTGATATGATAAGGCAATTCCAATTTTAATTTTTTGACCAAATTGATGACATTTACCTTTTATTTCTAAAGAATAGGCAAAACATCTAATTGGCAAACTTGGTTGGGGGGCGGGAATTCCGGTTAAAAGGAAATTAGATACAGAATCAATATAAATATAACTACTGCCTCAGGAAGGTTATGTGGAGATAACAGTGCACTGTGGCTCGAGCCTGGACCGGGCCCGCGGTCCTAGCGAGCCTAACGGGCCTAGTGGGCCGGTCCTACTGGTCCTGGGCCTGGCGTTACATGTAGATCCTTGACGGGCCGGTCCGAGACCATTAGCCCGTGAGCTCGGGATCACTAGGCCTAGGACCGACAGTCGGGCATGGGCCGGTCCTGGCGGGCCTAAACGGGCCCAACGGCTATTTTCAAAAATAAAATAAAATTTTGTTTTAAAAATCAGCAACAGCCATATTTAAAATATAGCCATTTGGGATGAAAATATGGCCGTTTAAATGTTTACAAAATGGCCATTTGGCCCCCAAACTTTATATAATTACACTTTTTCCCATTTCTCAACTATAAATACCCCCTCATTCTTTCATTTTTATTCACCAATTCATCAATATTTCTCAATCTCTCTCAATCTTTCTACTACAATTGCTTAATTTATTGTTGAAACTTCGTGAAAAATTATGAAGTTGTTGAATTGAAGTTTTTAAGTGTTCAACGATTTTCAATTTTCTAGAAATTGTTCGGCAATCCGGTAAACTCGTTTCAACTTTTACGTTTTAATAATATATTTTTGTGTGGTTTAGTTTGCATAATTATAATTAATATGGCATTTTCTTTGAAAAAAATATTTGGTACAGGAAAAGGTAAAACCGGTGAAAGTAGTGGCCATATTACTACCCTTCCACCGGCTCCCCGACCTACAAAAAATAAGCAAGTTGAAAGTAGTCGCCAACTTAGACGTCCTCCTCCTCCTCCCGTAATGCTTGATAGTGATCACCCTTGTTTTTAATTTACCGATAGTGAATTTCTACATGATGTTGCAGTAGGTGATAGATTAGATGATGAAATTATGAATGCTCTTTATCCTAATGAACCTATCTTAGAGGAAAATGATGATGATGATGATGATGATGATGATGATGATGATGATGATGATGATGATGATGATGATGATGATGATGATGATGACGACGATGATGATGATGAAACCCAAGCACCAGATTTAGGTGATACACCTACTAGTCCTGTTCATAACTCAAGTAATGCACCGGCCGACCCACCTGTAGAAACTCCAACTTTTAATAGACAACCTGCTAAACATCAAGAAATATCATTAGTTTGGAGTTTTTTTACTCAAGTAAGAGAAGTAAATAAGGCTTAGTGTAAAACTTGTGGGAAATTACTGGTTCATAAATTTACTGGAGACCGTAGCGGCACGGGTAGTTTGACTAGGCACATAAAACACACCCTAGAGATAAGGCTAGATTTTTTCAAATGCAATCGCAGCAAGAGGGGACAAGTGTAGATTATGTGGTTAACCCTAGTACAGGTTCAAATCTAGTTCAACCAGGAATTAACATTGTCACTGCAGGTATTTTATATTACGATCCAAATAGAGATCGTGAAGAATTAGCAAAGATAATTACTGTTATGTGCTTACCTTATACTTTTGCTTCTAATCTTAATTGGGTTCATTATATTAGAAGAGTTTTTAATCCTACTTATAAAGGTTGGCCTCGCGCCACAGTTAAGGCCAATATTTATAAATTCAAACATGAATATGAATAATATTTGCGCTATTTATTTACTCATATACCTAATCGGATTTCTATTACTACTGATATTGGTAGAAGTGGTAATGATTGTGATTATCTAACTGTTACAAGCCATTGGATAGATGAGGACTGGACAATGCAAAAACGTATAATTGTGTATAGAATAATTAATTCACATCACACAGGTAAGTTTATAGCTAACACTGTTTCAGATATTTGTAGATATTTTTGCTTTCGCGATAAAATAATGGCAATTTCTATGGATAATGCTTCTAGTAATACTAGTGCTATAGGCATGCTTACAAAAACACTAAATCCTGCATTTACTAATATTTTCCATGTCAGATGTATTTGTCATATTTATCATTTAATTATCGGTGATGGTATGCAAATTTTAAACATAAAAATTGAAAAGGTTCGAATGGCTCTTAATTGGCTTTTTTATTCAAACCATAGAACTAGACTTAGAGAGTATTTTAAAAAATGTGATGAATATGGCCTTAGAGAAAGAAAGGTTCCTAAACCTTGCCCGACTAGATGGAATTGTATGTACGAAAGTTTAGTAGTTGCATATGAATATAGAAACCCAATTAATGCAACGTTTAATTCTGGGGTAGGTGGTGAGGATGATTAGGGGTGTTCATCGGGCGGATTGGGCGGCTTTAACTCTTAACGGTTTGGCTTAACGGTTATCGGCTTTTAAATGTATTAATCCGTTAGCCACCCGATAAGATATCGGGCGGATTGGTATCGGGTTAGCTCTTATAGGGTGGTTAATGGGCGGTTTATCGGCCTAACATACATATTCACTAAATATCTCTTATTCTCCTCGTCTTACAAATAATGAATTGTTATAAAAATAATATTTTAGAGGCAATATGATGCATTCAATTTTCTTTGCGAGAGCCACCGGAATCATCTCCAAGAGCCTTTGCCGTTAGTTTGAATATATTTAGTGAGAATTTCATCTTCTTCTGCAGTCCATCTGCCTCTTTTTAGACCCACTTTCTCACAACAAGGTGCTCTTCCCATTGGTAGTATGACAGGAGAAGAACACACTCTTGTTATTGGCAAGTGGAAACAAGACAATTAGCCCCAAAAATCATTACTTTTGCAATTATTCTAGTATTGTGTGGATTTTTACGTTCCAAAGGTTGACTTATTAGAGCTTTCATGCATGTCACTCTTCGCCAAATCCTTGTGGACGCCAATGCTGGACTAGTTTAAGCTTTGGTCATAAAATCTTAAATTTATTTTGAAAATTTTAATTTGGATGAAGTTTAATTTGAGGATAACAATATATTTTCAAGGGTTTTAGTTTTTTTATATTTAATATATATAAATAATATATATATATATATATATATATATATATATATATATATATATATATATATATATTTATATTCTTAACGGGTTAACGGATTAGCCGTTAAGAAAATTGAATAATCCATCACCAAACCGATAAGCCGTTAATAAAAAAATTCAATCCGTTCCCAGTCCGTTAAGCAGTTAAGCCGTTACCAGTAAGCCGTTAAGCTTCGGTTTGGATCGGTTTTCGGTTTCAGATCGGTTTTGAACACCCCTAAGGATGATGATGAAATGCTTACTACCCAATATTGGACGAATGTTAAAATTCTTTTAGATTTTTTAGAACATTTTCAAGTTGCTACAAATGTATTTTCTAGGCAGTATTATCCTACTATTTCAAACTGTTTAGTTTATATTGCCGCACTAGCTGATTTGTTTGTTGAATTTGGTGAGGATGGGGATATTTATGAACTTGTTATAAATGAAATGAAACAAAAAATTTAAAAATATTTTTTTCCTATCCCTCCTATTTTTGGTGTTGCTGCAATGTTAAATCCTACAATGAAATTGGGAGGTCCTCATTTTTGGTATTCAAATATTTATAAGGCTTTAGATCTTTCAAACAAGGATGTTGCTACACTTGCAGATGCAAAAGCATCAATTAAAATTAATGCTCAAACAGTTTATAATGCTTATCAACTTGCCTTAGAGCATGCTAGGCCAAATATTCCAACCCCTACTTCGTCAAGCTCACAATCTTCTAAAAGAGTTGCGGGCTTAACAACTCTTAAATCTTGGACGGAGTTTCGGGGTTCTCAAGGTGATAATTATGATGAAACTTCACATCTAAATGAGCTTCAAATTTACTTGTCTCAGGGACTTGAAAAGGAGAATCCGTAAGGCTCTTTTGATCTTTTGGAATGGTGGAAGTAAATGGAAAAATATTTTCCGGTTCTTGCAAGGATGGCTCGAGATATTTTATCAATTCAAGCTTCAACTGTTGCATCGGAGAGCGCTTTCAGTCAATCAAGACTGCAAATAGGTGATCATAGAGCGGCGATGAGGGATAGCTTGGAAAAATCGGTACTTTTTATAGATTGGATCCGCGCGGAAAGAAGAAACTTTGGAATTGCAGAATCACAACTGCCGATAGATGAAGCTTATGAAGAAATGATAGCGGAACTTGCGGAGGATTCGGCTTCGCCCGGAAGTGGTGATGAACAAGCTTCTTTTTCACCATCACCAACACAACCTCCTTCCAACCTTGACGGATTTATGAGATTTGTTAGAGATACAATGTAGATTATGATGTAACATGTACTTTGGCACATCTTCGTTTAGTTTTTTTTTTCTTTTAATGGTGGTATTAGTACTTTGTTGTGCTCATTCCATTGGAGGAAGGAAGACTAAGAAAGATATGCCATTTTGGGTAATAAAAATTATAAGACATGCCCTTGAATATCTTTTTTCTCAATATTTCTTTGTCTTTACTTCGAATTATTTATAAGCTACAATATATATATATATATATATATATATATATATATATATATATATATATATATATATATATATATATATATATATGACATACAATATATACCACAAGAAAATATATAAGGGAATATATATATATATACATAACATACAATATATACTAATTACTACAATGCAATATGCAATGAAATATATATTATATATATTATTCTAATAACTAGTATACTATATAAATTTATTCTATACTAGTATATTATATACTATTCTAATAACTACTATACAAGATAATGCCTTAAAAAAAGTTACAAAAAAGCCCGCTAGGCCCGCCAGGTCCGCTAAGCCCAGGATCACATGGGCTTAGGCCCGTCATAGGATGGTCTTGCCCATTGAGCCCACGAAGCCCGGGACCGCGAAGCCCGTTTAGGCCCGGGCCCGGGACAAAATATACCCCTAGTGGAGATCTAGATTCTAGACTTCTTCATTTTCACTAATCACTCTCAAGTGCTCATTATGTTACGTAAAAAAATTAATAAAAAGAAATAAAAATATGCAACCATAAACAGGAGAATACGTTTAGTTGATCCGTTCCATAATTTAGGCGCTTATTGTTAAACCTCATTCTGGGAAAGCTAATAAATAGCACTTAAGCAAACATTAAAACGCACTTGTTCACACTTAATAAGCAATAGAAAGATGGAAGTTTTAACTCCAGTAATAACAAATAATGACCTAAAATGGTGTCGTGCATTGAACCCATAGGTGTCAACCGGGCCGGGTTGACCCGGGACCGGCACGGACCGGACCGGTTTAGCGCGCGCGGGGGGGGGGGGGGGGGGGGGGGGGGCTGGGTTGGGGGGGGAAGGGGGTTGGGACGTAAGGCCTTACCGGGCAATTAACCCGGACCGGACCGGCCCGGGAAGAGAAATACCGGGCGAACCGGCCAACCCGGACCGGCCCGGACCGGTTATAACGGTAAAATTTTTTTTTTAAAAAAAAAAAATTTTTTTTAACTGCTGGGGCCCACTTGCCCGTTGGCAACGGTCCAGAACCGTTGGCCAACGGGTCTTTTTGCAATATCTATATACTTATTATGCAACTCAATGTGATAATGCTCGTGCTTCAACTGCTGCAAATCCCACTATGCAATGTAGCACTTCTAATGTAGTCGGAGATGATGATGAAGGCTTTGATAGTTTTAATATTTTTTCAACTTTTTCTAACACTCAATGTAGTAGTAGGAATATAGATGAACTGCAATTTTACTTGCAGAAGCAAAAGAAGCCTCGCACCAAGGAATTTTCACCGTTAGGCTGGTGGCAGGAAAATTCAAAGCAATTTCCCGTTCTTTACGCTATGGCGCGGGATGTCCTGAATGTCCCAATTTCCACTGTTGCATCCGAGAGTGCATTTAGCCAAGCAAGACAACAACTTGGAGACACGCGGCACTCATTGGGAAGCAATGCTTTGGAAGTCTTAGTGTGTCTAAGAGATTGGATAAGATCTTAACGAAGAAATCAAGGAAAGGAAGATCTTGATAGCCCGGAAGACGAAGAACTTGGAGATATATTAACGCACGGAAACCCATCCGAATTTAACACTCCAGAAGAAGGTCCAGAGGTTCATATTAATATGGAAGAACTTGCTATTGCAATGCAAGCCATTTGATGTAAATTGTAAACTAATTATGATACATTTTAGTTTTTCAGTTTGAAATTTTGAATTTAAGAAATAAAGTAGCACTTGCAATAAGTGCAATTTTTTCCCCATCTTTTGTTGTGTTCATTCAATTATTACAAAGTATTAATATAACTTAATATTTATACTATACGTAATTCAAAAAAAAAAAAAAAGATAAACCCGGCCCGGCCCGGCCCGGCCCGGATCAACCCAGCCCAATTGCAACCCGCCCCCAATGAACCCGGACCGGACCGGCCCGGACCCGGACGGGTCATAAAATTTGGACCCGGACCCGGCCCGGCCCACCCGTTGGTCACCTATGATTGAACCCCACTTGTTCATGCTGAAGCACTTAATCAAATTTAATAAGTTCTTGTTATTCTTATGTAGTGAACAAGTAATTTCTATCCAAATAAGAATATGAACGCGCATCTAATTTTTGATGAATGCATGTTAATCTTGGTAATATTTACCCATATTGTAAAAATAAACAAAGTCTTAATAATGTTTACTTAACAAGTGAATTTGGTAAAGTGGTAATTAAGTTGCCGGCCTTTCTAAATCATCCTCTTAAGTCTTAAACATGGCTATTCAAAGAGACACAGTTTGTGACAAATTCTTTGTCTAATATAAGTAGTAGTCAACCTTGATATCTCTTTCAAAGAGAACAAATACATAATTTTTAATTCACAAAAATCTCCTAAATTTATGCAAATCGTGGAGAGCAATTACTCTAAATCCTCCTACACTTCATGCTAGTCACTTAGATATTTGACCTCTATATATTCTGAGAATTGCAAATACTAGCATTTTCTCACTTCTTCATTTCAAATCTTCTCTTTTTATATTACAATTTTTAGCAAAATGAAGTACGACAGTTTATTTGCAAGGAGTTTCAGTAAACACGAGCAGAAGAAATTAGGATTTGGGGCATTTGTTAGTTGTTTTATTATAGCAGCCACCTTTTGCATTATTTTCAAGCCTGAATTTCGTCATTTTAAAGTTGGTAAGTCATTTAATTTAATTTGAAAATCTTATGCTGGTAGAGAGGATATTGTATTTTTCGTTTCCTTCTCAGAGTGATCTGAATTCCTCTCCATTTCCTTTTTAGCCAAAATCTAAGTGTTCATTAACAATTATGACTTTCTATATATATGCATGGCGCTTGTTTACTAACTGTTTTTAATTTTTTGACGTTTATAATGAGCTCTTGAAACATCAAGTTTAGTGTAAGATTAAACTTCAATCACCTTATAAAGATTTCATCATACTGTCAGTGGATGTAAGTTAAATTCTTAATGTAAAAGGTATTATAATATGATATATACTCATTAATCGGCAAAAGATGATCCAACACTCGCAAAATAATAGCAAAAAATATATACGAGTGTCTACCAGAAACAACCTTTTTACTTTATAAGGTAGAAGTAAGGTTTGTGTATGCACTACCTTTCCCAGACCCCACTTATGAAATTAAACAGAATCTGTTAATGTTAGTGTTATATATATTTTTGTATGCTATATATAAAAAATATATAAATTTTATATACTTTTACGACTATCCAAGGTAAATAGTTTCAGCCGGAAAATAGAAGTTGCCTTTATTAACAGTGTGATGTCCTTGTATGACAGTGAATGTTAAGGTAACTCTTCGTGGTGGCCCACAAATTCTAGCAATAAGAGAGGAAGTCAGTAATAAGCCCAAAAAAAGATGTAAGTACCAACTTAAAAATGCATTTAATTTTTTGGCAAATGACCAAGTTTACATTTGTTTAATATCTTACCATACACATAATTATTTGCTTTCAGATGTTAAAATAAAAGAAGATAAACCAATTTGCAATGTCACACATCCAAGAGCTGATATCTGTGAGGTGAATGGTGATATAAGAATTCATGGAAATTCATCAACTATTTATTTTATTTCAACTGATAAATTATCAGCAGAAATGAACCAATCCTGGAGCATAAGACCATATGCTAGAAAAGGTGACAATAGAGCAATGGACAGTGTAACAAATTTAACAGTGAAAAAGGTTTATAGTAATATTTCTCAAGAAATTCCAGGTTGCAGTAGAAATTATACAGCTCCTGCTATTGTTTTTTCAACTAAAGGATATGCAGGGAATCTCTTTCATGATTTCACTGATGTTTTAATTCCACTATTCCAAACTTCGAGATATTTCAACAATGAAGTTCAGTTTCTGATAACTAACATGAGGTTGTGGTGGATTAACAAGTACAAACCAGTGTTACAAACACTGTCAAAGTATGAGATTATTGATATTGACAAGGAAAAAGAAGTTCTTTGTTTTCCAAGTATGATTATTGGCTTAAAAGCCAATAAAGAATTCAGTATCAACACTTCAGAATCTGCTTATTCTATGATTGACTTCACAAAATTCTTGAAAAGTACATATTCCTTGAAAAGAAAATTCGCAGTGAAGTTGGAAAAGAATGTTGATCAAGGAAGAAGAATAAAACCGCGACTTCTTATTATTTCAAGAAGTAAAACGAGGCGCTTTACCAACGTAGAAGAGGTTGTTATAATGGCTAGAAATATTGGATTCGACGTGGTTGTTGAAGAAACAGGAGAAAATCTGGCTAATGTTGCAAAGAAAGTGAACTCATTTGATGTGTTAATGGGAGTGCATGGTGCTGGATTGACTAATATGGTATTTTTGCCTGAAAATGCAGTTGTTATACAAATTGTGGGGTTAGGAATGGAATGGGTGTCTAAAGTGGACTTTGGAATTCCAGCTTTGGACATGAAATTGAAGTACTTGGATTACAAGATTAGTGTAAATGAGAGTTCTTTAATTCAACAATATCCAGTTGAACATCATGTATTAAAGGATCCTCCTGGTAATATGATTTCTCCTAAAGGATGGATTTCATATAGGAAGATTTATTTAGATCAACAAGATGTAAAAATTGATGTAAATAGGTTTAGAGAAACTCTAGTAAAAGCATTTGAGCTTCTGCAGAGTTGATATATATATATATATATATATATATATATATATATATATATATATATATTTATTTATTTATTTGTGTGGATATTTTCTTTAATAAACAAAGGCACAAGAATAGGACAACCTTCATTCGATTTACTCTTGTTTCAGTTTTCTCTTGTTCTTCTCTTTCTTTGGTTCAGCTCAGATAGTCTAGCTAAATTTTCTTTTCTTTTCTTTTTTTTGGGTTAAAGTTGTTGTTATTTGACTAGAAGATCACGGGTTCAGCCCGTGTAAACAATCTATTACAGAAATGTAAGATAAAATTGTGTATAATAAATTCTTATGGTCCGGCCTTTCCTCAAATTTCCTACATAGACAAAGCTTAGTGCACTGGACTATCCTTTTACTCTGCTTTTCAATGAGGCTAAATCCAAATGGCATGTAGTTGAAAGTCAATTATGTAGCTAACGAGAAGGGAAAATAATCATTACCTAGTTAATATGAGGTATATTTCCCTTGCAAGAAATTGGTAAACTTTCATTTAATATTTCTTAATAATACATTTGGCAATTTTAAAATGCCAAAACATTATTACTAAGAGCAAGAAGTTTCTCTCTCCCAAAAATGAAGTATTAAAAATTTTGAAGAAGAAAACGCTAGGCGTAAAGCATTTTAAGTCGAGTATTTTTCATTTGATTTCGCCATTTGTAAATATATTATCATGGTCACTATTTGTAGCACGTGTTAGCATAAAATTCATCACTCAAACCAAATGTGAACATATTTAAGCACATTTAAATCGATCTTTAGAACCACGGAAGCTATCATTTCAACTTGATAAAGAAAAAAGGAGAAAAGTTCATTCAATATCAAAGGCTTTATTTTCTTATAAGAGAATGTCAACACTTCATCTGTTTAAGTTAACAGATTAGTTGAATTTACTAGCGGAAATCACGTAACAATCTGTCACTGAAATTGTGCAAGTAGAATTCCCAAAGTAGGCAAGTCATATACAAGAACCAAGCGTTTTATTGTGAAATGAATATGTTCTTCCTCTTCTCTTTTTTAATTCATTTATTTATATATTTATTTATCATTTATCGCTCTGCCACAACCTTATCAAATGGTCTTACGTTCAGTTGGTAATAAATATAAGGGATTTTTACATAGTATAGCTGCCCTCAAAATAATAGCAGTCACATACATCTTTTTAGAAATATCATCGAACGAAAAGTAATGCAATAATAGCTATATAATAGCTCCTCGAATATATATTCCAAATAATGAACCAAATCCCCTTTCTCCTACAGCAAACAGACAACAGTATACGCATCTACAGATTCTTGTACAGAGTCACAGGGAACACTTTTGACAAATCTGCACCCAAAACTCCAAAAGGACCTCCCAGCGACGAAAATCTCAGTGAAACCGGAGATGCACCATCGATCTGTAATCATTCTTGAGAATAAGAAAGCAAATACATTCTTAGACATGGAATTCTATGTATTCTGATCATTCACAAGTCTCTGTAATACAACTTTGTATTTGGCGTATAACTCTCCATTTCCTCTAACAGATCCTTCCTCATGAGCTATAATGAATGAGAAGCAGAGACATACAAGGAATAAATATTAGTGTGTACCCTCTGTACTTCGAGGCTGAGCTGATTGTTCAGGTCATTGTACATCTGCCATCCAAACTCGGTGGTGTTCCTCTTCTCGGCAAAAAGATTAGATCGATTGGACCAAACTTTTACTTGATAATGATTAGCCTTTAGGGCAGATGTGTTGGATAGAGAATACAGACATCATGTTGACCACATAGTGCAGTGAATATTAATGAAGTCACCAAAATAGGAAGTTGCCAGATTGATACATTCCTCCCACATTGCCAATGCATAAATCCACTAGCTTCCTCGAAGATTGTCAGCAACCCTCTTCAATCAAATAAGACATGATTATATACACCCTTCAAGCTGCATCTTCTTGGCCAAAAGTTGCTCGTCTTCTATTCAACCAAGAAATATAATGACAGCAAGGACCTCTTCATCCGCGAGACTGACAGGTTAGTGACCCAAGACAATTACCTCCATTTCGTACTATGAAGTTGCTTTTTACTCTTGCTTTTCTTCAGAAGTGCTGACATGTGTTCAACAGCCTTAGAAGACGACTGTGTCTCACCAGTCAACCACTGCAGAGCTTCAGCAGCTGCATCTTTTTCAGCGTCCTTCTTATTACCGCAAGGCTGACCAGCAAAGTTCAACCCATTGAATATTACAGTGGATCGGAACTTATTATTTTTTAATTGGGTAGTCTTGTAATTGGGTGATTGATGACCAGCCCGAGCAAGTAATGTCTGGAGATGAGACTTCGGATTTTCACCACCAGTGCCCTTTTTTGAACTGATGCTTTTTTGCAACTCCTTTGCGGACTTCTTTGGGGACGGGTTACGGCCAAAGACAAACTTACCTTCACATTGATCCTCCGACACCAGCAATCTAACAGCTTCTAATAGCTCACCATGACTGCCTACATCAAAATTAAGGTCCAAAAGCTGCCAGAAAAGACAAACATCAGGATAGAAAGAAGGATTTGTCATATGCACCCACTTATAATATGCTTTCTGAAGAATGCATGTTATACGAGCTATGCGTGCAAAGCAACACTACAAAAACGGAAACAAAGGAAACTCAAAAAGAAGATGGTACAAACAAAGATGGTGACATATACATACTTTCTTATGGACAAGTTCATTGAGCTCCCTCTTCAAGCTTAAATAAGTATTTGCCAGTGAGGGGCTCATGAAAAACTCCAAGTACCCTCCAAGCATCATCAAGTATCCATCCTAACAAGAGAAAGGAGTTTTTAAGGGAAAACCAAACACTAATTAGTAGAGATACTCATAGAGAGGATTCAAGAACATGACAACATGAACCCTACAAAACAAAAAAGAAATCGGCCTCCTCCCTGCGGGAAGGGGGGTGGGGGTGGAGGTGGGAGCAGGTAAAGTCAGAAGAAAGAAACTTACTAGAGCTCGTCCAAAAATGCTTCCGCCAAACAAGAGTAGGACAGAGTCAGATACAGCAGTAGAATCACGCAGGAATACTGCATTCACTTTAACTTTTTCATTGAAGACAAGCCATGGATATGGGATTTGCAGCTCTTGGGCATTAACAGAATTCTAAGTGGAAAAAGGAACAGCACTATTAAAAGATGGGAACTTTTCCTTTAAAAATTACATGAAATGTGTCACAATTTAAATAACACTAATTATACTATGAAGCTTACAGAGTACAAAAGGACTCCACCATCCTCCATTGTTTTCAGTGAGATTGACCTCTCCTTGTTCTGTCAGTAAAATGTATGTTCAATTAGCACTTAAAGATACAGGAATGACGGGTCGCCATGAGATTCTGATAAATACATAGGAAAACCACTCAATCCTAGCTCAACACTTACCCAACTTTTTATTGGAAAAAAAAATTACAAAGATGGAATTGCAACCATGCGTGCCGTGAGAGAGAGAGAGAGAGAGAGAGAGAGAGAGATTTAGGAATCAGTATCATATACAAGCCAACTACTACTTCATGTAAATACCAGATGAAGCGCCAACCTGAATCACCTAGAGTAAGAAGGGTTGTAAAATCAAAGAGCATAACTCACCACAACAGAGCATATGCCAGGGAATAACCCACCACATATAATTGCTCGAACAAGATGTTCATCATTACTCCAAGCATTACAACTCCGAAAGCTATCAACTAAACCAATTTCTTTAAGCAGATACAAAAATTGCTTTCGAAGGGAGTCCATCGCTTTGAGAGTTTGCGCAGAAAGGAAATTTTTCCAACAGTACTCATAACCAGATTGCTGCCTTTCAGCGTTTCTCCAGCCATCATAAGCCCGAACAAGAGCAAGATGATCACTGAAGTCACGAGCAGAAAACTGGGCTTTGGCAGACTCAGCCAGCTGCAGAAAATATATTTCAAAAACATTATACACACTCTGCCAGCTGCAAAAAGTATATTTCAAAAATATATACATACTCAGCCAGCCGCAGAAAGTATATTTCAAAAAAGTTATACATGGTCCTCAAGGGAAAGAGACAAAGCCCTATAGGGAACGCTAGGTGAGCAACAGCTAATTAAAGAGGTTCCACAAATGAGGAAAAAGATCTCAGTTCAAACATCGTTTCCAAGCACTAGGATAAAGGAAATGCAAAGCTGAAAAGTACACTTTAGCAAGTTTGGGGTAATATAAAGAACCATGCAACTGAAATAGTTTCTTTCCAAAATCCATTGGACTTGTGGCAATTTCCCAAGTGACTGCTTATAACTCAATATGCTGATGTCCTTAAACCACCAAAACTCGCATTAGTAAGAGTGCAGTCAGTTCAAGATAGGTCCTGCCCCCTATCACATCTTCACAAGACCAAATTTTCCTTTTAGATTATTGTTTAAATTTCGCGGCATGATTCAGCACACACCCTCGTCTGTCAAATTTATCAGGTAAAACTATATTGTCAACCAAGTGCTTTTTTTTAATGAAAAACAACTTAGTGTTTTGTATTTTGCACATTGCAGTACCAGTAGCAAAGACCCCTATTCCTAAGCACTAATATTGTTAAAGAAAATAAGTTCATTTGCATTTTACAGTCCCCATAACCAAATGGGAAATGTTGGCAAGTAGTTAGGTGATAGACCATTATTCCTTGCACTGATGCTGTAAAAAGAAAGGGAGTGACTTTACATTTTACAGTCCCCAAAGTTGGAACAAATGCAACTGAAGATCTGGCTAGATAAACGGAAATGTTTACAGAAACAACTTTTGAGAAGCATGCACATAGAACATATTAAATATGTTGCTCATAAAAACAATGCACAGATATTCCTTAAGTAAAGAAAGAGATAAATGCACTACTGTGAGAAAAGGACAGAATATGTTCACATGTTTAGACATTAGTTGAGTCACTCTAAGAAACAAGAAGAAGATGCTAAGTTCTCATCCATAAATCAGAGAATATTAACTTACATCCTTTTTGTCAAATGGCATTAAAAATGGGTCTCTAACACTTAAACCAGCAACAACTGTCATAATTGGATCCAGGCAGTTGAATACTGCACCTAATATTATCATTTTCCCCAGTTTTGGTTCAACTGGAAGCATTGATAAGTGTTGTCCTACAAGAAAATCCAGAAGTCAAGTTTTCTTTTCCCCAGGAAAAAAGATGAAGAAGACTATGGAGAAATGCTGAGAGATTAAGAAAAATCAGCTATGCTTTTACCAAGTACTGTCAGATTTTCATTCTCATCTAGAGCCCCTATTGTCTTCAGAAACTCAACAGCATTTTGAACCTGCAAAACAATATTTGCAAATACATAAAAAAATTCAGACTAACCACAAAGCAACAAAGATATATGTCCATCAACAATAAAGTCAAGGAGCCAGAATTGTCAAACAAAGAAGTATATCTACCAGACAACTTAAATCCAGGTTTGGTTAAAAGAAAAGCAGGCATAATATATTCTTCACCTAATAGGATGTACATGCCTCTACCTCAACGCGTTTTCATAAGCAAAATGTAAAAATTAAGAAAGCTCAGTGGTTAACCAATCTAACGCTCAGAAATGATGCCATATGCACATATTAAGTTGTTCGGAGTCACCATCCATTTAAGGCATTAGAAAATTTGAACTGGAATGTAGCAAGTTCATCAAATATAACATAACATCCCTCCTGATTATCTCCACCCCCCCCCCCCCCCCCAAAGACAATCTAAACAATTTCCCCCCATTTTACTTTCCCTCATTTTCAACTTCCACTGCCATAAACAACCACACATATTCAACAAAGAGCCCATCTCAACTTACAGATAGTGGTTCTGGTGGCTGCAATGCCTTAGATAGAAATTCTGAAATACTTCCAAGTTGTAAGCTTTTAATCTGCAAACATAGGGATTGTAATGGTGTCCTCAGAAGCTCCGGCAGTTGATAATCTGCAAAAGCTTCAAATACGCATCTAGGATAGAGATGATAACACTCCCCAGGTTGAACACGGCCAGCTCTTCCTCTTCTCTGGAAAGTCAAATGGACATTCACTTATTATGTAGATTCCAGCGCACTAATTAAATAATTCAAGAACACTAAAAAGCTGGGGAGGAGTATGTGGATCCATGCGTCAAAATGCATAATTATTTAAGTATTGCAAAGGCTGAAGCAGGTAGATTATATATATATCTTACTTGACGAGCAGAAGCTTTTGAAATCCAAGAAGGAAGTAAACATGGAGTGTTGTTGAGTGCATCATAAGATGTCTCTTTAGCCTTTCCACAGTCGACCACAAAAACCACATCATTGATGGTGATACTTGTTTCAGCCATGTTAGTAGCTAATACAATTTTCCTTATTCCATCTTCTGGCTTATCAAAAATCAATTTCTGTTTGCAAGCGAGTAGAGATCAAAATTAAAAGGGTACAACAATATATAAATGAAATGAGAATAGCAAACAGATTTAAGTTATCAAAAAATTTACTTATCATAAATTCATGATCTAGACTAGATTTTAAAGCTCCATTGTTCCCTGAGTCGAGGGTCTATCGGAAATAGCCTCTCTATCTTTACAAGGTAGGGATAAGGTTTGCGTACACACTACCCTCCCCAAACCCCATTTATGGGAATACACTAGGTTCGTTGTTGACTAGATTTTAAAGCTCCCAACTGTGCAGGGATGAAACTCAATCTACTTCTCTAGCTCTCAAGGTTACCAACCTATCCTTCTTCCATGATTATTTTAGATGAGTTTTAAAATGGAAGGTAAGAAAGAACCTAGCGGCACCTGATCAGTTCCCTTATAATTGTTAATTAATGTTTTTTGTCATAAACATGTCTTCCGTGCTAGGATGAAACTAAACTCAAGTGACAGCGATATTTTTTTTGATGAAGAAGTAACAGCGATATCATGAGAATACCAACCTATTCATTCTGCAGGCATAAAATAAAAGAAAGAGAATTCACCAAATAATTCTTAAGAAAAGATAAGAAAGAAAAGCATCATCACCTACTCAAAACAAAATTCCTTAATACAGTATAAAAGAAACAAGCTCCTTGAAACCTTAATATATTATCATTTTTTTTTTTTGACTGGTTAATTTTTACTACTCAATAGGACAAGGATCTCATACAGTGACTTCACCTTTAAATTGGAAAACATTATAGCTTTTAAAAGATACTGGAAGGACCTAGCTGATTACATTCTGCCTTTGAATAACCAAAATTCCTCCATAAAGGCATCCACAACTTTCTATAATACTGATTCTCTAAAAAAGTTAAAAGAATATAGAAACGAAACGAAACGACAACTACGGGAAAGGAGGATAAAAGGTAACACTTCCAACTTGGCTATACCTGCTCCGCACTGGCCATGGAACCATGACATGCAAGCAGCAATACTCTGCTTGGATCTCCCAATAGAGGATGAGCCTGCAGCTGATCCTTCAAAGCATTAATGTCATCCCAACCTGTCATGAAAACCAACACAGCACCTGGCCTTTCGTTTTTACATATGTGGCAAAGCACATGCTCAATGAGGTTGAAGCCTATTGAATCAGGATTCCAACAGGATAGTGAATCCCGAGTACGAGGATTATACTGCCCAAAATCAGCTGCTTCTAGTGATTCCTGTTTCAAAGCTCAAGTGTCAAACAAAAACTATCATACAGAGCCAATTATAACATCATAGAGATTCTATACCTCAACAGCTGAAGCAATTTGAGTCTTCCTCTTCCTATCAGTCTGCTTCTGCATTTTCCACATCTTGTCTTGACCATAATTATCAATTTGATTATATGGAGTTAACCGATATCTAGTTATTTCCAAAATATTTTCCAGAAAATGACTTCGGACTGGATAAGTAAAACCCTGATGAGAGCAAAGAGAGATTTTAGCCCCCCAAGAAAAAGCATTCTAGGAAGATCAAGAACTCTAGAGCAGCTCAAATATGATGCTTATGTTATAAGCCTTTGGCCATGCAAATCCAAATGACTTATATGGTATTGCTGAAATGTAAAAGTCTAAAATAAAACATGGATATAGTGACCTGAATGACCATAAATAAAAAGATATATGTTAACCGAGTGCCACTACTCCATTCCATTTTTGTTTTAAGAATCAACCAAGTTATCAGCTAAGCTTCTACCTGAGATTAGTTGAGGTCAGTTATATATCTTCTTTCATTCCTTTGCTTTTTTTTGATAAGTCATAAGCCAAAATTTGTATTACCAAACACCAAGCAAGTGTCAAATGTACTTCTACTATATTCAAGTCCAATTTATTCCAATAGTAAGTACTTTGTATTTTAGGCAAATCAGTGGTTCCACAAAATAGAGGTTCTCTAAATTTCATATTTATCACTCGACAAGCATAAAAGTCTCTAATTAGCTATGTTGCGCAGACTCTCCAAAATGGAGCCGCACCCATATCGGATCCTTAAAAAATGCACTACTTTTGGAGGATCCGACACATATCCGGCCACATTTTCGGAGAGTCCGAGCAACATAGCTAATTAGAATAAAAATTTCCTAACACCATCAATAACAGCAAGGCCTTAGTTCCAACTAGACTGTATCACTTATATAAATCCTTTATTTCCATCACCTTTTATTTTAGTTAAGTCCACACTGATCCCGAAGGATCCTAGGTTTTAGGATACAACCTCCTTTTATATAATCTTACGTCTATCTATCTCTTTTTATCACATTACATCATATTGTCACATCAACTGACTAGTGCATCTGGAGCTCTATGCAGGACATAACCAAACTATCTTAAGCAACCTTTTGTCATTTGAAACTCCAGGTGTGCACATGCTCTGTTGGAGACAATAATTTCTACTCTTGTCCAATTGTGTATTTATCTTAATATCCACAAATAACTGGCGATTGTCGGGTCAAGAAGCTCCCTGGGGTGAAAGCAAATCCAAACTTCAACTACTTTACTGTCACGGTTCCTGTATCCACAACATACACTATTGCTGCTTCATCTTCTTGTCGATTCAAAGAGTTCGGAACTTTGGGTTTACGCTACTGCTTCCTTCAATTCCAGTTCTAATTCTGTATTTATTATTTAACTTGTGATGTAAATAAAGAGACGGAGTATGCAAGGCTACTCTGTGTTTTCACTTAATGTCTGTCCCTTTTCCCCCTTTTCTCTTCCTTCAAATTCACTTCCCTTTAAATTGAACTCATGGAAAAGAAAGGTTCACTCTTCCCATGTTGTAAATCCTTCTGATTATGCCCCCAACAAATGTTTGCTTCTTTTCAAGGTACATGCAACTGCTGCTGAAAGTGATCAACCACAATGGTGGGAAAAGAATGCCACGAATATGGTTGACATCCATTCAACTCAAGAATTTTTAGATGCTTTAAGTCAAGCTGGAGATGGATTAGTCATTGTTGAATTTTATGGCACATGGTGTGCCTCTTGTCGTGCATTGTTCCAAAAGGTGAGTATTTAAGCTTTCCCCGAGTAATGAACCATTGGTTTTTCTAGACCACAGAATGCATTGTTGATATAAATATTTTTTGGACGAAGTACACAAAAGTAATCACTTTTGTTTCTGAAGTCCTGTGGTTTGTGTTCTTTAGAAGATAGGTCTAAGAAAGGAATGAAAACTTCTGGTAAACAACTAATAATTGCTTCAAACTTATGTAATCAATTTCTTTTAGCATTTTTAATATATCTTTTTGGAAGCAGAAATTTATCTTAATTTTCATGTAAAAGAGGAGCTACTCTATGTTGACATTCTCAAATTTTGTGGTCTCTTGGAAGCGTTATTAATAGATAGTTGAACAAACTTATGGATGATCAGGTTGAATCATAGGCATTGCATGTTCATAATCTTTTAACACCGACTTGGTGCTTATGACTGAAATTTTTTACTGATTAAAAAAACATGTACTTTTTATTTCAGGTCCTTCGTGCCCGTTACCTTAATATATTGTTGTTACTATTGTTTGCTACTTGTTGCTTTATCTCCACTATTCCTTGAGTGAGGGTCTATCGGAAAATAGCCTCTCTATTGTTATAAGGTAAGGATAAGGTCTGCGTACACCAGTGTTTGAAAAAGCGCTCGCTTCGTCGCTTAAAGCGCGAAGCGAGGCGATGCGAGGGTCTGTCGATTTAAACTCCTTGAGGCGATGCGAATTGCAGAAGCGCACGCTTCACTTGAAAACTCGAGGAAGCGACGAAGCGATCAAAGCGCAAAAGCGATCGCTTAATTGAAGAAAGCGCAGGCAGGGGTCTTTTTTAAAAAAAAAGAACTTTGGGGTTCGGAAAAACATACCCTAAATTGACAAAACCCTCTTTCTTCAGAAGCTAGAGGCTCGATCTTCTTCAGTTGTCAAAAAAAGAAAAGCTAGGGTTATCTTCTTCTTCTTCAGTGCACGATCAGTCAACCAAGAACCAACCCAGGTAATTTCTTCTCTTTTCTTTTCGTTTTTTTATTTTTCTTTCTTCTTCTTTCTTCTTCAGACTAGTCGACCAGTCACTCTTTTTCTTCTTCTTCATTTTCTTCTTATTTCTTTTTCTCTCTGTCAGAACGGGGAAGGAACAAAAAAAAATTCTTTTTCCTTTGTGTTTGTATATTTTCAGCATTTATTATTTTCTTTTTCCTTTGTGATTGTATATTTTCAGCATTTTTGCTTTTAATTATTGTATTTCATTTACTATTTTATTTCAGCATATAAAATTAAATTATTATTATATTTCAGCATATATAAGAGTTTAATTATTGTATTTTAGTTATTATTTTATTTCAGCATATAAAATTAAATTATTATTATATTTCAGTTTATTGATTATGTTTTCGCTTATATCTTAATAGGAATATTAAAATGTCTCAAAGTTCGAAAGAGAATGACCCGGCTTGGCGATATGGTCAGAGAGTTAATGAAAAGAATACAAATGTTCTATGAATCTTTTGCAACAAGATTACAACGGGTGGAATTTATTGCTTTAACTACCATCTAATTAGTGGCGATAGAAACGTGACGAGGTGTCCGAAATGTCCATCGAGATGAGGGAAGAAATAAAGAATTTTGTTGAGAAGAAGAAGGAGCTAAAAAATCAAATGGTTCATCAACCAATGGTGACCAATCTTGATGATGATGATGACGACGACGATACTGAAGAATTGTCACTTACAACAAAACGAGGAAGAGATGGGTCAAGCCATGGATCATCGACTAGAGGTCCAATTGATTGCTACTTCTCAAAGAAGCAGGGAGCAAAGGGCAGTGGAAATGTGCAACAAGTTGCTAGAGACATTTTGAGGGAGCGTGTAGTTAGAGCTTTTGCACGATGGGCAGTGGAAAAGATGTACAAAAAAGCGTGCGCTTCGCTTTTGAAGCGAGGCCAGCCCTTGTCACTTTTTTGCGCTTTGCGCTCTCCAAAATACTGGCGTACACACTACCCTTCCAACACTACCCTCCCAAGACCTCATCTATGGAAATACACTGAGTTCGTTCTCATTGTTGTTGTATCCCCATTTGTACAACTCTCATGTTATAGATATATTGAGCATCTAAAGCACAATACTCAACCCTATGTAAAATTGATGGTCTCACAACTGTTCCATAGAATCTTTTTTAACTATGGCAGCTATTTTCCTATAGCATAGGATGTCAAAAAAATCCTCCCTCTCCCTCCCTCCTTTTACTTTTTGGTCATGAAGGAGGCATCCGGATGTCAGTATCTGGACGGGTATCACATGATTTAAAGCTACATCATGGTAGAAAATGTAATAAACCTTCGACTTACAGGAATATGGATCATTGGAGCGCCGCCAAAATAGGAAGAGAAGAGCTCAGCGTTAAGAGTAGCACTCATCAAGATCAGCCTCAATTCCGGTCGATGGGGAAGGAGATCTTTAAGGACAATCAATAGGAAATCTGAAAGGAAAGACAACTCTAGTAAGCAACTTGAAGTACTAGAGTTTAAAAAACTGCAACATTGCCAGGTGGGAAGATACCTTCATTCATTCCCCGTTCATGAATCTCATCTACAATAACGTGAGTGACACCTTCCAAATTTCTATCAACCAGTAATCTCCTCAGAAGAATGCCAGTGGTGCAAAATAAGAGGCGTGTATCCCTCCCTTTCATGCCCTCAAGCCGAACCTTGTAGCCCACCTACAAATTGGAGAACACAACCAGAAAAAAAAACATATTATATACCCAATAAACACATACAGAAGAAATAGCAAGAGCCAAAAACTCACAGATTCTCCCAGACTCTCCCCACGCTCTGCAGCAACTCTTTCAGACACAGCCATAGCAGATATTCGCCTTGGTTGAGTACAAATAATATTACAAGTAGCTCCACGAGCAGCTTCAATCTCAGCTTCTAAAATGTACTGAGGCAATTGGGTAGTCTTACCACATCCAGTTTCCCCAGACACGACCACCACCTGCACCACAACCAATTGATGTCAGGACAATTCTTCAAAGGAACTTTCTTTTCTTCTTTTGAGAATGTATCTTCACATGAATCATTTTGCGCAGCCTAATTCTAGGAAAGCAAGCCTCAATTGGATTAAAGTATTCATTAACATAAAAGTATCGCTCTTTCACTCTTACTAATATAAAAAAGATAAACACTGCACTAGCTGACAGTATCTCCTTGGTACTTGACTTAATAAAATTACCTTATTTTATCAACAAAAAATAACCAAAAAGATAAAACAGGACTATCAGATATGCAAGTTAGGGCCCATATACAAGAGGACTTCGTGATGTGCTATTTTCACCATGCTACAGCGTCTGCATAAAGCGACCCACAAATGCGCTTACTTGCGATGGATTCGTTGGTCAATCAAAATTGAAAGTGGAAATCTAAATCAAGTCAAATAAGAAGCCTTGGAAGGAATACCTACTATTATTCAACCTACATACATAGCAACAGCAAAGCCATACAAGTGAATTATTTGACAGAACTGCATATAAACCTGATTCTCAGAAATAGCTCTAAGCAATGTCTCTCTCTCTTTATATGCTGGGAGATTTCTTCGAATTTCTTGCATCTTCTGACCTTCTGGAGATCCCTACAGAATGATGGCTGTCAGTCAAAACTGATGTTTAGGATACTGCATAGAGATGAGTTGTTGTATGTACACAATCAAGAGGCAACTTGATATTTACCTTTTCCAAAAGTTTTATGTGTACATAACTGAGAACTTCAGAGCACGTTCCATCAATTCACCACTATCCACTATACCATCTAAAAACTTAGAATATAATTTCTAAAACTTTTGACAAAGACAATTATAAAATTGATTTTGAAATTACACATGAACTTAATTAGTTAATTTATTCTGTTTAAGAAGAAAACATATTGGCTATCCATCATCTTGTGCACTAAATTTTTAGTACAAAAGTAACTGCAATAGCTGTTCACAGTTTGGTTATTATGCATTTCAACTTTTTATGTGATAGCTAACAAGTTAATTTGCATTTATTTTGTACTTGTAGGAATGAAAAGAAAAAGAAAAATCCAGGGAATCACATTGAGCAAGTAGAGCTCGACCAAAATGGGACATATCTACAAAGTCCACATACAACAACAACAACAACAACAACTACTCAGTATAGTCCCACACAGTGGGGTTTGGGGAGGGTAATACATACACAGGCCTTACCCCTACCCGAAAGGACAGAGAGGCTGTTTCCAATCGACCCCCGGTGAAAAAGAGAAAGAAAAAGAAAAGGAAAAAGGAATACAAAAGAGCCTTAGAGACTCCAGCAGAAATCGCATAAATAATTATCTAAACATAAAACCATAAATTAAATGACATGCAATAATATCGACCAGTAACTACCATAAGGAGGCACAATGCAATACGCACAGGAGTGCCCTACCAAACCCCACCTAGCCCCAGGAATGAAGTACGAAAAGTTCTAGACGCCTCTATCCGACAACCTGATACTAGACCTCCAGACTTTCCTATCAAGGGTCATATCCTCGGAAATCCGCATACTTGCCATGTACTGCCTAATCACCTCTCCCAATACTTCTAAGGCCTCCCTCTGCCTCGACTCGAGCCAACCACCGCCAGCCGCTCACAACTCCTCACCGGGGCATTAGTGCTTCTCCTCCGCACATGCCCGAATCACCTGAGCCTCGCTTCCCGCATCTTCTCATCCACTGGGGCCACCCCCACCTTCTCCCGAATAACTTCATTCTTAATCTTATCTAGCTTGGTGCGCCCGCACATCCACCTGAGCATTCTCATCTCCGCAACCTTCACTCTCTGAACATGAGAGTTCTTAACCGGCCAACACCCCGCCCCATACAACATGACAGATCTAACCACAGCTCTATAAAACTTCCCCTTGAGTTTCGGTGGCACTTTCTTGTCAAACAAGACTCCTGATGCAAGCATCCATTTCGTCCACCCTGCCCCTATACGGTGAGTGACATCCTCATCTATCTCTCCGTCCCCCTGAATCACCGACCCAAGATATTTGATATTGTCCCTCTTGGAGATGACCTGAGATCCAAGCTTCACGTCCCTGCCTACTTCGCTCGACTCGACGCTAAACTTGCACTCCAGGTATTCTGTCTTAGACCTGCTTAGTTTGAAACCCTTAGACTCGAGAGTCTGCCTCCAGACCTCCAACCTCTCGTTAACACCGACCCCCGTCTCGTCTATCAAGACTATGTCATCAGCGAATAGCATACATCATCGCACATCCCTTAGAATATGGCGTGTTAGTGCATCCATCACCAAGGCAAATAAAAAAGGGCTAAGCGCGGATCCTTGATGAAGCCCCGTAACCACCGGAAAATGGTCTGAGTCAACCCCCCACCATCCTAACCCTAATCTTAGCACCATCGTACATGTCCTTGATCGCTCTGATGTAGGCTTCCGGCACGCTCTTCGCCTCCAGGCACCTCCATAACACCTCCTTTGGGACCTTGTCATATGCCTTCTCCAAATCAATAAACACCAGGTGCAGGTCCTTCTTATCCCTGAACTATTCCACTAATCTCCTGACAAGGTGGATAGCTTCTGTAGTGGAGCAGCCCGGCATAAAACCGAACTGGTTCACAGATACGGACGCCATCCCCCTCACCCTCGCCTCAACCACCCGCTCCCAGACTTTCATGGTGTGACTAAGTAATTTGATACCCCTATAGTTGTTACAACACTGGATATCCTCTTTGTTCTTATACAAGGGTACCACTGTACTCCACCTCCACTCCTCCGGCATCATCTTAGTCCTGAAGATCACATTGAACAACCTGGACAACCACTGCACTCCTATCCTACCCACACATCTCCAGAACTCCACTGGGATTTCGTTTGGCTCGGTCGCTCGACCCCTACTCATCCTACTACCCCTACTCATCCTACTCAAAGCCCCCATGACCTCCTCCACCCTAATGCGCCTGCAGTACCCAAGGTCTCTATGACGCGCTGAATGTCCCAGCTCCCCTAGCTCTATGTCTCGATCCCCATCCTCGTTAAGCAGGCCTAGGAAGTACGACTGCTACCTCTGCTTGACTTGAGACTCCCCCATCAGAACTCTACCATCCTCGTCCTTGATACACCTAACTTGGTCTAGATCCCGAGCCTTCCTCTCCCTCGCTTTAGCCAACCGGAATAACTTCATGTTCCCCCCTTTCTCCCATAATTCCTCGTACATATGACCAAATGCCGCATTTTTAGCTTCCGTGACCACCAGCTTCGCTTCCTTCCTCGCCACCTTGTAGCTCTCCCTGTTCACTCTCCTTTCTTCCTCGCTTATACTCCCAGCCAACTTAGCAAACGCCGCCTTCTTCGCCTCTACTTTTCCTTGGACTACATCGTTCCATCACCAATCACCTTGATGTCTACATGAATAGCCCTTTGCTACCCTAAGCACATCCCGCGCTGCCTCCCTAACCAAGTTCACCGTCTCTGACCACATAGCGTCTGCATCCCCAGAACTTCTCCAAGTTCCACCATCAACTAACCTCCTCTCCAACTCCTGAGCTTTCTCCTTAGTCAGAGCTCCCCATCTAATATGCGGTCAGCCCCGAGCACCCCTCCTCTTCCTCTTCACCCAGAGACCAACATCCATCACTAGGAGTCTATGTAGAGTCGAAAGGGACTCTCCCATAATAACCTTGCAGTCCTTGTACACCCCTCTATCGCTCCTTCTGAGGAGGAAGTAATCAATCTGAGTTCTCGCCGCCAAACTTTTAAAGTCACCAGATGCTCCTCCCTCTTTAGAAATGACGTGTTTGCAATCAAAAGCTCGAAAACCCTGGCGAAATCAAACAGCAAAGTGCCTCCTCCGTTCCTAACCAGGAGGCCAAAACCACCATGTACCTCGCTCGCCATAATCACCAGTCGCAGCCCTAATATGACCATTAAAGTCCCCTCCAATAACTAACTTCTTAGAGCGGGGAATACTACTTGCCAGCTCGTCCAAGCCCTCCCAAAAGCGCCTCTTAACCTCCTCATCTAGGCCTGCTTGTGGCGCGTAAACGCTGATGACATTGAGGACGGATCTACCAATAACCAACTTAATAGACATTAACCTATCATTCACTCGCCTAACCTCAACCACGGACTCCTAAAGACCCCTATCCACCAAGATTCCCAGTCCATTCTTACCCCTTACGACCCCAGAATACCACAGCTTAAACGCATCTACATTCCTCGCCTTCGACCCTACCCACCTAGTCTCCTGCAGACAAGTCATTAGATCTCTCGAACTTCCCACTCCCAAATACATAATTCAGAATGAATATCATAGATGTATGTAATGAGTGCAAGTGCAAAACCAAGGAATGCAAATATTATAACATGAATGCAACACTGGAAGAACAGGTTCTGGCCCCTAAGCCACTACAAATGGCTCAGGATTGTGTTGAGTAATTCAACCTCCAACAAGCAGTAAGTTAATTTGACAAGATGATCACAGCTATCCCTAGAAAATTTAGTACTTGAAAACTTGTACTCTATTATGTGATTCTTCACCTCGTTGGGCTCTGCTAAAGTGCCAAGCCATTACACATTCTTTGTGAACAGCATCCATATTTCTCAGGTTACAAGATACAAAACATTTTGAAGAGAGAGAAGAAGACATCAGCCTAACGTGGCCCAGCAGATGGAAGAGAAATAAGGTCTGAACAACATACGGATAATAACATGAAACAAATAAAAAGTCTAGAAAATGAAACATGTGTTAGTAGCAACAATCTGGCAAAAGATAGAATATAACCTTCCAATCTTCTTGTCTGTTACGCATCTCCAAGCTCCTTCGCGTGAGAATTCGCTCTGCAACAACATTTCGTGCAAATGGCTTCTCATTCTCGTAAAACTCTTTATCATTGGGAGAAGCATTATGTGCAAAGTTTTCCTTGTTTCCGGACTTTTTAGAAAGATGTGCCTTAAGAAGATCATCTACCCTGTTTTGTAATCCATAAGGTAATACTACCTAACATATCAATGCAAGATGCATTAATTGAAGAACATACTGGAAAAAAGAATGACGCACGCATAAAGCACATATAGGCAGATAAAAAACTTCATGTTAACACTTATTTACCTCTCTCTGTGGACGCTTAGCATCCAAATCCGGCCTATAATTGGGCAATGCGACTTTGCTAAACACAACTGCTTTTTCATACTGGCGGCTGCATCAAAATATATACCGAATAAACTCACAACAAAGTGAACATAAAAAGAACGTCACATCACATATGTAAATGTTAAAGAAATTTGATATACCAATGCAAACCCATTCTAGTAGCCAGAGCTGATATATGCTCAAAATCCCGACGGTCCTTTTTCTCCCTTGAGATCACTTCTTGGTCATCTTTTTTGCGCATTAACATGTTTAGCTTCCACCTCCATTCTTCAATATTATGAAGGGTTCCATCGCACTAGAGTTGATAACAAACGAAAAGTGAGAAGAATCGTATAAGCTGAAAAATAAAAGTCCCTAATTTTATTAGACACTTACCAGTTGCTTAGACGACTCAGTTTCACGATCAGACTCCGACTCAGACTCATACTCATCATAAGCAAAACGACCATACCCTAAATTCTGCTGATAAAAATACGGAAAAGAAAAAGAAGAAGAAGATGAACCATTTCTTTTCCGCCTTAACACAATAGACGAATTAGAAGAACCCTTGGCTGAGCAAAAGAATCTAACTTGTGACTGGCGGTGAAGAAGAGGGTCTGTTTTAAAGTGGAAACAAAATTGTAGAGAAGTGGTGGTAGTGGAAGACATAGTGGTGAGAAATTGAGTGGCTTTGAGCCTCACCTTGAGGCAATTTTGAATAAGGTTAGTGTAAGGCATGGGCATGGTGATTATGCCTAAAAATTTAAGTTGAAGATTTTTTCAGTGAAACCATTTTTGTAATTTGTGGTTAGGGTTTAAGGAGGGAGATGAAAATGAAGAATGGGTAAGAGGTGGTTGCATAGTAGTCACAGAACCAATGGCGTGCGGAAGCTGAGCTACACTCTGTAATTGGTCCATGAATGCTATATTTACTTCCCTTTGTTTTTCTTTTCGTGGGTTAATTATCGGTTTGGCCCCTGTAGAAAGAAAATATGTCGCTTGACCTCTTTAATTTCCTGGAGGGGTTTAGGGTTTGAAATTTTGTTTAATTTACAAATGAGAACATCTTTAAAGATATGGCTTGATCCTTGAGGATTGGAAAATGATAAAAGGTTAAAACTTACTTGCATTGCACGTTTGATTTATGAGTTAAGGAATCGTTTGATTGGCAGGAATATTTTATTTCATATTTGGTTGAACTTTTGAATTAGCAATCTCATAATTATAGTATTATATTATCTCACATTGAGGGTGTAATAATAATTTTAGATTGCTTAATCTCGGAATAAAATAAATATTATAATAATAAAGATGCCCTTCTACAAGGCTCTTCCTCCACATATTTAGCATACGTTAATTACATATTTTATGTTATACTTATGTATCTCATTTTTTAGTCTACTGAACCAAACATCACCTAATATATTTTGTCACTATTTAATCTCATATTATAATCCATTTATTATAATCTCATATAACTAGTTCCCTCATCATGGAAAAAAATGTTCTAGGTTAATATTTAAACACTATAATTTGATAATAACTGTGAATATTATCATTTTCAAATCACATTAACTTATACACCTAGAGAGCACCCAAGTATCATTCTCGCATTACTGGCAAGAGTAGGTCCGCACTCTACTCACAAATATGCTCGATGAGATCTCTACATCTCCTAGCTTAGACATTATAAATTGATTTTTGTACTAATACATAAATATAGTTCCTTAGGTTGATACCCAATTTTTCGCTCGTATTTTTTCAAATAGTGTATATACTTGTCACGATTCAAGTTCGCCCTCCGTGAACTGTCGCGACGGTAGGTAAGCCTAACAATTGCGGAAATAGAAAACAAATGCAGAAAAACTAATAAAAACTGAAGATAAACAAATATAGAAGTGTTTAAGATGACGCTCGGCATATACCAATACACGATCTCAAAAGCTGAACAACTTCCCAAAACTCGAAATCTCATGAAATCACAAGCTATGAATACTACATAGTGCTCTAACTCCAAAATGTCCAGATCAATGTAAATACATAAGGGCTATAACTACTAGAGAGAATGGAGAGGGACTCCTTAGTCTGCGGACGCGACAAATATACCTCGAAGTCTCTAGAGAATCGCCTCACCTCAAGGATGATAAAGCTAAGCCGAAGGACCTGGATCTGCATATGAAAAACATGCATAGAAAGGGCATGAGTATACCACAGCGGTACTTAGTAAGTGTCAAGCCTAACCTCGGTCTAGTGGTGACGAAGAAGGTCAGGGCCCTACTGATTTGAGATGAAAAATAAGGTAAAACAGTCTATAATACGACAATATAATTAAGTGCTAACAGTATGAAATAACGCGAGATAATAAGAATAAGCAACAGCTACAACAGAGAGAGAAAACACAGAGAGAATATAACCCCCCACAAAAATAGCAAGCGGGGATTTCCCAGGATGCCCTCATGTAGTCCACAAATGTAAATATCTGGTGGATCTCTCGGGTGTCGTCACGTAGTCCAACTCATGGTGCGCGGGGATCTACCGGAATTCAAATCCATAGTCTTAAATGTAAATACCCAGTACTGTGGGAATCTACCGGGTGCAATCCCTTAGTTCCAATATTAATGTGCAAGGGGGTCTATCGGAATGCAAATATGTAGCCCCAAAGTAAACATGCGGGGGGGTCTCTCGGGATATCGTCTCGTAGTCCCAAAGTAAACATACAGCAGGAACACAAAGAATATTCAATTCAAGCCAAATTTCATACCAAGGTAAAACAGGTATTTCTAACCTAGCATGCTGCATAGAATTCAATTAAAGCGGTTTGAGCAAGTATGCTAATTAAGTCAATTAGACATGTTTTTCTTAAGCTAACAGTAGGCTAAATTACAAGCAGTATAAACAAGGAAGGAAACACATTTATAGTTACTTAATGAAAACATGATTTTCAACAATTAGCACATATATGCACTCGTCATCTCACGTACAATGCATTTCATATATAAACAATACCAAATCCTAAGGGGAGTTCCCCAATACAAGGTTAGGCAAGCCACTTACTTCGAACCTGATCAATCAACTCAATACCACGTTCTTGCCACAAGTATCCGACTCTTAATGGCCCAAATCTATTCAAAGTAATTGCATAACGCAAATATAACTTCAAGTAACTAATTCTACTAAATTAATACGTAGCTAATACGCAAAATTAGGAAAATCGCCAGAAAGTCCCCCCGAGCCCCCGTCTCGGAATCGGGTAAAATTTACAAATTTGGAATCCTCACACTCTCACGAGTTTATATATACAGAAGTTACTCCAATTTGACATCAAAATAATGACCGAAACTCCAAAATTAGGCCTAAGAACTTTTCTTACTCTTTCTATAAATTTTCACTCCAAATTCGAATTTAAAGGATGAATATAAGCATAGATTCGTGGGAATTAATCAAAACCGAGTAAGAATTACTTATCCAAAACACCCAGGTGAAAATCTCTCTCAAAATTGCCAATCACAAGCTCTTAAATTAATTTTTAAGGTTTTGAGACTAAACCCTCGTTTTTGCCCCTTTCTTATCGGTGAAACTGCATCTACACCTACGGTCCCGCTTCTGCGTAAACCAAGTCGCATATGCGCCTTTTTATGAAATGGAGATTTCCACACCTATGACTTCCCTTCTGCATATGCGGTGTCGCTTCTGTGGTGCCTGGGTTGCATATGCATTCAAACGCCATTTCGCCTCAAACCGCATCTACGGTACTTCAACCACTTTTGTGGTGCCGCACATGTGATCCAAAACACGCAGGTGCAATTATGACAGGTTCAGTCCACTTTCTATTTCTCCTAAGTCCAATTCGACTTCTGTTAAGCACCCGAAACTCACCCAAGGCCCCGGGACCTCAACCAAACATGCCAACCAGTCCAAAAACATCATACAAACTTATCTCAACCTTCAAATCACATCAAACAATGCAAAAACAACAAATCGCTCCAATCCAAGCCTAAGGATTTCCAAAACTTCCGAATTTCGCTTTCGATCAAAAAGCCTATCAAACCTCGTCTGAATGACCTGAAATTTTGCACACACGACACTTTCAACACTATGGAGCTAGTCCAATTCTCATAATCACATTCTGACTCCTAGATTAAAATCTCACTGTCAAAATGGAAACTTCGAAAATTCAATTTTCGACATTTTAAGCCTAAATAAGCTACGGACCTCCAAAACTCAATCTGAACATGCCTCTAAGCCCGAAACCACCCAATGGAGCTAACAAACTAACAGAATTCCATTCCGAGGCCATCTTTATAATTCTTCGTCTACGGTCCAATTTCTAAAGCTAACTCTCATTTAGGGACCAAGTGTCCCAAACACTCCGAAATCCAAAATGAACCTTCTTGACAACTTAAAATAGCAAAAGCAAACACGAGGAATGCAGTTAATAGGGAATCGGGCGTATATTCTTAAAACGACATGCCGGCTCATTACATCCTCTCACTCTTAAACATTTGTTCATCCTAAAACGAGCACAGAGACATACCTAAAGTAGTGAAAAGATAAGGGCAACAACTGTGCATATCCTGCCCGGTATCCCAAGTCTCCTCCTCGACCGGCTGACCCTGCCACTGAACTTTCTCGGATGCAATTTTCTTTGACCTCAGCTTCCGAACCTGCCTATCCAATATTGTCTCTGTCTTCTCAACATAGGATAGATCTTTGTCCAACTGGATAGAACTGAAGTCCAACACGTGCAACGGATTACCATGATAACTCCGAGCATCAAAACATGAAATACCGGATGAACTCCTGCCAAGCTAAGAGGTAAGGCAAGCTCATAAGCAACCTCCCTAACACGTCTCAATATAAAAGGACCAATAAATCTCGGACTCAACTTCCCTTTCTTCCCAAATCTCATAACATCCTTCATATGTGAACCCGAAGCAAGACCCACTCTCCAACCACATAGGAAACATCACGAACCTTCTTGTTCGTGTAACTCTTCTATTTGGACTAAGTCTATCTTGAATCACCTTAAAATTTTTCAAATCATCCTAAACCAAGTATGTGCTCAATAATCTAGTCTCATCTGGCTCAAACCAACCCACCGGTTATTTACACAGTCTACCATATAAAGCATCATACAGTGCCATCTGAATGTTGGACTGATAACTGTTGTTGTAGGCAAACTCCTCCAATGACAAAAACTGATCCCAAGAACCTCCAAACTCTATCACATACACACAGAGCATATCCTCAATATTCTAAATGGTGCGCTTAGACTGTCCGTACGTCTAGGGGTGAAATGTTGTGCTCAACTCCACCTGAATGA
The DNA here is from genome assembly GCA_034376525.1 of Nicotiana benthamiana. Classification (NCBI taxonomy): domain Eukaryota; kingdom Viridiplantae; phylum Streptophyta; class Magnoliopsida; order Solanales; family Solanaceae; genus Nicotiana; species Nicotiana benthamiana. Next base: position 10,184,873 of record CM067325.1, read on the forward strand.
CCAACTCATGATGTGCGACCCTCCAGAACCGTGATGTGAACCTAGTACCTCTATCTGAGATGATGGAAACTGGAATACCGTGCAGACAAAAACTCTCCCGGATATAAATCTCCGCCAACCCCTCCGAAGAATAGGTAGTATATACATGAATGAAATGCGCGGACTTGGTTAGCCGATCCACAATCACCCAAATGGCATCGAACTTCTTCAAAGTTCGTGGGAGTCTAACTACGAAGTCGATGGTGATCCTCCCCCACTTCCACTCTGGAATCTCTATCTACGGAAGTAACCCACCTGGTCTCTAGTGCTGATATTTCACATGTTGACAATTGAGGCACTGAGCTACAAAATCAACTATATCTTTCTTCATCCGCCTCTACCAGTAGTGCTCTCTCAAATATTGATGCATTTTTGCGGCACCTGGAGGGACGGAATACCCTGAACTATGGGCCTCCCCTAGAATTAATTCTTGAAGCCCATCAACATTGGGTACACAAATCTAACCATCATCCTAAATACCCCGTCATCACCAATAGTTACACCTCTGGCATCACCATGTTAGACCTTGTCCTTGAGTATAAGCAAATTAGGGTCATCAAACTGACGTTCACGGATTTGGTCAAACAAGAAAGACCGAGAAATCACACAAGCTAGAACCCGCCTGGGCTCTGAAAGATCCAATCTCACAAACTAGCTTGCTAAGGCATGAACATCCATCACCACGGGACTCTCTACTGATGGTAAATAGGCCAAACTCCCCAAATTCTCAGCCTGGCGACTCAAAGCATCGTCTACCATATTGGCCTTGCCCGGGTGGTACAAAATAGTGATATCATAGTCCTTCATCAGCTCTAACCACCTCTTCTGGCGCAAATTGAGGTCCTTTTGCTTGAAAAGATGCTGCAAACTCCGGTGATCAGTATAAATCTCACAAGGCACACCGTATAAATAATGACGCTAGATCTTCAAGGTGTGAACAATAGTAGCTAACTCGAGATCATGGACAGGATAGTTCTTCTTATGTACCTTCAATTGTCTGGACGCGCAGGCAATCATCCTATCGTCCTACATCAATACTGCTCCAAGGCCAATCTTAGACGCATCGTAGTACATAGTATAAGAACCCGAACCTGTAGGAAATATCAACACTGGTCTTGTAGTCAAAGTTGTCTTGAACTTATGAAAGCTCGCTTCACACTCTTCCGCCCACTGGAAAAAACACTCTTTTGAGTCAGCCTAGTCATTGATGCTGCAATAGAAGAAAACCCCTCAACAAATCGACGGTAATAACCCGCCAAGCCAAGAAAAGTGCGGATCTCTATAGCTGAGGATGGTTTGGGCCAACTTTGTATTGCTTCCACTTTCTTCAGATCCACCTTTATCCCCTCATTCGACACCACATGACCCAAGAGCGCCACATAATCCAACCAAAACCCACATTTTGAGAACTTTGCATATAACTTTTTTTCTCTCAAACTCTAAAGCACTGTCCTCAGGTGCTGCTTATGATCTTCCCGACTCCGGGAGTATAGCAGAATATCATTAATAAAGACAATGATGAACAAGTCAAGATGTGGCCGAAACACACTGTGCATCAAATGCATGAAGGTTGGTGGGCCATTGGTCCGCCCAAATGACATAATAAGGAACTTGTAATGACCATACCGAGTCTTGAAAGTAGTTTTTGGGATATATGGCTCCCGAACCTTCAACTGATGGTAACTTGAACAAAAGTCAATCTTAGAAAACACTCGTTCACCCTGAAGATGGTCAAAAAATCATCAATACGAGACAAAGGATAACGATTCTTCACTGTGACCTTGTTCAACTGGCGATAATCAGTGCACATGCGCATAGAACCGTCCTTTTTCTTCACAAACAAGATAGGAGCACCCCCAAGGTTACACCAGGCCAAATAAAACCCTTATCAGGCAATTCCTATAACTAATCCTTCAACTCTGTCAACTTAGGAAGAGCCATATGATACGGAGGAACAGAAATGGGCTGAGTTCCTGGTAATAGATTAATGCCAAAATCAGTACCTCTATCGGGCTGCATGCATGGAAGATTAGCTGGAAACACATCAAAGAAATCTCGTACGACTAGGATTGAAGCAACTTTAGGGGTGTCAACACTAACATATCTCGCATCGGCTAGATACGTGTCACACCCCTTCTCAACCATTCGCTGAGCTTTAAGGAAAGAAATAAATCTACTGGGAGTGTGATCTAAAGTACCCCTCCACTCAACTCGCGGTATACCTGGCATAGCTAGCATTACGGTTTTGGCGTGACAATCAATAATAGCATAATGGGGCGACAACAAGTCCATGCCCAAGAGAACATCAAAATCTATCATGTTGAGTAATAATAAATCGGCTATGGTCTCAAAATCACTAAGAGCAACCAAACACAACCATTAAATGTGGTCCACAACAAGAGAATACATAAATAGGGGAACTCAAAGAATCCCGAGATACACGCAAATGCGGGGTAAAATAAGAAGATACATAAGAATAGAAGAAGCCCAATTTAAATAAAACCAATGCATCTCTATGAAAAACCAGGACAATGCTTGTGATAACAGAATCGGAGGCAACAACTTGGGTACGGGTAGGAAGGGCATAATATCTGGCCTAGCCTCCCTCTCTAGGGCGACCTCTACCTCTAGCTGGCTAAGCAGGTGGGGTAGAAACTAGTGTTGTAATCATAGCCTGAGAACTATGCAGGGCACGATGTGGCTGAGAAGTATGTAGAGGTGCACCCCTTCTAAGTCTGGGGCAATCCCTCACAATATGGAGTGTGTCGCCATACTCTAAACAAGCTCTGGGAGGACGTGGTGGTTGTGACTGGCTCGCGCCAGGTTTGATGGACCTACCATTCAAAGCACCCCGCTTAGGAGGCGCACTAGATACTGGAGGTGCATAATACCAATGGCTACTAGAAGAGCTGAATGAACAGGGCGACTCATATAACCCCTACCATAACGAACTATAGTTGGAGCAAGGGAACCAGAATAATGGCCCGACTCTCAAGACCTCTTGGCCTCCTTCTCCTCTCTATCTCGAGTATGCATACCCTCTACTCTCATAGCAATGCTAACTACCTACTGATAAGAAATATCCATCTCCAACTCACGAACCATTAGATACCTGATGATGGGAATGAGCCCCTCAATAAATCGGTGAACCCTCTCGCAAACACTAGAAACTAAAGCTGGTGCATGTTTAGCCAAGATAGTGAAACAGATCGTATACTCCAAGATAGTTATTGTACCCTGGCGCAAATGCTCAAACTCTGCACGACATGCGTCCCTAAGGCTCTAAGGAACATGCTCTCCTAGGAGCATATCTGAAAACTAAGTCCAAGTCAGGGAAGCTACCTCATCTGAACTGTCTAACTCATAAGTACGCAACAACTCATAGGCGACTCCTCGAAGCTGGGAGGTAGTGAAGGAAACCCTGCTCGATCCTGATATACCCATGGTACGGAGGATACGGTAGCACTTCTCTAGAAATACCAGAGCATTATCTGATGCTAGACCACTGAATACAGGAGGCTTGTACTTCTTGAACCTCTCAAGCCTCCACTACTCATCCTCGGAAGTCACTGCCCTGTCCTCGGGCAGATCTGGGGCTGCAACTGTACATGAGTAATCTTTGGGACCTGATCAACATACACCCGCTGCATAGGAGTGCGGGCAGATGGAGTTTATGCTCCTCCACCGCCTGAGATGTGGTTGCAGTAAAGGGTAACGACCTTACCTAAGCCATAGTGGTGTACATGCTCATCAACTGTGCAAGATTCTCCTAAAGAGCTAGAGTAGTAGTAGAAGTAGACGTATCAGGTGCCTGGGCTCCGGTGGGAGCTGTTGGTGGCTTCTCGTTGGTAGATCGCACGGGTGCTTTAGTTGCACTGGGAGCGCGTCCTCGGCCCCTACCCCAGCCCCGACCTTTGACGACTCTAGTAGGGGACGCGAGTGCTCGGTCATCTCTGGTAGCACGTGTCCTCACCATCTGTGAGAGAATAGAAATAGAAGTTTAGAATTGTGACGTCAAAAATCTCGTATGATAAGGAAATCAAATAAGGTAGAGTTTTCCTAACAGTTACATAGACTCACATAGATAAGTACACCCGTTTCCGTACCAATCTGTGAGACTTTAATAAATCGGTCTCTAAATTATGACTCATATAAACCTAGAGCTTTGATATCAACTTATCCCGAGCTAAGTTTGCCCTCCGTGAAATGTTGTGGCAATACCTAGTCTCTACGACTGGGTAAGCCTTACAATTGCGGAAAGAGAAAACAAATGTAGAAAAACTAATAAAAACTGAATATAAATAAATATAGAAGTGTTTAAGATGTCGCTCATCATATAACAATACAAGATCTCGAAAGCTGAACAACTTCCTAAAACACAAAATCTTGTGAAATCACAAGATATGAATACTACATAGTGCTCTAACTCCAGAATGTCTAGATCAATGTAAATACATAAGGGCTATAACTACTAGAGAGAATGGAGAGGGACTCCTCGATCTGCGGAAGAGGAAAATATACCTCAAAGTCTCTGGAGAATCGCCTCGCCTAAAGGATGATAGGGTTGAGCCGAAGGACCTGGATCTGCGCATGAAAACATGCGTAGGAAGGGCATGAGTACACCACAACGGTATTCAGTAAGTGCCTAGCCTAACCTCGGTCGGGTAGTGACGAGGAAGGTAAGGGCCCTACCGATTTTATATGAAAAACAAGGTAAAATAGTATAGAATACAACAATATAATTAAGTGCTAACAGTATGAAGAAACACATGATAATAAGAATAATAACAACTACAACATAGAGAGAATGTAACTCCACACATAACTAGCAATTGGGTATCTCCTAGGATATCGTCATGTAGTCCCCAAATATAAATATCCATTGGATCTCCTGGGCATCGTCTCGTATTCCAACTCATAGTGCGCGGGGATCTACCGGAATACCAATCTGTAGTCTCAAATGTAAATACCCAATACTGGAGGAATCTACCTAGTGCAGTCACGTAGTTATAATATAAATGTGCAGGAGGATCTACCGGAATACAAATTCGTAGTCCTAAAGTAAACATGCAGGGGGATCTCCCGTGATACCGTCTCGTAGTCTTAATGTAAACACACAACAACAACACGAAGAATATTCAATTCAATCCAAATTTCATACCAAGTTAAAACAGGTATTTCTAACCTAGCATGCTGCACATAATTTAATTAAAGCGGTCTGAGCAAGTATGACAATTAAGTCAATTAGACATGCTTCCCTAAGCTAACAGTAGGCTTAAATTGCAAGTAGTATAAATAGGGAAGAAAACACAATTATAGTTACCTATGAAACGGATTTTCAACAATTAGCACAAGTATTCACTTTTCACCTCACGTACAAGGAATTTCATATATCAACAATACCGAATTCGAAGGGGAGTTCCCCCCCCCCTCCCCCCGCAAGGTTAGACAAGCCATTTATATCGAACCTGCTCAATCAACTCAATACCACATTCTTTCCACGAGTATCAGACTCTGAATGGTCTAAATCTATTCAAAGTAATTGCATAATGTAAATATAACTTCAAGTAACTAATTCAACTAATTAATTCGGAGCTAATACGTGAAATTAGAAAAATCGCCCAAAAAGTCCTTCGAGCCCACATTTTGGAATCAGGTAAAATTTACAAATTCGAAATCCTCACACTCTCATGAATTTATATATACAAAAATTACTCCAATCCGACATCAAAATCTTGATCAAAACTCCAAAATTAAGCCTAAGAACCTTTCCCACTTTTTCTCCAAAATATCACCCCTAATTCGAATTTAAAGAATGAATTTAAGCATAGATTCATGGAAATTAATCAAAACCGAGTAAGAATTACTAACCCAAAACACTCAGTCAAAATCTCTCTCAAAATCGCTAATCCCGAGCTCCCAAATCAATTTCTAAAGTTTTGAGACTAAATCCTAATTTCTGCCCCTTTTCTGACCAGTGAAACCGCATCTGCGACTCTAGGACCGCAGATGCGGTCTCGCTTCTGCATAGTCCAATTCGCACCTACGACCTCCTTTATGCAGATGCGGTGCCGCTTCTGCGGTGCCCATGACACATCTGCGGTCAAATCCCATTTCGCCTCAGACCGCATCTGCGGTATTCAATTGCTTATGCGATGCTGCACCTGCGGTCCAAAACACGCAGGTGCGGTTATGACATGTTCAACCAACTTCCTATTTCTCCCAAATCCAATTTAACTTCTGTTAAGCACCCAGAACTCACCCGAGGACCCTAGAACCTCAAATAAACATGCCAACTAATCCTAAAACATCATACTAACTTATCTCAACCCTCGAATCATATTAAACAACGCTAAAATAACAAATCACTCTCTAATCCAAGCCTAAAGATTTTCAAAACTTCTAAATTCCACTTTCGATTAGAAAACCTATAAACCTCGTCCGAATGACCTGAAATTTTGCACATACATCACATTCAATACTACGGACCTACTTCAACTCTCGGAATCCAATTCCAACCCCTAGATCAAAATATCACTATCAAATTGGAAACTTCGCAAATTCAACTTTCGCCATTTTCAGCCTAAATAAGCTACATACCCTAAAACTCAATCTGAATACGTCCCTAAGTCCGAAATCACCTAACCGAGCTAACAGAACCAATAGAATTCTATTACGAGACCATTTTCATACTGCTCCAACTATTGTCCAACTTCAAAAGCTTAACTCTCATTTAGGGGCCAAGGGTCCCAAAACACCTCGAAATCCAAAACGAACCTTCCCAGCAACTTACAATAGTAGAAACAAACACGGGGAATGTAGTTAATATGGGATCGGTGCGTAAATTCTTAAAACAACCATCCGAGTATTTACCAAACTTTCAAAACTTCATTTTACATCATTATTTAGTTTACAAAATCTATACATGCAATTTTACAATTTTCTATAATTTTTCGAACTTTAAAATCATTTTTTCTGCATTAAAATTACTTCAATATTTATTAATTACTCCTTTCAATTATTTTGTGATGACTTAACTACCTAAAATTACTATTTTGCATGTATAATACATGTTTCAAATAGTTTACTTCATTTTATATAATTATATTAGTATTTTAAAGTTATTGTTCAATCTTGCAATAATAGCTTATATTTTACGATTTTATTGCATTTTTCATTTTTTTCAAGGTCAAAATAATATATTATATTTTTATAATCTTCTGCTATTATTTAAAGTATTAATTTACATAAATAGCATTTTTATATTTTATTTAGATATTTTTTATTAAATTATTTTTCTTTAATTTCCTATTTTACAACCTGGCCTAAAATTAGGATTAATTTTGTACCAATTAAGGACCAAATAGACCCTTGGCCCAATAACCTCAGCATCCCAAGCAACCTAATGAACCTACCCAGTCTAAAACTCAATCCGCCATGTTTAAATCCCTGTCACTGATCAAAATTGATCAACGGCTCACAACACTCTCCCCACTCTTCGTATATCCCCTCACCCAGACCCTAATCCCCATTTCTTTTCACCAGCCGCCCTCAAACACTCCTCCACCCTTCAGAAAGCCTAGCCACCCCCAATCTTCTCTGAATCCGTCTCAATCATGGATTCCTTCCATGATTTTCTTGCCTTTTAAGTGTTACCTCAGTATTACTTGCAAGACTTTGGTGTCACTTAGTACTTGCCTAAACTGCTAAACTTGGAAAATACCATCTCTAATATGGGCCCGTTCAACTTTAATCGCTAAGATCTGGACAGTATCTCGTCTATATACATGGAAGAGTAGTTGATTTCTCATACCAGCAGACGGATTTTCAAACGTTAAACCATAATCAGGGTTTGATATTTTGATTTCTTTCCTTTATTGGTTGCTTTATGATTGCATGTATGTTTTTCCTTTCTTTGTTCATGTTTGATTGACTTCTTTACTTATTTACTCACATAGTTTAACTACTATATAAATCCCTCCATATTTCCCTTTGAAGCATACCTTTAATCACTAGATTCACTAAAAATTAAAGCTATTACTATATTATTCTCTCATTCTCTTGTTCTATATTTTTAATTCTTGGCTGGCTGAAAGTCAAGACCATCAGAATTCTATTTTCCAACATTTCTTGGTGCAAGCACCGCCCCGGGTTCATTTGAAGCCCTTAGGAACCATGATGCACTAAATTTCTGGGTTCTTTCTCTTTGTTGATATTCAGAGTACTGTGGAATTTGTTCTTTTTTGTTGTATGTTTAGCTGGTAAGTTACTTGGCTCTTACAATTTCGTTCTTTTATATTCATGTTTGCATATTCATACTTCTGAATTTGTGACCTAATGTGTTTCTGGGCTATCTCTGTGCGTAACTTTGCTAGAATTGAACTTGTCTTATGATCTGAACCTCATTAGCATTTGATTTTTACCCAAAATTTCCAGTTTTGAGATATGTTATTTGATTATGATTCACCTGAATAATTTAGACCATCTTACATTCATTTAGCCTAATGTGTTAGTACCTTAATTCCTACATTTACTGTTTGACATGAGCTTGCTTCTTTAGTCTGTTCTAGACCTGTAATGACTGACTCGCATCTATAATATGTTTTATTCTATGTTGAGACATTCATTATTAACTATGACTGGCTCATCTACTATTGTGGCATGTCTTTGGTTTGCTTGATTCTATATTAGTGGCTATCTTCATTGTGTTTCCCTACAGTGTTTGATAATGTTTGTCTTAGTAATGAATTGGCGTGTCTACTTTCTTGTGTTGTGATGGATATTCAGTATAATTTGGACCCTTAGGATTTAAAACCCTTTATGTTAGTGCTCTATTTAGACTCATTTGGTATTATGCACCTTTGTAGGCTAATCTTGTAATCTTAGAAAAAAATTGTTTCTCCTCTAACTCTCTCAATCTGTTTTCTACCAATATGTCACTTCTTGTTAAGTGTTGAATCTTTAATAGCAACTTGCCTCTAAGTCTTGTGGACTCTCTTAACTAGTATATTATGTGTTTGTAGACAATTTTGCTATGTCAGCTTTCTAAATTACACGTGTATCTCTTCTAAATTTGTACCTTAACCATTGTTCTCTCACTCTCATTTGTTACCTACACTATTTTGAATCCATCACTCTTGGCCGGCTGAAAGACAAGTCCACTAAGACTCCCACTATTGACCTCCCTAGTGTGAGCATTGCTCGGGGACCATTTGAGACCCTTGTGAACTCTCACGCACTAGGATTTGGGGTTCTTTAGGCACTTTCTTTACTATTATGACTTGAGCTATCTCTGACACTCAGTTCTTTCCTTATTCTATCTATTGAATCTGCACACTAGGTTGTTTGAGTGATTTATTTGTAATTCAATGTTTGGGTCATATGGTCAATATGTGGTTGTTTGGTTTGTCTTGAGTTCCTCAATGATTTCCGGGATGTCCTGATGAATATTGTCTCCTGTTGGGATTTGGGTATGTTATTTGTGAAGAGAGAGTTTGTTGAAGGCCCAGACAATACTGGGTATCTCCTTTTGGGATTACAATAGGCTATTATTATCTTTAATAAAATATTTGTACTTATATTAACATCTAGTTTGTAAGAATTTTGTAATAAACACTTGAGGTATTAGTAAAAATAGGGAAATGGCATACTCTAATGATTTCATGTAAGGGTAGAAAATATGTCTATAGGGTTGTATGATCTACTTTTATTTACTCCAACCTGCCATATATGCTATTCAATTTCCACGAACACTGCTAGAAATCATGCCATTAGGAGAATCACACATTCATTGTTAGAAACTACGCTTTACGCTAGAGGGGGGGTGAATAGCGTATTAATAGAATTTAGCGTTTTCTTGCGGAATTTAAACTTTGCAGGAAGTAAAATAAATGCAGAAAAATAAACTTACACAAAGATGTATACTGGTTGGCCACCAACGTGGTTAGTCCAGTCCCCGAGAGACTCTCTCGAGATTTTTCATTATCTTGTTAAGCTTAAGGGTGCTCAACAAACCGTTACACACTTGAGGACACAAGCCTCAAACAGTTGCTCGGAGAACGCAATCTCAAAGACTTCACCCAAGGAAACGCAAGTTCCTTGAAACAAGAGAATCGCAATTCTCTTACAAGTATATCAAATACTTGGACACTCACTTAACTAAAGTACTCCTTATTGAGTAGATATGAGTAAAAGAATATGTTTAAGATCACAACAACTTTAAGCAATAATATGGCTCTCAAAAGCTTTATGAAATGAGTAGAAAATGAAGAACAATTGAATGAAAGCTTATAGCAATGTAATGATCAGTTTGTGTATGTTGTTCTTTTTAAAACACTGAAATGAAGCTGTATTTATAGTTGAAAAAATTGGTTCAACCGTTGTCTAATTGCCAATTAAGAGTTGCTGAAATTACTCAGTGATAATCGATTATTAAGACCAAACAATCGATTATCTGCCAGTCAGTTTAAAAATCAATCCCAGATTTAACGCTTCACAATCGATTATACATAATCTATAATCGATTACTGGCAATATTCAAAATCAGATAATTGATTACACTAAGTTCATAATCGATAACTTTAGCAACGTTCTAAAAATCATTTCCAGATTTAAGCAAAACATCGATTATATAAAATCAATAATCGATTACTTCAGCAACGTTCTAAAAATCATTTCCAGATTTTAAGCAGAACATCGATTATCTAGAATCAATAATCGATACCTTATGGTATTTGAAAATCATTTGACAACGGCCAGCTTCAACAATCGATTGTCCTTTGCAACAATCGATTACTTGTTATTTTCTGAAAATCATAAAACTTACTGTCTCAGTGATAATCGATTATCTAAAGACATAATCGATTACTTAATTAAATTTAAAATCACTGGAAGACATCAACTCAACACAATCGATCACCATTAGTTCATAATCGATTATTTTGAGTATTGAAAAACTTTACCTCAACAACAATCGATTGTCATTTGTTCACAATCGATTATCATGCAGATTTGGAAAAACCTGATGTTCACTGTCTTACTCACAATCAATTACCATTAATTCATAATCGATTGTCATGCAGTCTTGGCTCAGAAACAATCGATTATCATAAGTACATAATCGATTATTTTAGCCCAGATTTTTGAGGCATGTTTAGAAAACATTTTGTCTAATGTAAATATGCATGATTTAAAATCTTTTTGACACAGAATTAAATATGCATGATTTTGGAAAATAGTTTTATGAGAGAGGCCATACTATGAGTCAAGTTATAGGATCGAGATTACAATTTAGAACAACTCAATAACAATTAAAAGCTATATCTTGAACTTCAATCTTATTCGCAACCATTGTGCGCTTGTACTTGAATTCCGTCATATATCAATTTTTGCTTCGTTTGTCATTCATCAAAACCTACAAAAGAGTACACGTTTAGTATATTGCATTGAGAACGTGTTTCTAACAATTTCCCCCTTTTTGATAATGGCAAACATTAAGCGGGATATGCAATTTAGGCAAAAGATATTGACAATTCAAGGCAAGTAACAATTATGCAATTTTGTTCTTGTTCCCCCTCAATTTAAGAGTTCCCCCTCAATTTTAGCTTATAAGCAATCAATGAATTAAGAGGTGGACGACGAGCACGACGGGGTGGACGACTTGAAGAAGGAGCTGGAGCATGATCACCATCATGATGGAAAGAAGACTCCGAGATTTCCCAAATTTTGGTACTCCTTTTGAGAGGACCATTTTCCGTGACAAATCCGGATGCTTCAAGGAAGTTCATAATGAGGAGGGCATAAGATAGAGGCATGTCATCACCGATGGCATCGAGCATATGAATTTTGATGAGCCGACACCAATTTATTTTGGCTCCGGTGACAATGGCATGCAGAAGTTTGGTATCCTCCTGGGAGATGGTAGTGTGATTGTGCCGTCTAGGCTTGAGGACTCGGGTGATGAAGTAAAGAATCAACCGGTAGTTTGGATCCATTCCCGTTTATGGTAGGACGACGGGTAGAGATAGATGGATTATAGGAGGTTATACCGGCTTGGTGGAGAAGGATGGTTTCATCAAAGAGAGCCCCGGCCTTATCAATATACTGGTAAAGGTCTTCACCTTCATTTGGAAGGCGGGCAATGGTGTGGAGATTCTCTTCAGAGAGAAGAATTTGAACCCCATTAATGGAGGTGACAAGTTCGCCATCTTCATCTTTATGGAGGTTTGAGTAAAAAGCTTGAACGAAAGTTGTGTTTATGTGAGGATGAGTGAGAAGCAAGAAGTCATATAGTTGACACTCCTTTAACATATTTGCGGCAGGGGTGAAAGGCTCAAGGAGTTTACTATTTGAGAACCGAGGAGGAAGAATGGTGCGTTTCTCAAATTTTGATAGGAACCTTGTGAGTTCATTTTCAGTTTCAAAGAACAAGACGGAACCGTCTTGGTATGGAAAATTTAAAGGAGGAGGGGCGGTTGAGGCTGATGCGCCATGTTTGGATCGGGAACGTTTTGAAGATCGTCCAGACATATTAGGAGAAAGACTGCTGGAATTTGGCAAAGAAAATAGAAGAGATTTAGCTTTTGAATACTAGAGATAGTGCTTGAGTGGGTGAATGTGAGCTCTTATGATGCCTATTTATAGAGGAAAGGATTATCAAGCATTGAATGGAGACATTTGCTGAGATTTTGGTTTAGGAGCAGTCAGAAAACGGTAAGAATTAAAATTACTGACCGTTAGATAATCGATTATTGAACTGAAATAATCGATTGTATTTACTGTTTGATTGAGATTTTGAATCTGACAAATCGATTCTTGAGTCAAACGGTAAAAAATTTGAATGAAATAATCGATTGTTAAATTTTGGTAATCGATTATGGAGCATTTAAGACCTGACAGGAATCGATTGAGGAGCCAAACGGTAACAAAAAATTAATATGAAGTAATCGATTGTCAATTCTTGGTAATCGATTATTTAGGGAACTAATTTGATATAGTAAACTTGGAGAATATCATAATTTGTCAAATAATCGATTGTATGAAAAAAATAATCGATTGTTGTAGAAAGCATTGCTGAATGACTGAGGCAGAAATCGATTATGCAATTTAGGAAGTAAAAAATTAAACACAGATGCATAATAGTAATAATCAGTCATAAACAATCGATTATTGATACTGATAATCGATGTACTGCACAGAAAATAATCGATTAGTGGCTTGAAATAGTCGATTATTTTGTGCTAAAACTTCATAATTCCCCCTACCTTTGGGGTGGTACCTGCAAAATAGATTTAAACGTCTCCGACGCTCAAGTTAGTAATTTATAGCGAAATTAATAAATTACACTAGTGTTAACAAGTAATGTCGTGAACTCTTAAGAATTGTGTCCTAGAGTGTTCTTAAGAGAGTTTCTGGTACTTACCTTTTCTCCAACATCGCCAATTACCTGTTCGAGAGGATGATCCTTGATCGTTCTCCACTCGTTAGGCGTATTTATTCCTTTTTCTAATTGTGGCGCTTCTTCCGTTGGTTGTTCCCCAATTTCATTTTTGTTTTCTTTTGAAGGTTCTTCTTGGATTTTATCTTTCAAGCTATCCAAGATACCTGCAAGATCAAAACCGGATTCCTTTCTCGCCAAGCGAGTATTATCTTCGGAAAACACAACATGAGGGGATTCCTCCACAATTTGGGTTCTTTTGTTAAAGATCCTATATGCTTTGCTACGTGAGGAATAACCAATGAAAATACCTTCATCCGATTTAGCATCAAACTTACCCAATTGGTCCTTGCCATTATTATGAACAAAACATTTACAACCAAAAACACGTAAATGAGAAATGTTGGGTTTTCTACCCTTATAAAGTTCATATGGGTTTTTCATGAGTATCGGCCGAATTGCTACTCTATTTAAAACATAGCAAGCGGTACTCACGGCGTCCGCCCAAAAGTATTTGGGAATCTTAGCTTCGTCGAGCATGGTTCTAGCCATCTCTTCGAGACACCTATTTTTCCTTTCCACCACCCCATTTTGTTGTGGTGTCCGTGGAGCGGAAAAGGTGTGTTCGATTCCGAGTTCGTCACAAAAATCCGCAAAGAGATTGTGATCAAACTCTCCCCCATGATCACTTCTAATCGAAGTGACGGTCGATTCCTTTTCGTTTTGAACACGCTTAAGGAAATACTTGAAATTTTGAAAAGCATCACTTTTATTTGCAAGAAATAGAGTCCAAGTAAATCTAGAAAAGTCATCAACAATTACAAAAACATATTTATTTTTACCAAGACTTTCAATACGAGAGGGACCAAATAAATCCATGTGAAGTAATTGCAAAGGTCTAGACGTTGAAACAATATTCTTGGATTTAAAAGATGCTTTGGTTTGCTTCCCTTTTTGACAAGAATCGCAAATAGAATCATTTTCAAACTTTAAACTGGGAAGACCAACTACTAAGTTTTGAGAAAGAAGCTTGTTCAAAAGATGCATGTTCATGTGTGCTACTCTACGATGCCATAGCCAAGAGTTATCCTCTTTGCTTACTAAACAATCAACATATTCGGGTGAGGAGTTTGCAAGATCAACCATATAGATATTATCAATTCTAAAACCACGAAGTATGATCTTGAAATCACTACGTCTAAATACAAGGCATTCATCCGAATTAAATAGAGCAAAATTTCCCTTGTCACATAATTGGCTTATGCTCAAGAGATTATGCTTCAAACCTTTCACAAGTAGTATATGTTTAATAGAGGAGTTTTCGTCCTTACCGACCGAACCAATGCCGATGATTTTTCCTTTATTGTTATCACCAAATGTGACACTTCCTCCTTCTTTGTGCTCTAGTTGAAGGAATTTGGATTCATCTCCCGTCATGTGTTTGGAGCATCCACTATCAAGGTACCATAGTACACTTGATCCCTTCAAGCACACCTACAAAACAAATTAATGTTCTTTAGGTACCCATGCCATCTTGGGTCCTTGAGGGTTAGGCATGTTATAATGATGCAATTGATTTATATGTCTATGACGAGTAAAGCAAGCGGGAGCAATATGACCAATACGTCTACAATAATGACAAGTCACGTTGGGATTATGCATTTTTCTAGGTACATAGTAACTAGATGAATGAAGGTTGCTTACTCTACTTTGAACACCATTGTTTCTCCTATTATGAGCTCTAGGAGGTTCACAAGTTTGTCTAAAATATGCATCATTTCTAGAATATCTATTTCTAGGTGGAGGGTCATTTCTTGGTCTTCTAAATTGTTCAAGGTTTGGCCTAAAATATGCATCATTTCTAGGTCTTCTAGCATTTTCACTATTTGGTCTAACATGCAAGTTATTTCTAGGATTTCTACTTCTAGGATAAGCATTTTGGTTATTAGTCCTAGGTTGAGCTCTAGGTTGTTGTGGTTTAGCACCAACCTTTTCTTCATTCTTGAATCTTATTCCATGTTTAGTTGATTTTAGATTAACAAGCACATCATTCAAGTTTTTATGCGAAGAATTAAACTTATCTAATGTGCCTTTAAGTCTAGCTACTTCATTCTTAAGAAGCACACACGAAGAACGGTTTCTAGTAGAACCTTCAGGTTTATCAGCACTTCTTTTTCCATAAAACTTGTTTTCCTCTTTTAGCTTCTCATTTTCGAAAACCAGTTTTTCTAATTCTTTTTCTTTTAATGAAAGCTGTGTTTGAAAATCTTTTTCTTTTAGAGAAGCGCTTTCTTTAACACTTTTGACAGTTTTTGAAGCTTTAATAAATTCAGCATATAGTTCATCAAAAGCATTTCTCATTTCATCAAGAGTAAAGAAATTTTGAGAAGAGATTTGACTTACCTCGTCTTTGCCGTCTTCTTGAGCCATGAGACATAAATTTGCTGCTTCATCGTCTTCTTCTTCGCTTGCTTCATCTCCGGAATCTCCTCCCCAAGAGATGTATGCACGTTGCTTTTTGAAGGGTTTCTTCTCCTTTTTGATGTTAGGGCAATTTGATTTTATGTGCCCGGTTTCTCCGCATTCATAGCATTTTAGTTGATCGCCTTGCTTTTTGTTCTTGCGTTCATACTCTTTGCGCATGAATTTTTGAAACCTTTTGATAACGAGTCCAAACTCGTTGTCACCTTCCTCATCAATTTGTGGTTGGCTAGCCTTTAGAGCAATCCTTTGCCTTCTTTGATCATCAACAAACGGGTTAAGTATAGTTGATTCATAGGTTTTGAGATTACCTCTTAATGCGTCAATTGTGACATTTGTGATGCCAATGGATTCTTGGATTGCATCGGCCTTTGATCGCCATGCCGGAGTGAGACTTCTGAGGATCTTCCGGACAAGTTCTCTATCCGTAAACGTCTTTTTGAGGGCGTGTAGATCATTCACGATCATTGAGAATCGCTCAAACATTTCGTCTACTTTCTCTCCTTCCTTCATGTGGAATAGTTCATAAGAGTGAGTTAAGAAATCAATTTTAGCTTCTCGTACCTGGTCGGTTCCTTCGTATGTCACTTCAAGCTTATCCCACATTTCTTTTGCTGTTTTGCAACATGATATCTTCCTGTAGTCGTTAGCATTAACAACACAATATAATAAATTTATAGCTTT
This sequence comes from Nicotiana benthamiana, assembly GCA_034376525.1. Lineage (NCBI taxonomy): Eukaryota > Viridiplantae > Streptophyta > Magnoliopsida > Solanales > Solanaceae > Nicotiana > Nicotiana benthamiana. The sequence goes on from CM067325.1 coordinate 10,201,512, forward strand.
GGCATTATTTTGAACCTTACGAATATCCTCCGCGGTATATTCCTCTTCGGTCTTTGGAACCCATTCGTCTTCCACCTTCTTGGTTGGGATTTGGTTTCCATTGGTGAATACTTTCCACAAATGAAAGCTATTTGATTGCACAAAGATTTGAATCCTCTCCTTCCAGTATGAGTAGTTTGTGCCGTTGAATAGAGGAGGTCGTGTAGAGCATTGTCCTTCTTCAATTCCTGCAAAAGAGTGAAGAGTAGAAGCCATGGATGGTTCTCTCAAACGGTTAAGTTTTCAGAGAGTTGGGCTCTGATACCAATTGTTAGAAACTACGCTTTACGCTAGAGGGGGGGGGGGGGGTGAATAGCGTATTAATAGAATTTAGCGTTTTCTTGCGGAATTTAAACTTTGCAGGAAGTAAAATAAATGCAGAAAAATAAACTTACACAAAGATGTATACTGGTTGGCCACCAACGTGGTTAGTCTAGTCCCCGAGAGACTCTCTCGAGATTTTTCACTATCTTGTTAAGCTTAAGGGTGCTCAACAAACCGTTACACACTTGAGGACACAAGCCTCAAACAGTTGCTCGGAGATCGCAATCTCAAAGACTTCACCCAAGGAAACGCAAGTTCCTTGAAACAAGAGAATCGCAATTCTCTTACAAGTATATTAAATACTTGGACACTCACTTAACTAAAGTACTCCTTATTGAGTAGATATGAGTAAAATAATATGTTCAAGATCACAACAACTTTAAGCAATAATATGGCTCTCAAAAGCTTTATGAAATGAGTAGAAAATGAAGAACAATTGAATGAAAGCTTATAGCAATGTAATGATCAGTTTGTGTATGTTGTTCTTTTTAAAACACTGAAATGAAGCTGTATTTATAGTTGAAAAAATTGGTTCAACCGTTGTCTAATTGCCAATTAAGAGTTGCTGAAATTACTCAGTGATAATCGATTATTAAGACCAAACAATCGATTATCTGCCAGTCAGTTTAAAAATCAATCCCAGATTTAACGCTTCACAATCGATTATACATAATCTATAATCGATTACTGGCAATATTCAAAATCAGATAATTGATTACACTAAGTTCATAATCGATAACTTTAGCAACGTTCTAAAAATCATTTCCAGATTTTAAGCAAAACATCGATTATATAAAATCAATAATCGATTACTTCAGCAACGTTCTAAAAATCATTTCCAGATTTTAAGCAGAACATCGATTATCTAGAATCAATAATCGATTACCTTATGGTATTTGAAAATCATTTGACAATGGCCAGCTTCAACAATCGATTGTCCTTTGCAACAATCGATTACTTGTTATTTTCTGAAAATCATAAAACTTACTGTCTCAGTGATAATCGATTATCTAAAGACATAATCGATTACTTAATTAAATTTAAAATCACTGGAAGACATCAACTCAACACAATCGATCACCATTAGTTCATAATCGATTATTTTGAGTATTGAAAAACTTTACCTCAACAACAATCGATTGTCATTTGTTCAATATCGATTATCATGCAGATTTGGAAAAACCTGATGTTCACTGTCTTACTCACAATCGATTACCATTAATTCATAATCGATTGTCATGCAGTCTTGGCTCAGAAACAATCGATTATCATAAGTACATAATCGATTATTTTAGCCCAGATTTTTGAGGCATGTTTAGAAAACATTTTGTCTAATGTAAATATGCATGATTTAAAATCTTTTTGACACAGAATTAAATATGCATGATTTTGGAAAATAGTTTTATGAGAGAGGCCATACTATGAGTCAAGTTATAGGATCGAGATTACAATTTAGAACAACTCAATAACAATTAAAAGCTATATCTTGAACTTCAATCTTATTCTCAACCATTGTGCGCTTGTACTTGAATTCCGTCATATATCAATTTTTGCTTCGTTTGTCATTCATCAAAACCTACAAAAGAGTACACGTTTAGTATATTGCATTGAGAACGTGTTTCTAACACACACAACTTGTCTACTATCAAAGCATAAGTGCTTTATTTATACCTATATCTACTGCTATGTGTTACTAGACAATATGTCTATAGGAGGCAAATGTTAATAAACATTCCTTCAATTTGTATAACTACAACATATTCATTAGATATCATGCCCATATTATAGCTTATGTTCTACCGATCTTTATATAGAAACCGCCTATAGGACTTTATTTGGTTATATTGCTATTGTTATCATACTGCTCACCTAGAAAGCATGCACATACGGGCTAAGTTAAAAAAATTCAGTTTCGATCGTCAATTGTTACAAATCCTACCTATCGCGCCCCATTTTTCCTCTGCGGAATTTAGGTTATATGGAGGGACAACTCATTCCTTTTGGGAACTGAGTTTTTCATTTTTAAGAGTTTCGACCTAATGATTATGGTGCATTAGAACACCAATAGAGACTTAACTCTAAGTTTGTTTGCAAAACTAGAGATATGGTGAGGGCTTGAAATTATTCTCAAGGGAAGGTGTTGGGCACCCCTCAGAATCCACTAGTGTGGTTCTCGGCTAGACAAATTATTGTAAATTTAGGTACAATTAACATATAAACACGTAAGGCGCAACTAAGAGGGTAGTTTAACACACAATGACTTGAAATTAAACAAGGTTTGAAAGAGCAATTAGAAAAGCTGAAAAGAGTTACAACGCTAAAAGAATAAAGAAATTAAAGGGGGAAGGGGTCCTACGTTTATTAAAAATATGGATTACCCCATACAATGTCTGATAATTACTCCTCAATAAGGGGCTACGCGAGACATTATCGCGAGGTCATCATATCTATATCTACCTTTCCCATCCCGTTAAGGTATTTAAAGCGCGGATTGGCCTCCATTATTTATTGCATGCTATTATCCTTCCTACTCATATCAGTCCAGAGACACTTGGGACTACTAATCCTAAAGGGAGGGGTATTAGGCTTATTTGGGGTATCAAAGGTAAAATTCTAAGGTGACTTACAAAACCATATTGCATATCATGAGGAAAAGCATATAAATAACCAGAGGCTCAGGTATACCTCCTTGAACAGAAAAGGCATATAATTAGCATGACTTTCACATACGTTTTAGGGTCTAATCAAAATTAAAGAAGAGGAAGTTTAAATATTGAGGCATACTAGTTTATTACATAATTCATATAGGAAGCTCCAACCATGCCTGCTTGCTAGTTGTAATAATTAAGAAAAACATATTTATTTTTAAATTATTACTCTAAGACTTGCCTAAATGTTAAGACGAGGTCCTATAGACATGATATCTATTGAATTTAGAAGGTTATAAGACAATAAAACTCAAAATGAATTATTCGGGATCATATAGGAATGCTTGCTAAACTTTAGTTAAGCAACAAACTTAGATTATCAAAAGAGATGCCGAATTAACAAATTGATTACAGGTTCTGTAGGTGATAGTATATTATTACTGATTTTATGTCTAGCATTGAATGAAGCGAATCAAATTCATTTAGAAACTCCTATAGGCATATTTTCTACACGGTACTAATTTTAGACACTTATAGACGTAGTATCTGAATGCAGAAGCTTGATTTAAACCTATAGTCATGGTATCTAAAATGCAGAACTTGTTTTCAACCTATAGACATGGTATCTAATACAAGAATTATTTTAAACCTATAGACATGGTATCTAAAATTCTGTTTGAATTATGCAGAATAACACAGAGCAATCCTATGTGCATGATTTCTAGGTGGAGGTGAATATGCATGATTATAATAGCCCTATATACATAGTCTCTATATATGGCTGAATATGCAGAATTTAGAGCATCCATATAGACATGCTTTCTAGGTGGAGTTTGAATATGTAGAAATTGAAACACCCTATAGACATGATTTTTACCCTTTGCATGCATAGTTACCCATCAATTTTCACTGGCCAACCCAAATGTTTATTACAACTTATTATTTCCAAGAAATAAATTACATCGGAAAAGTACAACCAAAGGAAAGCCTGATTTTGATTTCATGTATGAATTATGAGATAAACCAACTCAAAGTTCACTGATCCAAAGTCGTTCTCCAATTTGAGTATGTCAGAGTTCCCTAAGAGCCTCAATGGGACTCTGGGTAGTGCTCACACCCGAATTGTATCACCAAAATAGGGACAGCTGCAGTGTGGAAGGGCCAACCCTCAAGTGTACAAGTTTAGAAGGAGATCAATGGGTCCCAAGACAAAGCTCCCAAGGGGGGGGGGGGGTAGATTAAGGTCTAAGAGAGAGTGCAAGTGAAGAAACAAGGTTTTAAAGAACTAAGAAAGTACATAAGAGGGGAAGAGGGGTTGAGAAACAATTATAGGATTGAGGGTTTCACACAAAAGGGTTCAGGGATTGGGGATTGTAAAGAGCCTATGTACTTACGCATTAGCTAATTCTGAGCATGCACAACAATAAAGCGTGATGTTATGCTTACAAAATCAACAAGAATACACAACATATGATGGTGAAATAGAGGTTATGATTCTAGGATAATCAAGTTTGAGTCATAGATAATAATACTTAATACTGTCATGCCTAAAACTAACCATTAGCATCAAACACAATTAGAATGCATAGTAGATACAGAACAAGCATAGGGAAATTACAACATGCTAAAATAAGTACTGAACTGAACACAAGCAGTAGGCAGACAAGAGGGTAAAAACATTAATTAAACACATTGTTGTGCTTGCTGGAAATCTTAATCAGAACATACTAGTTTCAAAGAGCAAGATACAGTAAAAGCAAGTAGCATGACTTGAAAGCAAGACACAGTACAAGTAACAAGAGAGAATGCTTTTTGAGTGTGAGCGTGAATTCAGAAAACTAAAAGTGTTCGTGTGTATTTGTGTCAATGAATGAGCAGAGTATTTATAGTTTAAAAATAGGTAGAAAAAAAGGCAAAGAATCATAGTTTAGTAGTAATTATGAAACTATGTACCAATTAAAATAAATCAGTATAAAGACTTTCTTTTATTAAGGAGTTTAAACTATACAGTAGTGGACAAAAAACTTTTAAGAAAACCAATCGAGTAAGCATCTTGTGCAAAGTAGATAATTAGGAATAAATATATAGGGGTTTAACTAAGGGAAGAATCTTTGAAATATTCGATTAACCAAATAAGGTAAAAAACACAATAAATCTATCAACACATAGTAAATCAAGGAGTCAGGGATTTGAAATTACTGGTTCATGAATAAATAAATAAACCCAGTTAGAATTAGGGGAATCAAAAGGCTAAGGAAAGCTTTCAAATCAACCCAAGAAATAGGGAAATCAATAAGCAAGGAAAGAATCAATCAAACTTACACGAGGAGGTATGAAATTAGTCCACAATTAGGATTATTTTGACCGGAAAATTTAGCCTATAAAGAGTGCATAAACATTAAGCATGCAATGCTAAATCTATGACAAAGTGAAGTTTCATGCAATCACAAAATCAGTAAGCAGTGTATTATAGGAACATGGTAGTAGCCACCTTAGTAACAGAGAAGAGGTAGTATCAAATAACATGCAAAAGGGGCCAAGTAAAAGATCTTATGGAGTTTAGCATGAAGTCAAAATCATATAAATAAACAAAGTTGAAAAAAGATTTCAAAACTTAGTCGAGCAGTAGATGAAACAACTTCAGAAACTCGAATACGTCCAAAGAAATTAGGGTTTTGAAGCCCATCGAATTCAGAGCATGGCAAAAGGCAAGACACATAGCAAATAATATCGAAAGTCGAATGAAACCCAAAAATCTAGGGTTTTAACCATCAATCGAGTATATAGATGAAAGACAAGTAAATCAGACAGAACACCGACAAAATAAATTCAGAAAATCTCAAGAAAAGAACTAAGACCTTTAACATGCACACTTGAGTAGAAGAGTGTCACAAAGAAATATAGTAGAAGAACAACATAAAGAAACACAGTAGAAGAACAACATAAAGAAACACGGTAAAAGCACAACATAAAGAAACAGAGTTGAAGAACAACATAAAGAAACTCAGTAGAAGAACAACATAAAGAAACAAATAGAAGAACAACATAAGGAAACACAACAGAACATGTTAAAAAATTTGACAAAACCCTAAATCAGAAAAGATAAAAGTTTCGAAGGTAAAACTTTGAAAGAAACTTCGAAAAAATATTTAGGAGTTTAGAGAAAACACATATCTAAAACGGATCTTAAAAGAATCGAAAGAACCTCGAAGGTTAGGGTTTCTGAAGATCCTAGATGGTGTGAAATTCTTGGGAAGTCACTGATCTTAGCAGGAGAAGTCAAGATTAGGCTTGAATAGCCATGGCTGGCCAGAGCAAGGTCGAAGATGATCGGAGACAACATAGCACTAAAATGGATCAAGGTCTGGACCAAACTTCTTCCAGTTCCAGTCTTGAAAAAATGATACTTGAACATATAGGAGCCATAGGAGGAAGGTATATGCCTTCAATAGCTTTAGAGGCCATACGTTTGGTTGATTTGAAGTGGTGATTAAAGATGGCGACTAGGATTTCTGAGAGAGAATTGGGAGAAGGGGGATTCAAGGGCAGCTACAGGTGAGAAATGATTAGGTTTAAGGGTTAGTTTAGGTTAAAAAAGGAAGGGGCAGATGTGAGTGGTTGATCTAGGTTATCAACATTTGGGATTAAAAGGGAAATCGGGCGGATAATTTAAAAGGGTCGTTGGTCGGGTAGATTAGGATTTGGGTCAGGGTAATCGAGCCTCAGGCTGGGTTTAATTGAGGTGCCAAATCTGGCCAAAATTGAAATAAAAATGGGCTAACCTTTAAATAGCCACTTTTCCCTGATTTATTTTACAAAAAATAGCAAAATAACTCTTGGAAATAAATTAAAAGTGCTAAAATGAATAAGAATACATAATTGTTGAATTAAAAATACTGGAGTCAATTTTATAATTATAAACACAATCAAACCTTAAAAGATGCTAATATTGCAACTATACACCATTTAGCTTTAAAAATATTAAATAAATGTGTAAAAATATACAAAAGTTATTTTAGCTATATTTTAGTATAAATATAAGAGTCCAATAAATGAATCACCAAAATGATAATTTTGGGAATAATTATTGGGTTTTTCCTTGATAAAATAAGGCAATAAATTGATTTAAAAATCTTTAAAAATTAAGGAAAAATAATAAAACCTTGGGACGTGCTTATATATGCATATATAGGCTATTTTGAAAGTATTGTGCATATTAAAAATATACATAAAAAAATTGGGTAATAACAGCTGCCCCTCTTTACCTAGGAAGGATGAAAGAGTTGTTGGGTAAAGATATGATGGCCAATTTTGACCCGACGAAGAGGGTTTGAAGAGGTTCAGCCATGCTCTAGCTTTTGAGCTACCTACATATCCGTGATTTACAGGGATAAGGCATATGTAGTTCAGGATCCGTCGGCCAAATATATCGATGGAGACTTCTCAAGAATGGACGCGATATTTAGGACAAGGTGAATAGTTAAGGTCTAATAGGGATGCGGGGACTGGAGCGAGATCTCTCTTGTTGAGATGGCCTTTTCTCACCGGTTTTCCTGCGAATAAGCAATACAAGCATATATTGTGCGTTAATTTAAACGCGATGCACATTCTCATCAGACCATGAATGTTGTATTTGGACGGTTAGGATTATATCCTTAGACCATGGTGTACTATGCCATGAAGCGTATAATAATAATAAAGGATTCACAATCCATGAAATGATGCTCTCGGGCTCTGAGAATGGTGCCTCCGAACCATGATGCCTTTGCATAATGATATGCAAAAAATTAAAAGGGATCCCCAGGCCATGCCATGGTGTTCTCGGGCTATGCAAATGGTGCCTCTGAACAATGATCCCCTCGGATAATTTGGTGATCTTTCAACCCATAGAATACAGTATTTAGATGCAATAGATGGCGATCTCTCAGCCATGCGGAATGTAAATAAGGTACCGATCTTTCAGTCATTCAAGCGTAAATAAAGTGGCGATCTTTCAGCCATGCAAGCGTAAATAAAGTGGCGATCTTTTCAGCTATGCAATCGTAAATAAAGTGGAGATCTTTCGACCATGCAAGCGTAAATAAAGTGGTAATCTTTCATCCATGCAAATGTAAATAAAGTGGCGATCTTCAGCCATGTAAGCATAAATAAAGTGGTGATTTTTCAGCCATGCAGATGCAGATGGAGGTAGTTTTTAATCTTAGAAGACAAAAAAGTAGCCTTATGCAATGCAGAAAATGCAGATGGAGACAATGTTTGGATTCAAAAGGAAGAATGGTAGCCTTATTCAATGCGAAAAATGCAGACGAAGATAGTGTTTAGTCTCGGAAGGCAGAATAGTAGCCTTATGCAATGCAAAAAATGCAGACGGAGACAATGTTTACTCTCGGAAGGCAGAATGGTAGCCTTATGCAATGTAGAGAATGTAGATGGAGGCAGTGTTTAGTATCGAAAGGGAGAATGGTTGTCTTACGCAATGCAAAAAATGTAGATGGAGACAATGTTTAGTCTTGGAAGTCAGAATGGTAGCCTTATGTAATACAGAGAATGCACATGGGGACAGTGTTTAGTCTCGGAAGGCAGAATGGTAGCCTTATGAAGTGCAGAAATAAAATAAAATGACGAATGGTAATAGAGTATAGCAGGTTGCGATATTTTGATTGCTGGGAACATTACAATATATGGAATGTTACCGGTGTGCGTGAATAGCAAATGCTGGTGAATGTAATAATTCTAAAAGTTGTATTCCTTAACAACGTTTGTCTCGTGAGTGTATAGCATGTCAGATGCTTTCGTAATCCAAGTGTCTGCATCCAAAGAAAAATCATGAGTTTTGTAGAGGGGAGGTTAGTTCATATCCCGACTATCCTTAATTGACCTGTTTAGCTTGTTCTGGTGATACGATATGTATCATTGGGGGTAGCCTCACTTAACAATGCGATTTCGATAATAAACATGCATGAATTTATAAAAATATGACATAAATATTTAAGTAATAAAGTTTAGATGAACCAACGACTGTGACGTGTCTCAAGATATTGCAACCTCTCTTGTTACGAAATTTTTAGGGTCCTCTTCAAAATTCTACCCCAGTTTAATGTGTTGATGCTTCTTTCGGCTGCTTTCAATGATTAGCTGAAATTACTTCAGAATTTTGAGGGTTATTGAATTATGATCGAACCAATAAGGCTGCCTACGTATCCCCTCTTCAATGAGAATCAAATCAGGCGTAGTTCAAATTACATCATATAGGAAAAGTATGAAAATTACATATAGTAGCGCTTGACTGTATCTGAATTAATTAGCTTCGGCCAAATTTCTGCATCCATTTCGGCAAGTATAAGAGCTCCTCCTGTTATAACCTAGTGAACTATGTATGGATCCTGCCAGTTGGGAGAGAAATTCCCCTTGTCTTTATTTTGATACAAAAGAATTTTCTTCAATACCAACGGTCCCGGGGTGAACTGTCTCGGCTCGACTCTTTTGTTGAAGGCTCCAGAAATTCTATTTTGATAAGTTGACCATGGCAAACTGCATTTACTCTCTTTCCGTCGATAAGGGCTAATTTCTCATAACAACTTCTCACCCATTCTGCGTCGTCGAGCTCAACTTCATGTATGATTATTAAGGAAGGAATTTTTACTTTGGTGCGAATAACAACTTGTGTACCATAAACCAGTATATAGGGGGTTTCCCCAGTTGATGGGCGGACTGTGGTACAATACCCCAATAAAGCAAATGATAACTTCTCATGGCACTATTTGTGATTCTCTATCATTTTCCTCAATACTTTCTTGATATTCTTATTGGCGGCTTCTACTGCTCCATTCATTTGAGGCATGTAGGCTGTAAGATTCATGCGTCTGATTTTGAAAGTCTCACACATAGCTTTCATCAAGTCGCTATTGAGGTTGGAGCCATTATCAGTAATGATTGACTTTGGAATATCGAATAGACAAACAATACGATCACGGACAAAGTCCGCCATGACTTTCTCAGTCAATACTTTGTAAGATGATGCTTCGACCCATTTGGTAAAATAGTTGATTGCTACCAAGATAAATCTGTGCCATTTGGAAGCGGCAGTCTCGATTGGTCCAATAATATCCATTCCTCAAGCGGCGAACGACCATGGTGAGCATGTTTCATTAAGTTCATTTGGAGGTACCTTTATCATGTTTGCATGTATTTGACAGCGGTGACCTTTTCAGACATACTAGATGTAGTTCGTTTCCATAGTCATCCAAAAGTAACCAACCCGGAGTATCTTCTTGGCTAAGACAAAACTATTTATATGTTGACAGCATGTCCCAACATGGATTTCTTCTAGTAGCTTAGATTCTTCCTTTGCGTCGACATACCTTAATAATCCCAAATCAAGAATCCTCATATAGGATTCTTACGCTATGAAAGAAGTTTTTGGATAACCTGCGAATGGTGCGCTTGTAAATGGGATTTGAAAACTCTGGTATTCTCCCTTTGCTAAATATTCCTTGATATCATGAAACCAGGGCTTTCCGTTTGCCTTTTCTTCAACATAGGCACAATAAGCTGGTTGGTCGTGGATCTTTACAGGAATAGGATCATTGAAGTTTCTGTCTGGATGTTGCATCATGGATGATAGGGTAGCCAATGCATCAACAAATTTATATTGGATTCTAGGAACATATCGAAATTCTATCTTTGTGAACCTCTTCCCAATTCTTGCTCATGGTGCAGATACAGGAGTATCTTAGAGTTCTTGGTTGCCCATTCTTCTCGGACCTGATGTATGAGTAAGTTTGAATCCCCTATTACTATCAACTATTGTTCATGTCAATGGCCATCTTCAGCCCTAGGATGCAAGATTCATGTCTGACCATGTTGTTGGTGCACGGGAACCTGAGCTTAGTTGACATCGGATAATGTTGACCGGTTTCTGACACTAGGACTGCTCCTATGCCAACCCCTTTTAAATTTGCTGCTCCATCGAAAAACATTCTCCAACCATCATAAGGTTTTGCAATGTCTGCTCCTATGAATGATACCTCTTCGTTAGGAAAATACATTTTCAGATGTTCGTATTTTCCGTCTACAGGATTTTCCACAAGGTGATCTGCTAGTGCTTATCCATTGATTACCTTCCAAATCACGTAGACAATGTCAAATTCACTCAACAGGATCTGCCACTTGGCTAGCTTGCTGGTGGGCATGTGCTTCTGAAATATGTACTTCAAAGGGTCCACCCTTGATATGAGATATGTAGCATATGCACAAAATTAATGTCTCAACTTCTGGGCTACCCAAGTCATAGCATAGCAGGTGCATTCTAATAGAGAATACTGGGCCTTGTATGGAGTGAACTTCTTGCTGAGATAGTAGATGGTCCGCTCTTTCTCCCCTGTTTCATCATGTTACCCTAGGATACAGTCGAAGGCACTATGTAGCACTGCAATGTAGAGTAGTAGAGGCCTATCTGGCTTAGGCGGGACCAAGACTGGTGGTATTGATTGGTATTCCTTAATTTTGCCGAAAGCTTTCTGTCATTCATCAGTCCACTTTATGGCGGTATCCTTCTTCAATATATCGAAGATCGGCTTACAGATGATCGTAGATTGTGCTATGAACCAACTTATGTAATTGAGTCTCCCCAAGAAACTCATCAGGTCCTTTTTGTTCTTTCGCATTGGTAGTTCTTGAATAGCTTTGACCTTTGATGGATCCAGTTATATTCCCCGACGACTCATAATAAACCCAAGCAATTTTCCAACGGGAACCCCAAATGCATACTTCGCGGGATTTACTTTCAGGTTGTACCTTTACAATTAGTTGAAAACTTCCTCAAATCTTCCATGTGATCAGTGGCCTTCTTGGATTTGATGATAATGTCATCTACGTACACCTCAATCTCCTTGTGTATCAGATCGTGAAAAATGGTAGTCATAGCCCTCATGTAGGTGCCCTCTGCATTCTTTAACCCAAATGACATCATCTTATTAGATGTACATTCCCCGCAGCATAATGAAAGCCATTTTTTCAGCATCTTATCATCCATCTAGGTTTGATGATAACCAGCAAAACAATCCACAAATGATTGCAATTCATGCTTGGCGCAATTGTCGATCATGATGTGTATGTTTGGTAAAGAAAAGTTGTCTTTCGGACTAGCCCGGCTGAGATCCCAGTAGTTGACACAAACTTTAACCTTCCCATATTTCTTTGGTATTAGCACAATGTTAGCTAACCATTTTGGATATTCTACTACACTGAGAACCTTAGCTTTGACCTGCTTAATGACTTCTTCCTTGATTTTCAGACTCATTTCAGGTTGAACTTTCTGAGCTTTTGCTTTACCGGCGGACATGACAGATCAGTCGGTAGTTTGTGAGCCACAATAGACGTGCTCAGGCCCATCATGTAGTCATAGGCGTGTCCTTATATTCTCTTAGAAAATCTATGTATTCATTCTTTTCTGCGATAAATGAACGTTGATTCGTGTTTCCTTGACATTCTCTCCATCCCCTAGATTAACAGTTTTCGTCTCGTCCAGGTTGAACTTAGGTCTGACTCAAAGTTCTCAACTTCCTTAATAATCTTTCCAGGTATACCATCTTCCTCTCAATCTATGTTCATTTGTTGCATTTGTCTCATTGCATGTCACAATCATTGGTTTATCAAGATAAGTAATAGTGATGTTGCATGTCACAGTCATTGGTTCATCAAGATAAGTAATAGTAATGTTGTATAAGTAAAGTAATGGGATAAAAGTAATAAGAGTGTTAATCTATAAAGAAAATTGAAATGCTTTGATAATTCAATAACTATTTTGAACACGGAAGATCTTGTTGTGGAAATTTAAAATGCGAAAGGAAAGATTAACTAGACAAATAAAAGATAGTGCACGGTGCTTGTTCAACCTTGCTAGCCGAGGCTCGCAGGCTCTGGTGGTTCTGATGATCCAGTTATTGAGGCGTGCTCCTCTGCATATAGCCTGTATAGAAGGGCCTCCCTCCCCCTCCTCTTCGAGAACGACGCAACAATCCATATCACTGTCTTCAAGGAACAAATTCTTCACCGCTGCCAGTGTTTCCTCTTCTTTTGACCCATAGATAACGTCGGACAGCTTGAAGGTCTACTCCAAGTGTGGTATTGGTTGCTCCAGCAGATGGTATGAAATGTGCCATGGCGGTGACCAATCGTTGAATTCTTTCCAAGTATACTCATATCCTAAACCAAAAGTGGTGCCATGTTTCTTGAGTTTTATGGGCTTAGTGATTCCATGGAGGTTATTGCCAAGCCCATTTCCAGGTTTGTATCTGCTCTAGTTTAATATGCTCTCAATTTTATTGTCCCACCATTTGTCTTTGTCAATGGCATTGACTCGCTCGATGTGGTGATAGTCTCCCCACATATCTTTCGTCTACCTTTTATTACCGAGATGGTCTAACGACTGTATATGGGATTGCTACCGTCGCCGTGAATGATCATCTTCTGGTGATTCCACTCAAACTTCACTGCCTAATGTAGTATTGATGCTACAACCCTAGCAACATGAATCCAGGGTCGTCCCAACAGCAAATTGTATGATGTTGGAACGTCTATCACTTGAAAATCAACATCGAACCAAGTAGGCCCCATTTACAAACACATGCTAATTTACCCAATAATAGACCTTTGGGAACCGTCAAAAGCTTTCACATTGATGGGTTCGTCCTTTATCTCGTGTAATCCCTTACCCAGCATCATGAGTGTTACCAACAGACAAATGTTGAGGTTGGACCCTCCATCAATCAGGATTCTAGTAATAAAATGGTCTTTGCATTGCGCGGTGATGTGCAATGCCTTGTTGTGACTCAACCCTTCTGGTGGTAGCTTATCTTTATGAAAAGTGATCTTGTGACTTTCCAATACCTATCCAACCATGTTAGCCATCTCTCCGCTGGTGATGTTGCGCGGCATATATGCTTTACTCAGCACCTTTAGCAAGGCATTCTTGTGTGCATCAGAATTTGTAGCAGAGCAAGGATCGAAATTTGCGGCGGTGTTTTGTTCAGCTGGTCAATGACTGAGTATTCTTGGCTTGTATCTTTCTCCAGAGATCATTGAGCCCAGTCTCGATGATGGGTGGCCGGTTGGAGGCCTGCTTGCTCGACTCAGCTAGATGTTCCCGGGTAAAAAGTTGACCAATTCTCGTCATATCCTATGCTGCAATGGCCTATCCGAACCTAATCTTGACTTTTCTTCTTGCCCCGACTGTATAGTCCCAAGGAATAGACTTTGTGTGGAATGGAACCATGTTCAACATCGCCACTAGAATTAGCATGGCTATCTTTACTCCGGACAAAGCATTTGCCCTAGGCGGTAAAACTACAACTTCAAACGATGTGGGTGTATTTACTGGAGACACGAATTCGACCTCGATTGGCGCTGGTATCCATTCAGAGGGTTTTTCTTTAAACTCAAGTGGCACGGACATGTTTACCTCGGCGTCCCCAGAGGGATGAATCTGGACCACGATCAGTTTAAGGGTGACTACTGATTTCTTTGGGTTTTCACCTTCTGCGATCAAACTATCGATCCCTCGGGATCCCAATCATCCTCTATTTCAATCATGTGTATGCCTCCTCCTTTGTGGTCTGGCAGAGAGCTATCACGGAAATTTGGAGCAGGTTCCTTTGCCAGAATAATCTTGTTGTCAATTATCTCTCTCTCTCTCACAAGTACCATAGGCTTGCGCTTCATGTAATTCTCCACTAATGTAGACAACTTGGTTAAAAATCAATTAGGACTTAAAAGGTTTGTAGTTTAGGCTTTTGGTTAAGTTAAGGCACAATTTTGGTTAGAGTGACTCAAAACCTCCCCAAGCACGACAAAATGTACAAATAGAGTCCATTTCCTTCAAAAATATTTTCCATCATTTCTTCACTTTTCATCACACCTAATCTTCCATTTATTCACAACTTCTTATTATTATTCTTTTCTTCCTTACTTTTCAAAATCAAGGAAGGTTTCACTTTTTATCATTTTTTTCTACCTTCCACCTTTTAAACAACTTTCATATTATAACTTTTTCAATGTTCACCCCCAAACTTAGGATTATGTTTACACTTTCAAAGTACATAGGGAGGTAGGGTGCCAAAATCTAGATCAATAAAGAACAAAAGATTAAAACTTGTAACATGGTTGCCAAAGAGCAAGGTTAAAGGCTCAAAATGGGTTGAATACGGAAAATATTCAAGGGTAGGAAATTTAAGGCACAATGGCGGTCCAAGGAAGGCCTAAAATCATTTTTCAAACCAAGTTAGTCTATGATTTTGCCTTGAAGCACATTCCTGGGAAAATTCTAGACTACGAGTAATGCAAAATAACTCACAATAAATCTCACCATACATGGCACATGAACACTCAAGTGGAATACAAATCCAAAATGCAATTGAAACTAATGACTCAAAGAGGTTATATATAGCATATGAAGCTATTTAGTGAATCAAAGAGCCAGAATTTGAGTCTAAAAGTCATGACATATTTACTTAAATTATTTTTCTTTTTCAACAGCCAAAAATTCATAAAACGAGGTTTGAATCATGTTGGTACCAAGCAAGCCACAACTTGGTCAATGAGTACAAACCCCAAATCAAACCATTTCTTCTTCCTAAATTAAATAGCTATATCTAAACTACAAGTCTAATTTCCTTAAGAAAGTTATCTACCTATCCAACATCGGGAAAAAGTCAACAAAAATTACTAACAATTACCCAGTTCAAGAACAAAATTAGCATCCTTGGAAAAAGAACCGTGGTACAAAAAAATAAGAATATCGCCACTAACATCAAACGTACTATATAAAAAATTAAGAAGCTAACAAACATAATAGTATCACATATCGCATAAAAATACAATGTCAACAAAATGAAAAAAACCAAAGTACTAATCTACCATGTCCACAGTTATCCATAATATACAAGAATAATAGTTATACAATAAGTCACCCGAATTAAAGATGTCGCAATGTCCCCAATGCAAATAACATAATAGAGTAAAATAGTGGAAAATGCTCCTTGAATACTGCATCAGTCGGAACTGGAGGTGGTGGGAAATTTGAGCTCCAAATTTGCATCATCATCATCATCCTTCGATTCATGTGAACCACAAAATATACTCAGCTTTTGCATCATCTTGGACAAAAATTTGCTTTTCTTCTTCTCATGCTCCTTGAACTTTCTCTGCCTCTTCTCAATCTTTCCTTGCCGGCAACTCATGTTCTCCAACCTGGTATTAATGGCATCCACCTTACCTACGATTGCCTTATGATTTTTGACCACATCCTCCATGGATGGGGCAGTAGCCCCATTAGATGTGCTTGCCCCATGTAGGCCAGTAGGAACGCCAGCTATAAGCTGCCTAATATGTGCATTTACTCCATGTATCTGACTGGATAAGTGGCACATAGTGTGAGGATCATACTAGAGTGGTCCCATGGGGTCAAAGGACCATGATGAAGGTGAAAAGGATCCGGCGAGATCAGTGGTTGGCCTCAGAGAGCTGCCAAAGAAAGAGGAAGCAACATCAATTCTTCTTTTTTTCTGTTTGTCATTGGGTCCCCTTTTCAACAAGGGATGGATCATCAGCTTACGTTTTCAACATCATTGGGGCGTTAGGCACCCCAACATCATAGCAAAGACTAGTGATCAGGGACGGGAAGAAAAGGCTCTTGGGCCTCCCATGAGTGGCTTCCTCAATTTCTCGGAGGATGTGTTCCCCTACGTTCACATGCAATCCATACATGATAGTGGCAATTATTAGTGCTCTATCTGGTGTCACATTAGTGTCATTTGTAGAGGGCAACACTCTTTAATAGATAATGGAGAGCCATTTCTTTGCCTCAGCTGTGAAATCATGAGAATCAACTCCCTTGTGCACTATCAACCACTTTGAAGTAACCCAATCATGTAACTTATCCACTAGCCACTGGTTTCCTCTTATGTGGATGTGTCTCTATAGACCTCGTTATCAGTATCGGGAAGGCCCTAAACACCATTGATTATCTCAGAGCTGAAGTGGACTTGCACGGCCCCCACACTAGTAGCAAATTCACCTTGGAAGTTGGTCCTCAAGGTGTTTGCATAGAATTCCAGAACTATTCTGTGGTTGGCATTATTTGGTTGCTCGGCAAAACAAATCCACCTGCTTTCTATCAACAGTGTGTAGAACCCCGACATTTTAGCTTCTAATTTTCCAAGTTTATGTCTCTTTCTCGAACACTGGTCATTGACAAGAGTTTATCATATCTTCTCTCACAAACTGCCGGTAGAAACTGTTCATGATCAAAGGGTTCCTCTTGTTCAGGTCCAAAGACATGCTCATGCTCAATTTCATGGTGTTCTGGATCCATTTTATGCCTAAAGAACCTACAAAATATACAAACAATATTAAAAGCTCATACAAACACTTAAAATAATATATTAGGAAGTATTTAGGCCGAAGAAATAGGCGAAAAAGGTCTCGGACAGAGCGATGCGAAGCTACTATTTTTCACCAGTTTTGGGACTTCCAGTGGTTACTCTTCGTATTCACGAGCAGACCACCGCATTCGTGAAGAGCAAGAAAAGTTTGTCCAAAATTATACCTTTGCGTTCGTGAGGCTACCATTGCGTTCGTGAAGATAAAAAAAATTCTGCCCCTGAGTTTTGCCTTCGCGTTCGCGAGAAGACCCTCGCATTCGCGAAGGTTGTCTTCTCGCACAGACCTAGTTTTATTTTAGGATTTTCTTCAAACAGTTGGGGTGCCCTCTTTTTTTGGTTCATTTTACAGATCATTTAAGCACAGATCTTGCCCAATTTTTTCTATAACAACACACACTCACACTCACCCAACCTCACCCAGCAAGCATGAGAAATTTCACACATGAATTTGACATTTATGATTTCAAATTTTTGAACCCAAATCACAAATAAACTATGGTTGTTCTTCCATTATTTTACACCAAGAAAGAAAAGAAAGATTCAAGAGGGAAGAGAAGAAATTACATACTTTGAGAATGGAGATGAAAAATTGCAAAAAACTTGAAGATTATGGATGATTTGATTTTGGGGGCTTAAGGAGTAGAGGGAATTTTTGTTTGAGCAAAGGGGATTGAATTTTCGTTCCCAGCAGGCATTTGTGTATTTTAACTTATCTGACCCTACGCATACGAGGCTGAATAATGTCAAAGGCCGCGAACGCGAGGGTTGTTCACGCGAACGTGAAGGTTTTAAATTTTCTATAACTACACGAACGCGATAGGGCCACACGAACGCAAAGAGTTAATATTTTATGCAATTCTACAGTTCTGGCAGCTACTTGTTTTGGCCCTTCGAACAACTCCGACCTGCTCAAATCAACTCTAAAAAATCTAAACTTGGCATATTAGATACAACAAATACTATAAGTTATTCTAGAAAAGAAATATTAAACATGACTAGAAATTTTGAAAAATGATGGGTTGCCTCCCACCAAGCGCCGCATTTAACGTCGTGGCACGACGCAAAAAAACTGTACTGTTTTTCTCTTCACTTGGACGATATGAATTGGGGACCCAAATTGGAATCAAGCTTATGACCAGGAGCGGTGGGGACTAGTAAATTAATGATCAAGTCAAACCTCAATTTCATCATTTTGCACTTCTTGACTTTCATGTGAGGAATGTCATTTCGCCTTCTTTTTTCCTCAAATTGTAAAATGCATGGTTTTTGCCTTTCCTCCTCGCAATTCCTCATTGACTCGTGTAGTTCAATTCCCATATCACCATACAATTCCAATGTAGAAAAATGCTTGGAATTTGACATCAACCCTCCAAATTCCAATTCTTCCCGAATTTTGACATCCTCTTTTTCCCCCGAACTAGAGTGAATATCAACCATATTTTCATTTATACTGGTTGACTCTTATTCCATATTTTTCTCGGCATCATTAATACTCATAGAGTCGGCTGGCGGATGTTCAATTCTTGATTCCTCAAAGTAGAGCTCACTTTCTTTCTCGAAATCAGACTTTTCTTGACTTCCTTCCTCACTCTCAAGTTAGTGGGCATAGTGAGCCTCAACCAATACTTTCATTTGATCTTCTAAAGTGCGGATATGTTCATAATTGTGAGCCAAGACTTGCTTCAAGACCTTGAGTGCAAAGTTGTGCTTCTCCTCATTTTCAAGAATGGTCTCCAACATGAGCATCATCTTCAAATTTTGAGTATTTGAGAGTTCTTCTTTGTTTTAATCAAGCGCCAAGGAAGGATTTTTGGCTTCCACATCTAAGGAAAATTCTTAGCTCTCATTAACTTTCGAGGCTTTTTGGAACTCTAAATCTTCAAGCATTTCTCCTATTTGTGAGTGCAACCTTTCAAGTGTCAAGTCATTTTGGAGACTATTTTCCAAAAGCTTCTTCAAGTAGGCATTCTAACATGAGCTTGAACTCTCCATTTTGATCATGCTCAACTTCTTCCATTTCCACAGCCTTATAATTTTAATCACAAAAAGTAGAATCATCATAGAGGAGGCTTGGGGAAGGGAAGGACAAATAAGCATAATACTCCCAATGACCATTTTGACGACCATACTTATCACAAATACTCCACTCATGGGTTTGAGATTGTGCACACAATCCACCCCTGGGAGAATTCAAACAATTTGTCACGAGTGTGATCCCCCATAATAAGGACAATGGTCATCAAAGTATGAAAAGCTACCATCCGACCAATTTTCATTAAATGATGTCATTTTGCAAAAATAAGAAAATAAATAAGAAAAATATACCAAGGTAAGAAAAATTAGTTGTACACATATTCACAAGTTTGGAGCGAAGCACTTACGCTTATTTCTCAAACAACCTAAATTACACCTAATTATTCCCTGGCAGCAACATCAATTTTGATGACATCCAAATCAACAACTAAAAAGTAAATGGACACAGTCGCATACAATATAATTTACCCAACTATGAGTTGGGACCGAATCCCACAGAGAATAATATGTACGCAATTAGGAATGTAAGAGAATTATCACTTGTTATGCAATGTCAAACACTAAGAATTGATTTGAGAAAATACCTATACCTAAATGCGAAAATATAAAATAACCTAGAAAGCAAGTAAAATGATCAATGGCTACAAGGATGAATGCATCAGAAATTACATTCAAATAACAATTCAATGTATTTCATGTTTTTACAAATATGAGCGAGTTTATGTTAATTATCCATAGATACTAATTCTTTATTAGCTTCTTCCAAAGGCTAACAATACTTCCTAATTGAATTATCCCTAAAATAATTAGGAGATTAATCACACCCGGGTATGGCTACAAGTAGTTCAATCCTATCCCTAAATAGAATCTATAAAATGAGGATTAACACCCCAAGCTCTTGTTAATTAATCTTTCCCAACCCTAAATTATCTTTTTCAAAATTAATTCGGAGTTAATGAGTGAGTCCTATGGTTAGCTAATCCCTTTGAAAATATTAAAGAATAAGAATTATTAAAGAAACATCAACTCACTTCATAAATAAATGAAAAGCATTCCATACATAAGTACAACAAGGTATTTAATCCACACTTTAACTATGAATATATCCATAATAAAATTTAATTGTTGGAAGTAAATACTACACACTTAAATATTCAATACAAAGCAAGGAAATGAAAAAATAAACATAAATGGAAAAAAAATCCTTAATCGCAACCTTGAAATCTTCAAAACCCAAGTGTGTGTGCAAATCCTCGCTTCAACCTTGTTCTCTCTAGTTCTAGGAACTAAAAATAAGACAAAAGATCTTTACAAATGAGCTGGTTTAAGTATTAAATGGTTTGGGATAAAAAATGTGAATTCTCAGAACTTTCCAACTTTCTCGCCCAATTTCTTATTCCGTTAGCGATAGTACCTTCACGTTCGTGAATGTTTGCTTTCCTTGAGCTTCACATTTTCGTTTGGTCCTATGCGTTCGCGAAGGTTTGGTTTATGATTCTATGTGTTCGTGTTTGGTCCTTCGCGTTCGAATGTTCAATTTCTGATTCATCGCGTTCGCATTGTGGACTTCGCGTTCGTGAAGGTCTAGCTTCCTACTTCTTCGCGTTCACGATGGACCTTCGCGTTCGCGAATAGTAAATCATTGGACAGGTTCTCATTGTCCATTTTAGCTGCTTTTTGACTTGTTTTCACTTGGTTTCTTCATTGCTTCTAAATCACATACAACCTGTAAAATAGAAGTAAATGACATTAAGCACATGATTTTATCGCTCAAATATAGCAAAAGTATAGGTTTAAAGACAAGATAAGTTGGTAAAATACCAACTTATCAAAATACATCTTTAGATTTGAAACAATTTGGACTACTCATCCTACTTTTCAAAATTTAGTATGCTGCTCGTGGTAGAATACTTCCACATTAATAGAAGCTACTAATAACTTCCAAAATAATGTTACTAATTGGAATAAACATACTTCTAGTGATATTTTTTTCAAAAAATATAAATTACTTGCGAGGATTAATGAAATCCAATCTTCGATACACTACCCGACTAGTAGGTTTTTTCCAAAACTTAGAGGTACAACTCTCTCATGAATTTAGTGGATTACTAAGATTAGATGAAGAATTTTGGAAATTAAAATAACGTGTTACTTGGCTAAATTAAGGTGATGCTAACACTAAATGATTTCATAAGACTACTTTACAAAGGCGTAGACGTGAATGTATCAATACACTTAAGGGCTGTATAGAAAATTGGTTGTTTAATCCCATAGAAATTCAACGATAAATTTTCATTTATTATAATCACCTATTTACCACAATCCAATCCTGCAGTGTCAAGCAATACACTGCTTGTAATACAACATCGACATTATACACCACAGACCAACAAATATTATCAGCGCCCTTAACCCTTTCAGAAATACTTCAAGCCCTTCATCATTTTAAACTATTAAAGGCATTGACCCAGATAGTTTACATTCATATTTCTTTCAAAAATATTGGAAAGAAGTAGGCCAATCTGTTGTTCTTTTTTGTAAAAAAGCTTTCAAAGAAAATTATATTCCACCAGACATCAACAAACCTACTTGTGTCTAATCCCAAAACTGAAAATACAACCTCAATCACTCAATTCCGTCCCATTAGCCTATGCAATAACATTTATTAATTGATCACAAAAATCATTGATGTTCATCTTAAACAATTTTAACATAAAATTATAGGCACTACACAGTCTAGTTTTCAAAAAGGGAAGCGAGCTTCAAATAATGTAATTATTGTCCAAGAAATTCCTACACATTTTTTAAAAAATGGCAACACAATCACATACTTCTCAAACTAGACCTAGAGAAAGTTTTCGATAAATTAGAATGGTCTGTTATCAAGAATACTCTTTACTATTCTAACCTACCAAGCACACTCATCTCCATGATATTTCTTGTATGACAACAACCTCCGTATCTATTTTGATCAACGTCACGGGCACAAATTTCTTCCAAACCTCAAAGGGTACCCGACAAGGGGACCCACTATCATCATATATCTTTATTATGCGTATGGAACGACTATTTCGCACCATCTTTCCGTCATTTAATTACCTCCTACGAAAACTCATACAATTGTCAAAAAGTGGCCTACAATTATCGCATTTATTTTTTGTTGACAATATCATCCTCCTTTCTAAAGTAATTAAAACAAGTTGTCTGCACTAGCATTGACACTCTTAATGGATTTACTACTCGGCTAAACTATAAACTTCCAAAAAATCTAAAATACTTTTCTCCAAAAATTATAATAAAATTGATAAAAACTACATCCTTTCTTGCTTTAGCATGAATCAAGGAACAACTTTTGGGAAACTTTTTGATTTTCCAATGTTTCAGACACGCCCTAATAAATTCGATTTTCAATTCGTTATCGATAACTTCAATGTGTGACTTGTTGGCTAGAAAACTAATTTTCTTTCTCTTGGGGGAAGAACAACTCTTATTAAATTTATACTCACTAGTCTTCCCAATCATATTATACTATATATCCCCATTCCTCAATCTATAATTCAAAAGATGGAACAATATATGCGCAACTTCCTCTGGGCACTACTAATCTAAAAAGAAAAATTCACTTGGTACATTAGAAGAAAGTCACCACTCCAGAGGACTTAGGAGAACTAGGAATCCAGCACCTGGACCTAAAAAATACCGCTATCTTAGCTAGCCTCTCCTAGAGATTTTTCACTCGCTCACTCGACTTTGGACATCAACCCTCTTACAACACAACAATTCAGTATAATCTCATTTAGTGGGGTCTGGAGAGAGTAGTGTGTACGAAGATCTTACCCCTACCATTAGGTAAAGAGGCTATTTCCAACTAGACCCCCAGTACGAAGATCTTACCCCTACCAATGCATTAGGTAAAGAGGCTATTTCCAAATAGACCCCCAGCATCCTTCCCTCCGAGAACTTCCCATCTTGCTCTTGGGGAGACTCGAACTCACAACCTCTCGGTTGGAAATGTGGGTTGCTTACCATCAAAGCAACCCCTCTTGTCTAACATCAACCCTCTTACATAAGCATAATAAGAATCCACCTACAAAATCGGGTCATTCTAATACATGAAAAAAATATAATTTTATGTTGGACACACTGTCAACTAGGAATACAATGGCAAATTGGTAGAAATTCTCATAATCAACAAACTAGCTCTATTAATGTGATGTACCCTACGCATCACCCTCTCTATAGCAACATTCCTTAATAGTTAATGCATTATTATCTTTCTTACAAAAAAAGAAAGAATGTTATAGCACTTGTGTACGCCTCCACCTTATGTTATTCTAATTCTTTTTATCAAGTTGAGCAACAAAGCAAAGGCATTGAAATTTTACCTCATTTCGGTAGTACTTTTTTGTTTTCGAGTTGCATGGAGTGTATAGTGTACTAATAAATAATTTTTTTGCCTTCTTACTATGTAATTTCTATTTTCAGTGATTGATTAGTACACTATTTCTGTTTACCATAAATTCATAAATTCGACCATCTTAACAAAAATCTTTTTCTATATTATTGGTGATGGGAAACGGGAAAAAGTTGCACAAGATTATGTTGAAGGGAAGTACTTACGTGCACATAAGCAATATATTTAATCAATAAGTGCTTTATCATTTACATATGTTAATGATATGAATTCATATCACAATTTATTAGTTAACTACAACAAAGTAATACAATTAGTACATGAATTTACATTGAATGTGAATAAGTTTTTTAAACACAGACCAATCTGTTTATATTATTTTCTACACGATTACTTCTTCTTAAACGATCCAATTGTATAGGCAAAAATATGTCCTAGAATATTTAGGGTAAGATAGCGTTAAGGAAAAAGTCAGTCGAGGTCGATTAGGAGACAACAAATTCGTGGTGAAGATATCGATAATGGTCGAGGTGGAGCACCGATGACAGAGCTGCGACTAATTTTTGAGATAAGATATTAAAAGAATTTTCTGGTAGATATTCTCCGCACTTGTACTATTATGATTTGTTAGAAAAATATCTCATATAAATAGAAAAAGAGGCAATGGTGTAGGGCATGTGATATTTATTTTGTAAAAATACACTTTGAAAAAAGATTCTCTCTCTTACTAAGATACAAACAATACATTTTTTCACCAAGATTTTTGTCTATATTATTCCATACTTTCTACCTGAATAATTCTAACATTCAAGGATTTGTCTGTCATTCATCATAGTCAGGAGGAATAACATCTAGTTCCTACTTTATTGGGTGAATCGTTACCTTTATTTACTTAAATTCCATTTGTTATTGTTTGTTGCTATTTAATGTTGTATTATTGCTCACATTACTTGGAATGGTTGTTGTGCATCATCATTATATTTCTACAAGATCTATCCAATATTAGTTAAGCCTTCGGAACTCACATCTAGAAATAGTATTATTAACTAGGTTTAACCCTTTAATACATAAATTTAATTATTTGAGCCAAGAATCATGCTTTTTGGCCAAATAATTTGGTGCCCTCTGTGGGAATTTTCTAATTAATTTTTTAGTTTCTTCTAGATATGTAACTAACATGGACCACTAGCGTAAAAAATACCAAGAACAAATCTCCTTTCTTTGTGTGCACAAATCACAATATGGCAGGTAACAGGGAAGAAATGGCGAGAATAACAATGACATCCCAACTAACCTCATGAGTGTCATCAACGAAAGTTGCGAAATAGTAGACGAAGGTGCAACACCCAATTCCTCCCCTAGGCGAGATGGCTCACCGCCCCTGCATTGCAGTATCTCAAAATCTCTTGGTACGGGAGCCTCCACGTCTGTGGGGGAAGAGATGGCCCCAGCTGCAAAAAATCTCCTCGAAACATAGCTAATCGACATGCTAATTGACATCCTTAACAAGCCCGCCCAGGAGACAGCTACAGAAAGGGAAGGGATTTGCAATGAACTACTGGCAGATGATAGTGCAACCAACTCTCTCCACCTTCAAGGACAAGTATTACTCACAACGTCAATGATAATGTAGGTGGCAACGCTCTCTTAGCCATTTTGAAAAGGATGGAGGAAATGGAGAACGTAAATAAGGTGCTCCGTGATAAAATGAAAGAACACCAGAAAAGAATAGATAAAATACCCGATGCCCCCAAACTGTTGCCGAAGAGAGACGTCGGCCGGTTCGTCTAGCAATCGTACAATGATGATTCATCCCCACATGTCATGCCAGTTACCTTTAGAATGACGCCCTACCGAAGAATATATGATGGCACGACTGATCGTAAAGATCATGTGACTCATTATGTCACCGCCATGAAAGGCAATGATCTCGCCAAAGAACAAGTATCCTCCATTTGTTGGAAAAATTCGGTGAAACCCTCGCAGAAGGAGCGTTGACATGGTATTCACAACTGCATGCGCGCTCCATTGAAACTTTTGAAGAGATGGACGACAAGTTTGTAACGGCCCATGCTGGGGCCAAGAAGGCTGAGGCAATAGCGATCGACATATTTGGTATTAAATAGTTTTCGAGAGAGGAACTAAGGGACTTCCTCGCCTGTTTCAACTGAGTAAGGATAACCCTGCCGAATGTGTCAGAGGGGATAACAATCGCAACCTTCCAGAACGGGATATGCAGTGACGGTTCAAGGGCGACTAGAAAGTTATTGATTTGACTAATCAAGTACCCCCAACCACTTGGTATGAAATACACAACGCGTATTATGCCGAGGTCCGAGCTGACGATGACGACCTCAATGGACCAACTCATTGATTGAACTTACAAGACAAATCCAGAAAAGATCGCAAATATGATACCAGAAGAGACCACACAGCTCTGCAGCTCAACATGGAATGACACCAACCATATATCAGAGTGGTTGTTGCATCCTCCTCCTACTATGAAGAAGGACCACCTAGATCAAGGACAGGGATTCGCCAGAATGAAAGAGGTATGCCTCCTTTATTATTAGCTTACAACTTTTGTGTGTCACCTATAAAGATAGCCTATGCACTGGAGAATCTTGGACCAAAGGTGAAGTGGCAACAAAAAATGAGAAACCCGAGTACCAGAAAATCACTCCTTCCACCTAGAACGAGGGCACAAAATTGAAGATTGCATCGCCCTAAGGCAGGAGGTTGTAAACATGTTACGATAAAGATACCTCAAAGAGTTGTTGAACGTTCGGGGAAGGACCAACTTAGCCAGAGGACCTGACATCAAGGACCGCTGTTACCTCCCTCACCAACCTGCACTATCCACATGATCATTGGTGGCGGCGATGATGCCCTATCAACATGGTAAAGTTCAACTACCCATAAGCTCAAATGGTCAATCACCAACGAATGATATGATGAACTCAAAGAAAGTATCATCTTCAATAAGTCAGATACCAACAGTTTATCTTTTCGTCACTATGATGCCCTTATTATTACTTTACAAATATTAGATACTGATGTGAAAACATAATGGCAGACGATGTGAGCGGCGTGTGCATTATCCATCCTTGAGTACTTGCACAAATAAAACTCGAAGATAAGATAGTGTCGTGTTGCATCACGCTAACATGTTCTAGAAATGCAGTCGAGCAAACATTCGGCAAAATCACACTCCCTTTTCTGGCTGGTAGCGTCACTCTGGAAATCACGTTCCACATCATTGACCAAGACACAACATACAATGCCATAATAGGGTGACCATGGATACACACCATGAGGACCATCCCTTCCAGCTTATACCAGGGCATCAAATTCCCAACTCAATGGGAAACATTCAACGTACGAAGGGAATAAGGACATCCCGAGAATGCTACTGCATTGATCTAGATTGCACATTTACTCAACAAATAAAGGATAAAGAAAAAGAGGCATAGCAATCAATAGGGTTGAGGTAGATATGTGACGATATCGAGGACATCATCAGAGACCCTGATATGGTCGAAGCTGCGGGATCGACCGTAGAAGACCATGATCCCTTTTTATTAGACACCAATTATCATACTAAGAAATCTTACATCGACTGCAAACTTCAGGAACCAGGTAAATTCTGTCAATTCTTAACTACTAACGTGGATTTATTTTCTTTCGACCATGCCTATATGCCGGGTATCATAAAGGAAATCACCACATACAAGCTAAACGTCGATCCATTCCACCCCTAGTGAGGCAGGTCAGACGTAAGTTCAACTTTGCAATTAATGACAGGAAGAGGTGGAAAAACTATTTGAAAATGGCTCCATCAGGGAGTCAAAGTACCTATGTGGGTCGCCAACGTGGTCATGGTAAAAGAGAAGAATGAGGAATGACAGATGTACATAAATTTCACATATTTGAACAAAGCATGCCCCAAGGATTTATTCCCATTACCCCATATTGACCAACTCATCAACGCAACGGCCAGACATGGATTACTGAGCTTCTTGGATGCCTATTCATGCTATTATCAAATCCTCATGGAAGAAAAATATTAGGAGGAAACCACATTCATCACCCATCAGGGTATGTACTGCTAAAGTGTCATGGCTTTCAGGCTGAATAACATATGCAACTTACCAATGGTTGGTGACAAGAATGTTCAAAGACCATCTCGGTAAAACGGTGGAAGTCTATATAGACGACATGTTAGTCAAACCCAAAAGGAAAGAAGATCACATCGATCATTCGAGAGAAACCTTTGACATGCTCAAACAATACAGAATGAAACTGAAACCTGAAAAGTGTGCATTCGGCATGGCGTCAGGAAATTGGATTTCATGGTATCACAGCGAGGAATCAAGGTCAATCCAAATCAAATTAAAGCCATCGAGGGGATACTAAAACACTTGACCACAAAAAAAGGTTCAGCGGTTGACTGGTCGTATCGTCGCCCTTTCAAGATTCATTTCACCAAACTCCGATAAGTGTGACATATTCTTCGGCATACTTAAGAAGAACAACAAACTCTAATGGACTTTTGAGTGCATCCAAGCCCTAAAGGAATTAAAAGCATATTTGTCATCACAACCATTAATTTCTAAACCAAAACTAGGGAAACATCTCCTTGTTTACCATGCCATATCCAAAGTAGCGGTGAGCACAGTACTGGTTCGAGAAAAAAAAGGTACACAGTCTCCCATCTATTACATTAGCAAAACATTAGTGGACGTTGAGATAAGGTACCCACACCTAGAAAAACTGGCCCCAGCCTTAGTCATAGCTTTCTAAAAGCTTAGACCGTATTTCCAATGCCACCCATCTCGGTCGTCATGACTTTCTCCCTAAGAAGCATTTTGCATAAACTCGAGCTATCGAGAAGGTTGGCTAAATAGGTCATCGAACTAAGGGAGCACAATATCACGTATTAGTTGCGAACAACGATAAAGTAACAAGTTTTTGCTGACTTTGTCACTAATTTCAGGACAAAAGTAATGCCCGAAGTTAAAAGAAAAGTCGCCCATGCTTCCCTCCAAACACAAGACCTCTGGGTCATGTACGTTGATGGCATGTCCAATGCTACAGGGTCCAAATTAGGACTCGTACTCGAAGTCCCAACTTGCAAAGTAATTCGCAGTCTATAAGGTTCCCAGACATGACTAACAATGAGGCCGAGTATGAGGTCATAATGTAGGCTTATGTCTAGCACTCAAGTACGGGGAAAAACGGTTGAAACTACGTTGCGATTCCTAACTCGTGGTCAACTAAGTCACATGAACTTTCCAAGTGAAGGAATAAAGGTTACAAAACTATCAGATCAAAATTTGCAAGTTGCTACCCGAGTTCGACGAATGTCAACTCGACCATATTCCACGAGCACAGAACGCCGAGGCGGACGACCTCGCTAAACTAGACGCAACCACCAAAAACATTATAGCAGAGATAGAAGTGTGGTCCACCTTCTCAACTCGTCACTAGACCCAATTAAGGTACGAACCATAAACTTAACTTGGGGCTGGCACAATAGTATTGTTACATACTTACATGGTGGCATAGTCATAGATGATAAAAAAGGCTAAGAAACTGAGCGTGGAAATGGCCAGGTACAGTATTATCCACAACGACTTCTGCAAGAGGACATACTACGACCCTCTGGCAAAATGCTTGGGCCTAAAACAAATAGGACACGTCCTTAAAGAGGTCCACGTGGGCCATTGTGGAGCTCATTCCGGACATCATGCTTTGTTAGATGCCTCATATGGGTAGGATATTACTGACTTCGGGAAAAATGTGAACAATGCCAAAAGTACATCCCTATGATTCGCCATGCAAGTGAACAACTCCACTAGGTCACCTCACCTTCGCCGTTCATCAAATAGGAAATGGACATTGTTGGCCCCCTCCCGGTATAGCGAGGTAACGTACGGTTCCTTTTGATTTTAATTGACTATTTATCTAAGTGGGTGAAAGAAGGAGCATTCACCCAGATACGTGAACAGGAAGTGATCACCTTTATGTAGGAAAGACATCATATGTTGTTTCGGCCTCCCCAAAGAGATTAGTTGCGATAACAAACCCCAATTCACGGGAAAGGATGTCGCTAAATTTTTTGAGAAGTGGCATATCAAAAGAATACTTTCCATGCCATATCACCTTGCTGCCAACGGGCAAGCGGAGTCCTCCAACAATTTGATGCTGAACATCATGAAGAAAAAACTTGAAGATGCAAAGAGACTGTGGCCGAAAATATTACCAAAAGTATTGTGGGCCTATCAAACAATGCAGAAGACAAGCACAAGAGAGACATCCTACTCTTTAGTCTATGTGACTGATGCAGTAATACCAGTCGAGGTCGAAGAGCCCAGCCTAAGGTACTACCATCCATGAGAGCGAACTATAAAACGATTAAAGCAGAAGGCAGGAGCTCAACGAAGAGATATGCCTACATAAGGATGATCACCCAAAAACAACAAACAGAACGTTATTATAACAAGAAGGCAAAAGGCCGGGCTGCTTAAATTCGGGGACAACGCAATTAAGCTAAAACACAAGAAAGCAAAGACACACGTGAAGGTAAACTAGGAACAAATTGGGACATCCCGTAGACAATCACGGCAACAACGAACAAAGGGTCGTTCTAATTAGAAACAATGGAAGGAAAGCTACAACCAAACAACTAGAATATTATTCACCTCAAGTACTTCAACTTTTAAGAGATAAAATGTCCCCTAAGTCATACTCTTTTTTCCCTCACTTGATTTTTGTCCCAATCGGGTTTTCTCAAGGAGGTTTTTAATGAGGCGACGAAGGGAACAATTCAAGTGGAAGTACGCAAAGACGGAGGCTCGGGATGGCTAGTTCATTGTTCGACCTCTCAAGCACTCTCCAGTTCAACTAATGAAGGTACTAGATAGACTAGACCATGACCGGAACGCCAACCAATGCCGAAAATTTGTAAGCAGCAATTCGTGAAGTTTATTTATTTCTCCAAGTGTACAACCAAGGCAATATTGCTTAAAATTTACAATGTCGACAAATTTCGCACCTATGGGCTGGTCTTTCTAAAATTAGGTTATGTTTGACCTCATTCAAACTAATACATATCGACCCTAGGCCATAATTAATTAGGTTATGTTTGACCTCTTTCGAACTAACACCTACTGGCCTTCCGCCATAACTAATTAGGTTATGTTCGACCTCATTCGAACTAACACTTACCGACCCTCAGCCCCAGTTAATTAGGTTATGTTTGACCTCGCTTGAACTAATGTCTACCAGCCCTCGGCCATAATTAATTAGGTTATGTTCGACCTCATTCACACTAACACCTATCGGCCCTCGGCTATAATTAATTAGGTTATGTTCGATCTTGCTCAAACTAATGTCTACCGACCCTCGTCCATAGTTAACTAGGTTATGTTTGACCTCGCTCGAACTAACGCCTATCGGCCCTCGGCCATAATTAATTAGGCTATGTTCGACCTCGCTCAAACTAATGCTTACCGGTCCTCGGTCATAATTAATCAGGTTATGTTCGACCTTGCTCAAACTAACACCTTTTGGCCCTCGACCACAAATAAGTTCGAACATGTTCGACCTCCTTCGAACAAAGAAACACAGAACATACAATTATAGAAAGACTAACCCAAGAAAAAGAAATGGATGCACAAAAACTTTCCATATTTATCCTTAAATATTCTTTACAAAGGCTCATGAATACACCTACAAAAGAGACACAAGTTTACAATAAAGTAAAATAAAGAAGAAGAAAAGCTATTTGGTCGCATCCAGACACTTCAGTACCATCGACTTGATCATTCGGGGCATCTCTATCTCTCTCCCCATCATCGCTATTGCCCTTAGGGTAAGCGACTCTATACTAGGCATCCTCTTCAATCTGTTCCACACCCCCGTCCCCCTCATCATCATCGGCCTCGGGCATGGCGGGATCATATCCATATGTGACCTGAGCATCACATGCCTTAATTATTTGAAATGGAGAGTGCTTGCGAGGTCGAACAATTGCATGCGCAACTTGACCACTTGTGTGTGGAGGTCTCCACATTGAACCTCTACAGCCCGGCTGACCTCGAGCTTCTCCTCTCTATTTCTCAACATCCCCTCAAGGACATTGCATTTCTCGATAACCTTCACCAACTCATCATTCTTCTCCTTCAGCTCTTCTTGAAGGGCCTATAAATTGTCGCCCTTACTAAATAGCCTACGGATCTCCTGGTATTTGCCACAGTACTCGAAGTATTTGGGTTGCAACTTCGTGAATATAACCTTACGCTTCTCCTCTCTTCAGGCACTTTCAATTTCCAAGATCACTTTCTCGAGTCATAAAAAAATAAAATAGAAAATAACAATGCCTCCGATGACTAGGGAAAAGCACTAAAACAAAGCCCACATATAGAAAAAAGAAGCCTTGAAAATTTTACACTGAGAGCGAGGTCGCTATGATCTTCGATAGGGTAACATCATCCAGCTCTTTTAGGGTTTCACTCTCCATGTCGGAGCAAAGGGGACTAAGGGAAGGGACCACGTTTTCCGTGTTCTTTAATAAATCACAATCCATGGGGATTGCAATCATCAGCGTAAACCTCTCCAGCCTCACCTCAAGCTGGGTAAATCCTTACTCCATCATCCTTATCCGACAATAGGCCTGAACCTGTCTCGTGGCCGTCTTCGACAACACCTTTGCCTCTCCCATCGGTTGGTGAAGAAGCATCATCAAATGGCTGCAAGGTCGATTGACCCTCTTGCCGCAAAGTATCAAGGCCACAGTGGCTTGCCCTTTGGCCCCCGTCATCGCTAAAGAAATAGATACACCCTCAATAATCTCCATCGATTTTGGAACATCAGACTCCAGCTTAGCATCATTTTCAAGAACAATGGTCTCTGTCTCATGAATGATAAAATCATCTATCACATGGTTCACAGCCCGGGAAACCCCATAGCCTATGTCTACTAACCTCCTCTTGCGAGGCACCAAATCCTCGTCACTTGGCAACGATTCCTCCTCTTCATCCACAAGATGGTACAAAGGGGAAAACTAAGGATACGCTACCAAAATATCTATAGGTAGAGAAGAAATTGATGCTAAAGCAGCATCAGGCGGTACAAAGGAGCGAGTAGGCCTATCCACGGTCATAGAAGAGGCAAAAGTAGAAGAGGTAGTAGCTTTCCTATTACGGAAAGTAAGGGGAGCTCTCGGCCTCCTTGAAAACCCTCGGGATAAAAATGAAAGAAGCAGGAAAGAAAAATTAGAGTGAACCACAGAAGGCGATTAGCCAATAATCCAAAATGAAGAAACTCATCAGGCAATGAAAGAGCGGGCCCAAATTTCTTGAGAAAGCCCAACCATTCGTGAATTCCGACGTTGTGGGGGAGGAGCTGGCTGACCTAACCGGAAATTTTCTCAACCAAAGGAGGATACAAGGTCTTGGTTGCATGAAAAAGGACGAGGGGCAACAAAACAAAGAAAACCAAGTACTACGTGCAAGGGAGCGAGGCACTTACAAGCACAATTCCAGGCTTCAGGGAAGCCGTCGACATTGGCTACCATATTTTCAGTTCAGACGAATAAGAAGTTGAGCCAAAACTATCAGTTAGCCTTATCGTCTATTTTCACTCCCAAGTG
Source organism: Nicotiana benthamiana (assembly GCA_034376525.1). Lineage (NCBI taxonomy): Eukaryota > Viridiplantae > Streptophyta > Magnoliopsida > Solanales > Solanaceae > Nicotiana > Nicotiana benthamiana. The sequence goes on from CM067325.1 coordinate 10,235,067, forward strand.
GTTGCCTCTTCGGTGATGGAGGTTCAACATCTTCCCTTTATAAACGTTGGGGCCGAATAAGTGCATCAGGTGTCGAATCGTGATCTCGACCAGAGCCAACTCGGCGAACTTAGTGAGCATCCTGATGAGTTTGTAAACATACGACGCGAGTTGAGGTGGGCAAATACCATAGAAGCAACATAACTCTTCTGCTAGAGGGAAGAGAAGTAAAGTGTAGCCTACATGAATCATGTAGGCATAGAATGTACAATATCCAGGACGGTGATGTCGTACCTCGTCCCACCCAGCGGAAATCAACTCAACATGGTCTGGAAGGCCATACTTCGCTCTGAGCTCTGATAAATCAGCCTATATCATAGTCGATTTAAAGGTTCTAGGCTTGGCTTCAGGCTTCTTCGAAAATTAGACCTAACGTCATAGTTACGAGGAACTATCTCTTCCATAGTTGGGAAGCCTCCATCCTATATAGCAGTGGGAATGCTCTTCGAATAAGGAGGCGAGAGAATTGCCAGTAGGACCGAGTCACTTCCCTCGTTGGTCCCAGAAGATACGTTAGTCATATTTGAGACAAAAGGAAGGAAAGTACCAAACAATGGAGAGTCGAAAACGATATAGATCGTTGGAGCTGAAAGAGGCACAACAATGTGGGAAGAAGAAGGAGATACATAGTTTTTGATGTAATGATTTCGTAAAGATTGAAGCGTTGCCCACACACCCCTATTTATAGAAGTTGAAGCATTGAAACCAAGGAATTAATCCATCATTACCTGGCATCGTAACTAAATCCACAGATTCAATCAGAAGACTCACACGAAACGAAGCAACACATCGAGAAATCACGTCATAATGCCGCTTGCCACCATGATGTCACCTTGATTCATGGGACTCACCACCCCAGAATTTATGGTTCACAAAGGGACATGCTACTAACTCGCCCCAATCATCATGACTCTGTCATGTCGTCCAAATGCTTCAACCACGTTAGACAATATCCGCTCATCAAGTCCGTTTGAAACCGACCTTAATAAGCAGAGGGACTAATTGTATAGACCAAAATATACCTTAAAATATTTAGGTAAGATAGCATTAAGGAAAAAGTCAGTCGAGGTCGACCATGAAACATAAAGATTCGTGGTCGAGATATATGGTCGAGGTCGAACATCGATGACAGAGCTGTAGCGACTAATTTTTGAGATTTGATATTAAAGAGAATATTCTAGTGGATATTCTATACACTTGTACTATTATGATTTGTTAGGAAAATATTTTATATAAATAAAAAAAGAGACAACGGTGTAGGGCATATGATATTCATTTTGTAAGAACATACTTTGACAAAAGATTACTTCTCTATCTCTTACTAAGATACATACAACACCCTTTTCATCAAAATTCTTGTCTATATTATTCCATACTTTTCACCAGATTCGAGAATAATTCGAACATTCAAGGAGTTGTTTGTCATTCATTATTGTCAGGAGGAATAACATCTAGTTCCTCCTTTATTGGGTGAATTATTTATTTTATTTACTTAAATAACATTTATTATTATTTGTTGTTATTTAATGCTATATTATTGCTCACCTTACTTGGAATGATTGTTACACACCATCATTATATTTCTACCAGATATGGCCAACATTAGTTATGCCTTCGGAATTCACATCTAGAAATATTATTATTAACTAAATTTAACCTCTTAGTACATAATCTAATTATTTGAGCCAATAGTCATTTTTTGGTCAAACACTAAAGGATCGTTTGGTAGGGTGCATAAGAATAATGTTGAACGTGGTGTATTAATAATGTTGGTATTAGTTATGCTTGCATTAGTTATGCTGGTATTAGTCATGCTGACATATTTCTTATTCATTATTTTGTTTGATGTATTAAAGTATTGCACAGTTTCTAAAAGAATTGCTTGTTTACAAAAATGCCCTCAAAACAGTCCATCACTCTAACGTTTTCAAAAGAAACATATGTTGAGAAATATTTTTATATTAAAAATTTTTAAAAAGAATATTTCATTTGTCTACCTATATTGTAATATAGAACGAAAACTTTATTTATAAAAAAAATGCTAAGTATTTATTTATTTACTAGAGATATAATTTTATTTCTCACTATTTGAATTATTTAAACTTACTTTAATATAATAACTAACATATTTTAATCAAGCATAAATTCTGAAGGATAATTTTATCTTTAACTAAGCTAATGTATACATTAAAACCCATTGCATTGCTACTACTATGATTTTTTATGCATTAGTTATGTATAAAATAATATCAAATAAAATATACAACTAATACATATATTCAAAATATCTACTAAACAAGATATTTTTAATACCTAAAACTATTACATATATTACAACAACAACAACAACTACCCAGTATAGTCCCACAAAGTGGGGTCTGGAGAGGGTAATATGTAGACGGACCTTACCCCCACCCAAAGGGCAGAGAGGCTGTTTCCAATCGACCCTCGGCTAAGTGAAGGAAAAGAAAAACAAAAACAAAACAAAAACAAAGAAGCATTAGTAACCCCATCATAAATAACTATCTAAACATAAGAACCATAACTAAAATAGCATGCAATAATATCTGACAGTAACTACCCTAAATAACTACCAAATAACTACTATAAGGGAGACACAATCCAATACACACATCATCTATGGATAGCCCTGTCAAGCCTCACCCCACCCCGGGTGAGGAGTACGAAAAACTCTAGGAGCCCCTATCTTACAACCCTGATACTAGACCTCCAGATTTTCCTATCAAGGGCCATGTCCTCGGAAACCCGCATGCTAGACATGTCATGCCTAATCACCTCTCCCCAATACCTCTTAAGCCTCCCTCTGCCTCGCCGTACGGTGACCATCGCCAGCCGCTCACAACTCCTCACCGGGGCATCAGAACTTCTCATCCGCACATGCCCGAACCACCTCAGCCTCGCATCTTCTCATTTACTGGGGCCACCCCCACATTCTCTCGAACAACTTCATTCTTAATCTTATCCAACCTGGTGAGCCCGCACATCCACCCGAGCATCCTCATCTCCGCAACCTTTATTCTCTGAACATGAGAGTTCTTCACTGGCCAGCGCTCCACCCCATACAGCATGGCAGGTCTAACCACAGCTCTATAAAATTTCCCCTTTAGTTTCTGTGGAACTTTCTTGTCACACAGGACTCCTGATGCAAGCCTCCACTTTGACCACCCCGCTCCTATACGATGAGTGACGTCCCCGTCAATATCTCCGTCCCCCTGAATCACCGACCCAAGATATCTGGCACTGTCTCTCTTGACGATGATCTGAGATCCAATCATCACGTCCCTGCCTACTTCGCTCGGCTCGGCGCTAAACTTGCACTCCAGGTATTCTGTCTTAGATCTACTTATTTTGAAACCCTTAGACTCGAGAGTCTGTCTCCATACCTCTAACCTCTCAATAACACCGACCCTCATCTCGTCTATCAAGACTATGTCATCAGCAAATAACATACACCAAGGCACATCCCATTGAATATGTCGGGTTAGTTTATCCATCACCAAGGCAAACAAGAGAGGGCTAAGCGCCGATCCTTGATGGAGCCCCATAACCACTGGAAAATGGTCTGAGTCGCCGCCAACCGTCCTAACCCTGGTCATAGCTCCATCATACATGTCCTTGATTACTCTGATGTAGGCTTCCGGCACGCTCTTCGCCTCCAAGCACCTCCATGGCACCTCCCTTGGGACCTTGTCATACGCCTTCTCCAAGTCGATAAGCACCATGTGCAGGTCCTTCTTCTTATTCCTGAACTGCTTATTTTATCTAATATATCGTACCCAACGACCTCTAGTATCAATAGAAACTTTAGGATCGATTTTTGGGTGAAAATATACCAATAGATTAATCGGGGTAGTAACCGAAGAAGAATGAAGTGGAGGGGATAAACAGCAAAATGGAAAAGTATCGGGAACCCTCTAGAAGGTAAAAAGCCCAAAAACCCCTTCCCAAATTTCAATTTGTCCAGAACCCACGCTCTCTTCTTTCTGCTTCGTTAGGGTTTCGATACACAGTTCCCACTTTTCCATTCACTCTGAATCATATCGATCCAGTAGTATTTCAACTAGGGTTTCGTCAATCTCGATCTGAAAATGGCAACTTCAGCGGCAGTTTCGGCGCCCCGCGCCGCTCCTTCATCTAAAACCGAGACGTTCGTCGACAATAAGCGTAAGGACGACATCCGCATGGCCAACATTGCCGCCGCACAGGCCGTAGCCAACGCCGTCCGTACTAGTCTCGGCCCTAAAGGAATGGACAAGATGATCTCTACAGCAAACGGAGAAGTTATTATCACCAACGACGGAGCCACTATTTTGAACAAAATGGAGGTCCTTCAACCTGCCGCTAAGTTCCTCGTTGAGCTTTCCAAGTCACAAGACGTTGTCGCCGGAGACGGAACCACCACCGTCGTTGTTATCGCCGGTGCATTGCTCAAACAATGCCTTTCTCTTCTCTCCGCCGGTATTCACCCAACTGTCATTTCCGATTCCTTGCACAAGGTGTCCACAAAGGCTGTTGAGGTTCTCACAGCCATGGCCATTCCACTCGAGCTCACTGACCGTGATTCCCTCGTGAAATCAGCGAGCACGGCCCTTAACAGTAAGGTGGTATCGCAGTACTCTACACTTTTAGCTCCGTTAGCCGTTGATTCTGTGCTTTCTGTTGTGGACCCCTCAAAACCTGACATCGTTGATCTAAGAGATATTAAAATTGTTAAGAAATTGGGTGGTACTGTTGATGATACAGAGTTGGTAAAAGGTTTAGTTTTTGACAAGAAGGTCAGTCATGCCTCGGGCGGTCTCACGCGTGTTGAGAAAGCTAAAATTGCTGTGATTCAGTTTCAAATTTCACCTCCAAAAACTGATATTGAGCAAAGCATAGTAGTTTCTGATTATACTCAGATGGATAGGATTTTGAAAGAAGAGAGGAATTACATTTTGGGCATGATTAAGAAGATTAAGGCGACTGGTTGTAACGTTTTGTTGATTCAGAAGAGTATTCTGAGGGACGCGGTGACTGAATTGTCTCTGCATTATTTGGCAAAGGCTAAGATTATGGTGATTAAAGATGTTGAGAGGGACGAGATTGAGTTCATTACCAAGACCTTAAATTGTCTGCCTATTGCCAATATTGATCATTTCAGGGCGGAGAAACTCGGATTTGCTGATTTGGTTGAGGAGATATCTCTTGGGGATGGTGGCAAGATCGTGAAGATCACTGGGATTCAGGACATAGGCAGGACCACTTCGGTGCTGGTTCGTGGATCAAACCAATTGGTCCTTGATGAGGCAGAAAGGAGTTTGCATGATGCGTTGTGTGTTGTAAGATGTTTGGTGAGCAAGAGGTTTTTGATTGCAGGTGGAGGGGCACCTGAGATTGAGCTTTCTAGGCAGTTGGGTGCATGGGCAAAGGTTCTACAGGGAATGGAAGGGTATTGTGTGAGGTCATTTGCTGAAGCTCTCGAAGTCGTTCCGTATACTTTGGCTGAGAATGCTGGGTTGAACCCAATTGCGATTGTGACTGAGTTGAGGAACAGGCATGCACAGGGAGAGATCAACACGGGGATCAATGTGAGGAAGGGACAGATCACTAACATCTTGGAGGAGAATGTGGTGCAGCCATTGCTGGTGAGCACAAGTGCAATTAGCTTGGCCACTGAATGTGTGCGGATGATTTTGAAGATTGATGACATTGTTACGGTGAGGTAGAGTGATGTCATGTGAAGTTGATGGAAAATTAGAGGACTGTTTTCTCATATCTTTCGTTTTTGATTTGTGTGCTTCAAGAATTTGTGGTTCTCTGGTTCTTTATTTCAGATTATATGCTGAACTCTGAATTTTGGTTTTGCTTAGCTAATTTTTACTTGCTGGGGTTCTTCATTTCATTTAATCTTAGTTTTGAGTGCATGACTGCTCTTCGTATGTCTTTGTTGGGAACATGATGCAGTATGTAACATGTGGATTGCTATCATTTATCAATATTAGTAATCAGATGCTCCTTAGTTGATTTGTTTGGTTTTCCTCCAGCAATATGTGTGCCAATTTGTCAAACGGCATTTCCTGTTTAAATTTTTTCTTTACTACGTGCTTCTTGCACTTTGTTGTCCTATGACCCACCAAGAGAGTTTGCTATCTCATTTACATCTGTGTGTGCTGATGAATGTGCTCGCGCACTCTCTACTTAATTCCCCTTGGGCAAATTGTGGATCTGGTTTGATATCAGATGTTTATTGGTTAGAGGCACACCTACCTTTTTCTCCTTTCCTCTGGGAAAATAGTATTAATTCATTCTCATGCCTAAAGTAGAGTAAATGTTAAATATGATGTTTTTTCTAGCATGAATGCACAACAAAAAGTCACAAAACTTTGTTAAGGGTAAGGGCTCAAAAAGAGTGACCATGAAAGCCTTTTTCCGTTCGTCCCCTGAGTTGGGGGTATTCTGTTGGTTGGGGTGGGGTGGGGTGGGGTGGGGTGGGCTAGAGGGGTGGGCATGCCACGAGTAATGGCAGGGTGACAGAAGCTTATGTACGAAAAGGCAAATAGAAGAGAGTAGAGGAGATTGTGAAAGATTGGTCAGTTTGGGCTACCTGGTTTGGCTGGGTCTCTTGAATATTGTCACTGCTTGAGTGCTTGTATAATAGGAGTATGGGAGTTGCTGATTTGTCTGTGTATTTACTACTCTATTTTGGTTACATTCTTCTTTTTTTCGATCACTCTAGGCTCAATCTAAGTGTTATTTGCCCGATGACTACATTGTTGGCTTATCTCATCAAACTGTTGAATCATTTTATTGCGTTCAAGAGCCGATGTCTATTGTTTAGGGGGAAGCAGATCTTTTTAGGAAGAATACCTCTAGAGGAACAGGACTTTCAAATTTCATCTACTACTTCGATTCTCTTGGAAACCATGAGTGCCCCTAGTGACCATCTCCCGTCCCGCCAGTCTTTAGTACTTTAGGTTTTAGTCGAACCTATCCAATCAACTGTTGCCCCATAAAAGGAAGTAATCTATGTTACAATTTGTTGTTTGACTACAGTTATGTACTATTACTCTGATTTGTTATGGAGTCAAAACTCTTGAGATTATCTGATATTGTAGAGTGACTGCAATAACGGCGAGGACTTAAAGTAGTTCTGCTTTAAGATGACTATCCAGAGAATTATTTTCTCTTTTCCTCAAATTTGTTGGTAACGGTTTAGTATCAACTGAACACAAACACATATGCTTGCGCCATGTCAATCGGGACATTTGCATCTATACTCGATTCTTGGGTCATGTTTTACTTGTGCCCGCTTTCCAAGAAGAAAATGGTAAGTATATTCGCTTTTTCGCGTAACTTCAGCATATGGGGTTGAACCAAAGGCAATCACGTAAAACTTCAGTATTCTAGTAGACGAGGCTAACGTAGAAATTATGCTGAAATTTTTGTTTGTAATTGATGAACTTAAGCATAGTAGCTGAAGCTTTGTTCTTTATACGTCGAAGTTTTGTGTTTGTAACTGTTTAAGCATAGTAACGTTAAGCATAGTAACTGAAATTTTGTTCTCTTTTTGTTGAAGTTTTTGTTTGTAATTGCTGAACTTAAGCATAAGGCTGTAAAACTGGCGGTTCCGAACCGGAACCGGACCTGAACCGCGGCCCTGCCGGTTCCGGCGGCCCGGTTCCGGCGGTTCCGGTTCTAGCGGTTCCCGGGAACCGTGGCGGGGCGGTTCTATCCGTTGGAACCGTCAGAACCGGAATCAGAACCGGCACCGGACCGGTTCTGGCGGTTCCAAACGGTTCCGGCAGTTCTGTAACGGTAATTTTTCAAAAAAAAAAAAAATTATTTCCAAACGGCTCTTTGCAAAAAGTAGCCGTTTGAAAATTTAAAAAATAGCCATTTGGCTCAAAATAGAAATTGCTACACTAGCTGATGCGAAAGCATCAATTAAAGTTAATGCTCAACATGCTAGGCCTAATATTCCAACCCCTACTTCGTCTACATCACAGTCGTCTAAAAGAGCTGCTGGCTTAACAGCTCTTAAATCGTGGACGGAGTTCAGGGGTACTCAAGGGGATAATTTAGATGAAATTTCCCATCTAAATGAGCTTCAAGTTTATTTCTAGCAGGGACTAGAGAATGAGAATCCAGACGGCTCTTTCGACCTTTTGGATTGGTGGAAGACAAGGGAAAAGCATTTTCCCGTTCTTGCAAGGATGGCTCGGGATGTTCTGTCGATTCAAGCGTCAACTTTTGCATCGGAGAGCGCTTTTAGTCAAGCAAGACTACAAATAGGTGATCACAAAGCGTCGATGCGGGACAACTTGGAAAAATCAGTGCTTTTTCGAGATTGGATCCGCGCAGAAAGAAGGAACTTTGGCCTAGCTGAATCACAACCAGAAATAGATGAGTGCTATGAAGAAATGATAGCAGAACTTGATCAGGAAGCAACTTCACCCGGAAGTGGTGATGAACAAGCTTCATTTCCACCACCGCCAACACAACCACCTCCAAACCTTGAAGGTTTTATGAGATTTGTTAGAAATAATGCATAAATTATGATGTAACTTGTACATTGGCATGTCTTCTTTTAGTTTTTTTTTTCCTTTTAATGGTGGTATTAGTACCATGTTGTGCTCATTCCATTGGGGGAAGGAAGACTAAGAAAGATATGCCATTTTGGTCAATAAATATGCTCTTTATCATATCCATGAATATCTTTTGTTTCAATATTTCTTTGTCTTTACTTCTATATCAATTCTTGAATATTTATATAACATACAATATATAACATACAACACAATATACTAATGACAACATTCTTTTATCAATATATACTACTTATATACAATTTATACTAATTACTAACTACAACACAATATACACTACTTATATACAATATATACTACTTAAATACAATATATATACTACTTATATACAAAATATACACTGCTTATACACAATATATACTAATTAGCAAACACAATATATACTATACAAATAACATAGTACACCATATAAAATATATTCTACAATATACTAATGACTACTATACAAGATATTGATTTAAAAAATAAATATAATTTCAGAACGCCGGGAACCGCCGGAACCGCCAGAACCGCCGGAACCGGAACCGCCAGAACCGGAACCGGATGGAACCGGTTCCACCTTCAGAACCGCCAGAACCGGAACCGCCAGAACCGGAATCGCAGACCCAAATATACCCAGAACCGGAACCGGATACAACCTTACTTAAGCATAATATCTGAAGTTTTGTTCTCTATTTGCTGAAGTTTTTGTTTGTAATTGCACTAAATAAGTTGAAGTTTTTTTTTTGTTTTGGATTCATTAGTTTCGTCATTAAGCTTTTTTAAAAACTTCAACAAAAGATACTGAAGTTATTTAGTTCATTTATAAAAACTTCAGTACTAAATAAGCTAAAGTTTTTTTATTCCTGGATAAGCTTTTTCAAAAATTTTGTTCATTTGTAAAAGCTTCAGCACTAAAAGCTAAAGGTTTTTTTTTTGTCTTGGATTCATTAGTTCTATCATAAAGCTTTTTCAAAAATTTCAGCAGAAGATGATGAAGTTATTTAGTTCATTTGTAAAAATTTCAGCACTATATAAGTTGATGTTTTTGAAAAAACTTTCTAACATAACAGATAGATAATTAGATTGCTAACATTATTTAAATCATAAATTTTAAAAACAATAAACGTGAAAAGAACAGAATTATCATTGTTTACTAACTTATGTACGTGAAAATATTTACAAATTATTGTCTACTAATTTATGTAGTTATTTATAATTTATTTTTAAATAATCTGATAAACATATTTATGGCAATCAATCCATGAACGGAAGTTTCATAGCAGCACCAGCAGAAGAAGAAAGAAGAATAAAAGAAAACGAAGGAGGAGAAAGATAAGGAGAAATGAGGCTCGAGTTGTTTAAAAAGTGAGTACAAGATAAAACTTTTAAAAAAATGAGTATAAATTAAATAGGGTAACCAAATAGGACGCCCCGTGCCATCTTTACATGTCAATTACAGTGTTTGATTTCACAAGCCCAAAGAAACAGAGGGGAATGCTTCCCAAGTCAACAGTACACCAATAACTGTTTCCTTCTCCAAGGTTTACATGAAAGTATAATTGTACAAATAATTTTAAAAGGCAATAGTTCCAAAAGTACTCCAATTTGTCAAAAGCTTTTAAGCTGCCAGACGACCAATTCAGTACTCATTGCTCGTAATCTAACTTCAACTAATTTGATTTCTGTTCAATGTTCTTGCTGCAGTGTCCATGCCAGGTTTGATTGACCTTGCAGCTTTAATCTTAGAAAGAAACCATAGAATAAGAAATAGTATTTATGAAAAAGTATATGTGAGCTGTATTTGACATATTTTGTTAGCAAACATCAGCTCCAACAGAGGGTTCCTCCTTGCTGCTGGAAGTAAGAAGATGTTTTGTCAATGTCGTCTCTTCAGTTTCTCGGCTGACAATTCTTTTCTCTTCATTTTTACCCCACAACACTAGGTAAAGTCCAACCACAATCAGAAGTCCGCCAAGTATCCTGCAATTATGTAGTTTGACAAGTTTGAGATTCATGGGCTACATATTCTAAGCAAACACGTTATTTTCAGGTATAGTCACTGATTTTATCCATGCTAACAGTAAAATCACAAATTTACATACTATTTCCATAGTATTGTTTTGCGACTTTACTGTTACAGTGGGTAGTTCTCATTAACCTTAAGCAAGTTGGCAATTTATCGACAATTATGAGCAAGAGCTCATTCTTTTTTTTCATTATTTCTTGACTTACCCTCCTGAGTACAACTGATCACCAAGAACTACAAAAGCCATGACAGCAACTAATACAGTTTGCACAGGCTGGAAGGTGGCAACATACACTGGTCCTCCTTTCTGAATGCACCAAGTCTGAAGAGATAATACTATTCCAGAAGAGACAATACCCTAATGTAATTAAGCCAATATAATTAGCTATTCATGTTAGCTAAGATAATGTGAAAACGGGGAATCAAAGCTTGGATTTTTATAGGGTCTTACAGCATATAAAATCAGATAAACCTCCTCCCCAGAATGGATCTTCCAACGTGTTGGATCCCTTTCTGTAAAAGCTGCTATAACTGAGAATTGAATTAATCCAAAGAAGCAAGTGAATGAGGTAAGTGATAGCTTGGCTGGGTACTGCTTCACAATAGGAGCCTGCATTATTTACCATGTTTCATTTGTCACAAATGAGAGTGCTATAAGTTGTCAGAATTGACTATAAACAGAGTTATGGTTCCAGCAGTCATGTGGAGATTGCTTAATCTTACTATACTATTGTATTTTTTTGGTTTCATTCAACTTGATTATACTATGAGGTTACGTGTTTGAGTCATGGAAACAGTAACAACAACGATAATTCAGTATAATCACACTAGTGTGGTCTGGGAAGAGTAGTGTATACGCAGACCTTACCCCTATCTTGGGCTAAGAGGCTGTTTCCGATAGACCTTCGGCATCCCACCCTCCAAGAATTCCCTCCTTGCTCTTGGGGTGACTTGTACTCACAACCTTTTGGTTAGAATTGGATGATGCTTACCACTAGAGCAACCCATTCTTGTAAAAAATGCAGGGTAAGGCTACGTGGAAACAACCTCTTATAGAAAAAAATTTGTACCCATTTTTCATGATATTATGCATGGATCAGGTATATCATGGCGAATTCTTCAGAAAAAATTGTGTCTTCCACAATGGAATCTGATAAGTGAGATCTCGAGTAAGTGAGTTTTTACATAATCTTCTTCTGTCCGAAGAAATGATTCATCGAAATAATGAGTCACCATTGATATCGACACATCTGAGATTGCCAAATGCTCGGGAGTTCCTCTATTCAATCCTTTTCCTTCTTCTTGTTGTTGGATATCTCGTTCGTACACATCTTTCTTTGTTTCCCGGGCTGCATATGATAGACCATGTGATCCGGCCCTTTTTCGGACCTCGCGCATAGTGGGAATTTAGTGCACAGGGCTACCCTCCATTCAACTTTATTATACCATTATGCTCCCATTTATTTCATCATGAATTTAACTTATGTACACTGACTATGTAAAGAATTTTTTCGCTACCAATGTAATATAACACGTAATATCAGGTTGCTTGTCTTATTCTTAGGTTGACATGTTACTCTTATTTTGGGGCAGTTATTCTTTTATGTGATCTGATAGAATATTACACTATCAATTCATAAAAGTTAAACTCTTTGTTATATACCTGAAGCACCATCCAACCAGCCCATGATAAACAATGACCAAGCAAATAAACACAACCCCATGTCCAATTCAACATTTTCTCATGAGAAGCAACCATATCTTCTTCAGAAGAATTGCTTCCTCTTAATAATGGAGGGCCTTTGTAAAGAGTAATAATAGTAGCACCTCCAACACTAGCTATGGTTCCCAGAATTTTTGCCATGCCATCTCTCCTCATAAAATGTACTCTTTCTAGCCTGAAATATACAAGATTGTATTTCAGTCTAAATGTGATAGCTATAAAATCTTATATGAATGAATGGTGGAAATGATGAGTCATTCTAATGGCTGTTTCATACCTTAGAATAGAAGCCATAATAAAAGTAATAGCAGGAACTGAGTTTTGCATTGCTGAAGCAAAGGTTGGGGATGCATAATACAAACCTAAGATATAAAATCCTTGGTTTGCTGTGATCCTGGGAAGCGAAAAATTGCATAAATCAGCAAAAATACATCTTAGAAAAGGATTAACCTTTATGCACGGACAATGTAAAGAATTTTTATACTAACTTATTTTCTAAGTTACTAATCCACTTGTTATTGACGATTACATGTAGTTATTATTTGATTGACCTAATAATTTAAAATGAAAGTTAAATTCAAAAGAAAAAAGTAGAAGTTGGATCTATGTTGCACGGACTCTCCAGAAAATGCAGCCATAACAGTGTCGGATCCTTCAAATATACACTATGTTTGAAGGATCCGACACATACCTGGCGATATTTTCGAAGAATCCGAACAACATCGAGCTGGATAACTCCAATAACCGCTTGCTTACCCTATTAAAGCAAGGAGGAAAAACTGAACCAATAGAGAAAATGTGAGGGGTGGTCTTTCTTTCCTGTATAAACCAAATAACACAAGTGCAGAAAAGATTATAAATCAAGAAACAAGGAAAGGAAAAAAAGACAAAAGAATTGAGTTGTTTTTGTAATAAAAAACTCACTTTTCCAAGAAATAAGCAAAGGGTCCTAACAGAAGCAATGCAATAATGTTTCTATAAACTGGATACACAATTTTGCTAACACCAATATTCAGTGCAAGTCTTGAAACTATATGAAATCCTGCATAACAAAGCTGCAAAACAAGCAATGCTACAAGAAGTTTCACTTTTCCTGGAATACAAGGAATGCCACTTTTTGGCTCCATTTCTTTTGATTTCTTTTCTAATTTCCTTTTTACTTTAGATTTTCAAGTACTAAAAATTGTCCCCATATATATACTAAGTCCAATGACCAGTGAAAGATGCCATTTGGCAAAGAAAAAAAAGTGAATTAAATGATAAATAACTGAGGGAGGAAACAGAACAACATCACTGGCATATGCAAAGTGATCATTTAGACATATTATTATGAGATTGTGAATAATTTAAGTCCCTCAATGTATAATGTGCATTTATTGATTTGGTTGCTCTATACTTTGCATGCAAATCTGTATATTGTGAGATTGATTTATCTAAATCTCCTATGATTCGTTGACTTGAGACTTTGGACTTTGTTAGGGAGACAAACTGGGGGTTATGCATGTTGGTTTGGTAGTTATAACGTTAGAGAAACCGACACCTATTTTATGACCTTTCTTGAATTTTGGCAGCTATTTTGTAGGACCTTTTTATTAATTTGTAAGTTATCTTTTCATTAGTTAGTTTTTAAGTAAGAAATGCGAGTTTTTCTTCTATTTTATTCACTTACCCTATAAAAGTTGACCCGACTTATTTAGGATTGAGACGTCTTTATTGTTTTACTTACCCAATCGAAAAAATACTATCAACCATATGCTAGTTGAATTATGGGATCTATACACAATATAGTTGGTTGGATTCACTGCTTACTTTTCCTAGTCGATATACAAAGATTATACACGATTATCATTATATTATACATATAACAGTTAGACCTCTCTATAACATCATTCTTGTATAACAACTATACAAGCTAAATTGTTTCGAAACTAAATTTCACGTGCTGTTATATTATATGTTTTCTATAATAGTAATTCGTTATAATATTCAAAAAATATGGAACAAACGAGGCTGTTGTAGAGAGATTTGAATGTATTATATATCTGTTAACTATTTTTAATTAAGTGGTTGGGATAGATTAATTCTTCTTAAATTAAATTGCATAAAATCTTTATTTATTTTGCAGTGTGGAAAAATAGTTGTACCATTAGGGTATTTTTGCTAGCCAAGCCTACACACTATGATTTTTTTTAACGCAATACTATTATATTTTAGAATGTTATAGTAAGTAATCCGTCTTATTTTTCAATCTACTAATTTCACATTTGTGGACAATTTCACATAGTTATCTTTTACTAAATGACTTGATAGTGTAAAATTTTTATGCTGTATATTTATAGAAGCTAAAGCTCTGGCGTATTTTACAAAGTGATAAAGGAAATATGAAAACTATTTCGTTGGAACAAATCCCTCATCTGCTGCCCGATATCCTTAATCGTGTTAGGAAAAGAAAACAGCGAAGAATCATAGATCCCATCTGGTCCTTCTTATTGTTTTACAATAATAAAATAACCCAATTTTCAGAATTTTGTTTTGAAACTGAAAAATAACGTCCACTATAGGAGGACTGTGTCAGTTGGCAAAAGCCAAGAGGGAGGCAATCAGAATCATACACTAATCAATTAAGAAATCTAAATGAGAGCAAACAAAAGGTATGAATAATTTGTTTGGATCGTTAGACCTTTTGATAGAATCTTTCACGAAAAACAAAGTTTGGCCTAGCGAATCTTGAGTCAGGAGACACAACCCATGTTATTCATATTATTGAATAGTAAGTTTTATAAAGAAATTCCCAAGCTTAGAAGAAGAATATTCTCATCTCTTTTACCTACGTCAAAAAAAAAAAAAAAGAAAAGAAAAGGAAACTGCCTCCTAGATTATTAACCAAGAATTGGTTCACGGTACATGAATGAGAATATTACCAAAACATATATTAATACAACTATCACAGTATGACGATTTTGTTGTCACGCACAAAGTTGCTCTAAATTAACCATGTTCCATTATTCCTCTAGCAAATATTTGTCACGGCTGCATATCAATCAATAGTTAAGCATAACCTTAATAGAAAGTGAGATGGGGTAAAAGGGAGGAGGAAAAAGACCATCTGCTATTAAATTAATAAATCAATAAAAGAAAAAGAGATATTTTCCTTCACATTTCTGAGGCTTGAGGTTATAGTTACCCACTTTTATTTCTCCATCAGCAATTTGAAAAAGTCAAGAGAATATTAACGATCATGAAAGAATGGAAACCTCTCCAAATAAGGCTTCAATTACACCCAGAGGTATAACCAGCTGATCAATTACTTGACAAACTGAAGAAGCACAAGTTTACTTTTTAAAACACAAGCAGCTTTATACAGCACGCAGAACAGTCTTGAGCAGAAAAAGGATTTTTAAGACTGCCCTATTCTACCAACAAATTATACAGCTTTGGTCAAAAGCCAAGAAATCTTAACTTTACAATCCGCAACTAAAGTAGAAGACAGGAAGATACAACACACAATTATAATGAACATGAACGAAAGAGAGCAAGACCAAATTTGGTTGCCCAGATTCTTCTATGATTGTTTTTTAACAATAGTTCTACTGTTTTTTCCTAAAAGCAATGACAACAGCGGAGCAGTTATCTTTGCATTGACGCTCACGGACTGCCTCCCTCACAAGGCGGCGACTCACAACTGACACAGGTAGCCCCTCCTATCAAAGAGATGCAAAGGTTAAGCAAGCTGCTACCAGAAATCAGTCTCAAGTTAAAATCTTTTGAAGACTGCTTGAACTTTCCAGGGAGAAAAAGAGAGTGACTGAATGAGGGGGGGGGGGGGGGGGTTAGGGGGTGGGGGGAAGGAGAACATGACATACCTTTAGTAGCTTCTGAACAAAATCAACAGCATCACTTGGCCCAAAAACCTACAATCATAGGGAAAAAATAATATCCCCAGGAAGGGCACCCAAAGCATCTTGGTTGTATGCATAAACATAAGAATATGACAGAAAACAAACAAACAAAGATACCCCCCACAAGCCATCACAGCCAAGAATGATGAAGTGGTCTCTCTCAGTGAGGTCAAACGAATGAACATCTGGAGTTGCGATAACACCAACCTGCATATTGAATTCCTTTTACATGAAAACGATGGAAGCTTGACAATTAAATGAATTTGAAATTTCTGAAACTTCTGAATGGTGCATTAGATACGCACACAGGCATTTACATATAATATGTGTAGATCAGTAGATGTGGGTCACTTTCATCAATCCAAAAGTCAAAGTTTATCAGATCAGTTGTACAGATAGAGTAACAGAAATGCATATATCACCTGTCTGAAATGATCACTTCTTTTAAACAGCTTAATTCATGGACGGCTATGTAGAATGAATACAACACAAATATCTTGTATAAGACGTCAGATGCAAAGGCATGAAATGTTTAGAATTTACAATGCCAAAACACTAGGACAACACGATTTGGCTGATGATAAAAAAACAGTATATATTGAAAATGCACCATCAAAATTATCCCTCCCTTTCCTCTTTACACGAAGACAATTCAGGGGAAAGGAAATAACAACAAAGGAACAGCTATAACTAACAGTTGTATTTCCTTAGGCCGCTGAACTAAATCTCTATACAACCTAGCAAAACGCATTATTACTTGCAAATGGATAAACAGAAAGAAACCATTATAGTCATCTAAAAAAGGAAAAAGAAAAGATTGTCCCTCAGCATACAACCTTCTTGAACTGTCGATCTCCGAAAGCTCTGGAAACTTCAAGGCGTGCTTGTAGTCGTCCATTAGAACTGACAGATCCCCCAGCCTACAAGAACATGGATTTTCATAAGCAGAAGGTCCATACTCATAACAGAGAAGCAATAGAACAATGTGGCACTAAGTTCAACTTATTAACAAGAAAAATTCAGTTGGAGACAATTAATCAAAAAAATCAGTTGGAAACTACTTGGTATCTTGGTAGTAGCGTTGAACTAGGAAAGAAATAACAGACTCATCTGGCCACTGTTCCCCAATGAGTAGGTTTTGAAGACAACATGCCCCTTTTTATCTACCTTCACTTGACAGGTATTTACAAGTGCAAATATGCTTCCTATAAGATTGTATCTGGATAGGAATTATGGAACACATTCAGTTTGAAAGTACCAAAATTCAGAATCACTATCTAATTATTTTATCAAAGTGGTCCAGAAATTATCATAAGCTAAACAAGTTTTAGAGAAAGTCTTAAGAGTAATACGATAAGATATTCATTGCCTTACAAAAATGAGAAATGGAAACAAAGACTGTTTATCAGCTTCGAAAGGTATTCATTGCCTAATGCTTACTTTTTGGATACGCGCACGTTCTTGTGGATATATAGCCTTGTGTTCCCTGGTCAAGACTATGGCTTTTATTGGAGTTGATCCATCAGAACTGTTGTTTGAACCGTCAGCCGGAGATGACCGAGCTAAAATGGCCTTTGCATCTCCAATATTAGCAACAAACACCTAATTGGACATAGTACAAACTTCATTAAATGCAAATTCCTGAGAGTCAATGTGAAACTGATAAGAAAGTAGCACATGTTTGAGAGGTGCTGCAGCTTATTCAAAGAGTAAGTTTTATACAAAGACAACATAGATAAAAAAAATTCTTCAGAAAGCTACTAGAATGATAGTTGGTTTAATGCTCAACATCCAGATATGACCCTTTCAGGACCACACACTATGTCACAAAAGCTTTAGCACCAAGTATTAAACATTTTGGTAGGTTTTCCCCAGAAAGGGTTAGATATACACTTCTATATGTTTCTGTGTGAGAGAAAGTAATCATACCAATGTAATATTGACGGACTCACACTTAAACTATTGAATGTTCCTCGGGTATTATGTGCTTTTGTGATGACCCAAAAGGATTCTGTGTTTCCAAGGCCTTGAAAACCTCATATAGAGCCACCTATATTTGCGTGTGCAGTCCGGGCGCGTATCCAGAAAGCTTAAATATGAAAGTCTCTGAAAAATGGTAAAATTTGGCTATAAAATGAGTTAATTTGACTTCGGTCAACGTTTTGGGTAAACGGACCCGTGATTTGATGGTCCCGGAAGGTCCGTAGGAAAATATAGGACTTGGGCGTATGCTCGGAATCGAATTCTGATGGCCCAACCCCGAGAAATAAATTTTTAAAGGAAATTGTTTAAGGTATTTTGAAATAAAATTTGATTAGAACATGATGGTATCGGGCCCATATTTTGGTTCCCGCGCCCGGTACAAGTCTTATATATGATTTCAGCCAATCTTGTGAAATTTAGTGAAAAATTGATGTCATTTGACGTGAATCGGACTTAAATTGCAAAAGTTGATGTTTTATGAAGTTTGAGAAAATTCTTTAATTTTGAGGTTTAATTCGATGTTCATGATGTTATTTGGCTACTTGATCACATGAATAAGTTCGTAACATGTTTTTGAGGTTGTGTGTATAATTGGTTTGGAGCCTCGAGGGCTCGGGCGAGTTTTGTATAGGTGTCAGAGTGTTTTAGACTTGGAAAGAAATCTGGTTTTCTGGTGTTCAGTGATTTGTACTAGGCTTGCGATCGCATAGAGTAAACTTTAGGGGTCCTGTTTTGTTGTATGCAATCGCATAGGTCCTTCCGTGATCGCGTAAAGTAAATTCCGGAAGTTCACAAATTCGTTCTATGTGATCGCATTCTTCACTCTGCGATTGCAATGTGTTAAGGCCCAGGTTTCATTTTCTTCTAAGCGATCGCGTGGTATTGTCCGCAATTGCAGTGCTCGGCCATTTTTCCCTATGCGATCGCAATCCACTGTCCGCGATCGTGTAGACCAAAATCCGCCCAGTTAATTTTTAAAATCCAGAACAGTAGCCATACGAAAAATTCACCAAAAGTCATAACTTCTTCTTCTCCAAAGCTCTTAGGCGATTTTTGAAGCATTTCCTCACCATAATATCTTGGGTAAGTAATATTTAGCTTGTTTTCTTCCATTTTCATCAACATCTATTATATTTCTAGGCTTAAAACATGGAACTAAAGGTAGAAAATTGGGTATATGGGTAGAGTTAGGGCTTTTTGATTATTTGAAAATTTGACCTGATTTTTGGGGTCGGACTTCAAAACAAATTATACATTCGGGCTCGTGTGTGAATGGTGATCGGGTTTGGTCAGAACCTCGTGTTTTGAGCAAGCGGGTCCGGGGTCAATTTTTGACTTTTTGGGAGGAATGATGGGAAAGCTATAATTAAACATTGGAATTGAATTGTTTAACATTTATTGATGTTATTAAGTCGATTATGTCTAGTTACAATCGATGTGGAGCCGAATTCGAAAGGAAAGTCAGTTTTTGAGGATTGAGTTGGCCGTGGAATTTCGAGGTAAGTGTTTGGTCCAACCTTAGCTTGAGGGATTAGGATTTGTGTCCAATTTGCTATTTGTTTCTTGTTGAGTACGACGTATAAGCATGGTGACGAGTATCTATACGTTGGTGTCGAGCATGACCGTGAGTCTTATATTGTGATTTCATGACTTCGTTGTATTATTCATGCCTTGGTGAAGATTTCTATTTGTTGTGTAAAGTTGTGGAAAGAATTGTAACCTATGAACATTGAAGAGCGTCGGCTCCAGTTGTATAACGAATTGTGAAAGTATACGTGATAATTGAAACTCTAGAGCATTGGCTCGAGTTGTGAAGTGAATTGTGAAGTAAAAGTGAGAAAGAGAAGAGATCATCATGTTGCCCCCTTGCTGGACCATTGTTGAGTTGTGGTTCCCTTGCATTGTGTTCTTAATTGGGATTACAGATGCTTAGGTTGATGATTCTTTATGTTGGGTAGGGATTAGGGTTATAGCTGAGGTAGTTGGGTGTAGGAACAAGTTCGGTTATAGCGGGGGTAGTTAGATGTTGTAACAAGTTTGATTATAGCTGAGGTAGTTAGATGTTGGAAAAAAATTTGGTTATAGTTGTTTCTTCCTCGCCGAGACGTATTTTCTTATGCTGTCGAATCTCTCTCCGGGTTAGTGTAGACCTTATTAATCCCTGTCGGGACTATCGTTATACTTGTAAATATTATATATTGATCGGGTTGCACGCCGCAACAATATTATATATGGATCGGGTTGCACGCCGCAACGATATTATATATGGATCAGGTTGCATGCCGCAACAATATTATATATGTATCACATAGCACGCCCGCAACAATATTATCTATGGATCGGGTGGTACACCGACCACGAGATAAATGAAATAAGAGCGGATGGTACGCCTACCACGAGATAAATGAAATGGGAGCAGGTGGCGCGCCTACCACGAGATACAGGAAGTGGGATCGGGTTGCACGCCTGCAACAAAATGTAAAAAAAAAAAGTGAAATCTGCCTTTGTTTTTCCTTATTCTTGCTAGTGGTTGGATTTTGATTCCTTTATAGTTCTCTCAATGTCCTGATTTTACCTGTATTTCCCCGAAGCATTATACCTGCTTTATTTTCCGCTGTGTATTGTATAACTGCACAAGTTTATTTGATAGTCTGGTCCTAGCCTCGTTACTACTTCGCCGAGGTTAGGTTAGGCACTACCAGCACATGGGGCCGGTTGTGCTTATACTACACTCCACACTCTTTTGTGTAGACCCTAGTGTTGTAGACTTCGGACCGCGGTAGGATTGCTGATTCTAGCTCATCAGGCGATCTGAGGTAGTTTTGCAGGCGTCCGCAGGCCTTGGCGTCTTCTTCTATCTGCTATTCCTGTTTCTTTCAAGCATTTCCGGAGATAGTGTTGTATTTATTTCTTTCTGATCATTATTTGTAGCATTCTTAGACTGTCTGTGAAACTTTGACACCAGTTCTGGGTAGTCGAGACTAAACAGTTGTATTAGATATTCATATTCACATAGCTTATTGTTTTTCTTCCGCTTATGTTAAATTCCGCTGTTTAAATGTTATAACTTCGAAATTTTTAATGAATATAAAATGGGTAAAAAGTTAAATTGTGCCATTAATTGGCTTGCCTAGCTCGTATTAGTAGGCGCCATCATGACTCCCGAGGGTGGGAAATCCGGATCATGACAACTTCTAATATCAAAACCATCATTCCAACAAGTTAAACAGTCTGGAAAGAGAATCAAGATAGAGCTCAAACACAAGAACTCAATCACTAGAGTACATAAAGAATTATAAAACCAGACTTACTTTGGAGCCTAATACCCAAACACATACTGCAGCAGCACCATCTTGCCAACCACCTGTTCGATGCATCTAACACTGTAAGTAAACCATCAACCTAAGAAGACTAAGAAAATGGAAAGCAGTTGATCATTTGAGATAACAAACACAGTTTGAACATTGAAATATGAATCAAAGAAGTTATAGCGCTTAACAATTTAGAGTAAAATACCAAAGAAGTGATTCTTAATACCTCAGGTAAAATACCAGAGAAGTGATATCAAAGAGCCTTTAAAGCATTTGAACATGAAATATACAAATAGCTGAATGTTTCAGGAAATGAAGAAGAATACAGACAAAGCAGAAATGCGAAATACATAGAAAGAGGTTAAGCAAGGAGATAAAAAATGTCTTCCAGATGAACAAAATAAATAAATTCAAGACTATCCAGTTCAGCATTCCAAAAAGAAAAAGAAGCTTTTAGCGGTGCTTCTTTTACCTAATATCATGTCTTAAATAAGCCAAAATTAGTAAGCCATAAAACTTTGTCAATCCACTATACAACCAGGTTTGCCAATGAAGTGTCTTGAACCTTTGGCTTGTAATTTTAGTATCAATTACAGAGCCTGGATTGTGGCAATTCAAGCAAACAATCAACTTTCACTAGCATTTCTGAAGGAAACATGAACCAATATTATTTTCTGTAGTGCATTAACTATCTAGTCAACAATTCTTTGCCTCCTAAATAGGAGAAAAACATGATCAACATGTATACATTTAACTTATAGATATTGTAAAAGATACCAAATCTTCATTTCACACTAATAGATTTAGATGTGAATGACACAGCAAATGCAATGTAATGGAGAAGTGAAGAATTTACTCATCAGTGTAAAAGTTTTGCTGCCAGTGAAATCGATGCTTGTGTACACTGTACACCTTGAGTCTCCTAGTGAAACTAGCTAGACAGGTTAGATGGAACAGAACAAAACAAAAAAAATTAAAGAAAACCACATCATTCAGTTGAGCCTTCAAGAAAGAGGAGTATGAAAAGAACCAGATTTTATAATGAGGAACAGGATAAACAATTACAGGCCAGTATTGCCACAAGGCATGACATGGCTAGAATGCGGGTTTCCGAGGACATGGCCCTTGATAGGGAAGCCTGGAGGTCTAGTATCAGGGTTGTAGGATAGGGGTCCCTAGAGTTTTTCGTACTCCCCACCCGGGGTTGGGTAAGGTTTGGCAGAGCTATCCATAGATGATTTGTGTTTTGGATTGTGTCTCTCTTATGGTAGTTACTGTATGATACTACTGCATGCTATTTTATTTATGGTTCTTATGTTTAGATTATTATTTACGCTATTTACGTCATTTCTGCTGGACTTACTAATACTCTTTTATTTTTATTTTTGTTTTTGTTTCTCCCCTTCCTTCACTGAGCCGAGGGTCGATTGGAAACAACCTCTCTGCCCTTTCGGGTAGGGGTAAGGCTCGTCTACATATTACCCTCCCCAGACCCCACTTTGTGGGACTATACTGGGTAGTTGTTGTTATTGCCACAAGATAACACAGACATAAAATATATATTGCCTCTTTCCATCCTCCATGACAATAAATGATATAGGAATCAAGTAGGATGCTTCAGAATATAGAAATTAGGAATACCAAAGATAAATCTTGCTGTCAAATCAGATAAAAAGGAGTTAAATGATGAAACTTCGAGGAAAACAAGAATGTGAAAAAATGTTGGAACTGAGAATAAAGATACCTTTGGTGCTCTCCTGAAGAAGAGACTCGTCGGTTCTCCTAAATCCTGACAGATACGAAAATGAGTAATATCAATAGTTGGTTCGCTTGAAAACGGGCCAAGGAGCCAGATTATCAAGTATTGGTATCATACCCTCAAGTATCGCCTTTTTGGCTGTTTTAACATCCAACTGTAAATTCATTCAAAGAATGACAACGATATTTAGCACAGAGAAGAAAAACCAAATATAAAATAGTCCAGTACCAGTCACAGAAATACGCAACAACTGAGATGTGAGCAATAATCACCACAAAAATTTTAGACAATCGCTAATAAGACTAAGCAAACACACCAACTCACGTGGTAAGCCTGCAGATAGAACATTGGCATGTAAATGCTTCTGGGCATACTCAGCAGCTAATCGACCTCCATGTCCATCATATATTGCAAAATGAGAACATCTATAAAGGAATATAACATAGTCAGACAAATTCCAAAAATCATAGAAGGAAAACACAGTAGATTTCAAGAATATACATTGATTTTCACAATATTCTAATTTTGTCTCGTTCTCTCATTTTTTTCACTTTTCTTCCAGCAATGAATTCTAATGAATCCATCTTCTGCATATAAGAACAGCAGAATAGAACGCAAAAAACTAAATTACTCTGTAATAACGTAATACGTCTTCCTCATCTTCCACACTAATCAACTAACCACTAATTCAGAGCAATCAACCCTGGCTACATTAAGCAAGTAGATATGTAAATTACACAAATTCCTCAGGAGGGAAGG
Organism: Nicotiana benthamiana; assembly: GCA_034376525.1. Classification (NCBI taxonomy): domain Eukaryota; kingdom Viridiplantae; phylum Streptophyta; class Magnoliopsida; order Solanales; family Solanaceae; genus Nicotiana; species Nicotiana benthamiana. The sequence continues at coordinate 10,259,154 of CM067325.1, forward strand.
GGAATAAACGAGCGTATTAGTTAAAACCTCAATTTCGCGGGAAATTCGAGGCTAGCATCAGGAAGAACAACGGAAGCGTCCTCCATGGTATGCCTTGAACCCTTATCCTCAGCAACATCAGCTTCTATTTCAAAATATAATTCACTTCCATTTTTCGAGTCATTTTGGACGGAGATTTCAGCCTTTGGCTCCTCTTGCGTGTCGTTTCTCAATTTCTTGGTCACGGAATCGGAGTTATCAAAATGGCCTTCGCGTTTGTTATTTGCGGTACTGACGCTCTGTTTGTCAATTGATGCTGAATTGGAACGTTCCGCCATTTTTTAGCAGCTAACCGGATCACCGGATGAACCAGAATCGAGTAGAACAGTAAATCACGAGACTGAGAGTGAACCTTGTGGTCTAGGATAAATTTAAGGCAAAACGACAGTGCGACTGAAAACGAGGACGAATCCAGAAAAAGGCAAATACATGGACTTAGCTAGGTTGGAAGTTTTCTTTCCTTTTTTAATTATTTTAATTCATTTTGCGTTTATCCTAACAATTAAACTTACAGGATGTTTAGCTAAGCTTATAAGCTAATTAAACTGGTTTATAAGTAATTTTTAATTTATTTATGCGTATGGTAAAATTAAAAGTGCTTATAAGTTAAGTGCTTATAAACCAAAAATAAGCCAAAAATCATAAGTTGGTCTCCCACAACTTATCAAATTTTAGCTTATAAGCACTTTAAGTTTGAGCAAAATATTTACTATCCTATCCCTAAAATACTTTTTTTTAAAACAAAATTCTTCGTATACCCATTTCTTCAGCTGCTTATTATTAATTTCAGCACTTTTATCCAAACACGTAACTACTTATCTTTTAAATCAACTTCAGCACTTAAAAGTGCTTTTCAGCACCTAATACTTATCAGCTAAGCCAAACGGGCTATTATAAGTAATTTTAAGCCTATCTAATATCACTACAAGCTGAAAAATATAAGAATTAATATTAGAAATTAACTGAAAAATAAAGCAAATCAATATAATGAGCAATTATGGCCTTCGGGCTAGATCACCCTCGAAGAACAGAGTATGCTAAAAAAGTGTAAACTGAACAACAGAGCTTAAGAGAGAAAAATGTAGTATATTGATTGATTATGCGTGAATATATGATGATTACAAAATCATTAGGACCCTCTTTATAAAGTAGAGGGATCCTATTTATGGTATAATTGTAATTACAGAAGCAAATCCCATGATAGGCTAAATAACCGATCCTGACTCGATATGTGCCGAGATTTCCGCCGTGATTCTTTCCCGATCAAGAATATCTCGGCTTTCTACTATTCGAACTAGTAGGCTTTATTCGATCTCGCTCGATCTCTTCCTCGATTCGGTCTCGACCACGACTGGTTTCGATCTTGATTGGCCATTGATCCACGAGCTCAACGAACCATCTCCATAACATGGTCCGATAGAGCCGAGCCTTGATCTGCCATCCCGATTTCGGTTAATCATACAAAATTAGGCAAGCCCGATTTTGACCGTTTACAGATAGTCCTCTTATTTTTTTGGACCGCAATAACAAGAACCGAGTTGAGTCTTTCCCCTCGGTTTTTCATGACGTAGCATCGTGGCGTAAGCGCCACAGGTGACTGAAACGTCTTATCGGTATAGTTCTCTAGGAATTTAATGCTTGTCAGTCAATGGTCGTCCACCATCGCCACTTAACCATCGTCTTCAACTTATAAATGCATCTTTCTTCATCTTTCAAACTTTACTCACAAATATTCTTCCTTCTAATTTCCAAAATCTTTGCCTTCTTGAAAGCTCTATACTTTCAGATCTCTGAATTTCCTTACTTGTTCCATCGCAAAACACCAAACTTTCTTCCTCCTTTTCATTCTTCCCCATCTACAAAATGGCTAAGACCTCAAAAATTGTCCCACAGAAGGAAAACGCTTCCTCGTCAAAGTCTGTCGACGACATAGCCGTGGTGGAGTATCCTCTTGAGAGCTTCGTTATGACAAAGTACGCTACTCCGCTGATTTCAACTTGGAGAATACACCCTCGACACCGGGTCAATGCGAATCGATGTCGAGGTATATATGTATGATTACAGAAGATCTCCTCGAGAAGGTGAAAGAAAAGTGCAACTGGGTAGGAAAAGATATAGTAGTTCCTACCCCTGAGGAATGCATCACAACTCATGTGGAGGGGTATCTGAGTGTCTACACTTACCCCTTCACGATACGTCCCTTAAACTCAATCATCATTGTCTTTTTGCAAGAGGTACGATATCACTCTTAGCCAAATCCATCATCATTCTGGAGGATTGTGATCCTCCTCCGATTCTTTGTAAGCACGATCGAAGGGCATCCTTTTACCGTCGATAACCTTATGTGTCTCTACATCCCCCAGCTTAATTGTAGAGGCATGACCAAGCTTTACCGCCGAGCCACCAAACCCCTATTATTGAGCATAGATGAGACACGAGATCGAGGTTTGATGGGCAGATTTGTCCAAATAAAGACTTCAGACCTAATCCCTACCGAAGACATGTCGTTCCCTCAAAAATGGAACATGAATCATAAGTATTGCTTCTCCTTGAATATCTAACTTTGTCGTTTTGTTTCTTATCTTTCTTCATCATTCAAGCCTTTGTGTTGTAGTTGTGGCCGTTGTTCCACATGTGATCCCGTTCTCAAGCAATGGGTCAGGGGCCTGGTGTCACAGAGGTCGTATTCCGAGTGTGCTTAAATGGAAATATCGAAGGGCCAATAAGAGGCCCGTAACCATGGTATATTTTTCTTCTTAGAACGGTTTCCATTCGGAATTTGTACTATATTTATTCATCTTTTCCCCTTTTGTAGGCCTAGGAAGTAAGTACCAAGGAGAAGAAGAGAAAAATGGATCCGAGATCTCCAAGCTATCTGGGCTAGGAAAAGAAAAAACCGGAAAGAAGGCCTCGTAAACCCAAGGAGAATGTCATAGAGTCAATCAAACAACTAAGGGACAAGTCTGAAGAGGACAAAGAAGAAGAAGACTCCGCGCTGGTGACCCATGCACGAACTAGCACCGAAACTCAAAGGACTGTTGGGCCTGCGAGAGCTTGAAACCGCTTTGCTTCGTCTTGACAAATCCCCTGAATTAGAAAAAGCAGAAGGTGCTTCACCTCAACGTGAGAAGGCTTCTGAGGAGGCGGTTGAGGCCGGTGTAGAAACCATGCTTGATGCTTCCTGTTATGAAGGCGGAGCCCTAAAAGATTCACTTGGGGCAATGGAGATTGGAGATGTCTCATCGTTTCCTTCGTTCTCTAATATGACGATCAAGGACACTAAGGCGATGGAGACTCGCCATAGCGAAGAGGTCCATGAAGAAGAAGACCTTTTTGGTGGATATTTTGCTGAAGTGGAAGATGTCATCGGACTGGGTGACTTGGATGTACTGAGGAAGAGCTCGAATGAGGCTTCCTAGAGCTTTAAACTGAACAACCGATTCCTGGCCCCTAGCATTGATCCCGGGCATAAGCAGCCACTTATCATCTCAGTCCCTGAGGATGATCAAGTTTTCTTTGCCCCTGTAAGGGTGGCTAGCTATCTCCGATGCTTGGTTACTGAAGACGACCAAGCCAAGATGGATAAAGTGGAAGTTGCTTGCTTGTTCAACGAGACCCAACATGCTCTAAATCGGGTAAGTTCAAGGGCCACTGCATTATCTCCTTATGACTTTGAATTGTAGATATCTCTAACATTTTCTTCCTTTCTCGTAGGCTTCGGTGTTACATCATGAGGCCTTTCTTCGAATCTGAGAGGAACGCAAGGCCGACGTCTAGGGCCTCACTGAGAAATGCGATACTTACAAGCTTCTTCGTGAGAAGCTTCAGGTAGACTTAGTGGCAGCTCGAGATGAGCATGCAGAGATGGATGAGCAAGTATTCCGAGTTCTTCATGATAGTGAGGACGAATCAGAGTAACAACTAACGATCTAATTCTGCAGGCTTGATAGAGGCGCGAACAAATCAAGGGACTCCAAGGTAAAATAGATAAAGTATGAGGCGAGGCTGAAGAGTTCAAGGGGTGAATGGACATTTTGGCTGCACCAAAGGAAGCTGTTCAAAGAGAGCTGGATTTGGCTGAGTCTCAGCTTCATCTACAAGAGAGACTACCTCGGTTCAGGTAAAGAAAGTTAAGGAGCTCGAGTCTAGTTTATCCAATTTGGCCAAAGAGCTCGAGGTAGCCAAATCTGAGGCTACCACAGCCAATATTAAGGGTCAGGATGGTGCGACCCAATACAAGGTCGATACTGAAGACCCCCTATAACATACCAAGATCATGGTGAATAATGCAAAGTGGAAAACTCGAAGAGAGGCCCTTGAGGGGCCCATGATCAAAACTTTGATATATCTGCTGAAATCGAGGTTGACAAGGCATAGGAAATGAAGGCTCGAAAGCTGGCCTTTCTCGAGGAGTACTTCGAAAGTTTGAGTGGATCTGGTGAAGAAGACTCTGAGGGCGAAGAGGCTTCCTTCAACAAGGTTCGTGCTACTTAAGCTTTTTAATAGTTTTTTGAAATTTTGTTGAGGTCATTCCAGCCTTTGTATAGAATTTCCATCGGGCTGTGTTGCCTTTATAAAAAGTTTTTGATGAATATAAAACTTCTTCCTTTTCATAGCTTATGAATTTGTTGTCTTTTTTTGTTATTCCATGTAAGGGTCAAAATGCCTTAGCATAAGATCATGAAGTTGTGTTCGTGGGTCCAAGGTTTGGGGAAGGTAAGGGCCAATAATTGATGATATGCTATAATTGCGTATTTTAGTCGCTTATTACACTCTAATGTACTTCACTTTAATTGAGTTTGAGCTTTAATTGCTAGTGTTTTGCACAAAATTGTATGTTTTATGCCTTACAGAAGTGATTCCGAGCTATATAGATATTATGGAATGAATTTAAGTGATTTGGAGCTTTGAAGTCTGAGTAAAATCCCAAGGAATCAAGTCAAGATTGCATTCGGGGATCAATGGATAATAGTTAAGAATGAAACAGAGAATCAAGCGGGCATACAGTGCATTGTCTAGTAAAATACATATAACTTTTTACTCAGAACTCCGTTTGGGCTCCATAATATATTGTTGGAAATCTATTTGAAAGGGATACAACTTTCATGTTTTGTATTTACGCGAATTCTCACTACTGCATCGCACAGTGCGCCATATTTGTGAAATTCTCCAACAGTTTGGCAGAAAATAGCTCTCTGAACTTCCCCATTGTCGTGCCGCAGTGTGCAGAGCGCATGCACAAATTTTACAGAGCTAGAGTCCTATTTTACACAGGAAAAGGTCTTTCGTCTAGGCTCTACCCTATTTGGAATAAATACATGTAAAAAAACTATTTTGAATATGAGAGGACATACTTTTTACCTAATTTAGACCTAATTAGACTAAGGAGATTGGAGATTCGACCTAAGGAGGCAAGAATACACTAGGAGCAAGGTGGAGAATTCTTCTATGAGTTTTTCACTTCTTTCTTCCTATTTCCATTATTGGTTATGGATTCTAGTACTCAGTTATGCATAATATTATAAATAACTAATTTATTATCTAGGTTTGATGGAACTTATTGAATGATGATTTTCTTCTTACGTTAATATGGATTTACCATAGCATTTTCTCTATTTATTCAACTATGTTATTATTGTGGTTAGTTAAAGAGCTCTCAATCAGCTGTGCCTATTTAGTATTTATTACTTGGGAAAGAGTATATATTTAGGTAGTTTTGAACAATATCACTCCTAACGTATATGAGGTATCATTACAAAGGGTTTAAAGGTGGGATTAGGGATAACAAAACCTTGGGTGCAATTCGAGTGAGCCGTACTTAATTCCAACTAACATAATTTGAGAGAATATGTCTAGTAAATAGTGGTAATTAATTAGGAGAGAGTTACGACAGTCCGAGCATTCATGATCGGTAGAGAATACATAGGCAAATTTTGTTACATCTCGCGTTTTTGTACGTTAAAAGTTTCGTCTTCAAATAATCGACATAGACTCGAGGATGAAATTATCTTGAGATTAACGTCTTTATGCTATTTTGGAAAGCGATAAGTAAGTGTCATGAAGGATAAAGGGTACACGAATTAAAGAAAATAAGTTTCGTTAAAAGTGGTCAATTTGGGATAAAATACAGATCGAGTGATAATACCTGATAATTATGGACTAGTACCATGCAAGGTACCATATAACTACGATACTATGATATGTAAAGCATATTAAAAATGAATAGAATTTTAAATAATTTAAGATAATTTTTACTCAAGTAATTAATTAATTACCAAATAACGAAACATCACCCAATTACTTAATAAGTGGATAAAAATTATTAATTCCCACCCACCCCTCCAAAAACGTGGAAAATAGCCACAACCTAAGACAAGTGACTCTTTAGTCTTCTTGATTAGGTGGCAATTGTGTTAGCCAAAGAAAGGACACTACATTTCATAATCATAACCTTAAAACTCTTTAAAATTCAAAGATATTGAAGTTTGACAATCCAAAAATGTCAGCCTTCTTTCTCTGAAATGAATACATTAGCCTTCATTAGCTATTTTCAAGTCTTGTTCCATTCTCTTTTGGAAAAAGAATCAGAAACGTTTATTTTCACTCCATATCATTCCTCCTAGTTCAAAATATTTCAAGGAACAGAAGCTACTCAATCCATAAAGGCTTTTAATGAAAATTCTTGCAACAAAATAATTCCAACGAGAATTGTTTGCAATATAAACTTTGTGGTTTTAAAGGAGTATGATGTAACCTTTACGGATTTTTTCCTACTCTAGGTATATTAAGACTATCTCTTTTATCTTTTTGGAATGGTCTAAGACTCTAAGTTATATAGAAAAAACGAGCAAATGCACAGTTTTCATAAACGACTTTATTCATAGAAATACTACGGGCCTCAGTGTTCTTGATTCCCCATGTGACATATTATTATATCTTCTATTCATGAGTCTCAAAATAATACGCAATTGATAAAGTTTATCCCAAAAGAGTATTGAGATTTTTAACATATTTTCATGCATTTTATTTATTTACGTATGTACATTGACCATTGACCAGACTGCATTATATATGCGTATTTAATACATATATATATATATATATATATATATATATATATATATATATATATATATATGGGATATGGAAAAAAAGGTTATGATGTTATATATGTACCACCACCTGATCAGTTGGTACATGTTGATGTTGTCGCCCACAGTGGCCAAGACGATATGATGGTATACCCTTAGAGGCCTTATGATATTATGTACACCCCTACCTATATATGATATGATATTTATATGCACGTGCATGAAATTATAAATATTTCAGAATTTACAAAGTTATTCAGATTTACAAATCGATTTCTTTATTCCATATTTCATCTATGCCTTTTACGTACAGATTTTCATGTGTTACATGCTCAGTACATTTTTTGTACTGATTCCCTATTCACGTGGCCTGTGTTTCATACCCGCAGGTATAGGTAGGCAAGCTGACGGTCCCCCTTCTTAGGATCCTTGATCAGCGAGAGTTGGCGTGCTCCACTTTATCCAGAGCAAATTTTGATTTTGGTACACACGCACACACACACACCACACACACACACACACACACACACACACACATATATATATATATATATATATATATATATATATATATATATATTTATAAGGTTATGATGTGGCTCAGTCGCATATTTGTACAGTTGTATTTCTATTAGAGGTCTGTAGATAGTTATGTACAGTTGGATAGTATGTGGCCTTGTCGGCTTTTAGTTTTGGATATATAGTTGTCTACAGTAGTCCTGCAGGCTCGCCCCACTGTATTCTGCATGTTTATGTATATATGTCTTTTGGACAGGTTTCTCTCACATACATTATTCATGTTTATATCTTAAACACCTACTTAAGATGTTCGACATGTAGGATTTAGGTACCCGTCGCGGCCCATCGGTTTAGGTCATGACAAAAGTGTTATCAGAGCACTTCTATCCAAGGATTGTCTATAGACCGTATCTAGTAGAGTCTTGTTTATGGCTATGTTATGCACTACACCTATAAACAGGAGGCTACAAGACGTATATGATATTATCCTCTCTTTTTGCCATAGATCGTGCGATATAAGAATTCATGTTCCTAATGATATGCTATGTTTTTAGCGATGCCTCCAAAGACTACTGCAGCCTAAAAGGGAAAGTCCATGGCTAGTGAGACTACTAGTCGAGCACCACGAGTTACCAGGGCTCGGGGAGAGTCTCATAGTGAGATTCTATCTCAGACGTCACATACCACGCCCTTTCCAAAAGAGTTCTGAGGGGCACCAGCTCCAGCGCCTATCCCTGTACGTCCGGCTCCTCAGCCAAATTCACCAGGTCAGGAGATAAGAGATGTTATTTAGCTATTAACTCGATTAGTAGCCGCGCAGGCTCAGCGTCAGGAGGTAGGTATTAGTCACGCAAATAGGTTCGTCAATGCGAGAGTTAGTGGCTTTATTAATTTAGACCCCCCAGTATTCACTGGGGCAAATCCAAACGATGACCCTCAGGTATTTATTGATAGAGTGCAGATAACGTTAAGGGTAATGAAGGTCACTGCAACTAAGTCAGTTAAGCTAGCTTCCTATAGACTTCGAGATGCTGCAGTTAATTGGTACAAGTCTTGGGAATTATCTCGAGGTGAGGATGCCCCTCCAGCACTATGGTAGGAGTTTACAGAAGATTTTCTCATCATTATCTGCATCCAGAGCTTAGACAGGCTAGAGTTGATAAGTTCTTGACTCTTCGGCAGGGTAACATGAGTGTTCGGGAGTACCGTCTTTAGTTTGATTCATTAGCTAGGTATGCTCCCATTATTGTATCTAAGATGAGGATCGGGTTCACCGGTTCATGATGGGATTAGCGTTGTACTTTCTTAACGATTGTATGTTGGTCTCACTTTAGTGAACATGGACTCAGTCATATGTTTATGGTGTAGAGAAGCGTAAGCAGAAATAGAGGGCCGATCGTGAGCATGATAGGGCCCATAATGAGAAAACAAGGTCTTCGTTTCCTAATGGTGAGTTTCGAGGTGGTTAGAGATAATAGTACCCGAGATATCTAACCTAGCCATTAGCTAGCGCACCATATTGGTTTGGCGGTAAGAGAATTGATCGTTCCACATATCTAGGGTCTGGTTAGAATTTCAGGGCCTCAAGTTCTCAGTATATAGGGGTGAATCAAGATAGATGAGGCCGCCCTTATTACGATGTGCTCAATGGGACCGGGCAATGTTGGATGGGGTTAGGTATTTGTACTTGTGGTTATCCGGGCCACGTTATAAGGGATTGTCCGACGAGAGGTGATGCAAGCATAACTAAGCCAGCGAGATCTTTAGTTGGTTCTTTATCATCAATATGCCCCATGGGAAGGGTCCACAAGCACCAATGAGTCATGGTAGAGGCAGAGGCGGAGCATCTAGCTCGAGCAGTCCTCAAAACCGCATTTATGCATTTGCAGGATGACATGACAACTTGTTATCACCTGATGTTGTTATAGGTATTTTATCAGTCTCCTCATATGATGTATATGCACTGATTGACCCAGGTTCCACCTTATCATACGTTACTCCGTTGGTTGCAAGTAAGTTTGGAAATAAACTTGAATTGGTTAAACCTTTTGGTGTGTATACACCTGCTAGAGACTCAGTGATAGCTAAGCGAGTATATAAGGATTGTATAATAGCAGTTCATAGTAGATCTACCGTAGCGAACCTAATCGAGTTAGATATGGTAGAATTTGATATTATAATGGGTATGAATTAGTTGGCTTCTTGTCATGCTAACATTGATTGTAGATAAAAGATTATCCAATTTCAATTTCCAAGGGAGCCTGTTTTGAAGTGTAAAGGTAATACAGATTCACCAAGAGGAAGATTTATTTCCTATCTCAAGGCAAGGAAGATGATTAGAAAGGGTTGTGTTTATCACTTAGTTTGGGTTCAGGATGTGGAAGTAGAGTCACCAACCATTCAGTCCATCCCTGTGGTTAATGAGTTTCCCGATGAGCTTTTGGATATTCTGCCAGAACAAGAAGTTGAGTTTGCCATTAACCTACTACAAATACTTATCCAATATCTATCCCCCCTATAGAATGGCCTTGGAAGAGCTGAAAGAGTTAAAGGAACAACTAAGGGACTTTCTTGAAAAAGGTGTTATCAGACCTAGTACTTCACCGTGGGGAGCACCTGTGTAATTTGTGGGAAAGAAATACGATTCCTTATGGATGTGTATTGATTATCAGTAGTTGAACAAGGTGATGATCAAGAATAAGTACCCGCTCCTGAGGATTGATGATTTATTTGATCAGTTGCAAGGTGCCAAGTGTTTTTCAAAGATAGACTTGAGGTCCGGGTATCATCAGGTAAGGGTTAAGGAGGAAGATATTCCGAAGACAACATTCAGGATCATATAGGGGCACTTTGAGTTTCATGTTATTCGGTTTGACCAATGCCCCAACAATATTCATGGATTTGATGAACCGTGTGTTCATGCCCTTTTAGATCAGTTCGTAATTGTATTTATCGATGATATATTGGTATATTCTCGTTCACAGACTGAGCATGCAGATCACTTGCGTGATGTGAAAAAAGGGAAGTTGTATGCAAAATTCTCTAAATATGAATTTCGGTTGAACTCTGTAGTTTTCCTTGGGCATATCATTTCGGGTGAAGGAATCCAGGTGGATAAACAAAATATTGAGACAGTGAAGACTTGGTGTAGACCCACAACACCGACGAAGGTTTGTAGCTTTCTCAGTTTGGTAGGTTATTACAGGAGATTTATAGAGGGATTTTCTTCTCTTTCAGCACCTTTGACAAAGTTGACTCAGAAGGGATCAAAGTTTCAAGGGATTGATGCTTGCGAATGGAGTTTCCAGGCATTAAAGGACAAATTAACTTCAGCATCGATTCTAACGCTCCCAACCGATGGTTATGTTATCTATTGTGACGGTTCAGGCATTAGATTGGGTTGTGTGCTGATGCAACATGGTAAGGTTGTAACTTATACTTCTAGACAACTAAGAAAGCACGAGAAGAACTACCCGTCCCACGATTTAGAGTTAGCCGCGGTGATTCAAGACTAAAAATATGGAGGCACTACTTGTATGGTATTCATGTTGATATCTATACAGACATAAGAGCCTCTAGTATATCTTCAGGCAAAAACAACAACAACAACTACCCAATATAGTCCCACAAAGTGGGGTCTGGGAAGGGTAATATGTAGACGAGCCTTACCCCTACCCGAAAGGGCAGAGAGGCTGTTTCCAATCGACCCTCGGCTCAGTAAAGGAAACGAAAAACAAAAACAAAAACAAAAACAAAAGAGCATTATTAACTCCAGTAGAAATAGCATAAATAATTATCTAAACATAAGAACCATAAATAAGATAGCATGCAATAATATCATACAGTAACTACCACAAATAACTACCATAAGGGAGACACACTCCAAAACACAAATCATCTAAGGATAGCGCTGCCAAGCCTCACCCAACCCCGGGTGAGGAGTACAAAAAACTCTAGGAGCCCCTAGCCTACAACCCTGATACTTAAGGAGATAGTACGACTGCATGGTGTCCTTATATATATTATCTCGGATAGAGGAGCTCAATTTACATCTAGCTTCTGGAGGTCCTTCCAAAAAGGATTGGGGACTCAGGTAAGTCTTAGTACAATATTTCATTCCCAGACCAATGTACCGGCTGAGCGTACTATTCAGACACTTGAGCATATGTTACGGGCTTATGTGATAGACTTCAAAGGTAGCCGGGATGATCATCTTCCACTTATTGAATTTTCATATAATAATAGCTATTAGTCCAGTATTCAGATAGCTCCATTCAAAGCTCTTTATGGACGATAGTGTAGGTCACCTATCGGGTGGTTCTATATTAGGGAAACTACATTAGTAGGACCAAAATTGGTACAACAGACAATCGAGAAAATTAAGCTTATACAAAAAAGGCTATTAGTAGCTCAAAGCCATCAGAAGTCTTATGCAGATAATCGACACTGAGACTTGGAATTTGAGGTTGAGCATTGGGTATTCCTAAAGGTATCACTGATGAAAGGTGTTATGAGGTTCGGAAAAAGGGGAAACTTAGCCCTCGGTACATTGGACCATATAGGATCATACACAAGGTAGGTCAGGTAGCATATGAGTTGGACTTGCCTTTGGACTTGGAATCTAACATCCAAACTTTTATGTGTCTATGCTCCATAAATGTATCAAAGATCCTTCTAGAATTGTGTCAGTAGACGACGTTCAGGTCACAGAACAACTATCATATAAAGAAACTCCCATTGCTCTACTAGACAGACAGGTTCAAAGATTGAGAACCAAAGACTTAGCTTCAATGAAAGTACTTTGGAGAAACAGCAATATGGAAGAAATGACTTGGAAGGCCGAGGAAGGCACAGAGTCTAGATATCCCTACTTATTTTCTCCCCCAGACAAGGATCTAACTAAGATATCATAAACCTTAAGGTACGTGTACGAATTCTTGTGTTAGTTATTATCATTGATCGTGTGAGGCCTTTCTCGTTATTGATGATTATGGTCTTATGTGGTGTTGAGTTATTAAGCTTCTACAAGGAGAATTTGTAGTAGTGTTGTTACAAAGGCGACCCTTCCAAAGTTATATAGATCCTGGAGAATTAAACATTCGAGGACGAATGTTTTCGAATGTTTCTAAGGGGAGAAGGATGTTACATCTCGCGTTTTCATACGTTAAAAGTTTCATCTTTAGTTAATCGACGTAGACTAGGGGATGAGATTATCTTGAGGTTAACGTATTTACGCTATTTATAACAAGCGATAAGTAACTGTCATGAAGGATAAATGGTACACGAATTAAAAAAAAGAGTTTCATTAAAAGTGGCCAATTTGAGATAAAATATGGATCGAGCGATAATACCCGATAATTATGGACTAGTACCATGCAAGAAACCATATGATCACGGTAGTATGATGTATGAAGTATATTAGAAATAAATAGAATTTTAAGTAATTTAAGATAATTTTTAATTACGCGGGTAATTGGTTAATTATCGGACAACGAAACATTACCTAATTACTTAATAAATGAATAAAGATTAATAGTTCCCACCCCACCCCTCTAAAAACGTGGCAAATGGCCACAACTTAAGACAAGCGACTCTTTAGTCTACTTGATTAGGTGGCAATTATGTTAGCTTAAGAAAGGACACTACATTTCATATCAGAACCTTAAAACTCTTTACAATTCAAAGATATTGAAGTTTGATAATCCAAAAACGTTAGCCTTCCTTCTCATATGTTGAATACATTAGCCTTCATTTGCCATTTCAAGTCTTGTTCCATTCTCATCTGGAAAAAAAATCAGAAACGTTAATTTTCATTCCATATCATTCCTCCTAGTTCAAAATATTTCAAGAACAGAAGCTACTCAATCCACAAAGGCTTCCAACAAAAGCTCTTGCAACAAAACAATTCCAACGAGAATTGTTAGCAACGTAAAATTTGTGATTCTAAAGGAGTACGGTGCAATTTTTACGGATTTTTTTTACCCCAAGTATGTTAAGGTTATCCCTTCTTTCTTTTTGGCATGCTCCAAGTTATACATAAAAATGAGCAAAACACACACTTTTCATAAACGACTATATTCCTAGAAATACTAGGGGTCTCTGTGTCTTGATTCCCATGTGAAATATTATTATATCTTCTGTTCATGGGTCTCAAAATAATATGCAGTTGATAAAGTTTATCTGGAAAGAATATTGAGATTTTTAATATATTTTCATGCATTTTATTCATTTATGCATATACATTGACCCATGACCAGAGGGTGTTATATACACGTATTTATATGTATATATTTATGTATATGGGATATGAGAAAAACGTTACATCATTATATATGCACCACCACCTGATCAGTTGGTGCATGTCGTTGATGTTGCCCACAATGGCTGAGACGATATGATGGGATGCCCTCAGAGACTTGATGATATTATGTACACCCATACCTATGCATGCGACATTTATATACACGTGCATGACATTATTAATGTTTAAGAATTTATAAAGTTATTCAGATTTACAAATGTATTCTTTATTCTATGTTTCATATATGCCCTTTACGTACAGATTTTCATGCCTTACATACTCAGTACATTTTTTGTACTGAGCCCTATTTTTCATGGGGCTTGCGTTTTATGCCCGCAGGTGCAGGTAGGCAAGCTGACAGTCCCCCTTCTTAGGATCCTCGATCATCGAGAATTGGCATGCTCTACTTGATCCAGAGTTTCTTTTGATTTTGGTACGATATGCTTGTATGTGTATGTATATATGTATGTAAGTATGTACATATATATATATATATATATATATATATATATATATATATATATATATATATATATATATATATATATATATATATATATATATATATATATATATATATATATATATATATATATATATATATATATATAAGGGCAAGGGTATGATGTGGCTCACTCCCGTCTTTGTACAACTGTATTTCTATTTGAGGTTTGTAGACAATTATGTACAGTTGGATAGTAAGGGTATGATGTGGCTCAACCCCGTCTTTGTACAGTTATATTTCTATTAGAAGTCTGTAGACAATTATGTGCAGTTGGATAGTATGTGTCCCGTCTTTGTACAATTGTATTTCTATTTGAGGTTTGTAGACAATTATGTACAGTTGGATAGTAAGGGTATGATGTGGCTCAACCCCGTCTTTGTACAGTTGTATTTCTATTAGAAGTCTGTAGACAATTATGTGCAGTTGGATAGTATGTGTCCTTGTCGGCTTTTAGTTTTGGATATATAGTTTTCTATAGCAGCCCTGCCGGCTCATGATAATAGGTAAATTAAACTATAATTAGGCCCTAAAGAACCACATTTTTGTATAGCTTCCACGGTAAAAAGTGATAACAAAATGCTCTGATTAGTGCTTTTCATGCTTTGCAGGTTACATCCAATAAAAGAAGTCTGTGGAGTACTTTTGGCATCAATTACGGAGA
Organism: Nicotiana benthamiana; assembly: GCA_034376525.1. Classification (NCBI taxonomy): domain Eukaryota; kingdom Viridiplantae; phylum Streptophyta; class Magnoliopsida; order Solanales; family Solanaceae; genus Nicotiana; species Nicotiana benthamiana. The sequence continues at coordinate 10,274,270 of CM067325.1, forward strand.
AAAGAAGGCCAATCATACAATATCCACAAAGTGCACCAAGCGAAGGGAAAAAACCATAACTGAAGTTGGTTTGCCGCTGTCCGGGCGTAACCGCGATAGGACCGCTGCAGATTCTGAAGACTACTCTGGCCGCGGTCCTGGCGTAACCGCGGCAGGATACGTAAACTTCAGGGACCAAAGTGCAAAACACGGGATTTTAAGCCCTAAACCCTATATTAAACAAAGGAAGTCAGCCAAGAAAAATGAGGGAAACACTATTTTATGGTTATACAACACCCCTGGAGGCAAGAACACAATAGAAGCAAGGAAAGTAATTCTTCTACGAGTTTTTCTTTCCTCTTCCTATTTTTCATTGTTGGTTATGACTTATAGTATTGTAGTTTTACATACTATTATGAGTAGCTATTTCTTTTAATCTAAGGTTTTGGTGAAACCCGTTGGGGATGAATTGGTTGTTATATTAATATAGTTTTGAGTAGTTGTTAATCTCTATTTGTTCAACTACGATTTGATTGTGGTTAATTGATAGGATCCTTAATTAGACGTTCCTATTTATTATGTATCTGCTTGAGAGAGAGAGTGCATATTTAGGTAGTTGTTTGAACAACATCATTTCAGGAGTATAGACGAGTCATAGCCGAGGGTTTAGAGGTTGGATTAGAGATAACGATACCTCGGGTGCAATCTAAGTGAACTGTAATGTGAATCTAGCTTGAGAGAATGCGTCTAGTAAATTATCATAATTGCTTGAGAGAGATTTATGGTAGCTGGAGAGTTCATGATTGATAGAGGCAACTAAGTCATAGCTATAAGAAATATACACCAAGGAAATCAAAAACGGGGAAAACCATTACCTTAAACCTTATTCCAATTATTTACAAATCAAGCATAGTTAATTTTCAGCTGTTTCTTCACTTTCAATTTTTAATTGTTTATTCACTTTGTCCGGTTAGTTGATAATTTTACTGCTTTCTAGTTTTTGCTAGTTAATTAGTTAGAAATATAAATCTCAATCTTTATTATTTGGAAAATTGTTCAATTTTGTCTTCTTAGTAATATAACATATACGACTAAACCTTAGTTCTCTGTGGGATTCGACTCCAGACTTTTAGACCAGGTTATATTTGCAGCGACCGCTTATTCTTTTTAGGACTAGAGTTGGGCGTGATCAAATCTTGGCGCCGTTGCCGGGGAACTAACGGTGTAGTTGTGGATGTATATATTGCTAGGGTTCAAGTTTGAACTTTTTTTTTGTATTTTTTATAACTGTTGATTTGAGAAACATGACATCTTGAAATTATAAAAATTTAGGTATAGATAATTCTACTATTGATCTTCATACATATTGTGAAGGAAACCACATGTGGCAAAATTTTCAAAACGTTCCTAAGAGCGAGTTATGTATACCAACTCAATCTTATTTTTGGAATGAGTGTGATGTGTGTGGTGGTAAAAATGGTCACCTTCATGGTTGTACTTATATTTCTTATTTTCCACCAACCCCTTACTATGATGGTTCTACTTTTTTTGGTGCAGTTAATAGGAACAAAGAACCCAGGAATGCGGACTTGAACGAGATCAAGGATATGCTAAATTACCTTCTAGAACAAAACAATGAGAAACAATTTCATATATAAAGGCAAGAGGCAACTTTTCGCAAGTTGGAGGATCAATTGAGTCAAGTGGTTGGAGTTTTTAATGCTCAACAAGCCAATATTGAGGATAGTAGCCAAGAAGAGCATGAATTTGAGGTGTTAATTGGGAAGGTCAGAGTAGAACATCAACAACCTATCCAACCACAATTTGAGGATGTCAATGTTGAAGAAGTGAGACTAGAGCCACCCAAGGACTTTGAGGATATAAATTTTGTTGACTCTAATATCATTGATGCTGAGGATGTTGAGAGTCATGAAGTTCATGTGTTTGAGTGCATTGGTCCACACTCAACATTATGTTTGGATGATGATATGAAAATAGAGTCATTCGAACCAATTGAAGATTCAAGGAATGAGGAACATGGTGCATATATTCTTGAATTCTTCTTGCCAAAATGTCAGGATTACACACCTCATAAAAAGGCCAAGGAGCGCATAATATTAGATTATTTCCTTGGGCCAGTTAGATTCGTTCCACTGCCCCATGACCATAATCATAAGCTTAAATCAAAACTTGGGGTTCAATTCATAAGCTCAAGGTGGAGGCAAAAAGTGATTCGCGTCGTGCCGCGAAGTTAAATCAGGCGCTTTTTGGGAGGCAACCCAGCTTTATTGCTTGTTTTTATAATCATATTATTTTTGTACTGTCGATTATGTTATTTTTTAGGAGCATGGAATGCAAAGCCATTGGAAGGACCAAGTTTGGGAGAAGTCTGAGTACCCCATGAGTTGTTAGTGCTTCGGCCTTTGGCTTACCAGGGATTCTTTTTTACCCTTTTATCAGTTATGGTGTGCATAGGGCACAATACACAATTTCAAGTGTGGGGGTGAAAAGATTGTCTGGGTGACTTTCTATGCTATTTTAGTTGTGTTAGTTTAATTGAAAATTTTCTTTAATAGCAAATATCGTACTTTTCCCGACGATGGATCTATTAGACAATTTTCTTGAGGGAATTAAGTCTAAAAAAGATTTTCTTTTGTTACGTAGTGTAGCAATTACCCCTTGGTTTTTCTTTTGACCACGATTCTTTTCCAAGAGCTTTTCTTGAACCGGATTAGGTAGATTTTTCTTGAATATTTTTTAGGGCCCTTAGGACTCTCTTGGACTAAGATGGGTGAGGGCAAGAATGCATCCCGTAGTGTACATACCTACATATAACTAAAACGAACTTGAGGGTGCGACGTCTAGGCTCACTTGTAGACTCTTAATCTTATGCCTTAATTTTGCACACCTTGTCTTACTTGACGCTCACATGAGTGTGTTGACAAACTAATTTGGAATGAGTTACATGCCAAGTGTGTGTGAGGTAATACATGTATTCTATGCTTGCATGCGATACCTAAAACTTTCCCTATGTGTGTAAAGCGAAATAGAAGTTGTTTGTGATTTAGGTAGTTCTTTGTGTAGCCTATATAATTATGAATCCACCTATACATATTACCGTAGTTAACCCCTTCGAGCTTGAAGCCTTTTTCTTTGATAAACTTATCATAACCTACATCCCTGTGTTTGAATAGCTTGACTTTTTGAACCGTTACCTCCTAGAAGCACTTGAATCGTTAAAGATCATATAAAAGTCAAAGTATGGGATGGTAATGGAGTGGGAAAAGGAAAATCAGGAAAATACTTGAATGGTGCAATGGTTTTTAAAAAAAATTGAATAATAGAAGAAAGACCTTGTAAATAGGTGGTCCTAAAATATTGAATGGTAAGAAAAAGCCAGTTGCACCTAGGAAAAGTGGGGGTAGCTTATGAAATAAGTGTGGAATAATGACTGGGCTGAACATGAAAATTGGAATAAAGGGAACTATTGTATTAAAAGTGCTTAGGGAGGTTAGTCACTATACCAATCAAATGAAGCCATATTGATCTTAGACTGAACAACTCGATTAGTAGAGTATTACACTAAGGGCAAGCTTATGGTGTATCTGTGTGGCATGTGAATGTTCTTTGCTGAGAGTGAGTGAATTCGTTCTATCTATGGTTCTTTGTTGTTTGATTTTATGTGTGTGGAACTTCTCTAAAAAATGTGATATGAGGGCATTTAACTCAAGAAGAAAAAGCAAGTCTTCACCTCTATTTAGAGTAAATAGAGTAAGCACGAGTGTGGCATGACATTAGAGTCTTCACCTGAGGTGTGGCTGTTGCACTGCTTAGGTTATTCTTTCATAATGGCGGGTGTGACATAAACATGGTAATGCATCAAACGATTAGGCCTATAAGTGTGGTTCAACTTGCTCGAGGATGAGCAAATATTTAAGTGTGGGTTGTTGATAATAGGTAAAATAGACTATAATTAGGCCCTAAAAACCCACATTTTGTATAGCTTTTACAGTAAAAAGTGATAACAAAATGCTCTGATTAGTGTTTTTCATGCTTTGCAGGTTATATCCAATAAAAGAAGTCTATGGAGTAATTTTGAGATCAATTACGGAGAAAAGGAGGCCAATCATATAATATTCACAAAGTGCACCAAGCGAAGGGACAAAACTAGAACTGAAGCTGGTCCGCCGCTGACCGCGAGTAACCGCGGTAGGACCACGGCAGGACACGTAAACTTTAGGGACCAAAGTACAAAACACGGGATTTTAAGACCTAAGCCCTATATTAACAAAGGAAGCCGGCCAAGAAAAAGGGGGGAGACACTACTTTAGGGTTAGACAACACACCTGGAGGCAAGAACACAATAGTAGCAAGGCGGGAAATTCCTCTACGAGTTTTTTTTTCCTCTTCCTATTTTTCATTGTTGGTTATGACTTCTAGTATTATAGTTTAGGGTACTATTATGAGTAGCTAAATCTTTTAATCTAAGGTTTTGGTGAATCCCATTGGGGATAAATTGGTTGTTATATTAATATAGTTTTCAGTAGTTGTTAATCTCTATTTGTTCAACTACGTTTTGATTGTGGTTAATTGAAAGGATCCTTAATTAGCCGTTCCTATTTATTATATATCTGTTTGAGAGAGAGTGTGTGCATATTTAGGTAGTTAATTGAACAACATCACTCCCGGAGTATAGACGAGAGTCATAACCGAGGTTTAGAGGTTGGATTAGAGATAACGATACCTCGGGTGCAATCTAAGTGAACTGTAATGTGAATCTAGCTTGAGAGGGTGTGTCTAGTAAATTATCATAATTTCTTGAGAGATATTTATGGTAGCTGGAGAGTTCATGATTGATAGAGGCAACTAAGTCATAGCTATAAGCAATATACAACCAAGAAAATCAACAACAGGGGAAACCATTACCTTAGACCTTATTCCAATTATTTAAAAATCAAACATAGTTAATTTTCAGTTGTTTATTCACTCTCAGTTTTCAATTGTTTATTCACTTTGTCCCGTTAGTTGATAATTTTATCACTTTCTAGTATTTGCAAGTTAATTAGTTAGAAATATAAATTTCAATTTTTACAATTTAGAAATTGTTCAATCTTGTCTTCTTAGTGATATTAAACAGATACGGCTAAGCCTTAGTTCTCTATGGGATTCGACTCCCGAATTTTAGACCAGATTATATTTGCAGCGACCCCTTATCCTTTTTAGGACTAGAGTTGGGCGTGATCAGCTCACCTCACTGTATTCCACATATTTATGTATTCATGTCTTCTGGACATGTTTCCCTCATGTACACTATTCATGTTTATATCTTACATTCCCGCGTAAGGATGTTCGACATGTAGGATTCTGACACCCATCACAACCAATCCGTTTGGGTCGTGACAAATTTATAGAAAACATTGGGGGAAGAATTCCGGAAATAGGGGAAATCATAACTCTAGACCTCCTGAATATTGTCTCTAACCCTTAGTATTTTTAGTTGTTAATTTACTATTTTAATTTTTTAGTTAATTAGTTAAACAAAATAATCTTAATATCTATAAGTTAGGAATTTTTCAAGCTTGTCTTCTTGGTGATATTGAAACAACTGCAGCTAAGCCTTAGTTCTCTGTAGGATTCGACTTCGGACTTGTAAACCGGATTATATTTGCAACGACCGCTTAGTCCTTTTTATAAGGCATAGTTGGGCGTAATCAATGATAAGCCTCGCCTTCGATTTTTTCCAATCGATGGACCCCAAATGATAACTCGAACTTGGGTCTACGTAGCCCTTAAGCTTAATGATCGAGTGAGGACATGTTCCAACTCGGAATTAGGTAGTCCTCAGGATTTCAAGTTGAGGGAGAAGAATCTCCCAAACTCGAAGTGAAAGTAGGCCTTAGGACTTTGTAAATTTTGTATTTGGTCGATCTAGCCTTTGTAAAATGATCGTTTATTTACATAAGGCTTTTCTCCTCTTTTTGAATTTTAAAGTTTTTCCCTTTGTTTATCATCCGTGTTCACAAAGATTGTAATGCCTTAGCATGAAATAAGGAACCGTTCGACAGTTCGAATAATTTTGTACTCTTTGGAGTTTTCGAGGCTTGATATTATCGAAGCCTTTTATGTTTTCGCCTGGGCTAGCCCTTTTAACCCTTTATGAAAAAATTTGAAAGGCTATTTTGTTACGGAATTCGGATATCTTCGGGCCATGTTAATATGGCCGTAGCCTCTTAATTTCGGAATTTGTCCCTTGGGCTTATTTTTCTCTTTTGTTCGAAATTTTCCCTAACACTCTAACCAGCTAGAATTTGAAGATGCCAATATTGAAGAAGTAATACTAGAGTCAACCAGGGATGTTGAAGATACAAATTTAGTTGACTCTTGTGTGATTGGTGTTGAAGAGGTTAAAAATCTTGAAGTTCATGTATTTGAGTGCCTTGGACCTCATTCCAAGCACTTCTCTACTTTATGTTCAGCTGGTGAAATGGAAACTAAGTTGTATGAGCCAAAGCAAGAGTCAAAGGAAGAGGTAGATGAGCCCTATATTCTGAAATTTTCAAGGTCGTCTAGGCAAAATGACATTCCTCGGTTGCAATCCAAAAAGTTCACAAAGTATCATTTAATTTTTGGCTCGCAACAATTTGTATCGACCTAGGAGCATGATCCTAGAGCAGAATCAAAACTTGGGGTCCAATTTATAAGTTTAAAGTAGAGGAAAAAAGTGATTCACGTCGTGCCGCGACGTTAAATCAAGCGCTTGTTGGGAGGAAACCCAACTTTACTGCTATTTTTAATTATGTTATTTTTGTAGTGCTGATTTTTGATTTTCTAGGAGCATGTAAAGCAAAGCTATTGGAATGATGCAACAACAAACTAGATTGTTGAAACTAAGTGTGAGATACCCACACGAAGGACGAAGCTTGGGAGAAGTCTGAGTACCCCATGAGCTGCTAGTGCTTCGAACTTTGACCTACCAGGAAGTTTCGTTTATCCTCTTATTAGTTATGGTGTGCATTAGGGACAATGTATAATTTTAATTGTGGGGTGAGAAGATTGTGTGATGACTTTCTATGCTATTTTAGTTGTATTAGTTTAATTGAATAATGCTTTTGTTTTAAAAAAGATTGGACTGTTCCCGACGATAGATCTATTAGATAATTTTCTTGAGGGATTTAAGTATAAAGAAAAAAGGACAGAAAGATTCTCTTTGTAGGTAGTATATTAATTCCACCTTGATTTTTCTTTGTGTTGCGGTCCTTTTCCAAGGGTTTTACTTGAATCATGTGTAGTTAATTTTATTTTTTTAGGAGTTGGAGCTAGTGTGAGATTACTTGAATTGCAGTGATATCTCTTGACTTTGTTATGCCTTGAGAATAGCAAGTACGTTGACTATGATGTTTGGGCTCAGTATTTGACTCTTGTATTAGTACCTTAAATTATATGATTTTAAATTTGCTTAACTGCTTTGACTTGAGTGTATTAATGAATGTGCCATGTGCGTGTGAGGTTTGTTATATTGTGTGCATTGCATTTGATGTCTAGAACTTACCCTGTGTGTTTGCAAAGCAAAATAATAGTTTTGTTAAGTCTTGGAAGTGATATAGGCATTTCTTTGTTGAGCCATATATATATATTGCGCGCCTAATTGTTATGTATCGTAGTTAACCCCTTTGAGCCTGTAATCCTATTTCTTTGGCAACCACATTACAAGCCTCACCCAGTTGTTTGAATTAACCATCTATTTTTACCTTTTCACCTTTCATGAGCACTTGAATTGTTATGAACTTTGTAAAAGTTAAAGCATGGGGTGATTGGTTTGATTGTTGAGTGGAACTAATGAAATAAGGAAAAAGGTGCACTGTGTTGAAAAAAATCAGAGCCACTTGAATCGAAAAAATTAAAGAAAAAAAATAGTTGTATTGTTGCGAAGAATATTCCTTGTGGTAGTGGCTTTTGATGTAATTGTGCTTAAACAAGTATGAGGTAATATAAATTAAAGTGAAGGTAGAGTTTTGGTTTGACATATGTATGGGCTTGAATGTTAAAGTGTATGTAATAAAGCACTTAGAAAGATGTAATCACTCTTATATCTAACTCATAAGCCACCTGCTCAGTCCTTCGCAAGATTTTATATGGCCCAATATAGATGGTACTAAGCTTCCACTTCTTCCCAAATCTCATAACGTCTTTCATAGGTGAAACTTTCAAAAACACTCAACCATCCACTTGAAAATCTAAGTCTCTACGCCGCACATCCAAATAGGACTTTTGGCGACTCTAAGCGTCTTCAAATGCTCTTGAATCAACTTAACTTTTTCCATTGCTTGATAGACCAAATTGGGTCCTAAAAACTCCGCTACCAACTTTGAACCAACCAATTGGTGATCTACACCTTCACCCATACAGAGCTTCGTACAGTGCCATCTTTATACTAGAGTGGTAGCTATTACTATAAGCAAACTCAATGAGAGGTAGATGATCATCCTAATTACCTTTTAAATCAATAACAGACACCCTCAACATATTCACAAGAGTCTGAATGGTGTGTTCCGCCTGGCCATCTGTCTAAGGATGAAAAGCGATGCTGAGGTTCACCCTTGTGCCCAATCCCTTCTGAAAAGATTTCTAAAAGTTCGATGTGAACTGAGCACCACGATTTGAGATGATTGGCAAAGGAGCCCCATGCAATCGGACAATTTCTTGGATATACAACTTGGCATAATCCTCGACCGGATCTATAGTCTTCACTGGCAAGAAGTGAGCTGACTTGGTAAGTCGGTATACAATCACCAAAATAGAATCATGCTTCCAAAACGAGCAAGGTAGACTTGTTAGGAAGTCCATATTTATCATCTTCCATTTCCAAACAGGAATTTCTATACCCTGAGTTAAACCACCAGACCTCTGGTGTTCGAGTTTCACCTGCTAACAATTTGAACACTTAGCCACAAAATCTGCTATGTTTTTTTCATATCGTTCCACTAATAAATCTCCTTAAGATCATGATACATCTTTGTGGAACTTGGGTGAATAGAATACGTGAAATTGTGGGCTTCTGGCATAATCTGCTCTCTAAGCCCATCTTCGTCTGGAACGCATTGTTTGCCTTTGTACCTCAAAGTACCATCATCTCCCCCTTGTTCAAAAGCCTTAGTCTTGTATTTTTGAATTCCTTCCTTCAGTTGCAATAAGTGGGGATCACTGAACTACTTTTCCTCCACTTCGGTTACTAAGGAGGATTTAGCCTTGTTTTGAAGAAAAACGCCACTATCTTCAGAGTCCAAAAGTTTCACTCCAAGACTTGCTAGTGGTGGACTTCCTTTGTCATAGTTCGCTTGTCATCCTCAACATGAGCTAAGCTTCCCATAGAACGCCGATTGAGAGCATCGACTACAATATTTGCTTTCCTCGGATAATAATGGGTATCAACATCATAATATTTGAGTAATTTGAGCCACCTTCTCTTACGTAGATTCAATTCTCTTCGCTTAAGGATGTATTGGAGACTCTTGTGATCTGTAGAAATGTCAACATGCACCCCAGACAAATAATGGCGCCAGATCTTAAGCGCAAACACCACAAATGCTAATTCAAGATCATGAGTCGAATAATTCTTCTCATGAGCCTTGAGTTGTCTCAATGAGTAAGTTATGACTTTACCATGATGTATTAATACACACCCAAGACCAAGCCCTGAAGCATCACAATAAAGAATGAACCCTTTGGTTCCTTCCGGTAGTATCAAGACTGGTGCTGAATTCAACCTCTTCTTTTAAGTCCTCAAAACTTTTCTCGCAAACGTTCGACTATTGAAACTTGACTTCTTCTAGGTTAGTCTATTCAAATGGGACGAGATAGAAGAAAATCCCTTTATGAAATGCCTATAATAGCCTGCTAGACCCAAGAAACTTCTTATATCAGAGATAAGGTGGTTCTAGGCCAATTCTTCACTACCCTTATTTTCTGAAAGTCCACCTTCACGCATTCCCCTAAGATGACATGGCCTAAAAACACTACTGATTTCAACCAGAATTCACACTTAGAAAATTTCACATATAGCTTGTTATCCTGCAGCGTCCGCAAAACAATTCTGAGATGTTCTGCATGGTCAGTCTCGCTATGGGAATAAATTAAGATCATCAATAAAAACAATAACGAACAGATCAAGATAAGGCTTGAACACTATATTCATAAGGTCCATGAAAGCTTTTGGTGCATGCGTTAAACCAAATGACATTACCAAAAACTCAAAATGTTCATATCGAGTCCTGAAAGCTATTTTTGGAATATCAACTTCCTTAACCTTCAACTGATGGTATCCCATTCTGAGGTCAATCTTGGAATAACACTGGGAACTTTGAAGCTGATCAAATAAATCATCTATTCTGAGAAGAGGGTATTTATTCTTGGTGGTGACTTTATTCAACTAACGATAGTCAATGCACATGCGCACAGACGCATCCTTTTTTCGGACAAACAAGACTGGTACGCCCCAAGGTGAGACACTTGGCTTTATAAATCCCTTATATAGAAGATCTTTCAAATGGACTTTTAGCTCTTTCAACTCTGCTGGAGCCATTCTATATGGTAGGACAAATATCGGCTTAGTGCCTGGACGTAGATCAATTCCAAATTCAATCTCTCTATTGAGATGGATTCCACGAAGATCTTCGAGGAACAATTTTGGGAACTCATTTATAATTGGTACCGATTGGAGAGTGGGAATCTAAGAATCCGCATACTTAACTCGAACCAGGTGATAGATATACCGTTTGAAGATCATCTTTTTGGATATAAGATAGGAAATAAACCTACCCCTAGGTATTACTGCATCACCCTTCCATTCTAAGACTGGTTCACCGGGAAATTCAAAACATACTATCTTTGTTCTACATCCTATTGTGGCATAACATGACTCTAATAAATCCATGCCCATGGTCACATAGAAGTTTACCATCTCCAATTTTACTAAGTCTGCTATAGTGAGACGATGATACACTTTGACTAGACACCCTCTAAAGATACATCTTGCTATAACTGATTCTCCAACTGGAGTGGATACTTTAAAAGGTTCACACAACTTTTCTGGTTCTATCCCAAATTTCTTAGCAATATATGGGGTTACATAAGATAGGGTGGATCTCGAATCTATAAGAGCGTAGACATAAAAAACGAATATTACTAGCATACCTGTGACAACATCTCCACAGCCTCCGTATCTTGATAGTTTGCCAGTGCATACAAGCAGTTTCAACCAGCACCTGCATTACTAGACTTTGGTACACCATTCCCTTGTTGGACCTGAGAGTTATGAGGGGCTACTGAATTAGTGGACTGAGCTACATTGCCTCCATTGTTCTGCTTTGCTGATGGATAATCCCTCAAGAAGTGTCCATGTCGATCGTACCTAAAGCAATCATTTGTGCCCAAACGGCACACCTATGGATGTTTCTTACCACACGTGTTGCAAGTAGGGTACACAAGGCCTCTATAGCCCACACTAGTCCATGACTCTGATCTTGTTGCTCTAAAATTTTAGTTTTTCTTATTAAACTTGGACCTCTAAACTGGTTCACTAGCTGAAGATAGAGCAGGTCCTGATTTTGATTTTCTAAAGAACTGGCGATTGCCTCTTGCTTAAGATCCCCCATGGCTAAAATTTCCTGCAGACTTAGCTCTCTTGCTGAATTCCCTGTGCTTCTCTCTCTATAACCGCTCATTTTCCTTCAACCTGTCTTCGTTCCCTTGAAAAAAGGCAACCATCTTAGTTATGATCATGTCATTGTTCTGAGTAGCTATATTAGCATCAACAAACAAGTCATCTGAAAGCCCAGAAACAAACCGCCTAACTTTAGCCATCATATCACGTACCATTTCGGAGCATACTTAGCCAAAGAGACGAACTTGAGGTAGTACTCATTCACACTCATATCATTTTATCTAAGTCTCTCAAAATCCAAAGCCTTAGCTTCCAAGACCTAAATAGGTAGAAAATGCTCAAGAAATGTATCTGCAAACTCCTTCTAAGTTATAGGAGTTGCATCCTCCCCTCGGTACTCTTCCCATATTTCATACCAAGTGTTGGCAACATCCTTCAATTGGTATGCAATAAGCTCTGCTTCCTCAGTATGTAGCATGCATCACTCGAAATATCCTCTGAACTTCATCAATGAAGTTTTGCGAATCCTCATCCTTTTTGGACCCTCTGAAAACTGGAGGCTTCATGTTGAGGAATTCCTTAGACTTGGAACTACCCCTCTAATAAACAACACTTGTCCCTTGTCCATTGAGCCTGAGTAGCAATAATTAGGGTAAGCAATTGGATAGCTCCCCTAACATCCATGTCTAAAGCATTAGGCACTGAGTCTGTCGCAACTTCCTAGGCCGGAGTGACCCTCTCCTGAGCAGCATTAGCCGTAGCCCCCTGGCTAGTAGCTGAGGCCCTCATGGTGTACTTTCTTTTTGCAGGCATTTTTTGAAATATGCAATTGGAACGAGCTAGAAAGATTCCTGAAAGCTTAACTCTAACTGCACCATTTATAGTACAAAAGAAATAGAATAATCCTAGATGTCTCGGTGGACAACTATTTACACGTGTGGCGCGCACATACACACATATAAAAGTGACCCCACTGGACACGAAATCATAGACTCTCTAGGACTCTTGAACCTAGAGCTCTGATACCAAGCTTTGTCACGCCCCGAACCATGGCCTGGGCATAACACGACACTCAGTGTCTGACCGAGTGAACTAACTGTATGGCTGTATCAACATATGATATGACTGTAAGGTAGATGTAAATATATAACATGATGATCTACTAAAGAGTCTGACTAAAATATCATAGATACAGACTTAAAGTTCTGCAAGTATAAACGAGTAGTCGACAAGGCTAACACATAAAAATCTGTTAACATCTGACTGATTGAATTATAGCCTATGAAGCCTCTAAAAATATTAAAAATGCTAATTGTTTACTGGTACATGGTCCCTGACATACCTTATTAACTGAAATACTATAAGAACTGAAAGAGATAGGGATAATGACCTAAAAGACTGGGGCTCACCAATAGCCAATACGAGATGTTCTAACAAGCAGAATCATTGACATGTAAATCTTTACATGTATCGCAACATGCAGGCCCCGGGAAAAAAGGGACGCCAGCACATTTGAATTGCACTAGTATGTAAAACAACTGAAGGAAAGAACTGTAAATACTGAAACTGAAACTGAACAGCTAACTGGTAAACTGATAACTGAACAAGGAAGTAAGGATATGAATACTCCCTCTTTTGAATGATGAACAACATGTTTATCTGATAAACTACGGCCTCAGGCAAATATATACATACATACATACATACATACATACATATATATATATATGTGTGTGTGTGTGTGTGTGTGTGTGTGTGTGTGTGTGTGTGTGTGCGCGCGCACACACACACAAGCCACGACATCGGGCCCAAGTATACGTAAACATAACTACAACCTCATGCCCAATGATGCATAAAGTATAAACTACGGTCTCAGGACCAAATACAGGTGTTCAACCTTTAGGAATTTAGAATCAGGAGCTGAGAATCATAATGCAATACATGATACTAAAATAATGGACCATGCCAAGTCACATGATACTGGAATAATGAATAGGACTAAACTCAAATGTGTATTCATAATAATTTGATTTGTCATAACTGAAACTCATAGAATATTGCATTATGAAGCTATGCCATCTAGAGAATAGAAGTTCTATTACTATTCATGGAACTAAGGCATAATTACTTTATGAGAAAACTAGTAATAGTCATAATGAATGGGACGTAGGGAGAATTATAGACATTCCCAAATGTAATGAGTTATCTTCACATACCTCAATTTTTCCCCTTATTGATACTACAATGATCCATAATACTAAGAACCTACAATCTATAATGGCAACATCCAATGAACTAATATTAGTAATAAATGTCATAACTTAAGCCATTTCGGCATATTATCACTCTTGTAGGCATAATCTCTACACTCATCACCATGTAATTAGTTTATCCAATTACTACCATTCATTAACAATTTATCCTACCATCATTATTAACCAATTTATAACTTCCAACATCATATATATGACCATCCATCGACACCCAAGCAACAAAGTTCCATTAAATAATCATTTTTCAATATCTATAATATTTATGTAATTAAATTTGGAACTTATGGCTTTCAATCACCATACTTAGAGTTCCAATACTTTTTAATTCTCATATTCCCTTAATAAATTCATACGTGTAAGTCTAAGGGTGTAAGATTACCTTTTTGGAAGAAATCTGGCAAAACCCTCCTTTGAGTTCTTGAAGAAATCTCTAGAAGATCTAAGTATTTTATGTGTAGATTTTATCAATGTTAGTGTATAAATGACAGAATTCATCCCAAGTTAATGGAGATTGCTTACCTTGAAGATTGGAGGAGTTGGAGGTCTTAAGAGAGTGAAGGAAAACCCTAAAATTCGTCCAAAATAAATAGGGGAAATGAACCCCCGAATTTGCTTAAAATATCTTAAACGGGGCGCGCTCGATCTGACGAAGTGAGCCTCACTTTGCTTTCCAGCACCTTCAAGTGAAGGCAGGATCTGTGCCCGGTTTGGCGAAGCGGCTGTTCGCCAAGATAACTATGTTGTCTGATTTTGGTAATTTGATCATCACATTGAGTAGGAATATCCAAATGACAAAGGGCTTGATACGTTAAAAACTAGACTCCAAGATCTTTCATTTGATAGGTTGTACACCATGTAACACCTTATATAAATGTAGATATGCTCGTGCAAAATTTGGTCTGCTGCGTACTCATTTGGAATTTTAGTCTATCATGTAATTTTCCAACTTGGCTTATACTTAGGTCTCTCCTTGGACCGAAAATCACTTATGACATGCCTCGTACACTTATTATCGTATCCAATTGATAGCCATTATATTAATACTCCTTTAATGCATCCACAACTGATTCAAATTTACGGGGTGTTACAAGTCTCACCATTGAACTTACACTCCAAGTATTCTGTCTTGGTCTTGCTCAACTTGAAACCTTTAAACTTCAGGGTTTGCCTCTATACCTCTAACTGCGTGTTCACACCGCATCACATTTTGTTAATTAATACAATATCATCTGCAAATAGCATGTACCACGGTAACTCCCTTGGATATGGTGCGTCAGTACGCCCATCGCCAAGGCAAACAAAAGAGGTCTAAGTGCCTATCCCTGATGCAACCCCCATCAAACCAGAAAATGGTTTGCGTTTCCACCTACGGTCCTCACTAGGCTCTTTGCTCCATCATATATGTCCTTAATCATCATAACATAGGCAACAAGTAGACCTCTAGCTTCCAAACATATTCGTAAAACCTCCATTGGAGCTTTATCATATGCCTTCTCTAAATCGATGAACACTATATAAAAGTCCTTCTTCCTTTCTCTATGCTAATTCATCAATCCCCTACCAAAGTGAATGGCTTTTGTAGTCGAACGCCCCGACATGAATCCGAACTGGTTTCCAAAAATAGATACATTCCTGATAGCTATAGGAAGATCAATCGAAACTATTGTAGTTTTTTATTTTTTATTGAAGTATAATTACTTTAAAAATTAGGAAAACCAAATTTTTGTATGTCTATTGAGTTAAAGTAGTTTTGAATCTTGTCGGACTTTTGTAAACTTCAAACTTTAGGCTGACTTATCTACTCTGGATAAGTGAATCTAACTTTACTTTAATTTCAAAAAAATTACTAAATTATTTTTCGTAACCAAACTGAAAGTTACTCAATTAGATGTTGAAGGACCCATTTGTCCATATATTTCTTTTTCAGAAAATTTGTTTGTCCGTAAAGTTTTGCAAGATTTTGGAGATTTTTTGAAAATGAGTTTTTCAAAAATTTCATCAAAACTTTTTTCTCACATACAAAATTGTAATATTTTTCAAGTGAAATGCATTGTCATGTCCCGACCTCGGAGAGCGCGATCGGTACTCAACCAAGATACCTCGATCAAGCAAGCTTACTAGATGCTTTCTACCTGACCGTACCCATCTTAAAGTGAAGATGTATTCTATTAATTAAACAATGAGAAGATTATGTGAATAATACCAGTTTCATTACCACTAGTAACATCATCTGCAATTCCGAAAATAAATTACACATTCATAGTTTTTGTAGTGGAAATATGTCTTACAAATACAACTTTTCAAGTTGACTTACCCAAATCAAAATACAACTCATGCTATGTATATGGAGCCTCTAATGGATACAAAAGAGTAATATGATGGTGCCGACAATAAGGCCTGGAAATACCTCAAAACACTATACATAAGACACAAAAAACACAAAACCCGAATATTAAGTGGGGCTCACCAAGTCAGATGAGAAGATGATATACCACTATCACTGATCGATGTCTCCTACTGTGGAACCGCAAGCATCCACTAAATATATGGGTGCTCCTAGCAAAGGGACATTAGCACATATGGGATATTACTAGTATGTTAGACTAAACACCCTCTCAATAGAACAAGTAACAGTACAATAAGAAAGAAACATGAAAACCAACGAGAGCCACAAATAATATTAAAGTGTCAAGTTAATATAAAGATAAATCTCAAGTAAATCTTAATATTTTTAAGTTGGGAGATCTTTAGTACCGATATACCATCGTGTTATTAGCATGGTATCCGATCACGGATCAATTGGCTAAGCCATCTTATCCAAATACATCCAATTATAATACCACCATATGCGCCGTATGGTGTCCGATCTCAGCCCGATCGGCTAAGCCGTCTCATCATAATGCAGTGTGGGTCGACATTACGTCACATTCTACTAGCAATCATTTTATCCCAATTAAGGAGAATAGTCTCAACACATCAATCACATCCCATTTAAGGGGAATAAACTCAACACATCTTTATGGGGATTTTGCCCCCAATCACTCCTACATTGGCATGTGTAGTTTCGAGGTTAGGTTATTTCAACTTACCCTTCACCGGTAACTACACGATACTCCCAAAATATTTATTATAAAAAAGAGTTACAGTTTATTTCGTAGTCTTTCACACATCCTCTTCATTTCATCAGCATTATTGGCCACAAGTGTAATTTCGTTCTTAGCACGTTGGCCGTACTTTATATATATATGAGCAATAAAAGTCTTAAGCACATTGAGTTTTTCTTCCACAATTAAGCATAATAACTTGCAATTGAAATATGATCTTAAATCGTAACACCTTTATACATTGGCCATACTTGGTTATATTCTCGGAGGCCATGATATGATAAGAATAATTGGAACACATTTTGAGAACATACATCTTTCAACACAATACTTATATGGAATAATTAAATTTATTAGGAAAGACTCGGAACATGAGAAATATGAACTCGAGCCGATCATAATTGGAACTTGACATCATGGAATTCTATTCTACAGGACTAATTTAGCCAACATACCTCGCTTGAGCGTTCCTTAAATTACTACAACGTTCCGAAAATTCTAACGACTTTAATCTATTAGAGACATGACAAAGTTGAACCATAATTAGGAAGAGGTTTATGGGTTCAGTCTTTTTAAACATTTTAACAAGTACTAGGTGTCCATTATGATTTGAAGGTTCTTTTATGGAGGATTTTCTTTACCCATAACTCATATTAACCAGCAATTCTTCCCCAGTAATCCAACAATCTCCAAGACCCCTCTATCGATACATGCATGCCATAACTTCTACTCCCCGACCCACTTAGACTCGAAACAAACTTGTATTGATGATGTAGCACAAGAACTTACCCGGATAGGTGATGTCTAGTGAGTGATTCCCTTGATTTTTCAAGATTTGGGGCAAGGATTGATGAACAAAGTACTTGGGGATTCCTCTCTTTCTAGAGCACTCCCCCCTCTCTAAAACATCAGTAGGAACATTTTAAAATAAACTCCAAGGTTGTTTTAATAAAATGAGGTTGGGTTATAAAATCAGAAAATGGACCATCCGAACTCAACTCTGTAGTTGCATAGTGCACCGCATATCGGGTCTACAGCCCGCAAAATGGACCGCAGATCCCAAAAATTGGGTTGGCCTGGTCAGGTCTGCGGCTGTTATGCAGCCCATAGAATAGTCATGCGATAGTATAACATACCGCAAAATCTTCCTTCAGTATTCTTCATGTTGAATCTGCAACAAATTGTGCACCGCGAAATGATTGCGGTCGCATAATGGACCGCAAAATGACCTTCAAATTTGGCTTAGGTCCTGTTGCGTTTGCGGTGGATCTGCAGTACGCGAAGAGGTTCTGCGGTTTTGTGGACCTCATAAATGGCATGTTTTGCAAAAATAATTCTTTCAACTCCCCAACGCAATGCACAACTCAAACAACTTGTAATCCTCAAACACATTAGCCTACCTCGGTATCACGAAACCCTGGGTTCTAGGTAAATTTTTTTACGTGGACTTACACAAACACAATTTTAAATTTCAAATGACATGTGTTTAAATTAACTCCAAGTATTATTATTAAAAAAAATTATACCCCATCCATTTCAATTTAGATGAGTTAATTTGATTCAGCACGGAATTTAAAGAAAAAATAAGAAAACTTTTTAAACTTGTGATCTTAAAAGCTTAAAAGGTAAAAGTTTTGTAGGGCCATGATATTTATATGATTATCAAAACTTTTTATTAAGGGTAACATATGCAAAATGAAGTGTTTAAAGATAAATTATTTTTAAATTTAAAAATATATTATTTATTTTGAAACAATCTAAATTGAAAAATATCTCATTTAATTTAAAAGGCAGGAAGTACTTTTATGTACTAACGCCTACTAAGTATCACAAAAGAAAAAAGAATAAAATATTTTATTTGATACTTAGATAAAATTAATACTGTTAAGAATAGAATTCTATTTAGAGTGAATGTCTATCTTGTAGAGAGTTTTACTTTGAGGCTAAGTCATTTTTCCTCCTATAAATAGAGGGGTATTACCCCATTGTAAATCACCCCAAAATTCAGTAAGAATTTTATCTCTCTTTCTCTGCAATATTGCTCTTGTTCTTTATATTTTATAACACGTTATCAGCACGAAGCTCTACTATCTCAAATTAAGGTATTTTTTCTCCTCCTAATTTTGTTTTAATTATGTCTGACATTATGAAAAGAAAGTTTGTTGCCCTTGAAATTTCGGGCAAGAACTACATGACATGGGTGTTGGATGCTGAAATCCATTTGGATGCAATGGGTCTTGGAGACGCCATTAAAGACAGAAATAATGCATCCACCCAAGACTGTGCTAAGGCCTTGGTTTTCTTGCGCCATCACCTTGATGAAGGTTTGAAAATTGAATATCTCACAGTCAAAGATCCACTTATCTTGTGGAATGGCTTAAAGGAGAGATATGACAACTTAAAGTTGGTCACTCTGCTACATGCACGATATGATTGGGCCCATCTGAGGCTCCAAGACTTTAAGTCTGTTTCTGAATATAATTCTGCAATGTTTAGAATTACTTCTAAATTGAAACTCTGTGGAGATACTATAACTGATTATGATATGCTTGAAAAAACGTTTACAACGTTTCATGCCTCCAATATGGTTCTGCAACAATAGTACAGAGAGAAAGGTTTCAAAAAGTACTCCGAGCTGATTTCTCTTCTCCGTGTGGCTGAGCGAAACAATGACCTGCTCATGAGAAATCACGAAAATCGACCCACTGGGTCTACACCATTGCCTGAAGTAGATAAGGTGTATTCCCAATATGCTAAGCATGGAAAAGGCTATGGCTTTAATCATGGTCGTGGTCAGGGTCATGGCCGTGGACGTGGACAAGGAAGAAATTTTCCTGGTGTTAGTCACTCCCCAATGAGATATAACCACCAAAAGCGGAAATGGAATTATGAGAATCCAAAAGCAAATAGTTCAGAAACTATATGTTATCGTTACGGTGGAAAAGGGCACTGGGCAAAAAATTTTCCGTGTACCAAGACATTTGGTTGAGCTTTATCAAGCATCTCTAAAGAGTAAAGGCCCTGAAACCAATTTTGTCTCTGACAATAATTTTGACATCACCTACTTGGATGTGGCAGACTTCTTTGAGCACCCTGAGGGGAAAATAGATCACTTGATCGGTGATGGATCCATGGTTAAAGAAAATTGAGCAGTTTGATATTTTTATTTTTACTTATTCGTAGTAGTTAATGAATAAACAATTATCATAGTTTACATAAGTTATCGATTATTGTGATATGGTTCAAATTTTATATAACTTTAGATTACACATTCATCTTATGCTTTATTTGTAATGATTTTTCAGTAAGTTAATCGATTAACATAGCAGATAATCGATTAACCAATATATTCAATTAAACTGGACCTTTTCCGCAAGGCATGTTAGTCGACTATCCGATTTAGTTAATCGACTAACCTAATGACCGTTGCCTAAGTTAATCGATTATCACTTTAGTTAATCGATTACCCTTATGTCCGTTGCCTGTTCATCGACTAGTTTTTTTTTAAACGTGGAAACAGGTTAGTCGATTATCTATTTGGTTAATCGACTAACCTCAGCAGATTTTGAAAATATTATTTAATTATTAAGCAACGGATACAAGAGTATTAAAAGGAGAATAACTATGATAAAAGATATTTTATTATGTTGAATCATAGACTTAAATTTGTTTATTCTCATATCTATAAAAAAAAATACTAATATTTTTCGTATATTTCTTTTGTATGTCAAACCATGGAAAGCAAATATGGATATCTCACAAAGCAAACTTGGATCAACGTCCAATTGTAAAAATAGTTGTTTAATTGATTCATGTACCACACATACGATATTCAAAGAGAAGAAATATTTCTCTCATTTAAGTATGTGTAAGGCAGATGTTACTACAATTTATGGTAGTATTAAATTGATTGAAGGCTCCGGAAGAGCAACTATAACTCTGCCTAAAGGAACAATATTTATCATAGAGAATGCAATGTTCTCTTCCAAGTCCAAGAGGAACTTGTTGAGTTTTAAAGATATCCGTCAAAATGGATATCATATTGAGACAATAGATGAGAATAATCTTGAATACCTCATCATTACAAAGAATGTCTCTGGCCAAAAGAGGGTTATTGAGAAGTTCCCATCTTTATCTTGTGGCCTGTATTGGACAAAAATTAGTGCAATTGAGGCACATTCCACAGTACCAAAAGGTTACTGATTCCAATACTTTTGTACTTTGGCATGATCGATTGGGACATCCTGGATAAATTATGATGAGACGGATTATAGAAAACTCATATGGGCATCCATTAAAGAATTTAAAGATTCTTTTAAATAATGAATTTTCTTGCACTTCTTGTTATGAAGGCAAGTTAATTATTAGACCATCACCAACAAAGGTTGGAACTGAGTCACCTACGTTTTTGGAACGTATACAAGGGGATATTTGTGGACCTATTCACCCACCTAGTGGGTCCTTTAGATATTTTATGGTCTTAATAGACGCATCCTCTAGATGGTCTCATGTGTGCCTATTGTCATCACGCAACCTTGCGTTTGCAAAATTAATGACACAAATAAGTTGATTACGAGCACAATTTCTGGATAATCCAATTAAGTCTATTAGACTAGATAATGCTGCTGAGTTTTCATCCCAAGCATTTAATGATTATTGCTTATCAATTGGGATAAAAGTGGAACATCCTGTAGCTCATGTTCACACTCAAAATGGTCTTGCAGAATCTTTAATTAAACGTCTGCAGTTGATTGCAAGATCATTACTCATGAAAACGAGGCTGCCCATTTCGGTTTGGGGTCACGCCATTTTGCATGCAGCAATGCTAGTTCGTCTCAGACCGACGAATTATCAAAAATATTCCCCGTTGCAATTAGTTTTGGGTCATGAACCTAATATATCCCATTTAAGAATTTTTGGATGCGCAGTATATGTGCCTGTAGCACCGCCATACCGCACCAAAATGGGTCCGCAAAGAAGGTTACGAATATATGTTGGGTTTGAATCACCCTCCATTATTCGCTACCTCGAAACATTGACAGGGGATTTGTTCACTGCACGATTTGCAGACTGTCGATTCGATGAGACACTTTTCCCAAAATTAGGGGGAGAAGTTGGTGAAACCAAACGGGAAATTTTGTGGAAAAATCCATCATTATCTCATCTTGATCCACATACCTCTATTTGTGAAAAAGAGGTGCAAAATATTATCCATTTGCAAAGAATAGCAAATCAAATGCCTGACGCATTCACGGACTTGAAAAGGATAACAAAATCTCACATCCCCGCAGAGAATGTTCCAATCCGTATTGATGTCCCTATTGGACAATCTTCTAGTGTCATATCTAATGAGTCGAAAGCACGCCTAAAACGTGGCAGGCCATTAGGTTCCAAAGATCGAAATCCTAGAAAAAGGAAAGCAAATGATCAAAATGACACTACGAAAGAATCTCATGAGGAAATTCACGATTTAATAAATTCTGAGATTCATGAAGAATCCATTGAGCCCGAGACTCAGGAAAATAAGGAACTATCAATAAATCCAATCGATATTGAGACAAATTTTAATCGAGTGGATATAGTGGTGGATTATGTCTTTGCATATAATGTTGCATCTAGCATTATGCAAGAAAGTGAGGATCTTGAACCTCAATCTGTTGGAGAATGTCGACAAAGACTTGATTGGCCAAAATGGCAAGAAGCAATCCAATCAGAATTGAATTCACTTGCAAAACGTGAAGTTTTTGGGCCTATAGTTGAAACACCTAATGGTGTTAAGCCTGTTGGCTATAGATGGGTCTTTGTACGCAAGAGAAATGAGAAAAACAAGGTACAAAGATATAAGGCACGCCTTGTTGCACAAGGATTTTCTCAAAGGCCTGGTGTCGATTATGAAGAGACATATTCACCCGTAATGGATGCTATAACTTTCCGTTATCTCATTAGTTTTGCTGTCCTTGAAAAGCTTGACATGCATTTAATGGATGTGGTTACTGCCTATCTTTATGGCTCACTTGATAATGAGATATACATGAAAATTCCCGATGGATTCAAAATGCCAAACACTCATAATTCAAAGTCCGGGGAAATGTTTTCAATCAAATTGCAAAGATCTTTGTATGGTCTAAAGCAATCAGGACGAATGTGGTATAATCGTCTTAGTGAGTATTTATTAAAGGAAGGGTATATAAATGATGCCATTTGCCCATGTGTTTTTATAAAGAAAACAACATCGGAATTTGTTGTACTTGCCGTATATGTCGATGACATAAACCTTATTGGAACTCCTATAGAACTCCAAAAGGCAATTGATTATTTAAAGAAGGAATTCGAGATGAAAGATCTCGGAAAGACAAAATTATGTCTTGGTTTGCAAATTGAATATTTGACAAACGGAATTTTTGTTCATCAATCTGCCTATATAGAAAAGGTATTGAAACGGTTTTACATGGATGGAGCATATCCTTTAAGTACTCCGATGGTTGTTCGATCACTTGATGTGAATAAGGATCCATTCCGACCGCAAGAAAAGAATGAAGAGCTACTTGGTCCTGAAGTACCATATCTTAGTGCAATTGGCGCACTAATGTATCTTGCAAATACTACAAGGCATGACATAACTTTTCCTGTTAATGTCTTAGCAAGATATAGCTCTGCTCCCACAAGGAGACATTGGAATGGAATCAAACATATATTGCGGTATCTAAAAGGGACTACCGATATGGGCTTATTTTATAGCAATAATTGCAGTCCTGATCTTGTTGGTTATGCTGATGCTGGATATTTATCTGACCCACACAAGGCTCGATCTCAAACAGGTTATGTGTTTATCTGTGGAGGCACTGCCATATCTTGGCGATCGACTAAGCAATCAATTGTGGCTACTTCATCTAATCATGCTGAGATAATCGCTGTTCATGAAGCAAGTCGAGAGTGTGTGTGGTTGAGGTCTATAATACATCATATTCGAGACAAATGTGGTTTGAAATGTGACAAACTACCCACGATTTTGTATGAAGACAATGCAGCATGCATAGCCCAATTGAAGGGAGGATTCATAAAAGGAGATAGAACGAAGCATATTTCACCAAAGTTATTTTTCACACATGATCTTCAAAAGAATGGTGATATCAATGTGCAACAGATTCGTTCAAGTGATAATATGGCTGATTTGCTTACAAAATCTCTACCAACGTCAACCTTCAAGAAGCTGATACACAAGATTGGAATGCGAAGGCTCAAGGATGTGAATTGATGCTCTTTTCAAGGGGAGTTAAAGCGCGTTGCACTCTTTTTCCCTTACAAGGTTTTGTCCCACTGGGTTTTCCTTGCAAGGTTTTTAACGAGGCAACCAATAGGCGCATTTCTAAACATGTGTACTCTTTTTCCTTTTCTAGAATTTTTTTTCCATTGGGTTTTGTTTTAGTTAAGGTTTTAACGAGGTACATTACTTATTGAGGAGACATTCAAGGGGAGTGTTAAGAATAGAATTCTATTTAGAGTGAATGTCTATCTTGTAGAGAGTTTTACTTTGAGGCTAAGTCATTTTTCCTCCTATAAATAGAGGGGTATTACCCCATTAAAAATCACCCCAAAATTCAGTAAGTGTTATAAATACACTTCTATTTAAGGTGAATGTCTTTAATTAGAGAGATTCTAGAGTTCTATTCTTGGTAGCTAAATCATCCTCCTCCCTATAAATAGAGGTGCCCTCTACCATTGTAAATAACTCCTAACATTCTCTAAGTATCAATAAGAAGAACTCTCTCTACTCTTCTCTCTATTGCTCTTGTTCTTGCATTATTGTTCTTGTCTTTTATATTATTTCATAACACGTTATCAGCACGAGACTCTACCGTCTCAAGAACCATTCTCGAGAAATCTAAGGTATTTCCCTCTTCCTAATTTAATTTTCGATTATGTCTGACATTACGAAAAGAAAGTTCGTTGCCCTCGAAATTTCGGGCAAGAACTATATGACATGGGTGTTGGATGCTGAAATCCACTTAGATGCTATGGGTCTCGGAGACACCATCAAAGATAGAGAAAAAGCATCCACCCAAGAATGTGCGAAGGCCTTGATTTTCTTGCGCCATCACCTTGATGAAGGTTTGAAGATTGAATATCTCACCGTCAAGGATCCACTCGTCTTGTGGAACGGCTTAAAGGAGAGATATGACAACCTGAAGTTGGTCACTCTGCCACAAGCACGATATGATTGGGCTCATCTGAGGCTCCAGGACTTTAAGTCCGTTTCTGAATATAATTCTGCAATGTTCAGAATTACTTCTAAATTGAAGCTATGCGGGGATAATATCTCCGATTATGATATGCTTGAGAAAACGTTTACAACGTTTCATGCCTCCAATATAGTACTGCAACAACAGTACAGAGAGAAAGGCTTTACAAAGTACTCTGAACTGATTTCTCTTCTACTAGTGGCTGAGCGAAATAATGACCTGCTCATGAGAAATCATGAAAATCGACCCACTGGGTCTACACCACTGCCTGAAGCAGATAAGGTGCACTCTCATTATGCCAAACATGAAAAGGACCATGGTCATGGTCGTAAACGGGGTCATAGCCAGGGACGTAGACAAGGAAGAAATTCCAATGAAGTCCGTCAACCCCCAAGGAGAGATAACCGCCGAAAGCAGAAACGGGGTAATGAAGATCCTATGGCAAATGGTCCAGAAACTATATGTTATCGTTGCGGTGGGAAAGGGCACTGGTCAAAGACTTGCCGTATACCAAGACACTTGGTTGACCTTTATCAAGCATCTCGAAAGAGAAAAGGCCCTGAAACAAATTTTGTCTATGACGACGATGAGGACATCACCCACCTGGATGTGGCAGACTTCTTTGAGCAACCCGAAGGGAAAATAGACCACCTAATCGGCAATGGGTCCGTAATGAAAGAAGATGGAGTTATTTGATTTTGTTCTACTTATTTGTATTAGTTAGTGAATAAACTAATAGTCATTAGTATTAGCTCGTATTAGTTAGTTCTTGATGCAATGTTAGCAGTAGTTCTTTAGAATATCTTCAATATGCTCAAATATCAATAAAATTTTTATTTTCCAGTAGGGGTAATCGACTAGCCTGAAAAACTAGTCGATTATCTACTATTTTCGCGTTAAAGCTGAAAAATAATTGATCAACAATCGATTGTCTTTGTCTAACAATCGATTGTCGTTAAGACTGTAATCTGGAATTTTTCAAAAGTCATCCACAATCGATTGTCTTTGTCTAACAATCAATTGTCGTTAAGACATCTGGAATTTTTCAAAATAGCCAACAATCGATTGTCTATGCATAACAATCGATTGTCTTAAAACAGCTGGAATTTTTCAAAATAGCTATACTTAGCAATCGATTGTCTTAAAATAGTGTGCTCTGGAATTTTTCAAAATAGCCAACAATCGATTGTCTATACATAACAATCGATTGTCTTAAAACAGTGCTCTGGAATTTTTCAAAATAGCCAACAATCGATTGTCTATGCATAACAATCGATTGTCTTAAGACAGTGATCTGAAAGTTTTTCAAAATAGCAAATAATCGATTGTGTGTGTTTAACAATCGATTGTCAATGTTCAACAATCGATTGTTTGTGATTAACAATCGATTGTTTGAAGAAAACGTTTAAACTGAAATTTTCAAACTGCAAAGTAATGGATAACATATCTGATTTTGTTAGTCAACTGTTAGCAGCAGATTTTGAAAATATTATGTGACACAAACGAATTGAACTTGTTTATTCTTATGTTCGTGTATCTCTTTTGTATGTCAAACTATGGGATAGCAAATATGGATATCTCACAAAGCGAACTTGGATCAACGTCCAACTGTAAAAGTATTTGCCTAGTTGATTCATGTACTACACATACAATACTCAAAGAAAGGAAGTATTTCTCTCAACTAAATATGTGTAAGGCAAACGTTACTACAATATCTGGAAGTAGTAAATTGATTGAAGGCTCCGGAAGAGCAATTGTAACTCTGCCCAAAGGCACGACGTTAATCATAGAGAATGCAATGTTCTCCTCCAAGTCTAAGAGAAACTTGTTGAGTTTTAAAGATGTACGCCGGAATGGCTATCATATTGAGACAATGGATGAAGATAATCTTGAATATCTCGTCATCACAAAGAATGTCTCCGGCCAAAAGAGGGTTATTGAGAAATTCCCGTCTTTATCTTGTGGCCTGTATTGGACAAGAATTAGTGCAATTGAGGCACATTCAACAGTAAACCAAAGGGTTACTGATTCCAATACCTTTGTACTTTGGCATGATCGATTGGGACACCCAGGATCGGTCATGATGAGACGGATTATAGAAAGCTCATATGGGCATCCGTTAAAGAATTTCAAAATTCTTTCGAATAATGAATATCCTTGCACTTCGTGTTACCAAGGCAAGTTGATTATCAGGCCATCACCAACAAAGGTTGGGACTGAGTCACCCACGTTTCTGGAACGTATACAAGGGGACATTTGTGGACCTATTCACCCACCTAGTGGGTCGTTTAGGTATTTCATGGTCTTGATAGACGCATCCTGTAGATGGTCTCATGTGTGCCTGTTGTCATCACGCAACCTTGCGTTTGCGAAATTAATGGCACAAATAATTCGACTACGAGCACAATTTCCAGATAATCCAATCAAGTCCATTAGACTGGATAGTGCTGCTGAGTTTACATCCCAAGCATTTAATGATTATTGCTTATCAATCGGGATAAAAGTTGAACATTTTGTAGCTCATGTTCACACTCAAAACGGTCTTGCAGAATCGTTAATTAAACGCCTGTAGTTGATTGCAAGGCCATTACTTATGAGAACGAGGCTGCCCACTTCGATATGGGGTCACGCCATCTTACATGCAGCAATGCTAATTCGTCTCAGACCGACGAATTACCACAAGTATTCCCCGTTGCAATTGGTTTTGGGTCATGAACCCAATATATCCCATTTAAGAATTTTTGGATGCGCAGTATATGTGCCTATAGCACCGCCATCCCGCACCAAAATGGGTCCGCAAAGAAGGTTAGGAATATATTTTGGGTTTGAATCGCCCTCCATCATTCGCTACCTCGAAACATTGACAGGCGACTTGTTTACTGCACGATTTGCAGACTGTCGATTTGATGAGACACTTTTCCCAAAATTAGGGGGAGAAGTTGGTGAAACCAAACGGGAAATTTTGTGGAAAAATGCATCATTATCTCATCTTGATCCACATACCTCTATTTGTGAAAGAGAGGTACAAAAGATTATCCGTTTGCAAAGAATAGCAAATCAAATGCCTGACGCATTTACGGACTTGAAAAGGATAACGAAATCCCACATTCCCGCGGAAAATGTTCCAATCCGTATTGATGTCCCTGTTGGACAATCATCTAGTATCATAACCAATGAGTCGAATGCACGCCTGAAGCGTGGCAGACCATTAGGCTCCAAAGATCGAAATCCTAGAAAAAGGAAAAAGAACGATCGAGATGACACTACGAAAGAATCTCATGAGGAAATTCATGATTTGACAAATTCTGAGATTCATGAAGAATCCATTGAGCCCGAGACTCTGGAAAATACGGAACTATCCCTAAATCCAATTAATATTGAGGCAAATATTAATCGAGTGGATATTGTGGTGGATAATGCCTTTGCTTATAATGTAGCATCTAGCATTATGCAAGAATGTGAGGATCTCGAACCTCAATCTGTTGAAGAATGTCGAAAAAGACAGGATTGGCCAAAGTGGCAAGAAGCAATTCAATCAAAATTGAATTCGCTGGCAAAACGTGAAGTTTTTGGCCCTATAGTTGAAACACCTAATGGTGTTAAGCCTGTCGGCTATAAATGGGTCTTTGTACGCAAAAGAAATGAGAAAAACGAGGTACAAAGATATAAGGCACGCCTTGTTGCACAAGGTTTTTCTCAAAGGCCTGGTGTCGATTATGAAGAGACATATTCGCCTGTAATGGATGCGATAACCTTTCGTTATCTCATAAGTTTTGCTGTCCATGAAAAGCTTGACATGCACTTAATGGATGTAGTTACTGCCTATCTTTATGGCTCACTCGATAATGAGATATACATGAAAATTCCCGATGGACTCAAGATGCCAAACGCGCATAATTCAAAATCTCGGGAAATGTTCTCAATTAAATTGCAAAGATCCTTGTATGGTCTAAAGCAATCTGGACGAATGTGGTATAATCGTCTTAGTGAGTACTTGTTAAAAGAAGGCTATATAAATGACGCCATTTGCCCATGTGTTTTTATAAAGAAAACAACATCGGAATTTGTTGTACTTGCCGTATATGTCGATGACATAAACCTTATTGGAACCCCTATAGAACTCCAAAAGGCAATTGATTATCTAAAGGATGAATTCGAGATGAAAGATCTCGGAAAGACTAAACTATGTCTTGGTTTGCAAATTGAATATTTGGCAAACGGAATTTTTGTTCATCAATCTACCTATACAGAAAAGGTACTGAAACGGTTTTACATGGATGAAGCACATCCTTTAAGTACACCGATGGTTGTTCGATCACTTGATGTGAACAAAGATCCATTCCGACCACAAGAAAGGAATGAAGAGCTACTTGGTCCTGAAGTACCATATCTTAGCGCAATTGGTGCACTAATGTATCTTGCAAATACTACAAGACCTGACATATCCTTTTCAGTTAATGTCTTAGCAAGATTTAGCTCGGCTCCTACGAGGAGACATTGGAATGGGATCAAACACATATTGCGGTACCTAAAGGGAACTACCGATATGGGCTTATTTTATGGCAAGAATTGCAGCCCGGATCTTGTTGGTTATGCTGATGCTGGATATTTGTCCGACCCACACAAGGCTCGATCTCAAACGGGTTATGTGTTTACCTGTGGAGAAACCGCCATATCTTGGCGATCGACTAAGCAATCAATTGTGGCTACTTCATCTAATCATGCCGAGATAATTGCTATTCATGAAGCAAGTCGGGAGTGTGTGTGGTTAAGGTCGATAATACATCATATACAAGACAAATGTGGTTTGAAGTGTGATAAACTACCCACAACTTTGTATGAAGACAATGCAGCATGTATAGCTCAATTGAAGGGAGGATTCATAAAAGGAGATAGAACGAAGCATATTTCACCAAAGTTATTCTTCACACATGATCTTCAAAAGAATGGTGATATCAATGTTCAACAGATACGTTCAAGCGACAATATTGCTGATTTGTTCACAAAATCTCTACCAAAGTCAACCTTCAAGAAGCTAGTTCACAAGATCGGGATGCGAAGACTTAAGGACATAAATTGATGTTCTTATCAGGGGGAGTTAATGCGCGTTGCACTCTTTTTCCCTTACAAGGTTTTATCCCACCGGGTTTTCCTTGCGAGGTTTTTAACGAGGCAACCAATAGACGCATATTCAAACATGTGTACTCTTTTTCCTTCTCTTTAATTTTTCCCATTGGGTTTTGGTTTTAAGGTTTTAACGAGGCACATCATTGAATAGACATTCAAGGGGGAGTGTTATAAATACACTTCTATTTAAGGTGAATGTCTTTAATTAGAGAGATTCTAGAGTTCTATTCTTGGTAGCTAAATCATCCTCCTCCCTATAAATAGAGGTGCCCTCTACCATTGTAAATAACTCCTAACATTCTCTAATTCTCTATTGCTCTTGTTCTTGCATTATTGTTCTTGTCTTTTATATTATTTCATAACAGTAAGAATTTTTATCTCTCTTTCTCTGCAATATTGCTCTTGTTGTTTATATTTTATAACAAATACTAGTTTTTAATTTGATTACCAAAAAAAAGTTGGATGACTTTTTCATTAAAATAAAAAGGTAGCAGCTAAGTCAGCAATTGCTTGGATAAAACTCCACGTGTGACCGGAGTCCCTGACGCTTTTGAAACTCTGTCTCCTTCCGTTTTACGCATATCCCAGTAAACTCTCTGCACCATACGCTTGCAAAGACTACTAGTCTTGACTCATGAGCCTTAGTACTAATTCCATGTCCACAAATTTGAAGTACAAAAACATTCCGCCATTCAAATCAATATTTCACTTACCTTTGTTTCTTCCAAATTCTTCACCCCTCCCTCCATTGAAATTTATATATCATCAGGAATATATTTGACTATTACAATCAACAAAGAAAAAAAGAAGATAAATATGGTCCAGCAAACAGCCCTTTTCCAAATTCACTTCATTTATTTTTGGAGAAAAAGATTCTGCACTCCTACTTTTTCAGGTCAGAATAAAATTGTACCTCCCATTATATATATTCGTTGGAGATTATTATGCCGATTCTTGTTCTCCTTCTGCGTTTTAGTTAATTTCCTTGAAATGGTATAATTTTTTTTCTGTATTAGATTATAGTATATCATAAGATTAGGATTAGGGAAGAAAGTTAGTAGGCCATGGATTATCTTTCCCTTTATTTCAGTAGTAGTAGCATTGTTCTACTATTTCCATATTCTTGAAATTCTGTGATGTTGCTTTTGTTTTGGTCGTCTATTATTTGTTGTTACTACATTCCTAACTATTACAGTACAGTATTTCTTTTCTACATTGTTATAATTTTGTATTTTTGCTTGGAGCCCATGATTTTTTACCTACATATGAAAAGTTATAAAGTTTATGTATTTATTATCCTTCTCAAACTTCACTCGTAAAATTACACTAAATTTATTACCTTCGTTGATTATAGTATTTAACGGGTTTCTACGTTTGAGTTTGCAACCACAAGATATTCAACAGTGAATTAATATATTTTTCACTATAGAAGGGTTGTGACCGGCCTACCTAATCAGTCAACTTTAATAGCGAGAGCCTGAATTTTAGTTTGTTCTCACAAGCCTGTCTTCTACTTCCACAAGGACCTTTAACGTGTTCCTCCATATATATTTTTTATATCAAGGGACATAATTGGTTTTGATACCTTTTTTTTAGTGTGTCCTATATAAATGCTTTGTTATTTTGAAAAATATTTTAATTTTATACTTTCCGTTTATATAAAAAATCTTTAATCTTTATTTATTTTTTAAATTTTATGTCTAGTCAAATACACTTATATACATTTCGTATGCCAAAAACTTTTTAGTTTACTTACTGGTAGTACTTACTACAAAGACGTTAATTAATTCCTTTCATTACATTTGAAGGATTGAAAGGCAGACCCTGATGCTACTTTCAGCAGGAGGACTGTTGTAATGACCACAAATATCGAAAATTCTTCTTTGTTTATACGAGAACAAAAGTTGAAGTGCTTAATCCAGATATTGTGGGATGCAGATTCCTCCAATATTTCTTCTTCAAGGAAAGGTACTATATAAAATATTGCTTTTGGTTCTTTCATATATCCAGATAATGCTATACGTTGTGATGGAAACTTAGTAGCAACTTTTGGTGAATAATTAAATACTGCATATTTTGGGAATGTTAGGTAATATTAATCAACAGATAGCAAATTCTACCAGAATAATTCGAGTTAGAGATAAGATGAGAACAGAACCAGTTAACAATAGAGAATATCCTACATTCTATTAGCTTTCTTAATTCCAAAAATAAATTGCAAACGCTAACTAAAGCTTGAAACATAAAGGCAGAAGAAAAATAAATCCGAGCCTGCTAATTTCACAGTGTATTTTTAAAGAACTTAATCCTTTCCTAGTACCAAAATCTATAATTATTTCCTTTTAGGATAGAACAGAATAAGTGTAGTGATATTTTAAATACACCAATAGCAAGCGAACACGAATGGCGGTAGAAAATCACGTTAGAAAATAATGCAGAAAAGAAGAACGTGTAACTCGAAAGTTGCATCCTTTCTGGTAGCTATAATTGAAACAGCCTTATTCGTGGCTGATTCTGCAAAACCGGTTGGACATAAAATGAGGGAATTATTTAATTACCGTTACAAAACGGTCATAAATGTTAATATAATATTAATATTAACTAATAAACTTATATTTGTTGGTCCAAAAAATTAATCAATCAATTATGAGTGTCATGGCGCAAGGTTTATCACTTTATCTTTTTCTCAAGTCTTTAAGAGTTAGAGAAATCCGTTTGTATATAAATCCAACAAATATCTTTTCCTCCTCGAGTATGAGATAAAATTCCTTTTGTAAAAGAGAAAAATTTTCAATTTTATTTTTTCGCGCCCCTCTAAGCCAAAAAACCAAACACTTTTTAGGTCGACCTCAGATATATATGCACTGAAAGAACATATCTTTCTGGCATTTAATATCATATAGGTTTCGAATTATGCGGAAGTCCTTTAATTTACGACAACAAGGGTTGTTTTATGTTTGACCATCATATATGATATTCCTAACGACTTATATGTATTAACTGTATAATATCTGCGGTCACTAATATTTTAAAGTTAAATTTAGTCCTAAAAGCTTTCGGTTGATGTGAAATGATAGAACTCATGAAATATTCTTCGCCTTTAAAAAAAAAGGAAACAGAAACAACCAGATACACAGTCAAACATTTCTACAGAACGCGTTTGTTTTGATATTTTTTGGATATTATAATGAAGTATTATAGAATATATATTATAATATAATATGAAAGATAGGAAAACCTTTTTTGCTTATGTTTTTTCTTCTTCTTTTCCTATTAGTCCATTTGACATAGTTTCTAAATTTAGAGAGTGTTAGATAGTGAAACAAAGTGTCTCATGAATTTCCTTCCCTTAAGGTTGTGTTAGGTGCTACAATAGACTTTTGTGCACTACAAAAAAAAATTGGAATTAGCTACTAACTTCGTCGTTAATTTGTCGCAAAATTATCCGTAGCTAGCAGAATTTCTTGATAATCTATCGCTAAACAGATTTTTTTATTTAGCTACAGAATTTATCCATCGCTAAAACCAAATTTTGTAGCAGTGATTTGGCAACGACCCTTCTCTTAGTGCGCACCGTATTGTCCTTTTTCTAAGATTGTGTTTGGTGCGACGGATGGAAATTTTCCATGGAAAATATTTTCTTGCAAAAAATTCTGGTGTTTGATTGGTGAAGGTTTAATTTTCTTTTTCTAACATTTTTGTGCTGCTTTGGTTAGGGCTTTCATTGAAGACTCAACAGCTTACAGCAACATTTTATATTTGTAAGATTATATTGTGGAAAGTTCAGAACCTATGTTGTGCTGACTTTCCAAAATACTACCGTACTTGTGTCGGATCTTCCAAAAATCTACTATTTTTGGAGGATCCGACATGCACGCAACGACATTTTCGGAGAGTCCAAGTAACATAGTTTAGAATCATAAACTTCAAATTCTGGCTTCGCATGTGCTTATTAGCACATATGCTTCTAATAGAAGTAGGATTATGTCCATGTGCAACACCACACACATAGTAAACTTGGGAGCAGGGGCGAAACTACATAGTCTGAAGGGTAAAAGCAAGGAATTTTATAAATGTGTAAATTGTTGAATCACTTGGACAATCTTGATTTTTTTGAGTCCCCTTGTTAGAATTTTTGGGTCTGCCACTGCTTGGGAGAGATGTTTTCCCAATTATTATCTGATCCACAAACTAGCCTCTGTAGTATAAGGTCTTCTTTTCATGATTAGAGCAAAAACTGCTAAGCTATTTGGGAAATATTATGGCTATTCAAACTTGAAAATTACAGGATTTACCAAAGTTGCCAATTCTGATCATATAGGCTGAATGTGTGCGTGGTTGCCTAAGAGGGGGTTGCTCTGATGGTAAGCAACCCCACTTACAACCGAGAGGTTGTGAGTCGAGTCTCCCTAAGAGCAAGGTGGGAAGTTTTTGGAGGGAAGGATACCTCCCTAAGAGCAAGGTTGTTGTTGTTGTGGTGTTACAGACTAATTCCTAAAATAGGGGTGTACCCAAGAATAGAACTATTTTAAGTTGCAGAATGGCACAAAGAACATTATATTTGCATCATATATATACCCATCGATTTGATATATATTAGCATATATAGTTAGGTATCTCCTTTAGTTTGGACATGAATATCAAGCTAAAAAGTTGAAATCTTCTTCTATTTGAATGAAAGTGGATGGCAAAATGGCAATAACGTTCTTTGTTTATCTGAATGTATAGTATTTAGAACAAAAACTGGCAGAAACTCACCAAGAAAACTCTATATTAATAGTACAATCAATATACACTAAAGCACTAGATGAAACTCTAAGAAAGATCAGCTATGGTGGTAACGGTTGTGGTGACGTGGTAAATATATTTTAGTCCTTAACTAGAGTTTTGAGTTTTGAATCGGATATGAAGTTATCTTTTGGTAGGGAATGCTTTATCACTTAAAATTGAAATTAATTTCTGATGAGAATCTTGATTAGTCAGGCTCCAAAGTAGCAGCCGCAAAGTAGATACTGAATATTAGGTGAGAAGTTAAGAGCCTGTTTGACAAGCTTCTAGAAGGTCAAAAGTATTTTTTTTGTCAAAGAAGTACTTTTTGAAAATTTTAAGGTGTTTGGCCAAAATGAAAAAATATTTCTGAGCAACAGGAGAAGCAGTTTTTCTGCTTTTACAGAGAAGCTAAAAATTCTAGCTTCTTCCAAAAAATAGAAGTAGAAGCAGAAGTACAAAATTAATTTATTCAAGACAAGAATAGACTTATAATAAATTTGTATCTTTCAAATTATCCCTCGTTAATCTAACATTTTTATTTTCCCTTTTCATTTTATTTCTATATATATTTCTTCTCCTTTTTTATTTTAATCATATATTTATTCTCTTTCTTCTATTCCTAAAAGTAGACTTCAAATTTATATTAAATGATATATTTTACATATTTAAATTATCATGTACACAATAAGTAATACCAAACGCTCAATGTTATTGCTTTGGAATATATAGCTATATTTTATATTAACTGAGAAATTTAATTTATATTTTTACTTTATGTTTTGTATTTTAGTTAAACTCTTATATAATAAGTATTGAAATTTATTTTTATTTTTAAAATAATACTAACCGCAAATTGAACATATATGTCAGTTTTTTGATACTTCAAAGTATTTTGCAAAAGAATTTTAAAAAAAAATTATTTTTGAACAAAAATACTTTTAAAATAAGCAGTTTTTGGTAGCTGGTTTATTTCTAAGGAGATATGACGCACTCACTATAAATTTACTTTTTGTTAGTGACGCTAATTGCTGATTCTATTATCAACCCCTGGGAGGGTGATTGCGTAGACATAAGATTATGCCCTTGAATATTTATTTTCTACGATTGCAACTTGCAAGAGAGTTCTCTAGGAAGTTCTAATAAGGCAAAATTAGGATTTTGAGTCTATGAATTATGTATTATTTCATCAATGTTGCTGAAGAGAACTCTATAATTGCAGCTCTTTTTGGGCATCAGCTTCTTTTGATTTAAACTTTCGGATATCAAACATACTGAAGTGCTTTTACTCTTGACACTTATTCTCTCACCTCCGAAGTTCGATACTCGCTTTTAAATTCTAGTTAATTGACTAATATCTACCCGGTGAATTACTAAACAATAATTACCTGCGCTAATATACAATACACAGAAAGAGATAGTGAGAGATAGAGAGGGGATTACATGTAATTGTAGCCTCATTGCATCCCCTTGAAAAGATGTTTCTCTTCAGGTACATGGCATAGGACTAGAGAGATCCACTGATCTGTTAAAGGAGAAGCTGCAACGGCACAAAATTGAGATAAGCATATAAATTTATAACATAAGTTGAGTAAATTTTAGAGTTGATAACCTGTAAGCATTGAAACTCAGTAGTGTGTATAGATATATATATATCTTACAAATCAAGTGAAAACCGACAATCTGGACCATTATTCTATGCTTAGCACTAATCTTGTGAATACATAAAATATTAATGTTAGATCAGCTGTAATCTGACAAAAGCTGCACAACAAAAGAGGACTGCAAAAAGTAGCGCTCGGTTATGTGAATCATGACCCTACCATCCAATTTCTTTCCTTTTATAGAAGTTTGTTTTTGCAAGAAATATCCCAATAAAGAAAACCTAAATTATGAGAAAACCTGAAACGTTGATAATTTTGAAGAAAAGGGAGAAAGAGTGGTGAAGGTGATGACGGAAGCATAGAGAGCACAGATGAATTGAGATGCTTTTTTGCAGTTCATTGCTTCTCCAATCCCAGATTTAGCAGGCATGTCATCATCTGTGCTCTCTATCTTCTGTCAACAATATCTCACACCGACTCTCGCCCTTCTTCACTACGAGGTAGAAGCAGCGCCGCAATACGGGTTCATTTGACCTTAATATTTCATAAATTGATATGTAAAATTCTACTCAAATTGTAATAAATAATAGTTCTGAACCTGTTATAATAAAATAAAATTGAACCCATAGAAGTTAAATTATGAATTGCTTTTAATTCTATGTACTGTAAACAGGAAAGAGTTGTGGAAAGAAAAGCAGCAAAGAGAGTAGTTGATGTTTTGTTCTTTTATCACGAACAAGAAATGAAGGGCAGGATTTTTTTTTTTTTGAGAATGGTGGGTGGGTGAGTGATTGTGGTTGGCGTTTAATGAAGAAAGAGTTGTGGTAGGTCTATTTTTGGGGTTGGGGAAATATAATTATTTGTGGTGGACTACCCTATTTAGGACTAGCAGCGGCGGGGCACCTATTTATAGAAACAAATATGTGTGGGAATTAAATGTCCTGGTTAAAAGGGTACCACAGACTCCTCTCGTAATAATATTGGTTTCCTTTTGACCGAAAAGAAATTTGGGGGGAATAACCCTAACTTCAGATCATGTTCGTTTGAGTATGGGGTATGGATTCCTAGTAGCCAGTTGTAGGGGTGTACAAAGAAAACCGATAAATCGCACCAACCCGATAATCCGAGTCAAACCGAGAAAAAAAATCCGACTATGGTTTGGTTTGACTTGGTTTGGTGTTGGAAAAAAAAACCCGACCATAATAGGTTTGGTTTGGTTTTAACTAAAGAAAGTCAAACCGAAACCAAACCAACCCGACATTACATATATGTCAATTTTAGATATATTTAATATATAAATATACTTATTGTAATGTAATTTATAAATATTTATTAAAAAAATCATAATTTTATCTTTTAAGGTATTATTTCAAGGTTTGATTTAGAACTTTTGAGTGCTCCAATAAGTTTTATGGCCATTAATATTAGTAAATTAAATAATGCTAGCAATCAATACTAATGCTAACAAAAGACATTCAATTCAATATTACGAACGAGAATGTATTAAATAACTATTTTTTATTTTGCAATAATTTAGATAAAAATACATAACCTATTTTTATTTTTCTTTAGCTTTTAGGCATATAACTGATACTCCCTCATTAGTCTATCTAGTTTAGCATGAATTAGTGCTTTTAGATTATGTTTATTTTTATTATGACTTTTTAATTAGCAATATTTATAGTACATAATTTTATTATTTTTTATTGTTGAATATTTTAGGATAATGTCATGACTCATGACATATCTCATATTTTGTATTATTTTCTTGAAAAATACTTTATATAGTTGTATCTTACTAGGATTAAAGAAATTATTTTGAACATAAGTTATATATTTTGTTCTACGAAGATTTTACCGGAAAAAATTTTCGAAAAAACCCGAATAACCCAAAAATCCGAAAAAACCGATATTGAAAAACCCGAATTTATTGGTTTGGTTTGGTCTTTAAATTTAATAACCCGACACAATTGGTTTGGTTTGGTAATTGTAAAATCCGAACCAACCCGGTCTATGTACACCCCTAGCCAGTAGGGATGGCCATAGAACGATGCGGGGCGGGTTTTTACATAGGCGTGGGCGGGGGCGGGGGCGGGGGCGGAGCGGGTCAACATAAAAATAAATTCAGTTTTTTGCGGGTGGGGATTAAGACTTAAAATTTTTGAATAAGTACAATATTTCAGCTATCAACCACTAATATTCAACCCAGAGATATTTATTTTCCAGTTTTGAACTTATAATTCTGTTTTCCTACTAATTGGATCATTGTAGTCTCAAATTGATTTAGTTTTTGAAATTGATTCATAGTAGACGTCTATTCAGTTTATCGTAAATATGAATGCTATCTGCTAATTTCATCCCTAATTGCTTCACTGGGAAGAAGAGCTGCTTGTTTAATTTTTTATTTACCGCTCCTAACGTCTCACTTTGAACTATATAGTTAATTTGTTTTAAGCTAAGTTCAAGTATATGATCTCATTACATTATACAATCTGAATTGAATATTAGAATGACATACTAATAGCATTCGATACGGTTTATAGTTATTCCGTAGTTATGCGTATTCAAAATATGACTTGGTTTGCCCCTTGATTCTGATAGGAACTTTTAAATTAGCAACGACATATATAAACATAATTGAAAAGACAAAATTAAAAATAACACAAATTCGAGAAGTGAAAAAAAAAGAGGAAAAATTTGCGTGGCGGGGTGTGGATGCGGGTGAAATGCAATGCGGAGCGAGGCAGGTTGAAATTTTACGAGTTAAGGTAGAACCCGCCCCGCACACACACCCATACCGCTCTGCACCCTTTGCCATCTCTATATGAAAGTATTTTCCTTTTTAACCAATCTTAGCCTGTGTGAAATCAAATTAGTCGAGGCGCTAATGCACATATCGGGCAGGAAACCAAACAAAAAACATATGGTAATTGCATATCAGAAGTGCTCAGTCAACGTTACAAAATGATACAGGCAAAAAGTTTCTCCGATAGAAATAACTAAAAAAGATCTTAATTTTCATTATTTTCTCGAAAGTCAATTGATTATCTTTCTGATGGGACTTTCTACCGTCAAATTAAACTAATAAATTGATACTGTATGAAATTACAGATGATATCATACAAGTATGTGGCTTTGACATGTACCTGGGAGCTAGCTTTAAAAGAACGTGTGAAACCGACATAAAATGAAAACATTATAGTCCAATCATACTAAATTCATGCTTATGATATAATTAGTTTAGTTTTCTGCTGCATCATGCGAGTTTAATGGTTCCTTTACCTGAAGATTTCACCTTATTTTTCTACTCCAAGATCCCAAGGATGCG
The DNA here is from genome assembly GCA_034376525.1 of Nicotiana benthamiana. NCBI lineage: Eukaryota > Viridiplantae > Streptophyta > Magnoliopsida > Solanales > Solanaceae > Nicotiana > Nicotiana benthamiana. Next base: position 10,314,351 of record CM067325.1, read on the forward strand.
CTTGGACATAGATGCTCAAATTTTTTTTTTTTAAAAAAACTTGAAGTTTGATTTGAAATTTAAAATATGTTTTGACATGAATTTTAGGGCAAGTTTTGATATGTTAAAAAGTTTTTTTAAAGTCCCAAATGGTCATGATTTGACCCCAAAAGAGGTATTAAGCTATATTTCGGGTTCGAAGTTTTGATTTTCAGAATTTTGAAGTCCAGACATCCCCACTGTGATCCAGGTTCCATCTTTATTAAATTGTATTGGCACACATATATTTACAGTTGCCTTGCCAGCAATTTTGATTGGATTGATTGCGTTTTATCTTCTCTACTAGTGTTTAAGATTAAGGTTTCATCTATTCATTTTAATTCTGTATTTTCATAGTGGTAGTTTCGTAGATGTGGTTGTTATTGGTTCTTAGTAGTAGTGTTTACCTAATATCTTTTGCTATATAGTGGAGGTAGTGAGTGATGTGAAAGTAAGGTCATGTCCTCGGGTGGGGATGGGGTGGGGTCCAGGGGGATGGGGGGGGGGGGTAAGAAAGCCTCTAGAGTGAGAGTTGAATCTTGGAACATTAGGACGTTGACGGGGAAGTCTATAGAGTTAGGTAAGATTCTTCAAAAAAGGAAGATCAACATAGCGTGTATTCAAGAGACTAGATGGAAGGGTACTAGCACATGAGATGTAGACGGGTTTAAACTATGGTACTCAGAGAACGCTGGGGGTAAGAATAGGGTTGGTAATTTAGTTGACAGGGACCTCAGAGAGCTCGTAGTTGAGGTTAGGAGGGTAAATGATAGGTTGATGAGTATTAACCTGGTAGTTGGTGGGTTTACTGTAAATGTGATTAGTGCATATGCTCCTCAGGTAGGTTAGGACCAAGAGGTCAAGAAGCAATTCTGGGAGGATTTGGACGAGATGGTGCCTAGTATCCCGTACACAGAGAAGTTATTCATTAGTGAAGATTTCAATGGTCATATTGGGGCTAGTGCTAGGGGTAATGATGATGTACATGGCGGGTATGGTTTTTGGATAGAAATGAGAGAGGTAATTCTCTGTTGGATCTTGCTAGAGCTTTTGACTTGGTTATAGCTAACTCGAGTTTACCGAAGAGGGAAGAGCACCTGGTCACTTTTCGAAGTTCAATGGGCAAGACCCAGATTGATTATCTTCTCTGCAGGAAATGCGATAAAGGTCTATGCACTGACTGCAAGGTCACCCAAGTGAGCACCTAATTGTGGTTCGAACCAAAACCGGGATGGTCAATCTTGTTGTTTACTCCTTTTCCCATTAACTGTGATTTTTGTTTGGGTGAGGAGGAGCGATAAAACACGATGGGTGATGCCGTGTACTTATTGATTTCCTCCACAAGATGGAGTGGTATAAATTGATTTCCTCCACAAGATGGAGTGGTGTTTATCGATTTCCTCCACCAGATGGAGTGGTATTCATCGATTTTCTCCACAAGATAGAGTGGAATTTATTGATTTCCTCCATAAGATGGAGTGGTATTTATTGATTTCATCCACAAAATGGAGTGGTATATATCGATTTCCTCTACAAGATGGAGTGATATTTATTGATTTTCTCCACAAGATGGAGTAGTATATATTGATTTCCTCCACAAGATGAAGTGGTGCTATTGATTGGGTGAGGACGAGAGTAAAAGCACGATAGGTGGTGCCGTGCAACATGGTTTTATTGGTCTTACCTTACTAGTGTTCCTTATTCCGCTTTCCCTTTATTTGTTGTTGTTTCAGTGGATTTTCTTATTTAAATGCTATCTATTCAGTTCCATCTCTTAATTGTAGAAGTTATAATTGAACTGCTATTCCCCCAGCATGTCCCCTCCCTTTTTGTTGTTTAAATTCTTATTTTCCTTTTCTGTAATCGTATACGTCTGTACAGGTTGTTTATGGTAGGTCTGGTTAGCCTCGTCAATACCACGCCGAGGTTAGGCCGGACACTTACCAACACATGGGGTCGGTTGTGCTGATACTATGCTTATGTGCCTTTTTGTGCACAGGTCAGGACCCAGTCTACGGACCGCAACTTTAGACCGGGAGTGATCCTTCTGTCCAGAGGCTCTGGGGTAGTTCGCAGGCGTTCACGGGCCCCGAGTCTCCTTTAACTTTCCCTTTCAGTTTGTTAAATTGTATCAAACAGACATGCTATGTACTTTTTTCAGACTATTATTTTTAGCACTATTTAGTTGTCCGTGAGCAGTGACACCAGATACTGGGTAGAGATTGGTTGTTGGTTTTCCGCATATTGTTTTCGTTATTGTTATTTGACGTCTTCCGCATGTTTTAAATAATTATTTTAACATTTAATTTGTTTTAGATTTAAATTTTCTGGAAATTTTTATAAGGGTTGGCTTGCCTAGCTTGGACAGTAGGCGCCATCACGACTCCCGATGGTGGGTAAATCCGGTTCGTGACATCCCAAGTGAGCACCTAACGACTTTTCATAGGCTCCTAGTTATGGACCTGGAGATCAAGCGGAGTAGGAGGAAGAGGACGGGGTGTAGGGAACCTAAGATCAGGTGGGGTAACTTGATCAAGGACAAATCTTAGGAGTTAAGGGAGAAGTTATTGGTGATGAGGGTTTGGATGAGCAGAGGGGACGTATCTAGTATGTGGTTTACGACCACGAATTGCATTAGGGTAGCTGCTAGAGAGGTCTTAGAGGTCATGAAGGGCTCTTATGGGGGCAATAAAGGGGACTGGTGGTGAAATGAAGAGGTTCAAGGTAAAGTGAAAGCTAAGAAAGCTGCTTATTTGAAGCTAGTGAAGAGTATAAACGAAGAGAAAAAAGGACTTATTGGGAGTATTACAGAAAAGCAAAGAAAGAGGCGAAGTTAGCGGTTACGACGGTTAAGAGCGCGGCGTTTGCTCGTTTGTATGAGGAGCTCAGGGGCAAAGGCGGGGACAAGAGGTTGTACCTGTTGACCAAGGTAAGGGAGAGGAAAGCCCGCGACTTAGACCAAGTCAAGTGCATCAAGGACAAGGATGACAAAGTGTTGATAGACGAGGCACTTATTAGGAGAATATGGAAGTCATAATTCCATAATATGTCGAATGAGTAGGGGGATAGACACATTGTACTAGGAGAGTTTGAGCACTTCGAGAGTCGGTGATATTTTAGATATTATAGGCAGATTACGGTAGAGGAGGTGGAAGGGGCGACAGGTAAGATGTCCAGAGGCAGAGCGACGGGGGTTAGACAAAATTCTGGTGGAATTCTTGGAAAAGTGTGGGGCAGGTTTGGCGTGGCTCACTTTGCTATTTAATATTATTTTTAAAACAAAGAAGATGCCCGAATAATGAAGGTGGAGTACGATGTTCCCTTTATAAGAACAAGCGTGATATCCAAAATTGCAACAATTATAGGGGTATCAAGTTATTGAGTTACACTATGAAGATTTGGGAGAGGGTGGTGGAGGCTAGGATGAGGAGGTGCATGTCTATTTCCGAGAATCAGTTTGAATTTATGCTGGGGCATTCGACTACGGAAGCGATTCATCTGGTAAGGACATTAGTGAAGCAGTACAGGGAGAGGAAGAAAGATTTGCATATGGTGTTTATTGACCTTGAGAAAGCATACAATAAAGTACTGATAGAGGTCATATGGTAGTGTTTAGAGGTTAGTGGCATTCCGGTAGCGTACATTAGGGTGATTAAGGATATTTATGATAATGCTAAGACTCGGGTGAGGACTGTGGGGTATGACTCGGAGCATTTCCCTATGGTGATGGGGTTGCACCAAGGATCGGCTCTTAGCCTATTTTTATTTTCCTTGGCGATGGATGTACTGTCGCAACACATCCAAGTGTAGGTGCCTTAGGGCATGCTATTTGCCGATGACATAGTGTTGATTGACGAGACGTGTAGCGAAGTTAACTCGAGATTGGAGGTTTGGAGACAGACCTTGGAGTCTAAAGGTTTCAAACTGAGTAGAACCAAGACAGAATACTTGGAGTGCAAATTCAGTGACGAGACCCATGATGCAGATGTAGAGGTTAAGCTTGATGCTCAAGTTATCCCAAGAGTGCGAGTTTTAAGTATCTCGGGTCTATTATCTACGGTAACGAGGAGATTTACGAAGATGTCGCATATTGCATTGGAGCAGGATGGATGCAATGGAGGCTTGCTTGTGATGTTTTGTATGATAGGAATGTACCGCTAAGACTTAAGGGTAAGTTTTATCGAGCGGTGGTTCGACCGGCTATGCTGTATGGGGCTGAGTGTTGGCCAGTGAAGAATTCCCTCCTACAGAAGATGAGAGTAGCAGAGATGAGGATCTTAAGATGGATGTGTGGGTGTACTAGGAGAGATAGGATTAAGAATGAAGCTATCCGGGACATAGTGGGAGTAGCCTCTGTAGAGGACAAGATGAAAGAGTCGATGATGAGATGGTTCAGACATGTTAAGAGAAGAAGCATTGATGCTCATGTCAGGAGGTGTGAGAGGTTGACTATGTAGAGTTTGAGAAGAGGCCAAGGTAGGTCTAAGAAGTACTGAGAAGAGGTGATTAGACACGACATGGCCCTATTTCAGCTCACTGAGGACATGACCCTTGATAGGAGGGTGTGGAGGTCGAGGATTAAGATAGAAGGTTAGTAGGTAGTTTATAGTTGTTCACCGATAGTCTTAGTAGCATGCATGTACCTTCATATTCTTGGATTCTATTACGTTATGTGGTTGTGTTTGCCTTAGATATTATATTCCCTGCTGCTATTATTTGGTATTACTTATCCTTCTTCCCCCCTCCCCCCTTTTCTTTTCTCTTCCTTCCTTACTTTCCACTTCTTCTTCTTATCTTTACTGAGCCGAGGGTCTATTGAAAACAACCTCTCTATCTGCATTAGGTAGGAGTAAGGTCTGCATGCAGACTACCCTCCCCAGACCTCACCTGTTGGGATCAAACTGGGTTTGTTGCTGTTGATTTTATAAAGACTAGATTAATTCTATAAACAAACACGTATTTGAAATTCTTTTTGGATTTTTTCCCCAAAATTTATGGCCAAACGATTACTAACAGCTTGTTTGGATGGTTCTTCCTCATTGTATCATATTGTATTGTTATCCTAAAGTAATAATTGTTTTGATTGTTTTATTAAAATTGGTTGTATTGTATTGTTAAATTCATTACTCCCCAAAATTCGGCCTTAAGGCAGTGTAAATTAGTGGTTTCGATGGATCAATGTGAGGTTCCTACGGTACGTGACTAGAGCTGACAAAGTCTAGTGGACTAGTCCAAAAACGAATCAAGGCATTAAATAGTTGGACCAACCCCATATCTTTGTATTTAATACATTTGTACTATGTTTGCATTCACCTCATATATACAGGAGATTCTTGTCATTTTATAAACATATGATATTCAATAATAAATATACAAGAACATTCTCTCTACTGTCTAATATATTCTCTTGATCTCATTACTTCCATCTACTACTTATATTCATTGTGTTCTATTTATTGTTCTTCATTTATTGCTTAGCATTGGCCATAAAGAGCCGTCATTGATTTTATTATAATTGTTAGTCTTCCATCAACTACCCTCGGTGAGACATCGAACTCGACCCAAGGCCCCGAACAAGCAGGTTCAATGCCTCGATTGTTAAACAGTCGGTTTGGTTATCACCTTGCTCTCTAACTCTTATCTTGTTTTCAAATCTTTCACTTAGTATTTATTGCCTAAATAACTAGAATAAAAGTAGATCACGTATTTTAGAATCATATAATCAAATTTAATTGTTATTACTATTTTCACTGTAAATAACTATATAATTACACTCATTTACATCCAAATTCAATTACAGGTGACTTTTCAAATATGCCCTAGATTATCTCGGCTAAATAATTAATCAATGGGTACCAGTATAAATATGAAAGTTTAGACCACATAGCATCATTATTTTTAGGAATTTTATTCAAAAAAAAAACAAATACAATATCCATATATGTCTTGATATGGTTCTTAATAATCCTTGCGTTTCAACTTATGCGGGGTATTTCCTTGTTAGTCCATTAAATGAAGAAGGACAACATTCCAAATTTGAAATAATTAATATAAATTTCTCATTTTACCTTGAATACCTTTAATGACAAGTTGCTAAGGCCACTCAAACGTTGTAGCATATTTAAGATTACAATTTGAAATTTTTTTATAACTATACAAATATTAAATGTTATTATAAATATAAAATTTTTTATAGCTACACAAATTTTATGACATATTTAATGATAAATTAACAAAGTTTTCATTTTTGTTCTTGAACTTTTCTTTCCATTTAATATTTGCTGGTTTTCAGATGGATAAATATAGACAAACTTGTGGGACAATCATCAAAATTGCCATCATAGCGAACGACCAGATACATACACATTCTCTTTAATTTCTTTTTCTCCCTTCTGATTGATATGGTAAGAAGATAGAAGAAATGGTGTGTAGGTGAAAGGGAAAGATTCAGATTGTTGGCCTTTTAATTGAATGCATGATTGCAAGTTGCAAGAAAATAAAAGAGGGGAAAATTCTTAAAGCTACCCTCCAAAACACATGCCTTTCCTTGTCCAACCTAAACTTCTGTTGAGTCCCACGTCATAGGTGATGCAGATTACGTGGAGCAAGTTATAGGTGGGTGAAAAATAATTACATCCTCTAACTAATATATACAAAGAATATTCAAAAAATATGTATATTATATATTAATATGTGATATATTATATATTAATATGTAATATATATTTTGCTGACTATTATTTTTTTGAAGCGATTATATTGTGCCATTTATTATTATGTGATTGTTTATATGATTTGGCAATTCTCGCTTGGGAGCTAAATTTTGGGTTTAAGTTGGGCCTAATATTTATTTGCTGGGTGAACTTAAAAAATAAACAGATTTACAAATGATAATTGAAAGAGGCGTCTTCGTATATATACTATATATGAAACTATATTACCAAATATGTTCATAATCTTATATTACCCTTCACGTTAATAGTATTTCTACCTAATATATACTATGCATTACATAAGGAATCACTATAGCTTTATGATTCCTTATTTTGCGCGCTAAAAAAGGGGAATTAAATATTTTTAAGATCTTCCCCGACGCAAATCGTCGGCTTCACTCTGATCTTCCACAACACAAAACAAGATTTTCTATACTCTATTTTTGCGATACGCTCTGTTTCCAGAAATTCTCTCTACATCTCTCTCTATTTCTCAATCGCAAATTTTAGTAATATAAAACAAATGAAAAGAGAGACGTAATTCCACTATTGACAGCCATTAAAAAGCTTGAAAACTTTGAATTCAAATTTGAGTTTAAAAAATCATTATTTGTTTAGATTGAGTATTGTTGAAAATAATTGGAAATATGGTTTGGAGTTTATATCTCAATTTTGAGGGGTTAGACTTGGTTTTGACTGAATTTCAGATTGAAACTCGAAGAAGAAGAAAACATATTGCAGAAATTGTAGATACATTGTAGATTATTTATATTCTGATTGTAGATGCTTTATTTTCTGTTTTCACAAATAAAAACTTCTACAAATCTTCTGGAAAAACGCAATTATATGAAAAATCCCAATTATGCTACAATTGAATGGGTATTGGGATTGGGATATAAAAGTTCAATGTAACCAGTTTGTAGATATTTTATAGATAAATTATAGATTATTTATATTCTAATTGTAGATGCTTTGTTTTCTGTTTTCCCAAATTCAAAATGACTAAAACTTCTACAAAATCTTCCGTAAAAAAATACAATTATGTCGAAAATACCAATTAAGCTATACTTGAATGGGAATTCAGATATTAAAATTCAATGTACCTAGTTTGTAGATATTTTATAGATAAATTGTAGATTATTTGTATTCTGATTGTAGATGCTTTATTTTCTATTTTCACCAATAAAAAACGACTAAAACTTCTATAAATCTTCTGCAAAAAATAGTCTACAATTTAGTTTAAATGTAATAATTATGTAGATACCTTTACAAATAATACCGCTTTATACATACTTAAACTGATTTGTTGTATATTTGTAAAATTTTTGTAGGAAATATATTGAAAGATATGTTCTTTCAGTATATATCTAGCATATTCTCTGTTGCTAATTGATTCTGTTTTCATCTTATCTCTAACTGGAATAGTTCTGATAAATGTTTGAATTGGGAAATGTTAAGGTAAGATTTCCAGTTAATATTACCGAACATTCCCAAGAAATGCAGTATTTATTTACCAAAAGTTGCTACTAATTTTCCATCACAACTAATAGCATCATCTCTAATATATGGAAGAACCAAAAATAATATTTTGGATTAGGCTTCAATGAGAAACTTATGGATGGTACCTTGCACCGAAGAATGAATATTGGAGGAATCTGCATTGTAGAATGCCTGGAATAAGCACTTCAAATTCTATTCTCATATAAACAAAGAAGAATTTATTGTAAAATAGTTACAGTTTCAAAAGTAATCGAAATTTAGCCACTTTTCATGCAAAGATAAATTTGAATGAAAATACCGTTCAAAATTAGAAAAATATTCTAGCATCATATACTGGAATTCAAATTTTTTCACGTGAATTTCCAACATAATATATTGGAGTTTCAGTCCCGTATAATATACCGGTCAATATAATATACTGGAAGTTCATACATAGGTGCTTCACTCTCCAATATATTATGATAACTTTGTGTGTTGGAGTTCCATCATAAATATGCCAGAAGTTCATACGCAGGTGCACTAATCTTCAGTATATTATACTATAACTTTTCGTGTAGCACAAAATAATAAGTATTTTTAATGACTTTGCAAGCACCGACTATTTTCAATTACTAGTCTAAAAATTGGCTAGCCGCGGCTATTTTTCACCTATTTTCTTTAGCTATCTTTTTTTTTTCCTGCCAAAAAATTAGTAGGGGTCAACAAGAGAAGCAAAATCAACGTGTAAAGGGAACAGTGTGACCACTGGTAAATATTCCTCCAACAATATCCGAGTCATTTACCGGTAACATTAAGCGAGAGACATTTGATCCTTAGGTTTTCAAGTAATTCAACAAATTTCAAGAAAAGTATTCGATTTCACAAACTGGGAAGCTTAAGCTTAAGAAAAGTATCCTATTGTGGGGCTACTTGATGTTGAAATGATATGTTAAATGTCAAAGTTCAAGCTTTGAAACAAACAAGAATAGAAACTCTACAGAAAGAGGCATGGCCGAGGATATATATATATATATATATATATATATATATATATATATATATATATATATATATATATATTAATTTATGTGTGTTTGTATATGTTTAGACTTCTTTAGATATGTAGATTCAAGAAGCACGACGCGATGGAATCCGATTCAATTTGACATGTAAGTTGCTGCTTGTTTTTGGCTATGGGTGGTGCACCAACCAATAAAAGGCGCGATATGTGTTATATTATATTCATTGGTAATTATATTTTATATAATTGACATGCACGTTGTTAAATATATACAAGATAAATAGTATTTCTTTACTGTTTATTCACTAACTTTTATACATCACGTCACATATCTATATATAATAAAAGGACAAACAACCACATATTATTAAGATAAGCGGACCACAAAAGCCAATCGATATTGTTAAGATCAAATAAATTATCTTTTTAAATTTTGAAGTTAATAAATTATTTTATTTGAATTAATAAATAGATATTTTATAATTAGCTATATTAAAAAAACAAAAAATATAAAAAATAACCACTCATTCAAATGGGGGAGTAGTTTTAAGTTTTCTTTTTCAAATTTTATTTGATAAGTTGGAGTTTTTAAAGTTATTTTAAAAAACAAAAAAATAAGAAAAAATTAAATTAGTTACAAAAAAAAAACAAAATATTAATTTAAAAAAAGCTATTCAAGTTGGGGAATAGTTTCAATTTGGAATTTTAAAATTATTTTAAAATAAAAAAAATAAAAACATAAAAGCTTGTCAATTCAAATTGGGATGTGGTTCCAATTTGGAGTTTTAAAATTATTTACAATAAAAAATGGAAAGTAAGAAATGAAAATTGTCAATATAAATTGTATAGTAGTTTCTTTCAAATATAGTACTCCCTCACAATGAATCAAAAGAAGTGCTTAAGGGAAGATTGAACCCACTTGAATAAAAACATGTCCTACCCTTACCCAAAAGCCTTCACAATAACTCCACAAAAGACCTATATGATCTTGAGTTGAAGGGATCCTACAATAGTGGATACTTACTAAGGGACTTTTTTGAGTATTTCACTTATTTTCAAGGGGTTAGAGAGATACATTGTCATCTTTCTTATGCAATTAAAAATATTTCTTCTTTTTCTACTTTTTCCACACATTTTTCACTTTATATTTTTCTTTGAATCCCTTTTTATTCTTTTTCACATTGGGCTTTCTTTTTGTCTTTTTCTTTTCTTTCTTTTTCGTTGCCTTCATTTTCTTTTGCTTTTGTATTTTTTACCACTTTGATTTCTTTCTTGTCTCTCCCCCCTAAACTTAGACCATTGTCATTACTCAAGGGAAGATTTGGGTGCCAAGAGAGGGTATCATTTAGAACAGGTATAAGCTTGTAGCATTGGTTCCTGAAAGAAAAAGGTTTAAGGCTCAAAAGGGTAAACTAGGGATTATCTCATTAGTAGGCTATGAAATTGTTCAACTTTCATTTTGATCAATGAGAGCCTATAATCACTTCTCAAGTCAAATTTTACCTAGGATTTCGCCTCAACAAACATTCAGGGAAAGTTCTAGACTATTGCCTTGGAACTTGGACTCACAATTCGATTTCTCACCACACACGCTAGGGGATTGCTAAAGACATCGAGTCAGGGACCCACAACGACCTTAGTTACGATTAAGCACACAATGGTCCAAAAAGACCGCATGATGATTATTTGGTCAACACAAGAGTCTCAAGGCCACGACTTTCACCATCCTAAACACAACATTTTGTCTTTGACAATAGGATCAAAGGCAAATGTGCTAGACCCAAGTGAAGCTTTGCTTGAGGTACCCTTAACTACAACTATTCAAAAACAAAAAGAGCAAAAATGGACTCAAAATCTTAAGAAGGTTGTCACGCCATATATCATTGGTAAAGCCACCCGATTCGCATAATACGCCACCCTTGGAAAGAACTTTGGCATTAAGAAAATCAAGGATTTATTGAAAATGCTAAAATAAAAACCAAAAGGCTACGAGCCTATCTACTAAGCTAAAAAACAAAAAAAATTTGTGAAAATAGAAAACAAAATGAATATATACAATACGGGAGTAGAATATTTAATTGGGGATGAATATATATAGAAACGTAACTTTATATGCAGACCAAAAGAATGGATAAAAAGTACAAGAAAAGTAGCTAAATGTAAAGTTATGTACTACCCAAAATAGAAAATCAAAGTAAAGCATAACTAACAATCTATGTATACAATCATCCATGGATAATAAAAAGTAGGGCGCACCCCCACGAATAATAGATGGCATTATCCCCAGTGCCAACTAACAATTAAGCATCAAAATAAAGGAAAGGGTATAGGAGCTCCCTAAGCCTTGTCCATCTGCATGGGATCACCAGTGGTCCCATGGTCCTGGGAATGTGGGGGAACCTCAGACTGGTTCCCAGCCTCCTGCTGCTTAGCTGCTGGGACTGGGGCCTACTCCCGGACCAGCTGGATATCAGGTGCATCATGCGGCAAACTGGAGGAGGCCTTCTATGGGGCTGCCACCTCAATAACCGCATCAACTGTACTTGAGCTTCCTCTTCTTCCATGGATGCATGGGTGCCTGCTCGTGTTGTGGCTCTGCTACTGGTGCTGCTACTAGGTCAGGGTCCCCGAATAGCAAATTTGTAGGCATCTGGTCTGCAAATAGCTTGTCCACATCTATCCTGAGCGCCTTCACAGACTTCTTAGAAGCCCGTGATCTCCCCATCTTCTTATGCTCCTTGGCAAGCTCCTTCAGAGCCTTGCCATGTGAATCTACCGCCTTAGACAAGGCGTCCTGAGTCCTCATAATCTTCTCCTGGTTGTTCATGAGCTTCTTTAGTGTATCCTCAATGGAATGAGGAATCAGAGCTGGCTGAGGTGCTAACTAGGTCTCAATGGAGGAAGACAATGTAGACAATTTGGATGTCGCAATTGACATCTAGTTGTTCAAACTGGCCAACGTCTGGCTCAACTGATGGGCAGTGATGGGATTCTTCTGGGATGATGGGATTCTTGGATCAGCTAAAGTATTGGGACTAGCAGTAGAGGAAGGTCCTGGAGTCAAGTCCTCAACTATAGTGGCAGCGGGCATGCAGAAGGCTCAGTAGAAGGCTCTACCGTAACTGGCTCCTCTGACTTTCCAGTTGGGGCAGAGTCAGGTGGCTTGTAGTTTTTGTATTTAGGGTTGTTTGGGACCTTCGTAATGAACTAGGTGAATGGAGACACTGGCTTGACCTTGATATCAAATGGTTTCTTCTCCACTTCCAGGTCCTTGAAGTACATGGTGATGGCATTAGGAAAAGGGTAGTTTCGATCATGCTCTTGCCCCACAACAGTAATCACACGGGACATCACATTTCTCAATTTGATAGGGTACCGGGCCATAATAGAAGAAACAACGATAGCCCAGTTAAGTGGAATAGTCTGATCATGGGCAGAGGGGCCAAGCCGACTGCATACAAAAGACAACCAACCCCGAGCCTCAAAGTTGAAAGTTTTCCGAAAGATTTTGGTTCCTGCTTGCACCCACTCTGGAACAATACCTGGGATTGTCAGGTATGAGACTAACCACGGACGCCCTTCTTCACCCAATTCCAATTTTTCATTATAAAGGGTCACTTCCTCGTTATCAAACCCTAGGTATTCATTGAAAGGCTGCCCAGTAAAAATCACTTTTTTCTCTGCATTTTGGTTACCTTGGTTCCCTTCAAGATATGGGCCACAATGCTATAGAATTCTTTTACTATGTGCTCATTTGCCTTAATCCAATTACCCTGAAAGTGATCCCACCCCACTCGATTGTGAAATTATCTATGCACATTGGGAAGTAGAGGTAGAAGATCTCTCTCGATGAAACTCTTTTCTAGAATCAACTTTCATTTAGGCCACCATACCCTAAACTGGTGGAATGCTAACTGACTGACGAACCTATCCTCCTAAGATGCGAGATCTCTAGTACGGTCAACACCTGGAACATGAGGTACACCACTCTAGGGCACCTCCTCATCATTGTCCTCACCACCTTCATCACCTCTTCCTGCACTCTCCCCAGATAATGAAGCTGTGGGGGAGGTGGAGTATTCTTCACTACTAGCTGCAAAATCTTCAGATGTATCCGAAACTACATTTATCGTACTTTTGGCAGTGGGTGATGCTGGAGGGGTATCATTCAGTTGGAAACTGGAGAAGAAGTGAGTAGGGATTGAATCAGAGGAGATTTCTTAAGATGGCATATACTCACTCCCCAAGGAACAGGACGCAGCTCTATCTAGAGCTTTTATCATCTTCCGAGTTTTTTTTTATGTTTTCGCGGACTTGTGGAGTGAGTTTTACCACTCTTTTGCCTTTACCCCTTTAAGAGGAACCACCTTTCCCGGGTTGTTGTGATCTTTTCCCGCCTCTTTGTTTAACCGTTATCTGCAGACAAATGCATCTAACATTTTTATTTTAAGCATAGGCAGCGACACAGATGTATGAAACATATTGCAGAATCAGCAGGTAACAGTGTTGCAAAACAGGTGCAGAACAAGGCATCGTGGCCCGCACTATCAAGAGTGCGGCTGTGTTAGTGGCATCGTGGACTGCACTATGACGATCTTGGTTCGCATTGGGCAAAGGCCTAAAAGACACCTTCTCTAAATCACCCGATGCGGACCGTACAAAAGAGACCGCGGCCGCGGTGGGCCAGTGCGGGCCGCATAAAATGCATCGCCGCTGCACTGGGAACAAGTTCATTCTAGCACATTTTAGGCACCGCGGTCCGTGCAAAATGGTAATGTGGACCATGTCAAGACACCATGGACCACGCTAAGGCGACATCGGGTTGTGCTAAGTCAGACTCTGGGAACTAAGTTAGGGTTTCATGCTTTTTCATTGTTTTGTCCAAATGTTTACACCTACTTGTCCCTACTAGTTGCCCAATCCTCAATTATTTACAACATACAAAAACTAACAAGTAAACTAACCTAAACGAATAATTCAAAGAAAAATGAGATGAAAGAGAAGCTACAAACTACTGTTAAGCAAATAAAAATGAAAATATGAAATTAGTTTATCACAAATGCATGAAATGTTACCAGGTTTGTGAAGATTGAATGCAACTAATCTTAGCAAGCAAGTATTTCGGTCTCAAGAAAAGATAAACAATAGTCTTAAGGCTTTGAATTTTCAAAGGTTGGAAAGGGTACATTGAGACCCTTGGTCTCTATTTATAGATAACATGTGGGACCCATAAGTAGGCAGCCTCCGCAGACCGCTCAAAAGAGACAGCGGCCGTGGAAGGGCACCACAGACCACACTAAATGGAATGCCGCATTGATGGAGAACTTCAGAGAGTACCATGCTCAGCTCATGCCAGTGCGGACCACACAAAATGCTTCGCGGCCGCACTGGCAAATTTCAATGACTGTGTAATTTTTCCACTTTGTTTTTGCACTGCATCAATACAATTCAGTAACATCTCACAAACAATTCCAGCAACATCTCACAAATCCTAAGCTATAGATAAAATCAAAGAGAAATAAAAATACATGGGTTGCCTCCCAAGAAGCGCCTAATTTATCATCGTGGCATGACACATGTTAACATCACATCACTTTAAATTAATGAGTGCCACCACATGGCTATCAATAAACTTCCACAAATAATGATTGACATGATGCCCATTAACTCGGAAAACTTCACCATTTTTGTTCTTGAGGTCAATAGCACACAAAACGGGGTCACACATATAACTTCGAATGGCCCAGTCCACTTTGACTTGAGCTTACCCAAAAATAACCTCAATACGGAGTTGAAAAGAAGAACCATATCACCAACCTTGAATTCTTTCCCCTGAGCATATTTGTCGTGATGATACTTCATCTTGTCCTTATACAAGAACGAGCTGGAGTAGGCATGAAATCTAAACTCATCAAGCTCATTAAGTTGCTCAACGTAGAGATTCGCTGCAACATCCCATTCCAAGTTCAACTTTCTCAAGGACCACATAGCTTTGTGCTCCAATTCCACCGGTAGGTGACATGATTTCCCAAATATTAACCTATACGGAGACATACCAATTGGGGTCTTGTACACGGTCCGGTAGGCCCATAGATCATCATCTAACTTTTTGGACCAATCGGTCTGATTTGCTTTGATGGTTTTGGACAAGATACTTTTTATTTCTCGGTTGGATACTTCCACTTGGCAACTAGCTTGAGGATGATAGGGGGTAGTCACTTTGTGATTTACTCCAAACTTGGATAGAAATGAATCAAAAGCCTCGTTGCAAATGTGAGACCACCCATCACTAATGGTAGCACGAGGAATGCCAAACCTTGTGAAGATACTCTTTTTCAAAAATGCCATAAAACTTCGGGCTTCATTGTTGGGTAAAGCCACAGTTTCAACCCACTTTGAAACATAGTCCACCGCCACAAAAATATAAGTGTTCCCATAAGAGCTCACGAAAGGACCCATGAAATCGACACCCCAAACATCAAAAATATCCACCTCAAGAATCGTAAGAGGCATATCATCCCTTTTGAAATTCCTCCGGCTCTTTGGCATGCATCATATCTCGTTACCAAATCACTAGCATCTTTAAACAACATTGACCAATAGAAACCGTAGCTCAATACCTTTGAAGTCGTCCTCACCCCTCCATGATGGCCACCATAGGGGGATGAGTGACAAGCCTCCAAAATGCTCAATTGTTCACCTTCCGGGACACATATTCTAATCGCACAATCTGTGTAAACTTTAAACAAGTATGGATCATCCCAATAAAAATCCAAATTATCCCGTTTGAGTGTCTTCTTTTGGTTGCAAGAGAGCTCACACAGGACAAATCTGGTCACAGTGAAGTTGGCTATGTCCGCAAACCATGGCATGTCACACATTGACACTGAAAGAAGTTGTTCATCGGAGAATGTATCATTTATTCCAAGGCTGTCACATGGCCTCCCTTCTTCCTCGAACTGAGAAAAATGGTCCACAACTTGATTCTCACTTCCCTTTCGCTCCACTATTTCTAAGTCAAGTTCTTGAAGAAGTAATACCCATCGTATCAATCTTGCCTTGGAGTCCGTGTGCAGAATAACCTTGGCTCTCATAAGGTATGGCCGAAATTTTTCCAGGGCAAATACAATTGCCAACAATCCCTTCTCCATCACCATGTAATTATGTTGAGCTTCATTCATAGTCTTGCTTGCATAGTAAGCAAGATGAAATATTTTGCTAATTCGTTGACCCAACACCGCCCCCAGTGCAACGTCACTTGCATCACACATTAGTTCAAAGGTTAAACTCCAATTGGGTGCGGTGATGGTCAATTTTTGCTTTAACATTTCAAAGGCCTCCATGCAGTTTTTGTCAAAAACAAAATTGGCATCTTTCTCTAGAAACTTGCAAAGTGGATTCACAACCTTTGAGAAATCTTTGATAAACCGCCGGTAGAACCCAACATGCCCAAGAAAACTCCACACCCCTTTTACAGAAGTAGGGGGAGGAAGCCTCGAAATCACCTCGATATTTTCCTTCTCTACATCAATCCCATGCTTAGAAATCTTGTGACCCAATACTATACTTTCTTCCACCATAAAATGGCATTTTCCCCAATTGAGAACAAGATTAATTTCTTCACATCAGGCCAAGTCTCTATCCAAGTTTACCAAGCACTCTTCAAAGGAGTCACCAACCACACTAAAATTGTTCATAAATACCTCCAATATATCTTCCACCATGTTAGTGAAAATAGCCATCACGAAGCGTTGGAAGGTCGCTGGAGTATTGCACAACTTAAATAGCATATGGGAGAAGGCAAATGTACTATATGGGCGTGTGAAAGTGGTCTTCTCATGGTCCTCCAAGGCAATTAAGATTTTATTATAGCCTGAATACCCATCCAAAAAAATAATAGAAAGCTCGTCCCGCAAGGCGATTAAGAATTTGGTCTAGGAATGGCAAAGTGAAATGATCTTTTTGAGTCACCTTGTTGAGTTTCCGGTAGTCCATACAAACCCTCCACCCGGTAATGGTTCGAGTGGAATAAGCTCATTGTTGTAATTTGTCACCACTATCATCCCTCCTTTTTTGGCACACATTTGACCGGAGAGGTCCATGAGCTATCAGAAATTGGATAAACCTTACTGGCGTCAAGCTACTTGATAACCTCTTTCTTTGCCACTTCTTGCATTGCCTCATTTAGACTTCTTTAATGTTCAAGTGAAGGCCTTGCATTCGCCTCCAAGATGATTTTATGCATGCAAAAGGTGGGGCTTATCCCTCGAATGTCTGCCAGAGTCCATCCTATTGCCCTTTTTTGCCTTTGAACCACCTCCAAGGTGACCTCAACCTGCAAGTTAGTAAGGCAAGAAGAAAGAATAACTGGAAGAGTTGAATTAAAGCCCAAATATTCATACCTGAGTTATGGAGGAAGTGGCTTCAACTCCAACACCGATGGCTCCTCAGTCAATGGTTTTGTTGGTTGAGTTTTGTGATTTTCAAGATCCAAGTATAACTTCCTAGGCTCATATGAATATGAACCCATACCATGAAACGCATTCAAGCACTCCACTCTACTAGCATCATCATCGACATCCATGTTAAGAAGCACAACCTTAAGAGGATCTTCAACATTTATCATGGAACTTGTGTCATCCACTATCACAGCTCTGACAATGTCCACAAATGAACACACCTCCGTGCTATTGGGTTGTCTTGTTGATTTGCAAACATGGAATACCACTTTCTCATCTCCCACTCGGAAAGTCAGCTCACCCAATTCAACATCAACCGAGGCCTTCCCTGTAGCTAGGAATGGTCTCCCAAGAATAATCGGCACTTCAAAGTCCACCTCACAATCCAATATGAAAAAGTCGACCGACAATATGAATTTATCAACACGGACAAGAACATCATCAATTATGCCCAAGGTTGGCTTCATTGATCGGTCCACCATTTGAAGTCTCATTGAGGTAGGTTGAGGTTGCCAATTTCCCAAAGTCTTAAAGACCGAGTACGTCATCAAATTAATGCTAGCCCCAAAGTCATAAAGGGCCTTAGCAAAGTCCGCACTTCCGATAGTGCAAGGAATAGTAAAAGCTCCGGGGTCTTCTAACTTCGGGGCCATTGAGTGCACTATAGCACTCACTTGATGAGTCATCTTTATAGTTTCATAATCTATTGACCTTTTCTTTGTAACCAAATCCTTCATGAACTTTACATTGCCCGGCATTTGTTTGAGTGCCTCAACCAAGGGGACATTGATTGTGAGGCTCTTCATCATGTCAACGAAATTTTTGAATTGATTGTCACTCTTTTGCTTTGCTAACCGTTGAGGATAAAGTGGAGGTTTTCTAGGCAAAGGTTTCATAGCTTTGGGCACCACCGGCTTGGGTATATCAATCACGTGTTCCCTAGATGGGTTTACGACATCTTGTGTTTCCACCTCGGCCTCATTATCAATATCAATCCGCACATCATTGTTCATATCTCATTCAACCACATCTTCAACAATCAATGGACCCACATCTTCTTTGATCCCAACATTATCATCCATAACTTGATTTTTTATCGAGGCATGCACATCACCGCCTCATCCGCTTCTAGTTGTAACCGCCATCACATGGTTGTTATTCCCACCCTTCGGGTTCACTACCGTATCATTTTGTAGGGCACCCTTGGGGCGGGTATTCGAAGCTTAAGAAATTTGACCTAGTTGCACTTCCAAGTTCCAGATAGATGTATTACGTGAAGCCAATTGTGCATCGGAATATTGGTTCTTTTTCATCATTTGCTTGAACATACTTTCAATTCTGCCCATATCACTCCCGAAGAAATCGGACCTTGAGAAGCAAAAGGGGGGTGGATTGTTCGGTTATTGTTACATGGGGGTCCTTTGAAAACCTTGCCCCCGGTTGCCTTGATTTCGGCTATTATTCCTCCCTCATTGAATGTTGTTATTGCTCCAATTATTGTTTTTCCCATTCCAATTGCCTTGATTGTTACCTTGATTACCCCAATTACCGCCTTAGTTGTTGTTCCAATTACTATCACTTTGTTGACTCCCCCATTCTTGCTTTGATTGTTGTTGTTCCAATTGCCACCACCTTGTTGTTGATTGCCCCAATTTCCTTTGGGACGCCATTATTTATTCCCTTGGTTTCCTCTAATTTCTTGATAGTTATTGACATATTGACATTCCTCGCTTTGATCATCATAGCACTCATTCGAATAACCACCACCATCATTGTTGTTGTCAAATTGCTCACAATTACCTTGAGGTTGTTGTTGCGCTCTTTGCCTCCTTATCAACATAGAAACACCTTCCATGGCATTGACTTGGCGCGGATTTTAGACTTTTTGTAATTGCGCCTTCGCCAATTGGTTCATAGTGGTTGTCAACTCCTCTATAGCTTGCCCATGGTCATGCAACTCCATATGTAAATGAATAACTGTATGGTCACCTTGAGGAACGTTAGCCTTACTTTTTCATGACGAAGAGGTGTCGGCCATTTCATCAAGTACATCACATGCCTCTTGGTAAGAAAGTTTCATAAAGTTCCCTTTGGTCAGTTGATTCACATTTCATTGATTCGTGTTGTTGATGCCCAGATAAAAGGTTTATTGGATCATCGCCTCAGTCATGTTGTTATTAGGGAACTCCTTCAACATTCTTCTATATCTTTCCCAAATTTTATGCAAAGGTTCTTTTGGCTCTTGCTTGAAGGCTAAGATTTCATATCGAAGTGCCGCCATATGACTTGTTGAGAAATTTTTTCCAATGAATTTATCCACCAACTCATCCCAAGTTGTGATGGAATTATTGGGGAGCCTTTCTAACCAATCAAATGCTTTATCCTGAAGAGAGAATGGGAAAAACATTAATCTAAAAGAATCCTCAGACACGTTTGTCTGCTTGCTACCCTCATCTTGTATCTATGAACCCCATCAAGTGCTTGTAGGCATTTTGATCATAGGCGCCCATAAAATATACTCTTTGCTCGAGCAAGGTCAACGTGACATTTGTGATTTGAAAGTTCCCCGCCTGGATTCGAGAGGAACAATAGCACTCGCACACCCTTGATTTGGGAGATCTCTTGGGGTCACTCTTGGCGGTAGCGGAGGAGGGTCTGGGATAGGATTGTTGTCATTTGCATTGGCCTGAATGCATCTGTGTGGAGATTGAGGTAAATTAGGAACCTCTTCTTGATCAAGATCATCTACCCCCTCCCCCACCATGACATTGCCAAGAGGGTCATTTGCAGTAAGAGCCATGTGTACCAGAGTAATTGTCACAAACAAAATTAGTAAACAAGAAGGAAAGAGAAGCAAAACACAAAACTAACTAAATAGAAAGTCAACACCATAAGCTCCCCAGCAACAGTGCCAAAAAGTGATCGCTGCCAGCTCAACACTACACCAAGGTAGGAAGAGTGACTCGCAATAGATTTTACCCGAATAGAGGTCGGGATCGATATCCTCAGAGAGCTAGTTGTGGAGTCGAAATTCTTGTCTAGTCTAGAGATATGTCTGTACACCTAATGTCACTTCAAACATTCTTGGTTTTTCATTTTACTACTATTATAAAACTAATAATTAATACTAAATTATGCTATGAGAATGTTCCTAAGGTGTATCTAATACGAAAAAAGGCACTAGGGTTGTGGTATCACCTAGGTATCTAATTGACAGGTAGATGTTACTAAGGATAGATTGACATATTTGGGGCTTATGCTATAACCGTTGCACAATTTTACCCACTCTCACACCTCTCGGTAGAGAGAGTGATTTTGCCCAATTGACTCTCTCTAGACCAGATTCGTAGGCAAATTAGGCCAAGAAACTAGGGTTCAAGTAGGGTGATTACTCTCTCGAGATTTAACCCGTTAATTGGAACTATCATTTCTTATGAGTCCATCCCAATTCCTCATTGGGTGAATTTTGGGGTCATAGACTCTCTTTCTCAAGAGAGTCAAACCCACAAAGCTTGAATCAGTGTTTGTAACCATCAATATTTGAATAAAAACTTAAAATCAACCGAAATAGAGAATACCCAATATCAATTTAACCCTAGATAGCAACACCCATCTATTACCCACACTAGGGTTGAGCCACAACCCTAGCTAATGGGTTTAGCTACACATGCTTATAGAAGTAAAAATGAAGAAATAGATGAAGAACTAAGCATATTAATTAATTGCTAAGAAGAAACTACAATAATCTATCGTTAATGACAAGCAAAAGTGCCAAAAATGGCTACAATATCGAGTCTCACGAGCTCAGCTGCGTTCAGAATATAAAACTTGACCTAAAAATGGTAAAATGTTCTATTTTTACTAGGCTGGAAAAAGTGGACAAAAATACTCCTACATGGTTAGTGCGGGCCGCACAAAATGGACTGCGGCCGCACTGGCTCTTGGACTTCATGTTTCTGCTTCTTTGAAGTTGGGAACCACGAACCATGTGGAAGTGCACCGCGGCCGCGGTGGGATTTGGCGCGGTCCGCACAAGTACGACCGCGGACCGCATTGCTTGGAATTGGCAATATGTGAGCTCTCTGAATCTCTACTCTGCCAACCACACAAAAGAGTAGTGCGGCTGCGGAGCCTATTCGTGGATCGCGAGAATCATTCCGCGCTCGCATTGCCTCCAGCTTGAATATGTCAACTCTCTGAACCTTCTAGTGCGGCCGCATTCTCTTTTGCACGGTCCACACTAGGTTCTCTTTTCCTCAAGTCACTTAGTCTTTTACACTTGAGGAGGTTTCACTACTTTTTGAGCCTATCTTTAACATTTCGTCACTTTGTCGATCAAACATGCAATCAAGCACAACTTGTGAGCATTTTTGGACTATTTTGTTCCAATTTATATCCAAAGCATAGGCAAGTAGGGCATAAAATATGCTAAAATCCTAATTTATCATATATCTTTTGACATTATCAAAGATACACACATAGATGTTGTTGGGCCTGATTCGCTCAGTACCGATTTCCATACGTTGCAGAGATGAGAGAGGGCAAATATCTACCCCAGACAAACCATCTAACATGACCCCTTTTTCATATAATATCCCTCGTATTTTATCGATAGATGAAGGGCTTTATTGTGGGGCGGCCTTCCGGAGGCAAGTCATTCTTACTGGAAGAGATTTGATTGACTGTAAAAAACCTTTATGCCATCCTCTCCAACTATTCCACAGTGGTTTGAATTGGTACATATGCTTCATTGCGGGTTTTGATCAATATTTTCTTATGTTCAGTTGAGTTTATTAGCAATACACAGAGACTTGAGCAGGAGACTTCTGGAGTTGGTCAATTATATTGTAGTCTGCCATTTTCATTTTTCAGAAAAATGCTTCTGCTTCTTCAGCACTTATCGGCTTCTTGGGTGGGAAACGCTTCTTTGCGGCATTATTCGCTTCCTCCAGATTGAGGTAGTTCTCAGCCAGGCTACTTTCCTTAACTTCTCTCGAGATTTCTTTACCGTTATAAGTTACTATTGCTTTATTGTAGTTCCATGGAACGACAGTGGAATCTATCATGGGCCTTTGAGGTGCACGGAAAATAATCACGGGCTCATTCAACCTTGGTGGAATTATTGGCCCCGCACCACGTAGGTCCCTTCGAGAACATAAATTTTAGCTCCCTTGTTTAGCTCAAACCTTCTAGGAGGGCTCAATGACATATGTTCTTTCTCGTGGCCTCGAGGAACATAGAGAACTGTATCTTTTGAGGGTGCTACCCCAGTTTTGGCTTCCACTTTCTTTTCGGTCTTCTGAGGGATGTTTTTATTCTTCTTCACTCCCCCTTGTCTTGTTTTGCGACAACTTTTGGTTTCTTTTCCACATAGGCTATGGCAATGATGGCTTTCAAAGTTGGTCAAACTCTCTATATTCACAGATCATTCCAATAACCAGCCAGTTATTGTGAGTCGGTAATGATTGTTTGTTACATTAGGAACATCTTTGTCCTTTAGCCTTATTTGCTTCTGTTCTATCATGTCCTTCCGCCCCTGAGTGGTAAGCATATCGAGCACTCGCTCTATATGCGACTGATGCTGGGTTTTGCCTGCTTTGGGGTATGGGCTGCAACAAACCCATCTGGACAAGTATTAGGAAACGACTAGAATATGACTCACCAATGGGTGTGAAGTTTGCCATCTTAAGTGGTTCCAGGGTGTGGAAGTTGTTCTGTAGAGGTATGGGATTATACTGAGCTTGGTGAGGAGGTTGATTTCTAAGAAATGGAGCTCGATTTTGATTGAATTGTTGTTGTGGCCTAATATAGAGTTGGGCATTCATCACTACGTATAGTTGAGGAATCATAGCATAGGCCACATTATGAGGGGGATAGTAATGTTGCGGGGTTCTTTCATATAGATAAGGTCTAGGTGGATGGGGTTTCTTACACTTGAAGTTGCCATTACTGATTCTTCCTTCTTCTTTCGGTTTGCTACGCCTCCAGATCCACCTTGAATCGTTTGGGAGGTAGCCCTTATAGTAGACTGACTTAATATGTGTCTTGTCTTTAACCCATTTTCAACCATTTCACCAATCTTCATGGCTTCGGCAAACGATTTCCCCATTGCAGACATCATGCTCTGATAATAATTAGCCTCTTGGGATTGAAGAAAGACACTAACCATCTCTGTTTCGTCCATTTGAGGTTTGACTTTGGCGGCTTGCTCGCACCATTTGATAGCATATTCTCGAAAGATTTCCGAGGACTTCTTCTTTAGATTTGACAATGAATTCCTGTCAGGGGAAATGTCGATGTTGTACTGAAACTTCCTGATGAAATCTCAAGCCAAGTCATCCCAAATGTGCCACCGAGATATATCCTGGTCCATGTACCATTCAGAAGCAATACCGACCAGGCTCTCCTCAAAATAAGCCATGAGAAGCTCTTCTTTTCCACCACCTCCCCGCAATTGGTTGTAATATCTCTTGAGGTGGGCTATGGATCCCCATGTCCGTCATACTTTTAAAACTTCGGGGTTTTGAAACCCAAGGGTAGATGCATGTGTGGGAACATATATAGGTCATCGTAAGACAAACTCTTTTACCCGCTCAAACCATGTATATTTTTTAGACTCTGCTCCATGCTCTTCATCTTTCTAGTAATCTCCTATGGTTCAGGTTTTTTTGTAGTTATTTCTTGCCCCACGGTAAACTCGTACCAGGATAGCTGAGGGTAAGCATTGGTAGTAAGATGGATAAGTTCCATTGGGAAATATAGTGTTTGAAAGGTGAAGGCCGATTGATCAAAGCTAGTCCTGGGTAGAGTGGGTAGGTCCGTAGCTGAACATGGTGGCGCAGTGAATATATCAGAGGCCTCACCTGACATTAACACTTGGGGCAAGTCTCAGAAGGTGTTCCAGTAAAGTAAGCTGAAATGGTAGCATATCCCAGTGGGGTATTTGGATAACTTATAGGGACATTGGTGGTTCCACTCGCCTTCGGAAGTAACTTAGGGAATACAGGTATCACAGTTGGTGATTCTCTGCCAATGGCCTAGGCTTCCCACATTTCCATCATGCGGAGACGAGAATTCTATTTTCCTCAGCAGTTGCCGACTCAGAAGTTGGAATGGCCGAGATCGTACTATCCTCTCAAATATGGGCTATTGGCAGATGGCTTTTTAAAGACATCTCAATGCTTTCTTTTGACCTCGTGAAGTATGGATGTGAAGCTATACTGCCACAAAACCAACCACCTTACAATAGAACATGGACTTAACAGTAGACAACAAACTGGTTAGTTTGAAGCAATTAACACATAGGTAATCACATGTTGTTGTGTGATGCACCTATGCAGTTAAATATGTTTCTACGTGTTTCGCAACTGTTACATGTTTCATCCCGGCTTTGCTTACTTTCCCCAATTCTCTTTTCTTTCCACTTTGGCTTTTGTTCTTTTATTCCCATTTTCCGCTCTTTCTTTCCTCTATATCCTTGCTCTCTTTTTTCGTTTTTCTTTTCGTTTTTCTTTTTGTGTTTTCTTTTGGTTCTTTATTTTCACATCCCTTTCTTATTTGATTTATTTACAAAAAATATGATTGGATCCGATGAGGATTGCCTACATATCACGATTCCGTGTGAATCAAATTATTACGTAGTTTAAGAAAAATAAATGCGAAAAATAAAGAAACATTTTTTGGGAATTTTCAATAATAAAATTGCTAAAATTTTCTATTACAAAAGACTTCAACATATTAATTTCTCGGAATTTTAGAAACTACAAGCAGACCCAAAAATAAATTGTAAACTAAAAATTGAAATACAGACTCGATGAATAAAAAATCATGAGTACATAAATGTTTCGGCGCCTGAGGACCATGGGACATCATTCGGTCTTGACACGTGCCTATGTACGAGATTTCCTTGAAGCCGCTCCAAATCACTCATTATTTGGCGGACAAATGCCATTACTGCAGTGAAGAAAGTAGTTTGAGTCATGTCCTCACATGCGCGGCATTTCATGACAATGTAGTCGGCAATGGCTCTAACCCTCTCTCGGATAATACCCTTTTCCTGAAGCACGCACCCGATTTTTTGAGTTCGAGCTTCTAGCACCTGAGTGTCATGATGGCTTTGATTTTGTAACTGTTGCATATCTTCCTCCATCTAGGCCATCAAAGCATAATAATGTTCCCTATCAGCTTTAAAGTTCCTAGCCTTTTTGGCCGCTTCATTTTCAAGGGTGGTTAGCTTTCTCTTCAGATTGGTGATCGTCACTTTATATTTTCTTTTCATTTGTTGCACAAACTCTACCCGCCCTTCTGCATTCTTTCCTAGTTGTGCTCAGACTCTTGCTAAGCTTTAGATTTCTCTGTCATCTTGACACTCGAGTACTTTCTTTCTCATACCTCTTATAAGCCTTTCATCTGGTCGGCTTCTTTTCGGGTTTTTAGCAGTTATTCTCATTTTCTGGATTTGAGCATTGAGGGCTTCATTTTATTGAGTTAGCTTCTTCTTATCCTCTTCATCTGCGGTAGCGTGGATACTATTGCCAAATTTGAGCTCCCTTATTTGTCCCTCTAGTTTACTTATCTTGGCTCTATAGCTTGCTTTTGTCAACCAGTTCCACTGCTCCCGCGAGTCGTTAGTGGATTGTTGGACATGGGGTCTCTTAGCAGGTCTCTCGAGCTCTCGAGGGATTTGGAACCTTTTACCGAACCAATTCACGTAATTGGGGTCTACCTCACCCTCAGCTAAATCATGCACCAGAGTTTTAGGTTCTAAATATCAGCATTCATTCCAAACTTGATGAACTCTCCCTTCTAGGAATACAACCTTTGGGCCCAATTCGACAATTTGTGGACTCAGATCTTCGTCATGGGGAATAGTTTGAAATCTGCCCAGTTGGAGCAAACCCGGTGATGACCATATGTTGAATGCTCTGGAGGCCCATCAGGAGAATATAGGATACTTCGGCTCACATGTATATGACTTCGGTGATAGGGAGCCATCCGAAAGTCCACTCAATTTTTTCCGAGGTCAAAGAAGCGTGCAAGCCAAGCCTCCATACCCTTTGGAAATTCAACACCCACCATTCGGTTTTTGAACTCTTTGATGCAATTCAAACCAGTAATGTCGTAGTTTATATATCCGACAGGGTGACAGAGATGTTCTTGTATCCACAATTGTAGGAGTAGGTTAAAACCTTGGAATAATCTTCCCCCTTCTCGGCATATGGTAATAGCTCGGTAAATTTCATATAAGATCATCAGAATCAGGGTGCCATTAGCTTTTTTGATCACGAGATCAACTATTCCCACGAGACCCAATTCTATGTCGTCGTCTTTCCTCAGACAGATTATGACACCCAAGAACGTTACTATAAAATCTAAGACCTGGCGTGCCTCCCATTTTTCTTTGTTTCTTCATGGGTTAGACCAGTATTTGGTGCTTCGAAACCTTGGGAATTGCCATAACGCAGATACAAGAATTGGAAAGTGTAAAGCCCTTTTGATAAATTCACATCTTGAAACTTCCGGCTTATACTCAACATATCTAGAAACTTGTGGAGAGATATTGTTCTTGGTGACATCGGGTACCGACTTCTAAGATTTCCACTAAGGCCAGCATAACCTGCAATTTCTTCTAGCGTGGGGGTGAGCTCAAAATCAGAAAAGCGAAACACATTGTGGGTTGGATCCTAGAAAGGTAGCAAGGCTTCAATCACATCCAACCTTGGCTTGATTTTCAAAATTCGGACAAGACCACCCTAAACTTTAGCCACAGTCCCTCGACTTCGTTTCCCTAAGTCGTTCCACCACATATGACGTTGTAAGGGGATTTCCTCATGAGCTGCAAAGGGTTCATTTTAATTTGTGCTCATCATGCACATATATTAGGATGACTTAGTTAAAAGATCATGATTCATTATGTCTCGAGAAAAAGTTAACACTAGTTTTTTCAGAAATTTTCATAAAAAAATCCGGCTTTGCAAATATGGCTTTTCAACATTTCGGGGAGGAAGATTTTAAGGCTGTATTGGCTAACCGGCCAAATCTTTGGAAAAAGCGACCAAAGGTAGTTGTTCTTGCAAAGACGGCCTTCTGGCGCCCTTTTGGGAACATTAGGCTATTTTAGACAAGAATAGAACCACCTTACTAATTTACAACAAAAATAATTTTTGTTCTTTTTGGGCTATTTTTGCAAAAGGAAGTTGGACCCGATGGGGGTTACCTACGTATCCCACATCTGGTAAGAATCAAACTGGCATTGTTCGGGCAGATTTGATAAAATAAAACAACACCACTATATTGTTTTTTAAGAAAAAAGTTTTTTTTTTCAAAATTTCGACGGAGTTTCGGTATATTTGTTTTTTGGACATTGGTATTTTCAAAAACAGGCAATTATCTCTCTTAGCCCTCATATTTACTTTTCCTTTCCCAACTTTCTCCTGTTGTTCATAATCCGATCAACATGCAAATTCGAAGTAAATAAATGCACAAGTAGCAAGTAGGATGCATCAGGATGAACTTTTCAATTCAGGTACACCTGTGCTATACAGACCCAACCCATGTGTTGAGTCTCCAAAGTCAAATGCATCATGAGGTTTTGTTGTACTAGGTTTAAAACCTGGGTGTATTATTCTATACCTAGCTTACCTGAGCGGGCAGCTCGAGCCGATGGGAGGTAGTGTACCGGAAATATAGAAGTTGCATCGGCTTTGCAACTTTTCCGAACCTCATTCAAAAATTGGATAAGACTCTAACAGAAGAGAAGTCACACAAAGTGCACACTCCCAGATGATTTATAAGACTTAAAGAGAAGAAATGCTTCGTAGCAATTTATATACAGTTCACACAATATCAAAGCGATAAAAAGTGGCATTTAGAACATTAGGCTCAAATATGTAAAGATTAGATAATAAATAAATCCAACTATAACATTTATTCTATGCTCGAATTCTAGAACCCTGAACCAAAGTTCTAGGTTTGGTTCCCAGCGGAGTCGCCAGAGCAGTCACACCTCCTGTTTAAACACACGAATTTAGATATAAGGGAGTTTTTCTAATTAAAGTAACATTATTTGAAATGAGATTATTTACTTATTTTTATTTAGAGTCGCCACTTGGGATGGTTTATTTTCTGGTTACCCAAGTCACCGATTTGTTTTAAAATCCCAAATCGAGGAAAATTCGATTTTCCTTTCGAAGTCTGCGAGCCATAAATTCTGAATCGGGAATTCTGCTAACCCGAGGGAAGGTGTTAATCAACCCCGGATTCCGTGGTTCTAGCACGGTCACATAAACTATCAAAAATGGCCTATTATCTGATTCTATTATATGTTTTATCCTAAGGTACAAGTTTTAACTTGTTAACGCTTTTAATTAATTTAAAGAAAAGATTCAATGTTATCAAAAATACGTCTTGAACCGCGCCATATAAAATGCACCCACGGTTAATGACATATTTTATCTAACATTGTTGAGATTTGGATTTGGGTCTTATGAAATGCACCCCGAGTTTAAATTAATTTAAATTGCGCGCCTAATGCAACTATGTGCTCTCATATTTGCGAGGTCCATGAAAAATTCAACAAGTGGCACACCTCGATTTCTAAAGGATAAAAATTAACTAAGTGACGGCTATGCGTTTTGAGCTTTTGTTAGGCACGGTACGCCTCAAATTATTCTATCAAAAGTACTTCTAAACTTAGTTTTTGAGGGCCTTAAATTATGACTTGTCTAATATGGCTCGCCTCAAATCCATTTTAAGAATCTAATTAATTAAGGAAAAACTTAAAGGGATTCTAATTAATTGTTCAAACCTATGTAACAAATAACAAGCGCTATGTTAAGCAACCAATTGTCTAAAAAAGAAATTGCCTCCATAATAAAGCAACTAAATGAAGGAGATGAATTTGATGAAATGAAATAGGCCCATCTAGCAAAAAGGTAAACAATCAATTTATAGATGCTTTTGGGCTTGAGCCCAAAATGAACCTAATTTTTAGTGGAAGGATGAGCGCCCAAGCGATAGAACAGGCAGTTGAGTCTAAAATTGAACTTTTATCAACTGGGCCATTATTAGCCAGAACCAAATATTTCTGCAAAGTCATTTAAATGCAAATCAACCAAGACTATACGACACATGAAATTGAACTAACATTTTATTTCTGAATTTCAACTATTTAAACATGAACCAACTAATTGAGCTTTTGGATTTTTAACTTTCATGCATATTTGAGCCAAACCCACTATGGAAAAATACCACAGGAATACATGAATAAGTCATTGGGCTTAATAAGCAGACCCAAATAGCAATGGGCATATTATTATTCCTTGCAAGTGACCTTAAAGTCTCAAGCCCAAGGAATTTAAAAAATTTCAAGAGCCAAGGTGGAAGAGCATGGTTCAATGTTGAGTCTCTACTAATGCACAAGCTTTATAGGCCATTAGATTACATTACACTAAAATAACACATTCTTATCCTCAATTTCACTGATAACCAAAACAAACAGATATTCATGCTTACATTCAATTCTAAGCTAATCTCACAATGAACAATATGAAATTTAAACTCAGTTAAAATTCTTTTCCAATAGCATCAATAACAAAATTCAGAGAACTGACCCATCTTTCATTTGGATCTAAGATCATTCTCATGTTCCCAATATAATCAAATTGACAAGCAAGCATAGATTTATCTTACAAATATTTTAATGACATAAGAGAAACAAAGCTAACAGGTATAATATAGGACTTACTAATGATTCCTACAAAAATAGAAGAAACAGTATACATGAAACTCAAAACACAACTCTTAATCAATCAAATTCCCACTCGAAACATACATTCACAATCACTTGTCATCCATGGTTTGGAAAATTACCTGAAAATTAAGAGGGAAACAAAAGAGTGAAGAATTAGCAATCAGTAGTAGTAGAATACAATAGAACAGTATCCTAACAGCAGCTCAAGCCAGACTGTCAAAAACCTAAACTCAAACCATTTTCACCCAAGTACAAGGCGGTGAACCTTTATCGGGATTTCTAACTCACAAAAAGGATAAAAAACCAAAACCAAGCTGAATTTAAGCAGTGTTCACCAAATAAATGCAGAGTTTTCAATATTCTTTCAAAGCTTTTCTCAAGACTCAGCCATTTCAAATTTTTTAGGATATTTAGTCTTTAATCTCTAACTTGTGAGTGAAGAAAGAGTGTCTTTATATGCAAGCTTTAGGGCATTAGAAATGAACTAAGTTTTTCCCTTTTAATACTTTTCCAATTTTAATTTTTGCCATTTAATCCCTAAGTTAAAAGTTAGTTTTCTGAATCAGTCCCAATCCCAGCCTCTAGGAAACATCCCTATTCAGTTGTAAGAGATTCCCCTAGTTGAAAAATCCTAGACTACCCCTCAAACCCTTGAAAATTACTTCAAGGACCCAAATGGGTCAAATTGACCAAATAACTTAAACTAAATTGAATAGGCTGCACTTTGAAAATGGGTCAGAATTGAACCCAGTCCCCAACAAAAATAAAAAATCTTATTGTAGCTAATTCAATGAGAAACAGAAAAAGGAAAATACTTGAACAACTTAAAAATTCAAAATCTAAACTAAAATACTGATTTCTTTTTAGAATAAATAGAGAGTTATGGTTAAACTATATTATCAAATTTACACAAATCCAACTAAGCTGGATATCAGGCTAAAACAGAATTTAGAAGCTAAACATGTAGAACGCACAAACCAACAAAAATTATCAAAAGTTTTAAAAGAAAACAAACAAAGAAAACTTAAATTCAGAAATTAAATAATATTACCAAATTCATTTGAAGAAAACTAGACTTAAAGAAAATTAAAAGAAAGATGGAAGAGTAGATGATGGAACCAATGAAAATGGATATAAAATTGAAGGAAGCTTACCGATTAAACTGAGAACGGAACTGGAGACATAGATTTGAATGAAAATAATGTTAATCATTTGTCTTTGTCAAGAACAAATGAAAAACATCATTTGCATTGAAAACCAACTTCAAAATCAGAAGAAACGGAAGCCTAAGTCGGTACATGCCACAAAATCAAAGATAGGGTGATTTGGGACTTTAGGGTTCCGACCTTAGATTTGAAATTCGAAGAGTTCCAGAAAGATTTGAGAAAACTCAGTGATGGATTTGGTATGAGGGAGTTATGGGGATTACATGGTGTGGATTGAGACGGATTGGAGGCGGCGGCGCCGGCCTTAGCTGGTGGAGAATCAAGGTGGTGCTAGGGTTTAGGTTGTGGTCTATGAGGATGAAAGTCAAGAGACGAGACGAGTTAGAGGGGGGGTAGGGTCTTTAGGACAGCTATATAGTAATATGGGGCTCAGTTCCGGACCGTCTGATCAAGTGCGATCGACGGTCTTGATCAAAAGCAAATAAAACGGGGTCGTTTGGTTCATGAGTGGGGCCGATCGGCTAAAAAATGGGTTGTGGCCACTTTAATGGGTAAAGGGGTTGAATTAATTGTGCTTGGGGAATTTTATGAATTTGACCCAAAAATCTGATACTTTTCAATTCCTTTTCTTTTCTTTTTCAATTTCTTTTTAATTTCTTTTTCATTTCAAAATTAAACATAAAACCTAAATTAATCCCTAAACAAAATTATCATACCAAACTAAATTGGTTAACTTTAAATAATAATTACCACAACTAATTAAATACCCTATTAAAAGAAAACTACCAAAATTCGAAGCTAAAAAATAGAAATGCAAAATGAAGTTATTTTTTTGAATTTAATCATTGTTGTAAAACAACTAATTTACTAATTAATCTACAAAATATAAAATTAAATCCTAAATGCAAATGCAATGTATTTTTATAATTAAATAGAATTATAAATGCACGCAAAAATGTAAATAATTGGAAAATTCTACAATAACTCCTAAAATAACAAATAATTAAAAGAAAAATCTAATTTTTGGGATTCTGTAGGAGTAATTCATGTAAGGCAAAATTTATGTGCTCACAGGATGTTCGGGCCTTGGCCAACCAGTTAGTTAGATTGGATATTTTTGAGTCGGGTTGAGTTTTGGCTTCCGTGATCTCTCAGTCTTCTCTTTATGATCGTATCAAGCAGCTTTAGTATGATGACCTCCATCTGTTTTTCCTTATGGACCGGATTCGACACGATGATGCTAAGGAGGTCACTATTGGAGATGATGGTGCATTGAGGGTGTAGGGCAGGCTATGTGTGTCCAATGTAGATGGTTTGCATGAGTTAATTCTCTAGGAGGCTCATAGTTTGCGGTACTCTATTCATCCGGGTGTCGCAAAAATATATCAAGACTTGACGCAGCATTATTGATGAAGAGAATGAAGAAGTACATAGTGTAATATGTATCTCGGTATCTAAACTGCCAGTAGGTGAAGTATGAGCATCGACGGCCAGGTGGATTGCTTCATAAGTTAGAGATTTTAGAGTGGAAATAGGAGTAGATCCCTATGGACATTGTTGTTGGGCTTCACAAGACTCAACAGAAGTTTGATACAATTTGGGTGATTGTGGATAGTCTGACTAAGACAGCTTATTTCATTATTGTGATGACTACCATTTCTTTCGAGCAGTTGGCTCGAGTGTATATCCATAAGATTGTCAGACTTCGTGGGGTATCAGTATCTATCATCTTTGATCGGGTACAGTTTATATCCCCGTTCTGAAGGGTCGTACAGCATAAATTTACCGGAGTTGAGTTTAGCACATCATTTCACGCTCATATAGGAGGACATTCCGAGCGCACTATTCAGATACTAGAGGATATGCTTCGTGCATGTGTGATGGAATTTGGAGGTTCTTGAGATCAGTTCTTACCACTTGCAGAGTTTTCCTACAACAATAGTTATTAGTCGAGCATTCAAATGGCAACGCATGAGGCTCTATATGCTAGGCGGTGCCGATCTCCAGTGGGTTGGTTCGAGCTGGGCGAGGCTAGGTTACTGGGTACAGACTTGGTTCAGGACGCTTTGGAAAAGGTTAAGGTGATTTAGGATTGACTTCGTACAACCCAGTCCAAATAGAAGAGTTACGTGGATCAGAAAGTTTTGCGATGTTGCACTCATGGTTGGAGAGTGGGTCTTGCTCCGGCTTCGCCTATGAAGGACGTTATGAGGTTCGGAAAGAAGGGAAAGTTTAGCCCAAGGTTTATTGGTCCCTTCTAGGTGTTTCAGCGAGTTGTGGAGGTTGTTTATGAGTTTTCCTTTCCTCCCAGCCTAGCAGGAGTTCATCCTGTATTTCATGTTTCTATGCTCGGGAAGTATCACGGTTATTCGTATCATAAGTTAGATTTCAGGTCGGTCCAATTGGACAATGATCTATCTTATGTTGAGGAACCGTAACTATTTTGGGCAAGCAGGTTAGAAAGCTGAGATCAAAGAATATTGCATCAGTGAAGATTCAGTGGAGGGGACAACTGGTCAAGGAGGCAACTTGGGAGACCAAGCAGGATATGCACAGCAATTATCCTCATCTTTTCACCACATCAGCTAAGTCTCTATACTCATCCGAGGATGAACGGTTGTTTTAATAGGGGGAGGATGTAACGACCCGACCGGTCGTTTTGAGAGTTATAGCCTGATCCCCTATTTACTGCTTTCCCCATATCTATTTTAGCTTATATGACTTGTGGGGAGGTTTTGTTTTTGATTTTAGAGTTTTGGGACACTTAGTCCCTAAACAAAAGCTTAAATCTTTGGATTTTTATCCGCAGTCAATACTATATGAATACAAATTTGTAACGGAGTTTCATAGGTTCGTTAACTCCGTTGGGTATTTTGGAGTTAAGAGTGTGTCCTGACTATGAATTGGAGGTGTATAGCTGATTTAGGCTTGAAATGGAAAAAATTGAATTTTTGGATATTTTGACCGGAAGGGACTTTTTTATATTGGGTTTGGATTCTGATTCTAGAAGTTGGAGTAGGTCTGTAATGTTGAATATGACTTGTGTGCAAAATTTGAGGTCAATCGGACGTGGTTTGATAGATTTTGTCATTAACTATAGAAATTTGAAGTTTCAAGTTCATTAAGTTTGATTAGAGTGTAATTCATGTTTTTGGTGTTGTCTGATGTGTTTTGAGGGCTCGGCTAAGTTTTATGGTGTTTCGGGACTAGCAAATATGTCTGGTTGAGGTCCTGGGGACCCCGGGTTGATTTCGGGTGGTTATCGATCAATTTGGACTTGTGAAGAATTATAGAATTTTCAAGTTTCCAATGTTGGTTTCCTTCTTCTCGTTCGCGAGAGGAGTACTGTGTTCGTGAAGAGGAGTTGGAGGCAGGAGGAATATTGTTCTTTTATATTGTGAATTGGGGGCCGCATTCGCGAAGGTGTGTAGGGCAGTGCATCGCGAATGCAAGATGAGCATCGCGTTCGCATAGATGTTCAACGCAAATACGAGGGTGCGACCGTGTTCACGAACAAGGAAGTACCTGGCAAATTATAACATTTCAAAAAATTAGGTTTGACCATTTTAATCAAAAATTGAGTTTGAGAGGTCGGATTTGGACGATATTTTGAGAGATTTTCAGACGCATCGACTGGGAAATGATTCTACACTTAATTTTTGTTATATCTCACTAATCTATTATTAATTCTATCTTTTAATTTCGAATTTTGGTTGAAAATTTGGGGAAATGAGAAGAACTTATTCAACTAAGATTTCGGGTTTTGATGTGGATAATTTTGGTATGAGTGAACTCGTGAGTGAATGAGTGTTCATATTTTGTGACTTTTACCCGATTCCAAGATGCGGGTCTGAGCAGACTTTTTGGGACGATTTTCTAATTTCTTGCTTTAGCTTTGATTTTATTGATTTGATTAGTTTCTTATAGTTATATTTATGGTATGTAATTGATTTTGGCTATTCAGAGTCATTCGAACTCCCCCTTAGGATTTTGTTACTATTGTGATATGTGAGAGCAATGTACACAAAGTGACGAGTGCGAACAAGGGCTATTTATTCTAAAATTTAATTTTTTACTAAATAATAACATGTTTCACCTTAATTGAGTTATATTTGCATGTGTAATTATCCTGTTTAGCCTAGAATAGCATGTCTACATATCTTAAATGCTTATCTGACTCTGTAGGACATGCTTAGTGGTTCTCCTATTTTTCCTTGATCTCTATTCAGCCTAAACTGTGGGATTTTGTGTTGTAACTGTTTTTGATACCCAATCTCTCTCTATAATTTTCAAAACTATACATTGGCATCAATTAGTTTTTTATTACAATTTTTGTATTTTATAATTGTGTCACAAATAGTATATAATAATTTTGTGGCTTAATTTTATCATTTGCATTTGTACTCTGTTTTAATTATTTCACAAATAGCTAAATTTGTATTTTTGGTGTTATAATTGACATTATTTTGCAATTATAGCCCATGCATGCATTATTACATTATTTTGCAATTATAGCCAATGCATGCATTATTACATTATTTTACCAGAAAATAGCCTTTTATATTTTTAAAATATTAAATAGTTATTTTAAAACATTTCTAGGCATGAAAGTCATTTATAATAATTTATTAACTATTTTTAAAATTTGTTTTAGAAATTAAATATGTATTTAACAAATGATCCCTTTTTATTTTCGGACCTAGCCTAAATTAAACAGCTCAAATCCCTAACCCACTAAGACTAGGCCCAAACCAACTACCCCTCGCCCAGATAAATCCTACCCCGCCCCAAACCCTCTAAATCATTGCCGTTGATCATAGAGATAAATGGCCACCATCACTTCTTACCATTTTAACCAAATGACCCTCCTCCCTCTAGCCATTATTCACATACGGCTGCCCTAGAATCTCTAATCCTCTTAGTCTCTTTGAGACCTAAACCTAACCCTAGTCACTGCCGCTCAAGACTAATCTTATTCCCTCTTATTCTCCCTCGACCCATGGATTTCCATGGCTGTTTGAGGCTCCTACTAATCTTCTACCTCTCCCTTGCTCATTCTTATGATTTCCTCGAAAGATCTTGAAGAGATCTAACCAGATCTGGTTCAAGACTCCTGAGGTCCAACTACGGTTGTGAGTGTTACTATTTCGATGCTTTTACGGTTCAAATCTTTTGTTTGAGACCGGATTCTCTTTACCCTTTCATTCTTTCTTCAAAACCCTCATTTCAAACACGAATCCATCTATATCTTTGTAGATATGGAGAGTTTCTGAGTTCGCCGTCGATTTTTCTTTAAAGAGTTTATTGTTTCTTCATTATTAACCGATTTCTAGTACTATGCTACTTTAGTTTTTTGATTTCTCTGATTTTTATTATTTGAATCTACGTATGTTTAAAGTGCTTTCTGTTTCCATGGATATTTCTTTAAAGTTCTCCTAATCAACCCTAAGTGTCTTTCTAATTATCTAGGGTTTCCACTTCCATTTTTTGCAAAAGGTTTTCTGAAGTTTTATGTTTCATTTGATCTTTCTCGCATGGTTATGTTTCTGGTCCAATTGTTTGATTATTCAATGTTTGATTTTAACCTCTTGTCTGTTATTATTTGAATAATTGAATGATTAGCCTAATTATCTAGGATTTCATTTGTTTACTAAACAAATTACTGATCTCTGATTGTTTTCCTTAACCCCAAGTTTCTTAATTGGCATCTCTTGTCTATCTATGGGTTGATTGACCCATTGATCAGTCTCTAATTACCCGTTTGCCTTATTTATGAAACTGATTACTTGTTTTAGGGGTTCTATACCCAATTAAACCTACTCCTTTCCTTTTTTGAAATTTAATTAGAGTTATTTATGGTATAATTCCCTAATTTCCTATCCCTAATCAAGCTTGATTAGTTATTTGATTACTTCCTTGCCTTATTTTTGCAATGTCAATTTGCCTTATTTAACTACACTCTATATATATATATATATATATATATATATATATATATATATATATATATATATATATATATATATATATATATATATATATATATATATATATATATATATATATATATGCATCTCATTCTACCTTAGACACGAGCAATAGTTAACACACACAAAAACTTTCCTCTCATCTCTCTCTCTCTCTCTCTCTCTCTCTCTCTCTCTTTCTCTCTTTCTCTGCTACTTGTGATCACTGTTTGACTAGCCAGCTGAAAGGGAAGGCTAGGCTGTTGAATCTTATTTACTTTACCTTCTTTTTCTACTTCCTTAACTGGTATGCATCTACAATTGTCATTCAATTAATTTGTGCAGTTAACATGTTTACTTCTATTCAATTTGTATGACCATCAACATGTTTACTTTTGTTTAAATCCATGTGTTTACTAGCATGCTTATCCCTATTTAATCAATGTGTTTTCTAGCATGACTCTTTCTGTCCAATCTCCGTGGCTACTACTGTTCAAACTATATATTCAATAGAATGTCTGACTATATGGTTCCTAACATGTCTATTAATGCTCAATTTATGTGTTTATGTCCACTCATGGCTAATACATGTGTTTATCACAATAGCATGTTGACTCATGTTCTCTATCTAGAACTATGTGTTGTACTTTCAACAAGTTTGCATGTTTACTTATGTCTAATATTAGATCTATGTCTTGTCTATTCCCCTACTAAGCATGATCCTCTATATCTGGATATTTTGCTCCCCAATCCCTATTACCCCTTACATGTGTCTGCTTGATTTTCATCATGCCTTGCTTCTGTGTTAGGTCACTTAGTAACAACTAATAAGTTTAAGTAATCCTATTTCTGAATGCTGCCTGTTTGGCTGGAACCTTTGCCATTTTTCTGGAACTGAATGATTCTGTTTACTTCTGATTTCCTTAAAAGTCTGAAACTGTTTTTTCCTCAAAAATATTCTTGCAAATCACTATCACCTGAATTCCTAGAATACTTAGGTTCCTGCCCTTCCAGTGTGAGCATTACTTTGGAGTCCATAAGCCTCCTCTAAACTTTGCCACACTGGGGTTGGCTATTCCACACTGCACAAGCTGTTTATCTATTAAGGAGGCCTTAGTATGAGCACTGCCCTGGGTCCTAGAGGCCCTTGGGAACTTTGACACACTAAGATACCCTTCCTGACACTATGAGATGTGGTAGTTGAGACTGTTTGAAGGCCTGGTATTTCCAGTATTCACTTTGGTCCTATTTTAGGCTAACTAGAGTATAGCTTAATTCATTATGTAATTCATTTATGGTCTGTAATATTAATAATCCTTTTAAACAAATATTGAGAAAATTAGTAAAAATGGAAGGGGATTCTTATATGATTATTGTGAGGAAAATTGGGTAGAAATCGTGCCTTAGATTTATTATGTTTACTTTCTTTAGAGATCATGCTTTTAGGATTGTTTGGCATACTAGAAAACATTTTCTAGGCTCATCACCTCATTGGTTACGAAATTCTTCTTCTGCATAACATGATCACCTATAAATTATGTTCTTAAATTAGTATTATAATCCTACTTAACAAAATATGTTCATTCATTATGTGCATTAGAGATCCTGCTTTAGGACTGTTATGCATTATCTTTAAAACTATGTCTACATCACAAAAATTAGTAATTATCTTGTTTAAAGCAATCCCAACACCTAGATGTCACGTTCTAGGATTTAATGTATGCATACCAGCTCTATGATGTTCAGCACCTAGACCAGCATGCCTATAAGACTTAATAAGTTCAAAACTATTTGTTTTAAATTGATCCAGATCACATTTTAAATAGCATATTTATAGGGTATCTCCACCTAGGCAAGCCTTTAGGGCAATGAAAAATCCATTAAATTTCAAAACATGTGCTTCTGTTAACTGTTCAGGTTCAACCCCTCTAAAATCAGTAGACAAACTGATAGGTATTGGTTCCCACTTTAATAAAGCTTTGCATATGTTTTGATTTGTGTTCACCTAGATATCCTGTCATTAGTACTTCTTTCCAATGTCAAAAACACTAATGTTTGATACATGCATTTGTTTGTTCTATTTGTGGAGGTAAAATGTGAGCCCCCTTAATTGTTCATTATTTGACAGTCCTAATTGTTTTGGTTTTCGACTAGATTAGAGGTCCTAAATACCTCCAGGGCCACAAGGAAGGGACGGGTAATGCACACATATGATACATCTTAAGGTTGGAAGAACTCTTTAAGCTATGACAAAGGGGAGAGGGAATTGGGTTGTAAATGATATGATGACTTGTGCACCAATGTCATGTGTAAGCCCTCTAGTAGAGAAAGGCTTATCGGGTATTGTACAGATGTGATCCTACAGGCTAACAAACCTAGTATTTCCCTCACCTTATTCACATATTTGAGCTTAGATTACCTATTTGTTAAAATTCCTTTGTTTGCATATATGTGCTTAAACTGCCTATCTGTTAATTGACTAATTCACATAATTGAGTTTGGCTGGGACCTACCGTTGTAGATCGCAAGGGGTGCCTAACACCTTCCCCTTAAGGCTATTTTGAGCCCTTACTCAAGTCTCTGGTAATGCAAATCGGTCTCTATGAGTTATTTGCTCTAGGTACCCTAACGTACCTTAAATCCATTAGGTAACGACTCTTCAAATTCAAATACCCAATTCCCAAAAGGAAATGAGTTGTTCCCATTAATGTCAAAACCTAGACTCTGCATGGAAAAAGGGGGCACGACAACTGTTATTTTATTATTTTGAGTTGTGTGTTTGTCGACTCCCCCTTTTTCTCGTGAAATTGGGTTTATGACATTTGGGCAGACAACTCTTTTCCTTTTGGGAATTGGGTTTGCAATCTAGAAGAGTCGCCACCTAATGATTAACTGCATTAGGACATTAAGAAGAAATTCAACTTAAAAGAAGAAGAACCAGAGAATGGGTAAGGACTTGAAATTATCTCAAGGGGAAGGTCTTTGGCACCCATCGAGATTCACTAGTGTGGTTCCCGTCCATGCTACAATTGTGACACTAAATATAACAATAAATAACCAAACAAGATAGCTTCATAATGATTGCAACAAGGGAAGTATACAAGTTAAAGTATACAAGGGAAATAGGCAATCTCATAACTTATTTAATGGATATACAAGTGCAGGAACAGGGGGTCAAATAATTGGTATAAATAAT
This sequence comes from Nicotiana benthamiana, assembly GCA_034376525.1. Classification (NCBI taxonomy): domain Eukaryota; kingdom Viridiplantae; phylum Streptophyta; class Magnoliopsida; order Solanales; family Solanaceae; genus Nicotiana; species Nicotiana benthamiana. Next base: position 10,355,120 of record CM067325.1, read on the forward strand.
CAGAAAAAGGAGTAAAAAAAGGGCTGAAGTTTGGAGAAGAAACGGTGCTGGAAATCAAATGAATAAAGAGATTTAAATGACTGAAGTAAAAGAGGAAGTTTAAAGAACTGAGAGTCAATAGCTTTACAATTTCTGGAAAAAGAAGTAAACAAATGAGGAGGAAAGGGGTCCTAGGTTTATAAATAACATGGATCACCCCACACAAAACCCGATAACCATTTATACATGTGGTTTTATTGCTTGGTCATCATATCCATGTCTACCCTTACCCACCCTGTTATGGTATTAAATCGCGGAGTGGCCTCGTTACTTATAGCATGCTATTACCCTCCCCAATCCTATCAGTTCTGGAGGAAGTTGGGACCACTAATCCTAAATGGAAAGGGAGATTAGCTTTTCCGAGTTTTAAAAGGATAAAAGTCTAGTGCACCAAACACAAATACATAAAAAAGTACAAGGGGAAACACATAGCAATTAATGTCTTAGGTAGGCCTCCTCATTTAATGTAGAAAATTGTTCAGCATGGCTTACAGGTACTGGTTAGGTCTTTATTTAAACTTAAACGTGAAGCCAGGCTGGTTTATCACATATTTCTCATATAAGAAGTCCGAATTAAGCCTACCCCTGATTGTAATTATCAAAGACTGATGCCATTAATTAATTACCTAATGGCTTGCCTAGATGAGACCAATAGGCATGATATCCAACAACATGGAAGTGTAATAGTTTTAAAGAAGGTTTACTGATTATAAAAAAAAAAAATTTTGGATACTAGAGGATACTGTTACTGATGTTAAGATCGATTCAGATTCAATTGATTAACCTTATAGACATACTTTCTAGGCGTGATTGATTTTGAAACGTTTATAGAAGTGCGAGAGCCTATAGCCATGGTGTCTATAATGCGGATTTTTTTGTTATTTTAAACCTATAAATCGTCTGCTTAATGATGGACGTAAATGCAAAATTGAAAAGGTCCTATAGGAAGGTTATCTATATGATGCAGGAATGCAGAAAACTATAGTCATGGTTTTCTATATGCAGAAGTGAGACAACTTATAGGCAGGATTTCTAATGTATAACGTATAGGAAGGATTCTTATGCAGCAATGAAACAACTTATAGGTAGGATTTCTACATGAAATTCATGACTTATAGGAAGGATTTCTAATGCAGTAGTGAAACAACTTATAGGCAGGACTTCTATGTGAAATGCATAACTTATAGATAGAATGAGCTTTGCAGGAATAAATGCCTAAGAACATGATGTCTACCCAGAGATTTGCAGGAATAAATGCCTAAGAACATGATGTCTACCCGCATACATACATGAGTGACCCTTCCCCTTTTCACTATATACCTCATGAGTTATTACACCTTATTACAGACCAAATTTTAAAATTACATTAGAAGTAAAACTACAACTAGCATAATTAAAACTCAAGGTTTAAAATATGAGATGAACCAACTTCGAATATCAGGATTTCCAAAGCCTTTCTCTTATTTGGGGTGTATCAAAGTTACCAAGAGCCTCAAGAGGGACTCCGGGCAGTGCTTACATCCCAAATACATTGCAAAATTAGATTATAGTGTAGTGTGTGGAAGGGCCAGCCCTCAAATGTCCAAGTTTATAGGGAACTCAGGCTCCCAAGGCAAGGCTCATAGGAGGGGGGAAAAACATACAGTTTAAGAATAAGTGTAAGTAGATAGAGGGAGTTAAGGAAGGCCATGACAAACTAGTGATCATGCCTAGCAATTAGGGATAGTGGCACACCCCTGACCAACCCGTTAGCTAAATTTGGGAGTTAGGATCCATTGAGGATCAGGTTCAGGCATGAGCAACAATTTGGATACTTCCATGCCTGAAACCGAACTCCAACACATAGAGGGGAATAGGGGTGTAGGGATTCACTATAGAAGATAGGTATAAAGAGAATAGCATACACGTTAATCGCTGAACATATGCCTCACTCAGAACCTTCAAAAAGGCATTCTTGTGTGCATCAGAACATTGTAGCAAAGCAAGGATTAAGATCTGTGCTAGTGTTTTTCTGAGTTGGTCAATGACTGAGCATTACTTGGCTTGTATCTTTCTCAGAGATCACTGTATCTAGTTTAGGTGATGGCTTGTCGACCAGAGTATGCTTACTTCACTTGGGCAAGTGTTCTGGGTATAAACCCTGCCAGTTCTTGTCATACCCAGTGCTGCAACGGTTTTCCCGAACTTGGATGTTTCCTTCCTTCTTTCCTTGGCTGTGTAGTCCCAGGGTATGGTTTTGTCTGAAATGGTGTTACGGCTGTCATTACTACTGGAATATGCACCCTTGGTTTGGAAGGTAATATAGTGACTTCAAAGGGCTCATGCACCTTTGAGGATCCAAACTCGACCTCGATCGGTGTTGGTGTCTTTGTGGAGGCTGGTACTTCGAATTCAAGAGGTATGGACATGTTTACCTCAGCGTCTTCAGAAGGCTGAATTGGACTACAATTGGATTAAGAGTGACTGTAGGTTTTTTTGGATCGTCAGCTTCTATTATCAACCCAATCGATCTCTCGGGGTCCCAATCATCTTTTATCTCAATCATGTAAACACCTCCACTCTTCTGGTCTGGTACAGGGTTGTCACAAACATTCAGAGTAAGCTCCTTTTTCCATGATGATCTTGTTGTATATCAAAGCCTGGATCTTGTCCTTCAGGGAGCGACATTCATCAATGGTATGCCCCTTCATGCCGGAATGGTATGCACAAGTTTAATTTGGGTTCACCCACTAGGAGAGGTTTTCGGGGTTTACGGTAGGAATAAGGGTGAATAGCCAGCAGCTTTGAGCTTTTCATACAGCTAGTCGAGAGGTTCGGCAATGGCGGTGTATTGTTTGGGAGGCCTATGGTGGAAGTTTGGTCGTGGTCAAGGGAACTTTTGGCAAGGGGAAGGTGATTGTTGGTGGGATGGTTAAGTGTTGTAGGCTTAGTAGACGTGTGGGGGTTGGGAGTATTTGGGTTAAGTAGGCTGATATGCGGGTGGGCAATTGGTAAGTAGATGCTAGAGATTAGTAAGAAGGCAAAAGTGCTTGGTACTTTTGAGTGGGTTGATATGTGAGTGCAGATATAGGCTATGTTTGGTATTTGAATGGTTATTTGGTTCTCTGTGCAACCATTATGGCACTCACGTCCCTCTTTTGGATGTACCACCAGACTATAGAGCCTTGTTGGTGGCTTGCAAAGCTTCAAGGTTAGTGACCATACCACTTTTAATACCTTCTTCGATCCTTTCCCCTAGTTTGATGATGTCGGAACATTTCTGGCCTTCAATCAGCATCAACCTTTTGTAGTACTGTGGGTCTTGAGCTTGGATAAAAAAACTGTTCATTTGTTCTTCCTCTAAAGCTGGCCAGACCTTAGCAGCTTCAAATCTCCAACGAGTAGCATACTCACGAAATGTCTATGTTGGTTTCTTCTTTAAGTTCTGGATGTAGAATACATCTGGTGCATTCTTCGTGTTGAATCTGAACCTGTCCATGAAATCGAACGCCATACTTACCAATTCTGACCACTTCTTTGGGTCCTATCTAATGTACCACGACAGAGCATCTCCTTTCAGGCTCCTCATGAAAATCTTCATGCGGATCTTCTCATCTTTCCCTACTTCGACCAACTTATCGTAATATGTTCTCAAGTAAACCCTGGGATCCCATGCACCATCAAACATTTTGAACTTCCGCAGTTTATACCCCTCGGGTAGTTCGATATCTGGCTGTATGCATAAATCTTCATAGTTTAGCCCCTCAATTCCTTTACTACCTTCAACGCATTGGATCCCGGTGGTCAACTTCTTAAGCTCTTTAGCCAAATTCCTGATGAGCAAGTCTTTATCATTGGATTCAGGTATTCTTGAGATAGGTTGAGTAGGGTTCGGCATAGTTTCCACATAGATGGGGTTGTTGTTGCGGCAAGGTTCATTTATGGGGTTCAATGGTTCTGCGATGAGCAATGGAGTGTTGTTAGGAGTGTGGCAAATATTACAGTGGTGGTGAGGAGCGGGATGGTTTGGGACGTTTTGTGGAGGTTTGCCATTCCTGGTGACTTCTGGAGCAGTAAGGAAAAACTATAGACTTGCCAAATTTCGGACTTGGTTAAGCTCTTCTTGGAACTTTAGTAACTTTTGTTCTATTTGAGAGGCATTCTCCTTGGAAACCTGAATACCCTGAGTAACCTCTGCCCATTCAGCTGGATTTTCCTTTCTGATAGTGCTCAAATCTACCATTTTCCCCTTGTTCTGGTTTCTGAAGGGACTAGGAGGAGGAGTAGGTGGAGGGCCCTTGGATCTTGTGGAGTATGATTATGATGCCAGAGTGCACGAACTAACCTTTGGGTAGGGGAATAAAACAATTATAAAACACAAAGGTAGAAAGTTAGTATGGATTATAAGGAAAGATGTCGCAATATCTACACAAGTAGTGCAGGAAATATAAAATGTGTCCTAATCTTGGGGGACCTCTTTGTGCCCAAAGTAGGCCTAGCGACAAGTAAATTTGGAGAATTTAGAATGCTGAATGCCTCATTTTATTGATAGGAAAATAAGACTAATCCAAAATGACACTAAATAACATGAAATAGAAAATGATACTAGTGGCCATAGTTCTTATTACATTTTCAAAGGAAAAGAAGACTCCTATCTATTTAGTCCCAGAACGACCTTCCCAAGATTCGGCAGTGTTGGCCCCTCGAATAACTCTCCCAACTCGCGCAATCTTAGCAGCAAGTAGGCCCTGGCCAGATGTCCATATTCATTTCCTTCAGTTACTCGGCAATATTCGACCCTCTTCAGAAACTTCTTTTCTAACTCCACTATGCCCCGCTCCAAACAGATCAGTCATGTGTTGGCACTGACAGCATATCCTTCCGTTCTCCAATTAGCTTTTGATTGGCTTCTTGTATTTCACGGTGCTCATTTCTGCATTCTCGCATCCTTGTAGATAGTTGGTTGTATTTTACCTGTGCTTCAACCTTTTCATCAATGATCCTGTGACCTCGAACAAACCCTGGTTGTCCTAACACATTATGATCATCTTCCAACCATCTTGGATAGTATGGAGTATAACCAGCATCTGTCTGATTCAATAGTATCTCTTCTCATGATGATTTTGCAGTGCTACATGTGTTGGGCTTGGCACTTGTAAGGGTATCATCATACTGAAAGTCGGCCCTGAAGTGACTCATTTTGTCAACCCTTGGTATAACCTGCTTTCTTCTGGCCTGCCTCATGACTCGGAGAGGGATATAAGGTTTTGTTCATCTTAAACCAATGAGTATAAGAAACGGTGCATCCCGAGATCGGACAATGAACTCTTCAGTAGGGAACCATTTGAACATCCATTGCACTTGGTCTTCTTTCAAATTTTCGAACAACTCTACCTACCCTTTAGCATCTTTCGGTTGAGAAAACATGTTAGGCTATAGTTCATTCGCCTTCGCTAATGGAATGCAATATGATCATCTGAATCCCTGCGCGGGATCTCTTGTTGATATTCACCCTTTTGGAGATTCTCCATGAGCCAGAGTTGGAGCAGTAAGTTACATCCTGAAAGTGTTTGGCCCTCCATTGATATTTCGCTAGGGCTTGGCATATCTCCGCAACGATCATAGGTACTATGCTAAAAGGCTGCCACCAATTCCTTCCATTAAGGTCTTGGTGATCATGGCTAGTCTGGGTAGATCCTAGCCTTCTTCATAGGAAATAGTATCTTCCCCAAAAAGTAGAACATAAAGATGAAGACCCTTATGTGGATATGCCCTAATGATGTTAGGGCGAATTCATCCTAGTAAGTGCGGTAGGACTTGCTATGGCCGTACCTCTCGTATAGATAGTCGAAAGAAATGCAGGAATCTTTCAAATAGGTCAAGTCTGTGTTCTTTTTTAGTCCCATCATTTTGAGAAAACTCTTACCCCTGTGATTTTCCGGCATAAGCAAACCCGAAGTCTCCTATGGGATACCTCATATTTCCTCTGACAAAGGTGTCATTTCAAGGTCCTCGAAGCGAAACACAGATCTGTCGCCATCCCAGAACAGGGTTTCAGCCTCTATGATTTTGTTGTTATGTTGGATTTCCAGAAGAGAAGGCAACTTTCTCAAATATTTACAGGCGAGAGTCTGATCACTGGAGTGAAGGTCTTCCCACCATCTTAGCAACCTTGGTTGGATGTTGGTTACCACGCCAAATCTTGGGACTTCGTCCCTTATTTTCTGCAAAAAAAAAGTGCTAGGACCTTACCCCCGCCAGACTCGACTATTCAAATATCGATAATTGGCAGAAGCAACATTTAGCTCTCCAAATAAATGCACAGACGTGGTAGTGTCTGCTTGGGTTCCAGGGAAGCCCAGTGGACGTTGGAAAAGGCTATCTTAGAGAGTCATTATGCGGACAACATAACTAACTCGGCTAGGTTTGACCATGATACATGCACAATTAAACAGAGTAATGTTTCTATAAGGTGCTAGACCGTTAACCTTGAGCAGACAACTCAAGAGGGAAAGGCACGGAGCCGTTGAATACACCGTTGATCAACTAGTTTTATCGCAAATACGTCTTTGCTAAATTTAGGGGTGATCATATCAGAAGAGCACAACCACTCATTATATGCGTTGCTATGGTATTTTGTTTGGCACGAGTGGAATATGATGTTGAATATGAAATTACAAGAATGAAACAAATTGTCATGTTCATAAAGTAGTGATTACAATAATTGCTCATAATTGCAATAATATTGAAGGAAAGCGGTAAAAAACATTAAAGAAAAGAAAAAAAAGAGCCAAGTTAGTTTTGTAGTAGAAGAGAGATGAAAACACTTAATGAAGGCAACAAAGAAGCAATAAAGTCACAAGTATCATGAAATGGTAAAAGCCTAAAGAAAATCCCCAACATAGTCACCATGTTGTCGACGCCCCCTTTTTTTCTCGCGAAATTGGGTTTATGACATTTGGAAGGACAACTCTTTTCCTTTTGGGAATTGGGTTTGCAATCTAGAAGAGTCGCCACCTAATGATTAAGTGCATTAGGACACTAAGAAGAAATTCAACTTAAAAGAAGAAGAACCAGTGAATGGGCAATGGCTTGAAATTATCTCGAGTGGAGGGTGTTAGCTACCCCTCGAGATCAACTAGTGTAGTTCCCGGCCATGCTTCAATTGTGACTTTAAATATAACAACAAATAAGCAAATAAGACAGCTTTTACATAATGATTGCAACAAGGGAAGTATACAAGTTAAAAGCATACCAAAATTTGAAAATAGGCAATCTCATAACTTATTTAAAGGATATACAAATGTAGGAACAGGAGGTCAAATAATTGGTATAAATAGTCATACAAAGGAATAAAAAAAAGGGTGGAAGTTTGGAAAAGAAACAGTGCTGGAAATCAAATAAAAAAGAGATTTTAAGTTATTGAACTAGAAGAGGAAGTTTAAAGAACTGAGGAGGAAGGTGGTCCTAGGTTTATAAATAATATGGATCACCCCACACAACACCCGATAACCATTTATACATGTGGTGTTATCTCGTGGTCATCATATCCATGTCTACCCTTACCCACCCCGTTAAAATATTAAATCACGAAGTGGCCTCATTACTTATTGCATGCTATTACCCGCCTCAATCCTATCAGTTTCGGAGGCAATTGGGACAACTAATCCTTAAAGGAAAGGGAGATTGGCTTTTCCCAGTTATAAAGGATAAAAGTCTAGTGCGACAAATAAAAATACATAAAACAGTACAAGGGGAAACACATAGGAGTTAGGCTCAGGTAGGCCTCCTCATTAAAAGCACCAAATTGTTTAGCATGGCTTACAAGTACTAGGTAGGTATTTAATTAAACTTAAACGTGAAGGAAGGTTGGTTTATCACATATTTCTCATAAAGAAGTTCGAATTTGGCCTACCCCTAGTTGTAATTATCAAAGACTGATGCCATTAATTAATTACCTAATGGCTTTCCTAGATGAAACCTGTAGGCATGATATCAAACAACGTGGAAGTGTACTGGCTTTAAAGAAGGTTTGCTGATTCTAAAACACATAAAATTTGCGGATACTAGACGACATTATTACTGATTTTAGGCTCGATCAGATTTAGTTGATTATCCTTATAGACATACTTTCTAGGCATGATTGATTTTGAAGCATTTATAGAAGTGAGAGAGCCCTATTCGCATGTTGTCTATAATGCATTTTTTTTTTGTTATTTTAAACCTATAAATCGTTTGCCTAATGATGGACGTAAATGCATAATTGAAAAGGTCCTATAGGCAGGTTATCTATATGATGCATGAATGTAGAAAACTATATTCATGGTTTTCTATATGCAGAAGTGTTACAACTAATAGGCAGGATTTCTAATGAATAACTTATAGGCATGATTTCTAATGCAGCAATGAAATAACTTATAGGTAGGATTTCTACCTAAAATTCATGACTTATAGGCAGGATTTCTAATGCAGTAGCGAAACAACTTATAGGCAGGACTTCTACATGAAATGCATAACTTATATGTAGAATGAGATTTGCAGGAATAAATGCCTAAGAACATGCTGTCTACCCACATACATACATGAGCGACCCTTCCTCTTTTCACCATATACCCCCATAAGTTATTACAACTTATTACAGACCAAAGTTAAAAATTACATCAGAAATCAAACTACAACCAAGGAGCCTAATTCAGACTCAAGGTCTAAAATATGAGGTGAACCAACTCCAAAGATCAGGATTTCCAAAGCCTTTCTCTCATTTGGGGTGTATCAAAGTTCCCAAGAACCTCAAGGGGACTCCGTGCAGCGCTTACAACTCAAATGCATTGCAGAATCAGATTATAATGCAATGTGGAAGGGCCAACCCTCAAATGTCCACGTTTAGAGGGAACTCAGAGTCCCAAAGCAAGGCTCATAGGAGGGGGCAGAACTTAGAGTCTAAGAATAAGTGTAAGTGCATAGAGGGAGTTAAGGAAGGCCTGGACAGGCTAGTGGCCAAGCCCAGCAATTAGGGATGCTGGCACACCCCAGACCAACCTATTAGCTAAATTTGGGAGTTAGAATCCATTGAGGATCAGGTTCAGGCATGAGCAGCAATTTGGATACTGCCATGCTTGAACCCTAACTCCAACACATAGAGGGGAATAGGGGTGTAGGGATTCACCATATAAAAAAGGTACAAAGAGAATAGCATACAGGTTAATCACTAAGCATGAATAGTTACGCAAATAATATCGCAAAATTTCTAAATAAACATATTGGGATGATGGCTGAAACTAAATCAGAACATACCAGTTTTAGGGAGAACAAACAAGTAAGAGCAAAAATCTTGTAGACCAAATTGCAAGCAAGCAATACAAAAGATCTCAGAAGAGAGTAAAGAATTAAAGAACATTGTAATTGAGAGTGTGTGTAAGAATATGCGTATGAAGGTTCCCAGTTGTTTGAGTGCATAAAGGTTGTTTCCCTTTTATAGTGCAAAAGACAAGAAAGAAAAGGTAAGAAAATAGTTTGCAATCAATCATATAAAGTCTCCCTCTAGTTAAGGGATTCTGATTTCAAACGGGTAGAAGGCATTTGCGGAAAGAGTTTGATTAAAATATTTTCCAAAGTAACACAAGAAGGGTAAATACATAGGAGTTATTTAAAGCAAAATCCAATGGCACAAGGTTTGTAAAAAAAGGAAAAGAGATCAATCAAACAACTAGTAAAATCAAAATTATAGGCTTAACTCGAATGGACCAAGTCAGGAATAGGTAAAGAAGATTCAATTAGGGAAAATCACTAGCAATAAATCAAACCCTATTAGAGAATTTTATAATCAATTAATTAGTAGGTAAAACCCTTTGAAAGAGGAGTTCTCATATATAAAGAACACAAATATTTGAATCAAGAAGAGACTGTCATGCTAATTAGAAAAGACGGGCATGAAAAAAAAAAGTTCAGAGTCACAACAAAGAAATTCAAATTTAGTTCATAGACTCAGAATGAGTCCGATAGTCAAGGATTCCAAAGTAGAATCCTAACCCAAACACAAAATCAAACTTGCCAAAAGAAAACCCCAAATCCTAGGATTTCAACTTGAATCAGATGAAGATACAAAAAGGCAAGCCACTGATAAAGGCTAAGAAGTCTATTTCAGAGACATATAAGAAACAAACATACACGATAGCAGCTCTAAAGCAACAGAGTGAAAGAGTTGTTTTTAAGAGCATAAAGAACATGCTTAAGAAAAGTTTGGGACTTTAAACAAATTCAGAAAGGATGAGAGGTAATACAAACTTAAGAAAAGTAGATGAAACATGCTTGGCAGGAACTCGAACAAAATCCAGTAAAGAAAACAAAATTAAAGAACTCGGCAGGGGATACATACAATAGAATAATACTGGAAAGCATAGCAAAGAACATATAGGAAAATATAGCAGAGATTAGCATGTGAGCCTAGTCCAGAGGCACATGAGTATCATGTATAGTATAAAAAGAAGAGCTGAAGAACAACATATGTGTGGTAAAAGGAAAACACACGAGCATAATATAGGCAAACACACATAAATAAAAGAGAAGGAAGAATCAAAAGATGTTAAAACCTTTCAGAAACCCAAAATCGAGAAGGAAAATTTTGGAAAAATACTTTAAAAGTCAAGTAAAGCACAAATACATCACAGATCCAAGAAGAAATGAACGGAGAAAAAAAAACCTCGAACAGCCGAAACCCTAAAAATGAGAAAGACTTGGAAAAGTCAGATCCTAGGGTTAGATGAATGAGAATCAGACTTCTGAGGCTTGAATATGCCGGAGCAAAGGCTAGAAAGGCCATAGAACCATCGATCTAAGAAGATCTGAAAGGGAACTATTGAGGTTAGGCCTTGATTCTTAAAATTCAAACACAAATGAGTAATAAGGAGTGACTATAAGGTTATCATGGCCGGAGGAGCCATGATTTTCGGTGAGCTTGAGGTAGGAGATGGTGAGAGATGCTAAGGTTTCGAGAGGGTCCGAGAGAGTTTGAGAGGCGAGGGATTTCAGAGGCGGGGGACCAAATGAAAATTAGGGTATTAGGGCATGGTTGGGGAATTAAAAAGGTAAAGGGGGTAATCGTGACCGTTGATCAAAAGATCAACGGCCTGGATTAAAAGAAAGCTAGACGGGTTGGGATAAACGCGTTAAGGGGTTGGGTTAAATAAGGATTTGGGCTGGTCCGTTTAAAAATTAAAACTAGGTTGATTGGGGTGTTAATTTAGGCTATAATTGAAACGAAATAGGACTAGTATTTAAATAGCCAGTTTTCCTTTTTATTTTAAAAAACCATAAAATAATTTTAAAAGCAAATTAAAAGTACTAAACCAATTCATGATACATAAATAGTAACTAAAAAATATTGAACCAATTTTACAATTATAAAAATTCTATTAATCTCAAAATAGGCTAAAATTACAATTGTATGCACTTTGGCTTTAAAAATACCAGGTAAATCTGTAAAAATATAAAAAAGTTACCTTAATTATATTTTGGTATAAATATGATAATAAAATAAATTATTCATCAAAATTTATAGTTTTGGGAACAATTACTAGTTTTGTACTGCTAATGGACTATATATTGACTTGAAAATCTTATAAAAAATAAGGAAAAATACCAAAATACTTGGGTATGCTTATATATGCATGTATATGCTATTTTGTATATTAAAATACATAGAAAAAAATTGAGTATCAACAGTATTTATATTGGAACTACGGAATGTTATCCTAGGAGACCCCCTATACATTTACTTTTGAAATTAGGAGGCGATACCTCGGAAGTTCTCCATGTACATTTACTTGTCAGATTACGAGACGGTTTCTCAGGAGATCCCCACTATTTATCCTTGTGTGTTGTACTATTACTTCTCTGTGGATTTCCTTTTTGTTAAACTCTAGCCTTTATTACATTACAATATATATTCTTTGCCTTAACTATCTTATATATACCAGTAGGCTCTGCCCTGAATTCGTCACTACTCGATCGAGGTTAGGCTTCAAACTTATTGGGTACCATTTTGATGTAATCATTTTACTCTTCTGCACATGTTTTCGCGTGTAGATCCAGGTACCTCCTACCAGCCTCGCTTTTATTTGCATACTTGTTGCTGCTCCGGAGACTTCAAGGTACATTTATCTGCTTCCGCAGACCTCAGAGTCCCTCTCTATCTCTTTTGTGTTGTTCTTCCCTTACTTCTTCTAGATGCTGATGTATAGAGCAATAGAAAAATTATAAAAAGCTTGAGACTTATGGTGCTCTATGTCATGGGAGAATTCGTGTATATTTTGAGAATTGGTTATTGTACATGCCGAGCGGTATTTTTATTAGTATTTAAATATCTATTGTTGTTAGTTGTTAAAGTTTGCTTTCATTTTTGGTTAATTTCACAAATCTTGGGCTTACCTAGTCATACAGACTATGTGTCATAGCGACCTCTCACGGATGGAAGATTTGGTCGTGATAGCTATATTTGAAATTTATAGCAAATCCACCAAATTACAAATGAATTGGTTTGAATTTAAACGAGAGCGCAACAAGATTTTGTAGTTTAGTTGGTTAGAGTACTAACTTACTAAGCAGAGGTTTTGAATTCGACTCACAATAAAAGATTTTTTATGTATTATTGTATTCGTATCAATTGTATTCAACAAATAAAATTGATACATGTTGTATCCATTGTATACACCGTTGTATCTTCTGTAATACGAATGAATAAAAACCATGTATCTTCTGTAATACGAATGAATACAGTTGATACGAATACAATATATACAAGTTATGTCCTTTATATACACACTTATTGTATTCATTGTGCGAGCGTGTACAGTTGATACATGTTGTATTCGTTGTGCGAATAAATATATGTAATAATTAAACAGTAGCTACGAATGATAATTAGACAAACTATAGTTATTTAGCTCTAAAGTGTAGTGCTTTATGAAAGTTCTTCTAGTTACTAATTATTTATTGTCTTTAATTTGTCCAAACTTAAATCTATCTTCTTGCAATGTCAGTTAGAATAATTTTTCTTAATTCTTTGAGTGTCTTTGTAAAAAATTTCAAGTTTAATAAGTGACTATTAAAATTATCAATAAAGGTTGTGGTGGATTGGTAAGTATTCTTATATCATTGATCAGCAGAAGTCCCCTGGTATGGAGTCGCCTTTATTAGGGAGCGCTTTACCCCTCAATGAGGGACTTCCCGTCGCAAATCTAAATTTAGTCGTGATCCCAATACGGGTACTGGACACTAAGTGAAAAATAAAATAAAATTATTAAAATGCCTCCTTAACATTGAATAACTCTTGAAACATAATAGTTACTACAATATTATTTATTTCAACTTATATTTATAATTAAAAGTACTAAGAAAAACTATATAAGTAGAAGAATACTCTAATCATCAAACTCAATCAGATAAAAAGTATTAAATTATTTACCGTTAATAATTTTATATAAATCGCCTCGATTTAAAAAGTTTTTTAAAATTAAATTAATAAAGTTAAACATGACAATATAAGCGAGATAAAATAAATTGGTTAGACATTAACAATAACTAAAACTAATTATAAATTCTTCAAATTTAGATACATTATAAGAGGAAAAAAGATATTAAAAAAATTTAAGGCCTTACTATTTAATTCTCCATAGGCCTCATTTTATGTTGAGCCGGCCTTGCTTGTATTTTTTTTTTTTTTAATGTGTGTAAAAAAACTAAAGCGACAATTTAAATTGGACGGAGGAAGTACTTATTTTCACAAATTAATCAATATTTCTTTCTATTCATAATAAGTGAATTAATTTGTCTTAGGTACACATATTACGGAATACTAAATTCTAGACAAAATAATTAGTGTGACTAAATTACTTTTAATTAAATATTATCGCATAGTTAATATGAGGAGTACAAAACTTTTTAAGAATATTTGCATAAAATAATTTTAAAAAATTATATAAATAAATATTTATTTTCAATCAAAATAGAAAAATAAATTGATTCGGTTATTGTGTATAGGAGGGAGTACTAATTTTAGATTTTTTTACATTAAACGTTCCTTGACCGCATGCATTCATCGGTTGCACTATTGAGTATCATGGGACAAGTGCTCGCTTCCTGCATGGCTGCAAACATGTGTCGTAATATCTTTAGTCAAACTAAGGCTTAAGTTTCAGGTGAATATTAAAGACGTGTAATTATTAATTAATGTCACCTCATCCTCATTAACTCTAATTCATATCCAATCATCCATTTATTCTCCAGAAATAATTAATAAACAAGTATCATTTTTAATATGCAAACTCCTCGGTCTTTAATTATAGGAGTAATTTTGAGGGAAAAATGTTTGGACAAAGATTTGGAATTCTCCAGAAATGGTTTTCTAAATTTAAAAAAAATGCTTGAAGAGGGAGAACTTTTAAAATTTTCGTTTTGAGAAAAAATAAAGTGGAGATAACTATGGTAATAACACTAATGACGTGTCACTGACTCACTAGATTTCATTATTTCTTGCACAAAGATAAAGATTAAAAAACAGAGGTAGTGGCATATTAATTGCTCAAATTGAAAACAAAAAAATTAGCTCCAATCCCTTTTGATTAAACTGATGTCTGAAACGGAAGTATTTTTCTTTTTAAATTTAAAACAAATTGAACTTCGATGCCATTATTCAATTGATGTCTGAATACTGAAGTCTAACATTTGACTTTTGTACGTCGAAAATTAAGTCAATAAATTTAAAAGGCAAAAATGTTAAGTAAGTATAAATTCAATATTAACATTCAAAATTGAGAACAATTTTAATCTATTGACAAGAAAGCAAAATCATGTTAGTCAAATTAAAAGGTTGTTGCAAAATTATGTCTATAAATTTATACTGTAGAGCAAATTTAATATTAAACAAAAATTTAAAAACTTAATATAGTACGAAAGATATCATGGTGAATGAGAACATAACATAAACCTTTCATTTTTATAAAAAATATTTTGGTTGATATAATTCAAATATATTGTTAGCAAAACTTGTAATTGTACTAATAGCATAGTTTTTTTTATGACGCTTAATGTGTTAAGTAATTTATTGTTAACATTATCAAACACGTCTAAGAATTTATATTGTATTTAAATATTGACCCGAATTCGATATTTACTTTGAAAGAATTACTAAGAGAAGATTTAAATTGCTTGTCTCAATTTTGTTATCCACTTTAATAATTTAGTTTGAAAATTTATTAAGAGAGAATATGATATTAGAGTAGTTTAATTAATGTGTTTGAACAAGTAAGATCATATTTTTATTTTATGTAGTACAAGGGGCAAAATTATGATGAAACAAGTCACCGTGAGGCTCTTGATTGGCATTTAGGAATGACGTTTTACATTATTTGGTGGTCCTTAAAAGGGGGGATCTTTCTTCTTTCCTCGATAATGTCCTTTAAAAGGTGGAAACTTCAATGATTATAATAATAATAATAATAATAATAATAATAATAATAATAATAATAATAATAATAATAATAATAATAATAATAATAATAATATAATAAGAATAATAATAATAAGAAGAAGAGATAACAACAATAATGATAATAACTAAGTACTCATACTTGTTTAAGATTGAGTCAAACAATAGTTGTTATATAATAATTATAATAATAATAATAATAATAATAATAATAATAATCAACATATTTTTTTTAGTCATTAATTGGATGGTCTAGTGTGGACGCATGATTTTGCATGGTCGTCTTAGTCAAACCAGATATGGATCTGGTCGTTGCAATGGCTGTTTATTTGCACATATATGATATTGAACAAGAATTTAGTAACGTTTCAAAGTGGAAATTCAACAAATTAATTTCTTTACCGAAGTTCAACAATTTGAATTATGAATTTTCTTAAATATTTTAACATATCGAGAACCATATATAACGAAATTTAGTTACGATTTTACCATTCATTATACGTAGTGTAAGATTCGTTTCTTAACCAAGGATCTTCCTTTATTCTTTCTTATTATTTTTCTATTTACAGGTTGAGTACTCTCCCAAATACCTATCTCCGAGCACTAGAAATGTTTATATACACGCGCTCTCTTTCTATGTATACAAATAAATAAAAGAAAATTATACAAAACAAATAAAAGAGTTTGTAATATCATTGGGCGCGCGAGGTCCACTTCTGCCTCTTGTCTGAGTTCTAATTAACTTTTAATTACTATTAGATAAAGAGTAGTGACAAGTGAGCAAGTGTCAACAATGAAGTGAAAAATAAAGTCAACAATAAAAACAAAATTATAATAAATAAACTCGAGACTTTTACATAGAGATCAATGAGCCACAAACTGATACTGATTAGTCGCTAACTTTCTCATTAATTATACGTTTGTTTGTGTCTATTTTAAAACTGAATACTGTGTGCTGCTTAGGAAGTACTAACTCTTAATTGCATTTCTTGGCATTATGTATTGATAAACTCTGATCTTTGTCATGGCGATTTAACAGTGAAAACTACTGTATACAACTTGTAATTTTATTCTAAATCAAAGAATATTTCCACTATCAATGATAATAATAATTTTCAATTTATAGATAAATGTCAACTAATATCATTTTAACACTCGAGTGTTTTATACACATCGCTTTTTCACCATTAAGGTTTCTGCTTCGTGAGTTTTATTTGTAAAAAATTATTTATCTGAAATTAGTATAAAGTGCGCAAGTCTACAAATTTATAACTAAAAATAAGAATAGAACAAAACTTGGAATAAATTTCTTAATACTGGCATGGTAAGTGGACAAGGGAGGTAATCAACAGATGATTATTTTATCTTGATTTTTTTTTTCTTCCAGAAGTTAAGGTATCATATGTCTTAAGGCATGCGTTACAACAAAATCAAAAAGGGCGTGTTTTGATTGTAAAAAAAAAAAGAATATATAGAAAATATTTTATCTTGAAAAATCATTTTCTAGATTATTTTTTTCAATATTTAATAGAGCATAAAGGTAGTGACAAATGGTAATAATACAATCTGGACGATATGCTCTGCAGATAGTGGTTTAGATGATATTTTTGAGCAGTAATTAGTAAGTTCGTATTAACGTTTATGTGTTGATTGAACAAATAATATAAAAATAAAAATAAAAATATTCATAAACGCAAATGGCTAGCGCGTAAGTAACTAAACACCAATAGATATATTTTAGACGCATTTAAGTAACGAAATACTAGAAAATATTGCCCGCCGCTATACTAAAGAAACCCTAAAAGGAAAACAAAAACAAAAAACCAAAAAGTATACCCTTGTCTTGACTCGAGGAAGAAAATAAAAGAAAAAGCAAATAAGTCAATAGAAATTATTAGTTTGGTCAACGCTCAACATGCACACTAGCCAGTAGAGGATTCTATATAAGCAGATGCTTAAGTGCAAAAATCACACCTCAAACAAGCTTAAGCTAATCAACCTTCCAAAAAGTTAGTGTTTCACTTGTTAATTCAGCCATTTTCCCTTGAATCTCCTCTTCATTATGTTTCAACAAGAAATTAATAATCAACCTAATGAAGGATTAGTTAATCCAATGGATCCTTATAATGGGATGATTAGTGAAGTTCGTGTGATGCTTGTTGATCATGACCAGGAGACTATTTATGAGATGGTTGATTTGCTAGAGTCTCACAAATATAAAGGTAAAAATGGCACTCTTTATATATATAGAACTAACCTTTTTTCCTCTTTGATATAACTTTTGTGTGATTTCCTTTTTATAAGAGATTTAATTGATGCTTGTTATCTCATTTGTGAATTCTTTAACATCTCTTTTAGATTTTGTTTATCGTGTAAATCTTGGATTTCTTTTCCTTGTCATAACACTATTTCTATGCTTGTTTTTATTGCTTTTTGTAGCTAATAAATGAGTTTTTAGTGGTTAATTCATAAATAATTAGATTCTCTACTTTTGGTCCTTGCTATGTGCTTGTCACAAAAATGGCGATAAAATAGCTGTGTTATCAAATAGATTTGTCCAAAAATAATGAAAATCACATTGGAGAGAATGTAGGTCGATGTGTCTTTGATTAGCTTCCTCCACAAATGTGTATATGGTTTTCCAAAGTGGAGGGGGATGATAGTTTTAAGTTGATTATTTTATTTATTTAATCAATCTAAAATCCCTCCTTTTATGTTTCTAAAATAATTCCGTATGTTTCTTACACCTAATCCTTTTGAAGAAAAAGGGAAATTAAACCATAGAGTTCTTTGTCTTGGCCTAGAGTGACAACAGAGTTGGAGGAGGAAAACTCTTAAAATGATTTTTGAAGATAGATTTTTTGATTCTACAAATCTAGCTATGATTTAGAGAGAAAAATATTCTCAAACTTGATATGTTAGGATCAAACTGGGTTTGTTATTGTTGTTTTTATTTAAAGAGAAAAATATTCCCTTTGGGAGGGGAAGGGGGGAGGGAGCACCGAATTAGGGCAGAGCGGCGAAAGGAAGGAAAAAGAGAAGGACCATATAAGAATCGACATATCTATCGTTGTTATTAATCTTAAGTAAAAGATTTTTCTTTTTATTGAATGAAAACCAAAAATTAGATGAAATGTCTTTCACAAATAAAAAAATATTCTTTTAATTAATAATTTCCTTCCTTTCATTTGGAATCATATTCATGATGCCATTTTTTTCCTTTCCATGTATGCAAGGTTTTTACCTTTGCTTAAGACTTATATCATGAATTTTTTCCTATGTAATTTCCAAAACAAAAAAGTTGCATCTGTAGAGAACTTTTTTTTTTGTAATTTTTTTCACAAACATATGTTATTTCACCATTTTGATTGAGCGCGTTGAATTAAAAATTATTCAAATAATTTTTTTCTCAATTTGAAAGAAACAAAATTGAATCTATTTTAATAACTACTTGCCAAATATTATTTTGCATTTTTGGATTAACCCTGATGCTCATTAAATTACTTCCTCTACTTTAATTATCACAATAAATAATTTTCAAATATTTGAAAAAATGAAGTGTTACAATTATCTTACCCAAAAAACTAGCATAAAATGTGGATTCTCTTTAGATTTAGAGAAAGAAAATATAGTCTTTACTTGTCTACAAAATGGTATTAATCGTTTTGACTAGAATTGGTATGCTACATTTTGTTGTAGTGGTTGTAACATTTTAGTTTATGGAAATAAAAAGGATGCGTTTATGAGGTAAATTGATACAGAAAAGAAAGAAAAAGATGTTTAAGATATCATGTTTTAATTTGCATGGCATACCAACCACGGTTATGGTGGAGTGATAGGTACTTTTTAATCAGAGGTGTTGAGTTTAAACCTTGGGTATGAAGTGGTCTTTGTTAGGGAACGCTTAATCTCTCAATGTAAGACTTCCCGGTGCGAATCCGAATTAGTCGGACCCCAATATAAATACTAAAAAATAAAAAAAAATCAAAAAATTGCATGGCACGATAAAAAGCATAGCAAAATGTGACAGAAAAAATATGGGTTTATGATCCTTTTCCTGCCTTTAGAAACTTCCGAAACTCAAAGTCAATAGCTAAATAATGGGTTAGGGTTTCATTTTAGATACTTATGATTGAAAACAAACCACACATATAATCCATCAAATACTAGTATTATATTAGGTAATACTTCTTTCTGGAAGGTTGAGATTTAGGTAACATTTATTTCTGGCAAATTACGTATTTTGTTGATTTGTAATTCATCGAAATTCATTAAAGATTCAACACATCATATTTTGTCGTCTTATCATCTATCATCGTTTGTACTTTTATCGTCGTAATTAAATTTCTTAAATTCTATTAAACGATGTTATAATATATTACACATGTAATAACACGCGGATTTTATAATACTTTCAATTAATATTTTAATATTCAATTGGACTAGAGAACATAGAATTGTAAATAAAGCCGTCCCTCTTTGCAACATCTTCTAAACTTATTAGAAATTTCATGAAATAAAATTAGTATATCAATCTTTTGCGCCTATTATGTCTTGATTTTGCTAGTATCTTTATTCAGAGTTTGTTCAGTTTCGTTCAGTCATTTGAATAAATAGGAACAAATTCTTAGCTTTAAGAATCCCTCACTATATTTCTACCCCAAAAAAAAAATCCTTCACTATCCTAGATACTACTTTTATCCTAAATAGTACGTTTTTTTTTTTTTGAAGTAGTACCTGTCTAATTGATTGCACGCACTGGCTGCTCACCCGGTCGTCTAAACTAATATCATCCATGTTATATGTGTATAACTATATATAATTAATGTATAATTTATGTATATACCGACTAAAAAAAAGTAAAAAGTGTGAATCCGATTGGCTATTTATGTAAAGATGAATATTGTGTATTCTTTCTTTCCTAGTTCTTCACTGACTTTCAAATGCATTGATACAGTTACGACGGTTGGTGCCGCCGAAATGGCTATGAATATATTGTCCAAGGGAAAAGAAAGATATGATGTTATGATAATCAATGCATATTCACCTGATTTGCTTTCCACTCGACTTTTGGGTCAAGCTGTGGCTTTGGACATCATTTCGATCTGTGAGTATTTCAATATGTAACTCTATTTTTATAGCGAATAAATTTCAGTGAGTTTAACCTAACAAAATTATAATGCAGTTGTCTGTGATGATAACAATCCTCTCTTAGCAAAGAAGGCTTTGGACGTTGGAGCTTACCTCTATTTGAAAAAACCACTTCAAGAGGAAATGGTGAAATACTTGTGGCAGTTTGTACTGAAGGAGAAACTGCAAAAGGAGAAAGTGAAGAAAGTTTTAGAAAATGGAGAGAATATGATCAACATTGGCGACGATGATGAAACTGGTGAGAATGTTGGTGATGAACAGGGAGAGAAGAGTATGACTAATGATGAGGAACAAAATAACAATCATGAGGTTGAAAACAGTGAATCCAATGGAAAATACAAGCTGAGGAAAAAGAGAGGTAGAAAAAGCACAAATGAGGCTAATCAAGGAGACAGCCATAGCAGTGGTAAGTCTGTTAAGCGAAAGGTTTGCACAGAGTGGACTTTGGAACTTCATGCTAAATTCTTGGAAGCTGTGGCTCAACTTGGTGAAGGAAGTAAGATTACCTCACAATTAAATTTCTCTTTATAACAGCATCCATGTATAGCCAAATTTTACTTGAAAGCTATTTTTATGTTATGTTATAATATATGTCCTCTATAACAACAATTCACTATAGTAACCAAAATATATCAAAACAAATAAAGTTATTATAGAGAGGCTTGATTATACCTTATATAATAATGGCATGAGATGAGCTTAAATAGAACGACATGCTCAGTCAGAATTAATATTATTATAACCGACTTGATTTTAGGAATATCTCAATTATATTAAGTTATATTCTTATGGAACCTACAGGATGTTATCCGAAAGAGATTCTTGAGCTGATGGATGTGCCTGGTCTTACCAGGATGCAAGTTGCAAGCCATCTTCAGGTGCATTGATATATATAATTTTCTATGTGGAAATTTACGTACGGTTCATTTGATTTACATTGAATTTATTAAAAATGATAAATAGAACAATTTTGTTATAGATTCAGCAATTATTTACCGCTCGAACCTGTGACCTGTTACTAATTAATGTTACTAATTCCTTTTTTACCTTCAACACCTATCAGAAATGTCGCAACGACAACTGGAGAGCTCCAGAAGAGCGAAAATCTTCTCGTAACTCATCAGGTCAGGGCTCGTCCAGTGGTTCCCAACAACGAAGTGGCCACAGAAAGTTTGGTTCAATGCCTCGTATCCAACCAAATATCGTCACAAATCTGCAACAGCAGCAACGTGACCAAGAAATTAACCAAAGAAGTCCTCCTGAGTTTCAGTTTCCACCCCTGAATAACAGTCATATTATTGCTGGAGGAGAGAGTTCAACTCAACAAGAACAGGCTTATCGCCCACAGCTTCCTTATGTTGAACCCCAGTACCTTAGCATTGGCAGCCCATTTAACAACCCAAGGTTTACCCAAAATAATGCTGGTGGTTTTGCGCAACAACAACAACAAAATGGACCTTTTGTTGGAATGATGGGCCAAGGAGAAGGCCCAATAATTGGGGGTACTAATTACAGGCCTGGGTTTCCGATTAATAATGGGCCAGATCATAATGCTCAAAATGGCTACAACATGAATGTCAATGCGGCCCATTTCGGATACTCAGGTGGCCCAATGATTTCAGATATGAATGAAAATGTGACAATGAATGGGTTGGGCTTTGCAGCAGCACCATATGCTAATTTCCAGCAACAATTTGGTCAGCCCAACATGACTGAGCCCAGCAATTTTGTGGCCTCATCAAATGTGAGTGATTCCGAAGGAACTGATTCAAATGATGGACAAAACTGTGATCAGTATTTCGATTTCAATGATGTGGATTATCTGTTCCAGAATCTTGGACCTCCTACCTCCAACCTACCTAATGAACAAGGCACTGAGTTTGGTCCAGTTTACTCTGATGATCAGGTTAGTGCTTTCTACCTCGGTAAAGTTGTTTATGTACAGTTTATAGGTCACAATTCGAGCGATAAAAATAATTATTAATGTTTGTATTAAAATAAGCTGTCTACATCACACCTTGAAATGCGTTCCTTTTCGTACCCTGCGTGAACGATGCCTTGTGAGGCTGCCCTTTTTACGACAAAAAGTCATTTTCGAAAAAGGAATTCCCAAAGAAAGTATATTTTGAAAAATCAATAACAATGTTAGCAAATATGCTAGCTGACTATATTTTTTTAGTAGTAAAGATGTATAATAATATCTAAATGGTGGTTAAGACTGATATAAAATTGAAGTTGAGTTAATGGTAAAGAAAAATGACTTCCGCCAGTGAAGAAAGTCATTTGAGAAAGTGATACTAATGTATATTTTATATATATATATATATATATATATATATATATATATATATATATATATATATATATATATATATATATATATATATATATATATATATATATATATATATATATATATATATATATATGTTATATACAAAAATTTATAAATATTATATTATAGTTTTTCGCTACCAAACGTAAATATTTTCTAGCGTGGGCTAAAGACGATAATACCTCAAGTCATTTTTCTCCTATTTTTTCCCTTTTTTGGGTAGAACACGGAACGCTCTCCCTGTAAATATTTCCTCACAATCAATATCAAACACTGAATAATAAGTTATCTATCAAAAATAATTTTCCATGCTACCAAACAGACTAATATCTTGTTGATCCAACCTTATATATGCAGGTGAAACCAAGTGTCCCGTTTCCTGGAATAGCAAACTTTCCTGACGATTTGGCATGATCCGATGTTGTCATTGACAATTCTGTTTTCTGAAGTGGAAATTGCATTTTTCATTTGCTGGATTTTGGAGATTATGTTGTTTCGTATTACTTGGTTTGCAGGAACTATTGTATTGGTGTTTTGTTTTTTCGTTTTTGTTTGGAACTAATGCCCAGTATTAGATTACAGGCTTTTTTTTATTTTCTTGATTTGGGATTATTGTTTTCTTTAGTATCTCATTGATCACTAAAACCTTTTGGTTGACGGATTTATATTATGGCATTGATTATCTGTGGGATTAATTGCATCTTAGTTATGCAATAATGTTTGGTTTTTTCTTTAATCAATGGGATGCTTTTTTATTATTGCAATCGGCTTTAGTTCCCGCACCCAACCAATTTTGTTCATACTCTTTTTCTTTAAAAAAAATTAAATTTGGATACAAAAATGTTTAATCATACTCCTTTTTTGATTGATGCTATTTCCTTCCTCAAACTTGAGTGTTGCTCTTTTTTAAGAAGACAATCTCAATTAGTGAATTACTACAATATCTTTACCTAAGTGTTTCTCAAAGTCATTTCAATCCTTTTCAAAAAATTTCAAAGGGTATATTTGATGATAGGAGCTTCAAATTCATGTTAATTTGAAGATTTGATTTTGCTTTGATATAAGTTTATTATGTAAACATTTTCTAATCATGTGCTGAACAATTTATGAAAGACCTATGTATTATACTTATAGTAAACAAATATATGTTCGGGTTCTTTCATTCCAAGTGATATACTAGACAATAGTGAGAAAAAGAAAACATAATTTTTAAATTGGTCCTCTCTCTATCCTTAACACAAGGGATACTACCACCAAAACACATACAAATCAAACAAAAGGGAGAGAATTAATCAATTTTATCAACACATTTGAATTAACTGTAGGTTAAATTTTATTAGTCATATATCAAGATTTTATATCGGTAACAAGATGATAAGAGATTCTTTCCACAGTATACAGGCTATTGCTTGAGTAGAGTGGCAGAAATTTTAAAGACGAAAGTGTGACAACAAAATAAAACAATTGTATATAAAAGACATTCTTAGCCATTATCAAAAAGTGTAGCTTCAACTTGGAGATGAGTAGCTAGAATACGAAATTAGAACTGGAAGGGAAGCTATTTGTTGGAAAATGCGCCATAATACTTCTGTTAGATAAAAGTAGAGTTTCTTTTCGTTGCAGGGATTTGCACCTTATACTTTAATCAATGTCCAAATTGTTTAATTCATATGGATTTCTGTAACAGTTCTTACTAAAAGATTGAGAGTCCTTTTCTTGAATCTTAATTCACAAATATTACTACTTACCTTGGTTTTCTTCCTTTTTGCTGAAACAAATCAGAAGCCTCTTGATAGTTACTATCTTGAAATATATACTGTCTTCTGCAAAACAGAAAGAATTTTTTTTAATGTGTAGTTAATTTTTGTATGGCCTAATTATTTATCTTAGACTAAGTATTAGTACTGCTTTTATGTGACAATAAGTTTTATATTTGTTATCCATTGTTGATTATGCATGAACTTGGGGATATTATATTGTTGCTTTAATTAGGTGGTGTAACATTTGACAAGTCATCGATATGCATGAATTTGCCATTAGTTATAAGACTCTTTCACTTAGCTTCTATACCTAAAAATATTCTTTTCTCTTTTTGGGTGTATAACATTAAAGTTAAATCTTTAAGTACCCATTAAGTATTAAATGGGGTATTGCTTCGTATAGATGGCAGTGAACAGTACAAGTTAATTATTAGGGAAGATTTATGCATAATCTAACGATTCGACCAATCATTTTCATTTTGCTCGATTGTTTCAGAGAATGAGTAGCTCTGCAGAAAGTATATGATTTATGTAAATTGTCGGTTTTAATTTCAGATTATTCGAAATTGATTTGGAAGAATGACTCGAATCTAGAAGCTTTAAATTTGAAAGGTTTGACCAAGTTTTGATTTTTTTTTTTTGAATTTGACCTCGGATTGAATTTATGATGATTCTGTTAGCTCCGTTGGGTGATTTCGGACTAGAGAGCGCGTTTGGATTGTAATTTGGGGGTCCGTAATAGAATTTGGCTTGAAATAGCGAAAGTTGGAATTTTGAAAAGTTTGATCGGGAGTGAACTTTTTAATATCGGGGTCGGATTTCGACTTCAGAAATTGGAGCAGTTCCATAATATCAAATGTGACTTGCGTACAAAATTTAAGGTCAATCAGACATGATTTGATAGGTTTCATCACCAGTTGTGTCAGTTTGGAGTTTCAAGTTCATTGATTTCTTATTGAGGTATGATTCGTCGTTTCGATGTTGTTATGTGTGTTTTAAAGCCTCAAGTATGTCTGTGTTATGGTATGAGACTTATTGGTATGTTCGAACAGGGTTTCCAGGGGCTCGGATGAGTTTAGGATAGGTTCGGGTTGTGTTGTGCTCGTTTTTTTATGTTTCGTCGTTTTCCAAGCATAAATAGTACTACATTAAGCAAATAAGTTTGTATTTTTGTTTTTATCGAAGCATTAAATCATTATCGTAATTAATGAGCCATAGCAAAAAGAACCGTCGAATTTGGACATTGTATGAGGATTTTATGGTCATTTTACTAAGAATTAGTTTGCCTATTTTTTCAGATTAATTACGAAATTGCCACTGATTTCGAATTTAAAAATCTAAACTATTTTCAATTGTTCAAACTAATACATGTCCTTCAATATAAGGTTAAATAGAGTGATTCAAGAGCCTAACTTGACTAAAATTTCACAAGGAATTCATTGAAAGCATCAAAAGCAAATTTCGGGATCATTTGATATGAGAATCGAGACCAAATTTCTGGCAGAAAAATATATAAAATAAAGGTTTGTTCATTTGGTCATATTTTGAGTTGGGAAGCTCGGATTTGGGCAATTTTGGAAGCGATTTTCACCATATGTATTGGGGTAAGTATTCTTTACTTGGTTTTAGTTATATTTCATAAATTCATCTTCATGTTTGGCATTTGATTGATGATTTTGAAAGTGAATTTTGGGGGGTTTGTCTAAAATTTTATAAAGTGAATTTTTAAGTTTTGAAATTGATTTGGAGTCGGAATTGGATGAAACTAGTATGGTTTGACTCATAGTTGAATGGGTTGTCAGATTTTGTGAGTTTTGTGGGTTCTGATATGCGGGCTGGGTTGGGCTTTTTGGTCGATTTTGGGCTTTTGATTACAAATTGACCTTATTCAATTTGGATTGGTTGATTTAGCATTGTTTAATTTATTTGATTTGTTTTTGGTTCGTTTCGAGCCGTTCAAAGGTCGAACACATGAGATAGCATTTTTGGTGTATCGATTGGTTTGCTCGGTATTGAAATTGACTTGTTTGAGGTAAGTAATGATTGTAAATCTAGTCCTTAGGGTATGAAACCCCGAATTTAACATTGCTTTACTATTTTGAGGTGATACACATGCTACGCGACGGGCGTGTACGCGTGCACCATTGGGGATTGTGACTTGGTCCGTCCTATAAAAATTATAAAGTTGGGTATTTGACTTAAACTATATGATACGTGTGTGTTTTAGAAAGAATTTCCTATAAATTGGGGTGAATGTCATATTTGGGCCTTATGCCAAAGCTGTTTGGACCCTTAGGGGTTTTTTTCTGATTATCTTCACACTGTTTTTTATTTAAGATCTATACTCAGTCATGTTATGTTTACTGATTTCATAACTCGGTCTTTATTACTATGTTTTGATGCATAAAATAATATTTTTTGGGCTTAGCACCATGTTTTACTAATAGCCCGAGTGTCTTCAGAGGTTTTGGACTGAGTAAGACCGAGGACCTATGTTGTGAAGATATTATGGGATTGGGCTGCATGTTGCAGCATGTTGTTATTGATTCATGATTTTGTGAGGTCAGGGGCATGATTGATTTATGCCACGAGGTGACTTGTTATGAGGTAACGGGCATGATTGATTTATGCCACGAGGTGGCTTGTTATAGCGCTTAGGCTGTAGGAGCCCCCCGGAGTCTGTACACCCCCAATGAGTGTGATACCCTGAGTGAGTGGTATGATATTTTACCCGAGGGGCTGTTCTTGATTCAAATTGTGCCCAAGGGCCTATTTACGAGCGATTGTAAGGTAATACCCGAGGGGCTGTATATGAGTGACTGTGAGGTTTGCCCGAGGGGTTGTTTATAATTCATGTTTTCCCAAGGGAGGTTGCTCATGAGTGATGTTCGCCGAGGGGCTATTCTTAATTTATGTTGCCCGAGGGGCTGTATACGAGTGAATTTTGCCTAAGGGGCTGTTTATGTTTTTATTATTTCTACTCACTTTCTCATCGCTTCGTTGAAAACGGTTGAAAGATGTTTTAAATGATTTTACTGAAACTGGATTTAAATGAGCTGAGTTGATTCAAAATCCTGATTTTAAAAGCCTGTTGTACTTTACTGTGATTTCATGATATGAACTGTATATGTTTTATTGCTCGTCACTACTGCTGAGTCCCTATTTACTTTTATTACTTACTAGTTGGCATACTCACATTACTCCATGCACCTTGTGTGCAAATCCAGGTGTTTTTGAACCCGGTAACGGGTATTGATTACTCAGTGGAGGTCCATCAGAGAGAGTAAGGTAGTTGCTTGGCAATCACATCCCTGCTTTTCTCCCTCCTTATCATCCCTTAGTTCTATTCAGTTATTTCTACGCTATGTTTGTCTTGATGTTGCCAGACGGTTGTAGTAGATGTTTATGACTAATGACATTTTGATGTCGGGCTTTCTTTCTGTATTGTTGTGATGATTTAAACTCCTTATACAGGTTTATTGTTAAATAGCTTTGGTTTTGTCTTAAAAATAAAAATATTAATTGGTTTTAATAGTAGGTCAATTTATCTAGTACTATGTTAGGCACCATTACAATATGGTTAATTTTGAATCGTGACACGTAGAAAATAACCAGGTATCACTTTTGAATTGCTATTATCAACATCACTCTGAACTCCAGCCTCTGCTAATACCAGTCTTTAATCGATTTTGTATTGCGTTTTCAAATCTAGTGGTGGATTCAGATACTACACGTTCTAAGTTTCGAAAATGAGTTTTAAAATATACTCTCTCCCTTCAATTTAATTATGTAACGGTATTTGAATTCCAAGAGTCAAAAAAGTTTTTCTTAGTGCAATCTTTTAAATTATTAAAATTTTTCCTTATTATACTTTTACGTAGTTTTTGAATATGTAACATTTTATTTATAGAAAACTTAAAATTTTTTATCCGAATTCACAATCAAAACTAAAATATCGTATTTTTGAATTCAAACTACGACACATAAATTAGGACATATATCTAGTTATACTTATTTTTATCACATATATCTAGGTTTCGACTCTAGAATAAATATTCGTTTGTCAAAAATCATTTTAAAAAGACAATCATAATTTTGCCCCTAAAAAACACTATGAGTTAGCCGCCGAAGTCAATGGCGGAGTCATCTTATGCTATGGGGTGTCAACTAATAGCCTTTCATCAAAAAATTACTGTCTAGCTAGATTAATATTTTATTTTATATGTATATACAGCCTTTCAAAGAGGGGTTGCTCTGATGAGCAATGTGGGAAGTTCTTGGAGGGAAGAATGTCAGGTTTCTATTTGGAAACAACCTTTCTACCCAGGGTAGGGGTGTTGTTGTTGTTTATATGTATATACATTATTTTTTGCTTTTTATATTTTGATATTCCGTAATAAATTTCTAACTGCACCATAAGACAAATTGCCACTAAAATCATCTTCTTTTTTTCCTGAAAACCTATTAATGGTGTCATTTGGATCTCCATGCCAATGCAGAATGAATAGACTCCATTGGGTTTCCACGCGGACAGTACAAAATACGCAAATCTTAAGGAAGCACAAAGCTAGAGTTTTTATTGAAAATTGGATTGCTTTTAATATCCGCCACTTCCCTCACTACTTCTCATGTATTCATTCTGAGAACCAGAAAAGAAAAAGAAAAAAAAAATCCAAAATAACATGTCATGTGCCAAATAGCCTGAATCTTGTCCTGCCACACGTGGATTCACCCAAGTCTCAGCTCCCCCTTTGTCTCTTCGATAAAATCCCCCATGTGATCCTCCCATTCTCAAACTCTAAATCCTCGCTGGCAAAAGAGAAAAGAATTAAATAAAATAAGTTTTTCGTCCCAAATAAGAATAATGAGTTTTTAAGTACAAAGATCACACTTTTAACTTTTAGTGGATTCAAATATTGAACTTTTGAATTTTTGAAATGAAATTACCTATTTAACGAACTACCTTACAACAACTAACAATCCAATATAATCCCACTTAGTGAGATCGGGAGAGGGTACTGTGTATGCAGACCTTACCCCTTCCCTTGGGTA
This sequence comes from Nicotiana benthamiana, assembly GCA_034376525.1. NCBI lineage: Eukaryota > Viridiplantae > Streptophyta > Magnoliopsida > Solanales > Solanaceae > Nicotiana > Nicotiana benthamiana. Next base: position 10,384,920 of record CM067325.1, read on the forward strand.
GAGAGGCTGTTTCCAAATGGATGTGACATCATTCCCTCCAAGAACTTACCACCTTGCTCTTGGGGAGACTCGAACTCACAACCTCTCGGTTGGAAGTGGCCGTTGCTTAACATCATAGCAATCCCTCTTATCAACTACCTTAGATGTAATATTATAATTACAACGTGTTGCAGTAAAAAGTACTTTGGAAAGATTGTTGTAAAAAAAGTATTCGATTGCTTAGAACAAGAGTGTCAAATATTGTATTACAGTACTGCTTATTAGTTAGGGACCCAAAATTTTAACTTTATAGTTAATGAATTTTATAACGATGACTTTAAGTACTAATAATTGAGTTCTAAATATGATATTTGTACATATTTGAGAAATTTCTTAGCATAAATATATTATTTGAGCAAAAAATACTAAGTTCGGCCGAACCTGCATTTAAAGTTGTAGCTCCGCCTCTGCTACTTCCCATGCACAACCAAATAAAGGTCCAAAGATAAATGGATCCCCTCCATCTACTTCTTGATCAGTTAGCTGTTGCCAGTAAGTTTTTGAACTCTGTTTCCCCCTTCTGATCATATGCTAGCTGTAATCTTTGATGAAATATAATACTATTACTGGCCTACAAATATTTTAAAAACTACTAGTCCTATACATCTCATTAGGCCATTTTCATCTGCAATCAATGGATCCTCCACCTCTTCCATCCCAAATCAATGCCATTCCTACAACTAATGCCATCACTCAACTTACTATTGCCCAACAAAACTATCCAGATTCCGCCAGCTCCTCCCCGCGCTCACGCCAAAATGATACGTGGGATCAGGAGTCTTTGGCACAGGTTCCTGGTGCCAAACTCCGCCTCATATGCAGCTACGGGGGTCATATTATTCCCCGTCCCCACGATAAGTCCCTCTGCTATGTTGGTGGTGACACCCGCATTGTGGTAGTTGACCGTCAATCCTCCCTCTCCGATCTTCATATTCGCCTTTCCCACACTCTCCTCAATGGCCGTGGATTTTCCCTGAAGTATCAGCTCCCGAATGAAGAACTTGATTCCCTTGTATCTGTCACAACTAATGAGGACTTAGATAACATGATTGAAGAGTACGATCGTGCAATGTCTGCTTCACCGTTGAAACCATCTCGTCTTCGTTTGTTCCTTTTTCTTGCCAAACCTGAGACAGCAGCTTCTATGGGTTGTCTCCTTGCTGATTCTAAATCCGAAACGTGGTTTGTTGATGCTCTTAATAATGCTAGCTTGCTTTCTAGAGGGCTTTCAGATTCAGCTGCGGTGGATAATTTCCTGGAACTTGAAACCATTCCCAAAAGTGATTCTGGAATAAACCTAGAGGCTCAGAATGAGTCATTGGCTGCTAATAATAGGCAAATGACAAAGAATGCAATCCAAGAAGTGCAATCTTCTATGCCTGATTCGCCAATGGTTGAAACAACCTCATCATTTGAGTCCAGTGTTTCATCCCCATCTATGCCAAATTTGCCTCCAATTAGAGTTAGAGCTGAAGATGCAGGTTACGCGAATGCAAGATTCAACGATCAAATGATTGGAATAGATGAACAGTTCTCACAGATGAATGTAGCTTCAAATGCACAAAAGGTGGATGATGGTTATCTTCATTTGGCTGCAGCAGCGGCAACACCACCTCTTCCTACTGTAATCGGCAGTGCAGCCGTTATGTCATCAGCTACTTTGGTGAACACTGCACCAGCTACAGGGGAACATCAGGGTCGGGTTATCTCTGATGATGAAAGATCAGATCATGGCGCGGCTACTGGGAGTCGTAAACCCCCATTACCGTTGCAGCCGATTCAGAGAAAAGTTGGAGATGGTTATAGCTTTCCATCACCTGATTCAAAACATGCTGCAGGGGGTTACAACTTGCAATCACCTGATTCTGTAGCAAGGTATGACTGTCGCATCTCTGTACATTTGGTCGACAACTAACGTCATATCAGAATGTTCAAAAGATGAAGTAGCAATAGCAGACTATCTAAGAACAGATCACTACGGTAACCTTTTTTATCTTTTCAAAAGTGAAACATCAGTAATTCCTTAATGCATCAGACAACTATTCAATCTTTTAACTCAAAATTTATTGTAGGATATATGTTCTTATTTAGAATCATGGCAGGTAAATGAATAGTTAGCTTTAGATATAGTACATAAGCTTGAAGTTTGTCGACAAAGTCACTTAGGAAGTTAGATCTAAATAACAAAAAGAACTACTAGTAATAAACTTTGTGATAACAAGACTTGAAATATTTTTGTTGCTCTTTACTTTTGGCATGTTATAGTGTAATTGGGATTGAAAAACATGGAAAAGCTTTTACTTTCATCAACTAGTAAGACAGTTTTGGATCTTTTTCAGTGATAGCAGCATTGCATCAGCTACGTCCTTCTCAAAACACGCGATTTACCAAGACACACCTTCAGCAGCAAGTCGTGAAACCAGAATGCCTTATACAGTAACTGACCCCAAAAACAATATTATGGACCAGAACTCTCAAGTTCAGATGCAGCAAGTTCAGGATTTTGTAGTTATACAAGTTCCACAGCAAAGTCAGCAGCAGCAACAGCAGCAGCCGCAGTTCATTCCTACCAGCGGACATTACATCCAACATACTGCAACAGGTCCAGTGCCAATCCCGTCTTACTATCAAATGTATGCACCCCAAGCTCAGCAACCAATTCATCAACAAATGGATCAGCAATATTCCATGTATTACATGCCAGTACCTCAGACTCAGCCGTATAATTTGACAGTGCAATCTAATATTGCTGATGCAAATGCTGCAGCTTCAAGCCAGCAACTAACACCACCAAATCAAACAATGGTTTCATCCTCAGCAGCCTTAAATGAAGCTCTCCCGCCTATTTATCCAACAAGAACGATCCAGTCCTCTAACCCTGAAATGGCTGCGAATGTATACAGAACAGCTACCCCAGCGACTCAAACAGTAGTTCAAATTCCTCAAAGTCAGTATCATCAACAGTATTACGGTCTTTCCCAGGTTCCTCCTGGACCTCCTCCATCACAGCAAATGACTGCTGTTCCTAATGGCTCTGCTAATTTCGGCTATGAGTATTCTCATCCTGTGCATGAACAGGTATACTATACTCAAAACACAGCTCCACCACATCCTTCTCAGTACCAAACCATGACTCCTACTAATGCAGTTTTACTATCACAGGCTTCAGCACAGCTAGCTGCAGAGAATACCACAGCTCAGAACAGAACTTCATAGCCTCTATAAATAGAACATGGCCGTTCAAAGAACTGATATCATCTGTATTTTTCTTTTAAAGTAAGGAGTATATTATGGCAGAGAATAAGGCCGGTAGTGTTTTATTCTTCATCTTACACCATGCTGCTGTTTTGATAGGGTTAAGAAGATATATACTTGCTTGTGGTGTCATAAGGTGAAACTAAGAACAGTGTTGGAATTGCTTCCTATGTATTTATTGCTCCCTTTTTGCTCATATATTATCTTAATAACTGGTACTGAATAATAAACAACCTACTAGACTTACTCTTTTGTCAACAACGTCCCTTCCATTTATGCTTCTCTGGCCTTAGCCTATGTCCAAAAAGAGAAGAACTGGTTTCCTCAGATAACTCATGCGATGTCAGACACAACCCACAACAACCGATGTCAATAGGCACGTACTGAGCTTCGCCCCATGCGCATGGCACCTTGCGACGCTACTTCGAACCCGATAACGATAAAGTCATCCCGGTCAAACCTCTCAACCTTCTAAACCTTCAACTTTTCAATTTTTGCCAAAATGCATCAAATCAAATACGTTAAATTTTAGGCAATTCGGGCCGGGCGCCGGTACCAATGCAGATGGCGTGGGGCTGTAGCACATAAAAATTTAGAAATCAGACGAAATTCCTGTTTTATGGTTCTAAAACACCAAAAAAAGAGGTACAGTCATAGCGAGACGATAATTTATGTTCCTTAGGTCGTTTTTTGGCATGTTGTTCAGCTCAATAATTTGAAGCCTATTGCCGTTGTCTAATAGCACCTTATTTATTCAGCATTGTGGATTTGTTGGCTATGAACCGCGCTGTAGTCCAGTAGGGAGGGCACAAAGAACTGTAGTTCAATCAAGTTAAAAGTTCAACTCTTCTGGATATATAATACAAGCCAAACAACAATTGCTCTAGGCACTTCGATTCAAAAATAATGTGCAGTGCAATTAACAAGAGTCCGAAACCCAATTATGGTTCTTTTTAAACTCAAAATACATAAATAGATGAAAACAAATGATAACATTTTTATATATAGTGTCAAGATACCTGGCGTTGTTCATTAATATTAACTGCGCCGTTAATGTATAGCGCCAAATATTTTGGTACTATACTGAAAAGGCTGACATGCTCATGTATAGCGTCAAAATACCTGGCGCTATATCTCTTTATAAAAATCGAACCGTCTTTCATATATATATATATATATACACACACACACACCTATAGGTTTCGGGCTCGTTATTTTGAGGCCCAGTGGCAACAAACTATCATTAATAATTATGTGTTTGTTTTAAAATTTAAATTCATATTTTTAATAACTTAATTGTGCAAAAATATATACACACACCTATGGGTTTCGGGCTCGATATTTTGAGGCCCAATGACACCAAACTATCACTAATGATTATGTGTTTTTTTGTAATTTAAAATTTAATGCTTTTAATAGCTTAATTGTACAAATTGCTAATTATATGTGTTGATACAATTATTAACTTAATTGTACAAAGTTTGCATTTTCAACTACCAGTATAAGATACTTAAACAAAAGGAATTCTAAGTTAAAATACTACACATTACTATGCTACAATGCTCTAAATTTTACTATGCTAAAAGGGTCTACATTTTACTACACTAAAAAGGTCTAGATTTTACTACGCTAAAAAATAATCTAAACTAAACATAAACAACAAATAAATTAAATTGCAAATAAAACACAAAACGACATGAAAATACATATATATAAATAAGGCTGTATCCGGTTCCGGTTCTGGGTCTATTTGGATCTGCGGTTCCGGTTCTGGCGGTTCCGGTTCTACGGTTCTGGCGGTTCTGGCGGTTCCGGTTCTGGCGGTTCCGGAGCCGAAACCGCTACCATACCGTTCCGGAACCGTCCGGTTCCGGTTCTGGCGGTTCCGGAACCGCGGTTCTGGCGGTTCCAGGCGGTTCCGAGTTATTTATTTATTTTTTTAAATCAATATCTTGTATAGTAGTGATTAGTTTTTAAATCAAACTAAATCATTTTATATGGTGTACTATGTTATTAATTATAGTATATATTGTTGAAATACGTTCTCAAACTAAATCATTTTTATACGGTGTACTATTTTATAGTGTGATCTTGATTCAACAACAGATTCAACTATTGGCTTCTCTCGTAAATCATTTTCATCAAAACATGCATCTTTGAATTAAAACAAAATGATTTGCATTTTAGCCAAAATGATTTTTAAACATGTCTTTTAAATCTGGACATATATAATCGATTATATATGCTACACAATCGATTATATTAAGACCGCCAAAACTGGAATTTTCAAAAACAACAGAACAATCTATTATATACTTGTTTAACAATCGATTATATTGAGACAGTGCTTAAACTGAAATTTTCAAACTGCAAAGTAATCGATTATATGTTTTCCATAATCGATTACATTGAGACAGTGTTTAAATGAAATTTTCAAAGAAGCAAAACAATCGATTATCCTTTTCAACTAATCGATTATGTTCAGACCGTTGCCAAAGTGTTGTTTTAAACTTTAAAAAATAATCGATTATACACAGCTGATAATCGATTATGTTAGCACAGAATCTTAAACTGATTTTTGAACGTTAACGTACAATGGATTATGTTTCATAAACAATCGATTATTCTCCTTAAAATCAGGATATGATCTTTTGAAAGATTTGCATATAATCGATTATACAGTCTACATAATCGATTATTCTCCCTAAAATCACGAGACTGTTTTTTGAACGTTGGTCAAATAATCGATTATATAGACCATCTAATCGATTATATGAGCACAGAATCGATTATAGTAGTTAATAAAAAGAATATTTATTGACCAAAATGGCATATCTTTCTTAGTCTTCCTTTCCCCAATGGAATGAGCACAACATGGTACTAATACCACCATTAAAAGAAAAAAAAAACTATAAGAAGACATGCCAATTTACAAGTTACATAATAATTTATGCATTATTTCTAACAAATCTCATAAAACCTTCAAGGTTTGGAGGTGGTTGTGTTGGCGGTGGTGGAAATGAAGCTTGTTCATCTCCACTTCCGGGTGAAGTTGCTTCCTGAGCAAGTTCTGCTAGCATTTCTTCATAGCACTCATCTATTTCTGGTTGAGATTCAGCTAGCCCAAAGTTCCTTCTTTCAGAGCGGATCCAATCTCGGAATAGCACTGATTTTTCCAAGCTGTCCCGTATCGACGCTCTATGATCACCTATTTGTAGTCTTGCTTGACTAAAAACGCTCTCCGATGCAACAGTTGACGCTTGAATCGACAGAACATCCCGAGCCATCCTTGCAAGAACAGGAAAATGCTTTTCCCTTGTCTTCCACCAATCCAAAAGGTCGAAAGAGCCGTCTGGATTCTCATTTTCTAATCCCTGCGACAAATAAACTTGAAGCTCATTTAGATGGGAAATATCATCTACATTTTCCCCTTGAGTACCCCTGAACTCAGTCCACGATTTAAGAGCTGTTAAGCCAACAGCTCTTTTAGACGCCTATGATGTGGACGAAGCTGGGGTTGGAATATTTGGCCTAGCATGCTCTAACGCCTGTTTATAAGCATTATAAACAGTTTGAGCATTCACTTTAATTGATGCTTGCGAATCAGATAGTGTAGCCATTTCTTCTTCATCAAGATCTAAAGCTTGATAAATACTAGAATACCAAAAGTGAGGTCCTCCTAATTTCATAGTAGGATTTAGCATAGCAGACACACCATATATAGGAGGGATTGGAAAAAAATATTTTTTAAACTTCTTTTTCATTTCTGTTATTGCATATTCATAAATTTCCCCTCCCTCGTTAAAATCAACAAATAAATTAGCAAGTGCGGCAATATATACTAAACAGTTAGAAATAGTTGGATAGTATTGGCCAGATAAAGCATTTGTAGCCACATGAAAATGTTCTACAAAATCTAACAGAATTTTAACGTTAGTCCAATCTTGATTAGTTAACATGTCATTATCTTCCTCTCCATAATCCCGAGAATTATAAGTAGTATTAATTGGGTTTCTATATTCGTACGCCACTACTAAACTTTCGTACATGTAGTTCCACCTAGTCGGGCAAGGTTTAGGTACCTTTCTTTCTCTAAGGCCATATTCGTCACATTTTTTAAAATATTCTCTAAGTCTACTTCTACGGTTTGAATAAAACAGCCAATTAAGAGCGAATTTAACCTTTTCAATTTCTATGTTTAAAATTCTCATACCATCACCAACAATTAAATGATAAATATGACATATACATCTAACATGGAAAATATTTGTAAAAGCAGGATTAAGTGTTCTAGTTAAAATACCTATTGCATTAGTGTTGCTACTAGCGTTATTCATGGAAATTGACATTATTTTATCACTAAAACAAAAATATCTACATACATCTGAAACAGTGCTAGCAATAAACTTACCCGTGTGCCTTGAATTAATAATTCTATATGCAATAATGCGTTTTTGCATTGTCCAGTCTTCGTCTATCCAATAACTGGTTACGGTTAGACAATCACAATCATTTTCACTTCTACCAATATCAGTTGTAATAGACATACGATTACTTATATGGGTAAATAAATAACGCAAGTATTGTTCATATTCATGCTTGTATTTATAAATGTCGGCCTTAACTGTGGCGCGAGGCCAACCTTTATATGTAGGATTAAATACTCTTCTAATATAATGAATCCAAGCAGGATTAGAAGCAAAAGAATAAGGCAAACACATAACAGTAATCATTTTAGCTAGTTCTTCACGATCCTTATTTGGATCGTAATACAATATACCTCCGGTGATTGTGTTTATTCCTGGTTGAACTAGATTAGAACCAGTACTTGGGTTAACAGTTGTTTCAGGACTTGTCCTCCCCTCTTGTTGCGCTTTCAATTGGATATATCTAGCCTTATCGCTAGGGTGTAATTTTATATGTTTAACTAAACTACCTGTGCCGCTACGATCTCCAGTATACCTATGCACAAGTAATTTCCCACAAGATTTACACTTAGACTTATTTTGTTCTCTTAGTTGAATAAAAAATTGCCAAACTAATGAAGTTTCTGAACGTTTAGGAGGCTGTCTACTAAAAGTGGGAGTTTGTACGGGTGGGTGTTCCGTTTCATTAGTAGCAGGACTAGTAGGTGTATCATCTAAATCTACCGGAGCTTGGGTTTCGTCATCATCATCATCCTCATTTCCCTCTAATATTGGTGCATTAGGATAAAGCATATTCATAATATCATCATCTATTCTATCACCGACTGCTACATCATGTAGAAAATCAACATCGCTAAATTGAAAACACGGGTGATTACTATCAAGTATTCCGAAGTTTTCATTAGTATTTCTAGGTTGGCTACTAGTTTCAACTTGTTTATCTTTTCTAGGTCGGGGAGCCGAGGGGAGGGGTAGTATTTTGGCGACTACTTTCACCGATTTTATTTTTTCCTTTTCCGAACATATTTTTCAATGAAAATGCCATATTAATTATAATTAAGCAAAATAACAACACACAAAAATATCCTAATCACGTAAGAGTTGAAACGAGTTTACCGGATTGACGAACAACTTCTTAAAAATTGAAAATCGTTGAAATCGAACACTTGAAAACTTCAATTCAACAACTTCACAATGTTTCACGAAATTGCAACAATAAATTAAGCACTTGCACTAGAAAGATTGAAAGAGAGCTTGAGAGAGATTGAGAGAGATTGATGAATTTGTGAATTAAAATGAAAGAATGAGGGGGTATTTATAGTTGAGAAATGGGAAATTGTGTAATTATATAAAGTTTGGGGTTAAATTAAAGTTTGGGGGGTTAAATGGCTATTTTTGAAAATTCCAAACGGCTAATTTTGAAAAAGAGCCGTTTGAAATTATTTTTTTAAAATAAAAATTTTTTTTTAAAAATCCGGACCGTTGGGAACCGGTTGGAACCGCCTGAACCGGTCCGGTTCCATACGGGTCCAAACGGTTCCGAAAAGTCCGAATTTTAAAAAAAAAAAAAAATTTTAAAATTTCAAACGTTGCGGAACCGTTTGGAACCGTTTGGACCCATATGGAACCGCCTGAACCGGTCCGGTTCCGGTTCCGGTTCTGGCGGTTCCGGTTCCACAGTTCTAGCGGGTGGAACCGTTCCATCACGGTTCCGGGGAACCGCCAGACCCGGAACCGCGGAACCGGAACCGCTGGAACCGTCGGAACCGCCAGAACCGCGGTTCCGGTCTGGTTCCGGTTCCGAACCGGGCCACTTCCAGCCTTATATATAAATCAGGATACTGACAGACAAATTTATTTGACAAATTTACGTTTTTTTATAAAACACTAATATTAAATCCGGATAAATTTAACATGCTAATTTTGAAAGAAAAAAAAAACATAAACCGAAATAGAACACATACAAATCAAATAATATGCATTATTTTAAAAGTTTCAACTTAAAATAAACCAAAATACCTCGATTTAGAATTTTCGGAAAGCAAATAGATTGAAATATTGACTCCTAGAGTGTGAATCAACAATAATAGGAAGTTCAACTCGAATGTGGGACCTATGTTGTTCACCTTTTATGTGATGGGGGACCCAAAATTTTTTTAAATAGTGGGCCAACGGGTATGGGAGTGGGGGACCAAGAAGAAGGAGTAAATTATCGAGGAAGAAGAACCAGAACGACGATGAAGAAGACGATTCGATTTTTAAAAAGAGGTATAGCGCCAGGTATTTTGGTGTTATACCTGGGCGTGTTAGCTTTTTCAGTATGGTGCCAAAATACTTGGCGCTATATATTAACGGCACAATTAACGTTAATGTATAGTGCCAAATATTTTGACATTATATATAAAAATGTAATTTTTTTAATCACTTATTTATATATTTTAAGTCCAAAAGAATCACAATTAAATTCCGGACTCCAATTAACAAGACATAAGAAAAAGGAATATGCTGATCTCAATAGGTTGCAGCACGAAATAATAAAACACGGCAAAGATTAAAAAAGCAGCAAAGCCTAAACCAAGCTGAATTTCCTATTGCCTTTTACTAAAAACTAATCATTCTTTCATGATTAATTTCTGACTTCATGCATCAAATGTGCCAAATCTAACACTATCAGGTAAGTCAACAGCACATGTTCATGAATGCTCAATTAGTAGGAGGATTATGACTTCTAATTGGGCAATCAAGTTGAGAAAATAGTCGTGTCTGAGAAAATGCAGCTGCCTTAATTATCTCATACTATTCGTTTGCAACATGACCTGTCTGACTCCTTCCTTATAAAAGGGAAAACCCTCTGAGAAATTGTCAGAAATGGAATTCATATCTAGACAAAAGTTACTAGTTTCATATATTATGCTCTAGATCTGTCACTCCACTAGACACGTACGAAGAGCATGTGCAAATTCATTTGCCAGAAAATTGACAAGTTTTTCTTTTTCATATTCAAAATTACAGGTTTGACTAGTTCACATTACATCCTATCAAGAATTTTGCCATCACAATTCAAAACTTTTGGCTGATGTTAGAGAGATTTTATCCATTCCACCGTACTATTAATGAAAACAACACAAAATTAAAGCTCATACCCCGAAGTAAAGACTATTTCGCAATATTAGTGATGCATTAAGATGTAGATTTCTTAAGTTAACTAATACAGAAAAAATGCATTATACGTCGTTAGATGTTTTTGTTTTATTAATGATTGTAAAGTTGTGATATATGGTCAATATTGTATGGGTCAAAATCTTGTTAGAAGAAATGGGTCGTGGAAAGAACATAAAGTGAAAGACTGTGTTCTGAGTCGGGTTAGTAAGTCGAGACGACTAAAATCAAACAATGAGCAGTGGCCGAGCGAGCCGTAGAGGCCAAGGTCAAATAGCGAAGAATATGAATAGCAGTTAGTGTAGTCTTGGAACTGTTGATACCTAATTTTTTTTCTATATTTTCTTATGCTAAAAATAATTTCAAATAGCGTGTGTATGCACATATAAGCATACCCAAGAGTTTTGGTATTTTTTCTAATTTTTAACGATTTTAAAATCAATTTATTGTCTTTTTTTTAGCAGCGTAAAATCCAGTAATTATTCCCAAAAATATCATTTTAGTGAATAATTTATTTCCATTCTCACATTTACACTAAAATATAACTAAGGTGATTTATGCATATTTTATAAATTTTATTTGGTATTTTTAAACTAAAGTACATATAATTGCAATTATAGCATATTTTACAATTAACAACATTTTACAATCATAAAATCATTTTCGGTATTTTTTTAATTAATATATTTATATTATTAATTAGTTCAGTTCTCTTAATTTGTTTAGAAATACTTTTTACTATTTTTATAAAAAGTAAAAGGTGAAAATTGGTTATTTAAAATTTAGCCCACTTCTATTGCAATTGCAGCCCATTTTGTATTCTAATTATAGCCTAAATTGGCCTAATTTTTTAACCTAATTTTGGACCAACCCAATACCCAAACCAACCCGACCCGGCTCAGAGCTGATCTGAGTCGTTGATCAAATAAGATCAACGACACAGATTGCCTTAATTAAATCCCTAACGATCCTCCCCCCGACCCCTCATTTTCACGAGACTGTATCTCTCTCTCTCTCTCTCTCTCTCTCTCTCTCTCTCTCTCTCTCTCTCTCTCTCTCTTTATCACGTCTCTTCCTCTCACTTATCTCTAGAACCTTCTAGTTCTCTCTTCTTCGATGATCTCCATCGTCTCCGGCCACAACCTCACCGGAATCTATGGCTTCTCAGGCCATAGAGGACATATACTCACCTCCTATTACTCATGTGTGCCTGATGCTTGAAGGTTCGAGTCCAGACCTTCGCTTACTCAAGGTTTCCGACCATCCCCGGCTTTGCTCTGGCATATCCTAGGCTCCTGAGCCTGATTCCGACCTTATCCGACTTAAATCAGATCTTTTACAAAGCCTTTCTCACTATAAGGTTCCTCTGAAACCCAAAATATTGGAGGTTTTTCTTCGATTATTTTTAGATCTGTTGTGTATCTATGCTACTTGTGAGTTTTCAAACGGTTTCCCTAAAGTTTTCTTTGAAATTACTTTCAAAATATTTCTTTGCCGATTTATGGTTTTTTGGAAAATGTCTAGGAATTTTATTATTTTTCTTCTTTGTGTTGTCCTCTGCTTTGTTCTCGTATCATCTTTATATGCTTCCTTTACTACGTTTTCTAGATTTTCTACTGTATTTTTCTCATGTTCTTATATGTTTATCGCACTGTGTATCCCTATATGCTTTCCTGCTATACCTTTCCAGGTGATTCTTGTGTTATCCACTATATTTTCCTTGCTAAGTTCTTATGGTTCTTTGTCTGCCTTCTATTGAGCCTTGTTTAGGGTTCTGCTATGTATGTTACTCCTATAAACCTTTCTTTACCCTTCTTCTCGACCTGATTCATTCGAGTAAGCATGCAATTTTGGTTTTACTGATTGATTTCTTTTCCTTTTTTTTTCACAAATAGTGTACTATTGGTTTGTTTCCTTAAATAATTTCCATGAACTAGCCTCTAATTTGTTACCTTGCACAAAAGGTTTGTCTAATTTATTTCCTTAATTAGTTTGTATCGTTTGAATATGAATCTCTTAACTAAGGTGAGTCTTATGTGATTGATTGGTAATCATGCTTCCATTATTTTCTTGCCTTATTTTTCTCATGGCTTTCACACTATAAATACATGGCTCTTTAACACAAGACACACACCGCGAATTGCATATTCTTACACACGCACTCTCGATTACAGTACTCTTTCAATTTTCTACTCTCTTCTGAGATTTTTTTGTATTACTGGCTTGCATATTTTGCTTACAAGACTCCTACTTTCATTTATTTGTTTCCCTGAAACTAGTATGTCCTAATTTTGATTCCAACATCACTCCAATGTGTTCATTTACAAGCTTTTACATCCATGTCTACTTTTTTGTTCAATAGAGTTCAATATTTAAAGTAGTATGCTTATGTCTTTCTATTTGTTTCTGTGATGAATCCCTAGTCCTTACCCCTTTATGTGTTTGAGCTATGGTTTAAAACATGGCAATATACAAGTTATTGTCCATAGATTAAAACCAGATCATCTGGATCCTAGCCTCTAAATAGTATAACAGGCTTGTGGACATGTTAGCACTCCCTATTGTTGGGTATGCCCACAACCTGCTCTTGTCTCTTTTAGTTCCGCCATACCCCATTACCCTATGTGTGCTGAGTTAAGGTATAGCCTAGTAGCATCCAAATTGTTGTCCATGGCTGAACCTGACCTACAACAGGTCTTAACTCCTCAATTTTGGACTGACTAGCTGGTCAGGGGTGTGCCAGCACCTCAAATTGCTAGGCATGACCACCAGCTTGCCTTTTCCCCTTTTATTACACTTTCACTTACTCTTAGACCCTAAGTTCTACCCCCTCCTATGAGCCCTGCCTTGGGAACCTTGAGTCTCCCTCTGAACTTGGACATTTGAGGGTTGGCCTTCTACGCTGCACCATAATCCAATTCTGCAATACTTGGGTGTAAGCACTGCCCAGAATCCGTTTGAGATTCTTAGGGAACTCTGACACATCCCAAATAAGCGAAAGGCTTTGGAAATCTGATCTTGGGAGTTGGTTTACTTCATGCTTCAGACAGAAGCCTGAGTCAGGCTCTCCTTGGCTGGGACTATTTAGCTTTCTGATGTATTTTACTTTTCTTTATTCATTTGGGTATGTAATAATTTGTAAATAACTATGGGGTTCTAGTAAAAGGGGGAGAGTTATTCATGTATGCATATGGGTAGACATCTTGTTTTAAGTATTTACTTTTGCAATCACAGCCTGCTCCTTCGCTTATGCATTACATGTAGAAATTCTGCTTATAAGTTTGCATGTAGAAATCCTATCTATAAGTTATTTCATTTCCGCATTAGAAACCATGTCTTTAAGTTTCTGCATTTGACTATGTAGATACCATGTTCATAGGGAATTACTACTTCTGGAATTCTGCATTTCATATAGATACCATGTTCATAGGGAGTCACTACTTTTGAAATACTGCATTTTATGTAGATACCATGGCTATAGGTTTTTTCGGCACTTCATATAGATATCATGTCTATAAGTCATCTCTGAAATTATGCATATAGATGATATGCCTATACGACCTCCGCTTTTTTTTGCATATGCATCTGTCACTAGGAAAACTTGTTGTAGCATTTGAATAACCAATTGCATATAGATGATATGCCTATAGGACTTCCGCATTTTTGCATATGCATCTGTCACTAGGCAAACCTGTTATAGGATTTTAATAACCAATTGCATATAGATGACCTACCTATAGGACTTCTTCATGTTAATAGCGCTTAAAAATCAGTGACGCCTAGAAAGCATGCCTATAGGATCTATCTACCAAACCTGAGTCGACAAGTCAAAAAAACGTAGCAATAACGTTCCTGCAATTGATAATTCTTTTCTACAACCAGTTTACTTCTTTCTGAATTGATAAACATCATGCATATAGGTTCCGTTTAGCACCTAGGCAAGCTTTAGGGTATAAAACTACAATTGCATCAGTCTACTAATTCCAGCCAGCAGGCAGGTCTGATTCAGATTTCTTATTTGAAACATGTAATAAGCCAGTTTGCCTCCTTAACGTTTAAGCTTTAATTCAGACCATAACCAGTATGTGTAAGACATGCTAGAGTATGTGCTTTCCTTCGATTCAAGGAGGTTTATTTGAGCCATATCTGCTTAATTCTTTTCCCAATACTTTCTGTATATGTTTTGATTATCGCCTTAGCATTTGTCCTTTGAAAACTTTTAAAAGCCTCCAGTCTAGCATACTTTGGGGAAAGCTTATTAGGGATTGCTTCCGAATGATATATAGATCAATACATCACCCGGTGGTGCATATGGGATGACGTTGCCCGGGACATTGTGAACCAATTTTAGTACAATGCCGACATTGCCTCGGATAGGAATTCCCTAGCCAACCTGAAGAAGAAACCTGCTGAAAGCTTCAGGGAATACGCTATCAAATGGCGAGATCAAGCTTCAAGGGTGAAGCCTCCTATGGATGAAACGGAAATGGTCACCGTCTTTTTGCAGGAATAGGAAGCAGACCATTTCCAGAACATAATGTCCTCAATGGGCAAACCATTCGCTGAAGCAATAAAGATTGGAGAAATGGTGGGAACTAGCCTCAAAACAAGGAGGATTATAAGCCAATTTCTCATCAGAGCCACCTCCCAAGCCATACAAGGAGGGACGGGAGGAATTCCCAGGAACAAGAAAAGAGAAGAGGCATCCATGGCAGCCTCCGGGCGATAAAACAACATACCAGCGACATGCATTCTCTGACAGAGCGCCTTAACGTTACTATCATCACAGAGACATGCACTATGCCCCCCAAACCTACGCAGTTATGAATGCACATCCCTTTCCCCGCCCTCAACAGCAGAATAACATAAATCAAGCTCCGAGGATTCAACTCCCTCATAATCATTACAATCCCCGCCACCAACAAAACAACTATCGTCCCCGGGAGCCACCCCGGTGACAGAACTTCACCCTAATTGGATAATCCTATGCCAGCCTGTTTCCAAAGCTAGTCCACCTGGGTCTCCTCCAACCTGTACCCCCAAATAGACAGAATCCTGAATCACCATCTTACCAAATGGGTGTACGATGTGCCTACCACTCAGGGGCAGAGGGCCACGATACTGAAAATCGTTGGACCTTAAAGCGAGCGGTGGAAGACTTGATTGATCAAAAGAAAATAGTTCTCAGAGATGACGAAGCCCCAAATGTAACAAACAACCCGTTACCGTCTCACAACAACGGTCCGATCATCGGAATGATCTGCGAGGACAAAGAGTTTGATCCTGCTCTCAAAGCCATTATAGCCATCGTCGAGGCCGATAGGAAGCCAAAAGTAGCCCCAAAGAAGATGGATGAAAAGAAAGAAAATGAAGCCAAATGCCCTGAAGTAGAGAAGGAGGCTGAGGTCAAAGCTGAGACAACCCCCGCCAAAGAAACAATAATCTATATTCCTCGGGGTAGCAAAGAAAAGCGGCCCAATTTAAGTCCTCCAAAAAGATTTGAGCTGAACAAAGCCCGGAGCATACCAAAGAAGTCATATGTGGTACATGGATCAATTAAGCCACCTGTGCTGAATGAGCCCGTGGTTATTGGTCGCGTGCCACAAAAGCCCATGACCAATCCTTCAGTTGTCCCCTGGAATTATCAGGAAACCATTATTACACACAAGGGAAAGGAAGTCATTGGAGAAACCCCAAAGGGATGTCCCACGAAGAAATATTTAAATGTGGAAGAGGTGAATGCCGCTACCAAACGGCGATTCCAGCCAAAGAAGCCAGTGAATGCTGAGGAAGCAGAAGCCTTTTTCCAGAAAATGAAAATGCCCGAGTATGAAGTGGTAGATCAACTCCAAAAATCCCCTGAACAGATTTCTCTATTGTCACTCTTAATGAAATCTCCCGAGCATCAACAGGTGTTGGCCAAAACATTAAACTAACCTTCTGTGCCAGTGGAGACCTCGGTAGAACAGTTAGAGAAAATGGCAGAGAGATTCTCTGCTATCAATCAAATATCGTTCAGAATGACCTACACCCAGAGGGAGCTGCTCATAATAAGGCTTTGCATCTCACTGTCAAATGTGAGGGATATTATGTTAAGAGAGTGATGGTTGATGGGGGTTCCAGAGTAGACATATGTCCACTATCTACTTTGCAGAGAATGGAGATCGGGACAGGGAGGATTCGTGCCAACAACATCTGTGTCCGCCTTCGATGGAATAAAAAGGGATACCATAGGTGAAATCGATTTGGTGCTCACTATTGGTCCATTCGACTTCGAAGTAACTTCCAGGTGTTTGACATGGACACCTCCAACAACTACCTCCTGGGACGGCTGTGGATTCATGCAGCAGGGGTAGTGCCTTCAACCTTGCACCAAATGCTGAAATTTGAGTATGAAAATCAGGAGATTGTAGTTCATGGGGAGGACGAGCAATCTATTTACCGAGACCCCTATGTTCCTATAAGGCAGTGAACACATAGTTTATCAAGCTTTCAAAGTCGTAGTTACTGACCAGCATGAAGAGGGCAAGCCGCTTCCTCGGCCTTTTCTATCAAATGCTTCAATTATGGTAGTGAAGGAAATGACGCGCCAAGGCTTCAAGCCAGGCAAGGGACTCAGAAGCTTCCTACAAGCCATAACCGAGCCAATCTCCTTACCTACCACAGAAAAATTCTTTGGACTGGGATTTCATCCAACCTCAGAAGATATCACCTGGGTTAATCGCATAAAGCGCCAAGGATGGACCTTACCACGAACCCTGCCTCACTTGTACAAAACATTTATAAAACCAAAGTACAGTGAAGAGGAGGAAGAAGAAACTTTCACGCAAGAAGAAATTGATGAAATATGAGGGGCTATGAGAGAGTTGCTCTATGATGTAAACATGTTCCAACCGGGGGAAGGGTTAAGCGCCGCTGTATATGGGGCCAGATGCCAAACTTCAAAATTGGAAGGCCACACCATTTCCGGTCAGGCGGGAGACCTGGTAGTCTTTCCTTGCTACCTCTTCCCACATCACGAGCTATTTCGGGGTGTAGCTCGTTGTTTGTTTTCGTTTTTAGCACTTTAAACCTCAATTGTAAACCCTGTTTATCTTTTAAATTCAAAGAAATAAAATCAATATTTTTCATTTCTCTACTTTTCTCTGATCTTTGTCTTTCTTTATTTTTCATCTTTTCTTTCAGTCCCAATAAGGCGGCTTTAAATAAAACGACATGCTCACGGATTTCTTGCCACAGCCCAAACCCGCTGCCTGTCTGTGAAATAATTAACCAGGAACTGGAATACAATGAAGAAGAGGCCTTTAGGGAAATCACTCGAGAATTGGAACACTTTGAGAAGCCTAACTTAAATGATACTGAACCGGTTAATCTGGGCGATTTTGATGAAATCAAAGAAACTAAAATAAGCATCAACGTAAATAAAGAGATACGGGATTCATTGGTTCAACTCCTGTTGGAATTCAAAGAGGTATTTGCGTGGTCCTATGATGATATGCTTGGTCTGAGTATGGACTTGGTGGTTCATAAGTTGCCTACATACCCCGAATGCCCTCCGGTACAACAAAAGAAAAGAAAGTTCAAGTCTGAGGTCGGCGATAAAATAAAAGAGGAAATCACAAAGCAGCTTGAAGCAGGGGTAATCCGGGTAGTGCGGTACACCACATGGCTAGAAAATGTGGTCCCGGTGCCGAAGAAGGACGGGAAAACCCGAGTTTGTGTGGATGATATAGATTTGAATAAGGCGAGTCCCAAGGATAATTTCCCTTTGCCCAGTATCCACATCATGGTCGATAATTGCGCCAAGTATGAGATTCAATCCTTTGTAGACTGCTACGTCGGATATCACCAAGTACTGATGGATGAGGAAGATGCTGAGAAAACCGCCATCACCACACCATGGGGAACATATTCTTACAGAGTATGCCTTTTGGATTGAAAAACGCTGGGGCCACCTACATGAGGTCTATGACCACCATCTTCCATGACATGATACATATAGAAATAAAGGTGTACGTGGATGACGTGATTATCAAAACTAAAACTCAGGGTGATCATGTAAAGGATTTGAGGAAATTCTTCGAAAACCTCCGCAAATATTATTTGAAATTGAATTCAGCAAAATGCGCATTTGGAGTTCATTTGGGGAAACTTTTGGGGTTCATAGTCAGTCAGAGAGGCGTTGAGCTAGATCCAACCAAGATCAAATCTATCCGGGAACTGCCCCCGCCGAGGACCAAAAAGAATATGATGAGTCTATTGGGGAGATTAAATTACATCAGCCGGTTCATCGCCCAATTGACTTCAACCTGTGAGCCTATATTCAAATTGTTGAAGAAGGATGTGGCAATTAAGTGGACGGTCGAATGTCAGGAAACTTTTGATAAAATCAAACAATACTCATCCAATCCACCAGTTTTAGCTCCGCCAGAACTAGGAAGACCATTGTTTCTCTACCTGACGGTCTTGGAAGGCTCTTTCGGTTGTATTCTCGGGCAGCATGACGCCACGAGAAAGAAAGAGCAGGCCATTACTATCTGAGCAAAACATTTCCCGGCGACGAGGCCAAATACACATTGTTAGAGAGAACATGTTGCGCATTGGCAAAGGTAGCTCAAAAGCTGAGGCATTATCTGCAAGCTCATACCACGTACCTAATAACCAGGCTCCATTAAGGTATATATTTCAAAAACCAATGCCCACAGGGCCACTGCCCAAATGGCAGATCCTGCTTACCGAGTTCGACATCGTCTATGCACTCGTACGGCGATGAAAGCTCAGGCACTGGAAGATCATCTGGCAGAAAACCCCGTTGATGATGGGTATGAGCCATTAAACACTTACTTCCCTAACAAAGAAGTGAACTCGTTTGATATAGCAGCTGAGGACACTCCCGTCTGGAAAATGTTTTTCGACGGAGCGGCAAACACCAAGGTCGTAGGGATTGGAGAAATCCTAATCTCACCAACATGCCAGCATTATCCAGCTACAACCAGACTTTGGTTCTTTTGCACCAATAATTCAGCTGAATATGAGGCTTGCATTATGGGCATGAACATGACTATTAACCAAGACGCCAAAGAGTTGCTAATCATGGGGGATTCCTATCTAATCATCCGACAAGCTCAAGGAGAATGGGAGACAAGGGACATTGAGCTCCTCCCGTATAGACAGCATGTCGAAGACCTCAGAAAACGGCTCAGGTCGGTACGGTTCAGGTACATTCCCCGTTGCCACAATGAGTTAGCAGATGCACTTGCAACCTTAGCCTCCATGCTGTCATACCCTGGGAATGCCTATGTTGATCCCTTACAAATCCAAATCAAAGAAAGACATGGGTATTGTAATGCAACTGAAGTAGAGCCTATCCCACAGCCTTGGTATTACGGCATTTTGAGGTTCCTAAAAACACAGGAGTACCCTGACCAAGTCACAGGAGAACAAAAGAAGACCATCCGACGGTATGCGAGCAATTTCTTCTTGAGTGGTGACACTCTGTACAAAAGGACTCGTGATATTAATTTGTTGAGATGTGTGGATGCCGAAGAAGCTGGGATAATTATGCACGAAGTACATGCGGGCGTATGTGGGCCCCATATGAATGGCTATGTATTGGCAAAAAAGATACTCCGAGCTGGTTATTATTGGATGACCATGGAAAAGGACTGCTCCAGCTTTGTGTGGAAATGTCATTAATGCCAAGTGCATGGTGATCTGATTCATGCACTCCCAAATGAACTGCATCCTATGTCAGCACCCTAGCCATTTGGTTCCTGGGGAATGGACGTCATTGGGCCGATCGAGCCAAAGGCCTAAAATGGGCACAGGTTTATATTGGTCTCCATTGATTTTTTCACAAAATGGGTTGAGGCCATCACTCTTAAGTCTGTCACCAAGAAGCAGTAGTGGATTTCGTGCATTCCAACATCATTTGCCGCTTTGGGATCCCGGCTACCATCATTACTGACAATGCAGCTAATCTAAACAGTCGGCTGATGGAAGAGATATGTGAACAATTCAAAATAACGCATAGAAACTCCACTCCCTACCGACCTAAAGCTAATGGTGCGGTCGAAGCAGCCAACAAGAACATCAAGAAAATCTTGAGGAAAATGATTAAAAGCTCGAGGCAATGGCACGAAAAGCTACCTTTCGCATTGATGGGTTATCGTACCACAGTACGTACATCTGTAGGAGCTACTCCCTACTTGCTGATCTATGGAACTGAGGCTGTTATACCTTCGGAGGTGGAAATCCCTTCGCTCCGAGTGATTGTCGAAGCAAAAATCGAAGATAGTGAATAGGTCAAAACCCGGTTGCAGCAACTGGCATTAATTTATGAAAAATAAATGGCCACGGTGTGCCACGGGAAATTATACCAACAAAAAAATGGCTCGTGCCTACAACAAAAAAGTGCGCCCTAGAAATTTTGAAGTCAGACAGCTGATGTTGAGACAGATACTTCCACACTATCAAGAGGCCAAAGGAAAATTCTCTCCAAATTGGAAAGGCTCATATATAATCAGGAAGATATTGCCTAGAGGAGAATTGTACTTGGGCGACATTGAAGTAGATGAGCCCGAGGCAGCAGCAAACACAGATGCAGTGAAAAAGTATTATGTTTAAATTCCCTGCAGCAATTACCCCGGTGGATCGAAAGGACGAAGGCTTTATTCTCCCGCTATCCTCACCCTTTTTATAACCCATAAGGAAAAGGAAAAGATAATTCAAAAAAAAACTCAAAAAAGGGGAAGAGAAAAGAAAATTCAAAAAAAAAAGAAGAGAAATTTCAAACAAAATTAGTTTAGGAAACACTTCTTGAACTACGTCTGACTTGATTCCGAAAGGATACGTATGCAGCCTCTCCCTGAGGTTCAGTCACATCAAAATAAAAACCTCATTTACCCAAGAAAATTAAAACTGGGGCAGAAATGTATCGGTTCATTTCCGTCCAGATGATTACAAAGTTATAAATCCCTGGGGAAGAGAATACCATTCGTCGGGGTTCAGCACCAATCAAATTTGTGAGAGAAATAAAATAAGAGAGTCTTATAGGTGAAAACTCCGCGCACCATAAGGCGACGGTGAGTAGAGAAAAATAAAAATGTGAGAGTCCGCTTAGCAAAAACTCGCAAAGAGCGCTATCGGGCTACAGGAGAAGAGAAATGAGAGAGGTCGATTGGCGAAAACCCGCAAAGGGCACTGTCGGCCGATAAGAGGAAATAGCGCTGCTCGGATCTGAGCAAGTTTCTTCGATTTTCGAGAGTTGAAGTCAGAAAGCAGAAATGGATTTGGACTGGGTATCCAATATAAGAAGCATGTTGTCGCCATTTAAAGCCGGCTCATATTTCCAGATAAGCCCTCTCTTTTCCTTCAAAGTGCATACCTCTTTAAATTCATATTTCACTCTTCTTCACTTTAACTTCCTCACCATTCCTTAAATAAGGTAGCAGGGCCGACATTGTCAAGTACGCTTGGCCGATCCCAGTTGATCATGACAGTTAATTCATAGTCAAAAGGCATGAAATTGAAGCAAAATCGAGGGGTTTTAAGCCAAAGAGGGTGTAAATGCTTATCAAAAGTCCCAAAGGCAAATGCAAAAGCGGGACAAAACTCATAACCCAACGCTCGAGAAGCAAAATCCAATCCAAAATGAGGACCCCCTGGCCAACTAAGCAAGGACGGAAAGTCGAGGGTTCGTTTTTGAATACAAAGGAAGCCGAAATCAAGCGTCACAAGGCTGCAAAACCAATCACTATTCAAACTAACAGTTTGTTTTGTTTCTGAATTAAAATAGATGCTGGTGCAACTTAGGAAAATGAAAGGAACATGGAGGCAAAACAACCAAAGGATAGGCACAAGGGCCGAAGGTGCTGATGTGTCAATGACCAAAGGGAAGTTTTCTTTTTATTTTTATGCAAACTCGTAAATGAGCATGACAACATGAGATCCCAATCCTAAGTTCCCCCAGTATATATTGTGGACTTCCTAGGAATTATCTAAGGATCGCATTCCACTCCCTCTAGCATTCATCAAGGAGATTTCCCTCCACATCCCCAGCATAACCTGAGGATTCTCTTCCTACACTTCTCACTCCCCAGCATAGTCTAGAAGTTAATACTCTCCTACCCTTAGCATAACCTAAGAGTTATTCATTTCCTCATCTGTCCCCAGCACAGTCAAAAGATCTCCGAGGTCCTCCCTTGCCTTGCATATTCCCTTAGCATAACCTAGGATTTTTCACTCATCCCGGCATAACCCACGGATCTCCCTGGCATAACCCGGGAATTGTTTTTATTTCATCCCGGCATAACCCGTGGATGCTTCCTTTCATCCCCAACAAGGGACCCTTCATTTTCATCCCAGCATAACCCACGAATCCCCCTAACATAACCGAGGATTTTTCATTCATCCCGGCATAACCCGCGGATCCACCTAGCATAACGTAGGATTTTTCATTCATCCCAACATAACCCATGGATTCCCCTGACATAACTTAGGATCTCTTTTCATCCCGGCATAACCCATGGATTCCCCTGACATAACTCAGGATCTCTTTTCATCCCGGCATAACCTGTGTATTCCCCTGACAAAACTCGGGATCTCTTTTCATGCCGGCATAACCCGTGGATTCCCCTAACATAACCTAGAATTTTTCATTCATCACGGCATAACCCGCGGATCCCCCTAGCATGACCAGTGATTTTTCATTCATCCCGGCATAACCCGCGGATCCCCCTACATGACCTAGGATTTTTCATTTATCTCGGAATAACACGTGGATTCCCCTAGCATAACCTAGGATTTTTTATTCATCCCTGCATAACCCGTGGAAACCCCTAGCATAACCTAGGATTCTTTCTCCCATCCCGGCATAACCCGTGGATTCCCCTGACATAACTCAGGATCTCTTTTCATCCCGGCATAACCCGTGAATTCCCCAAGCATAACCTATGATTTTTCCTTCATCCCGGCATAACCCGGGATTCCCCTTACATAACTCGGGATCTTTTTTCATCCCGACATAACCCGTGGATTTCCCTAGCATAACCTAGTATTTGTCATTTGTTCCGGCATAACCCAAGGATTTCTTCATAACCCATCCTCAGCAGGAATTTTCATATCCCGACATAACCCGTGGATCTCTTCTTTCCATCCCCGCATAGACCTTTTCATTCTTATCCCGGCATAACCTGAGGATCCTCATCTTATTCCCCAGCAAGAACCATTTATCCTCTCCAGCATAACCTGGTGATATTTCAAGGGATACACAATTCCTTTCCTTTATGTTCTGAAAAGAGCAGCATAGATGTGTGATACAAATAACTCATGAAATTTTCCAGTGAAAACTGGGGCAGAAAATTTCATTCGTTTGTTTGTTTTGCTGTCTAAGAAGGTATCACCTCAAGGCGCAAGATTCGGCATAATTGAAAACATGAGTGTCAATTCAGAACAGAAGAAAAGAAAAGAGACAAAAGGTGAACTTAAAGTGATGAGGCACACAAAGACACGGATTGCTCAAAATTAATGAAGTCCCAAGCTCAGCATATCCTATTTTTGTTTCAAGATTGAAGACTGAGCCAGCAGATGCAATTAACAAGCATCAAGATTCAGATCAGAGCCTGCCACAAAAGATGGCCGAGACTCAAGATCAAGCTTCAAGAGAATCGTAGATAGGATTTTGTAACTTGTAGTCGATAGGTTTAGCTAGCTTAGTTTTTGATTTTCTTTCGGTGTAATAAGCAGCTTAGTGAGCAGAAACAGCAGCAACAACAGCCAATCACAGTCTCTCGGTAGTCCCAGCTATGAAAACTTTCAGAAATACACTGACCTGATTACTTTATTTCAAAGGATATGTAGGCAACCTTTGAAGTAAGGTTCGGTCAGAAATATTTCAAAATGCTTCACATGGAGTATTCAATCGGACGGAAATCGCTCATATTTGCTCACTTGTCTTTGCACGAAAACCCTTCGTGTTCCTGCGCAAAGAGGGGAAGCTGTGAGCATATGATTTTTGACCAGTCGAAACAAACTCCTATTGAACTCCTAAAGTTTAGGATTTTTCTTTTAAATGTTAGGATTTTAATTTTTAGGATCTGACTGCATGTGCATGTTCATTATTGCATGTTTAAAATGGTCTAAGATTTAATTGTTAAATAAGTTGGTTTTACAAATTTAAATACAATATATATATATATATATATATATATATATATATATATATATATATATATATATATATATATATATATATATATATATATATATATATATATATATATATATATATATATATATATATATATATATATATAGCCACTCAGGCTGGCCAATTGGGCCAGACCTGAGTGGCCCAACCTGCCTTTTCCCTTTAAAACAAAACACAACCTAGCCCAAACGACCAGCCTGATCCAGTCCACACCCACCAAACCCAAACGACGCCGTTTCAATTAGGCATCATCACGACCGTTGGTCCCCATCTCATCCAACGGCCACGGAAGTTTCCCCATTTTTGTATACATATGTCCAAACACCTCTAATACACATACACGACCAAACGTTACCCTCCTCGTACCATTCTCCACCGACTATCCAAACATCCACTGACCACCCTGTCACCACCCTTGACCACTAGCCTACCACCCTACTGACGCGCCTCACGGTGGTGACCATCAACCAAACTGCCCCAAAATTACACCACTTAGCCATTGTGGCCTCCCCTACCCCGTCCCACAGCCAATTTCTCTCGAATATAACTCCTCCATCTCGAATATTCCCTGAAAGGTTGCCAGAAACCCTATCTCCGGCGACCTCATTCCAAAGCCGTCCAAAATTACACCACTAAGGCACCCCACCCTCCCCGTTCCAACCATGCATGTCACCCCTCTCAATAATCCTAAAACTCCTTGAATTTTAATTTAAAGTTCAACCCTAAATCCCAAAACCTGCCAGACATGCTTCAAACTCCTCCTAGTCAGTCATTGATCCCTATTGACACTAACCATGCCACCCACAAGTCTCAAAAACCCCCAAACACTCAAAAAATCCAGATCTGAGACATTATTGAGGTCTTAAAACTGTGAAAACCCCTCGTGAACCCTTAGAATTGATTGTATACTGTCTGAGGAGGTTCAGAACCCCTGTGGAAGAATCAAGGTCTAGTTGAATTAATTTAAATGTAAACAAGAATAAAAGCTAAGTTTTTCATGCATATTTTTCATTTCTTTAGCTTTGAATGCTTGATTGTTTGTAATGGCTGATTAGGTCTGATAGTTACATGTGTAATAGTCTGAACTTCTTTTATTGGATTCTCTCTTGGTTGTTTGTTTGTTTATCCACATGTTCATTTGAAAAGGGTTTCAATATTCATATGTATTGTTTGTCATCAATCTGAAATCCTTTCTTGGGTAATATTGATATCTTGCTAAGTATTGTTTTTCTGATTTTAGAAAACTCAATTTTGTTTATTCTTCAGTAGTATGATTTTAGGGCTCAATTGACCTCCTTCTGCTGATTTTTCTTTGATTCCTGGTATGCTTAGTTGATTCATGTTCCTAAGGGTTTGATGTCTAGCTTAGGCTGATTGATGGGATAGACCATCAGTTACAAGGGTTAGGTTTTGTTCTTCCGATTTGATTCATAAGCTGATTGTTCATCTTGTGTGTGCTTCTTGTTCTTAAGTATTTCTAAATATCCTTTATTGAATCATTTCTGAGAGTCAAGTACTGATAGATATATGCATTATTCTGGATATTTGATTTTTTTTAATCCTGTATAGAGTTCTGTTAATGTTGGTTGATTGAACCCTCATGAGTTTATTAATCTAAGTATAAGATGTGACCCAAGTTTAATTGACCAGGGTCAATTGTAAATGAGCTAGGATAAAAAACTTACCAGGGTCAAAATTCAGGGGTGGGTAATATAGGAAATGAAGTGAGGGTACAAGAGGAATTTGAGTCTTGTAAAATCTGAGGAATCCTTTAGAACTTTCTAGCAAGGGCTAATACATAATTCCAGCCTCAAACTTGAGGCACAAGCTAGGAATTGGAGGACCACTTTAGGCAAATATACAATTTGAGTTAGGGACTAAAAAAGAAACAAGGTAAAATCTGATGCCCTAACAGTTTAGCTATAAAATGAATCATTTGGGGCATTGGAAAGGGATCCAGAAACCTTTCTCTTGAATTCCAAAACTAAAATACATACAAATTACTTCTATATCTGCAAAAATATACCATCAGTGCTGTTAGATTCAATTTTTGAAAGCTTGGTCCTCTAAAAATCCTATTGAACTCTGGATACACTGTTTGATTGGCTGTTGATTACTAGCTGGGCTATTCTATTCACTCATAGGTTTGATTTTCTGCTGCACTACAGGTACACTCAATGTTCATGTATCCATGAAGTTCAAATGAAATATATTATCAAATGTGAAGATCTCTTGCTGGTACTTGTATTTTGAAGTTTACCCCCCCTCCCCCCATTTCCCCTGCTTAATTCTGAATATAGGTGTAGTAATAGATTGATCATCAGGTTATAGTTAAGTGTTAGACTGATCCATGTTTAAAATAATTTGAACATTTAGGACTGTTTCAATGTGTAATAAGTGAATATTCGACTCAATCTTTTCTGTATGAGTTTAATTAACAGTCAGTTCCAATTTTAGTCTAGTTGGTTTCAAGTGCTGATCCTGTGTACTTAAAGCTCCTGGACTTAGGAAGCAGTGGCTTTGATAATCATGTAAAATAAATCAAAAAATGCTGTGAAGTATTCTGTTCATTTAAGTCCCAGCATGCTTAGTAACAATTTGTCTTCGAATTTGTCCCCTAAAGTGTAGCTTGAATCACATTTGGATTTTAGAATTGGATTCATATACTCTGACTGATGAGTATATGAATCATTCAATTCGACTCTAAGGTTAAAAATTGATATAAAATGGTTGTTAGTATTTCCGTTGTGAATGTGTGGAGATTCGATTTTGTATATAATTTTGAACCAAAATGGTTGCTAAGAATTGGACTCTTTTGTCCAAACCAACACCGGGCTCATTCGTAAGGCCCAGTAAGCACCAAATGATGTAACCCAATACGTTTTTCTAGGCTAAGTGATTAGCAGCCCACACCAATCAAAATGGTTATCAGTTACAGCCTGAGCAATATGTGCTCCAGCGCTTGCCCAAAACTCGATTTATTTATGTGTTAATTGCCACGAACGAGGCTAAGGCGCATATAATGTTTCCTAAGCACCTAGTTCATACATGGAATAGTTAGTGTATTTAAGCACAACCTTAATTGAGAATTTAGCATACGTTAGAATACCCTTATAAAAATAAATTGAGCCATGTTAATTCAAACAAATACCATGTGATGGCTCTTTACTTCATTAAAACCCATAGAATAATAGGAAGTACCGTTTAGAAAATTTCACGGTCTTCCCACGAATGTCAAAGACGTAGTTGCTATAGGCGCGCGTGTTTAATAAAAAACACCTTCCTAAATTCGGGTACACATTTATGTGATCCAAATCTTATTCTCAATGGAATTAAAATATGTTTGAAATTGCGGGTACATTTATGTGACGCGATTCGTGACACATTTTAATAACTTTCGCAAATTTTCCTAAAATAAATGTTAAAAGCGGTTAATAATCTAAAACTACGAGTTAACAGGTGTAGAAAATCATGTTTTAGCCACTTATAATAAGTTTAAGCTACCGTGCTAGAACCACGGGATCCAAGGGTGCCTAACACCTTCCCTCGGGTCAATAGAATTCCTTACTCATGAATTTCTGGTTCGCAGACTCCAATTGGGTAGTCAAAATTTCCTCTATTTGGGATTTTAAAATAAATCAGTGACTTGGTACACCAAAAGTCAAGCCTATCCCAAGTGGCGACTCTTGAAATAAAAAATTAATCCCATTTCGAATAATGTCACTTTAATTGGAAAAACTTCTATACACATATCGCTTTTCGGGATAATCACGCGTAAGCGATAAAAAGGAGGTATGACAATGGCCAACATAATTGATCCATTTCTATCATATTTAGTCAATTCCCCGATATCTATTCCTCTGAAATATGACCTTGAATTCTCTGTTAATTAATTTAGTATCACTTAATTGGCTAGGAGTCACATCTTTTTTTTTTCTTTGTTTGCAGGAGCTTTTGTCCTCCATCCCTCCTACTCTCGTTCCTTTTTCTTTGAGATTGCAAGTAGTTAAAATATTAAGGGATTTTTACCTAATTATGTCATATAACAAACCTTATTATCATTATTGTGTTTTGTTTGGTTATTACCCGCATATTTCATGTTTTCGTTACCAAAAATGTACCAAACGAAATCAATCTGATTTTGTAGCCTAAAATGGCGCCTGTTTTTAAGGCTCCCAACGAAATCAATATGATTTTGTAGCCTAAAATAGCGCCTGTTTTTAAGGCTCCCAATTAATATTTAATTTGAGTCCCAATTAAATGGTCAATCAAAAACGGTAAAATCTCTTAACCAGCGTGAATCTCTCCAGATTTCAGTTTCGAAAATCAGTCATTCTTCCACATCTAATACCGAAAATCAGAATTTACAGGGTGATAGTCAATCAAATTGTAGTTCTTCCAGATTTCAGTTTCGAAAATCTTTCATTTTTCTACATCAAATACTGAAAATCAGAATTTACAGCGTGATAGTCAATAAAATTGTAGTTCTTCCAGATTTCAGTTTCGGAAATCACTCATTCTTCAACATCAAATACCGAAAATCAGAATTGAAAGCGTGATAATCAATCAGTGTGGAGCTTCTACAATGTCAAAAATCCCGATAATGCTGAAATCTAATGGTTATTGTGATAACTACGGCAGATTCCGAGATTTTGCAGTTGATGCCATTTTGGTTGATGATAATGCAAGCTACGGAATTCTCCAGTCTACAATTGCAGAACAATTATCGATTGATACATTGGATAAAATTGTAGAAATAAAATACTTGTAGTAAGGCTGTAGTTAATTGTAGTCAGTTGTAGTTGCTTGTAGTCAGTTTGTAGTTACTTGTAGTCAGTTTGTAGTTAATTGTAGTTAGTTTATAGTTAATTGTAGTCAGTTTGTAGTTAATTGTATTCAGTTTGTAGTTAATTGTAGTCAGTTTGTAGTTAATTGTAGTCAGTTTGTAGTTAATTGTAGTCAGTTTGTAGTTAATTGTAGTGTTTAATAAATATGTCTGAAAATTAGATTTTTCTGTAGCTACTGGCTTGTATGTGTACCTTGAATCACCTAATGTGAATTTGTAGTTAAACTGTATTTCAATTTATTTATATGCAAATGTAGTTATATTGAATTTTACTTAGCAGTAGTTCAATTTTTGTAGTTATATGAACTTTGTAGCTAATTGTAGTCAGTTGTAGTTAAGTGTAGTATTTAATCAATATGTCTGACTAATGTATTTTTTTGTATCTACTCGCTTGTATGTGTAGCTGAAAACTGCAAATGGCATTTACAGGCAACGTCAATTCATTATTCTTCAATGTTCAAGATAAGAAGTTTTAGCCGAAAACACAACAGCTGCCGAATGGACGAAACAGTAGTTCTTTTTGTAGTTATATGAACTTTGTAGCTAATTGTAGTCAGTTGTAGTTAAGTGTAGTATTTAATAAATATGTCTGAATAATGTATTTTTTTGTATCTACTCGCTTGTATGTGTAGCTGAAAACTGCAAATGGCATTTATAGGCAACGTCAATTCATTATTCTTCATTGTTCAAAATAAGAAGTTTTGGCCGAAAACACAACAGCTGCTGAATGGACGAAACATTCATACAGCGCAAATGTACTGCAATAGTAGTTTGCAGCATTGTCATTCCAATTTGTAGCTATATGCATTTGTAGTTATATGTAGTGCAATTGTAGTTAATTGTAGTCATTGTAAATAAATAATTTATTCCCACAATTATATAAGAACTGACAGTTATATAAAATGACAACTGAAGGTATTATATAAAAGTAACTCCAGCATTAATGTATAAGATAATAAAAATTGTACATGCTATTAGATATTAGATAGCTAGAATACTCGAGTAGAAGACAAAGCTGTTACGGCAAATATGCTATTAGATAGCTCGAATACTCGTGTATAATGTATATTCATGAAAAATTGTTCATTACAACCAAAATGATCTAGTGTTTACATTGTTTTACAATCCAACTACCAAATATGAACAGTATAGTCTACTTCTTCTTTTCAGAATGAACAACAGCATATGCCAAGATAGAGAGAAAATGGTTTTATAGAGGGTTTCGGACTTTGTTACAACAGTGGGACTGGAAATATGGCGGATGAAATTCTCGATATGAAACAGTGCAACCTTCGACAATGGCGGATGAAATTAGAGGAGAGAGAGAGAGAGAGAAATCTGTTTTGGTAAACAAACGTGGGGGTGGGTAATTAAAAAAGAGGAGAAAATCATGGGATTTGTTTGTAAGAGATAGAAAAACGTGTAGAATAAAATCTGAAAAGATTTTCAGTTCCAAAAATCAAGCCTATAATTAATAAGTTGATATTTAAACCTTAAATATAATTTTGATATATAAATTGAAAGGTGGTATACTTAAATGTAATAAACACAAACCTTAAACATGGGTGTTAATAAGGTTTGCTATATGGTATGTATACGTAAAAATCCCAAATATTAACCCTTTCCAATTTCTATAAGATGCCCTACAGTGGTTATGTTTTGGGCTTCGGCCTTTAGTATTTTGTTATGTACTTACAAATTACACTTGTGCCCTTATAATGTAAGGTATTACATAATCAAGGCATCTAAAAAGTTATAAAAAATATATAGTTTGAAATTAATTATTTTGGCTATAATTTCTTATGTAGCTTTAAATTACGGTGTTCTAATTTTTTTATATAAATTGTACCTAAAAAGGTAAAATACACAGTTAAAATAAATACTCATTGCATCAAAAGAAGAAATAAAAAGAGTGTACAATTGAAAGAATTACATGTGCAATTGTACACTTTTTTATTTCTTCTTTTGATACAATGACTATTATTTCAACTATGTATCTTTTATAACTTTTAAGATTCTCTGACTATTTATTTCAATTGTATAAATCTTTCAGGTCAGATTTGAAAAAAGATTAACTAAAACCTTATTATTTTGGCCAGATAAAAATATTTAGCCTAAATAATGTAATTCTAACAAAGTTTTATTATAAATTATATTCGAAAAAAATTATCTAACAAAGTAATATTCTTAAAAAGGTAAAAAAAAATTATTTTTCAAAAAAATATCACATAAACAGAAATATCTTTGTGGCATGTGAATGCACCCACACTTTTTTCCACATCAGCATTTAGGGGGTAATGGCTTTCAAAAGGCCAAGTTGAGAGGGGTAATTAAGATAGGACATAATTCGGGGAGGATACTAATAATCTAAGCTAAGTTTAGAGATATTTAAGGTATTTTACCAAAAAAATTACATATCTATGTATAGCGTTTAAATACAAGATGCTATACCTTAACAATAACTTTTTCTGTTAAGGTTATCGTCTTCTATCCATACGCTATATTGAGGCGATTTGTATGCCAAATATAACGTACAAAATCACTATGTTATGTATGAAATAATTGGAAGGCTCAATGATTGAAGAGTAATTATGAAAATGACCTTGTCCTTGTGGCACAAGGTTCCAACTATAGGTGTCAACCGGGCCGGGTTGACCCGGGACCGGCACGGACCGGCCCGGTCAAAACCGGCCCGGACCGGACCGGTTTAGCGCGCGGGGGGGGGGGGGGGGGCTGGGTTAGGGGGGGGAAGGGGGTTGGGACGTAAGGCCTTACCGGGCAATTAACCCGGACCGGACCGGCTCGGGAAGAGAAATACCGGGCGAACCGGCCAACCCGGACCGGCCCGGACCGGTTATAACGGTAAAATTTTTTTTTTTTTTTAAAAAAAATTTTTTTTAACTGCTGGGGCCCACTTGCCCGTTGGCAACGGTCCAGAACCGTTGGCCAACGGGTGTTTTTGCATTTTTGGCCCTTTTTTGTTTTTTTTTGTTTTTATTAAATTACATTAATAACCCTTCTAAAAATCTATAAATACCCTCCCCTCTTCTTCATTTCCTCACTCAAAATTATCTATCTCTCTCTCAATTCTCAAATTAGCAAATATCAATCACTCTCTTCTCTTCAATTTTCAAGAATTCATATTCTACTTTCATAATTTTATTGTCTTTATTTTCCCGAATTTAATTTATCGTAATTTCTTATTTGGAAATCGGCATTCGAAGCTTGATTCTTGAAGTTCAAGTGTTCAACATTCTTGAAGTTCAGCTGTTCAAGTGCTCAATTTATTGTCGAATTCGGTGCACTCTCTCCAACTCTTTCTCTTATTTAATATTTTAATTGCATATTTGATTTTAGCTTATATATTAAATTTTCCAATATGTTGAATGCTGCTAAAAGAGCGTGTAGAAAAGTTACTGGTAGGAGTGGAAGTGGTAGTGGAAGTAGTAAAAAAAGTCCTATAGCTTCTGGTAGTAATAGTAATAATGAACCAATAACACATGTTTCTGAATCATCGCCTAATTTGCAAGATGTAAATATTGATTATGAACAATTACACCAAGATTTCGGAATAGAAGATAACGAAATTGGAATAGAAGATGAGATACCACCTACACCTACTAGTGCAAATGTTGGTAGTATTGGAGTTGGAGTTGCTAGTGCAACAAGGGGTAGAAGACCACCAGTCGCTCCAACTTCTAAATCTAATCGTAGAAAAAGAAGTCCTGTTTGGAAATTTTTTGATGAGATAGAAGATAGTGATAGAGTTAAGTGCAGACTTTGTAACGAAACGTTTAAACATTTGACCGGAGGTAATTTAGGGGGGACTGGCACACTAATTAGACATATGCAAAATTATCATCCTATAGAATGGGGGGTTAATGGGGATGGAAGTCAAACAACCGATAACCCTACTACTGCAGGTCTCCTAAAATATGATAAAATGAGGGATCGAGAGGAATTAGCGAAAATGATCGCTTTGGGTTGTCTACCTTTTTCTTTTGCTTCTTCCTCTTATCTTGTTACGTATATTCAAAGGATATACAACCCTATGTTTAAAGGTATCCCTAGAAGTACCTGTAGATCTGACATCTTTAGACTTCACGGCCAATATCAAACATACATACGTTATTTGTTTAGTCACCTTCCTTCTAGAGTATGTCTAACTTCTGATATTGGCCATGCTGTAAATGGAAATGATTATTTAACAATTACATGTCATTGGATAGATGACAATACTTGTATGCAAAAACGTATTATTGCTTTTAAATATGATGAAGATCAGAGTCATACTGCTAATGCACATTGTACTGATCCTAGGCGTATGTTAACCGGTGATACCTGGGAGGTCATTAGTGATGTGATTAAATTTTTACATAAATTTTATACTGCTACTGTTGTGTTTTCTGGGGCATATTACCCAACTATTACTGTGGCTTTAGTACATATAGCTGAAATTTCTTTGCTACTATTTGAATTTAAGAAGAAAGATAGATATACGGATGCTGTTGCAAGTATGCAAGCAAAATTTAAAAAATATTTCTTTCCAATTCCTCCTGTTTACTTAATTGGTGCAGTTTTAAATCCTTCAATTAAAATGTCTGATTGTCAACAATTAATGAATGCTTTATACAATTATATGGAGATTGGGCCCACTGAAAGCCCAAATTTGTATGAATCTATGAACCAACTAAATGAACATTAAATGAACTTGCAATAAGTGCAATTTTTTCCCCATCTTTTGTTGTGTTCATTCAATTATTACAAAGTATTAATATAACTTAATATTTATACTATACGTAATTCAAAAAAAAAAAATAAATAAATCCGGCCCGGCCCGGCCCGGACCGGCTCAACCCAGCCCAATTGCAACCCGCCCCCAATTGAACCCGGACCGGACCGGACCTGACCCGGACGGGTCATAAAATTTGGACCCGGACCCGGCCCGGCCCACCCGTTGGTCACCTATAGTTCCAACCCCTACATCAATATTCTTGTATAAAGACAAAGTCATTTTCATAACTACTCTTCAATCATTGGACCATCCAATTATTTCATGCAGATTTTATACGTTACATTTAGCAGACAAGTCGCCTCATGATTAGAAGACGTTATGCTTTAACAAAAAAATTACCATTAAAATATAACGTCTTGTATTTAAACAGTATATAACTTTTTTATATTTATTAATGTATTTTTGAGTCCAAAAATAAAATATTTAGGTTCTAAACTCTTAAATAAAATGGACGAGGATGGGAGTTGTGAAAACATTTAAACAAAAAGCACGAATTCAAATTTCTATTTATCTAAGGCAGAATCTAGTAACAATCTATTGTTTGAGCAGACAGATGTGTACACTGAATCTTGATTCTGTCTTCTTCATACTCCTTCTCAATCATGTTTTCTGCCATCAATTTACACTCCCAACTTTCACTGAACCGCCAGTTCTTTCGAACCCAAATCTCCGTTCAACTTCAATCTAGGCAGGCTCTGTTTCTCTTCTCTCCATAAATATAGTCGTTACGTATATGCTTTTGTTTGTATCTATTGTGCGTCAAATATTTCAATTTTTTGCTTTGACTTCAGGAATCTCAAGATCAGTAGCTGTCTCTCTCTCAACAAGCCCAGCAACCAAACCACCAATACATCAACAGCAGCTGCTGGAACTAGAACTGACACTCTTCGAATCATATTGGCCGCAGGGGGCACAGCTGGCCATATATACCCAGCTATTGCCATTGCTGATGATCTCAAAACCTTTGACCCAAATGCCCAAATACTCTTTGTTGGGCTTCCAACTGGAATGGAGAGCACTGCAGTGCCAACAGCAGGATATTCGTTTACACCGATTCAAGCCGCACCATTGGGCCGGCCCTTCATCTCTTTGTACAACGTATTCGTCCTCCCTTATGTACTCATCAAATCCCTAATCAAAAGTTTTCTAATACTTCAAGAGTTCAAACCCCATATTGTAATTGGCACTGGTGGGTTTGTTTCGTTTCCGATTTGCCTAGCTGCTGGACTTAAAAGAATTAAACTATCAATCCAAGAACAGAATTCAGTACCCGGTATTGCTAATAGGGTGCTTTCACTATTTGCTGACAAAGTGTTTGCTGCTTTTAATTCTAGTGTTGATTGTTTTTGGCAAAAGAACAAATGTGTGGTGTGCGGAAATCCAGTGAGATTGTCGTTGAGGCAATATGCGTCCAAGGCTGTGGCAAGGCGTCATTTCTTTTCAAAGGCTGTTGTAGGGAAGGGGGACGGTAAAGTGGTGTTGATTCTTGGTGGCTCTTTAGGTGCCAATGCACTTAATGTTGCTATCTTGCATTTGTATTCTGAAATGTTAGACGAACGGAAAGACTCGTTTTTTATATGGCAGACGGGCGTTCAAGCATTTGATGAGATGGAGAGCCTCGTAAAGTTCCATCCCCGGTTATACATTACCCCGTGAGTGTTGTTTCATTTAAACAAAAATACTTATTTGATCATTAGTACTATAGATGTTTAATTTCCTGATTTTAACTGGAGAATTGTGTACTACTATATGGCAAATTTTGCATTTCAGGCAAATTTCTTTAAGAAAGAGATGTCCTTTTATCCATTTTAATCTGATTTGATCCTAACTTGGTGAAGGTTCTTGCATTCTATGGATTTAGCATACTCAGCTGCAGACCTTATTGTATCTAGAGCTGGAGCAATGATCTGCTCTGAGATCTTGGCTGCTGGGAAGCCTTGTATTCTGGTAATAATCATATATTCTGACTGACATTTATAGATCCATGATGCAAAAGGCCTTGTGGCTCACGATTTGATTTTACCATTTTAGGGAGGAAATTTGATGGGAAGACAACTCTATTCATGTGTAGTGTACTAGTGTTTATTGGACACACAATATGCATCAAAATAGCAGCCCCTCTGAATGATCGCGATTAGATAGGTGGAGAATATTCAAGAGAGATCAAGTAGAGGGCCATAGCATTTGTCCAAAATTTACGTTAACTTACAATTCATAGCTGAAGTATGGCTTCTCATTTCTTCTCATTATAAATGAAAAGAAATCTGTTCCTACTTATATGTTTATGAACATACATTGCCTCCATGGTTTTACAACTCTGGTGTTTCAGATTCCTTGAGGGTTTAGTTCATTAATCTTGGCAAAACACTTTATTTCTCTTGAAATTTTTGCAGATACCTTCACCAAATGTGGCTGAAGGACATCAATTTCACAATTCTTGTCTAATGGCTGATGTAGCTGGTTCGAGGGTTATAACTGAAGATGAACTTGACTCTCTGGCTCTCAAAAGTGCTATTGAAGAAGTTTTAAGTATGGTGTTCTGTCTCGTATCTGTACTATTATTCTGACTATTGCAATTACTCAAAAAGCAATCCATATGTCATCTTGCTCTCATGGTTTTGTTTAATAAACCTTACTTTTTCTTGTCACCTGACTATCTATGGTTTTGTTTCTGCATATGAAACTCTATAAATTCATAGTGGGTGTTGGCGTGACTAATAATTTGTAAAACTGGAGGGGCTTGAGTTAGTGTGGTATCAAGTCTATAAATGTACCTGGTTTTAGTAATTGATCCGAGTGCAGCCAAGGTCATGTTTGTCTAGCTTAAACTAGAAATATCACTTTGTGTTTATGATCTGATCTGAAGTATCCTCACATTTTAGAAATATGCTGAAAGAGGATGCAGGTACACTTACCAGGCTGCAACAAGTATGACGCTGTCCTGATGTCCTACAAATCAGTAATCACAGAATCTTTGACACGCTTGAGACATAGCAGAGGGGGGTGGGGTGGTGTAAACATTCAAGATGCTTATCTGTGACACTTTAGATTGGTTGGTGTATATGTAAATTTTTACTGTATTTGTGCCTGTCTCAGTATCCACATATAAAACAAGAATCGAAGGAAAGTGAATAAACAACAGAGCTACGGTGCCTTAGTTTATTGAGTGTAGTAAAAACAAATAAGAGGTTAAGCATGTTGCTTAGTAGCTTTAAGTTGCTGAAGATTAGGAGTATGTACTTTTCTCACAAGATGTAATGTGTTCGTCGGAATAATAATGTCAGCAGTACAGAGGATATCTAGAAAGGGCCAGCTTGTGTTTTAGATTGTTAGAATATGTAAAATAGTAGAACCCTAATCCAATGTGTGTTAGGAGTAGGATAGGTTATGTGTATATATATATAGGGCTCATTGTATCATGTTTATATCAATTATATATTTTTCTCCCGTGCTTTCTCACATGGTATCAGAGCAATCGTGAGAGATTTATCCCTGTGCATAAATTCCAGCGATTCCGGGAAGTAAAATCAGTCATCGGAACCCTTTTCCGGCGACTTTTTCAAGTAAAATCAGTCTCGGTCAGCTCTGTGCAAAATCCAGCAATACCAAAAGACTCGCCTCTGTCCGGCAACAAAACCCCAGAAATTTCTCCGGCCAAATCAGCCCCACGCGCCTCCAGAACCTTAGGCGTGTGAGCACACGCGCCGGCGCATGACCCCCTTTCCGGCCAGATTTTCAGGTGACTCCTTCAGGACAGTTTGGTCGGATACTAATTCCGACCCTACCCATCCTATTCGTTCGATTCCGACAACTTTGAGTTTTTTCCGGCGACTATGCTGACTTTTCCGGTAGCTACAATATTTTTCCGGCCAGAATTTCAAAAAACGTCCTTTAGGACAGTCTGATCGCCCTCGAATTTCGAGCCTATCCATATTTTTATTTTTCAATCCGACAACTTTGAATTTTTTCCGGTAGCTACAATGCTTTTTCCGGCAGCTACAGTGTTCCAGTTTTTTCCGGCAGCTCCAATTTTCAGTTTCAGCGAGTTTTCAGTTGATAATCCAACGATGTATTTGGGACTCGATACTTTCGGGTCTAGAAATCCGGGTTCTGGCAGTTCCGGTGTTATGATTACCTCAGAACCTTTAATAGGAGGTTCAAATTACCTAGCTTGGGCTTCGTCAGTCGAGTTGTGGTGCAAAGGTCAAGGTGTTCAAGATCATTTAATCAAGGAATCTAGTGAAGGAGATGAAAAAGCCAAAGCACATTGGGAGAAGATCGATGCTCAATTATGCAGTATTTTGTGGCGATCTATTGATTCCAAGTTGATGCCCTTGTTTCGTCCATTCCAAACATGTTATTTGGTTTGGGAAAAGGCTCGTACTTTATACACTAATGACATATCTCGTTTCTATGATGTAATATCGCGGATGACAAATTTAAAGAAACATGAATTAGATATGTCTACTTACTTGGGACACGTACAAGCAGTTATGGAGTAATTTGGGACGTTGATGCCAGTTTCTACTAGCGTTGCAAAGCAGCAAGAGCAACGACAAAAGGTGTTTCTAGTTCTTACTCTTGCTGGGCTTCCTAATGATCTCGACTCAGTACGCGATCAGATTTTGGCTAGTCCGACTGTCCCCACAGTTGACGAATTATTCTTTCGATTACTTCGCCTTGCTGCAGCACCGAGTCACCCAGTGAGCTCATCACAGACACTTGATTCATCTATCCTCATATCCCAATCAGTGGACAATCGGGCATCTCATACTATGGAGAATAGACGAGGAGGAGGTCGTTTTGGAAGATCTAGACCCAAGTGTTCTTATTGTTATAAACTTGGTCACACTCGTGACGTGTGCTATTCTTTAAATGGTCGACCACCCAAAAATGCTTATGTTGCTCAGACCGAGACTACAGGTAACCAGGGATTTTCTGTGTCTGAAGGGGAGTATAATGAGTTCCTTAAATATCGAGCAAGTAAGCAGACATCTCCGCAAGTAGCCACTGTTTCTCAGACTGATACTTCTGTTGCTGGTAATTCTTTTGCTTGTGTTTCCCAGTCTAGTCCTCTTGAACAATGGGTTGTGGACTCAGCTGCTTCTGATCATATCTCTGGTAATAAATCCCTTTTGTCAAATATTACGTATTCACAGTTTCTTCCCAACGTTACTTTAGCTAATGGGTCTCACACTAAAGCAAAAGGAGTTGGACAAGCGAATCCTCTACCCTCTGTCACTCTAGATTCCGTTCTTCATGTCCCTGGCTGTCCTTTTAATCTTGCATCTGTTAGTCGTTTGACTCGTGCCCTCCATTGCGGTATATATTTTATTGATGATTGGAACAGGACTTGAATCAGACGGACTCTACTACCTTAACTCACTAACATCCTCCAAGGCCTGTCTAGTTGCAGATCCTCCAGACCTACTTCACAGTCGTTTAGGACATCCTAGCTTGTCCAAGCTTCAGAAGATGATGCCTAGTTTGTCTAGTTTATCCACATTAGAGTGTGAGTCATGTCAGCTCGGGAAACATACCCGCGCCTCCTTTCCTCGTAGTATTGAGAGTCGTGCAGTCTGTTTTTTCTTTAGTTCATTCGGATATATGAGGTCCTAGTAAAGTCAGTTCAACCTTGGGATTTCGTTATTTTGTTAGTTTCATTGATGATCATTCAAGATGTACTTGGATTTTCTTAATGAAAGATCGTTCTGAGTTGTTTCCTATATTCCAGAATATTTGTGCTGAAATTAAAAATCAGTTTGGTGTTTCTATTCGCACTCTTCGCAGTGATAATGCCTTAGAATATTTATCCTCTCAATTTCAGCAGTTTATGACTTCTCACGGAATTATTCATCAGATCTCTTGTCCTTATACCCCACAGCAAATGGGATTGCAGAGAGAAAGAATAGGCACATTATTGAGACTGCTTGCACACTTCTTATTGAATCTCATGTTCCGCTGCGTTTTTGGGGCGATGCAGTTCTCACATCTTGTTATTTAGTTAATCGGATGCCTTCATCTCCCATCCAGAATCAGATTCCGTATGAGGTATTGTTTCCCCAGTCACCCTTATACCCTGTTTCCCCTCGTGTTTTTGGGAGCGTTTGTTTCGTTCATAACTTAGCTCCTGGGAAAGATAAGTTAGCTCCTCGTGCTCTCAAGTGTGTCTTCCTTGGTTATTCTCGTGCTCAGAAGGGCTATCGTTGTTATTCACCTGATCTCCGTAGGTACCTTATGTCAGCCGATGTCACATTTTTTGAGTCTAAACCTTTCTTTACCTCTTCTGACCATTCTGACCATCTTGATATATCTGAGGTTTTACCTATACCGGCCTTTAGGGAGTCTACTATATCTCCTCCTTCACCTTCCGCTACAGAAGTCTTACCCATTCCCACCGGTGGAGAGTCTAGTGTGGATCCTCCTAGACTCCCTGCAACAGACACTCCACTCTTGACATATCATCGTCGTCCTCGCCCAGCGTCCGGCTCGGTTGATTCACGTCCTGCGCCTGACCCTGCTCCTATTGCAGACTTGTCTCTTCCGATTGCACTTCGGAAAGGTATACAGAACACCCTTAATCCTAATCCCCATTATATTGGTTTAAGTTATCATCGTTTGTCATCACCCTATTATGCTTTTCTATCTTCTTTGTCCTCTGTTTCCATCCCTAAGTCTACAGGTGAAGCATTGTCTCATCCAGGATGGCGACAGGCTATGACTGACGAGATGTCTGCTTTACATACGAGTGGTACTTGGGAGCTCGTCCCTCTTCCTTCAGGTAAATCTACTGTTGGT
This sequence comes from Nicotiana benthamiana, assembly GCA_034376525.1. Classification (NCBI taxonomy): domain Eukaryota; kingdom Viridiplantae; phylum Streptophyta; class Magnoliopsida; order Solanales; family Solanaceae; genus Nicotiana; species Nicotiana benthamiana. The sequence goes on from CM067325.1 coordinate 10,426,448, forward strand.
TGTCGTTGGGTGTATGCAGTCAAGGTTGGTCGAGATGGTAAGGTTGATCGTCTTAAGGCTCGTCTTGTTGCCAAGGGATATACTCAGATATTTGGGCTTGATTACAATGATACCTTCTCTTCCGTGGCTAAGATAGCATCAGTTCGCCTTTTTCTTTCTATGGCTGTTGTTCGCCATTGGCCCATGTATCAGCTGGACATTAAAAATGCATTTTTACACGGTGAACTTGAGGATGAAGTTTATATGGAGCAACCACCTGGGTTTGTTGCTCAGGGGGAGGCTTGTGGCCTTGTATGTCGCTTGCGCCGGTCACTTTGTGGTCTAAAACAGTCTCCTCGAGCCTGGTTTGGTAAGTTTAGCACTGTTATCCAGGACTTTGGTATGACTCGGAGTGAAGCTGATCACTCTGTATTCTATCGGCATTCTGATTCACGTCTCTGTATTTATCTGGTGGTTTATGTTGACGACATTGTTATTGCCGGCAATGACCAGGATGGTATTACTAAATTGAAGCAACATCTCTTTCAACACTGTCAGACTAAGGATCTGGGCGCACTAAAGTATTTTCTGGGTATTGAGGTCGCACAGTCTAGCTCAGGTATTGTGATCTCATAACGGAAGTATGCCTTAGATATTCTTGAGGAGACAGGAATGACAGGTTGTAAACCTGTTGACACTCCGATGGATCCAAATTCTAAACTTCTTCCAGGACAGGGGGAGCCTCTTAATGATCCTGCAAGATATAAGCGGTTAGTTGGTTAATTAAATTATCTTACAGTGACAAGACCTGACATTTCCTTTCCTGTGAGTGTTGTGAGCCAGTTTATGGGTTCTCCGTGTGATAGTCATTGGGATGCAGTTGTTCGCATTCTTCGGTATATAATATCAACTCCAGGTAAAGGTTTATTGTTTGAGGATCGAGGCCATGAGCAGATCGTTGGATACTCCGATGCTGATTGGGCAGGATCGCCTTCTGACTGACGTTCTACTTCTGGATATTGTGTCTTAGTAGGAGGAAATTTGGTATCTTGGAAAAGCAAGAAACAGAATGTGGTTGCTCGGTCTAGTGCAGAAGCAGAATATCGAGCAATGGCTATGGCGACATGTGAGCTAGCTTGGATCAAACAGTTGCTCAAAGAGTTGAAATTTGGTGATGTTAGTCAGATGAGACTTGTGTGTGATAATCAAGATGCTCTTCATATTGCGTCAAATCCAGTGTTCTACGAGAGAACTAAGCACATTGAGATTGACTGTCACTTTGTCAGAGAAAAGATACTCTCGGGAGATATTGCTACAAAGTTTGTAAAGTCAAATGCTCAGCTTGCAGACATTTTCACCAAGTCCCTCACTGGTCCTCGTATTAACTACATATGTAACAAGCTCGGTACATATGGTTTATATGCACCAACTTGAGGGGGAGTGTTAGAATATGTAAAATAGTAGAACCCTAATCCAATGTGTGTTAGGAGTAGGATAAGTTATGTGTGTATATATATAGGGCTCATTGTATCATGTTTATATCAATTATGTATTTTTCTCCCGTACTTTCTCACATAGATGACTTCCAAAAAAATACCTAAATTCATAAATAGCAGCAGTCTTGTGTCGAATGGTGCGTATAAGGTGTTATGCACACACTAAAATCTAAAATTTAGAAAATGAACTAGGAAACATACTGTAGATTTGTTCTACTAATTGAGTACCTCTAGTTGTATTTCTATTCAGACAGAAAGTATTTTACCATAGTCTTGTCATGGCCTAGTTTAATGCACTGTGTCTTTATACTATTCTTGTGCTACCTATTTTATCTTCTTTCTGTTAAGCTGTGATTTTTTACTTGTTTAATTTGAGTAGGCAGTGGAGGTTTTCAGGTTTATGAACAGTACTTGCCTTTGTCTTTGATCAGCTTTGCACTTTAGCATCCTCTGGTTTGGATCCTTTTGGTTGCTTTAGATGCATTTTTGAAAGTGTTTCCTGAAACATGTAATTGTCCTGATCAAAATCTTTCTGCTAATTATGTAAGAATTATTATTGCATCGGTCCTCCTGATGTACCATGCTGTTTTGTGCAGATAATGAGGGATTGATGACAGAGATGTCTGAGAGAGCTCTCAAGGCTGCGAAGCCAGATGCATCTGTTGAAATTGCTACACACATTCTTTCTCTTGTAAACTTTTCGTCACCTCAAGGATGACATTCTGAATCATGCTTGCATTTATTCATTAAAATAAAGGATAAAAATCGTAGTTGAAACTTCATTTGGGGTATTATCCCCCTTGTTTGCTTATCAACTACTACTACACTATATATTCAAAGAAAAATCTCAATTGTTTTGTAGATGTGTACATATTTAATAAACTCAATGGACATAATTTTCCAGAAGATCTTTCAGACAGCAGTTTTAATTTTGCAATTATGGAATGAGACTTTTGTGGCAATATTGAAGCCTCATCTGTATCTTCCACTTAAATATCCAAGCAATATAATTGGACAGAGCTAATGTTTGTGTACTTGTTGTAATTGATGAGATTGCACAATACTGAGAAGATTTTTATGTTGTTGATGTTACTCAATTGCGTCTTTCACTAATATACCAATTGGATAAGAAATCAAATATCTTAATATGTAATCCAGAATCAGGCTGTGGCCCAAAGGAGCAGTTCTCTCTTTCACGTATCTCCATCTTTCCTCTTCTACTCTTTTTCTGGATAATAATTGCCTTACATCACTGTCTTCCTCCACAAGCCATTTTATTTTCGATAATATTAATACAATTTTTATAATTTTCAAAATTAATGTGATATTTCCCTTATGAAATCTTTCGAACCATTTCTTACTATTTATGTCACATTATTATTTACGACCTTACGTTAATATTTTACACTCTATATTCAATAAATACTGAAATTAAAATTGGGACAGAGGAATTACTGTTATCCCAGTGGAGTAGGCGGAGCATTAGCACCGGACACGTGCACATGTTGCATGCATTTAAGATACTATCACGCTCAGGAAAATTGAAAGCAACAAATATGAATAAAACGAGAATTTGGAAATTCGCAGCTTTCGCATCAAATATTAATGCGTCTCATTTTTGACTACAAAGATTAAGAACTTGTTCTTCCTAAATACTACTAGTGCAATAAAATGATTGCTTTTGCTCCATCGGATTTCCGTTGGGCGATTCACGGGCCGGCTGGCCTTCCGTCTTTCTCCGCCCTAGAAACCGTCGCTGCCGTTGGTAGTCCACCGCAGAGGCCGCGGCCACTCTGCATCAGTAGTAGCGCAGGTGGTAGAACCAGCCCTAAGCCCTCTGTTTGTACGGCAGATGAGCTTCATTACGTTCCCCTTCCCAACAATGAATGGAAACTCGCCCTATGGCGCTACTTACCTTCACCACAGGTGCTCTGCATTGTAATTGAACTCTATAATATGTTTATAGATAATCTTAAAAATATTACTACACATACGTATTAAGCTTGGAAAGCTTCGTTCCCCTTGCCTTCCGAATATTATAAATATGTATAGATATAATGTGAAAATGTGCGTGCAGCGGAGCCGCAGGAATCATCCTCTGTTGTTGTTATCCGGAGTAGGCACTAATGCCATTGGCTATGATCTTGCTCCTGATGTAAGTCTCTGCTTTTTAATTCCTCCTCAACATGCCCCGCTGGGCTACTCCTTTTTCCATGTTTTACTGATGATGGATTAATTGCTTATACCTTCCAGAATTTCCTCTGCATATTTGTTGTCCTGTCGTACGTAATACATTAGCAGAGTGACTTTTATGTTAAGTCCGTGGTTCATAACAGCGGATAGACGATTTGGCTTTAACCTTTTCTCTTAATAACAGATATGTTAACATCAGTACATATGCTCCTGTCTTTCACCTCGAACAATGGGATGGCTGTTTCATGTTTAACATCTATTTGTTTAAATGTCCAAATTTTATAACAGCCTGTGAAAATTAGAATACCATCTATGCTTCCATAGATAGGTTCTCACACTTTATAATCGTAAACGTACACTACTCTGTACCTGTCTAATTACATAGTGCAGCCATCTCATCATACCTGAGGGTGTGGTGCTTTTTCTGCTTTCTTAGATTGATCTTACGGCTTTCATCGATATGTAGTGCAAGATACAAGCAAAAGATATCTGTGTGAGCTGATGTGGTAATTGTTAAACTTTATTCTGATTTCCCTGTTTTTGGTTTGTCTTTGATTTTAGCTAGATGTCAGTTTGATGGTTTAACTTTCAAATCAAAAATTTGGTTACTTGCAGTCATCTTTTGCACGATATATGTCTCACCAAGGATTTGATACTTGGATTCTTGAAGTTCGAGGAGCTGGCTTGAGTGCAAAAATTAGTCGAGATGAAGGTCAGCGTTAATGGATTAATTATCCCTTAGCATACAAAATCAATCAGGATGCAATTAGGAAAAAATGTAAAACCCTGTTAAAAAGGCGGTTTCATTGCCATCACAATCATATTTGGGTAAAAATTTCAGGATTACAAGATGCAACACAAGTGTCTACTACTGCAAGCCAACTCAGGGAATTTGGTCACGGACTTGGAAATATTGTTGAGGAAAGTCAACAACCAATCTCTCAGTTTACTGGTTTGCAAAACCGCTTTTCTATTACAGTAGATGATTTCTTGAAACAACTTCATCTGATTGGGAAGTATAACTGGGACTTTGATCATTACTTGGAAGAAGATGTGCCTACAGCGGTGAGGTGACATCTCGTGGCATGGATTTGAATAGATTGGTCTTTATCTCCTCGTCTAGTATATTACAGGAGCTTTTCTAAGATTATTATATTTATGCGCTTGACGTGCATTAGTTCGTGCTTCGATTTTTTTTTTTAAATGTAGATGGACTACATAAGGAACCAATGCAGACCGAAGGATGGAAAATTGCTCGCTATTGGCCATTCTATGGGAGGTATCTTGCTGTATGCAATGCTCTCACAAAATGGTATTACACCTTCTGATCCACCACTACTCTTTCCTAGTTTGGGAAAAGATGGTAGCCAAAGTTGGTCATTCAGCAAAAGGAACGATAACTAGCAGTATATTTATTATTAAACAGTTATCCTCCTCGAGAGTCAATTTGATTAAATCTCAGAGCTAAAATCAGTGTAGATTAATTCATCTCGAAATATAGATATTTTAAGCTAAAAATAAGTACTCTAAGTTGCACTTCTCCTCACATCAAAATGGTGAATTTAGGTCTTAGTTTACTTAGTCTGTATTTTGGGAAGAGGAAAGTGGCACCAAACATTTTGGGAAAGAGGGACGATGTGTGTAGCTACATGCAGTATATATATACATGCATCTAAATTAATGTGTACTCATTTACCAGGTTCCAGAGGAAAGTGCACTGAGCTGGCATCAGTCATTACTTTGGGTTCATCACTGGACTACACTACTTCACGGTCATCCCTGAAAATGCTTTTACCCTTAGTAAGTAAAACGGAAGGCATTACATGCTGCACTTTAGGGTTTCAAATAGACTGAAACCTTTGTTTATCTCTAATGTGATGAAAAGAGGATTTTTAATTGTTGGTGGATGCACAGGTAGATCCTGCCAAGGCTGTGAATCTTCCAGTTGTTCCACTCGGAGCATTACTCGCAGCCATCTATCCTCTTGCATCTCATCCTCCATATCTCTTATCATGGTTAAATCCTCAGATATCTGCGCAAAATATGATGCATCCGGAAATGTTTGAGAGGCTTGTCTTGAAAAATTTTTGTAAGTATGAGCTGGCTTTCTTTCTTCGTCAAAGATCATAACTATCAATGAGAAGAGATGCAAAACAAGATTGACTTGTGCTGTTTTCTTTGTCAGCTCCATTTATTGATTCTTGCTTTTATGGTTAGTCTGCACACTGTCCTAAATAAGATTGGTATCATTGTATGGCATTACACAAGAACAGCAATATCCAACAGGCAATCAAGTTTTTTCACACTGTTCATAGAAGCATTTGCCTGTGATAGGTGTTATTATACAAGATATCTTGTTTCACTTTCTTTATTTCTATGTCATTGCACAATTGAATCTAACAGTTTACTCCTCCAATCATTTTGGTGTCATCGCATGTTTTCTGCCTGAGGACATCAGCACAGTTCAACTCGGATAGTTAATAATGTTATGTTTCTATTTATCTGTATTGTGACAAGAGGGGCTTGGTCTGATGGTAACCAACCCTCACTTACAACCGAGAGGTTGTGAGTTCGAGTCTCCCCAGGAGCAAATTCTGGGGATTTATGCCGGGGGTCTATTTGGAAACAGCCTCTCTACCCCAGGGTAGGGGTAAGGCTGCGTACACACTACCCTCCCCAGACACCACTGAGTGGTATTGTACTGGGTCGTACTTTCTATTTATCTGTATTGTAATCCATTAAAACTTTTAATAACCTTTAGTTTAAAAAGCACTCGCATTTATTGTAGAAACAATGACTTTGTAGGTTGTATTTCTGCAGTACTCTAGTTTTAAGCATACCAACTCTCCGTCAAGCAGATCCTGTCCAAGCAGTTTTTGATGTATAAATTGACTGAGTTTGTCAACTGTTGTGTTGCATCAACCGTCTTTGAGACCATTGCTAACATGATACTTTGCAGTTTGCACACCAACATCCATCTTAAAGCCTTAAATATATTAAAATGTTGCATCCTCCAAACTGCCCAGCACTCCACACTGATAAAGAAAATAAGAAAGAAAATTGATAAAAAGAAACACTTTTGAGTACTTTTACGGCTATTGTTTATGGAGTATCACATGGTTACATTGATGCAGGCACTATTCCTGCTAAACTTCTGTCACAGCTATCAACAGTCTTCCAAAAGGGTGGTCTAAGGAATAGAAGTGGGACTTTCCTTTACAAAGACCATATTCACAAAAGCAATGTGCCTGTTTTAGCTCTTGCTGGGGACAGAGACCTTATTTGTCCTCCTGAAGCTGTGTATGGTATATTATCATTTTGTGATTTGTTATCATGCTAACTCTCATATTGACCTTCTCCAGTCATTTCTTTAAGCTGACTGTTAACTTTTACTCCCATGTTAACGTACTAGAAACCGCCAAGCTGATTCCTGAAGACTTGGTCACCTATAAAGTTTTTGGTGAACCTCGGGGTCCAAATTATGGCCATTATGATCTGGTCGGTGGACGAATGGTATGTGATATTAAATTAGTTTTCAATTTTTACCGAATCTTCTACTAATAAGTTAGTGATGGACATGATGCAATGTTCTCTTCAACCTCTGGAAATTTATTAACCTAAATGTACCTATTATTAAGCAGATGAAGTTCTAAATGCAGGCATTCTATCAAGTATATCCATATATAATTGAATTCCTCAGTCGACATGATAGAGTGTAGCTTCCTCTGCAACATGTGTCGTGTGAAGTTGTAGCAGATTACTAACTCATTTATCCATGTATTAGCTCTGCCACAGTGAAAATATTGTGCGACGATGGGAGAAGCTTAACTTTTAATCCTACATCGGATGCATGGGACATGAGATGGGTGTAAAGACAGGAGCCAACTCTAGTGATAAGCATGTACATCGAGTTCCCTTGGAAAGATAAGTAGGAACGATTGTGGGTATAAAAGATGTGCAGTTATGAAGCATGAAATATACAATTCATTCATAGAGCAGTTGCATTAATGCGCATTTTGATTTTGCTCTAATTTCATTGTTTTAGCAATAGAGATACTGAGGTTGACATCGTGCCCACTCCCAGGCCACAAATCTTGATCACAAAATGAAGGAATCAAGGTCCACTTATTTTGGCGAAAGTGATTGCCTGGTACTGACCCACTATTAAGAAAGCTCAAAACACTTCACTTGATATGACTATATGAGATGGCCCGCTCCTTAAATGGGAACATGATGGTGTCAAGTTTTCCATTATTTAAGACCAAAATACCCACCTTAATAAAGACAGTATTTGTCAGTTTGAGGCTCACATCTATTTCCATCCAATGATTCCCCCTCTAGCAATAAAGTTGGGGTGCAAATATAAACAAACGGACTAAACTGCCATGAAAATTTGAATTGTATTATGAAGCACCAAACCAATCTTGACATAGAATAGCAGAAACTCATCTGCAATACATGTAAAATTAATTGAAGTAGATTTTGTACCATTCAACCCTGTACTCAAACAAGAAGGCTAATACATTGTGTACCACACGTTTCAACCCATATTGGATTGCCACTCAAACAACAGAACCATCATTTTCAGAAATCAAATAGGGTAGAAACCCCTGTAAAGAATTTTCTAGCTTGTAATGACGACAGAAGCTATACAGAAAGAACAACAGGTTCATGTGGGGAGGAAATGTTTTTTATGTCTAGCTATTAGACATGGCTGCAGATTTACAAACGGGGCAACTATTTTTTTGCATCAGCCACTGCTTTATACAACGAATGTGATAGAAGTGTCCACAATCCAGCTTTCCCATCCCATCCTCAGCCTCATATTCCTCCTGTATTGGGAGAAGCAGAAAGGACAAAGCGTCAACTGTTAGAACAACCAAAATAAGTTTTCAAGAACTGCAAGTAATGAAAATAATGTCTAAAGAGCTTGTTTTAAAAATTCAAAAAAAAAAAAAAAAAAACCTGACAGATGCTGCACTTCCTTTCTAATTCTGTGCGGATAAGAGATAAATTATTCAAAAAGAAGGGCTTGGTCCTTCTAACACATCGAGCTATCTCGTCTTCTCTCAATCCTGTGTTGACATGTCCAATTTTATCACCAAGTTCCAGCAATTCCTGTTTATTTAAAGGGTGACCATTGATTATGAGAAGATGAGATATACTTAAAAGGATGGCTAGATTGACAAGGGAATGACTTGCCTCATATGACATGTTATCCACGTCAAGCCTCAAGTCCCTATGTCGATCAAGACTAACTGTCCTTCCTCCCATAAGACTATTTTGAAGCATCACAATCTGCAATCACACCCCACAAAGATCATGCATATCATCTCCCTAAGAATGGTTCCGGTTGTTCCATGGCAGCCAGGCACAATTCCAGGAGATAATAGTGACGAAATATTGCAAACTAGCAAATTTCAGACCCTTAAGCAAACATTACCCCACAAAGTCCATGCATATTATCCCATTGTGCATTCCTCAACTCTTAAACAAGGATACTCCATGAAATTAGTCCACACATGGCTTTCATTATTAGGCCATCAAGCAATTTAAGGCATGGTAATTGGAAGGACAAAAATCAGATTATGTATATGATGCTTTACATAAGAGAAAAGGCTTTTGATTCTACTCTCTCTCTTAATCTATAGCATCAAACTTTGACAGCAATTGAGCCAATGATGCTCAATTCCTGTAATAAAAGGAGCACGAGCATTTCCTTGTGGGGCTAAGCATGACCACTCATTTAATTTTATTTAGCACTCACAGCCAATTTAACCGAGTCAATAAATGATATGCTGGGTATCTTCCTAGCTAACCAGAGATATTTAAAACACTAAGGCAAAAGTCGTTAGCAGGATGCCTCAGCATGTAAAGCCTCTATACCAAGCTGCTCAGACTGCTGTTTTCCAGCAATAATCTGGACAAAAAGTTGGGCAAAAACCTATTTCCCTTATATTGTTTCTTTCTAAAGAAACTGACAAGTTGTAGAATTAAAAGATATTCTAAAGAGTCTATATCAATTTTCAGCAAGATACTGTGGGATCATAGCTAGATGCTCCTGACCATTGGAAAACTAACTTTTACTTGGACATTCACGCACAAATGCCAACTTCGCAATTTACATGACAAAAGGCAGTGAAGCAGCAAGATATATGTATAAACTCACCTCTGCAAGCCCTTCCGGGTAACCATGGCGAGAATGTCGATGATGCCTAGATGCAAATAATTCTACTTGGGATCGCGGTACACCAAGGCTACTTTCTATATCCAGAAAAGGGTTGTCTTCTGGGCTCACCATTCTTCGTACAGGACATGTAGATTGCTGTACAGAAACATAAGGAAACAATTGTTAAATTTGCAAGAATTAGCTTATGTAACCTTATAATCAACTTTATCAAAAATAAAACATAAACCATATATTCAACATTCACCTACGACTCCATTAAGCTTAAATTACAACTCAAAAATTCAAAAGTGAAACCGGTGAGAAAATGAACTTATGACATGCAAGGCAAAGAAGTACAAGAGCGGGAAAAACAAGCAAAACTAAGAATGACAGATCGAGCAGAAGGATCGCCAAGCATGACCATTTTTTTACTTTTTATTAAGTGGGATCAGTAAGAATGACTTACCAAATAACTTTGAGAATCAAAAACTTCAATTCTTTGAGGGAAAGATGGTAAAATGCAATATTAGAAATATCAGCAATTGACAAGTCTAAAGGACATAAGGCGTAAGCTACAACATAGAGAGCAGGGAGGTAAAGAGATGGCATCCTAATCTATTGAGGAGCACCTTCCTCCTTTCCCCATCAGCTAACTTTAAACGCAAACCAGCCAATGAATAAAATTTAAAGATAATGTTACCATTGAAACTTAATTTCAGAATAACAAATATACAATGAGAGAGAAACTGCCCTGACCCTGAAATTAAACATGGTGGCAGCCCGGTGCACTAAGCTCCAGGTATGCACGTGTCCAGGAAAGAAAGGGACAATGGTCTATTAAACGCAGCCTTAACATGGTGAAAGATGCTTCACCAATGTTCCAAGAGCAAATCCAAAGCTTAAGACTCAAAAGACATTTGTGACATAAGAAACCAATAACAATAAGTAAACATCCAACCGTCAACAAACTAGGCCTAGCAATTCTCATGTTGAAGCAATCTACAACCACGAAAAAACATAACAGTACCTCTCTAGGGGTAACCTTGTCATTTTCAATCCTTCCCCTACCAGAGACGGGTCTTCTTGAAACAACACAATCAACAGAAGCAGCATCAGTAGTTAATCCAATTCCAGGACCACACCAAACATCAGGAACACCCACACAGCTCAATGATGATGACGTGTTATTCTGTATAACGTTAATATTATCGCACCCGATCCCTACTTCGTTAACAGTAACAGCAGAATTAACGGATTTGTTCCTGTTGCTGTTCTGTTTTTTCTTCTTGACTCTCTTGGAATCCCAGTCAGCAGAGGTTCTAATTACAGCAGGAACCGACACTTGAGATGAAGCCGTACAACCCAGTCCTCTAAATGTCGTAAAGTTTTTCTTTTTAGTGGAAATAACTGTAGACGTGGTGCTGGTAGTTGTAGTTGGATTTTCATGGGTTGGACTTGTAGGAGAAAATGGTGCTAAAAGTAGAGAGGAAATTGTAGGCTTTGAGCGAGTAGAAGATAATATTGGAATTGGATCTAAATCATGTTGTTGGTTTTGGGTTCTGGGTTTTCTGTATCTAATTTGGTCTGAAATTGTTGAGCTTTCTGAAAATACTACAGGCATGGTTGTGAGCTGTAGAGGAAATTAGCTATGGAAAATTCAAGAATTTTGGTTATTTTTGTAAAGAATTGATTTAGTTATAGAGAGAGTAGTGACAATATTTTAGGTGGAGGCTAAAGGAGAAAGGATGAAATTCAGAGGGAAAGAATGAGGATGTCAGAGAAGCAACATTTCAGAGGAAGGAGAGAAACACAAGAATAATGAAGTGAGAGAGCATCCTCCTTAGTAGTAGGAGTACTTTTTAAATTAAAATATCATTTTATGAAAAATAAACCTTTTTTAGTATTTTCATAAATCATATTAGTATGGAAGTAGGTAACTTCATCCATTTTTCTTTGTTAAGATTCTATCTTATCTGAGATTCTACTAATCTTTACTTTTGATATAAAATTTTACAACTTCTAACTTTTTTTATCAATATTTCCTATATACTTCCTTCACTGAGTCGAGGGTCGATTGGAAACAGTCTTTTTGCCCATTCGAATAGGGATAAGGCTCGTCTATATAATTGTTGTTTTTGTTATTTCCTATATGCCAATTCACAGTTCTTTTCCTTTTCATTTGTTAGTGTTTTTGGAGGAAAAAGGTGAACCAGAAAATAAAGTTGGGTTTGGGGGGAAGGAATATGAAAAGATTGGGGAAGGGGGGAGGGGGTGGATTTTTAGCAGTTAGGGTTATTTGATAGGATGTATTAGGAAAAATTATACATATAGTATTATATTGGTTTTATTAAACTAATATATGTGGGAAAACTTAAATCGATATGAATGGAAGATGCCTCTGGAACTCGTTTTTTTCAGTAAGGATATGTACGAAATCACTCGACAAAAAGATGTTTTGTTCTTTCTGCTACAGCTGTTTAGCTATATTCGTCTCCTTTTCTTAGTTCCCATCAGGAAAAAAGCTCAAGAGTAAGGCTTCTTTAATTGTACTACTGGCTTGTCCATCTACTGAGTGGGACTATTCCGACATATTCGGTGCTACGCCCCAATTATCTTACTCTAGTGTTAGTAGGAAGCCTCCTTTCGAGTAGTCTCACGAGTCAGACTTATTCCGACCATTCTTGCTAAGGCTTCCATCACTAACCAATTCAGATTAGTTATACACCCTATTTAGTATTGTTTTTATACATATCAAATCATGGCATTAGAAATTAGGGGTGTTCATTGGGCAGATTGGGCGGCTTTTTACTCTAACGGTTTAGCTTAACGGTTATCGGCTTTTAAATGTATTCATCCGTTAGCCACCCGATAAGATATCGGGCGGATTGATATCGGGTTAGCTCTTATCGGGCGGTTACTGGGCGGTTTATCGGTTTAATACCTAAGGGCTCAAATATATTCTGTCTGCACACTAGGACATAACTAAAATTTCCTGTGCATGACATTCAAAGGCATCTGACCTTGCCATGGATTTTACAATTGACAATGAAACAAAGAAAAAGAGAAGATAAGATATATTGTCAGGTTTACAACAATTGGTCACAAATTTTTCAAGATATGCACGCCCATAGCATAGGCAAGAAAGATAAGAGGTTCTTTCCCCACTTCTCCTACAACGAAAATCAAAGTTGACACAAGTTAACTCTCTCATAATAAAATGAAGATGATAAAGTCTCATAATATATTAGTCCGAGAACTACAACCTTGCTAATAACAGAACTAGTCAAAGCAAAAGATTCATAGAGGCAATACGAACTGGTCGCAAGTAAGACTGGGTGTTGGTGTTACACTTGCATCAGGTTAAGAATATATATATATATATTCTTAACGGGTTAACGGATTACCCGTTAATAAAATTGAATAATCCACCACCAATCCGATAAGCCGTTAATAAAAAAATTTAATCTGTTCCCCGTCCGTTAAGCCGTTACCACTAAGCCATTAAGCTTCGGTTTCGGATCGGTTTTCGAATTCGGATCGGTTTTGAACACCCCTATTAGAAATAGCATATAATTTTTAATATATGGATAAATATGTGCAAAGATAGAACTGCCCTTTCAAAAACTTTTCCAAATCCTTTTTCAAACTGTCGGAGGGTATTTTATAGATAATAACTTTTAAAAAAATTATACAAGCATATTATTTTTTATATACCAAACCAAACAGTTAATAAAAAATAATCTCATCATAACTAATCATAGTGTAACTAATCTCGATATTACTAATTATTCTTATACACTGTTGTTTAATCAAAAATTAAAATTTCAGTCAAATCTTGTTTTTAGAAGAACTCGAATTACTGATAATCAAATAGAAATAGGAATAACTAATGTAAAAAAAAATTGAGTAGAAAGCAAAGTAAATAGTATATTTCAATAGTCTTTCTTGTACTGACAAATGTTTAGCACTAACCTTTTATAGCTATTTTTAAGTATTACGTTTTTCTTTTTTCATAATGGAGTCATTATGGATAATTAATGACATTTAATGTAACGTTATAACTAGTAATCATAACTGATTCAATACATATTCCATAATGTTTTAATTAATGCCTATTAATTACCAATAATACGTATCTATACCCCTTTTGCTATTTAGGTTCATTCTTCTTATGCGACTTGATATTAAGAAGTTCGAGCACCTATCCTTTTTGATTTTCTTGGATCTCTGCATGTGCCTGCTGAATCTCGTGCCTCTTCAACTATTCTTTGCCAACTGTCATTCTTTTACCAAACCACGTGTCATGACGTGTTATTTTATAATAAGTTCTATACATAAAATTAATTTTTTCCACTACACACAGTCCGCCCACTTGGCATTTATTCATCAATAGAATATTTGAAAAGTGGATCTCATTAAAGCGGGAATATTTACCGCCATTATTTATTCTCTAGAATTGACGCTCTATATGTCACTTCCTTTAATGTTCGTGACGCGTGGCATCTCTTGATTGATTCTGCAAATTTTCAGCGCCTTTTAGGGCTTTTTTATGGCTTCACAAATTATAAAGTGACGACTTTCATCATTACACCTTTTCTTTTGACGGTTGCTTCTGAGTATAAATATAATTTTTTGACTTTGTATTTCTCATAAAAATTTAGAATATTCAGTTCTTGTTTTCTTCTTCCTCGTACTACTATGTCTTCTTCAAACTCTAACCCTCGAAAAATCCCCATTATTGATGACCTTCCTCTTGCTCCTGTTAGAAGTAGGAGAGGAGGAAGACTCCGTAGTTTAGGGTCTTCATCAATACGAGGCTCTTCTATTCCTCCCAGTGAATTTTACTCCACCTTCTAGAACTAGGGTTCTCTTTCCTAGAGGTCTTCGTCCAGAAATAAAGACTGTAAATGAACTTCTTCGTAAGCCTTTGGCAGATGAAATTGTTCCCGCTGAACAATCTTTTTACACTGATAGATAATCAATCAAAAACCAAGTTTCTTCTATGTCCTCTTTAGATCGTGCTGATGTTTACCCATCTCAAATTAACGAAGGTCTGATCTCTGTTGTTCTCAGGGATTGCCACTAGAGGCATGATTTTCCCATTATAATTCCTAATGCAAACCAAAGGATTACACCTTACTTAACTAGGTTTTCTTTTTTGTATACATATCCTTTTACACTTAATTTCAAACCCCTAATTGATCCTATTATCGTCGAATTTTGTCGTTTTTTTGACGCTTGTTTAGGACAGATTGGACCCATTGTGTGGAGCGCTGTTGGATGCTTAAGGCATTTGGCCAATATGGTTGGTTTACCTTTTACTTCCTTTCATTTGATTTATCTCTACTCTCTTAAACTTTTTTGCCATGGGATTTTCATTTTTGTAGCAAAAAGTAAGAGAGTACTAGTTAGCCCAGGAAGATAAAGACTGTGGCTGGTATATCGGGTTTGTTATTGCCTCAGTTGTTGGTCTAGTGAGTCAAAAAAAAATTCTATTTCGTGAGAAGTGGAATTTTGCACGTAAGTTTTCTTTTTTTAACTTTTTCTATCTTTTCTCTCTATTTTGCTTGCTATCATTTAACTTTTTCCTCTTTTTCAGCAACCATGAGAATTGTTGATGAGATTCTCAATTTTCGTGGTTGGGTAGGAAAGTTATTGAATATTGCTCTGATGGGGTAGATCTTGAAAAAACCTTTTGCATCGGTTTGGTTGGAAAGTAAAAATTCATGGTAAATGCTTTTTCTCATATATTCTTCATAATTTAATTCACTTTTTCCTTTGGAATTTGTTTTGATCCTTTTTTTAATCAGGATTTTCCATTCGAGGTATAAGTGCAGATGCTATCGTAGCTTCCAGAGTTTTTTTAGAAAGAGCTCAAGAGATAATCTTGAGTTCTTCATCGAAAAGGAACGCTGTTGTAGTCCAAGATTCTAAAAGAGGAGGAGGAATAAGATGGGGGTTCCTTGATAAAAAGGTCGCGAGCCAGAAGGTGCATCTTTTCAGACGATGAAGAGTCTCCTCCTTGTTTTGTTCCCATTATCTTGCCTGTTGAAGACACCACGGTAATCTCCGATGATGACACTCTCGCGGCAGCTCGTGACTCTGACGATCAGCTTTTTGCTCATGGGTTTGATAGTTACAATTTGAGTTTAGTTTATGATAAAGTACCCCTTTCCTCATTTTCCATGCGTGTTCTTATGATATCTTTTTTACTAGTTGTAACTGCTGTTGTTTCTGCTCTGCCCCGAGCTATTTTGACTTCTTCCATAGTTTCCCCTACTATTATCTATCATACTGAGGTTGGTTCCTCAAGTGGAAGTGGATCTATGAAGCAAATTATCATCGAGGTTCTTGTTGATGTTAACCTTTTGAGAAAATCAAATCAGGCTGATGTGTGGTTGAAACCTTTGATCGATCCAGATGAGAAATCCAAGCTTGAGAGTCACAAATTTTTGACTTGGATGAATGATATAGTGCAGTCATCATTAAAGGTATTTGTTTTTTTCACACGTTATTACATCCTTCTTCTATTAAGGTTTTTACCCCTCTTCCTTTTTTTTAGATCAATCTTGTTGGCACAAAGATGATGAAGAGGGTTTCCCATATGGAGTAGTTAATGTATGATTATCAAATTGATGCGGACAACTAGAAAGAACAATATGAAAGCCTTCAAATTGATGTGGAAGTGTTAGAAGAAAGCAAGTGCACCTTAGAGCAGAAATTGATAATTTTGACTTCAGAGTTAGCAGTTGAAAAGGCCTTCTCAAATCAAGCTGACAAGGACAAAAATCTCCTTGAGGCATCTTTTTCTGAGGAACTCTCCAAGGCCAGTGAAGAGATTAGTGAGTTGAATGTTTGCTAAGTAAAAAAGAGTTTTACACCGGTGAACTTGTGCAAACACTTACTCAGACCCAAGAAGATCTCCGTGAGTCTTCTGATAAGGTCCTTTTTTAAAAAAGCTCACTTGCTCCTCTGCAAGCTTCTAATGATTCTGCCTTGGTTGAGAATGAAAAGCTCAAAAATGAGATTGATCAATGGGAAAGAGATTATGAGATTCTTGAGGACAAGACTACTATTGAAGTGAGTTGGGCGATTTTGAACACACGCCACGAGACCCTTATTAAGGCTAGCCAAGAGGGTTTCAACTTGGATGCTGAGTTAGCCAAGATAAAAGAGACTATTGAAAAAACTCAGCAAGGTCAAGACTTTCCTTCTCCCATGGCTGATACTCCCAAGTATGTTGAAGATGCTATATATACGGTGAATGTTAAAACTCCTTCAAGCCAACTCGAACCTTCTGCTGCTAGTGATACTGCATTAGATCCTACTTCAGCCCCTCAATGAAAGTTTATGAAATGTGACTTCTATTTTTATTTTCTTTTGGTGGAATGTGGTTTTAACCCCGGTCCCATTTGGGGGTTTAGTTTTTTAAAAATGACAAGTCCCCAGACCTTTTTTGGGAAATTTTGTATAAATGACAAATAGTTTACGACTAGGTTCGTACTTAGTCTAAACTTTAATATTAAGAAGTTTGTTTGTTCAACTTAATTGTCTTGAGCTTCTATTTTGCTCGTTTTTTCCTTTATATTCAAGGCTCATTTGTTAATTCGTGAGTTTTTGCCTTACCCTTTTTTGCAATTTTTCTTTTTAAAATGCTTTGTTAGCTTCATGAATATCTAAATCAAACATGAATTTATAAAAGAAGGCTCTTTTATATTCGACACTTACTGAAGAATACGTCTAAACTTAATAATGGTGTAAATATACGATAAAAGAAATTGGAACACACATGTTTCTTGAAATAACTTTGATAAAGTTTTTCTTAATAACTTTGATAAAGTTTCTTGGCAAGTTTAAATAGTATGTATTTAAATAACTTCTATAACTTTTTCGTAACTGTTTTCCTTATAGTAGATTTGAAAAAAAAAGGAAGGAAAATCTAACAACCCATTTCGAATATCATGAAATCTGTAAGGTTTTTTGACTGGCTTTGTGTTATTGGCTCGTAACTTTGCTCTGAACTATTCATTCAAAGAGTAGACTTTTGGGATTTGACTTGAAATTTATCTATTCTTAGTCTTCGTTGCCTTCTTTATACATATATCATATGTATATTATATAGTGCCCTAAGTGTTTGAGCTTTGAAGTATAAAATCTTGAGCACTTCATTATTCCTCTCATGCGATCCTTTTCCTGAAAAGGAAAAACAAACAGGACTCGGAGGTACGACATTTGATGAAGACTGCTTAACCCTTTTAAATTTCTATCAGAAAATTTGTAACCCTATACTGGGAATTACGTTCTTTTCCACGTGTCTTGCAGGCCATAATTCATCATTTAGTACATGCTAGTTTTTTTTCTATCATCTAAAATTGTAATTAAAATTTAAATAATTCAAAAATAAAAATAATTGATAGGGATACCTGCCCGTGGTTATTTCTTTTCCTTAGAAATAATATCTCTTCAAATGAACAACATTCCAATTTGAGGATAGAATCTTGCCATCCAATGTTTCAAGCTCATATGCTCATTTTCCTGAGATTCCATGAACCTTGTAAGGTCCTTACCAAGTTGGACTTAAATTTCCTGCATCAGTTGCCTTCATGGATTGGAAATTTTTTGTAAATACGAAGTCCCCAATCTTAAAACATTTGAGATGAGCTTTCCAGTTATAATAAATAACTTATTTTTGTGTTGTCATCCTTATTAACGCATCTACCCTCTTTTCTTCAAGTAAATCCAGGTTTATTCGCATTTCTTGTTCATTCGACTCCTCAGTTTCTTGTGTATATATCGTGCTTGGCTCTCTTTTCTCGACTGTGATTAATGCTTCAGCTCCATATACAAGAGAGAATGGTGATTCGTATTTGTTTTGGTGGTTTTTCGATAAGCCCACAAGACTCCAGATAACACCTCTGGCCAATTGCTTTTAGATTCCTCCAACCTTTTCTTCAAATTGTTGATGATGACTTTATTCATTGATTCATCTTGTCCATTATCTACGAGTTGGTAAAGAGTTGAAGTAATCCTTCTAATTTTCCAACTGTAGAAAAATTTTGTGATTTGTGTGCCGTTATCACATATGATTTCCTTTGGTATGCCAAATCGGCATAAAATGTTTCGCCAAATGAATTCTCTAACCATTTTTTCTTCCACCTGTTTAAGGTTCCTACTTCTACCCATTTAGTAAAATAATCAGTGAGTGCCAATAAAAACCTTACCTTGCCCGTGGCTTGCCGAAATTGTCCCACAATATCCATCCCATACTTTATAAAAGGCCAAAGGTAAATGATCGGATGTAGTAATTCAGCAGGTCTATGCATGTTATTACCATATCTTTGGCACTTATCATATTTATTCACGAAATTTTTCGTGTCTTCTTCCATTTTGGGCCAGTAATAACCGGCTTTAATTATGGTTTTTATTAAAGATCTTTCTCCGGCATGATTTCCATAATGCCCATCGTGTACTTCCCTCATCACATATTCTGTTTGAGAAGGTCTGAGACATCTTGCTAGAGGACCACCGAATATTTTACGATAAAGATTGCCTTACTTTAAACAGTTTTAATCCCAAGTTAAATTATTGAAATTTACCTCATTTTTGTCTTGATCAACTACAAAGTGAAATAAGTGAATTACAGAAGAATTTTCGTTATTTGTTACTTCTGCTGCAGATGCAAGATTAGCTAGGGCGTCTGCCTTGACATTCTCTTATCTTGGTATCTGCACAGCCTTCCAGGTTTGGAATTGTCTAACTAGATCACGCGTTTTTAGGTATTGTTTCTTTCTTGTCTCCTTGGTTGTGTAAGTCCCCAACATTTGGTTAACTACGAGCTGTGAATCACTTTTGATTACGACCTGTTCTATGCCAAGTTTGTGTGCCAGTTCTAAACCTGCAATAACAGCTTTATATTTTGCCTCATTGTTAGTAATAGGGTGACATTTTATAGCTTTCCATGTGGTTTCTCCCATTGGTGGTACCAAAACAATACCAAGACCTACCCCTTTTATATTTGAAGAACCATCAGTAAATAAAGTGAAAGTTGATAGATTAGTCCCATTGAATACCTTTAGTTCTTTTTTTGCTTCCAGTTGCATTCCTTGGCTAAAATATGCCACAAAATCGGCCAATACTTGTGACTTTATAGCAGTTCTAGGTTGATAAGTAATGTCATATTCACTTAGCTTTATGGTCCACTTGGATAATCTACTTGATAACTCTTGTTTATATAGTATATTACGCAGGGGTAAGCAGTTACTATAGAGATAGGATGGCATTGAAAATAAGGTCTTAATTTCCTAGATGTCATGATTAATGCAAGTGCAAGTTTCTCTGGATGAGGGTATCGAGTCTCAGCATCTAATAACAACTTGCTAACATAATAAATTAGAGATTGTTTACCTTGATCTTCACGAACTAAAACAACACTTACTGCTCCTTCTGAAACATTAAGGTAGATGAGTAATTTCTCCCCGTATTTTAGCTTTGCGAACGGTAGATTTAACAAGTATACTTTCAAATTTTTGAGTGCTTGCTCATATTCCTCAGACCATTCGAACTGATCCTATTTTTTCAAAGCTGAAAAGACCTGAAGCATTTTTCAGAGGATTTGGAAATAAATCTTTCCAAGGTTGCTATTCTTTCAGTCAATCTCTGTACCTCTTGTTTACTTGTAAGTGTATCAGGAATTTCTTCAATAGCTTTAATCTATGAGGGGTTTACTTTATTTCCACAGTTAGAAACAAAAAACCCAAGAACTTACCTAACGATACTCCAAATGCACATTTTTCGGGGTTTTGATTCATGTTAAATTTGCGTAGAGTCTGAAATATTTCAGACAAGTGTTGGATGTGATCCCCTGCTTGTTGTGACTTGACCAACATATCATTTATGTAAACTTCCATGGTTGTACCTAAATGTTCTTAAAACACTTTAGTCACCAATATCTGATATGTAGCTCCAGCGTTTTTGAGACCAAATGACATCACTTTATAACAGCAAGTCCCCTTATTTGTTATAAATAAAAAAATTTCCTCATCTAAGGGATCTGTTTTGATTTATTTATACCCTGAATACGTATCTAAAAAACTTAAAAATTCATGTCTTGCAGTGGCATCAATTAGTTGATCTATATGCAGTAATGGAAAAAAATCTTTAGGACATGCTTTTTTTAGGTTAGTATAATCTACACAAACTCGCCACTTACTATTCTTTTTAGGTACCACTACTGTATTAGCTAACAATTTGGATATTTTACCTCGCGAATGGACCCAATTTTTAAATGCTTCTATACCTCATCCTGAATCACCTGATTTTTTAAAGATCCTTGCTTTCTTTTCTTTTGTTTGACAGGTGAATATGATGGATCTTCATTTAACTTATGGGTTACCACTTCCGGAGGTATCCCTGTCATATCAGAACGGGACCAGGAAGAACAATCTACGTTAGTTTTTAAAAATTCAATCAACTTACCTTTTATCTCCTGACTTAGGTTGGACCCAAAGTAGACTTTCCTTTCAGGACAAGATGCGAATAGTACTACGGCTTCCAATTCTTCAATCTTCATTTTGATGTTTTCGTTTTCCTCTGCCTCTTGGATGGTATCGGGCCATGAATCTACATCTGGTTTCCCGTGTTCAGTTGAGGTTTGTATTGCATTGTCCTCAACTGAATTCTGTAATTGTTATTTTTCTTCGCTTTTGTATTTGAATTAGCCACGGAATTGATGCTCCTGGATGCTTGCTGGTCACCACTGATTTATCGAATTCCCCATTTTGAAAGGAATTTAATGACTTGGTGCAGGGTGGATGGTACAACATCCATTTTGTGAATCCATGGTCTTCCGATAAGCATATTGTAAGCCTTGTCCATCTCTACCACTTGAAATTTGTGTCTTTGACAACCCCTTCTGCGAACATGGTGAACACTATCTCCCCTTTTTTTACAATGCTCGAGTTGTCAAAACCAGATTAGGTGTGTGCCTTGGGTATCAACTTATCTTCAGCTTGCATCTTATTTACCACTCTTAATAGAATGATATTCATGGAGTTGCCTAGATCAATCAAAACTCGTTTCACATTAGTATCATGTACAAGTAAAGATATTATCAGTTCATCATTGTGTTGGGTTAGTACGCCATCTACATCTGCTTCATCAAACATAATACTTTCTTCTTCCAAAATATGTCGAACTCTCTTCCCATATGTGATTGTAATCTTTGAAACTTTATTGGTTGCTGCTACGCCATTGGTTTCTTCTCCCCCACTGATGACATTAACTATCTTTTTTGGTGAAAGGGGTTTTGGGGGCTCCTGTCTGTTTTTCATATATGCATGCTTTCCTTTATCAATAAATAATTCAGTTAGATACCCTTGTTTCAATAAATGTTCAACTTTACCTTGATGCAATCTACAAT
Organism: Nicotiana benthamiana; assembly: GCA_034376525.1. Lineage (NCBI taxonomy): Eukaryota > Viridiplantae > Streptophyta > Magnoliopsida > Solanales > Solanaceae > Nicotiana > Nicotiana benthamiana. Next base: position 10,448,703 of record CM067325.1, read on the forward strand.
CTACCGTTTTATGACCGTGATCGTGGTGAAACTCGCACAATGATAAGGATTTTGTCTGTTGGGTTAGATCTCATTTCTTTTGGCCAATGTAATTTATCGCCCACTTCTCAAAATAGCCACCAACTCGGATGTGATTACATTAAAACTATAACCGCCTATCTTCGCCTTAGAGCCTCTGTCATCACCACTCGTCTCTCGTGCGTTTCGTTCTTTCCCGAATTTTGATAATGAGCCTGATTCTTTGTCTCTTTATCTATGATCGTACCTTGAGTTATCCTATTTTGAGTGCGAGTCTCTTCTTTCGAGTCCCATATAGGGCTTGTACCTGTTTTACCGGACAATTTTTCAATATTAGCAAGTCTGGAACTAACCCTTTTATCTTTTTGAGATTGAGTAATGGTATCTTCTTCTATCCGTAGCTTCGTGCTGTATCCGTTGTAAATATCATTCCAAGTTGTTTTTGGAAATTCACGTAGACTTTCCTTGAGTCGTCTCATGGCTTTTGAACTCTTCTCATTTAGATTACCGATAAAAGCCATAGCTGCCCAGTTATCAGGTATGCGTGCCAGCGTCATCCTTTCACGCTAGAATCTATCTATGAACTATCTGAGCAGCTCCGAATCTCCTTGATTTATTTTGAAAATATCCTCCATTATTCTTTCGACTCTTCGAGCTCCCCAGTGTGCTTTGATAAATGAATCTACAAGCTCAACAAAAGAATTTATAGAATTTTTTGGTAAAAGAGAATACTATGTTAATTTTCTCTTAGTGAGTGTTTTACCAATTTTTTTGACCAATACCGATTCAATTTCTTGTTTGGTCAAATTGTTACCCTTTACTCCAGTTGTGGATGCAGTCATACGGTCTCAAGGATCAGAGGTACTACAATATTTTGGAATATCGGGTATTTTAAATTTCATTGAAATTAGTAAAGGAGCAGCACTTGGCTTCGAAGGTTGTTGTGAATATTTATCTATATCTATTCCTTTGGTTATAGGTGGTACTTCAGGTATTTTCTCTATGCGGTCGATTTGCTGTTTGAGCTATTTATGCAAGGTTAATACTAAATTTTATGAATCAGAATTGACTAGGTTACCCGGTTCTCCATCACGAGACTCGTTGGGAGTTCCCCCACTGCCTGAATTAACGAGCCCGAAACGAGGGTTTTCAAAAGTATTATTATTTGGAGTTTATGTTAGTGGCACAATCAGCAACTGGTTGGAGAAAGCCTCAAGAGATTTGATGACCTGTTAAATGATTAACTTTTGCAAAGCTTCATTGATTGCCTCATCATTTTCCAATTGAGCATTTGCATTTGATTGAGATCCATCAAGAGTTCCTTCTCGAGAATGTCGAAGAGAGTTTGGTGGGGAATGGATCGGGGTACGATCATCTTGCGGGTTCTCCTGGAGCTGACGGTCTCTTTGACTTTTTGTCATTAACATTGGACATGATTAATTTGACAGAAAGGTCAATTTAGGAAAGAGTGGATTATCAGATTTCCGGTAACGGAACCAAATTGTTTAACCAAAAATTGGGATTTCGATCAAAGCTTATTTTTAGAAGAACTCGGTTTACTGATAATCGAATAGAAATAGGAATAACTGATGTAAAAAAACTGAGTAGAAAACAAAGTAAATCAGTATATTTCAATAGCCTTTCATGTCTTTACAAATATTTATCCCTCACCTTTTATAGTTATTTCTAAGTAATACGTTTTTCTCCTTTCATAATGGAGTCATTATGGACAATTAATGGTATTTAATATAAAGTTATAATTGGTAATCATAACTGATTCAATACAGATTCTATAATTTTTTTCATAATTAATTCCTATTAATTACCAATATACGTAGCTATACCCCTTTTGCTATTTAGATTCATTCTTCTGATGCGATTTCTGAATATTAAGAGGTTCGAGCACCTACTCCTTTTTTATTTTCTTGTATCTCTACCCGTGCCTGCTGAATCTCGTGCCTCTTCAACTATTCTTTGTCAACTGTCATTCTTTTACCAGTCCACCTGTTATGACGTATTACTTTATAATTAATTCTATACATGAACTTAATTTTTTCCACTACAACCGTACCAAACGACCCCCTTAGAGAATTTACTGTTAGTATTATCCACCTCTCTACGGGTCGTTTGGTATGAGGCACAAGAAGGTATTGGCTGGTACAAAAATTTAATACCATTTTAATACTCTGTTTAGTTAGCAAACCAGGTATAAGTTATTCTAGTGTTAATTTTTAACATCAGAATAACTTATACCTTATAGAGGGTGGGGTTAGCACCGATATAACTTATACATTTTTTTTAAAAATTATACAACTATCATTCTTAATATAACATACCAAACAGTAAATAAACAATAATCACAATATAACTTATCCCAACATAATTATACCGGCATAAGACCGAAGGACCCTTAGTCTCTTTTGCTTTTCATGTAGAGCATAGTAGAATTAAGGTAGAAAATTTCAGTTCTATTACCACAAATAAATATACGAGACGTGCATTTTTTTAAATAATTTATTACAGAGATAGCTGATACTTATTTATTTTATTTTGTGTATGTGTTAGTATTGGTTACATTTGGTGCAAATGATTAGAATCATTTTTGGTTTGGTGGGGATGCATTAATTTTGTCTTCTTTGTTAGCTGCGTCAGGAGCTTGGTCTGATGGTAACCAACCCTCACTTACAACCGAGAGGTTGTGAGTTCGAGTCTCCCCAGGAGCAAATTCTGGGGATTTATGCCGGGGGTCTATTTGGAAACAGCCTCTCTACCCCAGGGTAGGGGTAAGGCTGCGTACACACTACCCTCCCCAGACACCACTGAGTGGTATTGTACTGGATCGTACTTTTTTTTTGTTAGCTGCGTCACTGACTAACCAGCTCAGTTGCAATGAAAATGTTTCGAGTTTCAACTTTGGACTTCTCTAAATAACCTTTTGCTTTACTTCCTTTATTGACAAAGTGAAGTGGAAGGAATTCCAAAACAATTAGTGCCAACCAAAAGGAGAAAATCAAAAGGGGCAAAAAAAATATTTAAATTTTTTTGATATTTTATTAGTGCGCTTAATGCGAAAGGAACATTTAACAAATGGTCAAAGGGAATTCAACTCAAGTAAAGGAATCAGGACCTAAATCATATTCAAGACTTTACTCGAAAGCATAGACATTTATTCTGAAGCTGCTGCCTTATCTAATTTTCTTGAAGAGTAAACTATTTTATTTCACACTTGCATATGAATTCAGGCCCAAATAAGATATACTTTACCCTAACTTTCTTTAATTAAGCCAAAACGTTAGCTGCAACCATAGTCCTATCATAGTTATACTCATCTAGTTTAGGTGCATAACATCGGAACTGGTATGCTTCATTTTGAATAAAGTGAAAAGTTTCGTTAATTGGGTGCAAAATCAGAAACAGACAATTAAAATGTCATATTCATGAGAAGTGGTGTCGCACTTCTGACTTCTGAATAATTACACTTGTTTCTAAACGATAGGCAACCAATCTTACACGTTAAACATTGTAAGTGCACGCTAAACATTGTAAATGCTACAAGGTGGGAGGTTAAGGTGGAACCGGGGCGGATTCAGATTGCGACATACGGGTTCACATGAACGTCGTAGGTTTTGTCCAAATAATATATATATCTTTCAAGAATTCACTAAATATTTATAAATATTTAAATATAAATTCAATTATCAATAAAACTTTGTTCGAGATTATTGGAAGAAAATATAACCAGTGTGGTGACAAAGCAGTCCCAACAGATAGTACAGTGTTGCTAATATATAAATGGGGTCCAGAAATGAAGATCACAAGGTCAAACAATATTCGGTGCAAATAACACCATAATATCTATTTTTGGCGTCAAGTTTACACTTCCTTAAGTGGGAAAACAGATTTAAATCATCATAAAAGCTGTACTCTATTTTTGACCTGTAAAACATGTCTTCACTGTAAAGAATGAAAAATCATGGGGAGAGTGGAGGCCCCATATTCTTCCCCGTGAATTATGCTTTTCTACTCCATACTGCCTTTGACAATTCAAAGTACAAAATCCCTCCTATTTTAAGATTTTTCTTAATGAGCGGATAAAAGAAAAAATTGATAGATAATTTAGGGAAAGTTTCACTTAAGAATAATTGGGATCCTTACTTTTTAATTTTATAGTTCATATTTTAATTTACAAATAACTAACCCAAAAATAATAGGTTAAGATTTGACATTCAATGTTAATTAATTCTCGAAATTACAATATAATTTTTTTAAAAAAATTGCTCAAGCTTTTAAGTAATTTTCGAATCAATAACTATAACTCAAATATTAGTTCAACAAACCAAATTCATTTGAATGGCGAAATTAGATGTTTAACAAGCTTAAATGTGTGGGTGTTTTTTGTGAGAAATTTGGAATGAGTGTTATTTAGAATTGTTAGAAATAGTATAAGGAGGATGTATATAAAATTTGAAGTCATTTAATGGTGATTTAGATAGGTTTTGAACAAGAATTGCAACTGAAAATCGTGAAAGAAGTTTGTCTACAAGCGCTTGTATAAAGTTGTATAATAGTGTATAAGATGTGTTTATACACCCATATACACTATTATACATAATTATACAAAAAACTGACATTGTCTTCTTCTTTGCATCTTTTCTGAAATTTAACTCAATCTTGCTCAAATCTACTCAAAATCACTTCAAATTGAAAAATTTGAACTCCTTTTCATATTTTCAAACAATTAGAACAATACTCAATTTAAACAACTAACAAACTCAAATAATCTTATTTTCGAAAGCAAAGCTTTGAATAGCCTTCAATAGTGGACTTCTACTCTTCAATTTGCTTACGTTGCAACCAGATGACATAGGGAGAGACACGGTAAGCGACCCCTTGAAGCATATGTAGAATATGTGAGAAGAAAAGAGAGTGAAAGCAAAGGTTGTGAGAACACAAATTTAACTTCATAAATTTGAAATTTACTAGTGCTTTTAAAATATGTACAAAGAGGAGACTCTCAAGTTATTAATGGTCCTTGTCAAGAAGATTCAAGTGAAGAAAAAATTGAAGGACAATGGACCAGATCTGACCACGAGACAGAATTCAACAATGCCAAACTTGATAAGCTTGTAACAAAAAAATGGAACCACACACAACTCCTCAGTACCAAGGACTCCACAGGAAAATTGTGTTGCTAAAAGGAAAGAACATAAGCATGGAAGACATGGAATGGACAATGCTCATCAATAATGGAATCACCCAAAATGTCCGAGCAAAAGAAATAACCACATATATGCTACCCAGCGAACATGTGTTTATCAGGTTCTTCCTGGACAAAGATGGCATACTCTCAACAATGGGGATGACCAGGTTGTGAAGTTTGATGCAAAAAGGCGATAAAGGAATCCTTCTGGGATACTTCCTACAAAGCAAAGACCACAAAGTCTATAAAAAAGGGCACACTGAGTGAAATGAGCGTTCATATGCTATTCAACGAGACACCTTTCTCTAACAAAGGAGGAAACAATGATGATCAATAAAATGAACCATCTCTGGTCATTGGAAATATCTGAGGTTTCAATTAGGAAGGCTAATATGGTGTGCAAGTTGAAGGAGACAGGTGACAGACAATGAAACTTTCTCTTTCACTTCTCATAAGGAACTTGGTACTGAAAGTGCTACCACTGAAGTTGAAGGAAAAATAAAGATACAGTGCAAGATACTCCACAAGTAGCAGAACACGGAGTGCAAGGAAACCCAATTAACATACCAAGATCCTCTACCAAGCAAATTTCAGGTCCAAACAGGAAACTCAAAAGCTACCATACACCTGATAACGCAATCACTCCCCTTCATTCTGAAATGAAACAAGAAATCAATTTTTTTTCTTTTTTTTCTTCCCAGTCCCTTCTGTATTTCCACTCTCAAATAGAATCTAAACTCAAGTCCCAAGGATCATACTTAAAGGCTACCAAGAGAGGTCTTGAGTTATCTTAAGGGAGCACATGACCTGGTTCTGTATCACCTTGAAGGTGACTGCTTAACCTTATTTAGTATGTCGATGATTAACTATGCAGGTTATCTTGTAGACAGAAAAAAACACTTATGAAATGGTTCACTTGTCATGATCATGTCTCATTTCTTGGGACACAAGGAAGGAAAACTCAATGGCTTCATTAGTAACTGAAGCAGAATATTTCAAAATAAGAGGACCAAGCACATTAAGTTGAAGCATTATCTTCTAAGGGTCAATATGAAGAAAGGGTTGATTTGTGGAAAGTTTTGCAGAACAGAAGACTAAATTTCAGATATCTTCACCAAAGCCTCGAGTAGGGAATATTCTGGAAGAAACAAGGTAAAGACGGGTCGGTGTCTCTCTCTTCAGAATCAGACCGATTCTCCATTAGTTGGCTATGCAAAACACCTTCAGGTAAAATTAGCTAAAGTATTTTCTAACCAAGCCTAACTCACATTGATACCAATGTAGTAAACACACATAGTGATCGTAGAAGCTACAGGTACAGCTATGAACTGCAAAAGAAGAGTTGCTAAAATTGTTTTCAAAAAATTGTTCGGCCATCAGGTTCCTGTTCCACAGGTTAGTAGTAATGTATTTTTCTCTGCATGTCGTCTTAAAATGGCAACATAATTAACTCAACTACCTTATCATCTAACTTTTCAAAGTCTGTATTACATGTTTTGTCTTTCAAATCCCTACCGCCGCTTTCAGAACTATTCAGAACCCATTTCTCTCTCTTATCAACAAGTCATGAACTTTCATTTCTTCTGTATATATGTGATCAACACTTTATTTCTCTTTCTCACTCTACTCCTATAATGGAAATCGAACGGTCTCTTCCCTCTCCCACCATTAAAACCACTCTCACATCCCTTCCACTCTAGAAATCATCTCCAGAAATTCACTACTCCACTCCCTCAAATACTACTATATCCACACTAGGTTCCTCCTCTTTTCCATGTTTTTTTCCTTTTCTTATAAACCCTGTTTCCCTTCCATATATTGAGAACCCTACATATCGTTACTCCTGTGATTTCATCAAAGAACACTCAGAAGGTTTTAACTCTCAAGTGTCAGAAGTCTCTGGGGACGATCCCGATCAGTATCTAAACTCCTAAATATTAGACATGGTGACTTTTACAGAGTCACCTGAAAAAAAAGCAACATATAACATCATGGCTATCACTACTGAGAGTTAGATGAATGAAGGAGCATATCTCTCATCCGAGTATTATGGGGAAGAAACTCTATTCGTAGGCGATGTAAGAACCATAGTACTCCTTGAGCCTTTGTCTCACGAGACACTTCTAGAAAAACTTGCTGAGGAACCTGATTCTCTTCTAGGTAAAACCACTTCTGCATCTCCTAATCACCCTAAGCTCTTTGAATCCTCATTCAAGGCACCCACTATCAGGTCGGAGCAGAAAGAGGGCTTCAAGTCTACAGTACAAAAAAGTATGAGGAGTGTCAAGACAAGGAAAAAGAGGTTGATGAATCAAGGAGAATTTGCTACTGACAAAAGAGTTCTAGCAGTCAAGGTTGACAAAAATGCTCTTAAGGAATCTAGTTCCTTAGTGAACAATCTACAAAATTTCAAAAGTATGTGGATGAAGCCTCCAATTAAAATATTGAGAAACAAAATGATACAATTGTGAGGGGCAGCAACAAGTCTAAAAGGAGTCCAGTTGAGGAAGCCATATCTGTTGAAGGACCTAGTAAGCAAAAACAGGAAACTATGAGGGAACATGGTCCTTTGAGGACCATGCCTAGTGACAGCGTTCTGGGGCAAGAGGGATTAAGAACTCAAAAAGTCCTGTGGGGTCGTACATTTAATCCAGAAATTTGAGAAATGGCCGGTATGAGACAACTTTTGGAGATAATGGAGTTTTAAAAATGAGAACACTCGTTTCAAGGGAGCATGCCTCTAGTGTAGGTACAAAATTTCTATGCATATCTCTTCACTGTTGAGGGGGATTGCATTTGTGCGCTAGTAAATGGAGTAGACATTGTACTCGACGTTTCAGCATTAGGAAAGGTTCACAGAATTTCATGTGAAGGAATGTCCTCAGTCAAAGGTGTCCGTGGTATCAACATTAGGAGAGACATATTGAAAGAACAAGTTATTCAGTAGGGGGAACAGGTGCATAAAAAGGTATTACTTCCTAAGTATCAGCTTCTCTTTGAGCTGGTCAATAAGGTGCTCTTACCACGTTCCGAGAGGCTATATTGCTACAAAATTGGATATGGTCTTAATGGAAGCGCTTAATGAGTTTGTCCCAATTAATCTGCCATCAATAAAGATAAATCATATGAAAAAGGTGGCAAACCTTAAAGGTGGGAATCATGGGCTACCATATGGCTTTTCTCCTCACTCAGGTGTTCAGATTCTATAAGGTCCCCTTGGGGAATCCCAGAGTGGGCACATGCAAGCAAACCTTCTCTAAAACCACTTTACAAGAATGTGAATGCATAGAAAGAGCTGGTGGAAGCATCTAGACCATTTCTCGGCTAATCAATGCTCAAAATACAGCTTCTGAAGAGATCACATGACTGAGGCTCAAAATACCATACCGGAAACTCAGCTCAGTCAAGTAGTCAAAGGACATGATTCTATTAATGAAAATTTTACTTGGCTGACAAAAGAAAATGATAAACTTCGGGAAAAATTGCTTGAAGAACAACTGTCTACAAATACCCGACTGGACCTAGTTCTCAAAACCACTGCTGCCTCATTTTCCAAGCCTCCTTCTTCTAGTGTCCCCTAGGATGCTCTCAGTGGCCAACTGTTTTTTCTCTAATGTTTTTTGGCTATTGTTTTCTTTTTGTTTGCTTCTTTTTTTGTGATGGCATGCTGGAATTCACCATTAATGCTCATGTCTTACCGAGGAAGCCTGAAAGATTATGCACGAAGTACACGTGCGAGTGTGTGGGGATCATATGAACGGGTATGTATTGGCAAAGAAAATACTTCGGGCGGGATATTACTGGATGACCATGGAGAAAGACTGTTTCAGCTTCGTACGAAAATGTCATCAATATCAGGTGCACAGTGAATTGATTCATGCACCGCCAACCGAATTGCATCCTATGTCAGCACCTTTGGCCATTCGCTGCCTGGGACATGGAAGTCATTGGGCCCATCAAACCAAAAGTCTCAAATGGACATAGATTCATATTGGTCGCTATCGACTACTTTACAGAGTGGGTCGAAGCCATCACACTGAAGTCAGTCACCTAGAAAGCTGTGGTAGACTTTGTGCATTCTAACCTCATTTGCCGATTCGGTATTCCTGCAACCATCATTACAGACAATGCTTCCAACCTGAATAGTCGCTTGATGGGAGAAATATGTGAACAATTCAAGATAACACATAAAAACTCCACTCCTTATTGGGAAAAACCGAATGGTGCCGTTGAAGCAGCTAACAAGAACATCAAGAAGATTTTGAGAAAAATGATTCAAAGCTCAAGACAATGGCATGAAAAGCTGGCTTTTGCATTGCTTGGATATCGCACCACGGTGCGCACATCGATAGGGGCAACTCCCTATTTATTGGTCTATGGAACTGAAGCGGTTATACCCGCAGAGGTAGAAATACCTTCGCTCCGGATAATTGTCGAAGCAGAAATTGAGGATAGTGAGAGGGTTAAGACTCGGCTGGAGGAGTTGTCACAAATTGATTAAAGACAAATGGCGGAGGTTTGTCACGGGCAGTTATACCAACAAAGAATGGCCCGTGCTTACAACAAGAAAGTGCGCCCCGGGAATTTTGAAGTCGGACAGCTTGTATTGAGATGTATTCTCCCTCACCATCAGGAAGCCAAAGGAAAGTTTGCTCTGAATTGGAAAGGTCCATATATTATCAGAAAGATATTGCCTAAAGGAGCATTGTACCTAGGTGATGTCGAAGGAGACGATCGCGAAACAGCAGTGAATGCAGATGCAGTAAAAAGGTATTACATTTGAACTCCCTGCAGCAATGATTCGGGATGGGTGAAGTGACGAAGGCTTTTATTTCCCGCTACCCTAAACACTATCAATCCTTTGCAAAGCCTTTGGGGCAGTTACGTTTCTTTGATTACCCTCTTTAGAACCCAGAAGTGATATTCAAAGATAAATAAAAAACAAAAAAAATAAATGAGAAAAATGAATGAAAAATTAAAAAAGAGGAGAGAAATAACAAACAAATTAGTTTAGGAAACACTTCCTGAACTACGTCTGACTTGATTCGAAAGGATACGTAGGCAGCCTCTCCTTGACGTTCAGTCATGTCAAAATAAAACCCCAATTCCCAAAAAATGAAACTAGGGCAGGTGATATAATGGTTCAGCCATGAACCCACCAGAATGGTTCCAAAGTTTTAAGTTTCCATCAAATTTTCTTTACCCAAGAACCTGGCCCAAGTCCTTCCGATCGATTGGCAAAAGTAGGGACACGACAAACACCATTGTTGGGATTTGACACAATTCAGACTGAGAGAAATAAAATAAGAGAGTCTTATCGGTGAAAACCTTAGGGCACCATAAGGCAATGGTGAATAAAGAAAATAAAAAATGAAAGAGTGTGTTTAGTGAAAACTTTTAAAAGAGCACTATCGGGCGACATGAGAAGAGAAATGAGAGAGGTCAATCGGCGAAAACCCGCAAAGGGCGTCGTCGGCCAAAAAGGAGATATATCACAACCAAAGCCCGAGCAAGTTTCCCTAGCTTTGAAAGATCGAAATATGGGTCACAAGAACCAAGAAATGTGTACGGGTCGGGCATCCAGTCCAAGAAGCATGTCGTGTCCATTTGAAGTCGGCATGCACCCTAGATAAGTCCTTCCCTTTTTTTCCCGAAAGGGACACTTCTCTCTAAATCCATATGATTGCTTTTGCTGCTTCCTTGAATCTCTTTCAGCTTAACTTTGATTTCATGACTATTCCGCAAGAAAAGGTGTTAAGACCAATTTCACAGGGCTCGCATGGCAAGGACTAAAATACCCAATCTCAGCGGATGCATCTAGCCGATCCCGGTTGGCCATTACGGCTAACGCTTTAGAAGAAGAAAGGTGGAAAGAAAGAAAATTGAAGTCCAATGCCCACGAAGGCAAAATGAAGATTAGAAAGGTTAATCCCGAGAGGGCTAATTGCCTCAACATGGTTTCAAAAGGTAGGATATCCGAAGGCCCTGAAATGGAAATCGAGGAAAAGAAATCGTAACTAAAAGGCCTATGAAGGCGAAATAAATCTGAAAGATGAGATCTCTCGGCCAACCAACAAGGCAAAATCTGGAAAGCACAAGGTCTTCTCAATAGAAGGGATGCCGAGATCAAGAAAATCAAGGCCACAAAACCTACCGCCGTTTCAAACTAACAAATCTTGCTTTGTTTGAAAATTTGAAACAGGTGTAGTCCAAAGCAATGGGATAAACAGTAAATGCAATCAAAGGAAATGCACAGGGACTAAGGATAGCCTTGTAGGGATGATCAACCAAGAATAGCCTTGTAGCGATGATCAACCAAAAGGGAAGTTCTCGTTACATCTTTTCTCGCACTTTTATAAAAGAAAAGAAGAAAAGGAGAATCACAAAACATGGTAGCATATGACTCTGATCCCCGACTCCGTCATCTAGGACTAGATCCCCTAGCTCTCCCCAGCATAACCTATGGACCTCCCCGGCATATTCCGAGGATCATATTCCATTCTCTCCAGCATAACCTGAGGATTCCTTCCCTTCATTCATCGGCATAACCCGAGGGTTCCTCTCTCCATCCCCAGCATAACCTGAAGGACCTTTCTTTTTTTCCATCCCCAGCATAACCTGAGGGACCTTCTTTTCTTTCATTCCCCAGCATAACCTGAGGACCAATTTCCTTCTATCCCTAGTATAACCTAAGGGTCTTTCCTTTCTCTCTAGCCCCAGTATAACCTGAGTGACTTCTTTTTCTTTCATTTCCCACCATTCCCCAGCATAACCTGAGGGTCTTTCTCTTTTCTTACCCAACACGAGTCTTTTTCTTCCTATCCCGGCATAACTCGGTAGTCTTTTATTTCAAATCCCGACATAACCCGTGGATCCCTCTAGCATAACCTAGGAGTATTTTTCTTTCAAATCCCGGCATAACTCGCGGAACCCCTAGCATAACCTAGGAGTCTTTTTCTTCTAAATCCCGGCGTAACCCGTGGATTCCCCTAGCATAACCCAGGAGTTTTTCTTTCAAATCCCGGCATAACCAGCTGATCCCCCTAGCATAACCTAGGAGTCTTTTTCTTTAATACATGCATAACTCGCAGATCCCCCTAGCATAACCTAGAAGTCCTTTTTCCAAATTCCGGCATAACCCGCGAATCCCCCTAGAATAACCTAGGGATCTTTCTCCAAATCCCAGCATAACCCGCAGATCCCCTTAGCATAACCTAGGAGTCTCTTTCCAAATCCCGGCATAACCTAGGAGTTTTTTTCTTTCAAATCCCGGCATAACCCAGGAGTCTTTTTCTTTCAAATCCCGGCATAACCTGCGGATCCCCCTAGCATAACCTAGGAGTCCTTTTCCAAATCCCGGTATAACCCGCTGATTCCCCTGGCATAACCCATAAGTCTGTTTCAATCTCGGCATAACTTGCGGATTCCCCTGGCATAACCCAGGAATTTTTTCTTTCAATCCCGACATAACCCGCGACCTCCCTGGCATCACCCAGGAATCTGTGTCATACGTCCGGGCATAACCTGTGGATTTTCTTCCTCTTCCTCAGCAGAGACTATTTTTCCCGGCATAACCAGCGGATTCTCCTCTTATCCCCAACAGGGACCCGTTTTCTCTTCCGGCATAACCCAACTATTTGCCAACATAACCTGGTAATCTTTTAAAAAAAACTAAATAAATATATATAAAAATAAAACGAACAATCTTGAATTTTATTTGTCTTCAATAGAAATAGTTTATATTTATGTTACAAGTAACTTACACAATTTCCTAGTGAAAATTGGGGCAGAAAATTTTGTTCGTTTGTTGATTTTGGAGTCTGAACAGGTTTTACCTCACGGCACAGGATTTGAGATGACCAGAATAGTGAATCTCAATCCGGGACAAAGGAAATAAGAAAAGAACAAAAAGAAAACAAATCCAGAATGGTTGAAAATAAAGATGCGGATATCCAAATTTTATTCAAAGTCATAAGTTGTGGATTCAGTGCTGAAGAAAGAACCGGAACCTACAGCTTACGAGCACTAAGATTCAGATCGGAGTCCACGACGAATCTAGCTAAGACTCAAGATCAAGCTACAAGAGATTTATAGATAGGAATCTTGTAACTCATAGTTGATAGGCATAGCTAGCTTAGCTTTGATTTTCTTTTGGTGTAATAAGAAGGTCAGCAAGTAGTAGTAGCAGCATCAACAGTGAAATCACAGCTCATGGTAGTCCCAGCTACCAAACACTCCAGAACTACACTGATCTGATTCCTTTATAGCCAAGGATATGTAGGCAGCCTTTGAAGTAGGGTTCGGTCAGACAGTTTTCAAAATGCTTCTCATGGAATGCAAAGCAGGAAAAAATCTCTCAGTTGCTCATTTATATTTGCCCAGAAACCCTTCATGTCTCCAAGCAAAGAGGGGCAGCTAAGAGCACGTGATTTTTGCTTCGCTCGAAATGTTCTTATAAAATTCATTAAAATTAGGATTTTTCTTTTATTATTTGAATTTTAAGAATTAATTGCGTGATTTTATGTCTATTTGGATTTTTCTTTTATTATTTGAATTTTAGGAATTAACATCGTAATTTTGTGTTTATTTGTATTTTTCCTTTTTAATATTTAAATTTTTAGAATTAATTGTATAAGTTTGTGTTTATTTGCATATTGCACATATTAATTAATACAATTCATAAAAAAATGGCATATTTGCATTTAAGACTTAATTTTTACATTTTTTCTTTTCGGTTATTAGTTAATTAATATTGAAAATAAGGAAAAATAACAAAAAATTTGGTTATTCTTATATTTGTTCAATTTTCTTTTGAACTTTAGAATTTAGGTTATTTTAAAAGTTTATATAGTCTATTTTGCAGAAGTTAAATATTCTTTGGTTTATTTTTATTTTTATTACTAGAATTTTGAAAACATAACAAAATATAAAAAGAAAAAAATATATATATAACTTGGGTCTTTCATAAAAGACCATGATTTGGGTTATTTTCTAGGAATAAACCTTGGTCCAAAACCACCAGATCCGTGAAATCAACCCAACCCAAGCCCCATACCCGGTCCAACTAGAGGAGGCATTAAAACGACGTCGTTTGACGTCCAATGATCTCATACATCCACTCCTTTTGATCCAACGACATAGATCTAGCCTCACATGTTTGATAAAAGTGTTTTAATGACACTCACAACCCCCAGAGACACAAACCATCCTCCTCGTACCAAATCAACCTCCGGTGTAACACCACCGTATCCCCACCGCCCGCTAGCAATCGCCGCCGGTGGTGGCGTAACTCAAAATTCATCCATATTAATACCCCATGCTCTCCGTCTTCTCCTCTTTCCAACCCCCCATAACTCAGCCCTCAAAACCCAGCCAAACGTGTCGAATATCCCTCCAAAGGCGCGGCTGCTCTGCCGTCCACGGCGTCGCCGGCTCCCCTTGGCCTCCTCTACCCAAAAATGAGCCCTGTGTCCCTCGAGCAACCCTATAACTCTTCGAATTTTAAATCTGAAAGTTGACATAATTCTGGGATAGATTGTCGAAGCTATATTTGGGTTTCCAAATGAAGTTGCTTGTTCGTTTTGACCAAAAGAACATGTAACTCCATTTGGGGATTCAAGTAGAATCAGGTCAAGTCTAGTTGAAGATCACCAGTAAGTTTTCATTTGTTTTTGTTTTTATTTTTTGTTTTTATTTTATTATTAGTTTAGTTGATTATGGTTTTGGTTATATCTGTTAGTAATTATTAGTTTTAAAGACTTAGATTAGTAAAGAATAGTAATTTTAGTACACTAAAAGGGTAGTATAGGGTTTAGCTTGGTTCTGGTAATTTCATAATAAAATAAGGGTAGTATAGGTAGTCTATAAATGGAAAACAATGCTAGAATCCTTTAGACTCTTCTAGAAGGGAACCTTAGTATGAAATTCAGTAGTTTTAGTGCAGTGACTTGGGAAACAAGTCAAAAAATAAAGGACCAAGTAAGTAAAATCTGAAAATTGAAAGAGAGACTAGTAGTTAAAATAAAATAAAAGGGGTTGCCCTAGCCTTTGGCTATAAAAAGGCACTCCAATTCATTTAAAACAGCTGGGTTACACAAATTTAAAAAAACCTCTGAGAATTCCAGCAATAGTAAAAAAACAATCCTGAAACTTCCTAAAGGAAGTCCAGCAGCTAAGATATTTTCAAAAAATTCAGATTCAATTCCGGCAATTCTAACCTAATCCAAAGCAACAAATCAAAAACTTTACTTAGTTTTAATATTTGAGAGCTTTCCTTCAAAATATAGGCATTTAGAGCTTTAAAACCAACAGAAATTCAAAAGTACTGTTCCATTGGAGGTCCAGCTGGTTTTAGAGCCTGGTTTTGTCTTGTTTTTCTGGGATTTGCATCATTTAATTTGGTTTTGGTTATTTCTGGAGTTTCTGGGTTTAGTTTCAAGCCGTTTAAGGTCATTCAAGGATTGTGTATGGTTTATTCTGTGTGGATCTGGCTATCAAGCTGAATATTACTGCTGTGTTGCCTGTAATTTTATTGTTGATCACTGGACACTGATGTTGATTCCTTACTCTCTCTTTGTATTTTGATTGCCAGGTATTTCTCTTTCTCAAAGGATGTAACATTGAGTCTAATGAATGGTGCCATTTAAAAGAGATTTGAAGTCCAAAGCCTGTCTTAGTTTCCTGTGATTTTACCCTAGCTGTGTAGCTTTCATTTGTAGTTACTGGAGCTTCATATTAAATGTATCAATAGGAATGTACAGATTGTCGTTGTTGTGGACTGTTGTTGCCATTTAATTTATTAATTTGGATCAGCTTTTAGTCCTATTATGTTTATCATAGTTGAGACAATTGTTTGTATAATAGGACATTTGGACTGAAACTTTAGTATATGCAGAAGTCAGTAGTAAGTTCAGCTAGTGTTATCATTGATCTTAAACATTTCTGTCATACTTAGCTAAGAAAAGTGAACTTGAAATGAGATTTTGGTTTAAACTAGGATTCAATGGAAAATTATTATCTCTTGTAAAGGTTTGATAGCAGGTTATGTGAATTTGATCCTTGCGTGCCTGTGAAAAGTAGTATATTTCATTTTAAAATAGTTCAATACTTCAGCTCATGTTGCCTTATATGTTAATATGAAAATTACTAATAAACAGTTAGTTAAATGTCCAGATATGATGTGTATTGGTGAATTTAAGAAGACTAGGTTAATTAAAGGTCAAATGGTCTATTTAATGATATTTCCAAATTCATTGCTCGAGTTTTTTCTTTAACGAGCCCAAAAGCTCGAGAATCCTTAAAATAAGCTGAAGCTTCAATTCCCTCCCATGGGTTATTTTAAGACCCAATTCATTAGGAATTTTGGTTAATATAGCAGATTCAGTGAGGTTTGGATATTTTTAAAAGATTGAATTATGGATTTGAACCTTCCAAATAATGTACTACCGATTAATTGAGCCTTATTAGAGAAACATTTTATAGAAAAATAATAGTTTGCTTTAGGATTGGACTTTTAAAATAAAAAAACAAGGTGTGTCGTGCCAAACGGAACTCATGAATTGCGTGGCCCTTGTGAAATGCATATATTAAAATATTTGGAGATTCGGGACACGCCGTTTAGCAAATTTTACGGCTTCCCGCAAAGATAATAACACGTTAGTCGCTTTTAGGTGCGTTTTTAATAATTTTATCTTCTTAAGTACGGGTGCACATTTATATGACCCAAATCCAAATCTCAATGAAGTTGAAATATGTCAGAAATTGCGTGCGCAGTTATGTGACGTGGTTCGCGACCTGTTTTGATGATATTGCAAATTTCCTTAAAAAATATTAAAAGGGGTATAGAATAATTTAATATTTCACTATAGGATGAACATGTAAAAAAAACAGAATTGTTAGCCAATTATAATAGTTTAAGTGACCGTGCTAGAACCACGGGATTCGGGGGTGCCTAACACATTCCCTCGGGTCAACATAATTCCTTACTTAGAATTTCTAGTTCACAAACTCCATTTGGGCAGTCGAAAAATTTCCTCGATTTGAGATTCTAAATAAATCGGTGACTTGGGATACCAAAAGCCAAACCTATCCCAAGTGGCGACTCTAAATAAATAAATAATCCCATTTCGACTAATCTCACTTTAATTGGAAAAACTCCCTTATACGTTTTTATCCTTCAGGGTAGCCGTTTAAAAAGGAGGTGTGACATGTGTCATATCAGTTTTGGCCTGAGATGTATTTCTGTGGTGTTCAAAGGTCCTTTGAAACATGTATATGAGTAAAAACTGAGATTTGTATGGGATGATGCAAGGACATGGAAACAATTTCAAAATACTCGTAGTGCTTAATCAGGGCACTCACTATGAATAGTCATCTTTTTAATGCAACATGTATATGATTCGTACAATGGTTATTCTATTTATCCGGCACAGACTCAGTATGACAGCCGAACTGCAGATGGGTATTATGAATGTGGTGATACTAGGAGCATCAGGAGAGTTTTCCAAGACTTGGGAGGAATCTATGTCATCAGAACACTCCGTCCATACACTCCATTATAGTTATTAATCTATATACACTACAAGTTAGAGATGGAGAATAAGCGTGTAGATGGCGCCTAAGAGGTGGGGGCCCGAACCATTGATATAATTGCCATGGTATGGATGATGTCGCTACACCATATGGTATCATTACAAGTATGATCTCAATGTGATAATAAAGTAACAATTTTATTAAATTGATTTGGTTCTGAGTAGCGAGGCAAGTCCTCTAAATATGCTCCACTCATAAGTGAGCTTCGTAATCCTGAAATCTACTAATGTGATACTCACGTTGGGTTATTATATAGAGATAGATATTTCTATCATTATATGTTGGTCACTAAGAATATCTATGAGGCTAAAAGTGACTTTATATTACATACTACAACGAATTTTGATGTGATTTCAGTATAATTAAATTCAATTATGAATTATATACCATCGAGCGTAGTAGGCAGGGACGTAATGATTGGATCACAGGTCATCGCCAAGAGGGACAGTGTCAGATATCTTGGGTCAGTGATTCAGGGGGACGGAGAGATTGACGGGGACGTCACTCATCGCATAGGAGCGGGGTGGTCAAAGTGGAGGCTTGCATCAAGAGTCCTGTGTGACACGAAAGTTCCACAGAAACTCGAGGGGAAATTTTATAGAGCGGTGGTTAGGCCTGCCATGTTGTATGGGGCGGAGTGCTGGCCAGTGAAGAACTCTCATGTTCAGAGGATAAAGGTTGCGGAGATGAGGATGCTCAGGTGGATGTGCGGGCTCACTAGGTTAGATGGGATTAAAAATAAAGTTATTTGAGAGAAGGTGGGGGTAGCCCCGGTGGATGAGAAGGTGCGAGAAGCGAGGCTGAGGTGGTTCGGACATGTGCGGAGGAGAAGTCCTGACGCCCCTGTGAGGAGTTGTGAGCGGCTGGTGATGGTCGGCGTACGGCGAGGCAGAGGGAGGCCTAAGAGGTATTGGGGAGAGGTGATTAGGCATGACATGGCTAGAATGCGAGTTTCTGAGGACATGACCCTGGATAGGAAAGTATGAAGGTCTAGTATAAGGCTTGTGGGATAGGGGCCCCTAGAGTTCTTCATACTCCTCACCCGGGGTTGGGTGAGGCTTGGCAGGGCTATTCATAGATGATTTATGTATTGGATTTTGTCTTATGCTAGTTACTGTCTGATATTATTGCATGTTATTTTATTTATAGTTTTTATGTTTTAATTTTAGGTTTTTATGTTTAGATAATTATTTACGCTATTTATGTTGAAGTTACTAATGCTCTTTTGTTGTTTTTATTTTTGTTGTTCCTTTACTTCACTGAGCCGATGGTCGATTGAAAACAGCCTCTCTGCCCTTTCGGGTAGGGGTAAGGCTCGTCTACATATTACCCTCCTCAGACCCCACTTTGTTGGACTATACTGGGTAGTTGTTGTTGTTGTTGAATTATATACCATATCGGTATGCGGGTTCATTATATGTTGTGATTTTTTTTTGACGAAAATTATTTTAAAAGAAGAAAGAAAGGAAATGAAAATTTTCAGTTGGCACAATGTGCAAATACTTGTGATTCAGAGTTGAGGACGAGATCCTCACATTTTTATATAATGTGAAATATTTTAAACCGAGCTACAAGCTGTGGTATATGTTATATAAGGACGAGGTCCTGGTGGTAAAAAGTTTATCTGTTTAAAATTCTCCTTTTATGAAATTAAAAAAATACTATATTTTAATAAGGAGTCATGCCTGTTAGGCTTATTTGTCAATTATTGTATATTTTCTATTCATATTCAGCCATTTTCGTGTTATAGACATTGAGTGTTAGCCTAAGAGATGGGTGCCCAAGTGACGTTAAATGTGACTTGTTAATTCGACTAAGTAATTATGAGGAATCTATGCCTCATTGTTGTAAAGCGGAGGTTTGAAATGAGAAGTTTGTTAACATAAGGTTAATTGGCAATGTTGTGATTTATGAGTAACTATTATGGCCAGAGACGTGGTTATGTGCATACATATGATGGGTTTCACGTCCAAATAGCATTATGATAATGTCTAACTTGTAATGATGTGTTTAGCGTTGTTGATACATACATTATGGTGATTTGATGAGTTGTGGATGTGTTGTTTGTTGGAAACACGTTTCAAATGCAATATACTAAACGTGTGTTCTTTTGTAGGTTTTGATGAATGTCAAACAAAGCAATAAGCGATATATAGCAGTGCTCAAGGACAAGCACAAAATGGATGCATTACAAGAAGCTCAAGACAAAGTTTAGAAATGTTATAATTGAGTCAATATTAATTGTGATCTTGATCCCTCAATCTTGGCTCATAACATGGCTTCTCTACTAAAATTATTTTTCCAAAATCATGCATATCTAACTTAAGTGTCAAATGATTTTAAACTATGCATATTTATATTTGTTAAAATGTTTTTCAAACATGCCTCAAAAATCTGGGCTAAGATAATCGATTATGTACTTATGATAATCGAGTATCTCTAAGCCAAGACTGCATGACAATCGATTGTGAATTAATGATAATCGATTGTGAGTAAGTCAGTTAACATCAGGTTTTTGCAAACTGCATAACAATCGACTGTGTACTTTTGATAATCGATTGTTAACTGAGGCAAAGTTTTCAAAACTCAGAAAAATCGATTATGAACTAATGGTAATCGATTAGAATGAGAAAAATATCTCCCAGTGTTTTTAAATAAATTAATAATCGATTGTGGCTTTTGATAATCGATTATATATGAGACAGAAAGTTTTGAAATTAATTAATAATCGATTATGGCTTTTGATAATCGATTATATATGAGACAGAAAGTTTTGAAATTAATTAATAATCGATTATGGCTTTTGATAATCGATTATATATGAGACAGAAAGTTTTGAAATTAATTAATAATCGATTATGGCTTTTGATAATCGATTATATATGAGACAGTAAGTGTTGAAATTAATTTATAATCGATTGTTCTATTTGATAATCGATTGTTGGAACTAACCGTTGTCATACATTTTCAAATTACCTTCAGGTAATCGATTGTTGATATTTAACAATCGATGTTTTGCGTAAAATCTGGAAAAGATTTTCTGAACGTTGTTAAAATAATCGATTGTTGATTTCCTGATAATCGATGTTTTATGCCAAAAATTGGAAAGGATTTTTTAACGTTATAAATAATCGATTATTGATTTGAAGTAATCGATTGTTGACGTAAAATCTGGGATTGAATTTTTGATCTGATAGGCAAACAATCGATTGTTTAGTCTTGACAATCGATTGTCACTGAGTAATTTCAGCAATCCTTAATTGGCAATTAGACAACGGTAAGACTGAGTTTTTCACCTATAAATACAGGCTTAACTCAGTGTTTTCACAACAACAACATATACAATTTAAGTATTTTCATTGCTAAAAGCTTTCTTACATTGATCATCATTTTCATTCATCCATAAAGCTTTTTGAAGAGCCATTCTATTGAGCTAAGTTGTTGTGATCTTGAGCGTACTATTTCTACTCATATCTACTCATTGAGGAGTACTTTGTAAAGTGAGTTTGTTTTGTGTTTGTAAGAGAATTGCGATTCTCGTTTGTTGAGGAACTTGTGATTCCTCAGTTGAAGTCTTTGGGATTGTTATCCCCGAGCAGTTGAAGTCTTTGGGATTGTTATCCCCGAGCAGTTGAAGTCTTTGGGATTGTTATCCCCGAGCAATTGAAGTCTTTGGGATTGTTATCCCCGAGCAATTGAAGTCTTTGGGATTGTTATCCCCGAGCAATTGAAGTCTTTGGGATTGGTATCCCCGAGCAATTGAAGTCTTTGGGATTGTGATCCCCGAGCACCTAGGTGAGGCTTGTGTCCTCAGCTGTAACGGTTTGTTAAGCACCCGTAAGCTTGACAAGTTTAGTGGAAATCTCGAGAGAGTCTCTCGGGGACTGGACTAACCACGTTTGTGGCCAACCAGGATACATCATTGTGTAAGTTTATTTTACTGCACTTGTTTTAATTTCTGCAAAGTTTTAAATTCCGCACTAAAACGCTTAATATTTTTAAAACGCTATTCACCCCCCCTCTAGCGTAAAGCGTTATTTCCAACAATTGGTATCAGAGCCATACTCTCTGAAAGACTTAACCGTTTGAGAGAATCTTTCCATGGCTTCTACTCTAGACTCTTTTGCAGGTATTGATGAAGGACAGTGCCCCACAAGACCTCCTTTGTTCAACGGGACTAATTATTCATATTGGAAAGAAAGGATGCAGATATTCGTCAGATCAAACAGCCCTTACTTGTGGAAGGTGTACACCAAAGGAAATGAGGTTCCTGTCAAACAGGTGGAAGGAATATGGGTGCCAAAAACAGAAGAGGAATTCAACGCCGAGGATAATCGAATGGTCCAAAATAATTTTAAAGCTATTAATTTATTACTCTGTGCTGTTAATGCTAATGATTACAGGAAAATCTCCTGCTGCAAAACAGCGAAAGAAATGTGGGACAAGCTTGAGGTCACTTACGAAGGGACTGACCAGGTAAGAGAAGCTAAAATTGATTTTTTAACTCATGCTTACGAATTGTTCCATATGAAGGAAGGCGAAAAGGTAGACGAGATGTTTGAGCGGTTCTCATCAATAGTGAATGATCTCCACGCACTCAAGAAGACGTTCACAGACAAAGAACTAGTTCGAAAAATCCTTAGGAGCCTAACACCGGCATGGCGATCAAAGGCCGATGCGATTCAAGAGTCAATTGGAATCACGAACGTCACCATAGACGCTCTTAGAGGTAATCTTAAGACTTATGAATCCACTATTCTTAACCCTGTTGTTGACGAACAAAGAAGGCAAAAGATTGCTCTAAAGGCGAGCACAAGTCAATCACCAATTGAAGAGGATGGAGATAGCGAATTTGGACTCATCATCAAAAAGTTCCAAAAATTCATGCGAAAAGAATATGACCGCAAAGGGAAAAAGCAAGGTGAGCAAGTTAAATGTTATGAATGTGGTGAAACAGGGCATATCAAAACAAACTGCCCAAATCTTAAAAAGGAGAAGAAACCCTTCAAGAAGCAACGAGCATACATATCTTGGGGAGGAGATTCCGGAGACGAATCCAGTGAAGAAGAAAATGAAGAAGCGGCAAATCTCTGCCTCATGGCACAGGAAGAAAATCAAAGTGAGGTAAGTCAAATCTCTTCTCAAAATTTTTATACTCTTGATGACATGAGAAATGCCTTTGATGAATTGTATGCTGAATTTCTCAAAGTTACAAAAACCGTCACTAGTTTAAGAGAAAATGCTTCTCTAAAAGAACAAGATTTTCAAAAACAGTTTTCATTAAAAGAAAAAGAATTAGAAAAATTGGTTTTGGAAAATGAGAAGCTACTAGAACAAAACAAGTTTTATGGGAAAAGAAGTTCTGACAAGCCCGAGAGTTCTACAAAAAATTGTGCTTCTTGTGTAGACCTTAAGAATGAAGTAGGTAGATTAAAAGACACACTAGATAAATTCAACTCCTCTCATAAAAACTTGAATGTGGTGCTTGATAACTTGAAATCAACCAAGCATGGAATAGGCTTCATAAATGAAGAAGAGGTTGATGCAAAAACCCAACCACCTAGAGCTCAACCTAGGATTAATAACAAAAATGCCTTTCCTAAAACAAACATGCATGCTAGACAAAATATTAGGAGACCTAGACATGACCTTCCGCCTAGCAATCGTCACCATAGACATGATGCATATTTTAGGCACAACAATGATCATGCTAGAAGATCCCGAAATGTTCAACCTAGAAACGACTATGGTGTTCAAATTAGGAGAAATGAAAATAGAGTAAACAATGTGCATTATTCTAGCTACTATGAGCCTAGACGCATGCATAATCCAAATGTGACATGTCATTATTGTAGACGAATTGGTCATATTGCTCCCGCATGCTTTACTAGACATAGACATGCTACTCAAACATATCATTATAGTATGCATAACCCTCAAGGACCCAAAATGGCATGGGTACCAAAAGAGCATTGATTTGTTTTGCAGGTGTGCTTGAAGGAATCAAGTGTAGTGGATGCTCCAAACACTTGACGAGAGACGAATTCAAAATTCCTTCAATTAAAGCACAAAGAAGGAGGAAGAGACGGAAAAGTCGACTTATGTTTTTTTTAAACCGGAAGTATTTTCGAAAAATTCAAAAGGCAAAATTGTGGAAAAAGCTTCGTAAATTGGAGAATGAGCCAAAAGACCAAAATGAACGGAGGATGTTCAAAATCAGGTAATTGGCAAAGTCGAAGGGAAGGTAAGTACCCTAAACCCTCTTAAGAACATCCTAGGACAAAATTCTTAAGAGTTCATTTTTTTTACCCGACTACACGAGTTTCAAAGTTATTATTTCATTTATAGATTACTGACTTGAGCGTCGGAGATGTTTAATTCTATTTTGCAGGCATCCCCCAAAAGGTAAGAGGAAAGTATGAATTATCTTGATACAAGAAAAAAAAATTCGATCATATTCGATTATTTATGCTTACAATCGATTATCAGTATCAATAATCGATTATTTGTTGATTCAATTTTTTTTCCATGAAATCTTGTTAAATGTTTACATTGCCTGATAGAATTAAGTCTCATCATTTCAGCATCCCCCTTCCAAACAATCGATTATTTGTTCTGCCAATCGATTATTTGCCAAAATTCAAACTCTCTGTGAGTGAAACAATCGATTACTATATATTGATAATCGATTATCTGTTTTAAACTTATGTTACCGTTTTGGCTCCATAATCGATTCCTGACAGGTCATAAATATGAAAAACAATCGATTACCAAGTTTGACAATCGACTATCTTCTTCAAATTTTCTTACCGTTCTGGCGTGTAATCGATGTGTCAGATCATTTTCATTAATGACAATCGATTATTCCATTCAAACAATCGATTGTTGAACGGTCAGTGAATTTATTTTTACCGTTTCAGACTTCAAATCTCTTCAAATCATTTCCAATAAATGTAAGATTCATTCCTTCTCTATATATAGGCTGCACATATGCTCTTGTATACTCACTCAAGCCTCCCTAGCATCAAATTCTCTTGTTTTCTTTGAAAAATCCTAGCACATCCTTTCAAATGTCAAGCCGCAACTCAAAACGTACTCGTTCCAAACAAGGTGCTTCTTCTTCTCGCCATCCATATCAAGATGGATCGGTTCTATTCTTTGAATCCAATGAAGAGCTCACCCGTTTCTTAACCAAATTTGAGAAACGCCTTATTCTCCCTCCTCGCTTTTCAACAAACGCTCTTGTTGCACCATTCATTCCAGCCGCAAATATGCTAAGAGAGTGCAACCTTTTCAATTTCCTACTCCTTACTCACCCCTACTACAACATTTCTTTGGTTGAAGCTTTTTACTCCAACCTTCACAAAGATGATGAGGGTGAACTTGTTACCAATGTTAACGGCATTCCCATTCTAATTTCTGAAGATAACCTCCACCTCATTGCCGGCATTCCGCATGATGGTGAAGACATCTACCAGTACATAAATGATGCCGGGGTCATGATTGATGAAGCTAATCTCTTCCGCCAAGCCGGAGTAGCCTATGATGAGTCCTCTTCCCGTCGTCCCACCATAAAGGGTATGGACCCGAATTATCGTTTCATTCTCTATTTCATCACTCGTGTTCTCAAACCCCGTAAACTCAATCACACCACCATTTCCCAAGAGGATGCCAAATTTCTTCATGCTATTGTCACCGGTGTTAAAATAAATTGGTGCAAGCTTATTCTATCTCATATGTTCAATGCCACCAGAGATGACATACCTCTCCCCTATGCCCTCTTAATAATGAAATTTCTTGAAGCTTCCGGAGTCAATATTGCTAATGGTCCTCTCAAAAAGAGCACCAAAATCTGGGAAATTTCGGAGTCTTCCTTTCATCATGATGGTGATCATGCTCCCGCTCCTCCTCAAAATCGACAAGCCCGTCGTGCTCATCCTCCTCAGGAGCCTACCCTCCGGACCATTTCTGACCAAATTACTCAACTAACCCGTGAGGTCCATGGTTACTTTGATCACGTGCATTATGCCTATGCTCAGATGGTGCCATATCAAGCGCCTACCAATGATGATGAAGGGGATGGGGGTGATGAATGATGAAATTGTTGTTGTTATGATGAGAAATTGTTGTTTTTGGTCTGTTTGTTCTTGATTGGTTAGTTATGTTTGGTTTCACCCTTGTAATGTTATCTTAATTTTCCAATAAATAAACGTGTGTTTATTTCACATTTTTTTCATATTCTTCCCTTGTGTAAATTTTTGCTAATGGCAAAAGGGGGAAGAAACGGGATATCAAGAAGTATGCTATATCACTCTCAACTTCATTCATGCTTAAAGTGAGGGGGAACATGAATTGAGGGGGAACATCAAATTGCATACTTTACTCTTGTCTTGGATTATCAAAATAATTATTGCATATATCCCGCTTATGTTTGCCATTATCAAAAAGGGGGAAATTGTTGGAAACACGTTTCAAATGCAATATACTAAACGTGTGTTCTTTTGTAGGTTTTGATGAATGTCAAACAAAGCAATAAGCGATATATAGCAGTGCTCAAGGACAAGCACAAAATGGATGCATTACAAGAAGCTCAAGACAAAGTTTAGAAATGTTATAATTGAGTCAATATTAATTGTGATCTTGATCCCTCAATCTTGGCTCATAACATGGCTTCTCTACTAAAATTATTTTTCCAAAATCATGCATATCTAACTTAAGTGTCAAATGATTTTAAACTATGCATATTTATATTTGTTAAAATGTTTTTCAAACATGCCTCAAAAATCTGGGCTAAGATAATCGATTATGTACTTATGATAATCGAGTATCTCTAAGCCAAGACTGCATGACAATCGATTGTGAATTAATGATAATCGATTGTGAGTAAGTCAGTTAACATCAGGTTTTTGCAAACTGCATAACAATCGACTGTGTACTTTTGATAATCGATTGTTAACTGAGGCAAAGTTTTCAAAACTCAGAAAAATCGATTATGAACTAATGGTAATCGATTAGAATGAGAAAAATGTCTCCCAGTGTTTTTAAATAAATTAATAATCGATTGTGGCTTTTGATAATCGATTATATATGAGACAGAAAGTTTTGAAATTAATTAATAATCGATTATGGCTTTTGATAATCGATTATATATGAGACAGAAAGTTTTGAAATTAATTAATAATCGATTATGGCTTTTGATAATCGATTATATATGAGACAGAAAGTTTTGAAATTAATTAATAATCGATTATGGCTTTTGATAATCGATTATATATGAGACAGTAAGTGTTGAAATTAATTTATAATCGATTGTTCTATTTGATAATCGATTGTTGGAACTAACCGTTGTCATACATTTTCAAATTACCTTCAGGTAATCGATTGTTGATATTTAACAATCGATGTTTTGCGTAAAATCTGGAAAAGATTTTCTGAACGTTGTTAAAATAATCGATTGTTGATTTCCTGATAATCGATGTTTTATGCCAAAAATTGGAAAGGATTTTTTAACGTTATAAATAATCGATTATTGATTTGAAGTAATCGATTGTTGACGTAAAATCTGGGATTGAATTTTTGATCTGATAGGCAAACAATCGATTGTTTAGTCTTGACAATCGATTGTCACTGAGTAATTTCAGCAATCCTTAATTGGCAATTAGACAACGGTAAGACTGAGTTTTTCACCTATAAATACAGGCTTAACTCAGTGTTTTCACAACAACAACATATACAATTTAAGTATTTTCATTGCTAAAAGCTTTCTTACATTGATCATCATTTTCATTCATCCATAAAGCTTTTTGAAGAGCCATTCTATTGAGCTAAGTTGTTGTGATCTTGAGCGTACTATTTCTACTCATATCTACTCATTGAGGAGTACTTTGTAAAGTGAGTTTGTTTTGTGTTTGTAAGAGAATTGCGATTCTCGTTTGTTGAGGAACTTGTGATTCCTCAGTTGAAGTCTTTGGGATTGTTATCCCCGAGCAGTTGAAGTCTTTGGGATTGTTATCCCCGAGCAGTTGAAGTCTTTGGGATTGTTATCCCCGAGCAATTGAAGTCTTTGGGATTGTTATCCCCGAGCAATTGAAGTCTTTGGGATTGTTATCCCCGAGCAATTGAAGTCTTTGGGATTGGTATCCCCGAGCAATTGAAGTCTTTGGGATTGTGATCCCCGAGCACCTAGGTGAGGCTTGTGTCCTCAGCTGTAACGGTTTGTTAAGCACCCGTAAGCTTGACAAGTTTAGTGGAAATCTCGAGAGAGTCTCTCGGGGACTGGACTAACCACGTTTGTGGCCAACCAGGATACATCATTGTGTAAGTTTATTTTACTGCACTTGTTTTAATTTCTGCAAAGTTTTAAATTCCGCACTAAAACGCTTAATATTTTTAAAACGCTATTCACCCCCCCTCTAGCGTAAAGCGTTATTTCCAACATTGTTTTGGTGTTACTTTGACAGGTGGATAGTCCCAATTACAGGAGAGACTCTGCCAAAATTTCTGAAAAAATTTGGGAGTTAGAAAATTTTTGGGACATTAAGATGTGTGAAGAAAGAGATAACTTATGTCGTGTATTTGATGACGAATGACCCTGAGTGGGGGAGAATGTAACACCTCGAAAGAATTTCGAAGTATTTAAGCGCTATTAAGAGTTGAAGTGTGTTGAAATAAGACTAATGCAGTGTGATGATATAGAATTCGGGTCCTATGACAAATGTCAGATGTTGAAGTTTGGGTCATGTCCTAAGGTTATGGAATAAGGATGAGGTGAGACCTTCAGTTAAGTTGAAGGATCAGTTACAAGAATTTTCTTGATAAGGGTTTTATTCGGCCGAGTGTATTACCTTAAGGCGCTCCTGTCTTATTTGTGAAAAAAGGACGGTTCTATGCGTATGTGCATTGATTATTTCTAGTTGAACAAAGTCACAGAAACGACATCCTTTACCTCATATTGATGATCTGTTTGACCAGCTACAGGGTGCACATGTGTTTTATAAGATTGGTTTGTGTTCATGTTACCACCAATTGAAGATTCGGGAGCCAGGTATTCGAAGACTACTTTCAGGACTCTGTATGGTCATTGCAGGTTCCTTCTTATGTCATTTAGGCTGACCAATGCCCCAACAGCCTTTATGCATTTGATGCACAGAGTGCTCCGTCCATATCTTGACTCATTCGTCATTGTCTTTATTGAAGATGTATCAAGATTAGAGGAAGCACTATTGGTGGAGGCGTATGAAGAAAGATATCATTGGGTTTGTAGCTCGGTGCCTCAATTGTCAGCAGGTGAAGTAGGAGCACTAGAGGCCGGGTGGATTTCTTCAGCAGATAGAGATTTCGGAATGGAAGTAGGAATGGATCACCATGGACTTTGTAGTTGTATTCCCACGGACTTTGAAGAATTTTGATGCTATTTAGGTGATTGTGGATTTGCTGACCAAGTCTTGTCATTTCATTACTATGTGTACAACTTATTCTTCGGAGCGATTGGCAGAGATTTGTATCCAGGAGATTGTTCGTCTGCATGGCATTCCAGTTTCCATTATTTTAAATAGAGGTACTCAGTTCACATCACAGTTTTGGAGGGTCTTGGGATCAATTCTTACTATTGGCGGAGTTTGCATACAACAACAATTATCAGTGCAGCATTCAGATGGCGCCGTATGATGCTTTTTATGGTAGGCAATGTAGATCTCCGGTGGGTTGGTTCGAGCTGAGTGAGGCTAGATTATTGGGCACAAACTTAGTTCAGGATGTTTTGGAGAAAGTTAAGGTGATTCAGGATAGACTCCGTACAACCCAATCCAGATAGAAGAGTTACGCGGACCGGAAGGTTCGTGATGTTTTCTATATGGTTAGAGAGGGGGTTCTGCATTGGGTTTCTCCTATGAAGGGCGTTATGAGATTTGGGAAGAAAGGGAAGTTGATTCCAAGGTTTATTGGCCCGTTGAGATATTGAGGCGAGTTGGGGAGGTTGCCTATGAGATTGCCTTACCTCCAGCCTGGCAGGGTTTCATTTGGTATTTCATGTTTCGATGATTCGGAGGTATCACGGTGAGCCATCGCACGTGTTGGATTTCAGTTCAGTCCAGTTAGAGAAGGATCTATCTTATGTTGAGGAGCTAGTGGCAATATTGGACTGGCAGGTCAGAAAGCTGAGGTCAAAGAACATTGCGTCTGTGAAGGTTCAGTGGCAGGGTCAGCGGGTCGAGGAGGCTTCCTGGGAGACTAAGCAGGATATGTGCAGCCAGTACCCTCATCTTTTCACTACTTCAGGTATGTCTTTATGCTCGTTCGAGGACGAATGAATGTTTAAGTGTGGGAAGATGTAACGACCCGACTGGCCGTTTTTGGAAATTACGCCCTGATCCCCTATTAACTGCATCACCCACTGTTTATTTCTGCTATTTTGATTTTTCGGAATGTTCGATTTTGAGTTTCACAGAGTTTTGAGAGACTTAACCCCTAAATTAGAGCTTAAGTGTTGGAAAATCGATCGCAGTCGGAATAGTGTGAAGATAGCCTCGGAATGGAAATCCGATTGTTCTGTTAGCTCAGTTAGGTGATTTCTGATATAGGAACGTGTCCGGATTGTGATAGTATCCGTAGCTAATATAGGATTAAAATTACGAAAGTTGAATTTTTGAAGTTTCCGGTTCGATAGTGAGATTTTGACTTGGGGGTGGAATGTAATTCCGGAAGTTGGAGTAGCTTTGCAATGTTAAATGTGACATGTGTGCAAAATTTCAGGTCATTCGGATGAGGTTTGATAGAATTTTTGATTGAAAGCGTGTTCTAGAGATTTTGGAATTCTTAGGCTTGAATCCAATGAAATATTGGTGTTTTGATGTTGTTTTGAGCATTCCGAAGATTGGAACAAGTTTGAATAATGTTTTAGGATTGGTTGGCATGTTTTGTTGAGGTCCCGGGTGGCTCGGGTGAGTTTTGGGGTGGTTGTGGACCATTTCTAAGCTATTTTTAGCTGATGGTTTTTGGCTACATCAGTATTCTATGCGATCGCGGGGAATTGGATGCGATCGCGATGAATAAAATGCAAAAGAAAATGCCACTACTTCGCGATCACGGATGAGCCTTCGCGATCGCATAGAGTAAATTTCAGCAACACTAATCCCACTTCGGAAGCTTATATCTCACAATCTATAAGGAATTTGAAGATGATCCAAAACTAAAAGTTGTATCCCTTTTTGTCTAGTTTTCAGAAATGTAAATTAAGAGGAACTTTATGTTGTGTACAAAAAAATTATGGTAGTTACACTATAGTCTGTCGGGGAAAGGTTTAGAAATCTAAATGCACAAGGATGACTTTAGAAACTTATATCTCGCAATATATAAATAGTCAGGAAATGAGCAACATATGCAATTATATCCCTTGGTGTCTAGTTTGCAGAACATCAAGCCATTTGTCATTTGGAGTTGTGTGCAAAAGGTTATGACCAATACACTGGAGGCTGTCCGGAAGAGCTTGGAACTTGTTCTTCGCGATCGCGAAGCATTGTCCGCGATCGCAAAGAGCAAATTTTGGGCTTAGAAAAGTTGTGCTTCGCGATCACAAAGTGTTTTCCGCAATCGCAAAGAGTATATACCTGGGCAAAAGCTTTATTTTGAGGTTTCAGCCATTTTTAACATTTTTTGGACCAAAGGAGCTCAAGTGAGGCGATGTTTCGAGAGATTTTCAAGAGAAACATCGGAGTAAGTGTTCTTGACTTAATTTTGGTTAGATTACTCAAATATATAGCAAGCTTGGCATTAAATCTATGAATTTAGTTGGAAAATCTTAGAAAATCCTCTCGGATAGATTTGACGATTTGAGGGTCGAAATGTTATGGGATTTTGATAATTTTAGTATGGTTAAACTCGTGAGAGTGTGAAGTTTCTAGAAATATAAATTTTACTCGATTCCGAGACATGGGCTTGAGGGGTATTTTGGTTATTTCATATAATTTCACGTATTACCTTAGAATATAATTTTAGAATCAGTTACTTGAAGTATTATTTAATGTGCAACTGAATTGAATAGATTTGGTCCATTTGGAGTCGAATAATCGTGGCAAAAGTGTTGTTTCAGGTTGACTTGCACTTGTTCGAGGTAAGTGGCTTGTCTAACCTTGTGTGGGGGACTTTTTTCCCTTAGGATTTATATTATGGTAATTGAATTGCTTCGTCATGAGGTGACGAACGCGTACTTGTGCTAATTGTTGGAAATCCATTTTTTCTTTAAAGATAGTCTTGAATTGAGTCCTCCATTCCTTGCTTATTGTTTTGATATTAAACCTGATGTAGCTTCGAGGAACATGTCTGCTTGACTAAATTTCTCTATCTATCTTGACTACTTTAATTGTACTACGGGAATCATGCTAGGTTAGGGTTACCTGCTTCACTTTAATACGAAATTGATTGGATTGAATTCTTGTTGTTGCTATGTATTTACGTTGGGACTACGGAACGGTATTCCGGGAGATCCTCTGAACTTTATTTTGGTACTATAGGACGGTATCCCGGGAGCTCCCTGTATATTTAATTTAGGACTATGAAACGATATTCCGGGAGATCCCCCTGCACTTTGTTTTGGGACTACGGGACGGTATCCCGGGAGCTCTCCTGCATGTTTACTTTGGGACAACGGAACAGTATTTCAGGAGATCCCCCTGTACTTTATTTTGGGACTACGGGACGGTATCTCGGGAGCTCCCCTATATGTTTACTTTAGGACTATGGTACGATATTCCAGGAGATCTCGCTGCACTTTATGGTTGGACTATGGGACGGTATCTCAGGAGCTCCCCTGTATGTTTACTTTGAGACTATGGAACGGTATTCCGAGAGATCCCCGATTGTTATCTCGGGACTGAGTTATATCTATTACTGTGTTTTACTTGCCTTAGTAATAGTTGTTGATGTCCTTTATATCCTGTGTTATTTAATCAGTGAGAATTTTTGTTAATTTGTCCGAAGGATTCAAACAAATTCAAAAAGGGCTTATTTCAAACAAATTAGGTAATAAATAATTAGTTAATTAATTTATTCCAAATAGGAATTAAATAAATCTATAATATATCCAAGGAAGAGGAAATGTAAACATTACAACAACAACAACAACAATCTAATATAATTTCATTTAGTGGGTTGTGGGGATGTTAGTATGTTACCCTTGGGCTAGAGAAACTGTTTCCAAATAGAGCCCATCATCCTTCCCTCCAACAATTTGTGACCTTGCTTTCGTCAGACTCAAAATAGACTCGAAATCACAACCTCTCGTCAGAGCAACCACTCTTGTATCTGGAAACGTAAACATTACAAAGAGGAAATGAGGAGTGAATTTCAAAATTTATACACAGATATATTGGCTGGAGTATGTTCATAGCCTAGTCGCCTGAGGCAAAGTTGCATAACAAATCTTAACCACACATATTATAAGGCGGAATTACCCGACAGTGATTACTTCATTCAACAAAACGAAATAAACAAAGATAAATTAATCATTAGAGAGACAACTGCACTCTTCGGTTGGAAGAGGAAAAGGGACAGGAATGGACTCCAATTTCTTGGGCCTCACTGCCATTGTTACTGTAATCACTTCCTTTTCCCTTCTTCCTTTTTCTTTTTGTTTCCATAGGAGCAGTCTCTGATGCTTTGAATTATGATATGATATTTTCTTTTTTTTTTGGTAATTAAAATTTGTATTAATCACCAAAGTGGTTTCGCAGCTGACTATCAAAAGATAAACAAAATCTACTAATTGTACTATACCTAGAGTTCTACATTACAGTAGATATTGCTGGAGGTGTACTCTAACTCTAGGAGTTGCCCTAATATTACAAGTGTAAGCAATGTTTCTAAGCAGTTTATGGAACAGAAAGTATTTCCAAATATTCTCACATTCCTTTCCAACCATAAGACATAGAACATTTCTGCAAAGGTCATTTTGAAAATATGAGCTTGAGGAGATTTCCCTTTAGCATTATCAATGATCCAGTGTACAAACTGTGGCCAATTCTGTCCAGCAGATTGTGTTACTCCAATCCATTGCAATGTGTGATACCTCAGTTGAGTAGCAAAGGGGCAGGCCAGGAACAAGTGGTCTCTGGTCTCCAATGTTTGTTGACACATGACACAGTAGCCATCCACAGTCGAGTTCCATTTGATCAACCTCTCTTTAGTAGGAAGTCAGTCTTGTAGAAGCAGCCAAAGGTTGAAGAGTGCTTTAGGTCGAGCAGAATTCTGTATGGTTAAGTTCTTCCAAGAGACTCTAGGTAACTGTCCAATCTGTTGAAGATAAATCATTCTGATAGAGCATGCAGGCTTATGCAACAGTTGGTATTGCTGCAATAGAATAGTACCTTCAATGATCTTCCGGACCATCCAACTGGCTTGTTTAGGAATATTCATGGACTCTAATTGTTGTTGCTTGATATAGACTGTGTGAATCTATTCCACCCATAATACATCCTTCTTGGGAGCCAAATCCCAGCTTAGTTTTGCAACAGCAGCTTTGTTCCACTTTAGGAGATTGGTTAAGCATAAATCTCCAGCACACTTTGGTAGACAGATCTTTTCCCAGGCCACATATGCTTTCCTTGTTATATTAACTGAGCCAGACCATATGTAGGATCTACACACTGCTTATCAGTTTATTTTTTTCGTTATCACAGCACTCCTCAAGTTTGATAAAGTTACTGATACTGACTTTGCCGGTACGAATTATTATATCTTCATCACCTTATATTTTTGTTTCTTTGAATTTTCTCTTTCAAGTTCATGAAATTTTACCTTATCCACCGTTGAAAAGAATATAATACGTAGAATTTATTGAAATTTAAGGAAAGGTTCAGTTTCGGCTTAAACTTTGGTGGCTTGGGAATACATGTTGTTTCATTCTTGTACAAATTTCTGGTATTGTTTTGCTCTTTTTTCTCCTTTGTTTTGGGTTGAGAGGAGGTGTGGAATGGGGCTATTCTTTTGAGATTTGGAAAGTGCTCTTTTATCAGTGTTGTTAATCTGACACTTTTTATCATACACGATAATCTTTTTTTAATTACTGGAACAGGGAAGCTGAGTCTTTCTAAATACAATTTCTCAGAGATGTCAATCAATTCTTTTAGACGTGTGCTTCAATGATAGTATGTAACTTTATGCCCCAGTAAACTCTCTCTCTCTCACACACACCGCGCAAGTGCATTAGCTTTCTTATTCTATTTTAGTGATTATTGGACTGATTCAGACTCGATTTTCCTATTTATAGGCGCCATGAGTTCACTTATACTTCACAAGTTGCCTCTTAAAACAGTGGGATAGTCTATGTTGGCCTTAGAATCATGGCAAAGTTATCATTATTTGGGATAAATTTTAAATACCTACTACACTAATAGAGTCTCGTGGCCTATCTTCTTTACGTACCTTAACCAATCCATTCATCGTGCACCATGGTAGTATTTTCCATTGGAGCACCTCCATTATGAATACCATTCTGTTTGACTTAAACTTTGTTTATGCTTATATTATTCCCCTTCTTTTTATTTTGGGGGGGGGGGGGGGGCTTTTTAACTGGTTTCCTGTCAATTATTTTGATACAGGAAGTACAAACTTCATTATACTTGCTATTTTGACCTTGGTACTAAAGGGTTCATGGTACTTTCGACAGGTAAGATTTTGCATCAGTTTGTGATTTGCACTGATTTAACAATTTGTTTTTTTTTGTTATAGTGTTATTTCCGTCCCAGGGCTTTGGCAATAGTTACTTTCCGTCTCCTACGGAGAAAATAAACACTCTGCCTCCCCTACCCTCGTCCAGGAACTCCTTCTCCTCTCCTGTGCTCCATTTATAGTTAGTCAGTTACCAGGAGCTTTGAACAACTATTTCCATTTTTGTGAATAGGACCATTTATTCTTAATAAGTTTGAAATTGGACAGAATTAGGTTTAGAATTTCCAGTATTTTACCAGAGAACTTAGTTTTTGAGCTGTTTGTTTTTGTCTCCCATGTATCAATGTCGTTTCATGTTTATTGAAATCTGCATTGTGCTTGAATATGTAATTGTAAGTGCTCAGGCTATTGTTGCATCAGATTTATTCTGTTTGTTTATTCTGTCTTTCAGGTGATTTTGTCTCTGTTTGTAGTGATATGGGGCCTTCGATTGGGGATAATTCCATTAATGAGGTAAGACCAGTATATATTAATAAACTATTAAACTTGTCTATATTTTTTCCTTATTTTGCTTAACTATTATCATCATTTGTAAAGAAATAAGAAGCTATATGTTGGTCCTTTTATTCCAGATCCTTT
Source organism: Nicotiana benthamiana (assembly GCA_034376525.1). Taxonomy (NCBI): domain Eukaryota; kingdom Viridiplantae; phylum Streptophyta; class Magnoliopsida; order Solanales; family Solanaceae; genus Nicotiana; species Nicotiana benthamiana. The sequence continues at coordinate 10,484,812 of CM067325.1, forward strand.
CTCCTTGTAGTGTTCGCAATGTCGTAGAATTATACATTTCTATGTGATTATGATCCTTTCAATACCCTTGTTGTGTATAACATTTCCCACTTTGGTGCAATTGTCTCAATCGTTTGTCCGAATGAATATCTAAAAGAACACTATGATAACTCCTAATATTTTACTACCTCTCTAAAAATCTTTCAATATCTGTTGATGTTGCTGCTGCTCCATGCTGCCGCCGCTGCTGCTTGCTGCCGCCATTACTGTTGCCTGCTGGTGGTTCGTAGACCTTATGGGCAGTGTAATGTATACGCAGATCTTACCCATACTCTGGGAGGGCACTATTACTACTATAATAATAGTTGGATCCCAAACCTTATGGGGAGGGTAATGTCTACACAGACCTTACCCCTACCCTGCTGCTGGTGGTTCCCAGACTTTACGGGGAGGGTAATGTGTACGCAGACCTTACCCCTACCCTGGGAAGGCACTACTACTACTACTACTACTACAACAACAGTTGGTTCCAGAGGATAACGTGTACGCAGACCTTACCCCTACCCGCAGAGAGGTTGTTTTCGATAGACCTTCTGCTAGAGAGTAGATGAAAAGAAGCATAGGCTACAAGTAGTAACAACAACTGGAAATTAAGAAAACTGAAGCCAAAAAATCAATCAATCAGTAGGTAAAGATATCAATCTACGAGTAAAAGTAATACCATACTAATAATAATGCTACCGATCTGAGAAAGAAAGAGCAAAACTCTTGACTACCTACTAGCCTTCTACCAATTCTCGACCTCTGCACCCTCTTATGAACGGCATGTCCTCGGTAAGCTTCTGTTGTGCCATGTCATGCCTAATCAACTCTCCCCAATACTTCTCATGCCTACCTCTACCCCTTCCCGTATCCCCTATGGTCAACCTCTCACACTTCTTAACTCGGCATCAATGCTTCTCCTCTTCACATGTCCGAACTATCTCAGCCTCGCCTCTCGCATCTTGTCCTCCACGGGGACTACTCCCACTTTTTTCCGAATAACTTCATTCCTAATCTTATCAATTCTGGTATGCCTGCACATCCATCTCAACATTCTCATTTCAGCTACTTTTATCTTCTAAACATGAGAATTTGACTGGCCAACACTCTGCTCCATACAACATAGTTGGTCGAACCGCCACTTTGTAAAATTTACCTTTAAGTTTAAGTGTCACATTCTTATCACTCATGACATCGGAAGCGAGCCTCCATTTTATCGACTCTGCTCTGATACTATGTGTGACATCCTCATCATTCTCTCCAAATCCTTGTATTACTGACCCAAGGTACCTAAAACTTCCTCTCTTGGGAATGACTTGTGTATCGAGCCTCACCTCCATGTCCTCTTCTTGGGTTACGTCGCAAACTTGTACTCCAAGTATTCCGTCTTGGTCCTGCTCAACTTGAAACCCTCAGCTACTACTACAATATGGCCAATCTATTCCCGTACCTTCTGAACTTGAATCACTATTTTGAGATCTACAAACAATCCGGGGAGGAAGAGAAGAAAATATAGAACAGTAGAGAAAGCTAAAAGAAAACTGGTCAGGGTGAGGAAAGCAAAGTATAAGGGAGACTGTATGGTCAGATCAACAATGATGGAGAAACTTACCTGTAAAAGAAGAACTTAGAAGATCCTGATTGAGAATTGTGCACATGTAAATTCTGTCACTGGTTTGGTTTATGTGAAGCTTCCAGAAGTATGCAATGCTGGAAATCTTGAATAGAAAGAGAAAGTTAGTGACTTCCTAGTAAAGAAAACTTAATGTTAAGAATTTTCAAGTTACAATACCTCACTTATTTATTTTTAAGCATCTTTTCACGTTTACGAATGGTCTATTTAGCCTTTCAAATGAAAAAGAAAAATGGAAGTTTCTTTGTAGTTTTTATTAAGGAATGGTCTTAGTTGACTATGTTTTCCTCTCTAAAATGCAGCGCCCCCTTTATGAAGTAACTTTGTAAATGTTTGGTTGAGCACTTTGAGCATATTATTTTTCATTGTTTTTTTTTGGTAATTAAAATTTTTATTAATCACCAAAAGTGAAGGCATTACATAGCAGAGCTTAGCTACTCCCAGCTAGCTGTAAATTCTCATGAATAAACTACAAAGGGAAAGACAACTCTATCTTAGCATGTACTGAGCTACTATCATTGATCTATGCTAGAAATACAACTTTTGTATCAGTGTCTTTACATTTCCTATGGCCCTAAAGTTACATATGCAGACTATCTCTCTTGCCAAGTTTGGGTGATCTCTGAATGTTTGTTGAAATATTCTCTGGTTCATGAGTGTATTCATCATACAACATCTTAAGAAGCTTTGTAGCAGCTGATTTGTCTCCTGTTTGCTGACAGATGACTTGTAGTTGCATCTCCCATGTTACCCCATCATTGTTCTGTATCGGTGCCCATTGTTTCAATCTGTTCCACAGCCTTTTAGCATAGTCACATTCAACACACAAGTGATTCCTTGTCTCCAAATTGGTATGGCATAGCACACATAAGTCATTTACTTTGAGGCTCCATTTCTTAAGCATGTCTACAGTTAGCAGTCTTCCTTGACACTGGAGCCACATTGTGATTTTTGCCTTAGGTCTGGCAGCATAGTTGCACATTAGAGATCTCCAGGTAATTTTGGGCAATATTTGAATCAGTTGGAGATATATCTGCCTAATGATGCTCTTCTTAGCCTCTAATGGCCTTTGTAGTTGCGTTATTGTCTTCCTTACTTCCAAAATTTTTTTTACCATCTAGCTTGCATTCATAGGGATTAGCATAGAGTATATGTTCTGCTCCTTGATGTACACTGTATGGGTCCACTTAATCTACGACTTGTCTTTCTTGTGAGATAAATCCCAGAAAGTCTTGGCAATGGCAACAGGATTACAGGTATGTAGGTTGCTAAGGTTAAATCCACCCACTGTTTTAGGTAGACACAACTTATCCCAAGCAATGAGAGCCTTCTTTCTCATTCCCCTCAGACCACATGTAGCTCCTACAATAAGCATCTATTAACTTGATGACTTTGGTCGGTAATGGAAATATTTGTGCCCAATAGGATTGGATGCCAAACAACACAGTTTGTATTAATTGGACCCTTCCAACATAGGATAACTTTTTTGCAATCCATGAAGTGATCTTGACTACAATTTTTGTAATGAGTGGTTGTCATTGTAACATATTCAGCTTCTTTGTGTCCAAAGGCACCCCTACATATTTGAAAGGTAGTTGCTCTTGAGTATATCCCATATTTTGGCAGATTGTATCTATAGTCCCTCTTTCCATACCTCCACAATATATAGCACTTTTGTTCAGGTTTGCTTGCAATCCTGAAGCTCTTGAGAAAGCTGTGAAACAGTCCTGTAATCTTTAAGTTGAGGGTATGTCTCCTCTGGCAAACAACAACAAATCATCAGCATAGCTTGGGTGGGTGATATTTAATTTGCTACATCTAGGATGATATTTGAAAATTTTATCTTGGTGTAGCTCATTAAGAAGTCTGCTCAAATATTCCACAGCTATGGCAAACAGGAAAGGGGAGATTGGGTCTTCTTGTCTGAATCCCTTAGCAACATTAAATGGTTCTAGGGATAGTGTAGTTGACTGTTTTCATACTAGACATTAATCACTTGATAAACTTTCTTGGGAAATTCAAACCTTCAAGCACCTGTTCTAGGTACACCCATTCAACAGAGTCGTAGGCCTTTTGCAAATCAACTTTGATCATACACCCAAGAGAGATGTGCTTTCTGCGATATGATTTGACCAGCTCATGTGCAAGTATAATGTTATCCACAATCCTTCTACCTGAAATAAAACCTGACTGGGCTTCTGAGATGATACAGCTCATAACTTTTTGCATTCTCCTAGCAAGGATTTTTGCAATGAGTTTGTATATCATAGTACAACAAGCAATGGGTCAATAGTCCCTCACAGTATTAGGATTTGCAATCTTTAGAATAAGGGTTAAGGTGGTGCAATTAATAGCTTTAAACATGGTTCTAGAGTCAAAGAACTCTCTAACAGCAGCACATACCTCAGGCTTAATGATTGGCCCAACTTTTTTGAAAAAGGTGGCATTCAAACCATCTATCCCCGGAGCCTTGTGATCCCCTATTGAACCAAAAGCTTCAGAAATTTCAGCATCAGTAACATTGGCACATAACTCAACTTGCTGGAAGTGAGACAGTTGGGGTCCCCTTTTCATCACCCTCATATTAACTCCAGGTAGAGAAATTGCAGCTGATCCCATCAATGCTTTGCAGAAGTCTGTGAACTCCTCCTTGATTGTTGTAGGGTCTTTCAGTTTCACGCCTGACAATGAAGTGATTTCCAAGATCTATTTCTGATGTTGTTTTTCTTTCATCCAGCTGAAAAGTATCTTGTATTTGCATCACCTAATTTGATCCATGTAGCTCTGGATATTTGTTGCATCACACTTTCTTCAATCATAGACCATTTCTCCAATTGTTTTAAACATAACTTTTCTTGTTAAGCCAAATTGTCAGAGTATCCATGTTGCATTTGTTTTTGAAGATCTATCAGCTCCATTCTAGCCTTTATAATTTTCTCAGTGATCCCTTTAAACTCTTCATGGTTAAGTTTCTTAAAAACTGGTTTCAACTGTTCCAGATTGGTCCATACATTCCTTATTTTCCCTCTTGTCTCACTTTTTTTCCACCCATCAACAACTATTTGTTTAAAACTTCTATGTTAAGTCCAAACATTGAAGAATCTAAAGGGAATTTTCATGTTCTTCTTTGTGGCTCTGAGAAGAATCAGTATGGGTACATGGTGAGAAATAAGTGGCTCTCCAAATTCTGCTGTCATGGCCATATTGCACCATCCACTCATCATTTGCTATAGCTCTGTCACGGTTGGATAGCCATATGATATGTATGTTTGTACGGCGAGATGTATTTGTGTGACTTGGAAGTGACGGGAAGGTCTGCTGGATGATAAAAGAACTATTAGATGTTTGATTTACTACAAACTCTGTCTGCACCTTGTTGTTTATTTGTCCAGGTATAGTACTCTCCTCTCCAAGGTATTTCATTCAACACAGACTGTTGCAGCAACTTGTCAGCCTCTCAATTTGTTGGTGGTCCCTCTAAACTGTTCTAGGGTCATAGAAATTTGTCAGCCTCTCAATTTCCCAGTCATATAGAAATCTTCTATATGTAAGGTTCCATCCTTAACCTGTCCAAAGTTCTTCAACATAAGCTCTTTGTTGTTGATTCAAATTGTAGATGTCTGAGAATAGTTGCCTTAAAGTTCTTTTCTAAGCCATTTATCTTTCCACGAGTATGTTTTCATTTCCAACTCTAAGACTGGAACTGTTTCTGAGCATTGGCCATATGTTTCTGATAGACCTCCACAGACTCACCCCATAAGGAGTACATACTAATTTTGCTGTCCAACTACCTTCCATCCCATACCTTGCCTGAATTACCTTCTTCCACAAAGATTGCTCTGTTTTGACAAAACCTCCATAACCACTTCACCATCAATGCTTCGTTCTGAGTTTTTCAAATTTTTGATCCCCGTTCCCCCTTCTTTCTTGCTGGTCATAAGTACTTCCCACCTCACCAGATGAAACTTACTCTTATCCCTGGTGCCTTGTCATAGAAAGTTTCTTCTCAATGCATCTTTCTTTTAACTGTATTAGCTGGAACGGGAAATAGAGACATCATGTAAGTAGGCATGACGCTCTCGTAGCTCAGTTGGTTAGAGCACCCGTTTAGTAAGCGGGAGGTCTTGAGTTCGACTCTCAACGAGAGCACATTTTTCCCTAGACCCCACCTGGTGGGAGTATACTGGGTAGTTGTTGTTGTTGTATGTAAGTAGGCATGCCATCGAATACACTATTGATGAGGATTAGTCTATCTCCAAAAGGATAGGTATTAACTCTTCCAACTAACTAGTTTCTTTTCACATTTCTCAATTACTCCATTCCATATTCCTTTTGACTTGCTTTTTGCTCCTAGTGGTATTCCTAGATACACTATTGGTAAAGCTCCTATCCCCCCCCCCCCCCCCCCCCCCCAAGTATTCTACCTAAACTATGCATCTCCATTACTTCATTAACTGGATAGATGAAACTCTTGTTCCAGTTAATGTGTAGTCCAGATATAGCTTCAAAAAGAATGAATACCATTCTCAGGAAGAGCAATTGTTCTCTGCTAGCATCACAAAACACCAAAGTATCATCTGCATATTGTAGATGGGTATTCCAAGTTGGTTGGCTCCCTAGAGTTTACCCTGAAACCCCTGGTCCTATTATTTACTGTGACAGTTTTAAACAGATTGTTTAAACCTTCCATAGCCAGAATAAACAGGAAAGGGAAAATTGGGTCTCCCTGTCTCAGGCCACTCTGAGAGGAAAAGAAACCAACCGGTGAACCATTTGACTAAATAGAAAATTTGACAGTATTAATGCAGAATTTGATCTAACTAATCCATCTTTCATTAAAGCTCATCTTCGAAAGTATTCCCAACAAAAACTTCCAGTTAAGGTGATCATATGCCTTTTCTATGTCCAGCTTGCACAGGATACCAGGTTCTTTGCTCTTCATTCTAGCATCTACACTCTCATTTGCAATGAGAATAGCATCCGTTATTACCTTTGATGAAGGCCATCTGTTGATTGTCCACCAGCTTGCCCATTACTTTCTTGATTCTTTCTGTTAGGATTTTTGAGATTATTTTGTAGACACTACCTATCAGACTGATAGGTCTAAAATCTTTCTGTTATTTAGCTCCAACTTTCTTAGGAATCAATACCACCAAGGTAGCAGTGAAGCTTTTTTCAAACTGAAGCGAACTAAGCAGTCGAATATAGCTTCTGACATGAATATATCAACCATACAAACCAATCTAATCATTTTGGGAGCGAGCCTTGTATTTAGTTTCTCTGGAAAATATTTTTAAAGCTAGTAACTGTTTATATTGCTCAAAAGAGGTCATAACTGAAACGAACTAAATACAAGGCTCACTCCCAAAATGATTAGATTGGTATGTATGGTTGATATATTCATGTCAGAAGCTATATCCGACTGCTTAGAACAGATATTGCAGAAATTAGACTTACATTAGCTTGACTTTTCCTTCTTCATATCAGGATATCACAGTGGGGTGAGGACAGACGTTTTGATGACAAACGGGACAATCTTGGAAAACTGGCAATATTTTGGATACTTCAGGTTATGTTTCCTTTTATCCAACCATCTCGTAAGTTGTTTTGCTCTATATTAGTTTTGCGCTCTCAGCAGAAAGAGATATTCTCTCTTTTGTGAATGACAACTTATTTTTTTTCGCAGGTAATAGTAGAATGAGATATTCTTGCTTTTGTGAATGACAACTTATTTTTTATTGCAGGCAATCTGGGTATGGACTGTTAGTTTACCGGTGACTGTTGTTAATACAATGAAGCAGCCTCCTCTTCAGGCTCAAGACATCATTGGTTGGATTATGTGGTTTATTGGGATTTTGGATGAGATTACAGCTGACCAGCAAAAGTTGGCATTCAAAAACTCCCCAGAAAACAGAGGAAAGTGGTGCACTGTTGGCTTTTGGAAGTATTCACGCCATCCAAATTATTTTGGTGAGGTTTGTCCTCTGAAGCATCTCCTTATAAAAGAAGTCCTTTGAATCGTCTCTTCTATGGTGTTTGAGTTCATAGAAGTTATTGTGAGTTTTGATGTCTGAGGCTCAACCTGAGCTAGTGATGACTTGCTTGTTTCAAGAGAAAAAAGATTGCATGCCTCTGCAAACAATATTGTGACACATAGAAGGTTTTAACTTGGTTATCTTCTTGAATGATACTCTATCCAGCCCAAAAAAGATGGTAACCACTTTTGTTTTTGTCCATCCCAAAGTGTCAATTTTCCTTCTATTGGATCCTTTTTTCTCTTCGCTACTCATTATTTTAAATCTGGCACATTACTTCTCTTTGGGCTACACTAGACAGTACTACTTTGTTTGTCACTACAATCCACTTCCATTTTGGATCTTGTTCATGTTTACTCACATTCACTGTTGTGTATGCTGGACTATTTCATTTATAAATAGAGTATTAATTAGGCAGTTGCATGCTTCACTATGCTGGCATTTTTATATGCAGAAAGTCAAAGCTAATCTTTTTCGGTTTATCATGAGATTGCCGAAACAGAATAAGCTGACTTCTCACTTTTGGGCTATAATTGTAATATTTTTTTTATTCTAACACAAAGACCATCAAATGAGAAGTATGAAAACCGTGTCAAGTTGTAATCCCAAAATCTTGTTTTCTTGGTTTCAGTTTTCACATTTTTCCAGTTTCATCTTTAACTAGACCAGCTAAACATTTTATACTGCTGTTCAGATTTTTCTTTGGTGGGGAATTTTCCTTGCTTCCACACCGGTGCTGGAGGGTGCTAAATGGCTTGTTGTGTTTGGACCAGTATTCGTAACCCTGCTGCTTCTTTTTGTTAGTGGCATACCCTTGCTTGAGGTACAATCATTCCTTTGTCTTGCTACATTTGCCTCTAAACTTGACCTTATGCTGTTACATGCCTAATTATACTGGCATCAGCCGACAAAAAGTTTGGAAATGTTGTTGCATATAGATCATACAAGAGAAAAACTAGGTCTGTTTATAGTTCTCAGTTCTATTTGCTCTGATTACCAATGTAAAATGGTAAAATTGATATAATTACTGTTTCAGCCCTCTTATTCTACTGCCTCCTGGAGTGTACGGGAATCTTCCTCAATGGTTCAAGGCCATACTTCTTTTTGAGTTTCCTTTGTACAGTCGCAATCTACTCCAAGAAGAGCTAAGCTGGTAAAACTTAAATATTGTGCTCAAACGCTTGTCCTTCCCCATTTTTTCTATTTATGCATATGACATATGTTGGCTTTAGGTGGTTCTTTTCTTCAGTTTAGTGAAAGCAGCCTCTCTGAACTTCTGGAAAGTCAACTTAATTCACTCTTAACATTTTATTGATATGTAAATGTATATGTGTTAGACCAGAGGGGTTGCTCTGGTAAGCAACCCCCACTTTCAACCGAGAGGTTGTGAGTTCGACTCTCACCAAGAGCAAGGTGGGAAGTTCTTGGAGGGAAGGATGCCGGGGGTCTATTTGGAAACAGCCTCTCTACCCAAGGGTAGGGGTAAGGTTTGCGTACACACTACCCTCCCCAGACCCCACCAAGTGGGATTATACTGGGTTGTTGTTGTTGTTGTTGTAAATGTATATGTGTCATAACTACTCGTTTGCTGGGTCTCAAATCTCAAGTTCTGTAGTACACAAGGTTAAACCTTAACTGAACGTGTGTTTTGTTTATCCCTTTTTATTGGTTAGATCAAGATTCTTTCATGTATTCGTCATGAGTGGAAATCTTGCAATCATCATGCTTAAAATCTTGCTTTTCTGATGGTGATTCTCTTTGTTTTGTGTTGCTTCTTTTTTCTGTCTATTCTCGACAAGTCCTGAAGATATACGAATGATGAGATTCTAATTATCCTATAGGCTTGTTTCTGACTTATTTCCCCTTGAAGGACTTCCTCATTCTAGAAAAATGTCTTTTTTCCTGCAGAGGGTGATAATGGTTTCCAGCGTTTCTTTTCTTCTTTTTTTTCCTTTTGCCTTCTATTTTTCAGTAAAGTTGAGTACATAAGGATTCTTCCTCCTGTACTATACTTTTGCTTGTTGCACCTTGCAAATATGATCGACGCAGCTACAATTGGTTTCACTTAGAGCCTATTGCGCATGTTCATGTGTGATTTTGTTTATTTGCAAGATTCAACTTTATTTGGAAGACATTGCTGTGGAATTGTAAAGAAATTTCTGTTGTTTGCAAGGAATAGAAGAAGCCAGCAAGGAAGCAGAGCAGAACCGAAGATTAGTTGACTGCTTAATTTCTAGGATTTCATACTAGTGGAAAAAGTTTGTTAGCTGGTCGATGCACATATGCTGGAAAGCTGTTTCACTTAATTATTACCACGTACTCTTTTGACTGCTCAAATTGCCTATTTAACCTCTTCCTCGTTGTGTATTTCTGTTCAATAATGTAAATCTTTAGATCAAACGCGATCTCTTTGGTTGTGTTAGTTAAATGTCTCCAAACTTCTCTTGCTTTGTTCCCCAATTATATTTTGGATCAATCATTGCATTCGCATATTTGAGTAAACTCGACCATAGCTTGCTTCTTTATCATTGTAAGTTGGAAATGTTAACCAACAATAATGCCGCAGATCGAAGTAAATATGTCCGATGGTTGTTATTTGCTTTGTCTCCCGCTGCACCAGCACCAACCTTTTTCTTAATTTTGCTTTTGTAGCGGCATGTTAAAAGTAGTATATCTTATACCGCAAAGGCCTAAAATATGTGTCATCGATAGAAATCTACCCGAAACAGAAGTTGCAAAATGTGTTTTGCATATATAAAAATTTAAACTTAACCATGGTCAGGTGACGTGTTTTCACTTTCATTTGTGACTCTTATGGTTAAATAATTTGATTTAGTGTGAACACTGGATGCAAGTATTTTGCATAAATATTTGCAACTCTGGGGAGAAGAGGGAGAGAGTTATAAAGACAAACGGATAAGCGTGGAGGTCTTAACAGTGACTAGGGGTTGCTCGACTCTATTATATCTAAATCAATGAATTTCTATTTGCCATGAAATGCATATCGACCTTTAAAACTTATACATTCCTTGTGACCTAGATATACAAGGAGGATTATCCATAGATGTCATAATCATCTGAGGTTTGTTTAACAAATTGGTGCATTTCTATACATCTGTGTTTTTGGCTGAAGTGGGATGGATATACTGAAAGGACCTCAAAACAAAAATGATGGGTCCAACGAGGATGACTCAACGCATCAACAAATGATATCACATGTTCTCCAAGGAAATAATGGCACCAGTGGTGTCCTCAGAGACAGGAGCATGAGACATCAATATGTATATGACCCAAAGATGAAGGGATACAAGGTAAACCAGAGACAATATTTTTGCGGGTGGATTTCTTCTGAGAAACACCATTCCGGCGCAGAAGATGGAGTCTAACTGCCGAATCAGTGATCCCAAATGCTGCTGGCCAGATCGCATTCTTTCTTCAAACAAAGGCCTCAACTTTGAGTTGGAGAGCTCCCACAACCCAGACTCCAAATCACCCATTGACGAGGTACTGGGAAAATCAGTTAACATAGACTTGTTTTTTTCTAGCGACCTTGAAACCGCCTAAATATTATATGAAAAGTTGGATTGAGCACTCTGTGAACTATCTGCTATTACAATTGTAATGGAAATATCTTATTTAAGTATATAAATGTACCTCAATTTTAAACGTCATTGTGGCCTTCTCAGAAGACAGCGCCTCAACCTACAGTAACAAGCAAACTTCAAAAACTCTGTCTATTATCCATGTACTATCATCTGCAGAAACCAGGTAATGACTCCCTATTGGAAGGTAGCATGTTTGTGAGCATTTAAGGACTAAAAGATAGTTCATCTGAAAACACTGCTGTTCTTCACATATTTAAGAATTCCAGATTCACTATACAACAGCCCTTATGAGCTGCATTGCAACAATTCTTCTTCTTCTGCAACATTGCTTTTATGGTCTTAGGAGCACTGGCCGCCATGGCCTAACAAAAGTCAAAAGACTTTTAGCTCACAGTTCAATTGGACATGTAGGTCAGTGGCTAAGATAAACTGCAGTATATTTACTAACAGGTAATGTTTGCATTGCGGCATATTGAATATAGAACAGATTCATTTGTTTTGTTAACCAGCAAATATAAGAAGTATTAGACAGCTCGAACATTTAAAAAATCGAGAGCAAGATTTCTTCCCAATAAAATTATCCGAGTCGCAGTTAATTAAGAGGAAGAACCTGAGCTTGTTTTTGAATCAGATGATCAGTCAATTGACCAAGCCTCCGCTTGAGCTCAATTTCCACTGCAGTTGGGTTTTCCAGTTCATGCTGTGTTGTCTCAATGCTTCTTTCCAGTGTCTTTGCCTGAGATCCAGCCGTCACATCCACCGAATTAGATGAGTTTAACATCATAAAGAAAGCAAAGCAACAGCCATTTTATTTTCGATCTTGCATACAACTCAACCATGCTTTTACACTCTTACATCAATTTCTTAAAATAATGTCCAATAGCATCTCCGACACACTAAAACCAGTGTTTCAATTTCATGCTTGCAGTCTCTAAATATTAGTTATGCAGGATCCACCATATGAAAGACAAGTACTCTACAGAAGAAAATGGTCTTTTTCTCATAGCTGTAGAATCACATAAAACATTTACATACTAATTACTAACAGAATGGTTCATATGGCAGCAGTAGCGATCAGGTATTCACAAAGTAGACATTTTCTGGGCCAAAACCCAAATAGTAGCGATTTTCCAACATTTACATGTTCTAGCAGAAGTGCTTCAAATAAAGATGGAATACAGTGAATACACGATCCACTCAGATCCAATGTTTCCGAAGGTATTATGCTATCCTGGTCCTATATTAGCTCAAAAAGATCCAGCAGAGAAGTAAATTTGGATGGTACATAAAGATGGGTCACCTTTTCCTGCAACAATCCCAATTTATCTGTTAAAAAAGAGTGCTCTGCTTCAAATATCTCTCTCTCCACTTCAACCCCTTTTGAAGCCACTAACTACAAGTAATTTTCATTGAAAAGAAAAAAGTTAGAAGATAGGAAAAAGGAAAAGTTAGTTATCTCAGAGATAAATCTGCTTAAAGACAAAGAGAAGCCGGCATTGCTTACTTTTTCACCACTTCCCTGTGTTCTAGATATCTCCCTTCTCAATTCTGCAAGACAAGAAGATCATTAAAAAGTTCCATTGATATATTTGTTGTGAAGAAACCTATCTTAGCCAAAAAAAAAAAAAGCAAACCATTTTTACGAACTATTTGTCAATCTCAATCTTTTGTGCTTTTATTTTTTCAACCAATGGATCTTATTCAAGAAAAAGATGTGATCCTACAAGCTGACAAAGAAAACTGGCCTTCCTGTCCTATGAAACATTAAATCAACCAGCCACATATATTGCCATGCAATTTTTACTATGTTGGTGTCTCAAGCAGGGTATGCCACATAATGATGTCACTGTACATTGAAAACTTTAACATAGGTTGCTGAAATTCATATTATAACGCATAACCACAGATCTGTTCAGTTTACAAACGCACATCCGAAACACAACTATGGTTATCACCTTTTTCTGACTAGTTTTAAGAAAAAGTGCGACAAGGTAACAACTATTGATTCAGTCAAGATCCAAAAGCATACCTTCATGAACCGCTTCTTTTGACTCAACTTGTTGGCGTAGTTCAGCAACCTGATTAATCTGAAACATAAATATCAAACACTAGTTAATAACATGCTTCCTTTACAGTTTTCCAGAGTGTTGATACTCAAGCAGATACAATCAGAAATAGTAATAGCTGAAGTTGAAAAAGTAATTGATTCATGTTAAAGTTCAATTTAGTAATACTTTCTTCAAGATTCTTTTAGAAAAAGATAAAATAGGGGGGTACGATATTATGGTGCGAATAACACATGAAGTCTTGGTTCAGTTGCTCAGAGCAACATACTGTCTTTCTAGGTGAACTCACTTATTTGTTCCTTCATTCACGTTTATTGGCAATAACCTTTATTTTACTTTTTTTGTTTTTTTTTTGTGTGGTGGGAGGTGGGAAAAATGTAATGGCAACAAGCGACACCCCCCCCCCCCCCCAAAAAAAAAGGAAAAAGAGGAATAAAAGAGAGAATATAGATACTCCACAGGACCAAGGCAGGGAGCTGCAAAATGAATATAAATATTCTTTACTTATGAAACCGCATCACATAAATGATATCAACCCCCAAAAAGTGCGAGAGATAATGTAACTGCTTTCGTCTCGTGGAAGCAAAGTACAACAGTCAATAGGATTTCCAAATTCTGCTGAAACAGGGGTTAATATTTCATATACCTCTTCTTCAAGATTCCATTGAACAGAGGCGAGAGACCTTGCAAGTTCAGCATTTACAGTCTGCAACAAATAGCTAGGCATTAAAATCTGCTATGATTATCTGGAGGAATACTTTAACCATAATAACTGTCCAAGCCAACTTGCCCAAAAATTGAACATAAAATATGTAAAAGCAGAATGATTAAGCAAACCTCAAGCTTTGCTAATCGTGTAAGAGTTTCCATTCTAGTACTATTATGTTTCTGCTTCTCCAACTCAACAGCTTCCATTGTTTCCATCATTTTCATCTGTAACTCAGAAGCCTATAGCAAAGAAGTAGTGATAAGCATGGTAGTTGGCCATAACATTGAAATGCCCTAAAAATATTTTCTGAAATTCAGACTTTTTAACAGTGAAGACTGTTGGTGGACGTAAGAAATGACAAGGGAGAAGTACAATTTTATGCATGGAAAGGAAGATTAGCGATAGAAGAGGCAGTACTCTCATTCCCGATGTTTCCCCAAATGACTTTGTTCGTTAACTAATCAAAGACCAGATACAGTTTCATTGTCAAGTTGTTACAATTGCAAGGCGAAAGAGAAACAATGTATACCTTTGGTTTGCAGATTCTAGTTCATGCAGGCCACATTACAAGAAAATGAAGGAAATTTTCCTCCTGCTCTTTTTTTATTTTCCCCTTTTTAAAGAGTTGGGGTGCTCTGAGAAAACTGAAAACGCAGGTGGACCAAAATGTAATCCAGTCCAGAGGAAAAAAAGCAAGAGCAACTTTTGGAAAACCTTTACAAGCTAAGCCAGTAAGGGAATTAGCAGAACGGAAATAATATCTTTATTGTTCTACTTTTCCAACTTCTATTTTAACAAGAACAAGAATAACCAAAAAAGTTTATCAAACAAGTTCTTAGGAGACCACGGAAAAGTTATGATCAGACCGATGCACTATATAAAATGAAGTGGTCAGAACTTTAATCTGATATAAAATGAAAGCGTAATCAGAAGGGGAAGTAGTGAATGCAACTAAGCTTCTAAGCTTATCAAGGTAACATCCCTATGGAGTTTGATTGAAATTGTCCAAATCTTACTTCGACACCAAAGCCCTTTATATCCTTCCGGAAGCAAGTAAAAAGAAGCCTATAAAAAATGGACAAATTTCTAGTCAAACTTATGTAAGTAGAATCATAGAGGTTGATGCTTTTTCTGAAAGAGTTTCCTGTGCCAAAATGCACGTTTTATCTTAAACTCCAGAACAACAATTTGATTATTTCCATTACTTATCCCCCAAAAAAATGATCGCTGCCACCGAGTCTTTACATCTTGAGTTAGAACTGCTCAGGTTGACGGAGGTAAAAGCTTTCCTCTGAGATAACAAACTGACTTTTATGGTATAAATAATGATTTCACAAGATCCAGGAAAGTACATTACATAACAACAGGAAACAGAAAGATCCAGTATTTACCTCTTCAACTTGTTGTTTGGCCCGCTCTTCAAGTATTTTTTCTAAGCTCTGTTTCTCCCCTTCCAATTTAGCAACCATGTTCTCACGTTCTTTTATAGCTTCCACTGCTTTTGCAGCTGCTTTCTCCGCCAGGATCTGCTGCCTTCTTCTTCTCTTTTCTTCTCTTTCACGTTCACTTTCCGAGTCTGATGAAGATGTTGAATCCGTCTCAGAATCTGATTCTCCGTTGCTACGTGAAGAAGAACCCATATTTACAGAAGTTGAGATCTGACAGTCCATTTTTGGTCTGTCAACCATAGCCTTCGCTGGCCTAATGCTCTTATTGTCATCCAGCTGATTCTTTATGTCCAACTCCTTATCAAGAGTGGCAGACCCCGTCACAATGCCCAGGCTCTTATCTCCAGAACGACTATTCACCGGAGACTTCTTTACACCCTTAAAATCCTCCAAGTACTCATTCTTCACTTCATTTTGTTCATCCATATTCCCACGCGAGGACTCCACATTCTCACCTTTTCGATGAAGGTCCCCTCTGTCCAAACCTTCCTCTCCATCAATTTTGAGATCAACACTTGACGTTACCGGCATTCTATAGCCTGCATTGGTAGCTCTTCTCTCTAACCTGCTACCGTCTACCTCATTCTCTGATTTACTATTTGATCCTTTAACACTCTTAACAACTTTTTGAGGTTTCTGGCTCCCTTTCCCTTCCACGGCCAGCAAATTCGACCCGGATCCCAAACTCCTTTGTTTTCTACCATCATTCCTACCACTACGGAAACCAGCCACTCCATTACTACCATTACTCGCCCCAGCAGTGGCATTTGAACTAGGTGCACTTAGCAATTCAGTCCAATCAGTATCAGTAAGAGCATTGGTACTCGACTTAGGGCTCGAATCTATTGGTGTGACTGCCTCCTTTTGAGGCTTATAATTACTATTGCTACCAAAGCTATTATTCTTATCCAGGCTAATGAAAGTTGAATTACGATCAGTTCTGGATTTCGTGATTAAATCATCAGTTTCGAGGCTTTTCTTCTTCAGCTGGTCCTTAAGTGGCTTATTTTCATTGGTTTTAGCTATGTTTCCGCGATCTAGGTCATCAGATCGTTGCTTCTCACTCTTACGGAGTGAACCAGCTGCTTGCTGATCTATCTGAATCACTCGAATGAAATATTAGGGAAAAACAATTAGATACACTATTACTGAATAGTACTCGTAAAATTGAACAAAAATATCAAAAGTATTTCAATTTTCATGAAATAAAAGATGTAACAAAATGGAACCTGTTGAAGTAGATTTTCGGCGACTTTGAGCTTCGAAGAGATCCAGTGAGCCATGGCCGAAGGTTTGGGTATTATCTTGTCGGTGTAAATCAGAACAGTGTCTATGTACAAAATTGAAGCATTGTTAGCGAAATGCCGCTGTAAATTTTGATGGATTTCATTTCAGTTAAAAGGAACTGAGTCTCAAAGAGAAAAGCGTGCAATGGTCCGAGCCGTTTGGTAACCACTTCTTCAGAGTGAGTGGAATTCTCCCCGGTCCGAACTCAGGGGTAAAATTTTACTAAAAGAGGACTTGAAGATTTTAAGAATGAGGAATCGGGAGATAATATTTGATGGATTTCTTAATTAGGGAACAAATATTGTATATTCTCTCTTGCTCAATTTCTCAATGTTCCTCATAATGAATTTCATTTTGCTCTTTGTTCCAATTTTAGAATTTGGAAATTCTATTTAATTAATCATTTTCACAAATTTATTATCCTACTCTTTATTTTGAGCTAAAATTTTCTTCAATTTGCATTTTCCTAAAATAAATTAGATTAGCATATATTAATAGAAATTGTACTTTTAACTTATTTACAATAGTCACGTCAAAATCAATTGAGAAACTTGGATTTAAGGTATTACTTAAGCTTGCTCAAACTTCATTATGTTTAATTTTTTTTGTGGTCTTGTGGTTTAATTATAAAATATTTGGTATTTGTTAGAGAAGTTGTAGCTTTCTTTTTAGTTTTTTGACTATTATAAATAGCAGTCCTGCGTCTAATTCTTGAACGAGACATTAGCATATATTTTAGAGATTAATGAAAAGTATTGAGAACTAACCAAAGACTTTAATATATGACATATCATTCAACCAATCAGATACCAGTATTTGTAATTTTATGTTCATCTATATATCTTCAGAAAAAAGAAGTTGTAATCAAAATAAATAGAACTGCTTCATCAGTTATTTCATTATTTTTTTAATATTTTATACGGCAGTATCTTGTCTTGTTCAACTGATAAATATGCGATTGTGCTATTTATCCTGTATTTTTTTGGTCTTCGTACATAATTTGTTGATTTTCTCAATACTTTAGTGATCTTTTGCGTAATTGTGTATGCTATGATGAAAACCATGTGAAGTTTTAATTTGTTTCTTTGTGAGTAATTGTGTTTTCTCAAGTTTGTTTCTTTAGCATATTCGGTAACAAATATTAGGTATAAGAGGAATATCATATAGACAAAAAATAACTAATGCCATTGACCAGACATAATGCCTAAAATCCTGTGTTTTCATGTAGGGGCGATCAAACCGAGATGGTAAACTCCAACAAAACGAAAAATTAAATTTATATATATACTTTTAAGATTTTATATAAAAAAGTTTTTCCTAAAATATCTGAAAATATTTGGAATCCTCTTGTAATATTTAATAGAACTACAAAATGATCTATTTATATTTACTTTAAATAATACATTATATCATCACTTTCTTATTAAATATTATTGAAATAAGTCAATCTTTTTGTTCTTTCATATTTATATGTCAAGATCTATTATATTCTTACAATGAAAAATGTATTCTTCATATGTATAATTATGATTAAATGGCATATATTCTTACTTTACATATTAAGTGATAAAATTAAATTATTTCAAAATAAGTATTTATCGTGAAATGATAGATTAAGTTTTGTGCTTGTATTGGGGAAAATTGTATTTAAAGAAACGTGTCAAGACACGTAGACTGATTGAGTGGTCAAAGAATGACAACTAGTTAAGAGGCACGAGCTACAACAGGCACGAACTAATGATAGAAGAGGAGGCACAGGTAGATATTCAAATAACTCAGCGCTCGTACTTGTTGAAGTCGTTTATATCCAAGAGACCAAAAGAATGAATCTGACAATAAAAAGAGCACAGATACAGCATGTGACAGACATTAAATACGTAATACATTAGGGAATTCATGTTAAATGTAATGATTATGTAACGTAGCATTCAATGTCTTTAATTACTCATAATAATCCCATTATGATTTGAGCAAAACGTATATCTCTAGGACACCTATAAAAGGAAAAAATTTGATCAGTTGAGGACACGAAATCATTGGAATATATCTTGGTTTACTCGTTTTTCTCTTGAAATATTCTTCTGTTACATAAACTAATTCATTTTATATATTCTTTTGATTATCAGTAATCCACGTTCTTCTAAATTCTAATTTTGACTAAAATTCCATATTTTTGTTAAACAAATTGGTTTCGTGACCGGGAATCTAATAATCTATTTTTTCTCAATTAACTTTTCTTGCTGATCAATCATGTCAAACAACAATGTTAACATTCGAGGAAACCAAGAAAACCAACAAAATTAGGGAGATCCACAAGATATTAACACTCCGATTCCTATTCCACAAGGCTTTCCTCGTCAATCTCGTGAGGGTACACCTTATGGGTCTCGAATGAATGACATGCTCAATTTGTGAATGCTGAAACCGTTGTTGACGCTTTGCAGAATTAATCGTTGCTCAGGTCAACAAAGTTGTGGAAGCGCTTGTTAACCGATTACCAGTTGCTACTACTGCACCAACACCCAATAATAACACTTTGGAAAACTCTCGTTCTGGACTTGTCAACTCAGGCAGCGGAGGGACTCCCAATGAATCACAAGATAGGGAACCAGGTAATGTGGTTAATTCTGATTTATAAAACTTAGTACTAACCTTGCAGAAATAACTCAAGGACCAAAGTGAGCGCATAGAGCAAATACTTGGGGTGCCACCCATGATCAAAGGAGTAGATATGGATCGATATCCACAATAACACTGGAAGCCAAGTGTTGCTCCTCTTCTAATTCTAAAAAAGTTTAAAATGCCTGACATTCAAAAATATGATGGAACATCAAACCCACGAGACCACGTGACTGCATTTACGACGGGAGTAAAAGGCAATGACTTAACTAAGCAGGAGATTGAATCTGTATTAGTTAAGAAATTTGACGAAACACTCACTAAAGGAGCGCTCACATGGTACTCTCTGCTACCTGAAAATTCTATAAATTCTTTTGCTGAGCTTGCAGATTCTTTCATCAAAGCATACTCGTGAGCTCAAAAGGTGGAAAAAAGAATGGAAGATATTTTCAAAATTAAACAAGGAGACTCAGAGTTGCTTAGAGAATTTGTGGATAGATTTCGGCGTGAAAAAAATAACATTGCCACGTGTACCTGACAACTGGGCGGCTATAGATTTTACAAGGAACTTGAATGCAAAAAGTTCAAAAGCCACGAGGAGACTCAAAGAAAACCTTCGAGAATTCCCAGCTACAACTTGGAATAACTTTTATAACAGATATAGCACGGAGCTAAGAATTGAGGAAGATACTGTTCCACGATTTCAAAAAGAAGAAAAGGTAAGTTCAAGACATATGAATACTGAAAAAGGTCCGGTAAAACTAGATACGAGCCTTACATGGGACCTGCGGGAAGAGACTCACGATCAAAGCAAGACAATGAGAGGTACGATCACAGGTGAAGGAATATAAAGTCAGGCTCGAGATTCAGGAACGATCGAAACACTCATGAGCCACGAGATGATGATTCAAATTTAAAAGCAAGATCCGGTGGTTATAACTTCAACACCAGCACATCCAAGCTCGTGGCTGATTTGAAAAGCAAGGGAGACAAGGTTCGATGGCCAAATGAAATGAGATCATGTAACGACCCGACCGTTTTGAGAAATTAAGCTCCACTTAGTGGCATAAGGTCTGGAACAGCTTTGAAATATGAATATCGACTTGCGTGCATGGTAGAATTCGGCTTTCGGATGGTTTAGAGTCAAATTGAAAGAAGAAATCTAGTTTCGAAGTTTGAATGGTGAAAAGTTGATCGGAATTGGACTTTTGGGTAAACAACCCCGGAATGGGTAGTGGATGATCTCACCAGCTCCGTATGGTGATTTTGGACTTAGAAGTGCGTTCAGATTCATATTTGGATGTCTGTAGAGTGAATTGAGGCATTTCGGCGAAAGTTGAAGTTGGAAAAATGAAGAAGTTTGACCCATAGCTGAATTTTGAGATATTGGGGTCGGAATGTGATTGCAAGAGTTGGAGCAGCTCCGTTATATTATTTTGGACTTGTCTGCAAAATTTGGTGTCATTCCGAGTTGAATTGATAGGTTTTCGGCATGAGATTTGATATTTGAAGATTTGATAGTTCATAAGCTTAGGTTTATGTTTGATCTGTTGTTCAGATGTTGTTTTAAGTGATTTGAAACTTCTAGCGAGTCTGTGTTAGGTTATATGACTTGTGTGTGTGATTAGACGGGGTCCAGGGAGCCTCGGGTGTGTCGGATGGGCTACGGGTCATTTTTCCCAATGTTTGAACTGCTTTTCGGAATCTGGTATTTCCTTCTATGCGGTCACATTATTTGTTCCGCAATCGCATAGCACAAATTTGGGCATCAATATTTTCCTTATATGCGATTGCATTGCTTGCCCAGCGATTGCATAGCACAAATTTTGGACAACATTGTTTCCTTCTATGCGATCGCATTGATTTGCCCGCGATCGCATAGCACAAATTTGGCAGCAATATTTTTCCTTCTATGCGATTGCATTATTTGGCCCACAATCGCATAGCACAAATTACTGGGGAGACAGAATTAAATCCCAAATTCGAGGGTTTCACCATTTTATCATATTTTTGACTTCTAGAGCTCGATTCTTGGCCATTTTTGAAGGGGTTTTCAGTTGGGTGACTTGGATAAGTGTTTTCCACTCCAATTAGACCAATTTCCATGAATCTCCTCTTAATTGTTTCCTTTAATTTCAAAATTTTAATGAAAAATGGGTAGAACTTCATAGACCGAATTATTGAGTTTTGAGCGGGTGTTTGACCTCCGATTTGAGAGATTTTTATGTGGTTAGACTCGTGAAAGTACGAAGGTTCTGAAAATGTTAAAACTCATTCGGTTCCGAGATGTTGTCTGAGGGGCGTTTTGGTTATTTTTCCTAATTTCATGCTTTAGCTTTGAATTAAATAGTAGAATAAGTTGCTTGAGATGTTATTTATAATGTGTGATTGGATTGCATAGATTTGGGTCATTTGGAGTCGAGTACTCGTGGCAAGAACGCGGTTGTTAGTTGAATTTATCCAGTTCGAGGTAATTATCTTGCCTAACCTTGTGTGGGGGACTTCCCCTTAGGATTTGAGTCTTCTTTGTTAATTGTATTCCTTGTATGGGAGGTGACGAGTGCGTTCTCGGATTTATTTGTTGAAAATTGTCCTTTTTAGGTTTTTAGATCCTTGAAGTCACCGAATATGAAGTTGTTCTTAATGCGATTGAGTCCCTGTTATTTGTTTCACCTCTACATGTCTTACTTGGAATTTATTTGCCCTTTTTGGTGTATTCTTGTTGCCAAGTTGATTTTTACTTGTTTAACTGTGGACATTTACCCTTCTGTAGTCACATTATTATTCCTATCTGCTTGTCTTTATTTGGAAAATATTATTTCCATCTCTCATGCAATTAATTGGTCTTAATTGGAAAGAAGTTAGATATCCTATGTTTAGATAATATTTTCCTTAATTGTGATTATTCGTTGTATGTTAATTTCCTTGTTGTCGAACTAAGTATTATGGAATCATTGTTTCATATTATTTCTTCCTTGTTGAGTTGTTCTAATGGCGCTTAGTATTCTCTATTACGTTTATTACTTGTAAGTTGGTTGTACCGTCTTTTGGTGAACGGAAATACCTGAGTTGATTCCCTTGCTTTGTTCCTATATAAATTGTCATTTACTGTGTTGTACTTGAGACTGTGATGCACGAGGTTTATGCCATGCGGTTATTGATATTGTGATGCATGAGGTTTCTGCCGTGCGGCTATTGGTTCTGTGATGCACGAGGTCTCTGCTGTGCGGTTGTGTTGAGGGGTTGCACAAGGTCTTCGCCGTGCTATTGTTTTTATTGATGTTTTGCACATGCAGCGTAATAAGGCAAGATATGTTATATGCTTGTATGTGGGTTGCGCATATGGCAAAATAAGGTGGGAACATTGTGATGCACGTGTGGAGAAATAAGACGGTACTTATTATATTATTGTTGCACACGTGGCGAAATAAGATGGGCTATGTCAGGGGTTGATTGTAATGAATTATGACGGCCTGTGGAGGAATTCCTATTTTGTTATTATTGTGATTGTGGGTTGCTTACTTGTATGAGCTTTATCGCTCAGAAGTTGTGAGGAAACATCGTACGTGCGGTCCGTTCTCCTATTCATGCTTACTAGTTGGTAAAATTCTTGTTAGAACACTTGCATAAGCATATACGTAGTTGAATACTCTCGTTAGAGGCCCTGTTTTTGCTAAGGAGGGAGATACACCCTCATTTATCCATTATATATGTGAGAGGCCATAGTTAGCCGGTTAGTGGTCAGCATGACTGAGGGACTGATGGGGCACATGATGCCAAGTGTCAGACTTAAGATGTTGGGTTTTCATGAGTTGTGGTTTGTCCGAGACTTGGTGAAATTGTGGAAAGAGTGAATAAGACCTTATGTGAATATCCTTGTAGGATATGAGTTATGGACTTGTTTTTCCCTTGTTGTGTTGTGGCCTTAGGATTTGGATTGTGATTTGCTGTTGTTATGCATCATCATTTATTATTTTCTCGTTGTTACTTGTTGTTCCTTTCCCTTATTATGAATTGTAGCATTATTGGTCATTTCCTGCAGTCATTACATATCTATATATCATTCCCGTTGTTCCTATGATTATACTGTTTATTGACCGGTAGGTTTCTTGACTTTTCCTTGTCACTACTCCACCGAGGTTAGTCTTGATACTTACTGGGCACCACCGTGGTGTGCTCATGCTACTCTTCTGCATATGTTTGTTGTGCAAATACAGGTACTCTCACTTAGTTCTGTCAGCCTCGGAATGAGACGTATTCGTAGAGACTTCGAGGTATATCTGCTATGTCCGCAGACCAAGGAGCCCCGTTCTAGCTTCTGTAATAAGTATAGCTCTTTCAATATTTCTCCTTTGTATAGATATTCTTGTGTCAGAGCCTCGTATGTATCCCTTAGCTTGTGATTTGTGAGATTTCGAGTTTTGAGAATTTTTGTTAGCTTCGAGAGTTGTTATTGAATGTGCAAGCGGCACCTTAAACAATAATTCATTTTACTAGTTCAGTTGTAAATTTCTTTCTTCTGCATTTTGGTTTATATTCCGCAATGTTAGGCTTACTTAGTCGTAGGGACTAGGTGCCACTACGATATGTTCACGGAGGGCGAACTGGGGTCATGACAAGTTGGTATCAGAGCTTAGGGGTGTTCATCGGGCGGATTGGGCAGCTTTTTACTCTTAACGGTTTGGCTTAACGGTTATCGGCTTTTAAATGTATTCATCCGTTAGCCACCCGATAAGATATCGGGCGGATTGGTATCGGGTTAGCTCTTATCGGGCGGTTACTGGGCGGTTTATCGGTTTAATACCTAAGGGCTCAAATGTATTCTGTCCGCACACTACATTGTCCAATGTCCAGTTCCATTTCTACTTCTTGTCCTATTAGCAATCTTGAAGCAGCAAGAAGCACATGCTATGTGCCCATTTTCACACTGTTTTAGCCCAAGAAGGAAAAGGATATATGTCAGAAGAATATATCTTTGTTCACAAAGAACACAACTTCAGAAATAGGGAAAAAGAAAAATGCTCTTTGAATTATAGCATTTGTTGCATATGGTCTTAACTCTTGTTGATTCAAAAAGTCCAGTACATGCACTTAAACTTCAACATTTAGCCTTAAAAATTTTGGTATTCTGTTCTACAACCTTATATACACTTATACTTATTCATTTTTAAGGTTTTTAGTTTTTATATTTCATATATATAATTATGTAAGTAAAAATAAATTATATATATATATATATATATATATATATATATATATATTTATATTCTTAACGGGTTAATTGATTATCCGTTAAGAAAATTGAATAATCCGCCCCCAAATCGATAAGCAGTTAATAAAAAAAATTCAATCCGTTCTCCGTTCGTTAAGCCGTTAAGCCGTTTTTGGTTTCGGATCGGTTTTGAACACCTCTATCAAAGCTCGAGGTTCATAGGAGTCACAGATCACAAGTCGATTTATTATAGTCTCGTGGATCGGTATAGAGACGTTTGTACTTATCTGCGAGAGGCTATGTAACTGTTAGGAAAATTCCAGTTCATTTGATTTCCCTATCGTGCGATATTTTTGACATCCACAATCCTAAACCTTTGTATTTTACTCTCTCACAGATGGTGAGGACACGTACTACCCGAGGTAATCCGGCAGCCGTGCCCCTTGATGAAGCTGTCGGAGGTCGGGGCCGGGGTAGATTTCAAGGACGCGCACGTGGTGCAGCTAGAGCACCTGCGCGAGATGCTCGCTGAGGTACCACCAACAGATCCAACCGGAGTCCAGGAACCTGACACGCCTACTGCTATTACTACTCCAGCCCTTCAGGAGACTTTGGCACAGTTCATGAGTATGTACACCGGCTCATGCGGGATTGCTTCCCCTTGCTGCAGCCACATCCAGGCCGAGGGAGGAGCACAAACTCCTGCCGCTCGCACTCCTGAGCAGCGAGCGCATGTGACAAGGTCCCTGAGATTATTCCTGCACTGCCTGCAACACCAGTTCATCCCGAGGGCATGTCAGTGACTTCCGAGCAGGAGCAGATGAGACAAGAGAGGTTCAAGAAGTATGATCCTCCGGTGTTTAGTGGATTAGCATCAAACAATGCCTTGGGGTTTCTTGATGAGTGTTACCGCATTCTCCGTACTATGGTTATCTCGGGATCAAGCGGGGTTTCTTTCACTACTTTTCAGCTTCGAGGAGCCGCCTATGATTGGTTCGCACCTATGTGTTAGACAGCCCAGACGAGGTGGCTTCACTGACTTGGACCCAATTTTCAGATATGTTCCAGAGAGAGTTTGTTCCTTAGAGCCTCATGGTTGCATGGCGTGCAGAGTTTGAGCATTTGTGCTAGGGTTTTATGACCGTCTCGGAGTATGCTATCCATTACACCAGTTTGGCTAGACATGCCCCAGCCTTGGTTTCTACTGTTCCCGAGAAGGTTCGCTGGTTCATTGAGGGTCATATTCCCAGCACCAGGTCCAGTATGGCTCGTGAGTTAGAGATGGATATTCTATATCAGCAGGTGGTAAACATTTCTAGGAGGATAGAGGGTATGCATGTTAGAGAGAGAGATGGCAGGCAGGGTCACGAGAGAGAGAGAGAGCAGACGAGGTCATGAGAGAGAGTTTGAGGAGGCGAGGAGGCCTTGTAGATCGGGGCGATACACTGGTCCTTATTTTGGAGGCAAGGTGCGTTATGGTAGAGGTTTTACGGGTAAGCCAGTTCAGTTCACGCTTCAGGCTATGCATGGTGATTCGGGTGTTCAGGGGTCTCAAAGTACCTGTATCGTACAGTTCCCACCGCCTCGTCAGTAGAGAGGGTACTTCGAGTGTGGAGATACTAGCCACATGGTGAGAGATTGTCCCAAACTTCGGACCGATGCGTCACATCGAGGTATTCAGGAAGGTAGAAAGCGCCCAAGAGGGGGAGGCCCAGCTCATTGATGTGTTTAATATAGTAGCCTTGAGGCCAGTATGTCAGCTAATGTCATTCAGGTACGAATTCAGTTTGTTATAGAGAGGCGCTATCTGCAGTTCATCACGGTTCTGCTCGGGACGGGTTCCTTGTTGTTGTTCCATTTATAGGAGCATTTCAAGATTTGCGCTATGTTTATGTGATTATCCCGTTGGTTGGTTTTATGAGTGATAGACGTGTCTATCGTCCGTTTCCAGCTGTTGTCGAGAGTTATGAGGCTAGTAGTAAATTCATGTTGTCTATTTCAGTAGGTTTGATATGATTTCTGAGCATTCTTGGTTACGAGCTGTGATTTCGATGCTCCACCGGTGTGGGAGCCAGTCTATGTTGTAAATTGTAGACGAAATTGATCTAGTGAGAGTCCCTAGATGGGTCGATGTGTACCCTACTTGTGATTCAGTGTTGAGGGCAGGACCCTTGTGATTTCAGGTGATTTGATATGTTGAGACCGGGCTGTATGCTGCGATGAGAGTTATATCCGTATAAGATCCTCGTGAATATTTTATATGCTTTTATTCTTTCTTGTCAGATGTCGTGGTAGATTTGAGTTTTAGAAGAATTTGTGCTAGTTTGATTTGTTTGTTAGTTCCCTTATGTGTTTTCCTTTCCCATATTTATTCATTTTCATTCTATGCTTCTTGATTTTTAGCTATGGGGTATGTAATCATTGGTGTTGGCTGAGATTTGGTTATTCGGGTGTTTTGTTATGTAGTTTTTATGGTTATTGTATCATCGCCAGTGTTGTGGAGGTTTGAAAGAAGTTTCCATTGAATATGAGGCTTATGGCCGGTGCAGATTTGATCTCAGGCAAGTATTGCTATAAAAAATATTGTTATGGGCCTATGTGTCTGTGTCATATTGTGTGGCTGTACCTTGTGTGTGTTGGCATGGATTGAAGCAGCTGGTTGATACTGATATTGGATATAGATTTAGAATCGGGTCTTTTGAAAACGGATGGAAGGTGAAAGTTCTGGCTTGAAGGCTTATTGGTATTACCAGAAAGGCTAAATTTTAGTTGAGATGGTGTCATCATGCTTAAGTGGATTGGGGTGACGTGGGATCACCCGCGGGTGTATGTTGGAAGTACGCACTCAGTGACTTGAGGACTTTGAGATGAATCTTAGCACATTTGAGGACGAACGTTGGTTTTAAGAGGGGGATGATGTAACGACCCGACCGGCCGTTTTGAGAAATTAAGCTCCGTTCATCGGCATAAGGTCTAGAACAGCTTCGGAATATGAGTATCGACTTGCGTGCATGGTAGATGTTACACTCCATGTTATCGTACGTGAGAGTACGTCGTAAACCAATTGATGTAAGCTCAGAAATGAGATTATTTTTAAAATTACATAATGTAAGTTTCATCTTGTTATCTTGGGGGTTACAAATCTTTAAGATCAAGAATAACAAGTACCAAAAGGGTTGGAAAGCTTAGACGCTAAACAAACAGAAGAAAATAAGTTTCGTTGAAAGTCGACAAATTAGGAATATTATAACATGTACTTTGGGGTGAGACTAGGGTTCTTAACATGATAATGAGGCTATTCTATGAGTTATTTTAGTCGTATGATATTAATTTTCTACATTTTGAAGGCAAGCAATTTGTGGAACAAGAGTTGGCAAAGGTCATCACAAGTTACATTCATAAATTTGCTGAAATTTTGGTCAAATGTAGATGCACTTTTCTCCAAATATACTTGGAACCAAGGGGTGATCTATATACCAAATTGAAAATATATGAGTCTAATTTCTAACACATTAAACTGTTTATCCATACGACATCGGAGTAATGAGATATTCGAGTTTTTGCGAGACCGCGCAAGCAGCTTCTAACGGGACCCACTTAGGCGGTGGTTGATCTACTTCAATTTATAAACGATTTGGATGCCTATTTTTGCTCATTTTATTGTACGTATCCGACGATCTTTATTCTCTTCTTGGCCCGAAAACGCCATCTCCGAGGAACTTTCTTCTCTTCTTTGCTATTTAGTCATGTACAATGATACAAATACATAGTATTATGTATAAATTCACTCAAACACGTTGTATTTTTATCTAAATATATTTTTTTGCCTATATTTATGTAATTCGAAGATCTGTATTTTTTTAATACAACTGAATACATTATATAAATATTGAAATACACTGAATGCAAATATTAAAATAGAACAAAACTAAATACAAATAGAAATACAGTGAATACAACCAATGAGATATATTGAATACATCAATAATATCATATATTAGAATATTGTTAATACAAATACATTTGAATATGTTGAATACAAAAAAGCGAATATAATAAATACAAACATTGAATCTAATGTATGCAACAGCAAAAAAATATTTTGAAACACGGTAAATATACAACAGTTATATGCAATTGAAAAATCATTCTAATAAATCAGATTGATATTGAGGCATGTTAGAATTGATTTGTTGAGTTATATTAGGAGAGTATCACTCTAATTGATATTATTTTGGTTATTAGGCAGCTAGATATACGTATTTTTAAGGTGATTGTTATTATTGTATTAATGAATATATGGTGCAAATATATGTCAATACATGCGCGTACAGTTGGACTACCCTAACTTAGGTATTTTTTGCTGATGTATTTATGAATACAACAACGCGAGTACAACAAATACACTACCGTAGCAACTGAATAATAGAAAATAATTATATATATGATAGCTATAGAAAATTAATAGTCACTAAACAATAGTATTTTATAAAAATTCATCTACATTAATCTTGGGAGGGAACTCCACTGTACATCATGTACAGTACATGGCAGATGCCCTTACCTAGTAATGTAATACTAATAAGGATGTCCAACGGATAGAAAACAGTTTCCAATCATTGGGTTATAATAGTCCAGTAGCCTGTTTGACCAAGTTTAGGCCAAAAGCATTTTTTTGGTAATTAAAATTTTACTAACCCCAAAATTTGAAATTAGAGACCATAGCTGAAGCTATCAATATCTAGCTAGACAAAAGCACTATGCCTTTATCTTAAACATTTGAAGCACACCTCTCAGGGTGGGTCTCTTCCATCTCTCAGGCAAGTTACAGAAAAACAAGAAAATACCTAATCCACCACTAAAAGGAGCTAAAAATACCAATACTGAACAAGTTTCCCAATCCATGTGGATGCTCTCACATTACATATATAAGCAATATTCCTAGCGATCCCATCCATATTTGTACAGTTTTTTTCAAAAAATCCTCTGGTTTCTTTCTCTCCAAACAGCATGACTGACTTCTGCATAGACTATTCTAAGGACTTGTGATGATTGTGATTTGCCTTTAGTATTTTTAACAGCCCACTGTAATTGTTGATCTCACGTAGCTGCTGAAATTTTTTGTCTCCTCACAAATTGAAGGACCATGTTCCATAATCTTTTAGTAAAATGACAGTCCACATATCTTAGCATGTGGGGTCAAAATGTACAAAAAAAGACTAGGAGTGTGCAAATTAGTAAAAGAAAAATTAGTTTGTTATGTTAGTTAATTGACAGTTGTACATGTGTTATCATCTAACTAGTGAAGAAGCTGTATATACAGCCTTGTATGTAACAAGAAGTTCATATTTTCATAATACAATTTCAATTTCTCTTCTTCCTTCTCAATTCTCTCTCACAATCGAATCGAGCTAAATTGGAAATTGACCACTACAGAGTATGAGTAACATGTTGGGCACAATGGTGACGAGGAGCTGCAAGATGTGGGGAGCTATCAAAGACTAGTAGGCTAGTTACTCTATTTAACCATTACACGACCTGATATTTGTTTTGTTGTGCAAGTTCTTAGCCAATTCATGCAGCATCCCAAACTATCACACTTAGTTGCTGCACTTCGAGTGGTTAGGTACATTAAGTGGTCACCAGGTCTTTGCAATTTCCTCAAGGGTCCTATCACCCACCTTTCTACCTTCTGTATTCAGACTAGGCAGCTTGCCCAAACACACGAAGGTCGATCACTGGATATGCTGTTAAGCTTGGGGATTCCTTATTGTCGTAGAAGTCAAAGAAGAAGAGACAGTGAGTCGTAGCTCAGCTGAAGTTGAATATAGAAGCCTTGTTGCAGTAACAGTTGAAGTTACTTGGTTTGTTGGATTGCTGCAAGAATTGAGTATTGAGATACATCAGCCTGTTGATGTCTATTGTGATAGTAAAGTTGCACTTCAAATAGCATCAAATACCATTTTTCATGAACGCACAAAGCATATTGAAATAGATTGTTACTTTGTTCGATAAAAAATCAAGCCTGGCTTGCTTGCTCCTCATCACATTTCGACCAAACTTTAGTTGGTTGATCTCTTGACAGAGGGACTTGGTATTGCTTAGCATTCATTCCTTGTTTCCAAGATTGGAGTGTTTGATGCTTTCCACCCTCCAGCTTGAAGGGGATTCTTAGCATATGGGGGTCAAAGTGTACAAATAAAGACTAAGAGTGTGTCAGTTAGTAAAAGGAAAATTAGTTTGTTATATTAGTTAATTGACAACACTACATATGATGTCATCTAAGTAGTGGAAAAGCTGTATATACAACCTTGTATGTAACGAGAAGCTCAAATTTTAAGAATACAATTTTAATTTCTATTCTTCCTTCTCAATTCTCTCTCACAATCAAACAATATACAAGTGATCTCTAGTTTCATTTCTGCATCGGCAGAGAGTGCATGAAGGATCCAAGTAAACTCTTTTTCTGCTTCAAAAGCATTTTTTTTCTGCTGAAAAAGTATTTTTTTTTAAAGTTGAATTATTTGACCAATCTTTTAAAAGGAAAAAAAGTATTTTTGAGTGAAAGCAAAAGCAATTTTAAAATATGAAAAAAATAGCTTCTCCATGAAAGTATATATTTGAAAAATACTTTTGAGAAAAATATACTTAAAAGCATTTTTTAAAAGTTTGGTCAAACACTAATTGTTATTCAGAAATATTTTTTCAACTAATTAGCCAAGCACAAATTTCTTTTGCCAAAAGTACGTTTCGAAAAAATATTTTTAAGAAAGAATACTTCTCAGAATAAGTTGATTTTAAAAACTTGGCCGAATGGCCTATACATCTGTTACTCCAGCACTACAAGTTAAAAATAATCTACTCTTCCCTTTATAACTTTTTTGGCCAAGTTTGTAAAACCATTATATCTTTAAATATTGGGGGAAGTGCACGGTTGGCCACTAATAATACACGTATATATTTTTAAGCCACCATTTAAAATGGTCTTAGTCTTTAGCCAATGCTTTAATAACTTTAACTACCCCGACGAAATTACCCTTCTATTTATGTCCTTAACTTCAGGATTACATGTCCTTAACTTTTGAACTTGGAACTCTAAGTTCAGGACTTCAGGACTATATTTCCTTAACTTTTGAACCTGTAACTCTAAGTTTAGGACTTCACGACTATATGTCCTTAACTTTTGAACTTGGAACTCTAAGTTCAGGACTTCAAGGCTACATGTCCTTAACTTTTGAACTTGGAATTCAAACTTCAAGACTAAGCGTCCTTGACTTTGAACTTGTAATTCAAAGTTAATGGCCTATTGTCCTTAACTTTTGAACTTGTAACTGTAAGTTAAGGATTGCTTGTCGTTAACTTTTGAACGTGTAACTGTAAGTTAAGGGTTGTTTGTTCTTAACTTTTGAACTTGGAAATCTAGGTCCTTAACTTTTGAACTTGTAACTATAAGTTAAGGACTGCATGTCCTTAACTTTTGAACTTGTACTTATAAGTTAAGGGTTGCCTGTCCTTTACTTTAGAACTTGTAACTATAAGTTAAGAACTGTTTATCCTTAACTATTGAACTTAACTTTAGGACTTCAAGACTACATTTTCTTGCTACTAAGTACTTGTATTTCATCTGAAGTGACTGAAGGAGTTTTCTGTTCAACATTTTGCGAGACTATTTCTATCTCTAGATCAATATCACAAGGAACTTCTTCGTCACTATCATCATTTGACTCAGAATCCGCAATCTTTATAGTAGCAGTTGTTTTCAAAACCAAAAGCATCGTTGTCAATCATAACAACAGTGAACAAGCGCAAATTAAAACCTAAAGAAAATATTATATGAATATACACAAAACAGTGGTCTTAAATTACCTGGGCTCTTTGTTTTGTTTCTTGAGTTGAGCATTGCTTAGATAGTGTCACCTCAGTAGCTAGATTGCCAGTTTCCTCTTCTCTAACACTTCTGGAAACTGGAAAATATACAACATATTTCAAATTAAAAATATCAGAGAATACGAAGTCTTTATATTTTGAATGTATAGGTGTATTTCCGTTTGAGGAAAAAAGGGTAAGACAATCTTTTCATATTAATTTTAATAAACTAGTGACTACTATTGCTAAGCATTAAAAATACTGGATAAAAGGTAAATACTAGTGTAAACAATGGCTACACCTCGCCATTTCTACCTAAATATATTGTGATCTTTTACACCAACAGCTGAAAATATTCACTGTTTACTTTTTTTACCTATAGACATAGATTATACATTATGATAGGCTATTTGGATTAATTCTTCAAATATATTTTTCAAAAGTATTTTTGATGAGGTACAATTTATATTTAACTAATTATTTAAAAAATACTTTATAACATCAATTAGTATTTTTTTTAAAATGCTTTTACGTATATTTTCTCAAAGTCTATTTTAAAACAAATGGTTTAAGGGAGAAACTATTTTTTTGGCTTCTCAAAAATAGCTTATGTTTTTACTCAAAAATAATTTTTTTTTCAATCTAAAAGCCTGATCAAATACCTTAACTTTGAAAAAAAAACAGTTTTAAAAAATAAATAACTTAGCCAAGAAAAGCTCGTTCAAACGTTCTATTACTCTAGAGATAGCGGAAAGAAGAGGACATTTGAAACCAGTTAATAACAGAACAGAGAAAGATCTAAGCAGCCAAAGCTCGCAGAGGTGAAATAGTTAAAAAACAAGCGATTGGTAGACCTTTTTTAAGAAATTGGTGCTGCGGAAAGTTCGGCCTGCGAAAAATCCTTTAATTTGACCTTGCGGGCTGCTTCTGCTAGAGCTACCACTTTCAGTATTCGTCGTCTTGCCTGCTATATTAATCAATTCGCTCAATTTAATTTACCACCAATTGGCATTAATCGTTGAAGTCTTAGATAATATGGGCGTCGAAATCCGTACAACCCCTCTACATATTCACGGATTGGATGACTGGTATAATTTCTAATTTCCATTGCGGCGTCCCTGCTCGATATCTGGTTTTCGCTTTCACCTTCTAATTTCTAGCCCAGCCCAAATCAACCCATGAATCTTTATCATGCCTTCTTTATTTACGCACTCATAATCTCCAACGCATCTTCCCGAGAATGTCCAAAAACATATGCATTCTTTTGACGTCGTTCCAGTCATCATCCACTGCATTTGTTCGGCTCATTACACTCATATTTGTTTCATTTTTTTCCTCCTACTGTGTTTCATTGATTGCACTCAGTGTTTGAAACTAAAATTGTTTGATCTGCATTTTTTATCATGATGGAAAGCTTACTTTAATTTAAAAATAAACGAAGAAACAGAAAGATTAAAAAAAATTCATTAACATCAGATCAAGTGGTGAATTACGATTCCACAACGTATACTGTTAACATCGTCAACCTAAGGTTTACTTACGGTTTCTCCGTCTATCAGTTAGAAGTAGAAACTATACCCTACCAAAGGACGCAATATAATCCCGTGCGCCCTCACCTTTATCAGCCGCTAAAAGGAGAGTAAAATAAACAAAGACAAAACGAAAAAACCAAGGCCTACTTGTTGTTGGTCATCATCTTCTTAAACTCATCAAAGCTAACGTAACCGTCGCCGTCAGCATCGACGGAGCTGATCATTTTGGTACAGTCCTGAACGGAGCAGCTTTCGCCCAAACGAGTCAGGATCTGGTGGAGCTCGGCGTCGGAGATCAAGCCGTTATTGTCCTGATCGTAAAGGTCAAAGGCTTCACGAAGCTCGTTAACGCCGCCATCACCGACGCCATTAACGTCGCCCTTGCAGAACTCGGCAAATTCATCGAGATTAATGTAACCGTCTCTGTCGGTATCAATTTCGTCCATCATACGAGAGACTTCGTCGGGAGATGTATCAGATCCAAGGGTATTGATGACGCCGGAAAGCTCGTCGGCGGAGATCATGCCGTCTCCGTTTGTGTCGAAACGTTTGAACACTTTGTGGACCTCGTCCATGTCCTGAAGATAAAGGGAAGGCTTGGAAACGGAGTTATTGTTGTCGTTGCCATTGTCGGTAGCAGCCATTGCCCGTTGATTGAAAGAAGAATATGAGAGAGAAGACTTGTAGTGGTGGTTTTTGTATAATGGTGAAAATACAGGGTTCGGTGTCTATATATAGGGTGTGGTAAAAGCACGCGAGAAGACACTGCGTTTGGAAAAAAAATAGACTCATAGTAATGGTTCAATTGTTTCCCTTTTTAATGCTTTAATATTTTAAATTCGCTAATTTAGATTTTCTTTCCATATAATTTTGATTCAAGTAGAGTAAGTAGAGAGTAAAGCACTTCTTTTAAGATTTTTTTTAATGACTTGAACACCAAACTTGTAGCTAAAGATTGAAGAATTTTTTACTGTTCCGTCATACTCCTTTGGTTGTCAAATCTTTCTATTATAATTTGAGCTATTATTTTTTAAAATTTATTTAGTCTTTTAATTTAAAAAGTTCACTTGATACTTTTATATTTACAAATCTTTTCTTATTCTTACTTTATATATTTAAATACGAATTATATTTCCGAAAGAAAATTTGGTCAATTACTCTTATTTTGCTGCTTTTATTTTATTTGGTAATTACTGTGAGTATTACCATTAACAGCAGAAAAATTTACAGCTAGAGACCACCTAGTATTTGCTAGGCCTTATGAGATCTCTTCTAATTACATATCCGAGTAAATAAATATTGACATTTACTGTGAAATTGTAAAATTGATGGGAGAAACACGAACTCAGTGGAAGGTTCAATGGAGAAATCACAGAATGTACAGAGGAGAAGAAAATGTGATTGAAGCTTGTTGAAAAGGAGTTGGGTTTTTCATTTCAACAACTCAACTAAAAAAATACAATAGTGCATCCTTATTTATAGAATTTACTAACACCTTATGCTAGCTAACTAACTAATGACAGCTCACTAACTAATTCTACTAGCTACTCTAATAGTTGTACGAGTAATGAATAAAAGTATAAATACAATACAATGAGTAATCTCCACACCCCCCTCAAGTTAGGAGGTGAGGGGCTCACTACCAACTTGCCAAGAAGTATGGAATATTTGATTTCGGTTAAAGACTTGGTAAAAATGTCATCTAATTGGTTATTGGTAAAAATATGGTATAGGGAAATTAATCCTTCATGCAGCTCGTCTCGCACAAAGTGATAGTCCACTTCAATATGTTTTGTACGCTCATGGGACACAAGATTCCTTGCTATGTGTAGGCTAGCTTGAGTGCCACAGAATGTGGGAATGGGTAAGGATAGAGTAACAGTGAGTTCAACAAGAAGCCTGGCCAGCCAGACAAGTTCTCCCAGAACCATCCTAGCTGATTTGTACCCAGCTTATGTAGAGGATAAGGAAATGCTGGACTGCTTATTAGATTTCCAACTGATGGGGCTATCTCCAAGCAACACTATGTAGTCACTGAATGGATTGGGGACAAGTAGCCCAATCTGAATCACAGAAGGCTTTCACTCTGTAATCTGCATCATTGGTAAGGAAAATTTTCAAGGTTGGATCAACTTTCAAGTACCTTATGAAATGATATACATCCTTTAAATGTGGCTCCCTGGACTTTGCATGCACTGAATAAGATGTTGTATACTATAAGCAATGTCTAGCCTAGTATTAGTGAGGAAGTTGATCTTTCAAATCAACTTCATGTAATAGGAAGGATTTGTTGATAGGGACCTTTCATCAGCTATTAACTTCATAGATGAATCCAGAGGAGAAGTCATAAGAGGACAATCTATGCAGCCAAGCTCTTTCAAAAGATCCATAGTGAATTTCTTATGTGGCATCAAAACTCCCTTCTCTGTGTATTGAACCTCTAAACCTAGTAAGTAATGAAGCCACATCAGGTCTTTTATCTTGAATGTGTTGTGCAGGAACTTCTTCGAGGACTCAATCTCTTGTAGGTGGGTGCCTCTAACAAGACCATCATCTACATATACAGCCATAAACACTATCGATCCTTCAATTTTCTTATAGAACAGAGAGTAGTTAGGCATTGAGTGAGTGTACAACCTAGAACATAGTGCTTCAGTTAATTTTCAAACCACTGTCTACTTGCTTGCTTGAATCCATACAGGACCTTGTTTAATTTGCACATTAAACCTGGTCTCTCCACAACCAGCCCTGGTGGCATTTTCATGTACAGTTCTTCATGGAGGTCTCCATGGAGGGATGTATTGTTGATATTCAATAATAGAACTTCCCATCCTTTCTCGACTGTTGTTTCTAGCAATGCCTCACAATTGTTATTTCACTATTGGTAAGAAGGTTTTTGTATAGTTTATCCTAGCTTATTGTGTATAATCCTTAACCACTAATCTTGCTTTAAACCTTTCTATGCTACCATCTGAATTTATATTTGATTTTATACACCCACCTACACTCTATTTCCTTCTCCTCAATAGAAAAAGAGACTAAATCCCCAGTCTTATTTGCATACAATGCTTGAAATTCCTGATTCATTGCTACTTGCCAAGCAGGCTTCACAGTAGCTTCCATATATGAACTAGGTTCACATTCATGTGAGGCATCTTCCATCAAATGTTGACAGGTAGAACTTAGAGCATTGAAGGAATATGATGAAGTTTGTCATAGAGGTGATAAAAGAAAATAATTGTGCACTATGGCTGTCACTCAGAGGGAAGGACTGATTTATTGTAGTTTAGGTGCTGTATACCCATAGTCTTTAAGGTAAGTAGGAACTTTCAGGATTTTGGAAGGTATATTTTGATCTGGAACTGAAATGTTTTGGTCTTGAGTTGAAACAGTTGGACTATCAGTAACAGAAAATGTTCCTAATGTTTGACTACTCAAAGGTGACTGAGAAAATCTTGAGTTATTATCAAAAGAAATGGGTTGAGGCGATATTGGGTATGATTCGGACAATTGTTCATCCCTAGGCAAGGTCACTAGTGACACTTCATGGTGATTTTCATTCACTAAGTGTGGGATGCTCCCTATATCATTGGCAGAAAAGAATTCATCTGATAGATGTGGTTTCATTTGAGAAAATGAATGGAATCTTTACTAGGACTAGTAGACATGGTAAATGAAAAAACACTTCTATAGAACACTACATCTCTTGAAACACTTATTTTCTTTGTGGCTAGACTTAGTACCTTGTAACCTTTTGTCCCAAAAGTATATTCTACAAAATATGAGGTGTGAATCTTGGTTTAAATTTATCTTTTTGTGGGTTTTGAGAGTAATAGAAAAACATAAACACCCAAAATTTCTAAGATGGGAATAACTTGGTTTCTTCTGGTAAAGTAGTTCAAATGGGCATTTAGCTTTAAGTGATGAATACTGTAATCTATTTATCAGATAGGTAGATGTCAAGATACACTCTCCTCAATATTGCATCGGCAATTTAGACTGATATAGGAGCACCCTTGCTGTTTCTAGTAGGTATTATGTTTCTTTCCACCACACCTTTTTTTGTGGTGTATATGGGCATGTGTTTTGATGTATAATACCCTTTGATTGGAATAATGAGGCGGCTTCAAGTCTAGTGAACTCAAGTCCATTATCAGTTCTTATAGTTTTGATACTATTGTTGAATTGGTTTTCTATCATGGCAGAAAAAACCTTGATAGTGTGTAGGACATTGCTTTTACAGCTCAACAAATGAGTCTATGTGAACCTGTTGTAATCATCCACATGAGTGATAAATTATTTATATTTAATGTGTTTTGTAACATTGTATGGACCCCACAGGTCAACGTGCAATAACTCAAAGATCTTAGTGGTCAGTGTTGTTCTTTCTGGGAAAGGCAGCCTGATTTGTCTTGCGATTGGACATATAGGGAAAAAGAAAGGCCGTTTAGGTGCAAAGTTGAAAAGTATAGAAGAAATCCCTTTTGTTTTGACAAAAGGTACATTCTGTTATACCAAAAATTCAAGCAAATTCTTTGTAGTAGAGGAGGCATCATACAAACAAGAATCACTTCAATTGCTTGAATTATTTACAGAATTTAGATTAGTAGAATTTAGATTATTTGTGCTAAATATATGAGGAAAATAAAAATGAACTAGATGTGTTAGTTGCAGAGTATACCTCATTTTTATTACTAGTAAGACGTGGATAAGATGCACTAGAAGAATCAGGTGAAGTAGAACTAGTGTTGTAATTGTTTGAACAATGTAAGTACTGGCTAGTCTTGGCCTTACCATCTCCAATGGACTCTTTAGTGAAGGGCATTTTAAAAGGATACAGACAACCTTGATAAATATAACAATACATTTAAGTTGAACTGACAAGAAATGGGCTGATATTAAATTTATTTTGAAACTAGGGACAAAAAAGGACCCTTTTGAGACTAAATCTAGGACTGAGAATTACATCACCAATCAGAGTCATCTTAACTTTGTAACTATTAGGTAGAGTAACCAAGTATAGGTAGACTAAAGTTTTGATAATGGTTAGTAGTAATTTATTATATCTCATATGGTTTGTGGCTCCATAGTCAAGAATCCAAGAGTCAACACTCGAATTAGAATTATCACACAATTGATCACCATAATCAAACTGATTAGAGCATGTTGAGATACTTGCAAAGTTCACAGCTCCTCCATTTATAGTAGTGTATGTGGATTTATCTTATTCTCCTTGAAAGCTTTCCAATATGCTGAGTAGCTGTCCATATTGCTCCTTAGTTCAATTGTGCTTAGTTCGACCTTGCTCCTGACCCTGAGAGTTCTTCCTATCATCTTTTATTGCAGCATCTTCACTTGATGATCCAAGCACATTTCCTACAATCCTTCTTCCTTTGTTGAACATGGAATTATGTGGAAATTCGTTAATTTTATAACATTTTTTCTTAGTGTGCCTGGCCTTTTGTAGTCCTCACAGAATAACCGATGTCTATTATTAAAATTATTTTCATATATCCACTGCTTGTGTTATCGTTCCTCTATTGAGTATAGTTTGTTTTGAAGTTATTATCCCGGCCCATTTGTATTCGAGGCAGCAAAATCCATTAAAAAGGAATTACTTGGCTTGACTTCCCTTTTCTTTTCCTCTTGAATAATAATAGAGAATCCCCGGGCTACTGTTGAGAGT
This sequence comes from Nicotiana benthamiana, assembly GCA_034376525.1. NCBI lineage: Eukaryota > Viridiplantae > Streptophyta > Magnoliopsida > Solanales > Solanaceae > Nicotiana > Nicotiana benthamiana. Next base: position 10,524,531 of record CM067325.1, read on the forward strand.
GGATTAATCATCAAAATGCTTTCTCTTACCACAATGTACACCTTGTTTAGCCCCATTAGAAATTGGATCAATCTTCTATCTTGCTCAGTTTTTTGCATGTTTTCTTTAGCTCCAAGTGTGCATTTGCAAGCACGCTTGGCATGTATGATTAGTGTGTTGAGCTTCTCCCAAAACTTATTCATTTTTGTATAATATCCAGTAATGTCCAAATTCTCTTGACTCAAATCGTTTATTTTTTTGGAGTTGATACAATTTGTCACTATTGATCTGATTATACCTGTATTCCAATTCATGCCAAATTTCTCTAGCATCGTTAACGTACTGTAGGCTATCTTCTAGGTCCTTAGACAGTGAGTTTAAGATCCATGAAGTTACCATGTCATCGCACTGTTCTCATTGGTCGAGAGTAGTAGAATCGGGATCTGGTTTCTTATATTTTCCAGTGATGAAACCTACTTTGTTCTTCACAGAGAGTACTCAAAGGATTTCTCTTTCTATAAAAAATCTATAGTCAGTTCCATCATAAGACATTGGAACTAATATAGATCATGTGCTTTCCAATGGATGCATGTACAAGGGACTTGTAGAATCTAGGTTTATCTTATTTGTCACCGGAATTTCGTCATCTCCAGCCATGATTTGGTTCGGCAAGGTTGAAATCGTTGTCAGCGAAAAATAAATTACTGAGATTAATCGACTAATAGATTAATTTTACACATGAATCTTAATTTCCAAAAAATTATGAATAATTTCTATCTCTACGGCGAAAAATCGAAATATGAAAAACAAGGCTCTAGGACTAATGCCTGAGCTCTAACACCATGTAAAATTGTAAAATTGACGGGAGAAACACGAGCTCAGTGGAAGCTCGAATGGAGAAATCACAGAATGTACAAAGATAAAGAAAACATGAGTGAAGCTTCTAGAAAATGAGCTGGGTTTTTCATTTCAACAACTCAACTGAAAAAAATACAATAGTATCCTTATTTATAAAATTTACTAACACTTTAGGCTAGCTAACTAACTAATGACAACTCACTAGCTAATTCTACTGACTACTGGAATAGTTGTACAAGTAATGAATAAAAGAACAAAAATAATACAATGAGTAATCTCAACAACGAGCTCTACTTCTATTTCTCATGCTATTTAGTCTAATATTAACTTCTTGATGTATCTTTGTTATTGTAAACTTTGTATTTACAGTTATATTTCTAAAGATTCACCAATTATTGGCTTGCCATATATGATATATATCATAGCTCCCACATTGCTGCGACCATTTTATTTAATTCTTTTTATCTTTTTAAAAAAAATTTAAAACTCTTGTCAAAGAAATCAACAAATTAGATTGCTCATTATCTTTTTAGTGTCTGTTTCTATGTATGATTCGAGGGAGTAGGATACTAACCTTCCATCTCTCATTACTTTATATATGCGTGTTTGATTAGAACAAAAAACCTTTTTAAAAAGTACTAATATTTGAATTTTCTAATGATTAAGAAGATATGGAATATATTCTCCCTTGTAATCTATTTCTCTCTGTCTCAGATTAACAATCGTAATTACTAAAAAATAGTTATCTCAACTATTTACTAGCTTATAAATTCAAGATAAAATTAATTATCTTTTTACATTTTTGCCTTTAGTAATAATTATTTTTGAAGAATACAAACACTTAACTTTATTCAAATACCAATAAAAAAAAATTAAATATTAAGATATGAGTAAGGGTAAAGTAGTTTAAATTCTATCCTAATTAATTTTTTATGAAACGTGCACCAGAGAATCATGACAGATAATATGAGACAGAGGAAGTAAAACATTATATTATGCTTTACTTTTCTCTCTGCTCAAGCTTTGGTTAATTAGCAAGAAATAGTTTAACGATAATAAAAGCATCCTTAATGTTAAGATTGGAAAATACTAGGAAATGTCACAAAAGGGAAGGACCACCAAGTGGATGCCCATGTCATTAGGCGTGTGTAAGACGCGTTGGGCCCTAAATATAGACGAAAGCGACCTTATCTCTTTTTCATCACTATTGCATTATAAAGTTCGAATCTAGCAACTGCTTCATTGTTCAACACTTGTCTATTGACGATGCTATTCTAATTCGAGTATTAATTAATAAAACGATTAGAGTGTATGATTGCTAAAGTTCAAGCAAGCAATTCTAATTAGAACATAATTTTTTTTCTTGTGAGTTATAGACGTAGTATATGTTCAGTCAATCCGGTCTTCGAGTCAGTGTTATGTCTAGTTCAATTGTGGCAAGGAAAATAATGACGGCATTTTTCATTTATAGAAAAAAATGAAAGGGAATTAATGATAGAATAGTGCTTTGTATGAGGTTCGTACTATTTAGTTCCAACCTCTAACTAGGTATAGTATATATTTCGAATAGCATTTGACCTTCTTCAAACAGTAAATAGTAGTACAAAAGAAAAAGACAACTACTATATTCAATTTAGTTCAGTACGTAAAGAACTTTATCAGCTAGAGGAAGAAGTTAAGTTAAATTGGGAACAACATCGTTTTTTAAGACTATATCCAGAAGATGTGATTCATTGACTACGTAAGAATATACCCTACACTTGATGTTTACATTTAATTTATTTGATTTATGATTATGTAAAACCGCATTTATTGTAATTCCTAATCAAATAAACCAAGTGTAGGGTATATTATAGTTCACTTTTTTTTTTTTTAAAAAAAAAAAGGAACGCACGGATTGTATTCACTATTCCTAATTTTAAACAAAGTGTACCCAAAAAGAGAAGGAAAAGAAATAGTGACCAAATTTGGCAAATTGGAGAAATTACCGTTAAGATAACAAATGCAACCTAAATTTAGGCGATATTCTGAAAGACCAGATGTACGCTGTTTAAATATACTTAATTTTTGTTAAGTTAACTAAAATACCAAAACTCGTGTCACAAATGGTGCTTGGAACTATGCCGACGCCTTCATTTAAACAACAACAACAACAACTACCCAGTATAATCCCACAAAGTGGGGTCTGGGAAGGATAATATGTAAACGAGCCTTACCCCTGCCCAAAAGGGCAGAGAGGCTGTTTCCAATCGACCCTTGGCTCAGTGAAGGAAAACGCCTTCATTGGTCAAACAATTAGTTTCAAGTTAGGACTTCTCTTTAGACTTGCCCAGAAAATGCAAACCTTGATCAAGATTCAAGAGTAATTTATTCTCTGCTTTAGAATCAAACCTTAATCTTTGGCAAGGAAGACGACCTTACCAACAACGTAATTAAGGGCTTTTACTTTAATCTATCCTTTCGAGAACCTAAAACTTTGGGTTCACGCATTTGTCTATGTTCATTCAACTACTTCCCAGTAATTAAATCGCCTATACTGTCTTCTTACAGTTGGTACTCCATATACACAAATTATGATTACACCAAATACCTTTTTTTTTTTTTAAAAAATTAGACACCATACAGGACTATTCATTCAATTATTAAGTATGACGGCTACGAAAAACAAGCAAATTTCTGGCCCTCACTGTCTATGGCCGTCATTGGAAAAAATAAAAAAGAAAAGAAAAGGAGTCAGCTATCATGGCTAATTGGCTAAACGATCTTTGAATACCATGAAACTAAAATATTGACCAGCAAGTGGCCAACAGAAACATGAAACTGCTGCTGAATGAAGGGCTACAACAAAATATCTTTTAACTGCCCTGATATAATTCGAAATGTTATTGTAAATGTCTTTCAACACAGGGATAGTGTTCAGAAGATCCCCGAACGGATGACAGAACGGTTAACTATCTTGCGTCGTGATACATGTGTAGATTGTTATGATCAGATGTCTCAGAGATCCATATGGTGTTTTCACTAAAACCAACAATCTATCTTACTCTGTTTATGACAACCAACAGAGGCCAAAGCAAAAGTTACTTCCATGTCAAACTAATCCTCGACTAAAAGTTTGAAATACCAACATAGACACTCGCAACTACGTACCTTTACGGTGAATGCACCAGTTCAAAAATATGTCACAAAGGAAATAGACATACAAGCTAGTATAAAATTTGGCATCTCAAGATTTCAACCTTGTGCAGGAGGTGGAGGGGGTGGCTGCATCGACATATGTGGCATCGAATGGTAGGGGCCACCATTAAGGTGCTGGGGTGGTGGAGGAGGACGCCAAACCTGAGCGCCCATTGCAGCTGGTGGTGGAGGGGGCCTATTTAGGGGTGGAGCTACCTGTGGGGGCGGTGGAGGTGGCATTCCCCTGAATTGCATTTGCTGCTGCGGAATGCCAGCTCCACCTGGTTGCATAGGATGTCCCTGCCAAGCTTGTGGTGCAGGCATTTGCATTGGAGGGTAGACATTAGGCTGCATAGGTGGTGGCCGGATTGCTGGAATAGGAGCTGGAGGTATAGGACCATTTGCAAAAGGCCGTGGGGGACCTGGAGTACCAACCGCACCATTGGCTGGTGAAACACTGGGGGGCCCACTTGCAAACATTGTATGAGGCCTGTTTTTCTGAGTACCTGGATTACTAGCAGCTAAAACCCTTTCTGCATATCATCAACAACAAATTAGAATTCCTCGAAGTGTTTAGAGAAGTAACGATACATAATTCAAAGAGATAATAAAGTTCCTGAAATTTCAAACAGCAGAGAAGATGCACAATAGCCACTCGTGCATTTTCAAAACACCACCTCGCTCATTCACTTCACCTTGTCACTTACTTCTAAGAATTTCAAAATATTAGCTATCTTAAATTTAATTGATATATCAAATTTGTTGGAACAGCACAAGCAAAACAGCGTTCAACAATCTTGATTGAATGACAATTATCCACATCCTAGCATTCACAACTTCATTTTTTTTTTTTAACAGAAGATTCCTACCAGCAGGGGTGCCATGACGTTCCCCTTTTGTATCCTTCTTGTAAGCATAGGAAACTGTAATTTGACGGTTGCAAAGATATTGACCATTCATTGCCTGCAGAAACACCAAGTTGTAAGTCACAGTCCAGATTCATCAGCTAAAGGGAGAATTTAGTTGTTCAGTCTCTTAGACTCAAGACTGCCCAATATAAATTTTCCCTTTAGTTGTTCTGTCCCTTGAATGCAAGGTCAAGCAATAATCCAGGGACCTAACACACAAATGCAAGCTTTGAAGCCAAGGAGTGGGGAAGAAAAGGAAAGATGTACAGAATTAAGGTATATTAGCACTACAGTGAGATAACCCATACTATCACCATTGATCCATAGTAATGCATTATACATGCCAGGTAATACTGTAGTCTGTAGTTATTTTGTCACGAAAGCACTGCTAGAATCCTAAGACCATAAAGCACATATACAAACTCTGAGGCTACGTAGTGGGGAGAAAGGAAAGATGTATATGTTTCAAGTATTTTACGCACAATAGAGAGAAAACACGTACTACCACCACTAATCCAAAATGATGTTACCATTTAACTACGGGTACATTTTTTTATTTCTATGTGGTTGTTAAATTACATATTTTTTAAGAAAGCCAAGCTTCCATTTCCCATGCCATGTCAACAACAACAACAACAACAACTATCCAGTATAGTCCCACAAAGTGGGGTCTGGGGAGGGTAATATGTAGACGAGCCTTACCCCTACCCGAAAGGGCAGGGAGGCTGTTTCCAATCGACCCTCGGTTCAGTGAAGGAAAGGAAAAACAGAAACAAAAACAAGAGAGCATTAGTAACTCTATCAGAAATAGCGTAAATAATTCTCTAAACATAAGAACCATAAATAAAATATCATGCAATAATATCAGACAGTAACTACCATAAATAACTACCATAAGGGAGACACAATCCAATAAACAAATCAACTATGGATAGCCCTGCCAAGCCTCACCCAACCCCGGGTGAGGAGTATGAAAAACTCTAGGGGCCCCTATCCTACAATCCTGATACTAGACCTCCAGACTTTCCTATCAAGGGCCATGTCCTCAGCAACCCGCATTCTAGCCATGTCATGCCTAATCACCTCTCCCCAATACCGCTTAGGCCTCCCTCTACCTCGCCGTGCGCCGACCATCGCCAGTCGCTCACAACTCCTCACCGGGGCATCAGGATTTCTCCTCCGTACATGCCCGAACCACCTCAGCCTCGCTTCTCGCATCTTCTCATCCACCGGGGCCACCCCCACCTTCTCTCGAATAACTTCGTTCTTAATCTTATCTAACCTGGTGAGCCCGCACATCCACCTGAGCATCCTCATCTCCGCAACCTTCATCCTCTGAACATGAGAGTTCTTCACTGGCCAGCATTCCGCCCCATACAACATGGCCGGTCTAACCACAGCTCTATAAAATTTCCCCTTGAGTTTCTGTGGAACTTTCTTGTCGCACAGGATTCATGATGCAAGCCTCCACTTTGACCACCCCGCTCCTATACGATGAGTGACGTCCCCGTCAATCTCTCCGTCCCCCTGAATCACCGACCCAAGATATCTGCCACTGTCCCTCTTGGCGATGACCTGAGATCCAATCATCACGTCTCTGCCTACTTCGCTCGGCTCGGCGCTAAACTTGCACTCTAGGTATTCTGTCTTAGATCTGTTTATTTTGAAACCCTTAGACTCGAGAGCCTGTCTCCATACCTCTAACCTCTCATTAACACCGACCCTCGTCTCGTCTATCAAGACTTCCCATGCCATGTCAGACACAAATAATTTACTGCTAAAGGTTTCCATACACAGCCCGTTTATTACCAACTTGGAGATGCATCAATCTCAGATCATATTTGAACAATTGATTGTCGTAACTATTTAACCAGTTGACCTGTCTTTCTGAAATTGGAAGAAAGCGTCAAACGTTGTGATTGTGTTTATGACTAAACCAGATAAATTAATAGCATAAACCAAACAGGAAAATACTCCACTTCTAACCCAGTACAACCTCCATATCATGCAAATAGCTATCTTCTCCAATCTGATTAGAAATGTATCCTAATTTATAATCGACTTAAAAAGAAGATAGGACTCCATACACAGCACAGGCTCCAAGTCGAACAATAGCTAATACTTAATTTTGAACTTTTTGGACTTGTAACTCACAACATATCATTTATCTGTACATGTTATGGTTGGTAAGCAAAGAGGTAAATGGACAGTTACCTCAATTGCTGCATCAGAGGCCTCAAATGAATCGTAACTAATGAAACCAAAACCCCGGGAATTCCCTGTCTCAGGGTCTCTCATTATCTGGAAAAAAAGATAATGCATCAGAAGATAACAACATCAACCACCTCTAAATGGCAAGTAAACTATGTGGTCCTAGTAAAATGAAGAGTGCTATATGAACCAATATACACACAGTTATAGAGAAAAACAATATGTGCGCTGTTTATCATTCAAGCTGGTCTAGCATGTTAACATAAATCACTAGCTAAGTAAGGGACCATCTCTTTATACCTCTAACACCACCTGGAGAAAGAAAAGAAAGGACAAGAGAGAACCAACTTTAAAAGGTGTAGATGTTTGTTTAGAGGATGTGCAAATACAATATCTCTAGCAGATTGTTAGGATTTAAAAACATAATCTGAAGCATGGACACAAAATAAACGAGACTTAAACAGCACGGATGGCTAGGAAGTCCAGACACGCATCTTTAAAAGCAGAAAAATGAAGAATCATGAATCATATGAAAGCAGAAGGGAAATGACTTTAACCTTTGGATTTGATACAATAACTCCAAAAGCACTAAAAGTGTCATACAGAAGCTTCTCATCAACATCCTGCATATAAAACATAAGTGGATTTATAAGCTAACAGAACTGCTAGCATGAGCAGTGTGATAATATGCAGGTGATGTTATACACCTAAATAAAAGCTAATATCCTATGTCTACGTCCAGACACTTTAGATAAGAATAGCACAAGAGTTCGTAAAATACTGTCAAAGATATCTACTGCTTACAGGATCAAGGTTCCCAACAAACAAGTTGGCACCAACATCAACACTCTTTTTATCTTGTGATGCCTGCACAAGGATAACTTATTAGATTAAATAGAAGGTGACGTATGCGGGACAATTCAATTAGAAAGTGGAGATGCATCAATCGCGTAGCATTACCTTATTCACTCTTATTGGTTTCCCATAAAGTTTAATCATATTCAGTACCTTTATTGCCTGCATTGGCAGTGTTTTAGAGAGAGAAAGCAAGGAATAGCAAAAACCAAACCCATGGTAAAAGAATATACTAACAGATAACAAGACACTAGCAAGTAAAAAGAGAGTAACAAGAAAAACAACTAACACATACATAGTCAGCATCTTCTTCACTTCGGAATTCCACAAAGCCATATCCCTGATGAGCATTAGTAACTCTATCCTTGGGGACATAAACATTGACTGCAACACACAATGATTTACTTAGCGAACGAGTGAGATTTAAAAGAATCTAAATTTCCCAAAAGATTAAAAATGGATAAGAAGATGCTGATGAAAAATTAAAAAAAAAAAGGGATGTTAAACAAATTTATCAAGAAGCTCCACTGATTCACACCCTTTTTATGGGGACAGGGGGTTCAGTTAAAAATTTAGACATACCTACTGGACCTGCTTGAACAAACAACTCCCATAACAACTCTTCAGAAACCTGAATCCAGGAAAAAAAATTCTCAATTTCCTGAGTAATTCAACCCTGAAAGCAAAAGTACAAAAGCAGAACAGCGGGGAGGAGCTTTTGGAAGGTACACCAGCATCAAAATGGAGCATCAACTGGGATAAAGATATTTCATGTATAGGAGGAAGCTAGTCATACTAAGGTTAATGATTGGAAGGAGCAAAATAACCTAAATCTATCAGCATAGAAGGAAAGAGAAGCACAAACTATTGCGGGAGATAATTATTCACACCAGAGACGATGTTCAGCATTAATGGGGCCAAATGGACATTGGGTCGATTTTGGGCAGGTTAAAGACTTAAAGATGAGTTAACCCATTTTATACTTTCGAGAAGCTCGGTGAGTTTAAGGGAAAAGCTTTTACATGTATCGTAGTGACACTAAGTCATTGCTTTGTGTTTGACTCAACCGCTTTTCTGTTAAAATAAGAAAATCGAAGAGAGTGGCGGAGGAGGAAAAAACCCTAGGGATTAGAAGGAAGGAAAGAGATACCTGAGGGTCGAGGTTGCCGACATAGGCGGTGGCGTCTTGGTTGCGCTCCGCTGCGTGTTGGCCCAGCAGGTTTGCTCCCACTCCCGGAGCTATACGAGTCGTCATACTCAGAAAGAAGAATGCCGTGTAAGGAAAAACTACATAACACAAAAATAAAGGGCCAAATATCCAAAATCTCAACCGGGTCGGGTTATAAGTACGGCTCTGCTATCCTCCAGTATAACGGCAAAGGCCTTGGGCCCACTCCGGCTGGCCAGATAGTCTTCTGTGAGAAGGCCGATCAATTGCTTTCCGACTCCGGTTGTATCCCGACATCATTCCCGGTACGTTACAGTGTTTTCACGTATATACAATCATTTGATAAAATTTTAATGTTTGCTAAGTAAAAAAATTGGGTAAAAGATAAAATATAATTATTTATTAGTAAGGACGGACAATATGAAAAAAAGGAAGCGATGATGCAATCATACCAAAATATCATTCTATAAAATGATATTTTTAATCGTTAATGATATGATATAATTATATTTAAGTCAAATATTATATGTAAAATAACGATACGATTTGATACAATACAACAACTTGGTATTTGTACATTTATATTCTCAACCGGAAGCTCGCACTGCTATTCTCATGGTACCACATTCCATTACACAGTGTTGATTCGTTGAACTTGTTAGATCACCACGTAATTTATCGGGATGACATTTTGTCCCAAGCTTTAGATTCTGGTTACTAGTAAGGACGGGCAATATGAAAAAAAAATAACGATGCGATCACATCAAATTAGTCATTCTATAGAATAACATTTTTTATCGTTAATGATACGATACAATTAAATTTAGGTCAAATATTATATTTAAAATAACGATATGATTCGATATAATACAACAACTTTGCTATATGTACATCCATATTCTTAACCGGAAGCTCGCGCTACTATTCTCATGGTACCACCTTCCATTACACAGGTGTTGATTCTTTGAACTTGTTAGATCACCGCGTAATTTATCAGGATGACATTTTGTCCCAAGCTTTAGATTTTGGTTACATGCCACAATATTGGGTTTCAATGTAAGCCAGAGAATAATGTCTCAGGTGCAAATTAAGAATTTAGGGATCATTTGGCTGGAATACGATTTATGTTGTTATAAGTTATGCCGTATAAGTTATATTGGGATAAGTTATGATGGGATTATTGTTTATTTATTGTTTGGTATATTGTATTAAAAATGACAATTGTTAATTTCTAAGAAGAAGGTATAAATTATACCGGTATTAATTACCCCATATTCTATAAGGTATAAGTTATCCCAATATTAAAATTAACACCGGGATAATTTATACCTGGTTTGCTAACCAAACAAAGTATTAAGGTGATATTAAATTTTTATACCACCCTTATACCTTCTCATACCTCATACCAAACTACCCCTAAGACTACAGCTACTTCCCTACTTGCAAGTTTTCTTCTGTTGAATAGCTCGTAAAGCAGCAACTGCAATCTAATTTCTTCTCGTTGTTGACCCCTATCGGGACCTTTGTCCTTTATTTGCTACAAGAATGGTCCAAAATTCTAGTTTGTTGTTGTTCAACCAAAAAGATTTAGGTTTTTGTTTGAACCAATTAAAGGAGAAGATTTTAGGTAAATATTAGCGAAATATAATTTACCATAAATCTAAGATAAAAGATATGAGTAAGCAAACAAAGCAAGAATAATATTTAACTATAACATTGATTAAATATCATTATATAAGAAGAGGATGGTGATTTTCATAATATTAAACAACAATGAAGAATACATAAATGAAAAGGGTCACCGATTTTTAACAAGGAAGAACCTCATACATTTGATATGATGACACTAACGATATATATTGAGTATCTGAGCTTCCTTGCTTCTTTTTCCTTTGTGGGAGAGAGAGATCAATATTCATCTTCTTCTCGGAGAGCATCTCTGTGTGTGGATTTGTTACCATTTCCGTCCCTTTTCTCCTTTACCTCGTTTACTTTATATAGTAGGCCTTCTCCGTTATCCAACAATCATTAACCGTAGTACTTAAACGTTTGACTATATTACAGGTTGACCATTTGAAATACATACCATCCAGTTCGCCACTCAAGCGTTCTGAACATACGACCTCGATCGTGCCCGTGGTGCATGTCGTTATAGTATTGTATGGATACGACTTTGGCCTAAGTAACTTTTTGGCATCCCCTTCTATGCTGATTCTTGTCTGGTCAGACTTTGAGAGTTAGTCCCTCCGCACTTTGGGTCGCTTTCAGGCGAGCTCAATGGGTGGACTATGTTGATTCGAAAGCTGTGAGAAATTTGAGCACTTTACGCAGGAGGCGAGCACCTCATGGCGAGATAGCAACGTGACGTTTCAAGAGCTGCGTCAGACCGTCACATCAGTTCATGATGTCTTTAATAGTTCTTATGCGTTATTATGACACACGTTTTCTATGCGTTGTGTCATTTCTCGTGCCCTTTCCATTTTCTAAACGACATCGTTTAGTTTCCTGCTCAGGGCATTTATATCACTATAAATAGGGGGAGTCTTTCATTTGAATGTTGCGCTTCTTAATCACTCAAGAGAGATTGTTACAACCCTTCTTCTTCTCCTTCAGTTTCTCATATTTCTGTTTATTTTAAAAATTATTGTGACTGTTACCTCTTTCCCTTATCATTCCCGTTTCTCTCAATCAAAGAAAACATGACTAGTGCATCTTCCAACCCTGATAGAGTCGTCTGTGCTCTAGTGCCGAAAAATGATGTACCTCTAATCGAAGAGGGGGTGATTCCGACGGAGGACGAGAGATCAATGAGATCATTGATTCTGGTTTTCACATGGCGTGCTTGAGGGTGACTTTCCTTTTGCTATTTTCTTTGTTTTGTGCCATTTGCTTTTACTGATTCTTTTTTTAAGACTTACACGTTGGAGATCGAGAGCGCTCGTAGGGCTGAGACACGGGCGCAATGTTTCTAAAAATTGCAAAGAATTATCGACTGTATCGCAACAGGTGTCGTGAGATGCACAAGCAGCTTAGGGAGGGTACTAGTACTCAATCCATCAAGAATGAGTTAGAGAAAAAAGGAGGATCTGATGCAGGCTATCCGCAGATGTAGCGAGCTCGATAAGCTGTTTAGTGCCAAAGTCCAGGAGCTCGAGGTGGGCAAAGCGGTTGCAGTGGAATGCGAGGACCTTCAAGCGAAGGGGCTGTCTTTGTGAGCTGAGCTAGAGAAGAATGCCGCTAGAGTCGTCAACCTAAGTGTAGAGTGGACGAAAAGGTGGCTGAGCTAGAAACAAAGGTGGCCGAGTTGGAAAGATCCGAAGGAGCTGGAGTGGAGCCTTTGGGGAGGGCAACGGGGCTGGAAGATACAATCCGCGTCCTCGGGTATGAGTGGGAAACTGAGAGGTCGACCACACTGAGGGAAGCACGGCTCAAGGAGCAGATTGCTCAACTTGATCGGGATGCTTCGAACCTGGGAGATCGAGTTATGGCTCTCTAGTCCGAGAAGGCACGGCTAATCGCTCAGGTCCGCTCTCAAGAATATGCCCATGCTGTTGTCCCCCGCCGTTTGTACGAGTTTTGGGTCCATGCTGAGGCCAACGAGATATATATATATATGGATTTGTAGACGGGGGGGGGGGGGGAGCGTTCCTGAGGCCACTTTTGAGGATGCTCGAGTCAAGGCACGCAAGGCTCGTATTGCCTACGGTTATGACCCTGCGACACCAGAGGCTGGTGCGGTGCTGAGATTGAAGATGGGTTTCCTTCGGGTGATGACAATGCTGGAGAAGATGGTGGCGGAGATGAGGTCGAGTAAAATTTTTATGGCTTTCTGTACATAACTTTTTGTGTTTTTTCGTTGTAGCCGGGTGGATCGAATTCGACTCGCTAATTTGGATTTGTCAGTTCGATTGAGGTCGAATTTTGTCATACCAGTTTTGAGCGAAGTCACTTTTGACTTGTTAGTTTGAGCGAGGTTGAATGCGTCTCGCCAACTTGGGCGAGGTCACTTTGGACTTGGTAATTCGAGCGAGGTCAAATTTTGTATTTCCAACATGGGAGAGGTTAGTCTTAACTTATTAGTTCGAGTGAGACCGAATCACTTTCTCTTGGCGATGGCCAGGGGCCATATGGGTGTAATTCGACCGAGGTTGGATTGTGACCCGTGAGGAGTTCGAGCGAGGTCGAAGATCGAGTTGTTAACTTCAGAGGGATCGAATTTTACTCACTTGGTGACGGTCGAGACCATTGGGGTGTAAATTCGAGCGAGGTCGAATTTTAGCCTATTACGAGTTTGATTTAGAACGAACCTTCCTTTCGCTTGCCGATGGCCGGTGGCTGTGAGGGTGTAAATTCGAGCGAGGTCGGAATTTTAACCCATTGTGAGTTTGAGCAACGTCGAACTTTCCTTTCGCTTGGCGATGGAAGATAGCTGTAAGGGTGTAAATTCGAGCGAGGTCAAACTTTTTTTTCACTTTGGCGAAGGACGATGGCCGTAAGGGTGTAAATTCGAGCGAGCTCGAAATTGTAACCTATTGTGAGTTTGAGCGAGGTCGAACTTTACCTTAACTTTGGGGAAGGCCCGATGGACGTAAGGGTGTAAATTCGAGCAATGTCAAAATTGTAACCCGTTGTGAGTTCGAGCGAGGTCAAAATTTCCTTTCACTTTGGCAAAGGCTGATGGTCGTAACGGTGCAAATTCGAACGAGGTCGAAATTGTAACCCATTATGAGTTCGAGCGAGGTCGAACTTTACCTTTACTTTGGCGAAGGCCGATGACCGTAAAGGTGCAAATTTGAGCGGGGTTGAAATTGTAACCCGTGGTGAGTTCAAGAGAGGTCGAACTTTCCTTTCATTTTGCCGAAGGCCGATGTCCGTAAGGGTGTAAATTCGAGCGAGCTCGAAATTGTGACCCGTTGTGAGTTCGAGCGAGGTCAAAATTTCTTTTCACTTGGCGATGTACGGGCTCGGTAGAATGGTGAGATTTGCCTGTTACATTGCTTTTATCGGAGAATATTATTCTTTGTTGCATCGTTTATGTATGCACCGGGGTGAGTCCCAGTTTATTTAATTTTGCTTACATTGGAGAGTCTTGTGCCTCAGGGTGAGTCCCTGTTTATCTAGTCCCTTCACTATCTGGACGGGAGATGAATTTTGTTGCTTGTGTTTTTGGGCACCTTGGGACTTGATTAATTTGAACGATGTTCGGGCGTGATTTGTAATATTTAGTCGGGTGAACCGGAATAGGACTGCCATGAGGAGCATACGTGCAAGCTTTTTGTGCTTATGTTCTACTTGTATTGGAGAGACTGTATGTTCAATAGGGTCACTTGCCAGTCCCAAGTTGTAGAGGTTGTTTCTTAATAATGACGGCTTGTTCTGAGTCGTTTGTTTGTTATTCGTAATATGGTACGGTGTGGAGGGTTTTACTCGACCGTTGCCTGCGGGACAATATGATGTAGAACGTTTTCCTAGCGTGTTATTTTGGTGGCATTTGTTCCTTGTTCGCGCACATGGGAGAGTGCTCGTGTTCCTGTCCCAATCCAGAAAGAAGGAAAAATAACAAGTTAAAAACCAAACAAAGTCGTTTGTTAACGTGGTCTGATTGGCTGGCGAGATGAGACGGGAACTATAAAATGACTCATTTAGTCCAGCTCTCGAATGACGGTTTCAAATTCGGTAGCCCTGTGCTTAGCTCCATCGTTAGTTGAGTTTGGACTTTTCTTACGGACTAACAACTTGCTTCGTCTATTGGAATCTCGAACTCGAGTGTTGATCCGATCCCGTCAGGGGTGCACAAAAATAAAGAAAATAAGTTATATTTTATATGTACGAGTAGGACAAGCTTGTTATTTCAAAGAATTGTACAATAGGCTATCGTCAATTCCTAAGAGGGGGGGGGGGTGGCAGTGCGCATGAAGTATAAATCGATATCTATCGTTAAAATAGCAGATAGGATTGCGGACGTGCTCAATGCGTAGTGGCTAAAAGTTATATTTTATATGTACGAGTAGGACAAGCTTGTTATTTCAAAGAACTGTACAATAAGCTATCGTCCATTCCTAGGGGGGGTGGAAGTGCACATGAAGTATAAATTGATATCTATCGTTAAAGTAGCAGATAGGATTGCGAACGTGCTCAATGCGTAGTGGCTATAATTCCACTTTGACAGCTCATTCTCACGATGAGCCAAACCTATCACTTCAGCAAGACGTTGATTTTGTATAGATATCAGACTTTGATTTCATGCAAAGATCTTACCCTAGCTGGCTCGATTATTTCAAAAGCTTGCCTATGAAGTTCTCAAGTTGGTGTTTGTAACTGGGAGGGTGAGGATACAACAATCGGGAAGTGCAACTCTAGCTTACTTTATATCTAGAGAAAACTAAAATTTTGGCTAGAAAGTCTCCACAGACGGTGCCATTGTTCGACAAAAAAGATTTAGGCTTTTTGTTGATCCAATTAAATGAGAAGATTTTAGGTAAATCCTAGCCAAAGATAATTTACCCTAGATCTAACTAGAAGATATGAGTAAACAAACAAAGCAAGCATAAGATTTAACTATAATATTGATTAAATCTCATTACATAAGAAGAGGATGGTGATTTTAATAATATTAAACAATAACGAAGAATACATAAATGAAAAGGTTCGCCGATCTTTCACAAGATAGAACCTCATACATTTGATATGATGAGACCAACGATATTATTGAGGATCTGAGCTTCTTTGCTTCTTTTTCCTTTATGGGGCAAGAGAGAGATGATGAAGATCTCTCTTCTTCTCGGAGAGCATCTGTGTGTGTGGATTTGTTTGTTCCCCCCTCCCCCTCCCCCCCTCCTCCTTTGACTCACTTAATTTATATACTAGGTCTTATTGTTATCCAACAGTTATGAACCTTAGTGCTTAAGTCGTTTGATTGTATTATAGGTTGACCCTTTGAAATGTCATACCATCCAATTCGTCGCTCAAGCGTTCTGAACACACGGCCGAGGTTCCTGTCGTTATAGCGTTGTATGGATATGACTTTGGCCCAAGTAACTTTTTACCGTCCCTTTCCACGCCGATTCAGGTCAGATTTTGACCATACAGTTGCACTCACCCTTCGTTTCTCTTTTGCAATTCAATTTCCTCTCCTTTATATACCTGCTATTGCATAACTGCACTAACTCAGTGATGCATCATAAAGATTTGTTTATGTTCAACACCTCAAACGTGCTAGTTATGGCTTATATAAAAAGGAACATCATTAATAAAGATGATCATCATCTTAGTCTCAATACATACCTCTCTATTTAGCCAAGAAAAGGTAGAGAAGCATAAAGGTACAGGAATGCTGGGTGCTTAGATCAACTTGGAACATAAGTTCTTCAGCGCATAAAGTCAAAAGTATCGTCGTGATAAATTTGCAGATTTGATCTGGGAAGAAAAATAGCTCTCTATTCAATTGAAACATCAATAATAAACAAGATGTTGAAGGGTGTCGCATCAGCAATGCTGTAATAAACAACAACAACAACAACAACAACTACCCAGTACATTCCCACCAGGTGGGGTCTGGGGAGGGTAATATGTAGACGAGCCTTACCCCTATCCGGAAGGGCAGGGAGGCTGTTTCCGATCGACCCTCGGCTCATATGGTTAGGTGAAAAACTGCAGTAAAACAAAACAGAGACAAAAACAAATCAGAAACAGTATAGCATTAGTGCATTAGAAATTCCAGCACAAATAGCGTTAATAATAAACCGAACAAAGGAAACAAAATACCAACATGCAATAGCAAGTAATAGTAACGTACAATAGACACAACTCATCTATGAGTAACCCTGCTGATCCACCCCCATCCCCGGGATGGGCGAACGGGAAACTCTAGTGGCCCCTATCCTACAACCCTGATTCTAGACCTCCATACTTTCCTATCAAGGGTCATGTCCTCGGAAACCTGCATCCTAGCCATGTCCTGCCTAATCACCTCTCCCCAATACTTCTTGGGCCTCCCTCTGCCGCGCCGACCGCCAACGATCTCCAGCCGCTCGCATATCCTCACGAGAGCATCTGGACTTCTTCTCCGCACATGCCCGAACCACCTCAGTCGCGCTTCACGCATTTTCTCGTCCACCGGGGCCACCTCCACCTTCTCTCGAATAGTTTCATTCTTAATCTTATCTAGCCTGGTGTGCCCGCACATCCACCTAAGCATTCTCATCTCCGCGACCCTCATCCTCTGAACATGCGAATTCTTCACGGGCCGGCACTCCGCCCCATACAGCATCGCAGGTCTAACCACGACTCTATAGAATTTCCCCTTGAGTTTGTGTGGGACTTTCCTGTCACACAGGACTCCTGATGCAAGCCTCCACTTAGCCCACCCTGCTCCTATACGGTGTGTGACGTCCCCGTCAATCTCACCGTCCCCCTGAATCACTGACCCAAGATAACGGACGCTGTCCTTCTTGGCGATGGCCTGAGAGCCAATCATCACGTCCCTGCCTACTTCGCTCGGATCGGCGCTAAACTTGCACTCCAGGTATTCTGTCTTAGATCTGCTTATTTTGAAACCTTTAGACTCGAGAGTCCGCCTCCATACCTTTAACCTTTCAATAACTCCTGCCCTCGACTCATCAATCAATACTATATCATCAGCAAATAACATACACCACGTCACATCCCCTTGAATATGACGGGTAAGAGCATCTATCACTAAGGCAAACAAGAGAGGGCTCAGCGCCGATCCTTGATGGAGCCCCGTAACCACTGGAAAATGGCCTGATTCACCACCTACCGTCCTAACCCTAGTCATAGCTCCATTGTACATGTCTTTGATTACTCTGATGTAGGCTTCCGGCACGCTCTTCGCCTCCAAACACCTCCATAGCACCTCCCTTGGGACCTTGTCATACGCCTTCTCCAGGTCAATAAGCACCATGTGAAGATCCTTCCTCTTATCCCTGAATTGCTCCGCCAGCCGCCTGACAAGGTGGATAGCCTCTGTAGAGGAGTGGCCCGGCATGAAACCGAACTGGTTCCCAGATATAGATGTCACCCCCCCACCCTTGTCTCAATCACCCTCTCCCAAACCTTCATGGTGTGACTTATTAATTTGATATCCCTATAATTGTTGCAGCACTGGATGTCCCCTTTGTTCTTGTACAAGGGCACCACTGTACTCCAGTCCACTCATCCGGCATCCTTTTGGTCCTGAAGATCGCATTGAACAACCTGGATAGCCACTCCCCCCCAGACTTACCCATGCACTTTCAGAACTCCACCGGGATCTCGTCCGGCCCGGACGCTCGACCCCTACTCATCCAATGCAAAGCTCCCATGACCTCCTCCTTCCTAATGCGCCTGCAGTACCCAAGGTCCCTATGACGCTCTGAATGCCCCAGCTCCCCTAGCTCTATGTTACGATCCCCCACCTCGTTAAGTAAGTCCCGGAAGTACTCCTGCCACCTCTGTTTGATTTGAGATTCCCCAACAGCACTCTACCATCCTCGCCCTTGATACACCTAACTTGGTCTAGATCGCGTGCCTTCCTCTCCCTCGCTTTAGCTAACCGGAATAACTTCTTATCCCCGCCTCTCTCCCCTAGCTCTTCGTACATGCGACTGAACGCCGCGTTTTTAGCTTCCGTGGCTGCCATCTTTGCTTCTTTCCTTGCCTCCTTGTAGATCGCCCTGTTCGCTCGCCGTTCATCGTCGCTTGAGCTCCCTGCCAACCTAGCGAACGCCGCCTTCTTCACTTCCACTTTACCTTTGACTATATCATTCCACCACCATTCGCCCTGATGTCTGCCTGAATATCCTTTGGCCACCCCGAGCACGTTCCGTGCGGCCCCCCTAATCAAGTTCGCCGTCACTGTCCACATAGCGTCCGCTTCCCCAGAACTCCTCCAAGCTCCGCCCTCGACTAACCTCCTTTCCAACTCCTGAGCTTTTTCCTTAGACAGGGCGCCCCATCTTATCCGCGGTTGACCCCGAGCGCCCCTCCTCTTCCTCTTCACCCAGAGACCGACATCCAACACTAGGAGTCTATGGAGAGTAGAAAGAGACTCTCCCGGAATAACCTTGCAGTCCTTGCACAGGCCCCTATCGCTCCTTCGGATGAGAATATAATCAATCTGCGTCCTTGCTGCTGAGCTCTTGAAGGTAACCAAATGCTCCTCCCTCTTCTGAAAGGTCGAGTTCGCAATCATAAGCTCGGAAGCCCTAGCGAAATCAAGCAGCGAGGTGCCCCCTCCGTTTCTAACCCCAAAGCCAAAGCCTCCATGCACCTCATCATAGCTACCAGCATCAGCCCCAATGTGGCCATTAAAGTCTACTCCAATAATTAACTTCTTAGATTGAGGAATACTACTTACCATATCATCCAAGTCCTCCCAAAAGCGTCTCTTGGCCTCCTCGTCCAAACCCGCTTGCGGCGCATAAGCGCTGATGACGTTGAGAACGCCACCCCCAATAGCCAGCTTGATAGACATTAACCTATCATTCACTCGCCTAACCTCGACCACGGACTCCCTTAGGTCCCTATCCACCAAGATGTCCACTCCATTCTTACCTCTCTCAACCCCAGAATATCACAGTTTAAACCCGTCCACATCCCACGCCTTCGTCCCTTTCCACGGGTTTCCTGGACGCACGCTATGTTTACCCTCATCTTCTGAAGAATCTTCGCCAACTCTATGGACTTACCCATCAGCGTGCCTATGTTCCATGACCCAATCCTTAATCTATGAGCGTCCGCTGCCCTCTTTCCACCCTTACCTCCCGCCCCACCCGCATGACCACCCCCTGCTCCCCTACTCACTCCCGAAACCACCTCCACCCCCCGAGGACATGATCTTACGCTAACATCCCCCGCCGCGGCCACTATCCCTCCAACCAACTATGGCGAACAGTGGCACACGTACACAACTAAAACAGAATACGCAAAAGGTGCAAGATAGATAACAACAAAATAGACCACAGTCGAACTGAAAGTTAAAATATGTAAGAAGTTACACAAAGTAAACAAGGGGGGGGGGGGGAGGTACCAATTCCCGGTAGAAAAACCTGAAAGTATGCTTTGATGCGCCCAATTTCTCCTGAAGCTTATCAGAATGTGTGGTTCTATTGTGTCCTGCTGCTAGCCTGAACGGTAGTCTCCGAGGCTGCTGTGGCTTGTCTGGAAATCCTCGCCGGCTGAATAGACACCTGTCCAAGAAAATAAAACACACCCACACAGGCAGCGGAAATAATGGAACGAAAAGCGCGGGAGTTGCCGGAAAATTTCTGACGAAAAGCGATAGTTCAAAACCTTTAAACTGAAAAAAATTAAGATTTCTTTCACTTAGGCAATAACAGAACACGTGAAATTGTAGAATTGAGTAACAAACCTGCAACTGTAACACTGTGAAAGGAACAGTGAACAGTAGGTAACCAAAGTGGCCCGAGAAAAATTTCGGGGGTACCGGGTTGGTCGGAACAGTGAGGGAGTAACACTGTGTAAAAGGAGCTGGCGGAAAAGTGGCCGGAAATGGTCACACGCGCCCGGCGCGTGTCTGACAGCGGCGGTGCGTGGGTGGGCACAGGTGGCGCGTGAGGCAGAATCCGGTGACGGAAATTGCCAGGGGTGTGCGCCTGACGTTGGGTGCCTCGATGGTGTGGGAGGTGACAAAGGCCGACCACCGTGGGTTGTCGGAACAGTGCTCCGACAGCACTGTATGGTCGGAGAAGGCGAGAGAGAAGAGAGAGAGAAGAGAGAAAAGAGAGAAAGGAGAGGAAGGGGGGGACTTACCTGTCGGAACCGGCAGTGGTTGCTTCAGACGAGGAGAGGGATCGAGGAGGAGAGAGAAGAGAGAGAAATAGCCGTTAGAGAGAGAGAGAAGAGAGATTCTTAGTTCAATGCTGTAATAAACTAAAAACTAAAATAAATATTAACTCTCAGCTAATGAAACATCAAATTTTGCTTGGCCATTATAAATAGTACATTCAGATAGAAGGGAATACATCTCATTGTTGAGTTCACTGAGATGAATTTGTAAATAAAACTTAATAAGACAATTTCATGGTTGCTATGAGTAACATATAGCAGATATATGATTAGCCACCTTCTCAATACTCTTCTGACTTTTTGTTCATAGTTATGTTGCAGTTTCTTTTCTTTTTACTTCGCTCCTTGTAAATGATTAACCACCTGCTAACCAATTTGGATTTTGTATAACTGGTCGCATCCAATGCTCCCTCCATCCATATTTCCAGGGTTGGATATGTAGCAAGATCACTATCTCATTTCATCATGACCAATTCCACTTTTACTATCAAAGATATTCTATTATCATGAGAACATTAATACTCCAGAGAGAGCAGTTTAAGACAACTGATGTATCATGCTTCGTATTTTTTCCACTTCAGTCTATATTTAAAACCAAAGTTCTTCTACGACTGACTTATCTTGCACCCCAACTTGACATGTCAAATCCTCAGAGAACTGTTTTTCCACATTGCCATGCAATTTCTCTATAATTCTCCATGTTACAGAATCAGGTTCTAGTCCATTCTTTCTCATTTCACCAAGAATCTGATAAGCTTCTCTCTTCCAACCCAACGTGCAAGCACCATTAATAACAATGTTGTAATTGACGACACAAAGAGTAACCCCACAATCTACCAATTCATATAAGAAATCACAAGCATCATTCAAATTGCCAGAGCTACAAAGCCCCTTGAGAATGGCTGCATATAAGTAACTATCATGAACTCCTGAGGGCCAAACAACATTGTTCCAGAATCTTTTGGCTTCATCAACTTTGTTGCACTCAAACAACCCGTCTATAATAATAGTATATGTCGTGCAATTAGCAGTGGTGCCACCACTTACCATGCTACTGAAAACCTCCATAGCTTCATCTAGCCGATGTAACTTAAACAACCCTTGGATAACTGCATTATATGTCACAACACTGGGTTTCAAACCTTTTTCAGGCATAACACTATGCAATAACACAAGAGCTTCTTCAACTTTCCCGAGTTTTAAAAAACCACTAATAATAGTTGTAAACGTCACACCATCAGGCGCACAAAACTTCCCCGTCATCATATCTTTGAAAACTTTTTGAGCCTCTTCAATTCGTCCCATTTTGCAGAAGCCATTAATAACAGTATTCAGGGTGATCACATCTGGTTGACATTGAGTTTGAAGCATGGTCACAAGGACATTCAAAAGCTCAGTTGGATTGTCAACAGCACAAAGAGCTCTGAGATATATGTTATAAATCCTTGTTCTGTCAAGGTCTACTGTATTATTTAACATGACATTGAGCACTTCCTTGGCCTTAACAAGATCATATTCATGAATCAAACCTTCTACCAATAACTTGTAAGTAAATTCTGAGGGCACGTAGACAAATTGAATCCCTTCCTCCAACAACTGATACGCCCTGAAACAATCACCTTCTTTGACGAGACCATGTACGATCGAATTATATGACACTAAGCTTGGATTGAACCTTCTTTTTCTCATCATGTAAACTATCCTAGCAGCCCCATTATACCTTCCAAATCGACTAAGAGAATCTATCATTTGCGCATATACAAAACCCTCAGCCACACTTTCACCCTGAGGCATCTCTTGGGCAATATTAAACACTTCATGGAAGAACCCTTCCCTACACAAGGAATTGATTACATCACAGAATGCTGCATTTTTAACATGCATATCCTCTTCAGTGAGCATCACATCCCAAAGCTTCCTAATCAGCTGTTTTCCATAGTCCACATCCCTCTTCCTCAGAACCCCCCGAATCAAAGCGCTATAACTCAGCGCATTAGGTATAACTCCACACTCAGGCATTTCATCAAACAGCTTCTCTGCTTCCCCAACCTTGCCAACGTCACAATACCCATTGATCAAAGTTGTATAAGAAACAGCATTAGGAAAATGCCCTCTCTTTCTCATATCAACAAACAACTGATGGGCATCTGTAGTTCTTCCAAAACCACAAAGTTGATGCATCAGACGATTGTAATTCATTAACGATGGCACGAACTGAGGCTTCTGGCAGAACAAACCGGAGATAACACGTAAAGTCGCTTGTGGAGTACCCGCATGTAGTAAGCGAGCAATGAGAACATTACAGGTGCGCTCATCAGGGACAGTCGAATGGGAGGAAACAGCGAGAAGTAAACGCTGGTGGGCTTCGGAAAAGCGGCGAGCATCACAGAGAGCGTGAACGATGCTGCTGAGATTGAGAGAGTCAGGATGGTAGCCATGAAGTCGAAGCTCGTCGAGGAGTAGGAGAGCTTCGTTAACATTTCCTTCAATAGCACAAAGCTTGTGAATTCGTCTGGTCCAGTAACCTCTGTTGTCGACCAAGTTCCGACCAATTTCAAATTTCTGTGCTTCAGCGCTTTGTTGTTGTTGTTGTTGAGGAGTTAAATGGAGCTGATTGGGCTGAATTACAGCAGGTGAAAGAAATGTGGAGAAGAGCGAAAGAGATGAAGTGCAGGTTTTAGCAGAGTTGTGGAGAGGTATCGGAAATGGAATTTTGCAAAAACGCATTATACAGTATGTACATGAGGTTGCTCCTACACTAGTTTAGTTGTTCAAATGATCTTAAAATTAATACTACAAAGAAAAATATACCTGTCATTACTATATCTAAGAGCTGTTAATGCATCATAGTTATCTTTTAATTTAATTATTTTTCAGATATATAATGAATTTTTAAGAGGAAAAGACTTAGGTAGTCTTTTAAATATGCGTATTTTTGTCCCTTATCTATATTACTAAATGTAAAATATCCTTTATCTTTATAAAAGTCGACAAATGTAGTCTAGCCCTTAACAAAAGTAAAAAAACCGACCGAAAAACCTAAAATAGAATTAAAATAAACGCTGTTAAACTAAAAACTGAAAACAACGAGGGAGAAGGGAAAATCCCTAGTTCCTTCTCTTTGCTTTGGCACCAATATCGTTCTTCTCTTTGCTTTGACGCCAGAATCATTCTTCTGAAATTAAAACTTGTTCATTGTCCATCTTTATTCTCCATCACCAGCCATGTACATCAAGAGGAACTGTGCAATAAAAGCAAGCTTATCTTATGGTGAGAATCTATTTTTACTAATTAGTTTTTAGAATCGTTGCTTTATAAGTTTTTACCTTGATTCTTGTTTTTGTTTGTTAATTTGTATCAAAGTAGGCTAAATTTGCGTACTTAATATTTTTTTAATCGTATTTCTACATATGAAAACTAAATCTTGTTAGATTATAAGTTGCTTTTTAATTTTGTTTCTGCTTGCCTTTACAAAAGTATAATTAGAACTTCTTTGTTTATTTTTTGAGTTGCATTTATATTCAGTTCTACTTGCTTCAAAGTATTTTGGTTTGAACTCCTATTAAAAATATTATTTTATTCTTAACAGACTCTGTAATTGCGACGTCTTGTTTCAACATTAAGGTATATCATAGGGGGTTGATGAAGCATCGGCCAACTAAACGCTATATTAGAGGTATGGTCGACTACTTTGACTATGTGAAACCAACAAATCTTAATATAACATAGTTGAGGAGGATGGCCGAGATTTTTGGTTACGTCAATGATTCTGTGATATTTTCTTGGTAACATATTGAGACTAGTATCAACTGAAGTTGAAGCTAGCATAATTGCCGAATCAATTCCCAAAGATAATATAGTTGAGATATATTTTGAGCATCTGGAATATTACTTTGAAATGGCAGAGATACGACTTGAGAATGAAGGCCAAACAATCAACATTGAAAATATACAATAAAATGTTGGCATTACTAAGAAACTAGTTGAAACGTTAAACTCGTCTAGTAATGATGAGTTGGATGATTCTGAAAATGAACTATCAGATTTCAATCCAATGATTGATAAGGGAGTTACTAGAAAACAACGCGTTGAATGTGGTAGAGAGAGTATTAGTGACGAGGTTCAAAAGAAGTTGTCAAATGAAGAAGGGGATTCTAATTGTGTGAATTCTTCGGACACTTTAAGCTTGGATAGTGATTCAGACAATGAGAGTTTTGATTTTCCTAAGTACAATCCTAAAACTGATGAGAAGAATTCTGTACTTGTTCTTGAATATACATTTGAAAAAAAAAACAGTTTAAGTATGCCGTGGAAACTCACAAGCTGGAAAGTATATCAAGTGGTGCAAAAATGACAAGATAAGAATAAGAGGTAAGTGCATACATCTGACTTGTGAGTGGGAAATTATGGCATCAAGAATGCAAAGGGACAAGGGATTTCAAATAAAAACTTACTGTTAGGATTATGATTCCTACTAAAGACAACAACCTTCATTTGAATAATCGGATTTACAACTACATGAGCGGAAGCTAACCTGAATCCATATGTGGAAAAGTTGAGCCTCCTTCTTAATGATTGTCCTTGAGCTTTTGAACCTCTTGATTATTTCTTCAAGAATGACTTGTGGTTTGTATGTTACCACAAGAATGAATCCTCAACAATAACAATATATGAAAGGTTTACAAAATAGTATTATGACAATGATCAAGGTTTTGGCTTATGGTTTTCCACTCTATTTGCAAGACAATGGACAAATGGTTCTTACTTCAATGGGTAGAGAAAGAACTTGTCTTGTTAAAGAATGGGAACCATAACCCCACTTTATAACTCTAGGAGTTACATAACCCAAGAGACAAGAGTTACAAGACAAGAGTAATGTCTTGAGTAATGTCTTGCAAGAGTTACAAACCCAAGAGTCACAAGCAAGTAACCATAGTTACTTATGTAACCTTAGTTAGCCCATCATAAACTAAGGTTACACTTTTGGGTATCTACACATTAGTCCTACACTTTAGTATGACAATACATTGGCCCCCTTAACATAATGTCCATAAGACCACATAATTAGGCCAAACCTTAAGATAGCACATAACATATAATTATTCATGTATTGTTCATATGTGTATAGATATAAGTCCATATATCTAGATATAAATCCATATATCTTACAATCTCCCACTTGGACGAGATATACAAACATATGTACAATCCTTGATATTATAAGTTACAAACCTTAGTTGCGCAAAATTGCTATCACAATAAAATTGTCATGAACAATCCGGTCCATCAATCATACCAACATAGGACCTAAGGGCTCGTCGTTACTCATTCGCAACTAGAACCAATCATAGATCACGTATATCAATATAACCAACGACATGGATCAAGTGTGGGTATGTAGCATGGAAATAACATAAAGTGTGGTCAATAGTATGTCTATTTACCAACTGGTTCACTTAATTGAGATCAAACAGAAACTGTAAGAGTACAATAAACTTTAAAACTGAATATCTGCAGATATAACTGAATTACTGAATTTCTGAATATAATGAACAATTACAAAAATGTGCAATACAAAACTCCCACTAAAATACATAATCCTTATCTGATTTGACACCCATACAAGCAACATGCTCATGAAAAATTTTTGGTGTCAATCCCTTAGTTAGCGGATCCGCAAGCATGGAGTTTGTACTAATGTACTCAATGCACAATTGTCCATTTTGTACTCTTTCTTTAACAACCCGAAATTTGACGTCCTTATGTTTTGCTTTCGTCAAATTACTGTTGTTATTAACATATGCAACTATGGTTACATATGTTATTAGCATAAATGGCAAAATTGGAGTCGGTATACCTGATGATCTCAAACTGGTCCGAACTCCGATATGTAAGCATGTAATCCTTTGTTCTATGTATGTTCCTCATGACCCTTTTTGGCTGCCTACCAATGGTCCATACCCGGATTGCTTAGATATCTGCCTAACATCCCAACAATGTATGCTATATCAGGTCGTGTACATACCTGAGCATACATCAGACTACCTACCGCCGAAGCATAAGGTGTCTTCTGCATTTCCGAAATTTCATAAGAATTGTTTGGGCACTTTGAGACTAAATTTGTCTCCCTTAGCAACAGGGGTGTAGCCTGGTTTACAATCCTGCATGCCAAATCTTTTCAGAACCTTATCGATATAGCCCTTTTGTGACAGACCGAGAACGCCTTTGGAGCGATCTCTAAGAATCTGAATTCCTAATACAAAAGAAGCTTCACCAAGACCTTTCATTTCAAATTTCTTTGAAAGAAATTTCTTAGTTTCAAGTAATAATGCTATATCGTTACAGGCAAGCAGTATGTCATCGACATATAAAACCAGAAAAATATACTTCCTCCCACTGAACTTATGGTATATACAGTCATCAGCAATATTCGGTTCAAAACCAAAAGATGTAACGACTGCATGAAACTTAAAATACCAT
Source organism: Nicotiana benthamiana (assembly GCA_034376525.1). Lineage (NCBI taxonomy): Eukaryota > Viridiplantae > Streptophyta > Magnoliopsida > Solanales > Solanaceae > Nicotiana > Nicotiana benthamiana. Next base: position 10,551,975 of record CM067325.1, read on the forward strand.
TGACGAGAAGCTTGCTTGAGCCCATAGATGGATTTCTTTAATTTGCAAACCTTTTTCTTTGATTCATCCGAAACAAAGTTTTCAGGTTGCACCATATAAATTGTTTCCTCAATGTCACCATTGAGAAAAGCAGTCTTAACATCCATTTGATGAAGCTCAAGATCAAAATGTGCTACTAATGCCATTATAGTCCGGAAAGAGTCTTTCGATGAAACTGGAGAGAAAGTCTCTTTATAATCAATGCCTTCTTTCTGAGTGTAGCCTTTTGCGACAAGACGAGCTTTGTACTTAATAACATTGCCCCCTGAATCCCTTTTGGTTTTAAAAATCCATTTACAACCAATAGGTTTCGTACCTTCGGGCAATGTAACAAGCTCCCAAACGTCATTATCGCTCATAGACTTCATCTCATCATTCATGGCATCAATCCACTTTTGAGAGTTAGAACACTTAATGACTTGACTGAAGTTGATTGGATCATCTTCCTCAAGTCCAACATCATTTTCTTGTTCTTGGAGAAATACATAATAATCATTCGAAATTGCATTTCTCCTCTCTCTAGTAGATCTCCTTAATGGCATTTCAGTTTCTTGAGGTTGTTGAGTTTGATTTACATTAGTTATATCAGGTTCCTGATGAGGGAGATTTTCGAGATTGTCTTGAACCGGAGTTGTATGATCAGTAAGACCAAGATCAACAATTTGAGGAAAAGACACATGTTCTTCCTCAAAGACAAAATCTTTAACAACTTTATCTCCCCACCCCCCAAACTCAATATCCTCAAAGAACCTAGCATTTCCCGTCTCAAAAATAGTTCGTGATGTGGGATCATAAAACTTAAAACCCCTGAATTTTCCAGAGTATCCAACAAAATAGCTACTAACCGTCTTAGCGTCCAGTTTCTTTTCATTCGGCCTATAAGGCCTTGCCTCAGCTGGACAACCCCAAATGTGAAAATGCCGAATACTGGGTTTATGCCCAGTCCAAAGTTCATAAGGGGTTTTGATTGTAGCTTTAGTTGGAACTCTATTAAGAATATAAGTTGCAGTTTTTAATGCTTCACCCCAGAGTGAGTCTGGCAAAGAAGTACGAGAAATCATACTTCTTACCATATCCTTAAGGGTCCTATTTCGTCTCTCAGCTACACCATTCATCGTAGGACTTCCTGGCATAGTATATTGAGGGACGATCCCACACTCATCTAGGAATTTAGCAAAAGGCCCTGGACGTTGTTCACCGGAACCATCATATCGACCATAGTATTCACCTCCACGGTCAGATCTAACGGATTTAATTCTTTTGCTTAGTTGATTTTCAACTTCAGCCTTAAATGATTTGAACACGTCTATGGATTGGGACTTTTCATGAATAAGTTATAGGTACCCATAACGAGAGTAATCGTCTATGAATGTGATAAAGTATTGTTGACCATTCCGACAAGGAGTAGGAAATGGCCCGCAAATATCCGTATGTATCAATTCTAAGACGTCCGAAGCTCTCGTAGCACCTAATCTAGTCTTGTTTGTTTGTTTTCCTTTGATACACTCAATACATATATCCGAATTTGAGGCATCAAGAGGATCAAGAATTCCATCTGACACGAGTTTCTGAATTCTTTGAATGGATATATGACCCAAACGTTTATGCCAGAGTGAAATGGAATTCTCATTAGTTAATTTCCTTTTAGTACCACTTGTATGCAAAGTTTCTTTATTTGAAGTTATTGTGTCAACCAAATATAAGCTATCAAACGTTGATAAAATACCAGTACCAATAAGATTTGAACACTGAAAGAGACAAACTTTATTATCCCCAAATGTACATTTATAACCAGACATGTCCAATTGGGGAACTGAAATTAAGTTCCGTCTAAAAGACGGTACAATGAAAGTCTCATTCAAATCTACATGAAAACCAGTATTAAATAACAGCCTAAATTTGCCAATAGCTTCAACTGGCACCTTCTTGCCGTCACCCACATAGATGTATCTTTCACCATCATTTGGTTTTCGGCAGTTCAGGCAACCCTGCATTGATATACTTATATGAGTAGTAGCAGCAGAATCTACCCACCAAGTATCCTTAGGTACTGAAATTAAATTAACTTCAGAACAAACAAGAGAAAGAAATGTACCTTTTTTCGCACGCCAGGCATGGTACTTAGTACAGTCCTTCTTCACATGGTTAGTCCCCTTACAGAAGAAGCAACCTAATGCAGTGATTTCAACCTTAGGTTCCTTATGTTGCTTATTCTTGGGCTTTGCAACTGCAACTTCCTTACCCTTCCTCTTCTTAGTTTCCTTAGAAGAGGATGCCAAATGAGCACTTTCTGTCTTATCTAGCTTTATCCTTTCCTCTTCTTGCACACAATGTGAAATGAGCTCGTTAAGAGACCATTTCTCCTTCAGGCAGTTATAACTGACCTTAAACTGATTAAAGTGTGCAGGAAGAGATATCAAAACAAAGTACACAAGCAGTTCCTCAGGTAAATCCAGCTTGAGTGACTTTAGTTTCGAAGCAAGATGAGACATTTCCATAATGTACTCCCTAATGTTTCCCTTGCCCTTATACCTCATGGAAACAAGTTTACTCAATAGTGTACTTGTTTCCGCCTTTTCGTTTTGAATAAAACGCTGTTCGAGGTTTTCAAGGAAAACTTTGGCATTGGGTTCATCATTCATAGTGCCCCTGAATGATTCTAGGATTGCACGCTTCATGATCATGAGACTCATGCGATTCGAGCGTTCCCACTTCTCCATCACCCTCCTGTCATCAGGAGAGGATGTATCCTCAAGAGGAGTAGCTGCTCGGTCCGAAGTGCTAAGTCAAGATCCATGCAACCGAGAACGATCATGACGTTCTCTTTCCATTCCTTAAAATTAGTGCCGTTAAGCACAGGGATGCTATTGATGTTGGCAGAGATCGTAGAAGCAGAAGAGTTTACTGAAAATAGAACAAAAGGATTACTAAATACATGCTTACATAAACTTGAACTTTAACTTTATAGATTCAAAATTAGGCAATTCCCATTACAAGATACCTAGCACAACATTGCTTTTAGTCTTTGGACAGAAAAACAACTTGCAAGTGGTACTCTTGGTGTAGTGATCAAACATAGACAATAAACTCCTGTCAAACATTAAACCTTCCTTTGGGCCGATTTAATATTCACATGGAAAACCAAATAATCGTCTCATATTTACCACCACAAGAATGTTCGAATTCCTGCCAAATAACACCTTCCTTTGGGCCGATGTTAAACGCATGGAAGACTAACATCCACAGTCATCTCATATTTTAAAATTAATCAATCTACACAATAGAGGTTACTTTGGCAACTTAATGCTTCAATTGAAAAACTAAAATATAAGATGCTATAAATCTTAGTTCCTTAAGCCATTTTATGAATCTCAACTTAATGTGTTACAAGATTAGATGTGTAACACTTGAATATTAATTGTTGATTGCTTGATAGGACAATTCTAGATATATAAGAATTGATGGACTATTAAACAATTAACATTCACTGAAACTTAAGAGAGTTGAAACATTTTTCTTAAACATTACTGGACCAGACAATCGATTGTCAAAACAGACAATCGATTGTCTGACATTTTCTGAAAATTTTTTAAGTCACTGGAAGTCACGAGGAAAAATTTTTCTAAGTCATTTGGGCCAGACAATCGATTGTCAAAACAGACAATCGATTGTTTGACGTTTTCTGAAAAATACTGTCTTTAGACCAGACAATCGATTGTCAAACCAGACAATCGATTGTTTGGTTTTTTCTGGAAAAATTTTTCAGTCTGGAAACGTTTCAACTCACAAAAGTTAACTGCCAGAATTTTAAACGATTCAGACAATCGATTGTCTAGCCTGACAATCGATTGTCTGACTAGTTGTGACAAAAAAAAAAGGTTTTCTGAATAACACATGATTTTCAACATGGATCTTAAAAATAATAAACATGTTGTCAACCTACTAAAATCATGCTGAATCAATGATATAATAAACAAATACATCATCATCATAACAATCATAAGATCATGCTATTTCATGGTAGAATTTCTTGAACAAAGTTCTAAGTAAACTTAAACATGATTTCTTAAATAACATAAACCTTATGATCATCCAAATTATCCAAAATGAAGGGCGGCTCTGATACCAATTGTTAGGATTATGATTCCTACTAAAGACAACAACCTTCATTTGAATAATCGGATTTACAACTACATGAGCGGAAGCTAACCTGAATCCATATGTGGAAAAGTTGAGCCTCCTTCTTGATGATTGTCCTTGAGCTTTTGAACCTCTTGATTATTTCTTCAAGAATGACTTGTGGTTTGTATGTTACCACAAGAATGAATCCTCAACAATAACAATATATGAAAGGTTTACAAAATAGTATTATGACAATGATCAAGGTTTTGGCTTATGGTTTTCCACTCTATTTGCAAGACAATGGACAAATGGTTCTTACTTCAATGGGTAGAGAAAGAACTTGTCTTGTTAAAGAATGGGAACCATAACCCCACTTTATAACTCTAGGAGTTACATAACCCAAGAGACAAGAGTTACAAGACAAGAGTAATGTCTTGAGTAATGTCTTGCAAGAGTTACAAACCCAAGAGTCACAAGCAAGTAACCATAGTTACTTATGTAACCTTAGTTAGCCCATCATAAACTAAGGTTACACTTTTTGGTATCTACACATTAGTCCTACACTTTAGTATGACAATACATTGGCCCCCTTAACATAATGTCCATAAGACCACATAATTAGGCCAAACCTTAAGATAGCACATAACATATAATTATTCATGTATTGTTCATATGTGTATAGATATAAGTCCATATATCTAGATATAAATCCATATATCTTACACTTACAACTCTGAGCATAGTTGTAAAAATTGGTATCATCGTAATAAGACGATCACATCTTCTTTTATTGCAAGGAGATATCTGGATACCATAAGTTCAAACAGGGATCTGAAAGTTTCTAAATTTAGATACAATTAGTCGGCAACTTAAAGCTCATATTAGTTTACCTCAATCTAGAAGGACTAAAAGAAAGGCCATCGCGTTGCTTGATGGTGATATTAAAGATCAATTTGCTATGTTGTGGGACTACATCGATGAGCTTGAAAAGAAAAATCTAGGTAGTTTGATTCATGTGAAATTAATAGAAAATAAAATAGCTAACAAGCCATATATATTTCAGAGAATTTATATATGCTTTGCTGCTTGAAAGGAAGGTTTCAAGGATAGTTGTAGAAAGATAGTTGGTGTAGATGGTTGTTGGTTAAAGGGCCCGATGTATGGAACTCAATTGTTAACAGTAATTGGACTTGATTTGTTACATTCCATGTTTTCGTACGTGAGAGTCCGTCATAAACCAATTGATGTAAGCTCAGAAATGAGATTATTTTTGAAAGTACACAATGTAAGTTTCATCTTGTTATCTTGGAGGTTACAAATCTTAAAGATCATGAATAACAAGTACCAAAAGGGTTGGAAAGCTTAGACGCTAAACAAACAGAAGAAAATAAGTTTCGTTGAAAGTCGACAAATTTGGAATGTCATAATATGTACTTTGGGGTGAGACTAGGGTTCTTAACATGATAAGGAGGTTATTGTATAAGTTATTTTAGTCGTATGATATTCATTTTCTACAATTTGAAGGCAAGAAAGTTGTGGAACAAGAGTTGGTAAAGGTCATCACAAGTTAAATTCATAAATTTACTGAAATTTAGGTCAAATGTATATGCACTTTTATCCCAATATACTTGGAATCAAGGTATGATCTATATACCAAATTGAATATATACGAGTCTAGTTTCCAACGCATTAAATCTTTCATCCACACGATGTTGGAGTATAGAGATATTTGAGTTTTCGCAAAACTGCGCAAGCAGCTCGCAACGGGACCCATTTAGGCGGTGGTTGAGCTACTTCAATTTATATACGATTTGGATGCCTATTTTTGAACATTTATCAACTCAACCTCGTCTCCAAACTTCTCCAAACCCTTCTAAACGGTTCCACAAGGGTTTGAAGTGATTCCAAAGTGATTACACCATATTTCAACATCAAACCTAGTCCTAGTGAAGAACAACGCCTCTTTGAGGTTGTGTTGTCATTGAGGATTGTTGTGGGCTGTATTTGAATGAAATTCCAAGTTTTTGCTGCGGTCTAAGGTGATTATAACAGCCTACTAATTGTGCTTAAGCTTTCTTGTGTGTTGGTTAAGTTGTTAGGATGATAAACTACAAGATAATACTTAGATTAGCTTAAGTCACTTCTATGGTGTTGTATTGCCGTTGAGGGTTATTTTAAGCTGAGTATAACTTGGATTTAGATTTGAAATTACTTTATTGGTATATTGTGTTCTTGCATGTACCTAAGGTTATATTGATGTTGATTAAGTTAAATCGATGGAGTAGACATGAGCTAGTGAATAAAGTTACTAATCGAAGATAGTTAGAGTTGTGGATTGTTTCCTTTGTTATAAATATATGGTATAAGGATGTAATCATAGATGAATGACTTCATTATCATGTTAATGATACTTGTATGTTAATGTAAGAAGTCTGTAAGGGGTAGATGGGTTATACGGATTCCAATTGGAGCTTGTCGCTCGTCTTGAAGTAGTTGTGACTTATCGTTGTTATGTGGTGTCTTGTTATTGACATTTATACGTTGATGGATTTCTCTAGTTGTTATTGTTGGTATATGATATTGGTGGAGGCCCTTGTTACAAAGGAGATGCTGCCCAAGTAAAACGAGCTACTAGCTTAAGTTATAGACTTGGCCTTTGTTCAACATTGATTTTGAATCTCTTTATGCTATGATAGATCGAGTTGACTTGTTTGAAGAGACACTTGGAAGGAATTAAGGAATCAACATGCTTAAGGTACGTTAAGGCTAAGTTCCATCATTTCTTTTAGCACGAATTCTGGGAAATTCTTAAGACGTTAAATGTGATATTTACTATTCTATTGCTAGAAAGACCTTCTGTGGAAAGCATTGGGATCATAGCTGAAGTATTTTCATAACGCTATTAGGTTGATGTTCCACTCATTCGGTTAAATAGGGTATTCGACATCTATATATGTCATTTTATCGGCTTTCTTAACTATATAACTATATATATGAATTCTTATTCGTCTTTGGGTTGTGTAACTAAAAAAACTCAATAATGGCATTTAGTATTTGCGATCAGTCTTTCTTCCTTGTTAGAGTGTATTTTAAAATATCTGAAGTGACACGTCAATTTCCAGTAATCTCAAATATAATTTTTATTTAAACTACTAAAACACTTGATTTTTTTGAAATACTTTCTTTTATTAAATATCAAAAAATTGGGTATAAGGACTAAGTGAAGTACCTTAAGCTTTTTATGAACATCTTCAAAGTTAAGTTGTCTTTCTAAAAGTCGAGTTAAGTTTTCAAGATTATTCAAAAGAAAAGAAAGATATGAGGTTCCACGAGACAATTGTATGCAATACGGAGGTGATTATGAGATCATGAGAATGCGAGTACCTATGAGCCAAGATTGGCTAATTTTTTATTATGTGCATTCAAAGTTCATATCATACATGGCATATTATGCATGGACTTTGAGCTATAATCGGAGGTAAGGGGCCTATTTGACTGAAAAACTATATATTGTATAGATAGCCGCAGGTTGGCAATATGATACCAGTTAGCTACCGAAAGAGACCGCCACTACTAGCATTTGGTTAGGTATGTCATGCATTTGCATCAATCTATATATATGTATTCACGACATACGATTACACAAGCATACCATGCATATTTGTTTACTATGAGGTCGGATGTCGTCCATGTAGGCTATCAGAGTTTCAGTGTTAGGTGGTATCTCTATTTTTTTTTACATCAGCTATGTGTATTCTACTTTATGCCTCACATACTAGTACATTTTTAATCGTACTGATGTTTCGTTGCCTGGGGACACTACATTTTTTTTCGTGCATGCAGGTCCAGGTAGGGACTCTATTCGACCCCTCCTATAGGGTTTCGAGCTTCAGCTGTGAGTTGGTAAGCTCCACCTCTTCCCGGAGCTTTCATAGGATGGTTACTTTTGTTGTACAGTTTGGGTATAGTCGGGGCCTTGTCTCGACAATGCTTATGACACTCTTAGAGGCTATTGTGGACATAGTATTCTGGGTTTCTTTTTGCAGCTTCCACTCTCCAGCCCATAGGCTTGGCAAGTACATATATGTGTGTAGGCATGTGTGTCTCCAATCGCGGCCTTGTCGGCCAGCTAGTACTTTATTGTTTTGGCTCATCTACTTTTGGTTATATGGCTTATTGTTATTCAGGTCATGACCTTAATGGTCCAGGCTTAGTATTTCAGATGTTTTGCTGTCCGATTCATTGAGCCCCAGTTTAGTTATCTAGTATGTGTAGTGTCTAACTCGGTCAAATACAGTGTCGAGGGTCAGTCGTGCCTCCCCTAGTTTTGGGCGTGACAAACTTGGTATCAGAGCAGGTCGTATCCCAGGGAGTCCACAAGCCACGTCTAGTTGAGTCTTGTTTATAGGTGTGTAGTGCACCACACTTATAAGCAGGAGGCTACAGGGCATTTAGGACTGTCATTCTTTCTTCTTACTCTAGATCGTGTGGTAGAGCTCAGTTATAAGAACTCAATTTCCTAATATGTATCTTATTCATGATACGATGATGCCTATATCTAGAAAGACAGTTGGTAAGATATTGAATGTGGACGTGGAATAGTTTATCAGAGGAACTCGATGTTGCATCATGCTTATAATGCGTAAATGTTAGGTCTTCAGCAATATCATGTGTATACTAAGATTTGTTAGCCGCTTGATAAGGAGCCCCAGGCATGAATATCTATCCACCCATATGGTAAAAAGCAACGAGAGAATTAGGAGGTGGATATAAGTTTCAATTAGTGAAAGAAATAACATGAAAAAAAATGTACGAGGTACCTAGACAATGAAGACTATCAGTATTTGCAATTCAGGTAGAGAAATATAAGCATTCTGAGTTACTTTCAAAAGTAACAAATTTTTATACAATTGACCACATCCACCTCAATTATTTCCTATGGGAACTGTCAAATATAGTTTAAGAGAATGATTGATCAAGCTGGAGTTAGAGTAACAAAAATTTGTGGATGGTTTGTTATCATTAGCTAACATTTTCGAAGGGTACTGCAAGGTGGTAACAAAACTCCTTGTAAGGCATCGAGATGGTGATATCTAGAATAGTGCAATCAGATATGAATACTAGAATAGTCAGTAATTTCAGAAGATAGACGACGGAATCCTACAATGGATAACATATCTACCTTATATGACTCCCGCCCTAGAGAGAGAGAGAGAGAGAGAGAGAGAGAGAGAGAGAGAGAGAGAGAGAGAGAGAGAGAGAGAGAGAAAGAGAATTTTAGGCACCCCGAGGAGCCAGTGAGAAGAAGCAAGAGGAGCTAAAAGTGAAAGAACGTTTTGTTGAAGTTTTCAGAATAAAGTGATCGATAGAAGTACAGTCGGAGAATAAGAAGAGAGTAACTGAAATATTATGAGTAAAGTGTGATAAATGGTATGACAGGATGACAAAGTCTACAGTCAACTGAAGGGAAAGACAAAAGGTGACATGCCATGATGAAATAAAAGTATATAAGCCATATAACAATATCCCTATTTTTAGAAATGAGTTGATGACTCCAACATGATAACTAGAAGGAAAAGGTAACCCCAGAGTATTAGAAAGAAGTATGGGCTGGTGAACAAGATAAACTGAGCATGAATTGGGAATCGAATGATTTGATAATAGTTGCTATCATCAGAATTTTAGAGATTGCGTTCCGGCGATAATAGAATGGACAATAGAAGAATAAACTTTAAAAGGTCATTCAGTAAGATTTTTCCCTAAGGCAAGCACTGTGAGCAGAGTTAATCATAAGGGACTAAATGTGCCAGTTATTCTAGGTGTTGCCTTCATGCGTAAGATATTTCGTTATTCCTGGTACATAAGATTACCATAAGGCAATTAAAGTTCATTAATGATGTGAGAAGACACCAAAGATGAATAGATAAAACATCTATAGATAGATCGTCATCGTACTAAATCTTGGTACTCCCCTAAAAGGGGGAATATGGTATGATCTGGTATTAAGTCAGAGTTAAGCGGTTCAAGTAATTATAGAATAGTAAAGGAGGAATATGGTAAAAAGGAGAGAAGGATGATGTTGCATTTTTTCATGAATGTCATCAAAACTGGATAGCATAAGGAAGTTCATCTATATGCATGTATTTCAGATTTGTATGTCAAATGCAATGCATCTTAGTGATGAACTCATGTACTCACACTCTCAAAGTACTCAATCTCATTGTCTCACATGCTGTCTCACCATGCTCAATACTCAACACACTCAATCACTCAAAAGTTTACAATACCTGTTGTGGCATGCAACCCGATCTTTATATAGGCATATGGCTTGTTGCGTTGTGCAACCCGATCTACATATATATAGCCACAAGGCTCGTTGTAGTGTGTGTGTATATATATATACACACACACATACACACACACACATATCTCACTGGGGTGTGTGCAAGCTCCGGAGGGGCTCCTTCAGCCCAAGCGCTATTGTAAATCAGTAAAATCTGATGTGGCGTGCATCCCGATCCTATAAATGTCACTTGTATTCAGGCTCTCGACCTCACCCAGTTATCAATCTCTCTATTCTTTCACTTACGGGCTTAGAATATCAAGAAACTAGCCCAAAAATAATGATATAATGCATCAATAAATAATAAGAAAGATTGAGATATGATATGTAATGAGTAAATATGACTAAGTACGAAATTTGAATGAAATCAATAAATCAACAGCAAGAAACGACCACTATGGATCTCAACAGTACCAACATATAACCTAAACATGATTGACAGCTCAATTACTTAAGTACATAGAGATTTCATGGTTACATATAAGATCAGGTAACTACACAGTAGCGCAAAAATAATTGAGTCACAACTTAATGGTGCACGCTTATATGCCCGTCACCTAACATGTGCATCACCTCAACAACGAACACATAAAACGTAATTTGGGGTTTCATACCCTTAGCACCAAGTTTAGAAGTTTACTTAACTTGAACAAGCCAATTCCAATGCCGAGCAAGCCAAACGATGCTTCAAAATGTCACCTGCACGTACCGACCTCCGAACGGCTCGAAACTAGTCAAAAGCAACTCAAATATATTAAATAATGCCAAAGGAAACAAACCTATCGATAAATGTTGAATCTTTAATCAAAATCCTAAAATCATCAAAAGTCCAACTCGGACCCGTGCCTCGAAACCCGACAAGACTCATAAAATCTTGCAATCCATTTAATTACTAGTCCAACCATTCTATTTTCACTCAAATCTGACTCCAATTCAATATTCAAAACTCAAAAATTCTCTTAATGAAACTTTAGGCTGAAACCTCCTTTTTTATTTTTAAAATTCATCAATCAGTTGCCAAAAATAAAAATAGATTCATGAAATGTAATCAAAACCGAGTGTAGAACACTTACCCTAGTTCTTATGATTAAAATTGCTCCAAAAATCGCTCTATTCCGAAGTCAATTGCCCAATATATGGTAGAAATGACCAACCCTCAAACTTATAACATTCTACCCAGTAACTTTCCGCATTTACTTCGTCGCATCAACCATTGCATCTGCAGTAACTATTTCGCTACTGTGATCACAACTAACCAGCCTACCCTTCGCACATGAGGAACAATTTCTGCTTCTACACACTCGGAGGTGCGGCCCCTCCTCATTTGTGATGATCACCAACCAAGCCTACTATGCTTCCGAGGCCAATTATCCGTATCTGCGTCTACTCTTCCACAGATGCAAAAACACCAGAACCAGAAATCTTCAGCAATGCAACATGAAATAAAAATGATTTGAACCTCGTCCGGAACTCACTCGAGCAGCTCGGGACCCCGTCTAAATATACCTAAAAGTCCCATAACATAACATGGACCTACTCAAGGACTCAAATTATACCTAAAAATATCGAAACGACGAATCGCACCTCAATTCAAACTTGATGAACTTTGAACTTTTCAACTTCAAAAACTCGTGCCGAAGCATACAAATCAACCTAGAATAAATCTAAATTATGTACACAAGTACCAAATGATATAACGAAGCTACTCCAACTCATGGAACCACAATGCAAACCCGATATCCATAAGGTCAACTCTCGGTCAAACTTTTAAACTTTCCAAACCTTCAAAGTTCCAATTTTCGTCGGTTTGTGTCTAAACATTCTAGAAACATCCAAAAGTAAGTCCAGGCATACACGCGGATCCAAAATACCATCCGGACCTAACAGAACCATCAAAACTCCGTTCCGATGTCAAATTCACAAAAGTCAAACTTGGTCAACTCTTTCAGCTTAAAACTTGCTAGTTGAGAATCGTTCTTCTAAATCAATTATGAATAACCTAAAAATTAAAAATGCTGATTCACACAAAATCATAGTACATCATATGGAGCTACTCATGCCCTCAAGCTACCAAGCGAAGTGGAAATGCTCAAAACAACCGTCGGGTCGTTATAGAGACATTATATCAAAAGGGATTGTAAATGTGGAGAAAGTGGCTACGCATGATAATCCAGCTGATATTATGACCAAGGCAATCCCAACTAACAAGTTTAGGCGTTTCCTAGACTTGACTGGTGTGTGGAGTACTCAATAGAGCCCTCGTGTGAGTTGAGGGCAAGGTTGGGACACGTTGTTCCTATTAATGAAGAGAATTCAAGCTAAGGGGAAGATTTGTTATTTTGTGGCTTGAATAATTTCCTTATAATTTTAGGAAACCCATAATCCCTATAGGTTTAGGAAACACATTGTCCTAATAGATTTGGAAAAGAAAAACCTATAGTCTTTGTCAAATTGGGAAACATTTCTCTTATACGTTTGGGATTATTTGGGATCTAGAGGTTGTAGTTGGGGATTCTATAGATTGTATTGTGCTTTTCTTCTCATTCATAGTGGAAAACTTTCTTTGTTTTTCTCTCGAGGATTAGGCTTAGCCAAACCTCGTTAAATTTTTATATTGATTTTTCTTCTTTATTTACTTTGTGTGTAATTATGTGCTAGTTAACCCATGATTTTTCGCAATAATAAATTTTATCTTTACCTTGTGAAAATAGAAAAACTATTCTCGATAGATTTTCAGCAAGTGAAAAAAAGAAAAGAAGAAATAGAAAGGGTGAGGTGAATGGTCCAAGACGAATCAGGTGTACAATAGAAACAAGGGGGTGGCAGTGGTGTATCGTTATCAGCTATCTGGTGTGGCATTCTTTCATTTAACATTCTTACATACAGCTGCGCTTCTAGGGTTTTCCTTTTAGAATTTTGAGACATAGAATGAGTGCTCACATGATGACCTCATGATAAACGGCCCCACCCCAGTAGAATGAGAGAGAAATATGTAAAGAGAAAGACAAGACGTGAATTTGATCAGTAGTTTTAACTACAATAGAGAAACTTCTGCATTTCTTTGCTTGCTTATTTATGCCTTTGCCAGTTGCCCCTCTGTATTGTCCCTCTCTTTCTCTCCATTTATTGCACCTCTCTCCCCCCTCTTTGTTTCCACTTCTAATTTCTTATTTTCTTCAATCCAATTCCCTCCTCTTCCAACATTCTTCTTTTGTATTATATCTCCTACTTTCTAAGATAAACTATTATTCAATCATAAAAAAAATACAAGTTGTATAAAATATCTCGTATTGAAATAGGGTATATGTGAAAATCTACGAAAATTACACCATATAGTATATATGAACCATAAATTTAAGAATATAGAATTACTCTATTATATAAAATATTCCGTGTTCAAATGGGCTATGTGTGAAAATCTATGAAAATTGCAACAACTAGTATATATGAACCATAAATTTAAGAATATAAATAGGTTCAATGCTAAAAATCTTAAAGGTTGAACCCATAAAATTTAGATCCTTGATCCGCCTCTACTGACAAACCCTTTATCGAATACACTGTATATATAGGTAAAATATTAGATTTTAATGGTATATAACATATAGTGAACACCCTTTATCGGAAATTCTTTTTAATCATTTCAAATTTGAAAACCCTAAATGAAATTTCTAATTTCGGCACTGGTCTGGGAAAGCGTCCAACCAAAAAAATATGATGTAGATAGCTTACCCCTACTACAAGCACTAATATCTACTTCCACTGACTTAAACCCACAACTTATGAGTCACGCAAATAATTTTACCGTCAATTCAAGATTTTCCTTCAAATTTAATTATACTGCAACCTAAAAATAAAATGTCAAACAAAGTATAGTTTTATGGATTAAACTTATATACACGAACGTTACACCAAAAAGTATCTTATCTGCCTATGATACCTTGTTGTAGCAAGGAATTTGATGTAACTGTTTGATTTGTCAACTCCACTTTCTATTAAGTAAGCTTTAGTTGTCATGATATAGTGCAATATGATCTTTTGTATCAACGCGATTATCATTTGTAATATAAGGTCCCTGTGCCACCATATGGGAGATTTAAATGAGAAACAAAATAGTGTAAAAATATAGAAGAAAAACTCATTTTATTGTACACTAAGTCAAGAAAACTGTTACAATGCCTGAAACGACTGTCAAGTAGACCCAACGTTTTCTCTAGATGATCTTTGATATATTTAATACTAGGAAAATTCAAAGTATCTAGTTGGGTCGTGCTCAATCATGACATTTGGGGTTGTAGCATGAAATGCTTGATAGGGGAAAATGAACATATTGGGGAGGAATTTGAAATGTCCTCAGAAACATGGTGGCTAATTAACCAAATTAACAGAAGAAGGATTAGCCATATCAATTCTAACAATTAAAGCAAAAGAAGTGGGATATGTTTGTTTCGTATACTGACAATAAGATAGTGGAAAATAATGGACAAAAAATAAGAGAGTTGTTGAGAAAAATGATTTGGATATCACTTTTTGAAGAAAAGATAGATCCCTTTTTTTCTAAGTCAAGGTAAAAGTTAGGGTAAGAAGGAGGCAAAAAGTACAATTTGGCATGGCGAAGATTCTCAATCACCACCCCCACTCTACAGTTCTTTTATCTCCTTTATTTTTTATTTTTATTTTTATTTTTCAGTTTGTACGTAATTATATTTCTTCTTATTCGTCCTTGTCTAACAGCTTGGATACAGATCTGTTCCTTTTCCTGAATTATGATTAGCATGCAGATTTGATGAATCAAATCTCATAGAATTTAGTACAAATATAGAAGTGAAAAAGTGAGAAAAAATGGGAACAGTGTCTTATAAAATCTTATATTGTGACGAATTCAATCCCTTTCATATGAGTTTTAATTCGAACAAAGAATCAAATCTCTAAAAGCGTACGAAAGCGCGATAAAGAGCATCTTTGAAACCTTAGCATGTCCCTCAATATTTTTTAGATCTTTAATTAGGAATTAGAATGCATTTAAAACTTAGCATAATCCTCAATATTTTTTAAATCCTCAATTTGAGGTTTATAAATTCTGAACTTGCAATCGAACTCATATTTCATTTTAATTACTGGGTTCACATTCAAATATTTTTACTAAATATTTAACAAATAAATTTTCTACTACAAATATAGCATATAAGAAACTATACCTAGTAGGTTTGTTCGAATCCTCTAGCTAACATTGTAACTCTGCTCTTTTGGAAATTCCATATATACTAATTTGTAAATCGCATAATAAAATTTGTTGGTCATACAATTTGAATTTTACTGAATATGTTGAGTAACTTTGAACATATGAAATGAGTTTCATCTCAAAATCAATTAATTCACAAGTGCAAAATATCATTTGTGTATGCAAATGTATATACCAGACAATGGCATCGCATGATAAACCGATTTAAACCCAATACAACCTTAATAAATTTCTCGGTTATAAATTTTAAGAAATAATGAGAAAAAGAAAAATAATAAGAATGCGCCTAGTCCGTAAAATAGCTTTAAAATTATTGACTGGCTCAGACTTATACGCAAAGTAGGAAGAATTCCTAGCTAGCACAATTAATTATGCGGCATTTGTATATACCCGTTCTTGGGTCACGTTTTAATTTGTGTCAGATTTGCAAAAAAAGTTACAAGTATACTCACTTTTTTGCGTAACTTTGGCATATGGGCCTGAAGTAACAAAGACAATCACACAAAACTTCAGCATTCGAGTAGATGAGACTGCAATGACAAGTGTGATGAACCAAATGTGATGAGGTTTTTAATTGTAATTGTTGAACTTAAGCATTTGCTGAAGTTTTAGTTTACAATTGCTGAAATTTGTTTTTTTAATTGGCAAACTTCAGCTCTAGAGCTGAAGTTTTTGTTTTATAACTGGCAAACTTCAGTTCTAGAGCTGAAGCTTTTGTTTTGTAACTGGCGAACTTCAGCTCTAGAGCTGGAGTTTTTATTTTTGTAACTGGTCAACTTCAGCTCTAGAGCTGATGTTTTTATTTTTTTAACTGTTATTTTGTAGAATTGAAGTTTTTATTTTGTAACTGTCGAACTTCAGTTCTAGAGAGCTGAAGTTTTGCTATTTATTACCATGAATCCACAATAATCTTCAAAGTGGGAATCACATCGTATGGCAATCCACGACGATTTTCAAAGAGTGAATTCACATCGTATAGCAATCTAAGCCCTTGTGAAATGAAACAACTAGTCTTCTTGCCAAATTAATTGTCGCGTTTGAGTTTTTAGTACTTACAATTAAAAGGAATTTGAGTAATAGTAAGAAATATTTATTTAAAAGAGATAGCTGAAGAATAAACTTCGTCAAGAATATCTCCACAGCCCATGTTAATTACTGAAATATTTTCACAATCAGCGACTTCAAAAAGGAGTGGCCTATCGGATTGAGGGCGGATATAACTTTGATAAAGGAGAAGGAGAAGGAGAAATGGGACTAATATTTAAAAAGCGAGTACAAATTAAAACTTTAAAAAAATGGGTATAAATTAAATGGGAGCAACGAAATAGGGCGCCCTACGAAATTTTTACATTAATTCTTGACTAGCTCAAAAACTTATGCTCACAAAAGAACCATCAATGGTTTAAAAACCATAAGCTAGGATGTGTTATTACTTGTTACCTCAACAAATTTTGCACTGTTTGGCTCAATAGAAACAAGATCACTTTTGAAATTAAAATAGCTAAAATAGCCTACTAGGGTGAAACAAATCTTTGTCAATTTTTTTTCTTTAAAAAAATAAAAGTTTGTCAGAGATTTGTTTCACCCTAATAGGCTATTTTAGCTAAAGAAAATCTTTGACAATTACGTTGGCGGCCTAAGATGGACAATAATTTATGGAAATATGAATGCATGGTATTGTGTAATACATGTTAGTACAAAGAGCTCAGGAGTTACAAAGAAACACTCAGAAAACCACGAAGAAAAAGTCAAAAAAGTTTTATCAAACAAAAAATCAAAAGGAGGAGGAAGTAATAATTCAGTGTAGGTTAGAAAACCCACAGTGTTTGTCTGTGAAAGAGCCTAAGGAGATTCACGAATTGTCTAACACAACAAAAGGTACTAACCACTGCCAAAGATAAAATTGTACGATAAAGAAAAACGAGGACCGCAAAAAACCCTAGCTTATTGCAGCTGGAAACAAAACCTGCAGGCTTTAAATTTCAACTTTTTCTTTCTTTCTTTCCACATGTTCAGTTTGAGTTAATTCTAAAGTTATCCTCTTATTCTGATTTTAATTCCTTTTGTCAATGTGGAATGGCCCTTCCCTTCTGAATTTATTTTATACAGACTCTGCATGTACATGGCTCAACATCTACGTGTCAACTTCTTCTTATTACCCTTATAGTTGTGCTGCTATAATTCTAACTTTGCATAGAAAGCAACTGCACCTATTTATTGGAAACTATGGCGAAAGCAACTTCTCTTAATATAAAATGAATTTTGTGTAGCTCAACTTCAAAACCTATCTCATATTATGAGATAAGGTTTGCTCAAAACTATATAAGGGATGTTCGTTTTCCCAACCATGTAATAGTAATATAAGGGTCTCTCAAGAGGTCTAAATGGTCCTGTTTTACTCCGCACTTACCTTAAGAATTTGAATTGAATACTCAGATTATTTGGTCATTCTGAGACTTCTCACGGACTAGACGACGTATGAAGTGTAGATAGTACAACATGGGAAATCCAATATTGAGTAAATCAAGAAATATAACTGGGTTAAGGAGATGAACCATACACCTATATCAATCCAAAAGCTAACTCATGAAATAAGGATCGATTAAAATAACATAATAAGATAATAACAAACTATCGTTGCTAATCAAAAAATTTATCATAATCTTAATGTTTTTAGCATATTAGGCTTGCATATTCTGTTTAATTGGCTCCACTGGTCCCACCGCCAGCTTACGCAAGCAAAATACTAAATCTAGCTCACATTTGCTTTTCAAGCCGAAGCATATAGTCGTTTATTTAATTTCTTTTTAATTTTTGAATAGAATGTAGGCTCATCAACTTATCCTATCCTATATCCGAATAGAATGTAAAACTGTTACTAATAGCCGAATCACATCAACATATAAACTGTTTGAATCCATATATATATCAACTTTATAAGAGTCAGATTAATTTTTAGGAGCAATGACATTTTTGGCTAAACAAGAGGCCAGCTGCTCCCAAAAATAGTAGTAAAATCATTTCATAGACATGGTCCAAATGCATAAGGCAATCTTAGATTTCCCGAAATGATAAGCATATCATTCAACAACATCATTACTAATAATAGGGAATAAATCCCATCATTAATTTGAAGTTACGTAAATAGGAAGAGACTAAGAAATTAAAGCACCCGGTCTCTAGATCCCTTAGTTTTTAAGTGGAAGAAACTCAAAAAACTGGCAATGACTACCACTAAAGTTACTGTTCGAATTATCATCGGCCCCTGATATCTCTACTTCATCCTTCTCCTGAAAATTATTATCGTCGTTGTTGTCATTGCTGCTGCGGAGAGGAAACAATTCAAGGGTCTGAGATTCTTCCTGTCCTTCGTCTCCAAAAATGTTTTCCATGTTTTCGTGTTTATGATTATCTGTTCTAAAGGGTGCTATAATAATATTGAGATGATCTTTGGTTTTGAAGAGTTGCTTTGGCTCCATTGTTGTTCTTAGTGTTGATGGAGTAGTACTACTGCATATTATTGGAGTAGTAGTAGCAGTGATAGTATTACTAATTGATGCAGTAGAAATGCTGTTGTTCATGAGATGATGATGCGGGGTGGTGGTGGTAGGAGGTGAACAAGACAAATGCATCATCTGCCACGTGGCATTCCTTTGATCAGCTAGTAATAGGCTCCTTCTTTGTTCTCCTTCATCGAATGGTATCCATCTTTCTGCTGCTACTCTACATTCTGCCACTCCTGCTGCTGCTGCCTTTGTTGTTGCCACAGTTTTCTGTAAATTTATTGCAATGCAAAAAAAAAAATGTCAATTTACTTGCTACCACTATTTCATGCAACGTTTATTATCTTTCTCTAGTTAAAAGTAACAACCCTAGTTTGACCAATGTTCATAGGCAGAGCAAAATGTTTAGTTTCTTTATCCGTATATTTCATTAGTTCTTGATTTGATAGAGCATTATACCTACGCTATATGGAAAGTCAAATATCACTGAAGAGGGTTTGGAAATGTCTTTTCTTGATAGGATGGATCATGGGTTCCCATATCACTTGTCTAATGAAATGCAAAAGCACAAAATCCCAAAACCCTAGCTATTTAGCTATTCATTCAGCTAGCTAAGTACGTACAGAATTGGCAGCCCCAACAGAAAGGAAGAATCACAGCTTTTAGACCCTTTTATATTTCCCAAGAAACATTGCTTTTGTTAATTTACTCCTAGCTACGGCGTGATCAATAAATAGATCTTACTTTTTCATCTTAGACTCTATTTTTTTCCAAACAAAAGAATATCCATACTTTTTTTGTGGATGATCTTGTAATCATAACCACATAATGACCTATTTAAGGAATTTTAATTGCTTTTTTGGTTATGAAAAAGAGAAGGGAAGAGTCTAAGGAGAGAGAGGAAATGAAGAAGAAAAAAAGGCAAAGAGAAAAATATAAGGGACGGACCTCTGCAAGAGTACTGCAGTTTGTTGGAGATGGCCAGTTCTTGGTCTGTTCAATTTCAAATCCTGTCCTATTTGCCCCTGCAATATCGACGACAAACATAAAAACAAAAGAGTAAAGAAACTTTTTATATCTCAAGTAACAATCGGAATGGTAGAAAAAAAAGCATATCTCTCAAAATCCAAACACGAATGCAACTTTACATTTTAAATAACAACAAAATACGAGTGGGGATGGATTGAAAAAGAATAAAAGAATATTTAGTGTATCATCACACGCTATCAAACAAATTTCTCTTTCATGTATCATTCTCATTGCAAGTCTTTTTGTTAAGTTGCATGTTGTGCTCCACCCCTTCAAGATTTATAACATAATAAATGTTCTAATTTTCAAGATTTTCCCATGTATATATATTTAGAGTTTAAATAAATGTGGGGGAGCCATATTCATTGAAGGGATTCAACTAGATCTCCTTCACCAGAAATTGTACTGAAAATCCTATAATATATGTGCATGTATATATAAATTATTGAATTTTCTAAATACAGGGGAAAAAATATCATTATAAATCCTTTGATAAGTTGCTGACTATGCCCCGGCTTAACTTATACACAAGCAAATGGATCAACGTATACCTGATTCTTTCCTTTCGGTGTTTTCAGGGTTACAATTATTACGAGACTGATCATCTCCACCAGCATTAGCAGCAGCAGCACCAGCTGATTCAAGTTGACGGCGTCGTTTTTGGCGTTCCCTAGCCTTGTGATTTTGAAACCAGTAAAAAACATTCTTGCCTTCAATTTTCCCATAGCGTCGAAGTTGAGCAGTAATATGCTGAATCTGTTCAGCTGAAGGAGTTCTCGTGCCACGTCGATACAACTCCTCTAGGGTTTGAAGTTGTTCTGGAGTTGGATTCCAACGTGAGCTCACAACTAATTGCTGTGTATTAAAATCTCTCTTATTTTGCTCACTCATAGCTGAGGGAAAAAGAAAAAAAAATTGCAACCATTTAATTAGAAATATGGCTAGTCGATAGATCTGTTGATATATGACTTTTTTGTTATACGAAGTAAGACAAAGTATCAATGTCACGCATGCAAAAAAAGGAAGGGAAAGGGTAAAAAGAGAAAAGTAGAAAGACAACTCTATATAGTATATATAAACTCTAGCAGTTAATTACTTACCAAGCTGATGGTGATTAAGTGCAATAAAATTTTCGCCATGAATACTTCTTAAACAAGTTGGATTAGTAGAAATATTAGCAGTGGGAAGATGAGGTACTCTTGGCATTAGTGGACGAAGCTTTCTTCCATTGAATGAATCCTGCATGTTGAAATCTCCCCCGTCGTTGTAACCCATCATCCACATTTTTCTAAAACTAGGGCTTAATTAGCTACAAATTAATTAAGAGATGGGGCTTAATTAGTTCAAATGGTGGATGTTTTTGAGTTTATGAAAAAAGAAAGAATGGAGTTTAAAGAGAATGGAGGTGATCTTTTAAGTTGCAAGAATTAACAATAAGTGGTCAATCAAGTTGCAAAGTGAAAAAAGGCATATATTTGTAATGGTAAAAGTAAAAGAGAGAAAGAAATAGGGGGAGAATAACTAAAATGGGTGACTTTTAAGGGTGGGGAGAGGGAGCTGAAGACAAGGAATTTGGCAAGATTCAGGAGAAAGAGATGGAACAATAGAGACAGAAAGAAAGAGAGAAGGAGAGAGACAAAGAAAGAAGATAGAATGGTGTTGGTTTATATTGAAACAAAGTGATCAAAACATGAGGTTGACTAGGCTTGAATTTTACAAATAAAATTATTTTGACATGTAGCTTAGTAGTATGTAGGACTATACTGATATCTCAATTCTCAAGGCGTGAGAGAGGAGACAAATTAGACAGAGAGAAAAGAGAGAAAAGGAAAGACTGGCCTGGTGAGAGAAAGCAAAATGGAAGGTAGGAAAGGAAAAGGGGAATTAAGAAGAGAGAATGAATGAAACAAAAAGAAAGAAAGAATTGAAAGAAGAAGGCGTGGAATTCTGGGAGAGAAGAGAGTTATCGATAAATGTGAAGGAAAAACGACGTGACGATCATGAGGGTTATCATAAGCCTCATCACCACCCTCATTTATTGCTCTTCCCTTGTCCTCTCCCTTTCACACTTATTCTCAATCCGAACTGCCCCCTCATTACCTCTAAAGTACCTAGGTTATTTTCAAATAGACCCAGCATCATTTTTTTTAAGAACTTTTCACCCTTGCTCTTTGGAAAGACTCGAACTCATAACCTTTCGATTGAAAGTGGAGATTGCTTACCATCATAGCAACCCCTCTTGTCTCCCCTCTATCTCCATAGTTCTCTCTTTTTATTTCTATTATGGTAAAAAGAACATAACAAAATCATTCGCTATATATGTACTTTCAATTATATAAATTATCATATTTAAATCATAGAATAGGTAATATAGCTTATGTCCAAGAAAGTCGGTGGGTAGGGTCTAAGACGCGAGAGACGGACAGGTTTAAACTGTAGCACGCAGGAGGTAAGAGGGGTAGGAACGGAGTAGACATTTTGGTGGACAAGGGTCTCAAAAAGCTAGTGGTAAAGATTAGGCGAGTGACTGATAGGCCGATGACTATTGAATTAGTTGCTGGAGGGCGTACTTTGAAAGTTATTAGCACTTACGCATCCAAGTGGGCCTGGATTAGCAGGTTAAATGTGCTTTTGGGAAGGTTTGGATGAGGCTGTGCACGGTATTCCGCCCACTAAAGGATATTCATAGGAGGGGATTTTAATAGACATTTTGGGAAGTCTGTCGGGGGCTATGATGAGGTGCATGGCAGCTTTGACTTTGGGGTTAGAAAAGAGTTACTTTGTTGTTGGATTTCGGTAAGGTATTTGATTTGGTGATAGCAAACTCGATTTTTTAGAAGAGGGAAGAGCACTTGATTACCTTCAAGAGCACGACCACCAATACCTAAATTGACTATCTCCTTCTCTGGATGTGTGATAAAAGTCTGTGCACTGATTGTAAGGTCATTCCGAGTGAGAATCTCATGACCTAGCATAGGATTTTGGTGATGGACTTAGACATCGTGCTGAAGAGAAACAAGAAGGTTGGGTGTGGTCGACCCAAATCAGGTGGGGAGCTCTAACTAAGGACAAGGCTCGGGAGTTGCAAGAGAAGTAGTTGGTTGTAATAGCTTGGAGAAGGAGTAGGGACGCGAATAATATGTGGATGCGGACGATGGACTGCATTAAAGAGGTTGCAAGGGAGATGTTAAGGGTCTCTAAAGGTTATGCTGGAGTCCACAAAAGAGACCGGTGGTGGATGAGGAGGTCCAGACAAAGTAGAAGCCTAGAAAGCAACATATTTAAAGTTAGTAGAGAGCACAGATGAGGAGGAGAAGAGGACAATCAGAGAAGGGTATAAGAAGTCTAAGAATGAGGCGAGGTTGGTGGTCATGGAGGCTAAGACTGCAGCATTTGCTCGTTTGTATGAAGAACTGAGGGACAAAAGCGAGGGCATAAAGCTGTTCCGGTTAGCTAAGGCGAGGGAGAGAAAGCCTCGTGATCTGTACCTATTGAGGTGAATTAAAGATGAGGACAACATAATTTTAATAGAGGAGGCACATATCAAGCGTAGGTAGAAGACTTACTTCCATGAACTCCTGAATAAGAAGGGGATAGGAACAATGCGTTGGGTAATTTCAAGTACTCTGAGAGTCATTGTGGTTTTAGGTACAATAGGCTCTTTAGCTTTGAGGAGGTCGAGGGGGTGCATGAGATGAGTAGGGGCAGAGTGACCCATCCAGATGAGATCCCAGTTGAATTCTATAGGTATGCATGTAGGGCTGGATTAGAATGGCTAACTGAGTTATTTAATGCTATTTTTACGATGAAGAAGATGCCTGATGAGTGTAGGTGGAGCACGATGATCCCGTTGTACAAGAACAAAGGAGATATTCAAAATTGTAACAATTATAGGGGTATTAAATTGCTTAGTAACAATATGAAAGCGTGGGAAATAGTGGTAAAAGCGAGGTTAGAAAGACGTTGTCTATTTCCGAGAACCAGATAGGTTTCGTGGCGGGACGTTTGACTTCAAAAACCATCCATCTTGTTAGGAGGTTGGTAGGATAGTACAGGGATAGGAAGAAAGATTTGCATATGGTGTTTACTGACCTAGAGAAAGCGTACGACAAGGTCCCTAGGAAAATCCTTTTGAGTTGCTCGGTGTCTAGAGATGTTCATGTAGCGTATATTAAAGTGATCAAGGATATGTGATGGAGTTAAAATTCGGTTGAGGACAATGGGAGGAGACTCGAAATATTTCTAGGTTGGTATGGGTTACACTAAGCATCTACACTCAGCTCGTTCTTATTTACTTTGGTGATGGATACACCGATGCATCATATTCAATGGGAGGTGCCATGGTGTATGTTATTCATTGACGACATAGTACTGATTGATGTGACACAGGACGGTATCAATGAAAAGTTGGACGATGGATATCAAGTTGAGCAGGACGAAAACGGGGTAGCTAGAGCGCAAGTTCAATGTAGTGTCAGGGGGAGCATATATAGACGTGAGGCATGATTCACAAGTCATCCCCAAGAGAAGAAGTTTCAAGTATCTCGGGTTAGTCATCTATGGGGATAGGGAGATTGACGTGGATGTCACACACCTTATAGAGGCAGAATGAATGAAATGGAGGCTAGCATCCAGCGTTCTGTGTAACAAGAATATGCCACCAAAACATAAGGGTCAGCTCTGTAAGGCGGGAGTTAGACTAGCTATGCTGTGTAACAAGAATATGCCACCAAAACACAAATACAATTTTGTGACAAATACTTAAAGTAAAAATATATTTTTTTTTATAATGAAAGAAAGGGAGTACTATTTATTCATTGGATTAATATATAAACAGTAAGGGCGTGTAAAAAGTTTAACGCTTGTATCTATATATTTCTCCCAATCTTCAGTACTCATCTACTTTTTATACACCGCGTTCCTCGTAACCCAAAAATCTAAAATTAAACATCTCTTATTGTATCCATATCTGTCATAACTATTTTTCATTTTTCTCTTTGTTTACCGCGTATCACTTTTTTTAAAAAATTCGTAGAATTCACTCGAGTATTATACATTAATTTCTTTTTAATTATATCTCTTAGCTCCCTTAAGAGTTGAACCGTATATAACCAGCGCTTTATATTAGAAAGTTATAAGGAAATCTGTGGAATGAGGACGGTGTATATAAATATAGTTTCAATCCTATAAAATTGCTACTACTGTACAATATATCTCATCTTGGGTGTAAGGACGTTGGTCTTTCATATTATATATATATATATATATATATATATATATATATATATATATATATATATATATATATATATATATATATATATATATATATATATATATATATATATATATATATATATATATATATATATATATATATATATATATATATATATATATATTCTGGGATTATTAATTACGTATACATAAGGAATATTTAACAAAGCAAACCAGCACTTTTTATATATATATATATATATATATATATATATATATATGAAATTTGATCCATAATACTTGGGGAGAAAAACAATAAAAGACGATTCACAAATATTTATTTCTTAGGCAATGAACTAGGAAAGAAATTTTGGCACTCATGATGTGTTTTTTATTCCCCTCCTATTTGTTGGATATATTGCTCCTTTGGTGACTTGAAGGAGGTTGTTAACCATTTGAGCAAGTCCTTTAAACTTGATATAGAGGGTGTTTGGATGCGCTTAAAAGCCGATCAAATCATCTGTAAAGCACCTTTTAATTTTTGGAGTATTTCGGAAAAAATTGCTTAAGAAAAAGCTAAAAAATACTTTAAAATGTCAAAAGCAACAAGTTGGCTGACTCCAACTTTTTCAATTTTGACTTAAAAGCTATGTTGGTTTGACCAAGAAAATTAATCTTTTGTCTCTTATAAGTTTTTATAATACCAAAATTTCCATCAATCAAAGAACCTCTAAAACATTGTATTTCTCCTATTTTCTTCACTTTGAAGACTACTGTTGCCTCTTATCATCTTCATCTCTGCTTCATCTTTAATTTTTATGCGTTTTTCTTCAAGCAATTCAATGGAAATCAATTAGCATTATAAGTTCTTCTCGATCCTTATTGTATATTTTTGTTTGAATTTATTTGAAAATTTTACTGATTTTTGACTATACAAGTGCAAGAACTTCAGATCTACTAGTGTTCTTTTTATATGATTTTGTATACTCTTAACACTTTTCTTGTTTAAAACTGGAGTGTTATATTTCCCTTTGTCTGTGTCAATACGGTAAAAAGAAAACGAATTAGGCAAGCTTTGACCTGGAAAGTGTGAAACTTAGATCCTAACTATATTGAATTATATTTATACTAAATAAACAAAACCAGGAGAAACAAACGGTGCCCAACATTTGAATTTGAAAAAGAAAAAACTCCACACTGAGCTTGGCTCTATCATAGATACTTGGTTTGGGTAAGGTGGAAGAAAAGTAACATTTAACTTTACATTACAAATTAATATAAGTGAAGTTTGGTCGGCCTTAATCTCTTTTACATTTTTGTGTACTTAGTCAAAGATTTAATGTATTTCAGATATGAATTTTATTAATAATAGATAACCAGGAGTTAACTACAGTATTTCTTTTATGTGCCTAAATTGAATCCTAATTTCACATGATTTAAATCGCTAGAACTAAATGAATATGCCTTGAATGATAAAGCATAATTCATTGCGTACATGGTAGTAGACAGTTTGAAGTGAAAGCTCAATAATCTGAAAGCATTGCTTTATAAAAAGAAAACAGTAGAATATATGATGTTTATCAAAGTTGAATCTTTTTATAAAAATGAATAAAAATGTAATTTAGGAGTGTTGGAGCCAAGTGCTTGATAGCCCTTTAACACCTCTGCTAAGTTGTTCATATAAGTTACAAAAGTACCGGTATTACTGTTATACAACCTCACTTTTAGCTTCTTGGTTGCTCTGGTTTCTTCAGATTATTTACATTCTATTATGTCGGACAATGCTAAGTGGGACAACGATGCATCTATTATGTTTATTGAGTTGTGTGAGCAAGAGATTAAAATAGAAAATAAACCAAACACTTACTTGAATGAAGATGGGTGGAAAAGTTTTGTTGACGAGTTCTGTAAGAAGACGGAAAAAGACTATGATAAAAAAAATAAAAAATTATTGGGATTACATGAAAGGGGAATTGTCACTTTTTAAGAAGTTGATGAGAGGGGAAACGGGGTTAGGATGGGATGGCATGAAAAATGGGATTATTGTTGAAAATAAAAATAAACTTGATTTTGTTATAATTATTTGGGCTTAAGAAATTATGAAAAATAAATAGCCCAATTCCGAAACATTCTAGGCAACTCTAGATTCCGGAACGTTCTAGAGAACTCTAGTCCATTTGAGCTTGGAAATACTCTAGAATTCTCCATAGAATTCTAGCACATGTACCTAGCTAGAAAGTAATAGAACTCTCTAGACTCTCTAGAATTCTCCATAGAATTCTAGCACATGTACATAGCTAGGAAATGGTAGAACTCTCTAGACACTCTAGAGCTTGGCAAGTCTCCCCTATAAATATGGGTTGGCATTTGGCATTTGTATAACACACAACACACAACACACAACATATCAAGCCAAAAGAATCAAAAACAAGTTTGAGTAATAAAAGTTTCTCTTCTACAAAATCTTTCTACTCTTCCAAAATTCCCTTAGCCTAAAAGCTTCCCTCCAAATATTAATAGCAATCCTCTTCCAACAAAGTGGTATCAGAGCCACAAGATTCTAACCAAAAAAATTTCTAAAATCATGGCAAATGGTGTTGCATCCTTCCAAGTTCCTATGCTCAACAAGAGCAACTATGATAATTGGAGTATCAAGATGAAGGCTCTCCTAGGTGCACATGATGTTTGGGATATTGTAGAGAAAGGCTACAATGAGCCCCTAGATGAATCTACATTATCCCAAACTCAAAAGGATGGTGTGAAGGATTCAAGAAAGAGAGACAAGAAAGCTCTCTACCTCATCTACCAAGCATTGGATGATGATGGGTTCGAGAAGATCTCAAGTGCAACCACTGCTAAGGAAGCGTGGGAGAAACTCCAAACGTCTTGCAAAGGTGTCGAGCAAGTAAAGAAGGTACGTCTCCAAACTTTAAGAGGAGAATTTGAGTCTTTACATATGAAAGAAGGGGAGTCCATTTCCGACTATTTTTCAAGAGTTTTGGTGGTTTCAAATCAAATGAAAAGAAATGGTGAAAAATTGGAAGATGTTAGAATTATTGAGAAGATACTCCGGTCATTAACTTCCAAATTCGAGCATATTGTCATAACAATTGAAGGAACTAAAAATTTGGAGGAGATGTCAATTGATCAATTAATGGGATCCTTACAAGCATATGAAGAAAAGCATAAGAAAAAACAAGATATAGTGGAGCAATTATTCAAGATGCAAATAAAAGATAAGGAAGAAAATATCGGAAATGGACGAGGTCAATATGGAAGAGGTCGTGGTCGTGGATGAGGTCGAGGCTATGGACGTGGACGAGGAGGTTTCAACAACAACGAAGAAAGAAGAGAATACCCAAGTCGTGGGAGAGGCAACCAAGGTGCAAGGTACGATAAATCTCAAATCAAATGTTATTCTTGTCAAAAATATGGACACTATGCTTCACAATGTAGAGGGTCTCAAATCAAAGTCGAAGAGACCGCCAACCTTGTGGAGGATAAGGGCCAAAAAGACGTGACCCTACTTCTAGCATACAAAGGAGAAGAAGGGAGACAAGACAACACTTGGTACCTTGACACCGGGGCGAGCAACCATATGTGTGGAAAGAGGAGCATGTTTGTGGAGCTCGACGAATCGGTGAGTGGTAATGTTTCTTTTGGTGATGAATCCAAAATACCAGTGAAAGGCAAAGGTAACATCCTAATCTGCTTGAAGAATGGAAATCACCAATTTATCTCAAATGTCTACTATGTGCCCAACATGAAAAATAATATATTGAGTTTGGGGCAACTCTTAGAGAAGGGCTATGACATTCACATGAAAGATCATAGTCTTTCCATAAGAGATAATAAAAATTATTTAATCACTAAGGTGCCTATGTCCAAAAATAGAATGTTCTTGTTGAACATTCAAAATGATGTTGCAAAGTGTCTTAAAGCTTGCTACAAAGATGTATCTTGGCTTTGGCATCTTCGATTTGGGCACTTGAATTTTGGAGGCTTGGAGCTACTATCCAAGAAGGACATGGTGCGAGGACTACCATCCATTAGACACCCCGATCAATTATGCGAAGGATGCCTACTCGGGAAGCAATTTCGGAAGAGTTTTCCAAAGGAGTCAAGCTCGAGAGCCCAAAAGCCATTGGAGCTCATACATACCGACATATGTGGTCCGATCAAGCCAAGCTCCCTCGGTAAAAGCAACTATTTCCTTCTATTTATTGATGATTTTTCTAGAAAGACATGGGTGTATTTCTTGAAGCAAAAATCGGAGGCATTTGAAGTATTCAAGAAATTCAAAGCGGCAGTGGAAAAAGAAAGTGGACTACACATAAAGGCCATGAGATCCGATCGTGGAGGCGAGTTCACTTCTAGAGAGTTCCAGAATTTTTGCGAGGAGCATGGAATAAGGCGTCCACTAACGGTACCAAGGTCCCCCCAACAAAATGGAGTGGCGGAAAGGAAGAACCGGACAATTCTAGACATGGCGCGGAGTATGCTAAAGAGTAAGAAGCTACCAAAGGAATTCTGGGCCGAAGCAGTAGCGTGTGCAGTCTACCTACTCAACCGATCACCAACAAGGAGCGTGTGGGGAAAGACACCACAAGAAGCTTGGAGTGGAAGGAAGCCAGGAATCTCCCATCTAAGAGTCTTTGGAAGCAAAGCATACGCACATGTACCTGACGAGACACGGAGCAAGCTCGATGACAAAAGTAAGGCGTTCATCTTTATCGGGTATGATTCCAACTCCAAAGGCTACAAATTATATAATCCAGATACTAACAAGCTTGTGATAAGTCAGGACGTGGAGTTTGATGAAGAAGGAGAATGGGATTTTGGTTCTCTCAAGGACTTTAGTTCCATTATTCCAACCGAAGAAGAAGAACAAAGATCTACAGCAGAGGATGCCCATCGAGAGCTAACTACTCCACCTACCTCGCCAACAGCAGTTCAAGATGACTCGCCACCATCGTTTCTGAATGAAAGGAGCGAGGAACGCGCAAGGAGTTTGGAAGACATTTATGAAGACACTGAAAGGTTAGAGGACCTAACTCTTCTTTGTCTATTTGCTGATTGTGAACCAGTTACCTTTGAAGAAGCCGTACAAAGTAAGAAATGGCGAGATGCAATGGATGAGGAGATCCAGTCCATCGAAAAGAACGACACCTGGGAGCTGACTTCACTTCCAAAAGGGCAAAAGGCGATCGACGTCAAGTGGGTGTACAAGGCAAAGAAAAACTGCAAGGGAGAAATCGAAAGATACAAGGCGAGGCTTGTTGCAAAAGGATACAGTCAAAGAGCCGGCATCGACTATGACGAGGTATTTGCCCCTGTAGCCCGTTTAGAAACTGTAAGACTAATCATTTCTATGGCAGCACAAAATAAATGGAAGATACACCAAATGGATGTAAAGTCGGTGTTCTTGAATGGAGTCCTTGAGGAAGAAGTTTACATCCGACAACCTATAGGCTATGAGGTGAAGACGCAGGAAGACAAAGTCTTAAGATTGAAGAAGGCGTTATATGGACTAAAGCAAGCACCAAGGGCGTGGAACAGTAGGATCGACAAGTACTTGCAAGAAAATGACTTCGCCAAATGCCCACATGAGCATGCGCTCTATGCCAAGATGAAAGATGGAGATATCTTGATCGTTTGCTTGTACGTGGATGATTTAATCTTTGCAGGAAATAACCAAAGGATGATCGATGAGTTCAAACAAGCGATGGCTAAAGAGTTCGAGATGACCGACATTGGGCTTATGGCGTACTATCTTGGCATTGAAGTCAAACAACTTGAGGATGGAATTTTCATCTCACAGGAGGGCTATGCGAAGGAGATCCTAAAGAAGTTCAAGATGGATGATTGCAACCCAGTCAATACACCGGTGGAGTGCGGGATCAAGTTGTCGAAGCATGATGAAGCTGAGAAAGTGGACACGACGATGTTCAAGAGCTTAGTTGGGAGCTTACGATATTTGACTTGCACGAGACCCGATATTCTCTACGCCACCGGCCTCATAAGTCGCTACATGGAGAATCCAACTACTACACACTTGAAGGCTGCAAGAAGAATTCTCCGCTACCTCAAAGGTACAATCAACTTTGGCTTGTTCTATTCAACTTCTAATGATTATAAGCTTGTTGGTTATAGCGATAGCGATTGGGCCGGAGACATTGATGATAGAAAAAGTACCACGGGCTTCGTGTTCTTCATGGGAGACACCGCCTTCACTTGGATGTCCAAGAAACAACCAATTGTCACTCTATCCACATGTGAAGCTGAGTACGTTGCCGCTACCTCCTGTGTATGTCATGCAATTTGGATGCGAAGTTTGCTAAAGGAGCTCGGATGGCCACAAGAAGATCCAACTACAATTTGCGTGGATAATAAGTCGACGTTGGCGTTGGCAAAAAATCCGGTGTTCCATGATCGAAGCAAGCATATTGACACACGCTATCACTACATAAGAGAGTGCATCACAAGAAAGGATGTACAAGTAGAGTACGTGAAGTCCAAAGACCAAGTTGCGGATATCTTCACCAAGCCACTCAAGCAAGAGGACTTCATCAGGTTAAGAAGTTTGCTTGGAATGACAAATCAAGTTTAAGGGGGGGTGTTGAAAATAAAAATAAACTTGATTTTGTTATAATTATTTGGGCTTAAGAAATTATGAAAAATAAATAGCCCAATTCCAGAACATTCTAGGCAACTCTAGATTCCGGAACGTTCTAGAGAACTCTAGTCCATTTGAGCTTGGAAATACTCTAGAATTCTCCATAGAATTCTAGCACATGTACCTAGCTAGAAAGTAATAGAACTCTCTAGACTCTCTAGAATTCTCCATAGAATTCTAGCACATGTACATAGCTAGGAAATGGTAGAACTCTCTAGACACTCTAGAGCTTGGCAAGCCTCCCCTATAAATATGGGATGGCATTTGGCATTTGTATAACACACAACACACAACACACAACATATCAAGCCAAAAGAATCAAAAACAAGTTTGAGTAATAAAAGTTTCTCTTTTCCAAAATCTTTCTACTCTTCCAAAATTCCCTTAGCCTAAAAGCTTCCCTCCAAATATTAATAGCAATCCTCTTCCAACAATTATGGCATATGATGATTGGTGGGACCGAAAAATTAAGGTACATCTCTCACATTATCATATGTGTAATTCTTATTTTTATCATTGTTAATTTTGTCAGTTTGATTAAAGTAATTTTGATTTTCTCTTTTTAAAGGATAATGCAAAATATAAGAAATCTAGGAACAAAGATCTTTCGCTCATATGGTTTCGCTACAATGTAGTGTTTGCTGATGTTGTTGCCACAGGAGAAAGAGCACGTGCAATAAATCAAGAACATCATCGGCCATTGGACTTAATCTTGATGAAGAAGGAATAAATTTCATTAATGATTGTGACAAAGAACACTTTACTCATCTTAATGATGAAATGGGCGATGAAAATGATGATCTACAGAATATAAAATCTGTTATGTTTCCAGAGCCATCACTAAATAGATAAAAATTAACTGATAGTGTTAGCACCAGTAGTCAAGTAAGAAAGAGTAAGAAAAGAATAACTGCAACGTCAATAAAAGAGGACATACAGTCTCTCATAGAGTTTATGTCTAGCAAAAGCACTGCTACATCTCCTGCAGTTGATGAGCCATCTATCGAGAAGTGTATTGGCACGTTGGAACAAATTCCTAATATTCTAGTTGGAGTGAAATTTACAGTTTTACTATAAATATGCTCCGTAAAAAAAAATAACCGATGGATATTTTTGGGGATGCGTACTAATGAAGCTCGCAAGAATTGGTTGGAGTTTAACTATCAGTTACCTCAAGAAAAATGAATAGTGTATTATTGTGGTTGAGTATTTTTATTATTCTGTATTTGAATATTATATTGTATATGTAGACGTTATTTTGGTTTTATGTGTAAACTTTATGTTGCTTCTTATTTAGACATTGGGATTGTATCACTAAATTTTTATTAAATTAAAGCTTCTATTGTGGTAAACTTTATGTTTGAAAGCCTTGGCTTTATTGTGTTAAAGCTTCTATTTCACTAAACATTAAAAACCTTGATGTTGAACTTCTGTTTGGAAGAACTCAAGAAAGCATATGTTTGAAACAGAAGTTCAGTACTATTTAGAAAGCATATTATTAAATTTTATGTTTTCATCTTCAGTAAAATAGAGAGTTCGGACTCTAGTGACATAGTAGATCATTATCCAAGTTATTCGTCAGATACAGAGGAAGCAAGACGAGAAGGAATGGACGGCTTTATGTCAAATTGCAGGTCAATTTATTTTTATGCATTATGAAAATATCTATACAAGGAACCTTGCTATACATCTAGTCGCTTTGAAAGTGTATTTAATCAAGAGATATTAAGAGGAAACGAAACTCGTTTTTATGAAAATTTTCAATTGAGGAAGTCGGTATTTGTTGATCTATCGAATGACTTAACTGAAAAGTATGGGCTTAAACCCATACGTGGAATTTCTATACACGAGATGTTAGGCATGTTCTTGATGACTTGTGCACATGGAGCTGGAAATCGATTAATACAGGAAATCTTTCAACAATCGGGAGAAACAATTCATAGACACTTTCATAGTGTCTTAAAGGCAGTTTGTACGCTTGTAAGAGATATAATTAGACCACATCAAAATTATAATGATGGTGCAGGAGCTCACAAGCCATGTAATGGTTGATATCTCACTTTCTTTAGAGTAAGCAATATTTTTAAATAATTATTTTTTTTATTAAACTTATAAGTTAACTTTTATATGAATTTATACTTGTAAATGTATGTAGGATTGTATTGGAACACTTGATGGCACATATGTTAAAGCAAGATTACCGCAAGGTCAAGAGATACCATATATTGGACGTAAAGGTTATCCGACGCAAAATATTCTTGATGTCGTAGATTTTAATACTTGTTTTACATTTGCATGGGCTGGGTGGGAAGGAGCAGCGCACGATAGTCGTATATTTGGGGAAGCCCTTCGTAGACCGGAACTTAATTTTCCGCGTCCAATTGAAAATAAGTATTATCTAGTTGATGTAGGATATCCTCACATGAAGGGATATATGGCTCCATACAAAGGAGATAATGTGAGATATCACCTAGCACAATTCTGCAGCGGTAAACCAAGACAATTGCGAGAACTAATAGGGCGAATTGAAAAATTTAACTATTTGCATTCTTCTTGTAGAGATATTGTAGAGCGCATATTTGAGGTTTGGAAAGCAAGATGGTCTATTTGTGAGACTTGCCTTTCTATCACATTGACACTCAAAGAGACATTGTACTTGCTACTATGGCCATTCATAACTATATTAGAAAGAAATGCAATACGGATGATGCATTCCGAGCAGCTGAGAATGAGAGATATGTTCCATCTGTTGATCCTGATGTTGATATATCTTTGAGAGCTAATTAAAATATAAATGCGAAAAATGCGGAAGAGCAAAGTGACCTTGTTTGGATGGGTCGTCGCAATTTGATTGTTAATGAAATTTGTGAAGCTTGATACTTGTAGTTGTATGAATCTTTTAAAACACTAATATTTATTATTTTACATTCTAATTGAGACATATTATTTTGTTTCGTTCTCTTGAAATATGCATATGATAACCTAACTTTATATATAATTTGAAAAAATAGTGTATAACTTCAATTTGATTAGCTTGATGTATAAAATGGCTTTTTAAGTTTGTGATAGACTTCTATCGCAGCATTTTCTGAGCCAAGGGAAGAAAAAAAGGCAATTGATCAATTAGATTCTCATACAAATATATACAAAGCAAAAACTATTCTTTTTATTTTCTTGGCAAACAAATAAAAAAACTATCTTAATTAATTATTTACATTAAAATTAAATTAAACTATAATTATATTTTGTTTGCATTAATTATGAATCAAATATATTGTAGTAATCAGCTCCTTTTATAATGCTAACAGCTTTAAGGATATTTATGTCTTTTTAAAAGAAAAAAAATTTTATCAGCACTTGTTTACAAAACACTACAACAGTTTTTTTAAGCTTCAACACTTTTATCCAAAAAGATAATTGCTTACTTATAAAACAAGTTTCAGCATTAAAAATTATGCTTAAAAGCTATTTTTTTCCAGCTAATCCAAACGGGCTCATAATTAAATCGACAAAATCATAATATTTAAACCCTGAATTCTCTTCTTCTCCAGAGGAGGAACGGGTGATTTTGCATGAGATCTTAGGACTCATTGTTAATAAAAAGTAATTCATTTTCGATTTTTTTTTTCAAAAATGTGTTCGTCCATAAAATATTTTTCAAAAAAAATCGAAAATAAGTTTTTCATATTCAAAATTTTTAATTTTTCTTCTCCACTCACAAAACTCTAACATTTTTTTCAAGTGAAATTCATATCTAAACATAATTCAAATTTCAAATATCATATTTCAATTTAAATTTTAAAAATACTTATAAAATTTTTATGTTAAAACACCTACTTAATTCATAATACACGTCCGGAATACGGTGTAAAGTAGGGGTAGGTTAACATGCATGTTTTAGGTGCAATGAAAATGACTGTCCCCAAAATGGAATATTTTCTATACTCCCTATAATATAATAGCTCTCTAGTAAGTGTGTCCCTCTGCGTGTATATCTGTGTCTCAATTCCATCTCTACTAATTACTATACAGCCCACTTGACTCCAATACTGAGCCATCTGAATCCTCATTATTATGGAATGATATATCATACCCTCATATATACATATTGTGTTTAATATTTTATTGTAAATAAATCTCATATTTGTGGCAGGTATATTAATGGTGAACAGTATTCTTGAGTTTAGTGTCGTCATGAAAAATCAGTATCAGCGCTACTGTTTCAGAATTTGCTTAACCATCGAATTTTTGCATGCCAAAATGGGTCAACCTCTATATTTCATTTGTATATATAGGTTAAAGCTTACAGTTACAGTAATAGGCTTTACAATATATGTCTCTAGCTACTTTTTCTTCCCCTTTCCCAAAGCACAAACCAATCCCCATATATATATATATATATATATGATATATATACACATATACACACTGCTTCCCTATAGGCTAGTAGGGTTTCTCTTTCTTTTTTTTCCTTTGTTTTTTGGGGTAACTAGATATATAATTTTTGCTGCGACGGTTTCATTGTCCCTGGACTAGCCAAGTAAAAAAGAGGAAGGAGATTGGTAGTTGATTAAAACACAAATTGGGACAAGACAAAGAAGGGGCTCTTGGAACTGTGTGAAAACTATAAACGCCTCAGGGCTCCAGGTTCCAGCTACTGGTTATGGTCCCAGCAATAAAATTCGATGGTGATGGAACCTACTGTTTGCCGATTCCATTGATATGCTTTACTCGCTCCGTTCACTTTTACTTATCCGATAATATTTTTTCATTTTAAATATGTATCAATTAATATAGATATTATTTATTATTTCTTAAGGAATATGCAAAGTTTTTAGTGGACAAGTAAAAGTAAACGGAGAGAGTATAAATTATGCATGGAGTAGATACGTTGTGATACTACATTATATGACTAGGGATTAAAAAAATCATTACATGCTATAATTTGGTTGAATACAGTATTTAAGAATGTAAAGAATACTTCCAAATATTTCGTTTTTAAATAGATATGTATATAACTTATCAAAAGTTAATATCTTTAGAATTTTGTGGTCATAAGTGCATGTCATTAACGGGAAAAGTAAGAATTAACCAGTTGCCGGCGTCGCAAGCCTTAGGCTATGGGTTCATTCGGACCACTATTTTTCAATTTAGTGTTTATATATACATGTTTGAGAACTTGCTAAATTTCAGTGAATACTAGAGTAAGAGTTTACCATAGTTTCAGATATACAATTGATTAATAATGAAAAATTTTCTTACTTGGAAAGCATAACAATAACTTTTAGAAACAAAAATCCAAAACAATAATAAGAAAAAAAGTTTTGATATTACTATATATTATCCGGAAAAAAAATTTCACTTGGAATCTACCAAGCTATAACGATTCAAAACTTTAAAGGGAAATATGGAGCAATGACGTACAAATTTATCCAACAAAATTTTATCTGAGATATCTGCGATATCAACGGCAAATACTTCAATCTCTATTTAAAATCAGCCTTATCGGTTAAAAATATATGTGATGAGATGGATCTTTATAAGTAAAGGGAGTGTGAGGAAAGGTCAAGTTAATTGACCAAAAAATAGAAAGATTAATCTAAATAGTTGCTCATTTTAAACTAAAAATAATTTGCGAATATATAACAAATTTATAATGATACGTGTATAACCGTAGTAGTGTATAACCTATATACTATATCGACTAGAAATAATAAACAGTAAATTTTAACGACTATATTGTAAAGATCCTAAAAAATACTTCTAAGAGCTTGGTCTTGCTCCAATTTTTGTGAATTGTACGCACGGCCCAGTAGCTAGCTAGCGCTTCATCATTTTGCATAGGGAACACAACAGAGAAGGCTTTTGCATAGTTCTTTAAGTTGGGCCAGCTAACAGCTCGTTTGAATTAGTTTGTTTTAAGGGATTTTTATGTTCATATTGTTATGAAATAATGTAAAAGACAAGAACAATAACTCAAGAACAAGAGCAAATAGAGAGAAGAGTAGAGAGAGTTCTTCTTATTGATACTTAGAGATTGTTAGGAGTGGTTTACAATGGTAGAAGACCCCTTTATTTATAGGGAGGGGGATGATTTATCTACCAAGAATAGAACTCTAGAATCTCTCTAATTATAGACATTCACCTTAAATAGGAGATTTCATAACACTCCCCCTTGAATGTCTATTCAACAATGTGCCTCTTTAAAAACCTTAAAAACAAAACCCAATGGGAAAAATTAAAGAAAGGAAAAAGAGTACACATGTTTGAATATGCGCCTATTGGTTGCCTCGTTAAAAACCTTGCAAGGAAAACCCAGTGGGACAAAACCTTGTAAGGGAAAAAGAGTGCAACGCGCATTAACTCCCCCTAATGAGTACATCAATTTATATCCTTGAGCATTTGCATTTCAATCTTGTGCATCATCTTCAAAACGATCTTTGGTAGACGTTTGACAAATCAACCATATTGACTTGAATAAATATTCCGCACCTTGAAATCATCATTCTTGATAGATATGAACATCTTCATATAATGTCGTGGAATAACTCTTCAATATCTCCATAGATGCATTCTCAATGCCATCATGCTTATAGTTATAGCAAGATACATATGTACACAAATTGTACTAAGGATGTGGTACTTCAGGACCAAGAATTGCATATGCTTCAAGCAACTTAAATCTTTCAAGCTAAGTCATATAAGCCATATAATAGACTTTAGATGCATATCAAGTTTTCCATGTCATGCTAGACAAATAAGATATTGAAAACTGACTATACATACCTTTGACTTTTATACTTTCAAGCATTTGAACTATAGGTTCAAAACTACATGTCTTTCATATGGAATCAATTCTTCTTGAATTGTATCTCTTCCATTTAGTTACTTTCTTTGGGTCAGCAAATGCGTATAGCATGCTTTGCAATATGTTGCAATTGAATTATCCCTTTTATGAATCTTCAGGTTCATATCATGATATTCGGGGATATACATATACAAATGATAATTCATCCCATGTAACCTTTTCTCAAGTGTTTATCATATCTCCCCCTCATGTTAGTAAAGCTAACTTGTTTCCTCAACTTTGGGAAATCATCTTTGTGCATTATCATGTCAATATACACGGCACATTAATAATAAGATGAAATTATTTGGTTCCTGACCCTGAACCACTTGTGAGGGGAGAATATAATATACTCTCGTATACAACGTATATCAAACTGATATATATAACTTTGTTCTCATAAGAAACAGTTTAGCTATTAAGTGGAAGCACTCAATAATTATCTTGCTAAACCAACTTTGATATAAACCAACTTATCAAGATGAACTATCTTGAGTAGAAAATCTGGAAATTATGCTCGAAGTTAGATTACTGAGCAATTTACCTCGCAAGCACCGGCCAGGCTGCGGGTTAATAACAATTGCGCATGTAACCATATCATAGATGCATCATATGTGGTATACATGGCAGGTGAATGGGCCCATATTCACCTTTGATATTTCCAGAATTTATGGGCTTCAACCCGAACTCTTTAGTTGGTCAGTTCATTAATGAGAACAAGTGATACAAGAGAATTCGTAAAGAA
This sequence comes from Nicotiana benthamiana, assembly GCA_034376525.1. Classification (NCBI taxonomy): domain Eukaryota; kingdom Viridiplantae; phylum Streptophyta; class Magnoliopsida; order Solanales; family Solanaceae; genus Nicotiana; species Nicotiana benthamiana. The sequence goes on from CM067325.1 coordinate 10,591,738, forward strand.
CTTTCTAGTTCTTTAATATTCACCTATGTGAATTTGCACATCATACTTAAAATGAGATGGCTAACACGAATGCCAACTGAATAAATTATCAATATTGGTAAACTTCAAATTTACACCATGACATGTGCACTTATCAATAAACTTCAGGTTTATTATGACATGGGTTTTTATACCAATAGATATCCACTTTATTGTGGCATTCTTTCGTTTGTGTAGTACAAAGTGGAGAACAAAGCGGGTAGCTTTTCATATGCAAATTACCCCGCTACAAGTTGTAGTAATAGGAGATATCAAAGCCTTCCTTTATTTATAGTCTCAATATAATCAATCGCTTTCGCGTGTACTTTGGAAACCGAATAAGTTTCTTTGAGACTTACTACAGCACAATACTCAATTGTGTTTCTCCAACATAGTAATAATTGGCTCTTCTAGAGCTCTCAATTAATTTTGTACTACCACAGATTCATCAACATCCATGTGGTGAATATCTTTCTTAAAGAGAAAGTTATACCATTATGGTCATGTCAAACTTATATGCAAGATATGTTTCTTGCATTATCGTTGTCCTTTAATAGTCATATTTCCAAAATACTTTGGCGTACAATAGGTACGTGACCAACGATCATTCATGCCATATATCATCTCAAACCTCCTTCTAGGGTGAGTGTGGTATCATCTCAAACCTCCTTCTAGGGGTGAGTGTGGTATATTTAATACCAATTTCATGTTCATATTCTTCCAATAATGAATATGTATTCGTGAATCAGATGTTGTCACATTCACTTCGGGGATATGTGATTTTGTTATCCTTTTCAAATCTATAAATGCGTCAGGCATTTGATTTGCTATTCTTTGCAAATGGATAATCTTTTGTGCCTCTTTCTCACAAATAGAGGTGTGTGGATCAAGATGAGACAATTATGCATTTTTCCACAAAATTTCCCGTTTGGTTTCACCAACTTCTCCCCCTAATTTTGGGAAAAGTGTCTCATCAAATTGACCGTCTGCAAATCGTGCAGTGAACAAATCTCCTGTCAATGTTTCGAGGTAGCGAATGATGGAGGGCGATTCAAACCCAACATATATTCCTAACCTTCTTTGCAGACCCATTTTGGTGCGGGATGGCGGTGCTAAAGGCACATATACTGCGCATCCAAAAATTCTTAAATGGGATATATTGGGTCCATGACCCAAAACCAATTGCAACAGGGAATATTTGTGTCAATTCGTCAGCCAGAGACGAACTAGCATTGCTGTATGCAAAATGACGTGACCCCAAACCGAAGTGGGCAGCCGACGAACTAGTATTGCTGCATGCAAAATGGCGTGAACCCAAACCAAAGTGGGCAGCCGACGATCTAGCATTGCTGCATGCAAAATGGCGTGAACCCAAACCGAAATGGGCAGCCTCGTTTTCATGAAGAATTCAAGATTATTCTCATCTATTGTCTCAATATTATATCCATTTTGAATGATATCTTTAAAACTCAACAAGTTCTTCTTAGACTTGGAGGAGAATATTGCATTCTCTAAGATAAATGTCGTGCCTTTGGGCAGAGTTACAGTTGCTCTTCCGGAGCCTTCAATCAATTTACTTCCCATGGTTTGACATATAAAAGAAAATATACGAACATGAGAATAAACAACTTCAATCCGTTTGTGTCACATAATATTTTCAAAATCTGCTGCTAACAGTTGACTAACAAAATCAGATATGATATCCATAATCGATTACTATGCAGCTTGAAAATTTTCAGTTTAAGCATTTTCATAAAACAATCGATTGTTAAACACACACAATCGATTGTTGAGTATTGACAATCGATTGTTAAACATAGACAATCGATTGTTGACAATTTTTGAAAAATTCAGATCACATTGTTTTAAGACAATCGATTGTTAAACATAGACAATCGATTGTTGGCTGTTTTGAAAAATTCCAGAGCACTGTTTTAACACAATCGATTGTTTAGCATTGACAATCGATTGTTGATTAATTTTGAAAAATTCCGGATCACACTGTCTAACGACAATCGATTGTTAGACATAGACAATCGATTGTGGATGATTTTTGAAAAATTCCAGATTACTGTTTTAAAGACAATCGATTGTTAATCATAGACAATCGATTGTTGACTGTTTTTGTAAAATTCCAGATCACACTGTTTTAAAGACAATCGATTGTTGATCATTGACAATCGATTGTTTTGCAGTTTTTATGCGAAATATGAAATAACCGACTAGTTTTTCAGGTTAGTCGATTACCTCTACTGGAAAGTAAAAATATTATTGATATTTGAGCATATTGATACATTCTAAAGAACTAATACTAACTTTATATCATGAACTAACTAATACGAGCTAATACTAATGGCTATTAGTTTATTCATTCACTAATACAAACAAGTAAAATAAAATCAAATAGCTCCATCTTCTTTCATCACGGATCCATCACCGATTAGGTGGTCTATCTTCCCCTGGGGTTGCTCAAAGAAGTCTGCCACATCCAAGTGGGTGATGTCAAAGTTGTCGTCAGAGACAAAATTCGTTTCAGGGCGTTTACTCTTTCGAGATGCTTGATAAAGGTCAACCAAATGTCATGGTATACGGCAAGCCTTTGACCAGTGCCCGTTTTCACCGCAACGATAATATATAGTTTACAAACTTTTGCTTTTGGATTCTTATCGTATCGTGCTTGTGGCAGAGTGACCAACTTCAGGTTGTCATATCTCTTCTTTAAGCCGTTCCACAAGATGAGTGGATCCTTGACGGTGAGATATTCAATCTTCAAACCTTCATCAAGGTGATGGCGCAAGAAAATCAAGGCCTTCGTACATTCTTGGGTGGATGCTTTTTCTCTATCTTTGATGGTGTCTCCGAGACCCATAGCATCTAAGTGGATTTCAGCATCCAACACCCATGTCATATAGTTCTTGCCCGAAATTTCAAGGGCAACGAACTTTCTTTTCATAATGTCAGACATAAAACAAATTTACATCAAGAGCGTGTTCATACTTACGGGCTCTATTACAATTATCACATTCACTTCAGGGAATGGATCATAATCATGTGCTTTACACAATCTCATGTCAAATATTACTTTCATAAAGTGAAAGATTATTTTGAGAATCTTTATTATTCTCATTATCACAATAATGACGATTATAATTTCGTCTATTGCCACGGCCACATCCATTGATACCTTTACGGTAATAATTTTGTCTTCTTTCAGACTTATCACATACTGCTACCACATTCTCTAAAGGGAATGGAGCAAATTCAATTGGACGGAATTCTTTGCCACGTCCACATTCATTGATACCTTCATGGTAATAATTTTGTCTTCTTTCAGACTTATCATATACTGCTTCCACATTCTCTAAAGGGAATGGAGCAAATTCAATGGGACGGATGTTTAATTCTTTGCCCACAATCATACATGAATTTAATCATGGCAGGACATAGAGATTTAACCACTTCATGTGGTTATAATTTCTTACACACTCCATTAGAGTTATAATCAAACTTTGTTGTCTATGTTTGTATATAAAATCAAATTATAGAATTCCAAGAATTTGAAAGAGAAAAGTAAAATACTTACCTTAATTTTCTCAAGAAGATTCTTGAGACGGTAGAGTCTCGTGCCTTTTAGAATCACGAACACGGAACCGAGGTCGAAATCTCGAATTTCTGTTTCCAATCTTTCTTTCACGTTTTCTATTTCTGTTTTCTGTTTATTTCTTCTCCTTTGTTTTCAATTTTTTTTTTCTTCCTCTTCAACGTTTTCTTTTCCTTTTTGCTTCTTCGTTCTTTTCTCTTTTCGTTCCTTTGTTTTCTTTTGTTTTTCGTTTCTTTCTTCTTTTCCGTTTCCCTTTTTTTTTTCTTTTTCTTTTCCTTCTTTCTTCATTCTTTCTTTGGAGCAAAACCTTAGACAAACAAAAGTTAAGACAATCGAAAATTTCAATTGGTTAGAGACTCGTGCTGATAACGTGTTATGAAATAATGTAAAAGACAAGAACAATAACTCAAGAACAAGAGCAAATAGAGAGAAGAGTAGAGAGAGTTCTCCTTATTGATACTTAGAGATTTTTAGGAGTGGTTTACAATGGTAGAAGACCCCTTTATTTATAGGAAGGGGGGTGATTTATCTACCAAGAATAGAACTCTAGAATCTCTCTAATTATAGACATTCACCTTAAATAGGAGATTTCATAACACATATGTTATATAAGAAATTTTTTTACCTTCAATATTTTAATATTTAATTTAGTTATATTTAGTATATTAAATTATTAATTTTATACTATAATTAATTAAGAATTATTGAGATATTTTTTACTCCTTAATTAAAGGATTTTCGTTTAATTTTAATATCCCCACTCATCCTACGTTTCTCTCTCTTAACCCCTCAACCTCACCCACGTTTTACTCATACCTATGTTCTTTTTACATGCTTCTACCATTGACAATCATTAAAAAGATTGAAAGCTTTAAATTCAAATTTAGGTTTTCAAAAATCATTATTTGTTTTGATTTGGTGTTGTTGTAAATAATTGAGAATATATTTTGGAGTTTATATCTCAATTTTGAAGAATTTTGGTGAAGATTTAGAATTTAAGACTTTTTTGGCTAAATTTCAGATTTAAACTCTTCGAAGAAGAAGAAGAAGAAGAAGAAGAAGAAGAAGAAGAAGAAGAAGAAGAAGAAGAAGAAGAAGAAGAAGACATATTGCAGAAATTGTACATAAATTGTAAAAAAAATTGTAGATAATTGTAGATTATTTTTGTAAAATTTATAGAAGTTTTAGTCATTTTTTGATTTGTAGATAAATTGTAAATTAGCTGAATTTCAGATTGAAAACGAACAGAATTTGTTTATAAATTGAAGATCACACCAAATCTGTGAATATTATAGTATCACGCCAGAATTTGATTTGTTTTATAGTTTTATATGGAAAGCTATAAAACTTCTCATATTTTTACTATCACGAGGCAGCAAGAACCATGGCTGGACCTTCTTACTAGAAATAGTTGGTAATATTGACCTCCATGAAGTACAAACACATGCAAATCGAACTTTATCAGTATATGCAGTAAGATGATGAACTATTAATATCAATAATTCTTGTGGAAGCTCCGACTAGCCAACCATTTAAAGTCTGATACATCAATAAGAAATGAGATAAAATTAGATCATATCAAAACCATAAAAGTACAATTCTCAATCTAAGTATCACATGAACTTAGTATAACTGAATATGCACAAGTCACATAGATGATTACTAAGCACATGTTGTTTGCCACAATTAAAAAAATAAGAATAATGAGTACATAACTATCTATTAATTAGCTTTTAATGATTGGTACAAAAATTATAGAAATAATGTAAACTGGACGGGTAATTTAGGAATTATGCACATTTTTGGTAATAAGGTTTCATATATAATATAGATAAGAAAAAATCCCTTGTTTTAAATGGTTTTAAGTTAAAATAGTTTTTAAGTCATTTTACAGTATTTGGATAAAGTAAAAAAGTATTTTTGGGGGACCAATAGACTAATACATTTAAAAGCCAATAACGATTAAGCCATTATGGGTCTATTTAGGTTAATTCTCCAAATGTGGCATTAAAGGGTCGTCTCATTCACTTACAAGCAAGAATAGTTTATGTGGTGATTAATACTGACGGGATCCTTACGTAGTAACTAATAATAAAAGAGAATTTTCATAAATGATGGCCTGTATGAATCTTCCAACCTATACAGTACTTGGTTCTCTATAAAATTGATATGTTGAAAGTAGTAAAGATTTAATGTAAAGGAGGCCAGAGGTTTTTCTATGTGGAAAATCCCACAGAAGCAGATCAAAAAACCACGACCTAAACCAGTAGAATTTGAACATAACTAACTTGTAATCTACCTATTAAAAACCACTTTGCAAACTTCCTTTTGCAATGACTTCAAACTAACTTGTGATGCACCACTACAAGCCACTCTCTAACTCTCCTAATTATAGAGGATTCAACATATGACTATTTCTAGTCACAACGTAAACTCCAAAGTTTACGGATTTGCTTTGTTCCTAAAATAGTGCTTCTAAGAAAGTAAAATAGGAATTACAATGTAAAGCAATTAACAAGATCACAACTCAACTATGAACATACAAAAGACTTGAATAGAAGTTGATCCTTCGTGGAGTTGTCTTCTTGTTCTTTACACACATAGTGACTTCAAATGCTAAATGAACTTTGTTTAGCTTGAGAGACTATCACTGAAGTGAATGAATTTTTGTGTCGTACACCAGCTTGTTTTATCAAAACGGATACCATAATAGATAGTGGTGTCAACTCTTGGTGTACTTCTTGTCAGTGAGAAGTGACTGTTGCATTGTCTGCACAACCACTTCTAGGCAGGTGCATTTCAGCTGGACTTTGTGCTTCTGTCATGACATACCGATGAACCAGGTCCTAATACTTCTGTCAAGACATACCAATGGAATAGGTCCTAGTTATGTTCCTCTTCTGTAACAGTTGCTTGATGGACTTTCTTCTGTTGCGTTCCAGTTGTGCACTTTGACCTATACTTCTGTCAGAGAACCCCAAGAGAGATGGTCTCTATTGCATTTCTCTTTTATCTTGAATGTGTACAGTCACTGACTTGTGCTTTTGTCGAAGAACCCTAAGGGACCAGTTCATTGGGTCCCTGTTGTGTTCCTCCAAGTGGTCGTTCAAGCTTCGAACAATTCATATGAGATGTGTATTCTGTGGAGCAGGTTCTCTATATGTTCTTTTCAATAAGTTTTTTAGATCATCAAAACATAAGAATCATAAGGTTAAGTAAAACCCACCAATTTTCCCCTTTTTGGCGATGACAAACTTAAGTATGGACAACATTTGTTTAGAGCAGAAAGTCCCAGACGATTTCCCCCTTAATCTCAGATCTCCCTACACAACGTATGTTAACCCATGTTCCTCCTTGATCTCATCGTTAATCTCAGATGTAGATCTCAAATATTCCTCATGCCAACCCTGTTGATCTCATATCTCCCTCATGTCAACCATGTTTATCTCTGATCTCCCTCATGTCAACCCCCCTATTGTAAAAAGAACACACGCACGTAAAAAAAGCATAAAGAGCCTAATACAGCTAGCTCATGCCACATATATGCACACCACATGACAGAAAAGAGAAGCCAAAGGAACATAGCATTGTACATGCAAAGAAAGTGAATCTATTTTATTAATGTTTACATTGGACAGTAATAAGTAAGTTCAACATGCCACAAAACAAATAAAAACAAGTAAACACAAGCAAAAAGCTACCACAGGATGCTTAAACAGAATAGCTAGACGCTGAGGGGAAACCTATGGAGCACTAAGGGAAGGAGGCTTGGAGGAGAGACAACAATGGTTTTGAGAACCAAGTCTAGTCTAGCATTTGCAGCCAGTTTTTCTCCAAGTAGTAAGCCCAGAGTCTCTCATTTTCCTTTCTCAGTTGAGCAACCTCCTCATATACAAAATCATGTCCCTTAGCTGCTTGGCTAAGTTGGGTTTCCAGTATGGTATTTCGAGCCCTCAGCCTTCTTAATTCCTCAGAGGCTATATTTTGAGCGTTTATCAGCTGAGAAATATTCGATATGCTCCCACCAACCTTTTCTATACATTCACATTCCTCTAGAGTGGTCTTAGAGAATGTCTGCTTGTGTGTGCCCACTCTATGATTTCCCAAGGGGACCTTGTAGAATCTGAACACTTGAGTGAGAAGGATCCATAAGGTAATCCACGATTTCCACCCTTAAAATTTTCCACCTTCTGCATATGATCTATCATGATTGCTGACAAATTGATTGGCACAAACTTATCAAGCGCATCCATCATGACCAAATCAGATTCTGTAGCAGTGGAGCGCCACTCAGGGCAGGGTAGGAGCACTTTGTTGACTAGTTCAAAGAGAAGTCAGTACTTAGGAAGCAATACCTTCTTATGGACATGTTACCCGTGTTGAATAGCTTGCTCTTTCATGATGGCTCTCCGAAAATTTATTCCACGGACATTCTTAACTGAGGACACACCTTCGCATAGGATTATGAGAATTATACCCAACATTGAGACGTCGAGTACAATATCCACTCGATTTACAAGTTTAATTATGTGACCCTCCTCAATAGTAGAAAGGGGTACATAGAAGGTTTGCATTGCATCTTCGTATACGAGAGGCATATTCCCTTCAAACAGATGTTCCCATTGTTGAAACTCCACAATCTCCAGAATTTGTCTCATGCCTTCCATATCCTAAATTGTTGGATTAAATATTCGGCCCACAACACCTTTTGAGTTCTTAACTTCTTCCGCCATAGAATACCATCATAGGAAGAGGATTTTGAGGAATCAGGTTCCTTAATTGTTTCCCTTTTTTACTTACTAGTACCTTCGACAGATTTTCCTTTCCAGTTTCCTGCCTCCATAGTATTGTTTTCAGACACTGCTAGCTCAGTTTGACTCTGTTTAGACTTGCAGCTATTTTTCATTGATGACCCTTTCTATTCCTCAATAGTTTTCTTACTTGTCATAGACTGTTGCACCAATGAACCAGGTTCCTTAGAAGCAGCTTTGTCTGTCTCGCTTACTGGCGCACTCTTGATGAATTCCTTTGGGTTCATTTTCTTCGTCTTGGCATTCCTATTACTTTTATGCAATGAGGATTCAGAATTCTCTTGCTGAAGTGACTTGGGTATGGGTGATTTGGAGGCAGACTCAAGGAGCTTAGAATGAACAGGAAGTGCATAAATGGGTTTGCATGAGAGTCAGGTTCATCAGGAGTCTTTCCTGAAAGGATATCATGTGCTAATGACTCGAGGAGTTTTGTGGTTCTTATATCTTCTAGGAATGGAATTTCTTCCTCCTGATATTCAGACGAGAGATATTCTCCTTCATTTATCACACTTTCAGCAGCTATAGCCATAATGCTATGACCTGCTTGCTTTTCTGGTGACTCCTTAAGAGTCGTTGATTTCAACATAGATGAGTTCAAATACAGATCAGGATCTTCCTCAGGGTCTTCTGAGGCTTGATGAGCAAGACTTTCTATGTGATCCTTGATGAGATCGCATGATTGACTAGTCTTAGGGTTTCAAAATAATGATGAACGGTATTTCTCATAAATAGAAAGACCACAGGAGTAGGGAAGGGGTCAAAATTGGATAAGGTGATAAACAACGTGAAATAGTGGAGTTCATGGAATGGTTTCAAAGGTGATGGTGAAGTGAGAATGGTGCTAATGGTGGTAGAAAGAGATGATTGTTCAATCACCATTAGATGAGGGCTTGATATATGAGCAAGGAGAGATGAGGAACATATAGGAAGAGGATCTTGGTTCTTCAAAGGATATGAAATTTCATGACTTGCCATGAGATAGAGGGGAGTTTTATTGAAAAATGAACTAATGATGAATGGAGAGAGAAACAAGTTCTAAACAGTTCAAAAATGATGGTAGATTTGTGGGGATGTGCTACTGGTGAAGATGAGATGAAGGGATTTAATTGACAAGACATGACATGCAGATGTTGAAAAGTCGAATGATGTGGCAGTTGAGTCACAAAAATTTACATACATTTTTTTTAGAAAAGGGTATGCAAAAGTTTAGCACATTACTACTAACCTAGAGTACAGGGACCTGATGCCAGAACCAAAATTTTTTGAAACGTTTTTACTTGCTCCTCTCTCTTTGCTTTTACACTTATGCCTTTTGCCTTTATGATCGTCGTGTGTGTTTACCTACAATGGTATTGATATGAGTTAGGCATGGTTAGAAAACACTTCAGCTGTTTTTACCTTACATTGTCTTCTAGCTCCAGCTAATCACATATTAGATTCTTCATCAGACTCTTATGACCCCATATTCGTCTTGATTGATCCAGACTATTCCCTACTTCTAGGTTTTGATGCAAATCAGTAGATTGACCTTCTGTTTCGCAAAACTTTCCAGTCGTTGATGAGGTCAATTTTTCTTGCTTCCTTGTCTTTCAGAAAATAATGCATGAATTATGACAGGTGCATTTTGGTTTCCCAACTTGAGATAGAAGTTGGTTGTGAATAGGCATATGGAGATCAGTTTGATTTCCTCACACTTTGTGTTTTGTTGTATGTGTATTACCATGAGCTGCATCTTTTCTTCTTCCTTCAGCTTCAGTGGTGCCAAATAACGTACCAGGTTCTTTGTAAGATATGGAAGATGATGTTGTGTTATCTCTTGCCTGTCTCCTTTCATCTTGCTCACTTCATCACCCTCCTAATTTAAAACCTTAGATATTTCTCAGAGGCAGGATTGGTTCACTATATGAATCCTCACGGTTTCTTCATTGACAGAAGGAGAATGTTTTGTTGAGGACCCTGTGGTCTTGTTTTGTGGATTGTACTCTAGATGAAACCCTTAGCTCGGCCCTTGTCCCTTTTCATTGAACTTCCCAAGCTGACCCTTCTTGGTTTCAAGCACAAGGCGTTTTCTTCTAGTTTGGCAGCTCCTGATGAGTTTCGATTTAGGAGGCACCTGGTCCGACACCTATTCTCCAAGTAGAGATCAATGTTCATTTCTTTTACCCGGAGTTTCTTGGTGATTCCTCAGGCAATAAGCACCATCCATGCAATATTTCTAGTTCCATTCTTTTCTTATACTACGCCATTTTACGGTGGAGTCCCTGGTATTGAGAGATTGTCCGTGATCCCTTCTTCTCCTCTTTCATCATTGTTGTGAAATCATGTCCAAGTGACACTTAGAGTTTGGAAAACCGTTGTCCTGGCCTTGGAGATGAGAAGTTTGCATATATCAATCATTCATGTCATGGTTGTGACTTGACTTAGCTCATGCCGCCAGCTTGTGGAGATTATTGAATGATCAGGAGTAATTGTTCTTGCTTCCTTAGTACACTGAGATTACTTGAAGAGTTATTAGATTGGTGATTGCATCCTTTTAGGTTGTTCACATAGTGCTAGTTCCCATTAGCGTGACAAAGGAACCTTCTTGCCTTTTCATTCACCGAGAATGTACCCGTTACTTTCTCCTCAATGATACATTCCCTTCCAGCAGGCTTTCAGTGAGAGGTAATTCATCATGTTTTCAGCTACATACATTAGACATCCACTGTTCATAGTCCATCATAGTCTACTTCTTCTCACTGTTCCCTGCACATACAAATTAATGGTTAGATTTAGGAACCAAACTAGTTTGGGTCTCTTTTTATGATAAAAGGGATGAATGAGGGGTTTCCTAGTCCAAGCAGGCAACATCCGTTTTTTTGAGAATAGTACCTGGTCCTCTTTTTGTTGTCACTCCATCAGAGAACACTTTGTTTTTCTGGGCAGACTGATCCTTGGCCTAGAAATTTTCCTTAAAATGCCCATTTTTCCCACAGTAGGTACATAACCAGTTATCAGGTACAGTAACATACTTGCAGTGCATGTTCTAGAGAGTTTTCTCCCTTTGAAACCCGATGCCCTACTTGTTTCCACTGTTATTAAGATACATTGTAGTGAAAACATATGAGAACCAGGTCTATTTCAGAGATTCCAGATCATTTCTCACTTTCTTCAATTCAGCTTGGAGTTGCTGATTCCTCTCAAGTTCACTGCAAAGACTATTTTTCACAATAGTTAACTCTTTTTCAAGCATGATGTACGTCTCACTAGCTATTTCCTTCCCTTTCCCAAGGCGTACACTCCTTAATTCTTTATTGAGGCCCTCAATGTTTTCCTCTAGGTCAGTGCATATTACTAACAAGTCATCCCTTTCTTCTTCAGTAGATGCTAGTTTATCTTCTAATGTGTGTTTCTCATTGTTAAGGCCTTCTATCATTTCTTTTAGATCAACCACTGCTACTATCAAATCGTCTCTCTCATTCTCTGTACTGGTTATCTTTTCACTCATGGCTTCCTTTTCATTTCCAATATTTGATATGGTCTCTTTTCAGTCTACTACACAGACTACTAGATCATCTCTAGATTGCTCTGTCTCTCCTAGTTTTGTGATCAGGATCTCCTTATCATTTACAAGGCTATAATAGGCATAAATTAAGACATTGGATAATGATCTTAGCTTCTTAGAAGAGTAGAATTTTAGACTTCTCTGAACGTCCCTGAAGTTTACCTCATCGTCTGCATCTTCTTCATCATCATCATCAGACTGAGCCATCAGTGCGAACAGTGAATCATACTTTGTTGCTTTGGTTTCTATTGCCATCAAGGAACTATTCTCTGCATCTGATTCCCTTTCTAATTCACTCAAGGAGTCTCCCCAAGCAGTAAGGTATTGCTTAACAATATTATCAGCGGCGCTTTTTTTATTGAAGTTTTTATCTGGGACCAGGTTCCTTTTGCCTGATTTGTTTGGATTTTGCTTGTATTAATCCTGTTTCGTGAGTGGGAAGTCATTGATGAAATGCCTTGGTTTTGCACATCTGTGATAGAGATCATTGTTCCTTGTCTTGATTGAATTGCCCCACTTTGGTGTACCACCGTTTCTTCGAACCATTTTTTGTAATCTCTTAGTAAGATAGGTTATGTCACTATCTTCATCACTTGAATCACACCTTTCAGCTTTAAGCACCAGGTTATTTTCCTTCTTAGGCTCCCTTCTTTCATAGTCCCTTTTTCTCTTCATCTCATATGCTTTCAGATTACCAATCAGTTCACCCATGGTCAGCATCTGCAGATTTTTAGCTTTTATGATGGCATTTATTTTACTTTCTCAATACCCAGGTAGAACACTGAGAATTTTTCTTAAAAGCTTGTTTCTGGGAATGACATCTCCAAGTAAATGAAGCTCATTTATAATGGAGGTGAATCTGGTATGCATATCTTGTATGGATTCCTCATCCTAAATAGCTCATATTATGTGGTGAGCATGTCAATTTTAGATTACTTGACTTGGGTGGTTCCTTCTTGAGCGGTTTGCAATGACTCCCATATGTCTTTGGCAGTTTTATAAGCTGATACTCTGTTGTACTCATCAGGTCATATGCCACACATCATGATCTTCTTGGCATGGTAGTTCTTTTCTACTGCTTTTATGTCAATTTCATTGTACTCTCTTCTTTGTTTAGGCACCAAATGCTCTGTTTCTTCAATCTTTTTCATGGGAACATGTCGACCATCACAAATGATGTCCCATAGTTCTGAATCTTCGTCCATTATGAAATCATGCATCTGAGCCTTCCACCATCCATAGTATTGACCATTGAATCTGGGGGGTCTATAGGTTGATTATCCTTCTTCAAATCTTGGTGAGATGGCCATTGAGGATTTCTCCTAGGTGTTTGCCTGATAGGAGAAATCGGCTCTAATACCAATTGATGGTCTGTATGAATCCGCCAACCTATAGAGTACCTGGTTCTCTATTAAACTGATACATTGAAAGCAGTAAAGACTGAATATAAAGGAGGCCAGAGGTTTTTCTACGTGGAAAAATCCCACCCAAAGGGATTAAAGAACCACGACCTACACCAGTAGGCTTTAAACTCACTAACTTGTAATCTATTTATTACAAGTCACTTTGCAAACTCCCTTTTGCAAAGACTTCAAACTAACTTGTGATGCACCACCACAAGCCACTCTTTAACTCTCCTAGTTATAGAGGATTCAACTTATTACTATTCCTAGTCACAACTTAAACTCAAAGTTTACGAATTTGATTTGTTTCTAAAACAGTGCTTCTAAGAAAGAAAAATAGGAATTACAATGTAAAGCAACATTACAACTCAGCTATGGACATACAAAAGACTTGATTAGAAGTTGATCCTTAGTGGAGTTGTCTTCTTGTTCTTGCTACATACAGTGACTTCAAATGCTAGATGAACTTTGTTTAGCTTGAGAGACTATCACTGAAGTGTATAAATTTTATGTCATGCACCAGGTTGTTTTATCACAAAAGATACCACAATAGATTGTGGTGTCAACTCTTCGTGTACTTCTTGTCAGTGAGAAGTAACTGCTGCAGTGTCTACACAACCATTTCTTAGAAGGTGCGTTCCAACTGGACTTTGTGCTTCTGTTAGGACATACCGATGAACTAGGTCCTAATACTTCTGTCAGGACATACCAATGGACCAGATCCTAGTTATGTTCCTCTTCTGTAACAATTGCTTGATGGACTTTCTTCTGCTACATTCCAGCTGTGCACTTTAACCTGTACTTCTGTCAGGGAACCTCAAGAGAGCAGGTCCCTGTTGTGTTTCTCTTTATTTTGAATGTATAAAGCCACTGACTTGTACTTTTGACGAAGAACCCTAAGGGACCAGGTCATCAGGTCTCTGTTATGTTCCTTCATGTGGTCTTTCAAGCTTCGAACAGTTCATATGATATATGTATTCTATGGAACAGGTTTTCAATATGGTTCTTTACAATAAGTTTGTTAGATCATCAACACATAAGAAGCATAAGGTTAAGTAAAAACTATCAAAAAAGCACTATCTTTTAGTAGTAATTTGTCATTTATAGATACCATTTGTTGTAGTACGGATTATAGATACCTTTTTTGCAATTAGAAGATGTATTTGATATATTTAAGCTATTGTATTCATGAATACAGTAGCAAAAATAGGCGTAAATCAGGAAAGTCTAGTTAATCAGTTGTTGTATTCGAGTGTATTCGTGGAGTGAAACGTGGGATTACAGTTGGACAGAGTATTGTATTCGACTGACTGTATTCGATTGTATTCAAGGCATAAAATAGGGGATTACACTTTTTTTATAATGGAAAGTGAATCAATTAACATAATAGACTCCTAATATAACTCAACAAACTCAATATAACACACAAATTTTGTATTTTTAGTTATAAAACAGATTCTCAACCGAAAAATACCCCAAAAACATAGCAATCTTCAGAGAAATTATATAATACATCTGAATACATAAATTACATTAATTTAAAAAAAACATATGAATCATTCATGGCATATAGCGAGTGAATACAATGAAATACATAGAATACAGCGAGATACATTGAAATACAAAAAAAAAGATAGCAAATATAATGAAATACATTGAATACAATGAGATATATTGAATTACAATTAAAAATAATATAATAAATACAATAATACATGAAAATACAACGTGATATGTTGAAAATACATTGAAATATATTAACAGAAAATCAAGTTGCCCAACCCCATATCTATCGTCTATGTTCAAGAACAGACCCTAATTTTCGACATATCTGCCGTCAGCAAAAACGCCCAATCTCACCGTTCCCATACATCTTGTACATTGCTTCTAACACATCTGGCAGTACCATCATAGCTTTTGTAAGCCCTTAGCTTTGATTCGATTCATAATTGCCTTTGGGGTTAAAGAAATCGTTTTTCCCCATTTTTGAATTTGTAAATTCCAGAAATAGTAATCCTACAAAAGGGAAATTTTTGTCCAGAATCTGCCGGCGACTAAGGCTTATAATCCTTTTGTAGGATTAGTTACCTATATTCTTGCGACACCAGGAATGGCCTTCACGTCGGCGACAAAGGAGAAAAGAGGAAGCAATTGTTGTTGTACAATTGTTGAAATTGTACAAGAAAGAAGAAAAGGGGATATGAGATCAGGAAGTAGACAGAGAGGGAGAATAGATACAGGGTAGAGCATAAAAAAAATTTGAAAGGATATGATAGAGAGAAATAATAGTAAGCTTATTTTATGGCTTAAGGTATGAGGTGACCATAAATAGATATTTGGCTATAAAAAATTAAAAGTTAGCTATGAAATATAATTTTTTAAAAGAATATTTATTTAAAATAAATAAGGTATTAACCTTTGTAATATGAGATAACTAATCCATAATAAAAAAAATGAATAAATTTCACTTTATACCCATTAATTCTAAACTATTTACCCTTTAATGTTCATGTCCAAATTATTTATTTCTCCTGCCTATACTGTCAAAACTATTTACCCGGCCTATATATTAGCTTATTTCCCTCATTTAAGTCTCAGTTACCGTTATTTTACCCAATCATTTCTTTCATTTCAAAAATCCCATAGCCAACACTGACTGAGAATAAGGTTACGCTTCCGATTTTGATTGAAGATAGCCTGAGCAGAGCAATCGAAGTTCGAACCTCTAATTTTTGTTCTTCTTTTATGGGATACGAAATTTGCTGTAAACATTGGTGAGAAAGATATTAGATCACAAGAATATTATTAGAACACTGCATTTATAGGGTATGTGTTAGGAGATACATCATACAAACGTCCAATGGATAATTATGTTACCATTTCCGTTCACAAGCCTAGAATTTTTGTGTGAATTTGAATATTCATTATTGTTGGGCTTGAAGCTCTTGAATTTAAAATTTTTTATTTTGAAAATTTCTTGAATTTGATAGCATTTGGAACTGATTTGAGGTGATTAAGATCGAAATTTTCAGCTGAAAATCGAAGAAAAACACAACTACTCAATAGTATATCGCTACGGTATGCAATATGCTGTAGGAGTATATAGTTGCACTGCAACGGTATACTATAATAGTTTACAACATACTGCAACGACATGTTGTAATAATCAAAGAAGAACACAGTTACCTAACAGTGTACAATATACTACAGGAGTATATAGTTATACTACAATTATATACTATATATTGTAACAGTATGCTGTAATAGTATTAAATATACCATTATAGTATACTTATTACCCGCAAATTCACTCGCCTTTTTCCTTTTAATTTTCTTTAAGCTTTTATCCATCGTGGGAAACAAGTTGAAAATGCAAATCTTTTTTCCGTTTTGATTTATTCTATGACTTGAATTCCAAGTCTTCTGACTTCTGCAAAATATCAATCTAGCATTGGAGAACCTCGAAGCTTTGAAAGTCAAAAATTGGGTTTGTTGAGTTTGTGGATATTATGAAACTCAAAACAAAATTTTTTTTAACTCTTCGCGTACAATTGTATACCTTGTTGGTATAGCAATATATATACTGGTATCATATGTTAGTTAATATTTTTTAGTTGTATTAGCTACATTTAATTAGTACATAATTTAATTTTTCTTTAGTAATAGTATAACAAAAAAATAATAAAAAAATAAATTAAATTAAATTTTGTAGAGAAAAAGAATATAAAAAAGGGAGTTGAATGAAATTAAAAAAAGGAAAAAAAAGAGCACGAGAAAAAAGAATGAAAAGAAGCATAGAAATAAAAAAGAATTGGAGAATAACGAAAAACTTTCCCAGGGGAAATATTATGGTCTATGGGTAGGAAATGTAATTAGTTTGATGGGTAGAAAAATAAATAGGTAGATAACGAGTAATAGTTTTATTTTTATGGGTAACTCTATTATTCTTCCAAATAAAATTATAGCTATATAGGAATTATTTAATTTAAAATATATTTTTGTCCTGCTAATATATGTATTCTTAATTTCTTATTCCATATTCTATCATGTGTACATAAACTTCCTCGTAACTGAATATGAGTTTTTTTTTTCACATTCTATCCTTATTTATTATGTTCCTCCAATGAAATGTCAACAGATGAAGAAAATATAAGATCTATTTTGTCGTCATAGACTTTTTTGTAAGAATCACTAGTTAAGTTATCAGCGCGCATTAATAAGAGAAATAATAAATAAATATACAGAAATAAATTAGGAAAAGACTTCTCCGACAAAAGATAATAATGGAACTGACAGGTCAGTAAAACCCAATTACCCAAGTAATTAATTCGTTAAGCAAAAAACCTTGCTTTGCTGCTGCAATATTGATAAACTGGCTCATTCATTGAGCAACGGATTTTTTATTTTGTTTTATTGTTGCCGATGACAGATAATATTACCTAAATAGAGTTCCAAGAATAGAGTTAAAGAGTCAGTTTCAATAAATGATAAAAGAATGAAGCTACGTATCAACTTTACCTAATACTAAGTATTTGACATAATTAAATCACCCAAAACAAATAAACAATATTAAAGTTTCATTTTAGAAATATTAGTAAGTTGACTAAATTTAACATTACGCCAAGGACGGCACATCTTTAAGAGAAAGAGTCACAATTGGCAAACGTTGCTCACGAGAGGCCAACCCACAAAATATCCATAGCTATATTTCAACAGGACGGACACTTTTAAACCGTTGGATCAAACCGTTGGAAACTTAATCCTGACTCTTCATTTTCAGGTTTAAGTTATATACACCGATAATATAAAAAGTTTTACACCATCATGTCGCATTTACTTGTTGTAGAAGGTAGTTTTCTTATTTTCAAGAGTTTTACCTCTAGATATCTTGTAAAAATTTGTTGCGCTGAAAGAATTTGAACTAATTGTGCCACAGTTGAGCGTTTCTGTCCAATCGCTACAGCTTGACAGTGTATATAACTTAAACTCTTGTCTAACTCTAGCCTTGTACTATTTCACATCATCATTACTTCTATATAAACCTTACAAATCCTCAGCATTAAACTCAATCCCTTGGGAGAGTTACTAGGAAAAGTTGGAAAAAAAAAAACTTGTAGTAAACATTTCCTTGCCAAAAAAGAAAATCTTGAAAAATGCGTGAGATTCTTCATATTCAAGCAGGACAATGTGGGAATCAAATTGGATCAAAATTCTGGGAAGTAGTATGTGATGAACATGGGATTGATCCTATTGGAAAATACTGTGGGGATTCTGATTTGCAGCTTGAAAGAGTGAATGTATATTATAATGAAACTGGAAATGGGCGTTATGTGCCACGAGCAGTGCTCATGGACCTTGAACCTGGTACTATGGACAGCATCAAAACTGGTCCCTATGGTCAGATTTTTCGCCCCGATAACTATGTTTTCGGACAGTCTGGTGCTGGAAATAATTGGGCTAAAGGCCATTATACTGAGGGTGCTGAACTTATTGACTCTGTTCTTGATGTTGTTCGAAAAGAAGTTGAAAACTCCGACTGTTTACAAGGTTAGTACTATTAGTATATTTTATCATGCGATAATAGGTTAGTAATTAATAGTATATTTTATCATGTGATAATAGGTTAGTAATTAATGTTTATCATTGTAATTTACTTGTAATTATCTTATATGTAGAGGCATATCTAGTTTAGAACCTACAGGTCCAACTGAACACATAGCTTTCGCTCATAATTTGTATTTATGCCCAAAAATTATTAAATATGTACAAATAGTAAATTTTGAACTCATTAAATTATATGAGATGAGGTAGAATTGCGACTCTGAACACATAAAGTTTAAAATCTGGATCCACCTCTGCTTATATGTGATATGATTGTCTGTAAAACGCCCAGAACTATTTTGTAGCTTGAAGAGAAAAAGTGTGTTAGACGAATTTTCATGCAAGCTGGATGGATAATGTCCGTGGAACCGGCCATTAATGCTTGCATTAGATTAGGCTATCTATATCATACCCCTTGGGATTGCGGTTCTTCTCCGGTTGTGCATGAATGCGAGATATTTTATGCAGTGGGCTGCCCTTTTTTGGCCTTTTGGACATAGGGTAGGGATGAACCTCATTCGCCAAAAAGTTACAATGTATATGTAAGGCAGAATTCAATTTGTACCTATATATAATATGTTTTGAATCCCCTTGATACAACCCAAGAGTATAGCTTAGTAGTCAAGGGGGTTTAAAACCTTTATTAGGTTGCTGGTTCAATTCCCATTTACCATATTCTCTTTTAATTTTTTTTCTATTTTGAACCCCTCTTAGCGAAAATCCTGCCTCCACCATTGTTTGGACGGATAAAGTATTTATTAAGCTTAGTAATAAGAAAAGAAGGTAGCTTTTTTAGAGGAATATGTTATTTGTATCTCAAAGCAAAAAATGTGAATACAGGATTTCAGGTGTGTCATTCTCTTGGAGGAGGGACAGGATCAGGAATGGGGACACTGCTAATATCAAAGATCAGGGAAGAATATCCAGATAGAATGATGCTTACTTTCTCTGTATTTCCATCTCCAAAGGTTTCAGATACAGTGGTGGAGCCTTATAATGCAACACTTTCAGTTCATCAACTGGTGGAAAATGCTGATGAGTGTATGGTTCTTGACAATGAAGCTCTCTATGACATTTGCTTCAGGACTCTCAAACTCTCCACTCCAAGTTGTAAGTATTAATACATAATATAATTAAGTAATTATAATAGTTCTTTTTCTAATAGCTTAAGTTTTTAGATAGTGTTATCACAATTTTACATTTATCAAAGCAGGTAGAGGTCTTGGGTTCAAATTTTGTAGCCACAGAAAAACGAAACATAATTTCATTTGTTTGGCACGCCTTTTCGCTATGAGAAGAATCAAGCTTAGATATGAGGGGTGTGTGTTGAATATAATACAGTAAAAGTTTGCTCTCTCTAACAGTTTAATCTTTTAGATGAAGCGGTAAAAATAGAGAAAAGGCCTAATATATCTGATTCAAGATCTAACATATCTGTTTTGTTGTTGTGATCAGTTGGAGACCTGAATCATCTAATTTCAGCAACAATGAGTGGTGTGACTTGTTGCTTGCGATTCCCTGGCCAGTTGAATTCTGACCTTCGAAAACTAGCTGTGAACTTAATTCCTTTTCCACGACTTCACTTTTTCATGGTGGGATTTGCGCCTCTAACATCAAGAGGATCTCAGCACTATCGAGCACTTACAGTCCCTGAACTGACACAACAAATGTGGAATTCCAAGAACATGATGTGTGCTGCTGATCCAAGACATGGTCGTTACCTCACAGCCTCAGCATTGTTTAGAGGCAAAATGAGCACTAAAGAAGTAGATGAACAAATGATGAATGTGCAAAACAAGAACTCTTCGTATTTTGTGGAATGGATTCCAAATAATGTTAAGTCCAGTGTTTGTGACATACCACCTAAAGGGCTTTCGATGTCTTCGACGTTTGTTGGGAATTCAACTTCAATTCAAGAAATGTTTAGGAGAGTGAGTGAGCAGTTTACTGCTATGTTTAGGAGAAAGGCTTTCTTGCATTGGTATACTGGAGAAGGAATGGATGAAATGGAATTTACTGAAGCAGAGAGCAATATGAATGATCTTGTGGCAGAATATCAGCAGTACCAAGATGCAACAGTTGAAGAAAATAGTGATTATGAAGATGAAGCTGCAGAAGATTAAAGGTGTTCGTCAAATTTGCTGTTACGTTTGTTCCTTGCTGCAATGAACCTGCATTAGATTTATGTTTCTCAGCCATATTTGTACTGCGTTTATCGTTTATGTCATACTGTTTTCTGCAAATTTTTCTTTGTCATGCTCTGCCTAGCGTGTTGTATCATGTGCTGACGACTCATTTACAAGGTTAAACGGCAAGAGCAGTAAAAAACTTCTATTTTCCTGACTTTGTTCTCAAAACAGAAAATTTTTCTATTCTGTTAGTAGACTTTAAATGCAAATTTACCTAACGTATGTTGAAGATACTTCTTATTATTGTGAGTCATGAATCTCACTCGTGGATGTTAATCAAAATTAACAGCAAGATAACTTTCAGTAAAATTAAGGTGAAGTATGAAATTAAAATTACGTAGGTGCTGGAGAAAATTACCTCGTAACTCAGTACTACAAATTTTCAGCATCATAACTTCACCCTGTAGATTGATAAGTACATTCCTTTTAGGGATCGACTTTGGATATTTAGCCAAATTATAGCTGCAGAGGCTGAACATGGATTTTTCCCAAAACACGCAATATCTAGTTAAAAGGTTAAACGAAATTCCATTATAGTTTAACCCAAACGAAGCAAGTCAGTATGCTAATTATTCCTCCATTTTCCTAGTACACATTACCAAGGATCCTTAATAATTATCAATAGAGACCCTTATTCAATGTCTCTGTATCTTTATAAAGTATGGGTAAAGTCCATTTATGGGATTAGACTGGATTTTTGTTGTTGTTATACCATGATACAATGTGCGTTCTTCTCATCCAATTAGAATCCTATTATACACACAAATTGAACATGACTACTCTAGGAGTAGCATCTATTGGCAAGATTCAGAACTTTATATTTCAGGAGAAGCTTAATAGTACAATCATTTGGGGCATTCAGTGCATTGACACACGGCAGAAAAAGTGTAAATGAGGGTGATCTGCCCATGACTTTACGAGATAAGATTTTGCTTTCACTGTGGTGATCGCTAAAAAGTAGATTATGATGGAGATATTTGAAAAATGAAAATCACAAGCGGCTCAATCAATGAAGAGGTTAACAACGCAGACAGACAAAAAGTTGCCATTTCCAAAACCACAACTACACTCCTTTGTGCCGAAAGATGCCTGGATGAGCAACAAAACAAAACATAGAACTCAATGCGGATGCTATACGCATCAAATAATAGGGTAAGAATGGCAGCTGAATGAACAACAAATTCCAACCAGTATAGTAATTTTTACCCTAAAAACAGGAAACAGCCCGATTATTACTTGGGAGACCAACATAACATGTTCATCTTCGAGTACATAAAATGGGACAGGATCCAACACACATTTGGATAATTCAGTTCTTCTTGGCAATGAACAAACCCCACCTCTGCTCACCAGAAGAACTCCTGATTAGCTTGGCCCTCCAACCTCCGACTATTTCATTATAGTCTTGCTGTGATATAAAAATCAGAAACAAAAGTGAGAAAATTATTCTGTAAGAAAAAAAAGTTGAATGACACAAACCGGAAAGAGGAGATAAAGTGCATCAAATGATGAAGCACTCACTTCAGAGAACTCGTGGATAAATGACTCTCTCTCCTTCTCCACAGTATCTAACTCCTTTTGGAGAACTCCAATGAACTGCAATGCAAGTACAGACATATAGGTCGTATCTATATCTTCCTAGCCTCGCACATTATTTTAAACAAGATTTGTAAAACACATACCTGTTCAGTACGATCCTCGGCCACAACATCATTAAAACCCGCATCTCTGAGCATCTATATGGTTAGCGCACCCCCAAAAAAGATGTGTCAAACGATAAACAGGCAAATAATAGGAGGGGGAACAATTACATGGAATGGATCTATACCTTCCCATATGCTTCAACATCATGCAAATCATAACCCCTTTGTTTAATATAACCTGCAAATTCTTTTGATGCTGTTCCTGCTTTTTTGCAGTAATCACTTATGAGGACTTTGCCTCCTGGTTTCAACCACTTGTAGAAAGATCTGAACAATGCAGGTTTGTCCTGACACAACATCATTAAAACAACAAATACATAATCCACGAATATCAGGCATTAAAAATAAATTGACTTCAACGGTGAATGATTAAAGGACAAAAACGACAGATAATTTGGCGGTGCAAGGCTCTTCATCATTAAAGATAAAAACAAATTTGCAAAATACAATGACTTAAGAGGAGTTGTAAAAATGACCGAGAAAATGAGATGACATGGATGTCTTCCTAAGTTTGCCACAGAAGAATATAAATGCAGTGAGCCAGAGGGGCATGGTGTGAATCAATTATCACTCAGAAAGGACATCTGTCACTACATAAAATAAAATTAACTACAGATAAAACAATTGACGAAGGAACCAAAAGGAAGATGAGATATATATAAATGACGAATATTAGTAATTAATAAAGATTTTGAAGCTCCACACAAGTGAAATTACCTGGATGTGAAGGATAGTATCCCGACTGTATATCACATCAAATGTCCCATCAGGATATGTTTTCTTAGTGCAATCAGCAACCTCAAATTCAACAGCACATTTGAGACCAATAGCACGCTCAAGAGCAAAAGAGATCATGTTGATAGACAGGTCGATGCCAACAACGTGAACGTCATACTTGTCAGCCATGTAGAAGTCACCTCCTCCAATGCCACAGCCAACATCAAGGACTTTTTGGCCAGGCTGAAGATTCAACATGGCTACAAATTCTTTTGTAGTTTCTGCTCAAGAACAAGTACTGCATCAGAAGCTAAATAACTGGAAAAGAGTATTATTGGATGACATTAAGCCAGAAGAGACACTCGCAAGCAGATATCTGCACAGAACCAAGTACACATCCGCACAAGTCCTCACCATAATGACACGTCAAACAAAAGAAACTTAGTCATTATAAACTTTCAGGTCTGAGGATGTAATTGGAGAACCTACACATTGTAAGGAGAGACATTCATGGAGCCAATGGACAACACATAAGAGGTTGATTGGGTCTCCAATTCAAAACAAGTGTTTTGCAATATGAGTAGTTATGTCAAAGGGCATCTGTGGAAACAAATGTTTGTCCAGTACCAAACACATGGTTGACTTATAGTCATAAATTTAGTCTCTGTATTATTGAGAGGTTAGAGGTACGGGGACAGACTCTCGAGTCTAAGGATTTCAAAATAAGCAGATCTAAGACAGAATACCTAGAGTGCAAGTTTAGCGCCGAGCCGAGCGAAGTAAGCAGAGACGTGATGATTGGATCTCAGGTCATCGCCAAGAGGGACAATGTCAGATATCTTGGGTCGGTAATTCAGGGGGACGGAGAGATTGACGGGGACGTCACTCATCGTATAGGAGCGGGGTGGTCAAAGTGGAGGCTTGCATCAGGAGTCCTGTATGACAAGAAAGTTCCACAGAAACTCAAGGGGAAATTTTATAGAGCTGTGGTTAGACCTGCAATGTTGAATGGGGCGGAGTGCTGGCCAGTGAAGAACTCTCATGTTCAGAGAATGAAGGTTGCGGAGATGAGGATGCTCCGGTGGATGTGCGGGCTCACCAGGTTAGATAAGATTAAGAATGAAGTTATTCGAGAGAAGGTGGGGGTGGCCCCGGTGGATGAGAAGATGCGAGAAGCGAGACTGAGGTGGTTCGGGCATGTGCGGAGGAGAAGTCCTGATGCCCCGGTGAGGAGTTGTGAGCGGCTGGCGATTTTCGGCTTTCGGCGAGGCAGAGTGAGGCCTAAGAGGTATTGGAAGAGGTGATTAGGCATGACATGGCTAGAATGCAGGTTTTTGATGACATGACCCTTGATAGGAAAGTCTAGGTCTAGTATCAGGGTTGTAGGATAGGGGCTCCTAGAATTTTTCGTACTCCTCACCCGGGGTTGGGTGAGGCTTGGCAAGGCTATCCATAGATGATTTGTGTTTTGGTTTGTGTCTCCCTTTATGGTAGTTATTGTACGATATTATTGCATGCTATTTTATTTATGGTTCTTATGTTTAGATAATTACTTACGCTATTTCTACTGGAGTTACTAGTGCTCTTTTGTTTTTGTTTTTCCTTTCCTTCACTGAGCCGAGGGTCGATTGGAAACAGCCTCTCTGCCTTTTCGGGTAGGGGTAAGGCTCGTCTACATATTACCCTCCCCAGACCCCACTTTGTGGGACTATACTGATAGTTGTTGTTGTTGTTTTGTATTATTGATGAATATATATATATATCTATGATGAATGAGATAACCAACTTGTATTATATCAGTTGGCAACCCCAGAGGCGGAAAACTCATATCAACAATCCCTCTATATTAATATGTAAGACGTGCAATCTGAGAGGCATACCAATTCCTCCCGTGCTCACAAAACCTTGTCCAAAGACACGTTCATAGCGCATAATACCACTACACTTGTACTGAACAGTGTCCAAGAAACGCTGAAATCCCCTGTCATCCTCGGAACTAACCTTCTGCCATGTCCAGCAAATCTGCAATGTGCAAGTAGCAAGAAAACATTGCTTGGATTGTCAGTTAACATTAACTAACAAAAGGGTCAATGAGGAAAGCATAATTCTACCTGATTTTGATTCTTTTTGTTCCTCACATAAGCTCCGATGCACTTGCAACCAATGAGAGAAAGTTCAAACGATTCTCCATTACCAGAATTTACATGGCATTCCTTGAAAACCTGCGGTTGACAGCTATTTTTTCAGTCTTCTTACTATGCTTTCCGCGTAACAATTAAGAGAGGACCAGAAAAAGAGATCCATGTAGAGTAAGCAAAGAAGAGGCAAACCTAAAGAGTTATTTTCAAAGAAACAAATGCATCAATTCAAGTCTTTTATACTTTCATTATGTGTAATGTAAGGATTTGGGTAAAATTGTTTAATATAAACAGTGTAATTTAGTGTCCACAATAAAGTCTCAAAGCACTTCATAATAAAGCTGCAATTCCAGGAAAACATGAAAAGTTGCAGAGAAAAGAAAATGCCTAATCTAGGATTTACTAAAGAGGATCATTTAATGGTGAAGAGAAAAGACAACAACATACATAGCACGATAAAAAAATTTACTACATGGAACCAAGTACACACGATAATGCAATAACATACTTCAGCCACTTTGTTGAGTTGAATGCCAAGGAAATAACAAATGTTCTTAAACAACAATGCATTTCTCTCACGATATCATGTTGGACAAGAAAGAAGTTGAAAAAGCAAAGCTAAGACCTTTGTGTAAAACCTAGGTTCTCGATAGTGGGTAGGGTTATTCTTTCGCTTGTGGTCTCCTGACTGATGGAAGCATGACTCTCTGAAAAATATGTAACCACCAACTTTTAACCATTTAACCATTCTCTCAACAAGATCCTGAACCTGCAAGCAACGGAAGAAACAGTTTCAAATGTTAAAGCAACAACTAGTTAAACAGCAAATCAAGTCAGGCAAAGGTATGATGAGTGAGGAAGATCACAAACAGAGTCATTTTAACAGTAAGCTATAAAGATTGAGGAACATCTCTAACAGTTGTGTTACCAGTAAGCTATCAACCATAGTGGATGCTGATATTTAGCAGTTGTAGTAAATACAACAACAACAAACCCTGAATGCAATACTTTCAACCTAAAACCATTTTCCAGTTCTCTAAAAGAACAACAACAACAACAACAACTACCCAGTATATTCCCACCAGGTGGGAGTCCGGGGAGGGTAATATGTAGACAAGCCTTACCCCTACCCGAAAGGGCAGGGAGGCTGTTTCCAATCGACCCTCGGCGCATAGGACAAAAGGAAAAACAGCTGTAAAACAAAACAAAAACAGAAAGCATTAGTGACTCCCGCAGAAAATAGTGAAAATAACAACAACAACAACAACAACTACCCAGTATACTCCCACCAGGTGGGGTCTGGGGAGGGTAATATGTAGACGAGCCTTACCCCTGCCCGAAAGGGCAGAGAGGCTGCTTCCAATCGACCCTCGGCGAGTAGAGTAAAAATGGGAAAGCTGCATTAAGAAACAGAGATAAAATTAGAAACACAAGCAAGACAAAATCAAATAATAAAGCATAGATACTCCCACAAAAGTAACGTAAATAGTTAATGTAAATAGTTATGAAAACATAAGCAACATAAATACAGTCGCATGCAGTAATATCAAGCAGGAACTACCATACTACAACACTAATCACCTATGAGCCCCTAACCTACAATCTTGATTCTAGACCTCCAGACTCCCGTATCAAGAGTCATGTCCTCGGTAACCTGCATTCTGGCCATGTCCTGCCTAATCACCTCTCCCCAATGCTTCTTAGGCCTCCCTCTCCCTCGCCGACCACCAACAATCTCCAACCGCTCGCAGCTCCTCACCGGGGCATCGGGGCCCCTCCTCCTCGCTTCCCGCATCTTTTCGTCCACCGGGGCCACCCCTACCTTCTGTCGAATAACTTCATTCTTGATCTTATCCAACCTGGTGTGCCCACACATCCACCTAAGCATCCTCATCTCCGCAACCTTCATTCTCTAAACATGCGAGTTCTTCACGGGCCAGCACTCCGCCCCATACAACATTGCAGGTCTAACCACGGCTCTGTAGAATTTCCCCTTTAGTTTGTGCGGGAGTTTCTTGTCACACAAGACCCCTGAAGCTAGCCTCCACTTTGACCACCCCGCTCCTATCCGATGGGTGACGTCCCCGTCAATCCCTCCGTCCCCCTGGATCACAGACCCAAGATATCTCACACTGTCCCTCTTGGCGATGGCCTGAGAACCAAGCATCACTTCCCCGCTTACCCCACTCGGCTCGTCGCCAAACTTGCACTCCAGATATTCTGTCTTAGATCTGCTAATCTTGAAACCCTTAGACTCAAGGGTCTGTCTCCATATCTCTAACCTTTCACTAACACCGGCCCTCGTCTCGTCTATCAATATTATATCATCAGCAAAGAGCATACACCAAGGCACATCCCCTTGGATATGTCGGGTCAGAGCATCCATCACTAAGGCGAACAACAGGGGGCTCAGCGCCGATCCTTGATGGAGCCCCATTACCACAGGAAAATGGTCTGATACGCCCCCCACCGTCCTAACCCTAGACTTAGCTCCATTGTACATGTCCTTGATTACTCTGATATAGGCTTCTGGCACACTCTTCGCCTCCAAGCACCTCCATAGCACCTCCCTCGGGACCTTGTCATACGCCTTCTCCAAGTCGATAAGCACCATATGAAGGTCCTTCTTCTTATCCCTGAATTGTTCCGCCATCCGCCTGACTAAGTGAATCGCCTCTGTGGTGGAGCGTCCCGGCATGAAACCGAACTGGTTCCCAGATATAGTTGTCGCCACCCTTACACGCGCCTCAATCACCCTCTCCCAAACCTTCATCGTGTGGCTTATTAATTTGATGCCCCTGTAATTGTTGCAACACTGGATGTCCCCTTTGTTCTTGTACAGGGGCACCACTGTACTCCACCTCCACTCATCCGGCATCTTTTTAGTCCTGAAAATCGCATTGAACAGCTTAGTGAGCCACTCCCCTCCATCTTTACCCATGCACTTCCAGAATTTCACCGGGATCTCGTCAGGCCCGGTCGCTCGACCCCTACTCATCCTACGCAACGCCCCTAAGACCTCCTCTACCCTAATGCGCCTGCAGTACCCAAGGTCTCTATGGCGCTCTGACTGCCCCAACTCCCCTAGCTCTATGCTCCGATCCCCCTCCTCGTTAAAAAAGTCCCGAAAGTACGCCTGCCACCTCTGTTTGATTTGCGAGTCCCCCATCAGAACTCTACCATCCTCGTCCTTGATACACCTGACTTGGTCAAGATCACGTGCCTTCCTCTCCCTTACTTTAGCCAACCGGAATAACTTCTTATCCCCACCTCTCTCCCCTAGTTCCTTATACATGCGTCCGTACGCCTCGTTTTTAGCTTCCGTGACAGCCATCTTAGCTTCTCTTCTCGCCTCCCTGTATACCAACCTGTTCGCTCTCCGCTCCTCCTCGCTTGAGCTCCCTGCCAACCTAGCGAACGCCGCCTTCTTCACCTCCACTTTTCCCTTGACTACCTCGTTCCACCACCAATCACCCTGATGTCTGCCTGAATATCCCTTAGCTACCCCAAGCACGTCCCGTGCAGCCCCCCTAACTAAGTTCGCCGTCACTGTCCACATAGCGTCCGCTTCCCCGTAACTTCTCCAAGCTCCGCCCTCCACTAACCTCCTTTCCAACTCCTGTGCTTTCTCCTTAGACAAAGCGCCCCATCTAATCCTCGGTTGCCCCTGGGCGCCCCTCCGCTTCTTCTTAACCCAAAGATCGACATCCAACACTAGAAGAAACATAACTACCATAACTAAAAATAAGAAACATACATACAATCGCAGGCAATAAAATCGTGCAGTAACTACCATAACTAACAGCCACAGGAGGGCACACGCTAACACACAAATCGTCTATGAGAAAACCTACTGACGTGCGAAGGACTCTAGTAGCCCCTAACCTACAACCCTGATTCTGGACCTCCAGACGCTCCTATCAAGGGTCATGTCCTCGGAAACTTGCATTCTAATCATGTCCTGCCTAATCACCTCTGCCCAATACTTCTTAGGCCTCCCTCTACCTCGCCGACCGCCAACGATCTCCAGCCTCTCGCAGCACCTTACCGGGGCATCAGGACTTCTCCTCCGCACATGCCCGAACCACCTCAGTCTCGCTTCTCGCATCTTCTCATCCACCGGGGCCACCCCCACCTTCTCTCCAATAACTTCATTCTTAATCTTATCTAACCTGGTGAGCCCGCACATCCACCGGAGCATCCTCATCTCCGCAACCTTCATTCTCTGAACATGAGAGTTCTTCACTGGTCAGTACTCCGCCCCATTCAACATTGCAGGTCTAACCACAGCTCTATAAAATTTCCCCTTGAGTTTCTGTGGAACTTTCTTGTCACACAGGACTCCTGATGCAAGCCTCCACTTTGACCACCCCGCTCCTATACAATGAGTGACGTCCCCGTCAATCTCTCCGTCCCCCTGAATTACCGACCCAAGATATCTGACACTGTCCCTCTTGGCGATGACCTGAGATCCAATCATCACGTCTCTGCCTACTTCGCTCGGCTCGGCGCTAAACTTGCACTCTAGGTATTCCGTCTTAGATCTGCTTATTTTGAAACCTTTAGACTCGAGAGTCTGTCTCCATACCTCTAACCTCTCACTGACGCCAACCCTCGTCTCGTCAATCAATACAATATCATCAGCAAAAAGCATACACCAAGGCACATCCCCTTGGATATGTCGGGTTAGAGCATCTATCACTAAGGCAAACAGGAGGGGGCTCAGAGCTGATCCTTGATGTAACCCCATGACCACAGGAAAATGGTCTGATTCACCACCCAC
This sequence comes from Nicotiana benthamiana, assembly GCA_034376525.1. NCBI lineage: Eukaryota > Viridiplantae > Streptophyta > Magnoliopsida > Solanales > Solanaceae > Nicotiana > Nicotiana benthamiana. The sequence goes on from CM067325.1 coordinate 10,622,246, forward strand.
CGTCCTAACCCTAGTCTTAGCACCATCGTACATGTCCTTGATTACTCTGATATAGGCTTCCGGCACGCTCTTCGCCTCCAAGCACCTCCATAGCACCTCCTTTGGTACCTTGTCATACGCCTTCTCCAAGTCAATGAGCAACATGTGGAGGTCCTTCTTCTTATCCCTGAATTGCTCTGCCAGCCGCCTGACTAGGTGGATAGCCTCTGTGGTGGAGCGGCCCGGCATAAACCGAACTGGTTCCCGGCTATAGAAGTCACCTCCCTCACTCGCGCCTCGATCACCCTCTCCCAAACCTTCATCGTGTGACTTATTAATTTGATACCCCTATAGTTGTTGCAGCACTGGATGTCCCCTTTGTTCTTGTACAAGGGCACCACTGTACTCCACCTCCACTCCTCCGGCATCCTCTTGGTCCTGAAGATAACATTGAACAACCTAGAGAGCCACTCCCCTCCAGATTTACCCATGTACTTCCAGAACTCCACCGGGATCTCGTCCGGCCCGGTCGCTTGACCCCTACTCATCCCACGCAAAGCCCCCATGACCTCTTCCACCCTAATGCGCCTGCAGTACCCAAGGTCTCTATGCCGCTCTGAATGCCCCAACTCCCCTAACTCTATGATACGGTCCCCCTCCTCGTTAAGAAGGTCCCGAAAGTATGCCTGCCATCTCTGTTTGATTTGAGCTTCCCCATCAAGACTCTACCATCCTCGTCCTTGATACACCTAACTTGATCTAGATCGCGTGCCTTCCTTTCCTTTGCTTTAGCTAACCGGAATAACTTCTTATCGCCGCCTTTCTCCCCTAGTTCCTCATATATGCGGCCGAATGCCGCGTTTTTAGCTTCCGAGACTGCCATCTTCGCTTCTTTTCTCGCCTCCTTGTAGATCGCCCTGTTCGCCCTCCGTTCCTCCTCGCTAGAACTCCCTGCCAACCTAGCGAACGCTGCCTTCTTCACCTCTACTTTTTCCTTGACTACATCGTTCCACCACCAATCGCCCTGGTGCCTGCCTGAATAGCCCTTGACTACCCCGAGCACGTCCCTTGCTACCTCCCTAACCAAGTTCGCCGTTGCTGACCACATAGCGTCCGCTTCCCCAGAACTTCTCCAAGCTCCGCCCTCAACTAGCCTCCTTTCCATCTCCTGTGCTTTCTCCTTAGTCAAGGCACGCCATCTAACCCGCGATTTGCCCCGAATGCCTTTTTCTTCCTCTTCACCCAGAGACCGACATCCATCACTAGGAGTCTATGAAGAGTTGTGAGAGACTCTCCTGGGATAACCTTGCAGTCCTTGCACAAACCTCTATCGCTCCTTCTGGTGAGGATGAAATCAATCTGAGTCCTCGCCACCGAGCTCTTGAAGGTGACCAAATGCTCCTCCCTCTTTTGAAATGCCGAGTTTGCAATCAGAAGCTCGGAAGCCCTAGCGAAATCAAGCAGCGCAGTGCCCCCTCCGTTCCTAACCCCAAAGCCGAAGCCACCGTGCACCTCATCGTAGCCACCAGCATCAGCCCCAATATGGCCATTAAAGTCCCCTCTAATAAGTAACTTCTCAGATTGGGGAATACTACTCGCCAAATCATCCAGGTCTTCCCAAATGCGCCTCTTGGCCTCCTCGTCTAGACCCGCTTGCGGCGCGTAAGCACTGATGACGTTGAGAATGCAACCCCCAATAACCAGCTTAATAGACATTAACCTATCATTCAATCGCCTAACCTCGACCACGGACTCCCTTAAGTCCCTATCTACCAAGATGCCCACTCCATTCTTACCACTCGCGACCCCAGAATACCACAGCTTAAACCCATCCACATCCTTCGCCTTCGTCCCTTTCCACCTAGTCTCCTGGACACACGCTATGTTAACCCTCCTCTTCTGAAGAACCTTCGCCAACTCTAAGGATTTACCCGTCAGCGTGCCTATGTTCCATGACCCAAACCTTAATCCAAAGGCGTCCGCTACCCTCTAAAAGAACAGTCGGTGGAAATAAAGGTTAAATGCGCATGGCATTAAATTCTTATTTTCAGCTATTTGCACCATAAAAGCATGTTTAGCAAAGAGAACACTCTGTTTTATTGAGGATCGTGGCATCTCACTTGTTGGAGAGAGATACTGACACAAAGAGATTGGAATTGACTTATTTTTATAAAATCATACTATTAGTTTAAATATGTGTAACTAACAATGTGCCTGTATAAAATCATAGTATTAGTTTAAATATGTGTAACTAAAAAAGTATTAAATGCAAAAGAGTGTCCAAGCAGTGTGTTGAAATATTAGCTAATCTAACTGAATCACAGCTGTCCAGCCTAATTTGACGCAATTAACTGTTGATCCATTTTTTTTAAAAGGCAACTCCAGTGATTTTCTATGTGGAAGATAAGGCAAAATATAGAAAGAAACTTACCTCTCCATCAGAAAGGTACATCAATAGCCAGTTAGAAAATATCAAGTCCACTGATTCGGGTGAAAAGTTCAAATCTGGAGAAGTCACATCAGCACACATGAACTGGACATTCTTTTGGTGCCCGTTTATGCTTTCATTCTGCAAGGAAGCAAATTAGAAGGATAAGGATATAGAAACCTATTAAGTATATCATCAGTTAAAAAGCATGAAGAAGTGACAGCAATCTTCTAAACCAACTCTCATTTTCTCTTAATTCTAATAAGAGTCTTATTACCAGTGCATTGTGGACAGAGAAAGAAAATGCAAATATCTGAAAGGCAAACAGCCACAAACCTTCTTAATTGCACCTTCAATAAAGTCCAATGCTATAAGCTGTCCAGCTTTTTTGGCTAATTCGCCGGTGAAACGGCCAATACCAGCACCCAATTCCAGCACAGATTTTCCTTCATATGGCGGAAGGAGAGAGAGCACCTGTATGACCAGCCAAAAGTTTCAAATTTGGGGAAATATTTAAAGTGTCATACACGTAATCATGTCAAATCACAAAAAAAAAAAAAACAATTAGAATGTACGGTTCTGAAACAAACTTAAGGACAAAAAGTTTGCTAGTTTCCTCTCAAAGCAGGAAATAGAATAACCATTTTATAGGGCGGCATTAGTAAAGACGACTCAATGAACTCACAGATGTTGGAACTCCAAAAAGCTCCAGGCTGTATGGAATCAGTCTAAATTATGAACACAAACCTGCCAATGGACCTTTGTCCATGTAAAAGGTATTAGGTCAAACCTTACCTCTAGTTACTGAAGTTCAAAACCGATTAAATTGCATACTGAATTAGACTTCAGTGACGACAATTATATACCTGGGAAATGCTGGGAAATTACAAGTTGAATACAAGTACAGGGGAAGAAACAATAAATTTTTCAAAAATTTGTCCTATGTTCAGTCACGAGGAACCAATGACATCACTCGTCATGACTGGTCTTTTTTGTGACTGTAAGAAAGCATTTGGGAATCAAATAGAAATTTCCATAGTTAAGGATACTTGTCATTTCAGATGACAAGCAGGGCATCGCAAAGCTACTGGCATGATGAACCACGTCTAATAAAGTATAGTCACACATACTAATATATCATCCCAAACAAAATTAAGCACAATACCACTTTTTTCTATCTTTTGGCAAACGTAAATGGTAAGTTTCAAAAAGGAAATCAGTGAAAATGACTCTAAGAAATAGTACTTCCTAATCAACACAGCTTTTATAAATAATTACTATAGTAACTTCTACCCTACCAAGATAAAGCTCTAATAAAGTAACGGTACCAACTGTAGATAAGACATTAAAATTGGATATCAACAGATCATATAAGGCAGCAGAAAGTTAGTATATATACCTCAGGCCTCTCTTCTTTATCAAGATCCGCTGCTTTAGAGTCGAGCATCATAGCCTCCACAGTAAGTTCCGCAGTGTGCTCCATCCAATAACTCTTTTGAACCTCACGCTCTTGTCCTATAAACACACCACATTCACAATCAAAACATTAACAACAGTCCAACAAAGAAAATAAGTGAAAAATCGAGTAACAGACCTGAAGTTGCAGCCATTGTTGTGTGATGATAGACGAATCCGATCTGATGATTTGGATCGATGAAGACAATGCAGGTGATGCGGGGTATTTAGTGTGCGGAAAAGATGCTAAAAACCCTCAATGGCAAGGCGAGATCTAGAGAAGCTCCTGGATCTACGGTTGTTGTTTCTACCTTTCTGCTGCATCAGCTAGACGTAGAATGTGTTGAGTGAAGGGTTATGGCTATGGATAGACTTATCTATTTATAGGAAACGAAATGGCATTGATAATGGGAAAACAGGCTACGTATCTCAGGGTTTATGTGTAACAGAGAGGATGAGAGGGTTTTAGAAATGATCAGAAGGTGAATGGCGAAAAGAGAAAATCGGCGAGATGATAGAGAAACGTTAGTTTTATTTTAAAAGTAGTACTTGGGAAAGATGAATATGATATCACCGGTAATGGCCTAATGGGCCTTTGCCACGTAAAATTACGGAGGATTCTCCCCAAGAATGGGCTAGTGCGTTTCGGGACTGCAAATTAAAAAATAGCTATTATTTATAAAATTATTAAAAAATAATTAATATTTTAGTAAAATATAAAAAATTATAGCATAATATGCTGGATTATTTAACTTGTGCGTATATATATTCATCATATTCTGTTAAAATTCCAATATACAAAAAATTTCAGCATAATATGCTAGATCATGGAGCTTCCACGTATAAACTTTCAGCATATTATGTTGGAACTCGAGCACATTATAAAATTTCATCACATTATCCTCCAATCTCATATCTAAAAAATTCGATTTCCAGCATATTATACTGAAATTTTTCCGAATTTTTAAAAGTATTTTTTTTAAATTTTATTTTGTAAAATAAAAAATAGTTAAATTTTTATTACTTTTAAAATTATAACTATTTTTTAATTATTAATTGTAAATCTAACTATTTTTTATTTTTTTTCTCCAAGATTCTCTGTTATGCTAATTTGGACTCTATCATTGGCCCAAGCCCAATACCACTGCATCTTAGTGTCCCTCTGAATCAGTTTTATCCTCAGGCCCCGAAAATTTTAGTAAGTCACAAATAGGGTTTATTTAGTAAAAATTGCATGGCATGCTCTATTTAATCGCTTTTTTAAATTGTAATTGCTTTGTTTTTTTGTTTTGTATCCGTATTCATTTTTTTGTTAAAAGCCTTTTAAAAAGATTGTTTTGCTCTTCTTTATTAAAAGACTACTTTCTCTCCAAGCATGCACCAGTCCTTTACTGCCTCCGTCTCTCTCTCCCGTTATTCGCATTTTTTTTATTTGTTCTTCTCTAAAATTAAATAGTTTTCGTCGTTGTTTTTTATTTTTCAATTGTTTGTTCCCCAATAACATTACGTATAATCACAAGTACGTTGCATTAACTTTCTGGGTTTTATTTTAGTATTGATTTTTACGATTTAATTTCTAATTTTGGTTTTGATAGTCATGTATTTATGACAAAATAGTTTTTTAGGGTTTACTTTGACTAGTGCATTAGTTTTACTTTTACGATTGTGTTTTTAAGTTATTTGAGTGTGTGTTTGTGTTTTTTATGAAAATTCTATAAATTCTTCAGTGATTTTTGGAGACATCAAAATATTTAAAAATTTTGATAGTTAAATAGATGATACTATTAAAGTGTGAAGTTTATAATACTTCAAGGATACCTTAGTTTAGGAGCTGAAGTTTTGTTTCGTGTTTTGTGTTTTTTGTTATATTTTTTATGAACTTAAGCATTATTTTGGAGTTGAATTTATTTTTTGTTTTTTGTAAAAACTACAGCATGTTTTTACTAAAGTTTTTGTTTTGTAACTGGTGAACTTCATCATTCTAGGAGATGATGTTTTATTTTGTATTTGTTGAACATTTAAGAGCTGAAATTTTTGTTTTATATTTGCTGAACTTCAGCCTTCTAAGAGATGAAGTTTTAACTATTTTTTGATAATGTTCTCATGTTATTTCTGTATCTTTTACTTTTTTAAAACAGATGGCATCAACGAAATCCAAATCACCTACAAATCCTAAAGCATCTAAAGATCCTAAAGCAGCTAAAGCACCTAATGCACCTAAAGATTCTAAAGCACCTAAACTATGTAGAATATCCACAGGTCCTTCAGCCCTTGTTGCTTCACCTACAAAACCAGGGGATAGATATTATGAGTTTCGAGATTGGTTTAATTGTCATGGTTCCTAGAAGGGGAACCACGATTTGAAGAGTTTAATTACAAGTTTCTTGACTCCTGCACAACAGGATAAGCTTAATAATGGTACATTTCGGTATATTATGGCTATAGAGAATTTCAAATGCAGCATGAAGTTGGTTCATTGTTTGTGTCTTTCTCGAATATTCACCAATGATCGAGACTCCATTAGTTTTAAGATTTTTGGCTATGATGTATCCTTCACCCTTGAAGACTTTCACAGTAAGTGCGGTTTGCGGATCACAACACTAAATATTGAAAAAAGCAATTAAACGAGAGAGCAAGATTCTGAAGTTCTATTTTGGGAAGTCTAAGGGTGTGATCTAGAAGGACATTCAAGACTTTATGTCCCATAATGAAATTCAAAAGGATAATGTGTATTTCAAACACGTATGCGAGAGTGATGAAGATGATGTGAAGCTTATGGAAATTCATGTTGTGGAGTCCACACTAGATGATGATGATGGAGGTTCAAAGGCATGCAGAAGAAATGTCAAGACCCAAAATCCGACTCGTCGTGATGGTGCCTATTGTGAAACTAGACCAGCCTCAACTCAGCAATCAACACGATAATAATAAGTTTGAAAATATTTACGGAAACTTTTAACAGTTAAAGAACTACTTGAAACATACGAAATTCCAAGAATAGATACAATTCAGCCCAAAATCGGGGTGTCACTGAGTGCAAGAGCGTCTAAGAAAAATACATACTCTATTATAATGTCTAAGGGAGCAACTAAAATACAACTAAAAAGTAAGGTGAAGAGCCAAGGACTACGAACACCGTGCAGATACCTCAATAATCTCCTAAGCTAGAAGCCTCGATCAACCACCGCCATTAGATCCAAAGTGCCTGAATCTGCACACGGGGTACAAGGGGGGTAAGGTGAGTATACCAACTCAATAAATAACAACTCCAGCATTTTGATTGATAGTTAATGACGAACTCAACCTTCTTAAGGATAACAGAAATAATGTACAATAACATAGGCATGCTTTCAGTTTAATTAACAGCTAGAACAGTAAAATAGAGCAAGTATGAATAGGGTAAAGAAGTGTAACTTTTCTACAACTACATGCCGATGCACATGCTATATGAAATGCTTACCCGCACACTTAGTATTGTATATGGCTCATATGGCCCAAGGAAGATCCATCTAGAAATATATATATATCTCTGACAACTGTCACTTAGTACTGAGGAAGGACAATCTAACATGTGGAGAAGATCCATCTCTAGATAATAACAATAATAAAAACCTCACAACCACTCGGTACTTATATGGCTCACAAGGCCCAGGGAAGATCTATCCTGGAATATATACACATCACAAACCATCGGTCTCCAATATTGAGGAACAGGCCAACCAGCCTCATGGAGAAGATCCATCTCTATACCAAGGGAAGTTGCATCCCGGAATATAATCAACTACGCTCACTGGGGGTGTGTTACAAACTCCGAATGGCTCCTACAGCCCAAGCGCTATCATAATAATCAACATAACCACTGCGACGTGCAGCCCAATCCCATAATTGTCATTCACAATGAGGCTCTCGGCCTCACCCAATCATCACTCTCCAGTTTAAAACACACGTGCTCACAATGTCATGAAACTAGTTTGAAACAATGATATGATGTGCCGATTAATAATATCTAAGACTGAGACATGATATGATATGCATGAGCAAGACTAAGTACAGAATATGAATGAGTATAATAAGATGACAACAAGAAATGACCACTCGGGTCTCAACAGTATCGGCGTGAAGCCCTGACAAGATATGTAGCATGTTTTTATAGCACATTTACTTAATCACATGATAGAAACACGTATATCAACAAGAAAGAGTTACTAAGCAGTGCCATGGAATAATCTAGGCCGCAACTCTCACGGTTCACCCACCGCCACTGGAGCACACCTTAGGTCCTCGGGTCCTCAACCAAACATGCCAACATATGCTATAATATCACTCAAACTCAGTCAGGCCTTCGAATCACTCAAAACAACCACCAAAACACCGAATCAACCTCGTATTCAAGTCGAAGAACTTATAAACTTTTAAATTCTATGAACGACGCCGAAACTTATCAAATCACCTCCGAATGACTTGAAATTTTGCACACATGTCCCAAATGGCACAGCGGGCCTACACCAATTTCCAGAAATTTCAATCTGACCTCTATATCAAGATTTCCACTGTCGATCGAAAAATGCCAAATTTCTAATTTTTTCAATTCACCTAAATCTACCATGGAACTCCAAAATACATTTCGGACGCGCTCCCAAGTCTAAAATCACCTAACCAAGCTAACCAAATCATAAAAATCCAAATCCAAGATCAAATACTAAAAAGTCAAAACTTGGTTAAACCTTTCAAATTTAACGCTTTAAGCTGAGAATTGTTCTTCCGAATCTATTCTGAAAACAAAAACTGACGATTTACATAAGTTATAATACATCATATGTGGCTAGTCATACCCGAGGAATGGCGAGAAAAGTACAAATGCTCAAAATGACCGTTCAGGTCGTTACATTCTCCCCCACTTAAAAATACGTTCTTCCTCAAACTTGCCCAAAGTTCTTTCGAAAAATCATCAAATCATTGTGTAAACTTACCATGCTCATACCCCGGGGGTGATCCCATATCACCCAATCCCATATTGGTCTGATAACGCCATATGACTGAAATTTTGCAATCCAACCAAGCCCATGAACCTTAGAACCAAATTTCAATTTCAAAAGTTATCCATAATATTAGAATCCTATATCTATACACTGAATAAGTCCTAACGAGCTATCAAACCATATACGTACCCAAGATTCAATTACATGATATACCACATAACTCAGACTCTCGTAGTGAAAACTTCAAATCATTGCAACTGCTCCAACACGTTCGAATACCAATAATAAATGTCTTATCAAATAAAGCCTTATTCTAACACTTTCATACTGCCAACAATGAATAAAACACGCAGAAAGTCATAACCATTCCTCAGATCAATCATTCATGAAGCCCCATCTCTTTTGGCAAGGATCATAGTAAATTTCTAAACTGAACATCGATATTATCCTCCTAATATGCATAAATTGAATCCTATAGTATTCATTCTAGATCCCGACAACCTCATATCATCCAATTCGACTACTCTAGTGACATGACACATTGATACAATCTCAATCAACAACCCATGTAACATGTGCACTAATACGCAACAGTCCAAATATACTCAAATCATGCAAAGTGACTCAAATAAGAGAGTTGTACCGCAAGCTCACCAGTACCACCACAACATAATATTGAGAACCAATCACACATCGTAGAACAAGAATACACAAATCTAACCCGACGGATCATACCTCTTCATAACTTTGCTATAGTGCGCGACCTTATCCTAACACTCGTCCACATGAAACACCTCAATCCACTATGCTCAAAATAAACAACCACGCGCAATTTGATGTCTAGTACCAAAAGAAAATCATTATAACCATAGAGAAGCAAATGACATAACACCACACAAACCCGAAAGGACATAACCAATACGCCATCTACCGAGCAATACCCAATACTTTCCCTCTCGAATTCCAATATGAAACCCCAATAGAACCACACTATATGTGCGTATAACCAACAAATCACAATGCCTCGCACCCATAGATCACCCAAGAACATGAATAAGCTGAATAACGATCGAACGATACATCCCCCAACAATAGAATTCTTAGTCAACAAAACCGACTTGATGCATAACACACATCCGTATTGGCCTATCAATGAACCCCTTATCAAAGAGTTCCCGAAGCTTCTTATTCAACTTGTTCAACTCCGTTGATGCCATATGTTACGGTGGAATAGAAATGGGCTGAGTGCAAGACACCAAATCAATAACCCTGTCCGGCAGCATGCCCGGTAGGTCTGCAGGAAAGATATCTATAAAATCCCTCACCACCAGAACTGAATCAATGTTAGGAATCTCTACATTGACATCCCTCACGAAAGCCACATAAGAAAGACAACCCTTTCCAACCATCAGTTGGGTCTTCAAAAATGAAATCACTCTACTGGGAACATATCCCGTCGAACCTCACCACTCAATCTGTGGCATCCCTGGCATAGCCAATCTCGTCGTCTTAGCGCAACAGTCCAGAATTACATGACATGTAGACAACCAGTCCATACCCAATATCACATTAAAATATAACATTCTAAGCAACAAGGATCCACTCGAGTCTCCTGACCCCCAATATTCGCCACACGCACGGTCCATAAAGTGTACGAATCACCATATCTAATCCCAACTCCACCGCTCGAATACATAATACACCTCTAATACTCAATCATCCTATGAGGAATACTCTTATAATGCTTTTGTTCCACCAAGCAAACTTGAATATCAACAGTCTATCCAACAAGAGAGCGTCGTAATACCAATGAAGCACCCTTAGCTCAACCCTTCCTGAAATGTTTACCCTAATACAGTCACACAAATTCGTAACATCATTACCTAATCATCTGAAACTGCCTATGCATCTAAGAATTTATGATCTTCTTTTTTAGAATTGAACTGTGACCTTACACATGCAAAACTCACCCTACAGGACATGTCGTATACTCCATACCATCATATGAAAAATATGAGTGCTTCTTGATCCATTCCGAGCAATACCCACTACTTTTCCCTCTCGAATTACATTATGAAACACCAATAGAACCACACTATATGTGCCTATAACCAACAAATCATAATGCCTCGCACCCGCGGAAAGGTAACTCATAGATCACCCCAGAACACGAATAAGCTCAATAACAATCGAATGATACATCCCCCAACAATAACAATTTAGAGTCAACAAAACTGACTTGATGCATAACACACATCCGTATTGACCTACCAATGATCCTTTATCAAAGAGTTCCTGAAGCTTCTCCTTCAAATTCTTCAACTCTGTCGGTGTCATATGATATGGTGGAATAGAAATGGGATGAGTGTCCGGCACTAAATCAATACCGAAATCAATAACCCTGTCCGGCGGCATGCCCGGTAGGTTTGCAGGAAAGATATCCAGAAAATCCCTCACCACCAGAACTGAATCAGTGGTAGGAGTCTATACATTGACATCCCTCACGAAAGCCACATAAGAAAGACAACCCTTCCCAACCATCAGTTGGGTCTTCAAAAATAAAATCACTCCACTGGGAACATAACCCGTCGAACCTCGCTACTCTTGCATCCCCGGCATAGCAATGTAGTCCTCTTAGTAAATCAATCCATAATTACATGACATGGAGACAACCAGTCCATACCCAATATCACATAAAAATCTAACATACTAAGCAACAAGGATCCACTCGGTTCTCCTGACCTCAATGTTCTCTACACAATACCAATATACTCGGTCCACAACTACGACATAACTTGTTTATGAGCACTCCCAATCCCTAAATCCATAAAGTGTACAAATCACCATATCTGATCTCAACTCCACCACTCGACTACATAATACACCTCTAATACTCAATCATCCCACGAGGGATACTCCTATAATGCTTCTGTGCCACCAAGCAAACTTGAATATCAACAGTTTATCCAACAAGAGAGCGTCGTAATACCAATGAAGCACCCTTAACTCAAACACATTGCCCCTTCTTGAAATGTTTACCCTAATCCAGTCACACCAATTCATAACATCATTACCTAATCATCTAAAATGCCCGTGCTATCTAAGAATTTATGACCTTCTTTTTTATAATTGAACTGTGACATTACAAATGCAAAACTCACCCTACACGACATACCGCATACTCCATACTATCCTATGAAAAATATGATAACTTCTTGATCCATTCCGAGCCACAAGTAACTACGTACTCCACTATCCATGAACTTTCCATTGATCCAATCTAGAATAAAATTGTTATACATTCATACTCCTCATGCCAGTAGAAAATATACATCTCTAACCGTAGTAGAAATCATCAAGAATTCTCCGAATTCTATTAGCACAAAATCAAACCGTCAAGACTGAACCATCCTTACTCAACCAAGCTACGCAGGTCATCTAAAACCCCAAGAGCATTGCCACGAAATACTTGCAGAAACGCATTTCCTCATAAGCACCCAAAGAACTAATCATATCCCTTACCATGCCGATCCGTGCTACTACCAAGCTATCCTATATATCCAAGTTACTTTTAAATTTCCTTGAAATTGATATTCGCTGGCTATAATATCACAATCTTCCACCCATACTCACCATACGAGAGCAGGAAACCATACCATCTAAGGCTCATAAGCCGCTGAATACTTTCCCAAAAGTACCACATTCAAAATACTTACCCTGAAGAGACTTCATGCGAATCTAAATCCATTACCTTTACCTTCGCGATACTGATGTGTATAATCCATAATGACATAGAATTGCCACAAGTCTTGACACCCTCCAATGTAAACCTCAGCTCCTAGCCAATTACACCTCATGAAGATCTACAATTATTACATATAAGTCTTGAATCCGTTAAAACCATTCTCGGGAGTCATCCACTCTACTCAAGTTTCAATAACACTAATCAAACAAACCAAACGGCATGTTCCCTATCAGCAACACCTGAAGAAGTAACCCATCCTTCTAAGCAACCGAGTGATATCCTACTCTATATCATTTACATCCTTTATAATAACAACTAATTCATCCAAACTTTATCATAAACATATAAATCATAACACAATCCTTATCCAAATTTTCCTTTACTTGAGCCATCCTCGATCTCAACCCCCATAAGCCACATCTGATTTACCAGTATACCTTAAACTGAAACTGATACGACATTTAGCCATGCAATCAACTTATCAACATCAGACTCCCTCACTTAGCCCAAAGTCATAGGCCAAAACACCCAAAAACTCATAATGCCCGTACTCTATTACTACCATAGTACCATAGTGAGGTTTAACTAAATCATTCATAAGATCGCGCAACACAAACCATCTAGTACTTTAAATCATCTACAAATCTCACATTTATCCTCGTAACAGACAACCCCACTCTCATAAGCGACCCAAGCACAAATTGCAACAAAAAACATATATTTCACTGGTAAATAGGACTTCCAACCAACAACATAGGGGCCTCAAACCTCAGAACACCCCACAGGAGATAGTTCACCTGCTTTGCCTCAAACTGACATCTCTTCATACCCTTCCACCATAAAAAACATCACACAATCACTTAATCTTCCTGAGTCTAAACTCATATCATAACATGAAATCTACTCCACTCCCCAACTAGACGACATGAAAAATATCCTTAACACACCCATAACTCGAGGCTATACATCAAATCAAGATGAAAATCAAGCACCAAATAGTTCTTTCTATCCTCAAATCGACCATTCTCATCACATCTAAATCATATGAACACATCTCGCAGTCACATCATACTCATCATATAGCCATCCAGTCATCACCTCTACTAGTAGGGACAATACCGAACATATATATCCAGAAGCACGTGCTCACACAATCCAATGCTTAAGCTACAGGCAAAACCCAGTCTCAAGACCTCCAAACTGGTCCAACATCAACATATAGAAGTCACATATCGCCCCTCAATCAGGGAATCACAAATCGTTGATGCACAACTGATACCGAGCACTCATGTGCGCATACGAATGTGTGGAAGGAATTCAAAGAGTTACATTTCTAGCTGAACCAATGTTGCACGAGAAATATTCAAGAATGTGGGATTTCCTAAAAGATATGCAGCCTCTCGAAGATAAGTACAAATGTCTTTATACCGATCCACAAGAATCTGCTAAACCCGCTCATGACTCGTGGACCTATGTAACCTAGGCTCTGATACCAACTTGTTATGACCCAAAATTCGACTCGTCATGATGGCGCATATCGTGAAACTAGGTCAACCTCAACTTAACAATTAACACGACAATAATAAATTTGAAAACATTTATGGAAGCTTTTAATAGTTGAAGAACTATTTGAAACATAAGAAATTCAAAGAATAGGTACAATCGAGCTCAAAACCGAGGTGTCATTGAGTGCATGACCGTCTAAGGAAAATACGTAGTCTATTATAATGTCTAAGGGAGCATCTAAAACACAACTGGGAAGGAAGGTGGAGATCCAAGGCCTGCGAACACCGTGCAGATACCTCAATAATCTTCTAAGCTAGAACCTCGATCAACCACTACCACCGGAGTGCACCAACTCTGTAAGTAACAAATCCGACCTTTGGACTGATAGGTAGTGACGAACTTAACCTCCTCAAGGATAACAAAAATAATGTACAAAAACGTAGCATGCTTTCAGGTGAATAAACAGTCCAAACAGAAAAACATAGCAAGTATGAATAGGGTAAAGAAGTGTAACTCTGCTACATCCACATGTTGATGCACATGCTATATGAAATACACCATGTTGAGTGCCTCATATGCCCACAATCTCAATTACTCATCTACTCAGTACTGTATATGGATCATATGACCCAGGCAAGATCCATCCCGGAATATATACATCTCTGACAGCAGTCACTCAGTACTGAGGAAGGTCAATACAGCATGTAGAGAAGATCCATATCCAGATAATAACAATGATAACAACCTCACAACCACTTGGTACTGTATATGGCTCACAAGGCCCAAGGAAGATCCATCCCGAAATATACACACATCACATACCATTGGTCTCTAGTACCGAAGAATGTGCCAACTAGCCTCATGGAGAAGATCCATCTCCATACCAAGGGAAGATCCATCCTTGGCGCTCACTAGGGTGTGTCGCTGACTCCAGAGGGGCTCCTACAGCCCAAGCTCTATCATAATCATCAACATAACCGCCTAGCATGCAACCCGGTCCCATAATTGTCACTAACAATCAGGCTCTCGACCTCACTCATTCATCGCTCTCCAGTCTCACACACACGGGCTCACAATGTCATGAAACTAGCTCGAAACAACGATATGATGTGCCAAAGAATAATATATGAGACTGAGACATGATTGATATGTATTAGCAAGACTGAGTACATATATAAATAAATATAATGAAATGACAGCAAGAAACGACCACTCGGGTCTCGACAGTATCAGTGTGAAGCCCCAACAGGATATCTAGCATCTTTTTACAACATATGTACTTAATAACATGATAGAAACATGGATATCAACAAGAAAGAGTTACTAAAAAGTGCCATGGAATTATCCAGGCCGCAACTCTCACGGTGCACCCACACGCCCGTCACTTAGTATGTGCGTCACCTCAATAGTAATCATAAAGCACATAGTTTAGGGTGCCAAACCCTCAGAAATAATTTCGAGAAAAAGAAAAACATCCAAAACATAGTTCAAACAACCTCAAAATGCTGAAAACACCATGGTTCACTGCTACAGCAGAGTGTTTTTTTCTCCACATCGTGTTTGATGGACCCACCAAATTTCAGCTCAATCGGAGTCCGTCAAGTTCGCTGACCTCCTAAAATATCGGCTATTCGGTTAAAAACAGGTTTTGCATTTTTCTAGGGTTTACCCCAAATAATTCAGATAATCTCAATCAAATATCAATAAGAAAATAGTATCTCATTATTACAAGAATAATTCAAAATTTTTGCATAGTTAATTCACAAAACAGAGTGCAGTTTTTCAGAAAATCACTCATTTATGTAATTAAAAAAACGCACATAAACACCATATTCTCGTTTCATGAAAAACTTAGTTATCTAATTAGATGTGAGTGGGCTCTGATACCAATTGATGGATTATAATAAGCAGCGGAAGCAATCCCAATATCAAAATCGCATGTAATCTAGACAACTAGCATAAACGAGATTTCACGGGTTGCCTCCTGAAGCGTGAACATATCTCTTCTATCACGTGAGCCTTCTGTTCCATAACTTCTCAATGGAATCACCATCACCAGCACAATTGTGATCATCCAACGTTCTACGGTCTTCTACTGTGTTACCCAAATAATAACCGGAAATAGCAATTTTATGTGGGCAAAATTTCTAGGAAAACTTGGCTGAAAATTTCAGCCACCATATATTTTTCTTCTAGGTGGAAAACCTTATGTATTAATAGCACAAGTTTTAAGAGTTAAGACCCTTTTCCAAAACCTGTTGAGTTTTCTTTTCTACCAGAAAAAGAATTCCTTTATTTCCTATTATTTAGGCACAATAGGGACCACGGAATTTATTTAACAAGGCTTCCAATTATGGAATTAATTTATAATTTTCAAAATTAATATCTACCATAATTAATTACGAATTACTCCACTAAAAATTCATAATTGCACTCTTTATTCAATTTTGAAATTTATACATTAAATCTTATTTAACTTCCAATGTTAAGATTCAGATACGAATCAATTAACTTAACTTACTTACGATTTAATTTATTGATTATTTCCTTTAGACTTTCGCTTAACTTATTTCATGTGTCGGATACAAAATCCACCGGTCGGGTTTACACATGAAAGCTTATAAGCTTTCATAAAGGTGTATCATCAATCTCTAAACCGAGACATGAATTCCATCAATTAACTATTACTTCGCCAATGTACATTATTATTATCCAATTTACCGGGAATATTGACCCACGAAAGAATCTCGCCTTTTAATAAATCAAAGCAATAATACTATACACAGCTAATAATAATTATATCAAGATTAAGAGTATAAGCACATTTAATGGCTAGAGAGTTTATTTTATTAAGTCAGTATAAAATACTTATCTCTACCTGGTCCGTTCAATACATACAAAATATACTAGCACAAGAAGCTGGAATTAACCCATTCTCATAATCAAGATAAATTATATTTAATCTTGTGCTACAATCATTCCTGATGGTTTGTCCAATTCCATCATTAGATTGTGAACTCAAACTTTATACTTATAAGAATCGTTGATTTAATCTTCCGTGTATAAGCTAAACTCTATACACTAAATCATCTACTATATAAGCAAAGGACACAGACTATTATATGATCTATTTAAAATTTTATTAAAACTGAATAAACAATTATTTCATAATAAATATTATATCTAAACCAAACTCATGGTTAATAGTATATATCCCAACAATATCTCACTTAGACTTTTAACCATAATAATAATTAAAATATATTATATCCAAATGCATGGTTAATAGTATATGCCCCAACAGCGTCATTACGATTCCCGGCGGTGGAAAATTTGGGTCGTGACAGGTAAAAATAATGTATACAAATTATATTTAAGTATAAGCATACTCTTAATTGCGTAAGTAAATATAAGCAGTTACCAAATGTAGGATAACTTAACTGACCAAAGTGTAAAGCCGCATCCGTTTACACTAAAAGAAGATTTGATTACACAATTTAATGCTCTGAAATCTAAAGTTGTTTCAATAGGACAAACACAGAACCAACCCTCCTCCCCCCTCCCCCAACCTAAGATTAAGAAGTGCTGTTTTTCTAATTGTTAGAAATAATAATTTTTAAACTCTAAATCACCTTGGAGATTGGTATTATTTAATTAAATTTTCAACCGTTCTTTATATAATATTCTTAATTTAAAGAATGGTTGGATTTTAAATTTTCAACCACGTTCTTTATATATTATTCTTAATTTAAAGTATGGCTGGATTTTTCCCCAGCTATTATCTCTATTATTTACAGGTTTGTGTATTTAGAAACCCTATTAGCTACTGTACCGCACAACGATTCTAAATTGCAGGTGTGCCATTAATAGAATACCTTCATAACCACATGAAGATACTGAAAAAGTGACAAGTATTCAATAGGCAACATCTCTCTCTTATCATCACAAAAAGAACTCGAAGGGATTTGAATTTGTCAGGATTTTCAACACAAATATTTGAGTTTAATTTGAATCAGATGAAGCTTCAATTTGAGGAGAGAAAAAGGTATAACGAAAGATCCGGAGAAAAAAAGGGGAAAAAGGAGAGAAAAAAAATATATATCTAAATTCATTGATAGCTAATAATGGATTGAGAGACTTTTAAGGTGTAATGTACAACAACAACAATCCAGTATAATCCCACTTAGTGGGATCTGACTTCTGAGGAGGGTATTATGTACGCAGACCTTAAGTGGGATCTGAGGAGGGTATTATGTATGCAGACCTTAACCATACCATGGGGGTAAAGAGACTGTTTCCAAATAGACTTTTAAGGTGTAATGTATTTATTTTATAAACAAAACTAGTTTAGACCAAAAATTAACTAAACGTGAATATTTTTGGTGATAAAATTTTTAATAGTGTATAAATATATAAAAATTCCTAAATAAAATAAGTAAAAATAACCAATGGGCCTAAGAGGAGGAATTTGTAAAGCCTAAAGAGGGTTAGAGTAGCCCAACAAGACGGTGTTGTGAAAAACATTTCTGTAAGGGCTGGAGCGTGCAAAAGTAGCCAAACAACCGTCAATTAGGCCCAACATCAGCAGTTACTGGGCCATTGGACTGTTTGGGTTTGGGGGGGGGGGGGGGGGGGGGGGGGGGCGCTGAATTTACTGTAGCATGATAGGTATATTCCATGGATATTCTAATACCAAATTAATTTAAAATGAAACCGTTATCTTTAATGATTAAAACATTGCTTTTAATTTTTTTTTAAATATAGTATTATCATGTAACCATAAATTTGGAGCTTCTACTAGGTTTTAAATGCGGTGCATATTGCTATCGGTTGCTACCATGTATTTTTACCTCAATTTATACTTAAATATAGCAAATTGATATATTTGTATAAACAAATTAAGTATGATAGTGTTTTCTTCATCTCTAAGTTCATACATTTATGCTCATTGTAGATTGGTCCATAATATATATCTATATTCATTCACCTCATTTAGTTAACTTTTCATAACAAACCAACAGATAATGATTTAAAACTCCTAGTTGATAAGAATCAATTTTGTTATCAGCTGCACCACCTTTGTATGAATTTGAGGTAAACAAGATTTTAAATAATTTCGGAAGATTAAGAAAAATAAAAAGGGTAGGAACCAAATATAAAACGGTAATGCTCAACTTTTATAATAACTGGTCAAACATGTTATTGTATGCAAAAAGTTATTTGAGATCCACATTTGTTCTTTCCCATGCAACTATTTGGCCTCCTAGCATTTTGCAACCTTAAAATCTGCTGCCCACCCACCCCCACACCCCCCCCCCTTCTTTTTACCATGGAAAAAGGATAAAAATTATAACGCTTCACTATACCCATCTCATTTTTATTAACAAGACAAATACTATCATGAATGACTTTAAAAAAGAATTAACTTAAATAATTATTTATCTAATTACTTAAATTAAAATATAATCGGTAAATATATAATATATGCATAATTTATATAATATATATTTCTAATTGTGTATAATGTATGTATATGATTATAAAAAATAAATAATAAATATGAACGGCTAATTGTATGAAGATCCCGTCGAATATGTTAGTTAAACAAATGATGTAAATTAATTGGGGAAAAACGCAGAGATAACATACACAATCGCTAATGTTCGAGATTAAGCGCTAATTAATTTGGTGAGCTTCGCTTCCATAATTAAGATAGATCGTTTCAACCTTATCAATAATGTAGCATCTCGTTCTCTTTTTTCCTCGCCACCCCTAATATAATATTTAAAAAAATTAAAAAGAAATAAAGTTGTATATATACAGCCATATATCTCTGTGCATGGGAAATTCGGCATCGCACAATTCTCAAGCTACAGTATATCAGTATATAACAACAAATTGAAAGTGAGGGCGTGACAGCCAACATAATCTTGGCTAAAATAGGGGCATGTCATCATCTACTCCTGTATGAATATAGTAAACTATTTCTGTAATAAAAAAATACTATTAATATTTACAGCTATGAGAGGTCCATGAATTTGGAAATAAAATCCGAATATTTGCAATTTTCAATTCACTCCTCACGTGCAAGCACTTTCCCTTTTTCTATTTTTTATCATCCTATAAAATTCTATCTTGATTGGGAGAAAGGAGTCAAGAAGCAAGGGTACAAGGAACTTTAAAGAATCTCAGACGAGAAAGGCTGCAAAATTAACCACAGGGAGAGAAGTATATTTTTAATCCTTTTTCCTTCATAAGAGCATATTTTCAAAAAGGGTGTCGATGGGAATCAAAGACTATATAAATAAAAAAATCTAGATTAGTACATAAAATATCTTGTATTCATGTACGATTTAAAAAAGGACAATATTTTGAAAGGTCTGAATAATCTATTCTAATATAAAGAAGAGTGATACTTCAAAATGTATAATATAAATTACCAAGTATAATATAAATATTAATAGATATTTCTACTGCTCAAATACGTAACTAGCTTATAGAACACAAAAAATAAATTTTATCATTATATCAAGACTCTATAAATAATAAATATAGAAACTAAATAAAGATGGTGGAAAACAAAATCACGCATGCACGCAATATATATACAATATCGACAGGACAAACCCACAAAGGTTTGTCTTGGGAAAGGCCGACCCAACAAAAGCTAGTGGGAGACATAAAAGAAATCCCTCTTTAATTTCTTTCAATTTCTTTATTTCTTTCTCTGTACTATTATTTATTTGTTCAATTCCATTTATCTCTAAGTTTCTCCCTCTTTTAATTTGTTTGCTTTAAATCTCTGATGGAAACCAATACGATAAGAACAAGACTGATGTCGTTGCCTGTCTTGACAATGCCATTTCTTTGATGTTTCCCTTGGCTTTATATATGGGCTCTAACGAATTTCTTTTTATGAGTCGGATATATACGCATTAGCAATATGGAAAATATTTATAATATATCGAGTCATCTAAACTGATATTTTGCACGATCTTTCATAAAATATAAAATTAGTATTCATCTGAAAAATAAAGATTAATTACTTATTGCAAAAGATTGAATCATTAATACGGATGAGTTCTACGTCGATGCATTAAGAGGCATTTGATATCTTTATATGATTTTAAATAAATTTTAATCAAACTTTTAAGATTAAATTAGGTACAAAATTCATTTATCCTATAATAAATACAAAAGTTGGCAGAAATGATATCCTACCAGCCACTTGAGGATATTTTTCTTAAATAAGGATAAAAAAGTAAAAGAAAATATATCTTGCATACAAGTGCGTGCCTACTTCACTTTCCATAGTTTCATAGACTTCTTATTAATCCCATGTATGTAATACATGACATACCTATTATAGCACCAATCATTTGAGTCAGTTGCAATTGCCATTTGTTTACCTGCCTCCATCTTACATTCTTTTCTTCAAAATTTTGCACTGATGTAGTTCATAGTCTACAAGTTCTCTCACTTGACATGATCGTTTATACCAAGGGTGGTGCTATTTTATTTTTGTTGTAATGAAAAACGTTTGTTATTGTCTAGCCGTAGTTGTTTATATACATCAAAGTAATTAATATTTATCAAATTTTATGTGATAAATTATTTGTCAAGAATTTTGGTTACCTGATCGGGATCATAGGACATTGTTAAAAGCAAGAGATATCTGATACGGCTAGGACTTTTAACAAAAACGTTTCAATAAAATTCGTGACATGAAGCCAAATTTTAATAAGAGCATTTTTTGTTTATAATATAGTTATCTTAAAAAATTTAATAATAATATTCAAATCAATTTTTTTCTTTAATTTTGTCTATAATTTAGTTATTTTACAAAATATAATGCGGATTGCTAATATATACATTGGTAAGAAAATTAGAGTTACTAAATTGTTAGCTACATATTTACAATGCACCATAGATCTTATTACAAAAAATTTTATTCATCAATATGAAAATTTGAGTCACTTAATTCAAAAGTTCCAAAATATTTCTATTGTTAAAAATTAAAAAATTTATTTTCTACTTTTATAAGGAGTTCGTATAATTTAAACAAAAATAAGATAAAAAATCCACAATTAAAAACCTTTTTAGGGCCCCAAAATTAAGGGCTAAATCAAAAACTTTACCGGCCTTCTTCTTAAGTCACCCTTGGCTTTTAATAGGAAGATAAAAGCTCTTCTGCCTTAGTAGCAGGCTAGCAGCTAAGCTAGTGTGGACTAAAATGACCAACTTTACAACATAGAGCGGCAGACAAAATGTAAAGAAACCAAAATAATGCTATTGCGAAAGACAAGTAAAAACAAAGCTACAATGCATATAGCAAAAATTGTTAGAAAAAAAAAAGTTTCTTTGTTATAGCTCTAGATCTCTAAATTTCATGAAGTGCTATTATATAAGTTATTAGATGAATACTTCGATCCTTTTTATTTTTATCAAGAATCCATTTACATAATCTAAACCAAACATGCCCTCAGCATATTAATTTTCTAATATAAAAATTTTCTTCTTGGTATCGTGTTCTTATTATCTTTTAATATTTATAATAAAATATTTAATTTAGATTACCCCTTACCACTAAACCATTAAATATGCTATTTAATTACACTATTTTATTTTTCTTTCTACATTGATACATGCCATTTAGTGTAGGGTTTGCTGAAGATGAAAAGAAATGTCTAAAAATTCTAATGGCTGTCTTCTCTCTCTCTTCTCTCTCCTCAATCTCTCTCTCTTCCCGTCTGAAGCGACCACCGTCGCCGATTCCGACAGGTACGTCTCTCTCCTCTTCCTCTTCTCTCTCTTCTCTCTCGTCTTTTCCGACTGCACAGTGCTATCGGAACACTGTTCCGACAACTCACGGTGGTCTTTCTTCGACACCTCCTACACCGTCGAGACGCACAGCGTCAGGCGCACACCCTCTGCAAATTTCGTCACCGGAAGCTGCCTCACGCGCCGCCGACGACCACTCACGCGCCGCCAGCGACACCCACGCGCCACGCGCGTGAACACTGTTCCGGTCACTTTTTCCACCGGCTCCTTTTGGACAGTTTTTCCCCCCCACAATTCCGACCAACTCGGTACTTCCGGAATATCTCCCTGGTCACTTTCATTTTACACTGTCCACTTAGCCACCCATTTTTCCCACTGCTTACCCACAACGGATCTCGGTGCTGCCCAGAGTTCTGGAATTTTTGTTTTCGCCAGAATTTTTCTGGCAACCCCTGCACCTTTCCTTTTTATTCTCTCCTCTGCTTTTGTGGGTGTGTTCTGTTTTCTTGGACAGGTGCCAATTTCACCGGCGAGGATCTACGGCAACTCTCGTTCAGACTCGCGGCAGGACGCAATAGAGCTGCACATTCTGCTAAGCTTCAGGAAAACTTGGGCGCATCAAAGCACACTTTCAGGTTTTTCCACCGGGAGTTGGTACCTCCAGCTCACTTGTTTACTTTGTGCACCTTTTTACGTATTTTAGCTAGCATTTCGAGTGTGGTCTATTCTGTTGTTATCTAGTTTGCTACATTTGCGTTTTTCGCTATAGTGCGTGTGTGTGCCACTGCACCCCATATTCGGTTGGTGGGATAGTGGCCGCGGCGGGGGATGATAGCGTAAGGTCATGTCCTCAGGGGGTGGGGGTGGTAGCGGGGGTAAGTAGGGGAGTAGGGGGTGGTCATACGGGCAGGGCGGGAGGTCAGGGTGGGAAGAGGGCAGCGGACGCCCATAGATTAAGGATTGGGTCATGGAACATAGGCACTCTGACGGGTAAGTGCATAGAGTTGGCGAAGGTTCTTCAGAAGAAGAGGGTTAACATAGCGTGCGTTCAGGAGACTAGGTGGAAAGGGACGAAGGCGCGGAATGTTGATGGGTTTAAGCTGTGGTATTCTGGGCACATGAGGGGTAAGAATGGAGTGGGCATCTTGGTTGATAGGGACCTAAGGGAGTCCGTGGTCGAGGTTAGGCGAGTGAATGATAGGTTAATATCTATTAAGCTGGTTATTGGGGGTGGCATCCTCAACGTCATCAGCACTTACGCGCCGCAAGCAGGCTTAGACGAGGAGGCTAAAAGGCGCTTTTGGGAGGACTTGGATGACCTGGTGGGTAGTATTCCCCAATATGAGAAGTTAGTTATTGGAGGGGACTTTAATGGTCATATTGGGGCTGAGGCTGGTGGCTATGATGAGGTGCACGGTGGATTTGGCTTTGGGGCCAGGAACGGAGGAGACACTTCGCTGCTTGATTTTGCCAAGGCTTCCGAGCTCCTGATTGCGAACTCGACATTCCGGAAGAGGGAGGAGCATTTGGTCACCTACAAGAGTTCGTCGGCGAGGACTCAGATTGATAACATCCTCATTAGAAGGAGCGATAGGAGTTTGTGCAAGGACTGCAAGGTTATTCCGGGAGATTCTATTTCAACTCTCCATAGACTACTAGTGATGGATGTCGATCTCTGGGTGAAGAAGAAGAGGAGGGGTGCTCGGGGTCAACCGCGGATTAGATGGGGAGCTTTGTCTAAGGAGAAAGCACGGGAGTTGGAAAGGAGGTTAGTGGAGGGCGGAGCTTGGAGAAGTTATGGGGAAGCGGACGCTATGTGGACAGTGACGGCAAACTTGGTTAGGGGGTAGCATGGGATGTGCTCGGGGTAGCTAAGGGATATTCAGGCAGAAATCAGGGTGATTGGTGGTGGAACGAGGTAGTCAAAGGAAAAGTGGAGGTGAAGAAGGCGGCGTTCGCTAGGTTGGCAGGGAGCACAAGCGAGGAGGAGCGGAGAGCGAACAGGTTGATCTACAAGGAGGCGGGAAGAGAAGCTAAGATGGCAGTCACGGAAGCTAAAGACGCGGCGTTCGGTTGCATGTATGAGGAACTAGGGGAGAGAGGTGGGGAGAAGAAGTTATTCCGGTTGGCTAAAGCAAGGGAAAGGAAGGCACGTGACCTAGACCAAGTCAGGTGTATCAAGGACGAGGATGGTAGAGTTCTGATGGGGGAATCTCAAATCAAACAGAGGTGGCAGGCGTACTTTCGGGACCTTCTTAACGAGGAGGGGGATCAGAGCATAGAGCTAGGAGAGTTGGGGCATTCAGAGCAGCATAGAGACCTTGGGTACTGCAGGCGCATTAGGGTGGAAGAGGTCTTAGGGGCGTTGCGTAGGATGAGTAGGGGTCGAGCGACCGGGCCTGACGAGATCCCGGTGGAGTCCTGGAAGTGCATGGGTAAGCCTGGAGGGGAGTGGCTCTCTAGGCTGTTCAATGCGATCTTCAAGACCAAAAGGATGCCGGATGAGTGGAGGTGGAGTACAGTGGTGCCCTTGTACAAGAACAAAGGGGACATCCAGTGCTGCAACAACTATAGGGGTATCAAATTAATAAGCCACACGATGAAGGTATGGGAGAGGGTGATTGAGGCGCGGGTGATTGAGGCGACAACTATATCTGGGAACCAGTTTGGTTTCATGCCGGGCCGCTCCACCACAGAGGCTATTCACCTAGTCAGGTGACTGGCGGATCAATTCAGGGATAAGAAGAAGGACCTTCACATGGTGCTTATCGACTTGGAGAAGGCGTATGACAAGGTCCCGAGGGAGGTGCTATGGAGGTGCTTGGAGGCGAAGAGTGTGCCGGAAGACTATATCAGAGTAATCAAGGACATGTATAATGGAGCTAAGACTAGGGTTAGGATGGTGGGTGGCGAATCAGACCATTTTCCTGTGGTAATGGGGCTCCATCAAGGATCGGCGCTGAGCCCCCTGTTGTTTGCCTTAGTGATAGATGCTCTAACCCGACATATCCAAGGGGAGGTGCCTTGGTGTATGCTTTTTGCTGATGATATATTATTGATAGACGAGACGAGGGTCGGTGTTAGTGAAAGGTTAGAAGTGTGGAGACAGACCCTCGAGTCTAAAGGTTTCAAAATAAGCAGATCAAAGACAGAATA
The DNA here is from genome assembly GCA_034376525.1 of Nicotiana benthamiana. NCBI lineage: Eukaryota > Viridiplantae > Streptophyta > Magnoliopsida > Solanales > Solanaceae > Nicotiana > Nicotiana benthamiana. Next base: position 10,648,275 of record CM067325.1, read on the forward strand.
CCTGGAGTGCAAGTTTGGCGACGAGCCGAGTGGGGTAGGCAGGGACGTGCTGCTTGGTTCTCAGGCCATCGCCAAGAGGGATAGTGTCCGTTATCTTGGGTCTTTGATTCAGGGGGACGGAGAGATTGACGGGGACGTCACCCATCGAATATGAGCGGGGTGGTCAAAGTGGAGGCTTGCTTCAGGGGTCCTGTGTGACAAGAAAATTCCGCACAAACTCAAGGGGAAATTCTACAGAGCCGTGGTTAGACCTGCGATGTTGTATGGGGCGGAGTGCTGGCCCGTGAAGAACTCCCATGTTCAGAGAATGAAGGTTGCGGAGATGAGGATGCTTAGGTGGATGTGTGGGCACACCAGGCTAGATAAGATTAAGAATGAAGTTATTCGACAGAAGGTAGGGGTGGCCCCGGTGGATGAGAAGATGTGGGAAGCGAGGCTGAGGTGGTTCGGGCTTGTACGGAGGAGGGGTCCCGATGCCCCGATGAGGAGCTGCGAGCGGCTGGAGATTGTTGGCGGTCAGCGAGGAAAAGGGAGGCCTAAGAAGCATTGGGGAGAGGTGATTAGGCAGGACATGACTAGAATGCAGGTTTCCGAGGACATGACCCTTGATAGGGGAGTCTGGAGGTCTAGAATCAGGGTTGTAGGCTAGGGGCTCATTGAATTCTCCGTACGCCTCACCCAGGGTTGGGTGTGGGATAGCAGGGTCACCCATAGATGATTAATGTTTTAGCTTATGTCCCTTTATGGTTGTTAGTATGGTAGTTACAGTTTGTTATTATTGCATGCGACTGTATTTATGTTTCTTATGTTTACATAATTATTTACGTTATTTCTGCGGGATTTACTAATGCTCTATTGTTTTGTTTTGTATTGTTTTTGTTTCTAATTTTGTCTTTGTTTTTGTTTTTGTTTTTGTTTTAATGCAGCTTTTCATTTTATCCTATGCGCCGAGGGTCGAATGGAAACAGCCTCTCTACCCTTTCGGGTAGGGGTAAGGCTCGTCTACATATTACCCTCCCCAGACCCCACCTGGTGGGATTATACTGGGTAGTTGTTGTTGTTGTTGTTTGCTGAAGATGAAAAGAAGCTGATAATAACGAGTTTGACTTTGATACAAGACTTCAAATTGTCTGAGAAGATGAGCGAAAGAAGAAGGAACTTATGCTCTGAGCAGTGATGTTGACGAAGAGAAGAAAGCGAAGAAGAAAGTGCAAAGTAAAGTAGGGTTGTTTCTGAAAGTTTTGGATGTTGGAATAAATCCCACTATAAAATTGTAGCCTTCATATCGAATTATTTGGAACTATAACATAACCGGAAGCGTACCTGAATCCATAAGTGGAAGCTCCTTGATCCGGCTTGGAGATCGTCCGAGGTTGGGTTTTCACTTGATATGCAAGCCAAACTTACTCTCGCTATCAATGGGAATTTCAAGAGAATGTCTTGCATCCAAATGGGAACCATAACCCCTTCTTATAAGCATGTAACAAGAAAGCTGAAAGGTCACATTCATGTAACCTAAGAAAGCTGAAGAGCCACATGTATGTAACCTTAGTTAGCCCATCATCAACTAAGGTTACTCTTTATGGGTATTTACACAAGAAATTAGACTCTATACTTTATATGACAATGTATTGGCCTACTTAATAATAATATCCGAAAGATCACTAATTTAGGCCGAACCGAAATAAAGCACATAACATATAATTAATCCACATATTGTCCATATGTATGTAGTATAAGTCCATATATCTAACATTGGAGGCAACAACGAGGGAACAAACATACTCCTTAACTGCTCTTCTCCGTCGTATCGCCGCCTTAGAATCTTCTCTCCGCCATATCTCTTCTAGTTCTCATCGTTCTCGACAGTCCCTACACTATGGTGCATCGCGTACTATTCAAATGCACTTCAGAGCCTTCCTTACTCGTAGATCGAGAATCATCCGGCAACTAAAATAACTGGATTTCATCGTAATTCAGTATATCTCGCTGTATTCCACATATTTTATTGTATTCATTATTTTATTTTTTTATTGTGTTTTAATGCATACCGCTGTATTTTATGTATTTCGTTGTATACGCTCCTTCGCTATATGCTATGAATTTATTCATATATTTTTTAATTAATATAATTTATGTATTCAGATGTATTATCTAATTTCTCTAAAGATTGTTATGTTTTTGAGGTATTTTTCGGTTGAGAATCTTTTTATAACTGGTAATACAAAATTTGTGTGTTATAATTGAGTCAGTTGAGTTATATTATAAGTCTATTATGTTAATTGATTCACTTTTCGTTTAAAAGCAATGTAATCCCCTGTTTCACTCCTTGAATATAGTCGAATACAATGATCTATCTAGTTGTAACCCCATGTTTCACGCCATGAATACAGTTAAATACACTCGAATACAACAATTGATTAGCTGAACTTTCCTGATTCACGCCTATTTTTGCTACTGCATTCGTGGATACAGTAGTTTAAATACATCTTATAACAATTAGAAAACATATCTACAATCCGTAATATAGCAAATGGTATTATAGATAGCTAACCACTAAAAGATAGTATTTTATGAAATTTTTCTAGATTATTTAGGTTTAATTGGGTCCATAATTTAATTATGGCAATTGCTCTAAAAGAAATTGAATGTTATTTGATCCTCACCCCAACATATGTGATTGGCAGCCTTTTTCTTTTCATGAGGAGGGGAGACAATAGATTACAAATTGACCTGGGCAATGAAAGATCGAGTACTGCTAGAGTTAAACCAAATGAGTACATAAGCGATTTAGTTATGAACAAAGAGCCAAATGCATTGACGTTTTGAGAAGTAGACTCTGGTATCCTACCCAGAAGGCAGAAAATGGAAAAGCAATCCCATCAATATTAGAGAAAAATCGGTGGGCGGGGGCACATGTACCATTCTCATAATTTCTTATAAGACTATATAAGTGTTAAAAGTTAAATAACAACATCAACCCAACATAATCCCACTTAGTAGGGTCTAAGAAGGATAGTGTGTATGCAGACCTTACCTCTACCCTGGGGTAGAGAGGCTGTTTCCAAATAGACCCCCGACATCCTTCCCTCCAAGAACTTTCCACCTTGCTCTTGGGGAGACTCGAACTCACAACCTCTCGGTTGGAAGTGGGGGTTGTTATTTAAAAATTAAATAACATGTCATAAAATTCATAATGGGCACGCTAATATGTATGTGGAATTAAATTTTTCGAATATAAGAATAATGATCATGGAAAATTGACTAGCTATCTAGCTGACAACCTCATATATAAACATATATGTGAAGCACTAAAAACATTTGGAATTTATGTTTGTTAGATCTCTTCAATTTCTTGTCCAAATAGCACGCTGAATATAATGATGTACAAGAATTTGATTAGACAGCAAAACAAATCCGTTAACGTGATTTATGTTTTTGCTTTTTGCTTTTCTTCTTCTTGATGGCCTCTCTTATTCTCAATTATTTTATCTATTCAAAAGGCATCATTGTAATCGTCTAAAAAGTTACATGACCACTGAAATACTAGAGAATAATTGTATTATGGATAAGTGTAACTAATAAAAAATATGAACATAGATAAGCTCACACGTTTACTTAAGTGAAAAGTACTAATCCAACACACTATCACTAGACACGAATTTATGGGTCTGTAGTCTGTTTGATTCAACTGAAATTATTATTTTCTACTTGAATTATATATTTATATTTTAAAAAACTTAATATCTTAATATAAAATAAGACTAAATTTAATATGAACCTGCTGACTTTAAATTCTAAATTCGTCATCGACTCCAACCACTCTTCATCGAGAAAAGAATGAGCAGAGGAAAGGATTGGCATATTGACTAATTAATTGCCCGCCTGAAAAGTACCCCTCTTAGTTTTTTCATAGGAATAATCCATGAGAAAATGGAAAATTGGCAAAGATAACCAACTTCTACATGCTCATGACAAAAGCTTTAATATTACATGCTGACGATTTCACTGGGACGCCTTACTTCCTCGTTGCTTGCTCACTCGTTGTACCACTTACCATTAATCCAAGTCTTAATTACTTAATTAGTGCCATGCCTAAATTACTAAATTTTATTATTGTATTGGTCAAATTTTGCTTAGACTTAATGGCTGCAAATGAACGTGATCGAAAAATAAGCCTACCGCAGAGGGAGAGCAAAGAGTCGCCTTAAGAAAGATTAGGGTCGAGGTCAAGCAAAGCGTGTGAACATAACGGTAGGATAAGTTAGATTAGAAAAAAAAGAATATTCCATTGAATATTTCTTCAGCTGTACTTTTTCCCCTATAAATAGGAAGAGATAAAGAACAAAAAAGGGATCTTCACTTTTTAATAAGAGCACATTATAAAGGGTTCGACCGAAGAGAATATACAAAAGTGCCACCAGCAATAAAAAAAACTATTGGAGACGTGGCTGAAAAGCACTCTAAGCGACATACTCGACAAACACATTCAAAGGGCGAATAGAAATGACATACAAGCAGAAACCATAGCAATCGTTGATGAGCAACCAACTCCCCCAACAGGTAACACTCACACCACAGTTGATGTAGGTAACGACGCACTTGCGGTCATCCTCAAGAAAATGGAAGAAATGAAGAACGATAATAAAGGGTTGATAATAAATCGGGCGCCCCGAAACTACTACCAAAACGGGACGTCGGTAGGTTCGTTGAACAACCGAACAACGAGGAAGAAGCCCCACATGCCATACCCAAGACCTTCAACATGCCACCATATTTTAAGATATACGATGGCACAACAGACCCCGAAGATCATATTTCATTCATTACGTCACAACGGTAAAAGGCAACGACCTCTAAAAGGAGCAGGTACCATCAGTGTTTCTAAAGAAGTTTGGTGGAACCCTAACAATGGGATCCTTAACATGGTACTCACAATTACCAGCACATTCAGTAACAACATTCGAGGAAATAACCGACAAGTTGTCACTGCCCATGCCGGAGCTAAGAAGGCGGATGCTAGAGTGAATAATATATTTGCCTCAGGCAAACGCCTGGTGAGGGACTCAGAGAATTCTTTGCTCGGTTCAATAGAGTAAGAATAATCGCGCCAAACGTATCAGAAAGGATGGCGGTGGTAGTTTTCCAAAATAGGTTAAACAGGAATGGGTCGAGGGCGACAAAAAATTTATCGCTTTGGGAGCGAAACCGGTGCTTACACCAGATGCCGAGGTTATTTTTGCGGTGGTGGAGAGCATATGCGGGCTACTGAAGGTGGCTCGTCATCGATGGCTGGGAGAGGTAGAGTTGCTCTTGCGGAGGACGATGACTCTGGCTCGGACATCGACCCTGAGGAGATACGGGCCTTTGTGGAGAGGACTACTCATCCACAAGATGATAGATTGGCCGAGAAGATATCTCATCCGGCATGACAACAATTTGAGGGGAGAGTCCCTCATTGGTTCAACTTGGTCCGACCTCCCCAAGTGGACTCAACTAAAGAAAATTGCATTTCGGCCGATGCGGCAGCCTAGCGAAATACAGCCACTGGAGCCTTTATCTTTTTGGAAACTCGCTGACCTGACACCAAAGGAAGGTCACGTCAAAAACTAATAGTGAACGGTAATAAGGTAAGGTAGAAACAACACTTATCGGATGGGGTCTTGGGTCCAAAGCGCTTGTGGAAAGACGCCTAGTAGCGAATTCCCACAATGTGGGGCAACATGTGAGCCACTCAATCTTCGGTATCAAAGACGGGAGAAGGTGCACGCCTCTCATCTACAAACTAGGAAGTCATGAGATTCAAAAACGAAAGGACAAAGAAAAGAATGAACACACGGCAATGTACTTACAATTATAGTTCTATTGCTCGGGAAATCCGATTGGGTTCGCCCCAGGTTCTCAATAGTTCTCAATTTTGATTAAGAAATATTTGTGCTAGAACCACCAGTTCGTCTTATCATCTATCTCCGCCAGCAATCCTTTGACCCCACGATGTAACAGATGTATCGACATGCCTCTATAAAAGTTGGGTGTCAATAGATGCAGCTAGGGATGTCCATGATTCAGATGCAGCTAGGGATGTCCATGATTCAGTTTGGATCAATTTTTTCCTAGAAATAAACCAAGCCAAGTAGTTTATTTTTCAAATATTAGAACCAAACCAAACCAAACCAATCAAGTTGGTTTTTTCTCGATTCGGTTTATGCCACATTTTGTCAGTTATTCGATTTTTTTGGTTATTTGTCAGTGTTTTCTTAAATATAAGACATATACTACCAAAAACATATTCCGGCGACGACATTTTCAATATAACACTATCAAATCAATTGCCCTTTGAGAAATCTATTATTTACTAAAATATATTGATGATAATTAAATAAAATAGTGACGAATAATTTAACGAATCAATTAAAAATATATTTGTTCAATATAAAATGGATTATTACACCTAACAAAAGAATATTACCAATCAAACTAGAATATAAAGGTAAAGAATTATAGTAAAAGTGCAGAGGATAAACATTCACCAAACCAAAAAGTATCAGTTTTTAAAATTCAAAACCAAAAACAAACCAAACCGAAAAGTATCAGTTTGGTTTAGTTTTTGGTTTGGTTCGATTTTTTGAGTTTTTATAAACACCTCTAGATGTAGCAGAGGGCAACTATTGACCTCACAGCCAGCCAACTCTGCATACTTCGCCAGCATTAAAATTTTTTTGTATAGATAAGGGGAAAGTTGCGCCTGGAAGATATTGTAAAAGCGACAACAATCTTCCGCTAACGGGGGAAGAGAGAGAGAATAACCAACTAAGAACAAGTAGACATATAAGGCACAATATTAGGTCGGTGAACCTGAACTATGTCGTCTCCTGCCGGAATAATCTTAGCGTGAGGAGGAATACAGTACTTGGACCGGAGGTCAGCTATTTGACACAGCTCAGTCTCACAAATCTATTGAGCAAGAGCGGGAGCAGGTTTTTTTAGGAAGTCATTTCTGACCAAAGGATTCTTGGGAACCACCTCCTCCACGTTGGAAAAACTTTCTTCCTCCTCGGCCATTGATTCCTCACTTCCAGGAGGAATAGCCACCGTTAAAAGAGTGGCATCAGTGACTACGTCGTGAATATGGGGGGGAATTTCACTTGATTCTATGGTACCGTATGTGCAACAGATTCGGAGAAAGAAGATATCAGTAAGAAAAGAAATCAATGAATGAAGTTGAAGAAATTGTAGGAAATCAGAAGTGAAGGTCCAAGAAGAAGATCAAAGAAAAATGATATGTATGCAACAAGGAGAATGTTGAAAGTTTCGAAAATGAAACCCCTCTTCTTTACTTATAGGGTTGGGTAACACTGGATTAGAGACAAAGAGTCGTTAACGGCACAAAAATCGAAGTGTCAGAGGCACATACATTGCAATTGGGAAGACGCATAATAATGACGTGTGTGGTATAACATCATTCTACGATAGCCACACCAACTGCAGCCCCGTCGCCTATTCAATATCGGCCAATATGATTCAATTGTCACGATCTAAACAGCTGCAGACAGGATCCACTCATCGAGGACGTCCAAGATCACGACCTCAACAAGCGGAAAGACTAACTGTATCGGCCAAAATTTGACTAAGACTTAATAGCTGCAAATGGACGTGATTGAAGAATAAGCCTACCACGGCATGAAGGCGAGGAGTCACCTTAAGAAATATTAGGCCTGGTGTCAAGCAAAGGGTGTGAAAATAACGGTAGGATAAGTTAGATTAGAAAGAAGGAATATTTCATTGAATATTCCTTCAATTGTACTTTTTTAGGATTTTTCAGGAATATCCTCTATAAATAGAAATAGATAAAGAACAAATAGATGATCTTCACTTTTTGATAAGAGCACGTTGTAAAGGGTTGACTGATGAGAGTATATAAAAGCTTATTCACTGATTTATTTCCTCGTTTTACGTTGTTCATTCGCAGATCCAAAGATTCTTTATCCATCTTCATTGTCTATCCCCCCACGTTTTTGTTAGGGAGGAAGGTCATCCAAGTCACCTAATATTTGTGTGATAAATCCTTTCTTATTACGTTTATTGTTGTTACATGCTTCTATTATTACATTCATTGACAATCATTGGTCAGATACTTGATACTTAACATTCTTGAACACGGTCTCATCCCATGAATATCCCCAAATCTTAAATCTAGAATTTATTATGTTTAACTAGGATTCACCCTCTATTTCCTCCTTACTTAATTTAACAAAAAGTTCAACACTTTTTGGTCAAACAATCATCTCCTTTCACTTTTCACATACTAATTAGAGGATTCAGTTTTCATCAATGAGTAATTGTGGTTCGCTTAGGTGTAATCAGTATTCAACTAGCTCAATTCGCACAATTTAATCGCATTATCACGTAGAGACGATAAATTTGTTGATATTCGATTTTTAAAAATTGTATTAAGAGTATTTGAAGTAATGGGTTTCGCTTTTGACACAGCTGGTGAAAAGTTAAGTTTCATTTTAATTACCTTTAGCAAATTAACTTAGCTTGTTAATTCCTTAGCAAACTAGTTTACGCTCGCTTAATATAGTCACACCTCTTTATAACAGTATCTCTATATAATAACACTTCAGAGCTATAAAAGTCAAATTTTTCTGAAACCAATTGTTATGTTATATTATGTTATAATATATGTTCTCTATAAGAAAACTTTACTATAACATACAAAAATATTCGTAACGAACGAGACTTTAATAGAGTGATTTGACTGTATATAATTCAAATTTCCAATAATCATAGTCCAAGATTACCTGTAAATAAACTAACAGCGAAACAAAAAGAGGAGACATTCCTTTTGAAATTCGATCCAAATCTAATTAAGTTGTACAAAATAAAATCGCACATTGCTCCTTTAAATTCCGTTTTGGATTTGGGATAATTAGCTAATTAACTCATGAAGACATGTCTTTTTTCATTAAGTAGATGTGATAACTGAAGACATGTTGGCTGTTAAGAAGGCACTAAGGTTTTTAAACATTAATTAGAATATGTTCCAAACGTCAAATTTTAATTAGCACTTCGAATGATCAGGTGCCAAGTCAAATTATGTACCTTTTGAAAGGGAAATATAACTACGTTAGAGAAACTATAGTTGCTGTCAGCAAATCAAGGCTAATGGGTTGGTAAAATCGTCGTCTTCCCCTTAAATTATAATAATTAGTGATAATTATTAAATAGGATATCTTTAGTGGTGGGCGCCTGGCCATTCTGTGGACTTCGTTACGACTTTACTTTTCCTTTATGTACGGTGATGCAGTAAACCTACTCGTACAAGCAGTCTGTAATACTTGTATTAAAATAGATTATTTACGTCATATTTTTTACGGGGTAGCTATTTCCTTGACCTTGCATAAATATAAAATATTTAATACACCGGTCTGCCCCTTAAAATGCTTAATTTTAAAATTATACTTTAACTCATTTAGCTACACAGTTATGTATCCTAAGTTACGTAATGGAACTTCACTATCTTAATACAACAACAACAATAACCCAGTATAATCTCACTTAGTGAGGTCTGGGAGGATAGCGTGTACGTAGACTTTACCCCTGCTCCGGGGTAGAGAGGTTGTTTCCAAATAAATCCCCGGCATCCTTCCCTCCAATAAGTTCCCACCTAGCTCTGGGGGAGACTCGAACTCACAACCTCTCAGTTAGAAGTGAGGATTGCTTACCATCATAGCAACCCCTCATATCTAACTTCACTATCTTAATATGATGGTTAAATTCATGCTTGTACGTTATATATTATTAGCTTTAAACAAATTAAAGAAAATTGAGAAAGAAATTAAAAAGACTTTACAGTTGCACCCTTTTGTTTACACTTCCGAATCAATCACAGAACACATAATAGGTCTTAACAATTTTATTAATTTATTTTCATTTTCTTTTTGATCACTGTTTTAGAAAGTGGGATTTTCTTTTCTCAATATAGCATCTATTTTTTCTAATCTTTTTCTCTTCTAGATATAGCATCTAATATCTTAGCAAAAGAATAATAAGAATGGACATTGGGCCTAACTCAACCCCAAAAGCTAGTTTATGAGGTGAGGATTGCCCAAGCCATATAAGGAGACCAAAACCTTCTCTTCTACCGTAGATTGGACGTAGATACACGACCCAAACCATTATTCTTTTCTATTCATTATTCTTTTTATTACCAAAGCAAATAACCATACCAAATGCAGATAGCGAAAGAGATGAATCCGTTGTTAGGAATCATTAAATCCTATAAACGATTATTCGGGTATATCGTGGAAATTTTTTGAAAGACAAGAATCAAATAATTTTCTGTGGTGGAACAAAATATCTCTCATCTCCCCCTCGAATAGATTCTTTTTTTTTGTTTCCAAAGGAATGTTGTTATGTTGTTTTGAAGGGTGCACTAATCCCTTGAATCCGGTTCCAACGGGTATCACCCCCCTCCCCCCCCAAAACAACGTTCTCTTTCAGGCCTTTCAACCAATCGATACGACCCCGGAGAGCCGCTTTTGCTAAAACTCGAGCAGTTTCTTGAAAACTCGCTTCAGATATGAACTTTGAGTATTGAGAGATGCTCTTGTTATTCCCAATTAAGGACCTCAAATCCCTCCGATGTGGGACAACTCAACACCCCCTGGCTCTGATATCATGATAAGAATGGACCTTGGGCCTAACTCAACCCAAAAGCTAGCTTATGAGGTGAGGATTGCCCAAGCCATATACCATGATAAGAGTGGACCTTGGGCCTAACTCAACCCTAAAAGCTAGCTTATGAGGTGAGGATTATCCAAGCCATATAAGGAGACCAAGGACCTCAAATCCCTCATATGTGGGACAACTCAACAAAGAATAATAACCACATCGTTGTAAAGATCGAATTGTTTGCAATTGTCTATTTCTTTCGTCTTCCTTTCGCCAAAATATTCTGCCTCACAAGTCATAAATAAAGAATATGCTCCAAGAAACTTTTGATAACTTTCATAAACCATCCAAACTAACATTCCATGTCGCAACACTTTTTTACTCATGTCATCGAATTATATTATTATACATTCATAATTGTAATATCTTTTGCAATATTAATATATTTTAATTTGTTATAACAGATAAATTATTTGTTTAAAATCTTCAAGTTATTACTTTCTGTTATTATAAATGATCACCTGCGATTGACTTTAATGGCCCAATAGTCAAACAAAAATCGCACGGCATAATTTTCATATATTTTTCTTGGAGGAAAAATAAAGGTCGAATTAATTGAATATTTCATGGGAAGTCTTAAAATAATAATAACAAATTTCATATGCAACTACTAGTAGGAATTAAAATTTTCTTTTTCCTGATAATCAATAGACTACAAACATGATTTTACAACACGTACTACGTACCAAAGACAATATCCATTAATTAGACATTTGAATGAGGGAGAGGTTTTTCAGCTAGAAGTGATCTTTTTGTTCCTTCTGCTATTCCTTTTTCGTCATCACTTTTGTTACAACCCTTTTCATTCTTATCAATCTTAAGACCATAAACAAAAGCTGTGAGCTTCTTTTCTCCATGCATGGCTGCAGTAATATTAATTTGCATGGACTTTTCAAAGTCCCATCAAAATGTAGTAGACAAGTGTAATCGGCAACGCAATCAACATCCCAAAAATGACACTGCAAATTTTATTTTGTTTTTTTAAAAAGAATTTTAAAAGAGTCAGTCGTGAATCAAATTACTTGAAAACATAAGAAAAAGTTGTTAGTATTCTTACCCCGTGCTAAGAATGTCAGGGTGAACGTTGTATTCCTTGGCGAAGACAAAGGGAACAATTCCTTGTGGTAGAGCTGCCTGTTATACATATTCATTTTATATTATATTATTAGTAGAGAACACCACACAAAAATAAACAAACATGTCATTATTGATTACGACATCTATACTCTTATCCAATTTCTAACCTTTAACAATTCAAGCATAAATAATACATGCAAAGTTGCAAATTCTGAAACATTAATTCTCTATTGAAATAATTATCGTGGTTGAAATCTTGGTACATATATCATCAATTGATCAGTAGGTCTGTGGAGTATTTTATTTTATTTTTTTAATGAAGAATGTATTGAAATGAAAAGGCTAAGAAAAATTTCGGGAGACAAATTTAAGGCGAATAATTTAATGTTTTGGCTTGAACTTAGTATACACGTTAAAAAAGATTAAAGAGTATACGTATGGTAAAAACACACTTGTTCTAATTTTTAAACCCCTTTTCGCGCGATAAATTCAGTTTTCCAGACCCCACCATATAAAATAATAATGGTTATGTTGTATTCTGGCTCACCCCAGCTTGTAGATGATTGTAAATTGTTACTAGTTGGCTACTTGGTTGAATGCATTGCGTAGCACTAGTAAATTTTGGAAGTGTATGGTCACTTCAAGTCGCGACAACAACTTTACAAAAATGCAAGGTATAACAACAACTATCCAGTATAGTCCCATAAAGTGAGGTCTGGGGAAGGTAATATGTAGACGGACATTACTCTTACCAGAAAGGGCAGAGAGGTTGTTTTCAATCGACCCTCGGCTCAAAAACAAGATAAGTCTGTAATTATAATTTGGTCCATCCTCGAACCCCGCACATACCGAAAGAATAGTACACTGTACTGCCCTTTACCAGGGGTTAGTTGAATTTATTGGTGGTACGTCATAGTAGAGAGTTTGAAATAAAATAATTAACATAGGCATATCTATCTATGCCCTTAATAATTAAAACAACATTACTATTTGTTATTTTGATATAAAAGGAAAAAGAAAAACAAGAACATAGTGAATAAAGTATTTAACTAAAGGAAAAGAAATGCAAGAGGAAAGATTTGATGATGACCTGTACAATTGCCACGTGTAAGAAAACTCCACGAAGGCCAACAGCAATGGAAGCAGCTGCCATAACAGCTGGACCTGTAAGGAATCTCACAGCCATTGCAAAAGCTGCTGTAGAATTCCCACATGCTATTATCCTTGGTTGCAATGCCATAAACAGACCTGTCCTCCATCAACAAAGTATATTATATAGTGTACTATACATTTTAATACATGGAAAATATATAACTTTTGTACTTTCACTATATAACATATGCAAATCAATTAGAAAAAAGAATGTAAAAAGAGGCTTTTTAAGTGCATGGCATCATCACTTCCACTAATATGGAGTGTTGTACTACTACTAGTAGTTATCATGATTGTAACCATTGCGAAAAAGAAGCAAGTGTTTGAGAAATGAGAAAACATTGAGATTGGGGTAAAGAAGTCCCATTTAATTAAAGAAAAAAAAAGAGAGAAAGACATGTTATGATGACCATTATACTCTTGGCTTACTTTTGCTTTTTAGCACGCTCCCCCTTCTAACTGTTAGTAGTAATTTAATAACATAAAGTTACATTTGATCTTTTTTTTTAATGACGAAATTAGTAAAACTATTGCCACGTGATCATAAAATTAGCATTCAATTCGTAAAAACAATATTTGAAAGAGAGGTACCATATACCCTTATTGTCCGACCCTTTCCCACCTCTATGAATAGAGCAACTTAGTGTTCTAAGCTGCCATCTTCTTATTAGAGGGACACATTAGATATGAGTTGCAGCTTACAGGAAACAATGTAACTAACCTAGACTGAACATTGCCATGCCAAGTCCTGCATCTGACAGTATAGATATTGACTGTGCAATTATAGCAGGCATTTTCAAATTCCACCTGCATTTTAAAAAAAAATCAGAATATATACCAACTCAATAAAGAAAAAAGAATAGCAATTAATAAATGCTCAATCTTTTTGATGAAACAGAAATTAACAAACCTGAATGAAATTAATGACCAAGTGAGGCCAAACAAGCTTGAATAAGTGTTTGGATTTCTAATAAGTTTCCTCCAAACCATGATTAGTATAAGCCTAGTCATTACACTTGTTGGTGGCATTACTTTTGCGTTATTTTCTCCACCTTTTTCTCCTTCTTGGCTGTTAATATTCATTTCTGCATCTCTATTTGCAAAGCTGAAGTCATCTCTCTCCATGTAGTTTTCTTGATTGTTTCTTTGCCCTTCAACTATATAAATCCAATAACTCACAGTGTTAAACTTAACACAAACATCAGAAATAAAAAGCACTTAGAAAATGTTAAAAGGCAAAGTAACAAAAGGAATTAATTAATTTACTTACCTTTTCCAGGAGAGATAGGTACTCTTACATCCTTAGCTGTATTCTGGTCTAAATTAGCTCCATAATCATGACCACCAAATACATCAGAAACAGGAGAAGCACTTGAACTCCAAACAAACATATGAAGATCTTTACCACCTTCCTCTCCTTTGTTACCTTTCTTGTTATTAGTGTTAGAAGCCACTGCTTTCGCACCATTACTAGGTGAAAACATACCAGGATTTGGAGCTGGATAATGAGTAGTGTTACTATTATTATTACTACTTTGTTGTGCTGCAGCTCCGTGATTGTAATTAAATCTTGATTTTCCACTTTCTTCCTCATAATTTGAAGGTCTAGGAGTTGGTCCTCTTGAAGCTGACATACCATAAACATCATTTGCACCAAAGTTTGAGTTCCTTCCACCAGCAACCATTGAGTAAAAATCAGTATGGTTAAAACTTGACCCTCTTGGAGTTGGATTTCTTGAAGATTGTAGAGAGTAAATCTCTGCATTTGTTAAATTTGAAGGTCTTGGAGTTGTAGAAGAAAATCCTTGGGACCTTCTTGAAAATATATCAGACCTTGAGGCATTTGATTTTCTAACAGTAACATGAAGTTTTCCATCTTCTTTCACTTCAGCGTCAGTTTCCAAAACTTGTCTACCATCTAATGACATGACATCAGAATCAACATGGATTGAAACAATTGAGCCAGCAGTATCTGGAAACTGCTCAGAAATCAGCATCCTTGCACCTCTGAACTCAAACATAAAAAGCATCAAAGTGTACCAAATAATACACTGTAGTACAACTATTTGAACCATTAAACTCCCTGAAAAATCACCATACATTCCCTTTAACAAAGGAATGCCCATAACTAAAGTATTTGGAAGAGTTGATAAAGAAAAGAGTGTTATACTCCATTCTAAACTACCCCTTCTGCTAAAATTAGCCCAAATAGCAAGAGCTCCAAGAACAATAAGTTTCTGGAGAGTGTCAGCAGCAATGAACCGTATGTTCATAGTGTAAGGATTATTACCAGCTATAAAGTGGAAAGAGAGAAGTGGAACTGCGAAAAGTGCAACAAATCTGTTAATACCAGAACACTGGTCAGGGGAAAAAATCTTCCACCATTTAACAGAACCATAAGCTAATATCATAGCCACATAAAGTGGCACAACAGCAGTCATAACATGGTAGAAATCAGATAAAGTTATCATCTTTGGCTAGTTTCTTGAAATACCCAGATCAAGAGAACATACAAAGAATACAGAATAGTTGAGAAATAGAAGAAAGTTGATGAGTAGGAAGAGGGAAGAAGTAGGGTGTGATGTGTTGGTTAATATAAGCAAAGTTATGGAGGAGCATGTGTTTTGGTTTATGGGGTTGTGGAGAGTTAGCAGAAAGGAGCAATATTTTTTGGCATTAGAAATAGAGATACAGAAAATACAGCTTTGAGAGTTGCGAGGAGAGCAAGCTTACACTTCTTGCAGTCTCCAAAGCAAATGGTATTTTTCTAATTATATTTGCCTATCCTTTGTTCTTTTCCTCTTTGTTTTAAGCTGTGTTTGGATTTGAAAGAAATAGAGAGAGAGAGAGAAAATGAGGGTCTGATAAATTGGTATAATCTGGTCTGTTAGTTGGTACATGACTCTTTCAATGGTTCACAGAGTTGAGAAAAAGCATTTTGGTTAAGAGGTGGTGTCCCTTTTTAAGTACTTGTTTGCCTGGCTTTTATTTTTAAGTTACGATAAAAATAACAGAGTTTGAACCATGTAAATAGTCCTTCATAAAAATGTTGAATTATATTGCGTATAATATTATCTTTCGAGCCATGTAAATAGTTTTTGGTAAAAATACTGGATTAGATTGCGTATAATATTACCCTTGTGGTCATGAGTTTAAGCCGTATAAAGAGATTCTTGTAAAAATGCAGAATTAGTCTGCGTACAATAGCCTTATTGTTCGGGCCTTCTCCCATATTACGCGTAACGGAAGTCTAGTGCGCCGATTTCCCTTTAAAGTGTCCCTTTTTAAGCACTTGTTTGCCGAAGGTTTTATTTTAAGTCACAGTAGAAGTCATATACAAGCCTTATAAATAACCTCTTGTGAAAATGCAGGGTTAGGCTGCATACAATAAGCCCTTACAGTCACAGGTTCTAGCCATGTAAACAAAGTCTCTTGTGAAAATGCAGGGTTAGGCTTAGTACAACAGACCTTTGTGATCCAATCTATTTCTCGACCTCGCATATAGCGAGATCTTAGTGAACCCGGCTACACTTTAAGCGGTGTCCCTTTTTAAGTACTTGTTTGCTGGAGCTTTTATTTTAAGTCACAGTGGAGGTCATGAGTTCGAGCCGTATAACAATCTCGTGTGAAAATGCAGGGTTAGACTGCATACAATAGACCCTTTGTGGTTACAGGTTCGAGCCGTATAAATAGTCTCTTATAAAAATACGTGATTAAGCTGATACAATAAATCCTTGTGATTCGATCATTTTCTGATCTCGCGTATAATAAGAACCTAATATACCGGAGTGTCCTTTTAAGTGATGCTCCTTTTTAAGTATTTGTTTGCCGGAGCATTTATTTTTAAGTCACTTTCTTCTTGTATTTGGCTTTTTGGCTCGTGGGCTGTTGATGGACTACTGCTGTTCCTCTAGTGTTTATTTTTATTCCCACTTTTTTCCAGTATTTCCTTTTGCCTTTTTACACTTTTGCCCAGACAACCTTCTTATGCATGTGAAAATGATGTAAAGCAGTATTGCCCCCTCACTGTTCTTATTAATGTAAAAATATCTTCTATTTATGTTCTTGAAATGGTGAATATGCAAAAATTGATTGGGGTTTTGATGGGGCATTGTGACAAGAACAGGAACTAATGAACAACAAGGCTATGGTGAAAATAAAGGTGCATTTTTTTCTGGTGGGCCGGTTTGGTTTGTCTATTCCCAGTTTGATGTATTATAGCCATTATTCTCGAGGATGCGCTTCTAGGATGAAAATGTTAATGTATTAAATTTTTATAGTTCTAGAAGAGATAACAACAATAATAACACAAAAAAAAAAAATCTCAACCTCACGAAATGGAGTTTGGGAGGGTAGACTGTACGCCATGGGCGAAGCTACACTATGGTAAGGATGGTCAATTGACCCTCCTTAATATATTAGGTTTTATATTTACTGTCAGAGATTTTTTTTATTTCTTTTAATTTTGAACATTCCAGATAAGATTCCTGACACCGCTATTGTACGCAGATCTTATCTTATTTTACGAAGTAAAGAATTCATTTTTGATAAACACCTAGTTCAAAAGGAAAAAAACAATTAAAAAGGAAGCAAAAATAAATAGTAACTATAGCAAGCAAAGGTGATATATTTAATGGAAGCGAGAATTCTTGGAGAGATAATTAGCATATATTCCTTTTTTCCAACAATTCTTGAAGTGGAAACTCCTTTGGAGTAATTAATTTAAAATCCTGCATAAAATAGTATAGTATTTGCACGTACGAAAATAATCGAAGCATTTAATGCAATATTTGGTTAACAGTAGGGATGTACAAAAAAAACCGACAAATCATATCAAATTGATAATTCGAATCAAATCGGAAAAAAAAATCCGATTATAGTTTGATTTAATTTGGTTTGGTGATAGAAAAAAAAAATACGTTCATAATTGGTTTGATTTGATTTTAACAATAAAAAGGTCAAATCGAAAACAAACCAATCTGATATTACATGTATACAAGTTTTAATATTATTTATACATAAACAAATATGTATAATTAAATTTATAAATATTTTTTAAACTTTTTTATAGTTCTCTTTATTAATATATTATTTCAAACTTGAACTTAGAACTTTTGAAGGATCAAATATGTTTTAACCTCATAAAAGTTAGTAACTTAATAAAGCCCAAAGCAAATAAAACCAATACTAATGCCAAAAAAAATAAAAAAAATCAATCAATACTAGGATCAATAGCATCGGATAGTTTTCAGATCCCATTTATGGAATTACACTAGATTTGTTGTTGTTAACAGTATTTGGATATTTATTTTTTTAGTTTTGCATTGGTATAGATAGTGAAAATGCGTAACTTACTTTTAATATTATTTAGTCATATAATTTATACTTAGTACTTATTAGTCGTACTTTTGTAGCATGGTTTTGTACTTCTAGATTATTTTTATTATAATTTATTAATTAGCAATATTTACTTTATGCGATTTGTTGAGTATATATTTTAGTATAATTATGATCATCTTATATTATTTTATTCGATAACATTTTATGGTCCGATATTTTTCCATACCTCATATATAGCGGGAGCTTAATAATCCGGACTGTCATTTATGAAGATTTTGACGGAAAGAACTTGAGAAAACCAAAAAATCCAAGAAAATCCTGATTGAAAAACTTGACTTTTATTGCTTTGATTTATAAATTTAAATTTAAGATAATTAATTTGATTTAATAATTGAAAAATCTGAATTAACCCCTCCTATATACACCCCAAATTAATGACATTAAATAATACCCATATTAAGTTCCAGTGAAATTTATGAATTATTTTATGCGTGATGATTAACCGATTTAAAGACCGAAAGTATACTTTAAAAGTTAAAGACCGAAAGTGTACTTTAAAAGTTGTTCATGTATAAAATCTTTTTATTATTAACTAATGCATAATAATTCCTCCATTATTAACCATCATATAAGTAATATCTGCTATATAATGTTAATTATGTGAACCAAACAACCCCTTATAATGTTATTTTAGCTGAAACGAGATGTGGAAGCTGATTGGCGGCTATGAATTAGTAAAAGTTATTCTTAGGGGGAAGATAAAAGGAAGAGAGATATGTTAAAATAATGTCCTAGAAGTGATAAAAGGCTACAGTCCACAGAAGCATGCGTTGAAATGAATTATGGAGGCCATAGGAATGGGGAATGTCAGGGCAAGGGTCACAACTCTCTTGGACTCCCAAACTACTTCCCCCAAAACATTATGTTTAATTTGCACAAATTGCTATAAATTGGTCATATGAAAATGTTTAAGGTTCCTAAGGGCATGTATTTTATTTATCTGTCTTATAACGCTAGTATTCGAACCATACTGCACTTGTTATCTTTCACTAAAAACATGTTGTGCGATAAAAAGATGCTATCGCTATTTAGAGGTAAGTTTGTGATTAAGAATTTTTATGTATAGAAAATAAAAGTAGCAAAAATAAAAATATTAAAAAGAAATATGTGGGTATACTAGGTTGAATAAAATTAGAAATGAAGATATTCGATTAAAGATGAGTAGCTTCTTTGAAAAATAAAATACGAAAAGTAAGGCTCACATGATTCAAGCACAAGAAGCTTAGATGCCCCAATGAAGAGGTGCAAGCGATTGATCTTGACGGGTATGAGGAGAGGTAGAGGGTGAAAGTATTTGGATGAGGTGATCAAGCGCGACTCCAGCTCTCCGAGGTCATGCATTTTGATAGAAAAGTGTGAAGGTCGAGCACTAGGATTATACGTTAGAAGGTAGTTGAGTTTTTTTCTACCCGTACAAGATATTAGGCTAGTTTGTTAGTGTCTTGTTTTCGTATGAAAGTTATACATGTTATATTCTTATTATTTTCTACTCCAATTTTCTAGTACCTTATTGTTGTTACTAATTACACTTTATCCTTCCCAGATTAATTTATGCAAGTATTGAGTTATTGTTACTGTTATACCTTTTGCTAATAAGAAGTATAAATAATTTCTTTAATAGTAGCACTCTGGTTCAGTATCATGTAAATTGAATTGGTATTTTTCACTGCATTGAAATTTGTACATTGTTCTCTAATAAGTTCTCTCATTTTATTGATCGTTAAGCCGTGTTAGGCTACATTTTTGGCGCCATGCGTTTCTATAATTAATTAAGTCCTTTTTGGTCTCATTTTATCCTTTACTCTCACGCGGTCTCGCTGAGCTTAATATGGTCTGCTTCGGTTCTATAAAGATTTGTTACCTCACACGAAATTGCGTTCTATTAATGGGAAAAAATTGAGTATTTAGACCAATCTTTTGAATTTTACTTTTTTCTACTCATATTATATATAAAATCTTATTATAAAAATATGTATAATTTTATATCTATTTATCATGTTCATAATTATTTTACAAAATAAATATTATTCATTAAATATCAATTATTGGGAGTTAATTCCTTCTTAATTAGGCACATTACAAATTTGGAACTAAATATTATTCTAGATATTCCTATTTAGGCGCGCTATATTTAAGAAAGTAAAAATTCTTCTAGATATTTTCCACTATTAAAAGCCATTAAAAAGCTTGAGAACTTTAAATTAAAATTTGGGTTTTCAAAAATAATTATTTGTTTGTATTGGGTGTTGTTGAAAATAATCGTAAATATGGTTTGGAGTTTATATCTCAATTTTGAGAGGTTTTGGTGAAGATTATATTTGGTTTTGACTGAAAATCAAATTAAAACTTAAAGAAGAAGAAAAAGACATAATGCAGAAATTATAGATAAATTGTAGATTATTTGTATTCTGATTGTATATGCTTTATTTTCTATTTCCACAATTAACAAACGGCTATAACTTATACAAATTTTCTGAAAAAAATACAATTATGTCAAAAATCACAATTATGCTACAATTGAATGATAATTGGGACATAAAAATTCAATATGCCCAGTTTGTAGATATTTTGTAGATAAAATTGTAGATTATTTATATTCTAATTGTAGATGCTTTATTTTCTGTTTTCACAAATCAAAAACGACTAAAACTTCTATAAATCTTTTGCGAGAAACGCAATTATATAAAAAATTCCAATTAAATTACAATCGAATGGTAATTGTGATATTAAAATTCAATATAACCAGTTTGTAGATATTTTTGTAGATGAATTATAGATTATTTGTATTTTAGTTATAAATGCATTGTTTTTCTGTTTTCACAAATCCAAAGCGCCTAAAACTTCTACAAAATTGCACTTAATGCTGCTAAAGGTCTGGAATACATTCATGAGCACACAAAGCCGCATCATGTGCATCGAAATATAAAGATAAGCAACATCCTTATTGACGATTCTTTTAGAGAAAATGTTTGTTCTGGTGCCCGGATTTTATCTTTTAGTTGTCAGTTTCGAACCCAAAAACATCTCATTGCCTTTGCTTTGAAAATAGATTTTAGATTTTAGTTTGTCAAAACTTATGGGGATAAGGAATGATAGAGAAGCCTCTGCAACACGAGTTGTTGGAACTTATGGCTATTCTGATTGTAGATGTTTTAATAACAGTACATAAATGAGGGTGAGGGTGAAGGTTTGTGAGAGAAAAATATGGAACGGGTGAAATATATACTACCTTGAATTAAAGAGGAATATACGTTATATTAATTATACTCTTAAAATATACTATAACATAAAATTAATAATTTAATATACTAAATATAATTAAGTCAAACCTTAAATTTTAAAAGTAATATAAAAATTCCTTTTAATAAACTAAAGTGAGGAGGAAATCATTGGATTTGCCAAACCTTTTGTCCGCTACTAGTAGACCAGTCGGTCTATTCTTTTATTTCCTCCTCTCATATATTACTGACAATCTATGTGTACACACACGTACATACACACGTTCAACAACTACCCAATATAATCCTATAAAGTGGGGTCTGAACATACACACGTTCATTGAAACATATGCATATGTATGTGATTGCTATCGGGGAGTTCTGGTGGTAGCTATGGTCGTAACGAATTAATGTTGCAAATTTATCAGCCAGGTAAGGATTTTTGTGGAGAACATTATTATACCCCACCCAAAAAAGAAGAAGAATAGTTATCTTATCTTTTGTAATTAGCATAAAATGAACTTTAAATCCAAGCTAAGCAGTTTGGAATAAGTAACAACTATTCTACTTATGGTGTGTGGCAATCAAATGAAAAACTTGAAATTACCAACTACATTTAGGGAAGATCAGACATATCCAACTGGACCAAAACCCAAAAAGGAATCTGGAGACACGCTTAAATTAGGGAGCTATTTAGGAATTAACCACTATCTATTTTGTCCTGAAATTTTTAACTCTTAACGTTAGGACAGCTGAGGACATTATTATCCTGAAAAACCGAAATTCAGGATATATTGATTGATTCCTAAATAACAGTCCTTTAAAATGGCTACCTGAGCCATAACTACTTAAATTAGCCATATTCTAATTGTTTGGGCCTGTAAAGTTGCAACACTCAGAAAAAAAAAGAAAAAAACTCTTTAGTGATCTAGCGCATTGGAGTTGCCTATTTGAGCTTAACCAATGTAAAAGTGAACTAGCCCTAGAAAAGAGTGGGTTATTCTGGCTGTAAAGCTGTATTTAAGAAAGAAATTAAAAAAAAAGACAGCCCAATACACTAAGGTCCCACTATACGCGGGTCCGGGTAAGGTACGGACCACATTGGTCTATTGTACGCAACCTTACCTTGTATTTCTATAAGAGATTTCCACGGCTCAAACTCGTGACCTCCTGGTCACATGGCAGCAACTTTACCAATTACGCCAAGTATGCAAATATTAAACAGCATAATATACACACAACATAACCAGAAGTATGCACTTCTCTGCAAACCTGTATATTGAATATTTCACATATACTACTACAGCAATTCCTGTGAAATACAAGAAATATTGATGAAGAAAAAACAAACAACATATTCAGTTAACTATAGACCTTGCACAAATTGATGCTGTATGCAAAGGTAAACTAATCGAGCTTTGCCTGTATAACAAACTCCAATTATCACATCCAGAGAAGGTCAATTATGGGAGCACAAACCAGTTCATAGAATGCAGCTACCTGCAACCAAATATACATATACCCGGTGTGTTCTATAAGCCCCTGGAGCCAGGAAGGTTGATCCACTGAAGTTGAAGTTCGACCTCTCCACATTCCACATTTCTCAATCTTAGGCACATATCTTGCACAACCTGACCGTCTTTCCATACCACGTTAGACTCTTCGGCCAGACAGTTTGATCTGCACGGTTGTATTCTTGTAATAATGGTGCCACCTGGAAGGCCAGTTAAGTTCATCTTCAGAGCCTCTAAAAACGGCTTGATGTCAAATTCTGCATCTCCCATTTTGTCATCCTTGCTGAATAAATCATGATCATAGACTGTCTGGAACCAAGCATAGACGAGAAAATAAACAAGATATATGAATAACGGAAGGTGTATAAATTAGCACACTTTTAGGAGCATTTGACAGCACCCTGAAAGTGCCTAATGAAATGGTTATATGTTTCCATTGAAAAGATGGGCCGTATCTCATATGATAACCAGCAAGCAAGGAACTTTACCAGCTTAACAGGAAGATTGGGATCTGCAACAGAAAGAGTCAAATCTTCGTTCCATTCAGGATTAACATCCTTCTTCACAACTCGGGTCTTCAATTTCTGTGTTCAAGTTGAAAATAATGCAAGTCAAAAACTGCAGTGAGAGTAATTGATAAAGTACACATAAAAGAAGAAGATTTCACAATCTAATGCCACATTCCAAGTCTGCGACTTACTATGTCGAAAGCAGTTAATTTCATGAATCGACTAACAAAATGAAAAAAATACCCATAGCATTGAATGAGAAGAAGAGCTAAGTATTGGAGTCCTTATGTTTTATTTGCTAGAACGATAATCACTGCCATTAACCCGCTGTATTGGGAAGCTCAGAGTACTAGTTAAGCCATGCATTATGGCAAAGAAAGCAGATATTTACAAGTCAGAGTATTAAAGGCATTGTTATCTTCGACTTTACTTAAGAATATAAAACCGGTACAAATTGCTGCTCTTTTTCAAACTCCGAGGAGTATTTTTCCCTTAGATTATAGTACCTCAACAAATCAAAAGATCTGGCAACAAGGTAACAGATATTTAGGTGTTTATCTATCGGTCTGCAGCAGCTTTGCAACTCCTATAAAATGCATGGACAGGTCCCAAAAAATTTCTCCAAAACTTGTCCGAGCCATACAATAGTACAAACACCTGTGGCATGTAAGTTTTCTCCACACCAATCCATAAAGTCAAGCAACTACCAGCTATTCGGCTACTCCTACCTTCCTAGTCCAAAAGGAGCAACAAGCCCAGCCATTCCATCCTGATAATGTACTTTCCAGAACCTGGAAATCGTCAAGCTCTTTGGACAAATCAGTAGCCACCAGCCAAAAGATAAACACTTGCACACCTCACACATTCAATGCCTCTTTGGTATAGACAAAATTTATGCCTTTTTCTATGACCCCTTTTCTTGAAGCCACAACTAAAAATAGATAGTGAAAAGTTAATAAACTTCAACGCCCTTCCCCAGACATGACTTAAAATGACATCTGAAACTTGGAAGCTCGACCAAACCCAAAAGTAGTAACTACAGGATAAAATCTAATTAGATAACACCGTCAGAAGACGAACATGAAAACTGAAACCTTTTTCTCTTATGACTTTAATTATGAATTGAGTAAAGAATTTTCTTTCGTCGTCTTGTCAACGCCACCCTGACAGATTGTAACAGTAATAAATCCATTAAAACGGAACCCATAGTAAAAACTGAACATTTTACTGTACTTTCCGCATAAAATTTACAAAAGATCTTTCAGATGGCAAGTTAATTGATTATACAAGGTGATGAATAAATTCAAGAACATAATTACAGGCAGATCAAAGTAGTAAACGAAAACTCAATCGAATACCCAACCATACATAGGAAACAGTTGAAAAATTAAGAGGAACAAAATTATGGGGGAGGAGAAATGGAGGAACAGACCTGTTTATCCATCTTAACAACAACGTAAGGATCACTGCTGCGAACATCACGAACGGCGAGATTCACACCTTTCTTGACTCTTATTCTCAGAAGCCCCAAAAGGTTGTCCATTTTCAGACTTTTCTGCCGATGTTTTTAGTAATTGACGGTTTTAATTAAGCCTCTCTCCTCTTCCTTTATATGCTAAAACCCCTTTACCATCCTTTCTAATTCTTTCTCCTTTTCTTTAAGCCCCACCGTTCTTAATTAATTACTCTAACTGTTTTCTATTTGGCCTGACATTTTTCCTTACACCCTCCCCACCAAGTCAAACAAGCTCTTTCCTCTCCAATCTACGTTGACAAACGTTGTTTTCTCTTTTTTTGAATAAGAGATACCTATTGGTGAAAAATACAGTATTTTCATAAATCATCCAATATTTTAAAAATTAATGCTGAAGTCTTACAATATTAATCAAACGTGTCAAATAGGCAGTTTCAAAAGATGAAATTAGAAAAGATTATTGTCCTGAATTGAGTTTTCTCTGACTACCACGCATACGCCAAAAAAGAAATCATCTTCAGAAAGATTCGAGTATACAACAATGTGTTTTGTCTCTTTGAGGTGAGGCCTACCACCAATAGCCAACTTGGGACTCTATTAATACTAAGATAAGGAGCCAATTGCATTTTTAATACCCTAATTAGGTGTATTTAATTGAATTTGACTCATGCATCAAACGATCAAAGGCAAATTTCCTTGATTTTCAATTCAGAAAGCAATGTAAACAGAAGAAAAGGGGGACAAAAAAAGTTGCTATGTTTTGCATGGCTTTAAGAACACCGTGATTGATGTTAAGAGCGAAAGTAGCATTTTCGCTATGGGTCAACTGAACTTAGAATTTTCGATACGAAGTATAAACTTATATGTGAAAACCTTCTATAATTATAACAAATATTATATTTGAACTCATAATTTAACAGTACAATGAATGCAATACTAAAAATTTTAAAAGTTAATCTCATTAAATTTAAATCCTTAATTTGCATAGGTATCTTTATAAAGTATTAATCTACCGTCCTTATTGACGAGACACAAACAAATAGAAAGTGGATGGAAATATTAGGCAATGACTTTCAAAAACTGCAATTTCAGTTGTAAATTGTGGGTGTCTAACATGTGCATATTATCAATTGGTAATCTGACTTGCAGTTAAGAATTTTATCACCTAAATGATATATAACATGTGTTTTTATATAGATTGTTGTTACTAAATTATACTAATCGATATTATATTTGACCTCAATATTATTTCATTGTTAGTAAATTAATATTACTTGGTTAAAATACCGATAAGAATTTGTTTTTGTTATATCAATTGATAAGTGTTATTTGTCGTCCACTACTGTGATAGTTCGTTGTAGATCGTTTTCGTTGTGTATTCCTAACATTCCAGAGCTGGAGAAAAAGATATTATTTAACACTATCAAGTTTCGATGCCTTAAAATAACAAGAAAATATTTATACTTATTGCGATTCTGATTCCGCAACTATAGAATGCAGCAAATGACATATTATAACAAATCTCGTTTGGTAAGATATATTAGGAAAAATAAAATATGTATTAGCTTTGGCATTATTAATTTTTTGATTGGTAATGTTTTTCAACTTATATGTAATTAATATTTGTATTAGTTATACGCCCTATTTAGTATTATTTTTATACATAACAAACTATGATTGTTAATACATCGATAAGAACTATTCGCCTAAGATCAAGTGAGGAGTCTTGACTGAAGACAAAGCGCATGAGCTAGGGGCTAAGATGCTAACTATGGCGGCTTTGAGGAGTAGCGGGGACGAGATTGTTATGTGGCCCACGATCGCACATTACATTAGGGAAGCTGCTAGAGGTATTAGGGGTCTTGAAAGGTTACGTTGGTGGTCACAAAGGATATTGGTGGTGGAATAGAGGTCAAGGAAAAGTAAAAATCAAGAGAGCGACGTATCTGAAACTAGTGAAAAGCGTAGAGAACGGAAAGGGAGTAGTATAAGATGGCAAAAAAGGAGCCAAAGTTAGAAGTTACGGCGGTTAGGACTGCATTATTTGGTCATATATATGAAGAACTTAAGGGCAGAGACGGGGATAAGAGGTTGCTTAGCCAGGGTGAGAGAAAGAAAGCCTCGTGACTTGGACCAAATGAAGTGCATCAATAACGAAGAAGGTAGAGTTTTGTTGGATGAAGGGCATATCCGATAGAGGTGACAAACTGCTTATGGTCTCTTGAACGAGGAAGGGGATAGGGACATTGTGTTGGGTATTTAAAATCCTACGAGAGTCATTTGTCACTTTGTGTATTGTAGGCGGATTAAATTTAAGGAGGTCGAGGGGGCTATGTGTAAGATGAGTAGGGAAAAAGCGACCAGTCCAGATAAAATTTTGGTGGAGTTTTGGAAGAGTGTGGGTAGAGCGGGATTGAAGTGACTCACTAATTTATTTAATGTCATTAAGAAGAAGATGCCCGAAGAATGGAGGTGAGTATGAGGGTTCCTTTGTACAAGAACATGGGTGATATCCAAAATTGTAACAACTATCGGGTTATCAATATGCTTTATCATACTCTGAAAGTATGGGAGATGATGGTGCAGCGTAGGGTGAGGATGAGTGCGTCTATTTTGGAGAACCATTTTGGATTTATGCCGATACGTTCGACTATGGAAATCATTCACCTTTGTGCAAGAACAAGGGTGATATCCAAAATTGTAACAATTATCGGGTTATCAAGATACTTTGTCATACCCTGAAAGTCTGAAAGATGATGGTGGAGCGTAGGGTGAGGATGAGTGCGTCTATTTTGGAGAACCAGGTTGGATTTATGCCGGCATGTTCCACGATGGAAGTCGTTCCCCTTGTTAGGAGATTGATGTAGCAGTATATGAGAGGAATAGGGACCTGCATATAGTGTTCATCGACTTAGAAACGGTATACGATAAAGTCTCGAGGGAGGTCATGTGGAGATGTTTGGAGGCTAGTGTACTTGTGGCTCACATTAGGGAGATCATGTATGATGGAATTACGACCCGGACGGAGACAGTAGGAGGGGACTCAGATCACTTCCCAGTCATGCTGGGTTGCATCAACAATCGGAACTGAGCCCTTTTTTTGTACGCCTTGACAACGGACGTACTGAGGCGCCACATCTAAGGGAGGTGTCGTGGTGTATGTTATTTGTAAATGATATTATATTTATTGACGAGTGATCGGGTCCAAGCCTGCACTACTATTGAGTGGCGAGGATTGTCGATGCAGTTTTACCCAACAGAGTCGAGATCGAATCCACAAGGATTTAATTTGTTTGGAGTTAGATTTATATTCAAGTCTAGATGTGGGTTTTTTTTCTTAATTACACTTCCATACATGGTTGGTTTGTTTTTTACTTCTACGTCTATTCTATAGCATGCAATAGTTAAAACTAAGTACAATGTTTTTTTGTTGAATTGCAAGGGTTTAAAGGGACTAAGGTAGTGACTTCCGCCTAGGTGGATATCTAACATGTAGCAAGAACCTAGGACAATCACATGATTAATTGGGGTCGCAGTATAACTATCACACCCGAGTACTCACTCTATACCTCTCGGTAGTTTGAGTGATTTTGCCCAATTTTGCTTTCTCAAGTCCAAATGGGTATTCATGCAATACAAATGATGTTAGTTCAAGTCGAGTATTACTATCTTTAGGCTTAACCCTTTAATTAGGGCTATCAATTTCTTGAGCTCACCTCAATTCCTTGTTAGTCTAGTTTTCCTAGACGTAGTCCCTCTTTCTCAAGTAGAGGCTAAATCATAAAGGCACGAATCAGTGTTTGCAACCATTAATTCCATAGTTCTAGAAAGAACTAGGCTATGGGTTTAGCTACTCATGGATTTAGCATAAATCAAAGATGAATTAAAGATAAAATCCAATAATAATAGATTATGAGACGAAAAGCTAATGGTAAAAGTTGAATCTAATACAAAATTACCCAAAATAGTAAATCTGGCCGTCTCACGTGCTTAGCAAAACATAACTTAATCTAATGTAAATTAGATCTATTTATACTAAGCTAAATTTTCCGAACCAAAATACCCCTGCGGAGGTTTTGCTGCAGCATAATTCTTACCTTGGCCGCACTCTTGCTTTCGCGGTCACGTAATGTTGATCGTGGTCCGTGTTTCCTCATATCTAGGACTAGGTTGAACCTTGTTCCGCAAACTGCATGAATTTCACCGCGTCCGCTTGAGAGACTTCCGCGGCTGTGTAATTCTGATGCAAATCGCTCTTAACATTTTTGCATAACTTATGAGCTCTCTGAACCTTAGCAATTGCGATCCACAGAATTCCAATCGTGGTCGTGTTGCTACTTTCGTGGCCGCCATTTTATGACGCGGTCCGCGTCCATGTCTGTGTCTAAAACCATTCATTCTCCATTTCAATGTCTGCAAATTATTGGCCATGTTCATGTTGACACATATGCGGTTGAACTTTTATGTCATGGTCCGCATCCTACAACTCTTGGCCCAGTCTTAGTCTTTGTTCATGTTTTGACTCCTTTATGAGCTGATCATGGCCACATTGGCTCATTCTGAACAATCCCTGTAAGCAAGCATATTATGTTAGTTTTCGAAAATACCTTCACGCATTTTAAGCCCAAAACACAAGTAAAAAGAGGGTAAAATAATGATTAAAATCCCCACTTATCAACTCCCCCAAACTTAAGTGTTTCCTTATCCTCAAGCAAATAAGGTAATTCCCACCTCCTCTTCAACAAAATAGAAGGATACTTTAGCTGCCCTAATGTGAATCAATAATGCTTCAGTTGGGACTAAAAACTTCCCTCAACACAAATGAATTATCAAGAACACATAACCTTTTGAGTACCATAGTTTTAGTGCAACACAAGAGCATCAAGAATTGATTTAACTCTCCTAGGAAACTCGCTCTACTATGTAGGTCATTGTGGAACCCAAACTCTTCCTACTCTACTCTCCATAAGCAAATCTCGCTTTAGATTTTAGCACTCAAAACAAGGATAGTGGAGAAGTACGCTCATATCTGTTAAGGGAATGTCACAAGCCGACTCTAAGTGCCATAAGCTTGCACCTTATGTAAATTACTACTAATATAAGCTCACTCAACTCAAAATCATATAGGAATTTTGCGGGAATGTAATGAAGGCTTTTGGATCAAGGTAGGACTTATTGAAATATGATGGTTTCATCTTGCCTTAACCACTCCATTTCCTCATTTCGGCTCATATCTTCTTGGCTCTTTGAGTCTTTTTCTTCTTCCTTAGGGGAACTGGAGAGATACATTGTCACTTTTTGTTTCCCAGTACGATCATTTTTATTTTTTTACTAATCATTCCATGCCTTTCATCATTGCTTTCTTTTAATCCCTTCACTTTTCTATCTTGTTAAACAATAGAGGCAGCTGGTGAACCTGAAGTTGTAGGAGGCCGAGAAGATAGCGCTGAAATCTCACTACCTTCCTCTGAGCTATCAGACGACTTAGAAGAGGAAGTAGGTTCATATCGTAACTAGAATTTCCCTTGGACTAGTGTGGGGGCATGAGTTGGTACAGAGTCTCCTTCTGAAGCTTCCCGAGAAGGGACATACTCACTGGAGTCTAAATGGTCTGCTACTCTATCTACAGCTTTGATGGAGGCTCTTAACTTCCTAATCAGCTTTTACACAGCTAGAGGTATCTTGGTCTTTCCATTACCCTTGCCTCATGAGGGTTCTGCCCTCCCTTTAGATGTATCACATATACCTTTGGACTGGACCATTGTCTGTAGAAAACAAGAAATGAAATAATGTTCATAATAAAGCTTCAAGCACATCTGAAAACAATGCAGATGAAATGTAGATGTTGTTTCATAGAACAAGGCACCACGGTCCGCAAAAAAGTGAACGCGGTCGCGAAAAGCCAAATGCGGACCATGAAAAAGTAATCACGACCGCGAAGAGGTTAGGTTTAGAATACTAACTCTATGATCTTGGTTGAATGCAGACACGAAATAGTGAACGCGGTTGCGACGGACCAACTGCGGACCGAGTAAAAGTTACAGCGGTCGCTAACTCTCATATAAACTAGTATTTAAAAAGCTAGGGTATCACAGATGGTGAAAAATAGAATGCGGCTGCATAGCCTACCGCGGACTGCCAAAAAATGGCCGCGACCACGGATTTCAAGTGCAACAGGTACTGACAAACACTGACAACTAGGGTTTTTACTAATTGTTCAAAAATTAGTTCAATTAATCATGAAAAGTTACTAACACTATCCCCATTAGGCATATAAACACTATCCACATGTAATAAAGAATACTGAGAGGAAAATGAGATGAGAATTCGGATTCATAAAAGGATTAGCAGAATGAGCATATCAGCTGAGGGTGCGAATGTGCGCACAAAGAATGTATGAAATGGTTCGTGAGATTTGAAATAGCATGGTCTCGTGATTCAAGGTCACTCAGGATGAGTGCAGATGCAGTATGTTATGTGTTGAATGGAGTTAGTATTATATCTAAGGCAATCAAGGATAAATTAGAAGAAGGAAGATTGATTAGCCATAGTTGAATTTGGCATATTGGTGTCAGTGATCAGTTCCTTCGGTGTGATCAAGTTATGGAAATGATTCGTGACGGTACGTATGAGGCCTGTCGGCCGCCATAATTGATGTTATTCAGAAGTATTCTACTGTTATGACATGTTATGTATGGCCAGATCCCGGAAGGGTTGTGGTGGATGAGACCACTACTTAAGGATTTGAATGTTCTACGGTTATGATTATTCACCTGTGTGTTGATATGGTTCTCCTGAAATGAGTTGAGTGAAGAGTTTTTTATATATAATGGAGTGTAAATCTATTAGTAGTTCCAGAGTTATGATGATGATCGTATTCTATCGTATATTGGCATGTTGTGGTGCAGTGAGTGGCATGGAATTTAAAGTGAGGGCCAAGGTTGCAGTTCGGTGTTGACGAGGATGTCACGAGCTTGGATAAGCAGGAAAGGGGGGTTGGATGTTTGGAGTAAATTGGTATTTTCTTCAGCATCACCTAAGATCGGTGTTTCGTAAAAGTAGCTTTGCATCCTGGATAAGGATTCTTGATCTCTTTTTAGTGTTAGTGTAACCGTTAGTTTGGGCGTTCAGACCTATTATTTGTTATGGAAGGTTGAGGGAGCGTGTTCCACGGGAAGGTTGTATAAGTATGGTATGCGGTCACTTAATTGATTAAATATTTAAAGTATGACGATTGGGGTGATATCATCAATTTGAGAATTGATTTCTGGAGGGCACATGGCTTACTGAGTTGTGGACTGTGGATGAGTACTCCAGATATGATGGTTGTTTTTGTGTGTTATGAGAAGAGGGAAGTTAGTAAGGACCTTTGAAAGGTTATTGGCCTATGGGTACGACCAGGATCGACTCGAGTTCTGTAGATGGATTTAAATATGAATATGGGCTATATGTCAGGCCAGTTCTGTTCATTTCAGCAAAACGCTCCTTATGGAAGAATATTCGGGGTGTTATTTTGTCGTCAGCTAATTCATGTAATGATATATTGCACCGTATGATTTGTGAGACGGCTCGGTAAATTTCTTATGTGTTGAGGTTCCATGTAGCGATGATGTTATATGAGTAGGATGGCTCGTGAGATTCAAATCATGTACCGCACCTCGGTTGTGCTTAAGTTTTGTAGTTGATAGTGTTATATGTTCCCTCAGGGATAGTATTATTCACCTAGCATATATATGACCGATATTCGGTATTTTGTTGTAATGAGCAATCTAGCTCATCGTGCATCTCCTTAGGTGAGTGTTATGTTATTTGGATCAGGTTGCGCACCGCAATAGTGTGATGTTGAGTATAGTTTTCCTATATGTTATTTTTGTATGCCTTGTTTCCTATTTTCTAAGGAAATTCCATATTAGTGTGTGAGTTGAGCAGTTCCTGCTAGAGTTCGTATTCTTTCTGTAACGTGTTCGAATTGGCAGCCTATTGGCGCATTGTGGCATCATGTGAGACTTTTGATCATGTTCGAGGGGCTTATTTCCTTAGCATTTCGTAATGGGTGAGACGATATTATTGGATATAAGATTCGTGCAATCTGAGTATATGAAGAACATTAAGGAGCTAAGGCCATTATTCGGTTCAGAATGCAGTGATGGTTCTTGACAGGAGTATATACCCAATGAATTATTGATTCGACAGTTGGTTATGAATTTCTGCACATCTCTTCCGTCATGGTGCTATTGTAAGAGCTAGAGTAAGACTTATGTCTGTCATGAGGTGCAATGGGAGCATCAGGTTCGTGGAATTTTGACTAAGTTGATCAGAAAGCATTATTGTGTTTTGGTGAGTAAAGTGATGCAAGGCGTGAATTCAGCAAAATTGTGCAGTCATGTTTGGGTATAGCGTGTAGTGATTGATATGGTGTTCGTATGTTGGAACGGGCTTGGGAGAGAATTTCGGAAGTTGGAATTGGACTCTAAAGCTTATAGGTGAAAAAGAATATCTTCAGTGTGATCGAGCTGAGGTGCCCAACTGAGTTATGGTATCATGGGAAGGTGCATGAGGTGTTAAACAGTAATTTCAGACAGCTTCAGTGTAGTTCTCAACACGTTCGAGGACGAAAATATGTTTTAGTGGGAGAGAATGTAACAACTCGACCGGTCGTTTTGAGATCTAGCATGTCTTTCAGTAGACTGAGGCTATGAGAAGCTTCATTTAAGGTGATATGACTTTTACGTGTGGTTAGAATTGAATTTTGGGAAGTTCATAGTTGATTTGGAAAGAGAATTCTCATTTCGGAAGCTTTAAGTTGAAAGAATTAACTAAGATAAGATTTTAGAGTAAATGACCTCGAAATTGAGATCTGAAGGTTCCAGAAGGTTCGTATGATGATTTCGGATTTGGGCGTATGCCCGAATCAGGTTTTAGATAACCCAGGAGTATTCTTGGCGCCTATTGTGGAAGTTAGCATTTTGGAAGGAATTTCATAAGTTTGGCTTGAAGTGCATTTCAGTGTTATCGATGTCTGTTTGGGATTCCGAATCTGGGAGTAGCTCTGTATGGTGATTCTGGAGTTAGAAGCGCGATTGAAAGTGAATTCGGAGGTCCGTAGGTCATTTTGGAGCCATTTGGCTAAAGATAGAAAATTAAAGGTTTTTGGAGAGTTTGAACGGAAGTAGACTTTTTGATATCGGGGTCGGATTCTGATTCCGAACGTTGGAGTAGGTCCATAATGTCAAATATGACTTGTGTGCAAAATTTGAAGTCAATCGAACGTGATTTGATTGGTTCCGGTATCGAAAGAAAAAGTTTGAAGTTCTAAAGTTCATAAAGCTTGAATTGGAGGTTGATCCATGATTTTAGCATTGTTTGATGTGATTTGAGTCCTCGAGCAGGTCCATGTTATGCTATGGAGCGGGTTGGTGTGATTCGACGAGGTCCCGGGGCCTCAGGTATGTTTCGGGTTGTATCGCGCTCTTATTTGATGATTCAATGTCGTTTCTTTGGACATAAAGGGTAATATATTACGTAAATGGGCTCCAAATTAAGTTTTATTGAACCATTAGATCCGTATCATAAGTATGGAGCCATAGCAAAAAATTGTTGAATTTGGATATCGTATGGGGGAGTTATGCTCATTTCCCTATCGGGAAAAATTAATCGCAAATGCGGTCATTTATTCGTAGATGCGGTCATTTTTCCGCAGATGTGGAAAGTGCTGGAGGCAGTAGGGTTCTTTTAAAAATCGAAGTTTGGCTCATTTTCACTTCATTTCTTCCATAAGAGCCTATTTTGGAGCAACTTTGGAGTGTCATTTTCATCACCAAGCATAAGGGTAAGTGATCTCTACTAGTTTTGAGTATATACAAGGTTTATATATGGATTTAGACATGGAAAATTGTAGAATACTTGGGGTTTGAGGGAAAACTTAGAAAACTATTATTCTTGGATTTTGACCACATTTTGAATATGGAATTTAGAGAAAATCATATATTTGAGTTCGTGAGGCTATGGGTAAACTTTATCTTCAAAAAATTTCGAATTTCAGGCACGTGGGTCCGAGGGAGTTTTCGCCAACTTTTCGATCGGAGTTAGGAATTGTGATAAATTGTATTATGATAATTATGTTAGCATATATTAATCGGTTTACATAATTATTGGCTAGTTTTGGAGCGTTGTGCATCGATTCGAACCTTTGGAAGGGCGTGGAATGCAGGTTATGGATCTTTGGAGCAAGGTGAGTCTCTTTTCTAACCTTGTAAGAGAGTATTGTCCCCATAGGTGAGTTAATTGGTTATGTGATCCTATTTGTGGGGGTTACGTACGCACGAAGTGATGAAAGCCCGTGCGTAGTTACTACAATGCTATTGTTCGGATAGTCGAGGGCCCAAAAGCATACTATACTTGTAATATTTGCCACCTTATTGACAGCTTCTATTGCTTAAATCATATCTAATTAGTAAATGAATTTCTAAAAGATTTAAACTTCAATTTTTTAAATTACTAAAGAGAATTGGCTTTTCCTTGGATAATTGCTCCATGTTGACTTCTTAATTTGACTGTCTGTCTGTATGTGTTTATCTTTTGGAATGGGTGGAATGCCTCGGTAGATTAAATAGAAGCATCAATAGGTGCGTCGTCGATCCTCGGCAAGTGCACAATTTATTTATGTTGGATCGGGTCGTTGCCTCGGCATAATATGTGCATGCTTGCATTGCTTACCTTAAAACTTATTGAAGTTGATATTGCCTTTTATGACCGCTATAAACTAATAAAGATAATGAAAAGTGAATCTTGAAAGCTTCCTTATTATTTGAGAAGGTGTTACCTGTTTCTTGCTTTATGAGTTAAAATTGCAAGATAAATTTATGTTTCCTCCCATCTTTACCATATTATTATTTGACCACTAGCAACTGCTGAAATCGACCTCCCGTCTCTACTTCTTCGAGATTAGAGGGGATATTTGCCGAGTACACGTTGTTTTCGTACTCATACTACACTTGTTATGAATTTTTGTTGCACATGTTTATGTGTAGCTAGTGGTTTAGTGGCATAACAGCATGGTTGATAGGGAGACTTAGGTGAGTTGCATTTATCGAGATGATTGCAGCCAACTGAGTCTCCTTCAGAGTATTATATTATATTTATATTTCTTTCCACTTGTATTCCAGACAGTTACTTTACTTTATTCGATTCCTTAGTAATTGCTCATGTATTTGTGACACCGGGTTCTGGAATATGTTTGGGTTTATTCAAAAAATTTAAAAGTTGTTTAAATATTTTATTATTCATTCGGAGAAATATACTGAGTATTCTCTTAATCGTATAAAAGAAGTATTTTCAAAATGATTAAAATAAGAATTTAATTAAGTATTTCAGCTGGCTTGCCTAATAGCGGTGTCCGACGCCACCACGACCCTTAGTAGATTTGGAGTCGTGACATATACCGGTTTCGAAAACATAAACACGGACCTGATATTCAAAAAGTCAAACATTGGTCAAACACTTCCATTTCATTTAGCCTTAAATTTTTAAATTTTGAAAAAGTCTGATATATCGGACTAGGGACTTCCGATTTCGATTTTGGGCATACGTCCAAGTCCCAAATCACGATACGGACCCATCGGGACCGTCAAAACATAAATTCGGGCGTATTTATCAAAAATGTTGGTCGAAATCAGCCCAAATGAAGTTTTTAGGTAAAATATCAACTTTTAATATAAAAGCTTTCTGAAAATACACCCATACTGCGCATACAAATTGAGGAGAGTAAAAATAAAATTTTTAAGTCTTAAAGGCGCATAATTGAATTTTAATGACCTTTTGGTCATTACATATAATGAATTTTTTCCACTGAATGACAATTGTGTCCGCTAATAATATAATACCAGTACGAAGTTTCATAGGGCAATCCAAAAAAGATAATTATATTTCCCTCTGATCAATTTCTATAGCATCAATTTATTGTAAGTGTTATAAAATAATAAAAGAAGAAGAGTAATATTGTTAAAAGAGAGGAAATTCTTATTGATATTTGTGATGAATTACAATGGAATAGAACCCTTTATTTATAGGGGGGTGGTGGCCTAGCCACCAAGTAATAAACTTTAGAATATTTTTAAATATAAATATATAGATATTCATCATAAATTGAATTCTATTTATGACACTCTCCCTTGAATATTATTCATAAAATAATGTGCGTCGTTAAAACCTTGATCAAATGAGAAGTCTGATGAGTTGTTGGAGTTAAGTGTGGAGAGAATTTAAAGAATTGATGAGGAGGAAGCATAATCATACAACTTTATGGAATCATCATAAAAAAGTTTTATTCTCGTCTAATTCAAAAATCCAAAAAACTAGCAAATGGTATCATTCATAAGTTTGTTATGTTATATAGTTGATTGGAATTAAGTAACGTGACTGACGACGAACAATAAATAGCCATTCATTTGGTAAGCCATTCTTTCTCATTCCTGCTCGCCATTTAAGCACATTATTAGGAGAAGTAGAAAGTTAAATAAAATAATAAAAAAAACCAAAAATTACTACTACGATATATTATCGAGAAGAAGCAAAATGGGGGTTTGAGACTGATATGTACTGCAAAATAGGAGTCAATTTATGATTTTATTTCACTTCTATAAAGCTGAAAAATGCAGTCTTCACAAATAAGCTTTTAAAAGAATCACTCTAGAGAATGGTTAGGTGAATGAGGAGGTAGTATTGGAGGAAGGGGGTAAAATTGGATTTGTGCGCTGAGGTGTCATTCTATATAGCTTTCACCTTAGCAAAATGTCACGCCATGTAGGATGACACTGGTTATGGTGCAGGACCCTAACGGCCGATGAGTATTTTTGTACTAATTCTATAAGGCCAGGAGCATTTGCGAACTGATAGTAATAACGAAATATATATATATATATATATATATAATTCTTTTATATAGTAAAAAGATATTTTTTGCCCATTAACAAATAAAATTGTGCACTAACTATTATTTTAATAAAGATTACACACCACGTCTGATCGAAAAATAGAGGCTTCCAACAATGACTCTCTCTCTTTACAAAGGGTAAGTGTGTCAATATCATATGCACCCATATTTTCTATTAAAAATAAATTAGATAATAAATTTTTAAAAGACAGATCAAATATTGATAAAAATTATATTATTCATTTAGAAAATAAATAATCAATGAATAACTAATGAGTTTAACTTTTATATTTGTAAAACTTCAAACTAGAGATCTTCAAGTTTGAGAGATTCAGAATTCTTACAAAAGTGATCATATTCAAGAAGTAGATAACATGGATATTCATATTAACCGACGGTTAACCTATTTTTTATACGTATTAAATATAGGTCAAGATCAGATAATTTATTCGCTTTTACATTATCCGTTTTAGCCCAATCCATATCTGATCTGACCTGCTCGTTTGTCACCCCTAGGTGCTATTTTTACTACATGGAGAAATTCAAAAATAGCTACAGTTTCAAAAGCAATCAAAATTTAGCCACTTTTAATGTAAAGATAAATCTGAACAAAAACACTATTCAAAATTCGAAAAAATACTCCAGTATAATATGCCGGTCCAATATATTATACTGGAACTTTTTGCGTGTTGGAGTTCCAGCATAATATGTTGAAAATTCATACACAGATGCACGAATCTCAAGTATATTATGCTGGAACTTTCTATGTTGCAGTAAAATGTGGCTATTTTTCTGTGACTTTACAAATGCTGACTATTTTTGAATGACCAATCCAAAAACTGGCTAGCTCGTACTATTTTTAAATTTACTACATATCTCTATCTATAGTTTGACTTGTAACGGGAGAAAATAGACAGATTTACAAGTGGTCATTCAAAAATATCCATAGTTTCAGAAATAATCGAAAATTTAGCCACTTTCATGTAAAGATAAATCTGAACGAAAATACTGTTCAAAATATAAAAACATACTCCAGCATAATATACTGGAGTTCCAGTATAATATACCGGTCCAGCATAATATACTAGAGTTTCGAGCACCAGTGTTACATTCTCCAGTAGATTATACTCGAGCCAGCAAAGTATACCGGTCCAGCATAATATGTTGGAAGTTCATATAGAGGTTCACGGAACTCCAGTATATTATGCTAGACCGGTCTATATTGCAGCAAAATAATAATTATTTTTTAATGACTTGGCAAATATTAACTATTTTCCGTGTTCTTTTAAGTCATAGTTGATAGTTATTGGGCTGGCCTTCACGCGATCATGGGCCAAGTCCACGTGATAAGACCGACAGTGGGCGGTGGGAGTCCAGCTCCACAAAATCCATCCCCGTTAGTCTCTCGCTCTACCGATTTTCCCTCCAAAGCTTGTACTGCAAGGATGGAGCCATGGGAAGCATTGGATGTAGACGATTCCGACCTCCATTCTCTCCTCCGCCCTTGTAAGCGTCTCAACCATAACTGTAATCTCTACACCTCCACTTCAAATTCTCCGCCGCTTCTGCCGCCGTCTTCTCAATCTTCCGAATCCTCACAATTACAAACTTCTCAACATCAGTTACAGTCGCCGCCTCAATGCCTCATTCCCGGGCCGGCAGGTTCCGTACAAGCCGCAATGGTTCAACGAACTTACGATCGTCAATCTCATAGTCTCATGACCTCTCAAGGTGACAATCTGATACCTACGCAAGAGTACATTGGGAGAGCCGTCGAAAATTCTTCCGACTTCGACTATGATTTCCAATCCAAGCTATGGCGTTATGCCAATGATGTTTTTGGTATGTATATTAGGGATTTGAGCTTTTGCTTATTGGTACTGTTATCATTTCGTTTTTTTTGGTCAATATTTTCATGGATTAGGTGTACGTGTGTTTATTCAGGCAAGGAGAACGGAATTCCTAGTACGCCTTTGAGCTCTGTCAATAAATGCCAAAAAGCTTCTAGGGTTGATCGGGTATTTTAACTTTTTCCCTACTCTATTCATAGATAAAGTCATCATTAGAAAATGAAGGTAACTGTTCCATTTGACTACGATGTTAAACCTACAATTATTGGTCTCCGTTGGAGGCATAGTTCAAGTTTTATATTTTGAAATATATATTTTAGGAGTACTAACACTCTGTTTGGATTATTGTTTCCTATCGTTTTATAATATTGTATTTTACTGTATCGTATTGTAACGTATCGTTTTATGAATACAATGTTTGGATATATTGTATTGTTTGTTATTGTTAAATAGTATTTTGCTGTTTGGTTTGACCGTATCATATTGTACTGTAACTGATAAGTTTACTAAAATACCCTTAATTGTGTAAATATTAAATTTATCAAAAATTATGCATAAAATAGTTTTTAAAAAAAAATATAAGAAGGCAAACACCTTAAGAAAGCATGATAGATGAAGGCAAAATAAAGTAGCACAACTAACTAGAATTGAGTAAAAAACAAATTAGGAGAAAAAATAAAATAAAAGGTGGCAAAACACATATAACGTTGGCTGCAAAACTACTAAAAAAAATAAAGTGAGTTATGGATTGGAGATTTTTTAGTTAAAGTAGAAAAAAGGTAAAGGATAAAATAGAATTGTGTTGAGTAATAAGTTAGGGCATAATTGGATTGAGAAATAAGAAACGATCCCACCTCACCAAATTGGTTGTTTCAAAAAAGAGGACTTTTCATTGTTCCGGAACAATGAATTGAACAATACAATACAGTCAATTTTAATGAAACAATCAAAACAAATATTGTTTTAAGATAACAATACAATACAAGGAGGAACAACTGTCCAAACAAGCTGTAACTTAGAAAATTTATAGTAAAAGGTAATATGAGTTGTAGTCTTGTATAACTAAAGTATTTAGAAAGATGTACAGAAATGATAGTAAAAGAAAAACTTATGTGATCCTCCAAATAATAATAGTGCCATATCACTTGAGAAAAGAGCGAGTAATAGAAAAATGAAAACAGCAAATGTCTTTTCCAGAGAGAAATGGGACCATAGTTGAAGTAGGCCCGGATTGTACAATTTCTGTTAACAACAACAACAAACCAAGTATGATCCCAACCGAAGGGGTCTGGGGTGTACAATTTCTGGTAGTCTTTATGAAATTTTAATACAAGTAATTTTACTCTTCAATGCATGCATATATGACCATCTACTTGTATAACATATTTTTCCTATTGCCTTTCTTAGTAGTAAGAATATATGATGAGATAAAAGCTATTATCCCCATAAAGAGTACAAAAGGCCTTTTGGCTTCTATTAGTCAGTATTGTGAATTCTGTTTCGTGATAGCCCTAATTCATAGCAATTATTGCTTTTGTTAGGTTGTGGCGGTTGTTAAGTCTTGTACACATAATGGTCTTGGCGGTCTGATGGTGACATTGAAGGTACAGTTCTTTCGAGCATAATGCTGATAACACTGGAAGGAGTTTGCCAAAGTTGCAACTGATTTAATTAGTTCCAAATTTAGGATCGTACAGGTTCAATTGGTGCTAGCATTCATCACAAAGTACTTAGCGAGAATCAGTATGGAAAGGACATTTGTATTGGCTCAGTTTTGATACTACAAAAGGTATTTTACTTGAAGACCCAACCTCTTGGCTTCATTCAAGAGTCGAAAACTCAACCTCTTGGTTGGAGGTGTAGGAGCCACCTGTCTTCTCCGTGTTACTTTAAAAAGCTCATGGAATGTTATGTGTGATATATCCACATTTGACTTAAAAAACTGTTTACCTAATTTTGGAATTCCAGGTTGCTGTGTTTTGCCCTTCAACTTCAAGTTCATCATATTATCTTAACATAACACTCAGGAATCTGATAAAGGTGCACATGCTTAGCCTACTATTTTGTAACAGCAATTCTTACATCCATGAATAGCTAGCACTAAGACTGCAATCTTTTAGGAACAACAACAACAACAACAACTACTAACCAGTATAGTCCCACAAAGTGGGGTCTGGGGAGGGTAACATGTAGACGGGCCTTACCCTTACCCGAAAGGGCAGAGAGGCTGTTTCCAATCGACCCTCGGCTCAGTGAAGGAAAGGAAAAACAAAAATAAAAACAATAGAGCATTAGTAACTCCAGCAGAAATAACGTAAATAATTATTTAAACATAAGAACAATAAATAAAATAGCATGCAATAATATCAGACAGTAACTGCCATAAATAACTACCATAAGGGAGACACAATCCAATACACAAATTATCTATGGATAGCCCTGCCAAGCCTCACCCAACCCAGGAACAAAAACATATAAATCTGAAATTTGTTTTCATTTGTTTCTTGAAGTTATATGTGTTCAATTAGCTGAACCAGCTTCTCTCCAATCATGTGCTGATTTGCAGTTCCATATCAGAAGTTATGTTTTAGGGATGAAAAACCAGGTTCCATTGGGAATGCCTTCCATGTGATCATAAAGCTCAACTATAAGCACCAGCTATGAATCCTGTATGTTGATATGTAAATGATATGGCTTGGTTCATTTCATTTTATGAAACAACAATTGCTACAGAAAGTGTTAACTAGGTGGTTTCATCAGGTCCCCATGTAGGCAAACTTTACTGATCACTCCACCACGTATTATGTGGATAAGGTTTTGTGTTTCAGAATTCAAGTTAAACAAAAATGGAAACTATATCTTTTCACTGTAAATTGACCTCATTTTTTCTTAATGCAACTTACATAGTAAATGTAAAAAGTTGTTGGAAGTCGTGCTGAGGACTATCAGATCAATGGTAGTATCACCGTTTATTTGTTATTGATCCCCATACTTCTGTGTCTAAATAGTCTGCATAAGCGGTTATGCTACTTTGTCCGTGATGGACGTGGTTGCCTGAGGCATTATTCTGCCAAATATGAATACCCCCCTTCATCCGGAGTAATAACATTCTCTAGTGCCCCTCTCCCACCCACCCCCCCCCCCCCCCCCCCCCACGCCAAAAAAAAAACCCTCTTTACTTGCCCTTAAGATTATCAGATTTTCATGTATTCTCTAATCTGGTATTGTATGGTGAGCACTTAGCCTCTTATGCACACTCACTAGGTACCACATAAGGTTCATAGTCATAATTTGTTTCATGAACTTATAAAAAAAATCATGATTGATAAAGCTTTGAGTATTCTATTAAGAGCTTCAAGTTCCATACCTTCAGGTTTTCTGCAAGGAAAGTGGACCTCCATCAATGCACAGCCTGGCAGCATATGAAGTCAACCACAGTGATCCGGAAATTGGTGAGGGTTGATATTTTTTTATTGTACTATGCCAAGTTTGTATATTAGGAGGATTTTCTTTTGACAGTAGCTCTACCAATGGTTTATGAGAAAGGTATCTAGTATTTCACCTGGCTAATGATTATCATATAAACTCAGCAGCATCAGCCTCTGCTAGAAAAGCTAGTGCACTGCAGAAGATTTCCATCCCAGATAAAGAAACAACTGAAGAAATCATAGATGTTAGGACCACAGAATACATGTCTGCAGGTGGAAATTTGCATAAGGAGGTTCAAATGCGCAAGGAAAATCTAGTTCCAAGTAGCTACATTTGCAACAAAATTAGAGCCTCTAACGTGACATCCATTGTAGACAAAGAATGTCACAATCAGCTACAAAGTGCTGCCAAAGGATTTGAAGGAACAGACAGAAACAGAGGGACTCTCCACGAAAACAATAATCAGCAAATGGGAGAGAATTTTCCCGGTTCCTTCTCTTCGGGGAACAAAAGAGGTGGTTCAACAAAGAACCACTTTGATCCAGAAATTCAGATAGCTGATGAAGTTAAGGATTACAAACAACCAATTGTGTCGAATGTGTCACAGCTTCAGTGGACAGATGAACAGCTTGATGAACTGTTTGCCTGCGAGGATGATGAATGTTCTTTACTCTAAAAAATTTTGGTCACTTTGGTTTAGTTTCCAGTTAACGCCAAAAGAAATCCCTTATATTCGTGTGTCAAGTGTGATCAAATCCTTTCATCTTTGGTATCTCTATTTCTTCATCATTTTAATCACCAGTTTTCAAGCTTTCTGGAATGTGTAATAAAGTCCTATATATATTTTGATGTCCATATATCATCAGTCTCCCTCATAATCTTTACTAATATTATTTTGGCGGTAAATTCGGACTCAAAGATATTTGACGGAACATTGAATCTAGTAGATTTAACTGCTAGTGGATGTTCAATGATCCAAAAAAGTACCAGCTGCCTAGAATTAGTAAGCTCCGGGGTTCTCAATGTTGGTGGTTCTTTTTAATAGTGCGCCTATATCAAGCCTTTTAAGACAAGAGAGGTTGCTCTGATGGTAAGTAACCCCAACTTCCAATCGAGAGGTTGCGAGTTCGAGTCT
The DNA here is from genome assembly GCA_034376525.1 of Nicotiana benthamiana. Lineage (NCBI taxonomy): Eukaryota > Viridiplantae > Streptophyta > Magnoliopsida > Solanales > Solanaceae > Nicotiana > Nicotiana benthamiana. Next base: position 10,692,701 of record CM067325.1, read on the forward strand.
CCCCAAGAGCAAGGTGGGAAATTCTTGGAGGGAAGGATGCCGGGTCTATTTGGAAACAGCCTCTCTACTCAAGGGTCTGGGTGGTTGTTGTAATATCAAGCCTCTTAATGCCGGTGACGAACGCACATCCACATCTTTCTGCAGAGCTTTACAATGGTAACATGAATAAAGCGTGTTTTTCTTTAAGCTGAAGCCTAGAGAACTCAACAAGTTTCACGTCCCAAAAGTTTTCATGTTGCAACACCGACTGAACACAATTTTTTTCTTTTCTGAAGACATCATTCTTCTATCCAAAATCCCAAAAGGAAGATTTTCAGCACACATTAAACACAATAAATGAACAAGTTCTTAGAATGAGATGATGACTTTTTTCCCATGCATAACCCCAGGAGTACCTTTATTAGGCTTCCGTCCTTCAGAATAATGTTCATTCCAATAAATAATTTGGTTATGTCGGAAATATGAAGAGCTCGAGAGGTACAATTTGAATGCAACATAATCTAAAAAAATTGCGCTAGACTCGCAAACGCTAGTATATTATAAACTAAAGCCACCAAACTATGCCGAGATCAAGGGGTTGCTCCTCATCTTCAAATTACTCGGTAAAATAAAGAATTTCATCGCAAGCCTTCAATTCCTCGTATTCAATCTCTCAATTCATCGTATTCCTGCTGAGATCACCCGCTTTGACACAAAGGGTTCAGTAACAACAAGCAGCTAAAGCTGTTTACCATCTAAAGACCTATGGAAACAACTTCTTCAGCCTGTCAGCAGACTGAGATGCTCTTTTGTTGGTTGGCTCAAGAACCAGTGCGTATCTGAAATCTGCACAAGGAAACTAGAATACGTAAGAGAACACTGCAAAATATATTTCAAAAGTTTTAGGATGGACAGGTCAATTATGAGTTCCGTTCATCAGTTTTGCAAGCACCTCAATCTCCAAAGATTGGGTACAATTTCTATCAAACCAACTAAATCTTTCAGCACATGCTTTTCTTCTTCAGTTTCCAACAAAGTGCATGAAGTACTTAGTCCAAGTTGAGGTAGCATTATCATCTTCAAGTACTTTTCTTCCAACATTCTAAATGTGGAAGCATGTGGCTCAGGTGATTCAACCGTAAAGACTAAAGTTTACTTTTGAAGGAATTAACAGCTTAAGTTACGACTCACCTTCAATTGCCTCTTTATAGTAGCCCAGCATTTCCCGTGCTGTGGCCCTTCTTAAGTAAGCTTTCACATTCTGTGGGGAAAGAAAGAAAAAGAATGCTCTCCTCAGAAAAGCATAAGAAACATGAGCCAGATCACGATATAAAGCAAATGGAATCACAAGCTTAAAAAGGGGGACATTTATATGGCACTACCAGTTTCAGCTAGTTGTCACCCTTTCCTATAAAATGTAGATACACAAGTCCACTAATAAACCTCAGTGTGGTACCCAAACTCTTCCTCTAAAATCCCCGAAACATCCTTTGTCTCTACCTCACAACATCCTTTTCCAAGATTACTAAAGCAACAGAATTTCTAAAAAGAACTATAACACTCAATCACATGATATGCTGAAGAAATAAAGGCCACATAAGAAAACATATAGAGGTTTACTCGGTTAAATTGGATTAGACTTAAACATCTATATATATTATTAAAAGGAGAGGATAAAGCCATCTCCTTAAGCCAAGTGGCAGCATAAAAAAAGCACATGGCATAATTAGTTACTAATTAGTTTTTTAGTTAATAATTAATTATTAGTTACTATATTTAAATATATATATATATATATATAATAATTGGTTAGTTTATTTTAATTAATAAATATAGATATCTTATAATTAGTTATAGTTAAAAAAATCAAAAATATAAATATATAAAAAATAACTACCCACTCAAATTGGGTGGGGTAGTTTCAAGTTGGAGTTTTATAATTGTTTTAAAATTAAAAAAAATAAAGCAATAAAAAACTTCTGATTCAAATTCTGGAGTAGTTTCTTTCTAATATTCTATATTCTATATATTTTCTATATATTAATAAAAGGAGAGAATAAAGCTCTCTACTTATGCCAAGTGGTAGCCTAGGAAAAAACCTTATAGAATAATTAGTTAATAACAAAGAAATTATCTATTAAAAATTAACAAAGAAATTAACTACCTAAATTAATTACTAAAACATAGGGGAGAGTCGGTTTAGGTTAGTTAATTTCTTTATTTTATTTTTTAAAATCATTTTCTTTTTTGTTTTTTGAAATAAAAAGTATATCTATTCATTAAAATTCAAACAATATTGCTGAGAAAAATATAATAAAATTTCAAATAAAAAATATATATGTTTAAGAGTAATAAAATATATATCTTCTATTATATTACAAAAAATAGCAGACAAAAATATTAAACAAGTAATATGCTAATAATCTATCTATATATTATTAAAAGCCAAAGAAAAAGGCACCACATTAATACAAGTGGTAGCCTAGATAAAAGCCATATGACATAATTAGTTAATAACAAAAAATTATTTATTGAAAATTAACAAAGAAATTAACTACCTAAAAACAAAAAAAGAAGAAGAAAAACTACCCATTCAATTCGGCGAGTAGTTTCAAGTTGGAGTTTTAAAATAAAAATTACCATTTCAAATTGGAGAGTAGTTTCAAGTTGGAATTTTATAATTGTTTAAAATAAAAAAAACAAAAATAAAGCAATAAAAAACTTTTGATTCAAATTGTGGAGTAGTTTCTTTCTAATATTCTATATTCTATATATCTTCTATATATTATTAAAAGGAGGGAATAAAACCTTCTCCTTATGCCAAGTGGTAGCCTAGAAAAAAACTTTACTGAATAATTAGTTAATAACAAAGAAATTATGTATTGAAAATTAACAAAAAAATTTACTACCTAAATTAACTACTAAAACATGGGGAAGAGTTGGTTTAGGTTAGTTAATTTCTTTATTTCATTTTTAAAATCATTTTCTTTTTTATTTTTTGAAATAAAAAGTATATCTATTAATTAAAATTCAAACAATACTATTGAGAAAAATATAATAAAATTTAAAATAAAAATATATATTTTCAAGAGTAATAAAATATATATCTTCTATTATATTACAAAAAAATAGCAGACAAAAATATTAAACAACTAATATGCTAATAATCTATCTATATATTATTAAAAGCCAAAGAAAAATGCACCTTATTAATACAAGTGACAGCTTAGATAAAAGCCACATGACATAATTAGTTAATAACAAAAAAATTATTTATTGAAAATTAACATAGAATAACTACCTAAATTAATTATTCAAATATCGGTGAGGGTTGGGTATATCGTATTGGCAAATAAAATGACAATTGAAATTTATTAAAGCAATACGATCTAATAGGATCAAGCAAGTCTGATAATAATTTAATTTTTCTTTTAATATTGGCCGCGCATCGGAGTAGGACTACTAGTATACTAGCTAAACACGCAGGAGTTGGTGAGGTAGGAAAGCGCACCTTCTTATCAAGATCAATAGCTTTACTACTATCTGCTTCAGCCTGGATGAAACTGGAGGAAGATTTAAATTAGAGAATAAGCATTTGACAAGCACGGCTATAGAAAAAGGGGGAAATGGATAAAAGAATTACTTTCCCATCTCCAAATAAGCTGCAGCCCTGTTGCTAAAGTATGTGGCAGTATTACCATTGAGTTTGATAGCTTCTGTGTAGAAGCCAATGGCTTTCTGCCACTGTTTATCTTTGTAGGCTTGGTTACCCTGTGAAAAAACCATATAGTATAAGGACCAAATCTTATATTAAGGGAGCTCCCAAATAACCAATAAATAACAGAACAAAGCAATACTGAAGATGCATTATCGCAATAGCCAGCTTGCCACTTTCACTAAACAACTATAACTTTCTCGCTCCTGATCTCTAGTGCTTTTCCAAATTTTGTCAATCAAGCTCGGACTGCTGGGCTCGGAATTGTTCCAGCTTATATCACAGAACTCTCACTATTAGGCTTATGACTCCATATTATAATTTTCCAAAGCCTGCCAGGGCTGAAGAAACTTGGTCACATCACCTTATTCCTTTCAAAAAGTCTGTTAGATAGGATAAATAGCACTAATTTGCTAATGTTCCTCTAGTTGAGGTTGGCAATGAAGGGTAGGATGAACCATGTAACTGATTTAGGGTGCTAATGGGACTTTTGATCCGCCTAGAAATGTTTGTCCTGGTGAACAGTTTCAGTTCTGAAATTGAAAGAAAAAAAGCCATGGGCATCATGCAAATGCAAATTACTTTCTATAAGTATCAAGCATATTGTACACCATAAAAGACCTGATGTCTAAAAGTGGGAGGGTTCAGGACAAATGCAAGAAGTGACAAGCTCCAATAAGAAACCTCATACAAAGAACAAAGAGAATTGATCCCCGACACATTTAGTAAGTAGAGCAGATAAAGCTAACCGATGGTTATAGCTTACGACCACTCTAAATTTAAGAAATTGACAGCAATGTTCCTCTAAAGATCCACAGCAGGTTATCCTTTGTTTACCTTTTCTTTAGCCATTTCAGCAGATGCTTCCTTGCTGATGGCATTACCAGATGTTGATGATTTTGTGGCCACTTCTGCCTGTTCCTGGAGTGATGCATACATGCTCTGAATAGTGTCGAGCAAAAATCGGTCACCCCCCTGCCTCGCCACGAAAGACACAGAAGTTGGGCATTTATCATGAAATCCCATTGGTACGCAGACCTACGGCAGGGAAGCACATAGCATTAGATAAGTCTGATTGACCACTCAACTGTACCCAAGGCCAATTTAAATTTGTGGGTTTGGGGTACAGAATCACAAGAGAGAAAGCCATTCACCTGACAGCCACCTGACATGCTAGCTATGCTTGAAAATGAGCATGACCTAATCTGGTAGTCCTCAGACTGAATCTCCTTTGCACCAATCTTTGGAGGAGGTTCAGAAACTGTGGGGATAACCAAAATTCCATCATCCTATTGAAACAATGAATTTCAGCAAGAGTGAGATGACAGCGTGAGACAGGAGATATTACGATATTATTTACAGCAAGATTACTTCACCATAATGTTAGCAGAGAAATAAAAGCAGCAAGATCTGAGAACTTTATCCAATGAGCTGAGGTTGAGCATTAGTCAGGTAAATGACAGACTCTACCATATAAAACAGGTATTTAAGACATCCAATGTCCAATCTTTTATTCTCAAGTAAAATTTCATCAAACAAAAAACCACATGAAGCAGTAACAGCATATATGTATTTACCATGAAATCCCTAATGCAAAGGAAACAACATTAGAAATTTTAACCAATCAATGGCCACAAGGGGGTCTTAATTGTTATCAAACTTTAACAGTATCATGTGATAAAGTACTAGCTGAAATTCATAATCCACATGGACAAGCATTTTTCAAAGATTTAGTCCTCCAAATAAAGGGGTAGGTTGAGAAAAAATCAGGCAATCCCATTATAAGAACCAACTTCAACTAAACAAATACTAATAATACTTACTCAAGGGGTGGGTTGGAAAGAAACCAGGCAACCCATTATAAGAAGCAAAATTAACTAAATGAAAACCAACACTACTTACTTTCAATAGATCATTTAGAGCTGAACGCAATTCGTTCCTAACTACATGACAGTTTTCAATATTTGCATCTGTGATCTCCGGTCCTCCTTGAATTTGTGCGGAAATAACAGGGTCCAGATTGGGCTTTGCAGCATTGATCCACTCCAGATGATTTTGTTTGAACTCGTGTCTGCACAAACCATAAAAACCAATTTTAGAAAGGCATTGCAAAAAAAACATCATTATCACCATAATACACTACGAATTATCCCATTCAAAGAAACACCAGGTATCATTTATGTGGCGTAACATGTGAATGCTTTAAAACTAGTTGAGGAATAGTAGGACGGAACATTAGAATTTCTTCTCATCACAGATCAAAGTGTGTACAGGAACTCATACACCACCCTCTTCAAGCAAGTCATGGAAAGAGCAGGTGATCCAAATATATGCTTTAATAACATAGCAAAAACTAGCACAAAATAGATTAGAAAGGTTCAACTACTTTTGCAAGCTTCTATCAGATAACGTGCCCCAAGCTTCGGACCAGTAATAAGTGCATCTAGTGATCTCTGCTGCATCAAGCTAAATCTCACCTCTTAAGTATATGCATAACATATGCTAGCAAGTTTGTTGATGAAGATTTTCTTTCACTATTGGACTTTTTGCTAGCAAACTGTTTTAAGCTTGGAATTTTGGTGTTTAGATAGGCTTCCAGATTCTCATGCCTTATGATTTGTCCTGCAAGAGGTGATTCTCAGAAGGTGTATGAAAAAGTTTATCATAAGAAAGCACAAACTACAAAAACATACTTCCAAACAGCTTTTCCACAGCTTTGATCACAGCTTGACTGATGCGACCACCAGAATTTACTGACTGAAAGCAATCATCTGCTATCACAACATTCCTGGGATTACGCTGACTAGCAAATGGAACCTGCAACAGGACATGCCCGACACGGCGCAGTATGCTGGGATCTCTAGCGAACCATCCTGCAGTTGGTCCAAATTCACTATAGCTAAACACAGAATACCAGACACAGCCTTGACATTCAACTTAGTTATCTTCTAAATAATATACCTAAATTAAAATCAAGACTTTAACAATAGCAAATATAAAACATGACCATAAAGAACAATTTCGACATGGCAAGTTACATCTATCCCACCCTAGTTTCAAAAAAAAGAAATATCCCACCCTCAACCCTCTTCCCCAGGAGTCAACAGTGGCCCTTCCCATACTACTCTTTTGGTGTCTTGAACCCCCAACCTCAAGGCTGGAGGTGGAGCTGCTTTTCACTCGAGCTAAAGAGCAACTTATGGTAAGAAAAGTATAAGACCAAGTTGCTGGAAATCTTTGACTGCATTCTCACTCAATTTTTTTCCTTTAAAAGGTCTTTGCCTGCATTATCATTCAAATTCAATTATCTTCAGCTATTACTACCCCTCACCCAATCAGCAATGGTGTCCATTCGGTATGAGAAAGTCACAATTGAGTACATGATGTGCGGAGTCATCTTAAGTTGAAATAAAATAAGTTCCGTGAAGACTCTTGGTATCAGCTCTGCCATCCCAAGATGTCATGCTCACAAGACTTTCTCGGGGGGAAAGTGAAGTTGAAAGACGTGAAAATGAATAGAAGATGCCATTCACTGAAGCATTTATAGCACATCTCAAGTGATTATATTGATAAACATACCAACAGTGTCAAGACTAGCTGAAACTGGAATTATGCCAGTGTGAGCAACAGTTCCATGAGATGGCCGAAACCCTAAAACTCCACAGTATGCAGCAGGTACTCTCACACCTCCAACAGCATCAGTTCCTGGATAACAAATTGTACTGTAACTCAGAAGAGCCTACCAGTAATTAGTCTATATTCATTTCCTATAAACATGACGCGTAATGATGCACGCTCAATCAAACAAAAAAATGGCAACAGATGGACATAGTTTGAGATATAAAAGACGCACCCAAGGAAAAATCAACAAATTTTGCAGCCACAGCAACAGCAGCCCCACTAGATGATCCTCCCGGAATCCGTGCAGGAGCAGCAGGATTTGTTGGAGTATCGTAATGTATATGTTCTCCACTAATACTGCAAAGAAAATATGACGGGAATAATCAACAACAAGAGAAAGACTATAAAGTGCAGCAGAAATATGTGTAACACAACACAAATTGGAAACGTAACACTAACCAATAAATAACAAATAACTAGCACTTATGCTCATACTTTCAAATTTTAAATTCAGGATCCAGCATACTGTGCCTGCTAATCTTAGAAAAAGAGGGGAACTTTAACCAGTGAAAAGTTCAGGAACAAACCCAAATGCCATGTCATCTACAACAGTTCTTCCGGTGCATGTGGCTCCTCCTTCAACAAGTGCAGAAACAACTGCAGACGTCTGACTAGCAGGTTCATGAGTCTTTGACCACTCTGGGTTTCCGAACCCTGTCACAAATCCGTTGATATCGAATCTGGGCAATCAAAATTCAATATGACTTCAGCAGTTCCAATATATATATGAATTCAGAAAATTGGAAAGAACTGTTTCCCAAAAATAAACAAATCAATTTCAAATAGAAGCCCAACGGGAATTTGACAAGTAAAAAACAAAAAAATTATAAACAAGTGGGAGCAAAAAGTGCAGCAAGAAAGAGAATCCTACAGAATGTGTGGCAAACTCTCCAGATAGAATGTAGCATTATAGAAACCTATCCAGAAATTCGAAAAAGCCTCTATGAAGCTCTCCATCCCAACATATCAATCAGTAGTAGTAACTCAAAATGGAGGAGGACAAAAAGTCATCATACAGAATATGTATATATTGGAAACAAGTTCACTTCAGTCATCAAGGGCGCCTACGCAGACCTAATACTCAAGCAAGACTCTGACACAGTTGCAAAATCAAACAACAACTGCGCTTCAATCTCAAATTATGAAATAGTTGAATTCTGGCTTTTTAAATCCTCTTTATTCATTCTGACATATTTGAACACACTTGGAAGATACAAAATGGATTGTCTTTTACGACGGCGGTGTCCGAGCCAGCTTGCTGTTGCACCTCAACTATTCCACCGGGCAGCCTCACACTAGATAAAAAATAAATCTTTTTTTTTGGGGGGGTGGGGGGGGTCGCGTTTTACAACAAGTTTAATAGTAATAAGAAAAAGTTGCAGATAAAAGAAACATTAACGAGAACAAAAAATTTATGTTCCCAATTCTTTCACAGAGCATATATATGGGTAAGATTAAAGGAGCCTACACATCGGAGATGGCGAAAGAGAGGCCAGTCAGTAGATGAGGAGCTTTAGGAGGAGGTGGCTGAGGCGGTGGCAGAAGCTGAAGCCGTTCAACAAAGGCTCCAAAGTCAGCTTTAACAGCTTTCTTAAGCTTTCTGGTCATTATGAGTATTCCAGCCAATCCTAATCCCAACAATACCCACAAATTTGCTGCCTGCGACGCCATTTATTCACCACGAAAACTCAATAAGTATTGTACTTGCTCCAAATATTGATTTTCTATGGCGACGCAATCCAGTAAAATGATAGTAGCAGTTTGTGTATGAGTTTGGGGGTTTGTTGTAAATACTTTCTTAGATTATTTTTCTTCTTTTTTTGGGGGGATGGGGTGGGGTTTGGTGGGGGGGGGGGGGTGTCGAGGATAGAGCAGAGGAAACCTAGATAGAAGGTTACAGCATTCTGAGCTGGGAATCCAAGTAGTTGAAGTGGGATGTGAATCTTATTGGTAAAAGGTAGGAATTTTCCGCAAATTATGCAAGACGCCCCCGTAATATTTTGACTGTTTAAAATAAGCCTCGCATATTTGGAATTATTAACTATTTCAGGAAATTGTTTAGACATTCTAATTGTGGTTCTATCCAAATTAATCCGACCTTTTATTTTTTATGACATTAGTAATCATATATTCATACTTATATGTTTCAGGAAATTGTCTAGACAATCTAATTATCTTTTCACTTGGGGCATTACTCTTACAAAATAACATATAAAATAAGTGTGTTATTAATTAATTATTAAAATAACTCTGTATAAAATTAATGATGATACATTAGTTATTCGTATTTGTTTCAATCATTACTTTGAATAATTTTACTCTACCTTAAGAATTGAAGTAATATTGATTAAAAAATAAGAATTAATATTATAAGTTAATTTATTGAATACAAATGAAGAATTTATCACCGAATGACGTCCGAGAAGCTCAAACGAAAATTTATTCATACATTTGTTTATTTATGAAATAATTTTATAATAATAAATTTTAAAGTTATACTTTCTACGATGGAAGTTATTTTTTAATTAAAAAAAATTTACAAAGAAAAACCATTTACTAAATTTACAAGAAAATATTATTCAATGAAATATTTTTTATTAAAAGAAGAAAAATAACTTCCATCACTTAAGAGCACAAGTAATTTCTTTTAATAAATAGCTTAGCTTTTTACCTTCTCCAACTAATGGCTAACACTGTTATTAATCTCTAGTACTTATTTTTAAGAAAATATTATCTAATTTGCTAAAATTATTAGTCGTATTCGATATTTTTTAAATATATTTTCACACACTAAGTTAAATACCTAATAAAAATAAAAATAAAGTTTCGCCTTATCAAGAGGGACGAAGGTGCTTATCCAATTAGTTTTGGCGGACTGCAGATGCAAATGCCATTTTTGTTTTTTCACCCCCTTATTATTTCTCATTTACTGGCAATGGGGGCAACGAAAATTATCAACAAAAAAAAAGTGATCTTTGAACATCAAAACCCTACCAGAAACCCTGCACTTTCTTCAACCTCAACTTCCATGGTTTTCAAAAGAAACATAAATCTCACAGTCCATTTTTAATTCTGTAAAAATGCCAGCTTCTAGATTGTTCTTTCTCCTCGGAGCCTCTATTGTCCGAAACCATAATAAGCCTACAAACACCTTTACTCCATTCTCTCCAATTCGCTTCACAAAGCCATTGCTTTCCCCTGTTGTACGGCTCCGCAGGTACAATTGTACCTCAGCTACCCTTGAAACCGATACAATCGAACCAGTGGCCAACACTAGGAATCATCCGTGGCCTGAATGGATAGCTTTCGTGGACCGTTTGAAAAGCAAAGGATACTTCCCTGAAAGTAAGAGTGAAGATGGTGATGGGAGTTTATACACGGATATGACTCTGTTAAAAGATGCTTGTCTTAACTTCTCTCGCGACCGTACCGACATCTTTAAGTAAGAAAGTTCTGCTTTTTGACAGTTTAGCTGTTACAGTGCACATTGCTTGCAAATGAAATTAAGTAAAATGGGAAAGAATGAGCTGGTGTTACAGTCTTAAAACGGTTCCGTTTGTAATTAAATATACTCATTGGCTTAAAGATTGAAACTTTCCTCAAGGATAAAATGATAGTTTTTTTGATAAGTTAAATTGATAATCTACTTAATGTCTGCTATACTTTAGATTTGTGGCAGTTGGAATAATAATGGGAATCCATAGTATGCATCCTTGGTTTCAATTCAAATTTAGAAGAGGCTAAAACAAAACATAAAAAGGATAACGATGGTAATATTAATAATAAAGTAACAACAATGAAATTAACACATTTGACTTGGAAATTGTCTGTATTGGTTGTCAGAAACTTTCTAAATGTTTGCGTCTCGAACAAAGACAGAGACTTCAATATCTGACTGAGATTATGTATTGCAATCCCCGCCTCAACTGAAATTTGAAAGCTTATGTGTATTACTTTGCAGAAAGTTGTCCAACCAAGATATGCAGACAGTTGTGGAAAAGGGCTGCCCAAATCTATTCAGGAAGGTCGTTAACTCGGGGAAAAGGCTAAGGCTGCATCTAAACCTTGATGAAGGAGAGGTGAGTTGCCTTCTAAATTTTCAAAATACATTGTTTCTTAATTTCTCCGGAACCCACGTGTCGGATTACACTCGGTTTGTTGTTGTTGCTGTAGTATTGTTTCTTAGTTTCTATTCAGGACGAGTTATATTGATTGCAGTTCAAGCGTCATCTTCTTTCAGTGAGCTTGTTCTTTGAGGGTTTATGTTAGGAACTTACTTGCAGGTATGCGGTGCTTGCATTCTTCGTGGATCATGTGATAGGGCTTTCTTGATACTGAAGGGTGATGAGGGTGTTGCGCGTACAGTAGATATTGTGCGAGTCTTGCTTATCTATGCCTTAGATCCTGCCGTTATCTCAAGCGGAGAAATGTCTCCTGGTAGAGAGCTTATTGACGTATCTTCAAGAAAATTGCTCTCACAGTTGGTTGAATTAAGTGAGATGCCTTTTGATCCTGAGCATCCAAGACCTGCTCCCAAGGACTCTCCACAAAAAAAACAGTCTCTTCGTTCAAGAAAGGGTGGTCAGGAAGATTTTCAAATGAAAAGAAGAGATTCAATTGGTCTTGAGTAAGTCTTCTTGGAGGTTATTATGATTTTTTCCTTTAAAGGAAAATACTGTAGTTCTTGCAGAGTAAAATGGAATATTGTAACTTATGTGCCTTGACATCAATACCGTACAAGTTCCATTGATATAACATAACTTGTACGTCCTTTATCCTGGACTACAAAAGTCTAAGCAGGAAAACATTAATTCTGTTTAAACTTGATTAACCATTCACGCATTGTTGAAAGTTTGCACTAATATGTATTAAGAGACTAACTATTGACTTATGGTGGTTAGCTTTTTATATGATAATTGTTGAGTTGTCCCACATCGGTGGGGAGCACCGGCCCGTAATCCTTCCACTGCACAGAGCGGGAGCTATTCGTTGCTCTGTGAAAACAGCAACGAGGTGACATTATTGGCTCTAGAATAAAGCACCAAACCTCTAGCACAGTATTCTTCTCAATACTGCTGGCTGCTTAAACACAACCAGTGCGCCATTGCTGGCACAGCCAATCCACTTCAGTCAAGGGCTTTATTAATAGTGTCCTATCACCTTGATGCCCCCACTTGGGACACAAGCTTGCGCTACTAATTCTTAATGCTTTTCCCATTAACTTTTCCTCAATCCATAAGCTCCAATCTTATCAAGTTTTAGAAAATGTATCGGCCGTTATGTTCTACTATATCTATATCAAACTTCGGATGTTCGTGGTTTAATTGTTAACTAATAAACTCTAAGCAAACTTAGGATAAGGGATAGTAAGTTGAGAAAGTTAGGACCACATGTGTGAAGTGTGGACATGATGGTTATTGTTACTATTGTGGGGGTCAAATGGTTTTGTGGCCCATTACAAACTTGTTTTTAGTTTTATGGCCCAATCTCGTTTTTATACATGGGAGATTTGTGGTTACACATAGGAGATCTATCTTTTACACATAAGAGATCTAAAAAAGATATTTTCTTAATTTCAACATTGTAAAAAGCCATGGAGGCCTAAAACCTCCTATTTTATTGTGGTCAGTGGCTGCTCATACTGATTTATTCAAGTGAATAATTGTACTTCTTGTAAGAGGTTATTTATAGATTTCACCTTTCCTATTTTAAGATTTTTCTTTTTGCTTAGAAGTTGAAATGCATTGGGATGAGATATTCATATTTCAATATTAGATTCTAAAATAAAAAATTTGATGCTCACTGGAATGTACCATGCTTCTCTGTAGGGGAGATAAAAAACATTCTAATGTCGATATGAAGCAAGGAGATTGGATCTGTTCGCAGTAAGTTCTCAGCTACTTTGCCATGTGTGTTTGTGTTTTACCTGTATGTTTGATATGCACTCAATAATTCTGTCAAGTATTATTGGAGGACTTCACAATGAAGCTTTCCATCCAATGAGTGGTCTGGACTGTGATTGGATTGTCAGAGTGCCCAGTTTCTTTTTCCTTCTTTTATTAGATTTGGTAACCTTTTCAAAAAACGCACAACCAAAGCCTCTCTCACTGCCATTTCCTGGGGTAACAGTGGTTTTCCAAGCCCCCCTCCCGCTGCGGAGGGGGGGGGGGATTTGAACCCCCAACCTAATTGTGTAAGTCGAAGAGCGCCTGATGAAATAAGAAGTTGAGGAGCTCTACCACTGGAGCAACCCTCCTTCGTCCTCTTTTTTCTTCCTTTTGATGTCACTTCCTAGCGCATTCTGGGCTTGTCCTAACATTGACTTGCTGCAGATGCGACTTTATGAACTTCTCCCGCAATGCACAATGCCTGAGATGCAAAGCAGAAGGACCTAGTCAAGATGCTCGTGTGTCAAACGTTCAAGAAATGAAAACTGGAGATTGGATTTGCCCACAGTATGTTACATCATATAATTTATCAGCTAGTAAATATCCCATAGTTTTCCTTTTCTTAATGAAAACTAAATATCGCACAGTTTATCAAAACAACCCTCCTTCATCCTCTTTTTTCTTCCTTTTGATGTCACTTCCTAGCGCATTCTGGGCTTGTCCTAACATTGACTTGCTGCAGATGCGACTTTATGAACTTCTCCCGCAATGCACAATGCCTGAGATGCAAAGCTGAAGGACCTAGTCAAGATGCTCGTGTGTCAAATGTTCAAGAAATGAAAACTGGAGATTGGATTTGCCCACAGTATGTTACATCATATAATTTATCAGCTAGTAAATATCCCATAGTTTTCCTTTTCTTAATGAAAACTAAATATCGCACAGTTTATCAAAACAAATATACTGCTGTTATGAAGCAGATCTATTCTTAAAACCTCACTTGGCAAATTATATTGTTTCATAGTCTATAACTCAACTGTGGATGTCATTGGCCTACTATAAATATTACCAACTTACTCTCTTTATAAACTGATATCAGTTCGCTATAAACATGCGAGTATACCTACTGCAATATAACATTGTTCGCTTTTGATGAGAAAATACTTACCCTTTTTATTAATCTACAAACAATATTAGGATGTTGAACTGCACTCATTATTGTAGTTTTTATGGCTCCTTCCAACTCGTTTTCCCATTTCCTTTTCACTGGTGTGGGTTCTCAATTCTTTTCTTTCTTCTTTTCTCTCTTTTTGGGGTCTTTGTAGATGTGCCTTCATGAATTTTGCTAGCAATACCAAATGCTTACACTGCCCAGAGCTGCGCCCAAAGAGGCTGCTGAATCCGGGAGAGTGGGAATGCCCCTCGTGAGTAACTTTTCTTTGATGCTGCATGGGTTTGTTTTGTGGATTCTACTCATCATACTTTTGGATTCTTGTACAGATGTGACTTCTTGAACTACAGAAAAAACATGGTCTGCAAGAAGTGCAATTGTGAACGCCCCAGGGATACAAAGAAGCAGTCAAAATACGAGCAGCAACTTTGGACGAAGCCTTACTAAGATTAAGGTCAGCTCATACAATTGATCAAGGATATCATTACAACAAATATGGTTGACTTAGTTTTTTGGTGTTTCGGGCAAGTGGATATAAAAACGGGAATAACATGTATATGCTTGCATTTTTCCCTCTTTATGTTACTTCAGCAACTACGAGATGTTTGTGAATTCTTTTGTTATTTTGTCCTGTAATAACTTGTAATTATAACATTGTGTAGAATCTTAACAGTCTTCACTTTTGTCTTCGCTTGATGATTAATAGAAGAAAAATGCCTGGGGTTAGCTTATAAACTTTTTTGTTAAAAGAAAATGAGAATTCCTTGGAGGAAAAATTCAAGTGAAAATAATAAAAACAGAATCATGTAAGTACTTTCTGGGCTATTCAATACTTCTTAATTTAAACTTGGTACATGAAACAGGAGTTGGTAACTTTATTTAATAAATTTAACTGCTAAAGTGTAAAACACACAATTTCGCACTAATTGGTTAATTAGATAGTAAGATAGCTCGTAAAATTTTCCAAGCCGATTATCAAATTTGACATTGTGTAAAGTTGGTATGACAAAAAATCCAATAGATCAAGTAGTAGTTAAAGTGGGAGAGAAACGGAGAAGTCAAACTTTTTATTGCACTTTATGTTAGAACCTCTATCAAATAAGCTGCAAAGAATCTATATAACAAATGAACAAAAGCAGAATCAAGTCGTGACAATCTTCCACTATATCCTATAAGTCTGTGTGTATAACATTGCCCAAAACAAAGGGCAGCTCTCTATGACCAAAGCGAGAAAAAAATTCTGCACATCTTTCAGCCAAAGAATCTAACTCTTCCATGTGGAGAAAAAAACCGAGAATGGGGTGTATCTGGAAACAGCTTAATTGGCTACAGGCACACCTTGCTCACCCAGTTGATGAGGGAAAGCAACCTCTCCAGCAGCAGCGACATGCCTGCGCTGCCGCTCACGAAGGTAAAGCACTGTTAGAAGGCATACAAATAGGGTAAGAATTGTGGCATTTCCTTCCTCCATAATGACATCCTCCATCCATGCTTCCACTTTGGGATAAAATTCTGGTAACGAATCAATTATGTGAACCTACATGAAAAGAAAACGCCAATAAGGGGGCCATATCAATATAACTAACTTGTTTCAAGTGAAAAAGATATGATATTGCTATAAATTTTTCTACTATTTCTTTCTCTCAAACTTTGACATCAGTTAGTACAGCCTCTCCACTGTGCAATGTAAGCGACCGATAAAATTTTAGGAAGAGAAAGGTGGAATAGAATGTCAAGCACAAGTACCACTGAATTTCTACATCAGTTAAATCTGTTTATTGTTATATGTAATCAAGGAAATAAGATGATCCGCATTCCTCCTTGGTCCAAGCAAAGATTTGCCTGCAAGCTGAGCAGCCCAATTAAAAAAAGCAACCCCCTCCCCTCCCCCAGCCCCGCACAACAAGAACAAGAACAAAACCCTTTCCGCTCCATCTAACATCATTAAACAGTCTAGAGACACGAGAGAGTTAAAAAAAAACTATTCCTTTGACCTTACTGTTATTACATACTACTTTACTAGGAGAGCACAGAAGTCGCGCTCGGCTGATGATGAACCATACTCAGCTCATTTAGTTAATTTGATCTCAATTTCTTCAAGGCAATGCCTTTGTACTCTTGGTTTTTATGGGTCTCTTTCTAAATATATTTCCTAAGTCCCTAATCCTAGCAAAAATTACAACTCTGTCCAGCTGCATATCAGGTCTCTTTGTAATACCACAACCTTGAGGATATCGCTCCACATTGCCATCCCTCTGCTCACAATCTCCCACAAAAAATAATATTTAGTACTTTTAATACAAAAAGTAAAAAACATCATATAAAGAAAATAAATCTTTTTAGATAAATAAATAAAGTAACCATTTGACTTACTAAAAATAGGCAGATGAATTGTTTTCTCAACGTTTCAATTTAAGTTGATTTGACAATTTAACTTTTTACTCTTTTATTAGATAACGGGTAAAAAATTTACTTTTATTCCTTAATTTGTTCAAGTTAATTTTTCTTTTTTCTAAATCTCTTCATATTTCAAAAAACTCTATAATTTTTTTGTCTTTCTCTTTGATATTCTTATTCACCTTCGTTCTCCGATCCAAGATCCATTAGTCATCTTCTTTCTCCATGATTTCATTAGTTCAAGTGTTCAATAATCTTTTAAAAGATGTCTCACATTAAACTTTGACTTTAGGCCACACATGTGCTTGAGCCGTGCCCCTGACTTCCACTAAATCATCCAGATTTAACACTGCCTGCTAATTATGATAACCTTGAGGCTTTGACATGGAAACAGTACTCTGAAGCATTTTATGATCCCATGGAAGCCTCAAGTATGTAAAACTAGAGTATTATACCATGCTTTCACAAAACTAGCACGTTTACTCCTCCAATCGCGTGCTTATAAACTACAACAATTAGGCCCCTTCTTACCCTACAGTGTTCGGGGTATGCATTGTGCTTTGTCTTCTTTCCTCTCAAAATTCTCCTTCTGAATTTTCCTTGGTCCATCCATACTCTACACACATGCAGAACCCAATTATGGTGATTATTAGAACCACCACTCTACAGTAAGCAAATGTGGAAAATGGGCTGCATTTGACAGCCAAGCAAACTCTGGTTCAATAAAACTCTTAGGTTTTTTCTGTACTAGCAAATCCAATTATCTTCTGCAAATGCCAAAGGAAAAGTCCCCCACACAATCAGAGAAGCCTCAAATCTCTGTACCAAAGTACTGGTGATCCCTTTAGGATATTTCTGATTCATTTTCTCTTTGTCACAGGTTTGACAAGGGAAACAAGAGATCATCCAACGAATGTATGAGCTCAAAAGGGCTAAATGTACTGAAATACAAAATGAACAAAAAAGTATCTGTGTGCCATGTGTGCATATATTGTATGCGAGTAAAAGAAATAGAGGAAATATTTACCAAAAAACTATTGGCGTGGTTTTTCCTAATCCACAAGCTTGCAAGGGCCAATGTTACAGGCAATTTTGCAGCATTATCAATTTCTAGTGCCTGATCGTAGTAGCGTTTGGCAAGATGAAGATCAAAAGGTAGCCCTTGGCCATGCTCATGCATGTAACCAAGATTGAACATAGCTTGAGCATTAGATTGGGATTTGGCGTGCATATATGCCTCAGCTGCACGTTCATAGTCCCGCTCAGTACCCTATTAAAAGAAACAGACGATTAGTCTTCCAGCACTTCATTCATGTGCAAGTCAAGCCAACGAAAGAGGAGAGTATGAAAAAGATAAATTAAGGTTACTGCTACTGAATGTAAACTAACTTACCCAACCAGAGTAACATGCGAAGAGCTTAGAATAAGATAAACAACTTCAGGCTACTGCTAATGAATGAAAACTACTAATAAATGTAAACTAACATACCCGACCATAGTAATATGCATCTCCAATAAGCAATGCAGCATGTTCATTACCCTGCTCAGAAGCTTGCCACCACAAGGCATGCGCGCGTTGATGCCTCTCTTCATCACTGCAAACCCCAGATTCTCCCAAACACATGCTTCTTTCTCCATATTTGTCAAGGATCCATGCAGCATTACTTTGCGCAATCTCATAGCCTAACTCTGCCATTCGCGAATACAAAAGGAAAGCCTTGCCCACATCTCCTCTCAAATATGACTCTAGTGCCCATCTAGACAAAGAACTCCATGGTCCACGTTCCGCAACTAGTTTGTACAAGGCAGTTGCCTGAAAAAATGGAGGGCGGGTTTAAAGGGGGAAGGACCACAGAATGGCAAACAGAAAAAGAAAATACATCCTTTAAGGCTATTTATATGCTATTTAAGAAGACAATACACTTCTTAGAATTTGACACTGTAAACATACAAGTTCCAGCAACTATAATATCATGCTTCTCTCCTTTTTCTCAGATTAAGGAGAGTAGCTCTGAAAGCTATGTGCAGCCGTGCCTCTATAGAATCCATCTACGACTCTACACAGCACTAACTGCTCTTTACCCAAAAACATGTATAAAAGATATGACGGAATATTATCACTACACCACCTAGTAAACAACAATTACTCAGCCCATTCCATTTCACATAATGGTTTCGATTAGACATAGAGTTTAAGACGTTACCTTAATTTATTTGTTTTTGATAAGTAAAAAAGATACGTTACCTAAGATGTTGCTTTAATTGTTTGTTATATTTGTAGTAGTAGAAGAATATATCAAGTAATAAATAGTTAGTTTTATAGAGAAAGTCTCACATCAATGTTTAGATTCTGAAGAGTTAAATGAATTTCAATTCTTAGAACTTGTCACAGTTGTATACAATAACATTAATAATATATTGGTGTCAAATAATTTGGAATGTCTCATAATGGAAAGTGACATATAAATTGGATCAGAGAGGATATATTTCTGTTCCACTCTATCAATTATTCAAGTCAAAATATTATGATGAACGCATGGCTACGAGACTCTATTACGAATTAAAAGCCACTTTTTAAATAAGGTCACTGAGAAACAACTAGCCACCAAACCCTTAGCAAACACGTCTTTTTTTGGGGATAAGTGTTGTAAAGCAAACAAGTCTGGTATGGTGTTGCAGTTCAGGCAGCCTATAGGAAAGATAAACCAACAACCAAGTTCATTCATGAGAAAGTAGAACATAAGATACTGATATAAGGTCGATAATCCTAGTAAATGTATGAAAGATGACTAACTGTATTTGACTCACCAGAGGAACATTTTTCTGATAACCCACACCAGTTTGGAACATTTTCGCCAGTTGATAAAATGCTTTTGGTTGACCGGCATCAAAAGCCGCTGAAAGATATTTGGATGCTAATTTCACATCCCTCTTCACCCCAATTCCTTTGAGATACATGACTCCGAGGTTGTAGAGTCCACCAGCCTCTCCATTTTCTGCAGCCTTCTCGAAATACTCTTTTGCCTGCACGAGAGAGCTACCAGTGTGTCAACTGAAACTTAGACATCTTTTTCTATGTAGGCTCTAAGAATCTAATGAATGAAACTTAAACATAAAAAACAGTAATTGGTGATCAGATATGAGCAGACCGCTGAACTAACAACAATATAGTGTGAAAGATAAAAGCAATCCCATGGATAGGAAAAGGAGATCTAAATTACCCTATTATTTATAAGGGGGAACCAACGACCAAAAGTAGGAAAATTCCCTCTGCATTTAGTTGTCCAAAAATAGCAAAGAAAGAATAGAACTTTACCTTAGTGTTGTTCTTTTCCACTCCGTACCCTTTGACATAGAGATAGCCTAAACCATTGTAAGCAGAAAAAAGTTGTTGCTTGGATGCAAGAGTAAGCCACTCTAATGCCTTGGTAAAGTTCCTTTGAATTCCAGCTCCTCTTGCATATATCTCTCCAAGAAGTTCCATAGATTTCGCCTCACCCTTCTCCACTGCCTTCAGAAACCACGATAATGCCTTGATGTGATCGCGCCTTACTCCCCTTAAACCAAAGTAGTAGAATATCCCAATTTTGTACATTGCACCAGCGTTCCCTTTTTGCGCCTGGTATTCCAAAATCTGGAAGTCCTCATCTTCCTCCCCTCGTGACTTCCTCAAGGCTTCCTTGTTTTCTTCTGCTCCACTGTGTATCCTCACCGGTTCAATCACAGGTGAGTCCTTTGATATCAGGAAACTGTTAATGGCAACCTCTGCTAATTCAGCATACAACTTTACAGCTTTATCATGCATCTGTGATCAAACAAACAGTCAACATATACGAGAAATGATAAACCTTGTCTTTTCACTGCAACAGAAATGATACATTTTCTATATTTAGAACAAATTAAATTAAACTTCTCATTTTACAAACTTATAGCCAGACTACAAATTTCAAAATTCTCTATCTCTTTCTTACACTGTATGCCGAGTCAAAGTGCAACGCATAAATTGAAATGGAGGGAGTATGTAAATGCAGAGTTGAGAATAAAAAACTCACTTCTTGGCGAGAATAAGTGTAAGCAAGTGCCATTTTGGATTGCATATTGCCGCCTTCAGCAGCAAAATGGTGGTATAGGAAAGACTTAGCTTTATTCCTCTCTCTTCCAATTCCCATTCCGTACAGAAACCCTAAAATCGACTGCGCGTGGGGGTGGCCAGCTGATGCAGCCGCTTCGATCTCAGACGCCGCTTCCTCCATCGCCCTTTCATCGCCTCTACTTGACGCCTTAACTATCTTACTCACCATTTTATCATACGACGCTTCATCTCCAAGATGATCGTGAGGCGCAATAGCGGGCTCGAAAATCGGGCTCCATGAGCCCGGATCGAGCACGTAATCGGGCTTTGCTTCGGAGTCGATGAAATCATCAAATCCAGTATCTGACGTGTCATCGCCAAGATTCGTAGAATCACCGGATGCTTCTCCGAGGTCGTCTTGAGAGAGGACGAGCACTAATTGACGGCCGAGTGTAGAAATTGGGAGAAGTGCGAGAAGTAGGAGAGCAAAGCTTAACCTTCGGATTCTTCGATTTCTCATCTCCTATATTGAGTTTACTTCTTTGTATTTGGGGTCGGAGATGTTCGCCGGTGGTCGTTAGTTGGATTCCGGTGAAGTTGTTGAGGAAGACGGGAACATACAGAGCTATTATCGGGTGGTTTGTTTTCCACGTCACTGGTCGTGACGTACGCCACTAATAACCTGCCACGTCATTGGAGTCTTGCGAAAGAATAAGAGAAAGGAAGGAGCAAAAAGAGATGGCGTATAAATATATTGAATTAATCCAAAAAGTTAATAATGTTATGAAATAATATAAGAACAAGAACAATAATACAAGAACAAGACCAATAGAGAGAAAAGTAGAGAGAGGAGTATTTTTATTGATACTTAGATATGATTTACAATGGTATAGAACCCTTTATTTATTGGCATAGAAAAGACTTAGCCTCAAAGTAAAACTCTAGAATCTCTCTAAATATAGACATTCACCTTAAATAGGATTCTATTTATAACACTTCCCCTTGAATGTCTAATCAATAATGTCCCTCGTTAAAACCTTAACTAAAACAAAACCCAATGGGAAAAAATTAAAGAAAAGGAAAAAGAGTACACATGTTTGAATATGCGCCTATTGGTTGCCTCGTTAAAAACCTTGCAAGGAAAACCCAGTGGGACAAAACCTTGTAAGGGAAAAAGAGTGCAACGCGCATTAACTCCCCCTGAAAAGAGCATCAATTCTTATCCTTGAGTCTTCGCATTCCGATCTTGTGAACTAGCTTCTTGAAGGTTGACGTTGGTAGAGATTTTGTGAACAAATCAGCCATATTATCGCTTGAACGAATCTGTTGCACATTGATATCACCATTCTTTTGAAGATCATGTGTGAAAAATAATTTTGGTGAAATATGCTTTGTTCTATCTCCTTTTATGAATCCTCCCTTCAATTGAGCTATACATGCTGAATTGTCTTCATACAAAGTCGTGGGTAGTTTGTTACACTTCAAACCACATTTGTTTTGAATATGATGTATGATAGACCTCAACCACACACACTCCCGACTTGCTTCATGAATAGCAATTATCTCGGCATGATTAGATGAAGTAGCCACAATTGATTGCTTAGTCGATCGCCAAGATATGGCGGTGCCTCCACAGGTAAACACATAACCTGTTTGAGATCGAGCCTTATGTGGGTCGGATAAATATCCGGCATCAGCATAACCAACAAGATCAGGACTGCAATTATTGCCATAAAATAAGCCCATATCGGTAGTCCCTTTTAGGTACCGCAATATATGTTTGATCCCATTCCAATGTCTCCTTGTGGGAGCCGAGCTATACCTTGCTAAGACATTAACTGAAAAGGTTATGTCAGGCCTTGTAGTATTTGCAAGGTACATTAGTGCGCCAATTGCACTAAGATATGGTACTTCAGGACCAAGTAGCTCTTCATTCCTTTCTTGCGGTCGGAATGGATCTTTATTCACATCAAGTGATCGAACAACCATCGGAGTACTTAAAGGATGTGCTCCATCCATGTAAAACCGTTTCAGTACCTTTTCTATATAGGTAGATTGATGAACAAAAATTTCGTTTGCCAAATATTCAATTTGCAAACCAAGACATAATTTTGTCTTTCCGAGATCTTTCATCTCGAATTCATCCTTTAGATAATCAATTGCCTTTTGGAGTTCTATGGGGGTTCCAATAAGGTTTATGTCATCGACATATACGGCAAGTACAACAAATTCCGATGTTGTTTTCTTTATAAAAACACACGGGCAAATGGCATCATTTATATAGCCTTCTTTTAACAAATACTCACTAAGACGATTATACCACATTCGTCCTGATTGCTTTAGACCATACAAGGATCTTTGCAATTTAATTGAAAACATTTCCCGAGACTTTGAATTATGAGCGTTTGGCACTTTGAGTCCATCGGGAATTTTCATGTATATCTCATTATCAAGTGAGCCATAAAGATAGGCAGTAACCACATCCATTAAATGCATGTCAAACTTTTCAAGGACAGCAAAACTGATGAGATAACGAAAGGTTATAACATCCATTACAGACGAATATGTCTCTTCATAATCGACACCAGGCCTTTGAGAACAAGGCGTGCCTTATATCTTTGTACCTCGTTTTTCTCATTTCTCTTGCGTACAAAGACCCATTTATAGCCAACGGGCTTAACACTATTAGGTGTTTCAACTATAGAGCCAAAAACTTCACGTTTTGCCAGCGAATTCAATTCTGATTGAATTGCTTTTTGCCATTTTGGCCAATCATGTCTTTTTCGACATTCTCCAACAGATTGAGGTTCAAGATCCTTATTTTCTTGCATAATGCTAGATGCGACATTAAAAGCAAAGATATAATCCACCACTATATCCACTCGATTAAAATTTTCCTCAATATCGATTGGATATATGGATAGTTCCTTATTTTCCTGAGTCTCGGGCTCAAAGGATTCTTCATGAATCTCAGAGTTTATTAAATCATGAATTTCCTCATGAGATTCTTTCGTAGTGTCATTTTAATCGTTTGCTTTCCTCTTTCTAGGATTTCGATCTTTGGAACCTAATGGCCTGCCACACTTCAGGCGTGCATTCGACTCATTGGTTATGACACTAGATGATTGTCCAACAGGGACATCAATGCGGATTGGAACATTTCCGCGGGGATGTGGGATTTCGTTATCCTTTTCAAGTCTGTAAATGCGTCAGGCATTTGATTTGCTATTCTTTGCAAATGGATAATCTTTTGTACCTCTCTTTCACAAATAGAGGTATGTGGATCAAGATGAGATAATGATGCATTTTTCCACAAAATTTCCCGTTTGGTTTCACCAACTTCTCCCCCTAATTTTGGGAAAAGTGTCTCATCAAATTGACAGTCTGCAAATCGTGCAGCGAACAAATCCCCTGTCAATGTTTCGAGGTAGCGAATAATGGAGGGCGATTCAAACCCAACATATATTCCTAACCTTCTTTGCGGACCCATTTTGGTGCGGGATGGCGGTGCTACAGGCACATATACTGCCCATCCGAAGATTCTTAAATGGGATATATTGGGTTCATGACCCAAAACCAATTGCAACGGGGAATATTTGTGATAATTCGTCGGTCTGAGACGAATTAGCATTGCTGCATGCAAAATGGCGTGACCCTATATCGAAGTGGGCAGCCTCGTTTTCATGAGTAATGGCCTTGCAATCAACTGCAGGCGTTTAATAAACGATTCTGCAAGACCGTTTTGAGTGTGAACATGAGCTACAGAATGTTCCACTTTTATCCCAATTGATAAGCAATAATCATTAAATGCTTGGGATGAAAGCTCAGCAGCATTATCCAGTCTAATAGACTTGATTGGATTATCAGGAAATTGTGCTCGTAGTCGAATTATTTGTGCCATTAATTTTGCAAACGCAAGGTTGCGTGATGACAACAGGCACACATGAGACCATCTACAGGATGCGTCTATCAAGACCATAAAATACCTAAAGGACCCACTGGGTGGGTGAATAGGTCCACAAATGTCCCCTTGTATACGTTCCAAAAACGTGGATGACTCAGTCCCAACCTTTGTTGGTGATGGTCTGATAATCAACTTGCCTTGATAACAAGAAGTGCAAGGATATTCATTATTTGAAAGAATTTTGAAGTTCTTTAACGGATGCCCATATGAGCTTTCTATAATCCGTCTCATCATGATTGATCCAGGGTGTCCCAATCGATCATGCCAAAGTACAAAAGTATTGGAATCAGTAACCTTTTGGTTTACTGTTGAATGTACCTCAATTGCATTAATTTTTATCCAATACAGGCCACAAGATAAAGACGGGAATTTCTCAATAACCCTCTTATGGCCAGAGACATTCTTTGTAATGATGAGATATTCAAGATTATTCTCATCTATTGTCTCAACATGATAGCCATTCCGGCGTATATCTTTAAAACTCAACAAGTTTCTCTTAGACTTGGAGGAGAACATTGCATTCTCTATGATAAACATTGTTCCTCTAGGCAGAGTTATAGTTGCTCTTCCGGAGCCTTCAATCAATTTACTACTACCAGAGATTGTAGTAACATCTGCCTTACACATACTTAGTTGAGAGAAATATTTCTTTTTCTTTGAGTATTGTATGTGTAGTACATGAATCAACTAAACAAATATTTGATCCAAGTTTGCTTTGTGAGATATCCATATTTGCTTTCCCATGGTTTGACATACAAAAGAAAATACACGAACATGAGAATAAACAAATTCAATCCGTTTGTCTCAATGTAATCGATTGTTAAACACGCATAATCGATTATGTCTTAATATAATCGATTGTTTAAACATACATAATCGATTATTTGCTATTTTGAAAAACTTCAGATCACACTGTCTTAATATAATCGATTGTTAAACACACATAATCGATTATGTCTTAATATAATCGATTGTTAAACATACATAATCGATTATTTGCTATTTTGAAAAACTTCAGATCACACTGTCTTAATATAATCGATTGTTAAACATACATAATCGATTATTTGCTATTTTGAAAAACTTCTCTTAGAATAATCGATTGTTAAACATACATAATCGATTATTTGCTATTTTGAAAAACTTCAGATCACACTGTCTTAATATAATCGATTGTTAAACATACATAATCGATTATGTCTTAATATAATCGATTGTTAACAAATATATAATCGATTGTTTTGCAGTTTTAATGCGAAATATTAGATAATCGACTAACGGTTAGGTTAGTCGATTAACTCTACTGAAAAATAAAAATATCTTTGAAATTTAAGCATATTGAAACATTCTAAAGAACTAATACTAACATTATATCATAAACTAACTAATACGAGCTGATACTAATGACTATTAGTTTATTCACTAATTAATACAAATAAAATCAAACAATTCAATCATCCTTCATCACAGATCCATCACCGATTAGGTGGTTTATTTTCCCATCGGGTTGCTCAAAGAAATCTGCCACATCCAAGTGGGTGATGTCAAAATTGTCGTCAGAGACAAAATTTGTTTCAGGGCCTTTACTCTTTCGAGATGCTTGATAAAGGTCAACCAAATGTCTTGGTATACGGCAAGCTTTTGACCAGTGCCCTTTTCCACCGCAACAATAACATATAGTTTCTGAACTATTTGCCTTAGGATCCTCATAATCCCGTTTCTGCTTTCGGCGGTTATCTCTCCTCGGGGGGTGACGGACATCATGGAGATTTCTTCATTGTCTACGTCCACGGCTATGACCCTAATTACGACCACGGCCATGATTAGATCCATGGCCCTTTTCATGATTGGCATAATGAGAATACACCTTATCTGCTTCAGGCAATGGTGTAGACCCGGTGGGTCGATTTTCGTGATTTCTCATGAGCAGGTCATTGTTTCGCTCAGCCACAAGTAGGAGAGAAATCAGTTCAGAGTACTTTTTGAAGCCTTTCTCTCTGTACTGTTGTTGCAGTACCATATTGGAGGCATGAAACGTTGTAAACGTTTTCTCAAGCATATCATAATCAGAGATATTATCTCCGCAGAGCTTCAACTTAGAAGTAATTCTGAACATCGCAGAATTATATTCAGAAACAGACTTAAAGTCTTGGAGCCTCAGATGAGCCCAATCATATCGTGCTTGTCGCAGAGTGACCAACTTCAGGTTGTCATATCTCTCCTTTAAGCCGTTCCACAAGATGAGTGGATCTTTGACTGTGAGATATTCAATTTTCAAACCTTCATCAAGGTGATGGCGCAAGAAAATCAAGGCCTTAGCACAGTCTTGGGTGGATGCTTTATCTCTATCTTTAATGGCGTCTCCAAGACCCATAGCATCTAAGTGGATTTCAGCATCCAACACCCATGTCATATAGTTCTTGCCCGAAATTTCAAGGGCAACGAACTTTCTTTTCGTAATGTCAGACATAATCGAAAATTAAATTAGGAAGAGAGAAATACCTTAGTTTTTCTCGAGAATCGATTCTTGAGACGGTAGAGTCTCGTGTTGATAACGTGTTATGAAATAATATAAGAACAAGAACAATAATACAAGAACAAGAACAATAGAGAGAAAAGTAGAGAGAGGAGTATTCTTATTGATACTTAGGGATGATTTACAATGGTATAGAACCCCTTTATTTATAGGCATAGAAAAGACTTAGCCTCAAAGTAAAACTCTAAAATCTCTCTAAATATAGACATTCACCTTAAATAGGATTCTATTTATAACAAATAAGATGTAGTAGTACATTACTGTTAAGATTTAAAATCTATTTGTTAAATCAATTGAAACTTTTTTTCGCTGATTTAACCAGGGTGTGCTAGTTCGGTTCGATTGATTATTTATAAAATTTGAAACTATATTAATTTTTTGATTATTTTATTTTATTATGTATAATTAAAATTAGACTTTTCGAAATCATTTTAATCATATCAATTTTTTTTCGTCATCACTTCGATTTACTTAATTTTTTATATTTTTAATAATAAAATAAAAATTAATTCGATACAAAATAATACGAATAATTTAATCGATTTTAAATTATGTATTGACACTCCTAGATTTAACTATTGCCGATAGTGCAATCACGTTGAATCGTTGACTTGAGATACCGTCAAATGCGTTATTTTAGTTTTAGTTACAAAGTTATTGTACTTAATAATGATAGAGTAATAACAGTATTAACTAGTATTACTAAATTACTAATAAAATTGAATTGGAATATAATCACTATTAGTATATTAATATTTCAATATTGCTAACTTTTAATTGTTAAGTATAGATTGAATTAAATAACTTAACTTATAAATTAACTAATGAATATATTTATTCTTGATTTAACTCGAGTCAACTTATCTATCTATTTATTTATTTATTATTAAAAATATAAAGTTTTTTAGCAAAATATCGTTCGTGTTTTTTATCTTTTAAATATCACAATCCAAAATACGCTAAGGTTCGTGGTGGCGCGAACTATATTTTCGCGCAAGCCAACACCAATTTATTAGTAATTTTGAATAAATATCGATGTCTTTAACAAACTTAATATTAAATTATCTCAGAACCCAGTGTCACAAGTGCATGAGCAATTACTAAGAAATCGAATAAAGTACAATAACTGTTCAGAATACAAATGGACAGAAAGTAAATACAATACGCTGAAAGAAACTATACTGGCTGCGGGTCGCCTCGAGAAATGCAGCTCATCTAGTCTTGTATCGTCCATGCTGCTACTCCCAGTATGCCACTAGAAATATATATGCATGTGCAACAAAAATGCACAATAAGTATAGCATGAGTACGAAAACAACGTGTACTCAGTAAGTATCCCGCCTAATCTCGAAGAAGTAGAGACGAGAGGTCGGTTTCGACACTTATTAGTGGTCCAGTAATGATACGTCAATAATATAATAAACATGAATTTTTATAAGTATGTTGTAAGTCAACAAAATGAAGCAAGTACACAATTATTTCTTTTATAGGAAATTCAAAAATTTATTTTCATCATTTATAGATTTATTCTCAATCCGCAAAGAAACAATATCAACTTTAATAAATTTCAAGGCAAGCAATATAAGCATGCGCAAATCATGCCGAGGTCATATGGCCCGATACGACCCGATCCAATAATATTTAAATTGTGCATTGCCAGAGGGTCGAATGGCGCGAACCATAGATGCATCTATTACCCCTATCGCAAATCATACATGCGATACGGTCAAATGTAAATAAACGATCACCCTGCTCGCGAATCGTACATGCGAAGCAGGTACACATAGAAATACACATTCAAACAGTCAATGAAGACGTCAGCAGGGAAATAATTTATCAAAGAGGTGTAAATTTCTCTTTTACAAGTCAAGAAAATGAAGTTTAACTCTTTTAGAAGATCATTTGCCACTTCGATATGATTTAAGCAATTTAAACTATCAATAAGGTTACGACTATTACAAAAAAAAATCATACTTTTGGGTCCTGGATTACATGGACATAAGCATAATAATAGTTACGCACAGACTCTCGTCACCTCGTGCATACGTAGCCCCCATAAATAGCATCACATATCTAATTAATTTACCTATGAAGACAATTCCCTCTTACAAGGTTAGAGACTCACCTTGCTTCAAAGTTTCAAAACCGACTTCCAAGCCCTTCTGACAACTCAAATCGATGCACAACTCTTCAAAACTAGCCAATAAATGAGAAAATCCATAAATATATACTCTAACACTCACAACAATTCAATTTAGATAAATTCTTAACTCCATTCGAAAAATTGACAAAATCGCACTCGGGCATACGTGTCCGATTCCAAAAAACTCACATAATTTGACAACCCATTCCGAACAAGTTCAACCATACTAGTTTTACCAAATTCCAATAACAACTTGACGTCCAAATCTTGAATTTTTGTTCTTGAAAAGTTTTGCAAAAATCTTAATTTCTTCTATTTAAATCTGAAATAAATGATGAATATAACCATATAATCATGAGTTATGATTACTTTCAGATATAGAACACTCACTCTAATTCATATGGTGAAAATTGCCTCAAAATTCGCTTCAATCCGAGTTTCATTGCTCCAAATATGTTAAAAATGGCTGAAACCTCGAAATATGACTTCTGCCCAGGTATTTATTCTTTGCGATCGTAGAATATGGTTTGCAATCGCGAAGCACAATATTTCTAAGTCCAAAATTTGTCATTCGCTATCGCGAAGAACAACTGTCTAATCCTTCTAGACAGTCTTTAGTATAATGGTCGTAACTTTTTGTACAAAATTTTAAATTATAAATGATTTAACTTTTTGAAAACTAGACTCCAAGGTCTACAACTTTCATACTTTTCTCATCTCCCAGTTTATTATAATATTAAAATATATAAGCTTCTAAAGTTAGTTATGTGCAACACAAATTTTTCTTCGCAAAACTCTTTCCGGATAGGCAGTAACATACCACTCATAACTTTTTGTACTCAACTCTAAATTTCAAATGGCTTAATTTTATGAAAACTAGACATAAAGGGATACAACTTTTATTTCTGGATCATCTCCAAATTCATTATAGAATGCGAGATACAAGCTTCCAAAGTCGAATTAGTGCAACAAAAATTTTCCTCAATGCGATCGCGAAAGTCCTTCCGCAATTGCGAATCACTGGCCATTTTATTCCACTTTACTCATCAGTTTCACGTCCAGTTCCCCGAGATCATGTAGCATACTGTTGTAGCAAAAAAACCTAGTCACTAAAAATAGCCTAGAAATAGTACAAAATCACCCTGAAACTCACCTGAGTCCCTCAAGACCTCGTTTGAACATACCAACAATTCTCAAAACGTATCAAAGACCTAATCAAGGCCTCAAATCACATCAAACAACTAAATCACACCCCAATTTGAGTCTAATGAAACTAAGAAATTCTAATTTCTACATTCGATGCCGAAACCTATCAAATCAGGTTCGATTGACATCAAAATTTACACACAAGTCAGACTCGACATTACGGAACTACTCCAACTTTTGAAATTGGAGTCCGACCCCGATATGAAAAAGTCCACTTCCGGTCAAACTCCTCAAAAACCTTCAAATTTCTTTCTTTAGTCAAATGACTCAAAAATGACCCACGGACCTTCGAATTCACTTTAGATCGCGCTTCCAACACCAAAATAATCATACGAAGCTATTCCCACACTTGAAATCCAATACAAACATTGATAACACTAAAATGCACTTCAAACCAAACTCATGAAATTCTTAAAAAATGATAACTTCCACAATAGGTGCCGAAACATTTTCAGGTCTTCCAAAACCCGATTTGGACATACGCCTAAGTCCAAAATCATCATACGAACCTACTGGAACCTTTAAATCACGATTATGAGGTTGTTTACTCAAAAATTTAATTTTAGTCAGTTCTTTCAACTTAAAGCTTCTGAAATGAGAATTATCTTTCCAAATCAGCACCGAACTTCCGGAAATTCAATTCTGACCATGCATACAAGTCATAACACCTGAAGTGAAGTTGCCCATGGCCTCAAACTGTTGAATGACATGCTAGAACTCAAAACGACTGATCAAGTCGTTATATTAAAAATATAGTTCACATTGAATAAAATTATATTTGTAATGTAATTATTTTCCTAATATATAAGAATTTAAAATTAACTAAATTATATATATAAAATACTTCCTTATTTGAACTATGTAAAAGCTCATAATATTTAGGAATCTAAAATTAAATAAGATTTTACTTTAAAAAATCCCTATTTAAATTGTGTAACTATTTTCCTTAAATGTGACTTTTCCACTTCTAAGTTGGTGACGTTTCCAGGTTTCTTATCTGATTTTTCCACGTTAAGAATAGTAATCTAGGCGAAAATATTTTTCCTGTTATGAAATAATATAAGAACAAGAACAATAATACAAGAACAATATAAAGAGAAGTAGAGAGAGGAGTATTCTTATTGATACTTTGAGATGGTTTACAATAGAATAGAACCCCTATATTTATAGGGAGGTGGTGACTTAGCCACCAAGTAGTAAACCCTAGAATCTCTCTAAATATAGACATTCACCTAGAGTTCTATTTATAACACTCCCCCTTGAATGTCTATTCAATAATGTGCCTCGTTAAAACCTTAACTAAAACAAAATCCAATGGGAAAAAATTATAGAAAAGGAAAAAGAGTACACATGTTTGAATATGCGCCTATTGGTTGCCTCGTTAAAAACCTTGCAAGGAAAACCCATTGGGACAAAACCTTGTAAGGGAAAAAGAGTGCAACGCGCATTAACTCCCCCTAAAAAGAGCATCAATTCACATCCTTGAGCATTTGCATTCCAATCTTGTGCACCATCTTCAAAACGATCTTTTGTAGAGATTTGATAAATAAATCAGCAATATTGATTTGAATAAATATTCCGCACCTTGAAATTATCATTCTTGATAGATATGAACATCTTCATACAATGTCGTGGAATGACTCTTCAATATCTCCATAGAGGTATTCTCGATGCCATCATGCTTATAGTTATAGCAAGATACATATGTACACAAGTTGCACTTAGGATGTGGTACTTCAGGACCAAGAATTGTATATGCTTCAAGCAACTTCAATCTTTCATAGATTGACATATAAGTTAAGTCATATAAGCCATATAATAGACTTTAGATGCATATCAAGTTTTCATGTCATGCTAAACAAATAAGATATCGAAAACTGATTACACATACCATTGACTTTATATTTTCAAGTATTTGAACTACATGTCCAAAACTACATGTCTTTCATATGGAATCAATTCTGCTTGAATTGTATCTCTTCCATTTATGATCACTTTGATCATTTGCTCATCTTCTTTATTAAGAAGTTCCTTTTGAAATTGATTAGTCTATACGCTTCAAGCGTATCCAAGACTTTGTCCTTCTAGGACTTAATATGAGCATTTGCAGTGAGAATATAGTTACTTTCTTTGGGTCAGCAAATGCGTATAGCATGCTTTGCAATATATTGCAATTGAATTATCCTTTTATGAACTTCAGGTTCATATTCGAGGATTTACACAAATGATAATTCATCTCATGTAACCTTTTCTCAAGTGTTTATCATGTCTCCCCCTCATGTTAGAAAAGCTAACTTGTTTCCTCAACTTTGAGAAATCATCTTTGTGCATTATCATGTCAATATACACAGCACATTAATAATAAGATAAAATTATTTGGTTCCTGACCCTGAACCACTTGTGAGGGGAGAATATACTCTCGTATACACTGTATATCAAACTGATATATATAACTTTGTTCTCATAAGAAACAGTTTAGCTATTAAGTGTAGGCACTCAATAATTATCTTGCTAAACCAACTATGATATAAACCAACTTATCAAGATGAACTATCTTGAATAGAAAATCTGGAAATTATGCTCGAAGTTATATTACTGAGCAATTTACCTCGCAAGCACCGGCCAGGCTGCGGGTCAATAACAATCGCACATGTAACCATATCATAGATGCATCATATGTGGTATACATGGCAGGTGAATGGGCCCATATTCACCTTTGATATTTCCAGAATTTATGGGCTTCAACCCGAATTCTTTAGTTGGTCAGTTCATTAATGAGAACAAGTGATACAAGAGAATTCGTAAAGAACTTTCTAGTTCTTTAATATTCACCCATGTGAATTCTCTATTATTGCACATCATACTTAAAATGAGATGGCTAACCCGAACGCCAACTGAATAAATTATCAATATTGGTAAACTTCAAATTTACACCATGACATGTGCACTTATTAATAAACTTCAGGTTTATTATGACATGGGTTTTTATACCAATAGATATCCACTTTATTGTGGCATTCTTTTGTTTGTGTAGTACAAACTGGAGAATAAAACGGGTAGCTTTTCATATACAAATTATCCGGCTACAAGTTGTAGTTATAGAAGATATCAAATCTTTCCTTTATTTATAGTCTCAATATAATCAGCGCTTTCGCGT
Source organism: Nicotiana benthamiana (assembly GCA_034376525.1). NCBI lineage: Eukaryota > Viridiplantae > Streptophyta > Magnoliopsida > Solanales > Solanaceae > Nicotiana > Nicotiana benthamiana. Next base: position 10,726,610 of record CM067325.1, read on the forward strand.
GTACTTTGGAAACTGAATAAGTTTCTTTGAGACTTACTACAGCACAATACCTTATTGGTAATCAATTGTGTTTCTCCAACATAGTAATCATTGGATCCTAATGGCCTGCCACGCTTCAGGCGTGCATTCGACCCATTGGATATGACACTAGATGATTGTCCAACAGGGACATCAAGTCCGTAAATGCGTCAGGCATTTGATTTGCTATTCTTTGCAAATGGATAATCTTTTGCACCTCATTTTCACAAATAGAGGTATGTGGATCAAGATGAGATAATGATGCATTTTTCCACAAAATTTCCCGTTTGGTTTCACCAACTTCTCCCCCTAATTTTGGGAAAAGTGTCTCATCAAATCGACAGTCTGCAAATCATGCAGTAAACAAGTCCCCCGTCAATGTTTCGAGGTAGCGAATGATGGAGGGCGATTCAAACCCAACATATATTCCTAACCTTCTTTGCGGACCCATTTTGGTGCGGGATGGCGGTGCTATAGGCACATATACTGCGCATCCAAAGATTCTTAAATGGGATATTAGGTTCATGACCCAAAACCAATTGCAACGGGGAATATTTGTGATAATTCGTCGGTCAGAGACGAACTAGCATTGCTGCATGCAAAATGGCGTGACCCCAACCCGAAGTGGGCAGCCGATGAACTAGCATTGCTGCATGCAAAATGGCGTGACCCCAAACCGAAGTGGGCAGCCGACGAACTAGCATTGCTGCATGCAAAATGGCGTGACCCCAAACCGAAGTGGGCAGCCTCGTTTTTATGAGTAAATGAGGTATTCAAGATTATACTCATGTATTGTCTCAATCTGATATCCATTTTGAATGATATCTCTAAAACTCAACAAGTTCCTCTTAGACTTGGAGGAGAACATTGCATTCTCTATGATAAACACCGTGCCTTTGGGCAGAGTTACAGTTGCTCTTCCGGAGCCTTCAATCAATTTACTACTACCAGAGATTGTAGTAACATTTGCCTTACACATATTTAGTTGAGAGAAATATTCCTTTTCTTCGAGTATCGTATGTGTAGTACATGAATCAACTAAACATATATTTTTACAGCTGGACGTTGATCCAAGCTTGTTTTGTGAGATATCCATATTTGCTTTCCCATAGTTTGACATACAAAAGAAATACACGAACATAAGAATAAACAAATTCAATTCGTTTGTTTCACATTTAAACAATATTTTCAAAATCTGCTGAGGTCAGTTGACTAACTAAATCAGATAGTCGATTATATGTTTTCCATAATCGATTACTTTGCAGTTTGAAAATTTCAGTTTAAGCATTTTCTTAAAACAATCGATTGTTAAACATACACAATCGATTGTGTCTTAATATAATCGATTGTTAAACATACATAATCTATTATTTGCTATTTTGAAAAATTTCAGATCACACTGTCTTAAGACAATCGATTGTTAAACATACACAATCGATTGTTGAACATTCACAATCGATTGTTAAACATACACAATCGATTATTTGCTATTTTGAAAAATTTCAGATCACACTGTCTTAAGACAATCGATTGTTTAACATACACAATCGATTATTTGCTATTTTGAAAAACTTCAGATCACACTGTCTTAAGACAATCGATTGTTAAACATACACAATCGATTATTTGCTATTTTGAAAAACTTCAGATCACACTGTCTTAAGACAATCGATTGTTAAACATACACAATCGATTGTTGAACATTCACAATCGATTGTTAAACGTACACAATCGATTGTTTGCAGTTTTAATGCGAAATATTAGATAATCGACTAACTGTTAGGTTAGTCGATTACCTCTACTGGAAAACAAAAATATTATTGAAATCTGAGCATATTGAAACATTCTAAAGAGCTAATACTAACATTATATCATAAACTAACTAATACGAGCTGATATTAATGACTATTAGTTTATTCACTAACTAATACAAATAAAATCAAACAATTCCATCTTCTTTCATCACAGATCCATCACCGATTAGGTGGTCTATTTTCCCCTCAGGGTGCTCAAAGAAGTCTGCCACATCCAAGTGGGTGATGTCAAAATTGTCGTCAGAGACAAAATTTGTTTCAGGGCATTTACTCTTTAGAGATGCTTGACAAGGCTCAACCAAATGTCTTGGTACACGGCAAATTTTCGCCTAGTGCCCTTTTCCACTGCAACGATAACATATAGTTTATGAACTATTTGCTTTTGGATTTTCATCGCATCGTGCTTGTGGTAGAGTGACCAACTTCAGGTTGTCATATCTCTCCTTTAAGCCATTCTACAAGATAGGTGGATCTTTTACTGTGATATATTCAATTTTCAAACCTTCATCAAGGTGATGGCGCAAGAAAATCAAGGCCTTAGCACAGTTTCAAACCTTCATCAAGGTGATGGCGCAAGAAAATCAAGGCCTTAGCATAGTCTTGGGTGGATGCATTATTTCTGTCTTTAATGGCGTCTCCAAGACCCATTGCATCCAAATGAATTTCAGCATCCAACACCCATGTCACATAGTTCTTGCCCGAAATTTCAAGGGCAACGAACCTTCTTTTCATAATGTCAGACATAAAACAAAATTACATCAAGAGCGTGTCCATACTTACGGGCTTTATTACAATTATCACATTCACTTCAGGGAATTGATCATAATCATCTGTATGTGCTATATACAATCTCATGTCAAATATTACTTTCATAAAGTGAATGATTATTTTGAGAATCTTTATTATTCTCATTATCACAATGATGACGATTATAATTCCGTCTATTGCCTCGTCCACATTCATTGATACCTTCATGGTAATAATTTTGTCTTCTTTCAGAAGTATCACATACTGCTACCACATTCTCTAAAGGGAATGGAGAAAATTCAATTGGACGGATTTTGTCTTCTTTCAGACTTATCACATACTGCTACCACATTCTCTAAAGGGAATGGAGCAAATTCAATTGGACGGATTTTCAATTCTTTGCCCACAATCATACATGAATTTAATCATGGCAAGACATAGAACTTTTACCACTTCACGTGGTTATAATTCCTTACAAACTCCATTAGAGTTATAATCAAACTTTGTTGTCTATGTTTGTGTATGAAATCAAATCGTAGAATTTCAAGAATTTGAAAGGGAAAAGTAAATTACTTACCTTTAAGGTATACCAATAAATGTTGTGATATCAAATATACCTCTTGAGTTTTCATCCCGTTGCATTACTTTATGATGATACCATCTCTTCTATTTTTCCGTATAGAAATTCTAGGTGATGACGAAGGTGGCGAACCGGAAAACTTGCCGCCGGCGGTGGATGTCGGAGAGGCGGCAACCGGAGAACGGAAACTTCTCAGTAATTCGATTGGTTAGAGACTCGTGCTGATAACGTGTTATGAAATAATATAAGAACAAGAACAATAATACAAGAACAATATAGAGAGAAGTAGAGAGAGGAGTATTCTTATTGATACTTTGAGATGATTTACAATAGAATAGAACCCCTATATTTATAGGGAGGTGGTGACTTAGCCACCAAGTAGTAAACCCTAGAATCTCTCTAAATATAGACATTCACCTTAAATAGAGTTCTATTATAACATTTCCAATTTTTTTGTAGTTTTATAGAGCTAAACGCTGAGGTATTATTAAGAATGTTTTCAAATTCGATTTTTTTGAAGATTTTTTTTGGAGCATGTGAGTAATGTTAATTCTAATTTTTCACATATGCACAAAGAGTTTAAGGTGACCTATAAATTTGTTATTTTTAATATAAACCGATTAATCATCAATGATGAATAACACGTACATTATATTTTATATATTTATATTGTCATTTAATAAATTCTTAATATTTAGAACTTTAAAATCAACTAAAAAAAATTATTGTGTTCTCTTATTTCTACTATTCGAAAAAACTCCTAATATTATATTCAAAATCGAATAAGAATCGTGTTTACATGAACATCTTCATATTTGAATTGCGTAAAATAAATATAGCTCATTGGTCTAATTCATATCTAAAGAAGAACAACTAAAAATTCAATTTCAGTTTCTTATTTATGAAGATCTAATAACAATCATGATCAATGAACATGAACGAACTAAGATGCACCTGTTCAATAATTTTGATTTCAACTAAAAAATTAGGATATCAAGATATAATGTTTCCTGCTTTGATTAATAAATTTAATCAAAATTATTTTATCGTCAATTCAAGTGAGAAAAATGAGTTTAGATATAATACAAATAAGGAAACCAAAAATGGCAATGTACACAAAGAATAATTAAGAACTAAATGATACTAAAATCAATAATATCAATCGACACTCCTTCTATATTCAAGAATATTTCAGGTTCTCAATCACTATTTTGCTTTCCAAATATATATGATATTTGAATCTCATTTTAGAGGTAAATATCATTAGCCTAGCATTTTAAAAGTTATTGTAATATTAGTTATTAACCAAAAATATAAAAGAGAATCTGCATCTTTGAAAGAAAAGAGAAGAACACTTTTTTCTCAAACTTTATATGAAGGGATATTCGAAGGAAATTAGTAGTTCCAGAAAAAATGCTATATAAAAAAATAAATGTTGTCAAAGGCCTGATTTAAATATGGAGATATCAATTCTGTAAAGTTTGGTTCAGGTACAAGCTCAAAGACAAAATCAAAATTAAAGCCCTTTTGTGAAGGAGGCAACAATAGTTCATTAATCACAATTAATAAAATGATATATCTAAATAGCCTGGTATTACAAGAAAAATAATTAAGACTATCTTACTTTTGTTATATTAATATGTAGGTTTTAGCTTATAGTGATTTTTGAATTCAAGTAGAGTTGTTTCCACTTAAAATTTTAATAAGTTAAGTGAAGTACTATATGTCTTCATATTTCAATTGATTATAGGATTCTTGTGAAACAGAAGAAAGGATGTACGGGTAGATCAAAATTTAGATTAAATTTATGTGTTGTTTGAATTTATAATTACATCTTTATTTTAGAATTTTTGTTCTATTAATATTTGCAGTATATGTCTGAGGATTCTATATGGCAGAATTCTTTTCTTTATTGATCTATCTAAATACAATCACTATTAATCATTTTTAAAAACTCACAGCTTTTAGTTTTATTTTATTTTATAATATTTTTTAATTACATAAATATATGTACAGGCGTAAAATGCATTGCAAAAATCGTCTAACTTTTTAACATTCAAATATAATTCTAGTAAAATATTTATGTAATTAAAAAAAGTTATAGTTATCGAGATAGAGTACACACGCAATGCGTGTATTGTAAAATTAATGCTATATTAAAAGTACAAAAATCCTTAGCGAAATATCGTTCTTTTTTTACCTTTTAAAACTGAAGTTAAAACTAGACAAAATTAGAGCCCTTTTGTGAAGGAGGCAATAATAGTTCATTAATCACAACTAATAAAATGATGTATTTAAATAGCTCGGTATAAATATTAAGCGAGAAAAATAAGTAAGACTATCTTACTTTTGTTATACGAATATTTAGATTTTAGCTTATAGTAATTTTTGAATTCAAGTAGAATTGTTTCCACTTAAAATTTTAATAAATTAGTGAAATACTATATCTCTTCATATTTCACTTGATTATAGGATTCTTGTGAGACATGAAGAAAGAATGTACGGGTTGATCAAAATCTGGATTAAATGTATGTATTGTTGGAAGTGATATAAGCATTTTTTTGTCGAGCCAGATATGTAAATTTTATTTGCCTAATGGTTACGTAACGTAGTTAATTCCTTTGAGCATGAAATCCAGTTACTTTTGCAACTACATTACAAGTCTTACCCATTTGTTTGAATTAATCATTTATTGGAACCTTCTAATCTCTCAAGAGAACTTGAATTATTATGAATTGTGTAAAAATTAAAGTGTGAGTGATTGGTTTGGTTTTTGAGTGGTACTAACGAAATAAGCAGAAATGTGCACTATTTTAAAAAAGTAAGAACCACATGAATAAAAGAAAGAAAGAAAAGGAAAAAAAAGTTGTATTGTTGTGAGAAAAAATTCCTTGATAAGTGGTGACTCTTGTTGTAATTGTGATTGTGCTTAAAGAAGTATGGGGTAAAATACATTGATATGAAGGCGGAGTTTGGTTTGACCTAAATATGAGATTTGAATGTTTAAGTATATATATTAAAGTACTTAGGGAGGTGTGATCACTATTATATTTAAATGAATCCTACCAGTCCCGCGGCCTACATTACAACCAAATAAAGTAATACTTGATCCTAGACTGAATGAGCTCGATTAGTAGAATAATACAGTACGGGCAAGCCTATGGTGCATTTTTTGTGGCATATGAATGTTATTTATGGGAGAGTGAATTCATTCTATCTTGAATTTTTAAGTGTTCTTAAATTTTATTGTGTAGAACTACTCTCTTTTGTTGTGTGAGTACACTTGATTCATGAAGGAAAAGTAATGTTAGTGACCTCTATAGTAAAGTAAGTGGGTGAGTTGTGAATAATGCATGGTACTTGTGAGTCAAATCTCGAGGTAAAGATGTTATTCTTCTGTGTTTAGTCTATTTTAAATATTATTGATGTGATAAGTTAAGAGAATCGTTTAAAAAGGTCGTGTCTAGATAAAGTGTAGTTTGATTGCTCGAGGATGAGAAATTTTTTAAATGTTGGGTATTGACGATAGGCTATAATTACGTATTTTAGTCGCTTATTACACTCAAATTTACTGCACTTTAATTGAGTTTGATATTTAAATGCTAGTGTCTTGCACTAATTATGTGTTTTATGCCTTGTATGAGTGATTTTGAGCTAAGTAGATATTATAGAATGAATTCAAGTGATTTGAAGCTTTGAAGTCTGAGTAAAAAGCTCAAGGAATTAATCCGGAGTCGTGTTCGGGGATCAACGGATGATAATTAGATCAAAAGAATAATCGAGTAGGTATATTACGCACTGTCTAGTAAAATGCACATAACTTTTGCTCAGAACTCTATTTTGGTCTCCATATATATGGTTGGAATATTAACTCAATGGGATACAACTTTCATGTTTTACGTGTTTCCAAATTCTCAACAGAATAGGGTGAAAAGTGCGCGTCAAATTCGTGGTCGCGCTCAGGACGCGCTTAGGCCGTGCTCGTCACGTAGAATCAAAGTGGATATGCACGGTCTGAGTGCAGTCCAAACATGGCCGCGCACATACTATCCATAAAATGTGTCCTTTTTGCTTAGGAGAAGGTGTAGTTATTTAGGCCCAACCTTACTTGGTATATACACATGAAAAAATAGTACTTTGACATACTTTTGACATAATTTAGACCTAGGGTTGGATAGATTTGAGATAGAGATTCGACCTTAAGGAGGCAGAGATACAATAGGAGCATGGGGTGAGAATTCTTCTACGAGTTTTTCCTTCCTCTTCCTATTTTTCATTGTTAGTTATGACTTTTAGTATTGTAGTTTTACATACTACTATGAATAGCTAATTTGTTATTTAGGGTTTTGATGGAACCTTTGGTATGATTCTTGTTATGTTTTTATATATTTCAGTCGTAGTATTTTCTCTATTTGTTCAACTATATTATTCTTGTGATGGATTGAAGGACCCTCAATTAGCTATGCCTATTTAGTATGTATTACTCAGGAGAGAGTGCATATTTAGGTAGTTGTTGAACAACATCACTCCCGACGTATATGAGGAATCAATAACCATGGTATTAAAGGTGAGATTATGGATAAATAAACCTTGGATGAGATCTAAGTACGCTGTAATTAAAGCTAGCTAGCGTAACTAGGAAAGTATGTCTAGTAAATTATCGTAATTACTCGGAAGAAAATTACAACACACGGAGAGCTTATGGTCGGTAGATAAATAGACGACATAGCGAGAAGGATTCCGAAATTGAAAAAATCATAACTCTAGACCTCTTTAATCTTTTCTCCAACCTATAGTATCTTTAGTGTTAATTTGTTAGTTAGTTAGTTAAACACAAGAATCTTAATATCTATAAGTTAGGAATTGTCTAAGCTCGTATTCTTGGTGATAGTGAATAATTTTAGCTAAGCCTTAGTTCTATGTGGGATTTGACTCCGGACTTGTAAATCGAATTATATTTGCAATGACTGCTTTGTCCTTTTTATAAGGCAATAATTGGGCATGATCAAATTTTAGAGCCATTTTCGGAGAAATAATGGTGTAGTTGTAGGTATACATATTTCTAGGTTGCAAGTTTGAACTGTTATTTTTGTTTCCGTGTATTTGATATATTTTTAAAAATTATTAATTTTTTATCTGGGAGACATAACATCTTGGAATTATGAGAGGTTTGATGTTGGTAATTCTACTCTTGATCCTCGTTATGCATATTGTGGAGGAAACCGTGCAAGGAAAAATTATTAGAATATTCATGAGAGTGGGTTATGTGCACCAACTCAATCTTATGTGTGAAATATGTGTGATATGTGTGGGGGCAAGATGGTCACTTCATGGTTGTGCTTATATTTCTTATCTTATCTAACTCCTTACTTTGACGGTTCTTCTTTTTCTTGTGAAGTTAATATGAACAAAGAACCCATGTATGAGGACCTGAAAAAGATCGAGGATACTAAAGGGCCTTATGGAACAATATGATGAGATAGAATTGCGGGTACAAAGGCCATGGGAATCTATTCACAACTTGGAGGCTCAAGCGAATAAATTAATTGAACATTGTAAAGTGCAACAAGTTGACATTGTGGATATTAGCCAATATGAGTATGAATTGGCTGCAGAATTTGCCGTTATACAGGAGGATTTACAAAAATACGAGGATGAGATAGAGGAGAAGGACATAGTAGAACACCAACAATCAATCAAAATAGATTTTGAGGTTGCCGACATCATAGAAGGGATACTAGAGTCAACAGAGTATATTAAGGATACATATTTAGTTTACTCTAGTGTCATTAGTATTAAGGATGTTGACAATCCTAATGTTTGTATAGTTGAGCCCGTTGGTCCATACACCAAACGTTTTTCCATATTGTGTATGGATGATGATATGATAATAGAGTCATCCGAGCCACTTGAGCAGTCAAGGAGTAAGGAACAAGATGCCTAAATTCTGGAATTCTTCGTGCCAGAAAGTCGGGAATACACATCTCATCCAAAGACCAAGAAGTGCAAAATACTACATTATTTTATTGGGCCAGTCAGATTCGTTCTATCATCCTAGGAGCATGATCACAAAGTAGAATCAAAACTTGGGGTCCAATTAATAAGTTCAAATTGGAGGTAGAAAATGACTCACGTCTTGCCGCGACGTTAAATCAAGCGCTTGTTGGGAGGCAACCCAACTTTATTATTATTTTTAATTATATTATTTTTGTAGTGTAAGATTTTTTATTTTCTACGAGCATGGAAAGCAAAACCATTTGAATGATGCAACAACAAAGCATATGGTTGGAATAAAGTGCGAGGTACCCGCACGAAGGACCAGGCCTGGGAGAAGTCTGAGCACTTCCGCCTTTGGCCTACCAGGGAGTTTCTTTTACCCTCTTGTATGTATGGGTGTGCATTGGGGACAATGCACAATTTTAAGTGTGGGGTGAGGAGATTGTCTGAGTAAGTTTCTATGCTATTTTGGTTATGTTAGTTTAATTGAATATGTTTATTTTAATAGAAAAGATTGGACATTTCTTGACGATAGATCTATTAGATAATTTTTTTTAGGGATCTAAGTCTAGAAAAAAAAAGATTTTTTCTTGTTAGGTAGCGTAGCAATTTCTCTTTGGTTTTTCTTTGTGCCGCGGTTCTTTTTCAATGGTTTTATTTGAGCCGTGTGTAGTTAATTTTTTTTAAGAATATGTGCCATCATTGTGTTTTGAAATGAAGAAATATCTGTTGACTTTGTTATAACTTGAAAATAGTGAGTACTTTGGTTGTGATGCTTAAGCTCAGTTTTTGACTCTTGTATAAGTAGCTTAAGTTGTATATTCCCAATTTTGCTTAACTGCTTTAACTAGAGTGTCTTGATGATCCAATCCTTAGTGAGTCATGTGCCATGTGCATGTGAGGTTTGTTGTATTCTGTGCATTGAATTTGAATTCTAGAACTTTCCTCGTGTGTTTGGAAAATAAAATAGTAGTTTTTTCAGTCTTGGAAGTGATATAGGCGTTTATTTGTTGAGCCAGATATGTATACTTTATCCGCCTAATTGTTACGTATCGTAGTTAACCCCTTTGATCATGTAATCATATTCCTTTAGCAACCACATTACAAGTCTTACCCATTTATTTAAATTAACCATCTATTTGAACCTTTTAACCTCTCATGACCACTTGAATTATTGTGAACAGTGTAAAAATTAAAATGTGGGTGGTTGGTTTTGCGTTTGAGTGGAACTGAAGAAACAAAGAGAAATGTGCACTATTTTAAAAAAGTAAGAGCCACATGAATAAAAAAGAGAAAGAAAAGGAAAAAAGGTTGTATTGTTGTGAAAAAAATTCCTTGATAAGTGGTGACTCTTGATATAATTGTGATTGTGCTTAAAGAAGTATGGGGTAATATACATTGATATGAAGGCGGAGTTTGGTTTGACCTAAATATGAGATTTGAATGTTAAATTATATGTATTAAAGTGCTTAGGGAGGTGTGGTCACTATTATATTTAAATGAATCCTACATGTCCCGCAGCCTACATTACAACCAAATGAACTCCTACTTGATCCTAGACTTAATGTGCTCGATTAGTAGAGTAATATAGTACGGGCAAGCCTATGGTGCATTTTTTGTGGCGTATGAATGTTATTTATGAGAGTGAGTGAATTCTTTCTATGTTGAGTTCCTAAGTGTTCTTAAATTTTATTGTGTGGAACTACTCTCTTTTATTGTGTGAGGGCACTTGATTCGTGAAGGAAATGTAATGTATGTGACCTCTATGGTAGAGTAAATGGGTGAGTTGTGAATAATGTGTTGTACTTGTGAGTCAAATCTTGAGGTGAAGATGTTATGCTTTTGTGCTTAGTCTATTTTAAATATTCTTGATGTGATGATTTAGGGAAATTGTTTAAAAAAAGGTCATATCTATATACAGTGTAGTTTAGTTGCTCAAGGACGAACAATGGTTTAAGTGTTGGGTGTTGATGATAGGCTATTATTACGTATTTTAATCGCTTGTTACACTCAAATTTGCTGCACTTTAATTGAGTTTGAGCGTTGATCGCTAGTGTCTTACACTAATTATGTGTTTTATGTCTTGTAGGAGTGATTCCGGGCTATGTGGATTTTATGGAAAGAATTCAAGTGATTTGGAGTTTTGAAGTTTCAGTAAAAGCTCAAGTAATTAATCATGGATCGTGTTCGGGAGTCAACTGATGATAGTTAGAACAAACGAAGAATCGAGTAGCCATATTGTGCACTGTCTAGTAAAATGCACATAAATTTTTTAAGAACTCTATTTGGTCTCCATAATATATCGTTGGAAGATTAACTCAAAGGGCTACAACTTGCATGTTTTCCGTATTTCAAACTTCTCAACAGAATAGGGTGAAAAGTGCACATATAGTGCTAAGGCCTCATAACATGAATAGGTATAATTGTTTGGGCCCAATACTACTTCATAACATGGAAAAGCAGTATTTTAACATACTTTTGACATAATTTAGACCTAAGGTTGGACATATTTGAGACACAGATTCAACGTAAGGAGGCAGAAATATAATAGGAGCAAGGCGGTGATTCTTCTACGAGTTTTTCTTTCCTCTTTTTTTTTTATTTTATTTTTAGTATTGTAGTTTTACACACTATTATGAATAGCTAATTTGTTATCTAGGGTATTGATGGAACCTATTGTAGGATAAATTTTGGTTATGTTTTTATATAATTGAGCCGTAATATTTTCTCTATTTGTTCAACTATATTATTCTTGTGGTTGATTGAAGGACCCTCGATTAGTTGTGCCTATTTAGTGTGTATTACTCAGGAGAGAGTGCATATTTAGGCAGTTGTTAAATAACATCACTTTCGATGAATGTGAGGAATCAATAACCAAGGGTTTAAAGGCGCGATTAGAGATAACGAAACCTTGGATGCGATCTAAGTGAGATGTAACTAAAGCCAGCTAGCGTAACTTGGGAGAGTCTCTATAGTAAATTATCGTAATTACTCGGGAGAGAATTACAACTCGCAAAGCGCTCATGATCGGTAGAGAATACTTAGGCGAAATCATATAAGACATAGCGGGAAGGATTTCGACAATTAGGAAAATCAAAAGTCTAGACGTCCTTAATATTTTCTCCAACCTGTAGTATCTTTAGTGTTAATTTATTATTTTAATTTGTTAGTTAGTTAGTTTAACACAAGAATATTAATATCTATAAGTTAGGAATTGTTCAAGCTTGTATTCCTGGTGATAGGGAACAATTGTATCTAAGCCTTAGTTCTCTCTGGGATTCGACTCCGAACTTGTAAATCGGATTATATTTGCAGTGACCTCTTTGTCCTTTTTATAAAGCAATAATAGGGCGTGATCAAATTTTATCGCTAGCCAAGATAGTATAGTAAAATTATCGTCTCCATAGGGATTGAATTTAACAATGCTCTAGTACTTTCTTGTTTAACTGCTATTTAGAATGACAAAACTTGATTTGGAATTATTAAGAACTACAATTAACTATTAAAGTAAAGCAACTGATAGTTGGGTGCAAAGAACTAGAGATTAGCAAAGTCAATTTTTATAAATGTGAAGAATAAGGTTTTGACATGATAAGTGCAAGATTGCTATTATGAATATGATACTGTTATATTTCACTCTTGAAGTTCTATTGATTCTCACGAATTCAATATGTGATTATCTTATACTTCCAAGTTGGACTCCTCTCTCGATTATATTTAAATCTTTCAAATAAACTAATGTGAGGTACGGTAAAACTTGCAAGAATCTATTGGTAGGACTAATCTAAGAGAAACTTCTCGTGAATATTTCTCGATCTTAATTTTGGTAACTCAAAAAACACTCTCAGTTACTTCAAGGAGTCACCAAAATAAACTAAGGCATATGATGCAGTAATATTCAATAAGATGTTCATTTTCAATAAACACTACAAAGAACAAACTTATAACTAATGTTAAAGTTCCTCCAATAAATTCAAACAATTAAAAAGTAGTCAAATCCATAACCAACAACTAAGTTACCAAATCATGTCAAGACCTAAGGTAAAGTATTTCATGATTTGGAGAAAATTATCACAAGTATAATTAAAAAGTTAAAAAAATATCAATCTAACATTACAATCCAAACTCCCATACTAAATTGATGAAAAGATTAAGAAATCGCATATCTTGTAATGTGACGACCAAACGGGTCATCGCCTATTTTTTTAATTCATTTTGTGTCTCCGCCTCGATTTGCAGGCACATCGGAGTGCGTAGCCGGAAAGCTTAAATGTGAAATTTTGTGAAAAATGCTAAGTTTTGACATTAAAATTGTTGGAAACACGTTCTCAATGCAATATACTAAAACGTGTGTTCTTTTGTATAGGTTTTGATGAATGACAAACGAAGCGAAAATTGATATATGACGAAGTTCAAGAAACAAGCGCACAATTGATATACAACGAGATTCAAGCTCAAGACAAAGTTTTATAGTTTAATTGAGTCATTCTTAATTGTGATCTTGATCCTACAACTTGACTCGTAACATGGCTTCTCTCATAAAACTATTTTCCAAAATCATGCATATTTAATTTAATGTCAAATGATTTTAAATCATGCATATTTACAGTAGTCAAAATAATTTTTAGACATGCCTTAAAAATCTGGACTAAGATAATCGATTATGTACTTATGATAATCGATTGTTTTAAGCCAAGACTGCATGACAATCGATTGTGAACTAATGACAATCGATTGTGAGTAAGACAGTGAGCATCAGGTTTTTCAAACCTGCATGACAATCGATTGTGAACTAATGACAATCGATTGTGACTGAGGCAGTGTCCATCAAAGTTTTTCAAAACTCAGAATAATCGATTATGAACTAATGGTAATCGATTATGTTGAGACAGTGTCTTCCAGTGATTTTCAAATTTATTAAATAATCGATTGTTACATTGGACAATCGACAATCGATTGTCAAAGAGACAGTGTCTAAAATGTTTTTCAAAAACTGATAAGTAATCGATTGTTGACTTTGTGCAATCGATTGGGAAGCTGACCGTTGTCGTAAAGTTTTCAAATACCGTCAGGTAATCGATTATTGATTCTGTATAATCGATTGTTTTGATTAAAATCCGGAAAAGATTTTTTGAACGTTATTAGGTAATCGATTATTGATTTTGTATAATCGATTGTTTGTGGTAAAATTTGGAAAGAATTTTTTGAACGTTGCCAGTAATCGATTATGGATTGTAAGTAATCGATTATCAAGCGTAAAATCTGGGATTGAATTTTGATCTGACTGGCAGACAATCGATTGTTGGGGTTTGACAATCGATTATCAGTGAGTAAAATCAGCAACTCTTAATTGGCAATTAGGCAACGGTAATGCCAAGTTTTTCAACTATAAATACAGCTTCATTTCAGTGTTTTAAACACAACAACATACTACAACTGATCATTACATTGCTATAAGCTTGCATACTTTTGTTTATCATTTTATATTCAATTTCATAAAGCTTTTGAGAGCCATATTCTTGTCCAAAGTTGTTGTGATCTAGAGCTTACTTCTTTTACTCATATCTACTCATTAAGGAGTATTTTGTTTGAGTGTTTAGTGTTTTATACACTTGTAAGAGAATTGTAATTCTCTTGTTGTAAGGAACTTGTGTTTCATTGGTTGAAGTCTTGGAGTGTTGTATCTCCGAGCAAAGGTGTTAAGGCTTGTGTCCTTAAGTTGTAAAGGTTTGTTGAGCACCCGTAAGCTTAACAAGTTAGTGGAAAATCTCGAGAGAGTCTCTCGGGGACTGGACTAGCCACGTGTTGTGGTGAACCAGAATATATCGGTGCGTTCTTTCCTTTTTGTTTATTTAACGCACTTATTTATTTCCTGCAAATTTTAATTTTCGCAAGTTTACGATAAATTTTATTATAACGCTATTCACCCCCCCCCTAGCGTTAAGCGCTTTATCTAGCAATTGGTATCAGATCCCAACTCTCTGAAAACTTAACAGTTTGAGAGAACCATCCATGGCTTCTACTCGTGATTCTTTTGCAGGAATTGCTGAAGGACAGTGCTCCACATGACCACCTCTATTCAACGGTACAAACTACACGTACTGGAAGGAGAGGATGAAGATCTTCGTTCAGTCCAACAGCTTTCACCTTTGGAAGGTGATAATGAAGGGAAACCAAATTCCAACAAAGAAGTTGGAAAACGAATGGGTTCCCAAGTCCGAGGATGAGTATGACGCGGATGACATCCGAAAGGTTCAAAATAATGCTAAAGCAATTAATTTATTATATTGTGCTGTTAATGCTGACGATTACAGGAAAATATCGTGTTGCACAACGGCAAAGGAGATGTGGGACAAGCTAGAAGTTACGTACGAAGGTACGGACCAGGTAAGGGAAGCAAAAATTGATTTCCTAACCCATTCTTATGAATTATTTCACATGAAGGAAGGTGAAAAGGGGGACGAAATGTTTGAGCGATTTTCAATAATCGTAAATGACCTACATGCTCTCAAGAAAACATTCACGGATAGAGAGCTCGTGCGAAAAATTCTTAGAAGTCTCACACCGGCATGGAGATCAAAGGCCGATGCAATTCAAGAATCCATTG
Source organism: Nicotiana benthamiana (assembly GCA_034376525.1). NCBI lineage: Eukaryota > Viridiplantae > Streptophyta > Magnoliopsida > Solanales > Solanaceae > Nicotiana > Nicotiana benthamiana. The sequence goes on from CM067325.1 coordinate 10,742,373, forward strand.
CCGTTTCAAACGTCACCATCAACGCACTAAGAGGTAACCTTAAGACCTATGAATCTACTATTCTTAACCCTTTTGTTGATGATCAAAGGAGGCAAAGAATAGCTCTAAAGGCGAGCACAAGCCAACCGCAAATTGATGAGGAAGGAGACAACGAGTTTGGACTCGTTATCAAAAGATTTCAAAAGTTCATGCGCAAGGAGTATGAACGCAAGGGCAAAAAGCAAGGCGAACAAATCAAGTGCTATGAATGTGGTGAAACCGGGCACATCAAATCAAATTGCCCAAACATCAAAAAGGAGAAGAAACCTTTTAAAAAGCAACGTGCATACATTTCTTGGGGAGGCGACTCCGAAGATGAGTCAAGCGAAGGAGAAGAAGACGAAGCAGCAAGAAAATGCTTCATTAAAAGAAAAGGATTTTCAAAAACAGCTTTCTTTGAAAGAAAAAGATTTAGAAAAACTGGTTTTAGAAAATGAAAAGCTGAAAGAGGAAAACAAGTTTTTTGGAAAAAGAAGCGCCGATAAGCCCGAAAGTTCTACTAAAAATTGTTCTTCTTGCTTGCATCTCAAAAATGAGGTAGATAGACTCAAAGGTACCTTAGATAAGTTTAATTCTTCCCACAAGAATTTGAATGAGGTCCTTGTAAATTTGAAATCAACCAACAATGGCATATGATTTAAGAATGAGGTTAAAGAAAAGGTTGAAGCCAAACCCCAACCACCTAAGGCTCAACCTAGGACTAATAAAACAAATGCTTATCCTAGAAATAGCAATCCTAGAACCAATATGCATGCTAGACAAAATGTTGAACATTTTAGGAGACCTAGAAATGACTTACCACCTAGAAATAGTTACCCTAGAAATGATGCATATTTTAGGCCAAATGTTGAACCTTTGAGAAGACCTAGAAATGGCCTTCAACCGAGAAACAATCACTCTAGAAATGCTGCCCATCCTAGAGCTCATAGTAGGAGAAATAATTCTCATGAAATGCGAAATAGTCATAGTGTAAGAAATTTTCATCCGTCTAGTTACTATGAACCTAGAAGGATGCATAACCCAAATGTGACTTGTCATTATTGTAGACGTATTGGTCATATTGCTCCTGCATGCTTTACACGTCATAGACATATTACTCAATCGCATCATTATAATATGCCTAACCCCCAAGGACCCAAGATGGCATGAGTACCTAAAGAACATTAATTTGTTTTGTAGGTGTGCTTGAAGGGATCAAGTGTACTATGGTACCTTGATAGTGGATGCTCCAAGCATATGACGGGAGATGAATCCAAATTCCTTCAATTAGAGCACAAAGAAGGAGGAAGTGTTATCTTCAGTGATAACAATAAAGGAAAGATCATCGGCTCGGTCGGTATCTTAGATAGCATGAAAGACAAAATACAAGAGGAACCACCTAAGGAAAATAAAGATTAAACTGAGGAACAACCAACGGAAGAAGCGCCACAATTGGAAAAAGAAACAAAAGTGCCAAATGAGTGGAGGACGATCAAAGATCACCCTCTTGAACATGTAATTGGCAACGTTGGAGACAAGGTAAGTACCCGAAACTCTCTCAAAAGTACCTTAGAACATACTGCTTTTGTTTCTCAATTGAACCCAAAACCATCTCAGAAGCAATTGGGGATGAATTTTGGACCTTGGCAATGCAAGAGGAGCTTAACCAATTCGAACGCAATGACGTTTGGGATTTGGTGCCAAGACCCGAAGGTCATACCATAATTGGTACGAAATGGGTTTTTCGCAATAAACTAGATGAAAATGGTATAATCACTAGAAACAAAGCTAGGCTTGTAGCAAAAGGCTATAATCAAGAAGAGGGTATTGACTATAAGGAAACATCCCGTAGCTAGATTAGAAGCTATTCGCTTATTGCTTGCATTTGCCTCTTCTATGAATTTCAATTTATATCAAATGGATGTGAAAAGTGCTTTTCTAAACGGTTTTATTCAAGAAGAAGTTTATGTTGAACAACCCCCCGGTTTTGAAGATTTTAAATCTCCCGATCATGTTTTCAAACTCAAAAAGGCTCTTTATGGTTTAAAACAAGCTCCCCGAGCTTGGTATGAAAGATTGAGTAAGTTTCTTTTGGAAAATGATTTCATTAGGAGGAAAGTTGACACAACTCTCTTTGTTAAACATAAAAATAATGATATTTTGTTAGTTCAAATATATGTAGATGATATTATATTTGGTGCTACTAACAATGTTTTATGCAAGGAATTTTCCGATTTAATGACAAGCAAATTTGAGATGTCTATGATGGTGAGTTAACATTCTTTTTGGGATTACAAGTAAAGCAAATGAAAGAAGGTACATTCATTTGTCAAACCAAATATTTCAAAGAATTGCTGAAACGATTTGAGATGAACAATGCAAAAGAAATGGCAACTCCCATGAGCACATCCGATCATCTAGACAAAGATGAGAAAGGTAAGGAAGTCGACACCAAAAAGCATCGAGGTATGATTGGCTCTCTTCTTTATCTTACTGCTAGTCGTCCGGACATCATGTTTAGCGTGTGCTTATGCGCTCGTTATCAATCGTGTCCGAAGGAGTCTCACCTTACTGCGGTAAAACGGATTTTAAGGTATCTTGTTGGTACACCAAATGTGGGTCTATGGTACCCCAAAGGCTCTTCATGCCAACTTGTTGGCTATTCCGATTCCGATTTTGCTGGATGCAAATTGGACCGCAAGAGCACGAGTGGCACTTGCCATTTGCTCGGTAGCTCTCTCGTTTCTTGGTTTAGCAAGAAACAAGTAAGTGTTGCGTTGTCCACAACCGAGGCTGAATATGTAGCCGCGGGGAGTTGTTGCGCTCAAATCCTATGGATGAAACAACAACTCTTGGACTATGGCCTAAGTCTTAATCATATCCCTCTTAGATGTGATAATACTAGTGCCATATGCTTGACGAAAAACCCCTTTCTTCACTCGCGAACGAAACACATTGAAATTAGACATCATTTTATTAGAGATCACGTTATCAAAGGCGATGTTGAAATTGAATTTGTTGAAACCAAAAACCAATTGGCAGACATCCTTACAAAGCCTTTAGAGAAAGAGTCCTTCTTCCGAATTCGCAGTGAACTCGGGATCCTTGACTCCACGTTGATCTAAGTCATGCATTTCATTTTTTTTCTTACATGATTTCTAACTTGAGCGTCGGAGACGTCTAGCGATTTTTGCAGGTATCGCCCCAAAGGAAAGGGGAATTATAAAGCATAACGCGCAAGAATCGAGTCTTCTTCAGAAAAATCTGTTTCCCTCATCTAATAATCGATTATCTAGTATCAATAATCGATTGTAATGCTATCATTTGAGCTATTATACTCTCTTTAAATAATCACACCTTCTTTCCAATAAATAAACAAGGTTCATTTCATCTTTGGCATCTTATTATTATTTTTGCTAATGGCAAAAGGGGGAAGATAACGGGTATGATGCACTCTCAAGTTATAAGCTTAAATTGAGGGGGAATTCTCAAATTGAGGGGGAACAAATTGCATACTTGTTATCATGTATATACTTGTCTTGAATCGTCATTATAAATTGCTTGTCTTGCATATCCCGCTTAATGTTTGCCATTATCAAAAAGGGGAAAATTGTTGGAAACACGTTCTCAATGCAATATACTAAAACGTGTGTTCTTTTGTATAGGCTTTGATGAATGACAAACGAAGCGAAAATTGATATATGACGAAGTTCAAGAAACAAGCGCACAATTGATATACAACGAGATTCAAGCTCAAGACAAAGTTTTATAGTTTAATTGAGTCATTCTTAATTGTGATCTTGATCCTACAACTTGACTCGTAATATGGCTTCTCTCATAAAACTATTTTCCAAAATCATGCATATTTAATTTAATGTCAAATGATTTTAAATCATGCATATTTACAGTAGTTAAAATAATTTTTAGACATGCCTTAAAAATCTGGACTAAGATAATCGATTATGTACTTATGATAATCGATTATTTTAAGCCAAGACTGCATGACAATCGATTGTGAACTAATAACAATCGATTGTGAGTAAGACAGTGAGCATCAGGTTTTTCAAACCTGCATGACAATCGATTGTGAACTAATGACAATCGATTGTGACTGAGGCAGTGTCCATCAAAGTTTTTCAAAACTCAGAATAATCGATTATGAACTAATGGTAATCGATTATGTTGAGACAGTGTCTTCCAGTGATTTTCAAATTTATTAAATAATCGATTGTTACATTGGACAATCGACAATCGATTGTCAAAGAGACAGTGTCTAAAATGTTTTTCAAAAACTGATAAGTAATCGATTGTTGACTTTGTGCAATCGATTGTGAAGCTGACCGTTGTTGTAAAGTTTTCAAATACCGTCAGGTAATCGATTATTGATTCTGTATAATCGATTTTGTTTTGATTAAAATCCGGAAAAGATTTTTTGAACGTTATTGGATAATCGATTATTGATTTTGTATAATCGATTGTTTGTGGTAAAATCTGGAAAGGATTTTTTGAACGTTGCCAGTAATCGATTATGGATTGTAAGTAATCGCTTATCAAGCGTAAAATCTGGGATTGAATTTTGATCTGACTGGCAGACAATCGATTGTTGGGGTTTGACAATCGATTGTCAGTGAGTAAAATCAGCAACTCTTAATTGGCAAATAGGCAACGGTAATGCCAAGTTTTTCAACTATTAATACAGCTTCATTTCAGTGTTTTAAACACAACAACATACTACAACTGATCATTACATTGCTATAAGCTTGCATACTTTTGTTTATCATTTTATATTCAATTTCATAAAGCTTTTGAGAGCCATATTCTTGTCCAAAGTTGTTGTGATCTAGAGCTTACTTCTTTTACTCATATCTACTCATTAAGGAGTATTTTGTCTGAGTGTTTAGTGTTTTATACACTTGTAAGAGAATTGTAATTCTCTTGTTGTAAGGAACTTGTGTTTCCTTGGTTGAAGTCTTGGAGTGTTGTATCTCCGAGCAAAGGTGTTAAGGCTTGTGTCCTTAAGTTGTAAAGGTTTGTTGGGCACCCGTAAGCTTAACAAGTTAGTGGAAAATCTCGAGAAAGTCTCTCGGGGACTGGACTAGCCACGTGCTGTGGTGAACCAGAATATATCGATGCGTTCTTTCCTTTTTGTTTATTTAACGCACTTATTTATTTCATGCAAATTTTAATTTCCGCAAGTTTACGATAAATTTTATTATAACGCTATTCACCCCCCCCTCTAGCGTTAAGCGCTTTATCTAACAAAAATGTCACGACCCTAAACCCACACGCGGTCGTGATGGCACCTCTCGTGAAGACAAGGCCAGCCAGAACAACGTAAACACCTATTTTAATCAAGTAACAAACATTTAACAGATCCAAGCACATGTGAAACAATTATAATTGCGGAAAACAACGATAATAGCAAGGGATACCATCCCGACACAACCCAAATCGGGGTGTCACAAGTTATAATCTTCTACAGAGTTTGCTATAAGTCTACGAAGTATAATATCCAATACAATAGTCTGAAGAAAACATAAACGAGGTAAGATAAGGGAGACAAGGGGCTACGAACGTCTACAACTACCTCTTAACTCCAACTCGCTGCCTGGTCTGGAAGGAATCAGTGCTCAGGTGCAGACTCTGCTATGCCTGAATCTGTACACCTGTTGCAGAGAGTAATGTGAGTACTCTGACCCAGTGAGTAATAATAAATAATAACTGAAGGCATGAAAACACATAAATTCACAGGGCAATTCTATACCAGACAGTAAATCACTTAAAGTAGTAAAATCACAAAGAATCAAATGAAATCTCCTTTTTAAAAACACGTAAGCCAGGTAAAACAACAAGTAAACAGTGAGTACTAATCTACCCCTAGAGCCCAGTATCAATCTCTCAGCATAGTATCAGCCCCTCGGGCTCAGCATCAGTCACTCAACATAGTATCAGCCCCTCGGGCTCAATATCAGATCATATGGGTACCCGCGCTCACTGTGGGTGTGCAGTCTCTGGAGGAGCCCCTTATGGCTCAAGCTCTATATCAACATAAGGCCCGAAAGACTTCTCACTTCACACTCAAGGCCTGGAAGTCTCCCCACATCACTCTCATGGCCTGAAAGCCTCCTCACATCACACTCAAGGCCTGAAAGCCTCCTCACATCACACTCAAGGCCTGAAAGCCTTCTCATGTCACTCAAGCCACCTCATGGCAAATAAATGTATCTCGGTCCTCAGCCTCACTCAGTCCTGAAAAACATCACAAGCCCCTCGGGCATCAATAAAATAGTAGTGCTTAGCCCAAACAACGGTGGAAACATCATTTAAGTCTCAAAATTCAATTAAAGTGGCTGAGATAGTAAAAACAGTACAATAAACAGGACTGAGATCAAATAGTATATCAAATAGTGAGGAAACAGTGATAAAAATCCATGAAGGACTCCAGTAGTTGGCATGAAGCCCAAAATATGGAAATAAGCCCAAATCATGTTGATAACAAACACATCACAGTTAAATACGCAGTAAAAATATCAACCGGGATGGACCAAGTCGCAATCCCCAGTAGTAAACAACCTCGCGCTCATTATTAAGCACGTGTTTCACCTCAATATAGCATTGTGTTGTGCAAATTCGGGGTTTCAAACCCTTAGGACCTCATTTACTATCATTACTCACCTCAAGCCGGCCAAAATCTTAGCTTGCTCTGCCCTTGCCTCTCAAATCGACCTCCTCGCGCGTCGAATCTGATCAAAACCACAACAGATACGTTACAATATGCCAATGAAACAATACCCAATAGAAAACAATCGAAACATAGGAAAAATCTCAAAATTAGCAAAACCCGAGCCCTGGGCCCACTTCTCGAATTTCAGAAAATTACATCAATGGATTCCTTAGATCGCCACGAGTCTATACATATACAAAAACTCCCAAATCTGAGCTCAAATGACCCATTAAAGCCCAATTTGAAATACCAAAACTCAAGCCTAGTTCTTCCTCCTTTTTGATAAATTTTCATGAATTTCTAGGTTGATTATACAATAAAATCATGTTTTTTAAGTCATAGAACTCACCTCCAATCAATCCCAGTCGAAACCCTCTTCAATCCCCATCCAAAATCTCTCAAGGATGCTAAAAAATGGTGGAAAAATACCTTGGCTCGCGGAACAAAATGAAACTTTAAAACCCTTTCTTCCCAGACACTTTCGTATCTGCGGTCATATAGTCTCTTTTGCGACTTCCGCTTTTGCGTAATTTACTCAAGCCCCAAATGCCGCATCTGCGGTCTAAAAGTCGCATGTGAGACTCCGCAGATGCGGTCCCCATTCAGCATTTGCGGTCATGGCGAGCCTACACAAGAACCGATCCTACACCCTAACTTTCGCACCTACGAGACGACTTCTACAGTTCCAATTCCGCAGAAGCAGAAATACTAGAAGCAGTAGGCATGCAATTTGCACAAGTCCAAAATTCATCCTGATAGCCATCTGAAATTACCCCGAGGCCCTCGAGACCTCAACCAAAAGTGCCAACCCATCCTAAAACATCATTCAAACTTGCTCCAATCATCAAAACACCTCGAACAACACCAGAACTATTAAATTACATCAAATTCAAGCCTAAGTTTTTCCAAAACTTCTGAAACACGCATTTGATAAAAAACCCAACCAAATCACCTCCGAACGACCATGAATTTTGCACACACATCCCAGATCACACAAGGAAGCTACAACAACTCTCGAAATTCCATTCCAACCTTTGGATCAAAATCTCACCTATCAACCGGAATTCGCCAAAATACAAACTTCGCAAATTCAAGCCTAATTCTACACAGAACCTCCGAAATGAATTTTGATCACGCTCCTAGGTCACAAATCATCCCCAGAAGCTAACTAAATTGCTGAAAATCACATCCGCACCCTCTAACTCATAAGTCAACATCCGATTGACTTTTCAAAACCAAACATTTCTTAAAGAGACTAAGTGTCTCATTTCCTATCAAAACCTCTCTGAACCAACTCGATCATATAAGATACGGATAATGAAGCATAAAGAAGCTGAAAACGGGGATAACAAAGTGGTAACTCACGTGACGACGGGTCATGTCGTCATATAAAATAAATAAATTTGACTTTGGGCAACTTTTTAGGTAAATAGACCAGGACACATGATTTGACGGTCTCGAAAGGTCCTGGAAAAATATGGGACTTGGACGTATGCCCGAAATTGAATTCTGAGGTCCCTAGCTTGAGAAATGAATTTTCGATAAAAATTATTAAACTGAAATTTAAAGAAATTACTGAAACTGATTATTGTTTGAACTCATTGATATTGGGTCCGTACTTTAGTTACGGATCCCGATATAAGTTTATTATAATACTTAAGTCAAATACTAAGCTAGTATATATATGATTGTGTTCCGATTAATTATTAGCGGGCCACATTTATACATGTAATTGTTGGTAAACTAATAACTTGATTGGGTCATTTAAACAAAAATAATAGGCCAGGCCTATTCTCCTTTGCTACCAGGTTGCAGATAACGTGTGGTAAGTAAATAAGTTAAGCTAATTAATTCTAACTTCTAAGCTAGAAACAAAACCTAGAATAGCAGATAGTTGTCGGCGTTGTGACAGGGGCGACGACTATCGGCCCTGATATAGCTATTGACGGTGTAATATTTGGTAGAAACAATCCAAGTAATCAGGTACATATATCTTTCCATTACTTACGGTGGTGTAGAATTAAATAAATTAGAATTTATGCCTTTTCAATAGCTAGACAATAATTGGGTTCCTAATGATGAAGTAATAATTGAAAGCTTGTAAAGATTTGATATAAGGTTAGAATGCGAAAAATGAGGTATCAGTTTATGTTGCACTATTAATTACAAATCTCCAATACTAAGTATACTGGATATAAAATTAATCATAGCTAATGATTGGATAAATATTATTGAATATGAAACAGTATAACGAAGTAGGTTGTTTTTTATAGCATGAAAAGTCATATTTTTTTTGAGCCGTTGGGTTACACGTGAGGCCACAGTTCGGCAACTTTGTTTTTCACTATTGAATCTGCATATTTTCAGTAAAGTTAGTTTCTTTTAGCATTAATTAATTAATTAATGATATTAAGCTAATTATAATTAGATTCGAGCGGGTTAGAGCAAGATTCTAAAGGAAAAGCTATAATTGAGCAGTGAGTGACCTGCGAATTTGAGGTAAGTGTTCGGTCTATCCTTATCTTGAGGGAATAGGTGTTGAGTCCTATTTGCTACCTGCTAAATTGTCGGGTACGATGTATAGACACGGTGACGAGTATCTATATATTGGTGTCTATCATGACCTTGAGTCTTTATATTGCGATTATTCCGATTGTTTGATTGTAACTTCCATGCTTATTTAATGATTTCTATATGTTATTAAGAGCATGTGAAAGGAATGGTGATTTCTAACTTCGAGGAGCATTGGCTCGAGTTATAACATAAATTGTGAAGGTATATGAGACAATTGAATTCTTTGGAGCATTGGCTCAAGTAGTAAAGTGAATTATAGAGAAAGAAATGGAAGAAAGAAAAAGAGTTATTGATTTATTCCCTTGCCGAGATGTTTTGTTGTCTTGTTGATTTCCTCCCTTGCCGGGATATTGAGGTTGTTAATATTGTTCCCTTGCCGGGATATTGAGATTATTAATATTGTTCCCTTGCCGGGATTTGACTGCTTCATCGTACTCCCTTGCCGGGATTTCTATCATTAGTTGTTTACTTCCTTATTTCTTACTTATGATTATTATTTGGGTGAGGAAGAGTGATAAAGCACGAAGGGTGATGCCGTGCCGTACGATGTACCATTCCGTACTGATATTCATTGATTATATATTGTGAGGAAAGAATGTAAAGCATGAAGGGTGATGTTGTGCTGTACGATGTACCATTTCATACTGATATTCATTGATTATACATATTATGAGGAAATAGGGTAAAAGCACGAAGGGTGATGCTGTGCACATGATTTACTGATACGATTGATTTGGTGAGGACGAGAATAAAAACACGAAGAGCGATGTCGTGCAAGTTTCTGATGTCTGATTCTAGTTGATATTTTGGTTTTGTTGTTTCCATCTTTATTTGGGATTTCCTATCCATAGCTATTATCTCCGCACATCATGTTCCCCCTCCCCTTATTGACTGTTTATTTCCGCATTTCTTTCCGTGGTATACATATATTTGAACTGCACAGATTTATATGGTAGTCGAGTCTAGCCTCGTCACTACTTCGTCGGTGTTAGGCTAGACACTTACCAACACATGGGGTCGGTTGTGCTGATACTACACTTTGTGTTATTTTTGCACAAATCCAGGTTTCGAGCAGCAACAGCAGTAGTGTGGGAGCAACTTTCAGTCCAGCGAGATCTAAGGTAGCCTTACAGGCATCCGCAGGCCCCACGTCTCCTCTATCCTTTATTTTGTCTGTTATCTCATTGTATTCGAGACAAATAGCTTATGTTCTCTTTCAGACGTTTGTATGTAGTACTCTTAGCAGTTCGTGAGTATTGTGACTCTAGTCTTGGATAGAGGCTTATATTGAGTTTTTCGCATTTCTATTTAGTTCTTTATAATATAGAGACTTCCGCTTAATTGTTTGAATTTAATTGCTTTTGTATTACCGCCGTTAATTGTTAAATGGATTATATTATTAATGAAAAAAAGTAATTAAAATTTGGCTTGCCTAGCTCTCATTAGTGGTGCCGTCACGACTCCTGATGGTGGAAAATCCGGGTCGTGACATGTAACTACCAATGCGCTCCAAAGGCTTCCAAGGTCAAAAGTCCTCTAAAAGTCGTATTTTTTGTATATTTTATACCATGTAGGAACGAGTCTGGATAAAATTATCCTTTCCAAGCCGAAGTAGGAGAAATACTCTATAAAATTTGCACATGTGATGTGCATGGCGCACCGCTCCACCCGATGCGTTTGTGGAGAAGTTTAGAGAGTTGATTTTTGCACTCTGCAGAAATTTTACACTACTGCCCTGCATCTCGCGGCACATGGCGCGGTATGGTAGTCTATTTTGTCCAGAGTAATCTTTTTTTCTCACTTTTTGACTTCCATACTTGGTCCTCGACCTCCGAACATAATCCCAGTATAATTTTGATTTAGCTCTAGATTATCTTCTTAACTCGAAATCACTTCCTGCAAAGCGAATAACACATAATGAGTGCAATATACCATCATTTAAGTTCAAACACAAAGTAAAATATAATGATTATAGTGCAAATTGTGACTTAAATAGGTTTTCTAGCCTACTATCGGTTAACTCAAAATTTTACCTTAAAATATTTATGAAGAAAAAGGTAAATTTAAAAAACTACTATAATGATTTATATGAATACACATCAAAATTCACATGAAAAATGATATTACTTATATGGATACGTGCGCAAAGTACGTACCATAAGACTAGTTTATTTTAATTATATCCAAGTCGTAATTTCTAGATATCCGTGGCTCGGCGGGAGAAAGTAATAAATAGTAGCTATATATTATGAATGTTTTTTTTTTCAAAAATATCGGATTTTATTGAAAGTTTTCACTAGTGAGTAATTTTCATCAAAATCTAAAAACATCCAAAACGAATATGTGAAATTCGATATACAACATTTGGAATTAATTGATCTTCGAGATATGACGTCAGCTTAAATTGTATTTTAAATACAATTTATGCATCTCATTTTAAAGTACAACTTATAAATATTATTTTTGAAATGCAATTTATACATCGTGTTTCTTAATTGCAATTTATAAAATGCGACTGTTATTTGTTTTATACCGTTTACAAATTAGTTATTTCTAAACGATATAATAAATGATCAATTGTTATTTCAGAAAAGAGACTAATTGGTCCTTATATTCTCTCCGTTTTAATTTATGTGATTCTGTTTTCTTATTATTCTTAAAAGATGATATATTTTTATATTTGAAACTATTAATTTTACACTTTTTACTTTATCCTTATACTTTTATACTCACACAAATATTATAGCATATGTAACACCAGAAGCCTCAAATAATTTATAACTCAAACTATTTCACATATATGCAGGAGGAGTATGTTTTTTGCTATTTGCAAAATTCACAAAATATTGTAATAATAAGTGGTAAATTATTAGCTTCCTACTTTTTCATAAATAAATGCACCTCAAAAAAGAAATAAAATGATATTTCTATTACCCATCATATTTTCTATTTATGCGGTTTCTTGTTAGCAATAGAAAATGTACTATGGTTTTCAATTTACAAAGTGAATTTCATAAGTATAATTTATAAAAATTGCATTTTAGACAGAAACGTCATAAATAGCAGTCGATCATAAACCGCAGCGTTAAAAACGCACTCAGCAATTGCGACTTATGAATCGTATTTCCGCTCATCTCAATGAAAATGGTCCACCGAACTGGACTCGAACTTGAAATACTGTGGCCGGTATTTGCAAACCACCACCGGCGACAACTCCAGTGACAAGTCGCGGGGGGGGGGGGGGGGGGGGTTTGCGCTCAGCAGCTTTGTTTGTCGTTGTCATTTTTTGTCGTCATGTCAGTGGAAATCAAACTTTCCCGATCCAACCGCATCTATCGCCCTAATGTACACGAAATTATGCAAATTATAAATAAGAAAAGTAAGTATTTTTCTTGTACTTCAGTTATTGTTAACGAAATAAACTGCAAATTTCAGGAAGCAGTGGAAGGCAAAATCGTAACGAAGTTCTCTTCTTCGATTTCTCACCATGGCATTCGACTCAATGTCAACGCTTCAGTCAACTTGCAGGTTCTTATTCCTCATATATACTTTGTTGATTTCAGTACAATACATATTGAAAGAAATTCAGTCTTATGCTTTAGCTTATTCATATGTTAAAAAGTTGACATTCAGGTTAGAGGAGGATCAGCGGGAGTTATTGAATCTATTTATGGCGTTATTAAGCCTATACCAATATTGTAAGCATGATTCAATTTCACTTAAGCTGCTTGCTTAATCTGTTCTCTTGAAATTTATAGTTGGATTTTCGTCATTTGTTGACTATTTCCTGTCCTTTCACTGGTGAATTGTAGGAGTAAGACGGTTGAGGTCCTAAAATCTGGTAGGCTCAGCTCAGGTGTTACAGAGGTATGTTTTTAGAATTGAGTGCCGGTGAATTTTACTGCCTTCTGCTTTTTTAATTAATGAATTTTTTGCGCAAAATGTTGTACTTCCTATCTGGCAGCACATGCCGAGGTTTGAGTTTTCGCCTCAAAGGAGAAACTTCGCTGACTTCCTACAAATTGCTTATATGAGAACTAGAAGAAGAAGGGATTTAAAACCCTTAGGGGTTGGCGCGGGGATGACAATTGACTTGAGCCTTGGGGTTTGTTCCCTTTCAAGGTCATCAAGTTCGAAACTCACTGGGTGCAAACAATTTCTGAGGGCCATCGGACTAGGTAAAACCTTAATTAACCGTGGTGCACTTGCGAAAAACGCCTTGCCGAGGGCCTGTGCATCCCCGAGATTAGTCGGGGCTCGAAGAGACTCGGACACCCGGTGCAAATTAAAAAAAAAATAAAGAAGAAGGGATTTAAGCAAAAAAGGAAAAGAAAATCAGCATTTGTACATGGATAAATGAAAAGGCCTATGTGGTACATGGTTGTGAAGAATGAAGAATCCCCTTAATTGTTCCTTATCAAAAAAAGAATCCTCTTAATTGTTCCAGTGGTCAATTATGTCCGAAAGGAAGGAGAAGTAGTGATAAACAGCAGTTGAGAAACAAAAATGTCCCAGGAATCAGGGGAAATCAAATCAACTCCTCCCCTACCAGCTACACAAGGCAGTAGTGTTACGCGTCATTGCTGATATTTATCAGCAAATGTACAGTCTTAGGGATGTTTGGGCTCTGAAAGTGACATAATGATTCAAAGAAGTCTGTGAAAGGGAAGGTGGAATCTTCAGAATATTACACTTGAGGCACAAATTTAAAGAATAAGTCCATTGGAAAAATGCTCTATCAGTGAAATGCAATTCTTTCATTGTCCTATGTTCTATATGGCTCTATATTTACTTATAAATTATTTTTCTTGAGCCATTCATTGTGGCTGTTTTTTCCTTTTGTTTACTCCTTTCCAGTCCCTGATTATTCTTTTGTTGCCTCCGTAGATTCCATTTTCTTTCATGTTGAAAGATCCAGGAAAAGAACCTTTGGAAAAACTTTATGAAACATATCATGGTGGGGACATTAGCATTCAGGTAATAACAAGAATTTGCTGTGTCCTATATCAGTGTATTTCAGCCCTCTTGTTTTGATGTTAATTTTATACCAATGTAGTATCTGGCATCTGTAGACATTTCAAGAGGATACTTACACAAGTCTCTATCTGCCACAGTGGAGTTCATAATTGAAAGTGAAAAGGGTCTGGCCCTTATCTTTCTTTCTTCATTGTCTTCTGTATGGTTTGTTTATATTTCATGTACATGAAAAGCACTAAATCGACCTCCCTATAATGTCTAATTCAGAGTATCTTCCAGAGAAACCTATTTCTCCTGAAACGGTCATGTTTTATATCACCCAAGACACACAGAGGCATTCACTACTTCAAGAGCTAAAATCAGGTTAGCACTTGTTTCATTTCTTCTTCTTTTTGGATGAGTAATCAGGTTCACTTGTTATAGATCAGAAAAACAGATTCTTATTAAATTGCACATTTGCATTTATATCTAAATTTGGCTACAATTAGGAGAGTACATTTGTAAAACCTCTTGCTCATCCCAAAAGTTGGCAGAAACATAATAAAAGAAATCTTTTAATGCGCAAATCCAAAGGAACTTGGTGGATTATGATGCGGATTACTACATAATAAGGTGTTGTTTGATTTCCCATTTAAAATCGTATTTAATGAGTGTTTGTTGGACAAGAAAATGCCTATTAAGCTCGGAACTTTATTTGTGCATTTGGTTCCAAAATGTGATGGCCGTATTGAACTCCATGTTATACTCGCCATTGTCTATCCACTTATAAAGTTTAATATAAGGGGAGCCTTGGCGTAACTGGTAAAGTTGCTTCCATGTGACCAGGAGGTCACGGGTTCAAGCCGTGGAAACAGTCTCTTGCAGGAATGCAGGGTGAGGCTGCGTACAATACACCTTGTGGTCCGGCCCTTCCCCGGACCGCGCATAGCGGGAGCTTAGTGCACCGGGCTCCCCCCTTTTATTTTTTATTTTTTATGTAGGTTGATAGGAGGATAACTAAAATTGTTGATTAATCAGATGAATGATGCATCCAAAAAGTATTTTGCAGTTAATATCCGAGAAACCTTTGTGCTTTTTGGAATTGGGAAATGTGGATTTTCAAGAAAGGAATCACTAGATATGGCTTCACATAGCATTCAAAATAAAGCTTTTTGCTTTCTTAATCTTAGTTAACGTGTGGAATAATAAAATCCCAAGATAATTTATAAATCAATCCCAGAAGAAAACCCTTGTTAATTTTATGCTTCGTGTCCATTATCATGCCTTGATATGTGGCATATTAATAGAAGACAGACTAACATTTGGATGGCTGCAACTTTTATCGTGAATAGGGGGATTCAGGGTAAGCGGTAAAATATGCACATTGTGTTCGTTGTCGGATCCAATTGAAGGTGAGCTAAATGTTGAAGCATCTGCTGTTCCTATCCAATCCATTGACATGCACTTGCTGCGAGTGGAGTCAGTTTTGGTTGGGGAAAAGATAGCAACTGAATCTTCTCTGATACAGACAACTCAGGTAGGGACTGCTCTTGTGTTTCCAAGAAATTCTTTATCCCATTTTCCTTTTACTGATATCGTACAGGAAACTTGTCTTATTTATTAGATAGCCGATGGGGATGTATGTCGAGGCATGATCCTTCCTATCTACAGTATTCTTCCCCGCCTTTTGACTTGTCCGTCAATCTTTGCTGGGTATGTGTTTGATCCAACTAACATCTTTCTTGTTTACAAATTCCAAGATTCTTGTCTGCTAGCGCCTTTGTGGCCTTTCAAAAGTATCATCTCGTTGGTACGTATTACATAAACGTAATTGAGAGCATGATGGATTCCAAATCATGCTTGCAAATGGTCAATTCCAGATTTAAATTGCTCTTCTGGAGCATACTGAGGACAAGTGCATTCATTCATCTATGCATCACTTCCCCTGGCTCATATTACCGACAGCAGGCCTCTATATGTTACCCAAAGTAGGTTTACTGGAAACTTTCTGATAACTAGATATCAACAAGGCCCAATGTATTTCAATCCATAGAAGTTGCTCCTTTTGTGTTTTTATTTGACGATGGTTCGTGTGAGGAACGCATGGAAAGTGATATTTTCATGGGGGTATTTGTGAAACTTTCAACAGAAATCTATGACCGAAGGCTAGGAATGTTTTCTTTTTGGTTTGTTTGACATGCTTGCCTTATCATTACATGTGGATTATCTTTCTGCTCTTACCATTATACTAGTTGCCAAATGGTTGATATAATCATCTTTGCAGTCCATTTTCCATAGAGTTCAAAGTTACCATTGTAATAACCTTTCAGTCAGAGCAATCGAAGTTGCACCCAAAATCCAATTTCAAAACTCTTAGATCATGGGTGAGCATCTTTGTGTTTGTGTCAATAGTTGCACATATGTACTGTTTCTAAAGTCGTCATCCTCATCTATAGCACGCAGCAGAAAGTGTTCCCCTTGAACTGATTCGGACGAAGTAAGATGCCGGGTCAGGTAATTAGACATCTTAAATTGCGTATTCTAAAATAGACATCTTGATACAACTTGTATTGGCCCTGCACATATTAGTACCTTGCAATATTGTTAATAATATATAAATATAGCCTTCTTAAATATGTTCCAGGGATGCCTTACGTTTTTTCATATGTCAATGGGTGAAATTTAGCTTACTGATATTGGCTTGGGCGCCCAGAGGATAGAATTCTGTGTGCGATCTTTCACCTGGGAGATGACTATCAAGTTCATTTGCTCAATGTTGTGGCCATGAAACTATGTTCCTGTTCTACAAGTGCAAAATTTCCATGAGATACTGCAAGCGAGAATTGCACTTCTCGATGGACAACTGGAGATGTGTAGATATGGGATGTGAAGATGAGTTTGTAGAAAGTACAAGAACTTCCTACTTTTTGTTTCTTTATGTGCACTAGCTGTTACTACTCGACACTGGAGAAAATATTGCTGTACACTCGGGAGCAAAATTGCCAACTGGTTTCTTGCAAGAGAAAAGAAGCTTTCACAGAGTTCTGAACCTCATCTATGTGTCCAACTGCAGTATTGCTCACATGATTTCAGATTGTTTATACTGTTGCATTCATCAATACCTTGTTTCATTGAATTAGATCGATGAGAAAATATGGTACGTATCATACCTCAGAAGAATTATGTATACAGTTTATATATAATTCTAACCCACTCCATTTAAGAGGAAAAGGGTTAGATGAGCGAGTTCATTATCCATCAATGCCATTGGCCCTCAGGGATTCCTCGATTGTCCAAAAAAACAAAAAACAAGATACAAACTTAAAAATGAAGAAATTCAGAGCCTTAGTTCTCTCATGATACTCAAGACTTAAAAACATTTTCATCTTAGTTCTTCTGGCAAATAGGACAGAGACTTCACAAGCTAATGGAGTAACTTTATTTAGTGTATTTTCTCTTCAAAAAATCTTAATAGCAATCTACTCAATCGAAAATTCATACAGCATGTTGTGAATGTACTTGTCACCAGGTTGAACAATAACAGAGGGGAAATTTGGTGTGTTGACAGCATTCGGAAACCCTTGTGTCTCTAAACAGACTCCTGCATGCTTGTTATACACAGCTCCACCTTTACCAACAACTCCATTCACATAGTTTGCAGTGTAAAACTGCATGCCAGGAGCATTGGTCCATAAATCGAGAACTCTGGAGCTCTTAGGATCCTTGATTTTTGCAGCATGCTTCAAGCCGTCTTTCACATCTCCATCGTCGAGCACATAATTATGGTCATACCCTAAGCCAACTTGCTGGATATCACGGCCGATCGGTTTTTCAGCAGTGAAATCAAATGGAGTGCCTTTCACAGGCATTATTTCTCCGGTTGGGATTATGTTCTGATCAACAGGAGTAATATGATTTGCCCATATCTGGGATGTGTTATCAAGAATATCCCCGGAATTATGGCCACCAAGGTTCCAATAGGTGTGCTGTGCTAAACTAACAGGAGTAGGCTTATCTGCGGGCACAGCTTCCATATCAAGTCTGAGTGTCGTCTTAGAGGTAAGTGTGTAAGTTGCGGTCACAGAAAGATCTCCTGGGTAGCCTGTATAACAAGGCAATCAGAGAGTAAGTCTTGTGTGCCGTAGACGAGGATGCACGGTATAGGCATAAGAGAAAGAGAGAGACTGATACCTTCTTCTCCATCACGACTATGATACTTAAAAGTAATTGATGGATGTTCGCCCTCCTTGTGTTCAGCAACCTCCCACACAACCTTGTCATAACCCTTGTGCCCACCTTTTGACGAAAATAGAGCATCCCAGCAAAAGACAATAAAGCTATTGAATTACCAAAGACGCTCTTTGACTGGCAATAAATGGGAAATAGCAATACTTTTTGTTTAGCAGGAAGTCTCAAGTACACACAAAGTCTCTTTTCTTGTAAATATCACTTACTGATAATTACCATTAGTCATTGTTAATACAAATGCTTTATTCGCTAAGAGTAAAACAGTTCTCTTTGAGAATTTGTCACCCATTAAGGCACTTCACTTCCTGTAATTGGTGAAGCTCACAAATGCTTATACGTCTACCCATTCATAACAGCTCACGATTGTTCTAATTACAGAACATCAAGTAGGCGAAATTGCCAGGTCGACCAGTATTGAAATGTGAAAGATTATAAACTCTGATGGGAAGGAATTTTGTCAACAAAATATCATTTAGCATGAGCAGATTTAACAGCAAAACATCGAGTGAAACAAGTAAATTCTATACCAACGGACTAATTCAGAAATATAATAACAACCCTACTCCAAACCCTCTTGTGGTGGGGCATCGTCAAGTAATGATCTATCATATAAAGATCAAATTTTGAACACAGTGACATCAAATTACAGTAATTTGAACACAATTGACTTAGCCAATAGTGAAAACAAGCACCTAAAGTTATGAAAAAAGTAAACAAGATCTTACCATGGAGGCTGTTTGGTGGCTTATTGATGGGTAAAGTGTAATCAACTCCATTAAGAGAGAACTTTCCCTCTTTAATCCTATTCGCCACTCGACCCACAATGCAGCCAAAGAATGGGGCTAAACCTTTCTATAATCAGACAATTCAAGTATTCACAAAAAAAAATAAAAAAAATTAAAGATCAGTCTCATTGTTAACCTAAGCAAATACAATTCTTTCTGTAACAAAATCACAAAAATCAAGCCATGAAACAAAGGGGTCTTTAAGAAAAATAAAAAAATTGACATAGAATTTTACTCGCCTGGTATGGCTCGAGGGTATCAAATCCAAGAACCACATCACCCAAATTCCCTACAAAAGATCCAACCAAAAAGGGAATGAAATATCAGTACAAAACGCTGGAAAAAAAAAGATCTGAATTTTATGTATATATCAAGAAGAATTGAAAGATCAAAGGAGAATTTTGAGAAGAAAAAAAAAGGTACCATCTTTATCAGGTACAGACAAGGAGAGAATGGTACAACCCAAATTGGAGACTTTGACTTGCATGCTTCCATTATTGAGTTCGAAGATTTTGGGTTCTGCCATTAGCGTAAAGATTAAGGTTTTTCTTTTCGTACTTGAAGGAGTAGTTTTTGTTGACAACTAAAACTGAAAGAGGTATATATAAAGGATAAAAGATACAGAGAAGCAGAGTTTTTAAGGTTGCTGGAATCTGTTGTTGGTCTTGTTTTCCCTTTTTTCTCCTTCGTTTGCCCGTAGTATTATAGTACTGATATGAGAATAAGGTAGTAATTTCTGAACATTAATTACGTCAGATCTTTTGCAAGCGTTTTTGGAAGATAAGATCAATTTTTTATTTTATATTTTCTTTCTACAGGATGGTGTTTATCCATATAATCAAGTATATTTATAACGTCTCGTGGATTTGGAGATATAAAGAGATCTTCTTCTTATGAAGGATTACCTTCTTGATTTGCTCTAATAATACAACATTATTCCAATAAGTGGGATTTAGGTAGAGTAAGATGTACAAAGCATTACCCCTCTATTAAAAGAACAGAGGGTGAACTAAGCCTAAACTCTCTCGGCGCACAATAGCAGGATCGCCATTGTGGCCGGAGCAATGGCTCGTCGCCGGCGAAATGCACCGCTCACTACTGTGCAAATAGTTACTCCTGCTCATGGTGTTACTAAGGAGCTCGAACCATTAATGTTTGGCAATTTTCTGCCCCAGAAATTCCAATCGACAGAGGTGCTGCATGCAGATGGTGATATGAATGATTTGCCACCTTCGATGAATGAAGTGCCTACCAATCTCGCTGTTAGACGATTACAGTTCTCAGACGCTAGTGGGTCTGAGAAATCAATTCCGACTGCAGCTGAGGTTGTGCGAGGTAACCGCAATGCTCAGATGGGTAAGCCACTCTTGTTCGTGCCTCCTACTGATAGAGATGGTAAGAAGGTTATTAAAACTAGTGAGGAGGATTTGAAACCTCAAGTTGGATTACTAGAATAATGCTTTAATTGGAAACATAATTGGTGATAATCCGAATGAGAAAACTATGGATAATTTCGTGATGCATGTGTGGAATTTTGACTAAACCCTAGGTCCTAATTCATTCTGAAGGCTATTGTATTTTTCGATTCAATAGCATAGAGGACAGGGATTTAGTCATGCAATCTGGACCTTATTCATACAGGAATAAACCAATGGTATTGAAGCCTTGGGAAGTTGATTTCTCTTTCCAAAATGATATACTAAGTACTATGGGTATGGATTCGATTTCCTGGTCTACCGGTGGGTTACTGGTCTATTGAAGTATTGAGCAAAATGGCTAGTGCAGTGGGTAAACCATTATACACTGACAAGTTTACACCTTACTATGAGAAAATTTCTTTTGCTCGAGTCCTAGTGGAGGTTGATGTTGCCCACCCGCTCCCTGATCAGTTAGAAATTGAGACTCCATTTGGCCCTAAGATTCAGGTGATTGAATATGATTGGAAGCCTAGTTTCCGTAATCACTGTCTGAAATCTGGGCATGATTCCTTTGATTGCTGGTAATATGCTGATAATAATGAAGTAAAGGATATGGAGGAACAGGGTAAACCAAGGAGGCGGAGAGCCGGATTGAAGAAGCAGGTAAAAACTACTAAGCAAGAATGGCTTGTCAAACAGCCTGTAGCTAATGCAGATGTACAGGAGAGCATACCAGTACAACCAGAACCTAACAAGGAGAATGAGAACATCTCTCCTATGTCTATTGTTCAACAGAATGTACCACCTAGCCCTGGCATCCAGGAAAGGCAGGAGGTAGTACTCAATGCACTCAAGGGTAACAGTGAAGTCATGGTTGATAGCTGCAATAAAGGAAAGGCTACTATTGTTGTAGAAGCTGCTGGTAGAAGGGGTCAACAGATTGATCCGGGGCCTTCTCAGAGACTACCCCCTAATATCCTATGATTATTGTCACCTGGAACATCAGGGGGCTTAATCAAGCCCATAAACAGAAGGAGTTGAAAAACTTTCTTGCTGTAAATAAAGTAGATGTTATGGGATGTCTTGAGACTAGAGTAAAGGAACACAAAGCAAAGAAGATACATGATAAGATTGCTAAGGGTTGGAAGGTTCAATGCAACTACTCAAAGGCTGTAAATGGTAGAATATGGCTACTTTGGAAACCTCATATTCAGATCCAAATATCCTGTGTGACTGATCAGCTCATTCAATGCTTCTTAGAGGATTCTACTACTCAAGTCAGAACCCATTTAAGTGTCATATATGCCCATAATACTGCAAACCTTAGAGATCAGCTGTGGAGTGACTTAAGGACAGTATATGTTCCCAGTCAAGATGCTTGGCTGCTGAGTGGGGATTTCAACTCTGTCTTATGTACTGATGATAGAATTGGCTCTCCAGTTACTGATGCTGAAGTCAAAGATTTTAAAGATGTTATTACTGATCTTCAACTCACTGCTCTTAGAGTTAAAGGTTGGCACTGCACTTGGACTAATAAGCAAGGTACTTCCACTAGAGTTTATTGTAAGATTGATTGGGCTCTGAGCAATTTCTAATGGTTACAGCAGTATGGGCACCTGGAAGCTGACTTCTTGAACCCCTCAGTGTCTGATCACTCCCCTATTCTTATCAAATTTGGAAATCAAAAACCTCTGCATCCTAAGCCTTTCAGACTCTACCTTGCTATTATGGAGCAGCCTCAGTTTCATACCATTCTACAGCAGGTTTGGGGACAGGAATGTGAAGGAACACATATGCAGCAGATATGGAAAAAATTGAAGGTCATGAAACAACATTTAAAGGAGACAAAGGTTCATATGGCCTTATAAAAGCAGAAACTTATTCAGGGTAGAGAGAAACTGGGTCTTATTCAGACTCAACTGCAGAACAGTCCACTAACGCATTTATTTGATGAGGAAAAGCAGCACTTGAAGAAATTGAGAAGTAGAGTTGTGTTGAGGAACAAATTTTGAGGCAGAAATCCAAGGCTTGCTGGATTGAGTGTGGTGATGCCGACACAAAGTATTTCCATGCTCAGTGGAAGATTAGAACAGGCCAGAATAACATCACATCTATCTACACTGATACAGGTATAAAGCTCACTGACCCTTATCTGTGGAGCAGGAGTTTATAAAGGTATTCCAATATTGATGGGGGAGTCTGCTGCTGAACTTCCTTGTGTCAATTCTGATATTATTAAAGAGGAACAGTGCTTAACTCTAGCACAGCAAAGAATACTAATTAAGGAGGTTACATTGGAAGAGATCACAGAAGCATTAATAGAGATGCCTAAAGACAAAGCACCAGGAGTAGATGGCTTTCCAGTGGAATTCTTTATTAGAAACTGGGAGATGGTGAAGGGTGATATTCTAGCTGCTACTAAGGAATTCTTTTCCACATGCAAAATGCCTCACATGATCAACACCACTGCCATTGCTCTTGTTCCTACAGTCAAAGTACCTGCTACTGTTAAAGATTATAGATCTATTGCCTGATGTACTACTGTTTATAAAATCATCTCCAAAGTGATTACTAGAAGGATGAAATCTGTCATTGGTGAATTAGTTGGACCAGCTCAATCTGCTTTTATTGAAGGGGGGAGTATTGTTGATAATATCTTGCTTAGCCATGAGATCTTCAAGGGTTATTCAATGAAGGGTGTCTCCCCCAGATGTGTGCTCAAGGTGGATTTGAGGAAAGCATATGACACCTCGGAATGGAACTTTCTCAAACAGATTCTCGTAGACCTGGGCTTCCCTGCAAAGTTTATCCACTGGATAATGGCTTGTGTCACCTCTGTCTCCTACTCTCTAGTAATAAATGGTGGATTAACTAAGCCATTCAATGCTAAGCGAGGTATTAGACAGGGTGACCCTATGTCACCATATTTGTTTGTACTGGCTATGGAATACCTGAACAGGACTTTGAAGCAGTTACACAAGAATTGAAACTTCAACTCCATCCCAAATGCAGGAAGCTTAATTGTTCTCATGTCTGTTTTGCTGATGATCTCCTTATGTTCTGTCGAGCTGATATTATATCCATCCAGATTTTACACGAAGTTTTTCTTATGTTCTCTGTAGCATATGGATTACAAGCTAATATCAGCAAAAGTGCAGTTTACCTGACTGGTGTGCAGCATAGTGACAGAGAAGAAATCATTGAGACTTTGGGATTCACTGAGGGCCAACTTCCATTCAAGTACTTGGGGATACCACTTGATTCAAAAAAAACTGGCCATCCATCATTACCTGCCCCTGATAGAGAAGATAACTCATAAAATTACTTGCTGGTCAGCTAAATTGCTATCTTATGCAGGGAGAAGCCAACTGATCAAAGATGTTGTTTTTGGTATTCAGACGTATTGGGCACAAGTATTCATACTGCCCAAGAAAGTTTTGAAAGCCATTGAAGCAATATGCAGAACATTCATGTGGACTGGCACTGCTAATCTGTCTAAAAGGGCACTGATTGCTTGGGAAAAGGTGTGCAGACCAATTTCAGCTGGAGGGCTCAACATACTAGACTTGACTGTGTGGAACAAAGCAGCCATTACTAAACTGCTATGGGACTTGGCCAGGAAGAAAGATTGTCTTTGGGTTAGATGGGTTCACTCTTACTACATCAAGCAGGGTGATATTGCAACAATGAACATCACCAAAATCAGCTTCTTGGGTTGTTAGGAAGATACTGGAAACCAGAACTATGATAATGAAGAGCCAGAAGCTTGATGGGGATCTGTTTGGCAGGCTGAAAAGTGCATGTAGACTGGATAAATTCCATATTCAGAAATTATACTTCACAATGCTCCCCAGCTTCAATAGGGTCGAATGGAAGAACCTGATGCTGATCACTAATATCTAACCTCGACATAAGTTCACTGTATGGCTAGCTGCTCAACAGAGACTTCCTACAGTTGACAGACTGCAGAACTATGGCATTCAAGTTCCAGCAACTTGTGTATTTTGCAATCAGAATATTGAAGTCTTTAACCACCTATTCTTTGAGTGCTCAGTTACTAATAGACTGTGGACCAGAATTTGTTGCTGGCTGGGGCATTATAGAACTGTTGGTAACTGGGAAGCAGAACTTCACTGGATTTGCAGTAAAGCAAGAAGCAGACTGTAGCTAAATGCTATTACAGCTTCTGTTTTTGTCACTACTGTTGCTCTCATCTGGAGGGAAAGGAATAGCATTCGATTTGAGGGGAAAGTTTTTGTGGAAGAACAGATTTGCAGAGAAGTTGCATTACTTATACATAACCGAGGCAGAAAATGCAAACAATGGCAGAATGGCTTGCTGCAGCTTAATTGCTTTCCTTAGCTATAGCCTTTTGACTTCCCTATACTATAATGACATTTGTTTTTTTTAGATAGTTATGTTAGTATAGATGATGGATTGTAAATGAGTTGCAGCTAGTCCAAGCTACTACTATAGAGCTCTACAATGTACATTCTTTTGAGATCAATGAAATATAACAGTTATACCAAAAAAAAAAAAAGAACAGAGAAGTTTTTTGTGGAAGACCCTCGGTACAAGAGAAGATGTAAGAAGCACTGATAGTAAGTAATAAAAATACAGAATGTTTAGAAAACTAATTTCAAGATAACAAAGGGGAAGATGAAAGAAGTACTTATCACAAGTAATAATAGTGCAAGATATATGATGAATATCAAACTAAAGGGATACTGATGGCAAGTACTAACAATACAAGATATGTGAAAATTATCAAACTAAAGGTAAAAGAGATATCATACTAACACTAATATTGTTGAACTAAAGAAGACAAAGGGAATTGATAGCGAACGCTAGTTTTTTTCTTTTTTCTGAAACTGTGCTGCTTTATACGTCGTGTTATTTATTTTACCAAAAGATATTGTAACCTTTTTGATTAAATCAATTAATGAAGATGAAGAGGTTAATCTTAGTCAAGCATAATAAACTACAGATCCATAAACAAATCAGAAAATGATACATACGATAAAATAGGGGCGATTAATCTTATAGAAGCTTTTCATTTCTTCTCTCACAAATTGATGGAAGAACTTGTTTTGTCTTCTTTCTTGCTAAGAATATTACATAGAAGGTTACAAAGGAGAGGAAAAAGAGAGAAAAAGGACCCATTTTCTTGGAATGTTCCCTCCCTATATATAATTATGAAGTCCTTTCTACGTTCTTAGGTCAATGCACCTTCATACCACGTCCATTTTCGTCGTTCCCTGAGTATTGTTCTTCGACTTAGCGGTACTGCGAGTATGTGGTTTGGAAAAAATAATGTCGTCTTTCACTATCTTGCCGCTTGGATGGGGTCCCAGTTGGATCGACCGCAAGGGTCAGATTTTGACCAATATAGTTAGTCCCTCTGTCTGCCGAGGTCGTCTCTTATCAAGGCTGGCATACGGATGATGATTTTTACACATCTAAGAGAAATCTGACCACGTGCCTTTTGTGTATGATTTTTAGATTCAAGTAATGCAACGACGCTCTTGTGATGCCCTTGAACTGTCGCGACCGTTTCGGAATCGAAACATCGTTTAACTTGAAATGCCGTCAGTGGTTGCCTCCATTATGGCACACGTTCCAAGGGGATTGAACCGTTTCATGCCTATCAACTTCGATTGGCGACTCTTGGGTTTCGCGTTTAGGGAATTTATATATCTTATAAATAGAAGAAAAGCACCATTTGATTGACACACTTCCTTGCCTTTACTTGAAAGAACTTTGCGAGATCTTCTTTCCTCCTAATACTTTGGATTTTTAATTTTGTTCAATTAGCTAGGAACTTGCGACTTTCTTTTTCTTTATCTCTTTGCTTTATCAAATTGATATAAATGGCTGGTAATTCTTCTAGAGCTGATCATCATGCCACAACTCCGGCGCCGGAAAGCAATGTTCTTGCCACTGGAGTGGTGGAAGATGAGGGGGTCCCGACGGCGGATTAGATCTTGCCTCGCCCTAGGAAACCATAGAATGATTTCCACAGTACCACCGGGGAAGAGCCGAAACCTGCTTCCTTTATAATGAATGAGGAGGGGATAGCAGAATTGAAGGCTTGGTGGGGAATCTCTCACCATATTCAAATATTGCCAGCGGTGGGGAACGACATAGTTCATTTTGACCGCTCAGGGTATTGCGCGTTCTACGCCCATCTCTTTGTTTTTGGGTACACGCGTTCTCTCCATCTCTTGGTAGTAGATTTTTGCCGCTTTTATGAGGTATGCCCGGCTCAATTTTCGCCGTACATGTATACATTGTTCCTCATGCTGCTCAAGTTTGCAGAGTTTGCTGGTAGGGAGATCACTTTGAGGCACATGCTCAATATCTTTGCCCCTAAACTCATTCATGGCACGATGATTCATATGTGCCACCGAGGGACGAAAAGTCTGGTGGTAAAAATGGACGACAGAGCCAACCATCGCTTCTACTAGAATTACTTTTATGTGCAAACCGAGCACCTTGTGGTGGATCCTACGGGGTTCCTCGAGAAATGGAACTTTGCACCGAGTTTTTATAGTTTTGGGTAGGAATGATGCTCGATCTCTTTCCTGCGGGCAGTATTAAAAAACTATTTTTTTACAACTGCGAAACTACCCCTTGCAGCTGTTGACGGTATTCCCGAGTGGGTAAACGTCATCCTTCTTCATATGGCGGGGATCCACACATGGATGTCCTTCTGTGAGAAATATGGACGTAATCCCCTTACTGGTGAGTAATATCATTTTTGTTTTCCGCTATTCTCTCACCCCCCCCCCCCATCTTTTTTTTGACTTTGTTGCTTATATGACATTCGTTGATGTCAGGGAGAGTGCAAAGAGCAAGGGCTCCTCCACTAGCATTTCATCAGCCCATATCATCTGCTTGCCATGCCTCAGGATCTACTACTTGACCTTCGTCGAGGGCTGCTTCAGTTGAGTCTACGACCGTGGCTAGCGCACGGAGGCTACCCCTCGAACTGAGATTCCGACCCTTGTCACCTACCTAATGGGGGAATCTTCCCATGCTGAGGACGGCATGTCAAAAAGGCAGCGAGTGGAGTCTGAAATGCCTCATTGGCCGTGGTACGTTCAGATGGTAATCTCCTTTTGAGGGGCCAAGCAGGAGTTGATGCTATTCCGCCTGTAGAGACAGAGCCAACCGTTGCGTTTGCCCTATCGACGGAGAGCCCGACCACTATGCTTGACCAACCTACCGCGACGGGGAGTCAGAATCCTGAGGCTGTTGTTACTGTTTTGGACGGGCCTTTGTCTTTGGTACCAAGTCGTGCTTACTCCTCCGCCACAGAAAGGGGAAAGAGTGTGTGATCTACGACTATGGATCATAGGTTGATCTCGATCCTGATGACGTCTGGATGTTTGAAGAGGGTCTTACCCGCTCGGTGGTTCATGCGAGAGGCCCGTCTCGTATTCTTGAGATCTCATCGGGTATTAACCTTCTAAGGGACACAGAAAATCCGGTGCCACATTTTGACCTCTTGTATTCTGTTGCCGAGTGAGAGGCACTTCGGGATGTTCCTGATATTTTTTTTTGATGCATGAAGTGGTCGTTATAGGCTTGAGGGTACATTTCACTTTTCTTTCATTTTTCTTGGCAATCTGGTCTTAACCCATCTTTTTGTTTTTCACACGTTTATGGTGGAAATTGAGAGCACTCGTAGGACTGGCACTCGGGCCATGATTTTCCTGAAGATGTTGGAGTCGGTGCTATAACAATAAGTGCCGTGAGATACATGAGCGACTGAAGGCAAACCCTAGTGGTCGATCCCTTGATGAGGAATTGGAGAAGAGGGATCAGGAATTGATGCAGGCTATTCGCAGAAATAGTGTACTCGAGGAACAACTTCGTGCAAAGGATGAAGAGCTTGAGTCTTGCAAAAGGGTTGCTGCAGAGTGCGAATATCTTTAGGGGAAGTTAAGGTCGATGTAATCTGAGATAGATCATAATGTTATCAAGGTCGAGGAGATGAGCGCGGAGTGGATGGAAAAGTTGGCCAAGCTGGAGAGAAAGGTTGTCGGATTGGAGAACATCGAGAGCGCATGGTCGACGGCTTTGGCTAGGGTGGCGGCTCTAGATAACACTATCTGCATCCTCTGTTCCGAGCAAGAATCGGAGAGGGCGACGACCACGCAAAGGGAAGCGAGGGTCGAGGAGCGTATTGTAAGATTAACCGGGAGGTGTCGACCTTAGGGGACCGGGTCACTGCTCTTGAGACCGAATAGGAGCAATTGTTGGCTCAAGTCGAATCTTCCTCCGTCATTGTTCCTCGTCATTTGCACGAGCTTTAGGTTCATGTTGAAGCCTAGTGGGACATATATAAGAGTTTGAGGGAGTCAGGCAATGTTATCGAGGCCGCATATGAAGGAGCACGGGCGAAGGCATGAGAGACTCGCGTTAACTGCAGATACGACCCTGCGATGCCGAAAATTGATGAGGTTGTCGATGACGAGGGAGGACTTCCTGGAGATGGTAGTGAAGGAGCCGAGTGAAAGAATTGATGTCTCTGTTAGTTTTTTTATTAGTTGTTTATTGTTTTTTTCTTGGATTCTGTTAATTTTAGTCGTATGCAATCTGCGGTTGTTTGCGCAGTAGCTTTGAATAAAGAGGAATTTTCCATTGTTATATGCCACCTATACTTCTTTCCTTGTTTTTCTTTTCATAACTTTGGGGTAGAGAAGTAGATTTCCGTGTGGTGAGTTCCTGACTCTTAGGAATTTAATGCCACACAAATTGAGTTGGACCTTGATGACGGCTTTAGCTGTCGGGATGGTATTTTCAAACTTGTGTCAAAATGTTGTCCCATCGTAGTCCGAAGGGTATCTTACTATTTTCTAATAGCGACCTTAGCTGTAGGGATGTTAGTTTCGAGCTTATATCGAGGTATTATCCTGTCGTGAGTCCTAGTTTTCTTTTCCTTTCTTTTATTTTTAATGGCCCTTGGCCTCAAGCATATTTTGAACTTTCGTTGAAATATTAACTCATCGTTGTTCGATCGAGGTCAAACTCTTTTTTTGGGCAAAGGCCATTGGCCTTAAGGGTGTTATTTCGAACCTGCATCAAAATATTAACCCGTAGTTATTCGATTGAGGGCGAACTCTTCTTTTTAGCGAAGGCCCTTGGCCTTAAATGTGTTATTTCGAAACTTTGTCAAAATATTAATTGTCGACATTCGATCGAGGTCGAAATTATCTCTATGATGAAGGCCCTTGGTCTTAAGAGTGTTATTTCGAACTTTCATCGAAATATTAAACCGTCGTTGTGCAATCGAGGTCAAACTCTTCTTTTGGTGAAGGCCCTTATCCTTAAGGGTGTTTTTTGAACCTTCGTCGAAATATTACCCTGTCGTTTTTCGATCGAGGTCGAACTTATTTCTATGGAGAAGGCCCTTGGCCTTAAGGGTATTTTTTCGAACTTTCGTCTAAATATTAACCCGTCGTTGTTAGATTGAGGTTGAACTTATCTCTTTGGAGAAGGCCCTTGGCCTTAAGGATGTTATTTTGAACCTTCATCGAAATATTAACCCGTCGTTGTTCGATCAATGTCAAACTTATCTCTATGTGAAGGCCATTGGCCTTAAGGGTGTTATTTAGAACCTTCATCAAAATATTACCCTGTTGTTGTTCGATCGAGGTCGAACTTATATCTATGGCGAAGGCCCTTGGCGTTAAGGGTTTTATTTTGAATCTCCGTTGAAATATTGCCCTATCGTTCTTCGATCGAGTCCGAACTTGTCTCTATGGCGAAGGCCCTTGGCCTTAAGAGTGGTATTTTGAACCCTTATCTTAATATTACCCCGTCGTTGTTCGATCGAGGTCGAACTTATATAGCGAAGGCCCTTAACCTTAAGGGTATTATTTCGAACTTTCGTCGAAATATTACCTCGTCGTTGTTAGATTGAGGTCAAACTTATCTCTATGGAGAAGGTCCTTGGCCTTAAGGATGTTATTTCGAACCTTCATCAAAATATCAACATGTCGTTGTTCGATCGTGGTCGAACTTATCTCTATGGTGTCCGACCTTGGCCTTAAGTGTGTTATTTCAAACTTTCATCCAAATATTAACCTGTTGTTGTTCGATCGAGGTCGAACTCTTCTTTTTAGATGAAGGCCCTTGGACTTAAGGGTGTTATTTCGAACCTTCATTGAAATATTACCGCGTCGTTGTTCGATTGAGGTTGATCTCTTCTTTTTGGAGAAGGCCCTTGGCCTTATGGGTGTTATTTCGAACATTCTTTGAAATATTACCCCGTAGTTGTTCGATCGAGGTCGAAATTTTCTCTATCAAGAAAGCCCTTGGCGTTTAGGGTGTTATTTCGAACCTTCATTGAAATATTATCTCGTCGTTGTTCTATCGAGGTAGAATTTATCTCTATGGTGAATGCCCTTGGCTTTAAGGGTGTTTTTTCGAACCTTCGTCGAAATATTATCCCGTCGTTGTTCTGTCGAGGTATAACTTATCTCTATGGAGAAGGCATGTGGCCTTAAGGGTGTTATCTCGAACCTTCATCAAAATATTACCCCGTCGATTTTCGATCGAGGTCGAACTTATCTCTACGGCGAAGGTCCTCGTCCTTAAGGGTGTTATTTCAAACCTTCGTCGAAATATTAACCCGTCGTTGATCGATTAAGGTCGAACTTATCTCCATGGTGAAAGGCCTTGGCCTTAAGGGTGTTATTTCGAACCTTCGTCGAAATATTAATCCGTCGTTGTTCGATCGAGGTCGACCTCTTCTTTTTTGGCGAATGCCCTTGGACGTAAGGGCGTTATTTCGAACCTTCATCGAAATATTACCCAATATTTGTTCGATCGAGGTCGAACTCTTCTTTTTTGCGAAGGCCCTTGGTTTAAGGGTGTTATTCGAACCTTCGTCGAGATATTACCCATCATTAATGGATCGAGGTCGAACTTCGTTATGGCGAAGGCCCTAAGCCTTAAGGGTGTTATTTCAAACTTTTGTCGAAACATTAACCCGTCATGAGTCCCATTTTTTTGGAGAGTTGGGTATCCTCTAGGGGAGTCCTAGTTTTTCTCAACCTCTGCGCTTCCCGGGTGAGTCCCAGTTCGCGTGGCTATATTTCCATCGGGGGTAGTGGTGTTGGATAGCATAAAACGTTGTTGATTTTCTCACACTTGACTCATGCACATTGGAGTTTCCCTGTCTAACCTTTTCGCTTTTTGGTCTGGAGATGTCATTGGTGGATGGGGTGATGAATTACACTTTGACCTCGGGGATTCCCCCCGTCGACCCGGTCACTAAGTCCCTGGGAAGGCTCTCTCGGGACAACTTCTAGATGAGCGAGATGCGGTATCGTTTAAGGGGCGTCATTTTCTATAAGTTGGGTTTGTCAGGTGGACGGTATTTCGGTTGTTTTGTAGTAATTTCCCATTCTTGAGGTCGGATGTTTCTTTGCTCGCACGGCGCTTGCGCTCATGTTTGAGTAAACAACAGAAGGTGGGCCAAAGTGATATTCTCCTTACCCTGATCCGATGAGTTGGTAAATGAGGGTGGATCTGTAGCGTTGCTTGCTTTGCTTAGCGTTTCAATGGTTGATGGGGGTGGTGGTTTCTGAATTCGATAACCGTAATTAGCTCTCCTTCCCCTCTTTTTGTGCCTTTGTCCTGTGCGGGTTGGGCTTGTTTTGGTTGGTTCATGAGCTGCCCAGCGTGCGGGGAGGATGTTGTTTGCAACTTGTGCTTGCATATAACATCAAGATCTAGGTTGGCGTGTGAGGTTTACTTACCATTCTTTCCGGTGGGTAATCATGTTTCCGATTTTTGATCTGGATTAAGGAAATTTTCACTAAGAAATCCCCACAGACGACGCCAAATTGTTTGACCAAAAGATATTGAAACTTTTTTTATTATGTCAATTAATGACGATAAAGAGGTTAATCTTAGTCAATTTTAATAAACTACAAATCCATAAAAATCAAAAAATAATACCTAAGATAAAATAGGGACGATCAATCTATTGAAGTTTTTCATTTCTTCTCTCACCAATCGATGGAGATACTTGTTTTGTCTTCTTTCTTGCTAAGAATATTACAGAGCAGAGGAAAAAGAGAGAAAAAGGGCCCCCTTTCTAGGAAGGTTCCCTCCTTATATATAATTATGAAGACTTTGCTACGTTCTTAGGTCAATGCACCTTCATTCCACGCCCGTTTTCGTCGTTCCTTGGGCATTGTTCTTCGATTTAGCAGGTACTGTGAGTACGTGATTTGGGACAAATCATATCATCTTTCACTATCTCGCCACTTGGACGGGGTCCCAGTTGGATCGACCGCAACCGTCAAATTTTAATCAATACATTGTTTATTCAAGATTCCCTCATGTGAGGATTTAATTTTGAAATGCCAAAAAGAAAGGAAAATTGATAATAGTTGGTAATTAATATATATATATAAGATTGCAAAACGTAAGGGTTTGAAAAATACAGTCGTTTCTTTATTGTGTTCCAAGTTACCCTCATACAACCACGTGAGAGAACCTTGAGTTAACGGTGACAGAATCAAGATTTCTATTAGGAAAATCAAAATATAAATAAATAAACTCATCAAAAAATCAAAAAAAATCAATATATATTACTATATATACAATTTTTTTTAAATTACCAAACTACACAGTATAATTTTCTGATGATTATGAGTATCGATTAACACCCCTTAAATGCACGTGGCTCCACAACTGTGAGTTAGAAGTTAAAATTTAATCTCTTGCAAGAGATCATGTAATTTTTCAATGTATAGTTGGTAGAAGTAACAAAAGTAGGATATAATTTGCAAAACGGGACAAACCTTTGGACAGAAAAAATACAAAAATGCCACCAAAACATAAATAAATAAAAGCTGGAATATTAATAAAGCGACTTTTGTGTCCAGTAGGAAAGAGACTAAATCAGAAACGATGGTGAACATGAGATTCTCCTTTCTTATTACAATTTTCTTATATGTATGGGCTAAGGCGGTCACATTAACAGGAAATTAAATTTGTAAGAACGATGAAAGATAATAATCGTCCTCAACTTACGTACCGAGCATTTTTGGCCATTAGCCCTCTTGATGAGGAGTACACCTTATTCTTAATTTGGGGAGGGCCGAGGGGCAAAGAATGTTAACAAGATTTCCCAGCTGAGCCAAACAGACGCATCTTTTCAGCAATCACTGCTTTCATGGCTTCTTTTGCAGAAGCCATGACATGAATGAGATCCTTCTTGGGACTACTCAATGCATCCATATAAGCCTTGCGCACTTCAGTATTAACGTTGAACTTTCTGACACCTAGCTTTATACATTCCTGTTCATTATAGTGAGAGCAAAATGGAAATTAATATAGATTACAATGAAAAGAACATTTTCACTAGTAACTTGTGTACCAAAATGAAATCTTCAAAAGAAGTGATAGCTGAATTAAGTGTTGAAATGAAAGAGCGCATGAGGTTTAGTTTCCTGCATTGCTTGAAGAGTCTCAAATAATGTAAAGGGCCATCCCCGACCCCAGATTACCACCTTATACTTAACTTGTTAAGACAGTAATTAGAGGTGGAGACACATATAAGCTATTGACTTAGTCGAACCCAATGGCAATGGCTCAAACCCCGTATATGTGTTTGAGAAATCTACTAAACTTGTACAAAAATTAAATTTCGAATCCAATAACTTAAATGTTCAGTGGCATCCCGAACTCATAAAGTTCAAATTGTGGATTCGCCTCGGACATTAATAAGACATTCAACACCAAGAGATTTTCCATGATCACCCCTTTCAAATCAAGTTGCCTCACCATGTAAGTAATTTTAGTTCCATCCTTATGCTAAGTTTTCGAAGTATGCGTTCTGGTTGGATTCAGTGGCATTTATAGGTCATGTTGTGTCCAGTAAGGATATTAAGGTTGATCCTAAGAAGATTAAGACAGTTTAGAATTGGCCTAGACCTACTTCAGCTATAGAAATTCGGAGTTTCTTAGGTTTGGCGGGCTACTATTGTCGCTTTGTTGAGGGGCTTTCATCTATTGCTGACCCATTGACCAAGTTGACTCAGAAGGGTTCTCCTTTTAGATGGTCTGATGAATGTGAGGAGAGATATCGGAAGCTGAAGTTTGCTTTACCTACGGCTCCAGTGTTGGTGATGCCCACAAGTTCGGAGCCTTATACTGTGTATTGTGATACTTTGCGTATTGGGCTTGGTACATTTTTTATGTAGGGTGGTAGGGTAATTGCCTACACATCTCGCCAATTTAAAATCCATGAGAAGAATTATCATGTTCATGATTTGGAGTTGACAACTATTGTGCACACGCTCAACATTTTGAGGCACTACTTGTATCTACACTAATTATCAGAGTCTCCAGCATTTGTTCAAGCACAAGGGTTTGAATTCGAGGCAGCGGAGATGATTGGAGTTGTTGAAAGACTACAATATCACTATATTGTATCACCCGATGAAGGCTAATGTGGTGGTTGACGACTTGTCCAGGAAGCGGGTAGTTTGACATTCATCTCAATTCGAGAGAGAATGATAAATCGAGATTTGGTCTTAATTTCAAATTTCGACCATGCAGGTGCAACTGGGTAAATGGGATCCATTTCTCAGATCTAGACTTCGTGCAGAGCCAACTTTTAAAAAGATTTTTATTCCAACTTCATAGGTTAGCAACTTTAACTTATTTTTGATTAATTTCTATTACTTTCCATGGATTTTCATCCCTAAATCTAAGTTTTCATAGAGTAGAAATAGGGTTTTTGAGTAGAACTTAAGATTTTTGCATTTTAGAGATATAGACCTCGAATTGAGGTCGGATCTCGAAACAAATCACATATTTGAACTCGAGAGAGGATGTGTAATCAGGATTTGATTTTAATTTCGAATTTCGACCATGCAGGCTCGGTTTGACATTTTGTTGACTATTCCAAATATGTTAAAAGATCGAACCTTTTTGATACTAGGATAGTTTCTAAAGCTTGTTTTAATTTATTTGAATATTATTTGACTAGATTCAAGTTGTTTGGAGGCTTGTGCTAAAAACAAAGCTGTGTTGGATTGTTCTCAGAAGAGGTAAGTATCGTGGTTAACCTTGATTGAGGGAATTAGGATGTTATTGGGTCTATTTGCTACATGAATTATGTGTTGGGACGACATATATGCAAGGTACGAGTATATGTACGTTGTCATAGGTCAAAGCATGCGGGTAGAACTAATTTATTTATGTTTTACTTATTACATGCTCTTACATGTTCCGTGCCTTTATCTAATCATATATTTTACTTATTTCATGCCTTTATTTGTTACATGCCTTACTTGTCACTTGTTTTACTTGCTAGATGCTTTTACTTGTTGATGCCTTTACTAGGACATCACTATACTCGTTTCAACCATACTTGTTTCATGTCTTATTTTCCTATGCTATGTTAGGATTGCGCGATAATTTGATCGTTTGCATGTTAATAATCTTGCTTGGATCCTTATCGCGTTACATGAGTAATATTAGCTCTAAAATTCAGAATTTGCCATTACTTCTTGTTCGTGTCCATCATTTCCTTAGTAAATTATGCTTATTTATTCACTTCGATAATCATGGATTTCGCAATCTTTGGATGTGTTGTTGGATGATTATGTGCGAACTGATATGTTGAATCGGGCTGCCGCTGCAACAATGTTATATAAGGATCGGGTTGCTCACCGCAATAATAGTATGTCCATGGGATCGGGTTGTCACCGCAATGAATTTTATGTACGTGTTGGATCGAGTTTGTGCGCCACAATGTATGTGTTATGAGATGTGGGTTTTGTTTGTGATATAGACCTACTTTATGGGTTTCAGATGTGTTGGTTATGGATAGTGTTTCTTTCCCATTGATTCGAGCTGCTGAAAAGGGGTTTTGGTTGTGCTACAAGAACACAGTTATCATCTGATATTAAATTCTTTTACTGTTTCCACAGTTTCCTGCCTTTAATTCCTGCTATTATTACTGTTATCTCTATTTTGTTACTTATTAACTGTATAGGTTTTTATGGTAAGTATCATGTCATAGCCTCGTCACTATTTTATCGAGGTTAAGCTCGATACTTTCTGAGTACATGGGTCAGTTATACTCATACTACATTTCTGCACTTAATGAGCATATTATGGTGAGGGTCCTACTATTGTTCAGAGGGGAGCAAAGGAGACTTAAGGTAGTGCTACTTTCCCGTCCGCAAACTTCGTAGTCACCTTCGCTCTTGTTATTACTATTTTTCCTTGTATCAGACAATATTACATTTCATTTCAAACTACGTTTGTAGCAATATTAGTAGCTCATGTACTTGTGAGACCAAATCTTGGGATGGTTGATTACTCAGCCTTGGTTTTAGACTTATTATGTATGTTTCTGAGTTTACTTTTATTCTATATTATCATTCTGCTGTTAACCGTTAGTCTCTTTCCCTTATTTATCATTATGTGTTGGCTTGCCTATCACACGGTGTTAGGCGCCATCACGACCCCCGTTGGTTGGAATTTTGGTTTCAACTTCCCTCTTGCCCTTTATCTATTTCATTAAAAGAGATCAGCACAAAATTATTAGAATCTCGTATACCTCTATTATTTCCTTTGACAGCCCAGAAGCTCCGTGAAGAACAAGATGAACTCCTTTCTTTGAACACAAGCCATAGAGGTCCTGGACCCAAAACAGGGGAGAAATAAATGAGTTAGGGTTACTTGGCAGATAGATACCAATTCAAAACAATCTTTCAGGAGATGCTGTTTCACAAAGAGCTGATCTGTTATTTTTGTTAATATTCGTTTCCAAGTTCCAACTGAT
This sequence comes from Nicotiana benthamiana, assembly GCA_034376525.1. NCBI lineage: Eukaryota > Viridiplantae > Streptophyta > Magnoliopsida > Solanales > Solanaceae > Nicotiana > Nicotiana benthamiana. The sequence continues at coordinate 10,779,924 of CM067325.1, forward strand.
ACACTTAGAGTGATTTGGAATCAACAGACAAAACTAAATATGCACCATAACAGAAGAAGAAGGTTAATTTTCTGCAGAGCATGTATCAGGAGCAGAACAATTTTATAAATCAATTTCAATGCACTATAAGTTTGGAACATTGCTGCTAATCTTTTTAAGTAAAACACGACATGAGAAATCACAGGTCACATAAATGTTTCGCACTGTGCATAACTATGCAAGTGATCATTTTCTAATAGAAATAGGAGAAGTCAGATCTATGAAGCGTTGTTTTTTTTTTTTCAAATAATTTCCTCCCTCGTGCTCTAAAATGATGGCATATTCTAAAAATTCCTTGGTCAGCAAACCTGGTTAAGAAGATCGAAAGGAGTTGAAAAGAGGAAGAGAGAATAGGAATTAGACCTCCAGCAAATCAAGCCTAAGATTTGGACCGCTTGCAGGATATTTTCCATGAACATTTCCAATGCACACTGCCAAAGCATCTATGGCTGTCGCATCAATGAATTCATCTGCCTGAAAATTTTATGAAATCAAGTTTGAAATTGGAGAGAAAACTTGATTTTAACCAGGGCGCAGAGGGGGAAGAAAAGAGAGAGAGTGAGAGGACCTGATTAATATCAGTCAGCTTTGCTTCATAATCTTCTACAGTCAAATCATCTTCAGTACCTGACAATCTTCCCAATTCAGCTTCTACCAACATCTTTTTCGAGTGTGCCAATGAAGAAATGTACTTCGTATAGGAAACATTATCCTTGAAAGGAAGGTGTGACCCATCTACCATGAGAGAGTCAAATCCCTGCAGTGGTTGAATTTACGAGTTAGCACACAGACATAAGATACTTTGAGCTTATTTGGTTGGGCAAAAAGTTTAATTAAAGTGGAGAGCATAATAAATATGCTTCACTAGTTAGCAAATAAACTAACCATCTCAAGAACTTCCAACAGCTCTTGCTTGGAATTCCCATGGTCAAAGTGAACTGTTATAGGCACCTGTCATTATCCATACGGTTAATGCTTTCTAGGAGATAAGGAAGATAAAGAAAACTCAGGGGCACAATGATCACTACTCAGATCTTCCAAGTTAAATCTTCGTCCATCCAAAGAGACTTGGTTTGACATACTTATGTATTTTAGACATGACCTAATAGAAAAATAATTACTAAAAGCCTACATCCGACCTCAAGATTTCAAACACTGAAATTGTTAATCCAATAAGAATGCACATTAAGAGAGGAAACCCCTTTTGATCACAGATTGACACCGACCCAATCTATATTATAAAGGTTACTTGATGTTTTACCGCTTAAAAGTCTTTGCAAGTTATGGAAAAAGAACACTTGACCTACTCAATTAACTCTTAAGTAAGTAAATATATTTTTCCTTTTTATGTTGTTCTATCCAATCGAAAGATTTCAGATCCCATATAATTGGCAAAGGAACGTGTTAGCTTTATTGTCCTTTAATTGATCGCTGCTGATACTGATTCTTCACCATGAAAATTATGCAAGCAGAAAACAGTCTCATTTTGTCATTGTAGTGCAAATCCATGTTTCTTGTCTAGTAGGAACAGCTGCATGCACGGCTAAATCTAGTTTAATTTTTATCCACTTTTTTATTCTTTATTCTAAAGTTGTTAAAATTTAGCTCAGTATCTTGAATATCACTTACAGATGCTTGTTCTGCAGCTGATATGCAACATGCAACAAGTGGCACTCCTCCTTCCTTTAACGCACTAGGATGGACCTGGAGTATAAAAAGAGGTAAAGAATCTTTATTATAGCGCATGAAAAAGTCATTAAGTTCAATTAGGCATGCCTTCACTTGTTTTTTCATCAACACATTAAGCACTCACGATTACATAAACAAAGAGGGAAAAAGAAATGGGAAAGTGAAGACATTTAAAGAAAGTACTTATAGAGACTAAGTAAATCAAGTCAGGTTTTATATATAAGAAAGTTAGATACTATGACATCAGGTTTTCTAAAATAAAATATTAAAAGTGAAATAATAAAACAGACTAGTAATAAGAAAATAAGAATAACAGGAAACACACTGTGTTTTATGTTCCCTGGTATTTAACAGTAATACAAATTCATGAAAAATGTTATCAATCTTTAGTACATGCAAAAGTGTTTTCAGAGGTAGTAAATACTAGTAATGACTGAACCTGTAAGATAGCTGGACTATTTTCCTCCTCTGCTGCAGCAACTACCGCCTCAACTCCTTCCAAATTGTAGACGTTAAAAGCACCAACAGCATATCTTCCCCTCTCAGCCTCCTATTGCCGGAACAGAGAGTTTAATGCCAGATGTAAAAGGAAACGGGAAAATCATGAAGGCAAACTCATCTCACCAGCAGTAGTTCCTTAGTTGATAATCTGCCTGGATGAGCCCAGTTTTTCACTACATCTGCCAGAGCTTTACTGTCACCAACATTACCTGATGATCACATCGATAGCTAATATTAGGGATCCAAAGTAGAGGTATTCAACAGCAAAAAGAAATCGCCATAATTACCTGGAAAGACGATATATGGAACTTCTGGATGTCTGCTCTCAGGACCAAGCTGCCACAATGGAATACCTGCAAGAGCTTGTCCCACTACTTTGGCACGTCTTGCCTCTAAAGCTTTTGTGGCAAGATCTGATGAGGTAATTCCTCCCTATGAAAAAAGAACTCACTCAATTGGTAAAAAACTACAACATTTCTGTTTATATAAATGTTCTCCAAACATGTTCAGAGAGTATGTCAAGATAACAAAGCAACATAGAGCTGTTCTGAAGCCTAAACACATGCTGTCAAGTAAAAGGGTTCAACAAAAGCAGTAAGGATTCCCCTTAAACAAGTGCATCTAGGACAAAGAGGAGAAAAAAAATCCTGATCACATACGGGCATAGTTCCTTAAAAAAAAAATCAAGTCTTAAAAAGAGTTCCATACTGGAGATGGAGGAGCATGAACCTATATTTGAATTAGGCCAGTGCACACATGCTTTTAGACTTAAAGATAAGGGCAGTATTGTCATTACAATTATAGAACCCTAAACCTGGGTTTTGACATAAATATACCTATAAACAGTCAATTTGACTGACAAATCCCTCAAACTCTCTCCCTTAATGTGACACCTCCCAGCAGAAAAGCCAAGTGTGGGAAAGAACAAACTAACAAAATTAAAGAACGTGAGAATGGCCCTTCCATTACCATGCATAATCGAAGAAAGTGATACAAGCATATAATGAACGAGAGATACCTTTGCAAGAATATAACGAGGCCTCGTGGTTATCCGCCTAACTATCTCCACCAGTGCTGAGCTTACCTTGAAATTGATCTCTAAACTCTCAGAAGGAGCTGGGTATTGTAAAGGAAAAATTTACTTTTTATAAGTACAACATATTAGAAGCATAAAAAAGCAAAGGCAAACAAAATCAGGCAAGGAATTAGCATCCATCATCGGATAATAAGAAAACTCACTTTTGCCTGTGATTAGCTCTCTACTGGTCATTATAAGAGTGTCCTTATTATTTCTAAGGTATACGTCTGCCAGTTCAGCTGCTCGATCGATTTCTTCCTCCCTTGTTTCTGATGACTCCATTGCAACTTTATTCACAGAAATCTACTTTCAAGAAAGGAAAAATTAAAACACTGCCACATTTTTAGCAAAAGCATATTGAATACAGTATTCAGAATTACCTCTATAGTCTTCAAAACATGACCATATTGCAGTTTTAGCTCTTCAACCTGCAGTGAATTTTAGAAAAGTAGTGTGAAGGAAAGGCAAAGAAATATAGACAATTATCAATAAAAATATCTCTTGTTAAAAGTTTTACCTGCTTTGTTGTTTTTGGAACGTAAGAACCCACGACAATAAGCCCACCATTTCTTTCTCTGTTTATTCCAATATCATTTGGCAAAATTGGAGATTTTTGGACGATTCCAACTCGAGCAGAAACGAAACTGGCAGCAGTACGGCATAAGAAGTGCTTTCCTTTTAGTTCTGCCTGCATTTAGGGCAAAGGAAAAAAAACAATTTACATCTACTGGACATGACAAAGAGATAATATTAACTGTAACAAGAATGCTATAAAACCTGTATCATTCCAGCGGCAAATACAGCCATGTCTCTTTCACTAGCTGCATTGACTATACATGTTGAACCCTGTTTATAGAGAAAATGCAATCAGGAGCACCATAGAACTAGTCAAGATTTCGTCAAGGAAGAAAAAAATCAAGCAGACATGAAGTTTCCCAATGCACAATGCAGTTTGTTGCACATAGTATGAGCCCAAATAAAATCCTTCAGATTACTCTATCTAAACTCTAGAGTGACCTCGACTTGTTTGGATTTATAGCTGCTGGAGATTTAGGGTTGTCAAGCAAGTTGAAGTATAGATCAAAACTGTGGAACTTTAATTTGATTTTTTTCTCTCCTGTGACCTCAATTCTATAATTCTTCTTTCCACTCACCAATTTGGTATTGATACTTCTTTCATATTCTATACTACCATGAAAATCTGTTTCACATCCTCTATACGTTCCCAATTATCAAATGGATTTCATGCTGCACCAAAAGAATGAAAAATGAAGTTTCACTAAACATTGGCAACAATCGACAAACTTCTAGTATTAGACTCTGTGCACATCAGAGTAATGTTATGGAAGAGAACAAAAATGAAGCATAACGGTCACGGTTTGCGTATTTCTACAAAATCGAGCAAGGTCTTGGCTGTATTTTGAGGGATTTCAGAAGGTCCCTTACTGTGTAAGATCATCTTTCTACTTTTAAGACAAATCTAAGTAGTCCTCATGTGTATGAAACAAAACACATATACAAATCACCAGATGCAGATGTCACTCCAAACACAACACGCGAAAACTGAAATTTTAACATGACGTCGATTCTCTAAGCAACCTCCAAAATCATGTTAAGAGCTGTTATATTAAAGAATAGTATTTCCAAAGGAGGAAATAGCTGCTAACTATAAGCTAGGTGTGTTGGAGGAATACACAGTCAGATGGAGGTGGATGGATGCCAATGAATTAGCGGGGGTAATAAAATGATAAAAAAAACAATTAGGTAGCCACAGAGTTTAGTGGTGATGAGGCTTATTTACCTTCTGCAAATTACAGAGGTGTTCACAAACAGCATCTGGTCCACCTTTTCTTAAAAGCTGGATGGAGATAGATGAAACGCCGGTAGCAGGTATGCGGCCCTTTGTTTTTTCTTCTACCCACTAAAATATCAAATTAAAAAAATAGAATAACACCTAAATCAATTTAGTGGTGAAAAAGAAGATGATGTGTTTTACTTAGAAAAAGACAAGGCTTGACCTCACAGAGGTTGGAAGATTTGTATCCAAAAGCGGCATCTTTAGCAAATTCAGTTTCACCTGCTGGAACAAGCCTATAGATAAAAAGGAAAATAATTAGTGATGAACGGCAAGTCCAAACGGGTAATACATGACACATTAGAAGAGAATACCTATCAGAATCTGCAACATAATGTATATCTCCAATGGTATAACGGCCTCCTTGGAGGAAAAAGGGCAAGATAATCCATGCGTCCATCTCACCCAGCACAGAAACAGCTGCATCTGCTTCCTAGGTGGCATAAAAAGATATGTTGCAAAGCGTGTAAAGAAAGGACACATAAGAAAATTTATGTAGGCTGTTCTATATCCTTACCTCAGGGAAATGACCTCGTAAAGTTGAATCACCCCTCAGAACAACCGTATAGTCTGCTTTCTCCACTGACTTGGCAGCAGTATCAATGTTTCTGCAGATATCTGCTATCAATGCACTAGCCTGCACTAAAGTTTCAGTGCGTTATATCATAATCAATAAAACAAGTTAATTTGTCAACAGATGTTAGAATTTATAGAAAAATTCTTTGAGGGAGTTCAATGTACAGTCAAATTCTACTTCAACGTAACTCTTTTACCTTCTCAGAAGTCAATGCTCGGGAATTGGTTAAAATGAAAAAGCATTTTGGCCTCTTTTTGAACTCTCCCACGAGTGACTCTACACTCCTGAAAAATAAACAAGTTCATCACTGATAATAGTAATAAAGTTATTTGGAAGTTTTCATCTCTATAAGGTTTGAATACCAAAGTTTCATCACATTGATAGTTTTTCCCAAGATCACTGATGAAGCAAGATAGAGAAGAGAGAATGATGACTGAGGAAGCAAGATCTAGAAGAGAGAATGATGAGAAGCTAACAAGGTAGGGTAATTTCATTCTTGTCATCCTCCTATATTTGTGATTCAGTTTATTAAACGAGATAAATTTCATTTGTTTCTTGGGATGTTACACTTTTATGGACCATAGAATGAAGGATATATGAACTGGGTAACCTACACTTCTTGCAATTGCTATTAAAGTTAAAGATTCAATTATCTAGTTCCATAAACAGCTGGATTCTACTTTTCATTGGTTTGGTCAGTCATACCTGTAATAAACAAGTAAGGAAAGAATAAGACAGTACGCTCTGAAACTCAATCTTCATATCTAGGACTAGCTGCACATTATCAGACATGAGCCGGATGTTAATTGCTCATTTGTAAGTGAATAAATTTCTTCATTCCATTTATCTGTTCTCTCTTTCTCATTCGTCAGAAAGACCATCAGCCCTTTCCAAGCAGAACTCGGTTTCCAACCCCTTGGCTCTTACTTTTTAGTTTTTTACCATATTCATCCTATAATTTGAGCCAGAGACCCTTCTACTGTCCCCAGCCATGTTGCTCAGACTCATAAAATATCGCCGGGAGCGCGTTGGGTGCTCCAAAAGTAGTATAATTTTGAAAGATCCCATATGCGTGCGGCAATATTTTGGAGAGTCCGTGCAACATAGGTCCCCAGTAACATAACATCCTTCAAGTTCCTAATAACTGAATGAGGGCAAGCTTGCACTTTGCCTCACAATTTCAATTGAATCTATGATATGTTCACAGGATTTTCGTGTAGCTAACTTGCTTCAGTTATATAATGATGCAAAAGATATCAAGACCGTAATCACTCTTTTCCCATCTGCAATAGATCTTAACCCACTTCATTGACTCGGTCATTAGTGCATTGACGCAATTTACGTTCTAATTGTTCCAATCAAGCAGCATACAACTCAGTAGATCAGTTACGTGCAGCTAGACACCAATCCCGGCCCTGTCCATCTTTTCAACATATAAGCAACAGCTTCGTGGATCTATTCCCCTGTTTTATGAATCTAAGAGATAATTTGTTGTAAATGTAACTAAAAAGCTTCTCAAATTTATAGGGGCATGTTACCATTCTGTCAGGACCTCAATATCATGAACAGTTTGAGTCCCAGTTGGATCATCATCCAGAACAATTAAAGTCTTCAAACTATACTCTGTTAGTGTACGAATCTCACTGATGGGATCAGTTGGCCACTCTGGAGGAAGGGACTGCAATACAGATTCTTTATTGAGAACAGGAAGTCTGCCTTCAACTTTGACTCCACTCAGTGTCTCATAGACCTGCAGAAATTTGAGAAAGAGTAGATGGTAACATTTAGCTGAACCATATTCCTGTCAAACAGTTTATGCCTTGTCAAATAACTTTTCATGCTGCAGTATATTTAACAGAGGAAAGGTAAATTGTCTACCCAAGAAACTGAATGATTAATGAGCATGTTTTCACAAATTCAAACCTAATTAAAATGAAATTTCTTATTATAAAGACAGCTGTTTGTACCTTCACTACGGCAGCATCATCCAATCTGCCCCATCCAGCAGCAGAACCTAATCCATGAGACATTGTAACAGGTAAAGACAGATTACAAAACATGAAAGAAGAGTGTTTCTGCTGTACAGCAGTGCAACTGCATGCTCAAGCACTATTAATCCAAACAAAGGTAAATTAGAAAAGGGAGTAATTTGTGTTGGTAAAATGGGTTTATGATGAATCAAAGGTCCAAAATTTTATCTGGTTAAACCCATGGCTGAGATGGAACAGAACAGACAAATCTAAGCCATTGAACTCTATTTGATTAATATTGGCTGGCTTACCGGGACCACCTATTCAGCTGTTTGACCACATTTTCTAGTTCATGTTCATGTAAAGGAAAATATGACTGGGAAAATGTTAATTTTCATCCAATTTTTCAACCCCCTACCCCCCCCCCCCCCCAAAAAAAAAAGTCGACACAAAGATCTTTTCAACAGGGCCCACCCTGAACTAGTTTAGCATGCTATTCAGGGATGATGTTCAAAGATATTTGGAGAACAAAATGGTGAAGAAAGTGAGCTGAAATGGAATGTCCATTAGACCATAAGGCAAATAATGAGAAACCCAGCTTTATTGCACTAAATGTTTTTTCTTTTTTTAATTAGCAGCAGAAACTCGCAGTCTTTTGACCATATGACAATAATCTCCATGCATCAAGAATTTTCTTCTTTCCGGATGAGTGATGCGACAAAGAAACCACATATTATATTGACACTACTAATAAAGAATCGTAGACAGTTGCAGTATCTTCTCATTGTAATACTTTTAGTTAAAACTAAACTTCACTGCCTATATTGCTGGGATCAATGGAAAACATTTGGAATTCGTGAAAGCCAATTCAATCACCAAATACAACCATCTTTCGAAAAAAAAAAGAAGCTAAATCTATCTATATCACTTTCTTTCAGAGCTTACGGATATGGAAATTAGTACTAAGACTGAATATGATTGAGACGATTAGGGGATGAAAATGAAATGTACTGCAGTACATGATGCATACAGTTAAAATTGAAAGGAAAAAATATCTTAACCAAACCTGACAGGAATAATTGGTGGGCAATGTTTGCGATATGAAGCGGTACTCTGCGTGATGAGCCTTCACGAGAAACGATGCCCTGTTAAAAACATACGAATAGCCATAAGGAAATAAAACACCAATGTCAACGCAGCTGCAATATGAATATATGCATTGCTTATCAGTCTCACCAGATCCTTCACGAAGATATCAAGTGCAGACAACGGTGTATAATCATTTTCTATCATGTGTGGCCCGCGATTCTCGAACATCCTGCAGCAAAACACAAATCCAAATAAACTCCACTGTCCACACAATTACACAAAATATTGACATGAGAAGAATTGCAACCTATAGTATTTCTTGTATAGTTTTGAATCTTTAAATTACAACTTTAAATGTCGAGTTTATCCAATCCAATTTAGCTTCAAAGACTATTCAATTAACACTCAAAAAGTAAAAAGGAGGGAGTAATTAGCAAAATAATTCAATTTAATTCTTTTTTAAAATTATCATATAAGTAAAACAAAATTAAATTGATAAAAGTCTTAAGATACCTAAATTTATTTCTATAGGAATAATATTGATAGTGAAAAAAAATAAAAATAAAAGTAGAGCAAAATTGATTATGTTTTAGTTTGAATTTTTTATTTTTTATTAGACCTGATAAAATTAATAATCATTTTCAAAAGACATACACATATGTCCTAAGAAATTACAATAACGTATATATGAGAGGTCTAATAAAATTAATAATAATTTTCATAAGACATACACATATGTCCTAAGAAATTACAATAACGTATATATGAGACAGAACTTTTTTATTTATTGAACTAGATAAATTAGATTAATATTTATATTTTTTAGGAGCTTAGATTTTTTGATATAATTTTGTTCAATAACTCAAATAAATTATTTAATATAGTTAACTAACTTTTTAAAATTATATATTTATGACATAGGACACACGCGCAAAGCGCGTACCCTAACACTAGTTACACAAATTTCACGATACAGATTAAGAAAAATTTGTACAAATAAGTTAAAATAGCTCTATGTTGAATTAGGATTGAGAGAAACAACGTAAGGAGGCAAAGCAGGAGGCAAACCAGAAATTTCTCAGGCATTGGTCAATGTTTTTAGAGCACCCAAACCAAAAGGTTGGTACATCATGTTTGAACTAGAACATTACAGGAGGTCAGGAGCCCAGAACCTCACTTTTGAGAATTAGAAGACACCATATAAGTTAAGCAAGTCTGCTGGTATTAAAGCAAATAAAGCGAGGTTAATCTTTCTAACATTGTCTCATTTCCAATCACAGATGAATTAAACAATATGATTTGGAAACAGCCTCTCTACCCCAGGGTAGGGGTAAGGCTGCGTACACACTACCCTCCCCAGACACCACTGAGTGGTATTGTACTGGGTCGTACATAAGATTTACTGCATAACACCATGGGACAACCCAATATATGTGTAAACTCCCTCACAATTCATGCACAGAAGACACTGACCTCCCTCCGGAAAAGAAAATAAAGAGAATACTTGAGACATGCATATTTACAATTTCCTTTTTAAAAAAGATCCAACTTTACTGGTAAAACAGGTTACAATAAAATAATAGCGGTGAAGCATTTCCTAGCATCTCTCAAGAGACTATTGTTGAAGGCATCAATCAATCAACTATTGATGAATTTTTTTTACAATAATAGAAGTGTCCACTCTAACAATGTATATTTAGATGAAATGATGCACACATTTCAACAGAGTATAGAACATTCTTGATTTGAGTCTCGCATCTGTTAAAGATACAATTAAATGAACATAAGTATCTTTTTAACTAATTTAAAATTTTAGATGAAGTGGTAAGTACAATTCAACAACTATTTCTACACTGTCTAAAGAACCAAACAACTCATGCACAAGATGCTGAGATGATTCCTTGAAGAATAAAAGTTTTTCATGGTTGGATAAAGTCAATCATGAGTGAGCTTCTAAAGATGATACTCACAGGCATTACATCTACCTTTTAAAAAAAAATAATTGACTTTTCATCCAAACTAAATTGAAGACAATATAGTTGCCACTCTGAATCATAAAAGGGGTCCTGATATCCAATCTCTCTATTTGTAGGACTGGCTTTCTTTATTCAGGATTAAAGCATTATAATGTTCACAGCTACAAGATTAGAGAAATGAGGTTCAGGATCATACTTAATAAACTAATTTTTACGCCATTGTTAAGAAAAATAACATCTGAGCACTGCACAATTTTTAAAAAAATACTTGAATGAAAAGAAGGAAAATATTTTCTTAAATAGCTAGGAGTTACCTACCAAGATGTTCCCCCACTATTTGCAATGACATCAAACAATAGTCTAGTATTAAGACCCAATCGAGCACCAAATGCCATTGCCTCAGCAGCTGATGCTATATGAACTCCAGCAAGAAGTTGATTGACCATCTTTACAACACTGTAGGATCCAGCATACATATGAAATCAACAACTGGTACATTAGTTCCAGAATAAATTCATTGAAGAAGCAACAAATTCATTGATAAGGTGAAAAATGATTGGAGAAGTATTTGTACGCCCAAATGAGCTAACTACAATGAAATCAAGTGATACAGTAAGGCCAAGAAAGATGGTACTCAGATTAAATTACCTGGCAGCTCCACAACTTCCTTTTATAACATAAAGCTTCTCACTCAATGCTGTTCAGTGAAGCACACAAGGATCAGTACCTTAATGGAAACATTTGAAAGGAAAATCTCATAGTAACAACTCAAAGTTAATGTAAGGGCAGATAAAGATTTCACTGCTTACCAGAAAGAACTGAACCAGTGTGCTTGAGAGCTTCATCTGTACCTGATGCCATTATCTAGCATTGAAATTATAGCTTCAGTAAGTTACCACAAGTTCAGCGAAATATAAATGCTTTTGAAATATTTATTGTAATGACCAAAATGGAGCTTTGAAAGGTAAATTCCATTTCCGCACCGTAAGGGTTCCATTAGCGGCCCTTTTAACCCCACCAGAAACAGGTGCATCCACTAACTTCAATTTCTTTGAGTCACCTATGTAAATGATAAAGGAGAAGCATCTGTGAGTGAAAGGATTGCTAATATGTGAATGATATAGGATTAGGCTCGAAATAAAAGAAAAGGCCATATCTATCATAAAACTGGAGAAAACTGAAGCTTTCGTTATCTCTGATTACAGCTGGCGACAGAATACAACTGAAGCATCAACAGATCATTAAATTAAACTTAGTTCTCCTGAAATTGGCAGTTACATGTGGAATCCAATAGATAGGCCTCACACTGCAGTCTACTCTAAGTAAAAATGCTATCATATTATATGAAAAGATTCCCCAAAATTAAAATTAAAAATAAAAGACAAGTGGTCGCAGGCGCACACAGACAACAAACATTGCGAGAGAGTGCACGTGAAGCATCGACAGATCATTAAATTAAATTTAGTTCTCTCGAAATTGGCTGTCACATGTGGAAAGTGGATGTATAAACAATTGATAGAACTCGTGCGGCAGTCTACTCTAAATAAAAAACAGTATCATATTATCGGAAGGATATTATCCCTAAAATTATACTTAAAAATAAAAACACATGTGGGTGTGGGTGTGGGTGTGGGTGTGGGTGTGGGTGCACTCACATAACAAAAGTCCCTTTGGCTTGAATGTAGCTGTTTTTCTGAGTCATATATAAACTCCTTGAACCTCAAAAAGAATGAACTAGCAAATGCCAGGAAATGTATTACAGAAATGAAAAGCAAACTTCAATGGAGTTTGAAAGGAAAAACTTACTCTGCAAGCGTTTCTCGAGCTGGCTAACAAATGATGGAGAAACTGTTGATGAGAGGATAATAGATGCTCCAGATGGAAGGGCTAAAAACAAAAAGAAAGATGGTTAAGTCATGTCCATAGATGCAGAAATGAGAGCATCGCATTTACCTGACACAGCGCCTTGATCACCATAAAGAACACTTTCAGCTTGTAGTTCATTTGTGACCATTACTACGAGTACATCTACATCTAAAACAATTATGGGGGCAAAACAAACATTTAAGGTGATCAGTAAACAGCAAGTAGCAAATAAAACATAGCATCAAACTTTTGCAAGGCATACTACTCGTCAAAAAGTAAAAAAGCAACTTTCAATCACATATTAGAGACAGATGATTTTGTTGGTGAACTACTTTTATGCTGGACTTGTTGAGCAGAAAACAAAGCATTATCTGAGTTGCGGTAACCAAATCCAAGAATTCTTCTTGGCCCCAGGGAGATGGGGTGGCCTTGGATTTTACAAGATTGCTAGTCAACCTTGTTCTTGCTTAGTCTCGTCCAGGCAATAACTCATACAACCTCCTCTTCAATAATATTAAAAAAATATACAAAAACTAGAACTTAAAGCTCTTTCCCAAACAGACAAGATTGTCAGATAAAACCAGACCTGAAGATTCTCGTCAGTTTGTTATGCATAGCGCACACTTCAAAAAGCATCTTAGTTTACCTTGAGATACTTCTGCAGGAGTACTTCCGGTCAAGCCACCTGCATCTGCAAATCGAGATAGTGATGGTGGATAAACCTACAATTTCATGAGAAAAGGACCATCACTTTCGCTTAATTATTAGCTTTAAATAAATCACAGCAAACTTCAGCAAATAGAGGACAATACACAACACGTAAGCAAGTGGATACACTTCAAGATGTTTTGTAAGTGAAGGTGCTTATCATTATGGCAAATGCACAAAATGTGTCAGTTAAAAAAATGAAGGAAACCAATATTTTCATTAGGCCAACAAAAATATGTCTTGCAAAGTCATTTCTAGCCGCCATTTTCTTGTGGGAACTCTTTTAAAGAATCGGAGACAAACAGCCACCAGTGCAGACAAAATCTTAGATATTGTAAAACATTGAAAGTTTTGTTCCACCACCACTTAAAGCTCTATCATTCCAAGTCTCTGTGGATGTAACAGTGGACAAGGAAGGGCAAGAACATCAAAGTTAGCTTTTCCCTTCTCGATTGGTGGAAGAAAATACTACCAAGTTTCACCACCACTTTCTTTATCCTTAATTTCACCTATCAGAGTCACCCAAAAAGTGAATCACCTTCTCTGTGACATTGCTTTATCTGTACATATTTTATAGGCTTATACATTTTACCCCAAACTGAAATCTACAATTGTTCTGATGCACTCCCTGAAATTCAGCCTTGGACTGAGTAGTGTGTATGTAAAAAGGTTCACTCTCCAGAACATTCAAAATCTACTTTAAATGGAAAATGTATTATTTTCCTTGAAAGTTGGTGGAGGGAAAAAGCTATTCATTGAATTAGGTAGGATATCTACTCCAAAATTATATTTTGAGATGGAACTACTCCAGCACCAAATATAAAAGATGCAACGCATTACATCAAAACCAAGGACGCAGAAATTTGATTTCAGCAGTTGTGTTGCCATGCCAAATCCCATAGCACCAAGGCCAATGAAACCAATTCGCTTCACCGTATCAGACTGAGAAGTAATTTGACCGGCCAGTTCCTCAGGTTTGTAACTTTCAGAATTGACTGCATCAGCTATATTTACCCCAAGTAAACTTTCCCAAACCTGTAGAACACCCTGTTAGTAGCAGAGGAAAAAAAGCTCCTACTACATTAGAGTGTGAAAACCTTAAAAATTGACCCATGTAGTCAAACCTGACCTTGAGCAATGTAAAATCATCATCACTCTGTGATTGGGGATGTGACGATCCTGTAAATAAAATGCAAAGTAACTGAGATCACATCTGAATGATACTATTGCCTTCCACGAAACTAAAAAATGAAGGAATGTGTAGTATGCCTGTTATAAGTTGCTGATGAGCAACCGTTAAAAGTGGAACAGGGAATTTATGTGCTTTCGCCATGTCCAGTACGTTACCCTGAAGTGCACCAAAAAAGGAATCAGGAAACAGGAACTCTGCAGCAGTCAAACGGACCACGATACAGACAGAAATTAGTAAGAATTTTCAAGCTGTATACAGTGGCAACACCATGGAAAGAGAAAAATCAACCAGATATTTCAAGTTTTCCCTTTGACCCATTAAATTAGATTTTATTTCCTTTTTGGCAAGTTTTAAAAGTTTGACCTATTTTCTTTATTGGAAACTTTTTCTCCCTTCCAACTCTTCAAACTAATATGAGCAATTATCACTTCATATAATTTCAAACTAGATGTGACATCCTTTTAACTAACCATTTTGCTTTTTCACATTCCAAACTATCATTTTAAGCAATTGTTACCAAATATATATACAAATTTTTTTTCAAGCTTCTAGTCTTGAACTTCAGACCAGCCCAAAATGAGCCAATCTCAGAGATAGTAAATAATTAAGGGAAACTATTAATGGTAAAGCAACACTGAGAAGAGCCTTTCTGAAAGAATGTACATAAGGCTTAAGGTTTCTCCTTCTGAAGATCGCATCATCTGCTATAACCTACTATAAACCATATCGATATTATCGACCTCAGATGAGAAAGAGCATTTCGTCTTACAGCAGAATCTGAAGGGTAATGTTAACTCTCAAAAGAAAAGAACTATGGCAACCCACACAAGAATCTTACCAAATTTTGAATGAATATGTTGAGAAAGAGATGTTTGGTTTGGTTGCCCCTCAAAAGCTGGGGAAGAGAATTCTTGAAAACCCTGCAAAATATGAATATTAGGAAAATCAGTGCATGATAGCATGTTTAAATAGTTATGTAAAGTCAACTGAGGACAGGAGAAAGAAAGGGCATAGTATCAGAGCCGAGTCAATTATAACTAAAATATCAAGACTTTTACAAATGACGAATAATAAATCTTTCAAAAACAATTTACTTCTCGTGACTCATTGAAAGCATAAACAGACCCCAATGACATGACCATGTGTACACCTACTCTATCAAGCTTTCAGTGTAAGATGCCAAACTAAACTGCTCGAGCTGACAACACCCAATCAAACTCCCAACTGTATTCATTTATAAACTTAAGAACATAATCAAGCATGAGCATGCAGCAATAGTTTTGAACTTGAACAAAAAAGTTAGACTTTAAGACGTATTAACTAACTATTCCCTTAAAAGCCATTTTTTCCCATGACATTTTCCTGCAGCGATAGTACCTGGAAATTAAGTGAACAAGTGCAAGATAGACTTAGCAACTGAGTATATGATTGAGAGACAACAGTGGTATGCTAATGTTATATTCTTTTTGGAATAGTAAACTATCTAAGTTAAGATATTACATAAAACACCTTCAGAAAAGCCATGAGGTACTTATCTATTTAATGGGAGAAAAATGAAAATGATAATGCAAATGCAGTCACCAAGAATTTCCAGCAGCATTGGATATTATGTCATAAAGTATCCACGGATGAATCCCAGCTTGAGCACCAAGACAGATGGCCTCCACCGAAGCAACAGAATGAATTCCTTCAAGAAGCTCAATCACCATTTTAGCTTTGCTGCAAGAATATTTGTAACAGATAAATAGATTGCCAAAAGTTTGTACACAAGACAGATAGACATAATGTACCTTCCGGCACCAAGTTCGCCCTCAAAGGTGTATAGCTTTGTGCACATAGCTGTCCACAGAAAAAAGATGACTCAGTAAAGGAAAGAAACATGAGAGTAACTAATTCTCTCATGTTATAAAAAGCATAAAAATTCCAGAATAGCAAGGCAAATATACTGCACCAGAAAGAATGGGCTGAGCTCTAGCAATGGACTGTGAACTTCCAGAGGAAATAATCTAACCATCATTGAAAAGAAAGAAACAAGAATTCCAGGAATCACCAAAGGATAGAAGTACAAGATAAATTACAATGAACTTTTCTGAAGAGGGAATCACAGGATTTTTGTCTTACCATAGTTTTATCATTTAGATCCTCTGATACTGCCCTAGAAACATATATATCAACAATGACGTTTGTTCCATAACAATCTACATTAGTCAAAAGAAAAATAGTTCACGATTAGCAGAAGTCTGTTGAATTTTTACTGACAATTACACAAAAAAGTAAATCCCTATGTTTCTATCTTCCTCTAGTTTATCATCTTTGCGAAGATGTATAACTCAGTTTTCACTTTGAAATATGTAATAGATGTAACTTCACAAAACAAATAATTCATTTCAACTAAACATAAGATTTCACGTGCATAAACAATCATAGGCATGTGCCCAGTTCACCTTGATACTTTACCCACAAAGAGCAAACATGAGAAATCACGAATCATAATGCCCAGCAAATCATAGCTACTTATGCACTAGTGGGATATACTATCTACATCAAATTCTCATCACTAATGCTAGTTCATCTTATAGAGTTACATACAACAAAAATATGTCGTTTTGTTTGATATGTCTTATCACAGATATATTCATCTTGAGGTCCTACTTTGTTTTATGTCATATGTCTAGCGACTCATCAAATCTATTAAGATACGTGCAGTAAAATGCAAGTCAAGCCCAACTAGAATAAGAACAATAGAGAGCAAGCCATAAAGCAGTATATAGCAAGAAGTCAGAAAGATTCTGCATAGTCCACAAGAGACACAATATGAATGGGGTCGCAAAAATGAAACATGTATACATCTATCTAAATACTGCAGAAATATGAAAATTAGGCAGAACAAGATGTTGCCTCTTAGAGTAAACTCTAGCTTCTGAATCTGAGAAGGTAATACATTTGAATGGAAAACGATGACTGTGTCTTTGCTTAATCCTGTAAAGCAAGAAAAGAAAACATTAACAGTAACGAAAGAAAAGGCAAAGTCATTGCACCTTCATCGAACTGATCGGGGAGCAATCTGGGATATATACTCTGCACATAGACATTTACCTTTTAAAACACCCTTGTCACCCAGAATTAAATCATTTATTTGGTCAGCATGAGATAGCAAAATGACTAGTGCAGCTACACCTGAAAATGGAGACGTAATATGAGATAATATTTCAGTACATAGCAAGATGCCAGGAGAAACTGTAAAGAACTTTCACCATACAATGTCAAGAAAGATAAGCATAAACACTGTTGCTTCTCTCCAACCTACTTACTGGGTACTGCAGCATGTTTAAGTGATGACTTCAAGCCATTCATAAAAGGAATTATTAGACAGAAGAAGAACCGAGGCAACATCACCTTTATTAGCATCAGATATCATGAGAGGAAATATACGAGATTATATTGGTGGAAATTTGTTTAGGACACTACTAATAGAAATATCTGACTTCCAAGGTCAGTACAATATATTATTTCCCCTATATTACACCAACATTCTTCTTTGCTTTCTTCTAAAACATGGTGTTATAGCAATAGCGTGCCGAAGAAGATCTTTCGATCAGAAAGGGGAAAGAAAGACCAGTCATATGAAGACAAACAGACAACAAAAGTGGCAGTCTCCGTATAGAAAGACAAAATCTGACACTTTGTAAAGTCAAGATCAGCAGGAACATCCGCCCCAGCGAGCTCAAAATGGGCATTTCCAGTTGGTTTTGAGTATCTTAACATAATTTGACTTATGGTGGAAAATCTATTTAGATTTGAGGTTCACAGAGGAAATAAGCCACCGGAAAATTCGATATATTAGGCCAGAGAAGGACAAGAGTTAAGTGCATGATGGTGATACCAATTTAAATAGTTGGCAAGAAAACTAAAGAAGGAAGAACAAAAACAAGAGAAGGGCGCAAACCAAGAACAGATTCTTCAAACATAAGAAAAACTTTGGTCTAAACTAAGTTTTCAGGAGTTTATCAATGCTTAGTACATACTTTCAACTGGCAACTATAACTTAACAAAACGTTAGAAGAAAAATCTGATTAGTAAGCTGGGGACAGGAAACCTAAAGAAAATGTGAATTCAGATCTCACCTTTCCCCGCCTCAATAGAGTTGGTACATACTTTACCACCTAGCTTTGAGAACTTATCAACCAAAGGACTGCCTGCCTGTTGATACAACATATCAAAACCACATATCATAAAGGAAATTAACAATCTTAAGTAGATTTCAGTAGAAAGGAAAGTTTTCTTTATAACATCTTGAAGATCAAAGAAAGAAACTTTCACTTCTTTTTTCACAAGTAGAAAGAAAATTTAACATCTTGACAATCAACATTTCTGTAACAAAGCAACGTATTTACATTTCTGGCAGGGAACAGATACACTGATAGTAAATTAAAAAAATTGCGAAGCAATTCTTTACGTACACTGACCAATATCAGTTATTGAAAACTGAAAATGCTTTTCTTAAAATATTTCTTCTCATATCACAACTTGCTAGTGTTTCTTTCTGAGATTACATTAAAATAATGGGGGTTTCCTCGGGTCAAAAATGCTTAGTTAGTTCTCTCTAGACCAAAACAATAGATGAACTACAGAAATGCAGTAAGTATTTAACAACTCAAATGTAAAACTACATAATCTCAAAAAAATTTTGAGCAACCATTTCTCCCTGGATGGAAAAGAAAAGCGGAGCATATCAGACCGAAAGACAAAACTGAATTAGACAATCTTATGCAATGTACTTGTAATGTCCACATGATGTAGCAGGAAACGTAGTTTTTTCTTGTTTGACAGTTGAGTATCCGCTAAATTTAAGCATTTGAAATATCCACTTTAACTCCGTTTGATATTTTTCCTAAACTACATTGTTCAAAATCTGCTTCTTCTGCAAGAATGTTCCTCTCTTATATGTCGTATGTTACAGGCAAATGGCTGCAGAGGCAGTCCACATAGTCACAAACAGTAAACACAGTCAAAATTGTGGTTGGGGGTTTGTGGGGGGGGGGGGGGGGGGGTGAGTATCAGAGAACAACTCAAATTTATCCATAGTGACATAACTAGGAGAAATATATATCTGACAACATAAAACAAACCACCTACGGAAACTTGCTATTAGAAACCTGAAGGCACTGCATAATGTACATGCATCCCCCTCCTCCATCCCCACCCCAGCAAAAGAAAAAAAAATTAAATCATTCAAACCGTTAAACTAAATACTGTATTTAAAATTCTTAACATTTAATTTAAGATTTTGATAAATCATTGCCTGAATATTCGATAATGATCTTGATGAAATACATCGACCTCAGCATTATCCCTTTCTTAAACTTCAAGCTTGACTCTCATTTACTTGGATCTCTATACTTCTTGACTTCCAACTTTTCTTATCGTTTTTTACTCATACCAGTTCTTGTATATACTCCCGTACTATTACAATTTCTCCATAAGTCAAAAAAGTCCAATATACTTTATCCAACCCTCATTAATTGAATGATCCAAAATCAAGAAAGTGTGGAATCATAGGAAAACCCTTTTTAAAAAAATCAGAAGTAAACATGATCAAGAAACATGACAAGATGACAACATGATCAAGAAACAATAGGAACAAGAGTAATTGAAAAGAATAGCAATTTCATTTTTTGAATTAATTGAGCAACAGACCTCGAATGCCTGGACAGAGTAACCAGAACGAAGAAGAGAAGTAGCTAATTCCAAGCTGATATCGTCCAAGCCGACGAACCCAATTACACTATGCGTAGCCATTACTGAAGCAGAGTAAACTGCGAAACCTATGATGTTTTTGCGAGTAATTATTTGTGTAACACCTAAAAAAATATAAGAGTTTCTTGCGTGGAATGCGTTTGGGTTGGTAGACTTATATAAAGAAGGTGATGGCTTGTTCATTATTTCATGACCATGTTTCTAAAATTAATTTTTTTTAAAGTGAAATATAATTTATGTTTTGGCTAAGGTAAAAAATACTTTTGAGCAACATTTACTATTTAGTCAACTTTTTAAAAAAATATCTAAATGTATTTTTTCTTATATGTATGTTGAGATGTATAACTTGGCTATGATGATAATACTCAATTGTGGACCATTTTGGTCATTGTAGGAGTCATATCTGAGCCTAATAGGCTATTTCTACAATTAGGCTATTCTTGTAATTTGTTTGTATATTTTGTATACTTTTGTAGTTAGGTCAATTGTGTAAATAGGCTATTCCTGTAATTAGGCTATGTCATGTAAATAGGCCACATATGTAAAGGGGTCATTTGATATAAGGGGTCAGGGGTCGTTTGTCTGTACCGAGGCACTCATTTTATCAGAGATATTTTTACAGTCTCTTCTTCGAGACTCTTCGATCCTCTCCCTTCTCTCTACTTTCTCTCTCTAAAATTCCTCCGATATTCTGTATGTTTTCATGGTATCAAAGCCGGTACAATGATCCGGTGACGTTGTTTTGTGAATCAATAGTTCATTCGAACTATTTTCTGATCAAAATTTGGGTTTTTTTTTAGATCGAAAAGATCGATGATATTTTCAACCCTATTAGGGTTCTTCGGTGCCTCTATCTTCACGATCTACGTTTGCTCCTTCTGTACTGAACGGTTCAATCGTTTATTGTGAAGGTTTCGGAGATTTTGCGGTGAGTTTCAACCTCTAGGGTTTTCTGGTGGTCAAATCGAGTGTTTGGTTGCCATCCGGTGGTTTGATACTCATTTTGCTGTGGTTTTGGTTATCATCCGTGGTGTTGTGACAACATTGTCGGCGTTTGTGGTAAAGTTTTGACGGTTATTCCTAGGGCTCACACCTAGGGTTTTGCCTATTGTTAAAGGCCGAACTTCTCCGGTTGCGAAGAAGGACGGTAACCTCGTTCCTATTCTCTGGTTGTGATTCTTTGACTGTATATGTGATTGTTTGATTCTAGCTGTGAATAGATTCTTTGAGTTGTGAATACTGACCGTGTAGATTGTGAATATTGTTTTGGTGATATTTTACAAAAGGTTTGATTCATTTGTTGAGCATGGCTGCTAACATGAATGCTGGTAGTTCTGGTGCTAACTCTGGTCCTATTGACCCTTCCAATCCCTTATTTGTGCATTCTTCTGATGTCCCTGGTGCATGTTTAGTCCCCACTCCTTTCTCAGGAAGTGGTTATGGAGGATGGAAGCGTAAAATGACTATGGCCTTATCTGCTAAAAATAAAATCTGTTTCATTGATGGTTCATTTTCCAGACCTAATAATAATGTGAGTTTACAGAGGTTGTGGGATAGATGTAACATGCTCGTTATGTCATGGTTAACTTCTTCTGTGTCATCTCAAATAGCTGATAGTGTCCAATATTCTGACACTGCTCAAAGCATGTGGTCTCAACTTGAGAAGAGATATGGTACCCCCAATAAAACCAAAATCTTTGAGCTTAAACGGGAACTCTCTCAGACATCCCAAGGTTCCCTTGATGTAGCCTCATACTTCAACAAACTCAAGAGTTTGTGGGAAGAATTGGGGACAATGGTCCCAAACCATGGACAGAAGTGCACTTGTGCTGCTAAGAATGGTATTATTGAGGAAGATGATGAGAACAAGATTTACCAGTTCCTCATGGGACTGAATGAGACATATTTGGGTGTAAGGAGTAATTTGTTAATGATGCAGCACTTTTCTTCCCTTGACAGTGTTTATAATATTGTGCTCAATGATGAAAAACAAAGACAAGTCAAGTTTGTTTCTCATATGAGTCCAGACTCCATGTCTTTTAACACTCACACTGACAGGCCCCCTGCTGGGTTCAGCCAGGGTAAATTGTCTGGTTCCAACTTCAGACCTAAAGTCAATTTTGAGCAAAATAGAGGAAACTTGTTTTGCAGATATTGCAAGAAGTCTGGACACTTAATTGATAAGTGTTTCAAGCTCCATGGTTTTCCTCAAAGCAATTCTTACACCAAGGGAAGGAAATCTGCTGCTCATCTTTCCACTAGTACTGATTGTATGTCTGCTGATACAGGAAATTCAAGTCTGTCTGTTCCTCTAGGGGATCCTATTGCCAGTCAACATGTGATACCAGGGTTGAGCAGACAGCAATGTGATCAGATTGTGAGCTTAATTCAACAGACTCTTTCTACTAGTGATCAAGCTCCTTCTCCCATGAGTTCTGCTAATTTTGCTGGTACTTTGATGTCTGAGAGTCTTGTTTCTGATTCCAAGTTGTGCATGCTTGCAAATATAAACTCTGCTACCTGGATCATTGATTCAGGGGCTTCCAATCACATGACTTATGATAAAAATCTACTTTTTGACATTATACCCTTAACTATCCCTTACCTTGTTTCCCTACCTAATGGCTATAAGGTGAAGGTTACTTGTACAGGATCATTTGCATTGACTTCTTCCCTTACCCTTCACAATGTGCTCTTGGTTCCTTCTTTCAAACATAATTTGATTTCTGTTCATAAATTGATGAAACAATTGAATTGTCTGGTTTTGTTTACACCAACCTCATGCCTTCTTTACCTGTTACAGGACCTTTCTCTGAAGAGGCTTCTGGATCTTGGTAAAGAGGAGGCTGGTCTGTACAAGTACTCTTGGTCACCTCCTCCCTCTTCTGCCTCTTCCAAGTCTTCTTCTACTCCTGAGCATAGTGTTTCACATGTTTGGAATGATGATGTTGTTTCTGATGGCAAACATTTTAGCTCAATTGTACAATCTTCCTGTTGTAATAATGCTGATACTGCTGATATGAACTATATTTGGCATTTGAGATTAGCACACACTTCTTTTGTTAATATGAAACATGTTTCTGGCTTACCTTTTTCTCTTGCTGCTAAACAACTTTTTCCCTGCACTATTTGTCCTATGGCTAAACAAACCAGACTACCTTTTCCTGATAGTAGCATTACCACTACTAAACCCTTCCAACTTATACATGTGGATACTTGGGGTCCTTACCACACCCCTACTTCCCTTGGTAGTAAATATTTTCTCACCATAGTTGATGACTTTTCTAGGGCCACCTGGACACATTTAATGGGTTCTAAAAGTAATGCCTTCCCTCTCCTTAAATCCTTCATTTCTTATGCTCAAACTCAATTCAACTCCATTGTCCAGGTTGTGAGGAGTGATAATGCCCTGGAACTGGGTTCCAGTGCTGAAGGGATTTCTTTTTTTAATAAGCTTGGGATTGTGCATCAAACAACTTGCCCTCATTCTCCCCAACAGAATGGGGTTGTTGAGAGAAAGCACAGATCTTTACTTGAAACTTGTAGAGCTCTTCTTTTTCAGTCTGGTTTGCCTATATCCTTTTGGGTGATTGTTTGCTAACTGCCACATACATCCTTAATAGATTGCCATCCAGAGTACTTCATTACAAAACACCTCATGAATTATTGCATGGTTCTCCCCCTTCTTATTCTCACCTAAAAGCTTTTGGTTGTTTGGCTTATGCTGCTGTCCCTATTCCTCATAGGGACAAACTGAAGCCCAGAGCTCACTCTTGTGTTTTTATTGGTTATCCTTTTGGTAAGAAAGGCTACAAACTGTATGATTTGAATTCTAAGAAATGTTTTGTGTCTAGAGATGTTGTCTTTCATGAAACTCACTTTCCCTTTAAAACTGCACCTCCCTCTTCCTCTCCTCCTCCACCTGTTCCATTTTCTGATGATATTCTTGACCATCCTTCCCTGCTACCAACTTCCACTGATTCTTCCTCTTCTTCTCCTCCTAGTCCTTCTCCTGCCTCTCCTATATCCATTCCTTCTCCCTTTTTCAATCCTGATGTTCCTCCTCCTGCTCTACCTCTATCTCAGCCTGTGTCCTTGCCCAGAAAATCCACCAGACAACATATTCCTCCTTCCTACCTCAAAGACTATGTTTGCCAGCTTCCAGCCTTCTCTGGCTCCTCTTCCTCCAATTTGGAATCTGAACCTATGTTTTACTCTCAAGCTGCCTCTGTACCAGCTTGGCAGGATGCCATGAGGAAGGAATTTGATGCATTGGATGCTAACCATACTTGGGACATTGTGCATCTTCCTCCTGGTAAGAAACCTATTAGCTGTAAGTGGGTTTACAAGATCAAATATAAATCTGATGGCTCTATTGAAAGGTATAAGGCAAGGTTGGTTATCAGAGGTGATACACAGGTTGAGGGTGTGGACTTTACAGACACATTTTCTCCTGTTGTCAAGATGACTTCAGTGAAATGCCTACTTGCAGTGGCTGTTAAGAACCATTGGCCCTTGTTTCAGCTTGATGTTAACAATGCTTTCCTCCATGGTGATTTGGATGAGGAAGTTTATATGAAACTTCCTCAAGGTTTGGTGGTTTCTGATTCTTCTTCTTCTCCTTCTTCTTCTTCTCCTTCTTCTTCTTCTCCCTCTTCTTCTTCTCTTCCTTTGGTTTGTAAACTAAAGAAGTCTTTATATGGGCTCAGGCAGGCCTCCCGGCAGTGGTATGCTAAGCTGTCCTCTGCTCTTCACTCTAGAGGTTACAGGCACTCTTTGAATGATTATTCCTTGTTCTTAAAAGGTAATCCTGATTCCCTCGTTGTGGTGGCTGTGTATGTGGATGACATCATTGTTACTGGGGTTGACTATGATGAGATTGCTGGCTTAAAGGCCTTCTTGGATGATACTTTCAAAATCAAGGATTTGGGGTCATTGCATTATTTTTTGGGTCTTGAGGTTAAACATGTCCCTGGTGGGATTCATCTGAATCAGCATAAGTATACTCATGATTTGTTGCATGCTTTCGACTGTGCCTCTGTTTCTCCTGTTGTTTCCCCTCTGGACATTTCTTTTAAACTACATGCTGATTCTGGTGATCTTTTGCCCGCTCCTGATCAGTTCAGGAGTCTTGTTGGCAAATTATTGTTTTTAACCCATACTCGACCTGATATATGCTTTGCCGTGCAACATCTGAGTCAGTACCTTAAATCCCTAAGAGTTCCCCATATGTCTGCTGCTATGCATGTTTTGAGGTATCTTAAGGGCACTTCCTCTTTGGGTCTTTTTTACTCTGATGTTGCTGATTACTCTTT
Organism: Nicotiana benthamiana; assembly: GCA_034376525.1. Taxonomy (NCBI): domain Eukaryota; kingdom Viridiplantae; phylum Streptophyta; class Magnoliopsida; order Solanales; family Solanaceae; genus Nicotiana; species Nicotiana benthamiana. The sequence goes on from CM067325.1 coordinate 10,805,536, forward strand.
GACTGGGTTCTCTGATAGTGATTGGGCAGCTTGCCCTGACACTCGACGATCTGTTACTGGCTTCTGTGTTTTGTTGGGTGGCAGTTTGGTAAGTTGGAAATCGAAAAAACAACCTGTTGTCTCTCTTTCTTCTGCTGAAGCTGAGTATAGGGCTTTGAGCAAGGTTACTGCTGAACTTACTTGGCTCTCTCGTTTGCTTGCTGATCTTGGGGTATCTGTTCCATCTCCTATTTCTGTGTTTTGTGATAGTCAGGCTGCTGTCCACATTGCTAATAATCCAGTTTTCCATGAACGCACTAAGCATATTGAGGTGGATTGTCATTATGTTCGTACTTTGATACGCAATGGTTTCCTAAAACTTTCCCATGTTTCCACTTCTCAACAGCTGGCTGATCCGTTGACGAAGGCATTATCTGGGACTGCTCTTTCTCCTATTTTGTCCAAGTTGAAGGTGGTTTCCCCCCTTCAACTTGAGGGGGGATGTTGAGATGTATAACTTGGCTATGATGATAATACTCAATTGTGGACCATTTTGGTCATTGTAGGAGTCATATCTGAGCCTAATAGGCTATTTCTACAATTAGGCTATTCTTGTAATTTGTTTGTATATTTTGTATACTTTTGTAGTTAGGTCAATTGTGTAAATAGGCTATTCCTGTAATTAGGCTATGTCATGTAAATAGGCCACATATGTAAAGGGGTCATTTGATATAAGGGGTCAGGGGTCGTTTGTCTGTACCGAGGCACTCATTTTATCAGAGATATTTTTACAGTCTCTTCTTCGAGACTCTTCGATCCTCTCCCTTCTCTCTACTTTCTCTCTCTAAAATTCCTCCGATATTCTGTATGTTTTCAATGTATTTTTCAGAAAATGCCTTTAACGAGAAACTACTTTTTATGTTCTAAATAGTTGGTCAAATATTTTAATTTTAGATAAAAAAGAATATAATTTGCCAAATAGCTTAGCCAAACAGGCTACTAGACAAATAGAGGAAATTACCTAGTATTATCATATAATTATATCCTCTAAGGCTTGAAGGAAAAAAAGACCTAGTGATATCGGATAATTTTGTTCAATAATTCTTAGACAAACCAAAGAAATTATTATTATATGACTCTTTCATTAAAGCTTAATCAGATGGGAAAAATTCTTAGTGTAATTGAATAACTTCATTCACTAAAATTTTGACATATGAAAGGAAGTTAGTCAGTGTTTTTGCCCGCTAAGATTTACACCTGAAAGCTTGTGATTTTTATATTGATGTTAATTCGGTCATGCCTTTAATTAGGACGAAGCTAGAGTGTTAGGAGAAGTTTTCGCCGAACTCAATAATTTTGATTATAACTCTTTATTTGTCTTTAAAAATTTATTAAATATATATAAATTATTATTTTAAAAAATAGTAACTTAAAACGGCTAGAACTCTTAACCATAAATTGAAATCTTAATTTCGTCTTAAACCTTCACTACCTAAAATTTATATAGATAAAAAGCATCATCTGACTTTTTGTACCTTTACAAAATTTCAATTGTAAATTTTTATAATCTTTACTCCTATTTCATCAATCAAAGTCACATATTTGAGTGCTTTCTTTTCTGCATTCCTTTTTCTTTTACTTTTTTTTTTCTGACAACGCCAGGCATGAAACATTTAATTCAAGGTGGTGCAGAGTGCAATCAAGTAGTATACTATTATCTTGACATGATCCTAGTCCAAATTATAATTTCTATTTGCCTTATTTTATTTTTCTTTATTTTTTTGTGTTGATCAGGTTTATCGAAAATAGGCTCTTTAACTTATATAGTTTAACTTATATAGTGTGAGTAAATTTTGTGTATATACTAAATTTGTTAGATCTTATTTATAAAATTATACTGAATTGTTGTTATTGACGTTGTTATTTTCCTCTATCTTTGCTTGTCTGGCTTGACTTCATACGAGCCTGGTGGACCATTTATTGGTAACTTTAACTCATGCTTAATGGTTCCTCTTTCCCTTTCTCTTTTTTGAGCCATGAAGTTTCTTTCATTTGGCATAATCTTCAGAAAAAGAGGGGGCCCGGGGGGAAGGGGGAGATAACGACGTTTCTTACTTTTGAATGGATTAAGTGGGGAAATTTGAAGCATCAAAATGGGTCAGTGTTTGTCCTCGCGAGCTGTAGGTTTGCGTATATAATTTCTATTAGTTGCAGTAAGCCCGTATTGAGCTCGGACTCAAATTTAAAGTCAAAATGTAATACATATGATAAAAAAAGAATAATTTATATTATATTTTTAAATTTTTATCAAATATTATATTCCTTCTGATAAAAAATAATTAAACATACTCTAATTATATTAAAATAAATTTTAAATACACCAGCCCGTTTTCAGTCAGATATTATTTGTGACTCCCGAATTGATATACCATATATCATATTTAAGAAATCTTCTTAGAACTCATATTAACACAGACAGAATCTGGGAATAACATTACTTAAGTTCCTACAATCTTCTTATAAAAAATAAAATAAAATAAAATAAAATAAAATATATATATATATATATATATATATATATATATATATATATAAATATCCACACACCAAAAGTGTTTAAAAATATTAGGCTTAATATGTTTTACTTATCTTGTTAGTATTTGATCATTTTCACTTTTAAAGGATGCGTTTTTGCTAATGTAACGATAAAATTATGGAGACCGATAAACAAGAATTTGGATACATGTTTTTCTTTAATTTGTAAAGGTAAAAGGTACATAAAGCCATAGTACTTCAACAATTCGAATTATAGAACCAAACATTTTAGTTAATGCAACTATGACTCCATTTGAAGATTAGTAAAGGGTGAGAAGTGATTGTAAAAAGATACTATATACTATCTCCTATAAAAAACCATAAAATTACAAAATAGATTTTGGTATTATTAACTTAACACTCACAAAATTGATTGAGCAAACCCACATATATTACTAAAACATTAAAAAATATGGCAAGTTGTAAATCATAAAATAAAAAACAAATTTAAAATTAAAAATAAGATTAAAACATAAAAGTAATTAAACAAGAAATTTATATATTTTTTTTAAATATATACGAGGACTACAAAAGTTCTTTCATTCTTGTTATGAAATAATATAAAGACAAGAACAATAATGCAAGAATAAGAACAATATAGAGAGAGAATAGGGAGAGAGAGAAGTATTCTTATTAATACTTGGGGTGATTTACAATGGTAGAGAGCACCTCTATTTATAGGGAGAAGAATGACTTAGCTTCAAGCTAAAACTCTTAGACATTCACTCTAAATAGACTTCTATTTTATAACACTCCCCCTTGAATGTCTGTTCAATAATGTGCCTCATAAAACCTTAAAACCAAAACCCATTGGAAAAATTAAAGTAAGGAAAAAGAGTACACATGTTTGAATATGCGCCTATTGGTTGCCTCGTTAAAAACCTCGCAAGGAAAACCCGGTGGGACAAAACCTTGTAAGGGAAAAAGAGTGCAACGCGCATTAACTCCCCCTAATGAGTACATCAATTTATATCCTTGAGCATTTGCATTCCAATCTTGTGCATCATCTTCAAAACGATCTTTGGTAGACGTTTGACAAATCAATCATATTGACTTGAATAAATATTCCACACCTTGAAATCATCATTCTTGATAGATATGAACATCTTCATATAATGTCGTGGAATAACTCTTCAATATCTCCATAGATGCATTCTCAATGCCATCATGCTTATAGTTATAGCAAGATTCATATGTACACAAATTGTACTTGGGATGTGGTACTTCAAGACCAAGAATTGCATATGCTTCAAGCAACTTAAATCTTTCAAGTTAAGTCATATAAGCCATATAATAGACTTTAGATGCATATCAAGTTTTCCATGTCATGCTAGACAAATAAGATATCGAAAACTGACTATACATACCTTTGACTTTATACTTTCAAGCATTTGAACTATAGGTTCAAAACTACATGTCTTTCATATGGAATCAATTCTTCTTGAATTGTATCTCTTCCATTTAGTTACTTTCTTTGGGTCAGCAAATGCGTATAGCATGCTTTGCAATATGTTGCAATTGAATTATCCCTTTTATGAACTTCAGGTTCATATCATGATATTCGGGGATATACATATACAAATGATAATTCATCCCATGTAACCTTTTCTCAAGTGTTTACCATGTCTCCCCCTCATGTTAGTAAAGCTAACTTGTTTCCTCAACTTTGGGAAATCATCTTTGTGCATTATCATGTCAATATACATGGCACATTAATAAAAGAGAAGGAAACTGATATATATAACTTTGTTCTCATAAGAAACAGTTTAGCTATTAAGTGGAAGCACTCAATAATTATCTTGCTAAACCAACTTTGATATAAACCAACTTATCAAGATGAACTATCTTGAGTAGAGAATCTGGAAATTATGCTCGAAGTTAGATTACTGAGCAATTTACCTCGCAAGCACCGGCCAGGCTGCGGGTCAATAACAATTGCGCATGTAACCATATCATAGATGCATCATATGTGGTATACATGGCAGGTGAATGGGCCCATATTCACCTTTGATATTTCCAGAATTTATGGGCTTCAACCCGAACTCTTTAGTTGGTCAGTTCATTAATGAGAACAAGTGATACAAGAGAATTCGTAAAGAACTTTCTAGTTCTTTGATATTCACCTATGTGAATTTGCACATCATACATAAAATGAGATGGCTAACACGAATGCCAACTGAATAAATTATCAATATTGGTAAACTTCAAATTTACACCATGACATGTGCACTTATCAATAAACTTCAGGTTTATTATGACATGGGTTTTTATACCAATAGATATCCACTTTATCGTGGCATTCTTTCTTTTGTGTAGTACAAACTGGAGAACAAAGCGGGTAGCTTTTCATATACAAATTACCCCGCTACAAGTTGTAGTAATAGGAGATATCAAATCCTTCCTTTATTTATAGTCTCAATATAATCAATCGCTTTCGCGTGTACTTTGGAAACTGAATAAGTTTCTTTGAGACTTACTACAGCACAATACTCAATTGTGTTTCTCCAACATAGTAATAATTGGCTCTTCTAGAGCTCTCAATTAATTTTGTACTACCACAGATTCATCAACATCCATGTGGTGAATATCTTTCTTAAAGAGAAAGTTATACCATTATGGTCATGTCAAACTTATATGCAAGATATGTTTCTTGCATTATCGTTGTCCTTTAATAGTCATATTTCCAAAATACTTTGGCGTACAATAGGTACGTGACCAACGATCATTCATGCCATATATCATCTCAAACCTCCTTCTAGGGGTGAGTGTGGTATCATCTCAAACCTCCTTCTAGGGGTGAGTGTGGTATATTTAATACCAATTTCATGTTCATATTCTTCCAATAATGAATATGTATTCGTGAATCAAATGTTGTCACATTCACTTCGAGGATATGTGATTTTGTTATCCTTTTCAAATCTATAAATGCGTCAGGCATTTGATTTGCTATTCTTTGCAAATGGATAATCTTTTGTGCCTCTTTCTCACAAATAGAGGTGTGTGGATCAAGATGAGATAATGATGCATTTTTCCACAAAATTTCCCGTTTGGTTTCACCAACTTCTCCCCCTAATTTTGGGAAAAGTGTCTCATCAAATTGACAGTCTGCAAATCGTGTAGTGAACAAATCTCCTGTCAATGTTTCGAGGTAGCGAATAATGGAGGGCGATTCAACCTCGATATATATTCCTAACCTTCTTTGCAGACCCATTTTGGTGCGGGATGGCGGTGCTAAAGGCACATATACTGCGCATCCAAAAATTCTTAAATGGGATATATTGGGTCCATGACCCAAAAACCAATTGCAATGGGGAATATTTGTGTCAATTCGTCAGTCAGAGACGAACTGGCATTGCTGTATGCAAAATGGCGTGACCCCAAACCGAAGTGGGCAGCCGACAAACTAAAATGCTGCATGCAAAATGGCATGAACCCAAACCAAAGTGGGCAGCCGACGAACTAGCATTGCTGCATGCAAAATGGCGTGAACCCAAACCGAAATGGGCAGCCTCGTTTTCATGAAGAATTCAAGATTATTCTCATCTATTGTCTCAATATGATATCCATTTTGAATGATATATTTAAAACTCAACAAGTTCTTCTTAGACTTGGAGGAGAATATTGCATTCTCTAAGATAAACGTCGTGCCTTTGGGCAGAGTTACAGTTGCTCTTCCGGAGCCTTCAATCAATTTACTTCCCATGGTTTGACATATAAAAGAAAATATACGAACATGAGTATAAACAACTTCAATTCGTTTGTGTCACATAATATTTTCAAAATCTGCTGCTAACAGTTGACTAACAAAATCAGATATGTTATCCATTACTTTGCAGTTTGAAAATTTCAGTTTAAACGTTTTCTTCAAACAATCGATTGTTACTTACAAACAATCGATTGTTGAACAATGACAATCGATTGTTAAACACACACAATCGATTATTTGCTATTTTGAAAAAAACTTCAGATCAGTCTTAAGACAATCGATTGTTAAACATAGACAATCGATTGTTGACAATTTTTGAAAAATTCCAGATCACTGTTTTAAGACAATCGATTGTTAAACATCGACAATCGATTGTTGACTATTTTTGAAAAATTCTAGATCACACTGCCTAACGACAATCGATTGTTCGACATAGACAATCGATTGTGGATGATTTTTGAAAAATTCCAGATTACACTGTCTAACGACAATCGATTGTTAGACATGGACAATCGATTGTGGATGATTTTTGAAAAATTCCAGAACACTGTTTTAAAGACAATCGATTGTTGATCATTGACAATCGATTGTTTTGCAGTTTTTATGCGAAATATGAGATAACCGACTAGTTTTTCAGGTTAGTCGATTACCTCTACTGGAAAGTAAAAATATAATTGATATTTGAGCATATTGATACATTCTAAAGAACTAATACTAACATTATATCATGAACTAACTAATACGAGCTAATACTAATGGCTATTAGTTTATTCATTCACTAATACAAACAAGTAAAATAAAATCAAATAGCTCCATCTTCTTTCATCACGGATCCATCACCGATTAGGTGGCCTATCTTCCCCTCGGGTTGCTCAAAGAAGTCTGCCACATCCAAGTGGGTGATGTCAAAGTTGTCGTCAGAGACAAAATTCGTTTCAGGGCGTTTACTCTTTCGAGATGCTTGATAAAGGTCAACCAAAAGTCATGGTATACGTCAAGCCTTTGACCAGTGCCCGTTTTCACCGCAACGATAATATATAGTTTATAAACTATTTGCTTTTGGGTTCTTATCGTATCGTGCTTGTGGCAGAGTGACCAACTTCAGGTTGTCATCTCTTCTTTAAGCCATTCCACAAGATAGGTGGATCCTTGACGGTGAGGTATTCAATCTTCAAACCTTCATCAAGGTGATGGCGCAAGAAAATCAAGGCCTTAGCATAGTTTTGGGTGGATGCATTATTTCTGTCTTTAATGGCGTCTCCAAGACCCATAGCATCTAAGTGGATTTCAGCATCCAACACCCATGTCATATAGTTCTTGCCCGAAATTTCAAGGGCAACGAACTTTCTTTTCATAATGTCAGACATAAAACAGATTTACATCAAGAGCGTGTTCATACTTACGGGCTCTATTACAATTATCACATTCACTTCAGGGAATGGATCATAATTATGTGCTTTACACAATCTCATGTCAAATATTACTTTCATAAAGTGAAAGATTATTTTGAGAATCCTTATTGTTCTCATTACCGCAATTATGACGATTATAACTTCGTCTATTGCCATGTCCACATCCATTGATACCTTTACGGTAATTAGGCTTCTTTCAGACTTATCACATACTGCTACCACATTCTCTAAAGGGAATGGAGCAAATTCAATTGGACGGAATTCCTTGCCACGTCCACATTCATTGATACCTTCATGGTAATATTTTAGTCTTCTTTCAGACTTATCATATACTGCTTCCACATTCTCTAAAGGGAATGGAGCAAATTCAATGGGACGGATTTTCAATTATTTGCCCACAATCATACATGAATTTAATCATGGCAGGACGTAGAGATTTAACCACTTCATGTGGTTATAATTTCTTACAAACTCCTTTAGAGTTATAATCAAACTTTGTTGTCTATGTTTGTATATAAAATCAAATTATAGAATTTCAAGAATTTGAAAGGGAAAAATAAGTTACTTACCTTTAAGGTATACCAATTATATTTTCAATGTTTTCTTCCTTTTCTCTTTATTTTTCGTTTCTTTTCCTCCCTTTTTTTTCGTTTCTTTTCCTTCTTTCTTCATTCTTTCTTTGAAGCAAAACCTTGCACAAACAAAAGTTAAGACAATCGAAAATTAAATTAGGAAGAGGGAAATACCTTAGATTTCTCGAGAATGGTTCTTGAGACGGTAGAGTCTCGTGCTGATAACGTGTTATGAAATAATATAAAGACAAGAACAATAATGCAAGAATAAGAACAATATAGAGAGAGAATAGGGAGAGAGAGAAATATTCTTATTAATACCTGGGGTGATTTACAATGGTAGAGAGCACCTCTATTTATAGGGAGAAGAATGACTTAGCTTCAAGCTAAAACTCTTAGACATTCACTCTAAATAGACTTCTATTTTATAACAATTCTCCCTTATTATATATATATAGTAATTATGATTGTGGGTGAGTTGGTTCGTGCTAAATCATGGCAAGGTGGCAATGACGTGGACAACGACAATTCTATTAAGTGCTCAATCTGATAAGCTCAAATGTAGACAAGCCGCGGAAGCAACATGTCTGTGTCACGCACGACATAAGATTATTTATATCCCAACAAACCACTGTGTCGGATTTGACCTTCTTGGGCATTAGTTTAATTATTATGGAATAATTAAACGTGACTTGTAATTTCCTATACCTGAAAAGCTAATAATGGTACAGAAATAAATACAAATATCCTATTTTGTTTGTTTATGTTTCACTTTTAGAAAAAGATACGTAACTGCAACTATTGAGTGGCTCGAAATTGGAGCCGGTATTGAAATGTTCTTTTTTTTGGATTTAAAAGATTTTTTTAGGTGTAAAAAAAGAATTTACCAGAATATATAACTGTATTTAATCTTAGTGGCCGTTTAGGACCCAATTTCAAGATGGGTCCCCAGTTTTGCCTCTGTGTAAAATGAAAAGAAGAATTATGGTAGAATGTAGTTTTCAACTGTGTTTTTGTAAAACACGAATTTAAACCGCATTTTACCTTAATATTCCAAATGATCGTTAAGTAAAACGTTGTTCAAAACTATACTTTACATATTTTAATAACTTCTTTATACCTAAAAAAGTGTTTTGTGTTATGAAATAATATAAAAGACAAGAACAATAACTCAAGAACAAGAGCAAATAGAGAGAAGAGTAGAGAGAGTTCTTCTTATTGATACTTAGAGAATGTTAGGAGTTATTTACAATGGTAGAGAGCACCTCTATTTATAGGGAGGAGGATGATTTATCTACCAAGAATAGAACTCTAGAATCTCTCTAATTAAAGACATTCACCTTAAATAGAAGTGTATTTATAACACTCCCCCTTGAATGTCTATTCAATGATGTGCCTCGTTAAAACCTTAAAACAAAACCCAATGGGAAAAATTAAAGTAAGGAAAAAGAGTACACATGTTTGAATATGCGCCTATTGGTTGCCTCGTTAAAAACCTCGCAAGGAAAACCCGGTGGGACAAAACCTTGTAAGGGAAAAAGAGTGCAACGCGCATTAACTCCCCCTGATAAGAACATCAATTTATGTCCTTACGTCTTCGCATTCCGATCTTGTGAACTAGCTTCTTGAAGGTTGACTTTGGTAGAGATTTTGTGAATAAATCAGCCATATTGTCGCTTGAACGAATCTGTTGAACATTGATATCACCATTTTTTTGAAGATCATGTGTGAAGAATAACTTTGGTGAAATATGCTTCGTTCTATCTCCTTTTATGAATCCTCCCTTCAATTGAGCTATACATGCTGCGTTGTCTTCATACAAAGTTGTGGGTAGTTTATCACACTTCAAACCACATTTGTCTTGGATATGATGTATTATCGACCTTAACCACACACACTCCCGACTTGCTTCATGAATAGCAATTATCTCGGCATGATTAGATGAAGTAGCCACAATTGATTGCTTAGTCGATCGCCAAGATATGGCGGTTTCTCCACAGGTAAACACATAACCCGTTTGAGATCGAGCCTTGTGTGGGTCGGACAAATATCCAGCATCAGCATAACCAACAAGATCCGGGCTGCAATTCTTGCCATAAAATAAGCCCATATCGGTAGTTCCCTTTAAGTACCGCAATATGTGTTTGATCCCATTCCAATGTCTCCTCGTAGGAGCCGAGCTAAATCTTGCTAAGACATTAACTGAAAAGGATATGTCAGGTCTTGTAGTATTTGCAAGATACATTAGTGCGCCAATTGCGCTAAGATATGGTACTTCAGGACCAAGTAGCTCTTCATTCCTTTCTTGTGGTCGGAATGGATCTTTGTTCACATCAAGTGATCGAACAACCATCGGTGTACTTAAAGGATGTGCTTCATCCATGTAAAACCGTTTCAGTACCTTTTCTGTATAGGTAGATTGATGAACAAAAATTCCGTTTGCCAAATATTCAATTTGCAAACCAAGACATAGTTTAGTCTTTCCGAGATCTTTCATCTCGAATTCATCCTTTAGATAATCAATTGCCTTTTGGAGTTCTATAGGGGTTCCAATAAGGTTTATGTCATCAACATATACGGCAAGTACAACAAATTCCGATGTTGTTTTCTTTATAAAAACACACGGGCAAATGGCGTCATTTATATAGCCTTCTTTTAACAAGTACTCACTAAGACGATTATACCACATTCGTCCAGATTGCTTTAGACCATACAAGGATCTTTGCAATTTAATTGAGAACATTTCCCGAGATTTTGAGTTGTGCGCGTTTGGCACCTTGAGTCCATCGGGAATTTTCATGTATATCTCATTATCAAGTGAGCCATAAAGATAGGCAGTAACCACATCCATTAAGTGCATGTCAAGCTTTTCATGGACAGCAAAACTTATGAGATAACGAAAGGTTATCGCATCCATTACAGGCGAATATGTCTCTTCATAATCGACACCAGGCCTTTGAGAAAAACCTTGTGCAACAAGGCGTGCCTTATATCTTTGTACCTCGTTTTTCTCATTTCTTTTGCGTACAAAGACCCATTTATAGCCGACAGGCTTAACACCATTAGGTGTTTCAACTATAGGGCCAAAAACTTCACGTTTTGCCAGCGAATTCAATTCTGATTGAATTGCTTCTTGCCACTTTGGCCAATCATGTCTTTTTCGACATTCTTCAACAGATTGAGGTTCGAGATCCTCACATTCTTGCATAATGCTAGATGCTACATTATAAGCAAAGGCATTATCCACCACAATATCCACTCGATTAATATTTGCCTCAATATTAATTGGATTTAGGGATAGTTCCGTATTTTCCAGAGTCTCGGGCTCAATGGATTCTTCATGAATCTCAGAATTTGTTAAATCATGAGATTCTTTCGTGGTGTCATTTTGATCGTTCTTTTTCCTCTTTCTAGGATTTCGATCTTTGGAACCTAATGGTCTGCCACGCTTCAGGCGTGCATTCGACTCATTGGATATGACACTAGATGATTGTCCAATAGGGACATCAATACGGATTGGAACATTTTCCGCGGGAATGTGGGATTTCGTTATCCTTTTCAAGTCCGTAAATGCGTCAGGCATTTGATTTGCTATTCTTTGCAAATGGATAATCTTTTGTACCTCTCTTTCACAAATAGAGGTATGTGGATCAAGATGAGATAATGATGCATTTTTCCACAAAATTTCCCGTTTGGTTTCACCAACTTCTCCCCCTAATTTTGGGAAAAGTGTCTCATCAAATCGACAGTCTGCAAATCGTGCAGTAAACAAGTCGCCTGTCAATGTTTCGAGGTAGCGAATGATGGAGGGCGATTCAAACCCAACATATATTCCTAACCTCCTTTGCGGACCCATTTTGGTGCGGGATGGCGGTGCAATAGGCACATATACTGCGCATCCAAAAATCCTTAAATGGGATATATTGGGTTCATGACCCAAAACCAATTGCAACGGGGAATACTTGTGGTAATGCGTCGGTCTAAGACGAATTAGCATTGCTGCATGTAAGATGGCGTGACCCCATACCGAAGTGGGCAGCCTCGTTCTCATAAGTAATGGCCTTGCAATCAACTGCAGGCGTTTAATTAACGATTCTGCAAGACCGTTTTGAGTGTGAACATGAGCTACAGAATGTTCAACTTTTATCCCGATTGATAAGCAATAATCATTAAATGCTTGGGATGTAAACTCAGCAGCATTATCCAGTCTAATGGACTTGATTGGATTATCTGGAAATTGTGCTCGTAGTCGAATTATTTGTGCCATTAATTTCGCAAACGCAAGGTTGCGTGATGACAACAGGCACACATGAGACCATCTACATGATGCGTCTATCAAGACCATGAAATACCTAAACGACCCACTAGGTGGGTGAATAGGTCCACAAATGTCCCCTTGTATACGTTCCAGAAACGTGGGTGACTCAGTCCCAACCTTTGTTGGTGATGGCCTGATAATCAACTTGCCTTGATAACACGAAGTGCAAGGATATTCATTATTTGAAAGAATTTTGAAATTCTTTAACGGATGCCCATAGGAGCTTTCTATAATCCGTCTCATCATGACCGATCCTGGGTGTCCCAATCGATCATGCCAAAGTACAAAGGTATTGGAATCAGTAACCCTTTGGTTTACTGTTGAATGTGCCTCAATTGCACTAATTCTTGTCCAATACAGGCCACAAGTAAAAGACGGAAATTTCTCAATAACCCTCTTTTGGCCGGAGACGTTCTTTGTGATGACGAGATATTCAAAATTATCTTCATCCATTGTCTCAATATGATAGCCATTCCGGCGTACATCTTTAAAACTCAACAAGTTTCTTTTAGACTTGGAGGAGAACATTGCATTCTCTATGATTAACGTCGTGCCCTTGGGCAGAGTTACAATTGCTCTTCCGGAGCCTTCAATCAATTTACTACTTCCAGAGATTGTAGTAACGTTTGCCTTACACATATTTCGTTGGGAGAAATACTTCCTTTCTTTGAGTATTGTATGTGTGGTACATGAATCAATTAGGCAAATACTTTTACAGTTGGATGTTGATCCAAGTTCGCTTTGTGAGATATCCATATTTGCTATCCCATAGTTTGACATACAAAAGAGATACAAGAACATAAGAATAAACAAGTTCAATTCTTTTATGTCACATAATATTTTCAAAATCTGCTGCTAACAGTTGACTAACAAAATCAGATATGTTATCCATTACTTTGCAGTTTGAAAATTTCAGTTTAAACGTTTTCTTCAAACAATCGATTGTTACTTACAAACAATCGATTGTTGAACATTGACAATCGATTGTTAAACACACACAATCGATTATTTGCTATTTTGAAAAAACTTCAGATCATACTGTCTTAAGACAATCGATTGTTATGCATAGACAATCGATTGTTGGCTATTTTTGAAAAATTCCAGACCTCACTGTTTTAAGACAATCGATTGTTATGCATAGTCAATCGATTGTGGATGATTTTTGAAAAATTCCAGATTACACTGTCTTAATGACAATCGATTGTGGATGATTTTTGAAAAATTCCAGATTACACTGTCTTAATGACAATCGATTGTTAGTCAACGACAATCGATTGTTGATCAATTGTTTTTCAACTTTAATGCGAAAATAGTTGATAATCGACTAGTTTTTCAGGCTAGTCGATTACCCCCACTGGAAAATAAAAGTTTTATTGATATTTGAGCATATTGAAGATATTCTAAAGAACTACTGCTAACATTGCATCATGAACTAACTAATACGAGCTAATACTAATGACTATTAGTTTATTCACTAACTAATACAAATAAGTAGAACAAAATCAAATAACTCCATCTTCTTTCATCACGGACCCATCGCCGATTAGTTGGTCTATTTTCCCTTCGGGTTGCTCAAAGAAGTCTGCCACATCCAGGTGGGTGATGTCCGAGTTGTCGTCATAGACAAAATTTGTTTCAGGGCCTTTTCTCTTTCGAGATGCTTGATAAAGGTCAACCAAGTGTCTTGGTATACGGCAAGTCTTTGACCAGTGCCCTTTCCCACCGCAACGATAACATATAGTTTCTGAACCATTTGCCTTGGGATCTTCATGACCCCGTTTCTGCTTTCGGCGGTTATCTCTCTTTGGGGGTGACGGACTTCTTTGGAATTTCTTCCTTGTCTACGTCCCTGGCTATGACCCCGTTTACGACCATGACCATGGTCCTTTTCATGTTTGGCATAATGAGAGTGCACCTTATCTGCTTCAGGCAGTGGTGTAGACCCAGTGGGTCGATTTTCATGATTTCTCATGAGCAGGTCATTATTTCGCTCAGCCACTAGTAGAAGAGAAATCAGTTCAGAGTACTTTGTAAAGCCTTTCTCTCTTTACTGTTGTTGCAGTACTATATTGGAGGCATGAAACGTTGTAAACGTTTTCTCAAGCATATCATAATCGGAGATATTATCCCCGCATAGCTTCAATTTGGAAGTAATTCTGAACATAGCAGAATTATATTCAGAAACGGACTTAAAGTCCTGGAGCCTCAGATGAGCCCAATCATATCGTGCTTGTGGCAGAGTGACCAACTTCAGGTTGTCATATCTCTCCTTTAAGCCGTTCCACAAGACGAGTGGATCCTTGACGGTGAGATATTCAATCTTCAAACCTTCATCAAGGTGGTGGCGCAAGAAAATCATGGCCTTCGCACATTCTTGGGTGGATGCTTTTTCTTATTTTTGATGGTGTCTCCGAGACCCATAGCATCTAAGTGGATTTCAGCATCCAACACCCATGTCATATAGTTCTTGCCCGAAACTTCAAGGGCAACGAACTTTCTTTTTGTAATGTCAGACATAATCGAAAATTAAATTAGGAAGAGGGAAATACCTTAGATTTCTCGAGAATGGTTCTTGAGACGGTAGAGTCTCGTGCTGATAACGTGTTATGAAATAATATAAAAGACAAGAACAATAACTCAAGAACAAGAGCAAATAGAGAGAAGAGTAGAGAGAGTTCTTCTTATTGATACTGTTGGAAATAACGCTTTACGCTAGAGGGGGGGGTGAATAGCGTTTTAAAATTATTAAGCGTTTTAGTGCGGAATTTAAAAACTTTGCAGAAATTAAGACAAGTGCAGTAAAATAAACTTACACAAAGATGTATCCTGGTTGGCCACAAACGTGGTTAGTCCAGTCTCCGAGAGACTCTCTCGAGATTTCCACTAAACTTGTCAAGCTTACGGGTGCTTAACAAACCGTTACAGCTGAGGACACAAGCCTCACCTAGGTGCTCGGGGATCACAATCCCAAAGACTTCAATTGCTCGGGGATACCAATCCCAAAGACTTCAATTGCTCGGGGATAACAATCCCAAAGACTTCAATTGCTCGGGGATAACAATCCCAAAGACTTCAATTGCTCGGGGATAACAATCCCAAAGACTTCAATTGCTCGGGGATAACAATCCCAAAGACTTCAACCGAGGAAACACAAGTTCCTCAACAAACGAGAATCGCAATTCTCTTACAAACACAAAGACACACTCACTTTACAAAGTACTCCTCAATGAGTAGATATGAGTAGAAATAGTACGCTCAAGATCACAACAACTTAGCTCAATAGAATGGCTCTTCAAAAAGCTTTATAGATGAATGAAAATGATGATCAATGTAAGAAAGCTTTTAGCAATGAAAATACTTAAATTGTATGTGTTGTTGTTCTGAAAACACTGAGTTAAACCTGTATTTATAGGTGAAAAACTTAGTCTTACCGTTGTCTAATTGCCAATTAAGGATTGCTGAAATTACTCAGTGACAATCGATTGTCAGGACTAAACAATCGATTGTTTGCCTATCAGATCAAAAAATCAATCCCAGATTTTACGTTAACAATCGATTACTTCAAATCAATAATCGATTAATTATAACGTTAAAAAATCCTTTCCAATTTTTGGCATAAAACATCGATTATCAGGAAATCAATAATCGATTATTTTAACAACGTTCAGAAAATCTTTTCCAGATTTTACGCTAAAACATCGATTGTTAAATATCACAATCGATTACCTGAAGGTAATTTGAAAAAAGTATGACAACGGTCAGCTTCAACAATCGATTATCAAATAGAACAATCGATTATTAATTAATTTCAAAACTTACTGTCTCATATATAATCGATTATCAAAAGCCACAATCGATTATTAATTAATTTCAAAACTTACTGTCTCATATATAATCGATTATCAAAAGCCACAATCGATTATTAATTAATTTCAAAACTTACTGTCTCATATATAATCGATTATCAAAAGCCACAATCGATTATCATTTTACTTAAAATCACTGGGAGACATTTTTCTCATTCCAATCGATTACCATTAGTTCATAATCGATTTTTATGAGTTTTGAAAACTTTGCCTCAGTTAACAATCGATTATCGAAAGTACACAATCGATTGTTATGCAGTTTGCAAAAACCTGATGTTAACTGGCTTACTCACAATCGATTATCATTAATTCATAATCGATTGTCATGCAGTCTTGGCTTAGAGATACTCGATTATCATAAGTACATAATCGATTATCTTAGCCCAGATTTTTGAGGCATGTTTGGAAAACATTTTAACAAATGTAAATATGCATAGTTTAAAATCATTTGACACTTACTTTAAATATGCATGATTTTGGAAAAAATAATTTTAGTAGAGAAGCCATGTTATGAGCCAAGATTGAGGAATCAAGATCACAATTAATATTGACTCAATTATAACATTTCCAAGCATTGTCTTGAGCTTCTTGTAATGCATCCATTATGTGCTTGTCCTTGAGCACTGCTATATATCGCTTATTGCTTTGTTTGACATTCATCAAAACCTACAAAAGAACACACGTTTAGTATATTGCATTTGAAACGTGTTTCCAACAATTTCCCCCTTTTTGATAATGGCAAACATAGGCGGGATATATGCAATAATTATTTTGATAAACCAAGACAAGTGTCATGTTCCCCCTCAATTCATGTTCCCCCTCACTTTAAGCATGAATGAAGTTGAGAGCATATAGCATAATATAGCATACTTCTTGATATCCCGTTTCTTCCCCCTTTTGCCATTAGCAAAAAAATGTACACAAGGGAAGAATAACAAATATGAAATAAACACAAGTTTATTTATTGAAAAAAAAATTATAACAGTACAAGGGTGGAACAAAACATGACTAACCAACAAAAATAATAAACCAATAACAATTTCACATTCATCATTCAACAATTTCACATAGATAAAATAGCAATTTCATCATTCATCACTCCCATCCCCTTCATCATCATTTGGAGGCGCTTGATATGGCACCATCTGAGCATAGGCATAATTCACGTGATCAAAGTAACCATGGACCTCACGTGTTAATTGAGTAATTTGGTCAGAAATGGTTCGGAGGGTAGGCTCCTGAGGAGGATGAGCACGACGGGCTTGTCGATTTTGAGGAGGAGCGGGAGCATGATCACCATCATGATGAAAGGAAGACTCCGAAATTTCCCAGATTTTGGTGCTCTTTTTGAGAGGACCATTAGCAGTATTGACCCCGGAAGCTTCAAGAAATTTCATTATCAAGAGGGCATAGGGGAGAGGTATGTCATCTCTGGTGGCATTGAACATATGGGATAGAATAAGCTTGCACCAATTTATGTTAACCCCGGTGACAATGGCGTAAAGAAATTTGGCATCCTCTTGGGAAATGGTGGTGTGATTGAGTTTACGGGGTTTGAGAACACGAGTGATGAAATAAAGAATGAAACGATAATTCGGGTCCATACCCTTTATGGTGGGACGACGGGAAGAAGACTCATCATAGGCGACTCCGGCTTGGCGGAAGAGGTTTGTTTCATCAAGCATGTGCCCGGCATCATTTATGTATTGGTAGATGTCTTCACCATCATGCGGAATGCCGGCAATGAGGTGGAGGTTATCTTCAGAAATTAGAATGGGAATGCCGTTAACATTGGTAACAAGTTCACCCTCATCATTTTTGTGAAGGTTGGAGTAAAAAGCTTCAACCAAAGAAATGTTGTAGTAGGGGTGAGTAAGGAGTAGGAAGTTGAAAAGATGGCACTTTCTTAGCATATTCGCGGCTGGAATGAATGGTGCAATAAGAGCGTTTGTTGAAAAGCGAGGAGGGAGAATAAGGCGTTTCTCAAATTTGGTTACGAACCGGGTGAGCTCTTCATTGGATTCAAAAAATAGAACCGATCCATCTTGATATGGATGGCGAGAAGAAGAGGCACCTTGTTTGGAACGAGCACGTTTGGAGTTGCGGCTTGACATTTTTTTTTTTTTTTGAAAAGAATATGCTAGGATTTTTCAAAGAAAACAAGAGAATTTGATGCTTGGAAGCTTGAGTGAGTATACAAGAGCATATGTGCAGCCTATATATAGAGAAGGAATGAGTCTTACATTTATTGGAAAAGATTTGAAGAGATGTGAAGTCTGAAACGGTAAAAATAAATTCACTGACCGTTCGACAATCGATTGTTTGAATGAAATAATCGATTGTCATTAATGAAGATGATCTGACACATCGATTACACGCCAGAACGGTAAAAATTTGAAAGAGATAGTCGATTGTCAAACTTGGTAATCGATTGTTTGTCATATTTATGACCTGACAGGAATCGATTATAGAGCCAAAACGGTAACATAAGTTTAAAACAGATAATCGATTGTCAGTATATAGTAGTCGATTGTTTACTCACAGAGAGTTTGAATTTTGGCAAATAATCGATTGGCAGAACAAATAATCGATTGTTTGGAAGGGGGATGCTAAAATGATGAAACTTAATTCTATCAGGCAATGTAAACAGTCAACAAGATTTCATGGCAGAAAATTGAATCAACAAATAATCGATTATTGATACTGATAATCGATTGTAAGCATAAATGATCGATTATGATCGATTTTTCTTGTATCAAGATAATTCATACTTTCCTCTTACCTTTTTGGGGGGATGCCTGCAAAATAGAATTAAACATCTCCGACGCTCAAGTCAGTAATCTATAAATGAAATGATAACTTTGAAACTTGTGTAGTCGGGTGAAGAACGTGAACTCTTAAGAATTTTGTCCTAGGATGTTCTTAAGAGGGTTTAGGGTACTTACCTTCCCTTCGACTTTGCCAATTACCTGATTTTGAGCATCCTCCGTTCATTTTGGTCCTTTGGCTCATTCTTCAATTTGAGAAGCTTCTTTTACAATTTTGCCTTTGTCTTCCTTGTATTTTGTCTTTTTTAAAAAATTCGAAAATACTTCCGATTTAAAGAAGTCTCTAAACCGACTTTTCGTCTCTTCCTCCTTCTTTGTGCTTTAATTGAAGGAATTTTGAATTCGTCTCCCGTCAAGTGTTTGGAGCATCCACTACACTTGATTCCTTCAAGCACACCTGCAAAACAAATCAATGTTCTTTTGGTACCCATGCCATTTTGGGTCCTTGAGGGTTATGCATACTATAATGATATGTTTGAGTAGCATGTCTATGTCTAGTAAAGCATGCGGGAGCAATATGACCAATTCGTCTACAATAATGACATGTCACATTTGGATTATGCATGCGTCTAGGCTCATAGTAGCAGGAATAATGCACATTGTTTTCTCTATTTTCATTTCTCCTAATTTGAGCACCATAATCATTTCTAGGTTGAACATTTCGGGATCTTCTAGCATGATCACTGTTGTGCCTAAAGTATGCATCATGTCTATGGTGACGATTGCTAGGTGGAAGGTCATGTCTAGGTCTCCTAGTATTTTGTCTAGCATGCATGTTAGTTTTAGGAAAGACATTTTTGTTATTAATCCTAGGTTGAGCTCTAGGTGGTTGGGTTTTTGCATCAACCTCTTCTTCATTTATGAAGCCTATTCCATGCTTGGTTGATTTCAAGTTATCAAGCACCACATTCAAGTTTTTATGAGAGGAGTTGAATTTGTCTAGTGTGCCTTTTAATCTACCTACTTCATTCTTAAGGACTACACAAGAAGCACAATTTTTTGTAGAACTCTCGGGCTTGTCAGAACTTCTTTTCCCATAAAACTTGTTTTGTTCTAGTAGCTTCTCATTTTCAAAAACCAATTTTTCTAATTCTTTTTCTTTTAATGAAAACTGTTTTTGAAAATCTTGTTCTTTTAGAGAAGCACTTTCTCTTAAACTAGTGACGGTTTTTGTAACTTTGAGAAATTCAGCATACAATTCATCAAAGGCATTTCTCATGTCATCAAGAGTATAAAAATTTTGAGAAGAGATTTGACTTACCTCACTTTGATTTTCTTCCTGTGCCATGAGGCAGAGATTTGCCGCTTCTTCATTTTCTTCTTCACTGGATTCGTCTCCGGAATCTCCTCCCCAAGATATGTATGCTCGTTGCTTCTTGAAGGGTTTCTTCTCCTTTTTAAGATTTGGGCAGTTTGTTTTGATATGCCCTGTTTCACCACATTCATAACATTTAACTTGCTCACCTTGCTTTTTCCCTTTGCGGTCATATTCTTTTCGCATGAATTTTTGGAACTTTTTGATGATGAGTCCAAATTCGCTATCTCCATCCTCTTCAATCGGTGATTGACTTGTGCTCGCCTTTAGAGCAATCTTTTGCCTTCTTTGTTCATCAATAACAGGGTTAAGAATAGTGGATTCATAAGTCTTAAGATTACCTCTAAGAGCGTCTATGGTGACGTTCGTGATTCCAATTGACTCTTGAATCGCATCAGCCTTTGATCGCCATGCCGGTGTTAGGCTCCTAAGGATTTTTCGAACTAGTTCTTTGTCTGTGAACGTCTTCTTGAGCGCGTGGAGATCATTCACTATTGATGAGAACCGCTCAAACATCTCGTCTACCTTTTCGCCTTCATTCATATGGAACAATTCGTAAGCATGAGTTAAAAAGTCAATTTTAGCTTCTCTTACCTGGTCAGTCCCTTCGTAAGTGACCTCAAGCTTGTCCCACATTTCTTTCGCTGTTTTGCAGCAGGAGATTTTCCTGTAATCATTAGCATTTACAGCACAAAGTAATAAGTTAATAGCTTTAAAATTATTTTGGACTATTCGATTATCCTCGGCGTTGAATTCCTCTTCTGATTTTGGCACCCATACTCCTTCCACCTGTTTGACAGGAACCTCATTTCCTTTGGTGTATACCTTCCACAAGTAAGGGCTGTTTGATCTGACGAATATCTGCATCCTTTCTTTCCAATATGAATAATTTGTCCCGTTGAACAAAGGAGGTCTTGTGGGGCACTGTCCTTCATCAATACCTGCAAAAGAGTCTAGAGTAGAAGCCATGGAAAGATTCTCTCAAACGGTTAAGTCTTTCAGAGAGTATGGCTCTGATACCAATTGTTGGAAATAACGCTTTACGCTAGAGGGGGGGGTGAATAGCGTTTTAAAATTATTAAGCGTTTTAGTGCGGAATTTAAAAACTTTGCAGAAATTAAGACAAGTGCAGTAAAATAAACTTACACAAAGATGTATCCTGGTTGGCCACAAACGTGGTTAGTCCAGTCCCCGAGAGACTCTCTCGAGATTTCCACTAAACTTGTCAAGCTTACGGGTGCTTAACAAACCGTTACAGCTGAGGACACAAGCCTCACCTAGGTGCTCGGGGATCACAATCCCAAAGACTTCAATTGCTCGGGGATACCAATCCCAAAGACTTCAATTGCTCGGGGATAACAATCCCAAAGACTTCAATTGCTCGGGGATAACAATCCCAAAGACTTCAATTGCTCGGGGATAACAATCCCAAAGACTTCAATTGCTCGGGGATAACAATCCCAAAGACTTCAACCGAGGAAACACAAGTTCCTCAACAAACGAGAATCGCAATTCTCTTACAAACACAAAGACACACTCACTTTACAAAGTACTCCTCAATGAGTAGATATGAGTAGAAATAGTACGCTCAAGATCACAACAACTTAGCTCAATAGAATGGCTCTTCAAAAAGCTTTATAGATGAATGAAAATGATGATCAATGTAAGAAAGCTTTTAGCAATGAAAATACTTAAATTGTATGTGTTGTTGTTCTGAAAACACTGAGTTAAACCTGTATTTATAGGTGAAAAACTCAGTCTTACCGTTGTCTAATTGCCAATTAAGGATTGCTGAAATTACTCAGTGACAATCGATTGTCAGGACTAAACAATCGATTGTTTGCCTATCAGATCAAAAAATCAATCCCAGATTTTACGTTAACAATCGATTACTTCAAATCAATAATCGATTAATTATAACGTTAAAAAATCCTTTCCAATTTTTGGCATAAAACATCGATTATCAGGAAATCAATAATCGATTATTTTAACAACGTTCAGAAAATCTTTTCCAGATTTTACGCTAAAACATCGATTGTTAAATATCACAATCGATTACCTGAAGGTAATTTGAAAAAAGTATGACAACGGTCAGCTTCAACAATCGATTATCAAATAGAACAATCGATTATTAATTAATTTCAAAACTTACTGTCTCATATATAATCGATTATCAAAAGCCACAATCGATTATTAATTAATTTCAAAACTTACTGTCTCATATATAATCGATTATCAAAAGCCACAATCGATTATTAATTAATTTCAAAACTTACTGTCTCATATATAATCGATTATCAAAAGCCACAATCGATTATCATTTTACTTAAAATCACTGGGAGACATTTTTCTCATTCCAATCGATTACCATTAGTTCATAATCGATTTTTATGAGTTTTGAAAATTTTGCCTCAGTTAACAATCGATTATCGAAAGTACACAATCGATTGTTATGCAGTTTGCAAAAACCTGATGTTAACTGGCTTACTCACAATCGATTATCATTAATTCATAATCGATTGTCATGCAGTCTTGGCTTAGAGATACTCGATTATCATAAGTACATAATCGATTATCTTCGCCCAGATTTTTGAGGCATGTTTGGAAAACATTTTAACAAATGTAAATATGCATAGTTTAAAATCATTTGACACTTACTTTAAATATGCATGATTTTGGAAAAAATAATTTTAGTAGAGAAGCCATGTTATGAGCCAAGATTGAGGAATCAAGATCACAATTAATATTGACTCAATTATAACATTTCCAAGCATTGTCTTGAGCTTCTTGTAATGCATCCATTATGTGCTTGTCCTTGAGCACTGCTATATATCGCTTATTGCTTTGTTTGACATTCATCAAAACCTACAAAAGAACACACGTTTAGTATATTGCATTTGAAACGTGTTTCCAACAGATACTTAGAGAATGTTAGGAGTTATTTACAATGGTAGAGAGCACCTCTATTTATAGGGAGGAGGATGATTTATCTACCAAGAATAGAACTCTAGAATCTCTCTAATTAAAGACATTCACCTTAAATAGAAGTGTATTTATAACATTTTGAATTAAAAAAAAATAACATTTCGGTCGAACTCCCACAAATTGATTCCTTATGAAAATGTTGGAGCCTTTTTTAGCAAAATTCAAAACCAAATCAACTTTCTATTTTTTGCCCAACTTACATATTAATATTGTCGCCCGGTAAAAAATGTGACAACCAAAAAAGTAATATTGTAGTTGCATAGTAGTTCGTCACGATGTATACATTTTTGCACATGCTATTTTCAGTTTAAATGGGAGTGAGCGGATATTTGAGCTAATGCTTTTACTTTTTTTGCACCAATTGTATATAGCAATTTAATAAATACATGATATATATTTTCATATGCATGACCGTAGCTAAATTATACTTGTTTGACCAAAAGATGTTAAACCTTTGATTAAACCAATCTTAAGATTAGAAAAAAAAAAAGCAAATCTTATTTAAGAATAATAAAATCTAGATCAAGTGATAAAAGAAGTAAGCAAGATGAATGATAATACCTAAGATGTTGGAACCAATTGAATGCTCGTAAATGCGACAATTTAAATGAGCAATCAATCTAAATAGATGCAGTTGACACAGAGAAGAAATAAGTATGAGATGATTGTGGAATATTTAGATCTTATCAATACGCATAATGATGTATGTTACGGTTGTGTAATCAATGAACAAGGTTGTTCTTGTATTTACTCTCAGGTGAATCTTTTACAAAGTCTTCTTTTGTCTCTTTTCTAGATCCTCTTTTCTTAACGAACTCTTCCTATTTATAAGGGATAATCTCCCAAGAAGCTCTAAAAAGTACAGCATAAAGAATATTAAAAAAGTATATTCTTACTGGTTCTTACTAGGTTTACACTGTCGTTGACACCTCGTCTTGCCTGACCACTCTTGGTCGTCGTCCTTCATCATAGCGACTATGAGACATTGCGTCGCGGTAGTCTCAGTCCTCGTCCTACTCGGCGGTTGTCGTGGTTGCCAAGTTTAGACCTATACAGTTAGTCCATCCACTTGTTGAGGTCGTATCCCTGTACGTCTTTGATAAGCAGACGTCGCCTATACTCACAGAGAAATTTGGTTGTTGACTTATATTGATTTGACCAGTAAAGAGAGAGTGGTGCGTTCCACGGTGTCCTGGATGGTGTAGCTTATTAGGAAATGACGTCACTCCCATGTGTTCATCATTACACATATTCCCAAGACAGAGACCGATCGCTTGTTGCTTTGGTTTTGGTGCCATAAACAGTCTTCTGCTTCGATTCCAGCGCCACCCAATCCTATAAATAGGTGAAGGTTTTATTTTTTCAAGAACTTTTAGCCATTTCTTCTCTTGTTTATGTATTGTCTTCTTCGGTAATATCTTATTGGGTCTTCAGCTCTGCTTTCATGATTTTTGTTCTCATCTTTTCCGTTCATCATTCTTTGTTTCACGCTTTGCCATCATACCTTATGCCATCAAAATGCCCAGAACATATCAGTCACACGAAGAGATTTCCGACGCCACCCTAATATCCATGGAACCTCCTTCTGGTGGTGAGGATATGGTAGTGGATGGGGGGGACAACTTTCCCACCTTGGAGAAGATATTCCAGAGAAACCCTATGTCTCGGAATGATTTTCACAAAGAATCTACCTCTTCCCCCACTCCGGTGGTTTCTAATACTAAGCATGCTCATATAGATGACATTCGGTCTATGTACAACATTCCTCCCTATATTGAGATAGTTCCGGCTGTTAAGGACCTCGTGGAGGTCCATAGGCCGGGGTATTGTGCTTTTTACATATATCCCTTTGTGATCGGCCACACCCTCTATCTTCTTCCGTTGGCTGAAAAATTATGTCGGTTCAACGAGGTCTGCCCAGCGCAGCTATCTCCGTATACATATAAGATTTTTCTAGTATTGACGAAGTATGATGAGTTAGCAACATGTGAACTAGGCCTTCATCACCTTTTACATTAGTTTTCCCAAGTTTTCATTGGGTAACTATGATACACTTGAGGCATCGTGGGACCATGGGGCAGGTGGTTGGGACGGACGACCGGGCAAGCCGCAAATTTTGGCACAAATACATCCTCGTTGGAACCGAGCACCTGGTGTTGGACCCCGCTGGATTCCCAGAGTGATGGAATTATAACTGTAGGTGTTGGTACTCTTTTTATTTACTTTTATTATTTCCAATTTTGTACTTATTTGTAACTTTCCTATTTAGCTATGAGGCGTACACCTTGTCCCATTGCTGGTACAGATGATTGGGTAGTCCATATACTACCTTACATGGTGGAGACTCGAGATTGGCACGCTTTCCTCAAACGCTTTGAGCCGAACGTTCCATCCGGTAAGTGTTCCCTTTATTTTGACCTTCGGTTATTTGTTGTCATTTACTGATACGACATATTTGTAATGATAGGTCGTAGGGGTTCCAAGAAGAAGGCTCAAGTCCCGGCATTTCTCCAGGCTATCGCGTTGGTAAGGATGCAGTTTGCCTTGGCCGAGTCCGTCCGAGGAGGTTGTGCTCAATCCGTACTGGATATAGACTTTTCTCGTGACGTTGTCATACGGGATGAGATCTTCTCTCGAACCATCTATCACGTCATGGATGAGCCCTCTAACGGGGATAAATCAACATCAAGGAAGAGGAGGAGGGTAGAGCTTGGTAAGGCAGTCCCCTACGATACTGGAAAAAATAGAACTGATGCTTCGGGGCCGGCGTCTTTGCCTAGGTCAGGCACATGTGCCATTCTTATGGCTGATACCAGTGGTCCTCCATGACTGAAGGAATATATTATGGGGTATATGTACAATCTACCGAGGTTGGCGCATCGTCTGCCGTCGGAGGAGACGGAGCTGAACATGTCAAGGACGACGGTTCAGGTTTGGATGATGACCCATAAGACATGCGAGCTTACTTGGAGCAACATACTCATGTAAAGGTGAGGACGGAAGATCCTGATCAACACATAGTTATCCATGTGGACTATGATTTGTTGGCGAATTGTGAACAAGTAGCACCGGCATTCGCTCCTATATGCGCTACTTCCGAGAGCGCGGTGCTTAAGGCAATGAGCGGTGTATGCCTGTCACGGAGCATTTCCGGCATGGGTCTACAGGGAAGCGCTTTTCTCTTCTCTTTGTTTTTGGGTTCTTTTTCCATACCTAATCCCTTCTTTGTTTTGTATTTGCTTTACATACTAGACCTTCATCATGGAGACTGAGCGCGATCGGGGGGGATCTGTAGAGGACGGTCATTTTTGGGAGAGTGGCCTCCAAATATAAGGAATACTGTACCTAGCATCGTGAATTGGCCAACCTCTTCACTTAGGACAAAGATTTTCATTTGTTCTGTGATGGAATCAAGCAGAAGGAGAAATAGTTGGCGCAGAGAAATCGAAGAATTGAAGGAGTAGGATGAAGACCTGATATAGGTTGTTGCCCCATGCAATGAACTAGAGGTGGCTCTTATGGCGAAAGAAGATGAACTCGAGATAAGTAAGGGGTGATAGCTGAGAATGCTGTCCTTCAAGTGCCGAATGTCGCCTTACCGGCTGAACTTGACAAGAGGATGGCGGAGGTCAGAGGCATTACGGGCGAGCTATGCGCTAAGGATGATGGATTGGCCCATGCTGAAATGGTTAAGGTGGTTGTCATCTCAGAGATAGTGTCTTTAAAAGATGCCCTTCGTGTTTGTAGATTGTAGCAGGACAAGGAGAAGGAGGCATACGTGCTTGAAATAGCGAGGTTTGAGGGACGTATCCGAGATCTGGAGGCGGAGTCGTTCGTGTTAAACGATCGAGTTGTTGCTTTGAAAGTGGAGGATGTGTGACGGAAATTGCAGCCCTCTACTTCTCATGCTTTGGCTGACCCCCTCGTTCCACGAGATTTATATGAGAAGTGGGTTCATGACGAAGCTGAACTTGACATATATAAGTCTTTTTCGTGTCGTCGAGAAAGTATCTGAGGCAGAACTTCAAGAGATGTATATTAAAGCACGTGCCGCTCGTGAGATGTGTGGTTACGATATCAGCACGCCTGGCGGGGACGATGTTGACTATGATGATACGGACAAGCGCGCCTCCAATTATTGGTACAATGAGGAATATGCAAGGGGGAAGATGCGGCGTAGGACTTGGTTGTATTTCTGCTTTGCAATTTTTGTGGGGGCGTCCTAGAACCCTTTGTTAAACTTTTTTGTAATATGTAAATTGTAATGGAGCAGTTACTTTAATTTTTTGTGACTCTAAACTATTTTCTTTGTGCGTTTTTTATTGCGGGGGTCCCTGGGATACTCAGCCTTGTGTGATATTTTATCATAATCCGGTCGACCTCGGATGTCAAGTACATTGATTATTAAATGATTTGAGCAAGGTAGCCTTTGCCGTAAGGGTGTTATTGCGAGTTAATGCCAATATGCTAACCCATATTGAATTTTTTTCTTTGACGACGACCTTAGCCGTAGGGGTGTATTTCGAGTTAATGGTGAAATGTTAATCCGTCGTGGTTCGGGCAGCGTCAAACTCTTTTCTATAGCAACGGCCTTAGCCGTAAGGGAGTTATTTCGAGTTAACGTAGAAATATTAACCTGTCGTGGTTCGAGCGGCATATGATCTTTCTTTTGGCGATGACCTTAGTTGTAGGGGTATTATTTCGAGTTAATGTCGAAATGTTAACCAGTCGTGATTCGAGCGGTGTCAAACTATTTTCTTTGGTGACGACCTTAGTTGTAGGGGTGTTATTTCGAGTTAATGTCGAAATGTTAATCCGTCGTGGTTCGAGTGGCATCGAACTCTTTTCTTTAGCGACGGTCTTAGCCATAGGGGTGTTATTTCGAGTTGACGTCGAAATACTAACCTGTCGTGGTTTGAGCGACGTCGAACTCTTTTCTTTGGCGACACCTTAATCGTAGAGGTGTTATTTCGAGTTAATATCGAAATGTTAACCCGTTGCATTTCGAGCAAGGTCAAACTTTTTTCTTTGGCGATGGCCTTAGCCGTAGGGGTGTTATGTCGAGCTAATGCCGAAATGTTAACCTATCGTGGTTCGAGCGGCATCGAACTCTTTTCTTTGGTGACGACCTTATGCGTAGGGATGTTATTTCGAGTTGAAGTTGAAATGTTAACCCGACGTGGTTCGAGCGGCGTCAAACTCTTTTCTTTGACGAAGACCTTAGCCGTATGGGTGTTATTTCGAGTTAATGTCGAAATGTTAAACCATTGCATTTCGAACAATGTCGAACTCTTTTCTTTGGCAACGACCTTAACCGTAGAGGTTTTATTTCGAGTTAATATTGAAATATTAATCCGTCGTGGTTTGAGGAATGTCGAACTATTCTTTTTGGATGGAGATCGACTGAGAGTGAAATGCTACTTTATTTCATTTATTGAAGTATTATACATGTCAGTTTCATACATATTGGAGAAGGTTCCTTGTAAATAGTCCCTTCATCGCTTGGCCTGGAGATATTATCGGCATGGAGGGTGATGAATTAGACTGTTGTGAGTATACAATCTCCCCAGAAGAGCAATGGAATACTCTCCTGAAACCTTAAGGCCCTTGCAACTTCTAAGATATGCCTATGTCTTCTTTCCACCACTTCATTTTGTTGTGGAGTGTGTGGACAACTGCTTTGATGAACAACACCAAAACATGCCAAGAAATCTTTACATTCGGTGCTAAAAAGATTTGCATTATTATCAGTTCTCAATATCTTAACATCCTTTCCAAATTACACATGCACTAGTTCAAAAAATGATTTCAACAGTGTCACTCTTAAATTTCATCAGAAATACCCAAATCATATTTGAGTGATCATCTACAAGTGTTAGAAATTAATTGTTTCCATTATATGTAGGAACTCTATATGGTCCACAAATGTCTACATGTACTAAGTGAAAAATCTCTACAGCTTTACTATTACTAAGTGCAGAAGGCTTTCTTGTTTGTCTAGCTAATGGACATACAGTACACCTTTCAAAACTACAACTTGATATCTTTTTATTCTTCAAGAAATCCAACTTTTTCATGACCACTGCAGGTATGTGTCAAAGCCTTCTGTGCCATATGAATATATCAACCTTCATTTATGCAGCAAGACAACTCCCAATTCTTTGTGATTCCTTATTCCTATCAATCTTCCTTGGTATTAAGAGATAAAGATAACCTTTCTTCTTAACGATCCCCTTCACCCTCCCTGTGTACAGGTCCTGGAACACACAGAATGTTGGAAAAGTTCACTGAGCACTGCAACTCATTTGTTAATTTTGAAACTGATAACAAATTACACTTAAACTCAGGCACACACAGTACATCATGGAGTATATTATTTCCTGTGAGATTGTAACTACCTTGACATGTGTCAGGACAGACTTACCATTTGGAAAGTGCACATTACCTTTCTTAAGTTCAGGTAAATTAACTACTGTTGATACCTAATTGTTTCTATATATTTTAATATGCATAAATACTTTCAAAATAACATATACATGCATATATAAGCATTCACAAGGTTTTTATAATTTTAAGGATTTTAATTTATTTATTTCCTCTCCTTTTACTCATAAAATCTCCAATATCTCTCAAATTATTGTAGTGGTAACTTTAGTCATCTAAACTCTATATTTGTGCCGAAATATTGTTAAAATATTTTTGTGCATTTTTTTATAATTGCATTTGTATTTTTTTAAACTAAGTTACATATAATTTCAATATTGGCCCTATTAATGTATAATTACGTTTTATATGCACAAAATGATCTTTCATATTTTTAAAATGTTAAATATCTATTTTAAATTATTTTTAGTACACGAAATTATTTTTTGGAAATCATCAATTTTATAAATTATATAGTGTTAAATTGGCTATTTAAAACTTAGCCAAATTACATTTCAATTTTAGCCTCAATTAAACTCAACACCCAGCCCAATTTCATATTAAACCACCCTACCCAAACCCTAATTACACCTATCTGACCCAAGTCCCCATCAGATCCTGGTCGTTGATCTAAAAGATTAACGGCCTTCGTTCGTCCTTTTTAATCCTAAATTACCCCTAACCCTAATCATTCTCTACACAACGCGGCCCTAAAATCCCCTCAATGCTCTGTATACTCTCAACCTAACCTTATCCCTTCAACCCCTAACCTTCCATCTTCGGCCATCTCTGGTGACCTTTCATCGTCTTTTAAGCCTCTAATTGCTTCTCTCATGCCATGTTTGCCTTCTCTAAGGTCTTCAAGGGCCCAGGGACATGCCGACTTACATCTAGGGTACGTCACCTACCTTCTCTTGGCTACTCCAACGTGATTTCAAGCAAAATCATGCTGTGTTTTCTACAATCCTTGGGTTTCTAACAGATTCTTCATCTCTATAAGGGTTTCTTTTGAAACCCTAATTTCTTTTCTATAACTTGGATCTAGGACGATTTGAGTTTGTTTTTATGTTTTACACTGTCTTGATTTCAAGTGTTTTTCACCTTATTTTTAAAACCTTGTTTAACTGTTTCTTTGTGTTTAAACTTCTATTTTCTTACACGTTTTGACTGATTCTTTGGTTTTACTACATCTTTAACTCGTCTATGCTGAAAGCCCTAAATTTCTAGGCTTTTTCGTTTGGTTCTGCGTATCAGGTTGACACTGGTTCTCATTTTTGAGTTTATATTGCTATCTTGCCTTGAATATGTTTCTACTAAGTTTCTTAGCCTAACGTACATTGATTTTATGTGCTCGTGTTCATATTGATTGTTCAAGACTTGCCTCTTTCTATCAATGTTATTTAACATTCATGTTTGTTAGAGTTGGATGTCGACTTTTTGCTATCCATGTCTCACTTTTTTATATGTTAAACACTGATTTGTGACTCTCTTTGATTGATTCTAGATCCCCCGTTTCTTGGTTTCATTGGAAGTCTTCCTTTAAACCTTCAATTCCTACCCTTTATATTCAATTTGATTGGCTTGTTTACCTTGTCTGCGTTGATGCTTGATTCTTACTGGCTATCTTCTTAATTAGAGTTTTTTCTGAACTTAGCCCTAATTGTTTACCCTATACTTACTGTATTTGAAATCTTTCCTTATTGGTCGTCTATTGATTTATTTCCTTATTTTGCTATTTAACTCCTTAATTGAAGGGAAGTAATTACATTGATTTGATTATAATTGGTACTTGGTTCTATAATTATTGTTGAACTTTGATTCTTGTGTTATTTTCTGCCTGTTTTCAAAAATTACCCTGCTCTTTCATTAACAAAAATTATAGGAACACATTTGGTTCAAAATCACTTTCACACTCAAAACTTTTCTACTCTCTCTATTTGGTTATTTGCTATTATTCTGAGTTAGCCGACTGCAAGCCAAGGTTAACTATCGTGCTTCATATTTATGTATACCATCTCTTTACTGGTATGTTCTAATTTCAATTAAAGTTCCAAATCCAATATGTTTCTTTTACTGCTTCAGTTTATCATATTTCTAATTTGCTTCTATCTATGGTTCTATTGTTCAACATGCAATTGACATGTTTACATTACTGCTTCATCTAGCATGCTAGTCTAACCTTCTTAACTGATCTGCCACTTTAAATTGTTAGTTATGTGATTGTTTCTGAAACTCCTATTGTGTTGGTACAAATATCTATTCCTTAATCCCTTAAACAAGAATTGATATTCTCATGCATACTATGTGTCCCTAATTCCCATTCCCCGTGTGAAGGACTATTATTTGAGTATTGTTGAACTTGTTTGACGAACCTGCTATTTGTTTAATTACACCATTGTTTTCAAAAGCTGTTTTACTAAACAACTCTCTCGTTTACAAAACTATTTCAAACAAGTCTCTTTAACACTATTTTCTTACTAAGAACCCCTTCAAAATATGTCAAGCACTCTCACTTTATTCCTAAATCCCTAGGTTCTGCCCCCTCCAGTGTGTGTACTACCTTGGGATCTTTTTGAGATCCCTCTGAACTCTGGCACACTGAGGCTGGCTTTTCCACACAGCATTTACTCAATTTGGTTACAAATCTAGGTGTGAGCACTGCCCGGGATCCTTGAGATCCTTAGAGAACTTTGACGCACCTAGACAATGATATTGTCTAGGAAATTGGAATTTGAGGCTATTGGAGGTTTGTGAAATCACTTGGGCCTACTTCATAATCCCTATAGTGTAACTTCTTATTTTTCTTTATCTATGTAATTCATTCATCTGATTGTAATAATTTGTAAATGAATATTGGGGTGATTAGTGAAAAGGGGTGGGTAGTTACATATTTGTAAGGCGACTTGGATAGAAATCATGCCTATATGACCTTATATTTGCTATGCATGTTTCATCATGCTAGAAACCATGTCTATAGGGTTATTTAATATAATTGTTATGTTTGCCTCACCATGCTAGAAATCGTGCTTATAGAGTTTAAATAGTTCCAAATGATAGAAATCATGTCTATAGGTTTAAAATCAATATCACAAGTAGATACCATGCCTATAGAATGTGATCTAGTTCAGTTTATGTTACAACGGGTATTTACATTTGTTTTTCACTAGAAATCATGCATATAAGCTTATAAGGTCGCTAGATATTATGCTTATAGGGAATAACACCAGAAATTCCACCTGTAGACCTAAAATCAGTTTGCTTTTAAATAAGTTAGTTCAATTCATGATTAGTTTACTTTGAAGTTGGTCTAATCAATGTTTTGTTTACTTAAGTGAATTCTTTCAAATACTATCCTAATCTAACATTAGAAAGCATGTCTATAGGAATCCAAGAGTCCATATTTTTAAATCTGCTCATTGTTTTTACTATATCAACGTAGATATTCGGCTATTGGGACATCACCATTTTGCGTTTAGAAAGCCTGTAGGGCGTTTTTTAATTCTACAACTCTAAAACTATTTCTTACCACTTAAGTTGTTCAGATTTAACAGGTCAAATAAGTAGGCAAGTTAAATAGGACCCTTCACATATTAGTCTAATTCAGTACTTCATAACCTCCTATCACCTAGATATCATGTTCTAGGATCAGTTATCTTAAGTGTTTGAATGTTATTTGAAGATGCCCACTCATGTGGTATACTTGAAGAGGTAATTGTGAGCATCTAACTTGTTTCATATGTAGTCCTAACTGTTCTTGCTTGTCGTTTAGAATTTTCTCCTTTTTAGCACCATAAGGGGTTGTTTAGAACCGACCAGATCTAGAGGCCCTAAAATAACCTCCAAGGCCACAAGGAAGGGACATTAGTGCACACATGGGCATTGTCAAGGTTATTAAAACGCTTTAGGCTATAACCAAAGAGAGAGACTCGGATAGAACGGGATATGATGACTGCGTTCTAATGTCATGTATAGCCCCTCATTGAGGAGTGTTTACCGAACATTGCATAGGGTGATCTTATAGGCTAACCAACCTAGGACCCCTCTTTTCCAAAAATCTTTTTTCTTTACTTTTATATATGTACACAAATTGTTCAAAATCTTTGCCATATTATTTGAGTTATACAACGTCCAACATGCTTTACTTGAAATTATTTGTTTCAACTACTTATTTGCTAATGGACTAATTCATAAATATAAGTTTGGCTGGGACCCATAGTTTTGGACCAAGAGGGGGGCCTAATACCTTCCCCTCGAGGTTACTTCGAGCCCTCACCCTAAAACTCGTGTAATGCAAACCAATCCAAGAACTAATCACTCTAGGTTCCCTAACGCACCATAATTCGTTAGGTGACGACTCTTCAAAATACCCAATGCCTGAAAGAAAATAAATTATTATCCTCATAAACGTCGAAATATGGACCTTTTCCTCCCCGTAAAAAGGGATGGAGAAAAAAGGGAGCTATGACCACATTATGCAACAAATTATGATTTGAACTCCTGTGATTACTTTCTCCAGTATTTGTAATCCAAGAATCTCTGCAATTTTCAAAAAATTGTGAAGTATCAATATCTGCCATGTTATCCATGTGATCATATGAATTTTCCTTGTTCAACAACCTCATTATCTGCCCATATTGCTTTTCGAAGAAGAAATTAGACATTCCTTGATGTCCTTCAGCTTTACCCTTGTGCTTAGCATTATCATGTTCATGATTTTTATCACTTACCACTGCATTTGCTTGTCTGTACTGCTAGTTCATTTTCCCTTAAAGATTGGTAGATAACCATGGAGTTTATAATAAGTATCTTAGGTATGACCCTTGAAGCCACAATACTCGCAATGCATAATGTTAAATTTTCTAAATTTTGCTGGATTATCTTTAGTACTCATGAATGTTGTGGAATCATTCATATCACTTGCTAAATTGACTTGTGAATTAGACAAACAGACCTTCCTCTGATTTTCCTCATTGGTTAACATTGCAAATGCATGACTTACTGAGGGTGATGGAGATTGCAATTAAATCCAACTTCTAATGGCTCTATACGACTCATTTAGTCCCATTCAAAATTGACAAAGTTTTTGTTAATCTAGATGTTCAATAAAGTCCCTTGTTCCAGCAGTAATAGGAAGAGAAGGAATTAAGGATCCATACTCATCCCATAGAGATTTTAGTCTAGAATGATAAACAAAAATGCTTGAAGTACCTTTAGAAATTGTGGCTATCTCTCGTTGAAGGTTATTGAATCTATATCCATTAACTTTGTTGAAACGATCCTCCAAATCTAGCCAAACTTCATGGGCATTATTAGCATAGACAGTTCTAGTAATCAAATCTGGTGAAACAATGTTCATTATCTATGTTAGGACTGTTGTTAACTCACTCCCAATCTTCTCCTATATCTTTAGTGAATTGACATTTCGTACAAGTTCCACCGATGAACCCTAGCCTCCGTTTATCTCGCAAGGCTATCACCATTGCTTTGCTCCAAACTGAATAATTCTCATTTCCTTTCAGCTGAATCGAGATGAATACATTACTAGGATTATCTTACGGCTGTAGAAAAAAAGGATGTCTAGGGTTATCAATGCCCAATATTGCTATTGTTGAGCTTCAAAGCTTCTGAAAAAATAGCTAACTTCCTTCGATTTGAACAAAAACAATCTCTCTATATTCAAAAGTAAAAATTGAATTGAACTCTAATCGATCCACTCAAACTATGATACCATATTAAATCACACCATCATTTTGTGATATTTGAGCTTAAGAGAATATCGAAGAAGAAAGAATGAAATTTGGTTTCTGAAAAGAAGCTTTCAATAGTATTGAAGGAAGAATGTCATGAGCTGCATTTTCTACCGTCGGGATCGTGATTGGCACCTACTCCTGAAAGCTAGGCAAGCATACAGATATGAATCTAACACATTAATTATTAACTCAAACAGTAAAGAAAAAATAGCTACATCTAAGCATATATA
This sequence comes from Nicotiana benthamiana, assembly GCA_034376525.1. NCBI lineage: Eukaryota > Viridiplantae > Streptophyta > Magnoliopsida > Solanales > Solanaceae > Nicotiana > Nicotiana benthamiana. The sequence continues at coordinate 10,841,515 of CM067325.1, forward strand.
AAGTGCGGAAGTTTTATAACATATCAAAACTCTAAAACAAGACTACCCCAATGATTTGGTGTCACAATTTCATGAACATCTAAGAATTTTTACAAATAATAGATTAAAGGAAAATAATTCTATTTTTCGGGATGAAAGAAAACAGGAACTAAGATAGAGGGAAGGGGACTCCAGGGAGCGCGAACACCGGCAAATCTACCTTGGATCTCATGTGGACTGAAAGGCTGAAGGAAACAATCCAAACTCTACTCACGAGGTCCAACACAGAAATCTGCACAGAAAATGCAGAGTGTAGTATCAGTACAACCGATCCCATGTACTGGTAAGTACCAAGCCTAACCTCGGCAAAGCAGTGACAAGGATAGGACAAGACAAATATCTTAAACATGTGTAGTTAATCAATATACTAACAGGATAATAGTAATAAAAGCTAAGCGAAAATGAACGGGAAGTAGCAACATGCTATGGGGGTTCCAACATAAAGAATCACAAGAGTAAAAGAATTTAAACAACTAAAACACTTTGAATCAATAATCACAATAAACACAACAAATAGAAATTTGCACTGCATCACCCTTCGTGCTTTTACTCTCAATCCTCACCACGCAATCAATAATAGAAATGTGCATGACATCACCTTCACGCTTTATCACTCTCCATCATCATATGAATAATATAAATGTGCACGGCATCACCCTTCATGCTTTATCACTCTTACTCACCATAAGAATAATATAAATGTGCATGTCATCACCCTTCATGCTTTATCACTCTTCCTTACCATAACAACAACAAAAATAATAACAACCTGTCATGGGCATCACAATCAAACAACTTTGTTTCATCATTTAATTTCACAATAGAAATCTCAACTTGAGTCAATACTCACCAATATCCAAACCAGGAACAACATAGTAAAACTTGTTAACATAAACAATAACTAATTTAAGCAGGAATAATATGTATAAAGAAACACAATAGTCACAAGTATAGAACTCACTTGCATGCTATGACCCAACAAAAATTTATAAATACTCGTCGCCACACCTATACGTCGTACTGTCATGACCCTGATTTCCCACCCTCGGGGGTCGTGATGGCGCCTACTCATAGAATCTAGCAAGCCACGAAATAATAAACTCGTAACTCTTTTATTTTTAATCCTTTTATGAATCATAACAACCAGTGTTAAACATTCCAATATTAACGGGATATGAAATTAAAGCGGAAGACTTAAATTAAATAAGTTAAGAAATACTACGAAAATTGACATATGCCTCTACCCAAGAATTGGTGTCACTGTCACATCCCATTTTTCTCGCGAAACCGAATTTATGACATTTGGGAGGACAACTCGTTTCTTTTTGGGAATTGAGTTTGAAGAGTCGCCACCTAATGATTAAGTGCATTAGGACACTAAGTAGAACTTTGATTTAGAAAATCAGAGATTGGGTAAGGGCTTGAGATTATCCCGAGGGGAATGTGTTAGGCACCCCTCAAGATCCACTAGTGTGGTTCCTGACCATACTATAGTTGTGACTTTTAGTGCAAATAACAAGTAGACAAATAAGAGTTACAAATACGGGGGGAGGGTCTTCACATGATTATTTCTAGTAATTTGAAGTTAAAACGGAGTTAAAGAAGCTGAAATTTGAGAAGAAAAATAATTTTGAAGCTCAGAACAAGCGGGTAAGAAAGAAAGAATTTCACATAATTGCTGCAAGTGATTGAAATTAAAAGTAGTTGAAGAAACTGAAATCCGAAAAAATGGTTTTTGAAATTCTGAATAAAACAAACAAGTAGGGGGGGTCTTAGGTTTATAAATAATATGGACCACCCCACATAAAACCCGGTAATCATTTATACACGGGGTGTTATTGCATGGTCATCATATCCATCTACCCTTTCCCACCTTGTTAAGGTATTAAATGCTAAATGGTTTTGCTTTACTTATTGCATGCTATTACTCGCCCCTATCCTCTTAGTCCCGGAGGTATTTGAGACTACTAATCCTAAAGGGAAGGGTGCGAGATTTTATATTTTCAAAAGACAAAATTCTAAGGCGACAATTAAAAACACATATGTATCAGATATGGGGGAGAACATATAACAGATAGAAAGGCTCAAACAAACCTCCTTAAAATAAATAAAAGCATATAGTTTAGCATACCTTACCGTACTGATTATGGTCGGATTAAACTTAAGAGTTGTGGCAGGCTGATTTATTACATATTTCAGATAAGAAACCCGAGTCAGGCCTGTTTGCTGGTTGGAATTGATAGAATCTGATTCAGTTTACCAGTTACCTTATGGCTTGCCTAAGTGTCAAATGAAAACCTATAGGCATGATATCTATTAGTTTCAGAAAAGAAGTATATTGATTTTAAGGGAAAGAAATTGTCAACTACAGGAATATAAATTATGCAGTCGTTATTGTTACTACTGATTTTAGACTTATAAGCGAATGGACAATTTTGATTTTGTTGGTTGCTCCTATAAGCATGCTTTCTAGGCGTTGTGTATTTTAAACACCTTTTATAGTTGAAATAAGAGAGCAAAAGTCCTATTGGCATGGTATCTAGAATGTTGTTTGTTATTTAAACCTACGAACAGGCTTGCCTAGTGATAGATGCAGATGCAAAATTCAAGAAGTCCTATGCATAATATCTAGAATAATGTTTACTATTTAAACCTATGAACAAGTTTGCCTAGTGATAGATGCAGATGCAAAATCCAGGAAGTCCTATAGGCATATTATCTATATGATATGCACCATTTCAGAAATAACCTATAGACATGGTCTCCATATAATGCCGAAGTACGGAAATCTATAGACATGGTCCCTATATGAGATGCCAAAGTGCAGAAGCCTATAGACATGGTCCCCGAATGAGATTCAAAAGTACAAGTTGAAAATATGATACATGAGTATATAAGTTTAAATATTCCTATGAACATGATATCTACCCTTCTGCATGTTTGATTGACCCTTCCCTTTTCACTAACAACCCTAATAGTGATTACAATTTATTATTACAGCCCAAAATGAATAAGAAAAGTAAAATTAAATCAGAGAACTAAAATTACAACCAAGGAGAGCCTGATCTAGACTTCCTTTCTGAAGCATGAAGTTAACCAACCTTTAAAGATAAGATTCCAAAGACTTTCTCTTATTTGTGATGTGTCAGAGTTTCCTAAAAGTCTCAAATGGACTTGGGGCAGTGCTCACACCCAAATATATTGCTGAATCGAATCATAGTGCAGTGTGGAAGAGCCAGCCCTCAAGTGTCTAAATTTATAGGGAACTCAAGGTGTCAAAGCATGGCTCACAGGATGGGGGCAGAACCTAAAAGCTAAGAGAGAGTGTAAGTGCAGAGAGGGATTTTGAGAGGAAGCAAAGATAGGTTGGTGGTCATACCTAGCAATTGAAGGTGCTGTAACACCCCAACCAGCATGTTAGCCACATTGTTTGGGAGTTAGGATCCCCTAAGGGATCAAGTCCAAACATGAGCAACAACTTGGATATTTCCATGTTCTGAACTTCAAACTCAAACACATAGGATGAGACAGGGGTGAAGGGATTCACAGAAACATATGCAAGAAGTTGACATGCTAATTAACATTAAACATAGGGAGTGAAGCAGACAATGGTGCAGAAGCTGTAAAATAAACACATTGGGATGAGGCTGAAAATCAAAACTAGAACAAACCAGTTTCAGGGAAACAAGAAAATAAAGCAGTAGTCTTGCAAAGCCAGAGTGCAAGCAATAGTAAGTAAGGAGTCGTGCCCTTTTTATAGTGTAGAAAGCAAGCAGAATAAGGTAGGAGAATAATTTTAAAATCAATTACAAAAGTTTTTCTTTAATTAAGGGATTCTAATTTCACACAGGTAAAAATAATTAAGGAAAGAAATTGATCAAAACCTTTACCCAAAGCAGTACAAGAAGGGTAAATACACAGAGATTTATTTAATAAAAAAGTCTAATAGCACATAGTTTGTGCAAATAAGGAAGGGAAATCCATGAACAGCCAGTAAATCACAAGGTCTGAATTTCGGTATAGATGAATCCAGTTAGAAAAGGTGAAGAAAGGTTTTACTTAAGGAAAATCAATAACAATCAAGCAAACCTAAAAAAATATTCTTAATCAATCATAAGTTGGAAAAACTTTTCGGAAGAAAGAATTCATCACACATATAAAAACATACAACCATGCTTAAGCATGAAGAGCTATCATGCTAATTTATATGAGGGCCTAGCACAGAAAATCTTAGAGTCATAAACAAAGAAATTCAAACTTAGCTCATAAACTCAGAATGAGTCTAAAAGAGTCAAAAGTCCCAAAATAGAACCGCAGTTCAAACACCTGACTAAACCTTGTCAAAAAACCCCCAAATTCTAGGGTTTCTACTTCGAATCAGATGCAGAGACGAGGAGGCAAGTAATGGAAACAAGCTCAGAGATCTCTTTCAGAGACTCATGAGAAAGCAAACATTCACAATAGTAAGTTTGAAACAACAGAGTAAAGAAACTGATTTGAAGCATAGTGAGAGTGGATGAAACATGTTTAAGAAAAAACTCTGGACTTAAACAAGTTCAAAAGAGAAAAGAGATAGTACAACACTTAAGAAAAGAGTTGGAGAAACATGTTTAAAGGGAACTCACACAAGGTCCAGTAGAAGGCAAACAAAGAACTAAAAACTTTATAGAAAATACAATAGAGGAACAAAGGGATATCGGAAAAGCCTAGCAAAAGAACACATAGAGAAACATAGCAAGATAAACATGTGGGCATGGTCTAGAAACACATTAGAAAAACAAAGCACAAAAGAGTCATGTAGGGTAGAAAGAAAGCATAAGAAAACAGTAGGAGCACATATGTGACAAATACACACAAAGAAAGGAAAAGACAAGTCGGAGAAACATTTTCAACCTTTCAGAAAATCCTAAATCGAAGAGAAGGGGATTTAAAGGATAATTTTGAAAGAAAATTGAAAAAAAACATTTTAAAACTCCAGTAGCGCACATGTATATAAAATCTAAGAAAAATCATAGAAAACCTCGAGTAGCTAGGGTTTCAGAATAACCCTAAAATGAGAAAGTCTTTGAAAAGTTCCTATCTTGGTCGGAAAAGTTAGAGATAGGCTCATAATGCTTGGATACGCCGGAGCAAGGCCGGAGAGGCCATAAAACCTTGAACCGGAGAAGGTCTGAACGGACACCATCGAGGTTAGACCTTGAAACTTCGAATACCAAGTGTTTGAGAGCAAAGAGAGATGGGTTCAAGCCATCCAAGGCCGGAGAGTCCATGGATTCCGGTGAGGTTGTGGTTGAAGATAGTGAGAGAGGCTAGGTTTTCAAAAACCTTCGAGAGAGTTTGATAGAGAAGGGGTTTCAAGGAGGCGTCTCTAGAGGAAATGAGTTAGGGTTATGGGGTTTAGGGGGATTAAAAAACGTAAGGGTCAATCGTGGTTGTTGATCAAAATGATCAATGACCTGGATTAAAAGAACGACCAAGAGGGTTGTATTTATGGATTAGGGTTGGGTTATTTTAGGGTTTGGGGTGGTCCGATTGGCAGGTGATATTGGATCAATTAGGGGAGCCAATTTTGGCTATAACTGAAATGCAAATGAGGCTATATTTTAAATAACTAGTTTTTCTCTTTAAAAATAGTAAAACTGACTTCGAAAGCAAATTAAAGGTATTGAGTCACTTAATAATATACATATATTAATTTTAAAATATTCGAACTAATTTTATAATTATAAAATGCGATTAGTACTTAAAATAGGCTGAAGTTGCAATTACATGCAATTTATCTTTTAAAATACTAAATAAATTGTAAAAAAGTGTACAAAAATTACCTTAGGCATGTTCTGCTATATATGTGGGGATAAAATCAATTATTTACCAAAAATGATAATTTTGGCAATAATTATTAGTTTTTGTACTGCTAAAATGGACAATAAATGGATTTAAAAATCCTTTAAAATTAGGAAAAAATGCTAAAAAAATTGGGCATACTTATATGTGCTATTTTGAAAGTATTTTCATGTAAAAAATACAAAGGGAAAAATTGGTATCAATAGTCATAATATCCACAGATTACTAAGAGTACTAAATACAACCGTTTGAAAGAAATAAATCACTGTTTGTCTCGAATACATGAGATAATAGAATGAAATATAAGATAGAGGAGACGTCGGGCATGCGGAAGCCTGCAAGGCTACCTCAGAGTCTTGGTGGACTGAAGGCTGGCTCCCGAACTACTGTTGATGATCTAACGCTGCTTGAAAATCTGCACACAGTATAGAGTATAGTATTAGCACAACCGACCCCGTGTGCCGGTAAGCGTCTGGCCTAACCCCGGTGAGGTAGTGACGAGGCTAGAGCCAAACTCCAGATAAATCTGTGCATTTATATATAAAAGTAAACAGATAATAAACAATTAAGGCTGGGGAGAGGAGCATGCTGCGGGAGTAGCATATAACACAGAATATCAAAGAGCAATAAGTAAGCTATAATTTAACTTCAAACACGGGTAAAGATAAACAAAGGAAACTTTCACTTTCAATTTTATCTTGTTGCAAGCGTGTAACCTGGTCCCATTTCTCATATCTTATGGTATGCGTACCACCCGCTCCCATTTCATTAATCTTGTGGCAGGCGTACCACCCGCTCCCATTTTATAAATCTTGTGGTAGGCGTCTCACCCACTCCCATTTCATCATATCTTGTGGTAGGCGTACCACCTGCTCCCATTTCATAAATCTTGTGGTAGGCGTGCCACCCGCTCCCATTTACATATCATCACATAATCACAAAAAATTCCGGCAAGGAAACAAAGCAATATAATAACTCCCTGACAAGGAAACAAAAGCAATATAATAATTTTCCGGAAAGAGAACAATAATATCGAAAAAGTCATTCCGGCAAGGGAGAATCAGCTATAACCAACCTTAAGTTATCTTGTACTCAGCTCAATTAATAAAAATTATAAATCATAATTAAGATCCATGAGGATAAAATAAATTTTTGTTCAATATAGTAGATCATTAGTTAAAGCATCCGAAATACCATTTAAGAACACAACAACTTTCAGTTTAAAACTCACGGTCATGCTCGACATCAATGTACAGATACTCGTCACCATGCCTATACGTCTTACTCAACAAGAAGCAAGTAGCAAATATGATGACACTCCTAATACCTCAAGCTAAGGTTAGACCAAACACTTACCTCGATGACTTGAACACTACTCAAGTCTCGATTATTGCTTTGCCCCTTGATTCTACTGCCAATTCGTTTGTATCTAATCACAAATTACTTAATTACATTATTAAATGCTAAATGAACCGACCCTAGTGCAAGAAAATGAGTTTTCCAAAATTTTGCCTAAAAAGTCAAAAATCACTCCCCGCCCACGTGGCCAAAACTTGAGGTTCGAGCCAAAACCCGATCATCTATTCCCCCACGAACTCAAATATATAATTTGTTTTAAAATCGGACCTCAAATTGAGGTCCAAATTCCCAATTTTTGAAAAATCTAGGTTCTACCCAAAACATCCAATTTACCCCATGAAAATCTTTGATTTTAAGTTGAAATCATGTTAAAAGAAGTCAATGATTAAAGAAAATTAGTTAAAAGCAACTTATAATTGATTTGGAGAAGAAACGTTAATTTAAAAATCACCTCATATCTTTTTACGGTTTTGAAAAATAAAAAATAACTGAAAACCACGTCTATTTATGCCCCTCAGACCCTCTGTGCGGATCGCACAAAAAGGACTACGGTCACACATGCCTTTCTGAAGATGCTACAGTTCAGCACCTTGAGCAGACCGCACAAAGGTGACTGCGGCCGCACAAGCTCGACCGCGCACCACACAAAGTTGTCTGCGAGTGCGCTCACCCTCAGCTGTCGCACATGATTTCTCACGGACCGCGCTGGCGTGTTCAGAGACCTGCAACACCTCTGAACCTGCAATATCTGATTTCTAAGCCTAAGACATCGCGAAACCTACCCAAAACTTACCTGAGCCCTCAAAACTCCAATCCAAGTACACACAGAACCTCAAGATCACTGAAATTTCTCAAAACTCCTTGAAACATCTAATTTTCCAATTAATGTCCGGATCACGTCAAACGAGGTCCGTTTTTAACCAAATTTCATAAGAATGACTTAAGTCATATATAAGACATGTATCGGGCGCCGAAACCAAAATACGGACCCAATACCATAGGTTTCTAATCAGATTTGATTTCAAATTTCCTTAAATATTTTTAAAAAATATTTTTTTCTCAATAATTCATTTCTCGAGCTTGTGACCTCGGAATTTAATTCCGAGCGTACTCCCAAGTCCCATATTTTTTTACGGATCCTCCGAGACCGTCTACTCACGGGTCCGAGTTCTTTTACCCAAAATATTGGCCGAAGTCAAATTAATCATTTTAATATCAAAATTTGGGATTTTTCACATAATTTCATATTTAAGCTTTCCAGCTACGCGTACGGACTGCGCACACAAATCAAAGCAACTCTAAATGAGGTTTTCAAGTTCTCGGAAGCACAGAATTTGATTAAAAATAGGTGAGGACCCTTTGGGTTGTCACACCTAACAAGTAGCAAATAGGGCAAACAATACATAATCTCTCAAGCTAAAGTTACCCACAACACTTACTTGATTCCACGAATAAACTCTAGCCTAAAATACCTTTTCCCTTAGTTTACACTTCCAATACACTCGTATCTAGACATAATTAGTCCAATATCAACAATTATTGCTATGGAAATCAACTACAATGCACAAATTTACTTTTCCCAAACTTTCTCCCAAAAAGTCAAAAATTGACCCCGAACCTGCTTGGTCAACTCGAGGTTCAGACAAAAACCAGATTACCTATTCACCCCCAAGCCACTTCGGAATCTGACCCTAAATCCAGGTCTAAATTCCTAAATTTGCAAAATCCCCAATTTTTCCTAAAATCTCTAATTCTACCATGATATAAATCTAATGGGTGTTGATAGAAATTGAAAAAATGAGTTTTTGAACACGAACCTATGATTTGGTAATGAATTTCCACTTCAAAAGTCGCCAAGGTCGAGTTATATGGAAGAAAATAGGAAATTTTGGTCTAATTCCCGTGCACTTTCTATTTTTAGAACACAAGACAGACCTTATTCGCATTCGCGAGAGGTCCGTCGCATTTGCAAAATACCGATCCTAGCGACCTTCGCGTTCACGAAACACCCTACGTTTTCGTGAAGGTATACCCCCCAAACCTTCGTGTTCGCGAGCCGCTTGCCTCATTCGCATAGAGTATCTTTCCCCTTCCCCAGTCCCCATGCTCAGCATTTGCGATAACGTAGTCGCATTCGCAAAGGGTAATTCCCCAAACGCTTTGCATTCGCAACCAGTGCCTTGCATTCACATAGAAGGATTGCTCCTATAGACAAAGTTACACTTTGCGATCGCGAAACACAAAATACCTGTGCACCTGGAACAACATAACAATAGAATTCTCTAAGTACAAAACATCCTGAAACCTATCTAAAGCTCATCCAAGCCCTTGGGGATACAAACCAGACATTAATACAAGTCTAAAAACATCATACAGACTTGCTCGTGCGATCAAATTGCTAAAATAACACGTAAAACTATGAATTTAGCATCAAAATTAATGAAATTCTCAAAAACATTTAAAGTTTCTATTATGGCAACCGAGGGTTCGCATCACGTCATATGAATTTCGTTTCTCACCAAATTTCACAAATATCACTTAAATACCATATTAAACCTTTACAAGGCTTCGGAACCAAAATACGAGCACGATACCTACAAGATCGAATGTTATTCAATTTCCAAAATCCATTATATTTTTAGTTTAATAATTTTCTTCAAAAAATTATTTCTTGGGCTATGGACACGGAATTTAGTTAGGGGCATACGCTCAAGTCCCATATTTTATTAGGACCCTCTGGGACCATCAAATCACGGATCCGGACCCGTTAACTAAGAATATTGACTAAAGCCAACTTAATTCAATTTTAAAGGTAAAATTTAGCATTTTCTTAAATTTTCACATAAAGGCTTTTCGGAAGCGTGCCCGGATACTAAAATACAAGAACCCCAAATTGGATTCTGAAATACGAGATAACCTTTTGGGTCATCACAAAGACTAAATCATTTATAGTGCTAATCTATATATACTGTACGTTGTTAAGCTAATTAACTTCGCCTATTGACCACTTACTCACTAACATAACTAACTAATGCTAATATACACAGCTGTTATCCTACGCCTTGCTCATCCACTATGATGTGAGATCCACAGCTGGCACCAGTGCTAACTCCTTCATCTCAACAAATACCTCCTATTGTAAAAAATGTAAATTTGAATTGTGCTTTAACGATTTTGCTTTAGTTTTTTTGGCAATTTTGCCCACTTAGTTTCTAGATATGAGGTTATTTTAGACTGGCACTTTTGTAAAATTGATATATTGGAGAGTAAAGTTTATTAGATAGTAAAGTTTATTACTTTTTTTTCTTTATTCCATTTAGCTAAAAGCTTTTGGTTACTTATGCTTGGGATTCAAGCACATTTGTTATTGTTTTACTTTCAGTTTTGAACTTACTAAAAGATGCTCGTATATCACTTAGACAAAAGACTTAAAAAGATCACAATATTTTTCAAAGTAAAAATGAAGGTCATGATTGTCATATCTTATGAGAGAGTATTGTTGGTATAAGAAGTCTTAACTAATCTCTTATCAAAAGGTTCATAATTTCACTTTACTTGGACAATCAAATAGTCTTAATTCTACAATTTGCTATATAGAAAAACTCCACCTGTGAAAAATGTAAATTTGAAAAGTGTTTTGATGGTTATGATTTAGCTTTTTTTACAGTTTTGCCTTCTTAGTTTCTAGATGTGAGGTTATTTTAGACTGACACTTTTGTGAATTAGATATATTGGAGAGTAAAGTTCTTATATTTTTTTTTCTTCTTTTTTTCTTTAGATAAAAGCTTTTGGTTCCGTATGTTAGTGATTGAAGAACATGTGTTATTGTTGTAATTTTAGTTTTAAACTTACTAAGAGATACACATATATTAGTTAGACAAAGACTTGAAAAGATCAAAGTATTTTTCCAAAGAGATGAGAAGAACGCAGAAAGGACACAAGTTTGACGGAATATCAGCAGAAAAGACAGTTGAACTAATGCAGAACTGTTATGACATGGATTTCCCACCGTCGGAATCGTGATGACGCCTACTCCTCAAAGCTAGGTAAGCCAACAGATATGAATCTAACATATTAATTAGTAACTCAAACAGTAAAGAAAATAATAGCTACAACTAAGAAAATATAAAGTGCGAAAGTTTTATAACATATCAAAACTCTAAAACAAGACTACCACAATGATCTAGTGTCACAATTTTACGAACATCTATGAATTTCTACAAATAATGGATTACAAGAAAACGCATCTATTTTTCGGAATGAAAGAAAACAGGAACTGAGATAGAGGGAAGAAGACTCCAGTATATGCGAACGCCGAAAAATCTACCTTGGATCTCATGTGGCTTGAAATGGCTGAAGGCAACAATCCAAACTCTACTCATGAGGTCCAGCTTAGAAATCTGTACATAAAGTGCAGAGTACAGTATCAATGCAATTGATCCCATATACTGGTAAGTACCAAGCCCAACATCGGCGAAGTAGTACGAGAATAAGACAAGACAAACATCATAAACCCATGCAGTTAGTTAATATACCAACAGGATAATAGTAATAAAAGCTAAGCAGATATGAACGGGAAGTGGAAACGTGCTATGGGGGTTCCAACATAAAGAATCACAGTAGTAAAAGAATTTAAACAACTAAAACACTTTGAGTCGATAATAAGAATAAACACAACAAACATAAATTTATACTGCATCATCCTTCGTATTTTTACTCTCAATACTCACCGTGTAATCAATAATAGAAACGTGTATGACATCACCTTCGTGTTTTATCACTCTCCCTCATCATATGAACAATATAAATATGCGCGGCATCACCCTTTATGCTTTATTACTCTTCCTCACCATAAGAATAATATAAATGCGCATGGCATCACCCATTGTGCTTTATCTTCCTCATCACAACAGCAATAGAAATAATAACAACCTATCAAGGGCATCACAACCAAACAACTTTGTTTCATCATTTAATTTCACAATAAAATCTCAACTTGAGCCAATACCCGCCCAATATCCAAACCAGGAACAATATAGTAAAACTTGTTAACATGAGCAATAACTAGTTTAAGCGGGAATAATACGTATAAAGAAACACAACTGTCACAAGTATAGAATTCACTTGCATGCTATGACCCAATAAAAATTTATAGATACTCGCCACCACACCTATACGTCGTACTCAACAACTAACAAGTAGCAAATAGGGAAAACAATACCTAATCCCTCGAGCTAAGGTTAGCCACAACACATACCTCGATTCCACGACCAAAATCAAGCCTAAAATACATTTTTTTTCTTAGTTTCCACTTATAATCCACTCGTATTTAGCCACAATTAGTTCAATATCAATAATTATTGCTAAGGAAATCAACTACAATGCACAAATTTAGTTTTCCCAAACTTTCTCCCAAAAAGTCAAAAACTGACCCCGGGCCTACTTGGTCAGAACTCGAGGTTCGGACCAAAATTCGATTATTCATTCACTCCCGAGCCCGAATATACAATTAGTTTCAGAATCCGACCTCAAATCTGGGTCTAAATTGCTAAATTTGCAAAATCCCAATTTTCCTAAAATCTCTAATTCTACCATGAAGAACAAGATTTTGGCCTAGAAATTTAATGGATGTTGATAGTAATTGAAATAAATGAGTTTTCGAACACGAACCTATGATTTGGTAATGAATCCCCATTTCAAAAATCGCCAAGGTCGAGTTCTATGAAAGAAAATATGAAATTTTAGTCTAATTCCTGTGCTGGTTCTATTTTTAGAAAACAAGATAGATCTTATTCATGTTCGCGAAGTAGCGATCCCAACGACCTTTGTGTTCGCGAAACACCCTACGTGTTCGTGAAGGTATACCCCCAGAACCTTCGCGTTCGCGAGCCGCTTGTCGCATTCGCGTAGAGTATCTTTCCCCTCCCCCAGTCCCCATGCTTCGCGTTCGCGATAGCCTGGTCGCGTTCGCGAAGAGTAGTGCCCAAATGCTTCGCATTCGTGACTAGTGCCTCGCGTTCGCATAGAAGGATTGCTCCCGCAGATAAATTTACACTTCGCGATCGTGAAGCACAAAGATCTTAAGGAATGCATATGATAGTAATGAGGAAAGTTTCGATTTCTGAAATCATGCTTTCAGTCTTTTATATATTTTTTCCAAACCTATTTGTATGTAAAATATCAAAATATTGAGCTATAGATATAACCATTTAGTTCCCAACCAGAAAAATTGTCATTAGTAAATGACAATATGATAAGTATGTGCACCCAGAATAATATAAAATCTCTCTGCCAGACAAATCATTATGGGTATTACGAAATGACTTGGTAACACAAACCACAGATGACCATCCTTATCTAGCTGACTTCAATGGGACGATACCACTAGTTCTTTAGTTCGTCTTTTGTTCTTTCTCGCTCACTCTCTTTAATTTTCTTATATTTTTTGGGACTGAGGTGTAGTAGTTGTTATTATTTGTTTAATTTACTCTTTATTTATCTGAACAGAATTGCCTCCATGATCAAAGTCCAATCTGTATTTAGTTGTTCTTCACCATAACCAAGCTAATGATATGCTTAAAAGGAAAATTATTGTATTTATGTCACACTCATATCTCCCAATTCCTGATTTGTGTAGTTAAATGATTATCTTATTGGAAAGTGATCAAGGCACAGTTGCACATTTTAGTCAGAACTACTCTTAAAAGTTGCAAAAAATTCTATGCTTGATGTCGGCCATATTAATGATGATTTATAATCTGAATATAGATCAACGATGATTTATGATTTGAACGTTTATGTTGTTATATCATTCAAAGAATAATAAGAAGGAACCTTTGAATGTTATATGAGAGTTAAGTGAATGATGTTTTTGTGTAGCTAACGTTTGTATATCTACTTGTGTTTGTGAAACTTCAAACGTTTACTATATGCTATATGAAGAAGATATTAAAGTCAATCCTGTAATATAAAAAGATAAAGGAATCAATAGTCGAGCTTTTAAGCTACAACATCCTAATTTAGGACCTGGTAAGAAGGTCCCTAAAGTGCTCGATTAGAAATTATGTTATTTTGAGTTTGAGATGTTTCCCTTTTAAATTCAGCATTCTTGATCATATTTCTATGATTGCACCACTCTTATTCCGGAGAGTAGAGTGTGTGGACATACAAATCTCATAAGTAGAATTAAATTTTAAATCTCATAAGTAGAATTTAATATAAAGTATACGCAGACTTTACTTCTACACCGAAGAGAAGTCTCCCTTCCCTTTTTTCTTTTTAATTTATTAAATAACCTTTTAAATACCAATTGAAGTTTTCACCAAGCAAAATTTTGCATAGAGCTGAGCCCACAAATATTAGTAGTAGTTAGTTGATTTTGATAGTTGAAGCTTCCTCTCTCATGAAAGGACGGATTAATTTGGACTATATTTTTTTGTCCAAAAATCTCATATCTATGAATTCCCTATTGTTGACCTTAGGACTATTGGGAGTATTTTATTTCAAGACAAAGTGGTTTTTGTAGAAGATGTATAAAGTATAAACCCCACAATTACATCTGCTGGGGCCTCACAACCTGTCACAATTCAACCAAACATAAGCATAGGAATATAGGACACAAATATGTTCACTAATATTTCATGTTTAGAAGATAAATTTTAGACATGGCAATGAATAACTTTGTGAAATATACAACATTAAAAAGTGCAAAGTTCAAAACGTAAGATGTGGGCCTTACATGAAGTAGTAATTTTAGAATTATTTTTTGGGAAATACCAGTTATGTTTATTTATAAGTAGTTTATTACAAAAATTAATCAATTTATATAATATTATAAATATTAGCCAAATAGTTATTTGTAGCAAAAAAAGTTAATTTTTGCTTTATTTTGAGTGGATGTTATTAGAATAAATTGGGTACATCTTAAGGAGCTTGAATCTCGATTTTCGTATGATTTGGTGGGGTTTGAGGTGGTTTGAATTAAAAATTCAAAGTATAGAAGATGAACATGAAAAGAAAATGATAGATGTATCATAATACTGTTGATCACATATGTATCATATTTGTATTAAATGTGTATCACATGTATATCCATGTACACATGCGTGTGAGATACGTGTTTGATACATGTGCCACGCAGAAGAATTTTTTGAACTTGATTTTAACTACGAATTTTGATACCAAATCAATCCAAAAACCTCAAATCTTTCTCAAATTTTGTATATTCACTCATCTATATTTTTTCAATGAATCTCAACTATACCAATTGAACAAAAATCCTTTTTTGCTTAAATATTTGGAATCATGTATATATATATATATATATATATATATATATATATATATATATATATATATATATATATATATATATATATATATATATATATATATATATATATATATATATATATTTGTATTTCATCAACTTATTTGTTATCTCATTCATGAAATTTTGTTTCCATCTTGCATTTAATGTTAATAATTACGCTTTAAAACATGGAAGGAGAGAAAAAACCTTATTTCTTTGGGTTTTCAATTTTTATATGTGTTAGATTAATTTTAATAAATGTATAACTAATGGCTAAAGATTTGTAAGTTAGAACTTTTTTGTGATATTTCTATAACTGGTCTCCACAATGTAGTTTCACAATCAAGCTTTTCAATTTGAAAGCAGAAATAACAAAAGAACGTAAATGATCCAAACCTTTTCAATTTAACAAATGCAACAATTCTAGACAAACAAAAAATGACATGAAAAATGAAAACATTGGAATACGAGGTAATGAAGTCAACTGGTTAAAGGGTTCGCGAAGACCGAGAGCTGTTTGTATTGGGCTGCAGATAATGGGAGATCTGATTGTGCTGGGCTATTCCCATATAGTCCAACCAAATATGGGCTATTCTCATATAGTCCAACCAAATATGGGCTGTCGTCATATAGTCCAACCAAATATGGGCTGTTGTCATATAGTCCAACCAAATATGGGCTGTTGTCATATAGTCCAACCAAATATGGGCTGTTGTCATATAGTCCAACCAAATATGGGCTGTTGTCATACAGTCCAGCCGAGGAGTCTCATTGTGTTGGCTTGGCATACTATACCATCCATATCCATTTATCAGTAACTTATTATAAATTAGTCAATTCTTAAAATATTACTAATATTAGTTAAATAGTTATTTGTAGCCAAAAAAATATTAAATTTTTGTTTTTTTGTGTGAGTATTATTAGAATAGATTGAGTACATTTTAAGAAGCTTGAATCTCAATTTTGGGATGATTTGGTGGAGTTTTGTGGTGATTTGAATTGAAAATTCGAAGTAAAAGATGAACATTAAAAAAATTATAGGTGTATCGTACTGTGTATCACTTGTATATCACGTATGTATCATATTTGTATCAAATATTTATCATATGTATACATATGTGTGAGATACATGTTTGACACATGTGTCGTAGAAAAAAAATGTGTGAACTCGATTTTAATTACGAATTTTGATGTCAAATCAGTCCAAACCACCTCCAATCTTCCTCGAATTTTTGTATATTGACTCGTCTATATATTTTTAATGAATCTCAAATATACACATTGAAAAAAGTCATTTTTTCCTTGAAATTTTGGAATCTCAAATGTGTATATATATATATATATATATATTAAATTTCATGACCTTATTTATTACTTCATCCATATTTTCTTTCCGTCTTGCATCTGATGTTGCTAATCACACTTAAAATACGAAAGGAGATCTTTGTGTATGATTCTTGGAGAAAAAAAACTTAATTTTTTTGAATTTTAAATTTATATGTGTTTGGCTAAATTTTGGTAAGTTTATGGTTAATGGCTAGAGATTGGTAAGTTAGGACTTTTTCAGACATTTTTGTAGGATTCCTAGTATAGTCTAGCCTAATCTTAAGTAAATTATTATGTAAATTATTAAAAAAATGATGTTGTATATATATATATATATATATATATATATATATATATATATATATATATATATATATATATATATATATATATATATAAAAGTTCTACACACTTGTATGGCTAACAAATAGAAATAATTTTAATCACGAACTAAAAGTGATATTTGCTCAAAGTTGTATAGGGTGACCAGTTTGTACTTTCTACCATGCTATTTAAGCTATATTCATTTTTTTCAAAGTATTTAATTTGCTTTGCATAGTTTTGATTTTTAGAAAATAATTCATTTTTTGGTCTTCGTCAATTCTACTTATTCTTTCTACACTAATGTTGTAACTCCTCTCTACAAATGCAACCCGTATCCCTATTTTGAAATTTGAACCAAGTTTATACATAGGCTATGCCAACTCTAGACATAGTTGGAAATACCAACCATGGGCGATGTTACGGCTTTTCAGAAATTTAGTAATTTTTATGTAGATCCTATATTTATTGGTCCATGTATCATATAGATTAACCTTAGCATTTACCTCGAAAAATATGAATAGCAATTTAAGATAATTTATGGTTTTAAAGATACATGATATATACTAATACTAGTGATTATATAAATGATATTGAGCTTAAGTAAGAAGAAATAATGAACCAAATCAATATTATCGAAACAGTAAGGTCCTCGAGCTCGTCTATCTAGGGACCTCGAGCATTGCTAAGACCATTTAAGTATGAACAATAAAATAAAGTCAATAAAGCTGAAGAATAATTGTTGAGCACGAAAAAAAAAGAAGAAAAAAGAATGTTCTCTTGCAGTGAATAATCCCTTCTTTACAAAATGATTGGGGTCCCCTTTATATAGGAGGAGAAAACCCCAATATAGTACCTTGCTCATAAAGGTAAAGACTCCTATGGGTACAGGTTTATAATGGCCTAGTACATACTTGTACCATTTCGTAAAATCCTTAACCTATAATAAATGCCCTGGTCCACGTGTCTTTGAGGAATTTCCGTTCTTTCTTAGTTGCCCTCGAGAATGTACTGCAATCGATGTAGGTCGTTCCAAGTCTTCGATCTGCTTCCTCGAGGCATGTGTCTTTCCATTGGGTCCGAACTCTACTTTGAGTCATCCGAAGTCGAACTCATAGCCCAATCCAAGATTTCGAAAATCGGGCTCCTTCATTTTGACCGTATACAGATAATTCCCGCATTTCTTAGAATGAAATGATATGAAAAGATTCGAATCTCGATTTTCCCGAGCCTCTCGCGATGATGTCACGCTCATGACGTAAGCGTTTGAAGTGATTGAAATGTCCCGTCGGTTTTTTTTTGCCAAAAGCATTGGATGTACTGCCAGTCCGTTTTTCCCCAAAAGTATTGAATGCACCGTCGGTTTCGTCGTCGTCTTCCTATAAATAAGGGGTTACTTGGCTGAACAAAAAGGATACTCATTTTCTCGTCATCAACTTTAGCCCTTCCTCTTCTCTATATCCTCATCTAATCACCTATTTTTATGGTTTGAACTTGTGACCATAAGGTCACATGGCATCAACTTTATTAGTATGCCATGGCTCTCTTTTTCAAAGCTTTTTCCAGTAAGTGAGATTATACTGAGTTGTTGTTGTTATCGTTTGCTCGAAACAATGACAGAAGGCACCGAATTATTCCCGTATCAGAAGTTATGCAAACTTTACACTACTGCTCGTCTCTCTTAACTTCAACTTGGTGTGGTGCTTCATTCCCTTTGCTTTCCATGGAATGAGGTGGCACTATCATCTACTAACTCTTGCATCCCACACCAATACAACGTCTCGATAAGTGGCTTAAAAATAGTTGTGTTGACAAGACCCATACTCGCCAAGTTTTTCACTAGGCCATAATTTTCTCTAAAGATCGAGATGGATTCACCGAGGAGGAGGTTCTCGAAGATGTCGCTCCCGAGGATATGCCTCCAAAAGTAGATTAGGTTCTTGGCTTTTGTTTTTGCTTCTTTGTTTCTGTGTGAGGGCTCCTCGTGGGCTTTGTAAACATCTTTTGCCAATATAAAAAATTTCTCTATTTCATCTTTGATTCGTGTTGAATTCCATTCTGCCTTCGTTTGTGAAAATTCCAAGTGTACAACTCTAATGATTAGTCCAAATACTAGACCCAGAACATAATAAACACTTAGGTTTTACATCGACCAATATAATACCTCTTAAGGTTCTTTGTTAATCCTTGAGCTAAGCTTAAATCGATTTGATGCGAGCTCGGACATTGGGACTCCCGAGTCCGAGTAGAGTGAGAGCAAGGTCTCAAATTTGAAATAAAGTCCCCGAATGAGAATTTTATCGAGCTCATGAAGCCTTTGGGCTTAATAGCCGAGTGCATAGTTGCTCGATCTCAAAATAAAGTTAGCCCTTAGGCTTCATAGATAGTCCTCGAGTGAGAATATTCTCGAACTTGGGCAGCCCTTGGGCTTAGTAGTCGAGTGAGTAGTTGCTCGAACTCGAAATAAAGTTAGCCCTTAAGCTTCATAGATAGTCCTCGAGCGAGAATTTTCTCGAACTCGGGAATCATTTTGGCTTAGTTGTTGAGTGAGTAGTTACTCGAACTCAAAATAAAGTTAACCCTTAGGCTTTATAGATAGTCCCTGAGTGAGAATTTTCTCAAAATCGGGTAGCCCTTGGGCTTAGTAGTCGAGTGAGCACTTGTTAGAACTCGAAATAAAGTTAACCTTTACGCCTCATAGGTAGACCCCGAATGAAAATTTGCTCGAGCTCGAGTAGCCCTTGGGCTTGGTAGTCGAATGAGTGTTCGTTCGAACTCGACTCGTTGGCAGTCCTTAATGATTTTTGATAAATTAATTACCGATTCCATGATCCTGATGTCAATATCATAATATAAACGGTTGAAGTGACTAAAAAGTTGCTTTCTATATGATTCCCAAAATCATTAATTGTAGGCGCCTGACTATCATCCTATTGGCTTCCTCATCATGCTTAAATGACCTTTATAAATAGGTAGATCTCACAACCTTGCAAACTTTATTCCTACATTGCCTTCAAAGTCCCATTTAGCCTTTTTCAATTTCCTTGAGCTTTCCTTTCTCTTTTCTAAAAACATTTTTCCTCTTCTTGGATCTACCGCATAGTGATGGCTAAAACTTCTAAATATGTTCCTCAAAAGGAAAAGACTCTTGTATCTTCTCGATCGACTAAGAATAAACCGGTAATACCGCCTCGTGTTGAGGAGTGCATTCCCCCACCATGTGAAATAACATCCGATTTGAAAATCGAGAAAGCTGCTTTAACACCAGGTCGATGCTAGCCCATGTATCGATATGTTTGTCTGGTGACCAAGGCCGAGCTCAAGCAAGTAAAGGAAGATAGTAAGTGGGACAATAAAGGAACAGTGATTCTTTCCTTCGAGGAGGACATCACCACGTATAAAGCAGGGTACCTGAGCGTATACACCTACCCATTTTTGTTGGGCCCATCAATTTCGGCTCAGGGTCCTTTTGATCTAGTTATTCTTGACTTTTGCCAAAGATACCAAGTGACGCTCGGCCAGATCTACCCCTCTTTCGGGCGAAGTGTTTACTTAATCAGGTTCTTTTTTATCCAAATCGAGGGGATGTCCTTCACCCTCGATCATCTGATCAGACTGTGCAGTCCCCAACTTTATCGTGAGGATTTGATAAAATTACTGTGTTGATCCAATAAAATTTCTGTTTGTTTGTATCGATGAAGACATAGACCGTGGTTGGATGCCGGTTTGTCCGAGTCAAGAACTTTGATCTAATTCATGCTGATTGGATGTCATTCTTCGAGGAGTAGAACATGGAACATGAGTAAGCAACAGGTTTATACCCTAATTTATTCTCTTTTCCCCGACTTTATATTCATTATCAATCTAAACTCCTTATGACGATGCATCTAATGCTTGGTTTCCTATTGAGGTCCTGGACCTCGAAGGTTGGGTCCGAAAGCTAATCTCCGCCTCCTCTTACTCGGAGCGTTGTTGGAGAGATCTGGCCAAGGGTTGGTGGGAGGCCAAAAACCATGGTAAGTTCTCTCATTTGTTTTCCTGTACTTCTGTTATGGGATAGAAATCTGCCACCAGAGAAGGAAGGGGAAGCTTGTACCCAGTAACAAAGGGATATGCATAAAACGTGCAGTAGCTCGGGTGGTGTATATGAATTATGTCCTGCCCCGCCGGCACCATTTCGATGTGATCAGGGATTCCTCACTTGGCTTTGAGCGCCGTGATCGCTGCAACATCTATAAAAGAAGAACGAGCGTCGGTTCATCCACGATAAGGCTATTAAAATTAGTCCTCGTTTTCCCTAGATAGGGAATCACCTCATCCACCATCAGAAACCCCTCGTCTTCCACCATCTCCACTCCCCCTTTGAGTAGAGATACATGACTTTCCGGCACCAGAGAACCTACAACTTTGTCAAAATGGGAAGAAGAACTAGCCATTTGTTCTCTTAGATCGAAAAAAACAAAAATGACGAAGGAAAAAGACAACGGTCACAGTGAATCAAATCAAAAGCAGAAATATAGGAGACTAGAGATGGAGGATAAAGTTTGGAAAGTTCTTTCTTAAACAGTTGAAAAGCGCAGCATTCAAATGAGAGTCTTCCATTATTTATAGGGATATATATGCCCTGGGTGGGAAAACCAAGAGCTGCCAGTTAGAAACGGAAAGGGTACGGAAAACGACACACCGCCTAGGGAACGTGCACGATAATGACACATGAGAAGTATTTATACCATCCTGAGTCGACGTGATGATCCAATTCTAAAACTGATGTAACGGTCCGACGCGATTCTTGAAGCGTCACGTCGCAACCTTAACATGAGGATCTCGTTCCTCGCATAAAGCGTTCGAATTTCTCCCAATTTTTGAATCAACAGACTCCACCTATCGAGATCGCCGAGAGGCGACCCCAACGGACGGATGGGCTAATTGTATGTGTCAAAATCTGACTACAGGTGAATTATCACTAAAACGGAATGGTAAGGGATCCACCAGGCCATGATCGCACCTACAAGGCGTAATGGCGATGAGTATCTCGGCCACTGCTGAGATCGAGCCATCAAAAAGCTCTTGCACGACAAAACATATGTCGTAATACTTGAGAGAGTAAAGAAAAGTATAATCAAGAGAGAGGGTATGTTAGTTAAAGACCGTCGGATAAAGGTGTCTGTAATATATATAAAGAATGGAAGAAAAAGGAACTCTCTCAAAAGAAAATGGAACATAAGAACAGGAGGAGACCTCCAACAATAAAGCAAAATTGATGAATCAATAAAGATAGATCTCATAGTTATTAATGGCATTTCTTTGGTTCCTTCTTTACTCTTACAAACACAGAATAACATATCAAAGATATGAATTTATCATTTATATTTGATGTTCTTTTAATAGTCTTTAAAAGAGTTATATAAGCTCGACTATATTCTATTCTTTATTTGGCATGCTTTGATATACACATAATTATTTTTAACTAAAATTTATCCTACATTTTCTTTTTTTATTAGTTTTGCAAAAAATTTAACATTTGTTGGTCAATCAACCATAAACTCCAATCATACTTTCTCCATTTAAGTCCCGTTTAATGATTTCGAAAGTTTCATTGTGTCATTCATATGAAACTAATGACAAAATCATGAGTTGTAAATTGTAGCTCCACAAGACAAGTTTTTATTTTTATTTAGAAAACTAATGAGATGTGATGCATCAACCAACAAGAGAAGCAGAAAACAGGCCGAGAATCACATTATATGGGAGAGTTAAACAGTGAAAACCAGAAAAGTTGTGGGATTAAACAGAGAAAAGTAAAGAAAAGGAAATCATTTTCACACAGAGGAACATGGACTTTTTTGCTCCACTCTTCCCACCAAGAAAGGTATGATTGCATAGAGTGCCCCTAATTTACCCTCCCCACCCCCCCCAACCCCCAAAATTTGCAGGACCAGTACTGATGCACAAGAATTACACTGTAAACCCAACAATACTTCCAGGGTGATGTACTGTACCCTTACCCCTTTCTGTTTATCCTCAAACTATTTGCTATAGCTTCTAGTGGTAATATATTCCCCAGAGAATTGAAGCCCTAATTAGGAAAAATGTTGGATCCGGCGAGTGATTTGGTACCACCACCTTCTTCTCCAACAATTTCATCAGTTTCTTCTTCTGATCTCGACACTGAGGTAACTAGTTAATGATCATTCACTTCCCTAACTGCATATTGTGTATGTGAAATGTCTTTGAAATTTACGGTTAGGGTTTACCGTGTGACCAGTCTACAGGTTCATTTTTTCATGATCGGAGTATAACGTTAGGGACGCTCATGGGAGTTACATTCCAGGCGATCACGTTTAGAGCTCCATCGATGAGTCAGAACCGCCAATCGAACGTTGAGAGCTCCATCGGCGCGGGGAGTTCTCGGAAGAACAGGAAGTCGAAGAAGAGTAGGGTGGCAGCGATGGCCGCGGTGGCGGATGAGGAGGAGCGCCGGATTTGTCGACGGCGTAGGTGGTGGAGGCTATGCAGAGACGAATGCGACTCCAAGCCTGCTTCGCTCGGAGAGTATCTCGAAGTTGAGCGGAGGTTGAGAGACGAAGCGATTGACGGCGGTGCGGCCGCCGCTGCAGCGCCGGAGCTTGAAGGTGTTGTCATTGACGCCCAGCCGACAAACGGAAGGACGTTATTCGCCGACGGGAGAGTTCTGCCGCCAGTGGAAGTTGAGGAAGAATCATCGTCGGCAGGACCTTTGGGGTTGTGTAGATTTTCTGTGGCGTCACTCTCCGGAATCTGTAGCCGTGGTGCTGGCTGCGTTGGATAAACATAAGATACACTTATCTTTAAGTTTTTGATTTGTCATTAAATGAGTTTAAAACTTTGTCATTAATATAGTCATTAAGAAGATGCAGAAACTCAGAGAATCAGAAAAGAATACAGTAACATCGTCCTTATTAGCCACTGTCATTTGTTCTTGTTCTAATTTCTATATTTATATTGTCATGATATTTATTTGGATTTATTCTACTAAAGGAAAGGCTAGTTTCGGACCTAGCATTTTGTTCCTATCTCTTTAGGAGGGATACGAGAAACTGGCCTAAGAAAAAGGATGAATATGTTATGAAATAATATAAAGACAAGAACAATAATGAAAGAATAAGAACAATATAGAGAGAGAATAGGGAGAGAGAGAAGTATTCTTATTAATACTTGGGGTGATTTACAATGGGGTAAGACCCCTTTATTTATAGGAAGAGGAATGACTTAGCTTTAAGCTAAAACTCTTAGACATTCATTCTAAATAGACTTCTATTTTATAACACTCCCCCTTGAATGTCTATTCAATAATGTGCCTCATAAAACCTTAAAACCAAAACCCATTGGGAAAAACTAAAGAAAGGAAAAAGAGTACACATGTTTGAATATGCGCCTATTGGTTGCCTCGTTAAAAACCTTGCAAGGAAAACCCAGTGGGACAAAACCTTGTAAGGGAAAAAGAGTGCAACGCGCATTAACTCCCCCTAATGAGTACATCAATTTATATCCTTGAGCATTTGCATTCCAATCTTGTGCATCATCTTCAAAACGATCTTTGATAGAGATTTGATAAATAAATCAACCATATTGACTTGAACAAATATTTCGCACCTTGAAATCATCATTCTTGATAGATATGAACATCTTCATATAATGTCGTGGAATAACTCTTCAATATCTCCATAGATGCATTCTCAATGCCATCATGCTTATAGTTATAGCAAGATACATATGTACACAAATTGCACTTAGGATGTGGTACTTCAGGACCACGAATTGCATATGCTTCAAGCAACTTAAATCTTTCAAGTTAAGTCATATAAGCCATATAATAGACTTTAGATGCATATCAAGTTTTCCATGTCATGCTAGACAAATAAGATATCGAAAACTGACTATACATACCTTTGACTTTATACTTTCAAGCATTTGAACTATAGGTTCAAAACTACATGTCTTTCATATGGAATCAATTCTTCTTGAATTGAATCTCTTCCATTTAGTTACTTTCTTTGGGTCAGCAAATGCGTATAGCATGCTTTGCAATATGTTGCAATTGAATTATCCTTTTTATGAACTTCAGGTTCATATCATGATATTCGTGGATATACATATACAAATGATAATTCATCCCATGTAACCTTTTCTCAAGTGTTTATCATGTCTCCCCCTCATGTTAGTAAAGCTAACTTGTTTCCTCAACTTTGGGAAATCATCTTTGTGCATTATCATGTCAATATACACGGCACATTAATAATAAGATGAAATTATTTGGTTCCTGACCTTGAACCACTTGTGAGGGGAGAATATACTCTCGTATACAACGTATATCAAACTGATATATATAACTTTGTTCTCATAAGAAACAGTTTAGCTATTAAGTGGAAGCACTCAATAATTATCTTGCTAAACCAACTTTGATATAAACCAACTTATCAAGATGAACTATCTTGAGTAGAGAATCTGGAAATTATGCTCGAAGTTAGATTACTGAGCAATTTACCTCGCAAGCACCGGCCAGGCTGCGGGTTAATAACAATTGCGCATGTAACCATATCATAGATGCATCATATGTGGTATACATGGCAGGTGAATGGGCCCATATTCACCTTTGATATTTCCAGAATTTATGGGCTTCAACCCGAACTCTTTAGTTGGTCAGTTCATTGATGAGAACAAGTGATACAAGAGAATTCGTAAAGAACTTTCTAGTTCTTTGATATTCACCTGTGTGAATTTGCACATCATACTTTAAAATGAGATGGCTAACACGAATGCCAACTGAATAAATTATCAATATTGGTAAACTTCAAATTTACACCATGACATGTGCACTTAATAAACTTCAGGTTTATTATGACATGGGTTTTTATACCAATAGATATCCACTTTATTGTGGCATTCTTTCTTTTGTGTAGTACAAACTGGAGAGCAAAGCGGGTAGCTTTTCATATGCAAATTACCCCGCTACAAGTTGTAGTAATAGGAGATATCAAAGCCTTCCTTTATTTATAGTCTCAATATAATCAATCGCTTTCGCGTGTACTTTGGAAACTGAATAAGTTTCTTTGAGACTTACTACAGCACAATACTCAATTGTGTTTCTCCAACATAGTAATAATTGGCTCTTCTAGAGCTCTCAATTAATTTTGTACTACCACAGATTCATCAACATCCATGTGGTGAATATCTTTCTTAAAGAGAAAGTTATACCATTATGGTCATGTCAAACTTATATGCAAGATATGTTTCTTGCATTATCGTTGTCCTTTAATAGTCATATTTCCAAAATACTTTGGCGTACAATAGGTACGTGACCAACGATCATTCATGCCATATATCATCTCAAACCTCCTTCTAGGGGTGAGTGTGGTATCATCTCAAACCTCCTTCTAGGGGTGAGTGTGGTATATTTAATACCAATTTCATGTTCATATTCTTCCAATAATGAATATGTATTCGTGAATCAAATGTTGTCACATTCACTTCGAGGATATGTGATTTTGTTATCCTTTTCAAATCTATAAATGCGTCAGGCATTTGATTTGCTATTCTTTGCAAATGGATAATCTTTTGTGCCTCTTTCTCACAAATAGAGGTGTGTGGATCAAGATGAGATAATGATGCATTTTTCCACAAAATTTCCCGTTTGGTTTCACCAACTTCTCCCCCTAATTTTGGGAAAAGTGTCTCATCAAATTGACAGTCTGCAAATCGTGCAGTGAACAAATCTCCTGTCAATGTTTCGAGGTAGCGAATAATGGAGGGCGATTCAACCTCAACATATATTCCTAACATTCTTTGCAGACCCATTTTGGTGCGGGATGGCGGTGCTACAGGCACATATACTGCGCATCCAAAGATTCTTAAATGGGATATATTGGGTCCATGACCCAAAACCAATTGCAACGGGGAATATTTGTGTCAATTCGTCAGTCAGAGACGAACTAGCATTGCTGCATGCAAAATGGCGTGAACCCAAACCAAAGTGGGCAGCCGACGAACTAGCATTGCTGCATGCAAAATGGCGTGAACCCAAACCAAAGTGCGCAGCCGACGAACTAGCATTGCTGCATGCAAAATGGCGTGAACCCAAACCGAAATGGGCAGCCTCGTTTTCATGAAGAATTCAAGATTATTCTCATCTATTGTCTCAATATGATATCCATTTTGAATGATATCTTTAAAACTCAACAAGTTCTTCTTAGACTTGGAGGAGAATATTGCATTCTCTAAGATAAACGTCATGCCTTTGGGCAGAGTTACAGTTGCTCTTCCGGAGCCTTCAATCAATTTACTTCCCATGGTTTGACATATAAAAGAAAATATACGAACATGAGAATAAACAACTTCAATTCGTTTGTGTCACATAATATTTTCAAAATCTGCTGCTAACAGTTGACTAACAAAATCAGATATGTTATCCATAATTGATTACTTTGCAGTTTGAAAATTTCAGTTTAAGCATTTTCATAAAACAATCGATTGTTAAACACACACAATCGATTGTTGAGCATTGACAATCGATTGTTAAACATAGACAATCGATTATTTGCTATTTTTGAAAAACTTCAGATCACACTGTCTTAAGACAATCGATTGTTATGCATAGACAATCGATTGTTGACAATTTTTGAAAAATTCCAGACCTCACTGTTTCAAGACAATCGATTGTTATGCATAGACAATCGATTGTTGGCTATTTTGAAATTCCAGATTACTGTCTTAACGACAATCGATTGTTAGACAAAGACAATCGATTGTGGATGATTTTTGAAAAATTCCAGATTACTGTCTAACGACAATCGATTGTTAAAACATTGACAATCGATTGTTGACTGTTTTTGAAA
Organism: Nicotiana benthamiana; assembly: GCA_034376525.1. Classification (NCBI taxonomy): domain Eukaryota; kingdom Viridiplantae; phylum Streptophyta; class Magnoliopsida; order Solanales; family Solanaceae; genus Nicotiana; species Nicotiana benthamiana. Next base: position 10,869,586 of record CM067325.1, read on the forward strand.
AATTCCAGATCACTGTTTTAAAGACAATCGATTGTTGATCATTGACAATCGATTGTTTTGCAGTTTTTATGGGAAATATGAGATAACCGACTAGTTTTTCAGGTTAGTCGATTACCTATGCTGGAAAGTAAAAATATTATTGATATTTGAGCATATTGATACATTTTAAAGAACTAATACTAACATTATATCATGAACTAACTAATACGAGCTAATACTAATGGCTATTAGTTTATTCATTCACTAATACAAACAAGTAAAATAAAATCAAATAGCTCCATCTTCTTTCATCACGGATCCATCACCGATTAGGTGGTCTATCTTCCCCTCGGGTTGCTCAAAGAAGTCTGCCACATCCAAGTGGGTGATGTCAAAGTTGTCGTCAGAGACAAAATTCGTTTCAGGGCGTTTACTCTTTCGAGATGTTTGATAAAGAACAACCAAAAGTCATGGTATACGGCAAGCCTTTGACCAGTGCCCGTTTTCACCGCAACGATAATATATAGTTTATAAACTATTTGCTTTTGGGTTCTTATCGTATCGTGCTTGTGGCAGAGTGACCAACTTCAGGTTGTCATATCTCTTCTTTAAGCCATTCCACAAGATAGGTGGATCTTTGACGGTGAGATATTCAATCTTCAAACCTTCATCAAGGTGATGGCGCAAGAAAATCAAGGCCTTAGCATAGTTTCAAACCTTCATCAAGGTGATGGCGCAAGAAAATCAAGGCCTTAGCATAGTTTCAAACCTTCATCAAGGTGATGGCGCAAGAAAATCAAGGCCTTAGCATAGTTTTGGGTGGATGCATTATTTCTGTCTTTAATGGCGTCTCCAAGACCCATAGCATCCAAAATGGATTTAAGTATCCAACACCCATATCATATAGTTCTTGCCCGAAATTTCAAGGGCAACGAACTTTCTTTTCATAATGTCAGACATAAACCAAAATTACATCAAGAGCGTGTTCATACTTACGGGCTCTATTACAATTATCACATTCACTTCAGGGAATGGATCAAAATCATGTGCTTTACACAATCTCATGTCAAATATTACTTTCATAAAGTGAAAGATTATTTTGAGAATCCTTATTGTTCTCATTACCACAATAATGACGATTATAACTTCGTCTATTGCCATGTCCACGTCCATTGATACCTTTACGGCAATTAGTCTTCTTTCAGACTTATCACATACTGCTACCACATTCTCTAAAGGGAATGGAGCAAATTCAATTGGACGGAATTCTTTGCCACGTCCACATTCATTGATACCTTCATGGTAATATTTTAGTCTTCTTTCAGACTTATCATATACTGCTTCCACATTCTCTAAAGGGAATGGAGCAAATTCAATGGGACGGATTTTCAATTATTTGCCCGCAATCATACATGAATTTAATCATGGCAGGACATAGAGATTTAACCACTTCATGTGGTTATAATTTCTTACAAACTCCATTAGAGTTATAATCAAACTTTGTTTGTATATTAAATCAAATCGTAGAATTTCAAGAATTTGAAAGGGAAAAGTAAATTACTTACCTTTAAGGTATACCAATTATCTTTTCAATGTTTTCTTCCTTTTCTCTTTGTTTTTCGTTTCTTTTCCTCCTTTTTTTTTTTCGTTTCTTTTCCTTCTTTCTTCATTCTTTCTTTGAAGCAAAACCTTGCACAAACAAAAGTTAAGACAATCGAAAATTAAATTAGGAAGAGGGAAATACCTCAGATTTCTCAAGAATGGTTCTTGAGATGGTAGAGTCTCGTGCTGATAACGTGTTATGAAATAATATAAAGACAAGAACAATAATGCAAGAATAAGAACAATATAGAGAGAGAATAGGGAGAGAGAGAAGTATTCTTATTAATACTTGGGGTGATTTACAATGGGGTAAGACCCCTCTATTTATAGGAAGATGAATGACTTAGCTTTAAGCTAAAACTCTTAGACATTCACTCTAAATAGACTTCTATTTTATAACAGAATACGATATTTGACAAATTACACATATCAAAATGTGTAAAAAAAATAAATAGAATTGTAAAATTAAAAATAAGCATGCAAAGAGCCACAAGATCAATTGACCTCGTTTTGAGATATTTATAAATAAATGCAGTCACCACTTAAGAATTACTATTGAATGTATATTTTATAGTTATCTGCATAACATTTCATGTATATTTTATTTTGTGTTCTAGTATATGCTTGAGTTCAGGATAGTAAAGTAAAAACATAACCTATTATTTGTGCTTGCGCATCTGATGCCCCAAATGATAAGATATTCCTAAATTCTCTTTGCGCATATGATTCCCCAAATGATAAGATGCTCCTAAATACTCTTGCGGCTGCGGGGGTGGATCTACATGTGAATTTATTTCACCTCATATTTTTTAACCTAGGCTTGTATTTATTTACGTAACATATTTGGAAATGCTGAAAAATATAGAATTACCAACTCATAATTCAAATAAGATGTTGAGTCTAATAGTTGAAACTTGAATCCTAAACAATAAAGTCTTGAATCCATCTTTATCAGGGGCTGATATAGTATATTAGGGACGGATTCAATTGAACTTATAATTTTTAATACGAAATAAAAATTTATTAAAATTACGAACTCTAGAACTTTAAAAATATAATAAATTTAATATTAAAAATCTTAAAGTACACCGTCATGAATTCGCATTATCCCAATTCCCAACTTCTAGTATATGGGGTCCGAAATTATCTTATTCCATCGGATCATAACAAGATTTCTAGATTAGTCTTCGAGATTGCAAAAAGTTTGCAGAGCAGGACAAAAACGAGAATGGATCTTAGTTACCTCGTTTCTGTTATCCAATTTGTCTTCTACTCCTCATTAGGATTGCAACTAGCACGACATCTGATGGAAGCAGTCACGTGAATAGTTCATGTATCTCATGTGGCTTTGCGGAAAGGAACAGCTAGCCCAATAAAATCTTGCTGGGGGGCCTTCGAATGTAGAATATGGGCTTTGTCTCTCTTCAACTTTTCGATTCTCTCCACGTTTAATGGTTTGGGTGAGAATTCATGTCCTTCGCGGAATTTTACATTTCTATTTCTATGTCATATAATAAATTATATTATTTTTTATACTTAATTTTTAATATAATTATTTTTATATACTTAATTATTATTTATATATATTTTAAGAGTTTTAATAATATTAATTAATCTCCTAATTTAATTCTCTCTCCAAATTTCAACCATTACCCACGTATCAAATTATACCCCACAACTTTCCTCTTCAATTATCCATTATTTTTTCTTCTAAAACTAGCAAAAATCTATAATTCCTCCATTGACAACTATTAAAAAGTTTTGAAATTTTTAATTTGAATTTAAATTTTCAAAAAATATTATTTGTTTGGATTGATGTTATTGTAAAGAATTGAAAATTCTCTCTACGACTCTCTCTATTTCTCAATCCTAAATTGCTGTAATATAAAGCAAAGAAAAATAAAGCAGCAATTCCATCATTGATAGCTATTAAAAAGCTTTGAATTCAAATTTGAGTTTTTAAAAATCATTATTTATTAGGATTGAGTGTTGTTTCATATAATTGGGAATATTGTTTGGAGTTTATATCTCAATTTTAAGAGGTTTTGATGAAGATTAGACTTTGTTTTGGATGAATTTCAGATTGAAACTCAAAGAAGAAGAAATAACATACATTATATTGCAGAAAAATTGTATTATGTTGTTTATTTATATTTCTTTAATTCATTTAACTATTATATAAAAGTTGAACAACATTGTATAAAAGTTGTATTTAAGTGGTATTATATTATAGTTATATATAACTGAATAGAAATAATGTAAGAAAATTGTGAATAAGTTGTATAATATATAATTAGTTGTATGAAATTTATTTTTACTATATATAAATCAGATACAAAATATACAAAAGGCATATTGTATATTGTATAAAATATATATTTAAGCTGTATGTTATTGTAGTTGTATTTAAATTAATAGAAATATTGTGTGAAAGTTGTAGATAAGTTGTATAATATATTAGTTATATGAAATTTATTTTTACTATGTATAAATTAGATATAAAATATACAAAATATATATTTTATAAAAGTGTATAAAAATTATATTTGTGTAATAAGGAATAAGTATCCATTCTATCTATAGTATTCACTTATTTAATTATATTTATACTATGTTTTATGCTAGCCGTCGAAATCTTCTTCTTTCATTCAATTTGGGACTGACAACAATTTACATGTACAAGTTCACAAATATTGATTTGCTTTTGATTCATTAACAAAAAAAATTATCCGTACTAAATTTGGCTAATATAATTTTTCATGTTGGAGATAAAAACAAAAGAATGGCAAGCAAAAATCTTTCAGTGTTATGAAATAGAAGATTCTTACACTTCTATTTAAGGCGAATGTCTTTAATGTACTTAATTAGAGAGATTTTAGAGTTCTATTAGTGGTAGCTAAATCTTCCTCTCCCCTATAAATAGAGGTGCCCCCTACCATTGTAAATCATCCCTTGAGACTTCTCTCAACTCAATAAGAAGAACTCTCTCTACTCTTCTCTCTATTGCTATTGCTATTGCTCTTGCATAATTGTTCTTGTCTTTACTTTAGTTTATAACACGTTATCAGCACGAGACTCTACCGTCTCAAGTATCATTCTCGAAAATTCAAGGTATTTTCCCTCTTCCTAATTTAATTTTCGAGTATGTCTGACATTATGAAAAGAAAGTTCGTTGCCCTTGAAATTTCGGGCAAGAACTATATGACATGGGTGTTGGATGCTGAAATCCACCTAGATGTTATGGGTCTCGGAGACACCCTCAAAGATAAAGAAAAAGCATCCACCCAAGATTGTGCGAAGGCCTTGATTTTCTTGCGCCACCACCTTGACGAAGGTTTGAAGATTGAATATCTCACCGTCAAGGATCCACTCGTTTTGTGGAACAGCTTAAAGGAGAGATATGACAACCTGAAGTTGGTCACTCTGCCACAAGCACGATATGATTGGGCCCATCTGAGGCTACAGGACTTTAAGTCCGTTTCTGAATATAATTCTGCTATGTTCAGAATTACTTCTAAACTGAAGCTATGTGGAGATAACATCTCCGATTACGATATGCTTGAGAAAACGTTTACAACGTTTCATGCCTCCAATATGGTACTGCAGCAACAGTACCGAGAGAAAGGCTTTACGAAGTACTCTGAACTGATTTCTCTCTTACTAGTGGCTGAGTGAAATAATGATCTGCTCATGAGAAATCACGAAAATAGACCAACTGGGTCTACACCACTGCCTGAAGCAGATATGGTGCACTCGCATTATGCCAAACATAAAAGGGACCATGATCACGGTCATAAACGGGGTCAAAGCCAAGGACGTGGACAAGGAAGAAATTCCAAAGAAGTCCGTCACCCCCCAAAGAGAGATAACCACCGAAAGCAGAAACGGGGTCCAGAAGATCCTAAGGCAAATAGTTCAGAAACTATATGTTATCGTTGCGGTGGAAATGGGCACTGGTCTAGGACTTGCCGTATACCAAGACACTTGGTTGACCTTTATCAAGCATCTCGAAAGAGAAAAGGCCCTGAAACAAATTTTGTCTATGACGACAATGAGGATATCACCCACCTGGATGTGGCAGACTTCTTTGAGCAACCCGATGGAAAAATAGACCACCTAATCGGCGATGGATCCGTGATGAAAGAAGATGGAGTTATTTGATTTTGTTCTACTTATTTGTATTAGTTAGTGAATAATCTAATAGTCATTAGTATTAGCTCGTATTAGCTAGTTCATGATGCAATGTTAGCAGTAGTTCTTTAGAATATCTTCAATATGCTCAAATATCAATAAAACTTTTATTTTCCAGTGGGGGTAATCGACTAGCCTGAAAAACTAGTCGATTATCAACTATTTTCGCATTAAAGTTGAAAAACAATTGATCAACAATCGATTGTCTTTGGCTAACAATCGATTGTCTTGAAACAGTGTGTTCTGGAATTTTTCAAAAATAGCCAACAATCGATTGTCTTTGTCTAACAATCGATTGTCTTGAAACAGTGAGGTCTGGAATTTTTCAAAAATCACCCACAATCGATTGTCTATATCTAACAATCGATTGTCGTTAGGCAGTGTAATCTGGAACTTTTCAAAAATCATCAACAATCGATTGTCTATGAATAACAATCGATTGTCTTAAACAGTGTGATCTGAAGTTTTTCAAAAATAACAAATAATCGATTGTGTATGTCTAACAATCGATTGTCTATGTTCAAACAATCGATTGTGTGTATTTAATAATCGATTGTCTTATGAAAAACGCTGAAATTTTCAAACTGCAAAGGAATTGATTATGGATAACATATCTGATTTTGTTAGCCAACTGTTAGTAGCAGATTTTGAAGATATTATGTGACACAAAAGAATTGAACTTGTCTATTCCTATGTTCGTGTATTTCTTTTGTATGTTAAACTATAGGATAGCAAATATGGATATCTCACAAAGCGAACTTGGACCAACGTCCAATTGTAAAAGTATTTGCCTAGTTGATTCATGTACTACACATACAATACTCAAAGAAAAGAAGAGTAATTGTGTAAGGCAAACATTACTACAATCTATGGAAGTAGTAAATTGATTGAAGGCTCCGGAAGAGCAATTGTAACTCTGCCCAAAGGCATAACGTTAACCATAGAGAATGCAATGTTCTCCTCCAAGTCTAAGAAGGACTTGTTGAGTTCTAATAATATCAATCAAAGTGTTCTCCTCCAAGTCTAAAAGGAACTTGTTGAGTTTTAAAGATATCATTCAAAATGGATATCCTATTGAGACAATAGATGAGAATAATCTTGAATTCTTCATGAAAACGAGGCTGCCCATTTCGATTTGGGTTCACGCCATTTTGCATGCAACAATACTAGTTTGTCGGCTGCCCACTTCGGTTTGGGGTCACGCCATTTTGCATGAAGCAATGCTAGTTCGTCGGCTGCCCACTTCGGTTTGGGGTCACGCCATGTTGCATGCAGTAATGCTAGTTCGTCTCTGACTGACGAATTGACACAAATATTCCCCATTGCAATTGGTTTTGGGTCATGAACCCAATATACCCCATTTAAGAAGCTTTGGATGCGCAGTATAGGTGCCTGTAGCACCGCCATCCCGCACCAAAATGGGTTTGCAAAGAAGGTTAGGAATATATGTTGAGTATGAATCGTCCTCCATTATTCGCTACCTCGAAACATTGACAGGAGATTTGTTCACTGCACTATTTGCAGACTGTCAATTTGATGAGACACTTTTCCCAAAATTAGGGGGAGAAGTCGGTGAAACCAAATGGGAAATTTTGTGGAAAAATGTATCATTATCTCATCTTGATCCACATACCTCTATTTGAAAGAAAGAGGTACAAAAGACTATCCATTTGCAAAGAATAGCAAATCAAATGCCTGACGCATTTACGGACTTGAAGAGGATAACGAAATCCCACATTCACGCGGAAAATATTCCGATCCGTATTGAAGTCCCTATTGGACAAATATCTAGTGTCATATCCAATGAGTCAAATGCACGCCAGAAGCGTGGCAGACCATTAGGTTCCAAAGATCGAAATCCTAGAAAGAGGAAAAAGAACGATCTAAATGACACTATGAAAGAATCACATGAGGACGCTCATGATTTGATTAATTCCGAGATTCACGAAGAATCTATTGAGCCTGAGACTCTTGAAAATACGGAATGCAAGAATGTGAGGATCTCGAACCTCAGTCTGTGGTAGTAAAAAATTAATTGAGAGCTCTCGAAGAGCCAATTATTACTATGTTGGAGAAACACAATTGAGTATTGTGCTGTAGTAAGTCTCAAAGAAACTTATCCAGTTTCCAAAAGTACACGCGAAGGCGATTGATGATATTGAGACTATAAATAAAGGAAGGCTTTGATTCTCCTATTACTACAACTTGTAGCGGGGTAATTTGTATATGAAAAGCTACCCGCTTTGTTCTCCAGTTTGTACTACACAAACGAAAGAATGCCATAATAAAGTGGATATCTATTGGTATAAAACCCATGTCATAATAAACCCGAAGTTTATTGATAAGTGCACATGTCATGGTGTAAATTTGAAGTTTACCAATATTGATAATTTATTCAGTTGGCATTCATGTTAGCCATCTCATTTTAAGAATGATGTGCAAATTCACATAGGTGAATATTAAAGAACTAGAAAGTTCTTTACGAATACTCTTGTATCACTTGTTCTCATTAATGAACTGACCAACTAAAGAGTTCGGGTTGAAGCCCATAAATTCTGGAAATATGAAAGGTGAGTATGGGCCCATTCACCTGCCATGTATACCAAATATGATGCATCTATAGAATGGTTACATGCGCAATTGTTATTGCCCCGCAGCCTGGCCGGTGCTTGCGAGGTAAATCGCTCAGTAATCTAACTTCGAGCATAGTTTCCAGATTCTCTACTCAAGACAGTTCATCTTGATAAGTTGGTTTATATTAAAGTTGGTTTAGCAAGATAATTATTGAGTGCTTCCACTTAATAGCTAAACTGTTCCTTATGAGAACGAAGTTGTATATATCAGTTTGATATAAGTTGTATACAAGAATATATTCTCCCCTCAAAAGTGGTTCAGGGTCAGGAACCAAATAATTTCATCTTATATAAAGGTGCTGTGTATATTGACATAATGCACAAAGATGATTTCCCAAAGTTGAGGAAACATGTTAGCTTTACTAACATGAGGGGGAGACATGATAAACACTTGAGAAAGTGTTACATGGGATGAATTTTCATTTGTATATGTATATCCCCGAATATCATGATATGAACCTGTAGTTCATAAAAAGGGAAATGCAATTGCAACATATTGCAAAGCATGCTATACGCATTTGCTGACTCAAAGAAAGTAACTAAATGGAAGAGATACAATTCAAGAAGAATTGATTCCATATGAAAGACATGTAGCTTTTGAACCTATAGTTCATATGCTTGAAAGTATAAAGGCAAAGGTATGTATAGTCAATTTTCGATACCTTATTTGTTTAGCATGACATGAAACTTTGATATGCAGCTAAAGTCTATTATGTGACTTACATGACTTAACTTGAAAGATTTAAGTTGCTTGAAGCATATGCAATTCTCGGTCCTGAAGTACCGCATCCTAAGTACAATTTGTGTACATATGAATCTTGCTATAACTATAAGCATGATGGCATTGAGAATGCATCTATGGAGATACTGAAAAGCTATTCCACGACATTATATGAAGATGTTTATATATATCAAGAATGATGATTTCAAGGTGCGGAATATTTATTCAAGTCAATATGGTTGATTTATTCATCAAGCATCTACCAAAGATCGTTTTGAAGATGATGCACAAGATTGGAATGCAAATGCTCAAGGATATAAATTGATGTACTCATTAGGGGGAGTCAATGCGCGTTGCACTCTTTTTCCCTTACAAGGTTTTGTCCCACTGGGTTTTCCTTGCAAGGTTTTTAACGAGGCAACTAATAGGCGCATATTCAAACATGTGTACTCTTTCCTTACTTTAATTTTTCCCATTGGGTTTTGTTTTAAGGTTTTAACGAGGCACATCATTGAATAGACATTCAAGGGGGAGTGTTATGAAATAGAAGATTCTTACACTTCTATTTAAGGTGAATGTCTTTAATGTACTTAATTAGAGAGATTTTAGAGTTCTATTAGTGGTAGCTAAATCTTCCTCTCCCCTATAAATAGAGGTGCCCCCTACCATTGTAAATCATCCCTTGAGACTTCTCTCAACTCAATAAGAAGAACTCTCTCTACTCTTCTCTCTATTGCTATTGCTCTTGCATAATTGTTCTTGTCTTTACTTTAGTTTATAACATTCAGATTGTTCTCGTTCCAGATTCCTCCTTTTTATGTCTTTTTGCCTATGAAGTATGAGTTCGAATTTGCGTAATTTTTGTTAATTATGGCAATGGCTATAACGATTTCTTTTATGTTTTCTCCGTTAGAAAAGCCCTATTTCCTGTAACATCTGAAAATTAGAGAAGAAAAAATCCATTGAATTGTGACACCTGAGTGGAAACATAATGAAAGAGAAGAGGATAAGAAAAAGAAAAAAGTATAACTAAATTATTTAATTTAAACATAAATATTTAAAATAATATAGTTTTATTATATAATATAAAGATATAAAAATTTCATCGTAAATTATAAAATATAAAATTGACGGTCGGTCAAAATTAATTTATGTTTAAGTAACTAGGTAAGAAAAGGTAAAATATCATCTCAAAATTAATGGTCATAGGACCACTGTGTTTTTCTGCTTTCCTCGGATTGGTGAATGGTGTCAGGTTATTTTGATTTTATAAATAAGACATTGCTAGGACTCGATGAGGTTCAATGTCGGACTGTGTATGAAGTAATAAAACCTTTTTAAAAAAAATAAAAGTAAAAAATCACATGTTACGAGATATGTTTGATAGTTAAAATATACTCTCTTCGTTTATTTTTAATTGTCCATTTTAGACTTTTTATATTTCCTAAAATATATGAAATATATAATTTATAATTTTACTTATAATAATGATAGTATTTTCTCTTGATTTATTATAGTGGACAAGTAAAAAGAAAAAAATATTTTTAGTATAATTGACAAATAAAAATGAATAGAGAGAGTGTAAAGCATAAATTGAAGACTAAAAGTATGTATTTTATTTGCTTATTAATTGGCATAATGCTCTGTTCAATGAAAGGGTATGATTAAGGAAAGATAACTACTGTATTTTGCTGAACTATTTATGATTTGTTTTCTGAAGTTTAGTACATTTGGAAGTGACTGAAAAATGAACAATTTGAAAAGATTGACATTTTAGTATATTTGGAAGTGACTGAAAAAATGAACAATTTGAAAAGATTGACATACTTATTAATCAATGTATACTCACTTCTTCTAATTCCTTACCAAACAAGGAATATGTTCCTTTTATAGTTCGTGGAAATGCAAAAAATATTAAGACACCAATAATGACATTTGAAATCTAATTTAAGAAACTAGATTAGAATAACAACTTAATATCTAATCATTCCGCCAGCCAAAAACATAGAGCTTTAAGGGCCCGTTTGGCCATAAACTTTTTTTTTTTTACTTTTTTTTTCGAAATCAACATTTGACCATAATATTGTCAACTTTCATGAATTCGCAATTTTTTGAAAATTTAAAAATTTTCAAAAAGGCATTCTTCAAAATTCACTTCAAATTATTTATAAAAATTTAAAGACAATTCAAAATTATATATGTCCAAATATAACTCTAATTTTTAAATATTATTTTTTCTTTAAAAAAATATTCCACTATTTCCGAAATTTTATCACTCTCCTAATTTTGCTCCATTTAGGACATACTTCGGAAGTACAATGACCCGTGTCTCGTTTAATGCAAGTAGACCAAATACTCATGTACGAGTGATTTTATTTTGTGTCTCACATAATTTATATTAGTTATATAAAATCTATTTTATTTTATATATTTGTAGACCAATATTTTATATATTTGGATTTTAAAAAATTTTGAAACCGTATAATTATAAGATAAAAAAGATCACATGCAACTAATGTAAATCACGTGAGACACAAAATAAAAATTTTCATCAAACGTCAAAGTTTGTCAGTTTCTGTATATGTGGGCATCTAAACAAAGAAACATCAATTCTCAGGGTACAAGTACAACACATCAAAACGAATAAACTGTTATTTAAAATAAAGACAGAAAAGTAAATAAACCAAACAACTTTAAATTTGTTATGAAATAGAAGATTCTTACACTTCTATTTAAGGTGAATGTCTTTAATGTATCTAATTAGAGAGATTTTAGAGTTCTATTAGTGGTAGCTAAGTCTTCCTCTCCCCTATAAATAGAAGTGCTCCCTACCATTGTAAATCATCCCTTGAGATCCCTCTCAACTCAATAAGAAGAACTCTCTCTACTCTTCTCTCTATTGCTATTGTTCTTGTTCTATTGTTCTTGTCTTTTGCTTTAGTTTATAACACGTTATCAGCACGAGTCTCTAACCAATTGAAATTTTCGATTGTCTTAACTTTTGTTTGTGTAGGGTTTTGCTTCAAAGAAAGAAGGAAAAGAAAAAAAAAAAAAAAGGGAAACGAAAAACAAAGAGAGAAACAGAAAACTTTCTCTGGAAAGCAAAAGGAAAAAGAAAAGAAAGAAAAACGTGAAAAGAAAAAGGAAAGAAAGAAAGGAAAGGAAGAAAGAAAGAAACATAGAAAATATATTTGGTATACCTTAAAGGTAAGTAATTTACTTTTCCCTTTCAAATTCTTGGAATTCTATAAATTTTATATACAAAGTTTGATTATAACTCTAATGAAGTTTGTGAGAAATTATAACCACACGAAGTGGTAAAATCTCTATGTCCTGCCATGATTAAATTCATGTATGATTGTGGACGTGATAAAGAATTCCGTCCAATTGAATTTGCTCCATTCCCTTTAGAGAATGTGGTAGCAGCTGGTGTAAAGCACATGATTTTGATCCATTCCCTGAAGTGAATGTGATAATTGTAATAGAGCCCGTAAGTATGAACACGCTCTTGATGTAATTGTGTCATATGAAAAGAAAGTTCGTTGCCCTCGAAATTTCGGGCAAGAACTATATGACATGGGTGTTGGATGATGAAATCCACTTAGATGCTATGGGTCTTGGAGACGCCATTAAAGACAGAAATAATGCATCCACCCAAAACTATACGAAGGCCTTGATTTACTTGCGCCATCACCTTGATGAAAGTTTGAAGATTGAACATCTCAACATCAAGGATTCACCCATCTTGTGGAAAGGCTTAAAGAAGAGAGATGACAAACCTGAAGTTGGTCACTCTGCCACAAGCACGATACGATAAGACTCCAAAAGCAAATAGTTTATAAACTATATATTATCGTTACGGTGAAAACGGGCACTGGTCTAAGTCTTGCCGTATACCATAAAATTTGGTTGACCTTTATTAAGCATCTCGAAAGAGTAAACGCCCTGAAACGAATTTTGTCTCTGACGACAACTTTGACTTCACCCACCTGGATGTGGCAGACTTCTTTAAGCAACCCGATGGGAAGATAGACCACCTAATCGATGATGGATCGGTGATGAAAGAAGATGGAGCTGTTTGATTTATTTGTATTAGTTAATGAATAAACTAATAGTCATTAGTATTAGCTCGTATTAGCTAGTTCATGATATGATATTTGTATTAGTTCTTCAATATGCTCAAATATCAATAAAACTTTTATTTTCCAGTGGGGGTAATCGACTAGCCTGAAAAACTAGTCGATTATCAACTATTTTCGCATTAAAGTTGAAAAACAATTGATCAACAATCGATTGTCATTGACTAACAATCGATTGTCTTGAAACAGTGAGGTCTGGAATTTTTCAAAAATCACCCACAATCGATTGTCTACATCTAACAATCGATTGTCGTTAGGCAGTGTAATCTGGAATTTTTCAAAAATCATCCACAATCGATTGTCTATGTATAACAATCGATTGTCTATGTTCCAACAATCGATTGTGTGGGTTTAATAATCGATTGTCTTATGAAAAACGCTGAAATTTTCAAACTGCAAAGTAATTGATTATGGACAACATATCTGATTTTGTTTGTCAATTGTTAGTAGCAGATTTTGAAAATATTATGTGACACAAAAGGAATTGAACTTGCTTATTCTTATGTTCCTGTATTTCTTTTGTATGTCATACCATGGAAAGTAAATTGATCGAAGGCTCCGGAAGAGCCAATGTAACTCTGCCCAAGGGCACGACGTTAATCATAGAGAATGCTATGTTCTCCTCCAAGTCTATAAGAAACTTGTTGAGTTTTAAAGATGTACGCCGGAATGGCTACAATATTGAGACAATGGATGAAGATAATCTTGAATATCTCGTCCTCACTTTAAAGAATGTCTCCGGCCAAAAGAGGGTTATTGAGAAATTCCCGTCTTTATCTTGTGGCCTGTATTGGACAAGAATTAGTGCAATTGAGGCACATTCAACAGTAAATCTAAAGAATACTGAGTCCAATACATTTGTACTTTGGCATGATCGACTGGGTCACCCAGGATCAACCATGATGAGACGGATTATAGAAAGCTCATATGGGCATCCGTTAAAGAATTTCAAAATTCTCTCAGGTAATGAATATCCTTGCACTTCGTGTTATCAAGGCAAGCTGATTATCAGACCATCCCCAACAAAGGTTGGGACTGAGTCACCCCAGTTTCTGGAACGTATACAAGGGGACATTTGTGGACCTATTCACCCACCTAGTGGGTAGTTTAGGTATTTCATGGTCTTGATAGACGCATCCTGTAGATGGTCTAATGTGTGCTTGTTGCCATCACGCAACCTTGCGTTTGCAAAGTTAATGGATAATAGATGAGAATAATCTTGAATTCTTCATGAAAACGTGGCTGCCCATTTCGGTTTGGGTTCACGCCATTTTGCATGCAACAATACTAGTTTGTCGGCTGCCCACTTCGGTTTGGGGTCACGCCATTTTGCATGAAGCAATACTAGTTCGTCGGCTGCCCACTTCGGTTTGGGGTCACGCCATGTTGCATGCAGCAATGCTAGTTCGTCTCTGACTGACGAATTGACACAAATATTCCCCATTGCAATTGGTTTTGGGTCATGAACCCAATATATCCCATTTAAGAAGCTTTGGATGCGCAGTATAGGTGCCTGTAGCACCGCCATCCCGCACCAAAAATGGGTTTGCAAAGAAGGTTAGGAATATATGTTGAGTATGAATCGTCCTCCATTATTCGCTACCTCGAAACATTGACAGGAGATTTGTTCACTGCACTATTTGCAGACTGTCAATTTGATGAGACACTTTTCCCAAAATTAGGGGGAGAAGTCGGTGAAACCAAATGGGAAATTTTGTGGAAAAATGTATCATTATCTCATCTTGATCCACATACCTCTATTTGAAAGAAAGAGGTACAAAAGACTATCCATTTGCAAAGAATAGCAAATCAAATGCCTGACGCATTTACGGACTTGAAGAGGATAACGAAATCCCACATTCACGCGGAAAATATTCCGATCCGTATTGAAGTCCCTATTGGACAAATATCTAGTGTCATATCCAATGAGTCAAATGCACGCCAGAAGCGTGGCAGACCATTAGGTTCCAAAGATCGAAATCCTAGAAAGAGGAAAAAGAACGATCTAAATGACACTATGAAAGAATCACATGAGGACGCTCATGATTTGATTAATTCCGAGATTCACGAAGAATCTATTGAGCCTGAGACTCTTGAAAATACGGAATGCAAGAATGTGAGGATCTCGAACCTCAGTCTGTGGTAGTACAAAATTAATTGAGAGCTCTCGAAGAGCCAATTATTACTATGTTGGAGAAACACAATTTACTATTGTGCTGTAGTAAGTCTCAAAGAAACTTATTCAGTTTCCAAAAGTACACGCGAAGGCGATTGATGATATTGAGACTATAAATAAAGGAAGGCTTTGATTCTCCTATTACTACAACTTGTAGCGGGGTAATTTGTATATGAAAAGCTACCCGCTTTGTTCTCCAGTTTGTACTACACAAACGAAAGAATGCCACAATAAAGTGGATATCTATTGGTATAAAACCCATGTCATAATAAACCCGAAGTTTATTGATAAGTGCACATGTCATGGTGTAAATTTGAAGTTTACCAATATTGATAATTTATTCAGTTGACATTCGTGTTAGCCATCTCATTTGAAGTATGATGTGCAAATTCACATAGGTGAATATCAAAGAACTAGAAGTTCTTGTTCTCAGTAATGAACTGACCAACTAAAGAGTTCGGATTGAAGCCCCTTGATTCTGGAAATATCAAAGGTGAATATGGGCCCATTCACCTGCCATGTATACCACATATGATGCATCTATGATATGGTTACATGCGCCATTGTTATTAACCCGCAGCCTGGCAGTGCTTGCGAGGTAAATCGCTCAGTAATCTAACTTCGAGCATAGTTTCCAGATTCTCTACTCAAGACAGTTCATCTTGATAAGTTGGTTTATATTAAAGTTGGTTTAGCAAGATAATTATTGAGTGCTTCCACTTAATAGCTAAACTGTTCCTTATGAGAACGAAGTTGTATATATCAGTTTGATATAAGTTGTATACGAGAGTATATTCTCCCCTCACAAGTGGTTCAAGGTCAGGAACCAAATAATTTCATCTTATATTAAGGTGCTGTGTATATTGACATAATGCACAAAGATGATTTCCCAAAGTTGAGGAAACATGTTAGCTTTACTAACATGAGGGGGAGACATGATAAACACTTGAGAAAGTGTTACATGGGATGAATTTTCATTTGTATATGTATATCCCCGAATATCATGATATGAACCTGTAGTTCATAAAAAGGAAATGCAATTGCAACATATTGCAAAGCATGCTATACGCATTTGCTGACTCAAAGAAAGTAACTAAATGGAAGAGATACAATTCAAGAAGAATTGATTCCATATGAAAGACATGTAGTTTTGAACCTATAGTTCATATGCTTGAAAGTATAAAGGCAAAGGTATGTATAGTCAGTTTTCGATATCTTATTTGTTCAGTATCACTAATGAAAGCTTGATATGCAGCTAAAGTTTATTATGTGACTTACATGACTTAACTTGAAAGATTTAAGTTGCTTGAAGCATATGCAATCCTTGGTCCTGAAGTACCACATCCTTAGTACAATTTGTGTACATATGTATCTTGCCATAACTATAAGCATGATGGCATTGAGAATGCATCTATGGAGATATTGAAGTGTTATTCCACGACATCATATGAAGATGTTCATATCTATCAAGAATGATGATTTCCAGGTGCGGAATATTTATTCAAGTCAATATGGTTGATTTATTCATCAAGCATCTACCAAAGATTGTTTTGAAGATGATGCACAAGATTGGAATGCAAATGCTCAAGGATATAAATCGATGTACTCATTAGGGGGAGTCAATGCGCGTTGCACTCTTTTTCTCTTACAAGGTTTTGTCCCACTGGGTTTTCCTTGCAAGGTTTTTAACGAGGCAACCAATAGGCGCATATTCAAACATGTGTACTCTTTTTCCTTACTTTAATTTTTCCCATTGGGTTTTGGTTTTAAGGTTTTATGAGGCACATCATTGAATAGACATTCAAGGGGGAGTGTTATGAAATAGAAGATTCTTACACTTCTATTTAAGGTGAATGTCTTTAATGTATCTAATTAGAGAGATTTTAGAGTTCTATTAGTGGTAGCTAAGTCTTCCTCTCCCCTATAAATAGAAGTGCCCCCTACCATTGTAAATCATCCCTTGAGATCCCTCTCAACTCAATAAGAAGAACTCTCTCTACTCTTCTCTCTATTGCTATTGTTCTTGTTCTATTGTTCTTGTCTTTTGCTTTAGTTTATAACAAAATTGATGTATAAATGAATTATTTTGGCCCGTATTTATAGAGGAAAGAAATTGCTACAAGGCTTTTCTGAAAGCTATAGTACAAGGTTTTTCTGAAATTGATTGTAAGATGCCTGTATGAGCTACTTTTAAATTATCTGTATACAGAGTTAAATTTAGAATTTAAAAATTATGAATTTTTATAACGATCTTAAGTAATTATTATGTCCATAATTAAATATTTATGAATATTTAATAATTTTTAATATATAGATATATAGATATATATATATATATAATGTAAAAGTTACTAGGTTGTATAAGCTAGTTACGAGATATTTATTTGAATTTCTTGGAGTAATATACATTTACTTATTTTTACACATAAAAGTTATAACTTTTAAACATAAAAATTCAAAATGTTATTTATTTAATTTAAAATTATAAAGGGATATGAAATACAAATAGAACCAATTTTCACGGTACAATAAAATTTCAAATGCGGTGATTACAAAGTTACAAAAATTCAGATGTAATTTTCTCTAATTGACCACAGAAATTCGGACGACGTGTGCTGGAAATTTAAATACTACATTATAGCTATGCTGGACTTACAACACCACCACCACCAACAATAACTGTTATAGATTGTCCGTGTTCAAAGCAACGAGAAACTGGAAACCAGTAAGAAGAAGAGACACAAAAAAAAAATCATAGAAATGAAGAAATCCGAGACCACAGAATTCACTGTGTGTCCTTAAGGAATTTAACCCCCTCACTGTACCCGAGGTTGTGGATTATTTCCTCCCAGGATATAACGGATATACCTGTCGTAGGAGTGGCGGTACCTCAAACGCCTACGACTTCGACGAACTCAAATTCGGGAACGAAATCACACTATGACTCGATATGTTTCAGTTTGCAGAAAAGAATGCAGAATTTTTAATGCACGAATAATTTGTTTTTTTTTTTTTTCAGTACTCGAAAATGAGGCATTGCCTCAGTTTATATAGCCTCGAATTGTGACTGTTCGGAAAGGCTTGGTGCCTGTTCGGGAAAGGCCATGCCTTTTTCTGAAAAATAAGAACGTTGGGAAGTTTACAGTTAACAAATTAATATTTTTCCCGCGGGAATTAAAAATAATTTCAGAAAATGAAGATTGAATTTTAAATAAATTTGGTCCAAAAAGATTATCAATCAATCAGATCATTTGACCAAATCCAAATCAAAATCCAAAGCCGAAGCCGAGCCGAGCGACGACGACAGCGCGAGGGGAGTCCCTCTTCTTAACCCTTTAAGAGCTAGAAGAAGTGCTTTCTAAGCACATAACTTTCCCTTTCTACCACCAATGTGGTACAAAGCTCCTTTTCAAAGGAACTTTGCTTTGAAACTTCATTTTCCTTCTATTGTCTTCTTCCCTCCATTTCTCATTCACACCAACTTAGCTAGCTTTAATCATTAACTAGCTTTAACAATCCCCCACATGAATGGGGAATGGCTATATGATGAAAAACATGCATGAAAAAAAAAACTGTGTGATTCGTAAGCAAGGATTAATTGCATCTGGATAAGTAGATTTCTCTTTGAACTTTCCGTAGTAAGCATATGTCGGATATACTCGGTCAATCGGTAGATTTGATATCTTTGAACCGTCGAGCTTTGGTGTATACCTAGACAACCACATGTCACACAATTAACCCTTTAACCGTTTTTGGTTCTCATTGTTTTGTTCGTTTAAGCCATGAACACTTCCTGGTTCATAAGTGCGTAGAGAGCTGGCCTTACAGAGTTCTCCTTGAAGCGGCTTACACTTCACACTTACATAGGTGATTCCTAAATGTGTCATCCCGTAGATACACTATTTGATATACCCCGTATCAAACTTAGAAACCATTAAAAAGCCTTAATGCTTTATCCTGGTACTGAACATTGTCTCATCACGAGAATGGACCAAAAAGTTATTGTGACAATGTTGAACCGTCATCAATGACTTTGTTTGATCTCTTTGAACCTAGATCTTGGGATCTCATGTCTTCTAGGTAGAGTTACCGCCACGATGACTTGTCCTCGGCCATAGTCCCATTCCCCTCGATGATCTTTCAACCACTTCTCTAGTTAGGCCTTTAGTTAGTGGATCCGACACATTATCTCTTGACTTAACATAGTCAATTGTGATAATTCCACTAGAGAGTAGTTGTCTAACGGTATTATGTCTTCGTCGTATGTGACGAGACTTTCCGTTGTACATAACGCTCCCGGCTCTTCCTATTGCCGCTTGGCTATCGCAATGTATGCATATAGGAGCCAACGGTTTGGGCCAAAATGGAATATCTTCTAAGAAATTCCGGAGCCATTCAGCTTCTTCACCGGCTTTGTCTAGAGCTATGAACTCAGATTCCATTGTAGAGCGGGCGATACATGTCTGTTTGGATGACTTCCAAGACACTGCTCCTCCACCTATAGTAAAAACGTATCCACTTGTGGATTTAGTTTCAGTTGAACCGGTGATCCAATTTGCATCACTGTATCCTTCAATAACTGCAGGATACCTGTTATAATGCAAAACAAAGTTTTGAGTATGTTTCAAATACCCCAAAACTCGTTTCATTGCCAGCCAATGATTTTGGTCGGGATTACTCGTGTAGCGACTTAGTTTACTTATAGCACACGCAATATCAGGTCGCGTACAGTTCATAATATACATCAAACTTCCCAACACTCTGGCATAATCCAATTGAGAATGACTTTCACCTTTATTCTTTGCAAGAGCAAGGTTCATATCAATTGGCGTCTTTGCAACTTTAAAGTCCAAATACTTGAACTTTTCAAGTACTTTTTCAATATAATGAGATTGAGACAATGCTAGACCTTGAGGAGTCTTATGGATTTTAATTCCCAGAATTAAATCGGCAACTCCTAAGTCTTTCATATCAAACTTACTAGCAAGCATGCGCTTAGTAGCATTTATGTTAGCAATGTTGTTACTCATTATTAACATATCATCCACGTATAAACAAACAATGACGACGTGGTTCGGAGTGTTCTTAATGTAGACACATTTATCACATTCATTTATCTTGAATCCATTTGACAGCATCGTATGGTCAAATTTTGCATGCCACTGTTTTGGTGCTTGTTTTAGTCCATAAAGAGACTTAACAAGTCTACATACCTTCTTCTCTTTCCCTGGAACTACAAACCCTTCGGGTTGTTCCATGTAAATTTCTTCCTCCAACTCTCCATTTAAGAAGGCTGTTTTCACATCCATTTGATGGATTTCAAGACCGTACACGGCGGCTAATGCTACTAACACCCGAATAGATGTAATCCTCGTTACCGGCGAGTATGTATCAAAGTAATCAAGACCTTCTCGTTGTCTAAACCCTTTAACAACTAGTCTTGCCTTATATTTTTCAATAGTGCCATCAGCTTTCATTTTCCGCTTGAAAATCCATTTGGAACCTAAAGGTTTATTCCCTGGAGGAAGATCAACCAATTCCCAAGTATGGTTGTTCAATATGGATTCTATCTCACTATTGATTGCCTCTTTCCAAAATTGAGCTTCCGATGAAGACGTAGCTTCGTTGAACGTTCGAGGCTCATTTTCCAACAAAAATGTTAAAAATTCTGGTCCAAAGGAAGTAGTCGTCCTTTGACGTTTGCTACGTCTTGGATTTTCCTCATCAGGAATGTTTTCCTTTATTTCTTCCCGAGGTCGTTTAGATTCTTTGCTAGACGACGCACATTCCTTTTTATACGGATATATGGTTTCAAAGAAGTCAACATTATCTGATTCAATTACCGTATTCACCTGAATGTCGGGATTTTCTGATTTGTGAACCAGAAATCTATATGCCTTACTATTTGTGGCATATCCTATGAAAACACAATCAACGGTTTTAGGTCATATTTTTACCCTTTTGGGTTTAGGAACTTGCACCTTGGCCAAACACCCCCACACTTTGAAGTATTCCAAATTGGGCTTCCTTCCTTTCCACTTTTCGTATGGAATAGATTTTGTTTTGCTATGGGGCACTCGATTGAGTATTCGGCTAGCTGTTAGAATGGCTTCCCCCCACAAGTTCTGGGGTAAACCAGAACTTATTAACAGGGCATTCATCATTTCTTTCAGTGTTCTATTTTTTCTTTCCGCAATTCCGTTTGATTGTGGCGAGTAAGGAGCAGTTGTTTGATGAATAATGCCATATTCCAAACATATTTGTTCAAAAGGAGATTCATATTCACCGCCCCTATCACTCCTTATCATTTTAATCTTTTTGTTAAGTTGAGTCTCAACTTCAGTTTTGTATTGCCTGAACGCTTCAATTGCTTCATCTTTACTATTAAGTAAATAAACGTAGCAATACCGCGTACTATCGTCAATAAAAGTTATGAAATACTTCTTTCCACCGCGAGATGGAATTGACTTCATGTCACAAATATCTGTATGGATTAAGTCTAAAGGACTTGAATTCCTTTCAACTGACTTATAAGGATGTTTAGCATACTTAGATTCAACACAGATTTGACATTTTGATTGATTGCATTCAAACTTAGGCAATACGTCCAAACTAATCATTTTTCGCAAGGTTCTATAATTGACATGTCCTAAACGTGAATGCCATAAATCATTTGACTCAAGCAAGTAAGACGAAGCAGAAACTTTATTATTATTAGCAACAACCATTACATTCAGTTTGAAAAGGCCCTCTGTGAGGTAGCCTTTTCCTATGTACATTTCGTTCTTACTTATTACAACCTTGTCAGAAACATAAACACATTTAAAACCGTTCTTCACTAGAAGTCTGGTAGATACAAGATTTTTCCTAATTTCAGGAACATGATAGACGTTGTTGAGAGTCACCACCTTGCCAGAGGTCATCTTCAGCAGTATCTTTCCATAACCTTCAATCTTGGCCGTTGCAGAATTTCCCATATATATTGTTTCGTCGGGCCCGGCGGGAGCATATGAAGCAAAGGCTTCTCTAACAGCACAAATGTGGCGAGTGGCGCCAGAGTCAATCCACCACTCTTTCGGACTTCCCACTAGGTTGCACTCGGACAACATAGCGCACAAGTCATCAACCTCCTCGTTTGTTTCAACCATATTAGCCTGACCCTTCTTCTTTTCCTTTTTCGGAGCACGACAGTCTGCAGCTTTGTGTCCGATTTTTCCACAATTATGGCAGTTTCCCTTGAATTTCTTCTTGTTGGGATAGTTCCTTGGTCCCGATGCCTTTTTCCTCTTTTTCATATTAGTTGGGGCAGTTTCAACTATATGTGCTCCCCCTATGGTTGATCTCCCATTTGCCTTTTTCTCCGCTGCCTTGTTATCTTCCTCGATTCTCAACCGGACGATGAGATCTTCCAATGTCATCTCCTTTCGCTTATGTTTCAAGTAATTTTTGAAGTCCTTCCATGAAGGAGGCAACTTCTCTATCACTGCCGCAACTTGAAACGCCCCACTAATCACCAAACCTACAACAAACAACATGTAAGTGACGGGGCACTGAATACTTTTGACAAAGGCATTAATTAAATTTATACCTTCAGCGAGGAGATCATGGATGATAACCTGCAACTCTTGAACTTGAGTGACAACAGACTTGCCATCTACCATTTTGTAGTCCAAAAACTTGGCAGCGATAAACTTCTTTAAGCCAGCATCTTCTGTTTTATATTTCTTTTCCAACGCATCCCATAGTTCTTTTGATGTTCCCACATTACTATAGACGTTGTAAAGATCATCCTCCAGTCCGCTAAGAATGTAATTCTTGCACAAAAAATCGGAGTGCTTCCACGCCTCAATTACAACAAATCGTTCATTTTCAGGTGTTGATTCCGGCGGAACCGGAATATCCTCCTTAATAAACTTTTGAAGGCTTAAAGTAGTTAGATAGAAGAACATCTTTTGTTGCCATCGTTTGAAATCAATCCCGGTGAATTTTCCGGGCTTCTCTGCCGGAGCCGGTGCTGGTGCAGTACGACTGGAGGACGCAGCATTGCTCGTAGAACCAACCACGGGGGCTGGTGTGGCAGTAACAGTAGCAGTAGCATTCAAATTTGGAGTTTGGTCTCCCATTTCTGTCGTAGGAAATAACAGAACACTTTAATAATCGGTGAAGATTTTATTTCTTCAAACCGAATCAAATTTACACAAACAGAATTAAAACAAACTTCAAATAGAATGTAATAAACTGTATGTAGTATACTTGATGAAGTTTTTATATCTTCAAATCAAGTACCCAAATGAGTAGAAAGTTCTGAAAACTTTAATCTCAACCGGAGTAGAAAATCCGAAGATTTAGTCTCCAAACAACATACAAGTTCGTTACATGCAAACAACAAAATTACAAGTTTCTTTTATTTTCTGGACAGTCACAATTTTATGTTAGGAAAAACTGTATGTAGTCACTGTTTTATGTAAGAATTTTTTTTTTCCTGTACTGTTGTATCGTTCTGTAACGTTTTAATCAACAGCAGATGAACTCGGAAATAATAATATAAATTCCTTAAGCTTGTTATCGATTGTCCGTGTTCAAAGCAACGAGAAACTGGAAACCAGTAAGAAGAAGAGACACAAAAAAAAATCACAGAAATGAAGAAATCCGAGACCACAGAATTCACTGTGTGTCCTTAAGGAATTTAACCCCCTCACTGTACCCGAGGTTGTGGATTATTTCCTCCCAGGATATAACGGATATACCTGTCGTAGGAGTGGCGGTACCTCAAACGCCTACGACTTCGACGAACTCAAATTCGGGAACGAAATCACACTATGACTCGATATGTTTCAGTTTGCAGAAAAGAATGCAGAATTTTTAATGCACGAATAATTTGTTTTTTTTTTTCAGTACTCGAAAATGAGGCATTGCCTCAGTTTATATAGCCTCGAATTGTGACTGTTCGGAAAGGCTTGGTGCCTGTTCGGGAAAGGCCATGCCTTTTTCTGAAAAATAAGAACGTTGGGAAGTTTACAGTTAACAAATTAATATTTTTCCCGCGGGAATTAAAAATAATTTCAGAAAATGAAGATTGAATTTTAAATAAATTTGATCCAAAAAGATTATCAATCAATCAGATCATTTGACCAAATCCAAATCCAAATCCAAATCCAAAGCCGAAGCCGAGCCGAGCGACGACGACGGCGCGAGGGGAGTCCCTCTTCTTAACCCTTTAAGAGCTAGAAGAAGTGCTTTCTAATATAAGCACATAACTTTCCCTTTCTACCACCAATGTGGTACAAAGCTCCTTTTCAAAGGAACTTTGCTTTGAAACTTCATTTTCCTTCTATTGTCTTCTTCCCTCCATTTCTCATTCACACCAACTTAGCTAGCTTTAATCATTAACTAGCTTTAACAATAACTACCCAGTATATTCTCATAAAGTGGGGTTTGGGAAGGATAATATGTAGACGGGCCATACCCCTACCCGAAAGGGCAGAGAGGCTGTTTCCAATCGACCCTCGGTTCAGTGAAGTAAAGGAACAACAAAAACAAAAACAACAAAAGAGCATTAGTAACTTCAACATAAATAGCGTAAATAATTATCTAAACATAAAAACCTAAAAAAAAATCTATAAATAAAATAGCATGCAATAATATCATACAGTAACTAGTATAAGACAAAATCCAATACACAAATCATCTATGAATAGAGCTGCCAAGCCTCACCCAACCCCGGGTGAGGAGTACGAAGAACTCTAGGGGCCCTATCGCACAACTCTTATACTAGACCTCCATACTTTCCTATCCAGGGTCATGTCCTCAGAAACCCGCATTCTAGCCATGTCATGCCTAATCACCTCTCCCCAATACCTCTTAGGCCTCCCTCTGCCTCGCCGTACGCCGACCATCGCCAGCCGCTCACAACTCCTCACCGGGGCGTCAGGACTTCTACTCCGCACATGCCCGAACCACCTCAGCCTCGCTAAGGCTGTACGAAATAACGGTTCCGAACCGGAACTGGGACCGGAACCGCGGTTCTAAACGGTTCCGGTTCCGCGGTTCCGGTCCGGTTCCACCCATTAGAACCGTGGAACCGGAACCGCCAGAACCGGAACCGGAACCGGACCGGTTCCGGCGGTTCTATATGGTTCCAAACGGTTCCCGATATTTAAAATTTTTTATTTTTTTTTAAATTCGGACCGTTGGCGGAACCGTTTAGAACCGTATAGAACCGCTGGAACCGGTCCGGTCCCGGTTCCGGTTCTATCCGGTTCCCAACGGACAGATTTTTAAAAAAAAATATATATTTTTAAAATTTTGAAATCAGAACATTGGTCTTGCAGAAATAGCCGTTTGGCATTTTTAAAATTTAGCCATTTGACCCCTCAAATTTAATTTAACCCCAAACTTTATATAATTACACAATTTCCCATTTCTCAACTATAAATACCCCCTCATTCTTTCATTTTAATTTGCCAATTCATCAATCTCTCTCAAGCTCTCTTTCAATCTTTCTAGTGCAAGTGCTTAATTTTTGTTGCAAATTCGTGAAACATTGTGAAGTTGTTGAATTGAAGTTTTCAAGTGTTCAATTACAACGATTTTCAATTTTCAAGAAGTTGTTCGTCAATCCGGTAAACTCGTTTCAACTCTTACGTGCTAAGAATATTTGTTGTGTGTTGTTATTTTGCTTAATTATAATTAGTATGGCATTTTCATTGAAAAAAATGTTCGGAAAAGGTACATCTAAATCCGGTGAAAGTAGTCGCTAAAATGATTACTGTTATGTGTTTACCTTATTCTTTTGCTTCTAATCCTGCTTGGATTCAATATATTAGACGAGTATTTAATCCTACATATAAAGGTTGGCCTCGCGCCACAGTTAAGGCCGACATTTATAAATATAAGCATGAATATGAACAGTACTTGCGCTATTTATTTACTCATATAAGTAATCGTATGTCTATTACAACTGATATTGGTAGAAGTGGAAATGACTGTGATTATCTAACTGTGACCAGTCATTGGATAGACGAAGACTGGGCCATGCAAAAACGCATTATAGCATATAGAATAATTAATTCACTGCACACAGGTAAGTTTATTGCTAGCACCGTTTCTGATGTTTGTAGATATTTTTGTTTTGATGATAAAATTATGTCAATTTCCATGGATAACGCTAGTAGCAACACAACTGCAATAGGTATTTTAACTAGAAAACTTAATCCTGCTTTTACAAATATTTTCCATGTTAGATGTATATGCCATATTTATCATTTAATTGTTGGATATGGTATGAGAATTTTAAACATAGAAATTGAAAAAGTTAAATTCGCTCTTAATTGACTTTTTTGTTCAAACCGTAGAAGTAGACTTAGAGAATATTATAAAAAATGTGACGAAAGTGGCCTTAGAGAAAGAAAGGTTCCTAAACCTTGCCCGACTAGGTGGAACTACATGTATGAAAGCTTAGTAGTGGCGTATGAATATTGAAACCCAATAACCGCTACTTATAATTCTAGAGATTGTGAGGATGAAGATAATGATATGCTAACTAATCAAGATTTGAATAATGTTAAGATTCTTTTAGATTTTTTAGAACATTTTAGTGTGGCTACAACTGCTTTATCTGTCCAATATTATCCTACAATTTCAAACTGTTTAGTATATATTGCCGCACTTGCTAATTTATTTGCTGATTTTAACGATGGAGGGGAAATTTATGAACATGCAATATTTGAAATGAAAAAGAAATTTAAAAAATATTTTTTCCCAATCCCTCCTATTTTTGATGTGGCTGCTATGTTAAACCCTACTATGGAAGCAGGAGGTCCTAACTTTTGGTATAATAGTATTTATCAATCTTTAGATCTTTCACCAGAAGAAATGACTACTCTATCTGATGCGAAAGCATCAATTACAGTGAATGCTCAAACTGTTTATAATGCTTATAAACAGGCCTTAGAGCATGCTAGGCCTAATATTCCAACTCCTACTTCGTCCACGTCACAATCGTCTAAAAGAGTTGCTGGCTTAACAGCTCTTAAATCGTGGACGGAGTTCAGGGGTACTCAAGGTGAGAATTTAGATGATATTTCCCATCTAAACGAACTTCAAGTTTATTTGTCGCAGGGGCTAGAGAATGATAATCCAGACGGATATTTCGACCTTTTGGATTGGTGGAAGACAAGGGAAAAGCATTTTCCAGTTCTTGCAAGGATGGCTAGGGATGTTCTGTCCATTCAAGCGTCAACTGTTGCATCGGAGAGCGTATTTAGTCAAGCCAGACTACAAATAGGAGATCATAGAGCGTCGATGCGGGACAGCTTGGAAAAATCAGTGCTCTTCCGAGATTGGATCCGCTCTGAAAGAAGGAACTTTGGGCTAGCTGAATCTCAACCCGAAATAGATGAGTGCTATGAAGAAATGCTAGCAGAACTTGCTCAAGAATCATTTTCACCTGGAAGTGGTGATGAACAAGCTTCATTTCCACCACCGCCAACACAACCACCTCCAAACCTTGAAGGTTTTATGAGATTTGTTAGAAATAATACATAAATTATGATGTAACTTGTACATTGGCATGTCTTCTTTTAGTTTTTTTTCCTTTTAATGGTGGTATTAGTACCATGTTGTGCTCATTCCATTGGGGGAAGGAAGACTAAGAAAGATATGCCATTTTGGTCAATAAATATGCTTTTTATCATATACTTGAATATATTTGTCTCAATATTTCTTTGTCTTTACTTCTATATCAATCCTTGAATATAAAATATTTATATAACATATAATATATAACACACAACACATGATACTATTTATACTAACTACTACACAATATACATTATTTATATACAATATATACTACTTCACTACAACATATACTACTTATATACAAAATATACACTACTTATTTTGAATATATACTAATTTCCAAGCACAATATATGCTATAGTAAGAACATAGTACACCATATAAAAATATATTCTACAATATACTAATCACTACTATACAAGATATTAATTTAAAAAAAAAAAAAAAGGTCGGAACCGCCGGGAACCGCCTGGAACCGCCAGACCCGCGGTTCCGGAACCGCCAGAACCGGGAACCGCCAGAACCGGAACCGCAGACCCAAATAGACCCAGAACCGGAACCGGATACAGCCTTAAGCCTCGCTTCTCGCATCTTCTCATCCATCGGGACCACCCCCACCTTCTCTCGAATAACTTCATTTTTAATCTTATCTAACTTGGTAAGCCCGCACATCCACCTGCGCTGGACTTACTCTTGAGTATTATGCTCGATAAATTTCTATAGTCCAATGGAAAGATACGTAAAAACTAAGGCTGTATTTTTCGCGGTTCCGAACCGGAACCGGACCGGAACCGCGGTTCTGGCGGTTCTGCCGGTTCCGGCGGTTCCGGTTCCGCTGTTCCGGCAGTTCCCCGGAACCGTGATGGGGCGGTTCCACCGTTGGAACCGCGGAACCGGAACCGGAACCGGTTCCAACCGGTTCCGCAACGGTCCGATTTTAAAAAAAAAAAATTTCAAACGGCTCTTTTTCAAAATTAGCCGTTTGGAATTTTCAAAAATAGCCATTTGGCCCCCAAACTTTATATAATTATACAATTTTCCATTTCTCAACTATAAATACCCCCTCACTCTTTCATTTTAATTCACCAATTCATCAATATCTCTCAATCTCTCTCAAGCTCTCTTTCAATCTTTCTAGTACAAATGCTTAATTTATTGTTGCAAATTCGTGAAACATTGTGAAGTTGTTGAATTGAAGTTTTCAAGTGTTCAATTTCAACGATTTTCAATTTTCAAGAAGTTGTTCGTCAATCCGGTAAACTCGTTTCAACTCTTACGTACTAAGAATATTTTTGTGTGTTGTTATTTTGCTTAATTGTAATTATTATGGCATTTTCATTGAAAAATATGTTCGGAAAAGGAAAATCTAAAACCGATAAAAGTAGTCGCCAAAATAATACCCCTCCCCCGACTCCCCGACCTAGAAAAGATAAACAAGTTCAAAGTAGTAGCCAACCTAGAAATACTAATGAAACCTTCGGAATCCTTGATAGTGATCACCCATGTTTTCAATTTTAGCGATGTTGATTTTCTACATGATGTAGCAGTTGGTGATAGAATAGACGATGATATTATGAATATTCTTTATCCTAATGCACCTATCTTAGAGAGAAATGAGGTTGATGATGATGACGAAACCCAAGCTCCAGTAGATTTAGATGATACACCTACTAGTTATGCTACTAATCAACCGGAACACTCACCCGTACAAACTCCCACTTTTAGTAGACAACCTCCTAAACGTTCAGAAACTTCATTAGTTTGGCAAGCAAGACTACAAATAGGTGATCACAGGGCGTCAGTGCGGGACAGCTCGGAAAAATCAATGCTTTTTCGAGATTGGATCCGCGCAGAAAGAAGGAACTTTGGGCTAGCTGAATCACAACCAGAAATAGATGAGTGCTATGAAGAAATGCTAGCGGAACTTGCTCAGGAAACATCTTCACCCGGAAGTGGTGATGAACAAGCTTCATTTCCACCACCGCCAACACAACCACCTCCAAACCTTGAAGGTTTTATGAGATTTGTTAGAAATAATACATAAACTATGATGTAACTTGTACATTGACATGTCTTTTTTTTAGTTTTTTTTCCTTTTAATGGTGGTATTAGTATCATGTTGTGCTCATTCCATTGGGGGAAGGAAGAATAAAAAAAGATATGCCATTTTGGTCAACAAATATGCTTTTTATCATATCCTTGAATATCTTTTGTCTCAATATGTCTTTGTCTTTAATTCTATATCAATCCTTGAATATTTATATGACATACAATATATAACATACAACACAATATACTAATGACAACATTCTTTTATCAATATATTACTTATATACAATTTATACTAATTACTAACTACAAGTCTACAACACAATATACACTATTTATATACAATATATACTACTTAAATACAATATATACTACTTATATACAAAATATACACTACTTATACACAATATATACTAATTACCAAACACAATATATATTATACTAATAACATAGTGCACCATATAAAATATATTCTACAATATACTAATGACTACTATACAAGATATTGATTTAAAAAAACAAAAAATCAGAACCGCCGGGAACCGCCAGAACCGCGGTTCCGGAATCGCCAGAATCAGAACCAGACGGTTCCGGAACCGTATGGTAGCGGTTCCGGCTCCGGAACCGGCCGGAACCGCCAGAACCGCAGAATCGGAACCGCAGATCCAAATAGACTCAGAACCGGAACCGGATACAGCCTTAGTAAAAACTGCCAAATGATTGAAAAAAAATTTTTATTTCAAAAAAAATTATGTTCGATAAACGCGTAATGTCCCACTCCAGCAGGCCACGTGTCTTCCAGCAAATTGCTTCGCTAACCCCCACCCCCACCGGTCTAAACCCAATCATTAACTCAAAACCGGCCCCCTCCCAAAAGTCATTCATTCTCACAGACACACAACAGCCATGGCCGTTTCTCTGCTCTCAATTCCTCCAAAACCCCCTTTTTCTCTTTAATTCAAGAAGCCGGAACCCTAATTTTGAGATGGTGCTTGTAACCGGAGATAGATACTTAGATTCACTTGTAAAATTCGTCGAAAACAATGTGGAATCATTGATCGAAGGGACTTTGGTGCTTAAATTGAATCCAATTGGGCTTCACTATGTGCACTCAAGGCTCGAAGCCTTGTCGGAGCTTGAGAGTCTTCTTTCAGGAGCTCCTGTAGATTATTTGCGTGCTTATGTGTCCGATTTAGGTGACCACCGTGCGCTCGAGAAGCTTCGCCGGATTCTTCGCCTTCTTACATCGCTTAAGGTTGTCTCCGTTCTGCCGCCTCCTGCTCGGGACCGGACGCCGTTGTCTCTTTTGCCGTTTGGTAGACTTAAAGTTTTGGAACTTAGAGGATGTGATCTGTCAACTTCTGCCGCTAGAGGACTCTTGGAATTAAGGCACACTTTAGAGAAATTAATTTGTCAGAATTCAACTGTGAGTTTGTATATTTGCTTGTGAATTGAATTACACGTGCTACATTTATTTTGGTTAAGCATATTGACTGTGTGATTGATTGGATTAATTTCAGGATGCTCTTAGGCATATATTTGCTAGTAGAATTGCTGATATAAAGAATTCTCCACATTGGAATAAGCTGTCATTTATTTCATGTGCTCGTAATGGCTTGGTACTGATGGATGAGTCATTGCAACTTGTTCCTGCTGTTGAAACTCTTGATTTGAGCAGAAATAAGTTTTCCAAAGTGAATAATCTGCGCAAGTGCACCAAGTTGAAGCATCTGGATCTGGGGTTTAATCACCTGAGAAATGTTGCATCCTTTATTGAGGTAAATATGGCATAAAGATTTCGATGCAATAATGTTTTATTGTCTGTTTGAAGAACAATATTTGCTATGAGTATGAAAAGAAATTCACGTCTTGTTGGTCATTACTATTATAGAAGTTCTTAAGTTTTGGAATCGTGCCTGACCAATGCTTTGAGCTTCTAGAATCCAATGGAATCTTCTTAAAGTCAAACAGTATGCGTGTTACGATGACCAATCAGTTCATAGTCTCTCGAGCACAACCCATATTCATGCAAAGAATGGTGATTGAGGATTCAATCAGAGTTGATGAAATTTGGAGCCGTCATGAATACTTGCACTATCAACTCTAAATGACGTGGTAAAATTGGATTTGTGGCAATTATCTGACTAGTTCGAGAAACTCCATGGTCCACATTGCTGGAGTGAAGAAAAAGGATAGGAGAAAAGGCTTAGCTAAATCGATAGTGTTCAAAAGTATTCTACTTTAGCTGCGATGAAGGATAGTATGCCACTAGAGTATAGTCTCAAAGATCTTTTTTTCGGCCAAGTTGGTCTTATATCCATTTCGGAGGGTTCAAAGTCGTAAGAGGCGCAAAGTAATATTTAGTCATAAATTAGCCTGTCATAAAAGCCTCTCATGAAGTACTATTTGCTATTTATCCTGTGCTAATTCTGCAATGCTGATAGATGTGACATAATTTTTGTTGTTCCAGCACCCTTTCTGTATTGTTGCGTGAAGTCTATACGAGTGTGAAGTACATGGGAAAATGCTTACAACATGTTGGTTTATAGAGGTTTTGTAAATGCAGGTCTCAAGTCACATTGTTAAGCTCGTGTTGAGGAACAATGCACTAACAACTTTGCGTGGACTTGAAAATTTAAAGTCACTTCAAGGGCTTGATATTTCGTACAATATAATCTCCAATTTCTTAGAGATGGAAATTCTTGCTGGCCTGTCATCTGTTCAAAGCTTGTGGCTAGAGGGGAATCCTCTGTGCTATTCTCGTTGGTATAGAGCTCAAGTGTTCAGTTTCTTTCCTAATCCAGAGAAGGTGAGTTATCCGTTTGAAATCTTTTATGTATCAGTATCACTTGTCGGTTTCTGTTTCTAAATTTTCTTTCTGTCCATCCTCTGCTCAGAGGTTTACAGAGGAATCTGCCTCTTCGTCTAACTTTTACACTTTCGGACTTGCCCCTTTTTTTCCTTCCATTATTGCACACTACAGATGGAGCTAGATGAAAAGAAAATCTGTACAAGTGAGTTATGGCAGCGGCAAATTATCATTGCCAGCAGGCAAAAGCGGCCTGCTAGCTTTGGATTTTATTCACCGGCAAGAGCTGGGGCCAAAATAGAAGGAAGTATCAATACAAAAAGGGTCAGTAACTCCTTAGGTTCTCATTTCTAATTTTCTTTACTATATCCATCAGCAATTCTGAATTCCTTTGATATACCTATCGTAGAAGAAGCTCTCACGTGTTGCTAGTATCGAGACGGAAGAACAGAATACTTCTATTTGTTCTGATATAGAATCTGTGTCTCTTGATATCGATAACCAAAGCAAGGAGGAGAATGCCCTTTCTGATGAGGAAGCTGAAATAGTTGAGTTGATGAACCGTATCGAGAAAATGAAGAAGGAAAGATCTGATGTATGGCTGCAGGACTTCAAAGATTGGATAAATGACTCTTCTGACAATTTTGTTGGTCTTGCTAGAGGCAAAGAGACTGTTTCCGGTAACCACAGAGATGACGAACTTAAGACCCAGAATAGAGAGAAACAGCTCGGAGAGACCTCAAAATATTTATCCGACTCTATGCTGGCTTCTGGAGATGACAGCAGCACAAATATACTAGAATCTGATAACTCATTTGCAGAGACGTCTGCTAATATCAATATGCTTCAGTACCCCAACCAAATTGGTGAAGCAGCTTCCAAAATCTTCCGCAATAACACAGGAGACTCCATTGAGATTACTAGAAGCCGACATCAGGATAGTTTTAGACCTATAAATAATGAAGTGCGTCTACATCCAACTACGATACTCCCACAATCTGGATCCTTCTCAATTCAAGGTGTTAAAATGAGCGCCAAGATCAATATTCCACCACTTACTGATACTGATAATATTTTGGATTTTCAATCATCCTTGGCTAGCACAGGATCACCTCCTCATTACAAGGAGGATATCCTGCATCGACGCCAAAACTTGGAAGAAGAATTCCTGCAGCTGTCCGCTGAGTCCTTCTCAGTTGCATCTTCTGATGGAGATACGAGCTGCAGTGATGATGAATACCCTGAATTGACCTCAATGTCCCTGGCTGATCAATCTCCTATCAACAGCTTCTCAGATAGGACTGTGGATAGCCGCTCACCAGTTCATCTGCATATGGATGTATCCCATGAAAAATTGTATCCAATAAGAATAAATTGTAGATTCCCAGCAAGTTTAGGCGTTGAAGGAAACTCTAATTGCATGGTGGTCAGAGCATCAGATGCTTCCTCCTCGCAAGGGCATTTCTCTACCGACAGACAAGGTGTTGAAAGTGAACAAGTTATGACGCAGGACGTCAATTGGTTGGAGAAGAAAAAGCGTCGGAGGAAACCTGCTAGGAGAATAATCTCATTGTGTGAGGAAAATGAAGATAATAAGACAGCAGAAGCCAAAAAACCAGATGTAGATATAAATGGTTTTCGAGATGGTGTGGGGGTTGAAGCACAGTTTACTTCAGAGAGAGCTTCCTGCCAAAGTGCAATGAGAATAACCCTTGATAGTTGTGGCAGGCAAATTCATGCCAAGAGCAAACCATCATTATGGGGGGCGGAAAATCTAGTTAAGAATTATTTTAGCAAAAAGGCTGAAGAATCTGGAGTTGATGAATCTTGTCAGAGATATATTATATGCAACTGTTTGCTAGAGGAAAGATCTCAGTGCATTGAAAGGTAGATGTAACATTCCTGAATCTTTAATCTAACTGGAATAGAGCTTTGTGGACAGCAGACATTTAAATTGTCTACTATGTGCGCTTCTGATAAATGGTGATGAGCTTGTCAGTTAACTGCTGGCAAGTTTGGGAGGAAATTCTGATTTCCACTATATAGACTTTTTTTTTGTTCTTTTCCCCTGTGTCTTAAATTATTTAGTTTTCCTCTCTGAATTCTGGTGTTCAAATAATCAGCTTGCACATCTTGTTCCTTCAAAATTATGTATCAACATATTAACCTAAGCTTGAAGCCCTTGTAGCTGTCACTGCTCTAAAACCCTTCTTTGTCATTTTTCACACCCTCGCCTAAGAAAGCTCAGCTATCTCATTGCAATGTGAAGTGGTTCGTGGATTGGAGACCGTGGTTTCCAGGGTTCGTGGCATTTTTAAGGGTGTGAAGGATGTTCCTAAGTTTGCAGGATGCGACAGAGGGTTATAAAAGCTGGTGAACCTATTTATGGGAGTTCAATTCTGTTGCCTTGCCCGCAAATGGGCTAAATGGGATTCTTTAACTCCTGTTGAAGGTTAAATATACTAATTTCTGTAAAGGAAGGAAAATCTTAACTAAGTTTATGAATCAAACACAAGTGTAGTTGGCTCTTTTAACTGGACTAAGTTGAAAGAAGCTCAGTGATAAAACTATTGCAACTTGCATTTATATAAAACAGAAAAAAAGAGAAAATATTGGAACTTTTGAGACAAGTTGATTCATATCTTAAATGAAATGATTATTTGATTTATCAGGAAAAAAATGGTCTCAGTGGAAAAAGTTTTCTAAAGTATGTCATGCATGGGAAGGAAGTCTCAAAAGTAAAAGTAGATAGATATTGCATGAAGAAGCTCAATTATTCTGGTCCATGCAGGATGATAATATTATCTAAAGTTTGGGCGTGTCTTTGCTAAATATCATGGGACGCCTAGATATAATCTTCCAGTGTTTTCTGCCATGTGGCAGTTGACTCTAGTTTGGCTAAAACATATCATATGTCTCAATGAGATCATCTATAGATTGTTTCTCTGTGGTGTAGTTTCTTTTAGGCACTGCGATGCATATACTTTTGTGAGCCTTAGTTACTTCAGCTACTGTTTTCTTCCCAAATTATTTACTGTGTCCTACTGAACCTACAGTGAAGTTGCTGTCACCTTGAGCAGCGAGCAACAGTTACATGTGCTACTCCTTGAAAACTCATGTGATGGGTCAGGTTAGCTTTACTGTGGTATGAACTTTTTGCAAGATGTGAAGTTTTTGTTCTTTCTGTTTATACTTTTGAGACTCAATGATTCTGCATACTTACAAGCACTGTTTATCTGTTGGTTTTTAGCAGGTTCAAGCTTTAAATTAGTTGGTTGTCATGGTGTTGAACAGAAGAGAAAGATTTTTGTGGGTTTGGGACTCCAGATTATAAGGTTTGGGTTCTGTTTCACTTCCTTTTGTTTTGCTTGCCTCGTGCTTCTCAAAGACCTTATTGTGTTCCATTTTTCTTTTAAGTAGAGTGTGCTTCGAATGCGAAACAACCTACCTCTTCGTGACCAGAAGCATAGACATTTCCAGAGAACTTTTATCTATATTGGTGTCTGCTGATTCACATGTGGTGGAAAATAATTTTTCTCTGCAAAGGTAATCTATCTAGGCTCTGTTCGTCTAAATTGGTTATGTGACAAAACTTTCAAGTTTTCTGCTGTCTACTTTGATTTCCACTTCATCATGTGCTGGTTTTGGAAATTTGAATGACAGTTTGGAGCAGGTTCAGGCTGATCTGTTTGAAAGGCATGTTTGTGGAGGTTTAAAGATGAGCATCCTTCAGTATGCAATGGTGATGTTCTGGTGCAACAGTTTTAAAGGTATTTCTAGTTGCTCTTGCAGTTTTCTATATGGTTCATCCATATACTGATGCAGTCGAACATGGACTGAGAGTTGTCCTTATAGCTTCAGTGCTGATGTCAAGAAAAAGTGAATAACCATGTTGTTTGATGATAGGTTACGCACTTGTTCTGTCAGAAGTTCATCATTGAGATGTTGCTTCTTCTGTTGTACAAAGCTAAGTGTTTTTAGTTAGTAAGGCTTTCTTGGTGTAAAGAAAGGGTGGCCTGTTTGCAAGCATTTCCGTTTCGTTTCGTTATAACTTCAAATACTTTACTTTATCCAAAGAAGTTTTAACTCGATTGGCAGCATAAATAAGATGGCCGTAAGTAGCACCAACATGAAAGAAAAAGAACTATGTGTTATGAAACATGAGCGTAGTTAGCTAGGCAGCAGAAGTCCATTATTTAGCTTAAACAGATGATCTATGCTGCCTCGTCCCCTCCATGCTACAGAAATATAACACTCTTTTTACTCCTAAGCCGTGCATCTATTTTTGCGAGCAGAAATAGCATCCTTTTTGTTGTTCTCTCTTTATGTCTCCTTTGATTGCGTAGGTAACTTGGTTTCAGTTCTTTTTCCACTTTTCCTGTTTCCTCCTTTTCTCCGTTGTAGGTTGGGGAGATTTGGAGGTTGTTGGACAAGGAAACAATTGTCCATCTTGCGTTGGAGTACATAATTACTGGTCGACATAAATGTGATTTTCTTAGGTGACAACACGTCTGCAGTGAATTAGGTTTGTTGGTTATAATGAAACTTCTTTGTCATTGACAGAGGATCCATGGCTGGGGAGATCACTATTTGTGCTTGAAAGGCATTTACTTCTGTGCATGGAAGACGTAACCCTAATTGGGTCCCTTTCGGAGAGTGTATCTTGCTCTTCCTACTTCTCGCTGGACTCTTGTTGCCCCATTGTCGGCGTGTCTGAAGTGGTAATTATTTTGTTTATGAAGATTTGTTTCTATCAATCTAGCAGCAGCAAATTTATTCACCCCCCCCCCCCCCCCCCCCCAAAAAAAAAAAAAAAAAAAACCAACCAAAACCCACCCAAGTATATCAATGTAGTAGCATCCTATACATGGTCCTTTTCAACAGTTTATCCCTTGATTGATGAGTTGAGTATATCATATCATTCGTGTTTGTATGGAACCTTTTTCTAGGGTCATATCATAAGTCGGTTTTACTAGCATGCTCGTGTACACTGATTTTGTTTCAATGCCATCCATCCTGATGAGAAATGTAGAAAGGAAAATCTTTTCGGGTACCTTGATAAAAAATATATTTTGGAATACAAGAAATCAGAGTTCTTTTGTTTGGTGTAAAGAAACAAAGCTGATGATATGGATTTCCTTTAACTTTCAGGTAATTGAAATGACAGATTGCTGTTGTGTGACCCTGACTTTGGGAGGTGTCATGTCAGAGTTCCCTCTTACATTGAAGGAGGGCAAGGTAGTCGAGGATATGAAGCTCGTAAAGAGAAAACCTGTCTTGGGTCCCCGGAAATGGAAGCTCAAGTGGTTTTCAGAAGAATGTCTCTTCAACTTTGTGGCTTTATTGAAAGCATTACATGGTGAAGCAACCACAAACCCCCTTGTATATCGCCATTCAACAAAGTAAAATCTGTTTCTTTTTTCGGGGTCCTGTTTTATTCGTTTCATTCTTTGGATCTGGTTTACTCTTCCTGTTCCTCCCTGTCAGTGTTATCTTTGCTTTCCTTGTTTTTGTTTTTTCCAGTGGATGTGTTTCCCTTAGGTCGTCCATTCTTTGATTTATTGTGTAGGCAGTGAAATTTGTGTATAAAGTGTACGGAAAGAGTTACTGTATGAATGTCGGTTTTCTTTGGTGGTTTAGTTCAGTTGAAACTTTTACGAGGTTGAGTTTTACGTAGGAGTAAATAGATTTTCTGTTTGACCTTTAATCAGGACGAACTACCACATGCACAAAAGATGAATTGCTTTCCTTTTGGATCATAATTTTATTGTCCTAAATTGAACGCCCAAATCAGCAATCTTTTTCCATTGAAATATGTTTTAGCCAAATTGAACCTCTTGGAGGAACTATTCCTCTTTGCCGAATAGTTCAATTGAACTTTTCTCCATCATCTGGAATGTTAACTATGGTCAGTAACTTGGTCATAAAATATGCGACGGGTTCACGTGCATTATTTTAGTTCACGTGCATTATGTTAGATACATTGTCATAAGCAGAAGTTCGTTCTGTAGTTCAGATAAAACTCTCCTCCAGAGACAAAATGCCTTTGGGCTTTGAAAGAACAATTTCAAACAATTTTTAGCTGACATGCAAATTTTAGCAAACAAAACCTCGAGTATACTACAAAACGGCATTTATTGGGTTGTACCATTTAGAAATGGATTGCTTTCGTCTGTAGAACTTAGGAGCCAAGCGAATGAAGGTGTATGGCGTGTTGAAAATATAGCAGCTTTGCGTTCCTTAGAAAAGGTCGATGTGATGAAGCTAATCTGCTATAGAAGCATTGCCTCACAGATTAGTTGCTCTAATGTTGCCAAATACCCTCAAAGGGCACAACTCAACGTTTCGCTATCTCCGGCTTTTCTTTGACTGTAGCCTCTTAAAAGCCATAAACGTTACTGCAGCTGATAGAGAATACCTTGCAAAAATTTAAAAAGAAAACATCAGGAAAACGCAAAGAGAACAAATAAAAGAGGAAATTAAATCATTCATTATTCTTTTTGTTTAGAGGGCTGTCCTCTAATTTATTCAAGTCCGCAACACGGATCAAGCAAAACATCCCCTTTCCCTCTATTGCCACTAGTGTCATCAGCAGCAGCACTGAAGTTTTCTAGGTATCATCCCATTGAAATCTATACTGATTATGAGCTAGAAACTTCTAAACGAGTTGTAGAAGTTTTATAACATTATAAATATTAAAGAATCTATTTCATGCATGTGGAAGTCTAGTATAAACAAGAAAGGATGCCAGCTAAATATACTTTATATTAACAGAAAATTAACTTTCTCACTCTTCAGAAATCCAATATTAGCTCATCAAAACGTGATAAGAAAAAAGATTTGACAGATAGAAGTTGGCAAAAGGAAACAAGTATACTAGTGAGATGAAATTTTTATACTATCCAGTTTCGATTAAAGCATTAGCATTAGACAGAGATAAGAGGCAGCCTCAATAAGATGAGAGGAAACGCCAATATATCAAAGGCAAAAAACTCAAAAGCATGCATTAGAACATATATTGAACAGGGAATACCATGTCAATGTATAGTTAAGATGCTGTTGCGGCATTACAGAACTTCGAACCAATGTGTTTGTGTCCTTTGGAAGTGGATAGGGATTGCTTGGGTCGACATTATCATTGATGTCTTCAATGCAGAGTGTGTTCTCAGGGAGTCCACAAGCACGGGCAATGGCTGAAACATCAACGTAGAACCACTGGAACGAACTGGGATCATTTGCTGGAACAAATATACTGGGCTTCTCACTTCCTCTAACAACTCCAATCACTTCTGTGGGCTTAACAGCTGGAACTTGATCCTGTTGATTGAATGCACTGCCATCAGGTGTCATGTTCAGATTATACATGGTTTTAACCAGGAATTATGCAAGGAAAGAGAACAACCTCTTCTACTTTCTTCTTTTTTGATCCAAACATCCACCAGGAGCTCTTTGTACTCTCTTGAGACGGAGGCGCAATACTTGAAGGCTGGTCATCAGCCCCAGCCACTTCCAAAGACTTGTCTCTCCAATTCCGTGGGACCCATCCCCTATTGACAAGAATTGGTGACTGCACGCTGAAAAGAATTTGACACGATTAGACAGATTTAGCCACTAACTTCTTTGCCAGACATGACAATTTGTGCTTTCATAGCTGCGACCTTCTCTTTCCGAAATTTTCTTCAAGAATTTTCCCCCATTTGGTGAGGTGGGGGGCTAACTGTGTGATGCATAATTTATTTTATCTATGTAAAAGTTACATCAGGGAAAACATACACCATATGCCTACTTAAAGAAACTACAACTTAATTAAAGAAAGGAGGAACTTCTTTATTTAAAAGGAACGGAGGAACTTTGTTAGATTCTACATGTCCTAACAGGGCTATTGTTCGATTTTTGCGCAGTTACAAACTTTGAGAAACTTTTTATACAAAGATGCGTCTGCTATGACTTCCCTACAAAAGTTCATCGCAATCTTTTCTATTATCTGCTCAAATAAAATTCCGGGGTACTTCAGCCTTATATGGGAACACAAAGAAAGGCCAAAAGTGGAAGGAGTATGACGATGGAGCGGCCTTTGCTCAAAGAAATAGGGCAAGGAGAGTCAATAATCAACATTTCCAAGACAACCAGAAGGTCAAAAGTTCGATAATGGAGAATTTCAGTGTGGGATCACATCTCATCGAGTTTCGCTGTATCTGCACTGGAGGACCAACATTATGATAGGATATGTAAAATTCGTGAACTATGTAACAACAAGAGAAGATATCAGAAGGCAAAAAATTACAGTGCAATCAATTTGAAGTGATTTTCCTAAAAAGATCAATAATTCAAATGAAAAGGTGCCAAAAAAGTAAAGCAAACAGAAATATTGATCTAGGGGATATCTCAATGATCATATGATGGTTGGTTCAATGCATACAAAGGTAAAGAGAGTTAAGAAGGTAGCTGATGGTGTAAGAATAAGTTCCCCAACAATCTAGAAACTGAGACTTAATCAATCAATAAATCCACTCACCTCAATCCTAGTCATATCCCAAGAGTACTGAAGTAAATTAAAAAAAGAGTAACCAAATTTCACTGAACCATAAGATGCAATAAGAAAGCTGATCGGCCAATTGTATTGCAGTTGAGCTGATAAATACACAGGTTAGTAAGTGGAGCTATGGGGGTAAACACTTAACTAAGTCCTAAAAAGATAAAAAGAAAAAAGATGCACCAGACTAAGAAGAAGTAAAGGAACTAAATGCTTATTTTTCATGCACCAGACTTAGAAGAAGTAAAGGAGCTAATGAACTTAATAATGAAAAAAGTAAGGGAACTAAATTCTTGTAAATGAAAAAGCTATTTTTAAGACTATATAAACGACAATATCGATTCTTTTATGTGCAGCCAAGTACATCACCCAAATCTTTTTATGCTCTCTGTAATAATCCAAGATCGTAACTTAGTGACATCCCAACTGCTAGTTCAGTATTAAGTAACTTCCTTTTAACAAGTATAGCAGGTGACTAGATGTAGCTAAATCCTGTTTAACCTTCACCAAGATGATTAACCAAGTTTGAGCAAGAAATACATACCCGAAACAACTAATGCACAAAACATGCCAAAATTAAACTACT
Source organism: Nicotiana benthamiana (assembly GCA_034376525.1). Taxonomy (NCBI): domain Eukaryota; kingdom Viridiplantae; phylum Streptophyta; class Magnoliopsida; order Solanales; family Solanaceae; genus Nicotiana; species Nicotiana benthamiana. The sequence continues at coordinate 10,911,586 of CM067325.1, forward strand.
TTAGGTACACGTACCTCTTAGGATCATTTGCCAAAGGCATGAGAGGAGTAATAACATAATAGCCGTTTTCAGTCACTCCTGAAATGCTTCTGGAGCGGGGCCCTATAAAAATGGACTTTTTCTCATCAAACACTCCACTACAAAGTACCCGGCGGAACTCCAAAGAATCGACATTTTCACTAGAAGGGGAAACCTCATTGCAGTTTAGAGGATCCATTTGCAGTCTACTTTGTCTATACTCGAGCATTTTAATCTGCAAATAGTGATCGGTGTTACAATTTCTTTCTCAAGCAATCTTGCATTCAATGAACAAGCAAATTAACTGAAACTATATGAACAAACCACACTCCAGCATTTAAGACACAGTGATATGATCAAACCAAGCAACAAAAAGTATTCATGCAGAAATTAAGTTGCATCAACAGCACTTTTAACACCCTTCCTTTATTATTATTTTAAAATCTTTTTGGATGACTGTACGGGCCAGCTTGTGGATTATTCCACCGGATAGCTGCTACCTCCCACAAGTACACAAATTGGGTAACTGTGCCCCACCGGCGCTTAGACAGATGGAGAAACCACCTAGTGTGTTTTTGCCTCTCCGATTGAAACGCACAATTTGTTGCATCATAGGAAAATGAGAAACCTTCTATAATACCAAAATAAAAGAGAGTTTTTTTTTTTGGAAATTAATATTTAACCTTTTCTTGCCTTCTGATGATTTGCCACGTGCCAAGGCCAAAGGTGATTACCCCAGGTACAAAAAGCAGTAACTTTGACAATCTCGAAGGTCCATTTTTCTCTGAGGAATACAAACGAAATGTAGTAATTCAGATCACCTGAATTCAGCAACGAGAAAGAAAGAAAAAAAAGCTACAAAAGAAGAAATTCACATAAAACCCAAATAAAGAAAAATATTTACTTTGACAAGAAGAGAGAAGAGGGTGAGACCTGACGGTTGAGTTTCAGGGGCAGTGATAGCTGCAACTGACGTGGCCGCGGAGCAGAACCGAAGCTGCAATTCTCGTGTAGTGCCACCACTTCGCCGGAGAAGGTTTCGGGTTAGGGCTTTAGTGATGGAAGCTGCCATGATCCTACTGAAGCTACCATTCGAAATGTCGTCGTTTTGATTAAAATTTGATTAAGTTTATGGGCGAATATGAAAATTACAGAACAATTTGAGGGGTTTTTGGTAATTCAGCTGAATATTGAGTGATAATTGAGATGGGAAGAAATTCAGAAATAGACATATTTATAACCGATAACTGAAGAATGGCCGAGGTTTGAAAAGTAATTAAACTTTAGCCTTTTTTAATATATAAAAATAAAATTTACATAAAAAATACCCTTAAACATCGTGAAAAAACTCAGGATAATATTTTAAATTTCGAAATTTTTACATGACATTCGAATATAGTGTGTTAGAATTTCATAATGTATGAAATTTCAATATAATATACTAGAAATTTATATACGGAAGCTCTAAAATCTAGCATATTATGTTGAAACTTTTATATGCCAAGTTACAACATAATATGCTAGAAATTATACTAAAAAATTTCGTGTTTAAGTAAAATAATAATTATTTCAATGATTTTATAAATGACGATTTTTAATTACCAGTCTTTATAATTATTGAGATGAGAATAAAAGGCCCACATTCTCCCGACGGGCTACTAGCCCAATACCAAGTAAAACTAGGGCGCCGTTTGCTTCACTTCACTTCACCGTTTATAAAATCTCAGATCCTTCCCATCTTCTAAATAATCTGCCGCCGCGCTGCCTATGATCTCAATTACTCTAGTCGGAAAATGTTTGGAGATGTAGAGTATGTAAATAATGTCTATTTTCATGTTAATTTTGTTATTTTATACTTTATAGAAAAGGCAATAAGAATTCATCAGTGATGCGCTTTGAACAAAGAGTAGCGCAATCAGCCCTTTTAGTTGCCGATAACGTGCCGCTGCGGCGCGAGTTTATATGCTTGCATGTGTCGTTCTTAATTACGGCTTGTGCACTAATAAGCTCGTACATTCCTTGTTTCTTTACATTCGAACTTTTATATGCTTTATTCACTTTCCAACTGATTCATTCACTTCTGAGCTAGACGCAAAAATTTTCCAGTTATTGGTACTGCGCCTCTGAGAAGAGGTACCTGGAATAGTCAGTACTCAGGCCTAAGGATGTACAACGGTTCCGTCCCATTTTATTTTAAATAGAATGGGTCAATGTTAAATGGATATGGGAGGGGACAAGACGATCATTTCGTCCCGTTTATTTCGTCCCGTTTTATCCTGTTCCGTCTGTCCACCCTATCCTGTCCCATCATGTCTTGTCTCGCCTTCTCTCTCATGCAAATTTTTGTGGTATATTTGTGGATTTTTGTTATATTTGGTAACTATGAAACAAATTCAATTTATCCACTCATCATTAATACAATGATTTCAAAATTTAATTTTTTTCCCTATTCTCAAAATTTATTTAATTTTTACTCTATTTAATCCCCTTTTGATATTAAGAGGTGTAAAGAGATTTATTCATAAAATTTATAAGAATTTAGAAATTTAAGAAAATAAACAATGAATAATTACCTCTCGAAAATTGTCAAGCTAGCATATATTTTTATGCTAGATCAATATTTGATTATATAAATTTATGGAAATAACAAATTGTGAAATTGCTCCTTTTATGTCTAAATTTATGGAGAGTGCTTTTAGCGCGATAACATTTCATATTGAAGGTGATAGATATGCATTATTCAAAGATTGGATTAATTTAGAAAGAAGAAATTTTAGTTTTGAAAAATTAACCACTAGGGAAGAAGAAGAATACAACGAGATATTTAGCAATGGGAGTGTTAACGGTATGGAGCTCATGGAACATCAATCAACATTGTTAGAGTTATAATTGATAGGTAACAAAGAAGCTATATAGGAGCTTACAAATATTAATATAATAATTTGTACTCCCTTTTTTCATAATAAATGATTTAGTTTGACTTGTCACAGAGTTTAAGAAAAAAAAAGATTTTTGAAACTTGTACTCTTAAAAGATTAAGGGATAAAAAGTTTGTGGCACAATGTTATTTATGTGACTATAAAAGTTTTTCATTACAAAAAAGGTAAAATAAAGAGTTTAAAGTTGAATTATTTTTAAATTTAAAAATATATCCTTAATTTTGGAACAGATTAAAAAGTGAAGTACCTAACTTATTATGAGATCTAGTTCAAACAGAACCTTTCCTAGAATTGGCTCTAAGCGTTGAATTTTTTTTATGAATTATCTTAGTTACTTAATCTTTGAGATCGTATTAAATAAATTATAAATCTGTTATAAATTTATAATTATTAGAATATTTCATTATAAGTTTTTTATTTTAATATTTTATAATTCTTTACTTCTATGTTAAATAAGTCAAAAAACTAGCCATTGTAAAGTTTAAAAATTTAGTCAATTTTAAAAAAACTAGACAGTTTTAAAAACAAAATACACTTAAGGCCCACGAATCTGTCCCGTCCCGTCATGTTTCGTCTCGTACCATCTTATTTGTTAGCGGGACGGGATGGAATGACCGTTTCGTCTTGTCCCATTTAAATATCGTTCAGTCCCGTTAATTTTATCTTGTCCTGTCTCATTGGACAACCATACTCAAGCCACCGTTATTCAAAAAGAAAATAGTCAAAATACCTTAAATCACCTCTCAACTCAGCATCAATTATTAGTTTCCTCTCCAAATGATGTTTCCTCCTAATTTTCCCCTATACTTACACAAGAAATTCGAATTTTGTTGGAACAATACATAGGTGAAGAAAGATGAGGATACAATAGAAAGTGAATGTAAGAACGCAATTGGAGACAGATGGGGACCTAATATTGAATGGTGCATATTTTATATAATTGGGAGTTGCAGCCTCTTTCAAGCTATGCCGCGGCTTCAAGCTTGAGCGCTAAACCCTTAGAAAAAATGTTCAGGTTGGGGTGAGAGGGTGTGAAAGAGGGACCAAATTATTTGGAGATATAATAATATGAAAAAAAATAAGAAGTGACTAAAAAGATTAAAAATAAAAAAGCCTTGTCGTTTTGATAATGATTCAGATGCAGACCCAAGATACTTGCACTCCTCGCCTCTTTTAGGTATAAATCATACATCTGCTAACTGTAAAAAGTAGTGTCTTAGGCACACTCTAAAAAAATTGAGTGTGTATGATAACTTTTAGGCAAAAGGGTGTAAAAGGCCTTTCAACTATCAGCGTAGGTCTAAAAATGCCCTTCATTCACCTATTGGGCCAAATATGCCCTTCCGTTAATGTTTCGGCTCAATAATAGCCTCTGTTAATTTTTGTGGCTCAAAAATGTCCTTTGAATTAACGGAGGGACACGTGTCATCCTCTTGGTGGCTCATTCTAAATATTTCTTAATTTATTAAAAAACTCATTATTCATACATGAAAAATAATTTTCTAAAGCAAGTAAAAAGAGATTTTTTCCCTAGTATTTATAAAAAAATTAAAATATTTTTTCTAAAATACTTACAAAAATTTATTTTAAAAATCTGTATTTTTTAAAAAAAACTGGAAAAAAATCATTATTTCTTTAGTTTTTAGTAAAAAACTGGATTTTTTAAAACATTTTAAAAAAAATTATTTTACACTTTTTTTTTAAAACTGGATTTTTTTGTAAAAACAGATTTTTTAAAAACTGGATTTTTTTTGTAAAATCTGTTTTTTTAGAAAACTGTATTTCTAAAAATCTGTTTTTTTAAACTCGATTTTCTAAAAAAACAGATTTTAAAAATATCCAGTTTTCTAAAAAAAAAGGATTTTACAAAAAAAAATACAGTTTTAAAAAAATATGTTTTTACAAAAAAATCCAGTTTAAAAAAAAAGTGTAAAACAGTTTTTTTTAAAAATGTTTTAAAAAATCCAGTTTTAAAGCGCGTAATGGTCTTGTTTACTTATTGCATGCTATTACCCGTCCAAGTCTCCGAGGCACTTGGGACTACTAATCGTTTGGGAGGGATATTGGGCTTATTTGATAACCTAACATTCTGGGACCACAAATAATAAACACGTCAATAGATGTTAAATCTTGCGATAGATTCTCGTTTGCATAATAGATGTTAAATCCCATAACAGTAAGCTTGCTATAGATACTCATTTTTGTAAGGTATGTATGTCGAAATGAAAAGTTGTGTTTCAACATTAATACTGGAGAAGAAGAGTATAATATTTGAGTATCTATCTCTCTGGCTGTATTACTTTTCTTGGACGAAATAGAACAACATGAGTATGTCATGCGATAGAAGTATTATTCCCACCCCCCCCCCCCCCCCCCCCCCCCCCGCCACTCATGTAACAACAACCCAGTATAATCCCACAAATGGTAGTATGTACGCAGACTTATCCCTACCCTTGGGTAGAGAGGCTGTTTCCAAATAGACCCCCGGCATCCTTCCCTCCAAGAACTTCCCACCTTGCTGGGGAGACTTGAACTCACAACCCCCCCCGCCACTCATGTAACAACAACCCAGTATAATCCCACTTTGTGGGGTCTGGGGATGGTAGTATGTACGCAGACCTTATCCCTACCCTTGGGTAGAGAGGCTGTTTCCAAATAGACCCCCGGCATCCTTCCCTCCAAGAACTTCCCACCTTGCTCTTGGGGAGACTTGAACTCACAACCTCTCGCGGTTGGAAGTGGGGGTTGCTTACCATCACAGCAACCCCCTCTCATGTAACATAATATGGATATACAAGTTACTTTAAAATAAAAACCATTATCTTCTTATTCATCACTGGATGATAAACAGGTGGTAATAGGTGAAATTTGCAATTTGTTCTAACAGAGTTGTTATGTCTATATCTATTGTTAAGAGAGACCTGAAGGAGTAGCAATTAAACAAAGATCATCCTTTCTTCCGCCAGCTACCCCAATTGTTTCGGTCATATCTAAATTGTCTGGAGCAATTCCATGAGAAGTCTTCCAGTTGAAGTGATAAAGCAGTTGAGCTAAAGGATGTCCTACATTAACTAAACCAAATAACAGCCCTGGACACATTCTTCTTCCTGCGCCAAATGGAGTAAATTCAAAGTGGTTTCCTCTGAAATCAATAGAATTATTCTCAAATCTCTCAGGTATAAAACTCTCTGGATTTTGCCAACATTTAGACTCTCTTCCAATTGTCCATACATTCACTATAACTCTAGTTTTGATAGCTATTATATATTTGTCAATTTTTGTTTCTTCTCTGCATTCCCTAGGGATTAATAGAGGAACAGGAGGGTGCAACCTTAATGTTTCTTTAATCACTAGGTTTAGATACTTCAACTCTTCTAGATCATTATCCTCAAATGTTCTCTTTCCTTTTAGGACTTCTCTAACTTCAACTTGTGCTTTAGCCATAACACTTGGATTTCTTATCATTTCAGCCATAGCCCAAATAATTGTTGTAGCTCAGGTTTCAGCTCCTGCTAAGAACATGTCCTGCATGTAAAGAAACTATTAAGATATATACAATTTCTTACGTCTCAATATTGTACTCTAGCATAAATATTAACTTCAGTGTTTAAATAATATAACTAATAAAATAAAAAAAGAAGACAATGAAATATCTCATATGGCATTAGACTTACAAAAATAACACCTTTGATATTCTCATTTGTGATTGGAGTTCCCAATTCGCCACTCTCCATGAGTCGAAGTAGAACATCGATCTAATCTTCACCTCCAGTCTCACCATTGTTCTTCTTACCGTTAGCTCGACTTTCCTGATGCTCATTAAGGATATTCTCCAAAATTGCATCTACCTGTTTGTGAACCTTCAACATTTTGGACTTCAATCGAGTAATCTTGTGAAGCCACTTTCGGGAAGGGAACATTTCAGCCAAGTCAAATCTTGCAGCTAATGATGATATGTCCTTCACCAACATTATCAACTTATCTTGATCATGAATCACTTTCCCGAAAGCTGATCTACAAGTTACAGAACTTGTAAACCAAAACATTTTGTCTGATAAGTTGATCAATGAGTCATCAGGCATGGAGTTAACGGATGAAATGAGACTTACATCTCTGCTTGTCGAATTGAATTAAATGACTTGACCATCTTTGCGCTAAGAAGTTCCACGATGCACACTTAGCGCATATTTCTCCAGTGATCACCATATGGACAAGTTATAATGTCTGTGTAGTTGTAGAAAATAATATCTCCGGCCATATTTTCAGGCCTAGTAGCAAAGCGAAGGTCTTGAGTTTTCATAATTTCTTTTGCCATCTCAGGTGAAGATACAACAATGATCGATATTTCTCCAAGACGTAAGTGAAAGATTGGCCCATATCTTCGGGATAGACTTCTGAGAGTATGATGTACTGGAAGGCGGCCATTCATTAATAGGTGCAAGTTCCCAATAAAAGGTAGACTCCATGGCCGTGGAGGCAACATGTTGTTAAAGGCTTTTGATGTCTTCCATATCTGAACTAAACGAAAGATGAAGGATACGAATATCAAGACTGAAATGAAGATGAAAGATAAGTGTTTTGCCTCCATTTCAGATAGGAAAGGATCGTATATTATATTATGGAGATACATGCTTCATGTTTATATAGCTAGGGAATGTTTGATGAGGAAAGCTAGTGTACTTTTTCTCTTCTTCTTTTTTTTGTTTTTTGTAAACCTCCAATATTATGTTGAACTGATAAGAAAATAGGCACTCTTTAATTTCCACAGAACCTGGTCAATCTTATGCTAGGGATTCTATTGGTGGCAAAATTGATGTAAGCGAGCCACGTGAAAGGTGGCGAGAGAGGGACTGACTGTTATGATTTATAGATATTGTCACCTGTCAAGATTGGTTTGCCAGGAATTTTCTGCCATCATAGTCATCAAATTTGTTACTTAGTAGTACTAAGTTTTCTTTTTAATTGGTCTTGTTCTATTTTTAGCAGGTTAGAGGGGCTGTAGATTAAGACAAGAGGGGTTGCTTTGATGGTAAGCAACCCCCACTTCCAACCGAGAGGTTATGAGTTCGAGTTTTTCCAAGAGCAAGTTGGGAAGTTCTTAGAGGGCTGGATGCCGGGGTCCTATTTGGAAACAGCCTCTTTACCCCAGGCTAGGGGTAAAGCTTGCGTACACACTACTCTCCCCAGACCCCACTAAATGGGATTATACTGGGTTGTTGTTGTTGGAGGGGCTGTAGATTGATATTCAATAGTACTATGTTTTCATTTTAGTTGGTCTTGTTCTATTTTTAGCAGGTTAGAAGGTCTGTAGATTGACTGATAGATTTCAAGAATGGTGTGCAATGAACTTTCCAATTTTGACTTTTTATTTGGTGTTATTTGAGAATCACATTATTCCACTTTCAGGACAAATTTAATGTTAGCTCAAAGAGATTGTCGTGCCTAAACTTAAATATAATAGATCTGATTGAATGTACTGTTATCAATCATAACAAAAACAAATCAAAACACTACTACTAAACATCACACAAATCAGTCATTATAAAGTGGAAAAAAATTAAGGTTATGTAAACTAGATCAGTGTAATGATTTTGAGGCACATTCTTGAGGCCCTGGCTTTCCCAATAAGCAAATTAGCCTTTCAATTCCAGAACAGTGTGTTCTGCTCCATCCTTAAAATGCTGACATTATAAACGATGCAACAGCAACAAACCCTCCAAATTTGGATGTAACACATAAACTAGCTGCATTTGATGTTGGTGGACTTGCAGTCTTGTTACTTGAAGACGAATCTGAAAATACATATTAGAGGCCGTGTAACTTAACTGATTGAAAGTAGCCGATAAGAATCAAGTGCAACAACAACAACAACAACAACTACTCAGTAATGTCCCACAAAGTGGGGTCTGGGGAGGATAAGAATCAAGTGCATGCTGAAGTAATAAATAGTCGGTGACTCGGTATATATGGTACAAATGAAACGGAGAGGGAAAGCATTGAGAATACTTACTGTTAGAGGCTGAAGGAACAGATGGGGCTGAACCAGGTGACGCAGTGGCTATAATGGAGATAAAACTCATGTTAATTAATTGCCCAGAAAAATTAATGGGAATCAAAATAGTGCGAAACAATCAAATATCTCAAAGAAGAAGAATTACTTAATCAAAATTGAGATTCAATAATGATTATATCGAAGAAATTTAGCAAATTAGGAAAATAGTACTGATACCCCCATTATATATAACTGGAAGTTGAATTAACAAGATTAGGCTGCAAAATCTATTTGATTAACGATGGATCATTCATCCATAGGGTTTTACTACATTATTAAAAACCACTCTCTCCATTATGTTCAAATTATACAAAAATCTAAATTTTATATAGCACCTCTTTTTAATATGTACTGTGAATCGTTTCATTCATTTTAACCAGATCGACACTTAAGATTTGTTAGCTTACAGAAATTAGGGAAATATATCGCTACAGAATTCAATATATTCAAATGTTAATAACTCATGCATTACGATTCTTAAATTATAATACCGGCATAATTACTTTGACCGGGAATTAAACAGGCCGGTCCTTAATGTATATTGAATCAAGTATGTTCGATGCACAAAGTATCCCGTATTCACATAGTGTCTGGGGAAAGGCCGCACTTTAATATGTGTGATGTAGACAATCTACCCTAATGCAAGCATTAGTGGCTATTTCCACGACTCAAAAAAGTAATCTATAGGTTACATGAAGACGACTTTATCATTGCTCCAAGATTTCGTAAGCATTCACTAAGGTAAAAAGGAAGGGAAAAAAACATGCATCCATACAAAACTTGATTCAGAAGAAAAGTTGTTACGTACCATTTTTGCAAAGGGAAAGATCAGGTTTAGCACCACAAGCTTTTGCAAAACTCAAAGCTTCATCTGTTGTAATATTAAAACTCTTCATTAAATCAGCATTACCAAATACAGTACAAAGACACTGTGCATCACTCGTAATAATTTCCTTCAATGGCACACAACAAGTTGCTGGTGGATTTTTAGAATGTGATGTCAAAGCGGATTGACATGGCATCAATTTTTGAACACATGGCATATCTAAAATACCACCATTTTCACCATTATCAGCAAATAATGCTCCTAATAAATTTTTATCAAGTTCAATACCATGGGACAAACCCACAAAAACCCATGAAAAAATTACAATAAAAGAGGAGGGAATAATTGATTTGGAATAAGCCATGGGTTCTTTGGTATCTCAAATTCAGAATGAAAATGCCTAATAATTATTTTCTGTTATGAATTTGTGATTATGAACAAGGGGAAGTGCATATATATAGGGGAATGTAACTGCTATTTTATTTAGGAACCGTATTTTTAGGCAGTTACAAAATCTTAATCATTCAATTCAAGAGTACTTTAAACTACTTGCTAATTTTGAATCTATTCTTCTTTTAACCAAGTGTCTAGAATATTCCTTAATTTTCGTTATTAGTAGTGACCAAGTCATTATATTACTAAACTTATGTACCTAAAAATTAGGTAATTCTCGATTGGAATTGCAATTTTTTGACTTCAATTTATTGGTTACGAATGGTTTAGAACTTCCATTATTTCAATCTAACTTCCGCATAATAAGGCGCGGCCAGACTTTTTTTTTATTACTCAAATGAACAAGTTTTATTACAATAATTATACCTCATTTCCAAAATAGTTAGAGTCCGCTATATGAATACACGCTGCTTCATTAAAATTAAATTCATGTCAGAACTAACCACATTTGTTTTTGTTTTTGTTTTTCCTTTCCTTCACTGCGTCGAGGATCGATTGGAAACAGTCTCTCTGCCTTTACGGGTAAGAGTAAGGCTCGTCTACATATTACCCTCCCCAGACCCCACTTTGTAGGACTATACTGGATAGTAGTAATAGTAGTTGTTGTTGTATAACCTGCCTATTCATGCTATATAAGAGAGTGGCATACCAAAATCGATAAATTTAAACTAGTATGACTTCCTATATTTAATGTGAAAAAATTATTCGAAGTATAAGAGACAAGTAAATAGAAAGTGTCGTTAGGGTTCATAGACGAAGGTGTTAGGCTTCTTATGTTGATTCTAAAGACTGATAGATGACATCTATTCATGTTCATTGATCATTTGACTTTTCTAGACAATGTGTCTCAATAGCTGTAGCCCAACTAATTCAGATTTGTATCGCGTAATACTTATTAAATGAGAAGTTAATGCTAAATTTTAAATTATTATTATTCTTTTTGTGAACTTTAAAAAAAATTGCAAAATATTTTTTTTTAAAAACTAATGCATCAATAATCCACTAATTTCGTAAAGTTTCTTTTTTCAATTTTTACAAAAAAAAAAGTTTTTTTGTTATCTTTTTCATTTATTTAAAGCATTTTTTTTGTAAAAACTGAAAAAAATTGTAAAAGCAGAAAAAAGGAAATTTTTTAAAAGCATTTCGTTTTATTTTCAATTTTTTAAAGCATTTCGATTTTTTCTGTTTTTACAATTTTTTTTTCGGTTTTTACAAAAAGAATGCTTTAAAAAAAGTGAACACAATTATTACTTTTTGTAAAAATTGAATTGTCTTTTTGTAAAAATTGAAAAAAAAAAGAAAAAAACTTTACTAAATTAGTGGACTACTGGTGCAGCATTAATTTAAAAAAATAAAAAAATTTAGTAATATTTTTTATTTATATTTTACAAAAATAATAATAATTATTTTTAATTCAATTAAATTAACGATCAAAGGACATAAATAAATTAAAAAGATACATAAAATGGTATTTTAACCCAATAAATGAATGAAAAATAGTTTTAAATAATTTTCAATAGTTTAGGACATTTTGAATACTATGCCGCAAATGCAATATCATGCATTTATTTATTTTGGCATTCTACCAAGTACGGAAACTTCTTTACCTTGAAACACTCGCCCAAAAGATGACTTTCCTGCAAATTGTATTCGCGTCTTTCTACTCAGTGGCAGTAAAAACAATATTTATACATTTAATAATTAAGGAAACATTGTTCGAAACTTGCACAAAGTATATCAATTTAGAATAGAAAGTAAAGCCTTAAAAAATCACTACTTACGAGCAACATAGTGACAATAGTCTAATTATGCATGCGCGTTAATAGCGACTACATAGAGGCATTGGCCTAGCTGTTCACTTTTTTCCTTCTCATTAGAACCAATTACTCAAATTATATTCTAAAGTTACTTTTTTTATTTATAATAACAAAATCATTAAACTATACCTATTATACATAAAAGATCACTCAACTAAATTTTTTCAAAATTTAAATTACCAAATAATACCTATTTTACCCTCTAAATTATAAAATTATCTTCTTTTATCATTTTTTAAAATATTTTAATATAACAATTTTTCCTTTTTAATTGATATCATGGACTAACGTATAGAATAAATAAATATTATTTATAATTAAAAAATAAAAAATATTTAATAATCTATAATACTTGAATAACAAACAATGAGCATAGTAAAAAAAATTATTTAGAATAATTTATTTGTAGTGATAATTTTAGTATTAACAACAAAAATTCAAAAATTTATTTACACAGTTCAGAATAAAAAAGAAAATAAAAATTGTAAAATATATACTCTGTGCGCGTAATATAAAATAATTATTTAAATAAAAATATCTTTATATATACATTATCTAATCTTGAAAATATGCTAATTTATTTTATATATATTTCATGCACAACTTAACATAGCATATTTTACTTTATACAAATAGTCCACCTGCTTTCTGATGACATAATTTTATGTAGTCGAAAAGTTGATAGAAACATAATAATATATTTGAGCATAATTTTCAAGAATATATAATATATATTATAAATATACTTTTATTTAAATAATTATTTTGCATTACATGCATAAAATATATATTTTACAACCTTTATTTTCTTTCATTCTGAATTGTGTAAATATATTTCTAAATTTTTGTTATTAATACATAAAAATATTATTACTAATTAATTTTTTTTACTATGCTCATTATTTTGTTATTCCAACATCATATATGCTCAAACACTTTTTATTTTTTAATTTATAAATAATATTTATTTATTTTATAGGTAAATCCATAATATAATTTAAAAGAGAAAATCATAATATTTAAAAGTTTAAAAAATAGTAAAAGAAGATAAATGTTTATAATTTAGAGAGTAAAATAGATATTCGGCAATCTAAAATTTGACAAATCTAGTTAAGTAACCTTCTAAGTGCAATAGCCATTGTTTAATGACTTTGTTGTTACAAACGAAAGAAAAGTAACTTTAAAAGATAATTTGGGATAGTTGAGTGACCATTTGAATAATGGACTAACGAAGATTAGTATGAGATTCAAATTACACTCTCATGTTGAAGATTTCTTATCTCTGTTGAAAGAGAAAATATGCTTATTGAGGAAAATATGAGATAACATTTCATACTCGCAAGGTATGATACATCAGGATCTGGAAAAGAACTATAAGCATGAGAAATGCATTACTAAAAGCATATACAGAAGTTGTCAAACAGAAAATAAACATGCAGTCATCGTATTATATTACAAAGCCATAGAAGTGCAGGTTCTTTCATCTAACATTATTCAATTTTGCACGTAAAAGATTCCCATCACCAAAAGATTACAAGTCAAGAATGCCCATTTTCAGAGGCGGATACAGGATTTTAAGCTTATGGGTTCGGGATTTTAATCATCTTAAGTTACTCATGAATTTTTAAGACAAATACAGAGTTCGAACCCAAACTACTGGGTTCTGCCGAACCTGCTCTCGACACTCTTATCTCCGCCCCTGGCCATTTTATCTGAACAAGTCAGTACAACTACAACATGGTTGATTCTCCCAGAAAGATTAGATCAACCATTGTTTTGCACAAGGATGAGGATAATAGATTAATCTACTCAGCTTACAGATATAAACCAGAGCTAGCAAATGTGACGAAAATCTGCAGCATTAATAACACAAACCACTTTTTCAAGAGAAATTGTTGTTGATAATCTCGTATCAAGAGAACCGTGTGGAAAAGGCAGTTATAAGCTAGAATGGAGCTAAACCAGAGATTATCTGCCAAGGATAACTCGGTTTACAACATCAACAGGCAATGCATAAGCAGGATCTATAGGTTTTATTCCTGGATATTCAAGAAGTGAAAGCCCTGCATTACAGAAAAACCAAAAAATAAGTAGCACAATTGGGTCAGCAAAAGTCAATCTAGTCTTATGGAGCATCCCTAACTTTGCTTCTAGTTTTCATTACTTGACATAGTTTTCTCACTTCAATAAACAGCATATTAGAAACAGAGGCGGACCCAGGATTTGAAAATGACGGGGGCACCATTAGTGGAGAACTTTACCAATAGTTGTTGGGTCCCGCCGGATGCCGACAAACTTTCGGAGATAACTGAGCGAAGTTGGGTATGGAATTTGAGAAAAGGTAAGAGAGAAGTGATTTCGAGCTTTTAAAGCTAGGGTTTAATCAAAACAAAAAACATTTGAAAAAATATTTAAAAGAAAAAAAGGAGGTTCGGAGGGGGGTTGAATCCTAAGCTAAAAAGGCAAGATATAAATAAATGAAAAGTCTAGGCTACAGTTACTATTTAAGCTAAAAAGGAAAACTCGTTAAGGAAGATGAGGGAGACGAGATTCGAACCTAGGACATCCTGCACACACAGAAGCGAAAGTATATAGCTCATTTGACCAGTGCCCCCAGCAGGCTTTTGTGCTTCAGGGTGCACAATTAAATATAAACCCATTTCTGAAGGTATATATATAATATATATATATATATATATATATATATATATATATATATATATATATATATATATATATATATATATATATATATATATATATATATATATATATATACAGAATTTTTCCCGATGTTTACGGGGTCCCGTGACCCCTCTACCATACACGTAGGTCCGCCTCTGAATTTAGAAAGGCCACTGGTGTAGGAATGTCTCTACAGTATGAAAAAGTTGTTCAAGGACAAAGTTGGGAATGCAACAACTTACACCTATGGACACAACACAGTTCAGATGATAGATCCTCCCAACAGTCCTATGTGCCACTAGTTTTTTTTTACATAAATCTGGACCCTTCTAGAATCACCTTGATGCAAAGGATGCAGTGCAATCTCTTTCACAGAAAACACAACTTAAAACTAGATATCAGATACCAAACCTCTACCAGCTGGTTATGATTTATGAACATCCTTATTAGCTTGGATCTCATCTAGGTTTAGCATGCAGATGTAATCAGTAAAAAAGATCCATGAATCTATGTTATTGTGGATCAGCTTCAGGTCTTCTAAACAAAGACTTCTGAGATTACATCCCAAAACATGATGTGAACTTACTATACTTTGAATGATGAACCATGGTATCACCAGAGAAAAATACACATTAACCATTTCACAATACGGCTCCTTACCAGCAACTCCAAAGTACGTATGGAAGACATCAACTGCATCATCTGGCCTATCTGAAATTCCACCATTCTCCTTATCCTACATCCATGAAAGGAATAAAACTCATGCTTAACAAAAATGTCGGACAACTAAAACAAAAAATATAGTATCTAATCCCAAGCTTCAAGTGAAAGGGAGTTGTTATATTGAGATGTAACCTGACAGTCCAGAATAAACTTTACAAGCTTCCCCTTGTCAATCCAATGGACCCTATCAATCATAATTAAGCTGGAAAGAACCCACCAAGAGTAGCAGACCTGAGAGAAAACAACATGAATAATAATAAAATTCAAAAGTGATTTGTCAATAGAAATTTCAATGAGCAAGAGTGACAAACATCAGGAAGCTTCTCCGGGCGCCCATTTAGACCCCCAGATTTGACTTGTCTTTCACATAACCACCAACCAAGGAGGTCCTTATCAACATGATGTAGAGACCCTGTAATTGCGAGAGCTGCCACGCAACAGAAAACTGCAATGGTAACATAGTCAAAATTGCATTACAGTACTGCAGCAATAGGCAACTCAAAATATTAAGAAGACTGCTGGAAATATGGAACTAAGTGGAATATAGAGGTTGAAAACCAATGAAGAGATTCTGCTTTTCACTACCAGATATGCCATTACTGTCATAGCAAAGGAACATATTCATTCTGCAAAACCTGTTCCTTTCATGTGAGAGAAAGAAGAAATCAAAGGAAGGAAGGATTTTTCTCAGATTATGTCCATTAGCTGTTCATCAAACTAGGCCCCACAAACTGATCCATTCCCTCGTGACTATGTCAAAGCTGCCGACAGCTTGGAGTACTACTCAACATCAGTATGGCATTATCTTTTTTCTTATCATTTATCTTCTTGGTTCTTGCCAGGTAATCCCGGTTGCTGACGAGGGTGCTTCTTGTCTTGGTGATAAAATGATGTCCAGATCATGAACTCAGGTTAAATTGATAGTCGGGCACTGCTATTTTTTTTTCTGATAGCAGAGAGATCTTCGAAGACCAGTGGATAATAGGCAGTCCGGCTTTGATATCCTAGGAACTAATTAGAACAATCAGGGAATGGATCCCTTTAGTAGCAGTAAATTCAAATAAAAAGTCTGTTGCGGATGTTTTCCAACCCCGAAATCAATAGAGTTAGACTTTACAGTAGAATAGACGACCTAACTTGCTTTTCAGTTTAGAAGCCACTGTAAGTATGATATATTGCATGATTTCTATATGTGACATACTTTGCCCAGCATGAGATTCTGCTCCTGGTGTGCATCCAAATCCACCATCCACATTCTTGCAACTTAAAATATATTTCACTGCTTTTCCAACATCAACCTTATCTAACTGATGCATCAATGCTAGTGAAAGGATCGCAATGTAAGAGAACCTACACAAAGTATATTTGGGTCATTATATTTTCATTTCTCAAAAGAAGGATCATACATTCCAAAAAAACACAAGTATCTAAAGAAATATGGCTTAAACCATGGCCTTATAAGTAACTTTAAAAACTAGAAATCAGATAATGGATCCTAAATTTAAAACAGCAAAGAAAGTGAAGCTGCTACCGTGTATCGACTTCACCCCATTTGTCACCAGAAAAGGATCCATCTTCATTTTGCAGGGCTGCAATATCTGGCTGAAAAGTTAAGCTCACCACAGCGACACCCAAATTTCTTAATAGTACTTCACATTGCCAATGTCGAGAATGCCACCTTTTGTGATGAGTACTCTTTATGTTAGTTTGACCACGTTTTTTGTTTTGTGATGTTAAAATGGAAAAATGAGTAAATGTTATACATAGGTCGAAAGATATGTACATGGAACCTCCAAAACAGTCGTAATGTCAGAAGACATGAAGTAGGATACAACTCGACACCTTATCAATGTCAAGAACATGTATTTTATCAAATAACGCCAAGACTTGAATAGCACTAAGTGTATACAGCACGTGTGGATCATGTCCAATATTACCACCAAATCCACCTGCATATTATACAAATATAAAAGTGAACCTATACATACAGATCAAGTAGATCAGAATATGAAGTAACTCCCTCTCAAGGGAAAAGAAAAGACAAAAACAACATCCATTAAAAAAAGCAGTAGGGCATAGTAAGATGCAATGCGAGAAAGAAAGAAAGAAGTGCAAGATATAAACCAGATTCGTGTTGGCACTGCATGACCCATGAAATAACTTCATCTTGCTCCACAGCAGCAAGCTTGCCCATGATATCCAGAGTTGTCAATCCCCAGTATGCCCCATTTAATCTTAGATGCTCCATCACCACAGATTCAAAATTATCTTTGCACTGAAGGTATATAGGCATGTATTAGAGAAAGCAAATGATAGAGTGACAAGAAAAGTGCTTTGGTGGGTTGGAAAGAAAGGAACTCCAATCAGGTACTTAAATTCCATAAGGATATGTACGAAGGAATCATCTCACAGGGGTGAGAATATTGAGAGGAGATATAAGGAGCATTTTCACAAAGTGAGATTCTTCCGTCTGATCAAAGATGAAGCCCAAACAGTAGAAGTGCAATTCCAAATAATCTCATTCAAATAATTATAAATCATTGCAATATCCAACATTCTCAAGGATCAATCCTGCAGTCAATCATATCTGAAAGACTACAAAACCATCCCATCTACCAGATCAAAAGGGAAATTCCAGAGCCATTCCTTATGTTCAAATAACACCATGTACCACTTCTTTAAGGCTGGCTATGATACCCTTCCAAATATGAAAACGATAATTATGGAAGTTCAAAAAATACTTGTCTGAAGTACTCTAAACTGGATGATATTAGGATGCTCAAGAAGGATATATCGCACTTTAGCAAGTAGAGCAGAATTGGTATCATGAGAAGTACTAATGCCTATGCCCCATTCTGTTTCTCCTTCACAACTCTGTTCCAACCATCCAGTGTACTTTCCTGGCTTCAAAAGTATCTTCCTACAAGAAGATACTATTTAACTTGTTATATTATTTAACTTGTTGAGAGTAATAAACACATTTTAGGAGCCTAGTTATTTGCTTTGAGTACACAGGTATCTGAGTGACAGATTGGATCAGGGTGGTGCAAGCTCGGATTCTAGATATCGAACCAGCGAGTCTATTGAACGAAAAGTAACATTAGACGAAAGGCAGAGGAAACTCAGTAGATGTGAAAAAAGATGAGTACCTTCTCAACTGTTAAAATGTACTTTACATGTTTCTCTACCATTAGCTCCCCCATCCTGCAGTTATCATGGCTCAGAATTCAGATAATCAAAATAGGTCAAAGTGGAAGATAAAAAATATGATTCTATTAATACAAAGTCCTGCTTTGGTTTTATATCCTATTTTCAAACTTGTAACACAGCCCTGCAAGAGGGCCACAGCCAGGATCAATTAAAACTAGCCTGCTCAGCGAGAAATAGCGTGAATCAATATGTTTAAGCTGTTTAATGAAACAATTTATTCCATCTTTAAGCAACAGAACAATTTTTTTTGTTTTGTGACGACAGTGTCCATCGATCCGTTAGACACCTACTTTCTCAATTTATCACACGTTTAAGCTGAAAAGAGTTCACTAACATTTCTCATTTTTGTGTTCGGTCTTTCTTTTTCCCTCATAAAATACTGGAGCTTGTGAATTAGTGAAAGGAAGTTATTAATTTTCTGAGTCAATGTCAGTTGCATGAGCTAATTGTAGTTTCACAAATTTCAATATACAGTTCAACGAATTCATGGCTGAGGGGAATCCATGCAAACAAATATATTCCAAGCACATCCATGAACCAAAAAGAAAAGATTCACGCTTCTTCAAAACAATAGCCAAAGAAGAACAGGGGAAAACAGAGCCGAAACCATACACACACACTGCATCAAAAATGTTGAAAAGGGTGGGAGAGAATAGATAATACACAATCCCTTGCTATATAAAGTGCTAATAACTCAAAACAATAAATAACATCAACAATAGTGGTTACCCAAAATCAGGAATTTTTTGGGAAGTGCGATTCAATGTTAAGGTTTTTTCCTCTGACAAAATGCGCACGAATCCTGGGAAGGAATTTGATGATAAATTCAGTCAAAATCAGCGGACATTGGATCTTTTCTGATAGGGGAAAGTGTCAACTTGAAGATTCACGAGCTATGGCAAAAATGAGGGAAGGAAAACCCTAGAGAAGATGAACGGAAAGAGAGAGAAGAAGGGTCAATTGAATCGGACCCATTTATTTCTTATTTCTGTATAGTGAATATGAATATTACAACCTGTATTTATATTTACAATAATGAGATTATAAAACTAGACTAAAAATAAGTGGGAAAATATAATTAGGCCGGGTATATATGATATGCTTATTGGGCCAGCCCTTTTCCTTTATCCTGTGTCTTGTATCGGTGCTAACACCCTCAAGCTGGAGGGTGAAAACACACCAAGCTTGCCAAGAATGTGAAGATGAAGTTGACCGCCCAAAGCCTTTGTCATGATGTCTGCTAATTGGTTGTGGTTGGAAACAAAATGCAAAGAAATAAGACCAGAATTCAAGCATTCACGTACATAATGACATGCAATCTCAATGTGCGTAGTACGTTCATGGAAGATTGGGTTCTTGGCAACATGAAAGAGCAGTCTGGCTGTTCCAATAGATGGGAACAGGGCGAGTAATAGAGAGCCCAAGATCCCCAAACAGTCTAGTCAACCAAGATACCTCAGCACCACCTTACTGAGGGCCATGTACTCAGATTCAGCTAAAGATAAAGAAATAGTGGGTTGCTTCTTACTTTACCAAGAAATTCGACTGCCACCAAGGGTCATATAAAAACCCAATAACACTCTGTCGAGAGATAGCACAAGATGCCCAATCAGAATCAGAATAACCAGCAAAAGAGAAATCAGAAGAGTTGGAGAGGAGAACACCTCAGAAGGATCATTCATCAGATATCTAAGAACACGTAGGCCAGCCAGCATGTAAGGGACCTGAGAATGCTGAAGAAATTGACTCAGGTGCTGGACAAAGAAGGAAATATCATGTCTTATGTGTTGTAATAAATTTGAGCTTTCCAATAAGTTTTCTATAAAGACTAGGATCAGGAAGAGGATCCACCATGTCCAAGGTGAGCATGACAGAAGGACCTAGGAGAGTCACAACTGAAGAAAAATGGTGACAATTGAACTCAGTGAGATCAGAGGTGTACTTGTATTGGCTCATGAGATAACCCTGAGGATGAGCAGTGATTTCCAGGTCAAGAAGTAATGAACATACCCTAAATCCTTAATCTTAAATTGATCATCCAAATAGAATTCACAGCCAGAACCGCTAGAGAACCAGAAGAAGACTTGGTAAAAAGGGAGTGATCATTCATACTTGAAATGTAGCCTATAGAGAGCAAGGCTTCAGACAGTTTTGAAAACCATTGTCAAGATGCTGCCTAAGGCCATATAAAGACTTCTTAAGTTTGCAAGCCGAAGGAAGAGAAGTAGAAGAAGTAACATCAAGGCCTAGAGGTATCTTCATATAAACATCCCAGGTCTGATTTGCTTCAAGAGCATTGAATTCCTTTAGCATAGCCTCTTGCCAGGCAGGATGAGAGTCAGCCTGTTGGTAGAACTGAGGTTCATGCATGTGTTCTTCACCAGGCAAAACTTTAGAAATAGTAGAAGAGGAAAGATTGGAGATGGCAGAAGAACAGACAAAGTCTTTAAGATAGGCAGGCTGAGTGACAATTTCGGAGGATTTACTTAAAGGAGGGGCAACAGATAGAGAAATAGGTTTAGGAATGGAAGGAGTTGGAGTAAGGGCAAGAGAGGTAGCAGAGGCAGAAGTTGAAACAGAGGTGACAACAGGAGGAGGAACAGCAGAAGAATGAGCTTGGTGAGAGGAGATAAGAGGTCCTGAAGATTGGATGCCCACAAATGGGAAAAGGAAAATAGAAGAAAAAGAAAGGGAGGAAGAGGAAGAACAGGGAAAGATGTGTTCATGGAATATGACATCCCTAAAGTAGAACACTGAAGAATTCGACATAATTAACAGTTTGTAACATTTAACCCAGAAATACAGAAGGTATAGTTATATATTGAAATTTATTCCTACCAATTTTAGGAGAAGTGGCAAAGCACATACAACTAAAAGATCTCAAGTGATCATACGATGGTGGACACCCATGCAACTTTTCATAAGGAGAAATTTTGATCATAAGTGGCGAGGGCATATTATTGATAAGATAAATGGCAGTCATAACACAATCACCCCAAAATGGCATAGGTAGTTTAGATTGGAACAGAAGAGCTCTGGAAACCTCGAATAATATTAACACCATTCTATTGTGGTGGTATGATGTAATATGCCTTGAGAAGCAAAGAAAGTGAAAGCCTCAACACTACTTCCAAGTTCAAAAGCATTGTCTGATTTGAAGGTGTGAACTGAAGAGTTAAAGTGGACTTTTACCATAGAGGTGAAGGCTTTTAAGACAGATAAGGCATTGCTTTTGAAAGAAAGGAGATGGGTCGAAGTGACTCTAAAAAAATCATCAACTAAGGTAAGAAAATACCTGAATCCATTATAAGTTTTAGTATTATATGGACCCCAAATATCAATTTGAACTAGCTTAAAAGGTTTAGTGGAATGAATGTTGTTGTCATGAAAAGGCAGGCTTTGTTGTCTAGCCATAGGACATATAAAAAATTTTCTACTGGATACTTTATCAGATAAGAAAGTATTAGCCCAAGTAAAGGTTAGTTTTGAATATGACAAAAGAACTCAGGATAAACCAGGTCCATCACTTATCTGTACAAAAACAAGCAGATTCGAGCATGTGGATTGTACGTGAAGGAAATAAGCTTAACTTGGTGTATTTAATATCTCCTGATCGAAAAGGTTTCATAATTGATAAGGAGAATGACTCCTTAATCAAAGAGAATACTATCCAAGATATGGAAGGAGTTAGAAGTTGCAATCAACTAGAACTCTTTCCCCAAGGAAGAGTTACATCAGAACTCTAATTATTTATTCATCTACTAACTCTATAAATTGCAGGATGTTCTCACATTAAAAGCGTTGCACAAAAATGCAGAAGTAAAACGTGAATTGAGAGCAAAATAGCAAGGCTTTTTTGCAAGCAGTTCGTATGTGATTTCAAGTGTGCAAACTTGAAGCTACATGAACCAGATTGAAGAATCAGCTCCATAAAGATTTTTATGTGTCTTTCTTTATTTCTTAGTACTAGGCGTTTTCATATTGTACCTTTAAGCTTTCATAGAGGCAATTGTATTAGGTACTTCGAGTGTTCAAGTTAGAGTTAACTTAGAGTTGTCGCAATAGTTAGAGGCTGGTTGCCACAATGGGATTAGAGGTAATCCTTAAGTTTACAAAGAGTTTTGTAAATTTTGTTTTGGCTCAGTGATTTAGAGAAGTGTTGGAAAAAATCCTACTGAGTAGCAGGTCATATGTTTTTCACCTTTTGAGCCAGGTGCTTTCCAAATAAAAATCTCTGTGATCTTTATTTTATGTACTTATTATTTCGCAAACAGCAGTGTTAGTACACCTAGAAGAACCAGGTTCTTCTAGAGCGAAAAATTGGTTATCATACAAATCACCCCCCCCCCCCCCTGTGTGATGTTGACGTTTAGAACATCAATTGGTATCAGAGACAGGTTATCCTTGAAGAGGCTAACACCTAAGGAAAAGATCAAGATGAGTGCACCACGTGGAAATTGGGAAGGGCAATCCACTAATAGGCCTCCACTCTTTAATGGTCACTACTACTCTTGACGGAAAAATAGAATGAGAGATCGCATCATCAGAGAAGAATATGAGTTATGAGACATTGTCACTGATGGTCCCCTAGCTACCATGAAGAAAACTACTGAAGGAGTAGAAGTAAAAAACAAGAGTTGGCTGCGCTGTTGAAGATTTGAGAAAATAGGAAAAGAATGCTAAAGCTAAGAAATGGTTTGTGTGTGGACTTGGTCCATACGAGTACAGTAGAATTCAAAGTTGTACCACTGCTAAGGAAATCTGGGACACTATGCAAGTGGCTCATGAAGGAACACCTCAGGTGAAGAGATCCAGAGGAACACTGATATATTCTCAATATGAGAATTTCAACATGAAGGAAGGAGAAACCATCTAAGGGATGTATATAATGTTCACCACACTGACAAATGAACTTAAGTCTCTTGGAAGGGTTATTCTTGACGAAGACAAAGTTGAGAAGATTTTGACAGGGGTTCAGGTAGTCTCCTGGGAAAGCAAAGTCACTGATATTCAGGAATCAAAGAATATTTCCACTCTTAAGTTGGATGAGCTAATTGGAAATCTCACTACCTATGAACTTAGAAGACAAACCATGAAGATGGATGCACCCAAGAAGGAAAGGAGTCTGGCATTCAGAATCACTCAAGGTGCTGACCCAGAGGATGATGAAATGATCATGATCACAAAGGACTTCAAGAAGTACCTAACGAGAGGAAATGGTCCTTCAATAAGTGGTAGCTACAGCAAACCAAAGGTTCCTGAAAATAAACCAATTAGGGTTGTTACAAGTGTGATAAGACTTATCACCATATAAAAATTGCTCTCAATGGGAAATTGAATGGAAAAGGGAATGAGCTGAACGAAGGAACACGAAGAAGGAACGGGTTCAACCCAAGAAGAAAAAAGTATCAACAAAGTCAATGGTTGTTGCTTGAGGAGAAAGCTCAGATGAGGACTCAGAGGGTGAAGATTGAGATGAACAAGCGTTTATGGCAATTGGAGAATCCGATGAGGAATTCGAGGTAAGTATAATTCATCTCAAAGACAAGATTAATCTTTTGTATAAAGAAAGGTTATCTGAGTTACTTCTAGATTTCATTGATGAATTTTGAGGTTATAAACAATGAAAAGGAACAGTTGTATAAGAAATGTGTAATCTGAAAGCTAAGTGCAAAAACCTGGAACTTAGGGCTAGTGAAAGCGATAGTAAAATGCTAAGTTGAAGAACCAGGTTCTTGAATATGACACCACTGTCCTGGAGCTTAGATCTGAAAATCTAAGACTGAAATTAGGAACATGTAAAAAAAAAGCTGATCACACACAACTCACTTTAGAAGAAAATCTAGAAAAAATGAAAGATGAGTTGTACAAAAGAGATGAGCAAATAAGAGTCCTAGAAGAAGATCTAGGCAAGGTGAAGCATGAACTAGATAGAACTTGTAAATGGAATAAGTCATCTGATGTACTATCCTGGCTACAAGAGCACCACAGTAGCAACAAGACATGACTTAGCTATGAGACCCCAGCACCTAAGTGGGATCCTAAAAGCAAGTACCTCACACTTTTTGAGAACATAATTTGTACACACTGTGGTAAAACTGGTCACTATAGATTTGAATGTAGTGCAAAAGAAAAGGCTAGTCAAAAGAATAAAGAATTTATTCAAGGGAAAAATAGGCTGCCAATTTGGGCTAAAAAGAATCTGATTCACCCTTTTGCCTCTAGAAAGGGACCTAAACTAGTTTGGGTTCTTAAGACTAACCCCTGATTTTCTTTTGCGGGTCCAAGTGAAGGGGAGTAGCCAAATATGGTACATGGATAGTTGTTGCTTAAAGCATATGACAAAAAGCAAGAACCAGTTCCTTTCATTTGAGAACCTCAAAGGAGGTGATGCCTCCTTTGGAAATGGGAAGAAAGGTGAGATCATTAGGGTTGGAAAGGTAGGTAAGACTGGTCTCACTCTATTGAGAATGTCTACTTGATAGATGGCCTAAAATACTGCCTGATAAGGTAATCACAATTGTGTGATATAGGTAACTTTGTAACATTCACCTCTACCAAATGTTTTGTGATTAATCTTACCACTGACAAGATTGTTTTGCTGGAAAAAAATAGTAAATAATATATACATTGTAGATTTGTCCACACTTTCAGAAAATAAACTCCATTTCTTAAGTGTGTTGGATAATGATCCCCTCATTTGGTACAAGAAACTTGGACATGCCACTCTAAATCAATTCAACAAATTAGTCTCCGAGGACTTAGTGATAGGACTGCCTAACATTAAGTTCAAGGAAAACAAAATTTGTGAGGATTGTGCAAGGGGAAAGCAGGTAAGATCATCTTTCAAAGGCAAGAAAATGGTAAGCACCACCAGAACGATGGAACTGGTCAATCCAGATCTCTCTGGTCCAATGAGAACATTAAGCAAAAGTGGTAAAAAATATGTGATGGTGCTTGTTGAGGATTGACAAGCTCTGGGCGTATGTGATTTTCTCGCTCGTACTTGTCAAATTATAGTATAGTTTATGATATCGTCCAAAAAGATTGGAGGATCTATGCTATAAATTCTTACTTCTAGCCTACTATTTAAGAGAGTCTATTCGGTAAAAAGGGCTGAGTTTATAATCTACTTGAAAATAAGAATAATTGTTTTTGATTTTATACGTTAAAAGAATTGAAATTTTGTGCATCCACTTGATATAAGATTATAATGGAGTTATAGAAAGTTTTATTTTCTATATCACACATTAATTGCCTCTTTCGATTAACAAATAATATTTTTACCACATATCTTTTATTTAATTTTGCCTCTTTTGATTAGCATAATAAAATACAAGACTCATAGTATTGACACAGAAAATAGCTTATCTTAAATGAGTACATCATATAAACATAAAGCCTCTTTCGATTAGCTTTAGTTAAATCCTCTAACTTGGCTAACTGATTTTTCTTCTTTCAAATGAAAACTCAAGAAATCAAGATAAAGAATTTAAGTAATTAAATAGTTTCTTCAAAGTATCACACGAACATATCTAGCTATAATTATCCCTGTTTAAATCTTGCTTCTTTCGATAGCAAAGATTAATACATGAAATATTATAATATTTAATATGTGGATATGATAAAGTTGACTAATTATATTCATTACTTTTGATAAAAAAATTAACAAAGAAGTACTCTCACTCAAGAATAATAAAAAGATCGAAATTTCCATTATAATAATATATCAAGCTCCACTTATCTCAACTGAAAGAAAATTACTCCATAGAGAAAAATTGAAAAAGTTAAAAAGGGTAAAATTCTTACTATTTCTGAAAAGAGATATACTTTCAAACTTAAAAATATGCTAAAGTTGTAAATTAAAATAGCTTCTTTCTCTCTCGCTCTTTTCTGCTGTAAATCATGCTTCTTTTCATAGGAAAAGAAAATCATAAACTTCGAGGATGCCATCCTCAGTTTGGGAATGCGATTCTTGGTCTATAGCACCAATATGAGATGTCATTCTTGGTCTGGGATATGGTCTGGGATTCCATCCTCTATTCTTAAACTCAATTTCCTCCAACTTTCTCTTCTCATGGATGACAACCCTGGATGGAGGATGTAATCCTTGGCCCTCTGTCTTTGCTTTTGCTTTCTTTGTTCTTCTTTCTATATATATATTTTCTTTCCCTGCAATACTTAATATATATTTGCACTAATATTGAAGGAAAATTATACAAATAAAAATATAATATTTATTTATTTAATACTATTTATATATATAATTTATATATATCAAATTTCCCCACACTTGAATTTTTTCTCGCCCCGAGTAAAAAATAATAATTACTTCCCTCTTTTATTGATACTCTCTGTAAATAAAAAAATCTAAGCAAATAAAATGTCTCATTTAATCAAATAATTTACATTTCCAAGTTTATCACATCTTTAGATTGCTTCTGACTTTACCTTTGCTTGGCAAAAATCAATATCTCTAGCTTCATATGTTCATGAAGAATTGATAATTTTATGACCATACAAACTGAGTGTCACTTTACTTTATTCATAGACTTGCTCCATGTCATTCTTTATTCCATAGCACTGAATTTTGGAATATGTATTGTATTTTTTTTTTGGCTGTAATATGGCTATAAGATTTACAAGAGGTATAACCAATATTGTGTGGTGACTGTTTGAAATTTATAGGCCTTTATAGTATTTTGTATATATTGTTTTTCTTCTTTTCTTGCAAAGGTTTGAAACTTTGTTGTCACCTCTTTTTTTTTCATATCACAGTATTTCCAGAATAATCAGTATATCAAGATTGGTTTTCTGAAAGGCTATTTACGTGATAGTCGAAAGAAAACCTATTTTCAAGAGACGGTCTTTTTTTTTTTGTGACTCAATGTTCTTTGAAAGAC
Source organism: Nicotiana benthamiana (assembly GCA_034376525.1). Taxonomy (NCBI): domain Eukaryota; kingdom Viridiplantae; phylum Streptophyta; class Magnoliopsida; order Solanales; family Solanaceae; genus Nicotiana; species Nicotiana benthamiana. Next base: position 10,939,212 of record CM067325.1, read on the forward strand.
AATTGGAGCAAGTTCTAGTAAAAAATATTAGCTTCACTTATTTTATGATCATGAAACTTCTCAACTCAGTGATTCTTTGAGCTTTAAGATATCTATTTTTGCCTTCATAGAATAAAAATCATAGGCTTGGAAGTTAGATGATAAAAATCAAAGAAATAAATGTTTGCGAAAAAAAATCATTTTATGTAGCAGATTTTATTTTTTCAAAGCACAATAATTGAGGTCAAAGTATAAGTATATATAAATTTATATACACACACATAATAATATCACACACACACATATATATATATATATATATACATATATATATATATATATATATATACATATATATATACATATATATATATATATACATATATATATGTATACATATATATATATATATATATATACATACATATATATATGTATACATATATACGTACATTGTAGAGGGCATACTATTATTTATAATTAATATTAGTGATACCATCAAAGACCAAAAACAAAAAGAGTTAGTGAACCAAACATTAGTATAAAAATATTAAAAAGTAAAGAGACATTTAAATTGGAATAAGATAAGCTAACAATAATATTGCTTCTAATTCAGAATACTTTGGGGTTGAAATATAGACATAAACTTGGGAATATGTGTGGACCCGCAAAACTTATTTCTTAGTATGAAAGGCTACTTACCTATTTATATCTACAATCCAAATAGTAGCTATCAATATTTTCCTACACAGATATTCCCCCCAAACCTAAATATTATCATCCTCCTGAGCAAAAAGCAAAGATATAGCAAAAACCTCCATCCAGTAGCAACAATTTTCTTCCCCAACCCATCAACTGCTTTCTTCTATTTGAATCTTCATCCTCACAAGCATCATCTACCGCAAAATCATCTGCCGAGTAGCTGCAGCCACCTTTTTGGGGCGTCTTTCATTATTCGAATCCGAGCCGGACTCATTAGAGTTAACAGCTTTTCCAAGCCTTTGCCTCTTAGGAAACTGGTTCTACTCCCCTAATATTTAAATCTATAATTTGAGGTCCAAGATTAAGAAAATCAGCAAAGTTATTGCTGCTATGAGTAGAAAATTCAGGACCAACAAGGGGGGCAGTAGGCGGCGGAGGTGCATAAGTTGGAATTGGAGGAGATGGCAGATTTTGTGGTGGCATATTTGTGTATTGAGGAATCGGGGAAGTGTTGGGATCAAGAAAGGTAAAGTAAAGAAAGTGGGATGGTCCACTATGCATTTTCGGAGTAAACCCTTGATAAGAACAAAACATATTCAGCAGATTGCTAGATATGGCTTGCAAAGAAGTAGTATAAATTAATTCTTGCATATCTATATGTTCTGCTCTATCAAACCTTTCTTTTTGGCTCTCCCTCAATTGTCTCACTTCATTTCTTAGATCACCAAAACCAGTCCTGATTTTCCTCCCTTATTCTTTTCTCCATTTGGCTCATTTGATTTTTCGATTCCTCTACTGCCAAAGGCCAAGCATCTTGTTTGTTATCTGAAATAATTTTCCTCGCCAAAGGCTCCGCTTAACCTGTCTTTCTTTTAGGACCACCAGTCGGATCAATTTGAGACCAGAAGCGGTCTCCAATCCATTTGTTTTGACAGTGTCAATATTTTGCTTGTAGCTTTTAGCCCAACCGCAGCACACGACTTAGTAATCGTGCTAGGAAACCCCAAACATTCGCAGGTTTTCATGTTTTCATTTATCAATTTTCCAACATCCAATGGTAGTCCTATACTCACACCATACAAGAGAGTAATTCTATTCAAGTTAATCTTAGAACTGTTTCAATTAGGAATAAACCTAGAGCTGATAAAAGCTAACAACACTCTATCTTTATATCCAATATTTACACCTCTCATTCTGATTTTATTACCCCTTGTATCATATCCCAATTTTCTCCAAAAGGGCACAATTTTTCTTCAATAATTTCCAAGTTTGGAGTTTTAAAAAACTCTTGTGCCGCACTGTCATCAAAAGGTTGAAGATTAAGAATCTCAATGACTTTTTCAGGAGAAAAATCAATATTCTTTCCTTTTACAGTGCTTTCATTCTTCTCTTTGTTCATATTTTGGTAAAATTCAGTAACAAAATCAAGAACAAAGTTACATGAAGATTGTGCAAATTCTTCCTACTTGTGCTTGTTGATTATTTGGACAATGAACTCTTGCATGGCTCCTGCTTCTGGGTCGAAATCCAAGCCCCTTTCATGAATGACTATTCTTTTAGATGAGGGAGGATTACTAGCAGATTTCTTAGCCATGATGTAAGGGAAGAAAAGAATAAAAAGAAGAGAAACAACAAGTGCAGAGTCAAATGTGAAGTAGTAAATAATGTTTAAGAGAAGAATGGAGAAAGAACCAGAAAAAGAGTTAAGAAGGAGAAGGGTTGTTCATAGTGGTGGCTGGTAACGAATAGAAGAAGCGTTCATTGTGGCTAAAATAAGGCTGCACAGTGGTCCGATCCCGATCCGGTACCGGTTCGGGACCGCGGTCTTAGAGGGCTTAATGGGCCTGTTCTGGTGGGCCTGGGCTTAAACGGTGCAAAATTCCGTGGTGGGCCGGTTCAAGAGGTCAGGACCGCGAGCCCGGGACAGTTAGGACTGGGACTGCCAAGCGGTCATGGGCCGGTCCCAACGGTCAAATTTTAAAAAAAAATTAAAAAAAGGCCAACAGTCAGATTTTTAAAATCTAGCCGTTGGCCTTCAAAATTTATCCGGCCACTTTAAAAAATAGTTATTTTGCCCCCAAACTTTATATAATTACATTTTTTTTTCATTTTTCAACTATAAATACCCACTCAGTCTTTCATTTGTACTCACCAATTCATCTATCTCTCTCAAGCTCTCTCAATCTCTCTCAATCTATATTTAATTTCTCTTCTATTGCTTACTTTACTATTGCAATTTCGTGAAAATTGTGAAGTTGGTGAATTGAAGTATTCAAGTCTTCAACAATTTGCAATATTCAAGAAGTTATTCGGCAATTCGGTACACTCGTTCCAACTCTTAATTTTTAAGAATATATTTTTGTGTGTTTTAGCTTGCATAATTGTAATTAATATGGCATTTTCTTTGAAAAAAATGTTTGGTGGTAAGGGAAAAGCTAAAATTGATGAAAGTAGTGGCCAACCTACTACCTTCCCCCCGGCTCCCCGACCTTCTTGATTTACCCGTCCTGCAGCTCCTATAATTCTTGATAGCGATAACCCTTGTTTTCAATTTTCCGATAGTCAATTTTGCCATAATGTTGCACCGGGTGAACAATTAAATGAAGAAATTATGAATGCTCTTTATCCTAATCAAACTATCTTAGAAAATGATGAGGAAAATGAGGATGTAGATGAAACCCATCCGGATTTAGATGATACATTTACTAGTCCTGTTAATAACTCAACTGATGCCCCTGCCGACCCACATGTTCCCACCTGTAAAAACCCTCTAAACGCCCCGAAACATCAATTGTTTGGCATTTTTTTACTCAAGAAAGAGAACAAAGTAAGGCTAAGTGTAAAACTTGTGGGAAATTACTAGTGCATAAATATACTGGAGACCGTAGCGGTATGGGTACTTTGGCTAGGCACATAAAAACACACCCTAGAGATAAAGCTAAATATTTACAAATGAGAGCGCATCAAGAGGGGACAAGTTTAGATACTGCGGCTAACCCTAGTATTGGTTCAAATCTAGTTCAACCAGGAATTAACACTGTGACTGGGGTATTTTATATTACGATCCTAACAGAGATCGTGAAAAAATAGCAAAGATGGTTACCGTTATGTGCTTACCCTTTAGTTTTCCATCAAACCCTCATTTTGTGCAATATATTAGAAGAGTTTTTAATCCTACTTACAAAGATTGGTCTCGCACAATAGTTAAGAGCGATATTTATAAATATAAACACGAATATGAACAATATTTGCGTTATTTGTTTACTCATATAACTAATCGGATTTTATTACTACTGATATTGGTAGAAGTAATAGTAACTGTGATTATCTAACCGTTACTAGTCATTGGATAGATGAGGAGTGGATAATGCAAAAACGCATTATTACTTATAGTATAATAAATTCACGACACACATGTAAGTTTATTGCCAACACTGTTACTGATATTTGTAGATATTTTTGCATTAGAGATAAAATAATGGCAATTTATATGGATAATGTTTCTTGTAACACTAGTGCTATAGGCATACTTACAACAAAACTGAATCCTGCATTTAGTAATTGCTTCCATGTGAGATGTATTTGTCGTATTTACTATTTAATTGTTGGTGATGGAATGAGAATTTTAAGTTTAGAAATTGAAAAGGTTAGTATGGCTCTTAATTGGCTTTTTTATTCAAACCGTAGAAGTAGAGTTAAAGAATATTTTAAAAGATGTGATTAATATGGCCTTAGAGAAAGAAAGGTCCCTAAACCTTGTCCAACTAGATGGAATTATATGTACGAAAGTTTAGTCGCTGCATATGAGTATAGAAACCCAATTAATGCAACGTTTAATTCTCGTGTTGGTGATGGGGATGATGATGAAATCCTTACAAACCAAGATTGGACAAATATTAAAATTCTTATAGATTTTTTAGAATATTTTCAAATTGCTACTAATGCATTTTCTGGGCAATATTATCCAACTATTTCAAATTGTTTAGTTTATATTGCAGCACTATCTGATTTGTTTGTTGATTTTTCAGAGGGTAGGGAAATTTACCAACTTGCTCTAAATACAATGAAAGAAAAGTTTAAAAAATATTTTTTTCCTATCCCCCTATTTATGGTGTTGCTGCAATGTTAAACCCTACAATGAAATTAGGAGGTCCTCAATTTTGGTACTCAAATATTTAATTTGCAATTCTTTATAAGCTATAATATATATACATAACATACTATATATACATATATATATATATATATATATATATATATATATATATATATATATATATAAATATATATATATATATATATATATATATATATATATATATATATATATATCTATATATATATATTTATATATATATATATATATATATATATATATATATATATATATTTATATATGTATATATATATATATGTATATATATATATATATATATATATATTAATATAAAATATATACTATATATTAAGACAAGAGGGGTTGCTCTAATGGTAAGCACCCCACTTCCAACCGAGAGGTTGTGAGTTCGAGTCTCCCAAGAGCAAGGTGGGAAGTTCTTGGAGGGAGGGATGCCTGGGGTCTATTTGGAAACAGACTCTCTACCCAAGGATAGGGGTAAGGTCTACGTACACACTACCCTCCCCAGACCCCACTTATACTACATAAACTATATATATATATATATATATATATATATATATATATATATATATATATATATATATATATATAACATGAAAAAATATACTATATAAACAATATATACTATCACACACACACACAATATATATATAATACACCCTTATATGTATATATATATATATATAACACAATATATAATAATGTATACACATAATACACCCTTGTATATATATATATACTCTATGTATATATATTATATATATTTATATTGCTATATAAGCAATTTATACTAGTATATATATATAGTTTACAAGAAAGTGCCTTAGATAAAAAAAATAGTCCGGAACGAAAAAGTCCGTTAGGCCCGTATAAACCCACAAGCCCGGCCCATTTAGCACGGTACCTTGTGGGCTTAGGACCACCATAATCCGGTTCCACCCATTGGAACCGTAAAGACCGGGACCGTTTGGCCCGCAAACGGCCTGCCTCAAGCCCGAAACCGCCAAGCCCGACCCCAACCCGGCCCCGCCCAAATTACAGCCTTAGGCTAAAAGATTTTTACCTATTTAATTGGTCCCCCCACTTTACAACTCTATTATAACTAGGTAAAAAAAAAAAGGCAACAGAAGGTAGAAATAAGGATGACATCCTTATTTTAGAGGATGGCATTCTTATAATTAAGGGATGACATCCTTTACATTCTGTTCTCTAGGAATTCAAAAACGTTTTTACTCTTCTTTTTAAATTTTAAAAAAAAACACAAAAATAATAAAGAATACTTAAACTTAACTTCCCACCTTGGCAACGGCATATTCGTAATGCCTTGGTGGGTAAGTTTTATAATCCCCTTTTAAAAAAAAAAAAAAAAAAAAATATATATATATATATATATATATATATATATGATTTAAGTAATTTTTTTATGTAACAAACGAACTATATATTAGAAATATTGCTAGATAAACATAAAGTAAAAAAAATATTTTTGGCTTTCAAATATATAATTACAGAAGAAAGCTTGAAAGAAATTGTTACTACATATACTCTATGCGCAATTGATTAGAAATTCTTATGACCTTACCAGTTATGGGGTCCTAGTTTAAATATAAACAAGAAAATTACATGTGCCAATATTAGATTAGTTATGACCAAATAGTTAACCAACCAGTTACTTAGGCTTACCGATCACCATTGATTTATTCCTGTGCAGGTGACACTGTTTTTGTAGAGGCCTTCATTTTAGTTCTACTTGCACAATAACCTGGATATTAACCAGATTAATTGGTTAAGTAATTGATCAAATATATCTATATTGGGCTTATGAGGCTCCACTGCTTCACCCTCAGTGGCTACGGGTGTGAAAAAGTAGTTATGAGTTTAACGTCGGCAGCTCAACTTATTCGTGCTCCTTGTTTCATTAGCGTATTTCAAGCACAAGAGCTTGCTTTTCGTACTGTCCTCCAAAATACAACTTCAATGTGTGTCCATTTACATTGAATTTCTCCCCTGCATTGATTCTTTGAATTTCAAGTGCTCCATAAAGGTTAACATCTGTAATTATAAATGGGCCAGTCTAGCGGGATTTAAACTTTCGCGAAAACAGCCGCAATCGACTATTATACGAAAGCACTTGAGCACCAACCTAAAATTCTTTGTGGCGAATCATTTTGTCATGCTACATTTTACCTTCTCTTTATACATATGAGCATTTTCATAAGAATTCTGCCTAAATTCATCTAACTCATCAATTTATAACAATCTATTTTTGCCAGCACTGGTTATATCATGATTCAATATTTTTACTGCCAAAAAAACATGTGCTCTGTTTCAACAGATAAGTGACATGCTTTTCCAAAAACCAGTTTATATGGCGAAGTCCCAATAGGTTTTTTAAAAGCAGTTCGATAGGCCCACAACACATCATCTAACTTTAAAGCCCAATCCTTATGTGATGTGCCAACAGCTTTTTCTAAGATTCTTTTTAATTCTCTATTAGAAACCTCAACTTGACCACTGGTCTGCGCATGGTGGGGTGTGCCTGTTTTGTGTGTGACCCCATATCGAGATAACAATGTTGAAAACTGTTTATTCATAAAGTGTGTGCCTTGGTCACTGATTATTACTCTTTGAGTTCCAAATCTAGCGAAGATATTTCTCTTAAGGAATTTGCACACAACTTTAGCATCATTTTTTGCTGTTGAAATTGCCTCTACCCATTTTGAGACATAATCTACAGCTACCAAAATGTATCGACATGACTGTGAGAAAGGAAATAGACCCATAAAATATATACCCCAAACATCAAAGATTTCATATATGAGTATGAAATTTAAAGGCACTTGATCTCTTTTTGAACCCTTTGGCATTTGTCACATGTCAGCACATATAATCTTGTATCATTGAACAAAGTAGGCCCATAGAATCTTGCTTCTAAAATCTTGGAAGCTATTCTGGTGGAATAGTGGTGTCCACCAACTATTCCGTCATGGCAATGACTCAAATCATCTTTCATTTCTACTTTTGGAACACATATTCTCACAATATTATCTGCACAAAATTTATACAAATAAGGATTCTACCAAAAGTATTACCTAGCATCGGTCCTTAGTTTCCTTTTTTTGCTGCGGAGAAAACTCTTTTGGTATCCAATGTCCTACCGGGTAATTAGCAATGTCAGCAAACCAAGGTGTTTGTTTTGAAATTACAGAGATAGAAAAAATATGTTCATCCGGAAATTCTTCTTTGATTTCAACTGTCTCAACATATGGCATTTCCAATCTAGATAAATGGTCTGCCAGTTGATTTTCTGTTCCTTTCTTATCTTTTATTTCAAGATCAAATTCTTGCAACAAAAGTATCCATCTTAACAGTCTAGGCCTTGCATCCTTTTTTGCCAGTAGATATTTTAATGTTGCATGATCAGTAAAAATAATGACCTTTGTTTCAATAAAATAAGAGGTAAATTTATCAAAGGCAAATACTACCGCCAAGAGTTCTTTTTCTGTTGTAGCATAGTTTAATTGGGATTCATTCAAAGTTCTACTAGTATAGTAAATTGGACGAAAAATGTTGTTCTTTTGTTGTCCTAAAACTTCAAATGATGATTTCCAATTTGGAGAAACAATAATTGGTGCTTTGGTCAATTTTTCCTTTAAAGAATCAAAAGTTTCTTGCAATTTTGTGAAAAATTCAAACTACACATCTTTTATCAAAAGATTTGTGAGCGGTTTTGAAATTTTGGAGAAACCTTTTATGAATCTCCTGTAAAAATTACCATGTCCCAAAAAGCCTTCTGATGCCTTTCACAATTTTGGGAGGGGGTAATCCTACAATTAAATCAATTTTTGCTCTATCTCCTTCTATTCCTTCAGAAGCGATTTCGTGCCCTAAAACAATTTCTTCTTTAACCATAAAATGATATTTTTTCAATTCAAAATCAAATTTGTCTATTCATATCTTTCAACTACAGGAGCCAAATTATCCAAACAATTTTCAAAAGTTTTTTCAAAAAGAGTAAAATCATCCATAAAGATTTCTAAAATAATTTCTGTTATATCTGAAAAAATGGTGGACATGGTACGTTGAAAAGTGGCCGGTGCATTACATAGCCCAAAATGCATTCTTCTATAAGCATATGTCCATAAGGACAAGTGAATGTTATTTTATCTTGATCTTCAGGGGCTATTGAAATTTGGTTATAGCCAGAGTAACCATCAAGAAAATAGTAAAAATCATGACCCGCTACTCTTTCCAACATTTGATCAATAAAGGGTAAAGGAAAGTGATCCTTTCTGGTAGCATTATTTAATCGTCTGTAATCAATACAGACTCTCCATCTTGTGACTGTTCGAGTAGGTAAGAGCTCATTATTTTTATTTTTTACAACAATCATACTTCCCTTTTTTGGCACTACCTGTACTGGACTCACCCATGGGATGTCTAAGATTGGGTAAATGATACCAGTTGCCAAGAGTTTTACCACTTCTCTTTTCACAACTTCTTGCAATGCTGAAGTCTCCTTTGCGGTTGAACAATTGGCTTGTAGTTTTCTTCCATCAGTATCCTGTGTGTACATATGGCCGGGCTGATTTTTGATATATGAAATTGTCCAACCCAAAGCTTTTTTATGTTCCTTCAGTACCTTGATCAACTGAATTCCTGTTCATCAGTCCACAAAGATGAAATAATTACTGAAAAAGATTCATTCCCAAGATAAACATATTTCAAATTAGAGGGTAGTTCTTTAAGTTCAGTTTTTGATTGAATTATTTATGATATTGTATCTTCTTCCTCTTCTTCTTTTTCCAAGGTTTCAGTTTCTTTTCCAATTGTGTCATCCTCATCATTTGTAGTGCCAGATTTTGCTAATCATCTTCCCAATGAATCTAAAAAAAACTGATCATCTTTGTATTTTTGTACAAGATCATTAAGAAGGTCAATGGTAAAACAAGAAGATGATGAGTCATCATCAGGATATCTCATCATCTTTCGCATGTCAAAAATTACTTTCTCCTCATCCACTATCAAGATCAATTGTCCTTGGCGTACATCTATTATGGCTCTTCCTCTAGCTAGAAAAGGTCTACCCAAAATAAGAGGTACATCAGTATTTTTTTCCATTTCCAGGACTATAAAGTCCATTGGGAATACAAACTTATCAACTCTAACAAGAACATATTCAATGATTCCTTTTGCCTTTTTCGTACTTTGATCAGCTAACTGCAAAGAAATATTGTATTTTTTATATCCCCAAGTTCCAACATTTGAAAAATTGAGAAAGGCATCAGATTGATTGATGCCCCAGAATCACACAAAGCTTTTTCAAAATGAGTTCCCCATATAGTACAAGAAATAGTAAAACTACCTGGATCTCTAAGTTTTTGTGGAAGCTTGTTTTGTAAAATTGCACTATATTTTTCTGTTAGCTTAACCACAGAGGTTCCCTCAAGTTTTCTTTTGCTGGAAAGAATTTCTTTTAAATACATGGAATATGAAGGCATTTGGGTCAGAGAATCTGCGAAAGGAATATTGATATACAATTGTTTCAAAATTTCCAAAAATTAAGAAATTTTTCTGTTCTAAATTTCTATGGAAAAGGAATTGGCTTATCACTGGTATTTTCATTACTTTCTTGAGCACTTACTTTCTTTGTCCGAGATTCAGATTTTTTTCTTGCCATTATCAACAGTTTGATTCTGAGCTTGATCTTCTTTTAACTTACCTTTTATGTCAGGGTATGGATCATCAAGATTTTTACCTGATCGCAAGGCAATTGTTTTGACATGTTCTTTTGGATTTGTCTCTATATTGCTGGGCAATGTTCCCTGGATCTTTCTTGAAATTAAAGTGGCCAATTGAATTACTTGAATTTTCAAGTTTTTGAAAGCAGCATATTGACTTTCCATTTCTTCCAAGGTTGGTGCCTGTTGTTGTGGTCTATGTTGATATGGCCTAAAATTTTATTGCATCCTATTTTGCCCTTGTGTTGGTGGTTTTTGAAAATGCTGAGCATTTTTGGCTCCATTGGGATTACTCTACTGGAAACTAGGGTAATTTTGAGCTAGAGAATTACCATATTGGTAGCCCCGGTATCTAATCATCTTCACCCGTTCTTCAACTTGATTGCTCACTTAGCACTCATGGTTCTGATGATTTCCTGCACATATGTCACAATTGTCAGACACAGTATTTTGCTGAGAATTTACCTGAAAAGTATCAATTTTTTGAGTCAAAGAAGCAATTTGTTATGACAAGGTTGTCAGAACATCATATTGGTTTATGACTGCAGCTTTCTTAAGGATAACTCTGTCAGATGGCCATTGAACCGCATTTTCAGAAATCTCATTTAGTAAATGCAAAGCTTCTGTAGTGTTCTTTCCCGTTATGGCATCTCCAGCTATAACATCTATAACATTTATTGTTGATGGCTTTAAGCCATGATAAAAAATGTATAGTTGCATGTGCTCAAGGATATCACGATGTGGACATTTTCTCAACATAGCTTTCAGTCTCTCCCATGCTTGGTATACTGACTCTGTGTCAGTTTGCAAAAAATTAGTTATGTCTTGCCTCATTTTAGTGGCTTTGACTGGGGAAAAATATTTAATAAGAAATTTTTGAGTCATTTAGTCCCATGTTGTAATAAATCCTCTAGGTAAACTACGATGCCATAATTTTGCTTCTCCTTTTAAAGAGAACTTAATTGCATCTGGTGAGACACCATGGTATTTTTCTGTTTCAACCAATTCAAGAAAATCTATCAAATGAGTATGAGGATCCTCATTGGATTCTCCATTGAACACACAATTTTGTTGTATGGCTTGAATCAAGACAGTTCGGATTTCAAAGTTATTAGCGCAACTGGTGGCCTTCTAACACTTGATTCACAGCATACTGATATGTTCTGGCATAATCCCTTAGGATCATGTTTGCTGGCCTGGGGGCCACTTCATCAAATTGGTCCTCGAGCACAGGTGGGATTATTAGTGCAATTTGTGGTTGTGGTGGATCTTCCTCATGTTCCATGTTTCTATGCGATGATGAAAGAGAGGTTGTTCTCTGTCCCTTTTTGCTTGTTGGTAAAAATCTTTCACTTTTAGGATCGTATTCTACCAACTCCTTTGAAGAGGAGCGAGTCATATACTAGCAGAAATTCCTGAAAGAGAGAGAAGACAAAAAAAATGATTTCTCAAATTAGTAAGTAGATAAGTAATAAGTAATCTGAAGTCGACAACTGCCAATCCCCGGCAACGGCGCCAAAAATTTGACGAGTTCTGGGCGTATGTGATTTTCTCGCTCGTACTTGTCAAATTATAGTATAGTTTATGGTATCGTCCATAGAGATTGGAGGATCTATGCTACAAATTCTTATTATCTTACCTACTATTTAAGAGAGCTACAAATTCTTATTATCTTACCTACTATTTAAGAGAGTCTATTTGGTAAAAAAAAGTTGAATATATAATCTAATTAAAAATAAGAATAATTGTTTTTGATTTTATAAGTTAAAAGAGTTGAGATTTTGTGCATCCACTTGATAAAAGATTATTGTAATGATCCGACCGGTTGTTTTGAGCTCAAGGGCCATGATCAGCTTCATTTAAGGTATTATGACTTCTACGCGCGTTCGGAATCGAATTTCGGGAAGTTCAGAGTTGATTTGGAAAGAGAATTCTCATTTCGGAAGCTTAAAGTTGAAAGAATTCACTAAGAATGAATTTTCAAGTAAATGACCTCGAAATCAAGATTTGAAGGTTTTGACATATTCGTATGATGATTTCGGACTTGGGCGTATGCCCGGATCGGGTTTTGGATGACCTGAGAGTGTTTTGGCGCCCATTGTGGAAGTTAGCATTTTGGAAGAAATTTTATAAGTTTGGCTTGAAATGCATTTCAGTTTTATTGATGTATTTTTGGGAGTCCAATTCTGGGAACAACTTTGCATGGTGATTCTGGAGTTGGGAGTACGATCGAAAGTGAATTCCGAGGTCCGTAGGTCATTTTAGAGCCATTTGGCTAAAGATAGAAATTTGAAGGTTTTTGAGAAGTTTGACCGGAAGTGGACTTTTTGATATTGGGGTCGGAATCCGATTCTGAAAGATGGAGTAGGTCCGTAATGTCAAATATGACTTGTGTGCAAAATTTAAGGTCAATCGGACATGATTTGATATGTTTAAGCATCGAGAGTAATAGTTGGAAGTTCTAGAGTTCATAAAGCTTGGATTGGAGGTTGATTCATGATTTTAGTGTTGTTTGATATGATTTGAGGCCTCGAGCAAGTCTCTAATGTGTTTTGGGATAGGTTGGTGTGATTGGTCGGTGTCCCGGGGACGTCGGGTGTGTTTCGGTTGTATTGCGCTCTTATTTGATGTTTCAATACCGTTTCTTTGGACATAAAGGGGTACCATATTAATAAAATAAGCTCCATATTGAGTTTTATTGAACCTTTTGATCTTTATTGTAATTTCGGTGCCATAGCAAAAAGAATTTTCGAATTTGGACATCGTATGAAGAAGTTATGCTCATTTCCGAGTCGAGAAAGTGCTGGTTACTGTCATAACCACAGAAGCGAAAATTTTCCGCAAAAGCGAAAATTTTCCGCAAAAGCGGAAAATGCTGGAGGCAGAGAGATTTCTTTAAAAATTAATCACTCGCATAAATTGGAACTAGTTCCTTTCTTGGGCGACCTCTCCTCTTTGCCATAACTAATTCTGCTAAGTTTGGCTCATTTTCACTTCATTTCTTTCATGGGAGCCGATTTTGGAGCAACTTTGGAGTGTCATTTTCATCATCAAGCATGAGGTAATTTATTTCTACTAGTTTTGAGTATATACAAGGTTTATATATGGATTTAGACTTGGAAAATTATAGAAAACTTGGGGTTTGAGGGAAAACCTAGAAAATTAGTATTCTTAGAATTTGATCAGAATTTTGGGTATGAAATTTAGAGAAAATTATATATGTGAGTTTGTGAGGCTATGGGTAATCTTTATCTTCGAAAAATTTCGGATTCCGGGCACGTGGGCCCGAGGGAATTTTTGTTAACTTTTCGATCGGGGTTAGGAATTGTTATTAATTGGATTATAATGAGTACCTTAACATATATTAATGGATTTACATAATTATTGGCTAGTTTTGGAGCGTTGTGCATCAATTCGAGTCTTTGAAAAGGCGTGGAATGTCGGTTATGGATATTCGGAGCGAGGTGAGTCTCCTTTCTAACCTTGTAAGAGGGAATTGTCCCCATAGGTGAGTTAATTGGTTATGTGCTCCTATTTGTGGGGGCTACGTACACACGAGATGATTAGAGTCCGTGCGTAGCTACTATTATGCTATCGTCCGGGTAGTGTAGGACCCAAAAGCATGCTATACTTGGATTAATTATAAACTTATCGAAATTTGAATTGCTTAAATCACCCCGAGTTAGTAAATAAATTTCCACAAAATATTAAACTTCATTTTTCAAAAATCTTTAAAAGAGAAATTGGCTTTTCCGTGGATAATTGTTCCTTATTAACTACTTGATTGACCATCTGTGTGTGTTTAATTTTGAAATGAGCCGAATGCCTCGACAGATTAAATAGATGCATCTATAGACGCGCCGTCGACCCTTGACAAGTACACAGTTTATTTCTGTTGGATCAGACTGTCGCCTCGACATTATACGCGCATGCTTGTATTGCTGCCCTGAACTTATTTAAGTCATTATTGCCTCTTCCTGGTTTGAGAATATTTGGATAATAATAAAAATGAAAATCTGGAGATTATTTATAAAAGAAATAATTGTTTCCTTCTATTGGATTATGTTTACAGAAATCCACGATTTAATGTATTATAGACACCATTATTGTACCATTAGTAAGTGTCAAAGTCGATATCTCGTCTCTACATCTTCGAGATTAGACGGGATACTCATTGAGTACGCGTTATTTTCGTACTCATACTACACTTCTATGCATTTTTGTTGCATAGGTATATGTTACTCTAGCGGCCTACTGGGCGTAGCAGCATGGATGATTCTGGGACTAGGCGAGTTGCATTATTCGGAGCGGCCCGCAACTAGTATAGTCACTTCTAGTATATTGTATTTACTTCTTGTTCACTATATTCCGGACGGATATTATATTTTATTTCCTTATCAGTAGATTCTCATGCACTTGTGACGCCAGGTTCTGGGATGGTTTTGAAATATTTTGTACTAATTGCTTATTATTTAATTTTAATTGAGCGGTTATCTTTTTAATTATGAAATATTGAAGGAAAATCTTAGTTTTCAAGATTGTTAAAAATGAGAACCTCATCAAGTAATTTGGTTTGCTTCCCTGACAGCAGTGTCAGGTGCCTTCACGACTCTTAGTGGATTTTGGGTCGTGACAACATGGTATCAGAGCACTAGGTTCCCGTAGGTCTCACGAGTCATGAGCAAGTCTAGTAGAGTCTCGCGGATCGGTACATAGATGTCTGTACTTATCTTCGGGAGGCTACAAGGCTGTTAGGAGTTCTTCCCTTCTTGATTCCTTATCGTGCGATTTGATTCCTGTGAGTCTTATGCCTTTGTTTATTTCCTACTTAATCTTATTTGATGCGAAGTTCTTGTTATAAATTGAGAATTGAAGAATTGTAATGGAACTACAAATTTGGTGCGGGTGTTTCTCCGTGCGGGGTTATTTGAGTTATTATCTTCGCCTTATGGAAGGATATTCTGTTGTTTCGGCCGAGTAAAGTATTTAGAGAGCCTTGAGGCTAGGCATAGGTTTCCATGATTCTAATGAGCGATTATTCCATAGTATTGTTATGATGGTAGGATATTTGCATGTGTGTCGAGACAGTGAATGACTTGAAGGGAGGTTTGCTCAGTGCATGGTCTAGAGATTCAGTGTTTTATTCACGACAGGGGAAAGGCAATCGGGAAGAGAATGTTTAGGTTTGGGCTAATGAGGTATCGAGACTCGGTATTTGCTAGCATGCTGGAAGTTTTCTTCTATGATGAGGTGTTGTTGTCCTTATTGAATGTACTAGATTCGCCGGTGTTATGATCTTCTACAATTCGCCTTTAGAGCAGGATATTGCAGGTCAATATTGAAAAAGCGATTGTTAGATATTGCAAGGCGAGGTGGTTCAGGGTTGAATCGGCATTTATAATATCGACAGCTCGAGAGAGATGACCTCCGACAAAATTTAAAGTTAGTAGCGATTTTTGGATTCAAGTGCTACGAAGATAGATTTCATTACGGCAAAAACTGAGTAGCAAAGGATGAGGAAAGATGTGTGGAAATTGTCAAACAGTGTCTAGATTTCCTAGAAGGCCAGGTGTATGAAGCAAAGATCAAGTAGTTGATTAAAGGAGTGAGTTTGCCCAAAGTGGGAGAGTGGCGGATGTTACGTATGGGCTTGATGGTGGGATGATTACGCACCTTAAGGATAGTTTGGAATGATTTGGGATTTTAGTGATTGGTGATTAGGGCCTACGAATCTAATTTGAAGTATGGGCTAGAGATTGGTCGTGCGAATGTGGCTGGTGATTCAGAGTATAAAAAGGG
Organism: Nicotiana benthamiana; assembly: GCA_034376525.1. NCBI lineage: Eukaryota > Viridiplantae > Streptophyta > Magnoliopsida > Solanales > Solanaceae > Nicotiana > Nicotiana benthamiana. Next base: position 10,955,574 of record CM067325.1, read on the forward strand.
GGGTTTTACAGAAAGATTCCGAGATTTTTTAGAGGTTTATTGCGTAAGGTTATGTCTATAAGAGATAAAGAATTCTAGAGTTGTGTAATAGTGGTTTTGAGCTAGGTGGGAGAGTCCCACCGCTTATGATTGGGTTGTATAATTAACCACATGCGAGGTTTCCAGTTATCAGCATATTGGCGGGTTATATTCAGCTACGGGAAAAGAACAAAAGTGGTGATTTGAACAAAGGAATTGAAAACGGGTGCTATGGTTGGCCTTCTCATGTTCACATTTGGGGAAGGATTCAGGAATTATGCCTTGTATGGATGCGGGTTTCGAGGGGAGTGATTCCACCCGGTGCCTCTTTGAGAGGGTATTCATGTGTTATTAGATTTATGGAGTTGATTATATTTGTGACCAAGTCAGAGCGGGTGGCTCTCAACAACGGTCCTAATGGATTCAAAAAGGAAGTAAAGTATGGTGTACAATGATTTCTATGATATTTTGACTTGCAGTGTAGCACTTGAGAGGAAAATGAGAAAGGACTTCAGATTCATATGATGAGGTGTTGTTATCCTTATTGAATGTACTAGATTCGCCGGTGTTATTTTCTTCTACAATTCACCTTTAGAGCAGGATATTGCAGGTCAATATTGAAGAAGCGACTGTTGATGTCGCATGGCAAGGTGGTTGGGGGTTGAATCGACATTTACAATATTGGCAGCTCGACAGAGATGATCTCCGCAAATTTTAAAGTTAGTAGCAATTTGTGGATTCCAGTGCTACGAATATTGATTTTATTAAGGCAAAAACTGAGTAGCAAAGGATGAGGAAAGATGTGTGGAAAGTGTCAAACAGTGGCTAGAATTCCTAGAATGTCAGTTGTATGAAGCAAAGGTCAAGTAGTTGATTAAAGAAGTGAGTTTGCCCAAAGTAGCAGAGTGGAGGACGTTACGCATGGGCTTGGTAGTAGGATGATTACGCACCTTAAGGAGAGTTTGGAATGATTTGGGATTTTAGTGATTGGTGATTAGGGCCTACGGATCTAATTTGAAGTATGGGCTAATATGCAGTGAAGAGATCCGTCGTGCGAATGTGGCTGGTGATTCAGAGTATAAAAAGGGGGTTTTACAGAAAGATTCCGAGAATTATTAGCGGTTGATTGCGCAAGGTTATGTCTATAAGAGATAAAGAATTCTAGTGAATTTTAGAGTTGTGTAATAGTGGATTTGAGCTAAGTGGGAGAGTCACACCGCTTATGATGGGTTGCATAATTAACCACTTATGAGGTTTCCAGTTATTAGCATATTGGCGAGTTATATTCAGCTAGGGGTGTGCATTCGAATCGATTATTTGTTATCGAAATCGAAATCGAAAAAATCGAAACCTTATTGAAACGATAACGATAAGCATATGTACAAATCGATAATCGATAGGTAATTATCGATAAGGGTCAAAATCAAATCGATAAATCGAATGCACTCCCCTAGACTATAGATACTTGTAAAATGAGTAATTACCTATTTGTATAGATTAATATTACATTCATAATGTATATATATTCCGCTACTATTTTGAAAGCGGCTATACAATATCATTTTCCCTAATCTATACACTTTCCTTTACCATAAGTCCCTTACCCTATTATTTCCTCTACTATATATAAGGAATGATCATATTTAAAGATCAAGGGAATGAAGTTCAAATTAATGGAAAACAGAATTAGCCGTGATGATGTATTTTGTTTTCTTTTGTTTTTTATACCGTTGGCGTGTTGGTGGCATACATTTGATCCCTTAATTTAGTTTTGTTGCATGTGCTTGTTGACATAATTTTTATGTTTTAAATGGTGTTTGTCTTATATTAGCTTCTTTTTGCCCATATTAGTTAGGCGTTTTTATAGCGATATCCTTTACGTAGAATCCTGTAAATTTTCTTATTGGTGTAATCAATAACCGAATCGATAAGCCCCCAAAATTGATAAATCAAAAAAAATCAAAATCTTATTGAAACGATAACGATAAGCATATGTACAAATCGATAATCGATAAGTAATTATCGATAAGGGTCAAAATCGAATCGATAAATCGAATACACACCCCTATATTCAGCTACGGGAAAAGAACAAAAGTGGTGATTTGAACAAAGGAACTGTTAAAGGGTGCTATGGTTGGCCTTCTAATGTTCAGATTTGGGGAAGGATTCAGGACTTATGGCTTGTATGGATGCGGGTCTCGAGGGGAGTGATTCCACCTGGTGCCTTGTTGAGAGGGTATTCATGTGTTATAAGATTTATGGAGTTGATTATATTCAGGACCAAGTCAGAGTGGGTGGATCTCAACAACGGTCCTAATGGATTCAAAAAGGAAGTAAAGTATGGTGCACAATGATTTCGAGCCTATAAGTACATTTAAGAATCAAGCTTTTACAACAGCTTATGAGTGGAGGCCCAGAATGTTCTATGATGTTTTGACTTGCAGTGTAGCACTTAAGAGGAAAATGAGAAAGGACTTTGGATTTAGAGTAGGATTAGCAAAATGGAATATTAGTTGAGGTTGTGAATATGCACTTAAAGAAGGTATAAAATGGTTCATGGGATTTGACACAGCATGGTCTCGTGGTTCAAGGTCACTCGGGATGAGTGCAGATAGAGTATGGTAAGTTTTGAATGGAGTTATTATTGTTTCGATGGCAATAAAGGATAAATTGGACGAAGATGGATTGGTTAGCCATGGTTGAATTGGCATATTGATGGTGGCGATCAGTTCCTTTCGTGTGATCAAGTTGTGCAAGTGATTTGTGACAGTGCGTATGAGGCTTGTCAATCGCCGTAATTGATATTATTTAGAAGCATTCTAATGTTATGGCTTGTTATGTGGAAGTGGATTCCGAAAGGGCTATGGTTCCTTTGACCACTACTTAGATGTTTGCATATTCTACGGTTATAAGAATTTGCTTGTCTGTTGCTATGTTTCTCTTGAAGTGAGTTCAGTGAAAAGATTTTATATGATGAAGTGTTAAACTATTAGTGGTTCCGGAGTTATGTTAAGAATCATGTTTGATTGTATATTGGCATGTTGAGTGAAGTGCGTAGTATGGAATTTGAGGTGAGGATCAAGGTTGCAGTTCGGTGTTGACAAGGATGTCACAAACTCGTAGGAGTAGGAAGGGCGTTTCAATGTTTAAAGTAAGTTGGAATTGTCTTTGGTGTCACCTGTGATCGGTGTTTTGTTGAAAAGGCTTTACATCCTAGTTAGGGAGTTTGATCGCTTATAGTGTTTGTGTGGTGTGTAGCCACTTTGATTGATTGAAGAAGTCAAACCAAGTATGAAGATTACAGTAATGTCAATAAATCGAGGATTTGATGCCTGAAAGGCACTCAATTTATGGTGTTGTGGACTGTGGAGGATTACTTCGGTTATGATGGTTGTTCTTGTGCACTATAAGAAAAGGGAAGCTAGTTTGGGCCTTTGAAAGGTTATTGGCCTAGCTTGGTACGATCAGGATAGACTTGAGGTCGGTGGATGGAAAAAAAATGAATATGGGCTCTATATCAGGCCAGATGTGTTCATCTCAGCAATGCGCTCCTTATGAAAGGGAGTCGGGGTGTTATTTCATTGTCAGCTATTTCATGTAATGATGTATTGCACCGTGTGGGTTGTCAGACGGCTTGGTGAATTTCTTATGTGTTGAGGTTCCGCATAGAGATGAGGTTATATGAGCAAGATGGCTCTTGAGATTCAGATTTTATATCGCACCTCAGTTGTGCTCGAGTTTGTGGATAATAGCGTTATATGTCTCCCCAGGGTATGGTACTATACACTTAGCGTGTTTATGACCAATATTCAGTATTTTTGTAATGAGCAATTTAGCTCGATATATCTCCTTATGTGAGTTCTATGTGTGGATCGGGTGGCCCGCTGCCATAGGTATGTTGTTTGGATCGGTTTGTGTGCCGCAATAGTGTGATGTTCAGTACTAATCCCCATATTTGTTTTTATGTGTTATGTTCCCTATTTTCTGAGGGAAGCTCACATTAGTTGTGCACCCGCGTCACATGTATGATTCGTGAGCGGGTTAATTGAATTTCCTTTTCAGAGTTCATTTTCCTTTTAGGTATCGCATTTTAATTGGTAGCCTTTTGGCACATTGTGGAATCATATGAGACTTTTGGTCATGTCGGGGTGGCTTATTGCCTAAGCAGCTCGTAGTGGGTGAGACAAGATCATTGGATTTAGGATCTGTGCAATTTGATTTTATGAAGTATATTAAGGAGCTGAGACCATTATTCGATTCAGAATGAACTGATGGTTCTTGTCAGGAGTATAGACTCAATGAATGGTTGACTCGATAGTGGGTTATGAATTTCTGCACATCCCTTCCGTCGTGGTGGTATTGTAAGGGTTAGAGTAATACCTGTGTATGTCACGGGGTGCAATGGGAACATCAGATTAGTAGGATTTCGACTAAGTTAATTAGAAAATGTTATTGTGGCCCGGTGAATAAAATTATGCAAGGTGTGAATTCAACTAAGTTATGCAATCATGTTTGGGTACAGCGTGTAGTGATTGATATGGTGATCGTATGTTGGAAACATGTCGGGCAGAGACTTCCGGATGTTGGAATTGGGATGTAAGGTCTATTTGCTTAAATAAAATGAAATATCTTTAGAAATGATCAAGCTGATGTGCTCAACTGAGTTGTGGTAGCACGGTAAAGTACATGAGAAGTTAAACAGTGATTTCACACTACTGCAGTGTAGTTCTCAGCACGTTCGAGGAAGAACGTATGTTTAAGTGGGAGAGAATGTAATGACCCTACCGGTCGTTTTGAGCTCTAGCGCGTCGTTCAGCAGTTAGAGGCCATGAGCAGCTTCATTTCAGGTATTATGACTTGTACGCGCTGTCAGAATCAAATTTCGGGAAGTTCAAAGTTGATTTGGAAAGAGAATTCTCATTTCGGAAGCCTAAAGTTGAAAGAATTTACTAAGATTGGATTTTAAAGTAAACGACCTTAGTATCGGGATATGAAGGTTCCTACAGGTTCGTATGATGATTTCGGACTTGGGCGTATGCTTGAATCGAGTTTTGGATGACCTGGGAGTGTTTTGGTGCCCATTGTGAAAGTTAGCATTTTGGAAGAAATTTCATAAGTTTGGCTTGAAATGCATTTCAGCGTTATCGATGTCCTTTTGGGAGTCGGATTTGGGAGCAGCTCTGTATGGTGATTATGGAGTTGGGATCACGATCGGAAGCAAATTTCGAGGTCCGTAGGTCATTTTGGAGCCATTTGGATAAAGATAGAAATTTGAAGGTTTTTGAGAAGTTTGACCGGAAGTGGACTTTTAGATATTGGGGTCAGAATCCAATTCCAAAAGCTGGAATAAGTACGTAATGTCAAATAAGACTTGTGTGCAAAATTTGAGGTCAATCGGACGTGATTTGATAGGTTTAAGCATCGAGAGCAGTAGTTGGAAGTTCTAAAGTTCATAAATCTTGGATTGGAGGTTGATTCATGATTTTAGCGTTGTTTGATGTGATTTGAGAAAGTTCGTAATGTGTTTTGGGTTGGTCGGAATCCCAGGGGCCTCGGGTGTGTTTCGGGTTGTATTGCACTCTTATTTGATGTTTCAACGTCGTTTCTTTGGGCATACAGGGGTACCATATTAAGAAAATGAGCTCCAAATTAATATTTTGTTGAACCATTAGATCCATATAGTAATTTCGGAGCCATAGCAAAAAGAATTGCCGAATTTGGACATCGTATCAAGAAGTTATGCTCATTTTCGTGTCGAGATAGTGCTGGTTGCTGTCATAACCGCAGAAGCGAAAATTTTCCAAAGAAGCAGATATTTTCTTCAGAAGCGGAAATTTTTCTGCAGAACCGAAAACTGTTGGAGGCAGAGAGATTTCATTAAAAATTGAATCGTTGCTCATTTTCACTTCATTTCTTTCATGGGAGCCAACTTTGGATCAACTTTGGAGTGTCATTTTCATCATCAAGCATGAGGTAAGTGATTTCTACTAGTTTTGTGTATATTCAAGGTTTATATATGGATTTAGACTTGGAAAATAATAGAAAACTTGGGGTTTGAGGGAAAACCTAGAAAATTAGTATTCTTGGAATTTGATCAGGATTTTGGGTATGAAATTTAGAGAAAATTATATATGTGAGTTTTTTAGGCTATGGGTAATCTTTAACTTCGAAAAAATTCGGATTCGGGGCACGTGGGCCCGAGGGAATTTTTGTTAACTTTTCGACCGGTGTTAGGAATTGTTATAAATTGGATTATAATGAGTACCTTAACATATATTAATGAGTTTACATAATTATTGGCTAGTTTTGGAGATTTGTGCATCAATTCGAGTCTTTGAAAAGGCATGGAATGCCGGTTATGGATCTTCGTAGTGAGGTGAGTCTCCTTTCTAACCTTGTAAGAGGGAATTGTCTCCATAGGTGAGTTAATTGGTTATGTGCTCCTATTTGTGGGAGCTACATACACACGAGATGATAAAAGTCCATGTGTAGCTACTATTATGCTATCGTCCGGGTAGTCTAGGACCAAAAAGCATGCTATACTTGGATTAATTGTAAACTTATCGACATTTGAATTGCTTAAATCACCTCGAGTTAGAAAATGAATTTCCACAAAAGATTAAACTTCATTTTTCGAAAATCTTTTAAAGAGAATTGGCTTTTCTGTGGATAATTATTCCTTATTGACTACTTGATTGACCATCTGTGTGTGCTTAATTTTGGAACGGGTGGAATGCCTCGGAAGATTAAATAGATGCATCTATAGGCGCGCCGTCGACCCTCGGCATAATATGTGCATTCTTGTATTGCTTCCCTGAACTTATTTAAGTCGTTATTGCCTCTTCCTGGTTTGAGAATATTTGGAAAATAATAAAAAGGAAAAATCTGAAAATTTCCTACAAAAGAAATAATTGTTTCCTTGTTTCCTTCTATTGGATTATGTTTACAGAAATCCACGATTTAGTGTATTATTGACACCATTATTGGACCACTAGTAAGTATCAAAGTCGCCATCTCGCCTCTACTTCTTCGAGATTAGACGGGATACTCATTGAGTACACGTTGTTTTCGTACTCACACTACACTTTTGCGCATTTTTGTTGCACAGGTATATGTAACTCTAGCGGCCTACAGGGCATAGCATCATGGATGATTCTGGGACTAGGTGAGTTGCATTGAGCGGCCCGCAGCTAGTATAGTCCCTTCCAGTATATTGTATTTATTTCATGTTCACTGTATTCCAGACGGATGTTATATTTTATTTGCTTATCAGTAGATGCTCATGCACGTGTGATGCCGGGTTCTGGGTTGGTTTATAAATATTTTGTACTAATTGCTTATTATTTAATTTGAATTGAAGCAGTTATCTTTTTAATTATGAAAAATTGAAGGAAAATCTTAGTTTTCAATATTGTTAAAAATGAGAACTTCATCATGTAATTTGGTTTGCTTAGCTGATAGCAGTGACAGGTCCCATCGCGACCCTTAGTGGATTTTAGGTCGTGACAACATGGTATCAGAGCACTAGGTTCCCGTAGGTCTCACGAGTCATGAGCAAGTCTACTAGAGTCTCGCGGATCGGTACATAGACATTTGTACTTATCTTCGGAAGGCTACAAGGCTGTTAGGAGCACTTCCCTTCTTGATTCCTTTGTTAGGATTTATGCCCGTCACTAGAGGGGGGGGGGGGGGGGGGAATAGTGCGGCACGAGAATATTGATAAATATTTCGGAATTAAAATTGCAGGAGTAAAGTAAATGCAGTAATTAAAAGAATAAGGAAAGGACACACCGAATTTATACTGGTTCACTACAACGTGTGGTTAGTACAGTCCCTGAGAGACTCTCTCGAGTTTCCACTAACTCCGTTAAGCTTACGGGTGCCTAACAAACCGTTACACTTGCTCGTAGATGTACACTCTACAAGACTTCAACTTGCTCGAGGATACCTCACCTCAAGACTTCACCTTGCTCGTGGATACCGCACCATAAGACTTCACACACTAAGATTGAGGGTACTTAGCAAACCCGACAATCAATGAGAAGATATGGTCTTCTCAAACACCTTTCTCTTTTACAACAAAAACTCTCTAAAAAGAGTAGATAAAGAGATACAATATTAGCTCTATGAACAACTCAAAGTTGTCTCTCAATTGGCTCAACAAAAGCTCTAAAATTATGCACAAATAATATCAATATGTATATGAATAATGAGAGGTGTTGTGTGTATCAAATCAGCTCAAAAGACCTCTATTTATAGGTGGTAGAAGTAGTATGTCTGTTGCTTAATTTGCAATCAATTATTGTGATTTTATGCCAAGATAATCGATTATCAGATTTGCATAATCGGTTATCAGCTTACCGTTACAAAATCGGAAGCTGATTTTGTGCTAGAATAATCGATTATTGGATTTGCATAATCGATTATCTGCCTGTCGTTCAAAAACTTTGGCAACGGATACAAGATAATCAATTCTGCCCAAGTGTATAATCGATTATCCTACTCTGCGGAAATTTCCAATAAATGGAATTTCCCAGAATAATCGATTATCACTTTTGCATAATCGATTATTCACCTATGTTGTCCAGAATTGAAAACTTACTTCAAAAACCATTTTGGTTATAATGAAAACGTTAAAATCATTTTGTTTGAAGTATTTGAAATATGTTTATGATAAAAATGATTTGATAAAAAGATTTTATGCATATTTATGATGACCTATGTTGAGCCAAAAGACGAGATAACTTAAACGTTGCTCTTACATTGGTTCTACCTAACGACCTACGCCTTGGGTCTTCGGTCTTGAACTTTTGAGCTCGTCTTTGGCTTTTCCATGCAATCCATTCATCAATATGCTTCTCGGCATTCAATCTTGATTGTTTGTCATATAATAACGTTATTTGACACTTGACTTCATTGTTTGTCATTCGTCAAAACCTATACCTGAAAATCATGCTAATACAACCAAAGCACACATATCATGGATAGAATAATTTTCTACAATTTCCCCCTTTTTGATAATGACAAACAACAGGAGATATGCATATCGGATTCCCCCTAAATTCATGCTATATCTCAACATACAATTCATGCAAACGATTCCCCTTAATGATAATTTCCCCTCAAATAAGGCATACTATAACGTAGATACATTCCCCCTTATTTGATGCATATCGCGTAAACTCTTCCCCCTTTTGGCATTAGCAAAAAGAGATTATGCAAAGGCTACTTTCCCCTTTCGACACTTCCCCCTTTTGGGTATATCAATTGTTAGTGTCAAGAATAAAATAGGAAATACAATGAGGAATATACATTGACGATATTTAAACAATCATACCAACATGAAATAATACCAAATGTTAGTAAAAACATAACAACCATAATAACGGTTATTTTTCGCAAATCATATTGCTTAAGAACATATCAACAGTTAATTTTTAACAAACCAATAGTTGTATTAAAAACATGAATCATTTATTTTTCAAGAATATACCAACTGTTATTCAAACCAAAAATAATATTCATCAAAACATGAGTCAATCATTATTTTTAACAAAAATAATTGATACCAATTGTTATTCAAAATAAAAGTTATCAAAACATGAATAAAAAAATAATTGATACCAATTGTTATTCAAAATAAAAGTTATCGAAACATGAATAAAAAAATAATTGATACCAATTGTTAACAAAGACATATCAATCGTTAACACATATCAACTATTAAGTTTTTATCAAAAATATGATAACTAACCGAAATTCCCCCTCGATGCAATAAGGTTTCGTGCTTGGTGCATCTACTACGATATTGTAGTCTTCAAGCACACCTGCAAACGTACCTAAAAATAGGCTTTAGGTACCCAACCACTTTTGGGTCCTTGGGGGTTAGGCAAATAATAATCATAGCTAAAAGATAAATTCCTATGTTTTGCAAAACATACGGGTGCTATGTGTCCTACCCGGTTGCAATAATGACTTATAACATTCGGGTTGTGCATATGTCTTGGTTGAGCCAAAAACGTTCTAGGTGATCTAAAGTCGTTATTCCTAGACGTATTGCGATTCCTAGAGTTATTTCTAGGTGGTCTAAAATGATTCATTTTAGACTCATTACCAAAATTCCTAGAGTTGTTTCTAGGTGGTCTAAAATGATTAATTTTAGACTCATTAGTGAAGTTCCTAGAATTATTTCTAGGTGGTCTAACTTCATTTCTATCATCCTTTCTAATATTCTTCTTAATTTCTTCAATTATTTTAGAATTATCAACACTATGTTTTTCTAGTGTGTTCCTAAGTTCTATGTTCTCTATTTTCAAAGAACTACAAGAAGAACAATTGGAACTTTGATCAATTGAAGAGGCTTCATTCATCTCCTTAATTTTAATTTTAAGATCAAGATTATCATTTTCAAAAAATTTATTTTCTTCTTCTAAGACTTTAATTCTAGCCTTGGCCTCTTTGGAGATTTTTGAAATCTTTTTCAGTTCAACATATAATTCTTGAAAGGCTTTTCGTAATTCTTCAAAAGAATAAGAGTTAGAATTACTTACTTCTTCTTCCTCGTTGGCCATGAGGCATAGTGCGGCAGTTTCATCGCCCGAGCTGTCCGAATCCCATGTCACACGCCTTTGGTGTTTGTTCTTCTTTTTGTCCATGGATTTTGGACAATGTGATTTGGTGTGGCCAAGTTTTCCACAATTTTGGCATGAAGGACTTGGTTCTTCCTTCTTTATTTCCTTTTTCATAAACTTATAAAACTTTTCGATCAAGGCATTGGAAATATTATCATCATCGCTACCCGGATCACTTACCTCTTCTCTTTTAGAGGATGAGGCTTTGAAGGCAATACCTGGACCTTTATTTCCAAGATAAGGATTAAGAATAGTGCTTTCATAAGTTTTGAGGTTACCTCTTAGTCCATCAATTGTGACGTCCGTGATTCCTATCGACTCTTGGATGGCATTGGCTTTGGATCGCCATTCGGGAGTGAGACTCCGCAAGATTTTTCGAACAAGATCTTTGTTCGAGTATACTTTCCCGAGAGCATGGAGATTGTTGATGATCATTGAGAACCGATCGAACATAATATCGATGCTTTCATTCTCCCTCATTCTAAAGAGTTCATATTCATGTGTTAGAAAATCAACTTTTGATTCTCGGACTTGAGGCGTACCTTCATAAGTGATTTCAAGTTTATCCCACATCTCCTTGGCAGTTGTGCAGCAAGAAATCTTCCGATAGTCATCCGGATTCACCGCACAATATAATAAATTGACGGCCTTTGCGTTATTTTCAACTTTCTTGATGTCCTAGGCAGTATATTCATCTTCCTCCTTCGGAACCGTGGTTTCTCCAACTTTCTTTGTCGGCATTTGTTCACCGTTCTTGATGATTTTCCACAAACGAAAGTTATTTGATTGGATGAAGATTCTCATCCGCTCTTTCCATTATGTGTAATTGTTCCGTCAAACAGTGGAGGCCTATTGGTGGAGTGTCCTTCGCTCATCATTCCTGCGTTCAATATTCTCAACAAAAAAATATATCGTTCTCTCAACCGGTTAAGGCTTTCAGAGAGTTAGACTCTGATACCAATTGTTAGGATTTATGCCCATCACTAGAGGGGGGGAGGGGTGAATAGTGCGGCACGAGAATATTGATAAATATTGCGGAATTAAAATTGCAGGAGTAAAGTAAATGCAGTAATTAAAAGATTAAGGAAAGGACACACCGAATTTATACTGGTTCACCACAACGTGTGGTTAGTCCAGTCCCCCAGAGACTCTCTCGAGTTTCCACTAACTCCGTTAAGCTTACGGGTGCCTAACAAACCGTTACACTTGCTCGTATATGTACACTCTACTAGACTTCAACTTGCTCGAGGATACCTCACCTCAAGACTTCACCTTGCTCGTGGATACCGCACCTCAAGACTTCACACACTAAGATTGAGGGTACTTAGCAAACCCGACAATCAATGAGAAGATATGGTCTTCTCAAACACCTTTCTCTTTTACAACAAGAACTCTCTAAAAAGAGTAGACAAAGAGATACAATATTAGCTCTATGAACAACTCAAGGTTGTCTCTCAATTGGCTCAACAAAAGCTCTAAAATGATGCACAAATAATATCAATATGTATATGAATAATGAGAGGTGTTGTGTGTATCAAATCAGCTCAAAAGACCTCTATATAGGTGGTAGAAGTAGTATGTCCGTTGCTTAATTTGCAATAAATTATGCTGATTTTATGCCAAGATAATCGATTATCAGATTTGCATAATCGATTATCAGCTTACCATTACAAAATCGGAAGCTGATTTTGTGCTAGAATAATCGATTATTGGATTTGCATAATCGATTATCTGCCTGTCGTTCAAAAACTTTGGCAACAGATACAAGATAATCGATTCTGCCCAAGTGTATAATCGATTATCCTACTCTGCGGAAATTTCCAATAAATGGAATTTCCCAGAATACTCGATTATCACTTTTGCATAATCGATTATTCACCTATGCTGTCCAGAATTGAAAACTTACTTCAAAAACCATTTTGGTTATAATGAAAACGTTAAAATCATTTTGTTTGAAGTATTTGAAATATGTTTATGATAAATATGATTTGATAAAAAGATTTTATGCATATTTATGATGACCTATGTTGAGCCAAAAGACGAGATAACTTAAACGTTGCTCTTACATTGGTTCTACCTAACGACCTACGCCTTGGGTCTTCGGTCTTGAACTTTTGAGCTCGTCTTTGGATTTTCCATGCAATCCATTCATCAATATGCTTCTCGGCATTCAATCTTGATTGTTTGTCATATAATAACGTTGTTTGACACTTGACTTCATTGTTTGCCATTCATCAAAACCTATACCTGAAAATCATGCTAATACGACCAAAGCACACATATCATGGATAGAATGATTTTCTACATCCTTATCGTGCGATTTGATTCCGGTGAGGCTTATGCCTTTGTTTCTTTCCTACTTAATCTTATATGACGCGAAGTGCTTGATATAAATCGAGAATACAAGAATTGTAACGGAACTACAAACGTGGTGCGGGTGTTTCTTCGTGCGGGGTTATTTGAGTTATAATCATCGTCTTGTGGAAGGATATTCTGTTGTTTCGCCTCAGTTAAGTACTTCAGAGAGCCTTGAGGCTAGGCATAGATTTCCATGATGCTTATGAGCGATTATCCGATAGTGTTGTTATGATGGTAGGATGTTTGCCTGTGTGTCGAGACAATGAATGACTTGAAGGGAGGTTTGCTCAGTGCATGGTCTAGAGATTCAGTGTTTTATTCCCGACAGGGGAAGGGCAATCAGGAAGAGAATGTTTAGGTTTAGGCTAATGAGGTATCGTGACTCGGCATTTGCTAACGTGCTGGAAGTTTTCTTCTATGATGAGGTGTTGTTATCCTTATTGAATGTACTAGATTCGCCGGTGTTATTTTCTTCTACAATTCACCTTTAGAGCAGGATATTGCAGGTCAATATTGAAGAAGCGACTGTTAGATGTTGCATGGCAAGGTGGTTCAGGGTTGAATCGACATTTACAATATTGGAAGCTCGAGAGAGATGATCTCCGACAAAATTTAAAGTTAGTAGCAATTTGTGGATTCAAGTGCTACGAATATTGATCTTATTAAGGCAAAAACTGAGTAGCAAAGGATGAGGAAAGATGTGTGGAAAGTGTCAAACAGTGGCTAGAATTCCTAGAATGCGAGTTGTATGAAGCAAAGGTCAAGTAGTTGATTAAAGAAGTGAGTTTGCCCAAAGTAGGAGAGTGGAGGACGTTACGTATGGGCTTGGTAGCGGGATGATTACGCACCTTAAGGAGAGTTTGGAATGATTTGGGATTTTAGTGATTGGTGATTAGGGCCTACGGATCTAATTTGAAGTATGGGCTAATATGCAGTGAAGAGATCCGTCGTGCGAATGTGGCTGATGATTCAGAGTATAAAAAGGGGGTTTTACAGAAAGATTCCGAGAATTATTAGCGGTTGATTGCGCAAGGTTATGTCTATAAGAGATAAAGAATTCTAGTGAATTTTAGAGTTGTGTAATAGTGGATTTGAGCTAAGTGGGAGAGTCACACCGCTTATGATGGGTTGCATAATTAACCACTTATGAGGTTTCCAGTTATTAGCATTTGGTGGGTTATATTCAGCTAGGGGTGTGCATTTGAATCGAATATTTGTTATCAAAACCGAAATCAAAAAAATCGAAACCTTATTGAAACGATAACGATAAGCATATGTACAAATCAATAATCGATAGGTAATTATCGATAAGGGTCAAAATCGAATCGATAAATCGAATGCACACCCCTAGACTATAGATACCCTAGACTATAGATACTTGTAAAATGAGTAATTACCTATTTGTATAGATTAATATTACATTCATAATGTATATATATTCCGCAACTATTTTGAAAGCGGCTATACAATATCATTTTCCCTAGTCTATACACTTTCCTTTACCATAAGTCCCTTACCCTATTATTTCCTCTACTATATTTAAGGAATGATCATATTTAAAGATCAAGGGAATGAAGTTCAAATTAATGAAAAACAGAATTAGCCGTGATGATGTATTTTGTTTTATTTTGTTTTTTATACCGTTGGAGTATTGGTGGCATACATTTGATCCCTTAATTTAGTTTTGTTGCATGTGCTTGTTGACATAATTTTTATGTTATTAATGGTGTTTGTCTTATTTTAGCTTCTTTTTGCCCATATTAGTTAGGCGTTTTTATAGCGATATACTTTACGTAGAATCCTATAAATTTTCTTATTGGTGTAATCAATAACCGAATCGATAAGCCCCCAAAATTGATAAATCGAAAAAATCAAAATCTTATTGAAATGATAACGATAAGCATATGTACAAATCGATAATCGATAAGTAATTATCGATAAGGGTCAAAATCGGATCGATATCGAATACACCCCTATATTCAGCTACGGGAAAAGAACAAAAGTGGTGATTTGAACAAAGGAATTGTTAAAGGGTGCTATGGTTGGCCTTCTCATGTTCAGATTTGGGGAAGGATTCAGGACTTATGGCTTGTATAGATGCGGGTTTCGAGGGGAGTGATTCCACACGGTGCCTTGTTGAGAGGGTATTCATGTGTTATAAGATTTATTGATTATATTCGGGACCAAGTCAGAGTGGGTGGCTCTCAAAAACGGTCCTAATGGATTCAAAAAGGAAGTAAAGTATGGTGCACAATGATTTCGAGCCTATAAGTACATTTAAGAATCAAGCTTTTACAACAGCTTATGAGTGGAGGCCCAGAATGTTCTATGATGTTTTGACTTGCAGTGTAGCACTTGAGAGGAAAATGAGAAAGGACTTTGGATTTAGAGTAGGATTAGCATAATGGAATATTAGTTGAGGTTGTGAATATGCACACAAAGAAGGTATAAAATGGTTCATGGAATTTGACACAGCATGGTCTCGCGGTTCAAGGTCACTCGGGATGAGTGCAGATAGAGTGTGGTAAGTGTTGAATGGAGTTATTATTGTTTCGATGGCAATCAAGGATAAATTGGACGAAGATGGATTGGTTAGCCATGGTTGAATTGGCATATTGATGGTGGCGATCAGTTCCTTTCGTGTGATCAAGTTATGCAAGTGATTTGTGACAGTGCGTACGAGGCTTGTCAACCGCCGTAATTGATATTATTCAGAAGCATTCTACTGTTATGGCTTGTTATGTGGAAGCGGATTCCGAAAGGGCTATGGTGCCTTAGACTACTACTTAGATGTTTGCATATTCTACGGTTATAATATATGCTTGTGTGTTGCTATGTTTCTCCTGAAGTAAGTTCAGTGAAAAGCTTTAATATAATGAAGTGTTAACCTATTAGTGGTTCCGGAGTTATGATAAGAATCATGTTTTATTGTATATTGGCATATTGGGTGAGGTGAGTAGTATGGAATTGGAGGTGAGGATCAAGGTTGCAGTACGGTGCTGAAAAGGATGTCACGAACTCAGAGGAGCATGAAGGGAGTTTTGATGTTTAAAATAAGTTGGAAATGTCTTTAGCGTCACCTGTGATCGGTGTTTTTTGGCTTTGCATCCTGGTTAGGGAGTTTGATCGTTTTTTAGTGTTAGTGTGGTGTGTAGCCAATTTGATTGATTGAAGAAGTCAAACCGAGCATGAAGATTGCAGTAATGCCAATAAATCAAGGATTTGATGCCTGGAAGGCACTCAGTTTATGGTGTTGTGGACTATGGAGGATTATTTCGATTGTGATGGTTGTTCTTGTGCACTATGAGAAAAGGGAAGCTAGTTTGGGCCTTTGAAAGGTTATTGTCCTAGCTTGGTGCGATCAGGATCGACTTGAGGTAGATGGATGGAAAAAAATGAACATTGGCTCTATATCAGGCCAGATGTGTTCATCTCAGCAATGTGCTACTTATGGAAAGGAGTCGGGTGTTATTTAGTTGTCATCTATTTCATGTAATGATGTATTGCAGCTTGCGATTTGTGAGACGGCTTGGTGAATTTTGTATGTGTTGAGGTTCCCATAAAGATGAGGTTATATGATCAAGATGGCTCTTGAGATTCAGATTGTATATCGCACCTCAGTTGTGCTCGAGTTTATGGATTATAACGTTATATGCCTCCCCATGGAATGATACTATACACTTAGCGTGTTTATGACCGATATTCAGTATTTGTATTAATGAGCAATTTAGCTCTATATATATCTCCTTATGTGAGTTCTATGTGTGGATCGGGTGGCCCGCCGCCATGGGTATGTTTTTTGGGTCGGGTTGCGTGCCGCAACAGTGTGATGTTCACTACAGTTCCCAATATCTATTTTTATGTGTTATGTTCCCTATTTTCTGAGGGAAGCTCATATTAGTTGTGCACCCGCGTCGTATGTATGATTCGCGATCGGGGTAATTGAATTTCCTTTTCAGAGTTCATTTTCCTTTTTGGTATCGCATTTTAATTGGTAGCCTATTGGCACATTGTGGCATCATATGAGACTTTTGGTCATGTTGGGGTGGCTTATTATTAGAGCAGTTCGTAGTGGGTGAGATGAGATCATTGGATTTAGGATCTGTGCAATCTGATTATATGAAGTATATTAAGGAGCTGAGACCATTATTTGATTCAAAATGAAGTGATGGTTCTTGTCAGGAGTATAGACTCAATGATTGGTTGACTCAGCAGTTGATTATGAATTTCTGCACATCTCTTCCGTTGTGGCGGTATTGTAAGGGTTAGAGTAATACCTGTGTATGTCACGGGATGCAATGGGAACATCAGATTAGTAGGATTCGACTAAGTTAATTGGAGAATGTTATTGTGGCCCGGTGAATAAAGTTATGCAAGGTGTGAATTCAACTAAGGTATGCAATCATGTTTGGGTACAGCGTGTAGTGATTGATATGGTGATCGTATGTTGGAAACATGTCGGGCAGAGAATTCCGGATGTTGGAACTGGGATGTAAGGTCTATTTGCTTAAATAAAATGAAATATCTTTAGAAATGATCAAGCTGATGTGCTCAACTGAGTTGTGGTAGCACGGTAAAGTACATGAGAAGTTAAACAGTGATTTCACACTACTGCAGTGTAGTTCTCAGCATGTTCGAGGACGAACGTATGTTTAAGTGGGAGAGAATGTAATGACCTGACCGGTCGTTTTGAGCTCTAGCACGTCATTCAGCAATTAGAGGCCATGAGCAGCTTCATTTCAGGTATTATGACTTGTACGTGCGGTCGGAATCGAATTTTGGGAAGTTCAGAGTTGATTTGGAAAGAGAATTCTCATTTCGGAAGCTTAAAGTTGAATTACTAAAATTGGACTTTAAAGTAAATGACCTCGAAATCAGGATTTGAAGGTTCCGACAGGTTCGTATGATGATTTCAGACTTGGACGTATGCCCGGATCAAGTTTTGGATGACCTAGGAGTGTTTTGGCGCCAATTGTGAAAGTTAGCATTTTGGAGAAATTTAAATTTTATCGATATCCATATGGGATTCCGATCTGGGAGCAGCTCCGTATGGTGATTACAGAGTTGGGAGCGCAATCGGAAGTGAATTCCGAGGTCCATAGGTCATTTTGGAGCCATTTGGCTAAAGATAGAAATTTGAAGGTTTTTGAGAAGTTTTACTGGAAGTGGAATTTTTTATATTGGGGTTGGAATCCGATTCCAAAAGCTGGAATAGGTCCGTAATGTAAAATATGACATGTGTATAAAATTTGAGGTCAATCGGATGTGATTTAATAGGTTTAAGCATCGAGAGTAGAAGTTGGAAGTTCTAAAGTTCATCAAGCTTGGATTGGAGGTTGATTCATGATTTTCGCGTTGTTTGATGTGATTTGAGGCCTCGAGCAAGTCCGTAATATATTTTGGGACTGGTTGGTGTGATTGGTCGGGGTCCAAGGGGCCTCGGGTTTGTTTCGGGTTATATTGAGCTCTTATTTGATGTTTCAACGCCGTTTCTTTGGGCATAAAGGGGTACCATATTAAGAAAATTAGCTAGTTTTTGTTGAACCATTAGATCCATATTGTAATTTCGGAGCCATATCAAAAGAATTGCCGAATTTGGACATCGTATAAAGAAGTTATGCACATTTTTGTGTCGAGAAAGTGCTGGTTGCTGTCATAACCGCAGAAGCAGAAATTTTCTGCAGAAGCGGAAATTTTTCCGCAGAAGCGGAAACTTCCGGAGGCAGAGAGATTTCTTTAAAAATTGAAGTTTTGCTCATTTTCACTTCATTTCTTTTATGGGTGCCGATTTGGAGCAACTTTGGAGTGTCATTTTCATCATCAAGCATGAGGTAAGTAATTTCTACTAGTTTTGAGTGTATACAAGGTTTATATATGGATTTAGACTTGGAAAATTATAGAAAACTTGGAGTTTGAGGGAAAACCTAGAAAATTGTTATTCTTGGAATTTGATCAGGATTTTGGGTATGAAATTTAGAGAAAATCATATATCTGAGTTTGTGAGGCTATGGATAATCTTTATCATCAAAAAATTTCGGATTCCGGACATGTGGGCCTGAGGGAATTTTTGTTAACTTTTCGATCGGGGTTAGGAATTTTTATAAATTGGATTATAATGAGTACCTTAGCATATTTTAATGGGTTTACATAATTATTGGCTAGTTTTAGAGCGTTGTGCATCAATTCGAGTCTTCAAAAAGGCGTGAAATGCCGATTATGGATCTTCGGAGCGAGGTGAGTCTCCTTTCTAACCTTGTAAGAGGGAATTGTCCTCATAGGTGAGTTAATTGGTTATGTGCTCCTATTTGTAAGGGTTACGTACACACGAGGTGATGAGATTCCGTGCGTAGCTACTATTATGCTATTTTCCGAGTAGTCTAGGATCCAACATCATACTATACTTGGACTAATTGTAAACTTATCGACATCTGAATTGCTTAAATCACCTCGAGTTATTAAATGAATTTCCACAAAATATTAAACTTCAGTTTTCAAAAATCTTTAAAAGTGAATTGGCTTTTCTTGGATAATTGTTCCTTATTGACTACTTGATTTATCATCTGTGAGTGTTTAATTTTGGAACGGCCGAACGCCTCGACAGATTAAATAGATGCATCTATAGGCGCGCCGTCGACCCACGGCAAGTGCACAGTTTATTTCTGTAGGATCGGACCGTTGCCTCGACATAATTTGCGCATGCTTGTATTGATGCCCTGAACTTATTTAAGTCGTTATTGTCTCTTCCTGGTTTGAGAAGACAATAATAAAAAGGAATAATCTGGAAATTTCCTATTAAAGAAATAATTGATTCCTTGTTTCCTTCTATTGGATTATGTTTACAGAAATCCACGATTTAGTGTATTATTGGCACCATTATTGGACCATTAGTAAGTGTCAAAGTCTCCATCTCGTCTCTACTTCTTCGAGATTAGACGGGATACTCATTGAGTTCATGTTATTTTCGTACTCATACTACACGTATGTGCATTTTTTTTCACAGGCATATCTAACTCTAGCGGCCTACTGGGCGTAGCAGCATGGATGATTCTGGGACGAGGTGAGTTGCATTATTCGGAGCGGCTCGCAGCTAGTATAGTCCCTTCCAGTATATTGTGTTTACTTCCTGTCCACTGTATTCCGGACAGGTGTTATATTTTATTTCCTTATGAGTAGATGCTCATGCACTTGTGACGGCCGGTTCTGGGATGGTTTTGAAATATCATGTATTAATTGCTTATTATTTAATTTGAATTGAAGCAGTTATCTTTTTAATTATGAAAAATTGAAGGAAAATCTTAGTTTTCAAGATTGTTAAAAATGAGAACTTCATCAAGTAATTTGGTTGGCTTTCCTGACAGCAGTGTCCGGTGCCTTCGCGACCCTTAGTGTATTTTGGGTCATGACAATTATAATGGAGTTTTAGAAAGTTTTATTTTCTATGCCACACATTAATTGCCTCTTTCGATTAACAATAGTATTTCTACCACATGTCTTTCGATTAGCATTCATTGTCTTGACACAGAAAATAACTTATCTTAAATGAGTACATCATATAAACATAAAGCCTCTTTCGATTAGCTTTAGTTAAATCCTCTAACTTGGCTAACTGATTTTTCTCTTCGAATGAAAACTCAAGAAATCAAGATAAAGAATTTTAGTAATTAAATATTATTACTTCAAAGTATCACACGAACGTATCTAGCTATATCTATCCCTGTTTAATTCTTGCTTCTTTCAATAGCAAAGATTAATACAAGGAATATTATAACATTTAATATATGAATATGATAAAGTTGACTAATATTTATTCATTACTCTTGATGCAAAAATTAACAAAGAAGTACTTTTACTCAAGAATAATAAAAAAAATTGAAATTTCCATTATAATAATATTTCATGCTTCTCCACTTATCTCAACGGAAAGAAAATTACTCCATGAAGAAAAATAGGAAAAAAAAAGGTTAAAATTCTTACTATTTCTGAAAAGAAAATATACTTTCAAATTTAAAGAACTGTCAAAGCTGCAAACTAAAATAGCTTCTTTCTCTCTCGCTCTTTTCTGTAGTAAGTCATGCCTCTTTTTATAGGAAAAGAAAACCATAAACGTCGAGGATGTCATCCTCTGTTTGGGGATGTGATTCTTGGTCTTCAGCACCATGTCATTCTTGGTCCCTTTTTGCTTGTCCACAAAGATCTTTCAATTTGAGGATCGTATTCAACCAACTCCTTTGAAGAGGAGCGAGTCATATACTAGCAGCAATTCTTGAAAGAGAGAGAAGAAAAGAAATGGTTTCTCAAATTAGTAAGTAGATAATTAATCTGAAGTAGACAACTGTCAATAAGGATGACATCCTTATTTAAAGGATGACATTCTTATAATTAAGGGATGGCATCCTTTACATTCTGTTCTCTAGGAATTCAAAAACGTTTTTACTCTTTCTTTTTGTTCTTCTCCCTGGCAACAGCGCTAAAATTTTGACGAACTCTGGGCGTATGCGATTTTCTAGCTCGTACTTGTCAAATTATAGTATAATTTATGATATCGTCCACATGGATTGGAGGATCTATGCTACAAATTCTTATTATCTAGCCTACTATTTAAGAGAGTCTATTCGGTAAAAAGAATTGAGTTTATAATCTACTTGAAAATAAGAATTGTTTTTGATTTTATAAATTAAAAGAGTTTAGATTTTGTGCATCCACTTGATATAAGATTATAATGGAGTTTTAGAAAGTTCTATTTTCTATGACACACATTAATTGCCTCTTTTGATTAACAAATAATATTTCTACCACATGTCTTTTATTTAATTTTGCCTCTTTCGATTAGCATAATAAAACAAAAGACTTATAGTACTGACATAGAAATAGCTTATCATAAATGAGTACATCATATAAACATAAAGCTTCTTCAACTAGCTTTAGTTAAATTCTCTAACTTGGCTAACTGATTTTTCTTCTTTCAAATGAAAACTCAAGAAATCAAGATAAAGAATTTAAGTAATTAAATATAGTTACTTCAATGCATCACACGAACATATCTAGCTATAACTATTCCTGTTTAATTCTTGCTTCTTTCGATATCAAAGATTAATACAAAATATATTATAACATTTAATATGTGAATACGATAAAGTTGACTAATATATATTCATTACTCTTGATGTAAAAATTAACAAAGAAGTACTCTCACTCAAGAATAATAAAAAGATCAAAATTTTCATTATAATAATATATCAAGTTTCTCCACTTATCTCAACTGAAAGAAAATTACTCCATGGAAAAAATAGGAAAAGTTAAAAAGGTTAATATTCTTACTACTTCTGAAAAGAAAATGTACTTTCAAACTTACAGATATGCCAAAGTTGTAAGCTAAAATAGCTTCTTTCTCTCACGCTCTTTTCTGCCGTAAGTCATGCCTCTTTTTATAGGAAAGGAAAACCATAAACTTCGAGGATGCCATCCTCAGTTTGGGGATGCGATTCTTGGTCTTCAGCACCGATATGGGATGTCATTCTTGGTCTGGGATGCCATCCTCTATTTTTAAACTCAATCTCTTCCAACTTTCTCTTCTCATGGATGTCAATCCTGGATGAAGGATGTAATCATTGGCCCTCTGTCTTTGCTTCTGTTTTCTTTGTTCTTCTTTCTATATTTTTTTCTTTTTCTTTTCCTGCAATACTTAATATATATTTATATCAATATTGAAAGAAAATTATACAAATAAAAGTAAAATATTTATTTACTTAATACTATATATACCAAAAAATATATATATATATATATAATTTATACATATCAATGATTACTCTAGGTTTACTTGGATATTATTTTTAACATCTAAAGATGAAGCATTTGACATGTTTACTTCTTTTGTTAGAAAAACTCAAAACAACTAGTTAATCAACTTGCATCAATTAAGTCTGATCATGGAATTGAAATTGAAAATGCTAAGTTTGCTGAATGTTTGCATGCTACATCATAAATAGTTGCATGACTAGACCTCTTATTAAGAAGATTCCCTGAGTCACTTAAAGGGAGAAAGCAAAATATATCCAATCTTAGAGCATGTAGATGCAAGTGCTTTGTGCACAATAATGACAAAGACTCCCTAGGTAAAAATGATTCCAAAAGTGATGATGGAGTATTGTTGGGATATTCTATACATAGTAAATCTTATAAGATCTATAACAAAAGAATTATGTGCGTAGAAGAAAGTGTACATGTAATTTTTTATGAAACTAATACTCTTTCTGAGAAAAAGGAACATGAAGATGAAGCAATTGGGCTGGTAAGAAATTTAAATGAAATCACAGCCAAACTGAAGCTGCAACAGAAGAAGGAACAGGTGATGGAACATGTTCTTCTACCCAGGGCAACATGACAGGGGGAACAGACTAGAGAGCAACTGATCCTCAAACCTCGAGGGAACCTGTCCATGAACCTATTCCTCAGTAACAAAATTCCAAAGAAATTGACACTCCTATGGAAACATCCATGAAATTGGATATAGATGAACCTGGTTCATCTGTTGATCAGAAGTTGTATATGGGAATGATTGGTTTTTTTATGTCACTACTAGCATACCTGACATTCTGTGCAGTGTAGGTCTTTGTGCTTGATTTCAGGCAAATTCAAAAGATTCCCACTTGATTAATGTAAAAAGAATATTGAGATACTTGAAATGCACTACTGACCTTTGACTTTGGTATTCGAAAGGTAGTAGTTTTAACCTAGTGGGATATGCTGACGCTGATTATGTAGGTTTTCTAGCGGATAGGAAGAGCACCTCAGGCATGGCACACTTTCTTGGTTCATGTCTTGTGTCACGGGCTACTAAAAAGAAAAATTCAGTGGCCTTATCTACTGCTGAAGCCGAGTATGTTGCTGCTGCTTCATGATTATGCTCAATTGTGGTGGATCAAGAAGTAGTTGATGGATTTTGGTATTGAAGTTGGTTGCATCTCTATTTTTTGTGATAACATTAGTGCTATTAGTATGACTAAGAAACCAGTTCATCATAAGAGAACTAAGCACACAGATGTTGGACACCATGTTTTGAGGGACAAATATGAGAAAGGCTTGATCATTGTCGAGTGCTGTGCTTCTAACAAGAAAATTGCTAACATCTTCACAAAATTCTAAGTAGAGATAACTTTGAGAAGAACATGTTGGAATACGGATGATTAAGATCACCTAAAAGGACCACCTCAAGGTTAAATGAAAAAAATGAAAAAAAAATAGTTACAGAGTCTGTAAATTGTGTATAATTAGATTAAATCTTGTTCAGTCTCATACATTCCATAGTATACTCTTGTGCCATGTGCTAAAATGACTCATTAATCTCTAATGATATTTTCTCTATTTTGGAAAATTTAGACTCACACAAGAGAATTATCAGTGAAGAACCTGGTTCATCAAGGTAACACAGTATGTTTTCTGTATTCTGCATAATTTGAAATAACTATAGTTGGATCATGAGTAGAGTCCTACCAATACCAAGCTCCTTTTGGACTTATCCATTACAAGTTAATCAGTCCCGTTCAAAAGAGTCCCAACCGAATGGAAATACCTAGATTCTAGGGATACACTCCAACGTCTATTCAAAACTGAATTTCAGTTTGATTAAACTTCTAAGATGAAAAGTTGTAGTTACCCCATCAATTATTCCCTTGTATATTGATCAGATTTAGTATATTCCTTACCTTATCTCTGCCAAGCCGTCAAAAACTCTCATTCATCTTTCATCTTCCGGACACAATCTAATTCTCTTCTTTTCCATACCCTAGCCTATATATGTTAGACACCTCTGAAAATCCTTTATCACCACCACAGGAAATCATTTCCACGCCTTCTACCACTCCTTCTACCACACCAATCCTTAAGAGAAGTAGAGTAAAGATTATGGCTCGTAAGATTTTCACAAAAGGAGAGGAGATCAAGAAAATAAATAAGCAATCGCAAGCAGGTAGGCAAGAAGAATTCTAGATATCTGAAGATTCATTTAAGTCTGCTACTAAGGGGGAAGAAAGTAGATCTTCCGACACTGAACAGATATCTTCTGATTCTAAAGTTTCTCTTGAGATAATTTCTAAAGTTGCTGCAAATTTGGAGATATATTTGTAGGATGTATAGCAGGTGTTGAGACTATATATTCTGGAGAAGTTGGTGGTAAAAATGAAAAAAAAAATCAAGGGCTCTAGGAGTACTATGAGATGAAAGGGGACAAGAGTGGATGATTCTTCACCCACTCCTATTGGTCTAACAAAAGAAACCGGTGCAATGATTGTTTGGGAAGATGAATTTAGTGAAATAGAAGAGAGAATCAGCAAAACAGGGGGAAGTGGGTCTGGAAAAGTTGTTGAGGGGTTGGTTTAACTTGGAAAAATATAGATGAACTTGTTCCATCTGAACAGGAAATCCTCGCGGCCTACTTATAGGGTTATCAATGTCACCATAACTCATGCCATTCCCTATGTTTCATTCTCACAAATGTGCTTGAACATTTCAAATTACCTATGAAGAAGCAGGAGGTTAGTACAAGAAAGTATCATTTTAGGGTTAATACTCTGCTTGCTTGCGATTATGAAGTCAATGTCACTTCAAAAGAACCTAGTCCATCCAAAAAGGTATCAGTGAATGCAAGGTCAGTGCCTTGGTGCCAGAAAGTAAGGCTAAAGATGCTGAGATTGAAAGGTTGAAGAAGAAGTTGGCTGAGATGGAGACTAAGAGAGATACTCTCAAAATTGAGCTAGCAAGAGAAAAAGAGAAGAATGGTGGCATATTTCAAGGTATGTTGAAACTCCTCCAAGTCAAAAACCCAAGCACCTAGTGCTTCCTAGCCTTAAGCCTCCTAGCCTAGTGTAGATCAACCAGTGGCCTAGTTCAGGACGTTTTATTTATTTTGCTCATATTTTCAATATTTTTATTTCTTCTTATGCTTTGTGGTAGAATCCTATCAATCATCAATGAAATTCATTATTTTTGCGCTAACTGTTTGTTTATATTTCTTTGATAGTTAAAATTTTTAGTTTGATCTATGATGATTAATCCACGTTTGCAATTAAAGTAGCCCAGTGGCCATGAATAAATTTTAAAATTTGGTTATCTCACATTCTTTATGCAACTTTTTGATGATGCCAAAAGGGGTAAAAAGATTGTGCTTTAAACAAGTGATGTTTACATTTTGAACAGTGACATTTATAACCTAATGTACCCGGTCCTTGATGATAAGTGATAAAAAGGAAAAATATTTCTAACATTATGTTGATGTTGAGCTAAGTTGAAATATGGCCTAAGATTATGAAAAGCACATAGTTTGTCATCATTAAAAAAGTGGGGAATTTGTTGGCCCAAGTAAAGGTTAATTTTGAAGACTGACAAAGGAACTCAGGATGAAGTAGGTCCATCACCCAGATGCACAAAAACAGGCAGATTTGAGCATGTGGATTGCACGTGAAGGAGATAAACTTAACTTGGTGTATTTAATATCTCCTGATTAAATATGTTGCATAATTGATAAGGAGAAAGATTCCTTAATCAAAGAGAACACTATCCAAGATAGGGAGGGATTTAGAAGTTGAAATCAACAAGAACTCTTCCACCAAGGAAGAGTTGCATCAGCACTCTAATTATTTATTCATCTACTAACTCTATAAATTGCAGGATGTTCTCACATTAAAAGTATTGCACAAAAACGCAGAAGTTAAATGTGAATTGAGATCAAAATAGCACGGCTTTTTGCAAGCAATTCATATGTGATTCAAGTGTGCAAACCTGAAGCTACATGAACCAGATTGAGGAATCAGCTCCATAAAGAGTTTTATTTGTCTTTCTTTATTTCTAGTTCACTTGTAGTAGGTGTTTTCATATTGTACCTTTCAGGTTTTATAGAAGCAATTGTATTAGGTACTTAGAGTGTTCAAGTTAGAGTTAACTTGGAGTTGTCGCAATAGTTAGAGGCTGGCTGCCACAACGGGATTAGAGATAATCCTTAGGTTTACAATGAGTTTTGTAAATATTGTTTTGGCTCAGTGATTTAGTGAAGTGTTAGGGAAAATCCTACCGAGTAGTAGATCGTGATTTTTTTACCTTTTGAGCCAGGTATTTTTCACGTAAAAATCTCTGTGTTATTTATTTTATGTACTTATTATTCTGCAAACAACAGTGTTAGTACACCTAGAAGAATCAGGTTCTTCCAGAGTGAAAAATTGGTTACCACACAAATCACCCCTCCCTCTTGTGTGGTATTGGCATTTAGAACATCAGAAAGGAATAGATTGTATCTTATGAAAGGGCATATGACCTAGTCTTTGGTGCCAAAACAAATCCGTTTCATTAACAATAGAAGTATGATTACATTTAGGTGAAGAAAGTACAAATTGAGAAATTGATGCAAGCTTATTACAATTAGTAGAACCTATATGAAGACTAGAATCTATACAAGAAGTAGTAGCATTGGGAGATAAAACATGAGTTGAGATGGGAACAAAGCTGCATCTAGATGTAGATAGTAGAGTCTGCCAGCAGCCTTACCAATTACCAGTGGCCTCTTTAGAGAAGGGCCCTGTAAGGATTAATGGAACTTGGTAAGTACTGCTATACAGTCAAGTTGAGTAATGAATTGATGTATAGAGATTAAATTGAAATGAAAAGAAGGTACAAGAAGAGCATTAAGAAGAGTTATATCATGTCTCAGATGCAAGGACCACGTTGATAAAACCTTTACTTTATAACCATTTCGTAAGGTAACAAGAAAGAGTCTAACTAAAGGTAGTACAATATCATGAAGTAAGTGTTTCTGTAGATCATATGATTAGTGGCCCCAAAATCTAAGATCCAAGTATCCACATTAGCTTGTGAGGATGCACATACATGAGAGTCTACAGATTCTACAGCATAAGCAGTATACAAACCTGCAAAGTGAGCAAAACCAGAATCCTCAATAGAAGGAGTGTTGGAAACATGATCAGGAGAGAGTTGAGTTGTTGAAACATAGTCAAGAGGTGCTGATATTGTTCTTTGGTAAATCCATGAATTGGAGAAGAAATCTCTGGAGGCTGACTGATAACAGGAGATATATCACTTTGGACACATGATGCACACTTTTTGTTCTTTGTAAATTTGAACTTAGGGGGAAACCCATGAAGTCTATAACACTTTCTCACTATGTGTCTAAGTTTCTTGAAATATATGCAAGACAGATCACTGACATTCTTTCTGGATTCAAAATTTACCCTTTAAGTGAAATTTTATTATTGGCTTACTGACAAGTTGACACAGAAAAGGTGGCAGAGTCACCGGAAAAGTTAGAAACATTGGAGAGAGCTTCCTTTTGACTCTCATCTTGTTGCAACAGGGAATAAGCCTTGCTTATTGGAGGAAGAGGGTTCATCATCATAATGACACTTTTCATAGTAGAGTGTGACTCATTCAAACTGTTGAGGAACTGGAATAACTGCCAATCCTATATGAACTTTGGAAAGGCTCCACAAGAGTAGACAGGACCCACATATGAAGAGTTTAATTCACCCCATAGACTCCTAAACTTTATGAAATATGTGTAAATATCAGAAGAACCTTGAGTGGTTATGCTAATTTCTCTTTGAATTTGAAGATACGTGAAACTATTTGATTGGCCAAATATATCATTAATGTCTTTCCAGACTTCCCTTGCAGTCTTAAGACACATGAAACTGATTGCAATGTCTCTATACACAGAATTAGTGATCCATACGTTAACCATATTATTACACCTCCCCCAATACGGATAATAAGGGGAGTCTGGTGACTCTACTATCTAAAAGTCCTAATTTGTTCTGCAAACAGAGAGGTAAGCATATGACTTCTCCAGAGCACAAAACAACACCCATTGAAAGGTACAACCACTAGTTGACTGCCAGGACTATCAGAAGGGTGCACGTATAATGGATGAGATGGATCCAAACTAAAGGTATGAAGCCATCAGAAGTTGTGCTACTAGGTGATCCTAGATTATCCATAACACTACCCATAGCATGAAACTTAGCTAAATTGAGTCAGAACAACATGAACAATGATATCAACAACGCAGTAAAGAGAAAAGTTTCTGAATATATTCTAGAACATGCAGCCAAATCCGAACAATTTTACAGTTGAAAGCGAGAAGGATATTATCAGCTTTCTTCTGAGACTGGAAGAAGAAGAGTCTTCTCTGAAGTATAAACCCTACAAAACCAGATTTGACGAAATTGAGTGCGGAATTTCATGAAATCCGAGATGTCCGGCGCCATGAAGATACGAGGAGTCAACCGGTGATGAAATCCCCAAAATTTACCGGCAGAAAATGTTGTTCGATAATTTCGTTATTCTGGATGAATCAAATCTCGAATCGATGGAAACTCAGATGGAGGGTAACATCAGAGTGAAGCTCGTGATGAGAGGAATCAAAATTCTTGCTCTAATACCATGTTAACTTGAAGATTCATGAGCTATGGCAAAAATGAGGGAAAGAAAACCCTAGAGAAGATGAATGGAAACAGAGATAAGAAGGATTAATTGAATCAGACCCATTTATTTCTTATTTTTGTTTAGATAATTATTTACGATATTTACGTTATTTCTGCTGGAGTTACTAATGCTCTATTGTTTTTGTTTTTGTCTTTGTTTTTGTTTTACTGCTGTTTTTCCTTTATCCTATGAGCCGGGGGTCGATTGGAAACAGCCTCTCTGCCCTTTCGGGTAGGGGTAAGGCTTGTCTACATATTACCCTCCCCAGACCCCACCTGGTGGGAGTATACTGGGTAGTTGTTGTTGTTGTTGTTGTTGTTGTATATTGGATATGAAAACAACTCTGTATTTATATTTACAATAATGAGACTATAAAACTAGACTAAAAATAAGTGGAAAAATACAATTGGGGCGGGTATATAGGATATCTTTATTGGGCCAGCCTTTTCCTTTATCTCGTCTTGTATCAGTGCTAACAGAAAGGGTCCTTCTATTATGATGTGTACAATTTAATAAGTCCCATTGTTTTCATGCGATGTCTTTGTTTTCATTAAATCTCAAAATTCATATAGTGATAGTTGGTAGTAATGATAATGTTTATCACATTTATAAATGTATTAAATACCTTATTTACAATCTTATAATTCAATGTAAATGCCATTTGCACATGGGTTAGTACATCCTAAGGGTCGGGGAACCCTGACAAATTGCATGTTTCATACGTACTCCGAAAGAGAGTCGGGTTAAAATTCCTGAACCGGGACGTGGTGGTTGACGACAATAGGAAGTCGAAGATGTCGGTGGGGGCCACGAGTAGAGTTATATTTACTGTTTAACAGATTGCCCACCCTGGAAATGGCTCGGTCGGAGGTAGGATCCAGCCGCAAGAAGAGCACCGCACGTCGCGTGGTGTCCGGTGCTCTCCTGACAGCCCTTTGACAAGCAACAAAACACACCACAAAATTATTGCTCACTAGTCAAAGATAGTGTAATTTAATTTTGTCTCTACATGGATTGGATCTAAACAATACTCTAGTTATTCCTGGTTCAACTGCTATTCAGGAGGATCAAAACTTGATTAGGGATGATTATGAACTACGATTAACTACTAAATAAAGCAATTGATGATTGATTGCAATCGACTAGAATTAGCAAGGTCGGTTTCTTATCAATGTGAGAAATAAGGGTCTTGACAGGATAGGTGCAAGATAGCTATTTGGGATTCAACTCTAGTTTAATTCACTCTAATATTCTAATGATTCTCACGAATTCACTCGATGATTAGTTCAAATGTGTAGTCAAGACTCATCTCTCAATTAAATCTTAACTCTACGAGGTGAACTAATATAAGTATTGTGAAAATATGAAAGCATGTGTTAATAAGTTGTCTTCAGGAAAACATCTCTAAGATATTCTCCTAACTTGATTTAATCAACAACTCAACAAGCTCTTACGATTAGTTAGGATAAATCAAACAAAGTAATGCAAAGATAATCACCAGCGTATTCCTCTTTCAAATATATAATCGGTGAATAAAGGTTCAACAATTCAAAGCTCCATAAACGAATTCAAGCAAAGAACTAGAGTTAAAATCCACAAATATTTATCAAACATTATATCCATCAAACCATAAAGGAAACTACTCCATAATCATGGAGAAAGTCATCACAAATATAATTAAAGAGTAAAAAACAACAATATACATTATAATTCAAACTCCATATTGAATTATTGGAGTGATGATGAAATCTTGTGTATTGTAGCTCTAATACTCTCCCCGAAGCTTCCAGGTTAAAAGTCCATTCAATAATGTCTTTTTTGTATATGTATACCATTTAGGAGTAGGCCCAGACGAAACAATTCTTTCCAAGCTGAAACAGGAAAATACTCTGAGGAATTTGTATAGGCGCGCCGCCCCATGCAGGGACGTTCATAGAGCTAGTTTCTGACAAGCATCAGAATTTTTCACTGTCACGCCCCATGCGGCACGCCAGTGTATTTCTTACAGAGTGTTTTGTTTTCTTTAATTTTTGACATCTAGACTTGGTTCCTGATCTCCGAAAGCGATCCCGGTTTAATTCTTTGGGCTTTTACTCAAACTTAGAGCTCAACATTGTTCGACTTAGTTCCAAGTTATCTTTTTAACTCGGAATCACTTCCTGCAAGGCATTAACACACAATAAGTGCAATTCACTATCATTTAAGCTCAAACACAAGTAAAATATTGTAATTAGGGTGCAAACTATGACTAAAACACGAAATTCTATCCTATAATCACCCTTGAAAATTTAGAGGACCGAGTGTCGTCCACGCCCAGTCGTACTCATAAACGCTTCAGGTCTCCGAGGTGAACAACCTCTGGTCGATGGAACAATGTAGGCAAGGAAGATGGCAAAATGGATTCGTAACTTCGGGAAAAAGATTGGCTCTGAGGGCTGGGCACAGGGGTCCTAGCCCGGACCCGTTGGTTGTCGGTGGACTGCTTGAGCTGCTCCGGCGGCGAGAGCGGGTCACTACGTGCCAACCGATGAATGGACTAGGAACGGTTCCTTCGGGGGCCTTCCCGGGCGTCAAACAACCAACTCAAAACTGGTAAGACAAGGGAAAACCAAATGTTTAATTAAAACAAAACATTGCAATGGTCTCTGCAGATGTTATACAATGTGATTTTTGCCCAGTGCTCTGAATGTCAAAGTGAAGAAATTCAACCAAGCATAAGTAAACAGCGGGAGTAACTATCACTCGCTTAAGATAGCCACATGCCTCCTCATCTAATTATTGACGCACATGAATGGATTAATGAGATTCTCATTGTCCTTGTCTACTATCCAGCGAAAACACCGCCAAGGAAACCAGGCTTGGCAGAATCGACGGGGCAAGAAGACCCTTGTTGAGTTTGACTCTAATTCGACTTTGTGAAATGACTTGAGAGGTGTAGTATAAGTGGTAGCCAACAGGAGAAAGTGAAATAACACAATTTTTAATGTTATTTTACTTATTACGTGATTCAGAAGCAAGGCAGTGCCCCTCTTTTTGGACCCAAGATTTGCTTGCAGGCCAATTCAAGCGAAAGACATTGTCAGGTGGGTAGTTTTGGCTGGGACAGCACCTGTTAAAAGACTTCTTTGTCACTTGCACTTGCGTAGTTACGTTTGTTAGAAGTTTGTACCAATCCGTTGCTATCTTCATAGTAATAATGCTCTTACTGCTAAACAGAGATTATAAGATTATATGTGATTTTGATTCAGAACTATAACCACATAGACATGAAAAATATAGAGCTTTAGAAAATTTCACGAACCAAGAAACTGCGGAAGTTCTTCACTGAAAGAAACTTAAGAAACTGTGCCTTTATTTCAACAAAGAAAGACATTTATATCACCATCAGCGAAATCACAAACTATTACTACAGGATTCTGAAACAGAGAAAGTAATGCACAATTTCAATCCATATGAAGTTAGCCTGCATATTGAACAATCTTTTTCTCCAGCAAATTCTTGTCAGTACCTACTATTCTGTCAACCTCTTTGCCATTTTTTATAAAAAAGAAAGCTGGAACACTACTGACGTTCCATCTTAAAGCCGCATCTCTTGCCTCGTCTATATCAGCCTTTAGAAATGCAGCTTTTGGATATTTCTCAGCCAAGCTTGTGAAAACTGGAGAAATGAAACGACAAGGCCCACACCATGTTGCAGTAAAGTAAAGGATAGCTAGACGCGATGCTCTTGAAGCAGCATTTAACTTTGTCTCCAGTTCACTCACAGAATGGATACCAATAATTTTTCCTGTATATAACAAACAAGTAAACGATTGCATAAATATGTAAGCTATTCTAAACCTCAAAAATGAAAATGGCACTACTTTGCAGCATGAAACACACTTTTATTCATCACGACAAGTGATTGTTAATAGAAACCCAAATGAAAAATGAGAGTGAAATAAATTCTCTAGAAGAGATTAGCATTACAATGTTCGGGAAAGTAAATTTTGAAAGGCAGAGAGATTAAAAGACATCAGCCAACATGCATTTTAAGTTACAAATATTACATGCTCTTTAGCTTCAACATATAACCAACTGCTCAACAGCTTCTCCAAAACATCATCTGGCTGCTACCAGCAACCTTCTTTATAATTTTCCTTCTCCCTTTAAGCAACTATTCATAACCCAAAACCCTCCCCCGGCTTCCCAGCAGTCAGCAGAGCTTCCCCTTCCCCCCACTCCCAAAAAAAAAAAGAAAATGATGATGAGAATTGCCAACCTCTTGGCTGGGCATGAAATGTTCTTAACACTTAGCATCTCCTTCGGATGATCTAATATCAGCACAATTCCCAAAAGGTACCTAAGAAAGCCTAGAGAACCAGGGGCACATCTCACCATGCAATTGCGTGCATATAGAACAAATATCTACATGATATCTGCACATCATCCATAATTCCATATCCGCGTTTACCAATTCTCAACATACCTAAAGGTGGTCATTTACCAGTTTACATTGTAAAATCTGATAGTTCTTACAAATTACAGCTGATTATAGATGGAAGCTGACTAGCTCAATCAAGAAGGCTTAAATATGGTGATAGGTATTTTTCATTGGTTGGTGATCGTGCATACCAGTCTTGATGTTCTTATCACTTCAGTCTAAACTGTGTTTAATATATAGTAAGTAGATAAAGAAAAACCTGGATAATAACAGGAAGAGGTTGATAGGGATATTAATTACTAGTAATCATCCATTAGCAAAAGGAAGATGTGGTATTTCCAAAGTCATATTATAATAACAAATGTTGGACACTAGTTTAACATACGGATTGCTAAGAGTGCAAACTCGGTCACAACAGACAAAAAAGAAAATACTTTAGATAAACTAAATTGCAACCATCAACTATCAAATGAGTAGTCAACTCGAATGACGAAATCTTACCACCATTTAAATCAGAAGCAGAGTCGGGATCCTGCACCATTTTATTGTTTGGAAGAAAGAGTAACTCATTAGAAGAAGAAATTGAAACTATAAACAAAGCAAATAGACGGACTGCAGAAGGGAAACAATAAAAAATCAGAAAATACCAGGCCTACTAAATAATCCAGATATAGGTCCTAGTCATTTTTTGCCACTTGACTTGCACCAGGGATAAAAATGCCATTAAAATCAACCAAATCTCTTTGAAAAAAACAGCGAGAGAAATATAGAATCTCATTGTAACGGTGTGTAACAAGGTAAAATAATGTCGTATTTCTGTCAGCAATTTCAGTCCCCCATTCACCAATGCCCTACCCCAGGAAAAGAGACATAAGGTAAAGGGTCAATTAGGAATATGGATACAACTGGATGCTAGCTGAGATTAGCTATAAGGAGCTAACGAAGCTGCCCAAGACAATGAGAAAGCTTAACGTTGATAATCATAGAAAGAAGTTAGCAGTGCTTCTTCATTGTCACAGCTACCCTTTAGAGTGGGGGCTAAGCAGGACAGATGGAGCTAAAAAATGAGTCATTGTCACCAACCAATCGAAGGATGTATATATTACAAGGATATCAGCTTCAGGTGCAAACTAGATTGAGTATTAACAGATGCGACAGGCTGAAGCCCTCGGAAGAGCACAAACAGTGAACATAATTCTTACTCCCAAAGTCACCTTATCAAAAGAAAAAAATTAACTTCAAAAATCACATTGCATGACAGGGGGAACACAAAAATAGACCAAAGAAAACTTACAGAAGCTTTATGTTGAGATTGTTGTTCTTTCTTTTCATCCTTTTCATAAGCTGCCTGCAGCGCAATACAATATCAAGATTAAATAAAAAGCAGTTTGCTAATCACTCAATACATTCAATACAATTGAACACCTTTGCTTCTGCTTGACGGCGATGCCTGTCACGCTCAATTTTCCTCTGCTTCTTCTCTTGTAGCAGACGCTCATATTTTCGGCAGTGCTCTTCAATTTTGCGAGCATTAGGTTCAACCTGCCATATTTAAAGCCAGAGGACTTGTTAGATTTAAAGTTTAAGGGTACGTCGGGGAGAAGTACTGTGCACAAAAAGAAGTTTGAAGATATGACCTTTTTAAGTATCTCGGCAATCTCCTCATCAAAATCTATCGTCGATGCCACATGAAGGTCACTAGCTGCCTCTTTCCATAAGCCCAACATTGCCCTAGCCATACCCCTTACTTTGTATGCTTTTGCTGAGTCAGAGTTAATCTTTAAATGAAATGATTTAAGTGTCAGTAAGAGTCAAGATGCAATCACATGCATATAAATGAACCTAAAATTTCATTTCTAGTCAATGAAACAATGTTCTGAAATATCTTCCGAGAAACCTTTAATGCAGCGCCACCTAGTCAGGCGGCTGGCGGAGCAATTCAGGGATAAGAAGAAGGACCTTCACATGGTGCTTATCGACTTGGAGAAGGCGTATGACAAGGTCCCAAGGGAGGTGCTATGGAGGTGCTTGGAGGCGAAGAGCGTGCCGGAAGCCTATATCAGAGTAATCAAGGACATGTACAATGGAGCTAAGACTAGGGTTAGGACGGTAGGTGGCGAATCAGACCATTTTCCTGTGGTTATGGGGCTCCATCAAGGATCGGCGCTGAGCCCCCTCTTGTTTGCCTTAGTGATAGATGCTCTAACCCGACATATTCACGGGGATATGCCTTGGTGTATGCTTTTTGCTGATGATATAGTATTGATAGACGAGACGAGGGTCGGTGTTAGTGAGAGGTTAGAGGTATGGAGACAGACTCTCGAGTCTAAAGGTTTCAAAATAAGCAGATCTAAGACAGAATACCTGGAGTACAAGTTTGGCGCCGAGCAGAGCGAGGTAGGCAGGGACGTGATGATTGGTTCTCAGGCCATCGCCAAGAGGGACAGTGTCTATATTTTGGGTCTGTGATTCAGGGGGACGGAGAGATTGACGGGGACGTCACCCATCGTATAGGAGCGGGGTGGTCAAAGTGGAGGCTTGCATCAGGGGTCCCGTGTGACAAGAAAATTCCACACAAACTCAAGGGGAAATTCTATAGAGCCGTGGTTAGACCTGCGATGTTGTATGGGGCGGAGTGCTGGCCCGTGAAGAACTCTCATGTTCAGAGAATGAAGGTTGCGGAGATGAGGATGCTTAGGTGGATGTGCGGGCACACCAAGCTAGATAAGATTAAGAATGAAGTTATTCGAGAAAGGTAGGGGTGGCCCCGGTGGATGAGAAGATGTGAGAAGCGAGGCTGAGGTGGTTCGGGCATGTACGGAGGAGGGGTCCCGATGCCCCGGTGAGGAGCTGCGAGCGGCTGGAGATTGTTGGTGGTCGGCGAGGCAGAGGGAGGCCTAAGAAGCATTGGGGAGAGGTGATTAGGCAGGACATGACTAGGATGCAGGTTTCCGTGAACATGACCCATGATAGGAGAGTCTGGAGGTCTAGAATCAGGGTTGTAGGTTAGGGGCTCCTAGAGTTCTTCGTACGCCTCATCCGGGGTTGGGCGTGGGTCAGCAGGGTTACCCATAAATGATTTGTGTTTTAGCTTATGTCCCCCCTATGGTTGTTAGTTATGGTAGTTACTGTATGATATTATTGCATGCGATTGTATTTATGTTTCTTATGTTTAGATAATTATCTACGCTATTTCTGCGGGAGTTACTAATGCTCTATTGTTTTTATTTTTGTCTTTTTTTTTATTTTACTGCTGTTTTTCCTTTTATCCTATGCGCCGAGGGTCGATTGGAAACAGCCTCTCTGCCCTTTCGGGTAGGGGTAAGGCTCGTCTACATATTACCCTCCCCAGACCCCACCTGGTGGGAGTATACTGGGTAGTTGTTGTTGTTGTTGTAAACCTTTAATGCAGCATCAGCATCATGGATCGCGGCGTTGGGTTTTTTCAGCTTATTGAAGACACTACCTGTGTAGACATATTAGTGTTTGTCAAAAGACCACTTGAATTACATGATACAGAGTCCAAAACTAGAAGATGTCAGGAAATAACCTCTTGTTGCATATAATATTGCAGAATTTGGATTCAACAAAATAGCTTCTGTTAAATGATTTATGGCTTCATTAAGCTTGCCTGCCAGGAATATACAGTTCCAGTAAGGTGTAACTTTCCCAAATTAAGATTGTAAAAGAAGGATCTATATTACTCATTTAGGTAAAGATTAATGTGCCTTCAGATATTGCATCAAGTGCTTTAGCTTTTGATGCTTGAGCAGCATATCGATTTTCTTCAGTAACTTCACCTGAATAATCTCCCATCTGCAGTTAGACGACAAAAAAGAACTCATTAAATAATTGCGAGTTAAGACCATGCTGAAGTTGAATCCACCTTAACCCTTCATCACAGACCTTTTGTGGAGGATCATTGTCAGGTTCCACAGTATCACTGTTATCCAACTCAACATCAGACTCTATAATGTCCTCATCCAATTCATCAGAATGTTCACCTCCACCTTTTTCCTGTGAGGTCATTGCTCGGGATTAATACATGAAAATAAACTACATTTCCCCATCTCACATCGAATGTCATGGTTTCTAAATCATTAATTTGGACCATGCAAAAAGGATGACCACTTTTTCAAAATATCTTACCCATACCAAATATCATAGAGTATAACAGATCCTACTAATCTACTTCTTCAAAATAAAAACTAATCTGTACTCCACATCGTTAAACCAATCATAACAAGTTTTGCACACATTAAACTAAATCTTTGGTCTAAAACAGAGAGCTGCAAACAAGAAGATGTATTAAACTAGGTTATGTAGTGGGCAAACCCAAGCTAGAGGACCACAACGAGTAATAATAGTCTCCCTTATCAAAACATATAAAAGTAATGGGCAAGGATGCTGTTCAAAAACTGTACCATTTTTCACTCATCCCACAAATAACTGTACTCATCTAGCCATCCAAGGACAAGCATATATTTATATGTAGTGATGCACAACAACACATGTATCTTTGCATGATTCCAGAGGTACTTTTTTCTCTTTTTGATATGGGAAGTCCTACCCCAAAATCCCATCTGCTCGGGGACTAAAAGTGACCCTTTTCCCACTTTGCTCCCATGGCGACTCAAGCTGCCGACCGTGTTTGGAGGAGAGTGCCTTACCACTAGAGCAACTTCACTTGTCCCTAGAGGCCATTGATCACTGAAAGATGCTGGTAGTTGAACTTGCAATTTTATGGATGAAACATGGCATTCATGCATCATTGAATTGTGACGTTTACACCAAACATTAGCTGGAACTGCCTGAATTCGTACATGAAAGAGACACTGCTTAACTAGATCTCATATAGTGTGACTATTTACGGGAAACTGATAATCAACACATGGGGGTGCTTTCAAGCGACAAAAGTTTGAAAGACAAGTAGCTTCAGCCAAGTAGGGCCAGGATAATCCATCAATCTAGCTTCAGCCTGCTCGATGAAAAGGTTAAAAAAGAACTCTATACCTCCAGCTATAACTAAATAAGGAGATTTAACATTTGAGTAAGCAAGTCTTAAATCCTAGTAAAGTGGGGATTATAAAGAGAATGGTTCCAGTTATGTTAGTCAATTGAAATTTATTATATGGATGAAATATCAAATAAGTTGCCGCAAGCTAATTTTGAAAAAAGATTATATCTTCTTTAGACTGATAGAGTAGTATTTTACACAAAAACAAGGGCGTGAAAAAGTAAAAGGGCGAATTGCTTACAGATTTAACGGATGGAGGAACTCGAGCACCCAAGCTGAAATCAATTCATTCAACAAAAAGGAAAAACACAATTTATCAACAGTTGGTTCGTTCAAGCAAAGCCCAAGAATTTCGAAAGGAAGACTAGTGGTAGTACCTTTCGAGAAAGTTCTTGAAAAAAGAAAGCGAAGAATTTTGTAAAATTGAAGGGTTCGTTTTGCATAGCTCCACGAATTGCTTTAAGTCTTGAATTTTCTCATTATCCATGATCGTCTTCGTCCCCCGAGTTCACACTCTCTGTCTTATTACTAGTCCAACATATGTCAAGGATAGCCGAGGGTTTTTCCTCTAATGCACTAAAATAGTCCCTTAAGCTTATGGTTATATTTATACTGGTGCTTAATCTATAACTTGGTACATAAATGGTCCTTTAACTTTGCAAATTATGAGCACTTTTGGTCCAAGAGCAGGGTTAGTGAAAGGGTCATTTACTAACGGAAATACAGTGTTCATATTCCCTTCTCCTTTTATGGTTATAAACTTCTTACTGTGTCTAACCAGGAGTCCATTAGGATATCAGGTACAACAACAACAATGACAACAAATTAAGTATAATTCTACAAGTAAAATATGAGAGAATACATATACTCATGCCTTACTCCTGCCTTCAGGAAGGCAAAGAAGTTGTTTCCGTAAGACCCTCGACTTAGAAACAATAAAAATACAACAGCAACACACAAATTAAAAAAGAAAACCAAAATACAAAGAAATAAAACTAAAACTAATAATTATAATCA
Source organism: Nicotiana benthamiana (assembly GCA_034376525.1). Taxonomy (NCBI): domain Eukaryota; kingdom Viridiplantae; phylum Streptophyta; class Magnoliopsida; order Solanales; family Solanaceae; genus Nicotiana; species Nicotiana benthamiana. Next base: position 10,995,526 of record CM067325.1, read on the forward strand.
GAAGACGAAAGCGACAGACAAGCACACACAGAAGTCAAAGAATATAAAAATTTATTAATAATGCTAGTTCATGTACTAAAGCTACTGGCACCTATAAGGATAGTGCTAAGCTACCTATCCTAAACCTTCACCTTTATCCTCAACCTCCACACACTCTTATTCATGTCTATGTCTTCGGTGAGATGGAGCAACGCTATTTCTTATCAAATTATATCTCCTCAATACTTCTCCTGCCTACCTCTACCTCTTTTTGTGCCCTCCAGGGCCAACCTCTCACATCTCTTCACTCGTGCATCTATGCCTTTCCTCTTCACATGCCCAAACCATCTAAGTCTCGTCTCCCGCATCTTATCCTTCACAAGGGCCACGCCTACCTTGTCCCGAATAATTTATTTTTAAATTTATCTAGTATGGATGTCCCGCACATCCATCTCAACATACACATCTCATCTACCTTAATATTTTGGACATGAGAATTCTTGACTGACCAATACTCTGCCCCATATAACATAGCCGGTCTATCCACAAATATATAATTCCTACCTTTAAGTTTAGGTGGCACATTCTTACCACACAAAGCACTTGAAGCAAGCCTCCACTTTATCCATTCTGCCCTAATACGATGTGTAACATTCTCGTTGATCTTTCTATTCTCTTGTATAATTTATCTGAGGAATTTAAACTCTCTTTCCTAGGAATGACTTTAGAATCAATATTTCACTGCTTCGTTCACCAACTGAGTTGTCCCACTAAACTTGCACTCTAAGTATTCTATCTTATTTCTACTGAACTTGAAACCTTTAGACTTCAGGATGTGCCTCCAATTCTTTGACCTCTCGTTAATAGCACCTCGTGTCTTGTCAACTAAAACAATATTATCTGTAAAAAACATGCTTCATGTCACCTCTCCATATGTGATACGTCAGCACGTCGATTGCCAAGCAAATAGAAATGGACTGAGGGTAGGATATAAGGTTCTTTATTGAAATTGGATTTTCTAACTCACCTTGAGTCACCTTACAATTTGCTTGAATGGTTGTTATGTATCGACTTATAATATTTTTTTGTTTTGTTTTCTTCTCGATTCACAATGTGTTGTATAGTATTTGTATTGTATTGTACTGTATCGTTTTAGTGTATATAATATTTGAATAGATTGTATTGTTTGTTGCCGTTTTATGATGTTATGCGCCAAAAATATGAAGAATAAACTTTTAATATTATCAAAAAAAAGGTAAGGTATGATATGATATTATTATATAAAAAGGTAGGATAAAAAATAAAATAAGATTATTTAATAATAGAAAATAGCAAGGTAAGAGGAAAGAACAAGATTACTGTGCAACCATACAAAATTAGTCATTTCATAAAGTGATATTTTTCGTCGTTACGTAACGATGAATTTAATGATACTATATAATAAATTTTAAATAATAATCAAAATAAATATTATATTAAAAATAATAATACGATACAATATAATAAGTAACCATTGTCCAAACAAGCTATTAAGGTGATTTGTAACGGTCAATCAGATTCTGGTTTCCATGTGTTTCAACTTCCACAACAAAGGAGTAATCTTTTTTTTGTCGATCTAAAAAAATACATAATGTTTGCTTTAAAAAATTCTGAACCAGATATCACTAGTCCTAAATACAATTTTACCGTGTCCATTTTATGAAAAAAAAAACCTAAATTTTTGTTGTGCTGCCTTTGGAATTCTTCCCTTTGATGTACAAAATGGAGTGAAATTTATATTAATCAAGCTTTGCCAGCTTCCACACGTATGCTGAGCATTATTGTTTACCCAATATACTTTTAGCACAAATTAAGAAGATAAATTAATATTGAAATTAACTATAAAAAATAAATGAAAATCACACGAATTGAATAACCTTGGCTTTTGAGTTTAATCACCCTTGAACCAAATGATATTTTAACTAACGTATGAACAAAGTAACAAGATAATAAAAGCTAGAAAATGGTAGTATATTGCTTTGTATTGCATAAATATGATGATTATTACAAACGATTAAACCCCCTTTTATATAGTAGGGGTGTCCTACACTTGGTACAATTATATACAGGGTAAAAAATCTTACGATTTGCTAACTACTCGGTCTCTCCTTGATATATGCCGAGATTTATGTCGTGATCCTTGAGCGATCGAGAATATTTCAGTTATCCATTATTTGGCTCAGTAAATTTCCTTCAATCTTGCTCGGTATCGATCTTGCTCGGTATCGATCTTGCTCGATCTCGATCTTGATCGGTCTTTGCATCACGAGCTCGACGATCTAATTTTGCATCATGGTTTGATATAATACGAGGTCAAATCTTAACCTATCATATTCTAGTCTCAAGTAATCACACAAGGGGCGAGCCCGATTTTGACCGTGTACAAATAGTCCCTTCGTTTCGCGGAGAGAAGATGATGAGAAACGATATGTACTTCCAAATTTTTCTCGATAGGCCATGACGTAAGCGATGAATGTTGCTGATACACCCGACTATGACGTAAGCAACAAATGGATATCGGAACATCCCCTCGGTCCAGTTACAAAGGTATTAAATGCATGTCAGCTGTTGGTCGGCCACTATGGGTTCTGAACCGTCACCAACAAGTTTATAAGTATTCTAACCTTCCTATATTCAAACTTTACGTTTAAAACTCCTCTTATCCTTGTGTTTTTTTCAAAAATCCCTTTACTTTGCAACTCTTGCATCCATATTCTTGAACTTTTAGCAAACCGCATACCATCCTAATCCCATTTTCTTCTGTTCTACCATGGTAAAAACTTCTAGGATTGTATCGCAAAAGGAGCCCGCCTCTTCATCATGACCCGCCGATGATGGGGCTACGATGGAACCTCATCCTGAGGAATTAGTTCTAGCAGGGTGTCCTACTGTTGCCGATTTTAAGATTGAAAAGACCTCCTCGGTACCGGGTCGATATGAGCCATTCTCGAGGTATATATACACAATTACAGATGATCTCCTCACCAAGGTTAAAGAGGATTGCAATTGGGCCGATAAGCATGTGGTGGTACCTTCGCCTTAGAATCGATCACTAACCACGTGGAGGGTTTAAGTGTTTACACTTACCTCTTCACGTTGGGTCCTGTAGACCTTATCATCATTGCTTTATGCAAGAGGTATGTCATAACTATTGGCCAAATCCATCTTTCATTCTGGAAAATAGTGATTCTCCTCCGATTCTTCGTTAGCAAATTCGAGGGATGTCCCTTTACCCTCGATCGCCTTATACGCCTCTACAGTCCTCGACTCTATCAAGGAAGGCTGATCAAGCTTGCTCGTTGGCCATCAAGGCCTGTTCTCGAGTATAGACGAGGCTCAGAACCGAGGTTAGATGGCCGATTTGGTCGAATAAAGACTGTATACCTGATCCCTACATAAGACATGCCATTTTCCTAACAAATGGAAGACGAATCGTAAGTAGTACTTCGCCTTGAATGTTCAATCTTGTTGTTTTACCTCTTATCTCCTTCATTATCTATGCTTTTGGTGTTGCAGCTATGGCCCAGGTGTCGGACGTAGTTCCTAAACTCAAGGAATTTGTCGAGGGCTTTGTGTCATAGAGACCATATTCTGAGCGTGCTTGGATAGAATTATCAAAGGGTCGATAGGAAGCCTGTAACCATGGTAAGTTTTCTCTTTTGATGTAATAATGTTTAATTCCTTCCTCGTGCATTTTTTCTTTGATAGGTCTCCCAATGATGTTTCCCTGAGGCCTCCATCCGGTGAGAAGGATGTACCTCTCAAATCCCCTGCTCTGAAGCAGTGTGACAAAAAGAAGAGGAAAAAGACACTGAGTATTACACCCCATATTTCCGTACGTGAAGTACGTCATAAATAAATTGATGAAAGCTCAAAAATAAGATGTTACATCCCGTATTTTCATACATTAAAGTTATGTTAAGTTAATCGACGTAAGCTCGGGAATGAGATTATTTTGAGATTATAAGTATTACGGTATTTCAAACAAGTGATAAGTAAATTCATAAAGGTGAGAAGGTAAGCGAATAGAAGAAATGAGTGTCGTCGAAGTTTGGCAACTTGGGATAAAATACGATCCAAGCTATAATACCCAATATTTATGAACTAGTGCCATACAAGGTAACACATGACTATAATAGTGAGCTATATAAAGTGTGCTAAAAATAAGTAATATTTTAAGTAATTTGAGATAATTTTTAATTACGTGAATAATTGGGTAATATAAACTTTAAATGACAGATTAACTTGTAAATTGAATTTTGTAAATAATTATTTAAATAAATATTTGGATAATTATTGGGGGGACAATAATCCATGTAGGATCAAGAAGGTGCGGCAGCAAATTGCCAACAATCTTATGCCTAACGAGGTGGTGGCACTAGTTACATCCATATCTCATTTTTAGGTGGAAAGATGCTATTAAGGAGGCCTTCCTAAATTCACAAAGTGAAGAAGTCTTATGACTTTGTAAAATTACAACAAACATACGGATGAAGCTTCAATAAAAGTCATTCACAATATTATGATCAAATTCACAATGTGAGATAGACTGGCAACGTGATTTTGCTTTTAACAAAATTTCATACGAAGTTATACTGCGTAATAGTAACAGGATATGCAATTCTAAGAGAATATGGTACAATCTTTCTTAAGAATATCATACAGATTTTTCTCTACTTCAATTCGATATTACGTATTTCATTGCAAAAGACGTATGTTAGAGGAATTTTCAAGAGAATCGGTCCAGGTATGTTAATGTCATCCATTCTTTCTTTTTGGCATGATATGATATAAACAAAACGAGCAAATGTAGACTTCCATAAATGACTCTATTCATAAAAATGTTCGAGATGCTTATATTCTTGATTCCCCATGTGTCCTATTATTTTATCATCTATTCACGTGTCTCAGAAAATACGTGAAATGATAAAGTTTATTTCATGATATTAATTATATGCATAATGGTCTTATGATGTTTCGAGATATTGACGTGCTTCTCATGCATTGTATTCATTTATACATGCACATTGACGCATGACCAGATGATGTTATATATATATATATATATATATATATATATATATATATATATATATATATATATATAGAGAGAGAGAGAGAGAGAGAGAGGGGGGGGGGGATATAGGAAATGGTTACGGTGTTATATACGTACCACCACCTGATCAGCTGGTAAACGTTGATGATTTGACCACAAGGGCCGAGATGATATGATGGGTTGCCTTCCGATATTTGATGATGTTGTGAACACATATACCTATGCATGGTGTGACATTTATATGCATATACATGACATTATAAATGTTAAATGATTTACAGAGCTATTCAGACATATATGTTTAGTCTTTTACTCCATGTTCCTCTCGTGTCTTTTATTTGTTGATTTTCATTCCTTACATACTCGGTACATTATTTGTACTGTCGTCCATTTACCTGTGGACACTGCGTTTCATGCATGCTTGTCCTGATAGATAAGATGAGAGTAGTCTAAGTAGGCTATCAGCTCAGAGGAAGGTGTTGGTGCGCTTCATTTGCTCTAGAGTTGCTTCTTTGGTCAGCATTATTAGGACATATATTGATTAGTATGGCAAGGCCCTGTCCCGACCTTTATGAGTATATACTCTTAAAGACTTGTAAGTATATGTCGTGTACATAAAAGATAGTATGGACTTGTTGGCCTATGTTCAGTGTAAGAGTGATCATTTAGTCTTATAAGACAGTATGTCATATGTATAAGCTTGTATTCCCTCATGCTTTACTCCGGTTCATTTATGATAGAATGATACGAAAGATATATTACGTTGGTACGGTTGAGTAAGGTACCAGGTGCCTGTCGCAGTCCATCAGTTTGGATCGTGACACCGAGTTCCTCGAACTCGAAAAAGAAATAAACAAAAAGAGGTCGCGCAAGCCTAATAGAAGCACCAATGCTCTATCCTCGGACTCAATATGATGATTAAGGGACGAGTCTGAATCGACAGATGCCAAAATCGGACCGTCCTGACATAAAATGGTCGATGAGGGAGTCTTAGCTAAGAGCTCCCTAACCAGAAGGGGTTGGGGCCACTCTACCCCAAGCTAATAAGTAGAGAGAGAGAGAGAGACTGGGGGCGACACTTCTCAGGAAGAGGATGATATCCCAAGAGACGAGCTTGGGGCGATAGACATTAATGGGTCCCCCCAGATTTTAGACGCCATGATTCACGAGGCCTGTATGTTAGAAAGTCATTCTTACTAGGGGCCTCAGGGGGTAATTGATATCTACCACTTCTTGGACGGATTTGAGTACACTTCCTTCTAGGATGTCACTGGGCTCAGAAACTTGCTGGTGCCAAAAAATGTACCCTCACCTGGAGCCAATGGGTTTTCCTCGAGCCCAAAATTGGTGAAACGGCTCCCGGCCCCTAGCGTCGATCCTGATTGAAGATGGTCAATAGCTTTCTCTATCACAAAGAATGACCGGGTTTTATATGCCCCCGTGGGAGCCTGTAGTTACCTTCGGTGCTTGGTGACCGAAGAAGATCAGGCAGTATTAGACAAGGTTGAAACCCCTTGCCTATTCAATGAATCCCAACAAGCATCAAATCGGGTAACTTTCTGTATCTTTCTTCTCATATATTCTAAATTTAAAGTTGTAAATAGCCATAGCACCTTCCCTTATGGTTGCAGTCTTCGGTCCTGCATCATGAGACTTTCCTCCGATACCGGGAGGAAATAACTCACTATGAGGCTAAGGTTCGGGACTTCACTAAGAAGAGTGACACCTACAAGCTTCTCAGTGAAAATCTTCATGCCGATTTAGCAACGGCTCGGAATGAGAATGCTAATTGAAGATAGGACTAACAATCTGATCCTACATGTCCAGCAAAGGCTTGAACAGATCGAGGAGCTTCAGGCACATATAGATACAATTCAAGTTGAGGCTGAGGAGGTCAAGAAAAATATGGACATCTTAGCCTCAAAAATAGAAGCTGCCCAAGCACAACTGGAGTCGGCAAAGACCCAGCTCCAAGCTGCAAAAGAGAAGGCTTCGGTGCAGGTTAAGAAAATCGAGGAGCTTCAATCCCAATTGAACTTGGCTATTTCTGGTGAGGCAAACTTGGAAATGAGCTTAAGGTGGCCGTGGCCAATACCAATTTTGATGCTAAGATGGCCGAATTCAAGGTCGACATTAATACCATCCAGGCGTAGGCCAAGAGCATGGTGGATATACGAGGTGGCAAGCTCCAAGGGAAGCCCTTGATGGAGTATATTGGCTGAAATCGAGAATGAAAAAGTAGAAGAATCCAAGTCCCGAAAGTTGGCCTTTCTCGAGGAAGACTCCCAGAGTTTAAGCAAGTCTGAAGCCAAGGAAGATCCCGAGGGCGAAGATGCTGCCTCCAATGAAAACTAGCGCACTTAGGCCTTTATATTTTTTGCTTTCTTTTGCATCTTTTAAAAGCCATTTTTCCCATTGTAAATTTTTGAATTAGTCCATTATAACCTTTATAAAAATATTATTGGGTAAATATATACAAGCCTTTCTTTTCCCTCTTGGCTTTCGAACTTTTCCTTTGCTCTATTACTTATATTCACAAAGGTCGGAATGCCTTAGCATAAATAATTTAGGCTGTGTAAGTTCGAACAAACCCTACCTTTATATTATTTTTATTATTTGAGGCATCTTGGAGGTTTGGTGTTATCAAGAACCTTCTCCCAAAGTAAGTAACTCAGATCATAGTTTGCCGAGGGTAGCCTTTAAATCATTTATGAAAATTTCAAAGACCTATTTTTTGTTACGGCTTTCGAACATTTCTACGCCATGTTAATATGGTCGTAGCCTTATAATTCGGGCATGGCCAAGTGAGATTGCTTTCCCGATTTATCCATGCTTTCCTAAGATAACATTCCCCGAGTGAGTATGATCGTGGATTTTAAAATTCGGGGGTTGCCTAAGAGGTCTTATACCTACGATGTTTAATAGTTCGATTTATCCAAGTTTGCTTTTCGGACGACAGTCCTAGAGTGAGGGAGTGATCATCCAAACTCTAATTATATTCTGTCCTTGAGCTCGTTTCCTTAAAAGATCGAAAATATGAAATTGTAAAGAGGAAATTTTCTAAGACATAAGATAATTGCAAGAAAAGTACTTCTGTTTATTCTTGTGAAAAACAGTTATACATACATATATGTTTCATGCTAGGGATAGAGAAAACTATGTGGGCATGATTCATTTGACCGTTTTTCCCTTACAACAAATCTTACCTAGCAAGATCCTTCTATTACGAAGTAATTTTCTCACAAAAGTCGATATCCAAGGGTGTGATGACCCAAAAGTTAATCTCGTGTTTTAGAACCCTGTCGTGTTTTAGAACACAATTCAGGGTTTTGAGGACCTCCACGCCTTATTTTATTTTTGCTCGATTTGCGTGCGCAGTCCAAGCACACTTCCAAAAAGTCTTTATATAAAAATTTGAGAAAATGCTAAATTTTGCCTTAAAAATTGAACTAAATTGACTTCGGTCAATATTTTGAGTAAACGGACCCAAACCCGGTCCCTAAGGGTCTGTAGCAAAATATGGGACTTGGGCATAGGAAATGAATTCCGAGGTCTGTAGCCCGAGAAATAAATTTTTGAAGAAAATTGTTAAACTAAAAATATAATAGTTTTTAGAATTTTTAATAATGCTTTATCTTGTTGGTATCAGACCCGTATTTTGGTTTCGGATCCCGATATAGACTTAAAATGATATTTATGTCATGTCTCTGAAATTTGGTGAGAAATGGAGTTTATATGACGTGATTCAGACCCTCGGTCGAGAAAATAGAAACTTTAAGTGTTCTTGAGAATTTCATTGATTTTGATGCTAAATTTGTAGTTATAGGTTTTAGTTTAGCAATTGATCACGTGAGCAAGTTTGTATGATGTTTTTAGACTTGTATGCATATTTGGTTTGGAGCCTCGAGGGCTCGGGTGAGTTTCAAATAGGCTACGGCATGTTTTAGACTTGAAATTTCTTGTGTTTTAGGATTCTGGGGTCATTTGGTATATCCTTCTTCACATTTGAGAAGGAACTATCACAAACGTGAAGAGTAAATTTGTCTCAGGGAGAACTCCTTCTACGCGAACGCGAGGCACATGTCGTGAACACAGAGCGTTGGAGGCATTACCATTCGCGAACACGACCTGGCTATAACGAACGCGAAGGCCATTTTGGTAAGGACCTGAGGGAGGGTCTGCGCGAACGTGTCAATAGGCTCGCGAACGCGAAGGTCGGGAACAGGCGTCTCACAAATGCGAAGAAGGTATGCCCAGTCTTTTTAAAAATATATAATCAGGATTTTATAAAAATTTCATAACTCTTTCATAATAATTCGACCTAGGAGCGATTTTCAACACCAATTCATAGGTTTGTGTTCTTCAACTAATTTCTTTCCATTTCCATCAACACCCATTAGATTTTTAGGCCTAAATCGTGTTCTTTCATGGTAGAATTAGGGATTTTGGAAAATGGAGACCTCACTTTGGGGTCGAATTCTGAAACTAATTGTATATTCAGGCTCAGGGGTGAATGAGTAACCGGATTTTGGTCCAGACTTTGAGTTTTGACAAAGTGGGCCCGGGGTCGATTTTTTATTTTGGGAAAAATGTTGGGGAATCTATAATTTTTCATTAGAATCTGTTTCTTTGACTTTAATTGATGATAATAAGTTAATGATGAATAGATAGGGGTGGATTGGAAGTGAAAACTAAGGGAAAAGCGACATTTGAGGCTTGAGTTTGGTCGTGGAATCGAGGTGAGTGTTGTGTCTAACCTTAGATTGAGGGATTAGATGTTGTTGCCTTATTTGCTACTTGTTTAGTTGTTAAGTACGACGTATAGGAGTTGTGACGAGTATCTATACGTTGTTTTCGGGTCAGAGCATGTGAGTGAGTCTTGCACTTGTGACCGTTGTGTTTCTTCATACGTATTGTTCCTGCTTAAACTAGTTATTACTCATGTTAAACAAGTCTTATTGTGTTTTTCTTGGTTTTGGATATTGGTTGAGTATTTGCTCTAGTTGATATTTCTGTTGTGAAATTAAATGATGAAATGAAATTATTTGATTGTAATGCCCTTACCGGGTTGTTATTTTTTTTGTTGTTTCTTATGGTAAGGAAGAGTGATAAAGCACGAAGGGTGATACCGTGCACATTTTTATTATTCATGTGGTAAGGAAGAGTGATAAAGTATGAAAGGTGATGACGTGCACATTTCTATTATTCATATGGTGAGGAAGATTGATAAAGCACGAAGGGTGATGTCGTGTGTGTTTCTATTATTGATTGCATGGTGAGGACTGAGAGTAAAAGCACGAAGGGTGATGTCGTGCATGTTCTGTTTGCGTTTTTATTTATTGTTATTAGTTAAAGTGTACTAGCTATTTATATTCCTTTACTGTTGTGATTCTTTATGTTGGAACACCCGTAGCTTGTTGACCCTTCCCGTTCATTTCTGCTTAGCTTTTATTACTTGTTATTCTATTAGTATATTGTTTAATTGCATAGGTTTATAGTGTTTGTCGTGTCCTAGCATCGTCACTACTTTGGCGAGGTTAGGCTCGGCACTTACCAGTACATGGGGTCCCCGACAAAGGTGCCAAAAAGTGATCGGGTCAAATCCCATACCACTACAAAGTGGCAAGAGCGTTCGATTTAGCTTTTACCCGAGATGATCGGGAACGAATCCACAGGAAGCTAGATTGTTTGGGATTTAGATTCCTATCTAAACTAGCAGTGCGTAGTACTCTTAATTACACTTCCAATCATAATTGTTCGTTTGTTACTTCTAATTTTATAGTAATGAGATGCTAAATTAAACTAAGAATAAATGCTTATAAGGTTTTTTAAATGGACAATGAGGCACTAGGGAAGCGACTTTCTCCCAGGTGAATACTTGACGGGTTCTAAAGCCTAAGGCAAAGTTGTTATGTTGGGGATTGCGATATAACCAATGCAAGAAATTACTCACTCTATGCCTCTAGATAGCTTGAAACTTTGCCCAAATTAATTTTCTCAAGACCAATTGGGTGTCAAAATTTGTGCAAGCAATATAGGCTCAAGTCGGATATTACTATCTCTAGGTTTAACCCGTTAATTGGGACTATCAATATCTTGAATACACCATAATTCCTTGTCGGACTAATTTTTCTAGACTCAAGTTCTCTTTATCAAGAAGATCCCGAGTAAAAAAGGTATAAATTAGTATTGCAACCACTAATTCAACATAAAAAATAAAAATCAGTCAAAATATCAACCACTCATAAACATCTAAGCCTTAAAACACAAGGCCCATCAAATACCCACACTAGGATTGATTCACAAGCCTAGTTAATGGGTCTAGCTACTCATAATAATGGAAGAAATAAGATATTTAGATGAAGAATAATCCATATTATGTTTACAAGCTAAGAATTAAAGATTCAATGTCGAACTAGCTACAAAATTACTCAAAATAGGTTCAAAACGGCCTTTACGTGCTCAGCTACGATTGTATGACCTAAAAATCCAAAAAAGAAGTATTTATAGAAGGCTGAATTTTCTGGACAAAAATACCCCTGACAGAAGTACCGTGGACCGCATAAAATGCACCGCAGCACGGTGGCTTCACCGCGGACTGCACAAAATGGACTGCGGCCGCATCTTGCAATTTTCAAAATCCTGGGTTCTCTGAATATCCACTTTGCGAACCGCAACAAATGGTCTGAGGCCGCGATAAGTCTACTACAGCTACGAAGAATGTTCTGCGGACAGCATTGCCTAACATCATCAGGATTGCACCTCTCTGAATCTCCTCACCACGGACCACAATAAATAGACTGTGGCTGCAGCAGGTCTGTTGCAATTGCAGTGGATTTTATGCTGCAACAGTGCTTTGACTTGTTCTTAGTGCTTGTGCAAGTTTTACTCCTTTTTGAGATGGTTTTGACTTCTTGTCACTTTCTTGACCAAATCCTGCAAACAAGTACAACATGTAATCCTTTGGGACTATTTGTATACATTTTTAATCCAAACTCAAATAAAAAGGAGTATACAATGAACTAGAATCCTTAGTATTCAATGATCAGTTATTGCCTCGTTAAAAACCTTGCTGAAAAACAATTGGGAAAAAACGGTTCAAGGGAAAAGAGTGCAATGCGTGCTTTCAGACCTAAAGACTTTGTGCCGCTCCTTGTCGACCACATGTGTGTTGGTCAAAAAATAAAAAGAAATTAAATGGTTCATACCTCAGCAGTAATATCATTTTAGGTGAGCTAAGTTCCAATTGTTCGGTAGTTGTTCTCTGTTGGTCATTCTGAGCTTACGGGATCCTTTCTGTATAACCTTGAGAATCTGGTATGATCCTTCCCAGTTCGGACCCAATTTCCCTTTGTTCATATTTCAAGTGCTTAGTATGACCTTTCTTAGTACTGAGTACCAAATAGTGAAGTATCGAAGGTTGGCCCTTCGATTGTAACACCTCTCGATCAATTACTTTTGGGCATCCAATCGAACAAGGGTGACTTCACGCCTTTCATCCAATAGCTCCAAGATCGTATTCATGGCCTCGTCATTTAATTACTTTGTTGTATATCATAATCATATGCACGGCTTCCCAAGTACTAATGGTATCGGCGCCATAAACCAATAAGAACGGGGTAGCTCCGGTACTGGATTTTGAAGTTGTCTGATATGCCCAAAGAACTTCGTCAAGATCTTTTTCCATTTTCCCTTAGCGTCAGTCAAAATTTTCTTAAGGTTTTGGCTTATGGTTTTGTTAGTAGATTTAGCTTGTCCGTTCCTACCAGGGTGATAAGGTGTCGATAAAATCCTTTTGATCTTATGAGCTTTGAGAAATTTGGTCACTTCACTGCCGTAAACTGTTTTCCGTTGTCACATACAACTTCGGACGGTATCTCAAACCGACATATGATGTGGTCCCAAATGATGTCGATAACTTCCTTCTCTCTGAACTTCTTGTATACGTGTGCTTCAATCCACTAAGAAAAATATTCAGTCATAAATAAGATATTTTGAGCCTTACCCAGTGCCTATGGAAGACGACCGACGATGTACATCCCCCAATTCATGAATGGCCATGGTGATAAGGCCGAATGCAATAGCTCCCCGGGTTGGTAAATCACCAGAGCATACCTTTGGCACTTGTCACATTTTGTACGAACTCTTTCACATCCTTTTCCATGTCAATCTAGTAATAACCGGCTCTTATCACCTTTTGAACCAATGATTCGGCACCTAAGTGATTTCCATAAGTGCCCTCGTGAACTTCCCATAGAACGTATTAGGTCTCTCAGTCCCAAACATATTGCTAGTTGTCCATCGAACATTTTCCTGAACAAGGTTACATCTTTGGACAAGCTGAATTGGGCTGCCTTTGTGCGTAGGGCCCTAGATTCCATAGGATCTGAGGAAAGTTTCCTAGTCTTCAAATAATCTACGTATTTATTTCTCCAATCCTAAGTTAAGCTTGTGGAGTTTATTTTGGTGTGACCTTCCTCTACTAGCGGCCTAATGAGTTGTACGACCAACCCCTAATTGAGCTCATCGTCTTCGACCGACGACCCTAAGTTTACAAGGGCATCAGCCTCACTATTTTGATCTCAAGGTACGTGCTGCGAAGTCCACTCTTTGAACTGATATAACGTTACTTGTAACTTATCTAGGTACCTTTGAATTCATTCTTCTCTGAGATGTTCTGTTAACTTGTTTACAATGAGGGAGTCACGCTTAGCTTCGATCACATCCAGCCCCAAGCCTTTGGCTTGTTCGAGACCTGCAATCACAGCCTCATATTCAACCTCGCTGTTAGTCAATTTTACATTTCTAATAGATTGTCTAGCTATATTTCCTATGGGTGGCTTCAATACGATGGCAAGTCCAGACCCCTTTATGTTTGAGGCACCGTCCATTAAAAGGGTCCAGATTCCCGAAGTTGTTCCTGAGTTTACCAACAAATCTCTTTTGACTTTGGGTATTAGGGTCGGGCCGGCATAAAGTTGGCTATGAAATATGCTAAAATCCGAGATTTTATGGTTGTTCGAGGTTTTTATTCGATATCGTACCCGCTGATTTCTACGGCCTATTTGGTTAGTCGTCCCAAGAGTTCGGGTTCATGGATTACATTTCGCAAAGGGTAGGTTGTCACAACACATATAAGATGGCACTGAAAATATAGTTTCAATTTTCTAGAGGCACTTAGCAAAGCGAATGCCAATTTTTCTAGGTGAAGATATCTAGTTTCGGCCTCACCTAAGGTCCTGCTAACATAATAAATTGGTAACTGCCTACCTTGTTCTTCTCGGAATAGGACTCCGTTTACCGTTATTTCTGATACTGCTAGATACAAGTTTAGTCGTTCGTCTGTCCTCGGCGTGTGAAGCAATGACGGGCTAATATCAAGATGAATTGCCCCAAGGTTGCAATTTGCCCTGTTAGCCTTTGGACAGCCTTGGCATTATCCACTATCATGATACCCTCGGTAGCTTTGATCTTGATGGGTTGATATCGATTTCTCAGTTAGACACCATGAACCCGAGGAATTTACTTGATCCGACTTTGAAAATGCATTTTTCTGGATGCGGCTTCATGTTATACTTCTTCAACATACTGAAGGTTTCCTACAATTCTTTAAATGGTCCTCTCCTCGCAAGGAATTAAGTAACATATCACTAATGTAAACTTCCATGGATTTTCCTATTTGTTCTTCGAACATCGGTTTACTAGGCGTTGGTAACTGGTGTCGGCATTTTTTAATCTAAATGGCATTCCAATATGACAGTATTTGACATACTTGGTGATGAAAAAGGTATTTTCTTGATCATCCGGTTCATCTGTATTTGGTTGTACCTGGAGTAGGCATCGAGAAAACTAAGGATCTCGTGAACGGTGTGGTATCGATCATATTAGGAAAAGGGAAAGAATCTTTGGGGCATGCCTTGTTTAAATCTTTATAATCCACAAACATTCTTAGCTTGTTCCCTTTTTTAGGAATTACTACTAGGTTTGCTAATCATTCTAGGTATTTGACCTCCCGGATGGACCCTATTTTAAGGAGTTTAGTTACCTCATCCTTGATGAAGGCCTGCTTCATTTTGGACTGGGGTAACCTTTTCTACTTTATCGGATGGACCTTTGGATCCAAGCTTAGCTTGTGAATAGTGATCTTCGATGGGATCCCTGTCATATCGAGATGGGACCAAGCAAAACAATCCATATAAGAAATTGAATTATCTTTTTCCAGAGCTCGAGAGTTAACCTAGTGCCCAGGTATACCTTTAGATCAGGCAGATGTTCGATTAGCATGACCTGCTCCAGCTCTTCGACCTTTGATTTAGTAGCGTCAGAATTGTCGGAAGCTATAAATGATCGAGGAACCTTGTAATCATCGTCTTCTTCCATCCCTTTCTTGTCCTATTGGGTCGAGGTTGGAATCGACCATTGCTATTTGGATTCCTATTTTTCTTTCGAACCTGAGGCCTTTGTCGATGGAAGTGTTGATATCAGAATTACTTCACCAACAGTAACATCTTCTTTGTAGCGAGTTGTTCCTTGTAAACCGTCTTTATCCCTTCTAGTGTTGGAAATTTTTATATTTGGTGAAGGGTCTAGGGCACATACCTCATGTTGTGGATCCATGGCTTCCCGAACAGGCATTGTACCTCATGTTCCCTTCGATTACATAAAACTTGGTATCTTGGGTAGTACCGGCTACATTTACCTGCAACTTTATTTCTTCCTTAGTAGTTTCAAAAGCCATGTTGAATGCGTTTAGCACTCGGGCCACAGGTAAACTTTGGTCCTGTAGGCCGAGTTGCTCTACGACCCTTGACCGAACGATGTTGGCCAAGCTACCTGGATCAATTAGCACACTTTAACTAGAGTATTATTCATGAGTACGAAAATTACCAGCGCATCATTATGGGGTTGCATTATTTCTTTTGCATCCTCGTCATTGAAAGATAAAGTTCCTTCCCGTATGTAATCTCGAGTCCATTTTTCCCTTGTGCTTGATACTTTGGTGCAATTTATCATCGGACATTGAGGAGCATCGACCCCTCTGATGATCATATGAATGACGTTCTGGGGATCGTCTTGTTCATTTTGTTTTTTAGAATCCATGTTTCTGAAATGGTTCTTAGCTCGGTCGCTCAATAATTCTCGAAGGTGCTTGTTGTTGAATAACTGGGCTACTTCTTCTCTCAATTGTCGACAATCCTCCATTCTGTGGCCATTTGTGCCATGATATTTGCATATTTGGTTGGGATGCCTTTGTGTTGAATAAAGGTCGGCGCCATTTGGTATCTTTGATGCGTCCAATAGCCGATAAGATGGTTGTCGCATCAACATTTAAGTTGTACTCTGATAATCTTGGTGCCTCTTTCGGTTCGATAGGTCTATCAAAATCGTTTTGCTCATTAGCCCTTGAGATATTCGACTTCGATCACATTTCCTTTCATTTCGTGCAGAATTTCGCCCAGAATGGTTGCTCCTACGATCTCTATTATACGGATGATATTGATCTATGTTCAGCCTCAGTTCTCAGTCTATATCCCTCTTGGTTCTATCTACGGGGCTGATGGGATAAACAGATCCGGAAGGAGCTCCAAGTTGATTGTCCTCGACCTTGATCTTTGATTGATACCGATTATGCATATCGGCCCAATTAGCATACGGGTATTCTATCAAAGTTTGCTTCAATTGTGTTGAAGCCGCTGAGCTTCAAACATTGAGTCCTTGAGTGAAAGCTTGAACAGCCCTATCATCAGCGACCAGTGGCTAGTCCATCCGTTCCATTTGGAATTGAGACACGAAGTCTCTGAGCAGTTCGTTGTCTTTTTGCCTTATCTTGAAAAGGTTTGACTTCCTGATTTTGATCTTGATGGCCCCGGCGTGTGCATTTACGAAAGAGTCTGTAAGCATAACAAATGAATCAATATAATTAAATGGTAAATTACGGTACCATATCATAATTCCCTTTGATAGGGTTTCCCCAAATTTCTTTAGCAAGACATATTCGATCTCGTCATCCTCTAGATCATCCTTTGGTAGCACACGTGTAAGAGGTGACATGCTCGTTCGGATCGGTCGTTCCATTATACTTAGGAATATAAGGCATGCAGAACTTCTTGGGGATTTGCTTTAGAGTCGTGCTTGGGGGAGAAAGGTTTTTGTACGAACTTTTTAGAATTGAGTCCCTCCAATATTGGTGGTGCCCTCGGGATTTGATCGACCGTGGAGTTGTAAGTTTTCATTTTTTGTCATTTGCCTCGATCTTCCTTTCCCCCTACTCAATTCGCTTTGCCAATTGTTCGAGCGTCTTCATGATTACATGATTGGTCTCCAATTCTTTCTCATTCGATTTTCTTGAAACAGATTCGACCCTGTGTACAACTTCCTGGGACGGCTCGAGCTCGACCCTGCTCAGTGGGTGATTTTGGTTATGGAGCTGGGCTACTGCTGTCTGTTGAGCCTGCGGAATTTCGTAGATCACCCGCACGCTGACTGTCATCTTCACCGCCACGTGCGCTTTGAGCGGCTGATCGAACATCCCCACGGACGATGCCTTCAGGATCGACAGCCAAATTTTCGTTGATGGTTACATGCGAGCTTACGTCGAATGGATCTATAGTTGGAACTCCATCGAGGTCAACCGGGGGTACATCATTCCCTGTGCTATGTTATCATTTTCACCGTAGTGACCGAAATCATTGTCAACGTATAGAGGTACTGACTGAGAGTTTGACATTTTTTTAGTCCTGTAAGCAAAGATACTTCAAGTGTAAAATATTGTATGTTATAAAAGTTTGTACCAGGTAATCATTATTATCCTTGGCCTCATGGTGTGTGGCAAATTGTTTACACTAAAAAAATGGATAACAATTGAATTTATACATGCTTTTAAGGTTTCGTGATATAACTTGGCACAAATTAAGAAGACAGATTAATATGGAAATTGACGATAAAAGAATAAATGCAATGCACACGAATTGAATAGCCTTGAGTTCAGCCACCCTAGATCTAAAAGATATTTCAACTGACGTATGAACAGAGCAACAAAATAATGAAAACTAGAAAATGACAGTATATTACTTTATATTGCGTAAATATGATGGTTATTACAAATGATCACCCCTTTTAATAGGGGTGTCCTACTCTTGATACAATTCTGTACGGGTAAAATGTCTTACGATTTGCTAATTATTCGGCCTCTCCTTGATATGTGTTGTGATTTTCGCCGCAATCCTCGACTGATCGTGGATATTTCGGTTGTCTGTTGTTTGGCTTAATAAATTTCTCTCGATCTTTACTCGATTTTGATCTTAATCGATGTGAGTAAATTTCTCTCAATCTTTACTCGATCTTGATCTTAATCGATGTTTAGGTCATGAACTTACGAGGTCGAACCTTAACCTATCATATTCCAATCTCGATTCCCCTGTTGACTGTATAGAACTATAACAACCCATTTCCCAGCAACAACAAACAATTTTGTTCAATTCCAACTTCGTACTCATTCAAACGCAAAACAATCTTAAAAAAGAAAGAACACATAATACCAAAACCATAAACCTGAAAACTGGGATAAGAAAACGCGAGGCAAAAAGAAGAACGAAACATAACATTGAAAAGAATGCTTCTTTACATTGGCAAAAATGGAAACCTACAAAAGGCTCATAGTGTTTTCAGATGAAAAGGCTCTGATCACAATTACAAAGAAAACAACCTAAAGTAGTCGTATCTAACAAAGATCTGAAGTCTTAAGGTCAAGACTAACACAATTAATAGCTTAAATAATCTCTCGGTAAAGTCTTGATCTTGCGTCTACATTATTTTGCCACCATTGGCATTTCACGTCTCCTTGACCAAATTGACAACATGGGGATGACAAGAGCCTAAAGAATTTTTAGCGAAACTTCTGCTCCCATATCCAAGAGTGCTACATTCTGGGGATTGCTTGCTGCTGT
Source organism: Nicotiana benthamiana (assembly GCA_034376525.1). Taxonomy (NCBI): domain Eukaryota; kingdom Viridiplantae; phylum Streptophyta; class Magnoliopsida; order Solanales; family Solanaceae; genus Nicotiana; species Nicotiana benthamiana. The sequence continues at coordinate 11,014,546 of CM067325.1, forward strand.
CGTAAGGTGATGCACTTATTACCCTGAATTCAAGAACACAACAAGCTTTTAACACAAAAGTGGAGTTTTCCACACTTAAAAGGAAGTACCGAAAAGGAATAATATCTGAAAAGCAATCCTTTGAGATAAAGAGATGAACGACTTCCCTTTCTCTTATACTTTATGAAACAGCAAAAATTCACTCAAATTAGTATGAAAACAAACCCCAAATTACCTTTCTTTGCGCTTCTCCAAGAATCGAGCCAATGATGCCTTGCGTGCCTGCGGTACAGCTGCATATGATAAATGCCCAATCATGTTGCTGATATAACATACGAATAAACAATTTAGCCAAGAATCTTGGTGATTTTTCAGTTTAAAAATCACAAGAATATACCTGATGGAACAAAAGTGGCGGCAACAGATCCTATGGAACTGGAAAATTTAGAAAGTTCTGATTTATTTGGAGGAGATGATAGGACCCCTATTGATTTGATAATAGTTACTCCATTTGTATTACTAGGCACTCCGGCAAGTTGAGATCCACAATGAGATGTCATAGAAATGGGGCTGGGAAGAGTAGGTGTTGTGTTGTGGCACTGATTTACAACAAAAGAGTCAGCAGAAGAGGACTTGGGTATAGGCGCCTGAACTGGAGATAGAGTAGATGTTGCACTTGGTGTAACAGGTGGTGCATTTCCAGCAAGCAACATAATAGCTTGAGCCTAATCCAAAAGAAGATATAATTGGTGAAATTGTCAACATAAGATACATTCATGAGAACAACATCAGGGAAATGTTGGTAGAACCTAAAGGTCTAGAGCGTTTACCTTCTCTGGTGAAACATTATCATAAACGCAGACGGAACCACCATAAAAGATGGTCAACTGAGCAGGACCTGGGGGAGTTATCGGAGCACCCCTGCCAATAGAGATCCATAATAAATTCAGCATCCCCCTTCAGTAAAAGTTTTCTCAATTAAGATATCTTATATCAATGTTAGCTAACATACCTTAAATCAGTTGTGCCCACGACAGCGCTGCTAGTTGGAACAGCTGAAATGGAGCTAGCTACCGGATTCTGTCCAAGAGGAGAAACAAAGGACTTATGACCAGGCATAGTCATAGATACAGAAATCTGATTTGCTGGGTTGGAAACTGGGAGCACTCTCACTCCATGAGATCTATACAAGGAGTGTGCATCATAGTGATGAGGAGAGAAAGTTGTCGATGTGTAGTGTGTTCCACCTTGCTTTTCCAGCATCATATTTTTCTGACATTTAGAGGAACAACTAATGAAAAGACAGTGAATGCAAAAGTATTCATACAAAATCTCTGCTACCATTTGACAATACCATGTATGTAGGCATTTTAGGTGGTATGATTAAAACACAGCTTATGAAGATCCATAACAAACCTGTCCGGCACCAGAGTATGATCGATGACTCGAGTCGACAGCTTCAGTTGTGGTGATAGTCACCAATCCTGTTGATGCAAGAGAATCAAAACCAGTTTTCGGCCTATCCTCTTGAGCACCTTTGAAAGAGAGGTATTGAGGATGAGTAGAGATGTTGTTCGAGAATGACCACTGCATTGTTGAACTTCTCAGAGGTGCTGCAACATAAGACAAGAGAAGAAGATACCATCTTAATTAGTTGCATCCAACATTATATTTTCACTGTGTATAAACAGGCTTCTCATGTACAAGAAATTAATTACCTACTTCAACTTTTAACTCTACCAATACAGAAAAGACAACTCCTTGGTAAATTGTTTGAAGTATATATTCAGAAAAAACAGACGAGACGCCGACCCACCAAACAATAAATTGCCATAACCTCTATGCTTTTTCCCAGACATTTTTCCCTTATAATAAAGACAATATGATCACATAAATAATTCAAAGTGCTTCATAGGTGCAGCTGAAAGAGGAGTTGAACATGTTCTCTTTCTTGGAATTAAAATACAGGCTGCTAACTGCTAAGCATCTCATGTGCAATATAATAATATATAATATTGTATTTTCCAATACATAAGATGAAGTAAAGAACATGAAAAACCATCTGGTCAAAGTACGGGAGCAAAAGTACTTTATTCAAATACATTATTCTAATAGGGGAGCAAAAGTACTTTATTCATTACTTTAATCTTGTTCTTGGTAAAGTACCACCATAATTTAATACTCCATTAATTAAAGAAGGTGACTTGTGGGGCACCACAATTCGTCTATATTTTTTAATTTATTCTTCACAAATAAACTAATATAAGAGCTTATCAGGTGCACGTTAGTAATGTATATCCAACGCACAATATGCATTCAAAAAAGGGCATGGAGTACGCTAAAGTCTAAACAAAACCTCCCTAGAATAATCCAAACTTATTAAAAAACTAAATCCTATGGTTGCACAACCCACTCCGCAACAAATATTAGCCATTATTTAATTTTACCTTTGAAGTATTCCCACTCAACGTGGACCACAGTACGTTACTAATAATAAAATTATACAGCTGTTAAACTTACATTAAACCGATAAAAAATTGTTTTGACGAATAGGAAACTATCTCGTCTTTGTTTGGGGAAGAAAAAACAGAGGAATTTCAAAAATGAAACGGAAATCTTGAGATAGATCAAGATATCCGAGCTTTACTGCTTCATATGATTCCATAGCTGGTTTACAAGAAAAACAATATCTTCAACAAAATAGACTAATTAAATGGAAAAGGAACGGTTTAAACAGAAAGAGATATCTTCATAGAAATATTAATAATATGTATCTGGCCTAAAGATTCAAGCTTGAAATAAAAGGAGAGAAAACATGAAACATAAACGAAAAAGACAATATGATACCTGGATCTATAGGTTCTTCAGTGACTTCTTGCTTCACATGATGAGTCAAACCCATAAAATCCCTCTCCATTATTTTCACTTAAAACTAGCTCAAACTTCAGGATTTCGGAAATAGCTGACGAGATCGTTAATAGTTTGTTGAGAATAGCAAGAGAAAATAGAGCTGAGAGCTCTGATTTTTCGGCTTTGAGGCGGAGGTTTGTTTATTGTGAAAGGAAAATGTGAGGGACTTAGTACACAAGAGGTTTAAATGAAGTCATAGTTTTGCTTTTTAACAGATGACATCACTGCCGTTTATTTTTCGAGGTAACCTTGCCTACTTTTGCCTCCAACTTTACCGGTTATTACCGTAATCGTTCCGTGCAACCTTTTATTTATTTCTTTTTAAAGAAAAAGTTGTATACTTTGATTCACTATTAATACATAATTTACAGTATATATTATTTATTATTTGTTTTAGATTATAAATTAACTTTTGTTAAATAAAATTATATTCAATTATATTTAAGTGAAGTAATTGTATAAATACTTTATACTGATAACACAAAGATCTTGAATTTTATTTTTTATTATTATAATTAATCATATAATATTTTACCCTTGTATGAAAGACGAGCTCCTAAGAGCACGTTTGGTCGTGAAATCTTTTTTACTTTTTTTTTATAAAAGTTTTATATTTTTTTAAAATTAGTGTTTGGCAATAAAAAAATTTAATTTTCATTTGAAAATTAATTTTAAAATTTTACGAAATTTAAAATTTATAAAAACTATTTTTAAAAATTTTCACTCAATTATTATAAATTCAAAAATAATCTAAAATGTATTAATGTTCAAACACAACTTTAATTTTTAAATATTATTTTTATTTGAAAAAATTTACTTTTTTAAAATTTTATAATTCTTACGTCCAAATGCCAACTTAATCTTGCTATTGAGATCACCAAAAGGGTCCAAATTGAAAGGAGAGACCATTATCACTACGTTACAATTAAAATTTGGCCATTCATTAATGGTTGTTAATTTAAAATTTCACAATATATTAGATGGACTACATTTGTATTTTAACAATTTAGGTGGTGGTACAATCTATTGCTAATTTTTGGAAAGAGGAAGAGCGTAAATAAGGAAAGGAAAGAAAAAAAGCATTGAAGAGATACCTGTTAATTAAAGTGCAAGTTGCCGGTCATTAAACCACGGTGTCCATGGCAGCAGGAGAAAGAGTCCTGTAGAGACACGTAGCAGAAACACGTGACTATTCATCTTATAGCTGCCCCACTGCATTTATGCTCATTAATTAATGTTACACATCTTGTAGCGTGGATCATATATTACCATTTGGCCTTACTTATTACTCCGTCCCTTTCGATTTACTGCGTTTTAATTTTTCTAAGTCTCTTGCGATATAATAAATAACGTGTATAATTTTTTATAAAATTTATATTCATTAATATATATAATATTAAATTTTAAAAAATAAATTGAAATAAATAATATATACATTGAATATAATAATAAAATTATTCTTATTTAATATATGTAAAATGAAATGAAAATACAAATTTATTTTTAATATATATGTTAAATAAAAGTGAACAATTTTTTTTCTTCTGAGATGGATATTGCGATCTGACTAATCTAAATTCATGAAAAACTTTATTTGATAGAAAAAAGACCCTATAAAAGCCGATTTTTCTCTCGGGGCTTGTTTGGTTAGTTCAGTATGATAGATAAGAATATTTTAGGGATATTTTTAAAAAAATACTATTTTTTAGTAGTAATTAGAGATTTATAGATCTAATTTTCTGTACTACGAATTATAAATACCTTTTATATAATTATATAATATATTTGATGTATTTAAGCTATTGTATTCATGAATATAATAATAAAACTAGACGAGAATCAAGGAAGTTCAGCTAATCAGTTGATGTATTCGAGTGTACTCGACTGTATTTATGGAGTGAAATATGGGATTACATGTAGATAGATTATTATATTCGACTGTATTCATTGTATGAAATAGGGGATTACACTGTTTTTAAAACGCATAATAAACTCCTAATATAACTTAATAAACTCAATTATAACACACACACATTATATTTTCAATTATAAAAAATATTCTCAACCGAAAATACCCTAAAAATATAGCAATCTTTAGAGAAATTATATAATACATCTTAATACATCAATTATATTAATTATACATATGAATACATTCATGGCATATAGCGAGAAAGTGAATATAATAAAATACATAGAATACAGCAGGATATATTGAAATACAATAAAAAAAACAGTGAATACAACGAAATAATGGAATACAATGAGATACATTGAATTACAATAAGAAAAAAGATAATGACTACAATAAAATATATGAAAATACATTAAAATATATTAACAGAAAATCAAGTTGTTCAGCCCTAAATTCCGTCGTCTTTATTCAAGAACAAATCCTAATTTCCCGGCGAATCCGCCGTCGCAATACACTTCAACCAATGACGAAATAATCTGCCGCCCAAACCCTTCTTATAATGGCAAATGGCAAAAACCTACCCCTTCAAATTCGACCCATTTCAGGAAGTATCCGTCGCGTGCTTAGAACGTATTATTCAACGCCTCTCTTTTCTGTAAATATTTTAGATGATTATTTTTTACTTTAATATAATAGAAAATAGATGAAAATTGTATTAGTATAGAAATAAGGGTGCCACTGTATTTTTGAAGATTAATTACTAACAGCAAATTCACCATTTTAATACTTTTTCTTTCACTTTTATTTGTTTATTATACTAAAAATATATTTATATTTTATTTGTCCATTTAAACAAATTAAGAGAAAAATAATCTCTTTTTCCTGTTTTACTCTTATCATTAATTACTCATTTTTTAAATTAATTTTAATATTTTTTTAAAGTGCTATTATTATTATAGGTACAGTTATAAAATATATACTTCATTTATTTTTCTGAAATGATTATAAAATTAAAAGTAATTAAATAAAAGTGAACGAAAGGAACACAAAATAGTTCCCACAATTAGCTAATATTATAATTAAATAAATATAAAATAAAATAATCCCATATTTTATCTCAAATTGTTATCCCTTATCTTGCCAACCAAACAATCTCTTCGATCTAAAACTCAGACTTTTTAATATTACAGTAGTTTTTATCACGCAACCATAATATTTTTATCTTCCTTCCATTTTCCACACCACAAGTACAAGGGCTTGGTTCTTTTCTTTTTCGTATTATTTTATTCTTTTTTAAAATATAAGTTTAAGGATTGTCCATTGTCACAGTCCGAATTTATTATTATAGGGGTCGTGATGGCGCCTACTAGTGAGAACTAGGCAAGCTAAACCTTAATCACATATTTCATTATCAAATTACTTCTTTTAACAAATAGAAATGCAATAATATGAAAATTGCGGAATTTTAGATAATTAAGCAGAAGATAACCATTAAACATCTGCAATGTACAAATTTTACAGCTACTTAAGTCTCAATCACCCAATACATGGTGTCAATGAACCTAATCTTGTACTGGGTGACCGTCATGGATCCCTGTTGGAGACGCTCGAACTGCCTCCGATAGACCTCTCTCTGAGTAACGGGGAGAAACTTCTCCAAAAATAACATTGTAAACTGCTCCCATATCAAAGCAGGCGATCCTAAGCAATAATACCACCACCAAGTCTTGGGGGATCCAGACAAGAGAAATATAGCGAAATCAACCCCATTGGTCTCAATAATACCCATGTTCCGAAGAACTTCGTGACAATTATTCAGATAATCCAATGGATCCTCAGTGGATGCATCGTTGAAAGTATAAGTGAAGAGCTTGGTGAATCTGTCCAGCCTCCACAAAGCATCGGCGGACATTGCCGCTCCATCGCCAGTCTGAGCTATCACACTCGTCTATACTACCCTAACTGGTTGAACGACTGGAGTCTAAATCTGAGGAGCTACCTACTCCGGAGTGCGAGTAGCAAGAGTCTGAGCCCCCCCCCCCCCCCCCAAATCATGAGATGTGGCTGGTGCAACAAGAAGCAAATCTGCTCGGGTGACGCTCACCATGAGGCCCGCCAATCGGACTAAAGCATCCTGAAGAACTGGGGTAGCAATAAACCCCTCCGGGACCTGAGCTGGGCCCACCGGAACTGCTGGGGTCGAAACCTCCTCCTGAGGCTCCGCCACTGGTGCTGCTGCTCGGGGCTGAGCTCTGCCCCTACCTCGACCTCTAGCACGACCTCACCCTTGCCCTCTGCCCCTAGTGGGGGCTACTGTTGGGGGTTCCAACTATTGATCGGTAGATGAGGAAGCGCGTGTTCTCGCCATATGCGAGAGAATAGAGTAGAATTCCATTAGCATTGAGAAATCAAACCGAACGACGAGAAAGAACATATGTGAAACTTTTCCTAACTCTGTAGCCTCTGGGGGATAAATATAGACGTGTCCATATCGATCCCTCATACTCTACTAAGCTTGTTTGTGAACTCTGAGACCCATGTAACCTAGAACTCTGATACCAACTTGTCACGACCCAGATTTTTCACCCTCGGGGTCGTGATGGCGGCTACTAGCGAGAGCTAGGCAAGCCAAACCTTAACCACATATCTCATTATCAAACTACTTCTTTTAACAAATAGAAAGGAGATAACATGAAAATTACGAAATTTTAGATAATTAAGCGGAAGATAACCATTAAACATCTGAAATCTGCTTATTTTACAGTTACTTAAGTCTCAACCACCCAAAACCATATGTCACGGTATCACAGTCTGTCTAAGATTTACTACATACAAGGTCTGAAGAAATAATAGTACACTATTTCTGAATAAGAAAAATGAAACAGAAAATAGAGATAGAGGGAGACGCCAGGGCCTGCAGACGCCTACAAGTCTACCTTGAATCTTCGGGTGGACTGAAGGAAGCCTCCAACTAATGTTGATGTCCAGTACCTGGATCGGTGCAAAAGAGCACATAGTGCAGTATCAGCACAACCGAATCCATGTGTTGGTAAGTGTCTAGCCTAACCTCGGAGAAATAGTGATGAGGATAGGACTAGACTTCCAACTAAACCTATGCAGTTCACATATATATCTATACAGCGGAAAATAAATACATGAATTAATCAGTCATTATGGGAGGGGGAGCATGATGTGAGGAAGATAACAACTCCGAATAAAAATTATCAAATAAGGAAGAAAATAACATAACTCAGACATCAATAAAGAATCAGAAATCAATAAGTACATGGCATCACCCTTCATACTTTTACTCTCATCCTCACCAAGATATGATATAATAAAATGTGCACGGTATCACCCTTCGTGCTTTTACTCTCATCCTCACCAAGCAATGATATAATAAAATGTGCACGGCATCACCCTTCATGCACTCTCTTTCCTCACATATAATCAATAGAATCATCACAGAGTGTTACATCGTGCAGCACGACATCATCCTTCGTGCTTTAACACTCTTTCCTCACAATAACAAATAATACACGGCATCACCCTTTGTGCTTTAATACTCTTTCTCACCCAAACAACAATCACAAACAAAGGGCACGAGAGTAAACGAGTAATAATAGAAATCCCGGTAAGGGAACACAATTTAACAGTTAAATCCCAGCAAGGGAGATAATCAACAAGCCAATAACATTTCGGCAAGGGAACAATTCAAGGACTCTTTCTCTTTCTTTTACTCTTACTTCGCAACTCATTGTACCACTTGAGCCAGTTCTCCAAAGGGTTCAATCATCTCATATACTTTTACAAATGGGTAATACTCGTGCCCGTGCTCCTTGATGTTTTTAGGTCACAATTTCTTTCACCAACTTTTCACAACATATAGAAATCATCACCAAGGCATGAAAGAAACAATAAAATCATCATATTCACAATAAAAGAAATCACGGTCATGCTAAACATCAACGTATCGCATAGAAAATATGACTCAACTCCTAACCCCTCAAGCTAAGGTTAGCACAGATACTTACCTTGAGGCCTTGAACACAACTCACGTCTCAACTATAGATTTGCCCCTTGGATTTACCACGAATTCTTTCGTATCTAATCACAAATCACTTATTTACATCAATAAAAGCTAAATAAATTAATCCCAATGCATAAAAATGAGTTTTCTAAAATTATACCAAAAAGGTGAAAAATTACCTCAAGGCCCACATGGTTAAAACCTGAGGTTCGAACCAAAATCCGATTACCCATTCCCCCATGAACTCATATATATAATTTGTTTTAAAATCGGACATCAAATTTAGGTCCAAATCCCAAATTTTTGGAAAACCTAGGTTCTACTCAAAATACCCAATTTCCCCTATGAAAATTTTTGATTTGAAGTTGAAATCATGTTAAAAGATGTTAACGATCAAAGAAAACTACATAAAAACGACTTACAATTGATTTGGAGAGGAAATATTGCTTGAAAAATCGCCTCTTATGTTTTAGGGTTTTGAAAAATAAAAAATAACTGGAAATCCCGTCTATTTATACCTCTGGTACACTATCTGTGCAGAAATCACTAAATGGACCGCAGCCGTATGGGCTATCTGAAGACCTACAGTTCAACACTGTGCGCGGACCACACAAAGACGACCGCGCCGCACAGCCTCCACCGCATACCACACAAAGGCGACCACGGCCACGCTGGCCGTTCCGCAGTCGCACGCGATTTCTCGTGGACCGCACAAGAGGGTTCAGAGGCCTGCAACTCACCGAACCTGCAACATCTGATTTCTAAGCCTAAGGCATCGCGGAACCTACCCGAAACTCACCCGAGCCCTCGAAACGCCAACCCAAATATACACACAACTTCAAAAATATTCTATGAATACATTCGTGTAATCAAATCACTAAAATGACATCACGAACATCGAATTAAACTTCAAGATCACTGAAATTTCTCAAAACTCTTTTAAACATCAAATTTTCCAGTTAAGGTCCGGATCATGTCAAACGACATCCGTTTTTAACCAAATTTCACAGAAATGACTCAAGTCACACATAAGGCAAGTGTCGGATGCCGGAACTAAAATACATGTCTGATACCATCACTTTTTAATCATATTTCATTTCCAAATTTTCTTAAACATTTCAGAAAAATAATTTCCTTTAAAATTCATTTCTCGGGTTTGGGACCTCGGAATTCGATTTCGGACATATGCTCAAGTCCCATATTTCCCTACGGATCCTCCGGGACCGTCAAATCACGGGTCCGGGTCCGTTTTCCTAAAATATTGACTAAAGTCAAATTTATTCATTTTAACATCAAAACTTAGCATTTTTCATAGAATCTCATAGAATTGCAAATTTAAGCTCTCCGGTCACGCGCCCGGACTGCATACGCAAATCAAGGTGGCTCTAAATGAAGTTTTCAAGGCCTCAGAAGCACAATTGATTAGAAACAGGTGATGACCCTTTGGATCGTTACATCCATAAATAATATAATTTACAAATTCTTATATAATTAAATTAAATTCACTTCTAATAAATTATAACATTTTGAATCAAACAAATTTGTTATAACACGTTAAATTTTGCTAATAACGTACATAACGTTACAGTATGCATGACTTAATTATGAAAAATAAAAATATGAAAGCACCAGTTCATCATTTTCAACTTTCAAGTGATTGGACGAAAGCAGTTCATTTAACACGTTGCCTTATACAATAGCCCAAGCATTACCCTTATTTTTCTTAATTTTTGGCCAAAGCACTATCATGTTGCTTAATCTTATGATTTCTTAATTAATCATCAACTATGTGTCTATGTCGACAATTAATTATAAAATGATATAATAAGTTGTGCGTAGTTTATCATGTGCAAGCTACTGTACTATTTTGGAGTAAGTACTTTGAAAGACTAGTTATTCGTTTTTGGTTGGTCAATTCGAGAATTGCTTTTATAGGGATTAGAGAAATTATTATTTTTTCAAATATTTTTTAAAAATATTTTTGAGTGTTAAATTATATATAGAATCATAAAAAGATACACTTTACAGTTAGTATTATTCAAATAGATAAAAAGTTTCATGTATTGTTTATTTTAAGTTTTTACTAATAAAATATAATTGATTTAATTACGGCTCTTATATGGTTGATATACTTTAGTTATTCCTAAGATCGTACGAAGAGGAAAAAGTGGAAACACAAGAAATGAGAAGAGTGTTTTGTATTTATGACAAATGGTTCAAATTAATAAACAAAAATTTGGTAACATTATCTCATTTGTTATAAATAGAACTCTATTTAGAGTGAATGTCTAAGAGTTTTAGTTTGAAGCTAAGTCATTTATCTCCCTATAAATAAAGGGGTCTTCTACCATTGTAAATCATCCCTAACAATCCCAAGTATTAATAAGAATACTTCTCTCTCTCCCTATTCTCTCTCTATATTGTTCTTATTATTGCATTATTTTAGTTGTTCTTTACATTATTTCATAACACGTTATCAGCACGAGACTCTACCGTCTCACGAAGCTCTACTATCTCAAGAATCTCTTTGAGAAAATTAAGGAAGCGATGGTTTCGTCGAGTCCTGGCAAGCTTCGATGTCGAGGATCTAGATACGTGGTCTTGGTCGTTTTGAGGTTTCGAGCAAACAAAATCATATCATTCTTGCTACAAGGTTAGTTTTCACTCTACCACTCTTCCTTGTTGGAAAACTGATTTGGTATCTTTGTTGAGTGACTTTGAGCTTGAATAAATGTTACGTTTCTAATAAGCATTTTATTAGTTTCAATCTAATCCTTATGTTGGCTCACACCATGTTTAATGTGTCTCTTTGGATAAATGTTTGACCATATCCTTTGTCAGTATCATGACGAACACATATGAGGTTTTGATAATATTACTTGTTTATTAGAAATTAGAATTGTGTTGAAAGGCCGTGAATTCTTTTGTTAAGAATTAAAAACTTTGATTGTTCTAATTTGGTTAATAAAGTATTAGTTTTATCTACTAAGTCCATATATATATCACCTCATTTAACGTTAGTATAGGAATTTGGTTCTGTTTGTGCATAAAATTTTGATTTTGTTTCTTCCTAGTGAACATGACTAATTAGTAATTCTTTCGCAATGATTACAATAAATTGGTTAGTGTTAAGAGACAAATCTTGTTATAGTGATAAGTTTAAAACTGCAAAGTAAATCATCAAATTCTTAGTTTTTCTTTATCTGTTAGTGAGTTATGAATTTGAATTAGTAAGAAAGCAGTGCTCTTCGGATACATTTCAATGTTAAATAAAAGGGTGTAAAAGAGTTCTTGTTTATGTACACAAGTAGATGTTCGTTAAAGAGTAAGTCAGCAGAACGTACCTTCCAAGAAGCAGGTATCTATAAGAGAGTTTATACTACTTACGCTATGTAAATAATTTTTGCACTATCATAATTTTGTTTTAATTATGTCTGACATTATGAAAAGAAAGTTTGTTGCCCTTGAAATTTCGGGCAAGAACTATATGACATGGGTGTTGGATGCTGAAATCCACTTAGATGCTATGGGTCTTGGAGACACCATTAAAGATAGAGATAAAGCATCCACCCAAGACTGTGCGAAGGCCTTGATTTTCTTGCGCCATCACCTTGATGAAGGTTTGAAGATTGAATATATCACAGTCAAAGATCCACCTATCTTGTGGAATGGCTTAAAGAAGAGATAAGACAACCTGAAGTTAGTCACTCTGCCACAAGCACGATACGATGAGAATCCAAAAGCAAATAGTTCATAAACTATATATTATCATTGCGGTGGAAAAGGGCACTGGTCAAAGGCTTGCTGTATACCAAGACATTTGGTTGACCTTTATCAAGCATCTCGAAAGAGTAAACGCCCTGAAACAAATTTTGTCTCTGACGACAACTTTGACATCATCCACTTGGATGTGGATGACTTCTTTGAGCAACCCCATGGGAAAATAGACCACCTAATCGGTGATGGACCTGTGATGAAAGAAGATGGAGTTGTTTGATTTTATTTCACTTATTTGTAATAGTTAGTGAATAAACTAATAGTCATTAGTATCAGCTTGTATTAGTTAGTTCATGATATAATGTTAGTATTAGTTTGTTAGAATGTTTCTACATGCTCAAATTTCGATAATATTTTTATTTTCAAGTAGAGGTAATCGACTAACCTAACAGTTAGTCTATTATCTAATATTTCGCATTAAAACTGCAAAACAATCGATAGTCAATGTTCAACAATCGATTGTCACTGTTCAACAATCGATTGTCTATGTTTAACAATCGATTGTCTTAAAACAGTGTGATCTGGAATTTTTTCAAAATAGTCAACAATCGATTGTCTATGTGTAACAATCGATTGTCTTAAGACAGTGATCTGAATCTTTTCAAAATAGCAAATAATCGATTGTGTGTGTTTAGTTACTCAACTGACCTCAGCAGATTTTGAAAATATTGTTTAAATGTTAAACAAAAAGTTGTTTATTCTCATGTTCGTATATTTTCTTTTGTATGCCAAACCATGGGAAGTAAATTGATTGAAGGCTCCGGAAGAGCAACTGTAACTCTGCCCAAAGGCACGATGTTTATCTTAGAGAATGCAATATTCTCCTCCAAGTCTAAGAAGAACTTGTTGAGTTTTAATGATATCAATCAAAATGTTCTCCTCCAAGTCTTAAAGGAACTTGTTGAGTTTTAAAGATATCATTCAAAATGGATATCAGATTGAGACAATACATGAGTATAATCTTGTACCTCATTTACTCATGAAAATGAGGCTGCCCACTTCGGTTTGGGGTCACGCCATTTTGCATGCAGCAATGCTAGTTCGTCGGCTGTCCACTTCGGTTTGGGGTCACGTCATTTTGCATACAGCAATGCTAGTTCGTCTCTGACTGACGAATTGACACAAATATTCCCCATTGCAATTGATTTTGGGTCATGAACCTAATATATCCCATTTAAGAATCTTTGGATGCGCAGTATATGTGCCTATAGCACCGCCATCCCGCACCAAAATGGGTCCGCAAAGAAGGTTAGGAATATATGTTGAGTTTGAATCGCCCTCCATTATTCGCTACCTCGAAACATTGACAGGAGATTTGCACAATTTGCAGACTGTCAATTTGATGAGACACTTTTCCCAAAATTACGGGGAGAAGTTGGTGAAACCAAACGGGAAATTTTGTGGAAAAATGCATCATTATCTCATCTTGATCCACATACCTCTATTTGTGAAAAAGAGGCGCAAAATACTATCCATTTGCAAAGAATAGCAAATCGAATGCCAGACGCATTTACAGATTTGAAAAGGATAACAAAATCACATATCCCCGCAGTGAATGTGACAATATCTGATTCACGAACACATATTCATTATTGGAAGAATATGAACATGAAATTGGTATAGAATATACCACACTCACCCCTAGAAGGAGGTTTGAGATGATACCACACTCACCCCTAGAAGGAGGTTTGAGATGATATATGGCATGAATGATCGTTGGTCACGTACCTATTGTACGCCAAAGTATTTTGGAAATATGACTATTAAAGGACAACGATAATGCAAGAAACATATCTTGCATATAAGTTTGACATGACCATAATGGTATAACTTTCTCTTTAAGAAAGATATTCACCACATGGATGAATTTGTGGTAGTACAAAATTAATTGAGAGCTCTAGAAGAGCCAATTATTACTATGTTGGAGAAACACAATTGAGTATTGTGCTGTAGTAAGTCTCAAAGAAACTTATTCAGTTTCCAAAGTACACGCGAAAGCGCTGATTAAATTGAGACTATAAATAAAGGAAAGATTTGATATCTTCTATTACTACAACTTGTAGCGGGATAATTTGTATATGAAAAGTTACCCGCTTTATTCTCCAGTTGTACTACACAAACAAAAGAATGCCACAATAAAGTGGATATCTATTGGTATAAAAACACATGTCATAATAAACCTGAAGTTTATTGATAAGTGCACATGTCATGGTGTAAATTTAAAGTTTACCAATATTGATAATATATTCAGTTGGCATTCGGGTTAGCCATCTCATTTTAAGTATGATGTGCAAATTCACATTGGTGAATATTAAAGAACTAGAAAGTTCTTTACGAATTCTCTTGTATTACTTGTTCTCATTAATGAACTAACCAACTAAAGAGTTCGGGTTGAAGCCCCTAAATTCTGGAAATATCAAAGGTGAATATGGGCCCATTCACCTGCCATGTATACCACATATGATGCATCTATGAAATGGTTACATGCGCAATTGTTATTGACCCGCAGCCTGGCCGGTGCTTGCGACGTAAATTGCTCAGTAATCTAACTTCGAGCATAATTTCCAGATTTTCTACTCAAGATAGTTCATCTTGATAAGTTGGTTTATATCAAAGTTGGTTTAGCAAGATAATTATTGAGTGCCTCCACTTAATAGCTAAACTGTTTCTTATGAGAACAAAGTTATATATATCAGTTTGATATACGTTGTATACGAGAGTATATTCTCCCCTCACAAGTGGTTCAGGGTCAGGAACCAAATAACTCCATCTTATTATTATTGATGTGCGGTGTATATTTTCATTAACACCATAATGCACAAAGATGGACTCTCAAAGTTGAGGAAATAAGTTAGCTTTTCTAACATGAGGGGGAGACATGATAAACAATTGAGAAAATGTTACATGGGATGAATTATCATTTGTATATGTAGATCCCCGAATATCATGATATGAACCTGAAGTTCATAAAAGGGATAATTCAATTGCAACATATTGCAAAGCATGCTATACGCATTTGCTGACCCAAAGAATGTAACTGTATTCTCACTGCAAATGCTCATATTAAGTCCTAGAAGGATAAAGTCTTGGATACGCTTGAAGCGTACAGACAAATCGGTTTCAAAAGAACTTCTTAATAAAGAAGATGAGCAAATGATCAAAGTGATCATAATAAGGAGGCAAGTGATCCAGAAGATCACATGACATCACTTCATAAAATCTCATGAGAGATTCAGGTACCTGATATATGAATGAAGAGATCTCCATGTTATGTCCTTATGAAAGTTTATTGGAACCGATATAAAATGTTCGTAGACGACATCTATGATAGCGCTAAATGTCGATGAGGATCTTATGTTTGTCGAATACAAACAAAATATTGGCCAAATGGAAGAGATACAATTCAAGCAGAATTGATTCCATATGAAAGACATGTAGTTTTGGACATGTAGTTCAAATACTTGAAAGTATAAAGTCAAAGGTATGTATAATCAGTTTTCAATATCTTATTTGTTTAGCATGACATGAAAACTTGATATGCATCTAAAGTCTATTATATGGCTTATATGACTTAACTTGAAAGATTTAAGTTGCTTGAAGCATATACAATTCTTGGTCCTGAAGTACCACATCCTAAGTACAATTTGTGTACATATGTATCTTGCTATAACTATAAGCATGATGGCATTGAGAATACATCTATGAAGATATTGAAGAGTCATTCCACGACATTATATGAAGATGTTCATATCTATCAAGAATGATGATTTCAAGGTGCGGAATATTTATTCAAGTCAATATGGTTGATTTATTTATCAAACATCTACCAAAGATTGTTTTGAAGATGGTGCACAAGATTGGAATGCAAATGCTCAAGGATATAAATTGATGTTCTTATCAGGGGGAGTTAATGCGCGTTGCACTCTTTTTCCCTTACAAGGTTTTGTCCCAGCTGGGTTTTCCTTGCGAGGTTTTTAACGAGGCAACCAATAGGCGCATATTCAAACCTGTGTACTCTTTTTCCTTCTCTTTAATTTTTCCCATTGGGTTTTGGTTTTAAGGTTTTAACGAGGCACATTGTTGAATAGACATTCAAGGGGGAGTGTTATAAATAGAACTCTATTTAGAGTGAATATCTAAGAGTTTTAGTTTGAAGCTAAGTCATTTATCTCCTTATAAATAAAGGGGTCTTCTACCATTATAAATCATCCCTAACAATCCCAAGTATTAATAAGAATACTTCTCTCTCTCCCTATTCTCTCTCTATATTGTTCTTATTATTGCATTATTTTAGTTGTTCTTTACATTATTTCATAACATCATTATATCTATCCTGAATTTTTTTATTTTCTGCTTCTTAAGAAAACTACAGCTTCTGATTACCTCCTTCGTCAGAGAAACATCTTATCTTAAAAGTCAATGCAATAAATGCTGAATTAAGATTTAAAGAACAAAATAAAAAAGCATATTAGAAATATCCTTAGTTGAACTCTGGCAAACCCATCTTCAAGAAAAAAATAATAATTTATCCCACTAAAAAAGAGGCTAGGTTCCTTGAATGGTTAGCCAGATATTTGTTGGATACTCCAACTGATAAAAAAATATTAATAATATTGTTGAATACTCCACCAAAAAGTTATAATATTATAAAAATATAAAAAGCAGAGCAGAGGAATCTTGAAAATTTGAATTTAAACGAGATCCACGAATTAATAATTCAACAGAGAACATGAAGATGGAAATAAACTAATTCGCATATACAACTTGGAGAATATTTAATGGTAAACGTACTAATATAATACTAACATAATGAACACCTGCCCTTCCCAAAGTGGAAGGCCAAGCTACAAAAGAGGAAATCATTATCTATTTTAAGAATAAATTCACATGACAACGTGACCACTAACTAACAAAAAATATTTTAAAATATCTTAAATCTCATACACACCACCCATGACTTTGCTTTAAATAAACTCATTCATGCCAGAAAGACGTGGGAGGATTCTACTCTTTATACCAACTTAGAAATTGATTTAATTTATAATATATACTCATAGTATAGATATCTTTTTATATTATCAATTTTATTTAACATGTTATAGCATATTCTTTAGACTTCTTTTCAATACATTTGTCAACATTCTATCTACTCCGATTGAAAGGAAAATGAAGAGGAAGAAGAACAGTGAAGAAGAGAGAGAAGAGAGAAAGAAAGGAACTGAAAAGTGAAAAATGCAGTAATGAATAATGTGTAGAACCTTCCGTCAATGTTCAGCCTATATCAAAGAATATCTAATGTGGGTGTGTGTAATTACATGTGTACCCCTGTAACCTATACAAAATTGTACATACAAATTAAATAACTAATGCCCTTGGGCTGCTGCTAGTTTGGGCCGGTAGCTGCCTTGGGCTGATGCTGATGCTCACTAATGTGCTGAAGCCCAACACCCCCCTTCAAGCTGGAGGGTGAACAAACACTCAGCTTGGACAAGAATTGATGATGCAAAATACCTGTCAATGGCTTGGTAAAAACATCAGCTAGTTGGTCACTAGATGCAACATGATGTAGAGAAATGAGACCTTCCTGAAGTTTGGTACGAATAAAATGGCAATCAACTTCAATATGTTTAGTCCGCTCGTGGAAAACTGGATTCTTTGCTATATGGATGGCAGCTTGGTTATCACAAAAGATAGGCACAGCAGATGAAACAGGAATACCAAAATCAGAAAATAACCTAACCAGCCAAGTAAGCTCCCCAACAGTCTTACTAATAGCCCTGTACTCAGCTTCAGCTGAAGACAAAGACACCACTGGCTGTTTCTTTGCCTTCCACCCAATCAAAGAACCTCCCAAGAATATGCTGAACCCAGAAACAGATCTTCTAGTGGCTGGGCAAGAGGCCCAGTCACTATCACAATAAGCAGTCAGAGAAAAATCAGGAGTATTATTGAGAAAAACTCCAAGATCAGAAGTCCCTTTAAGGTATCTAAGAGTATGTAAAGCAGCAGTCATGTGCACAGAAGTAGGTCTTTGAAGGAATTGGCTAAGGTGTTGGACAGCAAAAGCTAAATCAGGCCTTGTATGAGTGAGAAAGTTAAGCTTGCCAACTAGGCTTTTATAAGATTCAGGAGAAGGGAGAGGGGTACCTATGTCATGCCTAAGCTTAACAGAAAGGTCAAGGGGACAAGTCACAGAAGAAGCTGCAGAACAATTATAGGAGAGGAGAAGATCAGTGATGAACTTCCTCTGATGAAGAAGAAGTCCACCATCACAATAAGCAACCTCAATGCCAAGGAAATAGTTAAGAATGCCCAGATCTTTTATCCTGAAGGCAGAATCTAAGAAAGCTTTTAAGGCATTGATTTCCTCAAGATCATTGCCAGTGAGAATAATATCATCAACATACACAGCTAATAAGACAATGGAGTGACCAGATTTCTTATGGAAGAGAGAATAGTCATTGAGAGAGGAAGAGTAACCTTTAGAGCACAAAGCCTGAGAAAGTTTGTCATACCATTGCCTAGAGGCCTGTTTGAGACCATATAATGATTTTTGAAGAAGGCAGACAAAAGGAGTAGAAGAAGAAGTAGAAGAAGAAGAAGAAGAAGAAAAGGGAGAAGAAGAAGGAGAAGAAGAAGGGACAACTGACAAACCTGGAGGTAACCTCATATAGACCTCTTCATTAAGATCACCATGGAGAAATGCATTATTAACATCCAATTGAAATAAGGGCCAAGACTGTTTCACAGCAACAGCAACTAAGGACTTGATTGTAGAAAACTTCACAACAGGAGAGAATGTATCATTGTAGTCCACACCCTCAACTTGTGTATCACCCCTTACCACCAATCTAGCTTTATACCTTTCCACACTCCCATCAGCCCTATACTTAATCTTGTAAACCCATTTGCACCCAATAGGCTTCTTGCCAGGAGGAAGAGGAACCAAAGACCATGTATTATTGGCTGCCAATGCCTCAAATTCTTTGGTCATGGCATCTTGCCAAGCAGGATTAGAGGCTGCTTGGTTGTAAGATGTAGGCTCAATCAGTGCAGGGCTAACAGAGCCATTGTAGCATGTGGAAAAAGAACTGGTGCCAGAAATAGAAGGAGGGAGGTCACAGATGTACTGTTGAAGATGTGTAGGAGTAGTGTGGTGCCTGCCAGATCTCTTAGGAACAGGTAGGTTGTTGGAAGGAGACTGGGGAGCAGGAATGGATGAGGGTAGGATAGTGGGAGGTGGAGTAGGATTTGAAGTAGGGGCAGGAGAGGTGTTGGAAGCATTAGGAGATGAGGAAGGGCTGAGTGAAGGCATATCATCAGAAGGATGAATAGAAGGTGGATTAGATTCATCAAGAGTAGAAGGAGAATCATGGGAAGGGCAAGAAATAGAAGAAGGAACAGAAGAATTACTCCAAGGAAATGCAATGGGAAAAACATCCTCATGGAAAATAACATCTCTGGATATAAGGGTAAGTTTAGTTTTCAGATTATACAACTTGTAACCTTTTTTACCTAGAGGATACCTTAAGAACACACAAGGATCAGCCCTTGGTTGAAATTTGTCTCTATGTTGTTTGGGTATAGAGGCAAAACAGAGACAACCAAAGGTCTTAAGATGAACATAAGAGGGACATCTTCCAAACAGCAATTCATAAGGAGAAGCATTATTAAGGAGTTTAGAAGGGAATCTATTGATGAGATAAGTGGCAGTAAGGACACAATCACCCCAGAATCTGAGAGGTAGTTTGGACTGAAAAAGCAAAGCCCTGGATGTTTCTAAAAGATGTCTATGTTTTCTCTCAACAACCCCATTTTGTTGTGGGGTGTGAGAACAAGATGTTTGATGAAGAATGCCATTGTCAGTGAGGAATTTGGTTCCAGCATGACTGGATCCAAGTTCAAGAGCATTATCACTTCTAATGGTTTGGACAACAGCCTGAAATTGGGTTTTTACCATGGCAACAAATGCTTGGATGATAGAAAGAGCATTGCTCTTGGACCCCATAAGGTGAGTCCAAGTGGATCTAGTATAATCATCAACTATGGTCAAAAAATACTTACAACCATTGTGAGTAGGTGTGGCATAAGGCCCCCATGTATCCAAATGGATAATTTGAAAAGGCTGAGAGGTTTTAATAGAACTTTCAGGAAAGGACAGCCTAGACTGTCTTGCCAATGGGCAAATTGTACATACAAAAGGTTGTTTATTTGTAAATTTACATGGAATAGAAGATATGTCTTTCATTCTAACAAAGGGAATGTGTCCAAGTCTATTATGCCACAAAATTTCCATTTTATTCAACTCAGTATGAAAAGTACAATGAGAAGAAGAATTAACAGCTAAAGGAGAATGGTAAGGTTGAGAGGGAGTAGAAAGAGATGATTGTACAAGCCTGTAAAGACCATCATCCAGTTTACCAATTTCCAGTGGCCTCTTCAGAGAAGGGGCCTGTATTAGACAAGAAAATTTAGTAAATGAGACAATAGAATTCAGCTGTTGAACAAGCTTGGAAACAGAAATCAGATTGTATTGAAAACTGGGAATGTATAGGACATGATGCAAAGTGAAACAAAGAAATTTAAGAGATCCAGTACATGTTACTTTAACTTTGTAACCATTAGGTAGGGTAACTAAGTATGGGACAACTAGAGGCTTTATGTCAAAGAGAAGTGATTTATTGGAAGTCATATGGTCAGTGGCACCAGAATCAATAATCCAAATACATGCACTAACTCTAGTTAACATGCAAGCACCATAAGACACATCTTTTAAAGATTTGAAAGATGAAGAAAATGTACCAGCAAAATTTGCAGAACTCATCACATTGGACTGATGCTGAGATTCAGAAGTTTGAGTCTGTTGAAGAAGGGTCAATAGCTGTGAGTACCGCTCCTTTGTCAACCCAGGGATACCAGATTCTGAAGTGGAACTAGCTTGAACACTTTCACCCATATTGGACAACCCAGCATTTACAGCAAGATCCACACCCTTTTGCACATCAACACTTGCAGCAGTCCTCCTATCTTTTGTAAACTTGAAGTCTGGGGGAAACCCATGCAGTTTGTAGCATTTTTCAATTGAATGACCTGGCTTCTTGCAGTATCTACACACTAGGTCTGCTTTACTACCATCAAATCTAATTTTCTGACTGAACTGTTTGGGGCTGGAATATGTGCCATAAGGTTTCTTCATGAATTGGGTGCTAAAAGCACTGGAATCAGTGTGGAATTGAGAAGGAGAATGGGTGACCTGTCTTTGCCTCTCATCTTGAAGAAGTATATTGTATGCACTATCCAAAGAAGGTGGGGGTTGCATCATAAGAATATTACTCCTAACACCTATGTATGTCTCATTCAGACCCATAAGGAATTGATGTAGTTTATTTTCATCATCTTCTTTCTGAAATTCAATCCTAGCACTACATGCAACACAACAAGTAGAAGCAGCACCCCTTGAGGATCTCATAAAATTCAACTCATCCCATAGCTTTTTTAATTTGTTGAAATAAGATGCAACATCTAAAGAGCCCTGAGTAGTAGAAGCTAATTGTTGTTTTACTTCAAAAAGTTTTGTATCATCAACCGACCCATATCTGTTGTTGAGTTGAATCCAAATACTCTGAGCAGTGTCAGAGTATTGGACACTCTCTGCTATCTCAGGAGTAAGAGAATTTGTTAGCCATGAAATGACCATATTGTTGCACCTATCCCACTGTCTAAATTGGGGAGAATTTTCAGGAGGTATAGGCAGAGAACCATCGATAAACCCTATTTTGTTTCTAGCTGACAAGGAAACTATTACATTTCTTCTCCATCCCCCAAAACCAACCCCTGAGAATGGATTGGTAACCAAAGATATACCAGGAACATCGGATGACATAAGAAATAAAGGGTTTGTGGGGCTAGGAACAAAAGTAGTAGGTTCAGGAGTAGGATCTTCATTATTTTCCACCATCTTGACTACTGATGATGTTTAGGACTCAAACAAATCAACAAATCGTAACTACAAACTCAACAGATCAACAAATCGTAACTACAACAAACAACCATCACAATATCTAACCAAAACCAACAAAAAAATACATGCTATGATGTATACGCAACAGGAAACAAGTTTTACAAGCAAAAAATTGAAGGATTTGCGAAGAACTAACCAAATCGAAGAAACCCTAATTTCTGAGAATCAACAGAAACATGGATGGAAATGGTCAAGGGTAACATCGATCGAATCCTCACGACGAGTAGAGTCGGAATATACCCGCTCTGATACCATGTCAACATTCTATCTACTCCAATTGAAAGGAAAATGAAGAGGAAGAAGAACAGTGAAGAAGAGAGAGAAGAGAGAAAGAAAGGAACTGAAAAGTGAAAAATGCAGTAATGAATAATGTGTAGAACCTTCCGTCAATGTTCAGCCTATATCAAAGAATATCTAATGTGGGTGTGTGTAATTACATGTGTACCCCTGTAACCTATACAAAATTGTACATACAAATTAAATAACTAATGCCCTTGGGCTGCTGCTAGTTTGGGCCGGTAGCTGCCTTGGGCTGATACTGATGCTCACTAATGTGCTGAAGCCCAACAACATTTACTATGAGCAATTATTTATAGTTATTTTTTAATAATTTGATTATGTAAAAGTTTTTTACTATGTAAATGTTAAACACTTTATAATTGTATACTAATTAAATAAAAGAAACAATAAGTCTAACCTCATTAAATTATTAACGGTCAATTCAATTCAAGATAATCCCTTCGGTCCAAAATAAGTGATTTTTTGAACGTTTTCTTACAAATTGAGAAATTTAATTTTTAGCATTAATTAGCAATAGAATTGATCATATTAATCTTTTCTATCTCACATAAATACTCCTAACACGTATTTTAACACTATTTACTCTAAGGACAATATAGAGAAAAAATAATTAATTCATTATTGAAATCTGGAAAAATAATTTATTTTGAACCTTAAAAAAATTATCAAAAAATTATTTATTTTGGGCCAGAGGGAGTATCAAATTAATGTGATTGTTCAACACGAGGATCGTGTTCTAAGACACTTTGCTAAGACTACAAACTTGAACACAGGTTTAAAATTAAATTAGCGCCTCTTCTAACATTGGCTTTCTAATTAAAATAGAAATAAAATCATATAAGAATATCACAGTTTAAGCATAAGTTTAGCTGTTAAGTTAATGTAAATTAAACATCTGACTATTTTTTTTTCATTATATTTCGATTTCTGTTATAAATACACTTCTATTTATGGTGAATGTCTTTAACTAGAGAGATTCTAGAGTTCTATCCTTGGTAGCTAAATCATCCTCCTCCCTATAAATAGAGGTGCCCTCTACCATTGTAAATCACTCCTAACATTCTCTAAGTATCAATAAGAAGAACTCTCTCTACTCTTCTCTCTATTACTCTTGTTCTTGCATTATTGTTCTTGTCTTTTATATTATTTCATAACACGTTATCAGCACGAGACTCTACCGTCTCAAGAACCATTCTCGAAAAATCTAAGGTATTTCCCTCTTCCTAATTTAATTTTCGATTATGTCTGACATTACGAAAAGAAAGTTCGTTGCCCTTGAAATATCGGGCAAGAACTATATGACATGGGTGTTGGATGCTGAAATCCACTTAGATGCTATGGGTCTCGGAGACACCATCAAAGATAGAGAAAAAGCATCCACCCAAGACTGTGCGAAGGCCTTGATTTTCTTGCGCCATCACCTTGATGAAGGTTTGAAGATTGAATATCTCACCGTCAAGGATCCACTCATCTTGTGGAACGGCTTAAAGGAGAGATATGACAACCTGAAGTTGGTCACTCTGCCACAAGCACGATATGATTGGGCTCATCTGAGGCTCTAGGACTTTAAGTCCGTTTCTGAATATAATTCTGCAATGTTCAGAATTACTTCTAAATTGAAGCTATGCGGGGATAATATCTCCGATTATGATATGCTTGAGAAAACGTTTACAACGTTTCATGCCTCCAATATGGTACTGCAACAACAGTACAGAGAGAAAGGCTTTACAAAGTACTCTGAACTGATTTCTCTTCTACTAGTGGCTGAGCGAAATAATGACCTGCTCATGAGAAATCATGAAAATCGACCCACTGGGTCTACACCACTGCCTGAAGCAGATAAGGTGCACTCTCATTATGCCAAACATGAAAAGGGCCATGGTCATGGTCATAAACGGGGTCATAACCAGGGACGTAGACAAGGAAGAAATTCCAATGAAGTCCGTCAAACCCCAAGGAGAGATAACCGCCGAAAGCAGAAACGGGGTCATGAAGATCCTAAGGCAAATGGTTCAGAAACGATATGTTATCGTTGCGGTGGGAAAGGTCACTGGTCAAAGACTTGCCGTATACCAAGACACTTGGTTGACCTTTATCAAGCATCTCGAAAGAGAAAAGGCCCTGAAACAAATTTTGTCTATGACGACAACTTGGACATCACCCACCTGGATGTGGCAGACTTCTTTGAGCAACCCGAGGGGAAAATGGACCACCTAATCGACGATGGGTCCGTGATGAAAGAAGATGGAGTTATTTGATTTTGTTCTACTTATTTGTATTAGTTAGTGAATAAACTAATAGTCATTAGTATTAGCTCGTATTAGTTAGTTCATAATGCAATGTTAGCAGTAGTTCTTTAGAATATCTTCAATATGCTCAAATATCAATAATATTTTTATTTTCCAGTAGGGGTAATCGACTAGCCTGAAAAACTAGTCGATTATCTAATATTTTCGCATTAAAGCTGAAAAACAATTGATCGACAATCGATTGTCTTTGTTTAACAATCGATTGTCGTTAAGACTGTAATCTGGAATTTTTCAAAAATCATCCACAATCGATTGTCTTTGTCTAACAATCGATTGTCATTATAACATTAATCTGGAATTTTTCAAAATAGTCAACAATCGATTGTCTATGCATAACAATCGATTGTCTTAAAACAGTGCTGGAATTTTTCAAAATAGCCAACAATCGATTGTCTATGCATAACAATCGATTGTCTTAAGACAATGTGTTCTGGAATTTTTCAAAATAAGCCAACAATCGATTGTCTTAATACAGTAAGATCTGAAGTTTTTCAAAATAGCAAATAATCGATTGTGTGTGTTTAACAATCGATTGTCAATGTTCAACAATCGATTGTTTGAAGAAAACGTTTAAACTGAAATTTTCAAACTGCAAAGTAATCAATTATGGATAACATATCTGATTTTGTTAGTCAACTGTTAGCAGCAGATTTTGAAAATATTATGTGACACAAAAGAATTGAACTTGTTTATTCTTATGTTCGTGTATCTCTTTTGTATGTCAAACTATGGGATAACATATATGGTTATCTCACAAAGCGAACTTGGATCAACGTCCAACTGTAAAAGTATTTGCCTAGTTGATTCATGTACTACACATACAATACTCAAAGAAAGGAAATATTTCTCTCAACTAAATATGTGTAAGGCAAACGTTACTACAATCTCTGGAAGTAGTAAATTGATTGAAGGCTCCGGAAGAGCAATTGTAACTCTGCCCAAAGGCACGACGTTAATCATAGAGAATGCAATGTTCTCCTCCAAGTCTAAGAGAAACTTGTTGAGTTTTAAAGATGTACGCCGGAATGGCTATCATATTGAGACAATGGATGAAGATAATCTTGAATATCTCGTCATCACAAAGAATGTCTCCGGCCAAAAGAGGGTTATTGAGAAATTCCCGTCTTTAACTTGTGGCCTGTATTGGACAAGAATTAGTGCAATTGAGGCACATTCAACAGTAACCCAAAGGGTTACTGATTCCAATACCTTTGTACTTTGGCATGATCGATTGGGACACCCAGGATCGGTCATGATGAGACGGATTATAGAAAGCTCGTATGGGCATCCGTTAAAGAATTTCAAAATTCTTTCGAATAATGAATATCCTTGCACTTCGTGTTATCAAGGCAAGTTGATTATCAGGCCATCACCAACAAAGGTTGGGACTGAGTCACCCACGTTTCTGGAACGTATACAAGGGGACATTTGTGGACCTATTCACCCACCTAGTGGGTCGTTTAGGTATTTCATGGTCTTGATAGACGCATCCTGTAGATGGTCTCATGTGTGCCTGTTGTCATCACGCAACCTTGCGTTTGCGAAATTAATGGCACAAATAATTCGACTACGAGCACAATTTCCAGATAATCCAATCAAGTCCATTAGACTGGATAATGTTGCTGAGTTTACATCCCAAGCATTTAATGATTATTGCTTATCAATCAGGATAAAAGTTGAACATTCTATAGCTCATGTTCACACTCATAACGGTCTTGCAGTATCGTTAATTAAACGCATGCAGTTGATTGCAAGGCCATTACTTATGAGAACGAGGCTGCCCACTTCGGTATGGGGTCACGCCATCTTACATGCAGCAATGCTAATTCGTCTCAGACCGACGAATTACCACAAGTATTCCCCGTTGCAATTGGTTTTGGGTCATGAACCCAATATATCCCATTTAAGAATTTTTGGATGCGCAGTATATGTGCCTATAGCACCGCCATCCTGCACCAAAATGGGTCCGCAAAGAAGGTTAGGAATATATGTTGGGTTTGAATCGCCCTCCATCATTCGCTACCTCGAAACATTGACAGGCAACTTGTTTACTGCACGATTTGCAGACTGTCGATTTGATGAGACACTTTTCCCAAAATTAGGGGGAGAAGTTGGTGAAACCAAACGGGAAATTTTGTGGAAAAATGCATCATTATCTCATCTTGATCCACATACCTCTAATTGTGAAAGAGAGGTACAAAAGATTATCCATTTGCAAAGAATATCAAATCAAATGCCCGACGCATTTACGGACTTGAAGAGGATAACGAAATCCCACATTCCTGCGGAAAATGTTCCAATCCGTATTGATGTCCCTGTTGGACAATCATCTAGTGTCATAACCAATGAGTCGAATGCACGCCTGAAGCGTGGCAGACCATTAGGTTCCAAAGATCGAAATCCTAGAAAGAGGAAAAAGAACGATCGAGATGACACTACGAAAGAATCTCATGAGGAAATCCATGATTTGACAAATTCTGAGATTCATGAAGAATCCATTGAGCCTGAGACTCTGGAAAATACGGAACTATCCCTAAATCCAATTAATATTGAGGCAAATATTAATCGAGTGGATATTGTGGTGGATAATGCATTTGCTTATAATGTAGCATCTAGCATTATGCAAGAATGTGAGGATCTCGAACCTCAATCTGTTGAAGAATGTCGAAAAAGACAGGATTGGCCAAAGTGGCAAGAAGCAATTCAATCAGAATTGAATTCGCTGGCAAAAAGTGAAGTTTTTGGCCCTATAGTTGAAACACCTAATGGTGTTAAGCCTGTCGCCTATAAATGGGTCTTTGTACGCAAAAGAAATGAGAAAAACGAGGTACAAAGATATAAGGCACGCCTTGTTGCACAAGGTTTTTCTCAAAGGCCTGGTGTCGATTATGAAGAGACATATTCGCCTGTAATGGATGCGATAACCTTTCGTTATCTCATAAGTTTTGCTGTCCATGAAAAGCTTGCTATGCACTTAATGGATGTGGTTACTGCCTATCTTTATGGCTCACTTGATAATGAGATATACATGAAAATTCCCGATGGACTCAAGATGCCAAACGCGCATAATTCAAAATCTCGGAAAATGTTCTCAATTAAATTGCAAAGATCCTTGTATGGTCTAAAGCAATCTGGACGAATGTAGTATAATCGTCTTAGTGAGTACTTGTTAAAATAAGGCTATATAAATGACGCCATTTGCCTGTGTGTTTTTATAAAGAAAACAACATCGGAATTTGTTGTACTTGCCGTATATGTCGATGACATAAACCTTATTGGAACCCCTATAGAACTCCAAAAGGCAATTGATTATCTAAAGGATGAATTCGAGATGAAAGATCTCGGAAAGACTAAACTATGTCTTGGTTTGCAAATTGAATATTTGGCAAACGGAATTTTTGTTCATCAATCTACCTATACAGAAAAGGTACTGAAACGGTTTTACATGGATGAAGCACATCCTTTAAGTACACCGATGGTTGTTCGATCACTTGATGTGAACAAAGATCCATTCCTACCACAAGAAAGGAATGAAGAGCTACTTGGTCCTGAAGTACCATATCTTAGCGCAATTGGCGCACTAATGTATCTTGCAAATACTACAAGGCCTGACATATCCTTTTCAGTTAATGTCTTAGCAAGATTTAGCTCGGCTCTTACGAGGAGACATTGGAATGGGATCAAACACATATTGCGGTACCTAAAGGGAACTACCGATATGGGCTTATTTTATGGCAAGAATTGCAGCCCGGATCTTGTTGGTTATGCTGATGCTGGATATTTGTCCGACCCACACAAGGCTCGATCTCAAACGGGTTATGTGTTTACCTGTGGAGACACCGCCATATCTTGGCGATCGACTAAGCAATCAATTGTGGCTACTTCATCTAATCATGTCGAGATAATTGCTATTCATGAAGCAAGTCGGGAGTGTGTGTGGTTAAGGCCGATAATACATCATATCCAAGACAAATGTGGTTTGAAGTGTGATAAACTACCCACAACTTTGTATGAAGACAATGCAGCATGTATAGCTCAATTGAAGGGAGGATTCATAAAAGGAGATAGAACGAAGCATATTTCACCAAAGTTATTCTTCACACATGATCTTCAAAAGAATGGTGATATCAATGTTCAACAGATTCGTTCAAGCGACAATATGGCTGATTTGTTCACAAAATCTCTACCAAAGTCAACCTTCAAGAAGCTAGTTCACAAGATCGGGATGCGAAGACTTAAGGACATAAATTGATGTTCTTATCAGGGGGAGTTAATGCGCGTTGCACTCTTTTTCCCTTACAAGGTTTTGTCCCACCGGGTTTTCCTTGCGAGGTTTTTAACGAGGCAATCAATAGGCGCATATTCAAACATGTGTACTCTTTTTCCTTACTTTAATTTTTCCCATTGGGTTTTGTTTTAAGGTTTTAACGAGGCACATCATTGAATAGACATTCAAGGGGGAGTGTTATAAATACACTTCTATTTAAGGTGAATGTCTTTAATTAGAGAGATTCTAGAGTCCTACTATTGGTAGCTAAATCATCCTCCTCCCTATAAATAGAGGTGCCCTCTACCATTGTAAATCACTCCTAACATTCTTTAAGTATCAATAAGAAGAACTCTCTCTACTCTTGTCTCTATTGCTCTTGTTCTTGCATTATTGTTCTTGCCTTTTATATTATTTCATAACACTTTTCTTTATTTGATTTGAAGAGAGACAAATATAAATTTGCATTGGACCCCACTTTCCATACTATAATTATACTCATATACTCAACTGTCCTTGAAACACAAAAAATTTGTACTATTCTTTTCGGAGAGTGTACAAAAATTACTTGGTCCACATGTTAACGTATTAGAAAAGGCATTATCAACGTGGTCCAAAACTCAAAAGGCACAGTAAACTATGGGCTCTTGTCACACTAGAAAATACCATTAATAATATTTTAAATTTAATGTGGGAGCCACCGACTTAGGAACCTCTCCACTTGCTCCATATTTTGTCTATCTCATCGTTAGGTGAAATATCAATAAAGAAATTGTTATGAAATAGAAGATTCTTACACTTCTATTTAAGGTGAATGTCTTTAATATATTTAATTAGAGAGATTTTAGAGTCCTATTATTGGTAGCAAGATCTTCCTCCTCCCTATAAATAGAGGTGCTCTCTACCATTGTAATTCACCCCTCTCAACTCAATAAGAAGAACTCTCTCTACTCTTCTCTCTATTGCTATTGTTCTTGTTCTATTGTTCTTGTCTTTTGCTTTAGTTTATAACACGTTATCAGCACGAGTCTCTAACCAATTGAAATTTTCGATTGTCTTAACTTTTGTTTGTGTAGGGTTTTGCTTCAAAGAAAGAAGGAAAAGAAAGAAAAAAAAAAAAAAGGGAAACGAAAAACAAAGAGAGAAACAGAAAACTTTCTCTGGAAAGCAAAAGGAAAAAGAAAAGAAAGAAAAACGTGAAAAGAAAAAGGAAAGAAAGAAAGGAAAGGAAGAAAGGAAGAAAATATATTTGGTATACCTTAAAGGTAAGTAATTTACTTTTCCTTTTTAAATTCTTGGAATTCTATAAATTTTATATACAAAGTTTGATTATAACTCTAATGGAGTTTGTGAGAAATTATAACCACACGAAGTGGTAAAATCTCTATGTCCTTCCATGATTAAATTCATGTATGATTGTGGACGTGACAAAGAATTCCGTCAAATTAAATTTGCTCCATTCCCTTTAGAGAATGTGGTAGCAGCTTGTGTAAAGCACATGATTTTGATCCATTCCCTGAAGTGAATGTGATAATTGTAATAGAGCCCGTAAGTATGAACACGCTCTTGATGTAATTGTGTCATATGAAAAGAAAGTTCGTTGCCCTCGAAATTTCGGGCAAGAACTATATGACATGGGTGTTGGATGATGAAATCCACTTTGATGCTATGTGTCTCGAAGACGCCATTAAAAACAGAAATAGTGCATCCACCCAAACCTATGCTAAGGCCTTGATTTTCTTGCGCCATTACCTTAATGAAGGTTTGAAACTGTATGAAGGCCTTGATTTTCTTGCGCCATCACCTTGATGAAAGTTTGAAGATTGAATATCTCAACATCAAGGATTCACCCATCTTGTGGAAAGGCTTAAAGAAGAGAGATGACAACATGAAGTTGGTCACTCTGCCACAAGCACGATACGATAAGAATCCAAAAGCAAATAGTTTATAAACTATATATTATCGTTGCGGTGAAAACGGGCACTGGTCTAAGTCTTGCCGTATACCAAGACATTTGGTTGACCTTTATTAAGCATCTCGAAAGAGTAAACGCCCCATAACGAATTTTGTCTCTGACGACAACTTGAATGTGGCAGACTTCTTTGAGCAACCCGATGGAAAGATAGACCACCTAATCGGTGACGGAACCGTGATGAAAGAAGATGGAGCTGTTTGATTCTACTTGTATTAGTCAATGAATAAATTAATAGTCATTAGCATTAGCTCGTATTAGTTAGTTCATGATGTGATGTTTGTAGTAGTTCATTAGAATGTTTTCAATATGCTCAAATATCAATAAAACCTTTATTTTCCAGTAGAGGTAATCGACTAGCCTGAAAAACTAGTCGGTTATCTCACGTTTCGCATAAAACTGCAAAACAATCGATTGTCAATGATCAACAATCGATTGTCTTTAAAAATAGTGGCCTGGAATTCTTCAAAGATGATCAACAATCGATTGTCATCGACTAACAATCGATTATCTTGAAACAGTGGTCCGGAAATTTTCAAAAATAGCCAACAATCGATTGTCTTTGTCTAACAATCGATTGTCTTGAAACAGGTCGAATTTTTCAAAAATCATCCACAATCAATTGTCTATGTCTAACAATCGATTGTCGTTAGGCAGTGTGATCTGAAGTTTTTCAAAAATAACAAATAATCGATTGTTTGTGTTTAACAATCGATTGTCTATGTTCAAACAATCGATTGTGTGTGTTTAATAATCGATTGTCTTATGAAAAACGCTGAAAATTTTCAAACTGCAAAGGAATTGATTATGGATAACATATCTGATTTTGTTAGCCAACTGTTAGTAGCAGATTTTGAAAATATTATGTGACACAAAAGAATTGAACTTATTTATTCTTATGTTCGTGTATTTCTTTTGTATGTTAAACTATGGGATAGCAAATATGGATATCTCACAAAGCGAACTTGGACCAACGTCCAATTGTAAAAGTATTTGCCTAGTTGATTCATGTACTACACATACAATACTCAAAGAAAAGAAGAGTAATTGTGTAAGGCAAACATTACTACAATCTATGGAAGTAGTAAATTGATTGAAGGCTCCGGAAGAGCAATTGTAACTCTGCCCAAAGGCATGACGTTAATCATAGAGAATGCAATGTTCTCCTCCAAGTCTAAGAAGGACTTGTTGAGTTTTAATGATATCAATCAAAGTGTTCTCCTCCGAGTCTAAAAGGAACTTGTTGAGTTTTAAAGATATCATTCAAAATGGATATCATATTGAGACAATAGATGAGAATAATCTTGAATTCTTCATGAAAACGAGGCTGCCCATTTCGGTTTGGGTTCACGCCATTTTGAATGCAACAATGCTAGTTTGTCGGCTGCCCGCTTCGACTTGGGTTCACGCCATTTTGCATGCAACAATACTAGTTTGTCGGCTGCCCACTTCGGTTTGGGGTCATGCCATTTTGCATGAAGCAATGCTAGTTCGTCGGCTGCCCACTTCGGTTTGGGGTCACGCCATGTTGCATGCAACAATGCTAGTTCGTCTCTGACTGACGAATTGACACAAATATTCCCCATTGCAATTGGTTTTGGGTCATGAACCCAATATATCCCATTTAAGAAGCTTTGGATGCGCAGTATATGTGCCTGTAGCACCGCCATCCCGCACCAAAATGGGTTTGCAAAGGAGGTTAGGAATATATGTTGAGTTTGACGCGTCCTCCATTATTCGCTACCTCGAAACATTGACAGGAGATTTGTTCACTGCACTATTTGCAGACTGTCAATTTGATGAGACACTTTTCCCAAAATTAGGGGGAGAAGTTGGTGAAACCAAACGGGAAATTTTGTGGAAAAATGCATCATTATCTCATCTTGATCCACATACCTCTATTTGAAAGAAAGAGGCACAAAAGATTATCCATTTGCAAAGAATAGCAAATCAAATGCCTGACGCATTTACGGACTTGAAGAGGATAACGAAATCACACATTCACGCGGGAAAAAGTTCCGATCCGTATTGAAGTCCCTATTGGACAAATATCTAGTGTCATATCCAATGAGTCAAATGCACGCCAGAAGCGTGGCAGACCATTAGGTTCCGAAGATCGAAATCCTAGAAAGAGGAAAAAGAACGATCTAAATGACACTATGAAAGAATCACATGAGGACGCTCATGATTTGATTAATTCCGAGATTCACGAAGAATCTATTGAGCCTGAGACTCTTGAAAATACGGAATGCAAGAATGTGAGGATCTCGAACCTCAGTCTGTGGTAGTACAAAATTAATTGAGAGCTCTCGAAGAGCCAATTATTACTATGTTGGAGAAACACAATTGAGTATTGTGCTGTAGTAAGTCTCAAAGAAACTTATCCAGTTTCCAAAAGTACACGCGAAGGCGATTGATGATATTGAGACTATAAATAAAGGAAGGCTTTGATTCTCCTATTACTACAACTTGTAGCGGGGTAATTTGTATATGAAAAGCTACCCGCTTTGTTCTCCAGTTTGTACTACACAAACGAAAGAATGCCACAATAAAGTGGATATCTATTGGTATAAAACCCATGTCATAATAAACCCGAAGTTTATTGATAAGTGCACATGTCATGGTGTAAATTTGAAATTTACCAATATTGATAATTTATTCAGTTGATATTCGTGTTAGCCATCTCATTTGAAGTATGATGTGCAAATTCACATAGGTGAATATCAAAGAACTAGAAGTTCTTGTTATCAGTAATGAACTGACCAACTAAAGAGTTCGGGTTGAAGCCCCTTGATTCTGGAAATATCAAAGGTGAATATGGGCTCATTCACCTGCCATGTATACCACATATGATGCATCTATGATATGGTTACATGCGCCATTGTTATTAACCCGCAGCCTGGCAGTGCTTGCGAGGTAAATCGCTCAGTAATCTAACTTCGAGCATAGTTTCCAGATTCTCTACTCAAGACAGTTCATCTTGATAAGTTGGTTTATATTAAAGTTGGTTTAGCAAGATAATTATTGAGTGCTTCCACTTAATAGCTAAACTGTTTCTTATGAGAACTAAGTTATATATATCAGTTTGATATAAGTTGTATACGAGAGTATATTCTCCCCTCACAAGTGGTTCAGGGTCAGGAACCAAATAATTTCATCTTATTATTAAGGTGCTGTGTATATTGATATAATGCACAAAGATGATTTTCCAAAGTTGAGGAAACATGTTAGCTTTACTAACATGAGGGGGAGACATGATAAACACTTGAGAAAATGTTACATGGGATGAATTCTCATTTGTATATGTATATCCCCGAATATCATGATATGAACCTGTAGTTCATAAAAAGGGATAATTCAAATTGCAACATATTGCAAAGCATGCTTTACGCATTTACTGACTCAAAGAAAGTAACTAAATGGAAGAGATACAATTCAAGAAGAATTGATTCCATATGAAAGACATGTAGCTTTGAACCTATAGTTCATATGCTTGAAAGTATAAAGGCAAAGGTATGTATAGTCAATTTTTCGATATCTTATTTGTTTAGCATGACATGAAACTTTGATATGCAGCTAAAGTCTATTATGTGACTTACATGACTTAACTTGAAAGATTTAAGTTGCTTGAAGCATATGCAATTCTTGGTCCTGAAGTACCACATCCTAAGTACAATTTGTGTACATATGTATCTTGCCATAACTATAAGCATGATGGCATTGAGAATGCATCTATGGAGATATTGAAGTGTTATTCCACGACATTATATGAAGATGTTCATATCTATCAAGAATGATGATTTCAAGGTACGGAATATTTATTCAAGTCAATATGGTTGATTTGTCAAATCTCTACCAAAGATCGTTTTGAAGATGATGCACAAGATTGGAATGCAAATGCTCAAGGATTTAAATTGATGTACTCATTAGGGGGAGTTAATGCGCGTTGCACTCTTTTTCCCTTACAAGGTTTTGTCCCACTGGGTTTTCCTTGCAAGGTTTTTAACGAGGCAACCAATAGGCGCATATTCAAACATGTGTACTCTTTTTCCTTTCTTTAATTTTTCCCAATGGGTTTTGGTTTTAAGGTTTTATGAGGCACATCATTGAATAGACATTCAAGGGGGAGTGTTATGAAATAGAAGATTCTTACACTTCTATTTAAGGTGAATGTCTTTAATGTATTTAATTAGAGAGATTTTAGAGTCCTATTATTGGTAGCAAGATCTTCCTCCTCCCTATAAATAGAGGTGCTCTCTACCATTGTAATTCACCCCTCTCAACTCAATAAGAAGAACTCTCTCTACTCTTCTCTCTATTGCTATTGTTCTTGTTCTATTGTTCTTGTCTTTTGCTTTAGTTTATAACAGAAATTGAATTAATAAGTAGCATTTTTTTCCTCTAGTATTGGGTTTCTTTTTGCTCCTCGGTTGCGTAACTAAAGCAAGGTTACTTGCAAGAACATAAAATAATCAAAATCACTTAATTAAATCTTAGTGTACAACATAATTAATATCGAACAAATTTACTTGCAAACCATTGCGTTCGATAAACAAACGATAAATGCAAAATTTACATTTTTGTATGTATTATTATGTTATATTATTAACTAATGTATTGTATTAGTAAATTTGATGTTAAGATTAAAAAATTAATTGTATGACAATGCAGCTAAATGAGTTTTCTTTTGGACGATATAAGCTAAATTAATTTTATGATAAGGTATCAAATAATTCATTCATTTATCATACAAATTAACAATTTTTGTAAAAGTTGACAAAGAAAATGATCTTCTGTCCAAGACATTTTATCTTTTTCAAATTTATTTACCCTCATTGTTGAAGTTTTAATTTAACTACAAATTTATATATAAATTACCAGTTATATAAATACCAATTACAAATAAGTATCCCTTAATCACAGCCAATTAAATGGGTATTGATACCCCGTCAACTTTTCTTTCTCTCGGTGTCCCTCTCTCTATGTTCTTTCCTCTGCCGTATTTTTCTTTCGTCAATCTTCTCTACTTCTCTTTTCTTTTCTTTTCTTTTCTCATCTTTATCTCATGTTTCCTTCAAGGAATTCAACAATAATTTTTTATCGTTTAACTATGAAGTTTTAATTTAGCAATTTGTCTGAATTGAAATTGCCAATTCATAAAATTTGAAGGTTTGATTTTTTATTATTGGCAGTCATTGAAAAGTTATGAATTTGAACTTGTACAAATTTAACCGATCATGATTGATAATAAGAACAACAAATGATGGGGTCTTAATGACTCGACGTCTCGTGGGTAATGATCTTAAGATAAACAAGAGACTATACGATCCTTGTAAAATATTCCATATAACTTATTTTCTTTTTACGGCTTAGAAGGATTTCACTCCTTGTATATATATAGAGGCAACAACTTTGTAAACTAATTCAGAATATACACTGTGAATATGTTTACAAAAACAAATGAAAAGATTTATTGTTAGAGGTGGGTCTATCTAGATAGAAAAAAAAGTCTTATTATCCGTGTTCCCCTTACCCATCTTTCGTCCCTGAGAATATTATACTTACGGTTCATTTTTTATCCAGATGAACCTGAACCCGTTAACCCCTAACCCATACTCGGCCCGGTTTTAAACCCGTGCGATTCAAAAATTTTCCTACTCATCCCTGTCTGGCCCACCTGTTAGATACCCTTAGTTAATATTGCTCGTAGCCTTCTCCCGATGTACAACTCGACTATTCAAGTTAATCTAACGCCTATATTCCTATGAAATTAGAATTAACAAGAGCACATTAATAATTCCTGTATAGTAACCAAGCAAGGGGATTAGGTATATTCCTATCCTAACCGCAAATCTCCCCCCTCCCCCTCCCAAAAAATACGATCTTGCTTTACTTAGTCTTATATGCAATCTAAAACTCCCTCTCCCGAGTTCAATCCTAGATTTGTAAATAGTATTCAATTGGTGATCAATTAATAAAATAATTAAGCGAAAGATTAAATAAATAAACAAATACGATAAATAATAAAAACAATTCAAGCTTTAAATTACAACATTCATGTAGCACCCAAAACTCTAGAACTAAAAAACTATGAAATCAAAGGAAGAGAAGAGAAGAAAAACTAGTTAGTAGCCTCCTCCAAGCATGGTGTATTTGTGATGACCAGAAAGGTTATCTTTTGTTTTAGAATCTGTATTCGTGTTCTGAGGCCTTAAAAACCTCATTTTATCTTTTCTCGATTTGTGTGCGCAGTGTGTGAAAATTTTAAGAAATAATAATTTTTGGCTTAAAAGATGACTTTAGTTGACTTCGGTCAATATTTTTGATAAACGTATTTGGAACCGTGATTTGATGGTTTCGTAGGGTCCGTAGAAAAACATGGTACCTAGACGTATGCACCGAATCGAATTTCGAAGTCCCTAGCCCGAGAAATTAATTTTTGAAGAAAATTATTCATTGAAAAAAATGATGGTTTTTGAGAATTTAATAATGCTTGATATAGACGGTATCGGGATTTTATTTTGGTTCCGGAGCCTGGTACAGGTCAATATAATATCTAAGCATTATCTGTGAAATTTCATGAAAAACGAAGGTGATTTTGATATATTTTGGACCTTTTGGTTGAAAAGTTAAAAATTTTGAACTACCTTTAGAATTTTATGAGTTTTGATGTTAAATTCGTTGTTTAAGATATTATGTTGGCAATTTGATCATACAAGCAAGTTTGTATGATGTTTTTAGACTTGTATACATGTTTGGTTTAGAGTCCCGAGAGATTGGATGAGTTTTGGATAGGCTATAGAGTGATTTTTAACTTAGAGAATTTGCTGGTATGCTTCAGCAGAGTTGTAGGCCTCTGATCTTTCAATTGCGATATTAGGCTCCGCATTTGCAAGCCTCTCAGATTTGGCAATTGCGGAGCTTCCATCGCAAATGCGAAGGAAGTTGGGTTGGGCATGTTCGTAATTGCAAACTTTTATTCGTATTCGCGAAGGGAACATGGCAAGGGAATTTTTGCATTTGCGACCAAATGGCTCGCATTTAATAGCAACATAAATGCAAAAGGTTTGCAATTGTGATGCCTTTCTCGCAAATGCGAAGCTCCTGTCGCAATTACGATACCTGTGACTGTTCAAAATGTATTTGGATGGAATTTTCACCCCATTTTCATATCTCTCAAATCCTAATGCCCTAGAGACGATTCTCCCAAGACCAAATCTTCTCCAAACTTTCGGTAAATGATCCTAATCCACTTTCTTTAAATTTACTATCACATTTCATGAATTTCCAACAAAAAATCTAAGATTTCTATGGTAAAAATAAATGATTTGGATAGAACTAGTGATTTTTATAAATTGGGTATTTAGACCTCAATTTGAGGTCGGATTCCAAAACCAATTGTATATCTGAGCTCGCGTAAATGGGTTATCAGGATTTGGTCCAAATTTCGAGTTTAGACCAAGTAGGCCCAGGGTCAGGTTTTTGACCTTTTAGGAAAAATGTTAGAAAATCTAGATTATGCATTGGAATTGTTTCCTTTAGCTTTTATTGATTTTATTAAATTAATTATGGCTAGATGCGAGTGAATTGGTTGTGGAATCAAGAGGTAAAGCGGTGATTGTGTGTTGAATTACCGGTTGTCTTGAGGTAAGTGTTTGGTCAAACCTTGACTTGAGGGACTATGGATCCCATACCTATGTGCTATGTGAAATTCCATGTGTGTGGCGTATATGTGTGGTGACGAGTATCTATATGCCGAATTATTATTTTTGCCGGTTCCATTCCGTGTCTCCTAATAAATTGCTATCATGCCTTAATTGCTACTTGTTCCTAAATATTTTCATGTTTAATTGCTTCATATTAACTGTTGTTCTTGTTATTAAAGTATTTAGTTGCTCCATGGTTCGTTCCATTATCCTGTTGGCTTATATTGGTTTATTGGTGCCTTATGATGCTCTGAGTAGGTTCCACTGGCAAAGTTTTATAATCGTAGTCCAGTTTGTGGATTGGAGTACAAGAAATGTGGGGAATTTGAGTTAGTTTGTGAAACTCCTCGTCTTTATTCTTTCGTGGTTGGTGCTTATATATATATATATATATATATATATATATATATATATATATATTGTTTGTTAGGATCAGGTTGCATGCCGCAACAAGGAAAAATAAGGGTGGACAGGTGGGATCTGGTTGTGCGCTGTAACATGAGGAATAAGGGTGATACGTGTTGAGGAGTAATAAGAAAGGACAGGTGGGATCAGGTTTCACGCCGCAACAAGGAGGATTAACGGAGAATATTGGTACTATTATTGTTCATATGGTGGTATCGAGATGTATTCCTCATAAATTATTGTTTTTAACATTCAATTATGTTGAAGTTCATTATTGAGATGTTGAAACTTCTCAAGGATTGGTTATAGTTGAATACTAGTAAAATGGTTGGGTTCTGTATTTCTCTAATGCAAGTTCGGGTTATATGTTCCATTATGTACATCTTTTCTATTAATTATAAACTGTTGCGGGTATATATATATATATATATATATTGTTATGCCCTACCGTAGCCTCGTCACTACTTCGTCGAGGTTAGGCTCGGCACTACCAGTACATGAGGTCCGTTGTACTGATACTACACTCTACATTTCCTGTGCAGATTACGGAGCTAGTGGCTGATCAGAGTTCGAGGTTGCTGCATTCAGTCCATAGGAGACCCAAGGTAGGCCTGTAGACGTCCGCAGTCCCTGACATCCCCTTCTATCCTATTTTATTTCTATTTTATCTACTTTCGAGACAAATATAACCTTTTGTTCTGACTATTGTTTATAGTATTTGTGGATTGTTTGTGTATTGTGACGCCAGTTTTGGGTGGAAATTATCACGGTTTTGTTATTTGCTCAAAGATAATCTTTTCAAATGTGTTCTTTCGCATTTATTTTCCGCTAATTTACTTTTGTTAAGTTTTAAATTGCTAAAAGATAAAATAAAAAGGTGAAATATTCTGAAACATTGGCTTGCCAAGTGAGTACAATGTTAGGCGCCATCACGGTTCTGATGGTAGAAAATTCAGGTCGCGATAAGTTGGTATCAGAGCTCTAGGTTGCTTAAGTATCACAATTCACGGACAAACTTGGTATAGTTTGAGACTTCGGTACGGAGATGTCTATTCTTATTCCGCAGAAGCTACAGAGTTAGGAACAGTTTCATTTCTATTTATCTATGTCGTGCAGTCTGCTTCATCAGCTAATCATCAACCCGAGCCCCTAGTGGTAGCTCCTATGAGGGGAAAAGGATGAAGCCTTGCTAGAGGCCGAGGTAGGGGAATGGCTCAACCTAGAGCTCGAGCAACAACACCAACAGTGGAGCCTCAGGTTGAGTTTGATGATGAGGTTCCAGCCCAGGCCATTCTAGCGGGCCTAGCTTAGGTTCCAGATGGGTTCATTGCTATAAATGGTTGATAGTTTCTTCTTGTGTATCACATATTGGGCATAAGGCATTTAAAGCAACTTGAATGTTATGTAAATAACTTAGGGTGGGCAAACGGTGATGGGTCATAAGCCATAGGAAGTGTTTGATTTTTGGCGGTAGATTTAGTTTCCATATCCACCGGAAGGAAAGTGTATTTACATTTGCGTCTAATTA
Source organism: Nicotiana benthamiana (assembly GCA_034376525.1). Lineage (NCBI taxonomy): Eukaryota > Viridiplantae > Streptophyta > Magnoliopsida > Solanales > Solanaceae > Nicotiana > Nicotiana benthamiana. Next base: position 11,055,665 of record CM067325.1, read on the forward strand.
TTTGTAAAGTGATTTAACAATAAATGACCCCTTACCAGTAAGTCCCCAATAAATTTGGTCACATGTAATTTTATTTGTGATGGTAGGTACTAACTCTTAATTATTAGGAGTATACCAGGTGGAATTTTGAATGGAATAGAACTAATGTTAATAGTGTTATTAGTTAAGTAAGTGGCTAGTGGTACCATTTGATGTTGTTGTGGTAGGGCCCTATAAATGAATTTCTAATGGTGAGATTGGCTCCTAGCCATGAGTCATTCTAGAAACTAATATGGTTGTCCTTTGTTGGATGCCACCGTATGCCCAGTTGACAAGAGGAACAGTCAAGGGTTATTGCTTTCCAATTCGAGGATATAGTTCTGGAGTTAGTGTGTGTGTGTGTTGCATTTTTTTTCTTTATAACTGTTAGATTTCATTAATATCAAAGGGATGTACAATATAAAGTTCTATAGTAGTAGCTTGGACTAGCTATTACTCATTTACTGACAATCACTATACTAAGACAACTATCAATAGCAAATGCTATCTCAGTATAGGGAAATCTACTAGACTATAACTAAGGAAAACAATTAAGTTGCCGCAAGCCATCTTGCCATCCTCTACAGTTTCTGCCACGGATATGAATAAGTAAAGCAACTTCTCTGCAAATCTGTTCTTCGACAAATACTTTCCCATCAAAACGAATGCAATTCCTTTCCCTCCAGATAAGAGCAACAGTATTGACAAAAACAGAGGCTGTAATAGCATTGTGCCATATTCTGCTCCTAGCTTTACTGAAAATCCATCGAAGCTCTGTTTCCCAATTACCAACAGTTCTATGGTGCCCCAGCCAGCAACATAGTCTGGTCCACATTCTATTAGTGATTGAGAACTCAAAGAACAAGTGATTAAACTCTTCAACATGCTGATGACAGAACACACATTTTGCAGGAACTTGTATTCCAAATTTCTACAATCTGTCAACTGTAGGAAGTCTTTGCTGAGCAGCTAGCCATACAGTGAACTTGTGTCGAGGTTGAACATTTGTAGTCACCATCAGATTCTTCCACTCAACCTTATTGAAACTAGGAATCATTTCAAGGTAAAGTTTCTAGATTTGGAATTTATCCAGTCTGCACACTCCTTTCAACCTGCCAAAAAGATCCCCCTGTTGCTTCTGATTCTCCATTATAGCAGTTCTACTTTCCAGTATCCTCCTAACAACCCAAGAAGCTGACTTAGGAATGGTCATTGTTACAATATCATCCTGCTTGATGTAGTAACAGTGCATCCATTTGATCCAAAGACAGTTTTTTTCCTGGCCAAGTTCCACAAGAGTTTAGTAATAGCTGATTTATTCCACATAGTCATATCTATTATGTTGAGTCCCCCAGCTGTAAGTGGTATGCATACCCTTTCCCAGGCAACCAGAGCCCTTTTAGACAAAGTAGCAGTTCCAGTCCACAGAAAAGACCTGCAGATTGCTTCAATGGTTTTCAATACTTTTTTTGGTAGTATGAATACCTGTGCCCAGTAAGTCTGAATACCAAAAATAACAGCTTTGATCAATTGATATCTTCCTGCATAAGAAAGTAACTTGGCTGACCAGCATGTAATTTTATCAGTAATCTTCTCTATCAGAGGCAGGTAATGATGGATGGCAAGTTTTTTAGAGTCAAGGGGTATCCCCAAATACTTGAATGGAAGCTGGCCCTCAGTGAACCCCAATGTCTCTATGATTTCTTATCTGGTACACTGCTGCACTCCAGCCAAATATACTGCACTTTTGCTAATATTAGCTTGTAGTCCAGAAGCTTCAGAGAACATAAGGAAAGCCTCCTGTCGGATCTGGATGGAAATAATATAGCTCGACAGAACATAAGGAGATCATCAGCAAAACAGACATGAGCACAGTTAAGTTTCCTTCATTTGGGACGGAAGTTGAAATCCCCATTCTTGTGCAACTGACCCAATATCCTATTCAGGTATTCCATAGCCAGCACAAATAGATAAGGTGACATAGGGTCACCCTGTCTAATACCCCTCTTGGAAATAAAGGGCTTTGTTAATCCACCATTCAGCACTAGGGAGTAGGAAACAGAAGTGACACAAGCCATTATCCAGTGAATAAATTTTGCAGGGAAACCAAGGTCAATAAGGATATGTTTAAGGAAACTCCATTCAAGGGAGTCATAAGCCTTCCTCAAATCCACCTTCAAGACGCATTTGGGGGAAACTCCTTTTCTTGAATAACCCTTGAAGATTTCATGGCTAAGCAAAATATTATCAACAATGCTTCTCCCTTCAATAAAAGCTCACTGTGCTTGCCCAACTAATTCACCAATAACAGTTTTCATTCTCCTAATGATAACTTTGGAGATGATTTTATAGACAGTGGTACAGCAGGCTATAAGTCTATAGTCTTTAACAGTTGTAGGAGCTCTAACCTTAGGAACAAGTGCAATAGCAGTGGTATTGATCATGTGAGGCATTTTGCATGTGAAGAAGAAGTCACTTGTTGCAGCTAGTATATCTTCCTTTACTATCTCCCAGTTTCTAGTAAAGAATTCCACAGGAAAACTATCCACACCTGGAGCTTTGTCCTTTGGCATCTCTTTTAGTGCTTCTGTAATTTCTTCCAAGGTAACCTCTTGAATTAGCATTCTTTGCTGTGATAAATTTATACATTGTCCTTCTTTAATAACAGCAGTGTTGACACAAGGCAGCTCACCAGCACACTCCCCCATCAATGATTTGAACACCTTTATAAACTCCTGCTCCACAGCTAAGGGGTATGTGAGTTTCAGACCTGTATCAGTGTAGATAGAAGTAATGTTATTCTGGCATGTTCTGATCTTCCACTGAGCATGGAAATATTTTGTATTGGCATCACCATAATCAATCCAGCAAGCCTTGGATTTCTGTCTCATAATTTGTTCCTCCAAACAGCTCCATTTCTCTATTTCTTCTGGTGTTGTTTTTTCCTCAGTAAACAAAGACTGTGCTAGTGGACTGTGCTGCAGCTGAGTCTGTATAATACCCAGTGTCTCCCTAGCTTGAATAAGTTTCTGTTTGTATGAAGCCATATGGACATTTGTCTCCTTTAAGTGTTGTTTCAAGGTCTTCAATTTATTCCATATCTGCTCCATAGGTGTTCCTTCACATTCATGTCCCCATACATGTTGTAGTATGGTATGAAACTGGGGTTCTCCATAATAGCAAGATAGAGTCTGAAAGGTTTAGGATGCAGTAGTTTTTGATTCCCAAATTTGACAAGAATAGGAGAGTGATCAGAAACTGAGGGATTCATGAAGTCAGCTTCTAGGTGTCCATACTGCTGTATCCACTGGAAATTGCCCAAAGCCCAATCAATCTTGCTATAGACCCTAGTGGTATTTCCCTACTTATTTGTCCAAGTGTAATGCCACCCTTTAGCTCTAAGAGGAGTGAGTTGAAGGTCAGCAATGACATCTTTAAAACTCTAACTTCAGCATCAGTAACAGGAGAGCCAATTCTATCTTCAGAACATAAAATAGAATTAAAATCCCCACTCAGCAACCAAGAATCTTGACTAGGTACATATACTGTCCTTAAGTCACTCCACAACTGGTCCCTAAGGTTTGCAGTATTATGAGCATAGATGACACTCAAGTGAGTTCTGATTTGACTTTTAGGGTCTTCTAAGAAACACTGAATAAACTGGTCAGTCACACAAGAAATTTGGACCTGGATGTGAGGTTTCCAGAGTAGCCATATCCTCCCATTTACAGCTTTTGAGTAGTTGCATTGGACATTCCATCCCTTAGCAATATTATCTTGAATCTTCTTTGCTTTGTGTTCCTTCACTCTAGTCTCAAGACATCCCATAACATCTACTTTATTTACATCAAGAAAGTTTTTAATTCTTTCTGCTTGTGGGCTTGGTTAAGCACCCTAATGTTCCAAGTGACAATAATCATAGAGAATTAGGAAATATGCTCTGAGAAGGCCCCGGATCAACCTGCTGCCCCCTTCTGCTAGCATCTAGCACATCAATAACAGCCTTCCCCTTATTACATTTATCTACCATAACTTCACTGTTGCCATCGGGTTCATTGATAACTGTCTCATTCCTTTCCTGAATGTGAGGGCCTTGCTGTGCATTCTGTTGAACAATAGCCATACAAGAAGTGTTATTCCCCAGCTTCTCATTCTCCTTGGTATGTTCTGGTTGCACTGGCATGCTTTCCTGTGTATCTGCACTAGCCATAGGCTATTTAATAAGCCATTCTTGCTTAGTAACTTTTGCCTGCTTTTTCAATATGGTCCTCTGTCTTCTAGTCTTACCCTGTTCCCCCATATCCTGCTCTACATCACAATTTGCATTATACCAACAGTCAATAGAATCATGGCCAAATTTCAGGCAATGGTTGCAGAAACTAGGCTTCCAGTCATATTCAATCAACTGGATCTTAGGGCCAAGTGGAGTCTCAATCTCTATCTGATCAGGGAGGGGATGAGCATCATCAACCTCTACTAGTACTCGAGCAAAAGAAATCTTCTCATAGTGAGCTGTGAATTTGTCTGTGTACAATGGTTTACCCACTGCACTAGCCATTTTGCTCAATACTTCAATAGACCAATAGCCCACTGGTAGTCCAGGAAATCGAATCCACACAGGTACAGTGCTGAGAATATCATTCTGAAAGGAGAAGTCAATTTCCCAAGGCTTCAATACCATGGGTTTATTCCTGTACGAGTGAGGCCCAAATTGAATGACTAGATCTCTGTCCTCTATACTATTGAATCGGAATATGCAATAGCCCTCATAATGAATCAAAATCTGGGGCTTAGACACAAAATTCCACACATGCGGCACAAAATTTTCCATCGTTTTCTCATTAGGATTGTCTCCAATTACGTAACCAATTAACGCAGTACTCCAGTAATCCACCTGAGATTTCAAATCATCTTCACTAATTTTGACAACCTTCTTACCATCTCTATCAGTAGGAGACACGAACGAGAGTGGCTTACCCATTTGAGCATTGCGATTACCTCGCACAACCTCAGCAGCAATCGGAATTAATTTCTCAGACCCACTGGCATCTGAGAATTGTAGTCGTCTCACAGCGAGACTAGCATGCACTTCAATTTTGTTCATCGGAGGCGGTATATCAGTCGCAACACCATCTGCATGCAACATCTCTGTCGATTGGAATTTCTGGGGAAGGAAATTACCAAACGTCAGTGGTTCCAGTTCCTTAGTAACACCATGAGCAGGGGTGACTATTTGAGCAGTAGTGAGGGTCACATTTCGCCGGCGATGAGCCATTTTCCGGGCACAATGGCGATCTTGCTATCATGCGCCGAGAGGTTTTAGGCTATCATGCGCAGAGAGGTCATTGATAGGATTACTTTGGCCCAGTAGGAGGATGGAGATTGGAAAAGTCGCCATGCCAGGGATCCTAGTAAGGCATTGTTTTTATTATGGAGGTTTTGTATACCTAGTCCTCCTTGTGCCTTAGGTAGTTGGACAATTGCCCATTTGATAAGGTGCAACTTGCGTTTCTATGGTGTAGTGCCCCACAGAAAATTTTTTTTGGTAACGTTCGAGTTTGTTAGTAATATTAGTGGGTATTTTGATGAGTTGCGTGACATGATTAGGCGGGCAATTTATTATTGCGTTGATTAACATAGTGCGTCCTGCCATTGTGAGAAAGTTTGTTTTCTAACCTGAAAATTTATTTTTAAACTTGTCTAGTAAGTATTGAAAATGTGTTAGTGTTTGTTTTTTGTTAAAAATAGGGTAACCAAAGTATTTCCCAAAATTTTGACCTTCCCTCATATTAAATAAATGGGTAACACTGTCTCGAGCTTTGTTTGTAGTGTTTTTGGCGAATAAAATATTTGATTTATTAAAATTAATAGTCAAGCCGGACATATTGGTTAGTATATTAAGGGTGTTTATTATGGAGTTCATGCTCTTAGTGGTTAATTTCGAAGTGATGGTAATGTCATCAGCAAATAGTAAGTGTGACAAAGGAGGTCCTAGTTTTGAAATTTTTATAGGATGTCATCTAAGGAAATCTACCTCCATGTGTATTTTCCTAGTTAACATTGGCATATACAATATAAAGATATACAAAGATAAGGGGTTGCATTGGCGTATGCTTCTTGTAGGTGAGAAAAAACTTAGTTGGTTGTCCATTGATTAAAACGGAGATTGTAGTGGTAGTGATGCATGACATAATTAGTTTTATTAAGGTTGGTGGGAATTTAAAATAATGAATGGTGTCATGAATAAAGTGCCACTCTAACTTATCAAAGGCTTTTTTCAAGTCTAATTTGAGAAAGAAAGTAGACTGCTTACCTTTTTATTTTTAAAATAATGCATAATTTCTTGCACTGTAATTGCATTATCACAAGGTCTTCGATTAGGAAGGAATGATAATTGTTCAGGGCTGATTATGTTCATTAGTAAAGGTTTTATTCGTTTGACTATAATTTTAGTCATTAATTTATAAGAGTATTGCAAAGACTGATTGGTCTATATTGAGTTATTTGAGATGGTTGTTTAGTTTTAGGAATTAGACAGAGGTAGGATTTGTTGAGTTCTTGTGGGATTTGTTTTGCATTAAAAATATATTTACAAAAGCCAATAACTTGTGATTTAACTTAGGCCCAATATTTTTTTTATAGAAGTACGTGTATAATCCATCCGGTCTTGGAGCTTTAAGAGGTTCAAATGATTGTAGCGCATTAGTAATATCAACTTTTGCAAGTTGTTGGTTGATTTTTAAGCAGTAATTAGAATTTTGAGAATTCATATCTTGTCGTGGTAGGAGGTAGTGTGTGATAGTAAAAAGATTATGGTAGTAATTTTGAATAGATTCATTGATAGCTGGTTGGTCTAATAACCAATTTCCAACGGAGTCTTTTAGAGAAGTTATACGGTTTCGTCTACGTCTTTGGTGAGTTGTTAGATGAAAAAACTTGGTGTTGGCATCTCCATTTTGAAGCTAATTAATCCTTGACTTTAATTTCCAAAATTCTTCTTCCACTTTGAGTATGTCATTCAATTGATCAATGAGATCTTTTCAAGATTTTGAAGGAAGTGACTAGTTGGGTACCTAGGTGATTTTTGAATTCCTGTATGCCTTGCAAGCAAGTTATTCTTTTTCTTAAAAATATTCTCAAATATATTTTTATTCTATGCAGTAATATTCTCTTGAAAATCTTTAATAGCTTGTAATATAGGTTTGTTAGGGATCCAGTTTTGAGTAATTATGGAGATAAATTCCAGATGAGTAGTCCAAACTGTTTGAAACCTGAAGATTTATCCTGGAGACTATTATTCTTTTTTAAGGTTAAAAGTAATGGACTATGATCCGAATGGGTTCTAGACAAATGAAATACTGAAACCTCTGGGTATAATTTCAGCCATTCGCAATTAGCTAAACATCTATCTAATCGTTCAAGTATTCGAGTAGCTAATCGTTGAATATTCGGCCAAGTGTACTTACTACCCGTATAACCAAGTTCCACAAGTTTACAATAGTTAATACATTTTATAAAATATTCAGTACGATTATTATTAATACTAAGGCCTCCATATTTTTTATTAGAGGCATTAATTTCAATAAAATCCTCTCCGATTAACCAAGGCGATTTAATTTTATCATATATAGAACAAAGATTATCCCACAGTATAGAACGTGCATGGAGGTCATTTTCGCATAAACAATAGATAGTAACCAAGTGTTAGTATAAGGGTTTACCTAGACAATGGAGTGAATCTCTTGATTGGTAACTTCCATTTGTTCAAGTTTAATGTCCTCCTCCTTCCACAGTAGTACAATTCCTCCAAAGATTTCTTGGCATGTGACTGTGCCAAGTTGGAGAAACCAAACTCATCTTTAAGGTAAGCATGATCTTTCATGTGTGTTTCTAGCATTGCTACTATAGATGGCCTATGATAGTTGAGCATTTATCGAAAGTTTACTCTAATTTTCGTGATTGAGCCCCACGACAATTCCATATGACAAACTGCATGGATTGAATAATGGTTTGGTTGGGTGGAGTCTCTCTCTCGATAGTTGAGGATGTGTTCCTTAGTGCTGGATTCAGGACTATAGCAAACTTTCCTACCTTTGTGTTCCTTGGTGGGTGTATGTTGATTGAAACACTTTGAAGCTCTAAAGGACATGTTATGATGACCTTTCTTTCGTACTGTTCTTTGAGGACGTAGGTCTTGTTTCCATTGAGGTAGCTCAGAATAGGTAGTGTCTCTCATATTTCTACCATAGTTGTTGCCACTTCCAAGCTTGTTATTTCGTCGAGTTCATTTTGCGATGGACTGGAAGGTGGTAGTGGAATGGGGGAGGAGTTAGGGGTTGGTATGGAGAGGCTTGTGCATGAAGGGGTATTATGGGGGTGATTGATGTACGAGGTTGGACCCAAGGTACAAATGTTTGTGGAGGCTATTGTGGTGGGTAAAAGGGTAGGTCTATATTGGTCGTTATGGGTGTTGGAGTTAAGAACATGGGTAGTGGGAATGGTGTCTGTGAAGTTAGATGCTGTTGATGAAGAGCTGAATGAGGATGCATGTCCCTGTTGAACTGGTTGTAGAGAGACACTCATATCCGCATCCCTTCTGTGACAATTTGAGCTATATATGCTGGATTTTGTATTATTACAATGACATATTGATTGTCTATCTCCATCGTAAAGGTCAGTGCATGTTCCTACAAGCTCATTTCCAACCAAGACTGTAGGTATTCTTGAGATGGTGGGTATTGCGTGATGTAAATAGCAGTTGGTTGTGAAGGGAGATCCTGTGGTGGTTGCACGGTGATGGTGTTGAGGAAGATATGGTGTTGGAGTAGAGTTGTATTGGTGAACGAGCGTGTTCTCCTGTGTTGGAAGTTGTGGGGTAAGTGATTCATTAGAATGTGTTGTGTTTTGTGATGTAGGGTTATGAGTATATGTGTTGGGTTCGGAGGGTGATAATTGCGGTTCAGTGGTATTTGATTTTTTTTGTGGTTGTAGTGGTCGGTTGATTTGATAGGGGGGGGGGGGGTTTGTAGGTAATTTTGTGTGTAGTATTAGAGCTGGTTGCTTGTATAAGGTGGCTTTGTCAGTTGAATGTTTAGCTAATTGGGTGGGGAATGAGGGTATTGGGCCTTTGTGAGATGGTGTAGTTTGGCGGGTTGCCGTAACATAGACGAGCACTTGATTTCCTATAGTATGAGGGGAGGGTTCCATGCATGTATCTTGAGTGACAGTGTGTGCCATGTGTCTTTATTGTGTGCTTTGTTGAATGGTGGTGGATAAGTCAGCATTGTGGGTTGTTGAATGTAGGGGTTGGCACATAGTTGACTGTGGAGGTGTGGCCGTATGTGTAGTGTTTTTGGCCTCTTGTTGTGGCCCAGAATGAGTATCCAGTTGATTCAAGTTAGCAAAAATAATTAAGCATAATTAGGTTATCTTTATTAAAAACTTAGGAGTATTGTTTATGTTGGTTGATGTAATTAGGGTTTTTAGGCCTAAGTTTTCCCATTAGAGTTATTTAGTGTGGGTCCGGCGCCGCCAGTGGATATTTTTTGTGATTGGCTAGCTTGGTAACTTGATGATTTTCCTTTTGAATGATTCTTGGAGGGAAAGTTTATTGTTTTCCCTTCAGAAGCATCTGTTTTTGTTTGTGGAAGTAGGGTATGTGATGTGGTTTGAAGAGTTATTGGTGATGAGGTATTAAGAGGTGATGTTTGTGAGGAGAAAGGTTGATAGGGTATTGGTGTGTGTATGGTGGTGGGAGTCGTAGATGTGTGTAAAAAAATGGATAAACAGAGGGTCTTTCTGTGTCCGAATTTGCCACAAGTAGTGCATAACATATTAACACCTTCGTATATAAGGTGTTGCTTGTGTATTCCAATGTAAACATGGGTTTGAGAGCCATTTCTAATGGCGCTTCTATGCAAATTCTTGCATAACGACCACGTGTGGTTGCTGAGATGCAGGTATCCACTTTGAGTAGTGTTCCAATTTTCTCCTACTCGTTGCAATATTTCCAGGTCGTAAAACTCAGCAGGGAGTTCAGGATGTCTTAACCAAATTGTTGTATAGGTTAGTTGAGTGTTAGAGGCTATGAATTTGGGTTCCCATTTGCGAACATACAAAGTGATTGAGTATAAACCATGGTCCATTGTATAGGGTTGTAAACATATTTTCTTCTTTTTGGAATTTCACAAGGAAGAAATCACAGCCCAAGTCAATAAGAGGTAAATCCTCTGTTGGTTTTCATAGTGATCTGAGTTTTAATCTAAGAGTTTTGTGGCCTACTTTCCAGCCAAATACTTTAACAATAACTGAATATTTCCAAAGAATGTATAAATTGGATTTATCTGCAAAGGTGATTGGGATAAAGGTGGCGTAATGTAAGTCGGTTATGATGGATTCGTCTGATAAGTCGAGGTTTGAATGTGTTTGATGGCATGTTGTTGAGTAGTGGCTTAATTGGTTACTACTGAGCAGTGTCTGGGCAAGAGTGAGTGAGCGTTTTGGAGTTGTGGAGTTTGGGTCTATGGTTGTATTGGTTGTCGTTGGTGTATCGAGATACATGAAGCTTAGGTCGGGTGGTTCCGGCGGTGAAGTGATGGTGGTGGTGGTATTCATTGAGATAATTTTTTATTGAGGTCCCTTTTTAGGTGATTGGAATTTTGATCATAAGATGTGCTTACAAGATATTTATATTAATCAATCATATTTATAATTATTTCTCGCTTGAAATTATATGCTGAAATAATATCTTATAACATATTAGACAATATTTTTAATTCTACATGCCTCAAATATGCTTTTGTGGTAGCAATATTTCAGAAGAGGTGTTCAGACACCATATTTGAGTCGTGCATCATGATGATAATATATAGGGTTTGAGTCCCAATGCATTATGGCTTAACATGTCTTATGAGAGTAAGACATTGGGTTTGAGTCCCGATGTACCACATTAATCATATAATAATAATGGAGAAAAATAATATGATTTTAATTAAGCTCGTCCCACTAGATCTGTTCCATTCCATGAAGCGAATGTGGTAGCAATAAATCAAAATTCTGAAAAGGAAGACTAAATAATTATCGGGATCGTATGAATACGTGGATGTGGAAATACATGGAATAAAAATTGTCATCATGATTTCAATTATAAAAAGGAGGACAATTATGATTCTCAAATTAAAATTATCCTTCAAAAGGTGAAGGTAATATGTACCATGATGTGGCATGAAAGAACATTGGGTACGAAAATATCGTACACCTGAATATTTTGCCAAGCTTTAATCAATTCTCTATCAAAATAAAGAAAAATAAAGGCACACTTAACCTTAAAAAATAATATTAAGTAGGGCCATAAAAACAAATATGATAAATGCTAAGGCTACACAATAAGCTTATACCGAGAAATCATAAGGCATGTTCATAAGATTATGATACATTCCAAAAGTGAGTGTGTCCGTGTGAAATAAACTCATGAACATGGATATGCTCCTGATTGTTGAAATCTCACAACTCGCCTCTAAAGATCTTCGAGAGAAATAAAGAGGAAAAATATCATTATGTGGCTGCATAATTATGCCATTGTCCGTATACCTATTTTACGTTAAAAATACTTTATCAGGCCTTATGAAAAATTATTAAAGAGCAAAAGTAAAATAAGAAACAGGTCTTGCTTATAATGATTTTGAATTTGATAACAGTGATAATGACTTTCTCTTTCAAGGAGATGTTTTGTCATATGGATGGTAACAAAATAAGAATATGAACGATTATCCGTTTTTCATACGGCTTGTACTACACAAATAGTAAGTCGAATCTCATACCACTCTAAACTAGCGGTTACTAATCATGATTTTATTATTTGGCATGATCGGTTGGGCCATCACGATTATTATATGATACACGAAATTTAGAATTCACATGGTCATTCATTGAAGATCCAGAAGATTCGTCAAACTGAAGTATTCTCCTATAGCATGTTCTCAATGCAAACTGATTATTAGACCATTGGCTATTAAAGTTAGGGTTGAATATCCTACATTTTTGGAACGTACACAGGGTAACATATGTGGACCATACACGCTCCATGTGGACCATTCACATATTATATGATTTTGATAGATGCATCTATAAGATAGTCACATGTGTGCTTGTCATCAACCCGCATTTTGGTCTTTGCGAGGTTAATAGCTCAATTAATAAGATTAAGAGCACATTTTTAAAATTATACAATTAAGATACCCCATCCTGATAAATGCTGGTGAATTTACTTCCCAAGCCTTTAATAATTATTGTATATTAACTTGGATAATTATTGAACATCTGATTGCATATGTTCGTACTCAAAATGGTCTAACAGAATCATTAATCAAATGGCACCAATTAATTGCTAGACCAATATTTATGAGAAAATTTTTTTTCATGTCGGTATGTGATCATATTATTTTGCATGCAACAAATCTTGTATGGACTGGGCAATAAGTTATCATAAAGTCTTACAATTACAATTGGTTTATGACCAGAGGCCAGATATTTATCATCTTGGAATGTTTGAATGTGTAGTACATATTCCAATTGCTCTACCACAATACACAAAGACGAGATCTCAAAGAATATTAAATATATATAGGTATACACAATGTTAGGGGGAGACAATAAGCAGTTGTACAAAGAGATGAATTGAAATGCAACATCTCCGAGATATCAATTAAAGTTTTCATTAATGGAGAAATACGTGTTGTACTCTTTTTTTCTTAACTGTGATTTTTTCCCAGTTGAATTTTTCTGATAAGGTTTTAATGAGGTGACTCTCCATGCGTATTACAAAATGTCTACACTCTTTTTCCTTTACTAGGTTTTTTCTCATTAAATTTTTTTTAGCAATATTTTAACGAGGCACATTATCTTTTATGTGAACATCCAAGGGGAGTGTTATAAATTTAGTGAACATGGATGTCCCTTTTGTAACTTATAAAGTAAGTATTGTACCACATCAATAAAACCATTAATTATTATAACTTAGAGGAGACCTTTGTAAACTACTATAAATAGAGCACCTTGGTTCGTGGATTATATCATTGAAATAAGAAGTAAAGTTCCCTCGTTCTCTCTATATTTCTTATTTATTCTTGCGTCTTCTTCTTTGGGGCTTTAGTTTATAATTATAATATCTATTTCCTAACAATAACAATAACAACAACCCAGTATAATCGCATTTAGTGGGGTTTGGGGAGGGTAGTATTTACGCAGACTTTACCCCTAACCTTGGGTAGAGAGGCTGTTTCCAAATAGACTCCCGGCATCCTTCCCTCCAAGAACTTCCCATCTTGCTCTGGGGAGACTCGAACTCACAACCTCTCGGTCGGAAGTGGGGGTTGCTTTATTAATATTGTTATTTCCTAACAATATTAATAAAAAATAAACTTATTTCTCTGTATTTAACCATTCGACTACTTTCAAACTTATCCATATACAAATACACCTATTATTTTCTTTAAACTTTCTATTTGTGGTGTAAGTATAAGAAAATTCCAACTGAAAAACTGAAATATATAGTGAGAAACTTCCATAACTGTCAAAGTGCCTGTCTCCAGAAATCGCCCTAACTAGCTGAAAGCAATGGCGGAAAATCTGCCTGAAGAATGTTGGGAACTGATATTCAATCGTCTCCATCACCCATTTGACTTGGAATCATTATCTTTGGTTTGCAAGAGATTTCTTGCTCTCACCAATCGTCTACGCCGCCATTTGTCTCTACTTGACTCCATTCTTCTCATAAACGGTACCATATCTAAACTCATTCACCGTTTTTCGCATCTTATCTCTATTGATCTTAGTAATTTCCAAGGTGACCTTGATCTTGTTGTTCTTGACCTCGCCAATTCTGTCTCATCCTATACGTCTAATATCGAACAACTTGATATCTCTAAACAGAAACAATTACCCGTCACCGGGTTGAAGGAATTGGGACGTAAATTGAAGGGTTTTTTGAGGGTTTTGAAGTGTAGAAATCTCGCTCTTTTGCGTGACCCTGATTTGTATGCTATAGCACAGTCGTTTCCGTTTTTGGAAGAGTTTGATTGTAGTTATTCAAGTACGGATTTAAGTCCCTATCCTGAACATATTAACCCTAGCGATTTGGCCGTAACTGATTACGGGATTGAGGTTTTATCAGTGAATTTGAGGAATTTACGTAGGATTAATGTTTCTAGGGTTGAGCTAATTACTGATAAGTCCCTTGTTGCTCTGTCTAAGAATTGTTTGAATTTACAAGGCATTGATGTGGTGGATTGCCCTCTGATAACTTCAAAGGGTGTCCATTCTATACTACGTAGTTGTACTGCTTTGAGTTGGATTTCAGTGTCCGAGATTCACTTTCCTCGATCACGCTCTGGTTTTGAACGTTTGGCTTCTTGTCGCCGAGCTTTGCAGACATTGAATATCACCAGCTCGATGATTTCGGATGAATTTCTTTTGTTAATGGCCAAGTCTTCTCTACCTCTATCCAGGCTTTCAATTTGTTGGTGCAGAAATTTCACATTATCTGGTATCTCTTTGCTTCTGTGTGCTTACCAGTCACTAAAGTACTTATCTCTGGTTCAAGTAGATTTCTTGAGTGATGAGTCTATGAATGATTTATCCAAATATCTACAGAGTCTAGTTACCATTGATGTCAGTGGTTGTGAGAGATTGACCATTTCGACGTTCTTCACACTTGCAAGAAATTGTCCTTTATTAGAAGCAATTAACATGGGAAGTACTGATTTGGGGACCAAGGATTCTGTTCATAATGGTGTGAAGAACCCAAGAATCAGGTCTGTTAATCTCGGATATAATTCGTATCTAGATGATGACACTCTCACAAAAGTTGCTTTAATGTGTCCCAATATGGAGATTCTTGATGTGGACACATGTCCAAGTCTTACAGAGGCAGGTATTGCTTCAGTTCTTGAGGTTTGCAATCAGATAAGGAACTTGCACTTTGAGAGCTGTCCATTGATTAAACATATAGGAGAAGGTTCAGAATTGCCTAATGTTGAGGTAGTCACTGCAGCTAGTTCGGCATTAAACGACGAAGGCCTGGCCTTGATTGGGAGCAGATGTTCTCGCCTATTGAAATTAAACTTGAATTTCTGTGAAGGAGTTACAGCAGATGGCATTCAGGCTATGGTGAAAAATTGTAGATCATTGAGAGGGATACAATTGAGGATGTGTCCGCAAGTTGGTATCAGTTCTCTAAATAGTTTTTTATTATCCAGGGGTGTCAAATGGACGAGTTGAGCTGATTTGGAATGGGTCAAAATTGGATGAGCTAATAAATAGATTGTTATTGACCGGCCCAAACTTAAGCAAGTTAGACATGTCTTGGGCTGATCTTGCCACCCGTAGTATTATCGCCTTTTTCAATCGTAAATTTTCTTGCACCACGGATGTCTAGTTTAAAAAAGAACTCGTCCACTTTTGAGTTTTGACTGGAAATAGTAGAAAGGTTTTGTTACTGAGAAATAGGAAGGTGAAGTAAATGTCCATCTTCAAATACAGTCTGAGCTCACTCAAATACTAAGGTAGAAGCAGAACGTTCGCCGCAGCAGGCTACACAGCGACTTACACTTGTCTTCTTTTGTTCATATGTAACCTCAAAATATTAGTACTAGTATATGTTTGAGATTGTACTGTGCTTTTTAAGCGAGGTAAAATTTTAAAGTTGAAGTGAACTAAATCGAATTTTTTTTGACACCAGTTATTAGATGCAAATTAACCATGGTATTTCGAAAATCATATTTCTTTTTATAGAACAAAGAGAGTACTGTGCTAAGAAGATTGAACCATTTGATACTGAGGGTTGACAACAATATCATTCTTATCATGCTACCACATTTCTTTTTGAATAAATTTTCAGAAGATTACCAACATACCTATCTATCTATATTATTATAAAAGCACGAATAATTTATGCTAAAGATTGAATGACAAAAATATCCTTAAAACATTGATCGACTTTTATGACCTTCAATATTTATATAATTTGAAAGATAAATATAAATAACTTAGAGATTGGATTTCTTTTCCATTTACACTACAGTTATAAAGTCGATTAAAAAAAGTCGCGTTTGAGTCAAATTCTTTATTCTTCTTCTGATTCCATCGTTTTGGACTATATTTCCCATCGCCTATTTCTTCTTGGTAACCTACTTGTATTCTTCCATAAATATGTTTAACTATTTTCCTTATTATAGTTTATTATTCCTCCTTGGACAACAGTATCCACCTACTTCTTCTTCGGCAACAGTCTGCTTTGTGCAGTAGTCGCGCTTTTTGGGGACAATAATATGATTAGTTTAGTTATTTTTTTCTCAATTTTGTATGTGATTCAGATTTATTCTATGAAATTGTGATTCAGATTTATTTTATGAATCCATGTAGAAAAAGAATAAGCCAATTATTTCTATAAAAGATGCTATTATTCTACATTATTCATTATTCGTATTGTTGTAGAAAGAAGTAAAGTTATTGTTAATTCCCTTTATTGTTTCTGTATTTTGCAATTGAGTAATGCTTTGGTTTAAGGACATATATATGAATTAGAGAGAAATAAAGTGGTTCAGAAATTTTATAAAAGGTAAAAATAAAACAATAATATCTTAACTTTTATTGTAGTTTTTTTTGTGTCGTACTTCTTTATTTTTGTCATAGTATTTAATTTTAGACATTAAAGTCTTAAACATCGATGCATTGTTTATGTTTAAATTTTAAGCATGATGTTAGTGTAACCATATGGATTTTCAGAATTTAAAAGTTTTGTCTCATATTTTTAGTGTGAACCATTTTACTAATGTTTTTCTCCAATTGAATTTCTATTAATCTAATTGTTGGAATATTAAGTCACTTTTTTGTGTGCAATATCGAATAAGTTATTTTCCTTATCAATACATTATTTGTTATATTAAGCATTCTGATATATTATAGATAATACATAGATTATTCGACCAAATTAGATATTGACAAGAACGACATGTTATAGATAATATTTGAAGTAAGCCCGTCAACCGGCCGGGTTGACCCGGGCCCGGACCGGCCCGGACCGATACAAACCGGGATCGGGCCGGCCCAGATTATAGGGGGCCGGGTGGGCTGAGTTGGGATGGGGGAGGGGGTTAGGTCGGTTAGGATTTTGAAAATTGAAATCGGCCCCGACCGACGGTAGCGTCTACAGTGCCTTGCACCGGTTGGCCCGGCCCGGCCCGTTTCAACGGTAAAAACTTTTTTTTTTTTACTTTTGAATATGTGGGGCCCACATTACCGTTGGCCAACGGACAATTTTAAAAAAATGGCCATTTTTTAATTATTTTTTTGTATTTATTAATTTACAATATTAGCCCTTCTTAAAATCTATAAATACCCTCGTCTCTTCTTCATTTCTTCACTCAAAATTCTTATCTCAATCTTAATTCTCAAATTATCAATCTATCTCTCTTCCCTTCAATTTGCAAGATTTCATATTTGATCAAGTGCTCAATTTATTGTCGAATTCGGTGCACTCCCTCCAACTCTTTCTCTTATTTAATATTTTAATTGCACATTTAATTTAAGCTTATATTTTCATTTTTACGATATGTTTAATGATGCTAGTCCTGTAGCTTCTGGTAGTAATAGTAATGACCCGACTTCTAATCGTAAAAGAAGAAGTCCGGTATGGAAGTTTTTTTAAATAATAGAAGGTACTAATAGTGTTAAGTGCAAATTTTATAACGAAACTTTTCAACATTTGACCGAAGAAAATTTAGGAGGGGCTGGAACACTTACAAGACATATGAGAGTTGTCCATCCCATAGAATGGGTCAATAATTTTTAAAAGTGGCCTTGATTTATTTTCAGACTTTCAGTTGGGAAGCAATGATTTGTAAGTTTTAGTATGTTTCAGAGATTGGATTAGATAGATCGGAACGAAGAAATCAAGGAAAGGAAGATGTTCACAATTCATAGCCCAGAAGACGAAGAACTTTAACTTGGAGATATTGATTATGATGAACTTGCTAAGGCGACGCAAAAATTTGAAATTACTACTTCACTAGTTTACTTTTTAGAAAAAATGTAAACATTTCATTTTCTACTTATTAATTTGAAATTGAGAAATAAACTAGCACTTGCAATAAGTGCAATTTTTTTCCATCTTACTTGTATTCATTCAATTATTACAAAGTATTAATATAATTATAACTTAATAGTTATACTTAATTTCATAAAAAATCGAAAATATACTAAACCCGGCCCGGCCCGGCCCCTTTCAACCCGTAACCCGTATGGTTCAATTTAAATCCGGAACAACCCAGCCCGTTAAAACCCGTTACTGTTCCGAACAGGCCCGGACCGGTAACCGGACGGGTCAAATATTTTTGACCCGTTCGGCCCGGTCAGCCCGTTAGTCAGCTTTAATTTGAAGTCCATGTAACTAATAATTAATTCGCATTTTGATTTAGTAATAGAATGCAATACTATACTATTTCAAGTTGGACAATAACACGAAACAATAGAACCCCACATATTTTCGAAATTGCAAAACCATACTGATCCCATGTAGACGTGAACGCTATGAAGCATACTATTTAATGGATTAGGGATTACATTATCCATGGAATTAAAACTAGAGTAACGGTAGTACAAGAAAATAATTCGAGCTGACTACAAAATTATTTTTTCCTTTACCATTTTCTATTTATAATAAAATATCTTCAAATCTTATGACAAATATTTTCGCAAAGGAATCCAAACACACAAATCTACCCAAACAATAAAATTCACATGCGAAGTCAAAATTGAAACTTTGAGCATCTTTCTTTGTTTTGAAGATGCAAATCAACTGGCAATTCTACTTAAAGTTAGAAAATTCATCACTTAATCATGTAGTTTAGACTTGGGAAAGATTACTAACATATGTTGTAACACCATTTGCCCTGATTATGCATTTGTAATATTTCTAGATTTAAAAGACAACTAATTTTACTTTGAATATAAGACCACATTGCATTGTAACTAAATTTGTATTATACACATTATTCGGAAAAAAACTTACATCAAAAACATTATTTGTATAGAAATATTAGGCAAGATATGATTACAATCTATATTTCTCTGCTCTACGGATACATATGATATGTAATCAACATGGCAAAATTGATCATCTATAGGACTCCAGTTATTTTGAATTAAATATTATGTTAATGTAATGATACCAATTTCATGTAAAGGTGCATCTTTTCTGTGGCCAGTAATTTTTTTTTTGGTAATTAAAATTTTATTAATCACCAAAAGGATGTCAATACAGCACTTTGACATTCTCATGTGTTAACTAAACTAATTATCCAATTAGACATTCACTACAATGCTATACTAAACTTCTATTTTACAGAAAAACCGCTGAAGTTGCTGACGAGTACTGGAGGAGCTTCGAACATTGCATGTATATGCTAATTCCCGAAGCAAACTGTCACTATTACGAAACAACTTCTCAAAGATCCTTGCATTTCTTTCCAACCATATTGTATAGAACAATTCTGTTATCACCATTTTGAAGATGCTCGCTCTAGTAGTTTTGCCTTTAGCTTTACAAATGATCAGCCGTAGAAATTGTTCCCAGTCGAGGATACTATCCATAGTTTCTCTGATCCACTTCATGGTGTGGTTCCTTAGGTCGGTAGCAAATGAGCAGGTAAAGAAAAGATGATCCCTGGATTCAATCTCACGCTGGCACAAAACACATTGAGAATCAACAACTAGATCCCAATGTATCAGTCGAGCTTTGGTAGGCAGTCTATCTTGGAGGATCAGCCATAGAGTAAATACTGCCTTAGGCCTCGCACCCAATCTGAGACAAGTAGAGAGATCTAATAGAACAAATGGATTATATAAGCCCTGCCTCAGATATATCATGTCATAAGCTGCAAAAAATTTTCGAACCATCCAACTGGCTTGCTTAGGTACAGGAGTGTGTTCCATTTGTTGCTGTTTTATATACACAGAATGTATCCATTTGACCCATAGAGTATCTTTCTTATGAGCCAAATCCCAGGATAACTTAGCAATGACAGCTCTATTCCATATTAAGAGATTTGTAAGGTTTAGACCACCAGCTGATTTAGGTAGACACATTTTGTCCCAGGCAATGTATGCCTTCTTAGTAATTGCTACTGACCCTGACCAAATAAAGCTTCTGCAGTGAGCTTCAATCATTTTCAGAATCTTGGAAGGAATAAGAAACAGTTGAGCCCAATAAGCCTGAATGCCAAACAAAACTGATTGTACTAACTGTATCTTGCCTGCATATGATAGTTTTCGAGTAGTTCATGATGTAATACTGGCAGTGATCTTATCCACCAAAGGTTGCCACTGGATAGTAATTGTGGCCAGTAGTTGCTTTCGACATGATTCTTTCTTCTTATATACTTCTATAGTTTTTGTCAATTTATTGTTCTTTCATAAATACTTAACCGAAAATTTACGTGTAACGCACGTACATAAAGACTAGTTATATTAAAAGCACGAAGGCCACTAGTGCAATATTGTTTGCTTTTTTACCCTCTAAAAATATATTTTATGTAGGACAAAATTGTAATTTAAGTTTTTTCCTAATTTTTAGGAATTCGAAATCAAGTAAAACTTTGATTTAAAATATATTCCTTATTTGAATAGGTAGAAAGTTCTACATTTTGAAATCGGTTAAAATTTTTGCTTTATATAAATACTTCCTTAAGAAGGTAACAGAACCTTCCATGTTTATTTTTTCAAATATTAATTTTCAGAATAAGGAAATAAAGAAAAATAAATGAAAGGGAAAGAAGTAAAGGATTTGCGTTTTTAACTCCTTTTCAAATCGATTCTTCCGCTTACAGGTTATGGGAATGGAATTTTAGTGGATAAATTATTATAGTTAAATATTTAAAATTGGAGATGAACAATATTAATAATTTAAATCAACAAGGAAATAGATTATTCCTTTAATGTTGACAATAAATTATTAAATCTTGAATTAATTAGTTAGCTAAATATCTAATTCAAATCTTTTCTAAATTATGAATGGTCTTAGTAAAATGCTATTCACTTTTTTTACTCTTTAAAAATAGAGTTCACAGCGGACAAAGTAATCATTTAATATTTTCCTAATATTTAGGACATTGGAAACAACTGAAAATATAATTGCAAAATCTTTCCTTAATAGGTAAAAAGTTTAAAATTTGTGGCTTCATTAATTAAGATTTTACTTTATAAATTTCTTTCTTATAACAAAGTATATGAATGACCAATACTCATATAAAGACTTCGAAGTCAATTAAAATATTTATTCAAAAGAAATTTTGTTTGTCGTATATTTTATTTTTCTAGCGACACAAGCATTTTTAGACCGAAACTATGGCATATTTGTTTTTAGTGATTTTATTATTATTTTAAGAGTAAATTAAAAAAAAAAACACTACCAAATTATGTTTTAAAAAGAAAATAACAATCATAACACAAAAAAATGCATGAAGTTATTCTTCAAATGCGAGTCATAATGCGAATTTTCTTTAAATTTAGTCCTTTGAACCCCAAAATAAAGTTAACTTATACATAATAAACATGACATTACGACGTAGAGAAAAATTAAGTTGAACACCACAAACGCAAAATGAGAATTACTGCTAAAAATTAACATTCAACATTTTCATGAACATATATATTTTACTTAATCTTATTTATAACTCAAGCAAATTATTGTTTAAGTGATTGTTTAAAATTTTATATTTATTAGTATAAAAAATACGTGCTACGCGTGTACCCTAAGACTAGTAAGTTAAAAATAAACTAAAAGTTATAGTTAGTCACCTTCAACTTATGAACTTTTAGCTTATAAACACTTTAAGATTGACAATTTTGTTTACTATTTTATCCTTAAAATTTCTTTTTTAGAACAAAACGATTACATCAACACTCATTGCCTCGCAGAAAGACACCAAAAGATATAACACGAAGCAAGAGAGAGCTTGTGGGAAAATGCGGCAAATTTTTCTACAAATTTCAAGCTTCAAGTAATCAAGTTCAAGTCCAAGCACAAGAACGAAGAACAAATAAAGGTTCAAGTATACAAGTTCAAATCAAAGTTCGTGCTAGTTATATTCAAGATCATTGTTCATGGCAACAACATAGATTCAAGATCAAGCTCAATGACCTTTGAACTTATTTACTATTGGAAAGAAGAATTAAAGGATTCATACAGATTGTACTCTCATATTATTTGAGATTAATACTACGATTGTCACAATATTTTAGGTCCTTATTTTATTTTCTCAATGCAAATTTATTGTCTACACTTACTTTTAGTTTTAGTGGCACATTCTTATTACACAAGACGTTGGATGCTAATCTCCATTTTATCTATACCGCTCTTATACGGTAAGTGACATCCTCGTTAATCTCCGGATAACTGATGTAAGATACTTGAACCTTCTTTCTTGGGATGACTTGTGAGTCAAGCCTCGCTTCCACTTCTGTTCCTCGTAATATTATTGAACTTACACTGTATGCATTTTGTCTTAATCATGCTTGACTTAAAACGTTTAGACTTTAGAATATATCTCCAAACCTCCAATTTTTCATTAACATCGTCCCATGTTTCATTAATCGGTAGCATACTATCACCAAATAACATACGCCATCACATCTTCTTTTGAATCGGACAATACTATGCTATTTTCATATTTGTAATTAAATTTCTTTACTCTGTTTGAATCTCTATGAATTCCTTTCCATCAAGAGGGAGGGATTTTTCTCTCTTTAACGTCAGTGTTTTAGTTTTATTAGGTATAAAGTTTAAGAAAATAAATTTTGTACCTTAAAAAGTCATGTAAAATATTAGTAGTGTTATAAATAGAACTCTATTTAAGGTGAATGTCTATATTTAGAGAGATTCTAGGGTTTACTACTTGGTGGCTAAGTCACCACCTCCATATAAATATAGGGGTTCTATTCTATTGTAAACCATCCCAAAGTATCAATAAGAATACTCCTCTCTCTACTTTTCTCTATATTGTTCTTGTTCTTGTATTATTGTTCTTGTTCTTATATTATTTCATAACACGTTATCAGCACGAGACTCTACCGTCTTAAGAAGCTCTTTGAGAAGATTAAGTACGCTTTTGTTCGATTGGCTATATATAGGATTTTCCGTCGATCACTTCAATTTTCAGCTCCGATCAAATCATATTTGGTGAAATTCTAAAAAAGTAATAGTCACGTGTACTATAGTGTTAATATACACTGTGGCTCATGAGCCTGACGATGACAATATTCTAAGAACCCGAACTTATGATATCAGCATCACGTATGATAAGTATTATCAAACCCCTCGTGTGTGGCTCACTGGATATGATGAGTCAAGGATGCTTCTGCAACCAGAACTTGTACTTGAAGGACAATGGCAACTCTTGCTGATTCTTTCCTGGCCGATCTGGACGAGTTGTCCGACAATGAAGCAGATGTTATTGATGAGGAGAATCTTGATGCTGAACATATGGAGGAAGACGGAGACTTGGCAGACATAGAAGCACTAAATTATGACGATCTAGATAATGTTTCCAAGCTGCAAAAATCACGTCGCTACATTGACATAATGCAGGAATATCGTCAAATATTCTATGATCTTCCTTCATGATTAAATTCTGAATTTAAGGTAAGTATTTTACTTTACTTTTCTCTTTTAAGTTCTTGAAATTCTATAATTTAATTTTATATACAAGAAAAGACAACAAAGTTTGATTATAACTCTAATGGAGTTTGTTAGAAATTACACCCACCTAACGTGGTAAAATTTCTATGTCATGCCATGATTAAATTCATGTATGATTGTGGGCAAAGAATTGAAAATCCGTCCCATTGAATTTGCTTCATTCTCATTTCCTTTAGAGAATGTGATAGCAGTATGTGATAAGCCTGAAAGAAGACAAAATTATTACCGTGAAGGTATCAATGGATGTGGACGTGACAATAGACGGAATTATAATCGTCATCATTGTGATAATGAGAATAATAAAGATTCTCAAAATAATCTTTCACTTTATGAAAGTAATTTTGACATGAGATTGTATATAACACATACAGATGATTATGATCCATTCCCTGAAGTGAATGTGATAATTGTAATAAAGCCCGTAAGTATGGACACGCTCTTGATGTAATTTTGTTTTATGTCTGACATTATGAAAAGAAAGTTCGTTGCCCTTGAAATTTCGGGCAAGAACTATATGACATGGGTGTTGGATGCTGAAATCCATTTGGATGCAATGGGTCTTGCAGACGCCATTAAAGACAGAAATAATGCATCCACCCAAGACTATGCTAAGGCCTTGATTTTCTTGCGCCATCACCTTGATGAAGGTTTGAAACTGTGCTAAGGCCTTGATTTTCTTGCGCCATCACCTTGATGAAGGTTTGAAAATTGAATATATCACAATCAAAGATCCCCCTATCTTGTGGAATGTCTTAAAGGAGAGATATGACAACCTGAAGTTGGTCACTCTGCCACAAGCACGATGCGATGAGAATCCAAAAGCAAATAGTTCATGAACTATATATTATCGTTGCGGTGGAAAAGGGCACTGGGCGAAAATTTTCCGTGTACCAAGACATTTGGTTGAGCTTTATCAAGCATCTCTAAAAGGTAAATGCCCTGAAACCAATTCTGTCTCTGACGATAATTTTGACATCACCCACTTGGATGTGGCAGACTCCTTTGAGCATCCTGAGGGGAAAATAGACCACTTAATCGGTGATGGATCTGTGATGAAGGAAGATGGAATTGTTTGATTTTATTTGTATTAGTTAGTGAATAAACTAATAGTCATTAGTATCAGCTCGTATTAGTTAGTTTATGATATAATGTTAGTATTAGTTCTTTAGAATGTTTCAATATGCTTAAATTTCAAAGATATTTTTATTTTTCAGTAGAATTAATCGACTAACCTAACAGTTAGTCGATTATCTAATATTTCGCATTAAAACTGCAAAACAATCGATTATATACTTGTTAACAATCGATTATATTAAGACAGTGTGATCTGAAGTTTTTCAAAATAGCAAATAATCGATTATGTATGTTTAACAATCGATTATATTAAGACAGTGTGATCTGAAGTTTTTCAAAATAGCAAATAATCGATTATGTATGTTTAACAATCGATTATATTAAGACAGTATGATCTGAAGTTTTTCAAAATAGCAAATAATCGATTATGTATGTTTAACAATCGATTATATTAAGACAGTGTGATCTGAAGTTTTTCAAAATAGCAAATAATCGATTATGTATGTTTAACAATCGATTACATTGAGACAGTGCTTAAACTGAAAAGTAATCGATTATGGAAAACATATAATCGACTATCTGATTTAGTTAGTCAACTAACCTCAGCAGATTTTGAAAATATTGTTTAAATGTGAAACAAACGGATTGAATTTATTTATTCTCATGTTCATGTATTTTCTTTTGTATGTCAAACCATGGGAAAGCAAATATGGATATCTCACAAAGCAAACTTGGATCAAATATTTGTTTAGTTGATTCATGTACTACACATACGATACTCAAAGAAAAGAAATATTTCTCTCAACTAAGTATGTGTAAGGCAGATGTTACTACAATCCCTGGTAGTAGTAAATTGATTGAAGGCTCCGGAAGAGCAACTATAACTCTGCCTAGAGGAACAATGTTTATCATAGAGAATGCAATGTTCTCCTCCAAGTCTAAGAGAAACTTGTTGAGTTTTAAATATATCATTCAAAATGGATATCAGATTGAGACAATACATGAGTATAATCTTGAATACCTCATTTACTCATGAAAACGAGGCTGCCCACTTCGGTTTGGGGTCACGCCATTTTGCATGCAGCAATGCTAGTTCGTCTCTGACTGACGAATTATCACGAATATTCCCCGTTGCAATTAGTTTTGGGTCATGAACCTAATATATCCCACTTAAGAATTTTTGGATGTGCAGTATATGTGCTTGTACACTGCACGATTTGCAGACTGTCAATTCGATGAGACACTTTTCCCAAAATTAGGGGGAGAAGTTGGTGAAACCAAACGAAAAATTTTGTGGAAAAATTCATCAGTATCTCATCTTGATCCACATACCTCTATTTGTGAAAAAGAGGTGCAAAATATTATCCATTTGCAAAGAATAGCAAATCGAATGCCAGACGCATTGGTATTTAATATACCACACTCACCCCTAGAAGGAGGTTTGAGATGATATATAAAAATAATGTCATTGATATGGCATGAATGATCGTTGGTCACGTACCTATTGTACGCCAAAATATTTTGGAAATATGACTATTAAAGGACAACGATAATGCAAGAAACATATCTTGCATATAATCTTGACCATGACCATAATGGTATAACTTTCTCTTTAAAAGAGATATTCACCACATGGATGTTGATGAATTTGTGGTAGTACAAAATTAATTGAGAGCTCTAGAAGAGCCAATTATTACTATGTTGGAGAAACGCAATTGATTACCAATAAGGTATTGTGTGGTAGTAAGTCTCAAAGAAACTTATTCAGTTTCCAAAGTACATGCGAAAGCGATTGATTATATTGAGACTATAAATAAAGGAAAGATTTGATATCTTCTATTACTACAACTTGTAGCGGGATAATTTGTATATGAAAAGCTACCCGCTTTATTCTCCAGTTTGTACTATACAAACAAAAGAATGCCACAATAAAGTGGATATTTATTGGTATAAAAACCCATACCATAATAAACTTGAAGTTTATTGATAATTGCACACGTCATGGTGTAAATTTGAAGTTTATCAACATTGATAATTTATTCAGTTGGCATTCGGGGTAGCCATCTCATTTTAAGTATGATGTGCAGTAATAGAGAATTCACATGGGTAAATATTAAAGAACTAGAAAGTTCTTTACGAATTCTCTTATATTACTTGTTCTCATTAATTGATTGACCAACTAAAGAGTTCGGGTTGAATCCCATAAATTCTGGAAATATCAAAGTGAATATGGGCCCATTCACTTGCCATGTATACCACATATGATGCATCTATGATATGGTTACATGTGCGATTGTTATTAACCCGCAGCCTGGCCGGTGCTTGCGAGGTAAATTGCTCAGTAATATAACTTCGAGCATAATTTCCAGATTTTCTATTCAAGATAGTTCATCTTGATAAGTTGGTTTATATCATAGTTGGTTTAGCAAGATAATTATTGAGTGCCTCAACTTAATAGCTAAACTGTTTCTTATGAGAATAAAGTTATATATATCAGTTTGATATACGTTGTATACGAGAGTATATTATATTCTCCCCTCACAAGTGGTTCAGGGTCAGGAACCAAATAATTTCATCTTATTATTATTGATGTGCGGTGTATATTTTCATTAACACCATAATGCACAAAGATGGACTCTCAAAGTTGAGGAAACAAGTTAGCTTTTCTAACATGAGGGGGAGACATGATAAACACTTGAGAAAAGGTTACATGAGATGAATTATCATTTGTATATATAGATCCTCGAATATCATAATATGAACCTGAAGTTCATAAAAGGATAATTCAATTGCAACATATTGCAAAGCATGCTATACGCATTTGCTGACCCAAAGAAAGTAACTATATTCTCACTGCAAATGCTCATATTAAGTCCTAGAAGGACAAAGTCTTTGATACGCTTAAGGCGTATAGACAAATCGGTTTCAAAAAGGAACTTCTTAATAAAGAAGATGAGCAAATGATCAAAGTGATCATAATGGGGAGGCAAGTGATCTAGAAGATCACATGACATAACACTTCATAAAATCTCATGAGAGATTCAGGTACCTGAATATATGAATAAAGAGATCTCCATGTTATGTCTTTATGAAAATTTACTGGAACCGATATAAAATGTTCGTCGATGACATCTATGATAGCGCTAAATATCGATGAGGATCATATGTTTGTCGAATACAAACAAAATATTGGCTAAATGGAAGAGATACAATTCAAGCAGAATTGATTCCATATGAAAGACATGTAGTTTTGGACATGTAGTTCAAATACTTGGAAGTATAAAGTCAATGATTGAAGTTGCTTGAAGCATATACAATTCTTGGTCCTGAAGTACCACATCCTAAGTGCAACTTGTGTACATATGTATCTTGCTATAACTATAAGCATGATGGCATCGAGAATACCTCTATGGAGATATTGAAGAGTCATTCCACGACATTATATGAAGATGTTCATGTCTATAAAGAATGATAATTTCAAGGTGCGGAATATTTATTCAAATCAATATGGCTGATTTATTTATCAAATCTCTACAAAAGATCGTTTTGAAGATGGTGCACAAGATTGGAATGCAAATGCTCAAGAATGTGAATTGATGCTCTTTTCAGGGGGAGTTAATGCGCGTTGCACTCTTTTTCCCTTACAAGGTTTTGTCCCACTGGGTTTTCCTTGCAAGGTTTTTAACGAGGCAACCATTAGGCGCATATTCAAACATGTGTACTCTTTTTCCTTTTCTATAATTTTTTCCCATTGGGTTTTATTTAGTTAAGGTTTTAACGAAGCACATTATTGAATAGACATTCAAGGGGGAGTATTATAAATAGAACTCTATTTAAGGTGAATGTCTATATTTAGAGAGATTCTAGGGTTTACTACTTGGTGGCTAAGTCACCACCTCCCTATAAATATATCGGTTCTATTCTATTGTAAACCATCCCAAAGTATCAATAAGAATACTCCTCTCTCTACTTTTCTCTATATTGTTCTTGTTCTTTATTATTGTTTTGTTCTTATATTATTTCATAACAAGTAGAATTTAGAAAGAAGCATTTTATTTATATTTTAAAATGGATTTAAAAGGAAAATAAAATACTTAAATTAAAAAGGAAGTAATTAATTGTTCACAATCTCCACGCGATGAATGTTGAATTCGACAGTTCATCTTCATCCTCAACATCACTACCGTCCCACAATTTACGCTACAGTTCTCTCCTCACTCTGCTTAAAAGTTGAAACTTGAAATTTTCCAAAAACAATGGCCAGAAGTCGAAAAGCGTCGCTCCAAACCCAATTGAGCTGCATCCTCTGTTCACAGCTTGAGAAACCTAAATGGAAGATGAAATTGCCTTTTCCCACTACTCAGTTCTACAGAAAATATCAACAAAAGCCCTTCATTTCTGTGTTGCTATGAAGGTTACTTTACTCTACTTCCTTTGCACTCTGAACCGTTGGCGTTGATTTGTTCTCTATGTGGTTTGAGAATTTTTGTCTGACTAGAATTTGGGGTCATATATCTTTTCAATGAATTTCACTAAAGATTAACTTGACAAGAGGGGCTTGCTCTGATGGAAAGCAACCCCCACTTACAACCGAGAGGTTGTGAGTTCGAGTCTCCCCAAGAGCAAAGGTGGTAAGTTCTTGGAGGTAAGTATGCCGGGGGTCTATTTGGAAACAGCCTCTCTACCCCAAGGGTAGGGGTAAGGTCTGTGTACATACTACCCTCCCCATACCCCACTAATTGGGATTATACTGGGTCGTACTTTTATTAACTTGAACAAGTAACAAAATAGGGAAGGGAGACCGCACAACTAAGAAATTTTCAAAGTAAGCAGAAAATAAGATTCAACTAATGCATGCTTTTATTTATGAACATGGACTTCAAGAACATGTTTGTACACCAAAGAAGGAAGTGAAAGGGAACATGGGGGTTGGGGGAAGGTAACTGTTCTAAATAGTTCTTTATATAAAAAAATTTTACTAATACATACACCATATACAACAGAAACCATTGGTTCCACTGCAAGTAAGAATGAGACACCAGATATGCAACTGGAGCCATATCTAGAGGGATGCCATGATAGAACAATCCACTAGAAGATGTTGCAGCAAGAAATCCAATTGTACCAGCTGGGCGAGTAACACGTAATGACATCGGGGTTCGTGAAATAATGGGTCTGCGCTATACGGTAACTCTAGTGAAACCAGTGATAGAGTAAAATTTACCATCCTTTTCATAAAATCCAATCATCTGATCTAGGACTAGGTATTCCAAATCAAAGATGTTGTCGTCCTTTATGCTAGCATTAAACTTGGATATACTCCACCAATACTAGTGCCAGGAATTGACATTAATGGGTTAGAATCAATAGAAATACATGCCTCACGAGTTCCCATAGTGCTCTCAAAACCGTTCTTCGCACCATTGCTATAAGCTGTACAACCATGGACTCCAATATGATCGGCAATTGATAATGACAATCTTGCAGTGTTAACGATAGGACCAACTTGAGTGGCTTCAACCAGCTCGTTGGTGTTTAACTATTCCATTTCATACCCAACACTATTGACCGGATGAGTGTATATTCCAGTGCCACTAGCAAAAGATGGTTGCCAGCTAAGTGATGGAGATGTCTTAGCGTCAACCCTGCACCACGCTTCAGAGTTGCCCTCTGCCGCCGGCCGGTTCATTGATTAAGTCTTCTACACCTAGCAGGAACTCATCACCCACAATGGGAAGTGTACTATTCAACTCACTAACAACAACAATACCAAACGGAAAATTCTCAGGGTTAATACCGGGTAGTCCTTCAATAGCATCAGTCATGCAGTTGGCAACTGCCCTGATAAAAGTAACATCCCTGTCTCAAAAGCTTCAATCACATAGTGATTGGCCATTGTAATTGTCCTCCACAAGGTCCATTCAATTTCTCATTTTTTTGTCCTTGTGAAGGTTCAGTAGTACCTGCATAAACACTAGTGATATCATGAATGCTTCTTCTCCTCTTCGCCTTATTATTGTATTTTAATTGCTGAAGGACTTCTGCGCATGGCTTGCCACCTGTGTTGGTGTTCTGGATACCCCATAGTGCCTAGATATACTTCTCCAATCACCTCTTCCATATTTCTCCAACCCCTCGAGAAACAACCTATGACAGGAAATAAGATTGAAAGAAGTTACTAGCCTTGGAATTTAATTCTGGAAGTAAATTGCAAGACAATATCTGCGTAAACCTAATACACAATGGACACTTTTTATGCATCTTAGACTTTCTACTGGTTATACATACATTTTTAATTTCCATTTATATCCAATGAACAAATCTAATAAATTTGAATTACCAAGTTTGGTGTTATTTCAGAAAACATTTATCTCTATTGACGACCCGCAACCTAACCAGGAAACTAAAATTTATGCTATATGTTATTTTGATTTTTATTGGATCATCCCACTTATCACAAGAGATGTTTATAGAATCATCTCCTCAAGCACCACATCATTCCTTGTCGCAATTGTCCCTCTTAATTCAACAATAGATCCTCTTTTGGCTTCTCAAAGATTCAAAATGTTGTAGGCTTTATTTCTCTTATCTTCGGAAAAAATTAAATAGAACAGTATTTTCAAGCAGAAAAAGAAAACCAGAGCTCCTCTGTAATCAATAGAACGCTCGCCGAAGCAAAGTAGGGTTCAAAGATTTTTTTTGTTGTTGTTGTAAGCCATCCTCACCAAGAAAAGAAAGAGAAATACAAATATTGTATACTAGAAAGTTTCCCAATACATCAAACAAACTTTTTATGTTAGTGAAAAAATCAAACAAACTTTAGAAGTTCTAATCACGAGAGAGAGACAGAGAGAGAAACTTGACAAGTCCAATCCAGTTGGAAAATCCTAGTGTGTGTATTTGGGGGGGGGGGGGGGGCAGCTTTTAAGCACCTAAACTATCATCAGGTATCTTTGAATAATTTTTTTAATAAATATATGCTTTTGTACCTTCTTTAAGTCTCTAGTGACTAAGGTTTGATGCTGAAGTTAATCCATTCGGAAGCTAAATTAGAGTATGGGATGAGGCTACAGAAGTATGATTGACTGTGCTTTGTGACTAATGCTTTTCTGCTAGTATTTTTAGAGTCCTGAAACATGTGTACTTCAACGGGAAAACCGAAAGAAGAAAAAAGAATTATCTGCCAATTTTGATCGAGGAATTAATTACTGATTCAATGTTCCTCTATTTATGTGGTTAGGATTCTTTCCTTTTCCATATGTTAGACATCATGATATCCTTATGATTTAGTCTCCATAAAGGTTTAAAGCTTAACCGTACGTCAAACATTATATATTTAATGGTATATGCTGTTGGGAGTTGGATTAATGTATATCCTTAGTTGTAGTATCAAGAATCGGACTATTGCTCCTGCCTGAGTCTCATGATCGGTAATTGAACTCTTGAGAAGGAAATTTCGGGAATGAAACCTTTGATGTACCCCCAGAGTTTAATGTTTTCTCAGCTTCATAACATATTAGCCTTTCGGTTTCTGTTGATAACATTAGCTATTCTAACTGCTAGGACTTATTCTGGACCTCTAAATTTATCCTTTTCGTACTTTTGATTTGGAGGGTCAAGGTTCCTTGGGAATTAAATAAATTTTCTGCATTTTATCATATTAAATGTGTCATCTGTGATTTGTTAGCTTCTAATTTGTCCATTATGTGGTGGCCATTTGATGAATGCCCATTTTGGTATTTTTGCAACATGGTCCTTTCACAAGATACTATGTGGAAGTTATTCACTTTGAAATCTTTTGAATTACTTGAAAATAATTGTCTCTCTGAAGAACCAAATTTTTTAGTATTTTAGCTGTTAAACGGTAACATTGTTCTGGCAAAGATAGCAAGATTCTCTAGACTGGTGCTTTATGGTTTGGTTGCATTTGGTTTGAAATCCATGATAAAACATTTCAAAGTCGAATCTTTTGATATACCATATGTTCAACTGGGCTTTCTTTTGCTTTATGTGGTGCAAGGCAAATGCACATTCAAGATTTAAGTTGTGTCAAACTGTCAATGGGTGCAAACTTGTTATAGATATATATATCTTCTAATTTATTTTGAACTATATAATCTGAGCTATATATATTTATGGTAGTTCTTTATGGTAGCTACTGTATGATATTATTGCATGCTATTTTATTTATGGATTTTATTTATTTTATTTATGGTTCTTATGTTTAGATAATTCTTTACGCTATTCCTATTGGAGTTACTAATGCCCCCTTGTTGTTGTCTTTGTTTTTCTCTTTCCTTCACTGAGCCGAAGGTTGATTGGAAACAGCCTCTCTGCCCTTCGGGTAGGGGTAAGGCTCGTCTACCTATTACCCTCCACAGACCCCACTTTGTGGGACTATACTGGGTAGTTGTTGTTGTTATAATCTGAGCTATAGCAGCAAGTATGAGTACACCATTTCGGAGAATTTACATCCTCTATCTGCAAAGCAATAGATCTCTTTTTTCTCTCAAAAAGGCTATAGATCTCTTTCAGATATCTTCTTGATTGGTCTCTAACAAGAATAGAAAGATATGCTTCATTGATGTAGTTGTAGTTCAGCTTGAACACAATTTGTTGTCGTTATATCTCATAATTGAACCTTCTTCCTAATAGTAAAAAGAAATGATGATCTCTTCATTATATACTCTTTTTAGACCTGATGCAGTAGAGATCTGCCGATTCTATTTAAAATATAGAACTGGTCAAAATCTTACTGTTTAGCTTCATCATACAAATCTCTATCCTTATTCTCTTTTACCTTCCCAGAGTGAGTTCATTAATCAGACATTTACTGATTAATTTTGCGTTAAACGGTTGAAGGCCTTTTAAAATAAATATAAAGTAGCTAAATACAGGAGCAATAGTCACAAAAGTAAAAAAAAAATCCGCAAAGTCATATGTTACTGTGTTAATCCTGCTTAGTTAGCCAGTAGCCTCATCAAAGTCTTATATTTCAGTGAACTTTGGTTGTTTTACTCCACGTTGATGTACAACTTAACATCTAGAAACGAAGTCGTCGTTGTGGTCATTCTGTTTTAATGTGCCACCTGCCCATTCCCCTCATCAGTTGCTCTCATTACTGTAATTAAAATTAATAGCTGATTAAAAAAATAGGAGTCTTGCTGCCATTATTTCTGTGAACCAAGTGTCAGTGGGTACAGAAAATCATATATAGATGCAACAAATATTTATGCCGGTCTTTGTCATATAAGGGTTTCAAAATAAGCAGATCTAAGACAGAATATCTGGAGTGCAAGTTTAGCGCCGAGCCAAGCGAAGTAGACAGGGACGTGATGATTGGATCTCAGGTCATCGCCAAAAGGGACAGTGTCAGATATCTTGGGTCGGTGATTCAGGGGACGGAGAGATTGACGGGGACGTCACTCATCGTATAGGAGCGGGGTGGTCAAAGTGGAGGCTTGCATCAGGAGTCCTATGTGACAAGAAAGTTCCACAGAAACTCAATGGTAAATCTTATAGAGCTGTGGTTAGACCTGCAATGTTGTATGGGGCGGAGTGCTGGCCAGTGAAGAACTCTCATGTTCAGAGAATGAAGGTTGCGGAGATGAGGATGCTCAGGTGGATGTGTGGGCTCACCAGGTTAGATAAGATTAAGAATGAAGTTATTCGAGAGAAGGTGGGGGTGGCCCCGGTGGATGAGAAAATGCGAGAAGCGAGGCTGAGGTGGTTTGGGCATGTGCGGAGGAGAAGTCCTGATGCCCCGGTGAGGAGTTGTGAACGGCTGGCGATGGTTGGCGTTCGGCGAGGTAGAGGGAGGCCTAAGAGGTATTGGGGAGAGGTGATTAGGCATGACATGGCTAGAATGCGGGTTTCCGAGGACATGACCCTTGATAGGAAAGTCTGGAGGTCTAGTATCAGGGTTGTAGGATAGGGGCCCCTAGAGTTTTTCGTACTACTCACCCGGGGTTGGGTGAGGCTTGGCAGGGCTATCCATAGATGATTTGTGTTTTGGATTGTGTCTCCCTTATGATAGTTACTGTACGATATTATTGCATGATATTTTATTTATGGTTCTTATGTTTAGATAATTATTTACGCTATTTCTGGGGACTTACTAATGCTCTTTTGCTTTTGTTTTTGTTTTTTTTTTTGTTTTTCCTTTCCTTCACTGAGCCGAGGGTCGATTGGAAACAGTCTCTCTGCCCTTTCGGGTAGGGGTAAGGCTCGTCTACATATTACCCTCCCCAGACCTCACTTTGTGGGATTATACTGGGTAGTTGTTGTTGCTCGTCATATATGGAAGTCATCCGTTTTGGAAATACTCTTCAGAAACTTTCCCTTTCACATCAGAGAGCACTGTAGATCTAACAAAATGAACCCTGACCAGACATGCAATAGCTCCTCTTGGACTAAGGAGGAAGACAGAGCATTTGAAACTGCCCTAGCCATTTATGCTGGAGATAGTGATCAATTGATGCTGCAGCAGTTCCATGGAAATCTATTCTAGAAATCTTACAACATTATAAAAAACTTGTTGATGATATAAATGATATCGAGGCTCGAAAAGTTCCGCTACCTCGATATGGGAGAATGCAAGGTTGTTCCAGCCGCAGAAGTAGATTATCTAGAGCAGAGGTAGAACGGCGAAAAGGGGGCGCTTGGACTGCAGAGGAACACAGGTGAGGTTTTTTCTGCGAATTTGGTAATTACCATGTTAGTTTGCTTTGAAATATCTGGCTAAAATGATGATTATCTAATATCTAAAATAATGTGTTTCTTAATGGTTGAAAAATTTTCATTGCTTACTGTAAGGATTAAGAAGCTCTTTGCAACAAAATGCTTTTTCTTTCCCTTTATTTTTGAGATTGACAACAATTCCGTCAATTTGGACCAAAACCACCGACAAAACTGTGGTAATATGTAATCATCTCTAAAATCCATTTTTAATTATATATGGATGTAGTGTATGTAAATGTATAATAGACAGGTGGTCCTAAGCAATGTCTTGCACGGACTTATTATAGACATCAGACTTATAAAGGCATCAATCTAACTCATGCTGGAAACACTTGTGAAATTTGTTGCTGACGAAAAGTGATGTGAACAATATAGGTACAGCCCACCAAGCTTAGTCCATTTATAGTTTCTTCTTTAGCACCTTATGGAATACCATGCGAAGAGCCCGTTAGATGCTGGCAATAAATGATTAGGTCAAATAAACTAGGGCAAGTTGGTGTATTGGAAAAACTTTCTAGTGTGCAATATTTATTTTTCTCTTTCTTTTCTTGGTGAGGATGGGCTTACAGCAGCGACAAAAAAGTTTTGGACCACACTTTGCTTCAGCGAGCATTCTACTGATTTCAGAGGAGCTCTGCTTTTCTGTTGGAAAATACTGTTCTATTTAATTTTACTTAAGATGAGAGAAATATAGCCTACAACAATTTGAGAAACCAAAAGAGGATCTGCTGTTGAATTGAGAGGGACAATTGCGACAAGGAATGATGTGGTGAGTGAGGAGATTATTCTATAAACATCTCTTTCTAGATGGGTTGATTCAATAAACATCAAAATAACATCCACTATGCCATATTATTGGTGTAAATTGTAGTTTTCCGGTTAGGTTGCGGGTCGTCAGTAATGATAAATGTTTGTTGAAATAACACCAAACTAGGTAAATCAAATTTATTAGATGTGTTTATTGGATATAAATGGAAGTTAAAAATGCCTGTATAATCGTATCGACCTGTGAGTAGAAAATCTAAGATGCAAAGAAGTGCCTGTTAATTGAGTGAGTGTATTAGGTTTAAGCAAATATTGTCTTGCAATTTATTTTCGAGATTAAATTCCAAGGCTAGTAACTTCTTTCAATCTTCTTTCCTTTCATAGTTTGTTTCTCCATGGGTTGGAGAAATATGGAAGAGGTGATTGGAGGAGTATATCTAGGCACTGTGTGGTAGTGGCAAGCCATGCGCAGAAATTCTTCAGTCGGTTAAAAGACAATAATAAGGCGAAGAGGAGAAGAAGCATTCATGATATCACTACTGTGGATGCTGGTACTACTGAACCTTCACAAGGACAAGAAACTGAGAAGTTGAATGGACCTTGTAGAGGGCAATTACAATGGCCAATCACTGACTATGTGACTGAAACTTTTGGCACCGGAATGTTTCCTTTACCAGGGCTAGTTACAAACTGCATGACTGATGCTATTGAAGGACCATTCGGTGTTAACCCTGAGACTTTACCGTTTGGTACTACTGTTGTTAGTGAGTTGAATAATTCATTTCCCAATGTCGATGATGAATTTTTGCTAGGTGTAGAAGACTTAATCACTATTCCGACACAGGGCACTGCTGAAGCGTGGTGTGGGATTGACACTAGGACATCTCCACCACTTAGCTGGCAACCATCTTTTGCTGGTGGCACTGGAATATACATTCATCCGGTCAATAGTGTTGGGTATGAAATGGAAGAGTTAATCACCAAAGAGTTGGTTGAAGCCACTCAAGTTGGTCCTATCGCTAACACTACAAGATTGCCATTATCAATTGCCGATCCTATTGGAGTCCATGGTTGTACAACTTCTAGCAATGGTGCGAAGAACGGTTTTGAGAGCACCGTGGGAAATCGTGTGGCGGGTCTTTCTATTAATTCTAACCCATTGTTGTCAATTCCTGGCACTAGTGGTGGTGGAGTATATCCAAGTTTTAATGCATAAAGGACGACAACATTTTTGATTTGGAAGACCTATTCCTAGATCAAATGATTGGATTAGTGAAAAGGAAGATAAATCGTAATCTATCACTGGTTTCACTAGAATTACCATGCAGCGCAGGCCTATTATTTCATGAACTCCAATGTCATTACGTGTTAATCGCTCATCTGATACATTTGGATTTTGCGTTACAGCATCTTCTAGTGGATTGTTCTATCATTACATCCTCCTAAATATGACTCTAGTTGCATATCCAGTGTCCCATTCTTGCATTACAATATATGTTTCAGTTGTATATGATGTATGTATTAGCAAACATTTTGGATGCATAGAACTATTTAGAACAGTTACCTTCCCCGTTCCTCCCCCCTCCGGTGTAATAAATGAACCAAATCTACCAATGAAAGACATTTAAGTTTTACCTTGAAAATGTATTAATGATAAATGGCTCTTCCTTCTCCCCTAGACTTTCAATAACTAAGTCCAAAATAATTAGAATATCCTATCCCGTAAAGCATTAAAATGCTTCAGTCGTTGGGACACGGGGACAGGCGTGACGCGAACTATCGCGCGATCAATCCCATTTTCTGAAAAATGCGGACGCCGACTTTGATGCTACCACGGTAGTTCACTGCCTTTGCAAGCTCTAACTTACCTTGGACCTCTTTCTTTTGACTTCTCATTTTATATTCAAATGAGTTCCATTATCAAGCTACTAAATTTTTCTTAATTTTCATTCCTTTGTTCATTTTTTTTATTTCCGTTTTATGCTCTTGTCTCCTTGTCCCCTTAGTCATGGATAACCCTTAGTTTCTTACTTATCCAATAATATATTTTTACTAATTAATCGCATGTAGTTCAGTTTAATTAACTTACATCCTTAATCTCGAAATTAGTCCAAATTAATTATAAAAATTCTCAGGACTTTACATATAGATTTTCTTCCACATCGGATAAATTCATTATAGATGATTACTGTAGTTTTTGCCTCTAGTTATTTGATTACTTATATTAACTCTATAACTGAGTTACATGTTAATTGAATGAAACTAGAGTTTATAAAAGTGATATTAACCTATATGTCCTGTTTAAATTTATGGGGATAATATCTTACATCACTCGTATATTTTATATGAATAGTTAAGTTCCCTAATGAATTTTACTGTTAAATGAGCATGGTTATATGTGTAATGTGTTATTTTGATGATTTCGGATGAATTTCTTTTGTTAATGGCCAAGTCTTCTCTACCTCTATCCAGGCTTTCAATTTGTTGGTGCATAAATTTCACATTATCTGGTATCTCTTTGCTTCTGTGTGCATACCAGTCACTAAAGTACTTATCTCTGGTTCAAGTAGAGTTCTTGAGTGATGAGTCTATGAATATTTTATCCAAATATCTACAGAGTCTAGTCACCATTGATGTCAGTGGTTGTGAGAGATTGACCATTTCGACGTTCCTCACACTTGCAAGAAATTGTCCTTTACTAGAAGCAATTAACATGGGAAGTACTGATTTGGGGACGAAGGATTCTGTTCATAATGGTGTGAAGAACCCAAGAATCAGGTCTGTTAATCTCAGATATAATTCGTATCTAGATGATGACACTCTCACAAAAGTTGCTTTAATGTGTCCCAATATGGAGATTCTTGATGTGGACACATGTCCAAGTCTTACAGAGGCAGGTATTGCTTCAGTTCTTAAGGTTTGCAATCAGATAAGGAACTTGCACTTTGAGAGCTGTCCATTGATTAAACATATAGGAGAAGGTTCAGAATTGCCTACTGTTGAGGTAGTCACTGCAGCTAGTTCAGCATTAAACGACGAAGGCCTGGCCTTGATTGGGAGCAGATGTTCTCGCCTATCGAAATTAAACTTGAATTTTTGAGGAGTGACAGCAGATGGCATTCAGGCTATGGTGAAAAATTGTAGATCGTTGAGAGGGATACAATTGAAGATGTGTCTGCAAGTTAGTATCAGTTCTTTAAACCATTATTTTATTATCCCAATATGTCAAATGGACGAGTTGAGCTGAATTCGGATTGATCAAAATTGAATGAGCTAATAAATGGATTGTTATTGACCCGCCCAAACTTAAGCAAGTTCGACATGTCATTTTTTCTTGGGCTGATCTTGCCGCCCGTAGTATTATCGCCTTCATCACCGACCATGTTCCTCTACTTTTAGTGCTAGTTTGAGGAGATTTTCCTTCACCACCGACCATGTTCCTCTGCTTTTAGTGATAGTTTAAGGAGATTTTCTTGCACCACAGATTAGTCTAGTTTAAAAAAACAACTCGTCCACTTTTTAGATTTGACTGGAAATAGTAGAAGTGTCGTTCGATGTAGCAAGCTACACAGGGAGTTACACTTCTTTTTGTTCATACGTAACCTCAAAATATTATATATTTGAGGTTCATATATTATTTTCAGGATCATTCGCTTAAAGCCAGGCAAAATTTTGAAGCTGAATTGAATGAATCGATTTTCTTTTACCAGTTATTAGATACAGATTGATTACAACAACAACAACCAAGTATAATCCCACTTAGTGGGGTCTGGGGAGGGTAGTATGTACGCAGACCTTACCCCTACCCTGGGGTAGAGAGACTGTTTCTAAATAGACCCCCACCTTGCTCTTGGGGAGACTCGAACTCACAACCTCTCGATTGGAAATGGGGTTTTCAAAAATCATCTATCTTTTTATAGAAAAGAGAGTAATGTGCTAATTAGAGTGAACCATTTTGATACTGTGGGAGTGAGGGTTGACAAAAGTATCATATGATGCTACCAGACTACCACACTTCTCTTTGTATACATTTTCAGAAGATTACCACTATACAATATCCGTACTCCACGGTGATGAGCTCCTTTCTATCTTTGTTGCAAGACAATTGAAAATGGCAAAATTCTGTCGCTCATATCATTCCCAATCTTTCGTATGTTTCGACGTGCAATACGTCAAGCTTAGCATAATTCTGACGTAACTAAGCAATTGGAATTACTTATGTCATGACGTTGCACCAAATTCTTTCATATTTTGAGACGTCATCTAGGGCGTGTTTGGTACGAAAAAAAATATTTTTCGAAAAATATTTTCTAGTTTTTTCATATTTGATTGACTATTTTCCTTACAAATTTATTTTCTTTCAATTAGAGAAAAATATTTTCCTTATCAAAAGAAGGGAAAATATTTTTCAAAGCTCTCTCTCAATCTTCCCCACCCTCACCAATCTACCCCACCCCCTCTCCAAAACAAGGTATTTTTTTAAAATTTCAAGTTTTCCGTTATCACCTACCCTACTACCCTTCCATACTCTCCCCTCCTCCCTTCCCCTACAAAAAAAATATTTTTTTTACCTTATTTTTTTATTTGTAATTTTAAATTTATGTTTTTTATTTTTCTACACCACCCATCACCCCCAACCACCCACCACTCCCAACCCCATTCCCCCTCCCTCATGCACAATTTTTTTTTTTGTAATTTAAATTTCTATTTTTTCTGTTTAGTGTACCTCCACCCCGCCTCGTCCCTACCCCCCAAAAAAATAATTTTTAAATATATTTTTCAGTTTTAGTTTTATTATTTATTGGTTTAAAGACTCAAAATTTTACAAGTTCCAAAATTATGAGTTGGGAGGTTTGTGTGTTTGGAAGTTTACGGGTTTAGAAATTATAAAGTTTACGTGTTCGAAATTCCACGAGTTTGAAAGTTTAGCAGTTTGAAAGTTTATGAAATTTGTGGGTCTGGAAGGTTGTTGGTTTGAAATTTTATGGCTCATGTTTATTATATTAAATTATTTATGAATATTCTTGAGAAGTCATTTTTCTTAATTTGCGTACCAAACAATAAAAAATAAATAAGATTACTACTTATTTTCCAATAAAATATTTTTCACGAAAAATATTTTCCGTTATACAAAATACACCCTTAGTCTTATATATTTCATTTATTCTTTCTTTCGGGGTAGCGGTAAAGTCTGTGTACATATTATACTCTTCAAATCTCATCAGTAAAACTTTTCTGAGTCACTATTTTTGTTATTGTTGTTGTTTTTGGTATTCTTCCTTCTCAATGCAGACGTCTTGTTGTTTCCTTTTGAACTTATACTCTACCCTCTGATTCATATTACTAGTCTTTTGATGTTTCTGCACGATCCCTTAACCAAAGATTTAATAGCTTAATTTAATCATAAGACTATTTCTCGAGGTACCTTTATCCCTCTTTAAACGTCTTACTCGACTAATACTTCACTAATTAAAACAATAAACTCGAGTTATAAAAAGGAATCTTAGTAGTTCAGTGTTGACTACCTAAATTTTCACATGTGTGGTGATATTTTTATTCCTCACATTGTAATCCCCTTCCCTTCCCCATATCTACCCCCAAAAAGAAGAATTAGAGCTAATAGCTGATTTATTGGTCTTAAAAAATCTTCAAATATTTGAAACAAAATTTAATATGCCAAAGCGAGTAATCTTTGTGCGGTGAAGTTAGGCGTTCTTCAGGTGCTGAACGAATTTTAAACTTAAAATTGTGAGTTACCATAATTGTTTACTTCTTTTTTATATTTAGCAAGCGGACGTTATATTCTATTAAACTATCATTTTCCTCTTTCCTAACTAAAAAAGATAAGTTTATTACAGGTACAGGACGAGGATCATCAAACATATACACTGAGAAACTTCAAAAATATTGACAATGAAATAATTGGTTACATCAATATTTAGATTTAGTTAGTTAATAAAAATAAAAAATTTAAAACTCCTCAACATTAAATATATATAAAAGAGTATGATCTACATGGGTGCTTAATAAATAATAAGTTAGTATATTATAATTAAATACGATCATAATAAATAAACATCTTTCTCTGTATCTAACGATTTGACTACTTTCAACCTTATCCATACAAATAAATAAATATATCCATTATTTCTTTAATATTTCTATTTTTTAAAATGTAAGTACAAGAAAACTCCAAATCAAAAAACTAAAATAAAATAAGAAACTTCCTCAACTGTCACAGTGTGTGTCTTTTCCTGGTCTACTTCAAATTCAACCCCACTTCTTTATCCATCACATCCTCGCCCCAACATTCCGCTCAGTAGTCCGCTCCTTCTTTTCAGAAAGAAAAAGAAGAAGAAAAACAAAAACGGAAAGTTCAGTCCAAACTCCGCATCTTCACTCATTCATGCTTTAGTCCCAACATCGCAGCCCCTGCATTCATCTTCGATGGTTGCTGGGGCTGTGATTCATTCACTTCAAAAATCATAGCAGAAGAAGAAGAGGGGAAAAAGCCCTAGCGATCAAAATCAGTTACTAAGATGGTGTTCAAAGGTCGGTTTTTCTCATCGAAGAAATCGGAAACCTCAAGTCAAGATGGATCTTCCAACAGTCCAAGATCCAGCGGGTCTAACTCCAACTCTCCGGTCCGATCCGATAAGAAAAAAGGCAAGTCTAAGGACAACTCTCCAAGTACACCTACTTCCTTGTCAAGTTTCGCTGCTAGCTTCAAGGATAAGAAGAAAAAGGATATGGATGCTACTAATAAAAGCAAAGAAAGCCCAAGTAGTGTGGAAGTTAAAAAAGAAACGGCGGCAACGTCCAAGTTGAAGAAAGGAGGGGTAACGGAAACTGCTAAAGAAGCTGCTGCGGCTACTGCTTCTTTTCCGTTGTCACCGATAATGGCTTCATCGTTGGGCTTGAATAAAATTAAAACGCGATCAGGGCCGTTGCCACAGGAGAGCTTTTTTGGATATGGGAGTAGTAGTAGAGAGAAAGGAAATGCTTTAGGTTCTAGCAACTTGTCTAATACTGTCGGTGATGGGACGTCCTTGAGTTCAGGTTCGGGAATGAAGAGTTTAGGGAAGAAGGATGAGAAGAAGTCAGTATTGGGGTCTCCCGTGAATGCTCCATTGAAGGAGAGAAGCCCAGATATACCAGGCCCATCAAGGCTGCAGAGTGGTGAATCATCTTCTGGAGCAGGTTAGAATCTTCTGGCCATTCCAATTCAGTTGAATTTTGTCGCGAAAAACTTGAAGAGACGCCCCTTAACTAAAATACGGATGTAGTGACAAATTTAGACTCATATAGTGACTCACATTACAAAACTGAGCCATGTCGGGAATCAACATGTTTCTTGGCCAACTACATTGCTAAAGAATAGTAGCACTACACCTGAAGAGGTATAAATGAGGCATTATGTAATCCTGCTAGGATTTATAGCAGTGAAATCTCTTGCTTACTGATAAAAAAGGTCTAGCTGTTGTCAATAGGACATAAGAGCTCTCTCATTAATGTGCATAGGCTACATAAAGGTCATGAGTATGAAATTAGCTGGTTACTAAACGCATTATGTATGTAGTGCAGGAACATTGAGGAAAGAAAATAGGCATTAGACTAAGGAAATGCAGCTGGTTCTCCCATGTTTTTAGTTCACAAGATATTGTACAACTACTTTTTCACTACATTGGGTAATTAAACCTTATGCCACCTTCCCCCCCTTTTTGGTTGCTATAATTTTGGTGTCCATTTATCCGGCTACAAATTAACATAGCGAAAAGATGTGAATAGGCAATAATGCATTCGGATGACAGAAATTGATAGCATATTAGTTATCCTTAGTTGCTATAAAAGGGATCAAATTCTAGACTGCTCACAACTTTATGTATTATGTGAATTCTAGTCGAAAAGTTCTCTCTCTGTCCTTTCATTTTTCTCCTACTTGGAAAGGTGTTGTTGCTTGCTGATAATTCACTAGCGTAATTAATTTGTTACAGAAACCATTTAATAAGCTTGAAAAAAAGATTGAGAGCTAATTTGTTATTGGACTTATCTGTATAATGGTGGACATCATCTGAGAGCTCAGAAACTTTACATGAACTCATGATCTAAAATTTCATATCCTTTTTCCCCTATTAACTATAGATTTTGCGGGGTTGATGATGAGTAAGTATTTTCATTTGCTTATTGCATTGTTGTGATAGGGCAATTCAATTCCTCTTGGGGCCATTCTGGAGGTCTCAGAGGCATAGATGTATGTACTCCCGAATTGAAGGTAAAAAGGTTTAATGAATACCTATTGCATTAGTTGATTCTTTCTTGCTGTAGCGTTACCCTTAGTCTAATGAAAATGTGCTTTGTAGACATCTTATGAATGTGATAATCCAAAGGAGTCCGAATCACCTCGCTTTCAAGCTATACTGCGGGTAACCAGTGCACCTAGGAAAAGGTCTCCTGCAGATATAAAAAGTTTCTCCCATGAACTTAATTCCAAAGGTGTACGGCCTTATCCATTCTGGAAGCCTCGAGGTTTAAACAATTTAGAGGTAATGTAATCTTTTGTGCTTGTT
This sequence comes from Nicotiana benthamiana, assembly GCA_034376525.1. Taxonomy (NCBI): domain Eukaryota; kingdom Viridiplantae; phylum Streptophyta; class Magnoliopsida; order Solanales; family Solanaceae; genus Nicotiana; species Nicotiana benthamiana. The sequence goes on from CM067325.1 coordinate 11,100,581, forward strand.
TCTTTAAGTTAGTAATGAATGATCTTAATATTGGTTTCAACTATAACCAATTTCTTGCAATTTTAAAAGGAGGTTTTAACGATGATTAGAGCAAAGTTCGACAAAGCAAAGGAGGAAGTGGACTCTGATCTGCGTATTTTTGCGGCTGATCTGGTTGGAGTTCTGGAGAAAAATGCAGAAACTCATCCAGAATGGCAGGAAACGATTGAAGATTTACTGGTTTTGGCTCGGAGCTGTGCAATGACATCACCGGGGGAATTTTGGCTTCAATGTGAGGGGATTGTTCAGGACCTAGATGACAGACGCCAGGAACTTCCAATGGGTACACTGAAGCAGCTGCATACTAGGATGCTTTTTATTCTTACAAGGTGTACACGATTGCTTCAATTTCACAAGGAAAGTGCATTTGCTGAGGATGAACCTGTATTTCAACTTCGTCAATCATTGCAGCCTGTGGCAAAACGCATTCCTCCAGGCATGGGAAGAAATAGTAAGATGTCTGGTCCTATGCAATTCCAAAAGGTGCCGTCCCCTAGAAAATTTTATAGTCAGGAACAACATGGATTAGAGTGGAAGAGAGATCAGGCTGTACAGCGAGGAGACTCTCAGGCCTTGCAAGCTGAAAATCTAAAAAATTTGGAGTCTCCTGGTGGAAGGGGAGATCGAATGGCATCCTGGAAGAAATTTCCAACTCCAGCAGTAAAAAGTCCCAAACAAGCTTCACCAATCAAGGAGGACACGGTTGATGGCAATATTGAACCTTCAAAGCTATATATGAACAAAAGAGGAATTCCTGATGTAGATCTAGCTGCTGGCAAGCATCCTCAGCTTCTTTCTGCTAAAGACTCTCATGCACACTCTTCAATTCCTTCCAAGCACCAGTATAAAGCTTCTTGGGGCCAATGGGGTGATCAACCAAGTGTATCGGATGAAAGTTCAATAATTTGTCGCATTTGTGAGGAGGAGGTTCCCACTTTGCATGTGGAAGACCACTCCAGAATTTGTGCTATTGCTGATCGTTGTGATCAAAAGGGTCTTAGTGTCAATGAGCGCTTGATTAGAATTGCAGATACTCTTGAGAAGCTCATGGAGTCATTTTCACAGAAAGACTTCCAGCCAACTGTTGGAAGTCCAGATGTTGCAAAAATATCAAACTCTAGTGTAACCGAAGAATCTGAACCTTTCTCTCCAAAACTTAGTGATTGGTCACGCAGAGGTTCAGAAGACATGCTGGACTCTTTTCCTGAAGCAGATAACTCTATGTTCATGGATGAACTTAAAGGTTTACCCACTATGTCATGTAAAACCCGCTTTGGACCAAAGTCAGATCAAGGAATGACAACATCATCTGCAGGCAGCATGACCCCTAGGTCCCCCTTGCAGACACCAAGGACCAGTCAGATAGACCTGTTATTAGCAGGTAAAGGTGGTTTCTCTGAGCATGACGATCTCCCTCAGGTAGCTGCCAATACATATCTACTACCTACTTTTTAATTTCATTAGTTTTTTGGTGATCAAGGTAAGAATTTGTTTTGCAGCACTCAACAGCTGCATGGACTTGTATATATCTTTCACTGGTTTGTTATATGTAATTGCTTAGTTGTTATTAAAGTGGAAATATGATTAGCATTTTCAGTACTGATTTGAGCCGTATTTTCTGTCTTATTCTTTGGAGCTGCTCCATTTGAAGTTTGAGAACCTTGTGTTTCTTGCAACATACTGATTGAAATAGAGTTTATAATGATATATCCCTCACTGTAAAGCTTCAGTAATATTTATCTTATATCCTACAGTTGCTCGTGTTAGTGTAGTATATTTGGTATTGACTTCTTTAAATAACCTGCTTCAATATTTTCAGGATTTCTGAATTTGACATTTTGATGTTATAATTTTTTATGTTGCAGATGAATGAACTGGCAGATATTGCTCGATGTGTGGCAAATACGCCTTTAAATGATGATCAGTCTCTGTCCTATCTGCTCTCTTGCCTTGAAGATCTGAAAGTTGTGACGGAACGCAGAAAGTTGGATGCACTTACAGTGGAAACGTTTGGAACCCGCATAGAAAAGCTGATAAGGTAATTTAGTTTCTTGCTTGTGATTTAACCCTGCTGGTGCTTTCCGAGAAAAAGATAAATTGTAAGAATTGTGACATCAGGCGGTGACTACGGAAATAAAAGGAAGGAATAATACTTTTGTCTTTCTACTTCAGGGAGAAGTATTTGCAACTATGCGAACTAGTTGATGATGACAAGGTTGATATCACCAGCACTGTCATTGATGAAGATGCTCCCTTGGAAGATGATGTTGTACGTAGCTTGAGAACCAGCCCTATTCATTCGAAAGACCGTACCTCTATAGATGACTTTGAGATAATAAAACCAATTAGTCGTGGTGCATTTGGCCGTGTTTTCTTGGCAAAAAAGAGAGCAACTGGAGATTTCTTTGCAATTAAGGTACTATTGACAGTTTGCTATAGGAGTTTCTTGATTTGTTGATCAACTCTCGCAAGCCTTTTTATTTTCTTTAATTTATTTTTGTGTTGATCAAACCTCTGTAGTGTTTTGCTTTCCTTTTAAGATGATTTTCATGTGATATGTGAGCAAGCACCTCTAAAACTTTGTCCCAGCCAAGAGACAACTGAAACAAGAACTCCATGTCATCAAGTTGTTTTCATATGCATTTTGTCATCACTAGAAGATGAATTTGGGGATGTATCTGGAAGGATTATGTAACAATGGCAAGATGTTCTTCATCACTTGGGAACACCATAACCTCAGGAACAGGAAAGGAAAGAGATTGACGAGAGAACATTTAGAACCAAAAGAATACATAAACAGTATATTAAAAAAACCATTTTAAAACCTTCATTACCCAATTTCCTTTTGGAAATTCCAAGGAGTTGCATAGTTAACTTTATGATGTATATATGTGCGCTTCAGTTTCCTATCAAAAAGGCATCTGCACGTCTATATCTTTTCTAGGTCATGAGCAGGGGAGGTGTGATTTCTTTATTGCGTAACTGAGGTCTCCCATTTGTATTTGGCTGGATATATGTTGTCAGCATGTCTGTTGGTTTCTCTGATGATATTTTTTACTTCTTAGAAGCTTCTGGTCTGTGGAACCACGATTTAGGTTGAGAACCATTCTGCTTTCCTGCATCAGTTACTGTCTCATTCAGTTGAATTTGGTTTTATGCCTTATTTGTGCTTTATACATTTTTGAGCATACATGAAATTTTTGCTCAACTCAAGGTGAGAAAGAACTTGGCCCTCCATGGGTGCTGGTGGTAGAGTATGCTGCTTTTGTGATCCCACCTCTTCTTAGCGTTATAGTCAGTATCTTACTTGCACAAGTATTGCTTTTGTGTGTCAAAAAAGGATGTATATTGTGGCTGTCCAATTTACATGTTTAGTCTACAGGTTTTGAAGAAGGCAGATATGATACGCAAAAATGCTGTTGAGAGTATCTTGGCGGAACGCGATATTTTAATATCGGTTCGCAATCCCTTTGTGGTGAGCATGGTGAACTGAGAAAGCTTTTACTTCTAGACATGATAAACTGGTTTACTAATTTCTTACTTATTAGGTCCGCTTCTTCTACTCTTTTACTTGCCGTGAAAACTTGTACCTTGTGATGGAATACCTGAATGGGGGTGACCTGTATTCATTGTTGAGGAATCTTGGTTGCTTGGATGAAGATGTTGCTCGTGTATATATAGCTGAAGTAGTGAGTATTTTTATCTCCCTTACAAACATTGTGCACAACATGGTTAAACATAAATCTGATACTCTGAGCTGATCAGGTGCTTGCGCTGGAATATTTGCACTCTTTGCGAGTGGTTCATCGTGATTTAAAGCCAGACAATCTGTTGATTGCTCATGATGGTCATATCAAGGTATTGTTTCTCTTATATTTTACTTTTATAAGTGCTGTCAATTCGGATTTAGCTAAGAACTGAGCACAATGGAAGCAAAGAATCTTTATTGGTGATACCAATAAGTTGAGACTAAGGTTTTGGTGTTGCTACACGTCAGTTTTCCGTGTTTGCGAGGAGTCTTTATAGTCTGGTTGGAGATTTATATATTGGTGTAGGAATGAGTGTGAGACTTGAAAGCACTTCGAGTAGTAGAGAACCCCCTAATTTATCTTAGAAGACAACTTGTAAAATGGGCCACGAATAAAGCAGAATGGTTATGGAGGAACCATATAGTAGGCAAGACTAGTTTGGCAAGACTAGTTTGGGATTGAGGTGCAATTGATTGATTGAGTGAAATGGAGTTATATGACTGTTTTTACTGGACTTGTATTCCAGATATGTTAGTTCTGAATTTCAACTTTTTGGGAATTGGTGGGGGGCAATTTATCGGTTCTCCTACTTTATTGGTTTGAAGACAGTTCTCTTAGATCCTCCAGCTTGTTTCTTTCTATCTTAGCAAGTGCACGTTTGGTATCCATGTTGCAACCCCCCCCCCCCCTCCCTCCCGGCTTTGGTTCAGCGGTAAGAGTAGGACGAGCGATGTGCGGGTTAGGCGCACGTCACGAATTCAAACCCAGCGTGGACAAAGTCTGGTATTTAAGTGAAGAAGGGCTAAGGGGAGGAGCTAATATCTACCAAGTTTCGACCGTGCACCTACTTGTTTTTGGGATTTATCGGCTATAATTGTTTGGTATCCATGTTGTTAACTGTGTAGCTTGCCAGCGTGTCAGGGATGTATGTGAATGTCAACCTGTAATTCATAGTATTGAGCTGTGGAATTTATTGGGCCAGGCTTGTCACGTCAAGTTGGTAATTCTGCTATCCATTTCAATCTTGACCAAATAAAGGCCTAGGTTTGGAATATGAAATAATTAAGACAACTGTTTAATCGAGTTAAAAGTTATGGAACACATCATTCAGTGAAACACGATAAAAATATATTGGTTTACAATAGTTTGTTGCCATGGATATGGCTATTTGCATAGTAAGTGTAGCAGCTCACTCTGATGCTATGTAACCACAGATCGTTTTGCCAAAGCACTCTTAGGTTCTTTAATGGAATATAACATGATAAATCCTCTAATATATAAAAGCAATTGAGGGATTTAATGAAGTAATATACCCTTCTTTACTGCATAGGGTTGAAGTCAAGTTGTTTCTACAGTTTTTGGGGTTTATATGATTCAGCCTTTTTTTTCCTTACTCATTTTGTCCTTCCATCGTTATAATATTTGTTTCCTTTTTGAGCTTGGGTCGCTTGCTTGGAGCCGAGGGTCTACCGGAAACAACCTTTCTACCCCTACAAGGTAGGGGTGAGGCTGCATACGCACTACCCTCCACAACCCCCTTGTTTTTGAGCTTGGGTCGAGTATGCTTATGTTAATTATCCGTTCTCAAGCGCAAATCACTGAAGTGTTATTTCATAGTTTTTGCTGATGTAAGCAGGTCTTGTCAATTGATGTACAGATGTTTGCCATTATTAAAAAGCACCTCATCTTTGGATAAACTTGCTTGAAATGCATTAAGTATTTTTCTTTGTGAGGTTGAATTTCTATTATTCTGCTCTTTCGCCTATGGATCTTAATAGTAATTGTGAGAAAACACGGGAGAAAAATATATATCTTGATATTAAACATAATACAATGAGCCCTATATATAATACACATAACCTAACCTACTCCTAATACACTTTGGATTAGAGTTCTACTATAACTAGAGTTCTACTATATTTACATATCTAACACTCCCCCTCAAGCTGGTGCATATAAATCATATGTACCGAGCTTGTTACATATGTAGTTAATACGAGGACCAGTGAGGGACTTGGTGAAAATGTCTGCAAGCTGATCATTTGACTTTACAAACTTTGTAGCAATATCTCCGAGAGTATCTTTTCTCTGACAAAGTGACAGTCAATCTCAATGTGCTTAGTTCTCTCATGGAACACTGGATTTGACGCAATATGAAGAGCAGCTTGATTATCACACACAAGTCCCATCTGACTAACATCACCAAATTTCAGCTCTGTGAGCAACTGTTTGACCCAAATTAGCTCACATGTTGCCATAGCCATTGCTCGATATTCTGCTTCTGCACTAGACCGAGCAACCACATTCTGTTTCTTGCTTTTCCAAGATACCAAATTTCCTCCTACTAAGACACAATATCCAGAAGTAGAACATCTGTCAGAAGGCGATCCTGCCCAATCAGCATCAGAGTATCCAACAATCTGCTCATGTCCTCGATCCTCAAACAATAAACTTTTACCTGGAGTTGATTTTATATACCGAAGAATGCGAACAACTGCATCCCAATGACTATCACATGGCGAACCCATAAACTGGCTCACAACACTCACAGGAAAGGAAATGTCAGGTCTTGTCGCTGTAAGATAATTTAGTTTACCAACTAACCGCCTATATCTTGCAGGATCGTTAAGAGGCTCCCCCTGTCCTGGAAGAAGTTTAGAATTCGGATCCATTGGAGTGTCAACAGGTTTACAACCTGTCATTCCTGTCTCCTCAAGAATATCTAAGGCATACTTCCGTTGTGAGATCACAATACCTGAGCTAGACTGTGCGACCTCAATACCCAGAAAATACTTTAGTGTGCCCAGATCCTTAGTCTGAAAGTGTTGAAAGAGATGTCGCTTCAATTTAGTAATACCATCCTGGTCATTGCCGGTAATAACAATGTCGTCAACATAGACCACTAGATAAATACAGAGACGTGAATCAGAATGCCGATAGAATACAGAGTGATCAGCTTCACTCCGAGTCATGCCAAAGTCCTGGATAACAGTGCTAAACTTACCAAACCAGGTTCGAGGAGACTGCTTTAGACCATAAAGTGACCGGCGCAAGCGACATACAAGGCCACAAGACTCCCCCTGAGCAACAAACCCAGGTGGTTGCTCCATATAAACTTCATCCTCAAGGTCACCGTGTAAAAATGCATTTTTAATGTCCAGCTGATACAGGGGCCAATGGCGAACAGCAGCCATAGAGAGAAAAAGGCGGACTGATGCTATCTTAGCCACGGGAGAGAAGGTATCACTGTAATCAAGCCCAAATATCTGAGTATATTCCTTGGCCACAAGATGAGCCTTAAGACGATCAACCTTACCATTTGGACCAACCTTGACTGCATACACCCAACGGCAACCAACAGTAGATTTACCTGAAGGAAGAGTGACGAGCTCCCAAGTACCACTTGTATGTAAAGCAGACATCTCGTCAGTCATAGCGTGTCGCCACCCTGGATGAGACAATGCTTCACATGTAGACTTAGGGATGGAAACAGAGGACAAAGAAGATAGAAAAGCATAATAGGGTGATGACAAACGATGATAACTTAAACCGATATAATGGGGATTAGGATTAAGGGTGTTCCGTATACCTTTTCGAAGTGCAATCGGAAGAGACAAGTCCACAGTAGGAGCAGGGTCAGGTGCAGGAAGTGAATCAGCCGGGCCGGATGCTGGGCGAGGACGACGATGATATGTCAAGAGTGGAGTGTCTTGTACAGGGAGTCCTGGAGGAGCCACAGTAGATGGTCCAACGTTTGGAATGGGTAAGACTTCTGTTGCGGAAGGTGAAGGAGGAGATATAGTAGACTCTCTAAAGGCCGATATAGGTGAAACCTCAGATATATCAAGATGGTCAGGATGGTCAGAGGAGGTAAAGAAAGGTTTAGACTAAAAAAATGTGACATCGGCTGACATAAGGTACCTACGAAAATCAGGTGAATAACAACTATAGCCCTTCTGAGCACGAGAATAACCAAGGAAAACACACTTGAGAGCACGAGGAGCTAACTTATCTTTCCCAGGAGCTAAGTTATGAACGAAACAAGTGCTCCCAAAAACACGAGGGGGAACAGGGTATAAGGGTGACTGGGGAAACAATACCTCATGCGGAATCTGATTCTGGATGGGAGATGAAGTCATCCGATTAACCAAATAACAAGATGTGAGAACTGCATCGCCCCAAAAACGTAGCAGAACATGAGATTCGATGAGAAGTGTGCGAGCAGTCTCAATAATGTGCCTATTATTTCTCTCTGCAACCCCATTTTGCTGAGGGGTATAAGGACAAGAGGTCTGATGAATAATTCCATGAGAAGACATAAACCGCTGAAATTGAGAGGATAAATATTCTAAGGCATTATTACTGCGAAGAGTGCGAATAGAAACACCAAATTGATTTTTAATTTCAGCACAAAAATTTCGGAATATAGAAAACAACTCAGAATGATCTTTCATTAAGAAAATCCAAGTACATCTTGAATGATCATCAATGAAACTAACAAAATAACGAAATCCCAAGGTTGAACATACTCTACTAGGACCCCATATATCTGAATGAACTAAAGAAAAAACAGACTCTGCACGACTCTCAATACTACGAGGAAAGGAGGCACAGGTATGTTTCCCGAGCTGACATGACTCACACTCTAATGTGGATAAACTGGACAAACGAGGCACCATTTTCTGAAGCTTGGACAAGCTAGGATATCCTAAACGACTGTGAAGTAGGTCTGGAGGATCTGCAACTAGACAGGCCTTAGAGGATGTAAGTGAGTTAAGGTAGTAGAGTCCGTCTGATTGAAGTCCTGTTCCAATCGTCTGTCCCGTACTGCGGTCCTGCATAATAAAAGAGTCATTAATAAAATATATTCCGCAATGGAGGGCACGAGTTAAACGACTCACAGATGCAAGATTAAAAGGACAGCCAGGGACATAAAGAACAGAAGCTAGAGTGACAGAGGGTAGAGGATTTGCTTGTCCAACTCCTTTTGCTTTAGTTTGAGACTCATTAGCTAAAGTAACGTTGGGAAGAAACTGTGAATACGCAATATTTGACAAAAGGGATTTATTACCAGAGATATGATCAGAAGCAGCTGAGTCCACAACCCATTGTTCAAGAGGACTAGACTGGGAAACACAAGCAAAAGAATTACCAGCAATAGAAGTATCAGGCGGAGCAACAGTGGCTACTTGTGGAGACGTCTGCTTACTTGCTCAATATTTAAGGAACTCATTATACTCCCTTTCAGATACAGAAAATCCCTGGTTACCTGTAGGCTCGGTCTGAGCAACATAAGCATTTTTTGTTGGTCGACCATGTAAAGAATGGCACACGTCACGAGTGTGACCAAGTTTATAACAATAAGAACACTTGGGTCTCGATCTTCCAAAACGACCTCCTCCTCGTCTATACTCCATACTATGAGAAGCCCGATTGTCCACGGATTGGGAGACGAGGATAGATGAATCAAGTGTCTGTGATGAGCTCACTGGGTGACTTGGTGCTGCAGCAAGGCGAAGTAAGCGAGAGAATAATTCATCAACTGTGGGGACAGTCGGACTAGCCAAAATCTGATCGCGTACTGAGTCAAGATCATGAGGAAGCCCAGCAAAAGTAAGAACTAGAAACAGCTTTTGTCGTTGCTCTTGCTGCTTTGCAACGCTAGCAGAAACTGGCATCAACGTCTCAAATTCCTCTATAACTGCCTGCGCTTGACCCAAGTAAGTAGACATATCTAATTCCTGTTTCTTTAAATTTGTCATCCGCGATATCACATCATAGAAACGAGATATGTCATTAGTGTATAAAGTACGAGCCTTTTCCCAAACAAAATAACATGTTTGGAATGGACGAAACAAGGGCATCAACTTGGAATCAATAGATCGCCACAAAATACTGCATAATTGAGCATCAATCTTCTCCCAATGTGCTTTGGCTTTTTCATCTCCGTCACTAGACTCCTTGGTTAGATGATCCTGAACACCTTGGCCTTTACACCACAACTCGACAGACGAAACCCAAGCTAGGTAATTTGAACCCCTCATTAAAGGTTCTGAGGTAATCATAATACCGGAACTGCCAGAACCCTGGTTTCTAGACCCGAAAGCATCTAGTCCCAAAGACATCTTTGGATTATCAACTGAAAACTCGCTAAAACTGAAACAGAGAACTGAAAACTAGCGCTGCCGGAAAACTGGAACACTGTAGCTGCCGGAAAAATTCAAAGTTGTCGGAATTGAAAAATAAAAATATTGATAGGCTCGGAATTCAAGGTTGAGCAAACTGTCCTGAAGAAATTCTGGCCGGAAAGTACTGTAGCTGCCGGAAAAGTCAATAAAGTCGCCGGAAAAAATTGAAAGTTGTCGGCATCGAACGAAAAAAGTATGGGTAGGGTTGGAATTGAGAGCTGACCAAACTGTCCTGAAGAAACAAACTGAAAAACTGGCCGGAACTGCTGTCACGTGCCGGCGCGTGGGCTCACGCGCCGAGGGTCTTGCCGGCGCGTGGGGGCGCGTGACTGGTGCTTTTCCGGTGTTTTTTTCTGGGGTTGGTCGAAATTCACTTCTGAACCTCGTGGTGGTCTCGGATTTTGCACAAAACCAACAAGAAAGGTAGTTTAGTTACAGACAGCCTCTTTAGTCGCCGGAAAATTGCACGGCGACGAGGTCTTTCTTCCCGGAAGTAGCTGGAATGACGCACAGCTATAATATTCTCACCAAAGCTCTGATACCATGTGAGAAAGCACGGGAGAAAAATATATATCTTGATATTAAACATAATACAATGAGTCCTATATATAATACACATAACCTAACCTACTCCTAATACACTTTGGATTAGAGTTCTACTATAATTAGAGTTCTACTATATTTACATATCTAACCGTAATCAAGCTAAAGTCAAAGGTTCCTGATTGACCTGTTTCTTTTGTGGTTTTTGGTTTGAAGTTCATTATCATGTTTAAGCGTGCAGTTTTCGTGCTGATGAGTTAGCTATAATGGTGCTATTGTTTACAGTTGACGGACTTTGGGCTTTCTAAAGTTGGTCTTATCAATAGCACAGATGACTTGTCTGGTCCGGCAGTCAGTGGAGCATCCATGATGGAAGATGATGAATCTCAGTTATTGGCACCTGAGCATCAGCAGGAGAAGCTCGAGAAACGTTCTGCTGTTGGCACACCAGACTATTTGGCACCCGAAATCCTTCTAGGAACAGGGCATGGTATGTATTTCTCTTATTTGTTGTTCTCTGCCATCAACTGCAATGAACTACTAATTTATCTTTTGAAAAGTGGCAGATGAAGCAACTAGATATATATCATCCTGTTGTCATCCATGATGGAAGATGATGAATCTCAGTTGTCGAAATTGTTTCTAGGTTTAGAGATATTCAAATCTTCGTATTAAGCCTCTGTTTAAGTTGTCTTTGTGGTTTAGATTTATCTTTATCCTGGAAGAAAAATATTTGGATGTGATAACATTCTTCTTTGGTGCCATATTATGTTTCTGGTTAAGTGGTTACCACAGCTTAATTTTTTTTGCAGGTTTCACGGCTGATTGGTGGTCTGTGGGTGTTATCCTCTTTGAGTTGATTGTTGGCATTCCACCTTTCAATGCGGAGCACCCTCAGGTTAATATTTTGTAAAATTGTGTTTATTGTTTATTGTCCCATGTGACATTATGAGTGTATTTCGTTTATCAGTTTTTGTGTTTATATAGAAGAATGAACAACTGTTATTCTTTATGCTTTACGTTATGTTCAAATCTTTCTCTATATTGCCTAAGGAATTTTTTCAATTGTGGGAAGAGATGGCATAATCTGTGGAATACTTTGAAATGTCCTTTTGGGGACATCCTATTAAAACTGGGGCTATAAGGTTGGAATACTTGAAATAATGCTAGTTTCTATCTGGTGGAAATATACTCATCTCCTAACAGCTTGTTTCACTTGGAATATGAAACCGATTAATTGCTTCAATGTACATTAAATAACTGATTTCGTACTAACCATCTAAATTCTGAGAAATATGTAGATATAGTAAAAAGAAACGACTTCCTCAAATGATTACCGATTTAATTAATAGAACTGATTTAATCATAAAATCAGGTGAAAAAAGATTGAACCAAATAGGACCTAGATGTATTTATGAGAAACAACTTAGATCTTCATTCTAAAGAAAGTAGCGTGTTTTCGCTTTTTCTTTCACAATTGTAGCACTCGGGACATGCTTTGCCCTCACATGGACTCTCCATCTTTTCTGATTTTATTTATAGTTTTTTGCGTGTTATCCAGACTTTAAGCTGCTTTTTTTTTGAGTAAATGTCTTATATGATGATAACTAGTTTACTTAGCATTTTTTAGAGTTGAGGAGTGAGGGTTGGGACTTCGAGTCACCAAAGGAGGAAAGACAATAGGTGTTGCTGGGTTGGAGTGTTGGAGGTTAGGGGTAGGTGGAAAAAAAGTATTGTTTAGGGTGTGTTTTGGTATGAAGGAAAACATCCTCCGGAAAATATTTTCCAATTTTTTCATGTTTGGGGCTTAAATGTTTTGGAAAATATTTTCCTTATTAATTCATTTTCCTCCAATTGGAGGAAAATGTTTTCCTAATCAAGAGAACAGAAAACATTTTTCAAAGCTCCTTCTCCAAATTTTTTTTTTCAAATTTTAGTTTTCTCGTTACCCCCCCACCCCACCCCACCCCAAAAAAATTCTTTTTTACCTTAATTTTTTTTTTTGCAATTTCAATTTTTTTTTTCATTTTTCTGCACCCCCCAACCCCCACCCCCAACCCCCAAATTTAAAATATATTTTTCAGTTTTAATTTTATTATTTATTAGTTTAAAGACTCAAAATTTTACAAGTTCCAAAATTATGAGTTCGGAGGTTTATGTGTTTGGAAGTTTACGTGTTGGAAATTTCATGGTTTTGAAAGTTTAGCGGTTCGAAAGCTTATAAAATTTGTGGCTCCGGAAGGTTGTCGGTTTGAAAGTTTATGGTTTCATGTTTATTATATCTAAATTATTTATGAATACTCTTGAGAAGTCATTTTCGTTCATTGCGCACCAAACACCGGAAAATGAATAAGATTACTACTTGTGTTCCAAGAAAATATTTTTCACTGGAAAACATTTTCCGTTATACCACACCTTTAGTGTTAAAAGTTTTTCTTTTACCTTCTAAAAATATAAATGAGTTTATGGAAAAATCCTTGGAATCAATGCAAACTTAGCTAAATATAGGACACAGTGGAAGAAAAAGATCCATATTGGCGATATAGATGTTTTAGAGAACTTCTACTAATATATATACACACATATATACATATTCACTTTTATTTTATTTGGTATGAGTGATAATATGAGTTGAGCTTACATGAAGCAACAATAGGAAAAAACCCTGTATAATCCCACTAGTGGGGTTTGGGGAGGATAGTATGTATGTAAACCTTGCCCCTACCTTGACGATTGAGAGGTTGTTTCTAATACCCAGGCTCTAGGAAAGAAAAAGAAATAAATAACAACCAGCAATACCAACAGCAAGATAATAAGGGAACAAGCAGATAAACAACAAGATAATAAGAAAACATGTAGTAATAAAGATTGTCAATGAGCTTAAATGAAGCAGTGATGATTTATATGGCCGACGTCAACTTGTTTAGGATTGAGGCATAGTCGTTGTTATTGTTTATTAAATGAGTTTAGTAATAAAACTAAAGAGCAAAAAGGAAGTCCTAGTAAATTATATGAATTTCGTTGCTAGATGTTTATGGATCTATTACTAATAACATCACTTATAGGTATTGTGAACTGCTATTTCATGATGAGTTACCAATCAATGAACTATGCCTCAACCCGAAACTCTTTGGGATCAACTAAATAAATCCTTGTTATACTCATGACAATTTTATGAAATCTGGAAGGGGAGCCTTGGCGTAACTGGTAAAGTTGTTATCATGTGACTCGGAGGTCACGGGTTCGAGCCGTGGAAACAACCTTTTGCAGAAATGTAGGTAAGACTACGTACAATAAACCCTTGTGGTACGGCCCTTCCCTGAACCCCGCGCATAGCGGTAGCTGAGTACATTGGGCTGCCCTGTCTTCAAGTTATATTATTACTTACCAGAAAAAGTTGACTGCTTTATTCTTTTCTGATAACCAGTTGGCTGCTTCATTCTTTTGCTTTCTTAAATCAGTAAACAATTAGCTCGCAAGCAAATACCATTAGTTAGTTACCTTCTTATTGGATTATTATTTCCTTTAGCGAATCTGAATCACATGTTTTAATTTGTTGTTGTTGTCAAATAACTTGCTGTCTTCTTTTCATATTTCTTTTATGTGTCTTTATTGATTACACTTAACAATTTTAGACGTTAATTATTGAATGCGAAAGTGAATGTAACTCTCAAATTCCGAACTTGGTGTATAAACTGTTAATTGCTGACAGTAGCACTCTTTTAGCGGTTTCTATATTTTCTTGGATATATTATGCTGATGTTTTTGCATAAGCACTTTTAAATTTTGTATTAACCTTTTCTTGTATGTAGAAAATATTCGACAATATTCTCAATTGTAATATACCTTGGCCTGGAGTTCCTGAGGAAATGAGTTTTGAGGCGCATGATCTGATTGACCGGTAAGAGAATCTTTCTGGCTGATCTTTTGAATCCCAACGTAATCTTGCTTCTTAGCCGTGAGTATTTTTTTTTACCTTCTCTTGTTTCTGGGCAGAAGCATGCGTGAATAATGAGATGTTATTTTCCTATGCGAGTAATCAGTTTTATGGACTTCCAAGAGGCAGTGGATCATTAAATTGGTTTCGACTACTAACACTAATGTTTTTATTAAAAGATTTATTTTACCTGACCTTATCCAAAAAATATATTAAAATTTTTATTTGTAAATTATCTGAACATGGTTGTGACGCTATAGCAAATTTCAAATGCTTTTAGCTAATTTCTTCTCCACCTTGATGTTCTCATGTGCATGGATGCACCTCGGCGTCTCCTGAAGACACTACTTTCTCTGGGGACTCTTTAATATTAACAAATCCTTTTCTCAGTAACAGGAAAAGAAAGTGTCACCGCAGAAAGAATAACTTTGACCAGTCATATCACTAAGTAGATCTGTTGCCAAATTAGAATGAGTTGGGGGTTTTGAACCTACTATTTGATATGGAGTTCAATGAATCAACTATGCCTAATCCAAAACTGGTTTTGGTCGGCGAAGTGAATCCGTTGGATCCATTTGGCTCTATTTGTGCCCATTTCATCCCAATACTATTATCAAGTGGAGTTAATTCTATTATCCTCAAGTGCATTTATTCAGATTTTACTAGCCTTGTCTACATCTTAGTTCTTTGAATTAGGATCACCAATCTTTAATAACATTAAGCGCAGTTACCTATATAAAATAGAAAAATAAAACATGACTCTCTTCTCAAATTAAACACAAATACATATAAAAAATATAGAATTAAACATGACTTTCTTCTCTGTCTAACAGATGTATCATAGAACTATATCTTATCCGTTTCTCGATTTCAGGCTGCTGTCATTGTCAATTTCAGGTTACTAACAGAAGATCCTAACCAGAGACTTGGAGCTGGAGGAGCCTCAGAGGTGACTTTCGTTTTATATCAACGTTGATATGAACCTAGTTCTATTCATTCTTTGGAAGTTTAAATCTTTGGAATTCATCTGGAAACAAATATAATTCTCATGCAGGTGAAGCAGCACCCCTTTTTTAGAGATATTAACTGGGACACACTTGCTAGACAGAAGGTTTGACTGCAATCTTTATTTCATTTTTGCTGTGTGTATAGTAGCTGATAGATCAATGATGTCCCTCGTAAGCTAATTGCTGTTGCACCAATGGTTGTATGTTTCTCAGGCTGCATTTGTGCCTGCTTCAGAAAGTGCACTGGATACAAGTTACTTCACCAGCCGCTTCTCTTGGAATCCTTCAGATGAACGTGTATATGCAGCCAGTGAATTTGAGGATTCTAGCGACAATGGTAGTGTTAGCGGTAGTAGCAGTTGTTTAAGTAATCGTCATGATGAACTGGTATGTTTACGACCAACGTATTTTGGGTTTATTTGGGAATCTGGATATTTTGTTGGTGTGTATGTTTAACTTGAATGCATTGCTTGACAGGTTGATGAGTGTGGCGGTCTTGCAGAATTTGAATCAGGCTCTTCCATCAACTATTCTTTTAGCAACTTCTCATTCAAGGTAATTTTATGTTTGATCATACTTTGATTCACAACACTTGATGCATGCTTCCTTTGCTTTTGACCAGAGGCGGAGCCCGGATTTCAACCTTATGGGTTCTGTATTTAAGAATGACGATTCCAAATGTTAGTGACTGGGTTCTAAACTTAATATTAGTATATATTTAATGAATTATAAATATTAAATATATTGTTTGAGCAAAAGCTACTGGGTTCGGTCGAACCCGTATTTAGGCTTGTCCCTCCGCCCCTGCTTTTGATTGTTATCGCTTTGTGTCGTTTTGGCTTACTAAGCTTTTCAATGTTATAACAAGGAGAGAAAACATGCTAAACAAGTAATGAGTTTCTTGGTTCTGGTATATAACAATTGTGGTATTGAACCTATGAGTCATACCAGGAAAAAGTGATAGAGCTTAGACTTGGGACATTCCCGCAGGTGACAAAAGATTAGTTTGGATTTGTGCCTTATAGATCTACAACTGAGTTTTATGTTTCTGCCAAGATAACTGAAGGAAATTTTTGAAGAGATGAAGCGACATCTTCACGTGGATAAAAAGTACGGTAGAGTGCAAAAATAGCTTTGTGAGTTGGTGGGTATGGGAGAAGAATGGAATTCAAATTAAATAACATAAGTGCCTTAAATGATATGTAGGAAAGAGTCGTAAGACAGTGGGAGGGGATGCAAAAGAGTTTTCTATAACCATGCATCATTCTTTTAAAAAAATTGCATGTAGTTATTTGCCTTGTGTCTGTACTCCTTTACTCGTAGTTATGGATGAGTTGACCAATAGCATATGAGGTGAAATTTCACGGTGTATGGTATTTGCAAATCATTTTGTGCTATAATTGAGGAAGCCAGTGAGATAGTCAACCAAAAATTGTACCATATATGTGTTTGCGGAAGCCCGTGAGATAGTCAACCAAAAATTGTACCATAGATGTGTTTGCGGCACTTACGTACAGAAACTTCAAATGTCTAGTCTCAGCTTTCTAAGAGAGAGGATAGAATGATAGATTGGAAAATGACAGTTGAAATTGTTAGATATGTAAATATAGTAGAACTCTAGTTATAGTAGAACTCTAGTTATAGTACAACTCTAGGTTATGTGTATTATATAGAGGGCTCATTGTATCATGTTTAATATCAAGATATATATTCTTCTCCCGTGCTTTCTCACATGGTATCAGAGCTTTGGTGAGAATAGTATAGCTGTGCGTCATTCCAGCTACTTCCGGGAAGAAGACCTCGTCGCCGTGCAATTTTCCGGCGACTTAACAGGCTGTCCGTAACCTAAACTACCTTTTCTGTTGGTGTTGTGCAAAATCCGAGACCACCACGAGGTTCGGGAAAGAATTCCGACCAACCCCAGAAAAAATCACCGGAAACCAACACTTCACCCGCCCCCACGCACGGCAGAACCCTCGGCGTGTGAAGCCCACGCGCCGGCGCGTGAGGGCCTTTTCGGCCACTTTTTCCGATCGCTCCAGAAGGACAGTTTGGTCGGCCTACAATTTCGACCCTACCCATGCACAATGGTCTGAAAGGGAGTATAATGAGTTCCTTAAATATCACGCAAGTAAGCAGACATCTCCACAAGTAGCCACTGTTGCTCAGCCTGATACTTCTGTTGCTGGTAATTCTTTTGCTTGTGTTTCCCAGTCTAGTCCTCTTGCACAATGGGTTGTGGACTCAGCTGCTTCTGATCATATCTCTGGTAATAAATCCCTTTTGTCAAATATTGCGTATTCACAGTTTCTTCCCAATGTTACTTTAGCTAATGGGTCTCAAACTAAAGCAAAAGGAGTTGGACAAGCAAATCCTCTACCCTCTGTCACTCTAGATTCCGTTATTTATGTCTCTGGCTGTCCTTTTAATCTTGCATCTGTGAGTCGTTTGACTCGTGCCCTCCATTGCGGAATATATTTTATTGATGACTCTTTTATTATGCAGGACCGCAGTACGGGACAGACGATTGGAACAGGACTTGAATCAGACGGACTCTACTATCTTAACTCACTTACATCCTCTAAGGCCTGTCTAGTTGCAGATCCTCCAGACCTACTTCACAGCCGTTTAGGACATCCTAGCTTGTCCAAGCTTCAGAAAATGGTTCCTCGTTTGTCCAGTTTATCCACATTAGAGTGTGAGTCATGTCAGCTCGGGAAACATACCCGTGCCTCCTTTCCTCGTAGTATTGAGAGTCGTGCAGAGTCTGTTTTTCCTTTAGTTCATTCAGATATATGGGGTCCTAGCAGAGTATGTTCAACCTTGGGATTTCGCTATTTTGTTAGTTTCATTGATGATCATTCAAGATGTACTTGGATTTTCTTAATGAAAGATCGTTCTGAGTTATTTTCTATATTCCGAAATTTTTGTGCTGAAATTAAAAATCAATTTGGTGTTTCTTTTCGCACTCTTCGTAGTGATAATGCCTTAGAATATTTATCCTCTCAATTTAGCAGTTTATGTCTTCTCATGGAATTATTCATCAGACCTCTTGTCCTTATACACCTCAGCAAAATGGGGCTGCAGAAAGAAAAAATAGGCACATTATTGAGACTGCTCGCACACTTCTCATCGAATCTCATGTTCCGCTGCGATTTTGGGGCGATGCAGTTCTCACCTCTTGTTATTTGGTTAATCGGATGCCTTCATCTCCCATCCAGAATCAGATTCCGCATGAGGTATTGTTTCCCTAGTCATCCTTATACCCTGTTCCCCCTCGTGTTTTTGGGAGCACTTGTTTCGTTCATAACTTAGCTCCTGGGAAAGATAAGTTAGTTCCTCGTGCTCTCAAGTGTGTCTTCCTTGGTTATTCTCGTGCTCAGAAGGGCTATCGTTGTTATTCACCTGATCTTCGTAGGTACCTTATGTCAGCCGATGTCACATTTTTTGAGTCTAAACCTTTCTTTACCTCTTCTGACAATTCTGACCATCTTGATATATCTGAGGTTTTACCTATACCGGTCTTTAGGGAGTCTACTATCTCTCCTCCTTCACCTTCCGCTACAGAAGTCTTACCCATTCCAAACATTGGACCATCTACTGTGGCTCCTCCTAGACTCCCTGCAGAAGACACTCCACTCTTGACATATCATCGTCGTCCTCGCCCAGCATCCGAACCGGCTGATTCACTTCCTGCACCTGACCCTGCTCCTACTGCGGACTTGTCTCTTCCGATTGCACTTCGGAAAGGTATAAGGAACACCCTTAATCCTAATCCACATTATATCGGTTTAAGTTTATCATCGTTTGTCATCACCCTATTATGCTTTTCTATCTTCTTTGTCCTCTGTTTCCATCCCTAAGTCTACAGGTGAAGCATTGTCTCATCCAGGGTGGCTACAGGCTATGACTGACGAGATGTCTGCTTTACATACGAGTGGTACTTGGGAGCTCGTCCCTATTCCTTCAGGTAAATCTACTGTTGGTTGTCGTTGGGTGTATGCAGTCAAGGTTGGTCCAGATGGTATGGTTGATCGTCTTAAGGCTCGTCTTATGGCCAAGGGATATACTCAGATATTTGGGCTTGATTACAGCCCGTGGCTAAGATAGCATCAGTCCGCCTTTTTCTCTCTATGGCTGCTGTTCGCCATTGGCCCCTATATCAGCTGGACATTAAAAATGCATTTTTACACGGTGGCCTTGAGGATGAAGTTTATATGGAGCAACCACCTGGATTTGTTGCTCAGGGGGGGTCTCGTGGCCTTGTATGCCGCTTGTGCCGGTCACTTTATGGTCTAAAGCAGTCTCCTCGAGCCTGGTTTGGTAAGTTTAGCACTGTTATCCAGGACTTTGGCATGACTCGGAGTGAAGCTGATCACTCTGTATTCTATCGGCACTCTGATTCACGTCTCTGTATTTATCTAGTGGTCTATGTTGACGACATTGTTATTACCGGCAATGACCAGGATGGTATTACTAAATTGAAGCAACATCTCTTTCAACACTTTCAGACTAAGGATCTGGGCACACTAAAGTATTTTCTGGGTATTGAGGTCGTACAGTCTAGCTCAGGTATTGTGATCTCACAACGGAAGTATGCCTTAGATATTCTTGAGGAGACAGGAATGACAGGTTGTAAACCTGTTGACACTCCAATGGATCCGAATTCTAAACTTCTTCCAGGACAGGGGGTGCCTCTTAACGATCCTGCAAGATATAGGCGGTTAGTTGGTAAACTGAATTATCTTACAGCGACAAGACCTGACATTTCCTTTCCTGTGAGTGTTGTGAGCCAGTTTATGGGTTCGCCATGTGATAGTCATTGGGATGCAGTTGTTCGCATTCTTCGGTATATTAAATCAACTCCAGGTAAAGGTTTATTGTTTGAGGATCGAGGACATGAGCAGATTGTTGGATACTCTGATGCTGATTGGGCAGGATCGCCGTCTGACAGACATTCTACTTCTGGATATTGTGTCTTAGTAGGAGGAAATTTGGTATCTTGGAAAAGCAAGAAACAGAATGTGGTTGCTCGGTCTAGTGCAGAAGTAGAATATTGAGCAATGGCTATGGCGACATGTGAGCTAATTTGGGTCAAACAGTTGCTCAAAGAGCTGAAATTTGGTGATGTTAGTCAGATGAGACTTGTGTGTGATAATCAAGCTGCTCTTCATATTGCGTCAAATCCAGTGTTCCATGAGAGAACTAAGCACATTGAGATTGCCTGTCTCTTTGTCAGAGAAAAGATACTCTCGGGAGATATTGCTACAAAGTTTGTAAAGTCAAATGATCAGCTTGCAAACATTTTCACCAAGTCCCTCACTGGTCCTCGTATTAACTACATATGTAACAAGCTCGGTACATATGATTTATATGCACCAGCTTGAGGGGGAGTGTTAGATATGTAAATATAGTAGAACTCTAGTTATAGTACAACTCTAGGTTATGTGTATTATATATAGGGCTCATTGTATCATGTTTAATATCAAGATATGTATTCTTCTCCCGTGCTTTCTCACAGAAATGAAAGAGGGCTATGAGAGTGTCCTGTGATAGGAAGACACCGACCAATGTGAAATGCAAGTTTTATAGAACTGTTGGAAACCGGCAATGTGACATCTGAGTGAATGTTGGATCTCTAAGGCTAACAAATCAACAAGATTAGTGCTGTTGAGGTGCAGATAAAAGAATATATAATGTCTTAAAATGAATCAAGTGAATGAAAATGAAGCAAAATTGAATTTTACATTTATTCCTTTTCTGGGGGAGCAATCATTCCGTGATCCCTGTGCTGAGTGATTCTCTCCACACACAAAAAAAAGAAAAAAAAAAGAAAAATGCCGTGTGTTCTTCCATAAACATAAACATGCGATTTTGTTAATTAGAACCCATTGTGGGGTGTAACCAGATAACATCTATCGACTAGTTCTCTGATACAAATCCTTCAACAGGACTCTTCTTTTTCTAGGACAAGTAAACCCATTAGCGGAAAAATTCTAGAACCCCTGTTTCGAGCATAAGAAAATCCTTCACTATAATGACACTAATGTATCCTTGAGGGAATGTCGTTTAAGTCCAGAAGTTATTGTATTGGATGCCTGGGTAGTTGCATCTAGTCTAGTAGAGCTAAATCAGAACCAAGCAAATCTTCTTCATGGTCTTTCTCCGCTTTCCCAACAAGCGTTTCTGTACTCCCTTCCTAACATAATTTACTAAATATCCAATTCCTATACTGGGTAGGATCGGCAGCAGCTAGACATTGGTGTTACAGTATTAGATAAGTTCAAAACTTAATCACATATGTCAGAAGATAAATGAGAGGAACTTCAGATGGTTTGGTCATTTAAACTTCCAATACACCAGAAGAGTTGTCTATAGGTGTGTAAAACAAGGATGATTATCTCATGGAGGAGTTGTCCTGGCAGATGTATAATCTCTTAGAACTCATGAATTTGGCAATACAGCACAATGTGATATGATTCAGGTTATTACAAGAGGAATAATTGAAATAAATTGATTAATAATGTCATTCATGCAATTCCAATTTTACTGTCCTATCTGTATGTCTGAAAAAGCAATTGGTGTATCAAAACCAATCACCCATAAAGAACGATAAAAAAGAACCAAAGATGCAAATTGAAGAAGGAAAAATTACCGTGGCTTGAGAGTAACCCAAAGGTTCATTCCGAACAAATTGGATTCCAGCCTCACAATGATGTTTATTAATCTAAAAATATGCAAAACTAAGATAACGACGACTAGTATTTGTAGGATTAGAACTGTGAGAATTAATACACGGGAAATTTTTATTAATGTATTAACTATGTTACAATGAGTCCTATTTATAAGTAACTTACTCCTATTACATACGTGACTAGGATTAATTATAGATATTCACATAATTATTATAACACTCCCCAGAGTATTTTTTCTCTGACAAAGTGACAGTCAATTTCGTATGTTTAGTTCTCTCATGGAACACTGGATTTGATGCAATATGAAGAGCAACTTGATTATCACACATAAGTTCCATCTGGCTGATCTGACCAAATTTCAACTTCTTGAGTAACTGTATGATCCAAATTAGCTCACATTCTCCATAGTCATTGCTCGATATTCTGCTTCTGCATTAAACCAAGCAACTACTTTATGTTTTTTGCTCTTCCAGGACACCAAATTACCTCTTACTAAGACACAATATCCAGACATAGAACGTCTATCAGAAGGTGATCTTGTCCAATAAGCATGTGAGTATCCAACGATATGCTCATAGCCTTGATCCTCAAACAATAAGCTTTTGCCTGGAGTTGATTTTATTTGCCAAAGAATGCGGACAATTGCATCCCAATGACTATCACAACGAGAATTTATCGACTCACAATACTCACAGGAAAGAAAATATTAGGTCTGGTCAATGTGAGGTAATTTATTTTACCAACCAACCGCTTATATCTTGCAGATTGCTAAGAGGCTCCTCTGTCCTTGTAGAAGTTTAGAATTCGGATCCATCGGAGTGTCAACAAGTCCATAACGTGTCATTCCTGTCTCCTCAAGAATGTGTAAGACATACTTCTGTTGTGAGATCACAATACCTGAGCTAGACTGAGCGACCTCAATACCCAAAAAAAGTACTTTATCTGCCCAGATCCTTAGTCTGAAAGTGCTGAAAGGGATGTTTTTTCAACTTAGTAATACCATCGTGATCGCCGGTAAAAAACAATATCGTCAATATAAACGATCAGAACGCCAATAAAGCACATCAACTTCACTACTAGTCATGCCACACTCCTGGATAACTGTGTTAAACTTACCAAACCAGGCTAGAGGAAACTGCTTTACACTATAAAGTGACTGGTGCAAGCGACATATAAGGCCACTAGACTCCCCTTGAGTAACAAACTAGGTGGTTGCTCCATATAAACTTCAACCTCAAGGTCACTGTGAAGTATATTACATAACCTATTTACAGTGATTCCTATTTATAAATATACATAATATATAATCTACTCTACTACATAGGGGACTAGGACTAATTACATATATTCATGTGAGTATTCTAACAGAAAAAAAATCGAAAACACAAAATATCCTCAAAATACTTGTATGTTGGCTCATCTGATATGCTTCCTTGTTTGCGCTACAACATAGATTCGCGGTGTTCTATATGATTTCTCTTTTGGTGCTCTCTTTCAGCTTTGATCAATCAATTGTTACTTTTGCTATATGTTATGTTTTCTGTTGGTGCGAAGGAGCCATTACATAATTGATTGACTGGTCAAATTTTATTTTCTTCCTGCAGAATCTCTCCCAGCTTGCATCAATCAATTATGATTTGCTTTCGAAAGGTTGGAAAGATGATCAGCCGACGAATCCTAATGCATAGCCAAATGGCACTTGCATGTCTGAGTATCAGATTTAATTTTTCTTTTGCGCAAAATTGATGATAAGGATGGACAGCCAATCATCTCCTGTCTATATAACCTTGTAAATGTATGTATCATCTCCTGTCTATATAACCTTGTAAATGTATGTACTTGCCTAATAGTGTTCTACTCTGTAGCACTGTTATGCTTTAGAAGATGATTGAAACCTTTTGTCATCCTTTTGCAGATATATATAAACAGCTTAAAGACTCTGACTACTAAAGGATGTGTTTTGTCATACAAGGTTGTGGTCTGAGTTGTTTCATTAAGTTTTTATTACTCTTCTGTTCTCATGCACAGCCGTGCGGGGGCCTCCAGTCATTGGCGTTAGGGGCCTCTGATTTTACTGATAATTTCCCCTCCACAGCTATAAAAACACATCCCATGCTTTACTCGTTACTGCAAGTATCTTTCGCTGTTGAGATTAGTCTAACGCCTCTCTTATCTGTTATTTTGGCCTTTGCTAAGAAGAGGAAAATTAAAAAAATAATCAGCGCAGTAGTAAGAAAAGTCTCCTATTCTTTTTATGTGCACACTTGCATGTACAAGTATTGAGTTTTTTTGTCAGTACCTTGCCTTAGGGAGCGTTTGTTTTAAGCTAATCTGACAAGATGCCTAGACAAATTGCATTTAACACATACCTAGTCCAGAATGGACTATCTTTTCTTTTTTATGGTCTCTCTAATAGTTATGCAATTGCATAATCGATGCAATTCTTGAAATATTTTTCTTTGGATTATGAAATGTGTATGATTTGTTGTTTGGTACGAGTCGATTACAATGGTGAGGCAGAGCAATGAATTTGTTTTCAGTAATTCTAGACTCAGCCCTTCGTTTCTGGTACAATCAATGGTATGGAGAATCTGGAGAAGAATATGTTGCTGCTGCTATCATACACAGTTTATGCTGTCCAACTTTTACTATTGTCCGTTGTACTCTGTAGGAAAATGGACAGAACTAAAGCAAGTTTTGATTCCTCTAAGGTTATCATTTAAGTAAATGGAGAATGTTTTGGTGCAATACCAAATAAAATAAGGAGGAATTTTCATAAAGCACTATAGATTAGAGCTTAGTAACTATAGTTTCCCTAATTACTGTTCATAGTTACTGATGATTTTTTATGGACTTGTATTACTTGTATTTAAATGCACAACGAATACAATCTCTATCAATTGTATTAATTTGCGAAATGAAAACAACCTGTATCAATTGTATCGTTCTTGCAATTGTATTTATTCGTGCAATAGATACAACATATATCATCCATAATCAAGGCAAAATAGAGGTTTATATAAAGGATGCAATTTGTATTGGTTGTATTCATTCGAACAACGGATACAACCATGGCTAAATACAGATATAAAAAAATAAAATATTTTTGTTGAGAGTGGAGTTCAAGACCTCAACTAAGTGGGTGCTCTAAGCGATTGAGCTACAAGAGTTTATTCCTCTTTACCATTCAGTCTAAAGTAATTAATTAATTAATCTCATGTTTCATGAATTTGTAGACACGTTGAGTCAAGTGGTGTCATCCAACATTGCTTCACCGGAAATTTTTATTTATTAATGTATATGTAAATAATAATCTGCAAAAGGAAATATAGTCTCAATATGATAAATGGCACAACTTGACATTAACAACTATGTCTGCCCGTTGGTTAAGCAATCTAGTTTTGTGTTCAAGCGTTCGACTCCCCACTGTGGTAACAACTTTTTTCTTAATATTTTAGTATTCTTCTGGAAATTTTTTGAAAGAAGCAGCATCCTATTGAGTATGAATTCAAATGGATGATGAACTATTGAATAAATGTTTGTTGCCTTATATAAATTTTTATTTATTTTTGGTAATATTTGTACTGTTATGAGTACATTTTATAAAAATAAAAGTTCGTGGGAGAGAATCGTGTACTATTATATTTGAATTGTATTTTTTAGAGTATGATTTTATTAAAATAATCTCTTTATTTGTACGCCTCTCTTTATTTGGGAACTTTATTACCATTCCTATTCAAGTTTCAATTTAATTACCTTTTATATATATATATATATATAAATAAATTTACCAATTATATATAGTTTAGGAATTAAATAAGTACTCCTTATATTAGGAATCAATTATTTCTCATTCTTATTCTCTCTTCCTCATGATCTCTCTCTCTCTCTCTCTCTCTCTCTCTCTCTCTCTCTCTCTCTATATATATATATATATATATATATATATATATATATATATATATATATATATATCTCTATGTGTGTGTGTGTGTGTGTGTGTGTGTGTGTGTGTGTGTGTGTGTGTGTGTGTGTGTGTGCGTGTGTGTGTGTATGTGTGTGTGTGTGCGCGTGTGTGTGTGTGTATGTGTGTGTGTGTGTCTTAATCCCTAATTCAACTAATATAGAGCAAAGGAAAAGAGAACATCAATTCCACAATTTACAGCCATTAAAAAGCTTTGAATTCAAATTTGGGTTTTCAAAAAATATTATTTGTTTGAATTGAGTGTTGTTGCAAACAATTGGAGATTCTCTCTACGTCTCTCTCTATCTCTCAATCCCTAATTCCAATAATGTAAAGCAAAGGAAAAGAGAGCAGCAATTCCACCGTTGACAACCATTAAAAAGCTTTGAAGTTTTGAATTTGCATTTGGGTATTTACAAAATCATTATTTATTGAGATTGGGTGTTATTGCAGATAATTGAGAATATGGTTTGGAGTTTATATCTCAATTTTGAGGATGTTTTGGTGAAGATTAGACTTGATTTCGCTTGAATTTCATATTGAAACTAGAAGAAGAAGATGAAGAAGAAGAAGAAGAGGAAGAAGAAGAAGAAGAAGAAGCAGCGACATACATTATACTTACAAAATTGTAGTAAAATTATAGAAAAATTGTATTATGTTGTTTTATATATATTTTTTATTTAACTATCGTATGAAAGTTGAACAATATTGTATAAAAATTGTATTTAAATTATATGATATTCTAGTTGTATATAATATAGTAGAAATAATGTAGGAAAAGTGTAAACAAGTTGTAAGTTGTATAATATATAACTAGTTATATTCCCAATTGTTTTTACTATGTATAAGTCAGATACAAAATATGCAAAAGATATATTGTGTAAATTTTATATAAAAAGTGTATTTAAGTGGTATGATATTGTAATTATATATAACTGGATAGAAATAATGTATGAAAGTCAGAGGCGGATCCAGAATTTTAAGTGCATAAATTCTGAATTTTAAAATTGGACCGCTATCTCAAGCTAATATATGCAATTGTAATACTAAGAAACGCGTATATATATTTTATATATATATATATATATATATATATATATATATATATATATATATATATATATATATATATATATATATATATATATATATATATATATATATATATATGTATATATATGAATAATTTATTTATTTTTAAAACTACCGACTATTTAACACAATATATGACTATAAATATTATCGTTATAATTGCAATTGACGACTCATCATGTTTTTAAAACAAAAAATGATCACATCATTAGGTATATGTTTAAGTTTTAATATTTTATTCTATGTGTATAAAACTAAACAATCAATGCAATTAAAAAACCTATGATCGACCTTCCAATTAATACACAAAGCATATTCATGTGGCTAAATGGAGAAAAGATTAAGAAATGGGTCTAAATTTTTAGGGGAAACAGACAAGTACAAATATAAAAAGCGAAATGAAAAATTCAACATTTGGAATCAAAAATTTAAAATCAAGTAACATTTACTAAAAAATTCAAAAGATAAAAGAAAGGCAAACAAATAAAAGAAGAAAATAAGATAAAATAGCAGGGATGAACCTTGAAAAAAAATATGTTGGGGATCTTAAACAATGACAAACTTTTTAAAACCTTAACTCTTTCCCACACTTTTCTTTTAATTTTGATTGGCGAATAACTCTAAAGGAGAGCTGGGGCTATTTTGGAGCTCTTTTGTTACTGGGTTCGCTGTTGTATATTTATATACTTTCAATAAAATTTTCAATCCAAATATAGGGTTTGAGCAAAAGTTATTAAATTCGTTCGAACTTATATTTATTATTGTAGCTCCACTCCTATAAAAAAATTTATAGATAAATTATAAATAAATTGTATATTATATTATGGTTATTTAGATATTATACTTTTATACTTTTATTTTTTCCATTAACTTCAACCAAATATTCTCCAAATGCCTAGTAATGTGAATGATGAAAAGCACAATGTCATCTTTTTAATCAGTGGAAAGCACAACATTTTTTATGTTTTATCTGAGATTCTCAATCTTTGTCTTCCTCGAAGATCCCTGACTGGGTGGCGAAGACAACTGCTCATGAAACATTGCAGCTTGATGTCTGAGATTAAATGATAGAATTGGTGCTTACTGCTATTGAAGATATCCTCTTCTTGTTCTGCCATTGCCGAATGTATAGGAATTTTAAAATATGGAAATTGGCCAATCTTGTATTATAAGAAAGAGAGAAGAGCGGAGAGAGAGGAGAGAAAAAAGAAAAAGGGGTAACTTGAATTAAAGTCCCAAATAATGGATTGAGAGCCTTTTAAGGTGGATTGTATATATTTTCTAACTAAAATGTGTGTAGGTTAGGTAAATATCAAAACATGAATATTTTTTGTAATAACGTTTTCAATAGTGTAGAGACATATAAAAAATCTTTTTATTTTGGAATTTTTACATTCCTATACTATATAAGAAGCCTTTTTACCCTCAATGTTTAATGATTGACTTAAATACACTTAGTATACCAAATTATCATTTCTATACCACAACTAACTAAGGATATAATTAATGAGATATTTTTTGCCTTAGTTAAAGGGTTTCCATTTAATTTCAGTATCTCCACTCCTCCCCTACTTTCTCTCTCCTAATCCCTCAACCCCGTACCCACGTTGTTTTTACCCATACCCACGTTTTTCTTCTCCGTTTTCATATTCTAATACTTGCACGTTCTCCCTCTAAAATCACAGAAATTTGAAGAAACCCTTCAAACAAATTGGTTCCCCAATTTGCTCCTGTTGAAGTTCATCAATGAAGAACACCAAAGCTTCGAAAAAGAATCCTAAAAAATCAGCAATAGCTGATATACCCTTCTTTGATTTGGATATTTTATTCCCAAATTCACCCAAAAAGCAAAGCAAATCTCCACATGCAATTGCATAGACTACTCATAGTTCCTCTCCTCGATAAATCAGAGTCGAGATAAGAATCTAACAAAAACACAATGTAGATGCTGGAGAAACTTCTACACCAGTCAAACAAGTCAAACGAAAAGGAAAAGAGATTCTTGTAGAGGACAACTTTATAGAAGAGGTCCCTAATATTCGATCAGGAAAGAAAGCAAAAGTATCTCCTGTTTCAAAAAATCTAAAAATGAAAAAACATTCAAAAAAATACCCTAAACTAAAATTTTTCGGAATCAATCATTGGCGAAGGTAAATATTTATTAGTTTCATTTCTAATTTTTTATTTGGTTTAGGATGGTTAAAATTTGTGTTCTACGTGTTTTAGACCACTGTAGATTAATTGTCTTAATTTTGAAGATCATTTATAGTTGTGATGTTATGCCTTTTTAGCTGTAGATATGTTGTAGTTTTTTTCTTGTTATAATGTTAGGTAATATGTACTATTTGAAGCAAAACTTTAGTTATGTTTCGTTAATGCGTTTTTGTATAAAATTCTTTAAATTTGTGTTCTACGTGTTTTAGACAAATGTAGATTAATTGTCTTACTTTTGAAGATTATTTGTAGTTGTGGTGTTCTACTTTTATATTTTTAGACATTTTGTAGTTTTTTGTAGTTATACTGTTAGATCTCTTGTACTATTTGAAGGAGAATTGTAATTGTAGATATTATGTAACCATTTGTAGTTATATTGGAGATAAAATGTAGATGAATTTATCCTTTTTATGCATTTCATTAATGTGAATTAATTTATTAGTTGTATAGAATGGATAGTTTTTTGCCCCACATAATGTTGATTATGGGTTGCTTAGATTCCACTCTTTGTGTGATCCTAGCATTTCTAGCAATATTAAAGATCTTCTATCCTCAAGTGGTTTGAATCTTTTCAAAAAGACTTGTTCTGGATACTTACTGTCTCTTCCCACCATATGCATGCAAAACCAAGCCATTCATCTTCTCATGAAGTATGAATTAAAAAAAATCCAATGAATCATATTTTTCTGTGCAGTTAAAGGGTGAAACATTAAATTTTGGATTGCGTGAGTTTGCTTTAGTTACTGGTCTAAGATGTTACCTATGTTACTAATTTTGGTTATACTCCCACTTAAGTTAGCAAAATTATGAATAATTATTTTTCTAAAAAATCAAGAGTGGAGAATTCTTATTTGAAATAGATAATAACCACTAGATCCTGGGTATACAATGAGGATGCGGTAAAGTTGTGCTTCCTTTATCTTTTAGAATTTTTCATTTGTCCTTCGGACAAAGATCATGTGTCTTTTGTAGATCACTTAGGTTCTATTTGCTAGAATATGGGCAGTATGAGTCGTACCCATGGGGTATTAAATCTTTCACCTAGATGATGAAATCTGTTAGGCACAGACTAAATTTGTATGTACATTCTTATCTCATGCAGGGATGCTCACTAGCATTGCAAGTATAGCTTTATGAGTGTTGCTCTACTGTCAGCACCAATCTAGCTACGAGGTGTTCTACTCAATACCTCGCATACTAAGATGTTCAGCTACTAAGGGGCAGATTTTGTTAGTTGCCTTTGAAGAGAAGATGATAAAGCCTGAGTGGATAAAGGTATAGTTTCTTTTATTACAAATATACATTTACCTTCAACATATCTACAAGTATTCTACATTTTCTATTCCATCATAAAACTAATTTATTATTCCTTATTCAGCTTACCAACATAGTTGAATCTGGAGAAGAGATTGCAGTGTCGATTTTGTCCGAAAAAATTGAGTAAAAAATTCTAGATGTTGAACAAACATCTGAGGTTCCCAATGCTGATCCTCCTGAAGTTCAAGAAGGTGAACAAATAAAATTAAGTACCTTGGAACCCAAACAACAGATGCTGAAGAGGACAAGGAGTCTATTGCTGAGAAGATCAGTAAATTAGAAAAAGGAATCGAGCAGGTAATAAATATAAACTACAATATATCTATATTGTATAAACCATCTACCAAATATCTACAAATTTGTAAATTCTGATATATATCTTTATATAATTGCATATGTTTTTTCATTGTATGTTTGGACATATCTTGAATTTAACAACTTACTATATTATAACTTGTAGGTTGATAGAAAGCTTGAAGATTTTAGGAAAGCTGTCTTTGTAGAACTCCATAGCCTTCGAGTGTTTATAGATGATTCTGTGCAGTCTGCCTTGCAAATTATAAACATAAAAAATGTGCAAGATGATGCAAAGGTAAGATCTGACTTTTATTTTTTCTAGAAAAACAATTTAGACAATAAAAATATATATAAAAACTAACCTAAAACATTCAGTTTGCTGGCAGCTCAACAAAAAATAATGACCAACAAAAAAGACTTGAACAATCAGCATTTTCAGTTCAAAATTGGAGAACAAGTGCAGGAAAGCACCAACAAAATAGGTATCTACAAAATAACTACAATATATCTACAATTTGTGATAGTATATAACTGACATATCTACACTTATCCACAAAATATCTACAATTTGTTGGCACACATATGCTACACCTTTCAAGCCACCATTATCCAGTATTATTTACCATTTTTAATTATAAAACAGAACGTGTTGAAGGTGCAGTTGGTCAAGAAAATCTTCCAGCACATGGTGATTTATATACATATTTTCAAGTACTGATGAAGATAAAGCAGGTATTATACTATCACTCAGAGATACTTTCTTGTTGTTTATAAATTTTAACATTACGGAAGATATCAATGTACAGTCCCCAATTCACGGAGTGACAGTAGCAGCTCAGTCAGAATATGTCACTGAGGAAGATGACAATGAAGGTGCAGATTCACAATATGTGGATCTAGGTTATTCAAAAGGGTCAGGAGTTGAGAAGAATGGGGTCACACTAGATGATTTTGAGTTGCCCGACAACTTATCCCAGTTGGTTATGTTTGGCGATCTCATACAAAATTATGCAACACCTATGCATCCGGGAAAGCATGCCCGCTCACCATTTATTCCTCTATACAGTTCTGGGGGCAGCAGCTCCGTTGGACCTAAAAGTTTCTATCTCAGGCATCATTTTACTACTGTTATTGGTGAAAATGTAGATCCGGATATTTTAGAAAACTTCAACAAGTGGTTATATCAGTCTAGAGACAAAGGTTCAAAGAGGTATGAATGCATTATTTGACACTTTAATTTTAGCATTTATCTTTTACATATCTAATTCAATCTATAATTTTTTGTTGATATTTATTTGTTGTTACAGGAGGAAGGCTTTATTTTCCTTAAAGGTTAACCAAATTAAGCGCTGGTTAGACCTTGGAGTGGAAAAGATTGATAAAAAGGAATGATTTTTTTTGCTGGCTCACCCTGGACAAGTCCTCAATGACTCGGTAAGTATAATGGAGTTTATTCCCAAGATACGATTTGTAGATATTTTGTCTTCTATTTTGTAGATAATATATGAAGATGACTTGTAGTATATAGTGTGGATATGATGTAGACATGATTGTAAACGTTGTTTTTCTTGTATGTAATGTAATTAATATTTAGGTTTCATGTTATGTATCATACTTGAAGATTATTTATAGTACAAATTCTATATGTATTTTGTTGATAGAATGGTTTTATTGTTGCATTTACTGTTTGTAGTGTAATTGTAGTTAGTTTGTAGTTTATGCAGAATATTATAAGATTAAATATAGTCTAAAATGTAGATATAATGTAGACATCATTGTAGCTGATGTGTTACTTGTTTGCCCAGTAACTATAGGTAAATTGTAGTTATCTTTAGATTAGGTACTTAAAGTGTAGATAAATTGTATATTTACTGTAGGTAAACTGTAGTTAAATTTGTTTAAATTGTAGAGATATTTTTAGACATAATTGTAGATATTTTTTGTTTCTCTTTTTGTAGTTATATTGTAGTTATAATGTAGGTTTCATGTAGATTATTTGAAGTTGAGTTGTTATTTATATGTCAACTATTTTTAGGTGCAATACATTAATGTAATAATGTATTACTTGAGAAAAAGATGTTAGTATGGCCCCCATAACAAGACCAGGTTTACCACAACTGATTATGTGTTCAAGACCAGGATAGAACAAATTTATGAAAAGTTCATATATTCATCTCCAGAAGAAAAGTATTCGGTTGTTAAACCCCAAGATGTTGTTGCATAATATATTTTGGTGTATAGACTACTTTCCAATGTTGCATGGGATGAAGTTGACTATATCATCATGCCTGTCAATATTAAAGAAAAATTCCATTGGGTTTTTGTTGTTTTCGACATTGCAGACAAGCAACTTTATACGTATGATTCCATGGTCTCTTCACACAACCATCATGTTGTTAAATCCTGTGTCGAAAAATTTTATGTTATTATCCCTTTGTATTTGTCATGCACTGATTTCGATCGGAAGCGTAAAGACATTAACTTCATGAATACAAAGGCATATATCGATAAACCTATTACCGACCCTCTTAACATTCAGTGGATGGTTGCAGAGATTCCACAACAAAAAGAAAGGTCACTGTAAAAGATCTATTCTCTCTTTCTATGCATATAATTCTTTGTTTTTATTTCTAAGTATTTGGTAAATATTTAAAAAAAATAGTGTTTCTGCAGCGATTGTGGTGTATTTGTTGTTGCATTTTCTGAGTATGTTAGCCTTGGAGATTTGTCAATTCCCACAGAAGACCTTTCTGATATTGACCAACATCGTAGACGCTATGGAGTACTCCTATGGGACTATGCTACAAAAAAGTAGGAAGATGGGTCAATCAGTGAAAGTGAGGTTCCAGGCAGACTAGCAAGGAGGAATGGTGCACCTGCATTGAATGAGAAAACAAGAGTTTAGAGAAAGAAGAAGTAGTGTCATGTCTATGTAATTTGGTTGATGCTAGTTTGTAGGAGAAGTATAGTACGCAACTTTCTGAACATTTCTTTTGTGTTTTTATTGTAGCATACCTTTTATTTTCTTAATTTTTATCTAGTTTAGTAGTTCACTTGAAAATAATTTGCTGTTTTCATCTCCAGTCGTTTAATATTTACAACATTTGTTATTCATTATCTTAAAAGTAGTTATTATGTTGTTACATTACAATTTATCTACAAAAAAACTTCAAATAATCTAAAACCTGTAAACATCGAATGTTGAGATTGTAGATAATTTTATAATAGAATATGTATATAATTTGTAGAGAATACCTCCAGTTTTACTTTCTGTATATAACTATAAGTTCAACTTAGATTAATTTTTTTAACTTGTAGTTGTATTGTAGATAATAAATATTAACTGCTATATACAGAATGTAAAAATGGAGGTAGATGATTGACACAATAAAGAAAAACAAGTTAACAAACACATAAAAAAATTGAAATTAACTACATTATGATCATTCAAAACTTAAAGGATTACACACAAAATTCTGTTTACTTGAACACACTAACAATTATTTTGAAATACTATTCTAACTGCATGATATTTATTTTTTTTGGGTGCATTCTTGCAAAATCTTTTGTTATGCCCTTTACCTCCACAGTTGCCATATGACACCTTGTACTTCTTTGACTTTGGTTCATCATATGTTTTGTGTCTTTCATTTTGAGGCCTTCCTTGCTGTTTTTCTCTTCCGTTGCTGGTTTTACTACTTCATCACATATATGTTGTGGCACATTCCATTTGCTTTCATCAGGAAGAAATTAACTACAAATTGTCTACAATTTATCTACAATCTGAAAATAACGTACATTAAACAATTATTTTTCTACACCAAATAAACAGATCTTACCCTAAGTTTCTGAGATAATGTACTATGTTTCTCAATTCTTTATTGAATTTGTACCCAAGGTATGTGAAAGTACCATTTTTCTTTAGTAACTTCTCTTTCGTCCAATGTTCAAGAAGTGTCCTCATATACTCTAATAGATCAAATTTTGGTAGCTCTCTTGCCTCTGTTATTACAGCATTCAACGACTCGGTAATGTTCGATGTCATAGTCCAAGTACTATTCACCATTGCATGTACTCTTGACCGTCTATGATAGCCACTATCATAGAGGTATGATTTAACAAGTTGGTCTTTCTCTTCAATATTCGACATCCTTTCATTAAATTCATCCATAGTGTATGACCATGTTGTAGCAAAGTACAATTCATTTAATTGTAGATGACCCTTCTTGAACTTTGCCCTTATATTTGTCCAAATATGCCACATGAAAGAGTAATGTGGCATGCCCCGATAGACGATTGATGTTGCCTTCAGGATACTCTCATTCCTATATGAAACAACACATATTGAAGTTCTTTCACCATATGCTTGCTTGAATTGTTCAAAAAACCACTTCCACGATGCGTCATTTTCTGAATCAACCACAGCATATGCCAAAGGCAATATTGTACCTACATTTTAAAAAAATAATTAACTAGAAGCTTTGAAAATGCATTTAAAAATATAAATACATATAAACTACAATATATCTACAAAGTATCTATAATGTATCTATAATTTATAAACTGTCTACAAAATAACTAAAAAATAACTACAGTTTTACCAGTTGCATCCATTGTGCTTGCTATCAACATAATTCCCATGTAGGCTGTCTTTCAGAATTTCCCATCAACCACTATTACCAGTCTACGAATATTCCCAACCACTTATTGACGTACAAAGAGCAACAAATTCATATAAGAAGCATTCATCTGTTGTCTTCTTCAACTTAACAACGAACCAGGATACGTCTTCTCAAGAATATAAAAATATTTTGGTAATTTATTGTAAGAGTCAGCCATATGACCTCTCAATAACTGTAAAACTTTTCCTTTGCCCTTCATGCTTGCGTGTAGCTTAGGTTCACTCCGTCTTGGGACAACATGTCAGTTTTAATGTCCTTTGATGTATAAATTGTCTTAGGATCACAATACTTTGGCATGACCATGCTACCAACTACAACTGCAGTTTGTTTGCACTGTATGAATGTATCGTCCATTAAGCTACATGTGTGTTGTCGGTTGAAAATCCTGATCTTGAACATTGTAGAATCATTAATTGATGTTGCCTCGAAGTGCCAATTACAGTTTTCTGCAACGCATATAAGCCAGTAGCTACAAAAAAATACATTTATATTACAAGTTATCAAGCAATTGATTAATTCAAGCAAGCTTCATTTATATATCACAAGGAAAATACTATATAATATAACTTCATTTCATCTATATATTACAAGGTAAATATTGTTTATAATAATCTTTCTACCATTAATATCTTCATACCTTCTTTGGCTAGATCTTTTAACCTAGAATTGAAACTTGTGCATGATAGAATAGTTCTTCATTGTAGTTGCAATTGTTTGCTTGTTCTGATACACTTGTCCTTCTTCGATAATACTTTGTGTACCTTTAGTTATTATTTCACTTTGATATTCCTCTATGATGGGAGAGGCTGGCATATCAAGTTACTATATTGTCCCAGTCGAACTTGCATGAAAATACAAATTGTAGGCTGGCATCTCAATTGTGATTACAATTTTGTAGAATCTTTGCAGACAATTTTGTAGATAATAGAAAAATTTGTAGTCATTTTTTTTCAACATGTATTGTAGCTTAATTGTAGTATAAATATAGTAGTTTTGTTGATAAGCATGAAAACAAAATTTCTTTATATTTCCTAAAACTGATTTGTAGTTTATTTGTAGATAAATGTAGGAATAAATCAGACTTTTATAGAATTTGAAACATAACAACCTGCACTTGTGTTCTCATTTGGAATAGCCTATTCCATATTGAAATCTCGTACACTTATGAGTAATAGATACAACCTTAAGTTTTTATTCTCATTTTTTATCTCCATATACACACTAACACCCATATTATTCCTAATCTCCATCGGAGGATAATTCTCATTCACAATGTATTTGATTTCTACATTTTTTTCCAAAGTATCAATCATTAACTGCTCTGCAATTTTAGAAATCAACATATTGTAATTTGCATCCTCATTGAGCACAATGCCATCAACTTGAAAATCTCTAAAACTGCCATTGGTATCCGAATTCCTATTGAAATTTAGCATGATTGGGATCCTGGATATGATTGCATGTCATCTGTTGATGTATTGACAAATTTTTTGTCGCTTTTTTGATATTTTTTATTAAGAAAAAAAATACGAAGAACACAGTTTTACGGAACTTATTTCAACAATATGAAATTGGGATTTTGATTTCGACGAACTGAGATTTTGATTTGTACCGATTGTGAGAATATCGAAGAACAGGATTTGATTAAAAATTGAAGATAAAGGATTTTCGCGAAGAACATAGTTTTGCAGAACTTATTTCTACAATATGAAATTGAGATTTTGATTTCGACGAACTGAGATTTTGATTTGTAGCTATTGTGAGAATATCGAAGAATAAAATTAGATTAAAAATTGAAGATAAAGGATTTCTGTGGTATGATTTGATCCGATTTTACCTAAAATCTTTATAGAATATTACTTTCCTGTTAGCTCTACAAATTAGGAAGATTCAACTACTATTGAATATTTCATGATTGGTATAATAAATGTATAAAAATGTAGACAGGCCGGATAAATTAGAAACTATACACATTTTTGATAATAAGGTTTCATATATGGTATACGAAAGAAAGAATCTCTAAATTTATTAAACCCTCCTTTCTATGATAATGAAAGTATTTATAAACAATACACGTTGGAGTTAATTCATAAATTTGATTTTAGAGCAGATCATATTGTTGTTTGCTAAAGGTGATAAACAATCTGTTCTTACCATGTTCAAGTACTTCTCTCAATTTACTGAAGCTTCTGGGTTGAAAGCCAATATGACCAAAAGTTCAGTTTACTTTGGAGGGGTAAAAACTAAAGTCCATCAACAAATAACTGACCATCTAGGCTTTGTATATGGAGAGTTACCCTTCAGATATTTAGGTATACCTCTATCTACAAAGAAGATGACTGTGATCCAATGGCAGCCACTGGTTGATAGAATTACTGCTAGAATCACATCTTGGACTGCCAGGAAACTGTCGTATGCTGGAAGACTTCAATTGGTCCAATCTGTGGTCTTTGGTATTCAAGCTTATTGGGCTCAACTTTTCCTCATACCATCAAAAATCCTAAAGCTTATTGAGGCAATGTGTAGAAGCTTTATATGGTCTGGGGCAGTGGGTATCACTAGGAAAGCATACATTGCCTGGGACAAAATGTGCATGCCAAAGTCAGCTGGTGGACTGAATCTCACAAACCTCCTGTTGTGGAACAAAGCACCCATTAATAAGCTTTGCTGGGACTTGGCTCACAAGAAGGATACTTTGTGGGTTAGATGGATTCACACAGTATATATAAAACAACAGCAACTAGAGATCATGTCTATACCCAAACAAGCTAGTTGGATGGTTTGTAAGATTATTACAGCAAGGGGACTACTGCAGCAATATCAGAGTCTGCACAGACCAGTGTGCTCCATCAGAATATTATATCTGCTTTAGATTGGTCAGCTCCCTAGAGTTACTTGGAAGAACTTAACTGCTTAAAACTATGCTAGGCCAAAAGCTGTTTTTAATCTACGGCTGCTTCTTCAGAATAGACTGCCTACCAAGGATAGGCTACTACAGTGGAGTATGAATGTAGATAACATCTGCGTACTGTGCTAGCAAGCTCCGGTGACCAAAGATCACCTCTTCCATAGCTGTCCCTTTGCTACTCAGCTAAGGCATCAGACACTGTCGTGGATTTGGGAAACTCACCCCAATTTCCTAAATTGGGAGC
Organism: Nicotiana benthamiana; assembly: GCA_034376525.1. Lineage (NCBI taxonomy): Eukaryota > Viridiplantae > Streptophyta > Magnoliopsida > Solanales > Solanaceae > Nicotiana > Nicotiana benthamiana. The sequence continues at coordinate 11,139,457 of CM067325.1, forward strand.
ACTTTGTTCAATGGATTATTGGTCATGCTAAAGGGAAATCGAGTCGGGCTCACATATTCAAAGTGGTTGTAGCTGAACTCTTCTATGCCCTGTGGTTAGAAAGAAATGCAAGGATCTTTGAAAATGTCTTTTGTAGCAGTGATAAACTACTTAGGACCATTGCTTATACTTGTAATATTAGAGGTACCCCCAACGTTAGATTACAGCTTCAGCAATATCTTCTGTAAATAGAGGGATAGGTATAACGATAGTTGATAGAATTTAGATATGATAGTCAGCTGTGTAATAGCTGCACTATGGCTTTGTACTGAAATATCTTTGGTGATTAATACAACTTTTAATTACCAAATATATATATATATATATATATATATATATATATATAACTATGAGCTTTTTAAATTTTTTAATTAAGAAAGATGAGTACTAAAATATATATAACTCAAATGAGAACCAAAGTTACACGGAGGGAACTTCGCTTTTTTACCACGTGTTACTGCAACAACTAAATTTTACTTCTGAAAAATAATAATCAAGACAAGAAATATAGTGATAAATATTATATTTAATTTTAAGTGATAGGGTTACAATCTCTAAAATATCTCTAAATCTAAAGAGATATAGTCCTTTGATTCTTCTCCTCACGGCTGATTGTTCAAGGGCTTGAGAGCTTGATCTTGAACTTTACTGATTTCAGATTTATAGTACGTCACGAACAATTTGAAGGTCGTCATGAACCAGGATTTGGTGTTGGGTTATCACGAATGGAAGATTTGAAGCTGCCCGCCTACGATTTGAGTTCGCCTTTAGAATTTTACCACAAACGATGATTGCAAATATGGATGGAGACCTTGATGTTATTCTTTGGAGATTCTTTAGCCATTCCTTCTGCTTACTTGCTTGTGCCTTAGCATTCTTCCTTGACCCCTTTATATAGGTGTGGGGGGGGGGAGTAATCTCCAAGAAAATCCTAGTGGATCATTGAGCTTGAGGCTTATGGGAAAGTCATTTGATAGAAGACCAACAGACGGGCTAGCCTATAATACATTGGACTTTTATTTAAATTAGTTTAGATTTAAATAATCAACCCGATTATACTAGCCCATAATATCATTTGGACTAATATGTACTTAATATATAATAAAATCCAAATTACTTGTGGATTCAAATTTAATAAAATTTTAATTGTCTACAAATGCTCCATGCTTCAAAACTTGTCAAGGTGTAGGCCTATCGTAACTTGAAGACATGATTTGAATTCACTGTTATGGAGCCAACGAACATTATTTAGTGTGACCTTTGGGTTTATTCACTTGAATTCTGATTCAAAAGATATGTTTTCCTTTTATGCGCTTGGGACATTTACTCAAAAAAAATTCTCACAACATAGTTCCAATTTAGCTGCTATTTTTTTTCCAGGAAACTTATCACATAACTATATTAGGTGACATCAACTGAAACCCTTCTCTTCATCTGAGATCATATTACAGTAGAGAACCAAAAGAATTCGAGATAACAGAATTCATAAATGGTACAACAAGCAATTTTCCGATACTTCATATACAACGTAACACGAGTTTGTCTGTGATAGAATAGTCCCCTTCCTTATGAAATCATCTATAATATCGTACAACTTGAACCGATTTTCTTCTGAATTTAGCTGCTACATAATACATTTTCCTTACTCGTTATTTTTTCCCATGAATTGAAGAGACTCCAAACTAGACAGCTTTAATAACTTGACTATCACAAACATAGAAAATTTTTTTGTCTAGTGGCATCAAATATAAAAAATTTTAAAGCTTTTTCCACTTTCACGTAACAATACTTGGGCTGACAATTTTCCTTTCCTACTTTAATTTCCTAGTTTCAAATTTATTCATATACAAATCGAACATGATATTTCCTTATTTTCACATGTTAGTAGCTTGAACATCAAGATTTTCCTTAATTTCTTCCTTGTTGGTTCCTATAATTGGCCACTTTCTCCTTGTATCGTTACCATAGCAGTAATTCTCCGCTCTTTGATGAAAGCAACAGTACTAATTTTTGATTGGTTTTAAAGGTACTCTTCAATAGTTGGCAACGCAATCCCGTCGCTCGATTCTTGTAACATTTTTTTTGCAGCTGCTGCCAGGAATTTAAGCTAAGGACACGAGCCATAGCGAGTTTGCTGACTTGGATGCTCTTAGTATCAATACTGGATTTTTCGTCAAGGGTGACCCTAGCTCAACGATGCGGTTGTCTGAACTGTAGAAATGAGTAAATATTATTTTCTTAAAATTTATTCCCTTTATTCTTCTTTTTTTTTGCAGTTGGGCGTCAATGAGTTGTATGATGATGTACTTGGTGACGACATGCTGGAAGACTGTGTTCAAGCCAAAATTCCCTCGGTGTTGCTGCAAAAAGTCCTCACACTTCATTTGATGGTATTGAACATCATGTGCAGACAATGCTCCATCGACGAATTTGAGTCTACCCAAAGAGTCGCACCTCGTTCTTCCAAAAGATGTTGTGCTTTCCAAGCCAGCCAGGACGAGTAAGATGGAGGTTGCCGCAAGTCAAGCAAAACATTTGAAAGCCTTTAAGCCTACTCCATGACCGTTTCATCTTGATGCTCCAAACTTCAAGACACAAGAGACTATTTCCTGTATTAAACTTTCTTTTGTTAACACAATGTGGCATACCTTGTGTGATTGGATCGAAGAGTTCTCTCTTGATTCTCTGGATAGCTTCACAAAGTTGGAGAAAAGTATTGCTTTGAGTCTTGAGGAAATTAAGAAAGAAAATATTATTGATACTTCTACTTTAGAGGCTCTTGTCGAGGCTTTCTTCAAGACGTACACAGATTACGATGCTTTAAGATCTTCCAAGATGACTAAAGAATTTCACCAAGAGTCACTTTCTGATGCACGACGATGCCTCAAAGATGTATAACAGGAATATGAAAAAGTGAGTGAGTCTGTAGAGAAACTTCAAGCCAGTCTTGCGAGTGTTGAAAAACAACTAGCTTCTTTGGCTTCTAGAAGAAGAAGATCATCGCGCTCTTGGACAAATAATAGGTGAAGTTGGCTAATAGTCAAGAGAATGTTGATGTTACAAAGGAGAGATTTATACTATTGAATCCAATCATTTATTATCTGACGATGAAGCAGAGAAATTATCCCTCCTAAAAGGGGCAGTTGAGACAAGCCGCCAACAAATCCTTAGCTTCAAACCTTTTTCATGATTTTAGAGTTCTCTCTCTCTCTCTCTCTCTCTCTCTCTCTCTGCTTAGGATTCTCGACTTGCAATTTTTTTTATAACTAATATCATGTAATGGAGTACTTATGTCTTAGAGCAATAAAAGTATCTTTACTTTTATTATGTGATATCTCTCTTTGAGACCTGGATTCCCTCCATTACTCCCAATTATTTCTTTCTTAAATTTCAGCACATGTCTTCTATGTTGGCTTTGTTGCTTCACGAAAAAGAATTCATATTTTGTTGTAGGAGACATCAAATCATAAGCCGCTTGCTTCTACCAAAACTAGACTCATAGGGCTATAACATAAAAAAAATTAGCACGAATCTCCTTTTGCATCAGCTGGAATTAACTTTCAAAGTCGATCTAGACGTCTGGCCCGTGTTGAGCTCACAACTTTGTGCACTCTAAGCGAAAAAATTGTATCTCGAGCTAGGAGCGTCCAAATGACAAGTCGTTTGTGGTGTCAAAAATCAGACTCAGTTATCTAAAACTCTTATAAATTTCATATCACAACTCCTTTAGGACTGCCAGCAGAAAATTTACAAATTTGACTCAAGTGCAGTGAATTTCTAGATTTGCGTAGCTTTAGCAAAAGTAATTGTATCCTGAGCTAGGAGTGTCGGAATTGCAATCCGTCCATGCCATCAGAAAGTAGGCTCGGATTTATAAAACTCATGTAAACTTCATAACAGAACTCTTTTGGGATAGTGAACAGAAAATTCACGAAGTCGACTCAACTGCAGTGAACCTTCAGATTTGCGTACCTTCAGCGAAAATAGTTGTGTCTTGAGCTTGGAGTGTCAGAATTGCAATCCAGCCGTGCTGTTAGAAAGTGAACTTAGATACCTGAAGTATCTACTAATTTCATGGTAGAACTTATTTCAGACTGTGAACAAAAAATTCACGAAGTTGACTCAACTGCAGTGAACTTTCAGATTTGCGTACCTTTGGCAAAAATAATTGTATCTTGAGCTTGGAGTGTCGGAATTGCAATCCGTCCATGCTGTTAGAAAGTAAACTCAGAGACCTGAAGCATCTACGAATTTCATGGCAGAACGTTTTTGGTCTACCAACAAAAAATTCGTGAAGTTGACGCGACTGTAGTGAGCTTCCATATTCGCATGCATATAGAAGTCTTTGCGGCATAAGACCTTCTGGATTAGTCAAAGTTTCAGATCATGCATTGCCTGACCCTCAGAACCCAAATTAGAAATTTCATAGTTAGGCCACATAACGGGGGAATAATTCACATTAGATTTAACTATGCAAAGCTTTATGATAGTATCATGTCTTGAAGAAATGAAGCGAACTTGGAAAGGCATTCAAGACAAGGTAAGGAAAATCTTTCTCGTCAATTGCTTTTATGACTTAGATTATTCCTATAGGACAAAGTATAAATATTTTCATCTTTTTAGCCTCTTGATAATGATGTATTAGATCCTTGTAGCATTGAAGCAATGAAATGTCCATTTTGGCTCGACACAAATTGTCTTGTTTCTTTCTGCAATATGCGCCTATTTGAGTGATCAATGTGATGCTTCAGCTCGAATTTTGATGGACAAGTCATGTTGAAACACATTTTATTTTATGAGCTTATGCGACTGAACTTAGAATGAAACTCGAAGCTGCCTATGAACCTTTGTGAAGAGGATAAAGCCACAACGTAGTTCAAAATAGGTGAGTGTTTTTTTATGTCCTAACTTTTGCCTAGGTCTTCTCTTTCGAGGTTTTCAACCTAGCGGACTCCCTTTTTTTTTGTGGGGGGGGGGGGGGGGGTGTTGTTCATAGTTTAGGCTCGTGCGGGCCAAGAGCATTGCAGCATGCAGTTTAAGCTCATGCATCAAGGAGCGTCATAACCTGCAGTTTAGGCTCGTACATCGAGGAGCATCATGACTTATAGTTTAGGCTCGTACGTCGAGGAGAGTCATGACTTTCAATTTAGGTTCGTACATTGAGAAGCATTTATTCTTCAAGGATAGTACCTCTTCAAAAAATTTTCGTTGATAGGGCCAATTCTCATGCCATCTGTATCAACTAACTTGTGAGCTCCACTTGAATAGACTTCTTGCACATCATATGGACCATCCCACTATTAAGTAAATTTGCCCCCAGATTTGCGAGAGGTGATAATAGGTCTTCTTAGTGCAAGAACTTGATTGCCAACTTGGATGTACCTCAAGCAAACCTTTTTGTTGAAAGCACGAGAAACACAAACTTGATAACATTCGAGACTTTGCTGAGCTTCTAACCTTTTATCATCAAGGGACTCAAGTTCTATAAGGTGTAATCGAGCATTTTCTTCTTCAGTAAGACCTTCTTGGACAGCGAGTAGCAAGGACGCTATTTGACACTTAAGAGGAAGCACTGCTTTGACTCCATATATAAGAGAATAAGGAGTTGCCTGTGTCGGCGTGCGATGAGTCGTATGATATGCCCACAAAGCTTCTTCCATTCTGTCATGCCAATCTCTTTTAGACTTGGAAACGACCTTCTTTAACAAGTTGCAAAGCGTCTTGTTAAGTTCTTTGGCTTGTCCATTTGCAGCAGCATAAGACATTGACGAATTACGTTGCTTAAAGCCAAAAAGTTCACAGATCTTGGTCATCAATTTGTGATCGAACGGTTTGCCATCATCTGTTATTATATAACTAGGAATGATGAAAAAATATATGATGTTCACTCAAATGAAGTTTGAAACATTCTCTTTCTTCACTTCCTTGAGAGCGATGGCCTCGGCCCATTTTGAGAAATAATCAGTTGCGGCCAAGATGTAGAGATGTCCTCTAGAAGATTTTGGAAGTGGTCCAAAAATATCTAATCTCCAAGCATCAAATGGCCAAGATGCAATAGTAAGATGTAACACTTCAGGGGGTTGGTGTATAAAATTTGCGTGAAACAGGCAAGAGCATAATTAAGAAATCTTTCACCATTGTCGGCCAGTAGTAACCCATCCTCTTAATGTGGAAGTGGAGCTTCGGTCATGATTGATGTGATCCACAAACTTCAGAGTGTGCCTCTTGAATAGCTTGAGTTGCTTCATCTTCCCCTAAACAACGCATGAGAACTCCCTTAAATGATTTTCAATACAAAGTGTCTTTGTAGTAAAGGAAGCGAGGGGCACGCCGACAAATTTCAGTCTTTCTTCTTGGATCTTCTGGAAGTATCCCAAAACATAAGTAGTCGATCATGGTTTTTCGCCAGTCAACCTTCACAGCTTCAGTGACAGTTACCAAATGCTCGAGCTTGCTTTCTTCATCCTCATTCTCATTTGGTGGCACTATCCATTTTTGGCAGATAGTGATTGTGTCTAGCCGGGAACAGTCAATGTTGAAGCTAGAGCAGCTAAGGCGTCAACTTTCTTATTCTCCTTCCTTGGCATATGCTGAAGAGTTACGTTGCCAAGCCATCCAATCAATTTTGTGCAAAATCATAATAAGGATGCAATTCTGGCTTTTTGACCTCGTAGCTACCTAGCAATTAATTGATCACTAACTCAGAGTCTCCAAAAATATGTAATTGGAGTTGTCTCACATCAACGGCCATCTCAAGCCCAAGTATGAGTGCTTGATATTCTGCAATGTTGTTGGTGCAATGTTGTGTTAAGGTGAAGGAATATGGATAGACTCCGCCTTGAGAAGTGACAACCACAACACCTTGCACCAGCTCTTTCACGATGTGCGGCACCATTAAATACATTTTCCGCGGTAGTTGCACTTCAATGACCATCGCATCAGTTAACTACCAATCACCAGGAATTGGATGATCTGCCAAGAAATATCCCAAAGCTGCTCCGTTCACAACTTTTTGTGGGATATACACAATCTCGAATTGTTAAAATTGAAGGTACCACCTTGTTAATAGATCATTGAGGATGGGTTTTGACATAACAAACTTGATCAGGTTCGCCCTTGAGACGAGACAGATGACATGAGCTTGAAAGTAGTGCTTCAGCTTTTGAATTGTGAAACCAATTCTGGACACAACTTTTCGATCGGATAGTACTTCAGCTCATTTGGGGTCATCATCCTTCTCAAGTAGTAAAGGGAATTTTTCTTACTTACACCATTTTCTTGGGCCAAAAGGGCTCCCACTGACCTTTCTTGGGCTGCAATATATAGAATAAATTGCTTCCTGGTAGACGGGTTGCCAGAACCGGAGTTTTCATCAAGTAGGATTTGATGCTTTGGAATGCATTGCTATAAGCTTGGTCCCATTCAAAAGGTATTCCCTTCTTCATGAGACGGCTAAAAGGTTGGCACTTCCCTGCTAGGTTTGAGATGAATCTTTTATGGTATGCCAAATTTCGTTGTAGACTTTTCAGTTCATGTATATTTTTGGGCTACTCGGGGCTGAGCTCTGACCCTACCTCGGCCTCTAGCACGAGGTAGAATTAACCCGTCAATATGGGAGGGGGAGATTGCTCTGGGGAAGATAACAACTCCGAATAAAAATCATCATATAACGAAGAAAGCAACATAACTCAGACATCAATAAAGAATCATAAATCATTAAAGGGAATCGCATCACCCTTCGTGCTTTTACTTTCATCCTCACCAAGCTATGATATAATAAAATGTCAACATCATCACCCTTTGTGCTTTAGCTCTCATCCTCACCAATCAATGACATAATAAAAATGTGCACGGCATCACCCTTCGTGCTTTTACTCTCTTTCCTCACATATAATCAATAGAATCGGCACGTAATGGTACATCTGCGGCACGGCATAACCCTTCGTGCTTTAACACTCTTTTCTCATAATAACAAACAATGCACGATATTACCCTTTATGCTTTAACACTCTTCCTCACCCAAACAACAATCACAAATAATGGGCAAAGGAGTAAACAAATAATAATAAAAATCCGGCAAGGGAACAAAATTTAACAGTTAATCCCGGCAATGGAACAATATCAACATTCTTAGCATCCCGGCAAGGGAGATAATCAACAAAGCCACAAACATCCCGGCAAGGGAGAAATTTAATAACTTTTTCTCTTTTTTTACTTTTACTTCACAATTTGATTTACCACTTGAGCAAATTGTCACGGACCAGATAACTCCCTAGCTATCTTCCGTGCGGCCTTAGTCACAATTCGCCCCTGCGATGTGCTAAGTCAGCCTTTTCCCGAAATATTGCCACAACAAAGCTAAGAGAAGCTAAGAAGAGAAGCTTGCAAGAATACTTTGTATTAAACAAGAGAAAGCTTTATACAAGTATTGGATTGCTTGAATGTTTCTTGGATGCAAATGCCAAATGCCTCTAGCCTATTTATAGTTGCTAGAGTCCTAAATTAACGGCTAAGATCTATTCTAATCAATGGCTATGATCAAAGCTCTAGAGAGTTCTACAAATCTCTACAAATCTCTACACCTAGTAGAATATACAAGAGAAGTCTAGGTGGGTCTAGAATCTTCCATTGGAAGGATCTAGACTTAGCTAGAGAAATGCTGCCATACGTGCGCCAAATCGTTGCCTGCATGTCGCCCAGTCATCGTCCGCATGGCATAACCTCTGAGAAAATGGAGGGGCGTGACACAATGCTCCAAAGGGTTCAGTCATCTCATATACTTTCACAATTTGTAATATAGTCGAGCCAATGCTCCTCGATGTTCAAAGGTCACAATTTCTTTCACCAGCTTTTCACAACATATAGAAATCATCACCAAGGCATGAAAGAAACAATGAAATCATTATATTCACAATATAAAGACTCATGGTCAATGCTAGACACCAATGTATAGATACTCGTCACCATGCCTATACGTCGTACTCAAAAATTATCACATAGCAAATAGGACTCAACTCCTAATCCTTCAAGCTAAGGTTAGACCAAACACTTACCTCAAACTTCCACGACCAATTCAATCCTCAATTACCGCTTTTCCTCTTGAATTTGGCTCCAAATCGATTGTATCTATATATAAATGACTTCAATTCATCAATAAATACTAAACTATTCGAATCTCATGCCTAATTATAGCTTTCCAAACATTCTTCCCAAAAATTTAAAAAATCGACCCATAGCCCGCTTGGTCAAAACACGAGGTTCGGACCAAAATCAAATCACCTATTCATCCACGAGCCCGAATATATAGTTTATTTTCAAATTCGACCCCAACACGAGATCTAAATCAAGAAAAATCAAAAAGCCCTAACTCTACCCAAATCCCTAATTTTCTACCCTTAAGCACATGTTTTAGGACTAGAAATTTGTTACATGTTGATAAAAATGGAAGAAAACGAGTTGGAGATTCCTTACCCAAGAAATTTTGGTGAAGGAAGACTTCAAATTGCCCTAGAGCATTGGAGAAGAAGAAGTTTTGTAAAAATTTGATAAAATTCGTAAGTGCTATTGTTTTGGATCTTTTAAAATAACTGGGGGAAAATGTTCTATGCGACCGCGAAGAAGGTCATGTGATCACATACGGTAAGGGGAAATCTTGTCATTGCGATCGCGAACAGGGTATTGCGAACGCATAGAAGAAACATGCTCCATTCCCAGGTTTGGTTTAATGCATCGCGATCTCGGAGGAAGAATGCGATCGCATAGAATAAATTTTGAACTTCCGTATTTACTCTTACGCGATCTCGGAAGGAGTTATGCGATCGCCATAACAAAAATAGGACCCCTATAATTGCTCTATGCGATCGGAAGCCTACTTATGCGATCGTATAGAGCAAATCACTGAACACCAGATGACATCATTTTTTGCAACTTTTTCTAAGTCAAAACCATTCTGAAGCACTTTCGAAACACACCCGAGACTCAACAACATCATATGAACTTATCTGTGTGATCAAATCGCCTAAATAACCTCAAAAACAATGAATCAAACCTCAAAATCATGAATTTTTCCTCAAACTTAATCAAGTTTCAGATTTAGAAGTTCAAGTCCGAAACACGTCCAACGACGTCCATTTTTAACCAAATTTTACAGAAAACACTTAAAACATATATACTACCTGTACCGGATGCCAGAACCAAAGTATGGGCCCGATACCCTCGCTTTTTAATCAAATTTCATTATCAATTTTCTTAAACATTTCAGAAAAATAATTTCCTTTAGAAATTTATTTCTTGAGCTCGGGACCTTGGAATTTGATTCCGGGCATACGCCCGTCCTACATTTTCCTATGGACCCTTCAGGACCGTCAAATTACGGATCTGGGTGCGTTTGAGCAAAATGTTGACCAAAGTCGAATTTATTCATTTTAACATCAAAACTTAGCATTTTTTAACAGCATTTCATATTTAAACTTTCCGGCTACGCGCTCGAACTGCGTACGCAAATCAAGGTGGCTCTAAATGAGATTTTCAAGGCCTCGAAAGCACATGATTGATTAAAAACAGGTGATGACCCTTTGGGTCATCACAATTTTACATTTACCTTCTAATAAATATTTTTCTAATATTCATACAGTAAAAAGAGTAAAATGATTCTTTTTTATACTATAAAGTATATATGCTTGAATATTTTTTAGTTCGTGGGTTTGGAAGAAATTGACAAATATGGGTACTTTTATAATTATCAAAACTGAAGCTACATATCAATGTGATGAGATTACTTCATATCAATAATATTATTGAGCAACTGGCAGTTAGATTGCTTCATGTATTATTACTTAGTGTCTAGTCATTAGGGATGCTCCAAAACAAATTATCAATAATATTTAAATAATAATAATTATTATATTTAAACAAGTACACCTTTATATATAAGAATACTTTGTATCGAAACTGGCACGAACTTGTTGCTTTTTCTAACTTTGTGTGAAATCAATATGAAATAACATCATAATTGTTAAACATTAATTTTTTTCCCTATTACTAAATTGATAATAAAAATATTATTACGGTTAAGTTGAGGATTTAATTTGATTTTGTCTTTGAGATTGTGAATATATTGATGTTAAGATATGAAATATTCTTGCTAAAAAGTAAGTGTTTACCCATTAAATCTCGTCTATGAGTGAGATAATAGTTTTTTATGTTAATTCAAACTTTCCTTATTTATATTGTATTTAATTGTCCATGCCCTGTTATTATTGTATAAGCTAAAATTATAATGGAATATAAAGTTCCAAAATATTAGGATTTCTCATATAGTTTAAATAAGGAAAGATTTAATTAGTAAAATTTTAGTTGAATTAAAATTCCTAAATATCAACAAGATAATTAAATAATTATTTTATTTAGTGTGAACTCTATTTTCAAAAGGGTGAAAAGATCGAATGACATTTCGCTAAAGTCTTCGTGCTTTTAATATAATATAGATATAAACATAGATATATTTAGAGATGACCATAATACCGACAGAACAAAAAATCCGTCCGAACCATAAATTTTGGTTTTTTCTTATTCGGTCGGTTTACGATTTAAGTTTTTTATAATTTCGTGTTCGATTCGGTGTTCAATTTTACAACTTTGGTTTTCGGTTAAACCGAAAAACCGAAGTTTTCATAGAGGACATAGTTTTCTCGAGCATGTCTGTCCGTTTTCAAACAAATGTAGTAATATTTCTATTCACCTTTAGATGAAATCTCATGCAGTATTCTTCATTGAATCATTGCACATTAGCATAAACTAAATGCCTACCATAGCAACCTGGACTGTAAATTGAATTTCTGGAGCCTTCTGTTGTTCAACCTCTGAATAGCAAGTCATTGAATTGAATAAGTGTGTTTAGCAATTTTTTCTGTAAGGCATCACGTGAAAAGAAATAGGAATCATTATCCATTTACTCTACTTGTTAAGTTTTCCCTAAAGCATTCAATGGAAAAATTTGTACATTAATATGCCTGTGTAAGCATCTAATTTCATCGAGTTACATGCCACATTTACTGAAACTTTAAAAAAAAATTGGAGATAGTTTACTTCAAAATATGTGTTGTTATAAAATACCAGAGAACTGCTGAACATTTATCTAAGGGGGAAGACGGAAGAAACAAAATAGAAATTATACAAATGTAATATCATATCCAGATATTTACCAGAAATCATCCATGGTCGCATTGCATCGTGTGAATACGGAGGAATTAAGATCATTTCTACGACCAGACTCTATTTCGAACACCAAATGAAGGCTATTATGGTTGAATGCCACTTTCTCGTTATACTGGCAAGCACGTAATGTAATTTGTTCAAAACCGATAGAATTGAACCGAAAATCGACCGAACCGAATAAGCAAAAACCGAAGATTAATCTAACTAATTTTGATTCGATTATTGGTGCACCAAATAGAAAACCGAAAACCGAACAAACTGGTACTTCGTAAAGACCGAACCGAACCGACCCACGTCAACCTCACTCCCCTTATCTTTTTATATTTTGACACTAAAATTTTTGGTTTAGTCACTGCCCGTCAGGAGGGGGCATAAATGTAACGAAATTACCAAACCCTAAATCAGGTAATGTTGACGGAGTTCCACAAATAGAGTCTCAGCTAAAGCGCGAAAGCCAGTTACACAGAGGGAACTTAGCTTTTTACCAGGGGTTACAATGGTATCTTAAAAAATTTAAGAAGACCTCCAACACCAGTTAGTTATCACATGTTCAACAAAAGGAAGCAACCAATTCCTTTGATTACTTTCCTGAAAACCAAATGCTGTCAATTTAGTAGGCGTTTCGACATAAGAATTATAACAAATGAAAATGGTATTTGAAATTTAGAGTTGTGTTTGAACATAAATTTCTGATTGGGTTGTTTTTGAATGATTTGGGTGAAGTATTTTGTTTTTCAAATTTTTGAAAAATTTCAATATGCAACTTCAAGTGAAAAAAGTGAAATTATTTTTGAAAAATCTTCCATCAAATTATATGTCCAAAGGGAAGCATTGTGTTAGGTCATAAGCATTAGCCGTAGATAACGTTCCTTTCGTTCATGCTTCAATTCAAAACTTTCATCTTCAAATTTTAGCTCACAGATATATTGACTTCCATTAGAATTGCCAATACAAGCATCACCAGATTATACCATCTGAAGCTCTAATCAAACGATGAAACTTGTTCTCTCCTGTTTGCTCTGATTGCCAACGTTGAAGAGAGAATATTCGATTTATATATATAACCGAGACCCTTTTTTTCATGAAAAAGGAGGTCATGCTATGCATAATGCAGTTTAGAATCAACCAAGAGAAAAGGAAATCCAACAGTTAGAAAACGAATGAAGGAAGAAAATTAAACATTAAACTGCCAACACAGAACTACATACACTATATATCAATGTTATTGCTTTTGCCTCTATAAATTATCTTGTAGCTGGTAAGCAATCCCCATTTCCAACCTAGAGGTTGTGAGTTTGAGTCTCTCCAAGAGTGGGAAATTCTTGGAGGGAAGGATGTCGGGGGTCTATTTGGAAACAACCTCTCTACCCAAGGGTAGGGGTAAAGTCTTATTAAAGTTGGCCCAAATTCTAAACAAGCCCATTAAGGGAGCATTATACAAAATTTGCTAGAAAATTCTCGCACTTAATCCAAGGAATTTGGTAGAAAGTTCCATTGAAAAATCTTGCTGATTTTTCTTTTCTTCACCGACCTTGGAGCTACTATAAATATATGATGGTGTGGTCATCATTTGTAGGACAATCAATATAAGCTATATGCACTACAAAGTCTTATACCTCCACTACACCTAAAAGCCTTTCACCTCATAAATTTAATATACTTAAAACTTCCTCCTTGTAATATAATCCACTATTCTTCTAATACTCCACTTTTGTACTCTCATATTTAAACATAGTGGAATTATTTTTCATTGCTCGTGTGTTTCTTCTAGCTTATTGCTTGTTTTACATTCTCTATTTATTTTCTCGATTCACATACATTTCCGCTACGCTCTTAAACCCAACAAGTGGTATCGAGCTAAAGGTTTATAATGTCGACTGTTACAAAGTTCGATATCGAGAAATTTGATGGTAAGATAAGCTTTAGCATCTGGAAAATCCAGATGCAAGCCGTTCTTGTTCAGAATGGATTAAAAAAGGCTCTTGGTACAAAACCTTCAACGATGACTGACGAGCAATGGCAAGAGTTGGATGAGAAAGCCATGTCGGCAATCCAACTATGCTTAACTAAGGAGGTGTTACGCGAGGTGGTACACGAGACGACTACGGCTGCCTTATGGCTAAAGCTCGAGTCTCTTTATATGACTAAAAGCCTCGCTAATAAACTTCGTCTCGAAGAGAGGATATATACAATTCGTATGGCCGAAGTTACGTCCATCCAATCTCATCTTAATGAATTCAATTCTATCATCATTGATCTTGAGAATTTGGATGTTAAAATTGATGATGAGGATAAGGCTGTATTATTAATTGTCTCTCTACCTCCCTCTTACAAACACTTCAAGGAAATTATGTTATATGGTTCTAGTGATGCTATTTCTTTTGAGGATGTAAAATCACACTTACTCTCAAAAGAAAAATTTGACCTTGAAGTGAATAATGAAGATAAAGCTGAAGGATTAAATGTAAGAGGGAGATCTCATGAAAGAGGAAATACACATAAAAAGAAATTTCGATCTAAATCTAGGGGACGTAAACCTAATGTTACCTGTCGCTATTGTAAGAAACTAGGGCACGATATTTCTGAATGCTTCAAATTAAAAAATAAGAAGGAAAAAGAAGATAAATCTATACAGCCCCAAAAAATCGCTGAAGCTAGTTTCATTGAAACTGACTCGGAAGGTGACTCAGTGTTACTTGTAACCTCTGAAAAAAGGAGCTTTAATTAATGGATACTTGATTTTGGCTGCACCTATCATATGTGTCCTCATAGGGATTGGTTTACCACATATGAACATGTTGATTTTGGTACTGTCTTAATGGGAAACGACGTTTCCTGTAAGGCAATTGGCATAGGTTCAATCAAAATCAAGACTCATGATGGCGTTGTCAGGTCTTTAACTAAGGTTCGCCATATTCCTGATTTAAAACGCAATCTAATCTCACTGGGTACTCTTGAGTCTCTTGGTTATAGATTCTCAGCTGATGGTGGAGTTTTGAAAGTCACTAAAGGTGCTCTAGTTATCATGAAATCCACTAGGAGTGGTAGTCTATATGTCTTGCAAGGACATACAGTGACAGGCTCTACAGCAATTTCATCCTCACTTCTTGATTCTAATCTTACTCATTTGTGGCATAAACGCCTCGGCCATATGAGCGAGAAAGGCACGAACATCCTGAGTAAACGTGGACTTCTCGGCTCACCCAGCATGGGTAAGCTAGAATTTTGTGAGCACCGTGTCTACGGGAAACAAAAGAAAGTAAGTTTCCCTACTGCTACTCACAGAACTAAGGGTATTCTTGACTATGTCCACTCTGATTAATGGGGACCTTCTAAGGTCGCCTCTTATTCTGGAAAACACTACTTCATGTCTATTATTGATGATTTCTCTCGTAAAGTCTGGATTTACTTCTTAAGGCATAAAAATGAGGCTTTTCCTAATTTCAAGAAGTGGAAAGCTCTTGTAGAGAACCAGACTGGGAGAAAAATCAAGAAGCTCAGGATTGATCGTGGCATGGAGTTTTGTGATGGAGAATTTGAAGAGTTCTGTGCAAAAGCTGGCATTGCTAGACACAAGACATTACCTCGCAAGCCTCAGCAGAATGGCGTAGCAGAACCTATGAACCGAACTCTTCTTGAGAGAGCTCGGTGTATGATCTCCAATGTTGGATTATGGAGTTGCCGCTATCTATGGACGGAAGCTATATCTACAGTCGCATATATTGTCAACCGTTCTCCACACTCTTCTATTGACTTCAAAATCCCGGAGGAAGTATGGTCAGGTACAACCGTTGACTACTCTTTACTTAAAGTTTTTGGTTGTATCGCTTATGCTCATATTAATGATGGCAAATTAGCTCCTAGAGCTGTTAAATGCATTTTCATTGGATATTCCTCTGAATCTAAAGGTTATAGATTATGGTGTCTCGAGTCTAAGAAAGTGATTCTTACTCGAGATGTTACTTTCAATGAAAATGCTACTATCAAATCCTCTGGTTTGGAGTCTTCTATTTCATCTCCTAACACAGATAACCAGGATGATGTTAGTAAGAAGGTGGAGTTGGAAACGAGTAGCCAGTCTCCTACGGCTGAAAATGATGCTTCCTCAAGTCCTCATTCTAGCCATAGTGATCAAGATCATGATGATAGTTCTCCAATTACAACTGAATCAAGCCAGTCACAAAGGCCTCATCAACAATTAGATTACAATCTGATTAGGGATCGTTCAAAAAGGCCTATTGTGAGGTCATCAAAATATTCTGAAGATGAATATGTGCTTGCTTATGCACTCTCAGTTGGTGGAGAAACTGCAGTAGGAGTGGAGCCATCCTCTTATTCAGAAGCCATCTCTGGACCTGATTCCTCTAAATGGCTTGTGGCAATGAATGAAGAAATCGAAAGTCTTCATAAGAATGGCACATGGGATCTGGTCGAGCTGCCTAAAGACCGAAAAACAATCACCTGCAAGCGGATTTACAAGCAGAAAGAAGGCATTCCAGGAGTTGAACCTACGAGATGGAAGGCACGCCTAGTTGTCAAGGGATGCCATCAAAAAGAAGGTATCGATTTTAATGAGATCTTCTCTCCTGTTGCCCGTCATACCTCTATTCGAGTCCTTCTTGCAATGGTTGCTATGTTGGACATGGAGTTAGAACAACTCGATGTAAAAACTGCATTTCTACATGGTGATCTTAAAGAAGAGATCTATATGAGGCAACCTGAAGGATTCGTCGTTCCTGGAAAAGAAAATCTAGTATGTCGCTTAAAAAATCCTTATATGGTCTAAAACAAGCTCCCAGGCAATGGTACAAAAGATTTGACTCATTCATGATCAAACAAGGCTACATACGCAGTCAGTATGATCATTGCGTCTACTTCCGACAGTATGAAGGAGTCTATATCTATTTGCTTCTATATGTGGATGATATGCTTATAGCATCGCGAGATAAATCATTAATTGACAACCTGAAGACTCAGCTTAACAAGGAGTTCGAGATGAAGGATCTTGGCGCAGCAAGAAAAATTCTCGGAATGGAGATTCATCGAGATCGACAAGCTGGGAAATTATTTCTATCTCAGAAGAAATATCTTCAAAAAGTTCTTGATAAGTTCGGCATGAGTAACTGTAAGTCTGTTTCTACTCCTCTTGCTGCTCATTTTAAGCTATCATCTGCATCTTGTCCACAAACGGAGGAGGAACTTGAAAAAATGTCAAGAATTCCATATGCTAGTGCTGTCGGGAGTCTTATGTATGCTATGGTCTGTACTAGACCTGACCTAGCATATGCAGTAAGCATGGTAAGCAGGTATATGCACAACCCTGGAAAGGAGAATTGGAATGCTGTTAAATGGATATTCCGTTACCTTAAAGGTACTACAGATCTGGGGTTGGTCTTTGATAAGAACTTAACAACTTCTACTGATGTTGTTGGATTCGTTGACTCTGACTATGGTGGTGATCTTGACCGTCGAAGGTCTCTCTCCGGTTATATCTTCACTCTTTGTTCGGGAGCAATAAGTTGGAAGGCTCAATTGCAACCGATAGCTGCTCTTTCCACTACTGAGGCTGAGTATGTCGCAGCAGCTGAAGGTATAAAGGAGGCTACATGGTTGCGAGGTCTTGTTATGGATCTTGGCATACACAAGGAGTCACAGTGGTATACTCTGATAGCCAAAGTGCTATCTTTCTCACCAAGAATGATGCCTACCACTTTAAGACCAAACATATCTCCGTCAAATATCATTATGTCAGAGATACTATTGCTCAAGGTGAAATTGTGGTTAATAAGGTTCATACTTCAGAAAATCCAGCAGACATGCTCACCAAGCCACTACCTTCCACTAAGTTCAATCACTGCTTGGATTTAGTGGGAATTCATTCTTAGATCTTTTTATGGCTCCTACGAATTTGTTCCAAGGTGGAGATTGTTAAAGTTGGCCCAAATTCTAAACAAGCCCATTAAGGGAGCATTATACAAAATTTGCTAGAAAATTCTCGCACTTAATCCAAGGAATTTGGTAGAAAGTTCCATTGAAAAATCTTGCTGATTTTTCTTTTCTTCACCGACCTTGGAGCTACTATAAGTATATGATGGTGTGGTCATCATTTGTAGGACAATCAATATAAGCTATATGCACTACAAAGTCCTATACCTCCACTACACCTAAAAGCCTTTCACCTCATAAATTTAATATACTTAAAACTTCCTCCTTGTAATATAATCCACTATTCTTCTAATACTCCACTTTTGTACTCTCATATTTAAACATAGTGGAATTATTTTTCATTGCTCGTGTGTTTCTTCTAGCTTATTGCTTGTCTTACATTCTCTATTTATTTTCTCGATTCACATACATTTCCGCTACGCTCTTAAACCCAACAGGTCTGCGTACATACTACTATCCCCAGATCCCACTAAGTGAGATTATATTGGGTGGTGGTTGTTGTTGTATTTGCTTCAATGTAGTTACTTTGTACTCGATCTTCTCCAGAGTCCAGCCTTTGCTGTATTGTCTCCAACTGGACACCACCCTCATCTCGTCACATAAAAGTTAAAAAATAAAAATCTTAGCTACGCTTCATGGCTCTGCGTAAAACAATGTAAAAGGGATTCATCAACTGTAAATAATTTACAGAAATTTTCCAATAATATTATTGAGTAGTAATAAGCATGCAAGCACCATAATTAAGAGCCTAGAAAAACACATAAAGCTTGAGCCTAGATTCTAATGAAGTAACCGAGAAGTAATATATTCTTGCTATAATTTTTAATGGAATTCTTTTGCAAAGCATTCTATGACGTATCTGCAAAGAAGCAAAGTTTGGTGAAATTTTCACCCATGGAAAAGTTAATATATCAAAATCAGAAGATTAAATCAACAACAATCTTGCAAAAAAAAAATTTGTTAATATATTTGACAAAGATTCAACAATATTTTACCAAAATAAACATCGCGACAAGGGTGTGAAACGGCCAAGTTCAACTTGAATAAACAAATTTGGGCTTTCAGACATATTTAAGAGGCATTAGTGAAGAGATAAAAGAAAACAGGCAAGCAAATTATTATTTGTAGCGTTGCAAGCAAACGCTTTGAAAAAGTGACTTTTGGTTTTTGAAGAAGTGACGTTTGGATTTGTAAAAATAGGCAGATTAATAGGAAAAAGTAGGATAAAAGCCAAATAATTCACAAAAAGGATAATTGGTTTTCCTGCTTAATGAGGCTTGCCACACCCTTCGTAGGTGATACCTGGAGCAACAATCTCTCTCTGACCATGAATGCAATATCACAAACTCTATAGTCGGCATAAATCTTCTGCCTGGACTGAGTTGTACGAAGTCTATATTGAATAATCTTAACCTTATCCAAGGCATCCTACACTAAATCTGTTCCCCATAACCGGACCTCCCTCAGCTCGAACTATTCAACCGGCAATCAGTATCTCCTACCGTATAATGCCTCATAGGGAGCCATCTGGATGCTCGACTCTTAACTGTTGTTGTAGGCAAACTTTGCAAGTGGCAAGAACTGATCCTGAGTGCCTCTGAAGTCAATAACACAAGCGTAGAGCATATCCTCCAATATTTGAATTGTGTGCCCCTACCGTTCGTCCATTTGAAGATGAAATGTTGTGCTCAACTCAACCTACATGCCCAACTCACGTTGTATTGCCCCCAGAAGTGCGAGGTAAACTGCGTACCTCGATAAAAATGATAGACACTGGCACAACATGAAGATAAACGATCTCGCAGATGTAAATCTCTACCAACCGCCCTGAAGAATAGGTAACTACCACAAGAATGAAATGCGCTGACTTGGTCAGCCTGTCCACGATAACCCAAACTGCATCAAACTTTTTCTGAGTGTGTGGGAGTCCAACAATGAAATCCATAGTGATACGCTCCCACTTCCACTCAAGAATCTCTAACTTGTGAAGCAAATTACCAGGCCTCTGATACTCATACTTTACTTGCTGACAATTTAGACACTCAGCTACATGTGCAACAAAATCCTTCTTCATCCTCCCCTACCAATAATGTTGGCGCAAGTCCTGATATATCTTGGCGGCCCCAAATGAATAGAATACTGGGAATTGTGGGCCTTATCAAGAATTAACTCACGAATTCCATCTACATTAGGCACATAAACACGACCCTGCATCCTGAAAACTCCATCATCTACAATAGTAACCTGATTGGCATCATCGTGCCGCACCATATCCCTAAGGACAAGCAAATGAGGGTCATCATATTGTTGTTTCATGATGCACTCAAACAAGGAAGACCGAATAACTGTACAAGCTAGAAAACGACTGGGCTTAGAAATATCCAACCTCACAAACTTATTGGACAAAGCCTGAACGTCTAATGCAAGCGGTCTCTCACCGACTGGAATGAACGCAAGGCTGGCCATACTCATTGACTTTCTACTCAAAAAATCGGCCACCACATTGGCCTTCTCGGGATGATACAAGATGGTGATATCATAGTCTTTCAATAGCTCAAACCACCTCGTCTATCTCAAATTGAGCTCCTTTTGCTTGAACAAATCTGCAAACTCCGATGATCTGTGAATACCTCACACAACACGCTGTAAAGACAGTGCCTCCAAATCTTCTGCACATAAACAATGGTTGCTAACTCTAAGTCATGAACATGGTTCTTCTTCTCGTGTACCTTCAACTGTCGCGACGCATATGCTATCACCTTGCCACCCTGTATCAACACCGCACCAAGTCCAATACGAGATGCGTCACAATATACTATATAAGATCCTGAACCTGTAGCTAACACCAACACTGGCATCGTAGTTAAAGCAGTCTTGAGCTTCTAAAAGCTCGCCTCACACTCGTCTGACCATTTAAATAGGGCATTCTTCTGGGTTAATCTGGTAAATGGGTTTGTTGTAGATGCAAACCCCTCCACAAACTGACTGTAGTAACCTACCAATCCCAAGAAACTCCATATTTCCATAGCTGGTGTGGGTCTATGCCAGTTCGGAACTGCCTCAATCTTCTTAGGATTCACCTATATACCCTCTGTCGATACCACGTGCCTCAAGAAAGCGACATAGCTCAACCAAAACTCGTATTTTTAAAACTTAGCATATAACTGGTTGTCTCTCAGAGTCTGAAGAACGATCCAAAGATGTTGCTCATGCTCATCTCGACTGCGGAAGTAGATCAAGATATCATCAATAAACACATTCACAAAGGCGTTCAGACAGGTTTTAAACACTCTGTTCATTAAATCCACGAATGCTATTGGGGAATTTGTTAGCCCAAACAACATCACTAGAAATTTGTAATACCTAGACCGAGTCCAAAAAGTTGTCTTAGGGACATCAGATGCCCTAATCCTCCACTAACGGTAACCAGACCTTAAACCGATCTTTAAAAACACCTTGGCACCCTGAAGCTTATACGATAAGTCATCAATCATCGGCAATACATACTTGTTCTTGATGGTGACTTTTTTCAACTATCGATAATCTATGCACATCCTCTTTGATCCATCCTTCTTCTTCACAAACAACCAAGGCACACCCCAGGGCGAGACACTAGGTCAGATGAAACCCGTATCAAGAAATCTTGCAATTGCTCCTTCAATTCTTTCAACATACGGTATGCGAAATAGAAATGGGATGAGTTTAGGGCCAAATCAATACATAAGTAAATATATCTATCAGGTGGTATCTCGGCTGTACGAGTCCATTCACTCTTCAGAAACTTAGCCGCCGCAAGACACCTCCTGCATATTCTTTCTCATAAATGCCCCGTTGTTGCCTTAAATCAGAATCCATATATGTAACACTTGAACCAATAGATCGCCACCAGCTCTAAACTTCTCCGAAGATTATCTTCCCTGAGCCATCAACATTAGGAACACCGATTTGATTTGAACCACAACACACTACAACCTCTGACGACCGCTTCCCCGACACCACTTCACAATACTCTTCTCCAAAGGTGAATTGAAGAAGACCATAAGACCGGAGAACTTAACGCATTCAATCAAAGACAACAACATCATATCATAGATGAAAATTTCCACCACTCTCAAAAATACCAAGTCTTGTTACCCCATTGACCCAACCTAAGCATTGGCACGCCGATTGCCTTTCCTCCACCAGAAATAAAATAGTAAATCTCTGAATCATGTACTAAGTAAAATGCCTTTTTCAAGTCATTCACTACCTCGACGCATAGACAAGCATCCTACCATTACACAAACAATATTCGATAGTCACGCACGAATCACCATACAATCAATGGAAAATCTCAAAACCTTAGGAATTACTGATACTGAGCTAAAAAGAAAGAACAGCCTGCAGCAAGGCAACGAAAATAGTCTAATCAAATACGTAGAGAGAAGCATTCTGCACCACCTCAGTAGTACCATTGCGATTACTCGATTCCCAATTTATAACAAGTGCTTCATATCGTATAAGATTGAATAGGAAGGAAATGAAGGCATGTATAAGCCTCAAAGGAATCCAATCGCACGTTGAGAAATCAAGAAGGGAAGTGCTCCTAAAATCCTTGTAGCCTCTCAAAGATAAGTACAGACGTCTCCATACCAATTCGCAAGACTCTACTAGACTAGCTCATGACTCGTGAGTTCTAAGTGAATCTAGTGCTCTAATATCATATAGTCACAACTCGAAATCTATTAAAGGTCGTAATAGAGCCTAACACCATTGTCAGGAAAACCAACAATAATTGATTAACTTGATTACTTATTTTAGTATTTTCAAATCATAATTTTTCCTTCGATAAATTATAAGAAATAAAATTACAGAGTAAATGATAATATTTTTCCAAAATACACTAACGAACAACTCATAAGTACCCCTAGAACCCAGTGTCACAAGTAGGGGTGCACTGTGGCCCGGGCCTGAACCGAACCAGACCGGGCCCGCGGTCCTGGCGGGCCCAACGGCAATATTTTTAAATTTTTTTTTAAATCAGCAACGGCCATATTTAAAATATAGCCGTTTGAAAGTTTACAAAATGGCCATTTGGCCCCCAAACTTTAATTTAACCCCAAGCTTTATATATTAAATCAATACAAAGCATGCTTTGGATTTTCACGCATGACTGCAAATGGGAGTGCAAAGGTGATATCACGCCAATCCTATGAGAATCTGAGCATTGGTTGTCAGCTAAGCATGCTAATTAATTTCATAAACAATGCAAAAAGTTGTGATGGTTGACTTTCACATGTGGTCTCCTCAGCCTTTTGAATTTCAAGTTAAAGCTTGTGATTTTTAAATAGTGGCGTGGGGAAAAGTGCATATGGGAGCATGTTCTTTTTAAGCTTTCAATTTTAAAATGAAAGCATTCTTTAGGAGCATCACGAAGGGACAAAACAGAATTTTGGCGTGCATGCTCTTTGGAATTTCGAGAAAATAGGAACAAAACATATTATTGAATATTGGATCTGTGTAGTCTTGGGGCAAGCTGGAATGTGCAAGTAACGATCTGCTTCAAACAAATGCAGCTTTTGATTGCCAAAAATCTAGCCCTAGGCGCTTGCCTAGCGGATTGCCAAAAAAAAAATTATACTAATTACTACAATAAAATATACAATGAAATATATATAACTAGTATACTATATAAATATATTATATACTATTCTAATATCTACTATACAAGATATTGCCTTAAAAAAAATTACAAAAAAAGCCCGCCGGGCCCGCTAAGCCCAGGACCACATGGGCTTAGGCCCGTCACGGGCTGGTCTCACCCATTGAGCCCACGAAGACCGGGACCGCCAGAGCCCAGGCCCACGAAGCCCGGACCGCGAAGCCCAGCCCGTGAAGCCCGTTTAGGCCCGGGCCCGGGACAAAATACACCATTAGTCACAAGTGCATGAGCATCAACAAGGAAGATAAAATAAAATACATCATACGTCTAGAATACAAATTAGACAGAAAAAAATATAAATAACTCTGAAGGAAACTCTACTGGTTGCGGATTAACAGATCACCTAACTCTCCGCAATAACCAAGCCTCTACGTTCACGAGGCCACTAGACATATATGTATCTGCACAAAAATGTGCAGCAAGTGTAGTATGAGTATATAAATTAACATGTATCCAGTAAATATCCAGTCTAACCTCGAAGAAATACTGACGAGGGGTTGACTCTGGCACTTACTATGGGCTAAAAATAAGATACCGATGTCATAATTAAGTATGGATTGTATACAATAGTTGAAAACTCAATAATGAGAAGTAAGTAAACAATTCTCTTGTTAATAGGAAATTTCCCAATTGAATCTCACCGTTGAACAATTTATATCTAAAACCAATGAGGCAATATCATTTATTATTAGTTCCAAAGATTTATCATACGCAAATCATGATGAAGTCGTACGACCCGATCCAACAAATAAATATAAAATGTGCATTACTGAGGGTCAAATGGAATGAACCCCATAAATGTATCTATTTATCCTGCCGAGGTGAACAGCCTGCTCTCATGAGAGTAGTAGAAATTTATCCCGCTTGAGAAATATATTTGCGATGTGGTTGAACATAGCTTTCTCAAGTTATTATAATATTCCTCAATTCTTCTCCAAAAATACGACGTTCAAAGGAAGATTTTCAAATCTCGAAATCTTGAATTTCAACTCTTTTCAAGGCATTCCATAAGCATACTTAGTCTCACTTCGTTTCAAGGAAGATAATAAACATAATAAAATAACGGTATCAACAACATATGGTGTAAACTTATAACTACCCATACATAAGCATGAATCGTAGCTACGGACGGACTCTTGTCACCTCGTGTATACATACCTCCCCAAATAGAATCACATATTAATTTAGTTCACCTATGGGATTAATTCCCTCATACAAGGTTAGAAAAGAGAATTACCTTGATCCAAGATTCCATAACGGGGCCCTAATCCCTTCCAACATCTCAAACCGATACCCGATGCTCCAAAATAAGTCAATAAATGTGCAAATTAATGAATAGATACTCTAATGCTCATTATAATCCATTTTACAATAATTCCTAACTGAAAGGTCAATAAAAATCACCCATGTGCCTGGATTCCAAAAAATTTCAAAGATAAACATTACACAAAACCCCGCGAACTCAAATAAATAATTTATTCCCAATTTCATGCCCAAATTCGCGGTCAAAATCAAAATATACTAATTTCCTAAGTTTTCCACCAAAACCCAAAATTTCTATAAATTTTCCATGAATTTTCATATTAAAATCTATGTATAATTCAAGTATTTAACTCAAAATACACGGGAAATCACTTTCCTTTTGATGTTGATGGAACCCCTCTCAAGATGCTCTCAAAAATCGCCTAAGCCCAACTGGAAAATGAGGGAAGTGAGGTAAGTACCAAAATATAAGGCATTGCTCCAGTTGTAGTATGAATGAGTTAAAGGAGTAGTAAAGTTATATTTTGGACATATGAAGTTCTATCGGGATGATTATAAGTGAAAATAGTTGTTTCAAAATCAAGATGGAAAGTGAGGTGCATAAGATTCGACAAAATCGACTAAGTTTGCAGAAGGTCCATCTTCTAGCAGGGTTTAGTGAAAACATGTAAGGAATTGGGAGAAAACTCAACGCATGAAAGTTGTATGGCCTTGAAATATCTTTCCAACGATATATTATGGAGCCTGAACGGATGTTTGTGCAAAAGGTTATGAGCGTTTTATAGAATAGTATGCGATATGCATGCCCGGTAGTGTGCCCGTAGCACGACCGCGCTAATTTTGAGGCAGTGTTACTAGCGTTTTGCGCGGTCAGGTCCCCAAGAGCACGGGTGCGCTTTTAGGGAGTCCTTTAAAGCCATATTTCGTCCGCCATATTCCAAAACATAAAAACTTGCTCTAGAAAGTAGAACTCTCAAAAACCTAACTCCTTAAGGGTCTTTCCACTACCCAAGGTAAGTTCTAATGATGATTCTTAGTTAATTTAAATTTTACAACATCTTATTAACATGGATAAACCCTCCATATCATTAGATATTCGATTGGGACATTGTTGTTGAGAGAAGGAACCTTAGAACTCGAACTCAAGAAGATTGAACGCCGAGAAGGTAATATCTTCACCCTTTAATTGATTATAGCATTGTATTAATGATTGTAGACTACACATTCAAGAGATATGAGTTGATGAGATTGATAGGAAAGCATGAACATATTATAGATTTGGGTTGTTGATTGTTGATTATTGGTTAAGGGTATTATTTACCTTATGGGTAATAAAGAATGATGTTGATTGTAATCATTTGAGACTTATGAATTCATCTAGGAGCAAGGGAATGAGTTATTGAGTGTAGGGTCACTATTAATAAGGACTATGAAGCTTTATGTCACCAAGTGTTTGAGAAAATTCTTAAGGGACCAAAACATAAGAATCATTGCTAATATGGAATCCCATTGACTTTTATTGATATTGATTAAAGTTGAAAGCATTGGCCAAAATTACATTGCGCTCAAGAGCATGAAGTTAAGGTATGTCAGTTCAGTACTCAAATACTCATGTCAGTTCAGTATTCAGATACTCATATCAATACTTAGACACTAATATTAGCTCAATACTCAGCTACTCATGCTAGTCCAATAATTAGACATTCATGCCAGCTTAGTACTCAGACTAATCAAATTTTCGTGCCAGTCCAATATTTATATATCCATGTTAGTTCATTATTCACCTATCCAAGGCAGACCAATATTCAGTCAATGCAACAGTCATTTAGTTCAGTGTCCCAACAGTACAGTAATCATATATTCATTCAGTTTAGTATACAAGTGTTAATGAAAGTTCACATTTCCACCATATCCATTTAAGGTCCAGAGTTAGCAGAATTTACAGTTAGGACAATCATTTGAGGACGAATGATCCCAAGGGGGAGATAATATAACCCCCATAAATTCGGCTTAGGTATGAATGAGTTAAAGGAGTAGTAAGGTTATATTTTTAGCATATGAAGTTATATCGGGATGATTATAAGTGAAAATAGTTGTTTCAAAATCAAAATGGAAAGTGAGGTGCATAAGATTCGACAAAATCGACTAAGTTTGCAGAAGGTATTCCAGCAAGGTTTAGTGAAAACATGTAAGGAATTGGGGGAAAACTCAATGCATGAAAGTTGTAGGCCCTTGAAATATCTTTCCAACGATATATTATGGAGCCCGAACAGATCACTGTGCAAAATAGTATGTGCGTTTTACAGAATAGTATGCGATATGCATGCCTGGTGGCGCGCCTATAACGCGATCGTGCTAATTTTGAGGTAGTGTTACTGCCATTTTGCGCGGTCATGTTCCAAGAGCACGGGTGCGCTTGTGGGGGGTCGTTTAAAGCCTTATTTCGTCCCCCATATCCCAAAAACATAAAAACTTGCTCTAGAAAGGAGAACTCTCAAAAACCTAACTCCTTAAGGGTCTTTCCACTACCCAAGGTAAGTTCTAATGATGATTCTTAGTTAATTTAAATTTTCCAACATCTTATTAACATGGGTAAACCCTCCATATCATTAGATATTCGATTGGGACATCTTTGTTGAGAGAAAGAACCTTAGAACTCGAATTCAAGAAGATTGAACGTCAAGAAGGTAATATCTTCACCCTTTAATTGATTATAGCATTGTATTAATGATTGTAGACTACACGTTCATGAGATCTGAGTTGATGGGTTTGATAGGAAAGCATGAAAGGATTATAGATCTAGGTTGTTGATTGTTGATTATTGGTTAAGGGTATTATTTACCTTATGGGTAATAAAGAATGATGCTGATTGTAATCATTTGAGACTTTTGAATTTATCTAGGAGCAAGAGAATGGGTTATTGGATGTAGAGTCACCATTAATAAGGACTATAAAGCTTTATGTCACCAAGTGTTTGAGAAATTCTTAAGGGACCAAAACATGAGAATCATTGCTAATATGGAATCCCTTTGACTTTTATTGATATTTATTAAAGTTGAAAGGGTTGGCGAATATTGTATTGCGCTCAAGAGCATGAAGTTAAGGTGAGAATTTTAATGATTCTCTCTACACTACGTTTCTTTTACGACGTTCCAATTGCCTCAGAAATATAGTTAATCCTAGTTCCTTGAATAGTTGTAGAACCTCTATTCTCTAGCTTCATAACTCACTCATGACTTTCATTCTGAACGTTGTGAGATCAGTGTGTATTCAATATATACTTGGGTTTGATGCCCCCGAGTCTTAGTATAGATTACTCAGTATGCCATAAACAGTTGAAATTTCAATATTCATAATCAGTTCAAGAATACATGTCTTAGTCTAGTCCCATTCAGTATGTCAGTATTATGTAATCTAGTATGATCCTGTATTCCAGTATCATGTAACTCAATGTGATTCAGTATTTCACTATCATGTATTGCAGTATAATTCTCAGTTTCTGATTTTAAATTCCTGAATGTTGAACACCTGTATTTGGGCCTGAGGCCGCAGTTTATGATTTTTGCATCTTTGGGCCTAAGGCCGCAGTTTATGCTTTATGCATTTTGGACCTGAGGCCATAGTTATGTATACGTATACGTGGGCCTGAGATCATAGTTTGTGCACATATATATTGGACCTGAAGCCGTAGTTTAATATTCAGATAAATAGGTTGTTCATCATCCAGAGGAGGGAGTATTCTTGTCCTTACTTCCTTTGTTCAGTTTAGTTAGTTGATCATTTCAGTTGCCAGTTATAAGTTATCAGTTCAGTTATCAATTATCATTTCAGTTATCAATTATCAGTTATCGGTTCAGTTATCAGTTATTAGTTATCAGTTATCATTTTAGTTATTGGTTATCAATTATCGTTTCAGTTTCTGTTTCAATAGTTATCATTTCAATATCAAGTATCAATTCTAAGTTATCAGCTCAGTTTCAGTTTCAACATTTATCTTTCTTTCGGTTGCCTTATATACCAGTGCAATTCAAATGTACTGACGCCCCTTTTTCCTGGGGCCTGCATCGTGGTTTACAGGTTGATGATTCAGAGCGCTAGGATTCTCGTACCAGTTATTTGGTGATCCCCAGTTCTTTTAGGGCATTATCATTACCTTAAAGTCTTTAGTATTTTCAGACAGTTAGTGTTTTTAGAGGCTTCATAGACTAGAGTAACAGTTAGATAGAGTATCAGGCTTTTCAAGTTAAGCGATATTGGCTGCAAATATATTTCACAATTGTATTAGTATTTCCTCACTTCGATTTATATTGTCCACACTTTCAGTATATCAGCATGTTAGTTTATCTTCCGCATTCAGTATGTTATGATATCACACGTTAATTCAGCCAGCCAGTTGGTTCGCTCGGTCACATGTAGTCAGGCACCGAGTGTCGTGTTACGTCCAGGCCAAAGTTCGGGGCGTGACAGTAAAGTAATTAATAACTTGAAAGATCTAGATGCTTGTTGTTGTTCTTGACCGAAGGATATGCACAAAGGTGTATGATCTGAAAATAATGGCTCATGCAATATAACCTCTTGTTGTAACATTTATATTCACTAAGGCTCTGTCAGTTCTGCTGCGAACATGATTGTTTGTCCATGTAAATATTTTAAGTTCAATGAGTCCAGTAATAGGACTCTCATTTTATCCTCAAAACCCAATACATCATCGAAGTCACCCATGGCAACCAATACTTGAGAGTTTTGATAAGTTAGAGCACCAAAACCATTTGTATTTTGTATTGCAGATTCATTTGCTACCGTCGTTTCCCCTTGTGCGTTGGATTTACTTTTTACTATCATCCAAACCTTCTCTACTGTTTGCGATGTTTCAATATATAGTTTGTGGCTTAACAGTTGTGGCACTTCACTAGTAGGCTTAAAAGGTTGTTCACCACAGTATTTGAGGTCGTCTAGGCAAGGTGATACTCCTCAGCTAAAAGCCAAAAAATGCATAAGAAATTATTTAGTTTTGGCTCGCAATAATTTTTACTTTCCCAAGAGAATAATAATAAGCTTTAATCAAAACTTGGGGTTTAATTCATAAACTTGAGGTGAAGACAAAAAATGATCCACGTCATGCCATGACATTAACTAAGGTACTTTTTGGGAGGCAACCCAAATTTACTATTTTTTTGACTTTTTTTTCTATTTGTTTACCTTTTCTATTATGTTATTTTTTACAGTGTAGTTTTTTTATTTTGTAGGAGCATGGGGAAAAAATTCATTGGAAGGATGCAAAAGCAAGCCATATAGTTGGAACTAAGTATGGGGTGCACGCATAAAGAATCGGGCTTGGGAGAAGTCTGAGTATCTCATGAGCTGTTAATGCTTCGGTCTTTGGCATACTAGGGAGTTTCTTTATCATCTTATTATTTATGGTGTGCATTGAGGATAATGCACACTTTTAAGTGTAGGGTGAGTACATTGTTTGGATGATTTTCTATGCTATTCGAGTTGTGCAATTTTATGTGTGTTGAAAAAAAAAATTAAAAACAATTAGGTAGAAAATAACCCCCTTGAGTTTCTTACGGTTACAGTTATTTTCTAAGGATGACTCTTTAAACATGGTAGTAACTTTTCTTAAGTAGAAGTTTCAAAAAAAAATTGGACTTTTCTGCACTATGGACTTCCTAAACAGTTTTCCCGAGAGTTTGAAGTCTAAAGAAAAATATAAGAAGATATTATTTTTTTTAGAAATTATAGTGCATTGAGAAGAACTTGAGTATTTATACTATTTGACATGTTTATATCGAGGCTTAGAGCTAGAGCATTTGCAATGAGAACTTTCTTCTTGATTCTTGTGACTATATGTCTTGTGAATATATGTTACTTTCTTTTGGCACTTGTGCTCATCTTTTGAGTCTTGTTATGTGCTTCCTATGTGGTTGAATTATATTATTGTGCTTAGTTGCCTTAATTTGACAGACGGGTCTGAGTTATTCTGATTGAGTCATGTGCATTGTGTGAGGTGAGATATTTGGTTGTACTTTATGCCGTTTCTTACTAGTCTAGAACTTTCCCCGTGTGAAAGTTAAAGTGAAATAAGTAAGCTTTGTGAGTCTATAAAATAAAATAGGCAATTTATTTTATTGACCGTTGAGCTGCTTGCCTACTGGTGGTAAAATTATATGTTGCCATCTTCTCACTATATCGGTGAAATCGGACCGCAAAGACAACCAATCACTAGAGCTTGCTTAGCTCTCTCCAATTTGAGCTAGTAAAACTTTTCTTTATTACCCACATTACAAGCCGAATTCCCTTTGTTCTTAATTAAATCTTGTTGAACCTTTACCTCTGAAAGCACTTAAGTCACTAGAAAAGTAAGGAATGAGATTGTGTAATTTTTGAATAGAACCATAAAAAGGTCAAAAAATGCACATATATATTGAGAGATCCACTAGTTGAAAATACCAACTTCTGGGGGTGTTGAAAAGATGTTAACAGGAAAAAGTATGTACAAGAATACCAAAAATAAAATTAAAATATATATACCCCTCTAATTCAGTTTGATCAAGGCTAGTGAATTATGCAAAAGTGCTTAAAGACAGTAGGCCGAGTTTATATATGATTTTGTAGCAATATGTTGAGTGATCATGAAGAGTATATGCTTAAAGTTAAAGTGTATTGTAGTAAAAGTGGTTAGGAGGGTTAATCACTACTATTCATATCAATCATATTCGTCCTTTAGCGCATATTACAACCTATAAAGAACTAATTAATCTTAGATTTTGCGAGCTTAAATTGGTAGAGACTTACATTACGGACAAGCCTATGATACGGACTTTAAGAGCATATGAGTTTTTTTTGTGAGAGTGAGCGAATACTTTCAGGTGTGTCCATAAATTATGCTTGAATTCATATTGAGTGAGCAGACTGATTGTTATCTTTGGTTTATTGGTGAGGGCACATGATTTGCAATGGATCGGTAAGGGCATCAGATCTTTGATTGCAAGAAGAAATGAGTCATAGAGAGGAATGAATTAAAGTCATCTTTTGAGGCTAGGATGGTAAAAAGGGGCACATACATATTTTATATAGTCTTGGCATGGGTCTAATCTTGAGGAAAGATGTATATGGCTCATATTTTAGGTTCTAAGTGTTGGTATAAATCATGTTATTAGTGTCATACTTGAGTAGGCTTGAAATTGTGTTACTTGCTTATGTGCTTAATTTTAAGTTGCTTGAGGACCATAAGAGTTTAAGTGTGGATGGCTAGTGATTAAGGGTTGCATGTTTTGAGCGTGTTTGCATATAATTTCTTCTGTGAGTTGCGAGAGTTTACACTGCTTTGAATTAAAAATATACTTATTACATGTTTCTTATGTGTAAGAATGAACTTGCGCAGAAAAAAATCAAATAGGAGAAAATTGACGAAAAAAGAGCTGAAAAGAAAAGTCTAGAACAATGAAGCGAGGTTCAAGTTGCTAGACCGGGATCAGAGCAGAAGAAAATAGCAACTGGGAGCAGTCTGGATCGTGCATCTGGACGCGCCCCCGGCTTCTCCACTCTGGAATAGAAGAGGTCAAATTCACCTCATACAAGCACTAATGGATATAAAAACATCCTAAAACGTCCTTTTGAAGGGGGAGCAGACACTACTTTTGAGAGCGAGAAGACTTTGGAGAGGCAAGAAGATGTTTGGAGCAATGGAGAAGGATTCAACTTCACGTGTTTCCCTCTTTCTTCCTATTTTCCCATTATTATGAATTCTACGGTTGTACTTTTACATACTAACATAAGTAGCTGAATTATTTGATCTACGGTTTTGATGAAATCTTTTGTAGGATAAATTCTTGTTACGTTTTTTATATAATTGAGTCATTGAATTTATTTACTTGTTCAACTATGTGCTTATTTCAGTTGATTGAATGACCATCTATTGGTTGTATCTATTTATTATGTATTACTTGGGAAAAAAGGCATATATTTAGGTGATTATTGAACAATATTACTTCTAACAATATGTGAGGAATCAATATGACATGTTTTAATGTGGGTTTAGGAATAACAAATTTTTGACGTGGTCATAGTGAGTGGTAAGATAACGTTAGCTAGTCTAGTATGGGAGAATATATCTAGTAAATTGTTATAATTGCTCGGGAGAGGATTACGACACCTGAAGTGTTCACGATCAACAGTGAATACTTTTGTTAAATTATAGAAGACATAGCAGGAATGATTTCAATAATTGGAAAAATCATAACTCTAGACCTCCTTAACTTTTCCTCCAACTTCGTCCTCGTTAGTTGATAATTTTAAGTATTTGTTAATTAATTAGATAGAAATAAAAAAACCTCAATATTTATAATTTAGAAAATAATTCAAGCTTGTTTTCTTAGTGATAGCAAACAATTGTAGCTAAATCTTAGTTTTCTGTGGAATTCGAGGACTCTTGAAATAGATTATATTTGTAGCAATTATTTATCTTTCTTAGGATTAAAATTAGGCATGATCATGCTAGAAAAGACATTTTATGGATTATACAATAATAATAATATGGATAAAATATTAAGATTGTTGGTGAAACCAAAAAGTACTCATAAGCAGTAAAACAATAAGTTTGAGGTGACTAAACTATAACCTTATAAGATGTAAAATATTTACTAAACACATAGGTAAATGAAAAAATATTTGTAAGTTAATTTGACTAGCTTATTAACAGATACCCTCTAACTTTACTTTTTGAAAGTATGATCAAGCATTAATTGCCGTTATAATTTTGGTAAACTCATCACAGAAATCTTGTTAAAGCTTCCAGTTAAATCCCTCTTGCAATTCAGGTCTGTTTCAAAATCTTGGCTTTCCTTAATCTCTAGCCCTGAATTTGTGAAGACCCTTCTCTTATTATTTAACCCCCGTGGAGTTATGTTTAATGTTTGTAATGCTACACACTATGTCAAGGAGTGTTCTCTTAGCGCTATGTCAATGAGTGTTCTCTTAGTGCTTTACTTTATGATTCCGTTGCTGAGGCATTTGACTTGGATTATCCCGGTACGAATCCCTATTCTCATCCTTCGATTGTCGGTTCTTTCAATGGATTGCTTTGTGTTGCCGTTGCAGTATTTGACGGATTATTATATAACTTGTTTCTATGGAATCCATTAATTAGAAGGTATAAGAAATTGCCTCATTTTAGACTTAATGTAAGCCGCCAACACAATTTGAACAAAGATTGTTACGATTTCAAATTTGGTTTTGCATATGATGCTTTCCGAGATGAATACAAGATAGTGGGTATATTTCCTATTCACAGAAATGGACGATTGTGTCGTGCTGAGGTCAAAATATATAGTCTAAAGTCTGATTCGTGGAGAGATATTGATGATTTTCAGGGGAGGCAGCTGTTGTCTATTTCGGGTAAGCTTGTGAATCAGAAACTTCATTGGCTTGACTGGGACCAAAACATCATTTTTTTAATTTGGCTGATGAGAAATGGGCAAAGGACCAAAGGTAGAGCAGCCCTCTGATTTCAAAGGATGTGGTTTTTTGGTGCTAGGAGTGTTTTGAAATAATCTTTCTACATTTTGTAATTACGAGTGGACAACTCATGTAGATATCTGGGTTATGAAGGAGTATGGGGTAAAAGAATCTTGGACAAAAATATTTACCATCAAGTTTACTGATCACCCTACGGGATATATTTTTACTCCACCCATTTTTATGTCAAATGAAGGTGAAGTTTTACTTCAGTTTGGATCACTTTTCACGAAATATAATCTAAAGGATGACTCGACCAGATATCTAGATGTTACTAACTTTGCTCCATGTCTTGAGGAAGCAGAAATCTGTGTTAAGAGGCTTGTTCGTCCCTTTTGTACAGAAGGGATCACGAAGGCAGCAACAACAAATTGAAGTAACTCAGATATAAACAATCCTTTGACTAATAACCTGTAAGAGGTACAATCTATGCATTTTTCTTAAGTGCTGTTATAATTCCGGTCCATATTGCTTGGGGATCTTGTTAGTCATTGAACTATTTTCAATAAATGATAAAGAGCAGTTATTTTGGTTGTATTACTTGATGTCTTGAACTTCAAACTGATGATGAATGCCGTGTGCTCTGCAACTTTAGGAGTTATTCTTGTTCTTGTTCGGAAAATCAATATCTTTGCCCTTTTCTATTCTCATCCTTTTCATTAAATGTGAATTTTTAATATTCTACTCTTGCAGAAGAGAAAAGATACCTGCAGCTGAAATATAGACCAACTAGTTAAATGCAAAAAATTTGTCTTTTAGACAAAAGTTTGTTGCGTGGCCATAGCTAATTATTACTCCCTCTGCCCCAAAAATGATATACTTTTCGGATTTCAAGTGTCAAATGATTTATTCTTTAAAAATGACTCTCATATACCTTCTTTAAATATTTTGAATTGTTAGTTATTGTGACACATAGTACCCTTTATGTAGTTTCCAATTATATAAATTTTATTTTAAAAAAAAATTAAAGATTCTATGTCTGAATTTATGGTCAAAGTTAAGAAGTTTGACTCTTGAAATCCGAAAAGTACATCCTTTTTGGACGGATGGAGTACCATACATTTTCACTATAGTTTGTAACTCTTGAGATTAAATTACTGTAAATGGGTAAGATATTAGGAGTTCCGGAAAGTTTCCCACTAAATATTTTGTTATCTAGTACCCCCTTTCCTTGAAAAATAATGCTTACTTTTCCAAGTGCCTACTGTTGCATGTCAATTAAAATGGGATATATTGGTTTATATGTGAAATTATGTTTTCAAATGTCAGAATGTTCTTAGGTAAAGCTCTTTCAGTTATTCTGGATCCACACGAGTGTTTACAGTTTTGGGTTCAGTTTCGAGCCACTTAAAATGTTTTCCAAAATAAGATATTGAATTGGGTCTTAAGGTCATATCTTTATTGATTGCAATTGAATGATCATTCTCAAATGTGTTTTTCTGGACTGGCTCAAGCTTGTTCAATCATAGTCAACTAGATAGAGTTTGCTAATACTGAAATTTCACGCCAATATAATCAAATTTTCAGTACAATGACATGAAAGAACTATTATTGAGATTCTGTCTTTTATTGGACCTGCAAATGTACTCATAGGAAATGTATTCAGAGACTGTGCAACAAAAAAGGTGACATCACTTGTAAATCTGTTATAAGTTTGGTATTCTTTAAACACTCTGCTATAATTAGAAGATATTTCTCTAGCCTCAAGTGAAATTGAGATGTTGCTTTCCTTCTATCAGGTTTTTTCACCAAACTATACCCTTCCACCTGAAAGGAGCAACCCTGATATAATGGCAATTGATATCAGGTAAGTGCATCAGGTTGTCAGTTGTATAGTATTTGGTTTGTTCTTACAAATCTTACACACACATTTATGTGTAATATACACCTTATCGAAACAAAAAAAAATTCTGTTGTAAGACACCTTTTGAGGTTGTGGTGCATTTGAAGTTTCTGTATAATTTTGGACAAACTGCTTTATAGGTTCATAATTTTGGACAAACTGCTTTATAGGTTCATCTTCTTCCACTATTCTACATCAATTGGTTAGTAAATAAGGATTTGTCGTAACTTGCTTAATTGGCCTCCTTAACGGAAGACAAGATATAAGCAAGTTCAGTTCTGTCAGTTTATGAAAATACAAGATCAGAAGACTTTTTTTGCTTACCTTAAATGGGTGTTTGGCATCAGTTCTCTTGCCTGCTTAATTTTTGTACACTACTTGTTTCTGGAATAGATCAATATTCTTATCTTCATCTGGATCACTATCAGAATGTTGGAGGAACTTACTCTAAACAGATGAATGTTTAATAAGTCGATTGGATTTTGTAATGGTAATCGTTTAATTTTTGAAGTAAACATTGAAGACCAAATATACCCCTAAAGTATTTGATTTAGAGCAGATTTATCCCCCGTTCAAAAGGTGGCCTATTCATACCCCTGCCGTTACACATTTGGCTCGAGTTTGCCCTTTTTTCTAATGGAAATCATCTTACCTAAATTTAAAATGCTTTTCCTCATTTAAAAAATAAAATAAAAACCCACTCGGCATTTTAATTAACCCCTCACCGATCTAATGAACCATAACAAACACCCCTTCTTTCACCCCCACCCCCATGCCCTGCTCTAATACTAGCTCTTTCCACACGCGCACCCACTCAGAGAAAGGAGTTGTGTAATGGCTGTATCTGTGCATCAAAGATGAAGAACACCAGCAACAACACTGAGCTCCCAGCGATTACATTGTCCGAACTAGATCTTTTTCACAAACTCCCTAAAAATACTTGTAAACTGCTTCGCTGGAAGATGAAAAATTTTGCCGCCGCCCAAGTGAAGTTGCGAAGCAATATGGGAGGAGTGAGGAGCAGGCCTGAAACTTCTCTTCTCCGATGGAAGTTTAACGAGCATATTCATCACAATGCTTGTATGACGGAGGAGAAGTCGCCGTCGGAGCTTGATCAAAAGTGTAGCCAGAATAATAGGAGTGTGGTTTCTGCTAGGAAGTTAGCTGCTGGGCCCTTTATGCAGCAGCTACCACAAGAGCTCCACCGTTGAAACCACCTCAAACAGCCACCATCTCGTCCTCCCTTTACATCACCTGAACTCCATTTTTTACTGGCAACGGAACTCCAAAATCAGTTGTTTTCAGTATCCAGGGGTCCACCCATTATCATCTTTCTGTATGCTGCTCTTTTCAGTCAAGTAGAGATAAGGTTCGTCGTTCGAGGTCCGCGGCGAGGGGTTGGTATGGGAGCATAGATTCTGCGATTTCTGTTAGATTGGGGTGTTTTTTTGGGGTGGGGGCGGGGGGTTGGGGGGGGGGGGGGGGTGTTGTGTGTGTGTATTAGAGTTAATTAGATTAGAGCTATTTGTACCCCTGTCATTACACTTTTTGCTTGGATTTGCCTTTTTTTGCCACGTGAAACAGGGTTATGAATAGTCCACTTTAAATGGAGGGTAATCTCTTTTAAATCAAATACTCTAGGGGAAAATTAGACCTCTGCCCGAAATATATTACAATGTCTCACATTGGTTGAGGAGTGAGCTATTATTTCATTATATGGGATTGGTTAGCTTCAAGGTCTATTTTCTTTATGTGGTATCAGAACCAAACTCATCCTTGTTCCTGGTTTACCCAATGTTGGGGCCCATCTCATATTGTCACACTTCCAATGTCTAGCATGCCAGGAAGAGGGAGGTGCCAGAGTGTCTCAAATTTAATGAGGGAATTTTTTTTTATTGTTTTGGGCTATCCTCACCTCACTAGAAACTTGGGGCTGGTATGGGAGCATAGCTCCTGCGATCAAGGTCCCCAGTGCATTTTCTTTACATAATAGAAACTTGGAATATTACACAACAAAACCCAGTATAATCCCACTTAGTGGGGTCTGGGGAGGGTAGTATGTACACAGACCTTACCCCTACCCTGGGGTAGAGAGGCTGTTTCCAAATAGACCCTCGGCATCCTTCCTTCCAAGAACTTCCCACCTTGCTTTTGGGGAGACTCGAACTCACAACCTCTCGGTTGGAAGTGGGGTTGCTTACCATCAGAGCAACCCCTATTGTCTAGAAACTTGGAATATTGTTATGTGAAATATTATAAGTAGATCTGATATTAGTGTTCTCTAGTCTGTGCAAATTGAGCTCCCAAAGTAATATGACTAAAACCCAGAAGTTAAAATTCACTGGGAAAGGGCTGGGGGAATGGCATGGTTCTGTCTTTCTATCTTCTTTGTCTCAAGGAGTCGAGATTTATAATCATGTGTAGTTTCTTTCAAAACTATGTTGAAAATATCATCTTATCTTTTTATTTCTCTGGGGCCAGAGGCATTGAAATCACGTGTGTCTGGAATGATATAGGTGTTGTGAATCATTTTTTGAACATATAGGAGCTGCTTCTGTTCTAAACTCTCCTTAATGAGAATTATCTCATGTTGGTCACTAGCAAACAATTGACCTTGTGCATGAGCAAGTTCTTTACATTGATAGGCTAATTAGGTTGTCGTGTTGAAATGATTGTGTTGCAGTGAATTTTTTCTGAAATCAGTAGCTAAAGAGCTTTCACGAGAATTCTTTTGGGAAATCAATCCTTTTGAATTGTGATTTGGAACTCATATTAAAGGTTGTTACATAAATTTTATTCTTATAGATTACAGATATATTTACAACAGAATCTCCTATTGTTTTATTTATATCAGTGGTCAATGGTGAAGCAGCACAGTAGGATCCAACTACACTTATGCATATATTCTCAAATGTCATGTTTCCAGTATCTACCTAAATACTCTCTTTCTGATTTGAGTTTTCAAGCTTGACTTTTTTTTGTCCTATTGTTTAAATCAGGCAAGCATGGCCCAAGAGTGGATATTAGAGATCCTTACGTTTTCCTGGCCTTTGCTGCAGTTGAGCGTCAAATTCCTGCAACCAGAGTATGATGATTGTGCCGTTGCTTGCAGTGGGAATCTAGCAAATGTAAATGTGCGGATTTGAGTTCACAGGCTGTTTTCATCACCTTGTCCTGTAATCTCATATAGAAGTGGCAAAATGGTTAAAAGAAAACAGTTAACCACCCATATTATCCACTAAAAATGGGTTGGATAATGAACTTTTTAAAAGCTGGTCAAATATGGATAAGAATCATATTATCCATTTAGAAAATGGATAACAGTGGGTCTAACTTTTTCAGTGAAGCAAACACTTGCTACCAGTTATTTCTCTTTTTTCTGCCGAAGTAGTCTCTCTATTTTACGTGGACAGGAAGTAGTTCTTTATAAAGTATAGTTGAAAGCTAGTTTTTGTTCTTACCCTTTTTTTTTCCTTTTCCAGCAAAGCAAAAATGGTTTAACCAACGTTAAGACTTCTGTTTTTCTTTTACTCTCTTCTTAGTTTTAAGCCGAGAAGCCTGTCAAGAAATTCAGGATGTTGAAGAACCGATAAATGCAAAAAGACGCACACTTCGAGAGGAGGTTGTATGCACGAACCTTCTATCAAAGGTCAATCCATCTTCCACCTCCTTTATGTGGATTTGGAACCTCCATTGCCCCAACAAAATAAAGTTCCTTTGGCAATGCATGCATAATCATATCTCTTGCCGACCTTATCTAGCTAAAATAGGAATCAATATTGATGCTACATCTACTATTTGCCAAATTGGGGGGGGGGGGGGGAGGTTATCCAACATATTCTTATTAAATGTTCAGTCTATAATCGTTTTTGGGAGAATATTGTAAGGCCCTGTGATAATTTTGCTCGAAACCCAAGATCTCGTAGTGCTAAGTTAGGAATATGTGTTAGAAATTCGTAAAATTTAAGCTCTCCGCGGTTCTAACCCTTTGAGTTGATCTATGTGTTAAAAAGTTAAGGAAAAATATTTTTCAAAAGTACGCGTTTTGCGTTCCATTATGCGGTCGCATAATAGCTATGTGGACCGCATAGTCGTCACAGAGTGAAGCTGTGTGTTGGTCAATCTTGAGGTTAACTATGCGGCCACTTATGTGATCACATAATCAATATGCGGACCGCATAGTCATCGCATAATCTCCTTGAAATTTTGCAAGGGACAATTCTGCGGTGCATTATGCGACTGTAGAACAGGTATGCAGACCGCATTCTTGTCGCATACCCGGGCAGTATGTTTATGTTTTGGAAGCCATTTTGCGGGCCGCATGTCGATTATGTGATCGCTTATCTGTTTCGAGGCTCCAAATTTTTAATTTTCTTACTCGACCCCATGTCGATATATTGCATGCTACCTTTCATTCAGGCCTATTTTTTGATGCATTGAGAGAGAGAGAGAGAGGGGGGTCCTAGAGGGAGAAGGGGTTCTCCATCAATATTTCTCCTAAGATCTTGCTTAAACTCAAGAAAGGCACCTAGGTCTTCTTCCTAAAAGGTAAGATTCTATAACCCAAGCTCTTAATTACTAGATATAACTAGGATATACCATTAGAAGGGCAATTGATGAGGATAGAAGTGGATGTATTGCATGCATGAGTTCTTGAAAGTATTTGGTTAGCTCTTGAGCTAAGGATGAGATAAGGATGGTAGGATCTTTCACAAAAAATAGTTTTAAAAGCATTATGCACACTTATACAATAACAACAACGACCCAGTAAAATTTCACTAGTAGGGTCTCGGGAAGGTAGTGTGTGCGCAGAACTTACCCCTACCTCGCGGGGGTAGAGAGGCTATTTCTGAATGACCCTCAGCTCAAGAAGACAAAAGAAGACAAAAAGAGGCAATATATCAGTACCTTCAACAGCATCACTAGAACCAGAAAATAAGTGAAAAGAAAACAATAACCGGTAGATAAAGAACATCAAAGAGGAATGAAAAAGTAGTGTGGACTTAACATAAAATACTAACAGTCAAAGATCATGTCCTAACAGACTAGCCTCACTCTGCAGCGCCATAGAGATATTCTCAACTACCTCCTAACCTATAACATTAATGCTCGATCTCCACAACTTGCTGTCTAGGGCCATGTCCTCGGTAATCTGAAGTTTCACCATATCTTCTCTAATCTCCTCTCTCCAATACGTCTTAGGCCGCCCTCTACCTCTCCTCATGCCCAAAAAAGCCAGCCGCTCACACCTCCTCATCAGCGT
Organism: Nicotiana benthamiana; assembly: GCA_034376525.1. Lineage (NCBI taxonomy): Eukaryota > Viridiplantae > Streptophyta > Magnoliopsida > Solanales > Solanaceae > Nicotiana > Nicotiana benthamiana. The sequence continues at coordinate 11,181,247 of CM067325.1, forward strand.
ATCTAGGCTTCTCCTCTGGACGTTCCCAAACCATCTGAGCCTTGCTTCCCTCAACTTGTCATCCATGGGGGCGACACCCACCTTCACCCAAACAACTTCATTCCTAATCTTATCCATCTTGGTGTGCCCGCACATCCACCTCAACATCCTCATTTCAGCTACTTTCATCTTTTGGAATGAGAGTTCTTGACTGGCTAGCACTCAGCCACATACAACATGGTCGGTCTAACCACCGCTCTATAAAATTTACCTTTGAGAATCTGGGGCACTTTCTTGTCACACATGACTCCAGAAGCTAACCTCCACTTCATTCACCCAACTTTTATACGATGTGTGACATCCTCGTCGATCTCCTCATCCCCTTGAATAACCGACCCAAGGTACTTGAAACTACCCTTCTTAGGGATGACTTGAGAATCAAGCCTCACGTCCAATTCCGCTTCCGTCGGCTTAGCACAGAACTTGCACTCTAAACCCTCTGTCTTAGTCCTGCTCAACTCGAAACCCTTAGACTCAAGGGTTTGTCTCCAAACTTCTAGCCACTCATTGACGCCGCCACGCGTCTCATCAATCAACACTATGTCATCCACAAATAACATACATCATGGCACCTCCCCTTGAATATGGTGTGTCAGTGCATCCATAACCGGGGCAAAATGAAATGGACTGAGCGCAGATCCCTGGTATAACCCCATAACAACCGAAAAATGCACACTTGGTGTTCAAAAATATGCTCAAACGAGCTAGAACTATGATCACTTCTCTAATTTGTGGTTCAATTTGTTATGTTTCTAAAAGATTGATGTTGCTAAGAGTCTCGGAGTATAGTACGACTTAAGAAAAGCTCAACCGAGGTATGTAGGCTAAGCTTTCTCTCTCGAATGTGAATTTTATATTATTTTTGTAAGTTTAAGTGTGATTTGCCTACCCAAAAATTGTATAGTCTTGAGTTACATATTAAATGAAGGTTAGTATACTAATTGGGTGAGAAGAATCTACTCTGTTTAATGCTCCTAGTTGCTCTTTTTGTACTAAATTCCTTGATTGAGTGCGTCTATTTGTTATAAACTATAAAGATGTCCGGAAATGAATAAATTGAGCAAATGTGAAACAAATTATGAAATAAGCCTTCATTCAAATGTTAGGAACTTACTTAAAAAATTGAATGGCCTAAAGGTCTCGTACCCGAACCACGCCCATAAGTGATTGTTGCTTGCTTATAACTCCAATGTGTATTTCAATTGTTGGTTGGCACGTTCTTCTTTGGAAAGAATCTCTTGTGTCAGATGATTCTATTACTATTGAACTTAAATATATATGATCTCCGGAACATTTGGTATATTGATATTGGTTGGTGATCCCTAGTAAATAAAGGGATGAAAATGTGGAAAACCAAATGTGGCCCTCGTGTCGTGACAAAAAAATAAATTTTGTGAAAGGCCCAAAGGGCCAAAGAAATTATGTTTTCGAGATAGATTGAGGACATTAGTGAAAACTATAAAATGGGAGAGGCATTGAGGTAAGCATGGATGTGCCTATGATATGTTTGTATACTTGTATTTATACCACAATTGTGTGCAATTTCAAATCAAATTAAAAGTGTTTTTGGAAGTATCATTAGCAAAACCGATGAAGGGTGGGTCATAAGGCTCACACCTAAAACTACACGTGCGGGTGTAGGGGTGGATTGTGGTTATTCCCCTTAATTGAGATGAGTTTGGTAACATTTGTAAATTGGTAATGCCAACCCACACGGCATATATGGGAAGGCAGCCTAGCTGATCGTGGTGTGATCGAACACTATGCCGCACACATGCTGGTATTGTGCTGGGAATCAAAAATTGGAAATTCAAAAAAAAAAAAAATAGAAATGTGCTGTTGTGGTACATGCCTCTAAAGGGACGACTTAGTCGACTGGGCCATGATCGGACTCCGTGCTAACAAAGACGGTGGTATAACTCATATCGGTGCTAATAATCTCCCAACCAAAAATTATATATATATTATTTCTGAAAACTAGAAGACTTTCATGTTTAAAATTGGTTGCTAGTATAATGTTGATTTGGACTTACTGTTTTGTGGTTTCTTTACTTGTATGATTATTCTATTCTGAAAGAGGACTTTTAGCCTTATATACTAGTGCTATTTGACGGTACTAACATCCCTTTTTTCGGGGCATTGTATCGTTTTATGATACAGGTGGTTCCACATGGAGCGACATCTTCCCAGCCCCACTTCATCCCGGGGTCATGTCATGTATCTTTTGTTTACTTTTTCATCATGTTTTGAGGTATTGCCAGAGCCTTGTTGTCGGTATTTCTCTATTACTCTTCTATTGTATTTAGAGGCTCCGTAGACTGTGTGTGGTTGGTGGTTGATGTTGGAAGTCCAGACTATAATGGTTGGTACTTGATAACCATATATTTTATCAAACTAATAAACTTGTAATATTTTGTAAACTATGAATGAAGGCATTAACACAAATGAAATGAAGGTTTCTAATGAAAGATTTCTTAGTGTTTTTGATAAAATGAGATAACATTCCCTCCTTGTTCATGAACTAGATTGGGTAGAATGAAATCTAACATGCTTGCTCAGTCGGGTTTACTCAGTTGAGCACCGGTCACATCCCACAAATTTTTAGGCGTGACAAATATGGGTCTTCTTTTCCTAAATATTAATAATGATACAAATTGGCTACTGAAGCTGAGGGATATCTTCATTCAAAGTAGTAATCACCAAATTAATCGAGATACTTTATTTCCCTTCTCCATTTGGGAAATATGGAAAAATAAGAATCATAATAACATCAACAATCTTAATCGTAACTTTGGAAGCAAGAAAGAATATTCATCTAGCATGGGAGTTCAAGTTCTTTACTGATAAAAATCCCTTCACGCTCAATAAAATCAAAATTGAAATCAATTGGGAAAACCACCCAAAGGTATGATTAAATTAAATTTTGATGGTGCCTTTTCTAGTAACAATGATGTAGCTGGGTTCGGTGATGCATTTCGAAATAGCAATGGAGACTGGATCGTGGGATTCCACAAAGCAAGTCAAGCAATTTCACCTACACATGCAGAGGTAATGGCATTACTAGAAGGATTAAAAGATACAAAAGAAATGAACTTCCTAAACTTGAAAATTGAAACTAATTGTACAGAAGCCATGAAGCTTATATATGAGGCATCTATAACTTCTCTAACATTGTTTTTGATTGCAGATGATTTATGCAACCACTGAAGCTCCCGCAACTGAAGCATAATTTAAGGGAAGGAAATGAAGTGGCACATATACTGGCCAAGGAAGCTATCAAGAACCCACCCTCTACTAAGTGTTTTTATCATACTTGTCCTCCTTTTTTGTTAAACAAGAAATTATCAAGAACAAGCATGGTGCTTGTAATAGCATTAAGAATATTTCTACTACTATTTGTAACTATTTGGCAACTATGGGAAATAATAATGCCCTGAAAATATCTACTATGTGTATGTAACTTTTGTTTATGCAATATAATTATCTGTATTTTGTGTAAAAAAAATGAATATGATAACATTGGACCTAAGAAAATAACAAACAAAAAAAAAGAGAAAAGTAGACCGCAAACAAATCTAGGAAGCAAGTAATAAAAATACGGAAATTCATGCGCTGAAATTTATCCGAAAATCCACAACAGCGCAAAAAGTATTAGAGGGAAGTACGATCATATAATTGAAACATGCAAAACACATAGTTTTAGTTGTTTTCCCCTACACATGCAGAGTTGATGGCATTACTGGAAGGATTAAGGGGTAGTCGAGCAGTTTTCCTTTTTGTCCCCATTACAAGTATGATAGTGTTTTTATCTAGCACTACTAGCGACTTATATTACGTTTCACACTTTTGCATAATATTTGTGTTATTGTTTTTCCATTTATTTGTTATCTCTCTCACGTTGTTAATATTATTTTGGATTATTATTGTTATAGATCTAGTGTCTATGAGCCGAGGGTCTCTCGGAAATAGCCTCTCTACCCCCTCCGGAGTAGGAATAAGGTCTGCATATACTCTACCCTCCCCAGACTCCACTGGTGGGATTCTATTGAATTGTTGTTGTTGTTACACCACAAAGTATTTATTACTTTTTCCATCCTAATTTAGTTGTCCAATTTAATTTTCCGATTATTATGAAAAAAAATAATAGAATACAAATTATTTATATTTCTCTCTTAAATAATTTTTTATGAAAACAAGGAATTCTAAAGAAGTCATGAATGAGCAGTTATGATTCTTTCTTCTATAGTATGTTAAGAATATTGTAGTTATGGAAAGATTTAAACTCCTAAATATCAATAATTCTTACATAATTTAAATACGGGAAGATTTAATAGTTAAAAGTTTAGTCAATTTTAAAGTCATAAAATTTAAGAAAATAATACAATGACTATGACTATTTTATTCAGTGCGAACTCTATTTTAAGGGCTAAAAATGACGAACGATATTTTACTAAAGAACTTCGTATTTTTAATATAATAATATAATATACATATAAGTTTTTTGGTAATAAATTTAAATGACTACTCATTAAAAGGACTAAAACCAAAGATGTGGATTTCAGGTTTGTAATTCTTCTTAATTGGATTAGTTTCACAATTCATAATGTTTCGGAAAGTAAATTAAAGTACTTTTGGACGCAGTGAATTGTTTAGTTGAAGTCCATAAAAGCTTTTTTTGGTGTGCATGTAAGACTACATTTCTTTCTCCATGATTAATCAACTTGTTATAATTCAGCACGGGTTGGCTCAGGGGGGTTAGTAAAGTCTTTGTCGGGCCCCTAAAAATATTTTTAGTTATGGATTTACAATCTTTTTTGCTTAGAAGTTTATACAAAAAAGAAAAAAAAATACAAATCCTTACAAAAAAAGAAAGAAAAACTATCTATTTTTTAACAATAAAAATATTTTTAAACATTGAATTAAGATACTCACATCTTCATATTTATAAATAACGTTTATTACAATATGATCCAAGGTAACAAATTATAAATACATGGCTAACATCTTATACTTGAATTTCTTACCAATGTAAATATAAATATTATATTTTATAAGATAACTCCATAACATGCAAAAAAAAAAAAAAGAAATCAATATAATATTAATACTATATTATGCAAGATAACTATACGATAGGCAAAAAAATAAAAAATTAAGGCCACTTATCAAATTTTGACTTTAGGTCATGACTTTTATTGAGACACCTTTAATCCAGCAATATTATAAGACAGACAAGTTTAATATAGTAGATTTACTTTTATACATCTTTCACCAAAAGTAAGATCACAAGGAAATGGAACATTAATTAACTTTTTTCGGACTAAGTAAACTATATGTTGTTCCAAATAACACAAAGTACAAGAAATTATACCAATAATCCAAACAAGAACAAGCCCCATTTATGAAGTAATGAAACCTAGATCAATCTCTTAGTATAATTTCCCTCTCATAAATCCTTAAAATAAGCTTAGTAGCTGCATGACAGTCACTGCATACGCTTAGGTTCTTTATGATTCTAATAGGGACTCCAAAATGAAATGCATTAAGAGCATAAGTTATGGCTAACCTTTCACTATGGTATGAAAGTGCATTTTCCTTCTCTTACTCTTTAATGTCAAACAACACTTCTCTTGTTCTTGACTTATGACCTTGTTCTTGCAGCCTTCTATTCATCTCATCTAGCTTCAAATATATCCATTTAGCATGTGGATGAGTCTTATCGCCAATAAGGAACTTGTGCATAGTACCATCAATATCGACAATGCTACTACCAAGAGCTTTGTTGATTCCATGATCTTTCATCAATTTCCTTATGTTTTTCACATCATGCCACTTGTTCAAGCTAGCGTATATATTCGATAACAACACATAATTCCTGCTAGTCTCTAGCTCTAGCTGTATCAACTGTTTTAATGCGACTACCTACCTCTAAGTTACCATGAACACGAGCGGCTCCAAGTAAAGACCTCCAAAAATTGCATTTGGCTTCATAGAAATGGTCTGAACTATTTCCTCAGCCTCCTTCACCCGGCCTCCTCGACCCAAAACATCCACTAAGGTCCTGTAATGCTCAAGCTTAGGCTCAATTCCATAATCCTTCACTGACTCAAAAAATTCGCAGCCTTGATCAGCCAACCCCACATGAGAGAAAGTACACATTATAACTAGCATAGTTACATCATCAGGAACCAAAACTTCTAATTCTATTTTCTCGAAAAGGTCAAGAGCCTCCAGCCCAAGGCCATGCACTCCAAGTCCTCTAATCATGGCATTATAACAAACGTGTCTCTTTTGAGCAATTGATCGAAAAACTGTCGAGCAATATCAAAATGGCCACAATTTGCATACATGGTGACTAAAGTTGTGCCAACGAAGTGGTTGAGCTTGAGGCCATTCCTAAGCACAAAAGAATGAGCCCATATCCCCTGACTAAGCGCACCCAAATCAGCACAAGCATTAATCAATGCCATCAAACTAACTTAATTAGGACTAGTCAAAGATTTCTGCATTTGATTAAACAAAAGCAAAACTTCCAATGACAAATTAGTGCTATCATAAGCATTATCAAAAGTGGCTTCCGATTGAACATAAGTATTATGGGCATAAGGTGTAAGTATGGAGTTCCAAGAAGCTAAATCTGGTCTTGTGATTTGATCAAAGAGAAATCATGCAACCCCCAATTCACCACTCATGGAGTAGAAATTAAGCAACGAGGCTTGACAAAATGATCATAAGGTGGTTCAAGGAATTTCAAGGCATGGGTGTGCAAAGCGCGGCCATGTTAAAGCCATAGTTGAGAACTACAAGCCTTTAAAAGAGAGGGGTAAGTGTAATTATTAGGCTTGAGAGTGGTTCGAGTGAGAATACGAGAGTAAAGAGCTAAGAAAAAGTAGAGTTGATCATCTTTCCTAGCAAGGGATGATGAGATGAGGGTGCTGAAAAGGAAAATTGCTGGATTGCTTACTTGGTTGAAAATGGTTAGCGCATAGGAGTTGGTGGTGGCTATGGTGGAGGACGAAATAAGTTTGCGACTGAGAGGGTAAGTGTGGAGAATAAGCCCAGTTGTGAACATTTGAGCATGCACTTGCTTGAGAGTGGCTAAGTTTTTGCATTGTTCTATGAATTTGAAAATTGGGTGCGCAGATTTTGGGCTCAGTGTTTTCATGTGATGTGCTCGAAGCTTTGCGAGACAAACATTACCTTTCACAAGTCACTAGTGCAGAATTATATTTCTTCTTTTAATGGTGCACTTGCACAGGATTAACAGCATGGCAGAACTCAACAATAATTCAGATCATGCCCATATCTGAAAATTAAATAAAGACATTATTAAAACTCATCATTTCAACATATACAAATTTAGCCCTTATGTGAACAAAAATCATACATATGGTCATTATGGCCAAGATTTCTTTCTTTTTTAATTGATTTAGTTACAGACTGATATAAAAATTTGTTCAAATAATCTCACCTCCATGCTTAGATCACATCACTTTCAATTAGGATAGTCACAATCTTCCATTATAAATAAAATAAGGAAAAACATAAACATAATCGAAATTTGATAAATAAACTAAAATTCAAAAATTCTTATGAAAGAAACACAAATTACTAACAAAAAAAGTGAAAATGTGAATCACAACATCCTTTCGTAAAGTGAGAAAGTTAATACTTCCAGCCAATTAGAACAATATATATCAAACATCACCAGTGTTTTGCAGTCTAGAAGTCATAGTTCATATGAAAAAGCAAACCTAATGCCATAATTAACTGAGGTGTTCAAGTATTTAGTCTCCTACGGAGCCCAGCAAATGCGCGACAAGCTTAGCGCTAGCTTAACATAATAGAAGCAACTCAAAGAGGTTCTTAACAGCTTGTGCATGAGCTCATGTTGCCACATAGGAGGCAGTTACATGCAAATCGTAGTAATTTTACTGAAATCAATTAGGAGAATAGCTTATTACTTATGCAGTATACAGAGTATTGAGTATTAGCAGTAGCCTTGTGCCCGTGATAACTAATACCAGATATAGTTTCCTGGACCCAACTTTCAGCATTCAAACTCATAGTTCCTGACTTGATGGTCATTGAGTCATTGGTGTTCATATGAAAAAGCAAACCTAATGCCATAATTAACTGAGGTGTTCAAGTATTTAGTCTCCTACGGAGCCCAGCAAATGCGCGACAAGCTTAGCGCTAGCTTAACATAATAGAAGCAACTCAGAGAGGTTCTTAACAGCTTGTGCATGAGCTCATGTTGCCACATAGGAGGCAGTTACATGCAAATCGTAGTAATTTTACTGAAATCAATTAGGAGAATAGCTTATTACTTATGCAGTATACAGAGTATTGAGTATTAGCAGTAGCCTTGTGCCCGTGATAACTAATACCAGATATAGTTTCCTGGACCCAACTTTCAGCATTCAAACTCATAGTTCCTGACTTGATGGTCATTGAGTCATTGGTACCAACTGGTATTAGAGTCATTTGAATCCTCAAAACAATGTTGAAATGGCTAACAGACCGCAAGAATATACTGAAGTGGATGTAAAAGAACTCACCAAGCAGCCTAAATAGTTGCCACCTTACCGGGGTAGATGATAGAATACCCTCAGTCAGTGACTATATACCAGTGAATAAGGAGGCTTATATATTTTTTGATAAATAAAAAAGAAAAACATCACATGTTTGTTTTTGGCTGGAAAGATTTTGTTCTTGTCATTTGTATATTACCACAAGGACTCAAATAGATGCATTGCGGAGCATAAGTTTTACAAACCACTCACTGAGGGCTTATTTGATAAATTGGATGAACCAAGATATTTTCTAAGGTGGATCAGAGAGCAGGTTACCATCAATTGAAAGTGACAGCTGAGATTAACTTCAAAACAAATATTGGCGATGCCATTTTGCCTAACCAATGCACCATCAAGGGCAGTTCCATAAAATTGGTGGCCTAAAGCCAAACTTCAATAAGAGGCCTTATACTTTTTTTATTAGTACGTATACACACATATATGCAAAAAAATAACCTTGTCATAGTTTTCATACTTGTTGTTTATAACATACATTCTTAAATAACATAGTCTTTAACTTCACATAGTAAATACTATTATTTATATTAGAAAGGAAAAAATTTAAATAAATGCGATATTAAACATGTATTGCAACATATTACCTTTGACATTGCTATAGAAAATATATTTATTAATATGAAGATTTAAGTAGTTTAATTTAAATTTTTAAAAATATTTTTACTGTTTAAGAATAGACACCTTTCTTTCTTTTTTACAATTTTTTTTGTACTTTATTATTTTTCCTACAAATACTAATATTGTCTAATTTGAAATAAAGTTATAAAATTCAATATTAAAATTTTTGGGGACCTAAATCAAGGCTTTATTAATCTCCTACTTGAGCCACTTATCCACCCCTGACATTCTCAATAAAATTTATAAAGTCTCACTTAAAATAAGGCGACAATGACAAGCGCATTAAAGGCAGCGAGTTTGTCATTCAGTTACTAAATGTGAGTGAAGCTGGTTGAACAGTACATTTATAGTGGGGCAGTAGTCTGTAAATAATTGTTGATTGTCAATGAGGGGTCGCTCAATAAAACTGGTGACGTAAACCAAAATATATTAAAAATACCCTGAAATGTCTTTTATAAAATTCATATAATATTGAGACACAAAAAAACCTACATGACTTTGATATAGTGGTAAGAGCACAACTCATGATGTATGAGTTAGGAGCGTGTCATATGGTATTGAATTCTTCCCTTAAGTGAAAATGGTAAAAGGTAAGCCCATTATTCATCATATTTTGAACCTTAAGATATTTGCTTAGGAAAATTTCTAGCTAAAAAAGATGAGATACAAAAGAACTTACTTTATGGTATGTGGTTCAATCAAATGTGACCAAAAGAAATAGTTCATTTAGAGAACCGGAGTTGAAATTACAAAATAAAACCGTAAGAACCGTGAAAAAAGACTATACATCAAAAAATAAAAAAAATTATGAGAAGGTAAATTATATTATTTAATTTAGTGAGTTTTTGTTCCAATTAACTCACTCATTCTTACGTCTACCAAATGTTAAAAATTATTAAAATTTGAAATCTTTTATTAATAATTGTATGAATATAAATATGGAGTATATATTATATAATAATATAATAATACTTTTTATTTTTGGGGCCTTAATTATTTGGGGGACTAAGGCAAGGGCTTCACTTTGCCTTACCCTAGAGTCCCTTTTGTGCACCATCCACCTTAAAAAGCTCGATAAATACCATCTTTAAGCCTTAATCATGTAAATTTGTCTTATTTTTCTTCAATTATATATTAATTTCCTTCTTCGGTACTTCATTGAGAGGTTTAATTTATGCTCTTTAATTTTATTCCAGATTTATTGTGGAGACAAATGCTAGTGACCTTGGTAGTAGGAGCAGTGTATTTTCTTATCAACATTAATTACTATCAACTTAGACTTGATACAAAAGTTAAATAAATAAAGTGAAGTAAAACATAGACTCTTCTTCTTCGTTCTTTCGGCGCACGTTAGTAAACGTACGCCAAGTCTATATCAATGGCGAGAGGGAGAGAGAGAGGTAGAGGACGACCTCAGAAGATACCGCTAGCAGCTATTGAGAGAGTGATAACAACAATAAACCAGCCAACTATGGAGAAAGCAGTCTCCATGACCTCATCTATGCAGAGTGTCGATTCACCAGTTGAAGATGAGAATGAGGCAAATAGATTGACATCGCAACAACCTATTGTATCAAAGGAGCTGGATCTAACCAGCCCAGATTCGATTGAAGCAGTTTCAGATCTGATGAAGAAAAGACAACCAACGAAATTGCAGACATGCAGAAGTCAATGCAGGTCCAAATCCAACCAGTGAAGGAAGTAGTGGAGAAATCAGAGGACATCAAAAATAGAACTGAGATATCCAAACAGAACTGGGCTAACCTTTTCCAGAAAAATAGATTTGCATCAAATGGTATGGCTCTAGATTACATACCTCCGTTAATGGTCGATGGTCAACCAATAGTGAAACTGAACAAATAAGAGGTGGAAGAGGAAGAGAAAAAGTGGAAATGTGCTTTAATTGTGTATATCCTAGGGGATGGTCCTGGTTTCAATGCTACGAAGAGGTTTATTAACCTCCATTGGGCACATGTCTCAGAGCCAGACTTGTTCTATCATGAGGAAGGGTACTACATAGTTAAGTTCAGAACAATTGATGATGCTAAGGAAATCATATGTCCAAGACCTTACTCTATAGCAAACAGACCCATGATCCTTAAGCAATGGTCTCCAGACTTTGACTTCACGGAGGAATTCCCTGTTGATATCCCTCTATGGGTAAAGTTTCCTAAGCTTCTCATGTCTTGTTGGGGAATGAGATCATTAAGCAGAATTGCAAGTGTCTTAGGGAAGCCTTTCTTTGCGGATGAATGCACAACCAAGAAAACTAGAGTATCATATGCTCGAATGCTTATAGAGATGAATGTCACTAAAGACCTACCGAGAGAAATATGGTTAATGGATCCAAATGGGAAGAAATTTCTACAAGAAGTTGTATATGACTAGAAACCCTCTTATTGTGAAAAGTGTCAAATTATTGGTCATAACTGCTCGGCCCAAATGAAGCTAAACACACACCAACCTACTCAAATGAAGAAGGCAAAAGTAACTCAGGAATGGAGAACCAAGGCTCCAGTGCAAACTGTTACTATCCAAAAAGAGGTACCAATTCAACAGAGTGTTGCAAATGAGGCAAGTCAGAAGAATGAGATCCATAAAGAGCCCAATGAATCTCCAAAACTGGTAACAGAGAACACAAAACAGGAAGAGAAAGGGAAGAAAGTTCAGAGTCCAGGATTCAATCTCATCAACTTTCCACCTTTATCTCCTATTGTTGTTAACATTCGTTTTGAAGTAGACTCAAATAGTAGGCATGAGATAAGCAACTTCCAATGAAGTGATTATTCTGGAATATTAGAGGTGTAAATAAAAGGTATAAACAAAAATAAGTTAGGGAGTATATAAGGAGAAAAAAAATAAACCTTGTTGGTTTGGTAGAAACTAAGGTTAAAGAAACAAATGCAAGAAGAATTGCTAATCTGCTGGCTCCTGGTTGGGGTTCTCTAACAAATTATAATGGTGCTATAAATGGTAGAGTATGGGTTTTATGGGACACAAATATGTTCACAGTTTCTGCTATCCAGGAAGAGGCTCAATTGATACACTGCAGAGTCAGAAGCATTAATGGTGATGTCACTTGCTACCTCACTGTGGTATATGAGCATAATGGGTTGGAGCAAAGAAGATCTCTATGGAGGCATATGCAGGGCTACTCATCAGCTATAAATGAAGCTTGGTTAGTTGCTGGAGATTTCAATGTTGTGTTATATGCCAAGGATAGACAGTCAAGTAATCTTGTTAAATATTCAAAGACTCAAGAGTTTAGTCAATGCATACAATAGGTTGGGCTTTCAGAACTACCTTGGAAGGGTGACTATTACACCTGGACAAACAAGCAGCCAGGAACTGATAGAGTCTGTAGCAGACTAGATAGAGTATTTGGTAACTATGAGTGGATGACCAAGTGGAGTCATGTGGAAACAGTATATGAACAACCTCTAATCTCTGACCATAATCCTATGATAGTGACACTGGCAGCAGTTACTAGGAAAGGTAAGATACCTTTCAAATTTTTCAATGCATGGACTGAGCATGAAGATTTTCAGCATATGGTCGAAGATAACCGGCACAATAACAACCTTGGATCTATGAAATTAGTATGGGATAAACTCGAAGCATTGAAAGGTTTCCTAAAGACTTTAAATGTTAAGGAGTTTAAGAACATTACTTAGAGAATTGAGCATAGCAGACAGGAATTGAAAGACATACAGGAATAAATGGTATTGACATATACTGATGAGTTGCAGCAGAAAGAGAAAGAGATAGTAATGAAGCTGAAAGATGGTCCTTGATTGAAGAAAGTATATTACAGCAGAAGGCTAGAGCAAAATGGATTCAACTTGGAGATTCTAATACCAAATACTTTTCTGTTGTCCTGAAAGAAAGAACTCAATATAAACAGATCACAGAACTCAGTACAGCACTGGGAGATAAAGTTAATACACCTGCAGGCATTAAAAGGGAGATTATTGGTTTCTACAAGTCACTAATGGGCGCATCAGCTACATTCCTTCCAGCCATAAACAGAATGTATATGGATAATGGCCCAATCCTAACACAGCAACAGAGAAGGGAGTTATGTGTTGATATTGCTGATCTTGAAATTGTGGAGAGCCTAAAAGCAATTAGGGATGATAAAGCTCTCCAGGAATTGATGGCTATAATGTTGTATTCTTCAAGAAGTCTTGGAACATTATTGGCAAGCAGGTCATAAGTGCAATCAAGGAGTTCTTCCAAACAACCAAGATGTATAAGCCAATAAACTGTGCCACTATTACGTTAATCCCCAAAGTCTCCAGACTATACACAGTTAAAGAGTATAGACCAATTGCATGTAGCTCAGTACTATACAAAATGATTTCTAAAATCCTGGCCAACAGGCTACAGAAGCTCATGCCTATTATCATTTGTGAGTCTCAAGCAGGTTTTATTCCAGGTAGGAAGATTGCTGATAATGTCATCTTAGCTCATGAGTTGATCAAAAACTATACCAGAGCTCATGTGACTCCCAGATGTATGATTAAAATTGACCTTCAGAAAGCTTATGATTCTATTGAGTGGATTTTCCTACAACAAGTAATGGAGAGGATAGGTTTCCCAACCAGATTCACCAACTGGATCATGGAATGTGTTCAAACAGTAAGCTTTACCGTGCTGATTAATGGAGAAACAACAGAACCATTTGAAGCTGCTAAAGGCCTCACGCAAGGTGATCCATTATCCTCATTCCTATTTGCAATAGTCATGGAGTACCTTAGCAGATCACTGGCTGAACTAAGGAAAGATCAGACTTTTCACTATCACCCTAGATGTAAAAACTGGGCATTACTCACATAAGCTTTGCTGATGATTCACTCTTATTTGCTAAAGGAGATATCAAGTCTGTCATAGCTATGTTCCAATATTTATCTCAATTCTCTGAAGTTCAGGACTGAAGGCTAATCTGGGAAAAAACTCAGTATATTTTGGAGGAGTGAAACAAGAAGTGCAACAGTAGATTGTTGATCACCTTGGCTTTGTTCATGGAGAATTACCTTTCAAATATCTTGGCATTCCTTTATCCACCAAGAAGATGTCACTGATTCAATGGCAACCATTGGTGGAAAAGATTACTGCTAGAATCACATCATGGACTGCCAAGAAACTGTCCTATGCTGGGAGACTGCAACTTGTCCAATCTGTGGTGTTTGGAATACAAGCATACTGGGCTCAACTCTTCATCATTCCAGCTAAAATACTGATGCTAATTGAAGCAATCTGTAAAAGCTTTATCTGGTCTGGATCAAATGTCATCACTAAAAAAGCTTATGTATCTTGGGAGAGAATGTGTACTCCTAAATCAGCTGATGGATTGAATCTTACTAACTTATCTCTATGGAACAAAGCTGCAATTGCAAAGCTCTGCTGGGATATAGCTCACAAAAAAGACAAGCTGTGGATAAAATGGATAAATGATGTCTATATAAAGCTGCACCAGTTAGAGAATATGCCAGTTCCCAGACAGGCTAGTTGGCTGGTCAGAAGGATCATAGCAGCAAGAGGTATTTTGCAGCAATGACAAGGCTTCAATATGCAAGTGTGCTCCATCAGGCAGATATATCTATTACAAATAGGGCAATTGCCGAGAGTCTCTCGGAAGAACTTAACTATCCAGAATTATGTCAGACCTAAAGTTGTGTTCAACCTATAGTTAGTACTTCATGACAGACTTCCAACCAAGGATAGTCTAACACAATTGGGAATGAATGTAGACCAGATATGTGTGCTGTGTCAAAACCATACAGAAACCAGAGATCATATATTCCTTTCTTGCTCATATTCAATACAGCTATGGGAGCAAACAATGAATTGGATTCAAGAGGAGCATCCCAGAACACAGAACTGGGACCAGAGACTCCAATGGCTAATAAGTTAAGCTAAAGGGAAGTCAAGTAGAGCCAACATACTCAAAATGGTGACTGCTGAAGTATACTATGCTCTGTGGCTGGAAAGAAACTCGCGTATATTTGAGAATGCCTTTCGTAGCAGTGAAGTTTTAGTCAGGGAACTTGCATATATATGTAATGTTAGAGGAAATCCTAAACTTAGGCAGCAAATGCAGCAATTTAACTTGTAAAATACAGTGAAGTTTATAGTTACAGGATATAGTTAGTTAGATAGATATGATTAGATAGTCAGCAGCGTATAAGCTGGACTATGACATTGTATTGCAACATCTTTGGTGATTAATAAATTCTTAATTACCAAAAAAAAACTTAGACTTCGATCTATTTTATGCAATCTTTGAGTAGTCATATCACCTTTTTACTTTCAGAACAGACACCCCCCTCCCCCCCCCCCCCCCAAAAAAAAATCAAATTTCTGATCAGCCAAAGGTGCATACTAACTTTCAGTTTCAAGCATTGCCAAGTCAAAGGGAGTTCAGATTCGTCATTTTTATCAAGTGGCTTAAACAATAAGCTATTACAAAAGCACATTGTTTGATTTAGCCATCTTATTAGAAAAGATAACATCAAGTAATAATACAAGAACATAATAAAGGGGAAGAGAAGAACGTAGACGTACTTGGAAGAAGAAACTTATTTTCCTTCAGTCTCTTTTTTTATTTTCTCCCAGCCGCCTCCTACATGAAAACCTTTTTCGAGAAAATGACAAGAATGTCAATCTGTTAAGGAGAGCAGAGCAATCTTCTCCGAGGGCAACTTTGGAATTAAGCAAAACATTATTTAAAAGAGATTTTTATAAATAAATAAAAAAGAATTTTTTTTTTTGATAATGTGTTGGTCAAATTTAAGTTTTTAGAAATTTTTCGAAAATGAATTTTTCAAAAATCAAAAAGTGGTTTGGACCATTTATTCAAAAATTTCCAGCCCCATTTACAAAATTACAATATTTTTTCAAGTAAATACATGTCCAAATAAAATTTCACATTTCGAATATTATTTTCAACTTAACTCTAAATATTACTTTTTTCAAAAAATTATAATTTTTTTGTCCAAACGCCTACTATATTAGAGGCTTATTACCCTCACTAGAGATGTTTTAAATTAATTGTAACTTTATATATGATTTACCAATTATATACAAATTAGTATAATTAGTATTGATTGTAGCCTTTTAATTTGGTAAATCCCTTTAAACGCTCATAGTTCCTTTCTTCCCCACACAAACCACGATCACAGTTCTTTCTAAAGGATTTTCCTCTTTCCCTCTTTGAAATCAACTCTATTTTTACACTCATTCTAACAGATTTTCTTCTAAAGCTAATAATTTCTCTAACAATGCGAAGAAAG
The DNA here is from genome assembly GCA_034376525.1 of Nicotiana benthamiana. Lineage (NCBI taxonomy): Eukaryota > Viridiplantae > Streptophyta > Magnoliopsida > Solanales > Solanaceae > Nicotiana > Nicotiana benthamiana. Next base: position 11,197,793 of record CM067325.1, read on the forward strand.
GGATTAATTTTTTATCTATCTGAATTTTTTCCTGGCGAGAGTTTGGTGTTGAAGTTCGCCAGTTACAAAAATAAAAATTTTGCCGGTTACAAACAAAAACTTCAGTTCTAGTCAATTACAAAACAAAAACTTTAGCGTTGAAGTTCGCCAGTTATAAAAATAAATACTTCAGCTCTAGAGTTGAAGTTGGCCAATTACAAAACAAAAACTTCAGGCCTGACTACTAAGTTTTGCGCGATTGTCTTTTTATTTCAGCCCGTATGCTGAAGTTATGCAAAAAAGTGAATACGCTTGCAATATTATTTATAAAACAGACACAAATTAAAATATGATACAAAAAATAAATATAAATGCAAATACTCAAAAAGTAACATATATTGTACACGTGTCTCATTAACCCAGATAACAAACACACAGTTATGGGTCTAGGTTCAAGAGAGAAAACTGTGGGTGGAACTTACCAAAAATTTACTGGATGTATTCACTCATCGACGGGGATAATTTTGGTCTTCTTCGTGTTTGATGGAGGCGGCAAATTAACAGTGAAAAAGGAACAAAACAGAAGAAAAAGAAGCTAGGGCAAAAAGTAAAATTAGAATTTTACAAGTTGATTCTGTAAAGATGGCAATACCATATAGGTGACACCTACACGCTAGAAGACAAAACCCATAACTAATTCTGATATGGACCTAAAGTGTTTGATTGTAATAATTCTTTGGGCCTAATTACAATTAACAGAACTTAATACAGAAACTATAGAGGGACTTGTAAACGTTTAACCTTGGTCCTCTTGCGTTCCTGGTTTTGTCTTAATAATATAGTAGTATGTTAGTATTTCTTTTGAAGTTCAATTTCCATACAGAAGAAATTTTATAATGTTAGGTCACCTAAAAAGTAACAAGAGGTGGTTAAATTATTAAAGTCGAAAAAAGGGATTTTATTTGTTAATATATCTATTTTATTAGGAGGAATATATAGGGACAACACATCTAAAAGTAATCAACAATAATCATATTTAGTTTTGTTCCCTAATAGTTTGCATGATATCTATGAATATGATATCCTAATTTTTTTCTATTAAACATATACTTAAATGATTACTTTAGGTATTTGTTCACACGTAATAATAGTAGTATTTTATTACTGTTGGAGAACCTTAATAACACAAATCATGCTAGGATCCAGTCCCATTTTTATTCACAAGCGAACAAGAAAAGCTCTATTTAACAATGTTGTGATTATGTTTTAACTTAGTTGACGATATATTCAAAATAATCTCTCTATTTTTATAAAGTAAAGGTAATATTTACGTACATATTACCTTTCACAAATTCTGTTTAAAAAAAGAATTATATCGAATTTATTGTTGTTGTTGAACAGGAAAAGGGAGAAAAAGAACACATACAAACGGACAAATTAGGTGCATGCCTTTTATATTCGAAACTAAATGAGACAAATGGTACATATTCGATCTAACTTATATGTATCATGAATTTTTTTATCATCTTCTTTGCTTGATTCAAACTTATTTTTAATTTTATTAGCCAACTGGATCTAATCTTCATTTACAACACCTTTTTAATAAGCAATTAGCTTTAAAATAATACCTAGTTGATATGATCTTTTGTACTTTCTTGGCCCTCAATTTTTATTTCAAAGAATTAAAAAAAATGAATATATTAGCATTTGAAAAATCAGCTCGAATATAGCACAGTTGGATTTTGAAAGAGAACATTGCACATGGAGCAGGATAGGTTTTCTTATGTTAATTCCCTTGTTTATATAGCTTATATTATATGTTTGTGTGGGATTTGCTTTTGGGAAAATTGGCTTATACGTGCATTGGAAGAAACACTTTTGAAAAACAACATTCTGGTTTATTTGTTTGTTTCTCAAGAAGATGCATCTAATTATTTTCTGGGAATAATAGCATTTCTTTCGTTTTAGACTTTGTTTAATGGAAACAAATAAATATATTCCCATAATTTTGTAAGAAAATGATTTTTTTTTTCGTGTGTGTGTAATGACGCTGTTAGGGTTCGTTTCACAGCAGTTCAAATTATTTCAACGATACTTATTATCTTCTATCAGTAATTATATCAAGTGACTCTATCAATCAAGTTTAAATATATGGGGAAAGAAATCTTTGAATATTTTTTAAAATTTTATAGCTAAAAATTAATGTTATGTGATTTTCATCCACTTCATCGACGGCCAGGCCGCAATTGGGATAAGAGAATAATAATGGTGATCTGGGCAAGACATGTTCAGAAGTGATGGGGTGGTCCAATCCAGGGAAGAAAACTAGTTCGTGATAGCACATGCGCAGGCATTCAATTGTATGGTATGGACTCAAATCGGACAGAACAAAGCCAATAGATAAAGGGAAACATCTCCATAAAAGGGTTTTAAAATTGAAATATGTTACTTTTACAATTTTGTTTCTTATCTATTTATTTGCAATATCGCTGGCCCAATGCCAAAAAGATCCAACGTTGATGAGACCTTTGAGAGGTTTGGAAAATCCTTTCAATACTTTGGATGCTTTCTAACAAAATATTTGGCACTATTATGAATGGACCACTAAAATTCAGTGTCTGCTCACTCTCCCAACATGACCTACAATTTTTTATTCAAAAAATGCGGACCGCCAGAGCAACAAGTAATAAGAGATAATTAATTTCGAAATTAAATTTGAAATGCTTCTATTTTATATTTGGCTGAAATAAAATCATATTATAACTAATATGGGATTAGTTATCCCGATATTGTAGTGTTATTTTTATCGCTATGGAAAGATGGAATAACAATTTCGGGATTAAATTTGAGATGAGTTTACCCCACTTTTGATTAGGATAAAATGATAGTACAACTAATATGAGATTAATTATCCCGGGGTTATAGCATTATTTTTATCGATATGAAAGAGTGGAATAACAATTTCAGAATAACTAATTCAGAATAACTTATTTCCCAAACGACCCTTAAGGTTTTCATGATCACTAGCTGTGACCCTTTTAAACTCTTAAAAATAGTGATGGATCTTGAATTTAAACGTTGTGTGTGTTTAAAGAGATGAAATAATGAATTTTGAATTGTATATCAATCCTGTTTATACTCTCTTTTTTGCACATATATATAAAGTTCGGTATTAAAGGGGAGTCTTGCATAATTGATAAAGTTTGTTGACAAACACTTACGAAAATAGTCTCAGGACAAAATCTAAAAATCAAAGACAATACACATGCCTTTCCTAATTCCTAGTCAATAGCTGGTTCTGGCAACGAGGCAAACGTAATAAAAGAAAAGGTACCTAAACCCCAATGCATATTTCTTTATACAATTACCCAACTTCCAACAAGTACCACATAAGGGTATCCAACTTCCAAGAAAGGCCAACTAATTTTCTTTAATTAGAACCTAGACAAAGTGATAGAGATAGCTGTACAATAGAATTTGTAGTATCCGTGCATATAACGAGAGCTTAATGCACCGGACCGCATTATATAAAGTGATAGAGATCACCAAAAACCAAGAGTAGGGTTCGCTATCCGTGACGCCAAAGAAACTTTGTCCTCGTCCGCTAATAAAGCATGTCAACATCAATAACATACCCAGTATAATTTCACAAGCGAAAGCGAGATAGTGTATATGCAGACCTTACTCTGCTCAAGAACAATGAAAAGACCAATAAAGCAAGGCAACTTTACAACAAACCAAAGTAAAGTTCTCACTAATTTCCTACTACAGACCAACAAACCTCCTAATGAAAATACAACAGATCTAGGTATTTAGTTCTCACTAAAGTTATAAAGCAAAAGTAAAAGTAAAGGCTGAAAGTAATAATTACACCAACCATTATCCACCCAACAAGAACAAATGGTACAAAGATTGGCCCCCCACAAAGGAAAATGAAAAAGGGCTTTACTACAATGGAGATCTGGGAAAAAAGAAGGGGCATAAATTGTTAAAATTTAAATGAAAGAAGACAGGCCCTAACCAACAGAAAACAAGAAAAGTTTAATATGCTCAAATGGGGTTCTGTAAATTGGTGATGGAGCTTCTTTAGTTCAAGCACTGCACATGTAATAAAGGACTAAGGACCACCTCAATCAGATTCATTGACAAGATCAGACTGTTCTTGAGTAACCCTCAAGCTTGAGCGACGAAGCTCTTGAATCCGCTCACATACCTCGGAGATCGATGGTCTGTGGTCGGGATATTGAGCCGCACAATCTATTGCGAGCTGCAAGAGTTGCACCATCTCTTCCTCAACACTCTGGTACCTGAGTAGCTCGAGATCAAAAACTTCTGAAGTCCATTGCTCTCGGACAATGGACTGCACCCATCTTGGCAAGTCAACACCTTCCTCGTTCAGGATGGCATGAGTCGGTGCCTTCCCTGTAAGAAGCTCCAATAGCAATACCCCAAAGCTGTATACATCTGCCTTTTGTGAAACTCTGCGTGGGTCAGTTACCTCGGGAGCACGATATCCAGCAACTCGAGTGGGAGAAGTTGGAGGTCCAACCAGCTGAGCTAGGCCAAAATCTGAGACTCGTGCATCATATGATTTGGTGAGAAGAACATTGGATGATTTAATATTCCCATGGGAGACACTTGAACCTTGAGAGTGTAGGTATTCAATGCCCTGCGCAGTACCAAGGGCAATCGCTGACCTGACTTCCCAATTCAAAGGTGTCCTACCAGCTCCCTTGTTTCCTGGCATATAATACAACTTGGCAGTGAGAAGAACGAACAAAATTGTACCAAACATCTTACGAGCTCTTTGCTCACTTTAAAAAGTCTTCCGAGTATGGTACGCTACCATAGCAACATTTACAAATGCACTTCTAGCAAATTTATTGGGAAATAAGAGATTTGATTCCTTAGATTTAGAAAGGTTTAGTCCCTCGGAAAAATTATCTAGAAGGTGGGGCAAAAAGAATTTATAGATTTGATTAGAGCAAGATAAAGGATATTGTTGGTAAAGGTTCTTGATATGACAACCAAGAACGAAAGAAAAAAATAGAGTTCTGCTTACGCAACATTTTCCTGCTAAAAAAGGAATACACTTTTTCCCAAAAATATTGAAATAGCCCTTGGGATAGAATGAAATGTAATAAAAGGCATCAGCCTCATAGAGTCACATAGAGCATGCTATAAACATACACTAGACATTGCATGTAGCAGAGTAAGCAACAAATCAAACTAACCAATCCACTGACTAAAGCAAGCAAAATTTTTATGACAAGTACTAAAGCAAGAAAAGCTGTAGAGAATGCACTCAGGTAATGGCATGGTTCCATAAAGAGATGAAAAAAATTGGAAGAACTGTAATATTTGTGCCTACAACAATAAAAGGTTTTCAATTTTTTACAAGGAAAGAGTGTAGCTTTTGACTCACCATGAAGAAGTGCAGACAAGCTTCCCATTGGCATATAATCATAGACAAGTAGTTTCTCCTCCCTGCTGTAATAATAAGCTCTAAGTGGCACCAAATTCTCATGATTCATTGCTCCAACCGTATCAATTTTCTCCCTAAACTCCATCTCAGATATGGTGACATCCTTCAATCTCTTTACAGCTACAACTGTGCCCATCTCCAAAACCGCCTTATATGCTGTTCCAAACGTTCCCTTTCCTAAAACCTCAGCAGAAGCTCTCAACAAATCCTCCAAATCAAACACTCTCGCACTGTTCCCGAAAAAGATTAGCTTTTTAACCACATTTCCACCACCACTCTCTCCTCCTTTTCCGGTAGCCGTCATTGCAGCAGCAGCAGCTGCTGCTACCGAATACCCATTGTTATTTACACCACCATTTTCAGCATCCACATTAGACTTCTCCCCAGAAACTTCAGTTTCTTGAGGCTTATATGTACCCACATCACCAGACCTAGCATTGTTACCAGTCCTCTTTCTACACAACACAAACAAAATCAACAACAACAATAGGAACCCCACTACAGATCCAACAACAATTCCAGCAATTGCACCACCAGATAACTTCTTTTTCTTATTGCCATTCCCAATTTCAATACCACCAGTAGCTATAGCTGGCTGGGTTCCACCATCTCCGGGGCAAATATCCAGTGGCTTGCCACAGAGAGAATTCCCAGCAAAAGCATCAACAGGCATTTTTTCAAGACTTTTTGGAATTGACCCATTTAAGCTATTAGCAGATACATTAAATTGCTCGAGTTTTGGAAGGTTTAGCTCAGGAACAGAACCAGAAAACTGGTTATTTTCAAGCAAAAGTGTCCTCAAACGGGTTAAATTATTAAACCCAGATGGTATTTCACCAGAAAAATTGTTTTGTGCAAGATTTAACCTAACCAGTAAGTGAAGATTGAAAAGAGAATCAGGAACAGAACCAGTAAATGAGTTATCTTGAAGGTAAAGATTACGGAGCTCAACAAGTTGAGAAATATCAGAAGGGAGGGGACCCGAGAGTTTGTTAAAACGGAGACTGATTGTACGGAGGCGCGTGAGGTTAGAAATGGTGTTCGCCGGAAGCTTACCGAAAAGTGACGAGGCCGGTAACCGGAGAACGGTGACCCTGTCGTTCTCACATTGAACACCTGCCCAGTTGCAGGGAGTAGGGTTAAGAATGTTCCACAATAAAGTACGACCACCCACGGCGGCGCGTAAGGCGAGTAAGGCGTTACGGTCGGAGTTCAGATCTGAAGAGGTAGTAATGGAGCAAAGAGTATGAAACAGAACAAAAAACAGCAGCATTGTTGACAAACTCGGGTGCTTAAACACACAAGAAAAACCCAACACTGTATTTGAAAAATTATACATTTTTCATAGCAGCAAATGAAGGGTTTTGAAAAAGGAGAAGGAATGAGACAAAGTTTGTTCAACAGAGAAATGGTGTGCAATAGTGTGAGCGTTATTTTTTGTTGTTGGCTGATATATTAGAAAGGGGATGAATTGACAGTGTGACACTGGTTTTTTTATTTTTTAAGGTGGGGGAAGGTAGAAATATTAGAAATCCAGGGTGTAAAATGGGAATATTGAAAATAAAATAAAGAAGAAACAAAACCCTAGCTGTTATTTCTGATAATGGTCATCAGCATCGAGAGTTGATGGGTGTAATAAGTACATAAAGAAAGTGGACTGTTTTCTGCTCCTACTAATGAGTGAGGAGTCCAACACTTTTTTTTAGATTTTCTTTTTCTTTTTTAATTATTTTAGGGGATCTTTATTCTTTTCATTTTTTGTATTATTGATATCTCGATTTTTATCGCAATTATCTTATTATTATTTTTTTTTAATATGGCTTTTTTACTATATTTTTTTCAAATTTGTGATAAACTATTTTTTTGTTAAACTGAGAGTCTATCGTAATAAGTCTTTTTACGTTCATAAGGTAGGGATAAGAAGTGCATAAAGTGGTGAATGTATTCTGTCAATAATGGGTTTAATTGAATGTATAGCTTTCGATGCAGCGTAAAATTTATATATAAAAATTTATTAAAAATAATAAATATAAACTCATAACTTTAAAAATATAATGGGTTTAATGTTAAAATGTTAAAAATTAAGTCATAGAATTAAATTGGGAATTCATATATATATGTATACATACTATGCTGTCCAAATCTCAAGAATACAATGTACGTGTTGTTATTGTTGGTCTTTTTTCTTTTTCTTTTTCTTTTTCTTTTTTTCTTTTTTGGGGTTCAGCTTTGCAGAATTTCTTGAGTGGATAAAAAAACTTAAAGATTTACTTTGATTTTCTTTATGAAAAAAGCAGTTTCCTGCAACTTGGACTAACTGTTCTTTGAATTTCTTGAACTGTGGTTCTTTTTATTTTATATTTTCATTTATAAAAGGTTTTGTTGCCAATAAATTATTTTACTTGTTTGCTATTCATGAAAGAACAACAAATGTGAAAGGAAAGAAATAAGAATGCCGTTCATGTGTTTTTTATCCGGGGTTTTCCCCATTAAAAATGAGATGCAATAATTAATTTACAATTTTATTTTTATTAAATAATAAAAAAAAATAAAAAGAAGGATACTATGGTCTTTGGATAAGTCATCTCATGTTCAATCCAATAATAATTACACCTTAACAACGTTGGAATCAAGTGTATAAAAAATCTCACTGCCTCCGTTTCTCCATTTAAATTAATCTTAACCCAAAATTCATTGAAACAAAATGAAAACAATGTCAGAATAACGAAATTCCAGTCAAACTCAGTTATAAATTAATACGAATTCTTGTAACAAAGTATATTTTTTCTAGTGACCCAGCAATACAAAATTCAGTTTGCAATTAAGGGGAGGACATTTTGACGTGAAAGAAAGAGGTAGGCTAAAGACGTGGGTCCGCATGCAACACATCTTAATTCATTCTCAAAAATCTCAATTTGTCATTTTTGTTTGAAGGCCCAAACCATATCAAAATCGTCTATTAGCATATTTAGAAAGAGCAAAATGATAATTCGGTATATTAAGTTCTCACAATACCTGAGGTTAGAGGAAAGGCTAGATTACGAAAATTTAGTAAAAATAGAATGGACTAGACGTTTTCAGAATGATCATTTAAAAATAATCACATTTGCAAAATTATTAAAAAGTAGCTACTATTTTGCTGCAATATGAAAGCTCTAGCATAATATCGGTGCACCTGTGTAAGAACTTCCAGCATATTATGTTGAAGTTCCAGTATTTTATATAGGAGTATTTTTCTGAATTTTCAAGAAGTTTTCATTGTTGAAATTATATATATCTTTCAATAATCACTTGTAAATCTAATTGTTTTTCAATTTCTCCCTATGATTTATCCTACATAACTTTACTCTTTATATTTACAAGAGAATATTTTTACGGTTTAAAGCGAAAATCACATAACAGTAACAATTAAATTTATTGTCTTAAGAAAAAAGGGGTTAAATTGTCGACTTTAGAAAAAATAGTCCCTTTCTTTGCATGTAAAAATGCCAATAAATGATCACAAAGTCAACAAAAAGAAACACAAGTTAGCAGGAGTAATTAATAACATCAGCTGCCGTGACATTAATGTTTAACAATCTTATCATATTACTAACTACTAACTATCTTAGCGGGTGGACATAATTCACTGGATAATTAGATATTCTATAAGGAAAATGTTTGTAGATTCTTCTTTTAAAATTATAATAATTATTGTGTCAAACTTTAGACGCACAAGATTTCCGCCGAAGCAAAAATAAGTATAGTTGACCCCGACAGTACTCATGTCATGCTAAATCGTTGAAAAATTATGGATAGCTGGTAAAAGCGGATTCAGGATTTTAAGAAAATAAGTATATTATAATAAAAGTATGAATTTATTATTTAGATTTAACGGATTCAACCTTTCACTTTTTATCATATTTTCATTACTATTTAAAAGGTATATGTTAACTATTTATATTCTTACAATTTCAGTGATCCTAAAATATATGCCTATAACCCCATATGAAGAAAAAAAATACTAGATTATTAAACCACGCAATATCATCCACTGCTACTTTTTGAGATGATAGAGGGGAGATTAAGGATTTCAATGTGTTAGATCTGGGGGATTTTGAATGAATAAATCAAATATAAAAATATACTTAATTAAAACACAGAGAAGATCTTAAACATACCTGCAAAATGAGAATTAATATCTAAATTTACTTGTAAGGTGCACCTAGTAATCGTTGAATTATAGGACTCTTTGAACTTATAAGTTTAGAAGAAATATAACATTATTATACATGGTAAATAGAGAGAAGCATGGTTCACATGCTTCATATTCCAATATATAGATACACCCCTACTGCTACATATGGTGCTAACTTGGCGATTTTAATGAAGGTCTATTAGAGATGAAGCCACAATATGAAATTTATGGGCTTTAAAGTTGTTATTATACTCGTAACTCGTTTTTGTAGGTAAGGATACAATTAAATATTTGAACACATTAAATAAAATTTTAAATAAAAATACAAGATATAATCATAAGTTATTGAATTTGTCCAATCCATACGTAATAGCGTAGCTCCTCCCTTGGGAGATTTGCCTAAACCTCCTAGTGGTCAAATGTACTATGTTTTGAAAAAATTAAGATGGTAGGTCAAAATGAAAAAGTATTTTTCAGCATTAATAATTTTTTTATTTTTGGGAAAAATTTATAAATTCTAACTTCTTTCGAAAAGCAAAAAAAAAATTATTCAAGACAAAAATATTTTTGAAATAAATTTATAATTTTCACACTATCCCATAAATTAAAAAAATTTGCTTTTTTTTCATTTCTACTCCTCCCTTTTTTATTTCCATCATTTGTTAATTCTCTTTTCCATATTCCTCTTGGAATATTTTTTCTATTATAAATAGATCTCCTTTTTATATAATGATTAATAAGACTAGATCTTTAATTTATATTGAATATAACAACAACAACTACCTAGTACAGTCCCACAAAGTGGGGTCTGGGGAGGGTAATATGTAGACGGGCATTATCCCTACCCGAAAGGGCAGGGAGGCTGTTTCCAATCGACCCTCGGCTCAGTGAAGGAAAGGAAAAACAAAAACAAAAATAAAAATAAAAGGGTATTAGTAACTCCAGCAGAAATAGCGTAAATAATTATCTAAACATAAGAATCATAAATAAAATAGCATGCAATAATATCAGACAGTAATTACCATAAATAACTACCATAAGGGAGACACAATCCAATACACAAATCATCTATGGATAGACTTGCCAAGCCTAACCCAACCCCGGGTGAGGAGTACGAAAAACTCTAGGAGCCCTTATCCTACAACCCTGATACTAAACCTCCAGCCGTTCCTATCAAGAGCCATGTCATCGAAAACCCGCATTCTAACCATGTCATGCCTAATCACTTCTCCCCCATACTTCTTAGGCCTCCCTCTGCCTCGTCGTACGCCGACCATCGCCAGCCGCTCACAACTCCTCACTGGGGCCCCTAATTTATGTTGAATGATGTATTTTTATATATTTAAAATTCCTATAAATAATAAGTAATATTATGTATCTAATATCATTGCTTAGGAATAATTATATTTTATATTGATTAAAATTATTAATTTGTATTTTTACTTTAAGTTTTATATTTTAGTAGAATTTCTTTGTAATAAATATTTAGATTTATGTCTCTTTTTAAAGTAATTGCAAATTGAATCTCTATTGTCATTTTTTGTAATTTGAGACTCAAAAGTAATTTTTTGGAAAAATTGGCCAAATACATTTGCTAATAAAAAGTACTATTGAAGTAAATTGGGCCAAACACAAATTGTTAATTTACAAATTTAAAAAGTACTTTCGAATAATAATACTTTTTAAAATAAGTTATTGTTAACAATTTGTTCAAACGGGCTCTGAGACTAAGATAAATACTCTAGATTTCTTAGGAAAGGATAGTCAACTTCATTAATGGCAGTAAAATGAGGGTGAGCGGCGTGACCGTTTGAGTGACTGTTTGCTAATTTTTTAGGTTATTTAATTGAAATGAAGATTGACATTGCTCTGATGGTAAGCAATTCCTATTTTCAGTCGAGAGGTTGTGAGTTCGAGTCTCCCCAAGAGTAAGGTGGGAAGTTTTTGGAGGGAAGGATTCCGAGAGTCTATTTGGAAACAGCTTATCTATCACAGGGTAGAGAAGGTCTGCGTACACACTACCTTCCCCAATCCCAATAAGTAAATTATACTTTGTTGTTGTTGAAGATTGATATACATACTTGGAATTTACTCATTACTACGTCAAAAGTCATTCTTAATTGCGTCTTTACATGTTTATAAGTATAAGGACATTCTTATCCTCTAGCAAAGTATCTGAACCCAAACTGCAACAATATTTCTTTTGCGTCCCCACATGACTGGAGAGATAGACTCTTTTATTTTTTACTCCATTTTATTTTCGGTTCTCCATTTACTGCTCAGTAAAACAACATAAACAACTATAAAAATTTAATATAATCTTACAAATAAATTTAGACTTTAAATAAAATAATATGTACGCAATATTATCCTACCGATGGAATTTAGACTTTATAGAGAATAATGTATACGTAATCTTATCTTATCGTATAAATAGAAGGGTTATTTCTAATAGATCTTCAACTCAAGCCATTCGATGTTTAATATCCTCTTTAAAGCTTGACTAATCAAATTCGTATTAGAAAGTTCTTTTAATTTCTAAAGTTGATTCTATATTCAGGACTCAAATTCACTATTTTAAATTAAAGTTTAATGAATACTTACCACTTTACAACAAGTGGGGATATCGACTTCTCTTTGCTTCTCCCAGAAAAAGAGTAAAGATAAGGGAATTTACTAAGTTCTTCATATTTTTTTCATATTAGTATTATTACCGTGTGAATGTGCGAATATTAACCATGTAATATATTTATATTATTTGTATTATATGTAAATAATGTTAAAACTTAAACTTTCTCTATTAAATATAGATAATCATTGAATATTTATAATAAACATTGTATGAAAAAGATTAACCATTTCTTAAATTTTCTACATATACTTCTTTTTTTTATATCATTTTCATCGGTGTCATTGGATCCTAAAATTAATCGGAAAATAAAATAATAACTTTTATTTATGACAAAACAATCAAAGGTTGAGATTAACCATCGTATGACTTAACTCTTTTACTATTGCTTGAACTCTTATTTTGTGTGTTGATATCTTTTAAAAATTATTTCTATTTTAAAATTTCAGTTTCTAAAACAATATTTTTAAATAATAATTTATTTTAATAATTTAAGTGAAAATATTATCCTTCATTCGAAACTCATTTTAGTCGGTTGTCTAAAAATTTTAAAAATTGTTTAGCCGGTTATGTGTTTTTTCCAGTACGACTCCATTTTGATATTTGACGCTAATCATATTAAATATCCGAGTTATTTGAATGACATGTAAATAACCTTAAAATTTACACCTTCTAGATAATCGTTAGATATCAATTACAAAATAGTACATGAAAAATGACAAACATTATCTCAAATCTCGTAGTGATAATTTTATTTTTGCACTAGTGTCCTTGGAACCTTGAAAAATCGCCAAGAAGCAAAATAATAACTTGTATTTATGTCAAAGAAAATACGGCGACAAAATATGAACGATTCTTTGGTTACAACATAATTCTTTTACTACTTCTTGAACTTAATTGGTATGTTGTTATCTTTCAAATAATATTTCTATTTTGATACTCAAATCATATATATATATATATATATATATATATATATATATATATATATATATATATATATATATATATATATATATATATATATATATATATATATATATATATATATATAATGATCCAAGTGAAGATGTTATCCTTAATAAAATTTACTTTAGTCGGCTATCTAAGAATTTAAATAATTCTTTAGGCGGTGAAATTTTATTTCAGTATGACATCATTTTGAGTTTATCGGTATCTCTAGCCATAACTTTTGAATTTGGAATATCTATATACGGAGGTGGATCTAGGATTTATACTTTGTGAATTAAATTTTTAAAGTTTTTGCATTGAAATTATTATATTTTTAGAGTTAAATTTCGTATCTACTATTTTAATAATTTTAAGATTTTTTTTACATATAAAAATTTTCTCAATATGAAAAGTTATGGATTCAATTGAATATGTTGTCAACACTTTACATCTACCTCTGCCTATATATAGTTAATTGTTATTTATATAACATTGTATATATTATCTTGAAATTACCAAGTAGTTTTTTCTCGATACTATACTTAACTTAACCTCAATACAAATTACTCAAATTGCATTTATATTCAAATTCAGATATCAAAGCAGTTTTTTAGTAATAGTAAATTTTTTAAAGACGCCGCATAATGTCAACTAGAAAAAATATTCTATGATATCCTTGTCTTCTAATCTATGTATTTGAGTTGAAAAAAAAAATATTTAAAATTAATGATATCAATTTCCAAATTTTTTGTACTTAACATATATGAAGCAAAAGAAGAAATTCGTTGTTATCTGTTATTTCTGATTTAAGATTTTTCATACATTTTTTTTATATTTATTTTCTTTTATCTTATTTTTATGCCTTTCATCTTTCTTTTTTTACAAAAATTTAATTTATTTCTCTATAAGATGATGAGTTTAAATGGAAATTATCGACATAAGAACTTTACTCATATTTTTAGTCTTTAGTTGAAATTCTTTCATATTTTTCTTTTGGTTTTATCTAATCAATCTAAATAAGTGCTCGGCTTATCATTTAAATTAAAAAATAAAGAATGTTTAATTTATATGTAATCCACATATAATACTATGTTGTATAGTCATTTTTTTTATTTCTCACCCGGTATTTGGTACTTATATTGGGGCCCGGACTAATCCTAATTCGCGTCGGAAAGTCCAACATTGGAGGTAAAACGCTCCCTAACAAAGGCGACTCCATACATAGGGTATCATTTATGGATATTATCTATAAAAAGTAAAAAATAAATCTGGCCAGTTATTTATGTAAATATTCCATAAGATTTTGGATTTTTGATTTTATCCATGATATGACTTCTATTATAATTATCTAAAAATTTACTAAATTTCAAAAATATCTTTTCCTTTTATTTTTAAAATTACATTATATTTTATAAAATAATCCCATTTTAAAATGATTTGTTTACATTTAAAAAAAATATTTCATGTCATACCATTTTTTTTAAATATACTTTTTGTTACACTTGAAAATTGCTATAGAAACTATCAATTAGAAACCATTGTCCCTCTTGTTGAATTTGAGAAAAACAACTTTTTAAATAATCTAGTGATTCAAAACCTATATTCTTCAACAAAAAAAAATTAAACTCTTGCAATGCTGGCTTGACTGCAACTAAATGAATAGGTTTCAGCCTATATCCTTCAATTCCTAGCAGGTGGTAAATTACAATTAATGATAGCAAATGTATAGCAATTTTTTTTTAGTTTTTTATGTCTATTTATACAAATTGACTCTTCAAACAAACGTTTTTCAAAAATAAAAAGATATAATTTTTTGAATGTTGACTGATTTTTGTGATGTTTCTTTCTCCAATATCTAGATTTACTTTATTATATATGTAAGTACACAGTTATTCTATTTTAAACACTTTTTTGTTATCTTGATAACAATAGATGTGTACTCTATATGTTACATTTATTTTTAAAATTTTTTATTCAAATCTAGATATATTATTTTAAAGAACTATGATTATCGGATTTTAAATGTGAATGAGTTTACAGTTATATAAAATATATTGTTTTCTTCATAGGCGTAGTAATATATAAATAATCATAAAAGATAACAAAATTTCCTAGCATGATTGGGTATGATCATTAACCGAATTAAGTATGATATCTTAACCCAAAAAAAAGAAGATAAATTTCATTTTTTTTATTTTAATTTAAATTTAAAACTTTATCTACATATTCAAAATTATTCTTTAATTCAAATTCAGTTATATATATATATATATATCGCAAATTGAAGAACGTTAGTGGGTGTTTGTACATAACAGTTGTATAATTTAAAAAAAAAATGCAAGTGAAATTGGTATTTGAAAAATAGAGTTTTGTTTGGACATAAATAAAATTTTGGATTGTTTTGAATTTTAGTGAGTGATATGAGTGAAGATTTTGGAAAATAAATTTTCAAAATTTTTAAATTTTTTTTAAAAAATCAAAATTTATCATAAAGTGAAAATTAAAAATTTTATGGCCAATCACTAAAAACAAGTGAGTGGGGGAAAGAGAGTTATAGCTTGTTTGGCCAAGTTTATTTTTGGTTAAAAGTATTTTTTTTTTCATAAGTACTTTTGGTCAAAAATTGAGGTATTTGACAAAATTTTGGAAGGAAAAAAGTTACTTTTGAGAAGTAAAAACAGTTTTGGAAAAGCAGAAAAAATAACTTCTCTCATTTTTTTGAGAAGCACTTTCGAGAAAAATATACTTAAAAGCAGTTTTTAATGTTTGGTCAAACACTAATTACTGCTCAGAAGTACTTTTCAAACTAATTAGTCAAACACAAACTGATTCTTACCAAAGATATTTTGAGAAAAACACTTTTAAAAAAAACACTTTTCAAAATATATTAATTTTTACAGCTTGGCCAAACGGACTATTAGAATAGGGCCATCTTCATTTTTTGCGATGGCATGACAGCATGATTATAGTTAGAGACATAAATTATATACATCAAAATTTCATAATAACATGATGCAGGTGTAGAATAAAGTTGACACAAACCAGAGTGTAACTATATCAACAGCTCTATAACATCAACAAACACTTCCAAACACTATGTATAAAACATTTTCAAAGGAGTTGTTAGTTGTTACAAACGACAAAATTAATAGTATTAAGTTATTTGATAAAGCTAATAATATATAATGGGAAGAATACTTGTAACCCGAATTCTTAGGAAAAAAGAATTGATTGGATATTTTGATTAGATGAAGTATATTTGGATAACAGTGGTTGCTCTGGCAATAAGTAACCTTCACTTTCAATCAAAGAGATTGTGGGTTCAAATTTTCATAAGAGTAGGGTAGGAAGTTTTTTGGAGGCAAGAATATCGAAGGTCTATTTGAAAATATTCTCTATCCTACGATAAGGGTAAAATCTACATATATACTATCTTCTTTAAACCCTACTAAATAGGATTATATTGGATTATTATTATTGTGGTCCAAGTATCTTTAGTTACCCACCAAAGATAGAGGTGGATAGTACTAAAGCTATTAATGAGGAATAAAGCTTAGGTGAGAATAAATTAGGATGACAAACTTTATCGACAGTATATATTATGAGAATAAATTTGCCAACCATTCCGACTGCTTCACCTTCGTATAGACAACTGTGTCAAGCTGTTATTGCTTTTTCCTTTTTTCTCTTTTTTTCCTTATTATCATTACTTCGTTTCTTTTTATTTAAATGGACAAGCTGTTAAGGTTAAACTTTATAATAAGGTTTTATTTTTGAGTTGGAGTCGCAGCCTTTGTTTCTTTTCACTGTCTGCCACACCACACAAATTTCCTTAATCCTTCAGAATACAACTGAAAAGTGCACATAAGTACATGCA
This sequence comes from Nicotiana benthamiana, assembly GCA_034376525.1. NCBI lineage: Eukaryota > Viridiplantae > Streptophyta > Magnoliopsida > Solanales > Solanaceae > Nicotiana > Nicotiana benthamiana. Next base: position 11,214,891 of record CM067325.1, read on the forward strand.
ACCCCTTTATGTACTATCCACTAAAACAAGTTCCTAGATTAGCAATTTATTACGAGCTAATTAATTATGTTTAAGCACATCATAATCCATAGACCTTATGCTACATTACTTTTTTCCTATTTTTCCTGATTGATAAACGAGCATTTCTGATGCACAAGTACAGAGAAGCAGTACATATAAAGCTATATTGCTCAGGCTCTCCGAAAATATTGCCAAATTCATACCAAATCCTCCAAAAGTAATGCATTTTTTAGGGATCCAACACGGACGCAGATCAAATACGGACGCGACAACATTTTGACGAGTCCATGCAACATTGGTATTAAGTACTCCTAATTGCTTTCTAGATTAGAATTTAAGCCATCTCACAACTTGCAAATCTAGCAATATTGATCATTTACATAACATAAAGGCAAGCATCAATGCCATCTATATTCTCAAATCTCATGGAAATTAAATAACCTGATGTGCAAAACCCTTTAGCAATCCGATCAGCAATTGACCTGCCTAATCGACCCGGACAAGGAGCAATACACATAATAAATACTAAAGGACAAACGAAGCAGCGAAAAATGCATGATAAATAAAATGAACTTGTCCCCATCATGTCAAATTCATGTATTGCATGAGAGAACAGGACGATATCACAACTATTGCTCTTTAATTTCCCTGTGAAATGTTTTTTGGTTCAACTGCAAAATGTTACAACAAAACACAACTATTGCTCTTTAATTTCCCTGTGAAGAAGAAATTTTGGTTTCACTGATAGTTTCGGCTGCCAGATTTTATAACAAACTTTAACCAATGCAAAAATACATGTTCCAAATAAAACAGCAAAAAGTGATGTCATTAGAGGAAAACTAGATAAAGGTCTGTTCAAACACCAAAAGACTGTTGTCTCCGTGCCAATTGATGCAAATCTTCCACCAGATCGCCCAACCCTACAAGTGGATGAATGACCATAAGTAAACAAATTAAAATACAGACAAGGGTAATTTTTCAGTATGCAAATACTCCATATAACTCCGAGAGTGGAATAGGTTTTGGTAATCCTTCTCGAGCTTCTATAGTTTCGATTGGACTTGACTCTCATCTAGTTGCTTTTACTTTTTCTTCTTTATTTTCATGTATGCTGATCATAAATACCGGTCAACGGTTATGGGTCAGATTTGCCCTTGTACTATGAAAAATAGGCCTTATTTATCCTTCGTTTGAATTTCTTATTAAAAATGTCCCTGCCGTTATACTTTTGGGTCAAATTTACCCTTCAACCGTTAAATATAACTTACAAGTTTATAATAGACACGTGACAGCATGTCATTGGACCTAATTAAAAAATTTAAAGCATTTTTATTAAAAACCAAAAAAGTATTATAAAAATAGAAAAAAATGTTTTAAAAAAATATTTTCATTTTTTAAAAAACTGAAAAAATATTTTCAACAAAATATTTTCGTTTTTAAATTTTTTATTTTATTTTTTTCAGTTTTTATACCATTTCGTTTTATCTTTTAAAAACTGAAAAAAAAATAATTTAAAAACTGATAAATATTTTGTTGAAAATCTGACCCTTAACCGTTTACACAGTTGTCTTTATATTCACAATATCAAACTATAATTAAGTATTTAATTCAATCTAAACTTAGAACGCAGAATACCAATATAGGAGTATACATTTTATTATTTTATCTACTGTGTGATCATGTGAAGGATAGTCGAAACACCATTAATTTAGTGTGTATTTAGACTAATAATAAAGTTTCTTGATATTTCCCCTTTAATTATATCAAAATATATTATTAAAATTTTTTATTTAATTTTAATAAAAAAATACCAAGAAATGGTATAAAGCTGAAAAAAATAAAATAAAAAATTTAAAAATGAAAATATTTTGTTGAAAATATTTTTTTCAATTTTTTTAAAAATTAAAATATTTTATTAAAATTTTTTTTTCTATTTCTATAATTCTTTTTTAGTTTTTAATAAAAATGCTTTAAAATTAATCAGGTCCAATGACATGCTGCCACGTGTCTATTATAAACTTGTAAGTTATATTTACGGTTGAAGGGTAAATTTGATCCAAAAGCATAACAGCAGGGATATTTTTGATAAAAAACTCAAACGAAGGATAAATAAGGCCTATTTTTCATAGTACAAGGGCAAATCTGACCCATAACCGTAATATCAAACCAGCAGTGTAATAAGGACAAACTAATAATCTTTTTTAAAAATAAGTTGACATTTCATAGTCTTAAGATGAGATATAATTGCAGTATATAATGCACCTTAGAAAGTCTTTGATCGGTTTCCACAAACGTGCAACACCTTTACTATCACCTGCAAAGATTCCCGTCAAGATTATTTCTTGGTATCCCTTATTAATAGAAGTTAAAAGGTAAAGAATGAAGAAACTAGTGAACATGCTTAATGTGACATACTTGAAACAAATAACTTCGCTAACTTAATTGCATCAAACAAAATAAAAGGCAAGGGTTGATGGCATGCTTTGACACATTGCATACTTGAGTGCATATTTCAGATGATATCACATATGAAATTATATCTGAAGGGTTCAATCTAGCAGGGTTCCCTATTTTTAGGTTCAAATGGTAGACCTAGACAAAGGTCTACTTTTGAAGGGAGTGGATGAGGTGTATTTGGCAAACACAGTAATAAATATAAGTGGACGAGAGTTAAAGGCTTCGCTAGAACCAGACATTGCTAGTACTACAATTCTTCTAGCATGTTCACTTCTTTGGATCCCTCCTTACACATGTTGAATCTCCCACATCAGCTAAGGGATTGGGGTGGTCTTCTTATATGGTTTAGGCAATCCTCACCTCATGAGCTAGTTTTGGTGGTTAAATTAGGCCCAATGTCCATATCTTTATCATGGTATCAGCCGGATCCATCCCAATTCTTTGTTTCACCGATGTTGGGCCCCCATATTATATTGTCCAGGCTATAGTTGACAGGCCTGGGCGTGCAGGGGTGTTGAGTCTCCCACATCGGTTAAGAGATGGGGGACTTGGTCTCCTTATATGGTTTAGCAATTCGCCTCATGAGCTAGCATTTGGGATTTTGTTAGACTCAATGTCCATAACTTCATCACTACCAGTAGTTGTAACTGTTTCCTACATAACCCTTATTTGGGTCACACCATGTACAGGTGCTCAAATTTGCTGACTATGACTCTGCCTTTGACACGCTTCTCTGAGTGAATTTTTCTTCTTTATGTTTCTGATATGGTTCTCTGACTGAAATTCTTCCTCTCATCAAACAAAGATTTTGGACTCTTTAAAAGAAATAAGAAAGAATAAGAAGATATACCACCAGATGAGACTGAATACTGCTTGGATGTTGCTCTAAGTGAAGCCAACTTCTCAACTAAGGTGCGCTCTGCATCACTGACATTGGAGAAGAGAATACGGGTTATTGAACATGACACATCAGTGAGCAATTTTAGATGAAACAAGCAAACATAGAAAATTATCAACTCAGACTTTACGTTATTTTATAAAAAAGAGGTTGACCACATGAACCCGGTTCCCCTTCAGATCCGCTTGAAGTCAATTATCTTAGGCAGAATCGATGGTATCCTACCCAATTACTATACCACACGTATAGTAATTAAACAAAACAGCTACACAAAATCTAAGAGTAGAATGTATCGACTTTGTCAACCCCGACTTATCTAGCAGACCAATGTTAAAATGAATAATTCCTGTTTTTCTTTTAAGGAAAATACAAGCAAGACACAAAGAGCTTTTTAGGTTGCCTATAAGATATTTCTGGTGACAAGGAAAGAAACAGATCACAAACGATGCACATTCATGTAAGATACTAGTGAAAGAGGCAACATTGGGCTGAAGATAAAGTAAGGACTTCCAAAGAGGTAAGGCGACAAATCAAAACGCCTTTTCTACTGTTTGTTTTGGTATGATAGATCCTGAAATGTAAGATTAGACTAAACATATATTGACATGTAATTCTAAAGGAAGAACTAAGGCATATATTTTGTCTCATAAGATAAACTACTTTTCAATTAACTTCGCAAAGGAACATTTTAGGTTTATTCCAACTTCAACATTCTGCTTCTTATGTTGATTAATCACATAAGAAGGTTGATGGCTCATACAGGACCTTGTGTTGATGAGGTTTTCGCAAAGAACTTTAGTGAAAATTCACAGAAAAAATTGGCACAGAAGAGAATTCTGTGGATTAAGAAGCCCTTTACAGTTAAATAGATGTGGCATATTATCCCATCCAAACTGATTAATTGAACTATGGGTGTATCTGAAAGCTTGTATGAACACATTCAAACCTGAGATTCTTCGGGATCTGAACATTTATCAGAAAAAGATGATCTCCTCTCACTGAAGATCTATTCATGTCTGGCACTCCCATTTTTGACATTTTAATCTTTTCTCCAGGTTGACATCCAGGAGGAATCTGAAGATCTTTCATACCATCTACAGTTGTCACCTATAGGAGTCCAAACAAGAGTCTATATGAGGAAAAGAAAGACATCCACAAGGCCATATCCTAGGATGTGATTCTTTTAAGAAGTAATATTGCTATTATATCTACAAGGAACCATCTACAAGCACTTCAAAGCAAATTAAAATCCCCAGAAACACACAATGCCATGACGGGAAGTTGCTTGGGGTAAGGGAAGGGGAGAGAGCAGGGCAGGCAACAGATATGGGGAATGACCGAAAGGAGAATAATAAGTTGCTCCATCCTTTCAAAACTTAATTGCCTTTCAGTGCCTTTTTAAGAGAGGAAAAGAAAAAAAGCAATTAGCTTTTCGTAATGCTTCTATTACCTTCTTAACTGTCCCCAGAATGGCCTCAGTAAAATCAACGTCTACTTTTGAGTACAGGTTAAGACCGTCCCTCCAAATTTCACGTTTTTGTTTGACGTGGATGATCAAATAGAGGTCACCAGCTATATTACTGCGAAGAAGATCAAATTAAGCTGTGAGGATGATAGCGAAAAAGAGAAAAGCACATTGATGCCTATTCTCGATGAGGCCTTTCGAACACCCACCCCACTCCCCCAAAAGAAACATAAAAATTAAGTGATGAGAAACAGAAAAAGTGATAGAATAGAAAACGGTTAAGTTACAGTTTCTAACCTAGGTGTGAAGGAAAAACCTTAAGAAGTTTGGGCATATCAATAAGCAAAACAACTAAGGTAGATCCTTGACCCAAGTTCCTTTGGACTTTTCGGAATTACTTTTGCTTAAAGAAGTTCATATCTATTAATGAGGACATGCTTTAGGTTGTGACTCAGATTTCCTCCAAATCTTCTTCACTCTTACGATCTATTGCACTTGGTCACAACACATAATGAAACAGAAGACACTAACAGCAAATAAGAAAGAGGAGCATTCACAGTCTAGAAAGTATCCACATAGTATCAAAAGACTGGACATACATCAGAATATTAAAGATTGAGAAGCATGACATTAACTCCATATAAATAATTAATAACAAGAAGCACCAGCAACATCTAAAGCACAGCAGGCAAATCAAACATGCGCTTAGACCCAGAGGAACCTGTTTCTAATAATCACGATACAATGTATTTGTTCAAGTAACCTGAAAGTTCAAATTGCATATACTGCAGATTTTCTAGTGACTTGACAATTTTGGTAGCATTAATTTTATACATGAAAATAGGGGAAAGCTATTTAATCACATTAACTTAGGAGCTTCAGTTAAAGGGTGACCTTTTCTTGTCAATGTTACCCTCTCCTCGAACTTGCATTGTGGCTCCATCATGAACTCCAGGTGGAACAACCACTTTGATACTTCGTTTTGATTGTACTTGACCACGGCCACTACATTTTCGACAATGATCAGTTATTATCCTTCCATTACCTCCACAATTCGAACAGATAGATACCTGAAAACATGAATCAGCATCTAGAAAGCAAGTTAAGAAGGACCAGCAGACTAAAATATAGACAGCAGCAAGTTGTTACAAAATAACACACATATCAGTTTTTTTTGGGCTTAAAAACAATCATTCAGCAGAATAAATAAGCATAGTGAGCAGAGTAAAATCTTATCTTCTTTGAAAGTTCCACTATCCCGAAATAGATTACTTGCCCATAGGTGAAAGACATTAGCATCATATCAGTTAATTTGAAATGGTCATCAAACTTGCCATGATATCAAGTGGCGATAAAGTTCAAAATAGTGTATGAGATGGTAATAATATGCACCAGTTGATTGCTGATATATTTGAAATTTTGAATCATATCATGTAAAATGAAAAAATAAAAGGTTCAGCAAAGTATGTAGTGATACCTCCTCCAAATTTAATCATCTCCTGAAGGTATTAATGATTTAGTATATGGAGACATGTCCGGTCATATATTGAGATTATTGAAGAGCAAATAATGAATAGAATTATATGGAGAGGAACAAAAGAGAGTCTCGTAAAGCTTTTCGGGTTCTAGAAAATATCCTCTGTCCCATTTTAACTTTCTTACTTTTTGTTTTGCTTTGTTCCAAAAGAATGCCCAATCCATCTAAAAAGAAAGTTTTAATACATTTTTATAAATACAAAAAATGATACAGGACCCTCTTTTACTCTAAATACAACTTTCATTTATCCTATAATCCCAAAATACAGAAGTCAACAGGTACTTACCACCTCCCACAATTCTCATACCAAGTAAGTAGTAACTCTACCCACCAAAGTTTCAGATGAGAAGTAATCGCCTAGTGTTGTTAGTCTCCGATGAGATTTGAACATTGGTCTCCAAGGTTCGACCCACTTCTTTAATCATAAGCCACAACCTTGGATGCACAATTTGAACCATCATTTTAATGATTGTGCCAGGTAAAAAGTGGATTAAGAAAATGGTCAAAGGGAGTTTTGGATTTTTCTGCCCATGATAAGTGGGTACTATTCTGGGGATGAGCTAAAAAGGAAGTATGAATGTGCTTTTGGCACAAAGGGAGCGGTAGAGAACATCAAATAAAAGTATATAATTTTTATGCCGAGAAATCCCTCAATGATAACACCATGTCCAATGTCCATTAATCAACAAAAAATTCAAGCTTGCCAACTTTTCAGTCAAATGTTATTTTAGGGGGGGGGGGGGGGGGGGGAATCCATCAAGAAATAGAATATCCAACATGAAATCAGTTTAGATTGTAACATGAAAAGATGAATAACAAAACAAGTGATTTACCATAGCATGCAACAATTACTAATTTCTCATGCAAGCATGTGAAATTACCTGAGATATTATTCCAAAAGGTGTTTTCTGTGTTTTCACCACTCCTCCTTTTCCGCCACATTCAGAACAGACTTTAACACAACTGCTAGATTTAGCACCAGTCCCGCCACAACTATCACATGCATCGAGAGAAGGTACTTCGATGTCTCGCTGCCCTCCAAATATAGACTCTTCAAAGCTCAAATCAAGGTCATAACTGGGAAACAAGAAATAAATTCATTACCATATATTCAGCTAAGGAAAAAAAAAGACTACGAAGGAAGAACAAATCAAACTCTTTCCTCTCGTGCTCAATTAATTCGATCATAATATCAAACCAAAGCTGATGGAGAAGTTATTCTGTTTTCTTTTACTCAATATTCTTGCTTCTATTTCACTGATGCAGGTAAAGTCATGGAACTTATACAAGCCTTCACGCAGCAATATATAAGAGCTAAAAGCTCTCCTCAACAATGAATGTTAGTATAAAGTAGTAGAAACTCATCAGAAAACTGTAGTTTTCTCTGCATGAGACATATCCAAATATCACCAAAAAAAGGGCAGTGCAGTGCACTAAGAATTTATGGTATACATAGTTTCAGAAGCAAAAGGGCGTGGAGACTCACCGAATATCAAGATCCTGCCTTCCCATATTCCTGAAATCGAAGCTGAAGCCTCCTGATCCACCACTTCCTCCAAAAAAGCCACTGGACTCTCCAAAATACTCAGAAAATACTTCAAAAGGGTCCTCCACCTAAAGATCAGACAATCACGCGGGAACAGAAACCAGTCATCATGAAGAAAAATATGAAAACATAAATAAAGGCCAGTACTTTTAACATTGCCAAAAGTAGCAGAAATAAATTGTTTTTACATGATCTTACCCCCTGTGCACCGCTACCAGGCACATTATATTCTCCTCGCAACCCTGCCTCGCCAAAACGGTCATATAAAGACCTCTTCTCATCATCTGATAATACCTAATAATACACTTTTGTAATCAAATCGAAAACAATGAAAGAAAAGACCAGAAGTAAATCTTCACCAAGTTTGATACGTCACATCATTTCAACAAGCGCTTTCACAATATCAATAAATAATCAATTCAACATAAAATTCCCCAACAGAGAAGAAAGGGAAGTGTTGGGGAAAGGAAGCAGGATGTTACCTCGTATGTAGCACTAATCTCTTTAAACTTTTCTTCAGCTCCAGGACTTCTATTCACATCAGGATGATACTGTTCCCAAGCAAAGAAGTGTTCATATTCAAGAAGTAGAAATTGCCGCAAGACAAAAATGTGTTTATCAAAGACATCCAAGCACAAAGATTGTTTAAGTAACAGGGAAGGTGATAATAACAATTAACAACTAACAAATGAATAGCCAAACCAAACTTATACATACATAACATATATTAATGTAACAGTAAGTTAACAGAGGAGTTATACCTTGCGAGCAAGCTTGCGATAAGATGCTTTGATTTCTTTGAGCGTTGCATTTCTACTGACATTAAGAACTGAATAGAGGTCGGAACTGGTCGACTTCGCAACAGCTGTAACACTAACAAAGCGCCGTCGTTTCCCGTTAACGGGGAACAATTTAGGCTTAATAGACACGAATTTGAGAGGTGGAAATAAGGAGCTCGAAAATGTGAGGGTTTTAGGGAAGTTGAAGCTCGACAGAGAGCAGTTTGGGTTAATATTAGACGCAGTACAGAACCAATTAGGGTTATGGATAGCCGGCATCGCCGGCCGGAGTGTAGAGGTAAAGGCCGGGTCTGGTTCTGGGGAAGGAACAAATGGAGAAGCAAGGAGTAGTTTTTTTTTATTTGGCAAGAGAATGTAAAACCTTTCTCGAAGGGACAAAAGGGGTTTTCTATTTTTCTATTCTTTTTTTCTCTCTTTCTCAACCTCTTTATTAATTTTCTCATTGCATTTGGTTTTTACATTCCAAGCTCTATATTGTTGGGGGTACTCTTCAAGGTCTTATCACCATATTATAGCTTGTTTGTAGGGTTGTTATGTATAGTATAATATAGTATAGTATTGTATTATATTATTTTGATGTATAATATATTTGGATATATAATATCATTTATCGTCCTTTTAGGTTGTTATGCATTGATAAAATAAAAATATTTTATGTACATATTTTTAACAAGTTCGGAACGATGGTTTTTCAAAGTGTTATTATTTGAAGTCGGTGCATGGGTTGGAACAGGTATCCGGTTAACAAGTGCCTCAACAACTTTATTGAGCTGAGCAACAATTAATTACTGCAAAGTGTCATCGCTAGCTTTAGCATTCTCAAATCGAGCATGCTCGTTTATTTGAGATCCATTATGAGTACCCTCACGAGATTGTCGGGGAGAACCTTGTGGAGTAGGAGTCGGAGTGTTAATATTTTGTGGATCTCCTTGATTTTGTTGGTTTTCTTGGTTTCCTTGAGTGTTGTCATTGTTGTTCGACATAGTGGATCAACAAAACAAAGTTAAGTGACAAGAAAATAGACTATCAGATCTCTGGCAACGGAACCAATTTGTTTAACCAAAAAATAAAATTTTAGTCAAAGCTAGAATTTAGAAGAACACATGTTACTGATAATCAAAAGAATGTATAAAAGGAAATAATTCAGGTAGCAAGAAAGTATTCAAGAGAAAAACAAGTAATCTAAAATATATTCCAATAATTTCGTATCCACACAATTGATCAGATGTCTCCCTTTTATAGGTATCTTGGAAATATACATTTTGCCCAAATCATAATGAGGCTATTATGAGTAATTAAAAACATTGAATGCTACGTTATATAATTATTACATTCAATACAAATTTCCTAACATATTCCATATTAATGCCTATTAAATGTCATATCTACACTCTTTACTATTGTCAGATACATTCCTTTTGACCATCGAATATAAATGACTTAAATAGGTATATGCGTTGAGTTATTTGAATAACTATCCGTGTCTCTTCTTCTGTCATTTGCTCGTACCTGTTGCAACTCGTGCCTATTGACTAACTGTAATTCTTTGACTATTTAATTAGTTTAGGTGTCTTGACACGTTTTCTTTATATTTAAAGATAATTTTTTTCCAATACAATAAACTATTTCAAATATTAGCAAAATCACTGTATTTCAGGTGAGGAACAGATGAAATGAAACGAGCGGATTGTTGTTTCTCTTATTTAGTACAAGCCATTTCAAGTCATCAACCATATCTTGAGTTACTAATTTTTTAAGAGATTTTTTGTGCAATGATGGGTATGTCCTACTCGTGAACTCCAAAACAAACTGTCGGAATTTCATTTAAATTAATCGTGTGATTCTCAAAGACACTCCACAATCTATTAATGCTTCCAACAAAATAATTCAACAATACAATTATGTTTCTCTTCCAATATTGCCACTTCCTTGTTTGTTATCATACAGAAAGCTGCAATAGGTTTCATTATTTTCTACTCATGTCTACCATAATATAGGAGGAAAAGGCAACACGGTGCAAAGTATCCAACCCTTATGTAAGGTCAGGGGAAGAATAACACTTTTAGGGTGTAATATAGATAATTTAAGAGTCGTTTGATTGGAATATGATTTGATTGGTATAAGTTATACCGGTATAAGTTATATCGAGATAAATTATGTTGGGATTAGTTATACTGACATTATTGTTTATTCATTATTTGATATGTTGTATTAAGAATAACAATTGCATAATTTCTAAGAAGAATATATAAGTTATACTGGTGCTAATTACCCCACCTTCTATAAGGTATAAGTTATCCTGGTAAAATTAACACTGGGATACCTTATACCTGATTTGCTAACCAAACAGAGTATTAAGGTGGTATTAAATTTTTATATCACCCTTATAGCCTCTTATACTTTATACCAAACGATCTCTTGGTCTAATGCAAGCATTAGCTGTTAATTTCTATAGGCATAGAGAGATAATTATACCATTGTTTCAGAGCTCCTCTTCTTTAGCCATAATATAGGGCATGAGTTAATTACTTGTAAGATCATCTAAGCTGTAAAAGATTACCTAGTAAATTCACTTTTTTAGAACAATAAAATTACTTATGTTTACAGAGTTAATTATCTGACGAAAATCATTCTAATTTGTAGCAGGAAAAGCTAATTTCTCTGAAATCATCTTCTAACATCTCTTTCTTGTGAAAGTGTCAATTTCCCAAAAAGCAATATCTTATGGACTATCTATTAAACCAGGGCAATTCGGTACAAGCTATTTTACGTTTATGCAGAGTTTGAAAAAGAATCACTTTTTAGGGGTATGCAGTCTATTGTAATGCAAGCATTTATAATTACTTTCACGATTCGAATTTATGACTTATAAATTACATCACCAACACAACAACAAAAAACAAAGAAACAAAAAAGAAGAAACAATTGACATAAGTAACACAGTTTTTGGATTTGCTAATTGATGGCAGACAAGCCCAAGTTGAATTATCATTAAGCACCAACAAAATAGAGTACATAAACAACGAACACTTAAACCAGCTCATCTATTTTCTTTCTCTTTCCCAACTATGAACTAATTAAACCCCAAAATAAACCAGGAAAGAAATATACTACTAAAAAGCATTTTGGGAATGCAGAAACATCAGCAGCCTTAAAATAATATCCTACACCCATTTTCTTCACATCATCATCTGCTAATTATATTACTTCAATCTGCTATTAATCTCAATGCTCTTGGTAATGCAGAAACATCAGCACCCTGTTGTTTTTTGTTAATGTTATAAGCCTGCATCTTGTTTTGGTATTCAGCCATCATTTCCTCTATCTTTGCTTTCTCTGCATCTGAAAAGGATTTCCATTTCTCTCCAGCAGCAGCAACAGATTTGTTGTTTGGATACATTTCTTTGTACTGCTCTCTGAACTCTTCCATGAAAATTAAGAAAGCAGTTGTAGGCCTCTTTGGCTTATCAGCTTCTGCAGCCCCACTCTTCTCAACCTTGGATTCATTACCTCCTTTTGATCGTTTGGAACGATGCAAAGAAGTGGAGAAGTAGTTAATTTTCTTATGTTTTTTCTTCTCTGTTTGTGGTTTACCAGTGATATTTCGAAGTTCTGCTATGGTTTTTGAAAGACCAACACAGACTAATCGAGCCTGTAATCAAATAAAATCAGCTATAAAATTGACAGAAAAAGAGATACTCAAAATGGAGAGAGAAGAAGAGCACCTGGTTTTCTAAGATTTGAGCTTTCCGGACTTCTTCATAGTCAGTTTTCACTCTATGCTTTTCCATTATGACGTTTGTAAATTGTAATGGCGATTTTACCTCTTCTTTCTTCTTCTTTGAGAAAGTAGGGTTTCTCTGACGGATACCTTGGGCAAAGACTCATGTTTTTGAATTTTGAAATGGGAGAACGGACCATTGATTTTACACTAATATATGAGCCAATTAAGGGATCGTTTGGTTGCCGGTTAGAGTTACATAGGTACTATTAGTTATGTCTGAATCAGTAATTTATGGATTAGTTATACAAGTATAATTACACATGAATTATTTTTTGAAATATTTAGTTTGTTTTTTTAGAAATTGATACACATTATATAAATTTTAAAGTTAAATACTTATTTACTCATTTTATCTCTAATAGATTAAGGAGAAGAAGAGTCTAGCGCTGAGGCATCAGTCCTCCCTGAAGGGTTTGATACATATCAATCTATCCAAGGAGGCCTTTATGTATAAAGTGATTGGGGTAAATTTATCATTTCAATTTTTATACATATATTAGTTTTTCATCAGCTGCCCGACATAAAATAATATACAAATTCACTCATAACTTATATATGTACTCCTATTATTTATGTGGAATTTTAAAATGACAACTAAATATGATATTAGTTGTGTTGAATTTTGTATGAAATAACAGCTACGAAACATTGTATAAGTTATGTTGACTTTTCTGTTAGTACTCTTTAAGCACAATGCGTAAAAATTAAAAGTTCATTTGTGTCCTATCACTAAGAAATTCCCGAGGATAAGTCGCACAAGGTTCGAAACTTGGTGAATAATAGGTATGTCTTTTACTTTTATCCACTAAAATATCATGCTTTTGTTTACGGTAAAGTTCAAAAGTGTGATATGTGTCGAACCACAAGCCACGCATTGTACTTTTACCACTAGATCAAAGCCGTGTGGTAAGACCAAAAGACCTCTTTATCTTGCCTTTTGGCCCGCTTACTTCAACTGAACCTATAGCTTTTGCGCATAACCTGTATTATTATCCAAAAACTTATTAAATATATACAAATAGTAAATTTAGAACCCGTTAAATTAGATGAGATGTGATAGAAATTCAAATCTGAACCCATAAAATTATTAAATATTTCTTAAAAGACTTTTTGCGACCGGTGAGAAAGCGGACGACTTTAGGGCTTAAAGGAACATCTTTCTGTCTCATACTGAATCCCCAAAGGTGCGGCCCACTTGGTGTCGGATCAGCTCGGCAGGTCACTCAATACTTAATAGTCTTTCATAGAGTATACCCTATTTTAGTGAACTCTGGGAGTTGTCGGCAGCTCGAAGATCTTTATTCCAAAGGTTTACCGAGGTGAAGCTTTTGACATATATTGTTTTATTTATTTGTAGGTTTCTCTACTTCAGGCTCTTCCTAGGGCCTTTATTTGTGGTAAGGTTCTATAATTTGATGGTTACTTATGTTCTCTTCTACCGTTCCCCTGTAGCTAGAAAAGATTTCAAAATATATTTTTTCCTTTCGTTCGAAGACACTCTAAAGGCTTTGCAACCTTCAGAGATGGTTGATAGTCGTCTAGTTAGTCCCTCTCGCTCTTTGATAGATTCTTTCGATTCTCGATTTCATTCAACGAACTTTAGGTCTTTATTCTGTGTCCTATCCTTCCCTTCCTTTAATGGTTGGGGAAAACATTCTCTTATCTGAACTTGGCGGGCATTCTTTCCAGCCTTAATAAAATAGGGAGTGGGTTTGGCTTGAACACAGGCTCAAGCATAATTTGAAGGGTCCTAGCGCTCTCACCTTGAGTCGATCTTATTCAATGGATTGTGACTTTTTCACCTGAGCTTTATTTCGAACTTCCAGACTAGGGGACTCATTTGACTCTTCTATCTAAGCTTGAGCCCACAGTGAGTGAATCTCATCCCTCATTTCATACTGAAAAGCGGAAAATGGGGATATACCCATAGACCAAAAGGACATAGATCAATAAGCAAGAAAATAAAATATTCGCAATAGAATCAGAAGACCATTAGTAGATTATTTTTAGGTCAAGCAGTCTTCCTTACACCTACAACCAAGAGTCTCCTAATGCATGTATCATGCAGAAGTGACACACAAAATATTTTCATCACTAAGGCCATACAAATTGAACATTCCAGAAGCTTCTAAAGACCTGCGCTTGGGTACGGTAATTGGGGTTGCTCTGCTATAATTCAAGGGCCCAAATAACCGAGGCATAAAAGAAGCATTTTCTACAGTATACCGCCACTAGCCATCCCGACCTAATTCATGATAAGCCCACTAACTTCCTGCTCTTTCCCTATCTTTGCTATCAATCGAACCATTTCGAAAGCACTAGATCCTGATCTGTCTTATTGACCGGCTTTGGTCAAGCAACCGCTACATTTCTTGAACGACGCTTACTCTTGACTACCATGGTGCATAAGATCAAGCCAGCCAAGGACTGTTTCGCTAGTGAGCAAACAGTGGCCCACTTATATAGAGGCGAACATAGGGTGAGGTTACGAGTTCAACGAGGAAAAAAATTAAAATGTATACTTATAATAAAATCACATTCATTCTAAACTGACTACATGAGGCTTGCACCCTGCAAAAATATGTTTAAAATTGGGCAAGATAAAGTACTCAGATATTAACAAAATCACATAATTTCAGGTGAGTGGCAGATGAAGTGAAATGAGGGGACCATATTTCTCTTATTTATTAGTGTATCAACCATATCTAGAGTTAGTAATTTTTAACGAGATTTTTTTCTGCATTATGGGTATGTCCTCCTCGTGAACTCCCAGCAACTTGTCGGAACACCATTTAATAAAATCAAATAATTCCAAGAAAATAATTCTAAACATGCAACCATGTTTCTCTATTTCATGGCAACTTCCTTGTTTTTTTATCATACAGTCAACTGCAATCAGCTTCATTATTCATGCGGCAATAATATATAGAAGAGTAGTCTTTCCAGAGTTTAAAACTTATGGTTGGTAGAAGAGTCGAAAATTCAAGTTCTTCACCTATCCATGCCAACAGTAATGAATTTGTCCAAATTCCAGAACACAGACAAGTCAAGAACTTCACATCCATTATTATATAGTTCAATAATTGAATGAACAGGGTTATGCCAACAAACTAGAGAAGAATTTGCAATGCCAAACGAAAGACGGAGTCTTTCTCTCAATTCTGGTGTTCTTTACACACAATCAGATGATTGCTGATGTACATTTATTCGATTCGACTAAGTAAGAAAAAGCTAACAAAGAATGAATTGAGTATGAAAGAATTAAAAAATGAAGTTAGAAACTTTTGGAATTAACCTCTAAATCTCTCTATCCTGAAAGATCTCATGTTGTCTTCTCTCAATCAAGCATAGCATATATCACTTTGCCGCTTGTATTGGCAGTTTTAAGAAACCAGATTAAGATGCTCTTAACATAAACTAGAACGCGGCCAACTCAAACTTCTTATCTGGTTTATGTGACAATATGAGAATTCTATCAGGCAGGGATTGAAGGGTTCTTTTCTCTGTTCCATAGTATTGCTACTTGTAACTGCATCAAAAGGCTATTCTTCCTTTCTTTTGCAGATTGTGGGGTACAACGCCAATTCCTGCACTCTAAGCCACCAAAATTGTTCTTAACAAGGTTCCAAGCTCTTTCTCTTTCTCCATTATATTATGCTGATTCTTGGCCTCCCACCTCGTCGAGAATTCTGCTGGATAGGCGTCCCTGGTTCCTCATCCATGGTTCTTAAAAATCTTGAGGTTTCTCCTTCATTTGTTTGCTAGCTGAAAGCAGCAATGCTTATTCTTTTACCTTCACCAAACATTGGAGTTACATGACCATTTCCCATTTCTTCATTGAACATCTGCTTGGCTTTTGTGCTCATTGTTGCTTCTTCACTGAACATTGAGTTGGCTATATTACTAATTTCATTGAACAAGGGCTTTGTTCTTGATTCTTGATTGAACTTTAGCTTACCTACAAGGCTAATTCTTAGCTCTTCACAGGTCAAATCATTAGTTTCTATGCTGATTCTTGGTTCTACACAAAACATTGGGTCAGATACAGCACCAACTGTCCGTTCATAGGACAATTCATCGAAAGCGCAAGTCTGAGGCTCTTCTTCTTCTTCTTCTTCTTTGTTTCTCTTTGTAAGCTTAGAAGCAAAGACATCTAAAGCTTCCTTCATCCATGAATGCCAACATACTTCCCTTGCTTCACTAAATTTCAACTGCAAAATGGAATCAAATATAAATCAGGATATAACATCTAACTAAAAAAGCACACAAATCAAGCCGATTCAAGATCACAGTAGCTTATTAGATAGGGAGATTTGAGACATACCCATAGGCGTTTTCGGACAGTTTTCTCAGGCCAATCATCAAGTTCATCAGTGACAAGCAAAGGAAACATGTGTCCCTCATGAAATTTGCCTTGGCTTTTGCTCTTGAAACTCCAAGTACCTAAAAATTCTTGAACCTCAACCTCACCAATAACCCCAGATTCCTCAAAGGTCTCTCTTAAAGCTGCATCTTCTAATGCCTCATCAGTTTCCCAACCACCCTGTAATTTCATTTGCAAAGCAAAGAATGTTAAACTTCACAATTAAAGAATATTATCATTAATCCTAATATGGGAAACAAAAACAACAGACAATTGGATGGACACTGTACCTTAGGAAACATCCATCTTGGACTTTTCTGTGAGCTGATCAATAAAAATTCCAAATCATCAATTTGGGTCCCTTGAACTGTAGATGATTGGTTGGTTTTTCTGTATCTGTACGGAATGCATCTGCACCATTTAAATTGACAGAAAAGTCAGATCAATGACAATTTGATCAAAGATAATTCATCGTACCAAGAAATTGATTTGAAAATTTCATTTTTTGTATAAAACTAAGAATTCAAAGCAACCCCACATAAAAAAGTTTTCAACTTTCTTCAATTTAAGCCAAGAAAATGAAGGATTAAGAGAAAAAATCATAAGAATAAAACCAAGAGAATACGCACCCAACAACTTGACGACAGCCATCATTGTATCTCTGCAAATCTCTTCCAGTTCGTGAGATCATAGACAAGGTCTTCGTCATTGCCATATCAAAAGAATTCCACAAAAAAAAGGAGATGGAATATATATACCAATATATAAATATAGGACAGCAAATTAGGGTCGTTAAGGAGAGAGAAAAAGAAAGAAGCAAACCCACTTGGAATTAGTTTGTATCTAGTTCATAAAACAGGAAAAAGAGTAGCTATTTTCAGGGATTATATCAGCTTCCTTAATAATTTCAAGAAGCTAAGGGACAGATTTTATATTTTCTATGCGCGTGGATAATATAATGGGAAGCTCTGCTACAACTCTGTGTGTCCACTCCTTTTAATAGGCAAGGGAAAGATGGTGATTTATAGAATTTTCCCAATGGGGGGCGGGGCCTGTTTGGGGCGTGGGTCAATCATTATTTTATTCGTTTTGTAATTTTCTGAGAAGGTCGTGTTAGTAGTAATCAATAAAATTTTATTATGGTTGTTGTGGGCTGTAGACTAAAAATAGGTCTTCCCCCCCCCCCCCCCCCCAAAACTCCCCTGTAAAATATACTTATATGCTGACGCGTGAGGAGTGGCTTTCTATCAAACCTCATAGTAAGACAGAAGGGTCTCAACTCTCAACTTGGGTCGCACTCGGTATTTGTGACTAACCAAACTACTGCTGGGTTCAAATTCAAATTCGCCTCGGCCTAAACACGGTTTTCGCTTGGTAGGATTTTTTTTTTTTAATGGATGGCAGCACCGAAGTTATTAAATCAAAGTACCAAACTGTGCAATATTTATCTAAATAATAAAAATTCTTGTAATAAAATTATAACTTTATAAATAAAAAATAACATGAAAAAGACGAGCAGTATTTTACTAATAAACCGATTAAAATCGGACCCACCCAATTTTACTGATTTACGGAGATAAGTGTAAAGGATCGAAGATCGATTCTATAATAGATCAGATCGATGCATAAGGTCAAGGTACCGAGTTTGAGATTTGAGGTACTTGTCAAGATCGATATTGCAAGTGATTAAGATCAAATGAGATAGACATCGAGCAAGATCAAAGATAGAAAGACGAGATATTCGTGACTGGTCGAAGGACGAAAATCTCTAAATGGATCAACCCTAGGATGACTAGTAAGCTAATCATGGGATTTCCTTCTATAATTGGAACTATGCTACTATAAGAATTCTTCTACTATATAAAGAGGGGTTCCAATAATTTGTAAGGTACTTACATTCTGGCATATCAAAACAATATAACATTCTTTTAGCTTATACCCTCTTATTCATCAGCTTGCCTTATTTTTACTTGTTCCGGTATCAATCAGCTCGAGGGCATTCTAATTCGAGGGTTGAATTTCGTCTCAACACTAGTTTGCTTTACTTTATTGTTAATTTCTATCACTAACCTTCACATTTATCAATTGGTATTAGATAAAATTCTTAACGGTAAAGGGTCAAAACTGCCCTCAACCTATCGACTCCGGAACAAAATTGCCCTCCGTTAACCTTTTGCAAAGAAAATGCCCCCACCGTTAAATTTGTGGCATACTTCTGCCCCCAAATCTAACAGATGCTTGTATTTAATTTTTAATTATTTTTAATGCCACGTGTCACGTAACAATTGGCCATTAAATAAACTTGACCCAAAATCAATTCTCACCCAAGTTCCGACCCAACCCGACCGACCCGACCCAAAAAGGTTAACGGAGGGCAATTTTGTTCCGGAGTCAATATGTTGAGGGCAGTTTTGACCCTTTTTCCGTTCTTTATATGTCCCAATTTGCTAGTAACAGGCTTGAAGTGTAATGAGATTTGCCGCTTTCCAACAAATGTAAAGAGCTTGATATATCACATATATTCATCTTCAGTTAAAGTGGATTGGTCATTCCTATCCAATGGGGGGCTGGTTTTTCATGGCTTGGTTATGGGGGACGGGCTGGACGCCTGGTTCGTGATGGAGGGGGGCTGTTTGGTTGTGAAGTGTTCCGGCGATGTGAAGGTGACGGGCTGGAGGGGAAGATGAAGCAACGGGGTAGCTATGGGAGGTCGTTTGGTGGTTTAGGGTTAGAGAGGGTGTGTTGTGAGGAAGATGAAGAGAGGGTTTGGTGTTTTTTGGGTCGGGTCGGGTCGGGTCGGGATGCTTGTATTTAATTTTTATTTTTTTAATTCCACGTGTCACGTTTTGATTGGCCATTAAATAAACTTGACCTAAAATCAATTCTCACCCAAGTTCCGACCCGACCTGACCCAAAAAGGTTCACGGAGGACAATTTTGTTACGAAGTCAATATGTTGAGGGCAGTTTTGACCCTTTTTTCGTTCTTTATATGTCCCAATTTTTAACATTTTTTGGTCGGGTCGGGTCGGAACTTGGGTGAGAATTGATTTTGGGTCAAGTTTATTTAATGGCCAATCGTTACGTGACACGTGGCATTAAAAATAATTAAAAATTAAATACAAGCATCTGTTAGATTTTGGGGGCTGAAGTATGCCACAAATTTAACGGTGGGGGCATTTTCTTTGCAAAAGGTTAACGGAGGGCAATTTTGTTCCGGAATCGATAGGTTGAGAGCAGTTTTGACCCTTTACCGAATTTTTAAAATTACATTACAAGTTTAATTATTATTCAATTTCAAGGGTAAACATAATGTAAGCATTAAAGCAAAGGGAAAAAAAGAGTTGAGGGTTGTAGTGCATAATTTAGACAAGGATAATTCAAACTCGTGAACAACACCTTACTTTGAAAATCATAAACCATTGAATTGTCTCCTAAGGGTGTTTAAAATATATATCAATACCAATATAATCTTTATGCATAGTATCATTTTCCAGCAATGAGTGTTCCTTGACTACCCGTGGAATAGTGTGGCTACACCACTATTTCTAGGCTAGAATGAGAAGCTGAGATAATAACCTACACTCGGTATTTACAACGTGTATATATATATATATATATATATATATATATATATATATATTGTTGGAAAATTTGAATGATTATGAAAAATAAATGGTTTAGCTTGAGGCGTGTCCAAGACACTGTCCTTAAGAATATTTCGCCCATATTGAGATAAATAATTTTAGGTATATTCCTTATGATTCAACAAGCTCTTCTAGTATAACTAGGAACAGAAATAACAAAGATTTATAAAAAGAAAAATCAGCACAAAAGAAAGAGGAAGAGAAGTTTTTTCTGTTTTCATACTTCTTCCAAGTGACTGCTCAAATATATATACATCAAATTGTCAAAAGCCATAAAGGCGTTTTAAATTTGCAAACGTTCAAACCATAAGCAAGACATTAGTGTTTTTCTGTTACAAAACTAAAAGGAATCATGAAAGACATTTATTGACATTTACTCCATTAAGGAGTCAAATATCAACTGATATTAACGTAATAAAACGGTCAATGAATGATTTCTAAATTAATCTTAAGAAACGGCCATTTAAGATCATATTTGATCAGATTCAAATATAAAAAAATAACTTATTTTGATAGCCTTTTAATGTTAATAAATATTATATCCAAAGTTATTCTAATTTACATTTACACATAATAAAACATATTCAAGTTGATTGTTCATATAAAGACCCATTAAAAGAACAAACCTAGATATCAATTTAAATATTCTTTTTGAGATATTAAAAAAAAAATTTAACAATCCCCCACATAGCTCAAAAAGAATATTATAATGAAAAATAAAAATTTTGCTGGATTCACAAATGAGCATAATGCATCGATCTGGTGTCTCTTGGACTATAAACCGGACCTAGATAAAATAAGATTAAACTTACAGAACAATTGGTGAAGTTTAGAACTTATATGAACCAAGAATTCTTTTGTAAGTTCAGTGTCTTACCTATCACATTATACACGCACACACTTTGTTGTTTGCCGCAGTTTTACGTTAATAGGCCATGCGCGCGCCTGGTTTTCATGAGTGCTCTAGAAAATCTTTGCCATAAATTTCATAAGAGCAGCCCCACTCCACACTCATATAGGTCCATCCATCAAATGTATTCTGCAGCGCATACACCACCTATAAAAAGACTTTAGATTATTGGATTAAGAGTTTAATAACTCAGTCTCCCATTCCTTGCAGTCTTGCACTATATACACACACACATCATATGAAGGGATATAATTTAATAGTGCATATTTGATCAACTAATGACTTGTTATCACCCATATGAAACTACTTCATGGGATCTCCAATCACATAGGTTGGGTTACCATCATAGTTGATATAACTCAAATTGGGAGAAGTCTCATTCCCCTTGATGTTTCAGTTATTAATTTTCTTCCCAAAGGTTTAGTCAGAGGACCGGCCAAATTTACTTATGACTTCACATAATCTATGGAAATAATTCCATCTTTCAGCATCTGCTTTATCACATTATGTCTCAATTGGATATGTCTCTTTTTCCCATTAAAGGATTTATTTTTGGCAATAGCAATTGTAGCTCGGAAATCACAATGCATCGACACAGAAAGTGTCAGTTTAATTCCTAGTGGAATAATCGCCAAAAGGTTTTTGAACCACTCGGCCTCATTGCCAGCTAATTCTAATGCCACAAACTCATATTTCATGGTGGATCTAGCTATTATTGTTTGTTTAGCCGATTTTCATGCCACAGCACCCCCACCAAGGGTGAACACATAACCACTAGTGGATTTTGTCTCATCTGAATCAAATATCCAGTTAGCATCACTGTATCCTTCTAGTACAGTGGGAAATCCACGATATTTCATACCATAGTTCATGATACCTCTCAAATATTTCATTACTCTTACTAATGCATTCCAATGATCATGACTCGGGTTTTGAGTATATTTACTCAATCTACACACAGCATATGCAATATCTGGTCTAGTAAAATTCATCAAATGCATTAGACTACCAATAACTTGAGCATATTTATTTTGATCTATGGCAACTCCCTTATTTTTTTTTAATTGACTACTAGCATCATAAGGAGCGCTTACAGGTATCACATCAAAATTATCGAGGCTTTTAAGAATTCTTTCAACATAATGTTCTTGAGTTAACATCAAACTATTTCCATCTCTTGTAATTTTCATGCCTAAAATAACATTAGCTTCTCCCATGTCTTTCATCTCAAAATTAAAAGACAAGAAAATTTTTGTTTTATGTACCAAATCAAGGCTAGAACTAAAAATAAGCATGTCATCCACATAAAGGCAAATAATAACACATGTACCATCTACACATTTTGTATAAACACACTTATCTACTTCAATTGATGAAAAAACATCATTAATCAATACTTGATCAAATTTTTCATGCCACTGTTTAGGCGATTGCTTTAGACCATATAAAGATTTTAACAATTTACATACTTTATCTTCTTGTCCAAACACTATACAACCTTCAGGTTGCTCCATGTAAATTTTTTCTTCCAAATCACCATTTAAAAAAGCAGTTTTAACATCCATTTGGTGAATATAAAGTTTATATGGTGATTTGGAAGAGGAAATTTACATGGAGCAACCTGAAGGATAAATCAATAAAACCAAGAATCGAGTAGGCATATTGCGCATTGTCTAGTAAAATGTATATAAATTTTTGTTAATTTGGCTCCACAATATATTGTTGTAAAGCTACCTCAAAGGGATACAACTTTTATGTTTTACATTTTTTAAAATTCCAAACAAAATAGAGTGAAAAACATAACGGAAACTGCAATCTGAAACCTGAGGCGGCTGAGGCAGTGTACTTGCCAAATACCGCGGCCGTCCATACCTGAAAAAGGTGTTCTTTTTCACGTAGGAGAAGGTATAATTAGTTTGGCCCGATCCTATTTGGTATATATACATAAAAAAGGATATTTTTGAGGGAGGAGGCCGATTTTGGACACAGACGACCTAAGGAGGCAGAGACACAATAGGAAAAACGGTATTTTATGGGAGGAGACCGATTTTGGACACATATTCAATCTAAGGAGGCAGAGACACAATAGCAGCAAGGTGGAGAATTCTTCTATGAGTTTTCCTCCCTCTTCCTATTTTTTGTTGTGGTTATGAGTTTTAGTATTGTAGTTTTACATACTAGTATGAATAACTAATTTGTTATCTAGGGTTTTGATGGAACCTTTTGTTGGATAAATTCTTGTTATATTTTTGTATAATTGTACCGTTGGATTTCTCTACTTGTTGTTTATAGTTATTGATTGAATGACCATCAATTGACTGTGCCTATTTATTATGTGTTGCTTGAGAAAGGATACATGTTTAAGTGGTTGTTAAACAACATCACTCCTAACTTATGTGAGAAATCAATACAGCGGGTTTAAAGGTATGTTTAGAAATAGCAAAGCCTTGACGTGATCATATTAAGCGGTTAGATAAAGTCAACTAGCGTAGTTCGAGATAATATATCTAGTAAATTGTTGTAGTTGTTCGAGAGAGAATTACGGCACCTAAAGTGCTCACGATCCGTAGAGAATACATTGGCAAAATTATTGGGAACATAGCTAGAAGAATTCGGACAATTGGGGGAATCATAACTCTAAACCTCCTTAATTTAGTCTCCAATCTTTTATTTTGTTAGTTGATAATTTTACCGCTTCATAGTATTTGCTTGTTAATTAGTTAAAAATATAAATCTCAATCTTTATAATTTAAAAAAATGTTCAAACTTGTCTTTTTAGTGATATTAAACAGTTATAGCTAAGCCGTAGTTCTCCGTGGAATTCGACTCCGAACTTTTAGACCGGATAATATTTACATCTACCGCTTATCCTTTTTAGGACTAGAATTGGGCGTGATCAAATTTTGGCACCGTTAACGAGGAACTAAAGGTGTAGTTGTAGGTGTACATATTGTTAGGTTGCAAGTTTGAAATTTTATTTTGTTTTGTTTTATTTTTTTTGCTTTTTTAAAATTTTTGATTTGAGAAACATGACATCTTGAAATTTTGAGAATTTTGGTGTAGATAATTCTATTATTGATCCTTATGCATATTGTGAAGAAAACCACCCATGACAAAATTATCAAAATATTTCCGAGCGCGAGTTATATACACCAATTCAATCTTATGTGTGGAATGTATGTGATATATGTAGTGGTCAAGATTGTCATTTTTTTGGTTGTGCTTATATTTCTTATCTTCCCCCAATCCATTACTTTGATGGTTCTTCTTTTTCTTGTGAAGTTAATAGGAACAAGGAACCCATGGGTGATGACCTGAAAGAGATCAAGGATATGCTAAGGCACCTTATGGAACAAAAAGATGAGAAAAAACTACACATACAAAGGCAAGATGTTGTTATTAGCAACCTCGAGGCACAAGTGAGTCAACTAGTTGAGGTATTTAATGTTCAACAAGCCAATATTATAGATAGTATCCAAGAAGAGCATGAACTAGATGCTGAAATTGATGTGCAAAAGGAGGATGTAAGAGTAGAAACCCAACAATCTAACCAACTAGAATTTGAGGATGTCGATATTGAAGAAGTAATACTAACGTCAACCAAGGACGTTGAAGATGCAATTTTAGTTGACTCTAGTATGATTGGTGTTCAGGAGATTAAAAATCTTGAAGTTCATGTATTGAGCGGGTTATACCTCATTCCAAACACTTCTCTAAATTATGTTCAGATGGTGAAATGGAAATTCGTCCTTATGAGCATAAAAAAGAGTCTAAGGAAGATGTAGATGAGCCTTATATTTTGGATTTCTCAAGGACGTCTAGGCAAGGTGACACTCCTCGGTCGAGAGTCAAAAAGTGCATAAAAATTTATCTAATATTTGGCACACAAAAATTTTTACCGCCCCAAAAGCATAATCATAAGCTTGAAGCAAAACTTGAGGTTCAATTCATAAGCTCAAGGTGGAGGCAGAAAGTGATTCATGATGTGCCGCAATGTTAAATCAAGCGCTTGTTATTATTTTTTTAATTGTATTATTTTGTAGTGTCAATTTTTTATCTTCTAGGAACATGGAAAGGAAAGCTATTGGAGTGATGAACAACAAACTAAATGGTTGGAACTAAGTATGATGTACCCGAATGAAGGACCAAGTTTGGGAGAAGTCTGAGTACCTCATGAGCTGTTAGTGCTTCGACCTTTGGCCTACCAAGGAGTTTCTTTTATCCTTTTATTAGTTATGGTATGCATTGGGGACAATGCACAATTTTAAGTGTGGGGTGAGGAGATTGTCTGGGTGACTTTCTATGTTATTTTATTTGTGTTAGTTTAGTTGAATAATTTTTTAAAAAAATAGAAAAGATTAGTTTTTTTCCGACGATTGATCTATTAGACAATTTTTCTGAGGGATTTAAGTCTAAAAAAAAACTATTTACTTTTGTTAGGTAGTGTAGAAATTCTCCCTTGGTTTTTCTTTGTGTCGCATTCTATTCCAAAGATTTTATTTGAACCGAATGTAGTTAATTTTTTTTAGGAATAGGAGCAATTGTTTTTTGTTTTAAATTGAAGCAATATCTCTTGAGTTTGTTATGCCTTGAGAATAGTGAGTACCTTGGTTATGACGCTTAGGCTCAGTTTTTGACTCTTGTATAAGTACCTTAAATTGTATGATTTTAAATTTGCTTAACTGCTTAGACTACAATATCTTGATGAATCTAATCCTAAGTGAGTTATGTGCCATGTGTGTGTGAGGTTTGTGTGTTATTTTGTGCATTGAATTTGATGGCTAGAACTTGTCTTGTGTGTTTGCAAAGCAAAATAGTAGTTTTATTCAGTCTAGGAAGTAATATAGGCATTTCTTTGTTGAGCCAGATATGTATATTTTATCCCGCCTAATTATTATGTATCGTAGTTAACCCCTTTGAGCTTGTAATCCTGTTTCTTTCGCAACAACATTACAAGCCTTACCCATTGTTCGAATTAACCATCTATTTAAACCATTGTAACCTCTCATGAGCACTTGACTTGTTTATGAACTTTGTAAAGGTTAGAGTGTGGGATGATTAGTTTGGATTTTGAGTGGAGCTAATTAAATAAAGAGAAATGTGCACTGTTTTGAAAAAGTAAGAGCCACTTGAATTGAAAAAAATAGTTAGATTGTGGTGGAAAAAAAATTCCTTGATAAGTGGTGGTTGTTGATGTAAGTGTGATTGAAGAAGAATGAGGTAATATACATTGATATGAAGGTGGTATTTTGGTTTGACATAAGTATGGAGTTTGAATGTTAAAGTGTGTGTGTGTGTGTGTGTATATATATATATATATATATATATATATATATATATATATATATATATATATATATATATATATATATATATATATATATATTGAATTAAAAGATAATTTTGAATTTATATATATAGTTCTAAAATTCGAATTTAGATTAAAAATAAAATTTATCTTTTTTATTATCATGTTATCATACTTAATTCAGTTAATAATCATATGCAATCATGTCAGAAACTTTTGTTATTTTTTATAATTATATAAATATTACTTTGCCTCTAGCAAAAATAAACTACTCCATATAACTATAAAAGTTTTTCACATTTAATATATAGGGTGCACGTCTATGTTTATCTAAATAACAAAAAGAAGTTTACAAAAATAAATAAAAGTTTACTTACATATATAATAAAGTAAACATACATGCTGAAGAAAGAAACATCATAAAATCAGTCAACATTAAAAAAAAATTATTCTTGAGGAATATTTGGTTGAAGAGTCAATTTGCATAAATGGACATCAAACAAACAACAAAACTTTGGGTATACAATTGCTATCATTAATTTCAATTTAGCACATTCAAGAAATTGAAGGGTATAAGTTGAAACCCCTTCGTTTTAGTGTAGACAAGCCAATATTGCAAGGGTATAATATTTTTTATCGTTGCAGAATATTAGTTTTGAATCATTAGATTATGGGAAAGTCTTTGTTCAAACTCAACAAGAGATAAATTGGTTTCTAATTGATAGTTTTTATAGCGACTTTTAAGTATAACAAAGAATATATATAAAAAGAAAAAAATGGTATGGCGTGAATTTAATGTAAATAAATTATTTCGAAAAAATCTCTTTACTTTTTCTTAATTCAAAGATAATAAAAAGACAAGATATTTTTGAATATTAGTTGGGAGTTTCAAAATTATTACAATAGAAGTCATATCATGGATAAACTCAAAAAAACTAAAATCTTATGGAATATTTACAAAATATCCGACCATATTTATTGTTTATTTTTTATATCTAATATAAATAGATGATATACCGATAATACACGATTATACATTTATTATATATGGATTATAGATAAATTACACATCATCCAAATTTTTAATTTAAGTGGTCGCGTGAGCATTTATTTAGCTGATTAGATAAAACCAAAAGAAAAGTATGAAATAATTTCAACCAAAGACTAAAAATATAATTAAAGTTCATATATAGACAGATTTTATTAAAACTCATCCTTTTATAGTGAAATAAATTAATAACAACAGAAATAATGACATAAAAATAAGATTTAAAAAAAATTAGAAAGCTCTAAAAATGATAAATAAAAGATGACAATAAATTTCTTCATATGTTTCATCTTTATTAGGTATAAAAATTTAAAAGTTAATCTCACTGATTTTAAATATTTTTTTAACTCAAATACATAGATTATAAAATAAGGATATCTTCGATTTTTTAAATTTATATTATGTGTCGTTTTAAAAAAATTATTATTACTAACAAACTCATATGATATTTGAATTTGAATCAGAATGCAATTTGAGTAGTTTGAATTGAAGTTAAGCCAAGTATGGTGTCGAAAGATAAACTATTTGATAATTTTAAGACAATATATGCAAAATTTTATAATAATAATCAACTCATTTAAATTTTAATGATTCAAAGAATAATTTTTTATATATATATGATATTAAAAATTTAAATTCTGGGGCTAAAAATATCGATAAACTTAAAGTGGTCATACTGAAACAAATTTGGTCAAATAACTATTTAAATTTTTAGATAGCCGATTAAAGTGAATTGTAAATTAAGGATAATATCTTCACTTACATTATTATAAAGATAATTATCATTATTATAATACATATGAAGTTTTAGAAATTGAAATTTCAAAATAGAAATATTTTTGAAAGATAAAATCATACCAACTAAGAGTTCAAGTCATAGTATAAGAGTCACGTCGTAATCAAAGAATCACTTATATCGTGTCAACCCTTGTGCTTTGCCATAAATATGAGTTATTATTTCACTTTGTGGCTATTCTTAGGTTCCAATGACACCTATGAGAATAATGCAAAAATAAAATTATCACTACGAGAATTGAAAAAATATTAGTCTTTTTTCATGCAGTGTTTCTTAATTAATAGCTGACGATTATCTATAATTATTTAGAAGGTTTAAACATTAAGATTATTTACATATAATTCAAACTTAGATATTTAACATGGTTAATGTCAAATATCAAATGGAGTATTTTTATATATTTCACTAACTAAAGATTTTTTTATATTTTTAGATAGCTAACTAAAATGAATTTTGAATTACGAAAATATTTTCAATTACATTATTATAAAAATAATTATTATTAAAAAATAATGTTGTAGAAACTAAAATTTTAAGAAAGAAATATTTTTTAAGATATATCAACACACCAAATAAGAGTTCAAGTAGTAGTAAAAGAGTTAAGTCTTATCCAAAGAGTCATTCATTGTCTTAATATTTGATTGTTTTGTCATAAATATGAGTTATTATTTTGCTTCCGTACTATTTCAGGATCCAATGACACTGACAAGAATGATATAAAAAAAAAAAATTTGTTACATTTTTTCACATAATTAATATTCAATGATTATCTAGATTTACCGAAAAAATATAAATTTTATAATTATTTACATACAATCCGAATAATTTAAATTTAACATACTTAGTGTACGCACATCCGTACGGGTACTAATGTTAGTTTTGCAAGCAAACAGATTTTAGAATAAGTTCAGAGTATAAGAGCATACTGTATTAGAGGGAAGAGGTCCGGGTGGAACAAAGAACCTCCTGATATTAGTTTTAATTTGTTAATACCAGTAGCGCACAACTTAATACGAGAAATCAAATGTTGTATCAATTATACAAAGTTTTATTTTGGAAACAAAATCTTGTACTAATGAATTTTTGTCTGATGTGGACACACTATAATAGTAAAATACTTCAAGTACTAACGAATATTTATTGACTACTAAGTCATATCCTTAAGGTCTTAAATGCAGAAAAATTTTCATCACTAATTCTTTTTTTTTTTTTTATCCAAACACAAACAATCCCTTAGACGCTGACTCCAAAATATTGCATAGCAATCAGTTACACTAAGGATGTCATGGATAATTTTAAAACCAATTAAATCGACCGAATTGTATCGTATCAAATTAATTTTTAGATTTTTTTAAATAAAATTATAAGTTTTGATATAAATTGATAACTGTACCGGTAATTAGGGTAAGTTTTTATTTGATAAAGATAAACTGAAAAAATACCGTACTGTACCGAATAATTTACAACGTGAAAATATATTTATATATTAAGTTTAAAAGTAATAAAGTATTAAAAAAAATTTGGGGTCTTTTCATTATGAAATAGTTACGAGCCAACAAGTAAATAAACTCAAAATCCTAATTCCCAAACATATTATGCTACTCCTATTGAATAATAATTTATAATGTATTGAATATGCTTCCTTTCGTATAGTTTAGATTTATATTTTGAATATTTAATCTTCTATAAACTTTATTCTTGAATCCCAGCTCCATTAATGTCTTTCCACTCGTGTAATTTATATTTTCTTTATATTTATTTAGTTTCTTTTATGCTGATGTAGAATAGTTGATGGATTTATATTCTAACCATCTTTTATATTTTCTTAGTTCATCACCTTTTAAAATGTAAAAATGTCTAGAGAGTTTTGCTAAGTCCTATAAAAGTACGTATATTATTGCATTCTACTTTTACTAGTAATTTTGTACATGATAGTTTAAAAATTATTGAATATTTACCGAACCAAACCGATACCGAAGAAAAACTTACGTGATTGAGACGGTTTCGAAAAGTCTAATTTTAATTATGCATAACAAAATAATTGAAAAAATGGTATGATACAATAGAATCCGAAACTTTTCTAACGTTTTTTTGGACAAAAATACGTTTTTACTGCTAAAAAAAAGTTATCTAAATACATAATTTGCAGTATTATACTACGAATTACTTTAATAAAAATTTTGCCGTTAAGTAATTTGCAGTATAGTACTGCGAATTATAAAAAAAAAATTTACTAATTCGCAATACTATACTGCGAATTATTAAAAAAAATTATAATTTTGCCCCACCAATAATTAACTGAACAAACAATAACTCAAACACATAAATGTAGTATTATACTGCAAATTTCTTACGCACCCCAAGCTCGGACTTGCCTTATTAAAGGCATTTCAATTTGATGAAAATTTATTCAATACAAATTTCAAACTTCCGTTCATACTTCTCTCCTCTTCTTATCAATCATATTTGTACAATGTCTGAAGAGCCAAAAATAAGAATTTTATTATATCGGGGGTGAGGTTATGCTGGAGAATAACTCTGTGAGATATAGCTTACCTCCACCGTGTCATGTTAAATTGCCTCTTACTATGGAGTATGATAAATTGATTTCGTTGTTATGTAAAAAAATGAGTGTGAGGAAGCGTTCGGTTAACCTTAAAGTAACTGGTAGGTTTCCGTATTCAGTGACTTTTTATGGGTTTGCTTATTATTCTGAGTTTAACATCGAGGATGATGAAACTCTTAGAGATTTTTGCGGATTCCGGGTGAATACATGGAATTATTGTAATAAAATTATTGAAAATGTACGTTAAGGTGGAAGACGTTCCCAATAATAAGGGTGTGCATAGTAGGGATAACTCCCAGTCATCGGGTGGTTATGCTGGAGCAGTTTTTGCCAGGCAGATTGCTTATGAAAGAGCTTGCCTTGATTTAAACTTGTCACCACCGGCGAATGAGCAGCCACAAAATAATTTTTCGACTTTATATAATCCACAAGATGACTGGTAAACTTAAATTTTACTATGCCTTAGCGATGATTATTTTATGTTTTAATTTAATTGAATTTGTATCAACACATATATTTTTCATAGGGGGTACCGTCCGGATATAAATTTTACAAGTTATGACCCCGTCCCTAGTTGCAATATGCGTAGTACTGGAGTATTGGAGCACGGTGGTCCATCCGGGAGTCATCACCAAAGTATTTACAGTACGACTTGTAAGTAAAGTGATATAGCTATATCAAAAGTATTTATGTAGTTGGGTAACTTATTATTTTGTTCTTTTTGTGCAGTGAAAACGAGCTTCTTGATGTTCCTGACCTCACTCAGTTGCCCATAGACGATATATTGACTCGTGATTTGGCTGATGCGCAAAGTCAGGAAGATGATAGTGATTATGACAACAATGCGGATGAGTCTGGGGATGACACACTCTCCCATGATGAGGGTGATGATGAGGAGGATGTGAATGTTGAACCTGACCTGACGAGGGAGCATGTAACTCCACCTCCCGTTAGACAAAGAGTGTACGAGTCTGACGTGCCATTTCATGAACCGAATATTCCCTACCTTGATAATTTGCCAAGTATGACGAATGTGGAAGCCCTCACAAGGGATGATGACGAAATTCGGTCATTGATATGGGATGAGTCTAGACCAGCTGTTCTGACAAAGAGCATGTATTTCCCTGATAAAGCTCGCTTAATTAGGGATGTAAAAATCTACAGTATAAGAGAGTGTCGTGAGATGATGGTAAGTGAGTCAACTACGGAGGTATACAAGGTTGTATGTCGTAGGTGGTTTATGGGTTGTCACTGGATGTTGCGTGCCAGCAAGAAGAAATCAGGTTTGTGAAATTGAGTAAATTTATTAGCGAGCATAGATGTAAAATAGTACATTCAATGAGAATCACTTCAACTTGGATGTGGACTTGATTTCTCTTGTCCTGATTCAATATTTGGAAGTATCCATAAACTTCAAGATTAAAGAATGTATTACAGCCGTCCACCAGGAGTATGGTTGTACTATGACCAAAAGAAAGGCATATGTCGGTCGCAAATGTGCCGTTGAACTTATTTATAGCGACTGTGATAAGTCTTTTTCAAATCTGCCCAGGTACATGGCCGTAGTGTAACACTTTAACCCCGATTCTACTATTGAATGGAGGCGTGATCGGAGTCCAGACAGACTCGAATATATTTTCAACTATGTGTTCTGGTCATTTAAAGCGGCAATTGATGGTTTTATGCACTGTTGTCCTGTAAATTCCATAGACGGTACTCATGTCTATGAAAAGTATGATATTAAGCTTTTGATTACAGTTGCAGTGATGCAAACAGACAAATATTTCAACTAGTTTTTGCTATATGTGCCAACGAAAGCGAAGAGACGTGGACGCTCTTTTTGAACCACTTAAAGCAGCACGTTGTCAAACATAATTCAGGTATTTGTCTAATATCTTATCGGCATGGTGGTATTTTAAGTTTTGTACATCACTTGCCTCAATGACATGAACCATATGCATACCACCATTACTGTGTGAATCACCTGAAGACCAATTTCCAGAAGAAATTTCCTGACAAGGCCTTGCATGACTTGATGTGGATGGCTACAACTAAGCACCAACAGTGCAAATTCATGAGGCGCATGGAAGTGATCTGATCCACGAGCCTATACTTGGTTGATGCAACATGAGCTTCACATGTGGACATTGCATGCTGATGGAGGCAGACGATGGGGAGCCCTCACTACAAACGTGTCAGAGTCATTCAACGGCTTGTTGAAGTCTGCCCATGGACTTCCTGTCACTACCATGGTCCGCATGACATTCAAACAGAGTGCAGAGAGGTTTGTTGAAAGGTATGCAACTGCATCGGCATTGATGGACACGAGAGTTCAATTTATGCCAATACTAATAAGAAGATTTGAAAGGTCCAGGAGGCGAGCACAGTGGCATTCATTTCTTCAATACGATCATGAACGGGGTATTTATTTAAGTTAAAATATCTATCTGTGGACACCGTGGGAATAATCTACAGACGGTGAATGAAAATAGAAGGTTATGTTCATGTGAAAAAATGGACCATCTACCACATGACGTGCGCACATGCGTTGAAGTGCTTTCAACAAGTTGGATATGAGGCAACAAACTATATTGATATGCAATACAATATTTCTGCATACATAGACACGTATAATGGAAGTTGCAGCCATTAGGTGTTGGGCATTATTGGCCGCCGGAACCTTTTAAGATAGTATGTAACAAGGACTTTTTGCGCAAGCTGCAAGTGCAAAAGAGAACATATACGGAATCAAATGGATGTTGGTGACACTGTTTATGTGCGTAAATGTGTCATATGCTCGGAAACAGGATACGACCGTCGTTAATGTCCTTCAGGTGGTGTGTGTGGCGGTGGTAATCCGGCTCCTAATGCAAGTTCGTTGAATGTACCCAACTATCAAAGATGCCCCTAGAATTTTGTTTTGGTATTGTTTTTGTAGTACGTGTTTGTACTTGTGTATTTTGAAATATATATCAAAAAATTATATTCCACAATCAGGAATGAGTGAAGAAAAAGCTGTTTAATTGCAGGAAAATGTAATATGTAAAACGTGGTTTGATAGTTTCATATAACAACACAAGCACTTAAACTTAATTTTCACTTCAATTAAAATAAAATTTAGTCTAACAAATAAGAAAAATATTAATACACCATCAACACAAATATAGTAGGCCAACATAATAAAAATATATGAAACATGAAAAATACACTAAACGCATACATGCCAATATTTAGTCCCGGTTGCCATTTGTTCTCTGCTCCAACCACTTAAATCGTTCTTCCAGTTGTTCTTTTTCTTCTTCAACCTCTTTCAGTTTCGCATTCACCTCCGCAAGTTTCTGTTTATATTTTTTTTTACATTCTTTTTGTGCTTCACAATTTCATTGTGGTTTCTATTTTTCTTCTCCGATCTCCTTCAGTTTCGCCCTCATTTCTGCAATAATTCTATCGCTTTCTCTTTGTCTTTCCTGTTGGCATAAACACATATTATGAGGAAACTGCAGTTGATGTCTGTAGCATTCCTGATAACATGGTTCATCAACTCATTCCTCAAAATCACTAATAGGTTCGTCGGGAACCTTGTAAAACTGGTTCATACAACATTAGTAGCGGCGTTCAACTTCACCACCGTCCCAATAATTTTACATCGAGCATTCTTTTCCACAGTAGCACTTTAGTGGACGAAGAGGTTGAGCCATTTAATGAAATATGTGCTTTTAGTAAAAAAAACCTTATTTTTAATGAAATATTTGCTTTTAATAATTTTGAACACACAAAATAACTTCCATGAGCCTATTATTTATAGGCGAGTCAAAATACATAAAGCGTGGTATAGTACTACATTTTATGGAGTTGTCTTGCCAGCCTGAAAAAGAAGAAAATCATGTGAAAAAAGCTGCTTTCTTGCAGAAAAAATCAATAATTAATTCGCAGCATAGTACTACGTATTATGGAGTTGTCTTATCGTTCTGAAAAAGATGAAAACCATGTGAAAAAAGCTGCTTCTTGCAGAAAAATTTAATAATTAATTCGCAATATAGTACTATGTTTTATGGAGTTATCTTGTCATTCTAAAAAAGATGAAAACATGTGAAAAAGGCTATTTATTGTAGAAAAATTTAATAATTAATTCGAGTATAGTACTACGTTTTATGGAGTTATCTTGTCGTTTTGAAAAAAGATGAAAACTATGTGAAAAAAAGTTGTTTTCTTACAGAAAAATTTAATAATTAAAGCATGGTATAGTACTGCATTTTATGGAGTTGTCTTGTCGTTTTGAAAAAAGTGAAAAACATGTGAAAAACTGCTTTTTTTGAAGAAATATTTAATACTTAATACGTGGTATAGTATTGCATTTTATGGTTTTAGTTATCCTTTGTGCAATGATGATTTTAGATCTACTGCTTCTTTTTGTGTTACGTTTGCAAGGTTTGAGTTTGTGTTATACTGTTTAAGTAAAATTGCTGTTCAAACGCAATTAAAATAAAATTATGGTTAAAACATAATGCACTATTTACACAAAGTAAATACATAAATATTTCAGTGAGTCCCGCAACCTATGTGCTTTAGTGCTATTGTTGGCCTAAGTCGCATCCCCTGTCGCCCGGGTACACTATCTGGATCATCGTTATCATGCCTCCTCTTTATGTAAGGATGTGCAGCAATATTGATACCACAACTTGCAGGATCAGAAGAATATGTTGTCGGGGCATCAACAACCTACAAAACAAGTGATAATCTTAGCATGTGAAAAAGTATATTTGCATTGTACGTGTTGAGTCAAAAAATATTTTCTCACTGTGGTCTCGTCGGCCGCCTGAGTGTATCCATCCGTGGTGTCCTCATCAAAGAATGTAGCGGCCTCAAAGATGGGCTGGAACAAAACCTTCATAAGAAAGTTAAAAATTAATTAATGTCAGCTCATTAAGGAAAGGCAAACAAATTGAAATTTTTAAGTAATATAAATATACTTGCGCCTGTGGTAGATCCGTCAATTTATCATGAAAGGTAAAAGGGGATAAAGGAACCATGTGTTGATTGTCCTGTAAATATCTCAAATCACAGATTTGCGCGAAATTCATGTTATTTTCATTCAACCGCTACAAGATCAACAATTCCATAAGCTTGGGCTTCTGTTGCTGACATAAAAACATCTCTTTCCATATCTTCGGATACAACCCATAAGGGTTTCCCCGTTCTTTGTACATAAACCCTTGTGAGGGTTTCACGCAGTTTCAGCAGTTCTTCCGCTTCCAAGACAAATTCGCCTGTTTGTGCCTCATAAAAAGAACTAGCAGGTTGATGGATCATTACCCTGATGATATAACAAAATAAAAGCTTCCCCTATCTCGCATGATAAAGCAAAGAGAAAAGAAAGATAAAGAATAGAAAAAAGATAGAATTGAACAACCGTACATGCATCTTTTGTGCATACGGCTCTACAAGAAAATTGACCTCCCCTCCTTTCTATTGAAGAAAGAGAAAAATAGAATCTATCAGACTCAGATGGGTAAATGATCAAATTGCCATCCTTCCTTTCGGAGGAGTTAAAAAATACTATGATGGCTCCGTTGCTTTATATGTTTATTTTTTCTTTTTTTTGTCTGTGATTCAGCAATAATTGCTGTACCTCACAAGCCACATTAATTGGTTGACCAACACTATCTCGACCTTGAACTACCAGAGCGTTATAAATATTCGGCATCTTGCCCGGGGGAAAGGCTACATCTAGTACCGGACCGATGATTTGGACGTACTTTCTTCCACAAATACAACAAGCATTTGGCTGTAGATTTCAAATTTATTTTAAAATTTTTTAATTAGGGTAAAATTTGATTTGAAGATGAAAATGTATTCTGACATATATTTCAAAAAATATTTTTCAACTTTATTTTGAAAAATATGTATATAATTTCCTATATAATTTCCAAATTTGAAGATTTTGGCCCAAAATCAGCAATTGGGGTGATTTTAGGATTTGTGATTTGTGATTTTGCTAAAGTATGGGCAAAATTTATGGCCAAATAAAAATAAATCCCAAATTTAGTTCGGCAAAATTCATGGCGAAATAGAGCCTTGATCTCCAACGGCAGTATGTGATTTTTTTAAATAATATATAATATAAAGTTTATACAAAAAATGGGGGCCCAAGCCCTTGCTTTAGTAGCTTTATGGTTAAGCCGGCCTAATTATGTATGGCCTTCAGAGCTCAATATTTGAGGCTCAGTCGCATTAAGCTATCCTTAATTATTATATGTCATTTTTAATATTTTTAGAAATTTGTTTGTTTAATAAATTAAATTAAAAGTTTTTGAATTGGACTAAATAATTACATATGCCCTTCGAGGCTCGATATTTGAGGCCCGGTAACACCAAGCTATACTTAATTATTATGTGTCATTTCAACATTTTTTAGAAATTTATTTTTTAATAAATTAAATTAAAAATTCTTGAATTGGACTAAACAATTACGTATGCTCTTCGAGGCTCGATGTTTGAGGCACGGTATCACCAAACTATACATAATTATTATGTGTGTCATTTTCAATATTTTTAAAAAATTTATTTGTTTAATAAATTAAATTACAAATTCTTGAATTGGACTAAATAATTATGTGTGGCCTTCCAAGCTCGATATTGAGGTCCGGTCGCACCAAGTTATCCTCAATTATTATGTGTGTCATATTCTACATTTTTAGAAATTTATTCGTTTAATAAATTAAATTAAAAATTCTTGAATTGGACTAAATAATTACGTATGCCCTTCGAGGCTCAATATTTGAGTCCCGGTAGCCAAGCTATACTTAATTATTATGCGTGTCATTTCAAATATTTTTTAGAAATTTGTTTGATTAAATTTTTTTTTAATTGGACTTAATAATTATATATAGCCTTCCAAGCTCGATATTTGAGACTCGGTCGCATCAAGTTATCCTTAATTATTATGTGCGTCAGTTTCACATTTTGTTAAAAATTTATTTGTTTAATAAATTAAATTAAAAATTCTTGAATTGGACTGAGTAATTATATGAGCTCCGGGCTTCATATTTGAGTTATTTGACAACATATATTAATTTGTTACTTTTGTAAGTTTATTTTATAAGTTAAATAATTAATTTTGTAAAGTGTTATTGGATAGAGTTTA
Source organism: Nicotiana benthamiana (assembly GCA_034376525.1). Classification (NCBI taxonomy): domain Eukaryota; kingdom Viridiplantae; phylum Streptophyta; class Magnoliopsida; order Solanales; family Solanaceae; genus Nicotiana; species Nicotiana benthamiana. The sequence goes on from CM067325.1 coordinate 11,253,179, forward strand.
CAATTACTACATGCTTAAGGCTTTATATTTACTAAGCTAAAAGGCTCTATATTTTGCATGCTATGCTAAATAATTGAATTTACTAAACTAAAAGGCTATATATTTTACTACACTAAAAGGTCACTATTACATTTAAAAACAACAAACATAACATACAATTATGAACAACAAACTAAATAAATAATATTTATTTATTATTTAACCACATAAAAACATAACATTAACAGTACAAATTATTTATCAAATTTTAACATTTTTTTGCCTCAAAGCTAATAAATCAATCGGGTATAAATAAGATACAAATTTAAATACCAACATAACATAAATTAACATAGAAACACATTAAATAATATTATATATATGTATTATACGAGTGTCGACATAAACAAAATCAAAATACCTCGATTTAAGTTTTTCGAATTTGATTAAAATTAAAATTTTGCACCCAAAAGAAGGAATCCAAAGCATGTCTTGTGTGTAGGGCCCAAATTTTTTCTTTTTTAATTTTCAGAGGGGGAGGGGGGGGGGGGGAGGAGGGGGGCAGCACAATCGCCGGGGAAGATGGGCAATTCGAATTGTTGGGCGCTAAAAAAGGAGAGCCTCAATTCGCAGTACTCTAATGCGAATTATAAAAAAGAATTATAATTCGCTACTATACTGCGAATTAGTAAAAAGAAATTTTGTAATTCGCAGTACTATACTGCGAATTACTTAATAGCAAAATTTTTGTTAAAGTAATTCGCAGTATAGTACTGCAAGTTATGTATTTAGATAACTTTTTTTTAGTAATAAAAATATATTTTTTGTCCAAAATATTATTAGAAAAATTTCGAATCAGCCCTAAGTTACAGTAAGTAAAGGGTCACCGTTTGGGCCTACTGCCATTCAATTTGGGAATAGTAGAAAATCCAAATGTACAGCAGTGCTTTCCATTACATATCAAAGATGGTTCCATGGTTTTCTTTTTATGCCAATAAACGACATTTAAGTATCCTAATTAAACTAGGGGAAAAAATAAGACATGCAAGTCAGAAATTACCTTGTTGATAACTTTGAGAACGTACACAGTGATGAAATTAAGTACTAAAGGAGATAAAATTAACACGTTGGGCACACAGAAAATTGGTTTATTGCATGCAAAGCGTGAGTATAAGACCATACATAACTAAAAACACGCAAATAACGTAGAGCAAGTTGGACACAGAAGACAACTTGACTGCATAATAAACAAGAACACGATGCTGACTTAGCTTGAAAGGACAGCCAAAAGTTGTTTTTTGTGGACTTAGCTTCCTCTTTTAAGTCACAAGCAATTTGTCAAAAGCGAAGCCATGATTTGAAGCATACAAATTAAGTTATTAATTAACAATGTGTACATATTTAACGAATTGCTTAAACAAAATACAAAAATTGGATCAAATTATTGGATTAGACTGAAACTGTCATCTAAACTCTAGTTCTGCCACTGATTATGATGACTCATGTATGTAGGGATAGTGAAGACTGAGGAGGTAAAGGTTTTTTGATAGTTCATCAGCTTAGCAGTTGGCACATGATGTGCCGTTTTTTCTACCCTTGGTGCAGATCAACCATGAAGAATCAATGCTCAGTTTTGGATTCGTTTATATCAATAATAAAAGCTATCATGTGGAATTTGTTGGTGATGTTAAGTGTTAACCACTGGTGTACATCGAATCTTTCTTTTGGAAAGGGCTCCGAATTTCTTCTGACTTCTTAGTTGCGAATTATGGTGGTGTTAACCATTTTCTAATCGAATTTTCCTTTTGAAAAGGGCTCTCTTCGAATTTCTCTGACTTTTTAGTTGTGTTTCACACTTTCTGGAAAAGGTTGATAACTCTCTCTTCTCGAAGTGAATTAAGACAAAGGAAAGTGCATTCAATCAATTAAATATGTAAAAATAGTATGGTATAGTCAATTTTTGAACTGGTCCATTAAAAATAGCCAGCGTTTATTAAATCAATAAAAAATAACCATTATTTTACTGCATAGCCAGCATAATATGATGAAGTTCCAGCATACTATCCTAGAACTCCAGTATAATATGTTGGAGTTCAATTATACTTATGCTGGAACTCCAGCATAATATACTGGAGTATTTTCCGAATTTTGAACAGTATTTTCGCTCAGGTTTATCTTTACATAAAAAGTGGCTAAATTTTGATTACTTTTGAAATTATGCTATTTTTAAACGACCAGTTGTAAATCTGGCATTAGCCCAATTTTAAAAGTAACTGAAATTTAGCTACTTTTCATGTAAAAATAAATTTGAGCGAAAACACTTTTCAAATGATGGAGTTCTAGCATAAGTACACTAGAAGTCCAATATAATATACTGGAGTTCTAGCAAGTATAACATACCGGAGTTTGAAGCACCGGTGCTCTAGTCTCCAGTATATTATATTATATTGGAGTCAGCAAAGTATATCGATCCGGCATAATATGCTGAAATTCATACATAGGTGCAACGAACTTCAGTATACTATGCTAGACCAATCTCTATTATAATAAATAGTAGCTATTTTTTATTAATTTTATGGATGGTGACTATTTTTAAATGATCATTCCGAAATGTCAGTACTCTGGCCCACATTTTCTTAGAGGACCTAAGTCAACAATTAGCCCATTGTTAAATCATCTGCGCCAATTATGGTCTCTTTTGTTTCTAGAACAGACGACTAGTAAAAAGCCCAACTAAACTTACTGCTCGTTTTGTTTTTGTCTTTTGGCGAATTTAGCCTAGAAAAACTGCGCCGTCAAAAGGTTTTTGGGATTGTGTTGTGGTACACATGCTTAAGGAACTCAGGATTTTGGGCTTCTATTTTGGTCCACTCCTAGAAGATAGAAGATCCGTCTTCTCCATACATCACCACCCTACGTCACCTTCGCAAATCACAACTATCCAACCTGACGCATCACCACTCACTACCAGATTTGAAATCACGAAGTCGCCACCCACTGCCTGGATCTGGATCTAAATCTGGACGGCGACCTTACGGAGAGAGGAAAAAAGGAGAGAGGGTTGAGGGATAAGAGGAAGAGAGTTGAGGGATCACTTATGTATATTTGCATTTTGGTAAAAAATATAAAAAATGATTATAAATAATAATATTTTTAAAGAATTCTAGTTTATAATAAATAGAGTACATTATTAAGCTATACCATGTAAAATTTCATACTTGACTCCTTTGTCCTAATATTTTAGCCTATCCAAAAAGAATGTCTTTTTTTATTTAAAAATAATTTAATTTTAAAATATTCTCATTTTATTATTAATAAGATTAAGATGATTTACAGCCACACAAATATTTATAACTTGTTTTAGATATAAATTTCAAATATTTTTCTTTTTAAAACTCATGCCCCCATAAATTAGGAAGGAATGAACAGTTAATTTGATTAATTAAACAAAAAATTTTAAAAACGAGATAATTGAAAAAGTCAATTTTCGTCTGCATTCACACGCTATCGGCCGATAATTACCAGTCACAAGTCACACCAATGGAAGCTTCACGCAAATGGAAAAGGACTTGCCCACAAGCCGCAGCAAACCCAACGGCATAAACTTCTCAATCCGTCTAGAGCCATGTCACCAGCCAAATACACCTAATACCTCATCACAAGTACAAAATCAAAGTAAAACCTAGACTACTTTTTTGTTCTTTTTACCTTTTAAGGTTTTTTTTCACGTTCAAGCATGAGATAAACGGTATATGCATTGAAAATACAAATGACACAACATCAACAACAACTCAATATAATCATACTTAATAAGGTACGGAGATGGTAGTGTGTATGCAGACCTTACTCGTACCCTGAGACAGGGAAGTTATTTTCAAATAGACCCTCGGCATCCTTTCCTCCAAAAACTTCCCAAATTGCTCTTTGGTAAAGTCGAAGTCACAATCTCTTAGTTGGAAGTGGAGATTGCTTACCATCACCGCAAATCAAAATACAAATGAGAAAGGGAAAGAAATCTGAGCATCATCCAGTCCAAAGGATTAGGGTGCCTTTCACCAAATTAAAAAGTACGGAGTATTATAGTTAGCTTAGTAATTTTGATATTATATGTGTAACACTTAGCATATTTATCATAGGATTTATAGAAAGTTTTTTAAAGGAGAAGTGTAACAAATCTTAAACTATCAAGTTACATAAAAATTTAACTGAAGCTACCTGTGTGTAATGACAATTAAGTTAATAATCCAAGAAAAGAAATAAGTAACGCACTAAAATATATAAAAAAATTCATTTATATAAAAAATAAATCTTATCAATATTCATGTACCATTTAACCTCAAAGATGTGTTATCAACTTAGTGCATGTATCTTTTGACTCCTAGAATAGAGGTTAATGTTCTATTGTCTGAAAGGGAAGGGTCATAAGGTATGAAAGCTAAATAGCTAATCTTACCTTCCTCGTGATATTAATGATGTAATATTTCACGTGTACGTCTAGTATTACCTAACGCGTAGGGTTGGTTTTACTTGATTTTCGGTCAGAAATTCATGTATAGATATATGGGTCTTAAACAGTTGTCTCCATTCTAATTAAGTCTCAAACTCTGTATCTATCCAAACTGACAAAGAACTTTTCAATTTCCAACTAATTAACTTCCCTCTCTTCCTAAGACTCATGAATCACGAACAAACTTCCCAACCCCGCGTCCCCACCACAAAAGGAAAAGAATAGACGAAAGAAAGTAAGAAACTCTTGGGAGTTGCGGTTGGGTGCCAAACTCACCAAATCTATATTTATAGGCAACCATTCAGTGCCTTTGTTATGTGAGGAAGACTGAAGACTGCTTATTTTGTGAGTTCATATGGAGAAGAAGAACAACAACATGGCAAAGAAAGAGGACCGATTCTTGGAGCAAAACCAAGAGGCTGAATATAATCATGTTTTGCACAGCCAAGTGAAGAAGATTAAGGAGGAAGAGTCGGAGAAAAACGTAATTGACTGGCCTGTTCTAGCTAGGGAGGTCATGACCAGGCAACACTCTAGATCACGCCTTGGACTAATCTCCGGCCAACCCATCTCCGTAGGCGACCCTTAGAAGTATTTACTCAAACATGGTGTTTTTCATTTTCTAGAGGCCGACATAGACTTAGGTCTATCATCTCTATTCCTCTCCCTTTTGGGAGGGCTTTAGGTTTTGTTTCTATGTAAATATGACTTTAATAAAAGAATATTAGATGGTTATGATCCTTTTAGCAAAGTTTATCTCAGTTTTCCTCTTTATTTCAATTGCTTCCATGTTTAGTCCGTTTCTTCTTCTTGTGTTTTCTCTAATTTTGATTAGATGGTTGGATCAGTCTTATCCATGTTTGACAACTTTTTGCAAAGAATTAAAGCAAATGGAATGAAAATTGGAACTGACAAGTGACAATTTTAGGTTCTCGCTGAAAGCAGAGAATAATATATATATATATATATATATATATATATATATATATATATATATATATATATATATATATATATATCTACTGCTGGATATGGGTTTTTTCCGTGTTCCTACTGATGTAACTAGTGTTTAGGCATCAAATAGAAAATGTGCACTTTGTAGTTTATACGGAAGCTCCTAACTTCCGAACCCCACTCTGCTTTCTATCTGAGTGTGATGAAAATAATTTATGTGTGATATTCCATAAAAGTAATTGAATTAAGGTTGATATTTACCTCTAAGAGAGCTTGGTCCTTGGATCATGTAAAATGAAATAAGGCGATTAAATGAGAGCTTCGACCTTGGATCATAAACATTAAATAAAGTGATTAAAATAATAGATGGGGAGAAACATTAAGAAGACAATCAGCTTGCTATGAACAACTTATGGAGCAGGCGCACAGCAGGTATATCAAAAAGAAACTATGATTGGAGAGCAAAATAACAAATGAAGAGTATTGAGAAATTCAATGGATATGTGCATCAAAAGCTCACTGTTTCCAATTTGCAATACCTTTTGTAGACTTCTCAGTCAGAAAACTATAGAAGTTTGCCATAGGGGAAGTGTTAAGCAGCTTTACATCAGCTAGCAACTAAATGTACGGGTAATTCTTCAAATGAATTCTTTTTCTCCTCTTATCGATCATGTAAGGCACTGTTATTGTTCTTTTAGTAAGAACATAAGTACCAATCTTGGTGACAAAACCACTAGAAATGCAAAAAAAAAATGTCAATTACCCAGCATAACGTGAACGGCTTACCTATTGAGAAGCTTTAGCATAATGCAGATAGCTCAGGATGTTGGGTTACCTAGAATCAATTGGGCGTTGGTAGACACGAATTTGAGAGAAAAATAACCTCTATTACCCACAAGAATAGATTATACGAGTATTTACAAAACTCATAAAAAAAACTCTCAAACTCACAAACAAGGATCACTCTCTAGGATCACTCTTGTTTTCACTCTTCTTGGTGATGAACACTAATTTTCAGGATGCCTTCCAACTGAGGTATCCACCTCTATTTATAGCATGAGTTATGGGGTAGGTGTGGTGTGAACATGGAAGCTTCCTTTTTCAACAATGGTGGGTGATTGGTGGAGGTTAGGTAGATGGTTGTTGAATGGTAGGTTGAGTTTGGTGGGGATGGCTGGACTTCTTCAATTCTCCCCCTCCAGCCATATCCGAAATAAACATTCCTACTATGTCTCTGCATAGCTCTAGCTTCTCTCGAGTCACCACCTTCGTCAACATGTCAGCTGGATTCTCCTTCGTATGGATCTTCACTAGTCTCAACAGTTGTCGATCCATTGCCTCGCGTATCCAATGATAGCGAATATCAATATGTTTGTACGAGAATGGTACATAGAGTTCTTGCTGAAATCCAGAGCACTCTGACTGTCACAATGTACCTTATACTCCTTTTGCTTGATTCCAAACTCTTGGGGATAACGCTTTAGCCACAACATCTCTTTTCCAGCTTCAGCGGCAGCAATGTATTCAGCTTCTGTTGTGGACAAAGCAATGCACTTCTGTAGTCGTGGCTGCCATGAGACAGCTCCCCCTACAAAAGTATAAATGAATCCTGAAGTAGATTTTCTACTATCAAGATCTCCGGCCATATCTGCATCTGTATAGCCTTCCAAGATAGGATCAGCTCCCCCGTAACAAAGACATAATTTTATTGTACCCTTAAGGTATCTGAGAATCCACTTTACTGCCTCCCAATGCTCTTTCCCGGGGTTGGAGAGAAAACGACTCACCTTTCCCACTGCGTGAGCAATATCTGGCCTCGTACACACCATCGCATACATCAGACTTCCGACTGCTGAAGAATATGGTACTGACGTCATCTCCCCAATCTCTTCCCTGGATGAGGGACATGATCTCTTGCTCAACTTGAAATGGTTGGCCAATGGAATGCTAACTGGTTTGGCATTGTTCATATTGAACCGTTCAAGAACTCGTTCAATATACTTCTCCTGAGATAGCCATATCCTCCGGTTTTCTCTGTCTCGGGTGATCTGCATTCCCAAAATTTGTTGAGCTGGTCCTAAGTCTTTCATGTCAAAAGACTTAGAGAGTTCCTTCTTCAGCTGGCTGATCTTCGTTGCGTCTTTCCCCACGATCAGAATATCGTCTACATATAGTAGAAGAGCAATGAAATTTCCATCAGAAAACTTCTGAATGTAGACACACTCATCTGCTGCAGTTGTCTTGTACCCTTGACTCACCATGCACGAGTCAAACTTCTTGTACCACTGCCTAGGTGCCTGCTTCAGACCGTACAAGCTTTTCTTCAGCTTACAAACGAGGTTATCCCCTGAAACCTCAAAACCTTCTGGCTGCTCCATGTAGATTTCTTCTTCTAAATCTCCATGAAGAAAAGCTGTCTTCACATCCATTTGTTCAAGCTCTAAGTTCATACTTGCGACCAATCCAAGTATGACTCTAATTGAAGTCATCTTGACTACTGGTGAAAATATCTCGTCAAAATCAATCCCCTTCTTCTGCTGGAATCCTTTGACTACAAGCCGTGCTTTGTATTTCACCACTTTTCCACTGCCATCTTTCTTTAGCTTGAACACCCATTTATTTTTCAGTGCCTTCTCCCCTCGTGGAAGTTCTACAATCTCATAAGTGTGATTTTTCTGCAGATATTCCATCTCGTCCTGCATTGCGAGCAACCACTGTTCTTTGTCCTTATGAGATACTGCTTCATGGAAACTCTCTGGTTCTCCATCGTCAGTAAGTAGAAGATATTCGGATTCTGGATATCTTCTCGATGGAATCTGACCTCGTTCAGATCTACGAACTTCTGGAATATGAGGAGACCCACCATCATTTGAGTCTTGTGATGGTTCTGGAACATCTGGCAGAGCGGGTTGTGGCTCCCCCTGCTCAACACCGTTTTCTTCCTCATTGTCTTCTACTTCTGGAATATCTTCTGGCACTGTATCTTCATTTCTCGTGAATGATTCTGCTGTTGCCTCTGGCACCTGAGTAGCAACATTTGGCTTCTGAGATATTGTGGGCTTTTCAATATCTTCTATTGTCTGGTTTTCATGGAACACTACGTCCCTACTTCTGATCACCTTTTTCTCCTTTGGATCCCATAATCTGTATCCAAATTTTTCATCTCCGTAGCCTATGAATATGCATGAAGAGGTCCTTGCATCTAGCTTCTGCCTGAGCTCTTTGGATACGTGTACGTACGCCAAACATCCAAATAATCTCAAGTGAGAATATGATGGATCCTTTCCAGACCAAAGTTTCTCCGGAACTTCAAAATTCAATGGTACTGATGGAGATCGGTTGATCAAGTAACAGGCGGCTCTGACTGCTTCTCCCCAGAATGGCTTTGGCAGCTTAGCCATACTAAGCATGCTCCGAACACGTTCCATGATTGTTCGGTTCATTCTTTCAGCTACACCGTTGTGTTGAAGGGTGCGTGGGACTGTCTTCTCATGTCGAATGCCATATGATCTGCAATAGGCATTGAACTGCCTGGAAGAGTATTCACCTCCATTGTCGGATCGAAGACACTTCAACTTCTTTCCTGTCTCACGTTCTACCATGACATGGAACAGTTTGAAGTAATCGAACACCTGGTCCTTCGTCCGTAAGAAATACACCCACACCTTTCGAGAAGCATCATCAATGAACGTTAGAAAGTATCGATTTCCGCCGAGTGATTCAACCTCTAAGGGACCGCAAACATCAGAGTGTACCAGACTGAGTAACTCTGATCTTCTCGTCGAAGAGGAATTAAACGAGACTCTATGTTGCTTACCAAACAGACAATGATTGCAAGAATTTAGTACAGCATCCTTGTCCACATTGATGAACTCCTTTTTTTATTAGGGTAGACAACCCTTTCTCACTCATGTGGCCGAGTCTCTGGTGCCATAAATTTTGAGAAGTCTCCTTTTCTGCAACGTTGAGGCTGTCTGTGCATATCTTCACATGAGTCTTGTATAGCGTGCCACAAATATGTCCTTGGGCGACTGTCATAGCGCCTCTTGATAACTTCCATGTGCCTTTACTGAAGTGACTATCATAGCCCTGTTTGTCAAGAGCTATTCCTGACAATAGATTTAGCCGAAGATCTGGCACATGGCGGACATCCTTCAAAGTGATTGTGCTCCCGGAACTTGTCTTTATCTGGACATCACCAATTCCGACAATTTCAGCGGAACTGGAATTTCCCATTTTCACAGCTCCCAAGTCACCGGCTTTGTATGTTGTGAAGTATTCCTTGTATGGAGTCACGTGGCAGGATGCTGCAGTATCTACCACCCATTCCGTGTCTTCTCGTGAGACGTGAAGGCATGTCTCATCTTGGGTTGAACAATAAGCTACATCACCAGAGATAGTAACTAACGTTTCTCCACCTTTGTTCTTCGGCTGCGAACTGCTCTGGCCTTGCTCCTCTTTCCATTTGTAGCAGTTCTTCTTCATATGTCCCTCTATTCCACAATGATGGCACTTATATGTTGGTTTTCTGCCATCAGTGGACCTGCCCCTGCTCTTGCTTCTGCCTCTCCATTTGCTTTTGCTACTCTTTTGTTGCCTCCCCCGATTCTCTGTGACAAGGGCATGGGTCTGATCTGTGCACATGTCCTTTCTCCTTGCTTCTTCACTGAATAGGGCATCCTTGACCATTGACATGGTAAGTTTGCCATTTGGGGCTGAGTTGCTGAGTGATACGACCAACGTTTCCCAACTATCAGGAAGGGAACTGAGTAGTAGCAATGCTTGAACTTCATCGCCAAGCGGCATCTCTACAGACGTCAACTGGTTGACCAAGCTCTGGAACTCACTGGTATGTTCGGCAACTGAAGTTTCACTTTTAAGCTTCATGTTGACTAAACGCCTCATCAACAGGGCTTTATTCCGAGCGGTCCTGGCCTGGTACATGTCCTCCAACTTTTTCCAAAGGGCATATGCGTCTGTTTCTTGTGCAACATGGCGGGAAGACACTATGATCAATCCATTGACGGATTTGACCAATAGTTTTTCGATTTGATTTCTTCCACTCTAACTCCTTGGCGGAATCAGGATTTATACCCTTTAACTCTATGGGGTCGAATAAATCTTTACAACTTAGGAGGTCTTCCATCCGAGGTCTCCACAGCGTGTAATTTGTGGCAGTAAGCGTAATCATGGCTCCGGAAGATGATGTTGACTCTTCTGTGGATATTATCACCTTACAAATAATTTTTCAACACAATCGGGGTTGAATCTTGCAAAATGGAGTACGTCTGGAACGGTCCAAAATGATGGAATTGACACTTCGGGGCCAAAATTCCACTCTAGGAGCAAAACAACAATTTTGAAAACTTTGAGGACCAAACGAAATTTCGAACAATTGAGGGGTCTTTCTGCAATTTCCGAAAAATTGCAAATTCCGGCGAGGTACAGTATTTCCGGTCGTCTTCTCCGGCGGAACTCCGATGAACAGTGTCGTCTTTTCCGGCTATACTCCGGCGAACAGTGTCGTCTTCTCCGGCGATACTCCGGCGAACAGTGTCGTCTTCTCCGGCGAGTTTCCGGCGAACGTCTGGCAAAGTTGACCAAACTTTGACCGCGATTTCTGGGCTCGTTTGAACTCCGATTAGGTCGCCGTTTGGTGTGTTGGAGTCGGTTCGACGAGACGAATCCAATGGTGCACTCAAAATTGGATTTTGAGTAAAACTCAGAAAACTCAAATTCGGCCGGTCACCCAAAATTCAACCAACGCCTCTAACCAAGCTCTGATACCACTTGTTGGGTTACCTAGAATCAATTGGGCGTTGGTAGACACGAATTTGAGAGAAAAATAACCTCTATTACTCACAAGAATAGATTATACGAATATTTACAAAACTCATAAAAAAAACTCTCAAACTCACAAACAAGGATCACTCTCTAGGATCACTCTTGTTTTCACTCTTCTTGGTGATGAACACTAATTTTCAGGATGCCTTCCAACTGAGGTATCCACCTCTATTTATAGCATGAGTTATGGGATAGGTGTGGTGTGAACATGGAAGCTTCCTTTTTCAACAATGGTGGGTGTGGTTGGTGGAGGTTAGGTAGATGGTTGTTGAATGGTAGGTTGAGTTTGGTGGGGATGGCTGGACTTCTTCACAGGATTCACCCTGGACATTCTGAAGTAGGTATTTAGCATTTCCCAAAAGAGCATCAGCCTCCTCATTTGAAGTATCAAGCAAGCGCAGTTCCTTAATCTCTTCTTGCCACTTTTCCATTTGTTCCTTGTGTACTCTGCAAATAAATATGCTTCAGCATTTGTAACCAACCTTGTCCTAATTAGTCAATTTTCTACTTCCACACTTACAAAATAATCTGCTCTTCAAACTCATTACTCAGTTCCTTCAGCATGGACTTCCCTGATTCCAGCAGTTCAGAGACTTTCTCAGGGTGATAACAAGAAGTGTGTCAACCAATATAGACATTCACAGCTATATCAAAGAGTATGAGCCAAACTCAAATACCAAACTTTGTTATTGACGACATATAAGTCCATCATTTGCTTCATTAGGCTGGGGTTTCAAACTCAAATACCAAATGCTGTTATTAACGACTCTTTAAGTCCATCATTTGCTTCATAAGGCTGGGGTTTCAACCATATCTTCTTTCTATGCTATGTCACTGTCCTAGTTATTTGTCTAGGTATGTGTAATTAAGAATTTAAATCATACCAGGTTAGTGAAACGGTTGATCTTTTCCAGAATATTAGCAATCTCCAGCTCCATCTGTTCAGATGCCGGTGTGGCAGCAGCAGTTTCTTCTTCTATAGCCTTTGCAATTTTACTATCAGTCTGTGTGGTTTCATTATCCTCCACCTAACAGCAAAGTTAACAGCTATCAGGAAAAATATGATGTTAAAATGCTTTAACAGATAGGGGACATACAGAAGGTTTCAGGCGCTTAGCAAAAAGTGGATAATTAAGAGACTGCCAAAACAAGAAATGAACATGACAGGAAAGTGACACCATATTAGCGACAATTCCCACATAAGTACTTGTAACTGAAATACACATGTAATGTTCTATCAAATGTCAGATATACTTTTAAAAAGTTATGCAAAATGTATAATGTGTCTATCAAACTAACCAAGACGGACATATCAAAATCTGGTTATACTTGGTCAATGCGGGATTCAAACTAGTCTCAAAACCAAATAAATCAGTACTAAATTAACAGAAAACACAAGCACTTCTTATCAAAACAAGCGTGGAGCAATCTGAAAGTACTAGTCAGAACAAGCAACAAATGAAATGATGAGCAAATCATCCCAAACTTTAGTTAAAGCTTGCAGTGTTGACCAGATAAACAGCACAATATTCATAACACTTTATTAGAATCACACAAATTGAAAAAGAACAGCACATTCCTTGGTTGAGTAATTAATATACGTCAAGCTTCTAGATAGCACGCACGTGAATCACACTTATTAGCCATATATGATGCCTTTTATCATCATCACTAATTAGTAGCTATGCTGTTGGTGCTTGTGAAATAACTTAATTAGACAATTAATTAAATTATTTACCAATTTTATCCATAATTCTTTTTCAATGGACAAAACAAATGCAGAAATTATTAAGAGATGAGGCTCGAATGCAATCAATTAGCAAATTGATACTCCTAGAACTTATCATGATTTGGATTCTTATTCAAATTTGCTGATATTGAACTAATTTTCTGATTTAATTAGAACAAGTTTATGACACGTACTTGATTTAGCCAACTTCCGTTCAGAAGAAAATGTCGATTCAGAAACTTACAACTCAGAAACTAACCAAGACAGACATCAAAACCAGGTGAGGTATGGTCAATGCAAGATTTAAACTAGTCCCAAAACCAAACAAATCAGTATTATTTTAATAGAAAACACAAGCACTTCTAATCAGAACAAGCATGGATCAATCTGAAAGTACTAGTCAAAACAAGCAACAACAACAACAACAACCCAGTATAATCCCAATTAGTAGGGTCTGGGGAGGATAGTGTGTACGCAGACCTTACCCCTATCCATGGGTAGAGAGTTTGTTTCCAAATAGACCCCCGGCATCCTTCCCTCCAAAAACTTGCCACCTTGCTCTTGGGGAGACTCGAACTCACAACCTCTCGGTTGGAAGTGGGGTTGCTTACCATCAGAGCAACTCCTCTTGTCAGAACAAGCAAAGAACAAAATGATGAGAAAATCATAGCAAACTTTGCGACATACTCATGACGCTTAATTAGAATTAGAATCACACAAATGAAAAAAACAAAAACAGTGCATTCCTAATTTATATTGGTCAAGCTTATAATACGTGGATCACTTATACTCTATATATCATGCCTCTCGTCATCATTAATATAGTATCTTTGCTGCCCGATGCTTGTGAAATTGCTTGATCAGACAATTAAATTCACCGATTTACCAATTTTCATCCATAATTCTTCGCCGATAGATCTCAAAACAAATGCGGTCTATCAGTGGAATTTTTAAGATACGAGACTCGAATGACGAATGCAATCATGAAAAATCAACTCATAGAGCTTATAATAATGTGAATTCTTATTCAAATTTGCTGATACTGTATTACTTATCTTATTTAAGCAATTAGAACAAGTGTAAGACGTACTTGATTCAACCAACTTCCATTCAGAAGAAGAAGTCGTTTCGGAAACTTACAACTCGATTCTGCCAGAGAAATAGATCACCGATCAGTGATCACCGCCGCAGAAGAAAAATGGAGAGGATCAAAGTTGGGAGCCTAGCCGAGGGAAAGTGTTTTTCAACTGAGAAGCTCGCGCGGAATTTGAAATTAGGTGACCGTAATCAATCAGGGTATGGATGTGATGGTCAAGGTAAATGGGCTAGAAGATATTGTGGGCTTGCAGGTTTTAAATCATAGGGCCCAATGCTTGAATCGAAAAAGTAATTTTGCTATTAACTCCAAATTGTTAAGAAATCGGAGCAAAATAGAACAATATAGTAATAAAGACAAGATGTACAGGATGAGAATGTAGAAGCTATTTCTTCAAATGTGTTTTTTGTGTGGACTTCATAGAATAAAAAACATCCTATTTATAGGATATAAGATACATGAAAAGTTAAAAATATTAAGTGATGAATTAACTAAGTACATGAACTCAAATGGTTCATGGAATAGGGATGTTTATGAGTATTCAATGGACATCTACTTTAATATATTCATAGCACTCCCCTTTGGATGTCCATTTAAAAGATAATATGCCTCGTTAAAACCTTACTAAAAACCCAGTGGAAAAAAACCTAGTGAAGAAGTAAGAATACACATATCTTGTAATACGCATTGAGTGTTGCCTCATTAAAAACCTTACCAAGAAATCCAATTGGGACAAAATCCTTGGTTAAGGTAAAAAGAATACAGCGCGTTTTATACCCCCCCCCCCCCCCCCCCCCCGAGAAAGTTTTATTTGATATCTCGGGGACGACGCATTCTAATCTTATATCTCATCCTCAAATGTTGATGTTGACAATGCCTTAATGAATAAATATGCTAGATTGTCATTTGAATGGATTTGTCGAACATCTATCTCACTATTTTGTTGAAGATCGTGCATGAAAAAGAACTTTGATGAGATGTGCTTTGTTCTGTCTCTTTTGATATATCCTCATTTTAGTTGAGCTATGCAAGCAACATTATCTTCATACAATATCGTTAGAATCTTCGTTTTTAAAAGAAAGATCACATAGTTGTTGAATATTTTGGATCATTGATCTCAACCATGCATATTCTCGACTAGCTTCATGAATAATTATTATCTTTGCATGATTGGAAGATGTAGCAGCTAAAGTTTATTTTGCTATAACGCCATCAAATAGTTGTACCTCCACAAGTAATTACATAGCTTGTTTGACATCGGGCTTTAAGTGGGTCAGACAAATAACCTACATCTGCATAACCAATCATTTGTGAATAGGACTCATAAGAATAAAATAATCTCATCTTAATAGTCCCTCAGAGGTATCTAAAAATATGCTTAACACCATTCCAGTATTTGTTGTAGGAAAGGAACTCTTGCTAATAAACTTACTGCAAAAGTTATATTTGGTCGAGTATTATTTGAAAGATACATTAGTGCCCCAATTACACTAAGATATGGAATTTCATCACAAAGAAGCTCTCCATCATTTTCATGAGGTCGGAATGGATCTTTATTTATATCAGGTGATCTCACAACCATCATGGTACTAATGGATGTTCTTTATCCATAGAAAAATGCTTTAAGATTTTTTCGGTATAAATAGATTGATGGACAAAAACTCAATCTTTTATATGCTCAATTTGTAGACCAAGACAAATTTTGTCTTTCCAAGATCTTTCATTTTAAACTCTTTCTTCAAACAGTCTACCACTTTTGGAAGTTCCTCAAGAGTTTTAATGATATTTAGATCATCAACATACACAACGATTATAACAAGTTCAGATCCAGACCTTCTTATAAATACACAAGGACAAATTGGATCATTCTTATACCCTTCTTTCAGCAAATACTCACTCAGGCGATTATACTATATTCGCCCTGATTGTTTCAATCTGTGTAAGGATTTTTTGAAGCTTTATTGAACAAGTTTCCCGAAAACTTTTATTAGCTTCAGGCATTTTAAACCTTTCAGGAGTTTCATATAAATTTCATTGTCTAATGTGTCGTACAAATAGGTTGTGATAATATCCATTAGACGCATATCAAGTTTTTCATGGACTGCCAAATTTATAAGATACATGAAAGTGATTACATCCACCGCGGGAGAATATGTCTCCATATAATCAAGGCCAGGTCTTTGCGAAAATACTTGTACCATAAGTCGTGTTTTATATCTAACAACTTCATTTTTATAATTTCATTTTCGCACAAAAATTCATTTGTATCCTACTGGTTTTATTCCTTCAAGTGTTCGGACTATATTTCTGAATACTTTACGTTTTTCAAGTGACGCTTATTCTACCTGGATTGCATCTTTCCATTTTGGTCAATCATTTCTCTGTCTGCATTAATCGATAGATCTTGGTTCAAGATCTTCATCTTGTTGCATTATTTTGACAACATTATAAGCAAAAATGTTGTCAGTAATAATATTATTTCGGTTCTACCATTTTGCGTAGAGACAAAACTTATTTAGATCTCTTTATTCTTATTATTTTCAGGTACTCGGACCTCCTCTGAGGT
Source organism: Nicotiana benthamiana (assembly GCA_034376525.1). Classification (NCBI taxonomy): domain Eukaryota; kingdom Viridiplantae; phylum Streptophyta; class Magnoliopsida; order Solanales; family Solanaceae; genus Nicotiana; species Nicotiana benthamiana. The sequence goes on from CM067325.1 coordinate 11,269,854, forward strand.
CTTATTAGTTATTATGTCACAGGCTCTTTTTGAGCAATTGCCTCCATATTATGATCTCCCAGATCATTTGCTCCATTTTGCTTTCGAGAATTTTTATCTTTGGAACCAATTGGTCTACCACGTTTCAAGCATGGATTAGACTCATTTACATTTATAGATTGTCCAACTGGAACATCAATTCGAATAAGAGCATTAGCAACTGGAATATATGACGTAGTCACCTTTAGCAGGTTAATGGACGCATCAGGTAGTTGATTTGCAATATTGTATGAATAAATTATCTTTTGAATCTCGTGTTCACATTGATTTGTTCGAGGATCTAAATGAGATAGTGATAATTCATTTCAATCTATCTCCTTTTGTTGCTGCTTATTTTCTCCCCCTAATATTTGATATACTGATTCATCAAAATGACAATTAACAAATCTTGTCGTAAATAAATATTTTGTTATATATTCCAAATATTTTATAATAGAAGGAGATTCATACCCAACATATATCCCCAACCTTATTTAGGGTCCTATATTTATGCGTTTGTTGGAGCAATTGGAACATATACTGCATATCTAAATATTTTAAGATGGGAAATATTTGGCTCCTGACCAAAAGTCAATTGTATCGGGAAGACTTTATGATAACTTGTGGGTCTGACCGGTACAAGAACTGCTGCATGCAAAATAGCACGGCCCCATGCCGAAATGGAAAGTTTTGTTCTCATAAGCATTTGGTCTAGCAATTAATTGGAGGCGTTTGATCAATGATTCCGCTAGACCATTTTGAGTATGAACGTGAGCAATTGAATGTTGAATTGTTATTCCAGTTGATATAAAATATTCCTTAAAAGCATGGGACGTAAATTCAACGGCATTATCAATACGAAGTGTCTTAATTACATCATCTGAAAACTGTGCTCTTAATCTTATTAATTGAGCTAGTAACTTCACAAAGGCCAAATTGCAAGTTGATAACAAGCATACATGTGATCATCTTGTAGATACATCTATCAAAATCATATAATATTTGACTTTTCCACACGGAGGGTATATGAGGCCACATATATCACCCTGTATAAGTTCCAACAATACAGGAGATTCAACTAAAACTTTAATTACGGATGGTCTAATAATCATTTACCTTTAGAACATGCAGAGAATTCTTTAGTTTGAAGAATCTTCTGGTTTTTCAATAAGCGACCGTGTGAATTCTCAATTATTTTGCGCATCATATTATAACCGGGATGGCCCAACTTGTTATGCCAAATAATAAAATCATTAGTAAACTCCTTGTTTACTATGACATGTGATTCGACTATACTAATATTAGTGTAGTATAACCCGGAGGAAAATGCAGGAAGCTTTTCAAGCACATACTTCTTTTCTGCTTTTAGTAAAGTAATATAAAGGTATTTAACATTTTCTTCGTTGGTGGTCTCAATATGATAGCCATTTTGGCGAATATCTTTGAAACACAACAAGTTTCTTTGAGACCTACTACAATATAATGCATAATTAACAACCAATATAGTTCCTCCTGATAGTAATACAGTCGTTGTTCCAGAGCCATCAATTAATTTTATACCATCACATTTTGTTATGATATTGGCTTCTTTCATAATTAAATAAGAGAAATATCTTGTATATTTTAATATGGTGCGTCGTAGCAGTATCCAGAAGACATATTTCTTCTTTATTATTCACACGGCCAACTGAAGAATGGGAAGTTTTCATATTACTCAAGAAGAAAAAAATACATCGTAAGTAATATTGAAAAATTTAAGAACAAAAGAAACTACATTTATGAAATTAAATATTGACAACATAAAAAGTTTTATTCAAAATATGAAATTTATAAAAATAAATATATTTATTCTTATAATTTTTTCCAATAATAAGTTTTCAGTCATGATGCTCAAAGAAGTCTCCAACTTCTAAATGAGTAATATTTGCTAAGACCTTCAAAAGTATCATCTTTGTAGGCAAGATTTGCATCAACTTTATCATGATTATTCATATGGCCCACCCTAACACCATTTTGAAAGCTCAAGTAAGTCTTAACTTTATTGTCGTTTCAGTTTTATAGAGGCTTGATAAAGTTTGACAAAATATTATGGCGTACGTCAAATTTGTGCTCAATAATTTTTCATACCATATAGGTGGATATTATAACTTTTGCCTTTTGAAGATTATTCTGAGAATCCGTATTATTCTCTTATTTATAATGACCACCAACACGTTGATTATTATTTCGTTTCTTTCCATGACCATATATATTTATACGACATGGATAATTATTTTGTCTTCTTTCAGACTTTTAATTTATCGCTACCACATTCACTTATAGGAATGGAGCTGATCCGGTACTAGAGCGGACTTCATGATTTTTCATTAAGGTATCATTTATGCACTGCCATTATTATATCATTAGTATGTGCTAATGGGACCTGAACCCAATGTCTTACACATATAAGACGTGTTAGGCCATAATATAATGTGACTTTAACCCAATATCTTATCATCATGGTGCACCAAGACGTGAACTTGGTGCTTTACCCTCATGGTACAGTAGGACTTGAACCCATTATCTTATTCTCATATAATATTTATTACAAATTATCCCGTTATCTTTAGAAAATGGAACATAGTTTTATATCACTACAAATTTAAGTATAGATAAATTTAATATAGCGAAAACTATTAAAGAAAATATGCCACATTAATTTATATGATAAAGTGTTCCTTTTTTTATTGTAACAAGTAGCATGCCTTAAATATCTTGAATATAAATTTACACATGTCATGAAGGCATGTAAGCAATCAAAATACTTTTTACCTGTTCTAGTTAAACTCACCTCTTAGAATTGCTAAATATTAAAGCTATTGTTTCAAGGATTTCATATTCTTAATCTGAAAAAATATTGATTACATTACTATTACTAGGATATGAATAGTTAGTAATAGAACTACTAGAATAAACTAAAGCAAGATGACATAATCATTATCCTTTTAGAAGACGTAAGCACACGTATCAAAGTTGCTTAAACCAAATATTACTCCTACTATAAACAAGAAGCATCGAATAAATATTAAGCCCCTGTTATGAAATAATATAAGAACAAGAACAATATTACAAGAACAAGAATAATAGAGAGAAAAGTAGAGAGAGGAGTATTCTTATTGATACTTTGGGATGGTTTACAATGGAATAGAACCCCTTTATTTATAGGGAGGTGGTGACTTAGCCACCAAGAAGTAAACCCTAGAATCTCTCTAAATATGGACATTCACCTAAAATAGAATATTTTATAACACTCCTCCTTGAATGTCTATTCAATAATGTGCCTCGTTAAAACCTTAACTAAAATAAAACCTAATGGGAAAAAATTAAAGAAAAGGAAAAAGAGTACACATGTTTGAATATGCGCCTATTGGTTGCCTCGTTAAAAATCTTGCAAGGAAAATCCATTGGGACAAAACCTTGTAGGGGAAAAAGAGTGCAACGTGCATTAACTCCCCCTGAAAAGAGCATCAATTCATATCCTTGAGTCTTCGCATTCCGATCTTGTGAACCAGCTTCTTGAAGGTTGACGTTGGTAGATTTTGTGAACAAATCAGCCATATTATCGCTTGAACGAATCTGTTGCACATTGATATCACCATTCTTTTGAAGATCATGTGTGAAAAATAACTTTGGTGAAATATGCTTTGTTCTATCTCCTTTTATGAATCCTCCCTTCAATTGAGCTATACATGCTGCATTGTCTTCATACAAAGTCGTGGGTAGTTTGTTACACTTCAAACCACATTGTCTTGAATATGATGTATTATAGACCTTAACCACACACACTCCCGACTTGCTTCATGAATAGCGATTATCTCGGCATGATTAGATGAAGTAGCCACAATTGATTGCTTAGTCGATCGCCAAGATATGGCGGTGCCTCTACAGGTAAACACATAACCCGTTTGAGATCGAGCCTTGTGTGGGTCGGATAAATATCCAGCATCAGCATAACCAACAAGATCAGGACTGCAATTATTGCTATAAAATAAGCCCATATCGGTAGTCCCTTTTAGGTACCGCAATATATGTTTGATCCCATTCCAATGTCTCCTTGTGGGAGCCGAGCTATACCTTGCTAAGACATTAACTGAAAAGGTTATGTCAGGCCTTGTAGTATTTGCAAGATACATTAGTGCGCCAATTGCACTAAGATATGGTACTTCAGGACCAAGTAGCTCTTCATTCCTTTCTTGCGGTCGGAATGGATCTTTATTCACATCAAGTGATCGAACAACCATCAGAGTACTTAAAGGATATGCTCCATCCATGTAAAACCATTTCAGTACCTTTTCTATATAGGTAGATTGATGAACAAAAATTCTGTTTGCCAAATATTCAATTTGCAAACCAAGACATAATTTTGTCTTTCCGAGATCTTTCATCTCGAATTCATTCTTTAGATAATCAATTGCCTTTTGGAGTTATATGGGGGTTCCAATAAGGTTTATGTCATCGACATATACGACAAGTACAACAAATTCTGATTGTTTTCTTTATAAAAACACACGGGCAAATGGCATCATTTATATAGCCTTCTTTTAATAAATACTCACTAAGACGATTATACCACATTCGTCCTGATTGCTTTAAACCATATTGCAATTTGATTGAAAACATTTCCCGGGACTTTGAATTATGAGCGTTTGGCATTTTGAGTCCATCGGGAATTTTCATGTATATCTCATTATCCAGTGAGCCATAAAGATAGGCAGTAACCACATCCATTAAATGCATGTCAAGCTTTTCAAGGACAGCAAAACTAATGAGATAACGAAAAGTTATGGCATCCATTACAGGCAAATATGTCTCTTCATAATCGACACCAGGCCTTTGAGAAAATCCTTGTGCAACAAGGCGTGCCTTATATCTTTGTACCTCGTTTTTCTCATTTCTCTTGCGTACAAAGACCCGTTTATAGCCAACAGGCTTAACACCATTAGGTGTTTCAACTATAGGGCCAAAAACTTCACGTTTTGCCAGTGAATTCAATTCTGATTGGATTGCTTCTTGCCATTTTGGCCAATCATGTCTTTTTCGACATTCTCTAATAGATTGAGGTTCAAGATCCTCACTTTCTTGCATAATGCTAGATGCGACATTAAAAGCAAAGACATAATCCACCACTATATCCACTCGATTAAAATTTGCCTCAATATCGATTGGATTTATTGATAGTTCCTTATTTTCTTGAGTCTCGGGCTCAATGGATTCTTCATGAATCTCAGAATTTATTAAATCATGAATTTCCTCATGAGATTCTTTCGTAGTGTCATTTTGATCGTTTACTTTTCTCTTTCTAGGATTTCGATCTTTGGAACCTAATGGCCTGCCACGCTTCAGGCGTGCATTCGACTCATTGGATATGACACTAGATGATTGTCCAACAGGGACATCAATACGGATTGGAACATTCTCTGCGGGGATGTGGGATTTTGTTATCCTTTTCAAGTCCGTAAATGCGTCAGGCATTTGATTTGCTATTCTTTGCAAATGGATAATCTTTTGCACCTCTTTTTCACAAATAGAGGTATGTGGATCAAGATGAGATAATGATGCATTTTTCCACAAATCCGTTTGGTTTCACCAACTTCTCCCCCTAATTTTGGGAAAAGTGTCTCATCAAATTGACAGTCTGCAAATCGTGCAGTGAACAAATCCCCTGTCAATGTTTCGAGGTAGCGAATAATGGAGGGCGATTCAAACCCAACATATATTCCTAACCTTCTTTGCGGACCCATTTTGGTGCGGTATGGCGGTGCTATAGGCACATATACTGCGCATCCAAAGATTCTTAAATGGGATATGTTGGGGACCCATAACCAATTGCAACGGGGAATATTTGTGATAATTCGTCGGTCTGAGACGAATTAGCATTGCTGCATGCAAAATGGCGTGACCCCATACCGAAGTGGGTAGCCTCGTTTTCATGAGTAATGGTCTTGCAATCAACTGCAGGCGTTTAATTAAAGATTCTGCAATACCGTTTTGAGTGTGAACATGAGCTACAGAATATTCCACTTTTATCCCAATTGATAAGCAATAATCATTAAATGCTTGGGATGAAAACTCAGCAGCATTATCCAGTCTAATAGACTTGATTGGATTATCAGGAAATTATGCTCGTATTCGAATTATTTGTGCCATTAGTTTTGCAAATGCAAGGTTGTGTGATGACAACAGGCGCACATGAGACCATCTACAGGATGCGTCTATTAAGACCATAAAATATCTAAAGGACCCACTAGGTGGGTGAGTAGGTCCACAAATGTCCCCTTGTATACGTTCCAAAAACGTAGGTGACTCAGTTCCAACCTTTGTTGGTGATGGTCTAATAATTAACTTGCCTTGATAACAAGAAGTGCAAGAAAATTCATTATTTAAAAGAATCTTGAAATTCTTTAACGGATGCCCATATGAGCTTTCTATAATCCGTCTCATCATGATTGATCCAGGGTGTCCCAATCGATCATGCCAAAGTACAAAAGTATTGGAATCAGTAACCTTTTGGTTTACTGTTGAATGTGCCTCAATTGCACTAATTTTTGTCCAATACAGGCCACAAGATAAAGACGGGAATTTCTCAATAACCCTCTTTTGGCCAGAGACATTCTTTGTAATTATGAGATATTCAAGATTATTCTCATCTTCCGGCGTATATCTTTAAAACTCAACAAGTTTCTCTTAGACTTGGAGGAGAACATTGCATTCTCTATGATAAACATTGTTCCTCTAGGCAGAGTTATAGTTGCTCTTCCAGAGCCTTCAATCAATTTACTACTACCAGAGATTGTAGTAACATCTGCCTTACACATACTTAGTTGAGAGAAATATTTCTTTTCTTTGAGTATCGTATGTGTAGTACATGAATCAACTAAACAAATATTTTTACAGTTGGACGTTGATCCAAGCTTGCTTTGTGAGATATCCATATTTGCTTTCCCATGATTTGACATACAAAAGAATTACACGAACATGAGAATAAACAAATTCAATCTGTTTGTTTCACATTTAAACAATATTTTCAAAATCTGCTGAGGTTATTTGATTAACTTAGTTGATAGTCGACTATCTTGGGAAGCAGTCATTAGGTTAGTCGACTAACTAAATCAGATAGTCGACTATCTTGCCTTGCGGAAAAGTCCAGTTTTAATGCGAAATATTAGTTAGTCGACTAACTAAGTTGATAGTCGACTAACTTAGTAAACAGTCATCAGGTTAGTTGACTAACTAAATCAGATAGTCGACTAACTTAGCTTGCGGAAAAATCTTGTTTTAATGCGAAATATTAGATAATCGACTAACTGTTAGGTTAGTCGATTAACTCTGCTGGAAAATAAAAATATCTTTGAAATTTAAGCATATTGAAACATTCTAAAGAACTAATACTAACATTATATCATAAACTAACTAATATGAGCTGATACTAATGACTATTAGTTTATTCACTAACTAATACAAATAAGTAAAATAAAATCAAACAATTCCATCTTCCTTCATCACAGATCCATCACCGATTAAGTGTCTATTTTCCCCTCGGGTTGCTCAAAGAAGTCTGCCACATCCAGGTGGGTGATGTCAAAATTGTCGTTAGAGACAAAATTTGTTTCACGGCCTTTATTCTTTAGAGATGCTTGATAAAGATCAACCAAATGTCTTGGTACACGGCAAGCTTTTGACCAGTGCCCTTTTCCACCGCAACGATAACATATAGTTTCTGAACTATTTGCCTTTGGATCCTCATAATCCCGTTTTTGCTTTTGGTGGTTATATCTCTTTGGGGGGTGACGGACATCAGGGAAATTTCTTCCTTGTCTACGTCCACGGCCATGACCCCGATTACGACCACGACCATGATTAAAGCCATAGCCTTTTCCATGCTTGGCATAATGAGAATACACCTTATCTGCTTCAGGCAATGGTGTAGACCTAGTGGGTCGATTTTCGTGATTTCTCATGAGCAGGTCATTGTTTCGCTCAGCCACAAGGAGAAGAGAAATCAAGTCAGAGTACTTTTTGAAACCTTTCTCTCTGTACTGTTGTTGCAGTACCATATTGGAGGCATGAAACGTTGTAAACGTTTTTTCAAGCATATCGTAATCAGAGATATTATCTCCATAGAGTTTCAATTTAGAAGTAATTCTGAACATTGCAGAATTATATTCAGAAATAGACTTAAAGTCTTGGAGCCTCAGATGAGCCCAATCATATCGTGCTTGTGGCAGAGTGACCAACTTCAGGTTGTCATATCTCTCCTTTAGGCCTTTCCACAAGATGAGTGGATCTTTGACTGTGAGATATTCAATTTTCAAACCTTCATCAAGGTGATGGCGCAAGAAAATCAAGGCCTTAACACAGTCTTGGGTGGATGCTTTATCTCTGTCTTTAATGGCGTCTCCAAGACCCATAGCATCTAAGTGGATTTCAGCATCCAACACCCATGTCATATAGTTCTTGCCCGAAATTTCAAGGGCAACGAACTTTCTTTTCATAATATCAGACATAATTAAAACCAAATTCGGAAAAAGGGAAATACCTTAATTTTCTCAAGAGGATTCTTGAGACGGTAGAGTCTCGTGCTGATAACGTGTTATGAAATAATATAAGAACAATAATACAAGAACAACAACAATAGAGAGAAAAGTAGAGAGAGGAGTATTCTTATTGATACTTTGGGATGGTTTACAATGGAATAGAACCCCTTTATTTATAGGGATGTGGTGACTTAGCCACCAAAAAGTAAACCCTAGAATCTCTCTAAATATGGACATTCACCTAAAATAGAATATTTTATAACAGCTCCCATATTATATGTGATTATTTATCATATTTATATGGCATTTATTTTAAAATATTATATCACGAGATTATATCAGTTTTAGGCAAGGCAAGTGTTGTAATGATATCTAGAGCAAGTCGTGCATATTCTGACATGTTATAACAATTAAGTTGTAGCACAAAATTAAAGAAGATGATACTGATTGAAGTTAATAATCCCAATTGATTAAGTCTCGTGATGATAACGTATTAAGAAATGAGACCAAAATAGAATAATATAATAATAGAGACAAGATGTATAAGAGAATAATATAGAAGCTATTTTATTCAAGTGTGTTTCTCGTGTGTACTTTATAAGATAAAGAATACCCTATTTAAATGATATAAGATACATGAACGGTTACAATTTTACAAATATTAAGTGATAAATTGACTAAGTACATGAATTCAAATGGTTCATGAAATAGAAATATCTAAGAGTATTCAATGGATATCCACTTTAACATATTCATAAGACATATTTATTTGTGTACTAAATCACAGAAGAACCGCGGATTAGATGGGGTGTTTTGACTAAGGAGAAAGCACATGAGTTGGAGAGGAGGTTAGCTGAGGGCGGAGTTTGGAGGAGTTCTGGGGAAGCGGATGATATGTGGTCAGAGACGGCGAACTTGGTTAGGGAGGTAGCACGAGATGTGCTCGGGGTAGCCAAAGGCTATTCAGGCAGACATCGGGGTGATTGGTGGTGGAACGATGTAGTCCAAGGAAAAATGGAGGCAGAGAAGGCGGCGTTTGCTAAGATGGCAGGGAGTACAAGCGAGGAAGAACGGAGAGCGAACAGGGAAAGAAGCAAAGATGGCGGTTACGGAAGCAAAAAATGCGGCGTTTGGTTGCATGTACAAGGAATTAGGGGAGAAAGGCGGGGACAGGAAGTTATTCAGGTTAGATAAAGAAAGGGAAAGGAAGGCGCGTGATCTTGACCAAGTTAGGTGCATCAAGGGCGAGGATGGTAGAGTTCTGATGGGGGAGTCTCAAGTCAAGCAGAGGTGGCAGGCGTACTTTCGAGACTTACTTAACGATGAGGGGGATCGTAACATAGAGCTAGGAGAGTTGGGGCATTCAGATCAACATAGAGACCTTAGGTACTGCAGGCGCATTAGGGCGGCGGAGGTCATGGGGGCTTTGCGTAGGATGAGTAGGGGTCGAGCGACCGGGCCTGACGAGATCCCGGTAGAGTTCTGGAAATGCATGGGTAGGTCAGGAGTGTAGTGGCTCTCCAGGTTGTTCAATGCTATCTTCAGGACCAAAAAGATACCGGAGGAGCGGAAGTGGACTACAGTGGTGCCCTTGTACAAGAACAAAGGTGACATCCAGTGCTGCAACAACTATAGGGGTATCAAATTAATAAGTCACACCATGAAGGCCTGGGAGCGAGTTATCGAGGTGAGGGTGAGGGAGATGACATCTATATCTATGAACCAGTTCGGTTTCACGCCGGGTCGCTCCACTACAGAAGCTATCCACCTTGTCAGGAGGCTGGTGGAGCAGTTCAGGGATAAGAAGAAGGACATGCACATGGTGCTTATCGACTTGGAGAAGGCGTATGACAAGGTCCCTAGGGAGGTGCTATGGAGGTGCTTGGAGGCGAAGAGCGTGCCAGAAGCTTACATCAGAGTAATTAAGGACATGTACGATGGAGCTAAGACTAGGGTTAGGACGGTGGGTGGCGACTCAGACCATTTTCCAGTGGTTATGGGGCTCCATCAAGGATCGGTGCTTAGCCCTCTCTTGTTTGCCTTGGTGATGGATGCTCTTACCCGACATATTCAAGGGAATGTGCGTTGGTGTATGCTATTTGCTGATGACATAGTCTTGATAGACGAGACGAAGGCCGGTGTTAATGAGTGGTTAGAGGTATGGAGACAGACTCTCGAGTCTCAGGGCTTCAAAATAAGCAGATCTAAGACAGAATACCTGGAGTGCAAGTTTAGCGCCGAGCCGAGCGAAGTAGGCAGGGACGTAATGATTGGATCACAGGTCATCGCCAAGAGGGACAGTGTTAGATATCTTGGGTCAGTGATTCAGGGGGACGGAGAGATTGACGGGAAAGTCACTCATCGCATAAGAGCGGGGTGGTCAATGTGGAGGCTTGCATCAGGAGTTCTGTGTGACAAGAAAGTTCCACAGAAACTCAAGGGGAAATTTTATAGAGCTGTGGTTAGGCCTGCCATGTTGTATGAGGCGGAGTGATGGCCAGTAAAGAACTCTCACGTTCAGAGGATGAAGGTTGCGGAGATGAGGATGCTCAGGTGGATGTGCGGGCTCACCAGGTTAGATAAGATTAAAAATGAAGTTATTCGAGAGAAGGTGGGGGTGACCCCGGTGGATGAGAAGATGCGAGAAGCGAGGCTGAGGTGGTTCGGGCATGTGCGAAGGAGAAGTCCTGACGCCCCGGTGAGGAGTTGTGAGTGGCTAGCGATGGTCAGCGTACAGCGAGGCAGAGGGAGGCCTAAGAGGCACTGGGAAGAGGTGATTAGGCATGACATAGCTAGAATGCGGGTTTATGAGGACATGACCCTGGATAGGAAAGTATGGATGTCTAATATAAGGGTTGTGGGATAGGGGCCCATAGAGTTCTTCATACTCCTCACCAGGGGTTGGGTGAGGCTTGGCAGCGCTATTCATAGATGATCTGTGTAGTGGATTTTGTCTTATGCTAGTTACTGTCTGATATTGTTGCATGCTATTTTATTTATAGTTTTTATGTTTTTTATTTTTAGGTTTTTATGTTTAGATAGTTATTTACGCTATTTATATTGAAGTTACTAATGCTCTTTTTGTTGTTTTTGTTTTTGTTGTTCCTTTACTTCACTGAGCCGAGGGTCGATTGGAAACAGCCTCTCTGCCCTTTCGGGTAGGGGTAAGGCCCGTCTACATATTACCCTCCCCAAACCTCACTTTGTGGGACTATACTGAGTAGTTGTTGTTGTTGTTGTTGTTTAAATCACAGAGGAAAAAAAATGACTCTGTCGTGGTAACCAAATTAACACGGCATAATAACTAATAAGTATAATTTGAAAACATACAGCGATATTTTATTGTACTTATTTGACATAAAACTATAAGTATTTAGAACTCTATTTGTACTGTGATTTTGGGATTTAATTTTCTTTGGTGTTAAATATGTGAAGTTCAATGTGGCAATATTTTAAAATATTTGTTGACAAATGTCATAATCAAAACAATGTGTCATCCCTTCTAGAAATCATTAGAAAGAAGGTAAAATACCTTGATAAAGTGGCGAATTCCATCAATCACTTTTTTGCCGTGCAAAACAAAGCTTAATGCAAATGAGACTATAAAATGTCATTGTCAATCTCTCATTTTTATCATTAACAACTTGCAAGACAAAAGAAGAAAAAAATATCATGGACTAGTCAGTTTTCGGACTGATAATTGAAAAATAGTCAGCATTTACAAAGTCATTAAAAATAGCCATTATTTTGCTGCAACACGAAAACTTCTGGCATAAAATACTAGAGATTGGTGCACCTTCGTAGAACTTCCAACATATTATATCAGATTTCCAACAAGTTGAAAGTTCCGACATAATATACTGAAGATTGGAGTACGTGTGTATAAACATTCAATATATTATCCTGCATCGGTATATTATACAGGAAGTCTGGTATAATATACTGGAGTTTCAGTATATTATACTGGAATTCCAATATATTATGCTGGAGTATTTTCTATATTTTGAATAGTGTTTTCGTTCAAATTTATCTTTACATGAAAAAGTGACTAAATTTCAATTACTTTTGAAATTGTAGCTATTTTTCAATTACAGCTTGTAAATCTGACTATTTTTTTAAATTCACCCTGAGGCCAGCTATCCTGAGAATAGAATATTTAGTAAAAATCGCACGGGTTAACCAGTTTTCGGACTGGAAATTAAAAAATAACCTGCATTGGAAAGTAATTAAAGCATAGACACTATTTTACTGCAACACGGAAAGTTCCAGCATAGTATACTGGGATAGCTGCACCTGTGTGTTAACTTCCAACATATTATGTTGGAACTCCAACACATGAAAAGTTCTAGCATAATATAATTGAGACTAGAGCACATGTGCATGAATTTTCAGTATATTATAATGGACATGTATATTATATTAGAACTCCAGTATATTATGCTGAAAGTCTAGTATGTTATACTGAAATTTAGTATATTATGCTATAATATTTTCTGAATTTTGAACAGTGTTTTCGTTCAGATTTATCTTTACATGAAAAGTGTTTAAATTTCGATTACTTTTGAAAGCGTTTTTATTTTTCAATAACCATTTGTATATCTAACTATTTTTGAATTTTTCCCACAGAAATACTTCTTTCTTCTCTCCCTCTTACACACCCTTCTCCTTCTAATATCTTCTTCTATATACTTCCTCAATTTAAGTTTATGTGGACCTATTTTCCTTTTTAATCTGTGCCAAATATAACGACCAATTTTCATATTTGAAAATAATTTACCTTTCTACAATGATTTATAGGCACACTAAATGTGCCTCATGTTACACTACAAGTTTAAAAATCTTCTCTCTTTTCTTAAACTCCGTGTCTAGTCAAATGAGTTAACATAAATTGAAGTGGAGGAAGTATTTTAATTGGCATAACATATTAGTTACTCTTTCTCTTCCAACTAGATGGGTTTATAATTTAATATTTCGTTGGTTCTTGTATCCTCTAAATAAAATATAGGTAAACTTGTTTAATCCTTGGAAGATATTTCACACGGCTGAAATATCTAAGAACAGTACCCAATACAACTCAAACTAATTTGTGTATCTACTTATAAAAAAATGTTATAGCAGTGTTATAGTTATTTTTTATGTGTTATTCCCTACAATCTAAGAAACTATGACAAACAACATTGATGCTGAAAATACTACTGATACTATCAATATTGGCGCTATCTCCGCTATTCCAGTTCAGTTGCACTATCATATGTCATGCCATTCCTATATGTGTCAAATATTGAAATTTGCTCCAATGAAAGTTTTAAGTGTTGACAATAACATATTTTTTCGCTGCTCGGTGTCTATGGTGTTGCACATACATTGTTGTTTCCACAACCTAGTGCATACACTGATAATAAAATAGTGGAATCATGGCAACATGCCAACAAGGTATGCTATCATACTATGTTATAAACTATTTTTAATGAACTATTTGATGTGTATTGTAGTTTTAAGGAAGCAAAGGCTATATGGGAAGTCTTAATTCACAAAATTCATTGTTGAAGATGCTACAAAACAAAAATTTACAGTAGAAAATTTATAATATTTTTGATGTTATCAATAGAAACTTGCTTCTACTTATATGGTTGAGTCTATTTCTTTATGGCATGCAAGACTAGGACATGTTATATCGCATATATAAGAAAAATGCATACATTAGGTTTAAGATCTGGTGTAGACTCAAAAATATAGACAAGTGTGAAATATGTGTTGAAACTAGACGTACTAAAAAGACTTATTTTTCTGTAAATAGGGAAACTTAATTATTATTCACACTGATTTAGGTGATTTAAAGAAGACTATGACTAGATGTGGTAAAAGATATTATATGACTTTTATTAGTGGGTTTTCCAGATATTCTAAGTTGTATTTATTTAAAAATAAAGATAATGTTTAGCTTTCATTTATTATAAAATTGAAGCTAAAAATCAACTTAGTAAAAAAACAAAGAGAATTAGATATGGCGGAGGTGGATAATATTTCTTTGAATGATCTTTGTGAAAATAATGGAATAATTCATTAAGCAACTCCATACTATTCACCCTAGTGAAATGAGGTAGCTGAAAGAAAAATAAAATATTTGAAAAAGATGATAAACTATATGTTGGTTAGTTCTAATATTTATGATAATTTGTGGGGTGAAGCTATATTATCTACATATAACTTACAAAATATAAACCACATAGAAGAAATGGAAAACACTCCTTATGAATTGTGGAAGGATTATACCCCAACTTGAAATATATTAAAAATGGGGTGTTCCTTGCTAAAGTTGTGTTGCCTGAACCCAAAAAGAAAAAAATAGGTCCTAAAACAGCCGACTGCAACCGTACAATGACGAAGCTGCACCACATACCACACCTAATACCTTCAAAATGCTTCCATACTTGAAAATATACAACGGGACGACAAACCCTGAGGAACCTGTGACCCACTACGTCACCTCAGTAAAAGGTAACGACCTTGCCAAAGAACAAGTGTCTTCCATATTACTAATGAAATTTGTTGAAACCCTCACCGGGGGAGCACTGACTCCGTACTCACAGATACTTGCACGCTCTATAGAGACGTTCGAGGAAATGGCCGACATGTGCCCATGCTGGGGCTAAGAAAGTATAGGTGAGGGTGAATGATATATTTTCCATTAAACAGTGGTGAAGTACTAAGAGATTTCCTTGCTCGATTCAACCGTGTGAGGATGACCTTACCAGATGTATCATAGGGAATGGCAGTAGCAGCTTTCCAGAACGGGTTAAACATGAACGATTCAAGGGCGACTAGAAAATTGGTAAGACAACTCATAAAATATCCTCCAACCATTTGGGGCGAGATACACAATGCCTGCGCCCGAAGTGTGAGCTGACGAGGGCGAGCTCTTCGGGAAAACTCAACGGCAAGCCTCACTCCAAATGGAATCCAGGAAAGAACGAAGAAATGATAGTAGAAAGGATCAAGCAGGCACGCGACCCAATCGTGAAAGACATCAACCATATCTTAGAGTTGTCGTCATACGACATCCCCGCATTGCTGATAGCCAGGACGCCAACATGGACTCACCAAAGTAAAAGAGGTATGCCTCCACCACCATCTGCTCACAATTTATGTGTTTCTCCCTCAGAAATAGCCCACGCCCTAGAGAAGCTTGGTCCAAAAGTGAAGTGGCCGCAAAAGATGAGTTCCGACCTAAACACCAGAAAGTCAGATGCCCTTTCTGAATTCCATCAGGAACGGGGCCACAAAACCGAAGATTGCATCGGTTTAAGGAAAAAGGTCGTGAACATGCTTCATCAAGGACATCTGAAAGAGTTTTTAAGCGAATGAGGAAGGGAAAACTTTGCTCGAGGACGCGAACAACATCAGGGTCCACCAAAACCACCCAGCTCGAACCATCCAAATGATCATCAGAAGAGGCGATGACGCATAAATCAACAATGTAAAATTCACGACCATCCACAAGTTGAAACACTCAATCACTCATGAACGGTATGATGAACTCGAAGAGAGTATTATCTTCGATAAGTCAGATACCTATAGTTTGGTCTTTTCTCATCATGACGCTCTTTTTATTACATTACACATCTTTGATGCTGATGTAAAAAATGTTATGGTTGATGACGGGAGCGGCGCATGCATTGTCTACCATCGAGTTCTCGCACAAATGAAGTCGGGTATATGATAGTGCCATTCTGCATCACACTAATGGGTTATAACAATGTAATTGAGCGGACATCTAGAGAAATTGTGCTACCCATACTAGACGGTGGCGTCGCCTTGGAGATCACTTCCACAAAATGGAATATAATACAATGTACTACGCCATTATAGGCCGCCCCTAGATACAAACCATGAAATCCGTCCTCTCCATCCTATATCAAGTCATCAAAATTTCCCACCCTCCAGGAGTATATCATCTAAGGAGAGCAACATACTGCCCGAGAATACTATCGCATTGCCCAAGACCGCATATACACCCAATAATTAAAAGGCAAAACTGAGGTTACGGAACAATTAACAGGGTAGGGATCAAGTAAAGACAAAGAGAAATATGTCACCAAGGACCCCGAAATTGTAGAAGCAAGGGTCGATCATAAATGATCTTGACCCCGTACAACTCGACAAAGCCGACCACAACAAAAAATCCTACATTGGCCACAAACTTTAGGAACTAGGTAAATTCCATCAACTTTTAGCTAACAAAGTAGACTTGTTTGCCTTTTCCCATGCAGATATGCTGGACATCCCGAAAGAAATAGCGATACACAAGCTGAACGTCGACCCGTTTTACCCTCAATTTGGAAATTTAGGCAGAAATTCAACTTCGTAATAAATGACGCGGTCCATGACGAGGTCGAAGAACTGCTGGAAAATGGCTCTATCAGAGAATCAAAGACCCTCAATGGGTCACCAATGTGGTCACGGTGAAAAAGAAGAATGTGAAATGGCGAATGTGCGTAGACTTCATAGAACTGAACAAAGCCTGCCCGAAAGACTCATTCCCACTATCCCATACCAGCTCATTGACGCAATGGCTGGGCATGAGCTATTAAGCTTTTTAGATGCCTACTCGGGCTACAACTATATCCTCAAGGAGGAGGAAGACCATTTTCACCACTCACCAAGGGACATACTGCTACAAACCAGTGCCTTTCGGACTGAAAAATTCAAGGCATCGTATCAGAGGTTGGTGACAAAAATGTTCAAAGATTTTTCAGTGTCACCCCATGTTGGTGGTCACGACCTTTCCCCTGAGGAGTGTTCTGCATAAACCCTAGTTTTCGGGTAGATTAGCCAAATAGATCATAGAATTGAGCAAGCACGATATAACTTATCAGCTGCAAATGACGATAAAGTCGCAAGTGCTCGCCGACTTCAGCACACAAATATTACCCGAAGTAGAAAGCAAAGTCGCCTGTACTTCCCCCAAAATATAGACTTGTGGGTTTTGTATGCTGATGGCACGTCTAACACGTAAAGATCAGGACTGGGACTCGTGCTCGAGGTCCCAACAAGTGAATAAATTTTCCAGTCCATAAGATGCCTAGATATGACTAACAACAAAGTTGAGTACGAGGACGTGATTGCAGGGCTAAAGTTAGCACTCAAGTACGGAGCGAAGTGAGTCATCCTACGGTGCGAATCTTAGCTCCTCTTCAATAAAGTCACAATGGCTTTCCAAATCAAGGAACAAAGACTACAAAAATACCAGGCCGGAATTTGCAAGTTGTTACCCTAGCTTGGTGCCATCTCGACCAAATCTCTCGAGCATAGAATATCGAAGCAGACGACCTTGCCCAACTAGAAGCTGCCGCTAAAAGTATAACCGGAGAAGGGAACATGGTCGCTTTCCTCCATTTATTGATTGACAAAATCAAGGTATGAACTATAAACCTAACTTGGGACTGGCACAAACATATTGTCACATATTTGCAGGATGAAATGCTTCCAGACGATAAAAAAGAAGCCAAGAAGCTTCGAGTACAAGCGTTTAGGTACAATGTCATCAGTTATGACTTGTACAAAAGAACGTATGTCACCCCTAGCAAAATGCTTAGGCCCAAACCAGACGCCACACATTCTGGAGGAATTCCACGAAGGTCATTGCGGAGCTCTTACCAGCAATCGAGCCCTAGTCAGATGCCTCATATGAGTAAGCTACTACTGACCCACAATTAAAAAAAGAGGTTGCCGACTTTGTAAAAAAATACAAACATTGCCAAAGATACACCCCATGACCCACCAAGCAGGTGAGCACCTCCACTTAGTCAGCTCACCTTGGACTTTCATCAAATGAGGGATGGACACTGTCGGACCCCTCCCAGTGGGATGAGGTAATGTACGATTTCTTTTAGTATTAACTAACTATTTTCCAAGTGGGTGGAAGCAACTACATTCGCCCAACTACGCGAGCAATAAGTAATCGCCTTCACGTGGAGGAATATCATGTGCCATTCGGCCTCCCCAACGAAATCAGTTGTGATAATGGGCCTCAATTCACTAGAAAAAATATCGCCAAGTTCTTCACGAAATAGTATATCAAAAGAGTACTCTCCATGCCATATCATCATGTGGGCAATGGGCAATCGGAGTCCTCCAACAAGCCAATATTGAATATCATGAAGAACAAGCTCGATAACACCAAGGGATTGTGGCCGGAGTTGTTGCCGGAAGTGCTATGGGCATACTGCACAATGCAAAATACAAGCACAGGACAAACACTATACTCACTGGTCTATGGAACTAATGCAATAATACCGGTCGAGGTCTGAGAACCAAGTCTAAGGTACTCACACGAAAGCGGGCCGATAAATGATGAAAGTAGGAGGCAAGACCTCGATGAGGCCGAAGAATGAAAAGGCATTGCAGACATAAGGACGGTCACCCAGAAACAACATACAGAGCAATGCTACAAAAAAATCCAAGATCATTCCGTTCAAAGTCGGTTACTATATACTCAAAGCCAAAACACAGGAAAACAAGGATCCACGAGAAGGAAAGCTAGGGACTAACTGGGATGGCCCATACAAAATTACAGCGACAACAAGCAAAGGATCGTTCAAACGATGGAAGGAAAACTACTACCAAACAACTAGAACAAAGCCCACCTCAAGTACTTCAACTTCTAAGGAAAGATGTTCTCTGAGTCGTACCCACCTCAAGTACTTCAACTTCTAAGGAATGATGTTCTTTGAGTCGTACTCTTTTTCCCTCACCTGAGTTTTGTCCTAATTGTGTTTTCTCGGGGAGGTTTTTAACAAGGCGACAAGGAGGACATTTTGAAGTTAAGCAGGAGTAGGTGGGAATACAAGTTAGAAAGTTCATTGCTCGACCCCTCAATACTTCTCTAGGCCGAACAATAGAGGGACTAGATAGATTGGGATTGTAATACCAGCCTGAAAAATGTTTAAACCTCTCCAATGTATATATGTAAGCAAAGCATACAAGCACATGATGTTCGCATATGTCTCCACAAAGTTTTAACACTACATTAATCAAGATACTCACATTCAACCTCGTTCAAATTAACTAAGAGGAACATTCGACCTCGTTTGAACTAACTAAGAGTAACATTCAACCACGATCAAATTAATTAAGAGTATCATTCGACCTCACTCAAATCAACTCACATTCGACTTCGATCAAGTTAACTAAGAGTAACATTCGACCTTGCTCGAATCAATCCACATTCGACCTCGATCGAATTAATTAAGAGTAACATTCTACCTTTCTCGAATCAACTCACATTTGACCTCGTTCAAACTAACTAAGAGTAACATTCGACCTTGCCTGAATCAACTCATATTCGACCTCGATCAAATTAATTAGGAGTAACATTCGACCTCGCTCGAATCAACTCACATTCGACCTCTTTCGAATAAACTAAGAGTAACATTCGACCTTGTTCGAATTAATTAAGACACTCACATTCGACCTAGTTCAAATTAGTTGAGTGACATTTGACCTCGCTCGAATTTAACATATATTCAGCCCAGCTCAAATTTGAGTCACAGTTAACCTCGTTCAAGTTAATTATGGAAATTTTTGATTTCACTTGAACTAATCAAAGACATTCGATCATGTTCGAGCTAATGCCTACCAACACTATTCTTTTAATCAAGGCAATCAATTGAGGAAAATATTCAAGGAAAAATATAAAACTTTGAAATAAATAGCAAAAATAGCATTCCAAATCAAGAGGTATCTTACAAGGATCAAACAGACACCAACAAAAGTAAAAATAAAATATTATGAGAAACATTACTCAGCAGCATCACCCCACCATCATCCCCACCACCGTCTCAAGCATGTCCAAGTAATCTTCACCATCACCAGCCCTATAACGTAGCAAGATTGTAACCACACGCGACTCGAGCTACGCGTGCCTTAGCACGAGAATCCTTAAACTCAGCCTCGAAAATTGTCCTTGTTGCCATCAAGCCCCTGAATATGTCTAGGTAAGCCTCGACATGAATCCATTTCTCATACAAATCATACAGAACATCGAGATAAGTGGAAGTGCGAGATGAAGATGGTCGAGCCAGTAGCTGCACCTTTTCGGCCTCAAGAACGACGATCTGCTTATTACGGCCGAAAAATTATTTCTCAACTGTACCAATCCATTCGGCAAACCTCGCTTCCCTAAGCACCGTCGTCTCTGTATCACTCGCCCGCTCAGATTTGAGGATGTGTATGGTATCCTCTATCGTTGCCACCTTCGCCAAAGCCGCCACCCTAGCCTCCTCAGCCCTCCCTGGCTCTGCCACTTTTTTGAACAACTCATCACTTAAGTCATTAGCTCCGATCGAGCTCTTCTCAAGTTCGGCCCGCAAGGATGCCACTTCAGCTTGAAGGTCGACACACTCAGCCACAACCCCCTTGCAAATTTTGAGCTCAACCTCCTTGATTCTAAGCGCTCCCTACATCTTGATGCATTTTCCAAAGACCCCCCATGAGTTCATCGTCCTTCTGCCTCGACTTATCTTTAAGAGAATGGAAATTACCGGTCGCACTGAATTGGGCACGTATCTCACGGTACTTGGCACGGTACTCATGAAACATCAAAACCATTTTCTTAAAAACAACCTTCCACTTCTCCTCTCGGCTGCCACTCTCGATCTCCAAATTGAGAGTCTAGTGAAAAAGGAATAGCCAAAAAGAATCAGTAAATACAAGGAGGAAGGATGTAAGGTACAAGAACAAAAAAAGCGGGGAAGGAGAAGCAGCAATCAGGACATATTTACTTGCAGTTGCAGCGAGCAGAGACCCAGTCGATGCACCCGACTAACCAAAAGCGGGAGGGGGGGGGAGGAGCCTTTACTCTTCTTGTAGCCCTCCGACATAATAACAAAAATAGAAGTTAAAGCTGACCCTACTACATAAAGGGAGGGAGTGAAAAAGAAGATTCCATGAAAGTCGAAGCAACAGGAGATCGAAATGAATAACTTACAGGTCGAAGAAGGTTTATGTCCAAACTTCTTGTTGAACAAAGAAAGTTTATGTCCAAACTTCTTGTTGAACGGTAACCATTCGCGGATCCCCATCGTGTGTTGTAAAATTTGACTCGCCAAGTCCCAAATATCAGCAATCAACGTATGAGGCTCCTTCTTGGTTGCACAAAAGAAGAAATAGAATGATTGGGTCATTAGAGAGAGCCGGTAAGCAATCCGTTAGCACAAACACTTGCGGGCAAACTTCTACGCTACGGGGAATCCACTGGGGTTTACCACCACGTGCTTGATCTTAATGTAGAAAAAATTAAACCAAACCCGGTAATTTGACTTATCGTCCATTTTCACCGTCAATCCCTTGGTCCCACGATCGTAGAGGTGTATCATAGTACACTTGTGGAAGCTTGGCGCAAACAGGTGTAGAAGATATTAGGTGGAAATCCGGCGGTTGGCCAGCTCCTCATACTTTATCAACATAAGGAAGAGCTTAAAAATATAGGGAAGATATGGGCCGGAAAGATACCGTAGTAGCGGCAGAATTCCTCCGGGGAAAAGGAATAAAATAGCCCACTTGGAACGGGTATGCATAAAATGCGCAATACCCATGACGATGAATGTGGATTACGTTGTTCCCAACTAGTACATATTGATGTGAGAAGGGATTTTGTATTTGGCCCTAAGCTCAGCAACATGGGTTGCATCCATCTCAGACTTCACAGGCTCACGCTCGTCCGTAGTTGACTTTTAGAAGTCTGACCTAGAGCTTAATTATGAAGAATGATTAACTTCACTGTGGGAAAGCTCTCATACTCTACAACGAGAACATCATGATCATCATCATCATCGTGATGGGGCATTCTCGCTGCTAGTGGAGTTGATTCAGGAACTCCATAAGAGACAAGAGGTGTATTAACCATTTTTATTAGTTGTAAATGCAGAAGATATGAACAGAAAGGGGTAGAAGTAGCAGAAATTGCTCAAATCGGAAAGGAGAACAAATGTGCAAAAATGAAAACAACTGGAGCAAGAATACAGGAAGAAGAAGAAGAAGAAGAAAGGAGGAAAATACAAGTCAAATGTTAGAAAACATAAAGGATCAGACAAGGAGTTCCCAATCCCTATTTATAGAGAACACATACACCGCAATCGAGAAAATCAATTGGCGATACAGAAAGATCGAAATAGGGGCACGGGAAACGATGCACCACAACAGAAAGAATCGTAATAATGGTGTTACAACGTTAGTCCGAGCCAACATTATGATAAGTTGTGGCCCGCAAAGTGCCACGTTACCATCTCGTCTGTGATCTTTACTACTCGACCTACCCACCTAAATTTCTCAGCTACGACAAAAAAAGTCCACTCACCGAGGTCGATCAAAGAACAACCTCGATAAGCGGAGGGACTATAGGTACGGGTCAAAATCTGGTGGAGGAAATTCAGCACGAATAGGTGATTATCATGAGCAATTTGTACCTTATCATTGGCAATTTGGCCGAAACTGACCAGTGTCAAATGAGTCGCCAAGTGGTCAACCACGACCGAGGTCGAGTTGAGCAGATAGTACTAACGACTAGTTTTGCATTAGGATCTTTAGAGGGGTTATTCTTTTAAATATTCTCTCTGTTTGTACTTTTAGGATTCTTTGGGGATATCTCATATAAATAAAATGAGAGATAAGGCAAAGGGCATGTAATCTGATAGTATATTGATAATATGTGAATTAGACTACAATAATGCCCCAAAGAACCACACTTTTGTATAACTTTATGGCAAAAAGTGATAACCAAATGCTCTGATTAGTGATTTTCATGATTTGCAGGATATATCCAATAAAAGAAGTCAGTGGAGCACTTTTGGGATCAATTATGGAGAAAAGGAGGCCAATCAAACAATACCCACGAAGTCCACCAAGTGAAGGGTCAAAACCAGAATTAAACTTGGCATGCCGCTGTCAGACCATAACCGCGGTAGAACAACGGCAGAATATTACCAAAGATTCAGAGGACCATTCTGGCCGCGGTTCTGGTGTAACTGTGGTGGGACCGCGGCAGAACGCGAAAATTTCAGGGACCAAAGTGTCAAGTTAGAAAATTTTGGTGAAAAACCCTTATAAGATGTAGAAATTCGGCCACATTTGGGCAGAGTTGTTTTGGAGATTACTTTTGCAAGATACACAAGTGTGAGAGATCACCCAAAAATATCATAGTTCTTTATCTCTTCTTTTTCTTGCAATTTTCCGTGATGAATATTTTCGTAGTTTATCTTTACGTTGTTATGAGTAGCCAAATACTTTAGTCTAAGGTTTTGGTGGAACCTATTGAAGGATGAACTTCTTGAGTATGTTAGTTTGTCAGCTAATATCTATTTATTCAACTACGTGTTTGTTGTAGTTAATTGTCAGGATCCTCAATTAGTTGTGCATATTTAGTGTGCACAACTCGGAAGAGAGTTCATATTTATGTAATTATTGAACAACACCACTCCCAAAGTATAAAAGGGATCTATAACTGCTGGTTTAAAGGCGGGATTAGGGATAACGAAGCCTTGGGTGCAATCTAAAGTGAGCTGCAATAAACCAAGTTAGCTAGAGTATCTCGGGATAGTGCGTCTAGTAAATTATCGTGATTACTAGGTAGAGATTTACGGTAAAAAGAGTGCTCATGATTGATAGAGATGCTTTGATGAATCTATATGAAGCGTAATTGGAAGGGATTCCATCAATAGGGGAAATCACTATCTTAGTACCTTCTCATTATTGTTTACAACTCAAGCATATTGAGTTTACAACTGTTTATTTACTTTCAGTATTAGTTATTAGAAATACCATCACTGTTGTTTCTGACGTTTAGGGAAGTTGATTCTAAAGAATTCAGTACGTCCAACAAAAGTGATTGATAGGTTAATTCTCTGTGGATTCGACTCTGGGCATAAATACTCAGGTTATACTTGCAACATCTGCGTGTCCTTTTATAAGGCATAGTTAGGTGTGGTCAAATTTTGACGCCGTTGCCGGGGAATTAACGGTGTTATCAATTACAATTGAAAGAAGTAAAAAAATTCTTAGTGTAGTCAGTTTTCTCTATACCCAATTTTTACATTGAAATTTTAACGGTTGTTGATTTGGTTGCATAGGTGCATGCCTAGAAACTCATCAAGATCTGGTGAAGTATTTGAAGTATTATCAGATCCCGAGAAAGTTTTCAAGGCTTTGAATCGAGCCAACCGAAAAAATAAATAACAACCAACAACTGCACAATTCAAAACAATCATAAGAGACGACGAGGAAAACCTAGAAGTACCAATAGTGCCAGAGGCTGCTCTCTATGACTGGGCACAACCCACAGCTGAAAATCTGCCAACGCAATTCTAGTCCCACATATACATGCTGAATCATTCCAAATCACAAACAACATGTTGGATTTGTTGAAAAACAAGGGACTTATTTCGGGGTCACAAATTGATGATCTTCAGCAGCACTTGAAGAATTTTCTATCTATCAGCAAAACCCAAAGGCAGCCTAATGTAACTCAGGAAGCAATCAAGTTGTTGTTGTTTCCATTCTGAGTGACAGGAGCTGCCCAGACCTGGCTGAACTCACTTCCCATCAATTCCATAACAACTTGGGAGGATTTGGTCAGGAAATTTCATTATAAGTTCAACCCACCCAACAAGACTGCTCAACAAATTGATGACATTTTGAGCTTTAAACAGAAACCAATAGAGACACTGCACGAGACATGGGGGCGTTTTAAAGGAATGATAGTTATCTCTATGCACCCTGGTATTCCAGATTTGATATTGGGGCATCAGTTTTACATGGGGTTGTTAGATAGGGTGAAGAATATTGTTGATGCTTCAACTGGTGGAGCTTTCTTGAGCAAAACATGGAGAGATGGATAGAGTCTGCTTGACGATGAAACATAATTTGGGATGGACAACCAGGAATGCACCTATTACTCCAGTGGTGCACTTAGTGCCTCTTGATCCATCAAATTCTATGGCTGAAAAATATGGATACCTTATTGACACAGATGAGCGTACTCACCAAAAAGGTGGAAGAGTCAGGACAGAAACATCAAGTACATATTGTTGATACTGCTGATAGGGGCTTGTGCACATCTAGCATTAGTCAGCCAGCCGGTAACCAATGGAATGCAGAACACGACCATCATCACTACCCTGAAGACATGAACTATGTGTCTAATTATGGAGGCCAGAGACAGGGTGGTCAGAATTGGGTCAACAGAATCAGCAGTACAGGCCAGCACAACCATAGTTCAACACTGGGAACATGGGAGGTATGAGACCTTCAAACAATATGGCACCTTACCCAAGACCACAGGGATACAATAATCAGAATCAGCAATAGGGCTATCACCCACCTCAGCAACAACATAGTGGAAGGCAGGAAGATGGGTTTGCTAGACTTGAAGCAATGATGTAGCAGGTTATTAGGTCTAATGCAAAAATTAATGAGAGAGTGGATGTACATGATGCAGCAATCAAGAATATTGAGGTACAAGTCGGCCAGATTTCGATGTCTCTGAAAAATCATCCTCATGGGGCACTACCTGTAGGCACCCAGATAAATCCAAAAGATCAGGGCCCGAAACAGTTGATGGCGGTGAGCCTACGTAATGGTAAAGATTTGGATGTAGAGCAAGAAAGGGCTCGAGAAGCTAGACAGGCTGAGACACTCATTCCAGTGCCCATCGAGCTGGATGAATCAACGAAACTGACAGAGGTGATAGTCCAGCCTACTCAAGAAGAAGAAAAATATTCAAAATGAGACCGAGAAAGAAGCTGAAACAGTCCAGGATCCAGTAGTTGATGTAGCAGCTGATAGAGATCAGTCCTAATTGATTGGAAAAGAGAGACCTCCTGCAACCTTCCTTGAGAGGCTGGCCAAGTACAAAAAGGAGGAGCAATACAAGAAGTTCTTTGACATGTTAAAGCAAATCCAGGTAAATATACCATTGATTGAAGCTTTGAAGGAGATGACCGGGTATGCAAAAATGATGAAGGACTTGATGTACCAAAAGTTTGATTTCCAAGACTTGGCCACAATTACTCTTACTTAGACCTGTAGTGCAGTGGTGACCAGACCAATTGCGAAAAAGCTATCTGACCCAGGGAGCTTTACAATTCCATGCACTATTGGTAATTTTGCTTTTTCTATGGAACTGTGTGATCTAGGGTTCTAGCATCGATCTTATCCCCCTGAACATTTATAAGAGGTTGGGCATTGGAAGAGCTAGACCCACCTCTATGTTGTTGCAGCTGGCTAACGTGACTGTGAAACGACCCTCTGGAATCTTGGACGATGTGTTGATTCAGGTAGGAAAATTTGTGTTCTCTGCAGATTTTGTGATCCTAGACTGCAAAGTGGATGAAGAGATTCCCATAATTTTAGGAAGATCGTTCCTGGCCATGGGAGCTCAATATGAGACCGAATGATAAAGAAATAACTTTCAATGTGCAAAAATATATAAGGCAGCCAAGTGAATTCGCCAATTGCTCTCTTATTGATGTCGTGGATGTAATTGTAGAGACTGACGATGAAAGGCTAACCATTAAGGACACCCTTGCTGCATGTCTAATGAATTTGGATGAGGTAAATGGAAAGGATCTGGCGAAATGGGTGTTAGAGCTAGAGGGTAGAGGGTTCTGGGATAGAACTCTAGAATTTGAGCCCTTGCACTTAGAAAATCGAGAAACTCTTCCAGCCAAGCCATCAATCGAAGAACCACCAAAGCTGGAGTTAAAGCCATTGTCCGCCCATTTGAGGTATGAATTTCGTGGACCTAACTCCATATTGCATGTTATTATCTCATCGAGTTTGTTAGATGCGCAGGCTCAACAACTGTTGCTGGTACTAAAAGAGTGCAAAACTGCCATTGGGAGGACCATGGCAGACTTAAAGGGGATCATCCTCGCCTATTGTATGCACAAAAATCTACTGGAAGAGGGACACAAACCTTCTAGGGAACACCAAAGAAGTTTGAACCCCAATATGAAGGAAGTGGTGAAGGAAGAAGTAATCAAGTGGTTAGATGCGAGAATCATTTTCCCTATCCCTGACAGCAGCTGGGTTAGCCCAGTTCAATGTGTTCCAAAAAGGGTGGCATGACGGTAGTTAAGAATGATAACAATGAATTTATCTCTACAAGAATCGTCACAGGTTGGAGAATTTGCATGGACTATCGGAAGTTAAATCTAGTCACCTGGAAAGACCACTTTCCACTTCCCTTCATTGATCAGATGTTAGATAGATTGGCAGGGAGGTCACATTTCTATTTTCTGGATGGGTACTCAGGGTACAATCAGATCTCCATTGCACCGGTGGACAGAGAGAAGACCTCTTTCACTTGCCCGTATGTCATTTATGCCTTTCGGAGGATGCCCTTTGGCCTATGCAACGCACCCGCCACATTCCACGGTGCATGATGGCTATATTCACTGACATGGTAGATGACATAATGGATGTGTTCATGGATGACTTCTCAGTGGTGGGAAACTCATTCGATGAGTGCCTGGTAAATCTGACTCGTATGTTGAAATGGTGTATCGAGACTAACCTAGTTCTGAATTGGGAGAAATGCCACTTTATGGTACAAGATGGCATAGTCTTGGGACACCAGGTATCAAGCAAGGGAATTGCGGTGGATCGTGCTAAGGTAGATGTGATAGCAAAGCTACCCCCTCCAACTTCAATCAAAGCAATCAAAAGCTTCCTCGGGCATGCCGGGTTCTATCGGCGATTCATAAAAGACTTCTCAAAATTTGCCAACTTTCTCTGTAAGTTATTAGAAAAATATCACCCTTTCTTGTTTTCTGATGATTGCAAGGTAGCATTCGAGGAGCTAAAAAAGAGTCTGGTCACAACACCTATTATAGTTGCCCCCGACTGAGTTCGAACTCATGTGTGATGCTAGTGACTATGCAATAGGAGCAGTGTTGGAACAGTGGCAAGACAAGCTGATGCATCTAATATACTATGCTAGTAGAGCGCTGAATGGAGCCCAGCTGAACTCCACTATGACTGAGAGGAGATATTGGTTGTGGTGTTTGCTTTTGACAAGTTCCGATCATATCTGATTGGTTCCAAGGTAATTGTATATACTGACCACGCAACTCTCAAGTACCTAATCGAGAAGAAGGAGTCTATGCCACGCCTAATTCGTTGGGTGCTACTGTTGCAAGAATTCGACCTCGAAATTCATGACCGTAAGGGCACAGAAAATCAAGTTGCTGATCATCTATCACGACTTGAAGGAGCTAAGGAATCAGTCGAGGTCGAAGAGATCCCGGAAACCTTTCCAGATGAGTAGCTGCCTATATAATCTTGAGGAAGCGCCATGGTATGGAGACTTTGCAAATTACCTGGCCAGTGGTATAGTTCCTCTTGACCTTTCATAAGAAAAACATTTTATCGTGATAGCCATATGTATTATTGGGATGAGCCTTATCTGTTTAGAATATGTGTTGACAATATGATCCGGAGGTGTGTCCCTGAGATAGAACAATCTTCTGTTTTGCAGGCTTGTCACGCATTGGCATATCGAGGACATTTTGGAGGGGTTAAGACAGCTGCGAAGGTGCTTGAGGCCGGATTCTTTTGGCCAATAGTGTATAAAGATGTGCACTTATGGGTGAAAGGCTGCAATGAATGTCAGAGGACTGGGAACATTTCCCGTCACCACGAGATGCCCATGAACCTGATTCAAGAGGTGGAAGTGTTTGATGTCTGGGGGATTGACTTCATGGGTCCTTCGTCAGATCCTTTGGAAATAAATACATACTTGTTGATGTGGATTATGTGTCCAAGTGGGTAGAAGCTGCTGCGTTGCCCACTAATGATGCAAGAGTGATGGTGGAATTTTTGAAAAAGAACATATTCACCCGATTTGGGACACCAAGAGCTATTATCAGTAACGGAGGCACTCACTTCCGTAATAGAGCCTTTGAAACGTTTCTTGCAAAGTATGATGTATGACACAAGGTGAACACCCCTTATCACCCGCATACTAATAGGCATGTTGAAGTGTCCAACAGAGAGATAAAGAGTGTGTTAACCAAGACTATGAATGCCACAAGAACTGATTGAGCGAGAAAGCTAGATGATGCACTCTGGGCCTACAAAACTGCGTTTAAAACACCAATTGATATGTCACCATATAAGTTGGTGTTTGGAAAGGCTTGTCACCTGTCAGTAGAACTTGAACAAAAAGCGTGGTGGGCGTTGAAGCAGCTGAACTTAGATATTGAGACTGCAGGCACAACTAGAATCACTGAGTTGCATGAGCTTGACGAGTTCAGACATCTTGCTTTTGAGAGCATAAGATTGTACAAGGAAAGAATGAAGAGGTTACACGACCAGCACATTGTTGAGCGATGTTTCAAACCCGGGGATTTGGTATTGCTCTATAACTTAAGACTGCGGCTGTTCCCTAGTAAGCTTAAGTCAAGATGGTCTGGACCGTTTCGAGTGGTTGAAGTATTCCCTTCAGGTGCTGTAGAGATTGCCGCAGAGAAGGCTTTCATATATTTTGAGTCAATGGGCAGAGATTGAAACTATATGTGGGCATGAACGAACAAAAGGAAAGGTCTGAGATCCACCTGACTGAACCCCGGAGGTTGAGCGAGCCTTAAATGCGCTCATTTGCATCGTGCCATGACGTTAATTAGGCGCTGTGTGGGAGGCAACCCACGAATGTGTTGTAAATGTAGTTTGTAATGGCATGTAGAAAAAGTATAATTTCTAACATATTGTGTATATGCAGGATAGTGCGGAGGACTTGGCATCGCGAACCTGGGCATAAAATGGGTAAGGTAGTATGGCCCGAAAGAGGTGTGGGAACTCGGGAAGCACTTCCAAAGTGCCGACTTACGATTCCACCCGGTTCACGTCCGAGGAGGCACAGAATAGGTTTCATGCTAAATCTACCAAAAGCTTTATCCCTGGAATTTCTATTGACAGGGCTGACCTCAGTGTAGAAAATCCAGACATGTATGAGGAAATCCACCGGAGGGGGATGGAGTTCTTGTTCGAGGAACCTGAAACAGCTAACCCAATGATACTCCGGGAGTTCTACGACTGCCCGGAACATATGTGTCGTTCTGTGATTATGCGGGGCAAAGTGGTAGATGCCTCAATACTGAAGATTCGCCAGGTCTTGCAACTGCCTCCGTTCACTGGTGAAGCTGATTATTACCACAATTCTCCTGGGGTCAATTGGGACACTCTAATTGAGTCAATATGCTCAAGGGGGAGGCCAGTTTAGATACAGGAAAACATGACCCTTCATTGCTGGTTCACTATGATTTAAAGCAGGATATTGCCTACAGGCAACACGTCAGATGTGAACAGCTTACGGGCTCTATTGGTTTGGTGCTTCGTAACCAGAAAGGACGTTGATGTTGGTAAATTCATTGGAGATGAAATGATCCTCCGGTCACCTCTGATGACTAAGGGATTTTACTTCCCCTCACTTGTGATGAGGCTATGTCTGCTATCCGATGTCGCAGCCAGTCCTACGGATGGCACTTTACCCCCCAAAAAATATTCAAAGTGTCAAAGATTAAAGTGGGCAGAGATACACCCACCCCCATTGAGCTGGACAATGATGATGATGTCACAGCACCCAGGGCACCACCCAGGAGATCTTATGAAGCTGCCCGATCCCCTCGGCAACCCTAAACTGGGGTGGAGTTCTCTAGATCACATTCCAGCCGACCTAGGTTGCCGTTTTGGGGGGAAGAGATGGCAGAACTTCGCATCACGGTGGATGGCCTGCATGTACGTTTGGATGCCATGTCTAGACGGCAAGCCAGGTTTGAGAGTCAACCGATGGCTTGGTTCCGTGCTATAGGTACGGCCTATAATTTGGACCCCAACACCGTCTCGGACTTCGGCTGATGCCCAGGGAAGTTCTCTTACCCTTCTACACTTTAATTGTTTTATGACAGGGGACATGCCATATTCTTTTTGTGTGGGGTGGGAGACTTGATTTAGTGTGTGTATTGTAGTGTAGATAGGAATTAAGTATGTGGTAGTTTTGTGTGTTTGTTTTTATTTGTATTTATGTTAGATGTCACTGACTTGGCCCAACGACGGACACTTGTCGACGGGTTTCTTGAGGGCTAAGGTCGGATATAAAAAAATAAAAAAAAAGCCAAAAAGATTTTTTTAATTTTATTTTCTTTTTAGGTGGTGTAGTAATTCACATTTGGTTTTTATTTTGACAATGGTTCTTTTTCAAGAGCTTTCCTTGAACCGGGTTAAGTAGATTTTGCTTTAATAGATTTTAGGACCCTTATGACTCTTTTAGGCTAAGGTGGGTGAGGAAAAGAATACATCTCATGGTGTACATACCTGCAAATACTTAAAACAAACTTGAGGGTGCGACGTCTAGGCTCACGTGTAGACTCTTAATCTTATGCCTTAATTTTGCACACCTTGTATTACTTGAACGCTCACGTGAATGTGTTGACAAGCTAATTCGGAATGAGTTACATGCCAAGTGTGTGTGAGGTAATACACGTATCCTATGCTTGCATGCGATATCTAGAACTTGCCTCGTGTGTGTGCAAAGCGAAATTGAAATTGTTTGGTCTTAGAGATGATTTAGGCATTTCTTTGTGTCGCCTATGTAATCATGAATCCACCTGTACATATTACCACAGTTAACCTATTTGAGCCTATAATCCTTTTCCTTAGGCAACCACATTATAAGACTTACTCATTTGTTTGAATTAACCATCTATTTGAACTTTTTCACCTCTCATGAGCACTTGAATTGTTATGAACCTTGAAAAAGTTAAAGTTTGGGGGTGGTCGGTTTGGCTTTCGAGTGGAACTAGTTGAATAAGGAGAGATGTGCACTATTTTGAAAAAGGAAGAGCCACTTGAAAAAAAAGAAAAGAAACTCCTCGATAAGTGGTTGCTCTTGATGCAAGTGTGGTTAAAGAAGAATGAGGTAGTTACATTGATGTGAAGGTGGAATGTTGGGGTGACATAAGGATGAGGTTTAATTAAGAAAATATGTGTATTAAAGTGCTTAGGGAGATGTAGTCACTCTTATATCTAAATGCATCCTACCCGTCCCGCAGCCTACATTACAACCAAATGAAGCCCTATTGATCTTAGACTGAACAATTCGATTAATAGAGTATTACATTAAAGGCAAGCTTATGGTGTATCTGTGTGGCATATGAATGTTCTTTGCTGAGACCGAGTGAATTCGTTCTATCTACAGTTCCGTGTTGTTTGATTTCATGTGTGTGGAACTTCTCTCAAAAAATTGTGATGTGACGACATTTAATTCAAGAAGAAAAAACAAGCCTTCACTTCTGTTTAGAGTACATGGAGTAAGCATGAGTGTAGCATGGCATTAGAGTTTTCATCTGAGGTGTGGCTGTTACACCGCTTAGGTTGTTCTTTCATAATAGCAGGTGTGACATAAAAGGGGTGATTCATCAAACGAATATGCCTAGAAGTGCGGTTCAACTTGCTCGAGGACGAGCAAAAATTTAAGTGTCAGGTGTTGATAATAGGTGAATTAGACTATAATTATGCCCTAAATAACCACACTTTTGTATAGATTTATGGCAAAAAGTGATAAATAAATGCTCCAATTAGTGCATTTTATGCTTTGCAGGCTATATCCAATAAAAGAAGTCAGTGGATCACTTTTGGGATCAATTACGGAGAAAATGAGGCCAATCAAACAATACCCACGAAGTGCACCAAGTGAAGGGACAAAACCAGAATTGAACCTGGCCTGCCGCTGTCAGACCGTAACCGCAGTAGGACAGCGACAGAACATTACCAAAGATTCAGAGGACCATTCTGGCCGCGGTCCTGGCGTAACCGCGGTGGGACCGCGACAAAAAGCGAAAATTTCAGGGACCAAAGTGTCAAGTCAGAAAAATTTGGTGAAAAACCTTTATAAGATGTAGGAATTCGGCCACATTAGGGCATAGTTGTTTTGGAGATTACTTTTGCAAGATACACAAGTGTGAGAGATCACCCAAAAATATTATAGTTCTTTATTTCTTATTTTTCTTGTAATTTTTCATGATGAATATTTTCGTAGTTTATCTTTACGTTGTTATGAGTAGCTAAATACTTTAGACTAAGGTTTTGATGGAACCTATTGAAGGATGAACTTCTTAAGTATGTTAATATAGTTTGCCAGTTAATCTCTATTTGTTCAACTACGTGTTTGTTATACTTAATTGTCAGGATCCTCAACTAGCTGTGCCCATTTAGAGTGAATAACTCGGAGGAGGTGCATATTTAGGTAATTGTTGAACAATAACACTCCCAAAGTATAAGAGAGATCTATAACTACGGGTTTAAAGGCGGGATTAGGGATAATGAAGCATTGAGTGCAATCTAAAGTGAGCTGTAATAAACAAAGTTAGCTAGCGTATCTCGGGAGAGCGCGTCTAGTAAATTATCGTGATTACTCAGAGAGATTTACGGTTGAATGAGTGCTCATGATTGATAGAGATGCTTTGGTGAATCTATATGAAGTGTAATCGGAAAAGATTCCATCAATATGGTAAATCACTACCTTAGAACCTTCTCATTATTGTTTATAACTCACGCATATTGAGTTTACTACTGTTTATTTACTTTCCGTATTAGTTATCAGAAATACCATTATTGTTGTTTCCGACGTTTGGGGAAGTTGATTCTAAAGAATTTAGTACGTCCAACAAAAGTGATTGATAGGTTAATTCTCTGTGGATTCGACTCTGGGCATAAATACTCAGGTTATATTTGCAATGTCCGCGTGTCCTTTTATAGCATAGTGGGTGTGATCATATATGATAAAAACACTTTTGAAAAGTAAGCACTCTTGATAAATATAAAGAACAACTTTGTGGAGAGATTCGATCCTTTTGGATTATCTAATTTCCACCAGATCGGAGAACCTGCTCAATATTCTCTCACATTCCTGTCATTCATCATTATTAGAAGGAAGAATCATTCACCCAATTCAATATTGGGTGATCTTCCTCCTTATTACATTTATTGCCATATTATTATTTAATACATGATACTTGAGGCACACTATTGCATTGGGTATATTTATTGTTATCACATTAATCCGTTTCTTTACTGCTCATACTTTCCTACTATTAATTTTAGATCTAAATTTATTAGCTTTAATTAGAATTAACCTTTTTTGAATAACTAATTAATTTAGGGTGCAAATATAACAAAAATATGAATTTCTAGCCAACCATCATTTTACGATAAAATTATTAGTTTCATTGTTTTTTAGTTTTTTATTTATGTATGTTGTGGTACAAGAGGTCCAAACATTATGATCTAAACTCCACATAAGAATAAGATTGTGTAAAAAAATATGCAAAAAGGAGTCACAAGATTAGGACTCTAGTCGGGAACAAATCAATTACGGAACAGAAAATAATTCGATAATTTTTAGCAATAAAACGGGAAACAAGAACAAAAAAATCTAAACCAGCTTGGCCAAACGGTCACCACGACTTAACACCGACTCCTCCGCCCCGGACCACACCTTCCAAATTTACCGTTAAAACGAGAGGCCAATCTCTTAACTTCCCTCTTTTCACAGTTGACACTCTTCTACAGGGACTCGCACTTTTATCCCTCTCTCCCATTTCTCCTCTTCCCCATAAACCCTAGCTAGTTCTTCGTTCAATCCATTGGGAAGAAAATATGCAAGCAACTTCTGTTGTTCTCAATACCAAGCCTGTTCTAGCTCCAATTCATGTATACAACGACTCTAAATCGTCTTTGGTGGTAACATCTCAATCCAATTGGGTTCAGCGGAAGAGGAATATTAAGTTGCGTTCTCATAGGCATTCTCGGAGTCGGGCTTATCTCATCCGCGATAAGGTATTTTTTTTCGTTTATTTGTGTTTTTTTATCAGTTGACTTTGTTGCTTCAAAATTAAGAAAGTCTATATTAATACTTCTTGGTAAGTGATGACTGGGATTTTCTTTTTCTTGTTTATTGTATGTTTTAATTAGCAGAAGTAGTAAATAGCACTCGTTTGTCACATACTAGTCATCACTATGTGTTATCACTCTGTTTTTCTTGAATTTTTTGTGTCTGGATTAATTCATACGCTAAATTGATTGGTATTTGATTAAAGGCTTGTTTGATTTATATTATGAGGTTGATATTTCTGATTGTCAAATAAAGCGTTCTGTATAGTGATATCCAATTTTCCATGTTTTTGTGATACTGAACTTTCCAAATAAGTGATTTAGCTGGCTATTTTGATTAATGCGTCAATTTATCGTTCTCATAGAATAATTTTGATAATTAGTTCTTTAGTAGGCATAGCAAGTTCAAATCATGTCCATGTCTCTTTTTATAAAAGCTACTTTTTCTATATGAAAGAGAAGTTAGAAAACTGCAGCATCTGAAGATACATTTATGCCTGGATGTGGCTTTTGAAACCATTTTAGCTTCTAGATGGTCGCAGCGGCAGTAGTTTGGTACACTTATTGGGTTGAGTGCTGCTCATCCATACAGACTTACTAAGTGACAAATTCCTACAAGACATTATTATTCGATATGTACCTTCTAAATGAAAATGCAGATGATGATACAAAATTTTGGACATGGAAGATAAGTCAAAATGTTTCATACTTGAGGGAAATGAATGATTGGTATTTGTCAAGTTTTTTCTTTTATTGCATTCTGTTTAATTTTCGTCTCTTTTTCTGGGGGTTTCTTACTTCTTTATGTCAGTGACATTGTCTCGGTTAATCTTGTATCAAGCTCTGTTAATTTCTTTTTCTTAAGTTGCAGAGTGTGCAGGGAAGATGTCTTCATCAGAATGTGGAGCAATTACACAGAGCCAATATTTTACACCGGAGGCAACCTGTTTCGTGCTTTCTCTATCCTCAAAGGAGACAATTTGGTATCAATAAACTGAAAAATGGAGTATTTTTGGACAAGTCTACCTTTCAACTGTCAAAGCAGCCTCGTGGTGATGTCTTTGTAAGTTAGCCTTCAGCTGTATTCATGGTGGCCTTTAAGTTGTTATATGATGGTTTAAACACTTGATAAGTCTGTAATTGTGGTCATTGAGGATTAAATGGGCAATCAAATATTTCCAGGGTTCATTAAGGTTGTGGAACTTTTTGTTAAATAAAATAAAAATATCTGTTGAGCTTGTCTTATTGAACTTGCTTTAAGCATTGAGATCATTTGTTGGAATTTGAAATGGTTAATGCGAAGAAGTCAAAATTGTGCAAGGATCATGGAGTATAGTTGCTTAATAGTAAATCCCAATCCCCCAAAATGTTCCCAATTCCTAGCTCATCTTGATGATGACAAACAGGGAACAAGCTCAGTTCATGCAGCATAGCTCAATCAAAGGTTGATCAGTAGATATTGATGCTTTCCATGTGAAGAATGAGCAAAGTATTTTCTTAGCTCTGGTTGAACTCTGTTAAGTGCTCCTATAAATGTTGCATTAGGAGATGTTTCGGGCTAGAAAATCTATGATATGTTATATGTACACTGCGGTATTGTTTTGTTATTCTCTTTGCTGCTTAATATTAGTTTAAGAACTAAAAAGTGTAGTTTTGATTAGCTTGTATCTTAAATTCAAATTGGTAGATTATATTTGCCTAGTTTTGATTGGTCATAGAATATGTCATTTCTAGGCCGAAGAATTGCAGGTTCCACGGGCAACTGTTGGCCCAGATGAACCTCATGCAGCAAGTACAGCATGGCCAGATGGTGTCTTAGAAAAACAAGGATTTGATATGCTTGATCCTGAAGTAGAGAGAGCAGAGTTTGAACACTTTTTGAGTTCTGAACTTCCGTCTCACCCGAAACTGTACAGAGGGCAGCTCAAAAATGGACTTCGCTACCTCATTCTACCTAATAAAGTTCCCCCAAATAGGTAGGTTTCTGTTATTTGGAAAGATTGATATACTTTGATTATGAGAAACTACGTGAGCGCTGAAACTTCTAATATTTGTTTTATTTCTGCTCCCTGTATGTAGCAAGTAACTTGCGATTCTTAAGAGGTAAACCTTATCTTAAAAGTTTCCCTCATTTTAATACACAAAACAAATTGATCACCATTTTTTTCTTTTCCAGCGGTTGGTTAGCTTTCATCCTTTTGTTTTATGTGTGGGGGTGGGGTGGGGGGTTGACCAGAGAATTGTTCACGAGAAAAAGCTTATTTACATTTTACGTGTGTTGCTTGACTTAGTCGTATGTAGGCTCAAAGTAAGTGTTTCCTGTCATTTAATTGCCGCGAACAAACACTGTTTATGGATGTTACTTCTCTTTT
The DNA here is from genome assembly GCA_034376525.1 of Nicotiana benthamiana. NCBI lineage: Eukaryota > Viridiplantae > Streptophyta > Magnoliopsida > Solanales > Solanaceae > Nicotiana > Nicotiana benthamiana. The sequence continues at coordinate 11,307,760 of CM067325.1, forward strand.
AAATTGGGCAAAGCCCTTTGTCTATATATATTTTTCTTAACCTTTCATCTTTTTGATAATCAAAGGTATTTTATTAACAGCACAACAAATTGGCATTGATAACTAATTATGCAATCTGGGTGGCTCATCCACCCTCATCTTTCAAATTGTCCTGCTTGTCTAATCACACTGCGGTCTTCTTCTTACACCAGAAAAGTGCATGAAATAGGATTGATCTTTTAATACATCCACTGATGATTTGGAACTGCTGCGAAATGAAATACTGAGAGATGAACGTTCTTAGATCAAAACCAATTCAATAACGAATTGAAACCAATTTAACCAAATTAAAATATTGTGCAACCCTAGACAAGAGAGGATAACTCAAGACTCAAGTGGAAATCACCTCCATCTCAAACCTTAAGGTTGTGGGTTAAGTCACCAGAGGAGCAAATAACTATACATGGATATATTGTAAAACCCTAGACTAACCTCTTTAAGGGTATGAAAATTTAATTGCTGGCCTCTCACCTTTTTCTTTTAACAGCTAAATTTGATTGTTGTCATGCTGCGATTCTCGCAGTCTGTCCTTATCCGTTGCTTACTCTAGTCCATTTTAAGTATAGATTTGAAGCACACATGGAAGTTCATGTGGGATCAATTGACGAGGAAGATGATGAGCAAGGAATTGCTCACATGATCGAACATGTTGCTTTTCTTGGAAGTAAGAAGCGCGAGAAACTTTTGGGGACCGGGGCAAGATCAAATGCTTACACAGATTTTCATCATACAGTGTTCCACATCCATTCACCCACTAGCACAAAGGTTTGCCAAGTTGTCATATCATGTGTTTTCTGCCTTTGAAGTTGTGCTTGCTTATTTCATACAAGTAGATGCTCTCATAAATACAATACTCACACCTGGAATCAGTTTCTTCTCTCTTTTTAACGATCAACTTCATCCTATCTAAAGTTAAAAAGATCTCCCCGCCTCACCTGCCCCCTACAAAATGGAAAGCTTAAAAGAAAAAAAGAAGAAGATAAGAATAGAAGATATTAGTCGGAAACAAAGCAGAGAGAATAGAAAGAAATGGAATTTAAGAATGTTAATTAGTGCTGTATTTTCTCCCGGGCCCGGGCCGAAACGGGCTTCACGGGCCGTGCCCCGTGGGCCTGGGCTTCGTGGGCCTGGGCTTCGTGGGCCTGGGCTCTGGCTGTCCCGGGCTTCGTGGTCTCAATGGGTGTGACCAGCCCGTGATGGGCCTAAGCCCATGTGGTCCTTCGCTTAGCGGGCCGAGCTTCGTGGGCCTGGCGGGCGTGACAGGTTTTTTTGTTTAAGGCAATATCTTGTATAGTAGTTATTAGTATAGTATATAATATAATAGTATACTAGTATAGAATATATTTATAGTATACTAGTTATTAGTATAATATATATAATATATATTTCATTGTATTGTAGTAATTAGTATATATTGTATGTTATGTATATATATATTCCCTTATATATTTTCTTGTAGTATATATTGTATGTTATGTATATATATTCTCTTATATATTTTCTTGTAGTATATATATTGTGTCTTATGTATATATATTATAACTTATATAGTTATATTTTTTGTTGTAGTATATATATTGTATATCTTAGGTATATATATTCTCTTATATATATTGTATCTTATGTATATATATTATTACTTATATATTTTCTTGTAGTTTGGGTTGTACGTTATGTATATATTCTCGTATATATTTTCTTGTAGTATATATTGTATGTTATATATATACATATATATATATATATATTGTATCTTATAAATAATTCAAAGTAAAGACAAAGAAATATTGAGAGAAAAGATATTCAAGGGTATGTCTTATAATTTTTATTACAAAAAATGACATATGTTTCTTAGTCTTCCTTCCCCAAATGGAATGAGCACAATAAGGTACTAATACCACCATTAAAAGGAAAAAAAAACTAAAAGAAGATGTGCCAAAGTACAAGTTACATCATAATCTACATTGTATCTCTAACAAATCTCATAAATCCATCAAGGTTGGGAGGATGTTGTGTTGGTGGTGGTGGAAAAGAAGCTTGTTCATCACCACTTCTGGGCGAAGCCGAATCCTCCGCAAGTTCCGCTATCATTTCTTCATGAGCTTCATCTATCGTCGGTTGTGATTCTGCAATTCCAAAGTTTCTTCTTTCTGAGCGGATCCAATCTCTAAGAAGTATCGATTTTTCCAAGCTATCCCTCATCGACGCTCTATGATCACCTATTTGCAGTCTTGCTTGACTGAAGGCGCTCTCCGATGCAACAGTTGAAGCTTGAATTGATAAAATATCCCGAGCCATCCTTGCAAGAACCGGAAAATGTTTTTCCCTTGACTTCCACCATTCCAAAAGATCAAAAGAGCCTTCTGGATTCTCCTTTTCAAGTCCCTGAGACAAATAAACTTGGAGCTCATTTAGATGTGAAGTTTCATCATAATTATCACCTTGAGTACCCCGGAACTCCGTCCAAGATTTAAGAGCTGTTAAGCCCGCAGCTCTTTTAGACGATTGTGAGCTAGACGAAGTTGGGGTTGGAATATTTGGCCTAGCATGCTCTAAGGCAAGTAGATAAGCATTATAAACTGTATGAGCATTAATTTTAATTGATGCTTTTGCATCTGCAAGTGTAGCAACTTACTCGTTTGAAAGATCTAAAGCCTTATAAATATTTGAATACCAAAAATGAGGACCTCCCAATTTCATTGTAGGATTTAACATTGCAGCAACACCAAAAATAGGAGGGATAGGAAAAAAATATTTTTAAAATTTTTGTTTCATTTCATTTATAGAAAGTTCATAGATGTCCCCACCCTCGCTAAATTCAACAAACAAATCAGCTAGTGCTGCAATATAAACTAAACAGTTTGAAATAGTAGGATAATTTTGCCCAGAAAATGCATTTGTAGCAACTTGAAAATGTTCTAAAAAATCTAAAAGAATTTTAACATTCGTCCAATCTTGCGTAGTAAGCATTTAATCATCATTCTCACCACCTACCGGAGAATTAAACGTTGCATTAATTGGGTTTCTATATTCATATGCTACTACTAAACTTTCGTACATACAATTCCATCTAGTCGGGCAAGGTTTAAGAACCTTTCTTTCTCTAAGGCCATATTCATCACATTTTTTAAAATACTCTCTAAGTCTAGTTCTACGGTTTGAATTGTTAGAATATGTAATAGTAGAACCCTAATCCAATGTGTATTAGGAGTAGCGGCCTAACCCAATGTTTATTAGGAGTAGGATAGGTTATGTGTATATATATAGGGCTCATTGTATCATGTTTAATATCAATTATATATGTTTCTTCCGTGCTTTCTCACATGGTATCGAAGCTTTGGTGAGATAATTATCGTTGTGCGTCATTCCAACGACGTCCGGGAAGAAATAACTCAGTCACCGTGCAATTTTCCGGTGACCTAAGTGACTAATTGCGTCAAAGTCACTAATTATCAGTGTTGTGCAAAAACCAACACCACCACAAGGTTCCAAGAGATATCCGACCAAACCCCAGCAAACCCCACCGAAAAACAGCCCTTCACGCGCCCTCACATGCCAGATTTTTCAAGGTAGATCCGACTCACGCGCCCCACGCGCTGGCGCGTGAGCACTGTTCCGGTTAGATTTTGACGAAGGTCCTTCAGGACAGTTGGATCGCCCTCAAATTCCGAGCCTACCCATATTTTTACTTTTCAATTCTGACAACCTTGAATTTTCTCCGGTAGCTACAGTATTTTTTCCGGCAGCTACAGTATTTACAGTTTCCAGTTTTCAGTTGATTCTTTATGATTATTTGGTGATAATCCAACGATGTCTTTGGGACTCGATGCTTTCGGGTCTAGAAACTCGGGTTCGATGTTAACTACATATGTAACAAGATCGGTACATATGATTTATATGCACCAGCTTGAGGGGGAGTGTTAGAATATGTAATAGTAGAACCCTAATCTAATGTGTATTAGGAGTAGCCTAATCCAATGTTTATTAGGAGTAGGATATGTTATGTGTATATATATAGGGCTCATTGTATCATGTTTAATATCAATTATATTTTTCTCCCGTGCTTTCTCACATGAATAAAAATCCAATTAAGAGCCATTAGAATCTTTTCAATTTCTATGTTTAAAATTCGCATACCATCACCGACAATTAAATGATAAATATGACAAATACATCTAAAATGAAAAATATTAGTAAATACAGGATTTAATGTTTTTGTAAGCATGCCTATAACACTAGTGTTACTAGAAGCATTATCCATAGAAATTGCCATTTTTTTATCGCTAAAGCAAAAATATCTACAAATATCTGAAACAATGTTAGCTATAAACTTACCTATGTGACGTGAATTAATTATTCTATACGTAATTATACATTTTTGCATTGTCTAGTCCTCATCTATCCAATGACTTGTAACAGTTAGATAATCACAATCATTACCACATCTACCAATATCAGTAGTAATAGAAACTCGATTAGGTATATGAGTAAATAAATAACGCAAATATTGTTCATATTCATGTTTGAATTTATAAATATCGACCTTAACTGTTGCGCGAGGCCAACCTTTATAAGTAGGATTAAAGCCTCTTCTAATGTAATGAACCCAATTAGGAAGCAAAAGTATAAGGTAAGCACATAACAGTAATCATCTTTGCTAATTCTTCACGATCTCTATTTGGATCGTAATATAAAATACCTCCGGTGACAGTGTTAATTCCTGGTTGAACTAGATTTGAACCTGTACTAGGGTTAACCGCAAAATCTACACTTGTCCCCTCTTGTTGCGCTTGCATTTGCCAAAATCTTGCCTTATCTCTAGGGTGTGTTTTTATGTGCCTAGTCAAACTACCCGTGCTGCTACGGTCTCCAGTTATTTTATGCACCAGTAATTTCCCACAAGTTTTACACTTAGCCTTATCTTGTTCTCTTAATTGAGTAAAAAAATTCCAAACTAATGATGTTTCTTGACGTTTAGCAGGTTGTCTATTAAAAGTAGGAGTTCCTACAGGTGGGTCGGCCGGTGCATTACTTGGGTTATTAACAGAACTAGTAGGTGTATCATCTAAATCTGGTGCTTGGGTTTCATCATCATCACCATCATCCTCATTTTCCTCTAAGATAGGTTCATTCATAAAGAGCATTCATAATTTCATCATCTAATCTATCACCTACTGCAACATCATGTAGAAATTCACTATTAGTAAATTGAAAACAAGGGTGATCACTATCAAGAATTACGGAAGGAGGAGGAGGACGTCTAGGTTGGCGACTACTTTCAACTTACTTATCTTTTCTAGGTCGGGGAGCCGGGGGAAGGATAGTATTATGGCCACTACTTTCCTCGGTTTTACCAAATATTTTTTCAAAGAAAATGCCATATTAATTATAATTATGCAAACTAAACCACACAAAAATATATTATTAAAACGTAAGAGTTGAAACGAGTTTACCGGATTGCCGAACAACTTCTTGAAAATTGAAAATCGTTGAACACTTGAATACTTCAATTCAACAACTTCACAATTTTTCACGAATTTTCAATAATAAATTAAGCAATTGTAGTAGAAATATTGAGAGAGATTGATGAATTGGTGAATAAAAATGAAAGAATGAGGGGGTATTTATAGTTGAGAAATGGGTAAAAGTTTGGGGGCCAAATGACCATTTTTTAAACCTCCAAACGGCTACTTTTTAAAATCTGTCTGTTGGTGATTTTTAAAACAAAATTATTTTTTTTTAAAAAAATAGCCGTTGGGCCCGTTTAGGCCCGCCAGGACCGGCCCAGGCTAGGCTGACGGTACCGGACTCATGGGCTAAATGATGCGACCGTCCCGTCATGGGCTTAAGAGTAACACCAGGCCCAGGACCGGCCCATCAGGCCCGTTAGGCCTGCCAGGACCGCGGGCCCGGTCCGGTCCGGTTCAGGCCCGGGCCACAATACAGGTTAATCTTAATGCCTTCTTGTAACGAGGGATTAAATCAAATGCATATTGTAATATAACAACTAGAGTGACATGGTCAATGCTGCTTTCAGTAAACTTGCACAATATATGGAGACTAATTTGTTCCATTTACTGCTTTTTCACCTCTAACAATTCACAGTGTGATGATCTCAATTACTGTGTGTGTTATTCACATATTATATTTGTTCCTTTGGTTAGTTTGCACCACATGAGTTTGATTGATCAAAATTTCTCCCTCCAGGGCTCAGAAGGCGATTGTCTTCCAGTGGTCCTAGATGCTCTGAATGAGGTATTACTAGTAGTTATTTTTCATGTGCTTCTTTCATTGCAGCAATCTTCAGCTTCTCCTAGCATCTTGTGTCAGTCAAACTGCCGTATGATAAAATCCCATGCCTCACGTATGCTTCTCCCAACCTTTTTCTTTAACAATATAGATCGCTTTCCATCCCAAGTTTCTTGCTTCGCGAGTTGAGAAAGAAAGACGTGCAATACTATCAGAGCTACAAATGATGAATACTATAGAATACCGTGTTGATTGCCAGGTAATTTTTGTTTGTTTGTATGTAGTTTATTAGTTTGAACTTCTCTTACTAATAACAACCTAATATCTCCCATGCTTTGTTGATCTCAGTTGTTACAACACTTGCACTCCGAGAACAAGCTGAGCAAAAGATTCCCAATTGGGCTCGAAGAACAGATCAAAAAATGGGATGCTGATAAAATCAGAAAATTTCATGAACGTTGGTACTTTCCAGCAAATGCCACCTTATACATTGTGGGAGATATAGATAACATTTCACAGACCATTTACCATATTGAAGTATGTTCCTTTAGCACAGGGAAATGTTTAAGTGTCATTTAATGGATTCCTGCAACTGTTTCTAGTACTTACAGGGGAGTCTTGCTGCAGGATGTTTTTGGGCAAACCGAAACAGATAATGAGTCTAATTCAGCACCTAGTCCGAGTGCCTTTGGTGCAATGGCTAGTTTTCTAGTTCCCAAGCTGACAGTTGGACTCTCAAGCAATTCCACGCATGATAGGTCATCTGTTTCCTTGGATCAGTCAAAAGCGTTGCGGAAGGAGAGGCATGCAGTCCGGCCTCCTGTTCAGCACAATTGGTCTCTTCCCGGACACAACAACGATACAACAACACCACAGATATTTCAGCATGAATTACTACAGAATTTCTCAATGAATATGTTTTGCAAGGTATGACTGGACCTAATAGTGCATTAAACTCGTGGCACATAATTTCCAATTTGGATTTTGTCATTGTCATTGTTATATTCCTTTTCCTTATATTTTTTGCTTACAATATTTCTCCTGGAAACATTTATAGCTTCCTAACTGATCGCACTAGACACTGCCATATAATTGATGGTAAATGAAAGAAAGTTACTTATGTCAAGCTGGGATTAGATAATACCTCAGGTAACATGTTAGCTAAGGAAGAATCACAGTCAAAAGTGCTATTTCCATTCTGTTGCTTTGAGATTTCAAATGTGAATTGGAAAGTTCTTGGTTTCCTTTTTCCATGATTTCTTGCATTCTTGTCCTTCTATTTCTTCATGTTTTAGAAAAGATGGTGTATCTTAGTTACTTAAACATGTTAGCCAATTGAAGTCGAACAGCTTAGAGAATTTCTTGTTCTGTTATTTTCAGTATTCAACCTTAAGGAACCTACTAGGCCAGGATGGAATTTGGTTTTGCATTCAAATTTTGACTTTTTTTTGGTTGTTCTGGAAGTTCTTTCTCCTAATGGGTGGAGACTTTTCTTTTCCTAAAAAGATTTAGGATTTAGTTTATTCAGCAAATATAACGAACAATTGCTTTAGGAAAATCTGAGTGATTGTCTTATGTGGGAAAATTATTGCTTCTTCTTTCCCTGGTGTAACTTCAACCTGTAAAGCTCAGCAGGTGTTTTCTGTTCTGATTTTTATGCAACCATCAGACAGTCTAATAACCTGTCCTGTTTATCTTTAAGTTTTTTTTTTGGCCGGGGAGGGGTTGGTGCCAGCTGTAGCAATAAGTTTCTTTGGACAGGGGGTTCCTTTTTTCTTATAGAACTTTTTGGTGGCTGAGTTTGATGTTTGCTGTTATTTGTCTATAAGGTCATAGAATGTTACCTTCCACCCTTAGGGGTGCATACACCAGCCATCCCAGTAATGTCCCTTCTCCGCATAGGAAGGATAAGATAGCACTCTGATATGATAATGTGAAACTGTTATGCTTCTATCCATCTCAACTTGGTTTTATCAAATTATGAATATGCATTTCATTTATGGGTGGTGCCCATGGTTTATATCATGTTCATTCTTCCTAGCATGTCTTTTTCTGAATTTCCTAAATGAATTCCCTTCTAGTGTCTGCGTTATCTGATTTGCTTTTTCTCTTACTGTTATTCTTTCCCTAGATTCCCGTGAACAAGGTCCGAACATATGGTGGTTTGAGGAATGTGCTAATGAAGAGGATATTTCTTTCTGCTTTACATTTCCGTATAAACACTCGGTATAAGGTGCATTTCTGTAACTTGGTTCTCCCTCTTTTTGTAGTTTTCTCTTTTTCCTATTACAACTCCATTATATTTTACCATATGATGTTAAAAATATGCTTTTAGCACGCCTCAAATGTTTTATCAGCTATATACTTGTTTTTATGGTTTATTCAGTCTGAAAGGACGTAAAATTCAAGTACTTATCCAGAAAGGAAAAGTAGAAAAGAAAAAATAGAAGAACAGAGAATTCACAGCTTAATCGAAAAGAATTGCAATGTAAATATTCTTTATAGTGTAAAAACTCTTCATCCTTTATTCAACATGGAAAAAATAGTTTATTCATATGCATTTACTTTTGATGGGAAACAAGGGGGATCTACTTTTTCCCTTCACTTTCCTCATCAAGAAGTAGAAGATCCTAATACATTGAGCTGATGCTTTAGGGTGGAATTGGTTGAAAACTGATTTTTAGAAGTTTTATTTTGCTAAATTAGCTAAGAGACTGGTGGTATGGTTTTTAAAAGTGGGTTCACTACATGGAAAGAATGGTTGATTATGTACTTTTTCAAAGTTTGCCTAAGTTTCATAGTCAAGCAGATTCATTTTTTTGGTACAAGTTGTTATTTATTTATTTATGCATTCTTAAAATATTTATTAAATTAAATATTTAATTTAAGGACAATATGTCCTTAAAAGAAACCTAAACAGCCAAATAGGAAAAAAGGCATATATTTTCCCGGTACTAGTTATTCCTTTTTTGATTTTTGATTTTCCTGAATGGTACTATTTGTTGAATAAAAGGTATTTTTATTCCGGAGAATATTGTATGTCCAGTATACAAGAGGTCAGAATAACGCTTACAAGGAAGAGTTCCTATCTACAAACTGATAGAACTGTGCTAGTTATCTTTTACTTTTTTGGGAGGTGGGTTGGTGTTCTGTTTTACAATGTAACATTTGAAATTCAATTTCTGCAATTTTATTGTTTTCTAATTTGAACAACTTTTCAGAGTTCAAATCCTCCATTCACCTCAGTTGAACTGGATCATAGTGATTCTGGAAGGGAAGGGTGTACTGTTACCACTCTCACAGTGACCGCGGAACCTAAAAATTGGCAGAATGCAGTCAAAGTTGCTGTGCAGGAGGTTTGTTCTGCTATTTTCTTTAGTACAGCAGTTGCTTTTTCTCTTGATAACTTCTTTGTGATCCTTGTTGTTGCCATTGTACCCTTCTTGATTATGATGTTGCTGATGCTTGTTTTATCTTTCCTTTAAAACTTTTTCTGTGTATTTCTTCACTAATGGATCAAGGCTGCTCTTGCAATTCCTTGATGCCTCCTTTCTTTTCATTCATTCGGATGGGGAAATTCATTTTCTTTATGCTGATCGTTTCCTGCTCTTCTCGTCTTATTGCCTATCGTATTTCTTCGCAACCTTGATGATGTTTTCCTATACGTGGTAAAGGTCCGAAGGCTGAAAGAATTCGGTGTCACAAAGGGTGAGTTAGCTCGTTATACGGATGCCTTGCTAAAAGATAGTGAACAGTTAGCTGCTATGATCGACAATGTTTCATCAGTGGATAATCTGGATTTCGTTATGGAGAGCGATGCACTTGGCCATACTGTTATGGATCAAAGACAAGGGCATGAAAGCTTTCTTGCTGTTGCCGGAACCATCACCTTGGAGGAGGTAATCATTTGATTGGTGCTTTTATACTTGCATTGGAATTTATTTCTCCACATTGTCCGTTTTAGATTATCTTGGAGATTCCATATAAGTCCAAAATGGCGCATTCAATCGCAGTTATTATTTATATGATGAATAAGCGTTCATTATCACTTGCTGAACCTGCATATATTTTCTCCTTTGGTACCATACATGATCTTCTCTTGATCGCTGATCTTCAGTATGCTGCTCAGGCCATGGTGCCAACCATATTTTGACATGTCTTGAGTGTTCAAAGCTGTTGCTTCTTGGTGCTTGAAGTTCTTAACAATACTTTCTATTACCTAACTGCATTTCAGGTAAATGCCACTGGTGCTGAAGTTTTAGAATATATTTCTGATTTTGGAAAACCATCAGCACCCCTTCCTGCAGCAATTGTGGCATGTGTTCCGTCAAAGGTGCATGTTGAAGGCGGAGGTGAAGCTGAATTCAGAATATCTCCAGAGGAGATTACAACTGCTATCATATCAGGTCTGAAAGAATCAATTGAGCCGGAGCCAGAGGTGGATTTTCTAAGTCCTCGTCTTTTAACTGCTTTGAGTTGCTTATTTTGTTTATGGAACAATGAGCTTTCTTAGCTGATAGTTCAAGGCACTAACTGCTGCAGTTTACTTCAGTTGTGTTCTCTTAACAAATTCTAAGTAGTTTGAATTTTTGTTTTCTTTGTCTGACCTTAAACTCTTTTCGGTATGTGAAGGCAAGGTAGAGGCTTTTGTCGTCAACTAATGGATGACTATTCACTATTTTTTCTTTGATGTTTTCAGCTTGAGGTTCCAACAGAGTTGATCACATCAAAACAACTTGAAGAACTGAGGTTGAAGAGGTGCCCATCCTTTGTGCCGGTGGCGACAAATTCGGATATCACTAAATCCTATGACAATGAAACTGGGATCGTTCAAAGACGTCTTTCAAATGGTATTCCTATAAATTATAAGGTTTGGCCCTGTACCCCGTTCAAGTTATATTTGGACACTACTGTTTGTCCTGTTACTGTCTTCAATAGTCTGAAATTTTAACATTACCCAGTATTTAGGATTATTTTAGTTCCTGTGAATCGAGTTCATAAGCTAATATTTAGGTGCACCCAGATAAATAGGAATTGATATGGTTGAGAAACATCTGAGATCTTGCAACCAGATGAAAACAAAAAAGAAATAGGAGAGGAGTTCTTGTTTCTTGGTTTTTCTTGCTTGCTAGTTGCTCTAGTTTTTGATTGTTCTCTTGTAATTTGGTAGATTACAAAAAATGAAGCCAATTGTGGGGTGATGAGACTTATCGTTGGAGGTGGACGGGCAGCAGAAAGTTCTCATGAAAAAGGATCTGTAATTGTGGGTGTTCGAACTCTGAGTGAAGGGGGCCGTGTTGGTAACTTTTCAAGAGAACAGGTTAGGATCCATTATTCTTGATAAAATTGCACCCATCTTGTCTGCTCTTTTGAATAGGTTGAGAAACAGCAGGTGTCTAATATGTCCTTTGTGTTGATCAAAGTTTGTAAAATGGAAAATGATTCTGCATCAGGATGATATTAGATCCCTTCCTTTTTTTCTGGCAAACACTTGCTGGATCTTGTACCGCAGGTCTTAATTTTTTATTTTTTTCTTATGGTATGTTGTATCATTAGTCTTAGTTGTACGCGTGCTCAACTAGTAACGTAATTAGTCAATATCCAATCTTAATCAAAGACTAGAGTATACACAATTCTTCAACATGTCCTTGACAATTTGTGAATTAATTGGCTTCTCAAATTATGTTCTTTGGACTTGGTGTGTAATTGAATTTAACTTATCCTGTTCATTTGGGGTGTTTTCACTTTCTTCTAACCAACCTTCCTTTTTTTTTTAAAATGAAAGTTTACTATGCTTTTATAGATTGTTTAATTTCTGAATATATTTGCATCTGCAATCGAAGTATTATTGGGTGCCATGGAGTTAACTTCTTTGCTGAATCTGCATAGACATTGTCTGGAATGACGTCTGTCAACTCTTTTGGTCTTTTACCGTGTGTCTCCAGGTAGAGCTTTTCTGTGTGAATCACCTGATAAATTGCTCACTGGAGTCAACAGAAGAATTTATCTGCATGGAGTTCCGTTTTACTTTACGAGACAATGCAATGCGTGGTGCTTTCCAGTTACTTCATATGGTGCTTGAGGTAATTGCAATAAAGGCAACATATTAAGTTGTTCATACTTCATACTACAGTCAAACGTGTCTATAACATCATTTGTTCTGAAATTTTTCGGATTTTATAGTGAATGGTTGTTATACACCGCATTTTATATTTTTTGGCCGTTATAGACAAAAATTATCCAAAAGCTAATTGTTTTTCTTTTATAATATTATATATAAAATATTAATAAAATGTTTAAAAATTCAAAATCTCAAAAGACATAAATATTTCACAAATTAAATGCTAAAAAAATCTAATTCATTATTAAAAAATTCTTAACTAAACGCACAAATATTTAAACTCTAAGGCACACAATTAAAAAATACGAATATATTACATTTACATATTACATCTTCAATATAAGATATATCATGTGTACATCTTCAAATAAAAAAAGAATGATATGCATATCTTCAAAAAGTATAAATAGATCTTTTAAGCATCTTTTGGCATTTCTCTAATGCAAGATATATTGTTTGTAGATCTTTAGTTATAAAAATATTTGATGTGCATATGTTCATGGAACATACTGCTATCAACAACAACAACAACCCAGTATAATCCCACTTAGTGGGGTCTGGGGAGGGTAGTGTGTACGCAGACCTTACCCCTACCCTGGGGTAGAGAGGCTGTTTCCAAATAGACCCCCGGCATCATTCTCTCCAAGAACTTCCCACCTTGCTCTTGGGGAGACTCGAACTCACAACCTCTCCTTAAGATAATATATATAGCTATTTTAAGTTGTACAATAAAGTTTTTTTGGTAAATAAGTTGTACATTAAATTTATAAAATATTTGCTTAAATATTTAGAATTATGTAATAATCTTAAAAAATTTGCATGGCTGTTATGGACATGTAATTTTACAAAGAGCGTACTATCATAAAGATGGTTGTTGCTGTTATAGGCAGAATAATGTTATAGAGAGGTAAAATATAACATAAAAAATTGGTTCTGAGGAAAACTAGGCTTTTATAGTGAATGACTATTATGTAGGGATGTTATGGAGAGGTCTGACTGTATAATTATTAGTACTAAATACAGTTTCTGTTGTTGTTCTTATCATCCCCCTGTGTGTTCCTGAAAACAAAAGCAGTGCCTTTTGATTACCTAGATGAAAAATGACAGGTCAATTTATGGTTCATGTGGAATGCGGCCAAGGTTTTATTGCAATTAGTGGGCTAGTCATATGTACAATTGAGAACACTAACTTGCTTTTTTGTTGTTAAAATAATTTTCTCACTTAAGTTAAATGTGGATGATATGCAGCATAGCGTTTGGCTGGATGATGCATTTGACCGAGCTAAACAGTTGTACTTGTCATATTACCGCTCTATCCCTAAGAGTTTAGAACGGTCAACTGCCCATAAGCTCATGCTAGCTATGCTAAATGGAGATGAGCGCTTTGTTGAGCCAACTCCACATTCATTGCAAAGCTTAACTCTGGAAAGTGTAAGAGCAGCTGTAATGGATCAATTCGTCAGTGACAACATGGAGGTGAGCCTTTTCTTTACAAAAGAATTTTGATAAGCTTATTTGTCATTTTACTGTTTTGCTCATTTGAACATAGTACTTCCATATTTGATGATTGTTTCCTCTTCATTTGAATGTAATTATCCTTTGTTAGGTGAGTATCGTTGGAGACTTCTCGGAGGAAGATATTGAGTCATGCATTCTTGACTATTTGGGAACTGTCAAACCAACAAAAGGTTTTGAGAAAGCACAGCAATACAGCCCAATCTTGTTTAGCACCTCTCCCTTTGGTTTGCAGCATCAGCAAGTAAGAAAAGATTGTTTCTTTGGCATATGTTTTTTTCCTGCCTTTCTTTGGACCATCATCTTGGTCCTAGGTGGCTTCTTGTGATATATGTGGAAATCCTATGTTTTAAATCTCAATTCTATTTTGGACCCAAGATGTCTCATGCTTTTAGTTCCGGTTCATACATTCGTTTTCCCTTTAACTGAAATTGTTTGGTTATTACCAGATATTTTTGAAGGATACAGATGAGTTACATTCGTTTTCCCTTTAACTTAAATTGTTTGGTTATTACCAGGTATTTTTGAAGGATACAGATGAGAGAGCGTGTGCCTATATTGCCGGCCCTGCACCAAACCGCTGGGGATTTACTTTTGAGGGGAAAGATCTTTTTGAGTCTGTTGGGGATCACTCTGCAAATGACCGTGAGTGTTTTCACCAAATCATTGTTGCACAAGTTTCAAATTGTTAAACTTATCACAAAAAATTCTGATGAAAAATTGTAGATGTAATCCAAAAAGTCCCTACAGTTGCAAAAATATTTTGCTTTAATCTCGTTTGTAGCATGTCTAGAGTTGAAAAAATTATTGTCGTAAAAGCATCATTGATAGATGGCTGAGCTGGACATTCTAACTGCATTTCTCTCTACTGTGGATTCATAAGCATTAGATTTCCGCAATTTCATTGTGTGTACGTCTCGTTCAAGTGCTTGCAGTTTGTGAAAGAAATTCAAAAATATATCAAAGCATGATAAATGAACTCTATGACCTTCAGTATACTACTTTTCAAAGTATAAGTGCTGCCTATGTTACTATCAAAGCTTGTGTCTCACAATTGTGGTAAGTTTGGAAGAAAAAGAGATGAAGTTCAAGGTATTATTTGGGTAACAAATAAATAGCATGATAAAAATTATTGTCTATGACTCTACGGCATTTGTGATTTCCTAGTTGCCCTCCACTCTGAAGTGCTTATTCACTCTGCTAATGTGCATGTAGTGACCTTTTGTGGAACTGAGGAGTGACTGTCTTTCCTTGACTTACTTAGTTGCTTGACTTTTGACTACTTGTCTTTTTATCCTTACATGCCGTTCTTTGCACTGCATTTGTTCAAAGTCCGGTGAAGTATTGCTGTTCTTGCAAATCTTAGTCTACTAATGTGTCCTTATAGATACTAGTTAATGCATCGTACTGCATCCATGATATACAAGGTTTTACATTGACGTAATTCGGACCCATGAGTTCTCATACATCAGTTTTAATCTACAAAGGCTTCCTAGGAATGAAGAAGTTAATGGATAATGCTGCATAAAACGTTAGTCATCAACATTAATGTGGACCGGTAAATTTCTTTCCAGATGAGTTGGAACTAAGCGATATGCACCTACAAGGACGACTCCGGAATCATCCTCTGTTTTATGCCATTGCGATGGGTCTATTGGCTGAGATCATAAACTCCAGGTAGATTATTAAATAACTTTGTTTCCTCATGATAATTTTTGACAATGCTAATTTTTTTTCCTTCTCTTGATTTTGAATTATATAAGAAGTCGTACAATCTCTCAGAGTTCGTGCTAACCTAGTGAAGAACATAAGAAAGTAGAAGTAAAGGTCTATATTGCGATACCACCTAGTTGGGATTATGTGTTAGCCGTGTTGGTACACTTACATTGGGATTGGTGTTGGCTAGGAGTCTTTTAGTTTGTTTAAAAATTTGTATGTCATTGTAGGATAAGTGTGAGACCTAGTGAACTCCTTATTTATTAAGCAATAAATTTTTGAGTTTTGGAAGTGAACATGCCCAAATAGAACAGAATAGTTATAGAGGATTCTTATAAACTGACTACTTGGGATTGAGGCATGATTATTATCATGTCCTGATGGTAAAATGTACTTTTAGTGCCACTATTGGTTGTACCTAGCTTCAAATAAATAAAAAAGGATATATTCTGATGACACAGAAAGTACGCGTTTACATGTCACCCTTTGCTCTATTACATTTCTGGTTTGCGGATATTGAGGGTTGCTGTAACATATTACCTTAGTTGCAATGTTGTTTCTGTTGTGCTTATATTACAGCATAACACATTGATCTGTGCAGGCTTTTCACTACAGTTAGGGACTCTCTTGGACTGACATATGATGTTTCATTTGAACTTAACCTCTTTGACCGCTTGAAGCTTGGGTGGTATGTCATCTCAGTGACTTCAACCCCTGGAAAGGTGCAATCTTTTCTACTTGATCTAGCAGATATAATATTTCCGTTTTGTTTTCTCAAGACTGATCAATGTGCTTACAGGTGCACAAAGCTGTTGATGCTTGCAAGAATGTCCTAAGAGGTCTGCATAGCAACAGGATTGTACCAAGAGAGTTGGACCGAGTTAGTTTCTTTCCTCATGAATAGTTGTTAACAAAAGATCATTTGTTCCTTAAGGGGACCCAAGTTGTGGCTATATGCATTCTTATTACAGTTCTCTATGACTGATTGAGTCAGCCTCTCAGAACCATTGACTGACGGTGAAACGGGGGTTTGGGGGGGGGGGGGGGGTTGTTGCAAATGTCTCAGCCACTACGTGAGTCATTCCCTAGGTTTTATTCTGGAATTTGAAATTCTGGTATGTGATTGACTAGTTAGTAAATTGATCTGAATTAATGTTTTTGAGTCTCATCTAATTTGTCTCTTTTCTTCCAGCCTAAATAAATGATGTAGATGTTAGTTAGACATCACACTTTCTACACTAAAGTTCATATGAGTTACACTAAAATTCTTTTTTGTATAGGCAAGACGTACACTGCTTATGCGACATGAAGCTGAAATTAAGTCAAATGCCTATTGGCTTGGATTGTTATCTCATTTACAAGCACCTTCTGTACCGAGGAAGGTATTGTTTTATTCTTGGTTTATTGTTCTCAATGTACTGTTTTATCCATGACCAAAGAGACATCACATGCAAGCCCAAAAGGTTTGCAGTTTTATTGTTTAGCTACTTTATTCTTTGATCTTTAACTGCTTCTATCTTTATTCTGTTCGGTATCAGGACATCTCTTGCATCAAAGATCTTACTTTGTTGTATGAAACGGCCACCATTGAAGACATATATGTTGCCTATGAGCAGTTGAAGATAGATGAAAACTCTTTGTACTCTTGCATTGGTATTGCTGGGGCTCAGGCTGGAGAAGATGTTTCTGGTAAGTATATGGATTTCTGAATGGGGTTTGAATTGCTTTAATTGTCTTTCATTACTGCCCTCCTTTTGGCTGCCTTCGTTTAATCTTGAACGCGCATTTTCACTTCAAGATGGAATAATGGCTATACTTTTGAAGGACACTATCTTGGCTTGCCATTGCCTAACTTTGTTTTTCTTCCGTTGGTCCAAAAAGCTTGGTGGCCAATGAGTAATATTTGTTCCTGGTATTTATTTTATTTCCACTCTGTAGAAAGTTTCTCAACTCATGGGTAATTATGTGTTCTGGGCAACCCTTTACATCTCGTTATCTACAATTTTGACAAATTGAACTGTTTGTGCAGCCTCGCTGGAAGTGGAAGAAACAGATGAGGGCCTTCAAGGTATTGTTCCCATGGGACGTGGGTCATCTACAGTGACGCGTCCAACTACATGATTTATTGACAAAAAATTCGTTGATCAGATAAGGTACATCTCCCGACTGTTCCATCTCACTGAATAAAGGCATATCTATCATTCAATTTCTGTGACCTTTATGAAAGCTAAACCTATTTGTGAAGCTAAGCCTCTGAAAGGGAATTACTGATCTGACACTGTGATGAGTAGTTTAAAGAAGTGGGAAAAGGTAATAATGAGAGGTAGAGAAAGAATGTGTTTCGGAAACATGAGCTTCGTATAGTTGTGGGATTCTGAATTTTAGATTCTTTCACTCGTCTATTATATTGTCATCAGAAGGGTTTGAACGAGGGAAAAGGTTTGATCACAGAGGTCTAGCTTTGTGTTGTTTCAACTCGTGCTTCTCTATAAAACATGAGTAGGTGCGGATCTTTAATTCCATATTATATGTTCTAGGAAGGAAATGCAATAGACGGCGGAATACTAGTTATCTCATTGTCCAAGGAAGCTCTGGATGTAGCTTCCTATTCACTGGTTTTTTAGCTTTATAAATTTGGCCCATTAGTCATTTTACATTATCAAGTTAATATTAGTCCTGGCAATGGTTTAGAACTTACATCTAATCCACATTTTGCTGCTTTTTTTAGGCGGTAGGTTATCATACATGTAAAAGGTTTAAACGACAAGCTAGTGTATCTTACATGATTATTGACCTGTGGCTAAGAGGTTTCGTAAGATTTTTAAAGGTCTGAAACCTTCAGAAGTCGGAAAAAATAAGCAATTGGAGCAAGCCTCTATGATGGCTTTGTGCAACCAACTACCTTCCTTGAGGCCAACGCAATAATTTGCAGAAGTGATACGGTCCTGGTCATTCATTGATCCTCTCGCAATGTATCTCAACGGGTTTAATATGATAGAAGTCCAAAAAGATTTTTTTGTTACAACACATGTTGATTAGCTGTTGTATCACTCCCATAATTGCTGTATAGATTCTATAGTTGGGGATTTTCCTTTGTATTCGTTGATGAAAGGAAGTTGCAGATCACAGAGTTCATGTCACATTAAAGACCCTTTCCAAAGGTTGAGTACCTTGGCTTGGGTAGGTGGTGCTGGGTTCCGTGTCCTCGGCAGGCTTGACCGTCGGAGATCCGTTCATGACGAACGTTTTTGTATTGTGTACATATATATAAGTGCAAATACTCTTGCATTCTTTTCTACCCCTCTCATATCATTTGTTGCAAAAGTTTAGTTTTAGGTGCATACTATGATCAAAGAATGTCTTTATGGTTTAATTAATAAATAATCACTGTGCGTAGGACACTTTTGATAATGTATCATATCAGCAAGTCTTCCATTAGGAAATTCATTCCCAAAATTAATACTATATGATGTCAAAATCCTGTGATGTATAAAGTGAATAAACTTTACTTTTAAGTATGCTTATAGAGGCGTGATCCTATTATGAAATTTTGCTCCTCCAACGTTTGATGCATGCATCTAGTCTAAGATAGTTCTTTCAGTAAAGGGTCATATTACCCCTCCATTATAACAAATAAGCTGCTTGTTTCAGTTTCTTAATAAATCTAATCCTACTATCAAAAATAAGCTGCTCGTTTCAATTTCTTAATAAAGCTAATCCCTACTACAATTCTCCCAACACGTCTCAACTTAAAAAAGACATGTGACCAATTTAGAGGTGTACATAAATCGGGTTGGTTCAGTTTTTAATCAAAAACAAACCAAACTTATTTTATCGTTTGGATTGGTTCGATTTTGTCGGGTTTTCGGGTTTTTTATTACTCCGTATTATTTCAATCTTACGTTGTTAAATATTTGATAATTATATATTTATTTAGTAAAAATATATAAAAAATTAACAAATATATTATCAATAAAATTATTCTTATGGGAGAATTCTATTAGTAATACATAATAATTATTTTTTTAATCGCCTGATAATAATTTTTTGCTAATATACACTTTCAGGTGAACCAAATTCAATAATTAAACATAAAAATTAATATGATACCAAAATATTAACAACCACTTCACATTCGAAAAAGATATAAGAATTTAATAGATCTTAACATGTGATATGAACGTGGAAGAACAAATAGATATATTTCAATAAAACTTGATGAGAAAGTGAGCATATAATCCATTATTTAAGGTCAATAAATATGGAGCACTTCATATTCTATTAAAATTTATATTCCGCAAGAGAATTCCAAATATTTCTAGACATTTTTAAAGGAAATTTTATTTAAAATGATCTTAAAAAATCATATAAATATTTTATATTTATATGTCGGTGTTGATTCGGTTTTTTTTTTTTACTTAATACCAAATCAAATCGAATTGATTTGGTTTGATTTTTCGATTTGGTGTTATTTTCCGATTCGATTTGTACAATAGAAGTGTACATTAGCTTAAACCAACACTTAAAAAATTTGCAGCAGTTATGATTTCAAGATCATAAACCCCGCCGGAGTATTATTATTCTAGTTTCAGATTATAATTTTTTTTCAGTGAAGTAATAATACTTGATGGATGAAGAAATGAAATATAAACATAAAGGGGCAGGAAAGTATTAATTGTAAGTATTATTATGGCAATTTTCCTTTTCCAAAAGCCACAACTGATAAACGTGTGGAAAAATATAATACTTGAATTGATGTGTAGGCATATAAATTCTATTCTATTTAAATTCATAAAATAATTTGAACTATATTTAAGTTTAAGATATATTAGTCTAAATAAATTTATTGGGCTAATATTATTATTTATGGAGTCAAAGTTATCTATCAATTTTGTTAGCCAAAACAAAACGGAAATCATTGTATGTAGTCTATTTGGCTCTTTTTTAAATAGTTTATACCGTTCGTCGATAAAAAAAATATTGATTTGCTTAAAGTTTAAATATTTTAACGGGATTTCTGCTAATGCCACGTGTATAACACATAGAATATGTGTATACCAAATTATGCATTAGCATACCATGTCAATTTCCTTGATAAAAATCAACTCCATCCTTTAGTTCTCGAATTTAAATTATAGCATACTTGATCCAGATTTGAAGTTATCTAACTTTTACACCATATCAATAATTTATGCCAATGTGGTTGGTTAATAAAAGGAAACAATGAAGTTAAATTAAGTTAAAATAATATTATTGTGACAAAAACTGATTGGTCCATGGTAATGTCAGCTTTTGTAATCTATAATCAGGGAACTTAGACAGAGTTTATTCATTTCTATACGTTATCATTGGGTATTTTTGGATATTTTTATTTTCATTTATCAAAAGAAAATTTACAACAATTCATTATAATTGAAGGTCATTTTTCATATTTTCCGAATATAAGTAACCGGACAATTTATTTTGACAGCTGATTTGAGATTAAGGAAGTTAACTGCCACAATCAAAAGGTAGAGGGAGTATTATTTAACAAACATAAAAGACATCTGATTTGGACTAAACGTCATAATAAATTGATCAACGGGAACACGCAAGAAGATTACTTTTACGAAAAGTAACAACAACATACCCGATATAATTTTACGAATAAGACTTGGGAAAAATAGTAAGTACACAAATGTTATCCTCTATTTGGAGAGATAGAAAAACTATTTCCGATAAACCTTCGACTCACGGGCAATTACAGTTTAATGTTTACCTTAATATATCATCACTTTAAGAAGACTAAAACTTGTATATAAAGTTTTTCTTGTAAGGAGAAATTATGTTATTAGTGCTAGTATTCTAACAAAAAATAATAACATTAATAACGTAATACTAAATAAGACTAAACACAGAATAAATATTAATTAAAAGACGACAGTCATTTGGGAAATAGACCAGACATTCATAACTTCCCCAATTTTCTATTTTAATAATGTTCTATTGGTCGTTAACTCATTCCTAATTCCTTTAGCCCTCCGAAAAAAATCTAAAAAAAGAAATGCTACATATCAACAAGATAAACTATAATTACTATATAACGAAAATATTCCTACAACTGCACAACGACATTGTAGGTAGGGGCGGATCTAACATTTTAAATTTTGGGGTTCTGAATAAATCTTTTATATATATATTAGTTGAATTTTAAAGATAAATACAAAGTTTAAGCTAAAGTTATTGAATTATTTCAAACTCATAAATCGGTTTACGCAATTTTTCAGATAAAAATAATCCTATCAAAACATGTTCAGTTTCTCCATATAGGAAAAAACAATCTTTTCTTGTGTAATTAGTGCTACGTACTATAACAGAAAATAATAATAGCATTTGTAAACATATAAATCCATATTCGAAATAAGAAATAATTCCAGTTCACATTCAACTAACACCATTAACTAGTAGAGTATTAATTTCTTATACCATTTATAGCACAAGCTTTGAAATAGAAAGAAAGATAGAAGGAAAGCAAGAAAGAACTATCTGACTTCGCTATCTTTCTATGAGCTCCTAGGAAAGAGATCCTACTGCCAAAGAAAGGAAGCTTAAGAATAGTCATTAAGAGAAGTGACAGTGACCCTCTTTTGCTTTTTCAAGCTATGAATATAGAGGTCAGGTTGAAGAGTGAAAGGGACGAAGTGGTATGAAGTTGACCTGCAATAATACCTACAGCTTCCCCCAATTCAACCAGGTCGCCATGAGTAGGACTCCGGCCATAACATAATCGAAAAATCCAAGATGTACTCCTACAAGTAAAGGGAGTTCGAATAGAGATTGGTTGTGCGCGAAAGGCTATGAATCGATTTACAAGTCCAATGCCAATGTCTTGATTTCTAGTGGCAATACATCGCGGACCCATGTATATATCATCTGCTAATACACGACCAATTAATGTTTGGATAAAAATCCTTTCCTGCATCATCCCATTCCGAGGACTCACAGAAATACCCAGTCATTTCTTCCCTCATTCCCCTTCGGCTGGCTAAAGCAAGGGAAAGGAAAGCCCGTGACCTAGACCAGGTCAGGTGTATCAAGGACGAGGATGGTAGAGTTCTGATGGGGGAATCGCAAGTCAAACAGAGGTGGCAGGCGTACTTTCGGGACCTTCTTAACGAGGAGGGGGATCGGAGCATAGAGCTAGGGGAGCTGGGGCATTCAGAGCGTCATAGAGACCTTGGGTACTGCAGGCGCATTAGGGTGGATGAGGTCTTAGGGGCATTGCGCAGGATGAGTAGGGGTCGAGCAATCGGGCCTGACGAGATCCCGGTGGAGTTTTGGAAGTGCATGGGTAAACCTGGAGGGGAGTGGCTCTCTAGGCTATTCAACGTGATATTCAAGACTAAGAGGATGCCGGATGAGTGGCGGTGGAGTACAGTGGTGCCCTTGTACAAGAACAAGGGGGACATCCAGTGCTGCAACAACTATAGGGGTATTAAACTAATGAGCCACACGATGAAGGTTTGGGAGAGGGTGATTGAGGCGCGAATGAGGGGGGCGACGAATATATCGGGGAACCAGTTCGGTTTCATGCCGGGCCGCTCCACCACTGAGGCTATTCACCTAGTCAGGCGGCTGGCGGAACAATTCAGGGATAAGAAGAAGGACCTGCATATGGTGCTTATCGACTTGGAGAAGGCGTATGACAAGGTTCCGAGGGAGGTGCTATGGAGGTGCTTGGAGGCGAAGAGTGTGCCAGAAGCCTATATCAGAGTTATCAAGGACATGTACGATGGGGCTAAGACTAGGGTGAGGACGGTGGGTGGCGATTCAGACCATTTTCCTGTGGTAATGGGGCTCCATCAAGGATCGGCGCTGAGTCCCATGTTGTTCGCCTTAGTGATAGATGCTCTAACCCGTCATATCCAGGGGGATGTGCCCTGGTGTATGCTCTTTGCTGATGATATAATAT
This sequence comes from Nicotiana benthamiana, assembly GCA_034376525.1. Classification (NCBI taxonomy): domain Eukaryota; kingdom Viridiplantae; phylum Streptophyta; class Magnoliopsida; order Solanales; family Solanaceae; genus Nicotiana; species Nicotiana benthamiana. The sequence goes on from CM067325.1 coordinate 11,331,351, forward strand.
TGATAGACGAGACGAGGGCCGGTGTTAGTGAGAAGTTAGAGGTATGGAGACAGACCCTCGAGTCTAAAGGTTTCAAGATAAGCAGATCTAAGACAGAATATCTGGAGTGCAAGTTCAGTGACGAGCCGAGTGGGGTGGGCAGGGATGTGATGCTTGGTTCTCAGGCCATCGCCAAGAGGGACAATGTACGATATCTTGGGTCTGTGATTCAGGGGGACGGAGAGATTGACGGGGACGTCACCCATCGGATAGGAGCAGGGTGGTCGAAGTGGAGGCTTGCTTCTGGGGTCCTGTGTGACAAGAAAATCCCACACAAACTCAAAGGGAAATTCTACAGAGCCGTGGTTAGACCTGCGATGTTGTACGGGGCAGAGTGCTGGCCCGTGAAGAACTCCCATGTCCAGAGAATGAAGGTTGCTGAGATGAGGATGCTTAGGTGGATGTGTGGGCACACCAGGCTGGATAAGATTAGGAATGAAGTTATTCGACAGAAGGTAGAGGTGGCCCCAGTGGACGAGAAGATGCGGGAAGCGAGGCTGAGGTGGTTCGGGAATGTACGGAGGAGGGGTCCCGATGCCCCGGTGAGGAGCTGCGAGCGGCTGGAGATTGCTGGTGGTCGGCGGGGTAGAGGGAGGCCTAAGAAGCATTGGGGAGAGGTGATTAGGCAGGACATGACTAAAATGCAGGTTTCCGAGGACATGACCCTCGATAGGGGAGTCTGGAGGTCTAGAATCAAGGTTGCAGGATAGGGGCTCTTAGAGTCCTTCGTTCGCCTCACCCGGGGTTGGGTGTGGGATAGTAGGGTTACCCATCGATGTCTAGTGTTTTAGCCTAGGTCCCCTCTTGGTTGCGACGGTATTTATGTTCCTTATGTTTACATAACCATTTACGTTATTTCTGCAGGATTACTTATGCTTTGTTTTGTTATTTTGTTTTGTCTTGCCTTGGTTACTAATTTTGTCTTTGTTTTCCAATGCAGCTTTTCATTCTGTCCTATGCGCCGAGGGTCGCATGGAAGCAGCCTCTCTGCCCTTTTGGGTAGGGGTAAGACTGCCTACATATTACCCTCCCCAGACCCCACCTGGTGGGAGTATACTGGGTAGTTGTTGTTGTTGTTACCTCTGAGGCAAGATAATTACTATATGAACGAAGAACATATACAAGGTGATAATGGAGGCATTTGTAAAATATGAAGAACGTCTAAATATTCCATTATATGGAGACCAAACTTCATTATAAATTGGCTGAAATAATCTCCATGATATTTTTCTGACTTGAATAATATTTTGATGCGTAATGGTTTATCAAGTGCAGGAAAATGCCAGCCGGAGCTATGTGGTTTATTACAGTTATAGCCATTTTGCCACTCCTTTTATGTGGTGAAGGCCAACAGGTGAAAACACCACACGTAATTGTTGCTAAAGATGGCCCTGGGAATTACACCACAATAACGGATGTCATCGTTTTTAGCACCAAATAACAGTGTAAATAAATACTATATCATAATTAAGCAAGGGACGTATTATGAATATATTCAAATAGATAAATGGAAGACAAACATAGTTCTAATCGGTGAAGGCATGGACAACACCATAATATCAGGGAATAACAGTTATAGCGGTGATGGCATCAAGACAAGTCTCACTGCTATTGTGGGTAAGCGATCGATTGTTACGTTACTCAAATTATAGTAGGATATCTTTTATCTGGATTTTTCTGATGTGAATATTCTTTGTTTAGAAAATGGGAATGTTACTGCATATTTAGGTCGACCGTCGGGTAATTTCTCTAGGACAGTGGTCATGCAAAGTTATATTGACCATTTTATAAATCCAAAAGGATTGATTGAATTTATAAACTAGTCCCTAGTTCAGCCATTTTATCTTGAGTATAGAAATAGAGGACCAGATGCAATTACAAAGGGACGAGTGAATTGAGCGTTTGTCACTAGAGATCCAGATATTGCATCAAATTTCACAGTCAGACACTTCATAGAATGTGGCAAATGGATTTTTGTCGATGTTCCGTATTATTTAGATCTTCATGAATAGAGTTCGTGTAATATACAATGCAGATTCCCACTAGTTATCAGAATGCAAATATAATTTATATGTATGTTAATTAGAATTTCATGTTGTCAACTTATTTGAAATGAATTAAATAATCTGATTTACTATGTAACAACGACAGTCGAGCGGATTAAACTAGCTAGTTATTAAATTGTTCGTGAATGTTGCTTCTTTGACGAGTTTTAAACATAAAAGTGAAAGCATGATTATAAATTATTTCAGAGCACGATACAAGGCATTTAGATGAATATTCATTAGAATTAAAGACCATTTAACATTTTCCAACTTCCAATAGTGACTTTCACAACTTGAACAATAAAATAAGAGGAGGAAATAAAGACTTCGATGATAGGACAGAGTCTTCTTCCATTGCAACGATATCTATCGGTATACAAGCTGCTAGTCATTTTCATTTCATCTTAAATTTTTTTTTTTTGGGTTTGAAATATTCAGTGAAATGAAAAAGAAGATTAACATTGGAAAGAATTTTTTCTTTTCTTAACCAACTTACAAGCTTGATCATGTTGACAACATCCTTAGGCGCTAGAAGAAATTTTTGCAGAGAAAATGTACTTCAAAGATCATTGAGAGTGTGTATATATATAGCCTTGACTTGATCTATAGAGAGATGACGTGCCTATGTTGGTCAAAATTTGACCACTGTAGTCGACCTAACTGGGATCCCGCCTAAGCGACGGGATAATGAGAGATGTCACAACTTGCTCCAAACCAAGTACCTACGGTACACATTAAGTTAAAGAACGATACTCGGGTAACGACGAAAACGGCCGTGATATGAAGGCGCACCACTCAAAAATATTGCAAGGATTCCACGACTATATATAGGTAGGGGGGAGAATCCTCCAAGAAAGGGAGGTTTTTTCTCTCTTTCCTCTCCTCTGTAATTTTCTTTCAAGAAAAGATGCAAATTAACAATCTTCGTATATCATGTAAACTGATTATCATCACTGGATTATGAGAGAAGAAATGAAAAACATCAACAAGATTGATCGCACCCTATTTTATCTTACTCATCATTTTCTGATTCATTTATAGATCTGGAGTTTATTATGCTTGACTAAGATTTACCTCTTCCTCTTCATTAATTGATTTAATCAAAAAGGTTTTGGTGTCTTTTGGTCAAACAATTTGGCATCGTTTGTGGGGATTTCTTAGTCAAAATTCCTAGTCTCCTTCAGATCGAAACCCGAAAACGTGATCACCCACCGAAAAGAATGATGGTAAACCTCACGTGCTAATCAAGAGCACAATGCTGCATAGAAACAGAAGTTACAATCAATGTTCATGCTTGAAAGAGAAGACAACGCCCGGTACGCAAATCCCATAGGGGGATGGGCACATCTTATGGAATAACCTACCCGACAAACGATCCGCAAACCCAGTCCACATAGAGCCAGGACATGTAAAAAAGGAAAAGTGGAAGAAAATAAGGCCGGATACGGACGCCGAGTTCACGAACCACCATTCCATCTACCATCTAAATGTCATCGCCTATTGACTCATCAGATCGAGGTAAGGAAGAGTTCATCTCAGCTCACCTTATGTTGTTTGCTCAAACAGGAATATAAGCATCGCATGGGCGAGCAAGCAAAGAAGCACTTCAACTGAAGATGGGAAGGATTATCACGAAACAACTCAAATATCGCCAGCCTCATACATTTCAACTTCTAGGCAATGACACCCCCTAAGTCGTATTCCTCCCCACCAGATGTGTCCCGACTGGGGCCTTCTCGAGGAGATTTCGAACGGAGCAAGGAGGGAGAACGGGCTAACATTTGGATGGAAGTTCGAAATAACACCCTTAAGGCCAAGGGCCACTGCCAAAAAGAAGAGTTCAACCTCGATCGAACAATGACGGGTTAAAATTTCGATGAAAGTTCGAAATAACAGCACAAGGGCCATCGCCAAAAAGAAGAGTTCGTCCTCGATCGAACAATGAGAGGATAACATTTCGACGAAATTTCAAAATAACACCCTTAAGGCCAAAGGCCACTGCCAAAAAGAAGAGTTCGACCTCGATCGAACAACGACAAGTTAACATTTTGATGAAAGTTCAAAATAATACCCTTAAGGACAAAGGCCATTGCCAAAAAGAAGAGCTCGACCTCGATCGAACAACGACTGGATAACATTTTGATGAAAGTTCAAAATAACACCCTTAAGACCAAGGGCCAATGCTAAAAGAAGAGTTTGACCTCGATGAAACATCGATAGGTTAAGATTTCGACGTAAGTTCGAAATAACACCCTTAAGGCCAAGGGCCATCACAAAAAAAAGAGGATTGGGACTCACGATGGGTTAATATTCCGGTGGAATTTTGAAATAATACCCTTAAGGGCAAGGGCCATCGTAAAAAAGAAGAGTTCAACCTTGTTCGAACAACGACGTGTTAACGTTTCGATGGAAGTTTGAAATAACACCCAATGACAGGTTCACATTTTGACGAAAGTTCGAAATAACATCCTTAAGGCCAAGGTCCATCGCAAAAAAAGGGGAGGACTGGGACTCATGACGGTTTAACATTTCGATGAAAGTTTGAAATGACACCCTTAAGGCCAAGGGCATCGTCAAAAAGAAGAGTTCGACCTTGATCGAACAACGACGGGTTAACATTTCGATGAATTTTCGAAATAACATCTTTAAGGCCAAGGGCCGTCACAAGAAAAAAAAAGGGAGGACTGAGACTCATGACGGGTTAACATTTCAACGAAAGTTTGAAATAACACCCTTAAGGACAAGGGCCACCGTAAAAAAAGAGTTTGACCTTGATCGAACAATGACGGGTTAACATTTCGACTAAAGTTCAAAATAACACCCTTAAGGCCAAGGGCCATCGCAAAACAAGAGAGGATTGGGACTCACGACGGGTTAATATTTCGACGAAAGTTAGAAATAACACCCTTAAGGCCAAGAGTCATTACCAAAAAGAAGAGTTCTACCTCGATCTAACAAAGACGGGTTAACATTTCGACGAAAGTTTGAAATAATACCCCAAAGTCCAAGGGCCATCACATAAAAAAGGTAGGACTGGTTTCTAACACCCTTAAGGCCAAGGTCCATTGCCAAAAATAAGAGTTCAACCTCGATTGAACAAAGATGGTTAACGTTTTGACAAAAGTTTGAAATAACACCCCTAAATACAAGGGCCATCGCAAAAAAAAGGGAGGACTGGGACTCACAACATGTTAACATTTCGACGAAAGTTCGAAATGACAACCTTAAGGCCAATGGCTATCGGTAAAAGGAAGAGTTCGACCTCGATCAAAAAATGACGGGTTAACATTCCAACAAAAGTTTGAAATAACACCCTTAGGGCCAAGGGCCATTGCCGAAGAGAAGAGTTCGACCTTGATCGAATAATGGTAGGTTAACATTTTGACGAAAGTTCAAAATAACACACTTAAGGCCAATGGCCATCGCAAGAAAAAAGGGAAGGACTGGGACTCACGACGGGTTAACATTTCGATGAAAGTTCAAAATGACACCCTTAATGCCATAGTTCATTGCTAAAAAGAATAGTTTGACCTCGATCGAACAACGACGGGATAACATTTCAATGAGAAGTTCAAAATAACACCCTTAAGTCCAAGAGCCGCCAAAAAGAAGAGATTGATTTCAATCGAATAACGACATGTTAATATTTCGATGAATGTCCAAAATAAAACCTTTAAGTCCAAGTGTCATCGCCAAAAGAAGAGTTCGATATCAATGGAATAACGATGGGTTAACATTTCTACATAAGTTTGAAATAACATCCTTTAAGGCCAAGGGCCATTGCCAAAAAGAAAGAGTTTGACATCATTCGAGTTATGATGGGATAATACTTCGACGTTGGACCAAAAGTAATTTCCCTATAGCTAAGTCCACTATCAAAGAAAAAAGTTCAACATTATTCGAGCTACATCGGGATAATACTTCGACCTTAGCTCAAAATACCATCCCTATGGCTAAACCGTCATCAAAATCCTACTCAACCTATGTAAGATTGAATTCCATGAGAATCAAGAATTAACAACATGAAAATTTGCTTCTTTGTGCCAAAGTTATGTAAATCAAAATAGGGAAAGAAATACAGGAGGCATACAACGATGAAAAATTCCTATTTATACAAATTTATTGCATAAATAGCCGCAGATTACATATGGCTAAAACCGACCAAATCCAAGAAAAAAAAAACACAAACAAAGACAACAATTCTTTCACTCGGCGTCATCTTCGCCATCCTTTTTACCACCATCTCTAGGAAGTCCTCCTTCATCATCAATACCCTCATCGTCCTCTGGCGGTTGCATGATTGTATTCGCAATTAACACGAGCCTTTCGTGCCTTGCCTGATGCTCCTTTATATGCAGCCTCAGAAACATTTCCTGCCTCCCATAAACTCTTATATGTGTCTCGCTAGGCTTCAGCATGAATCTAGAGCTTGTGCGAATGACGGGGAACAGTGGCGGAGGAAGATTCGACTTGAGTCGATAGTTACTCATTTTGGTCTCAAGAGTAGCGACCCGATCCCCCAAGGTCGATGCTTCCAGGTCAATCTCACCAATACCCTCCTCAAGCCTCGCTTCCCTTAGCATGGCCATCATCCTCTCTGATTCCTGCTCAGATTGAAGGACACAAATAGTGTTCTCTAGAGCCGCCGCCCTAGCTAAAGCAGTCGACCATCACTCCAACCAAAGATATAGAAACTTACATGCAAAGTTTCATCTCTTAGGGAACCCTACTGGGTCCGCCACAAGATGCTCGGTTTGCACATAAAAATAGTTCTCATAGAAACAACAGTTGGCTCTATCATACATCTTCACCACCAAACTCTTCGTCCCTCAGAGGCGCATATGAATCATCGTGCCACGAATGAGTTGAGGAGCAAAGATGTTAGCATGTGTCGCAAAGTGATCTTTTGACCTGCAAGCTTCACGAATTTGAGCAGCATAAGAAACAGTTTAAACAAGTACAACAAAAGTTAGGCCGGTCATACCTCGTAGAAGCGGCAAAAATCTACCACCCAGAGAGAAAGGGGAAGCGTATACCCGTCAATAAAGTGATAGGTATAGAAAGCAAAGTACCCGAGATGATCAAAATGAATTTTTGTCATCCCCCACTGCCGGTAGCATTTCGACATTAGGAGGGATCCCCCATCTAGATTTCAGCTCTGCAATACCCTCCTCAGTCATAATAGAGGAAGAAGGTTCCCGCTCCTCTTCGGGAGGACTGTGGAAATTGTTCCATGGCTTCCCAAGGTGAGGCAAGATTTCAGCTGCCATCGCAACCCCATCATTTTCTATCGCTTCTACTCTTCCAGGGGAAGGAACGTCGCTTTTGGGTGCTGGAGTTGCAGCAGGATTGTCAGCACGGGAAGAATTACCAGTCATTTTGTAGCAATTAACAGAACAAAGAGTTGGAGAAAAAAGAGGAGACTGAAATGAATGTTTCTAGCTGACCGGAGAAAATAAAAAACTCGAAGTATTAAAAGAAAGGAAGAGTCACAAAGTTCTTTCAATAATGGCAAGGAAGTGTGTCAATCAAATAGTGCTTTCATCTATTTATAGTGACATAAATTCCCCAAGCACGAAACCCAAGATTCACCAATCTAAGCAGATAGGGTGTGAAATAGTTCAATCCCTTGAGAACGTGTCATAATGGCAGCAACCACGAACGACGTTTCGAGTTAAATAACGCTTCAATTTCAAAATTGTCGCGACAGTCCAAGGGTATCATATGAGAGCAGAGCCCTTATCTCGATCTAATGGCCATATTCAAGGTACAGATAGTCAAATTTCTTCTAGATGTGTAAAATAGTAGTCCACCCGCCAGGTCCGACAAGAGACGACACCGGCGGATGGAGAGACTAACTATATTGGTCGAATCTGACCGTTGTGGTCGACCTAAATAGGATCCCGCCTAAGTAATGGGATAGTGAGAGATGTCACGACTTGCTTCAAACCAAGTACCTACAGTAGATATTATGTTAAAGAATGATACTCAAGTACCGATGAAAATGGTTATGGTATGAAGGCACATCGACCCAAGAATGTAGCAAGGACTGTATGTCTATATATTTCTTTCAAACAAAGATGCAAATTAACAATTTCCATATATCATGTCAACTGATTATCCTCACCAGATTATGAGAGAAGAAATGAAAAATATCAACAAGATTGATTGCCCCTATTTCATCTTACCCATCATTTTCTGATAGATTTTTAGATTTGGAGTTTATTATGCTTGACTAAATTTACCTCTTCATTTTCATTAACTAAATTAATAAAAAAAGTTTTGGTATCTTTTGGTCAAAAGTGCCACCTTTCGTCGGCCAAATAATGTACTTATCTTTCTCCCTTCTTTGTAAATTATCAATTGGAGGATTAATCTTAGTTCACCTTATTTAATGAATTTTATTAGACATTAGTGATGTTTAATTTCATCAGCTACAAAAGGTCCTTTGCATATTTCAATAATTTCATGTGATTATTCATTATCTTATAAGAAAACAATTTGGAATATACGTGCAGCGGGCGTGTCTAGAAGATAAATTTTAAAAATATATAAAAAATAAATAATTAATATTGGATTCCAAATTTCATATTTAAGATTTGATAATCAATTAAAACAATGAATAGTTTTCTAGGTATCAATATGTTACTTTTCAAAGTAAAAATACTGGGGAAAATGGACAAATAAAGAAAGATCTTTTTTGGCAAAATAGCCTAATATATGCTCACATTGATTTTTTTCTAAGCGGCCTTTGAACAACTATATATGACTTTTTTCTTTTTTTCCTTCATGGGTTTCTTAATAAATCAAACTATTTTTTTTTGAGGGAGAGGTTGGGTTTATCTACAGGGTGTCAAGTAGTCACATGTAAGGAGTGTCGTTGAACTCCTTCATCGAAAAATTACATTGTTTAGCTCGGAATTTTTTTTAAGAATATGTATATACACTATATAATGACACCGCTTTACTTCTGGTGAGTTTATTTTTTTATATTTTGACTCCCCTTAATAAAAATTCTAGCTCCACCATTGCGCGTAAGGCCCATTTAAGGGGAAAGTGCTCCCTAACAGAATTTTTTTCATATGCAACCTCTAGTTAAGGATGGAGGGATCTTATCCATCCCATCACAGTCCATGTAGGTAAAGATCAAACTATGGTTTTGTCACGATGCGGATTTTCCACTTTCGGAAATCGTAATGGTGCCTACCCATGAAAGTTAGGCAAGCTGATAGATACAATTGTATCACATTTATTATTAGTCAAAATATAATCAGATAATAGCTAAAATCGATCAGAGATAAAATGAAAAAATTATATAACAGCTCAACAACTCTAATACATAACTACCCCAATGATATGGTGTTACAATCCACGAACGTTTAAGAAATTCTTCAAATATTGGTTTAAAAGAAGTATATATGTTCTCAAAATAGAAAGAGACATGAATAACTACCTTGGGCCTCCCTGGACAGAAGACATCAACATCGACTATACTCACAAGGTCCGGCACTAAAATCTGCACAAAAAGTGCAGAGTGCAATATTAGTACAACCGACCCCATCTACTAGTAAGTGTCGAGCCTAACCTCGACGAAGTAATGATGAGACCAGGACACAACCACAATATACAACTGTGCAGTTAAATCACATACGAGAAGAGCAATAATAACAGATAAAGACGGGAAGAGGGAAACATGCTTCGGGAAATATCAAATTTTGACAGTAATTCAATAGAGAAGCAAAGTAAACAACATATTTGAACCAACATGAATAATGAATTTGTAACACGTGCATGGCATTACCCTTCGTGCTTTTACTCACTTCCTCACCATAAGAAACAACAGAAACGGCACGACATCGCCCTTCATGCATTAACTCTCATAATCATGGCACAACATTACTCTTCCTGCATTAACACTCACAGAATATGGCATGGCATCAACTTCGTGCATTATCTCTCAAAATCATGGCACGACATCACCCTTTGTTCATTATACTCTTCCTCACCCAAACAATAAAAACAATAACATTTGAAAAGGGAATCAACAATAACCAATATCATTTCAACAGTTAACTTCATAAAATAAGTCTCAACTTGAGTCAATACTCAACAGTGATCAAATACCCAGAAAATATCACAAAACTTGTTCAACAAAGAGAATCATCAATTTAAGCATGGACAGTACGTGATAAGAGGCACAACGGTCACAGTATAAAACTCACTTGCATGCTCAACATCAACGTATAGATACTCATCACTACACCTATACATCGAACTCAATACTAGCACGTAGCAAATCATACAACAACACCTATTCCCTAAAGTGACAGTTAGACCAAACACTCACCTTGAATCCACGGCCAAACTCAATCCTTAATTACTGCTTTTACTTTGATTTCCACTTCCAAACAGCCCGAATCTATGCATAATTAATTAATTAACATCAATTAACGCTAAATAAATCAATTCTGATGCATGAGTATAGATTTTCTAATGCTTTCCCTAAAAAATCAAAAATCAATCCCGAGCCCGTATCGTGTACGACATCACCCTTCGTGCTTTATAATCTTCCTCACCCAAACAATACAAACAATAACATTTGAAAAGGGAATCAACAATAACCAATCTCATTTCAACAGTTAACTTCATAAAATAAGTCTCAGCTTGAGTCAATACTCAAAAGTGATCAAATACCCAGAAAATATCGTAAAACTTGTTCAACAAAGAGAATCATTAATTTAAGCATGGACAGTACGTGATAAGAGGCACAAAGGTCACTGTATAAAACTTACTTGCATGCTCAACATCAATGTGTAGATACTCATCACTACACCTATACTTCAAACTTAATACTATCACGTAGCAAATAAGACAACAACACCTATTCCCTAAAGCGAAGGTTAGACCAAACACTTACCTTGAATCCACGGCCAAACTCAAGCCTTAATTAGCGCTTTTCCTTTGATTTCCACCTCCAAACCGCCTGAATCTATGCATAATTAGTTAATTAACAACATCAACAACTACTACCCAGTAATTAATTAACATCAATTAATACTAAATAAATCAATTCTGATGCATGAGTATAGATTTTCTAGTGCTTTTCCTAAAAAGTCAAAATTGATCCCGAGCACATTTGGTCAAAACTCGAAGTTCAAACCAAAACCTGACTGCCCATTCACCTACGAGTACAAATATGCAATTGGTTTTGAAATCCGACCTCAATTTGAGGTCCAAATCCCCAAATTTTGAAATTTCTAAATTCTACCCAAAAATACCCAATTTCCCATGAAAAACCCTCGATTTTGAGATGAATCATGTAAAAAGATGAAAATTGCCCTTTTGAGTTAGGTTTTGAAAATTTGAAGAATGAATGAAAAATCCCGTCCAAGACCCCTTTTACTCAGCTGCACGCAAATGCGAGGGAAGTATCGCAAATACGATCCCTCTCACAATTCTTCTGCCTTCACAAATGCGAAGGAAAGTTTTGAATTGCGAACCTCATCCTCCGCAAATGTGACTAATTGATCGCAATTGCGACCAGTACCCCTCCTAGCTTTACTTCGCATATGCCAAAAGTTCTTCGTAATTGCAAAGACTGTCTGCCCATCTACTCTTTGAACTAGCAATGAGTGGCTCGTAATTGCAATATTGTCAGACTTCGTAATTGTGAACTTTGGTCTCACATTTGCGAGATCAGAGGCCAACACCAGAACTGAACCTGCAACAGTTTTTCCTAAGTCCAAAACACCTCATGGCCTATCCAAAACTCACTCGAGCCATCAGGTACCAAACCAAACATGAACACAAGTCTAAAAATATCATATGGACTTGCTCGTATGATCAAATAGCCAAAATAACATCTCAAACAATGAATTTAACACCAAAACCCATGATTTTCTTAAGATAGTTCTAAATTTCTATTTTCTCAACCAATTGTCCGAATTACATCAAATCTCTTCCGTTTTTCACCAAATATCACATATGTGACTTAATATTATATTAAACATTTACCGGGCTCTATAATCAAAATACGCACCCGATACCAACGAGATTACATACTATTCCATTTCTAAAAATTCTTATATTTTCCAGCAAATAATTTTCTTCAAAAATTCATTCCTTGGTCTAGGGACTTTGGTATTTGATTCCGAGCATACACCCAAATCCCATATTTTACTCAGACCCTACGGAACTGTCAAATCACCGGTCCGAGTCCGTTTACCAAAAATATTGAGCGAAGTAAACTTTAATCAATATAAAAGGCAAGATTCAACAATTTTTTGATTTCACATAAAGGCTTTCTGGAAATTTGCCCGGACTGCACACGCAAATAGAGGAGAAAGGAACTAAGTTTTCAAGGCCTCGAAACATGTATTCAGGTTCTAAAACAAAAGATCATCCCTTAGGTCATCATATTATCCATATCTAAAACAGTCGTTCTCCCTCGAACAAACATGAGTCGGTGAAAAGATGGGGATATCGGCTCCGCATATCAAACTCGGACTCCTTGGTAGTTGCTTCTACAGTCTAAGCTCTCCACTGAACATGAACTGAATGATAACTTTTCAATATTTACTATGAACTTGCCGGTGTAGGATAGCTACCGGCTCCTCCTCATCGGTCAAATCTCTGTCCAACTGGACAGTGCTGAAGTGTAACACATGGTACAGATCGCCGTGATACCTCCGAAACATAGACACATGGAACACTAGATGTACAGTTGATAAACCCGGTAGCAACGCAAGTCTGTAAGCCACCTCTCCCACTCAATCAAGGATCTCAAAAGGTCCAATAAGCCTAGGGCTTTGCTTGCCCTTATTTCCAAATCTCATCACGCCCTTCGTAGGTGACACCTGAAGCAACACTCGCTCATCGACCATGAATACCACGCTACGAACCTTATAGTCGGCATAACTCTTATTCCTAGAATGAGCTGTACGAAGCCTATCCTGAATAACTTTAGCCTTATCCAAGGCTCTTGTACTGGATTTGTACCCGTCAACCGAACCTCTCCTAACTCAAATATCCAACCGGCGACCGACACCGTCTTCCATATAATGCCTCATAGGGAGCCATCTGGATGCTTGACTGATAACCGTTATTGTAGGCAAACTCCGCTAATGGCAAGAACTGAACCCAAAAACCTCCAAAGTCAATAACACAGGATCAAAGTATGTCCTCCAAAATCAGAATAGTACGCTAGGACTGTCCATCCATCTGAGGATGAAGTTATTCTCAACTCGACCCACGTACCCAACTCAGGCTGAACTGCCCTCGAAATATGCGAGGTAAATTGCGTGCCCCGATCAAAAATGATAGACACAGGCACACCATGTAGATAAACGATCTCCCGGATATAGATCTCAACTAACCCCTCTGAAGAATAGGAAACTGCCATAGGAATAAAATGTGATGACTTAGTCAGCCTATCAATAATAACCCATATCGTATCGAACTTCCTCTGTGTCCATGAGAGTCCAATAACGAAGACTATAGTGATATGCTCCCACTTCTACTCAGGAATCTCATCTTCTGAATAGACTACCAGGTCTCTAATGCGTACTTTACCTGCTGAATATTCAAACACTAAGCTACAAACACAACAATATCCATATTCATCCTTCACCACCATTAATGTTATCGCAAATCCCGATACATCATAGCAGCGCCCGGATGAATAGAATACCGGTAACTATGGGTCTCCTCTAGAATCAACTAATGAAGACCATCCACATTAGGCACACAAACTCGACCCTGCATCCTCAAAACTCCATCATCTATAACTATAACCTACTTGGCATCACCGTGCCACATATTTTCCCTAAGGACAAGTAAATGAGGATCATCATACTGTCGATACCTGATACACTCAAATAATGAAGACCGAGTGACTTTACAGGCTAGAATATGGCTGGGCTCAGAGACATCCAACTTCACAAACTGGTTGGCCAAAGCCTGAACATCCAAAGCAAGCAATCTCTCACCGACTGGAATATATTCAAGGCTACCTTACTAGTTGACTTCCTACTCAAAGCATCAGCAACTACATTGGCCTTCCCCATATGGTACAAGATGGCGATATCATAGTCTTTCAGTTGCTCCAACAACATCCTTTGCCTCAAATTTACCTCCTTCTGGTTGAACAAATACATACTCTTGGGATCCGTTAACAACTCACATGACACGCCATATAAATAATGCCTCAAATCTTTAGCGCGTGAACAATGCCTGCTAGCTCCAAATCATGAACGTGATAATTCTTCTCGAGAATCTTCAACTACTTCGAAGCATATGCAATAACCTTGCCATTCTGCATCAACACCGCACCAAGACCAATACGAGATGCGTCATAATATATTGTGTATGGCCCCGAACACTAGTGCCGTAGTCAAAGATAACTTGAGCTTCGGAAAGCTCACCTCACACTTGTCTGACCACCTGAACGAGGCACCCTTCTGGGTCAACCGGGTCATCAGGGCTGTTATAAATGAAAACCCCTTCACGAATTGATGGTAATAACCCGCCAAACCCAAGAAACGTCATATCTCTGTAATTGATATGGGTCTAGGCTAGTCCTTAACTACCTCAATCTTCTTAGGATCCATTTGAATACCCTCTGCTGATACTACATGACCTAAGAAAGCAACCAAACTCAACCAAAACCTAAATTCCAAAACTTAGCATACAACTGACTATCTCTAAGAGTCTGAAGAATGACTCGAAGATGTTGCTCATGCTTCTCTTGGCTCCGGGAGTAGATCAAAATATCATCAATGAATACAATCACGAAAGAATCAAGATACGACCATATCCAGAGGTAGGAGGTCTACACGGGTATCCAGACCCCCAATATAGGGGTGGGCATATATCGGGTAAAACCGATAACCCGAACCGTTAATTATTTATTGGGTTATCGGTATTGGGTTATTCGGTAACGGGGTAAAAAAATTTTTTATTGGGTTATCGGTTCGGTTTCGGTTTGCATTTTTGTTATTGGGTAAAAACCGATAACCCAATAAGAATGAAGTAATTTACTAATCTACCCTTATGTATATAATAGGGTTTTATATTACTAATTCCCTTCCCTCATTCATTTGTCTCTCTCGACTCTCATTCTGTTTCGCCGCAAGCCGCAACCCCTCAAGGCTCAAACTCACCAGTCACCACCAGTTCTCCGCCATTCGCTCCTATATTCACTTCACTATTTACTTACTCACAATACATCACTAAAGGTAGGATAGTTGGATCAACAAGGTAATAGTTGTCTACTTGTCTTTCAATTTGAATTGGTTAATCGTATACTTGTTAAGCAAAATATGAATAAGTGATTGAATAGGTGTATTTTTGTTGGTCTGAAGTTGCTGAATTCCTCTGTAACTTCCTTTGTTTGATGATTTCCCAGTTAAGTTCATTAAGGTTCTAAAATATGTCTTCAACTTGTTACCAAACAGTTTGCTTGATTTCTTAGGTTAATCAAGTGATGGTTATGCTTTAATGAAGAAAATCGAATATAGTGTAGTCACAGATGTTGCAGATGGTGTATTGGTGTATATTTTATTAACTTATTTAATCGTTTCATGACTTGGAATCTTTGCGAATTGTGCATTAGTATAAAATCTATATTGGTATTAGCTAATATCTATAATCAAATAGTGGATAAGTGCAATTTTAAATATTTAGACGGGAATTAATATCTTAATCATCTAAAAGGAAGGACTTGATAACAAATACTACAAAGGAAGACAAAATACTTCATACGTCCGATGTTGGTGAGAATTGAGAAAGGGTAGTCAAAGGAGAAAATAAGAGTAACAATTCAAAGTACTGCTTCTAGCAGAGCTTGAGAGAAACTCTTGTGTTAATTTATCACTGTTTCGATGTAATTTTCCTTCGTTTATTTTCAGGAAGAGATCACCTCATAGGATCTGCGGTCAAAGAGCTACTCTTTTTAGTTGTACCTGGACCAAGATTAGTACCACTAGGTTCAAAAGTTATAAGAACACTGGTTCATTTGTCTACCTAGTTGTCTACTGGTTCAAAAAGATTAACGACCTGGTTCTTATGAAAGCTCGAGGGAAAAATTTAGCAGTGTGCTTTGGGTTGCCACAAGTATAACAAGCCCTCGACTGATGAGACTGCTGACTTTCAAACTGACCTTGATAGCCTGAGTAGCCACCCTAAAAACTCAAGAGCGGAGGTGCACTGATAGGAGTTGGTGATGCACTGTAGGGTAGCTGATTAGAATATTGCATATGAGAACCACGACCACCTGGAGCTCGTGAGAAGCCTGAAGTGCTAAACGAAACGACATAGGAGGATGGTCCCTACTAGAAGAATCTTGCCTCTAGACAAGGCACCACTGAATTTACCTAATGATGATGTCAGATCCCTGACCACTCCCTTGAGCTAGAACATCCTCAACTTGGCAGGCCACATTGGTTGTATCCTGAAAAGAAGTCTAGCTACCCATATCCTTAGCCTTCTACAATATAATAGGCTGAGTGAGTCCCTCAAGGAACCTCCCCACTGCTCTCTCTCGGTATGGAGTATAAGAAGAGCATGACGAGCCAATCAACAAACCTAGTTTTATATTAGGTGGCAGTCATAGAACCCTGCTGAAGATGCTCGAACCGCCTATGGTAGTCCTCTCCCTAAGTGAGAGGAAGAAACTTCTCGAGAAAAAACTGAAAGAACTGATCCCAAGTCAGATCTAGTGAACCAGCTAGTCTAGCAAAACAATAATCCCTCCACCATTTCTTGGCAGAACCTGACAAATGAAAAGCAGCAAAGTCGACCCTATTGGTCTCCACTACCCCCATGTTCCATAGAACATTGTGATAACTGTCCAAACAATCCTGGGGGTCCTCAGAAGATGTACTTCCATAGCTAGTAATGAAAAGCCTGGTGAATTTTTCCAGCCTCCATAAGGCATCAGAAGACATAGATGACCCATAACGGTCAGTGCTACAACACCCAGTGAATCTACCCCAACTAGCTAGCTGCTGGATTCTGAAACCGGGGAGCTATCTGCTCCAGAGTGCGAGTAATAGGAGTCTACATTCCTTCTCCAGCCTAAGAGACAGCTGGTGCTACAGGAAGTATACCTGCCTGAGTGACACTCTCCATAAGGCCCACTAGATGGACCAGAGCATTGTAGAGTACTGGGGTGGCGATGAACCCCTCTGGAACCTGAGCTAGCCCCAGTGGAATGGTTTGGGTTAGAACCTCATCCTCAAATTCTCCTGAGGCTCAGTCGTTGGTGCTGCTACTCGAGATCTCGGTTGAGCTCTACCTCGGCCTCTAGCACGACCTCAGCCTCTGCCCCTCGTATGAGCTGCCATTGGCGGCTCAGGCTCCTGGTAAGCTGATGAAGTGGTACGTGTTCTTACCATCTGCGAAAGAATAAAGTAACAGTTCAATTAGCATTGAGAAATCAAGTCGCATGACAGAAAAGAATAGACTTGAAATTTTCCTAATCTTTGTAGCCTCAGGGGAAAAGCACGGACGTGTCCATATCGATCCCGCAGACTCTACCTAGCTTGTTAGTGAATTGGGGGACCTAGGCAACCTAGTGCTCTGACCAACTTGTCACGACCTGGATTTCTCACATTCGGGAATCGTGATGATGCCTACTCATGAAAACTAGGCAAGCTGACAGTTAGAGTTTTACCACATTTATTATTAATCAAAACATAATCAGATAATAGCTAAAACCAAAAAGAGTTAAAATGCGGAAATGATATAATAGTTCAACAACACTAATACATAACTACCCCAATAATTTGGTGTTACAACCCACTAAGTCTAAGAAATTCTACAAATATTGGTTTGAAGAAAGTACATCTATTCTCAAAATAGAAAGAGACAGGAACAACTAAACTAGAGGAAAGGGGACTCCAGGCTCTGCGAACACCAACATATCTACCTTGGGTCTCCCTAAACTGAAGGCATCAACTTCGACTCTACTCACAAGGTCCGGCACCAAAATATGAACAAAAAGTGCAGAGTGCAGTATCGAGCCTAACCTCAGCGAAGTGGTGATGATGCTAGGACACGGCCACAATATTCACCAATGCAGTTAAATCACATATGAGAAGAGTAATAATAACAGAAAAATAATAGAGAAAGACGGGAAGGGAGAAACATACTGCGGGAAATATCAAATTCTGACAGTAATCCAATAGAGAAACAAAGTAAACAACATATTTGAACCAACGGAATAATGAATTTGTAACACGTGCACGACATCATCCTTCGTGCTTTTACTCTCGTCCTCACCATAAGAAACAACATAAACAATATGGCATCACCCTTCATGCATTAACTCTCATAGAATATGGCACGACATCATTCTTCGTGCATTAACTCTCAAAATTACGGCACGACATCACCTTCGTGCATTAACACTCACTCATAATATCGTGCATGACATCACTCTTCGTGCTTTACACTCTTCCTCACCCAAACAATAGAAACAATAACATCCTGGCAAGGGAATCAATGTTAACGAATCTCATTTCAACCGTTGACTCTTCAAAATAAGTCTCAACTTGAGTCAATACTCAATGTAGACATGTAATTTTTGACCCTCCACAAGATTCTATATATTTTAGCATATAAATATTTAGGTTACGCCTAATATCATTATTCCAATTAGTTTTGACTCTTTTACTTTATTTTATCATATAAATAAAAATTACAAAAATATTTTATCTTATTTAGCTAATCGATTATAGTTATTATTTTAGGAATTAATATTTTATTTTAGTCTAGTAGAGTTAAAGGATCATTTTAAAGGAATATTTGGCCAAATTTGGCCCAATTTGAGTCTTACCCATAATAACTCAAGCCCAAGACCCAAATACCCACTAACCTAACCCTGTATATTCTTCATTTAGACATAAAAAGGAAAGACCTAGACTACACACAAACATCAACTGTTTTGAGATGAAAAAAAGGACCTAGACAAAAAATGAGCTACTTTTTCTTCTTCAGAGAAAACTAATGGTGGCTAATGGGTCAACTGGTCCGGGCCGGGTCGGATTTTGTCCGACCGTCCGGGTTCCGGTCCGGGTCGGGTCGGGTCGAAAGTACCGGGTTCTTAAGGGGCCGGGTTGGTTCGTGCTAAAATTGAACCATACGGGTTACGGGTTGAAAGGGACCGGACCGGGCCGGGTTTAGTATATTTTTAACTTTTTTTAAAATTAAGTATAACTATTAAGTTATAATTATGTTTATACTTTGTAATCATTGAATGAAATCATAAATAAAAGTAAGATGGAAAAAATTTGCACTTATTGCAAGTGCTACTTTATTTCTCAATTTCAAATTAATAAGTAGAAAATAAAATGTTTACATTTTTTCTAACAAGTAAACTAGTGAAGTAGTAATTTCAAATGTTTTGCACATAGGTGACCAACGGGTGGGCCGGGCCGGGTCCGGGTCCAATTTTTCTGACCCGTCCGGGTCCGGGCCGGTCCGGTCCGGGTTCAATTAGAGGTGGGTTGTTAACGGGCTGGGTTGATCCGGGTCGGGCCGGGCCGGGTTTTTTTTTTTTTTTGGAATTACGTATAGTATAAATATTAAGTTATATTAATACTTTGTAATAATTGAATGAACACAACAAAAGATGGGGAAAAAATTGCACTTATTGCAAGTGCTACTTTATTTCTTAAATTCAAAATTTCAAAACTAAAATGTATCATAATTAGTTTACAATTTACATCAAATGGTTTGCATTGCAATAGAAAGTTCTTCAAAATTAATATGAACCGAATGACCTTCTTCTGGAGAGTTAAATTCGGATGGGTTTCCGTGCGTTAATATATCTCCAAGTTCTTCGTCTTCCGGGCTATCAAGATCTTCCTTTCCTTGATTTCTTCGTTCAGATCTTATCCAATCTCTTAGACACACTAAGACTTCCAAAGCATTGCTTCCCAATGAGTGCCGTGTGTCTCCAAGTTGTTGACTTGCTTGGCTAAATGCACTCTCGGATGCAACAGTGGAAATTGGGACATTCAGGACATCCCGCGCCATAGCGAAAAGAACGGGAAATTGCTTTGAATTTTCATGCCACCAGCCTAACGGTGAAAATTCCTTGGTGCGAGGCTCCTTTTGCTTCTGCAAGTAAAATTGAAGTTCATCTATATTCCTGCTACTACTTTGAGTGTTAGAAAAAGTTGAAAAAATATTAAAACTATCAATGCCTTCATCATCATCTTCGACTACATTAGAAGTGCTACATTGCATAGTGGGATTTGCAGCAGTTGAAGCACGAGCATTATCACATTGAGTTGCATAATAAGTATATAGATATTGTAAATGTTCATTTAGTTGGTTCATAGATTCATACAAATTTGGGCTTTCAGTGGGCCCAATCTCCATATAAGTGTATAAAGCATTCATTAATTGTTGACAATCAGACATTTTAATTGAAGGATTTAAAACTGCACCAATTAAGTAAACAGGAGGAATTGGAAAGAAATATTTTTTGAATTTTGCTTGCATACTTGCAACAGTATCCGTATATCTATCTTTCTTCTTAAATTCATATAGTAGCAAAGAAATTTCAGCTATATGTACTAAAGCCAAAGTAATAGTTGGGTAATATGCCCCAGAAAACACAACAGTAGCAGTATAAAATTTATGTAAAAATTTAATCACATCACTAATGACCTCCCAGGTATCAGTTGTTAACATACGCCTAGGATCAGTACAATGTGCATTAGCAACTTCTGTTATTGGAAATCTATATTTGTAGCAACATTTTAAAAATATATACGTATAATTCCATCTAGTAACTACTTCGTCGGGCATGAATCTAGGTGTAAGGTTATATTGCATACACTTGTTCTTAAATTCTCTTATTCTAGATTGTCTATTATTTCCCTGAATTACTCCAACTGCTCTTCTAACTAGAGTAATCTCATGTAAAAATAAATCGAGCCCACTTTTAACAATTAAATTGTAAACATGACATGCACATCTAACATGAAAAATATCATCAAGAGGTGGATGTAAATTCAATTTTAAAATTGAAACTGCAGCATTGTTGTTTGAAGCATTATCAAAAGACATACACAAAACTTTTTGGTTTAGATTATAAAATTCGACAACTTCAACAATTGTACTACTAATAAATGCAGTAGTATGACTCTGATCTTCATCATATTTAAAAGCAATAATACGTTTTTGCATACAAGTATTGTCATCTATCCAATGACATGTAATTGTTAAATAATCATTTCCATTTACAGCATGGCCAATATCAAAAGTTAGACATACTCTAGAAGGAAGGTGACTAAACAAATAACGTATGTATGTTTGATATTGGCTGTGAAGTCTAAAGATGTCTGATCTACAGGTACTTCTAGGGATACCTTTAAACATAGGATTGTATATCCTTCGAATATACGTAACAAGATAAGAGGAAGAAGCAAATGAAAAAGGTAGACAACCCAAAGCAATCATTTTCGCTAATTCCTCTCGATCCCTCATTTTATCATATTTTAGGAGACCTGCAGTAGTAGGGTTAAGTGTTGTTGCACTTCCATCCCCATTATTTCCCCATTCTATAGGATGATACTTTTGCATATGTCTAATAAGTGTGCCAGTCCCCCCTAAATTACCTCCGGTCAAATGTTTAAACGTTTCATTACAAAGTCTACACTTAACTCTATCACTATCTTCTATCTCATCAAAAAATTGCCAAACAGGACTTCTTTTTCTACGATTAGATTTAGAAGTTTGAGCGACTGGTGGTCTTCTACCCCTTGTTGCACTAGCAACTCCAACTCCAATACTACCAACATTTCCACTAGTAGGTGTAGGTGGTATCTCATCTTCTATTCCAATTTCGTTATCTTCTATTCCGAAATCTTGGTGCAATTGTTCATAATCAATATTTATATCTTGCAAATTAGGCGATGATTCAGAAACATGTGTTATTGGTTCATTATTACTATTACTACCAGAAGCTATAGGACTTTTTTTACTACTTCCACTTCCACTTCCACTCCTACCAGTAACTTTTCTACACGCTCTTTTAGCAGCATTCAACATATTGGAAAAATTAATATATAAGCTAAAATCAAATATGCAATTAAAATATTAAATAAGAGAAAGAGTTGGAGAGAGTGCACCGAATTCGACAATAAATTGAGCACTTGATTACGTAAATCCGGTGTTACCACGAACAAACGTCAAGCAAGTATTTCAATGTTGAACACTTGAACTTCAAGAATCAAGCTTCGAATGCCGATTTCCAAATAAGAAATTACGATAAATTAAATTCGGGAAAATAAAGACAATAAAATTATGAAAGTAGAATATGAATTCTTGAAAATTGAAGAGAAGAGAGTGATTGATATTTGCTAATTTGAGAATTGAGAGAGAGATAGATAATTTTGAGTGAAGAAATGAAGAAGAGGGGAGGTTATTTATAGATTTTAAGAAGGGTTAATAATGTAATTTAAAAAAAACAAAAAAAAACTCAAAATTGGCCAAAAATGCAAAAAGTCCCGTTGGGCAACGGTGCTAGAATTTTTCAGAATTTATAGATTTTCAGAATTTTTTTTTTTTTTAAAAAAAAAAAATTTTACCGTTGGGGACCGGTCCGGGCCGGTCCGGGTTGACCGGTTCGCCCGGAATTTTCCTTCCCGGGCCGGTCCGGTCCGGGTCAATTGGACGGAATCGCCTAACGTCCTAACCCCTTTCCTCCCCCTAACCCAGCCCCCCCCCCCCCCCCGCTATAAACCGGTCCGGTCTGGGCCGGGTTTGACCGGGCCGGTCCGTGCCGGTCCCGGGTCAACCCGGCCCGGTTGACACCTCTAGTTTTGCATCGCCTTAGCAAGTTCATCATAATCAATATGAACTGATTGACCTTCTTCTGGGCAGTTAAATTCCGATGGGTTTCCATGGGTTAATATATCTCCAATTTCTTCGTCTTCTGGGCGATCATCATCTTCTTTTCCTTGATTTCTTCGTTCCGATCTAATCCAATCTCTTAAACATACCAAAACTTCCAAAGCATTGCTTCCCAATGAGTGGCGGGTGTCTCCAAGTTGTTGTCTTGCTTGGCTAAATGCACTCTCCGATGCAACGGTAGAAATTGGCACATTCAGCACGTCACGAGCCATAGCGAAAAGAACAGGAAATTACTTTGCATTTTCATGCCACCATCCCAACGGTGAAAAGTCCTTTGTGCGAGGCTCCTTTTGCTTCTGCAAGTAGAATTGAAGCTCATCAATATTCCTGCTACTGGTTTGAGTGTTAGAAAATGTAGAAAAAATATTAAAACTATCAAGGCCTTCATCATCCACATTAGAAGAACTGCTACATTGCATAGCGGGATTAACATTGTCAGAAGCACGAGCAGTATTATCACATTCATTTGCATAATAATTATATAGTTGTTGCAAATATTCATTTAGTTTGTTCATAGAATCATATAAATTTGGGGTTTCAGATTCTCCAATCTCCATATAAGTATATAAAGCATTCGGTGACAATCAGACATTTTAATAGAAGGATTTAAAACTGCACCAATTAAGTAAACTGGAGGAATTGGAAAGAAATTTTTTTTGAATTTCGTTTGCATACTTACAATAACATCCATATATTTTTCTTTCTTCTTAAATTCATATAGTAGCAAAGAAATTTCAGCTATATGTACTAAAGCCGTAGTAACAGTTGGGTAATATGCGCCAGAAAACAAAACAGTAGCAGTATAAAATTTATGTAAAAATTTAACAACATCATTAATGACATCCCAAGTATCACTTGTTAACATACGCCTAGGATCAGTACAATGTGCATTAGCAACTTCAATTATAGGAAATTTATATTTGTAGCAACATTATAAAAATATATATGTATCATTCCATCTAGTAACAACTTCGTCTGGCATGAATCTAGGTGTAAGGTTATACTGCATACACTTTGTTTTAAATTCTTTTATTTGGCCAACAGATCTGTAGTAGTTGCCAAGGGAAATGTGGGCCCCATCAATTCAAAATTTTAAATAAAATAAAATAAAAAAATAGTTACCGTTGAACCGGGCCGGTCCGGTCCGGACTGTACCAGTTTACGGTACTGTTCACCGTACCGGGCCGGTCCGGTCCGGTTCCAATAAAAAAATTATTAATGGACCAACCCCCTACCCCTCTGAACCCAGCCCAGCCCGGCCCCCCTACCGGTCCGGTCCGGACCTAAGCTTCAGCGACAAAGACCAAAACGAATGACCCCCATAGGATTTCATCTTCTTTAGCACAAAACAACGTCCACCCTTCAGTCAGCCCCCACCCTCTTAACTCCAACACCCACATCCGCTTTACTACCTGACCCCGCCATTCACCACCCATGTAACCCATCTTCATACATAAACGACCACCCTCGCTGATATCCTTAACTTACCAGCCTTCGTCAGAACCCTACCCCAAAAATCAGCTCCAAAAAAAACTTAAACCAGCCATGGACATCACTTAAACTCCAATCCTAAATCAGATCCGCTGAATCTAATATTTCTGGTAGCTTGTGTATTTTCCGATAATTTTCAGTCCAAGACAACACTTGAACACAAAAATTTCGGTCGAGCTCGAGTATAGGTTTTTCGGTTGAGCTCCGGTGACAGTTTGGTGTTTGTTATGGTTTATTTTTTCGATTTTTATTCGTATTTCAGGTATGAAATTTGATTCAAAGTGCTGTAATTGTCGTTGGATGCTCTATTACGCTGAAATGTGTAATAATTTTTCCTTTGTCTCTCTGAAAATTTCATTACTCGGTTTCTTCTTACTCTGTTTCATTTTGTTACTTATGTGATGATTTAATGCTTCAGTTTCGGCTGTTGTCCAATTATGTGATGTTATGCCACATTTGAAATAATAGTTTCTGCTTTAAACCGGATAATTTGCTTAAGTTTCGGCTACTTTTCAGAGTTGCACATTTTAGATTTGATTTAGATTTAAATGGATAAAGGATATATTGAATTACTGAAATTTGGCTTGTGTATTATGTCTTTGTTAATTCTGCTCCTTAGATTATGGTGTCTATTATATCACTGTAATATGGTTCTTGTGCATATTTTGTTAGTTTTGTTTAATATTGTGGTGTCAATTGGATTTGTTTCGAAAATGGACAGAGTTGGGATTCTTAATCTGAATGTACTTTCCTCTTAGTCAAGGATGAGTTCTATTTTCGTTCTTGTCATCAGTTCCATTAATGCTTAATTTCTAGCTTTGAATATGGTTAGGTAAGAAATTAACTCTGAGAGTTAATTGGAAGTGTTTCTAACAGTAGGGGTTGGATTTTAAAATGTAAAGAATTTTACCTATATATACCATATAACAAACTTTATTACCTTTAATGTTTAAGGTTTGTGTTTATTACATTTAAACATACCAAATTTCAATTTATATACCATAATTCAAATAAGAGTATAATTATTGCCTCATTTATTCTAGGCATGATTTTAGGAGCATATATTCTCCAATTTTAGTTTATCTACCTCTCTCTCCTCCCACCTCCCACCCCCCACACTCCCACATTACAGCGAATTTATATAGCCAAATCCGATTAGTTTGGGGTTGAAACATAGTTGATTGGTCGATTTCATGAATACGTCATTCGTGTAAACTAATGCTATGGAGAAGTCCGTTTATCCCTTCCTTAATAAACGTGTAATGCTCAAACCAAATTTTCTATCTTGTTAAACTAGCTATCCGTTCGGACCTCAATCCAGTACTATTCTATTGCCAATCCAATTTACCTTCAGTTAATTCCATGGCAATTTAATTTTATGAAAAACCAAGAAAAGAAATGTGTTCAGTTCTCTAAACACAAGTTAAACATTTCTTACTATTAATTTTATTAAAGGTACGTACTATAGTTCTTGTAGTTTGTATGTAGAAATTTTGTAGATGAGACCAAATTTTGTTGTCAACACTTTTTATGACACAAGATTGTAGTTTAATTGTAGTATAAATGTAGTAATTTTGTAGATACAATTAAAAACAATACAACTTTATGCAATACTTAAACTGATTTGTATTTTATTTGCAGAAATTTTATCTACAAGATATCTACAAACTTAATACATTGAATCTTAATACCCCAATCCTCATTTCAATTGTAGCATAATTGGTATTTTCGACATAATTGTAGAAGACTTGTAGAAGTCTTAGTCTTCCCAATCTACAATTAATCTACATTGTATCTACAATTTATCTACAATTCTATAATTAACTACAATTTTTGGAAATATGTCTTCTTCATTTTCTTCGACGAGTTTTAATCTGAAATTCAGTCCAAACCAAGTATAATCTTCACCAAAACCCCTCAAAATTGAGATATAAACTCCTAAACATATTCCGAATTATTTACAACAACACCCAATTCAAATAAATAATGATTTTGAAAACCCAAATTTGAATTCAAGCTTTCAAACTTTTTAATGGTTATCAGTTGTGGAAAATATATGGAGAAGGAGAGATTTACGCAACTACAGATTTACTTCCGTTTTAAATTTTGAATTAAATGCTGATAGGATCACACGCAGATCCCCCCCCTACAATCTCGCGCGTTCAGAAGGCAGAAAAAGTTAAAATTCCTGACTAAAGTTTGTAAGGTATATACAATTTCAGTTATAATTTTTTCTATTCTCTTCTTTTAAAATTTGGATTTAGTTTGTATTTGTTTGTTTTAATTTTTATCATGTATTTGTAGCCCTGGAAGCTCTATATTCCTGTTTGAGTTGTTTCCTGTTACTCATTGATCATCAAATACTAATGTGGACACTGTATCGATTTTACAGTCAAAGTTGGCTGATGTCCAGCTTCAGATGTTTAGAGAAAGCTATTTTGGCTATTTCCTTGATTTACCTTGAGCTGCTATCCAGGCACAACATATTCGTTTTTTAATATTTAGGGAGTTGATTCAAGATAAGTGTGATCAATTTTATGTGAAATTGAATGACAAATGCGTTTTACATGTTGGTCTTCGAGAATTTGGTATTATAAGTGGTTTAAACTGTTGTGGTAATGAACATGTCAAGTTCAATTGGTGGATACTTATTTTTCTGATTTTGAGTGGCATCAAAGAAATCATTTATTGATTGTTTTGAGAAGAGAAATGGCAGTCTGATGAAGACGCAGTTGAGATTGCAATCATTTATTTGATAAACACATTTCTAATGTCCACTCGGACTCAGAAGACATTTATAAGTAAACGTGATTTCATCTTGTCGAGAGTGGTGAATATGTGTCGTTTTCATGGGATAAGATTGTGTTTCGAGCTTTAATGAAGTCGGTTAGGGACAGATTGAGGGGCAAGTCTGAGTTTTATATGATTGGTGGATTTCCTCTTGCATTATAGGTATGGTTCTATGAATGTTGCACATGATCAAAAGTTTGTTGTTCGCGTTGGAGATCATACACCACACATATTAAATTGGGAAATGACAGACAGGCCATTGCGTGAGGACTTCTCTATTAGTTTCTTCAACAGCACATGAGATAAGGTACCATATTTTATATCTTAATGGGATATACATTTATAATACACTGTAAATTATTGTGATACATCAAACATACAGTTTCTATACATCTTTGATACATTTAAGACCAAATCACTATTGGTTACCTTTGTAGTTTAAAAATATTTCTCCGATAATTGAAGATCTAAGGAGATTTACTTTGCCTGTAGAAGTTACCGATGAGTATTAGAAATATTTATATCACGTAACAGGAAAAATATCATATTGATGATAGCGATGATTTTGTCACTACCCCTGAAACAGATCCAGGAGCATGTCCTACCTAAAGCACGTCAGATGTCCAACTTGCTGATTATGACCGTGAGTTGCAGAACTTAAAAGTTGATGTGAATCAAGTATGTACTAGTCTTTTTTATATATTTTTTAAAGTACTGGTAAAACTGTATATTCAAAGTCTATTATCTTTCTTATTTGTTTTATCTTTTAGCTCCATATGCAGTTAAGTTCCTTCATAGAATCTTTTTTTGATTAATTCAAAGAGGTCTTTGAGTTGATAAATTCTAAGGTATGTTTTTCTTTTCTACAGCGCATTTCTTTCTAGTTAACTTACATTATCCTTTTTTTCTAAAATAGTTTGGTGCAAGCGAGGCGAAATATGGTGCACAACCAGAGGAAGACACCAGTAGTCGTCGTTAAGACAATAATGATTTTGTGAGCAATATGGAGTTTGGTTGCAATGAAGATGTTGAAATGGATTGTCTTTAGGTGTCTTTAGTTGTGCATTCTGCACTTTTTCCTTTTTCTTTTTTTTTGTTTTTGATAATTCAATTCTTTTTAAAAAAAAACAGGTTTGTGGAAGTGAAGGCAAAGATATTTCACATTCTCAAAGAGATACTAGTGTAGCAGATCAGTTAGGTGTCAATGCTATGGATGAACCTTTCTAGTGTGAAAGTTGACATGTTTTTTGCTAAAGTAACTTTCACACCAGATGTAGCACATGCTGGCAGTATTTGTGAGATTGCAGATGGGACGGTAGGGGAGAGGGAGGAAGAATCTGAGAAACAAAAGGTTCCTAAATCCCAGACTTGTGTTGTTTGTGTGACAGCAAGTGTTGATGCGGCGGCAGAGGAGACGGAGGAAGAATCTAAGAAACAAAGATTCCTGAATCTCGGACTGGTGTTGTTCGTGCGGATGCAATTGTTGATGAGGAGGCAGGGGAGATGGTTCTGTACAATCCTAAATTATTTCCTGAAGTATCGTCATAAATGGAAAAAAGAAAGAGATGTCCTGCAAAGGCCGTGCAGTCTCTGTTCATTACTGTGTTTGATTCAGGTTCTAGTACTGGTGTTGTTGCAACGAAAAGAAAAAAGCAAATATATGCTATTAAACATCCTTTTCAAAGCAAAATTGCAATTGGCGTTAACAGCTTTTTTGTTGAATATATTTGCTACGCGGGTTAAAGAAGGGAAGTCTGGAGAGAAGTATGTTTTCAACTTCTGAGTTTTTCTCAGTTTTATATTATAATATATTGTCACTTATAGCATTATTTTATATCAATTCACTGTATCTTTTGTGTGTACTAGGAATGAAATTTACCCAAAACATGTTAATGAACTTAATCCTACTTTATGATCTTGGTGTATTTCATGTTGAAGACAAAAAATGATTTTACACTTTTGCATATAATGGTCAAGGATGACTCGGTATGTAAGAATTTACTTTTGTACTATTTTTTTAAAAAGTTTTAGCCAGTGTACACATGAATACTCAGTCCTCTTAATTTAGAACAAATTCTTAATTGCTATTATTTGGAACAAGAGATAGCAGCGAGCATTCATTTTCCTTTATTTTCTGTGATTTTGGTTTGAAAAATTGTAGCTGCTTAAAGCTTGCGAGACTTTAGTGATTAGTTATTTATTATGTTTTGTTTCAGCACGTCGATGTTTTGTTCTATTATCTGAGGAATAAGGAGAAGTATGACAAAGACGTACCTGTAACATTTACCCCACATATTGGTATTTCGAGGAGAAAATTAATGAGTTGTGGCAGGCGTTTATTGATACAAATGGAGATGATGTATGCACTCCGAAACATGTCATTGCAGAGTATATTCAGGGGTTTGTCTTGGATGCCAATGTTCCATTAGCACACTATCGGGCATGCCTTAATGCCAATTAATGCTGCAGAACAATGGCATTGGATAATGGTTGTGATGTCCTTCAAGGATATATGCATTTATGTGTATGACTCTATGCGCGGTGGAGTTGCTCATCAAGCTAAAGTTCATACGACCATGGCTAAGTATCTGTGTTGCTGCCTCATTTTTTTTTGCACACGTATTTTTATTTAAACAAAAAAGATATCAATTTTCGCATTGGTGTCTACAAATCAAAAGACTTTATTACCTCATTTGATGTAAAACAGGTCGAAGGATTTCCTCAACAAGTCGAAGAGTATGAATTTCTTTCAACATAATTTGTCTTGTTTTTAGATTCTGCAGTTTGATAGTTATTGTTCTTTTTATTTGTGCAGTAATTGCAGTGTATCATTTACTGAGTATTTTATTGAGGGCAAGACGCCTCCTAAAATTTTTTATGCCTATGCATACCGGTGCAAATTTGGTGCTCTCTTGTGGGATTATGCTAGAAAGATGATGGAACTCAATGCGCGAAGTGATGATGAGATTATTGATCGACAGAATAAGTCGCGGAAGCAAAAGAAGTAGTTACTTTTGTCATTATTGTAGTATGAGCTCTATAATTTTGTTTTTGTATCGTGTTATGTTATGTTGTCATTGTTGGTTGACGTATCAGATTTGTTTGTGCTTGAATTTTACAAATAATTTTTAGAATTGTATAGAAAATGAGATGTTTGCTCTTTTATAAAGTTTTAATGAGTTTCAGTGCGATATTGAATTGTTGCAGTTTAGTTTATTTTTATGTTTTCCCTTGATTTTGTGTTGTGAATTATAGATATAAAAAAATATATGGTAGTTTATGATACATTGTCTTTTGCACATATACGCATGATACATACATGATAAAGATATGATACATATATGATTCACGTATGATACATAGTTTTCAAATATGTATTGATGAAGTCACTCTTATTTGCAAATTTCTAAAACTATTTGCATAGTTTTCTAGATGTTACGATTGTCTTCCATTAGTTAGCTTTGTTACTACACAAATACAAGCATGAGTAAGAGCTTATACACAGAGATACATAGGTGATACACAAGCGATACATAGGTGATACAAATGTGATGCACAAGCGATACATATTGATACAAATATGATAAATTGCTGATATAACTTTTTTTTAATCAAACAGATGTATAATATAAACTTGCAACATGATTCTAATGATAGGTCAAATATTTATTTATATCTAAGATTCAAATGACATTCTACAATGATATAGTTCTTGATATATTGCATTCTTCTAAATCTCTATGATATTCATTAAAGTAAAATAACAAGTGATTGATATATTTCTTCCTCTCTTTGGATTATTTCTATAAGATTTCCTGTTGTGACCTTTTTCTCTACATTGTCCGCATGAAATCGATATTTTTTGTTCTCTTTCAGATATTGGCTTGCACCTCCCCTTCCTTGGCCTTCCTATTATTTTAGTCACGTCTGTTGGCAAGACTTTTTGTTTAGAACTTCTGGAGAAATTTTTCATGTGCTTTCATCAGGAACCGGATAAATTTGAAATTTCATAGGTCTTTAATAGGTACTATCTTTAATAGGTACTTCCTGGTGTAGTACACCGAGCAATACTCAATGTGATCAATGTATTTGTATTTTAATACTGCCCAAGCATGTGCACATGGTAGCTCATCCAATTGAAACTTTTACAGCTACAAGTTCGATCTTTTAAGAACACCATTCTTTGCTTACCCTTGTCATGTACTGTATATAAATAACTCGTCGAAGGGGTCATCTACAAAATTTATCAACTATTATTAGTGGTGACAAAGCAGATTCTCTCAAAGTACATATACTAGAGAGCCTACAAGATTCACAATAGCTTAATATCATGTCAAACCAACTAATATTTCAACAGTGGGGTACGAATAAATGCTATATTAAATTGAAATCATTTGCTTTTGTGCAGGTGGATACTAGTTTAACTGAATCATATAAAGGGTTCAAGATATAATAGATCCGTGAATTTGGCATGATTACATATTCTATGCACAAGTATCTACAGATTCCAGTCATACCTTCATCTGATATGATAATTCAAGGTTGTCCATCAGCGTTATAAACATATTTCTTTTCCAAGATCAGTGAATGATTCTACTGTATTCGTTAGGTCTGTAACATTACATCGTCCGATCAATTTCCTTATTTAGTCTAGAAAAAGCAGTACTAGAAGTTCCCCAGCAGCCTTGAGTGCTGCATTGATCGACTCTGCAATGTTTGAGGTCATCGTCAATGTGTTGTTGACAGTGGAATGTGTTCTGGACCATCTTTCATACCCAACATTCATTAAGTAATCTTTGACCCTCTTATCAATTTTCTCTACCTCTGCCATATAGTAATCAAACTTCTCAACTATGTATGCTTTGGCTACAACAAAGAATATGTCTTTGAGCAGCAAATGATTTTTTTGTAATTTTTTTATATTATTCTATAGATGCCATATGCAGATACAATGAGGTACTTGTGGATACAATGTTGTCGCTGCATTTTCAATGCCTTCATGCACGTCCGAGACTATACACATTTCCTCCTTTTCCCCATATGCATCCTTGAATCTCGCAAAAAATCACTCATATGAAGCATTATTCTCCAAATCTACTATTGCATATGTGAGTTGCAGGATATTACCTGTTGGATCTTATGTTGATGCTATTAATAATGTTCTTCTGGGTGTCGATTTAAGAAAGGTTCCATCTACAACAACAACAACCGGTTTGCAATACTGACATCCTTTTATAGACGGATATAGTGCAACCAAAGCATACATGAACAAGTCTTCCTTTGTTTTTTTCAAACTTACCACCGACATAGGAATTGTAAGAACCAGCATATAAAAGTAGCTTGGCAACTTTTCATATGATTCTATTGGGTTCCCTCTTAGTATTTGAACTGCATATTCTTTGGAATTCCATGCTTGCATATATGCCATCTGAAGACCATATTGCGTGTTCATATCTCCAATTATGTCATTAGGAGTGTATATTGTTTTTGGGTCTTTATACTTGTCTCTCAGGAGACTGCCGATGAGTTTTGCAGTAGTTTGATGTTATGCATAAGATTTGCCTTTCAAGGAACATGAGTGCAATTTGCTGAAATTTCTAACCTTGAAAACGTTTGCTTTTTTCATGCTCAAAGACTTAAAATACCAATCACAGTTGTTGTTGATGCATACTAGGCAGTACCTACGATAAGGATATAAACCTTTCCATCAATAAACAGAGCAACATGAAATACGATGATATATAGTGATACATAGTGCCATCAACAATATTAGATGAAATAATTTAACAACTATACAGTACGAGATAGTGACAACCACAACTTAAAAGTGTGCTACACATACTTACATACAACAACTTATTTTCTGCATAATTATGCTTCTAACATGAACTACGATATATATGGAGATACATAATTATATAATAAATATTTTGATACATGTTTTCACTTGATCTATGCACCTTAAACTGAAAAATTTCCTTTGTTGCTAAGTGTCTCATGACTTTGACTATCGTTGCCTTGTCTTTATAAGTTTGACCTTCTTTTACATCTATATGTTGAGGGTTAGTTATTATTGTATTTTCATGAGATTCTGTATTATTCCAGTCTTCTCCATCCCCAAACTCGATCATTTTAATTGTATCGCCATTGTATCTCTCTTCTACAACTGAGCTTTGTGCACATTCTGAGGAAATTACAGCAGAATTGGAATTGTAGCAGATCATGTCGATATCCTTTTCACTCGATGTTATACAAAGATGATACATTGTAAATTATGAGGTTTTTTTCAGCTCAAGATATACACATACACTCATACTATTGTGTATCATTATTGGCGGAGAACTGTTTGGATAATGTATTTGATTTCAACATCATTCAATTAAGTAGCTATCATAAGTTGTTTCAGTATCACGTACACAAAATCTTCAAAACTTATATTTGGAGTAACTATTACATCATGTGCTTTATAATCTACAAAGTTGTTGTCAACATCCCATCGGCCACCATCCTGAATAAAAATTGGTAAATTTGTCGTTGAAGTAGTCAAAAACTTAATACTTTTTTGATTGGTTTTGATTGTAGTTCGTAGTTCCTTCTACACAGAAATTGCAAAAGTTGTATCTACACAGAAATTACGAAGGTATTTAATGAAATTGATCAATTCTGAGTGAAATTTGGAGCTCCTTTTGAGAATTTTTTGAGAGAGAATGCCGTGATTTACAGAAGTAGAGAATGTCGTGATCAATTAAATTAATTCGCTTGGAAAAAGAAGTAAGGACGATCTTTAGTGTGATCCTCAGATAGAATCCTTCCTAACATGTATATCTAATTATGGGTTACTTTTGGTATGTAGCTAATTTTGGGCTAGAAGTTGACAAATTAGTATTTAAATTAGCTATTTTTGTACTATTTCCATTTTTAATTCTCCGACATCGGGCTTAAATTTACCATAAGAAAATTGGAGTACCATATTTTTTAAAAGTTACAATTAATAATTAATTTTTTAATTATTTCCTTGTGATCATTAAATGGACAGATGACACAAATCCTTGCCTTAAGTTTCCTCATTATCTTATAGGACACATTAGTGTGTTGAAATGGACAGTTAATACGAAAATACTTTCCTATTTAACTAATACAAACAGTCATTTCATTTAAGTCGAAGTTAACCAAAATGATATTACACCGGACCCCATATATATCATCGCAGGTAAGAAAGAAGCTCATCTTACCGCCTTCGACACAACAATCATATTTAAGAGAAAACCAGTAAGTCTGGCTTTTACTAATAAGCACCAGTTAGTTATTATTAGTTATAGCCCATAAACTATCAAGAACTTCAAAGGAAACAACAGTACTTGTAATTTTTAACAAAAAGCATTTTAAAACACTGATCTCAGCAGAAAGATTTACCTTACTAGACGTAATTCGAATGGCACATCATACCACCGAGAGCCTATAACTGCTGCCCATTCTGAACCATGGGACCACTATTTTCCCCTTCATTCTTTTACTTCATTGAGGAAAAAAGAGGAAATCGACACCAAGGCTAAAGGAGTTGTGTTTTTTAACCAAAAAGGAAGCAGCACTCCCTTTAGATGATGAACAAATATAGTAAGCAAATAGGAGCTACTTAACATAAAAAAAATCAACTCCCGTCTGAGCGCTTAAAAGAAAAAATAGAAGAAATAATTGGACAGCAAAAACATATGCACTTGCAGGCGCTCAATCGTAAGCCTTCTCCCAATCATCCACTACATCTGTCATCTCGTCGACCCCCACATCTTGAGGTTTGGGGGGCAAAGCTGAACCACCCAATCCTGGCTCAGTAACAGGTTCCTTGATTGTAATAGACGACCTGGGCAAATTGGAAGACATTTCAGGCTCTAAAAGACTGCACCTATTAGACGAGGCACCTGTTGTTGCTTCATTTGTCCTCCAGACAGAAGGGGCTGAATCAGTGGGATTCTTGGACCATTCTTCGAGATCCCATGGACTTTCCCTCAAATGAGGCTCCTGGACTACAGCCTTCTTCCATGGATTACCCTTAAGTGCAGCTCCTCCCCCATCCTTGGCTGCTCCGGAGACTCCCCAAGCATTAGTAGCGGATGTCACTGCTGATGCAACACCACTCTGAGGAACTACAGCAGCACCACAATAAGCTGACCCCTGGTCTAGCCTCCTCATAGCTGTTGCTGCTCGGGCGGGATCACTGAACACAGCCAAGGCATTCTTGTCATTCAACCAGACAAGCTCGCATTCACCACCAAACCTGAGAACTAACGCACTAATGTCTGCATCTCTTGGCAAGTCAAACAAAGCCACAACAAGCCTCGGATCCATATCCACTAGAGAATCAAAAACAGCAGGCTGAGCAATGTTATTGACAGTACAGCCTTTGGCACCAAGTATACGCGCTGGAGCTTTGGACTTGGGTGTAACATGCACAGTGATGAATCTCTTGGGTTCCCAACCAGCTGCATTCACTGAGAGCTTCCACCTTGCAGCTATCAGTCTAACTGCATCCCGCTTTTCCTTCAACATTGGGCAAAAAACATGAACTTTGAGCGCATTAACCCCGCCTCTGCTCCTGCCGAGGACCAAACATTTGCACCTTTCCTCAATGGACAAAACCCACTTAGGGTCGCGCCTAAGAAGATCTCCTAGCACTTCAGAGACAGCAGCATCACCAAAATGGAGGGCCTCCAAATTCGGTGGAGTTATACCAAAAGCATCAGAAAGAACCTTTTTCTTCTCCATCTTTGCACATTCATCATCACAAGTGAGCTTCCTCTGACCAAGAGGAACCTTCTTCCCATTTATTTCAATAGGTTGAAGAGGTGAAGGCAACTTGTGGATTATAGAAGCTTCAAAAACAGAATCATTGACCGGACCTCCAGCATCACAAGGAACATTTGCTGTGACCCGGCCACAAGAACAAGTAATAGTAACAGGAAACTCACATCTCACATCAGGACATGGGGAAGATGGGTGACAAAGAGCAGTACATGTATGCCTGCAATCTCTTCTAGGAGCACCACATGTCTGCCCACAAGAGGCTCTGGAGCCGTTGCTGGGGCCAGCAGAAAAATCACATGGTGAAGAATGACAAGTCCTTGCACATGCATGCAAGCCACACTGCCTGGTCTTCCCGCAAAGCTTGTTACATCTGATGTCTTTTGATCCACAAGGTATATTCCTCAAAATTACATGTCCACCCACACATTCCTTCGCCACAGGAACGGCACATGGCAGACAGTCTCCAAAATGGCAGCTGTGAGTAGGTGGATGGCCACAAGGCTGAGGAACCGAGCATGGTAACTGACACGAAGGAGAAGGTGTTCCACAAGGTAGCGGAGGAGGGATAGACGTTCTCCCACAAGCACAAGTCAAATCGGTGAAAATTGTCTCAAAGCAGGGAGGGCAGTGACCACTGTGACAAAGTGACTGGCAAGAATGCTGCCCACATCTAAGCTTCTTCTCACACGGCATTGAACAAAAGTGAGGATTCCAACCACCTGTGACGGAATTTTTTGGATTAGAAAGAGGGCAACATCGCTCACTGCAACGGTGCCTTCCACAGTTCTTCTTTTGCCCGCAAGGTCTATCACAAGTGAACTTCTCATCTTCTGCCTGCGTTTTGTAACACTCCACTGTTCGAGAAGTTGACCCGCAGCGACATCTTTGAGTGACAGGAACAAGACATGGTGCACAGTCACCAGAATGACACACTGCTTGACAGCGATGTACCCCACACCTGAGGCTTTTACCACAGACGTTGGAACAGGTCGGAATTGGATCCAAACAACTGTGTCTTTCGTCTTCCAAGCTGCTTTTACCGCAGCAGCATGTCTTGACCTTGCTTGGCAACAAGGCGCAATCCCCACATGGCCCTGGATGGCAGAGCTCAAGACAGACGTGGTTTCCGCAGCTAAGCTTCCTTCCACAAGCTGAACTGCATGAAAAGACGCCGTCCTCGATCTTGATATCTCCTTTCACACCCATGTCTCCACAAAGAACAACCTCTGTTTTCTTCTTACAGAAGCAATAGGCATTCACAATAACTTGACAATGGCCACAAGGACCAACATGGCAAGTCTGTTCACACCGATGACGCCCACAGTCAAGAAGCTTACCACACTGCTGTCCGCAGGTAAGAACGGACTTGCGATCAGAGCAACGAGTGGTAATTACTTCCTTCCCGCAGGGGCAACTTCTAGCTGGAGCAAATGCCTTACAAGGTGGACAAGGACCAGGATGGCATTGTAGGACACAAACGTGAGGGCACAGATCCTCTTCACTTAGATCATGCCCTGGAAGCTCCTTCTCAAGTTTCTTGCCACAGGGCTCTCCACACGAATGTGGGGTCAAGTACAAATCTGAAGGAGGATCTGGCCTCTTCCCACAAAAGCAAATATATCGGATCTCCTTGGATGAAGTGAGTTGCACTGATTGACAGCCTGGACATCGCCAATTAAATCCCTGATTCTTCTCCGCAGACGTGTCAACAGAAGTGGGAGCTCTGGCCCATTTTTTGATACAATTAAGATGGAAAATGGAGTAACAGCTCGAACATGACCAAACAGGGGCAGACCTCCGCACCATATCATAGCAAATCATGCACTCAATGTTTCCCTTCAACAGCTTCTCCTGAATTTCTTGCACAAGCTGAGGCAAATTAGGGTCCTTCAACCGTTTGTGT
Source organism: Nicotiana benthamiana (assembly GCA_034376525.1). NCBI lineage: Eukaryota > Viridiplantae > Streptophyta > Magnoliopsida > Solanales > Solanaceae > Nicotiana > Nicotiana benthamiana. The sequence continues at coordinate 11,369,346 of CM067325.1, forward strand.
TCACCCTGATTAATCCTCCCATTGACCGCCCTCTCCACCCTGTTCTCCTGATAATTATGGTTCTCCCTGCCCCTTTCCCTCTCTCTCCTCGCATATGTCGGGCCTTTATTGAGATTGGGTCCCACATATGTCTGATTTCGACGATTAACGGGTGCAACTGACATATTATCCTTTTCTCTTCCATTTCCAGAGGAGCTTGAACCATTAAGATTGAACACAGGGCTCACAACAGTGGTAGTGACCGTGGTGGGGACAGGGGCAGCTGAAACAGTGGTGGTGGCCGAGGATCCCCGAGGTACCCACTCACGTCGAGCACTTTGAACAGGATTATTTCCAGGCCTATTACTGTTGTTATTCCGTCTATTGTTTCGTGCAGATGAAAGGCTCATATTCTGACTTAAAATTTGGAAATAATCAATATCCCTATCCAACGGCAGATTGCTACGGCCCAAATCAAATGAATTCAACTGAAATATATAGAAAAAGATAACAGAAAATGAATACAAATCGTACTTTGAACAATTTCAATTCAGAAAACTAAAACTTAATAAGGAACTTCTGAAAACTATAGAGGTATAATTTCACGCCCTAATTTGTTTTTTTTTCAAGCCCTAAGTAATGAAGAAACCGTTAAATACCTGATTCGAGAAAACCGGATCAAAACACAGGTTTTGATATTCTTTAGATTTGTACTAGTGATTCTTCGGACTCGGCTACTTCGGCTGTATTGAGGATTTTCCCTCGAGTTGAGAGAGAGAGAGAGAAGGATGAGGGTAAGAGAGGAAAACGCAAGAAAAAGGTTTATATAAAGGGGTAAAGCAGCTTAGACTTGGGGAACAAGCGATTGGACCGCTGACCATATACCAGCCTGACATATTATTTACTTGGAGGATGCTTGACGATATTATTAGTAGGTCGGTTGTCGCCAAAGCCAAATTATTTTCTTTTCATTTTATTTTTCTTTAGAAGTCCAAATTATATGTTAGTAATTCTTAAAGAGTTAAGTAACACAAAATACAAAAACAAAAAAGAAAGAGTTGAGCTTATGTATGATGTCATTTGGATGATAATTACTTGAAGTAAAAAAAATTCAAAATTAAAATTGAAAAAGAAAAAAGAGTATTTAATAGTCGAAACAGGTAGACCTATATCACATTGTACACCAACACATACAGATAAAATTGGAAAAAGTAAAAAGTACGAGGCTTACTAATTAATGAAGTAGGTTGAAAATCATAATATCTTATGTTTAAATTTAAGTTGAAGTAAAAATATTAAGTGATTTCTTCTCATTTTATTCAAGCATTGAACAGAGTAATACATGTATTAATATAGCAAGTAACTCATTAAATTAGTGAAAACATGCACAAGTTAATCTGAACACTACAGTCATAAAAAATGAAACTGGGAATAGCAATTTGTGATAAACCTCTCCACTTGAGTTTCAATTTCTGCTTTGAAAGTCAGAAGATTTCTCTTTTAATTTATGGTCACAAATACAATGACCGATATAGGTTGCATATCACCAATGATCCCAATTGATAAATGTGCTTCGGCGCTTAAAATTCCTAGTTCGACAAAGTTTTAGGAAAAACTATGTAGTATAGCCCAAAGTTTTATGGCCTAATTTGTTTTGATAGCCCAATGATGTCCAAGCCCGTGCCCATGCCCATCAAATTTTCAAACTGTATTTGGACTCAAGTTGGAAAAGGAATTTTTTTTCCTATACTATATATGGAATCTTATTATTAAAAATATATTTTTTCTAATTTATTTACCCTATTTATTTTTTTATAATTATTATACCAATCATTAAATACTAATTAATAGTAGCTGAATCTTTCTAATTTGTCGAGCTAAAATTGAGGAACAAAATATTCTAAAAAGATTTAACGTAAATCAGATCAAATCATATTCTTCCAGATATTCCTCTTAGGCAGGCTACAATTATGGAAGTAAATTACTTATTGCATAAATTATCGATAAATTGTAGATTATTTATATTTTAATTGTAAATATTTTATTTTCGGTTTTCACAAATAAAAAACGGCTAAACTTCTACAAATCTATATAAAAATTTAATGTACCCAGTCTGTAGATATTTTGTAAATAAATTATAGATTATTGATATTCTAATCGTAGATGCTTTGTTTTCTATTTTCACAAATCAAAAATGACTAAAATGTCTAGAAATCTTCTGCAAAAAATGCAATTATGTTGAAAATCCCAATTAAACTACAATCAAATGAGAATTGAGATATTAACAATCAATGCATCCAGTTTGTAGATATTTTGTAGATAAATTATAGATTATTTGTATTCTGATTGTAGATGCATTGTTTTCTATTTTCACAAATCCAAAACGACTAAAACTTCTACAAAATCTTCTGTCAAATACAGTCTACAATTTTTCTACAATTTCTTCAATATATCTTCTTCTTCTTCGAGTTTCAATCTGAATTTCAGTCAAAACCAAGTCTAATCTTCACCAGAACCCCTCAAAATTGAGATATAAACTCCAAAACATATTCCCAATTATTTTCAACAACACCAATCAAAACATATATTTGAAAACCCAAATTTGAATTCAAAGCTTTTTAATAGTTGTTAATGGTGAAATTACTGCTCTCTTGTCTCTTTGAAGGTTTGTTCTTCTTCATTGAGAAATTTATAGCTGAAGGTAAATGTATGTATGAACTTTAAAGATTTGACTTCAATTTGCATGAATTTCAACTGGAGTAAAATGGGGAACCAACTTTGTTAAAGGGTTTCTTCAATTTTCTGTGAATTTAGAGGGAGAATTTAGTTTCAAAAGATGGAAAATGGTAAAAATAACGTGGGTATGGGTAAAACATGGGTGGGACTGAGGGGTTAGGAGAGAGAAATGCGAAGGTTCTTTTAATTAAGGAATAAAAAATGTATAATTAATTATCCCTTTAATTAATTATCTTATAGAATTGGTAATTTGGTATACTACGTATAATTAAGTCAAACCTTAAACATTGAGGATAATAAGGTTTCCTATGTGGCATTGGAATGTAAAAATCTCTTGGAAAAGTTCCCATGGGCTTGATTTCATTTATGAGAAACTTTTAAAAATCACTATTGTTTAGTGGCTATTAACTTGTTACAACTAACATTTATGAGCATGTAATTTTTTCCCTATACAAAATACTCCTATAAAATCCCAAGAAAATAGATTTTTCTTAATTATTTGCCATTTTTAGGATTTTTTGTAGAATTCTATTAATTGTTTGCATTTCTGTGCATGTATAACTTTAGAGTTAATGCCATAAAATCCCCCTTAACTATCGTGTTCTTGTTAGTTTCCTACTTAAACTATTCGGTGTCCTCAAAAATCCCTTGAACAATATCGTCCTTCATATTAAAAATCCCCATTACATTCTTAGTGGTATGTGTAGTATATACTCCTAATTATTTAAAAAACATGTCATGTAGCACTACACGTGGATATTCAACTCAACCTAAAACCCGCCTAAACTATCACTTTTTGGTCAGTTAATTACTTAAACTATTTGGTGTCCCCAAAGCCCCCCTAAACTATATTCCCCTATATATTGAAATCTCATGATGAACTTTTAAAGGTATGTCTGTCTAATTATATTAAATTATGGTTTGTAAATTTTTTTTATAGTTTACTCATTATATATAGCTCTAGGATGATTGATTAATATTAGGAGTTTTGGCCAAAATAATATTTAATACATATGTTAATTTCAGGATTAATTATGAGTGTGCTTTATGCTAAACTCCAGTTGAATAAGTACTTATTTATATTTACTTTGTAGCATCGTAAAAATATAAATAAAGGCATATAGTGTTGCAGTTCTTAAAATCATCTTATATTACATTAAAAATATTATACAAAATAAATTTTTACAAATAAAAAATCAATTAGCCAACAATTACATTTTATAATTCCAAATTACATAAGAAGGTTCAAGATACTAAATTTTATTCTCTACAAGGTATTGAGTTTAATAAGAAGAATTAAATTGATATTTTTTCAACAGTATTGTAAGACATGAAAGAAAACTAACAAGAAAGAGAATAAATCAAGAGATGGGGAAATTTTTCAAAGGAAAACCCATAGAGAACTGATGAAAAAAGGTTAAAAATGAAGAAGAAAGGTTTAAAAAACAGGAAGAATGGGGAAAATGAGAAAGAAAGCTGGGTGTAACAGAAATAATGAGAATATTTATTAAAAAACAAAATGGGAAAGAGGGATAGATTAATTAGCCATTATTTTCTGTCAAATGAGTTATTTTGATGGATTTTTTCAGCTGCTACACGCTCCCTAGTGAGTGTTTACACACGCTATGTCAGGCTAGTAACAAAGGGGTTTTAATATGAAGGACAATATTCAGAGTGTTTTCGGGACACCGAATAGTTTAAGTAGGAAACTGACAAAAATATTATAGTTTAAGGAGATTTTAAGGTATTAAATAAAAAGTCATGAAAATGCCAAAAATATCATGCATTGCATTCATGTTTGTTTTTATATTTTTAGGATTAGTTAATTAATTATTTACTTTATTAAAACTAAAGATAACAAAAATTGGGCCATATTTTAGATTATTGACTTTTTAACTTTTAATTTAGGATTGAGTTATTTTTATAATTTTTTAATTAGTTTAAATTTATATTTTTAGATTAATTTAGGTTTTTAGTTTGAGAATTTTTAATTTAAAAAAGGAAATAAAAGATAAGAAAAAGGAAATAAAAGATAAGAAAAAGGAATAAAAAGAGGGGTCTTTCAATTAGGCTGGTTTTATACTCAAACTAGCCCAAAAATCGCCCAAAAGCAGGCCCAAAAACCTTTTCACCCGGTCCAAACCTTCTTACTCCAAACGACGTCGTTTTGTACACTCTGATCACAGTCGTTGGATATTAAAAATCTAATGGCTCGTTACTGAGGAGTCACTTGATATATAATTGTCCGAATCAAACACCCTTCCTAGCCACCCACTTCGGAACCCCTCTCGTTCAGTCTCTCTAACTCACACCCAGAGAAAACCCTTGCCTCCCTCATTCCCACGCTGCCTTCGCCACAGACCACCAGCCGAAAATCGTCCCATGGTGGTTCCGGTGCTCCAAACGCCATAATTTTTACACTACAGAATCATCTTCTTAAATCCCTAATCAGTTTTTCCCAAACCCTCACCGAACTGCTCGAATTTCAAATCTAAGATTCAAATTAAAAACCATAACTCCTCTAAACCTCCCCAAATTCTTACGAGTAACCCCTTCCTCTTTCCTTTCCAAATCCCCAAGCCAATTCCTTCGAATCTTCCTCATACTGCTCTAATTTCATATCTGAAGACTAAGCCCTAATTTTTTCTTTGACAATTTTTGGTCAGTTTCTAGGCATCCGAACCTAAGACTTCCATTAGTCAACTGTTCTTGTCAAGAACAGTTGATTAATGGTCGTCCAAGTCCATTATTGCCCCGTTAAATTTGGTCAAGACGTTTAGCCGGTCCAGTCCAAAACAAGCTTTAGGTGATTTCTTTTCTCTTCATTTTTTTCTTTTATTATTATGATATTTTTCTGCCCTCCATGTTCATTTCTTCAATTCCTTTTGGTTTGCATGATGATAGTGTTTTTTTTAAGTGTTGTCTGTCCTTCAGCTTTTGTGTTAATTAAAGCATGCTAAGTCTTTTGTTTGCATCAGACTTAGATTAATCAAGATTTAATTTTAGAAATTCGCATGACTGTTCTTCTCTTCTCCATATTTTTTTTGTTTGTGATTATGTGTTTACACTTAGTTGTTTGCTTTAAGTCAATTAGAATAGTTTACTAAATTCCCAAAGGATTAGTCAATTATTTGTTTGACCCGTTCTTGATTAACTATAGAAAATCTTAACCTTAGTATGTTTAATCTGTTTGATTGAAGATAATTAGGATAATTTAGGTTTTCATTGCATCAAGCATTCTGAATTTTATTAGTTGTTAGGATTAGTTGTTTAAAATTTGTCCATTAGGTTTAAACCTGAATACCTTTAACCTTAAGACCGAGTTTGGAATTAAAAGAACTCTTGAAATAATGCTAGAATAGGATAAAATTTGTTTATAATTGAAATAGTTAGTAAGTAAAAGGGTAAAATTGGACTTCTACATTGAAGGAATATCAACATGTTCTAAGAATATCACAGATGTCCCTATCATTAGCATAAAATGCTGGAATTGGATAAGAAAATGACGGACAACTATACAAAAATATTTTACTATTCTGCAGTATAAGCAATCATGTTAGAATATTCCTCTCTTGGATGCTCTTTGGGTATATAAATAAAGCATTCACTCATACACACAATCATTGGCAATCATCAACATTATTCTCTGCAAAAAAAAAGGTTCACTTTCTAGATTTTAGAAAACCTTAGAAAGATTTTAAAAAATAATTTTACTCTTTTGATTCATAAGCTGAAAAATAGATTGAAATAGAGAGTTTTTGAGGGTTATTTACTTGGGATTTTTTGGTTTTCAAGTGGTTGATTTTGATTTTGAAACCCTAGTATTCACTTAGTTTCTGAAGCTATGTTGATTACTGTTGCTTTGTCTTTGATTCTGAATCCTTCCAGCATTTTTTTCTTTCATTTTAGCTGTTGTTATTTAATTGTTGTTTCAAGGTACACATGTTTCTTCCATTTCAGTATTTATAAATGGAACTTAAGTTGAATGCAGTTGATTTTTTGCTTTTCAAGATTTACATATATGTATGTTTTGTTTGTTTAAAGTTGCAATCATGTTGAATATCATCCTTCTTAAATGAATGGTCTTTTGCCTCTTTGGTTCTATATCGTGAGAATCTGTTCTTTATATGATTTTAACATTGATCATTCATTTATTTCAGCTAGTATGCGTTTATGTTTTTCCTTGTATTAGCTAGGTAGTATGTTTAGATCCATATGCTTGAAACTTGGTTGGTTTATTGAGCCTGACTCATACATGATAAAATTCATGGATTAAACCACCCCCTCCCTTCCCTTTTGGTCCATTTTGGTATTTCCTAAGGGAGCATGTCATGACTTGGGGTTTGAAACCTTTGTTGGTTCATGAGTTTGACCTTTGACATGGTTAAACCCTTGAATCACAACCGTTTTTGAATTATTTGTTTAAGTCTTGGTCTGATAATGTAGTAGATTAGTGTAACTAAAGGTATTTTGTGAATCTGACCCGTTCATGGTCAGATCCATGAGATTCTTGGTAGAAACATGAGCTGGCTTGGAAATAAGAAACTTCAAGGTTGGAGTTTAAACAATTGGCTTGTGAGAAACAACTCTGTAGTTGATCTCTTGCAATCAGGTACAGTGGATTTGAAGAATTTGATGGCAGGAATTCAAGGGTAGATAAAAATTTCCTTTTTTAAGAGGTTCTTCTTTATTCTTTTAATGTTAGTTATGAGGGACTGTTAGGATGGTGATTCGTTAAGTTAAAATCTTTCTTGTATAAAGTCTTGGACTTTCAATATTGTAAATGGACTGTTAAGTTTCAAACTAAGCTTGATTATCAGTAGACTTTCAATAGTAGGATTTCTTCTGTAATAAACATGTTATATGGTTGCATGTAATATATTGGGCCACGCTTGTAACCAGACCCAAGTTTAGGATTCATTAGAGCAAGTCTGGGCCAGGCGAGTAGGCCCAGGCATTAAACCCAGTAAACTCGATCCTTAGTTTAAAAATTCTTCCATTTGCAAATCCAGCACAAATGCATGTCTTACAAGTCGTGTTAGTATATTTAATTCAGACTCGAAACGGTATTGTTTTAATTTTGGTGATCTTTAGAAGCGAATTATGGTTTTTTTGGGGCAACATATGTTCTGCGTAAGATTGACTGAAAAATGCAAAGGTGGATAGGTCTAACTAGAAAACATATAGCAATTGGTCCCACCTGAAGCCCAATATGGGCAAACACATAGTTAAAATCTAACAAAGGCAAGACCCCTGGAACTCTCATGCTGCTGGGCCCAATTTTGGAGCATAAATTCAGCTTCTCAAAGCTGATATATTTCTGGATTTAATCCAATGCGGGATGTCTTGCCCCAAAACAGCTGCTCAATAGTAATTCAAAAGCTTAGTCTTAAGTTAAAAAAAAATTTAGTTTGAAATTCAATAAGGATCTTTAGCCTTATTTAAATAAACTCCCTTAGTTAAAATAAATTGGGTCGTGTCATGCCAAACTAACCTATAATTCATGGCCCTAAAAAATTAGACCAAGAGATAATACTTATAAAAAAGATTTGAGGCATGTCAGAAATAAATTAAATCATCCATGGCCCTCACAAATATTGCTTTTAAAAATTAAATAATCATAGTTTGTTTTAGGCTCGATTTAGACTAGTATTGTGATTATGTATACGTTCGCGTAACACAATTGCGAATTTAATTCTAAAAGTAACTTGAGGGATGCATTTGCACAACTTCAAACAAACTTTTCTTAAAAAATAGATAAAGTGTCATTAATTATGGACATGTTCGTGTGACATAATTTTTGACGTGCCAAAGGAAAAGAGTATACGCACGCATAACTCAATTCTTTAATTACGAACAAATCAAGTGATTAAATGCGGTAAAAAATAAATGCACATAAGTCTTAGAAATGAGTAGTTAAAAATTTACGCCAAGTATTAATCACTAAGTGGTTATGCTAGAACCATGGAACCCAGGAATATCTAACACCTTCTCCCGGGTTAACAAATTCTTTACTTAGAATTTCTGGTTTGCAGACTTTTAAATAAAATCAAGAACTTCCTCGATTTGGGATTTAAAATAAACCAGTGACTTGGAACATCAAATAAACTATTTCAAGTGGTGATTCCGATAAATTAAATAATTCTATTTCGAATAAAGTCACTTTAATTGAAAAAACTCCCTTATATACCCTCTCGGGGTAGTAAAAAGGAGGTGTGACAGCTCTGGCGACCCTGCTGGGGATAAAAACCCAGAACTTCTGGTTTAGGGTTAAAAATTTTGAGCTTGGTTATGTGATTTTTATTTGGCTTTATTGTTGATATTACTGTATTTTTGTGGACTTAATATGCTAATTGCTATTTACCCCTTTGATATTACTTCAACTGTATTTAAATGCCTTTTTACGCCTCCCTTCCGAGTCTTCTAAAAAAATCGTGCTCATGTCCGCGTGGCTCACTTTTCTGTTAGAGTTATACCAAAATAGAACGGGGTCGGGCAAGCAACAAGGTTGTGTAGACTTTTGTGCTCCCGGTACATTGCCCCCTCCTCGACTCGAGTTTGTCTGCTCGGGTAAGCCAGGTCTAGAACACAATTCCTAGGTTTTAAACTAGAATAATGCAACCTCATTTCGGATACATAGTAGAAAAGATTATTTGCATCGCATGCATTTAACCTTGGGACTCAACACAGAGGTTGGGTCCGTCTAGGACAGGTGTACCCAAAATAAAGACCATGTTGATGCATCCTACGTGCTATGTAAATATTTATTTATTTCGACTTTCATGTTGACCGGCTAGGAAAAGGAAATAAAGAGAAAAACCAATGGTGAGGTAGGATAGAGAATTTACCCGGTTCTAAAAACTCCGATATTTGAAAATGCCTCGAAACTCTGCCAAAATTTTTGAAAAAAAAGGGAAAATGTATTTCAAAAAAAAGGTGAGTCAAATATCATGTTTTTAGTGTCAAAATTGACTGAACTACGCATGTCTGATTCTTACCGGATGTGAGATACGCATGCAACCCACATAAGGTTCGGCCTCATTTTTTTTTTAAAATAATCAAGTAAAGTGTAGCTTAGGTCTTGGTCAAAAGAATAAGCTGACCCAGCTTCGGTTGTATTTTTAAGTCATTCTTACTGGAATAGCCTGAGATTATCTTTTAATGGTCAAAAGGCTATTTTTGGGAGGAACGGGAAAGTAAGGTGTTTTTTTCCATAAAATAGTTTCCCCTAGCATCAAATTTTGTTTGGAATTTTGAAGGGGCCATGTTTACAAAAATGACCATGTTTTCTATAACATAAAAAGGATCTTTGTCCGTTGATATTCTTTAGAAATTGGAAACTTATTTTGCAAAAAAGTCCACAAGAGTCAACTTTAACCTTAACCCTCTATAGGTACAAATGAATATTGTTTAGAACTTGTCACAAATGAATACTATCCAGAACCCGTCACAATGTCATAGAACGGGCTCAGTTACAGCTTTGCACGTGGTGGAATGACTTAGATGAAGATGGCAGAATTGGATGAAAAAGCAGTTGGGTTCCCTTATAGACATTATGAGCATCAAACCCCAGGAGGATTTAATCAAAGCTTAGGTAACCTTTTGGGAACTTTTCCACAACGTGTTCTGTTTCTCCATTTTCGAGCTCACCCTTACTCTGGAGGAAACGGTCGTATACATTGACTTGGGCCAAGACTTGAGGAAGCAACAACTTATATTCCCAAGGGCTCCCCATGTGCACAAGTTCTTCGATCTTCTGAATATTTATAAACAAAGAAAGAAGGCTCATGTAAGTAAATGATGATGTTCCTTTTACTCTTATACTTCAGGTTCGAGCATTCAGCTAGGTTTGAAACACATGAAAAAGTTTTGAACAACAAGCAAGATAAGAGCATTTGGAAAATTCATTGTTGGTTCGCTTTTATCGTGGAATTTTTGGGGATTATGGTCTTTCCAAATATGGAAGGGATAATAAACACTCGCATGGCCAGAATTGCACAGCTCTTCACTACCAAGGAAGATCACACGCTTGTTCCGTTAGTACTGGAAGACATTTATCGGGCTTTAACATTGTGTAAGTCCGGGGCTCAGTTCTTCGAGGGTTGCAATGTTCTTCTTCAAATATGGTTGATCAAACATCTCCACCGTCACCCCATGTTCATGAGTTACGGCGCGGTCGGGGACAAATTCATAAAGAGTTATGAGGAGAGGGTGAAAGATTACAGGACTCCAGAAGGTGTTGAGGCTTGGGTTTCCCACTTAAGAACTTTAAAGGTGAGTCAAATTGAATGGACTCTGGGGTGGCTTCCGGTAACAGAAGTCATATGCATGATAGCTTCAAAAGGCTACTTGATGAAGATGGGCATGAAGAGTATCCAACCTTATGCACTGCAAAGAGTTTTTCAGGCAACTGGGGAGATATCAAGTGGTAACCAAAGATGTAGATTTGAGTACCCAAGTCATTAAGCTACACCCAGAGGCAACACTGCGTGAGGATTTAGTCCAACGAGATTGGAATGGTTGTCGATATATGGAAAGTGAGACACAGGTACTGGATCTTGCAAAAGAAGAAGTGGATCCAAATTATGTTGCATGGTTTGAGATGAGGTTTTGTGTGAATGATGAGCCAGACCCTGAGCCCGAGCCCGAGCCTGAAAGGTCTGCCAAAAGATCTCATGTTCAAGCTATTAATGATAAAATTCGAGAATGTTTGGCCTGGGGAAAGAAGGAGAAAAAATATCAAGCCACCATTCACGCTTTGCAAGAAGAATTGAGAAACGCCGTATTCAATAATGATCTACAAGCTTAATAAGCTGAAGGTGAAAGAAAAAGGCTAGCCCAAGAAAATGAAGCTCTCCGAGCCCATGTTCGAAAAATAAGAATATCAGCTAGGAACCCGGGCAGAAGCAGAAAAGATGAATGTCTCATCCATAACCTTATGCAAAAAGTACATGAAGTGAAAGTACAAACAAATTTGGCTAAAAAATGCAGAAGAACGAGCAACTTTCGTTCGACAGTTGAAGGAAAGATATGACAAAGGAGTCATGGGCTGGAAAAAGGAGCTTAATAGCCTTGAGGGTAAAATGGCTAAACAAGCCAAGAGCTTCAAAGCCAAGAGGGCACATTGCTACGCTTTAATGGCACAACTAGAGGGAGACCTACACCATTTACAAGAACAGAATCATACGGCCACCCAGGTCTTGGAAGCTAGATCTCAGCAGATTGGGCGGCTATTGTAAGAAAAGGGAATCATCAGGGAAAGGGTTAGAAGAATCGCCGACTACATTATGATAAAGTGAAACGAGTGCGAGGACATGACTAGATCCATATTCTCAGCCACCGTAATGATCTTTGTTCGTCAAATAATGGATGATCTCTATCGCCTCCAGGATGACATAGCACGTAGGCCTGCAGCAAGACCAGTTGGCGTTCCTAATAGGGAAATTATGATAAACACATGAACAAGACAGATGATAAGGAATTGAAGGATATCAATGGATACTAGAGCTTAATAGGGAAATTGATATACTTGACTATAACGAGGACGAACATCTGCTTTGCAGTACAGTTGCTAAGCCAATTCATGCAACATCCAAAATAGTCTCACATGGAAGCACCCATGAGTTGTCAAATACATCAAGAAGTCTCCATGCATTGGTATATTTTTGAAGAAAGGAGCAATAACACAAGCAACTGCCTATTGTGATTCAGATTGGGCAGCATGCCCATACACAAGAAGGTCAATGACTGGCTATCTGATCAAGTTTTGTGATTCATTGGTTTCATGAAAGTTTAAGAAACAACAGATAGTGAGTAGAAGTTCTGTAGAGATAGAATATAGAAGTATGACAGCAGTCACTGCAGAAATTATTTGGCTAGTAGGACAGTTAAATGATCTCAATGTAAGAATACATGAACATGTGGCAGTATACATAGATAGTAAAGCAGTAATACAGATAGCAACTAATCCAATCTATCATAAAAGGCGACACAAATCTATACTTTCTATCTTTCAATCGGATACCAATTGCTTGGATGCGTTTGAAAGCCTCGAGATGACTTGCAGAATAAATTCTTTCTAGGTTTGTCTTGTGTCTCCGAAACAAACAGTCCATTTATTGATGGGCGAACGACGGGGATTGAACCCGCACATGGTGGATTCACAATCCACTACCTTGATCCACTTGGCTACATCTGCCCCTACCCCCGCAGTCCGCATCTTCATAGACATGTCTATTTTACCGAGCCTCTCTCCGAGATAGTGCCCAGATCGTTACGCCTCTCGTGCTCAGGAAGGACAGAACAGAAAATCCTTCAAATCCCAAAGCGGATACGCTTTCAGTTACCTTTCCTTTCACGGATTCGTCTTCCTTTACTACCAAGCACATAGAAATACTGTCATTTTGTGAGGCAAAAGATTAAAGAAGTACTGATCGCACCTGGCTATATGCCCACCAAAGAGCAAATTGCAGATATTATGACCAAAGGATTAGGTGTAAGCCAACACTATCTTTTATTTTCCAAGTTAGAAGTGTTAGATGTATTTTCTCCTCCAGCTTGAGGAGGAGAATCAAAGCTATAGGGGTCAATATAAGAGAAAGTTAAGAGTTTGTTAGTAGAGAAACTTGGGTCGGTTAGTTTGTTAAATAATAAACTTCGAGGCATTAGTTAGCACTAAATCACTTTCTCTTTCGTTCCTCTCTGTAACAATGTAAGAAGAATACAAACTTCCCTTTCTTTCTCTTTCTAGAAAATTCCTTCGATCTCATATATTCATTCCTTGCATATTGTTAATTCATAGATTGTAAGCTCATAATTCAAGTTATAACAATACGGTTAGAACTATAATGTATTTAAAAATATTATTGTGTGAACTCAAATACATATAAATACATCCAAATACAACAATTAAAAATCACTGTACAAAATAAAAAGTTGTGTATACCTTTTCGAATACATATAAATATATTTGAACATAAGAACCAACTCTTCCGTTGGAATTGTCAACCGGCCACTGGAGTTGCAGAATTCGTGATAAAGGAGAATCGTCGTTCAATATAACAACGTGATTTTCGCAACTTGGAAACATTATCTAGCGTGTCTGCCAAGTCTCCAACAACTTCCTATTCAACATCCAAATTCTCCTCGTGAAGAACATTATCAAACAATTCGTCCAGATCTGCCAGGAATATATCAGCGAGAGTTGCCATCTAGAATAAGGCAAGTTAGTTTGATCAGTTTGAAAAGAACATATGATAGGGTTTAATAAGAAGGTAGTTTTATATAAAGAATGAGAGAAAAATATTAGAGAGAGTGTTTAATAGTTTAATGGTAGGAAGTAACCATAAATATATATATTTTACTATAAAACTAAAAAGTAATTATAGAAAATAATATATTAAAAATATTTTTATTTATAATAAATAAAGTATAAATCTTTACTATGAAAGATAAATTTTCTTCATTTATAGGCATGTTATCAACAGAATATGCCTTCTGAAAATCATCAAAATGTTTTCAGGTTTCCTATCTGATTCATATCTCTTCAAAAGAATTGTCTGTTCAAATAAAGATTTATTTGTTGATGCTTGATTGCTAAATTAATATACGACTCTGCATAGGTAACTTATTTGTCCTGAGGCTATTGTTTTGTAATTGTCAGTATGGGTGGGCACTATTTGGGTAAACCCTAAATTCAAATCAAAATCCGAATTATTTGAATTTTCATTTGAATTTTCAGATTATGGATTAAATTTCGGATTTAATTTTTTAATATTTTGGATTTTCTGCTAGATGAAGCAGCAAGCATGGATCCATAGAACCTATAAAAAGGAGATGATTGTGGCACAATTTCGGATTAGATATTAGATTTGGTACTTCAGATTTTTCGATATCGAGAAATCTAATTATTTTATATTTTATCTTTAGTCCATTATTCATATATCAATAGTAACAAGTCAAATATCTTAACCATTAGACATAAGCTCATATATTCTGTACTAATTACTAGGTTACTATCATAATACTTTCTATTTGGGAATTGTTTTGCTTTTGCTACTTCTTATTGGTCTTACTAATGTCTTTGTTGTATTTCCTTGACGATGATTTCATTACCTGAATACTTTATTTGGATGATGCGGTGAAAGTAAGGAATTTTTTAGGCAATTTAATAGGAATACTTCATTTGGATATTAATTATCATAGAAAGAAGAAACATCTCAACTTATAAGCTCAAAACCAAAAATTCAAAATATTCAAACCTATTAATTTTAAATTAAACTTAAGAAATCCTATCCAACCCGAGTTTATTTGGGTTGTTATTTCTTAAATCCAAAAATCGAAAATTCAAACCAAAATTTTCATATCTAATCCGAATTGCTTGAACGTTCACCCCTAATTGTCAGGGCATAATAACATATACACGATGGTAAAAAAAAAAAATTTAAAAAGTCATGCGAAATAATAGAGAATAATATAGCATGCAAGAAATCCTCCCCTCCCTCCCCCCCCCCCCCCCCACCCTCCCGACACTCAATAAATTAAGTTATATTTCATATAATATCGAAAACACAACTAACCATACAAAATAATCAATTAAATCCGGAAATAAAAGAATTTTAATCGTATCAAGCATAGTCTTTATCGAATTTCAAGCAAAATGGTGTGCGCAATTAGGACGAGAATGAGTTAATTAAGCTTATTTTATTAGGGAGCAATTTAGTAGGATTTCAATATAAATATCAAACATCAATGAAAAATAAAAACCGTTAGCGCGTGGTCAACTTGACAAAGGGAGAATCGAAACAAAACATTAGCCAGCAAGCAGAATTGCAGCTATGTCACATATGAAAGGAACATATAATTTGGATAGGATTTGCAGGCTGCTCCGGTAAATATTCACCACTCGCCGGATCCTACCTCTTCTTCCCTTTTCTCCACCACACAAATTAACAATGCAATGTCCTTTTACTTTGTCAACTTCTACTTAATAATATATAATACTAATATTACTGGTCAATTTGCCAGCTCTTTTTCTTCTTTTCTGGATAACTAGTGTTCAAATTGTCAGTCATCTTTGAATCTTGAAACAATTTCATTATTTCCTCATCAGTTCAACCCCCCTGCATTTCTTATCTGTCTTTCCCCATTCCAAATTGTTCATAAAATGGCTAGTGTTTCAGCTACTTGTCTCAGATTTGGGTGTTCTCTCAATCAGTCGTTCAAGACATCACAGGTTATTGCTAAAAACTTACGAATAGTTGCCTTTAGTTGGCATTTTGACATGGCTAATTTTCTTTCGAATTATTAATGTAGCATATAGTATTGACTATGGTGGCAATTACATTTCTTTCAATAATGCAATTAGTCCACTAACTACTTCCACGCCTAATCTGTGGTGCAAAAGTTCGTACTTAATATACATAAATAATTTAATTAAATCCATGTGCAGATAAGCGGAGGAAATGCAGGTCTGAAGTTGGCTTCTGTAGGTTGGGCAAGGACTACTGGTTTCCCTTCTCTCAGAACCTCCCGCTTCCGTGTTTCTTGTGTAAATCTTCTTTTCCATATAATCTTGCATTTGTATTTTTTTTTAAAAATTAAGTCCTTAAAAAATTAAATGAGCTAAAACCAGTATTACATACCTAATTTACTGACCTTGACAAAGTAAACCGTTACTCTTTCACCTACTCAAGTTTAAACAGGTGGGGTTATAACATGAACTTGATTACTCAACGGGTTGAATTTGAAATGACTAATACATACCAAATCTAATCTAATTTGAATTTTGAAGAGGGGAAAAACTTAAGTTAATCATTTAGAGAAATGCATTAGTTTTTCTTTTCCTTCAAAAGACAAACCAAAAAGCAGAGGCTGGGCATGTTCAATGGCGGAGCCACCTTATGTTAACTGATGTTCCTTCGTCCGGAAAATTATACTTATATTGTATAATTCGGTAATTTTTATTTATATGTATATATTACTCTATTGATTCCCTTTGACTTCGTCGCGTATTTTTTTTATATTTTATCACCTTTTAGTGAAAATTATGGCTCCTCCGGTGAGTATGTTAGACCATCTTAACTCAAACAAACTTTAGGCAAGTGGAGTTATGACATTTTGTTTTTCAAAAAAATTCCCTACATGGTAGATTGGGGGAGAAAGAAAAAAGGGATAATGAGAATAGAAGGCACATTTATTATAAGAAGTTTTGACTGATACCATTAGAATATAAGTTATGGTAATAGTTGGGCCATGGCATATTTATTGATTAGATCCGTTTCAACCTACAGGCAAAGCCAGAAACAATTGAGAAAGTAATAAGCATAGTGAGGAAGCAACTGGCTTTACCTGCAGACACTAAAGTTAATGCTGAATCTACGTTCAATACGGACCTCGGCGCTGACTCTCTTGACACAGTGAGTACTAATTTCTATCTTGACTTACTGATTTGCTTCTGCAATTCGTTGTATATATATAAAGAGAGAGAATGATCAAATGACACTGTAAATATTTGTGACGAGCAGGTGGAGATTGTTATGGCACTGGAAGAGGAATTTGGCATTGCAGTAGAAGAAGAGAATTCTGAGTCTATTGTAACAGTTCAAGATGCTGCTGACTTGATTGACAAACTTGTTGAAAAGAAAGCAGCTTAATTATAGACAAATAGGATGGAAAAATTCAAGAGTTTTGAGAGTGAGTTTAGCTCAATTTTTACTGGACTGATTGTAATTGATATTCTTGGATTGCACACTTGCTAAGCATTCTTTTTTCCAACATTTTGTTTTTGGATATCTTAGACAAGAGGGGTTGCTCCTAAGCAACCCCCACTTCCAACCGAGAGGTTGTGAGTTCGAGTCTCCCCAAGAGCAAGGTGGGAAGTTCTTGGAGGGAAGAAAGCCGAGAGTCTATTTGGAAACAGCCTCTCTACCCCAGGGCAGAGGTAAGGTCTGCATACATACTACCCTCCCCAGATCTCACTATGTAGGATTATTCTGGGTTGTTGTTGTCGTTTTTGGATATCTGAGTTTTGACTTTTCTTTCATACTTATTATTATTATTATTATTATTATGTTACTATTTTTTCTTCTTCTCTTTGATCCTTTTGGAGTTATTACTCATTTGGTGGCTCGACCTATTTGGGGTGTGACAATTAGATTTACAATTGTATTTTATTAGTTAAATTATGTTACTTGTCTTATCCTTCCGATGATGCTTCTAGTAACCTCCGATAATCCCATGCTACAGACTGTTGATGACCTCTACTAAACTTTTGTATAGTTGTATTGCCAACTGTGACAATAATGGAGATGAGTGTGCAGTCGTCATGATTAATTGTATCAAAGTTTTGGTATATCATTTTTGTACGAGTGCCTTGTCACTTTTATACATCTTAATCTAATGCAAGGGCAATGCAGGGGACAGTGTATTTCACTACGCGGACACACCGCATAAATTCGATCATGTTTAAATTTCTAGCTTTTTCAAACAAAAACTAACATTTGAAAGTATTTAAACGAAGAAAATGTATTAAAATAGCATATCATGCAAAAGAAAAATGTATGAAACTTTTAAGCATTTAGTTATACTAATATATACAACAACAACAACAACAACAAAAAACTTAGTATGATCCCATAAATGAGAACTGAGGAAAAAAATATGTATGTAGATCTTATCCTTACATTCAAAAAGGCAAAGAAGTTGTTTCAGCAGATACTCAGAAAAGGTAAAAGGAAGGGCAACAACTAGCACACCAATCTGAAAATCGAAGCAAAAATACAAAACATTAGCTACTGCAATCAGAAAATTAAAACGAAAGCAACAAAAAGTAATAATAGAAGTCAAAAAATATAATAATACACAAATGACACTAAATCATGTAATAAAGCTACTGTTACAAACGAGAACAACGCTCCACTACCTAACCATTTACCTTTATTTTCAACCTTCATATCTTCCTCTCCATGGTCATGTTCTCAGTGAGCTAGAGCAAAGTCATATCTTGACTAATCACATATTCCAATACTTCTTCACCCTATCTCTACCTCTCCTTCGACTGTCCAGAGTCAACCTTTCACACCTCCTCACTGAAGCATATGTGAATCTCCTCTTTGCATGCCCAAACCATATAACTCTCGCCCCTCGCATCTTGTCCTCCACATGCGCCACACTCAAATAACTTCATTTCTAATTTTATCTAACTTGGTATGCTCACACATCCATCTCAACATCCTCATCTCATACACCTTCATCTTTTGGACATGGGAGTTCTTTGAATGGCCAACACCCTGCCTCATATAATATAGTCGGTCTAATCACCACTCTATAGAACTTATCTTTAAGTTTTGATGGCATATTTTTATCATACAAAATACCGAAACCGAGCTTCTATATTATCCACTCTGCTCCAATACGATATGATATTGAAGAATAAAATCGAAGAATATATCGAAGAATCCATGACGGATAATTTAAAATGTAAATCATGCACTGAGTGTTCTTGAAATAAACAAGCAAAACAAATCAATACATATAACATGGGTCGAACTCTCCACATACAAGAATGTTTGTCCTATAAGACTTTATAGCATGTTTGGTCAAGCGGGAAGAATTAGTTTATTTTGAGAAGTGTTTGTTTTAAAAAAAATATTTTTGATGATAAGCAGTTTGTATTTGGCTAATTAATTTAAGAAATATTTTTAGCAGTAATTAGTGTTTGGCCAGCTTTTAAACATTGTTTTAAGTCTATTTTTCTTTAAAGTGTTTTTCTCAAAAGTGTTTTTGAATAAAAACTACTTTTTTCTGTTTCTCCAAAATCGTTTCTGCTTCTCTTCAAAAGCATCTTTTTTCTTTCCAAAAGCTTGGTCAAACACTTCAAATTTGAAAAACTAAAACTAAAATACTTTTAGAATCAGAGAAACTTGACCAAACAGGCTATTAATATCATGTATAATTTCCACTATCCTTTATGGCTCCTCCGCTTGAAACTTGGTAATTAACCAATTTATTTATACGCTGCCACCTGCCAAATTATGGTTAGACATATGTATAAACCATACCAGCTATCACGAGGGCGTTTTTGTCCAGTCCAAAGTCACACCCGCGCGGCAGTCAAGTTACGCACTTGACTCAGCCTTCCCTAAATATTTAGCCAAATTTCAACAAGTTTGGCCTTAACGAGTTTTTGTAGCAATTCAATAAGAACACAACACAAGCAAATATGGAAAAATCCTAACCTTTGCATTAATTTCGAAAATATACAAAGGACCCCTCACTTTGCTATGAACACTAGTCGTTCACATCCCAATTTTGACAAAGAACACAAGTCCTTCTTAGCCAACACTAAGACATGCCCAAGCCTAGATTTAGTCCCTTTTGAAATACTTTGAAACCCTCACTAAGGCTGTAAAATTGGCGGTTCCGAACCGAAACCGGACCGGAACCGCGACCCTGCCGGTTCTGCCGGTTCCTGCGGCCCGGTTCCGGCGGTTCCGGTTCTAGCGGGTTCCCGAGAACCGTGGGGGGGCGGTTCTACCCGTTGGAAGCGCCAGAACCGGAACCGCCAGAACCGGAACCGGACCGGTTCTGGCGGTTCCAAACGGTTCCGGTGGTTCTATAACGGTAATTTTTCAAAAAAAAAGATTTTAAAAATTATTTCCAAACGGCTCTTTGCTAAATGTAGCCGTTTGGAAGTTTTAAAAATAACCATTTGGCCCCCAAACTTTAATTTAACCCCAAACTTTATATAATTACCTATTTCCCATTTCTCAACTATAAATACCCCCTCATTCTTTCATTTTTATTCACCAATTTATCAATATCTCTCAATCTCTCTCAAGCTCTCTTTCAATCTTGCTAGTGCAAGTGCTTAATTTATTATTGCAAATTCGTGAAACATTGTGAAGTTGTTGAATTGAAGTTTTCAAGTGTTCAATTTCAACGATTTTCAATTTTCAAGAAGTTGTTCGTCAATCCGGTAAACTCGTTTCAACTCTTACGTGTTAATAGTATTTTTTTTGTGTTGTTAGTTTGCTTAATTATAATTATTATGGCATTTTCGTTGAAAAAAATATTCGGTAAAGGAAAAGCTAAAACCGGTGAAAGTAGTGGCCAAAATACTACCTCTCCCCCGGCTCCCCGACCTAGAAAAGATAAGCAAGTTCAAAGTAGTAGCCAACCTAGAAATCCTAATGAACCCTTCGGAATCCTTGATAGTGATCACCCTTGTTTTCAATTTAGCGATATTGATTTTCTACATGATGTAGCAGTTGGTGATAGAATAGACGATGATATTATGAATGCTTTTTATCCTAATGCACCTATCTTAGAGGGAAATGATGATGATGATGAAACCCAAGCTCCAGTAGATTTAGATGATACACCTACTAGTCATGCTCATAACTTAGGTGATGAACCGGCACACCCACCCGTACAAACTCCCACTTTTAGTAGACAACCTCCTAAATATACAGAAACATCATTAGTTTGGCAATTTTTTATTCAACTAAGAGAACAAGATAAGGCTAAGTGTAAATCTTGTGGGAAATTACTTGTTCATAGGTATACTGGAGATCGTAGCGGCACGGGTAGTTTAGTTAAGCATATAAGATTACACCCTAGCGATAAGGCTAGATATTTGCAATTGAAAGCGCAACAAGAGGGGAGGACAAGTGCTGATTCTACAGTTAACCCAAGTACTGGTTCAAATCTAGTTCAACCAGGAATAAACACAGTCACCGAAGGTATATTATATTACGATCCAAATAAGGATCGTGAAGAATTAGCGAAAATGATTACTGTTATGTGTTTGCCTTATTCTTTTGCTTCTAATCCTGCATGGATTCATTATATTAGAAAAGTATTCAATCCTACGTATAAAGGTTGGCCTCGCGTAACAGTTAAGGCCGATATTTATAAATACAAGCATGAATATGAACAATACTTGCGCTATTTATTTACCCATATAACTAATCGTATGTCTATTACAACTGATATTGGTAGAAGTAATAATGATTGTGATTATCTAACTGTAACCAATCATTGGATAGACGAAGACTGGACAATGAAAAAACGCATTATTCCATATAGGATAATTAATTCACGGCACACGGGTAGATTTATTGCTAACACTTTTTCAGATGTATGCAGATATTTTTGTTTTAGTGATAAAATAATGTCAATTTCTATGGATAAGCTTCTAGCAACACTAGTGCAATAGGTATGCTAACTAGAACACTTCATCCTGCTTTTACTAATATTTTTCATGTTAGATGTATATGTCATATTTA
Organism: Nicotiana benthamiana; assembly: GCA_034376525.1. Taxonomy (NCBI): domain Eukaryota; kingdom Viridiplantae; phylum Streptophyta; class Magnoliopsida; order Solanales; family Solanaceae; genus Nicotiana; species Nicotiana benthamiana. The sequence continues at coordinate 11,391,350 of CM067325.1, forward strand.
TCATTTAATTGTTGGTGATGGTATGAGAATATTAAACTTAGAGAAAGAACCGTAGCAGTAGACTTAGAGAATTTTAAAAATTATGACGAATATGGCCTTAGAGAAAGAAAGGTTCATAAACCTTGCCCGACTATGTGGAATTACATGTACGAAAGTTTAGTAGTAGCGTACGAATATAGAAACCCAATTAACGCTACGTATAATTCTTGGGATTGTGGTGAGGAAGATGATGACATGCTAACTACACAAGATTGGACTAACGTTAAAATTCTTTTAGATTTTTTAGAACATTTTCATGTGGCTACAAATGCTTTATCTGGCCAATATTATCCAACTATTTCTAACTGTTTAGTTTATATTGCCGCACTTGCTAATTTGTTTGTTGATTTTAGCGAGGGAGGGGACATTTATGAAATTGCAATAACTGAAATGAAAAAGAAGTTAATATTTTTTTCCAATCCCTCCTATATTTGGTGTTTCTGCTATGTTAAATCCAACTATGAAATTAGGAGGTCCTCACTTTTGGTATTCTACTATTTATCAATCTTTAGATATTTCAGAAGTAGAAATTGCTACACTAGCTGATGCGAAAGCATCAATTAAAGTTAATGCTCAAACTGTTTATAATGCTTATAAACAGGCGTTAGAGCATGCTAGGTCTAATATTCCAACCCATACTTCGTCTACATCACAGTCGTCTAAAAGAGCTGCTGGCTTAACAGCTCTTAAATCGTGGACGGAGTTCAGGGGTACTCAAGGGGATAATTTAGATGAAATTTTCCATCCAAATAAGCTTCAAGTTTATTTGTCGCAGGGACTAGAGAATGAGAATCCAGACGGCTCTTTCGACCTTTTGGATTGGTGGAAGACAAGGGAAAAGCATTTTCCCGTTCTTGCAAGGATGGCTCGGGATGTTCTGTCGATTCAAGCGTCAACTGTTGCATCGGAGAGCGCTTTTAGTCAAGCAAGACTACAAATAGGTGATCACAGAGCATCGATGCGGGACAACTTGGAAAAATCAGTGCTTTTTCGAGATTGGATCCGCGCAGAAAGAAGGAACTTTGGCCTAGCTGAATCACAACCAGAAATAGATGAGTGCTATGAAGAAATGATAGCAGAACTTGCTCAGGAAGAAACTTCGCCCGGAAGTGATGATGAACAAGCTTCATTTCCACCACCGCCAACACAACCACCTCCAAACCTTGAAGGTTTTATGAGATTTGTTAGAAATAATGCATAAATTATGATGTAACTTGTACATTGGCATGTCTTTTTTTAGTTTTTTTTCCTTTTAATGGTGGTATTAGTACCATGTTGTGCTCATTCCATTGGGGGAAGGAAGACTAAGAAAGATATGCCATTTTGGTCAATAAATATGCTCTTTATCATATCCTTGAATATCTTTTGTCTCAATATTTCTTTGTCCTTACTTCTATATTAATCCTTGAATATTTATATAACATACAATATATAACATACAACAAAATATATTAATGACAACATTCTTTTATCAATATATACTACTTATATACAATTTATACTAATTACTAACTACAACACAATATACACTACTTATATACAATATATACTACTTAAATACAATATATACTACTTATATACAAAATATACACTACTTATACATAATATATACTAATTACCAAACACAATATATACTATACTAATAACATAGTACACCAAATAAAATATATTCTACAATATACTAATGACTACTATACAAGATATTGATTTTAAATTAAAAAAAATTCAGAACCGCTGGGAACCGCCAGAATCGCCGGAACCGGAACCGCCAGAACCGGAACCGGATGGTACCCGGAACCGAATGGAACCGGTTTCACCTTCAGAACCGCCAGAATCGGAACCGCCAGAACCGGAACTGCAGACCCAAATAGAACCAGAATCGGAACCGGATACAGCCTTAACCCTCACGTTTCACTCTTGTTTTCCACTTAGAATTTCACACGAAATTCCTCTCTTCTAGCCAAGATCACGAGTCGATCTTGCACCTTAAGACCTGTCCAATGCCTAGCCTTAGCCCTTTTTTGAAACACTTAGAAAGGCTCACGTTTCTCTCTTGTTTCCTTTGCTAAATTTCACACAAAATTCCCACTTCTTTATGACCAAGTCCAAAGGACCTATTTATAGAACATAGACAGCCTTTAGGACTTGACAACATATTGACACCTGTTGTCTACAGCTTTTGCCACTTGACGGGCTAAGGCTAAATCTGTTCCTAACATGTAGTTGACACCACCAACTACTTAGGACATATTTTACATGAAATGGGATAATGGATACAAGCATAATCAGTCATGGAAAGTTATGGGTACAAGTGGTTATGAAACTGTAACCGTCAACTACTTTGGCATGTGCCATTTGACTAGGTCAGCTATGCTTCATGCCCAAGGCTTGCTTTATGACAAGCCTTAGCTCATTTTGACATTTCTCCACACCAATGTCTTGCCTACAACCTTCCACCATGATTTTTTCGCACACGTTCGACGCTACTGCCACCCGCACAATGCCTTGGCCGAGTTTCTGCCTTGCCCATCTCAATCTTTGTTTCTCTCGCGCAATTGCTTGTATTTTCCTTCACATAGCATTGCCTTAGCTATTGAAAGCCTTTGCTATCATTCTACACTTCCGCCTTGCCTTAGCTTAGCCCCTGTTTAGCTGCCACAACCCAAAGTACCCGTGCCACTGACTTTGGAGCACATGACATGCCATGCCGCCCCAACACTGCTTACACTGCCTTGTCAAGCCTTTGCCAAACGTGTATTTCCTGTCCCAAGACCTTGGCGAATACTTGCCCATAACAACCCTCATGACAATGTCTTGTTTGTCGCCCGCATGATCGTTTTTCCCGCACATAGGCAAATGACAAGTCCATCACGCCCTAATATTTGCCTCAGTCGTGCCATGGTTGATGACAAAGAGTCAAGCCCTAACAAAACACCCGCACCCTTTGAAATCGACATCCTCGTCGAGCCCACTCAATTAATCAGCCCCAAGGGGTTGTTGACAAACATCGCCCCTGTTGCTCCATTCACATCTGGCATGTTCTCAAATAGCACCACCGAAATCTGCCACTAGCCGTCTTGCCAATGCCACGAACCTGCCTGGCTCTGATACCAGTTTTCACGGGGTTGTTTTTGGTCATTCCAAAGTCACACTCGTGCAAATGTCAACTTATGCACTTGACACAACCTTCCTTAAACACTTAGCCAAATTTTAGCAAGTTTAGCCTTAACGAATTTTTGGCAGCAATTCAATAAGAACACAAGCAAATACGAAAAAATTCCAACCTTTATATTAATTTCGAAAATTTACATAGGACCCCTCACTATAAACACAAGTCATTCACAACCCACTTTTGACAAAGAACACAAATCGTTCTTAGCCAACACTAAGACATGCTCAATGTCCAGCCTTAGTCCCTTTTGAAGCACTTAGAAAGTCTCACGTTTCTCTCTTGTTTCCCTTACTGAATTTCACACGAATTTTCCACTTCTTTCTGAATAAGTCCAAAGGGACTAACTATGGAATATAGGCAACCCTTAGGACTTGAAAGCACGTTGACATTTGTTGTCTACAGCTTTTGTCACTTGTCGGGCTAAGGCTCTATTTCTAATATGTAGTTGATATTCTCAACTACTTAGGCCATGTTTTAGACGAAATGGGATAATGGACACGAGCAAAATCAGTCATGGGAAGTTATGGGTACAAGTGGTTATGAAACTGTAACTGCCAACTACTTCAGCATGTGCCTTTCATGTACCATTTGACTTGGTCAGCTATGTTTCATGCCCAAGGCTTGCTTTGTGGCAAGCCTTAACTCATTTTTACATTGCTCCACATCAAAGTCTTGCCCACACGCCCAACGCCACTACTGCTCTCACACTACTTTGGCTGAGTTTCTGCCTTGCCCATGTCAACCTTTGTTTCTCTCGCGCCATTGCTTGTATTTTCCTTCACATAGCCTTACCTTAGCTATTGAAAGCCTTTGCTATCATTCCGCACTTCCGCATTGCCTTAGCTTAGCCCGCACTTAGCTGCCACAACCCAAAGTGCCCGTGCCACTGACTTTGGCGCGCACGCCATGCCATGCGCCCCAACTCTGCCCACACTGCCTTGTCAAGCCTTTGCCAAGCGTGTCTTGTCTGTCTCAAGACCTTGGTCAATTCTTGCCTATAACAGCCCTCATGACAATGTCTTGTCTGTCATCTGTGTGATCATTTTGCCCACGCATAAGAGGCCATCACGCCTCAATCCTTACCACAACTGTACCACGTCCGATGACAAAGAGTCATGCCCTAACACCAGCCAATAAAAGTACGTTATTTTTTTTTTTTGTGTTTCAATAATAAATCTCATTTAAAATGAAACAGTTATAAGCTAAACAGAACATTGTAGTACATTAATCAAAATTTTGCTTTAAGAAATATCGGAAAGTTTCATTCCGTTAACATAACACAATATCCAACACTTATTTTTTATGACAAGTAATATTCTGATAAGAATAATTAATCTATATATTTATTTTATATTACATTAGCAAAATGTCGTTCGTTCTTTTTACCCTTTTAAAAATAACTTGCACCGTAGATAAAATAATTATTTAAATATATATATAATATATTTCTTTTTAACATCAACTAAGTTTTACGTATTAACTTTTTCCTTATTTAAATTATGAATATACCATGTTTGTAAAAGAAAAGGAATAACATTAGAACCTTCGCATATGTATCGGTGCTTCCATTTTATTTGGAGTATTTTTCCGTGTTGAACGATTTTTTAAAACCTTCTTTTCTTGGTAATTTAACAATAATATGTACGCAGTTTTGGTAAGAGGCATATTACTACTACTACTACAATAATAATAATAATAATTCAATCTTATTCCATAAATAAAGTCTGGGAAGAATAATATATACGCAAACCTTATCCCTATCCCGAAGGGCAGAGAGACTATTTCCAGGAGACCTTCGGCTCAAGAAAGCAACAAGAGACGATATATTAGTACTATCAATAGACTCATAATAAATAACATAAAATACATAATATAACATAAAATAAAATAACAAAATATCATCAATATATGAAATATAGGAAATACGAAAAAGATGGAAGATATACTAATATCCAAAAGATAAAGCCGTGCATCAATCAGTAGCATCCTAAGACTAACTCCTAACTGGCTAGTCTCACTCTAGTGCGCTGTAGAAATATCTACAACTTCCCCCTAATCTACAGCCTTAATGCTCGACCTTCATACCTGTCTAGGGCCATGTCTGCAGTAATCTTAAATCGCATCATGTCTTACCTAATCACCTCTCTCCAATACTTCTTAGGTCTTTCTCTACCTCTCCTCGTGCCCACCACAGCCAGTCGCTCACACCTTCTCACCGGTATCAGTGCTCCTCCTCTGAATGTGCCCGAACCATACGAGTCTTGCTTCCCGCATCTTGTCCTCCATGGGGGTCACGCCTACCTTCTCTCGAATATCTTCATTCCTAATCTTATCCATCCTTATATGCCCGCACGTCCACCTCAACGTCTTAATCTCTGCTACTTTCATCTTCTGGATGTGTGAGTTCTTAACTAGCCAACACTCGGTCTCATACAACATGGCAGGCCTAACCACTGCTCTATAAAACTTACCTTTTAGTAATGGTGGCACTTTCTTGTCACATAGGACTCCCGTCGTTAACCGCCACTTCATACACCCCACCCCTGTACAGTGTGTGACATCCTCGTCGATCTCCCCGATCCCCTGAATTCTGACCCAAGTGTAATGACCCGGCCAGTCGTTTTGAGAGTTATAGACCCATTTCCCCCATCTATTCTTCATTATGTATTTTCAGCTGTGTTGAGTTGTATCGAGTTGGTAGGTTTGGGTTCGGAGTAGTTTTGGAGTGAAAGGAACACTTAGTCTCTTAGTAAGAAAGCTAAGTTAAAAAAAAAGGTAAATCGGAAGTTGACTTATGAGTAAACCAATTGTAGAAAATCCATTTTTATTTGTAAACCTATTAGATGTGAAAAGTGGAGAATTAATTTAATTTATAATTATTTGGTCAAATACTAAGCTAGTGAAATTAAATTTATTAATATATAAGATATTTTATTAAATAAGGGGCTAGTAGTTAAATTTTTTAATCGGTCTTAAGACTATTAAAGAAAAAGGTGTGGGCTAAGCCCGTCTCTTAAAAATAGGTGTTGTCACGTTTGACCTAGGTATTTAAAATATTGATTTTTTTTGGTTAATTAAGAGATAAAACAATCAGTGAAAATATCATAAACAATGATAGCGGCAAGAAGAGGTTGGCGATGAGTTGCGAGAATCTTTTGGATAGTTAGTAGCGAGAATCTTTTGGTGTAGAGACTATATTTAACTACAACGGTACATGTTCCATGTAACTATGGAGAAGTTGAGAATTATAATTGATAGCATGCTGCGGAAGAGTATTTCCTATGTTAATAACTGTTTTGGTTTCTACTTATTTTAATTAATAGATTCAATGTTTCATGAATGATTAGGTAACAATGAAAAGATGCATATTTGTAGTAATGATGATTGAATATAATAATAGGTATAGAAGTGATTAGTTTCAACGTGAGTGGGGAATTAAGGTTATTTTTCTTTCTTTTCAAAGTTACAGAATGTTTTATTTATAAATCAATGTAGCATACTTCTTCATCCTATACTTTAGGATTATCATTTCGGGACATGAATCTTAGTATTATTCTGATTATGGATAGATTTGGAATTTGTGGAGACCGAGTCCATAGACGAGGGCATCTTCGAGTAGAATTTTACGCGATTGAGGTAAGTAACAGTTTTAACTTTGCCTTTGAGGATATAAACTCTGAGAAAGTAATATCATGTGATTGCTTGGTGGTGATACCCACGCTAGGTGACGGACGTGTGGGTTTAAACCGCGAGGGATTGAGACTTGGTCTGTCACGTGAGACTGTGAGACTAATGGTTATTATCTGTGGTTATGTGTTTACATATTGTTGAACTTGTTTGCTTTCATGTTAGAGACCAGGCTTTAATTATGTTCACATTATTTGTACTCAGTTATAAAAATTATTGTATATATTTACCCCAGTCTCTCTTAATTGATAATATGATGTGATACGAGATGTGGGGTGTGTTTTCTTATTTGTTGATGATTGTGAGGCTAGTGAGGTACATGATTGAGTGAGGCCGAGTGCCTGAAGGTTGTGAGGATATTGATACCATAGTGCGTGAGTTGACCGTGCGGCTCCAAGTATTGATACCATGGCGCGTGAGTTATCCGCGTAGCACGTGAGTTGACCGTGCGGGTCCAGGTATTGATACCATAGCGCGTGAGTTATCCGCGTAGCACGTGAGTTGACCGTGCGGATCTAGGTATTGATATAGTAGCACGTGAGTTGTCCGTGCTTACGCTTGGGCTTTGGGAGCCCCTCCGGAGTCTGTACACAACCCCAGTGAGCGCAGAGTGTTGAGTGTATTGAGTATTGAGTGCTGAGTGTTGAGTGATTGAGTGACATTGCTGTGAAGTTGCATCTACTTTTGTTGTTGCTGCATTAATCTGTTAAATTTCTTTGTGATATTTACTGAGTTATGAAATTTACTGGTTTATCTTTAAATTGTGAAAATAAATAATTGAACTGTTTTACTTAGCTCGTCACTACTGCTCAGTTCGTTAGTTATTTCTGTTACTACTGAGGTGGTAGTACTCGTAGTACATCCTGCACTTTATGTGCAGATCCAGGTGAGTTAGAGTGCGACGATCATTGATTTCAGGCCGGCTATCTATGGAGATTGCAAGGTAGCTGTCAGCGTCCGCATGACCTTGTTACTTCTTTTGTCATTTCTTCTTTTGGACAATTAGCCAGTTTATATATCTTAGTTTATAGTTTTAGACGCTCATGACTAAGTGACACCCCAATGTTTGGGACTCGTTTTTTTGTATTTTATATTATTTATATTTAGAGTTGGTTTAGTTCATCATAAATTAAATTATTGAAATATTTTATTAAATTCTTATAATCAAATTAGTAGTAATATTTTGGGAATTGGCTTGCCTTGTAACACGATAGGCGCCATCACGACCATGGTTAGATTTTGGGTCGTGACACCAAGGTACTCGAAACTACCCCTCTTAGGGATGACTTGAGAGTAAAGCCTCACTTCCACTCCCGCTTCCGTTGGCTCGGCCCCAAATTTGCACTCGAGGTATTCCGTCATCGTCCTGCTCAACCTGAAATCTTTAAACTCAAGGGCATGTCTCCAAACCTCTAGCCTCTCGTTGACGTCATGTCATGTCTCGTTAATTAGAACTCTGTCATCAGCAAATAACATGTACCATGGCACATCCCCTTGAATATGATGCGTTATGGCATCCATCACCATGGCAAATAGGAAAGGGCTGAATGCAGACCCGTGGTGCAACCCCGTAACAGTCGAAAAATGCTCAGAGTCGCCTCCTACTGTCCTAATCTGAATCTTAACTCCATCATATATATCTTTAATCACCCTAATATAAGCAACCGAGATTCCTTTAACCTCTAAGTAGCTCCATAAAACCTTCCTAAGAATTGAAAATGAAAAATAATTTTTAGTAAGCATCACCTTTTTAATGCCAAGATTCAAAAGATGCTGAATAGATATTAAAATAATAGCATCCAAGTGATTCTAGGTTTTTTTTTATCTCAAATACATATGGTAGAACTTTGGACGGGACTCCTCCCCATTTTTCAATGGGATTTTTACATATACATACCATATAGCAAACTTTATTACCACCCATGTTTAAGGTTTGTGTTTATTACATTTAATTATACCACCTTTCAATTTATGTACCAAAATTATATTTAAGGTTTAAATATCAACTTATTAATTATAGCCTTGATTTGTGGAACTGAAAATCTTTTCAGATTTTATTCTACACGTTTTTCTCTCTCTTACAAACAAAACTCATAATTTTCTCCCCTTTTTTAATTACCCTTCCCCCATGTTTGTTTACCAAAACAGATTTCTCTCTCTCTCTCCTCTAATTTCATCCGCCATTGTCGAAGGTTGCACTGTTTCATATCGAGAATTTCATCCGCCATATTTTCAGTCCTACTGTTGTAACAAAGTCCGAAACCCTCTACAGAACCATTTTCTCTCTATCTTGGCATATGTTGTTGTTGATTCTGAAAAGAAGAAGTAGACTATACTGTTCATATTTGGTAGTTGGATTGGAAAACAATGTAAACATTAGGTCATATTGGTTGTAATGAATAATTTTTCATGAATATACATTATACACGAGTATTCGAGCTATCTAATAGCATGTTTGCTGTAACAGCTTTGTCTTCTACTCGAGTATTCTAGCTATCTAATATCTAATAGCATATACAATTTTTATTATCTTATACATTAATGTTGGAGTTACTTTTATATAATACCTTCAGTTGCCTTTTTATATAACTGTCAGTTCTTATATAATTGTGGGAATAAATTATTTATTTACAATGACTACAATTAACTACAATTGAACTACATATAACTACAAATGCATATAGCTACAAATTGGAATGACAATGCTACAAACTACTGTTGCAGTACATTTGCGCTGTATGAATGTTTCGTCCATTCGGCAGCTGTTGTGTTTTCGGCTAAAACTTCTTATCTTGAACAATGAAGAATAATGAATTGACGTTGCCTATAAATGCCATTTGCAGTTTTCAGCTACACATACAAGCGAGTAGATACAAAAATACATAAGTCAGACATATTTATTAAATACTACACTTAACTACAACTGACTACAATTATCTGCAAAGTTCATATAACTACAAAAATTGAACTACTGCTAAGTAAAATTCAATATAACTACATTTGCATATAAATAAATTGAAATACAATTTAACTACAAATTCACATTAGGTGATTCAAGGTAACACATTTAGAACACACTTACAATACATTATAACTACAATCTGCCAACAGTTTACATTACTCAAATATATGAGTAAACTTCTTTATTATAGTCAAAAGGTAGAACAGTAACACAATAGATTCCCTCTCAAAAACTGTAATGCTTTTTCCTTTGCTCTCCATGCTTGCATGTAGCTTAGGTTCACTCCATGTTCGGATAACATGTCAGTTTGTATGTCCTTTGGCGTGTATACAGTCTTAGGATCATAATACTTTGGAACGACAATGCTACCAACTACTGTTGTAGTACATTTGCGCTTTATGAATGTTTCGTCCATTCGGCAGCATGTGTGTTGTCGGCTAAAACTTCTTATCTTGAACAATGAAGAATCATGAATAGACGTTGCCTTGAAATGCCATTTGCAGTTCTCAGCTACACATACAAGCCAGTAGCTACAGAAAAATTCAATTTTCAGACATATTTATTAAACACTACAAATTAACTACAAAATGACTACAATTAACTACAAACTGACTACAATTAACTACAAATTGAATACAATTAACTACAAATTGAATACAATTAACTACAAACTGACTATAATTAACTATAATTAACTACAAACTGACTACAAGTAACTACAAACTGACTGCAATTAACTACAAACTGACTACAAGCAACTACAAACTGACTACAATTAACTACAACCTTACTACAAGTATTTTATTTCTACAATTTTATCCAATGTATCAATCGATAATTGTTCTACAATTGTAGACTGAGAATTCCGTAGCTTGCTTTATCATCAACCAAAATGGCATCAACTTCAAAATCTCGGAATCTGCCATAGTTATCCCAATAACCATTAGATTTCAGCATTATCGGGTTTTTTGACATTGTAGAACCTCCGCACTGATTGACTATCACGCTGTCAATTCTGATTTTCGGTATTTGAAGTAGACGAATGAGTGATTTTCGAAACTGAAATCTGGAAGAACTACAATTTTATTGACTATCACGCTGTAAATTCTGATTTTCGGTTTGATGTAGACGAATGAGAGATTTTCGAAACAGAAATCTGGAGAGAAATACAATTTCTCACGCTGAAAATTGTATATGATTTTCGGTATTTGCTGTAGAAGAATGAGTGATTTTCGAAACTGAAATCTGGAGAGATTCACGCTGGCTAAGATTTTTTACCGTTTTTGATTGATGCTTTAATTGGGACAGAATCAAATATTAATTGGGAGCCTTAAAATGTGGCGCAATTTTAGGCTATAAAATCAGCCACATATAGTTTGGTATATATTTGATAACGAAAACATGGAATATGCGGGTAATAACCAAACAAGGCACAATAATGGTAATAAGGTTTGCTATATGGCATATTTAGGTAAAAATCCCTTTTTCAATTTCTCCATTTCTCCAAGTTTATATTTGGATTAAAGCCACATGTCAATATTAAAAATTAAAGGTCAAAATTTAATTAACCAAATTAAGATCCTAATAATGGTTATAATAACAAATATTTTTTTTATTTGTTCTCAAGCATTTTGGCAATCCCATAATTCTAGTTAAAATATTATCTAATCCATATATATATGAATAAAATCTCTCCTATTCATACTTTATTACGAATTCTAATAAATATTTTGATAAATTTTTTTAGTATGTGTTCAAGTTCTTTATTTTTGTCCAGTTCTTTATTAAAATTTAAAAAATAAAAAGATATTTGTATAATTTAAGTTTAAAAATACGTAGAATATTAAATCTAGTGAGCCACTCATTGATTTATCAGTTGTTAAAAGAAAAAAAGAAACTGAACAAATTAAAGAAAGGAGAATACAACAAAGAATCAAGAAAAGATTAACTCACACTATAAAGACTATGAATTTGAGACAAAGAAAAAAAATTGTTCAAAAAAAGAAAAGATGAGCTCATAATAAAATAGGAAAAGAGAGATTTAGAAAAAATGAATTAGGTTACGTTTCTACAACAACAACAACAACTACCCAGTATACTCCCACCAGGTGGGGTCTGGGGAAGGTAATATGTAGACAGCCTTACCCCTACCCAAAAGGGCAGAGAGGCTGCTTCCAAGCGACCCTCGGCGCATAGGACAGAATGAAAAGCTGCATTGGAAAACAAATGTAAAGTTAGGAACCAAGACAAGACAAAACACAATAACAAAACAAAGCATAAGTAATCCTGCAGAAACAACGTAAATGATTATGTAAACATAAGAAACATAAATACCGTCGCATGCGACAATAACAAGCGACAACTATCATATTACCAACCAAGAGGGAATTAGGTTACGTTTCTAAAATTATGGAATTTCAGAAATTTTGGAGAACAAATAAAGTAAACATTTATTATTCTAACCATGGTTAAGACTTTGCTTTTGTAATTAAATCTCAACCTTCAATTTTTAGCTGTGACAAGTGGCTCTCATCGTAATAGAAACTTGAGAAATCGAGAGACATGAAAATGGAGAGGAATCTCATCCGTAGAACTCAAATACGTAGTTCAAATTATGGACATGGGCGGCCCGAAAGAATTTTGTGGCTTGAAGCCAAATTTTATAAGGGGTCTTAACTTTTTAAAAATATTTATTTATTTATTTGAAAATTATTTTTCTAGCTTTTTTTAGATAATGTTATTAATGGTTTTCTTATAATCAATAACTGTTAATAAATATTTCTCAATTGACAACATAACTAATCTACTTAATCTTTCTTGAGTCATTATGGATCTTTGATAAGATTTTATTAATTTTAATTATTGAAAACTGATTTCCACTGAAGCACCGGTAACCGGAGTTATTAATATTATTCCATAAGTAATATCGACATTTGGAGAAGAATCAGAATTTTTTATTTGATTGAATGTATCAATTAAATTGTTATCTTCTAATTACTATTTTCCTTAATACTTTTAATTAGAAAATAAATCTAAATCATCGGAATTGATTATTATACTTTAAGGAACATTCAAGATTAAATCAATATGTTTTCAAATTTTCATATAGTGATCTTAGATTTTACGACTAAATAGAAAACCAGATGTATTTTCATACGCTTCGAATTGCTCAAATCTATTTTGAAGAGAAAAAAATAGTCTGTCTATTATGTATAAAAGTAATCTACAGATAATGTAGGATACATCTCTATTTTTTTCCGGAAATTTTTTGAATTTCCACAGCTTAGTTTTTACTTTGCACCATCAAATAAAATGTGAATAATTCGTTCTTTAAAAGAACTTTTCAAAAAGTTTTGAGATTGCATTATCAACATTATCATTAAATTATTATTTTATATATATCACACGTTTCTTATGAAATTTAAGTTCGATATTTATTTTAAGTGCTAATTTGCTTGACAAAATCTTAGCAGTTACAAATTATTATATTTATTAAAGATATAAATTGAACTTTTTCACTTCATAATTTTTTTTTTTTAAAAAAAACGAATACATAGCTTATTAGGGGTAGGATATCAAACTTATCATCTATTTTACACTTTTTAGACGAATGTACGGGCATCCACGATCTTCTTTTTTGCTTATATGTTTTTTTTCTATTTAATTTGGATCTTTCTTGTACTTTAGTGTCTCTTTTATTATTTCATCTAGGCATAAGTTATGGTTAATGTAAGTTCAATGCGTCAAGTGCTTTCTTATTTGTCCTGCTTTGTGAAATATTTTTACCCTTCATGTTTAAAGTTTGATTTAATTATAAATATATATATCAAATTATTAATCTTATATTATACTTAATTAAGGATCTAATTAATTGACAGTTTTTACTCTTTAATTAAAGGTATCCATATATCTCATGTTTCTCTCTCCCCTTAATTCCTAAGATCTAACCAGCATTATTTTCTCCCTCACATTTCTTTCTCTTCTCCATTCCTTCTTCTTCTCAAAAAATACAGAGATAAGACCCATTGAGTATAATCAAATTTTTAGCCAAAGACATTTAATATGAAACTCGTTGTTTCGATTATTGTAATTGAATTGCATTTTCTAATAGTCATGAAGAAGACTCTTTTGCAGATCTAACTGCGTATACTAAACCACATCACGTGAACCCCAATAATATGAAGTTTTCATTTATGTCAAAATCCTCAAAGCTTACGGAAGACCAAGTGACTTCAGCTGCTGAAGATGGTCTGGTGGCAGAGGTGGCGAAGACCAAGTCTCATCATCATCATCTCCAAGTTTATAGAGATTCTTCAAGTGTCACACTCATCCGGCATTGATACACAAGTTGTTGACCAAACTAGAAAAAAAATTTGTTAACAAACATCTTACCCAATATAAGTGTGACAGTGTGGGTGCAATTGTAGTTTATTTGTAGTTTTTTGTAGATGAAGAACAACTTTTATTGTCAACTTTTTTTTCACATAAGATTGTAGTTTAATTGTAGTATAAATGTAGTAATTTTGCAGATACCCCTAAAACAATACAACTTTATACAATACTTAAACTGATTAGCAATTTTTTTGTAGAAATTTTGTAGATGAAGAAAAAATTGTAGTCAATATTTTTTCCAACATAGATTATAGTTTAATTGTAGTAAATGCAGTAATTTTATAGATACTCTTAAAAATAATACAACTTTATATAATATTTAAACTGATTTGTAGTTTATTTGTAAAAAATTTGTAGATAAAGAGAAAATTTTGTAGTCAACAGTTTTTCTCAACATAAATTATAGTTTAATTGTAGTATAAATGCAGTAATTTTGTAGATACCCTTCAAAACAATACTGCTTTATACATACGTAAACTGATTTGTAGTTTAGTTGTAGATTTTTTGTATAAAATTTATAGATTAGGAGAAAATTTTCTAGTCAACGTTTTTTTCCAATATAGATTGTAGTTTAATTGTAGTATAAATGTAGTAATTTGTAGATACCATTAAAACAATATTTTTTTATACATATTTAAACTGATTTGTAGTTTATTTCTAGATTTTTTGACCAAAATTTGTTGATCAAAGCGACTGCGTATCAGCTCACTCCCGTCAAGAACAAGAGCTCCTCCATTCGAATAGTTGACGAAAACAAAGCCTTGCATATTTAAATATGCTCAGAAATTCCTAAAATAAAAAAGAGGAGAACCAAATCAAAAAGATCCTGAGCTTTAGAAAGGGAAGACTAGTATATACTTAGATAAATAAAAATATGTGAAAAATGGTGAAAGAGAAGCCTGCCGAAAAAGGAGGAAACAAATCTGATGTGAATATTGAAAAATATTTAGTCCCAAAATTTTAGCCGCCTAATTTGGAAGGAATAAACTATTCAAATATTTATTCCAAATTTGTAGGCGCCTAATTTGGAAGGAATCAGTTCTTAATATTGGGTATTTAATGAATGGTATAAATTTTGTAACAAAAATATAAACATGATAGATAGTAATGAAAATATGCACATTTTTAATAATAAAGTTTCATATATGGTATAGATAGGAAAAAATTCCTTTTATTTTCTTTGCTTTGTTACATTTTGTAATTTTATCCTTAACTTAAGTCGATATTGCTTCATATCTTCTGCTACTGAATTTGAGACCACATCCAAAATGTGGGCCACGTCACTAATTTGGTTTTCAACTTTGTTCCTATTATAGGATATGCTAGCTTTTATGGAAATTGGAGAGAACAATGAAGCTGATCTGCCACAGCCCTTGATTTGTTTGCACCGATATTCTATTACAATATTCTGAATTTAACTTTAGAAAATCGATAATTCAATTATCATTGGTTGCTTTAAGCTATATATATATATATATATATATATATATATATATATATATATATTGGATGCACCATGTTATATGTATGGTATGTAACATGCAAAAGATCCAGAGTTAAGCAAGGAGACATATATCATGAATATGTGAACTAACTATTCTCCTTGTGAAGACCTCATAATTAACCAAAAATTTAAGCTTGGGCTGAAAAGTCTCGCTCTATAGATACAATCACAATGTTGAGGTATAACTTCATATTAATAGATTTTTATACCCTTTAGAGCTAAATTTTCTTTCATTAATTACAGGTTGAATAAAATTGTAAAATTTAAAATTGAGAACTTTACTCTGAAGAATCAATGATCACTAAGAAAACTTGTCGAATCTATCTTAATAGGAGTTTGTTGCATGCCGAGAGTTCCCATTTTTTGTATCTTATTTTTAATAGGAATCCATTGCATATATTTACTTCCTACTTTCTTTTCAAAACACTATCTTCACCAATTCTTCGAAGTACCCGAAGAAGAGATATGTTCTTTATCATACTAGTTGTCTCTATTGTTAGAATAAGAAATACAACAATATTAGAAAATAAATTTGCTTTGGCTTAGAGGCACGTGGAGAAAATGTTTTTTGAAGATAGTTGGAGTCTCTTTCACGAGCAAACGGAAGAATAAATAACAACTTTATCTTCAAGATTCAACTAAGCCACACAACAAGTAGCATTCAATAATGTTACACTTCTATCCTTGAATCTATGATTTCACCATTTGACCAATGTCTCTTATAATATTTTAAGGAAAAAATAGTTTTTGAATTGCTTGTAATTTTTCAAAGAAAATCAGCATTATTTATAGGCTAAAGACTCTTGAAAGATATGTTTATATTTAATAAGTTCATGAATATATTCATGAATTTGGAAGATCAAATGTATTTACTAAAATCAAAACGTATGTAGTAAATCAAGAATGAATTCACATTCATTCACTTTGAAAAATAAGAATCTTTTGTAAACACATTAATTATCAAATAAAATGTTTCACAATTATTGAAAGACTTATTCCAACAATCACCTACTTGTTTCAAGAAATTTTGAAAATTTTGAGACATTAATCTAGTAACATGAATCAATAATGATGTCTTTTGGACTTGAATCATTAGCTATTGAAAGCATTCTAAATCATTGACTACTTGGTGAACGAATCTTGAACTAAGTATTTCATTGAATGAAGTAGAAAATTCCTTACACACATTACTATTTTTCCAGTGAAAATCGTTATCCTTTGACACCTTACGACTATGTGTCCTGAATCCTTTTATCTAAGAGCTTTAAGATTTTTCTGTCAAAAAATCTTATTGAAGCGGCCTCCACTTTGCACTTAGAGCGGTAACATCAAGAGTTACTTTGCATACTCCGACCGAATAGTCTATGAATTCATTATGAAAAATTAATCTCACCCTCCTTCACAATAAAGTATTGGTAAATCTATCAAGAGTGTTCCTACACACCCCAACCGAAATCGATCTTATAGATTTACTAAGAGAATAAAATTTCATCCTCCTCTACAGTAGGAATAGGCACATCTATCACAAATTTTCTGCAAATGAAAATTTTATTAATGTACTCAATTATTGTAACATTACTTGTTTGTCCCTTTGAATCTAAGATGATATCATTAGGTAGGGTTTCTATAAAGTACAATCAATTTACAACAGGTTTTATTCTCATTCCTTTACAAGTCTCTACCACCAACTCTTTGCCTAATCATTTAGACAAAGAATCTGCTAAAATAAACCCGGATTTCACATATTGAAGGGATATTGCACCATCCTCCAATAATCTTCTCACATGATTGTGTTTAAGACGAACTTGTCTTGATTTGTCATTATAAAAATCACTTGAAGCCCGAAATATAGCAGCTTTATTATCACAATAGATAGTTAAAGGTGGCACTAGCTTACTCCTTAGAGGAATATCTACCAGAATACTTCTAAGCCAATCAGCTTCTTCTCCAGCAGAAGACATAGCTATAAATTCCGATTCCAATGTTGAGTGAGTAATACATGTTTGCTTCTTTGATTTCCAAGAGATTGCTCCTCCAGCCAAAGTAAAAATCCATGCAGTAATGGACTTAGAGTCATTCGGATCAGAATTCCAAGTAGCATCATTATAGCTTTCAAGAATTACTGGAAATATAGAATACTAAAAGTCAACATTAATTATACCCCTTAAGTACCTTAAAAGACGAATTAAGGTATTCCAATGCTCAACTCCGGGGTTACTAGTGAACTTGCTCAAGATTCATACTGCATAACCAATATCTGGCCTAGTGCAATCCATGGCATACATTCGACTCCCACCAATCTGAGAATAAGTCAATTGATCAACACCATCACTAGAGTTACGTACTAGTTTGATGCTAGGATCAAATGGAGTAGGAGCAGTCTTATCATCTAAGTGACCAAATCTCTTTAGAACTTTCTCAATATAACTTGATTGAGTAAGAGTCAAGCCCTTAGCTGATCTTACAATTTTAATGTCCAAAATCACATAAGCTTCTCCAAGACCGTTCATTTCAAATAGAGAAGCGAGAAATGATTTTGTTTCCTTGACCCTTTCAATATCAGTTCCAAATATTAACATCTCATCTACATATAGACAAATTAGAACACCATAGTTTCCTAGAAATTTATTAAATATGCAAATATCACCATCATTAATTAAATAGCCATTAGAATTTATGATTTTTTGAAATTTCTCACGTCATTGATTTGGAGCTTGTTTTAATCCATAAAGATATTTAAGAAGCTTACAAACTTTTGGTTTTTGGAAATTTCTCACGCCATTGCTTTGGAGCTTGTTTTAATCCATAAAGAGATATAAAAAGCTTACAAAATTTATGTTCCTGACCATGAATGACAAATCCTTTTGGTTGTTTCTTGTAAACTTCTTCATCTAAATCTCCGTTTAGAAATGCAGTCTTCACATCCATTTGATGAATTATCAATCCATGAATTGCTGCTAAAGCTATTAAAAGCCGAATGGATGTGATAAGAGATACTGGTGTAAAAGTATAAAAATAATCAATATCTTTCATTTGAGTAAAACCTTTTTGCCACCAAACGTGCTTTGTACTTATATAAAGTACCATCAGACTTCAGTTTCTTCCTTAAAACTCATTTGCAGCCAATAGGTTTACATCCAGGAGGAAGATCTGATAAACTCCACGTGTTACTTTACATGATAGAATGCATTTCATCTTCAATAGCTTCACGCCAAAAAGTGGCATTATGTGAAGACATTGCTTCAGCATAACTTTCAGAATCTTTTTCTATCAAATAAACTTCAAAATCATGTCCAAAATCTCTTGGTATAGTTGATCTAAAACTACGTCTTGGTTGACTTTCTTCCAATGATTCAACTACTTTTCTTTTAAGAGGAGGTGTAGAAGAATATGTATCTTGTTTTAGAGAACCTTTTTTCTTAGGAAAAATATGGTCAAAAAAGTTAGCATGTACAGATTCAACAATTGTGTGTGGACTTGGAGTTTCAAGATTTAAGAATCTATAAGCCTTACTGGTTAGCAAATAACCAATAAACACAGAATCAATTCCTCTATAGTCAACCTTAGTCATATGTTGATCTGGTAATTAACATGATCCAAACAACCCCCACACCTTAAAATAATTAATATTTGGCTTTCGCTTCTTCCAAATTTCATAAGGTGATGTATTAAATTTCTTGGAAAGAATTCGGTTTAAAATATTGCAGGCTGAAAATAAAGTTTCAGCCCACAAATTTCCAGACACACCCGATCCATGAAGCATAAAATTAACCATTTTTATGAAAGTCCTATTTGTTTCAGCTATACCATTTTGTTGTGGTGTGTAGGACGTAGTCAATTATTTCTCAATACTTTCTTTTTCACAAAAATTAAAAAAATCTGAACTCAAGTACTCTCCACCTCTATCAGATTTAATTGATTTAATTTTTGAACTCACTTTATTCTCAACTTCTGCTTTATATGTTTTGAAAGTCTCAAAGGCACATCTTTTGTTCTTAATGGGAAGACATATGTATATCTTGAATAATCATCAATAAAAGTAATAAAGTATCTCTTTCCATTACGTGGCAAACAATCCATCTCACAAATTTCAGTGTGGATTAATTCTAAAAGTGTGGATTTTCTTTGAACTGACTTAAAAGGTTTTTTTTGTTATCTTGCACTTGCTACAAGTAAAACACTTAGCACTATGATCCTTTTCACAATTTTTAATTAATCCATGATTTACCATAAGTTGAATGGGTCTTAGATTCACGTGACCTAGACATTCATGCCAAAAATGCAGAGACTCCATAATATAAGCAGAACTATTTTCCTTATCAATATTGAGTTTGAACATGCCATTTGTGGCATAGCCTTTTCCCCCAAACATATTATTCTTAGATAAAATAAATTTATCTGACTCAGAAATTATTGTAAAACCATGCTTCGAAAGTAATGTATCTGACGCCAAGTTCTTTCGAATGTCAGGAACATGCAATACGTCTTTCAATGTGACCATCTTTTTGGAAGTAAACTTCGACTCAACAATTCCTTTTTCTTCAACCTTAGCAGAGGACGAGTTTTCCATATACATGACTTTATCGTCCCACGCTAATTCATAGGTATTAAAAATATTTCGATCACCTGATATATGATGAGTTGCACCGGTGTCTATCCACCACTCGATTTGATTTTCTGCTACAAATGCTTTTGTTACCATTTTCATCATTTCTATTGTTGTTGACTTTCCTTTATTCTTTTCAGCTTTAAGAATTTTACAATCACGAGTATAGTGATCAACTTTATGACAATGGTAACACTCACTTGACTTAGAATTAGCACTAGTATGCTTACAATTCTTACTTTTCTTTATCTTTGATTTCTTGTTGTCTGGTTCTCTTTTGGTTGTTTTCTCTTCAACCACATGAGCTTTCATGACAGGTTCCTTGAAAATATTAGTGTCACGATTTCTAGTCTCTTGTTCAATTTACAAATATTGCAACAATTGTTCAAGAGTCAAATCTTCCTTATTATGTAAAAGTTTACTTTTGTACTCTTTCCATGACAGAGGAAGTTTTGAAATAGTAGCACCGACATGAAAGTTTTCATCAAGATTAATTCCAGAAATAGCAATTTTATTAGCTATAAACTAAAATTCTTGCACTTGATCAGTGATTGACTTGTCATCAATCATCTTGAATTCCATATAATTTGAAACAAGAAACTTCTTTGAGCTCGCCTCTTCTATCAAATAAATAGCTTGAAAAGTATCCCAAAGTTCTTTGGCAGATTTGCACTTGATAGAATATTGATCATAATATTTATTAGTCATTGCTTCAAGAATATAATTCTTCAATAAATAATAATCATCTTGCCATTGTTCTCTAATCAAAGTAGCCTTATTAGTTGCTACCTCAAAATTAGGAGCACTGGGACAAGGTTGTTCAAGAACATATGTTAACTTCAAATGTCGTAGAAAGAATTCCATCTTTCCACGCCATCTAGGAAAGTCTTTGCCATCAAATATTTCAAAATTTGTATTTGGCAAAGATGGAACACCACTCGAAATTGTTGTAGTAGCCATAGAGACAATTATCTTCAAATTGTTAGAACGAGAAATACAACAATATTAGAAAATAAACTTGCTTGGCTTAGAGGCACGTAGAGAAACCTTTTCTATAAAATAGCTGGAGTCTCTTCCACGAGCAAACGGAAGAATAAATAACAACTCTATCTTTGGGATTTAACTAAGCTACACAATAAGTAACATTCAAGAATATTGCTCTTCTATTCTTGAATCTATGATTTTACTATTTGATCAATGTTTCTTATAATATTTTAAGGAAAAAGTAATTTTTGAATTGCTTGTATTTTTTCAAATAAAATCAGCCTTATTTATAGAGTAAAGACCCTTGAAAGATATGTTTATCATTTAATAAGTTCATGAATATATTCATGAATTTTGAAGATTAAATGTATTTGCTAATACCAAAACGTATGCAGTAAATCAATAATGAATCCACGTTCATTCACTTTGAAAAATAAGTGTCTTTGTAAATACATTAATTTATCAAATTCATCATTTCAAAATTATTGAAATACTTATTCCAACATCTATACACACACTATATATATACACACGTTATTCCATGTCAAGCATGTCAAATATTAATATTATTTATAATTAGATTATATTTGTTTTACGAGGTTTTAAGTATTATTGGCAATCATCTCTATATATTGTATTATTATCTCTACACAAATAAAAAGTTTTGGAAATTCTAACTGAACAAAATTATAAACATATCAATTTTTTTTTTGTACACGACTTTTTGGGATAATTTTAGAGATCTTCCTTCAAATTTTGCTTCATAAGATTAACTGTCCATATAGTTTTCAATATTATGCTTATCCTTTATAATTTATATTTGAAGCGGTTCTTTTAGCTTATTTATTATTAAATAAAAAATATAATTTGACTAATTTACCCTTATTATTATATTGTATTTACTATATCTTACAAACATCTTTTATCAATAACTCGTCTAATCATTAGCACGTTTATAGAGACTAATTAATTAAACTAGCATTAGTACCCATGCGCGGACACAAATATTAAATTGTAGTTTGAGTTATTAGAATTACCTTAAAATTTAAAACTCTCCCATAATATATTTCTTTTTATTTTTATTTTTATTTTATATCTATAACAATCCAACTCCTTGATTTAGTACTTATATTTGGTCATTATTAAAATACCACGTTTGTGATATGTCTTGTTTGAGCATATTATTTAATAAAATTCTTACTACCGCTTTATGTTTCACCACGAATTCGAATAAGTCTTATCCTTCTACATTGTCACTCAAAACAACACTTTTTTTAGTCTTTGCTTATTGCATTATCTATTACTAACTATGTTATATTCATATGATATTTTATTAGCTTATCAGTTGACTTGATATCTTGCTTATTACCCTTTTGATAAACATATATAAGTATAAATTTTCGTATTCCTAAAATTTAATTGATTTTGGTTAAAGGCCTAAAAATTCACTCATCTTTCAGAAATGGTCTATCCATGCCATTCGTTAAAAAATGTTCATTTCATGCCAATGCGGCTACACATTTGGCTCATCCATGCTTTATCGACTAACAACTCAATTTTTATTTGGCTCATCCATGCCACTGCGTTAGTCAATAATGACATGGATGGGCCAAATGTGTAACGACGGTGGCATGAAATGAACATTTTTAACGGATGGCATAGATAGAACATTTCAAAAAATTAAGTTGCATTTTTAGGTATTTTCCGATTTATATTTGTACTTTTATCCTCTTACTTGAAACTCTTTTTTATTTAAATCTTTCAGTAATATTTTTGAGAATTATTAAATATACTTATACTTAATTAATTCAAAGTATAAATATTCTCACACTATCTTGGATTTCCTCTTTATACACCCTCTTCCCTACTATGAATATTTAATTAATTTTTTACATTAACTTTTTCCAATAAATAAAATATATAATATCACATTTTATTTTGAGTTATAACTTTGAATTAGTTTAAAATATTAATAGATAAGTTTTTATTATTATATTTTAGATCTATTGAATTTTCTTATAATTATTTTTTGTATCACGTTAATTTAATTTTCTTTCTATTTTAACATTAGATACAAATTAGACTTTAATTTTCGTTCATGAATTACCCACATGAGATTTTTGTATTTTCTTAGTTTTAATTTATTATCCAATAATTGTAATCATATCTATAGTTTGAGCATATTCACCATAATTTAATTTGAATCTGAAGTTCAAATCATATTTCCCTTCTATTTCTAATATTAATAATTATTTTTTTTGAATAAACAAATTTTCTATTCCATTTCATCAAAGAACTGTACAAATACAAACATAGATGCTGACCATCTATACTCTCATTCTAAACAGTCACTACATGTTCTATCAGATGAAAAATTGGTGCTAACTCACTATGTGATAGTATATGTGTCAAGCAAACTAAAAACATTCCTAAGGGTAATGCTCTAAGCTTAACAGTGTCGCCTTCCATTTGTGAACCGAAGCTCCTTTTAAGTGAAGGTGAATGGCAATTTCCTTGCATACACTGTCGCACACCATTTTTCCTCCTTGGAATCTCTGTTTATTTCGCTCTCTCCATATCACTGTCACTAATATTCCAAACAAACAGGCAGTGATTTCTGCTACACCAGTTCTCTTCCTTGCTAGTTTACTAATCCACTCACATTCATTGTTCCAATCAGAGGTGGGTCGTTGATAACCCAGCCAATTTAGAAGCTGACTCCAAAGTGCTTTAGTTTGTGAGCAATCAAAGTGCAAGTGTTCAAAAGTCTCACGAGACAGTCCACAAAAAGTACAATCCTGTGAAATCAGAATGTTGAGTTCCTGGAGTCTCTCCACTGTTGTCAACCTCTTATGCAAAGCAACGCACAAAATGAACTTGAATCTAGGATGTAACTGAGCCTGCAATATGATACTCTTCCACTAGACTTTATGGTATTGAGGGTGTTGGAACCTGTATAATTTCTTAATGCTGAAAGAATCGCCCCTCTGTAGTTGAAGCAGTCGACTATCCAGATTACCTTGAAGATCTGCAATTCCTTTTATCAACTCTCTCGACTCAATGATCTTCCTTATTGCCCAAGCAGCAGATTTAGGAATTGGCATGTCATCAATACTATAGTTTTTTATATAGAAAGTATGCACCCATTTAATCCACAGACCGTCTTTCTTCTTGGTTAGTGCCCATAGATGTTTTGCAACAGCAGCCTTATTCCACTTGATCAAGTTCAGAACATTTAACCCCCTGCATTGTATGGCATACAAAGTGTTTCCCAGGCAACCAGAGCTTTTCTTGACACTGTAGTTGAACATGTCCAAAGGTAGGATCTGCAAATTGCTTCAGTCATCCTCAGCACTTTTTTTGGCAGTAGAAATATCTGGGACCAGTATGCTTGTACACCAAATAAAACAGATTTGATCAACTGAACTCGACCAGCATAAGAGATCAGTCTTGATGACCAGCAGTTTATTTTCTGTGTGACTTTCTCAACTAATGGCCAACATTGAGCAGTAGTCAGTTTTTTTTGAATCCAGAGGCATACCTAGATATTTAAATGGCAGACTGCCTTCAGGAAAACCAAGTGCCTGAATGATCTCCTCCTTCTGCCAGTTTGATACTCCTGCTATGTACATAGCACTTTTGTCAGC
This sequence comes from Nicotiana benthamiana, assembly GCA_034376525.1. Lineage (NCBI taxonomy): Eukaryota > Viridiplantae > Streptophyta > Magnoliopsida > Solanales > Solanaceae > Nicotiana > Nicotiana benthamiana. Next base: position 11,416,343 of record CM067325.1, read on the forward strand.
ATTTTCTTGAAGTCCAGAAGCTTTGGAGAAATTCTGGAAAGCCTGCTTCAGTAGCTTTATAGACTGAATGTCTGCTTTACAGAACATAAGTAGATCATCCGCAAAGCAGACATGTGCCACCCCCAGTTTCTTACATCTAGGATGGAATTTGAATTCTTTCCTCACCATCATTTGCATGAATTCTCTCTGTAAATACTCCATAGCCAGAACAAAGAGGTTGGAGACATAGGATCACCTTGCCTTATGCCTCGTTTTCCTTTAAATGGATCAGTGAGTCCACCATTGATGTTGAGAGAATAGGTGACTGATGATATACACTCCATTACCCACCCAATGAACTTATAAGGAAATCCCAAGTCCTGCATCAGTCTGTTTAGGAAGCTCCACTCAACTGTGTCATATGCTTTCTTTAAATCTACTTTAAGGACACATCTAGGTGATATACCATTCATGGAGTAGCCTTTGAACAGTTCTTGTGTAAACAGAATATTTTCTGTGATGCTGCGACCCTCAGTGAAAACTGACTGTGATCTGCCCACCAGATAGCCAATAACTGTTTTCAGCCTAGCAGTAAGGATCTTTGTGATGATTTTGTATAGAGTTGTACAACATGCAATAGGTCTGTAATCCTTTACTTTGCTTGGATTTTGCACTTTAGGAATTAGTGTTAGAGCAGTGCTACTAACCCCTTTATGCATCTTTCCAGTAAGGAAGAATTCCAGCACAGCCTCACAGATGTCTTCCCCCACTACATGCTAATGCCTTCTAAAGAACTCTTGGAAAAGCATCCACACATGGTGCCTTATCATGAGGCATATCCTTTATTGCCATTAGTATCTCCTCCTTTGTGACTGGTTTTACTAATTCATCTTTCTATTGCAAGCTAAGGCAAGGACCCTGGTGAAATACTGCAGTGTTTGGTCACTGGCATATACCATTGTTTCCCCCAATAACTCCTTGAAACATGTAACAAACTCTTCTTCCACCTGTTTGGGATCATACAATTTAATTCCCTCTTGAGTATATATGGAGTTTATACTATTAAATTTTGTCCTCATCTTCAATTGAGCATGAAAATATTTGGTGTTTGAATATCCACAAGCAATCCAGTTAGCTCTAGACTTCTGGTGTAAGATCTGCTCCTCTATGTTACTCCATTTCTCAACTTCCATAAGCTCCCTTCTTTCTTGATCAATCAGGCCTTGGTCCATATAATTGATCTGTAACTGATTCTGTACAGCTTCCAGTTTCTGCCTAGCCTCACTGAGATGGATCCTATACATTGCCATATAGGTATTCAATTCCTTCAACCCCATTTTTAGGGCCTTTAATTTATTCCATACTCTATGCATTTCCCCTCCAGGCTGGATTTTGTTCCATACCCTTTCCACAATGCTAGGGAAATCAGGATGTTCCATCACAGAAGAATACAATTTAAATGGCTTAGGATGTAGGTTCCTTCTTGGCTCCTCAGCATTGCATAGTAAAAGGATAGGGGAATGATCTGATACTCCTGGGGTCAACACATCAGCTTCTATATGGCTATACTCCTGCATCCATTTCACATCTCCAAATACCCAGTCAATCCTGCTATACACTCTTGTCTCTGGTTTTTGTTTATTACACCATGTATAAAACAATCCAAGATCTTCAACTGAGTGAGTTGCAGGGCATTGAGTGTGTCTTGAAATCCTTGAATCTCCTGTTGCATAACTGGTGCTCCTATCTTATCATCAGTGTGGAGAACATTGTTGAAATCTCCACTGAGAAGCCAGCTCTCCTAGATAGTTGTTCCTAAGATCAACAGTTTGCCCCATAGTTGTTGTCTCTTATTCATCTCACTGTTGGCATACACTACTGTTATTAGTGTTCTGAAATTTGTACTTGTTTCTTCTACCGCACAGTGTATAAACTGTTCATCAGTATTCAGTATCTGCACCTCAATATTTGAATTCCACATTAGCCAAATTATCCCATTTGGATGCTCATTATAGTTCCAGCAATATCTCCAGTCATCTCCTAGTTTTGTCATAATCCTTTTTGCCTTAGCTTCTTTAAATCTAGTTTCTATACATCCCATATAGTCTACTTTATTCTTTCTCAGAAAGAGTTTCAGCTCATTCTGTTTATGGGCCTTGTTTAGGCCCATGATATTCCATGTGCTGAAGATCATTTTGTGGTGAAGCTGGATGGGCCAGCGTCCCCTGGGTCTTCACCTATCTGTAGTAAAGAGAATAAGTTTGTCATGTTCACTGAAGTTCCAGCAGATTGTTGTACATTTTTGCCTTTTGACAACCCCTTATCCATCACCCTACTGCCTGCAAAGTTAGAATTTTGTTTTTTTTCCTTTAGTATCCTACCAGTTTTAACCACCTCATCATTCTGCTTGGCTTTTGGTATCCATTTCCAGTTCTCTCCTTGCAATTGCTTCTTTTCCCCTGCTACCTTTGATTGATTTTGTATTAATTCTTCACTACCCTGTATCTTCTTATACCAGCAATTATCAGAGTTATAGCCAAACCTTACATAGTCACAACAGTATTTTGGCTTCCATTAATACACCATCTGTTGAGTGATAACTCCCCTCTTAGTATGTAGTTCAAAACTGTACGGTAAGAGCTGGGATATGTCAGTTTCCACCAGTACTCTTGCATAAGATATCTTCTCCAATTCAGCAGTATATCTGTCAGTGTACATAGGCTTCCCAACCACACTAGCTAGCTTACTGAGTGCTTCAGTTGACCAAAAGCCCAAAGGAAAACCAGAGAAGTTAATCCACAGAGGAATTACGCTCACACTGCCTGGATCAAATCTGAAATCCATTCTCCACTGTTGTAGCACAAATGGCTTGTTATGGAAAGTGTAAGGACCTGCCTGGAGGACATGGTCCGTATCTTCACTATTGTCAAATCTGAAAATATAGTAACCTTCCTCATGATACAACACTTGAGGTTTATTAACAAAATCCCATACATTTGTGATGTAATTATCCATTGTCCGTTTATACGGGTCCTCTGCAAGCACAAACCCAATCAATGCATTGCTCCAGTATGCCTCTTGTTCCTTTGTATCCTCGTCTTCAATTTGTACCACAAATGTACCATCACGCATAGCATGTGGTACATAACACAGCGGCTTCCCTTTTTGAGAGCTTCGATTCATCTGCATGGCATCCCTCTTAACTTCAAATTCCTTAGAACCTCCAGAATCTTGACCTGATCTAGCTTTGCTTATGCTGAAAATTGAAGTCGTCGATGGACTTGTTGTGCATCGACATTGTCTGTCACCAGATTACCTACCTGGCCTTCATCGATTTCTTCACGAATTGGTTGGAATTTATGTGGTAAAAAACTTCCAAAAGTAACAGGAAGTAATCACTGTTGCACGCCAGTTTCAGGTGTTATTAGCATTTCAGTATTTCCATTCCTGCTAGGTTTGTGAAAAATTATAGTTGCCGAACCCATTCCTGTAAGCCAGCGAGCGGGTTTGTCGAGAGCAAGCGTCTCTGTTCTACTTTCCTCCTCCGTAATCTCCATTGTCGCTTGGTTCCTTCTTCTTCGTCTTGCCATGGCTGAAGGCGCAAGTTAGCACTCCTTGCTTATCTTGCGCCGAGAGCGTTTCACCAGATTTCGAAACCTTCTCTTTTGAGTTCTTTTAAGTTACCTAATATATGGTATTTTATTTTCTTATATAGCTATCATTAACATGCTTCTTTAATTGATATCATAATCTATTTATATATTATTATATAAATTTAATCTTGAAATAAATATTTATTTTATAAAAAATTAAAATTCAAAATTATTAAATTTATTAAATTTATTAATAATACTTTTAATCATTATAAATTTACTTTATTTTATTTATAAACTAATTCTTAGTATAAATAACTGCGTATTATCTCTAATTTATTAATATTTTGATTTTTAAAATTTTTTTAATCTATTAAACTTCAATTATGTGGCTTTATCCACATCACTTTTCTTATGTCAAATTTAAATAAATTTTATTTTTCTTTGTTCTTTATGCTAAAAATTTTGATTTTTTTTCTCTGTTTGTTTCTTATTTTGCTATTATATATTCAATACTTAATAGTATTAATGTTGTCATGTGCTTTTTATTAGTTTATTTGAATTTAATATCCACTTTTATCACATTCATTTTAATCTAATAAAAATAATAAATAAAAATTATTTCAATAGTAACTTTGACTCTATTGCTCATATTCTTAAATATAATTTTTCTTCATATTTTAAAAAAGTCCCATTATAAATTCAAATATATCTTATTCTTCTATTTTATCCATTGGACTACATTTTTAAAAATCATATTATAGTTTTAAACTTAAACTAGCAATATTAAATTTAAATATTACTCTGAAAAACTCTAATTGTTGCTACAATATTTTCAATGTGATTTTAAGAAATATTTATTTATGTAGAAAATATTTATTTGTTTGAATTGTCAGCACTAATATAACCTCATTATTCTTATATATATATTACCATAATTAAATTATACACAAAATTTAATTAAAGATACTTGTAGTAATGTATATTATTTACAAATAAGGTCAGATACAAAGATTATACTAAATAAAAAATTATATTCTAACTTAAAATTAATGTGTAGGATACAAAATAGATATTTAATTAATTCTTTCTCTAAAAAGATACCTACCATAACTGAATTATACACAATATTTTATTAAAGATACCTACAGTAGTATATATTGCACCCAAATAAGGTTAGATACAAAGCTTGTACTAATCAACAAAATTATTGTTTCAATTTAAAATTAATTTGTACGATACAAAACGAAAATTTAATTGTTTCTTTCTGAAAAAAAGGATACTATCATAATTGAATTATACATAGAATTTTAATTAAAGATACCTACAGTAATGTATATTGTACAAAATAAGGCCAGTTACAAAGCTTGATAAATTAATTAAAATTCGTCCCTACCATAATTATACCAAAAAATATTAACTAAATTAAATAGAGATTTTTATCACAATTAAAAATAATTATTGTTGAACTACTGCTTCCATTAATTATGTTTCAATTTACAACTCAAAATTTTTAATGTTATCTTAAAATTGTCAAGTGGCTTTTTTATCTTTCCACTTAGCTTAATCTCATGCTTTTCCATTAGGCCCAGGTTTTCCTCATTCCAAAAAAAATTATAAAACTGGTAAATGGGATATGTAGGAATTACCTTTGGACTGATAGTCATGAAACAAGCCATATGAATCCAATTGCATGGGAAACATTGTGTAAACCAATGGCGGCAGGAGGAGTGAACATTATATCCTATGAAAGATGGAATAAAGCGGCTCTATCAAAACTCCTCTGGGCCTTAATGGCAGAAAAAGACAAACTCTGGATCAAATGTATACATTGTCACTACATAAAGAAAAAAGATATTGATACCATGGAAATTCCTAAACAAGCTAGCTGGCTCGTTAGGAAATTGTTTGGCGCGAGAGAATGGTGGGCAATTGATGATAAAGGACTGCAAACATGTACAAAAAATGGGCAATTTAGTATCAGAAAGGCATGCATTCAAACCACTCATCAATATCCCAAGGTTACATGGAAAAATTTATTAATGGTGACTGGCATGCTCCCGAAACAGAAATACATCTTATAGATGGCGTCACATCGACGCTTGGCGACGGCTGACAGATTAGCTAAATGGGGAATTCACACTAACCAATCCTGCAGTTTGTGTGAAAGAGATACTGAAGAAACCCACGACCATTTATTCTTTGAATGCATATACTCCAAAGCATTATGGCAAGCTATGTTACAATGGATGAAATATCAAAGAGTGACAGGCTCATGGGAAACAGAAATCCAATGGCTCATAGCAAATGTAAACAGCAGAAATCCCAGAAAATCTATCCTAGGTGTGGTGTTTGCAGCGGTAGTATACAACATATGGATGGAAAGGAACACCATAAGGTTTCAACGGACAACCAGAGACGCCAAAGACCGAGCAAAGGAGATTACAATACAAGTGCACTTCACTGGCGGAAAGATACCTAAATGGTCACCCATGTTACAGAACATAAATAGCTATCTTTTATGCCACAATTGTAGCAATTTATGTAATAGGACTTTAGTTTTAACAACAACAGTTGTAGAGTTTTCAAAATGATTGTACAAATGAGATCTGTTCTAGAGTCCAAAAGAACAGATGATGTAATTTTGCCATATAGTTGAAATAAAAAATCACAATTTCTTCTAAAAAAAGAAAACCTCATGCTTTCCTACTCTCCTTAATATAGATATAGATAGATAAATAAATCTTTAATATATTAAGTAAATTTTAATTTACTCCAACGTATAGATTGTCACAGGTTATCTAAATCTACTTTTCTATATCTTTTTCTTTTTAATTATAAATTTTAATTAATTTTTTATCTCCATATTTCTAACTAATATAGAGAAAATATCTTTGGGCATATCAATACAGATATAAATAGAGATATAACTACAAATATACATATAAATATAAATTTAAATGTAGATATATTTATTAGATTTGTCTAAGTTTTATTTAAATTAAGTATAAGATTTATTAAACTACTTACATTAATTATATTTCTATTTATAATTCAAATTTTTAATATTGTTTTAAAATTGTCAAGTGACTTCTTTTTAGCTTGCCACTTCTCTTAATCACATGCTTCATTACTCTCCTTTTAATATAATATAGATTATTCAGAGTAGAAAAAAAATGAGAGACTAAAATGAAGGTTCGTACAGTATCGCATGGTTAGAATCTAAATATATAGTATTCTACGTTGGCTTATGTTAAGTGAATCTTAATCATAATACCATATATGTCGTTTGATTGTCAATTAGTTATTCACTTCCATGTATTAAAATATGAATTAATTTTTCATATTAATATTTGTCTTAAAAACTTAAACAAATTAAAAGTAATAAATGAAGTAAATATGCAGATTTAATTACCTTGATCTAAGGTACACATATTATTTTTTTTTATGTAGAAATACTTATTATTTTTTAATTTCAATGTGAATATACTAAAATGTTAACTTTGAATTCAAATAATTTATTAAAATATTATACATGTACAACCAGAATATCTCAATCAAAATTTAGACTCATATATCTATATATTTCACACAATAAGTTTTGAATGAAATTTACATTCCGAATCGAATTTGACTTTTCTTTCTTACAATTTTAATTTAAACATAATGATTGGTTAAGAAAGAATTAGTTTTAAAAAATTATATTATTGAGTTTGAATGGCCCTTTAATTACGCTATTGGTAAGGTTTAAAAGCATAATGAGTTCTAAATATGGATAAATATTAAACTTTATTTTCCTGTTAATAAATGAATATATCAATTGATGAATATGATAAAACCATGAATATTGTTTGGCATAAAATATTATCTTTTATGTGGAAATATATTTGAATTGCAATATTCTAATTTTCATATAAGGAATAATATTATATGAATATACTTTGTCATATAATGTTATTTCTTTATGATAATTTTAGACCCATATATCCACATATAGTTATGTATATATTTTAAATGATATTTATTTTTTCATTCTAATTTAAGCAATCGGTTAAGAAATAATTCTTTTAAAAAATTATATCATTGTGTTTGAACTTTGAATCGCCCTATAATTACGGTATTGCTAATGTTTAAAGTCCTACTAAACTAATTGCAAATAAGTATGATTAGTTTTAAATTCAAAATATAAACTTTATTTTACTTAATAATCTAATATATCAATAATGATATATTGTCACAAATATTTTTTGGCATATAATATTTATTCCTTAAATGGTAATATTTAAATTGCAAATATCCTTATTTCTACATAAGGAATAATATTATATGAATATTCTTTTAGTCCTTTATGGTAATGTAATTACTCACACCTTTAAGTTTATGTATAAATTTTGCATGATAATTATGTTCCCATTTGAATTCAAATTATATGGGATATTTGATTAAGAAATGGTCAAAACAGATATTATTGAATTTGAATTGCCTATAATTAAGGCATTGTTAAGATTTAAAAGTCTGGTAGGAGCTAAATATGGATAAATACAAGTAGTTGTTCAGTTGCCTTTTAATTATGGTATTGGTAAGGTTCGTCTTTTGTTAAGAAATCAACATATCAATTAAAGAATCTGATAAAAATATCAATATTGTTATAAACTAAAGCAAAAGACAAGAACAATAGAACAAGAACAATAGCAATAGAGAGAAGAGTAGAGAGAGTTCTTCTTATTGAGTTGAGAGGGGTCTCAAGGGATGATTTACAATGGTAGGGGGCACCTCTATTTATAGGGGAGAGGAAGATTTAGCTACCACTAATAGAACTCTAAAATCTCTCTAATTAGATACATTAAAGACATTCACCTTAAATAGAAGTGTAAGAATCTTCTATTTCATAACACTCCCCCTTGAATGTCTATTCAATGATGTGCCTCACAAAACCTTAAAACCAAAACCCAATGGGAAAAATTAAAGTAAGGAAAAAGAGTACACATGTTTGAATATGCGCCTATTGGTTGCCTCGTTAAAAACCTTGCAAGGAAAACCCAGTGGGACAAAACCTTGTAAGGGAAAAAGAGTGCAACGCGCATTAACTCCCCCTAATGAGTACATCAATTTATATCCTTGAGCATTTGCATTCCAATCTTGTGCATCATCTTGAAATCATCATTCTTGATAGATATGAACATCTTCATATAATATCGTGGAATAGCTCTTCAATATCTCCATAGATGCATTCTCAATGCCATCATGCTTATAGTTATGGCAAGATACATATGTACACAAATTGTACTTAGGATGTGGTACTTCAGGACCAAGAATTGCATATGCTTCAAGCAACTTAAATCTTTCAAATTAAGTCATGTAAGTCACATAATAGACTTTAGCTGCATATCAAAGTTTCATGTCATGCTAAACAAATAAGATATCGAAAAATTGACTATACATACCTTTGCCTTTATACTTTCAAGCATATGAACTATAGGTTCAAAACTACATGTCTTTCATATGGAATCAATTCTTCTTGAATTGTATCTCTTCCATTTAGTTACTTTCTTTGAGTCAGCAAATGCGTATAGCATGCTTTGCAATATGTTGCAATTGAATTATCCCTTTTATGAACTTCAGGTTCATATCATGATATTCGGGGATATACAAATGAAAATTCATCCCATGTAACACTTTCTCAAGTGTTTATCATGTCTCCCCCTCATGTTAGTAAAGCTAACATGTTTCCTCAACTTTGGAAAATCATCTTTGTGCATTATGTCAATATACACAACACCTTAATAATAAGATGAAATTATTTGGTTCCTGACCCTGAACCACTTGTGAGGGGAGAATATACTCTTGTATACAACTTATATCAAACTGATATATACAACTTCGTTCTCATAAGGAACAGTTTAGCTATTAAGTGGAAGCACTCAATAATTATCTTGCTAAACTAACTTTGATATAAACCAACTTATCAAGATGAACTGTCTTGAGTAGAGAATCTGGAAACTATGCTCGAAGTTAGATTACTGAGCGATTTACCTCGCAAGCACTGCCAGGCTGCGGGTTAATAACAATGGCGCATGTAACCATATCATAGATGCATCATATGTGGTATACATGGCAGGTGAATGGGCCCATATTCACCTTTGATATTTCCAGAATTTAGGGGCTTCAACCCGAACTCTTTAGTTAGTCAGTTCATTAATGAGAACAAGTGATACAAGAGTATTCGTAAAGAACTTTCTAGTTCTTTAATATTCACCTATGTGAATTTGCACATCATACTTAAAATGAGATGGCTAACATGAATGCCAACTGAATAAATTATCAATATTGGTAAACTTCAAATTTACACCATGACATGTGCACTTATCAATAAACTTCGGGTTTATTATGACATGGGTTTTATACCAATAGATATCCACTTTATTGTGGCATTCTTTCGTTTGTGTAGTACAAACTGGAGAACAAAGCGGGTAGCTTTTCATATACAAATTACCCCGCTACAAGTTGTAGTAATAGGAGAATCAAAGCCTTCCTTTATTTATAGTCTCAATATCATCAATCGCCTTCGCGTGTACTTTTGGAAACTGAATAAGTTTCTTTGAGACTTACTACAGCACAATAGTAAATTGTGTTTCTCCAACATAGTAATAATTGGCTCTTCGAGAGCTCTCAATTAATTTTGTACTACCACAGACTGAGGTTCGAGATCCTCACATTCTTGCATTCCGTATTTTCAAGAGTCTCAGGCTCAATAGATTCTTCGTGAATCTCGGAATTAATCAAATCATGAGCGTCCTCATGTGATTCTTTCATAGTGTCATTTAGATCGTTCTTTTTCCTCTTTCTAGGATTTCGATCTTTGGAACCTAATGGTCTGCCACGCTTCTGGCGTGCATTTGACTCATTGGATATGACACTAGATATTTGTCCAATAGGGACTTCAATACGGATCGGAACATTTTCCGCGTGAATGTGGGATTTCGTTATCCTCTTCAAGTCCGTAAATGCGTCAGGCATTTGATTTGCTATTCTTTGCAGATGGATAGTCTTTTGTACCTCTTTCTTTCAAATAGAGGTATGTGGATCAAGATGAGATAATGATACATTTTTCCACAAAATTTCCCGTTTGGTTTCACCAACTTCTCCCCCTAATTTTGGGAAAAGTGTCTCATCAAATTGACAGTCTGCAAATAGTGCAGTGAACAAATCTCCTGTCAATGTTTCGAGGTAGCGAATAATGGAGGACGCGTCAAACTCAACATATATTCCTAACCTCCTTTGCAAACCCATTTTGGTGCGGGATGGCGGTGCTACAGGCACATATACTGCGCATCCAAAGCTTCTTAAATGGGATATATTGGGTTCATGACCCAAAACCAATTGCAATGGGGAATATTTGTGTCAATTCGTCAGTCAGAGACGAACTAGCATTGCTGCATGCAACATGGCGTGACCCCAAACCGAAGTGGGCAGCCGACGAACTAGCATTGCTTCATGCAAAATGGCGTGACCCCAACCCGAAGTGGGCAGCCGACAAACTAGTATTGTTGCATGCAAAATGGCGTGAACCCTAACCGAAATGGGCAGCCTCGTTTTCATGAAGAGTTCAAGATTATTCTCATCTATTATCCATTAACTTTGCAAACGCAAGGTTGCGTGATGGCAACAAGCACACATTAGACCATCTACAGGATGCGTCTATCAAGACCATGAAATACCTAAACTACCCACTAGGTGGGTGAATAGGTCCACAAATGTCCCCTTGTATACGTTCCAGAAACTGGGGTGACTCAGTCCCAACCTTTGTTGGGGATGGTCTGATAATCAGCTTGCCTTGATAACACGAAGTGCAAGGATATTCATTACTTGAAAGAATTTTGAAATTCTTTAACGGATGCCCATATGAGCTTTCTATAATCCGTCTCATCATGGTTGATCCTGGGTGACCCAGTCGATCATGCCAAAGTACAAATGTATTGGACTCAGTATTCTTTAGATTTACTGTTGAATGTGCCTCAGTTGCACTAATTCTTGTCCAATACAGGCCACAAGATAAAGACGGAAATTTCTCAATAACCCTCTTTCGGCCGGAGACATTCTTTGAAGTGAGGACGAGATATTCGAGATTATCTTCATCCATTGTCTCAATATTGTAGCCATTCCGGCGTACATCTTTAAAACTCAACAAGTTTCTCATAGACTTGGAGGAGAACATAGCATTCTCTATGATTAACGTCGTGCCCTCGGGCAGAGTTACAATGGCTCTTCCGGAGCCTTCGATCAATTTACTTTCCATGGTATGACATACAAAAGAAATACAGGAACATAAGAATAAGCAAGTTCAATTCTTTTGTGTCACATAATATTTTCAAAATCTGCTACTAACAGTTGGCTAACAAAATCAGATATGTTATCCATAATCAATTCCTTTGCAGTTTGAAAATTTCAGCGTTTTTCATAAGACAATCGATTATTAAACCCACACAATCGATTGTTGGAACATCGACAATCGATTGTTTTACATAGACAATTGATTGTGGATGATTTTTGAAAAATTCCAGATTACACTGCCTAACGACAATCGATTGTTAGATATAGACAATCGATTGTGGGTGATTTTTGAAAAATTCCAGACCTCACTGTTTCAAGACAATCGATTGTTAGACAAAGACAATCGATTGTTGGCTATTTTTGAAAATTTCCAGACCTCACTGTTTCAAGACAATCGATTGTTAGACAAAGACAATCGATTGTTGGCTATTTTTGAAAATTTCCAGACCTCACTGTTTCAAGACAATCGATTGTTAGTCAACGACAATCGATTGTTGATCAATTGTTTTTCAACTTTAATGCGAAAATAGTTGATAATCAACTAGTTTTTCAGGCTAGTCGATTACCCCCACTGGAAAATAAAAGTTTTATTGATATTTGAGCATATTGAAGATATTCTAAAGAACTACTGCTAACATTGCTTCATGAACTAACTAATACGAGCTAATGCTAATGACTATTAGTTTATTCACTAACTAATACAAATAAGTAGAACAAAATCAAATAACTCCATCTTCTTTCATCACGGATCCATCGCCGATTAGGTGGTCTATTTTTCCATCGGGTTGCTCAAAGAAGTCTGCCACATCCAGGTGGGTGATATCCTCATTGTCGTTATAGACAAAATTTGTTTCAGGGCCTTTTCTCTTTCGAGATGCTTGATAAAGGTCAACCAAGTGTCTTGGTGTACGGCAAATCCTAGACCAGTGCCCATTTCCACCGCAACGATAACATATAGTTTCTGAACTATTTGCCTTAGGATTCTTATCGTGCTTGTGGCAGAGTGACCAACTTCATGTTGTCATCTCTCTTCTTTAAGCCTTTCCACAAGATGGGTAAATCCTTGATGTTGAGATATTCAATCTTCAAACTTTCATCAAGGTGATGGCGCAAGAAAATCAAGGCCTTCATACAGTTTCAAACCTTCTTTAAGGTAATGGCGCAAGAAAATCAAGGCCTTAGCATAGGTTCAAACCTTCATCAAGGTGATGGCGCAAGAAAATCAAGGCCTTAGCATAGTTTTGGGTGGATGCACTATTTCTGTTTTTAATGGCGTCTTCGAGACCCATAGCATCAAAGTGGATTTCATCATCCAACACCCATGTCATATAGTTCTTGCCCGAAATTTCGAGGGCAACGAACTTTCTTTTCATATGACACAATTACATCAAGAGCGTGTTCATACTTACGGGCTCTATTACAATTATCACATTCACTTCAGGGAATGGATCAAAATCATGTGCTTTACACAAGCTGCTACCACATTCTCTAAAGGGAATGGAGCAAATTCAATTGGACGGAATTCTTTGTCACGTCCACATTCATTGATACCTTCATGGTAATTAGTCTTCTTTCAGACTTATCATATACTGCTTCCACATTCTCTAAAGGGAATGGAGCAAATTCAATGGGACGGAATTCTTTGTCACGTCCACAATCATACATGAATTTAATCATGGCAGGACATAGAGATTTTACCACTTCGTGTGGTTATAATTTCTCACAAACTCCATTAGAGTTATAATCAAACTTTGTATATAAAATTTATAGAATTCCAAGAATTTGAAAAGGAAAAGTAAATTACTTACCTCTAAGGTATATCAAATATATTTTCAATATTTTCTCCTTTCTTCCTTTTTCGTTTCTTTCTTTCCTTTCTTTCTTTCCTTTTTCTTTTCAACTTTTCGTTTCTTTCTGCCTCCTCCTTTTTTTTCTTTTTCTTTCTTCATTCTTTCTTTGAAGAAAAACCCTACACAAGTAAAAGTTAAGACAATCGAAAATTAAATTAGGAAGAGGGAAATACCTTGGATTTTCGAGAATGATACTTGAGACGGTAGAGTCTCGTGCTGATAACGTGTTATAAACTAAAGCAAAAGACAAGAACAATAGAACAAGAACAATAGCAATAGAGAGAAGAGTAGAGAGAGTTCTTCTTATTGAGTTGAGAGGGGTCTCAAGGGATGATTTACAATGGTAGGGGGCACCTCTATTTATAGGGGAGAGGAAGATTTAGCTACCACTAATAGAACTCTAAAATCTCTCTAATTAGATACATTAAAGACATTCACCTTAAATAGAAGTGTAAGAATCTTCTATTTCATAACAAATATTATTTATCATAAATATCAATAATCATTCCCTTTGAATATGAGATTTTTGTTTGTTTCTCCAATCAAATCCACCATCAAAATAGTGATTACATATTAACTTTAAATAATATTGATTAATATCTTTTTAAAACTAATATAGGTTAACCTTACATAACGTTAAGCCAAGCGACTTTGTAAATTATTATTTTTATTTTATGTAAAGAAATGAGCTACTTGAATTTTTTTTTAATTTTCAAAGCCATCAATCCTTAATATCTTAAATAAATTTATTTGCTTTATTTATATTTTAACTTGCCCAGAGTACAAATAGTCATAGTTATCTCAATCTACATCTTTCTAATATTTTTACTATTTTATTATTATGAATTTTTAATTATCCTTTCACTTTCATGTTTTAAGCTAATATAGAAGGAAAATGTCACGACCCAAAATCTAACCATGGTCCTGATGGTGCCTATCGAGTTACAAGGCAAGCCAATTCCCAAAATATTACTACTAATTTGATTATAAGAATTTAATAAAATATTTTCAATAATTTAATTCATGATAAACTAAACCAACTCTAAATATAAATAATATAGAATACAAAAAAATGAGTCCCAAACATCGGGGTGTCACTAAGTCTTGAGCGTCTAAAACTATAAACTAAAATATATAAACTGGCTAACTGTCCAAAAGAAGAAATAACAAAAGAAGTAACAAGGTCCTGCGGACGCTGGCAGCTACCTTGCAATCTCCATAGATAGCCGACCTGAAATCAATGATCTTCCCACTCTAACTCACCTGGATCTGCACATACAGTGCATGGTGTACTATGAGTACTACCACTTCAGTAGAAACAAAAATAACTAAGGAACTGAGCAGTAGTGACGAGCTAAGCAAAACAGTTCAATTATTTATTTTCACAATTTAATGATAAACCAGTAAATTTCATAACTCAGTAAATATCACAAAGAAATTTAACAGATAAATGTAGCAACAATAAAAGTAGATGCAACTTCATAGCAATGTCACTCAATCACTCAGCACTCAACACTCAATACTCAATACACTCAACATTTTGCGCTTACTGGGGGTGTGTACAGACTCCGGAGGGGCTCCCAAAGCCCAAGCACTAGGCACGGACAACTCACGTGCTACCATATCAATACCTAGATCCGCACAGTCAACTCACGTGCTACGCGGACAATTCACACGCTATGATATCAATACCTGGATCCGCACGGTCAACTCAGGTGCTACGCGAACAACTCACGCGCTATGGTATCAATATCCTCACAACCTTCAGGCCCTCGGCCTCACTCAATCATGTACCTTACTAGCCTCACAATTATCAACAAATAACGAAACACACCCCACATCACGTATCACATCATATTATCAATTAAGATATACTGAGGTAAATATATACAATAATTTTTATAACTGAGTACAACTAATGTGAGCATAAATAAAGCCTAAGCATGATCTCTAACATAACGTCAAACAAGTTCAACAACAAGTAAATACATAACCACAGATAACAACCATTAGGCCCACAGCCTCACGGGACGGACGAAGTCTCAATCCCTCGTGGTTAAAACCCACACGTCCGTCACCAAGCGTGGGTATCACCACCAAACAATCATATGATATTACTTTCTCCGGGTTTATACCCTCAAAGCCAGAGTTAAAACTATTACTTACCTCAATCACATAAAATCCTACTCCGGAATGCCCTCGTCTCTAAACTCAGTCTCCAAAAGCTCCGAATCTAACCATAATCAAATTACTACTATCAACATAGTCTAAAGAATCGAATTCCGCAATAAAATAATATAAAAATAATCCGAAATCGGCCAAAACCCGGCCCCTGGAACCATATCTCGGAATTAATTAAAAATGGTATAATAATAATCATTGTCCTCTCCCGATTCTAACCATATAAAATTTATCAAAATCGGACTTCGTTTGGTCCTTCGAATCCTCACTTAAAACTCTCCAAAACTCGAACCCTAATTTACTTAGTTTCGCTTTGAAATCATCAATTAAATCCCAAACACGAAGATGAATTTATGAAATATAACCAAAACGGAGTAGAAAATACTTACCCCAATTCATATGGTGAAAATAGCCTCCAAAATCTCCCAAATCCGAGCTCCCTCTGAATGAACAAACCCAAGCTTTATATATTTTTCTTCCAGCTATTCTACCTCGTTTATCGTGCCAAACGGCCCCAAAACTCATATTTTATGCCTCCAATAGATTCCTTGTAAAATTCTAATTAATTTAGGCTTTTGAATCACCTAATTTGACCTTATAATGAATGAGATATGTAGGTTTTAATATTTGCAAATAGTGTAGGTTTTTAAATACGTTGCTAGTGGCAATTTCGTAATTAAACTGAAAAAAATCCGGCAATCTAATTCTTAGTAAAATAGCCATAAAATCCACATACAATGTCCAAATTAGACCATTCTTTTTGCTACGGGTCCGTAATTACGATACGGATCTAATGCTTCAATAAAAAAATAAATAGGAGCTCGTTTGTTCAATATGATATTATTTATGCTTGGAAACCCAAACCTATCCAAAACTCACCCGAGACACTCGAGACTCCAACCAATAATTCCAACAAGTTATATATCACTACCTGAACTTAGTCGATTCCAAAATACCCAAAACAACACCAAAACACCATATCACCTCGAATTCAAGCCTAAGAATTTCTAAACTTCCAACTTTCGTCAATTTAAGCCTAATTCTACCACGAACCTTCAAATTATATTTCAGACACACCCCTAAGTCTAAAATCACCTAAGGAAGCTAATCGAATCATAAAAATCTAAATCTAAACTCGTTTACTCATAAGTTAACTTCCGGTTGACTTTTCTAACTTAGCTTTCTAACTAAGAGACTAAGTGATCATTTTACTCCAAAACTACTCCGAACCCAAACCTATCAACTCGATATAACTTAACACAAAAAAAATATAAATAAGCATAGATGGGGTAAATGGGCCTATAAATATCTAAACGACAGGCCGGTTTGTTACATCCTCCCCCTCTTAAATAGACGTTCGTCCTCGAATGAGTCTAAAAACATACTTTGAGTCTCAAATAGGTAAACCCTTCAGCAATACCTTCTCGTCATATTCAAATAATACGAACTCATCTCGCGGTCACACCATACTCATCACGTACCCACCGAGGGATTCAAAATCCGTCGATGCACAACTAATACTGAGCGCTCATATGCGCATACGAATGCGTGGAAGGAATTCAAAGAGTTACACTTCAAGCTGAATAAATACCGCACGATAAGAACTCAAGAAGGTGAAGTTTTCCTAAAGGTTCTGCAGCCTCTTGAAGATAAGTGCAGAAGTCTCTGTATCGATCTACAAGACTCTACTAAACCCGCTCATGACTCGTGAGACCTATGTAACCTAGGCTCTGATACCAACTTGTCACGACCCAAAATCTAACCATGGTCGTGATGACGCCTATCGTGTTACAAGGCAAGCCAATTCCCAAAATATTACTACTAATTTGATTATAAGAATTTAATAAAATATTTGCAATAATTTCATTCATGATAAACTAAACCAACTCTAAATATAAATAATATAAAATACAAAAAAGCGAGTCCCAAATATCGGGGTGTCACTAAGTCATAAGCGTCTAAAACTATAAACTAAGATATATAAACTGACCAACTGTCCAAAAGAAGAAATGACAAAAGAAGTAACAAGGTTCTGCGGACGCTGGCAAATACCTTGCGATCTCCATAGATAGCCAACCTGAAATCAATGCTCGTCGTGCTCTAACTCACCTGGATCTGCACATAAAGTGCAGGGTGCACTATGAGTACTACTACCTCAGTAGTAACAGAAATAACTAAGGAACTGAGCAGTAGTGACGAGCAAAGTAAAATAGTTCAATTATTTATTTTCACAATTTAAAGATAAACCAGTAAATTTCATAACTCAATAAATATCACAAAGAAATTTAACAGATAAATGCAGCAACAACAAAAGTAGATGCAACTCCATAGCAATGTCACTCAATCACTCAGCACTCAACACTCAATACTCAATACATTCAACACTCTGCGCTTACTGGGAGTGTGTACAGACTCCGGAGGGGCTTCCAAACCCCAAGCGCTAAGCACGGACAACTCACGTGCTACCATATCAATACTTGGATCCGCACGGTCAACTCACGTGCTACGCGGACAACTCACGCGCTATGGTATCAATACCCGGACCCGTACAGTCAACTCACGTGCTACGCGGACAACACGCGCGCTATGGTATCAATATCCTCACAACCTTCAGGCTCTCGGCCTCACTCAATCATGTACCTCACTAGCCTCACAATTATCAACAAATAACGAAACACACCCCACATCACGTATCACATCATATTATCAATTAAGAGAGACTGAGGTAAATATATACAATAATTTTTATAACTGAGTACAAATAATGTGAGCATAAATAAAGCCTAAGCATGATCTCTAACATAAAGGCAAACAAGTTCAACAACAAGTAAATACATAACCACGGATAACAACCATTAGGCTCACAGCCTCACGGGACGGACCAAGTCTCAATCCCTCGCAGTTTAAACCCACATGCCCGTCACCTAGCGTGGATATCATCACCAAATAATCACATGATATTACTTTCTCCAAGTTTATACCCTCAAAGACAGAGTTAAAACTGTTACGTACCTCAATCACATAAAATCCTACTCCGGGATGCCCTCGTCTCTAGACTCAGTCTCCAAAAGCTCCAAATCTAACCATAATCAGATAACTACTATCAACATAGTCTAAAGAATCGAATTCCACAATAAAAACTAAAAAATATAAAAATAATCCGAAATCGGCCAAAACCCGGCCCCCGAAACCATATCTAGGAATTAGTTAAAAATGGTAGAATAATAATCCTCGCCCTCTCCCGATTCTAACCATATAAAATTTATCAAAATCGGACTTCGTTTGGTCCCTCAAATCCTCACTTAAAACTCTCCAAAACTCGAACCTTAATTCCCTTAGTTTCACTTTGAAATCATCAATTAAATCCCAAACACGAAGATGAATTTATGAAATATAACCAAAACGGAGTAGAAAATACTTACCCCAATTCATATGGTTAAAATCGCCTCCAAAATCGCCCCAATCCGAGCTCCTCAACTCAAAATATGACTGAATGAACAAACCCTAGCTTTATATATTTTTCTTCCAGCTGTTCTGCCTCGTTTCTCACGCCAAACGGCCCCAAAGCTCATATTTTATGACTCCAATAGATCCCTTGTGAAATTCTAATCAATTTAGGCTTTTGAATCACTCATTTTGACCTTAGATATGTAGGTTTTAATATTTGCAAATACTGCAGGTTTTTAAATACGCTGCGAGTGGTAATTTCGTAATTAAACTGAAAAATATGGCAACCTATTCTTAGTAAAATAGCTATAAAATCCACATACAATGTCCAAATTAGACAATTCTTTTTGCTACGAGTCCGTAATTACGATACGAATCTAATGCTTCAATCAAAAAAGAAATATGAGATTGTTTGTTCAATATGATATCATTTATGCTTGGAAACCCAAACCTATTCAAAACTCACCCGAGACACTCGTGACTCCAACCAATAATTTCAACAAGTTATATATTATTACCTGACTTAGTCGAACCTTCAAAATACCCAAAACAACACCAAAACACCAACTCACTCGAATTCAAGCCTAAGAACTTAACCTAATTCTACCACGAACCTTCAAATTATATTTCGGACACACTCCTAAGTCTAAAATCACCTAAGGATGCTAATCGAATCATAAGAATCCAAATCTAAACTCGTTTACTCATAAGTTAACTTCCGGTTGACTTTTCTAACTTAGCCTTCTAATTAAGATACTAAGTGATCATTTTACTCCAAAACTACTCCGAACCCAAACCTACCAACTTGATATAACTTAACACAGCTGAACAACATATAAATAAGCATAGATGGAGCAAATGGGGCTATAAATCTGAAAACGACAGGCCTGGTTATTAAAGAAAATTGATGATTGCATTTATATATGATATAGATGTAGATATAGATATATAGATTTAGATTTATTTTCTAGATTAAGTCTTAAATTTTCCAAGTAGCATTTTCTCAATATGCCGCTTGGCTTAACCAAATGCTTCAACCTTATTTTAATATAATATAGATAGATAAATCTTTAATGTCTTAAGTAAATTTTATTTATTTTAACTTACTCCAAAGTATAATAGTAACAAATTATCTAAATACTTTTTATATTTTATATTTTTTATTATAAATTTTAGTTAATTTTTTATCTTCATATTTCTAACTAATATAGAAAAAATATCTATGGGCGGATCAATAAAGATATAAATAGAGATATATCTACAAATATACATATAAATATAAATTTAAATGTAGATATATTCATTAGATTTGTCTAAGATTTATTTAGATTGAGTATAGGATTTATTAAATTACTTATATTAATTATGTTTCTATTTATAATTTAAATTTTAGTGTTGTCTTAAAATTCAAGTAGCTTCTATTTAGCTTGACACTTGGTTTAGTCACATGCTTCACTACTTTCCTTTTAATATAATATAGATTAGTCCTTTAGGGTAACGTAATTACACACACTTTAAGTTTATATATAAATTTTGCATGATAATCATGTTCCCATTTGAATTCAAATTATATGGGATATTTGATTAAGAAATGGTCAAAACAGATATTATTGAATTTGAATTGCCCTATAATTAAGGCATCGTTAAGATTTAAAAGCCTGGTAGGAGTTAAATATGGATAAATACAATTAGTTTTTCAATTGCCTTGTAATTCTGGTATTGGTAAGGTTCGTCTTTTGTTAAGAAATCAACATATCAATTAAAGAATCTGATAAAAATTATCAATATTATTTATCATAAATATCGATAATCATTCCCTTTGAATATAGGATTTTTGTTTATTTCTCCAATCAAATCCACCACTCAAATAGTGATTACGTATTAACTTTAAATAATATTAATTAATATCTTTTTAAAACTAATATATGTTAACCTTACATAATGTTAAGCCAAGTGACTTTGTAAATTATTATTTTTATTTTATGTAAAGAAATGAGCTACTTGAATTTTTTTCTTCAATTTTCAAAGTCATCAATCCTTAATATCTTAAATAAATTTATTTACTTTATTTATATTTTAACTTGCCCAGTGTACAAATAGTCATAGTTATCTCAATCTACATCTTTCTAATATTTTTACTATTTTATTATTATGAATTTTTAATTATTCTTTCACTTTCATATTTTAAGCTAATATAGAAGGAAAATTGATGGTTTCATTTATATATGATATAGATGTAGATATAGATGTATAGATTTAGATTTATTTTTTAGATTAAATCTTAAATTTGCCAAGTGGTATTTTCTCAATGCGCCACTTGGCTTAACCAAATGCTTCACTACCTTTTTTAATATAATATAGATAGATAAATCTTTAATGTCTTAAGTAAATTTTATTTTATTTTAACTTACTCCAAAGTATAAATAGTCACAGATTATCTAAATACTTTCTATATTTTTTATTTTTATTATAAATTTTAGTTAATTTTTTACCTCCATATTTCTAACTAATATAGAAAAAATATCCATGGTTGGATCAATAAAGATATAAATAGAGATATAGCTACAAATGTACATATAAAATAAATTTAAATGTAGATATATTCGTTAAACTTGTCTAAGATTTATTTAGATTGAGTATAAGATTTATTAAACTATTTATATTAATTATGTTTCCGTTTATAATTTAAATTTTTAATGTTGTCTTAAAATTCAAGTGGCTTCTTTTTAGCTTGACACTTGACTTGATCGCATGCTTCACTACTTTTCTTTTAATATAATATTATTATGAAATAATATAAGAACAAGAACAATAATACAAGAACAAGAACAATAGAGAGAAAAGTAGAGAGAGGAGTATTCTTATTGATACTTAGGGATGGTTAGGGATTGTTTACAATGGTAGAAGACCCCTTTATTTATAGGGAGAAGTAAACCCTAGAATCTCTCTAATTATGGACATTCACCTAAAATAGGAGATTTTATAACACTCCCCCTTGAATGTCTATTCAATGATGTGCCTCGTTAAAACCTTAATTAAAACAAAACTCAATGGGAAAAATTTAAAGAAAAGGAAAAAGAGTACACATGTTTGAATATGCGCCTATTGGTTGCCTCGTTAAAAACCTCGCAAGGAAAACCCAGTTGGGACAAAACCTTGTAAGGGAAAAAGAGTGCAACGCGCATTAACTCCCCCTAATAAGAACATCAATTTATATCCTTGAGCATTTGCATTCCAATCTTGTGCACCATCTTCAAAACGATCTTTTGTAGAGATTTGATAAATAAATCAACCATATTGACTTGAATAAATATTCCGCACCTTGAAATCATCATTCTTGATAGATATGAACATCTTCATATAATGTGGTGGAATGACTCTTCAATATCTCCATAGATGTATTCTCGATGCCATCATGCTTATAGTTATAGCAAGATACATATGTACACAAGTTGCACTTAGGATGTGGTACTTCAGGACCAAGAATTGTATATGCTTCAAGCAACTTAAATCTTTCAAGTTAAGTCATGTAAGTCACATAATAGACTTTAGATGCATATCAAGTTTTCACGTCATGCTAAACAAATAAGATATCGAAAACTGATTATACATACCTTTTTACTTTTATACTCTCAAGTATTTGAACTACATGTCCAAATCTACATGTCTTTCACATGGAATCAAGTATTTGTCTATACGCTTCAAGCGTATCCAAGACTTTGTCCTTCAGGGACTTAATATGAGCATTTGTAGTGAGAATATAGTTACATTCTTTGGGTCAGCAAATGCGTATAGCGTACTTTGCAATATGTTGCAATTGAATTATCCCTTTTATGAACTTCAGGTTCATATCATGATATTCGGGGATTTACATATACAAATGATAATTCATCCCATGTAACCTTTTCTCAAGTGTTTATCATGTCTCCTCCTCATGTTAGAAAAGCTAACCTGTTTCCTCAACTCTGGGAAATCATCTTTGTGCATTATCATGTCAATATACACAGCACATTAATAATAAGATGGAGTTATTTGGTTCCTGACCCTGAACCACTTGTGAGGGGAGAATATAATATACTCTCGTATACAACGTATATCAAACTAATATATATAACTTTGTTCTCATAAGAAACAGTTTAGCTATTAAGTGGAAGCACTCAATAATTATCTTGCTGAACCAACTATGATGTAAACCAACTTATCAAGATGAACTATCTTGAGTAGAAAATCTGGAAATTATGCTCGAAGTTAGATTACTGAGCAATTTACCTCGCAATTACCAGCCAGGCTGCGGGTTAATAACAATTGCGCATGTAACCATTTCATAGATGCATCATATGTGGTATACATGGCAGGTGAATGGGCCCATATTCACCTTTGATATTTCCAGAATTTATGGGCTTCAACCCGAACTCTTTAGTTGGTCAGTTCATTAATGAGAACAAGTGATACAAGAGAATTCATAAAGAACTTTCTAGTTCTTCAGGTTTATTATGACATGGGTTTTTATACCAATAGATATCCACTTTATTGTGGCATTCTTTCGTTTGTGTAGTACAAACTTAAGAACAAAGCGGGTAGCTTTTCATATACAAATTACCCCGCTACAAGTTGTAGTAATAGGAGATATCAAATCCTTCCTTTATTTATAGTCTCAATATAATCAATCGCTTTCGCGTGTACTTTGGAAACTGAATAAGTTTCTTTGAGACTTACTACAGCACAATACTCAATTGTGTTTCTCCAACATAGTAATAATTGGCTCTTCTAGAGCTCTCAATTAATTTTGTACTACCACAGATTCATCAACATCCATGTGGTGAATATCTTTCTTAAAGAGAAAGTTATACCATTATGGTCATGTCAAACTTATATGCAAGATATGTTTCTTGCATTATCGTTGTCCTTTAATAGTCATATTTCCAAAATACTTTGGCGTACAATAGGTATGTGACCAACGATCATTCATGCCATATATACAGCCAACAGGCTTGACACCATTAGGTGTTTCGACTATAGGGCCAAAAACTTCACGTTTTGCCAGCGAATTCAATTCTGATTGAATTGCTTATTGCCACTTTGGCCAATCATGTCTTTTTCGACATTCTTCAACAGATTGAGGTTCGAGATCCTCACATTCTTGCATAATGCTAGATGAGACATTATAGGCAAAGACATTATCCACCACTATATCCACTCGATTAATATTTGCCTCAATATTGATTGGATTTATGGATAGTTCCGTATTTTCCAGAGCCTCGGGCTCAATGGATTCTTCATGAATCTCAGAATTTGTTAAATCATGAATTTCCTCATGAGATTCTTTCGTAGTGTCATTTTGATCATTTGCTTTCCTCTTTCTAGGATTTCGATTTTTGGAACCTAATGGTCTGCCACGCTTCAGGCGTGCATTTGACTCATTGGATATGACACTAGATGATTGTCCAACAGGGACATCAATACGGATTGGAACATTTTCCGCGGGGATGTGGGATTTTGTTATCCTTTTCAAGTCCGTAAATGCGTCAGGCATTTGATTTGCTATTCTTTGCAAATGGATAATCTTTTGTACCTCTCTTTCACAAATAGAGGTATGTGGATCAAGATGAGATAATGATGCATTTTTCCACAAAATTTCCCGTTTGGTTTCACCAACTTCTCCCCCTAATTTTGGGAAAAGTGTCTCATCAAATTGACAGTCTGCAAATCGTGCAAATCTCCTGTCAATGTTTCGAGGTAGCGAATAATGGAGGGCGATTCAAACTCAACATATATTCCTAACCTTCTTTGCGGACCCATTTTGGTGTGGGATGGCGGTGCTATAGGCACATATACTGCGCATCCAAAGATTCTTAAATGGGATATATTAGGTTCATGATCCAAAACCAATTGCAACGGGGAATATTTGTGTCGATTCGTCAGTCAGAGACGAACTAGCATTGCTGTATGCAAAATGGCGTGACCCCAAACCGAGGCAGCCGACGAACTAGCATTGCTGCATGCAAAATGGCGTGACCCCAAACCGAGGCAGCCGACGAACTAGCATTGCTGCATGCAAAATGGCGTGACCCCAAACCGAAGTGGGCAGCCTCGTTTTCATGAGTAAATGAGGTATTCAAGATTATACTCATGTATTGTCTCAATCTGATATCCATTTTGAATGATATCTCTAAAACTCAACAAGTTCCTTTTAGACTTGGAGGAGAACATTTTGACTGATATCATTAAAACTCAACAAGTTCCTCTTAGACTTGGAGGAGAACATTGCATTCTCTAAAATATTGTTCATTTAGGCAGAGTTATAGTTGTTTTTCAGAAGCCTTCAATCAATTTAATTCCCATGGTTTGCCATACAAAAGAAAATATACGAACATGAGAATAAACAAATTCAATCGGTTTGTTTCACATTTAAACAATATTTTTAAAATCTGCTGAGGTTAGTCGACTAACTTAGGAAGTGCGTAAGTAAGTAAATATGAGTATTTGCATAGATGGCATAACCATGGACAAGACAATGATGGTTGTTGTATGGTTCACGGAAAAAACTGAAAAGAATCATCAGCGACATAATTAAAAAGAATGCATGAAAACAACATATTATAGAACAGTACGAAACATACAACTGAAGACACAACAGTGAGATAAATTCTGTTGGGTAGTACACACTGCAAATTGTATAAGCGACCACAAAATAGGAATTGAATATTACCAGAATAGAAAGGCTATACAACGATATCTGACGACTTCAATAGAGATATATGTAATTAAATTCACGGACCAAAAAGGTAAGGAGATTAAGCATAACCATAGATAGTTACGTGCTTGTATGACCAAAAAGATTTTACAATCAAATTGGTACAAGCAGATTTAATCTAGTCACAATACTTGACTATATGGACTTAGCAATGACTATAATAAAGGAGTTGCATCATTAAAATATGTGGACACTTTGAATATACTGATATTGACAAAAATTAGGAGGAGAAAAAAATACCTTAATTTTCTCAAGAAAATCAAGGCCTTAGCACAGTTTCAAACCTTTATCAAGGTGATGGCGCAAGAAGGTCAAGGCCTTAGCACAGTTTCAAACCTTCATCAAGGTGATGTCGCAAGAAAATCAAGGCCTTAGCATAGTTTCAAACCTTCATCAAGGTGATGGCGCAAGAAAATCAAGGCCTTAGCATAGTCTTGGGTGGATGCATTATTTTTGTCTTTAATGGCGTCTCCAGGACCCATTGCATCCAAATGGATTTCAGCATCCAACACCCATGTCATATAGTTCTTGCCCGAAATTTCAAGGGCAACGAACTTTCTTTTCATAATGTCAGACATAAAACAAAATTACATCAAGAGCGTGTTCATACTTACGGGCTCTATTACAATTATCACATTCACTTCAGGGAATGGATCATAATCATCTGTATGTGCTATACACAATCTCATGTCAAATATTATTTTCATAAAGTGAAAGATTATTTTGAGAATCTTTATTATTCTCATTATCACAATGATGACGATTATAATTTCGTATATTGCCACGTCCACATTCATTGATACCTTCATGTTGTCTTCTTTCAGACTTATCGTATACTGCTACCACATTCTCTAAAGGGAATGGAGCAAATTCAATTGGACGGATTTTTAATTCTTTGCCCACAATCATACATGAATTTGATCATGGCAAGGCATAGAAATTTTACCACTTCACGTGTTTATAATTTCTTACAAACTCCATTAGAGTTATAATCAAACTTTGTTGTCTATGTTTGTATATAAAATCAAATCGTAGAATTTCAAGAATTTGAAAGGGAAAAGTAAATTACTTACCTTTAAGGTATACCAATTATATTTTCAATGTTTTCTCTTCTTGTTTGCTCAACGTTTTTCCCTCTTTGTTTCCGTCTCTTCTTTGTTTTCAATATTTTTCTTCTTTCGTTCCTTCTGTTTTCTTTTCAACGTTTTTCTTCTATTTTCCGTATAGAAAATTTTGGGATTTGGTTGCGGCAGAACCTCATGTGAAACCCTACACAAACAAAAGTTAAGGCAATCGAAAATTTCAATTGGTTAGAGACTCGTGTTGATAACGTGTTATGAAATAATATAAAAGACAAGAACAATATAGAGAGAATAGAGAGAGGAGTATTCTTATTGATACTTGGGATTGTTAGGGATTGTTTACAATGGTAGAAGACCCCTTTATTTATAGGGAGAAGTAAACACTAGAATCTCTCTAATTATGGACATTCACCTAAAATAGGAGATTTTATAACAAATATAGATATATGTTATAAATACACTTCTATTTAAGGTGAATGTCTTTAATTAGAGAGATTCTAGAGTCCTATTATTGGTAGCTAAATCATCCTCCTCCCTATAAATAGAGGTGCCCTCTACCATTGTAAATCACTCCTAACATTCTCTAAGTATCAATAAGAAGAACTCTCTCTACTCTTCTCTCTATTGCTCTTGTTCTTGCATTATTGTTCTTGTCTTTTATATTATTTCATAACACGTTATCAGCACGAGACTCTACCGTCTCAAGAACCATTCTCGAAAAATCTAAGGTATTTTCCTCTTCCTAATTTAATTTTCGATTATGTCTGACATTACGAAAAGAAAGTTCGTTGCCCTTGAAATTTCGGGCAAGAACTATATGACATGGGTGTTGGATGCTGAAATCCACTTAGATGCAGTCTCGGAGACACCATCAAAGATAGAGAAAAAGCATCCACCCAAGACTGTGCGAAGGCCTTGATTTTCTTGCGCCATCACCTTGATGAAGGTTGAAGATTGAATATCTCACCGTCAAGGATCCACTCATCTTGTGGAACGGCTTAAAGGAGAGATATGACAACCTGAAGTTGGTCACTCTGCCACAAGCACGATATGATTGGGCTCATCTGAGGCTCCAGGACTTTAAGTCCGTTTCTGAATATAATTCTGCAATGTTCAGAATTACTTCTAAATTGAAGCTATGCGGGGATAATATCTCCGATTATGATATGCTTGAGAAAACGTTTACAACGTTTCATGCCTCTAATATGGTACTGCAACAACAGTACAGAGAGAAAGGCTTTACAAAGTACTCTGAACTGATTTCTCTTCTACTAGTGGCTGAGCGAAATAATGACCTGCTCATGAGAAATCATGAAAATCGACCCACTGGGTCTACACCACTGCCTGAAGCAGATAAGGTGCACTCTCATTATGCCAAACATGAAAAGGACCATGGTCATGGTCGTAAACGGTGTCATAGCCAGGGACGTAGACAAGGAAGAAATTCCAATGAAGTCCGTCAACCCCCAAGGAGAGATAACCGCCGAAAGCAGAAACGGGGTCATGAAGATCCTAAAGCAAATGGTTCAGAAACTATATGTTATCGTTGCGGTGTGAAAGGGCACTGGTCAAAGACTTGCCGTATACCAAGACACTTGGTTGACCTTTATCAAGCATCTCGAAAGAGAAAAGGCCCTGAAACAAATTTTGTCTATGACGACAACTCGGACATCACCCACGTGGATGTGGCAGACTTCTTTGAGCAACCCGAGGGGAAAATAGACCACCTAATCGGCGATGGGTCCGTGATGAAAGAAGATGGAGTTATTTGATTTTGTTCTACTTATTTGTATTAGTTAGTGAATAAACTAATAGTCATTAGTATTAGCTCGTATTAGTTAGTTCATGATGCAATGTTAGCAGTAGTTCCTTAGAATATCTTCAATATGCTCAAATATCAATAATATTTTTATTTTCCAGTAGGGGTAATCGACTAGCCTGAAAAACTAGTCGATTATCTACTATTTTCGCATTAAAGCTGAAAAATAATTGATCAACAATCGATTGTCTTTGTCTAACAATCGATTGTCGTTAAGACAGTGTATTCTGGAATTTTTCAAAAATCATCCACAATCGATTGTCTTTGTCTAACAATCGATTGTCGTTAAGACAGTGTAATCTGGAATTTTTCAAAATAGCCAACAATCGATTGTCTATACTTAACAATCGATTGTCTTAAAACAGTGCTCTGGAATTTTTCAAAATAGCCAACAATCGATTGTCTATACTTAACAATCGATTGTCTTAAAACAGTGTGCTCTGGAATTTTTCAAAATAGCCAACAATCGATTGTCTATACTTAACAATCCATTGTCTTAAAAAGTGTGCTCTGGAATTTTTCAAAATAGCCAACAATCGATTGTCTATACTTAACAATCGATTGTCTTAAAACAGTATGCTCTGAAGTTTTTCAAAATAGCAAATAATCGATTGTGTGTGTTTAACAATCGATTGTCAATGTTCAACAATCGATTATTTGTGTTTAACAATCGATTGTTTGAAGAAAATGCTTAAACTGAAATTTTCAAAACTGCAAAGTAATCAATTATGGATAACATATCTGATTTTGTTAGTCAACTGTTAGCAGCAGTAATATTATGTGACACAAACGAATTGAACTTGTTTATTCTTATGTTCGTGTATCTCTTTTGTATGTCAAACTATGGGATAGCAAATATGGATATCTCACAAAGCGAACTTGGATCAACGTCCAACTGTAAAAGTATTTGCCTAGTTGATTCATGTACTACACATACAATACTCAAAGAAAGGAAATATTTCTCTCAACTAAATATGTGTAAGGCAAACGTTACTACAATCTCTGAAAGTAGTAAATTGATTGAAGGCTCCGGAAGAGCAATTGTAACTCTGCCCAAAGGCACGACGTTAATCATAGAGAATGCAATGTTCTCCTCCAAGTCTAAGAGAAACTTGTTGAGTTTTAAAGATGTACGCCGGAATGGCTATCATATTGAGACAATGGATGAAGATAATCTTGAATATCTCGTCATCACAAAGAATGTCTCCGGCCAAAAGAGGGTTATTGAGAAATTCCCGTCTTTATCTTGTGGCCTGTATTGGACAAGAATTAGTGCAATTGAGGCACATTCAAGAGTAAACCAAAGGGTTACTGATTCCAATACCTTTGTACTTTGGCATGATCGATTGGGACACCCAGGATCGATCATGATGAGACGGATTATAGAAAGCTCATATGGGCATCCGTTAAAGAATTTCAAAATTCTTTCGAATAATGAATATCCTTGCACTTCGTGTTATCAAGGCAAGTTGATTATCAGGCCATCACCAACAAAGGTTGGGACTGAGTCACCCACGTTTCTGGAACATATACAAGGGGATATTTGTGGACCTATTCACCCACCTAGTGGGTCGTTTAGGTATTTCATGGTCTTGATAGACGCATCCTGTAGATGGTCTCATGTGTGCCTGTTGTCATCACGCAACCTTGCGTTTGCGAAATTAATGGCACAAATAATTCGACTACGAGCACAATTTCCAGATAATCCAATCAAGTCCATTAGACTGGATAATGCTGCTGAGTTTACATCCCAAGCATTTAATGATTATTGCTTATCAATCGGGATAAAAGTTGAACATTCTGTAGCTCATGTTCACACTCAAACCGGTCTTGCAGAATCGTTAATTAAACGCATGCAGTTGATTACAAGGCCATTACTTATGAGAACGAGGCTGCCCACTTCGGTACGGGGTCACGCCATCTTACATGCAGCAATGCTAATTCGTCTCAGACCGACGAATTACCACAAGTATTCCCCGTTGCAATTGGTTTTGGGTCATGAACCCAATATATCCCATTAAAGAATTTTTGGATGCGCAGTATATGTGCCTATAGCACCGCCATCCCGCACCAAAATGGGTCCGCAAAGAAGGTTTGGAATATATGTTGGGTTTGAATCGCCCTCCATCATTCGCTACCTCGAAACATTGACAGGCGACTTGTTTACTGCACGATTTGCAGACTGTCGATTTGATGAGACACTTTTCCCAAAATTAGGGGGAGAAGTTGGTGAAACCAAACGGGAAATTTTGTGGAAAAATGCATCATTATCTTATCTTGATCCACATACCTCTATTTGTGAAAGAGAGGTACAAAAGATTATCCATTTGCAAAGAATAGCAAATCAAATGCCTGACGCATTTACGGACTTGAAAAGGATAACGAAATCCCACATTCCCGCGGAAAATGTTCCAATCCGTATTGATGTCCCTGTTGGACAATCATCTAGTGTCATAACCAATGAGTCGAATGCACGCCTGAAGCGTGGCAGACCATTAGGTTCCAAAGATCGAAATCCTAGAAAGAGGAAAAAGAACGATCAAAATGACACCACGAAAGAATCTCATGATTTAACAAATTCTGAGATTCATGAAAAATCCATTGAGCCCGAGACTCTGGAAAATACGGAACTATCCCTAAATCCAATTAATATTGAGGCAAATATTAATCGAGTGGATATTGTGGTGGATAATGCCTTTGCTTATAATGTAGCATCTAGCATTATGCAAGAATGTGAGGATCTCGAACCTCAATCTGTTGAAGAATGTCGAAAAAGACAGGATTGGCCAAAGTGGCAAGAAGCAATTCAATCAGAATTGAATTCGCTGGCAAAACGTGAAGTTTTTGGCCCTATAGTTGAAACACCTAATGGTGTTAAGCCTGTCGGCTATAAATGGGTCTTTGTACGCAAAAGAAATGAGAAAAACGAGGTACAAAGATATAAGGCACGCCTTGTTGCACAAGGTTTTTCTCAAAGGCCTGGTGTCGATTATGAAGAGACATATTCGCCTGTAATAGATGCGATAACCTTTCGTTATCTCATAAGTTTTGCTGTCCATGAAAAGCTTGACATGCACTTAATGGATGTGGTTACTGCCTATCTTTATGGCTCACTTGATAATGAGATATACATGAAAATTCCCGATGGACTCAAGATGCCAAACGCGCATCATTCAAAATCTCGGGAAATGTTCTCAATTAAATTGCAAAGATCCTTGTATGGTCTAAAGCAATCTGGACGAATGTGGTATAATCGTCTTAGTGAGTACTTGTTAAAAGAAGGTTATATAAATGACGCCATTTGCCCGTGTGTTTTTATAAAAAAACAACATCGGAATTTGTTGTACTTGCCGTATATGTCGATGACATAAACCTTATTGGAACCCCTATAGAACTCCAAAAGGCAATTGATTATCTAAAGGATGAATTCGAGATGAAAGATCTCGGAAAGACTAAACTATGTCTTGGTTTGCAAATTGAATATTTGGCAAACGGAATTTTTGTTCATCAATCTACCTATACAGAAAAGGTACTGAAACGGTTTTACATGGATGAAGCACATCCTTTAAGTACACCGATGGTTGTTCGATCACTTGATGTGAACAAAGATCCATTCCGACCACAAGAAAGGAATGAAGAGCTACTTGGTCCTGAAGTACCATATCTTAGCGCAATTGGCGCACTAATGTATCTTGCAAATACTACAAGGCCTGACATATCCTTTTCAGTTAATGTCTTAGCAAGATTTAGCTCGGCTCCCACGAGGAGACACTGGAATGGGATCAAACACATATTGCGGTACCTAAAGGGAACTACCGGTATGGGCTTATTTTATGGCAAGAATTGCAGCCCGGATCTTGTTGGTTATGCTGATGCTGGATATTTGTCCGACCCACACAAGGCTCGATCTCAAACGGGTTATGTGTTTACCTGTGGAGAAACCGCCATATCTTGGCGATCGACTAAGCAATCAATTGTGGCTACTTCATCTAATCATGCCGAGATAATTGCTATTCATGAAGCAAGTCGGGAGTGTGTGTGGTTAAGGTCGATAATACATCATATCCAAGGCAAATGTGGTTTGAAGTGTGATAAACTACCCACAACTTTGTATGAAGACAATGCAGCATGTATAGCTCAATTGAAGGGAGGATTCATAAAAGGAGATAGAACGAAGCATATTTCACCAAAGTTATTCTTCACACATGCTCTTCAAAAGAATGGTGATATCAATGTTCAACAGATTCGTTCAAGCGATAATATGGCTGATTTGTTCACAAAATCTCTACCAAAGTCAACCTTCAAGAAGCTAGTTCACAAGATCGGGATGCGAAGACTTAAGGACATAAATTGATGTTCTTATCAGGGGGAGTTAATGCGCGTTGCACTCTTTTTCCCTTACAAGGTTTTGTCCCACTGGGTTTTCCTTGCGAGGTTTTTAACGAGGCAACCAATAGGCGCATATTCAAACATGTGCGCTCTTTTTCCTTACTTTAATTTTTCCCATTGGGTTTTGTTTTAAGGTTTTAACGAGGCACATCATTGAATAGACATTCAAGGGGGAGTGTTATAAATATACTTCTATTTAAGGTGAATGTCTTTAATTAGAGAGATTCTAGAGTCTTATTATTGGTAGCTAAATCATCCTCCTCCCATAAATAGAGGTGCCCTCTACCATTGTAAATCACTCCTAACATTCTCTAAGTATCAATAAGAAGAACTCTCTCTACTCTTCTCTCTATTGCTCTTGTTCTTGCATTATTGTTCTTGTCTTTTATATTATTTCATAACAGATTACAAATTAATCTCCTTTTAATATAATATAGATTACACCAATAATTTTAGGAAATAACATGACTTTAGTTAAAACTTTTTAGACAAAACAATTAGCCGTGTCTTTCGAATTCGTTAAAACTTGAATTATTGTTTCTATAAAGTTTCCGGGGAGTGCAAGAGAAGAAAAAGCTTCTTAAAAGGGAGTCAATAGGAGCAATCAGAAGTTTGCAGCAACGCCGAGATGAAAATGAAAATGAAAATATAGACCAGTTGACGGTAACTGAAGTCGCTTTAAAATTAGAGCTAGCTGTTTCAAACGGTCTTTTCCTCCGTTTTTATCTCTCCCGCGATACGCGTTTCGTTTTTCTTTATTACTTCTTCAGACTGACGTCTTGACGCCGTCAAATCTCTTCCTTCTCCCGATCTTCTTTCTTTCTCCTCTCTTTCTCCGGGAGAAAATCTAGCTGCCAACGATGTCATAAAAAATCTAGAAACTACTCAAAATTCATATACATCTATACTTGTACAATCACACACACACACAGAGAATTGCAGAGTAGATGGATCGGCGGAGGACGGGAAGTCCGGTGTACGCTCGGCAGTGGAGTGGAGGGTCAAGCAGCACAGGTTCATCTTCGCCGGCGGGATCGCCGGCTCATCCTCGTGCTCGGTTGCCTCCTACAGTTACCGGCATGTCTACAATAAATAGGACTCAGAATGTCGCTGCCAAAGCTGCTGCTCAGCGTTTGGCACAAGTCATGGCTTCTTCTCAGCCGCCTCCTGACGACGACGAGGATGATGATGATCTAGGGTTTCGTCGTCCTACAGCTGCTTTATCCACTAACGACCGCAGGAGTAATAGCAACAACAGGAGCAGTGGTTTGTCAGCTATTTCACTAGCCAAACCTAATAGATCTCCTTCCCCCGCGGTAATTTTGATTAACTCTTTTTTATTGAATTGTGTTTCCTATGCTAAATTTTCTGCATAGTTATTGACTATTGCATGATGTGATGTGAGGTTATGAATGATTCGTTGTTGTTGCGTAATTAAGTGGATTTGCCTGGATTGAATCAGTTGGTTAATCAGATTATTGATGGGGAAAATTAAGTGTGAATTAGAGGGAACAAAAATATTTGCAGGTCAACCCTTTGCTTAGGCAATACATTTTCTGACTTGAAACATATGCAAACATTGCTTGACTATGAGGGGAAGTGCAGTCATGTGATTTTAATTTGACTTTTCTTCCGCTGGTTCATGACTCAATGAAATAATTTTGGTATAGATATATCATGCTTTAATGGCCTAAGGCTGTTCTTAGAAGTTTACTTCTCGTCTTGCGAACCAGCATTTATACGAGTGGTGGTGGGGGGGGGGGGAGGGTTAAGAGAAGAAGAATTCATGAAGCCACATGCCAGGTCTTGGTTATTAAATATTGGTTTCTCTTGTCCAAAAGAAAAAACAAGCATGAACAATGGCTTCTATCTACAGGAAATTTCACTGTTGCAAAAGTGAAGTCTGTCGACTCTTGTGATCTGTTATGCACTTTCTGGAAGACATATCCACTTGTCACTTCTTGTTTTTGTAAAGGACTAATGCTTTTTAACTAGTCACTAGAAATGCTTTGCTTGAGGCTTCTTTTCTGATGATAAATTAGATGCTACCATGTTTAGTTAGGTCGGAACTTTATGGATCACACTCCTTCTGTTCGTTCATCGTCAACTGGAAGAGCCTCGATTTCTGTTCGTACATCAGCAGCAACAACAACAACCGGAGCAATAGTGCCACCAAGTAGGTCATCATTGAGAACTCCAGTTTCCGTACCGCCAATAGAACCTCCTAGTAGTCGCTTGAGAGAGAAAAGGTAACCATTGTTATTGTTTTATAGTCTACTCTTACATCTATTAATATCTTGATTTAATTCAATTTTCTAAATGTTGTACTAGTATGAATAGCTTGAACTAGCAGCATTGTGTCTTATTCTTCGTGTAATTTGTTAAAATCCCTCTTGTGGTTGGCTAAACTAGTACATGTGTAACTTCAAATTTCCAATGCTTATTTAATACTTGCATTGAAGAGATGGATTACTGCTTCTGTGTTATCTGTTTTGAAACTCGAACTAGAAACAGATTGCAGTTGGACTGAAACTGAAATTGTGAATTTGTCACCTGACATTGAGTTTCTGTCTAGTTCTCATCTTGTCTAACTTTTGGCATTTTAAATCATCTTTTCATTGCTTATATTGTTTGATATGTAAAAGATTGGAAGTAAACGTAATTTATTTATTGAATTCATGTCACACTACATAGAATTAAGGACTACTCATGTGGTCATAGAATTAAGGAATATTCCTGTGATTATCAAGAGCAATCAGTTACCTATCAGTCGACTGCGCCTCCATTCCATATGTTAGACTACATAAGAAAGCATTCTTCCTGTGACATACAGGCGCGACTGTGGCAAACAACCATATGACATATTTGAAAATTATACTATAATAGATGTTCCCTTAAACTGTATAATATCTCGATGCAATGTGTATTCTTTTGTATCACGGCAAGCAACGATGATCTTTGACTGTATTAGAAATAATTTTAGGTTGACACCAGAATTAGGACGCATTGGTTTGAAGGGTTCAGGAAATGAGCACGAGGCTTCTGCGCTTCGTGATGAGGTATGTCATCTAAGTGAAGATGCTGTCTGGATGGCTTCTAAAATAGGCTAGACTTATCCATTCTGGAGCATGTCTTCATTATCTCTCGAGGCTCGTGTAATTTGGATGATTGGATAAATGACAGTTTTGATAACATTCGAATGAGAATTTGGTAATTCCTTTGCAGCTTGATATGCTTCAAGAAGAAAACGATGTTATTTTAGATAAGGTTAGCTTTTTTACCTTTCTACATTTAGAGAATAGATGCAAAAAAAGCTTGTGCGACTTTGTGTTTTTCTGGATCATAATGGCTGATGTAACTTACAGCTACGTCATACAGAAGAACAACGTGAAGAAGCTGAAGCTAGGGTTCGTTTGTTGGAGAAACAGGTAATTCACCAATAGTAACTGGTCTGTTCCCAGGGACACTTTAAAATGTTGGGTTAATTATAAACACTAATAGAAGGGGTGAAGCTTATTACTGGGCGAAAGCGGTTTCAGTCAACTAATGATAATTACTCTATCTGGTCTTTACTCAGTGAGACCTTATGGCTTTAGAACAGGATTCTAGTTATTGAGGTCATGGTTTGTTTTCGTTTAAATTTCTGGATTTAACAGTTGTATGAAGCTATTGCAATTCCTTATTTACAGGTTGCTTCTCTTGGAGAAGGACTATCACTTGAAGCCAAATTATTAAGCAGGTACAATTTGTATTGTTTTCTCCCCTTCCATTTTTCTGCTTAATAAACATGGTCTGATGGTATGCATAATGGCAACAGGAAGCAAGAAGCACTTCGCCAGAGAGAGGTAGCTTGCAGAACTGTGATTACAAGTAGTGAAGTCATACATGGTTACTCATCTGTGTCACTGATTCGTCAAAGACTGTTGCTTGTCAAACCCTTTTAGCCTTCTAACCTCAGCTTACGTGTGTACCGTTTAGACAAGTCTAATGGAAATTATGATAATTATCATGCTTGGTTGCTTAATGTTTATGCTTCTATAGCTTCTGGTCTGATGATACTGTTCTTCTCCTGCAATGCTATTGCAGGCTGCTCTTAAAGCTGCACAGCAAACAAAGGATGGAAGAGATGAAGAAATTACTATACTTCGTACTGAAATTGAGGTTAGTTCATGCTACTCTTAGGACTTACAACCTCTCCAAAAAAAAAAAAAACACACAAAAAAAAAAAGAGAGAAGAAGTTTGTGCTACTCCCTGGGTGCTGTGTGCTTTTTATTGTCGCTGATCTTTCTATTTAGTTTTTGTGCAATTTTGTTTTATTCAGAACTTGAAGGACGACACGGCGAATGCAATGGAACAACTTCAGGAAGCTGAATCTGAAGCAAAAGCTCTTCGAACAATGACACAGAGAATGATTTTGACCCATGAAGAGATGGTTGTTGTTTGAATTCTAATGAGATAACTTTTTTGCTTTAGCATCAAATTTATGCTACTCACTACTCGGTCTTCCTCACTTTGATCTCTGTTGCCTTTTGACATTCTAGGAGGAGGTGGTTCTAAAGAGATGTTGGCTATCTCGATATTGGGGCCTAGCTGTACACTATGGTAATTTGCTTAATCAGCATTTCTTGTGGATTTAATCACTGATTGTAATATGTAGTGTACTGTTTTGAAGTTACAATCTTTAGCATCTTTTTATGAGAAAGAACACTCTTTTGCATCTTGGCTTAACAAGTAGAAAAATACCATGATTACTGGCAGTGTACAAAATGTAGCAAATTTGAATTTTGAGAAAGCTCTCCTAGTTAAGTTGACTTAAGAGATTGATAAAGTTTTAGAGAAGGTTCAAGGTGAAGTTAGGTTGTCTTACATTGACCTACAGATGCACCAGTCCTTAGGTGCGACACCATTGTGATTGAGGTGTTAAAAGGGGGGTCGAGTATACGTGAAATCAATGGCAGAAAGTTGTCTTGAAATACCTATAATCTCTTGGAGTCCATTCAAATCTATAGAATAAAATGGCATAACAGAACAATGTATTATATAGGCAACACCAATTAAATCGGATTAAGTTTTGTTATGTTAGTACGCTAACTTTAGGTCCAATGTGCATTAGGAATCTTTTGGTTTTGCCATAGATTAAGATGCCCTTAGGAAATGTAGAAAACTTCTACTTTTTTATAATATTGGATCGAGACGAGTTTAAATGGAGCGAGATGGACACTGGGGATTCATATGACTGACTGCAAATTGCTTGGGATTGAGGCGTAGTTATCCGAAAAGGATAAGGTTCAAAAGTACCCCTATAGTCGATTTGTCTTAAGATACCCTCCGTTAACCTATTGGATCATGAGAGCTCTTACCGCATATTTTCGGCCTAAATTTACCGCTGCCTCTGCCAGCATACTTATTTGGCATGAGGGGTACGTTTAATTTAAAACATGGTGAGCCATAAAGCTTCCACGTGGAAATCACATTTTTAATAAAGAGAAACTTAAATAGCCGCCCGCCCAAAAGTTAGCCGACAAACTATTGTATAATGTATGTATATTGGCTAGGGGCTGTAAATATTTTTGGCTGAGCGGCCAAATGTGTTAAAAGCCCTTAAATAAATTCCCGACCCGCCTCAAAATTTCCAACCTGCATCGTAATACCCAAACTGCCTTCTTTAATATTTACTTGCCTCTTTTGTGGGGTGGGGGTTTTTTTATTTTGGGGGGGGGGGGAGGGGGGGGGTGCTAATTATGAATTAGTGTGGCTAACTTTTGTGCTTTCAGGTATCTGTGCAGATATAGCTGGGGTAAAGCATGAGCATTGGTCATCTTTTGCACCTCTTCCATTTGAAGTTGTGATTTCTGCTGGGCAGAAGGCCAGGGAGGAATCCTGGAGTGGTGCTTAGCTCTTCCTTGCAATTTTCCGTCCTGCATTAACTCCAATACATGCCTTTCATTCTGCTTCTTATGTTTTCTTTTTGCATCTAAGTTGGATTTTAGTATCTCTCGTGTTGAGCAGGTGGCGACGACTCTGATAGGAGCAAACGTGTTCGTGACATTAGTGACTTATCTGGAGAGGGAAATATTGAGAGTATGCTGTCAGTTGAAATGGCTCTAAGAGAATTAGCTTCCCTGAAGGTTTCTGTTAGTTTCTTAATCATGGTTCCTACCTATTATATGTCGTAAAAGCTGTGTAGTATATTATTTTTCCTGCTTTAGGTTGAGGATGCTGTTATTCTTGCATTGGCACAGCCTCGACGCTCAAATGTCGTCCGTCAATCCTCTGGTATGACTTATACTTATGATTTTGTGAATTTTTGTTCTGTTGATTTCAAAGAATGAAACTGATGTTGTCTAGTTTGTACTCCTCTCATCTCATGTTTATCTGCTGTATGCATTTACACGTCAAAGTTGACCATCTCCTAGGGTTCATGCACTTTTTCTTGACACCGTATCTGATGTTACATAATTGCAGTAGGGCATTGTCATCAGTTTAGAGCAAATACCTGTTGTCTGTACCAAAGGGCGCTGTCTTCTTCTGGCCATGGAGACCTGCATATTAGAAGTTGTGCATGAGAACTTCAATGATGGTTTACCTTCACCATTTTGTTATCTCTGTGATGTTTGCCATCTTAAAGACTATTAATAACTTGACTGCCTGCTGAATATCCAGTGGCACATGTACTTTTCCTTAATGATTAATTTGATAGTCTTGCTGTTCCATCTGGTCCAGTTCTCCTATGTTCCAACCCCTAGTCCATCTTTGGTGAGTGCTCTTTAGCTGTGTTTTGAGTTTGAAAATAGAATAACACTTACTCTTTATTTTATGCTTTTGTTGCTTGGCAGATCCTAAATCATCTGCTGACCCCAAGTTGATGGATGCATATGGTAAGGAACATGCTTGATCCCCACTTGATACAAATTTGGACATGTTCGATTTGGTATACCTCGATCTGCTGGTTATTTTAATATTCTCCTTAACTAGGATTGGTAGATCAGTTATCTACAGTTGTATTTTTAGAAATTGTTAAATGAAGTGCTCTCTAAGTCATTCTCCTTTTTCTGAACTCAATTCACCCACCCCAGGTTATTGTTAGAAAACCTGCTTTTTATTTGAGAGCAGCTGGAAGAATCCCTTCTTGATCCTATGTTCTGTACATATAGACTTTCTTTGGGGCTGCTATGCAGGTGTTAAAGATGCAACTCCATTTATAAATCAGTTTTTTGGTCTTGAAAGAAGTTCATTAACATAAATCAGTTAAATTTCCCATTCTGGACTTCAGTATGTTTTTTTCTAGGTTGTTTGGTATGTAGGTCATGCCGTCATGGTCTGTTAAAACTGGAGGCTGTTGACGTGTTGATTTGCTGTGG
The DNA here is from genome assembly GCA_034376525.1 of Nicotiana benthamiana. NCBI lineage: Eukaryota > Viridiplantae > Streptophyta > Magnoliopsida > Solanales > Solanaceae > Nicotiana > Nicotiana benthamiana. Next base: position 11,457,130 of record CM067325.1, read on the forward strand.
TATTAGAAATGCCTTCTTCAAGGTTCTGATTAAGACTTGTGTGTTTTTGGTTGCAGAGTTGAGCCAAGAGGAGTCAGAAGATGTTCTTTTCAAGGAGGTCTGTTGTCTTTTTTGCTGATTTAGTTATTTTGTTCTGAAGCCATTTCCTCTTCTGTTTGTTGTATTGGCCCTTTATATCAATTGGCATGCTGAGCCTTTTCATTGTTTCCCTCATAGTACAATGAAGTTAACATTTTAGTGTGTTTTAATACATATCATACCCCTATACCTATCAAAAGAAAAAAACACTTCTGGTCAGACCAATTTTACTTGACGGAAAATTTGTTAGATTTGTAAAGATCTGAATAAAGGCCATGGTTTAGTTGAATGTTGAAACTAGTACAAATTACAAAGTGTTGAGTATTTGGTTTTGCCACTTGAGCAATGTCGCTGCATTAGTTCCACCACATGATGAGCCATTGCTAAAATTGCAGGCTTGGCTTACATACTTCTGGAGGAGAGCAAAAGTGCATTGTGTAGAAGAAGATATTGCAGAAGAGAGGCTTCAGTTCTGGGTTAGCCGTAGTGGGCAAACACCAACCACTCATGATGCTGTTGATGGTAATTCATTTCCCCTACTTTTTCTTGAATAAAGAAATACGATCCATAGTACTAATAAAAGTTCAAATAAATAGTCTCAAGAAAATTTCAAATAATGGTTTTTGGTCTTAGCTTTCGCATTCCATTGTTGCAACTTAAACCATTCGAGCCTTACATGGAAATTCCTATTGCAGAAAAGTTTCTTCCTAAACTGTCCAAGTACCTAGAATCCTATTATGTTTAATCACGCAATAAGAATGAAAAAATTGTTAGTTATTTTATACTGTACCAATGAAAGCCCAAACTCCTGTAATAAATAGCTTAGTCTCATGTTTATGATATTAACTCTCAGGATGCCCCTGTTTTGTGATGCTAGCTTGAGTAGGATAAGAGGGTAAATTGGTTCCTCTGTCCCAATTAAGTGTTTGACTTGGTGCAGAGTTTAAGAAAGAAACGAAGACCTTTAAAACTTTTGGTCTAAAACAAGCCATATATATTAGATATTTTTGTGATTATAAATCATCTTATTAATGGTAATACAATTAGGCCTCCCTATAACAACTATATTACATTCATTTACAATAAAAGTCAAGTTTTTCTTAGAACTGATTTTTTAAACTATATTTTACCTCTCTATAATAACTTTTACCAATAACAGCAACAACCATGTTTGTAGTAGAATGCTCTTTGTAAAATTACCTCTCTATAACAGGCATATAGAATCTTTAGGATTACTAATAATAATTCTAACAATATGTACACAATTTTTTTTCATTAGATATAGTTTCTATCTTGCATAAGATATAAAATTTGAAGATTTGCATGTTATATCTTTTTCATTGGACAAATTCCAAAAAATATTTAGATAGAAAATTTAACTGTTAAGATCTTAGACCTCTGTCCCAATTAATGTGATGGTGTTTGACTTGGTCCAAAGTTTAAGAAAGAAACGAATACCTTTAAAACTTTGGTCTATAACAAGCCACATATATATTGGATATTTTTGTGATTATAAATCATCTTATTAATGGTAATACAGTTCGACCTTTCTATAACAACTATATTACGATCATTTACAATAAAAGTCAAGTTTTTCTCAGAACCGATTTTTTAAGCTATATTTTACCTCTCTATAATAACTTTACAAATAGCAGCAACAACCATATTTATAACAAAATGCTCTTTGTAAAATTACCCCGCTATAACAGCCATATTGAATCTTTAAGATTACTAATAACAATTCTAACAATATGTACGCAATTTTTTTCATTAGATAAAGTTTCTATCTTGCATAAGATGTAAGATTTAAAGATTTGCATGTTATATCTTTTTCATTGGACAAATTCCAAAAAATATTTACATAGATTATTTAACTGTTAAGCTCTGTCTTCAAGAAAAAAATATTGGATACCTTTTTGCTAAAGATTTGGACACGAATCTTCACAAATTCAAGCGTTATATCGCTAATAAGAGAATGAAATCTTCGAAACAAGCTACAATTACAAAGTTCTTTCGTCAATCTTGAAAAAAATCATTTTTAGGTAGCTTTAAAATGTCTGCCTTAGAGTTTAAATCTTTATACTTTTAGTTATGAATTTATTAATAATGTATTAGCTTTCTTTAATATTTAACTAGCGAAATATGCATATTTTTGAGATTTCAAAATTGAATAATTTTTTTTATGTTTTATATTTATCATGAAAATAGGAATATTATTGATTTTGGATAATTTTTATCTATAACAACCAAAAAATATTTGAACGTCAAATGTTATAGGTGTATAACAACCGTTCACTATAAAAACAAAAAAAAAAAAAACAGAACAAACGAGGTTGTTATAGAGAGGGTTGATTGTATGAGTATTTTAAAGTTAGATTTTTAATTGAGTATACAAATGTGTCATTCTTTTTGAGAATGACTAAAAAGAAAAAAGTGTCACATAAATTGGGATAGAGAGGAATTTTGTTTTACATGGGAACTGAAATCTGTTGAGAAATATGCACGCTGTAGTGTCTCAGTAGTTTGTTTTGTTTTTTTTTGTTTTTGGATTGGTAATATGGAACTTTAGGGCGTCATCTGGGGTGTATGACGGCGCGCATGGCGGCTTTGGCTTTGGAGTTAGAAATGGAGGAGGTACTTCGTTGTTGGACTGTGCTAAACCTTTGATTTGGTGATTGCCCACTTCTGTTTTCAGAAAAGGGATGAGCACTTGGTTACATTCCAGAGTTCGTCGGCCAAGATTCAAATTGATTATCTGCTCTTACGGAAGTGCAATAGAAGTTTGTGCATGGATGGCAAGGTTATACGAAGCGAGAATCTCACGACTCAGCATAGATTATTGATGATGGACTTTGGATATTGTGAGGAAAAGGAGAAAGAGGGCCGTGTATGGTTAACCCAGGGTTATGTGGGGTGCTTTGACTAGTGACAAAGCACAGGAGTTAGGGGGAAATTGTTGGCTATAGGAGCCTGGAGCACGAGCTGCATGTAGGAAGCTACTAGGTTTATTGTTGTTGGTGTTGTTGTTGGTAATATGGAACTTTGAGAAGTTGTTGGGGTCAATGCAATTGTGGCATAATTGAAGAGAGGCTAAGGCGTTGCTTGTCAACCCCTTAGGACTCATAAATTGAGTTGGCCTCGATGTGGGTATCGAGTTTCAAAGGGTGCAGGTGGTTTGTTAGGGGTCCGACTCTTTGAACTTGACAAAGAGGTTGCCGGGAGAAGTTACAACCAAATAGTGTCTCACAAGCTCTAGTAATGGATTTTTTCAATTTCAACCGTTAAAGGAAAGTAAAAGAATGAATTCTGAACAATATCTGACTATTTGAAGTTACACAACTAATAAGATTGATTTTGTTAGAAATAGTAGAAACTAATATTAGAGGGAGGCCTAATAAGTCTTGGAGAGAGATTGTTAGGTGGGACATGGCGCAACTGGGAGCTGACTGAGGACATGGCCCTAGACAGGAGGGTGTGGAGGTCAAAGATTAGGGTAGAAGGTTCGTAGGTAGTCGGATGTTTCTCTTTGTCTTGCTCAGTATGCTAGCATTAGTGTTAGTATAATATCTTTTCTCCATAGATGGTTATTACTACCTAGAGTTTGACTGCATTCTTAGATTCAATCTTATTTCATTTTGCTTTTATACCTACTTGTTGCAATTATCTTTTCTTTTTCAACTGTTCTCTAGCTGAGGGTCTATCGGAAACAACGTTTTGTAAGAGTTCGTATATTTTACCCGGACTCCATTTGCAGAAAACTACTAAGTTTGTTGTTGTTGGTAATATGGAACTTTGAGAAGTTGCTGGGGTCAATGCAATTGAGGCAAAATTGTAGAGAGGCTAAGGCATCGCTTATCAACCCCCTAGGACTCATAAATTGAGTTGGCCTCGATGTGGGTGTCGAGTTTCAAAGGGTGCAGGTGGTTTGTTAGGGGTCCGACTCTTTGAACTTGACAAAGAGGTTGCTGGGAGAAGTTACAACCAAATAGTGTCTCATTAGCTCTAGCAATGAAGTTTTTCAATTTAAACCGTTAAAGGAAAGTAAAAGTATGAATTCCGAACAATATCTAACTATTTAAAGTTACACAGGTAATAGGATTGAATTTGTTAGAAATTGTAGAAACTAATAGTAGAGGTAGACCTAAGAAGTCATGGGGAGAGGTTATTAGGCGGGACATGGTGCAACTGGAGCTGACTGAGGACATGCCCCTACACAGGAAGGTGTGGAGATTAAAGATTAGGGTAGAAGGTTCGTAGGTAGTCGGATGTTTCTCTTTGTCTTACTCAGTCTGCTAGGATTAGTGTTAGTATGTTATCTTTTCTCCATATGGCTATTACTACCTAGAGTTTGTCTTCATTCTTGGATTCGATCTTATTTTATCTTGCTGTTATTCCTACCTGTTGCAATTACCTTTTCTTTTTCAGTTGTTCTCTAGATGAGGGTCTATCGGAAACACCCTCTCGTAAGGGTAAAGTTGTGTATATCTTACCCTCCCCAGACTCACTTATGGAAAACTACTGAATTTGTTGTTGGTAATATGGAACTGAGAAGTTGGTGGGGTCAATGCAATTGTGGCAAAATTGGAGAGAGGCTAAGGCATTGCTTGTCAACCCCTTAGGACTCATAAATTGAGTTGGCCTCGATGTGAGCTTTGAGTTTCAAAAGGTGCATGTGGTTTGTTAGGGGTCCGACTCTTTGAAGTTGACAAAGAGGTTGCTGGGAGAAGTTACAACCAAATAGTGTCTCACAAGCTCTAGCAATAGTTTTTTTTTTAATTTAAACCGTTAAAGGAAAGTAAAAGAATCAATTCACTATTTAAAGTTACACAGGTAATAGGATTGAATTTGTGAGAAATAGTAGAAACTAAGGGGTCTGACTTTTTGAACTTGACAAAGAGGTTGCCGGGAGAAGTTACAACCAAATAGTGTCTCACAAGCTCTAGCAATGGTTTTTTTAAATTTAAACCGTTAAAGGAAAGTAAAAGAATGAATTCACTAGTTAAAGTTACACAGGTAATATGATTGAATTTGTTAGAAATAGTAGAAACTAAGGGGTCCGACTCTTTGAACTTGACAAAGAGGTTGCCGGGATAAGTTACAACCAAATAGTGTCTCACAAGCTCTAGCAATGGTTTTTTTTTAAATTTAAACCGTTAAAGAAAAGTAGAACCAAGACACTTTTTTAACGGAGTTACACGTTATGAGCTTCCACTTGTCATGGTTGCGAAGTCCATACTTTGTAGGCCTAGGTGGAAAAGCTATGTTGTGTAAAACTATAGTTGGCATTACTTTGTAGGCCCGGTGCAAAAGCTATATTTGTGTACAACTATAGCTGGCAATGGTCAGATTGGACCCACAAAGCTAGTTTTACCTAGTCTTCATGTTGTCAGTGGTGCCATAGAATATGCTTTGTTGGCCTCGGTGGAAGAACTTTATTTGGAAAGCTATAATTGCTAATCACAGGCATTGGTTAGCATTGGACCCGTAAAGCTAGTTTTACCTAGACTTATGTTGTCAGTGGTGCCATAGAATATCATCTTCTATTATTGTGTCTTCCATCCAGGCGCTCTATCTCTTTGTTTCTTATTCTATTTCTTATTCTATTACATATTTCTGAAGGACAGCTGAAAGAATTTAAACTCTTCTCTCCCTTCCCACTGATAGGGCTTGACATGATCTTCAGATTGAGTTTATTGCTCACTGGAAGTTATTACCAAAAAGTTTTTACTTTGTGATATCGCCTTGCCACGTATTAGTAATTCCTTCCAGCTTTTTAAAAAGTTAATAGATTATTGGCATGATGGTGGTGGTTTGAGGTAAACCGTCATACGTGAAAGGATGATTAACCATTTTAAAGAAAGGTTGGTTAACTTCCAGAAACTGTTTACTGTCATTGTGTACCCTTATATATACTTTTTTCCTTGTATTTAATCAACTTAAGTAGAACAATTCTCAGCCAAATTTTGTCCTGTTTCTTTTTTCATTTTTAATTAAGAATGACTAGTTATTGAGCAACTAACTACACATTTTATAGGTTAGAATTATTTTGGATATGAAAGGGAACATTTTTGGGAGGGATTCAAGTGAGAAGAACGCGAGGTCAAAAAATGACGCAAAGAATGATGACTTGAGAGTTAACTTTGTGGACGACATTATTAGTCTGTTTATCTTTTTTAATCATTCATTATGCAATAAATGAAGTGGCGTCTGAGGACTTGAATGCAGGTCTTAAGAAACAGAGGAGAGTGATGATTTGGAAATTGTAAGAACTGGCTGGGGTCTTAGATAAAGGTGGAAGTAAATAAGTACAGTGGAAACATTAATTGTTTTAATTATAACCGTCTTTCAATTATGTATGCAAGCGTTTTGGAAATTTGTTTGACCCAAATGGTAATTTTTGCTCTTTTTCACAGTGGAAAGAGGTTTAATAGAATTGAGGAAGCTGGGGATCGAACAGCAGCTGTGGGAAGCTTCTCGTAAAGAAATTGACCAACCTTTCGTTACTGATGGGAAAATGACTGCAGAGTCAGAGGCATCTCCATGATGGACAATTTAGTTGCTTAATATCTATTCTTTTAGAGATTGTACCTTTTTCTTCCCTTGTTATTTTTTATTTTCGTTCTCATAGATATTATTTTGTTCCTCATCCTTTGATTTATTCTTTTGGTTTGATTTCCTGGAATTTTGAAATGGTGTGATAGCAGATAAATTGTAATTAGTTGTTTGTATAATCAATTGAGTGATGCATAAGTGATATCGTATGTATATTTGAGCTGTAATGTTAATGTTACTTTATTAAATCAAATAATTTTACAGAATAAAACACAACGTCAAAAATACATCTGAAATTAGGTGAGAGATTTAACCATATACGTACACTGTTCGTCGCCACTTATGTCCCCATCGCTCTCCGCCCGTCTTCAATAATATCCAACTGGACTATGCTTCATCCATTGCCTTCGATATCACCAACGAAATGTTGGACAGAAAAAATGGATACAATTCAATAAAAAAAATAGTACTAATGAATTTATTACTTTATGCCATGTATAATGCACTGCGTAGTCTTATTCCTTTATTAGGAATTGAGTTTTAAAAGCTCTTCTTTTATTTTCTAGTTTTCATGTGATTCGAAGTTTAAACAGGGAAGAAGTTAATCGTTACGCGTTATGTGAAGGCGTGAAGCTACGTAACTTATTATACATTAGGTTTCTTGATAAATTTTGCTATAAGCAGTGTTCTAAGCAGAAGGTAGAATGCCATCTCAAAGTAAGTGTAGGTGGGAAAATTCTCAAGTGACTCAAATACAGGTGTCGAAGTGTACTGAACAAAAGTGTGAAACATTATTATTGATGGCATGAAATTCGTAAAAAGGAGCATCATCTTTTCCGGAAACTGCAATCTTATATGTGTCTTTCACGCTACATATGAATGCAATAGAGTACTCAATCTTCTTGCGTGGTTATAGGCGCTAAAATCGGGTGGTACTGTTGATCTTTCATTAAATATTATCCAAACGGCACACCAACTTTTATTTGTTCCTGCTCATATTCGGTATCCTCTTTAAAATCCAACTAATTCGGTTTACACCACATAAGCATAACTTTACACTCCTTTTAAATGTTTTTTTTTCCAATCATTTTATAATGTATTATATTATATTATATCGTACTATTTAGTAAATATAATATTTAGATAAATTGTATTGTTTATTATTATTAAATAATATTTTATTGTTTAGTTTGATTGTATCGTACTGTAATGTAACTGATAAGTTTACTAAAATATCCTAAATTGTTTAAATAATAAATTTATCAAAAATTATGTACAAAAATAATTTTAAAAAACAAAATAAAAGAAGGCAAAACACCTCAAGAAAGCAGAACAAAAAAAGTGAGACATAAGAAGGCAAAACAAAGGAGCACAATCAATTAGAATTGAATTAAACGCAAATTAGGAGAAAAAATAAAACAAAAGGCGGCAAAACACATTTAACATTGGTCTGAAAAAACAAAGTAGGTTATAGGATGGAGATTTGGAATTAAAATAAAAAATATAAAAGGGTAAAATAGAATTGTGGAAAAATAAGTTAGGGCATAATTGGAAAGAAAAATAAGAAATAACCCTACCACACCAAATCAATTGTTTTAAAAAAGAGACTTTTCATTGTTCTTGAATAATAGATTTATCAATACAACTGTATACGGTCAAAATCGAAGAATATGATTTTGAAGGCTTAAAACGGGGTATAGGCCTGAGTCCGAGGAGACTCGAAATGGGTGTCGAACAGCTATCTCGGGGAAGCTGATCGAGTGTGCGGCATAGATCGTATCGAGTGCAACATTATCTCGAGGTCAATCAAGAAAGATTGAGAATTTTTCAAGGACATGTGGACCTAGACATTAATTATGAATAAGGACGTACGAGATGAGACAGATCCGTACTAGGCTGTTATACACCTGTACCAATGGAATTCTTTATCTTATGAGCAATGTACTATTTTGGGGCCTTTTCCTCCAATACGAAGGGGACCCCAATCACTTTGTTAGAATTTGATCATTCATTGCAATAGAACATTCTTATTCTTCTTGCTTAACGTGCTCTCTAACTATTTTCAGCTTTATTTTCTTTACTTTATTGTTCATACTTTACTACTCTTAACTGACCTCGAGGTCCTTGGATAAGTCATGCTCGAGCCCCTATTGCTAATACTGATTTGGTTTCTTATTTATTTTTACTTAAGCTCAATATTACTTGTATAATCACTAGTATTAGAATATATCACGTATCTTAAAAACCATAAAATATCTATAATTATAAACTCATTTTTTGAGGTAAACGGCTTAGCGCCCATCGTGGGGATAAAGATAGTAGTGATTATTTTAGTGCTAGTTTTATGATAACACATGTTATTCTTTACACTTTTTCTTGTCAAAGTTTCTTTGATTTTAGGCTTAATCATGTCTAGCACACAAAATGTACCTGCTTACGACAGTAAAGGACTTGGAGAAAATATCGGCATAGGGCTCGGTGTACCACCCATAAAGCCTTGGGGAGTGCCAAACATGGAGCCAGTTGATATCATCTCCCACAATGCTTTAAACACGGACGGAGGCGTAGACCCCGTAAGAAATGCTCACAGTGAAGCCCGGGCCAAAAGACAAGAAGCACGAGGATTGGAAGAAGGATGAGTCAACCTCCAAGTGATATTTGAGATGCTGCAAGCTCATCAAGTCGTCATCGCTCAACTTCAAAGTCAGAACATGACTCCTAACACTGCCGAACTAGTAAACATGCCGCACGATCCAGTGTTTGAAAGGTCCGATGAAAGCGGCTCGGGAACTGACCCCATGATCATGAAAATGCTCGAGGAACTAGCTAATTCAGGAGAAAAGAAGATAGAAGACAACGATAAAAATGTGGAAACTTACAACTCCTGAGTAGACCATATACCCTGAGTACCTCCAGTTGTGAAGGGCCTTGATGCCAAAAAATTCATACAAAAACCTTTCCTCTTGAGTGTGGATCCGATGCCCATTCCTAAGAAGTTTCAAATGCTCGATATACCGAAGTAAAATGGAACAACTAACCCTAATAAACATATTATTTCCTACACTTGTGGAATTAAAGAAAATGACTTAAATGATGACGAAATCGAGTTTGTACTGTTAAAAAAGTTTGGAGAAACATTGTCAAAAGGAGATATGATCTGGTGTCATAATTTAAATCCTAACTCTATTGATTCATTTACTATGTTGGCGGATGCCTTCGTGAAGGCGCATGCGGGGTCATAAAGGTGGCCACCAGAAAATCGATCGTCTTCGAAATAAAATAAAAAGAGGACGAGATGCTGAGGGAGTTTGTGTCCCAGTTTCAGATGGAAAGAGATGGAATTACTCCCAATCTCTGATAACTAGGCAGTTCAGGCCTTCATGCAAGATTTGAATGAGAGAAGTTCGATAGCATCTCGACAGCTGAAGCAGAACTTGATCGAATATCCAGCCATGACATGGTCAGACGTGCACAATCGGTATCAGTCAAAAATTTGGGTCAAGGACGATCAATTAAGATCCCTCTCAGGCTTAGTTTACCAGAATAGATTTGCAGCCAAATCCCCGAGGGACACAAACGGGGTATCAAGAATCAACAAAGAACAGAATCAACCATATGATAAAAGAAACAACTGCCCGAGCCACAACACTCCTTGAATCGATCGAAGAAGTGACCAAAGCTCGGGTTCTTAGGGGCTCATGATAAAAACTGGGTTCGATAAGCACGTCTACCCTATCGAAGCCCCCGACTATCGGAGTACAATTTCAGCATAGATACATCAGGGTTCATCTCGGCTATTAGGAGAATCAAAGATACTAAGTGTCTCAGGCTAATACAGACCGATCACTCCTAAAGGTACCCGCACTTAATGTGCAAGTATCATGGAACACATGGTCACAGAAAAGAAGATTGCAGACAGCTAAGGGAGAAAGTGGCTAGGTTATTCAATGAGGGCCACCTTAAAAAATTCCTCACTGATCGGTCTAAGAATCACTTTAGGGAGAGGGTTGCAGATAGGAAGAATGAACAAGAAGAGCCCTAATATGTCATTCACATGATCACTGGTGGAGTCGACATCCTGCGGGGACCCGTATACAAATGCACCAAAGAATCCATCACCAGGGAAAACCGGACTTAGCATTACTTGCCCGAGAACACCTGGTGAAAAATATATTGAGGCTCTATCTCAACCTCACAATGATGCTTTGGTAATTTATATCCTTTTAAATAAAGTCCACGTTAAACGTTTTCTCGTGGATCTAGGTAGTTCGGCGAATATCATCAGGTTTGGGGTCGTAGAGCAGATCGGGGTGCTCGATCAAATCATACCGGCATCTTGGGTCTTGAATGGCTTTAACATGGCGAGCGAGACAACAAAGGGAGAAATCATCCTCCCAGTCAACGTGGCCGGAACTATACAAAACACTAAATTTCATGTCATTGAATGTGGCTTGAGAAACAAACTTTGCTTGGAAGGCTGTGGATCTATAGTATGAGGGTGGTACCATCGACCCTCCATCAAATGATGAAGTCCCGAAAAAGGATGGCATTAAAACAATACATGGAAAGCAACATACAACCAATGAGATATTTATAGTGCACGACTTCGCACCGATGTCGACTCCATCCATATCGAAGAAGTCGAAGGACAAACAAACGACCAAATAACAATTACAGCTCGTGCCCTCGATCGAGCCCGAGGGACAAATGTCTGATGAACATATGGTTGGGGACGAAGAGGAAGATTTCCTCACTCCCTAAACCTTCGTTGCTCCCGTAGAATCAGATGTGATGAAATCAACAATCGAAGAGCTCGAACATGTCATATTAATCGAGCATCTCCCAGAACAAAAGGTATACCTGGGAACAGGGTTGACCCTGAACTCAAGAAAAAAACTCATTCAATTTCTCATATATAATGTTGATTGCTTCGCTTGGTTCCATTTAGATATGACAGGGATCCCACCGGATATAACTATCCATAGAGTAAGTGTAAATCCCAGATTCAAACCAGTAAGCAAAAGAGTAGAACCCAGTCCGAGGTAAAACACACATTAATCAAGGAAGAGGTAACCAAACTCCTAAAAATAGGATCCATAAGGGAAGTAAAATATCCTGGATGGCTAGCTAACGTAGTGGTAGTACCTAAAAAGTGGAAAAGCTTATAATGGGTGTATATTACAAAATTTGAACAAATCTTGACCTAAAGATTCTTTCTCATTACCTAACATCAACCGTTTGATCAATGCTACGGCTGGCCACGAGATTCTTACCTTTCTCGACACCTACTCTGGGTACAACCAAATTCAAATGAACCTGGAGGACTGGGAGAAAACTTCATTCATAACCAAGTATGGAACATATTGTTATAATATAATGCCTTTCAGGCTAAAAAATGCAGGAGCCATATATCAATGCTTAGTTAATACGATGTTCGAATATCAAATAGGCAAATCCATAGAAATGTATATTGATGACATACTAGTTAAGTCCCTACATGCAGAGGACCATTTGACCCATTTGTATGTAATATTCAACGTCCTTAGAAGGTATAACATGAAGCTCAATCTCGAGAAATGTGCTTTTGGGGTTGGCTCAGGCAAGTTCTTGGGTTTCATGGTGTCAAACAGAGGCATTGAGATCAATCCCGAAAAAAATCAAAGCCATTGAGGAAATCACTGCGGTAAAATGTGAAAGTCGTTCAAAAACTGACCAAACGAATAGCAGCCCTGGGTCGGTTCATCTCGAGATCATCGGATCAGAGTCATCATTTCTTCTCCCTACTTATAAAGAAGAACAACTTCACATGGACCCCGGAATGCCGGTGAGCCCTGGAAGAGTTAAAACGGTGTCTCTCGAGCCCCACTTGCTCCATACTCCGAAGGAGGATGAAACACTCTACTTGTGTCTGTCCATGTCCGAGTAGCAGTAAATGGTATGTTGGTCTAAGAAGAGCGAGGAACATAATTTCCTGTTTATTATGTGAGCCGGACCCTAGGGGATACCAAAACAAGATATCTTTGGAAACACGTTCTCAAGGCTTTATACTAAAACGTGTGTTCTTATGTGTAGGTTTTGATGAATGACAAACAAGCGCAAATTGATATACGCGAAGTTCAAGTACAAGCGCACAATTGGTTTTGATGAATGACAAACAAGCGCAAATTGATATATGCGAAGTTCAAGTACAAGCGCACAATTGGTAGATAACGAGATTCAAGCACAAGACAAAGTTTTATAGTTTAAATGAGTCGTTCTTAATTGTGATCTTGATCCGACAACTTGACTCATGACATGTCTTCTCTCGTAAAATTATTTTTACAAAATCATGCATATTTAATTTAATGCTAAATGATTTTAAATCATGCATATTTTCATTAGTCAAAATGATTTTTAAGCATGCCTCTAAAAACTGGACTAAGATAATCGATTATGTACTTATGATAATTGATTATGTTAAGCCAAGACTGCATGACAATCGATTGTGAACTAATGACAATCGATTGTGTTAAGGCAGTGAGCATCAGGTTTTTCAAACCTGCATGACAATCGATTGTGAACCTTATGACAATCGATTGTGATGAGGCAGTGTCCATCAAAGTTTTTCAAAACTCAGAATAATCGATTGTGAAGCTAATGACAATCGATTGTGAAGAGACAGTGTCCTTCAGATTTTTCAAAGTCACAAAATAATCGATTGTGAACTTATGACAATCGATTGTGTTGAGGCAGTGACTTCCAGACTTTTTCAAAGTTATTAAATAATCGATTGTGAGTATATAACAATCGATTGTCATGAGGCAGTGTCTAAAATGATTTTCAAAGTCTGATAAATAATCGATTGTTAACATTGCACAATCGATTGTGAAGCTGACCGTTGTCGTAAAGTTTCAAATACCGTCAGGTAATCGATTGTTGATTTTGTACAATCGATTGTTGATATTAAAATCTGGAAAGGATTTTTTGAACGTTGCTGAATAATCGATTATTGATTTGGTATAATCGATTGTTTTACGTAAAATCTGGAAATGATTTTTTGAACGTTACCAATAATCGATTGTTGATCTTGGACAATCGATTGTTAAGCGTAAAATCTGGTATTGATTTTTGGAACGATTGGCAAACAATCGATTGTGGCCTCCTGACAATCGATTGTCACAGAGTAAAATCAGCAACTCTTAATTGACAATTAGACAACGGTAATGCCAAGTTTTTCAACTATAAATACAGCTTCATTTCAGTGTTTTAAACACAACAACACACAACAACTGATCATTCTATTGCTATAAGCTTGCATACTATTGTTTATCATTTTATATTCATTTCATAAAGTTTTTGAGAGCCAAAGTCTTGTCCATAGTTGTTGTGATCTTGAGCTTCCTTCTTTTACTCATATCTACTCATTAAGGAGTGCTTTGTTTGAGTGTTTAGTGTTTTGTACACTTGTAAGAGAATTGTGATTCTCTTGTTGTAAGGAACTTGTGTTTCCTTGGTTGAAGTCTTGGAGTGTTGTATCTCCGAGCAAAGGTGTTAAGGCTTGTGTCCTTAAGTTGTAAAGGTTGGTTAGGCTCCCGTAAGCTTAATAGTGAAGTCTTGGAGTGTTGTATCTCCGAGCAAAGGTGTTAAGGCTTGTGTCCTTAAGCTGTAAAGGTTTGTTGAGCACCCGTAAGCTTGACAAGTTAGTGGAAAATCTCGAGAGAGTCTCTCGGGGACTGGACTAGCCACGTGTTGTGGTGAACCTGAATACATCGGTGCATACTTTATTATTTATCGCACTTATTTATTTCCTGCAAATTTTAATTTCCGCAAGTTTACACTAAATTTTATTATAACGCTATTCACCCCCTCTCTAGCGTTAAGCGTATTAACTAACAATTGGTATCAGAGCCCAACTCTCTGAAGACTTAACAGTTTGAGAGAACCATCCATGGCTTCTACTCGTGACTTTTTTGCAGGAATAGGTGAAGGTGATTTTAACATGTTGCCTCCAATATTTGATGGAAATAATTACTCATATTGGAAAGATCGGATTAGAATTTTCATCACAGCCAACAACTTTTATCTATGGCAAATCATCAAGCATGGTGATCAAATGACAACGAAAGTTGGGAAAGCCAAGGTAAGTGAATACAACACTAATGCAATAAATATGTTGTATAACGCCTTGAATCAGGAAGACTATCAGAAAATTTCCCACTACAAAACCGTCAAAGAGATGTGGGATAAGCTGGAGGAAATATATGAAAGCATGCCTCAAAAAGCGGACAGCTCATATGATGAATCAACTGGCCAATGTCTCATGGCAAACGAAGAAGAAGAGGTAAGTACGTCCAACTCTCACTCGCTTGAAGAAATGCAAAATGCTTATAATAAATTACATAGTGAGTTTGTTGATGCTTCCAAGACTATTAAAGATTTGCAGAAAACTCTGTCGTTGTAAGAAAAAGATTTTCAAAAACAACTCTCTCTAAAAGAAAAAGATTTTGAAAAACTGGTTTTAGAAAATGAGAAGTTGAAAGAGGAAAACAAGTTTTTCGGAAAAAGAAGCGCCAATAAGCCCGAAAGCTCTATTAGAAAGTGTACTTCTTGCTTGCATCTCAAAAATGAAGTAGAAAGGCTTAAAGACATATTAGATAAGTTTAATTCTTCGCACAAATATTTGAATGATGTTCTTGATAATTTGAAGTCAACCAAGCATGGCATAGGGTTTACGAATGAGCCTAGAAAAGGTTGAAGCTAAACCCCAACAACCTAAGGCTCAACCTAGGACTAATAATAAAAATGCTTATCCTAGAAATATCAATCCTAGAACCAATATGCATGCTAGACTAAATGTTGAACATTTTAGAAGACCTAGCAATGACTTACCACCTAGAAATAACTACCCTAGAAATGATGCATATTATAGGCCAAATACTAGAAGGAATTGTGAACCCTTCAGAGCACCTAGAAATGATTTCCAACGTAGAAATAATTATTCTAGAAATGCTGCTCATAGTAGGAGAAATGATGTTCATAAAGCGCGCAATAGTCATAATGCTGAAAATAGAGTAAACCATTTTCGTCCGTCAAGTTACTATGAACCTAGAAGGATGCATAACCCCAACGTGACTTGTCGTTATTGTAGACGCATTGGTCATATTGCTCCTGCATGCTTTACACGACATAGACATATCACTCAATCGCATCATTATAATATGCTTAACCCTCAAGGACCCAAAATGGCATGGGTACCTAAAACGCATTAATTTGTTTTGTAGGTATGTTTGAAGGGATCAAGTGTACTATGGTACCTTGATAGTGGATGCTCCAAGCACATGACGAGAGACGAATCCAAATTCCTTCAACTAGAACACAAAGAAGGAGGAAGTGTTATTTTTGGTGACAACAATAAAGGAAAGATTATCAGCATCGGATCGGTCGGTAAGGATGAAAATTCTTCTATTAAGCATATATTACTTGTTAAAGGTTTAAAGCATAATCTCTTGAGCATAAGTCAATTATGTGACAAGTGAAATCTTGCCTTATTTGATTCGGATGAATGCTTAGTATTTAGACGTAGTGATTTCAAAATTATCCTTCGTGGTTTTAGAGTGGACAATATTTACATGGTTGATATTGCTAATTCCTCACCCAAATATGTGGATTGCCTTATGAGCAAAGAGGATGATACTTGGCTATGGCATCGTAGAGTTGCTCATATAAACATGCATCTTTTGAACAAATTGATTTCACAAAACTTAGTTATTGGCCTTCCCAATTTGAAATTTGAAAATGACTCTATTTGTGATTCTTGTCAAAAAGGGAAGCAAACAAAAGCATCTTTCAAATCGAAAAACATTGTTTCAACTACTAGACCATTGCAATTGCTTCACATGGATTTATTTGGACCATCTCGCATTGAAAGTCTAGGAAGAAATCGTTATGCTTTTGTGATTATTGATGATTATTCTAGATTTACTTGGACTTTATTTCTTGCCAATAAAAATGATGCTTTACTGATTTTTAAATATTTTCTTAAGCGTGTTCAAAACGAGAAGGAAACAACCGTCACTTCAATTAGAAGTGATCATGGGGGAGAGTTTGATCACAATCTCTTTGCGGACTTTTGTGACGAACTCGGTATCAAGCATACCTTTTCCGCTCCACATACACCACAACAAAATGGGGTGGTGGAAAGGAAAAATAGGTGTCTCGAAGAGATGGCTAGAACCATGCTCGAAGAGGCTAAGATTCCCAAACATTTTTGGGCGGATGCCGTGAGTACCGCATGCTACATCTTAAATAGAGTAGTCATAAGGCCTATACTCATGAAAACTCCCTATGAACTCTATAAGGGAAGGAAACCAAATATCTCCCACTTTAGAGTATTCGGTTGTAAATGTTTTATTCATAACAATGGCAAAGATCAATTGGGAAAATTTGATGCTAAGTCCGATGAGGGAATTTTCATTGGTTATTCTTCACGTAGCAAAGCATATAGGGTTTTTAATAAAAGAACCGAAACTGTGGAGGAATCCCCTCATGTTGTATTTGCCGAAAATAATGCTCGCTTGGCGAGAAAGGATTCCGGTTTTGATCTTGCAGGTATTTTAGATAGCTTGAAAGACAAAATACAAGTGGAAACGCCTAAGGAAAATAAAGATAAAATCTTGGAACAACCAACGGAGGAAGCGCCACAATTGGAAAATGAAACGAAAACGCCTAACGAGTGGAGGACAATCAAAGATCACCCTCTCGAACAGGTAATTGGCGACGTCGGAGAAAAGGTAAGTACCCGAAACTCCCTTAAGAACACCTTAGGACATACTGCTTTTGTGTCTCAAATTGAACCAACAACCATCTCCGAAGCAATTGGGGATGAATTTTGGACCTTGGCAATGCAAGAGGAGCTTAACCAATTCAAACGGAATGACGTTTGGGATTTGGTACCAAGACCCGAAAATCATACCATAATTGGTACGAAATGGGATTTTCGAAACAAACTATATGAAAATGGTGTAATCACTAGAAACAATGCTAGGCTTGTAGCAAAAGGCTATAATCAAGAAGAGGGTATTGACTATGAAGAAACATATGCTCCGGTAGCTAGATTAGAAGCTATTCGTCTATTGCTCGCTTTTGCCTCTTCTATGAATCTCAATTTATATCAAATGGATGTGAAAAGTGCTTTTCTAAATGGTGTTATACAAGAAGAAGTTTATGTTGAACAACCCCCATGTTTTGAAGATTTTAAATCTCCCGATCATGTTTTCAAACTCAAAAAGGCTCTCTATGGTTTAAAACAAGCTCCCCGAGCTTGGTATGAAAGATTGAGTAAATTTCTATTGAAAAATGATTTCATTAGGGGGAAAGTTGACACCACCCTTTTTGTTAAGCATAAAAATAATGATATTTTATTAGTTCAAATATATGTGGATGATATCATATTTGGTGCTACTAACAATGTCTTATGCAAGGAATTTTCCGATTTAATGACAAGCGAATTTGAGATGTCTATGATGGGTGAGTTAACATTCTTTTTGGGATTACAAGTAAAGCAAATGAAAGAAGGTACGTTCATTTGCCAAGCCAAATATTGCAAAGAATTGCTGAAACGATTTGAAATGAACAATGCAAAAGCAATGGCGACTCCCATGAGCACATCCGATCATCTAGACAAAGATGAGAAAGGTAAGGAAGTCGACACTAAGAAGTATCGAGGTATGATTGGCTCTCTTCTCTATCTTACTGCTAGTCGTCCGGACATCATGTTTAGCGTGTGCTTATGCGCCCGTTATCAATCGTGTCCAAAGGAGTCTCACCTTACTGTGGTAAAACGGATTTTGAAGTACCTTGTTGGTACTACAAATGTGGGTCTATGGTACCCCAAAGGTTCTCAATGCCAACTCGTTGGCTATTCCGACTCCGATTTTGCTGGATGCAAATTGGACCGCAAGAGCACTAGTGGCACTTGCCATTTGCTCGGTAGCTCTCTCGTTTCTTGGTTTAGCAAGAAACAGGTAAGTGTTGCGTTGTCCACAACCGAGGCTGAATATGTAGCCGCGGGGAGTTGTTGCGCTCAAATCCTATGGATGAAACAACAACTCTTGGACTATGGCCTAAGTCTTGATCATATCCCTCTTAGATGTGATAATACTAGTGCCATATGCTTGACGAAGAACCCCGTTCTTCATTCGCGAACAAAACACATTGAAATTAGACATCATTTTATAAGAGATCACATTCTCAAGGGCGATGTCGAAATCGAATTTGTTGAAACCAAAGACCAATTGGCCGACATCTTTACTAAGCCCTTAGAGAAAGAGTCCTTCTTCCGAATTCGTAGTGAACTCGGGATTCTTGACTCCACGTTGATCTAAGTCATGCATTGCATCTTTTTATTTTTACATGATTTCTAACTTGAGCGTCGGATACGTCTAACGAATTTTTGCAGGTATCGCCCTAAAGGTAGGGGGAATTATAAAGCATGACGCGCAATAATCAAGTCTTCTTCAGAAAAATTGGTTTCTGCCGTCTAATAATCGATTATCTCGTATCAATAATCGATTGTTCTGCTATTACTTGAGTTATTGTACTCTCTTTAAGTAATCACGTTTTCTTTCCAATAAATAAACAAGTTTTATTTACATCTTTGGCATCTTCTTATATTATTTTTGCTAATGGCAAAAGGGGGAAGATAACGGGTATGCACTCTCAATATTTATAAGCTTAAATTGAGGGGGAACAAATTGCATACTTATACTTGTCTTGAATCGTCTTTATAAATTGTTTAATTTGCATAACCCGCTTAAAGTTTGCCATTATTAAAAAGGGGGAAATTGTTGGAAACACGTTCTCAAGGCTTTATACTAAAACGTGTGTTCTTATGTGTAGGTTTTGATGAATGACAAACAAGCGCAAATTGATATATGCGAAGTTCAAGTACAAGCGCACAATTGGTTTTGATGAATGAAAAACAAGCGCAAATTGATATATGCGAAGTTCAAGTACAAGCGCACAATTGGTGGATAACGAGATTCAAGCACAAGACAAAGTTTTATAGTTTAAATGAGTCGTTCTTAATTGTGATCTTGATCCGACAACTTGACTCATGACATGGCTTCTCTCGTAAAATTATTTTTACAAAATCATGCATATTTAATTTAATGCTAAATGATTTTAAATCATGCATATTTTCATTAGTCAAAATGATTTTTAAACATGCCTCTAAAAACTGGACTAAGATAATCGATTATGTACTTATGATAATCGATTATGTTAAGCCAAGACTGCATGACAATCGATTGTGAACTAATGACAATCGATTGTGTTAAGGCAGTGAGCATCAGGTTTTTCAAACCTGCATGACAATGGATTGTGAACCTTATGACAATCGATTGTGATGAGGCAGTGTCCATCAAAGTTTTTCAAAACTCAGAATAATCGATTGTGAAGCTAATGACAATCGATTGTGAAGAGACAGTGTCCTTCAGATTTTTCAAAGTCACAAAATAATCGATTGTGAACTTATGACAATCGATTGTGTTGAGGCAGTGACTTCCAGACTTTTTCAAAGTTATTAAATAATCGATTGTGAGTATATAACAATCAATTGTCACGAGGCAGTGTCTAAAATGATTTTCAAAGTCTGCTAAATAATCGATTGTTAACATTGCGCAATCGATTGTGAAGCTGACCGTTGTCGTAAAGTTTTCAAATACCGTCAGGTAATCGATTGTTGATTTTGTACAATCGATTGTTGATATTAAAATCTGGAAAGGATTTTTTGAACGTTGCTGAATAATCGATTATTGATTTGGTATAATCGATTGTTTTACGTAAAATCTGGAAATGATTTTTTGAACGTTACCAATAATCGATTGTTGATCTTGGACAATCGATTGTTAAGCGTAAAATCTGGGATTGATTTTTGGAACGATTGGCAAACAATCGATTGTGGCCTCCTGACAATCGATTGTCACAGAGTAAAATCAGCAACTCTTAATTGACAATTAGACAACGGTAATGCCAAGTTTTTCAACTATAAATACAGCTTCATTTCTGTGTTTTAAACACAACAACACACAACAACTGATCATTCTATTGCTATAAGCTTGCATACTATTGTTTGTCATTTTATATTCATTTCATAAAGTTTTTGAGAGCCAAAGTCTTGTCCATAGTTGTTGTGATCTTGAGCTTACTTTTTTTACTCATATCTACTCATTAAGGAGTGCTTTGTTTGAGTGTTTAGTGTTTTGTACACTTGTAAGAGAATTGTGATTCTCTTGTTGTAAGGAACTTGTGTTTCCTTGGTTGAAGTCTTGGAGTGTTGTATCTCCGAGCAAAGGTGTTAAGGCTTGTGTCCTTAAGTTGTAAAGGTTGGTTAGGCACCCGTAAGCTTAACAGTGAAGTCTTGGAGTGTTGTATCTCCGAGCAAAGGTGATAAGGCTTGTGTCCTAAAGCTGTAAAGGTTTGTTGAGCACCCGTAAGCTTGACAAGTTAGTGGAAAATCTCGAGAGAGTCTCTCGGGGACTGGACTAGCCACGTGTTGTGGTGAACCAGAATACATCGGTGCGTACTTTATTATTTATCGCACTTATTTATTTCCTGCAAATTTTAATTTCCGCAAGTTTACGCTAAATTTTATTATAACGCTATTCACCCCTCCTCTAGCATTAAGCGTATTAACTAACAATATCCACATTTGGAAAAATTAGCTCTTGCATTAAATAGTGCAATCCTATATATGTGTTAACTACATATCCACTTCAAAATATCCTTCATAAGCCCGAATTATTAGGCCAATTGGCCATCATACTTGGAGGATATGATATCGAAGATGACCATCAAGTCTCAAATTGTGGCAGACTTCGTGGCTGACTTTGCACCTGCCCTTGTACCCGAAGTAGAAAAAGAATTTTTGCTAAAAACGGGTACATCGGCGAGGGTTTGGACCCTCTTCACGGATGGTGCCTCGAATGTGAAGGGTTCCGAGCTCAGCATTGTTTTGAAATCTCCTACGAGTAGTATTATTAGACAATTTATCAAAATTTTAAATTGACTAACAATGAGGCCGAGTATGAAGCCATGATCGCAGGTCTTGAACTAGCCAAATGCCTTAGATCAGAGGTCATAGAGGCAAAGTGTGATTCCCTTTTGGTGGTAAACCATGTAAATGGGAGCTTCGAGGTTCGAGACGATCGAATACAAAGGTACATGGACAAACTTCAAATAACACTACAACTCTTCAAGGAATGGATATTGGATTATGTACCTCGGGAACAGAACATCGAGGCCGACGCATTAGCAAACTTGGGATCATCAATCGAAGAGGATGATATTGTCCAGGGGCTGTTATCCAGCTATCAAAATCATTGACCGAAGAAGGCCATGCATAGATTAACTTGACAAGCTTAACATGGGATTGGATAAATAAGTACATTGGTTATTTAAAGCATGGGAAGCTCTCCGTAGACCCAAAAGAGTCAAGAACACTCCGAGCCAGAGTGGCTCGATTCTCGCCCGATAAAAATGGACCGTTATACATAAGAACCTTTGATAGACCAATGGAAGTGTGATTGGGACCCAAGGATATAGACTACTACGGGAAATCCACGAGTGCTCATGTGGAAACCATTCTGGTGCAGACTCTTTGATTCACAAGGTGATCAGAGTAGGGTATTATTGGGATAGCATGAAAAATATACCAAGGAATTCGTTCAAAAGCGTGATAAGTTCCAGAGATTTGTGCCAATATTTTATCAACTCGGTGAACAACTCTAATTGTTCCTATCCCCGTGGCCATTCATGAAATAGGGGATGGACATCGTCGGTCCCCTACCAGCGGCACCAGCTAAAGCTAGATTAATTTTATTTATGATTGACTACTTCTCAAAATGGGTTGAAGCGCAAACCTTTGAGAAGGTAAGATAAAAAGAAGTCATCGATTTCATTTCGGACCACATCATATGCCGGTTCAGGATACCCGCCGAAATAATATGTGACAATGGATAACAATTCATCGGCAGCAAAGTGAAAAAAATCCTCGGGGATCATAAAATCAAAAGGATCATATCATCACTTTACCATCTAAGTGCAAATGGGATGGCCGAGTCCACCAACAAAACCATTATTTGAAACTTGAAGAAGAGGGTAGATGGTGCCAAAGGGAAATAGATAGAGGTGTTACTCAAAGTATTATGGGCGTATCGGACGACATCGAATTCAAGCACAGGGGAGACCTAATTTTCCTTGGTGTATGGGTCCGAAGACTTAATCCAATCAAAGTCGGGGATATTAGTACAAGGTTTCAGCATGCCATCGGAGGCTCAAATAAGGAAGCAATGAATTCTCTCGAGCTACTGGATGAAAAACGTGAGGATGCATTAATAGGGATGGACATGCAAAAAAAAAGAACCGAGAGGTATTACAACAGAAGGACAAACCTTCGATATTTCAAAGTCGGGGATTTAGTACTGAGGAATGTCACTCTTAACACTCGAGAACCAAATAAGGAAGCTAGATCCCAATTAGGGAGTATCGTACTGTGTCCTCGAAGTCATAAGAAAAGGATCATACAATCTAAACACGATGGAAGATGAGCAACTACCAAATAATTGGAATATATCAATGCTCAAGCGATATCATTGCTAAACTTGAAGACCTTGGGTTTTGAAAGAATGCATTGCACTCTTTCTCCCTTGAATCTGGTTTTATCCCAAAGGGGTTTTACCGGCAAGGTTTTTAACGAGGAAACACATATATGCTACCCAAGGATCACTCAACATGTATTCAAGGATTCTTGTTATCAACCTCGAATACTGGGGGGCATCACCATCGGAGGTTATATCTTTGAGAAAGGTACTTCACGCCTCAGAGGGCCTTGATAGGAGAACTTTATAATGGACCAAACAGTCAAATGAACAGTGCCCACATAAAATTACCGAGCCCCCAATGGCAAAAAATGTAAGTATGTATTAACATTTTTGAAGAAGAATCTGGGTTTCATAAAAAACACTTTGTATCTCGTACAAGCAATCCTATGGGAAGCGGCTCAAGGGTCAAAACGCCCCGAAATACTTGGGACTATCGCTAATAGTCAATACAAAACCTTAAAGAGGCCCCCATCTAAACAAAGTCCAAGGACAACTCACTAGGGGACTAACTTTCCAAACAAGTTCGGAAAGTTATTTGGAAAATAGTCCAAGTGACAAACCCGAAGGAGACAACCATACTAAAGACTATGGTCATACAAGGCTATGGCAAAAAAATACGACTCGAAGACGTTTGACTTCCACTATAAACTAAAGGCCTTCAAACATTGAAAAACTAATTAAATCAGGCTACTCCTGGCAAAAGCAAAACATAAGGCGCCTCGTTAAATTCGGCCCTGAAAAACCTAAGGGCTTTGATAAATCAGCCATGGAACAGTCCAAGGGATTTGATATGCTAGCCTATGGAAAATCCTTAAGAGTCATTCAACCATGTGCACGCAAACAAGAATGACTAATAAGGTTCCGTTATGTCGAGCCTTCGAAAACCCAACGGGTACAAAAATACATGCTAAGGCATAACTAAACATTTCATTAGGTCTTTTAGTCAAAATGAGCAAAAACTACATAGCCATGTTAGAGGCCGAAATATCCCAATTTAAAGAGCTTAAGGGCCAACCTAAAAGAGCCTAAGGGCCGATATACTAGAGCCTAAGGGCCAGTTTACAAAGAAATATAAAGTAAGACCTATGGGGGGTCTGAGACCACATTCTCGTTTAATTCACTCCCAAAGGCCATGAGCTCGTATTAATATAACTTTATGTTTGCTTCGGGGATCACCTAAAACCCTAGGGGTACGTTATCAGGAAATAAAATCCTAAAGGCTTATTGCGAGTCTAAACAAATATTCGAACTTAACATATGAATCATAAGAAATTTTTATAAATGGGGACAAAATAAAAAGTTAGCACGAATTAAGAACAGAGCAAAAAGCTACTTTATATTCATCCGAGAAATTTAAAAAAGAATATTACAACAAAAGGACCCTTATAATAAAATAGAAGCCTAATCTATTTTCGGGACCACGTCCCTGGGAGTGACGTCTTCATCTCCGGTAGCTATATCTTCTAGGTCCTCTTTCCCTTCGAAAGCATCTTCTTCACCTTCCTCTTCCTCGGAGCCACTCACCACGTCCTCATCATCAGAAGAAATAAGGAACCTAGCATTAATTTCCTGTACTTGTGCTTCGGCTATATCTTCGGTGAGGTCAAATTATCGAGCACAGACTTCTTGAGAGTCTCCCTCCGGGCTTGGCACCTAGCCAATTCACTGCTCTATTTGGCCCTATTAGAAGCTACCCTTAACTGAGCTTGCATGGATGGAGTTTCTCTCCGGTATATAGCAAATGGATTTATCGGCCATGACCTTCATCTTCTCAACCTCGGCCTTGGCTTGTGCAGCCTCGCCTTAGCATATGGAGCTTTAGTACGGGCTTTAGCCATTTCAACCCCTCGATTTCCTTGGACTGAGCCAAACCTTTCGCTTCAGCACCATGGAGCTGAGCCTTAACAACATCTTTTTCGGTGATGAGTCGATCCATGTTCTCCTTCGACTGGTGGCAATTAGCCAGACTTGGTTCACCTTGCCTCGGAGCTTCCCAATCATGCCCATCTTTTGTTGTAGCTGAGACATCAATGTATTAGCCTCCAAAGCAGGACCAATAAGGCAGAACTTTGTTAAAATCTGAGTTACCTGCTCGTCCAGGTCAGTCTCGCTTTTTTGAGCTTTGGCCAAGGCATTCTCTTCGCCTGAGACTCTCTTGAGCTCGACCTCATGTTGTTTTAGCTCAGCCTTGAACTTTGCAACAACCTATACATGAAATAAAGATGCGTTAATAGAATAGGAAAACAAAGTGAGAAAAACTTGTAATGAGTATGGAAGGTCCTTATCCGGAGAAAGAGATGCTGGTACTCTTCGAAAATGGAGGATGCATCATTGAATTCATTGACACCCTCAACCCCAGCATAGTAAAGTGTTGTCTTCCTCGATTGCCTCCCCAGGATAAGTATGCAATGAAAGTGAATGACCTGTTGTTGCATCCCCGAGCTCTTCACTCGGGGTGTTATCATTAACCTCGAGGACCTTAGCATTACCCCCTTTGGTATAGTTGTTGAAGGCGAAGGAACAATCTCAACCTCATGGAACATAGGGGCCTCACCCGTCTCTTCCCCTCAGGTATCCCCATAAGGTGTATTTTCTAGATCGAAAGGCTTGGTAGCTTCAACTGACTCCCGATCCGAGTTACCAACGCCAATTCTTCCTTACCATCCGGGGAGTCATAGGCCGAGTCTGTGCTAATTTGAGCAAACCTTTTCATAGCCTTTGACGAGAGGTTTTTTGGTCTTTGGGATCTTCGGGCTCCCGGGCCCTCTTTCTTTTATTATCTTTCTCGACCTTCGCATTTGAAGGTTTGGTCGTTCACCTTGATGGGGCCGGCTTCATCTGACACGCGTCTCCAAAGACGTGGTCCTTGGCTTACGATTGGCCCTTTGCTAATTCACGCCATTTAGGCTTTTCATAAAAGGATGTGGCAGCTACTTTCCTGACCCAAGCCTTGAGGTTAGGCACTGCCAAGGGCGCCCATGCATCGCTGCCAAAAGAAAGGCGAGTAAGCTATGAAAAATGTAAAAACAAGAATAGATGCAAAGGGAAATGCGAACTCCACTTACGATTAAAATTCCACCTTTCCAAGAATGACTTTTGTTTTGGGGATGATGTCTGAAGTCCTGACTCTAATAAATCAGCTCATCCAACCTCGATATTTGGTTTCATCGGTACTGGAAAAGAAGGACTTTATGGTTCGACGCTGCAACTTGATAAGCCATCGGAATAACCGAGGCTGATACAGTCGAACTAAGTGGCTGAGGTTGAACTCTAAATCTTCGGCCTTCTTAGAGAAGTAAACATGATCACGATATGCCAAAACGAGGGGTGGATTTGACCGACAGTGACTTTGTATGTCTTGCAGAAGTCGATCACCACCAAATAGATGGGTACCAGTGTGAAGGGATAAGTGTAAACACTCAAAAATACCTCCTTATAGGTAGTTATGCTTTTATCAGGTTTCAGGATTTAAATCTTGACCTCATCCCCCATCGACCAATCTTGACCTCATCCCCATATCAGGTTTCAAAAGAGTGTTATTTTGAAGGCTTAAAATGGGGTATAGGCCAGAGTCCGAGGAGACCGAAGTGGGTGTCGAAGAGCTATCTTAAGGAAGCTGATTGAGTGTGTGGCATAGACCGCATCGAGGGTAGCATTATCTTGAGTTCAATCAAGAATGAGCGAGAATTTCTCAAGGACATGCACCTAGGTGTTAATTATAGGATAAGGGTCGTAAGAGATGAGACCAATCCGTACTAGGCCATTATACACCTGTACCAATGAAATTCTTTATCTTTATGAGCAATGTACTATTTTGGGGCCTTTTCCTCCTATATAAAGGGAACCCCAATCACTTTGTAAGGATCAGATCATTCATTGCCATAGAACATTCTTATTCTTCTTACTTAATATGCTCTCTAACTATTTTCAGCTTTATTTCCTTTATTTTGTTATTCATATTTTATTACTCTTAACTGGCCTCGAGGTCCCTGGATAAGTCAAGATCGAGGTCCCCCTATTGCCTCAACAACACTGATTTGGTTCCTTATTTCTTTTTATTTAAGGTTAATATTACTTGTATAATCACTAGTATTAAAATATGTCACGTATCTTTAAAGCTATAAAATATCTTAATTTTTAAACTCATTTCTTGAGGTAAACAACAATAGAACCAATTTTAATGAAACAATCAAAACAAATATTGTTTTGGAATAACAATACAATACCATACAATGAACAACCATCCAAACAAGTTGTTACTTCTCAAGGTAGATTAATGAATGAGATTAATAATATAAACAATAATATTGGATTTTTTTGATAATTATTGTAATTAAACATGTTGTAGTAGGTCATCTATAGCTATATGAGTCAAAATCTGATCATAGAATGGTTGTCCTTAAAAGGAATGATAAAGGATCGACCAAGCCGTAATCACACCCGCAGGGTGTTATAGCAAAGAACAGCTCAACCATTGCCGAGGTCAAACTGTCGGGAAGCTCACATTGCAGAGCAAGCATAGTGTTTGGGTGAGCGGTAAAGGATACAATTCTAAGAAAGTACATCGGACAAAGACCATTGGATAAAAGGGAAAATTGTCAACATATATATATATATATATATATATATATATATATATATATATATATATATATATATATATATATATATATATATATATATATATACACACACCTTTTTAGGGCTGTAGGACCTTTTATAAAGCTCTGATTTATCTAGTTTAATATATTTTATGAAACCACGAATTATTCGTTATAAACCCAACCGGGAACATCCATAGGCGATTCAACCAGCCATACAGGACTTACCAACAGTATTACAAGGTTTATACCCGAATTAATTCATCACTAACCATGTCGGGAACACCCCTTTTAGGGCTTACCAACGCCATGATTTAAGCTTAGTTTACTATAAAATTGTTTAAACCAAACCCATGCTAAAACTTTAAACCCCTTCAAGGCAAGCTCTTAGTTTAGAGTCATCACCTTTCCAGATCGTCCTCAAGCCATATCAGTTATTATTCAACACTTAAGAACTTAGCCCATCATTGGGCTTCTTATAATAATAAAATTTTAATATAAACAATATTTAAATAAAGAGAATAAAGAAATACCTGGCTACCAGGAATATGCAGAAATCTTGAACTTTTATTTATGATACAAAAGTATATTACAAGAGTATTACAAGGATGCAGAGAGAAGGAAGAGCAATCTTAAAGAGAGAGAGAGAGAGGGGTTTTTCCTAACCGTGCCCCTCCAAATGAAAATCTTCTTCCTTATATGGAAATTTAAAAAGAAAAGCCAAAAATTGCACAGTGTTGAATAGTAAAAGTGCATAGTATTTTGGCTAAAAAGTCAAAAAGTTATATAAAAACCCATCTTTTGCCAACGCCATCTTTTGTCGGGAATCTTTTTTTCTTTCTTCTAAATAGTCTCCAAATAATTAGTTCTGATGTAAAATTTCTTCTTCTGCCTTTTTAATAATCTCAGACAGTTCTTCTAAGTTAACACTATTGGTACTCTGGGAATCCTCAAAATAGTTGTCACCCATTGAAACATCATCTCCAGTTGTAATCTGTCTCTGAATGTCTTGTTTAACTTGTTCCATGTAGGCAGCAATTAATTCTTCTTGGGATAAAAGACCACCTTTTTTAATCTGGATTTTTTTAGTTATTCTGGCAAAATGACTTTCTTCAGTAATCCGAATTTCTGGAATAATCTTGCCATATTTAGTTACAGCATTCTGGATAGTGTCCAATAATTCTTGGCCAATTAATTTGCCATCTGGTCCATTAGTGCTTAATTTAGGCCAGAATTTAGTGTGAAATCTTCTGAATATACAGGGCATGTCATTTGAATCGGTTCCTACTTCAATAGTCCATCGGAAAATCCAATGGATAGAAAATTCCATTAAAAAATTCATAATTGGAGTCCTGGGATAAAGTCTTTCTTCCCTGTCTAATTCATTAATTTTTGGGGAGACCTCGACCCATTTGGTGTATAAATCTTGTAATTGGGTGGTTAAAATATTCTGAGAAGGTCCGAAAAAGGACCACCACTTTATGAACCAAGTTGGAATCTGTGTACTTCTGAAAACTTGTGCACATATTTTGATAAACCAAGAATGTCGATGATCATCATCTTCATGAAATAATGTTTTTGAAAAAGCATCAACATAATCCCAATAATTATAATTAATGGAAATCTTTTGTACAGAATGTACGTATTGACAATCTTTTAGAGTGCTAATCCCCACTCTTATGGTAAAATTATTCTTTTAATAATCATTTTTGAGAAAGAAAAATAGGATTTATTAGGGCCACCAGTATTATTATGGGTAATCTCAACAGACCCTGTAGTTGTTAAAATCATTTCAAAATGTAATCTTGTCTTGTATGTTTGAATTGGAAATAATGCATTGTTTAAATATCTTTTCATGGCAATCCATGGATTGTGTTTCCACTGGAAATCTTTATGTTCCACGTATAAGATAATTTCTTTTGTGGAATTTGTTTCAAAAATGTCATTATCTGTTTTACCTGTTATTGCGGCATAAGAATCTTCATTATCAGGGTCATAATCTTTATTTTTATCCTCAACAGAGGTGGGTTGAACGGTAGCATTGCTACCCCCAGTTCCAGCATTGCTGGCAATGAAATCTAGATATTTTTTATAATCTTCAAAAGAAGGTCTTATACTGGTATCACCATTTGAAGATGAAGATCCTGCTTCGATAAATCTATTAGGAATATGTCCCAATGTCTGAAATCTATTCGGAGTATTTCCTCGACCTCTTCCCGAAGAGGCTCTTGGCCAGCCTGGCCTCATCCTGCAAAACTAAATATTAAGTATTAACTAAATATTCCCTAGTGAGAAAATCTAGTAAACTATTGTCAATCCCTTTTTTATATTCTATTTCGAAATCAAACGGAGCTAATAATGCTTGCCATCTTGCAAACATTTGTTTAGACACTTTATGTTTAAAATCTTTATTAAACATAAATTTAGCAGCTTGAAAATCTGTCTTAATTAAAAACTTTTGATTATATAAATCTGTTTGAAATTTTAAAACACATTTAACAATGGCTAAAATTTCTTTTGCTACCGTTGCATAATTCTTTTGGCTGTCATTCCATTTTCCTGAATAAAATTGTATAATATAATCTTTTCTTTCAACTGGGGAAAACTGAGTCAAAATACCAGCATAACCTATGTCTGAAGCATCAGTTTCTACAGTCTTTTTCCAATCTGGATTAGCCAAAGTTAAACAAGGAAGTTCTTTTACCTTGGTTTTTATCTTTTTAATTGCTTCAGTATGTAGATTATTCCAAGCAGGAGGGTTCTTTTTTAATCTTTCATATAAAATAGCAGCATCTTTTGATAAATCCTTTATAAATGGGGAAATATAATTTAGACTACCTAAAAATCTTTGTAATTGAATTTTATCAGTTATAACATCAGGAAATTTTGATGCAAATTCAATAGTTCTATTAATAGGTGTAATAGCTCCTTTTCCAATGTTATGTCCAAGAAATCTAATATTACTTTGAAAAAGAAACATTTTAGGTTTAGAAATAACCAATCCATTTTGAATAACTATTTTCTGAAATAATTCTAAATGTTTAAAATGTAATTCAATATTTTTAGAGAATACCAGAATATCATCTATGTAAACAATAATAAAATCTGTAAAAGGAATAAATATATTATTCATAATCTTTTGAAATTCTGATGGAGCGTTTTTCAACCCAAATGGTATAACATTCCATTCAAATTGTCCTATTGGAACATTAAAAGCAGTCTTATATCTGTCTTGTCCAGTAATCTGTATCTGCCAATATCCTGATTTTAAATCGAATTTAGAAAAACTATGGCATCATGTAATCTATTCAATAAATCTTTTTTATTAGGAATAGGATACCTGATCCATTTTAAAACTTTATTAAGAGGTTTATAATTTATAACTAGTCTTGGTACACCTCTTTCTTGTTCTGCATGTTTATTAACATAAAAAGCAGTACATGACCAAGCAGAACTGGACTGTCTTATTAAATTCTTTTTTAATAAATTATCAATCTCGGTTTTACATAGATCTAAATAAGCAGAATTCATTTGGCAAGGTCTTGCCTTAGCAGGAATATTATTTTCAGTAAACCAATCTTCATAGGGTAATGTCACTACATATTTTTTTCTATCCCAAAAAGCACTAGGATGATCATCACAAATATTAGTAATGAACTGATTTTTTAATAAATCAATTTTCTCTTGTAATTTAGGGTTTTTCAGCAAAACATCTATCTCTAATAAAGTAATTTCTTGTTTTATAAAATTAATCTATTGATTCTTTAGAATCAACTTCTCAACAAGCTGGTTTATGGATTTTGTAAAAGGCTTAATGATAAAATCTAATTGAAAATCAGTATTTCTATAAGTTCCCACTATTTTAGTATGATCCCACCATTCTAAGGGAAATATTGCATGCATAAATGGAACACCTAATATAATTGGACAGGAAATATCTTCTACAATCATAAAACTTTGTGGCAAACAAATTCCATTGTTGCATAAAAATGCTTGGGGTAATTTATAATTTAATTTCATTCGGCTACCATTAGCAGATCTTAAACAGTGAGTTGTTTTATGAAAATATCTCGAAGGAATAAGTCCTTCCTGAACACAATTCACATTTGCATCACTATCAAATAAAGCTATAAAATCTTTTCTAAAATTATAATCAATTTGTAAAGTAATCTTAGTATAAAATTTTTGTGATGTAATAATACTTATTTTTTGTAGAAATTCATTTTTATCCTCACTGAGGATATTTGCCAAAAAATCTTTTGTAAGGTCTTGGCCATTGTTTTCACCACTATCCAGACCAAGTCTAGAAGTTTCTGCTTTATTTGCTTGTAAATGTAAATCAAAGGTTCTATTATCTTCCAAACTAGTAATTCTCTTGTCATGAATTTTAGACTGATTTTTCAAATAAATAATTTCTTCTTTCAAATTAAGAAGTTCTTGTTTTAAATCAGAAACAGTAATTTCTTTTTCTGGAAAATTCCTTTGAATGAAAATTCTTTTTAATTCAGCCGTTGAATAATAATCAGGTTGTTTTGAAGAAGAAAGGATGTTATCTTTATTATTCTTAAAGTCATCATTGAATTCATCATTTAAAACAGTATCCAAAATTTATTCCTTAAATCTTTATTTTCTATTGTTTTTAAAATTTTCATTATCTTTTCATCATTAATCATATTTATATCTTGAAAATTAGAAATTAAATCATACAAACTATCATCTTTCTTACAAACACATTCGTCTTCCGAAAAAGATCTATCAGAATCAGAATATAATTCTTCATCTTGTAAAATCCTCAAATTTTCATCTAAACTATTATCACTCGAAGTAGAATCAGAAACTTCAGTACTAGAATCTGAATTTAGTAATATCTTACACAAAGAATCTTTTATTTTTTCATCTAAATCTAAACTCTTAATCTTTCCCTGAGTTTTACACTCATTAGCATAATGACTAAATTTTCCACATTTATGACATTGAATCTGTTTTCTATAATCCTTCTTCCCTTTCTTTTTGTAATTCTTCTTATTCAATCTATCCCAATCTTTTTTATCACGAGATTTAAAACTTCTCTTATGCTTACTTTTCCTATCATCTTTTAAACGGGAAATCTTTTTTCTTTTTGAAGAACCTGGAATATCAAAGGCAAATTGATCACAAAATTCTCCTAATTGCTTTCTTTCATTTAATCTATTCTTTTTGATATGATAATTCATTTTAATATCATTACAAACAGCTAAACCCTTTTGTGTACAAACACTAATAATCTTTCCATAAGTAAGTGAATCATAAGGAATCTTATTATTAGATCTTCGTAAATGTTTTCTGACTCTTTCAGCAAAAATCGAAGGTAAACCATCAATAAATTTAGACTTCCAATGTTCATGACTACAGTCATGTAATTCCATAACTCTACTTAAAAATACATCCTTATACCATCTAAAATCTGATAATTGCCTGCATCTGAGATTTTGCAAAGTTGTTCTAATAGTCTCTGCCTCATCTGTCCATCTACCACAAAAATGTTCTACCATAGTAGTTACCAAAGTATAAACAGCATTATGTTGCCCTTGAGAAGAACTTGTTTGGTCCACAGTCTGATAGGCTAATTGACCTTCAATTTTATGAACACTAATAGTATTCATAATTGTAGTCTTTTGTTCTTGGTTTAAAAAATTATCCCACCAACCTTTTAGTTGGCCCGTAAAACCGGCTATTATCATAGCCGCAATATCACGATCCTGATTTTTATTAATCTTACAAATAGTACTATACACTAACATTCTATGCACAGTAGTAAAAATCTGTTTATCATTAAATCCATCAATATTCCACTCATAAATTTCTTTGCTACTGTAACTATTATTAAAAATCTGATCCCTTTCTTCATTTAAAACATCTATGGGGGTTGGTCTATTGTAATAATACATTTTTTGAATCGGTTTATCAGCCCATTAGTATTGATTTTATTTAAAAAATCTTTCGAAATATTTTGAGTAATAAAATCTTCCTGTTCTGCAGATAAAACTGGTTGAGGCTGTAAATTTATTCCAGTAATATTTGAACTAAAGTTAATATTTTTAAATTTTTCTTTTAAAAGCTGTTCAATTTCTTCAGTAGAATCTGTTTTAAAATTTTTTATTTCTGGTGGAGGTTGTAAAGTACTTTTAACAGTTTTTAATTCTTGTTTTGGTTTATGAAAAGCTTCTATTTTTTCTTGTAAAATCTGTGTTTGTTTTAAATAATTGTCTAAGTTCTTATGTAATGCCATAACATGTTCTCCTAATACATTTAAATAATAATTTGCATAATTTTGTTGTTTAAGAATCAAGTTTACATGCTCACAATTTACTAAAGCTCCTTTATTTTCAAATAATTTTGAAAAAGCAGTAAAATTTATAGTTTTACCATCTTTATTAATATCAAAAGATTGAGTCGGTGGTAGAGAAGAAATCATTACATCTCCTGTAGTTAAATGATATATATATATATATATATATAGTAGATCCCAGAAAAGGGGGATCCTTCTTTCGATAGTCATCATTATGGGGTCAACAAGAGAAATGTCTTGGTCATTGATCACGCCTAACTCTGCCTCATAAAAAGGACTAACCGGTCGTTAAAAATATAATCCGATTTACAAGTCCTGATTTGAATCTCACAGAGAACTAAGGCTTAGTTACAATTGTTCAATATCACTAAGAAGACAAGCTTGAAGAATTCCTAACTTATTGATATTAAGATTCTTTTATTTAACTAATTAACTAAAAAATAAAAATAGTAAATTAACAACTAAAGAAACTAAGGGTTATAGACATGATTAAGGAAGTCTAGAGTTATGATTTCCCTAATTGTCAGAATCCTTTCCGCTGCGTTTTCTATAAATCTGCCTAAGTATTCTCTACCGGTCATGAGTGCTCTGGCTGTTGTAACTCTCTCCCGAGTAATTATCATAATTTACTATACATATTCTCCTGAATTATACTAGCTGGCATTAAGTACGGCTCACTCAGATCGCACCCAAGGTTTTGTTATCCCTAATCCCACCTTCAGACCTTTTGTATTGATCCTTCATATACTTTAGGAGTCATCTTGTTCAACAACTACCTAAATATACACTCTTTCTTGAGTAATACACACTAAATAGGCATAGTAGATGGAAAGCTCTTCAACCAACCATAATAACGTAGTTGAACAAATAGAGAAAATACTACAACAAATCTATATTAACGTAACAAGAAAATCATCCTCCAAAAGGTTCCATTAAAACCCTATATAACAAATTAGATATTCATAATAGTATGCATAACTACGATACTACAAGCCATGACCAATAATGGAAATAGGAAGAAGGAAGTGAAAAACTCGTAGAAGAATTCTCCGTCTTGCTCCTAGCGTGTTCTTGCCTCCTTAGGTCGAATCTCCAGTCATTCGATGGCTCCGTGCTCTTCCTAGGTCTAATGTGCATCCAAACTCAATTTTCTCTCCGTCTGTTTAAAAACTTTCAAAAGTGATTCGCTTGTATGGCTACGATGCATACCTGTCACAGATGTACCTATCATCCATATTTGATGTACAATAATTATCTTAAGAAATATTATACGTTCTTGTTCTTCTTCGATGTTTGTGCTCAACGTATTTAGATCTAGAGTTAATTATGTCTGGCTAAGTTTTTCCTTCTATATTTTTGATAATTAGTTTAACAAAGGGGGTTCAACACTTTTTTCATCAAACAATTTGGCACCGTCTGTGGGAATTTCTTAGTTTCCGTTAGATCTAAAACCGACAAAATGTCACTACCATGCTATCATGGCCTCACCATCTCGACACGAACACCTACTCGAAAGGGCGGTAGGTAAGCTTTTGAGACAACTGTACCAATCTAGGTCAATATGCTACATAAAGTAGAAGTCATAACCAATATCCAAAAAACCCCACTTATCATCTGTAACAGTAGGTTTGGCATGATGAATGCACGTTCAAAATAGCATCATGGTCATTTGGGATGACCACATCTCCGCTCGACATATTTACCCTATATATGGATCTGCACTCCCACCCTTAGGGAGGAGACAATAGCTTGTTGCATGGACTTATGAGAGAATGCACACATTCTACTCTATTTTCACATTCCCCACACACTAGATGGTCTATGAACGAAGTATGACATGTTTCTCTTATTCTTGGTACAAATCGGACGAGATCGGGCCGGGATTCGATGCCATAACTCACAGATTGAGTGAGGAGGGTCCAACCCTTGTGAAGCATAGACGGTGATAACGATGGAGCTGAACATGACCGCCAAATCTAAAACAACTATCCAAGCACTAGGCAGAGCGAGTAACACTACACCGTCACTCTTTCTTCCACTGACTCGTTGGGTCAAGGTAACTGAAAATTTCATTTTGGTTTATCTTCACTATTTGTTGGTTCAAACAGGAATGTGAGCACTCACGTGGGAGCAAGAAAAGGAGCATTCCAAATACAAATAATGGAAGGAAAATTACTACAAAACAATTGGAATGTCGCCCACCTCAAATATTTTGACTTTTGAAAAAGGACCACCCTCAAGTCGTACTCTTATTACCTCACCCGTTCCAATTGGGTCTCATTGAGAAGGTTTATAACGAGGCGAAAAAGGGACGTCTCGAAGTTCAAGCATGATTCGTCAGCCTGCTTGCCGACTGCTTCCCCATCAGGAGATGAAAGGACTAGATACATGGAAATTCCTCCAATATATGTATGAAACGAACATGTATAACATTCTCCAGTGAATGAAATAGAGCAACATTTGTACTTTCCACCAGGATATTCTCCAATGCAAGAAAAGTTAAGCAAACTGGGATTTACCTAGGAAACACATAGTATTCTTCCATGCACAAGAAGTTAAGCAAACTGGGACTCCCTAGGGAACACCCAATATTCTCCAATAAAAACAAAACCGAGCATGCCGGGACAACCCCGAAGTATGCACAAACAGAATGGTGATCTATAAATTTTCCAAAAATCCAAGATAATGAGAGCAGTAACATTTAAATCTTAGCTCGAAATAATACCCCTACGGCCAATGGCCATCGCCAAAACAAGAATTCGACCTCGCTTGAATTATAATGGGTTAACATTTCGACCTTAGATCGAAATAACACCTTTATGGCCAACGACCATCGCTAGAAGATGAATTCGACCTCGCTCGAATTATAATGGGTTAACATTTTGACCTTAGCTTGAAATAACACCCCTACAGCCAACGACCATCATTAAAATATTTCGAACTCACTCGAATTATAATGGGTTAACATTTCGATCTTAGCTCGAAATAACACCCCTACGGCCAACGGCCATTGCGATAAGAAGAATTCGACCTCGCTCGAATTATAATGGGTTATCAGTTTGACCTTAGCTCAAAATAACACCCCTATGACTAATGACCATCACCAAAAGAAGAATTCAACCTCACTTGAATTATAATGGGTTAACATTTCGACCTTAGCTCTAATTAACACCCTAATGGCCAACGACCATCGCCAAAAGACAAATTCGACCTTATTTGAATTATAATGGGTTAATATTTTGACCTTAGATCGAAATAACACCTCTATAACCAATGGCCATCATTAAAAGATTTCAGCCTCGCTCAAATTATAATGGGTTAGCATTTCATCCTTAGCTCGAAGTAACACCCCTATGGCCAATGGCCATCGCCAAAAGAAGAATCCGTCCTCGCTGGAATTATAATGGGTTAGCATTTCTGCCTTAGCTCCAAATAAGACCCCTATGGCCAACGACCATCGCCAGAAGATGAATTCAAGCTCGCTAAATTATAATGGGTTAAAATTTTGACCTTAGCTGGAAATAACATCCCTACAGCCCGCAACCATAATTGAAAGATTTCGACATCGCTCGAATTACAACAGGCTATTATTTCAATCTTGCTTGTGTTAACACCTTTACGGCCATCGACCATTGACAAAACAAGTATTTTAAAGTCCAACCTCATTCGAAACAACACCTTTACAACTGCCAACCATAGACAAATAAAAGGAAAAGAACGAATTGTCCATGTATAAGTCCAAAGTCAACCTCGCTCAAAATGGCAATTCCAAAGTTGACCCTGATAAGTTGGGATTTTAACATGTTTTATGCTCCTACTTGCCTATGCTTTGAATATAAATTATTACAAAATAGACCCCAAAAGGATCATAAGTTGCGCTTGATTACAGGTTTGATCGAAGATCGGCTCAAAAGGAGTGAAACTTGCTCAAATATCAAAGACCAAGGAATCTGCGGGAAAGCAGGTCCAGGACGGATGACGAAAAGTTAAATGCAGCAACACTAGTTGGTTCACAGAGTTGGCAAAATAGGCTTCAGGCAACACGGCTGCGGTACACATCTCGCGGTCCACGGTGAAGGCTTTACAGCCGTACTACCTTTCTGTACGGTCCGCGAATGAGAGATTCAGAGAGGTTGGTAATTGCCAGATCCAAGCAATGCAGTCCGCGGTCTTGATTGTACGAACCGTGCCAGTTCCCTCTTTGGTCGCAATTCATTCTACGCGATCCGCAGAGCCCAAGTTCAGAGAAGCCAGAATTGGAGTCCAAGAGCCCAGTGCGGGCGCGGTTCATTTAGTGCGGCCCGCACTGACCCCACAGGGGTATTTTTGTCTATTTTTTAGCCTAGTATAAATAGAACATTTTGCCATTTTTAGGTCATCTGTTATCTTTAGACTTGAGCTACGCTCGTGGGAACATATATTGCAGCCATTTTTGGCACTTGAGCTTTAAATTAACGATATATTCTTGTAGTTTCATTTAGCAATTAATTAATATGCCTCGTTCTTCATCTATTTCTTCATTTTTTCCCCTCAAACATGAGTAGCTAAACCCATTAGCTAGGGTTGTGGCTCAACCCTAGTGTGGGTAATTGATGGGTGTTTCCATCTAGGCTTATATTGACTATGGGTATTTACTATTTGGGTTGATTTTATGTTTTAATCTATAAATTTGTGGTTGCAAACACTGATTTAAGCTTTGTGGATTTGACTCTTCTTGAGAAAGAGAGTATATGTCTTCAAAATTTACCTAACAAGGAATTGGGATGGACTCATGAGAAATGATAGTACCAATTAACGGGTTAAACCTCGAGAGTGTAATCACCCTACTTGCACCCTAGTTGCTTGATCTAATTTGCCTACCCATTTGGTATCGAAGAGTCAATTTGGCAAAATCACTCTCTCTACCAAGAGGTGTGAGAGTGCGTAAAATTGTACAACAGTTATAGTGAAAGTCTCAATTATGTCAATTGAACGTTAGTAACATTTACCTGTCAATTAGCCACCTAGGTGATGTCATGACCTTTAGTGCCCTTCGTCCCATTAGATAAAACATTAGTAATCAGCTCATAACATAATTTAGTTTTAATTAATAGTTTGATAGTAGTGGTTAAAATTGAAAACCCCAAAATATGTTTGAAGTGATACTTGAAGCAAACACACATCTAAACTAGATAGATATTCCAACTCCACTAATAGCTCCTTGAAGAATTCGATCCCAACCCTCATATCGGGTAAAAGCTATTGCGACCCGCTCTTACTACCTTGGTGTAGTGTCGAGTTGGCAGTGATCACTTTTTGGTGCCGTTGTCAGGGAGCTTTTGGTGTTGACTATCTGTTTAGTCAGTTTTGTGTTTTATTTCTCTTTCCTTCTTGTTTCCTAATTTTGTTTATGTCGATTACTCAGGTACTGATGGATCTAACTGCTAATAATCCTCTTGGCAACTTCATGTGGGGGGGGGGGGGGGATAAGGTAGAAGATATTGATCAAGATGAGGTTCCCTTACCTCAAGCTCCACGTAGAGGCCGTCGGCCAATGACACTAATCCTATTGCAGACCCTCCTTCGCCACTGCCAAGAGTGTCCCAAGAGTTCTCCCAAATTAATGGTATGCGAGTGCCATTACTCCTTGAATTCGGGCAGGGAACTTTCAAATCACAAATGTTATGTTGACCTTGATCGAGCAAAGAGGATACTTTACGGGCGCCTCCAATCAAAATGCCTACAAGCACTTGAAGGGGTTCGTAGATACATGGTGGGGTAGCAAGCAAACAAACGTGTCTGGGGATGAGTTGAGATTGTGGCTTTTCCCGTTCTCTCTTCGGGATAAAGCATTGGATTGGTCAGAAAGGCTCCCCAATCATTCCATCACAACGTGGGATGAATTGGCAGACTAGTATGTTCTTTCTACCAAGTCACATGGCGGTGCTTCGAGATGAAATTTTTGCCTTCAAGTGAGAGCCAGCAGAAACTTTGCACGAGATATGGGAAAGGTAATAATAGTAAAAGAGTGCTCAAATAATGACATAACCGACGTGATGATTCAACAAACCTTTTATCGGGGCATCAACACCACGAATCAATGTGTTGTGAACTAATAGGCCAGAGGGAATTTTATGAAACTTTCTTACCTAGAGGCATGTGATGTGCTTGATGAGATGGCCGAAACTTCTTCGGCATGGAAAAGCCGAGCAAATGTACCCCAAGGTGACCCCATGGTCATCCATTTGCACAAGGAATTGCACGATCATGGCCAAGCTATTGCCGAGCTTACCACAACTATGAACCAATTGGCGAAGGCACGATTGCAGCAAGTCTAAAATCCACACCAAGTCAATGCCATGGAAGGTGTTTCTATGCTAAAAAGGAGGCAAGGAGGGCAACAAACTTAATGAAATTGTGAATAATATGACAACAATGATGGTGGTGGTTTTTCAAATGAGTGCTATAATGATCGAAGTGAGGAGGTTCAATATGTCAACAACTACCGAGGAAATAGAGGCAACTCTTCGAATCAACAATGGCATCCCCAAGGTAATTGGGGTAATCAACAACAAGGCAGAGGTAATTGGAAAAATAACAACCAATAACAAGGTAGAGGCAATTGGAACAACAGCAATCAAAACAACATTTGGGACAATCAAGGTAACAATCAAGGTAATTGGGATGGGAACTACAATAATTAGAGCAACAATAACAATCAAGGAGGGTGGAATAATAGTGGGAACCAAGGCAATTGGCGGAAATGCTTTCAAAGGCCCCCATGTACCAACAACCAAACAATCCACCCCTTTTCCTTCTCAAGGTCCGAGTTCTTCTGGGGGTGATATGGGGAGAATTGAAAGTATGTTTGAGCAAATGATGAAAAGGAACCAAGATTCCGATGCGCAATTGGCTTCTTATAATACATCTATTCGGAATTTGAAGAAGAAAATAGGCCAAATCTCTCAATCTTTGAATACTCGCCCCAAGGGTGCTCTACAAAGTGATATGGTGGTGAACCCAAAGGGCGAGAACACCAATCAAGTGACAGCAATTATAACAAGAAGCGGGAGAGGCGGTGATGTGCATGCCTCAAGAGAAAAACAAGTTGTGGTTGATGATG
The DNA here is from genome assembly GCA_034376525.1 of Nicotiana benthamiana. Taxonomy (NCBI): domain Eukaryota; kingdom Viridiplantae; phylum Streptophyta; class Magnoliopsida; order Solanales; family Solanaceae; genus Nicotiana; species Nicotiana benthamiana. The sequence continues at coordinate 11,498,431 of CM067325.1, forward strand.
ATGAGTTGCGAGATGATAATTTACATCTGATTGTTGGAGATATGGTTGACAAGGTAAACAATGATGTACGGATTGATCTTGATGATGACGCCGAGGTAGAAACTCAAGATGCCGTGAACCCGTCTAGGGAACACGTGATTGACTTGCTCGAGCCGATTGCACCAAAAGCCAAGGATCTTTTTCCAAGGCCACCTCTACCTTATCCTCAATAATTAGCGAAGCACAAGAGTGACCACCAGTTCAAAAAGTTCATAGACATGATGAAGAGCCTTACAATCAATGTGCCTTTGGTGGAAGCACTTGAGCAAATTCTAGGGTATGCAAAGTTTATGAAGGATTTGGTAACGAAGAAGAGGTCGATGGAGTGAGAATTAAGATGACTCATCAAGTGAGTGCTATCGTACATTCTATGGCCCCAAAACTTGAAGACCATAGAGCTTTTACTATCTCTTGCACTATCAAAAGTGCAGATTTTGCCAAGGCCCTTTGTGATTTGGGGGCTAGCATAAATTTGATGCCGTACTCGGTCTTCAAGCCCTTGGGTATTGGAAAACCTCGACCAACTTCAATGAGACTTCAAATGGTGGATCGATTGATGAAGCCACCATTGGGCATAGTTGATGATGTACTTGTCCGGGTGGAAAAATTCATATTGATGGCTGACTTTGTCATATCAGATTGCGAAGTGGACTTTGAAGTCTTGATCATTCTTGGTAGACCTTTCCTTGCTACGGGGAAGGCATTGGTTGACGTTGAAGAGGGTGAGTTGACTTTTCGTATAGGGGATGAGAAGGTTGTTTTCCCTGTTTGCAAATCCATGAGGCAACCTAATGGCATCGAGGTGTGCTCATGTGTGGACATTTTTACAGTGTGATATTGGATGATACAAGTTTTATGATTAATGTTGAAGATCCCCTTGTTGCCGAGCCTCTAAATCGGGATGTCAATGATGATGCAAGTAAAGTGACGTGCATAGATGCTTTACATGTTATGGAATCTTGTGAGCCTAGTAAATTGTTTTTGGATCTTAAAAATTGACAAATTCCGCTAACAAAGCCAACAATTGAGGAGTCACCGGTGTTGGAATTGACTCCACTTTCTCCACACCTCAGTCTCACACTCTGTATGTCTAAAACTATCTTAGAGAATGATGTGAAACCTTTCTTGGAGCATGAAGGAAGATTAGATGAGGTGATGCAAGAAGTGGTGGCTACCATGTTCTAACAAATCTTGGATTTCTACAGTGCGTCGTGTATCGATGATGGGTGGCATGATCGTAGTGACAAATTCTCGTAATGAGTGGATTCTTGCAAAAACAGTCACGGGTTGGCATGGTTGCATAGACTATAAAAGATTGAACAACGTGCCTCGTAAGGATTATTATCCCTTGCCATTCATTGATAGGATGCTCAACCAACTTGCTGGGCATGCTTCTATTGCTTCCTAGAGAGCTCGATGAGAGCCACATGGTGTCGCTTATTGAATTAAAGTAATATGATGGTAACTTGCATCATATCGTGGCGTTAAATCAGGCACTGCTTGGGAGGCAAACCATGTCTTTTTATTCTTGTTTTATGTGATTTTCTTGGTAGTTTAGGTTTGATTTTTGAGCTAATTGGTTGTGAGATGTTGCGGGGATTGAGTTGATGCAGTGCAAAATATTTTGGAAAAATTGAACCGTCTCTGAAATTGCTAGTGCGTCCGCATGCACATTATGCGGTCCGCACTGGTGAAGGTCAAGTGAGATGCTCTTTGAAGTTTGCCACCACGGCCGCATTCTATTTAGTACGGTTCGCGGTGGACCTCCGCAGTCGTGGTCTGGTTTGTACGGACCGCGAAGGTTGCCTTCTTAATATTCAGTCGAGCAAACCCAGCATGGTCCGCGGTTGGTTTTGTGCGGCTACGCTGGTAGGTAAGACCGGGCCACTCTTCTTTTTCTATAAATAGAGCTTTGGGATCACCACTTACACTTTTCGAAATTTGAACACTCGGATCCCTAAAAGCTACTGTTCATGCTCTCTTCTAATCCGTAATTCTTGCTTAGACTAATTAATTACATTTCATCTTCACAATCTACTAACATTTCATCCATCTTTCTGAAATTAATTTTACAGTTTTATTTTATTTTCATGCTAGTAGCCTTAGCTTGTTTTTCAAGTGTCTTAAAGTTAACCTGTGCCCAGCGTGGCCACATTGCACTTTATGCGGTCTGTGCTAGCCCACCGCGGCCGTAATCCCACTTTGTGCGTACTACGATGGGGTGATTCAGAGTGGTGGTTATCAAGACCCTGCCCCAATGCAAACCATGATCGACTTAGCGCGGTCCGCGCTGCTTCCAATGCAGTCACACTCCTTTTTGTGCAGGCCACAGTGTATTGTTCTACAATTGTTTCTGCACCATTTGATCTGCTGTCTGCAATTTAATTCCATCTTCTGCTTCACTCCCTGTGCTTAGACTACCAATGTTAGATGCGTGTGTTTGCAGATAATGGTAAAAGAAAGAGGAAAGGACTCCAAACAACCCTAAAAAGGTGACTCCTCCAGGGGAGGCAAAGGCAAGATGATAAAAGTCACTCATTAAGTTCAGGAAATCATAAAAAATACAAGGAATCTAATAAAATCCGCAGATAGAGATGCTTCTCATTCTTCGGGAAGTGAGTACGTGCCTTCACAGGACGTCTCTTCAGATTCCATTCCCACTTATGTCCCTGACTGGCTCGGAAGGTTTAGACTAAATGATGATACTCCTCCACCATCACCCACTGCCTAAGCTCCACAATGTATATCCTCTAAGTCAGTAGCCGGCAGCGGTGAGTACTCCATCCCCCCACAATTTCATTATTCAGGGAGAGTGCAGGCTGAGCTGCTGAGGGTGGTAATGATAGTGATGAGAAGGAACCTCTGAGTGGTGTGCCTTAGGTTGAGGGTGTTGACAGGACCAGAAATCCCGCAGTCTAGGAAGACAGATTTGTGAGTCAAGTGGCTTTTTATAAATTCAGGGTATGGTGGTCAATACGGAAGCTGATTTTAAAAGAAGTTTTATTGACTGAGACTTGTTACCCCTAAAACCAAATGCACATATAAACTTTCGAGCTCGAGTGGGTTAGGAATATTTTAGGGATGACTATATAAAGGCGAATGAGCACATGGTCAAGGAGTTCTATAGCAATGTGGCCCATATCACTAAGGGCACAAAAGTGACCAAAGTGAGGAACAAGAATGTGGTGTTTACTGGGAAGGCATTAAATGAGTACTTGGGGTTTAATGACGAAGATGCGACCCTGTACAATGAGAAGTTGGCAATGGGCGAGGAAGTTTGTCTGTGGTAGCTTCGTACCTAGAAATCTCGGGTACTGTTCCAGAGTGGTTACAAGTAGAGGCCAAAATACTTCAGAGGACTCTCAATTTCGAGGCTAGGGGGTGGTTGACGTTCGTGTGCAGACTTGACTCCACTACCCATGATCAGACTATTCTTCTTCTTCGGGCTGTTCTTATTGGTTCTATTATGGAGGGCTACCCTATCAACGTGAGCAATGTGATGTCCAGTGTGATTTTTGTAGTAGGGGTCGAGCATGACCGGAACTACCCTTTTCCCAACACCCTCACCATATACTTCTGGGATCTGAAGGTGGAGAAGAAGCCCTTTGATGTCAAGGTAAGGCCGGTGGCCCCATTCTCGTGGTACAACTTAAACGGGCCAGACAACCCCAAAGACAAAAATTACAAGCCACCAGCCTCTACCCGAATTGACCAGTCTAAGGAGCCGGTTGTGTAGAGCCTTCCACTAAGCTTGATGCCACTACCACTGACATGTCTCCTGGACTTTCCACTAATGTTGGTCCCTCTACTTCAGTTGGCCTAGTGATTCCATCTTCCCGGGCCCATCCTATCACTGTCCACCAGCTGATCCAAACACTACATAGCTTGAACAACTGGATGTCAGTTGCGTCATCCAAGTTGTCTACTGTGTCTGCTACCATTGAGGCTCAGTCAGCACCACAAACAACTCAGATTCCCCAGTATATTGAGGATACGCTGAAGAAGATCCTGGAGAACCAGGAAAAGATCATGAGTACTCAGACTGTCTTGTCTAAGGTAGTGGAGTCACAGGGCAAGGCTCTGAAGAAGCTTGCCAGGAAGCAAAAGAAAATGAGAAAAACATAAGCTTCCAAGGAGTCAGTGAAAGAGCTAAGAGAGGATGTGGACAAGCTGATGGCGGACCAGATGCCTTTAGACTTGCTATTTGGGGATCCAGCCCCAGCTGCAACACTATTAGCAGAGCCACGGCAGGAGCAGACACAGAGGCTCCCGAGGAAGAAGAGGATGCTCCCTAGTGCAGATGAGGCGATCATCCAGTTGGTGGACCAACCGGAGGCCTCCTCCAGTCAGCAATAGGATGCCCCTGATATTCAGCCCGTCCAGGTCCAGGACCCAGTCCCAGCAGTTGAGCAGCAGGAGACCGGGAACCCAGTCTGAAGTTCCCATATATACAGAGGACCCGGGGACCACTCATGTTCCCATGCAGACTGACAAGGCATAGGGAGTTCCTATATCCTTTCATTATATTTTTTGTGCTTATTTGGTTAGTTTGCATTGGGGACAATGCTAACTTTTATTTGAGGGTGCGCCCCACAATTTATCCACTAGATGACTATATATATAGATTGACTTAGTTTATGTAGACTGTTAATTTTCTATTTGGTATGTATATAATGTTATTTTTTTGTACTTTTTATCTTCTCTTTGGTCTGCATTAAAAGTTACACTATTGTATATATTCATTCCCTGTTGTACATTTTAATCCCCTATTGTAAATATTCATTCTACTTCCTATTTTCATAAAAAAAGTTTTGTTTTTAGCTTCGTAGATAGGCTCTTAGCCTTTTTGTTTCTTTTTTGACTCTCTTTCTTAATGCCACAGTTCTTTCCAAAGGTAGAGTAATGTGTGAACCGGGTGGCACTTTCCGATGATGGATGGCGTGACAACCTTATTAAGGATTTGAGTCCATTTTTATTTTTCTTTTGTTCTTGGTAATTTATAGTTAAGGGTACCTCAAGCAAAAATTAACTTGGGCCTAACACATTTGACTTTGATCCAATGGTCAAATACACGTGGTTGTGTTTAGGATGGTGAAAGTAGTGACTTTGAGACTCTTGTGTTGACCAAACAATCATCATGTGGTCTTTCAGGACTATTGTGTGCTCAATCGTGTCTACGGTTGTTGTGGGCCCCCGGCTCTATGTCTCTTAGCAATTCCTGAGTGTTTGTGGTGAAAAATCAAATTTTGAGTCCAAGTCCCAAGCCAATGGTCTAGAACTTGCCTGAGTGTTTGTTGAGGTGAAATTTTGAGTGAAATTCGACTTGAGAAGTGATTATAGGCTCTCTTTGATCCAAATGACAGTTGAACAATTCCATAACCTACCAATGATATAATCCCTAGCTAACCCTTTTGAGCCTTAAACCTTTTTCTTTCAAACCAATGCTACAAGCCTTTACCCTTTCTAAATTATACCCTCTCTTGGCACCCAAATCTTCTCTTGAGTAATGGCAAAAGTCTAAGTTTGGGGGGGGGGGGGGAGAGACAGGAAAGGAAATCAAATTGGTAAAAGGTATGAAAGCAAAATAAAATGAAGGCAATGAAAAAGAAAGAAAATAAAAAGACAAAAAGAAAGCCCAATGTGAAAAATAATAAAAAGGGATTCAAGAAAACAAAAGAAAAAAAGGTGCGGAAAAAGTAAAAAAAGGAAAAACGTTTAGAATTGCGTAAGAGACAGCAACAATGTGTCTCTCTAACCCTTTGAAAACAAGTGAAAATACTCAAAGAGTCAAGAGAATTATGCCAAAATGAATCAAAAGAAGTGCTTAAGGAAAGATGAAACCCATTTAGACCAACAACTTGTCCTACCCTGAACCAAAAACCTTAACATTGACTCCACAAAAGTCTTATATGATCATAAGTTTGATGACACTTGCATTAGTGGATACTTACATAAGGGTCAAGCATATGGTACTTAGAGCCGGAATTGTGACCTTTCCTTGAGAGAGATGAGTGAATTCCCATTAACCTAGGTTTGTGTGCTTATACTCTAAAAGGTGAGGTTTGCTTAGGGAGAGTTGAGGATATGTGAGTTTGGGTTCCGTAGCGGCCAAAGTAATTGAGATAGTCTTTGATGTAATGAGTCAATTCTTGATGTTCTTGTGTCACACTTGATCCATAGTTTTCGAAATTTAAATGTTGTTAATGATCCATTCATATTGAGGGCAATTGTTAGTCCTAATTGATGCTTGTTGAGGTTACTTTAGGACAACAAGAATTACTTGGATTTTCCTTTAAGGGGTGAGTCTTATTTTGTTTGCTTGAGGACAAGCAAAGGCTTAAGTTTGGGGGAATTGATAAGTTGGGATTTTAATGTCTTTTATGCTCCTACTTTCCTATGCTTTGAATATAAACTGTTATAAAATAGACCCCAAAATGCTCATAAGTTGCGCTTGATTGCAGGTTTGATCGACAAAGTGACGAAAAGTCAAAGATCAGCTCAAAATGAGTGAAACCTCTCAAGTATCAAAGACCAAGCAATCTGAGAGAAACCAGGCCTAATGCGGATCGCGCAAAGTCGAATGCGGCCGCACTAGTTGGTTAAGAGAGTTGGCATAACAGGCTTCAGGAAACGCGATTGCGGTACATATTTGGCGGTCCGCGATGAAGGCTTCGGGATGCACTAACTTTCTGTGCAGTCCTCGGATGAGAGATTCAGAGAGGTTGATAATTGCCAGATCCAAGCAATGCGGTCAGCGGTCTGATTATGCGGACCGTGCCAGCTCCCTCCGCAGCTGCGGTCCATTCTACGCGGTCCACAGAGCCCATGTTCAGAGAAGCCAACATTGGAGTCAAAGAGCCCAGTGCAGCCGCGATTCATTTAGTGCGGCCGGCACTGATACCGTAGGGGTTTTTTGTCTAGTTTTTCCAGCCTAGTATAAAGCGAACATTTTACCATTTTTAGGTCATCTGTTATCTTCAGACTTGAGCTGCGCTCATGGGAATGTATATTTTAGCCATTTTTCACATTTGAGATTTAAATTAATGATAGATTCTTGTAGTTTCATATAGAAATTAATTAATATGCCTTGTTCTTCATCTATTTCTTCATTTTCTCCCTCAAACATGAGTACCTAAACCCATTAGCTGGGGTTGTGGCTCAATCCTAATGTAGGTAATTGATGGGTGTTTCCATCTAGGGTTGACTATGGGCATTTATTATTTGGGTTGATTTTATGTTTTAATTTATGAATTGGTGGTTGCAAACACTGATTCAAGCTTTGTGGATTTGAATCTTCTTGAGAAAGAGAGTATATGTCTTCAAAATTGACCTAACAAAGAATTGGGATGGACTCATGAGAAATAATAGTCCAAATTAACGGGTTAAACCTCGAAAGAGTAATCACCCTACTTGAACCTTAGTTGCTTAATCTAATTTGCCTACCCATTTGGTCTCTCGAGAGTCAATTAGGCAAAATCACTTTCTCTACCGAGAGGTGTGAGAGTGGTTAAAATTGTGCAATGGTTATAGTGAAAGTCCCAATTATGTCAATTGAACCTTAGTAACATTTATCCGTCAATTAGCCACCTAGGTGATGTCACAACCCCTAGTGCCCCTCTTCCCATTTGATAAAACTATAGCAATCAGCTCGTAGCATAATTTAGTTTCAATTAATAGTTTGATAGTAGTGGTTATAATTGAAACCCCCAAAATATTTTGGAAGTGATATTTGAAGCAAATGCACATTTCTAAACTAGATAGATATTCCAACTCCACTACTAGCTCCTTGAGGAATTCGATCCCGACCCTCATATCGGGTATAAGCTATTGCGACCCGCTCTTCCTATCTTGGTGTAACATCGAGTTGGCAGCAATTAGACCTCGCTCGGGTACACATGAAAAATTGATTTCATCTAAGTCGGCAAGTCCAAACTTAATCCCACTCGAATGTTCAAGTCAAAAACAACTTTGACCAAATGGGTGGATCCGAATTCAACCTTGCTTGAATCAAGGATGATATTGTCTAAAGTGAAAAATATAAATTCAATCTCGCCCGAATATCTGAGTCCGAAGCAACACCATTCAGATATACAAAAAAAGGCGCTGATCGATCAGGTCAAGGACGGATTCCCAAATCGAAGAATCAGGGACTCGCCACACAAAGTTCGAAGGTCTATGCCAAAACAAAAGGATGTCAAAAGCAAGGGAATGGAAATAAAATCAAAGGATACACAAAGGCGAAACAATTATTTTATTTATATGTACGTGCACAACAACCACACCTTACAAAAGGTCGAAACGGGCCCAACGAAAAAAAGAGACGAAATGAACAACAAAAAGAAAATACTAAAGTAGCAACAACTTTTCACTCGGCGTCATAACCACCATCCCTCCTCGTCACTGTCCCTAGGAAACTCCTCCTCAATATCAGCATCATTGCCGGTCTCTGGTGTTGCAGGGTCGTAGCCATAGTTGACACGAGCCTCTCGTGTGCTTCGCTCGGGCTTCTTCATATGCAGCATTATTAATATTTCCCACCTCCCACAAACCTTTGTATATGTATTGTTGGGCCTCGACATGGACCCAAAGCTCATGCAGGCAACGAGGAACAATGGCAGAGGCAGATTCGACTTGAGCTAACAACTGCATCCTCTCAGCCTTGAGCTAACAAATGCGTCCTCTCATCCTTGAGCGCCACGACCCGGTCCCCTAGGATCGATACCTCCCGATCAATTTCGCTGATGTGCTCTTCGAGTCTCACCTCTCTTAGCGTGGTTGTTGCCCTACCAGACTCCTGCTCAGATTGAAGGACGCGGATATTGTCCTCTAATGCTTCCACTCTTGCTAAAGCCACCGCCTAAGTATTCTCGGCTACTTTTCTCTCCAGCTCAGCCAAATTACCCATCCATTATGCACTCAAATATTCAACCCTGGCGGCATTCTGATCAAGTTCAGCTTGCAATGACAACACATTCACCCGAAGATGCTCGCACTCTGCAGCGACCCTCTTCCTAACTCAATCTTTTCGTCCTTTACATGAAGCAGCTCATCGAGCTCACCACACACGTGAATGGACTGCATCAGCTCATAATCTTTCTTCTCCAACTCCTCTCCAAGGGTCTGTGTGCCAGTACCCGCCTTGAGCCGCTCATTCATCTCACAACATCTACTGCGATACTGTTGATACTTTTCAAGCATCGTCAAAAAAATCTTGGCCTATGTCTCGGTCGTGTGAGCACTCTTGATATCCAACATATAAGACTAAAAACAAAGAGAAGAAGAGAACCGGTAAGGGCTAAGACCAAAAGCAACAAATGAAGGGAAACATAGAGAGGGGAACTCACCTTATGCCCATCGCGACCACTCCACATGACAGTTCGGCATTGCTGACGTCCTGAAGAGCTCCACATTCCGTGGACGATCATAGAAGATCAAATTGCAGCATAAAATCTACCGTGTCTTGCAAAAGGTTGAGGTCTGACGAAATCTCAAGCATCCGAGAAGGATCTCCCGCTCGTACCAGGGTAAATCCCCCCTCCAATATCCTCACATCATCAGGATTGAGGTTGGATTCAGACTCATAATCATTGACCATGACGCCTTTACCCCTCTCTTCAGCCAAAAAAGAAGTGCGGTTCGACCGAGATGTCAAAGGGCCACCCGAGATAGCAATTGTGGCCTTGGGACTCTGTCTCTCCACCACTTTGTCATGTTGATCTCTCACAACAGGCGTAGCCTGTTCGATCGAGTTAATATCACCGCCAACTTTGAGCATCATTATGGAAAGCCCGGCCTCTAACGACATCTCGGTTTGAGGCACGACTTCTATGGTGACCTGTCGTCTTTTTGATGGGGCCTCTCCACTATCAGTACGAGAAGACTCGCCCGTTGAGCGGACGGAAAAAACCAGATTCTCAGGTTGAAGAATAACTAGGGCATGCAGTTCCGGCCACAAGTGCATATTAGGTAGTAGCTCTGGATGCAGGTCGGATAGTGGTCCTCTGTGCAGGCTGAGCAGGGGGCACCGATTGACGGAATGCGAGTGGAGGAGCCCTAGGAGCCCTCGTCCTTCGTGTTCTCCCCTTCCAACCTAGAAAAATGGTCATATAACGACAAGGTCGAACCATAAGGCAAAGAAAGGGGTTTGACTCACTAGTGAAAGGCTTATGCCCATATTTCTCGTGGAAGGACGTCCACTCGCGAATGCCCCTTGTATGGGGGAGAATTGCATTCACCCACGGATATCTTCAACTGATGGTGAAGGTAATCTCTTGGCTGCAAAAGAAAAAACAAGTCAGGAATATCACTTAGAGAAGAAATATCGACGACTGTTTTGAGAGGAATCACAAAATAAATAAAGGAAAACTTACGAGTGAAGTTCCATGTCTCAGGGAATCCTGCCGGGTCCGCGAGGTGCTTTGTCCGCATATAAAGGTAACTTTCCAAAAAGCTACGATTAGCTTTATCGTCCATCTTCACCACCAAACTCTTGGTTCCTCGATGGCGCATGTGAATCGCCGTGCCCGAATAAATTGAGGGGAAAAAATATAAAGCATGTGCCCCAAAATAATCCCTCGACCGGCGAGCTCCGCGTATTTGAGGAGCATGAGGAAAAACTTATATGCGTACGGTGAGAGTTGAGCTGTGCACACTTCGCAGAAGCAGCAGAAGTCCACCACTAGGGAGGGGAGAGGAAGTATATACCCGACGACAAAGGATACGCATAAAATGCACAGCATCCCTGACAGTGCAAGTGCACAATATCCATCTCCGTCGCCGGTACCATTTCAACATGGTTTGGAATTCCCTATTTGGTTTCGAACGCCGTAATCACCGCCTCATCCATGGTAGAAGAGATATGATCCGGATCTTCCCCGATCCTCATCCTCCATAAACCCCACTCCCTCTCCAAAAGGAAGTTCGACACTTTCTGACTTCGGAGTTTCGACAAATCTGTCAATCTGTGAAGAAATATCGGTCATTTGTCTAAGTTTGATCGAAATAAACGAGCGTGATGAAGGAAAAGAGAAGATGGTAGCGTCAAATTTTGACAAAACAGAAGTACGAAATCGAAAGTTTAATTTAAATGCTTGTCCAAACACAACTTCAATTTAAAAAAATATTTTTCAACTTTCGATCACATGTTCGTCCAAACGCTTGCTGAGTGAAATGGTTCAGATTTACCCGAAAACTTTCTAAAGTTTCTTGCTTGTCGTTGAACAAAGGTTGGACCACGATGAGGCTGTCATAGATAAAGGATAGAAGCTTAAACGTCTATCTGTCTGCTTTTGGCAGTTATATATACAAATGCAAGTGGGAAAAAAAGGAATGATTTAAGTAAGGTTCAACTTTTGTAAAGGTTCCTTCTGCTTAGAAGCTATAATGGGGTTCTTGTGAATGTGTGTGAAAAGTGAATTGACAATTCATCATACTTCATTATTATAATAAAGTAACACACCCTTTTTCTTGTGGAGTCCAAAGACTATAATACCTTCAACCTAATACGTACATAAAGAAAATGTTTTACACTGTTGCTGTATTTGATTTGAAGTATATGCCATTATCTCATCTGCTTTTATATTCATTATAAAGATTCTAATTGATCTTAATAAATATTCTAATTGATACCACATCTCATTTTCGCATGTTTTATCTAATGTCTATGAGATGTAGTAAATTTTTGCCCTCATTTTGCAGTAACTTGTCTACTACTAAGGTACGGCAGTGTATAATTTAGTAAATATCGAATTATTATATCGAAACCAAAAAATTGATATTTGGTATTCGGTATGATATTTGATTTATATTACATAATACCCATATTATTAATTATAACATAAATATGAAAAATCTAAAATTTTTGTTTCCTTTATTCTCTAAGTTTATCAATTAAGTCTAAGCAAGTAACAAGATATTTCTAATGCTCAAATTTGTTTTGTTATTTATAGTTTTCTCTCTTTGGGTTGATATTTGCTTGTTTTGGACAAAATTTTTCTCAACAAATATTTTTGATTTTGTATTTTTGAGTACTTTAATTAAGAATATTACAATCCATGACTTTATACACTAGTTAGTATTCAAACCAAATAAATCGAAGATATCGAGCCGAATAAACCGAAACCGAAAGGAGAAAATTCGAACCTTACCAAATTTAATTAGGTACGGTGTTGGTATAATATTTTAAAAAATCGAATACCGAAAATACCGAACCGAAATGTATGAATCGTATAGTATCGACCGATATACACCCCTACTAAAAAGACATCTTGGTACACTAAGCTCCAGCTATACGCAGGGTCTGAGGAAAAGCCGAACCACAGGGTTTATTGTACGTAACTTTGTCCCGAATTTCTGGAAGGGATTACTTTCAGGACTCAAAACACTTAATCTCTGATTACATAGTAATAAATTTACAAGTTATCCCATGACTCTCCTCCGAAAACATATCTACTATAGTTTACATAATTTAATTTCTAAAAGAAAAGACTCTTATAAGTTCTTGCAAGAAGACCATGATTCTGTCATGCTATTTACTTGAATATGAAGCTAAAAGGAATTTTTTATTGTGTGAAGACTCTTTGGTGTGTCATATTCACACATTTAGTGAGACATGGAAAGTATTCTTGTAAAGCCACTTTCAAGCTTCAGGAAAGAAACATGCCTTTCCTGTTTTAGCTACCTGCCCAAAAATGTGACATAGCATGTGCTGGTTTTTCACTTTTTACTCATTATCTTGGTAAACTATAACTCATATTATAGGAGTACAACTTGTGATCTTATTTATTTTATTACAAAAGTATATATCATTAAATTAAAATAACAAAATTTAAAAAAAATCTAAAACATAGACTAAAAATGTTTTGCTTCTTTTAATTTCTCATTCAATATTTGATATCTGTATTTGGGACATGATTAATTCATTCGTGCTGCGTAAAACTCATTAAAATAACAACATATGAATAAACAAGAGCTAACAAGTGTTAAAGAAACCAAACCATCTTTGATGAGTACTGACACAAAGCTCATATAGGCAAAGTGGGGACCAGCTAAGAATTTCCTCTCATTTTGGTCTGTAATACATGTCTCTCTCTGATCAATATTTCCACGCGAACAGTCTACAGACAAGAAATGATATAAGAATTTTATTATGATATTGACATGTTAGAGTAAGCATGCTATTTCTTTAACCTCCACCCACTTATTCATTTCATGACTCTCTGCCCTCCACTAAGCAACATTATATATCTATCTCTTAACTACTTACACTCTCATATTATCAAGAATGACTTTGCAGACTTCAAAAACAATGGCTATGGCTATTTTTCTGTTTCTTTTTTGTGTTTCTTTAGGAATTGTGTCTGCAATGCCTCATCCAGACAAGATCATACAATTGCCAGGACAACCTCAAGTGGGGTTTCAACAATTTTCAGGATATGTTACTGTTGATGATAAGAAACAAAAATCTCTCTTTTACTACTTTGTTGAAGCAGAAACAAATCCAGCTTCAAAGCCTCTAGTTTTGTGGTTAAATGGAGGTACACAAATTTGTAAACAAATAATTTTTTATTTCAAAGCATTCTTGATGCTGGTATAGTTGCCTCGATCTAAGGGTAAGTGTTTCGAGCCATGAAAACAGCCCTCTTGCATAAAATGCAACCTAATACTTTGTGCACCGGGTTTTTTTTTTAAAAGCATTCATGATAAAGTTTCAAAAATTTTGAGTATCTGCATTTGTTTTGTGTAGGACCTGGATGTTCTTCAGTGGGGGTTGGTGCATTTTCTGAAAATGGACCATTTAGACCAAGGGGACAAGTTCTTGTTAGGAATGAACACAGCTGGAACAAAGGTGGGATCACAGTTTATTTAAGAAATATTTTTCATTTACTTTACTATGGAATTACATAGTTCTTGAGAAGTAGAAAATGATTGTTTTTCTTGAAATATTTGCAGAGGCAAACATGTTATATTTGGAGAGTCCAATTGGAGTTGGGTTCTCTTATTCAAATGATACTTCTTCATATGAGACAGTAAATGATGAAGTAACAGGTATTTTACCCACTCTTAATTACGCTTTCCATATGTTTTTATATTAATTCAACATGCATTTCACGTAAGACTTTGTAAAATTCCAACTTTTGGTTCATCTACAAAAGCTTGTTCCTTTTCATCTTTTCTTTTTCCCTTTTATGATGAGCATGTGATTGCTAATCTTTTTGCTTTAACGTTAATGAGGATTCTGGAATCTTTATGATTCTTTATGATATCTATATGACTTAATTGAGCTTTGCCTTTCTGAATTTTAAATTACTTGCTTTATATCTCTTTGCATTCTAAAGTCGTTTTCTTTTTGTATTCTTGTAGCCAGAGACAATCTTGTATTCTTGCTACATTGGTTCCATAAATTCCCACAGTATAGAAAAAGCAATTTGTTTTTAACTGGTGAAAGTTATGCAGGTAAGTTTATTCCTTAAGTGCAATAGCTGGGAAATTATTTATTATTTTTATTTCTTTTATTCTTGGTTAATCACATTTTTGGCTTGTTTGGTTGCAGGACATTATGTACCTCAGCTTGCAAAGCTCATGATGGCATTTAACAAGAAGCAGCAGATTTTCAATCTAAAAGGAGTTGCAGTAAGTTTACCTAATGAATTCACTTTTACAATCCAAAAGTTTCATAACAAGTTGCAGATCCTAAGTTGTTTATCTTTGATAATATGCATTGTGTTTGTATTTCATGTCATTCAGACTTAGCATTTCATTGTCGAATCATATATAGAGGCGGATCCATGATTTAAACTCTATGGGTTCAGCTTTTAAGGTTTTTAGCATTGAACATATGATATTTTTAAAGTTATGGTTTCATATCTGCTATTTTTGCAATTTTAATGAATGTTTACCCATAAATTTTTATCCCCCGTGGTAACTTATGAGTTCAATTAAACCTGTAACTAACACACTGCATCTGCTCCTGACCATATATATGTATGAGCATGTATGTATATTCCAAAAAATGAGTTAAATGCACATTTTAGAACCCGCTCTCTCAGCTCAAAATCCGCGATGTCTAAATTTTGGATCAGCCACTTACTTAAAGGAAAAGTTCTTTGTTTTAATCACTTGTTTTTCCTGTTTCATTGCAGCTAGGTAATCCGGTTCTGGAATTCGCTACTGATTTTAATTCAAGGGCAGAGTACTTCTGGTCTCATGGTCTAATATCAGATCCAACATACAAAATGTTTAGTTCTGCTTGCAATTATTCGCGATATGTCAGCGAGTACTACAGGGGCTCTGTGTCGCCAATCTGTTCAAGAGTCATGAGCTTAGTAAGTAGAGAAACAAGTAAGTTTGTGGACAAATACGGTGTTACTCTTGATGTTTGTATTTCGTCAGTGCTTTCCCAATCCAAGATTATAAGTCCTCAAGTAAGTTTTCCCCTTTATTTGATAGGTTTCTCTTATGTTCTTATCACACTATATTGACTCTAAATTAATACAACTACTAATTAGCAGGAAAATGTCGAGAAGTTGGATGTATGTGTGGAAGATGAAATTGTCAATTACTTGAACCGGAAAGATGTGACAAGGGCCCTTCATGCAGAGCTTGTCGGAGTACGTAGATGGGCTGTTTGCAGCAAGTAAGCTTTCTTTCCTTGCTAAAAGGGCCAATAGCGGAATGAATTTAACTTCAGTATGTAGAAATTATTTATGCTAGATTTTAACCTGTTGTAGCCTTTAACCTACCTTATTTTCCAGGTTACTATCTATAGACGTTAAACTATAGCTGAATAGTACAATATGTTGTGTATCATTCCATAGGCTTCATCTTATCAGAAACATTAATAAGCACCATGGGCTAGTCTCTTGAGTTTCATGAGTAATATTTAGTTATTTACAAACCCTTCGCCACCAGAAAATTATACTGTCTAGCTAGGTCAAAAATCTATTTTCATGTATAAATATTATATGTTGAATCCCCATAGTTTTTTCGTGTTTACTTCTTTATATTTTGACGCCCCTCATTCAAATTACTGACTCCGCCACTGGCCTCCTGGACAATAATATGCGAGTTCGCAACTCTCCCGAAAGAACATACGCTTCTCAGTGCACCTACAAAAACCAGACAAATGAAAATGTTTCTTTACAATGTGCACGAATGCCAGTACAATCAATACATTTAACTCAAACAATATATACTCGGTTAGGAAGTTCACGTCAAAGCTTTATATTTCTGTGCTGCTTCTTTGAGGGGGCAACCTCTTATATTATGATGAATCAATAAAACACCTCTTACCGATGCCACAGTGTTCTGGACTATCAACTGCTTGACATAGAGATGCCAACCATCTCCATTATAGGAATGCTTGTCAAGGAAAGAATTCCAGTATTAATATACAGGTATACATGCAGCCACACTCAATTTTTCTTCATACACTTGCATGAGCTTGGCAATTTGTTCGACATTAACAGCAATGCTTAAAAATCTTTAACAGTGGGGATCAAGATTCTGTCATTCCACTAATTGGAAGTCGCGCAACTGTTCATCAACTAGCAAGGCGAATGCGGCTGAACACAACTGTTCCCTATAGAGTTTGGTTTGCAGGGCAGCAGGTAGTACATAATATTTTTCCTTATGTCCCTTGTGTGGAAAAAAGCCAGCTATATTATTTTAAGACCACTTCTCCAGCAAAATGTCATTTTCTTTTTCTTTTTTTTGCTGTGTAATTAGGTTGGTGGATGGACACATGTATATGATAATATGCTCTCCTTTGCTACTATTAGAGGTGCTTCTCATGAAGCTCCTTTCTCACAACCTGAGAGATCACTTGTGCTGTTCAAGTCATTTCTTGAAGGCAGGCCACTCCCTGAAGTTTTCTGATCAGATCCCAAATTGGTGACAAACATCTAGAGTAAATATGTCCATCTTGTAAAGGATCTTTTTTTGTTTTGCTCCTCCAAAAATGAAAAAGAAAGAAGAGTATTAGAAAAATCAAGTGTTAATCAGCAGACACTGAAAAAGAAGAACAAAAAGGGATTAAAGGAGACTGAAAGAACACAAAAAGTTTGTGTTCTGAACAGCAGTCTGCATGTAGATGTAGATGACTGCAAGTGTAGAGTGTTTGTAATTTTTATTGGAAGCAAAAGCTTCCATGTTAAAACATTTGATCTTTTGTGGAGTAGTTTATATTTGATGTGTATAGAGCCTAGGCATCAAAAGAGTTTGGGTGTTTAGATTAGTTGTTTTACTTGAACTTAGATGAAGAAATTCCATAACTACCGGTTCATTAGTTTATATTTGACAGTCTTAAGTGAAGGAGCTGGTATTGAACTTTTGGCCTTTGGGGCATTACCAATGGACAAAAGTAAAAAGACCACCTCTTATTTTGTCCTATTTCATTCTACTGTATAAATGAGGATTAATACGTTTGAAAAATGAGAAGTGATCTTGGAGAGACAGCTTTCTTGGTACAATTTGTGAAACTTATAGATGGTGAAATCCTTAATCATAAAATAAAGGAGCACCTTCTTTTTTTTTTTTTTTTTTGGTTTAACCTTTCATTATATGGTAAGTAGGGGCGGCCATAACATAAGGCTATTACTTTCACACCTCGTTTGTTAGCTCGAGGAGTTAGAATTCACGCTACATAGGATCCATTAAAGGAGAACACTCTCGATTAGAGTTTTTTCCTTTTAATTTCAAGACTAGAACTCAAGACCTTGACCAATAGATCACATCAATTTTGCTACATCACTTGATGGTAAAGAGCAACTCTATAAGTCTAACAAAATTGCAAAAATGAATATGTCTAACAAAATTGCAAAAGTGAATATTTACATGTTTTTTCGTAACTGAAAAAATTGATCAAACACAAGCTACTACTAAGAGTACATTTTAAAATAAGCAAACTTTAGAAATTTAACAAAATAGGTTAGTCAAAAATTAAAGCTAGTACTTAATAGCATAGTTTAATAAGCTACTCCCTCTGTTTAAATATATATAGCACACTTTCCTTATTAGTCTGTTCCAAAAAAGTGACACATTTCTATAATTGAAAATAATTTAACTTTAAAGTTTTTATTTTATTCATTTTGCCCTTAATGAGATACTTTTATAACCATGCAAATGTCATAGCCCCACAAAGCTTTTACTGTCATAGCCCAGATCGGAGAGCCGCAACAGGCACCTGGTGCCTTACTCAACCGAGTACCAACATAACATAACTTCCTTATCACACCATCATGGGTAAATCGGCCAGAAGAGCTGTCATGAGATAACCAAAATAAAACATAAGGGAATACGAGAAACTTATACATGTGACATATAGGCCTATAAGACCGACATGATTTGTACACTCAAAACAAAGGCCGGCAAGGCCATACAAGCATCCATATGCATGACATTTGTCTACAAGCCTCTAAGAGTATATAAACGTCATAAAGGTCGGGACAAGGCCCTGGCATACCAATCAATACATGTCCAAATCATATTGACCAAATAGGCTATTTCGAAAAACTGATAGCCTACTACGAGGACAGTCAACCTGTCTATCGAGACCTACGGGCATGAAACGCAACGTCCCCAGGCAACAAGGACGCCAGTAAAAATATAGTATCGAGTATGTAAGGAATGAAAAGTAGTATATAAAAGACATGAAAGAAAGATTGAGTAAAGGACTCAACCTATAAGTCTGAATAGCTTTGTGAATCATGACACATTTATAATGTCATATGTATGTGTATAAATATCATATCCATGATTAGGTATATGCGTACATAACATCATCAAGCCTCTGAGGGCATCCCGTCATATTATCGCGGCCTCTGTGAGCGAAATCATCAATGTATACAAGCTGATAGGATGGTGGTGCTTATATAATGTCATAACCTTTTCCCATACACAATATACATATAATATACACGTATATAACGATATCTGGTCATGGGTCGTTGCACATATATAAATTAATGCAATGCATACGAAATAAGTCAATAAGATTTTGCGGGATGTCATAAGATTAATTTGCCTTCGGTTATATCATGAAATAATTTTATAAACTTATGTATTTCTAAGACCCAAGAACAGACAATATAATAACAGGACATACGGGGAATCAAGAACATATGCACCCCTAGTACTTCTAAGAATATAGTCATTAGTGAAAGTTTTGTGTTTACTCATTTTGTATGTATCATATAGATCACACCAAAAGGTAATAAGGGATAGCCTTAACATACTTTAACTCCATTGAGTCCTTAATACCTTCCAAGCAATTCATCAAACAACTCAACTCAATCTATCATAGCATAAGAAGATTCAAAATCAATGCTAAGTAAAGGCTGAGTCCATAATTTAAAGTAGCTCTTTTATGTAAAATTGGGCAAAATCTCCCATGTAACAAGTGCCTTTTCTTGTACCATACATCAATAGCAACAACAACAACAACAACAACAAGAGAGGCTTCCATCACAGTCTCGCGAAAACACGAATATCTCTTTACACCGATATCGTATTGACGAACGTGAATAGACTCATAGATATTCAATTTGGTATGTGGATCATCCCGTTATTTCAAATATATTGGGAGAAAAACTCAACTACATCTGACCTAATATTCAGCATATTTATGAATATAACTTGTGATGACCTTTACCAACTTTTATTCCAAAACTCGCTTGACTTGAAAATATAATACACGACTATCATATGACTAAAATAACTCATAACATAAACTCGTTATCATGTTAAGAACCATCACCCCAGAAGTACATGTTATAATATTCCTAATTGCTCTACGTTCGACAAAACTTATTTTTTTCAATTTGTTTAACTTCTAAACCTTTCAACCCTCTTGGTATATCCATTATCTTCAATATTTTTAACCTTCAAGGAGACACGATTAACTTACTTTATGTACTTTCAAAGGCGATCTCATTTCTGAGGTTACATCAATTGACTTACGATGTACTCTCACATACGAAAACATGGGGTGTAACATCATTCTCCCATTTGGAACATTAATCCTCGAATATTGAATGATGCGCTTATCAGTCTCATAACCTATTACTTTTACGAATACTTTAATATTGTCCTTGCCATCTAGGGAACTGTTCTGTGAATATATCCAAAGGCCATAACATTCCCTCTTTTAGGCCTCTTTGTCACACCACTACTTGTGATCATAATTCTTCCAATCTCATAACTTCTGCCACCTTCTGTCTGGCAGCATGTATGATCTGACCTTGTATGTGTGCCTATGTGATTCTTCTCTCCTTTTTCTTCCAGCTTTTAGCCAATCTCTAGGCGTCACTTTGTTAACATGTAAAAACTATGATAAGATATCCCTTTGGGAATCTATAGGTGAATTGAAGTTCTTCACTCAGTGATTTGTAGAACTTATGACTATTGATATATCTTGTTTCGTAGCCTTGGTTATCTATGCTTATGGCTTTACTACAACTAGGCAGGACATACTATACCATAACTCTTACTACGGTTTATTATTACTGAGGTCTGCTACCCAACCCCAGGTTACTCTCTTGTTGTTTATCCTTTATGTATAAGTCTACGTCCTTTAGTTCTTACTCATTACTATTCGTCCTAAGAATGATGGCATAATTTCATCTTATATTTTGTAAATTTTATCCATCCACTATTGATTTACCTTAATGTTGATCCATAATCTATCACCGATAACTCGAAACCTCTTAGGTAATATGTTGTCACTAGAGCTCACATCGTATTGGGGAACATTTAAAGTGATTTGCTTGATCCACCTAGGGACGATACTATACTTCAGTGACCGACTTCATAGCATCCCAATGCGATTTATGAAAACCCTTTCTCGTATAATCATTACCCAATTAAAGGCCTAAACATCATCCTTTTATCTATCACCATTATACCCCTATTCTACTATTAGAGTAGCATTTCATCTCTTCTCATTGCTCCTAGTCTTAGAGTATTTTGAGTTCATTTAGACTGTATCGAGCTTTCTATAATTTATAAAAACCATCAACTCTCTTGTTTTGATGGGTTTAATCCCCAACATTTACCTATTATCTTCACCTTCTCACTCACCTGTTCTTATCCTTACTCATATCTACCTAAATCCTTGTCGCTCTACTATACTTTAGCTTGTGACCTACACATATCTATTCATACTACTCAAAACATTCCTTAAACTTGCTAGAACCATAAATTTCCTTTTGTGTCTTCTAAGTTATCTTTAAATGTAAGCAATTAATTTTTCCGATCGTTCTGTCACTTATTGCATGAATACTTGGGTCATTTTATTGCCCACCAATACTGAAATTTCCTGTAACTCATAAGATCTCAAATATCACTTTTGATTTTTGCTTCCCAATTATCAGCCACGATAGGTGCCATTTTTTATAGAGTGCACACAATATTGTAGTGAGACTGTTGTTACAAGATCATTTTTGTAGGTCACTATGCTTAGGTTGAAGCGCTCTTCCTTATTTTCTCAGCTAGTCTTTTGTTGTAGTACTTAAGGGAGACCCTCTGACTTTTGTAAAGCCTCGAGCTTATTACATCATATACCCGACGAAATGTTTTATGTTCTTGATTGTCTATAATTATCCCTAGTTACTTACCTTTACGCCCTTATGCTCGTAGAGTTGTTTCTGAACTAAAATTTTACTGTCTTCCCAGTATCACTCTCTTTTATTTAGCACTTATACAGTTCTTTTAATTACCCCAGCTTCTATCTGAATATTTCTCAAGGATTATGACATCATATCTGTGATATTGAATTCACTATGTTGGGGTTCATTGCGTTTACATTGCAGAATCTGTTGATTTATCTGTATCCTCTTGTCTATCCATAACTAGGCTCTTCCTGAACCAACTACTAACTGGCCGTCAGTCCATGCTCATATCTATATTCTGTGTAACCTCTTTTGGGTTATGTATCTTGTCTTAACTTACCTTTCACACTAGCTCCTAATGTATCCATTCACACTTATTTACTAATTAAACTCCTGGCAAGGAAACCTTACTACATATTCTCATCATCATCCTTACATATCATATTGGAGTCATAACATAACTGTAGGATCCTAGTAAATGCAATCTCATCCCTTTCGCCTTGTCGCCATATTCTTCCTTTGCCGTTTCTTAGTTACCTGAACCACTTAACTCCGATTTAGTACCATATCACACCATCAGTCCCCTTTAGTGGAGTAATAGCATTTAATGCTCTGAAGTTTACATGCATATATTTTACCTCTTCATCTTCGGCATCTTTCTATATTTTCAATGACCCTTAATCGTCTTGTAGTAACCTTTCTGTACCAGGAATAACTGAATTTCTTATGTATGAGTGTTGTACCTAGTGTAACTGGCACACTTAGTTCCTTAAGCTTAACTTTGCTCACAACGCTTGTTAAATGAAGACATATTACTAAATGACCTTTAACGGTTATTCTTCTTTCATCCATTATATTATTACCGGAACGTGGTCTTTGAAATTCCCACGATGTCGACTATTGGAAAATATTCCGGTCCCTAATTTATGTTCAGTATACCTTGTTCACTAAACCATACTAATTTCTCTTACTACATGGGGTCTAAGTTAGCCTTCTGGTAATCACGTTGGAGTCACCAACTCATTTCTCGAAATGAGGATATGACCTTTAGCCTATACTATTTATTGTCTCAAGGCCCGTCACATCTTGTCTTTTCCTTTATTTTACTGTAGACTCTGTCATCGTGTCATACTTTGATTTACCATTTTCACTCATATATAACATCTTACTCATAATGCTTCATTTACTCTCTTCTTATCCTCCTGCTAATATTTTTGTCTATCACTTTATTCTGAAAACTTCAACAAAATATTCTTTCACTTTTAGTTCTCCTTGCTTCTTCTCACTAGCTCTTCAGGAACATTCTTTTTTCCTACGGGCGAGTCATTCTAATTTAAATATTTATCCCTTCTAAGATTCCACTGCATATTTTTTGAAATTTCTGAACATTCTATTATTCATATCTAACTGTACTATTCTAGAATGCACTATCTAGGTATCTCATAGGGAGAACTATTACCATGTTTTGCAGTATCCTTCAGAAATATTAGCTAATGACAACAATCCATCCATAATTTTGGGTTACTCTAACCCTAACTGGATCGTGATATCATATCATTCTCTTAAACTATATATGTTAGATCCCACATGACATAGTTGAGATGGGTGTGGTCAATTGCATATATCTCTGTTACCGTTGAAAGTAATTCAAAATGTTTACATTTCTATGCCTGACTTATTGATATTTATAATCTTCACTAACTGGGTACCTCGTATCCTTCTTTACCTTGCTTCTTTTACTTATTGAAACTTGTATCAACCTCTGATTCTCTCATTGCTTTAAACCATACATGTGGATAGATACTTATTCCTTAGGGTTCCTTATCAAGAAGCTTACACGTCTTAGTGCACACGTGATATGCTGAAGACCTCACATTCTCTCATCAAAAGCTTGATGCAAAATCAAGTTCCTATTACTCAATCTCCATAACCACATTCAATCACTTGCCAACCATCTTTTTTCTATATGTAGGTTTCATTGTATTACGAATAAAATAGAATATAGGAGTTTGAACTTTTACGACTAAGCTCTACCACACGATCTAGAGTAAGAAGAAAGAGGG
This sequence comes from Nicotiana benthamiana, assembly GCA_034376525.1. Lineage (NCBI taxonomy): Eukaryota > Viridiplantae > Streptophyta > Magnoliopsida > Solanales > Solanaceae > Nicotiana > Nicotiana benthamiana. The sequence continues at coordinate 11,522,138 of CM067325.1, forward strand.
ACAACCCTAAATGCCCTATTGCCTCCTACTTATAAGTGTCGTGTACAACACACCCATAAATAAGACTCTACTAAACATGGCTTGTGGATTCCCTAGGACAAAACTACTTGGATACCACTTTAGTCATGACCCAAATTTGAGAGTTGCGAGGGGCACCCTGTGCCTTACTCAACTGAATAACAATATAATATAACTTTCATATCACACCGTCATGGGTAAATGGGCCAAAAAGGTTGTCATGAGATAACCAGAATAAAACATAAGGAAATACTAGAAGCTTATACATGTGACATATAGGCTTATAAGGCCGACATGATCATTTGTACAATCAAAATATAGGCCGGCAAGCCATACAAGTATCTATATACATGACATCTATATACAAGCCTCTAAGAGTACATAAACATCATAAAGGTCGGCACACGGCCCCGCCATACCATCAATACATGTCCAAATAATACTGACCAAATAGGAAACTCCGGAGCAAGTAGAGTGCATCAACACCTTCTACTAAGCTGATAACCTACTAGGAAGACTGTCAACCTGTCTATTGAGACTTGTGGGAATGCAACACAAGATCCACAGACAAAAGGGATGTCAGTACAAATAAAGTACTGAGTATATAAGGAATGTAAAGTAGCATGAAAGATATGAAAGAGAGATGGAGTAAGGACTCATAAAAGATATGAAAGATATGAATCATGAAACATTTGTAGTGTCACACATATGTGTGTAAATGTCATACCATGTATAGGTATATGCATACATAACATCATCAAGCCTCTGAAGGAATCCCATCATATCATCTCAGCCTCTGTAGGCAAAATCATCAACATATACCAACTGATCAGGTGGCGGTGTGTATATAACGACATAACCTTTTCATATCCCATATACATATAATATACACTTATATAATACCATATGTCAATGTACATGCATAAATGAATGTAATTCATAAGAATTAAATCAATAATATTTCTCGGGATATCATAAGATCAAGATGCCTTTGGTTAATATCATAAAATAATTTTATAACTTATGTATTCTCTGGGGCCCAAGAACATATGATATAAAAATAGGACACATGGGGAATCACGAACATAGGCACCACTAGTACTTCTAATAATATAATAGATTCATTTGTGAAAGTTTTGCATGTGCTCGTTTTGTTTGTATCATATGGATCATGCCAAAAGGGAAGAAAAGATATCCTTAACATACCTTAATTCCGTTGACTCCTTAATACCTTCCAAGCAATCCTTCAAACAACTCAACTCAACTAAATTTATTATAGCATAAGGAGATTCAAAATCAATATTGAGTAAAGGCTAACTCCACAACTTAAACTAGTAGGTCTTTTATGTAAATCTAGGAAGCATCTCCCATGTAACAAGTGCCTGTTAATACCTAATTTTTCTATATATATATTTTTAATATACAAAATATTTTTAAGATAGCATATATATTCATATATAAATATGTCCAAGCATTTTATTATTTTTCCATAATTTTTAAGGTTTTTAAACTGATTTATTTCCCTTTTTCATCCATAAAATCCTAATAATGATGTCCAAAATTATTATTTTTGATGATTCATTCATTGTATCTTTATATTTATACCAAAATATGGTTAAAGTAATTTTTTCATATTTTTATTATTTTATTTAGTAATTTTTAAAGTTAATTGCTTATAATTGCAATATTAGCCTTTTTAAAATTTGATCGTGTTTTATATTCATAAAATTAAGCCTATATTTTTAAAATGGCATTTACATGCCGTGAATCATTTTAATACTTTTAATTTATTCTTAAAAATTTATTTGCTATTGTTTATAATTTAAAAAGAAAAAAATTTACTATTTAAATAACAGTCTATTTGTATTTAAATTCTAACCTAAATTGAAACCCAAATCAGACCCAATTAAACCCCGACCCAGTTTTAATTAAGCACGGCCGCAATTTAGTTAAACTGTCCCAAACCGGATCCCCACTTACCTCTTTTAATCTAGGTCGTTGATCATTCAGATCAACGGCCACCGTTTACCTTTACCATTTTTATTCCAAAACGGCCCCTTAACCTAAATCATTTCTCACCACCTGCCGCTCTTGAATCCCTTCCTCTAAACTCTCTCTACATCACCACCTAAACCCTAGCCGCCGCCACCTAATTCTACCTTAATCCACCTCAATCCCCACTTAATCCATGGTCTCCCATGGCGTTTTGAGACGTGTACTCGTCTCATATGTCTACTGGATACATATTTTTCATGATTCCATGGACAAATCTCGATGAGATCTTGTCCAGTCCTTGCTCGACTTTGATTTTCGGTCTTTCTCCAACCATCCATGGTTGTTCAAGTAAGATTCTTGACTTTTCCAACTAGATCAGTACTTTCTGAAGCATTTCTCACTTTCTCTGGTTTTTTTTTTTGAAACCCTATCTCTTAGAGTTGTTCAATTTTTCTTTCAGTTCTATCTTAGATTTATACTTATTACAAAATTCTTAAGTGTTTTCTCGAAGGTTCTTCGATTTTCTTTCAAAATGACTCTTCATTTTTTTCAACGATTAGGGTTTCTTTTAACTTCTTTTAAAGATTTCTTCTTTGATTTTTTTTGTTGCTTTATGATTTTAGTATGTTCAACAACTTGCTTATGCTTTCCTTCTACTTGATTCTGCATGTTGAAAGCCCTAGGTCTTTTTGGTCCTATCCGAGTTCTAAAATTGTCCTTGTCTACTTGAATGTATATTTGTTCAATTAAGGTTTTTGACCTTGTCACACCAACTTTTTAACACTACACCTTGCAAAGGGCGTAGTTAAGAGAGTTTTTCCAATTAAAGAACAATCGAAATGGAATTTATTTATTTTAAGAGATTTCAGAGTCACCACTTGGGATAATTGATGGTGTCCCAAGTCACCGGTTTAAATCCTGAATTGAGGAAAGTTTGACTCTGTAAACAGTCTGCCAGCCAGAAATCTGGGTAAGGAATTTTGTTTACCCGGGAGAAGGTGTTAGGCACTCCTAAGTTCCGTGGTTCTAGCATGGTCGCTCAACTGTTATATTCGGCTTAATTATCTTATTTTAATGTATTTTTGTGCCTATGTGCAAATTTTAAACCTCTTAACCGCTTTTATTTAATTTTAAGAAGATTGCAACATTATCAAAACATGTTTCGAACCACGTCACATAAATGCACCTGTAGCTTTTGACATATTTTAACATCGTTGGGATTTGGATTTGGGGTCACATAAATGTGTACTCGAGATTAAGGAAATCACTTATTAAAATAACACGTCTAAGAGGACTATGTGTTTGCAATTTTGTGAAGGCCATGGAATTTAGCTAACTAAAACGAGGGCCATACAATTGACATTTTGTTCGGCATGGCGCGACTCGATACTAAAATAACAAGGTGACCAAATTAAGCTTCTGAGATTAATTACTAAAACTATTAGCTGAGATTATATAAACGGACCTCTCTATCCAAACTCCAAGTGACCATATACCACAGGGCATAGTGACAAAGCATTAGGCCAGTCATTTAAAGGTCCTAGCATAAATTGAGCCCAATCCCAAGGGAACGAGTATCATATTTGCACTTTAATAGACTACAGTTCGAATCCCTGAGAGGCCCAAACTTTGATTCAATTTAGAAATTAGCTTCCACACTTCTGTTGATTCTATAATGGTTTGATTAACATGCCCACCCCCCATTTCACATTATGTTCGAAGTATGAAAAAGTCAATTTGTTTAACTCAGAAACTGAACGAGGTTGATACAATCATCAAATCAAAGTAGAATTAAAAAAAATTCCATGATCTATTTGTTCAACAAAAGAAACATCTACCTATCCTATTCCTAGGTCAACTTCTCGAAACTTCAGTTTTCATAAGCACATGAACAGCAAGGCCATATGTTCAAAACTCAAATTAACAGCTAAGCATGACAATATACCCTTGAGGTACTCGAAAATTCAGCACAATGGATAGTAGTGAGCTTGATGAATTCCAAACTTGATTTTACATTTAAACTAACATAACTTGCAAAACCAGACCACCACACTAGATCTAAAATAAAAAAAAGAGGTATCATATAGTTCAACAGTCCATTGTTGATGTACAGCATATGAATTTGAGTACCTAAGGTAATTCAACTAAGACTAGTAAATGAACATGAATATCAGTCAAAGAAAACAAGGAACTACAGTAGAAACAAGCTGCCATTTCATCCTTAAATTAAGCTTATACATCATGAATGAATCAAAATTGATACTTGGAAGAAGAGGAAAACAAAAAATGTGAGGCATCAAGTTTCGTAGCAATAGGAGCTGGAACAATGATTCAACAACTAAATAGCCCAGGAACAAAGAGGAAGATCAACTTAAAACCCAGATTCAAACCATTAATGTATCAGCAGAATCAACCACCAAAATCCAAACAAAACTGACCCAAATACTTGAATATAAACCAGTTTCAACTCATTTCAAACTTCTGAACACTCAGGGATTTAACAAGGAGAAAAACTCAAAGACCTTCAGAAAATCTAATAGATCAGTGTTGATGCTGAAATTTCAACTGCCCGGGATTTTTCAGGGGTTTTTCTTTAGTCCCTCTCCCTTTTTCGATAAAACAGTAGTTTATTTTTAGTATTTAGCTGCCTGAAGACCTTTTTTGGAGTTTTTGGTTCTTGCCCCCTCTCTAAGGCAAGACTTAATGCCTTTATATGCAAGGAAAGTAGGGAAAACTTTTACAATTCAATTTTCATTTTAGTTCCTAATTTTATAGCTTGCTTGTTAAGTTATCATCTGAAATTTAATTATAAGCCATTGCTAGAAGCTTCTATTCTTGTTATGAAAGATTCTCTAACCTAGACATACCCAACTTACCCTTAAGACCCCCTGAATATCACCCTAAAAATATTAACCTAGGTTAGCCTAAACACAAGTCCCACTAACCAACCATTTCACAACAACAACTACCCAGTATAGTCCCACAAAGTGGGGTCTGTGGAGGGTAATATGTAGACGGGCGCAGAGAGGCTGTTTCCAATTAACCAACCATTTTAACTTGAATAATAATGACCATGGCTAATTGTAAGGGGCTTGGGTTATTCAGTGGTAGCAAAATAGCAAAACCCTCCAAGACTTGAATAAAAATCCATACAACCATAATTTAGTCTTGAATTAATTACTGAACTATCAACTATCAATCAAACGGAATTAATTAATAATACAGTCTTATGCTATACTATTGCGAATATGGAGAAGAAAAGAAATCAGAGACTCGAAATAAATCTAAAACACTGAGCAAGCAACGTCAATGCACGAACTAGATTACAGTTCACATGCAAGGTGGAAGGAACAAAATAAAACTAAAGAAGATTACCAGTTACACTCGAACACGACTATCTTTCCAATTTCAACCGCGAAATAGTGTCAATCCGTTGTTCTTTGTCAAGAACAATCAAAGGACATTATCCCATGGTGAAATTGAGCCTAACACTGGTGAAGGTCCTCCAAACTAAAATTAGGTTTGGTTCTTAGGACTTGGGTTTTGGATATCCAGGGTTAAGCTAATTTCAAGATTTGAGGGGTTTTGGAGTTACTCGAAGGAAACCAACGTGGTATTTGGCATGGGGGAGGGACTGGTAGTCATTTGTTATCGATTTGGTGGGAAAAAGGGTCGGTGCCGCCTTGCACGGTGGCAGAGTCAAAACTTTCAGCTAATATTCAAGATGATGGGGGTGGATTCGAGGGAAACCACTCATGGATTTGGATAGAGGACGTTGGGGGGAGGAGATGGTGTTATTTTGGTGGGGTTTGGAACACTGCCGCCGGCGAAGTCGATTTCCGGTTGGCGGTGTTAGGGTTTTCTATGAGAGATTGGAGAGAAAAGGTACGAGGTCTTTTAGGGGGTGGGGGGGTTTTTTGACACTTATATATGATACACTACCTCAGCTCCAGTACCGTGCGATTAAAAGAAATAGACGGCTCTGATTAGCCGTTACAAAAACAATGTTGTTTTGAGCTTTGATGGGAGGCAGATCGGGTATGGGATGGGTATGGGCTGGTTGGGGCGGGTAGTAATTGGACTTAGGGTGGTTTTTTGGCCCAAATTTGGGTTTAAAATTAGGAACCCAACTCCTTGGTTTTTATTATTTATTAATTTTTTTAACTTCTTATTAAACCTCAAATTCTGAATTAAATTAATAAAACTCATATTATCTTAACAAAATACTAATAAAAATTACCATAATTAATAATAATAAAAAATAACTAACTCAAAATCCAATGATTAAAATTAAAGGGTGCAAGATGACCATTTTTGTGGTTTTTCGCTTAGTAAAAATAGCCTAATCACTAATTAACTTCTAAATGCAAAAATTGACTCCTAAATGCATATGCAACATATATTTTTATATTTTCTATTAATTAAAAATGCGCAAACAAATGCAACAATCAACAAATAATGCCATGAAAATCCATAAAATTGCAGATAATAAAAGAAATTATTTTATTTTGAATTTATGGGAGTAATTCATATAGGGCAAAAATCACATGCTCACAACTGTCCCTCTTTGCCCAGAAACACGATGAGTTTTCGTGCAAAGACAAGTGAGCGGACATGATCGATTTTTGCCCGTTTGAATACTCCGTGAGAAGCATTTTGGAAAAACTTGACTGCACCCTGCTTCAGAGTTTGCCTACATATCCTTGACTGAAGAGGAATCAAGTCAGTGTAGTTCAGGAGTGTTTGGTAGCTGGGACTATCGAAGATGTGATCTCACTATTCTTGTTGCTGCTTGCTAGACCCCCTTATTACACCATGCAAAAATAAAAGAATCTTGAAAAAGCTATGACCTATGGATTACAAAAGAACTTATCTATGTCTTCAAACTTGCTATCGACCCTTGTTCCCTTGCTGACTTGTATTTATTCCTCCATGTTAATGCCGAATTGTTGGATGGAATTGTATTCCCTTGTTATCCAGGTGGGTGCCTGATTACCAACACTCGAAACTTGAAATGTATTCCGTTATTCTACAGGTGGGCGCCTGATTACCAAAACTCGAAATCTAAAATGTGTTCCCTTGTTCTCCATGTGGGTGCCTGATTACCAAAACTTGCAATTTGAAATGTATTCCCTTGTTCTCTAGGTGTGTGCCTGATTACCAAAAACTTGAAATTTGAAATGTATTCCCCTGTTCTCCAGGTGGGCGCCTGATTACTAATATTCGAATCTAGAAAAGTGTTCCCTTGTTCTCTAGGGGGAGCCTGATTACCGAAACTTGAAATTTGAAATGTATTCCCTTGTTCTCCAGGTGGACGCCAGATTACTAAAACTTGAAACTTGAAAAGTGTTCCCTTGTTCTCCAGGTGGACGCCTGATTACCAAAACTTGAAACTTGAAAAATATTCCCTTGTTCTCCAGGTGGGTGCCTGATTACTGAAACTTGAAACTTGAAATGTATTCCTTTGTTTGCAGGTGGGCGCCTGATTACCAAAACTTGAAAACTTGAAATGTTTTCCCTTGTTCTCTAGCTGGGTGCCTGATTACCAAAACTTGAATTTTGAAGCGTATTCCCTTGTTATCCATGTGGGTGCCTGATTAGCAAAACTTGAAATGTATTCTCTTGTTCTCCAGGTGGGCGTCTGTCTGTCAACGACTTGAACTATATTCCCTTGTTCTCCAGGTGGGCGCCTGATTACCAAAACTTTAAACTTGAAATGTATTTCCTTGTTATCTAGGTGGGCTCCTGATTACCAAAACTTTAAATTCGAAATATATTCCCTTGTTCTTCCAGGTGGGCGTATGATTACCAAAACTTGAAATTTTGAAATGTATTCCATTGTTCTCCAGGTGGGTGCCTGATTACCAAAACTTGAAACTTGAAAAGTATTCCCTTGTTCTCCAGGTGGGCGCCTGACTACCAAAACTTGATACTTGAAATGTATTCTCTTGTTCTCCAGGTGGGCGCCTGACTGCCAACGACTTGAACTATATTATCTTGTTCTCCAGGTGGGCGCCTGATTACCAAAACATTAAACTTAAAATATATTCCCTTGTTCTCCAGGTGGGCGCCTGATTACAAAAACTTGAAATTTGAAATGTATTCCCTTGTTCTCCAGGTGGGCGCCTGATTACCAAAACTTGAAAACTTGAAATGTATTCCCTTGTTCTCTAGGTGGGCGCCTGATTACCAAAACTTGAAACTTGAAAAGTATTCCCTTGTTCTCCAGGTGGGCGCCTGATTACTAAAACTTGAAATTTGAAATGTATTCCCTTGTTCTCCATGTGGGCTCCTGATTACCAAAACTTGAAATTTAAAATGTATTCCCTTGTTTTCCAGGTGAGCTCCTGATTACCAAAATTTGAAATTTGAAATGTATTCCCTTATTCTGTAGGTGGGCGCCTGATTACCGAAAGTTGAATTTCGAAACTGAAATTACTGCCTTTAAACCTGATTACAGCAAACAAAATAAAACAAAAGAATTTTTTGTTCCCTAGTTTGGTGTTGGGCGCATCTGTGAGTGTTAATCAAATCCCATTGCCGATTATCTCTAAAATTTGAAAGCTAAATCCCATTATCCAGGAGGGTCCTGACAACTCTTAACTAATGACAAATTTTAAGATCAGACTATGTTTTCCAAAGGTATTATTTTCCCCTGTGCCTTTCCATGAGTTTTATATGCTGAGAATCTACTCGGGACCAGTAATTAGAGCTACATCCCATTATCCAGGAGCGTCCTGACAACTCTTAATTAGATGAGAAAATGTGTCTGCTGTGGATCAGTACTTAGAACGACATCCCATTATCCAGGAGGGTCCTCAAAGCTTAAACAATTAAATCTCATTATCCAGGCAGGTCCTGACGACCCTTCTTGGGGAAATATTGATGTCTGACCATGTTATCCGTGACTGTTTGAGTTTTAAACTAAGTCCCATTTTCCAGGAGGGTTCTGACAACTCTTAACTAAATCCTGTTTCAACATGCAAACTATTTTATGCTCTTGCTATTCGTGATTATCTCCCACCATTAAATAAGTCGCATTCTCCAGGAGGGTCCTGAGGATTCCAAATTAAATGCTTATTCTAGCTCTCGGTTGTCTCTGCTGGGGGTTTGCTAGTTAAAGTTACATCCCATTGTTCAGGAGGATCCTGACGACTCTTATTGGAAAAATATTTGTACCAGATTTCGTTCCTTGTTTAATTTTAAACTGCGTCCCATTTTCCAGGAGGTTCCTGAGATTGTCGATCATACCTGCCATGTGCTTGCCTTCCCCTGTGGAGAACTTCCCCGGGATCTTTCGAAATTTTCTGCCCCTGTTTCAATCAAAGAAAATCTTGTTAGTTTGAAAAGTGGTGGTTAGCTTGCGACATTCTTGCTGCCTCCCCACTGTCGTGCTCCGTTGTGTTTAATTTTCCGCGCTGATGATGAGCTGCCTGATTTGTTCGGTTGACCCCAGACCCTATGGCTTTTACTCTTCCCCCATCATTGTGCTAAACCCATGCCCCTTTTGCAGAATCCTTACATCCTTCCTGAAATTACCGAGTCAGTTTACTAACGAAACTTTCATTGATTCTTCCCCTTGTCGTTTCAACTTTTGCTTCCTTTGTTATGTTTTGACGGGCATGTGCTTTGCCATTTGGGAGCTAGCAGTAAGATTTGAAATTTCTCTCCTACTTTCTTAAACAAAATTACTTTGGAGACATCTTAGAAGAATATGAAGACTCGAAAGAAAATGCAATGACTCTGAATAGATTCGTTTTAGAATAAAAGAATTCAGAATTTATCAACTACTGAGGGGAAAAGAAAAGAAACTTAACTGTGAAGGAGCAGCTGGTTTTCATGATCATGACATGCACTTCGGCTTAGTCGACCCAGTCTGTCCAAATGATCGGCCTTCAGTTGTCACCTTGTTGTTGTGACATTCTTTAACCCAATTTCTTTAACCAAACTCTGGCCTTGCTTAACTTATGGTGTTGTGAATAGATTTTCCACCGACAGCCCTTTTTAGCTGTTCATTTCTTGCCTTGCCTTCGCTTCACCTTATAGTGCCCGTGAGGGTTTTCACCGATAAGACTCTCTCATTTTCATTTCTCTCAATTCTTATCACCTTCTGGTGCCCTTGAGGGTTTTCACCAATAAGACTCTCATTTTCATCTTTTCTTGCTTGATCTAGAGTGTTGCCCCGGGGTATGAACCACTTCTTCTTGTTTGGCTTGACATTTCTTAAATATGGATCAGAAGGTCTTATTTGACCGTAATGTGAGATTTTGGATAAGGTTAGAAAGAAAAGGGGTATTTAAGGCTCAAAATGATTCAAATGGGTTAAAAAATTACAACTTTCGGAATCAAATTTCTTACAACAACCAAAACTTATGTCCCAATTTCTTGCTTGGGGGCCTTTGAATTTTTATTTGAATATGACCGAGCCTTGAGGCTACCTGCATATCCTTTAAATGAATCAGGTCAAACGTAGTTCATGCCAATTTCTTGTTTATTTGGTATTCTCTTTTCTTCTTTTCCTTATTCTGTTTCTTCATTTTTCTTTTGTTGTTTTGCTGTTTTGTGGGTTTTTCCTTTCTCAATTTATTCTTTTTGATTTTCTTCTTTTCTTTTTTTCTTTTCTTGTTTTTTTTTTGCTTCTTCTTCCTTCTCTTTTATCTTTTTCCTTCTTCTATTTTCTTTTCCTTTCACTAGCATCTTACGCTTGCGTTTCTAACTTTTGTTTCTGATTTCGAAAGAGGGGTATGAAAGAAAGTGATTAAAGCTAAAAAGGGTTAGCAAATGATAGAGTGCTTAGATAACCGAATAAAATGCCCTCGTCATTTCGATCTCCAAAACATGCCAAGTACAAACAAACATGCCAAGTATAGACAATGATTTGAACAAAGAAAATAATACATAATATCTCTTAACTGCATCTAAATTGATCGCCATTTCTATACACTTACCTCCCACATATGTTAGATACAACGCACCGTTGAACAAAACTCTTGATACAATGAACAGCCATTGCCAATTTGGGGCGAACTTGCCCTTTGGCTCTGCTGGATGAGGGAGGATGTGTTTCAATACCAACTGACCCACTTCAAACCTTCTTGGACGCACTATCTTGTTATATGCTCTGGCCATCCTCTGTTGATACAAATGGCCGTGACATACTGATGCCAATCTTTTCTCATCAATCAAACTCAATTTCTCCAGACGGGTTTTTACCCACTCCCCATCTTCAATTTCTTCCTCGGCGACAATCCGAAGGGACGGGATTTCTATTTCAGTTGGTATCACCGCTTATGTGCCATATACCAACAAATACGGAGTTCCCTCACTGAGGTGCGAATAGAAGTGTGATAGCCTAACAATGCGAAAGGTATCTTCTCATGCCATTTCCTGGACACTTCCACCATTTTTTGAAGTATCTTCTTTATATTCTTACTGGCTGCCTCAACTGCTCTATTCACCTTGGGGAGGTATTGGGTGGAATTGCGATGTGTAATCTTAAACTGTTGACATACTTCTTTCATCAAATGATTATTGAGTTTCGCACCATTATCAGTGATGAGTGTCTTTGGGATTCCAAACCGGCAAATGATATTTGAATGCACAAAGTCGACCACGGTTTTCTTGGTCACCGCCTTGAAAGTTTTAGCTTCGAACCACTTGGTAAAATAATCAATAGCAACCAGGATAAACATGTGTCCGTTGGAAATTGCTGGCTCGATGGGCCCGAAGACATCCATGCCCCAGGCAACGAAGGGCCATGGTGCAGACATTTTATGCAATTCAGATGGTGGGGAGTAAATGAAGTCTCCATGCACTTGACATTGATGATATTTTCGCACGAAACTGATACAGACATGCTCCATGGTGAGCCAGTAATACCATGCCTCGAGAATCTTCTTTGCCGAAATGTATCCACTCATGTGTGGTCTGCAAATGCCAGAATGTACCTCAATCATGATGACTGTGGACTGTCTAGCATCTATGCACCTCAACAACCCAAGGTCCGGTGTACTTTTGTATAGCACCCCTCCACTGAGGAAAAACCCGCTTGATATACGACGGATTGTTCTTTTCTGGTCACTTATGGCATATGTTGGGTACACACCCATCCTGATATATTCTTTGATGTCGTGAAACCAAGGCTCAGCGTCAAGCTCTTCCTCCACCACATTACAGTAAGCATGTTGGTCATGGACTCGAATATACAATGGATCAACATAAGCCTTATCTGGATGATGTAACATTGACGCCAAAGTGAGCAAAGCATCATCAACCTCATTGTGAATTCTTGGGATATGCCTGAACTCTACTGACCGGAATCGTTGACAAAGGTCATGCAAGCATTGCCAGTATGGTATGAGCTTCAAATCTAGTGTTTCCCACTCCCCTTGAATCTAGTGTACCAGAAGTTCTGAGTCTCCCAAGACCAAGACTTCCTGGACACCTATGTCTGCAGGCAACCTCAAACCCAAAATACATGCCTCATATTCTGCCATATTATTGGTGCAATAGAAGCGGAGCTGAGCTGTAACGGTGTGATGGTGCCCTGTTTCATAAATGAGTACCGCTCATATCCTGACGCCTTTCATTTTGGTGGCCCCCATTGAAAAATAATTTCCATCCCGACTTCTCGCCCTATTCCATTTCATCAATATGCATTACCTTCTCGTCCGAGAAGTATGTCTTTAAAGGTTTGTATTCTTCACCTACCAGATTCTCGGCCAAATGATCAACCAATGCCTGCACTTTCATTGCAGTCCTTGGTCATGTAGACAATGTCGAACTCGGTGAGTAAGATTTGCCAATTTGCAAGCCTTCCCATGAGCATAGGTTTCTGGAAGATGTATTTCAATGGGTCTAAGTGTGAGATGAGGTAAGTGGTATACAATGACAAGTAATGTTTCAACTGATGGGCTACCTAAGTTAGGGCACAACACGTCCTCTCAAGATGAGTATACTTAACCTCATAAGGTATAAATTTCCTGCTAAGGTAATATATGGCATGTTCTTTCCTCCCGGTGACATCGTGCTGACCCAGCACACATCCGAATGAGTTCTCCAAGACTATCAAACATAGGATCAAGGGCCTCCCTGGTTCCGGTGGGACTAATACCGGTGGGTTTGACAAATATTATTTTATTTTATCAAAATCCTCCTAGCACTCCTCCGTACATCTAACCACAACATCCTTTTTCAATAACTTAAATATGGGCTCGTAGGTTGTCGTGAGTTGAGCAATGAATCGCCTGATGTAATTCAATCTCCCCAACAGACTCATCACTTCTTTTTTGTTCTTGAGAGAGGTCAATTCTTGTATGGCTTTGATATTTGATGGGGCTAGTTCAATGCCTTGGCGGCTGACTATAAATCCTAGCAACTTCCCTGTGGGGACCCCAAATGCGCATTTCGCAGGATTGAGTTTAAGATTATACCTGCGGAGCCTCTGGAAGAATATCCTCAAATCTCTGACATGGTCAGATTGCTTCCTGGATTTCACAATTGCATCATCCACATAGACCTCAATCTTCTTATGTATCATATCATGGAAGATGGTTGTCATCGCCCGCATATAAGTTGCCCCAACATTTTTCAGGCCGATGGGCATGACCCTATAGTAATATGTTCCCAGGGTATGATGAACGCTATTTTCTCTGCATCCTCCTCATCCATATTAATTTGGTGATAGCCTGCGTAACAATCTACGAAGGACCCAATCTCATGCTTTTCCCAATTATCGATTAATGAGTTCGTCGATGCATTGGCTACCTTATCATCTATGATACAACATCTAGACAAGGATTTCATTGATCATATTCCAGTAAAAATTCATAATCAACCAGCTTGATGTGCCCATGTTGAAGAGGAATCAGATGGAAAGCCTTGGTTTTATGATATCAAGGAATATTTGGCGAAAGGAGAATACACGGAGCTTGCCAATCATATTCAGAAACGTACACTTCGGAGATTGTCCAACAAATTCTTTCACAGTGGTGGAATCTTGTATAGGAGGACTCCTGATTTGGGTTTGTTAAGGTGTGTTGATGCAAAGGAAGAATCCAACCTACTAGAGAAAGTTCATGCCAGGACCTGTGGTCCACATATGAACGGTTTTGTCTTAGCAAAGAAGATAAACCAAGCTAGTTACTTTTGGATAACTATGGAAACAGACTGCAACCAGAATGTCCGAAAATGCCATCGATGTCTAATACATGCAGACATGATAAAAGTAACTCCAAACAAGCTTAACACAACAAGTTCACCATAGCCATCCGCCGCCTGGGGAATGGACATTATTGGACCAATTGAGCATGTCGCTTCTAACGGACACAAGTTTATCCTAGTAGCCATTGACTATTTTACCAAATAGGTCGAAGCAGCATCTTACAAGGCAGTAAGTAAGAAATTCGTGGCAGACTTTGTCCGCGACTGCATCGTTTGTCGATTCAGTATCCTAGAGTCGATTATCACTGATAATGGCTCCAATCTCAATAGTAACTTGATGAAATCCATGTGTGCAACTTTTAAGATCAGACACAAGAATTCCACAGCCTACGTGCCTCAAATTAATGGAGTTGTAGAAGTCGCCAACAAGAATATCAAGAAGATATTGAGGAAAATGATAGAGAAGCATAAACAGTGGCACGATAAGTTATCATTACTCTCTTAGGGTATCGCACCACAGTCTGTACATCAACCAGGACAACCCCCTATATGTTGGTTTAGGGTACAGAGGCTGTCACTCCTGCCGAAGTAGAAAATTCTTCCCTCAAGATCATACAAGAAGTTGAGCTTAATGACACAGAGTGGGCAAAGAGTCGTTACGAGCAACTAGCTCTTATAGAGGAAAAAAGAATGAATGCAGTTTGCCATGGTCAACGCTATCAAAGCAGAATGTCCAGAACCTTTAACAAAAGAGTCAAGTAAAGATAGTTCACACTAGGGCAGCTGGTATTAAAGAAAATTTTTCCGTATCAATATGAAGCCAAAGGGAAGTTCTCTTCTAACTGGCAGGGTCCAAACATGGTTCACTGGGTTTTGACAGGAGAAGCCCTCATACTCGCAGAAATGGAAGGAGAAGTCTGTCCAAAGCCGATCAATTCAGATGCAGTCAAGCGTTACTATGTGTAATCTTTATGCTTTCCTTATATGATATAAATTGAATTATGCCTAACTTGATTCCCGTTTAAGAAGGGATGCGTAGGCAGCCCTATGGGTTCAGTTACAATTCAATAAAATTTTCGTCCCCACCCCTCCCAAAATAGGAAACTGGGACAGAACTTTGAGGAGGACCCTAAAAATTCTGATGTAATTTCAACCAATCGTTGCACGAGCAACAGTCAGAAATGTCAACTCATCAACTAGGGCAGAATATTGAGTAGGACCCTCAAAATTCTGTAGCAAGAGATGTCACAATGTCTAGAACCACGTCACTGTCGTCGATTCATCTAAAAGCTATTATACGTTTATGACATACTTTTACAAAATCATGCCTAATTATTATTAAAGCTTCTTTGTTTAGCAACACTACCTTAGTGATATAAACAACATCACCAGATCAAAGCCGAATGCGTCAAGCAAATCCAGCGGGGATACGAACTAACCTTCCCCTTTACAA
This sequence comes from Nicotiana benthamiana, assembly GCA_034376525.1. NCBI lineage: Eukaryota > Viridiplantae > Streptophyta > Magnoliopsida > Solanales > Solanaceae > Nicotiana > Nicotiana benthamiana. The sequence continues at coordinate 11,537,766 of CM067325.1, forward strand.
AATATATGATTTTTCTTTGGATGCAGGCATTAGGATTACGAAATCATTGAACATATTGTACACCCATAGAACAAACATTGTTCAAGAATACGATTCTATGAACCATTGCACTTACTAACATTTGCTATTAGCACACACCCATAATGTTATGTATGTCACAATACTCCCGGTAACCACCACACCACAATCTGCTATCAGCTAAGAAAACTCTACTTTCATTTGCTATTTTATTTCTTACATAATGCTACTATTTTGCCTTCCGAGGTTAAGATTTACCTCTATCTGCATCTGCATTGCATAAGGCTACTATTCTGCCTTCCAACTTGCATAAGGCTGAAAAATCGCCACATTACACGGCTAAAAGATTGCCACATTGCATGGCTGAAAGATTGCCACATTGCACGGATAAAAGATCGCCATATTGCACGGCTGAAAAATCGCTACATTGCACAGTTGAAAGATCGCCACATTGCAAGGTTGAAAGATCATCACATTGCAAGGCAGAAAGATCGACATATTGCGCGGCTGAAAGATAGCCATATTTCACGTCTGAAAGACCGCCATATTGGATGGATGAAATATCGCCACATTGAACGACTAAAAGATTGCCACATTGCACGGCTGAAAGATAGCTACATTCCATGGCTGAAAGATCGCCACATGCAACTACATCCTTCATGGGCTGAAATATTGCCAACCCATCCAAAGGCATCATCGTTCGGAGGCACCATCTCCATAGCCCAAGAACACCATGTCATGGCCTGAGGATCTCTTTCAACCTTTTGTATATTATTATTCAAAGGCATCATGGTTCGGAGGCACCATCCTCATAGCCCGAGAACATCATTTCATGGCTGTGAATCCTTTATTATACATTTCATGCTTCATGGCACAGGATATCATGGTCTAAGGACGTCATCTCAACCGTCCAAAGACAATATTCATGGTCAAACGGGAATTTGCATCATGTCTAAATATACACATAATATATGCTTATATTGCTTATTTGCAGGTAAACTGACAAGAAACAACTATTCGGTAGGAGCGATTCCGCTCCAGTTCCTGCAGCCATATCAAACCCAACCATTCCCATAATTCGTCCACTCACCCAGCCCTAGATATTGCGTATGTTCTTAGAAAGCACTCCGTCGATAGACCCTGAACTACATACGTCCTGATTACTGGTACTTGTGTTATTGCTTTGTCTAGCCAACTGAAAGCCAAGGCTAGACTGTGGAATCTTGTTTACTTTTCCTTTCTGCACTTTGCTTCTCTACCGTATGTCCTAGTTAATTTTCAAGTCTCAACAACAACATTCTTCTTTAAGTTGCTTCAGTTTATCATTCTTGTCTACTTTTGCTTATGTTTCTGCGGTCATATGTTACTAGCATTCTGTAATATGCTCCCTTCCCTTTTTAAATTAATGTTTCCTTATGTGTTTACTCTATAGGTTACTTGTTGTGTACTTACTATCATATTGATCCCAAAGCCCCATGTCCTCTATATGTGTTTGCGCTCCTTTGGTTGAATTGTGGCTATGCCAGCATCAAGCCATCAACTATTGCAGTGCATGACCAAATTAGACCCCTGCTGGGGTCATGCAATGTATCCCCACAATCCCCTACCCCCTTTTGAATGATTACTAATTTTGTGTAATTTGATTTTCACTACTACAATTGCTTTCAATCACCCTTAACACTTACTATTTTTAGTCCAGTTTTAACAAATCTCTTTCAAACATGTGTCCTGCACTTCCACTATAATCTTAGAATCTAGGTTCTCCCCTCTTGTGTGAACCTTGCCTTGGGACCCTTGAGCTCTCTGAACTTAGACACGTAAGGGCTGGCCCTTCCATACTATACTCATTCTGTTTGGTTATGCAAATCTGGGTGTAAGCACTGCCCGGGATCCCTTGAGGTCCTTAGGAAACTTTTACACAGCCAAATATGAGAAAGGCTATGGAATAACATTGGCATTGATATGGTTCCTTGCATATCTCAGATAGGAAGTCAAGATCAGGCTTCCTATAGTTGTAACTTCTTTTTTTTAATTCAATCTCTTGGTCTGTAATAATTTGTAAACAAGTATAGGGTTGGCTAGTGAAAAGGGCGGGGAGAATATGCATGTTTTAGCTATTAAAAGGGTAGATAACTTGCATATATAGTCTATTTTACTTCAAAAATGGTCTGTTAGATAACATGCCTATAGAATATGTTCTTATTTAAAATAAATTTTGCATGCTTCACTTTCACACAATTAGAAATCATGTCTATAGGACATAAATGTCTTTAATAATAGATAATATGCCTATAGGGTTAAAAATCGACTTTACAATTAGATCTCATGTCTATAGGATATAAATCAATTGAAGCTCAATTTTCGTTATAGCATGTATCTAAACTCTTTTCCCTTAAAAATCATGTCTATAAGTCCAAAGTTAGTTTTTATACTTAGATACCATGCCTATATGATCTAAATAACTATAATAGAAATCATGCCTATCGAACTTAAAAACGGTTTAGTTGGAGAAGCCATCTAGGTCATGTCGTTATTCTGAATTGGACTAGTTAATTAATCTGCCGCTTCTTAATTAGTTTTTCAAACATTTTCTTGACTTAATACTGTTAGAAAGCATGTCTATAGGATCTCATGTTGTCTGCTTAAGATCACTACTCAACTGCTTACTATATCACTATAGATATCATGCTCATAGGACATCAATGTTATGCCTAAGCAAGCCTTAAGTAACTGCTTGAACAAAATTAGAACTGCCTCTGTTTAGTTACCAACTGCTGTAACCAACAGGCAGGCCTGATTCGAACTTCTTATCTGAGTTATATAATGAATCTGGTTCTAACTCAAATTCCTTGATTTAGGATTTTTAAAATTCAGACTTTGAATGTATTTAACTCGTGTTATTTATATGCATTATTTGCGGAGGTTTATATGATCCTTCTAATTGCTTATATATTTCCCCTTTAAATGCAGTCCTGCGTGTTTTGTATGTCGCCTTAGACTTTTTACCTTTAAACCTAAGAGTCAGCCTAAAATCCTCTCTCTTATAGGAATATTAGTCCTAAATTCCTTAGCGACTGATAGGAACGGAACGAGTAATAGCATGCAATAGAGGTCGAGACCAATCCGCGTTTAATACCTTCACGGAGTGGAAAGGGTAGATATGGATATGATGATTGGTGCGCTAATACCATGTGTAGCCCCTCTTTTGAGGAGTGATTACCTGGTATTGCATTGATGTGATCCATATTACAATCAAACTTAGAACCTCTTCACATTCATTAGCATGCTTAGTAACTATTCAAAACCTTGATTTTCTACTTCCTTTTAAGCAAATACTTGTGTATTTAAATTCAAAATTCCCTATTACTTGAGCCTTATTTGCTTACTTGTTAATTGCATAAATTCATAAAAACTATTTGGTCGGAAACCACACTAGTGGATCCTGAGTGGTGCGTAACACCTTCCCATTGGGATAATTTCAAGCTCTTACCCTATATCTGTTTACCAATATAGTTGTAGTCGAACCCCATATGTGCCCTAACGCACCTTAAAAATCGTTGAAAAAGTTGTCTCAATCGAACATCATAAATCCGATTTCCGCAGAGGAAAAAGGGGGCGCGACAGTGCCTCTTCCAGTACCATATATCAACAAAAACAACGACCAGAGAAATCCAATAACATATAAATATCAATAACATGACACCATATAACAACAACAAGTTACAACTACTTCACGACTAGCGGAAACTCTTATTGGAATGCATATTACCCCTATAGACTTCTTACTTTAACTTAATAGTATCGTTAACATGATACTGAAGTTATTCATCAACTATTCCAGCCTTATCCCATATATTAATAACAAAGAAAACAGTTCACAAATCCAACTATATTCAATTAGCAACTTTATTTACTAGTTCATGTCTAGTCCATCCATATAAGTTAGTTAGTTGGAGCACGTGTGCTGCACGTGATTCTATATCATCAATTATGATAAATTTCATATCAAAAATAATAATTTTTTGACGGTATACATATTCCAAGAGCATTTGTTTGAACCATTAGTTGCAGAAAAAATTAAAATATTATATTTCATCTGAGATACATCTTAATTTTTTTAAATAAGTTGAAGTGATCTATGACATTTCTTTACTAAGTGCATTTATGTATATAGCATCCTTTCAATCGTGTTATCAATATGTCACTCTATCCAAATGGGCCAAAAAGATTGCTCAACTGTATTAATTATGCATTAATGCTAATAAAGAAATGATACTGGACTATCTTAATATTTCTATTGCGCAAACACTTACCTCAATCTTTGCTCGGACAAAAATAATTTTTTTTAGGAAAAATAATAGGGTAAGTTGTTTTTCACATTATAGAATATTTTATAGCTTTATCTTGATTTGGGGCTCTTAAAAATATTTTTAAAAGGCATGAAAGAATATGAAGAAAGTGTCATCAGCAAATGTACTTAAAATAACTACTATTTATTATTATTCCTTTATGTAAAGTAAGATGGAGTCGAAATATCACTATAACTTTTAGGCCAACTAAAGATTGATCCACAAACTTTTTTACTTCATATTTTCCTCTTGTTGACAGACTCGCTCGATTCTCTACTAATTCCGGCATATTTCACATAAGATAGTAAATTTATGTAAGACATGTCAAAATGGTAACTCCCTTTGTCTTTGGACAAACAATGATTGTAGTACTTTTTTGTCAATATGAAGAGTCCAATACCGCCTTCCTCTAATTTTCATTCCTTTATTTTCTCTTTTTATATTCGGGTGTATTCAATATGAAGATCAATTATTTAAAAGTTAAATATTATATCTTTGGAAAGAGGTAAGTTTTATAAATCTTTCCTCCCTCTGATTATTATCAAAGTAAAGTAGATAAATAGAGTTATGTTTTATGAATACAAGTGAAACATAGGTTCGAAATTATATTGAGGATTTGTAAAAAGTGATTTTGATGAGATATTCAGGTGTTGATACATCACCATCTCTGAAAATCAATCACTGGAAATCCTCTAAACATACCGTAGAGACGAGCAACTATGTCTTGATTGCTTTTGATGGAACATGAAAGTATGCTCAGGAGATGATGCGTGTAAGGTAATAATTTTTGTCAAAGTTTGCTATCCAGGTTCGCTTAGACTATGATATTGTCAATGACGGCGGGACGATCTTCGACTTAATTTTAATTCTTAGGAAGGAACCATTTAGTGGGTGCATTTTTTAAAAGAGGGGTTGCTCTGATCTAAGCAACCCCCATTTTCAACCGAAAGGTTGTGAGTTCGAATCTCCCCAAGAGCAAGGTGGGAAGTTCTTGGAGGAAAGTATGCGGAGGAGATCTATTTAGAAACAGCATCTTTATTCAAGGGTAGGGGTAAGGTCTGCGTTTACACTAACCTTCTCAAATCCCACTAAGTAAAATTATACTGGGTTGTTGTTATTGTTATTACGAGGAAAGTTGTAGCGCATTGCTTACGGATTCTTGAGCCTAAGAAAAAATAAAGATTTGGTTGTCATCAATTAAGTCACACCTATTATCCTTCAAAGAAATTGAATGACTTATGTTTAAATATGAAAGTCTTCATTGCCACTTAAAAGCAAATGAGTATAGTTATCTAAAAGAACACCACGTGATATCATTCATGCTAAGACAAAAATTAATTAACCAAAATTCAACAAAATAGAAAAAGAAAACCAAAAGGTAAATATTTATAAACATTGGTCTCCCTCACCCACTCTCTTTACTTTTTCCTCACTTGAAGAATTGCACTGCCCCTGTAATTTAAGGTGGTAGAAATATATACTGATCGACTAAATTTGCTTTTTAAAAAGTCTATTGCCATATGTGATAGATGACAAACAAATAAAATATTTGAAAATTCTTCTTAAACAAAAGAAAAAAGATAGAACGCTTACACAATAAAAGTCTAGCATCAAACTTCAACCATCAAAAAGAAGATGAGAGCAAAATTATATTCACATGCTAATCCACAAATTCCATAGCTCTTTCTCTTCCTTTCTTTCCTAACTTCCATCCCCTTCGTTTCCATTATATTTAAGTTATTATTAGCTTTTAATAGATAAAATGTGATTCTTTAATGTGTTATTCAATGCAATTAACCCTTCATATTCTTCAGAATTTTTCTAGAGATTATTGGTTATATTTAGAAAGTAATCTAGTCATTTAATTTGTAAGAATATTTTAGTAAAATAACTTCACTTAAAAAACATCAAGATAACTTTAAACACATGCAAGAACACAATATGCATACCTCCTACAGTAACTTTAAGTCTAAATCCAAGTTAGATTTAACTTACAACAGCCCTTAATGTCATTACAACACCATAGAAGCGACTTAAACTAATATTCACTTCCAATCTTAAGTTTCATTTGTTTATTTCACCAATTCACTTGATAAACATATAGACATGCATAACAAAAGAAACCATATCGTAATTAAGTTATTATCCCATATATATATATATATATATATATATATATATATATATATATATATATATATATATATATATATATATATATATATATATATATATATATATATATCCTTAAAACAACCAAACAAAAGATAACAAATCTCTTCCCCTTTCAAGTGTTATCTTGTAATCTTTCACTCCAATATCACAACCAACATGTTATCTTGTATTATGGTATAAATTTTTTTACATTTATTTGGAGTCTTGGGGGAACTGTTTGGGAGGGTTTTGAAAGTGTGAGGATGGAAGGAGGTAGAAAAAAGAGCAAAGTTCACTCCAAAAACATAATAAAAACAAGTAAAATTTGGCTACCGACCAAGTGGGTCTCATAGGGGCTTCCGGTGCAGTCTCACAAAAACACAAATATCTTTCTACACCGATATCGTATTGACTAACGCAACTAGACTCATAGATCTTCAATTTTGTTGGTGGATTATCCCGTTATTCCAAATATATTAGGAGAAAAGCTCAGCTACATTTAATCTAATTTTCAACATATTTATGAATGTAACTTGTGATGATCTTTGACAACTTTTTTTCACAACCTGCTTGACTTGAAAACGTAATACATGACTATTACACAACTAAAATAACTCATAACATAACCTCTTTATCATATTAAGAGCCCTAGTATCACCCCAACAGTATATCTTATAACATTCTCAATTTGTCGACATTCGACAAAATTTATTTTCTTCAATTTGTTTAGCTTCTACGTCTTTCAACCCTCTTGGTACTTGTTAATCATGATCTTCAAAGATTTGTGACCTCAAAAGTAACACGATTAACTTACTTTATGTACTTTCAAAGACGATCTCATTTCTGAGCTTACATCAATTGACTTACGATATACTCTCACGTACGAAAATATGGGTGTAACATTTACCCTTTAAGTTTTTCAGACCACAAGTTTTAAAAATATTTCTATTTTCTCTTAAACTCTATGCCAAGCCAAACTACCTCATCTAAATTGAAATGAAGGGTGTAATAAACTTCTCAATTAGGAGTGAGAAGTGACCTTCTCTCTAACATCTAGGCCAACCTCACCCAACTAACACCACATATAACTATGGAAGATCCATGAATTACAAACAGAAGAACAAGAACAATACCAAATTCCTCCTAAACCACCAGATATCCGAAATAATACTACTAGTATAAACAATGAACATAGCCAATAGATTTCTTTCAAGGAAAAATTACTCTCAACTGCATATATGATGAACATCGATCTATTGGAATATGCAATCACCAAGAGCCACAATCCCTATCATATGCAAACATGGATATACCCACAGAAGAACTTTCACAAGGCATAAGGCTATCCAACTCACAGAGGAAGACAAGGATCGCATGTACCAACTGTGGAAACACATTGATCATTAAACTAATAGGAAAAAGGATTCAACACCAATACCTAAAAAGAAAAATACAAAAACTGTAGAACCATCAGAAAACATTCCACTTATTGACCTTGGGTCTGACTTACTTTATTTGTAAAATTCAACAGAGAGGAAAATATGATCATTGCCTTACAAAAAGGGCCATAGATTGTTAATTGCTATTTTCTATCTATAAAAAGTGGTAACCCAACTTCATAGCAAGTGAAGCAACACAAACTAGATCAATAATGGATACGCCTTCCACAGCTATCTACGGAGTTCTATGATTCTTTAATACTAAGAAAAATTGGAAACACTATTTGTCGCCTGATAAAAATAGATGCATGCACCAGTGTGACTCTCCGGGCAAGATATGCATGACTATGTATCAAACTACCTCTCGATGAACTAGTCCAGACCAGCATCTTCATAGGCAAATATAAGCGACAAATCATTTATGAGGGGAGCAGATCCTCTGTAAGCTATATGGGAGACTAGGTCACACTTCCCATCATTGCACGCATCAAAATCCATCAACATCGGCCAGCGTAATGGAACTAGTAACAACACCTAACAATACTCAACAGTCGGACAACAAGACCTATGACCTAGAACTAAGGAAAACAGATGCCACAACACCACAATGACACAGTGTTGCAGAGCGCAAAGCCAGCTATAAACATTAAAATCTTTGACGTTGCCACATGTAAATATCTCTATACCCAAAAGCTTGCTTTCAAAACAAAAGTTTCTGAATATTCTAATAACCCTAATAATAACTTACCTAATAAAAGACTACTACACGCTAATCAAAACAATAACAACTTAGAGAAAAATCCAACAATTAATAACCAATACCCCACTACTTCTAATAAATTTTGTATTCTTCAAGAAGAGCAAGACAAAGGTGCTAATTTCTCAAACGTTCCAAATGACCTAAAAAATGCTTCCACTGCCCCATGCTCTACCCCTCCTATACAACCAAAGAAGGTATCCACTAATAAAGAGACATGTGTACAAGACGTGGATTTAAACTATCATAACACTATACCTACTCATTCTGATTTACTGCCAAGTTTTAATGATAGCTCAAGTTTAACTAATCCCCTACTATTACATGCAAACAAAATACACTCCACCAAGACCAAGTCATCAAGAATAAAAAATAATGCTCCACACTTGTCATCAAGCACCATCCAAATGGACATAGCTACAGAATTAGCTAAACAAGCTGGCCCTATTTACTCCCACATGCCAAACTTGCCCAATGACATGCAAACTGAATCTTCCACAAGCGATTTGCAATCATTTTCTCTTCCAAATCAACTCACCTTTAACAGTTTTAAAGACAACAATGCAGACAATAATGCCATACTTTCTTCTTCCTTTAAACAGGAGAAATCGCCTGATTCTGCTAACTCACAGAATTCTGGAACCAACTTTTTAAGTTCCAACCACGAACAACCAAAACTATCCCATGCAACTATAAAACCTTGTCTATGCAATGGATCCGCCACACTCAGACCACCAACCAACCTTATGAATCGAACAAGGCCCCATACGGCATAGCTCTGTTCTTCACAATGATGCTCGAGGGACAGGAAATCATGATGACCATTCAAAATCTGAACTTTCTAGCCGAAGTAGTGACAGAAAGGAAGAGATTGGCGATGGAAAATTACATGAACCATATAAAATTTTTACCCTTCCTAAGATTTTTTATATTTTAGCATATAAATATTTAATTTAGGCCTAATATAGCTATTTCAACTATTTTTAACTTTTTTTACTTTATTTTTATTATAAAAATATAAATTACAAAAAAATATTTCAGCCTACTTTATCTTTTATGAATTTAAATAAAAATATACAAAATTACCTTATTTTTATCTTTACATAATCTTAAAAATATAAAAAAATATATATATAATAGTTACATGTTAGCTTTTACATTGCACGGTATTTTTATCTTATTTTAAAGGGAGTCAATTAAGGTGTTGGATTACAATTTTAAGAGTTTTAGAGCTTGATTTTGGGCCCATTTTAGATTAATCCATTAAGCTTAGGGATCCTTGTAGACTCTACTTTAGAATAAAAATAAATAAAAAAGACACTAAGACTTAGTATACGAAAGACCTATGAACAAAAATACAAAATATAACCCTAATTTCTACCCCTATATAATAATATATAACACCTAAAAAATAGAGAAGAGCTAGACCCTAGACCCAAAAAAACGCTGCAACTTCTCCAATTTCTCCCTAGAAGCATCTATGTTTTCACCATAAAAGCTCATCTCCTTCTTCTCCCAAACCACCTCATTTCAGCTAAAAGTCTTACCCAAAACGAGCTGAAAAACAGTCATAGAACAAAGCAAAAACGGAGCTTAAATTATCTCAAAATGAAGCTAAAAAACTGCTCTAAAAACCAGTGAAAACAACCATGTAAGAGTTCCAAAGACCAGCCATTTTCATCTCAAATTGGACCTCAAAACGCAGCTGAAAAAGCTGTTAAAAGTGCAGCAAGAACAGCTCTCAACCCAGCAAAACTCAGCTGAAAAACAGCACTAAACTGTGCCAAAATCATCTCCAAACGCGATCGATGATCACCCAAAACTGCCGCTGAAAACTCCATGGAAACACAGCTCAAAACTCTGTCACTCGAGGTCTCCGACGAAGCCCTGTGTGCCCGGTCCGGTTTGTTCGAGTTCTCTCGTCGAAACTCCATCTTTGTATTCAAAAAATGTTCATGTATATAAGACGGTTCGTTCTTTCTGTTTCTTTGATTACTTTGTTCTAATTTTCAGGTTGCCTTACTTTGTTGTTTGATTTAGTGTTTAATCCATTTCCAATTTTGGTTCTATTTCTTACTGCTTTTTTCTGCTCTTAATATCAGTTATTTTCAGTTTTCCTTTGATCTTTGTTGTTTGTCTTGTCAACTGTTTGAGTTTTAGTACTTTTCGTTGATTTTTGCTATGTTTTTTCCGAAATTTTTACTGCTTTGTTTTGTCTTCTTTTTTTGTGTGATTTTTTCGAATCTTCAATCCATTTGGACCGTTTGTTTGTTGCTGGACTTTTTTTTTATTTATTCATTTATTTTTTTAAAAAAAATGGGGACAACCATTTAAATCTGGGCTAAGGTGAAAAATAAAATTTGGGTCTAGGATATGCCAAGAAGAAATGGGCTTCTAATGTGATGGGCTTTAGATTTTTGATTGGATATTAAATAGGGATTTATATATATTTTGTAGCAAAGCTATGGACTAGGCGGGTAAATATAATATTACGAACATTTTTGATAATAAGGTTTGCTATATATATATATATATATATATATATATATATATATATATATAGCAAACCTTATTATCAAAAATGTTCGTAATATCGTATTTACCCGCCTAGTCCATAGTTTTGCTACAAAATATATACCAAACCAAAAATAGATAAATTCTACCCTAAAAATGCTCCAAATTTGTAGGAATCAGATTTAATGGTGATTCTATCACGATTAATTCCGAAATTTAAAACGGAATAAAATCTATTGCAGTGTAATTCTCTCCTTCTCCATATATTTTCCACCATTAATAGCCATTGAAAAGCTTGAAAGCTTTGAATTTAAATTTGAATTTTTAAAAATCATTATTTGTTTGGATTGGGTGTTGTTGTAAATAATTCGAAATATGTTTAGGAGTTTAGATCTCAATTTTGAGGGGTATTGGTGAAGATTAGACTTGGTTTTGATTGAATTTCAGATTGAAACTCGTCGTCGAAGAAGAAGAAGATATATTTTTTCAGAAATTGTAGTTAAATTGTAGAATAGTAGATAAAATATAGATAAATTGTAGATAAGTTGTAGATAAATTGTAGATTGGGAAGACTAAAACTTCTACAAGTCTTCTACAATTATGTCGAAAATGTCAATTATGCTATAATTGAAAATCCCTTGGATTGGGTGTTGTTGTAAATAACTTGAAATATATTTAGGAGTTTATATCTCAATTTTGAGGGATTTTGGTGAAGATTAGACTTGGTTTTGATTGAATTTCAAATTGAAACTCGTCGAAGAAGAAGACATATTTTTTCAGAAATTGTAGTTAAAATGTAGTTAAATTATACTTAAATTGTAGATAAAATGTAGATAATTTGTAGATAAATTCTAAATTGTAGTTAAATTGTATTGTTACATTTATACTACAATTAAACTACAATTTTGTGTCAAAAAAATTTAAGCATACCAAATTTATTCAATTCTTAATATTCAAAATTTCAATTTTGAAAAAATCTTTTTTAAATACAATACTTGAAGAAGTATTGTATGAGTTTGAAGTGTATGAGTTTCTACAACGCCTTCAATTTGATTTCTATAATAACAATTGGATTCTTAGTCACATATTTATAAATATTTAATGATTCTTTTAATATACATGTTGTTGGATTCCCACGAATGCAGTGGTTTGCAAGCAGGGGCATATACACCTTGCAATTTTTAGGATTTCTAATAATGCATTTCTTGCAAGGCATGACAATATTATATAAAATCACCATCTGGGACTTGGGACATTTATGTATTACTATTGTTACATTTAATCAAAGTATTAATTAATGAGATTGGTGGGCAGTTGTTTTTTCCCATTTTCCTAACTCTTTTTGACACATATAATATAGTCTTTGGTTAATTAATATCCTAACGAATAAAGTATATTGAGGTGGAGGAAACATAAGGAAAGAAAAGATGAGGAAAAAAGGGGAAAAGGAATATATGCTCCTAAAATCATGCCTAAAATAAACGAAGCAATAATTATACCCTTAATTTGAATTATGGTACATAAATTGAAATTTGGTATGCTTAAATGTAATAAACACAAACCTTAAACATGGGAGGTAATAAGGTTTGCTATATGGTATAGATAGGTAAAAATCCCTATTAAATAAGGCAGTTTAGGCCTCCACTAATTTCGAATCCATACCTCATGACTTCGCGTAATCTCAAAGTAGTTTAGTAAAATAAATCATAAACGCATAGTTACTTTAGGCGTGCATTTTAAATATTACCTTACTAAATGCGGGTGTGCATTTCATGTGACCCAAATCCAAATCCTAACAACGTTAAATAAAATATGTCGCAAATCGCGAATAGATTTTATGTGGCGCGATCCAAAGACGTTTTGTATAATGATGAAATCTTCTTAAAATGAATAAAAGCGACTTAAAAGTTAAAACAGATAGGTTTAAAAAAAATTTTAAAATCAAATAAGTAGGCCAACAATAACAGTTGAGCGATCGTGCTAGAACTACGGAACCCGAGAATGTCTAACACCTTCTTCGGGTTAACGAAATTCCTTACCCGGATTTCTGTTTTGCGAACTGTTGAATAGAATCAATATTTTCCTCGATTTGGGATTTAGATCGGTAACTTAGGACACCATAGATTATCCCAAGTGGCGACTCTGAAATCATTAAATAAATAATCTCGTTTCGATTGTCCTTTATTTGAAAAAACTCTCTTATCTACGCTCTTCATGAGGCGTAGTATAAAAAAGGAGGTGCGACAAACCATACGTGGATGGCCAATATCATTGATCCACTAGCACCTGCAGTAGCTCGGCCATTGTACCATGGCATGCACATCCATTGGAATCTCCCACAATACTTCAACCCATTATAAACATGAACTAAATGTTCGACCTCCCCTTTTTCCAACTTCAAGAACTGATAGACATGAACCCCCTATTGTTCCATGGAAACCGCAACCAACACAACAACAATCATAAATGCAGATTCCGATGGAACAACCACAAAGTCCAGACTAAGAAGGACAAGAAATGGAAGAGGTGGAGGACCTGGAGATACTTCCCCCACCAGGAAGAAGCTCGTTCACAAAAATCTCAACAACAAGATATATAGCCCTTATGTTATTCTCGGAGAGGGAGGATAAGAAATACATATTCTGATGCTCGATAGCTCTTCAAAAAGGCTCGATCGAGATAACACCACCAATAACCAGAGATGCAGCAAAGTATGTTGTCCTACTGACTCCAACTTTGAGAACGAGTCTGTTCAGGACCAGGAGAACCAACTCTAATAGAGATATTCGCCATAGCCATTTGTTAATTATGAGTACACCCACTAGCATAGTAATTTGGAACGTTAGAGGATCAGACTACAGTGATTTTAGGTGCAACTTTAGAGAGCTGATCAATAACTACAACACTGCATGGACTAGCTCTAATAGAAACTAAATTGGAAAGAAATGCAACCCTTAAGGAGGATTTCCACTTTTCCGACATGATAGAGGTTCCAGCTCAAGGGAGAGTTGGTGGTCTAGTGAATATGTAGATGGACACTATAGTGGTTATGGAACACACTAGGAAGACTTACCAAGAGTTGGATACCTTAGTTCAGGTACTCCCTAACCACATCTCTTGGTTATTTAGTGACATTTATGCTAGCACATATCTAGTTAACAGAAATACTCCTTTGGGAAAATCTTAGGTTAATATTTAATAATTATAAAGGACTATGGTTCATAGGTAGAGATTTTAATGATATTCTAACACAAAATGAAAAATAAGGAGGCAAACAGATTAGCAACGCCAGGACATATAGATTTTGGTCATGTATCAACTATTTTAGGTTAATAGATTTAGGGTTCAAGCTATGTAGATAAACTTGGTCAAATCATAGACATAGGAGGCATGTGCTCATTCTAGAAAGACTTGACCGATAGTTTACAAATGAAGCTTGACTAGAGGCATATCCACCAGTTAGCATAACACACATGCTCGTAACCTACTCCGACCACAACCCCTTATTAATTAGGTTAACAAATCCTAGTACTATTAAAGTCAATAAACCATTTAGGCTAGAAAAGTATTGATGCACACATCCTGTGTTCACAAATATAGTCAAAGAAAGCTGGCACAATAGAATATTTGGTGATGCCATCACTAACTTTCAAACCAATGTTTAAAGTTTGAGGACTCAAAAATTTGAAGATATCTTCGCAAATAAAAAAGACTCCTTGCTAGGTTAAAATGAATCCAGAACTCACCTACCTACCCAACTTGCACTTTTCTTAGGAATCCGGAACGAAACTTACTGGATGGCTATAATAATATTCTATGTCTTGAGGAGGACCATTGGAAGTTTAGACCAAGAATTAATTGGCTCAATGAAGGTACGTCAATACAAGATTCTTTCATATATCTGTCCTCAATAGACACAGACATAACAAAAAATCCTTATTTAAAGATGATAATAGAAATTGGATAACCAATCACCGTAGGATCATTGATCACACGCATCAATATTTTCAAAATATGTGCTCTACAAATCATACCCAAATGAATTAGAGAGCCATTAAACATACCATTACAATTTTGCAAATATTGATCTCTTACCACCAAATAGTCTCCTAAATACTAAAGAAATCATCTTTGTTGTCTACTTATTCAAGCATTTAAGGCTCTAGGCCCCGATGGTATCCGCCATTTCTTTTGTCTAAGATATAGGGACATAGTAGGCACCTCAATTATCCAATTATGCAAAAAGAATTTTAAGAGCACCAAAATTCCGGAGATAATAAACCATACATTATTATGCCTTTTCCCAAATTCAAACATGCTAATAACCTCAAAAAATTTTGACCTATAGTCATTTGCAACACAATCTACAAAATTATTACAAAAATCATTGTTAATCGCATAAAGCTTTTCCTGAATGATCTCATTAGCCCATGCCAATCCAGTTTCCTACAAAGTAGGAGAACGTGCAGAAATGCTATAATTATTCAAGATTCCCTTAACCATTTCAAAAATATGAAAGGGACAACGATAAACTAATTATAAAAATTTACCTAGAGAAATCATTCGATAGAATCAAATAGTCCTCTATCTATAGGGCCCTAAATTTCTTTCACTTTCCACCAAAAATTACTAACCTCATTATAAGCTGCATCTCTACAAGTAAGATATCAATTTTAGTCAATGGCTCCCAAACCATTTACTTTGAACATATATGTGGTATCAGACAAGGTGACCTTATGTTTCCATACATATTTATCACGTGCATGGAACTATTGCTTATATATATCAACCACCAAGTTCATTTACCCTTTTGGCATCTCATTAAGCTTAGCATCAAAGGACCTCAATTGTCATACTTATTCTATGCGGATGACTTGACACTGAAGGCACAAGCCAATGAAAGAACTATCAACAATATTCAACACTCTTTATCTACATTTTGTTCACTATCTGAGCAGAAGGTTCATAATACTAAATTAAAAATACTTTTCTCAAACAATTGCCTACCTGCCAGAATACGCAGCCACATTACTTAATATTAACCTGACCACACACTTTGGGAAGTACTTGGGATTCCCTATCCTCAACAACAAACCAAAACCGTGTGACTTTTAATTTGTTATTGATAATATGTGTCACAATCTATCCAACTGGAAATCAAACTTCCTAAGTCTTGCGGGGCGTATAATTCTAGCAAAATATGCCCTTAACGCTATATCAAATCACATTATGCAACACATATCCCTCCATAAGAAAACACAACAACAAATTGTCAAAATCAAACGTGACTTCATTTGGGCCACTACTTCTCACAAAAAGAGAATTCATTAAGTTGCATAGGATGTTCTAACACTCCCAAAAATTTTAGGGGGTCTGGGAATTTGTAAATCAAACCACAAAAATAAAGCCACATTAGCAGGATTAGCCTGGAGACTATTCACCAAACCATGTACAATGTAGGCCAATACTCTAATCACCAAATATAGTGGGTGGGTAAGTGCCAAGTCCAGCTCCTTCATTTGACAAAATATGTTGAAAGGATGGGAGACCGTCACAAAAGAAATAACTTGGGATGTTGCCAATGGAAAGTCCGTCCACTTCTACTATGCAAACTGGATCCCCGACACCCCTAGTATTCATTCAATTATGTTACACCTTGTACTTTCATGTTAGAGTTCATCTTAAATAAATGTGAGCCGGAAAGTTGAAGGACCTTTACAAAGACAACGATGGGTTAAAATAATTTTTAGAAAGTATCGTGAGGGTTGGAAGGTTAAGAAGCTAATCGAATCGAAGAAAATAAGTGTTGTCGAAAGTCCACAAGTTGGGAATGTTATAGCATGTACTTTGGGAGTGAGACTAGGGTGATTAACATTATAAGAAGTTTATGCTATGATTTATTTTAGTCGTATCATAATTGTGTGTTATGTTTTAAAGTCAAGCGAGTTGCAGAACAAAAATTTGCAAATCTCATCACATGTTACATTCATAAATATGATGAAAATTAGACCAAATATAGTTGAGCTTTTCTCCCAATGTACATAGAATTAAGGGATGATATATCTACCAAATTGATATCTATGAGTCTAGTATCCCATGCATTAAACCATTTATCGATACGACATCGGAGTAGAGAGATATCTCAAAGTTCCCCCATTATACAATACCCAAACAAAGGACAAATAACATAAGTCAAATGTAGGAAATTCCATGGCACTACTTAGTTCTCGTTCTTCTTGTGGTTGTTGATTTTGGTATGGTTCCAGCTCGTGGGGGGGGGGGGGGGGGGTTGTTTTAAGTGGTTTAAGTTCTGTTAAAAAAATCTCCCAAGGTTTTTATATCAACCCTATGTTATTTCAAGTCATCTAAATGGATTACACCATATTTCAACATAAAAGGTTAGCTCTAGTAAAGAACAATACCTCTTTGAGGTTGTGTTGTTACTAAAGATTGATGTGAGTTGTGTTTGGCTGAAATTCCAAGCGGTTGCTATTGTTTTAGGTGTGTATAATACTCTAATACATGTTCTTGAACTTTTTTGTATGTTGGTTGTATTATTTGAGCAAGCTACTATAAGAAGAGATTGGAAATAGTTTGAAATGTTATTGTTCTTAACGGATTGTTTTTGAAAGGTTGTTTCTATAAACTTTAAATGGTTGGAAACCTTGGAAAAATGACTTTTTTATGATGTTGTCTTTATGAATATATTTTCTACGTGTCAAATTTGATGTTGGTATTGTAAATGAAAAGACAAAGAATAACATGACCATTGAAAGTTGTACTTCTTTTTGTTGTTGTTGTTGTTGGATTGTTGGGTTGTTTGAGTGTGAATTAGGTGATCAATAGGAGGCTAGAAGTCCTCAGATTATGCTTGGTATCATGTTGGACATGTTTTTAAGTTAATTAATGTATTATAATCGGGTTGAAGAGCGTTAAAGGGATTCAATCCGAGTTTCCCGCTCGTCGTGATTTTCTGATGACTTGTTAATAAAATATTTGTTATCCTATTGCTGAGGTTGTTCCTATTATATTGCTGGTTTTTGTTATTGTACATGGTACATGAGGAGTCCCTTGTAACAGGGGAGTTGCTGCCCGATTTTTCATAAGCTATACGACTACCCAAATACGATGGTATGACATTATATGTTTGTGATAATATCATTTCACTTGTTGTAAATACATGAAATTGTGTTCAAATTGGTTGAGGAATAAGGAAGATATCGTACATGTATGTTAAGAAACTTCTTTCTTTCTTTTGACATGACCTAAAATGAAATGAACGTAAACAATATGCTATTTCATAACAGATCCACTCATAGCAACTACGGTTTTCCATGTTGTACTTTCCTTATAAAGTTATTCTAAACAAGTATGTATGATCCTTGAATCATATTAAGGTTCATATTACTAGGGTGAATGTTCATAATATTAATCGAAGGTGTGATGAACTTATGTCACTCTGAAAGGTTTAGAACGTAATTCCATGAGTCTAGCATGCAATATATATATATATATATATATATATATATATATATATATATATATATATATATATATATATATATATATATATATATATACATTACTCTATCGATCCGCACTATAGTCGGTTGTGTACGGTAGCTATTGTAAAACCACTGATCAGTTTATTATTACCAAGCTCCATATAGCTAGGTACAATTCTACCGAGCCTCATGATGGCCGGGTACGTTTCTACGAAGTCCTTTTTGAGGCCGAGTACGATATGATGATGATGCCCATAAAGGTGTATATTTTAAAAGTACACACACACACACACACATATATATATATGTATGTATGTATAATGTATTTCACGTCAATCTCCCCAGAGGTACTCATATGTTACAGATTGTATCCTCTCTATCTCTCTTTACATTACCGTTCTTATTTATATTTTACTACTTTACATAATCGGTACTTTATTCGTACTGATGTCTCTTTTGCTCGGGGATGCTGCCTTTCATGCCCACAGGTCCCATAGACGGGTTGACAATCCTCCTAGTAGGCTATCAGCTCAGTGGAAGGTGTTGGCGCACTCCACTTGCTTCGAAGTTGTCTATTTGATCAGTTTGCTTTGGACATGTATTAATTGGTATGGCGAAGCCCTGTCCCGACCTTTATGATGTTTAGATCTCTTACAGGCTTGTAGACAGATGTCATACATATGAAAACTTGTATGGCCTTGCCAGCCTATGTTTTTGGTGTACAAATGAAAATGTTAGCCTTATGGGCCCGTATGTCACATATATAAGTTTTTTACCATGTTAGGTCATCTCACATCAGGTTTTCCCTTATGTTTTATTCTGGTTATCTCATGATATACCTTCTGCCCATTTGCCCATGATAGAATAATAAGAAAAATATGTTATGTTGGTACTCGGTTGAGTAAAACATGGCTATCCGTCATGGCGCATCGATTTGGATCGTGACAAATGATTCAATGACCATAATATATTAATGATGCAAACTTGACAATCTCCCAGTTGTGGTCCCACGACTAGTGGAGCTAGTCACAGCTCTCCATAGAGCTCCTTAAAGACATTGAAGAAAAAATTTCGTCCAGCTCCCTTCCAAATAATCCAATGTCCATGGATACCCTTATTTGGTCTCTAAACCCAAATGACACTTTCTCCGTACACTATGTTTATAACCTATTACACCAACACCAACAAATGCATATCGACTACCAATGGATTTGGAAATTACGAACCCTCAATAAAATAAAGTTTTTTTCCGTTGGCAATGTTATCATGACAGGCTTCCCACAAAATCATATCTACACAAAATTGGAGTCACTAATGATTGCATGTGCCCAATATGCAGAAATAGAGAAGGAACTATCACACACATTTTCCTACATTGTGTAGTTACACAAGCCTTTTAGGATAGCTTAGGAATTTATACTCACACCCTCCTAAATGATGTACACTAGATGCTTATGGTAAAAAATCTCCATATACCTACCGGCCACAACTCTTTAACTTGACAAGATATATTTCCTATTGCATTTTGCAACTTTGATAAAATACAAAAAAACAACAACTGTTTTTACAACCTCTCCAAAACTAAACTACCAAATGGTCAACATACGTACCATTGAATGTAAGCTACTAGTAGAGAAAAACACAAGCCCCACACACAGGAAAGTCATTCACATCAGGTGAAAACTACCACCACCATATACGTACATGTTAAATACACACAAAACATTTCTAGATAGAAATCATACAGGAGGCACTGGTGAAATTATTAGAAATACACAATGTAACTGGGTAGAGCCTACATCCCTACACATGCAGAACTATTGGCACTCAAGATAGGGTTACAACTCGCACAAGATAAAGGATTACTCTCCTGGAAATAGAAACTGATTCTACAGAGATCATCCAGCTACTTGAGCGTAATGGCTATCCAACATATACTAAGATTATTTTTGAATGCAGGTGCTTGTTGTGGAGTCGTGGAGATTGAGAAATCTAGTGTTCCAATATAGTTTTTGTGAAGGCAATAGGGTGGCACATGTTTTGAGTAAAATAGGCTCCAAACAATCAACTCTTTACGGAACAACTATTTTGTTAACTACCCCAGATACTATCAAGACAATGCACTAATAAAAAATCTTATTTTATTGATGGACAAATTCTGTAGCTACAGTATAATCTGTCGCTAATCATACTTAGCGATGGATTATCAAGAAACCCTACTAGCTACAAGCGATTTAGCGACAGATTAGCGACGACATTCATAGCTAATTTCAAAATTTTTAGTGATGGTCCAAGTCTATAAGGATGGAATAACTACTACTATGCTTGTATCTAACTCCATATGTAACAAGTTGGTCACGTTTGAAAACTTAAGAGTAGTCCCTAATAATAGTACAAGTGATGTAATGTCACCTTAGTTGTTTTATTACTATTATTAATAATAAGCAGAATGGCCAAAATGGCATCAATATATATATCATTTTGTCATGCTGGTCCTCCAACTTTATTTTTTTCATCCAGATACTTTAACTTGTTCAAAATTAATATTTTAAAGCCCTCTGACCATGTGTATATCTCACTTTCTTGACGTCGATGACACATCATATTACATGTTATTTTTTTATATTTTATCTACTAAAAATACTTATTATATACTATTTCCTTAAAGAAAAAGAAAAAGACAATCAATACCTTAATTTCACCCCTCTTCCCTCAAACTCATAGATTTCTTCTTCCTTGTTCATCTCATATCCCTTATCCATTCACAACTCGAAAGTGGATGGGAGAAAGAAGAAGCTGGGGAAGGGATAAGCGTGCATCACCAAAATAGTTTTTAGAAAGTAGTTGACTAAAAAACTTTTCAACATCATAAATCACATTCTTCATGAAATCTATCAACCTAGACATTATTATTCAAATTGTAAATTGAATCATGAAGCAAATTTAACTTAAGATAGGACCCACAAAATTATCAATAAATAGAATTATTTAATTTTCTTATTGCATCCCTATGCCAAATACAACTATTTTGAAAAGAAGAAGCAAGTATATTCCAGAACATATCAACGATGAAAAGTATGAGAGGAGACGCATATGGGGAACGAAAAGGGAGGAGGTGTTGCTGGGGGAGGGGGGTTGCAGTGACGAAGAAACGTACAGGGGAGAACAAAAAGGGAGGGGGGTGTTGTTGCGGGGGAGAGGGATGTGTACAGTATGGAATAAGAAGAAGAAGAAGTAGTAGTGTTCGGGGGTGGGGGAAGGGACAAAAAGAGACATATCTATTTTGCTTTTTTCTTTTCTTTTTTACTTATTTTAATAATTTTTAGTTTAAAATGTTCATATTCACGCTCATTTTTCGTATGAATTATATTTACTTTGTCCAACTCAACTATTACTTTGTTACATGTGCTTGGTAAATGGTCAGACGGATTTAAAATATAAATTTTGAACAAATTTAATTGTCTGGATAAAAAAAAAAGTACCGGCATGACAAAGTGGCATACGTATATGTGTTATTTAGGCCATTCTACCTTAATAATAATAATATCAATATCATCAATATATATACTATTAAAAAGAGAAGAAAAAAGCTCTCTTCTTAAGCCAAATAACAACCTAAAAAAAATGACACATGACATAATTAGTTATTTAGTAAATATAAATAACCATTTATCCAAAAAAATAATTAAAATTTAAAATTGGGGGAGAAAAACGAAAAACACGTGGCTGCACCTTACAAATAAGTAGTAGAACATGGACTGCACTAAAAACTCGCAATAACATAAAGCAGTGGAGTGAGAGGGTGTCATCATCACTGTCGACCCAAAAAAAAAGACCGACCCACCTGAGTTTCGATCTCTCTCTCTCTCTCTCTCAAAGTCTCAACGACCCAGAAAAAGCGGCAAAATCTAATTTGGTTTTTGTAAGAAGAGAAAAAGCAATGACCAATGAGTATCAACAACAAGACATGTACTCCCTTCAGGCACGCTCACTTTCTTGCCTTCAAACTATTAGGAGAGTACCTTTTTCAATTCAAATAAACACACCCATGTCCTTTCTTTTTCTTTTTTTTTTACAAAAAATTAACCCATATACGCATCGCACATTAATCATTATGAGCTTTTAGTGTGTGTACATCGTACTATATAGATCTGAGTTATCGATTTATGTTGCTTATTTTAACTATCTTATAAGTGTGAAGAAATTTACGTGTTATGCAGAAAGAAGATGAGAAAGACTCTTTCGAGCTGGGATCTGAGGAGCCTGAGGCTCCGTTGCCCCTCACTGTCACTTCTCGGGTCTGTTTTTTTGTTTGTTTTCAATTTATTATTATTGATGTTTTATTTATTGAGTAATGTGATTGGATAATTGATGGGTGGAGCATTTGCATTGCTATTTGCAGGTGTTGTATATGTTGGGGGATATAACGGCGGGACCGGCATATCGGTTTGCCCAATGGCTGGAGCTGGTCCGCAAACGCAGCAGCAATTACCGCTCTTCTGGATTCCCTCATCGGATCCCCAGAGTCCATAGCATGCCATTAAGCTTAAGGTTCATACTTCTTCTTTAATACTATGACTTATCTTCATCATAATATGATCTTATAATAAAGAAAACTGACATTGATGCTTAATCATGCTATTAACCACCCAAAAATTTGTGTATTGGGCAGCACATCTTTGAGAGTTGGATTTAGATAGTGTAACAGTCTTCTTCAAATTTGAGATTAGTGACTGTGGTTTTCTTTAACCTGATGTGAGTTGTCTTTCTTGAAATTTTTTGTTATGCTGCGCTTGAGTTTATTGCCAAGAGCTATAACTAATTATTGACCAGTTTGCAAGTTGTGCTTTTAGATTTGTATCTTCAGTCAATAGTTGCAACGTGACAGTTATTATTACAATTATTCCATTTTATAGAGTGGTGTTTGGCTATCTGTGACGTTTTTTAAAAAAGGAAGATTTTTTATACTAACCTAAATCAAAATACCCATAGTATCTTGTTGTCTATAGGTGCGACTTCAATTTTCGAAGAGCATGTCATTAAGGGCAAAACCAGAATGTTAAAATCAAAGAGTTCCGAGATACAGAAATGTGTTCATCTTTGTGGAATTGGCCAAAAAGGAAAGAGTACCATGTAAAATGATATTATTGCATGCAATAGTATTTATGTTTCGTATGTTTAGATAATTATTTACGCTATTTACGCTATTTCTGCTGGAGTTACTAATGCTCTATTGTTTTTGTTTTTGTCTTTGTTTTTGTTTTACTGCTGTTTTTCCTTTTATCCTATGAGCCGGGGGTCGATTGGAAACATCCTCTCTGCCCTTTCGGGTAGGGGTAAGGCTTGTCTACATATTACCCTCTCCAGACCCCACCTGGTGGGAGTATACTGGGTAGTTGTTGTTGTTGTTACCATGTAAAATGAAATGTAGGAGTTGTAAAGCTTGTTCTGTTCTGTTTCTATACATAGTTCTCAGAGCAAAAGAACATCTTCTTCACAAGGAAATCAAGTGAAAAATACGTACCTAAGTTTGGCAAAGCTCTTTCCTCCAATGGTAGCTACTAAGCTGCTTAGAGTTGAGGGATGAAGTTTCTTTTGAGTTCGAGTCTACAACCATGTTGGCACTTCCTAAAAGAAGGGAAGAATGGGAACTGTGTTTTCCCTTTCAATATTGAGATTAAATAAGTGACACCTTCTCTTTCAAAGTGCTTGTTCTAACACATATTAGGTGCTGTTGTGGGCCCATATCCTTAAACAAATAGGAATTTAGTTCTTTTTTCTGTCTATTGTGCAAGTAATTGCATGGACTCATTGAGCTCTATAAATGTACAGACTGCAATTATAATGTAGCTCTAGTATAATTCTCGTTCAGTGCAGAAGAGTCAAGTCTTGATCAGGTTGCTCCTCTACCATTTGAGCAAACATCAGAAGTAAATTTATGGGAGAGACTTGGCAAAGCTGCGGTTTTGGACATTGAATCAAGCACCTTTTCATGGAACGTGCTGTCTTCTCTTCACCACACGGAACACAGTAATAGTACCGAACAGTCCGAGGATGAAACCAATAAAGCATTAGAGGTATTTCAGTTTATATTTTGTTTGCTCAGAACTTGATTGTCTGAATAAGAGGTAGAATTGACTGAAACAAGTATAGCATGGTCCTTACTTATCCAAAAGAAAAAATCAGTAGCATTTGCCTTAGTTATCTAACAACTCTTTTTTCTTTCCAAGTTCCTTAAGACTTTTGTTTTTCCCCGTACCGAGGAGCTTCATGAATGCT
The DNA here is from genome assembly GCA_034376525.1 of Nicotiana benthamiana. Lineage (NCBI taxonomy): Eukaryota > Viridiplantae > Streptophyta > Magnoliopsida > Solanales > Solanaceae > Nicotiana > Nicotiana benthamiana. The sequence continues at coordinate 11,562,781 of CM067325.1, forward strand.
ATTTTATAATCTTATGTGTCATTTTCAACTGAACATACTTTCTGGTACGAGAGGTTAATGAACCTATTGTATAAAATAAGCTTTTATATCTATTAAAAGTATCAAACGAGTGGCAAAGGGACGGTCAACTACTCATGACACTTTAAGCATTTTACAATTATTGTTGTGTTCTTAATAAGTATTTGCTCATGCAACTGAATGCAGGTGACTGTAAATTCTGGGGGTGTTGTATTCTTTGCGCTATTTAACGAACCTGAAAACGATGATGCTTCTCCAAAAGAAGCTGCGGCTGTTATAAAGATATCATCTTCGAGGATGGCTACACAATCAGAACGTCTGGGTTATGAATTTGCGAAGTGGCTAGGTGTCCAAACTCCACAAGTTGTTCCTTCTCACTTCATTATAATTGTTTATATGTTCTATTAGGGAGATTTTGTAGGTCATATCTTTAACTATGTTCCGAAAATATTGCAGTCCAGGGTTATTCATAATTGTAGCCCAGAGTGGCTACAGATCAAGGAAGCTGCAGAAAAAGCAAAAGATGCAGCAATTTTGGAAGGTGATGGGATTGTGGAAATGACGTGTTCAGAACTTCTGGAAGCTCTTGAGCTAAGCCGGTGCCTTATGTTAATGAAGTGCGTATACGACTTGATGTTTTTGTGGGGCGTTAGAGTACATGTGCATTAATTTCCTATTTCTTGATATCTCTTTGCTGGTGAATTGGTGCATGAGACGGATGGTAATTTAGATAAATGCAATTTGAAAATTATGAGAATGTAGTCAAGAGGCTGTTTCTCACGGTAAGCAAATTTATTTGATAGGTACCTTTGCTCTTTTTAGGTTGTAAAACTTATCAAATTAGGCCTCTCTTAGAAAGCATAAGCCAAAAGCCGATGAGCTGTTATTGGATCAGGCACTCTTTTCTACTAGCTTCCGCCTACTTGTGGACGGACTAGCAACTCTTTGCTTCATTCTTGTGTTAATATGTGTGGAAAGAGTAAGATACTTGAATAATTTCATTCATATCTTTAAATGTTATGTACATGGATTTATATACCAAAGAGGTTGAGAAGCAGAATCACCTAAATCCCATAAAATCTGGGATTATACAGAGTCATATAAATACAAAAAGAATCAGAAATCTGATATTCTGGATTACAACAATTATCCTTAAAATCTTAGAGGATCAATCTTGATATGGAGAATATCTTCCTGGAAATTCTCTATCATTCAATAGTATGTATGGTTTACCAATGTATGCTGACGCATAAATCATTTTGTGCTTGATGCGTACACATATTTATTTTTTTACTGTTTAGCTTGAATATATTAATGTAGAATATTTTATTTTATGATTATGAAAAAATATATATAAAGAAAATAGTTAAAGATGATGGAGCCGAAAGTAGGAAATGGAGTGAAAGACCAAGTTAGGTAACTCTACTTTGTTGGGGGTTTGCTAGTACTGCAGATTATGTGTTGTTTTGGTGCACTAGGACAGCTACCACTTTGGCTTTCTTGTGTCACATTTCTCCTTTTACCATCCCAAAAGAAATAGGTAGCTTTGGTCTAAGAATATGTTATAAGTCGCTATAATTGTATTTTGATACTTTCGTTGGCCTTCTGACTTGTTATTTCAGTTACATACATGGGTCCCCTCTGTTGGAGAGCTCAAATGCATTTGATTCACGAGAAGCAGGAGAAAGGACTGCGGCAGCACTAGGTAGGGTTTTGATGTTGGATCTTGTCATCAGAAATGAAGATCGGCTTCCATGTCGCCATCTCAGATGGCGCGGTAACCCTGCAAATTTATTGTTAGCTGATAAAGTGAATGCTGCAAACTTGGACGCACTAGCAGCAGCCTTCGATTCTGCAATTGATAGATATAGGCCGAGGGTGATTCGGGCGCTTCAGAAAGAAAGAAGAGCTAATTCTGTAGATAGCAGAATAAGCACTCCTAACCCAGGATTAATATCACAGAGTTCCGACCTTTCAGACATCACAGAATCTCCAAAATCTAGCAATATGAGTGTAAGTCAAACTTCAAATGAGTCATGTCCAGATTTTCACGTTGTAGCAATTGACTCTGGGGTTCCTCGAAGACCACCAGCAGGAAAGCGTGCAACTGATCAAGAAAATTATCCTAAGCTGGTTGAGCTCCTAATTAATAGTCCCGAGTATGCTTCAAAAATATTATATGAGATTACGGCAGGAAAATTAGGATCTCCACCAGAGGATTCTGATATAATGAACAGCTATCAGGCAGCTGATGCAGCTTCAATAGTGCATGAGTTCCGGGGTGGATTTCGTGCAGCTCTACGTGACTTGCAGGGATTTCATATATTCGTTGTCACACTTCATCAGAAACTGGATAGCCTCTTTCGAGTATTTCTTAATATTATCAACAGAGCTTCTGCTGGTGATCTTGAGAAAGAAGACTTGGTAATTCCTGAGTCACCTTCACAATCTGCTGGCATTGCGGGGCACTGCCCATCAACACCAAGTAAAGAACGCACACCAAATGATAATTGTTTGGATTCAAATGAATCAGAATGTCAGAGAACAGCTACTAGACCATCATCTTCAGGATGCAGAGACAGCCTGGATTCTACCGTTTCTCCAAGTTCACGTGATAGCTGGCAAGGAAAGCTCTGTAAGGGCAGTGGTGAGCCACTCCGTAGTCTCCGCTTGACTTCAAAACTCCGTGACTTTCACAAGTTTGCTAAGGTTTGTGATGTGCGTTGGAAATTTACTCCAACTAAAAAGTGTTTGATCTCTTTGCAAAAAAATCTACTTTATTTGCTGGGTATCATTAAAAGTATTTCAGTAATGTTTTAAGAATTTTATTTGTCTCTTTAACACAAAATTCTTCCATATCCTGGAGACTTTTTTCTATGAAAAAGAAGATTCTAAGTCTTGAGCAAATTCCTTCTCTCAATTAAAGGCATTTGCTTCTCCTTTCAGGTAGATTCAGAACTAAATAAAGAGTTGGAGCAATGGAATGAGATGCTTAAAAGTGATGCAGTTAAATTATGCCAGGAAAACAATTTTAATTCAGGTTTCTTTGAAGGAAGTGACAGTAATTATGTGGTTGATGCTTATGAACTGAAGGTACTAATGTCCAACTCAGCTTGTCCCTTGAGACACTATGGTAATTTGTCTTTGTTGTAATCCTTTTTGTGAGAATGCACGGGAGAAAAATATTATTAATATTATTTACAATGCTACAATGAGCCCTATATATACACACATAACATATCCTACTTCTAATACATATTGGATTAAGGTTATTTACTCCTATTTACACTATTATTCTAACACTCCCCTTCAAGCTGGTGTATATAAATCATATGTATCGAGCTTGTTACATGTGTAGTTAATACGAGGACCAGCGAGGGACTTGGTAAAAATATCTGCAAGCTGATCATTCGACTTCACAAACTTTGTAGCAATATCTACCGAGAGTATCTTTTCTAACAAAGTGACAGTCAATCTCAATGTGTTTAGTTATTTCATGGAACACTTGATTTGATGCAATATGAAGAGCAGCTTGATTATCGCACACAAGTCCCGTCTGACTAATCTCACCAAATTTCAACTCCTTGAGCAACTGTTTGATCCAAATTAACTCACATGTCGCCATAGCCATCGTTTGATATTCTGCTTCTGCACTAGACCGTCTGTTTCTTGCTCTTCCAGGACATCAAATTTCCTCCTACTAAGACACAATATCCAGACGTAGAATGTCTATCAGAAGGTGATCTTGCCCAATCAACATTTGAGTATCCAACGATCTGCTCATGGCCGCGATCCTCAAACAATAAACCTTTGCTTGTAGCTGATTTTATATACCGAAAAATGCGAACAACTGCATCCTAATGACTATCACACGGAGAACCCATAAACTGACTCACAACACTCCCAGAAAAGGAAATGTCAGATCTTGTCACTATAAGACAATTTAATTTACCAACCAACCGTCTATATCTTGCAGGATCGCTAAGAGGCTTCCCCTGTCCTGGCAGAGGTTTAGAATTCAGATCCATCAGAGTGTCAACAGGTCTACAACCTGTCATTCCTGTCTCCTCAAGAATATCTAAGGCATAGATCACAATACCTAAGCTAGATTGAGTGACCTCAATACCCAGAAAATACTTTAGTTTGCCCAGATCCTTATCTGAAAGTGTTGAAAGAGATGTTACTTCAATTTAGTAATACCATCCTGGTCATTCCAGTAATAACAATGTCGTCAACATAAACCACCAGATAAATACAAAGACTCGAAGCAGAATGCCGATAGAATACAGAATGATCAGCTTCACTCCGAATCATGCCAAATTCCTGGATAACTGTGCAAAACTTACCAAACCAGGCTCGAGGAGACTGGTTTAGACCATAAAGTGACCCGCGCAAGCGACATACAAGGCCACGAGACTCTCCCTGAGCAACAAACCTAGGTGGTTGCTCCATATAAACTTCATCCTGAAGGTCACCATGTAAAAAAGGATTCTTAATATCCAGCTGATAGAGGGGCCAATGGCGCACAACAACCATGGAGAGAAAAAGGCGGACTGAAGCTATCTTAGCCACGGAAGAGAAGGTATCACTATAATCGAGCCCAAATATCTGAGTATATCCCTTGGTAACAAGACGAGCCTTAAGACGATCAACCTTACCATCGGGACCAACCTTGACTACATACACCCAACGACAACCAACAGTAGATTTACCTGAAGGAAGAGGGACGAGCTCCCAAGTACCACTCGTATGTAAAGCAGACATCTCGTCAATCATAGCCTGTCGCCATCTTGGATGAGACAATGCTTTACCTGTAGACTTGGGGATGGAAACAGAGGACAAAGAAGATAGAAAAACATAATAGGGTGATGACAAATGATGATAACTCAAACCGACATATTGGGGATTAGGATTAAGGATGGTCTGTATACCTTTCCGAAGCGCAATTTGTGTAGTAGGAAGAGACAAGTCCACAGTAGGAGCAGGGTCAGGTGCAGGACGTGAATCAGCTGGGCCTGATGCTGGGTGCGGACGACGATGATATGTCAAAAGTGGTGTTCCTGTGACAGGGAGTCTAGGAGGAGCCACACTAGACTCCTCAACTGTTGGAATGGGTAAGACTTCAGTAGCGAAAGGTGAAGGAGGAGCTATAGTAGATTCGGGTAAGACTTCTGTGGCGGAAGGTGAAGGAGGAGCTATAGTAGACTCCTTAAAGGTCGGTTTAGGTAATATCTCAGATATATCATGGTGGTCAGAATGGTCAGAAGAGGTAAAGAAAGGTTTAGACTCAAAAAATGTGATGTCAGAGGGCATAAAGTACCTAGAAGATCATGTGGGTAACAACGATATCCCTTTTGAACACAAGAATAACCAAGGAAGACACACTTGAGAGCACGAGGAGCTAATTTATCTTTCCCAGGGGCTAAGTTATGAACAAAACAAGTGCCCCCAAAAACACGAGAGGGAACAAAGTATAAGGGTGATTGGAGATACAATACTGCATACCGTATCTGATTCTGTGCGGGAGAGGAAGGCATCCGATTAACTAAATAACAAGCCATGAGAACTGCATCGCTCCAAAAATGCAGCGGAACATGAGATTCAATGAGAAGCGTGCAAGCAGTCTCAATGATGTGCCTATTCTTACTCTCTGCAACCCTATTTTGCTGAGGGGTATAAGGACAAGAGGTCTGATGAGAAGTCATAAACTGTTGAAATTGAGAGGATAAATATTCTAAGGCATTATCACTATGAAAAATGCAAATAGAAACACCAAATTGATTTTTAATTTCAGCACAAAAATTCTGGAATATAGAAAATAACTCAGAACGATCTTTCATTAAGAAAATCCGAGTACATCTTGAATGATCATCAATGAAACTAACAAAATAACGAAACCCCAAGGTTGAACTGACTCTACTAGGACCCCATATATCAGAATGAACTAAAGAAAAAACAGACTCTGCGTGACTCTCAATACTACGAGGAAAGGAGGCTCGGGTATGTTTCCCGAGCTGACATGACTCACACTCTAATGTGGATAAACTAGACAAACTAGGCACCATCTTTTGAAGCTTGGATAAGCTTGAATGTCCTAAATGTTTGTGAATTAGGTCCAGAGGATCTGTAATTAGACATGTCTTGGAGGATTTTAGTGAGTTAAGGTAGTAAAAGCCTTCTTATTCAAGTCTTGTTCCAATCGTCTGCCCCGTACTGCGGTCCTGCATAATAAAGGAATCATCAATAATATATATAACACAATGGATGGCACGAGTCAAATGACTAACAGATGCAAGATTAAAAGGACAGCCAGGGACATAGAGAACGGAATCTAGAGTGACAGAGGGTAGGGGAGTCGCTTGTCCAACTCCTTTTGCTTTGGTTTGAGACCCATTGGCTAAAGTAACAGTGGAAAGAGATTGTGAATATGCAATATTTGACAAAAGTGATTTATTATCAGAGATATGATCAGAAGCGGCTGAGTCCACAATCCATTGTCCAAGAGTACTAGACTGGGAAACACAAGCAAAAGAATTATTAGTCTGAGCAACAGAAGCTACTTGTGGAGATGTCTGCTTGCTTGCTTGATACTGAAGGAACTCATTATACTCCCATTCAGATAAAGAAAATCCATGGTTACCTGTAGTCTCAGACTGAGCAACATAAGCATTTTTGGGTGGCGGCCATGTAAAAAATAGCACACGTCACGAGTGTGTCCAAGTTTATGACAATAAGAGCACTTGGATGTAGATCTTCCAAAACGACTTCCTCCTCGTTTACTCTCCATAGTATGAGATGCCCGATTGTCCACTTACCGGGATACGAGGACAAATGAATCAAGTGTCTGTAATGAGCTCACTGGGTGACTTGGTGCTGCAACAAGGCGAAATAATCGAGAGAATAGTTCATCAACTGTGGGGACAGCCGAACTAGCCAAAATCTGGTCACGTACTGAATCAAGGTCATTAGGGAGTCCAGCTAGTGTAAGAACTAGAAACGTTTTCTGTCGTTGCTCTTGTTGCTTTTCAATACTAGTAGAAACTAGCATCAATGTCTCAAATTCTTCCTTGCCTGTACTTGTCCCAAGTAAGTAGACATATCCAATTTCTGTTTCTTCAAGCTTATCATTCGCGATATTACATCATAGAAACGAGATATGTCATTAGTGTATAAATTACGAGCCTTTTTCCCAAACTAAATAACATTTCTGGAATGGACGGAACAAGGGCATCAACTTGGAATCAATAGATCGCCACAGGATACTACATAACTAAGCATCAACCTTCTTTCATAGTATATTTGCCTTTTCATCACCTTCGATAGCCTTATTTGTTAAATGATCGTGAACTCCTTGACCTTTACACCACAACTCGACAGACGAATCCCAAGCTAAGTAGTTTGAACCTCCCATTAAAGATTCTGAGGTTATCATAATACCGGAACTGCCAGAACCCGGGTTTCTAGACCCGAAAATATCGACTCCCAAAGACATCGTTGGATTGTCACCGAATAACAGAAAAAATCAACTCACAATTTGCTGAAACAGATGAAGGAAACATTGTGTTTGCCGGAAAAGTACTGCAGCTGCCGGAAAAAATCAAAATGGTCGGAATCAAAAAATAAAATTATGGATAGGCTCGGAATTTGAGGGCGACTAGGCTGTCCTGAAGAAGCGCGGCCAAAGAATGGCCACAAGAAGCCTCACGCGCCGGTGCGTGAAGTCGGAGGTCGCGGGAAAAAATTATCCCGGCGCGCGTGAGCGCGTGGAAGGGTTTCTGCCGGAGAAATTTTTGGGGTTTGCTCGCCGGAAGATGATCTATCTCGTGGAGGTGTTGGTTCTTGCCCAACACCAACGGATATGGACTTTCCCTTGGACGGTACTGTTATATTGGAAAAAAGGTAGTTTTTTCTTTTTTTTCCCGGAGTCGCTGGAGTCCATGCACAGCGATGACTATCTCAAGGTTGCTCTGATACCATGTGAGAATGCACGGGAGAAAAATATTATTGATATTATTTATAATGCTACAATGAGCCATATATATACACACATAACATATCCTACTCCTAATACATATATGATTAGGGTTATTTACTCCTATTTATACTATTATTCTAACACTTTTCATGTTCAATTTTGCAACTTATAGATTAGGCTTGAGCACATTCTGGAGAGGATATCATTAATTTCTGATGCTGCAAATACAGAAAAACCATCTGCAATCTCAGCCAGCTTGTTTATTGGTGGCGCACTTGCTGCTAGATCTGTGTACACACTGCAACATTTAGGGATCACACATATCTTATGTCTCTGTGCAAATGAAACTGGGCAGTCAGACTCCCAGTTTCCCGATTTATTTGAATATAAGAACTTTTCCGTGAGTCCTCAAAACCTTCTTGCTTTTGTTTGATATACATTTTTCATGCTGGCTAAAATCTGGCATTTAATATATGATGGGCCCTACTGTTTGATGTATCTCTTACTACTTCTATCTTGAAGTCTCCTAAAGCAGTAGAAGTGCTAAAACTCTACTATATTTGAGTCTTCATGATGTGGCTACTGAGATGACACCTGTTTCTCTTCACAAGATGCATCCCACCTTCCATTGTGTATAACTTTTTTTGGTTGAGTATGCTAAATATTAAGTTAGGTAATCTGTATAGTCTTTGCATACTATGAAATAACTATCCTAAAACCTTTGATCTTTGACCACGGAGGAAGTAGTTTTCAAACCTGTTAGAGGTACAAGCTACAAATTTGAAGAATTTTCTTACTGATGTTTCCATGTTAGCAACAAAGTAATCTGTTGTTTGTGGCATTTATTTATTATTTAAAATATCTACTTGGCTTGCTTGGGATTGAGGAAAAGTAGTAGTAATAGTTATTGTAAACAACTCTTAAACACACTTAGAAGCTCTTCAACTCTTATATTTGTTGTATAGTAATAGAGGTTGCATGTGTGGTGATACTTTTCTTGTTTGGGCAGATATGTGATGAAGAAGATTCTAATATCAGTGAACTCTTTAACGAAGCTCATGATTTTATCGATCTTGTTGAAGAAAACGGCGGGAAGGTTCTGGTTCATTGCTTTGAAGGGAGAAGCAGGAGTGCTACAGTAGTTCTTGCTTATTTAATGCTCCGGAAGTAAGTGCAAAAGATTCAATGAATGGTTTATGCATTAACTTACATTTTGTAGATTGATTTGAAGCTGAATGTCAAATGAATGGATATTAGCTGTCTTGCTAATTATTTAGAAGATAGACCATGAAGGATATGTAAAGGAATTAAAATTGAATATGTGAGACGCGGTCTTGAGACTTGGTACTATTCCCATTTCCAGTTGGCTGTTATCATTTTTGAAGCAATTAGAATAGTTGCTTTTTTGTTGTTAAAACTTGCCTGTAGACTAGTGATGCAGTTTGTAACTTTGTTTCCCAGAAGTCGTGCATGAAACTTCATAATGGAAAGTTTTATATGGTGCAGGAAGTTTACTTTGTTGAAGGCATGGAATACACTAAGACGAGTTCATCGTCGAGCCCAACCTAATGATGGTTTTGCAAGGATTCTTTTGGACCTTGACCGCAAGTTGCATGGTAAGGTTTCTATGGAATGGCAACAGCGCAAGCCAAGCATGAAGGTTTGCCCCATCTGTGGAAAGAACGCTGGCTTGAGCAGCAGTTCACTGAAGCTTCATTTGCAGAAAGCACACAAGAAACTATCATCTGGGAGTGTGGACAGTGCTATGAACATGGAAATACAGAAGGCCTTAGATGCACTCAAAATAAGTCGAGGTGGAAGTGTCAGTCCTACGCAAAGACAATCTTCCATGATTGAAGATTTGGAATCATGAGGTTAACAGTGTGCTACTGGCCTAACCTCCTGACGGGTATTGGTCATTGCAGACGGGAATCATGAAGCTTAAAGTCATCCTCATGATTAAGTGGTTTCAATATCAATCAAAAGGGTAAAACGTGTAGTTAAGTACACAAGCTTAATCTATAAACATGCTCAAGTGCAGGTATAAGAGTTTTTAAGAATTGATGTTCTGTACTGTATCCTAGCTGTAATTTTAGCAAGTTAGATACCTTATGTGTTCCCACCATGGAAAATGTAAAATAATGTTTATTAGTGTAACAACCCAGCCCATCAGCGATATGGTCCGCTTCGGGCCTAGGCTCGCACAGCTATCTCTCCCGTATTTTGTTGATGCGGGATTTGCCTAGAGCGTCACATACACCTCTCTTAGGGCGAGGATGGTTTGCTAATTTGCCCTGCCACCATTCAAGGTTGCACGTAGAGTGACTGATACCATATTAACATCTTAGTCCACCAGTGATATTGTCCGCTTTGAACTTGGGCTCGTACAGCTTTAAAATGCACCACTAGGGTTGAAGACTTGTTTAATTATATGTCTAATATCTCTCTCGTGTTTTGTCACTATAGGATTTACCTAGGGTATCACAAATTTTGACGGGCAAAGTTGCTAGACAGAAGTAGTAGGTACCGGTGGAATTGTGAGGCAGATTCTTATGTTTGATGCGTGTACTTGTTATAATCGTGGACAAACATGGAAGCATGTACTGTTGTTTTCGTGGATGTTATTCTATCATATTGTAACTGTAAAATCTTGCATTAGACTTTTTGTTGGCTTCCTGTTATGTAAAGCAAATGAGGATGTAGTGACCTTTTTTACTTTCCCCTTGTTTGCAACTATGTAGAAACCACTGTTTTAAAAGGCTTTTTTGGGACTTGCCTCGGGGCTTGCTCTGGGGCGGGACACTATCAAAATGTTTGTAGATTCATGTGTGGGGCTTAGTTTTTTTAGGCTTACCCCTCCGAGCGTTTAATGGTGTGCCCTAAACACGCCTAATGCTCAACGTTTGGGACTTGCCCATCAATTCCTATGCAAATCATATATTGAATTCACTAATTTACACTGTTAACTATAAAAATTCTTTAATACATGAATGATTAAAATTCTTTTTATCTATAAAAATATGAGATTTGGAATAATTGTTGCATACTTACTAATTGAGAACATCGTGAGGGTGAATATTAATTGAATATTTTTTCTAAATAACCAAAATTATCTTTACTTGATAATCATGTTTTAGTTCTATGGCTCTCAAAATTATCATAAACTTTTTATTTTGCTATTTAAAAATAATTTTATATTTACTCATGAAGGAGTAATGTATTAAATTACAGTATTGAAAAATTTATTGCCTATTTATTTTTAAAGAGGTAAAATATGCAGTTTGATAATACTCCCTCCGTCTTACAATATGTATCGTGATGACTAAAAATAGTTGTCTCAAATTATTTGTCATTTTAGAAGTTCAACACAAAATTGATTTTATTTTTCCTTTTTTACTTTTAATAATCAATTGCATTAACATTTAGTAAAAATATGAATAATATCATTGACAAAGATGGCACATAAATTGAGAAAATATTTAATAAGGGTAAAGTAGTAAAAAATTATTCTTTCTTAAGGGACGTGCACAAGAGAATCACAACACATAATATAAGATGGAGGGAGTATTTCTTAAGAAATTATAATATTTAATTGTTTGAAAGTTAAGAGGTTGGAGTTAATTTATATTTCATACTAACTTAACAGTATTGCATCATTTATACTTGTACAATATGCTAAATATTTTATTATATGAGTTTTAATTCTTTTTAGTTTTCTTGAGCTTTTAATGCATCTCTTTATATTTTATTGTGTTAAATATTATATTATTTATTCATAAATTAAAAAAAAAAATTGTGGGTGTACCTCAAGTTTTTGCCGTATTAAATAAAACGCCCTTGCCTTTTAAAACACCGGTAGAAATTTTGATGTGTAATTTGTAACTTCCAAGCAACTGCTTTATTTTTGTCTGACCATTAAACTGTAAATCATCCAATCCATTGCTTTTTTTTTCCACATTTGCTTTTATTCTTCTTTTCTGGACAAAAGAAAAGAAAAGGAAAGGAAGAAAAAATGGATGACGTGAACAACAAGGGGTTGAATCACAAACAAAATAACAAAACAAATGTAAATGTCAGTCCAAATATAAGCACGATTTTTTTGCAGATTGCTTAAAATGAGAGGACCTTCTTGTTCCAAGTTTCCCTATCTAAGCCCCTTTCCAATTAATCAGGAACCTAAAAAAGACGAAAAAATCTTGGGAAAAAAATCCAGTAGTGGAGTTAAGATAGACCTGAGAACGGTAAGCCAATTAAGAAATCACAATTCACAACAATCAAGGAATATAGTGGGAACATGGGATGTATGAGAAATTTATGATAAAGAAGCATTTTTACTTAAATGAATCTGGAATGAGTTGATGTAAATTTCGAATACCAGATAGTTATACAGCCAATCAAAAGAGGGATTAAAATTGGGGTTAAGATTAGGACTGTTTAATATCAAAAGTCACCGTTAATTGAAGCACAAAATTATCTAATTGGCTTATTGATATCGAGTTATTCGAGTAATAGTTGGTGAACAAACTGAAATTTTATAATTAATAACTTAACAATTTAGGAACGAATTACTCAATTTTCATATTAGATAAACTATTAATGAATTAAATTTTTTTATATTTACACTTCTTCGTCTATCTTCCTCTTCATACCCATCATCATTTTCATCTTGATTCTGTCTACCACTCCTATCTTTTGCTAATTTTTTTCTTCATTCTTTGTTTTTTAAGTTAACAAATTATAAATATTTTACTACTGCTTCTTTTTATTTAGGATTTGCCATGAATCTTACTTTTCTTTTCAAATAGTTGAGAACTTAGAGTATTTTGTACTAAGACTAAGTGGGAGAATGTGTGATCATTAACATTTTCCTGTGCTGTGGTTATCAGTAACTTACATTTACAAAATAGTGGACATATCAGGAATATAATAATTGGCATTAGATCAATCCATTGGAGGAATATAATATAAAAAAAATTGACATAAATTTTCCCCATCTTTAGTTCTTAACTTTTTTTGTTGTCTATTTGATTTAGCCGATAAACTTGTATATATCAACATTTGACCAAATGGCTATCATTAAGGGGAGCGGTAAGAGGTCGACCTAGTCATAATCGTGCCCACAAGGCGTAATGGCGACGAGTATCACGGTCACAGCCTATATCAAGCCGTCAGAAAGCTTACAAAATAAGTGCAATGTTTGGACAATTAATAAAGGACACATTCATGAGAAAGTACGCCGATCAAAGACCATTGGGTAAAATGGAAAATTATGTGTATATATATATATATATGGGAAGATCATTAAAGGGGATCTAAGCCCAGATTTGGCTAGAACATTTTAAGTCATCATCGTGGAATTAACAAGGGGAGATCTCTTAGTAATCGACACTTTTCTCTCTTCTCCTTCTGTCTTCTTATGATTACAGTGCAAACCAGATGTACGCTTATTATTTACATTTGATGTATGATAATTATCTTAAGAAATACTATACGAACTCGCTCCTCTTCGATTTTTATACTCAGCATGCCTGGATCTAGAGTTAATTATGTTTGGCTAACGTTTTCCTTCTCTCTCTACTAATTAGTTTAACTAAAGAGTTTAGCTCTTTTTTAGTCAAACAATTTGGCTCCGTTTGTGAAAATTTCTTAGCCATATTTTTTAGTTTCCGTTAGATCTATAACCAGCAAAATATCATTACCAGGATGTCGTGGCCTCACCATCTCGGCACTAACACCAACTTAAAAGAGCGGTAGGTAAGCCTTCGAGATGACTGCACCAATTTAGGTCAAGTTGCTACATAAAATAGAAGTTATAACCAATGTCTATGCAAAATCCACGTCTCACATGTAACTGTCACGACCAAAACCTATGGGCTGCGACGGCCACCCGGTACCTTACTCGAACGAGTACCAACATAACATATCTTTCATATCATTCTATAATAGATAAATGAACCGGAGTAAAGCATGAGAGAATACAAACTTATACATATGAAGTACGAGCTTATAAGACCAAAATAATCACTCGTGTACTGAACATGGGCTGACGAGGCCATACAATCTTTTACGTATATGACATCTTGTCACACCCCAACCTCGGGAGGCACAATGGACGCTCAATCGAGTGAATCCAACTGAGAAAGTCTTATCAACACTACCTACCCAACTCAATATGAATAAGAAAATCATGCTTTCATTTATTTAGACAAGAAAAGATAGTGCATTCAATATTTTCAGATCATTTTATGTCACAACATTAAATCGTAGTTATGTTTTCAAGATTCCATATAGTTATTATTTCGAAGAAAGCAAGACTACAAGGTTACAACATGGTTCATTGACCTAAATACCCGTACATAACCCACACAAATGTCTATGGATCCTCTAAAGATACAAAAGACAGTAATAACAATACCAATAACAAGACCCTAACTATACCTCAAAGTGGATATCTATAACAAAAGGTGTACAACATAACCCCTTGAAGGAGGAAGGGGCTCACCAAGATTTTGAGAAAAGAATGCTCTTCTACACATGATAGTTACTATCCATTATAGAGCCACCTACATTAATTTAAAATGTAGCATCCCCGGAAAAAGATGACGTTTGTATAACTAAGCACCACCAACTTAGAAAGAACAACCATACAAGAGAGAGGAAATCGTAAAGACAACAAAGTATCAAATAAGCACCATGCGGACAATATGAGGAGGTTCACATGATTTTCACTTAGTTTCTGTAATTTTTTTTGGAGCATCCTACACTGTCACCCACCGCTTCTTTGAGCAGAGTCCGATCACGGCTCGATCGGCTAAGTCGTCTCCCGGAGACGTTACTATTAATTCATCACACCTTTCAGTTTTAATCATCAATACATTACCAGCCATGTGTATATATCATGGCGTCAGATCACGTCCCGATCGGCTAAGCCGCCTCCCCGAAACGTTACTATTTTCTATTATTCATCTCACTTCAATTTTTGGTTACAGACGTATTAGTTTACCGGCACTTGGGGACACAATTTCCACATTTCATAACTCACGTTTCACTTTGTCCCATTTTCAACATCTACCTTTTCACTTAAAGCAATTTAAGTCATGAGCATAGAAAGAAATTCGTCAAGTTTGGCATATTAGATCCAAAGTAACCTTGGCATGGCAGTAAGGCATTTGGCACGTAAATCATATTCTCCACACATATTCGATTTACAAGAATAGCACATTAACACATAAATAAGTACCTACCACATACATTTTCACAACATCAATTCACTTAACATAATAAGCATTGCATCAACTGTGGTTCGAACTTTCAACACTTATATGTACCCTATGGAAGCTCAATTTCTATGATAAGGAGTTTTTAGCCATACATACCTCAATAAAGCTTTTTCCTAATTCTTAGAGAATCCTGGGACTCTTAGCACTTCAATCTATTGTAAAAAAATTACAATTGAACCAAGAATTAGAGACGATATTAAGATTCTAGCTCGTTCGAGAATAATATCAAACATAAAAGGTGCATTGTGATCTTACGCCTCCTTTTGAAAGAAGTTTCTTCAAGATTATACCCCAATTCTTGTCTATTTAGTTCTCACCATCTCCATACCCCATTATCTCTTGTGCATGCAAGCTTACCAACCCTTATACCCATGTACCCATTTGCTAATTACATATTTTAACAGAAGTTTTGAAATTATTGATGAGGGTAGAGTTCTTACCTCTTAGGATGAAGACCTAGCAGCTTCAATTTACAATCTTCAAGGATTTGGGGCAAGGATTGAGAGAGAACTTGATGAAGATTACTCCTTCTCACCCTAGAACTCCCATCTCACTCTATATGTCGTGAAATAATCAGAAAATGGTCTAATGGGGGGGGGGGGGGATGAGGTCGGGTTTATAAAAATTAGAAAATAGGAGCCCTGAGTCAAATTTGCGATCACAAAGCTGATATGCAGTCTGCATAATGGACCACGAAAATGCTCCCCAAAACCTGAACACACTGCCTGGATATGCAGCAGAAATGCGGTCTGCATACCTGTTCTGTAGTTGTATAATGCACCGCAGAACTGCCTCTTACAAAATTATAATGGAATTATGCGACGACTATATGGTCCGCATATCGGTTATACGATCGCATAATTGACCGCATAGTTGACCTCAAATTTGACCAACACACTGACTCACTTTAGGGTGACTATGCGGTCCACATACCTGATATGCGACCGCAAAATCGCACCTTTATGGAAAATATTATTTGTTGACCTTTTTAGTGCACAAATCAATCAAAAGGGTCTGAATCTAACACATGATCCTAACTAAGCACCATGAGATTTGGGTTTTTGAGTAAAAATTTTCACGAGGCCTCACACAGCTGTCTACAAGCCTCTAAGAATACATAATTTTCACATAATTAATAATTATCTCAAATTACTTAAAATACTACTCACTTTTAACACACCTTACTATCATGGTCATGCAATACCTTGTACGACACTAGTCCATAAATAGCGGGTATTAACGCTCGGCCCATATATTATCCTAACATACCAAACTTGGACGAAAATTTATTTTCTTTGACTTGCTTCCCCTCTCATCTTTGCGAATTTATTCATCACTTGTGAAATAGAATAATCCTTATAAACTCCGAATAATCTTTTCCTTGGACTGATGTCAATTTCCTTACGACAAATTCAACGTACATTACTACATGGTGCAATATTATCATAATTCAATACTGCAAAGTGTAACATCATCGTAATGTAATAATGCAAAGCATGACACCATTGCAATATAATACTGCATGATATAGCATCATCGTAATATAATATTGCAGGACGTAATATTATTGTAATATAATATTATGAGACGTAATATTGGTGTAATTTTGCAGGGCATAACAGTAACGATGGGTTTGGCACGACATATGCACATTTGAAATATGATCACAGTTGTCTGACATGACCACAATCCCATTTGACGTGTCTACCTATATATTGACATGTATTCCCACCCATTAGGAAGGGAGGACAACCTACTGTGCGGTTTTTTGAAAGAGTGGGCACATCCTACCCTATTCTCACATTCCCCCCACCCATTGGATGGTCTATGAACGAAGTGTGACATATTTTCCTCGTTATTTGTGCAAATTGGAAGAGATCAAACCAGGACTCGATTTCAACACTTCAACGAGTGAGGTGGGCCCAACCTGTGAGAAGCCTAGACGTTGTAAATGCCGAAGCCGAACACTGTCGCCAAATCTAAAACCACCATTCAAGCACCAGGCGGAGCGAGTAACCCTACAACTTCACTCCTTAATTCACTAACTTGTTGGGTCAAGGTAACAGAAATTTTCATTTTGGCTTATCTTCACTCTTTTGTTAGTTCAAACAAGAATGAGAGCACCCGCATGGGTAAGCGAGCGAGGGACCAACGCCTCCAAAAAACCTTCAAGATGGTTCCGTAGCATACCTCCCCGCAAGTAATGACCGAGCGAACCCCCCCAAACCGTAGCATATCATGAATAATATAAATGGCTCAGTACAGAACAACGATAAAAAAGTTCTCCATTGAAAGCGAAGTTAAGCAAACTGGGACTCACCCAGAAAGCACATAGTATTCTCCAATGAAAGCAAAGTTAAGCAAATTGAGACTCATCCAGGGAGCACACAGTATTCTCCAATGAAAGCAAAATTGAGCAAACGGGGACTCTCCAAATGTATTCCCGGTATTCTCAAGAAAAAACAAAGTTGAACACACCAGGGCTCATCTCGACGCACGCATAAACAATATGGTGACGCGTAAAGTTCTCCAGAAAATGTACATAACAATAGTATAACGGGTTAACATTTCGACCTTTGCTCGAAATAATACCCCTACGGCAAATGACCATCGTCAAAAGAAGAATTCAACCTCACTCGAATGATAACGGGTTAATATTTCGACATTTGCTCGAATAACACCCTTAGGGCTAATGACCATCGCCAAAAGAAGAGTTGGACCTCGCTCGAATTATATCGGATTAATGTTTTGACCTTTTCTCAAAATAACACCCCTACAGCCAATAGTCATCGCAAAAAGAAGAGTTCGACATCGCTCGAACTATAATGAGTTAATATTTTGATCTTTGCTTGAAATAACACCCCTACGCCCAACAGCTATCGCAAAAGAAGAATTCTACCTTGCTCAAATTATAACAGGTTAATATTTTGACATTTTCTTGAAATAACACCCTACAACCAAAGACCATAGCCAAAAGAAGAGTTCGACCTCGCTCGAATTATAACTGGTTAATATTTCAACCTTTGCTCGAAATAGCACTCCTATAGCCAATGGCCATCGCAAAAAGAAGAATTTGACCTCGCTCGAATTATAACGGTTTAATATTTTGACCTTTGCTTAAAATAATACCCCTACGGCCAACGACCATCGCCAAAAAAAGAAGAACTCGGACTCGCTCGAATTATAACGGGTTAATATTTCGACCTTTGCTCGAAATAACACCCCTACGGCCCACGACCATCGCCAAAAGAAGAATTCAACCTCGCTTGAATCATAATGGGTTAACATGACAACCTCGCTCAAAATGATACCCCTATGGCCAACGACTATCGCCAAAAAAAGAATTCTATTTCACTCGAATTATAACGGGTTAACATCCAACCTCGCTTGAAATGACACCCTTATGGCCAATGGACATCACCAAAAGAAAAATTCAACCTCGCTCGAATTACAACATGTTACTATTTCGATCTTACTCAAAATAACATCCTTACGGCCACTGGCCATTCGAATCAAATAGGTCACAATTCGACCTCGTTCGGAACAACACCTTTATAGACACCGGCCATAGTCAACTAAAAACAAATGTTTGAAATCATTCAAATATAAGTCATAAATCGACTTCGCCCAAAACGGCGACTCCAAAGTCCACTTCGTTCTTAAAGTCAGAAATGGACCTCACTCCTGACGGCCATTCCAAGTTCGACCTCGCTCGAGTGCACATGAAAAATGTTGACTTCACCTAAGTTGGCAAGTCTAAATTTAATCTCACTCGAATGTTCAAGTCGAAAATGACTTCGTCCAAAAGGGTGGATCCGAATTCAACCTCGTTTGAATCAAGGATAATACTGCCAAAAGTGACAAATTAAAAGTCAACCTGACCCGAACGTGCAGGTACGAAGAGAATTCATTCGGACTCTACTCGATCCGATCAAGGTCGGATTCCCAAATAAAAAAATTAAGGATTCATCACCAAAAAAATCTGAAAGTTTACGCCAAGACAAAAAGTATCTAACAAGAAAGGGGGAAGGAAAGAAAACTAAAAGATATACGAAGGCAAAACAACTGTTTTATTTATATATACGTGCGTATCATCTACACTTTACAAAAGCCCAAAACAGGCCCAAAAAAAGATGACAATGAACAAAAAAAAGAGTACTAAAGTAGCAACAAGTTTTCACTCGGCGTCATCACCGCTGCCTCCCCACTGTCTTCAGGAAACCCCTCCTCAACATTAGCGTCCTTCCCAACCTCAGGTTTCGTAGGGTCGTAGCCGCAATTGACACGAGCCTCGCGTGCCTTTGCATGGGCTTCTTCAAATGTAACCTCAAAAACATTGCCCGCCTCCCACAAACCCTTGTATATGTCTCGTTGGGCCTCGCCATGGATCCAAAGATCATGCAAGTTACGAGGAATGGCGGCAGAGGCATATTCAACTTAATACAACAACCATGCCCTCTCAACCTCGAGCACCACGACCTGGTCCCCGAGGCTCGAAACCTCATGATCAATCTCGCCAATGTACTCCTTGAGCCATGCCTCCCTTGGCATAGCCGTCGCCCTCTCAGATTCCTCCTCAGATTAAAGGATGTGGATAATGTCCTGTAACACCGCTGCTCTTGCTAAAGCCGATGCCCGAGCACTCTCGGCATTCTCCAACTCGGCCACTTTTCTCTCTAGCTTGGCTAAATTGCCCATCTATTATGCACTCAAAGCTTCAACTTTGGCTGCATTGATAAAGTTCGGCTTGCAATGACAACACATTTGCCCGAAGATGCTCACACTCTACAACGACCCCCTTTCCCAACTCAAGCTCCCCGTTCCTGGCACGGAGCAACTCCTCGAGCTCACTACATACTGCGAATAGACTGCATGAGTTCATGGTCCCTTTTTTCCAACTCCTCTTCGAGGGATTGGGTGCCAATACCCCCTTGAGATGGTCATGCGTATCACAACAAAATGTTGTGACACCGCCGATACTTTTTAAGCATTATCAGGAAAATCTTGGCCTGAGTCTTGGCACTATGAGCACTCTTGATCTCCAGCACATAAGACTAAAAACAAAGAAAAAAGTCGATAAAGGCCAAGGCCGCAAAAAGAAAAAAAGGAAAATAAACAAGGAAGAGAAACTTACCCTCATGCCCATTACAGCCACACCATGCGACAATTCAATGTCGATGACATCCTGAAGAGCTCTACTCTCTGCAGTAGAGCATAGAAGGTCGAATTGCACACAAAATCCCCCATGTCTCGTAGAATATTAAGTTTCGATGGAATCTTGAGTATTAGGGAAGGACCTCCCGCTCTTACCACAGTTCGGGTAAAGCCCTCCTCGAACATCCTAACGTCATCAGGACCGAGGTAGGAGTCAGACTCATAATCATAAACCACGAAGCTTTTTTCCATCTATGCGACCAAAGAAGAGGTGCAGTTCGTAGGATGACGAAGGGCCTCCCAAGACAACAACGACAGCCTCAGGACTCCGTCTCCCTACCACATCAGTTTATTGACCGCTCATAACAGGCGTAGCCTCTATGGCCAGGCACCACCGTTAATTTTGGGCACCGCCAAGGGAAGGTCGCCCCTCGAACATATTTCGGCTTGAGGAGCCACTTCTAACACCACTCGTCGTCTCTTCGACAAGGCCTCTCCACTATCAGTATGGGAAGTTCACCCGTCAAGCGGACAGTAGAAATCGGAGTTTTAGGTTGAGAAATAACCTTTACGCACATGGTTCCGTCTGCAGACGTACATTGGGTAGATTTCTCGGTGCAGGCCGAGTAGGAGGCGCCATGTGATAGAATGCGATAGAAGGAGCCCTCGTCCTTCGTACCCTCCCTGTCAACAAAGAAAGACAATCATATAACGACAAGATCAAACCATAAGTCAAAGATAAAAGAACTGCAGCGAGCCAACTCAATAGTGAGAGGCTTATGCCCATATTTCTCATAGCAGGACGCCCACTCACGAACCCCTATTTTATGGGGAAGAATTGTGTTTACCCACATGCGGATATCATCAACTGGCGGGGGAGGCAGTCTTTTAGCTGTAAAAGCGGAAACAAGTCATTAACAATGTCAGCTAAAGAAGAACGACCGACAACCACCTTGAAAGGAATCACAAAATAAACAAAGGAAAACTTACGAGCGAAGTTCCACGTCTTAAGGAAGCCTGCCGAGTCCGCCACGAAGTGCTCTATCCGAACATAAAAATAGCTTTCTCGAAAGCGACGATTAGCCTTATCGTCCATCTTCACCATCAAAATCTTGGTTCCTCGATGGCACATATGGATCATCGTGCCTCGAGTAAATTGAGGGGCAAAAATATGAAGCATGTGCCCCAAAGTAATCCCTCGACTGGCGAGATCCTCATGCTTGACGAGCATAAGGAAGAACTTGTATGTGTACAGCTAGAGCTGAGTCATTCACACTTCATTGAAGTGATAGAAGTCTACCACTAGAGGGGGGAGAGGAAGCGTATATCTGACAACAAAAGGATACACGTAAAATGTGCAGTACCCCGGGCGTTGCAAATGTACAATGTCCGCCTCCCTCTTCGATACGGTTTGGAATTCCCCACCTAGATTTAAACGCCATAATCATCGCTTCATCCATAGTGGAAGAAACATGTTTCGGTTCGTCAATGGTAGGGGTGGTAAAGTTAGTCCATAATTTCCTCGGACAGGGTAATATCTCAGCCACTGTCGGAAATCCCATGCCTTCCGTCACCTCCATTCCCTCTCCAAGAAAGGATACTTTATTTTTCGGTACTGGAGCTTCGACGAATCTATCAGTCTATGAAAAAGTACCAGCCATTTGCCTAGTTTGATTAAAAAATGATGAAGGAATAAAGAGGATGACCACATCAAATTCTGACGAAAGCAGAATTGTGAAGTACTGAAGAAGATGGAAGTTTAAAAAATTTCTCAGGTAAATCGAAAAGTGTAACAATCGAATGGTGGGTTCCCTCTATTTATAGAAACATAAATGTCCTGCGCGAGAAACTCGAGAGTCGTCAATCAAAAAGTTGAAAGGGCACAGGAAACGATATGATGCATGGGAACCGTGTGTCATAATGACGAATAACGGGCATTCATGGTATCCTGAATCGATGTGACGATCCATCTTCGAACTAACGTAATAGTCTAGTAAAGTCCTTAAAGCATCACGTCAGCACCTCACCATAAGGACCCCATCCTCGCATAATAATCATATTTTTTTCTCTTGGATCCATAGGGTCTGTCCATTGAGCTCGCCGAAAGACGATCCCAACGGTCGGAGGGACTAACTGTATGGTCAAAATCTGACCAGATGGTTATCATTAAGGGGAACGGTAAGAGGTCGACCTAGCCATGGTCGTGCCCACGAGGCGTAATAGAACGAGTATCATGGTCACTGTCGGGATCAAGCCGTCTGAGATCTTACATCGCAAACTAAGTGCAGTGTTTGGACAATTAATAAAGGACACAATCATAACAAGACATGCCGGTAAAAAATCATTGATAAAAGAGAAAATTATTAATATATATAGATGGGCGGGAGATCATTAAAGGGGGATCTTACCCCATATATGGCTGGAACATTTTTATAGTCATCATGGTGGAATAGACAAGGAGATATCTCTTAGTCATCGACACTTTTCTCTCTTCTCCTTCCGTGTTCTTATAATTACGGTGCAAACCTTATAATAGATGTAAGCTTATAATTTACATTTGATATATGATAATCATATTAAGAAATACTATACGAACTCGTTCCTCATTGATTTTTATACTCATCATGCATGGATCTATAGTTAATTATATCTGGCTAAGATTTACCTTCTATCTCTCTATTAATTAGTTCAGTTTAGCACTTTTTTAGTCAACCAAAATCGTTCTATAATCGCATGATAATTGCTAATCTGATACCAATCCGCCTGATGTCTTAGTGATTGGTTAGCAAATTGTTATATTTATAAACCGATAAGCTGAACCATTAAATATAAATATATGCCAAACAAGCACCCCTAGTTGAGATGATCCTTCCTCTTCCCCTTCTCCTCCCTCAACGTAATAAAAGAATTTAAAAAATAAAAACAAAATTGAGATCAGCCAACAGACACGTCAACTATGTGGGCCCATGAACCATTTTCTTTGATGGTGAATGGACCAGTAAGATAAAAGTATTCAAATAACGGTCGTTTGCTTGGGCGAATTTCCCGAAGGAGAAAGCCAAGGATGTGGAGAAGAGAAGAGAAGAGAGATATTTTGGGGTGTATGACGGTGCATGGATGGTCAATGAAGTGGCAAATATAAAGACGAAAGCCAAAACACAAGCCTAGAGAGTAGAGAGAGAGAGCTCTTTTATAATTACATCCACAATCGTATATCTATCTTTATAGCAATACACGGCCGACCTTTTTCAAGGTCTCTCTATTTCTTTTCCGTTTCTTCTCTCTATCTCTTTTCAATCTTGAAGAATCTTCTGGGTCTTTAGTATTATTGAGGTGAGTATCTTTTGACCTAATCAATTGAATAATCTCTCTCTATACATATTTATTTGTAAAAAAATTAGAGATTGGTATTAGGGTTGGTTCTTTCCACGATTTGTTTTTGGGTGGGGTGTTGAATGCTTTAACTAGGTGCTTTATCCCTTTAGTACTCTCGACTCCTTTAAGTCTTGTGGTTCAATTCAAGCATACTTGCTCGATAGAGCGGTAAAAAATGCAACTTTAGAGCTGATTTTGTTCATTAGAGTTGTTTCTGAGCTGTTTCTTCTGTTCGACTTTTGCTTCTACTTGTTTGTAGTAATTTCTGAGCTTGTCTTTGTCAAGTTGCTTCTTTGAAAAGGATATGAGGTAACTCACCCTTTTGAGATTTAATTTAGCATTTATTTTGGTTCTGGTTGACTTGTTGTGGTATTGAAATTCCGGCCTCGCTGCTTCACTAAATTAATCTGAAGTGGTTGAAACCAGTTGCTACTTGGAATATTGGATAGAACTGGCTTGTCTTAAGGGCATGCGTTTTAGTAATGTCTAGATTAGACCCTTATCCACCTTATCCATTTTGTTTTCTATGTCCAGTTCCCCAGATTGCCTTATCTTTTTAGCTTTTGCCTTTTGGATTGTAAGTTAATCAGATTCGTAAAAGAACTATTGTATTATATCCAATTTGCTTATAACTTTATATATTGTGATTGAAACCAAGTAACATACTGAAAATGAGTAATAAAACCAACAATCAAACACCTCTTTTGATGTCCCATGATTCTTCTAGTTTAGAAACTAAGGTCCTTGCAGCTTGGATGCTTCATCCTGGAGAAAACAGTTACACCATTTGGTGGCTGCATAGTTTTCCAGCTCTTCTAATTTAAAGGCTTTATTATTTGGTTATGTAGTAATTTTTATGGTGACATTTGTATCTAGCTTTAAGTAGTACTCACTCCGTTTCATAATAAGTGAGGTAGCTTGACTCCGCACGGAGTTTAAGGAAAAAAAGAAGATTTTTGAAACTTGTGATCTTATAAGATTAAGGGGTAAAAAGTTTGTGGGGCCATGCCATTTGTGTGGCTATAAAAGCTTCTCATTATGGGCAAAAAGGGTAGAATGAAGAGTTTAAAGTTAAATTATTTTCAAATTTAGAAATGTGTCATTTATTTTGGAATAGACTAAAAAGGAAAGTGCCTCACTTATTATGAAACGGAAGGAGTAATTTTTATGGTGACATTTGTATCTAGCTTCAAGCTGATGCGTCAGCTATATATTGCTCAAATATTCCGTGAATATAGGGAAAGGCCATTTGCATAGTTTTTGAAGTTTGGAATCCCCAGAATGATCTTGTTTCTCTATATTATGTCACCCAAAAGTTGAACCTTCAAGTGTTATGCCTACTAATTGGGAATTCCAGTTGATCATATCCTTATTCTGTTATGTAATATGAACCATGATATTTTACCAAATGTCACAATTGAGTTTTTCTGACATGCTATCATATCAACTGCAGGTCCATCATGGCTAGAGCTTTAGTTCAGTCAACCAACATCCCATCTTCAGTTGCCGGTGAAAGGACTAGGCAATTTAGTGGATCTGGGAAAAACAAAAAAACTGTTAAAATGCTATGTAATGTACAACCACCCTCCATAAGGTTGACCAATTTTACAGGACTGCGAGGGTGCAATGCAATAGATACACTTGTAAAATCTGGACAAACTCTCCATTCAAAAGTGGCAGCTGCAACTTCTGTCAGACGGCCAAAAGGTTGCCGATTTGTCCCAAAGGCAATGTTTGAGCGCTTCACCGAGAAAGCAATTAAAGTCATTATGCTTGCACAAGAAGAGGCTAGACGACTAGGTCATAACTTCGTTGGCACAGAGCAGATTTTGCTGGGTCTTATTGGTGAGGGAACTGGTATTGCAGCCAAAGTTCTTAAATCCATGGGCATCAATTTAAAAGATGCTCGTGTGGAGGTGGAGAAGATAATTGGAAGGGGTAGTGGGTTTGTTGCTGTTGAGATTCCATTTACTCCTCGTGCAAAGCGCGTTCTTGAACTCTCCCTGGAGGAAGCCCGCCAACTAGGTACCTTATCTAATCATTTCAGTCTTTTCTTGGGTTGTCTTTCAGACAATAAAAGAACTTCTCTTTTATATCTATTTTAATGTAATTGTTGTAGACACGATTTTCTATAGTTAATATATTTTTTCTCATTTTCCTCTCTTGTCCTTTCCATGAACGAGCTTCATTGGATTCTGAAAGTCATTTGGTTATTGTCTGTGCTGATTGGTTTTTCATACAGGGCATAACTACATTGGCTCGGAACACTTGCTACTTGGGTTGCTCCGTGAAGGTGAAGGTGTGGCTGCCCGTGTTCTTGAGAACTTGGGTGCTGACCCCAGTAACATTCGCACACAGGCAAGTAGTTTGTGCTTCATTTGGGTATCTTTTTTGGCACTTTGGTGGGACCAGGGATGTCTAAATCATTTGAAATTCATTGTAATAAATTCTTTTTGTTTTGTTTTATAAATAGGTAATTCGAATGGTTGGCGAGAGTAATGAGGCTGTTGGTGCTAGTGTTGGTGGTGGAACTTCTGGACAAAAGATGCCTACATTGGAGGAGTATGGCACAAATTTGACAAAGTTAGCTGAAGAGGTACTTAGAAAATTAAATTTGTCATGCAATGGTGACTATAATAAATTTTATTATCTTTTTGCTGTTAAAAAAATGGAGTTATATTTGTCATATTGTGGTGATTGGCTCTCTTTGTTTATCTGATCTGGCCATTTTGTGTTTTCAGGGGAAACTGGATCCTGTTGTTGGAAGACAGCCGCAAATTGAGCGTGTTACTCAAATCTTGGGTCGGCGTACAAAAAATAACCCTTGCCTTATTGGAGAACCAGGTGTTGGCAAAACTGCTATTGCTGAAGGTTTAGCTCAAAGAATTGCTAGTGGCGATGTCCCTGAAACAATAGAGGGAAAGAAGGTAAAGAGGTGTATGATAAATATGCATAACATGATGTATGCTTGTGAGTTTTTCCTATTTTTTCAATGTTAAATATTAACTGTATAGTGGATCCAATCTTAGGTGGGAAGACTTAAAATCATATTTATAGTGTCTCAGAATTTGTTTTTATGAAGTAATTAATTTTATCAAATTAGAAGTCAAAATTCTAAAGACCAGATATATACAAGTAGTACGAAGTGTAGAAATGCCATACTGTTATATCAATCCCCATTTACAACTCAACCCCCCCCCCCCCCCCCCACACACACCCGCCCACACCAAAAGAAAAGAAAAAAAGGAAACATGATTCTCCACAAACTATCAACCATCTATGCCCATTAATATTTTTGGTAGGTGCTCCAAACATTTACAAAAACCTATGAATGATACAAGACTTGTACGAGCTTGTTTTCGAATTCGAACCTCCTTAAAGCATACTCTACATATTTCCTTCAGTTGTTGGTTTATGGACTCAGCTATGAAGTATTGGAGAAAAACAAGTTGTAGTTGCCCTCTTACTTTAATTCTATTCTAAATAAAGCCATAAGATATATGAGAGCCTATTTTTTGAATTTTTGAAATGTAACTAATTTCGATATGTCATATGTGGTATTACTTTTCTTTTAATTGTAAATACCTTGCCTTATGCAACTTACTATTGGTGATGATTAGGTCATAACCCTTGATATGGGTTTGCTTGTTGCTGGGACAAAATACCGTGGAGAGTTTGAGGAAAGACTGAAGAAACTAATGGAAGAAATTAAACAAAGTGATGAAATAATACTCTTTATTGATGAAGTGCACACATTGATTGGAGCTGGAGCTGCAGAGGGGGCAATTGATGCTGCAAACATCTTGAAACCTGCCTTAGCTAGAGGGGAACTACAGGTTAGTTATCCTCCTAGACCTAGTGTGTTCCTTGTAAACTTAATAGAAATACACTTTTTAATTTGATGATTAATCATTATCTTGATCCTGGTAGAACTGCAAAATAATGTCGAAAGGTAAATCTGTTAACGGTGACAAAATATTTACTGCTGGTGTAACTGAGAAGTATTTTATTTGGTTTCACTTGTCAGTGTATTGGAGCCACAACCCTGGATGAGTACAGAAAGCACATTGAGAAAGATCCTGCGTTGGAGAGGAGATTCCAGCCAGTTAAAGTCCCTGAACCTACTGTGGATGAAACCATACAGATCTTGAAAGGGCTTCGGGAGAGATATGAGATTCATCACAAGCTCCGTTACACCGATGAGGCATTAGAAGCTGCTGCCCAGCTTTCTTATCAGTACATCAGGTTTAATGATACTTCCATTTTCCAACTTTCCCGTAGTCTCTCCTCGCTTAGAGTTGTTGGTACATTTTGACATTGGGTTTTCATAACCAACTGATTTTACGTGTATATTAAGATATATCCTTCCCAAAATGGTTATTATGTTCTTTATATAGTGTCTTAGAAGTTGGTTTCTTTTATATTGACATCTGAATAAGCTTATGCATATTTTTATCTTCTCCTGAAAATTGGCACATTTATCTCCACGGCAAAATATTTACCTAGATTCCATGATAACTCATTTATAGTTGACCATGCTTTTAACTTGAACCTTCGCTTGTTCCAGTGACCGTTTTCTGCCTGATAAAGCAATTGATTTGATTGATGAAGCTGGTTCTCGTGTTAGACTTCGCCATGCACAGGTATAAAGTACTCTCTTAATCTGCCTTTCCCAGCCCTCTTTTACTAATGGAGTCATGACCTGTTTTCTTGATACGATCTAGCTTCCTGAGGAAGCAAGAGAGCTCGAGAAAGAACTTCGTCAGATTACAAAGGAGAAAAATGAAGCCGTGCGTGGTCAAGATTTTGAAAAGGTGATTGGTTTTCTCTGATTCTGTGCATAAAATTCCTGTGACCTGCTTTCTTCCTAAGTAAAAGCAT
The DNA here is from genome assembly GCA_034376525.1 of Nicotiana benthamiana. Lineage (NCBI taxonomy): Eukaryota > Viridiplantae > Streptophyta > Magnoliopsida > Solanales > Solanaceae > Nicotiana > Nicotiana benthamiana. The sequence goes on from CM067325.1 coordinate 11,591,464, forward strand.
TGAACTGCTTTTGATGCTAAATAGTGTAATTGCAGAGTTTGTATTACATAATCTCGTATCTTTCAATACATTTGACAGGCTGGGGAACTGCGTGATAGAGAAATGGATCTTAAGGCACAGATCTCAGCCCTGATAGACAAAAACAAAGAGATGAGCAAGGCTGAATCTGAGGCTGGAGATACAGGTCCCCTCGTTACAGAGGCAGATATTCAGCACATTGTATCTTCATGGACTGGCATCCCTGTTGAGAAGGTTTCTACAGATGAGTCTGATCGCCTCTTGAAAATGGAAGAAACACTTCACACCAGAATCATTGGCCAGGATGAAGCTGTTAAAGCCATTAGTCGCGCTATCCGACGTGCTCGTGTCGGGCTCAAGAATCCCAACCGACCTATTGCCAGTTTCATCTTTTCTGGTCCAACTGGTGTTGGGAAATCAGAACTGGCTAAGGCTTTAGCGGCGTACTACTTTGGTTCTGAAGAAGCAATGATCCGGCTTGATATGAGTGAGTTTATGGAGAGACACACCGTCTCTAAACTCATTGGTTCACCCCCTGGTTATGTTGGTTACACTGAAGGTGGTCAACTGACTGAAGCTGTGAGGCGTCGACCTTACACTGTTGTGCTCTTTGATGAGATTGAGAAGGCTCATCCTGATGTCTTCAACATGATGCTTCAAATTCTTGAAGATGGAAGATTGACAGACAGCAAGGGCAGAACTGTCGACTTCAAGAATACACTTCTCATCATGACATCGAATGTTGGAAGCAGTGTGATAGAGAAAGGAGGCCGTCGTATAGGTTTTGATCTAGATTATGACGAGAAGGATAGCAGTTACAACCGTATCAAAAGCTTAGTGACTGAGGAGTTGAAACAGTACTTCAGGCCAGAGTTCTTGAACAGATTGGATGAGATGATTGTATTCCGTCAGCTCACTAAGTTAGAGGTGAAGGAGATAGCTGATATCATGCTTAAGGAGGTCTTTGAGAGGTTGAAAAATAAGGAGATAGAACTTCAAGTGACAGAGAGGTTTAGAGACAGGGTGGTTGACGAAGGGTACAACCCAAGCTACGGAGCAAGACCGTTGAGGAGAGCTATTATGAGACTGCTGGAAGACAGCATGGCCGAGAAGATGCTTGCAGGTGAGATCAAAGAAGGTGATTCAGTAATTGTGGACGTGGACTCTGATGGCAATGTGACCGTCCTCAATGGCACTAGCGGAACTCCCTCAGATCCAGCTCCTGAGCCTATCCCTGTGTAGATCCGCTTCTTGCTTTAGCTCAAATTTGTTGTTTGTAATTTTGCTTTCATTTGTCCTGGCAACTAAGCTCTTCTGGGGTTATGAAGCAACTTGTGAGTAATTTATGGGGTCATTGGGCGACAGCCAAGCTGAGAAGGGTAGCACCTCCATTATATGCAGAGCTTTCAGGATTACACACTGTATACTGAATTTCGTTAAGATTGTAGTGACCTCGCAAGATAGTGTAAAATTGCGACGAAGACTATGTAGAACCATATATTCTAATTTATGGTAGGTGATAGTCGAATTTGTCATTGTTTTCAGCACCTTTTTCCTGATGTCTGGCTCAGATCACAATCTTTGTAGAATGCATATAAGGAAATAGGTTATGAACATATATTTCTCTAATGCTACGTTTCATTAACTTTCCGTTAAATGGCTGAAGTATTAGTGCATCGCGCACAGCACAATTCTATTATTTTTTTCTATAAAATATGAAGACTTCATAGGCCTTGTATTCAAGTAACAGTCACAGCTTCAGTCAGTTGACCACCTTCAGTGTAACCAACATAACCAGGGGGTGAACCAATGAGTTTAGAGACGGTGTGTCTCTCCATAAACTCACTCATATCAAGCCGGATCATTGCTTCTTCAGAACCAAAGTAGTACGCCGCTAAAGCCTTAGGGGGTGAGTAGGGGGGCAGGGAGTGGTCCTGCGGGTAGGGCGGGAGGTAAGGGTGGGAGGAGGGCAGCGGACGCTCATAGATTAAGGATTGGGTCGTGGAACATAGGCACTCTGACGGGTAAGTCCATTGAGTTGACGAAGGTTCTTCAGAAGAGGAGAGTTAACATAGCATGTGTCCAGGAGACTAGGTGGAAAGGGTCGAAAACGAGAATGCAGACGGGTTTAAGCTGTGGTATTCTGGGGTCGTGAGGTAAGAATGTAGTGGGCATCTTCGTAGATAGGGATCTAAGGGAGTCCGTGGCCGAGGTTAGGCGAGTGAATGATATGTTAATGTCTATTAAGTTGGTTATTGGGGGTTGCGTCCTCAACGTCATCAGCGTTTACGCTCCGTAAGCGGGCTTAGACGAGGAGGTTAAGAGGCGCTTTTGGGAGGGCTTGAATGATCTGGTGAGTAATATTCCCCAATCTGAGAAATTAGTTATTGGAGGGGACTTTAATGGTCATATTGGGGATGATGCTGAGGGTTATGGTGAGGTGCACAGTGGCTTCGGCTTTGGGGTTAGGAACGGAGGAGGCACGTCACTGCTTGATTTCGCCAGGGCTTCCGATCTGATTGCGAACTCGACATTTCAGAAGAGGGAGGAGCATTTGGTCACCTTCAAGAGTTCGGCGGCGAGGACTCAGATTGATTACCTCCTCCTCAGAAGGAGCGATAGGGGTATGTGCAATGACTGCAAGGTTATTTCGGGAGAGTCCCTTTCGACTCATCATAGACTCCTAGTGATGGATATCGGTCTCTGGGTGAAGAGGAAGAGGAGGGGTGCTCGGGGACAACCACAGATTAGATGGGGTATTTTGACTAAGGAGAAAGCACAGGAGTTGGAGAGGAGGTTAGCTGAGGGCGGAGCTTGGAGAAGTTCTTGGGAAGCGGACGTTATGTGGTCAGAGACGGCGAACTTGGTTAGGGAGGTAGCACGGGATGTGCTCGGGGTAGCCAAGGGCTATTCTGGCAGACATCAGGGTGACTGGTGGTGGAGCGATGTAGTCGAAGGAAAAGTGGAGGTGAAGAAGGCGGCGTTTGCTAAGTTGGCAGGGAGCACAATCGAGGAAGAACGGAGAGCGAACAGGTAGATCTACAAGGTGGCGGGGAAAGAAGCAAAGCTGGCGGTTACGGAAGCTAAAAACGCGGTGTTTGGTCGCATGTACGAGGAATTATGGGAGAAAGGTGGGGACACGAAGTTATTCCGGTTAGCTAAAGCAAGGGAAAGGAAGGCGCGCGATCTTGACCAAGTTAGGTGTATCAAGGGCGAGGATGGTAGAGTTCTGATGGGGGAGTCTCAAGTCAAGCAGAGGTGGCAAGCGTACTTTCGAGACTTACTTAACGAGGAGGGTGATCGTAACATAGAGCTAGGGGAGTTGGGGCAATCAGAGCAACATAGAGACCTTGGGTACTGCAGGCGCATTAGGGCGGATGAGGTCATGGGGCCTTTGCGTATGATGAGTAGGGGTCGAGCGACCGGGCCTGACGAGATCCCGGTGGAGTTCTGAAAATGCATGGGTAGGTCAGGAGTGGAGCGGCTCTCTAGGTTGTTCAATGCAATCTTCAGGACCAAAAGGATGCCGGAAGAGTGGAGGTGGAGTACAGTGGTGCCCTTGTACTAGAACAAAGGGGACATCCAACAACTATAGGGGTATCAAATTAACAAGTCACACCATGAAGGTCTGAGAGCGGGTGATCGAGGCGAGGGTGAGAGAGATAACATCTATATCTGTGAACCAGCTCGGTTTCATGCCCGGTCGCTCCACTACAGAAGCTATCCACCTTGTCAGGAGACTGGTGGAGCAGTTCAGGGATAAGAAGAAGGACCTGCACATGGTGCTTATCGACTTGGAGAAGCCGTATGACAAGGTCCCAAGGGAGGTGCTATAGAGGTGCTTGGAGGCGAAGAGCGTGCCGGAAGCCTACATCAGAGTAACCAATGACATGTACGATGAAGCTAAGACTAGGGTTAGGACGGTGCGTGGCGACTCAGACCATTTTCCAGTGGTTATGGGGCTCCATCAAGGATCGGCGCTTAGCCCTCTCTTGTTTGCCTTGGTGATGGATGCTCTAACCCGACATATTCAAGGGGATGTGCCTTGGTGTATGCTATTTGCTGATGATATAGTCTTGATAGACGAGACAAGGGTCGGTGTTATTGAGAGGTTAAAGGTATGGAGACAGACTCTCGAGTCTAAGGGTTTCAAAATAAGAATATCTAAGACAGAATACCTGGAGTGTAAGTTTAGCGCCGAGCCGAGCGAGGTAGGCATGGACGTGATGATTGGATCTCAGGTCATCGCCAAGAGGGACAGTGTCAGATATCTTGGGTCGGTAATTCAGGGGGACAGAGAAATTGACGGGGACTTCACTCATCGTATAAGAGCGGGGTGGTCAAAGTGGAGGCTTACATCAGGAGTCCTGTGTGACAAAAAAGTTCCACAGAAACTCAACGAGAAATTTTATAGAGCTGTGGTTAGACCTGCCATGTTGTATGGGGTGGAGTGCTGGCCAGTGAAGAACTCTCATGTTCAGAGAATGAAGGTTGCGGAGATGAGGATACTCAGGTGGATGTGCGGGCTCACCAGGTTAGATAAGATTAAGAATGAAGTTATTCGAGATAAGGTGGGGGTGGCCCCGGTAGATGAGAAGATGCGAGAAACGAGGCTGAGGTGGTTCGGGCATGTGCAGAGGAGAAGTCCTGATGGGGTGAGGAGTTGTGAGCGGCTGGCAATGGTCGGCGTACGGCGATGCAGAGGGCGGCCTAAGAGGTATTGGGGAGAGGTGATTAGGCATGACATGACTAGAATGCGGGTTTCCGAGGACATGGTCCTTGATAGGAAAGTCTGGAGGTCTAGTATTAGGGTCGTAGGATAGGGGCTCCTAGAGTTTTTCGTACTCCTCACCCGGGGTTGGGTGAGGCTTGGCAGGTCTATCCATAGATGATTTGTGTATTGGATCGTGTCTCCCTTATGGTAGTTATTTATGGTAGTTACTGTCTGATATTATTGCATTCTATTATTTATGGTTCTTATGTTTAGATAATTATTTACGCTATTTCTGCTAGAGTTACTAATGCTTTTTTGTTTTTGTTTTTGTTTTTCCTTTCCTTCACTGAGACGAGGGTCGATTGGAAACGGTCTCTCTGCCCTTTTGGGTAGGGGTAATGTCCATCTACATATTACCCTCCCCATACCCTGCTTTGTGGAACTATACTGGATTATTGTTATTGTTTTATGGATTTCATAAACTCACCTCATTGACTTGAGCATGTTTTGGTTCTGAAGTGATCGTGAAAAAAGTGTAAACTAGAGTGCCTGCTAAAAGTTGACACTAAAATGCACAAAAATGTCGCCACATCACAAGAAAGATCCTATTCCTAGTCTCTCTATGGTCATTTAGACACAAATAATAACCCCAATAAATCCAGTGTAATCTCACAAGTGGATTTAAAGAAGATTAGGATGCACGTAAACCTTACCCCTACTATAAAAAAGTAGGGAGGTTATTCTGGTAGACCCTAATATAAAGAAAAATATCTTTCTATCTTAATGTAGATAATAACAACTTAATGTATTTTTCGATATCTGTCCAGTATTAAATGCAGTAACATTTTTTTTTTGCGGACTTTGACCATATTTTTTTGAAAAATTTTCATAAAGCACTATCTTTTAGTGGTAATTAGCTATTTATAGATACTATTTTTTATATTATGGATTGTAGATACGTTTTTTGTTGTTATAAGATGTATTAGATGTATTTAAGCTATTGTATTCATAAATACAGTAGCAAAAAATAGACGTGAATCAGGAAAGTCCAGCTAATCAGTTGTTGTATTTGAGTGTACTCTGCTATATTCATGGCGTTAAACACGAGATTACAGCTGAATAGATTATTGTATTCGACAGTATTCATCTGTATTCACAGCGTGAAACACAGGGGTTGCACTGTTTTAAACGGAAAGTGAATCTATTAACATAATAGACTCCTAATGTAACTCAACAAACTCAATTATAATACATAAAATTTGTATTTTCAGTTATAAAAAAGATTCTCAACCAAAAAATATCTCAAAACATAGCAATCTTCAAAGAAATTATATAATACATCTGAATACATAAATTATATTAATTAAAAAAACATATGAATACATTCATGGCATATAGCGAGACAGTGAATACGATGAAATACATAGAATACAACAGGATACATTGAAATACAATAAAAAAAAAAGGACGTTGAATACAATGAAATACATGGAATACAAAGAGATACAGTAAATTACATGAAAATACAACGTGATATATTGAAATATATTAACAGAAAATCAAGTGGCTCAGCCCCAAACTCCGGCGTCTTTATTCAAGAACAAACCCTAATTTCCGGCTCTCATTACATTAGTTTCTACTGCTCTTTGTTTGTTTTCAAGAACTCAAAGAACATCCACAACTTTCTTCGTTTATTTCTCCATAAAAAAATTATGAGTATTCTACAAACTCATCGTTCTTCCCAACTTCCCCATAATAATACACGAAATTCCTTCCCCAAATATTATAGCAATCACCAACAGCAAAGGTGTCCCTAGTATCAGAGAGTTCGCAATCCAAGCACGAATTATCCGTCTTTTGGAGTTGGTTTGTCAAAGAAGTCTTCGTGGTATACCCGGCAAAATCAATTATCCGTCTTTGGAGTTGGTTTGTCAAAGAAGTCTTCGTGGTATACCCGGCAAAATCACCATTTGTGACTAATGTAGGTGATGTGGGTAAGAGAAAATTTGAGATTGAGCATCATATTTTAAGGGAATGGGGGAAGAGAATGACATGTATCAAAATAGAGAGAGAAAGAAAACAATGTAACTGAATAGGGTATTTAGTTGTTTAGAGTTAGGAGGTAATTAAAATTAGGTATTTTACTATAAACATTAGGTATAGAATATAATTTTTTTAAATAATATTTATTTAAATAATAAGGTGTTAACATTTATTATAGGAGGTAAAAATTCCTATATTTTTCCTCCTCGATATGTTTTCATCTTCTATGATCTAGTAGACAACAGGTTATTTGTATAATTATGGGATCATGTCGCTGGAGATTAATACTGGAAAACGGCCCACAGACAAACTATTTGATGACAATGTGAATCTCCACCTTTTCGTCAAACTATATAAGTAGAAATGACACCGGGTAGCCATTCTAGAGGATTGTTATTTAAAAATTAATCAATTTCAGTTTTCCAAATTAATTTTTCAGGATATAAAGTTCTGAAATTAAGATTTTTAATTCAAATTTTTCGGACAAAATAAGTATTAGCTAATCCCTAAATACCAGTTCTAAACATTGCTATTTGTGTACTTCCCCCGTTTCTATCTTCCAACTTGGGCTAGCATGTTCAGAAGAAACACCACAAGAGAGAATTAACATGGAACAGCCGAACAGGTTTACAGGGAATAGTCAGAGGCAGGTTTCTAAACTAATCGGAATCCACTGCTAAGGAGTCCCTAAAAGACAGCTCAAAGAAAGCCGGATTAACGGTGTGTCTGATACGAAATAAAATGAGTTGTTTTATCACCTATGTTACCTTGTTTGATTGGTGAGTAAAAACTATTTTTCAAAAAATATTTATGGTTTTTGGTTAGAGAGTAGAAAATAATTTTTTATACTACTCTCCTCACCTCCCTCTTCCCAAGTCCCCATTTTCATTTGTCCTCCCCACCCCACCCCCTACCCACCCCACCCCAAAAAAAAACTAACATTTTCATGACTCTATTTTCTTCAAGAGTTTAATTATTCTTCTGAGTATTCATATGAATCCAAAGGAACTAATGAGATACTTTATTTTTTTACGCAATATACTCTTTTGGTTGAAAAAGAAAGTATTTGCTGAAATAAAAGAAAATATTTTTTCTACGTCATGAAAAGAAAATACTCATTTTGTTGAATGAAAAAAAATACTTTTTCTACATTATGAAAAAAAAATTCTTTTTTTGGTTAAAATTTTTAAAAAATACTTTTTTTATCCCATGAAAAAAAAATACTCATTTGTTGTAATGAAAAGAAAAAGTACTCTATTCATAACATGAAAAGAAAGTTCTATTAATACTATTCTATTTAGGGTGGGGTTGGGGGTAAGGTTGGAATGGGTTGGGTTGGGTAGGTGGGGGTGTGGGGTTGAGTTCGTGGGGATTGGTGGAGATGGGGAATAAAATAGAGAAAGGTTAAAAAAGAGTTTTGGAAAATGTTATCCCTACTCTTGATAGGGAAACCATTTTCTCCAATTAGAAGAAAATGAGCTCATTAGTAAAATCTTTTTCAAAACATTGAAGCCAACCAAACATGTGAAAATTGAAAAATATTTTCCGGAAAATATTTTCCTTAGTACAAAACACACCCTAAGGGGTTATATGGTATAAGGTACAAGGTGTAAGGGTGGTATAAAAATTTAATACCACCTTAATACTCTATTTGGTTAACAAACTAGGTATAAGTTATCCCGGTGTTAATTTTAACTTATACCTTATAGAATGTGGGGTAATTAGCACCAGTATAACTTATACTTTCTTCTTATAAATTATGGAATTGTTATTCTTAATAAGGCGTACCAAACAATGAATAAACAACAATCCCAACATAACTTATCCCAATATAACTTATACCGGCATAACTTATACCGGTATAAATTATATTCCAACCAAACGACCCCTAAGTTGTTAATTATCAATTGAATTATGTATGGTCAAAGTTATATATCAACTTCACATATACTTTTTGTTCAAGACATACGGCAGTTAACATCACTTTGATTCATTCGGTTAGTGAGGTACCAAAGCTCAACCACTGGACATATAGATCAAATATGAAGAAATTATTCATCTCCATCTAGGCAAAATTTCAAGTCAAGTTTTTGAGATAGCAAGTGAACAATCCTTTGTAAATATAGAGATAAAAGCTGCAAAAGTAGACCTCCCATGTCCTCACATGAATCTCATAGAGTAAATATGTATTTTATCCAGATGTAGCCCAAAAACAAGAACAATAAAAAAGAGAGGGGATGCATAGATTCTAACAAAACTATAACCAAAACGGAATCATTCAATCCCTCACAACCAGTAAGTTTCTTTTCTCCTCCTCCACTCACAACAAAATAAAAAAGTTCCCAAAAAATAACTACAGAGTGGCTCACAATTGCTAGGAATTTCTCTGATCACTAACAGTTCGCAAAACCAGAGAAATCAAGACAAAAGGGAGAAGAAACAGAGCTAACCCGCGAAAGCAGCTATTTTCAGAAAGCCGTAACATTGTCATGTGATTCTCATTATCGATCATTTTCTGCAACACTTGGCCAATCGAGAAACTTATAACCTTGAAGAGACGGTGGTAAATAAGTCTGGGATGATGAGTCTGGATTGTCAGGAGGATAAATATAGTCCTTTCCATAACCAAGATCTTTCATTAGCTTAGTTGGTGCATTCCTAAGATGAATGGGCACCCCCTCATTTTGTCCAACTGACTCCCTTACCACTTTTTGAGCTGCCCCTATTGCTCTATAGACGGCAATAGACTTAGGAGCCAACGCCAAATAAGAAACACATTGAGCAAGTATAACATTGCACTCGGGCATACCAAGAAAATGGCATGCTTGGTAGCAAGCGACAGCCTGGCAAAGAGCCGATGGATCAGCTAACCCCACATCTTCACTAGCAAACCTGACCAGCCTGCGTGCTATGTAAAGAGGCTCCTCACCCCCTTCCAACATTCTCCCCAGCCAATAAATGGAAGCGTTAGCATCATTTCCTCTCATGGATTTGTGAAGTGCGCTGATAAGATTATAGTGGTTATCCCCTGCTCTGTCATAAGCCAAATGCTTACATTGCAATGCTTCTTTTACATCACTCAGAGTTATAACGGCAGACTCATCAGCATTTCCTGTGTTTTCCTCTAATTCCCCATTTGATCCTCTGGCCATTCGCGTCCGCGCAGCAGCAGTGGTAGCAGAAATTTCCAAGGCATTCAATGCTACCCTAGCATCACCATCACAATTTGCTGAAAGAAACTCTATACACTCATCATTTACTTCAATTTTCATCATCTCTCCCATAGAAAAACACAGCCCTTTATCAGAATCAGCCGCGGCCCGCCTAAGGAGGGCAGCAATGTGGTGTGGTTTTAAGGGATTGAGAGTCAAGACTCTGCTCCTGGACAATAATGGCGTGATCAAATGAAAAGACGGATTCTCCGTAGTTGCTCCCATGAAAATGACACTGCCATCTTCAATTACAGGCAAAAAGGAATCTTGTTGGGCTTTATTGAACCTATGAACCTCATCAATGAACAAAATGGTCCTTTTGTTGCTCTTCTTTTTAAGTCTTCTCGCTTCATCGACCGCATCTCTAATATCCTTAACACCCGAAGTGACAGCCGATAACGAAACAAACCGATAGATATTATGATTATTATTACCACCAACAGCTTGAGAAGCAGAGCAAGTGTTAGCTATGGCTTTAGCAATGGAGGTTTTGCCAGTACCTGGTGGACCCCACAGAAGTATTGAAGGGAGACGACCGCAATCAATGGCTGATCGAAGAAGGGATTTTGGCGCCAAAATGTGGTCTTGCCCAACAACGTCGTCTAGGGTTCGAGGTCGCATTCGTTCGGCCAACGGTTCATGAGGCGGTAGAGCTCGTTTCTGTTTTCTTCCCTGCTCATTTACTATTAGTTTAGGACGCTTTGTATAATGGAGTAATTGAGCTTCGTTATCTTCTTTTTCTTCTACTTCTTCATGGGCCGTCACCACCGACTTAGGGTTTAAGACCGTAAGTGCTGATACGGAGGTGGGTGGGAGGAGTTTAGAGGGAAATTGAAAGAACTGGTCGATTTTAGGCTGCAATGGACGATGATCGTGGGCGGCAGTAGTAGTAGTAGTAGTAGTAGTAGGGGAATTAGAGGATGGAGAAATTGGGGGGTTGAAATTGAGAGAATCTTCCCCGGAATCCTTGTGGTGGTTGTTGCGGTGGCTGAGAATCCACTCGGTGGCTTTAACGATATCGCCGCCGGTAATGGTTAGTGCTTGAGCGACTAAGTTTCCCGGAAAGCCCATGTTAAGAAGCTGCTGCTCCGCCATGTTCTTCTTTTCCCCGCTTCTTCAGCTCCCCTTTGGCGCGGTTTTGTTGATGAAAATGTGGTAATTGTATTAACGATTTCAATCGTCATTATACGGAATGGGGAGTACTAATTTCAAAAATGATTTAATGTCAAATTTAATAAATAAATAATTACTACCTCCGTCTCAAATTATATGCCATATTTTGTCTCAAAGTTATTTTAGAAATTCAAGACTTTAATTTCTTCTTCTTCTATGTTACCCTTAATATTTATGGGTCTTGAAAACAACAAATACCTCGAGCTTGAATAAATATGAGATGAAGAAAGATTATATCTTAAGGTATAAATAGCGGTAAAATAGTTAAAAATTGCTCCTATTTATTCCATATTCATTTTTATTTGTCAATTATATTAAAAAATATTTTTACTTGCCCATTATAATAAATCACGAGAGATACAATCTTTTTTTCTGTTTTACCCGTATCTCTAATTACCCATTTTTAAATTATTTCTCAAAACTTTTGAAATGCTATCATTATTAGGGGTTATATGATAAAATACATACTACTATAATTATTATTTCTTATGAGGCGTGAAAAGTTCAAATTGGATAGTGAAAGTGAACGGAGGGAATAATACTTTTGTAAAAGATATGTAAAAGAGAAGTACGACAGATAATTTGAGATGGAGAAAGTAAATAAAAAGAAGTTGAAGAGAATACTATTATTACTAATTTATAGAAAGTTATTGTCACACCTCGTTTTTTACACACTATCCTGAAAGATAGTATATAAGGGAGTTTTTCCAATTTAAGTGACATTATTCGACATGAGATTATTTATTTAATTTTTGTTCAGAGTTGCCACTTGGGATATGTTTGCTTTCTGGTGTCCCAAGTCACCGGTTTATTTTAAAATCCCAAATCGAGGAAATTTAAACTTTCCTTGTGAAGTCTGCAAACCAGAACTGAACAAGGAATTCTGTTAACCCGAGGGAAGGTGTTACGTACCCCCGGATTCGGTGGTTCTAGCACGGTTGCTTAAAGTATTATAACTGGCATATTATCTGATTTTAATGCATGTTCAAACCTATAGTGCAATTTTAAACTATTTACAACTTTTAATTAATTTTAAAGAAGATTGAATGCTATTTAAAACATGTCTTTGGATTGCGTCACATGAAATGCACCCGCAATCCGAAACACTTTTTTTTCAATGTTTTAGGATTTGGATTTGGGTCACATAAAATGTACATCCGAGTTTAGTAAATTAATATTATTAAATAACGCGCCTAAGGCAACTAACGCGTAGTTAACTTTGTGAGGACCATGGAAATTCGCTAAACGACACGCCTCAAGTATTTTAAAGGAAATAATTAAAGAGGGCCACACATTTGTGATTTTCTTTGGTGCAACACACCTCAATTCTATTTTTTAAAGGATATTCAAACTAAAATTCGGAAAGTCATAAACTATTATTGTCTATTATGGTTCAACTCCTATTCTAATTGAAAGACTTAGATAATTAACACTAGCTATAATTAAAGTTCTAATTAATTAATCAAAGGGCTAATATATGCAATAATCGATTATTTAATCAAAGGGAAGGCTATGCCCAAGAAAAATAAGCTACAACCCAATAAGAAAGAAAAAACATTTTTTTTAAAAAAATGGCTGGTTTAGGCCTCCAAGACCAAGCCCAGACTCGAACAAGGACTACTTTAATTATTGAAGAGGTCCTTAATTCGAATCTGCTGCTTAGCTTGGAAAGCCCAATACTCATATTTAAATTTTTAAACCATTAAACAAAAAGAAACATTAGTCCAGGACTTTTAAAGCTTTGGGCTTAACTCAGGCCCAATTCTGGATGAAGGGAGGCTGGTGAAGACCCGACCCAAGAATCAAATTCCTGAAGGCCCAAGATGCCTTAGCCTAATTCCGGGCAGGCTAATTGGTATTTAGGCCCAATAAGTCTGGATCAAGCAATATCAAACATGAGCTGAACATTGAAATACAATTAAAATTAAATAAACAAATACTCTAAACTTTGGATGTGAGATGAAACTCAATAGCCCATACCAAAGCTTTACTGATTTCTCAAAGACTTGGGCTAAACCAAGGCAACCCAATTTGAAAACATAAAACAATCGTGCTACTGGAACTCAAGATCGAGTCTCTGCAGGGCAACAAGACACAAGACCACCATGGGAAATGGTCATTAACTGATTTCATACAACATCCAATGGTTACAACTAAAATCGAGCAGACTTTAAAGATGTACCAACCTAAAACAATTAAACTAACATTGCTATTTATTAAACTTAAACATGATTCTGAATCTAAGCAATATATTTAACAGTCCAAACAACCTGAATTGTCAAGCTTAAACGGGTTCAAATCCCAAATAACAATGGCACACAACATGCATAAAGATGAGTAGATAGAGTCCATTGTTTGTTAATAGTACAGATCCAAAATTTTATATCAAATCATTTTTTATATCCAAATTCAAAGGAAAAACTCTTAGCTAACATCTATTGTTGGAAATCTAGCTTTAGGATATAAACAGTAATAAGGAGAAGGGAAGTTCAACTTCTAATAACAAACTTCATTTAACAGGAGCTTCAAGTCATTTACATGTTTAGAAATCAATCCTTAAGCATGAGCTAAGAATGTACCCGGGAGTGAAAAGAATTAAGGGACAGGAGAGCAGCAGTAGCAATGAACATGAATCAGCAGCAGGAAAACAGAGCAAGAATTGATTTTTAAACCCAGGAAATGATGTTCAAACCCCAATATCAGCCCCAATAAAAACAACAACAGTTAAATTAACCTCAAAACTGATTTCAACACCAGATTCAACTCATTTTTAACCCTTGCATACTCAGGAACTGTTTTGAAGATAAAAACACCAGGAGAAAAAACTTTAATAGAACAGTATTTTTTGCAAAGTTTTCAGTTATGTGTCAGGATCTCTTAACTTTCAAAAGTCTATACTTTTCTACTCTTAGACCTCTAGGCACTTTACAATATGATCTCCAAGGTCTCTAAAATATGTGTATTTTTAGCTCCTTTCCCTATTCTCTAAATCTCGCAGGATTTTTGCTCTTAAAGTTCTCTAGGTCTGATTTCTGAAATCTATTTTTGCAAGGCAAGAATGCACAACATTTATATGCAAGCAAGTATGGCAACCTCATGGTTTTATTTTACCCTTTAGGTCCCTGATTTTCTGACTTGTGGATCAAGTTAGCCTATTTTCAGTTTTTCAAGAAGCTTCCTAGAGCAGTTAGGGAAATATTCTCTAAGGCTATTTCCCAATTTACCCCTAATTTTCCTGAATTTACCCCTAATTTTCCTGAATTTACCTTACACTTAAATGCGCTATGGGTCAAATTGATTCTCGGGTTGAATCTTTTAAGTAACCATCCTAAAATTGGGCTTAAGGGTATACCCCCAAGCCCAAAACAATCAAATAAACCCAAACTCTAAATTAAAACAATGAAATCAACAGGAACAGAATCAATTTTGAGCAAAATTTCTACCAATTCCAATTGGTGCACTTAATGAAACTTGAACCAAATTATTACCAAATTCTTAATTGCTTAAAGAAAGGAAAATTACTTAAAAGCTACCGTGTATGTAATTAACACTTTAAAATTTAGAAAAATAAAAGTTTCAAAGGAAGAGGAATGAATAATTAATACTGAAAAAACAAAACAAAAAGAAAAGACAGAAAATAAACCGATCAAAGAAAACAAATAAAAAAGAAATACCTACAAGGCTTCAAACACTTGTAGACAAGGACCTGAATCTTCAATTTACTCAGATTTTTGGTGGACAATAATATTAATCGTGTGTTCTTAACATCACAATACACCTAAATTTTTAACAAATTGGAGCCCGAATTTTTTGAAATTAGGGCTCTATCCTTCGATCGAATGATTTGGGAGTGATTTGAGGGAAGTGGATTTGGTATTTGGAATGAGAGGAGGCTGGGGAATTTATGTTGTAAATTTGAGGCTGGTTAGAGATGGCGCCGCCACCGGGGAAAATTATGGCGGTGGTAGGGTTTTGGAGATTCGAGGGTTTCCAGTGGGATTCGAGGGAAAATACTAGTAGATTCATGATGAGGATGTCAAGGCGGTCTTGTGGTGTGAATTTGGTTGTGATTGGAGACTCGCCGCCGCCGTAGGCGATTTTCGGCTGCGGCAGACGACGGAGACGGTGGCATTAGTGTTGGTCTCTGAAGTGAGGAGGAGAAGAGAGATGGGGGGTAGGGTAATGTTTGGACACTGATATATCACAACCTAACTTCCTGGCTGTTCGATCAAAAAACCTCGACGGTTGGGATTTGTTCTAAACGATACATCGTCGTTTTGGTGACTGGGGGAGCCTGGACTGGGTTTGGATGTGGATTTGGGCTGGGTCAGGTGTTTTTGGAGGGGTAGCAGGTGGGGATTTGGTTTGGGCCAGCCCAATTTGAGCATTTTATTTAAAGCCTCAATTTCTTTAATTTTCTTTTCTTTTTCTTTTTCAAATCAAAACTAAACTAAAATTAAACCTTAAAACCAAATTAATTAACAATATATACTAATTAAAACCTCATATTATTTACAAAAGTTAGTTAAGTCCCAAATTGAAAGCAAAAATGTATGAATTCGAAAAAATAAAAGTACAAATGCAAAGAGGGCCGTTTTAATTATTTTCTTTCATTTTTGTAATATTAAATATCAAATTATCATAAAAAAGGTAGAAAATTAGGGCCTAAATGCAAAGGCACTATTTTTGTATTTTTTTATAAATTATATAGATTAAACATGCACAAAAAAATGCAAACAAACACAAAAATTATGCAATTAACTCATAAAAATTAAATAATTAAAGGAAAAATTGTAATTTCAAGAATCTTGTAGTAGTAAATCATGCGAGGCAAAAATCACGTGCTCACAGTTGCCCCTCTTTGCTCGGAGTCACAACGGGTCTTCGGACAAAGATAAATAAGCAATTATGAGGGATTTTTCCATGTTTGGTACTCCATGAGAAACATTTTAAAAAAATGTTTGACCGAATCTTGCTTTAAAGCTTGCCTACATATCCTTAGCTATAAAGGAATCATGTCAGTGTAGTTCTGGAAGTTTTGGTAGCTGGGACTACCGGGAGCTGTGATTTCACTGACGCTGCTGCTGCCTCTGCTTGTTGCGCTCCTTATTACACCAAAATAGAATCAAATGCTAAGCTAGCTAGGCCTATCAGCTACGAGTTACAAGATTCTTATCTGTAAATCTCTTGGTGCTTGATCTTGAGTTTTGACTAGATCTTGCTGCAGAATCCGATCTAAATCTTGATGCTCGTCAACTGCATGTGCTGGTTCTTTCTTTCAGCTTTTGGATCAAGGCGGGGCATGCGAAGCTTGTGACTTCGATCAAATTGTGAGCACTCCGCGTCCTTCTCCACTTCAGTTCTTCGAGTTTACTTCTTTTGTTCTTTTTATTTATTTTGGATTGGGACTCATTCTTCTGGTCATCTAAAATCCTGTGTCTTCATGTAAAACCTGCTCTGACACCAAGACAAACAAATGAATGAAATTTTTCTGCCTCAATTTTCACTAGGAAAATTTCGTGAGTTATTTGCAACCAAAATCTAAACTATTTCTTCATCGAAAACAATAAAAATCAGGTCTGTATATCCTTGGGAGTAGGGAGGGAGGCCCTAAATTGGAAGGATTTCCATGTTATGCTGGAACACCGGCTGGATTAAGCAAGAAAAGAAAAAGGGTCCTCGGGTTATTCCGGGGAGATCCACAGGTTATGCCAGGATAAAAGAAAAAAGTCTTTGCGTTATGTAGAGAGATCCACGGGTTATGCCGGGATAAAAGAAAAGGGTCCTTGGGTTATTCCAGGGAGGTCCACGGGTTATGCTGGGATAAAAGATAAAGGTCCTGGGTTATGCCAGAAAAGAAAAAGGGTTCGCGGGTTATGCCAGGGAGATCCACAGGTTATGCCTGGATAAAAGAAAAAGGTTTTTGAGTTATGCCAGGGTGATCCACGGGTTATGCCGGGAAAAAAGAAAAAGGTCCTTGGATTATGCTAGGGAGATCCACGGGTTATGCCGGGACAAAAGAAAAAGGTCATGAGTTATGCCAGGGAGATCCACGGGTTATGACATGATTAAAAAAGGTCCTTGAGTGATGCTAGGGAAGTCCACGGGTTATGCTGGGATAAAAGAAAAAGGTCCTTGTGTTATGCCAGAGAGATCCACAGGTTATGCCGGGATAAAAGAAAAGGTCCTGGGTTATGCCAGAGAGATCCACGGGTTATGCCGGAATAAAAGAAAAAGGTCCTTGGGTTATGCCAGGGAAATCCACGGGTTATGCCAGGATAAAAAAAAAGGTCCTTGGGTCATGCCAGGGAGATCCACATGTTATGCCGGGATAAAAGATAAAGGTCATGCGTTATGCCAGAGAGGTCCACGGGTTATGTCGGGATAAAAGAAAAAGGCCCTTGGGTTATGCCAGGGAGATCCACGGGTTATGCCGGGATAAAAGAAAAAGGTCATTGGGTTATGCCAGGATAAAAGATAAAAGGTCCTGGGTTATGCCAGGGAGGTCCACGGGTTATGCCGGGATAAAAGAAAAAGGTCCTTGGATTATGCAGGGAGGTCTACTGGTTATGCCGGGATAAAAGAAAAAGGCCCTTGGGTTATACCAGGGAGATCCACGGGTTATGCCGGGATAAAAGAAATAGGCCCTTGGGTTATTCTAGGGAGATCCATGAGTTATGCCGGGATAAAAGATAAAGGTCCTGGGTTATGCTAAGGAGATCCACGGGTTATGCCGGGATAAAAGAAAAAGGTCATTGGGTTATGCCAGGGAGGTCCACGGGCTATGGTGGTATAAAAGAAAAGAAAAAGGTCATTGGGTTATGCCAGGGAGGTCCACGGGCTATGCTGGTATAAAAGAAAAAGGCCCTTAGGTTATGCCACGGAGATCCACGGGTTATGCCAGGTTAAAATAAAAAGGTCCTTGGGTTATGCCAAGGAGATCCACGGGTTATGCCGGGATAAAAGATAAAGGTCATGTGTTATTCCAGGGAGGTCCACGGGTTATACCGGGATAAAAGAAAAAGGTCCTTGGATTATGCCAGGGAGGTCTACTGGTTATGCCGGGATAAAAGAAAAAGGTCCTTGGATTATGCCAGGGAGGTCTACTGGTTATGCCGGGATAAAAGATAAAGGTCCTTGGGTTATGCTAGAGAGGTCCACGGGTTATGCTGGGATAAAAGGAATAGGCCCTTTGGTTATGCCAGGGAGGTCCACGGGTTATTCCGGGATAAAAGAGTCAACGGGATGTGCCAGGATAAAAAAAGGTCACTGGGTTATGCCGGGACAAAGGAAAAATGACCTTGGGTTATGCCAGGGAGATCCACGTGTTATACCGGGATAAAAGATAAAGGTCCTAGGTTATGCTAGGGAGATCCGCTGGTTATATCAGGATAAAAGAAAAAGGTCTTTGGGTTATGCCAGAGAGATCCACGGGTTATGCCGGGATAAAAGAAAAAGGTCCTTGGGTTATGCCAGGGAGATCCACGGGTTATGCTGGGATAAAAGAAAAAGGCCCTTGGGTTATGCCAGGGAGATCCACTGGTTATGTCGGGATAAAAAAAAGGTCCTTTGGCTATGCCAAGGAGATCCACGGGTTATGTCGGGACAAAGGGAAAAGGTCTTTGGGTTATGCCAGGGAGATCCACGGGTTATGCGGGGAGAAAAGAAAAAGGTCCCTGGTTTATACTAGAGAGATCCACAGGTTATGCCAGGGAAAACTAGGGAGTGGAACCCTATAATGGAAAGGACTTTCAGTTTATGCTGGTGGTGACTAGGAGATGGGACCCTACATTACTATGATTTTGAATTTTCTTCTTCCTATTTTTTAGTTTTATAAAATGAGTAAAATGCAGGAAAGAATTTGAAGGAGACTTCCCTTTTGGACTGATTATTGCTGTATAGCTATTTTTAACCCTTGTGCAGTTTCTTCTGGTTGCTCCTGCTTCTGGTACGGTTGCTTGGATTACACCTGTTTCAAATTTCAAACAAAGAACAATTTTTAGTTTGAAATGATGGTTGGTTTTGTGGCCTTGATCGTCTCAATTGCTTGATCTCGGCCCAGCTCCTATTGAGAGTCTTTGCTGCTTTCTAGTTTTGAAGATTAATCTCTCTCTCCAACCAAAGGGCTCAATTTTTAAGTTTTTCATGATGACTGGCCTGCGTGGTCTTCGACCCTTTCACTTTATTCTGCCTTTAGGATCTTTGTCCCTGACTTTCTTTTCCTTTTCAATAACTTCACTTTCAAAGTATCAACCATCATGACCAGTTGGGATTGTCTTGATGCACCCGCTAAGGATAGGTACCTTTCTTTAGCTTTTGTTAGGCAGAGCCCTGTAAAATCAGTCTTGCTATCTTTTCTTTGTATTAGTTTTTAGAATAGAGTTAGACCGAAAGGGATTCAAGGAATAATGTAAGCAAAAGGCAGAAAAATGATTTTGAAGAGAAGTGTTCCTTTCGAAGAGAAGGGAAGTACTTATCTAGGGTACACACATGCTTCAAATAAATATGACATGCTTCTTGGACTAGGTGCCCCATCTGCACAAACTTCTCCAACATTTCATAAACTCATTGACCCGTGTTTCAAAACCAGGGAATCTTTCCAGGACTCTTTCAGTGGTGGGCAATATTTTCTTTTCGACCGATGGCGCCCTTTGCGGGTTTTCGCCAATCGACCTCACTCATTCTCTTCTTACGTCACCCGATAGTACTCTTTATTAGTTTTTATTAAACAGACTCTCTCGTTTTCAATTTCTCTGCTGACCGTCGCCTTATGGTGCCTGTAGATTTTCACCGATAAGACTATCTCATTTTATTTTTCTCAGTTTAACTATATCAGATCTCGAAAAAATAGTGATGTCTTTTCCAATTGATCAGAAGGACTTGGACAAGGTTTGGGTAAAAATAATCTGGGTGGAATTACAACTTTGGAACTGTTCTGATGGGCTTATTTCCGAGCCATTATATCATCTACCCCAGTTTCATTTTTTGGGGAATTAGGCTTTTTGTTTTGGTGTGACTTAATCCTAGAGAGAGGTTGCCTACGTATCCTTTCGGAATCAAGTCAGACGTAGTTCAAGGAGTTTTTTTGGTTTTCTTTTTGTTTGTTTTTGTTTTTCTCTCTTTTTTGTTTCAATTTCTTTCTATTTTTTTTTCATTTCCTTTTTTAATAATGCTTTCAGGTTCCAAAGAGGGTAATCAAAGAAGAATAACCGGCTCAAATGGGTTTGAAAAAGGGTTGATTGTGTTTGAATAGCAAGTATGTAAGCCTTCGTCATCCCAATTGAACAGAGTTATTGCTACAGAAAGCTTAGACATAGTACCTTTTTATTGCTTCCGCATTCACAACTGCTTCGGGATCATTCCCTCGATACCACCCAAATACAATGCTCCTCTCGGCAATATCTTTCTGATGATGTATGGGCCTTTCCAATTTGGAGCAAATTTCCTTTTGATTCTGTGATGAGGAAGAATGCGCCTTAACACAAGTTGTCCCACTTCAAAACTCCTGGGCCGCACTTTCTTGTTATAACCACGTGCCATTCTTTGTTGGTACAATTTCCCGTGGCAGATCGCATCCATCCGCTTTTCATCAATTAAATTCAGCTGTTCCAGACGATTCTTGACCCAATCAGTATCATCAATATCGGCTTCAACGATGATCCAGAGAGAAGGAATTTCCACCTATGCGGGTATTCCAACCTTAGTTCCATAGACCAAGAGGTACGGGGTTGCTCCTAATGATGTGTGCACCGTGGTGCGATATCCCAGTAATGCAAAAGGCAACTTTTCATGCTATTTCCTGGAGCTATGAATCATCTTCCTCAAAATCTTCTTTATGTTTTTATTTGCTGCTTCGATGACACCATTAGCTTTTGGCCGGTAAGGAGTAGAGTTCCTTTGCGTTATTTTTAATTGTTCGTATATATCCTCCTTCAAATGACTATTCACTCGTAACATTATCTGTGATGATGGTTGCAGGAATACCAAATCGAGAGATAAGATTGGAGTGCACAGAATCTATTATATCTTTCTTGGTGACAGATTTGAGAGTGATGGCTTCAACCCACTTCGTGAAATAGTCGATGGCAACCAATACGAATCTGTGCCCATTTGAAGCTTTTGGCTCGATCGGCTCGATGACGTCCATGCCCCAAGCGACGAATGGCCAAGGTGCTGACATGGGATGCAGTTCCTTGGGCGGTGCATGAATCAAATCACCGTGCACCTGACACTGATGGCACTTTTGGACAAAGCTAAAATATTCCTTTTCCATGGTTATCCAATAATAGCCCGCTCGAAGGATTTTCTTTGTCAAAGCATACCCATTCACGTGGGATCCGCACACTCCTACGTGCACTTCATGCATGATCCTTCTGGCTTCTTCGGCATCAACACTTCTTAATTAAGATCCAGGGTCCTTTTGTACAAAACACCACCACTTAAGAAGAAAGCACTGGCATGCCGCCTAATGGTTCTCTTTTGGTCTCTACTGGCTTTCTCGGGTTATTCTTGCATTTTTAGAAACCTTTTGATGTCATGGTACCATGGTTGGGTTTTTGGTTCTGCCTCAACCGTACTAAAGTAACCGTGCCTTTCCCTGATTTGGATTTCTAAGGGTCAATATGGGCATTGCCTGGGTAGGGCAACATTAAGGCCAGAGTGGCGAGTGCATCAGCTAGTTCATTGTGACAGTGAGGGGTGTACCTGAACTCTATTGACTTGAACCGCTTGTTAAGATCTTTCACATGTTGCCAATAGGGGGTAATTTTAACATATTGGGTTTTCCATTATCCTTGGGCTTGCTGAATAATCAGATTTGAGTCTCCCATAATCAACAACTCTTTGATGTCCTGGTCCACATTCATGTTCATACCCATGATGTAGGCTTCATACTCTGTTGTGTTGTTTGTTCAGAAAAACCAAAGTGAGGATGTGTCTGGGTAATGCTAACCAGCAGGTGATCATGACTGTCGTAATTCCAACACATCTTGCGTTTACTGCTCCATCAAAGAACATTTTCCAAGCAATTTTATCCTCGGCTATTGCCTCAACCGAGTTTACCTCTTCATCTGGGAAGTAAGTGTTCAGAGGTTGGTATTCATCATCAACCGTGTTTTAAGCCAAATGATCCGCTAACGCTTGGGCTTTCATTCCCGTGGGCATTGGTTTCTGGAATATGTATTTCAAAGGATCCAACCTGGTTATGAGGTAGGTGGTGCAGGCTTGCAAATAATGTCTCAACTTCTAACCGATTCAAGTTAAAGCACATCGGGTTCTTTCCAGCAAAGTATACTTGGCTTCGTAGCTAGTAAAACTTCTTGCTCAAGTAGTATATTGCCTGCTCTTTCTTTTCGGTAATGTTATGTTGCCCGAGGACAAAACCAAAGGAATTTCCCAAGACTGTCACGTACAAGAACAGAGGCCTCCCTGGTTCAGGTAGGACCGATACTGGTGGGTTGGATAGATACTCTTTGATCTTATCGAAAGCTTCCTGACATTCATCCGTCCATTTGATTGTCACATCTTTTTTCAGTAATTTGAATATAGGTTCACACGTGGAGGTCAGCTGAGCAATGAACCGGGTGATATTGTTCAATCTTCCCATCAATCTTATCACATCTTTCTTGGTTTTTGGAGGAGGTAATTCCCGCATAAATTTTATCTTTGTCGGATCTAACTCGACACCTCTCCAGCTGATTATGAAGCCCAAAAATTTACCCGAGGGGACCCCAAACGCACATTTGGCTGGGTTCATTTACAAATCATATCTGTGCAACCATTCAAAGAACTTCTTCAGATCTCGCATGGTCATCCTGAGTTTTGGACTTGATGATCACGTCGTCCACATACACCTCTATTTTTTGATGCATCTGATCATGGAAAATGGTGGTCATGGCTCTCATGCAGGTTGCCTCAGCATTCTTCAGACCAAAAGGTATGACCTTGTGGCAATAGGTTCGCCAAGGTGTAGTAAAAGCTGTCTTTTCTACCTCTTCTTCATCCATCAACACCTGGTGATATCCTGCATAACAGTCCATGAAGGACTGTATCTCATGTTTGGCGCAGATATCAACAAAGATGCAGATGTTTAGCAAAGGGAAGTTATCTTTGGGACTTGCCCTGTTCAAATCTCTATAATCCACACACACTGGGGTTTTCCCATCTTTCTTCGGTATTGGAACTTCATTGGCTAGCCATGTGGTATAGCGGACCACTCAGATCACCCCTGCTTCCAACTATTTTGGGATCTCTTCTTTGATTTTATCACTAACATCAGTTTTTAATTTTCTCTACTTTTGCTGGACTGGGGGGCAATCGGGATAAGTTGGCAGCTTATGAACCACCAAATCAACACTCAGTCCCGCATGTCATCATATGACCAAGCAAACACATCTTTGAACTCCAATAGGAGTTGGATTAATGCGTCCCGAGTTTTCTTATTTGCATGAATGCTTGTTTTGGTTTCCCTAATTTCTTAGGAACTACCCAAGTTAACCAGCTCAGTTTCATTTAGGTTTGGCTTAGGTTTATTAGAACTGAAATAAGATATAAAGATCACCAATTCATAAAGAATAAATAAAGATGGACGATGAAATATTGATTTTATTTTATTGAATTTGGAAGATAACAGGGTTTAAATTGGAAACTAAAAGACATGAAACTAATGGAAAACATCCGAGTTACACCATAGGATAACTCCTGATATAGAAAAGGTGGCAGGACAGGTCTACAGGGATTCCCGCTTGATTGGGAATTGCGAGCCTTCCAATTTCACAATTTGGCCTCGGGTCCCATGTACAACACCTCAACGGTACTTGAGCCTTCCCTTAGCTGGAGCATGTGGGTTTCATTTAATATCTTCCTCATTGCTCCACAAATCTCTTCAATCTCTTCAGCAGTAAAAACCTCATCCTCTTCTTCTTCACTATATTTGGGCTTGACAAAGGTTTTGTAAAGGTGCAACACCGGATGTTGTAGGATCCATCCATCAATCTTCCTACTATCCGCCATTTTATATTAGCTGGTGTGGGGATGAAGCCGACCCCAAAGAACTTTTCACTAGCAGGAAGGGTGATTGGTTCGGATATCCCTTACAATGATTTCCCAAGTCCTTTCCCATGTTTAAATCCATGTTAGATCATTTCTTTAGCCACCATGATTGATGCATTAGAAAGGAAGGGTTGGGGCACGGGCATCCTTCCTCGTACTGGTCTGCGACCATAATTTCAAAGGCTTGATAAATTATGTGCTCACTCTCCTCCCTCACTTCCTGACATGGGATTGATGGGTCCTGATAAATTGATTGCTCATCTTCTCCATGGAAAACAATTTCTTGATCCTCACACTCGAACTTTGCCATTTGATGAAGAGTGGAGGGTACATCCCCTGCTGCATGGATCCATGGTCTCCCCAAAAGAAAGTTGTAGGATGTGTCCATATCAAGCACTTGGAAGGTCACTTTGAATTCCACTGGGCCGATGGTTAAGGTCATGTCGATCTCTCTAATTGTATCCCTTTTTATACCGTCGAAGGCTTATACGTTGATATTGTTGGGTCGAATTCTTTCAGTACCATTTCCATGCTCTATAGAGTTGAGAGTGGGCAGATGTGCGCCCCAGAGCCTTCGTCTACCATAACCCTTTTAACGTAGTATCATTCACATTTGACTGTTAAGTGCAGGGGATTGTTATGTGCAGCCCCTTCTGGGGGCAAGTCATTCTTACTGAAGGAGATATGGTTGATTGTGAAAAATCTTTCTGCCATTCTTTCTAATTGCTTCACAGAAGTCTCAGTAGGCACATGCACTTCATTGAGGGTCTTGATTAATACCTTATGGTGTTCGGGAGATTTCAACAACAAAGATAGCAAGGAGACTTTTCCTCCCCTTTGTCTTGGCATGGACAACTTTTGGTTTCTTCTATACATGTGCAATCGCGATAATGGCCTTTAATCCTAGGTCAAATTCCTTATCCTTAAAAATCATTCCAATTATCGGCCCGTTGTGCTGGGATGGCAGTGGGTTGTTGGTCACATTGGGGATATCTTCATCCTTTAGCACTATCTTCCTCTGTTCTATCAAATCTTCCACGGATCTTTTCAAAGTCCAACAGTTTTTTGTATCATGCCCCTCAACTCCTGAGTGATAAGCGCATCGGGTGCCCCGTTGGTAAGAGGGTGATTATGGATTTTGCCTATTTAGGGGCGCTGGCTGCAACAAACCCATTTGGACAAGCTTTTTAAACAGACTGGAGTAAGATTCCCTGATTGGTGTAAAATTTGGCCTCCTGGGTGGTTCACAAGGGCGTAAGTTGTTTTGTGGAGGACGGGGGTTGTAGTGGTTCTGGTGAAGAGGCTGGTTTCTAGGAAATGGAGCTTGGTATTGGTAGGTTTGTTGTAGGGGCCGAACATAAGGTTGAGCATTCATGACCGCGTATGGCTGAGGAGTATAGGCCATGTCCTGGTGGGGGTAATAATACTGTGGGGTTCTTTTTGGAAAAAGGGATCTTGGGGCACAATGTTTTTTTACCCGACGTTGCCATGGATGTTTCTTGATTTTTCTTGCCCCTCGCTATTTCTCTAGATCCCCCTTGAATGGCCTGAGAGGAGGCTCTGATGGAGGGTTGGCTTAGAATTCGACCCGTTTTCACCCCGTTTTCAACCATTTTACCAATCTTGATAGCCTCCATAAATGGTTTACCCATAGCAGACATCATATTTTGGAAGTAATCGACTTCTTGAGCTTGAAAAAAAACTGTGACCATCTCAACTCATCCATTGGAGGCTTTACTCTAGATGCATGTTCACGACACTTAACTACATATTCTCGGAAGCTTTCAGATGATTTCTTCTTCAAGTTTGTCAACGAATTACTATCTGGAGCAATATTAATGTTGTATTGGACTGCCTGACGAAGTCTCTAGTAAGATCATCCCACATGTTTCAGCGAGATATATCTTGATCCATATACCACTCGAAGGCGATGCCAACTACACTTTCTCCTAAATAGGCCATGAGTAGTACTTGTTTTCCGCTGGCCCCTCGCAAGTGATTGTAATATTTATTGAGATGAGCAATAGATCAGTGTGCCCATCGTATTTCTCAAATTTTGGAGTCTTGAATCCCAATGGTAAGTGAATATGGGAGAACATGCATAAATCAACATAAGAGACACTTTTCTATCCACTCAAACCTTGGATGTTACTAAGGCTTTGTTTTATACTCCTCATATTTCTCGCGATTTCTTCTTGCTCGGGAGTTTTGGGAGTCTTTTCTTGTCTCGCACTAAACTCAAATATATGCGGCTGAGGGTATGTATAAGTGGGGAACTGGGGAGGCTACATTAGGAAGGTGGGTGTTTGGAATGTAAAAGTTGAAGGGTCAAAAGTGGTCCTAGGCAGTGTAGGCTGTGCTGTGGCCGAGCATAGGGGAAAGGTGAAAATGTTTGAGGCTGCACCAGATATGAATAACTGGGGGTGAACCTTAGAAGGTGTTCCTATGAAATGAGCTGATATAGTTGGCTGTCCTAGTTGGATGTTTGGGTGAATTATTGGGACATTAGAGGTACCACCCATTCTAGGGAAAAGCTCAGGGAATCTCGGGATGGTGCTTGGTGGCTCTCTTCTATTTGCCCAAGCGTCCAACATTTTCATAACCCTAAGATGCAGTATTTTGTTCTCTTCTGCAGCTGCCGATTCAAAGGTTGGGATACTCGAGATGGGACTATATCTACAATGGGACTTGTTGGCAGAGTCATTTCTGAAGACATTCCGATGCTCCCCTTTGATCTAGTAAAGTATGGATGTGAAGCCAGGTTACCACGAAAACCAACCACCATTCTATAAAACCCTGGACTGGATGGGATATCAACAAACAATTAGTTTGTGACAAATAACAGATAGGTAATCGCATGTTGGGGTGTGATGCACCTATACAGTTAAATGAGTTTCTACTTTTTTTGCAACGGTTGCATGCTTCATCCTGGATTTTCCTTATTCTTCCCCATTTTCCCCTTTTGATTTCACTCTCTCTCTTCCTTGTTTTTCTTTCCTCTGCCCTTTTCTCATTAAATATTTTTTCATTTTCTTTTCTTATTGGAGTTATTTACAAAATTATAATTGGATCCGATGAGGACTGACTACGTATCACGACGCCGCGTGAATTAGATCATTACGTAGTTCAGAAATGAATGCGAAAAGTAAGGAAACAATTTTAGGGAATTTTCATTTTTTCATTAATAAAACTTTTATTACAAAAGATGTTAAACTACTCTTCTTCTTGGAACTACAAACAAACTCAAAATAAAACAAAATACAGACTTGATGTTTGAAAAAAATCAGGAATACATTAATGCTTCAACTACTGAGGCCCGCAGCTCATCATTCAGCCTCGTCGTGGGCCTATGTGCGAGACTCCCTTGTAGTCGTTCCAAATCACTCATAACTTGACGGACAAAAGTCATCAATGCAGTAAAAAATGTAGCACAAATCATGTCCTCGCACGCTTGGCATTTCATGGTAATCTAGTCAGCGATGGTTCTGATCATTTCTATAATTCTGCCTTTTTCCTGCAGTAATCGCCCTATCTGCTGGTTCAGGGCTTCTAACACTTGGGAATCATAAAAGTGTTGATTTTGCAATTGTTGTATTTCATTCTCCATTTCATCCATCAGATTATGACAATGCTCCCTGTCAGCTTTGAAATCTTTTACCTGCTTAGCTGCCTCATCCTCAAGAGTATTTACTTTCCTTCTTAGGCTGGTAATGATCCCTTCATAATTCCTCTTCATTTGTTGCACAAATCATGCCCGTTCTTCTGCATTCTTTGTCCATTGTTCTTGGATTTTTGCTAAGCCGTCTTCAGACTTTTCCAAGTCTTCTTGACACTCGATGATTTTCTTTTTAGAGCTCTTACAAGTCTTTCATCAGCCCATCTTCTTTCCAGGTTGCTTGCAACTATTTTTATCTTGCGGATCTGAGATTTGAACGCCTCGTTTTCCTGGGTTAGTGTTTTCTTTTCTCCCTTATCGGCTACGGCTTGAACACCATTTTTAAACTGAATCTCCATGACTTGCCTTTCCAATTGTCTTATTTTGGCCCTATACTTGTTTTCCTTGGTCAACCAGTCCCATTGCGCTTATGCCCCATCGGTAAACTATTGGACATGGGATCTCTTTGTGAGCCTTTCAGGAATCTGGAATCTCTTGTCAAACAAGACAATGTACTTAGTCCACTTCATCTCTAGCTCGGTCTCGCATTATAGTGTTAGGTTCAAGAAACCTACATTCATTCCATAGTTGGCGAATTTTCCCTTCTGGAAATGTGGATTTTGGGCCCAATTTAATGACATGTTTATCAGATCTTCGTCATTGGGGACAATATGAGATCTTCTTAATTGGCGCAAAACCCTGTACAAAGCATGAGGTTGGATGCTCCGGATACCCATCAAGAGGATATAAGACACTTGAGCTGACGTGTACACAGCTTATGTTGCAGGAAGCCATCCAAATGCCCACTCAATTTTATCGG
This sequence comes from Nicotiana benthamiana, assembly GCA_034376525.1. NCBI lineage: Eukaryota > Viridiplantae > Streptophyta > Magnoliopsida > Solanales > Solanaceae > Nicotiana > Nicotiana benthamiana. The sequence goes on from CM067325.1 coordinate 11,620,149, forward strand.
TAGTCAAGCCTCTCAAATGTGCAAGCCAAGCTTCAACACCCGTAGGGAATTTAATACCTGCTACCCGGCTTTCAAATTCTTCAATGTAGCTCAAATTGATCAAACGATAATTCATGTACCCAACACGGTGACATAGGAGTTCTTGCATCCATAATTGTAGTAACAAATTGCAACCCTAGAAGAACGTTCCCCTTCCTGATAGATAGTCAAGGCTCGGTAGATTTCAGACACGATTGGAGGAACCACAATGCTGTTGGCTTTCTTGATGGCAACATCGATCATTACTATAAGACCTATCTCTTTATTGCCATCTTTCCGTGGACAGACTACAATACCCTAGAAGGCTACCATAAAAGCTAAACCCCACCTTGCCTCCTATTTGTCTTTATTTCCAGCATGGATTAGACCAATGTTAGGTTCTTCAAGACCTCGGGGGTTACCATATAAATGATATAAAACCAGAGTGAGCAATAGCCTTCACATAAATTTCCGTCCTGAACATCCCGACTAATACTCAACAAATCCATATACCTGTGGGGGGATACCGCTTGGTGACAATGGATATTAACTTCTAAGATTCCTATTAAGGCCCGCATAACCTGCAACTTCCTCCAATGTAGGTGTGAGCTCAAAGTTAGAGAAACGGAACATTTGCGAGTCGGATCCCAAAAAGGTATTAAAGCTTCAATTATGTCCAACCTTGGCTTGACGTTTAATAATCCGACGAGGCCTCCCAGAATTTTTACCACTATTTCTCTACTGCCTTTTCCTAGATCATCCCACCACATGTGGAGCTTCAGTGGGATCTCATTAAGGATTGTGAAGGGTTTAATTTCATTCGCGCTCATCATGCACATTTATTAAGTGATTTAATAACTCATTTTGTCCTTGAAAGGAAAAGTAACACCATTTTTTCCAAAATTTTTATTTCAAATACAAGATCCTGTCTTTGCAGATACAACCTTTTAGCACTTCGGGGAAGAAGATTTTAAGGTTGTGCCGCTAACCTTTAGAAATGACTCAAGGTGGTTGTTCTTGAAAAACAGCCTTCCGGCGCCCTTTGCGGACATTCAGCTTATTTTAACAAGAATGACATCACCTGACTTATTTGCGACAAGAAATTAGAATTTTGCTGTTTTTGGGCTATTTTCAAAAAAGAGAAGTTGGACCGGATGGGGTTTGCCTAAGTATCTTATATCCGGTGAGAATCAAATTGGCGTAGTTTGGGCAGATTTGACAAAACCACTATTTTTTAAAACAAAAACTTTTCTTTTTCTTTCATTTTCTCAAAAAATTCGGTAGAGTTTCGATACCATTTGAGTATTGGTTTTTCAAAAACAGGTGATTAACTCACTTAACACTAACATTGTTTTTCCAACTATCTCCCAGTATTCATAAGCCGGTTAACATGCAAATCTGAAGCAAATGAATGCACAAGTAGCAAGTAGGATGCATCATGATGGTCATTTCATTCAGGTACACCTATCCTAGACCAACCCAATCCTTGTATTGAGTCTCATAAGTCAAATGCACATGATGCAAACAAACGTTCCTACTAGGGATTCGGCATGAGGCTTTGTTAAACTAAGTTTAAATCGAGGGTTTATTGTTCTAGACCTGGCTTACCCGTGCGGATAACTCAAATCGAGAGGAGGGAGGGAGCGTACCGGGAATACAGATGCTTTGCCGACTTAGCAACTTGTTCGAACCTTGTTCAAAATGAGATAAGACTCTAAACAGAAGACAAGTCACACGAAGTGCCCCCTTCTCCATTAAGTAGAAGACTCATAGAGATGAAGGGTTTCGTACCAGTTTATATATACAATTCACCAAAATATCGAATGGCAAAGCATTTAGCACATAAGGATGAAACGTGGAGAAAAATTAGATAATAAATATAGCCAATCATAGCAGCTACTCTAAACTCGAATTCTTAAACTCTGAACCAGAGATTCTGGGTTCGATCCCCAGCAGAGTCGCCATAGCTATCACACCTCCTTTTTTACACACCATCCTAAACGGTAGTATATAAGGGAGTTTTTCCAATTTAAGTGACATTATTCGACATGTGATTATTTATTCAATTTTTGTTCAGAGTCTCCACTTGGGATAGGTTTGCTTTCTGGTGTCCCAAGTCACCGGTTTATTTTAAAATTCAAAATCAAGGAAAATTAGACTTTCCTTCTGAAGTCTGCGAACCAGAAATTCTGAATAAGGAATTCTGTTAACCCGCGGGAAGGTGTTAGGCACCCCTGGATTCCGTGGTTCTAGCACGGTCACTTAAACTATTATAACTGGCTTATTATCTTATTTTAATATATGTTCAAACCTATAGTGCAATTTTAAATTATTTTTCGCTTTCAATTAATTTTAAGAATATTGAACGTCGTTTAAAACATGTTTCTGGATCTCGTCACATGAAATGCACCCGCAATCCAAAATATATTTTATTCAATATTTTAGGATTTGGATTTGGATCATATGAAATGCACACCCGAGTTTAGGAAAGTAATATTATTAAATAGCGCGCCTAATGCAACAAACGCGTTGTTAACTTTGCGAGGGCCATGGAAATTCGCTAAATGGCATGACTCGAGTATTTTAAAAGAAATAATTAAATAGGGACATGCATTTGTGATTATATTTGGCGCAGTGCACCTCAATTATATTTTTAAAGGATATTAAAACTAAAATTCGGAAAGTCATGAACTATTATTGTCTATTATGGTTCCACTCCTATTCTAATTAAAGGCTTAATAATTAACAATGGCTATAACTAAAGTTCAAATTAATTAATCAAAGGGCTAATATTGGAAAGAATCGATTTTTATTCAAAGGGAAGGGTAGGCCCACGACAAATACGCCACAACCCAATGATAAATAAAAAAAAAAAATTTTAAAAAATCGCTGGTTTGGGCCACCAAGACCAAGCCCAGACTCGAACAAGGACTACTTTAATTATTGAAGAGGTCCTTAATTCGAATTTGTTGCTTAGCTTGCAAAGCCCAATACTCATATTTAAATTTTTGAACAATTAAACAAAAAGAAACATTAGTCCAGGGCTTTTAAAGCTTTGGGCTTAACTCATGCCCAGTTCTAGATGAAGGGAAGCTGGTGAAGACCCGACCCAGGAATCAAATTCCTGAAGGCCCAAGATGCCTTAGCCTAATTCCGGGCAGGCTAATTGGTATTTAGTCCCAATAGGCATGGTTCAAGCAATATCAAACATGAGATGGACATTGAAATACAATTAAAATTAAATAAACAAATACGCTAGACTTTGGACATGAGATGAAACTCAATAGCCCATACCAAAGCTTTACTTATTTCTCAAAGACTTGGACTAAACCAAGGCAACCCAATTTGAAAACATAAAACAATCGTGCTACTTGAACCCAAGATCGAGTCTCTACAGGACAACAAGACGCAAGACCACCATGGGCAATAGTCATTAACCGATTTCATACAACAACCAATGGTTACAACTAAAATCGAGCAGAATTTAAAGATGTACCAACCTAAAACAATTAACTAACAATGCTATTTATTAAACTTAAACATGATTCTGAATCTAAGCAATATATTGAACAGTCCAAACAACCTGAATTGTCAAGCTTAAACGGGTTCAAATCCCAAATAACAATGGCACACAACATGAAACATAAAGATAAGTAGATATAGTCCATTGTTTGTTTATAGTACAGATCCAAAATTTTATATCAAATCATTTTTCATATCCAAATTCAAAGGAAAAGCTCTTAGCTAACATCTATTGTTGGAAATCTAGCTTTAGGATATAAACAGTAATAAGGAGAAGGGAAGTTCAACTTCTAATAACAAACTTCATTTAACAGGAGCTTCAAGTCATTTACATGTTTAGAAATCAATCCTTAAGCATGATCTAAGAATGTGCCTGGGAGTGAATGAATTAAGGGACAGGAGATCAGTAGTAGCAATGAACAGGAACCAGCAGGAGGAAAACAGAGCAAGCATTGATTTTTAAACCCAGGAAATGATGTTCAAACCCCAATATCAACCCCAGTAAAAAAATGAGCAGTTGAATTAACCTCAAAATTGATTTCAACACCAGATTCAACTCATTTTTAACCCTTGCATACTCAGGAACTGTTTTGAAGATAAAAACCCTAGGAAAAAAAACTTTAATAGAACAATATTTTTTGCAAAGTTTTCAGTTATTTTTCAGGATCTCTTAACTTTTAAAACTCTATACTTTTCTACTGTTAGACCTCTAGGCTCTTCACAATCTGATCTCCAAGGTCTCTAAAATCTGTGTATTTTTAGCTCCTTTCCCTATTATCTAAATCTCGCAGGATTTTTGCTTTTCAAGTTCTCCAGGCTGATTTCTGAAATCTGTTTTTTCAAGGCAAGAATGCATAACTTTTATATGAAAGCAAGTAGGGCAACCTCAAGGTTTTATTTGACCCCTTAGGTCCCTGATTTTGCTAACTTGTGGATCAAGTTAGCCTATTTTCATTTTTCCAGGAAGCTTCCTAGAGCAGTTAGGGAAAGATTCTCTAAGACCAATTTGTGGTGTGAATTTGGTTGTGATTTGGTCTGTTTTGACCACCCAAGGTACTGCGCGTTCTATGGCACCTATTTATTGTGGGGTATACACTTACTCTTCTTCTCTTGGTAGTAGACTTTTGTCGCTTTTACGAGGTATGCCCGACTCAACCTTCGTCGTACCTGTATAAATTTGTCCTTACGCTGCTCAAGTTTGCGTAGCTTGCTAGTCGGGAGATCACTTTAAGGCACATGCTGATTATCTTCTCTCTGCAACTCATCCGTGGCATAATGATTCACATGCACCACCGAGGGCGAAGCATTTGGTGGTGAAAATGGATGACAGAGTCAACCATAGTTTCCAAGAGAATTAGTTTTATGTGTGGATCGAGCACCTCGTAATGGATCCTACTGGTTTTCCCGAGAAATGGAATTTTGCATGTAAGTTTTTATATTTTTTGTTGAATTCTCGACTGCTTTTATTAGGGCAGTACTTAAAACTACTTTTTTGTTTTTTGTAGCCGCAAAACTACCATTGCACCAGTCGACAGTATCCGTGAGTGGGTGAATGCTATACTTCCTCATACGGCAGGGATCCTCACCTGGTTGTCCTTCTACGACAAATATGGATGCAAACCCCCCACTGTGAGAAATAACATTTTTGCTTTTCACGGTTCTTCTCCCTTTGCCCCTCCCTCTTTTGACTTTGTTGCTTGTGTTGTTCATTTATTTTAAGGAGAGTGTGGAGAGTGAGGGATCCTCCATTAGCATTTCATCAGCCTGCATCGTCCGCTCGCCTTGCCTCAGTGTCTACTTCCTGATCTTCGTCGAGGGCCGCTTCAGTTGAGTATACAATCGTGGCTGTGCGCACGGAGGCTGCTCCTAGAATCGACATTTTGACACTTGTTACTTACTCTGTGGAGGAGCCTTGCCGTACTGAAGATAGGGAAGGGCCATCAAAGAGAAGACGAGTTGAGTCTGAAGCGACTCTTTTGGTTGCGGTGCATCTAGATAATGATCTTCCCTTGATGGGATTTGAGGCAGGAGTCGAAACCATTCTGCCTGTAGAGATAGAGCCAGTTGTTGTGTTTGCCCCATCAATGGATATCCATTCTGCAACGAATGGTCAGGAATCTACCGTGATAGGGAGTCAGACTTTTGAGGCTGCTGTTATTGCTTTGGAGGGGCCTTCGTCTTCAGTGCCTGGCTATGTTTCCTCCTCAGGCGTAGAAAGGGGAAAGGGTGTCGTGGTCGATAACTATGAATCTGAATCTCATCTTAATCCTGATGTTGTTAGGATGTTTGAAGAGGGTCTTACCCATTCGGTGGTTCATGTGGGAGGCCCAAATCGTATTCTTAAGATCTCATCGGATATCAACCTTCTGGGAGATACGGAGGACCTAGTGCCACAGTTTGACCTCCTATGTTCTGGCATCAAGAGCGAGGCTCTTCGGAACGGTCCTGATATTGATTTGATGCATGAGGAGGTAGATATGGGCTTGAGGGTACGTTTCGCGTTTCTTTCTTTTTGCTTTTTTTTCCCGGCTAATCTAGCCTTAGACTGCCTTTTTCGTTTTTCACACGTACATGGTGGAATGAGAGCGCTCATAGAGCCGACACTCGGGCCAAGATTTTCTTGACAGTGCTAGAGAAATATCGGTGCTATCGCAATAAGTGCTGTGAGATAAACGAGCGGCTGAAGACGAACCCTAGTTCTTGATCCCTCATCAAGTAATTGGAGAAGAGGGACCAACAATTGATAGAGGCCATTCGTAGAAGTAGCGTACTTGAAGAGCAATTTCGTTCAAAGGGCAAAGATCTTGAGTTGGGCAAAGGGGTTACTGTAGAGTGCGAATACCTTCAGGAGAAGCTAAGGTCGATGCAATCCGAGATGGATCAGAATCTTATCAGGGCCAAGACGAAGAGCGCGTGGATGGGAAAGTTGACCGAGTTGGATAGAAAGTTTGCTGGGTTGGAAGCATCGAGAGTGCCTGATCATCGTCTTTGGCAAGGATGGCGGCTATATAGAACAACATTCGCGTCCTACAATTTGAGTAGGAATCCGAAAGAGTGATGACCATGCTAATGGAAGCGAGGCTTGATGAGCGTATTGCCGAGAAGAACTGGGGGGCGTAAACCTTAGGGGATTGGGTCGATGCTCTTGAGGCCGAAAAGGAGAAACTATTGTTTCAAGTCGAGTCTTCCTTCACCGTCTTTCCCTATCATTTTCATGAGCTTTGGGTTCATGCTGAAGCCCAACGTGACAAATATAAAAGTTTGTGGGTAACATGTACTATTCCCGAGGCGCATATGAAGGAGCAAGTGCGAAGGCACGAGAGGCTCATTTTAATTGCGGATATGACCACGCAAAACCGTAGGGCAATGATGGTGCTAATAATGAAGGAGGACTCCCTAGATATAGTAGAGAAGAGGATGGCGGTGATGATGCCGAGTGAAAAAAGTTGTTGTCTTTGTTGTTGTTTCTTTTTTCTTTTTTTGCTTATTACTTTTTCCGGACACTATTGGTTTTAGTAGTGTGTAATCTGTAGCTGTTTAGGTTGTAGCTTTGTATAAAAAGGAGTTTTTTCGTTGTTTTCTATCTCTCATTCTCTCTTTTTTTCATAACTTTGGTGCAGGGAAGTATATTCCCGTGCGGTGGATTCCAGATTATCGGGTAGCTTAATACCGCATAAATCGAGCAAGATGTCGATGATGGCTTTAACTATAGGGATGATATCATCAAACTCGTATCGAAATACTATCCCGTCGCAATTCAAGTGGCGTCAAACTCTTTCCTCTAATAATAGACTTAGCCATAGAGACGTTACCTTTCGAGCTTATATCGAAAGTTCATCTCGTTGCATGTCTTAATCATTTTTGGTGGTGGCTCCCAGCCTTGAGGATATCTTTTCAACATTTAATCGACATGTTAACCTGTCATGAATCCCAGTCCATTCTGACAGTGGCTTTTATCCTTAAGGGTGTTATTTCGAGATTTCGTCGAAGTATTAACCCGTTGTTGTTCGATGGAGGTCAAACTCTTCTCTTTGGAGATAGATCTTGGCCTTAAGGGAGTTATTTTGAGCTTTATTTGAAATACTAACTCATCGTTGTTCGACCGAGGCTGAACTCTTTTCTTTGGAGATGGACCTTGGTCTTAAGGGCATTATTTCGAGCTTTCATCAAAATACTAACTCGTCGTTGTTCGTCCGAGGTCAAACTCTTTCTTTGGAGATAGACCTTGGCCTTAGGGGTGTTATTTTGAGCTTTCGCCGAAATATTAACCCATCGTTATTCAATCAAGGTCAAACTCTTATTTTTGGAGATGACTCTTAGCCTCAATGGTGTTATTTTGAGCTTTCGTCAAAATACAAACTCATCATTCTTCGACGCAGATCGAACTTTTCTTTTTGGAGATGGCCCTTGGCCTTAAGGTTATTTTGAGCTTTCGTCAAAATATTAACCTATCATTGTTCGATCGAGGTCGAACTCTTCTCTTAAGAGATGGACCTTGGCCTTAAAAGGGTGTTATTTTGAGCTTTCATCGAAATATTAACCCATCATTGTTTGATCGAGGTTGAACTCTTATCATTGGAGATGTCCCTTGTCCTTAGAGGTGTTATTTTGGTATTTGATCAAAGTATTAACCCATCGTTGTTCGATCAAGGTCAAATTCTTCTCTTTGGAGATGGTCCTTCTCCTTAAAGAGTGTTATTTTGAGCTTTCTTTGAAATATTAACACATCGCTATTTGATCGAGGTCGAACTCTTCTCTTTAGAGATGGCCCTTGGCCTTAAAGGGTGTTATTTTGAGCTTTCATCATAATATTAACCCATCGTTGTTTGATAGAGGTCGAACTCTTCTCTTTGGATATGGAACTTGCTTTAAGGGTGTTATTTTGAGCTTTCATCAAAATATTAACCCATCGTTATTCGATTGAGGTCGAACTCTTATCTTTGGAGGTGGACCTTGGCCTTAAAGGTGTTATTTTGAGCTTTCGTTGAAATATTAACCCATCATTGTTCGATCAAGGTCAAACTCTTCTTTTTGGAGATGGCTCTTAGCCTCAATGGTCTTATTTCGATCTTCCATCGAATACTAAATCGTTGTTGTTTGACTGAGGTCAAACTCTTATATTTGGAGATGGCTCATGGCCTCTCCCACACCTCCTTTTTGGCTACTACACCCCGGCGAAGGGCGTAGTTAAGGGAGTTTTTCCTATTTAGGACAATCGAAACGGGATTCAATTATTTAAGAGAATTTCAGAGCCGCCACTTGGGAGATTTATGGTGTTCCAAGTCACCGCTTAGAATCCCGAATCAAGAAAAGAATAACTCTGTTTAATAATCCACGAACCAGAAATTCGGATGAGGAATTCTGTTAACCTGGGAAAAGGTGCTAGGCATTCCCGAGTTCCGTGGTTCTAGCACAGTCGCTCAACTGTTATATTTAGCTTAAACTATCTGATTTCTACAATTATGAACCAATGTGCATTTTAAATCTTTTAACCATTATTATTATTATTATTATTATTATTTTTTAAAGAGAATTACAAAGTCGTTAAAGCACGTCTCGAACCACGTCACACAAGTGCACTCGTGGTTTTTGACACATTCCAACTACGTTGAGATTTAGATTTGGGTCACATAAATGTGCACCCAAATTTAGGAAAGGTAAATTATTACACTAACGCGCCCAAAGCGGCTAGCGTGTTATTAAATTAGTGGGAGGCAGTGAAATTCCACTAAACGGCACGTCCCGAATTCTAGGGACAAAGACATTAATTAGATGATGGTCGTGCATGTAAAATGACACGCCTCAAATATGAACCAAGTCTAATCGATAGCCTAAAGGGAAATTGGAATTTTCTTTAAGTCACTAAACAACAAAAGCCCTTCGGACTTGGGCTATCGATGGGCCCAATCCCTGATGGAGTGAAACAATCCAGGATAAAAACATGGTTTCTATGAATATAATATGATGCAGCTGCTTTGATGCTACTCAACTAAATTAGTGAGCTACTTGATTGAACCAATATTCAAATCATGGACCTTTAATGACTTTAAAGTAGAACAAGTAACGCGCCTCTTGATTTGCCTAGCACATCTCTAAATAGACATAAGGTTCAATTTCCTAATTAACATGTCCCAGTAAAACTCTAAACTCAACAACATCAAATGAACCAGGCAAAAACATTTCTGAAGACAGTTTTGAAATAGAACTTAAAAATAGAAATTAATGACTTCATGAACTATTTTACAGGGATGCAACACCACTTAGAACAGAACATTAAACATGCTCAGATTCCATTTTTGACAATTCTTATCTCCTGAATGCTCCTACGAATTCCTACAGGAGAAGCTTTTGAAAACAAGTTCCAAATCACATACTACGGAGCAACATCATGACCTATATTCAGGGATGCATGTATCGAAATCTACAACTGGGAAACTAAACAATGCAGCTAATTAGAGTGCCAGCCTAAATTCACCTATTACAGGATCCAAGAGGTTCTCAAAGAAGTTATACACTTTTGAATTTCAGTCCACACTTAATAACACGAAATTAGTATATGTACAACTAAATTGAGGCACAACAGGGATCAGATTGATCATAGCTCCAACTTGTATTACAGGAGTTCATGATTGTACATCATATGGTAAAGAATCCAAAGCATACCTGGTTATGAAAAATAAAGCAGGAGAAAGGAAAGAGTCAGCAGCAGTAGTGAATATACTTCAGCCAATCATCACAATTATTTGACCTCTTTAATCCATTTTAAACCCAGAAAAACCAAAGGGGTTGATGTTCCAAGCACTTAATCCGACAATGAGAATCAAAGAAGAGACTCAAGGCAAATTTCAATCGAAAAATGCATAGAATTCCATTGCTTCTGAGCTTTATTTGATCTAACTCCGAGAAATCTATCAAACAATAAAGTTTTTCAGCCTGTATATTTGGAGTTTTCAGCTTTTTTTTGTTTTACTCTCAGATTTTCAGTAAGTTCCTCCGAAAAAACCCCTCAAAGGTGACATTAATGCCTTATATGCCAACTATTAGGGAACCATTTAGATTGTTCAAGTTTCCTTTTAGTCCTTGTTCTATTTTCATATTTACTACCTTAGTCCCTTATTATTTAGCTTGCTACCCAAGTTATAACAAATAAAAGGTCTGAATTTCAATTTGACAACTATTCTAGAAGTTTCCAGGGACAGTGACTACATGATTCTCATGCCGAATTACTTATATTACCGCCTACCCCTTTCCAGAATTACCTAAATGACATAGTTTCATTTTTAGCTCCCTATTACCCTAGTCAACTAACCATGGTCAATTAGCTCATGATTTAGAAATTTCCCAGTTGTAACCAGAATTCAAACTAACTAACCTTGTTAAATAGATGGAGATTAACCTCTAATGAATTTTAATTGTATCAAAGCACTAAACTTAAACCAACCAACAAGAAGAACAACTGGAACTTATTATGCATAATAAATGAACACAACTCAAAAATACCAAGCAGCAGATGAACATGGAATCAAATCAAACCTATTCGCACAACTAATAAATTTAAACTATACGGTAGAAAAAGAAACAAAGAAACAAAAAATTGAAACGAAGTCCTAAACTAATCACAAAGATCACAATGGAACAAAACAACAGAATGAGGATAGGAATCACTAATAAAAGCAAATAAAAAGTAAAAACAAAATACCTCTAACTCTGATTCAGACTCAAACACCGGCAAATTTCTCTGTATTTTTTGGGCTCAAACTGCCCTTAATCATGTGTTGTCTATTGGAAAACACAAGACTAAGGGCTATTAAAGCCCAAAATAAAGGATCCAAAGCTTGAACAACTAGGGTTCTGGGTCCAATTTTTTATTTGAAATTTGACCTAAACGGGAAGGATTCGAGGATTGAGGGTTGTGGATTCAAGATGAGGGGTGTGAGGAGAGTGCATGGTGTTAATTTGGGGGATTTTTGGAAGGGTTGTATTTTGGCTGGACGGTTCAAACTAAAATTTGAGGAGCTGTGGCATGATTTGAGCCCAAAGAGTTATAGGAATGGGAAGGAGAGGTCAAAGGGGTGCAGGGGTGTAAATTCGGGAGGGTTTGGAAATCACGCCGCCCACCGGCGACCACATAATTGTATATTCGAAGAGCTTGGTAGACATTCGAGAGAAGCCAAGCTGGGATTTGGGAAGAGGAGGTGATAGGGAAGCTGTGGTGTGAATTTGTGGTCGTTTGGAGTATCGCCGCCGACGCCGACGATTTCTGGTCGGCGACGGACGGCGACAGAAAGGCAGCAAACGGTGGTGATACACCAACGTAATTAGGGGTATATAAGAGATGGTTTGGAGGGGTGGGTGGGGGAATTTGGACAATTTTATACTAGAGCCAGCCAGTTTTTGTTCATTGGATTGATCAACCTCGGCGGTTCAGATCACTTTGGGAGATACGACGTCGTTTAGGTGCCTCCGGGGTTGGACTGGGTTGAGGGGGGCGATTGGGCTGGGTCTGCTGGTCCGGAAGGTTTGGGCCAAATTTGGTCTCTCAAAGACCTATATTAGTATACAATCAACGATTCTCTTTTTATATATATTTATTTTATTTTTTTTCCAGATTTTTAATAACAAAAATAAAAAATAGCCAAAAACATGTTTAATGTGAAATAAACTAAATAAACTCTAATCTGTAAATTTCAAAGAAAATTAATCAATTTTTGTTGTTGTTCCTCATTTTCATTATTAACTAATTAATAACCTAAAAACATGTAAAATTTAAATCCTAAATTTAACCATGCCACTTTTTATATATTTTATGAATTATATTGATTAAAACGTGCAATCATGCAAATAAATGCAAAATTATGAAATTAATTCCTAAAGTTCAAACAAACACAAAATCTCATAAATAAATCCTGAAAATTCAATAACAAAAGAAAGATGCAAATAAACATAAAATCATACAATTAATTCCTAAAAATTTAAATAATAAAAGAAAAATGTAAATAAACGCAAAATCACACAATTAATTCCTACGAATTCAAATAATAAAATAAAAATCCTAATTTAATGAATTTTATAGGAATATGTCAAGCGAGGCAAAAATCACGTGCTCACAGCTGGCCCTCTTTGCTCGGAGACACGAAAGATTCCCGTGAAAAGATAAATGAGCAACTGAGAGATTTTTGCCTGCTTTGCATTCCACGAGAAGCATTTTGAAAATTGTCTGGCTGAACCCTGCTTCAAAGGTTGCCTACATATCCTTGGCTATAAAGGAATCAGGTCAGTATAGTTCTGGAGTGTTCGGTAGCTGGGACTACCAGGAGCTGTGATATCATTGCTGCTGTTGCCGCTGCTGCTTGCTGACCTCCTTATTACACCTTGTGAAAAATAAAGGAGCTGGACTAAGCAATGAACTACAGATTACAAAAGAACATATATATGTATTAACGCTTGCTCTTGATCCTTGTTGCTTTGTTGCCTTGTATTTGTTCCTGTGACCTCCTTGTTGCCTTGTTGACTTCTGGTTTTCTCTTCTTCTATGTTTGTTGCCGAATTTCTGGACGTGACATGTATTCCCTTGAAAAGTATTCCCTTGTTCTACAGGTGGGCGCCTGATTATCAAAACTTGAAATTTGAAAGTATTCCCTTATTCTGACAGGTGGGCGCCTGATTTCCAAACTTGAAACTTGAAAATATTCCCTTGTACTGACAGGTGGGTGCCTGGTTACCAAAACTTGAAATTTGAAATTATTCGCTTATTCTGACAGGTGGGCGCCTGATTTCCAAACTTGAAACTTGAAAATATTCCCTTGTTCTGACAGGTGGGCGCCTGATTACCAAAACTTGAAATTTTTGAAAAATATTCCCTTGTTCTGTAGGTGGGCGCCTGATCGTAAAAACTTGAAATTTTAAAAAATATTCTCTCGTTCTACAGGTGGGTGCATGATTACCGAACTTGAATCTTGAAAAATATTCCCTCGTTCTACAGGTGGGCGCCTGATTATCGAACTTGAATCTCGAAAAATATTCGCTCGTTCTACAGGTGGGCGCCTGATACTGAACTTGAATCTTGAAAAGTATTCCCTTATTCTACAGGTGGAATATTGAAAAATATTCCCTCGTTCTACAGGTGGGCGCCTGATTACCGAACTTGAATCTTGAAAAGTATTCCCATGTTCTACAGGTGGGCGCCTGATTACCAAAACTTCAATCTTATAAAATATTCCCTTGTTCTACAGATTGCGCCTGATTACCAAACTTGCATCTTGAAAAGTATTCCCTTGTTCTACAAGATGTGTACCTGATCACAACAAAACAAACAAAACACAAGAAATTCTTTCTGCACCGTTTGGTGCTGGGCGGATCTGTGAGTGTTAATCAAATCTCCTTACCAAATATCTCTAAAGCTAAGTCCCATTATCCAGGAGGGTCCTGACAATTCTTAACTAATGACAACTTTAAGATTATGTTATGTTTCTCAAAAGGTATTATTTTCTCCTATGTCTTGTTATGAGTTATATCTACTGGTGATCTGTTGGTGAATGGTGATTAAAGCTACTTCCCATTATCCAGGCGGTTCCTGACACTCTTAATTAGATAACAAAATGTGTCTGCTAGGGGTTAGTATTTAAAGCTACGTCCCATTATCCAAGGGGGTCCTGACAACTCTTACGATTAGATCCCATTCTCCAGGGGGGATCCTGATGACTCCTGTTGGGGAAGTATTTGGGTTTGACGATGCCACCCGACTGTTTGTGTTCTAAGCTAAGTACCATTTTTCAGGAGGGTCCTGATAATTCCTACGATTAAATCCCATTCTCCAGGGGGGTCCTGATGAATCCTGTTGGGGAAGTATTTGGGTTTGACCGTTCCACCCGACTGTTTGTGTTCTAAGCGAAGTCCCATTTATCAGGAGGGTCATGACAACTCTTAACTGGATCCTACTTCCACATGCTAGTCATTTTATGCTATTTGTTATCCATGATTACTCCAAACCTTAAAATGCGTCACATTTTCTATGAGGGTCTTGAGGATTCCTGCTTAAATGCCAACTTTATCTTCTGGTTGTTCCGCTAGTGATAATTGTTTACGAGGGTTCCTGTGACTCTTACTGGGGAAGTTGTTGGTGCTTGCCCCTTGTCACCTGCACTTTTTTGAGTTTTGAAACTGTGTTCTATCTCAACTTTCGTGCCTCTTTTAACCCTCAGTTGTTTCTGTTGGGTTTGCTAGTTAAAGTTTGTCCTATTGTGCTCTTTGCTGGAGAGGATATTTATGACGACCCGTGCCTCTTTTGAGTTGAGCTGAGCCCCACTTTCAGGTGGGCCCTGAGATTTCGATCATACCTGCCGTGTGCCTGCCTTCTCCTGTGGAAGGCCTGCCCCTTAGGTTCTTCCGAAATTTTTCTGTCCCTGTGCCAATCAAAGAATACTTGTCAGTTTGAAATGTGGTGGTTAGCTTGCGACATTCTTTTTGAAAGTGTCCTCCCATTATCATGTTCCGTTGTGTTCCATTTTCCATGTTGATGATGAGTTGCTTGAACTGCTCAGTTGACCCCTCGAACCTTTACGACTTTACTTTGCTCCCCATAATTGTGTTACATTTCTAGCCCTTTTGCTAGAATCCTTGCTCCTTTCTACAGATTGCCAAGTCAATGTATTATGCTTGGTTGACCCTCTGACCCTTGTGGCTTTACTTTGTTCCTCATTTTTGTATTACATTTCCGAGCCTTTGCTAAAATCCTTACACCATTTCCTAAGATCACCCGGTCTGTGTATGATGTTTGGCTGGACTTTGACCTTTGTGTCTTTACTTTGCTCCCCACCTTGTGTTACACTTCCAAACCTTTGCCAGAATTCTTTATGCCCTTCCCCGATGATTGATGAGACTATGTATCATGTTGGGTCAACCATTATGACCTTTCCCACCTTTTTGTTGTGCTAACCTTGCATCCCTTCTGAAATTGCCCAGAACCTTTGTGGTTTTACTTTGCATGCCCATCTCTGTGTGGTGCTCCTTCACTTTGCCGACTCTTGTCTCTTCCGTCAATTGAAGCTCTTATGAATCCTTCCCTTTGTTGTTTCAACTTTGTTATCTTTTTTACGCTCTTGGGTGTCATGCGCTTTGTCCCTTTAGGAGCTGATAATAGGCTTTGAAATTCCTCTCGTTTACTTAAACAAAAGACATTAGAGGCTCGAAAGAAAAATGATATGCAAATGACTCTGAACGGTATTTAGGGTAAAGAATTCCAGATTTACTGACTATTGAAAGAAAGAGAAAGAAAATTTATCTAAGGAAGAGCAGCTGGTTTTTCATGATCATGACATGCACTTCGGCCTAATCGACTTAGTATGTCCCTATGACCGACCTTTTGTTGCCATGATCATGACAACAACATCCTCTTTTCTGAATGTTGCTTCTTGCCTTACCTTCGCCTCACGGTGCCCGTGAGGGTTTTCACCAATGAGGCTCTCTCATTTTATTTCTCTCAACTCTCGTCGCCTTAGGGTGCCCGGGAGGGTTTTCACCAATAAGACTCTCTCATTTTATTATTTTCTGTAGAAATTAGAGTGCCGCCCTGAGGTATGGTCCATTTCTCCTTGCTTGCCCCGTCATTTCTTACAGATTGATCAGAAGGTCTTTCATTGGACTGTAATGTAGGCTTTTGGACAAGGTTAGAAGGAAAGGGTGTGAAAGGCTCAAAAATTGTTTTTATGGGTTAAACAATTTACAATTCTTGCTTGGGGCTTTTGGATTTATTTGAATATGACCGAGCCGTGAGGCTGCCTATATATCCTTAAAAGGAATCAGGTCAAACGTAGTTCCTGGTGATTCCTTAATTCATTACTGTTTGTTTTCCTTTTCCTTCTCTCTTTTCGCTGTTTCTTTCTCATTTTTCTCTTTTTCTCTTCTTTTTTTTTCTTCTTTGTTTTTCTTTTGTTTTTCTTCCTTTTTTTCTTTCTTTTTTTTTCTTTCTTTTCTTTTCTTTCTTTCTTTCCTCTTTTCTCTTTTGTTTTGCTGTTTTTTTTCTTCTCTTGTTGTTTTGCTTTTCTTGCTTTTGCCTTTATTGTGTGTTTGTCGTCTTTTATAATTGCATGTCTGACTCTTGTTGTGGATTCCGAAAGATGGGATATGAGAGAAAAAATGACGGAAGCCCAAAAGAGTTAACAAAGGTTAAAGTGTTTAGATAGATAAATAAAAATGTCTTCATCATTCCGATCTACAAAACCTGCCAAGTACAAACAAATGCCAAGTATAAACAGTGATCTAAAAGAAAATCATACATAATATTTTTTGACAGCATCCGAGTTGATAGTTATTTCCACGCATTTCCCTTTCACATCTGTCAGATAAAATGCTCCATTAGACAATACTCTTGATACGACGAACGGTCCTTGACAATTCAGAGCAAACTTTTCCTTTGCCTCGGCCTGGTGAGGGTGGATACGTTTCAATGCCAATTGACCCACTTCAAACTTTCTGGAACGCACTTTCTTTTTATATGCTCTGGCCATCCTTTGTTGATACAACTGGCCGTGACATACCGCCACTAATCTTTTCTCGTCAATCAAACTCAATTGCTCCAAACGATCTTTGACTAATTCTTCATCATCGATTCCTGCTTCGGCCACGATTCGAAGAGAGGGGATTTCAATTTCATCCAGGACTACCGCCTCTATACCATATACCAACAAGTATGGAGTTGCCCCTAATATAAGTGCGGATGGTGGTGCTATAGCCTAACAATGCAAAGGGTAACTTCTCCTGCCACTGCCTAGACACTTCCACCATTTTTCGAAGTATCTTTTTTATGTTCTTATTGGCCGCCTCAGCCGCTCCATTTGCCTTGGGGCGGTACGGGGTAGAATTTTTATGTGTGATCTTGAACTGCTGACATACTTCTCTCATTAGGTGACTGTTGAGATTTTCCCCATTGTCAGTGATGAGAGTCTTGGGGACTCCGAACTGACAAATGATATTTGCATGTACAAAGTCGAACACGGCCTTTTTGGTTACTGCCTTGAAGATTTTGGCTTTAACCCATTTGGTGAAATAGTCAATAGCAACCAGGATAAATCTGTGTCCTTTAGAAGCTATTGGTTCAATAGGCCCGATGACGTCCATGCCCCACGCGATGAAAGATCTGGCATTCTTTTGTATAATATTCCTCCATTGAAGAAAAACCCATTTGACAGACGAAGGGTTGTTCTCTTCTGGTCACTCGTGGCTTGTACCGGGTACCTCTCCTGATATACTCCTTGATATCGTGGAACTAAGGCTCGCCATCAAGCTCTTCTTCCACCATGTTGCAATAAGCATGTCGATCATGGACTCGGATATGTATCGAGTCAACATAAGTCTTGTCCGGGTGATGTAGCATTAATGCCAGAGTATCCAAGGCTTCAGCCACTTCATTGTGAATTCTGGGGATGTGCCTGAACTCTATTGACCTGAATCATTGGCAGAGATCATGTAAGCATTACCGATATGGTATGAGCTTTAAGTCTCTTATTTCACACTCCCCTTGAATCTGGTGTACCAGAAGGTCCGAGTCCCCCAAGACCAAGACTTCCTGGAAACCTATGTCTACTACTAATCTCAGACCCAAAATGCATGCCTCATATTCTGCCATATTGTTGGTGCAATACAAACGAAGTTGAGCTGTGACTGGGTAATGATACCCTTCTTTAGAAATGAGCACTGCTCCTATTCCAACGCCTTTCATGTTGGCAGCCCCATCGAAGGACAATTTCCATCCCGACTTCTCACCCCGTTCCATTTCATTGATATGCATCACTTCCTCATCTAGGAAATATGTGTTCAAGGGCTCATATTCTTCATCTATCAGATTCTCAGCTAAATGGTCCTCCAATGCTTGTGCTTTCATGGCAGTCCTAGTTACATAGATAATGTCAAACTCCGTGAGCAAGATTTGCCATTTCGTGAGCCTTCCTGTAGGCATGGGCTTCTGGAAAATATACTTTAATGGTTCCAGACGTGAGATGAGATAAGTGGTGTATGATGACAGGTAATGCTTCAACTTCTGGTCTACCCATGTCAAAGCACAGCACGTTCTTTCGAGATGGGTATACTTGACCTCGTAGGTTGTAAGTTTCTTACTGAGGCAGTATATGGCCTGCTCTTTTCTCCTGGTGACATCGTGCTGACCCAAAATGCACCCAAATGAGTTTACTAAGACTGTCAAATATAAAATCAAGGGCCTTCGTGGTTCTGGCGGGACCAATACCAGTGGGTTAGACAAATACTCCTTTACCTTGTCAAAAGCTTCCTGGCACTCTCCCGTCCATTTCACCGGAACATCATTTTTCAATAGCTTAAATGGGCTCATAGATGGCTGTGAGCTGAGCAATTAACCGACTGATGTAATTCAATCTTCCCAATAGACTCATCACTTCTGTTTTATTCCTCGGTGGCGGTAGCTCTTGTATAGCTTTGATCTTTGATGGGTTTAGTCTGACGCCTCAGCGGATGACTATGAACCCTAGCAACTTCCCTTAGGGGACCCAAAATGCACATTGTTGCTAGGTTGAGTTTGAGGTCATACATGCAGAGCCTTTAAAAGAATTTTCTCAGGTCTTTGACATGATCGGATTACTTTCTGTACTTTACTATCACATCATCCACATAGACCTCAATTTCCTTATGTATCATATCATGAAAAATGGTTTCCATGGCCCTCATGTATGTCGCTCGACGTTTTTCAAACCAAAAGTCATGACTCTATAACAATATGTCCCCCACGGTGTGATAAGTTCTATTTTCTCCGCATCTTCTCCATCCATTAAGATATGGTGGTAGCCTGCATAACAATCCACGAACGACCCAATCTTATGCTTTGCACAATTGTCAATTAATATGTGAATGTTTGGCAGAGGAAAATTGTTTTGGACTAGCTTTGTTGAGATCGCGGTAATCAACACACACTCTGGTTTTACCATCCTTCTTTGGTACAGGCACAATACTAGCTAACCAGGTGGGATATCGTGTGACTCGGATGACTTTTTTCTCAAACTGCTTAGTCACTTCCTCTTTAATTTTCACGCTCACATTTTTTAAACTTTTCTCAACTTTTGCTTGAACGGAGGGCAGGCTGGGTCAGTGGGGAACTTGTGAGCTACCAATTCAGTGCTCAATCCGGGCATGTCATTGTAGGACCATGCAACGACATCTTTTTATTCAATCAGTACTTCAATTATTTCTTTCCTAAGTTGTGGCTCTAGATGGACACTTATTTTTGCTTCCCTAACAATATCCGGGCTTTCTAATTTAACGGCCTCTGTATTGTTTAGGTATGGTTTGGTTTCTCTTCAAATTTGCTCAAATGTTTAATAATCTCATCCCATGCCCCTTCCTTATCGTATTTTGGTTCATCTTCAAGTTCTATTTCCTGAATTATTATTTCCAAACTGGGCCGGTTTTGAAGACTGCACCGAAGAGTCCTTTTACATGTCAGATCACTGGAACCAGCATAAAAATAACTTTACAAAAGAGAAAAGAAAGAGAGTAAAGAAAAATGGAAACTATCAGCACTACTGAAAGGGAAATTGCATTTCATTGGAATAAAAGATAACAGAGTTTACACATCCAAACGGATGGAAATAACAACTGAATTGACAACTCTGAAGCTAATCCAAACTAGACTGAAAGGAAAATTAAAGCCGACTACCATGACTCCCTCTGAGTGGGAAGAGGAGTGGCTTCCTAGTTATTGACTTTTGTGCATGTTCCCACAAACTGCACACCTGCCCTGCTCGATCCTTCTCCTGCCTCGACCATATTCACCTCATTGAAAAGCCTTAACCCCTTATCAAAATCCCCGTCCGCGTCGATCAGTGGGCCGGGAATCCTTGGTACGGGGCCATTGCTAGTGCTGGGCTTGATGAATGATTTTGATAAACTTAGGATGGGCTTTGGGAGGGAACAAGCCTTCTACCTTAGCTTCATGTCTTGCCTTATGTCTGCATATGTAGGCTTGAATCCTAGGCCAAAAGTGTCCAGATTTTGGGGAGGGACACTGGTTGCACAATGCCTTGTAGAGAAGCACGCAACCCCTTGTCAGGCATAAAACCATTCTTCAACATTTCTGAAGCTACCATGAATGACGTGGTTGCTATCTTTGGGGTCATGAAAACCTCACCTTCTGGGATTTTCTGAACTGACACAGTATGAAATACCTGGTAGACCCATGGCCCTTTGCTATCTTCAGATTCAATAAAAGGTACGATTGCATCACCTGAAATGCACTTATTGTCTTCACCGTGCACCGCAATCTCTTGCCTGTCCCATGCAAATTTGACCATCTGATGCAGCGTAGATGGCACTGCTTTGGCTGCATGAATCCAGGGCCTACCCAACAACAGGTTATAAGAGACTACCAAGTCCAGCACTTGAAATTCCATGGTGAATTCAACGGGCCCTATTGTCACTTCCAGTACTATGTCCCACACAGTGTCTTTGCCTCTACCATCGAAACCTTGAACACAGATGTTATTCTTGTGGACCCTCTCATTCTCCACCTTCAGCTTGGTCAATATGGAGAGTGGACAAATATTTGCACTGGACCCGTTGTCGACCAGAACCTGGTTGACCATGGCATCTTTACATTTCACAGTCAGATAAAGAGCCTGGTTGTGCTCAGTGGCCTCCATGGGCAATTTATCATCAGAGAAGGTGACTCGATTTACCTCGAATATCTTATTTGTAATCTTTTCCAAATGATTCACAGTTATCTTGTTAGGGACGTGGGCTTCATTCAAAATCTTCATCAGTGCCCGACGGTGTTCATCTGAATGGATTAGTAAGGATAATAAAGAGAATTGAGCTGGTGTCATCCTCAACTGCTCTATGATGGAGTAGTCCTGCATTTTCATCTTCTTCAAGAATTCCTCTGCCTCTTCTTCTGACACAACTTTCTTCACTGGTTCTGGGTTATCTTTTGGGATTCTGCCTTCCCTTAATTCTTCCGGGGCGAAGTAACTTCCCGATCGAGTTAAACCCCGGGCCTCACATACTTCTTCCCTAACTTCATTTTCTTTATACATCACTATTGCTTGTTCATATCTCAGGAATGACTTTTCTATTGATGATTGGTGGCTGGATTACCGGTTTTACAATGACGGGCTCTATGCGAATACCCTCCACAACCACAACAGGTTCTCTAGCTGCCCCATGTACTTTTACTTTTGCATGTTCCTGCGTTGGTGAAACCGTGCATGCTGGGCCACCTTGAACTATAACAGGTTTGTTGCTTTTTTCTTTTTCCTCGGTTACTAGCTTCTCACTGCTTGCATTGTCAGTAGGCTTAACTTCACTGGATTTGATCATCATCACTGTCTGTGAGGGCCTTTTGAACCCTCCCATTTTTTCCACAATCTCAATCATGTTGGTCTCCTGATGGGCCGGCAGTGGGTTTTGGTTAATGTTGGGTACCTTTGAAGTCGGCACCTCAATCCGGTGGTAGTCAATAAGTTCCTGGATAGCGTTCTTTAAATACCAACACTTTTCGGTATCATGCCCTCGTGCATCGAAGGATTTGGCAATTTTGCTTCAATTGGTCTCAACATATCCAATTGTCGCAGCCTGTGGAATAAGCTAGTGTAGGATTCTCCCAACGGAGTGAAAGTCTTCTTCTTCTGCACCCTTTCATTTCTCAAGATCGGATTGGCTCGGAAAGCAGGTTTCGGGGGTTATTGGTAGGCTCTAGGAGGTAGGTAATGGATTTGTGGAGTTGGGTAGGCATTTTTTGGGGCAGCGCACGCCATTGCGCGTGAGCGGGAGGTTGGGTATACGCTTGCGCGTGATGGACCGAGAAGCGAGGTTCTAATAGTGGATAGTAATGTTGTGGTGGGCCATATGGAGTGTGTGGGTATGTTTGGTAGTGAGGACAAGGTTGGGCATAATGAGATGGAGCCCGAGGCCTGAACCAAGTTCCCGACTCCACTGTCGCTACTTCCTCTTTCTTCTTCTTTCCAAATGTTCCCCCAGCTCTGCCCTGGATGGCTTGAGTGGTTGCCTTAATTGTAGACTAGCTCATGATTTTATTGGATTTGAGGACTTCCTCGACCATACTTCCCATTTTGACTACTTCGTTGAAAGACGTACCCACTGCTGACACCAAATGTCCGAAATAAGCAGGTTCCAGAACCTGTAGAAAATAGTCATCCATCTCACTCTCCTTCATGGGAGGATTATCTCGGGTTGCTTGTTCCCTCCACCGGAAACCGTATTCCCTGAAGCTCTCGTTGTGTTTCTTCTCCAGTTTTGTCAGAGATAGACGATCCGAGACAATCTCGAGATTATATTGAAAGTGGCAAGCAAACTCTTGTGCCAGGTTATCCCAAGTATACCACTGATTGTGGTTTTGCATAGTGTGCCACTTTAGTGCCGATCCACTTAAACATTGGCTATAGTACACCATTAGCAATTCATCTTTTCCCCTTGCTGCTCTCATTTTGCTGCTAAATCCCCTTAGATGTGCGGCCAGATCGCCATGTCCATCATATAAGTCAAATTTAGGCATCTTGAAACATGGAGGCAACTGCACGTCTGGAAATATACAAAGATCCTTGAACGCCACACTCACCTGGCCACCTAATCCCTGCATGTCCCTAAAGGATTGTTCTAGACTTATGACATTTCTAAGCGTCTCTTCGTGCTCAGGGTTTTCAACTCCTGCCGGGATTTCTAGACGGTGAACATATGAGTAAGGCTTATGGGTCTTATAAGCAGGTTCTGGTGGATAGTATTGGGGGTCATCAGCTTGAAGCAGGGGTTCACTTGATGACCTATGGAGTGTAGGAGGTGGAGGTTCCACATAGATGGGGGCAATTGGCGGGAGAAGGTGAGGTGCGACTTTAGGTAGTGGAGCTGGTGGTGGTTGAGAGGTGGTTGAGAGGTGATCAACAGTGGACTTATCAGGTGCCTGTGCCAATGGCGGGATGAAGGTTGGATTAGCAGGATAGGTTGAGGGTGGTTGTCCTGTTGCCCATGCCTGATACATCTCAGCCATTTGGTGTTTTAGCTTATACATTTACTCCTTCATGGCATTAACATCCAATTCCTCTACTTCTTTCGAGGGGTCAATAATGCTTACATCGGTTTCCTGATTGGCCATGACTTGCTTGCTCTTAGACCGCTTGTTGTAGGAGTGGGTTGCCAGAATGCCGCAAGTAGCAACCACATGTCTAGTCTGGAATTGACACAATACCAAAAACTCATTAATGGTTAGGTTCCAACACGTAAGCGGCCACATATTGAGTATGGATAACGGTTGGTCACTACATTCATAGGTGTCTTGCGTCATCCCGGCTTTCAATTTCTTTTCTTGCGAAGCCCCTTTGTATTAGCTTTATTCTCTCCCTCTCTCCTATTTTTATTTAATTATGGTCGAATCCTATGTAGATTTCCTATGTATCATAACCCCGCATGAATGAGACCGAGCATAGTTCTTGCAAATAAAAAACAACGCAGAAAATATTTTGGAAACTTTCCATTTTCATAATAACAAACTTCATTTACAACAACTCGAAAGACTGATAGATTTAAACAAGAAACTAACAAGCTCTGATTAAAAGACGAACTACAAACTATGCATAAAAGAATATACATACTCTAAGTTAAACTGACAGACTTTTATATATGTTTTATTACAAAAAGAAATGCAATCTTCATGAATACATTAGTGCTTCAAGTGCTCATAGGACCCGCGTGGCATCTTTCGGCCTTGCTGGGGATTCCCTAGCTAAATCCCCTTGGAGATGATGAAGATCTTCCATTACTTGACGAACAAAGTTCATGGCGGTGGCGAAGAACATGGATCTTGTCATATCCTCGCAGTGGTTGCACTTTGTGGTGATTTAGTCTGCAATCACCCGTAATCTTTCCCTTATAACACCCCTTTTTTGCAATAGTCGCCCAATTTGCTCGTCCCTTGCCTCCAGAGTCTGCTCGACTACCTGATTCAGTTCTTGGAATTGTCGTAAATCCATCTCCAATCGTGCTACTGCTGTATAACAATGGTCTCTTTTGGCTTTGAAGTTCTTGGCTTGCTTTGCCATTCTATTCTTAGCTGTAGTGACCTTTATTTTTTTAAATAGTGACCTCATTGTCATGACTTTCCTTTAATCGCTCAATAATGCGGGCTCGTTCCTCCGTATATTTAGCCAATTGTCTCCGAACCCTGGATAGCTCACCTTCTACTTTATTTAAGTCAAACCCACACTCAGTTACTTTTCGCCTAAAATTGTCTATGAGCTTTTTCATCCTTCGCACTCTTGGGGGGATTTTCCGCGGCTGTTTTCCTTTTCTGGATTTGAGCTCGCAACGCCTCGTTTTCTTTGTTTAATCTTTTCTTTTCCCCCTCATCTGCTGCGGCTTGCAAACCATTTTCAAATCGAAGCTCTTTGACTTGTTTTTCAATGTTCTTATGGTGGCCATGTACTCATTTTCCTTTGCTAGCCAGTCCCATTGTTCCTATGACGTTTCGATGAATTCCTAGAGATGAGGCCTTTTGGGTGGTCTTTCAAACTCAATTTCTCTCCTGTACCAAGCAAGGTATCCTAGTGACACTTCGCCTCTAACCTGATCTTGTACGCAAGTGTTTGCTGTTAGGTATTGGAATTCATTCCAAATCTTGCGGACCATTTCTTCGGGGAACTGACCATCAGGTCCAATATCGACTACTCGGATACTAAGTTCTTTGTCTTTGGCACTATCTGGCATCTTTCGAGTTGTCTCAAGACCCGATGCAGGGCATAAGGCAGGATACTTCTAAGACCCATCAAAAGGAAATGAGGTTTTGTTGCTGGCATGTATATGATCTCATCCACAGACAACCATCCCAGTGTCCATTCTATTTGACTGGTAGTAAGGGACTGAAAGTAGGACGTCCATCTTGCTGCACCTTTGGAAAAGTTGAGCCCTTCAATTCTCGTATAAAACTCCTCTATGCAAGTTTTGTCTGTGGACCCATAACTCATGAATTGGGGATGGTGGCATAGATGCTTAGTCATCCACATTTTCAATAATAGATTGCACCCTTCGAAGAAATATTTCCCGGCCTTGCAAGCCGTGATAGCACAAAAGATCTTGGCTACTATCATAGGTGCGAGTGTGCACTTGGCCTGGGTGCGTAGAGTGCTAACAACCCCTGCTATCTTATGTCAATGTTCCCGTCTTTACTTGGAAACACCAGAAGACCTAGAAAAGCCACCATAAAGGTGAAGCTTCTGTGTTCTTCCCATTTGACACAGTTTCCCTTGCTGCAGACTTTGTTTTCTGGATTGTTGAACCCCCTATGTGACCATATCTGGTATATAGGAATGAAAAGGTGCAAAACCCTACCGCCAAATTCAAGTCATCTACCACTCTGCTTATTTTCAAGGTATCTAAGAATTTGTGAACCGCTACAACTCTTGGAGCAACCAAATACTTGTGTCTCTAAGGAAGCTCAGCATTTCCGATGTATCCCGTTATTTCTTCCAACGTTGGGGTAAGTTCAAAATCTGAGAAGTGGAACACGTTGTGCGTCGGGTCCCGACACGTAACCAACACTCTTATGATGTCTCCTCGGGGTACAATCTCCAATAGCCCAGGGAGGACCCCCAAATATTTCTGTATCTCATCTTGCCCTTCTCTGCCTAGATCATTCCACCACAATCGCAGCTCAAAAGGGATTCAACTTACAAATAAAAAAGGTTCGGTTTGAATTGTGCTCATCATGCACATTTATTAAGGTGAATTTAGTGACTTATGACATTATTCCTGTTTGACTTCAAAATCAAAAGTTTTATTTTATGAAATTTATTTTCTAAAATCAAAATGCCAACTTTTTGAATACGGCCTTTTAGCACTTTCGGAGGAAGTTTTTAAGGTTGTGCCCGCTAGCCGGCCAAAAATACAATAAAGACCCAAAGGTAGCCGTTTGTG
Source organism: Nicotiana benthamiana (assembly GCA_034376525.1). Taxonomy (NCBI): domain Eukaryota; kingdom Viridiplantae; phylum Streptophyta; class Magnoliopsida; order Solanales; family Solanaceae; genus Nicotiana; species Nicotiana benthamiana. Next base: position 11,646,627 of record CM067325.1, read on the forward strand.
AAAAATCAGCCTTCCGGCGTACCTTTCGGGAACATTTGGCTATTCTTAGCAACAACAACATCATCCGATTTATTCATGACAACAAATAAAAATTCGAAAATTATTTTGGGTATTTTTTGCAAAAGGGAGGTTGGACCCGATGGGGGTTTCCTACGTATCCCACACTTGGTGAGAATCAAAACGGTGTAGTTCGGGCAAAACAATTTTTCAAAACCAAAAATTTTGTTGAAAAGCCCCTTTTTTCTTTTAGTTTTCCTTTTTCTCAAAAATCCGGCAGCATTTCGGCGCTATTTGAGCATTGGTTTTACAAGAGAAATGATTAATATCAGTCAGCCCTATTACCACTTATTTTCTCAATTTTCTTTCCTTATTCACAAGCCAGTGAACATGCAAATCTGAATCAACTAAATGCACAAGTAGCACGTAATATGCATCAGGATGGTCTTTTCGTTTCATGTCACCTGTCCTAGACGAACTAACCCTTGTCTTGAGTCCTCTAAGTCAAATACACGCGATGCAAACAAACGTTCTTACTAGGGATCCGGCATGAGGTTTTGTTATGCTAAGTTCAGCACCTGGGTATTTTTTCTAGACTATGTACCCAAGCGGACAACTCAAGTCGAGGAGGGGACCACGTACCGGGGACCCGCAAGATCGTCCGGCTTAGTAACTTGTCCGAGCCTCTTTCTTATTTTAAGGTATGACACTAACAGAATAAGGAGTCTCAACCAACAAGCAAATCCCCGGAGGTGAGAAGAGAAGGGTTTCGTAGCAATTTATATGTATAGTTCAAATAATACCAAAACGGTAAATGCATCATTTTGCACATTAAGCCAACATGTAAAAATCAGATAATTAACAGAGCCAAATACAACAATTATTTTATGCTCGAATCCTTGAACCATGAACTATAGATTCTGGGTTCAATCCCTAGCAGAGTCGCCAGAGCTGTCACACTTCCTTTTTGGCTACTACACCCCGGCAAAGGGCGTAGTTAAGGGAGTTTTTCCAATTTAAGGACAATCGAAACGTGATTCAATTATTTAAGAGAATTTCAGAGTCACCACTTGGGAGATTCATGGTAACCCAAGTCACCATTTAGAATCCCGAATTGAGGAAAGAATGACTCTATTTAATCGTCCACGAACCAGAAATTCGGGTAAGGAATTCTGTTAACCCGGAAAAAGGTGTTAGGTATTCCCGAGTTCCGTGGTTCTAGCATGGTCGCTCAACTGTTATATTTAGCATAAACTATATGATTTGTACAATTATGAACCAATGTGCATTTTAAATCTTTTAACCGCTTTTTTCTTAAAGAGAATTCAACGTCGTTAAAGCATGTCTCGAACCACGTCACACAAATGCACTTGTGGTTTTTGACACATTCCAACTACGTTGAGATTTAGATTTGGTTCACATAAATGTGCACCCGAATTTAGGAAAGGTAAATTATTAAACTAACGCACCTAAAGCGGCTAACGTATTATTAATTTTGTGGGAGGTCGTAAAATTCCACTAAACGGCACGTCCCGAATTCTAAGGACAAAGACATTAATTAGATGAGGGTTGCGCATGTAAAATGACATGCCTCAAATATGAACCAAGTCTAATACATAGCCTAAAGGGAAATTGGGATTTTCTTTAAGTCAATAATCAACAAAACTCCTTCGGACTTGGGCTATCGATGGGCCCAATCCCTAATGGAATGAAACAAGCCAGGATAAAACATGGTTTCAATGAATATGATATGATGCAGTTGCTTTGATGCTACTCAACTAAATTAGTGAGCTACTTTATTGAACCAATAATTAAATCCTGGACCTTTAATGACTTTAAAGTAGAACAAGTAACACGCCTCTTGATTTGCCTAGCACATCTCTAAATAGACATATGATTTGACCCACCAATGAAGGTTCAATTTCCTAATTAACATGTTCCAATAAAACTCTAAACTTAACAACATCAAATGAACCAGGCTAAAACATTTCTGAAGACAGTTTTGAAATAGAACTTAAAAATAGAAATTAATGACTTCATGAACTATTTTACAGGGATGCAACACCACTTAGAACAGAACATTAAACATGCTCAGATTTCATTTTTGACAATTCTTATCTCCTGAATGCTCCTACGAATTCCTACAGGAGAAGCTTTTGAAAACAAGTTCCAAATCACATACTACCGAGCAACATCATGACCTATATTCAGGGATGCATGTATCCAAATCTACAACTGGGAAACTAAACAATGCCAGCTAATTAGAGTGCCAACCTAAAGTCACCTATTACAGGATCCAAGAGGTTCTCAAAGAAGTTATACACTATTGAATTTCAGTCCACACTTAATAACACGAAATTAGTATATTTACAAAGGCACAACAGGGATCAGATTGATCATAGCTCCAACTTGTCTTACAGGAGTTCATGATTGTACATCATATGCTAAAGAATCCAAAGCATACCTGGTTATGAAAAATAAAGCAGGAGAAAGGAAAGAGTCAGCAGCAGTAGTGAATATACTTCAGCCAATCATCACAATAATTTGACCTCTTTAAACCATTTTAAACCCAGAAAAACCAAAGGGGTTGATGTTCCCAGCACTTAAACCAACGATGAGAATCAAAGAAGAGACCCAAGGCAAATTTCGAGGATTGAGGGTTGTGGATTCAAGATGAGGGGTGTGAGGAGAGTGCATGGTGTTAATTTGGTGGATTTTGGGAAGGGTTGTATTTTGGCCGGACGGTTCAAACTAAAATATGTGGAGCTGTGGCATGATTTGAGCCCAAAGAGTTATAGGAATAGGAAGGGGAGTTCAAAGGTGTGCAGGGGTGTAAATCCTGGAGGGTTTTGAAATAACGCCTTCGTGGGCGGCGGGGACGGCGACCACATAATTTTATATTCGAAGAGATTGGTAGACATTCGAGAGAAGCCGAGCTGCGATTTGGGAAGAGGGGGTGACAGGGAAGCTGTGGTGTGAATTTAGGGTCGTCTGGAGTATCGCCGACGACGATAATTTTTGGCCGGCGACGCACTGTGACAGAAAGGCGGCGAATGGTGGTGATACACCGGCGTAATTAGGGGTATATAGGAGATGGTTTGGAGGGGTGGATGGGGGAATTTGGACAATTTTATACTAGAGCCAGCCAGTTTTCGTTCACTTTGGGAGATACAACATCGTTTAGGCGCCTCCGGGGTTAGACTGGGTTGAGGGGGGTGATTGGGCTGGGTCTACTGGTCTAGGAGGTTTGGGCCAAATTTGGTCTCTCAAAGATCCATATTAGTATACAATCAATGATTCTCTTTTTATATATATTTGTTTTATTATTTTTTTCAGATTTTTAATAACAAAAATAAAAATAGGCGAAAACATATTTAATATGAAATAAACTAAATAAACTCTAAACTGTAAATTTCAAAGAAAATCAACCAATTTTTGTTGTTTTTCTTCATTTTCAAAATTAACTAATTAATAACCTAAAAACATGTAAAAATTAAATCCTAAAATTTAACCATGCCATTTTTTATATTTATTATGAATTATATTAATTAAAACGTGCAATCATGCAAATAAACGCAAAATTATGTAATTAATTCTTAAAGTTCAAACAAACAAAAAATCTCACAAATAAATCCTGAAAATTCAAATAACAAAAGAAAGATGCAAATAAACACAAAATCATACAATAAATTCCTAAAAATTCAAATAATAAAAGAAAAATGCAAATAAATACAAAATCATACAATTAATTCCTAAAAATTTAATTAATAAAATAAAAATTCTAATTTAATGAATTTTATAGGAACATGTCAAGCGAGGCAAAAATCACGTGCTCATAGCCTCAATGGTGTAATTTCGAGCTTTCGTCGAAATACTAACTCGTCGTTGTTTGATCAAGGTTGAACTACCCTCTCTGGAGATGGCCCTTGGCCTTAAGGGTGTTGTTTCAAGCTTTCATTGCAATACTAACTCATCATCATTCGACCGAGGTCGAACTTTTATCTTTGGAGATGGCCCTTGGCCTCAATAGTATTATTTCGAGCTTCCGTTGAAATACTAACTCATTGTTGTCCAATCGAGGTCATACTCTTCTCTTTGGAGATGGCCCTTGGCCTTAAGAGTGTTACTTCGAGATTTTGTCAAAATATTAACCCATCGTTGTTCGATCGAGGTCTAACTCTTCTTTTTGGAGATGGCTCTTGGCCCCAATAGTATTATTTTGAGATTTTGTTGAAATATTAACCCATTGTTTCATTATCGGATTTTGGAGGATCGCAAGTCGCTGTGTTTTTGTACATACGTCGAGGTGAATCCCGATGTACTCAACATTAGTTTTACTGCATAATAGGGTGTTCATAAAAATCCGAAAAATCAACCAAACCGAAACCAAACCAAACCAACCAAAAAACCCGATACTTTTGGGTTTGGTTTGGTCTGGTTTTGGTTTTGAATTCTAAAAACCAATCAAATTTGGTTTTGGTTTTAATCAGAAACAAACCGAACCATACCGACTATACGAGTAGGTATTTCAAATTTATTATTACACCTATATATATGTATATTTTTATACAAAGTTTCAAAAATCTAATGGTAAATGTTGATAGCTTGCACTATTAGTATAGTTCTATACATTTACATTCTAGTTTGATTGGTAGTTTTCTTTTATTATGTATAACAATCCAGTTCGTGTTAAAGATAATATATTATTAGTTGAGTCCTTAAATTATACATCACAATTTGATTCAATCATCATCAATATATCTTGGTAAATAATAGATTTCTCAAAAGGCAATTGATTTGATAATGATACGTTGAAAATTTGGTCGTCGGAATATGTGCTTGGTAGTGTATGTCTTATATTTAAGAAAAAATCAAAAAATAAGCGAAAAATAAAAAAAATCGATAAAACCCGACATAATCCGAATCGATAAAAACCCGACTTAATTGTTTTGGTTTGATTCTAATATTTGAAATATTGACTTACATGGTTTGGTTTCTTTTAAGGAAAAAATCGATCCAAACCGAACCATGAACACCCCTTAGTTAATACACGGTGTTCCCTGGGGGAGTCCTAGTTTTGCTTAGCTTCTGCATTTCTTATGCGAGTCCCGGTTGGCTTAATTTTGCTTGCTTTGGAAGATACGATGAGTTTACTAGGCGATTTCTACTGCTTCTATGCGTACGTTCCTATTTAAGCAAGCAACATAAGATGAGACGAGAAGAACTCTTACATACATTGATTCGATGCGCCAACAGGTGATAACAACCTTATGACATATTTGCTTTTCCGACTTTTAGGCAGTTGAAGACATGATGATTTGTGGTCTCGGCAATCATACTCATCCTTTCCCCTTTTTGTATGCTTTGGCTTTCCGTGGGTTAGGTTTGCGGATCATTTGATGTGCGGATTATTTTGTAAGACATTCCCATTCCTTTATAGGATTTGCATGCTAACCGTTGTCTTCCCTTGTAATCTTTGCACAGAGATTCGATTGTGACTCTTGTTTCTATGAAGCATCCTGCTCTGGGTTAGAACGTGAGGTTCACTCGCCATTCCTTTTTGGTGAGTGGTTTCGTTTTCGGGTTTTGATTTGAACGAGACTGTGAAATTTAACTAAGAAATCCCCACAGATGGCGCCAAATTGTTTGACCAAAAGATATTGAAACCATTTTTATTAAATCAATCAATGAAGATGAATAGGTAATCTTAGTCGAGCACAATAAGTTTCAGACCTAGCAATAACGTAGAATATGTAGATGAGATAATGTAGGGGCAATCAATATTATTGGTATCATCTCTCCCATGGATTGGCAGAGAGTATTATTTACATTATATATGTTGGATTTATCTCCCCCTTGGAGATATTGAAATCTTTTTGTTACACAGAATTACAGGAGGAAGGAAATGGAATAAGCCCCCTCAGTGGGAGATTCTCCACTTCTATATATAGCCATGGAGTCTGTTGTATTCATGGATGGATGCATTTTTGTATCACGACCGTTAGCGTCATCGGCCTCTAGTAGCAAATACTAGAGGTACATGGTTTGATGCGAATCAACAACAACAACAACAACCCAGTAAAATTTCACTAGTGGGGCCTGGGGAGGGTAGTGTGTACGCAGACCTTACCCCTAGTCCGAACGAGTAGAGAGTCTGTTTCTAGAAGACCATCAGCTCAAGAAAACAAGAAGATAAAAATGAGACAATATTAGTATCACCACAGAAATCGTACGAAAAATAGGAACAATATGAAATGTTTAGAAAAAAAATGGAAAGCAAAAGCAAAAGTTAATCTTTTACTGTCCCGCCGCTTGGGCGGGATCCTAGTTGGGTCGACCATGGTGGTCAGATTTCAACCAATACAATATCTAAAGTATAATAGTCTTCTTCATATTGACTAATTCTTAAATAATAGTCTTTTAGAGTAGCTATGATGTTATTTCTACAAAAAAAACGCCAGGTTGGCTTCTGCTCATGGCATTCTCTTTAAAAGGGTCGGAGTTTGCAAAACCGCTTTTCAATCGGCCCAAGTTTGATACATAATCGGGCTGGGCTTTTGTCCATAGTTAAACAAGGGAAGAGAGAAATACATATTGGATTCAAAATGACAAAATTATGCTTTAAATGACCATGAATCAATTGACAATATTTGCGGATGAGTATTACGAGACTAAGAGCCCGTTTGGACATAAGAATCCCCTTTTCGAGATCTTTTACCTTTTTTCAAAAATAATGTTTGGTCAAGAATTTTGGAATTTTTTGAAAATTTGAAAAATTCCAAAAAGCCATTTTTCAAAATTTTCATTCAAATCACTCACAAAACTTCAAAACAATCCAAAATTATATTCATGTCCAAGCACAACTCTAATTTTCAAATACTATTTTTACTTGAATTGTTTTTTTAATTTTTTTTGCAATTTTACCATTCTGATGTCTGAATGCCCACTAATAGGCTTCAAAATATGTAGGAGGAGTAGGTTGTATAATCCTGAATATTATCACTCCTGTGTGTTTGACTCAAGATATATTGGAACCTTTATGAACAAATCAATTAAAAAGGATGAAGGGGTAAATCTTAATCAAACTTAATAAATTCCAGATAAATAATTTGATTGGAGAAACAATACATAAGATGAAATATGGGTGATCAATATTATTGAAATTTTCCTCTGGTGCTCCGATCAATAAATGGAGGAGAACATTTTACATATTTTGTTGGAGATTATTTAGTTATTCTTTTCACTTATGAAGATTATAGAGGAGATAAAAAAAATGGAGAGCAGGAGAGGTCCCTCCCAAAATCTGCCCCCTTTGGGTGGCTTTTACCCTGCTATATATAGCCGTGGACCCCTTGCTATGTACTTGATCTGGCGCTTTTCCATACCTCGTCTGCCTCGGCTAGTCTCTGAATGTCGTTTCTTCTGGCTTCGATGGAAGTCATGACGGTAGCATATGGAATAGATCATGTCGTCTTTCGTTGCCTCGCCATTTGAACGGAATGTTGGTCAGCTTGACCGTAGTGGTCATATTTTGACCAATACAGTTAGTCCCTCCATATGTCAGGGTCGTCCACTGTCGGGCTTGGCAGACGGATTATGCTTGCTATCAATTCGAGAGAAATTCTACTACTCCCTCCTTGGTTATGCTTCTTAGGTTCAAATGAGACGACCAAACCTTTGATATTCATGGACCGTTGTGGCTGTTTCAGAACCGAAACATTGTTTGGAGTGAAATGTTGTTTCGTGGTTGCTGCCATTATGACACACGTTTCTAAAAAGTCGAAACATTTCGTATGCCATCAGGTTTTATTAGAGACTCTTGGGTTTCGTGCTTGGGGGATTTATGTCTCGTATAAATAGCGGGAGTACATCATTCGGTTGACACATTTTCTTGCCTTTCGCTTGAATGATTTTTTGTGGATATACTTTCTTCCTGATACTTTATACTTCACTTGCCCCCCGTTAATCGAAAACTTTCCTCCCTCCTTTTCATTGCCTTTTTTCTTCACCAAATTAACATAATTGCTTGTAATTCTTCTCACACTGACCTCCCTAATTCTGGGGCCGAAAAATGATGCTCCAGCCACTAGAGGAGCAGAAGTGGTGGAAGATGAAGAGGTCCCGTCAGTAGCCGAGATCTTGCCTCGTCCTTGAAAAACATGGATTGACTTCAGTATTCATGCCTGGAAGGAGTCGTAACCTACCCACACAGTTATAAAGGAGGAAATCGTAGATTTCAAATCCAGGTGGGGAATTCCACGTTATGTTGAAATGCGGTCAGCGGTAGGGGACGACATCGTCCATTTTGACCACCCCAGATACTGCGTGTTCTACGCACACCCCTTCCTTATTGGGTACACATTTCCTCTCCCTCTCCTGGTGCTAGACTTCTGTCATTTTTACGAGGTATGCCCCGCTGAACTTTCACCGTACCTATACAAACTATTTCTTATGCTGCTTAAGTTCGCGGAACTCGCCAGTCATGAGTCCACTTTGGGGCACATTATCAACATCTTCACACATCAACTTATTCATGGCACGATGATTCACATGCTCATCAGGGGTCGAAGAGTCTAGTGGTGAAAATAGACGATAGGCTAACCAACTTTTCTATGAGAATTACTTCTACGGGCAGACTGAGCACCTTGTGGCGGATCCAATGGGGTTCCCTGAGAAGTGGAACTTTGCGCGTAAGTTTCTATGTTGTTTTTTTCTATATAGTCAAAGGGATGCCCGACCGCTTCCTATTATAATACTAAACCCTGCTATTTTTCTGCAGCTACAAAATTGTCCTTTCCCCCGTAGAAGGTATCCGTGAGTGGGTGAGTGTTATCCTTCCTCATATGACAGAGGTTCACACGTGGTCGGCCTTTCATGACAAATACGGACGCAAGCCTCATACTGGTGATATGTTGTTTATGTTTGCTATTTCACCTTTCTTTTTTCCTAGTTTCTAACGTGATGCTTTATGGTGTCAGGAAGAGAGCGAACAGTGAGGGCTCCTCAGCATCGTCTACTTGCCCTACTACAATGTCAACTGCTTGACCTTCGTCAAGGACTGATTCAGTCGAATCTGCGACCGTGGTTATACCTACGGAGGGCGTATCTCAAACTGAGGCTCCGTTACATACTTCTCGTTTTTCCGGTGAATCTCCCCATGCTGAGGAAAGAGAGGGGACATCCATGAGGTGGGAGTGGAGTTAGAGACATCGCCTCCAACTATGATTCATCTGGACGAATATCTCTTGACGGGATATAGGGCTGAGGTTGATATAGCTCCCACTATATAGACAGAGCCAACCGTTGCGTATACTTTATCGGAAATTCCTACCATTGTTGTCTATCAGCACCCCACCGTGATGGAGGGCCAGATTTTTTATGCAACCGCCGTGATTTCGAACGCGCCCTTGTCTTTCGTACTTGGACATGCTTCCTCCTCAGCTGTTGAAAGGGGAAAGGGCGTCGTAGTCAATGACTATGAATCCGAGTCGGAGCTTGATCCTGATGACGTCAGGATGTTCTAAGAGGGTCTTACCCACTCAGTGGTTCATATTGAAAGCTAATACTGTATTCTGGAAATCTCATCGGATGTTAATCTTCTGGGGGACAGGGAGGATCTAGTGTCGCAGTTTACCATTCTATGTTCTACTACCGAGAATGTGGCTTTTTGAAACGTTCCCGATGTTGACTTGATGGATGAGGTGGCCGTTATGGTCTTAAGAATATGTTACTTTTTTTTATTTTGATTTTATCTCTTTTTTCTCGATGATAGGGTTCTAACCCATCTTCTCATTTTCCATACGTACATGGTGGAGGTGGAGAGTATTCGCAGAGCCAACATTCAGGCCTAGATTTTCTTGAAGATGTTGGAGAAGTATTGACACTATCATGACAAGTGTCGTGAGATGTATGAACGACTGAAGGCAAACCCTGGTAGTCAGTCTCTCGGTGAGGAGTTGGATAAGAGGGACCGGGAATTGATATGAGCTATTTGTAGCAAGAGTGCGCTCGAAGAGAAACTTTGTGCAAAGGATGAACAGCTCGAGCTAGGAAAAGGGGTTGTTGCACAGTGTGAGTATCATCAGGAGAAGTTGAGGTCGATGCAGTTGGAGATGGATCACAATCTGATCAATGTTGAGGCAATGAGCGCGGAGTGGATGGGAAAATTAGCCAAGTTGGAAAGCAAGGTTGCTAGGTTAGGAAGCATCGAGAGTTCTTGGTCCCCAGCTTCGGCAAGGGCGGCGACCCTAGATAACACCATCCGTGTCCTCAAGTCTGAGCATGAATAGGAAAGGGCGATGGCCACGCTAATGGAGGCGAGGGTTGAGGAGTGCATAAGTGAAATCGACCGGGAAGCATCGGTTTTGGGAGATCCGGCTGTAGGTCTAGAGGCCGAAAGGAGAGACTATTGGCTCAAATTGAATCTTCCTCCCCCATTGTTCCCCGCCACTTGTACGATCTTTGGTTTCATGTCGAAACCCAACAGGGTATATACAAGAGTTTGTGGGAGGTGTGCAATGTGACCGAGGATGCATATAAAGAACTGCGGGAGGCTCGCGTCAATTATGGGTATGACTTGGCGACACTAGAAGCTGATGAGGGCGTGGACACCAAAGGAGAATTTCCCAGAGATGATGGTGAAGAAGAGACGATGATGACACCGAGTAAAGAGATAGTTGTCTTTGTCAGTTTTCTTTTTTTTTATATTCGTTGTTGGCTGTCGTTGTTCTTTTCCTATTATTTTCCTTTTTTATTTCTGACTTGGTCCGTATGTAATCTACAACCGTTTGCATACTGACTTTGTATAAAGAAGAATTTTTTCGTTGTTATTTTCTTTGTACTATATCCTTGTTCTTGCTCTTCGTGAATATGGCGCGGGATAGCACGCTGCAAGTCCCGATCTTTCTTTCCCTTTTATTTTCTGACGGCCCTTGGCCTTAGGGATATTTTGAATTTTCTCTTTGGAAATGGTTTGTGGCCTTAAGGGAGTGGTTCCTAACTTTTTTTGAAATATCAACCCATCGTTGTTCGATCAAGGTTGAACCCTTATTTTTAGCGAAGGCCCTGACCTTAAAGAGTTTTATTTCGAACTAATCAAAATGTTAACCCATCGTCATTTGATCAAGGTAAAACTCTTCTTTTCGGCGAAGGCCCTTGGCTTTATAGGGTGTTATTTCGAACTTATCGAATTGTTAACCCGTCGTCGTTCGATCAAGGTCAAACCCTTCTTTTTTGTGAAGGTCCTAGGCCTAAAAGGGCATTATTTCAAACTTATCAAACTAACCCATCGTCGTTCGATCAAGGTCGAACTCTTCTTTTTGGCGAAGGCCTTTGGCCTTGAAAGGTGTTATTTTGAACTTATCAAAATGTTAACTCGTTGTCGTTCGATCAAGGTCGAACTCTTACTTTTGGCGAAGGCCCTTGGCCTTAAAGGGTTTCATTTCAAACTTATCAAAATGTTAACCCATCGTCACTCATTCAAGGTCAAACCTTTCTTTTTGGCGAAGACCCTTGGCCTTAAAGGGCGTTATTTCGAACTTATCAAAATGCTAACCCGTCGTCGTTCGATCAAGGTTGAACTCTTTTTTTTATGAAGACCCTTGGCCTTAAAGGGTGTTATTTCAAACTTATGAAATGTTAATCCGGTGTCATTTGATCAAGGTCGAACTCTTCTTTTTGGTGAAGGCCATTAGCCTTGAAGGGTGTTATTTCGAACTTATTAAAATGTTACCCTGTTGTCGTTCGATCAAGGTCAAATTCTTCTTTTTGGAGAAGACCCTTAGCCTTAAAGGGTGTTATCTCAAACTTATCGAAATGTTAATCCGTCGTAAGTCCCATTTTTTAGAGAATCACGCATCCTCTGGGGAAGTCCAGTTCACTAGATATTTTCTGCATCGGAGAGGGTAATATCGCAGAGTAGGAGACCTTACCATTTCACTTATGTTCATTTTTTGCACACATTGGAGTATTCTTGTTTGATTCCTGCCTTTCGGCCCAGAGATATCATCAACAGGCGATATTTCGGTTGCCTTTTAGTAGTTTCCCGTTCTCTAATTGAGATGTTTCTTTGCTCGCTCGCCTACGCGACATTTGTGTTCCTGCTTGAGCAAAGAGCAAAATGCAAGTTAAAATGATACTTTCCTTACCCCCCATCTGATGGATCGAAGAATGGGAGTAGGTTTGTAACGTTTCTCATTTTATCTGGCATTTCGATGATTGGTAGGGTGATGATTCCTAAATTTGGTGACTGTATTCAACTCTTTTCCCCCCTCCTACGCTACGCCTTTGCCATTTTTGGGTTAGGCTTTGCCTTAGTTCTCTTTTTGGTGGATAATCGTGCTCTTTGTCTTTGATTTGGAAGAGACTAGGAAATTTACTAAGAAATCCCCACAGATGGCGTCAAATTATTTGACTCAAAAAATATAGAAACCTTTATGAACAAATAAATTAAAAAGGATGAAAGGGTAAATCTTAGTCAAACATGATAAATTCCAGATCAATAATCTGATTGAAGAAACAATACATAAGATGAAATAGGGGTGATCAATTCATTGAAATTTTCCTTTGGCACTCCTATCAATCAATAGAGGAGAATATTTTACATATTTTGTTGGAAATTGTTCAGTTCTTTTTTTCACTTATGAAGATTACATAGGAGAGAAAAAAAAGGAGAGCTGGAGAGGTACCTCCCGAAATCCACCCCTCTTCGGGAGGCTTTTACCGTACTATATATAGTTGTGGACCCCTAGCTATGTACTTGATCCGACACTTTTCTATACCTCATCTGCCTTGGTCGTTCTCTAAATGTCGTTCCTTTTGGATTCGACGAAAGTCGTGAGGGCAGAATATAGAATAAACCATGTCATATGTCGCTGCCTCAGCGTTTGAATGTAATGTTGGTCAGCTTGACCGTGGTGGTCAGATTTTGACAAATACAATGTGTAGACTAAATAATATAATTCTTTCTTTGAAAGAAAATCAGCTTTACAACTTGAAATACATAAAGGGAAGAAGTCAATTATAAAAAACTCAAAGCAAGAAGGGGCGTCAATCATCTGTAAAATTATACATCATTTTTTCATATTACATGATAATTTCATCTCTCTGTTTTGAAAATTTGGATAAAAATAGAGGATAATAGCAGCATTAATGTCTCAATTCACGAGGAAATGGAAGATATTGTAAAAGATATTGTTGCTTTCTCTACAATGTTGAGTTCGAAACCAAATGTGGTTCTTTTGTGCAAGTAGCATCATAATAGGTGTAAAAAAGATGACATTTTTATATATAGAGCCCAAATATTGGGCGTTATACATTAACGTTAACTGTGACGTTAATGTAAAGCACCGAGTATTTGGGCGCTATATATAAAATGCTGCCACACCTAGGTATAGCTCCCAAATACTGGAAGCTATACATAAAGTTTTATGTATAGCGTCCAGTATTTGGGCACCATACACCTTTTTCTTGGCCCCACCAATAATTCAAAAGCGTATAGTGCCCACTTTAATATATATATATATATATATATATATATATATATATATATATATATATATATATATATATATATATATATATATATATATATATATATATATATATATATATATATATATATATATATATATATATATATAGGCTAGCCATTTCCTACATAAAGAGGTTAGGATTGTATAGAAATTCATTCAAAAATAAATTTTAACTCTTGTTGAAACATTTATTGTTGTTAAATTCTCTAGCATTTTTTCATTATGTCTGAAGAGCGTAGAATAAGATTTTTATTGTATTGGGGGTGTGAGGTTGTGATGGAGAATAACTCAGTGGGCTACAGTTTACCTGCTCAGTGCCATATTAAACTTCCACTTACAATGGAGTACGATAAATTAATATCGTCGTTATACAAAAAAATGAGTGTGAGAAAACATTCAGTGATACTTAAAGTAACTGGAAGATATCTGTATTCCGTCACTCCAAAAGGGATTGCTTTTTACTTGGAGTTTAACATCGACGATGATGAAACTTTGAGTGATTTTCTGAGGACTCATGATGAATTTCAAGAATTTCCTGTAATCACAATGTTGGAGATGTACGTGAAGGTCGAAAACGTTCTAAAAAATGAGGTTGTGCGTAGTAGAGATAACCCCCAGTCATCTGGGGGTTATTCTAGAGCACTTTTTGCCGGACAAGTTTCGGATGAACGAGTTTTTCTTGATTTAATCTTATCACGGCCGGTGAATGAGCAGCGAAAAAATAATTTATACCCTGCTTTCCATAATTCACAAGACGAGCAGTAAACTTCAATTTTCATTTGTGTTAATTATGCATATTTTTGATGTATTGAATTCGTATTAACGATCATATATTAAATAGGGGGTACCGGCTCGATATGATTTTACAAGCGGCTCATCCGGTAGTCATCACCTAATTGAAAATGTCCATCATGAAATTTCATCACACTACGATTTGTAAGTGAAGTGATATAGCCATATAGAAAGCATTTATTAATTTAGTAGCTTATATTTTTGTTGGTTGTGCCTTGAAAATGAGCAAGTTGAACCACTCGTACTCACTCCATTGCCTGAAAATGACGTATTACATCGGGATCTGGCAGATGCATAGGGTGAGGAACAGAACAGTGATTTTGATAACAATGATGATGAATCCAGAGATGAGACACCCTTTCCCCGTGAAGATGGTGATGCACATGATGACGAGGAAGGACCTGATTTGAAGAGAGCCCCCCCCCCCCCCTAGACGAAGAATGTACGAGTTCGGAGTGCCGTTTCATTCAAGGGAGATTCCTTATATTGATAACTTACCAACCGTGCCGGATGTGGAAGCTCTCATAAGGGATTTTAATGAAATCCGGACAGTAATGTGGGATGACTCTAAACCAGCGGGGCTTGCAAAAGGGATGCTTTTCCTGATAAAGCGCGCGTAAGCAGGGCTTGTAAAATGCACAACGTACAAGAGTGTCATGAGATGCAAGTATAAGAGTCAAGCCCGATAGTATACAAGGTGGTTTCCGCATGTGGTTTTAGCCATGTAATTTGGATGTTGCGTGCGACCAAGAAGAAGACAGGTATGTGAAAAATGGATAAATACATTCCCACCCACACATGCGAATTGGACATATTCAATGGGAATCACTTACACTTGGATATTGACTTGATTTCTCTTGTAATTATTCCACACCTCAAAGCGTCCATAAGGTATAAAATCAAAGAGTGCATTACATCAGTCCACCAGAAATATGGCCATACTATTACAAAAAGAAAGGAATTTCGCGGACGTAAACAAGCGTTTGAAATTGTTTAAGATAATTGGGATAAGTCATTTGCATCTCTGCCAAAGTACATGGCCGCACTGCAACACTTTAACCCCGGGATAATTGTTGAATGGAAGCTTGATCAGAGTCTGGGAACACCAGAATACATATTCAATTATGTGTTCTGGGCGTTTAAGCCAGCAATTGATGGTTTTTCACATTGTCGGCCCGTAATATCCATAGATGGAACTCATGTATATAGAAAGTACGATATCAAGCTATTGATAGCCATGTCAGTGGATGGTAATGGACAAATATTTCCTATAGCTTTTGTTGTGTGTGCCAATGAAAGCATAAAGACATGGACGTTGTTTTTTGAACCATCTGAAAGAGCACGTTGTCAAACAATGTTCAGGTATTTGTCTAATATCTGATCGACATAATGGTATATTAAGTTGTGTGGAGAACTTGCTTGCATGGCAAGAACCTTATGCATACCACAGTTACCATGTGAGGAACTTTAAGGTAATTTCCAGAAGGCACATCCCAACAAGGATCTACATGATTTGTTGTGGAAAACCACCAACAACATAAATTTCGGAGGCATATGGATTCTAACATGCAAGAAAACGAGGCAACCTATTGTTGGTTAATGCGACATCACCTGGAAAAGTTGACTTTGCATGCGGATGATGGAAGACAATGGGGAATTCTTACTACAAATGTGTCAAAGTCTTTCAACGGGTTATTGAAGTCGGCAAGAGGATTGCCAGTCATAGCCATGGCGTGAATGTCATTCAAGCAGATGGTGGAGAGGTTTGTTGAATGTTCTGTAGTTGCAATAAAATTGATAGAAAGGGGTGTTGAATTTATGCCAGTGTCGATGCAGAGATTTGAGAAATACAGACGGCGAGCACATTGGCATTCATTTTTGCAATATGATAACGAAAGAGGTATTTTTGAAGTTCGCACCACTATCCATAATAATCAAGGTAATAATGTACATACTATAAATGAATCAGCAAGGTTATGCTCTTGTGGGAAATGTTCCATCTACCACATGCCTTGCTCACATGCCATCAAGTGGTTTCAACGTATTTGTTATGCGAAGACCAACTATGTTGGTTAACAATATAGAGTTTCCAAGTACCTAAACACATATAGTGGTCAGTGCAGTTAGTGGATGCTGAGCATTATTGACCTCCAGAACCATTTAAAATACAGGTGCAGAAGAGAACGCGTATACGGAACCAAATGGATGCTAGTGATACCGTTTATGCACAAATGTGGCATATGCTCGCAAACAGGAAGCGATCGTAGTGGGTGTTCTTCTAGTGTACTTAACTACCCATAATGTGTTTCCCTATTTGTTAGAGTAAATTTTATTTTAATTGAAGTGGAAGTTAAGTTTAAGTACTTGTGTTGTTATATGAAACTATCAAACGGATGGGGAACTAAAAAAGTAATGAACATATTCAATAAAATATTGTTGTTAATGTATACAGAAAACAGAAAATATACTAAGGCCTCGTGTATCCCGGCGTATGGAATGTACCGACCATGTGCCTGATGAACTGGGTTCCCGATAATAATTCAGAAAATAGTGTGGTACCATGCCATATAACGTTGAATAGGAAAGTGCTGCGGAGGTGGGGTCAAGTCCCATGCATGTCCCAAGTACCCAACTGCTCGTCAAGCCATGCCATAAATGTGTTGTCCGCCCTGGACCGATCATCCCTCTCATAATGTAAAGCAAGCCATGCAGGCGGACTTGGTATAGGTTGCGGCAGGCCAAACTGATGAAATACCTGCTCGGAGGCATGATGCTCGACAATATTGAGGCATATGAGCGGGACAGAAGCCCTCCAAATATGTCGGCCAAATGTGCAATACGCTGACGGGGTACCTATCACCTTATCGATGTACGACGTCCAAATGAACTATCAAATAAGAACACAAACAGTTAGTAAGCCCAACACTAAGTTAATCTATAACATGTAAGTTTAGTTAGATATTCACCTGTGTATCCTCCAGTAGATCCACCACATCCTTGCAGAGGGGAAGATTATGATTTGCATCATACTCTCGTGCAAGAGTACGACGCATAACCCACCTACTCGCTAGAGGGAGATGCAAAATTTCTATATTAGCCGGTAGATGTCGTTGAAACTACAGAAATCGCTCCCAAGCCCAAACCTAACATACAAAGTTGACATAAAGTATAAGATTAACTATAACTAAGTAGAATTGTAACTAATGGACATATTATTTGAATATGTTGTCACATGTATAAGCGACAGAAAGCCACCAACGGCTCCTTGTGTGCCGATGCAAGCCTGGCACATCTGCCTGTACAAATATGAGATGACAGCACCACCCCAGCTGTAGATGGTTGTATCCTCGAACTGGTCAATATGATGCAGAAAATGGAGGCTCACTAGGTTCCCCTAAGTGTTCGAGAACAAGACCCCACCAAGTAGAAGAAGCAACAGTAGCCTCGTATATCGCTGTACATCCACCTCCACTGACTCGTCGGTAATAATATGGTGGATCTGCTGTAGGGGTCTC
Organism: Nicotiana benthamiana; assembly: GCA_034376525.1. Lineage (NCBI taxonomy): Eukaryota > Viridiplantae > Streptophyta > Magnoliopsida > Solanales > Solanaceae > Nicotiana > Nicotiana benthamiana. The sequence goes on from CM067325.1 coordinate 11,664,463, forward strand.
TAATAGGGACCAACTGCATACGACTGGACCTAGACGTTACACTCTCGTCCTCCGGCCTGAAACCTGTGAGCCTGTGCAGCATATCCCAATAAAAATATTGTGTAATATCTCATGGTCGCAGGCAGTAAAACTGGCAAGCCATCAGTGGACAGGCCATATAAAATCTCAGCGTCCTGGAGTGTGATGGTGGCCTTGCCGATGGGCAAATGTGTTAGAATATACGCTTAACGGTAGAAAAGGGGGTGAATAGCGTTATAATAAAAAACAGCGTAAACTTGCGGAATTTAAAAATTGCAGGAATGAAATAAGTGCGATAAGTAAATAATAAGGAATGAACGCACCGATGTTATCCTGGTTCACCACAACCCGTGGCTAGTCCAGTCCCCGAGAGACTCTCTCGAGATTTCCACTAACTTCGTTAAGCTTACGGGTGCTTAACAAACCATTACAAACTGAGAACTTGAGTCACACAAGCCTCAACAACCTTTGCTTGAAGATACAACACTTCAAGACTTCAACCAAAGGAATCACAACGTTCCTTCTTACAATACAAGGGATTAACACTTCCCTTCAAGTGTTTAAAAACACTTTGCACTCAAAACAAGACTCTCTTTAAGAGTAGATATGAGTAAAATAAATACGCTCAAGAACGCAACAACTTTCGTCAAGAATTTGGCTCTCAAAAACTTATGTAATGAATAGAAAATGATGAATAAGAGAGTATGCGCTTTAGCAATAATATGATCAGTTGTTGTGTTTAGAATACTGATTTGAAGATGTATTTATAGTGTCAAAAACATGCATAACCGTTGCCTAATTGCCAATTAAGAATTGCTGATTTTGTGCTACGACAATCGATTGTCTAATTGCCACAATCGATTGTTTTCCAATCGTTCCAAAAATCATTCCAGATTTACGCAGCATAATCGATTATCTAAGACGTATAATCGATTACTGGCAACGTTCAAAAAATCATTTCCAGATTTTACTTAAAACAATCGATTATCAGAAATATACAATCGATTACTTGGCAACGTTCAAAAAATCTTTTTCAGATTTTACTTCAAACAATCGATTATTAAAATCCTATAATCGATTATCTGATGGAGTTTGAAAATATTTTGGCAACGGTCATTTTACATAATCGATTATGCTATATTGACAATTGATTATTTTTCAGTCTTGAAAAATCTAATAGACACTGCCTCAACACAATCGATTGTCATAAGGTTCACAATCGATTATTTTGTAGCTTTGAAAAATCTGATGGACACTGCCTCAACACAATCGATTATCATAAGGTACACAATCGATTGTCTTGCAGCTACCTTAACATAATCGATTATCTTTGTCCAGATTTTTGAGGCATGTTTAAAAATCATTTTGCTAAAATAAATATGCATGATTTAAAATCATTTTGCACTAAATTAAATATGCATGATTTGATAAAAATATTTTTATGAGAGAAGCCAAGTCTTGAGTTAAATTGTCGGATCAAGATCACAATTAAAGAGCGACTCATGTATAACTTTGTTTAATCTTGATCTTTGTTTGTCTTGTGCTTGAGCTTCGTTACGTGACATTTGCACGCTTGTGCTTGGACCTCGTCATATGTCAATTGTGCATCGTTTGTCATTTATCAAAACCTACAAATATGAACACACGTTTAGTTTAGTGCCTTGAGAACGTGTTTCAACAAAATGGAAAGTGTGCGCCTCCGGTCACCACCGCTCAATCAAGGTCGTGATCAAAGCCCAGTTAAGTTGTATCTGGCCAATCCTAATAATCTTATATAATCCCATCTCCTCCGGTAATGGACCACGTGGGAATGTAGAACTCAATGACTTAAAAAGTCCCACAATAGATCCACTCTCCGGACTCAAAAAGATTGCATAAGCAACTGTCCGTCCCATATATACTCGGATCTGTGCTGGGGCTGTAGGTGTAATGGATCCAACGTTTGAGGGCCGAGACGTATAGTCGTGTCCATGTAGTCAACTGTAATTAAAACAACATTAATTGTATCTTATTTTGTAACACAACCCTCACACCATTTTAAGTTTTTAAACTTGTTACTGTCACTATTTATTTCCACAGTAGCCACTAATGTTCCAAAAATGTGTCCGACATCTTTAATATGGCCACACTTCTACTGCTGGTTAAGATAGCTAGTTTCCCCAACTTTCTCGTTTTTTTATTTTATTTTTTATGTTACTTCAATAGTAGTTGCTTCAGCTTGAGCCGCCCGAATTTTCAATATTCTTTTTTTTGTGTCTAATCAAATGTGACTCGGTTTGGTTCATTCCTCGAAAGAAGATTTTACGAATCCTTATCTACCAGAATTTTGACTTTTGCTTCACAATTAAATAATTAGTGAACCTTGACTGTATTATTTGCACCAACTTACATTAATTAACTAGTATAATTTTAAGAGGTAATTGTGTATGCATGATATATTTTATAAGTCCATTGAGTTGGTGTAATCACGAGGTGTTTGGTAAGTCTTTTTCCTTTGATTCCCTCAACAAATAGGAGATCTAAGAATGAATAGGATTATATATAGGAACTAGTTTCATCAGTGGACTCTTTAAAATCTTTTCGTGAACTTTCTGTTTCTCTGGCAACTTTTCGAGTTACTAAGCTAGCTTTGGCCACGGATTTTAAAATTTATTTTGAATTGATTTTTGTGAAATTTGGTTTGCACATGAAAATATATTTGGACATCAAATTTTAAAATATTTTTTATTTTTAAAAAAATATATGAAATAAGACTTATATCCACGAATTCTAAAAACTACCACGAATATCCAACAGTACATTTATCAATAACATCCAATATATTATCACAAACCATAGTCCTGAACATAAATAAATAGGATACAAAATTATCATTAACGAACGGCATAATACACTATTAGATTATCAAGAACACGAAACATCATTATTATAAAATAATAAATGGTGAGCTCTTTTATAAAATACAGAAGTTTGAAATTTTTTTTCAAAAAAGGTAATAATAATATTTTGGGCTTTGAACTTGTTTTGGGATTTGGGTTTTGAGAATTTGCTAAAATATAAATAAAATTTATGAACAAATATATATCTGTCAAAAAAATATATATTTTTACAAAATCTATGGCGAAACATGTCCAAATGTGATGTGATATTGCGCTTTAGATAGGACCCAATAAGGAACTGTAAATGATTATGCTTTCAAGAGAAGACAAAATCATTAGATTTACAAGTTAATATAAATTTGTCTTTTTAAGGAGTAAAAATCTCTAATAACTTAAAAAATATCGTTATTTAATTGAGTTCTTGATCATTTGAACGGAAGCATGTACCTTCCTCCATATCATACGTCTATCGCTCAAACTATACAACTTCATTAAATAACATCAAGAGCTTATTATGTTCCTAATAAAAAAAAATTATGCAAGTTCGAATTTAATTAAATCTCAATACATATTAAATATTGGGTGAACGAAAAAAAAAAGTGTGGAGGTGAGAATGGACAAGTGGACAGTGAGGTTGAGTAACAAAATCCTGACAATTGAAAGGGATGAGGATTGAGGAGTTAGCATTTGCTGGATTAAAATGGAGGGCCCATCAGAATTTAAAGTCTATAATTGAGAATTGGGTGCGGTAAAATTTAAGGCCTCACGGGATTCTTGGCTCTCCCTCCCTTTATAATTTTCCCAACGCCTCCTCAATTAGACAAAAGCAATTTGATGCACTAAATTTTCGTTATGTGTGAGGTCTCATAAAAGATGATCATATTGGGTCGTATATATACAACTTTATCTTATATTTATGCCAATGAGTTATTTTTACGGCTCGAGCTTATGACTTGTAATCATACGGCTGCAACTTTTACTATTAGGCCATCATTTATATAGGATGTGTTTAGTAAACATTTACTATATTTCCTCTAAATAGGGGTAAGTTTGCATACATAATATATTCTTTAGATTTTATTAGTAAAATTTTACTGAAACGTTGTTATTGTTATTACATTTAGTAAACATCTCAGTTCACTAAAGGTATAGTAGTAAATAGACCATTGCTTTAAAATAAATGACTATTCAAACTAAAAAGCAAAATGGGAACTAGAGAACTCAAGTAGACTAAAAGGAATTCAAAGTGCAATGAAGATGGACTTGCATGTCTAAGAGGCCATTAGTATGGTCAAAAAAGCTATATATTGCATTGTTAAGATAGGGAAACGTGGAGCTTATATAGTTGGCCCTTTTTGTTCATCCAGTTTATAAGTTGAAGTTTCCATAAAAGTTCAAATTGAGGGACCAAGTCACACCTCATTTCTATGTCAAGTCAAGCTTCTTTTGTTCGTATTTGGAGCAAATATCTTTAAAATCCTATATATAGATAATTATTAAAAAAAATTACTATGTATTAATTGTATAAATATATTTTATGTATTGATGCATAAAACATAAAATTATATACAGTTAAATTTCTCTATAATAATTTCGTTTATTCCGAATATTTTTGATGTTATAGTGAAGTGTTGTTATAGAAAATATATGTTATAATATAATATAAAAATTGATTTCAGAAAAACTTGACTTTTATAGTAAAGTATTATTATATAAGAATATTGTTATAAAGACGCCTGATTAGATATGTTCTGACATGCACGGCCACACATGTATGAATGAATATTATCAATAGTATTAGAGACTCGCAAGATATGCACTATAACTTTTAGAATTGAGGTGCTAAAAATTTGAATTTAAATGTAAAAGATGAAAACATAAGATATCGAGGAAAGGATATATCTTGAAATTACTATAACAGTACACATGATAAATGCTCTTAAAAAGCAAGTATTCTACTTAGGAAACTATGTTCCCAAGGTTTTATATTTGGTGTTGTCTCTAAGTTGAGTATTCAAACCATTAATTAAATTAGGATTTTCCACCATATAATATCAATAATATTTTACTAATAGTTAGATTAGACTGGTATCTTGACTTATCTATGAAATAAATAAGAATAAATATATTTACCTCATGGATTAGGCACTTGTTATAACTCATAACCAATGGGCTATTATATCTCTGAAAAGAAATGCATAGAGTAGAAAATTAGTATATGAAAATTCCCAAGGTTTCGTTGCAATTAATAGAATTCTTTAACATGATACTTCCTCCGTTCACTTTTACTTGGCATATATATTAACTTTACTTGTTACTTTACACATATCAAAAAAAGGCAAAAAAGAATCCAGTTATACCCACAATTAATATTTATTACTTAATTTAAATTATTTTTCAAATCTAATAAAATATGCATTATTAATATGAGTATCATGATAACTTATGTATTTTATTTATTATTTTTTAAAGGGCGTGAAATCAAAACGTATCAAGTAAAATGGAACGGAGGAAGTATAGAAAACTTGCTTTTATGATTCATCAAAGTGTTAATATGGCCTTTGATGAGATCGGCTACACTTCATTATTTTGGTATCCATAACTAGAGTAGTTAATGCATGCTATTATTTGTCAAAAAGACGTTCAAATATTTGAATTTCGAACACTAACATAAAACAACACCAAAGAAATGAATCCATTTAGTAGCACATAGTCCATCCCGCATTTACTTTGAAATGACATATACAAGATGAAATTCCAACGGATATTTTTAAGGTCATTTCTTTTTATTTGTTTAAAGTTTAGTAGGTAGGAATTCGATACTTATACTAGTAGGATATAATAGAAATTCAACGAAATAGTCAAAGTACATACAAGCGATACATAAATCATCCTTCATACATTTAAAATTTGCATATTTAACAACCAACAATTAATTCAAATGTATAAGAACTGAAAATGAGTGTACGAGAATTCAAGTCACAAGGTTCCATTGCATTTACCATAAGTCCATAATTCTTTAAGAATGATGTGTGAAAATCTCAACATGAAACTTTAATACTCTTAATAGCAAAAGCTTGCTTTAATTATTCTTCCAAAGTGCTAAAGATATAATAAAGTATTTGATGAGATCAACTATGCGCCATTGATTTGTATCCATAATCTCATTAAAGAATTTCAAATATTCACAAAAAAAAAAAATCAAAGAAATGAATTCATTAATATGGTCTACAATATAAAACCTCATCGAATTTCTTTTTCTCTATCTAAATTTTAATAGATAAAGATTCGATGCTTATGCCAGCAGGATGTAACCGAAATTCAACGAAATAGTCAAAATGCGCATAAGGTCACTCATATATCTATCTTAATAAAAAAAAGTTATTATACAAGAAGAATATTTCATCAAAAATAGAAGAAAAAACAAGGAAAATAAGAAGAAAAAAAAGAAACATAAAAAGGAATTCAAAATGGAAGAGGTTTTGGTAGATAGAGATTTGACACTTATGCTAACAGAAATTCAACAAAATAATCAAAATACACATAAGCTGACTCATATCTATCTTAATAAAGAAAAAGTTATTGTACAAGAAAGGATATTTCATCAAAAATAGAAAAAGGAAAGAAAAAAAAATGAAGCCGAAAAACTCATCCGAAATGGAAGAGAGTTTGGTGGGTAAGCACGTACTCCCTCCGTTTTAATTTATTTCGTTTCAATTTAGAGGAGATAGTTTGATTCAGCACGAAATTTAAAAATAAAAAAAATTTAAAATGTAATCTTAAATGATAAAAACTTTGTGGGGTTACAATAATTTTGTATTTATAAAATCTTTCCATCAAGAATAAAATTAGTAGAATAAAAATTTTAAAGTAAAATTATTTTTAGTTATAATAATATATTATATTATTATTTTTTAAAAAATTAATTAAAAAAAGTGTGTCATATAAATTAAAAGAGAGCAGTAGTATTACAAGTAGACTGAAAGAAGACATATTGCTGTTGTCATTAATGAAGATTTGGCAGTTTGTTCATGATTAGTTTTGTTTCACTAATTACATAATAAAGCCTAGATTTTTGCCAACTTTATCCCCGCTCTCATAACAAACAGATAAAAACCCAATAAGTCCAAAACTCAAACAGTGGGCAAATTTATGATTATAAATTAAGCTTAATGTAAACAGTAGTAATATCGTGGGATTTTACAGAACTGAAAAAAGTGTGATTATTATAATAATGATAGCAGTGTAACGTTTTACGTTCTCTCATATAAAGATCTCTCTGAAAAAACCCATTTGCCTTTCTTCTCTGCTTCTTCTGCTGCCTTTTGCTTACGTCTTTCCTTACTTTCTGCTACCCTTTAACGCCCCTCTACCCTTTTGATTATTCTTTCTGTAAATTTCCTTGTTTTCTTTTTTCTTTTTATAGAATCCAATATTTTCTTGGAAAACCAAAAAAAATGTTGTCTCATAGTATGGGTTGGATGGATGGTAAAGAAGATGAAGAAACTGGTACATGGGTTCATCAAAATAACAATGAAAATAATCATAACAACAACAGCAGAGGTGAAATGGAGATGGGTGCACTTTCTACATTCAAATCTATGCTTGATGCCGAAGATGTAGACTGGTACAACATGGCTACTAACAACAACAACAACAACAGTGCTGGTGCCATGCAATTTGGTTCTAATTTTACTGAAGCTGAAAACAATTTACTTTTACAGCCAGTTGATTCATCATCTTCTTGTTCACCATCTTCTGCTTTTAACAATCTTGACCCTTCACAGGTTCACTTTTTCTTACCCCAAAAATCCAATATTCCTCCTTTGCTTAGTGCTTTAAACAACCCATTGGAAAATGGTTTTGATTTGGGTTGTAGTGAAAAGGGGTTTCTTGAAACTCATCAAAATTTAAGTGTTTTGAATAAAACTGGGATGTTTACTGGTGGGTTTCAAGATTTGAGCTCTCAAAACCAAATGGGGCATAATAATTTGAGTTCTTTTACTCAATTTCCTTGTACCAATTTGCTACAAATGCCTCAAACTAGTTCTGGTTTTGGTCCATTGGTTGGGTTTGGAGACAATTCTGCGAATGACAACTCTTTGTTTCTTAATAGGTCTAAGTTATTAAAACCTCTTGATAATTTTGCTTCCATTGGAGCACAACCTACTCTTTTCCAAAAAAGAGCTGCACTTAGGAAAAACTTGGCTAATAATAGTAGTGGAAATTTGGGGATTTTGGGGAATGAAATTGGTCAGACTTCAAGCAATAAAGAAGTGAATGAAATGAATGAAAGGAAGAGGAAATGTAGTAGTAATTTGGATGAACTTGAAGATGTGAGTCTAGATGGATCTACATTGAATTATGATTCTGATGACCTTATTGAAAAGGTAGAGGATAGTGTTAAAAATGGTGGGAATAGCTCAAATGCAACTAGTACTGTTACTGGTGTGGATCAGAAAGGGAAAAAGAAAGGACTTCCGGCTAAGAATCTGATGGCTGAACGACGCCGTAGGAAGAAACTCAATGATAGGCTTTACATGCTGAGATCTGTTGTTCCAAAGATTAGTAAGGTATGAAATTCTTTTTACAGAAAATTCTCGTGAATTTTGACTACCATTTTAACATGTTACCCATTCACGGAGTGGCATTGGTATTGTTACTTTGTTCGTCTGTCCACTTTTAATTGTTCATGATTAACTAGGCATCCCCTTAAGCTGAGACGGATGCAGAATTTTAACTTTATGAGTTATTGGTTTTAGAACAACCACCTCAAGCGCTAATGATTGAGTTCTAAATTAATATTTGTACATATTGAATGAATTTCATAATACAAATATACGATTTAAGCAAAAGTTACTGAATTCGACCGAACCGTTACTCGCCTACTCTCTCCGCTCGTGCCCTTACGAAGCAATTACTAATAAAACAATAAGTTTTATATAACACCCTAATTAAAATGTAGGAAAATGAATAGTAGCACTTAATAATAAGGGTAAAATAGGTATAAAATTATCATTTCTTGGTTTTCCAAATTGGACAAGTACAAGTAAAGGTCTTTTTTAAATTAAAATGGTCAAGTAAAAATGGAAGGAAAGAGTATTTTCTTAGTTGTCTATTTTTGTGTTTCGTATTCTTAAGGTTAGCTTGTTTCTTATGTTTACCATGTTTGAGTTGTGTATAGTTCAAAAAGGTTTGTGAATTTAAGTATAATTGATAGTAGCATTAAATTTATTCACATGGAGTCTATGAGCTGATCTTTAAAAGCATGTAAATGTTGGACCACATAGAGAATAGAAGGCTATTCTTGAAAGGTACCTTTCCTACAGTAACTCTTAAAGAGTGATATAAAGTTCACTGACTTATTATATAACATGAAATTTATTTTAGGGAAAAAGGTTATTATTGCCCCTGTATTATTGTAAATAATACACGTTTGTACTTCGTTCCACTTTACGTCCAAAACCCACTCTATCGTTAAACTTTTCATATTTGCCCCTAACCCTAACGGCCCTCCCATGTGGTGTGGGCAATCCCTCGAATTTTTGTCCATGTCAGCTGCCAAGTCAGATGTCCCACCAAATTAAAACACCTAATCACATAAACTTGACCCAGTACACTTATCAAGCCAGGCCCATACCTTAACCCATTACTCTTCCTCCTTCCAACCTCCTCTAATAAATATCATCAATGGAAACCGAGAGCACCACATACAGAATCATCGATGATCAGCCTGAAAATATTTTCTTTTCTTATAGTTCTATCTTCCTTGTTAATGCCATAACCAAATATCTTTCTAAAGAACCAAGAACCATCAGAAAAGATGTTGAAGAATAGTTTAATAATTGAAGAATTCCAAGCGTTGTTCTAAAAACAAATATCTTTCAAAACCTTGTCCTCTGCTCTCAAGATTCAAGTTACCATGATCTTTATCTAATCAAGAATACCAAACGTTGCTCTAATTTAATTTTTGCCAAAAATCAAATTAAGCAGCCAAAAAAACAAAATTTAGTTTGGGGAACTTAGACTTTTCTCTACTTGATGTTTAAGTTGTATGACATAAGTTATTTGGAGGATAGAAACCTTTGAATGATGGTTCTCATAAGACTCACTTCCAATTGATTTTGACTTTTTTTTCTTCTCTTCATTGGAGGTTAGCAAATCGAAATTATATCGAAAATTCATGTTTCAAATGTCAATCCCTGTATTTAGCTAATATCAGAAAAATACAAGATCAAACAAAGAAGAAGTAAATCATGAATCACTTAATTCTAACCCAGAAATATCTTGAATTCATGAGAACAACTTGAAAAAATAGGTTCTAAGTGAGCAAAATGTATAACTAAAAGAAATATGAAAATAGAAATTTTGGAGTAAAGGAACTGGAGTAATATTTAATAGACCAAGAAGTTCTATAATAAGGGCTTCAATGACTTTTAAACTAAGAAATAGATTTCAAAAAGAAATTGAGTAGGGGGAGGGGGAGAGGAAGGAAGGGGGTGGGGGTAGAGCATCTTTTTTTCAAGTTTTTACGCCTTTAGGAGTTTTAATTTAGTGGGACCATATGACTTGGCAGTTGACAAGGACAAAAATTTGAGGGGTCAAGTGCCACATTGACCATCCGTTAGAGTTAGGGACAGTTCCATCAAGTTTGTTAACGGTAGTGTGGGTTTTGGACGTAAAGTAAAATGGAAGACAAACGTGTATTATTTACAATAGTAGACCTTTTTCCCTTTATTTTATTATAGTATGTTTCCTTGCCAACCCCCTCCCCGCCTACCCCACCGGGGGAGAGGAGGTTGACACCTATTTTGAATTTCCATCTATTTGTTTCGTTACTCAATTATTCTAGATATTAATATTGTTTGATCAGCTGTTGTTAATGCCAAATTTTGGTAAACTATCTTGTTATTACTTAATAGTTATCCTTCAACAATATTATGAGCCTTCGAGGTATTTTAATAAGTTCCAAAAATCAACCTGTATATAGGAACTTATTAAAATACCTCGAAGGCTCATACAGATCTACCGAGGAAAATTTGTTTAAAAGAAACTTGTGGTGATTAATCCTTCCATTCCAATTTATGTGGCACTCTTTCCTTTTTAGCCAGTCCCAAAAAGAATATCACATTTCTTATTTAAAAATAATTTATTTTTAGAATTCCTACTTTACCTTTAATGAATTGATTTACAGTCACACAAATATTTATTATTTATTTTTGACCATTTAAAAGGCTTCATTTCTTTCTTAAACTATGTGCCGAGTCAAACACCGACACATAAATTGCGATGGAGGGGGTCATAGCTCCTGCTGGTTAGTCGTCCTGATTTTATGAGACATCTTTTGCTACCAGAATCTGATTCAAGTACTAAATAACCCGTGCACTTGTTTTTAAGCTTGCTGAATGAAACTAGAAATTTTTTCTTCTCGACTGCCCAATGCTAGAGGCTTTTTTATTGGCTATATCTTGAAATGGTGCGAGTACCTTATGCAGTTACTCGACATGGTGAATTATCATGAATCGGATTGTGATTTTGTTTGCATGTTGGTAGATGGACAGGGCTTCAATCTTAGGAGATGCAATTGAGTACTTAAAGGAGCTTCTACAGAAAATCAACGACCTGCATAACGAGCTTGAGTCAACACCACCTGGCTCTTCATTGACCCCAACAACAAGTTTTTACCCTTTAACGCCAACTGCAACAGCTCTACCTGGCCGAATCAAGGAAGAACTTTGTCCGAGTTCATTTGCTAGCCCACTGTCTAGCCCTACTGGTCAACCTCCAAGGGTAAAATGTCCTTCCTTTTAGCCAGAAGAAACTTAATGCTGGAATCATTTCTCATTAAATGTGCATAAATGTTGAAATGTATTGATATTGGAAAATTTTTACTCGTTTTTTTCTTTTCTGTTTGACATGGAAATTTGTTATTATTTTTGTTGTAGTAGCATTTCCTGTTTAAGTTCTTCATACTTTTAGCATTCATTATGTTATTGGTTTGAGATGATAAATGCAGATCTTTTTGCACTTGTAGGTTGAAGTAAGGGCAAGAGAAGGAAGGGCCGTTAATATCCATATGTTTTGCAGCCGCAGACCAGGCCTTTTACTCTCAACAATGAGGGCTCTGGACAATCTTGGACTGGACATTCAACAGGCTGTTATCAGCTGCTTCAATGGGTTTGCCTTGGATATCTTCCGAGCTGAGGTACCTTCTTTCTGTGAACTTACTTCATCTTGGACAGTTGGATTAGAGAATGCTTCATTTGAGCAATAAGGTTTGTTGATGGAGAATTGAAGTCCCATCAGCTTTGTATGATCGCGACATCCTTCTGGAATAACAAACCTATTACCATAACAAGCCTTCAAAAATTTCTTTGAATGTCAAATCAATCGATCAATCAACTTCACCTCAATTCCCAAACTAGTTGAGGTTGGCAATATGTGATTGCCGGCGAAAAAGTAAATGAATTGTTTGAATGTCAATCATGAAAATATTATAGCATGTAGTAACTGCAGTTAAACAAATTCAAAATACAGCAAAATTGTTCGACTGGGAATGGAAATAAGAATTGCACAGAAACATACACGTCAGAAAAGGCTATGCAGCAACACTAGAATTGCCAAAGTTGTTTTGTTTACTTATAGAATGGGATGTTGTACAATATGGAGCAGATGACTTCAATGAGTACATATAGATATATGCCATGAGTTGAGCGTAACCCTGCTTTTCCCCCTCCTTAATTTACTGTACCTCTGTTACTTCCATTATCTGAAGAGTAAGGAAAAGATGTTTCATATTGAACCCTTCCCCATTGTTGGTTTCTTATCCTTGACCAAAATATTGAGTTTTGACTTGTAATATTAATTTTGGATCGTATTTAACTGCAGCAATCCAAAGAAGGTCAAGACATCCATCCAGAACAAATTAAGGCAGTGTTGCTGGACTCTGCTGGCTTCCATGGGATGATATAAGCTTTTGCGGTTTTCAACGAGAGGTTCTATCCAAGATTTTGGACCTGATGCTCTAGCTTCTAAAAGTCAGACTTCCTATGCTCCTTTTGCATTTACAGATATTTTCATCTGTTAGCCATTATATTGTGTTTTCTATAGGAAAAACATTGAGCGTATGCTCAGAAAACTGAATGCTATGAATTTTTCAGTGACAAGTTCCTTATTCTGGATGATCCTTCTTTATTCAGTCATTGTTTACATGCCAGGCATTGTATGGAACGCAGCTACCTTTTGTGTAAGCTGACAAGTCTCCAATATGAATGAATGACCCATCGGTTGACTTCAATTTTGCACTAATAACTGTATTTACTCGCTGTAGTTGAGCTCCTCTTTTGTTCTTACCATGAAAATATTGCTGGAAGATATACTTTTTTCCCGGGGTCTTTCGAAACAACCTCTCCTTTTTGAAGGTGGGGCCAAGGTCCGTCCCCGGACCCCACTTGTTGTTATCTACTTTTTCCACAATGATTATGCAAGGTCCTCTTTACGGGGGTTGATATTTGGTTGCCTACGGCAAAAATAAGCGGTTCGGTTTTACCGCCATCAAGGCGCTTCGAAGAAACTGCCCCCGAAGGCTCGAAGCTTAGCTTGGTGCTCTAGCTTTGAGGGTTCTCAGTGATCTACTTCGAAGATAGCGTAGGCAATGGCCGGCCTCGAGGCAGGGTAAATCAGTGGCATCGGAGGATCGGTGTGAGGTTCCCAAGGCACGTGACTACCGCTGACAAAGTCTATTAAAATAGTCCAAACTCGTACCATGGCATTAAATAGCTGTACTAGCCTCATATCTTTATAATAAATGCGTTTGTACTATGTTCAGATTCCTCCTCATATATAAAGGGGACCCTTGTCATTTTGTAGGATCGGATACTCAATATTAAATATACAAGAACATTCGCTATACTTTCTAACATATTCTCTTGACCTAAGTATATCCATTTATTGCATATATTCATTGTGTTCTATTTATTGTTCATCATTTATTGCTTATCATAGATCATAAAGAGGGATCATCGTACTCTCATAATTGTTAATCCTCCCTCGATCGCTCTAAGCTGGTCATCAAACTCAACCCCGAGGCCTCATATACGATAGCTCGAGACCTCGATCTCCAGCCGTTTGGTTTGGTTATCATATCGTCTCTAAGCTATAATCTTGCTTTCTAATCTTTTACTTAGCATCTGCTGCCTAACAACAAGCATTAAAATAGATCACGTATTTTTAGAACCACACAATTCAAATTTAATTGCTATTACCATTTTCATGGTAAACAGTTTAGCGCCCACCATGGGGCTAAAAATAATAGGGATTATTTTCTTGCTAGTTCACTCCACAACGCAAGTTATTTTACACACTTTCTTGTCCAAGATTTTTTATTTCAGGTCAAAATGTCTAACTCAGTAAATGGATGTGAAAATAACAGTCTTGAAAACCACAGAGAGAATGGCATAGCCGTTCTAGGTATTGGCGCACCACAACTAAACCCTGAAGGCACGCCAGAGCCGATCCTACGGATGCGGTCTCACGTGATGCCCTGCACGTCGATATAAGCTTCCTCACTAATAGGAGCATACACCAAGGAGACCAACTAGAAGCTCAAAAAACCCCAGCTAGGGAGAACAAGAGGTTAGCCTTCACGTTATTTTTGAAATGTTACAGGCACAACAGTTGGCGATTGCTCAGGTTCAAAGTCATCAGAAAACTCCCAGCACGATAACGACGGGAACGGCTTCCCTGGCTGAGCAAGTACCAGAAAGAACAAGCAACAACGGGTCAGCAACTGGCCCCACTCTCATAAAGATGCTTGAGGACCTCACAAAGAGGATCGAGTCGGGCGAAACAAAGATAGAAGCTAATGATAAGAAGGTAGATATCTACAATTCTCGGGTTGACCAATTCAGGGTGCACCCTCGGTCCTGAAGGGTGTAGATTCGAAGAAGTTTGTACAAAAGTCATACCCACAGGAATTTGCTCCGGAACCCATTCCAAAGAAGTTCAGAATACCCGACCTTCCAAAGTATAACGAAACCTTGGACCCCAACGAGCACGTCACTACTTACACTTGTGCGGTGAAGGGCAACGACTTGAGGGACGATAAGATCGAATCCATCCTGCTGAAGAAGTTCAAGGAGACACTCTCGAAAGGGGCCATGATGTGGTATCATAGCCTAGCTCCTAACTCTATAGATTCATTTGCCATGCTGGTAGATTCTTTCATAAAGGCACATGCTGGTGCCATCAAGGTAGCTACTAGGAAATCAGACGTCTTCAAAATCAAGCAAGGGGAGAACGAGATGCTGCGAGAGTTCGCTTTCAAATTAAACGAGTGGAACTACCACCGGTCTCCGATGACTGGGCAGTGCAGGCCTTCACCCAAGGTTTGAGTGAGCGAAGCTCGGTGGCTTCAAAGCAACCGAAGGAGAACCTAGTCAAATATCCCGTCGTGACATGGTCGGACATCCACAATCTATACCAGTCAAAAATCAGGGTCAAAGACGGCTAATTGTGAGCCTCCTCGGGCTCGGTATATCCCAGCAGACTTCCGTCAAATGAGCCAAAGCCAAACAAGGAAATATATCAACCCTACACTGAAGATGGAAGAAATGCCTCGATGTGCAACATACCCTGCAATGATCGAAGGATGGACCGAGGAAAGAATGCTCCGGGACTTGTCAGCAGAGCTGGTTTTAATAGGCATACAGTGCCGACGGAGGCACCTCACTTGTCGAAATACAACTTCAACGTCGACGTATCAAACATCGTGTTAGCCATCAGTAAAATCAGAGACACCAGGTAGCCAACGCCTGTACAATCAGACCATTCACAAAGGAACCATAACTTAGTTTGAGAATTTCAAAACACGCATGGTCAGAGGAACGAAGATTGCCGACAACTCCGAGAAAAAGTGGCGCGATTACTCAGCAAAGGTCACCTCCGGGAAAAATCAGTTTGGAGAAAGAGTGGCGACCTAAAAGAACAAATCAAATGAGCCAAAACATGTCATCCATACGATCTTTTGAGGCCTCTGTCGGTTCTCTACAGGAACCCATGGCCAGGAGAACAAAAACGTCCCTTGCCAGGGAAAAGCGAACTCAAGGCTCTATCTCAGCCCCATAACGACACACTTGTAACTTCCTTTCTTGTGAATACAGTTTAAATTAACATGTACTTCTAGATCCAAGTAGCACAGCCAATATTATAAGGTCGAGGGTGACAGAGCAACTCGGACTACTTGACCAAATTAAGCCCGCCTCTCGAGTCCTCAATGGATTCAACACAACAACGAAAGAGGAAACCACCCTACCAGTCAATGTGGCCGGCATAACCCAACAAATAAATATCTCCATTAAAAGGAACTGAAGGAAAAAAAATAGTGAAATAGCAACCACGAGTCATGTTCTCGGATATACCCGAATGAACAAATAAAGGAACATATCGTGTATCAGAGAAAATACTAAAGGCTTACCGAGGCTCAAAGCGCCATCGCCACTAAGGTATAACCATCTCCCTTTTAGTTTACACCTCATTATTAATCTTTATGCAGGTGTTCGACTGAGACAGTCGAAGCGCTAATCCAGCTCGAAGACCTTAAGGTTTTAAAGCATATGTTGCACTATTTTCCTTCCATCAGGTTTTTATCCCGGAAAGGGTTTTACCGACAAGGTTTTTAACGAGGCAACATCTATATGTTACCTAAGGAAAACTCAACACTTAGTCAAGGCTTCTTTTGCAATCAACCTCGAATACTGGGGGAATTCCCCTGGAAGGTCACTTACTCGGAGAAACCAAGATATGCTAAATGGGGTCTCGATAGGAAAATGATGTAACAGGCCAAATGGTTGAACAAGCAGTGCCCATATAGAATAACTGAATCATTAACAACAATGACATGTATACTTGTACCAAGTAATCAAAGAATACTTCTTAAAAGCATTTTGTGTTTAAAAGAAGCCCGGTAGTTTTGCAAAAATGGCTTCTCTGTCAAAAATGTCCCGAATACTCGGGACTGGCATTGACAACTCGAAACAAGCCCTTAATGAGGCAACATTAAGATCACAAAATAGCTACAGAGCCAACAACGTCCCGAACACTCATGGGACTGGTGTCAAAAACAGAAGGCTGCATGACATCCGGGTCGGAAACCCCAAAATCGTAAGCCCACAGTGAAGCAATACCAAGTTTACAAGTAATGGATCCTAAGCAAAGAAATCCGCGATGACTAGGGGACTGTCGCCAATCGCCACCCCCATCGACTTATCAAAACCCGAGGCCTCAAGACCACATGCGGGAAGCATCGATCTCGTAAGACCTATATAAGGCAATGACATCATATGTATAACCTCAAGCAAAGCATAAACCACACTTGTACCAAGTGACAATATCTGTAAGACCTCAAAGGCATGTAAAACTTGTAAGACCTTACTAAAGGCATAATCACGATATTAAAGTTAAGGGTATATATCGAACTTTTAAGACCCCTAAAAAGGCATACCCTCGATGTAGACACTGAAACTACTTCACTCGGGGGCTGAAAGGCTTCGGCCAAACAAAATAACTATGGTCACAAGGTTGTACCAGCTAAACTAACACGACTTGGGGATGTCTGATCGTCGCTAAATCATAGGCCTTCAATTACTTCGAAAATACTTTGAAAAGAATCGGTTAAATAGGCTACCCTCGACATAGGTAAAAGAGTTTCGACCATGTCAGCTCTAAACTATAGTCTTCGAGATATTTAGCTACCAAGCCAGCCCCCAAGGTGCTCGATCATCGCCATACAATGATTTACAATTGAGGTTTTAATCGAATCATCAAAGGGTCAGGCAAACGAAATTTCAATAAGTCCTTAACGAGGGAAAAATAAAGCCTATATAAGGAGTCGTACCGACCCGATGCGTAAGTGCCTCTTTCGCCATCCCATACAAAAGTTTGCACTCACCCAGCATGTAAGAGCCTAAGGGCCAAATTTAAATTCAAAAAACTTGAGGGTCGAATGATCTCGAGTTGATACCCGACTCAGAGACTGAACCTAAAGCAGTTAACTAAATATGCTTAAGAGCAAAATCATAAGACCTCAAACGCCAGCTTATGCTAAAAGGTCGTATCGACAAAGTGCATTAGAGCCTATGGGCCAGCCTAATGAGCCCCAAGGCCATACCATGAATCTGAGGATTCCTTTTAACTAGAAGACCAGTTCATCTGGCTAAAATCAAGGCAAAGAGAAATGCATGAAGAATAAAACCACAAGGTTTCCTTTTACACACATATGCGAAAAAATACAGGCTCCATTTACAAATATTCTTTGAAAGCACTATAAGAAGAATCAGAAAAAGAAGGCCTAATCTACGTCCCCCTCGGAAACTATGGCCCGTGGGCCTCTTTCTCGATATCCTCGGCATCAGACATAAGGTACCTAGAGTCATGTTCATCCGCCTTTGCCTGCTTCACATCTTCCGAGAGGTAAAAGCCTCTAGCATGGATCTCCTAGGGGTTTTCCCTTCAATATTTGTACCGAGCATTCCTTGCTTCTACTCTTACGGTCAAGAGACCTTCTCAGCTTAGCCCGACCATCGGCATCGTCCTTCAGATAGACCGCCACTTTGTTGTCAGCCTTAGTACAGCTTCAACCCGGGAATTCACAACTTCGACCTTTACCTTCAGAAGCTTGGAATAGAGCCTTGTAATCATATTCGCTCGGACATAATTATTTGCACAAGCATTCTTGAGTTGCACATCGAGGGCGGAAGCCTTGGCCAAAGTATCCTACTTGGTTGCAACTTGGGCATCTGCCTGAGCCTTCAGCTCATTACACTCACGTTTAACCCGGCCAACTTCGCCCGAAAGTCGTTCCAGCTCCTGCGTTTATTTTTTCAATTGAAATATCAACATACTAATCTCCGAAAGCAGAAGGGGGAGCGTACATTGACAGGGAGCATAGGTTACTTATCTTTCGAGATGGCTTTCATAGTTCTCACTTCGATCCACCTTATACCACAGGCATACCAGCTCATCTTCCTTTTTCGTATGAAGAAGTCTAAGGGATTTCTCCCATCCAAAGCTTTCCACAACCTGGCCTCATGGCGAAGCAGCTCGAACTTAAGCCAGTCAAAGGCCTGCAAAAGAAATCAAAATAAGAAAGGGAGGATGTGAAACTAAAAAAAGCATGTCCCGGCTACCAAAGCTTACCATGAATCTAAGCCGATGAGCCACACCAAATGTCGAGAGTACATCTAACTGCTTAGTTTCCCTGAAGTGCCTTCAGTAGGAGAAGAGGAAGGCGCCGGATGACCCTTGTCCCTCGAAGTACCTTCGACGGGAATGGGGAATGTTTTTTCAAAAATAGAATCCTCTGAAGTTGGAAGCTCGGTCGACTCATCTATTTTGGATCCTCGGCCTCGAAGCTAGCAATATCTCCTCCTCCCCTAGGGGACACGACCTCATCTCGGAATAATCGTCAACACATGTGGCGGCAGACTTAGTGCACTAAAGAGAAAGTACCTTTCTAAGGAAACACACCACTAAACACCTATCATGATGCTTTGCCTCCCATCTCCCCTTGGACAGGTCTCGCCATTTGCGCTTATCATTTCTCAAGCAAGCTACTAGCTTACGAGGCCATTCAACCAGGTCAGGAACCTCGTTCGGCAGCCAAGAAATCGCTAAAGAGAATGAAATAAAAAATAACCTGCCTCCACTACAGACAATGAGATAAAAATACAAGTATACCACCGACGTGTGAAATTGCATTTCTCGGGAAAGGACAAAACTCTCCAGGGATAATATCGATTGTCCATGCTCGAACAAACCGACCCATCTATCCTCGGTCTTTTTCCTCTTCGGCATTAATGGCAGGGGACTAGGTGGATCGACGTCGCAGAGTAATCAAACCCCGGTAATGCAGAGGCCGATATAACCTAATGAAATGGCTAAGGGTGAATTCGAGCCCGGCTTTATCCGCAAAGTACCTTCGAAGCAGCACTATCTTCCAAAGGGATGGGTGAGCATGTCAGAGGAGCCCAACATAAAGAGATACGTATACACGTTCAACAACCCCTCGACGTGGCTCATGAGGCTCTCCTTCGGGGAAGCTACCTGCAGTACCACTTATTCTTCCCATCTACAATCTTTCCTAATTAACTCGAGATGTTCCTCCCTTATTGAGGAGATAAACCTCGATGCATGCTCTCGATTCCCTTGAATGTTGGGAGGTCTCTCCAACGTAAAGTCTCTTCTCGAGACAAAAAAACATTGAGGTCAGCTCACCTGATACCAGCGGTGTAATACCGACCGAATGCAAAACAGAGGCATAACTCTCCTCTCCTCTCCTTGATGAATGGATATTGATGTAGCCGCCATGGCTACGGTAAAATAGGAAGAGGAAGATGAAGATTTGGGTAAAGGCTTTGAGTTGAAAAGACGAGAGAACTAGCACAAAGAACAAAAGTTCTACGAGAGGGATAGTTACCTAGAGTAGCAGAATCCCAGTTAAGAAATGAGCAAATACATATATAGAGGCAAGCAGCGACTGACCACTTATCAAGAAGACCAATTAGGTCTGGTCATGATAGCACCACTTTTTGGGAAATGTACTGGTGCGACCACGCGGGGCCCCCCACTATCGTGTTGTATGAATAATGTTGACATGCGGTGCTCGAGAAATATTGAGACCCCGAGGATTTCTTCTATCACAAGCATCAGCCTCAAAGGAGATGTCGACATAATCACGAGATGGTGCCCGATCTCGAGGGTCCTGATTGCCCCCAAAATATGGACTCCTAAGAGTCGACATCAAATTTCGAAGACTGAATTCCGAATGATTGCTGAAAAATAAAGAATGCAAGGCTGGAAACAAAAAATCTTCATTTACATTACCAAAAATATATTTGTAAGGGGAACCTTTACAAGAAATGTTTCCCCGGGAATACATGCACAAAAATAAAATAAAAAAGAAGGAATGGCGACACATGCCTACTCTTCATTTACACTGCCCTCTGAACCATCTCCGGGATCTTCATCTAAGGTGACCAAGAGTGCCAATTCTTCCTCCGAATCTCAGGCCTCTTCCATCTCAATGAGAGATAGGCACCTTTAGCACTGGCTTCCTTTAAGGCTTGCGCCCCTTGCCTTTGCACAAGCGTATGTGACAATCCGAGTCAGCTTTTGCTCTACGTCCTCTGATATCTCTCGGGCTAGTTGATTTTCAGTGCCAGTGTCTCTTAGATATGTAGCAGCATTCTCTTCAACCTCGGACTTTGTCGCAGATAGCGGGGCAAACTCTTTTCGAGCTTTTTAG
Organism: Nicotiana benthamiana; assembly: GCA_034376525.1. Lineage (NCBI taxonomy): Eukaryota > Viridiplantae > Streptophyta > Magnoliopsida > Solanales > Solanaceae > Nicotiana > Nicotiana benthamiana. The sequence goes on from CM067325.1 coordinate 11,685,661, forward strand.
AGAAGACCCTGGGTTGATTCCAACTCCGAGGTCACAACTTCGTTTCGCCTCCTCAGCTCGAGGATGTCGGTGTTCATAGCAGCAACTTATTCCCGAAGTCGCCCGCGAGAACATCCTTCTGCCCGATCTGCAAAGGAAAAGATAAGTTAGTAAACGTCGAATTATGATAATAGTGAACGAATTTATGCATAACAAATTACCTGCTCAGCAAGACCAGCCTTTTTTCTAGGGGTGTTCAAAACCGATCTGAAACCGAAAACCGAACCGAACCGAAGCTTAATGGCTTAATGGTAACGGCTAAACGGCTTAACGGACGGAGAGCGGATTGAATTTTTTTATTAACGGCTTATCGGTTTGGGGGCGGATTATTCGATTTTCTTAACGGATAATCCGTTAACCCGTTAAGAATATATATATATATATATATATATATATATATATATATATATATATATATATATATATATATATATATATATATATATAATTTATTTTTACTTACATAATTATATATATTAAATATAAAAACTAAAAACCTTAAAAATGAATAAGTATAACTTTATAAGTGTATAACAAAAATAAATTAGCAATCTATCAGATCCAAAAGTCATTGACGTCTCTTTCACAAGGTACAATGACAATTTCTGCTTACTTTACAAAACTCAAAACCCTTTGGGACGAGTTAGATACGCACAGATCTGTACCTACTTGCAATCACATACTGAACAAATGGAAGAAGATGGTGTAATGCAATTTCTCATGGGCCTGAACGACACCTACAATGTTGTCTGTTCAAATGTACTAATGATGTCGCCACTACCCAATGTTCGCCAAGCTTACTCTCTTGTTATTCAAGAATAAACACAACGAGGTATGGCATCAGAACAAGTTGAAACTTTTTCTATTGCTGCTGCAATTCAAAGCCGTCCAAATAATTTTTAAACAAGTACAAACACGAGCATTGTGAACACTGCAATAGAGAGGGACATACAATTGAAAATTGTAGGACTCTAAAATTTCATTGCAATTATTGTAACAAAAGAGGCCATACAGAGGATAGTTGTAAGTTCAAAAATGGCACATGGGTTTTAAACAAATCAAGCAACCAAAATGGGCAGCAATCACCACATAGGAGTCAAGGTAACTTGCACAATATTGTTCCATCAGCTAATGCTACAGATTCTTCTCAAACTTCACATGGACCTCACTCTCAAGAGACCAGTAGCTATTCATATGCAAAAAGTGTTGATGTTTTGTCTAAGATGACTCAATATTGTGCTATAGTAACATTGATGGTTATGCAAATGCAACAGGTTTATCTCTTTTTCCAAATGCTTCATGTAATTCCGTATTTAGTAAACCATGGATTTTAGATAGTAGAGCTACTGATCATATAGCTTCTGATCCCATACTTCTGATCCTCAAGGCCTGTATTTCTTAAAGTGTTTTACTGTTTTTCATGTAATTGAAATAGGAAAAGCAGTAGAAATGGAACTAGACATTGGACAATGTAGTGTGTACTATGCGGACAGAATACATTTGAGTCCTTAGGTATTAAACCGATAAACCGTCCGGTAACTGCCCGATAAGAGCTAACCCGATAACAATCTGCCCGATATCTTATTGGGTGGCTAACGGATGAATTCATTTGAAATCCGATAACCGTTAAGAGTAAAAAATCGTCCAATCCGCCCGATGAACACCCCTACTTTTTTCAGAGCGCTCCTTCCAAATTCTCCCGAAGCTCGCTTACCTCCTCCTCCTTTCGGGCAGAGGAGGCCTTCGACTCCTGGAGTCTCGAGGTGACCTTCTCAAGCTCCTTTTCACGGCATGAAAGCTCGTCTTGAAGCCTAGAGAAGGTGTGATCATACATCTGCTTAGCCTACAATGAAACACAAGAGTCAGAGAAACAAGGAAAGGTACTTGAGAGTAGAAAAGTGTACATAAAAAGCTATCACCTTCTGCTGGAACCTTTCCGCTTCCTCGATAGCGTTAGGAGCGTCGAGATAAATGTCGTCACTGACATCATCAACTCCATCAAGGAAGTTGTCAAACTCATTTCCCCCTTCAACCGGACCCTTTATGTTGGTAGCCTTTGGGTCCTGAATGTCCCTAAATTCCCCGGGCGAGAACCAAGGACCCAAATTAAGGCCATCGAAGGCATCGATATCGCCAAGGGGAAAGTCCCATCCCCGAGAAACTTCGGGCATGGGATATTTGGAACCAGAAGCAACAGTCTCCTCAGGAGGGGCTGCACCACGTCCGGCTAGGGGCTCAAGGACCGCATCTACACCCTCCTCGAGGTCCTCCGAAGCATGGGCTCGAGCCGAATTTGTCGTTCCCGACTCAGCGCCCTCGGCACAGACACTTGGAGGGAATCTGTTCTTGACCTCTTCCTTTGTACCAAAGGGTTATCATTATCCTTGTCCTTGTCATAATAACCCACCCTTAAAGTTAAAGACTAGACCGGCCTCAGCTCGAGGCCTGCGAGACTTGGGTTTCTTTGATATGGGGGAATCGGCAGTCGGTGCCTTTTTCCTCTTCTTACCCTCGTCGAGCTTAGAGAACCCTCCTTGTCGGGAGGAGGCGGTCTCATCTGCACTCCATCAAGAAGGCCTGGGCAAACATAGTAATCAAAGTTTATTAGCACAAAGGATATGGAGAAGAAATATAAAACATGATAAAGGCAGCGAGAAGGAGTTTACCATGATTCTCGACCACCAATCGCGTGTTAGCCAACTCAGGACAAGAACGGTCGAGATAAGGAAACAAGGAACCTAATTCACCCCAAAAGGTCCGGAACAAATTAGGGATACCGAAGGGCGGCTACGTGAGAAAAGGTAGAGTTAGCTATTTGAATAAAGTAAGAAGACAATAAAGCATACTCAAAGAAGAGGCATTTACGCTTCATATTCCACTACTTCGGGAACTACATCCACCCGGCCGGAATAATGTCCGAGGTCCTTACTCGGACAAACCGGCTCATCCACCTCTGATCCTTGTACTCATTGATGCTCGAGAAAAGGGGTTTAAAAGATCGAGGGTGAAACTTGACCAAACCTCACAAAAGATGGGGGTTGTACAACCTAGTCAGATAATCAAGGGTAAAAGTCGTACTCTTGGCTTTGCTGGAAAAGTAGCGAAGCATGTAAACTATCCTCCAGAAAGAGGGGTAAATTTGGCCAAGTATCACCCGGTATTTACAAAAGAAGTCGAGAATGGCCGGACTATAGCCGGAGAAGAAGGGTCCGAGGAATCGACAGGGCCCAAGATGAACGGATATGTGTACACATAAAGTAAAACGGCTTTACAATTTGTTATGCTCTCTTTAGGACTAGGGGTCTCAACCAGCACTTTTTTATCCCTGGCAATCCGCCCGCACCAAAGATGGTTCGTAGGCTTCTCGATAGTCGTGCTGGCAGCGACCCTTGCGCGGCTTATGGGTTACGATATTTATTGCTCTATTGGGCTGACATCATGATGATAGTGCCTAAAGGGTAGGAGTTCAAAATTGTTTCTTATCATTTTATAATAGGAAACACAAGGACTATCTGTATACGTAAAAATTAGCGGTTCGATTTTACGGTCATCAAGGCGCTTTGGAGAAACTGCCCCCCCCCCCCCAAGGCTCGAAGCTTAGCTCGGGGCTCTGTCTTCGAGGGTTCTTAGTGATCTACTTCGAAGATAGCGTAAGCAACGGTCGGCTCGAGGCATGGTAAATCAGTGGCATCAGTGGATCGGTGTGAGGTTCCCAAGGCACATGACTAGAGCTGACATAGTCTATTAGGCTATTCCAAACTCGTACCGTAGCATTAAATAGTTATATCGGCCCCATATTATAATAACGTGTGTACTATTTTTGGATTCCCCCTCATATATAAAGGGGACTCTTGTCATTTTGTAGGATCAGATACTCAATATTAAATATATTAGAGCATTCTCGCTGCTCTCTAACATATTCTCTTGACCTCATTATATTCATTTATTGCTTATATTCATTGCGTTCTATTTATTGTTCATCATGTATTGCTTATCATTGATCATAAAGAGCCATCATTGTAGCTCTCACAACTGTTAGTCCTTGTCACCCAACTCGACCCCGAGGCCTCACATACGACAGCTCGAGGCCCCGATCTCCGGCCGTTTGGTTCAGTTATCATATCGTATGTAAGCTATAATCTTGCTTTCTAATCTTTTACTTAGTATCCATTGCCTAACAACTAGCATAAAAATAGATCATGCATTTTTAAAATCACATGATTAAATTTAATTGTTATTCCTATTTTCACGGTAACCATTGGTCTTAAGCGACGCTACACAAAAGGTCATTACGCTCATATTCTTTCACATCGTATCACAACTGTGTTTTGTTAAGCTTTGCCATTTCCGTCTTCCAACAAACACCTCTCTCCAAAAAGAAAATCGAAAAAGCAGCATATGTATTTTTTATCCATATCTAAATCTTAAATCCTATTATGAAGAAAAAGTAATAAAGAACTATAATAACAAAAATGAAAAGTAGCAAAAACCTAGAACCTGAGGGAGACTGGTTATTGAATCGTTTACCGGGACCAATTACAGTGAGCTTCTTTGTATCGTGAAAAAAATGGTAGCTCCCAATGGCTTTAGGGTTGAAACTGAATAGAATTGCAGTAACTGAAAGTTGCCTATCTATCACAATATCAGTGTTTTGAAAGAGTAATAAAAGTTCTCGAAGCTGCGCCAACCTCCAAAAGGAGACTGCAATTTGGTTGTGCAACAAAGGGTAAAGAATCTAACCAATAAAAATAGCTAGGTCAATTACAAAAATTTATGTCCTGTAGTCAAATTCTTATGACCAAATTTTAGCACCAACTACAAACAGATGTTCACCCAGTAAAAACTTCTTTTCTAACGCATTACATAATTACTGATACAAAATAAGTAGTCTGTCTGAAGCAGCTGGATACGAGTTCCACGTAAATCAACACTAAGAGAGGTACATGGTGTATCAACATCTTACTTACATCTAGAGCTAGAGAAATTGGTAAACGGGGTATGTACAGAATGGATAGACAATAGCAAGGTTAATGACCACGCTGATAATTTACATATACTATGCATAGATAGACACGAGGCCAGAAATTGGCTCCAAAAAGGGGTCCAAAACTGCAAATATTGAAGCTGGCATATATATATATATGGAGAGACCATCACACCCAGAAGTCAAAGGGACTTTTGATATTGTACGTTACTATCTTCAAAAATCCCAAAAAAGAGCAACACCAAGGCGGATACAAGCCATCTCCTCTGCAATCTTATAAACCTGTCAAATAACCAGCAACAGTAGTTAAGCAACTAGAAAGAGCAGATGCAGTAACCTCCATCCCTAATTTTCAGGAAAATTAAAGAAGAAATGAAGCAGGAATAAAGAAATCGATTGCTTGATTTCTTTCGAATACCTCGATTGAGGAAAATCTAGGATTCTTCTTGACCGGATTCAGAAGGATGTTGCAGACTCTTCACTTCTTTGGCTTCTGAGCCCTCTGCAACAGACGAAGTGTCTTCACCTTTTGAATTAAGAGTTCCGGGATTCATCCGCTGCACCTCCTCTTTTGTATAGATAAAAATCTTGCGAACCATACCACAAAATTCCCTGTTTCCCAACCAGTGTTAGGCACAGCATAGATAACGTAACAAACACCAAAAACACACAGCAGTGATCCCGAGACACTACTACATAAGGAAACAGCTCCAGGAGGAAAGAAAATCATCTCACTGACGTATAAAAGCAAAGATGGGTAGTACTTACTGCCATGGATCATCTCCAACAAGCATCATGTCACCCTCATCATCAGTGTACACTACCAGCCAACTCTTACTCCGAGCCTTGAGTTCACCATTAAAATCAAAAAGCTGATCTAGTTCAGCAATTAATTCATCGTAATTGTTGAATTTTGCAAGATCCACAGACCTTCCGAGTGCTGTACCCTGTTTGTGAACCTGTATGCAAAATGAATTATTAGAAATTTCATTAAAGCAAACAGCCAAAGTTCTGATAAAGGAGCAGATTTAAACCTTGGTGCAGCTCCTTGTTGAACTGCTATGACCTTTGACATCCCTATCTCTAGCAGCAAGATGAGAGGTATGAAATTGTTTGTCCTGATCATTAGCTGTAATCCCATCATCTAGCACCTTTGATCCCTTTGATTGCTCAGACCTTTGATCAGAATCAGTAGCAGGGGATTGGTGAGAATTTATACCAATATTCATGTTAGCTGAGTCCATCAATGAACTTTTCCGTGTCATTATAGGATCTGTGCAAACATTACTTGTAAGGGGAATGCCAAAGAGTTTGCAGTTTCCCTCTTTCGGTTTCACAGCCTCGGGTTTCTGTACTACAGTGGGTTTATGAATCAGTTCTCTTGAATGAGAGGAAAGCTGAAAGTAAGGCGACACTGATTGAGGCATAAACCAGCCTCCCTGCTGATTGTCAACCCTATGACCAGGAAGGACTGAAAACTCGCCAAAACCACTATACCTAGCATCTCCCTGCATTTGATAGGGAGTATCACCACCTTGACCAGGAGCTTTTGATCCAGAATCCATCAGATTAAGAGAGAGACTGGAAGACAACAGAGACCATGGCTTTCCCAGTAAGCCGAAATCCTTTTCCTGGTCTTGTGCTTGTCGCTTCACCAAGTTAGCACCAAATGCTGTTTGGTCCGCAGATGGTAAACAGAACCCATGGGAGGAGTTATTTTGCACTCCAAAACCTGATAATAGATCTGTGAGAGATGACTCAGGCCTCCCTAAAGGTAACCATTTGTCTGACATATATCTTTTCGACGCAGAATGAATATCAATTTTCTCATCATCCACTGATGGTGGCCATAACATCGGTTTCTCAGATATATCTGAGTCATTACTTTCTGCAAAACCGCCTCTTAAGGTCGATAAATCTTGACCTTGCAAGACCCTCGAAAACCCACTAGCGTGTGAAGGGTCTGCAGTTATTCTGGATGAACCTAAAAAATCCAAAAAAATGCATGACAATTACTTAGCTTGAGTCTAAGACTTAAAAGCATTGCAAGATACATAATAAAAAAGATCAGATGAGATGTCCACCTTCTCTAGTAAGGACAGATGAATCAGGCGATGAGGGCAAAATGCTGGATCTAGGCCTTTTTGGCCTTGCAATTGGAGGTGCATTAAGTGCAGGAGGGCTAAGAGCTGGCTCTATTTTCCAGGGAGAAACTCGATCTGGCCTGGGAATGGTAGAATTTTCATCCCACCGAACCTTTAAAAACCATTAATGAATGATTTTTAGTGTGATATGAGGTAAAAGAAACAATCAAAACGAAAATAAAATGAATACTACCTTCAGACATCTCCACTTGGACTCGGGCCACCTTTTGGGATCAGAATCTTCCGTGCCAACTATAGTTCCAGTAAACCTATAACATTGTATGTTAGCTAAATCAGAGAAGTGAAGAGAAAATACCCTGTTACAGAAAATTGAATCAAACATTCTAATAATTTAACCGTAACACACAGAGGTCAAGATTAGAACCAGTAAGTCAGATATTTAAATAGTAAAAAGATGATCTCTATAGATGGTAAGTCAAATTGCAGCTTACCTCTGCTCTGGAGCTTCTTCACCTTCAAATCTCATCTTAAACCTCATTCCAATGGAGTAGTTGTTTTTCACAGACTCCATGTACTGGTCATATGGAACTATAAACTCAGCAGGGCTTGTCCTGTAAGATGCAAACTAAGTTGGTAAGGACTTGTAATCCTTATGTCAGTGTTACACCAACAACAATTCAAGAACCTACTTATCACCCTGCTATCCCCCATGAATGAACTTTAAAATAATGCAATTCATCTGTTTGTTAGGTGCCATCAAAGATATGAAGCATCCAGTTATTTTAGATGGAAACCAATTTAGATAAAATGCTTTCCCAAATGCACAGATGACAAGCACTGAAACAACAAGACTAAATGTAGCATTTAACTCTACAACTTATAATCAAAGATCTCTAGTTATTGCCTTCAAGTTGGTGCTCTGTTTGATCGTTACAGACCAGGTACCTTGGTTTGTAATACACGGTGAACATTGTTTTTGTTTGAATGGCATGCCAAGCTGTCGCAAGTACACCGAGATGCATGCTATGACTCGATATCACCGATGATGGAGCATTTCCCTGCTGTCTCATGGCACGTCTAACTCCAACACGAAGCTCCCCATTCTCACCTCTAAGGTAGCACAATGCAACAGATCAGACTCTACTTAATGGAACAAATAAATTCAGAATTCTGCCAGACGAACCTAAGAAATATGAATGCATCTCCAGCAACAAGCCTTTTTGAACTAACGAAGACACTCCAACCACTCTGAAGAAGATGCCTCCTTGGTTGGCCTGGAGTTTAAATGCTTGGGTGAGAAACAAAGCAGAGGTTATATAGCAGGATAAACAAGCCCACCCTTCCAACAAAGACACTTTAGTGCTACTTCCAAATACAAATCTTTACGAAGAAAAGGGAAAGAGAAAGGTCTATAATTACAGAAGCAGAAATTTGTTAACCAACTTCTCCCCTCCCCCTTCACACTCCCTATCAAGTCATCCGCTTAAAATTATTAAAAGAGCCAGACTTATAGCAATTTTCATTAGGGCGTGCGATTACAAGGATGCAATTGGCGTGTTATACAGTCAATAGGACTTCATAGGTAGAATGCTCTATGTGAAAGTGCATCTTACCGCGGAATATATGCCTAAAGCGCCATTCATTTCCATGTAAATCCTTGGCCACCAACTCCTGTGTCGGAGGCTGTCGAGACATATCCTGATGCAGATTAAAAACTATAAGCCACTCCATTCCCCCAAAAAATGGACAAAGAACCCATAATAACTGAATTCTTCTAACCAGTGGGGGGAGGCATTCATCAGCATGCCGTCTCAAGACGGAAAATCCGCCATGAGTACTTGTATCAGATGCTGTTAGTGTCTTACAAAAAGAGTGTACATGAAATCGTGGTGGAGGAGGGCGCATAGATTCCTTCTTCACAGTATTCTCATCTTGCTACAACAGCATTTCAGAACATTAGATAAAATTTCAACTGGAACATCAAAATTCAAGATTCAAATAGGTGTACATACTTTGTTCAACATAAGATCAGAAAACTGAAAATTGAAAAATAAAAGAAAAAAGTTAATTACTGTAAACATAGTGGTAAACCTACATTTGGCTCCGGCATCAAAGTCACTTGTGCAAACACCTCATCAGTGTCTGGTTCAGCCTGAAACGCACTTAAAAGTCAATACATAAACACCAAAAAAGTACAATCCTGTATAGATAACAAGTCCATAAAAGGGAAAAAAGTATGGTTTGCTAAAGTAACCACACACTAAGGCAACAGCATGAACGAAATCATTACCTTCAACAGAAGGTTAACCACGCGGCATAGGATCTTAGAAGGAAGATTATACAAAGGCATCTGCTGATCAGCCACTTGATTAGTTGATGCTTCAACCTATCATACAACGATCATGATTGAATTTAAAGGTATCGAGCTACATAAAAATTACAGGAAAAAACAGGGTATTTCGAAAATGTATGTTCAGCAGTGCAGTTGAAAGTGAAATTGCAAACGGAATTTCCATAAACCTGAGGTCGAAAACGGATTACAAGAATTTTAAGAAACAAACCTGCTCGATATGACCTTGAGGGAAGTAATACACTAGCTCACCCTCACGAGGAACCGTCACAAGTGGACCGGCACACGCGCGCCAAAGCTCCGTGTACAACGCTGTCTCAGCATCAACTTTGTAAACAAAAACAAACACAAATTAGCGAACTCACTGGAAAACTCCGACTTACGGAACAAATCACTCCAATTAACAGCAAAAAATTCGGCTAGTACCTTTTCCAACAACGGGGGCACTCCGAACAGTCTCAGACACCGGCCTTGAGCCATCAATTGGCTCGTTGTAACCTTTAATCGACACCTCTGAAGTAGCCATTTTCGGTACAATAATTCTCAACACAGATCTCTCATCTCCAAGCACAAATCAATTCTCAACAAAAGGAAACTTACTTCTCAAAAATTAACAACAAAATCACTGAACTGTACCAAATCAACACTGGAAACCAAATCAGATCAAAAATAGCAATCAAAACACTAGGTACAAGTTCAACAACTATCTCACTCTAATTTCTCTCTCTATATCAGCAAAATATTTTGTATATGTGTGTAACTATCTTTGAGGATAGGGGAGCTCCTTCATGTAGTGATGAGAGAGAGAGAAAGAGAAAAGCATCGAGGGGAAAGAGCGAGAGCCTTTCGATAACCAAAGGGGTCAAAACGGGTGCAGCAATCATTTCAACCGCGGTCCAAATTCTAACTCGAGTTAGGAAACTTCCTATAGCCCGTTGATTTCTCTCTTTTCAACCGGGTATAGCCGGTAGTCAAGACACTGTCTGGGGGGACAAATCATAAAGGATTATTAACGGCGTGTACGGTTAGACGTTAGGCGCTGTCGTATTCTCATTGGCCTGAAAGCTGACGACGTCGGCCTTTTGCCGTTAATAGAATATTATTTCCTATTCTGTTATTATGGGGAAGCGGCCCTGTCGTGCTATTAACGGGCAATGTAAGATGGGATAGGGAAGGGTTAAGTACGCACCAGCCATTCCTAAAAGTGGCGCACGTTAACCGTGGTTACTTTTTAATTAAATGTACTCTCTCTCTTTTTCACTATTTTGTGGGCTTTTAATATGATTAAAAGACGTCCCTCTGCGTATTACTCGTGCCTCCAAGATACCTGCAAATTATAACACCATGCCAGCAAGGAAAGCATGGGTTCCGTCTTTTTTTGCCTTTTCATGAAATGAATAATTAAATAATAAATTTAATTTATTGCATTATAATTAGTATTGCTTGTTATTATATTTTCTTTGATTTTTGAGTTAAGGGTCCATTAAAAATAATGTTTTTAATTTCACAATATACTAATAAGGTCCGTGCACATTTCTCAAACCTTATTTGTTGGATTACATTAGATTTTTTTTTAAAAAGTAATATGTGCAAATTGCCGGTTTGGCCATATTTTTGTGTTACCAAAAGTGTATTTTTATTCCTGAAAGTTAATGTGTTTGACCAAACTCTTAAAAATACTTTGAGAATCAGAAGCAATTTTTTAGAAAAGAAAAAAATGTTCTCTCTTAAGTACTTTTGAGGAAAATACATTTAAATATATTTTTAAAAAGTTTGGTCAAATAATAATTAATTCTCAAAAGTACTTTTCAAATTCATCAACCAAATACAAATTATTTTTCACCAAAAATATTTTTTTTAAAAGCACTTTTAAAATAAGCTAATTTTAAAAGCATGGCCAAGCATATTATAAAAAGTCGTTAGTAGATATGTTAGTTTTATAAAAAAATATAATGCATAGATTAATTGTACAGAGAAGATATGTTAGTTTTATAAAAAATATAATGCATAGATTAATTGTACAGAGATTAATAATATGAGAATTGTTATGTAAAACATGAATCATTTGCGAAGATTAAATCATACATGAATTATTACATAATATGAGGATTGTTTCGGGATTACCTATTATAGAGGAATATTTGTCTTAAGATGCTCTTATTCAGGTATTGTCAATATAGACATTACTCATTTCACTTTTTGTCTCGTATAAAATAATATATAGACTACCATATAACTTATATTGGCTTTCGTTATAAAATTTATGGGCACTAGATTTCGTAGTATAAATTTTGTTCAAAGAATAACCGGTAAGTGTTGGTTTCGTACTTCATACCAAACATCGTATAAAACAAGATTGATTCTTATATAAGAATATTTACGTATTGTTTGATCAAAACAATAAAATCCTTTTGTCGAACTACTTATTAGTAATATGAAAGGTAAATCTTAGCAAACATAATTATTTTTATATCCAAATATACATAGTGCAAAAATAGAAGAAGAATAAGAACGTGTAATATTTCTTAATGTAACATGGGGGTGTTCAAAATCGATCCGAAACCGAAAACCGATCCAAATCGAAGCTTAGCGGCTTACTGATAACGGCTTAAATGCTTAACGGACAGGGAACGGATTGAATTTTTTTTTATTAACGGCTTATCGGTTTGGGGATAGATTATTCAATTTTCTTAACGGCTAATCCGTTAACCCGTTAAGTATATATATATACCCTTGAAAATGATTAACAAAAGTTTATTTCTACTTCTAAGCATTTTTATTCTCGGGATCTAGAAATTTTTTGGTTCTATTTTTAATTTATTTTTGGTTGTAATCCTCCTATTTGGCAACATGCCGGAGATGGTAAAGCTAATTTCCTAATCACGGAGATCAAATTGGGTGGCTCTTGCAAAGAAAATTGAATGCATCGTATTGCCTCTAAAATATCATTTTTTATGGCAATTCATTATTTCTAAGACGAGGAGAATAAGAGATATTTAGTGAACATGTATGTTAGGCCGATAAACCGCCCATTAACCGCCCTATAAGAGCTAACCCGATACCAATCCGCCCGATATTTTATCGGGTGGCTAACAGATTAATACATTTAAAAGCCGATAACCGTTAAGAGTAAAAAGCGCTCAATCCGCCCGATAAGCAGCCATAATGTAACAATCGTAGATCAATCATGAGAGATAAGCTTACATCTAAGACAGATTTGCTTCATAATCATGGGAGCAACTAGGGAGAAGAGAGGGAATTGTTTATGATTAAGAGATCCCTCTTGTTGACTCTCTCATCGTACCTACCTGGAACCCCCTTTTTCTGTGTTCAGCTCCTCTGTATATATTAACAACTTTCCCTTTTATCTAATGATCTTTGATCGGCGTACTTTCTTATGACTGTACCTTTCATCGTTCGCTCGAACATAACGTTTGTTCTGTGATGTAAGATTTTCGATGATTTAACCCAAGCGATGGCCGAGGTGCTCTTTGCTATCTCACCCTGTGGGCATGATTACGGCTAGGTCGACCCCTTATCATTCCTCTTAAGGACAACCATCCTAGTCAGATTTTGACCTATACAATTAATCTCCCCATCTGTCGAAGTCGCCTCTTGGCGGGTTCAACGGGCGGACTTTGTTGAGTCAAAAGTTCGGAGAAATCTAAATGTTAAGGTAGCGACGTGACACAACAATGGTACCATCGGATCGTTACGTCAGTTCGGAGCTGAATTATTGCATTGATTCGCTACATTATGAATACTCACTATACATCATTGTATCGCTTCCCGTGCCCTATCAGTTTTTGATTGGTGGCTCTTGGGTTTCCCGCTCAAGACATTTATATCCCTATAAATAGGGGAAACCACCATTCGATGGTTACGCTTTTCGATTTATCCGAGGAATTTTGCAAACCTCCACATTCTTTAGTATTTCATACTTCTGATTTCAGAATTCTACTCGTCAGAGCTTGACGTTACATCCTCGTTTTTGCTTCATCATACTCGTTTATTCAGATCAATTCAGACAAATGGCCGATACTTCTTCCCATACTGACAGGTTCATCGAAGCTCTGGTGCTGGAAAATGACACACTTGTTCTTGGAGGGGGAGTGGAGACGGCGAAAGATGGGGGAGTTCCAACAGTGGTCGAAAGACTGCCTACCCCACCATTTGACATCATTCGTGAGTGGGTAAATGCCATTCTTCCCCATACATTAGGGGTTTGCGAGTGGGCGTCCTTATATGAGAAATACGGGCGTAAGCCTCTCACCGGTGAGTCGGCCCGTTGCAGTTTCTTTGTTCTTTGCCTTATAGTTTGATCTTGTCGTTATATGATCATTTTTCTTTGTTGACATGAAGAGTGAGAAGGATGAGGGCTCCTTCGCTCGCGTTCCGTCAACAAGCGACTCCTACCCGGCCCGCATTCGAGGTGTGCTGCCCGACATAAATAGAGAGCTACTCATATGTACCTGCGGTCGAGGTCATGTGAATGAAGTTACTCCTTAACCTGAGGCTCTCTCTTCTTCCGTCCGCTCAATGCGACAATCCTCTTGTGATGTTAGCGGAGACGGCCCGTCAAAGAGACGGCGAGTGGAGTCAGAAGTGGCTCCTTCAGCCAAAGCATCATCGGGGGTGATCCTACCTTGGCGGTGTCCGAAATTGGTAGTAGTGCTAACCTGGCAGAAGAGTCAAACTCAGTCGCAGAGGCTTCGGTCATTGTGGATGATCAACAGGCTATTGCAACGGACAGACAGAGTCTTGAGGCTGTTGTTGTAGTCTTGGGTGGCTCTTCGTCATTCGTATCGAATCAAGCTTCTTCGTCGACCGTAAAGAGGGAAAAGGTGTCGTGGTTGATGATTACGATTCTGACTCTATCCTTGATCTAGATGATGTTAGGATGTTAGAGGAGGGCTTTACCCGTTATGTGGTAAAAGAACGGGAGGTCCTTCCCGAATACTCGAGATTCTATCGGACCTCAATCTTCTGCGATACACGGTTGATTTGGTGCTGAAGTTCGACCTTTTATGCTCTACCATAAAGTGTGAGGCTCTCCAGTACATTTGTGACGTCAAATTATCACTTGAAGTGGCCGCGGTGGGCTTATGGTAAGTTTCTTCTCTTTGTTTTTCTTCCCACTTTTTTTTGTTGCTTTGGCCTTCTCCGATTAATTTTTATTTGATTTTAGTCTTACATGTTGTAGATCGAGAGTGCTTGCATGGACGAAACTTGGGCCAAGACTTTTTGTTGATGTTGGAAAAGTATCGGCGCTATCACAACAAATGCTATGAGATACATGAGCGGCTCAGGGTGAGCACTAGCAATCAATCTCTTGGGGAGGAGCTAGAGAAAAGGGATTAGGAGCTGATGCAATGCATTCATAGGTTTTGCTGCATAGTATGAGCACCTTTAGGCGAAAGTGCTATCGTTACAAGCCGAACTCTATCAGAATGGTGCCAGAGTTGAAGCTTTAAGTGCATAATGAATGGGGATGTTAACCGAGCTGGAGAGAAACTTAGTTGAGTTGGAGAATGCCGAGAATGCTTAGGCATCGGCGTCAACAAGAGCGGCGGTATTGGAGGACACCATCCACGCCCTTCAGTCTGAGCAGGAGTCCGTGAGAGCACTGGATACATTAAGGGAGGCGAGGCTCTAAGAGCGCATCGACAAAATTGATTGGCATGCTTCGAGCCTAGCGGACCGGGTTATGGCGCTTGAGGCTGAGAGGGCGCAGTTATTGGCTCAAGTTGAGTCTGACTCTACCGCTGTTCCTCGTCAATTGCATGAGCTTTGGGTCCATGTCGAGGCCCAACGGGACATATACTAGGGTTTCTGGGAGGCTGGCAATGTTTCTGAGGCTTCTTATAAACAGGCCCAGGTGAAGGCATTAGAGGCTCATATCAACTGCGGCTATGCCGTACAACTTTTGAGGCCGCCGGGGACGCTAACGTTGAGGAGAGGTTTCTTGATGATGAAGATGTGGAAAATGGCGGTGATGACACCGAGTGACAAGTTGTTGTTGCTTTAATATTTTGTTTGCTTATTTTCGTCTTTTTGTTGGTCTCATTTTGGCCCTTTGTGAGGTGCGATTGTTGTACACGAATATAAATAAAAAAGTTGTTTTGCCCTTGTATATTCTTTGATTTTCTTTCCCTTCCCCTTGCTTGTTGCATCTTTTTGTTTCGGCGTAGACTTTTAAATTTTTTTGTGGTGAGTCCTTGATTTTTTTATTCGGGAATCCAGCCTCGACCAAGTCGAGCATGATCTTGTCGTGTGAGTCTGAATTGAGCTATTTCTGACTTGCACATTTGGGTAGGGTTGATTTCTAAGTTGCCGCTTTAGGCGGTACCATCCTTGATTCAAACAGAGTGGAATTCGGATCCGTCCTTTTGGTCAAAATCATTTTAGATTTAAACATCAGAGCGTGGTTAAGTTCAGGCTTGCTGACTTAGGTATATCTATTATTTCATATGTACTCGAGTTTAGAATCACCATTTGGGGGGGATTCTCGTTTCTGATTTTATTTGGACGAGCTTGAATTTGGAGTCACCGTTTTGGGTGAAGTCCATTTCTGACTTGAGCGATTTCGACCTTTTTTCCTTTTATTTGACTATGGTCGAGGGCCGTTAAAGGTGTTGTTATGAACAAGGTCGGATTACAAATTGCTTGTTTTTACAATGACCTGTGGCCGCAGAGGTGTTGTTTTGCACCAACGTCAAAATGTTAACTCATTGTAGTTCAAGCGGGATCGGATTCTTTTGTGACGACCTTTAGCCGTAGGGGAGTTATTTCGCACTAAGATCGAAATGTTAACCCGTATTCAATCGATCGAGGTTGAATTCTTTTAGTGATGGACGTTGGCCGTAGGGGTGTTATTTTGCACAAAGGTCGAAATGTTAAACTTGTTGTAATTCGAGCAAGGTCGAACTCTTTTTGCGATGGTCATTGGTCGTAGTGGTATTATTTTGCACTAAGGTCGAAATGTAAATCCGTTGTAATTCGAGCGAGATCTAATTCTTTCGGCGATGTCCATTGGTCGTAGGGGTGTTATTTTGCGCTAAGATTGAAATGTTAATCCGTAGTAATTCGATCATGGTCGATTTTTTCGGCAATGGTCGTTGGCCGTAAGGGTGTTATTTTGCACTAAGGTCGAAATGTTTACCCGTTGTAATTCGAGCGAGGCCGAATTCTTTCAGTGATGGCCGTTGGCCGTAAGGGTGTTATTTCTCATTAAGATTGGAATGTTAACCCGTTGTAATTCGAGCGAGGTCGAATTCTTTCGGTGATGGCGTCGGTCGTAGGGTTGTTATTTCACACTAAGGTCGAAATGTTAACCCGTTGTCTCGCCCTTGTTTTTACTGGATAATATTGGATATTTCCTAGGTGAGTCCCCATTTTTCTTAGCTTTTTCATTTTCTGGTTGAATCATGGTTTGCTTAACTTGGCTTGCATTGGGGAATATTTATATGTTTTGTGGGTGGGTCCTAGTTTGCTTTGGTGCACTTCCTGAGTGAGTCCCAGTTCGCTTTTGCATGTTTCCTGCGTGAGTCTCAGTTTGCTTTTGTGTGCTTCCGGGGTGAGTCCCCGTTTGCTTAACTTTGATTGTATTGGAGAATAACTTTGCGGAGAGCACAAATTGTTGCTTTGTTTCATTTACTGGAGAATGCTATACATGTTCGTTTCATACATATGGCGGAGAAGTTTCTGTGTATCTAGTCCCTTCATCGATCGATCTGGAGAGGCAGTCGGCTGGTGAGGCGATGAATCATTCTCGAACTTCGAGACATTTCTCTTATTGCCTCGATTGAAGTCTCTCCGAGAATATCCAATTGGGACAAATCCGGGAGAGGAAAAAATGGGTATGACTTGAGGACTATTGAAGTAATTGAGGTGGGTGATATTCTGGTTGCTTTGTGGCAGCTTGCCTTCCATTGTATCTAGTCGGAATGCTCATTTTCTTTCATGTCCATGCGAATGCTTGCATTCCTATTTTGAGCCAACACAAGAGTGAAGATAAAGCCAAATAAAAATTTTCGTTGCCTCGACCCAGCGAGTCAGTGAAAGAAGGAGGGATGTTGTAGTGTTACTCGCTACGCCTGGTGCTCGAATGGTGGTTTTAGATTTGGCGGCCATGTTTAGCTCCATCATTAACAAGATGTAGGCTCCTCATGGGTTGGGTCTACCTCACTCGCTGAAGTATTGAAATCGAGTCCCGGTCCGATCTCGTCCGATTTGTACTATTCAACAAGGGAAATATGTCATATATTTTTTCATAGGTCACCTAATGTGTGGGGGAATGAGAAAATAAGGCAGCATGTGCCCATTCTTTAAGAAGACCGCGCATCAAGCTGTTGTCTCCTCCCAAGGGGTAGGAACGCGGGTCAATGTACAAGGTAAATACGTTAAATAGGGTTGTGGTCATGCAAAACGACCATGATTCTACTTTGAACATACATTCGTCGTGCATAACCTATCGTTACAGGCGAGACATAGATTTTGTATAGACATTGTTTATAACCTCTACTTTACGTAGTAACCTGACCAGGATCGGTACGGTTGTCTCGAAGGCTTACTTATCGCTCTTTTGAGTGGGCAGTGATATTTTACTGGTTCTGGATCTAAAGAAAATTAAGAAATTTGGCTTAGAAATCCTCACAAACGACGCTAATTTGTTTGACCAAAAAGAATAAAACTAATTATCAGTAATATAGAAGGTAAATCTTAGCTAAACATAATTAATCTTAGATCCAAATACACAGAGTGCAAAATAGAAAAAGAATAAGAACGTGTAATATTTCTTAATGTAATAATCGTACATCAATCATGAGAGATAAACTTATATCTATGACGGATTTGCGTCATAATCACAGGAGCAAGGAGGAGGAAGATAGGGAACCGTTGATGATAAAGAGATCTCTCTTGTCGACTTTCTCATCGTAGCTATCTGGAACCCTCCCCACCCCCTCCTTTTTTCTGGGTTCAGCCCTTTGTATTTATTAACAACTTTCCCTTTTATGCAATGGTTTTTGACCGGCGTACTTTTTTACGGCTATACCCTTCATCGTTTGTTCGAACATAATATTTATTTTATGATGTAAGCTTTCCGACGATTTGACCCCGGTGATGGCCGATGAGCTCTTTGCTATCTTGCCACGTGGGCATGATTATGGCTTGATAGACCCCTCATCATTCCTCTTAAGGACAACCATCCTAGTCAATTTTTACCCCATACATGTATATTTGTAACCTAATATTCCGTGGTGTATCTATCACCCACTATACGGGTCACGTGAACCCATGGTCACTTCGCCAAATTAGGTATTTTATGCACGTATTTTTAGAATTTGTCCAGTATTATGTATTGGCACCCATGCTCCATAAAGGACAAATGATGCACTTGGTTCAATACTTAATTATTTTTCTTTTTTAGTGGTGCACCCATATTCTCGAAATCTTAGATCCGCTTCTGCTAACATCCCTAAAAATAGTGTAATAATTTTTTATGCTATCAATATAACTTAACCTGTTGTAGCATTCTATTTACCGCTTATTTTGGGCGATCAATCATTGTTATTTAATTGAAATTTTTTGTATTTTCGTTATATTCATATATTATAATTGTCTTTTGTATCGTGAGTATACAAAACTTAAACCCTTTTGGGTCATGAGATAATGTAACCTCAAATTTTAGGTAGAGATTCGCATTCTAATTCCAGCTATCAAACGATCCCTTTAAAAATAATTTAACACAATAACATTGTAAAGGCACGATTCATACACACAAGGTAAATATAGATAAATATCTATCGAAAAATGAACTAACAATATAATCTAGAAAATAAAGGGATTGACACGGTATATCCAAATAAAGTATACTAATATATAGTGCAAATAAGTCATTATTTGTATATATATATATATAATTTAAATCTGTTGAATTGTATAACTAGAATATTGATGTATACTTATTGAATAGACCATTTAGATTTAAGCAACTTCTAATCGTCCATCCCCGAAAAATTTTACAGAAAATAATGTCCTTATTTTCCACAATTTAAAATTCTTTTTATGGCTTTCTTTAAAGACGTAACATAAACTAATTCCTTCGAACAACATTAAAAAGGATGTAATAAAACTGTTAAACCTGTGTTATTCAATGCTAAAAACGATTATGATCATCAAATATTTTAATAGTACATCTTTGTAACGAATTGCTTGTTCATTTAACTTTGTTTTTATTGTACGTAATAATAACGGATACGCAGTTGGGAGAAATTGAAAACGGAGGCATTGCATTATTACGTTGTACTTCACGCAATAGCTCAGCTAAATGCCAATCACGTGTGAGAAGGAGAAATAGAGTGCAGCAGAGTCAAGCAGAATGGGATCCATCTGATTTTGTGGATCCATTACTCACAATACCAAATCAAATAGACCAAAAAAATTTATGCTTTGGGTTGATTTTAATTTTGGTTTTGAATTTTAAATATTTATCAAATTTGATTTGGTTTTGGTTTTAATCAAAAAATAACCTAAAAATCAAACCAAACCGACTATAGAAGTAGCTATTTCAAATTAATTATTACACCTAAATATATATATATATTTATTTATACAAATTTTGAAAAATATTATAGTGAATGTCAATCGTTTACACTTTTAATACAAACATTTACCTTTTATATTCTAGTTTGATTGGTAATTTCTTTGGTTAAGTGTAAGAATCCATTTTAAGTTTAATATATATATATATATATATATATATATAAATTAAGTCCTTAAATTATTTATCACTATTTGATTCAATTATCATCAATGTATTTTAGTGAATAATAAATTTCTCAAAGGGCAATTGATTTGATAGTGTTACGTTGAAAATGTGGTCCCTGGATATGCGTTTGGTAATGTAAGTCTTATATTTAAGAAAAACCGACAAATTAACCGAAGAAACCAAAAACCAGACATAAATTAAATCGAGAAAAAACTTTGGTTTAGTTCTACTATTTGAAAAAACGACTTACTTGGTTCGGTTTCTTTTTAAGGAAAAATCGATCTAAACCAAACCATGAACACCTCGACTCACATAGTCACTCAACTATCCAAAATTATCTTTTAAAATCACGTTACTTTCAATTATAATAACAAAGTCACTGAACTATGCGTACTGCACTCAAAAGGTCACTCAACAAGTTTTCCAATTTTTGAATTGCCAAATACCTATTTTATGCTATAAATTTAAATATTTATCGTCTTTTTATTTTTTTAATTATCATAAGTTAACCTTTTTAATTTATATTATAGACTTACATATAGAAAAAATATTATTTATAAATTAAAAAATTGAAAAATAATTTAAGCACATGTAATGCTGGAATGAAAAACTAATGAGCATAGTAAAAAAAAATTAGAATCATTTGTTACTGATAATAATTTTAGTGTTAACAACAAAAAATCAAAATTTATTCACACAACTCAGATGAAAGAAAATTAAGGTTATAATATATATATTTCATGCACGTAATATAAAAATAATTATTAATAAAATATTTTTATAGTATGCACTATATATTCTTGAAATTATACAGGATATTTGTAAAATTATGCTCAAATTTTATAAAAATATTTGTGATGTATAGAGCTATTGCTTGCATTATTTTTTCTAATACTTCCTATAGAAATAATTATAAGAATTCACAGTATTTAAGAGGAAAAACCAATTTACTTTAATTAAATAGGGATAACAAAATAAATTATACATTGTGTTTGTTGTTTTTGATGGACGTAAAAATATTTAAAGCAACAGTCAAATGGATGGAGGAAATAACATAAAATATACTTTCTTTGTTTCACTTTAATTGATTTTAATCTTTATATTTTTCTAGTTCATAATATATGATTTTTTTAAAATATCAAGAAGGATTTAGCTTCTTTTTTTCAAAAGTTATCTTTAGAGTAAAGAGTCTAGGGCTATTTATTATATTTTTAATAAATAAATTAATGTTATTATGATCAATTTTATTGTTAATTAATGTAAAAAAATAAATTTTTTAACATGTGTGAAAATAACCAAAGAAATCAATTAGTTGACCCGAAGGAGTATGTATTTATTTGTCCTTGTGTTATTCTGAAACTCCTAATTTTAGGCCCCATTTGGCCATACATTTTGGTAACATTTTTCAAATCTTCTTTTGAAAATATTGTTTCTTCATAGATTAATGATCTATTTTTAAAAATTTTCTAAAATTATTTTTCAAGTTTTAAAATTTTAATTTATGGTAAATTTTGGGTGAAACTTTTTTTTTTTTGGTAATTAAAATTTTATTAATCACCAAAAGGTTGCCTTACAAAATCATATGACAGTTTAATCTCAACTGCCTATCAGAAACTGGAACATGAAGTATCAATACTACTCTAATCAATCAGCATTTATAACATGAAATGCTGAATATATGAACTAAGCCTAGGAGGAGCTCGAACATTACAGATATAGGCTATACTACTTAGGAGTTTATCACAACCACAATAGATGTTTTCAAAGATTCTCGCATTCCTTTCTAACCATAGACTATATAGCATTTCTGTAATTGTCATCTTGAATGTGTGGCTCGGAGAGATTTCCCTTTAGATTGTTCAATGATCCATTGGCAGAATTGTGTACAATCTTGTCCAGTGAAGTCTACCATTCCTAGCCATTGCATTGTTTGATATCTCAACTGGGAAGCAAAGGTGCAATGTAAAAATAAATGGTCTCTAGTTTCCATTTGTTTTGGCACATAACACAGATGCCTGGTATGTTCATATTCCATTGCAGCAGTCTATTCTTGGTAGGAAGTCTATCCTGCAGTAACAACCACAAACTGAAGATAGCTTTAGGTCTAGCAGCATTTTGCATTACCAGATTCTTCCATGGAACTCTAGTTGATTCTCCAAGCAGTTGCAAGTATACTTTCCTTATGGTGCAGTCAGTGTTATCTAGCAATTGAAGTTGTTTTAGCAGCTTAGTTCCCTCCACAATTTTCCTTACCATCCAGCTAGCATTTGCTGGGACAGTGAGGTTCTCCAGCTGTTGATGTTTGATGTAAACAGTATGGATCCATTTCACCCACAACAGGTCTTTCTTATGAGCTAAATCCCAACTTAGTTTAGCTATAGCAGCCCTATTCCACAGCAAGATATTTATTAAATTCAAACCTCCAACAGATTTAGGCATGCATACTTTCTCCCAAGCCACATAAGCTTTCTTTGTGATATTAGCTGATCCTGACCAGAGATAAGTTCTGCATATAGTCTCCAACATTTTAACAACTTTTGATGGCATGATAAACAACTGAGCCCAATAAGCTTGAACTCCAAATATGACTGACTGTACCAACTGACTTCTGCCTGAATAAGATAGATATCTTGCTGTCCAGGAAGTAATTCTTGCAGAGATCCTATCAATCAGAGGTTGCCATTGAGCAACTGACAGCTTTTTGGTAGTTAAAGGGACTTCCAAATATTTGAAAGGGAGGTCCCCTCTAACATAACCAAGATGATCAAGAATTTGTTGCTGGATCACAGGAGCCACCCCACCAAAATACACAGCACTTTTGTGTAAGTTAGCCTTAAGACCAGTAGCAGCAAGGAATTGAGAGAAGAATAAGAACATGAACTTACTGATTGAAGTTCCCCTTTAACAAACAATAGCAAGTCATCAGCAAAGCTCAAATGAGTAATTCCCAACTTCTTACAACCAGGATGATATTTGAAACTTTTAGTATGATTCAACTCTGCCAAGGATCTACTTAGATATTCCATTATAATAGCAAACAGGAAGGGAGATATTGGGTCTCCTTGTCTCAATCCTTTGGCAGCCTGAAAAGGCTCTGTTGTTTCTCCATTAAACACAACAGTATAGCTAACAGTTTGGACACATTCCATGATCCATCTAATAAATCTGCTAGGAAAATCCAGTTCTTCCATAATCTGTTGCAAACTGTACCATTCCACTGAATCATAAGCTTTTTGAAGATCAATCTTGATCATACATCTGGGAGAGATATGTGATCTAGAATACTGTTTTATTAGCTCATGAGCTAATATAACATTATCTGCTACTCTTCTTCCTTGTATAAATTCATCCTGAGAATTACATATAATACTACTCATAACTTTCTGGAGTCTGTTAGCCAACAACTTGTAAATAATCTTGTACAAGACTGAGCAACAAGCTATAGGTCTGAACTCTTTAACTGTCTGAGGATTGGATGCCTTGGGCAGCAAAGTGAGTGTGGCACAATTAGTAGGTCTGTACATCTTGGAGGTCTGAAAGAAATTCCTGACAGCTAGCATAACCTGATTACCAATGACATGCCAAGATTGCTTGAAGAACATGGCATTAAATCCATCAATCCCTGGAGCTTTATCATTTCCAATACCCTTCAAGCTGTCTAGTATCTCTTTGTCAGTAATATCAGCAACTAGATCCTTCCTTTGGAACTGAGATAGCTTTGTTCCATTCCTCATATGCATCTTATTCACAGCTGGTAGTGAATTTGCTGTAGTTCCCATTAGTGCTTGATAGAAATCCCTAATCTCCTTTTTCAAATCTGCAGGATCAGTTATCTTCAGTCCTCCTTCTGTGGATAGTTCAATAATCTTCTTATACTGACTCCTCTCCTTCATGACTGCTGAAAAATATTATTGGAGTCACCTAGTTTGATCCATTTAGCTCTTGACTTTTGTTGCAAATCTGACTCTTCAATTAATGACCACTTCTCTAGCTGTTGTACCAGGGATTTTGCTCTTTGCTGAAGTGTGTCTGAATAAGAGATTGCCATTTGATGCTGCACATCTTCCAGTTCTTTTTTACTGCTTTCAATCTTTTGAGAAACATTCTTAAAATCTCTAATATTAAGAGATTTTAAGGGAGGTTTGAGAGACTTAAGATTGTTCCATACTCCTTGGAGAGTATTCTGCTCCTTGCTTTTCTAGTAAGTTGTAAGTATAGCAGGAAATTCCTTATGCTGGATCCAAGCATTAAAGAATCTGAATGGTGTCTTCCTTGTAGATGTATCTGTTGTCAGAGTTAGTAACATGGGATTATGATCAGATATGAGGGGATGTCCATATACAGTATGCACATGGTTCCACTTCATCTGCCATTCAAAGTTACCAAACACCCTATCCAGTCCACTACATACTCTATCATTACCACTTTGTTGATTAGACCAGGTAAAATAATTACCCTCCCATGGCAGCTCAACTAGGCCTGATTGCTGAATGCAATTGTTAAAATCTACAAGGTCCCTTTGCTTCACTTGTTGGCAGGATTGTCTTTCCTTGCTGGACAGAATTGCATTGAAATATCCTGCAATGATCCAGGGATCAGTAATACCAGTTGATAAGTTCAGGATAGAATTCCACAGCATCCTCTTTTGATCACAATCATTAAATCCATAAACTACTGAAAGCCAGCAGATAATATCACCAGTGATAGATTGAACTTGACAATGAATGATTTGAGCTTCCTCCAAATATCTAGTAACCACCACTTTTGTAGGATCCCACATGATCCAAATCCTCCCATTTACTGCACCACTATAGTTAGTTATCATGTTCCATTTAGGCAACAAAAAACTAGCTATTCTACTAGCATTGTGTTGTTTAACCTTAGTCTCTACAAGTCCTACAAGGTCAAATTTATTAATTCTAAAGTAATTTTGAACTTCTTTTTGTTTAAACCTTTTATTTACACCCCTAATATTCCAAAAGATCCACTTCATTGGGTTTTGCTAGTTCCCCCTTCATCCAGGGGATGATCGCCCACCTAACTGTCCCAACTTCAAATCTGTTAGACATCACAAGAGGAGATAAGGGAGGGAAATTAGCAATGTTAAAGACTGGGGAGTCTTGAACAACCTGCTTCTGTCTGTTCCTAACATCAGCTGTAGCTATAGTGCTTGTCTCCTTAGTTACCTCTTGACACTGGATGTGAGGCATCTGATTATTTTGGACTACTGTGACTGGTGCTTTCACTCTCCACTCTTGTGTCACCTTACTTTTCTGTGTATGTTGAGCAGTTTTAGTCAGGCAGTTGTGTCCAACCTCCAAGCATTTCTCACAATACAAAGGTTTCCACTCGTAAATCACATCCTGTATGAAACTCTTTCCATTTGGGTCTAGGATCTCTATTTCACTAGGTAACTTTTTTGACACATTTACCTCAATGAGCATACGAGCATAAGAGATTCTGGATTGCTTAGTAGTACATTCATCAGCAAATATAGGTTTACCAAGGACACTGGCAATCCTACTTAAAGACTTGCTGCCGCAACAAGACATAGGTAAGTTAGGGAACTTGATCCACAGAGGAATTTCTGAAGGGAAGGCTGCCTTGAAATCAAAATCCACAGACCATTGCTTCAAAATCATAGGTCTGTTGGCAATAGTATAAGGTCCTCCACATAGAATTTCTTTAGCATCTTCAAGGGAACTAAATTTAACAATATAATTACCCTCATCATGATAAAACAGTTCAGGCTCAGGAACATGGGACCAGTGAAGACTAATAAATCTTTTCATGTCATTATACCCAGGGCTATTGCCTAGCACAAATACAACAAGAGCATATTTCCATTTCACTTCTTCCTCCTCAACTTCTTCCTTCACCAGTTGACCAACTGGTTTGCCATTAACAATCGTAGGAGGAATATACTCTAAGGACATACCATTTGCAGCAAGTCTGTTACTTTGGAAGAGACTAGTCCACTGTTTGGGTGGATCTAATTTTGGACCTTCATCTCTAACAGCCTTTGGAACATCAGTTGGTGGTGGTTGTTGCATGCAGATCCGAACTCTATCCTCAGGCTCCATCGGATCAGTTGCTGGTTTGAGTGGAGGCTCTGTACCCCTCACATTTGCTATTGGTATCACTGAAACTCCAGATGGTTGTTGCATGCAGATCTGGACTCTATCCTCAGGCTCCATCAGATCAGTTGCTGGCTTGACTGGAGGCTCTGTAGCCTCACATTTGCTATTGGTATCACTGAAACTCCAGATGGTTGTGGATCTATTGCTACTTGAGGCAATGGAACAGTAATCTCAGCAGGATTCAATGGAACAGTTGTACCTACCATTGGTACAATAGTAACAGCTTTTGGTACTACATCACTCGCATAAATTGGTACTATTTCTTTCCTTGGGCGACCTCTCCTCCTTGCCATATCAACCTCTGCCAGGTTTACTTACCTAAGCAGATGCAGCAGAGAAGGAGACGATGGAACAGTAAAGAAGAAGATGAGAAAAGTTAGAGAGAAGGCAGAGCTTCTCTCTCTAACATTGCTTTTTCGAAATATAATTTTGGGTGAAACTTGTTATCCCACTCAAAAAACTTCAAATTTTCTTCAAATAAATACATGTTCAAACATAATTTCAACTTTCAAACTTATTTTTCAAAATTACTCCATAAATTATTTTTTCATGTTCAATTAAATTTATGTCCAAACGCTAGCTTAAAATCTTCAATTTACTACAAATTTTAGGTTAATATAATAATTTTTTTATTTTTTGGCTTCAACCCAAACACCACGATGTCTCTTAGGAGTATCATTTTTTGCAGTACTGTAGTTTCCACTCGTTCATAAGCAAAGTACACAATAAAAAGCACAATTTTGGGATAAATTTTTTCCATTCAGTCTAACCTTACTTTTCCATAGAAAATTCTTTTTTGCCATTACTTTTCTATTTTTTAAGTTTAGTGCTCCTTTTGGCTTTGCCACATCAAAAAGTCCTGCCCCTACATATTCTCACTCTTTAATTTTCCATAATGATATAGATGTTATAGGGTTCCCAATTGTCCCAAACAATGCATGGTGGTTTGGTGTTTGGTTGAAGTTCTTACTCTAATAAGGAAATAAATCAAGCAATATAGCATTGCCACACCAACACTAGCTGGTCAAGTGGTTGTAGGTAAATAATACATATTCCTTGACGAATAATACATATATATATATATATACATATATATATATATATATATATATTTGATGATATCACAAATATGCAATTTCAATGATTTATTATTTATTGATCTTATCTTTTCAAAATTATTTTTTTACGGTACAAATATATGTGAATCACGGATATTTTTGGAAGCACATTAGAACGTTCATCTGCTAAAATAAATTCCTTTAAAAGACTTAATCAGTAAGAGAAGATAGCCGCGGCATATAAGTCTAAGCTTTGACGATATAAAAATTATACGATTTAATAACTTATGAAATTATAAATGAATTTTTGTAATAAACATAATTAATAATTCTAAGAAATAGTAGCACATTAATAAGTTAAAAATTATTAATGTATATAATTAAAATTTATTTTTATTTATAACTATGTGATATTTTGAATTCAGCTGTTATAAAGCGTGAAAAGGTAAATAAGATAGGCATGTTGGTAGTCGATTATTCAAGAAGTATTAAAACTATTTTAGGACAAACATAAAAAAAAATTGTAATTATAAATTAGGGTAATCAGTGTGCCCCCACATAGCTAGTAAATTGACGCTTTAGTTGCCCATATTTCCAAAAATTCATATGAGGTCTTGTATCCTTTTCAATTTTCCTGTTTGCCATATTTCTAAAATAGAAATTGATGGAACTAATCGTTTGGGAACAAAAACATACCTGTGCAGTTTTCTGTGTTGAGTTCTTCCGCTACATTGAATCGTGAATAAATACATTTTCTCCTCTCTCTTTTTTAATTTTGTTATTTACTCGACTTTACACTGGATTCATGACTCCATTAAATAATAAAATTACATTTATTTATGTTTTAAGGTTGTTAAAAAGGAAATGCAAACCTTTAAGGAAATTGTACATACTTAGCGTATAAATGCTGTTTAAATGGTGAGAAATTCAAAAAAGGTCAAGATTTACAATTGGTAGTTCACAAATAGCTCAATTTTAAAAGTAATAGAAATTTAGCCATTTTTTATATAAAGATAAATTTGAGCGAAAACACTGTTTAAAACGCGGAAAATATTCCAATATATTATGCTGGAGTTCCAGCATAAGTATAAGATAAGTATGTTGGAACACCAGCATAATATGATGGAGTTCCATCATAAGTACACTAGAACTCCCGCATAATATACTGGAGTTCCAAGCGAGTATACTGGTCTAGTATAATATACTGAGGTTTAGAGCACTAGTGCTCCGGTCTCCAGTATATTATACTGGAACCAGCAAGGTATATCAATCCAGCATAATATGCTGGAGTTCATGCACATGTGCACCGAATTCTGGTATATTATGCTGGATCGGTCTCTATTGGAGCAAAATAATAACTATTTTTTATTGACTTAACAAATGCTGGCTATTTATGAATGACCAGTCCGAAAATTGATTATACCGTATTTTTTTACGTTTAGATGACCATCATTGGTAGTATACAAATTTTCATTTCCTCTCTTTTTTTCTCCTTCGATGTTCGACATTCATCTTTTCAGCCCAATTAAGTTAAAAACACACAAAAACATTGCACTTTGAAGGATAAGACGCAACCTATCAAAGACGGTATACCAATAAAATCATACATCTGAATTAAAGATATCCCTTTTTACTGCTTTTTCCAATGATGATGATGATAATAATAATAACAATAATAATAATAAGTGATAGGATGAACGTATTGAGCCGTCATCACTATATTGTATCTTCCCCCCCCCCCCCCCCCCCCCCCCCCTTCATTTTCTGAACATTTTTATGGAGCAGATCAGTAATTACGGGAATAACGAATATCATAATTACATTAGAAAAA
Organism: Nicotiana benthamiana; assembly: GCA_034376525.1. Lineage (NCBI taxonomy): Eukaryota > Viridiplantae > Streptophyta > Magnoliopsida > Solanales > Solanaceae > Nicotiana > Nicotiana benthamiana. The sequence continues at coordinate 11,714,939 of CM067325.1, forward strand.
GATGTCTTAGGTGGAAATAATCATAAAGCTTAAGTGATAGAGAGTGAAACTAGTAATTACTTTAACCCAACATATTCATCTGATTCAAAGAAAAGAAGATTACAGCAAAAATGCGAAAAAATCAAAATAAATTGTGCAACTTATGTTAGTTGATTCATTGTTATTGATAAGTCGTAATCAATTTATTTAGACTTAAATTTTGTCCGAACTCCCAATAAAAACTAGACGCTAACCTGTGTTATCGTATAAAAAATATCTTAAGTCTAGTAGTACTAAAAATCTAGATAATTTGGGACTAATGTGCACGTCAGTGAATTGGAGGCCATAAGTCTAACTTTCATAGCCAAATTAATGTGATGATAGGACGCGAAGTACAGATTGTTACGGTTTTTTGTTTAAATACTACTATGGTTTTTAAAATAAGATAAACCTTAGTTGAAACGTGTTCGACAAAAAAACGCTAAGCCCTTTTCAGTTAAATCATTTTAATGAATGAAAAAGGGGTAACTCTGAACCAAAGATAATTACTCTAGATTGATAAATGATAAGCAAGAAGAGCTGATTAAGATTAAGCTCATGAACTCATTAAGATAATGTAAAAAAGATTTAATGTAAAATAAGGAAGAAAGAAAGAATTCATCATTAATGGCCACGGGATATATCTTTATTTATTTCATAATGATGGCTATAGAAGATGAATAGCAAAGTTCTGAACGCTCGCTCATCTTTGATATAGATTCTCCTATTTCCATCTCATGTTAGTGAAAAGTCTTTGATTTGTGAGAATTCATCCTTTTTTCTTCAACTAGTATATATACTAAGTATTCTTATTAGGGTCATTAGCTAGAGTACCTAAGTTATTTAACTGAATTATGTACTGACCCTCTGAAATGTTGTGACATCTAATTCACCGCACAATCATTATGAGTACATGGACGAGGTTCTTATCACTAGCATTGTACGAATACGATTTCAGCCCAAGTGACTTTACTGTCCATCTTTACGCAGATTCTTGTTTGGTCAGATTTCGACCTATACAGTTAGTCCTTCTTCTTGTTGGGTCGCTCTTGGGCGAGCTCGGTAGGTGGACCTTGCCAATTCGAAAGTTTGTGAAATCTGAGCATTTTGTTTGATAGGGGAATACCATATGGAGAGATAACAGTGTGACATTTTCAAATCATTGCGTCAGTTCGAAATGTCTTTAATCATCATGCGTCATTGTGGTACACGTTCTTTGCGTGTTTCATAGTTTCTTGTGCCCTCTCCATTTTCAAAAAGACAGAGCTTGGTATTCCCACTCAAGGTATTTATATCCCTAAAAATGAGGAAAACTCTTACATTTGAATGCTATGTTTCCTAATCGCTCAAGAGAGACTTTTGCAGCTTTTCTTTTTCTCACTCATCTTCTCACATTTTTCCTTTTTTGTTAAAAGTTCTTGTGGCCGCTACCTTTTTCCTGTATCGTTCCCGATTTTCACAATCAGAGAAAAGATGGATAGTGTATCCTCTATCACACAGAGAGTTGTTGGTGCCCTTTGCTCCGGAAATTGATAGGCTTCCACATGAATAAGATATAGTTATGGCGGGAAGATGAGAAGTTTTCAACCGTGGTAAGGTAGTTCCTCGTACAGGGAAGGCAAGGACTGACTTTAAGAGCCATGCCGAGGATGAGTTTGAACCTGTTATTTCTACGATGGATGTCATGGTGTTCACGACTTTCAAAAGCAGATTTAGAATCCCTGATCACATTGAACTAGTTCCAGCGGGTCGTGACATAGTGCATATACACCGCCCGGCTACTGGGCATTTTACATATATGCATTTTTCATTAGATACACGCTTACCCTTCCTTCCTTGGTGGCGGACTTCTGCCGCTTCTATGAGGTGTGTCCGGCCCGACTATCTCCATACGTATACAAACTCTTCCTTAGGCTAATCAATTATATGGAGCTGGCCGATCATGGAATTTCTCTACAATACATGCTTCATCTCTTCGTCCCCCTATTTTTATAAGGGCATGGTGATTGACCTTTATTATCGAGGAACCAAAGGATTGGTGGTAAAAATGGATGACAAGGCCAATCGTCGTTTTTGGGAGAACTTCTTCTATATCCGAATAGAGACATCGTATCAAACCCCGCAAGGTTTTTTGAGGTGTGTCCGAATATATATATATATATATATATATATATATATATATATATATATATATATATATATATATATATATATATATATATATATATATATATATATATATATATATATATATATATATATATATATATATATATATATATATGTGTGTGTGTGTGTGTGTGTGTGTGTGTGTGTGTATGTGTGTGTGTGTGTGTGTGGTTGTTGGTATTCTACCTTGAGTGATTTATTTTTGCATCTGAGAGAGTACCTCTTCCATAAGTTGCTATTCGGGAGTGGGTGAGCTGGATTCTTTCTCACACAATGGGCATTTGCAAATGGGCACCTTTTCACGAAAGGTTTGGGCACAAACCTTCCGCTGGTGATTCGTCTTGTTTCGGACTTAGTTGTTTTGCTCTTTGCTCCGTCCTTTTCTTTACCTTTATCTTCGTTTGGTCGAATTTCTCTCATTGGCATGTAGAAGAGGAGCGAGAAGGGCGAGGGCTCATGTCCTTGCTTGCTATCATCCGATTTTTTCTACTCGGCCCATACCAATGGAAGTTCTGGATACGGGCATGCAAAGTCTGACTATTACGTGGATCGTGTCTGCGTTCGAATATGTTCGTTGGAGGCTGCTCTTCGGTCGGACACTCCGGTTCCCATAGTCCATTAGGCGGACGAACCTTCTCATGGTGGTGGTGAAGAGGCCCTGTCAAAGAAGCAAAGTTTAATGTCGAAGGGGCGTCTTTGAATGAATCGCCCCCGAGAGGCGGCCCTGTTTTGACGATACCGGTCTAGGTGTAAAGGCGATGCCCATTTCAGGCGTAGAAGAGGTTATCGTGGCAGGGGACAGAGTTCAGAGGCTGCCGTAATTATTTTGAGGAATACATCGACGTCTCGGCAGCCCCGCATCTTCTCTTCGGCTAATATGAGGTTGAAGGGCGTAGTGGTAGATGATTATGAGTGATTCTGATATCAATCTTGAGTACAAATGGATGCTCGACGAAGGTCGATATGAGGCCGGAAGGCCCTTCACGTGTGCTTGAAATCCTCAAACTTTAACCTGCTGGAGGACATGGTGGACTTGGTGCCCCTTTTGACCTTCTATGCTTGCCTCCAAAAGCAGGTCTCTTCGGGAGATCAGTAATACCAGGTTGTCACGAGGTATGGTTGGGATGGCCTTGAGGTGAGTTTCTTTTTGCTATTTTCTTTGTTTTGTGCCATTTTCTTTCGCTAATTCTTCTCTTTTTTTCTCTAGACTTACATGTTGGAGATCAAAAGTGCTTGTCGGGCTGAGACGCGAGCCGATGTCTTTCTGAAAATGACCACAAAGTACCACTGATATCATAACAGGTGATGTGAGTTGCATGCACATTTTAGGGCGGGCAATAATACTCGGTCCCTCAAGGAGGAGTTGGAGATAAAAGACGAGGATCAGGTGCAGTCTATCCGCAGATGTACCAATATTGAACGGATGCTTAGGTCCAAAGACGAGGAGCTCAAGGTGGCCACCCCATAGCAACTTGGGATAAAAAAACACCAAATTTGACGACTTATTAAGTGAAAAGGGTTGTGGAGGAATGCAAGGATCTTCACGCGATGGTGTTATCCTTACGAGCAGAGCTTGAGCAGAATGCCACTACAGTCGCCTATCTAAGTGCACAATGGACGGATAAGGTTGCTGAGCTAGAAAGGAAGATGGCCGAGTTGGAGAGGGCCGATGGAGCCCGAGTGGTGGCTTGGAAAGGGCAATAACGCATGAAGACACTATTTGTGTTTTCAGGTATGAGCGGGAAACTGAAAGGGCGACGACCACAGTGAAGGAGGCGAGGCTCGAGGAGCATATCAGTGAGCTCGAGGGGATGCCTCGAACTTGGTAGATCGAGTTGTGGATCTTGAGGCCATGAAGGCGCAACTTTTGGTTCAGACCACTCCTCAAGAATCTGCCTCTGTTTCTGTTCCCCGTTATTTCTACGAGCTATGGGTCCATGTTGAGGCCCAACGAGATATATACAAGGGTTTGTAGGCGGATGGGAGCATTCTTGAGTCTGTTTTTGAAGATGCTCGGGTTAATGAACGCGAGGCTCGTCTTGCTTGCGGTTATGGACCTGTGAAACCGAAGGCTGGTAGGGGTGTTAAGATTGAAGATGGGCTTTCTTCTAATAATGAAAATGCTGGCGATAACGGTGTTGGAGATGAGGCCTAGTGAAGTTTTAGTAGCTTTTTGCTCTTAGCTTTGTTTTTTTTGTTCTTTTGTTGTTTCTTGTTTTTTCTTTTTACGGTCCCCCGCTTTTGGCCTTTTGTAACATGTTATTGTGTATGTATATCTTCTCAATAAGATAGTTGATTTGCCTTTGGTTGAATATCTCACACTTTCTTTCTCATTCATTTTTTAAAAAGATCTTCGGATTTACCCATGATTAGTCCCTGATTTTTAGTTGGAATTCGAATGAGGTCGAATCTAGCTCCCTAATTCGAGCAAGGTCAGATCTCATCTCGTTAGTTCAAATGGGGTCGAACCTTACTTTGTTAGTTCGAGCGAGGTCGAACCTTACTTTATTTGTTCGAGTGAGGTCGAACCTTACTTAGTTCGAGTGAGGTCGAACTTTATTAGCTTGAATGAAAGTCGAATTTTTTGGCGATGGCAGGGGGACGTAAGGGTATAAATTCTAGCGGGGTCCACTTGTTTACGAGTTCGAGTGAGGTCAAACTTTGGCTTGTTAATTTAAAGGAGGTCAAATTTTACTTTTGCATGAGGATGGCCGGGGGCGTAAGGGTATAAATTCTAGCGTTGTAGAGTTCTAACACATTAGAGGTTCAAACGAGGTCGAACTTTGGCTTATTGATTCGAACAAAGTCGAATTTTACTTTCACTTGGAGATGGCCGGGGGTCGTAAGGGTATAAATTCAAGTAAAGTCGAGTTATAACCCGTTTGAAGTTAGAGCAAGGTCAAACATTGGCTTGTTGATTCGAACGAGGTCAAATTTTGCTTTCTTTTGGTGATGTGTGGGCTCAGTAGAGTGGTAGGAATGTTCCATGCTTCCTTGCTTTTAGTGGAGAATATTGCTCGTTGCTACATTGTTTATGTATGGGTCAGGGTGAGTCCCAATAAATCTAGTCCCTTAATTGCTCAGCCTATATAAACCATTAACCGGATGGGCGATGAACTTATTTCTAGAGCTTCTGGCACCTTGGGGCTCGATTAATTTGAATGATGGTCAAGTTTGACTCATTGTATTTAGTCGGTTGAATTGGTAAAGCATCGCCATGGCGAGCATATGGGAAAGCTTTTGGTGTTCGTGTTCTGCATATGGTCAAGCTTTTGGTGTTCATGTTCTGCCTATATTTGGGAGATAGTACGTTCAATGGGCTCACCCGCCCATTCCCGGGCTATGGAGATTCTTTCTTAATGATGTCAGTTTGTTTTGAGCCGTTTATCTGTTATACGTAGTATGGTTCGGTGGAGGGTTTTCCCAATCTTCCATTCGCCGTAGGGAGGAACTTAGAGCATGTACGCCGGCTAGACTTCTTTCGCGTATTTAGGAGAACGTCTGTGTTCTCTATTTCACTTCTTTTTTCTTTTTAAAAAAATGGAATAGCGGATTAGAAGTAAATGGCATAATCTATTACCTTGGTCGGCTGCTTATCTGATGAATGAGGGGGATTAGCCACTTTTACCTTGACGGCTGTGCTCTTTAGACCCGGAGAGTTCCCTCGTTCGACAATGAAATAGGGATTGCGACGCAGGTTGGATCGTCTTGTTCTGTATTATAATACTAGTTTTAGATCTTGATGTCGGCTTCAGCTTTACGCTCAGCGTTGTTACTGGTTGAGCTTTGGCATCTCGTGGGTGAATGATCCACTCCCCCCATAAGGGTATCAAGTTTGAGCCCCAGTTCGTCAGTCCCGGGCACGCAAAGATGACAAAAATGTAAGTCATACCACAAACATACAGTTGAGCAAAATTGGGACTCCCCTAGAGGACACCCGAAGCTCTCAAAAAAAAAACTAGAACTCAGCGGATTAACATTACGACCAGCTTGAAATAACATCCCTACGGCCAAGGGTTATCGCTAACATAGAAGATTTGGACCTCGCTCTAATTGTAACGGGTTAAAATTTCGACCAACTCAAAATAACACCCCTATGGCCAAGGACCATCGCTAAAATAGAAGAGTTCGACCTCACCCGAATTGCAACGGGTTAACATTTCGACCAGCTCAAACCGTGACGGCCAAGGGCCATCACCAAAATAGAAGAGTTTGACCTCGCTCGAATTGCAATGGGTTAACATTTCGACCAGCTTAAACAACACCCCTACTACCAAGGGCCATCGCCAAAATAGAAGATTTCGACCTCGCTCGAATTGCAATGGGTTAACATTTCGACCAGCTTAAAATAATACCCCTACGGCCAGTGGCATCCACCAAAATAGAAGAGCTCGACCTTGCTTGAATTGCAATAATTTAACATTTCAACCATTTCTAAACAACACCTTGACGGCCCAGGGCCATCGCTAAAATAGAAGAGTTCAACCTCGCTCGAATTGCAAAGGGTTAACATTTCAACCAGCTCGAAATAACACCCATACGGCCAAGGGCCATCGCCAAAATAGAAGAGTTTGACCTCGCTCGAATTGCAACGGCTTAGCATTTCGACCAACTCGAAATAACACCTTGAAGGCAAAGGGCTATCGCCAAAATAGAAGAGTTCGACCTCACTCGAATTGCAATGGGTTAGCATTTTGACCAGTTCAAAATAACACCCCTACGCCTAAGGGTAATCACTAAAATAGAAGAATTTGACCTCGTTCGAATCACAACGAGTTAAAATTTCAATGTCAACTCGAAATAACACCCATACGGCCAAGGGCCATTGCCAAAAAGAAGAGTTCAACCTCGTTCGAATCATAACAGAATATTATTTCGACGAGAAGTCTAAATAACATCCTTATGGCCAAAGGCCGTCGCCAAATGACAAGGGAGGATCGATCTTGTTTGAATTATAATGGGATGATATGTCTATGCTAACTCAAAAAAACATACCTACGACAAAGGACCATCGCAAAAGGAAAAGTTCGAACTCATTTATTAAAAAACTTATTTCGCTACAAAATCAAAGTTCAACCTCGCTTGGATGTGTATAAAAAAAGAAGCGACTTCGCCCGAATCAACGATAGTTTGCTCCCATACGAACGTTTCAAGTCAAGACTAACCTCGTCCAAAACAACAAAATCATATCAACTCATTTTAGTCAATGATGAATCTGCTTAAAACAATAAGTCACTGGTAGATACCACCCCAAATATGCAAAACGAATGAGACTCCATTCAAACTCACGATGAAGTCCTACTTAGTCCGGTTAAAAATGGTTTCCCTGAAAAATCAGGAATCCACCATACGAAGATCCAAAAATTTATGCCAAGACATGTAAAACAAAAGGAGGAGAGATACAAAGGATGTAAAATGATGAAAACTCATTTATTTAAGTAGTTGCGCAAATGGGCACAGACTATACACTTCAAAAACCGGTCCAGTACAAAATCCAAAAAAAGAAGGTAATAACACAAACAAGAAAAGACAACAAAGATAATTTTTTTACTTGGCGCCATCACCGCCGTCCTCTTCATCTCCATCTCCTGGAATCTCCCCCTCAGCATCAGCATCCTCGCTAACCTCCGGTGTCGGGGGATCATAACAATAGTTAACACGAGCCTCTGGTGCCTTTGCCCGTGCTCCTTCATATGCGGCCTTAGAAACATTGCCCACTTCCCACAAACTCTTATATATGTTCCCCTGGGCTTCAGCATCAACCCAGCGTTTGTGCAAATTGCGAGGAACAACGGTAGAGGCGGATTCAACTCGGCCAACAATTGTACCTTTTCGTCCTCAAGAACAGCGACCCGATCTCCTAAACTTGAAGCTTCCCGGTCAATGTCGCCAATACGCTCTTCGAGCCCTGCCTCCTTGAACGTAGCCATCGTCCTCTCTGACTCCTGCTTGATTAAAGGATAGATAGTGTCCTCTAAAGCCGCCACCCTAGCCGAAGCCGATACCCAGGCACTCCCGGCACTCTCCAACTCTGAGATATTTCTCTACATCTCGGCTAATTTTCCCATCCACTCTGCACTCAAATCATCGACTCTGATGGAACTATGATCCAATTCAAACTGCAATGACTGCACCTTCGCCTGAAGATGCTCATGTTGTACGAGGACCCCTTTTCCCAACTTAAGTTCTTCATCATTTCTACGAAGTTGCTCCGCGAGCTTGCTATTCCTATGAATAGCATGCATCAGCTCCTGATCCCCCTTCTCCAGTTCCTTACCAAATATTGATTACCAGCATTCGCCCTTAGCCGTTCATGCATCTGACGGCACTTGTTGCGGTAGTGCCAGTACTTATCTAACATCATTAGAATATTTTCTCCACCGTGTACGTCTGAAAGACGGTAAGTGTTGGTAAAGGCCAAGATCGCTAAAGATAAAATAAAGGAAAAAAGAAAGAGAAAACACTTACCCTCATGCCCATAGCATCGACTTCATGCATCAAATCAACGTCACAGACGTCCCGAAGAGCCTCACACTCTGCACCATAGCATAAATGGTCAAACTGCGGTACCAAGTCCTCCGTGTCCCCAGAAGGTTCATCTCTGACAGGATCTCAAGTATATGGGTTGGACCTCCCGCCCTTACCACCATACAAGTAAGGCCTTCCTCGAACATCCTGACATCGTCAGGATCAAGATCAGATTCAGATTTATAGTCATCAACCACGACACCTTTTCCCTTTTTTGCGACCGAGAAGAAGCACGGCCCAGTCCAGAGGCCCGCCAAAAGTAGCAACAACGGACTCGGGATCCCGACTCCTAATCGTAGTAGTCTGTTGGTCAATCATCAAAGTCGAAGTCTCTTCGTTTGATGGGTTAGCATCACCTCCCATCTCAGACTCCGTCAAGGGAATGCTGCCTCTGAAGATACCACGACTGAAAGAACGATTTTGGACTCCACTCATCATCTCTTTTATGGCCTTTCCTTGTCCTCAGCACGGGAAGATTCCCCTATTGAGCGGACAGTAGGAGTCGGAGCCCGAGATTGGGGAACATTTTCCATGCACATAGCTCTGGTCATAGATTCAACTTGAGCAACCCTTTCCGTAGGTCGAACAACAAACCTTGGTACATGCCGAGCAAAAGACATTGGATGACGAACTACAAGTGGAGGAGCCCTCGCTGTCTGCACTCTCCTTAATAATGAAAGTCGTATAAGCAACAAAGTCAAATTACAAAGCAAAAAACAAAAGCTGCAGCAAGACTGCTTACCAGTAAGGGTCTTATGTCCATATTTCTCAAGGAATACCATTCGCAAACTCCCGCCGTATAAAAAAGAATGGCATTCACCCATTCGCAAATATCATAAACAAGCTCAGGGGATAGTCTTGTGGGTGGAAAAGCAAAAAAATTCAATACTGCCCAATGAAGAACAGTCGACTATCATTCCAAAAAAGATGCAAAAACTTACGTGTGAAGTTCCATCTCTCGAGGCAGAATCTTCCACAAGGTGCTCGGTTTGCACATAAAAATAGGTTTTGTAGAACCAATGATTGGCTCTATCATCCATCTTCACCACCAGACTTTTCGTCCCTTGATGGCGCATGTGGATCACCATGCCTCGAATGAGTTGAGGGGCAAAAATATTAAGCATGTGTCTTATAGTGATCTCCCAACTGGCAAGCTTTGAGAACCTAAGTAGCATGAGGAACAGTTTATATAAATACGACTAAAGTTGAGCCGGACACACCACGTAGAAATGGTAAAAATCTAGCACCGAGGAAGGGAGTGGAAGCGTATACCCGACAATAAAAGGATATGCGTAGAACGCACAATATCCTTCGTAGTCGAAATGTATAATATCGTCTCCCACCGCCGGCAACATCTCGATGTGGTGTAGAATCCCCCACTTGGCATTCAGCTCCACAATCGCAGCTTCATTCAGTACAGAGGAAACATGTTTCGGTTCCTCTCTAGCAGGGCTGTTGAAATCAGTCCATGACTTCCCTATACGAGGTAATATATCGGTCGTCGTTGCAACCCCCTCGTCTCTACTACTTCTACTCCTATGGGAACAAGAACCTCATTTTCCGGCGCCGAAACTACAAAAAGATTATCAGCGCGGGAAGAAGTGCCAGCCATTTATCTCAATTGAATAGGATGAATGAACAAAGGAAGTACGCGGGAAGACGATGATGTCAATTTCTAACCAACAAGAAAGAAACAAAAATCTGAAGTATCAGGGAAGATGGAAAATTCTTTTTATAAATAAAAAAAATGCGCAAATAAGAATAGTGTTTTCCCCTATTTATAGGGACATAAATGTCCAAAACGGCAAACCCAAGAGTCGCCAGTCAAAATTGATAGGCCATAAAACAGTTCAATCCACAGGAAACGTGTGTCATAATGGCAGTAACTGCAGACGACGTTCAAAATCAACGCAACATTTCGATTCTGAACTGATGCGACGATCCAAAGGCATCGTTAGGGCGTTGCACCATCGCCCCGATCTAAAAATAACTCCCATTCAAGGCATGAACAGTCAGAATTCTCCTAGCCTTCGAATCTACAGATTCCGCCCACCAAGTACTCCAAGGGACGACCTCGACGGACGGAGGGACTAACTGTATAGATCAAAATCTAACCATAGTGGTCGATCAAGCTGGGACTTCGCCCAGGTGGAGAAATAGCGAAAAACACTACGATCAATCCCAATCAAATCATCGACAATGTATGTCAATTAAAAACGGTACTCGAATAACAATGGAAAAGGACGTCATGTGAAAGTACGTTGGTCAAATAACACTGTAAAACTCCAAGAACTAAGGAAATTCTCGGGAAAAGGGGCGGAATTTTTCCTCCCTACTTTTTCTCCTATAGTCTCTTTTGGCGAAGGGTGTAAACTGATTCTCTTTTCTTCTGATAAAAGAGGAGATTGTAACATCAATAAATCTAGAATGTTCCTACTTTTCATTCATGATCTCACTATACACTTTTAGATCTGAAGTTGTTTATGCTTGGCTAAGATTTACCCTTCTTCTCATCATTAATCAGTTTAGTCAAATGGTTTAATACTTTTTGGTCAACAATTTACATCAATAAATCTAGAATGTTCCTACTTTTCATTCATGATGTTACTGTACACTTTTAAATTTGAAGTTAATTATGCTTGGCTAAGATTTATCCTTCTTCTCATCATTAATAAGTTTGATGAAAAGGTTTAATATTTTTTGGTCAAACAATTAATATCAATAAATCAAGAATGTTTCTACTTTTCATTCATGATCTTACTATACACTTTTAGATCTGAAGTTTATTATATTTGGCTAAGATTTATCCTTCTTTCCATCATTAATTGACTTGATTTAGTAAAAAGGTTTAATATTTTTTGGTCAAACAAAAAAGTTATTGCACGTACATAATCAAAAGCGCAACATGTAGACATGTTTAGCTCCTCTAATTATGAAAGCGTTATAAGCTCCATGAGATTTTAGCTCGCATAATTATCTGGAGACATTTGGTACAAAAACAACAATTTTTTTTACTAAGCTAAGATAACTTCTTAAGAATTTGAAAGAAAGATATTTTACACATTATAGCTGAATTGTAGTGTGAGGACTCCGCATTGATTATGCGATGTCATTTATAGTACAAATCTAGTTGAGAGTTAATGACATACAGTAATGGCTATGCTAATCTTTTACTGCTCAATTATGTTAGTGTATGAAATTTCAAATTAAATTTACAGTGTTCTGGACAACTTGAAGAAAACCATGATTAAGTTTTCTAAATCTTTTTTCAATTCGGTTTGCCATCTTGGTATATTTTACTGGCGGTTCTCTAGTTTGTTTTTAGGATAAATTTGATCATATAACTATAATTTTTATTAAAGTATATAACGTTATTTTCTCACACATAAATATAGAACTTTATTAATTTATACAAAAAATATAGTGACCGAAAAGCACAATTTTGCAGTAATTTTATATATATAGTCTATAATGAATAATAAGTTAATTTAAAAAAGAATGGGGGCCCGCATAGTGTCCCCGTGGAGCCAACAATAATCGTAGTTACGAGGGGTCCACATATAAACCCCTGCGCCCTCTGCGCTAAGCATTTGGACCAATTCACAATTCCTTAATCTCCTCCTTGTTTTGGCCCCTAACCTGCAGACCAATTTCATGTTTCTTTATTCCTCTTAATCCCTCTCTTTCCTGAATTTATAATATGAATTCCTGTTTGTCTTTTGTTTTTAGACTTTATCAAATATTTGGTACTCTTTGGTCTCTAGTAAGTAATCAATTCGTTTTTTTATGTTGATTTAAAATATATATTTATTTATATAATCAAATAAAAATTAATTTATTCTTTTTAAAATTATTCTTACAAAATATTTCTAAAATTCATTTTACTTCTCACATTAAATTATGTTGTAATATTTAATTAAGAATAATTTAATCATATTAGTTATTTTAGTCTGTAATTTAACATTTTTTTAAAGAATATGTCCAAATCAAAGTAATTACTTATTATGAATCGGAAAAAATACATTTTTAGAGCAATGATTAATGTACATAATTTACTTGAACTATTTCGGTGGACAACTATGTATAAATTAAATCAGTTCATCGGCTTCTAACCGCAACGTCGGAAAATTTATCATCTGAACTAATATAAAATAGGCGTTTAATATTTAAGTATTAGGTTCCTTTTTTTATTCCCCACTATATAATAAGAGCTCATTTGAATTTACTAATTGTAAATAGATGATAAGTTTTTAGTGTTAAAAAAAATTTAAAGGTTGAAATTTCTTTTTTAAATAAATATTTATATACTTGGATAAATATGCTGAAAACTGATAATATGCAGTTGATTTGCTTGGTGAAAAAGTGCTATAAATTATTTTTTTGTTAAAAAAAGAGTAATATATCCTTACAAATTTACAAAAGTTTATAAAGTAGAAGGTTTCTTTGTAAGGAAATTGATAGAACAACGAATGTGTATGAAGAGAAAAAATAACAAAATTTATTTTGGGAAAAATATTTTGTGAATTTAAAAATTATCAAAGTTAAATTAGTAAAAGTTTTTATTAAAAATACTGTTGTGTTTAACAAACGTATAAATAAGTAGTGCTTATATTCTATCTTAGAAGTGTGCCTAGACGTTGAGGAAATATTTTTTTCTATTTTCGTTAGCTTTAGCGCTTTTTCAGAACTAGAAATGTAAAAACAATTTATTCGCCTTTCCCCTATTAAATTAAACCTATCATTCTTTCTACCCCTTTAGTCAATTTCTGAATTTTGTGGACCGTCACGGCAACACTCATATTGGATCCGTTTGTAACGGCACATCTCAAACAACCGTTTCGTTCTTTTAAAGAGTAACCGAGCACCGTTACGGACTTGAAACGGGATTGCGTTACAGCTTATTTAGGGAAAAAGACGGAAAAAGAAAAAATTAGAGATAAGATGGTACAGCGGCAAAGCAACGAACCCTGCTTTATAGGATGCAATAGAAACGAGCCACGTGTAATGCTGTCGTTTATGCACACGTGTAAGAATAGTGTAGCGCCAAACAGTTGAAGGTGGTCCCCTGGAATAAAAATTTGTTACGTCGTGTCACGGAGCTTGCGTGACCACTTAGGTGAAAGATCGTAACGGGGCTCTCCCTGTACAGCGTAGCTGACATCATGCACAGCTAGTATGTTGTAAACCCGTAACCTTCATTTTACTTTTCAAATATAATTTAAGAAAATTTATAATGTAGTAATATAAGTTAAAAGAAATTCATATAATAAGTGGGCGTTTGGACATAAAAATTATAAAATTCCAAAAAATTAAATTAGAAACTTCAAGTAATAATGGTAGTTTAAATTATAGTTGTATTTGGACATGAAATAATTTTAACTTTTTAAAATTTTTGTAAGTGATCTAAGTAAAAATTTTAAAAAATTATTTTTAAAGTTTTTATAAAATTTCGAAATTCGTCTTCATGTAAAAATTTAAAAGTTATGACCGATTTTGAAAAAAGGGTAAAAAAATTTTCGGAAAATGTGATTTTTTTATGGCTAAACGGATTCTATTTTTGAGTTCAATTTTTGCTGTTTATTTTCTCTTTTCTTTCCTTACGTACTCAAGATGACTGTTTTATGGCATTCTCTTTTGCAAGTTGTTCGAAAAGAGAATTGAAATATTCCTCTATCTATAATTTCTTTAATTGTATACTTCTCAATTTTATCTTTCATGATAGGATGAAAATGTCATCACATGTTTAAACGTGTATGTTATATGTGTCTAAAGTACTTTTTAATTCATGCTTATAACGTGTTTAACTAATCTTCTAATCAACTTATTTTGAAAATTATTTCTCAAAAATATTTTTTAAAATATATTTTTAGTGAGAAATAATTTGTATTTGACTAATAAATTTGAAAAGTATATTTGAGTAACAACTAACGTAAGACTAAATTTTTAAAAAGTGACCTTAAGTGTATTTTCTTTAAAAGAAAAATCTTATGAAGAAAAGTTGTTTTTTTTAGCTTCTCAAAAATTGCTTATGGTTATACTAAAAGTACTGTTTCATTCTAAAAGTTTGAACAAATACTTTAATTTTGAAAGATTTTTTTTTTTTTGAAATTGCCCTTAGAGTAAAGAGCTTAGAAGTAGTTTGTTATTTTTTTAATGAGTAAATTAAGGTTAATATGGTCGATTTAATTGTTAATTAATGCTAAAAATAAATTCTTTAATATGTGTAAAAAAACCAATGAATCACTTAAAGTGGACCGAAGGAAATAACTATTAGTATTATAAAAATAATATTGTATAGTTGTTGTAAAAACAATAGCCGAAATTATATATACCCACACATTATGTATGTTTTGTATGTTTTATACAAAAATATTACAAATTTTATGTATATTTTTCCGGTGCAAAATATAAATAATTTCTGATGCGGGTTAAAAAGAAATCATTAGTATTTGAATTCATGATATAGCGAAAGTAGATTATTCACCTACTTAAGGACAATCTGTAGCTTTCTCGTTAATTTAGCGGCAGTTAAGTAATCTTTTTAATTAGTGGTTTAAGTGAAGACAGCTGGTGTTGAAGATAAGGCTAGCAGAATAAGTGCTAACAGCATGCTTAATTTAATATATTTATAGTTCCAGCAAGAGATTATAATCTTGACGGAGATTGGGGCACACAAAGAATGATGTATTCTGTGTGAACAAAACAAATTGAGGTTTCTTTATCATTCAACAAAACCAACAATCCTAAAACCAATAACCATGGTTTAATAACTTTATATTTTAGTTTATTTTAAAAATTATCATCAACATATCTAATCCTAATCATGGTATTAATGATGATTATATAGGTAGAAATTGTCCGTCCCGTTTAAGAGAATTTAGGGCTGCACGTCTTGCTAAGGTTTTCTTTTTTCCCGCGTTTGGTAATCTGTAGTGGCGGTGGCGGCAAATCATTTGAGTTGGAAATGTATTTAAATAAATACTTTGTGATAAGTAATAGAGATCTAACTTATCGAGCAAATAACTTTTAATAGGAGTGTATGCAGGTCGAGAATTAGAATAGATGATAATAGGTAATCGAGCGTAAATCAATATTACTTATTAGTATTATGCTAGTATTTCCTTATTCTTAGAACTCTATTACTATCTGTTATTTTTTTGTAATTCAGTTATAATATTATCTTGTCATTGTCACTGCTTTCTTTCTTATGAGTTCTTCACAATCGTATTTTTCTATAAAATAAATTGTTATGATTATGTTTCCTTGAGTCAAGGGTCAATAAAAAATAATGTCTCTATTTTTATAAGATAGAAATCAAATTTATGTGTACACGATATATTCTTCTAAATTACTTGGGCATGTTATTGTTATTGTTGTCGCAAGTAATGGATGTCTGGAAATTTTGAGTGTACAAGGATTGATTAAATAGAGAGAGGAAAACAAATCAGAGCACAAAAGTTGCAAGGTTTAATTTTAATATTGAGGTGTATGATCACTTCAATTTAGGTTTAAATCATATTATCCTATGAATTTGTATGATGTTATCCTTATTAATTTACACCCATCCAATATTACGAAATATCATTTTTTAATCAATATGTATCTTTCATATTAACTATAGGAAAAACTCGTGGGTAAAAGTTTTACTCTATAGCAATTGACAATTAAATAAAGTTGTTGCCCTTTATTAATATTTAGCGACACTATCATTATTGTTGCTAAAAACTTGTTACCAATTCTATATTTTCTTGCAGTGACTTATGCGACAAGAAATGTAAGCTTGTGACGCTTTTGATGTTCAATTGTATTAAAAGAAAAAAAAAATAGGATTATACATTTCAAATGGTTATTAAAACCAAATTATAAATCGTATTAGAAGGCAAGAAGTGACAAGTACAAACGAGTTACTTTCGCATGCAAGAAAAGCCGTCCAATGAAGCATAGACAAGCTGAGAATTATATATAGTAATTCCCAATTAGTTTACGTGCAATTCTCCTAATTATATCAATTATATAAAGTCATAGTCTTTGACTAAGAGCCATTTTTAAAATAGTCGCACCTTCTACCATTGGCCAAATTGTTCAACTAAATGGAAATCCGTTTTCATTAATATAAATCCAAAACAGCTAATATTTTCCATTTCGCTGTGTCAATATGATATTAATTAAAGCACTAATGACAAATTCTTTCTCTGTTGTGGACACAGACGTAACAATCTAATATTTTATTAAAAATTTTAATTCTTCCTTTTCAAATTGCTTACACAACTAATAGTATGATATCATTGGCACACTATTTAATTTCTTTATTTAGAAAAGACAGTCCACCACCAGAAGTCATGTTTAATTTAAAATGTTATCTCTAAATATTCATTTAAAAAAGATTTGCAAATTGCATTCAATACTACTAACTAAAGAAAGCATGGATAAGCATCATCCTCATGTATGAAATGAAAAAAAGAAAAGAAAGGAAATTAAGAACAAGAATTATTCTGCAATTGGAGGGGCTATTACCACGTGTGCTTATCAATTTGAAGATCCCACTAGTTTTTGGATAGAATCCCATTTTTTTCTCTGATTTAATTCATTGTTAATCTATCTATGGTGGTTGAATTTTTCACCAGATGTTTAAAATTCTTTGTTCATTGAGAAAATGGCCCTTTTCCAGTTGAATTCCTTGTAACACAATTCACATGATTGGTCATAAATATGGGCGGAGCTAGAAGGATGAAATGGGTCTACTTGAATTCTTTATCCGAAAAATTATAATGTGAATATAAAATTAACTATTATTTTTATAGATGATAAACCTGGTAAAAATTTCGCCTCCACCATTATCATATTAGTCCATACAAAACTTTGTAGAGGTGAACATTTTTTGATTCTAACATTTATACGAGTCATCTTTTGTAATCCTTATCCTCGAGATTGAGCTTCACATCCTTATTTTTTCTTCATTATCAGAAAATTCCATTATAAGATAGTAATTTTCCCCCATAGTTATTATAGGTTAATGACTTTCTACATACATGTAAAAACACAACACTCAATGGAAAAATGGACCGGCAATTGTATAGGTCCAAATTTGGAGAACCACAATTACTACTGAGAGACCCTTATAACATAGTATCCTTTGGCCGTGGTAAAGGGAACGATAAACTACGGATTAGCGAACGCACTATATCTGCGGTAGTGTCTGAGTAGTAGGAGACAGTAGGAATATGATTTTCGAATTCTTTATGTTACACATTTCTAGAGTTCAAGAGGGGATTGTTCCTTATAAATAGCAGGGGAAGACTTTGTAAAGGTAGAGAGGAAATACAAAAAAGACAACTTTGCTTATTACATATCTGAAATCCTTACATCATCCTTTATTATGACCGATTGCATTCATTGCTATATTCTTCTAAGTTGGAAGTTCTCGTATTTATGAATAATAATTTGGTTCCAACATACTAGGAAGCATCATTCAACTTATTTTTCCTTTGCATTATTTAATCTAAATTTTATTACACTTGGTTGAGATTTACCTCTTCATCTTCATTAATCGATTTAATAAAAAAGGTTTCAATATCTTTTAGTCAAACAATATGACGTCGTCTGTAGGAATTTCTTTAGCTAAGACTTTAGTTTTCATCTAGACCCTTGAAAGGGATAATTGTCTCTTCCTAGCTTTGCAAAGATTAACCGTGGGGAGGGGGGGGGGGGGGGGGGAAATGAGATATAAGGCAGAAAGAAGATACAAGGCTAAACACCATCAACGAAGACAGCAGGGAAGATAATGAAAATGGAACACCAAGCACTACACCCAGAGGAGAAGCTTCACCTCCCCCATACGAAAACGTAGGGGCTTCGCGCGATAAGGAAGACTCCACATCTACAACAGGTGAGACACCACAGACAATGAAAATGCTACTGGAAGAGTGGCTAATAAGTGCTCTGAACAACATACTCGACAAATCCGCCCAAAGGGATGATAGAGATACTGCACATGTAGATGCCACGACGATCACTGGCGAGCGAGATGCCCCCGTATAGGTAACACTCATATTGCTGTTGACATAGGTAATAATACGCTTGATCAAGGCCTACCCTGCACTATTATTGAGTAGAGAGAGAGGGCCGAAGAAGCTTTTACCCGATTTAGGATCGAGATCTATTTTCACAGGGAGCTAGAAGTTGGAGTCAGGTGTCTATCTAATTTAGAGTCGTGTTTTTACTCTTAATTGCACTTCTAAATATTTTTGGATTTTTGTTTTACTTCTAATTTTATCAGCTACAATGCTAAATTAAAGTAGAATAATCTAAGAGTAAAATACTATGGGTTGTTCAAATGGTTAAAAGACACCAGGGTAGTGACTTTTGCCTAGGTGGTCAATTGACGGGATACTTGAGTTTAAGGTATGATTGACATATTTGGGGAGTATGATATGACCTTTGCACGATTTTACCCACTCTACATCTCTCGATGATTCGAGTGATTTTGCCCGAATTGACTTTTTCAAGACCAATTGGGTATGCAAATTTGCACAAACAATCAAGGTTCAAGTCGGGTATTATTATCTCTAGATTTAACCCTTTAATTGGGGCTATCAATCTCTTGAGTACACGCAAATTCCTTGTTGGACCAATTCCAGAGACTTAGGCTCTCTTTCTCAAGAACCAAAGTCAACTAAACACAAACTAGTGTTTGCAACCACTAATTCAGCAATTAAATATGAAATTAGCCAAAATATCAAACACACATAGTCAATCTATCCCAAACACTCAAGACCCATCAGTTACCATACTAGGGTTGAGCCACAACCCTAGCTGATGGGTTTAGCTACTCGTAATTAGAGAAGAAAATAAAGAAATAGATGAAGAAAAACTCATATTAATTAAGTGCTAAATTAAACTTGAAGATTCAATGTTGAAATACAACTAAATTACTCAAAACAGCTAAAATATTCGAACCCATGAGTGCAGCCTTCAGTACTCACTATCTGCTTAACCTAAAAATGGAAAAGAAGCTATTTATACTAAGCTAAAATATCTGGACAAAAATACCCCTGGGGGCTAGTGCATTTCAGCTCTCTGAACTCAGGCAATGCGGATCGCACAGAATCGAGTGTGGCCGCGGTGGCTTCTAGTGCAGTCCGCATGAAATGGAGCGTGGACAGCATTGGTTTCAATCTCCAAAACTGGCACCTCTCTAATCTTTGGTTCTGCGGACCACACTAAATCGAGTGTGGCCACAGTGACTCTAATGCGGATCGTATTAAATCTTGTGCGGTCGCATTGCCTGTTGGCCCAGAAATCACCTTCTCTGAATCTCACTTGTGCGGACCGTACAGAATGGTGTGCGGCCGCATTGGGCCTTTATTGCCTGAGCTTTTTCTTGTATTGGAACTTGTTCAAGTTTCACTCATTTTTGAGCCGAGCTTTGCACTTTGTGGATCAAACCTGCAATCAAGCACAACTTACGAGCCTTTTGGGATATTATGTATAAATTTCTAATCAAAACATAAGCAAAAACGAGTATAAAATGCCACAAAATCCCTAATTATCAACGCTCGCAGCCGTTTTAATGAAAATGGAGGAGATGGAAAACGAGATGGTACTCCGTGACCAGATGAAGGAACATTAAGAGAGGGTTGACAAAATACTGGACGCCCCAAAGTTGTTGCCAAAATGAGATGTTGGTCGATTCATCGAGCAACCATACAATGAAAAAGCGGCCCCCTACGCTATTCCAAAGACCTTAAAAACTCCGCCTAACCTAAGGATATATGATAGCACTACCAATCTAGAAGATCATATAATCCACTTCGTCACATCCGTAAAAGGTAATAATCTTTCAAAAGAGCAAGTACGATCGGTGCTACTAAAGAAGTTCGGCAAAACCCTAGCATGAGGAGCCTTGACATGGTACTCTCAACTACCGGCACATTCAATAACAATGTTCGAGGAAGTGGAAGACAAATTTGCCAACCCCTATGCAAGAGCCAAAACGGCAGAAGCCAAGGTAAACGACATCTTTGCCGTGAGATAAATTCATGGCAAGGGACTTAGGGGAATCCTAGCTTGGTTCAACAGGGTGAGGACAACCTTCCAAAACAGATTAAATAGAAACGGGTCGAGAGCGACCAGAAAATTGCTAAGCAAGCTCATAAAATAACCTCCAACCACTTGGGAAGAAATCCATAATGCCTACTGTACCGAGGTAAGAGCCGACTAGGATGACCTTAATGGTCCGACCCAACGATTGATATCATATTAAATTGAAGCAAGGAAATATTGTCGCGACGATGGTCGAGGAGATTAGTTAGGGCCCCGTCTCGACAGAAAAAGGCATCAGCCCTACGTCAGGACGTTAGACCTACCTCCACCTCGATATATATCAGTATATCCACATAAGAAAGGTATGTCTCCACTCTTATCTACTCACAACTTTTGTGTTTCTCCGTCAAAAATAGTGTATGCACTGGAGAAACTCGATACAATGGCCGCAAAAAATGAGGTTCGACCCCAGCACTCAAAAGTTGAACGCTTTCTATGAATTTCACTAAGAAAGGGGTCACAAAATTGAAGATTTCATAGGGCTACGACAAGAGGTAGTGCAAATGTTAAATCAGGGATACCTGAAAGAACTGCTAAGCGATCGAGGACGGGCTAGTTTCGCTCGCGGACGAGAACAACCCCAAGGGCCTCCAAAATTGCCTTCTCCCGCTCGCACCATTCAGATGATCATCGATGGTGGTGATCACAAACCAATCAATCATGTTAAGTTTACCACCATACATAAACTCAAACGGTCGATTACCCATGAATGGTATGATGACCTCAAAGATAGTATCACCTTCGATAAGTCAAATGCTGGCGGTTTATCTTTCCCTCACTATGATGCTCTTTTTATCACTTTGCATAATGCAGATGATATAAAAAGATAATGGTAGATTACGGGAGCGACGCGTATAGTATTCATCCTCGAGTCCTCGTACAGATGAGACTCGAAGATAGAATAATATTGCGTTGCATAACACTAACATGTTTTAATAATGCAATCGAACGGACTTCTAGAGAGATAATGCTACCCATCCTAGCCATAGGAGTCAACCTGGAAATGACATTTCATGTCATGGACCAAGAAACAACCTACAATGACATCATAGGGCGCCCGTGGATACATGTCATGCAAGCGATCCCTTCCCGTCTCTATCAAATGATCAAGTTTCCTACCCTACGGGGGTATTCAGAATTCAAAGCGACCAATGCACTACACAATAATGTTATCGCATTGTCCAGGATTGCACCAACACCCAACAACTCAAAGGGGAAAATATGGAAGCTAGCAATTAGCAATGTCGGGAGCCAAACTTGACATATGGACAGATGTTAATAAGGACCCCGACATTGTAGAAGCATCCGAGTCAACAATAAAGAATCTTTATCCCGTCCTACTAGAAGGCAACGACAACACAAAAAAGGCTTATATCGGGCACAACCTCTTAGAACTAGGTAAGTTTCATAAATTCTTGGTTGACCATACTGATCTATTTACCTTCTCCCATGGAGATATGCTATGTATACTAGAGGATGTTGCTACACACAAACTAAATGTCGATCCCTTATTCCTGCCAGTATGGCAAATAAGAAGAAATTTCAATGTCGCAATCAAAAAAGATGTCAGCGAAGAAGTCAATAAGCTCCTCACAAATGGCTCCGCCCTAGAGTCAAAATATCCCAGTGGGTCGCCAATGTCGTTATGGTAAAAAAGAAAAATGGAAAGTGGCGTATGCGTGTGGATTTCATAGACCTAAACAAGGCATGCCCAAAAAATTTCTTCCCACTACCACACATCGACCAGCTCACCGGCGCAACAGCAGGAGACGGGTTGCTAAGCTTCCTAGATGCCTACTCGGGGTACAACCAGATCCTTGGGGAAGAAGAAGACCGGGAGAAAACCACTTTCATCACTCACCAACGAACATACTGCTATAAGGTCATGCCATTCGGGCTAATGAATATAGGGGAAACGTTCCAAAGGTTTGTCACTAAAATATTCAAAGACGGACTCGGTAAAACAATGTAAGTCTATATCGACGACATGATGGTAAAGTCAAAAAGGAAGAAAAATCATATCGATCACCTGAAAGAAGCCTTCGACATTTTGAGACGATATGACATGGAACTAAACCTCGAAAAATGCGCCTTCAACATAACCTCAGGTAAGTTCCTCGATTTCCTGGTATTACAAAGAGGCATCAAGGTCAACCCAAATCAGATTAAAACCATCGAAGGAATACTTAAAATATTGACCATCAAAAAGCAAGTACAAAAGCTGATAGGACGGATAGCCGCCCTATCAAGCTTCATATAATGATCATCAGATAGATGCCATAAATTCTTTAATGTAAAGGAAGGACAATAGACTTCAGTGGAATCCAGAATGTGTCGACGCTTTGAGAAAACTGAAAGCACACTTGTCGGCACCGCCATTACTCGCCAAGGCAGATCCAGGTAAGTGCCTCCTAATCTACCTAGATCTCTCCGAAGTCGCGGTAAGTGCAGTTCTAGTCCGAGAAAGCAAAGGTACGCAATCTCCAATTTACTATATCAGTAAAACCTTAATCGATGTCGGCACAAGGTACCTTCACCTAGAAACATTGGTTGTGGAACTAGTCATAGCTTCACGAAAGCTCATATTTTCAGTGCCACCCCATAAAGGTGGTGACAACCTTTCTTCTCAGGAGA
The DNA here is from genome assembly GCA_034376525.1 of Nicotiana benthamiana. Lineage (NCBI taxonomy): Eukaryota > Viridiplantae > Streptophyta > Magnoliopsida > Solanales > Solanaceae > Nicotiana > Nicotiana benthamiana. The sequence goes on from CM067325.1 coordinate 11,738,390, forward strand.
ATCATGCACAAACCCGAATTATCGGGTAGGTTGGCCAAGAGGGCCATAGAATTGAGCGAACACGATATAACAAATCAACTGCGAACTGTAATAAAGTCGCAAGTGCTCGCCGATTTCATCGCCGACTTCAGTGGAAAAATATTACCCAAAGTCGAACAAGAAGCACTCCACACTGCACCTGAACAACTCGACCTCTGGGTCCTCTACACCGACAGTGTGTCCAATGAGTCGGAATCCAGACCAGGACTCGTACTCGAAGTCCCAATGGGCAAAGTAATTAGCCAATCTATATAATGTACTGAAATGACTAACAATGAGGCCAAGTATGAGGTAGCAATTGTATGATAGAAATTGGCTCTCAAGTATGGTGCTCGACAAGTCGTCCTCTACTGCGACTCTCGACTTGTCATAAAACAAGTTACTGGGACTTTCCAGGTTAAGGAGCAGAGGCTGCAGAAATACCATATCAAAATCCACAAGTTGCTGCCAGAATTCGACAAATGCTGACTCGACCAAATACCGCGAGCACAAAATATCGAGCAAACTATCTCACCAAGCTGGAGACAACAACTAAAAATATCACCAAGGAGAATATGGTCACCTTTCTACACTCTTCAATAGACCAAGTTGAGGTACATTCTATAAATTTAACTTGGGACTACGCAATCGCGTCATATCATATCTGCAGGAGAGAGCACTCCCACTAGATAAAAAATAAGCCTAAAAGCTCTAAATACAAGCGGCCAGGTATAGCCTCACATACAACAACCTTTATAAAAAGATGTTCGGCAATCCTTTAGCCAAATGCCTTGGGCCAAATCGGACTAGATGGGTGCTCGAATAGGTACACAAAGGCCACTGCAATGCCTATATATGCAACCTGGCCCTCGTCAGATGTATCATCCGTGCACGATACTACTGGACCACTATGAAAAAAGAGGCACGAATTACATTAAAATATGTGAGAAGTTGCAGAAACACGCCCCTATGATACAGCGGGAGGGGGGGGGGGGGGAACTACTGCATTCCGTCACTTCTCCATGGTCGATTATAAAATGGGGGATGAATATCGTTGGACCCCTCCCAGCAGTGCGAGGTAGGATAACTTCCTTTTGGTTTTAATTGATTATTTTTCTAAATAGGTGGAAGCAGGTGTGTTCGCCCGAATACGTGAACAAGAAGTCATCGCATTCATCTGGAAAAACATCATATGCCGCTTCAGCATCCCCAAAGAAATCAGTTTCGATAATGGTCCCTAGTTCATCGGGAAGAAGATGACTGAGTTCTTCAAAAAATAGCATATTAAGTGGATACTCTCTACACTATATAACCCAGCTGGCAAAGGTCAAGCGGAAGCATACAACAACAACAACAACCCAGTATAGTCCCACTTAGTGGGGTCTGGGGAGGGTAGTGTGTACGCAGACCTTACCTCTACTGTGGGGTAGAGAGGCTGTTTCCAAATAGACCCCCGGCATCCTTCCCTCCAAGAACTTCCCACCTTGCTCTTGGGGAGACTCGAACTCAGAACCTCTCGGTTGGAAGTGGGGGTTGCTTACCATCAAAGCAACCCCTCTTGTATAAGCGGAAGCATACAATAAAATAATATTAAACATATTGAAGAAAAAGCTCGAGAACGCCAAAGGGCTATGGCTGGAGCTGCTACCAGAGGTGTTATGGGCCTACTGCACAATGTCAAAAACTTGCACGGGTGAGAAGTCGTATTCACTAGTCTACGACACTAACAAAGTTATAACCGTTGAAGTCGGGGAACCCAACCTGAGATACTCTAATGAGAGCGGACCAAACAACGATGAAAGCAGATTACAAGACCTAGACGAGGTCTAGGATTGAAGGGATATGGCTCACGTAAGAATGATAGCCCAAAAACAACAAGCAGAAAGGAATTATAACAAGAAGGCCAAAGTACGACCACCTAGAGTCGGGGACGACATCCTTAAAGCCAAGACACAGGTAGCAAAAGACCCGAACGAAGAGAAATTGGGAAAAAACGGGGACGGGCCATATACAATTATAGCAGCAGCAAACAAAGGTGCATTCCATTTATAAATAATGGAAGGAAAACTACTACAAAATAGTTGGAATGTCGCCCACCTCAAGTACTTCTACTTTTGAAAAGGGGTGTCACCTAAGTCATACCTTTTTTCCTCACCCAGGTTTTGTCCCAATCGAGTTTTCACGGGGAGGTTTTTAATGAGGTGACGTCTCGAGGTTCGAAGTATTGTTCATTTCCCCACCTACTGATAACATCTCTAGGCCGAGCAATGAAGGGACTAGATATAAAGAATCTCCATAGTATGTATAAAATCAACACGCACCGCCATTATATGTATGAAGTCGACATGTATCTCCGATATATAAATAAAATCACTCTATTATGTATACTAAATCAACACGCATCTCCAAGGTATAAATAAATACCGATATACGACACTCCAGTAAATAAAATAGAATGTCTGCCTTACGACGGGATACTACTTCGGCACCAGCTCGAAAGTAACATCCCAGCGGCTAAATCCATCGCCAAATAATAGAGTTCGATATCATTCGATACAAGATGGGATACTACTTCGACACTAGCTCGAAAGTAACATCCCAACGGCTAACTCCATCGCCAATGAACAGAGTTTGATCTCATTCGAACCACGACAGGATACTACTTCAGCACCATCTCGGACGTAACATCCCAACGGCTAAGGTCACCGCCAAAGAATAGAATTTGATCTCATTTAAACCACAATGGATACTATTTCGGCACGAGCTCAAAAGTAACATCCCAATGGCTAAGGCTATCACAAAAGAATAAAGCTCTATCTCATTCGAACTACGGTATACTACTTTGACACCAGTTCGAAAGTAACATCCCAATGGCTAAGTCCATTGTCAAAGAATAGAGTTAGATGTCATTCTAATGATGACGATATACCACTTCGGCACCAGCTCGAAAGTAACATCCAAATGGATAAGGCCATCCTAAAAAAAGAGTTTGACATTGGTAAACTACAATGGGATACTACTTTGGCGCCAACTTGAAAGTAACATCCTACGATCGAGGCCGTTGATAACAAAAAGAGTTCTATTAGACTCACTATACAGCAAGTTTAACATCTCAATGAAGATTCAAAATAACATGATTGCGGCAAAGGTCATCGACAAATAAACCGAAAAAAGAAAACAACTTAGAGATACACGACCAAAATAACACGACCAAAATAATTTTCATTTCATCGAAAGTATTACAAGTACTTGTCTTTACAAATGGCTAAAAGGTGCCCTCACAAAAATAGCAAAGCAAAAGTAAAAAAACCGAATACTAAGCCACATCATTCCCTATGGTATACACCTCCTCGTACCAAGAGTCGGAGGCAAGTTTGTCCGCATCATCAGTATTGATATCATCCCCTCCAGACATGATTTGATCATACCCGCATGCCTCACGATCTGTACGAGCCTTGGCACGCACATCCTGAAGCTTTGTCTTGGATGCCATCCTGTCGGTATTAAGAGTCTTATACATATCGAGCCAAGCTTAACCGTGAACCCACAACTCATGCAAATGACGAGGAATGACATGATTAGCAGAAATGTGGGATATAGAGGGCTACAACTGATGTTGCATGCCCTCCATCTTCAAATTATCCACCTGTTCATTCAACAAGGACAATTCCGCTTCCAAATCGTGAATATGACCCTCAAGTCTCGCTACCTTAAGCGCGGATGCCTCCACATCCTTGTCCCGCTCCAATATACAAACACAGAAGGCGTTTTCTATAGTCGCTGCCTTAGAAATGACAGTCCCCCTATCCCTCTCGGCGTGGGCCAATCTATCAGCTTTCGTGCTCAATTCACTATTAAGGCCATCGACTTTCGCCTCCTTCATACGCAGTTCAGCAGTTAAATTGGCCACCTTTGCTTAGAGGTCAACATTTTCGGCCATTACTCCCTTACTTAGCTCGAGCTCATCTTCCTTGACCTTAAAGTCCGCCTCGAGCTCACTACAACGAGCAATGGCCTTCATAAGGTCCTTGTCTCACTCTTTTAACTCTTCGACTTTACGGGCCAATTGATCCTCCCTCTACTTGAGCCCTTTGTGGAGTAGTTGGAAGTTGCGGTCCTATTTGAAGATGTCGACCATTGCACGATGCTTGATGCAGTATTCTTCATACTTAGAGGACATCTTTCCATAAATGGGCTAAATATAGTAAAACAGATCCAACGACAAAAAAAAAAGCAAGGCATTTACTAGCAGAGCCATGCCAGAAACGCTCTGTGTAAACTCGGCATCACTCACCGGTCGAAGTGCCCTGCTTTCAAAAGTAGCATACAAAGGAGCAAAAATGAAAGCCACCTGATCATAGTTCGACAACTACTCGTTATCTCCGGGGACGACTATGTGTCGATAAGAACCCTTCGTTCTAACCTCTGCACTAGTGTAACGCTCCAAAAATTCTCAAATATCCCTCGGGTTGACATCCGAATCTAAGTTGTTGCCCTCTGCGTTTAAGCTCCCTTTTACAGTAGATGACGCGACACCCTCAGCAGAGCACACAGACCCCCATCCTTAGTAAACTCATTCCATTCAAGGAGACCTCCCCGCCAAGATGGAGTCCGCCATAAATGCGGATACAGGTGCCGTCTCCGACAAACCCATCCTACTCTTACGAGTATCAATGACCACGTCTTTCCTGAGCTCTACCCTCATTCTTTTTCTCAAGAAAGGTTCATCCATGTTAGAAGACTCGTCTAATAGGTGATAGACCAGTAAAGAGGAAATATCATCCCTCAAGACCATATCCCAAGAGGAATCTCTCACATGTATCGACGGAGCACAACCCTCTCAAACGGACTCCTCCAAAGTAAATCACGTTCCTACCGAGGCTATGGCTTGGTGAAATGCGGGGACTAGGTCCCTCCGCGTAGAATCTCCAAGACCCGTCAATCCAAAGAGTTGTATCAATAGATAATAACTGACATCCGAAAGCAGTGCAGAGGAAAAGATTAACCAGATGAGACCTTCGGCCCAGAACGCTTCACAAAAGAGGGTCAGACTCGAGTCTCCACTACGTGAACCAATAAACGGGCTACCCAGTCCCTTATACTGACAATGGGATGGGGTGTACGCCCCACAACTGCAAAAGAAATCCACAGATAAATACTAAGTCGAAGAAAAAGATAAAGAGAGAGTAAACAAGTTACAACATCTACAATAATTATTCCACCGCTACGGGAATCCAACAGGGTCCGACACAATATTCAGTTCTGACAAAGAAATACTTATGCCGAAACTTAGGGCTCGCCCGGTCATCACTTTTGACCACCAGACCTTTGGTTCCATGGTGCCTCTAGTGTACCACAATACTCATGTGAAAAATTGTGGGAAAACAAGTGCAGAGGTGGTGAATATCATCTTTGCACCCCACCAACTCCGCATATTTTGTCAGCACCAAGAATATTTTGTACGTGTAAGGAGAAAGCTGCGCCAGCCAAACCTTATAAACTGCCAGAATTCTTCCGTTAAGAGGAAAAGGGAGAAGGAATGACCAATCACAAAGCGATATTTATAAAAAGCACAATACCTAGGTCTTTGGACCTCTACGAAGTCCCTTCCCGCTGGAACCAACTCGACATGAGAATGGATATTATACTTACTGTGGAGGGCAACTATATGGGCCTACTCGGTTTCAAATACTACCGAAGTAGGAGTAGTAGCAAGTTCTTTAGAAAGTCACTTAGAGACATAGGATGTCTCTGCAGTAACTTGTTCACCGTGGGAAAACTATCCCATTCCTCCACCATCATGTCCTCACCACCGGAAGGGAGCGCCATGAATAACGGGGTGGTGTCAGAAATCCCCTCACAGGACCAATGTGTTCTAGGCATGTCTATGGCAGAAGATGCGTTAATAAAATAAGAGAAAACCGAAGAACAATGAATGGAAGAGATAAAAGCAAAGAAATCACAAGTGCAAAAGCTGAAAATATGAGAAGGAATAACCAAAGAAGAAATTGTCGAGAGTTTTTTAAAAAACAAAACCTTTACCTATTTATAGGTTTGGGTAGCACCAGAATCAAAGCGAAAACTGCCAGTGGCATTAAAATCGAAGCGACAAACCATCAGTCTCAGTCTCGGAAAGGCGCGTAATGATGAAGCACGTGGAAGTAACGTCATTTCCCAATAAAACACACCTCCCAGGATATCGTGGAGCACATCGCCCTTCCATCGTTGGCCAAATTGTTATGATTCGTAAGCCAAACTTTTTTGTAGGTATGGGCGATGCACGCTTATCAAGGACGCACCGAGCCGCAACCTCGACAAGTGGAGGGACTAACTGTATGGGTCCAAATTTAGACGACCACGGCCACTACTGAGTACGGCGAGGGACAATGCCCTTACGACGTAGAGTCCTTTGGTCATGATAAAGGGTGCGACCAACTATGGAGTAGCGAACGCCCAACATTGCGATAGTGTAGCCGTAGTAGGAGACAATAGAAATATGTTTTTTGAATATTCCTTATATTATACATTTTTAGGGTTTAAGAGGGGATTGTCCCTTATAGATAGCAGGGAAAGAATTTGTAAGGTGTAGAGAGAATACAAAAAAGACAACTTTGCTTATTACATATGTGAAATCCTTACATCATCCTTTATCTTGGCCAATTGCATTTATTGTTATATTCTTCTACATTGGAAGTTCTCGTATTTATGAATAATAATTTGGTTCCAATATTAGGAATCATCATTCAATATATTTTTTTCTTGTATTATTTAATCTAAATTTTATTATATTTAACTGTGTTTACCTTTTCATCTTCATTAATTGATTTAATAAAAAATATTTCAATATTTTTTTTGTCAGACAGCAATGATCACATTAATTTGACGATTTAGTTTTAAGATGAGAGCAGATTTCAAATGAGATAGTGGAAATTTTAGACGTATATAAAATTGATAAATGTTACTGACATAGTGATATTTCGATTTGTCCTAATCTTTGAATGACTTTTTGATACTAATATAGCTTGACGGATTATTCATTTCAATTAGTTGGTCGATGACAATGAGACACTTTGACCAATGGAACCTCTTCACTATTTTAATCGAGACTCAACTATGATATCAACCTTTACTACTACTATATAAATCGTAGTTGAGAGAGTCATCTTTAGTATAAGTAGTCATATGATAAATGTATTGTCACAACTGATCTCAATCTCTCAATGATGGATGCTCATAATTAAAGTAAAACTAGTCACAAGTAATGAGACAAGAGTTCCATTTACATTGCTCCTTGAGCATGCGATAAACAGCTATATATCCTTAAATCAAGGATGGCCAACCCATCATGATGAAATATGTTTAACCATGTATAGGAAATATTTCTTTTATAATTTTAATACCGACTAATTTGAATTCGCGTTGAGAAGACCCAATGTAATAGTAAAATTGTCAAAAATAACTTTTTCGGGTCAGTTATAACTCCCTTCTTATAAACACCGGCTATATTTAAGTTTTCTCCCTCGTGAATTTAGTACAATAAATATAGGAGGGCCGTTGATGAATATTACCAATAATCTCAAGACGTTTAACAGTATTAGTTGAGACTTTGTAATCTGAAAACACGACCAAGACACCCAGCCATTCAGCAAACATGGGCCTCCCAAACTCCACCATAATATGGGGAAGATAAGCTTTAATATAAAAGAAAATCTAAAATATTCCTTTGCACAGACTATTTGGAATGATTTTAATACGAGGGGACCATGTTTATGTGTCGAATTTTTAGTGATTAATCGGCTTCTCTATGGCCAACCATGACTTCTTCATATGGTCATGTTTCACCGACTATCACCAAATATTTATTACTTAAATTTCGTGGTTAAACATGGTTTACTAGTATTATTTAATCATATATTAATCTTATTATGTACTTTTGACCATTTAAAATACATAAAGTATTGGAGTACATATATCAGCAGAGAAATTTCGATGAAGATACTCGATACTATAAATTTCATTTTATCTATCTAAATTTTGATAAAGTTATTGCTAGAAAAAATAATGGAATGACATGATTTGGTTTCGATAATGTAATCACTGTCTTAAGGAATTTAAACTTCTCATTTTGTTGTTGCATGGATGATAATATAATTCCTCCGGGATATTACAAAGCCAAGAACAAAATACTTGTGATCTTTAGAAAGTAAGTAGAAGAGAAAGTGATGAAATTTTTTTGGTGTGCTTCATTTTGGAGATGATATGGGTATTTATTTGAGAATTTTCATAAAGCATCATCTTTTAGGTCTAATTAGCCATTTATAGATTTCTTTTGCTATATTACGTGTTATAGATACCTTTTATGTTTTATACAATGTATTTAAGTTATTGTATTCATTAATACAATAGAAAAAATAGGCGTTAAAAAGGGAATTCCAGCTAAGGTTGATATGTATTTAACTGTATTCACGTGGCATTATCGTGAATATAGTAACGTATATGCGTAAAATCTGGAAGGTTAAACTAGTTAAAAACGGAAAGGAAATCAACTCACATGATATTCTCCTAATTTAACTCACGAACAAAAAGTAGTACTCATTAATCTGTATTATGCCATGCACGATTCAATAAAAAAGGAGCAGCAAAAACCAGAGCAATATTTGTTCGAAGTTCTTCCATTCACTTCTCCCTTTTCTTTGTTCGCAACAGTCAATTCAACCACGGAAAATTAGATTGATACAAATTATATACAAAATACGGTATAGTTCTTTTATTGATATGGCAAGTTTAACAGTGTTGTTGCGACATTCTGGCAAGTGGAACGATGGGGGCAATTACATCGATTTTTCAATTGAGGGAATACTTATAAAGGAGTATGCCTCCTTTAATGATCTGGTTCCTTCAATTTCTAATCAACTAGGTATAGATTTGAGCTCAAAGTCCATTAAAATTCAATACAAAGTAGAAGAAAATTGCACGCCAATGAAAATACACAATGATATGGTTACAGAGTGTTTGAAGAATTAAAAAAAGAGAACAGAGAATTTGGGATGTATCCTTTGTGCATAACAACTATTGAAAAATAACTTATATCCGGAGGTAGTTTAAATCAAGGCGATATTGTGCAAATAGACAAAGCAGTTCAAAGGCACGATTACGATACAAATGATACACTGACTCTCGATTTTGTCAATTCAGGAGAAGCAATTGGAGTATTCGAACTCCACAAGGATTTGATAATTTCAAAAAGTAATCAAATGGACGTTATGGCTGGACAAATGTATAAGGATAAGGCTACATTGAAAGAGGTGACGAAAAATTATGCTATAGATCAAAGGTTTCAATTCCGGATTGATAGGTCTAATGCTGTCAGGTTTGCATGTATTTAATTTTTCTTGGTATTTTCTATTATTGGTTCGAGCTGTAAGTTTATCATTGTTGTATTTATGCATATTTGTGGATTTCCTTTTGATTATCACAGATGTAGTTAATATATGTTTGTTTATGGTCCTTAAATACATGTATTCATATGTATTTTACTGGTACAATTACATTAGAATGGCTCTAACTATTTTCTTATTTTGTCTACCGTGGTTTTAAGTGTATGCATATGCGCACAATTGTATTCAGTTCAGTTGTATTCAATATATTTAAATTCATATAACTATAATTGAATTCAGTCGTATAAAAATTTATATATATATAGATGTTAGTATGTGTATTTAAGTGTATTTTTTTGTAAACACTTATGCTAATAATATGTACAGTGATTAATTCTTCGCAGCTATGCATTATTATATATTTCAGAAGATTGTAAATGGAGGTTTAAGGCTTCAAACATTAACAAATTAGAACTATTTAAAGTGCGAGAATTCATTGATAACCATACACGCCCGCTGAAGGAGAAAGTGTATGAGCAGCGTCAGGCAAGTAGCAGCCTTATAGGTGGTATGATAAGGCCTAAGCTTACTAATCATAAGAGGAAATTCACCCCAAAAGATATTATTGATGATGCGAAATCAGATTTAGGTGTAGATATTAGCTATATGTTGGCGTGGAGGGATAAATAATAGGTAATGAATTTTTTGAGAGGTGAACCGACTGATTCATACAAAAAATTACCATGATATTTATATATAATGGATATGACATATCCAAGTTCCCACATCAGAATGGTAAAATTTCCAAAAAATAAATTCATGTATGTGTATATATCTTTGTATGCATTTATGAAGGGGTTTGATCATTGTCGATTCATTGTTGTTGTGGATGTAAGTCACCTAAAATCTTACTATACCAAGACATTTGTTTCGGCAAGCACGTTGGATGGTGCAGGTGGGTATCTGAATTATAATACAATATGTTAAAATTTTAAATAGTTAAATACATGTTTAAAAATATGTATTCAATTGTATTTACAGGTCATATATTGCCGCTATCATATGGTGTTATTGATTCAAAGAACGATGATGTTTGGACGTGGTTCTTTGAGCAATAGTGACAGGGAAAACATCTGCATCGTTTCAGATAGAAATGAGAATATCATGAAATCTTTATCGAGAGTGTATCTAGATGTACTACATTTTGCTTGTATATGGCATCTATGGAACAACGTATATATGAAATTCAAAAGAGTCATGCCAAGTTGAGCGAGATATACTTCTCGATGACAAAAGCATACACACAAGCTGAATTTGATAGTCTGATGGAGAAGGTGGAGAAGGTAGATATTAGGGTGAAAGAATATTTAGAGTTAGCTGGATACGAAAAGTGGGCTAGGTTGTATGCACCTGTTAACAGGGGATGGACAATGACGTCAAATAGTGTGGAGTCAATCAATGTCGCACTAGTTTCAACAAGGGAATTACCAATATACGACTTCCTCGAAGAAGTTAGGAAGATTTTTGGACGTTGGAATTATAGTAACCGCAAAGAAGCAAAACAGACATACACAACGCTTGGAAATAAAATACTAGGAGATGCTGATTTTGAATGAGGCAATGTCTACATGTATAATTGTAAGTTATATTTTAATGTCATTATATTATATAGCTTAATTATTTTCTGAATTAATGGCATGAATACAATTGAATACAAATACTTTTTAAAATACAACTGCTATGAATATATATCAATACAACTAAATTCAAACACATACAGACATTTATCGAAGATCCGATATGATTACAACAGAATATAACTAATAACATGATGCAAAAACTATTCGAATACATCATAATACAACTAAAAAATCTGTATTATATATATTTTTAATATTTATTGTCATGTCGTGTCCTTCTAATATTTTTGCTAGCCTCATGTTGCCTAAAGTACATAAGACTTTTGATAAGATAAGACGTAATTACAGTTGATAGTCTGCTGGTCTAAATATATGATGTATTCATGTGTATGCAACTATTTCAGTTGTATATAATTGAGTAATTCCGCATTATACACATGTCAATTCAATTATATGTGCTCAAAACTTATATTTCTATTTTTAAATATAGGTGGTACCATCAACTGAATACTTACATACAGTTAATGATGAAGGGAGGAATTATATTGTCTGCTTGTTAGAGAGAAAATATATTTGTAGGAGGTTCCAAGTTGATGAATTTCCATGCCCACATGCTTGGGTTGTATTGAAGACCACGTTTCTAATTCCAGAAGAGTATTGCTCTAACTATTACAAACCAAATACTGTTTTAATGACATACGATGTGCATGTGTACCCGCTACCGAACAGAAATGACTAGAATATACCAGCACATGTTGCAGAGGAGGTTGTACTACCACCCAAATGGAAAAACCTCCAGGAAGGCCAAAGAAGAAGCGCGATAAGCCTTTAAGTGAATTGCTGCAGCCGAAAAATCAACATTTATGTAGCATATGTGGGCAGGGAGGAGATAACAAGCGAATGTATAGAAATGCTCTACGTAATAAATAGTTAACACTCTGACATGTATTGGTGCTTCAATAATTTGTCAATACTTATGATGACATTGTCAAGTAATAAATTCTCATTGTTGAGTAATAATTTTTGAAATGACTTTCGTGAATAGATTCTGAATACTTATAATTGTCTTAATGTGTTGGATAAAATCGAATATAAACTTTTCCACACATACTTTGACAGTTTATCATAGACAATGCTTGAGTTATATACAAAACTAGTCAGAATTCATAGGAATACATCTTTATACTCAGCTGTAAGATAACAATTTTATTAAGTATGAATTTATGTTCTTTAACTAGACAATACCTGTTTAATACATCTGAATTTATTTTCTTTAACAAATATTAACTGAATTTGAAAGATACATATTAAAGAATATAGCTGAATACAGAGAAATACATATGAATAATACAGATGAGTACAACTAAATACAGCTGAATACAAAAAAATATAGCTGAATACAACTAACTACTGCTGAATAAAATAGTTGAATACATCTGACTATAGCTAATTACAGCTGAATACGTAAACCTGTTTAACACATCTGAATTTGTATTCTTTAATATGTATTAACTGAACTTGAAAGATATATATAAATGAATGTTGCTGAATACAACTGAATACAGCTGAATAATACAGTTGACTACAACTGAATACACCTGAATCCAGAAAAATACATCCGAATTCTTTAATATAACCTACTATTAGTATACATAAAATTTCTTTGATATTAACATGTTCAATACCTAAAACATGTTCAAGCAAAGTTACTGAATATTAATACATACTTTAATCCTGTAAGATACATATGAATATAAACTGACAAATAAGCATAAATACCTATGAACAAACCAGTGAAACAATGATTGAAAAGTTGCAATTGTCATACACGAACTATGTTGATAAAGTGATAATTTTTTCTAACTAAATACCATCTTCACCAAAAAAAACTACTCAAAGCGGTATTCTTCTTCAAACTACATTAACCTAAAGCTACTCTATCTGCATCATTGAATCTGACTCCGTGATTTGCCTAACAATTTCTTAGGGTGCTTCATTCTCACTTATGGCATCAGCGTCTATCTTCCGCATAGCATAGTCCTAGAGGAGAGCACCATATCTTTGACGGAGTAGATTAGAATCAAATGTTATTTGTGGAATCTCACCAAGGGTGCGCAGAAACTCTGCGTATGCCGCAACATGCACCCCACAATCCCTATAAAATAATTGATTGAAATAATTAAAAATAATTCATACAATTAGATTTGTATATAACATACAGGAATGATGATTGAATACTTACATGCTCCCAACTTTCTGTTGAGGCAGATCTGATATGAAAAAAATTTCAAAGGGATCATTATGTGACTTGTTAGTATATACTGAGTAAGTAGACCAATCTATGCCTTGACTATCTCTGTAAAAGCCATTGATTGATAGATGCAGAGGTACAAACTTAGCTAGCTTATCGATCTCAGAAGCTACATAGGCATCATGACCTACAGATCTGTACGAGTCATACACTTTGATACATCTCTCCTTAAATGAGACAACAACCAATACCTAGTGTAGTTTGTCTTTCAAGTTGACTGGTATCAAGATATTATCCACAATATGCCAAGGTACATTAGCTAGCAATATGTAGCCCCTTATGTACTCACATACCACATCCTCTTCTTTGGCTACGTTAGCATTACTATCTGTTTTAGCATACATGTCGAAGATTTCAAGCGATTCTTGTCTTAAATATACAATCAACTGTTGTATAATTGAAGTTGCTTGTTTGATTGCACTTTCCCTTCTTTCTCAGATAGTAGCATATGACGTCAATATGGTATACACAAATTTAATTGCACGGTGTGAGTCCAATTAATCAAACTATTAAAGAATATAGCTGATTACAGAGAAATACATATGAATAATATAGTTGAGTATAACTGAATACAGCTAAAAATAGAAAAATACAACTAAATACAGCTGAATAATATAGTTGAATACAACTGACTACAGTTGAATAAAATAGTTGAATACAGTTGAATACAACTGAGTACAACTTAATAAACAGTTGAATACAACTGACTAAATCTGAATACAGAGAAATACATATGAATAGCACAGTTGATTATAACTGAATACAACTGAAAACAGAAAAATACAACTGAATACAGCTAAATAATACAATCGAATACAACTGACTACAGCTAAATAAAACAGTTGAATTCAACTGACTACAGCCGAATACACCTGAATAATGATGCCATTGCATTCATCGTACATTTCATCATATAGAGTGTTTGAAAACAATAAAAATTCAGCATATATTACATCAAGTATTACAGGTGAAACTAATAAAATACAACATTTGCATACTGTTCAAATACTACATCATAATACAATCAAATGTACGTTGTTATTTAAATAAAATTAATCGGTTAGGGAAAAAACTTATGTTGTCATCCCATAGCTTCCCGTCAAACGACAGAAGGTAAAACCAATTTTTTGAATTAACTTGATCAACTCCAAAATCCAATGGTATATAAAGTGTTGACTTGTTCTTCTTGTAATGGTCTTCCAAATTACTTCTACAAGTATGATATAAAAAGAATTATATACATTTATTAAAATATAAAAACTTAATACACATACCGGGGGAAAACTCACCTCTGATCATGTCTACCGAAAAGACCATCACGAACCCATTTGTCATATTCCTGAATGACTAATGTAGGATGTAGCCCCGTTACTGAATCATCCTGAAAGGGGTGACTTTTTTTTCAAAAATGGGGGTCAACTTTACTGAGGTACCTAATGTTTATTGAATTCGTGAGTAGAGACTTTTAATTTTAAAAACCATGAGGAAATAGATCTTTAGTTTATAAAAACACGAACCTGTGGAGTCGAAGTTAGACTAATAAGGCGAAGAATATTATCTACTTGGTCACCGATTCCTATGAGATGGTACTGTTGTTTATTCAGCTTTTTTGCACTGTTGTGTATCACAATTCTAGATTCTGAAAATTGACTGGGAAGAAACTGTTGGAAACACGTTCTCAATGCAATATCTAAAACGTGTGTTCTTTTGTGTAGGTTTTGATGAATGACAAACGAAGCGAAAATTGATATATGACGAAGTTCAAGAAACAAGCGCACAATTGATATACAACGAGATTCAAGCTCAAGACAAAGTTTTATAGTTTAATTGAGTCATTCTTAATTGTGATCTTGATCCTACAACTTGACTCGTAACATGGCTTCTCTCATAAAACTATTTTCCAAAATCATGCATATTTAATTTAATGCTAAATGATTTTAAATCATGCATATTTTCATTAGTCAAAATGATTTTTAAATGCCTCTAAAAATTGGACTAAGATAATCGATTATGTCCTAATGATAATCGATTATGTTGAGTCAAGACTGCATGACAATCGATTGTGAACTAATGACAATCGATTGTGTTAAGGCAGTGAACATCAGGTTTCTTCAAACCTGCATGACAATCGATTGTGAACCTTATGACAATCGATTGTGATGAGGCAGTGTCCATCAAAGTTTTTCAAAACTCAGAATAATCGATTGTGAAGCTAATGACAATCGATTGTGAAGAGACAACGTCCTTCAGTTTTTTTCAAAGTCACAAAATAATCGATTGTGAATTAATGATAATCGATTGTGTTGAGGCAGTGACTTCCAGTGATTTTCAAATTTATTAAATAATCGATTGTGAGTTTATAGCAATCGATTGTCAAGAGGCAGTGTCTAAAATGTTTTTCAAAAACTGATAAGTAATCGATTGTTGACTTTGTGCAATCGATTGTGAAGCTGACCGTTGTCGTAAAGTTTTCAAATACCGTCAGGTAATCGATTATTGGTTCTGTATAATCGATTGTTATGATTAAAATCCAAAAAAGATTTTTTGAACGTTATTGGGTAATCGATTATTGATTTGGTATAATCGATTGTTTTGATTAAAATCCGGAAAAGATTTTTTGAACGTTGCTGAGTAATCGATTGTTGATTCTGGACAATCGATTGTTTGTGGTAAAATCTGGAAAGGATTTTTTGAACGTTGCCAGTAATCGATTATGGATTGTAAGTAATCGATTATCAAGCGTAAAATCTGGGATTGAATTTTGATCTGACTGGCAGACAATCGATTGTTGGGGTTTGACAATCGATTGTCAGTGAGTAAAATCAGCAACTCTTAATTGGCAATTAGGCAACGGTAATGCCAAGTTTTTCAACTATAAATACAGCTTCATTTCAATGTTTTAAACACAACAACATACTACAACTGATCATTACATTGCTATAAGCTTGCATACTTTTGTTTATCATTTTATATTCAATTTCATAAAGCTTTTGAGAGCCATATTCTTGTCCAAAGTTGTTGTGATCCAGAGCTTATTTCTTTCACTCATATCTACTCATTAAGGAGTATTTTGTTTGAGTGTTTTAGTGTTGTATACACTTGTAAGAGAATTGTAATTCTCTTGTTGTAAGGAACTTGTGTTTCCTTGGTTGAAGTCTTGGAGTGTTGTAACTCCGAGCAAAGGTGTTGAGGCTTGCGTCCTCAAGTTGTAAAGGTTTGTTAAGCACCCGGAAGCTTGACACGTTAGTGGAAAATCTCGAGAGAGTCTCTCGGGGACTGGACTAGCCACACGTTGTGGTGAACCAGGATATATCTGTGTGTAAGTTATTATTTATCGCACTTATTTACTTCCTGCAAATTTTAATTTCCGCAAGTTTACGCTAAATTTTATTATAACGCTATTCACCCCCTGTCTAGCGTTAAGCGTATTATCTAACAATTGGTATCAGAGCCCAACTCTCTGAAAACTTAACAGTTTGAGAGAACCATCCATGGCTTCTACTCGTGATTCTTTTGCAGGAATTGATGAAGGACAGTGCTCCGCACGACCACCTCTATTCAACGGTACAAATTACACGTACTGGAAGGAGAGGATGAAGATCTTCATTCAGTCCAACAGCTTTCACCTTTGGAAGGTGATAATGAAGGGAAACCAAATTCCAATAAAGAAGGTGGAAAACGAATGGGTTCCTAAGTCCGAGGATGAGTATGACGCGGATGACATCCGAAAGGTTCAAAATAATGCTAAAGCAATAAATTTATTATATTGTGCTGTTAATGCTGACGATTACAGGAAAATATCGTATTGTACAACGGCAAAGGAGATGTGGGACAAGCTAGAAGTCACGTACGAAGGTACGGACCAGGTAAGGGAAGCAAAAATTGATTTCCTAACCCATTCTTATGAATTATTTCACATGAAGGAAGGTGAAAAGGTGGACGAAATATTTGAGCGATTTTCAATAATCGTAAATGACTTACATGCTCTCAAGAAAACATTCACGGATAGAGAGCTCGTTCGAAAAATTCTTAGAAGTCTCACACCGGCATGGAGATCAAAGGCCGCTGCAATTCAAGAATCCATTGGCGTTTCAAACGTCACCATCGACGCACTGAGGTAACCTTAAAACCTATGAATCTACTATTCTTAACCCTTTTGTTGATGATCAAAGGAGGCAAAGAATAGCTCTAAAGGCGAGCACAAGCCAACCGCAAATTGATGAGGAAGGAGACAACGAGTTTGGACTCGTTATCAAAAGATTTCAAAAGTTCATGCGCAAGGAGTATGAATGCAAGGGCAAAAAGCAAGGCGAACAAATCAAGTGCTATGAATGTGGTGAAACCGGGCACATCAAATCAAATTGCCCAAACATCAAAAAGGAGAAGAAACCTTTTAAAAAGCAACGTGCATACATTTCTTGGGGAGGCGACTCCGGAGATGAGTCAAGCGACGGAGAAGAAGACGAAGCAGCAAATCTGTGCCTTATGGCACAAGAAGACAACAAAGATGAGGTATGTCAAATTTCGTCTAAAAACTTCTTTACTCTTGAAGAAATGCGAACTGCTTTTGATGAATTATATGCTGAGTTTATTAAGGCTTCAAAAACTGTTAAGGGCATAAAAGAAAATGCTTCATTAAAAGAAAAGGATTTTCAAAACAGCTTTCTTTGAAAGAAAAGGATTTAGAAAAACTGGTTTTAGAAAATGAGAAGCTGAAAGAGGAAAACAAGTTTTTCGGAAAAAGAAGTTCCGATAAGCCCGAAAGCTCTACTAGAAATTGCACTTCTTGTTTGCTTCTTAAGAATGAAGTAAGTAGGCTTAACGGCACATTAGATAAGTTTAATTCTTCGCACAAAAACTTGAATGATGTTCTTGTTAACTTGAAATCAACCAAGCATGGAATAAGCTTTAAGAATGAAGAAAAGGTTGCAGCTAAACCCCAACAACCTAAATCTCAACCTAGGATTAACAATAGAAATGCTTATGCTAGAAACAACAACTCTAGAGCCACTATGCATGCTAGACAAAATGCTGAACATTTTAGAAGACCTATGAATGACTTACCACCTAGAAATAGTCACCCTAGAAATGATGCATATTTTAGGCCAAATTATGAACCCTTTAGAAGACCTAGCAATGGCCCTCAACCGAGAAACAATCACTCTAGAAATGCTGCCCATCCTAGAGCTCATAGTAGGAGAAATAATTCTCATGAAACGCGAAATAGTCATAGTGTTCAAAATAGAGTAAGAAATTTTCATCCGTCTAGTTACTATGAACCTAGAAGGATGCATAACCTAAATGTGACTTGTCATTATTGTAGACGTATTGGTCATATTGCTCCTGCATGCTTTACACGTCATAGACATGTTACTCAATCGCATCATTATAATATGGCTAACCCCCAAGGACCCAAGATGGCATGGGTACCTAAAGAACATTAATTTGTTTTGTAGGTGTGCTTGAAGGGATCAAGTGTACTATGGTACCTTGATAGTGGATGGTCCAAGCATATGACGGGAGATGAATCCAAATTCCTTCAATTAGAGCACGAAGAAGGAGGAAGTTTTATCTTCGGTGATAACAATAAAGGAAAGATCATCGGCATCGGCTCGGTCGGTAAGGATGAAAAATCCTCTATTAAGCATATATTACTTGTGAAAGGTTTGAAGCATAATCTCTTGAGCATAAGCCAATTATGTGACAAGGGAAATCTTGCTCTATTTGATTCGGATGAATGCCTAGTATTTAGACGTAGTGATTTCAAAATCATACTTCGTGGTTTTAGAGTTGATAATATTTATATGGTTGATATTGCTAATTCCTCACTCGAATATGTTGATTGTCTAATGAGTAAAGAGGATGATACTTGGCTATGTCATCGTAGAGTAGCACATATCAATATGCATCTTTTGAACAAATTGATTTCTCAAAACTTAGTTGTTGGTCTTCCCATTTTAAAATTTGAAAATGACTCTATTTGTGACTCGTGTCAAAAGGGGAAGCAAAAAAAAGCATCTTTCAAATCTAAAAACATTGTTTCAACTTCTAGACTATTGCAATTGCTTCATATGGATTTATTTGGTCCCTCTCGCATTGAAAGTCTAGGAAGAAATAAATATGCTTTTGTGATTGTTGATGATTACTCGAGATTTACTTGGACTTTATTTCTTGCCAATAAAAGCGATGCTTTTCAAAATTTTAAATATTTTCTTAAGCGTGTTCAAAATGAGAAAGAAACAACCGTCACTTCAATTAGAAGTGATCATGGGGGAGAGTTTGATCACAATCTCTTTGCGGACTTTTGTGACGAACTCGGAATCGAGCATACCTTTTCCGCTCCACGTACACCACAACAAAATGGGGTGGTGGAAAGGAAAAATAGGTGTCTCGAAGAGATGGCTAGAACCATGCTCGACGAAGCTAAGATACCCAAACATTTTTGGGCGGACGCCGTGAGTACCGCTTGCTATGTTCTAAATAGAGTAGTAATTCGGCCGATACTCATGAAAACCCCCTATGAACTTTATAAGGGAAGAAAACCAAATATTTCCCATTTTAGAGTTTTTGGTTGCAAATGTTTTGTTCATAACAATGGCAAAGACCAATTGGGTAAATTTGATGCTAAGTCGGATGAAGGTATTTTCATTGGACATTCCTCACGTAGTAAAGCATATAGGGTCTTTAATAAAAGAACCCAAATTGTGGAGGAATCCCCTCATGTTGTATTTTCCGAAAATAATGCTCGCTTGGCGAGAAAGGATTCTGGTTTTGATCTTGCAGGTATCTTAGATAGCTTGAAAGACAAAATACAAGATGAACCACCCAAGGAAAATAAAGATGAAACTGAGGAACAACCAACGGAAGAAGCGCCACAATTGGAAAAAGAAATGAATATGCCTAACGAGTGGAGGACAATCAAAGATCACCCTCTCGAACAGGTAATTGGCAACGTTGGAGACAAGGTAAGTACCCGAAACTCTCTCAAAAATACCTTAGAACATACTGCTTTTGTTTCTCAAATTGAACCCAAAACCATCTCAGAAGCAATTGGGGATGAACTTTGGACCTTGGCAATGCAAGAGGAGCTTAACCAATTCGAACGCAATGATGTTTGGGATTTTGTGCCAAGACCCGAAGGTCATACCATAATTGGTACGAAATGGGTTTTTCGCAGTAAACTAGATGAAAATGGCATAATCACTAGAAACAAAGCTAGGCTTGTAGCAAAAGGCTATAATCAAGAAGAAGGTATTGACTATGAGGAAACATATGCTCCCGTAGCTAGATTAGAAGCTATTCGCTTATTGCTTGCATTTGCCTCTTCTATGAATTTCAATTTATATCAAATGGATGTGAAAAGTGCTTTTCTAAACGGTTGTATTCAAGAAGAAGTTTTTGTTGAACCCCCCGGTTTTGAAAACTTTAAATCTCCCGATCATGTTTTCAAACTCAAAAAGGCTCTTTATGGTTTAAAACAAGCTCCCCGAGCTTGGTAAGAAATATTGAGTAAGTTTCTTTTGGAAAATGATTTCATTAGGGGGAAAGTTGACACGACTCTCTTTGTTAAGCATAAAAACAATAATATTTTGTTAGTTCAAATATATGTAGATGATATTATATTTTGGTGCTACTAACAATGTTTTATGCAAGGAATTTTCCGATTTAATGACAAGCGAATTTGAGATGTCTATGATGGGTGAGTTAACATTCTTTTGGGATTACAAGTAAAGCAAATGAAAGAAGGTACATTCATTTGTCAAGCCAAATATTGCAAAGAATTGCTGAAACGATTTGAGATGAACAATGCAAAAGAAATGGCAACTCCCATGAGCACATCCGATCATCTAGACAAAGATGAGAAAGGTAAGGAAGTCGACACCAAAAAGTATCAAGGTATGATTGGCTCTCTTCTTTATCTTACTGCTAGTCGTATGCGCTCGTTATCAATCGTGTCCGAAGGAGTCTCACCTTACTGCGGTAAAACGGATTTTAAGGTATCTTGTTGGTACTACAAATGTGGGTCTATGGTACCCCAAAGGCTCGTCATGCCAACTTGTTGGCTACTCCGATTCCGATTTTGCTGGATGCAAATTGGACCGCAAGAGCACTAGTGGCACTTGCCATTTGCTCGGTAGCTCTCTCGTTTCTTGGTTTAGCAAGAAACAAGTAAGTGTTGCGTTGTCCACAACCGAGGATGAATATGTAGCCGCGGGGAGTTGTTGCGCTCAAATCCTATGGATGAAACAACAACTCTTGGACTATAGCCTAAGTCTTGATCATATCCCTCTTAGATGTGATAATACTAGTGCCATATGCTTAACGAAGAACCCCGTTCTTCATTCGCGAACGAAACACATTGAAATTAGACATCATTTTATTAGAGATCACGTTCTCAAAGGCGATGTCGAAATTGAATTTGTTGAAACCAAAAACCAATTGGCAGACATCTTTACAAAGTCTTTAGAGAAAGAGTCCTTCTTCCGAATTCGCAGTGAACTTGGGATCCTTGACTCCACATTGATCTAAGTCATGCATTGCACTTTTTATTACATGATTTCTAACTTGAGCGTCGGAGATGTCTAACAATTTTTGCAGGTATCGCCCCAAAGGAAAGAGGAATTATAAAGCTTGACGTGCAACAATCGGTTTCCGTCATCTAAAAATCGATTATTTCGTATCAATAATCGATTATGTTGCTATTATTCGGGTTGATGTTGCTGTAATTTTTTTCCAATAAATAAACAAGTTTTATTTACATCTTTGGCATCTTCTTCTTTTATTTTTGCTAATGGCAAAAGGGGGAAGATAACGGGTATGCAACTCTCAATATTTATAAGCTTAAATTGAGGGGGAATTCATATATTGAGGGGGAACAAATTGCATACTTGTTGCATGAATATACTTGTCTTGAATCGTCAATATAAATTGCTGTCTTGCATATCCCGCTTAATGTTTGCCATTATCAAAAAGGGGGAAATTGTTGGAAACACGTTCTTAATGCAATATACTAAAACGTGTGTTCTTTTGTGTAGGTTTTGATGAATGACAAACGAAGCGAAAATTGATATATGACGAAGTTCAAGAAACAAGCGCACAATTGATATACAACGAGATTCAAGCTCAAGACAAAGTTTTATAGTTTAATTGAGTCATTCTTAATTGTGATCTTGATCCTACAACTTGACTCGTAACATGGCTTCTCTCATAAAACTATTTTCCAAAATCATGCATATTTAATTTAATGCTAAATGATTTTAAATCATGCATATTTTCATTAGTCAAAATGATTTTTAAATGCCTCTGAAAACTGGACTAAGATAATCGATTATGTCCTAATGATAATCGATTATGTTGAGCCAAGACTGCATGACAATCGATTGTGAACTAATGACAATCGATTGTGTTAAGGCAGTGAACATCAGGTTTCTTTAAACCTGCATGACAATCGATTGTGAACCTTATGACAATCGATTGTGATGAGGCAGTGTCCATCAAAGTTTTTCAAAACTCAGAATAATCGATTGTGAAGCTAATGACAATCGATTGTGAAGATACAGTGTCCTTCAGTTTTTTTCAAAGTCACAAAATAATCGATTGTGAATTAATGACAATCGATTGTGTTGAGGCAGTGACTTCCAGTGATTTTCAAATTTATTAAATAATCGATTGTGAGTTTATAACAATCGATTGTCAAGAGGCAGTGTCTAAAATGTTTTTCAAAAACTAATAAGTAATCGATTGTTGACTTTGTGCAATCGATTGTGAAGCTGACCGTTGTCGTAAAGTTTTCAAATACCGTCAGGTAATCGATTATTGATTCTGTATAATCGATTGTTGTGATTAAAATCCAGAAAAGATTTTTTGAACGTTATTGGGTAATCGATTATTGATTTGGTATAATCGATTGTTTTGATTAAAATCCGAAAAAGATTTTTTGAACGTTGCTGAGTAATCGATTGTTGATTCTGGACAATCGATTGTTTGTGGTAAAATCTGGAAAGGATTTTTTGAACGTTGCCAGTAATCGATTATGGATTGTAAGTAATCGATTATCAAGCGTAAAATCTGGGATTGAATTTTGATCTGACTGGCAGACAATCGATTGTTGGGATTTGATAATCGATTGTCAGTGAGTAAAATCAGCAACTCTTAATTGGCAATTAGGCAACGGTAATGCCAAGTTTTTCAACTATAAATACAGCTTCATTTCAATGTTTTAAACACAACAACATACTACAACTGATCATTACATTGCTATAAGCTTGCATACTTTTGTTTATCATTTTATATTCAATTTCATAAAGCTTTTGAGAGCCATATTCTTGTCCAAAGTTGTTGTGATCCAGAGCTTATTTCTTTCACTCATATCTACTCATTAAGGAGTATTTTGTTTGAGTGTTTTAGTGTTGTATACACTTGTAAGAGAATTGTAATTCTCTTGTTGTAAGGAACTTGTGTTTCCTTGGTTGAAGTCTTGGAGTGTTGTAACTCCGAGCAAAGGTGTTGAGGCTTGCGTCCTGAAGTTGTAAAGGTTTGTTAAGCACCCGGAAGCTTGACACGTTAGTGGAAAATCTCGAGAGAGTCTCTCGGGGACTGGACTAGCCACACGTTGTGGTGAACCAGGATATATCTGTGTGTAAGTTATTATTTATCACACTTATTTACTTCCTGCAAATTTTAATTTCCGCAAGTTTACGCTAAATTTTATTATAACGCTATTCACCCCCTCTAGCGTTAAGCGTATTATCTAACAGAAACTTGTCGTCCAGCTCAAATTTAGATATGTTGCACTACACCTCTGATGTAGTATTCCCCTCACCTCTTGACTCCACACATTGAGCATTAAGCACTGGTTTCTGTTAGCTGTATGTACCATTGTTAGTGTAGTAACTTAGTGTAAGAATACAGTTAAATACAGTAAGAAAATTGATTTTGGTAATGAAAATTTTAGTGAAATACACCACATATATTCAAGAATAACAAATTAGAATATATTAAAATAAGGCTGAATATATTTAAATGCAATAGTTAATTCTAATTACATATTAAGGTTAACATACATATGAATACATTTAAATACATGTGTTGTTCGAATACATTTATCATTTTAGTGAGGCAGTTAAATGCTTGTCGGATACATACAACTTTTAAAATACAATTATTTAAGTATAACATCAAACATGAGATATAAACAAGTGATAAAGATGTTAAAAATGTTAAACCTCAATATTATCTCTGACATCTATGTCAATACCATCATCACGTCTCCCTATGGGTTCCTTTCTCTGGTGTAAACTTTTATTTTGCTGATTTTGTTGAAGGCGGTCAGAAAGAATCTTGAAGTTATCATTGAGCAATATTCTTAGAGACTTGAACTCTTCCACAAACTTAACAAGACAAAAATAATTAGAAGATTACTCCAAAAATATATGAATGCTAAGCATTAAATCGTAATGTTTAATATGTGGTTAAATACTCACGTATTTTTTGAATGAAATTAAGTCTTTCCTCAAAGAAGATACTTCATCATTTTTGGAATCTGGTAGCTGATTGTGATGCAAAAATTCTGTCCAAATTCGGATACACAAACAGGAGGAACCTTGGATTGATACTCTATTTCATTCGGATGTCTTTCGTGGTCCTTGCACTTTTTATGGGGCGGTGATGAAGATGGACCAACACCTGCAACATATTTCTTCTTACATTGAAGATCAGGTATAGGAGAAAAGTCATCCGAATCCTCTCCCGACTTGTCTGAATGAGCAAGAGTAGGTATATTCTCAATATCAGTGCCTACGGGAGCAATATGAATAACGGCAAGCTCTATATCGTTCGGATAGATGTCCTTGTAAACAATCTAAAAAATAAAATACAATCAAAGTCTTACTACAAATATACACATGCAGATCTGGAATCATACAGAAATTTGCATTGAAATTAAGGCAACACTAATGATTAGGAAATTGCATGCAATTGAATAAAGAATTAATAATGAAGGCTACGACAGCTGTATATTGTTGTATAAATATGAATGCAAATGTATGGAATAGCTGTATTTAAAATAAATACTGTATTTATATGAATTTGTATACAAGTGTATGCAACATATTTATGCAACTGTATACTATAGTTTGCATCCCCTGCAACTGTATACATTATCTTGTATGCAACATCTGTATGCATTTGTATGCAATTGTCTGCAGCATACATGTGAGAATATGATAACAAATGTTACAACAGAAACTATAGTAGAAATTATAGTAGGTATTACAACATCAAAAATGTATATGTATTCAGCTGTATACTTATATATGCAAAATTAACTATTAATAAAATTTTAACTAGATGATACAAAATTGTATATTACAATGTTTCTATTGTCATTGAACATGTCGTTCATCAGATAAGCAAAATTTACTGATTTTCGGTGGTTATCCAATTGAATATTTTGGGGACCACGTCATCAACTCGGAGTGTAATTTTGGGATCAACCTCTGAAAAACACTCATAAAACCACACTTGCATAGCTAGGGGCATCCTAGCTATCTTGTAATACTTCTTCTGAGCATACATCTTCTTGCGAGTCTATTTTGTCAGAGTTTCAAATACTTATAAACCCCAATGATATTCAAAATAGTGGCCACTCTCTACCAAGTCAAAATGTAGTCTTGGTATGGTTGTACTGTTCTTCTCGGGTAAAAAAATAAAGGTGTGTTTGAAATACAATAAAGATATCTTCAAGGCATCACCATTATTTTCGGGACCCCAGTTCTTGTCAGCAAAACATTTCATCAAATATTTTTTCTTGACAAGATTAGCAGTTCCAAAGTAAGTCTCAGTAAGCCGGTTAGGAACCTTTTCACAAAACTCAAAATCAGCATCATTACCAATAAATTTGAGGCCAGTGACAAGCGCAAACCCCCTTAATGTGAAATATAATGAAGAACCATTGATGTGTATTGCAAATACATTGTTAGGAGTTTCTTTTAACTGGAGAGCCATGAAGCATCTGAAGAGTTGATGTTGGACTTCACAACGCTTTATTTGAACAAAATTTTCAAAGCAAGTATTACCTAATTGTTTGTTCTGCTGTGTAGTAAGGTTCTCTTTTAGCTCGGAGACTATCTTAGTGTTAGTATATACACTAAAATGCGGTGCAAATATTGCCTGGTGTTTCACAAAATACTTAATTCCCTGCATTTAACAAGAATAAATACATATAAATACAACTGAATTTAATGATCTTTTATAGTAAATCTGAAATGAATACAACTTCACATACTTAGAAGTATAAATATAACTGAATACACAACATATTTAACGGTAAATCTAACATGAATGCATACGAATACAACTAAATACACTGACAAGGCTAAATATATATAAAAACAATTGCATACAACACACATGACATAAAATATATCTAACATGAATATATATATATATATATATATATATATATATATATATATATATATATATATATATATATATATATATATGAATACAACTAAATACATACTAGAAAATTAAACATTTGCAAACAACAAATAAATACATTGAAACTAGAATAAAAAAAAGTGATGTGAACCTTGAAAATCCTTAAAAATAAAACTATTAAAATACATCTAAAAACATATACATACGTGTAAATACAACTGATAGATTAATAATATATAATACGTCATAAAACCACCTTTTCTTCGACTTTATTTGAGCTTTTACTTGCTTCAACCTCCTTCCCCTTGAAGAATGAAGCTTCAGAGATATGGATTTTTCTCTTTTCTGGAATGGAAAGTCTTGTCTCCTTCATTGATTTCTCGACTTGGGTTTCTTTGGGATTTTCATGTCGAGCTTTTGTTCTCATCTCTAGAGCCATATTTTTGGCTAAACTTGCATCCAATTCATCTGGAATGATTTGCAATGAGAAAGAGGGACCATCGAAATTGAAAATTTTAGTGGGTACACCTCTAGTAATCAACTTGCGGGGTATATGCTCAGACATTGTGAGAATACGACTTGGGTACTGTTGATTAGATACAATTTGGTAAGTAGAGATGTTAAGAATAAGCAAAAATGACGAAAATAAACAAAAGAGCTTATCGCACTACTTATAGAAATACGTCTGTACAATATAGATAAAATTAGGGTTTAGCCGAGATTGGGGAAGGAAGAAGCAACATTATGGGTGAGGAAGATTCTGATTTTTAGCGCGATTACATGGGATTTGAAATGAAAAATAGATTGTATCAATTTAGAGAGAGTGTGTGAACTTGTATTAAGAAGTTGTATGAAAAACGGTATCTATAGAAGAGAACATCAGAGAATGGAGAGAAGGAAATAAAACATAGAGTGTATAACGGTTTAAGTGTAGGAGATATCCAAAACTAAAAACTTTGCTGTAAATCATATAACATATTTATAGGAGGTAATTTATTTAAATGATATTTATTTTAAATAAATAGGGGGTTAACTTATTCTATAGGAAGTAAAATTTTCTATTTAATAATACCTTTAGGAGTATGTTGGAATTAACATCTCTTCATACAACACTCATTTTAAAACTAATAGCCACCTTTTTTGAATACAAAAAAAACTGTTAAAAATATTTTTCTGAAATTTAATTTAAAAATATTTTTAATAAATAAATAAAATAATATGTGACTAAAAGATTAATTTCGGGCTACTTAATTGGCCCAAAACCTATTTTATTTAGCACCAAAGCTCATTCTATATTGTTAATAATATAACTAAATTCAATTTTTCCTCCAAAATATTCTTAAAATATCAAATTATATATGATAAAGAAGTATTTTAAAACACTTTTTCTTTTCTTTATTTTTTTAGTGAGAGATAAAAAAAACCTCTTTTCAAATACTTCAATCCAGTAAAACGTGAAAGGTACTCGATGAATTACCAAGGTACGTACAAACAGACTTAAAGATTATCATTATTTTAAGAAAAACACAATAAGTACTATACCTCAAGAACAGGTAAAAGGCTTCGATTAGCTACGTTGTTGGAGTCAACAAGACATGTTATGAACAATGAAACAGGGAGAGCTTATGTTTTGAATAAAGGGCTTTTTTATTTATTATTTGAATAGAAAAATGCCCCACCGTCCTACCTTTATATCCTACATAATGAGGGTTTTGGTAGGTATCTCTACCATTAATTATCCTCTTAATCATAATTAGCAACCTGTTTTGTCCTTTAAATATGAACACTTTAAAATAACAATTAGAATCATCCTAGTCAATTTTGTAATTTAGATTCTCATTACAATTAACAATTGTCTAAAAGGAGAGATATAATATAAACAAAAAGGATCTACAAAAAAATAGAAAAGTAAAATGTTCAACAAACAGGATATATTTTATTTTAATACTCTCTTCGGTCCAAAATAAGTTATTTTTTAGCTGTTATTGCACAAATAAAGAAATTTACCTTTTAATATTAATTAACAATGAAATTGACCATATTAACCTTTATTATCTTCACATAAATACTCATAACACATACTCCAATACTATTTACTCCAAGGGTAATATAGGTCAAAAGTAGTTAATTAATTCTTGAAATATAAAAAACTTACTTATTTTGGATAAAAAAAAAAGATAAAAAATCATTTAATTTGTACATGCTACAGGTGGACAAATACAAAAGAAAACTTATTCCCTTCTAGATGTTCTTCCTTATTAATTCAAAAGCCATCATTAATTGGTGTTAAAAGTAAAATTATAAAGCTAAAATCCAACAAATTCAGACCTAACAAATAACAATATCAAATGAAATGTTGTTAATGGGGACAAAATGGTGAGTGGACCTCAGTACTATTGGGTCATGTTCCTAACATTTTTGCTTTTATCAAAACTTTTCTTCTTATATTCACAGAATGGATAGTTACATTGCTGAGTATGGGTAGTCCAGGTTTGGCCTAAAATAAGCTAAAGAACAGTTGTGGAATCTTTCATAAGCTCCAAACTGAAATTATTTGCTATTCATCTCTGTACCTTCATATAATAAAGTTTATCCCAATTTAAGAAATCACAACATGGCTTGTCCATGAGCCCCAAATTCTAAAAAGTTACTCGCGTCAAGTGTTTACATCGAATCAATGTATATATAATATATGATTGTATATCTTTCTTTTCACTTAACGAAGAAAAAAAAAATAGCACGATACACAAAATATTTTGTATTTATACAGGGTCCGAGAAAAGACTGCTGGTCAAGAAAATATGCTGTAGGTGGTCTACCCTGATGCAAGCATTAGAAGCTAATTTCATGGCTCGAACTTTTACCTATAGGTCACACATGGATAATTTAACTATGATTATTAATGTGTATTTTAAATATATTAAATTATTTAAGCAAAATAGTTGGGCTGAATTTGAGAAAATACAGAATGCAGAGAGACAACTGGAACAACACTTTACTGTATCAAGGAACTTGTACCTTTCCTGCATAATAAAAACACAATGCATCAGTTTTCAGGAACCATGGCCCAATTATTTCAGCTTTGAAATCTTGTACTAATGTGGACTCATCACTCATTATTTTTATCAAGGTTTTTTTAGTAGGCAGAATCTTTGATATTTAAATTTGATGGATTTAATTTTTAGGTTCATAAAATTAAACTCATTAAACATTTAAAGTTTTAGGTTCTTAAAAATAAAAAGCTTTTCTTACCGATAGGGACGGATTTATAGCCTAACGTATGGGCTACGTGAATCTACAGTCTTTCTACCAAATTAAGTTTTTTATTATATATTTTATAAAATTAATCTAATATTATGTGTTAGCATCTAAACTTCAACAGAGTTAAATGATGTATTTGGTTGAATATTGAGTTATATATCTAGAGAAGCAAAGTTCAATTCCTACTTAATAGTTTCTTTTTCATCCTTTCTCGACCATTACACTCATGTTATAAAAAATTTAAATTCGTCTTTACATATCAAAAATTATTTTATTTTTAAGACCCGAATAAAAAGCTCTAAAAATCATATCCGTCCCACGACAATCCTTAATAATAGGATGAAAACAGATAAGGATGCTGAAGACCATAACATGTGCAGTTTGCTCAGTACGCCAAGTTCCCCACAACACTTTGCTCACTGTTTTCTTCCCAAAATATGCCTACTTACAAAATAGTCCTTTAATTTGCCCCACACTGTTTGCAGTATCAGAAATAAAATTGCCCCACATTTAACACATTTTGCAAATGACAAAATTACTCTTGTTCATTCATAAGATTCCCTTCCCATATGCCCCTACCCTCCAATCTTTTCCTCCCAAATAGCTATTGAAGAATTGATATAGTAGTTGGTATAAGAAAAAATTGTTTTGAAAATAGTTGTTCTTGAGAGTGTTTATTAGGTCGAGGGTCTTTTAAAAATAGTCTTTTTATTCCCTCGAAGTAAGGACAAGATCTGCATACTCACTATCCTCCCTAGATCCCATTTATATAATTTCACCAAATTATTATTATTATTAAGAAGTGTTAATAAGAAACAACCTCTCTATCCCATAAAGACCGGCGTAAAATTTGCTCCCACTCCCCTGATTTCATGTGTCGTCAGTCTTATGTTACAAGTTACTATCGTACTTATTATTTATTGGTGATAATAATTTATTGGTGGTGAACTTAGTATAAATATATATATCTTAAAAAAAATTCAACTATGCATAAATAGTTAAATGGTTAAGGGCCTAAAATATTTCTCTATTATTAAAAATTAGATATATGTCCTCCTTTTCAAATTTGTGTTATTATAGTTCCTGTCGTTTTACTTTACGATTTAAAATAATTTGCAGTTGTTAGTTTATTAATAAAATATTAATAAATACACGCGTCCCTATCCGATTACCTTAAAATTACTCACCCGATATCCTATTAATAAAATAACAGTTGAGGGCTATTTTAAATAGCAAAGTAAAACGACATAGACTATAATAACACAAAAGTAAAACGGATGGTGGGGATGGAAGGTGGGGATACATATAATTAATTTTTAATAATAAAAAGTATTTTAGGCCCTTAACCGTAGATAGTTTGAAGAATATACCCATTCACCCAACACGCAAAGAAAGAGAGGAGGTAGAATTTAAATAGAAAAAACAATTGTAATACCAATTCGCATTAGCTTATCTCATAAATCCCAATTCTAAGTAACCATGATTTCTACTTTTATGTTTTGTTGGATATGTTTTACAACACAGATTGCCAATGAAATCCAGAGAAGATGTCAGTCTGAAATGTTTGAATTTCTAGTAGCCCCTTTTCTAAGGTTTTTTACAACAATAGCCCCATATTATTTTAAGGCCTTTTACAGTAAGAGCCCATATTATTTATTCACAGTCTGACTTTAAGCAGTCCAAGCCTGTTACCATGGGCCAGCCTGCTTTGTATATTATTAAGGAATTTATCAAGTTGGAGGGAGAGATAATCTAATTCCTTAAAATGTGGGATTTGTTTAATGAAATATAATGGTATTAAAGATGTAAATAAAGTTTTATAAAGTAGGTATAGAATGTAAATCAAATATTTTAAATGTATATGAAGTTAATTGATGTTTTCAATGGGTATACCGCGTAGATTTCCTTATTTTCAAAACTTTGAAGGGTTTCAAGATCTTTCCAAGATCTTTTAGAATGTACAAAACTACAAATATAGGTATCAAAAACTAGGCCTGCATTTTTATTTCTTTTCTATTTTCTATTATATAGAAAAGAGAAGTTGATCACGCAAAATTATCATTTTACTTTACCATTTTAACGATGCTCGCTATTTCAACACAAACGAGATTCTAGAAACATCTCTCCTCAATTCCATCATAACTTAGGCTACCCTTTGAGTTGTTGTTGTTGTTTTTCTTCTTCTTCAGAATTTGAAGAATACGACTACCTGATTCTTTCTCAGTTTTTGCTCAAATTGTCTTCTCTCTTCTTCTTATTCTTCTTCTTTTTTTCTTTTAATTATTTGAGATCTCTTAACAAATTTCTATTTCATGGGTTTATTCCCTTGGTTATTGTTATTCTATGGTGATATAACATCTTTTATTTTTGTAAGCAATGATTGGCACTTTTCATTGTACTGTTTATGATGTAAATTTCAAATGGAAGTTTTTTTTTTTGGCTCAATTTTAATATGCCGAAGTTTAATTAATCCTTTGTTTAAAGTTATACTCTTTGAGTTGATTTAATTAAATGGTCGTCTAGTTATTATGGAAATAATGTACTAATGCCACTTTTGTATTTTTGGAGAGATTTATTCTTATACCGCTTTTTGTTTATTAGGCATGGCAATAATATGGTTATGAACTTTTGATCCTCTTATATGTCAATAACTTATTGCTAGGAGCGATGACCGGTGGTTGAAAAAATCAAGAGGTACTACACCAGAATTTCAAGATAAAAGATCTAAGAGAGTCGAAATTCTTCCTTGAAATTGAATTTTCTGGGTTATAACAAGAAATCTGATGTATCAAAAACAACGAGATTATAGATTAAATTGGTGGTATCAAATAAAATCAACATGTACACCTTTAGAGCTCAAGTTGAATTTCGCAAGTGCTCAACTTGGCGAGCACAGAGGATATTGATCAAGTGAGATATTGATCATGCCCAACCATGTCTTCTAAAAGACAGAGCGATCGTTGCAAATATAATTCGATTTTAAGTTCAGAGTCAAATCCTCAGGGAACTAATCTATCTATTACAACTCTTTGGCAATGTTATTATTAATCAATCAATTTCTAAATGCAAGATTGTTATCAATCAATATCGGATTTTTGTTTAACTACTTTAAATAATATTAAAAATAACAATATGTTGGATTAAAGATAATTCAACAGTCTAACCTAATATTCTTTCTCAAGC
This sequence comes from Nicotiana benthamiana, assembly GCA_034376525.1. NCBI lineage: Eukaryota > Viridiplantae > Streptophyta > Magnoliopsida > Solanales > Solanaceae > Nicotiana > Nicotiana benthamiana. The sequence continues at coordinate 11,771,623 of CM067325.1, forward strand.
AATATGAGGTAAATAGACACGATTAATCAAGGGCCCATTCAATTAATCACCATACAAAATGTAGTTGAACAATCATATAATAAATCCGGCTCGATTATAACAAGTTGAGTTAAAACTTCAACCAACAGTTGGTTTCATCAACCCTAGATAATTATTTAGATACTCATAACAAAATAAGATAAAACTACAAAGTTGACCATGATGTGTAATTGCAAGAATTAAAGGAGATAGAAAAACTCTAATGTTTGGTTGATCTTCTCACACTTTTTCTTGCCTCCAAAGTAGTCTAAAAACAAGCTTAATAATATCTTGGGCGAGCTTCTAGAGTTTAAAATGGTTTGGAATAAGTTTTCCCGAGTTACAGTTTGGTCCCCAATTTTCTAGCAACTGAACAGTTCACCGCAGCCGCGGCACGACCGTGGTAAATGCTAAACATTCTGCCTCGCCTAGTTGTCTTCCACGGTTCAACCGCGTTCCCTGTGGTTGCAATGGATTTTACCTCAGTTCATTTTTGCTTCTTTATGCTCGGGTGCTTCATGATTGGATGTTTTCTTCACATTATTGACTTCAAAATACTTTGTAGTGCTTCCTAACTTAGATTATTCCCTGTGAAGCAAAAGAACACCAATTAGAATATTTTATTATCAATTTGCCTGTAAAACAACAATAAAGCATGGTAATATTAAGGTGCGAATATCATTTATATAGCATGATATCAACACCCCACACTTAAATCATTGCTAGTCCTCAAACAATCCACCATACTCTATCAAAGTTCCTTCCTTAAGCTTTTCCCTTAACGAATCACAAATTTACCAGAGTTGCACCTAGTAGTAAACAAGCTTTTCTTCAGACTCGAATCTCCCATACCATGCAACATTCAATACTGAAGTCAAGACTTACATTTTCTTTGTGAATCACATGCCATCACATCACACAAGAGAGTAGTTCCGCAATTAATATAATTAAGAACAATTAGGAACTCAGATGGACAAAATTCGCTCGCTCTCCAAAAGAACATTCACATGTCACAAAGATGCACCATAGGCTTAATACTATACTAATCGAGCCTATTCAGTCTAAGATCAATTAGGACTTCACTTGGTTGTAATGTAGGCTAAGGAATGGATATGATATATTTGGATATGGTGACTAACCTCCCTAAATATTTTTAATACAAAACACATCACATTTCAAATCATATGTCAATCATATGTTCCACCACAATTTATTTATAACATCCATTCTTTTAGGTGCATTTGTATCAAGCTACCACTTATCAACTACTACATTTATTCACAATTTTCCTTTTCATGGCGCTTCTTCTTTTATTCTTCAAAGTTTCACCTTTCATCAATTTCATTGGCCCCACTCAAAGCCAAACCACCATCCCATACTTTAACTTTTGCATATGTCAAGGCCATTCAAGTGCTCATGGACGGTAAAAAAGGTTCAAACAGAAAGCTATTCAGATAATTGGGTAAGGTTCGCAATGTGGTTACCAAAGAAAAAGGCTTATAGGCTCAACGAGATTAACTGCGACGTGTTACATTCAGGTGGGTATACGTTATATAGTTGGCTTACAAAGAAATGTCTATATCACTTCTAAGACTGAATGCAACTACTATTTTGCTTTGCAAACACACAGGGCAAGTTCTATTCGTCAAATGTAAAGCATGGTATACATTATAGCTTACACACATGGCATATGACTCACTCCAGATTGATTTATCAAGAGATTCTCTTTTAAGGGTTCAAGTCAGCTACAAACATACAACTTTAAGGCACTTTAGCAAGAGTCAACCATTGAGATTAGGCGTTACACTATAGTGTCGATTATGTTCAGGTGTATTAACGCCAAGGGATTCTCTTTCGACCTACAACCGGTTCAAGCTAAACCCTTGAAAAAGAACCGTGGCACAAAGAAAAATCAACGGGGAGTTACTACACTACCTAAAAATAAAAAAATAAAAAATCTTTTTGGTATTTTCTCTAGACTAACTTCCCTCGAGAACTTTCTCAATTATCCATCATCAGAAAGAGTCCTTATATTTTATCTTCTTCTTTTTTACCATGTCCCTCAAGAGACCTGTCAAAAGGTGTTCATCTTTGGGCCAAGTCGAAGTTAGTTACATGACCCTACCATACCAATCAATCAAAAATAAAGAAACATCATATAAAGTTACATAATCTATTTACAACAACATCATACAACAACAGCTATTTCCCACCCCACACTTAAATTATGGCATGTCCCATGTCAACAAATAAATAGTAGAGTAAGGTAGGGGGACTTTCCTGAAGATCAATCCTGATTAGAGATGGTGCCAGGGTCGATGTGGCATGCTCGTCCTAGCGCTCGAATTTATTTTAGACATGTAATTTTTGACCCGCACATTAGAATTATCTTTAATAGTCATTTTTAAAATGGTGACCTGGCACACTAAACCAATGTCAGGTGGCGACTTTGAGTTATTTTCTTTTGAAAATAATTTGTTGTCACTTTCAAAATTTGAAAACCCTTTGAAATTCACAAATCTTTTTATTAATTTAAGAGAGTTAGTGAAGTTTGTAAAAAAAGGGGGGTATGACAGCTCTGGCGACTCTGCTGGGGGGTTGTAGGTTCGAGCTAGTACTTGATCTTGTTGGCCTTTTAGGATATTCGGTTGAGGTTTCTATGTGTTTTGTTTGCTTTATTTGATTTTTATTTTTGTTTATGTCGTTTTATTATTTGCTAGTTGCTTATTTGTTTACAGTTTTTCCTTTGTGGGTTACTGCGTTATAATGTCATCATTTGTATAACCATGGGTCTTCTTTCTGCAACAAGCATTTCGGAGTACGTTTAAGGGTACACGGCCTTTTTGTGAGTCACCCGTGTATTTAGGGGGGTAGCGTGGAAGCGTGGAGTGGGCGGATAGCTAGAGTAGCCGTCATCGGCCACGTGCCGCCTCGAATTGCCTTGTTAGTGAACCCCAAATATAGGTCAACCTTTAGGCCATTCTTATTTGCATCATGTCATCTGGACCTAGTAGGGCTCAGTCCCGGGCATCGTGTCCCTTGTAGGAAGCATATCCAAATTTTGTCAAAAATGGGCCTCTGGCCCAAAAAGACTTTCAATCATACTTATGTGATACATATTGCATCTTTGAGGGTAAAAAGATCATTTGGTGGACCGAAGTTTGGGAAAGAACAGTGAAATTTCTCAAGACCTATTCAAAGTACTTTTCGACATATTTTGTATATTTTTTATATTGTGATATTTTAATTAATTTTTTCTCTTAGCATGCTATTATCATCAAAACAATATCATATTTAATACAAAATTTGATTTTAAATTCATTCAACATTTAAACTGAAGTTTTCTTTATTTGTGAAAAATTTACCTATTTTTTAATAATTGATATTTTGTATTATATGACATAGCAATTACTTTTTTCCTTTCAATTTTTATATATTAATTAGTTTTCTCTTGTAATCCCCCCCACCCCAAAAATGGCTTTATAGAGGGTAAAGAATGTGGAGGATCATAAAACTATTGCAATAAAAATAGTATATAAAGTTAAAGAATGTGGAAATTATATTTGCAAAAATAATAATTTTTTTAGAAATTATACGATGATACCCATGCACCTTAGTATTCAAAGTTTGCATTGAAATTGTACTTTGTAAATATTCCGATACTAGTAATTTTGCATATAAAAAGGTTAACTTCTATCACAAAAACGATAAAAATCATTTTTGACATCATCTAAGAAGAAACTCGAGGTACACGGCTGTATCTTTTAGAATATAATTTTTTTTTTAAGGAAGCATGTATTACCTCATTAATGACTTCATTAGAGCAAAGTTAGAATATAAAATTTAGGTAAGCCACAAGAGCAACAATATTTAAAAGTTATAGGAATATACACAAGTCAACTTAATCTAACCTACATGTTTCTAGCATATTTTACCAACTCACATTCATTTTCCATAAGACTAATTCTTTTCTTCCTGAATATCAATCACACCAATCACATAACATACAATATGTATTTTTCTTTATCTTTTTTGAAATATTTTTTCGAATAAATAATGGTATTCGAATAAATTGGATTGAAGATCAATAACTATCTAAAATAAGCATAAAAAAATTAGTACTTCTGATTTTTCAAAAGCTTAGCCAAACAAACTATCAATTTATTAGAAAGGGCATGACTGCAATGCCATTAATTGTGCCCAAGATGGTTTCTCTTGCTTGACGATAAGCGAAAGTATAACATAACCCATCACCAGAAATCAAGCTTATAATAATCAGTTTCTATAAACGATGCAGTAAAAGAAAAAGGATAAGAAAATAATGGGAAAAAGACATCACAAAGTGCTTTAAGTCTATTTTTTTTACTAAGATGCAGTACTAATATTTTTCATAAAATTCTTTGAAATTTCTTCCCGGGAATCTCCTAACTCTCTTTCTCGCAGTTTCATTTTTTCGCCCTTCTTCCTACAATACATTCAAATTACCTACTATGCAATTGTTACTCCATGTTTTTGACACATGGTTGTCACGTCCTTGGTCACTAACTAAGTATACGTGAGGCACTTGACAATTCACTTAAGATATTGCACAACTTGCTCATGTTTTTGCTATGCCAAGTCAGTCTTACTACACTCATGATTACTAAGATAATGTCAGAAAGAACATAAGAGAATTGTTAAAGGAAACTTTATGTTAGAGAGAATTTGAATTGTTTGCTTGGTCAATTACAAACGAATTGTACCATTTACAAACCTAGAAGATTCCAAGGACCTTCCTAGCCCTACAAGGAACTAGGGTCTTCCAAAGAAAATGTCCATACTACTCTAGAACCTCCTTACAAATACTAGCTTTCCTCCTATGTAAGCCTCCACGTGGCATTAATATATGCCAAATGGCGTTTATGTGGCACGATGACATAGCAGGCCATCACACTCTCCCCCACCTAATATTGCGGCGACCGCGACGCAATGTTGCTGTATAAACTCTTTGATCTTATCTTTGAATTGCCATAAGTCTTCATATCGTTCCCACGTGGCCTCCTCAAGTGATTGCCCCTTTCGATGGACGAGAAACATAGGGGTGATTTTCTACTCTTGTTTTCGCCAGGAATGGTACTTAATAATAGCCTCAATCTCCCAATAATGTGAGGTGGTGATAGTAATAGGCGCTCGCCTACTCGGACCATCCTTATCTTCGTGATATGTATTAAGAATGCTGGCATGGAATACATGGTAGATCTTAATATACGATGGCATGTCAAGCATGTATGAGATTTTGCCTACCTTGACAACACACTTAAATAGCTCCTCGTGCTTACTAATAATATTCTATTGCATGCCACAGAGTGCTTTGAACTCTTAGATTAAACTTCAGCATGACCGTGTCCCCAACTCTATAGTCCGTGGGCATCGCTTACAATCCGCAAACTTCTTTATCTTCTTAGCTGCCTTGTCCAAGTAGGACTTAGCAGTGTCAAGAAGATGCTCCCATCCTCTTGACATATGATAAGTTCCCAAACTCTTTCCCTCGAACGCGGCTGGTAATGAATATAGAGTTTGTGGTTGTTGGCCTTTGGCTAGCTCAAATGGTGTCTTCCCCATGGACTCACTCCGCTGCAAGTTATAAGAGAATTGAGCGATATCTAGGAGCCTTGCGCAATTTCTAATGTGCGCTTATATAATGCTCAAGTAGCATTCCAGTAAGGCATTGACTCGTTCCATCTATCCATCCGCTTGTAGGTGGAAACCAGTGGAAAAGTGTAGTTCCGTGCCGAATATGTTGAATAGCTCCCTCCAAAACAATTCAGTGAAACGGGGTCTCTATCACTGGTGATATGTTTTGGTAAGCTCCAATACTTCACAACATTCTTAAATAATAGCTTGGCGGCTTCCTTGGCTGTGCAACCTGGTGAGGCGAGTATGAAGGTGGCGTATTTGGAAATCTATCCACGACCACCATAATAGTACCATAACCGTCGGACTTCAGTAGGCAAGTAATAAAGTCCATAGTCACGCTCTCCCATGGACGTTCTACAACGGGTAGTGGCTCCAAAAGTCCTCCGGGTTATTGTTGTTTAACCTTATCATGTTGACAGACAAGACAAGTCTGTACATAACACTCTATGCCATCTTGCATGCATAGCAAGTAGTAGACTGACTCAACCAAGGCCCATGTGCGACGTTGGCTTGAATGAGCAGCTCACATTGTGGAATGACTCTCCCTTATGATTCGCTATCTAATGTCTCCAAGCTTAGGCACGTAGACCCGCCGACTCGTGGTAAGTAATAAGCCTTCTTCTACCTTAATATGTCTCGCCTTTGCCTAGTTGGCTAACTCGATAAGTTATTTGCCTGCTGGATCATGTTGCATGTTATAACCTCATGAATATCCTAACTTGTTGAAGTGATGGCAACAAGCTCATCTTCCCTGCTCAAGGCATCGGCTACAATGTTATCTTTGCACGGCTTACACTCGATCACATAATCAAACTTGGCTAAGAAATCCTACCACCTAGCTTGTTTTGGTGTGAGATTCTTCTGCATTTGGAAGTAGCTAGTAGCTAAATTGTCGGTCTTGACCACGAGCCTCGACCCGAGCAAATAATGTCTCTACATACGAAGGCAATGCATAATGGTAGTCATCTCCATCTCTTGCACCTGTAACGCCGCTCTTTCTCATTTTACTTGCGGCTCTCAAACTCTATAGGATGCTTGTCTTGCATCAAGACACCTCCAATAGAGAAATATGGGGAATCTGTATGCACCTCAAATGTCTTGGCAAATTCAGATAAACCCAATAATGGCTCCTGTTTTACAGCCACCTTAAGGCCTTCAAACGCCTATTGACAATGTTGCGTCCAAAACCATGTCTTGTTCTTTTTTTAGCAACTCAGTCAATTGTATGACATTGGTTGCGATGAAACAACGATAGTAGTAAACAAGGCTAGGGAAGGATCTTAGTTTAGTTGCCTTTATAGGTACCTCTTACTCCTGCATAGCATGTAGCTTAGCCCCATCCATATGGAGCTCGCCATTGCTAATGACATGGCCCAATAAGTGCATCTTTGATTGTGCAAACTCACATTTCTCCCTCTTGATGTATAGTTTGTTCTCCTACAAGACTTGGAAAATCTTCCTTGAGTGCTTCATGAGCTCCTCCAAGGTATTGTCGTAGATGACTATGCCATCTAGGTAAACTACCACGAACTGATCAAGGTAGGAATAGAAAATCTTGTTCATAAGGGTGCAAAATGTGGTTGGTGCATTAGATAGTTAAGATGAAAGGCATCAACAACCATTCAAAGGATACATATCTCGTCAAGTATGTTGTTTTCGCCTCATCCCCTCTTGCAATGCAAACCCGGTAGTAGCCCTTGCAAATATCCACCTTGGTAAAGTACTTGGTTTGCCCAAGTCTATCGACCTTATTATTCACTGTGACCTTATTAAGTGCCCGATAGTCTATGCATAAGCACAATGATCCATCCTTCTTCTTCTGGAGCAATACTGGTGCACAGAAAGGTGCCTTTGATGGGCGAATGTGACCATCATCCAACAGCTCGTTTAATTGTTTCCTAAGCTTTTCTAGCTCAGGCAGTGCCATATGATATGGAGAAAATTCTGGTGGCTTAGCCCTTGGCTCCAACTCAATCTTATGATCCACCTCTTGACTAGGAGTCAAATGTTTAGGCAACTCCTCGGAAATGACATCTTTATTTTTCTCAAGTAACTTCTCTATGCAGCAGTGTCTCTTGAAAACCCTTATCTTCCTCCAGACTTGCTATGGTTTCCACAAACGTTGGTTACCCTTCTTGACCCCCTTAACAACCTATATAGTTGAAAGTTGTGCTTGGCTTTGACCGTGTGGAAGAGTCACTATAAGTACCATGTAAGATTGTCATGACTCTAAAACTGATCTGGTCGTGATGGCGCCTATCGTGAAACTAGGCCAGCCGACACTAATCCTAATTCAAACTATAAATTTATAAAAGACAGTTAAGCTATTAACCGATAATATCTCATAACACGGGTCTAAATAACCAGTGCGGAAGAAAATAACACAAGTCTGATAACGGGGTGCCACAAGTTATGAGCAACTACAAGATTCGTCTAAGTACAATAAATGCTTACAAAGTCTGGAAGATAATACTAATATAATATAGGAAAGATATGAGGGAGAAGAAAAGGGCTGCGAATACCTTGTAACTACCTTGTCGACTCCAAGACCTGCTGAATGAACGATCAACTCTCGTTATCAATACCCACAACTACTGGATCTACACATAAGGTGCAGAGAATAATATGAGTACGCCAACTCATTAAGTAATAAAAGTAAATGAAAGTTGAGCAATAAGAAAACAGATAATTCTACATCATAGCACCACAACAAGTACAGTACATTTCCTAAAATAGTACTAAAATCAGTCATCTCGTAAAAACAAACTCAATTTCAGTTAAAACCCTTTCTTTTAAAAATATCTTTCAATAGTTTCAAACAAGTGATGAATTATTTAGTAAAAATGGTAGAAATGTAAACAGCCCATGGGGCAAGACATATACCATAAACCTCCCCTCGGGCAAACTGTAAATAAAACCAGCCCGCATAATCACTTGTAATCAGCCCCTCGGGCAACAACATGAATCAACAACAAGCCCTCGGGCAACATCACATCGCTCACACTGGGTACCCGTGCTCACTAGGGGTGTTCAGATTCCGGAGCGGCTCCTACAATTCAAACTCTATAGCAAGCCATCTCGTGGCACAATAAATCATGCCATCGTCCTCTAATATATCACAAATAAGTACAACATGCTGCGACACACAGCCCGATCCCATGATATCCTCACAACACAAGCCATCGACCTCATCCGGTCAGAACATCTCAAGCCACTCGGACTAATAGTAAAGCAGGGTGCTCAGCCCGAAAAATATCATTTATGCATCAAATCAGAGTAAATAAGATTGAGTTATGAAATCAGTAAAATATAGCATGACTTAGTACAGTTAATAAATCAAAACAATGAGGAATTTTAGTACAAAAAATCCCCTAAGGGTCCAAACAGTTGGCATGAGGCCCAAATATGGCATCCAGTCTAAATACACAGTAATACTTTCAAAAACACAATAGTATCAAATAGTTTTCAATAAAAAACACAACTTAATATCTGTACGGGGTGGGGCTAATCTCAGCTCAAGTGTTACACTTACTTTCTGATGGATTATAGTTGTCAGGAAAATATTTATGCCACCAGGATAGAATTAGTACCTCCAACAATATAAATAGGATATAAATATTGTTCTACAGAATTAAATTATTCCTAAAAAAAGATATCCAGAATTGTGCTAACCATGATATAATAACAAGGCAATTGTTATCACGAAAGATACGTCCAACAATGTCCGATCGGTTGTGATATAAAACGTTAACTAACAAGTTCTGGTTGAGAGCAAAGTAAGTTTTGAAGGACACTTTAATTTACCTGATATAGGTGTGGGAGAGGGAATGGACTTAGCTTTCTTATCTTTGGCAGTCCCTTCCTTCAGTGGGTTGCTTCCGATTTCCTCCATGGCTGGAAACATAACATCATCTGCCATGATATATTCGTCTGTATGAGAAATTGCTTCAGCCTCCGTGTTCTCCTCCTCGTTCTCCTCTTCCTCTTCCTCTTCTTCTGTTTCTATCCCGTAGTCAACTTTATCATCTGTAGTTATGCTTACCAGAGCTAGTTGATATGCTTCTGCTGTGAATTCCTTCCCATCCAAGACATTGATAAGAATGGACCTTGGGCCTAACTCAACCCCAAAAGCTAGCTTATGAGGTGAGGATTGCCCAAGTCATATAAGGAGACCAAGGACCTCAAATCCCTCCGATGTGGGACAACTCAACACCCCCCTCACGCCCAGATCTCTGGAGCGTGGACAACATAAATGGGGGTCCAACATCGGTAACAATAATTGGGATGGATCTGGATCTGATACCATGAAAACATACAGATTGAAGATGAAAAACTGATGAGAAATACAGTGAGAGAGAGAGAAACGAGAGAAGTTGAGAACTCTCTGGAATATCCGAGAGAGAGAAAATGAATTGTATTCCCCCAAAATATCTGAGTCTTTACAGATATACATATACACGTGATACTTGGGTCAGGTCAGACGACCCAAGTGTAAAAATGTACCCACATGCAAAATATACAACACTTAGAACAAGGATAGAGTTACCCTCCTTCTTCGCGACCGGAGAAGAACGGCCTTCAATCGCCAGATAAAACCCTAGGTCCGACCACCGGAAACCGTAGGGTCTGGAAACTTACCGGAATAGGGTCAGGGACGTCGGAAAATCACCCAAAACATCCACCGAGTGAGGATCGAGCCATCGGATAGCAGTAAAACCCTAGGCCCGGACACCGAAAACCCTAGAATCTGGAAAATTACCGGAATAAGGTCAGGGATGTCGGAAAATCACCCAAAACATCCACTGAGTGAAGATCGAACCATCAAATAGCAGTAGAAGTTCCGATTATCTGCTCAATACATATCGATCTCTCGGTAAATAGAATCTCTCACAAATATCTAGAGAAAAACCTTCAATAGAACTTCCGACACGATCGATAACAAGTTGTTATCGATTGTCCGTGTTCAAAGCAACGAGAAACTGGAAACCAGTAAGAAGAAGAGACACAAAAAAAAAAAAATAATAATCACAGAAATGAAGAAATCCGAGACCACAGAATTCACTGTGTGTCCTTAAGGAATTTAACCCCCTCACTGTACCCGAGGTTGTGGATTATTTCCTCCCAGGATATAACGGATATACCTGTCGTAGGAGTGGCGGTACCTCAAACGCGTACGACTTCGACGAACTCAAATTCGGGAACGAAATCACACTATGACTCGATATGTTTCAGTTTGCAGAAAAGAATGCAGAATTTTTAATGCACGAATAATTTTTTTTTCTTTTTTTTCAGTACTCGAAAATGAGGCATTGCCTCAGTTTATATAGCCTCGAATTGTGACTGTTCGGAAAGGCTTGGTGCCTGTTCGGGAAAGGCCATGCCTTTTTCTGAAAAATAAGAACGTTGGGAAGTTTACAGTTAACAAATTAATATTTTTCCCGCGGGAATTAAAAATAATTTCAGAAAATGAAGATTGAATTTTAAAGAAATTTGGTCCAAAAAGATTATCAATCAATCAGATCATTTGACCAAATCCAAATCCAAATCCAAATCCGAATCCGAATCCGAATGAAGATTGAATTTTAAAGAAATTTGGTCCAAAAAGATTATCAATCAATCCGAAGCCGAGCCGAGCGACGACGGCGCGAGGGGAGTCCCTCTTCTTAACCCTTTAAGAGCTAGAAGAAGTGCTTTCTAATATAAGCACATAACTTTCCCTTTCTACCACCAATGTGGTACAAAGCTCCTTTTCAAAGGAACTTTGCTTTGAAACTTCATTTTCCTTCTATTGTCTTCTTCCCTCCATTTCTCATTCACACCAACTTAGCTAGCTTTAAACATTAACTAGCTTTAACACAAGTAACGGAGAAGAATCCGAGGATCATCCCGCTCTGATACCATGATAAAAATGGACCTTGGACCTAACTCAACCCCAAAAGCTAGCTTATGAGGTGAGGATTGCCCAAGCCATATAAGGAGACCAAGGACCTCAAATCCCTCCGATGTGGGACAACTCAACAGACATCATAGACTTCACTGTCAAAAAAACCTAGTAGCTTTTTCTCTCGCCTTAGATCATTACTCATAATCCAATAAGATTCGCTGCTTCCATTTGTTTGCGACTCCCATGCTTTAATTTTCCTGAAGTCACTGATCATGTTGCTCCATCGTTTTCTGCATTGAACTGGTCCTCTGTTTGCTCCACGTTGTCTGCAGTAAGAGGAGACCGAGTTCCATTTGGGTTCAGGCTTGTCTGAACCGATCACAGAACTGGATTTACGCCCCCTATGAGTTCTTTCCTCTGCAATCTTCTTTCCTTCTATGAGAACAAGTGTTTCTTGTCTAGTCCTCGCGAGTGTCTTGGTGTTTTACTTTTGTCATCTGTGACTTCAGTTGGTTTTTGCTGTCCATCAACCATGCCAGCTAAAGATGTGGTGTTCTCATTCATCTCTGTTGAGCCTATTGTGATTGAGTTTTGTTTCAGAGGCCAATTGGGATGAGGTAACATTGCACAAAAGGGGACAGTATAAAGATCTTTGGGGATAGTCTATTGGTGGAAATTTGTCTATGGCCTATTATATTTATGGCTCAACAGTTGGGTATTTTACATTGTGGGAGAGATTACTAGTTTCAAGAGATTTACCAAGTTGATTTGGTGATTGACTTCCAAACAAAGGCCTGAATTCTTTCTTTGGGGATTGAATTTTAAAGGCTTTCTTGTTCAAGCACTGGATTTCCTAAGAGACAATACCCATTAATTGGACAGATTTCTTAAAGTTTATCTGTGTTACCTTATTGTGGATGCCCTTGTTGGGATTAATTGTGTTTTGACTTGTGTCTCACAGATATTTCCTCAATACTTACAGCCTTGTTTGATTCTCTTATTCAAGAGGTTGCCATTTCTGACAAGGGGGTTGTAATCCTTTGTTTGACCAAATTCTGGTGCTCTATTTATTGCCTAATCGTTTAAGGCATCTCTATTAAAAGGTGTATTGACCCTCTGCCGCAGGTTACTAGAATTTCCAAGTAACTTTTACTCACCAGCTATTGTCTATGGACTGCTGCCACTAAATAATGAAGTTTACCTAATAAAGTATGATTGTTGATTGATATGCCAAAAGTTATATTGAAATGTTTAAATGAAATTTTGAGTATTAAAGATTGATAATAGAGTTCAAATGTTGAGATAAGTGATATGAAATTAAAAGAGTTCACTTGGTTGAGACAAGTGATATGACTATCTTAATTAAGATAGTCATAAGATAATTCACACAATAAGGAATCTTTTTCTCTCGTTAGTACAACAACAACAACTATTCAGTAATGTTCCACAAGGTGGTGTTTGGGGAGGGTAATATGTAGACGAGCCTTACCCCTACCCGAAAGGGTAGAGAGGCTGTTTCCAGTCGACCCTCGGCTCAGTGAAGGAGAGGAAAAACAAAAATAAAAACAAGAACAAAAGAGCATTAGTGAATCCAGCAGAAATAACATAAATAATTTAACTTTTATCGTTCAACATATAAGACAGGTAGATTTTAAGCATATGGTGTTCTTTGTTAGCGGCATAATATCATTTTTTCCTTGCCATTTGCACAAAAGGATCACTTGATTGGAAGCTTAGGATAAATACTGAGTAATGGAAAGAAAGTGAAAAACAATTAAGGAAAATATCATTCATGTCCTAAACATATCAGTTATGCTTAATATGTCTATTAATTTGATTAAAAATTTTTGAAGATTGTTTCGTAAATTAAAAACAAAAGAGCCGATCAACGCATATATATATATATATATATATATATATATATATATTTTACCACGCATATGGTTCGTAAAAATGAAAATGGGGGTATCTAAATTAGAGCATGGGAAGAAATGGAAACTTGAGCATTACTATAGTCCCACATTGGCTGATGCAAAGGGAGTCAAAGAGCTGTAGTATAAAATGACATGAGGGAACAACATCAAACATACTTACCTGGACGGGGTCAACGGGCGATCAAGAAGGTCCGTGGCCTAGGTTGGTGACTCCCATTGCACTTTGGAAGGGCGCCCGCCTAAGGTCGGCCCAAGTGGCCGAGCCTACGTTATAATTTGTGGTAGAAGGGGCCTGCGTTCGCGCGGCCCCTACCCAATTCATGTGTTAAGCTTTTGGGTCCTTATGTAAACTGTCTGTCGGGCCTTGTGTTTCTTGGTAATCTCTGCCTAGTGTATTGAAGATTTGTATTTCATTTACTAAACCTTTTGGGCGTTCTGTAAATTGTTAGACCAAAGTGTTCCAAGTCAGTTGTTCCGCCAACTTAACAGCACTAATTCAAAAAAATATTACAGATATCAAATTCAATATAAAGAATAAAAATATTTTATAACTTTACTCCTATTAATTTTCCATGTATGGTAGAAGGCTCAAGAACATTAGCGCCCGCCCTTAAACTTAAAAATAATAAACTTCAAATTTAAATGAAAAATTAATAGTATGTTAGAACATTAGAACTTGATTTCAATATCCTCATATTGGATAAATTTCATAGTTGGTGCAATGCTTTAAAAAATGAAAATGAAGCAGCTTTAATTTATTCATTTCTTTTATTGATAAAATAAATAGCCTTAAGAATAAACAAATCAAAGTGAAAATATATATCACTCAACTGCGTTTAAGTGTAAAAAAATATATCTTTTACATTTTTACCATACAATGTATTAACCTATTATTAATATAAAAATTGGGGTCCCCGAAAAATTTGGGGCTATTGCTTCATTGGCTTTATCCTCTTAGCCGGCAGTGGGTAAAATGACTGTTTCCAAAAGTAACGGAGCAGTGTAGACGTTATTTGGAGCATTTACCAACCATATGTGGGGTTTTTGTACGCGAAGCAAAGGGACATTTTACACATCGGATAAAAGAGGGTCTGGCAATTTAATGGAATATTTCAAATGATTACTGTAATCCTTTTTTCTTGGATATCTGGAGTCAGCGTGCGAGGAAGGCAGCAGGTTTTCTTTGCTCTTTTTCTTTGTTTCTCTCTCTCTTATTTTGTGTAATAGAATAGAATATTAGCCAAATACATATACAAGTATACAACCCATCCAACTTGATATTATTTTTTATTTTTGCATTTTATCTTTACCTTATTCTATTTACCCTCTAACTCTATTTTTTGTATTCCATTTTAACACAAAAATTAAAATCAATATAAAAAATATAGCGCGTGTACGACCCAGTACAATACCACTCAGTGGTGTCTGGGGAGGGTAGTGTGTACGCAGCCTTACCCCTACCCTGGGGTAGAGAGGCTGTTTCCAAATAGACCCCCGGCATAAATCCCCAGAATTTGCTCCTGGGGAGACTCGAACTCACAACCTCTCGGTTGTAAGTGAGGGTTGGTTACCATCAGACCAAGCCCCTCTTGTCAAAAAAAAAAATATAGCGCGTGTGTATACACAAATTTGATGTATAATAAATATTTAATTAGTACGACCCAGTACAATACCACTCAGTGGTGTCTGGGGAGGGTAGTGTGTACCTTACCCCTACCCTGGGTAGAGAGGCTGTTTCCAAATAGACCCCCGGCATAAATCCCCAGAATTTGCTCCTGGGGAGACTCGAACTCACAACCTCTCGGTTGTAAGTGAGGGTTGGTTACCATCAGACCAAGCCCCTCTTGTCAAATTTGATGTATAATAAATATTTAATTAAATGTTGCCACCTAATTTTTTTCATCTATATCAAATGAGTCAATACTAAAATACCTCAATCTTGCCATATTTGTCATCCGCTATTGCCCCATCTTTATTTTCTGAGGTGTGTTTGATATAACGGAAAATATGTTTCAAAAAACGTTTTCTTGAAAAACAAGTGGTGATCTTATTCATTATCCGGTATTTGGTATATAAATTAAGAAAAAATGACTTTTCAAAAGTTCATAAATAATTTATATATAATAAACATGAAGCCATAAACTTTCAAACCAACAACCTTCCGAACCCACAAATTTCATAAACTTTCGAACCACTAAACTTTTAAAATCGTGAAATTTCGAACTAGTAAACTTTATAATTTTTATACCCGTAAACTTCAAAACACACAAACCTCTGAACTTATACTTTTGGAACTTGTAAAATTTTGAACCTTTGAACCAATAAATAAAAAAATTAAAACTGAAAAATATATTTAAAAATTTATTTTTCGAGGGAAGGGAAGGGGATGGGGCAGTGAGTGACAGTAAAACGAAAAAAATAAAAATAACAAATACAAAATAAAAGTAAAAAAAATAATATTTGTGGGGGATTGGGAGGGGGAGGGTGGTGCAAAAAAACGGAAAAAATGAAAATTTAAGATAAAAAATATATTTTTTTTGCATGATGGGTGAGGTGGGGTGGGATGGATGAGTAGTAGGGTAGGTGGTAACGGAAAAACAGATTTTTTTTTTAAAAAAATATCTTTTTTGGACAGAGGGGGTGGGAGGGGGAAAGAGTTTTGGAAAATCTTTTTTCTTTTCTTGATAAGGAAATATTTTCCTCCAATCGAAGGAAAATGAGTTCATAAGAAAAATATTTTCTAAAACGTTTAAACCAACCAAATATGAAAAAATTTAAAAATATTTTTTAAAAAATATTTTCCTTCATACCAAACACACCCTAAGTTCCAAAGCTTTCATCTGCCGATTTTATACATGACCCGTTTATATGAAATAAACCCACAAAAATACGATTGGGTTCAAGTATTTTAGTATTGACCCGTTTGACATAGATGAAAAGATCAGGTGACAACATTTAATTGAATATTTATTACACCTTTAATTTGTATATATATGTGTTATTTTTTTCGTACTGGTTTTAACTTTTCTGTTAAAGTAAAAGATAAAAAATAGAGTTGAAAGGTCAAAATAAAATATATAAAATTAAGTTAAAGGGCTAAAATGAAATAAGATAAAGATAAAACATCAAAATAAAAAATAGAGCCAAGTTAAATGGGTTGCATATGTACTTGGCCTAGAATATTACCCCCATGTTCCAATTTGTGTATATTATTGTTTGGACTTTGAGAGATAAGTAAACTTTTGTTTAATCCAATTTTTATATACTTTTTTATATATTTTTAATTGTTATTAATTATTACGACTAAAAATATTTTGTTAAAATATACAAATTTAAACTTAAATTTTTTATGTTCGAATCCACGGTCAGAATTTAAAAACTTGACTCTTGAAAATTTAACAGTGCCACGTAACTTGGCACAAAGGAGTAACTAAAAATAATGATAGGAAAAATGTATAAACACGAAAAGCTGTAGAATATTGTAGAGAAAGTCCATAAACAAATTCTAATTTCTAAAAGAATGTTGAATAAAAGTAACATATAATGGAATTAAAAGTTTTAATACCATTCATGGATTACCGAAATTCAATGAAGTTTGAAAAATTAGAGATAAATATAAAACTTACCTACTACTCCATAATTTACAGTAATCCTTTAATTGTTTTAACTATGGTTATTTACTTTAATTGGGGTAGTACAAGATTTTACCCCAACACACAGAGAGAGCGGGTATTCTCGAAACTTGAATTTTGTGGAGAGGAGACAAATGGTGGAAAAAGAACCAAAGGTTATAGCAGAGGAGATAAGAAGGGAGCAAGAAGAAGTGTTGTTGTCGCTCATTGAACAACGTACTAAGGATGTTGAAAATCTTCGCAAACGCATCTCTTATTACACTTCTCAGGTTGTCTTCTTTGGGACCCTACAAACCTTTCATTAAATGTCTTTTTAAACTTTAATGGCTGAAATGTAAAGTCTTAAAGTTGTCAACTTCGTTTAATGTTGGGAGGGGACCGGGATTGGTACTGTTCGTTCTTTAATTTCCCCCCTTTTTTGGTTTGAATAATGAAAACCACTGTTGGTCCTCAGGAGTTTTGCTGTTAACATTTACTGATAATATTAACCGAATGTAAAGAAAGCTGCTACCTGTTCATAAGTCTATTGATACCTTCCTTCGTGGGTTTAAATCTCCAAACTCGAAAATCAAGCTTTGTCCCGAAAGCCTTCAAATTTCTTTTTCTTTGATGATTTTTTAAGAATAATAACTTCAATATCTATGTATTTTAGGGGCTTCCCAGTTTTGCATGTGCGCACTTATATATGTATGTACATATATAAAAGATGTCTACCCTACTATAACATTGTTGAACAAGTGATTTCTTCCCATGCGTAAGTCTTGGTGGGTAGAGTTCACCCAATTCATGTCATAGTGGGAATTAGATGGAATAGTCGGACACCACCAGTCATAAAAATTTTTTTTTGATAAAATTATAGTCTCAACCCATGAGGAGGTTCAAGTCAACAAGGGGAAAAAATGAGTAAAAGCTACTGTTGGCTCATAGGTGTTTTTTTTATTTTTTACCATAAAATCGTGGTCATCTTAATGAGGATTTGCTTTTAAGAAAACCTGGAATATATGCTTCAGCAGGAATGACACAAGTTGCTGGTGTGGACTATTAGAGTTGTGAAGTAGATGTGGATTCACCACACTAGGATTTTCCGTCCACTGAACTACTTGAACCACTTTGAAATAAGTATCCTTTCTTTATGTCATTTGGGCTGCCCTGACATTCTAAGGATGGCTGAAGCCTTAAGGCCTCCTGATTTGATCTTCTTCTTTATATACACAATTTGATGTATGAAATTGGAAGAAGAACTGCTTCTTTAAAGAAGTCAACCAGGTTCAGGATTCAGACTAGTAATTGTTTTTTTACTATGCAGTTAGCTCTATTCTCGACTTGAGGGCGGGAACCGTCTTATCTTAAGGTGTATGCGTAGCCCCAAATTGGAGGGTTTGGGGGGGGGGGGGGGGGTTTCATTTTTTGATAATCAATAAGTAGCATAGCTTGGATGGACTTGCTAGTCTTACCATCAATGTTGGTGATATCAATGCAATACGGCTATATCTGGATCAACCAAAGTCAGACCATTTTGTCAAGGACCAATATAGTCAGAAAAAAGCTAATTACCGTATTTTTTACACTTTTTTCCTTTTCCTTTTTGGGATTAATTTAACATGTTTGTAGTTCATTGTCTCTCTCTCAATAACAAGTGGTCTAGTGAAGATAGGTGCCTTGAGGAACCTAAAAACTCTACTATACTTTCTCCTTTCTCCCAGACCACAAGGATTTTTGAGTTCAATTGAGATAAAATCCAGTGGTTGCAAGAGTCTCCATTGATGATTCTGTAATGGCCTTCTCATTGTTCAAATAGATTACATGGAGATATTGTCATGTGACTTAATGCGAGTTTTATTCAAATTATGACATTCCAGGGTCTTCAATTGGAATATGAGCTGGCTGTTCAGCTGTTTACGTTTCTAATGCTTCTACAGAAGCTTTATACATGAATGTCAATTGTATATCTTGTTCTTTCTTCCCATTCATGAAATTTGCAAGTTTTCTCTATGCCAAGGATACTCCATATATTTCTGATTCCCTGGCAAAGGGAGGATACTTGAATGTCCAATGTTATGAGTGATAAGCTTCAAATCCTTGCTTGTAGCAACAGATCCAGCTTTGAGTTAAACTTAGTGTAGTGCAACAGAATCCCTTTGTCTTAAAAATTATATATATATATATATATATATATATATATATATATATATATATATATATTAAATTCCACAGGGATGATTGTGTATCTATCAAGTTTCATACACATCTGTGAACTTACCATGCAATCATTTTACACACGAAGGGATGGCTGTTGAATGTTGTCTATTACCTGATGGATGATTTATGATCTTACTTTAATATGTAATTAAAATAATGTTCATTAGAGTCTTTCTCTTACTTTGGGACCATAACTAATATTTTCCATTTCCCCCTTCTTTGGAATGAGATTTACAGCTCGATCAAGCAGAGAGGAATTTAGAGGAGTCACAACAGAAACTTGCTAGCCTCCGGGCCATGGTCAATGTGGCAACATCCACAAGCTCTCATGGGAATGACTTGGATCCGGTGAAAACTAAAATAAGATCCATCAGTCTTATTCAGATAAGTGATGATTCTTCTGAAAACCTCTCTGAGTGTAAGCCTCAACCTGACAAAGACAACATCACAGCTAGAAAATCTTCAGCACTTGATAAAAAAATAGCAGGCCCTTTTCAGAAAAACAATGTTAATTCCGCGAAGCCACCACGGCAAAACCATTACTTATCATTCCTGACATGAGACCGAAGGTTTCTCAGCCTTTGAAGATGGTAGAACCTAGTCCTGTCCCATGTGGATCTGATTCGTGTGCTGGAGGATCAGGTTTTAATTTTCGTAAAACTCGCATTGCTAGGTCAAAAGCAGATAATATTGTGGAAACCCCTCCTGACATTGTAGCTGCTGAGATTCAACCTAAAGGAACAAAAAGGAAGTTTGGTAATAATTTATTCCTTAGCTTTGATCTGTCAATACTAGTAACATGCACTATGATATACTATGCAAATGCTTTCTTTCATATGAAAATTACCATTTGACGAGCTTGTTTCTCATCTTCTCTTTGTGGGTATAGAACAGAAAGAGCGTAAAGAGTTGATTCCATTGATAGGTAGCTCCTCTTCAGCAAGCAAGATCCATTGCCAGACGTGCAATTTCATACCTAGTCAACACAAGCGAAAGATGAGAACTATTGTTTTGTGCCCTACGAATGATGAACTTTTTGCGAGCAGGTTGATACGTGCTCTGTGTGAATGACAATTGTGATTGTGTATTTCACTCATTGCTTCTAGATTTATGGATGAATTATGGGTGGACTAACTGTAGAAATTGCTTGTCCCTTTCCCTTCTACAGTTAGTCATGGCTCCACAAACTTCATCATGTATGTCATGACTTTAATCTAGTTTAGAGATCCTACAGTAACACCACATGATTGTGGCCGATCTGAAGAAGTTCGTACCCGAGCAACATTCGAGTTCCTAAATTGCACACTGCAATTGGTCATATTAGATGATAATAAGTTTAATTTGCCTAAGTAATGGTTTGATAAGTTGTTTCCTTCAGTGTTATTTTTTTATCTTTTTATTTTTTTGATGACCGAGAAATCGGTCTGGGTCGATCCTTTGGACCAACCGCAGCTTTCGAAACTCGGTGGATAATGGGCCCACCCCTCTACCCTTCTCCACTTAAAACAGGCTTTGCTTTTTCATGGTGTGGGGAAAGAGAATGAATTTAAAAGCCATGGATTTGTCGCTTAAAGTGATACGAAGCGAAGAGCTATCACTTCATGGGTGAAACCAAGTGCTTCATAGAATGTGTGCTTCAAACAATGACAGCAAAGTAATCCGGATGGGAAGCGGTCGGTTTTCTGAATCTCAACTTGGAGCAGTTGGATTAATATCGAGATTATTGTATGTAGGATACTAAAATTAGTTATTTCAAATTGCAATTTGATCGTTGTGGTACTAAATTCATTTGTGTTTGGTATTTTTTTAACACTTCAAAGAAGCATGCAATGTCGCTTCTCGCTTTTTGCTTAAGCAAGCCTCAGGGACCTTGTTGCTTTTTTCTGCCTTTCGCTTTTAAAACACTGTTTTCCTTGATGTAATGCTGCACTATACTTGCTTCTTTTGAGAACGACCTGTTACTCATGTTTCTCAGTCTTTCTCATACAGTTTTCAACCTTTCAGCATCGAATGAAACAAATCAGTCTCAAATTCTTTCTATTTGCTTAGAAAGGCTAACTCTTGCTTAACATGCAGTGCACTGGATGGGGTTGTCAACTTGTGGCAAGTGCAGGACATGGGGTATGTCAAAACTTTAGCATTCAAATTCCAGAGCTGCATCTGTATCATTTTCCTTTGCGAGACCCACTTTATAGGCAATTACTTTAGATGTCAATTGTTTTTCCCGCGCATCACCAAATGCTTGTATTTTGATGGTCTGTCACTTTGGCAATCAGGTCAGGTGCCAATCTTGTCAGTAGCACAGATTGCATTTCACGTGAGGGTAGAAGATGGCCAGAAGACGTAGCATGGCATCCGAAAGGCACTAGTCTCTTTTCTGTGTACAGCGCTGATGGTGGGGATTCACAAATTTCAATCTTGAATCTTAACAAGGGAGAAGAGGTATTTTTAGGAAATTGATGATATTATATGATAAAGATCATTTCACTGTAAAATCTTCATGACTGAAGAAACATGCGTGCATGGTTTGTTTTTTAGGCTGACCTGTTTGGTCTTATGATGGACGAGGTTTGTAGCAGGAATACGGGGTAAATCACGGTCTAAAATTTTAGGAAAAAACTGTGGAGTATACGGTTCAGGCTTCTCTCTCTCTGTCTCTCTCATGATTTTGCTATAAAACATCTTTTAAAGAGTCAGAGGCAGCAGCGTGGTTTTATTTTTAGACTGTAGTCATAAAGTAAACACCCAAAAGGGATGTGACATGTCTTTTGTCAAGTATTCAAGTACATAAAAAAACTATGAATTCTCCTCCCTCCACGGAAGATAAAAAATCCATGGAAGCCCATCAGGTAAACCTGATATCATATCCGCTCCTCCAGCCTAAACTGAAGTCTATGATTTATAGGTGCATTGTTGTTCTTGTCACTGTCATTATCACAATTAACATACAATCTATTGGCACTTGGTTATGTCGCACTTGATAGTATGCTTTGCATACTCTATTGTGTCAAAGGACTCTCTTGGATTTTTTTCTCTTCTCTGATCTCATATCCTGGTATATTAACAGAATACGCGAGTAAATTTCTTGGAGGAGAAGCCTCATGTCAAAGGGATCATTAACAGCATAATGTTCATGCCATGGGAAGAGGACTGTTTTGTTACTGGTGGTAATGATCATGCAGTTGTCTTGTGGACCAATAAAGATGGAGAAAATTCATGGAAGCCTAAAGTGTTGCCTAAAGAGCATTCTTCTGCTGTAATGGGAGTTGCCGGTTTGCAGCATAAGAAAGTTGTGATGTCTGCTGCTGCCGATAAACGTATATTAGGATTTGATTTACCAGCTCAGAGAATAGAATACAAACATCAAGTAGAAAGCAAATGCATGAGTGTCCTGCCTAATCCACATGACTTGAATCTTTTTATGGTTCAGACAGGGTAAGTTACCATTATGGTCATTATGTGCATATGCCTTTGTTCCATGATGTGCATATTTTATTATGTAGATATTTCTTTTACATTAGTAAAAAAATTTCTTGCTATTTCCTATTCCGTTTTCCTCCAAAGCACCCAATGTGTTGTAATTTTTTGGTATTTTTACCCCTTTCTTTCTTTGTCAAAATGTGCTATGTGCAATAATGTTTGAGTAAAGTGGAATTGTTTTTGATACATTTAGATTTATATGATAATGTTTCGGTTTTTCTTTGGGAATGCATTGGAAAATGATGTGTTCTGCAATGTAGAATCTAGAATTTGATATGGATCCATAAAATTTGTTTTTGGAATCTTATGAAGTCATTCCTCCTAAAAGGAAGAGATCTGGGGTTCATCTAAAAAGTATTTTGATAATTTTCTTTTATTAACATTATTGTGGTACCTAAATGTGGACAATTCAATATATAGACTTAGTGCTAGATCAAGATATTAACACATACTTAAAATATGACTAAATTGGAGGAGTGCTACAGGATCTTGATGTATTGGAAAATAACTACTAGAGGAAAAGCCTTAAAGGCGAGTTTTATAGAGCGGTTGTGAGACGAATAATGTTTATATCTGAAGGAGTGTTGGACCTCTAACGACCCAACATATTCACAAAATGAGTCCGAAAATACTAAATTTAGATGGAGGGGTAGTCCTACGAAATTTGACAAGATCACAGTTTACCACTTTTGGAAGAAGGTACAAATAGCACACATAGAGGATAAAATAACTGAAGGTCCCTTGAAATTGATTTTGGCTATGTCTGTCACTATGATGATTAAAGGTCGTAAAAGGTGATGACCTAGACTAAAACTACGTGGAATAGTGTTGTCAGGAAAAAAGCTACAGTCTCTTAGACTCCATGCTAGATTAGGAATGAAGTTATTCGAGAGAAGGTGGGAGTGGCTCCGGTGGATGAGACGATGCGAGAAGCGAGGCTGAGGTGGTTCGGGCATGTACGGAGGAGAAGTTCTGATGCCCCGGTGAGGAGTTGTGAGCGGCTGGCGATGGTCGGAGCACGGCGAGGCAGAGGGAGGCCTAAGAGGTATTGGGGAGAGGTGATTAGGCATGACATGACTAGAATGCGGGTTTCTGAGGACATGACCCTTGATAGGAAAGTCTGGAGGTCTAGTATCAGGGTTGTAGGATAGGGGCCCCTAGAGTTTTTCGTACTCCTCAACCGGGGTTGGGTGAAGCTTGGTAATGCTATCCATAGATGATTTGTGTTTTGGATTGTGTCTCCCTTATTGTAGTTATTTATAGTAGTTACTATATGATATTATTGCATGCTATTTTATTTACGGTTCTTATGTTTAGATAATTA
Organism: Nicotiana benthamiana; assembly: GCA_034376525.1. Taxonomy (NCBI): domain Eukaryota; kingdom Viridiplantae; phylum Streptophyta; class Magnoliopsida; order Solanales; family Solanaceae; genus Nicotiana; species Nicotiana benthamiana. Next base: position 11,795,770 of record CM067325.1, read on the forward strand.
TTTACGCTATTTCTGCTGGACTTACTAATGCTCTTTTATTTTTGTTTTTGTTTTTCCTTTCCTTCATTGAGCCGAGGGTCGATTGAAAACAACCTCTCTGCCCTTTCGGGTAGGGCTAAGGCTCGTCTACATATTACCTTCCCCAGACCCCACTTTGTGGGACTAGACTGGGTAGTAGTTGTTTCTCTTAGACTCCATGCTATTTTTTTTATAAGGATAAAAATGATGGAAGTGAAAGATACATATATTAGGGTTTATTTTTACTGGTACACTTGCGTTCAGTTAGGTGTTGGCAAGAATTTTTAGTTTGTTCTTATTGGTTGTTGTTGTTGTTGTTATTGGTTGGTTTGTTAGTAGAAAATGTAGAGAACCTCTTATATTAATAATATAGGAAGCCCCTAATTTCTCTTAAAAATTTTATGTTATGGAATAAGACGGATCCAAAATGAGTGAAATGGATATTGAGGATTCACATAGCCAACCTCGATTAGTTTGGGATTGATGCTTAGTTGTTGCAGTGTAAAGCCTGTTTTATATCTTGAACTATTTTCTTATTATGTCACAAGTCTGATTGAATTATTATCTTAAAGTAGATACGATTGAAGCAGGATATGTTACTCAGGCTGATATATTCTTGTATGCTTTTTCTGATCCAATGACTGCATCTTCACATGCAGGACCTTAGAGAAACAGCTTCGCTTGTTTGATTTTAGGTCGAGGCAAGCCGAGATTCATTCCTTTGGGTGGAAACAAGAAAGCAGTGACTCGCACTCTGCTCTTATAAATCAGGCTTGGTCACCTGATGGTTTGTACATTTCATCTGGCTCTGTTGATCCTGACATTCACATATTTGATATACGGTACAATTCTCACAAACCTTCCCAGTCCATTAGAGCTCATCATAAGCGAGTCTTCAAAGCTGTTTGGCACCACACTCTCCCGCTCCTCATTTCTATATCTCCTGATTTGAACGTTGGATTGCACAGAATTTTATGAGGTGCTTAAAGAGGTGTGTTTCCTTTTCCTTTTAGCCCTTATTGTCCCCAGACCCCATTCATTTTGGAAATCGTTATTTAGAAGCCATATTGAGCTCTTAAATCAAAGAAATTCATTGCGTGGGTGATGAGAAAGATTCTGGACAGTAGAGATATGGTACTGGAAAATACTCAGCTACAGGGTGATCTTACTTGTAGGTTGCAAAGTGTATGCAGGTTGAATAAATTTCATATCCACAAACTATATCTCACTATGCTGCCCACTTCACTAAGGTTGCATGGAAGAACTTACTGCTTATTACTAATGTACTATCTAAGCATAAGTTTACAGTTTGGCTGGCTGCTCATCATAGGCTTCCCACAGTTGATAGATTGCAGATCATGGGCATACAAGTTCCAGCAGTATGTGTATTCTGCAAACAGAATGATGAAGTCTTCAACCACCTATTCTTTGAATGTTCCATTACCAACAGTTTGTGGTCCAGAATTTGTGTTTGGTTGGGGCATTCCAGAACCATTGGATGCTGGGACACTGAGATTCACTGGACTTGTAGCAAAGCTAAAAGCAAGCTGTGGCAGAATGCAATTACAGCTGCTGCATTTGTTACCACTACTGCACTCATTTGGAGAGAAAGAAACCATATTTGATTTGAAGGAGCTACTTTTGTGGAGGAATTGACATGCAGAGAAATTGCTTTACTACTACATTTTAGAGGCAGAAAATGCAAAGACTGGCAGACTGGATTGAGACAGCTAAACTGTTTTCCTTAGCTATTAAACTTAGTCTTCGAATGATTGTACTTGTGTATAGATAGTCAAGAAAGTAGAGGTTATTACTGAAACAGTGTAGTAGTTAGTCCATACTACTACCATATAGATCACATGATGTACATATTTTTTTGAAATCAATGATACATGACAGTTTGATTTAAAAAAAAAAAAATTCATTGCGTGGGTTTGATACTGCAGGCGATTTGAAAAGAAAATGTTAAGGAGTGCCATCTTTTCCTGTGCCTTGTTCTGCATTCAAGCTGTTAAATCCTATGAAAAAGGCTGTCTGTATCATTCAGACGCATTTCACCTCTTTGTTAGCTCAGAGGTCTGTCAATTAATTGACTGCTATAGGCACTCCCGGGGGCTGGGTGATGTAGAGTTTGGAGAGTTGAAATGATAATCTTGACAACCAAGTATCACATTAAAATTCAGTAGAAACTATTAGAATATATTGTGTGTATATTTTTATTATTGGTAGAATATTTTTTTATTATTGTACAGTCCTATAGTTGGTAGGATTTGATTTCTTTCATTATTGTACAGTCCTATAGTTGGTAGGATTTGATACCTCTCTATACTCTATATATACTTTTGTGAGCAATACGAGAAAATTAATTCTCCCAAAACATGGTATCATACGCCAGTGGCTTATCGCCAAAGAAACCCTAATTCTTCCCTACCCGCGCCGCCGTCGCCGCTACACTAATCGGCACCCCGCCGCCGCCGACCTTCTCGGTCCACCGTCTCTCTCTGGCGTCTTTCCGCGCCACCGCTGCACTAACCGGCAACCCTCTCTCTCTCGACGTCGATCAGCGCCTCCTCTGCCTCGCGCTTTATGGCCGCTACGACATCCAACGATCTTCTCCAGCCGATTGCCATCAATGCATCGGCTCAGATCCCACTTAAATTGGATTCCACTAATTACCTGGCGTGGAAATTCTAATTCCGAACCTTCTTACGGGTTACGACCTCCTCGGCTTCTTGGACGGATCGAAGCCGTGCCCACCAGCCACTATCGTCGATAAGGAGGTAACTTCCCCCAATCCAGCATATCCTTACTGGATTCGCCAGGACAATCTTGTTCTCAGTGCCATCATCTCGTCGATCACACCGATGATCATCTCCTTTATTTCCGTTGCGGAAACCTCTAAAGAGGCCTGGGACATCCTCGCACGCACATACGGCACTGCTTCTCGTGGTCGTATCTTGGCTCTCAAACAGCAGCTCCATAATCTGGTAAAAAGTTCTAAATCTGTTACTGATTTTATGCACGATATTCGCGTGATTGTGGATGAATTATCTCTCATGGGTGTTACTGTTGATTCTGAGGATCTTGTCATTAAGGTTCTAAATGGTCTTGATGATCCGTATATGGAGCTCTCTCATGCTATCCATGCCCCTGAATCTCCAATCTCTTTTGCTGAATTACATGACAAGCTGTTAAGCATGGAGGCTCAGATTACTGCCCGTGCGCCGGCCACCTCCGCCGCATCTGATTTGGCTCCGTCGGCGCCTTCGTCGCCGGACAGCAGTCCGGCCGTAACCGCTTCGGTGGCCGCGGGCGCGGCCGTGGTTTATCCTCCGGCCGCGGTGGTTACTCCAACAATGGCCAATCTCGCGGGTACGCTGCGTCATCTTATCCGGCTGCTCACACAGCCCATCACTCTCCATTTGATTGGATCCTGGACTCTGGTGCCACTCATCACATAACCAATGATCTTGCCAACATGTCTCTTCACAGTCCTTACACTGGTTTCGATGATGTGGTTATTGGTAATGGTGAAGGTTTAAAAATTACACATACTGGCCAACTTTTCAGTTATTCATCTCTTTTATTGCCTGGGGCTCTCTGTGTTCCACATATTCGTAAAAAATTTGATCTATGTTGCTCAATTATGTCGTCACAATAATGTTAATATTGTTTTTTCTGATATTGATTTTCAGGTGAAGGATCGTCGCACGTGGGCAACACTCGTCAGCGGCCCACGTAGGAACGACGCCTACTACTGGCCGGCGGCTTCCCATCTACCGTCCGCCCTCACTGCACAAAAGCTCCCTACGTCATTGTGGCATTCTCGGTTTGGTCATCCGTCAGCTAAAATCCTACGTCATTTAGTGTCTTCTAGCAGTATAGCGTCCAGTAGTGTGTCTGATTTTGCTTGTGTCTCTTGTAAGCTTCATAAGTGTCATAAGTTACCTTTCTCTGAGTCAAGTTTATCTTCTACTGCTCCGCTGGGGCTTATTTTTTTAGATGTATGGACCTCTCCAATTATTTCTAATGAAAGATTTAAATATTATGTCATTTTTGTTGATCATTTTTCTAAGTACGTTTGGTTTTTCCCGTTACGCCGTAAATCTGATGTCTTACAAACCTTCCCCACTTTTAAGTCCATTGTCGAAAAATACTTCTATACTAAAATCATTACTCTGTATACTGATAATGAGGGTGAATTCCTAGCTTTACGCTCTTTTCTTTCCTCCCATGGCATCTCACATCTCACTTCACCTCCTCATACACCTCAACACAATGGCTATGCTGAACGCCGTCACCGTCATATTGTCGATACTGGTCTCACTCTCCTTCATTATGCCTCTGTCCCTCTCATTTACTGGCCTTATGCCTTTGCCACATCAGTCTATCTCATTAATCGTCTTCCCAAGACAAATCTCTCGATGCTCTCCTCCTTTGAGTCTCTCTTCCATAGGCGCCCCAACCTTGCCAAACTGCGTGTCTTTGGATGTCAATGCTTCCCTTGGCTTCGGCCCTACACCTCACACAAAATGGAACCCAGATCTCGTGCATGTGTCCTCTTCAGCTACTCATCTACTCAAAGCGCATATTTATGCTTTGATCCCTCAACGTCTAAAATCTTCGTCTCGCGTCATGTCACCTTCCATGAAGATATCTTCCCGTTCTCCAAATTGTCTAACCCCGAGTCTCCACCCGTACCCATTCCGGTCACCCTAGAAGTCCTTCCGCTGCCTCCGCCAGTACCTGACGCCGCTCCCACTAGCGATCCTTCACCGGATGCACTGCCGGCGCCAACGCCCGAGCCACCAGCGCCTCTTACTGCACCGCCAGCGGCCCCCGCCGCCGCTACGCCCACTATGCCGCCACCTTCATCCTCTTAGGCTGGTCATCACATGCAAACTCGCAGCAAAAATAACATCTTTACACCCAACAAGAATTTTGGTATGTCTGTTGTATCCTCTCCAGCTGTTACAGAACCTCAGACTTTGTCTAGTGCTATGTCTGATGAGCGCTGGCGCGCTGCTATGTCATTGGAGTTTGATGCTCTGCTACGGAATGGCACCTGGGATCTTGTTCCACCTGATTCTTCACAGAATGTTGTGGGCTGCAAGTGGGTTTATCGTATCAAACGAAAGTCTGACGGTAATGTAGATAAGTTCAAAGCCCGACTTGTTGCGAAAGGCTTTCATCAGCGACCAGGTGTCGACTTCCAGGAGACTTTCAGTCCGGTTATTAAGCCGGCAACTGTGCGTTTGGTTCTCAGTCTAGCTGTATCCAAGGGTTGGCCTCTTCGTCAAATGGATGTGAACAATGCCTTTCTCCACGGGAGGCTTACATAGGATGTCTATATGGCACAACCACCGGGTTTTGTTCACAAAGCCTATCCATCTTATGTCTGTAAGTTACAGAAAGCTATTTATGGTCTCAAACAGGCACCCCAGGCATGGTACAATGAGCTCCGCCAATGCCTTTTGGCCATGGGTTTCGTCAACACTACCTCTGACACTTTGCTCTTCGTCTTTCAGCATTCTGGTATTACAGCCTATTTTTTGGTATATGTTGATGATCTCATATTGACTGGTAATGACTCTACCTTCTTGAACCGTGTGATTGACTCTCTTGGGACAGTCCTATAGTTGGTAGGATTTGATACCTCTCTGTACTCTATATATACTTTTGTGAGCAATACGAGAAAATTAATTCTCCCAAAACTCTCTACAAAAACAGACACTAAATGAGTTGTTATTGTCTGTCTAATCTTAAGTAGGTAGAATTACCTAATATATATGTGGGAGATAGGAGATATTTCGTGAATTAATCGAGATGAATACATGTTGTCCCCGGACTTAACCGTTATGAAAAAAACAAAAATGACTGTTGAAAGTTTTCTAGTGTAATGGACAAATCGCCAGCATTCCGACCTTGTTTTAGACATATATCCTTTAGTGGTTGACCTCTTGACCGTTGACCACTAACTTGACTTTGATAAACCAACTTAGAGGTATTAAAAATGGGTGCATCAAAGTTAGGGTATAATAAGTACATGTGTGAATACTGTGACAGACTATTTGCATGTTTTGGTGGATAAATGAGATTGGTTAAATCAAGAAAAAAGTTTGAGTAGTATGTCGTCGTTGAAGACTTGAAGTAGTGATTTTCTATTGTTGTGGCGTGGGCAAAATATACTTTTCCATTTGCACTCAATGATCGAAAGTATGATGAATTTTCATGAAGGGGTCTACACCTAATCATGCTCTAAAAAGCTTGCCAGACGTATAGATCACATTATTAATTGGAGGCCTTGCCTTTTTGGTTGCTTTCTTTTAAAGAAATACCGATATTGATGGAGGATGATTTTGTTGTAATGACCTATGCAAGTAAAAATGGTTTAAATAAGCTGCACCCAAAGGGTGTCACCTACACTATATGGTTTTGTTCTATCTGCCTAGTGATCAAAGAGAGGAGAGCAGAATTATGATATCTTACGTTTAAATTTTGGGCGACTACAAAAATGCCAGCAATTTTTTTCTAAGTCTTAGTTGATAGAGATACGCATATGGGCACAAGCAGTGGCGTAGCCACCCTACATCAAGGGGGGTCAAATGCATATCAGTCGTCAAAAAATTATATTGTGTATATAAGTTAAATACTATTTTATATGATTATATATTATAATTTTGACACCCTTAACACAATTGAGTGAGGCAGTGCGACCACCAAGGTGTTAAAACTGACGTGTTATATCACGGGTTTAAAGTTCTTTGCCCATTTTATTTGCCAAAACTAAACCACTATGTGATATATTTGATTCATTTGCAATTCTATTTGTTTTTTAAAAAATAAAATAACTCTTAAAACTTAAAATTTGTGTAAAAATAAATAACTCATCTTAAAAGTAATATTTTAACTAAAAGTCTTCTTAAATTAAATTTTATAATTTAAAAGTCAAGTTCTACAAAGCTTTTGGCTTATCCAAAAAAAATGTTTATTCCCTTATTTAAATTTTGAAGACCCATTGGGCACAAGCTGACCAAACACCCTCCGAAAAATTAGTTGTAAATCAGGCGTGGAGTGCATGGACAGCATTTCCAACCAAATGTCGCAAACCTTTCAAAAATAATCTTCTTTCGTTGGTTCTTTCTAATATTGTTACAATTAAATTATAGAAAAAGGTGACAGACAGACAGAGAAGTCTTCTAATTTCAATAATTACATGCAACAAAGTGGAGTTGCTAAGAAACGATGCTTCCTAAAAGCTTTACAATGCTTACATGGCTTTAAGTTACTAAAGTAATACGATAAATATCACCATGTAGGGTCAGCTAGCGCTGGACATTTTGATTTATGCATGCAGATATAATTCTTTATGTACTCGTATTAAATGTGTAAATAGCATATGAATTATTGGATTAAAACTTTGATAAAATCATATTAATAAGACATGACATGTGACTGAAATTTTACTCAGTATAATTTTGTAAAAGCATAGTGTAAATGACCACCGGGTTTCTAAACCGTAAGCTATATTTATCTGTCCAAATAGAAGCTTCTATTTTGTCTACACCTCCCCCTCCCCCCCCCCCCCCCCAAATCATTTTTCTTTAAAGAGACACCTAATCAAACAAACTAATGAACGATAGTTTAAAATTTGAAGCTGCCTCAATGATGATGATATAAATTATTATCTATTTGAGTTTCATTGGTTATTTTTATTTGTAAATATCATTTGATATTGCACCACCAAAGAATGTGGTATAGCGGATGCAGTTGTTCTTCCCTTTACCAGAGGTTTTAAGTTTCAGTTGGGGTATAAAAAAATTCTTAGTAGGAAACGCTTTCCATCGAATGAAGTTTACGCGGCGTGAATCCGAATATAATCGGGTTTCAATGTGGATATCGAACATCAGTAGAAAACCATAAAAGATATTGCAAGTATTAGTAAATATAACTTCTTTGGGAAAAGAAAATTTGAGTTATCGACTACTATCTAGTTTAAGTGTTAATAATCTAAAATTGCCGGATCAACAAGTGTTAAGCGATCGTGCTAGAATCACGGGATCCGAGGGTGCCTAACACCTTCCCTCGGGTCAACAAAATTTCTTACTCAAGAATTTCTGGTTCGCAGACCCCAATTGGGTAGTCAAAATTTCCTCGATTTGGGATTTTAAATAAACTGGTGACTTGGGACACCAAAAGCCAAACTTATCCCAAGTGGCGACTCTTGAATTAATCCCATCTTGAATAATGTCATTTTAATTAGAAAAACTCCTATACACATGTCACCTTTCGGGGTAACCACGTGTAAGCGGAAAAAGGAGGTATGACAATTGGCACAACGTCATGGTTGTCACAGAGACTAGGTGAGCTGTATTTCCTCGAGGCGACTCGCAACTAGTATAGTCTCTCTCAGGATCCTGCTTATTTTTCTATTCAATTGTATCCCGGACAGCTGTCATACTTTCTTCATTTTCTTTTTATTTTAATATTAGAAATTGCTCATGCACTTGTGACACCAGGTTTTGGGATGTATTTGGGTTTATTCTGAATTTTAAAAGCTATTTAAATATTGCATTATACATTCGGAGAAATATAGTGAGTATTGTTTTAATCGTATAAAAGAAGTGTTTTCAAAATTATTAAAACAAGAATTTAATTAAGTATTTCAGTTGGCCTGCCTGACAGGGGTGTCCGACGCCACCACGATCCTTAGTAGATTTTGGGTCATGATAACATGGTATCAGAGCACTAGGTAGGTCTCGCGAGTCATGAGCAAGTCTAGTAGAGTCTCGCAGATCGATATGGCGACGTCTATACTTATCTTTAGGAGGCTACAGGGCTTTTAGGAGTACTTCCCTTCTTGATTCCTCATCGTATGATTTGATTCCTTGAGGCTTAGGGCCTTGCTTCCTTCCTATTCAATTTTACGCGACACGAACCGCTAGTTATAAATCGAGAATTGAAGAATTATAATGGCACTACGAATGTGGTGCAGGATGTTTGTCCCGGTATAATTGATTGGACCATCATCGTCGCCTTGTGGAAGGATATTCTGCTGTTTTGGCTCAGTAGCAGTACTTCAGAGAGCCTTGAGGCTACGCACATGTTGCCATGATGCTTATGAGCGATTATTCCGCAGTATTTTTATGATGGTAATATGTTTGCATGCGTGCCGAGGCAGTGAATAACTTGAAGGGAGGTTTACTCAGTGCATAATCTATAGATTCAGTATTTTATTTACGGCAGGGGAAAAACAATCAGGCATAGAATGTTCAGATTTGGGTTGACAAGGTATCAAGACTCAGTATTTGCTAGCGTGGCGGAATTTTCTTCTATGGTGAGGTGTTTATGTCCTCATTGAATGCACTAGATTCGCTGGTGTTATGATCTTCTACAATTCACCTTTGGAGCAGAATATTGCATGTAAATATTGAGAAACGACTGTTAGATGTCGTGAGGCAAAGTGTTCAGGGTTGAATCTACATTTATAATATTGGCAGCTCGAGAGAGATGATCTCCGGCAAAACTAATAGTTAGTAGCGATTTGTGGATTCAAGTACTATGAAGATAGATTTTATTAAGGCAATAACTAAGTAGCAAATGATGAGGAAAGATGTGTAGAAGATGTCATACGGTGGCTAAAATTCCTAGAAGCTAGGTGTATGAAGCAAAGGTCAAGTAGTTGATTAAAGAAGCGAGTTTGTCCAAAGTGGGAGAGTGGCGGATGTTGCATATGGGCTTTGTGGTAGGATGATTACGCACCTTAAGGAGGGTTTGGAATGATTTGGCATTTTAGTGGTTGGCGATTTAAATTTACGGGTTTAATTGAAAGTATGGGCTAATATGCAGCAAAGAGATCGGTCGTGCGAATGTGGTTGATGATTCAGAGTATAAGAAGGGGTTTACAGAAAGAATCCAAGAATTTAGGCGGTTGATTGCGCAAGGTTATGCCAATAAGAGATAAGGAATCCGGTGAGTTCCAGAGTTGTGTAATAGTAGCTTCAAGCTAAGTGAGAGAGTCCCACCACCTATGATTAGGTTTCATGTTTAACCACTTGCGAGGTTTTCGGGTTGTTAGCATATTTTCGGGTTATTTCGGCTACGGGAAAAGAACATAAGTGGTGATTTGAGCAGAGGAATTATTAAAGGGTGTTATGGTTGGCCTTATTGGCTCATGTTAAGACTTGGAGAAGGATTCATGACTTATGCCTTGTATGGATGCGGATTTCGAGGGGAGTGATTGCGTCGGGTGCCTCGTCGAGAGGGTATTCATGTGTTATAAGATTTACGGAGTTGATTATATTCGGTACCAAGTCAGAGCGAGTGGCTCTCAGCAACAGTCCTAATGGATTCAAAAAGAGGTAAAGTATGGTGCCTAATGATTTCGAGCCTATAAGTACAGTTAAGAATCAAGATTTTGTAACAGCTTATGAGTGGAAGCCCGGAATGTTTTATGATGTTTTGACTTGCAGTGTAGCACTTGAGAGAAAGATGAGAAAGGACTTCAAATTCATAAAAGGATTAGCAGAATGGGCATATCAGTTGAGGGTGCGAATGTGGGCACAAGGAAGTTATGAAATGGTTCCTGGAATTTGAGGCAACATGGTCTCGCGATTCTAGGTCACTTAGGGTGAGTGCAGATGGAGTGTGTTATGTGTTGAAGGATTTATTGTTATTACTAAGGCAATCGAGGTAAATCGAAGGAAGATATATTAGTTAGCCAAAGTTGAGTTGGCGTATTGGTGGTAGAGGTCAGCTCCTTCAGCGTGATCAAGTGATGTATGTGATTTGTGGTGGTACGTGTGAGGCTTGTCGATCGCCGTAATTAATGTCGTTTAGAAGCATTCTTCTATTATGACCTGTTATATGTAGGCGGATCACGGAAAGGGCTATGGTGTCTTAGACCACTACTTAGATGTTTGCCTATACTACGGTTATGAGAATTTACCTGTGTCTTGCTATGGTTCTCCTGAGGTAAGTCCAACGAAAAGCTTTTATTGGCACGTTGGGTGCAGTGAGCGGTATGAAATTTGAAGTGAGGATGAAGGTTGCAGTTCGGTGCTGACAAGGATATCATGATCTCGGATAAGCATGAAATGAGTTTCAATGTTCAAAATAAGTTGGTATTGGCGTCAGTATCACATGATATCGGTGTTTTGTCAAAAAGGCTTTGCATCCTGGTTAAGGATTCTTGATCGCTTTTCAGCATTAGTACGGCTGGTGGTTTGATGTGCGAATCTATTATTGATTTCGGAAGGTTATCGGAGCGTGTCCCGTAGGAATATTGTATAAGTGTGACATGTAGTCACTTGATTGATTAAAGATTTAAACCAAGTACGAGGATTTTGGTAATATCATTAATTTGAGAATTTATGCCTGGAGGGCACTCTATTTATTGGGTTATAGACTGTGGAGGTTTGCTCCAGTTATGAGGGTTGTTCTTATATGCTATGAGAAAATGGATTTATTATGGACCTTTGAAAGGTTATTAGCCTAGTTGGTGCAATTTGAAATCGGCTTGAGATTAATGGATTGATTTAAATGTGAACATGGGCTTTATATCAGGCCAGATGTGTTCATCTCAACAATACGCTCCTTATGGAAGGGAGTCGGGGTGTTATTTCATTATCAGATATTTCATGTAATGATGTATTGTGTCTTGCGAGTTGTGACACGGCTCAGTGAATTTCTTATAGAGGTTCCACATAGAGATAAAGTTATATGAGAAGGATGGCTCTTGAGATTCAAATCATATATCGCACTTCAGTTGTGCTCGAGTTTGTGGATTATAGCGTTATATTTTTCCCCAGGGAATGGTATTATGCACTTTGCGTGTTTATGATTGATATTCAGTATTTTGTTGTAATGAGCAATTTAGCTCGATGTACATCTCTTATATGAGTTCCATGTGTGGATTGGGTGACACGCCGCCATGGGTATGTTATCTGGATCGGGTGGCACGCTTCCATGGTTATGTTGTGTGGATCAGGCGGCATGCCGCCATGGTTATGATTGCTCGGGTCGGGTTGCGCGCCGCAACAGTGTGATGTTCAGTACAGTTCCCCATATCTGTTTATTGTGTTTTGTTTCCTGTTTTCTGAAGGAAGCTCATATTAGTTGTGCGCCCGTGTCGCATGTATGATTGCGAGCGGGGTAATTGAAATTCCTTTTCAGGGTTCATTTTCCTTTTTTTGTATCACATTCTAATTAGTAGCATATTGACACAGTGTGGCATCATATGGGATTGTTGGTCATGTCGGGGTGGCTTATTGTCGTACTGGGTAAGAGGAGATTGTTGGATTTAGGATCAGTGTAATGTGATTACATGAAATATATTAAGGAGCAAAGATCATTATTTGGTTCAGAATGAGGTAATGTTTCTTGTCAAAAGTATAGACTCAATGATTGGTTGACTCGGCAGTTGATTATGAATTTCTGCTCATCTCTTCTGTTAAGGCGGCATTGTAAGAGTTGTAGTAAGACACAGTGTATATCATAGGGCGCAATAGGAGTATCAGATTCATGGAATTTTGATCTAAGTTGATTAGAAAATGTTATTGTGGTCTGGTGAGTAAAGTGATGCTAGGTGTGAATTAGACAAAGTTATGCAACCATATTTGGGTACATCGTGCAGTGATTGTATGGTGATCTTATGTTGGAAATAGTCCGGGCATAGAATTTCGGATGTTGGAATTGGGCTCTAAGGCTTATTTGCTTGAATAAAAGGGAATATCTTAAGAAATAATCGAGATGATGTGCTCAACTAAGTTGTGGTAGCACGGAAAATTGCATGAGAAGTTAAACAATGATTTCAGACTACTTCAGTGTAGTTCTAAGCACGTTGGAGGACGAATACATATTTACGTGGGAGAGAATGTAACGAATCGATCGGTCGTTTTGAGATCTAGCACATCGTTCAACAGTCTGATGCCATGAACAACTTCATTTAAGGTATTATGACTTGTACGCGTAGCCGGAATTAAGTTTTTGGAAGTTCAGAGTTAATTTGGAAAGAGGATTCTCATTTCGGAAGCTTAAAGTTAAAAGAATTAACTAAGATTGAAATTTTGAGTAAACGACCTTGGAATCGGGATCTGAAGGTTCCAGTAGGTTTGTATGATGATTTCGGACTTGGGCGTATGCCCGGATCGAGTTTTGGACGATCCGGGAGCATTTTGGCGCCTAATGTGGAAAGTAGCATTTTGAAAGAAATTTCATAAGTTTGGGTTGAAGTGTATTTCAGTGATATCGATGTCCGTTTGGGATTTTCAGTCTGGGAGCAGCTCGGGGTAGTCTACGACCCAAAAGCATGCTATACTTGGAATATTTGTAATCTTATTGATTAGCTCGAATTGCTTAAACCACATCGAATTAATAAATACATTCACAAAAGGATTTGACCTTTTTCTTAAATCGTTAAAAGAGAAAGTGCCTTTTATTTGAATAATTATTCCCCAATAAATTCTTAATTTGCTATTTGAGCATGTATTTTATGTGTACCTGCGTCGCATGTATGATTCGCGAGTAGGGTGATTGTTTATTTTATGCGTACCTGGGTCGCATGTATGATTTGCGAGCATGGTGATTGTTTATTTTATGTTGACTGCATCGCATAGATAGTTCGCAAGCGGGTTAATAGATGCATCTATGGTTTGAGCCGTTCGACCTCGGCAGTGCACAATTTACTTTTATGTTGGATCGGGCCGTACGTCCCACGGTGGTTATTTGCGCATGCTGGTATTATTGCCTTGAACTTATTAAAGTTGTTATTGCCTCTTCATGGCTTAGAAAGTATTTGGATAAATAATGGAAAGAAATTTTTTTCGAAATATCCTATAAACGAATTAATTCTTTACTCGTTTCCTTCTATTAGATTAATATCATGCTCATAGAAATCCACGATTTAACGTATTATGGACATCATTATTGGACCACTAGTAAGTGTCGAAGTCGACCATCTCGTCTCTACTTCTTCGAGATTGGATGGGATACTCATTGAGTACATGTTGTTTTCGTACTCATGCTACACTTATGTGCATTTTTGTTGCATAGGTTTATGCATGGCTAGAGACTTATTGGCATATTGTCATGGTTGTTACAGAGACTAGGTGAGCTGTATTTCCTCAAGGCGATACGCATCTAGTATAGTCTCTATCAGGATCCTGCTTACTTTTTAATCCAATTTTATTTCGGACAACTGTCGTACTTTATTCGTTTTCTTTTTATTTTATTCTTAGAAATTGCTCATTCACTTGTGACACCAGGTTTTTGGGATGTATTCTGAAATTTTAAAAGTTGTTTAAATACTGCATTATTCATTCGGAGAAATATACTGAGTATTGTTTTAATCGTATAATAGAAGTGTTTTCAAAATTATTAAAACAAGAATTTAATTAAGTATTTCAGTTGGCTTGCCTGACATAAGTGTCTGGTGCCACCACGATCCTTAGTAGATTTTGGGTCGTGACAGATTTTCACGAATGCATGGCAAATTTATCTGATCTACTTTGATTATCTGGTTTAACAAAAAATAGCGAAAGGTAAAACAATTACCTAATAGTTCATTCTCATCATCCTCAACTTTATTTGTAAGATGCTGAAAGGCTTAAAGTTGAAAATATTCAAACTATATTGTGGATAACTAATTTCATCCATACTCGTTCTATTAGAAAATATCAATTTCAATTTATGTTTGTTGGTCTTAATATTCAGATTGTTTGGTCCAACCACAAAATTTTTCATAACATACAATCCCATTTTATGTATTTTTATTTTGAAAATACCCATAACAACTCTTTCAATAGTTGCATGAATTCGATCACCCTAAAAAAATGTGAAAAGAAGTTAGTAAGGCGCATTAGTTGAAGAAAATACATCAAAACTTGAAAAAAATAACAATATATATAAGAGTATGCACCTTTTCATCTTGAATAATTAATTCGATTGAACTGGATTTTCTGGTTTCTCGCGGTCTGGAATGTGCCACAATCTAACAACACGAACTTTCAAATTCCTCTGATTTTAGACATTGCTATTTAGCTGATAGTTATAGTTTAGAGTCATACTTTGACGAAGTTTGTGCGAGAGCTAAACCCTAAGTAATGTAGAGAAGCCAAACCTAAGTAAAAGTTGTTTAAATAAAGATTTGTAAGAAAAGATTATAGTAGTAAGATAGTTATAGTAAATTTGAACATATGATCTTTCTTGGAGGATAAAAAATATTGATTTAGATACAAAATTAATATTTAATTAATTCTTTCTTAAAGAATACCTACCATAGCTAAATAATACCTATATTAATGTGTATTGTTCGCAAATAAGGCCAGATACAATGTTTGTACTAAATCTAAAATTATTATTTCAATTTAACATTAATGTGTAAGGTACTTAGAATTATATTGATTGATTCTTTCTCAAAAAAGAATACCTTCATATATGAATTAGACACAAATTTAATTAAATATACTTACAAAATATTTTTGTGATTTGGACGTCCAATATGTTCTCAAAAGAGAACATTTTTTGTTAATTTTAAAATATTTGATTATTTTATGATTTTTTAAGTCTAATTTAATAGATACAAAATATTTATTTAATTAAAAATTTCTTAAAAAAGAATTTCTACCATAACTAAACTATACACACATTCTAATTAAAAATACTTATAATAATGTATATGACATGTATTAATGTATGTTATTCGCAAATGAGATCAAATACAAAGTGTATACTAATATAGAGTTAATATTTCAACTTAAAATTGATGTATAATATATCAAACTGTTATGAAATAGAAGATCCTTACACTTCTATTTAAGGTGAATGTCTTTAATGTATTTAATTAGAGAGATTTTAGAGTCCTATTATTGGTAGCAAGATCTTCCTCCTCCCTATAAATAGAGGTGCTCTCTACCATTGTAATTCACCCCTCTCAACTCAATAAAAAGAACTCTCTCTACTCTTCTCTCTATTGCTATTGTTCTTGCTCTATTGTTCTTGTCTTTTGCTTTAGTTTATAACACGTTATCAGCACGAGACTCTACCGTCTCAAGTATCATTCTCGAAAATCCAAGGTATTTTCCCTCTTCCTAATTTAATTTTCGAGTATGTCTGACATTATGAAAAGAAAGTTCATTGCCCTTGAAATTTCGGGCAAGAACTATATGACATGGGTGTTGGATGCTGAAATCCACCTAGATGCTATGGGTCTCGGAGACACCCTCAAAGATAAAGAAAAAGCATCCACCCAAGATTGTGCGAAGGCCTTGATTTTCTTGCGCCACCACCTTGACGAAGGTTTGAAGATTGAATATCTCACCGTCAAGGATCCACTCGTTTTGTGGAACAGCTTAAAGGAGAGATATGACAACCTGAAGTTGGTCACTCTGCCACAAGCACGATATGATTGGGCCCATCTGAGGCTACAGGACTTTAAGTCCGTTTCTGAATATAATTCTGCTATGTTCAGAATTACTTCTAAACTGAAGATATGTGGAGATAACATCTCCGATTACGATATGCTTGAGAAAACGTTTACAACGTTTCATGCCTCCAATATGGTACTGCAGCAACAGTACCGAGAAAAAGGCTTTACGAAGTACTCTGAACTGATTTCTCTCCTGAGCGAAATAATGATCTGCTCATGAGAAATCACGAAAATAGACCAACTGGGTCTACACCACTGCCTGAAGCAGATATGGTGCACTCGCATTATGCCAAACATAAAAGGGACCATGATCACGGTCATAAACGGGGTCAAAGCCAAGGACGTGGACAAGGAAGAAATTCCAAAGAAGTCCGTCACCCCCCAAAGAGAGATAACCACCGAAAGCAGAAACGGGGTCCAGAAGATCCTAAGGCAAATAGTTCAGAAACTATATGTTATCGTTGCGGTGGAAGTGGGCACTGGTCTAGGACTTGCCGTATACCAAGACACTTGGTTGACCTTTATCAAGCATCTCGAAAGAGAAAAGGCCCTGAAACAAATTTTGTCTATGACGACAATGAGGATATCACCCACCTGGATGTGGCAGACTTCTTTGAGCAACCCGATGGAAAAATAGACCACCTAATCGGCGATGGATCCGTGATGAAAGAAGATGGAGTTATTTGATTTTGTTCTACTTATTTGTATTAGTTAGTGAATAAACTAATAGTCATTAGCATTAGCTCGTATTAGTTAGTTCATAAAGCAATGTTAGCAGTAGTTCTTTAGAATATCTTCAATATGTTCAAATATCAATAAAACTTTTATTTTCCAGTGGGGGTAATCGACTAGCCTGAAAAACTAGTCGATTATCAACTATTTTCGCATTAAAGTTGAAACAATTGATCAACAATCGATTGTCTTTGTCTAACAATCGATTGTCTTGAAACAGTAAGGTCTGGAATTTTTCAAAAATCATCCACAATCGATTGTCTATGCATGACAATCGATTGTCTTGAAACAGTGAGGTCTGGAATTTTTCAAAAATAGCCAACAATCGATTGTCTATGCATAACAATCGATTGTCTTAAGACAGTGTGCTCTGAAGTTTTTCAAAAATAACAAATAATCGATTGTGTGTTTAACAATCGATTGTCTATGTTCCAACAATCGATTGTGTGTGTTTAATAATCGATTGTCTTATGAAAAACGCTGAAATTTTTAAACTGCATAGTAATTGATTATGGACAACATATCTTATTTTGTTTGTCAACTGTTAGTAGCAGATTTTGAAAATATTATGTGACACAAAAGGAATTGAACTTGCTTATTCTTATGTTCCTGTATTTCTTTTGTATGTCATACCATGGAAAGTAAATTGATCGATGGCTCCGGAAGAGCCATTGTAACTCTGCCCAAGGGCACGACGTTAATCATAGAGAATGCTATGTTCTCCTCCAAGTCTATGAGAAACTTGTTGAGTTTTAAAGATGTACGCCGGAATGGCTACAATATTGAGACAATGGATGAAGATAATCTCGAATATCTCGTCCTCACTTCAAAGAATGTCTCCGGCCAAAAAGAGGGTTATTGAGAAATTCCCGTCTTTATCTTGTGGCCTGTATTGGACAAGAATCAGTGCAATTGAGGCACATTCAACAGTAAATCTAAAGAATACTGAGTCCAATACATTTGTACTTTGGCATGATCGACTGGGTCACCCAGGATCAACCATGATGAGACGGATCATAGAAAGCTCATATGGGCATCCGTTAAAGAATTTCAAAATTCTTTCAAGTAATGAATATCCTTGCACTTCGTGTTATCAAGGCAAGCTGATTATCAGACCATCCCCAACAAAGGTTGGAACTGAGTCACCCCAGTTTCTGGAACGTATACAAGGGGACATTTGTGGACCTATTCACCCACCTAGTGGGTAGTTTAGGTATTTCATGGTCTTGATAGACGCATCCTGTAGATGGTCTAATGTGTGCTTGTTGCCATCACGCAACCTTGCGTTTGCAAAGTTAATGGATAATAGATGAGAATAATCTTGAATTCTTCATGAAAACGAGGCTGCCCATTTCGGTTTGGGTTCACGCCATTTTGCATGCAGCAATGCTACTTTGTCGGCTGCCCGCTTCGGCTTAGGGTCACGCCATTTCGCATGCAGCAATGCTAGTTCGTCTCTGACTGATGAATTATCACAAATATTCCCTATTGCAATTGGTTTTGGGTCATGAACCCAATATATCCCATTTAAGAAGCTTTGGATGCGCAGTATAGGTGCCTGTAGCACCGCCATCCCGCACCAAAATGGGTTTGCAAAGAAGGTTAGGAATATATGTTGAGTATGAATCGTCCTCCATTATTCGCTACCTCGAAACATTGACAGGAGATTTGTTCACTGCACTATTTGCAGACTGTCAATTTGATGAGACACTTTTCCCAAAATTAGGGGGAGAAGTCGGTGAAACCAAATGGGAAATTTTGTGGAAAAATGTATCATTATCTCATCTTGATCCACATACCTCTATTTGAAAGAAAGAGGTACAAAAGACTATCCATTTGCAAAGAATAGCAAATCAAATGCCTGACGCATTTACGGACTTGAAGAGGATAACGAAATCCCACATTCACGCGGAAAATGTTCCGATCCGTATTGAAGTCCCTATTGGACAAATATCTGGTGTCATATCCAATGAGTCAAATTCACGCCAGAAGCGTGGCAGACCATTAGGTTCCCAAGATCGAAATCCTAGAAAGAGGAAAAAGAACGATCTAAATGACACTATGAAAGAATCACATGAGGACGCTCATGATTTGATTAATTCCGAGATTCACGAAGAATCTATTGAGCCTGAGACTCTTGAAAATACGGAATGCAAGAATGTGAGGATCTCGAACCTCAGTCTGTGGTAGTACAAAATTAATTGAGAGCTCTCGAAGAGCCAATTATTACTATGTTGGAGAAACACAATTGAGTATTGTGCTGTAGTAAGTCTCAAAGAAACTTATTCAGTTTCCAAAGTACACGCGAAAGCGATTGATTATATTGAGACTATAATAAAGGAAGGCTTTGATTCTCCTATTACTACAACTTGTAGCGGGGTAATTTGTATATGAAAAACTACCCGCTTTGTTCTCCAGTTTGTACTACACAAACGAAAGAATGCCACAATAAAGTGGATATCTATTGGTATAAAACCCATGTCATAATAAACCTGAAGTTTATTGATAAGTGCACATGTCATGGTGTAAATTTGAAGTTTACCAATATTGATAATTTATTCAGTAGGCATTCATGTTAGCCATCTCATTTTAAGTATGATGTGCAAATTCACATAGGTGAATATTAAAGAACTAGAAAGTTCTTTACGAATACTCTTGTATCACTTGTTCTCATTAATGAACGGACCAACTAAAGAGTTCGGGTTGAAGCCCATAAATTCTGGAAATATGAAAGGTGAGTATGGGCCCATTCACCTGCCATGTATACCACATATGATGCATCTATGATATGGTTACATGCGCCATTGTTATTAACCCGCAGCCTGGCAGTGCTTGCGAGGTAAATCGCTCAGTAATCTAACTTCGAGCATAGTTTCCAGATTCTCTACTCAAGACAGTTCATCTTGATAAGTTGGTTTATATTAAAGTTGGTTTAGCAAGATAATTATTGAGTGCTTCCACTTAATAGCTAAACTGTTTCTTATGAGAACTAAGTTATATATATATATATATCAGTTTGATATAAGTTGTATACAAGAGTATATTCTCCCCTCAAAAGTGGTTCAGGGTCAGGAACCAAATAATTTCATCTTATATTAAGGTGCTGTGTATATTGACATAATGCACAAAGATGATTTTCCAAAGTTGAGGAAACATGTTAGTTTTACTAACATGAGGGGGAGACATGATAAACACTTGAGAAAGTGTTACATGGGATGAATTTTCATTTGTATATGTATATCCCCGAATATCATGATATGAACCTGTAGTTCATAAAAGGGAAATGCAATTGCAACATATTGCAAAGCATGCTATACGCATTTGCTGACTCAAAGAAAGTAACTAAATGGAAGAGATACAATTCAAGAAGAATTGATTCCATATGAAAGACATGTAGCTTTGAACCTATAGTTCATATGCTTGAAAGTATAAAGGCAAAGGTATGTATAGTCAATTTTCGATATCTTATTTGCTTAGCATGACATGAAAACTTGATATGCAGCTAAAGTCTATTATGCGACTTATATGACTTAACTTGAAAGATTTAAGTTGCTTGAAGCATATGCAATTCCTGGTCCTGAAGTACCGCATCCTAAGTAAAATTTGTGTACATATGAATCTTGCCATAACTATAAGCATGATGGATTTGAGAATGCATCTATGGAGATATTGAAGAGCTATTCCACGACATTATATGAAGATGTTTATATCCATCAAGAATGATGATTTCAAGGTGCGGAATATTTATTCAAGTCAATATGGTTGATTTATTCATCAAGCATCTACCAAAGATCGTTTTGAAGATGATGCACAAGATTGGAATGCAAATGCTCAAGGATTTAAGTTGATGTACTCATTAGGAGGAGTTAATGCGCGTTGCACTCTTTTTCCCTTACAAGGTTTTGTCCCACTGGGTTTTCCTTGCAAGGTTTTTAACGAGGCAACCAATAGGCGCATATTCAAACATGTGTACTCTTTCCTTACTTTAATTTTTCCCATTGGGTTTTGTTTTAAGGTTTTAACGAGGCACATCATTGAATAGACATTCAAGGGGGAGTGTTATGAAATAGAAGATCCTTACACTTCTATTTAAGGTGAATGTCTTTAATGTATTTAATTAGAGAGATTTTAGAGTCCTATTATTGGTAGCAAGATCTTCCTCCTCCCTATAAATAGAGGTGCTCTCTACCATTGTAATTCACCCCTCTCAACTCAATAAGAAGAACTCTCTCTACTCTTCTCTCTATTGCTATTGTTCTTGCTCTATTGTTCTTGTCTTTTGCTTTAGTTTATAACACAAACAAAATTTTAACAATTCTTTCTAAAAAAAAGATACCTACAGATATTTATATTTTTGTTAGCCGAATTCTTTCTAAAAAAATAATACATACCATAATTGAGTTAGACACAAATTAAATTAAGGATACTTACAGATATTTGTTTGCTTCATGAAACTGCATTATTTTTTGTGTATTACGTCCAACAGATTCTCAAAAGAGAAATCTTTTTTGTTTAAATTTAAAATATTTGGATTTAATTATTTTATGATATTTTATAGTCTATTTCCTTTAATATAATATAGATGTAAGATACAAAATAGTTATTTAGATACAAAATATTTATTTAATTAAATCTTTCTAAAAAAGAATTCCTACCATAACTAAATTATACTTTCATTAAATATATTTTTATTTATAATTTAAATTTTTAATGTTGTCTTAAAATTGCTAAGTGGTTTTATTTTAGCTTGTCACTTAGCTTAACTAAATTGTAAATTACTTTCCTTTTAATATAACTAGCATTAGTACCCGCACACGATGCGCGGATACAAATATCAAATTGTAGTTTGAGTTATTAGCATTAACATGCTTCTTTATTTGATATCATAATCGATTTATATCCTTTAATATTATTATATAAATTTAATCTTGAAATAAATAATTATTTTATATAAAATTAAAATTAAAATTTATTAAATTGTTTAAATATATTAATAATACTTTTAATCATTATAAATTTACTTTATTTTATTTTAAAACTAATTCTTAGTATAATTAAACTCGCATTATCTCTAATTTATTAATATTTTGATTTTTAAATTTTTTTTAATCTATTAAACTTCAATTATATGGCCTTATCCACATCACTTTATTATATCAAATTTAAATAAGTTTTATTCTTCTTTGTTCTTTATGATATAAATTTTGATTCTTTTTCTCTGTTGGTTTTTTATTTTGCTATTATATATTTAATACTTAATAGTATTAATGTTGTCATGTGCTTTTTATAGTTTACTTCAATTAAATATCCTCTTTTATTACATTCATTTTAATATAATACAAATAATAAATAAAAATTATTTTAATAGTAACTTTGACTCTATTGCTCATATTCTTAAATATGATTTTTCTTATCATATTTAAAACAAAATCCCATCTCAAATTCAAATATATTTTATTCTTCTATTTTCTCCATTGGAATACATTTTCAAAAATTATATTATCGTTTCAAACTTAACCTAGCAATATTCAATTTGAATATTAATCGTTAAAAACTCTAATTGTTGCAACATTATTTTCACTATTATTATAAGAAAATATTTATTTATGAATAAAATATTTATTTGTCCGAATTGTCAGCACTAATATATATATATAAATTTTTCTACCATAACTGAATTATACATAAAATTTAATTAAAGATATTTGTAGTAATATATATTGTTCACAAATAAGGTTAGATATAAAGCTTGTACTAAGTAAAAAATTATATTCTAACTTAAAATTAATGTGTAGGATATAAAACAAAAATTTAATTAATTCTTTCTCAAAAAAGGATACCTACATAACTGAATTATACACAATATTTTAATTAAAGATACCTACAATGTATATTACACCTAGATAAGGTTAGATACAAAGTTTTATACTAAACAATGAAATTATTATTTCAACTTAAAATTAATTTGTAAGATACAAAACGAAAATTTAATTGATTTTTTTCTAAAAAAAAGGGATTCCTACCATAATTGAATCATACATAAAACTTTAATTAAAGATACATACAATAATGTATATTGTACAAAAATAAGGCCAATTACAAAGCTTGATCAATTAATTAAAATTCGTCCCTATCATAATTTATTTCGTCCATACCACAATTATACAAAAAAAATGTTAACTAAATTAAATAAGATTTTTATCATAATTAAAAAATAATTCTTGTTGAACTACTATTTCCATTAATTATGTTAATTTACAACTCAAAATTTTTATGTTATCTTAAGATTGTCAAGTGATTTTTTTAGCTTTCCACTTAGCTTAACCTCATGCTTACTACTCTCCTTTTCATATAATATAGATAGATATGGAAAATTTATTCAGTTTACCCCATCCATTTCATATTATTTAAGCTAGTTTGACTCGGTACGGAGTTTAAGAAGAAAAAAAAGAAACTTTTTGAAACTTGTGGTCTTAAAAGTTTAAAGGATAAAAAGTTTGTGGGCATACCATTTGTGTGACTATAAAAACTTCTCATTAAGGACAAAAAGAGTAAAATAAATAGCTTAAAATTGAATTACTTCCAAATTTAAAAATATATTATTTATTTTGGACAAACTAAAAAGAAAAATACTCATTTCAATATTTTTTTTGGTAATTAAACTTTGTATTAATCACCAAAGTGTTAACCTTACAATTCCATAGCCCAGTTCATACCTCAACTGGCTATCAAAACTGAAACAAAACTATCCTAGTATTAAAGCAAAAACTGATTAAGTAATATCCCTAGCCTAGGAGGAGCTCTAACATTACAATTATAAGCAATATTCCTAAGTAGCTTGTCACTGGTACAATATGTATTATCGAATATTCTCGTATTCCTTTCCAGCCAAACAACATAAAACATCTCCGTCATTGTCATTTTGAATATGTGAGCTCGAGGGGATTTGCCTTTAGATTTCTCAATGAGCCACTGCACAAACTGAAGCCAGTTTTGTCCAGTAGGTTGCTTCATTCCAATCCAGTGCAACATGTGAGTTCTCAGTTCAGTTGCATAAGAGCAATGCAGGAATAAGTGTTCCCTAGTTTCCACAGCTTGTTGGCACATGACACAAGTGTCTGTTACATCCAGATTCCATTTGATCAACCTTGTTTTGGTGGGCAGCCTATCTTGCAGGAGCAGCCATAGGTTGAATATTGCTTTGGGTCGAGCAGTATTCTGTATTGTTAAGTTCTTCCACCTGACTCTTGGTGCCTCTCCTATCTGCTGTAGGTAGAGCTGTCTAATAGTGCACACTGACTTATCCAGCATTTGGTGTTGCTGCAGTAATTCAATGCCTTCAAAGATCTTCCTTACCATCTAACTAGCCTGCTTAGGGACAATGATGTTCTCCAATTGCCTCTGTTTGATATACACTGTATGAATCCATTTCACCCATAGAGCATCCTTCTTGTGTGCCAAATTCCAGCTGAGTTTAGAAATAGCAGCCTTGTTCCACAGTAGTAAATTAGTCAGATTCAAACCACCAGCAGACTTTGGCATACAGATTTTCTCCCAAGCCACATATGCCTTCCTTGACACACTAACTGATCCTGACCAGATGTATGATCTGCACATTGCCTCAAGTAGTTTTATAATCTTGGAAGGAATTAAGAATAGTTGTGCCCAGTAAGCCTGAATCCCAAAGATAACTGATTGAACCAGCTGAGTTCTGCCAGCATATGATAGGTGCCTGGCAGTCCAGGAAGTAATCCTGGCAGAGACTTTGTCAACCAGTGGCTGCCATTGCAAAACAGTCAACTTCTTGGCAGTCAAAGGTACTCCCAAATACTTAAAAGGAAGTTCTCCACGTACATATCCCAGGAGATCAATAATATGCTGCTGATCCTGAGGTTTCACCCCTCCAAAATAGACAGCACTCTTATGCAAGTTTGATGTCATACCAGAAGCAGCAGTGAACTGAGAGAAATAAGTAAACATAGTACTTACAGAAAGAGGATCTCCTTTGACAAACAGCAACAAGTCATCAGCAAAACTTAAGTGAGTTATTCCCAATTTTTTACAACCAGGATGAAACACAAACTCTCTATTTTGCCTCAATTCAACCAAAGACCTACTGAGATACTCCATCACAATAGCAAACAGAAAAGGGGATATTGGATCCCCTTGTCTCAGTCCTTTAGCTGCTTGAAAGGGCTCAGTTGTCTCACCATTAACCACTACTGTATAACTAACAGTTTGAACACATTCCATGATCCATCTTGTAAATCTGGGAGGGAAATCCAGTGCTTCCATAACTTGCTGTAAGTAGCACCATTCTACTGAATCATAGGCTTTCTGCAAATCAATTTTGATCATACACCTAGGAGAGATATGAGACCTGGTATAATGCTTTATTAATTCATGTGCTAAGATGACATTATCTGCTATTCTCCTTCCTAGAATAAAGCCTGCCTGTGCATTACAGATAATACTACTCATGACTTTCTGGAGTCTGTTGGCCAACAACTTGGAGATAATTTTGTATAGGACTGAACAACAAGCTATTGGTCGAAATTCTTTGACTGTTTTGGGACTAGAAACCTTAGGAATTAGAGTGAGTGTAGCACAGTTTACAGGTTTGTGCATTTTGCTGGTTGCAAAAAAGTTCTTGACTGCTTGAATCACCTGATGCCCTATGATAGGCCAAGTGTGTTTAAAGAACATAACATTATATCTATCTATCCCTGGAGCTTTATCATTACCAATTGCCTTCAAACTGTTTAGGATCTCTGTGTCAGTGATGTCCTCTGATAGCTCCTTCCTTTGCTGATGTGAGAGTCTAGGACCATTGTTCATATACCCTTTGTTCACTGTTGGTAAAGAAGTGGCTGCTGTACCCATGAGTGATTTATAGAAACCTGTAATCTCCTTGTGTAGGTCAGCTGGATAAGTTATCTTAAGTCCTCCTTCTGTGGTCAGCTCAGTAATCCTTTTAAATTGGTTTCTCTCCTTCATTACTGCTGAGAAGTATTTATTGTTTAAATCTCCTAGCTGGATCCATCTGGCTCTAGATTTTTGTTGCAGTGCTGATTCTTCAAGCATAGACCATTTTTCCAATTGCTGCAGCAGGTCTTTTTCTCTCAGCTGTAGGTTATCTGTATATGATATGGCCATCTGTTGTTGGACAGCTTCAAGTTCCTTTCTACTATTCTCAATCTTCTGTGTAATACCCTTAAATTCTCTAGTATTTAGAGATTTTAAGGCAGGCTTGAGGGCTTTGAGGTTATTCCACACTCCTTGCAAGGTACATTGAGCAGTGCTTTTCCATTTAGCTTTGACCAAAGGTAGGAAATCCTTACTATGAGTCCATACATTGTAGAATCTAAATGGTATCTTCCTGCTGTGAGTATCTTCAGTTAGGGATAATAGCATGGGATTATGATCAGAGATAAAAGGAACTCCATATGCAGTGTGCACATGATTCCATTTCATCATCCATTCATAATTGCCAAACACCCTATCTAATCTGCTATACACTCTGTCATCACCACTTTGCTTATTGGTCCAAGTAAAGAAATCCCCTTTCCATGGCAATTCAGCCAGGCCAGCTTGCTGTATGCAATTGTTAAATTGCACAGTCTCTCCTTGCTTGACTGGGTGGCATGATTGTCTATCAGTACTTGACAATATGGCATTGAAGTCTCCTGCAATTATCCAAGGATCATTTATACCTGCAGCCAGATTCTGAATAATCTTCCACATTGTTCCCCTCTGATCACTATCATTTGATCCATATACCACCGTGAGATAGCAGAGAAGTTCTCCACTAAAATTCCTGACACTGCAATGGATGAGTTGAGCCTCCTCCTGTACTCCAGAGATCAAATAATTAGTAGGATCCCATAGGATCCATATTCTTCCATTTACTGCTCCATTGTAGTTAGTAATTATACTCCAGTTAGGCAACAAAAAACTAGCTATTCTATCTGCATTTTTTTGTTTAACCTTTGTCTCTACAAGACCAACAAGGTCAAATTTATTGGTTTTAAAGTATTCTTTAGCTTCCTTCTGTTTGTACCTTTTATTTACACCCCTTATATTCCAAATTAACCACTTCATTGGCCATAGCTGGTTCCCCCTTCATCCAGGGGGTGATCTGCCCAACTCACTATTCCAACTTCAAATCTATTAGACATCACAATAGGGGATAATGGTGGAAAATTTGTGATGTTAAAGACTGGAGACATCTGTGTAGCAACACCCTTCTGCTTGTTCAACTGTACCTCCACACCAACATGGGATCTTGGTTGTTTTGCATTGTCTGGTTGCTGGACTTGATTTCCCTGACTGCTCTGGGCCACAGGAGCTGGAGCCTTAACTCTCCATTCCTGTGTCATTCTAGGCTTGACTGAGGGGGCTGTTTTAGTCAAACAGTCATGTCCCACCATCAGACACTTCTCACAATATGATGGCTTCCAATTATATGACACATCTTGCATAAAGCTCTTTCCATTGGGATCCATCAATTCAATCTATCTTGGTAATGCCTTTGATACATTCACCTCAATTAGCATACGAGCATAAGAGACTCTACTTTGCTTTGTCGTGCATTCATCAGCAAAGATGGGTTTCCCCAGCATACTTGCAATTCTACTCAGTGACTTACTGCCCCAACAGGACATAGGTAAATTGGGGAATTTAATCCACAGGGGAATTTCTGTTGGGAAGGCATCTTTAAAATCAAGATCAACCGACCATTGTTTCAAAATCATAGGCCTATTAGCAAATGAATATGGTCCTCCACACAGTATTTCTTTGGCATCTTCAAGGGACTGAAATTTAGCTATAAAGTAGCCCTCATCATGGTAAAACAATTCTGGCTCAGGCACATGAGACCAGTGTATTCTAATAAATCTTTCCATAGCATTGTACCCTGGTCCATTGCCTAGAACAAAAATAACTAGGGCACATTTCCATTTTCCTTCTTCCTCTTCCACCTCTTCCTTTACCAGCTGACCAACTAGTTTACCATTAATGAGTGTAGGGGGAATATACTCTAGAGACATACCATTTGCAGCAAGGCGATTCCTCTGAAATAGGCTAGCCCACTGTTTGGGTGGGTCAACTTTTGCTCCTTCCTCACTAGCAGCCTTTGGTACATCTGTTGGTGGTGGTTGTTGCATGTGGTCCTTATCCCTTTTCTCACGTTCCATCGAGACAATCACTGGACTAACTTGAGGTTCTGAGTTGTTATCAACCCTCTCAGTTGGTTTTGGTAGCACGAGAACTTCAGATGGTTGTGGATCTACTGTTGCATGAGGCAATGAAACAATTTCTTCAGTAGATTTCAATGGAACAATGGTAACTGCCTGTGGAACAGTGTTAGCAGATTTTGGGAAAACAGTGTCGCTTGCATAAATTGGCACCAGAACTTTTTTAGGTCGGCCTCTCCCTCTCGCCATTGCACCCTCAGCGCAGGTTAACCTACATACGCAGAGGCAGCAGAAAAAAAGATGATGAAGAGTTGAACAGGAAAGTTAGAGAGAAGGCAGAGCTTCTCTCTAGCTATGAATGATAATGCTTTACTCATTTCAATATGTAACGGAGGGAGTATTATTTATTTTCTTTGAATTTTCGGTTTCCAAGTTGAAAGTGCACCTACTAGTCATTCTTTAATTTGAAAGAAAAAAAAAACGCGCTTTTTGTTTAAACAGATACGACCAACGCGGCAGTGGGTGGCCCACAATGTTCTGGCTTAGTTTCTGCCAAAATCCATTCCTCAACGGACGTTAAAGTATATATACACAGAATATAAGTTTGTGAATCTATAAATTTGTGAAGACATTTTTACAGAGAGGAGAGAGGATAATTGTATTTGGACTTTTTAAAAGTGTGAGAAGAGGCGGCGGCGATGGGAAATTGCTGCTCCGACGTGGCCGGTGGACAATCGGCGGTCGGCGGTACCGGAAAAAATCAGAACGATCCAGCTTACTCTCCTAACGAGGCCGTCGATTCCTTTCTTAAGTCTCGCGGTTACCAAGGCCTCTACTCTCAGATCGAGGCACTTCACTCTCACTCTGTTTACTTTGATTTTCATTCAATGTTACTAGCTTATACGCACATATATTAATTTTCTCTATGTTATGCTAAACCACTGTGACTCTGAGGACTTAGTTTGTCGTTTCATTACCAATTCTGGTTGAACTAAGATACTACAAGTTTAATTGGCATTGACCGTGTGAGAAATTGACTTATTCTGCGACTTTGAATAACTAGCTTGGTTATATGTCTCTCTAAATTTCATTGGTAATTGAGGTAGATATGGACTTGTTATATCAGAATTCCTATAAAAGCTACCTTTTTTATTTTTGTTATTAAAGTTTAGGGTGTAGACATCATAGATAAAAGCTTCCAACTGCAAATATGAGCATTCTGAAATACTAACTTTATCCTTCACAAGATCATGATCAAAGTTAAATTTGTTTGGCTTCAACCTATTAGAAAGGGAAAAAATCCCGAGTAAATCAGTAGGGGGAATATAGTTATTCATATAAATCTAAAAGATTACACTTTCGAGCTTGAGGTTTCTCAAAGCTAATTATTGGATTCCATTCTAATTCTAGAACTGCATTGTTTGTACCTCTTCATATTGAACAGCTGGTTTTTTTTTATTTTTCGTTATTGTTAGCTAAGAACCTAAGGGTAGTCATTGACTTGGAGGACGGCCCGATGTAATTGGAATTTGACAAGTGATGTGATTACTTAATTGCACTGTTCTTGGTTAGCTAATGTCCTATAATGTCATCTGAAGAAGGGAACGAAACTGCTAGATGTTTAAATTGATGACGAAGTCCCATTTTTCTTGTTATATACTATATAGCAGTGCAGTTATTTGTGAACCAATCTACTTCATCACCAGTCCGTTATTGTAGGAGCTTTGAATTGACTGTTCCACTATGCAACATCGTACTGCAGTTCTTGGCTATTTGATTTCTGTAATCGTGCTCTTCATTTTCAATGTTGGAGCTTTCTTATATTTATTTATGCACTTGCAGTTGTCTCTATCTGCTTCCAGCTTGCGCGATCGTGATGTGCTTTCCAAGGTTTGTTGCTTATTTGGTCCCGCGTTAGATAATGTAAATGACAATGCTGGCTTTCATGTACCGTATTTTGTAGTAGCATTGGGTTATTCTTAGATAGAGTGGCATCTTTTCTGGTTTTGACTATCATTGTTGCTCCTCGCTTTTTTTATATTCCTGTTGAATATGAATTGGTTCATCTCCATAATATGACTACAAATTTGAATCTTTGCCTGGGTGTTTTCTTGTTTTACTTTTTTTCATCAGTGCAATAGTTTCTCCTGTATGAAGGTGAAAATCCACTTTCGGGGATAATACTTACGCGAACACTCCAAAATATCATTTATTTGGCCTTACGTTTTTCACTCTCAAAAGCTAGCTTCTAAAGACAGCCTGGTAAACTAAAAGGTTAATGGAACTATAATCTAGAAACTGTGGTACCAAACATTGTGGTTATTTTTCATGTAGTACGAGTACTGCCTGCTAGCATGTTACCATTTTTGTCTTTGATTTACTCTGTATAAAATATGGCTTGCGTGAAAAGCCCATACTTGGTGCACCAGATTTCTTGGTATAATGTTATCAGCAGTCCTGTACCAGCAAGAATTTATTGACTTCTGTGAGGTTTATGCACTGAACTCAGTTGGAATCCGTATAGTCTAGTAGTGTTTTGTTATGAATAGCACCCTATTGTTGATAGGGAGCTTACCGCCCCCATGTACAAGGAGTTTTCCTTTGTGACAAAGAAGCATGCTTACCCAGCCTATACCATAAAGGCGTCAGAGACACGCCTAAACTAATTTAAGGGTAAGGGCTTGTACTCTCTCTTCTGCGGGTATGCTATCCCTTCCGGTTTTGATATGGGAAAGGGAGGTGAAATCTACTCATCGATCTTTGATGTTTGATTGGCTGTGATACTGTGCGTAGTACTTCTATAGCAAAAGACTAGTTTTTGCTTTCCAACTATCTAAGAAGTACTCTCCATTTCTCATTTGGCTATTTTTGGACTTCGGTATTTTTCAGTTTGTGAGTTACTTAATTGTCTTTTATCCCATTGTTTTTGATAATGGCATTGTTTTAGTTGTATTGATTTTTCCTTGTCAATATGGGATGCCTTCAGTTGCTATTATTCCTATGGTTCTATTGATGGTACTAATATATTGTCTCGTTTCGTCTTCTTAAGCCGAGGGTCCTTCGAAAATAGCCTCCCTATTCTCTGGGGTTGGGGTAAGGTCTATGTACACTCTACCTTTCTCAGACACCACTTGTGGGAACTCACGAGGTTGTTGTTGTTGTTGTTGTTGTGATATGGGATGCCTCTATCTTCAAGCATCATAGTCTGTTTTCTAAAATAAACATGTCGCTAACTTAACTGGGATTTTTTTTTTAAAAACAGAGTGACCCTATGGCAGTCCTTTATTCAAAAGAAAAGGATGGTTCATTGAAAGAGCTTAGCCGTACGGAAGTAGTTTTGAACTCATTGAACCCGAAGTGGATTACAAAATATACTATTGCTTATTATTTTGAGGCAGTGCAGAATTTGGTGTGAGTCCTGATACTCCACTTCCTGGTTTCTATTGAAATGCCTGTTTTCCATCTCACAAGCTTTGCCTTTATTGCAGGTTTCGCGTGTACGATGTTGACACTCAATTTCAAAATCAAGATGTCAAGGTATATATGTGCACATTTTAAATTTCTGATAATGATAATTACAGTTTCTACTTGTCCCCAGAGGCATTCATATAAATATATTAAACTCCACTTTGTAAGTTTTAACATGAACCTTGAGCTTATTATAAGGAGAAGACTTAAAGAAGAGTGATTGAATCAATCTGCTGCTTTAGCAATTTGAATTGTGTAATATGCTAATTGCTTTACCTGTCATAATCCTTACTGTTATGTTGTTTGTACTAGCTTATGAGCTTGATCTCGAAATCAATGTCACTTATACACTTCAATAGCTTACCCGAGTTGAAGCATAAAGCAACAGTTCGTATTTGCACCGTGCAAGAAGTAATAGCGGTTGTAATCACTACAGCTTATTGCAGTAATATCGGCTGTAATCGCTACAGCTTATTGCAGTAATATCGGTTGTAATCACTACAGCTTATTGCAGCATTGGCATGTTAGTTTTACTTTTTAGGAAAGAGTTCTAGACTTTCAAGCAAATTCTCTGTGTTTTGCTGTAACAGATGGAACCTTGTAATTCACTTCCTTTACACAATATATCTCAAGTAATGTGATGTCACTTTTCATCTGTATCGTCTTTTAACGGGACAATTCCATTTTTTGGACATCTCAGGCAACATGTGAAAAGTATTCCCTTTATTCTTGTATATTGAAGGGAGTTTTTCTTTTTGAGATCCTTGCAGATGCTTGATCTCAGAAGTAGTCCTGCATATGGTGTTTTTTGGGAGCTAGTCAAATTGAGTAATCTTTGTTTCACCTGAACCTTGAATAGATCAATAGTTAAAAAAGAAAGTAAATCAATAAAAAGATAGATATGTACAACTACCATATTTCTGCTTTCATTTTCTCTTGCTACTCCATGCTCATCTTGGTTTTGGGGGGGATGGAGTAGTTTAACATCGTATATTTGAGTACCCGCCGTGTGCTTTGAATTTGCTTTTGTTTGCTTATTATGGACAATGAGTAATCCATTTTTTCTTTTTAAATGCTATTAGAGAGTACAAGATACAATCATTTGTTATATATCGTGTGAAAAAATATTAGTGGATACAAGGTATACAATCATGTTCTTTTGAATGCTCATTCAAGTGCTTTCACAGCGAAAATCTTATGAAATCATGGAAGTTTGTATAATTATTGCAGATGCTTAAACTGGAAGAGCAGGACTTTCTTGGTGAGGCCAGTTGTATATTGGCCCAGGTGTGCATCCCCTTTAAATCATTAAAATTTGTTCCCAAAATTATAATATCACCATAGCTTTCTGGCACGGGTACAAATGAAATTACATGATTTACCATCAAGGCTATTATTAGCATGCTAACTGAAGAGTAAGGAGAAGACACATTTCACCTTGAGGCTCTTCTACTAATTATTTTGTATAGTACTTGGTTATGGATATGCATCCCGGTGTTTGGTTGAGACTCGAAATAGATTGTTCATGGTTTAATTTCCCTGCAAGTACTTTTAAAAAAACTGTTTTCTTTAAAAAAAAATTGTTTTGAAACTGCTCTAAGTACTTAGGAAAAAGAAAAATGTTGCTTCTATTCAGAATGGCTTCCTGTTGGTCGGAGCTACAGTATTGTGGATCTGCTTTTCCAGTTGTACCATTTTGCTTTATTTTCAAGAGGTTATGAATTTTCTGCCAGATAATGGTTACAAGCCCTGATCCATTTCAATTATTGCATCTCTGTGTAATATTCTTACTTATAACAATTTCTTCCACAATTTAGGATCAAATTCTGGTATTGTCCATTTTAATAATGTGTACATATGAGGTTGTTTTGTTTATTAATCCTATGGATGTTAAACATATTTCTGTGTAGATTGTCACAAAGTCGGGCAGGTCCCTGACTTTGGACCTTGTATATGGCGAACAATCTTCTGGTCAAACGCATGCTCGAAAGTTGGGCAAGCTTACTGTTTTAGCTGAAGAAAGTGTCCGCTCGAAAACTACTATTGAGTTGAGATTAAGATGTTCAGAATTGGAATCAAAGGATTTGTTCTCAAAAAGTGTATGAAACTCATCAGAGTAGTTTTATCTTTTCTCACTATGAAATGTGTGATGCTGATAACTCTTCTGCTTTTGGCAGGATCCATTTCTGGTGGTCTCAAAAGCTACAGAAAGTGGAATGGTGGTTCCAATTTGCAAAACAGAAGTGATAAAAAATGATCATTCACCCATCTGGAAATCGGTGTTCCTGAATATCCAACAAATTGGAAGTAAGGTACAGCACAATTCTCTTTCGAGTGATCCATTATGCATTTTCTTAAGAACGTGTTGTGTTTCTTGGGCAAATCCTCTCCAAAAAGAACCCTGAAAGGAGGAAGTAATATCCTTCAAAAGCAATTTTTCTTTCTCCATGAGACTATATACTGTTCCAAGCAATCAATATATTTTGAGCTAGATGCGCCCTTCCTTCCCCTAACACTTTTTCAGGCAAGCTCTGAAATTGCTAATATTTTCCATACGAATTATGTGTGCAAATGAAATAAATTTATACTCTAAATGATGAAACTCACATATCTTTGCTCCCTAATAGATTTCACCATCTATTTTCTCTGGTACTTTAAGTTATCTGTCTTTTTGGACTCTGTAATTAAAGTATTCCAATTGATGGGATTCAGCAGATATCTATAGAGTCTTGCTCTCTTGTGCAATAACAAACTTTACTCATCAAAGTAGTTAATGGTTGTGACTTTGAGCCTGCACTTTAAGAATTCATTCATTTTAAGGGATGTGATTGATAGTATACTTTTCCCCTGTGGAAATTACCATCTACTTTGTGCTGACAGTATGTTGCATAATTGAAGGGGATATCACTTCTGCACAATATTTATTCTTTGATTTTCAGTTTAGAAACATTTGAATTACTGCAGGACAGCCCATTAACTATCGAGTGTTATGACTTCAATAGCAACGGCAAGCATAGTTTACTTGGGTAAATGAGCTTCTTTTTTCATCTCTTCATCATTTCTGACCTCTACTGACCGGAAGCTGACAGTATTTCTCCTGATTGTCAGAAAGATTCATAAGTCACTGTCAGATTTAGAAAAGTTACATTCTGCTGGTACTGGCGCAAATCTTTTTACACCAGCTGCTCTGGGACCTAATCAACAAAACAAGGTAAGAACTTATTAATCAGGTAAACAACACTGCTGTTGCAACTTTTTTAATTATCAGTCACTGGATTTTATCCAGGTTCTGAAGAGTCAGCTTTTCGTGGAAAGCTATTCTGAGAAAATCCAGTATACATTCCTTGATTACTTGGCATGGGGCTATGAACTCAACTTCATGGTGGCCATTGATTTCACTGGTATGTGTTTGCCTTATGATACATATATTTTCTTGTTTTTAAGTACCTGTTTAATGTCTCCAAATATCAGATTCTCGTAAGTCTTCCTTTGTTTCCATAGTTATGCATGGAGATCATAGTTGTCGTCTTCATCAGTGGCATGATTTATTTAGACAAACTCTGGGCATCTTCCTCTTTTCGCGTGTGCAGTGGGGCTGGACTGATGCCTCCATTGACAACTCTTATTTGTTATTGTTCAAATGTTAGCTTAACTTGAAGATTTTATGGTATGTGAAAATCTTTTGCAATCCCTCCCCATTTATGTCAGAATATCCGTGGAGGTAAAAACTAATATTTTTTCCTAACAATTATATAGATCCTGTTTGAGTTGTTGGTTGCATTCATCTTTTCTCAATAATCTTCTGCATTGAATTTGCACATACAGCAAATTATTCAGAAAAATAAGTGCAACCAACAGTTCGAATAGGGTAGAGGGGAGGGTCCAGCTAACTCACATGGGATGTCTATGTTATTGAAACAAAAAACTTCTGTATGTTAGTGCCCGCGTTCATGCTTAGCTTGCATCTGAGCCTGTAATCATTTCTTGTGTGAATTATTGTATGTCAGCTTCCAATGGAAATCCACGCCTCCCTGATTCATTGCATTATATCGACCCTTCAGGACGGCCAAATGCCTATCAGAGAGTAAGAATAGTCTCAGTAATAATGATTTGATATGTTTCCTTCATATGAAGTAGGTTATTTTATGAGCATATCAATGTCAGGCAATCTTGGATGTTGGAGAGGTGTTGCAGTATTATGATACAGACAAACGTTTTCCTGCTTGGGGTTTTGGAGCACGGCCAATTGATGGCCCAGTTTCTCATTGCTTCAACCTAAATGGTAGCAACAGTTACTGTGAGGTATTTCTAGAGAGCGTTGTATACTTTCAATTTTGTTATTGCTTTAGCTTTCTGAATTTCACTATTAATTTCAGCTGTATTTTTCTACCTTTAACTCTAGGTGGAAGGAATCCAGGGTATTATGATGGCATACATGAGTGCTCTTCATAATGTTTCACTTGCAGGTCCAACTTTATTCGGACCAGTGATTACTTCTGCTGCACATATAGCAAGTCAGTCTATGGCGAACAATGAGCGGAAGTATTTCGTTTTGTTAATAATCACGGTACATTTCATTTTCTATGTTCTATATCTTGTTTGATTTCCTGATGGACATCTGTTTTTAGACCTTTCAAGTAAAATATTAACCATCATCTGCTATACCAATCAGAGTTTTAGTGAACCATTCCCTTCTCAATCGTGTGTATATATCTCTATGCATATACTGAATGCATAAAACTGCAGTGAAACCTCAAACTTGAATTTTGTTAGAAATCAAACTGTCTATCTTATTTTAGTTGGGTTTATTTTTTTAAAGACTTTTATAACTGAGCGTCATATGTTCTCCAACCTTGATTATATTTTTGAAAATTTCCAGGATGGGGTGATAACAGATCTCCAAGAAACAATGGATGCTCTTGTTCAAGCTGCGGATTTGCCATTGTCAATTCTTATTGTTGGGGTTGGAGGAGCAGACTTCAAAGAAATGGAGGTATGCAAGTACAACAACTTATATCCTCAACAAGGAGTGGCTTTTGAGTTAATCCAATTTAATTAACTGTGATGATTTCCCATGTGATCCGTTTTCACAGATATTAGATGCTGATAAAGGAGAGAGGCTAGAGTCTACAACTGGACGTGTTGCTGTGCGAGATATAGTACAATTTGTTCCTCTCCGAGATGTACAAAGTAGGTTATACTATAAATTTCTCAGTTAAAGCTTCCTCATGTAGAAAAGGATAATCAAACATTCTTAAAAGCTTGAGAGAATATTGCAGGTAGGTTTCTGCTGTATGATCTGACGTCTTTTCATTGATTTGCAGATGGCGATGTCTCAGTTGTTCAATCGCTTTTAGCAGAATTACCTTCCCAATTTTTGGAATTTATGCGGTTCAGAAAGATACAGCCGACTTTATGATCATATCATTATTGTACATATAGATGTTGATTCGCCTATTTCCCCGTGCTATTTGCCATTTTGGAGCTGGCTTCCCAAGACTAAGTTTTGCTTTTAGATTTGCTGGTCACGTCTTCCTTCATGTTGCCGAGAAGATTTAGCTGATATTTTTCTGCAGCATCATTGAGTCGAGGTTCTATCGGAAACAACCTCTCTATTACCATGAGGTAGGGGTAAGATTTGCGTACACATTATCCTTCCCAGACCCCACACTCACTCTCACACTGTGGGAATATGTTGTTTTCTCCAGCATCGTGTTGTAATTGATTTGTTGATTAAAAAACCCGTGTCCATTGCCTTCTGTTCTGCAAAGTCCAATCTCGTTAGGAGTAAAGGCGTCGTGATCACCTTCCGGTTGTGATAAATCACGATTGCTTTGAAACAAGCTCCCAACAAGTAAAGGCAGTTGCCCCTGGCAAAATAACTGGCAATTTTAAAGACAGTTGGCAGAACCAAGGTAAACGAATAAGCCGATGAATGAGGTGGACTGGCAGTACGGGAATCCGGCTTCAATTCGAACTTCTTGTATGATGTCTGACCTTAGAAATTATTTTCCTTTGGTGTTGGTTTTTTTTTTTTTTTTTTTGGGGGGGGGGGGGGGGGTACTTTTAAATTATAATGAGCTTATTCAGTGCATATTTTTCTTTTTTCAGAGGATTAGCTTAATTGGATTAAAAATGAGATATACAACACAATATAAACCTGTATTTGGTTATAAATTAGATAAATTCCGATAGACTTTACTTTCCAATTTTAATTTTGACTTTTTAGAAGTACCTGGGAGAAGACTTCTGGAGGAAGACATTTATTATTTTACTCGGGGGATAGTTCTCACAGAGTATGGTATGAAATAGTTCTGGGACTGAGTCGATCAAAATTTTTAACCCAGTCTAAGTTGGAGCAATTTGACATTTGATTCCGAATTATTATCGTTGTTACCCTTCAACCAACACCCAAAAATAATCTACATCTTACTTCCATTTTATCAATTCCTTTTGAAGAAAATCACGGTAAGGCATCTTATTGATAAATCTTTAGATATGTGAAGTCTCAATTTGATATTGTTCAAAATTTGTGGAGAAGAATGCATTTTTTTAAACGTTTGTTAATTCCTTTTTATGATGATTCCTTGCGATAGTTATTAAGTGCAATAATCAAGTTCAAATAACAATCAATTTACCGTTTGCTGACCCATCTTCAGTTGGAAACAATAAATTAACAAATTTTAACCTTAATATTATGCTTAAATAAACACAGCACAACGAGGTGAGTATTTTGCTTTTCGCCAAAATGATGGCACTTTCAAGGAGGGGTGCGGTTTTTTGTAAGTTTTATAAAAGCAAGGGGTGTCAATTCTACTGTGTTTTTTACACTTGGCTGGGTGAACAGTTGATCGGAAGATAACTTCGATTCGTCCGGCCGTTCATCCTGAGCCAGGATCAAACTCTCCATGAGTTTTATAGTTGCATTACTAATATCCCGGAGGATAGAACAAAATCTTGAATTCTTGGGTTTCCTTTGGCAATAGACCATTGTGACTTAGATTGCACGATCAAGATCAAAGTGTCCATCCGCCCCAGTAAAGACTAGTACATTTCAATTCTGTTCGTTTGAGTTTGATTGTGTTTTAGCATCCTCGACCTTCATTCCCATCCTGCAGCCAAAGTGATAGCGGCTATAGCATCCACCGATAATATGTGAAAGAGGGTAAGATTTCTAAGTTCGTAAAATCGGTAGTTTCTGGTTAACTCAACTCTTTTGCCGCGCAACATAATTAACTAAGATGTGGAAATTTCGGTTAACTCAACCTTTTGCTGTTGCGAAGCGATTCAACAAGATTTAATTTAATTCACTTGATTTATCTTTCCTTTAATCTTCGAATACCAGTAGTAAAGAATGATATAAATGAAGTGTACTCTCAGATTTGGATGTAAACGGAAATTCATATAAAGTAAGATAAATTTTAAATATATTAATGAAATATAATAGAAATTGCTAGCTAATTTCGCCTTGTTCTCCTGGCGATATCCACAGGCGGCTCAATAAACATAGATGCCTAAAGCAAAATTTTAGTGAAAGGCCTTATTTTTTTCGTATATAAAAGAAAATTTTTCATATGTAATTTCATTTAAGTTTTATATTTCTAGCTTTTCTTATGCAAAGTTATTAATAATTTTATCTAATCCACTTAATTTCTCTTGAGATACCTTCTAATTAAGGTTTTATTATTTGCTAAATTTTATCAACAACATGTTGTGGGATTGTATTAAAGTTTCAATCATTTTTTTGAATTACGAATAATAATAGATTTCTTTCGTAATTTGTGGTTTAGAAAAATAATTTCCAATATATAAAAAGAAATTCTCAATTTATGATAAATAATCTAATCTTACTTATTTATAATGAAAATCTGTAGTTTCTCATTTAAAACACTAAATATTCTTTTAAAAATAAATTAATATATAATGTATTAAGAAAATTTGGGGCCCCAAAAATTATGAGGCCCAAAACAACTACTTTAGCCGCTTTACCCTTGGGCTGGGCCTCGCGATATCCCCTTCTTCTTCTTTTTTTTTTCTTCCTGGCAATATCTCACAGTACAAATACCTCTATAACCAAGAGATATCCTCTCTAGTTATATGAGTATTATCTTTCTTCTTCTCTGAGTCTTATCCATTATTTGTCAAATTTTATTAATAGCACTATTATACTTAATTAAATTTCATAACCTGGTTCCTTATCTATGAATATCTTTTTTAATATATTCTTTTTGCTAACAATCAAACACGAAAAAAGTTTTTTCCTTCAGCTTTTGCAAACGATGGAAAAATCGTTTTTTTTTGCAATTTTTTTTTTGAAAAAGCTAAAAAAAATTCTCTTTTCTTTATGTTAAAGTAGAAAACATTTTAATGCAAAATCCTTAAAAAATTAAATTTCCAAAAAATGTTCTTCGAAATTTTGGCGCAAACGCTACCTTTTCTCCCATATGAATATAAGAAAGAAAAAAGCATAAACAGTTGGATATACATATTGTTCTTATGTGAAATAATTACACAAGCATCCCAAAAAAAAGTAGACCGCACAATTCTCTCTATAGACCATAGTATAGTCCACTCTAAGTTAAAGTATTCACATTCGGATATAAAAAGCAAGAATACTAAACCCTAATGTCTTCTTCTTCCCCCTTTCCTTGTGTACCTCCTTCAATAGTTTCATTAACTTTAGGTTTGGTTGCTAAAACAGATTAAAGCTAGAGTTTTGTTAGAAGAAACTAAAGAGTCCAAAACAGTGGATCCAAGGAATGGAAAGAGGGAACTTTTCATCCAATGAAATGGAAGAGAAAGAGAATAATAATAATATTGATGATCCTCAACTTCAACAGGAGATTATATACTCAGCTCGATCTCAGCATGACATGTCTGCTATGGTTTCTGTCCTTTCTCAAGTTATTGGAAACAGTACCACCCATTCTTCTTCTGCTAATGTTACTCCATCTCAGTCTGCTGTAGCTCTCCAAAATCAATCTCAATCTATTCAGGATCAAGGTATTACTCACAAACCACAACTAATTATATGATTAACATCAATTAATTCTTTTCCAAGTATAAAGTAAGCAAAGTTTTCATTCTTTGGGCCCCTTTTTCTTTGTTAAGTGTCTCACGTCTGTTTAGGGAGTGAGTTATCGTCAAACAATGCTAACCTATTGAGTTAGTTCTAGAATATAATTGAGTTAGATCAAAGATCCATGTTCTTTTTAAAAAAAAAACCTATTACTTTAAATTGTTTATAATCTTCATTGGATGACAAGTGATTTCCTAAAAGATGACCATATTTAATTAGATGTGTTATCTGACTCATTACTCTTTTTTCGTAAGCGCGCCGATACATATTTTTATTAGTCTATATGACCTAATTATGTATCTCATTAATATCTTGTTCATGACCACTTTGGGTTGGCTTCCTTAATTAATTGACCTTCTAGTGTCTTATTCCCCAAATGGAAATAAACTGATTGTTTCCTTCATTCTTCCCACTAAATTTCTTCGAAGCAAAAGAAATAAAGAGAGGAAAACAAAAACTTCGGGGGAAAAAGAAAAAGAAAAGTACGAAACATTAGGTAGCAGTTAACTTCAACTATAGTTCAATTTCTTCCTAGAGTTGCACCGACCTCGGTTGTCAAGATCACAACAAGTCTAATCACGTTTTCTTAATAGGAGTAGGATTTAACATATATGCATTGAAATTAAAAAAAAAAAGAAATTAATACTATCAATATACCTTAACCTCCTGTAGCCGATAATCTAAAGGAACTAGTATTATTTTTCTGGCAGTGGGAAAACAACCTTGTTAAAGATATTGGGAGGAAGATTGCAAGAAAATGTCAGAGGAACTGTCACATACAATGACATCCCATATAATACAACTCTCTTTGTGTGGAAAAACTTCTGAAAGCCTATTAGTTAGTATTAATAAGAAACATATGGGACCTGATTAGGCTCTTGATCTCTCGATTCACGAGAAACTCGGTGATCTTGAAGTTTTTCAAGTTATTAATCCTATATATATATAGAGTCGGACCCCTCTATAAAAATCATACTCTAGAACACTACTTCACTATAACAATAAAAAAATATAAAAGAGAGAGGGAAAAGTGCTAAATGAGAATTGATCCATATTTCTTTGATTAAATAATTAAGTATTGAACCAAGTGCACCATTCAATCTTTATGGAACTAGCATGGGTACCAATACATAATACTGGATCAATTCTAAAAAATATATACATAAAATACCTAGTTTTGGCAGAGGGACTATGAGTTCACGTGCCCCGTAATATACCACTCCTGCAAACGATACTATTATAAAGATGTTTGAATGTAATTGAATTTTAGGCGATCTAATAACAGTGTATGCATATATGTGAAGGGAATTCGAGAAGAAAACGGTATAGAGGAGTGAGACAAAGACCATGGGGAAAATGGGCAGCCGAAATCCGAGACCCAAAGAAAGCAGCTAGAGTATGGCTTGGCACTTTTGAAACTGCTGAGGCTGCAGCTGTTGCCTACGATGAAGCAGCTCTCAGATTCAAAGGCAATAAAGCCAAACTCAACTTCCCTGAAAAAGTTCAAGGCAAATTTCAATACCTTACTACTACTATTACTAGTCAAGATCATCACTCGCCTAATAATATTGTTCAACAACAATATATTCCAATAACTAACTCCAACAATAATCATCCTCTCCCTTTTCAAGAACATTATCCTAGTTTACATCACTATGCTCAGCTGCTTCAGAATGACAGCAATACTACTGATTTAAACTTTGGTACCACGCCAAGTTATTATCAGCAGTCATCTGGATCTGGTTCTTTTGATTTTGCACAATCATCATCTAATAGTACATTATCAGAATTGCCAGCTTCGAAATTACAATCAAGTTACAAGCAAGAAGAAGAAGTTTTTATGAGATTTCCATCGCATTTTGATACTTCTTCAAGCTCATGTGGACCTCATGAAAGTAACTGGGAAGAGTTTGAAGATAGAAAGTCATAAGTTCATTCCCTATTATTATTAGGAGATATGGAAGAAGTTCTTGTGAGATTTCTGTTTGCATTTTATTTCGTATTTTATGGTTGTACTGGGGTTTCTTATTCTCTTATTTCAGTCTTTTTACCTTTACTTGCTTTGGAACTATATAGATTCATGAAGTAATGGGCAAAATATTGAAGTGGTTTTTTTATGTGTTTAAGGTTAAGTATCAAGCTACACTTCTCGTCCATATTTGAGCTGTTTTTAAAAAGTTCATTATCCAATCTATTTTTTTAGTGGATAATATGAGTGGTTAACTATTTTTTTAACCATTTTACCACCCCTACTTACCGATGACACGACAACAACAACAACGTACCTATTGTAATCCGATCTCACTCGGGAGGATAGTATGATACGTACACAACCTTATCCCTAAGTAGAGAGGATGTTTTTGATAGACCCTCGGCTCAAAGAAAGCATACAAAGATGAACTCAATTCATATGAGATTTCCAAATATATAGTTTTAAATCGTCTAAAAAAGTTAGTACAAATTTATGAAATATGTATACTTGATGCATCAACATTTATTCATTTAGCGTGATTGCTATTGTGCCTTAAAAAAGACCAAAGAAAGCATTGTTCACTA
The DNA here is from genome assembly GCA_034376525.1 of Nicotiana benthamiana. NCBI lineage: Eukaryota > Viridiplantae > Streptophyta > Magnoliopsida > Solanales > Solanaceae > Nicotiana > Nicotiana benthamiana. Next base: position 11,839,244 of record CM067325.1, read on the forward strand.
TGCTGGATTAAAGAAAATGAACCCCTTTCTCATTTTAAACATGACAGTCATTTGTAAAGATGAACTCAATTCATATGGGACTTCCAAATAATTTTAAATCCTCTAAAAAAATTTACAAATTTGTCAAGTGTTACTCCTAGTCCATGTTTCTCACGTGAGTATATTTGTAAAGCATATGTCATTCAATGAAAATGGTACATGCATAATGATGCCAAGTTAAATAAGTGGAAGCTATATATAGCTAATAGAAGAGTAGAATTTTGATTATGTGTAGCTGAAGTTGGCTAGTAATTGAATTACTCTTTAGCATGGCAAGGAAATTAAAGTAAGAATGACGTGGCACGTAAGTATTGGCCATTGGGCAACTAATTAAGTTTTGCTTCCATTCAGTTGGATTATAGGCAATTAAGATTTGTGGAACGCCGTCCTTTCCTTTAATTTAATTGTTACGTATATTTATTAAAGTCGTAAATGTGTGGTACTGCTAAGTAAAGGATATCTAGTTTTCGATCAGCTTCGTAACGTTAGTAGATAACAGTGAACGTACAGAATATTTCGTGATTTCTGAAAAAAAATTATGTAGAATAATATCAGTATTAGATGATTTGTGCTAATTCATTTTTTTCCTATACTGTTGTAATTTTGTACACTTGCTTTGAGCCAATGGTTTATCAAAAACAATCTCTCTATCTATATAAGGTAGGGTAAAACTATTACCTCCCTAAACTCTACTTGTTAAATTACGTACATCGAATTTATTGTTGTTGCAATACTAATATTATATTAGAAGATGAAACAAATAATTAAGGCCTCAAGAAATATATGATGAGTAGTTCTCGTAAATGACATATCTTAAACTGGAAAATAAGTGATCGTAAAGAAATGACGATGGAATTAATGGTTAAGATTTGAGTGTTTCATTACTAGTTGAGGAACTTCTTTTTTAGATACCAACAAATTTCTTTTTTTTTTTTTTGATTACGTACCACTCTGCGATAACTTAAACAAACAACGTTCTCCTCCCTCTAAATTTCATCAGTAAGCAACGGCACAAATGGGCTGGCCTCTCGTCAAGCGGAAGCTGATCAATTCATAAAGTTTTTAGAACTTTCCCTTTTAAAATTTATATATGTCGCCGGTCTCTATTAAAGTTCGTAAAGAGGGACCAGAATTTAAAGTTTATGAGTTTGAATTTTCAATTAATTTAAGCTATTGGATTCTAAATTATTAATTTGTACATATTCAATGAATTTCTCAAGATAAATTCAGGGTTTGAACCAAAACTACTGGATTCGACCGTACATAGGGCTAGCTCCGCCCCTGAGTTCATATATATAAAAGCCAATTTGTTTTTTCATAATTTTGAGTCAAGACCAAGAGTGTATTTGCTGGAGAATGAGGATTTGCTTAACATCATTTGGGTCTTTAGATAGTAACATACATCTAAAGAATGAATTGTGTATAGGAGCTTAACTTCTACACAAAACAAGCAACAAACATAGTGTAATTTAACAGCGGAATCTGAAAAATTAATAGTGTATACACATATCTCATATTTTCGTTAAACTCTCGACTCCAAATAAGATTAAAAAAGAAGCCGTAAAAACAAACATTAACTTCTATACAAAGACAATTTATATATTTTTAACCACAGACACGCTAACATATAGCTGTCCATATGAAACGAGATTAATTATCAGAAAAAAATAAAAGGACAATCAGGATACTATAAAACGTTAAATAACACATTGTAAATATTTTAAGATCATCGGGGCGTATAAGTTAAATCCTATATATAGGTAGTAAAGACGTCCTGCGCACCACTTAATTACTGCGGCGCTTAAGGCATAGACTTTATTAAGACGATAGCTAGTGTTCGTGAGATGAACATATTTTCTATTCAAAATTAAGGAAAAAAAAGAACATTAAAACATAATATTCCTAACTAAAACGGCGAACTTCAGAAAAAAAAGAGTAGAAATTATAAATTATAGATATATATATAAGAAAGAAAAGGCATACATACTTCCCTTTCCTTTGTTATGAAGCTAGTTTGAAAAAAATGATCATCTGAGCTTTGCCTTTTAGCATATAAACATGCATGGCTTATCATTCTCAGAAGCTTTATTGAAAAACAAGTTGAAGATGACTATATTTTAGTTAAAGAAAAGGGTAGTCTCAGAATATAAGTACTGAACTTGTGCATGCATTTTTCAACTTCTAGGTCTGCATTCTCTGTATCTTATTATTACCTTTATAAAGAGATAGAAAGAGAGAACAAATGTGAAAGGTTCAACAAATATTTCACAAAGTAATCTAACAAGTCATAGAATTCGGCTTACGTTGACGAATTCTAGCCGATATATATAAATTTGAACTGATTATATCATATTAAATGGCTTTTTCATTACGGTATTTCTTTTTATTATTTGCTGAATTTTTATTTTTTTTTAAGCTGAGAGAGTCTATCGAAAACTATCATTTTACTTCGACAAAATATATTCTCCACAAAAGTCTCATTATAGAATTATGGCGTGTTTATCTTTTGTTATTGTTGTTACAATCATGCTAAAAAGAAAGCCATATCATTCAACGATCAAAGTGAATAAAACACGTAGCGAAACAAGGATCGTCTAACTTTCATGAATCATGATTCATTTTTTTGCTTTTTCTTCAAGACAAAGACTTTTATCCTAAGTTTCTTAATTTAATAAAATAAAATAGACTAGTTTTATCTTAATTTAAAAAAATAAAATAGATAAGTACGTTAATTACTTTTCATCCTAATGCAAGTCTTATTAAAGATATTCTCACTCACTTTTGTATATCAGTAGTTTTTAATTTACATATTGAAGTAATAATATATGGAACTATGAATACTGGTTGGGGTGAAAAACTTTTTTTTATTAATTGTTACTTCCGCTTCTTATCTAGTCTTTTATGATTTTGCGCATTTTAATTTATAGATCATAAAAAAATTTATCTAAACTATTATTTTTTTCTCCCTTAAATATCTCACTTAATTGACACTCCACTGGTCGGTGTAGAAGGGTTAATCTGTTGAAAAATAAACTTGATTTTGGGTTATGTGTTTTGGATTTGGGCTTGCAAATATCCAAGTATATTAGATCAAGATTGTAGTCCATTATCTAGAAACTTCTTGTAATATGTAGTAGTCAAAGTGTGTAGAATAATCTTGTAAAATATCTAAGTCTAGAATTATCATGAGAATACTTAGGAATTATCTAGATACTAGTAGATGATGAAGTGTTCTAGACTATTCCATTGTGTAATATTAATAGAGGTATCACCCCTCATTTGTAATCAAGCAATAAGCAAAGCATTCAAGATCAATCAAGTTTCTAAATCATCAATCCTCTCTTCCACAAATATGTATATATATATATATATATATATATATATATATATATAGCCTCCTATTTCCAACAAATTGGTATCAGAGCTTGGTTTGACAAGATGATGGTCAATAATGTCATCACGTTCCTCGCCTCACAAACGACAATTATGCTCGATGGAGCATCCAAATGAAGACCTTCTTAGGTGGACAAGACATATGGGAGATTGTGGAGCAAGGTTATGAGGAGCCTAAAGACAAGGGCTCACTCACGAAAGAAAAAAAGCGAGACAAGATCAATGATCAAAAAGCTCTTTCCATCATCCAACAAAGTGTAGATGATGGAGCTTTTGAGAAAATTGCAAGTGCAACCACCGCCAAGAAAGCATGGGAGATCTTAGAGAATTTTCACAAGGGAGTTGATAAGGTGAAAAAGGTTCGACTACAAACCCTACGAGGTGAGTTCGAATCCTTAAATAAGAAAGACTTTGAATCAATTTCTGATTATTTTACAAGAGTCTTGGCGATTCTCAATCAATTAAAGAGGAATGGTGAAATTCTAAGCGATGTAAGAGTCATTGAGAAAATTCTTAGATCATTAGATTCAAAATTCGACTATATAGTCGTAGCCATCGAAGAATCTAAAGATCTAGAATCAATGACTATCGGTGGACTCATGGTTCACTACAAGCCCATGAAGAGAGGTTCAATAAGAAAAATAAGGAGCCTTTGGAGCAAGCTTTACAAGCAAAACTCTCTTTCAAGAAAGAGAGTAGTGAAAAGACTCATCAAATGAGTCAACGATGTCGTGGTCAAGTACGTGGGCGAGGATATATCTAACGTGGAGGCTATAGTTCTTACAAAAATGAAGAAAGAAGCCAAGATTTTCACTCGACAAGAGGTCGCGGGAGAGGCTACACAAGTAGAAGGCCAAGGTATGACAACTCTCAAACTAAATGCTATAATTGTCATAAATTTGGCCACTATGCTTCGGAATGCGAGAAGTCAAACAATTACGTGCAAGAAAGAGCAAATTTTGCACAAGAAGATACCGAAGCCGTAGAAAACACTTTGTTACTAGCATGCAAAGGTGGAGACAACGGAGGATCGAATTTGTGGTATCTCGACACGGGTGCAAGCAACCATATGTGCGGTGACAAAAGCATGTTTGTGGAGTTAGACGAGGCAATAAGTGGAAATATCACCTTCGGAGATTCCTCTAAAGTCCCGGTTAAAGGCAAAGGTAAGATCCTCATCCGCTTGAATAATGGAAGGCATCAATTTATCTCTAGCATGTATTATGTGCCCAATATGAAGTCTAATATACTGAGTGTTGGACAGCTTTTAGAGAAAGGCTATGATATTCACATGATAAATCGTAGTCTTTCTATAAGAGACCAAAAAGGAGGTTTGATTGCTCAAGTGCCAATGTCAACGAATAGGATGTTTTTGCTAAATATTCAACATGACATTCCAAGATGTTTAAAAGCATGTTTCAAAGATAATTCTTGGCTTTGACACATGAGATACGGGCACTTAAATTTTGGAGGCTTAAAGTTATTATCAAGTAAAGGAATGGTGAAGGGTTTGCCTCCAATTAATCATCCGGATCAAATATGTGAGGGATGCCTTCTAGGAAAGCACTTTCGAAATAGTTTTCTAGTAGAGGCTTCTAGTAGAGCAAAGAAACCTCTAGAACTTATTCACACGGATGTGTGTGGACCCATCCATCCACCATCTTTCTGTAAAAATAGATATTTTCTTCTATTCGTTGATGATTTTAGTCGAAAGACATGGGTCTATTTTCTAAAAGAGAAGTCGGAAGTCTTTGGAATGTTCAAGAAGTTCAAAGCGTTTGTGGAGAATCAAAGTGGTCTCACCATAAAGGCGATGAGATCCGATAGTGGAGGAGAGTTCACATCCAAGGAATTCAAGGAATTTTGCGACAACAATGGCTTACGACGTCCTCTAACTCTTCCGTATTCACCTCAGCAAAATGGTATTGCAGAAAGAAAGAATAGGACCATCCTTGATATGGCCCAGAGTATGTTAAAGAGCAAAAGGATGCCTAAGGAGTTTTGGGCCGAGGCAGTGGACTGTGCGATCTATCTAGCAAATCACTCGCCCACTAAAAGCGTCAAGAACAAAACGCCCATTGAAGCTTGGAGTGGAAGGAAGCCCGACATCTCACACCTACGAGTGTTCGAAAGTGTGGCATATGCTCATGTGCCAGATCAGAAGAGGATGAAGCTCGATAATAAAAGCGAGAAGCTCATATTCATGGGCTATGACTCAAGTTCGAACGGTTACAAGCTATACAATCTCAAGACCGGTAAAATAATCTCAAGCCGAGACCTGGTGTTCGATGTAGAAGCAACATGGGATTGGAATGTTCCCAAAGAAGACAACTATGATTTTCTCCCTTATCCGTTCGAGAGTACTATAAGGAACGAAGAATATCTAGAGGTTCAAGAACCTTCTAGTACACCATCTCCGCACTCTCCACATACTCTAACCACACAAAATGAAGCGACACCAACATCAGGAGGAGAATCAAGTAGGCTACAACATCGCACAAGGAGCATTGAGGAGTTGTACGAGGTAACTCAGCTTATGGAGGATCTAACATTGTTCTGCCTTCTTGCCGATTATGAGCCAATATGAAGACGTAGCAAAAAGAGAGAAGTGGAAACGTGCCATGGACGAGGAGATTCAAGCAATCAAGAGGAATGATACGTGGGATCTCGCTACTCTACCAAAGGGGAATAAGGGTATTGGTGTAAAGTGGGTGTACAAGGCTAAGAAGAATTCCAAAGGTGAAGTTGAAATATACAAGGCAAGGTTGGTGGCGAAGGGATATAGTCAACGAGCCGGCATAGACTATGACGAGGTATTTGCTTCTGTCGCTCGTCTAGAAACTATAAGATTGATGATCTCACTTGCGGCTCAGCATAATTGGAAGATTTATCAAATGGATGTCAAATCCGCGTTCCTTAATGGCCACTTAGAAGAAGAAGTCTATATAGAACAACCTTCGGGATACATCGTGAAAGGCCAAGAGAATAAGGTGCTGAAATTGAAAAAGGCCTTATACGGGTTGAAGCAAGCGCCTCGGGCATGGAATAGCAGGATAGACAAGTATTTCCAGCAGAATGACTTTACAAAATGCCCACATGAGCATGCCCTCTACACCAAAGTAAGCAATGATGGAGATGTTATGCTTGTGTGCCTATACGTGGATGACTTGATATTCACCGGTGGTAATCCCAAAATGTTCGAGGAGTTCAAGAAAGCAATGGTTCGGGAGTTCGAGATGACCGACATTGGACTTATGGCTTACTATCTTGGGATCGAGGTGAAACAAAAGAAAGAAGGAATATTCATATCCCAAGAAGGTTGTGCCAAGGAGGTGCTGAAGAAGTTTAAGATGAATGACTGCAAGTCGATGAACACACCGGTGGATTGCAATCTCAAGTTGTCAAAAGATGATGAAGGATACTTGGTGGACCCAACACAATACAAGAGTTTGGTTGGAAGTCTGAGGTAACTAACCTGCACGAGGCCAGATATTCTCTACGGAGTTGGACTAGTAAGTCGATATATGGAAGCACCTACAATAAATCACTTGAAGGCAGTAAAGAGGATACTTCGCTACATCAAAGGTACGATTGCCTATGGTCTATTTTATTCGCCTTCTGATCACTTCAAACTAGTTGGATACATTGATAGTGATTGGGACGGAGACATAGATGACCGTAAGAGTACGAGTGGTTTCGTGTTCTATATGGGAGATACGGAGTTCACATGGAGTTCGAAGAAGCAACCCATTGTGACTCTGTCAACGTGTGAAGACGAGTATGTAGCAGCAACATTGTGCACCTTTCATGCATTGTGGCTCAGGAAGTTACTAAATGAGCTTAAGTTTTCTCAAAAGGAAGCTACAGAGATATATGTGGATAACAAGTTTGCGATTGCTCTAGCAAAGAATCCAGTCTTCCATGATCGAAGCAAGCACATCGATACGAAATACCATTATATCAGGGAGTGTGTTACAAATAAAGAGGTGCATATAAAGTACGCGAAGTCATTTGACCAAGTTGCTGATATTTTCACAAAGCCTCTAAAACACGAGACGTTTCAGAGATTACGGAATATGCTCGGAGTGACGAAATCAAGTTTAAGGGGGGCTGTTGAAAAATAAACTTGATTTTGGATTATGTATTTTGGATTTGGGCTTGCAAATATCCAAGTATATTAGATCAAGATTGTAGTTCATTATCTAGAAACTTCTTGTAATATGTAGTAGTCAAAGTGTGTAGAATAATCTTGTAAAATATCTAAGTCTAGAATTATCATGAGAATACTTAGGAATTATCTAGATACTAGTAGATGATGAAGTGTTCTAGACTATTCCATTGTGTAGTATAAATAGAGGTATCACCCCTCATTTGTAATCAAGCAATAAGCAAAGCATTCAAGATCAATCAAGCTTCTAAATCATCAATCCACTCTTCCACAAATAATATATATATATATATATATATATATATATATATATATATAGCCTCCTATTTCCAACATAATCTAGAAAAAAGTTAACAGCAACTGATTTATTGTTTTACTAAAGCATCAAATATTTCGAAACAAAATTCTTTTGCCAAAGCGACTAATATTTGGGATCGGAGAAAGTAAATAATTATCCGTTAGGATTTTAAACTTATGAGTGTGTAGGATTTTAATCATTTTAAGTTATTCCGTTTTAAATTAATAATTAATATATTTTTAAGATAAATGTAAATTTTAAACTAAAATTATTGAATTCGATCGAACCAGTTCCTAATACTTTAGCTCCGTTCCGCCTATTATTAGTGTTATTTTTAATTAATTGTAGTAGTAATATACCTTATTTTCTGGGTTACAAATATCACACTGTAATTAGGATGGTTAGTTGCAGTTATTTTTAGTACCGGATAATTTTTTTTGGCTGTCAAGATTGTGCCAAACCACTACAGTAAAAGTTGTATGCGTCATATCAAGATGTTAAAGAGTTCATGTTGTTGTTATACTTAAAACAATACTAAAATATTACTACGATTTTGATGATAATGACAGTTATTGAGAAAAAAAGGGAAGATAAAAAAGAAGGAATGATTCCCGCAGCTAATAATAATTACAAAAAAGAAGGCACGCCGACTTGCTAAATTCCTTTCACTAGCTACTGCACACGTGTAGCCGATACTTATATGATTGAAATCATTACACTTGGAGAGATTGCCATAGTTGATTTGGAAGGTGGTCATTTATAGTTCTGTGTTGAGTTTGTCGTACAGAATTTTTTTAGTACGATTTATAATTCTTATGCAATTTGTAAGTTATTATATAGGAGAAGGTTGGAATTCGAAATTTTTTTAATGATTTTTTGGATAAAAAATATATTTTTACTATTAAAAGTCCAAAAAATATATTTTTATTACTAACAAAATTATAAACTAGCTAATTTGTAGTATTATACTGTAAATTACTTTAACGGAAATTTAGCCGTTAAAGTAATTCGTAGTATAGTATTGTAGATTAGTTAAAAAATAGTAATTCATAGTATAAAATTGCGTACTATTAAAAAATATTTTTTTTAGCTAATTCACATTACAATACTGCGAATTACTTAACTGCAGCACTGTACTGCGATTTTTTTACTGAATTGGCCCCACCAATAATTAACTGACATAACAATAATTCAAACAGATAAAACGTAGTATTGTACTGCGACTTCCTTATAAAAAATTCGGCACCTCAAGCTCGGACTTGCCTATGTTTCAATTTTATGAAAATTCATTCAATACAAATTTCAAACTTCCGTTCATACTTCTCTCTTCTTCTTATCAATTATTTTTGTACAATGTCTGAAGAGCCAAAAATAAGGGTTTCATTATATTGGGGAGGGAGGGTGAAGTTGTGCTGGAGATAACTCTGTGAGGTATAGCTCACCTCCACAGTGTCATGTTAAATTGCCGCTTACTATGGAGTATGATAAATTGGTCTCGTTGTTATGTATAAAATGAGTGTGAGGAAGTGTTCGGTTAACCTTAATGTAACCGGTAGATTTTCATATTAAGTGACTCTACAGGGGTTTGCTTATTATTCTGAGTTTAACATCGAGGATGATGAAACTCTTAGAGATTTTTTGTGGATTCCAGATGAATACAGAAAATTTATTTTAATAGCATTATTATTGAAAATGTACGTCAAGGTGGAAGACGTTCCCAATAATAAGTGCGTGCATAGTAAGGATAATCCCCAAGCATCGGGTGGTTATTCTGGAGTAGTTTTTGCCGGACAGAATGCTGATGAAAGAGCTTACCTTGGTTTAAACTTGTCACCACGGTGAATGAGCAACCACAAAATAATTTTTTGACTTTATATAATCCACAAGACGACTGGTAAACTTTAATTTTACTACGCTTTAGTGATGTTTATTTTATGTTTTAATTGAACTTATATTAACACTTATATTTTTCATAGGGGGTACCGTCCGGATATGAATTTTACAAGTTATGACCCCGTCCCCAGTTAGAATATGCGTAGTTCTGGAGTATTGGAGCATAATGGTCCATCCGGGAGTCACCACCAATAAGAAAATATCCATCATGAAACGTCAAGACAGTACGACTTGTAAGTAAAGTGATATAGCTATATCAAAAGTATTTATGTGGTTGGGCAACTCATTATTTTGTTCTTTTAGTGCAGTGAAAACAAGCTTCTTGATGTTCCTGACCTCACACAGTTGCCCATAGACGACGTATTGACTCGTGATTTGGCTGATGCGGAGAGTCAGGAAGATGATAGTGATTATGAAAATAATGCGGTTGAGTCTGAGGATAACACACCCTTCCATGATAAGGGTGATGATGGGGAGGAAATGAATATTGAACCTGAGCTGACGAGGGAGCATGTTCCTCCACCTCCCGCTAGACAAAGAGTGTACGAGTCCCACGTGCCATTTCATGAGCGGAATATTCCCTACCTTGATAATTTTCCAAGTATGCCGAACATGGATGCCCTCACAATGGATGATGACGAAATTCGGTCAGCAATATGGGATGAGTCTAGACCAGCTATTCTAATAAAAGGGCATGTATTTCCCCGATAAAGCTCGCCTAATTAGGGCTATAAAAATCTACAGTATAATCGAGTGCCGGGATATGACGGTGAGTGAGCCAACTACAGAGGTATATAAGGCTGTATGTCGTAGGTGGTTTATGGCCTGTCATTGGATGTTGCGTGCCAGCAAGAAGAAATCAGGTTTGTGGAAAGTGGGTAAATTTATTAGCGAGCACAGATGTGAAATTTACACATTCAATGAGAATCACTTCAGCTTGGATGTGAACTTTATTTCTCTTGTCTTGATTCTTTGGAAGTGTCCATTAGGTTCAAGATTAAAGAGTGCATTACAGCCGTTTATCAGAAGTATGGTTTTACTATAACCAAAAGAAAGGCATATCTCGGTCGCAAATGTGCCTTTGAACTTATTTATGGTGACTGCGATAATGGTCATACCGCAACACTTTAACCCCAAGACTGTTATTGAATGGAGGTGTGAGCGGAGTCCCGACAGACCCAAATATTTTCAACTATGTGTTCTGGTCATTTAAAGGAGAAATTGATGGTTTTGTGCATTATCGTCCTGTAATTTTCATAGATTGTACTCATATCTATGGAAAATATGATATCAAGCTTTTGATTGCAGTTGCAGTTGATGCGGACAGACAAATATTTCCACTAGATTTTGCCATATGTGCCAACGAAAGCAAAGAGACATGGACGCTTTTTTGAACCACTTGAACCAACACGTTGTCAAATAGCATTCAGGCATTTGTCTAATATATGACCGGCATAGTAGTATTTTAAGTTCTGTATGTCACTTGCTTGAATGGCAGGAACCATATGCGTACCATTGTCACTGTGTGAGGCACCTGAAGGCCAATTTCGAGAAGAAATTTCCTGACAAGGCCTTGTACGACTTAATGTGGATGGCTGTAAATGAGCACCAGCAGTGCAAATTCACGAAGCGCATGGAAACGATCGGGCAGATAGATCCAAGAGCCTATACTTGGTTGATGTGACATAAGCTTCACATGTGGAATTGCATGTTGATGGTGGCAGACGATGGGGAGCCCTCATTACAAACGTGTCGGAGTCATTCAACGGCTTGTTGAAGTCTGCCCGTGGACTTCCTGTCACTGCCATGGTCTGCATGACGTTCAAATAGAGTGCGGAGAGGTTTGTTGAAAGGCATGCAACTGCATCGACATTGATGGACAAGGGAATTCAATTTATGCCAATACTCATGAGAAGATTTGAAAGGTCGAGGAGGCGAGCACAGTAGCATTCATTTCTTTAGTACGATCATGAACGATGTATTTTTGAAGTTACGACCGGTATCCGCAGACACCATGGGAATAATATACATATGGTGAATGAAAATAGAAGGTTATGTTCATGTGGGAAATGGACTATCTACCATATGACGTGCGCACATGCGTTGAAGTGCTTTCAACAAGTTGGATATATGGCAACAAACTATATTAATAGGCAATACAATGTTACTGTATACGTAGACACGTATAGTGGGAAGTAACAGCAATTAGGTGCTGAGCATTATTGGCCGCCGGAACCTTTTAAGATGGTATGTAACAAGGACTATTAGTGTAAGCTGCAAGTGCAAAAGAGGCCAGGTATACAGAACTAAATGGATGTTAGTGACACCGTTTATGCACGTAAATGTGGCATATGCTCGTACAGGACACGGCCGTTTTAAATGTCCTTCAGGTGGTGTGCGTGGCGGTGGTAATCCGGCTCCTTGTGCAAGTTCCTCGAATGTACCCAACTATCAAGGATACCCCTAGTCTTTTGTTTTGGTATTATTTTTTGTAATACATATTTGTACTTGTGTATTTTGCAGTATATATCAAATAAAATTATATTTCACAATCTGGAATGAATAAAGAAAAAACTATTTAATTGCAGGAAAATGTAATATGTAAAACGTGGTTTGATAGTTTCATATAACAACACAAGTACTTAAACTTAACTTCCACTTCAATTAAAATAAAATTTAGTACAACAAACAAGGAAAACATTACTACAGCACAAACACAAACATAGCAGGACAATATAATAAAAATACATGAAGCATGAAAAATACACTAAACACATAGATGTCAATATTTAGTACCGATTGCCATTTATTCTCCGCTCCAACCACTTAATCGTTCTTTCAGTTGTTCTTTTTCTTCTTCTACCTCTTTCAGTTTTGCATTCACCTTCACAAGTTCCCGTTTATATTTTATTTACTTTCCTTTTGTGCTTCACAATTCCATTGTGCTTTCTATTTTTCTTCTCCCACCTCCTTCAATTTTTCCCTCATTTCTGCAATAATTCTATCGCTTTCTCTTTGTGTTTCTTGTTTGCATAAATACATATTATGTAGAAACCGCAGTTGTTCTTTGTTGCATTCCTGATAACATGGTTCATCAACCAATTCCTCAAAATCACAAATAGATTCGCCGGGAACCTTGTAAAACTGGTTCATACATCACTAATAGCGGCGTCCAACTTCACCACCGTCCCAACAATTTTGCATCAAGCATTCTTTTCCACAGTTGCACTTTGGTGGACGAAGAGGTTGATCCATTTAATGAAATATTTGCTTTTAGTAAAAAATCTTACTTTTAATAAAATATTTGCTTTTAGTAATTTTTGAGCACACAAAATAACTACAATGAGCTCATTATTTATAGGCGAGACAAAATACATAAAGTGTGGTATAGTACTGCATTTTAAAGTGTTGTCTTGTTGTTTTGAAAAAGATGAAAATCATATAAAAAAGCTGCTTTCTTGCAGAAAAAATTAAATACTAATTCGCAGTATAGTACTACGTTTTATGGAGTTGTCTTGTCGTTTTGAAAAAGATAAAAACCATGTGAAAAAAGCTGCTTTCTTACAGAAAAATTTTGTAATTAATTCGTAGTATAGTACTACATTGTTTTAGAGTTGTCTTGTCGTTCTGAAAAAGATGAAATTCATGTGGAAAAAGCTGCTATCTTGTAGAAAAATTTAATAATTAGACCATGGTATAGTACTACATTTTATGGAGTTGTCTTGTCGTTCTGAAAAAGATAAAAATCATGTGAAAAAAACTGCTTTCTTGCAGAAACATTTAATACTTAAAGCGTGGTATAGCACTGCATTTTATGGAGTTATCTTGTCGTTCTGAAAAAGATAAAAACCATGTGAAAAAACTACTTTATTGCAGAAACATTTAATACTTAAAGTGTGGTATAGTAAGATGTTTTATGGAGTTGTCTCGTCGTTCTGAAAAAAATAAAAACCATGTGAAAAATACTGCTTCTTGCAGAAATATTTAATACTTAAAGCATGTTATAATATTGCATTTTATGGTTTTAGTTATCCTTTGTGCAGTGATGGTTTTATTTCTACTGTTTGTTTTTGTGTTACATTTGCAAGGTTTGAGTTTGTGTTGCACTATTTAAGTAAAATTGCTGTTCAAATGCAATTAAAATAAAATTGTTGTTAAAAGATAATTGTTGCCATTATTTACATAATGCACTATTTACGCAAAGCAAAAACATAATTAAATCAGTGAGTCCCGCAGCCTGTGTGCTTCAGTGCTGCTGCCGGCCTAACTCACATCCCATGTTGCCTAGGTACGCAATCTGGATCATCATCATATAGCTGCCTCTTTATGTGAGGATGTGCAGCAGCATCAACACCACATCTTGAAGGATCGGAAGATTATGCCATCGGGGCGTCAAAAACCTACAAAACAAGTAGTAATCTTAGCATGTGAAAACGTATATTTGTATTGTACGTGTTGAGCCAAAAAATATTTTTTCACCGTGGTCTCGTCAGTCGCCTGGGTATATGCATCCGTGGTGTCCTCATCAAAGCATGTAGTGGCCTCAAAGATGGGCTGGGACAAAACCTTCATAAGAAAGTTAAAAATTAATTAATGTTAGCTCATTAAGGAAAATAAAACAAATTGAAATATTAAAGTAATACAAACATACCTACGCCTGTGGTAGATCCGCATCAACCGACAGGGATGAGGCATAAATCAACCTACGCCCGCCATCTACGTCCCGGGTGGGCCGATCCTCAGCTGTGGTAGATGGACATATAAAGTACTGGTCTACATCCCCGTTGAATGTAACCGTGATCAACAATGCTCCTGATAGGGTGACCTGCGATGCTTGCAGGGATAGCTGAAGGTTGTACGACGGCATGTTGCTGGATGGCTCATCTACCTGAGGTCCATAACCCGGCTGATCATCTTCGAGAGCCTCATCTCCAAAATTCCCATCATGTCCCTCAACAGGTAGGCCAACAAGTGCCTCACATCCCCCTTGCTGGGAATCTGGTGTCCTTGTGCAAGTTCATCGAATGTAGCCAACTATCAAGGATACCCCTAGTCTTTTGTTTTGGTATTATTTTTTGCAATACGTGTTTGTACTTGTGTATTTTTTCAATATATATCAAATAATATTATGTCCCACAATCTGGAATGAATGAAGAAAAACTATTTAATTGCGGGAAAATGTAATATGTAAAACGTGGTTTGACAGTTTCATATAACAACACAAGTACTTAAACTTAACTTCCACTTCACTTAAAATAAAATTTAGTACAACAAACAAGGAAAACATTACTACAGCACAAACACAAACATAGCATGCCAACATAATAAAATACATGAAAATACACTAAACACATACATGTCAATATTTAGTCCCGATTGTCATTTATTCTCCGCTCCAACCATTTAATCGTTCTTTCAGTTGTTCTTTTTCTTCTTCTACCTCTTTCAGTTTTGCATTCACCTCTGCAAGTTCCCATTTATATTTTTTTTTACGTTCTTTTTTTGCTTCACAATTCTATTGTGCTTTCCATTTTTCTTGTCCCACCTCTTTCAGTTTTGCCCTCATTTATGCAATAATTCTATCGCTTTCTCTTTGTGTTTCTTGTTGGCATAAATACATATTATGAAGAAACTGCAGTTGTCCTTTGTTGCATTCCTGATAACATGGTTCATCAACCAATTCCTCAAAATCACAAATAGATTCGCCGGGAACCTTGTAAAACTGGTTCATGCATCACTAATAGCAGCGTCCAACTTCACCACCGCCCCAACAATTTTGCATCAAGCATTCTTTTCCACAGTTGCACTTTGGTGGACGAAGAGGTTGAGCCATTTAATGAAATATTTGCTTTTAGTAAAAAATCTTACTTTTAATGAAATATTTGCTTTTAGTAATTTTGAGCACACAAAATAACTACAATGGGCTCGTTATTTATAGGTGAGACAAAATACATAAAGTGTGGTATAGTACTGCATTTTATAGTGTTGTCTTGCTGTTCGGAAAA
Source organism: Nicotiana benthamiana (assembly GCA_034376525.1). Lineage (NCBI taxonomy): Eukaryota > Viridiplantae > Streptophyta > Magnoliopsida > Solanales > Solanaceae > Nicotiana > Nicotiana benthamiana. Next base: position 11,855,040 of record CM067325.1, read on the forward strand.
AGATAAAAACCATATAAAAAAGCTGCTTTCTTGCAGAAAAATTAATGACTAATTCGCAGTATAGTACTACGTATTATGGAGTTGTCTTGTCGTTTTGAAAAAGATAAAAACCATGTGAAAAAAGCTGCTTTCTTGCAGAAAAATTTTATAATTAATTCGTAGTATAGTACTATATTTTTTTGGAGTTGTGTTGTCGTTCTGAAAAAGATGAAATCGATGTAGAAAAAACTGCTATCTTGCAGAAAAGTTTAACAATTAGACCATGGTATAGTACTACGTTTTATGGAATTGTCTTGTCGTTCTGAAAAAGATAAAAATCATGTGAAAAAATCTGCTTTCTTGCAGCAACATTTAATACATAAAGCGTGGTATAGTACTGTGTTTTATGGAGTTATCTTGTCGTTCTAAAAAAGATAAAAACCATGTGAAAAAAACTACTTTCTTGCAGAAATATTTAATACTTAAAGTGTGGTATAGTATGTCGTTTTATGTAGTTGTCTCGTCGTTCTGAAAAAGATGAAAACCATGTGAAAAATACCGCTTTCTTGCAGAAAAATTTAATACTTAAAGCGTGGTATAGTACTGTGTTTTGTGGTTTTAGTTATCCTTTGTGCAGAGATGGTTTTATTTCTACTGTTTGTGTTTGTGTTACGTTTGCAAGGTTTGAGTTTGTGTTGCACTATTTACGTAAAATTGCTGTTCAAATGCAATTACAATAAAATTGTTGTTAAAAGATAATTGTTATCATTATTTACATAATGCACTATTTACACAAAAGCAAAAACATAATTAAATCAGTGAGTCCCGCAACCTGTGTGCTTCAGTGCTGCTGCAAGCCTAAGTCGCATCCCCTGTCGCCAAGGTACACTATCTGGATCATTGTCATAAAGCCGCCTCTTTATGTGAGGATGTGCAACAGCATCAACACCACAGCTGGCAGGATCGGAAGAATATGCCATCGGGGCGTCAGCAACCTATAAAACAAGTAGTAATTTTAGCATGTGAAAACGTATATTTGTATTGTACGTGTTGAGCTAAAAAATAATTTTTTACCGTGGTCTCGTCGGTCGCCTGAGTATATGCATCCTTGGTGTCCTCATCAAAGCATGTAGTGACCTCAAAGATGGGCTGGGACAGAACCTTCATAAGAAAGTTAAAAATTAATTAATGTAAGCTCATTAAGGAAAAGAAAACAAATTGAAATTCTAAAGTAATACCAACATACCTACGCATGTGGTAGATCCGCATCAACCGATAGGGATGAAGCATAACTCAACCTAAGCCCGCCATCTACGTCCCGGGTGGGACGATCCTCAGCTGGGGTATATGGACATACAAAGTACTGGTCTACATCCTCGCCGAATGTACCCGTGATCGACAATGCTCCTGATAGGGTGACCAGCGATGCTGGCAGGGATAGCTAAAGGTTGTGCGACAGCATGCTGTTGGATGGCTCATCTACCTGAGGTCCATAACCCGGCTGATCATCTTCGAGAGCCTCATTTCCAAAATTCCCATCATGTCCCTCAACAGGTAGGCCAGCAAGTGCATCATAGCCCCATTGCTGGGGACCACCTCCTCGCCGTCCCCCACGACCCCGTGGGGCACCCCTCCCTCATGCCCTATCCCTGCCTCGTAGGACACCCCTATCCCGATGGTAGTCCTCTGGCGCTGCATACTGAGCCTCGTGGTCGAACCTCGCAGCATCTCTCGCCTGAAGCAGGGTTCGACGAGCCATGTGCTACCCGCAGGCCATGGTCAACGAGTGCAGGATTTTCGGCATGCTACTGCATCTCCTATCCCAACTGGTAGAGGTGATGGTGCCCAAAAACCTATGAAACCATTAAAATATTAATTAAATAACACTATATCACAATTATAAGATATTAATAAGCCACAAAAATATACCAGTCCTCGTGTATCCCAACGTATGGTCTGTAGCGATCTCTAAATACATGAATGGGGTTCCCGATTATCAGTCGGGTGTGACGGCAGTACCATGACGTATATAGATAAATAGTGGCCTCCTGGGTAAATGTAGGCTGTGGCAGAATACGGTGACCTCGCTGCTCCCAAGTGTGGACCTGCTGCTCTAGCCATCCCATATATAAATCGTCCACCCTGGCACGGTCGTCCCGCTAATAGTGTGTAGCCACCCATCCAGGCTCCCCCGGTATAGGCTGGGGACGGTAAAACTGGCGAAACACATGCTCTGTGGCATGATACTCAACCATATCGAAGAAGATCATTGGGATGGAGGTTCTCTAAAGCAGTCTGTCGACTTAGCAAATATCGGGCAGCTGAGTTTGCAACTCATCGCTGTATGGTGTCCAAATGAACTACCAAATAATAACATAAAAGTGAGTATGCGCAACATAACTCAATTTAAAATAAGCAAGTGTAGGTACATAATTACCTGTCCGTCCACCAGCATATCTAACACATCCCTGATAAGGGGGAGATTATAATGAGCATCGCTCCCTCGTATTTCCCACGCCGGAGAATCCATGTAGAAGCTAGAGGGAGAAATGGATAAGCCTCACCGGAGGCAAGTGGTGGTAGAGGTGGCTGCAACGACATGATCTGCTGCCAGACCCATACCTAAGATAAAAGGTTGATGTAAAATTTATGAGTCATTTCGACCATATAGAATTCAGAGTAATAAACAGAGTATTCAAAAATGTTGGCACCTGTAGGAGGGGCGGAAAACCACATATGTCCGCCGTTGGGCCCATGCTCGCCCAGCAGATGCTTCTATATAGGTATGCGAGAATAGCAACTCCCCAGTTGTACTGGGGTAAATCATCCAGCCGCTGAAGATGATGGAGAAAGCGCATACTCACAGTACTCCCCAAATTATTTGGGAACAAGACACACCCGAAAGGCAGGAGCAACGCCAACTGTGTGTACCTCTCAATGTGGAGATACTCCGGCTCATCGGTAATGTCGGGGTGTAAAAACGACATATGATCTCTGATGGCTGACAAAAGAGCGCGACTGCCCCCAGCACCACCCTGAGGTATATAACCAGTAAACTGGCCCACCATATCAAAAAACTGTGCACACGTCATAGATCTAATGTACTGGGGCAATGCCATGGCCCGTCCATCTACGCGAAACCCCTATAAAACCTGAACATTCTCCAGCATGATGGTGGCCCCTCCAGTGGGCAAGTGAAAAGTGTGGGTCTCCGGTTGCCACCACTCTACCAAGGCCAAGATAAGAGACCAATCAAGCTCCATCCGTCCAAGCTCAAAAATGGTACAGAAGACCATAGCCTGTAGGCGCGCGACTACACGGGCATAGAAAGGATGCTCCACGATGAACTCCCACAAATCGTCAGGTCTCCTAGGGCGGAGAGCCTGATTCGATAATTGTCCCTCCCATACATAGGAGGACCTATGGTCGCCCTGCAACACTAATAGCTGATCCTCGGCATGTCTAGGATGCGCAGGTGGAGGAAAGGCCATGTCGTCTACTATAATTTAAACAAAACTAATTGTGTGTGTTAGTTTAATAAATTAAATAATTATTTTTAATATTGGACCGAGTAATTATATATGGGTTCAAGACTCGATATTTGAGGCCCGGTAGCACCAAGCTATCCTTAATTATTATGTGTGTCATTTTTAATATTTTTTAGAAATTTGTTTGTTTAATAAATTATATTAAATTTTATTTGAATTGGACTTAATAATTATTTATGTCCTTCCAGGATCGATATTTGAGGTACGGTAGCACCAAGCTATACTTAATTATTATGTGTGTCATTTTCAAAATTTTTAAAAATTTGTTAGTTTAATTAATTAAATTAAAAAATCTTTAAATTGGACTTAATAATTATAAATGACTTCCAGGATTGATATTTGAGGCTCGATAGCACCAAGCTATACTTAATTATTATGCGTGTCATTTCAAATATTTTTTAGAAGTTTATTTGTTTAATAAATTAAATTAAAACTTCTTGAATTGGACTTAATAATTATGTATGGCCTTCCAGGACCGATATTTGAGGTTCGGTCGCACCAAATTATCCTTAATTATTATGCGTGTGAATTTCAGTTACCAATGGAATTTTGTTAGATTAAAGAATTAAACTAAAAATTATTGAATTGGACCGAATAATTATGTATGGGTTCTCAGGCTCAATAATTGACCCCTGGTAGCACCAATTTATCCTTAATTATTATGCATGTCAATTTCTCCATTTTTATAATTTTGTTAATTTAATAAATTAAATAATTAATTATTGAATTGGACTGAGTAATTATCTATAAGTTTCAGGCTCGATATTTGAGTTATTTGACAACACATAGTAATTTGTTACTTTTGTAAGTTTATTTTTATAAATTAACTAATTAATTTGTAAAGTATTATTGAATAGAGTTTGCATTTACTACATACTTAAGACTCTATATTTTACTAAGCTAAAATGCTCTATATTTTGCACTATACGCTAAAAGGCTCTATATTTTCCTAAGCTAAAAGGCTCTATATTTTACTACACTAAAAGGCTTTATATTTTACTACACTAAAATGCTATTTATTTTACTATGCTAAAAGGTCACTATTATATGTAAAAGAACAAACATAACATACAAAGATGAACAAAACTAAATAAATAATATTTATTTATTATTTAACCAAATAAAAATATAACATTAACAATTTAAATTATTTATCAAATTTTAATTTTTTTTTTGACCCAAAGCTAATAAATCAATCCGGGTATAAATAAGATTCAAATTTAAATACAAACATAACATAAAAACACATTAAACAATACAAATATGCATGTACTATACGAGTTTCGACATAAACAAAATCGAAATACCTCGATTTAAGTTTTTTGAATTTGATTGAAATTGAATTTTTGCACTCGAAAGAAGGAATCCAAAGCTTATCTTGTGTGTGAGACCTACACTCTTTGCTTTTTAGGTAATGGGTAGAGCCCAATTTTTTTATTTATTTGACGAATTGGGGACCAGCGGTGGGGTGGGATTATTTTTTTAATGGGGGGAGGAGTCTGCGATTAGGGAAGAAGGAGCCCTTATTTTATTAAGGAATTTGCAGTACTATACTGCGAATTACTTATACGCGGTATAGTACTGCAAATTGTTGGACCCAAAAATCGGAGTACTCAATTCGTAGTATTGTACTGCGAATTAGTTAAAAAAAATTTAAAAAATAATTTGCAGTACTATACTGCGAATTACTTTAACGGCTAAATTTTCTTTAAAATAATTTGTAGTATAGTATTGCAAATTAACTAGTTACATAATTTTTTTAGTAGTAAAAATATGTTTTTTTATTCAAAATATCATTAAAAAAGTTTCGAATTAAAAAAAAATTTACCCAATATATACAAAATGATCATTATAGAATACATACCCGAAAGACAAAAGTTATGCCAAAAATTATAGCGGTTGTCAGTTTTCCTCTTAAAAAAGAAATATAAGAACATAAAGAATCCACATATTTTACATTACTTTCTCCGAAATCATATATCTCTGCACTTTGAAGTGAATGGCCGAACTCATACCAGAAAATAAAGCTAATATATTAAACTGACACGACATCCTTTAACACAAGTTACTGTTATCCCAACGCCCGTGCAAACTCTTCGGCATTATTTCTATCGACCTTAACAGCTTGTTTGAATGGTTGTTATTATATTATTATTTTAAATATAATATTTATTATTATATTATTAAATTTATTGTTAACTGTAACACTTTCTTTTTGGTTTACACAGATATTCCGAAGGATAAAACGCGTAAAGAAATTTTTTCAATTAAAGTAACATTATTCGAAATGAGATTATTTATTTATTTATTTAAGAGTCGCCACTTGGGCTCGGTTTGGTTTTTGGTGTCCCAAGTCACCGGTTTATTTAAAATCCCAAATCGAGGAAATTTCGACCGCCCAATTGGAGTTTGCGAACCAGAAATTCTTGAGTAAGGAATTCTGTTGACCCGAAGGAAGGTGTTAGGCACCCTCGGATCCCGTGGTTATAGCACGATTGTTTAAACTCATTATAGTGGCTAGAAAACTGATTTCCTATACCTGTTTAACCTATCATGCAATTTTAATTTGTTAACCGCTTTTAATATCTTTTGGGAAATTTGCAATGTTATTAAAATACATCGCGAATCACGTCACATAAATGCGCACACAATTTTAGACATATTCTAACTCCATTGAGATTTGGATTTGGGTCACATAAATGCGCACCCGAATTTAGGAAGGTATTTTATTAATAATTTCGCGCCTATAGCAACTACGTCTTCAAAATTCATAGAAGGCCGTGAAATTCGCTAAAACGGCACTTCCTATTTTTCTATGTGTTTTAATGAATTAAGGAGCCATCGCATGGTATTTGATTCGATTAACATGGCTCACTTTATTTTATAAGGACATTCTAAGTATCCTAATCATTTATACATGAGTAACATATTCTTGTAAATTAATGCTTGCATTTTTAGCCCCATTCATGGCTGATAAATGTTTTGTTTAATTAGCCCATGAGCCTGCATTATTTATGCCGTAACTGGCAGTTTTTGAGCCTTATTTGTGACTGACTTGGGTTTTATTTCCAGTCAGTACGGGAATGTGGAGTACCACATTATAATTGGCCGTCGTTGGGCCTTCTAATTGGGCCCAGGGTTATCGAATTGACGAGCCTCTTCAAGATAGCAACTTTCATTTATGCCACAATTATAAAACCAAACCTATACCTGAGCGTTAAAAATATGCCAATAACATTTGCACCAGCTGATACTAGAAATATTTTTTTTTGCATCAGTTTTAACCCTAATGTTTGAAAAGACGGCTCAGAATACTCATCATTCAGAGTATTGTACATATTCAGCTATCAAATTCCTAACGCGTAACACAAATTATAAACATTAAACTCATTTTTTGGTCACTCTACTATAAAATCTACTGGACCTAAATAAATAAGTATACAATCCACCACAGTCCAGTTTATACAGGTTTTAGAACAAATACGAGAAATTTTAAGAGAACAAATTAGATTACAACAAAGATTGAACTGAATAAATAATGGAACACTCTCTCTTCTCATTATCTCGACTGTACATAAATGCTTACAACTTCTCAGAGTTTAGATGAGGATTGGCACCTGAAATTCAACAAGGAGTAGAGCCTTTGAGCAAATGAAAGCAATTAACAACAAAGCAGCATCCAATAGAATAGTACACCAAGAATTTCAACAGGCTTTTGAGATAATTAAAATTCCAAATGAATAAGAGCAGCACCGATAATTTCTGAAGAATATAAGGGAAACCAAAGTGTATCTATATGTATCTTAATTTGCTCAGAGCTTCAGAAGGAAGGTCTGCTCGAAAATATGGCTCCAATCCAAAAACCTCTAGATTTCCAAAAAAAGAAGCCCCTTGAAAATGTTCAGATTGTCTTTTTTTATAGTGAAGCCTTAGGGCAACACTTTTTCCTTATTTTTTCCTTTTAGTTCCTGATTCAGATTTCAGCTTTTCTTAAATGGTCCTTCATTTCCTGACTTATGCCTCAAGTTTGAGGCTGAAATTGTGCCTAAGTCCCTCACTAGAATGTTCCAGGGGTTATTACCAGATTCTTTTAAAGCTCACATACCCCTTATACCCCTATTTCTTTTCCTAATTAACCAACCTGAAGTCTTAACCTTAGTCTGTCAGCTGGTTTGGTTATAATTGACCCAGGTCAGCTATGTTCATGTTTTGGGTCAAATTTAATCTTGGACTAACAGACTTATTAAAGTTTAAAAATTAGCCAAAACTATTCAGGTTTTAGACAAGTATCTTAATGTGGATTTTTCAGCAACCAAACATTATTCAGAATGATCATTCAAAGTCAAAAACCAATGAATCAAAATGATCAGGAAAGGGAAACCATCCATTGATGCTTAACTTACATAAATAACCCAATTAAGGTACTCAGTAAAACTTGAGAGTGAGAAACAAATAACAGGAATTGAACACTCAGTTCATGAACAAAATCAGGAAGCTAAAGGCTGACATCAGCAATTAAAAGTTCAGCAAGAACATGATAGCCTAATACGTGCAAGTACTGAAGATCAATGTTACTATGAGATGAAAACAAATACTTAGTAGCATAAGCAGGATCCAAAAGATAAACACCTACCAAAACTAATCAAAGTATCAGGGAATGAAACAAATGAAAATCAGAGACGAAAATCAACAAACCATGAAAGTCACATTACTGAAGAATCATCTAACCAGGATTTCAGAATCAGGGGGCTAATATTAACATGATATCAGACCACTCAAGAGACGAACAGATTTCAGACTAGTGACAACCAAAAGCATATAGCAAGTAAAGCTGACTATTTAACCTATTTCAGATGAGATTGTGGAAAAACAACTAATCATTCGAAAGAAACCAAAGCAGCTAACAATTAAAAGCAGCAAAACAATTATATACAGGCAAAGACAGAATACTCAGCTTTTACACATGCAAATCAAACTTAAGATAATTCCGTTGGTTTCTGACCTCTTCTGTAGAGGTTTCTAACCTTCTAAGGCAAATGGCTTTGCGGGTAATAGGGTCAGGAGTTCAGGACGGGGAACTTGTGATTCTGAGACCCAACGAGGTCTCAGATTTGAGTTTCCTTGGTGGTTAGTTGTATTTGGGGGTTGTGGGTGGAATGGTTGGGGAGGGTAATGGACGGGGACTGCCTGAGATGAGTTTGACCGGAATCCGGTGGGATTTGAGTTTTAGGGTTAGCCTTCAAATCAATATTCGAGACGTTTCAAACGGATTCGAAGGGTGTGACATGCACGTTTGGGAAGAGGAGGATGAGTTGTTTTGGGGTGTAATTTTGGATGGGTTTGGAGTTGGGTCGCCAGAGATGATGGTTACCGCGGTCTTTCTTTTGAAGATTCGAGACGATGGTGGGTTGTTTTAAGGGAATGGACTCCAGGACGGGGAAAAGGAGGATTTGGTGGTCCTACGGTGTAAAGTTGGGGTGGTTTGGAACTGGGTAGCCGGAGACGGCGGTTCCGACGACCCTTCTTTTGAATATTCGAGACAGAGGAGAGATGTTCGACAGAAGCTAATTGCACGACGGGGAATGAAGGGTTTTTGTGGTCTGGTGGTGTAAAGTTGGGGTGTTTGGTGACCGGCCCCCGCCGTGAGGCGATTTTCGGCGGCGGCATTATGGTGGCTACTGGGTGGTCAAAGGGGGTGGTCAAGGGGAGGTACACCGGAGTATTTGGTACGAGGAGGGTGATATGTTTGTCTCTGTATCTATACATAGATTCAGACATATTTATTTGATTTTGGTGGGGAGTTTCATGGCCGTTGGATGATCAGCTGATCAACGCTGCGATGGGTCTTCATGGAACGACGTCGTTTTGAGCAGGTTGTATATGGACAGGATCGGGTTGGTGTTTGGGCTGGGCACAAGTGGGTTTTAAGGGGTCAAAATTGTTTGGGCCACTCATGTCTGACCCAATTGTGGCCAGCCTGAGTGGTTGTGCATATATGTGTATATTTATTTTGTTTTCTTTTGTTTTAATTAATTCCCAATTTTATTTAAAATAAAAAATTCCTAATTAACACAAAGCTAAATGCAACAAGTTGAAATTAAACAAAAAATAATTAAAAATGCCAGAAATACTACTTGCACATATTTTTTGTATTTTCTATTTGAAAAAATGACCCTAATTAACAATTATTTCGACAAAAAATATGAAATTAAATCCTAAATGATTTTTAAGCACGCATTGATGAAAACATACTGGCACACGCAATTAAATTCTAAAATTAAATCTTAAACACCTATTAAAGGAAAAACCTAACCTGAGAGTCCTATAGGAGTTGTCTTAACATGGCAAAAATCACATGCTCACATTAATAATAATATATATCATTTTATGTAACGATTAATGGAATAATTATATTGTTGCATTGTCTTTTTTTCTCTATCTCACCGTTCATTATTAATAAATAATTTTATTTTATTATTTACCTTACCTATTTATATAATAAGTTGTTGAAGTGTGACTAGAAGGTCGCGGGTTCAAATTGTGTAAACAGCCTCTTGCAGAAATGCAGGGTATAGCTACTTACAATAGACCCTTGTGATCCGGCCCTTCACCAAACTTCGGGTATAGCAGAAGATTAGTGCACCGAACTGTCCTTTTACTTTACCTTTTGTTATGATCCAGATTTTTCACCCTCGTAAGTCGTGATGGTGCTTACTAGCGAAAGCTAGGCAAGCCAACCAACTAAACTATTTACCTTGCTTCTATTTTTAATTCGATAATAGTTAAGAACCAACAATTAATTAAACAACAGAATTGAATATGCGGAAGACTGCATTGTAAAATTTTAATAATACTGCTAATACCAAACCATAACAATATATCCAAGACTGATGTCACAACTTCACAAACATAAATAAAGGTCTGAAAGAAATAAATACAATAATGTCTCTAGAAATACATGAAAGAAACATGAATAGTAGATGAAAGGAGACGCCAAGTCCTGCAGACGCTTACAGGACTACCTCGGATCGCCTGATGAATAAGAAACAACAATCTCACTATAGTCCGAAGTCTCAGGCACTGGGATCTGCACAAAAGAGCGCAGAGTGTAGTATTAGTACAACCGACCCTATGTGCTGGTAAGTTCATACGAAGTAATGGAGAAGATAGGACCAGACTACCAAATAAACATGTGCAGTTAAATTATATACAGCAAAAATAGAAGCAGATAATTATACCTAAAGTTGGGCGGGGAAATATGCTGCGGGTAGTAATAGATAACAACAGCAGAGAAATGTAAGGAATGCCATAAATCAATTACCAACAAAGATAAGGAAATAAGAAGAGCAAGTACACGTGTAATTCTGTTGCAGACATGCAACCGGATCCCATTTCATATAGTACCGTTACAAGCGTACAACCCACTTCCATTTCATTTGTATCGTTGCAGGCATACAACCCGCTCCCATTTCATATAATTATCGTTGCAGGCGTGCAACCTGATCCCATTTCATATATTCTGTTGCAGTCGTACAACCCGCTCACATTTCATATATTTCCGTTGCAGTCGTGCAACCTGCTCCCATTTCATATATCAACATCGATCATAAAAGAATTCCGGCAAGAGAATAATAGCATAATAACAACATCTCGGCAAGGAAACAATAATGATAATTCTAACATGAAGCACAATAAACTCCAACGGAGTCATAACGATTGCAATACAAGACTCACGTGCATGCTTGACATCGACAATAGATACTCGTCACCATGACTATACGCCGTATTCCACAATTAGCACATAGCACATAAGACACACCTCTTAGTCCCTCAAGCTAAGGTCATACCAAACACTTACCTCGATGCCACGAATACAATTAAAGCCTCAACTATCACTTTACCTCTTGAGTCCACCACCAACTCGCTTGTATCTAGACACAATAATATTAATAAGTGCTAAATAAATCAAGACTAATGCATGGAAATAAGTTTTCTAAAGTTTTTTCCAAAACGTCATAAATCAATCCCGGCTCGCTTGGTCCAAACTCGAAATTCGGATCAAAACCCTATTACCCATTCACCCCCGAGTTCGGGTATATAATTGGTTTTGAAATCCGACCTCAATTTGATGTCTAAATCCCCAAATTTCAATATTCTTAGCTTTTTACACAAAATTTTTAATTTCACCATGAAAACCCTAGATTTTAGGATGAAATCTCATAAAAAGAAGTTAAGGAGTAAAGAAAATGAGTTAGAAATCACTTACTAATGTTTGAGAAGAAACATTTTGAAAACTCGCCTTTATGTTTTTGAGATTTTAAAAATAAAAAAATAACTGAAAATCCTGTTTAAATCTGTGCGGACCGCACATGTGCGGCCGCGGAGCTCACAATTTTGACTGCAGTGGCATACTTTAGTATTTTGGTCATAACTTTCTGTTCAAATGTCCAAATTGTGATTTCTTTACCTTTGTGGAAACTAGACATGAATGGCTACATCTTTTATTTTTGAATCATCTCAAAGTTCTTCGTAGATCAAAAGATATAAGCCTTTGAAGTCAGGCCAGTGAACTTACAAATTCTTCCCCACCGCGGACCATACAAAATCGAGTGCGGCCGCAAAGCCCCCACCGCAGACCGCACAAATCCTTGCGGACCGCATTGGTGGGTTCAGAGATCTGCAATTTCTCTGAAACTGCAACAGCTATGTTTTAAACCTAAAACATCTCGGAACCTACTCGAAATTCACCCGATCCCTCGAGACTTCAAACCAAATGTGCATACTAACTCAAACACAACATATGGACCTGTTCATGCAATCACATCATCAAAATAACATGTAAGGCCATGAGTTAAATCTTAAAACTCATCATTTTCATCAAGAACACTTAAAGTTCAGAACTCTTCAACCAGAAGTCCAACTCAGGTTAAATAGACTCCATTTTCACCAAATTTTACAATTATCATTCAAATACTATAACAAATTTGTATTGGATTCTGGAACCAAAATATAGGCCCAATAAAAATGGTTTCAAACATTAATTCTTTTCTTCATTTCTTAGATAATCATCAAAACAATTTCTTTCAAAAATTAATTTCTAAGGCTTGGAACCTCGGAAAATATATCTGAACATACGTCCAAGTCTCATATTTTATTGCGGACCTCCTAGGATCGTCAGAACACAGATCCAAATCCATTTGCTCAAGATGTTGACCAAAGTCAACCAAAATCAAAATTTGAACTCTAGAAATTTTATATTTCTATCTTTTCACATAGAAGGCTTTCCGGATATAGATCCGAACCACGCACACAAATCTAAAAGGAAGATTTTTAGGCCTTAGAATACTGAATTTGTTTCTAAAACAAGTGATAGACCTTTTGGATCATCACACCTTTTTACATAATAATTACCCCGTATCATAATTTTTCTTTATAAATATTGCAAGTGTAATCTTCATATTGATGGTGCATAATATCATGAAACGATATAATCCATCCAAACATCAAACAAACAATATAATACGATACATTATGAAACGATACGTTACAACCATCCAAATAAGCTGGCAAGTCTAACCCCTACTCTTGTTCTTAAATGGTGGCATCGCAGTCAACTTGCATATAAGGCTGCAAATCTAGCGGTTAACCGGAACCGCGGCCCTGGCGGTTCCGGCGGCCCGGTTCTGGCGGTTCCCGGGAACCGTGACGGGGCGGTTCTACCCGTTGGAACCGCCAGAACCGGAACCGGAACCGGAACGGTTCTGGCGGTTCCAAACGGTTCTGTAACGGTAATTTAAAAAAAAAAAATTTAAAAGTAATTTCCAAACGGCTCTTTTTCAAAACTAGCCGTTTGGAAGTTTAAAAAATAGCCATTTGGCCCCCAAACTTTAATTTAACCCCAAGCTTTATATTATTACACTATTTCCCATTTCTCAACTATAAATACCCCCTCATTCTTTCATTTTTATTCACCAATTCATCAATATCTCTCAATCTCTCTCTATCTCTCTCAAGCTCTCTTTCAATCTTTCTAGTGCAAGTGCTTAATTTATTGTTGTAAATTCGTGAATCATTGTGAAGTTGTTGAATTGAAGTTTTCATGTGTTCAATTTCAAAGATTTTCAATTTTCAAGAAGTTGTTCGTCAATCCGGTAAACTCGTTTGAACTCTTACGTGCTAATTATTATGGAATTTTCGTTGAAAAATATGTTCGATAAAGAAAAAGCTAAAACCGGTGAAAGTAGTGGCCAAAATACTACCCCTCCCCCGGTTGATGACAATCTCAACATAAAACCAAAAGTTGAATTCTTGCCTGGTAATAAATTGGTGGAGGGAACATCTCTAGAGATTTTGGAGAAAGAAGTTACAAAGGACAACGTCACACCATCTTTGCAACACCATGCTGATGGCTTGGAAAAAGGTGCAATGGAACATGTGGTTTTATCTCAATGGGGTGGTTCAAATAAGGCAGGATTTAAAGTAGTGCCTTCAAACACTAAGAAGTCCGTTCACCTTGATGGTGTGTTCAACATTGTATCGTACGACATAATCCCTAAGCTTCAAGATCTACTTATGGCATCAACTTTTAAGGTAAGTCTAGTACATTATCTACATGATCTGACATCTGCTGTAATTCAATTCTCTAATACCTGAACAATTTGAATCCTTAGTAACTTATCTTTTGATGGATCTTGACATTGTATTCGACATGGCTCAGTATATGTATTTGTCTATTATTGTGAGTGATATAACATGACTGAAAAGTTAAAAGACCTTTTTTGTTATCTGGATTTTATTGCATTATTATTGTAGGGGCTTTGTTTGAGAAATCAACGGAGGCACACAGGACCGGGAAGAAGCATATGGCTCGGACAGGGAAGAAGCATATGGCTCGGCTCCAGGAACTCCAAAAGATGTCGAAAAAACTGAAGTGGCCGATGATGTGGGTGCAACTGTCAATAGAATTAACCCCAAGGAACAAGAAGAAGCATTCACCACAGGGAGTAACTGAGTTAAGTCATGTTCAGGGAATAATGCATAAATTATGATGTAACTTGTACATTGGCATGTCTTTTTTTAGTTTTTTTTTTCCATTCGGGGAAGGAAGACTAAGAAAGATATGCCATTTTGGTCAATAAATATGCTCTTTATCATATCCTTGAATATCTTTTGTCTCAATATTTCTTTGTCTTTACTTCTATATCAATCCTTGAATATTTATATAACATACAACACAATATACAAATGACAACATTCTTTTATCAGTATATACTGCTTGCTCTGATGGTAAGCAACCCCCACTTCCAACCGAGAGGTTGTGAGTTCGAGTCTCCCCAAGAGCAAAGGTGGGAAGTTCTTGGAGGGAAGGATGCCGGGGGTCTATTTGGAAACAGCCTCTCTACCCCAGGGTAGGGGTAAGGTCTGCGTACATACTACCTTCCCCAGACCCCACTAAGTGGGATTATATTGGGTTGTACTTTTTTTAACTATAACACAATATACACTACTTATATACAATATATACTACTTAAATACAATATATACTACTTATATACAAAATATACACTACTTATACACAATATATACTAATTACCAAACAGAATATATACTATACTAATAACATAGTACACCATATAAAATATATTTTACAATATACTAATGACTACTATACAAGATATTGATTTAAAAAAAAAAAATTCAGAGCTGCCGGAACAGCCAGAACCGCCGGAACCGGATGGTACCCGGAACCGTATGGTAGCGTTTCCGGCTCCGGAACCGCCAGAACCGGAACCGCCAGAACCGGAACCGACAGAACCGAAACCGAATACAGCCTTACTTGCATACGAACCATCCACCAACACAAATAACAAGCAACTCTAAAATCTTACCCTACTTCGAAAAGCAAAAATATATTTCAAAAAAATCAAAAAATAAAACAAAACGCCACACATTTATCTCTCTAATGCTTATAGACGTTGCACAATACCTGAAAGTTCTTCAGCATTTCAGTCGTACCTAATTTAACTGAAGAAACCAGATAAATAAACTATAAAGCAAGAAAGTAACATTTTACTATTTATATCAGGGTGGAAATACCCAGCGGCCCACCATTATACTGCTAATGGAACTACGCCTCTTCACAAGGGTGAGTAAAGTGCATGAAAAAGCCTTGCTATATCCCTCCGTGGGTCATTCCTCACGCTGCTCCTGCCTTGCTCCTCTCACAGTTCCTGATGGATTCGATCGAAACAGCTTAAACTTGTAAGTTTTGCAAGAGATGAAATCTTACACCAATGACAAATTACCAAGAGGCATTCTTTTACTCTTAATTTTCTAACCGCAATTCAAAGTTCCTCCCCAATATCAGCGGGCAAGGTTTTACCGCCATAAGCACATGAAACAATAAATGAAGTGGGGGTTTGAGCCTAAAGAAAACCAGAGCTAGGATAAATTACACAAATCGTTAATTAAAATGCTTCTACTTAAAGTGAAGTAGAGCGTTCACCAGCCAAAATTGATAATTAGATACATACGGAATCTTTTACTGAAAAATTCTGGTGACTGGAGTAATGCTCTTCTGCTAAACATACTCCTTAAAAGACCAGGAGAATCTCTACTAGAAGCAGAGCAAAAATAATACTCCAATTTACTAATTTGGACCCTGTGCTTTACCCTGGCAACTTGTTTCTGAGGACTCTTTGGCACTATGAACATGGAAGATGAAAACTCCAAGTCTGTGCATCTCTCTCATACATAAGTAAACATACCTCTGGCGAGAATATAGATAAAGAGAAGAATTCAAGTGCAATGCTCTTCAGACAAAACTGCAACATGTCGTCCCATGATGAATGCTCCGTGAACCAAGAATTTGCCTAGCCTCTGATATTTTACTTGCTTATTGATATTGTGTATTGCTTCACGGGCGATACCGATTCTCGAGGCATCTGCCATTAACCAAACACGTTTTAGATTGTAAATTAAACAAGGCAATCAATAAAGAGGCAAAGCTTTCGAGCATATTTGATCATCGGGGTAATTGAGTCATCAAGCAGAAATACAATCTACTTTACGGTACTGTAATTCGAAGGTCCAAAAACTTGTTCCTGCAGCTGTGCACCATTAGATGGCAGATGATTTCCTTTTGCACTTGCTTTCACTGCTGGAACACCTAGCTGGGGTTGTCAACAAATAGTACCCTACTGGTTTTGCTCAAGTATGAATTAGCAAAGCCCAATAAAATTTTTATTAAAATTTTTTTTCCTTTCCTTCTTTTTGGGTATAAAATGCTAATGCAAACTATTGTAAAATTAAGAATCAATTCAACAAATAGGACATATTGTCCATGAAAACTTACTTGCAAGTCCTGATGACATGCACAAGCAAAAGCCATTACTACTATTCCAGAACCCATAACAATCACATCTGCAAGACTTCTCACACCATGCAATTGAGAAGACAGAACAGATGTCAAGCAACCAACAGAGTTATGTGAAACATGAGTGTTCTCCCAGATAAACTTAGTTCCGCATAGCAAAGAAACTACATAAGAAAAGTCTAACCAATACCAAAAATTGAAAGTAATATTCCACCTAAACAATAACACAACTTCTGTTCCAATAGTATAATGAACCTAATAAGTTGTTCATTTTTTTTCCCTTTTTTGTCGGTGTTAGAATATGTAAATAGTAGTAAAATAACCCTAATCCAATATGTATCAGGAGTATGATAGGTTATGTATATATATAGGGCTCATTGTATCATGTTTAATATCAATTATTACATTTCTCTCGTGCTTTCTCACATGGTATCAGAACTTTGGTGAGATAATTATCGTTGTGCGTCATTCCAACGAAATCCGGGAAGAAATAACTCAGTCACCGTGCAATTTTCCGGTGACCTAAGTGACTAATTGCGTCAAAGTCACTAATTATAAGTGTTGTGCAAAAACCAACACCACCACAAGGTTCCCAAGAGATATCCGACCAAACCCCAGCAAACCCCACCGGAAAACTGCCCTTCACGCGCTCTCACGCGCCAGATTTATCAAGGCAGATCCGACTCACGCGCCCCACGCGTCGGCGCATGAGCACTGTTCCAGTGAGATTTTGACGAAGGTCCTTCAGGGCAGTTGGATCGCACTCAAATTCCGAGCCTACCCATATTTTTACTTTTCAATTCCGACCACTTTGAATTTTTTCCAGCATCTACAGTGATTTTTTCCGGCAAAAACAGTATTTCCTTCATCTGTTTCAGCAATTTTTCACGATGTCTTTGGGGTCGATGCTTTCGGGCCTAAAAACATGGCTTCTGGCAATTCCGGTGTTATGATTACCTCAGAACCTTTAATGGGAGGTTCCAACTACTTAGCTTGGGCTTCGTCTGTCGAGTTGTGGTATAAAGGTTAAGGTGTTCAAGATCATCTAATCAAGGCGTCTAGTGAAGGAGATGAAAAAGCCAAAGCACATTGGGAGAAGATCGATGCTCAATTATGAGGTATTTTATGGCGATCTATTGATTCCAAGTTGATGCCCTTGTTTCGTCCATTCCGAACATGTTATTTGGTTTTGGAAAAGGCTCGTACTTTATACACTAATGACATATCTCGTTTCTATGATGTGATATCGCGGATGACAAATTTAAAGAAACAGAAATTAGATATGTCTACTTACTTGGGACAAGTACATGCAGTTATGGAGGAATTTGAGACGTTGATGCCAGTTTCTGCTAGCGTTGCAAAGCAGCAAGAGCAACGACAAAAGCTGTTTCTAGTTCTTACTCTTGCTGGGCTTCCTAATGATCTCGACTCAGTACGCGATCATATTTTGGCTAGTCCGACTGTCCCCACAGTTGATGAATTATTCTCTCGATTACTTCGCCTTGCTACAGCACCAAGTCACCCAGTGAGCTCATCAAAGACGCTTGATTCATCTATCCTTGTATCCCAATCAATGGACAATCGGGCATCTCATACTATGGAGAACAGACGAGGAGGAGGTCGTTTTGGAAGATCTAGACCCAGGTGTTCTTATTGTCATAAACTTGGTCACACTCGTGACGCGTGCTATTCTTTACATGGTCGACCACCCAAAAATGCTTATGTTGCTCAGACCGAGACTACAGGTAACCATGGATTTTCTATATCTGAAGGGGAGTATAATGAGTTTCGTAAATATCGAGCAAGTAAGCAGACATCTCCACAAGTAGCCTCTGTTGCTCAGACTGATACTTCTGTTGCTGGTAATTCTTTTGCTTGTGTTTCCTAGTCTAGTCCTCTTGAACAATGGGTTGTAGACTCAGCTGATTCTGATTATATCTCTGGTAATAAATCTCTTTTGTCAAATATTGCGTATTCACAGTTTCTTCCCAACGTTACTTTAGCCAATGGGTCTCAAACTAAAGCAAAAGGAGTTGGACAAGCGAACCCCCTACCCTCTGTCACTCTAGATTCCGTTCTTTATGTCCCTGGCTGTCATTTTAATCTTGCACCTGTTAGTCGTTTGACTCGTACCCTCCATTGCAGTATATATTTTATAGATGATTCTTTTATTATGCAGGACCGCAGTACGGGACAGACGATTGGAACAGGACTTGAATCAAAAGGACTCTACTACCTTAACTCACTAAAATCCTCCAAGGCCTGTCTAGTTGCAGATCCTCCAGACCTACTTCATAGTCATTTAGGACATCCTAGCATGCCCAAGCTTCATAAGATGGTGCCTAGTTTGTCTAGTTTATCCACATTAGAGTGTGAGTCATGTCAGCTCGGGAAACATACCCGAGCCTCCTTTCCTCGCAGTATTGAGAGTCGTGCAGAGTCTGTTTTTTTCTTTAGTTCATTCGGATATATGGGGTCCTAGTAGAGTCAGTTCAACCTTGGGATTTCGTTATTTTGTTAGTTTCATTGATGATCATTCAAGATGTACTTGGATTTTCTTAATGAAAGATCGTTCTGAGTTGTTTTCTATATTCCAGAATTTTTTGCTGAAATTAAAAATCAATTTGGTGTTTCTACTCGCACTTTTCCCAGTGATAATGCCTTAGAATATTTATCCTCTCAATTTCAGCAGTTTATGACTTCTCGCGGAATTATTCATCAGACCTCTTGTCCTTATACCCCTCAGCAAAATGGGATTGCAGAGAGAAAAAATAAGCACATTGTTGAGACTGCTCGCACACTTCTCATTGAATCTCATGTTCCGCTGCGTTTCTAGGGCGATGCAGTTCTCACATCTTGTTATTTGGTTAATCGAATGCCTTCATCTCCCATCCAGAATCAGATTCCGTATGAGGTATTGTTTCCCCAGTCACCCTTATTCTCTGTTCCCCTCGTGTTTTTGGGAGCACTTGTTTCGTTCATAACTTAGCCCTTGGGAAAGATAAGTTAGCTCCTCGTGCTCTCAAGTGTGTCTTCCTTGGTTATTCTCGTGCCTAGAAGCGCTATCGTTGTTATTCACCTGATCTTCGTAAGTACCTTATGTCAGCCGATGTCACATTTTTTGAGTCTAAACCTTTCTTTACCTCTTCTAACCATTCTGACCATCTTGATATATCTGAGGTTTTATCTATGCCGGCCTTTAGGGAGTCTACTATAGCTCCTTCTTCACCTTCCGCTACAGAAGTCTTACCCATTCCAACCGTTGGAGAGTCTAGTGTGGCTCCTCCTAGACTCTCTGCAACAGAAACTCCACTCTTGACATATCATCGTCGTCCTCGCCCAGCATCGTCGTCCTCGCCCAGCATCCGGCCCGGTTGATTCACGTCCTGCACCTGACCCTGCTCCTACTGCGGACTTGTCTCTTTTGTACTTCGGAAAGGTATACGGAACACCCTTAATCCTAATCCTCATTATATCGATTTAAGTTATCATCATTTGTCATCACCCTATTATGTTTTTCTATCTTCTTTGTCCTCTGTTTCCTTCCCTTAGTCTACAGGTGAAGCATTGTCTCATCCAGGGTGGCGACAAGCTATGACTGACGAGATGTCTGCTTTCCATACGAGTGGTACTTGGGAGCTCGTCCCTCTTCCTTCAGGTAAATCTACTGTTGGTTGTCGTTGGGTGTATGCAGTCAAGGTTGGTCAAGATGGTAAGGTTGATCGTCTTAAGGCTCGTCTTGTTTCCAAGGGATATACTCAGATATTTGGGCTTGATTACAGTGATACATTCTCTCCCGTGGCTAAGATAGCATCAGTCCGCCTTTTTCTATCCATGGTTGTTGTTCGCCATTGTCCCCTGTATCAGCTGGACATTAAAATGCGTTTTTACACGGTGACCTTGAGGATGAAGTTTATATGGAGCAACCACCTGGGTTTGTTGCTCAGGGGGAGTCTCGTGGCCTTGTATGTCGCTTGCGCCGGTCACTTTATGGTCTAAAACAGTCTCTTCGAGCATTGTTTGGTAAGTTTAGCACTGTTATCCAGGACTTTGGCATGACTCGAAGTGAAGCTGATCACTCTGTATTCTATTGGCATTCTGCTCGAGTCTCTATATTTATCTGGTGGTCTATGTTGGCAATGACCAGGATGGTATTACTAAATTGAAGCAACATCTATTACTTTCAGACTAAGGATCTGGGCACACTAAAGTATTTTCTGGGTATTGAGTTCGCACAGTCTAGCTCAGGTATTGTGATCTCACAATGGAAGTATGACGTAGATATTCTTGAGGAGACAGGAATGATAGGTTGTAAACCTGTTGACACTCCGATGGATCCGAATTCTAAACTTCTTCCAGGATAGGGGGAGCCTCTTAACGATCCTGCAAGATATAGGCAGTTAGTTGGTAAATTAAATTATCTTACAGTGACAAGACCTGACATTTCCTTTCCTGTGAGTGTTGTGAGCCAGTTTATGGGTTCTCCGTGTGATAGTCATTGGGATGCAGTTGTTCGCATTCTTCAGTATATACAATCAACTCCAGGTAAAGGTTTATTTTTTGAGGATCGAGGCCATGAGCAGATTGTTGGATACTCCGACGCTGATTGGGCAGGATCGCCTTCTGACAGACGTTCTACTTCTGGATATTGTGTCTTAGTAGGAGAAAATTTGGTATCTTGGAAAAGTGAGAAACAGAATGTGGTTGCTCGGTCTAGTGCAGAAGCAGAATATCGAGCAATGTCTATGGCGACATGTGAGCTAACTTGGATCAAACAGTTGCTCAAAGAGCTGAAATTTGGTAATATTAGTCAGATGAGACTTGTGTGTGATAATCAAGCTGCTCTTCATATTGCGTCAAATCCAGTGTTCCATGAGAGAACTAAGCACATTGAGATTGACTGTCACTTTGTCAGAGAAAAGATACTCTCGGGAGATATTGCTATAAAGTTTGTAAAGTCAAATGATCAACTTGCAGACATTTTCACCAAGTCCCTCACAGGTCCTCGTATTAACTACATATGTAACAAGCTCGATATATATAATTTATATGCACCAGCTTGAGAGGGAGTGTTAGAATATGTAAATAGTAGTAAAATAACCCTAATCCAATATGTATTAGGAGTATGATAGGTTATGTGTATATATAGGGCTCATTGTATCATGTTTAATATCAATTATTATATTTCTCCCGTGCTTTCTCACAGTTGGTAGTTCTTCTACTTATTTTTCCTTTTTCTTTTTTTGGCAATAGAGGCTCAGTTCAAAACAGGACTCTATCCTCCCAAAGAAGCTCTGCGAAATGAGTATCAGTAAGCACATTATTCTTTTTTAACCATCCAAATAGCAGTATAGCCAAACCAAGATATCATATGGTAGCATTTAACTACATTAAGATTACCAAGATCGGTGCCTAGGGGAAGCAAATACAAAAGAATAGGCCATGGAAGTCAAAACTGTTTGAAGCCAGCAGGATACCAAACTAGTTAAATGCATTCTTTAAATATCTCTAACAATAAAATAGCAAACTCAGGCGAGAGCAATTCAAATGAGGCTTTTTCAGTATTGCAAAATCATTGAGAGGTTTTCATACATTACTCAACCATCTACCATGGCACACTCATCATTTTTGTGACAGTTTTTAACAATTTTCTGCTTATTAATTGTTGTAGACCTAAAAATTAATAAAAAAGAGTGTCCTTTCTCTAACAGTTTGAACTTGTAAACTAGCGGGCCACACAATTCAGTTAACTTCGTAGATTAGATAGTACATACACTTCAATATAATATTAGCACAAATCAAGCATATCAGAATAAACTGAAGTTCCATGTTCGAGCTTCACCATCACCGATCAAGAAAAACACAGAGAGGGAGTGTTGCAAACCCAGAACTATTAAATCGAAGTTTTTACACGATACAATACACACACTTCAATAGTAACAATCCTATACATTGCTACAATTTTAAGTGAGTTTATGTCAATACAATTTTTGTCTCTTGGAGATAATGGGACAAAAAGTGGGAGATGTAGATATTGTGGAGGCTAGGGCCTTATTAGTAGTATAAATTAAATGAATTTGCTTATTTTCTTTATGACCAAGAAAGATGAGAACAAAAGAAACACCTCCGTATCCGATAAATATGCAGGGAACAGATTTATCATCCAGCTTTGTTCTCTGCTCTTTCGATACATGTACAAAAGCTCTGCAACCGAACACCTTCAGATGCGAGTAGGACACCTCCTTATTGGTCCAAACTCTCTCTGGGATGTCAAACGCCAACGGAACTGATGGACTCCTATTGATCAGGTAACATGTTGTTTGAACTGCTTCACCCCAGAATGACTTAGGAAGTTTAGCCATTCTGAGCATGCTTCTCACCTTCTCCACAATAGTGCGATTTATTCTCTCTGCTACACCGTTGTGCTGTGGGGTTCCAGGAACTTTCTTTTCATGTATAATCCCATGACTTGAACAGTACTCTTCAAATTCCCTTGAAGTGTACTCACCTCCATTGTCAATTCGGAGACGCTTTAGCTTTTGACCTGTCTCTCTTTCTACTAGAGCATGAAACTTCTGGAAAACTTGAAACACCTGATCTTTGGTTTTCAAAATATAAACCCACAATTTTCGTGAAGCATCATCAATAAAAGTAACAAAATATTTGTTACCGCCCATTCATTCAATTTTCATTGGGCCACAAACATCATAATATACTAAATCAAGTATATTCAATTTTCTTTCAGACGATGTCTGAAATGAGACTCTACGCTGCTTACCAAATAAACAATAGTCACATGATTTTATTGTTGTACCTTTGGCATAAGAAATAAGTGATTTCTTGGCAAGAATCTGCAATCCCTTCTCGCTCATATGACCCATTCATTTATGCCACAAATCTGCAAAAATCTCATCTTGTGCCGCATTCAATTCACCTTGGCATATTTTTGCATTGGTCATGTACAACGTGCTACGAGCAACTCCCTTTGCGATCACCAATGATCCCTTGGTGAGTCTCCACTTTTGATTTGCAAAATAGTTCTCGTATCCATCTCGGTCCAAAGCAATGCCCGAGATCAAGTTCATCCGCAAATCAGGTACATGCCGCACATCCTTTAGAACCAATGTGCATCCGACATTTGTCTTGATACAAATGTCACCAATCCCCGCAATCTTTGAGTAACTCGTGTTACCCATTCTCACTGTGCAAAAATCACCTGCTATATATCTGCAAAAAAGATCTCTTACCAGTGTGGAATGGCAAGATGCTGCTGTGTCAACCACCCATTCCGACTCTGAACCTGACAGGTGCATGCATTCCTCATCCTTATTTCTAAAAAGGACAACATTGTCATTGTTTTGCACCATGGCAGCTGTGTTGTCGTCATTCTTCTGGCCACTAGTTTCACCTTTGCCCTTCTTTGGATTTGGGCAATCTCTTTTGAAGTGACCTGGTTGATCACAGTTGTAGCAGTTTCTGGCTTTTGATTTGGACCAATTCTTTGACTTTCGACGAGCTCCGGATCTACCATAGTTGCTCGAACTCCTTTGATAACTCCTGCCTCTACCTTTTGTGATAAGAGCTTGTCCTTGACTTTCAGGCTTCTTTCTCATCTTCTCATTGAGTAAAAGAGCCGATGTGACATCTTTCAACTCAATAGTAGTCTTACCGTACAGGATGGTTGTTGCCAAATTATCGTACGAAGATGGCAACGAGTTCAATAGCAAGATAGCTTTATCTTCCTCCTCGATTTTTACTCCAAGGTTGGCAAGCTATGTGATTAGTCCGTTAAACACATTTAAATATGACAAAAAATTCATACATTCACCCATGTGTAGGGCGTATTGCTGCTTCTTCAGGTACAATTTATTTGTCAACGTTTTGGACATGTATAGGCTTTCCAACCTTGTCCAAATTTCATGTGCAGTGTCTTCATCATTTATTTACCACATCATCCGATAAGTGCAACCTGATTGCACTAGCAGCTCTTTCATCCAAGTCAGCCCAATCCTCAGCTTTCATGATATCAGGATTTTTGGCGTCAGCAACTAGTACCTTGTGTAATCCTTGTTGGATGAGCAGATCCTTCATCCTTCTTTGCCATGTTGAAAAACCGTTATCTCCGTTGAATTTGGCTACTTCGTACTTTACTTCGGACATTTTTATTTTTACAGAGTATAGTACTACCGATAGTGATAGTATTTCAGTGAACGAGCAGAACCTGTGCTCTGATACCAGTTGTTGGGAATAAACCCCCTACCAAAATAATATTCACGGTAATAAAAGCGGAATAATAATGTAGCACCGAGATACGGTAATTAACAAGAATAAAAGAGTAACAATGACACCAAGATTTTTACGTGGAAAACCCTTCTAAATAAGGGGGAAAACCACGTCCCTGAGAGGAGCAACTAATATCACTATAGTAAGGAATTTTACACTTTGTAGGTCCGAGTAAAATACTCCAAAGACCACTACAACACTCAAAAGAAAATAACCATCTTTTGATATTTCCACCTCACTATAATATCGCTCATTGTCTATTTTTCTCACAGATTATTTTCTTATACCCTGTCTGTGAAACCTTACTCTTTTTCTCTCTTTTTGTTGGTGTATCAAAATGAGAGCCGAAGCTCTCATTTTATAGGTAAACTTAGGCATCCTTTGTTGATATTCCGTTTCTGCAGCACACCAAAACTGACAAAAAAAATAAAATTGTAAAGCAGTCACTTTTGACAAAAGAATAAAGAAAGAAGAAATTTTTTTCCTCAATTAAAGAGGGTTGGACCAATCTGTAATTGGCTTATTTAATTTTATCGTTTTGAATCTAGACATATTAGTTGAAAAAAAAAATTTTGTTGAGAGAAGATAAAATTAAAGTAGAAACACTATTTATCAAAAAAAAAAGCAAAAAAAAAAAAGAAGAGAAAGCCTCTTACTAATTCGTTTTTTTTTTCTTGTCTTTGAGTATTCATCCTGCAAGGATGGCTTCTCCGATCCACCGTTCAACATAAACAATAACCCAGTATAATATTATTTAGTGAGGTTTGGGGATGATAATGTGTATGCAGATTTTACTTCTACCTTGAGGTAAAGAGACTGTTGGTTGCTTACTATCAGAACAACCCCTGTTGTCCTCTCCGATCTACCGTTCGAGAAGAAGAAAATCACAGAAGATCCAATGCGATCTTAGAACAATGGCACAAACACAGAGTACCCGAAAGAATGACATATCATTTATGTTACTAGCCTCTCAATCAGAGTAAGTCACCTGGAAACTCGAGTTCTAAACGAATGGATGAGATTGATTCCTAATATGCTAGGAGCGTTAGATTTTTTTTTCTGATCGTTCCTAATGATCTTTTTACAGTAATCTTGTTTCTTCTTTCATTGTAAAACAGATTAATTATAATTTCCTTTTTGTTTCCAAGATTAGATAATTTCAGAGAAACCAAAGTATTTGAAATTATCCATTGTTATAATATCAGGAATCAATCTCATCCATTTATTTATTAGTTGAAAGGTACTTATCAAACATAGTTTCCCCTAAATTTACTTTACTTTTTCAGTCAATGGTTTTTAAGCTCCAGTAAAAGTTTACTTCACTCCACTGATTATAAATAATTTCTTTTAAATGGTGGGAGAGGAAGGAGATACTGACAGATATTGCCAAAATATCTTTAAAAGAAATTTAATGCTTTCAGAATTCATTTCACAGATATTTTTGGTCAATGGTTGTTAATTCACGTACTCTTGCGAGTTTAACACTATTTCAGAAGTCCAACTTTGAAATTAGTGGTAGTATCATACGATTTCCATTTGCCAAAAATTGTCACTTATTTAAATTTTATTTACCTATATATTTGTTATATTTATTACCACAAGACGTTCAGACTTATGGATTAGATAATTTATTCTATGCGATTCACAAAAATCACTTTTAACCTGCAACCATAATTATTTATATTTAATAATCATAAAAGTATTTAAAAGTTATATATTTTTTTAATATAATATACATAGATATATAATATTTTTTGACTATTATTTTAAAAGAAATTATACAATATAATTTTTCAAATTCCGATAGTCTTTTACATCTTACTTTGGCAAATGACACTAATATGAGTAAAAAAGTACGGTGAAGACATGAAATTATACATTATACACTTGGGAGGCGCATACCTTTTTCAATGTAGAGGAAGTGTGTGGTGGGGGGTAGGGGTGTTCATTGGGCGGATTGAGCGGTTTTTTACTTTAACGGTTTGGCTTATCGGTTATCGGTTTTTAAATGTATTCATCCGTTAGCCACTCGATAAGATATCGGGCGGATTGGTGTCGGGTTAGCTCTTATCGGGCGGTTAATGGGCGGTTTATCGGTTTAATACCTAAGGGCTCAAATGTATTCTGTCCGCACACTATACTGAAATATCAAGCTCATAGCTTTGACAATTTGTTGATCAGTATATTGATGAACTTCTTAAGAAATCACCAACTAGGACGCAGCACACCAAATAACTTTTATTTGCTATCTGTATGGACTATAGAGTACAGAAGTGACGGTGGGGGTTTTTATTTTCTAATTTATTTGTATTATAGTTTTATACACTTATACTTATTCATTTTAAGGTTTTTTATTTTTATATTTTATATATATAATTATATAAGTAAAAATAAATTATATATATTTATATTCTTAATGGCTTAACGGATTACCCGTTAAGAAAATTGAATAATCCGCCCCCAAACCGCTAAGCCGTTAATAAAAATAATTCAATCCGTTCTCCGTCCGTTAAGCCGTTAAGCCGTTACCATTAAGCCATTAAGCTTCGGTTCAGTTCAATTTTCGGTTTCGGATCGGTTTTGAACACCCCTAGGGGGGGCGGAGTTGTGAATATAGTGGCAGTAATACTGATATTAAATTGGCAACCAGCACTAAATAGTGTTCTTTAGTAGATACTGATATTGGCATCGCAGTCAAAAGGCACACACTTTACACCTTGTTTAGATGATTTTTTAAAATTCGATATTTATTTTGATTATTAATTAAATTTTATTATATTAATATAACAATGAAATATATACTTTATATAATAATTAATTTGATATAGTCGGATGTGATCTTATCTTCTTCTCTTAATCTAATTCTTTATTATTATTAATGTTATAAAACAATAAAAGAACAAGAGCAATATTGCAGAGAAAGAGAGAGGAAATTCTTATTGAATTTTGGGGTGGTTTACAATGGGGTAAGACCCATCTATTTATAGGAGGAAAAATAACTTAGCCTCAAAGTAAAACTCTCTACAAGATAGACATTCACTCTAAATAGAATTCTATTCTTAACACTCCCCTTCGAATGTCTACTCAATAAATAATGTGTCTCGTTAAAATTAACTAAAATAAAACCCAGTGGGAAACAAATTCTAGAAAAGGAAAAAGAGTACACATATTTAGTAATGCGCCTATTGGTTGCCTCGTTAAAAACCTTGCAAGGAAAACCCAGTGGGACAAAACCTTGTAAGGGAAAAAGAGTGCAACGCGCATTAACTCCCCCTGAAAAGAGCATCAATTCACATCCTTGAGCCTTCGCATTTCAATCTTGTGTACCAGCTTCTTGAAGGTTGACGTTGGTAGAGATTTTGTGAACAAATCAGCCATATTATCATTTGAACGAATCTGTTCCACATTGATATCACCATTCTTTTGAAGATCGTGTGTGAAAAATAACTTTGGTAAAATATGCTTTGTTCTGTCTCCTTTTATGAATCCTTCCTTCAATTGGGCTATGCATGCTGCATTGTCTTCATACAAAATCATGGGTAGTTTGTCACATTTCAAACCACATTTGTCTTGAATATGATGTATTATAGACCTCAACCACACACACTCTCGACTTGCTTCATGAATAGCGATTATCTCAGCATGATTAGATAAAGTAGCCACAATTGATTGCTTAGTCGATCGCCAAGATATGGCAGTGCCTCCACAGATAAACACATAACCTGTTTGAGATCGAGCCTTGTGTGGGTCAGATAAATATTCAGCATCAGCATAACCAACAAGATCAGGACTGCAATTATTGCTATAAAATAAGCCCATATCATGGGTAGTTTGTCACATTTCAAACCACATTTGTCTTGAATATGATGTATTATAGACCTCAACCACACACACTCTCGACTTGCTTCATGAATAGCGATTATCTCAGCATGATTAGATAAAGTAGCCACAATTGATTGCTTAGTCGATCGCCAAGATATGGCAGTGCCTCCACAGATAAACACATAACCTGTTTGAGATCGAGCCTTGTGTGGGTCAGATAAATATTCAGCATCAGCATAACCAACAAGATCAGGACTGCAATTATTGCTATAAAATAAGCCCATATCGGTAGTCCCTTTTAGATACCGCAATATATGTTTGATTCCATTCTAATGTCTCCTTGTGGGAGCAGAGCTATATCTTGCTAAGACATTAACTGAAAAAGTTATGTCAGGCCTTGTAGTATTTGCAAGATACATTAGTGCGCCAATTGCACTAAGATATGGTACTTCAGGACCAAGTAGCTCTTCATTCTTTTCTTGCGGTCGGAATGGATCCTTATTCACATCAAGTGATCGAACAACCATCGGAGTACTTAAAGGATATGCTCCATCCATGTAAAACCGTTTCAATACCTTTTCTATATAGGCAGATTGATGAACAAAAATTCCGTTTGCCAAATATTCAATTTGCAAACCAAGACATAATTTTGTCTTTCCGAGATCTTTCATCTCGAATTCCTTCTTTAAATAATCAATTGCCTTTTGGAGTTCTATGGGAGTTCCAATAAGGTTTATGTCATCGACATATGCTGCAAGTACAACAAATTCCGATGTTGTTTTCTTTATAAAAACACATGGGCAAATGGCATCATTTATATAGCCTTCCTTTAATAAATACTCACTAAGACGATTATACCACATTCGCCCTGATTGCTTTAGACCATACAAAGATCTTTGCAATTTGATTGAAAATATTTCCCGGGACTTTGAATTTTGAGTGTTTGGCATTTTGAATCCATCGGGAATTTTCATGTATATCTCATTATCAAGTAAGCCATAAAGATAGGCAGTAACCACATCCATTAAATGCATGTCAAGCTTTTCAAGGACAGCAAAACTAATGAGATAACGGAAAGTTATAGCATCCATTACGGGTGAATATGTCTCTTCATAATCGACACCAGGTCTTCGAGAAAATCCTTGTTCAACAAGGCGTGCCTTATATCTTTGTACCTTGTTTTTCTCATTTCTCTTGCGTACAAAGACCCATCTATAGCCAACAGGCTTAACACCATTAGGTGTTTCAACTATAGGCCCAAAAACTTCACGTTTTGCAAGTGAATTCAATTCTGATTGGGTTGCTTCTTGCCATTTTGGCCAATCAAGTCTTTGTCGACATTCTCCAACAGATTAAGGTTCAAGATCCTCACTTTCTTGCATAATGCTAGATGCAACATTATATGCAAAGACATAATCCACCACTATATCCACTCGATTAAAATTTGTCTCAATATCGATTGGATTTATTGATAGTTCCTTATTTTCCTGAGTCTCGGGCTCAATGGATTCTTCATGAATCTCAGAATTTATTAAATCGTGAATTTCCTCATGAGATTCTTTCGTAGTGTCATTTTGATCATTTGCTTTCCTTTTTCTAGGATTTCGATCTTTGGAACCTAATGGCCAGCCACGTTTTAGGCGTGCTTTCGACTCATTAGATATGACACCAGAAGATTGTCCAATAGCGACATCAATACGGATTGGAACATTCTCTGCGGGGATGTGAGATTTTGTTATCCTTTTCAAGTTCGTGAATGCGTCAGGCATTTGATTTGCTATTCTTTGCAAATGGATAATATTTTGCACCTCTTTTTTACAAATAGAGGTATGTGGATTAAGATGAGATAATGATGGATTTTTCCACAAAATTTCCCGTTTGGTTTCACCAACTTCTCCCCCTAATTTTGGGAAAAGTGTCTCATCGAATCGCAGTCTGCAAATCGTGCAGTGAACAAATCCCCTGTCAATGTTTCGAGGTAGCGAATTATGGAGGGCGATTCAAATCCAACATATATTCCTAACCTTCTTTGCGGACCCATTTTGGTGCGGTATGGCGGTGCTACATGCACATATACTGCGCATCCAAAAATTCTTAAATGGGATATATTAGGTTCATGACCCAAAACTAATTGCAACGGGGAATATTTGTGATAATTCGTCGGTCTGAGACGAACTAGCATTGCTGCATGCAAAATGACGTGACCCCAAACCGAAGTGGGCAGCCTCGTTTTCATGAGTAATGGTCTTGCAATCAACTGCAGACGTTTAATTAAAGATTCTGCAAGACCATTTTGAGTGTGAACATGAGCTGTAGAATGTTCCACTTTTATCCCAATTGATAAGCAATAATCATTAAATGCTTGGGATGAAAACTCAGCAGCATTATCTAGTCTAATAGACTTAATTGGATTATCAGGAAATTGTGCTCGTAATCGAATTATTTGTGCCATTAATTTTGCAAACGCAAGGTTGCGTGATGACAATAGGCACACATGAGACCATCTAGAGGATGCGTCTATTAAGACCATAAAATATCTAAAAGACCCACTAGGTGGGTGAATAGGTCCACAAATATCCCCTTGTATACGTTCCAAAAACGTAGGTGACTCAGTTCCAACCTTTGTTGGTGATGGTCTAATAATTAACTTGCCTTGATAACAAGAAGTGCAAGAAAATTCATTATTTAAAAGAATATTTAAATTCTTTAATGGATGCCCATATGAGTTTTCTATAATCCGTCTCATCATAATTGATCCAGGATGTCCCAATCGATCATGCCAAAGTACAAAAGTATTGGAATCAGTAACCTTTTGGTTTACTGTGGAATGTGCCTCAATTGCACTAATTTTTGTCCAATACAGGCCACAAGATAAAGATGGGAACTTCTCAATAACCCTCTTTTGGCCAGAGATATTCTTTGTAATGATGAGGTATTCAAGATTATTCTCATCTATTATCTCAATATGATATCCATTTTGACGGATATCTTTAATACTCAACAAGTTCCTCTTGGACTTGGAAGAGAACATTGCATTCTCTATGATAAATATTGTTCCTTTAGGCAGAGTTATAGTTGCTCTTCCGGAGCCTTCAATCAATTTACTACCACCAGAAATTGTAGTAACATCTGCCTTACACATACTTAAATGAGAGAAATATTTCTTCTCTTTGAATATCGTATGTGTGGTACATGAACCAATTAAACAAATATTTTTACAATTGGACGTTGATCCAAGTTTGCTTTGTGAGATATCCATATTTGCTTCCCATGGTTTGACATACAAAAGAAATATACGAAAAATATTAGTATTTTTATAGATATGAGAATAAACAAATTTAAGTCTATGATTCAACATAATAGTTTCAGTGCAGTCAATATGAAATTATTCTCCTTTTAATACTCTTGTATCCGTTGCTTAATAATTACACAATATATTCAAAATCTGCTGAGGTTAGTTGATTAACCAAATAGATAATCGACTAACCTGTTTCAACGTTTTAAAAAAACTAGTCGATGAACAGGCAACGGACATAAGGTTAATCGATTAACTAAAGTGATAATCGATTAACTTAGGTAACGGTCATTATGTTAGTCGATTAACTAAATCGGATAGTCGACTAACATACCTTGCGGAAAAGGTCCAGTTTAATAGAATATATTGGTTAATCAATTATCTGTTATGTTAATCGATTAACTTACTGAAAAATCATTACAAATAAAGCATAAGATAAATGTGTAATCTAAAGTTATATAAAATTTGAACCATATCACAATAATAGATAACTTATGTAAACTATGATAATTGTTTATTCATTAACTACTACGAATAAGTAAAAATAAAAATATCAAACTGCTCAATCTTCTTTAACCATGGATCCATCACCGATCAAGTGATCTATTTTCCCCTCAGGGTGCTCAAAGAAGTCTGCCACATCCAAGTGGGTGATGTCAAAATTATTGTCAGAGACAAAATTGGTTTCAGGGCCTTTACTCTTTAGAGATGCTTGATAAAGCTCAACCAAATGTCTTGTTACACGGCAAATTTTTGCCCAGTGCCCTTTTCCACCGCAACGATAACATATAGTTTCTGAACTATTTGCTTTTGGATTCTCATAATTACATTTTCGCTTTTGGTAGTTATATCTCTTTGGGTGGTGACTAACACCAGAAAAATTTCTTCCTTGTCCACGTCCACGGCCATGACCTCGACCACGATCACGACCATGATTAAAGCCATAGCCTTTTCCATGCTTAGCATAATGGGAATACACCTTATCTACTTCAGGCAATGGTGTAGACCCAGTGGGTCGATTTTCGTGATTTCTCATGAGCAGGTCATTGTTTCGCTCAGCCACAAGGAGAAGAGAAATCAGCTCAGAGTACTTTTTGAAACCTTTCTCTCTGTACTGTTGTTGCAGAACCATATTGGAGGCATGAAACGTTGTAAACGTTTTTTCAAGCATATCATAATCAGTTATAGTATCTCCACAGAGTTTCAATTTAGAAGTAATTCTACACATTGCAGAATTATATTCAGAAACAGACTTATAATCTTGGAGCCTCAGATGAGCCCAATCATATCGTGCTTGTGGCAGAGTGACCAACTTTAAGTTGTCATATCTCTCCTTTAAGCCATTCCACAAGATAAGTGGATCTTTGACGGTGAGATATTCAATTTTCAAACTTTCATCAAGGTGATGGCGCAAGAAAATCAAGGCCTTAGCAAGGGTGGATGCATTATTTCTGTCTTTAATGGCGTCTCCAAGACCCATTGCATCCAAATGGATTTCAGCATCCAACACCCATGTCATGTAGTTCTTGCCCGAAATTTCAAGGGCAACGAACTTTCTTTTCATAATGTCAGACATAATTAAAACAAAATTAGGAGGAGAAAATATACCTTAATTTTCTCAAAGAGATTCTTGAGATAGTAGAGCTTCGTGCTGATAACGTGTTATAAAACAATAAAAGAACAAGAGCAATATTGCAGAGAAAGAGAGAGGAAATTCTTATTGAATTTTGGGGTGGTTTACAATGGGGTAAGACCCCTCTATTTATAGGAGGAAAAATAACTTAGCCTCAAAGTAAAACTCTCTACAAGAGACATTCACTCTAAATAGAATTCTATTCTTAACAATTAAATAATTTTATTTTATTATTTATCTTATTTTTTTATATTTTAATTTTATTCTATATTATAATTTTTCTTCATAATTTTATAATTTTATTTTTTATATTACGAGTGTATGATATGTAAGATAATAGCAACTGATACGATCAGTCCAAACATTATATTTATCGATCAGTACACCATTCAAATAAGCTGTTAGATACCGTGGACGGAACATATTCTTTGAGAATATACAAATACGGAGTAGTAATTGCCAGCATGAGACGCGTGAATTAGCAGCAACAACCCTAAGAATCAAGGGGCGACCGGAGTATTAAATTCACATCTAGCCAAAACAACCTCAAATATCCGTTATCCACAGTACTGACAGAGATTCAAGCCTAAAAATATCTTTACCTCTGATATTTTTCTTTCTTTATCAACACAAAAGTCCATCAATTGAGAATATTCTTATATATCAACTGATCTGAATTCTGAGTGAATTTCTTGGTGTTTTTTCTGAAAAATGGACCCTGCCCAAGAAGCCTAGAACAGAGAAGCTTTTCGACAAGCTGTTATTAACACCCTCGAACGCCGTCTCTTTTACATCTCCTCTTTCAAGATCTACCGTTGCGTTGCTGGCCTTTACGACTATGGCCCCCCTGGTTGTGCCGTTAAATCCAACGTCCTCTCCTTCTGGCGCCAGGTTTTTTTTTCTCTGTTACTATCAAAATTCTCAATTTTGTGTTATATTGCTTTCCAATTCAGTTACTCAACTTTATGTTAGGGATATGTTCTTTTACCCAATTGAGGTTATTCACTAGATAGTGAACATCAATAATATAGGTTTAATTAGAGAAAATTGGGGTTTTCTTTCATATTTATATGATACTTCAAATGGTGACTTGCTATTCTGTAATTCAGCATTTTGCTCTCGAGGAGAACATGTTAGAAGTTGATTGCCCCTGTGTTACGCCTGAAGTTGTGTTAAAGGCGTCATGTCATGTGGATAAGTTCACTGATCTTATGGTGAAAGACAAAAGACTGGCACTTGTTACCAGAGCAGATCATTTGCTCAAGGACTTTTGCAAAGACAAGCTTGAGAGAGATCCTAATCTTCCTGCTGAAAAGGCCACCGAATTCAGGCACGTGCTTGCTGTTTTGGATGATCTTTCTGCCGAAGAGCTCGGTGCTAAGATTAAGGATTATGGCATTACTGCTGCAGATACCAGGAATCCTCTTTCTGCCCCTTATCCTTTCAACCTCATGTTCCAAACATCAATTGGGCCTTCAGGCATAAGTCCTGGGTAAGAATATCATTTGGAGGAGAGCCTATATATAACCATCATTGTTTGTGCTTAGCTTGAAAGAGATCATTTTTTTTATTGAGTTGGCGAAGGTTCTTCAGAAGAGGAGGGTTAACATAACCTGTGTCCAGAATACTAGGTGGAAAGGGTCGAAGGCGAGGAATGCAGACGGGTTTAAGCTGTGGTATTCTGGGGTCGTGAGAGGTAAGAATGGAGTGGGCATCTTGGTAGACAGGGATCTAAGGGAGTCCGTGGTCGAGGTTAGGCGAGTGAATGATAGGTTAATGTCTATTAAGTTGGTTATTGGGGGTTGCATCCTCAACATCATCAGCGCTTACGCGCCGCAAAGCGGGCTTAGACGAGGAGGCTGAAAGGCGCTTTTGGGAGGGCTTGGATGAGCTGGTGGGTAGTATTCCCCAATCTGAGAAGTTAGTTATTGGAGGGGACTTTAATGGTCATATTGGGGCTGGTGCTGGTGGTTATGGTGAAGTGCACGGTGGCTTTGGCTTTGGGGTTAGGAACGGAGGAGGCACGTCACTGCTTGATTTCGCCAGGGCTTCCGAGCTTCTGATTGCGAACTCGAAATTTCAGAAGAGGGACGAGCATTTGGTCACCTTCAAGAGTTCGGCGGCGAGGACACAGATTGATTACCTCCTCCTCAGAAGGAGCGATAGGGGTATGTGCAAGGACTGCAAGGTTATCGCGGGAGAGTCCCTTTCGACTCTTCATAGACTCTTAGTGATGGATGTCGGTCTCTGGGTGAAGAGGAAGAGAAGGGGTGCTCGGGGACAACCGCAGATTGGATGGGGTGTTTTGACTAAGGAGAAAGCACAGGAGTTGGAGTGGAGGTTAGCCGAGGGCGGAGCTTGGAGAAGTTCTGGGGAAGCGGACGCTATGTGGTCAGAGACGGCGAACTTGGTTAGGGAGGTAGCACGGGATGTGCTTGGGGTAGCCAAGGGCTATTCAGGCAGCCATCAGGGTGACTGGTGGTGGAATGATGTAGTCGAAGGAAATGTGAAGTTGAAGAAGGCGGCGTTTACTAAGTTGGCAGGGAGCACAAACGAGGAAGAACGGATAACGAACAGGGAGATCTATAAGGTGGCGAGGAAAAAAGCAAAGCTGGCGGTTACGGAAGCTAAAAACGCGGCGTTTGGTCGCATGTACGAGGAACTACGGGAGAAAGGCGGGGACAGGAAGTTATTCCGGTTAGCTAAAGCAAGGGAAAGGAAGGCGCGTGATCTTGACCAAGTTAGGTGCATCAAGGGCGAGGATGGTAGAGTTCTGATGGGGGAGTCTCAAGTCAAGCAGAGGTGGCAGGCGTACTTTCGAGACTTACTTAACGGAGGGGGATAATAACATAGAGCTAGGGGAGTTGGGGCATTCAGAGCAACATAGAGACCTTGGGTACTGCAGGCGCATTAGGGCGGAGGAGGTCATGAGGGCTTTGCGTGGGATGAGTAGGGGTCGAGCGACCGGGCATGACGAGATCCCGGTGGAGTTCTGGAAGTGCATGAGTAGGTCAGGAGTGGAGTGGCTCTCCAGGTTATTCAATGCGATCTTCAGGACCAAAAGGATGCCGGAGGAGTGGAGGTGGAGTACAGTGGTGCCCTTGTACAAGAACAAAGGGGACATCCAATGCTGCAACAACTATAGGGGTATCAAATTAATAAGTCACACCATGAAAGTCTGGGAGCGGGTGATCGAGGCGAGGGTGAGGGAGATGACATCTATATCTGTGAACCAGTTCGGTTTCATGCCGGGTCGCTCCACTACAGAAGCTATCCACCTTGTCAGGAGGCTGGTGGAGCAGTTCAGGGATAAGAAGAAGGACCTGCACATGGTGCTCATCGACTTGGAGAAGGCGTATGACAAGGTCCCAAGGGAGGTGCTATGGAGGTGCTTGGAGGCGGAGAGCGTGCCGGAAGCCTACATCAGAGTAATCAAGGACATGTTCGATGGAGCTAACACTAGGGTTAGGACGGTTTGCGGCGACTCAGACCATTTTCCAGTGGTTATGGGGCTCCATTAAGGATCGGCGCTTAGCCCTCTCTTGTTTGCCTTGGTGATGGATGCTCTAACCCGACATATTCAAGGGGATGTGCCTTGGTGTATGTTATTTGCTGATGACATAGTCTTGATAGACGAGACGAGGGTCAGTGTTATTGAGAGGCTAGAGGTATGGAGACAGACTCTCGAGTCTAAGGGTTTCAAAATAAGCAGATTTAAGACAGAATACCTGGAGTGCAAGTTTAGCGCCGAGCCGAACGAAGTAGGCAGGGACGTGATGATTGGATCTCAGGTCATCGCCAAGAGGGACAGCGTCAGATATCTTGAGTCGGTGATTCAGGGGGACGGAGAGATTGACGGGGACGTCACCCATCGTATAGGAGCGGGGTGGTCAAAGTGGAGGCTTGCATCAGGAGTCCTGTGTGACAAGAAAGTTCCACAGAAACTCAAGGGGAAATTTTATAGAGCTGTGGTTAGACCTGCCATGCTGTATGGGGCGGAGTGCTGGCTAGTGAAGAACTCTCATGTTCAGAGAATGAAGGTTGCGGAGATGAAGATGCTCAGGTGGATGTGCGGGCTCACCAGGTTGGATAAGATTAAGAATGAAGTTATTTGAGAGAAGGTGGGGGTGGCCCCGGTGGATTAGAAGATACGAGAAGCGAGGCTGAGGTGGTTCGGGCATGTGCGGAGGAGAAGTCCTGATGCCCTGGTGAGGAGTTGTGAGCGGCAGGTGATGGTTGGCGTACGACGAGGCAGAGGGAGGCCTAAGAGGTATTGGGGAGAGGTGATTAGGCATGACATGGGTAGAATGCGGGTTTCCGAGGACATGGCCCTTGATAGGAAAGTCTGGAGGACTAGTATCAGGGTTGTAGGATAGGGGCTCCTATAGTTTTTCGTACTCCTCACCCGGGGTTGAGTTAGGCTTGGCAGGACTATCCATAGATGATGTGTGTATTGGATGGTGTCTCCCTTATAGTAGTTATTTGGTAGTTATTTATGGTAGTTACTGTGTGATATTATTGCATGCTATTTTAGTTATGGTTCTTATATTTAGATAGTTATTTCTGCTGGGGTTACTAATGCTTCTTTGTTTTAGTTTTTGTTTTGTTTTTCCTTTCATTCACTGAGCCGAGTGTCGATTGGAAACAGCCTCTCTGCCCTTTCGGGTAGGGGTAAGGCCCGTCTACATATTACCCTCCCTAGACCCCACTTTGTGGGACTATACTGGGTAGTTGTTGTTGTTGATTATCTTGTTTATGTGTGCTATTGATTGGCATGCAGTTACCTGCGCCCGGAGACTGCTCAAGGCATTTTTGTCAACTTTAAGGACTTGTACTATTACAATGGAAATAAGCTTCCTTTTGCGGCTGCACAGATTGGTCAAGCTTTTAGAAATGAGGTTAAAAGGCCATATTTACTGTTGCCTTTATTTTTCTGATGCATAACCTGATCATATTTGTATATTTTCTAGTATCTATTTGGCAACAATTATAATTTGAAGACTTTGGATTATTGCATCTGATGTCTTCTGAAGGTGGGAGGGTGAATAAGTAGTTATCTGGGCACTAAAATTTCTCCACATAGCTGATGATAAGAATCTGTAGACTGTTCTATCTTAATCTGCTGCCTTAGGCACGACGAAGTAGACACGAATGATGCTTCAAATTTGCAACTATGGCATATGCTAATGTATCTTGTGTAGAAATGTTAGGCAACCACAGGCTTTAATATTTTACTAAATCTTGTGCTTTTTTCTTTTTTTTTTTTTTGGGGGGGGGGGGGAGGGGGGGGGGGTCAATTTTTGTTTGATCTATTTTGCTGAAGCATTTCTGCCAACCCAACTTGTTTGGGACTGAGGTAGAGTTGTTGTTGTTGTATTGAAGCATTCCAGATTTACTTTATCTCTCTAGCTAAGTCATAGATGGACCATGTTTATGTTCAAAACCAAGTTATATTTTCTGTAAATAATTTAAAATAACAAGGTATGCAGATCTCACCACGTCAAGGTCTCCTGAGAGTCCGTGAATTTACGCTGGCTGAGATTGAGCATTTTGTTGACCCGGAGGATAAATCTCATCCAAAGTTTCCTGATGTTGCAAACTTGGAGTTCTTGTTGTTCCCGAGAGAAGATCAGGTTTCTGGAAGATCAGCTAGGAGAATACATATTGGTGAA
Organism: Nicotiana benthamiana; assembly: GCA_034376525.1. Lineage (NCBI taxonomy): Eukaryota > Viridiplantae > Streptophyta > Magnoliopsida > Solanales > Solanaceae > Nicotiana > Nicotiana benthamiana. The sequence continues at coordinate 11,894,647 of CM067325.1, forward strand.
GCAGTTGTCCAGGTTAGATAAATTCAACGATTAACTTCTCAGTTTCTTCCTGCTCTCCTGGATAAATCCTCTAATTTTCCATTATACTTGTTTAGATGACTCATAACTGTTGCTTCTGCAGGGAATTGTCAACAATGAAAGTCTTGGATATTTCATAGGGAGAGTATATCTATTTCTTACTCATCTCGGTATTGACAAAGACCGGCTACGGTTTTGTCAACATCTTGCAAATGAAATGGCACATTATGCTGCAGACTGTTGGGATGCTGAAATTGAATGCTCTTATGGATGGATTGAGTGTGTTGGTATAGCTGATAGATCTGCATATGACTTGCGTGCTCACACGGTGAGGCTTACATAAAATAGCCACATACTGTTAATTTTTTATATTCTTCAACCCACCCACATATGTACTTCATCAGTTGCTTGGTGTTTCCACATTCACTATTTTCTTCTTTTCAGTATCTATCTGTTAACTTATGGTTCGCCTAGCGTTTCATGCAACATGAGCATAATTTTTTCTTAGTATGCTATCCTACACTGAACTAAGTCACCCATTGCAGGATAAGAGTGGTGTGCCTCTAGTAGCCCATGAAAAGTTTCCAGAGCCCAGGGAAGTAGAGGTCTCTCTCTTTCTTTCAGTCTGTACACAAGAGATTACTGTCTATAATCTAACCCTGAATAAAATACGTATAACATGCTTACTAGCGTAATATGTTATCTATATTTTCAGAAGCTTATTATAACTCCAGCTAAAAAGGAGTTGGGTCTTGCTTTTAAGGGTAACCAAAAGATGGTGGTTGAAGTACTGGAGGTAACAGCAGTATTGCATTAGTTTACTCGTTTTTGCCCTTCATGTGAGGGTTAAATTATTAAGATTATTGTTTGCTTCTATCACAAGGCTATGGGTGAAAAAGAAGCAATGGAAATGAAAGCAACATTGGAGTCTTAAGGGGGAGGCCGAATTACATGTTTGCACCCTCGACAGGGTTCTCACTATAAACAAGAATATGGTGTCCATCTCTAAGGAAATGAAGAAGGAACACCAGAGGGTTTTCACTCCATCAGCCATTGAACCATCTTTTGGTATTGGGAGGATAATATACTGCCTCTATGAGCATTCTTTCAACACAAGACCTAGCAGAATATGGTGTCCATCTCTAAGGAAATGAAGAAGGAACACCAGAGGGTTTTCACTCTTTCAGCCATTGAACCATCTTTTGGTACTGGGAGGATAATATACTGCCTCTATGAGCATTCTTTCAACACAAGACCTAGCAGAGATGGTGATGAACCAATGAATTTTTTCAGCTTCCCTCCTATTGTAGCTCCTATAAAATGCACTGTGTTCCCATTGGTTCAGAATCAACAATATGAGGAAGTTGCCAGACAAATTACTAGGTCGCTGACTGCCTATGGAATCTCGTATAAGATCGATATAACAGGTAAGCTCGGCCTCGAGAGTTATTCTAAGCACTAGCTTTGGCCACAATAATGTTAAGTTCTGAGTAAGTCACAATTTCTCTCTCTAATTCCCCTTAAAAGCTACCTGGATCAAGGGTGTTTTAATATTTATTTCCATCCCTTCTATAATCATTTCATCTCACCTGTCTACTCATTTTACCACTTCTGGAGTAAATAAGTTGAGCTTTAAGCTGGTTGCTAATTATTTTCTTATCCTTTCTCTCTGGACAGTGATAGGAAATATTGAGATGTCAACATTACTTAAAAATCCTAAGAAAATGTGCTTTCTACTTTGTCCTATAATGAACATACATGGGTTAATCAAATTCCAACATTGGTTGCAAATTGGGTTTAAAGTTTACCGTGGAATTGCAGCCAAGGGTGTGACTAGTAGTCGATGAAGGGGGAATTAGAGATTAGGCTTTGAATCCCACCGTAGGCAAAAAAGGTTGGTGATTTTTCTCATCTGCCTAAGCATTAGTGAATAGAGTTACTCAATACTTTTGGTGATTGTGGTCTGGCCCTTCCCTAAACCCCGCACATAGCTGGAGCTTAGTGCACCGGGCTGCCCTTTAATACTTTTAGTGGTGGGAGATACAAATAACCGGTGGAATAGTCAAGGCGCACGAGCTGGCCTGGAACACCACTAGTATAAGAGAGAAGGGAGAAAATTCACTGGGGAATTATTGAGTTCACTATATGAATTTTAAACAAATATTAAGTTATTGACATGATGTATTGTTCGATTGTTCATTAAGGTCCACCTGTCCAGGTTAATATTTTTCATCTATCAAATTTGTTTGCTCTACTCTCTAAATGTGACAGATTGTAACTTATTTTAGCTCATTGCTATGAACTTTAAAGTCTGGCTAAGGTTGGTGTGTACACTCCTGACAACTACTGGGTTCACATGGTCTAAATGCAGAAATTTGAGTTTGCTTCATCTTCCTTTTGCTTTACCATGCATGAGGACTCCAATTTATCCATATGCTTGTATCCCATGCGGTACTGATCTCTATAGGATATATAGATTTACCATAACCTAAACATGTCTGCATCTATACACTGTTATCATATAGTATGCTAAAGTTTACCTTGTATACCACTAGATTTGACTGATGTAATATCTGGTGGGCATATCATCAGCATCCATATAACAATGATTACCTGTCTTTGTCATTGTGCTACAATATGTTTGTGTATATATATATATATATATACATATATATAATGCTTTCTTGACTTTCACACTAATATATTTCTTCTATATAATGTTGTGATTTGCATGCTTGCTTGAAGTCGAGGGTCTACCGGAACAGCCCCTCTCTCTATATATATATTTATATATATTTAATGCTTTTTGACCTTTACACTACTGTATTTCTTCTCTATAATGTTGTGATTTGCATGCTTGCTTGAAGTCGAGGGTATACCGGAACGTCTCTATCTGCATAAGGTATGGGTACAACTGCGTATATAATACCCTCCCTAGACCCCCTATTTGCAGGATACTGGGTTTGTTGTTGTTGTTGTTGTATGTTTATTTTGTTTTTGGTTTTGATGAACTGGTGGTGCTTAAACTATTTGATACTTAGTTGTGGTCCTTGTGATTTTGTGTTCTAGGTACGTCAATAGGTAAAAGGTAAGAACAGATGAACTTGGAGTTCCCTTTGCCATTACAGTGGATTCAACATCCTCTGTGACAATCCGTGAAAGGGACAGCAAGCAGCAGATTCGCGTGAATGTGGACGAAGTAGCATCTGTTATTAAGGAGGTAACCGATGGTCCAAGCACTTGGGGTGATGTGTTGTGGAAATACCCTACTCATTCTTCTTGACCCCCGTTGAGAATGTTTACTTAATAGCCTGAATTGTTTATGCGACATTGACAAATTTCTTTGATGTACCAATTTGGATGTACTATTCTAATTTGCATTGAAGCAATCAGTAAATACTTATCCAATTAGATTACTTGTACCTACTACGGTGTCTATTCTCATTATCTTCTTGTGTCTTTGTCCATTACTAAGCTATCTCTGTTTCCTAGGTGAATATTTACATGACAATAGTAGACATCAAGATTACCAAACCAATTATGTCACAAATTCTAAACTGAAGCAGTTACAAAATTTGCAGAACTGAATTGAGGGACCACCCATGTTATGCAGATATTTTCATCTCTAAGCCGAAAAGATTACATTACCAGTAGAACAAAGTAGGATGTAGATATAGGGACAAAGTCAGAAAAGAGTAAACTGAGTACTCTACTCTCAACTTAGAAATGAGGGAGGTGATCACCAACACCAACAGAAACTGAGCTAGAAGCAGCAGCAGCATTGCTCCGTTCAGAGTGGCAAAGCTGGCGGAGCTTGGTGGGAACATACCAAATGGCGAGTCGAGGATGTGCATTAAAGATGGTGTCGATATCCCAGCCTTGTCGAGCAGCTATGGCCACAAGGGGCTTGTAACATGCCTGTCTCCACGCCCCGACATTCTCTCCTCGTTCCTTGAAAGCTCTTCTTAGCGCATTGGAGGCTTCCTCGTCAAGGCAATGAAGTGCGTAGCAATGCACGTAGTGTCGCATTTTTGGCTTGTTTATGTAGCTTGCCCCTGCCTTCTTCGCGTACCTGAACACCTGATTTGTTACCTGCAATTTTAAAACAATTGATCATTCAACGCCGGTCCAGTTTCATTCGACGGGATAACATTACTGTAAGATGATTTTTCTTTGCACCTTAACTATTCCAAAAGCCAAAATACGTTAGTTTGATAATTGCTTTTCGTAATTTTAATTGCCAAAAGCTAACTTCATATTGTTGATTTTGGACGGAGAGTACTAAAAGATTGCTTAGTTAATGAACAACATATGGTGGAACAGTAACACCACTTATGTTATAGTGAGGAGTTCATGATTCCCAAACTAAACAATAGTACCGACATTATTCATGAGTCGTTAGTTTAACTCTCCCTTGAAGACAAGGACAAAAGTGTCAAGCATGATTGCCCCCGTCCTTTCTTCTATCAGTCTCACCCAGCAAGATAGGGCATAGATAAGCGCCTAGGGACAAAAAGACCATACATGGTTGCCCCCGTTCTTTCTTTCTATCAGTCTCATCGTCAAAATAGGGCTTAGCCCAAAAAGGTAAGCGCCTAGGGGCAAAAGGACAATACATGGGCACCCCATCCTTTATGTCTATCACTTTCACTTATAAAAGTTGTTGTCATATGACCGGAAGGTCATGGGTTCCAAATAATAAATAATAATGTCTGATCTTTCTTCGGACTCCGCGTATAATATGAGCTTGATGTATTAAACAGTCTTTTTACTCTCACCCAACAAAATATGTCGGCGCGAAACATGAGCCTTATTTATTAGTAAAATCAAGCTTTAACTCTAAAAATTTTAAAAATAAAATGGATAAGAAAATAGAGTTTTATTCCCAATTCGCGAACAAAAAAATGTTTGCAAGTTTTATCTCATTTCTAACTTTGGTCAATGTGTAGAACTTCGATGTGGCAAGGACAAGCTTACAGGTGGAACCACTTGAGTAAAAGTACAAAAGGAGTAATGGGCCGAGGGAGAAATTCATTAAGCTTTATGGTTTAGCCCATCAATTCCGTACCTTAGCTGTCGAGTTTCCTCTGGACAACTAATGGTTACGACCCAATTAACGAGGTCTTCTGAACCCACATTCATTTTTATGCCCAGCCTTTTCCCAACAACTACTATCTAGATTTTTATATCCTTCCAAAAATAAAAATAAAAAGAACTCACTGTCTAAGCTCTATTTAAGTAATTAAATACAAAAATTATTGTTGCCTCTTTCTTTTATTTTTCTTGAGCTAATAGTCTTTTAAAACTGATATGTCTTCTTACAGGTAAGAGTAAGTTTTGCATGTAAATTATTCTCCAAGACCTCATTTGTATAATTATATTAAATTTGTTATTATTATTGTTGTAATTAAATAAATACAAAATTTAAATAACAGTTTAAGTTATAAAAGTGAGAATTATATAATATTTAGCGGGTTAGGAGCAAGATAGTTATTTTTTATTAGTTTGATGAATTCAATTAGCAATTAGATATTCTATTAAATATACTTTACAAGTTAGAAAAACATAAATATATCATACGATATATCAGTTTCATAATTAAAAATATATCTTCATTAAAAATGTATCATTGTATCGATAGAAAATAGAAGATTTATGTTTATGATAAGGAATCCGAACAACAAAACTTGTGTCAATAAATTAGTTAGTATAACGAATAGGAATGATCTTTTACCTTGTGGAATTAGTTAAGGCGCGTAAGTTGTAAAAACAATTGTAAAAAAAACAAGAGAGAGAGTGAGAGAGAGAAGAGAAGGTGACCTTAGTGGGACATTTTTCGCCACGTTCCTTGGCAATATTCTGAACTTGGATCAAGAAATCCCGACATTGCTCATAGAGGTGGAACAAGTAATCCAAACCGTTCTTTTTCCCACGCGCCACCTCACCTGGCTCCGTCACTATAAAAGGATGCTCCCTTTGCCTCTCGCTTATTCCTCCCCCGGCGTCGTTAATATTCCAGTCATCTTCTTGACCTTCCTCCGTTTCTTCATCCTCATCTGCCGACGCTCCTCCCCTTCTCTCCCTCCCCGCCGCCACCACCTTCTTCCTCCTCCTTTGTTTCATTCTCCCGCCGCCAGCTGCCGCCACCACTTCCCATGTCGTCCCTCCTCCGCCGCTTCCAACTGCTTCTCTCTCTTGCTGCTGCACTGGTTCCTCAGACAACCCTACTTCACCATATATATATTTACACAAGTTGAGAACTTATATCATGTCAATGAAAAAAGTGCCAGCCTTACCTATACATTTTTACTTCTACGCACGTCTAAAAATCATCAAACTATCTCATATAAATTGAAAGGGAGGAAGTATACTCATTTTATATCACAAAGAGTCGGGATAGGAGGTCAAAGACTCAAAACACTAACTCAATTTTCATGTGTATTCTAATAGTATAACAACAACAACAACAGAGAAACTGTTTCCAAATAGACCCCCGACATCCTTCCCTCCAAGAATTTCTCACCTTGTTCTTGGGGAGACTCGAACTCACAACCTCTCGGTTGGAAGTGGGGGTTGCTTACCATCAGAGCAACCCCTCTTGTCTTATGTATTCTAATAGTATAATTTTTAAAAATAAAAATATATATTTAAATTTGTGTAAAAATCACTATAAGTAAGCATAGTTAACAATTCAAAATATCTATAAAGGACTTCGAGAAAATTGTATAAATAAAATTATTTAACTCCCTAATTAGGGTAGTAATGTCACATAAAAATGAAGTAAAGATGGGCAAATATGGAATATGCAACAAGAACCCTAATACCTTATAGTTGCTTGCATGCATCCGTAAAAATAAATTATTTTCCTATAGCTAGGCTCGTGAACTCGTGTTCAATATAACAGTGGTTCCACAAATCATGCTATTTTAAAAAAGTTGTGCATGTTATTATCTACTAGAAATACGTTAATTAACTTCAAATTGTTCGTTCACTAGCTACTCTTAAACATTTAAATACCAATTACGTGCAATTTGGTCTTAGAAATCATTCGGACTGATGATACATTCATGTATCCAAGTGCAAATATATACTCTAGTTATACTGTTACTTCGCAAAATTAATGCATATATAAAATAACAGGGGTGCGAAGGATGTTTCAAATTCAAAGAAAACAACCTTCTTGTGAGAGAGCGTCAAGGGCATTAGTTCCACCATCAGACAGAAGGTGGCCCCGCCGCCGCAGTTCTTCCTCCTCAAGCCTCCGCCGTTCCGCCCTGATTGCAGCTTTGATACCGTACCTTTCTCCAACGAGAAGTTCCCATCTGAAAATCTGTGAAAGGCTATTCATCATATCATCAAGTTCCTCATCTTTCATGTCCAATAGAGTGTTCACCGTAAAACCTAGCTCCGCTATTTTTGCAGCAGTGTAATAACGTATACCATAAGCTTGAAACAACTCCTCTAGTCCTCCTAACTCCCTTGTCCTGATGGAATAAGCCGCCGACAGAGGCTGCGGCGGTGGCAAAGCTGGCGGAGGATGAGGAGGCGCCACCGCTGCTTCCAACAGCCGGGTTGGCGGTGGCATTGCACCTCTAGGGTCCCACTTGAACAAATTCGCTGAGAAAGCCTCTGGGTCCATATGCTATAACAATGGGCACACTTGGGTTAAATGGAATGAAAGGGTTAAAAACTGTTGCTACATATAAGAGTTTACCTTCTGACAGCGTAAAAAAATATGTATATCAGTTACTTATTTATTAGGTAATTACACAATTGACAACGAAATCTGTTTATAAGTATTACCAATTGGTAATTTGGTTAAAATTTAAAATTTACAATTAAATCAACTGATATATAGTAACTAATCTGATATATATATATATATATATATATATATATATATATATATATATATATGAGTTAAAATTTACTGAGAGTGTAATTTTTTAGCACTATCATTGTATAAGCATTTAACTTAATTAAACCGATAATTTAAATAAATGTACACTATAATATCATCACAGGGAAGTCTTTGAACAATTGTAAAGTTGTTTCCGTATGACCTATAGGTCACGATTTCGAACCATGGAATTAACTATTAATACTTGCATAACGGTAGGCTATACATTACACCTCCTGAGTTGTTGCCCTTCCCCGGACCATGCGTGAACTGCCCTATTACTATAATGTCATTCACAAAATATCATCAAGTAATCTTCATATTAGTGAGATTTGTAATCTTAAGAAGTACTGTAGCTACTATACATATAAAAGTTAACCTGATGGTGTTACAGTTTCTATGTTGCCGGGTGTATATGATTTAATCAAAATCTATAAATAAATATTTCCATGTATTAATTCGTTGTTTTTTAATTCTTAACTGCAAAGTATTCTGTAATTTTTCTTGGATTGCATCAGATATAACTGAATACCAATGTGCTTTTCTGCTTTTGCATACTGAAGGAACGTACGATAGAGGACTGTTGCGGACTAAGAATTGTTTGTTTTTTTCTCAAGAGAGACTATCCTAGTTCTAATGAGACTAGATATAGGGTTTAGGGGATTGAGAACGAACTAGTCAGAGAAGCACGGCGAGTATCTAGTTTTCAACTCTTTCATGACTTTATGAAACCATTTCGGAACGACTTTTGGGATTTCACTCACTTTAGAAACTTGGCCTAACTATGGTTTTGACACAAATTATGCACCACTCCAGCAGGGGAGGAGCTCGTATTCCGGGAGAATTTAGCAACTTTAATTCAAACCTTATATTTATTTTAAAAAATTTATTAAATATATACGAATTATCAATTTAAAATTTAATAACTTAAATGGATTACAATCTCGAATTCATAAACTTTAAATTCTGGCTCCGTCTCGATACTAGGATAAATTTAACTTATATGTGGTTACAGCAAAAAGAATTTTCACACTCACTAGCTTGTATGATGTTTATCTATTAACGTTTATCTTTTAAAATTGACTTGACGATAATTTAAACTTTCCTTTGCACGCTTATTATATGAAAGTTAACTCATGACGTGGCACGTGTTTATGTACGTATACAAAAAGTTTAGTTTTTAACTTTCAAAATTTTTAAAGTACAATATGTATCGTTTTTAAACAATTAAATTAATTGTTTGATCTATCAGGTTCTTATTACTCCCGAGTAAAGGTGAATTTCCTGTTTGACTTTTCTTAGGTCAGACTGATTTTATTTTTGGTGAATACCTCAATAAGATATAGGTCCTTTTTGACTCATGTGAATAACCATTCATGCAATTGGTATTGCTTATGAAATAGATTTCTGATTAAAATTTGTCATTAATTCTCGCAATATACATGGGAGCTCTCAGTTATCAATATCTTACATAGTAAAATGGAGGGGGGATTATTTGTCCATATATACATTGTAAAACATCTTTGGTTTGTATATATTCTTCTACTACAAATAACAAATCTTAATGTATGTTACGAGTAGTCAAAGTTATACAACATGGAGATAGAATAAATCTCTTACCTTGTCAAAACTAAAAGGAGGTTATACAGAAGCCAGCAGCTAAGACTAGAGGATAGTATTGTTAGTCCATTTTTCTTATCATAATTGATTTTTCTATCTATAAAAGAAACTACAGTATATTTACCCTAATTGAATTTTTCTCTTTTTCTCTATAAGGAAAATATAATTTCTTTATATTTGGCTAGTCCCCTTTTCTTGTAGGAAAGTATTTGAAATTCTATAAATTGAAGATCCGTCCTTCTCATTCAATAGGATCTACAATGTAGCCATAAAGGGATTTGAGAGACGTCTTTAGGGGAGAACTTTACTGGATAAGTGTTAGTCTGTCAGTTGTGTTTACTTTTTCGTGAGATTGTTATATCGATATTTTGTACTCTCCTTTATGTAGTGAATTGCTCATCTTTATCTGTGGACGTAGGTCGTAGGACAATAGTAAATTCAAAAATTGGACGTTATCACTTTTAAGTTGAGATATAATAGGCTCGTAAATGTATATCTAAACTTTATTATATTATTACGATGAAGGAGCATCCTTTACCGTAACTACATATAATAGTTTTTTCAAAAATAAAAAAATAAAAAACGAACTTTCTGCTAAAGTGAGGAGTTTGTAAAGTAAAAGATTCAGTTGAAGAGGGAACAAAGTTAGAGACATTTAAGAAAGAGTATTACTACTACTTGGCAAAGTTAAAGTAGATGCAGGAGGGGAAGTACGTACAGAAAGAAGCGTCAGATGGAACAGTTCAAAGTCTAATGATAAATATATGCCAAAGATGATCAAACTGAGCTCCAGGGGGCTAACCCTAATATTTGTACTTTCCAAAGACTAATGCATGAGCCCATCCACAACCACAATAATCTTCTTCCAATAATAGTGTGAGAAATGCTAAAAATGGTCTATTCTGTTCGAATATAATAGTCCTTTGAATATAATCCTATCAATTTTAGTCGTTTCAACTTGCCAAAAAAAAATTAAGCACTTTTAGTTTTGATCATATATTTAACAAACTGATTGGATAGATAGATTTAGTGGGAATTGCGGGAGGGGAGGGGAGGAAGTGATTTAACATGAACTATATTGTGCAGTTTCTGCTATATTATTTGTCCGAATTTTTATGGTATTTTTGTTTAATTTTTTATAGTTCACATTAAATCTAATAGTTAGAATTTGTTAAATATCTACGGTTAACAAATTTTAAAAACTAAATTCACTCAAAAGTACATTTAAAAGAATATTTCAAACCTACACCAAACATATATAGGGGATGTATGCCTTATTAGGAAATATTGTAAATATCTTTTATGTATCTTTTTATTATTGGTAGAATATTTTCTTATTAATTGTACAATCCTATAGTTGGTAGGTTTTGATTTTCCTTCATTATTGTACAATCCTATAGTTGGTAGGTTTTGATTTCTCTGTACTCTATATATACTTTGATGAGCAATACAAGAAATTCACTTCTCCAAAACTCTCTACAAATTTGACGTGATTGAAAATTAATCAAGATTGTATTCTAATTCACGAAGTTTATGTACGTCTTAACTCTAGCAAGCCTCCCCAACGTTTATTTCATTTGTTTTAGGTGAAAAATACATTTATCCGCATCGTATGATGTTCATATTTTTTTATTCATTTACTGTACATCAACCATTAATAATTTGTATTAGTCTCTCAAAGTCTCAACTACTTCACTGGTCTGAATTTATATGCTTATTTCTTTTTCACTACATTACATTTTGAAATGACGTCATTTTATACATTTTTATATTTATAACAGTATTATACATAAAATATTTCTCGCAGAACTACAAAGATCTGGTCAACCTTAGGACTATAAATTCTCACCTATGAAATTGTGACACGTAGTAACACGGCAGTGTACGGATTCAATTAATTTTGTCATGGCGAAATGAGAGCTCTGATGCACAGAGTCACTGCATAGATTCTCAGAACTCATCGTCCAGCTTTACTTTCTTTGGACTTTATTTGCTTTTGTCTCTTCTGTTTTACTTGGTAACCAGGAAATTCATCGAATTAACTTTTTTTTTTTTTCATCAAGTTAATTGTTTTACCTATTAATTTGATAAGATCACACACATAATCAAATATTCAAAATAAATTACATACATTACCAGTGCACAACACAAATAAATTAAGGAAGAAATCTAAGCCTAAGTAAATTTTATATATACTCCAGTTCATATTAAGGGTCAATACTGGAGTAGATGGAGGAAGTCACTCGAGAGTTAAGTTCTTATCCAGTCTAGATGTTACTACTTCCGATCCATAATAAGTGATTTTTTGGTATTCAACACACTCTTAACGAAATACTAACTCTTAAAAAATAGGTAGTTTGACTAAATTAAAATTTGACACTTTGGGATATTTAAATAAAGACAAATTTTGAAAAAAATCCTTCTTAATTATATAAAAGATCACTTATTTTAAACCAAAATAAAAAGATAAAAAAATTACTTATTATGAAGTGAAGGAAATAATAATTTTTTACATCGTTGTCTCTATGTCAAATAGATGTGAAAAACTATAGGGAGGTCTAGTTGTTATAATTGTGAGGAAGAAGATTAAACATAGAGAAGAAAGAAGAACGAATATTATTCCTCAAGACAGTGAGACCTCCGTTACATACTATGATATATAGGGGCTTCTCCACAGATAGATGTCAATTAACTACTTTAACCAACTAATCACTCTTAACTAATTTGCACACCCTATTCTTTTGCTATACACTGTGACCCTATAGCCCAAGAATCCCTCAAGCTGGGGAGGGGAGGGGTTGGAAAGCATTAAACATTCCTAGCTTGGAAAGAAGGAAGGAGTGCTGAGCAACACCAAGATCTTTTATCATAAGATCAACCAACTAAAGTTTGGTTGAAACGTGATGAGGAGCAAGCAAGTCAGGGTGTTTGAAGTGATTTATAAAAAGCAGCTTTTAAGTTTAAAGTCAAAAGTTATAAGAGGGTGTTAGGATTATAAAAAGTAACTTTTAAGCTAAAAGTTAAAAGCCATAAATTATTAATATCCAACTTTTAGCTTATTTTGTATGTTGTAAGCCAAAAGTAAGAGTTTTTAAGTATTTTTTATCATTGCCAAACGCCACACAAACTAAAATAAATATTTAAAAGCCAATAAGTACTTAAAATAAGTCAATCCAAATAAGCTCCCAACATTTGGCGTTTGACTTATTTTTGTACTTTTTATGCATGATTTGTACTTTTTATGTCTAAAAGTAAGTGATTTTAAGCACTTTTTATCATTGCCAAACACCACGCAAATTAAAAAAGTGTTTAATAGCCAATAAGCAATTAAAATAAGAAAATCAAAACACCCTTCCAATTTTTGACTTTTGGCTTATTTTTATACTTTTTATGCCTAAAAGTAAGTACTTTTAAGTACTTTTTATCATTGCCAAACACCACACAAACTAAAAAGTGCTTAAAAGCAAATACATACTTAAAATAAGTCAATTCCCACATATCCTCCCAACTTTTGACTTTTGACTTATTTTTGTACTTTTTATGCCTAAAAATAAGTGCTTTAAGAGCTTTTTATCATTGCCAAACACCACACAAACTAAAAAAGTGCTTAAAAGTCAATAAGCACTTAAAATAAGCCAATCCAAACCCCTCCTAACTTTTGGCTTTTGACTTACTTTTGTACTTTTTATGCCTAATAATAAATACTTTTAAGCCAAACACCACATAAACTAAAAAAGTGCTTAAAATCTAATAAGCACTTAAAATAAGCCAATCCAAACACCCTCCCAACTTTTGCCTTTTAGCTTATTTTGTACTTTTTATGCCTAGAAATAAGTGTTCTTAAGCATTTTTTATCATTTTCAAACACCACACAATCTAAAAAATGCGTAAAAAGCCAATAAGCAGTTAAAATAAGCCAATCCATACGCCCTCTTAATCTTCTCTCAAACAAAGTGACAATCTATCTCTATGTGTTTTGTCCTTTCATGAAAAATAGAATTTGCTGCTATTCGAAGTGCAACTTTGCTATCACAATATAGATCAACAGGCTGATGTATCTCAATGTTCAACTCTTGCAACAAATCGAACTAGCCTAGTAACTTCAGTTGCTACAACTACGAGACTTCTATATTCAGCTTCAACTAAGCTTCGACTCATTGTCTGCTGCTTCTTTGACTTCTAGGACAACAAGGAATTCCTTAGCTTTACAACATATCTAGTGATAGACCTTCGTGTGTTTGGCTACTGCCCAATCTAAATCACAGAAGGCAGAAATATTAGCAATAGGACCCCTCTTTGACTTCACATAAGGCATCGAAATTGCGTGGTCGCGAAAGTCAAGTGCGGCCACAGTCATTATTATGTGTTCCGCAAGATTGAAGATTTAGAGAGCTATTTCAAGTCCAAAAGCAGAAAAGTGCGGACCACATCACTTTTGTTCGGCCGCATAATCAGAAGTTCGACCGCACCCACTCTTATGCAGATCGTAGAAGGCTGAAGTTCCAAGCCTATATTTCCAAAACTGTGAACCGCACAATAATCCGCACATGAATTATGTGGTCGCACAACCTTCATAAGGAAATTTTTGTCCAATAATTTTAGCTTAGTATAAATAGATGTTTTTGGTCATTTTCAGGTTAAGTTCGATTTTCAGCAGTGCAATTGAGCCGTTTTCTTTATTTTTAGAGTAATTTTGTACTAGATTAAATTCTCAATATTAGATTTTCTTTGTTTACTCAATTATTATGAATTCTATCTTAATTTCTTTATTTTCCATGAGTAGCTAAATCTTTAGCCATGATTGTAGCTCAACCCTAGTGTGGGTGCTTAATGGGTATTTAATTTCAGGGTTTGTTTGTGATTGGGTTAGTGATATTTACCCTTGTTTATGCTTGAATTCTAGAATTAATGGTTTCAAACATCTATTCATGCCTATTTGACCTAGTCTTTACTTGAGAAAGCGAGACTAAGTGCAGGAAAGCTTAGCTAACAAGGAATTAGGGTGAACTCAAGAAATTAATATCCCCAATTAAAGGGTCAAATCTAGAGATAGTAAGACCCGACATATATCACTTGATTTGTGTAATACCTATATGGGATTGGGAAAGCCAAATTGGAAAAAATCACTCAAACTACCGAGAGGTATATAGTGAGCAATTGTGTGTGATTGCTCTACTACAATCTCGATTAATGAAACTTGCCATATAGTTTACAACCTACTAGGTAGCCACTTAGGTGGAAGTTACGACCCTAGATCCTTTACCATTTTGAAAAACTAAAATAAAAAATATTGTCTTCTAGTTTATTATTTGCAATCATTAGTTAAAAGTAGAAATAGAAACAACCACCAAATATGTGGAAGTGCAATCTTAGGCACACCATTTATTCACACTAGGTGTATACCTATCCAAATTCTAACTCCCTATGGATTCGACCCCGACTTGCATTGGGTTTTTATTATTGCTTCGACCGCCTCACTACCTATAATTGTGGTGTAAGTTTGGGCAAGATCAATTTTTGGAGCTGTTTCCGGGGAGTTAAATGTATTTAGCTATATATGTAGGTTTTTGTGTGCTTTATCTTCTTTTCCTTCCGAGTCACAATTTTGTGTTTGAATTTATTTTAGGTACGAAAATAGCTCTCAACAACGAACCCATCGGAAATTTGCCATGCATGAGTGGGGAAGGGAGGGTAGATGATGATGCCATGGATAAGGTTCCTCTTAAACCTCAAGCTAATAGACGTGGCCGCCCGCCATACGATAATGTGCATGTTCCTTCCCCTACCTCCACCAAGAGCGGAAGCCCACTGATAATTACCAAATGAGGGTTATGCAAGTGCTATAGTCCCCCACCGCATTAGGGGGGACAACTTCCAAATCACCAACGTGATGCTAACACTACCTAAGCAACAGGGATTCTTCACCAAGGATCTGAATCAAAATTCCAACAAGCATCTCAAGTGGTTTGTCAACAACATGTTGTGGGAGTAAGCAAATAGATGTCTCTGAGGACGCGTTGAGGTTGAGGCTATTTTCCATTTCTCTATGGAAAAGGCATTGGACTGGTTAGAGACGTGCCCAACCATTCCATCAACACTTGGGATGAGTTGGCAGAAAAGTTTATTTCCAAATTCGTTTCTCTGGGACATATGGCGATGCTTCGGGATGAGATTCTTGCTTTCAAGCAAGAACCTAATGAGCCATTGCATGAGATTTGGGAAAGATATCGTACCACCCCGAACAATGATATGACTGAGACTATGATCCAAGAGACCTTCTACGGGGGGGGGGGGGGGGGGGGGAGGTCAACACAACTAATCAGTGTGTGGTTAATCAAATTATCGGGGGAAGCTTCATGAACACGCCATATGCCGAAGCTAGTGAAATTATTGATGATATGGAGGATACCTCTTCGGCATGGCAAAGTAGAGCCAATGTTTCGCACGGTGACCCTAATATTATTCACCTACACAAGGAGCTACACGACCAAGGGCAAGTTATTGTCGAGTTGAAAACTACCATGAACCTATTGGCCAAAGCTCAGCTTGAACAAGTTCAAGGGTCGAAACAAGTGTATGTAATGGAAGGTGTGAATATAGTAGTAAATAAAAAATGGCAACAAGGTCAACAAATGCAAAACCGTCCGGAATAATTTATGCAAGATGATAGTGGTTATGATCAAGCTGATTCATTCAATAAGCAAGACTAAGAAGTTCAATATGTCAACAATTATCAAGGTCAAAGAAATAATGCTCAAGGGAAAACACAACAAATACGGAGATCACAAGGGAACCAAGGTAATTGGAACAACCAAAACCACCAAGGCGACTGAAGTGGTGGCAATCCTAATCAAGGCAATTGGAACAACCAAGGAAATCAAGGCAATTGGAGTAATAAAGGCAATTGGGGTGGAAATAATCAAGGAGAGTGGAACCACAAAAATTGAGGGTCGGGTTTTCAGTGGCCCTCGATGTTCTAACAACTGAGCAATCCACCCCTATCCTTCTCAAGGCCCGAGATCTTCTTTTAATGAGATGGGCAGAATTGAAAACATGTTCAAACAATTGATGGAGAAGAATGTCGACAATGATGCTCAATTAGATGTCAATTAACTATTTTAACCAACTAATCACTCTTAACTAATTTTCACACCCTATTCTTTTGCTACACACTATGACCCTATAGCCCAAGAATCCCCCTCAAGCTGGGGGAGGGGGAGGGGTTGGAAAGCAATTAACATTCCTAGCTTGAAAAGAAGGAAGGAGTGCTGAGCAACACCAAGACCTTTTATCATATGATCAACTAACTGGAGTTTTGTTCAAATGTGATGAGGAGCAAACAAGTCAGGGTGTTTGAAGTGATATATAAAAAGTAGCTTTTAAGTTTAAAGGCAAAAGTCATAAGAGGGTGTTTGGATTATAAAAAGTAACTTTTAAGCTAAAAGTTAAAAGCCATAAGTTGTTAATATCCAACTTTTGGCTTATTTTTGTACGTTGTATGCCAAAAGTAAGAGTTTTTAAATACTTCTTATCATTGCCAAACACCACACAAACTAAAAAAATATATTTAAAAGCCAATAAGTACTTAAAATAAGTCAATCCAAATACGCTCGGAACTTTTGGCTTTTGACTTATTTTTGTACATTTTTATGCCTAATTTGTACCTTTTATGTCTAAAAGTAAGTGATTTTAAGCACTTTTTATCATTGCCAAACACCACGCAAACTAAAAAGGTGTTTAAAAGTCAATAAGCAATTAAAATAAGCCAATCAAAACACCATTCTAATTTTTGACTTTTGGCTTATTTTTGTACTTTTTATGCCTAAAAGTAAGTGCTTTTAAGTAATTTTTATCATTTCCAAACACCACACAAACTAAAAAAGTGCATAAAAGCAAATACATACTTAAAATAAGTCAATCCACACATCCTCCCAACTTTTGGCTTTTGACTTGTTTTTGTACTTTTTATGCCTAAAATAAGTGCTTTTGAGTGCTTTTTATCATTGCCAAACACCACACAAACTTAAAAAAGTGCTTAAAAGTCCTAACTTCTTTTTTCCATTTATTGAATATCAAATAGAGTTACATCCAATATCAAGCCGCTATGTAGCTCAAATCTGTAAACATTCTCTCTACTTTCACAAAGTATGGGTAAGGACTGCGTACATGATACATATGTATTTCCATATTTCACTTGTGAGAATATACTGAATATGTTGTTGTTGTTTTTGTATGTAGCTCAAATTAATTTTATGGAGTCAAAATTAAATCATCATATCATGCTATATTATAATGTATAAAGATCAAAAATTGAATGTGAAAGACCAAAATAACCCAATAAATTGAAGTGACTATGATACCCTTCAAAAAATTATACCTTCATAAATAATTACAAAACCTTTTGGTTCCCTCAACCTTTTGCAATTAATATTTAAAAATTCTTGTATAATTCGCATAACTATGGGGAAAAAAAATCTTTTTGTTATGTTTCTATTATTATCAGTCCTTCTTACTTAATTGTTCAAATTTTTTTACATATATTTTGTATCGATCCAATTTATCATTTTATTTTTTAGAACTCCGTTCCCCCAAATAAAATTTTCTACGCCTGCTTTATCTGATTTACGACCTGTGAGGATGGTTGGTTCAGGTTTTGGAAGAGTTTGGCTTGAAATAGTTCCACTTGATTCCTTAAGATTTTCATAAAAAGATAAGTTTGACATTGTTCAACATTTTTAGGAAACAGGCTCGGATTTGTGTTTTGACAGTCTCGCAAGGTGTGCATGAAAATATGAGACCTGAGCGTATGATCGGAATCGAATTCTGAGGTCCCTAGCCCGAGTAATGAATTTTTGTTCGAAATTGTTAAACTAAAATTTTAAGGATTTAAAGAAACTAAATAACAATTGATCTCATGGGTATCGGGCTTGTATGTTGGTTCCGAAGCTCAGTACAGGTTCAATATAACATTTAAGACTTGCCCGCAAAATTTGGTATCAATCCGAGTAGTTTAAGTGCGGTTCGGATCGTTAGAGGAAAATTAAAAACTTGAAGTTCATATGTTTGATTCAACTGGTTTTATGGGGTAATTCTTAAATTTAGCGTTCTTTCGGACGTTCTGAAGATTCGAGCAGGTCCATTTTATGATTTCAGAATTGTCGGTATGTTCGAGCCGGGCCTGAGATCCCCGAGCGTCTATCAGATGAGGCTCGAGTGAAGTTGGATAAATTGAAAAGAGCAGAAGTGTTTGGTTTCTATCATAACCACACATGCGGTTGCTCCGCTGCAGGTGCAAGACCGCAGAAGCGGTCATTCTATTGCAGATGCGGCCAAGGAAAGCCAGGCCCACTACAAAAGCGGCTCCCAAGCTACATAAGCAGCTTCAAGATCGCAAAAGCGGTCTCATCCCTCTAGGACAATTCCGCAGAAGCGGCCTCTTCCTCGTAGAAGTAGGACAGTAAATGTTGTCCCCTGACCGCAGATGCGGAAATCGCTGAAGTAGCGAGTATGAACACCTAATTTTTATACTATTTTAACACCTTCTAAGATCATTAGTCTTTTATTATTTTAATTATTTTTCTCAATTTTTGTGTCGTCAATTGCATAATTCCTATAATAAAATGCCAAAAATTGTTTTTTTTTGTTTTCTTTCATTTGTGCATATTTAGGAATTAACTAACTATTCAAATGGTGAATTAATCCAGTTAATTGATCATTTTCATAAGTTATTTAAATAATTTATTTGTTTGTATAAATTTAGTTTAATAAGTAGGATTAAGGAAGAAATTGGGCCTAATTTTAAAGAAAAAGTGGCCAAGAGTATAAGATAAGGGGCTGGCATGAGGATTTAAAACGGTCTAGTTTCAAGACATAACTACGTCGTTTTGGTTAAATAAATGACAATCCGTCATGGTCATTCATTCCATCTTAATCTAATGGCCTAAATTTGTCCTCAACTAAAATATAGAAGACCAAAAATTAGATTTTGGCCTCATTTACACCCAACCCAAACCCTAGACCTCTTCTCTTTTCTTCCTCTCGTATGTGCCGCTGCCGCCACCTTCTCCATGGTGGCTCTGTCGGCCGAAAATCGCCGCCACCGGTGGACCACTTCCAATCCACCCAAAAATCTCACCATCTCTTCCTCTCACTCCCTCATTTCACATCCACAACCCAAATCTCCCAGATCTCCATAAATAATCAACAAAATCAAACCCTAGTCGTGCCGTCACCACTGCCATTGCCGCCTGTTGTCCAAACTACACCAAAATTACACCACCTCCTCCTTTTCGCCCCCTCTCTCTATATCTCAGACTCAAATCCTCAAAAAACCTCACCATCGCCGGCCACCACCTCCACTGCTGCGACCACTCAAGACCACTAGTGCTTCTCCATTTTAGATTCATCTCGACTTAAAAGCTTGTTCCCTTATAGAATAACGCCAAAATTTTTTTGCATTGGCACTTGCTAAAAGGAAACGTGCACTTCAATGTCCGATAGTCATGGTTTGTTGTCCTCGGCGTTTCCTCATTGCTCGAGTTACGTCGAATCCCCTCGTGTGGTAAAACCTCGAATCCCTATTACTCGTATCTCTTATTTTATGTTTTCTTTTGTGTTTGATTTTTAGTTATGTTTAGTTTTAACTCTGTTCATGTTCATTTATTTTTCGTTTAATCTAGTTGATTTTGTCGTCGTTCAGAATAATTAATTTCAGTAGTTTATTTCATTGCTAACATGTATTTTGCTTAGCTTTGAATTTAGTTTTAGGATTCAAGTTCGTAACTTTTTAGCTTCTAGTTATCTTTATTTTTAATTCAAGTTTATTCCAGCATGCTATTTGATTACGTTTCAGCTTTTCGGCGGAATTACTTCATTTAGCTGTTAGTTCGTTTAAGTTATTCCCTTGGTTAGTTAGTTTGAACTATTGATGAAACCTCGTAATTCTGGTTTTGATTTTCTGGTCGTTTGTGTTTGAAATGTGATTATCTATTTAGTGTCTAGTTCAAAATCAGCAGGTGGTACATATTTGGTGTAAAGCTGAAGGGTAGGTATGTTACTCATGAGTATAGGGTACTTGTTTGGCTGTCTTTTACTGTTCAAAAACTGTTGGAGTATAATACTCCAAAATTCTGTTTGTATTGATTAAAAAGGACTGTCTTTGGACATATTTTTGAACCAAAAATTGTCCTTTGAATAGTATCGGATAAATTTTTTGTGAAAAATCTATCCTTTGGAAAGATTTTAAATCATTAAGGCCTTGGTTCTTCTCCTATTATAAAAGACACATCTTGAACACACACATTTACACACACAAAGGGAGAAGATCCTTTACACTTTAATAAAATATATGTCTTTGAGAAAAAATCAGCAGAAGCTAAAATTTCAGACCACAGTGAGTATTATTTGAGTGTAAAAACTCTGACAAAAATAGAAACATCCATTAGGCAATGTGTGAAGTTGATAGTTATGAGTTTCAAACATTTTTGTTCTTAATACTTGAGTTGTTATTTCTACTGTGTTCGTTGCCGAATTTTTGTTGCTGCACTGCTGTATTTTATCATTCTGCAAATAAGGTAACTTTTAAATTCTTATATTACATATTCTTGATGGTAATAAGAAGCATTTGATCCCGGTTTGGTTGATTGAGCATGTTAGATTTGATTTTGTTTCAAGATGAATGTCATATTATTGTTATCATCCTGTAAATATGTTAGAAATTAGTTAAATTATCGTTTTCTTCTTTATATACATGGTTGAAATTGCATTTTGTTAAGTTTAGTTAGTTTAAGGAAAAGATAAAGACCTCATTTTTTAGCTATGTTTATTTAATTTGGGATCTTTTATGTGAGTTACTTTTAAGATTCATGTATAATTATCTAGGAAAGACTTCTAGCTTCAAATTACATTATAGTCAATATAATGTTATAATATAGTTCTTCTCTTTAGCATTAAAGTATTACCCTTTTTTGTAATTTTTATGTTTAGTTGCAGTTCGTAATTATAAAAGTAGATTCAAATACTTAAGGTGTTTTCGTTACTAATGAGTTTGTATTCTGATTAGTGCCATGTTGGTGTAAATGAGTATAAATATTATGTTTGTCCTTAAGAAATAAATTGATTAAGAAGATGAAAGAGCAAAGATAATGATTAGCATGCGAGTTTCTTTTATGAAAAAAAAGCGTTTTTAATTTGTCATCAACGTGATGAGAAATTTGGGCTTAAGAAGAATACTTGTCAATTTGTATTGTATTTGTCATTGAAGCTCTTAAGCCAAATAAGCTAAAATTTGTAGGCTCAATGACAATAGAAAATAAGCGGGGTTTTTTCTTAAATCAACAATTTGTCTTTTGTTATATAAAATAAATAGTCCAAAATCATGAAAGTTCAGTATGAGTTTACCCAAGTTTAATGTCTTGCACTAGTTAAAAAGTAATTTTAGTAACGTCATATTTGTTCTTTTTTTTTTGGTCGAATAAGTAATAAAAATAAAAGAGGATATTTTTGTGAAACTATTTGGCTAAAATTTATTTTTGGCAGAAATTATTTTTTTTCCTCCCAAAGTTAAGGTCTTTCGATAAAAATTTTAGAAGAAAAAAAAAGTGTTTTTAAAAAGTACTTTTGAGAAAAATAGATTTAGAAGTACTTTAAAAGCTTAGAGAAATACTAATTGTTATTCAAAAGTATTTTTTAAATTAATTATCCGAATACGAACTATTTCTCATCAAAAATACTTTTTGAAATATACTTTTCAAAAGAAACCGATTTTAAAAGATTGGCGAAATAGGCTATATATGTCATTAGTCATGGAGACAAAATAAGGTGAAACAACAAAATTATTTTGCAATTCGAAAAAGATGGATAAAAAGAAAGGCATGTGGGAACTTATTTTGTATTTGTTTAGGTAACTTCTAATATGTTAATCATACAGTTGCTATGTCAAAGAAATCGTGTTACAAGTTGCCATATAAATTTATTTTCTCCTGTATCATTTAACTAGTGAGGCCAGGAAAATAATTTGACTATGAAAAACTTGGTAAAATAACCTTGTTCTGTGATGATTTTCACATGCTTGGTTCCAATGTCCAGGCTTCATATTAAGTCAGAGCAATATTATCTGACCCGAAATTTGAATTTAGATTTAAACAGTTAGATATTCTAATAAAATAAAGTTAATTATAGCCAATATTAATATCCAAAAGATTGGTTAACCGATTTTTGTAGTAAAATATTACGGATATTATTTGAATAGCAATTAATAGCAACTATAATGCAATATTCAATGACCCAATAACAAAGAATGTAGCATTAAATGGCAGACAATAACGATAAATATCATTTTGGTAAATAAATGCATGTGATCACCAAAAAAGGATGAGATCCTTTGATATTCATTCTGACAAAGATAGATGGTGATAACCTATTGAATATTCAGATCCTACTCGGATCGTGAGAGAAAAGATAGATAAAGATTTGAAGAAAAGATATATTTTGTATGTCAATGATAAAGTAAGAATCTTCAAAGAATTTTCATATTTTTACAATAGTGTCCAATGCTCTCTATAACTACATATCTTTCTATTTACACGGGCACATGAGACATAAAAACCCTAATAGTACATATTTCATTAGAATATTCTCTCTTATAACGTCTTGTGTCTAAACTAGCTGTTACTACTCCTATTAAAGGGAGCACTTCTCCTCGTCGTCGTCCTCCGTTAGGTCCTCGACCTCGCCTTCATCTTCTATTGAAACCAGTTTGATAACATGTGGTTGCCTTCGAAAGCTTCCTTGATACCAATTAGGCTCATATATTATTATGATATTTTTTTAGCTCATGCATTATAACATGTGCACTTGATGTATAACTTCAGCAGCATATTCCATAGAACTCAAATATATCGGCTACAATTTGTCAGAAGTAACCGAACACTAAAATAGTTGGTAGAAAACCAGCTTAATGGCGATTAAGCTTGCTTTTCTAATAAACATAGAGAATCTACAGGCTACAAAGGCAAATAACACTTTCATGTCTACAAAGAGGATTTAAAGTGAATATTATACAACCTTATCTTCTGTAGAATCGGAGAGTGAGGAGGGTCCAGTATAGTCAAAAATCAGATAGAAGCTGAAGTGGCATGTCACGATCCAAATTGCAGAGCCATGACTAGCACCCGATCATACTTGTCGAGCACTAACATACATTTTATCAGACCTTCTTTATTATCTTTTAGGGCTGACGAGATCAATATAAATGGTAGAAATGGATCATGGAAAACCAGCAATAAAACATGATGGCGTACATGCATAACAAGGGATGACCAGACAATCAAGAAACTATATATAAGGTATGAGCTATCACGCTACCATGAAAGACTATACAATAAAAACCAGCAGACAAGGCATACCAAACTATACATGAGTCGACACCTATGTATGAGCCTCTAAAGGAACATAAGTGCTGCAATAGCCGGAACAAGGCCCCAACATACCTATAATGTCTATAACAAAAATGCATACAAAGACCGCGGCAAGTACGGAGAAGGGATCTCGCTGATCACCATTGAACTGGAAAGCCTACTGTGGTGGGGGAGTTGCACCTACCTGTCTATCACAACCTTTAGCACGACATGCAATATCCACAAAAAAGGACGTCCGTACAAATAAAGTACTGAGTATGTAAGGAAGGGAACCATAAATATGAACAGTAATGTAAGCAGGGATAGAGAATATACAACATGTAACATCTGAGTACTTTGACGGCTACTGACATGAAATGCATGATACATATGTATAAATACATAGACTTTTAAAACATACGTCTCTGTGGGCATCATAATCACCATATCGTACCCGGGCATAATAGGCTCGGTAAAAACGTACCCGGCCATCACAAGGGTCGATTGAATCGTGCCCGATCATGTGGAGCTCAGTAAAATCTAACTGATCAGTGGTTGCACAATATGTGTCGTACCCGGCCGATTATAGCACAACTCAGTAGAGTAAAATAGATACATATATATAATGCATACTCGACTCATGGAATCACGTTCTAAACCTTTCGGAGTGACGTAAGGTCGGTATCCTCTGTACACGTTATTAGGACTAACTCTTCACTATGAACCTTATAAGAATCAGGAAGTACCAACAACATTGATAACACAAGAATAAGAGAAGCAACATCAACATCAATCATTCCATAAGAGGGGAAACAATACAAGTACTGCTAGCTTCTAAGAGTAGAGTATCTTTAGAAGTTCGTTCATTACATTGTGTACAATCAGCATCGTGCAAAAGAAGGAAAGGAATAGCCTCAAATACCTTATATATACTGCACCAATTTAAAGCTATGCAATTGTCACAATTCCTTAGTCTACAATAATAGAACGATACTATCATTATCATTTAAGCATCATAACTATTATGTATTGATCACAACCAATTTTACGATGAAACAGACAACATCTCCCCAATATATATGACTTCACACCATTCAAAACAATCACCAAACATCTCAAACAATATCAATAATAAAAATATTGAGCCTCCCAAAACAGTCCACGCACAATCTAATCACTTCATACATACGACGGCCACCGTAGTCGTGTCAAGCGACCCGAAAATGTTACAAATAACTATCATCCCACAACCCTACATCTATATGGTATTTCTTAACAACCTTACTCCTTCAAAACTCCACAAAATAGTAGTAAATAATCAACCCAAAAGCAACACAAAACAGTTCACAAAACAGTCTGTACAAGTGAATAACTCGAACTCACGGCTTTCGATCACTGTCTCGTGAGTTCTTGCATGTATAGAAGGAATTATCATGAACTCACAGCAGAAAAAATGAATGAAATAGAGCATTAAACTTACCTTACTTGTTGGATAACTCAGCTCTTCCTTGGTTTTACCCCCAATTAGAACTTGAAAGAGAGGAAAAATCGATTAGGGTTTGTGTGGGATTTTTGGGGAGGAGTTGCAGGGGTTAGCTTTGGTTTGAAGGTCTGAAATATGGGTGAAATAACTGAGATTATAATCCCTTAAAAGTCCTCCCTTGGCCGACTTTGATTATTAATTTTGTCCTATCATTTTGGCAAGTAGGTGATGCACTTATTGTCATCTTCCAATCTGCGCAGGCTTGCAAAAATAAAAATATCTCTATACTCCGTGATCGTATTGATAAACGGTTTAATGAGTTAGAAAGTAGACTTATAGATATTTAATTCGGTGGGTAGATCACCCCTTAATTCCTTGTAAATTGGGAGAAAAACTTAGAAACATTTTACCTAATGTTTAAGTAAAATTATAAACCTAAGTTGCGATAACTTTTGTCGACTTTTGTTTCATAACTCATTTGACTTCAAGACTTATAATATGGGTATTATATTATTCATATACCTTAATACATGACTTCTTGAGTGTATTAAGCACCTCTAGGTTTACCTAAAAATACGAGTAACAATATCCTTGATTCGTTTAACTTCTAATACTCATTAATCACCCTTATACACCCTTGTATCACTTAAGACCAATAAGATTAACTTCTTATCATGTAAAAGATAATTCCTTCTTGGATTTATGTTAACTAATATATGGCATGAACTAACGCGTGTGGATATGGGTTGTAACACCCTTCCCCCCTTAGGAACATTCGTCCTCGAATGTAAGGGTTCATGGGGAGTCTAAATGATCGTGGATTTCAGCCGAGTTTCTCCCATATATAGAGGACAAACTTGCAAGAAGTTAACTCAACGTATGGCCTTACAAGAGTATGCAAAGCATTATGACATGTACATTATATGTATATCACCATTTTATATTAAGAAAGAGTATTCTCAAGCTATTGCTTACCTTATAGAGTTGTTCCACAATCTAATGCATATTGTGTTCCCCTAGCATCCTCGTAATCTTTATTCTGGAATTGGTAAGGGTATTTAGACTTCATCTCCTCTTCTTCTTCCCATGCCATTTCTTCCATATTCTTGTTCCTCCACAATACTTTGACGAAAGCTACATCTTTTGTTCTCATCTTGCGGACTTGTCGATCTAATATAGCCACTGGCACTTATTCATATGATAGATGCTCTGTAACTTGTACATATTTTATAGGGACGACTCGAGAAGGGTCTCCAATACATTTTCTCAACATAAATACATGGAATACGGTATGAACAATTTTCAATTCGGATGACAATTCTAACTCATAAGCAACATGCCCAGTTCGTTGAAGAATTTTATACAGACCGATATACCTTGGACTCAGCTTACCTTTCTTCCCAAAATTCATAACACCCTTCTTTGGTGAGATCCTCAGGAAAATCAAATCACCAACCTCAAACTTCAGATCACGACGTCGGACATCGGAATAAGACTTTTGCCTACTTCATGCCATCCTCAATCGTTACTGTATCACCTTCAACTTCTCAATGGATTGGTGAATCAAATCTGGCCCATATAATTCTGTTTCACTGACTTTGAACCATCCAGCAGGCGATTTACATCTCCTCCCGTATAGTGCCTCGTACGGGGCCATTTTAAAACTGGAATGGTAGCTATTATTGTAGGAGAATTCTATGAGTGGAAGATGGTCATAACACATGCTCGTACCATATCTTTCAGTGTATGAATGGTACGCTCAGCATGTCGGTCAGTTTACGGATGAAATGCAGTGCTGAGATTTACTTGGGTGCATAAACCCTTCTGAAAAGACATCCAAAAGTTAACTGTAAATTTGACTCCTCGGTATGATATAATAGATACCAACACACCATGAAGCCTAACAATCTCCTAGATATATAACTTCGCATAATTCTCAGCCATGTAAGTTGTCCTAATTGGCAGAAAATGGGCACATTTTGTAAGTTGATCAATAATCACCCAAATGGAGTCAAACTTATGATAAGAGCAAGGTAATCTAGTAACGAAGTCCATATTAATCACCTCCTGTTTCCAGGTCGGAATCTCTATATTCTGAAGCAATCCACCAGGTTTCTAATGTTCTATCTTTACTTGTTGACAATTGGGACACTAGGCTACAAATTCCACAATAGACTTCTTCATGTTATCCCACCAATATTGCTTCTTGACATCATGATACATCTTTGTCGAGTCGGGATGGATGGAATATCGAGATTTATGAATCTCATTCATAATATTTTCTCGCAACCTTACCACATTAGGCACACATAATTGGCCCTGGTGTCTCAGTGCCCCATCTCCTCCGATCTCAAAAGCTGTAATTTTTCATTTCTGAATGCTCTCTCTCAATCGTACTAAGATAGGATCTTCATATTTTTGTGCTGTTACCTCGGCTACCAAAGATGATTCTGATGTATTATATACAGTAACGCGTCCATCATCAAAGTTTAACAATCAGATTCTCATATTGGCTAACTGATGAAGCTCTTTAGTCAACCCCCATCTACCTTCCTCAATATGTACTAAGCTTTCCATCGACTTATGGCTGAGAGCATCTGCTACAACATTGGCTTTGCAAGGATGATATAATATCTCGACGTCGTAGTTTTTAAATAATTCAAGCCACCTATGCTGCATAAAATTCAACTCTTTCTGCTTGAAGATGTATTTTATACTCTTGTGATATGTGTAGATATCAACATTGATGATGTACGAGTAGTGCAACCATATCTTCAAAGCATATATTACAGCAACCAATTCCAGTGCACGGGTTGGATAATTCTTTTCATGCTTCTTCAATTGTCTTGATGCATAAGCAATCACCTTCCCACGCTGCATCAATACGCACCCCAAACCTATACCTGAAGCATCACAATATACCATGTAACCTTCTGTTCCTATATGGAGAGTGAGCACTGGAGCAGACGTCAATCAGTTCTTCAGCTCCTGAAAACTACGTTCACAAGTGTCAGACCAATGGAACTTGGTAGCTTCCTATGTTAACTTAGTCAATGGTGTTGATATAGAGGAAAACCCTTCTACAAACCACCTATAATATCCTGGTAGCCCTAGGAAGTTGTGGACTTCTGATGGTGTTGTAGGTCTCGGCTTATTCTTTATTGCATCGATCTTTTGAGTGTCGACACTAATACCCTCGTTAGATATCACATGGCCAAGGAATACTACTGAGTTTAGCAAGAATTTATATTTGGAGAGCTTAGTATATAACTTACGATACTGAAAAGTCTGTAATACTATCGGCAAATGGACTGTATACAATCACGAACACATCAAGATAGGGCCTGAATACAGTATTCATGAGATCCATAAAAGCAGCTGGGGAATTTATTAGCCCGAACGACACCACCAAGAACTCAAAGTGCCCATATCTTGTCCGGAAGGCCGTTTTTGGAATATCCTTTTCCTTAATCCTTACCTGATGATACCTTGAACGTAAATGAATCTTTGAGAAATACTTGGCACTCCGGAGTTGGTCAAACAGGTCGTCAATTGTTGGAAGTGGATACTTGTTCTTCATAGAAAACTTATTCAACTACCGATAGTCGATACACATCCATAACAACCCGTCTTTCTTCCGCACGAATAGGAAAGGCGTACCCCAAGGTGAAGTGCTAGGCCTAATGAAGCCCTTATCCAGCAAGTCCTTCCGTTGCGCCTTCAACTCTCGCAACTGTGCCAAGGCCATTCTATATGGAGGGATAGAGATCGCTTGAGTGTCAGGCAACACATCAATGCTAAACTCAATCTTCATTTCAGAAGGAAGGCTTTGGATTTCATCTGGGAGAACATCTGGAAATTCATTGACCACGGGGATTGATTGTAGAGTAGGTGGCTTCGCCTCCGCATCCCTAACGTGAACGAGATGATAAATGTAACCTTTTGAGATCATTTTCCTTGCCTTAAGATAGGAAATAAACTTAACTTTCGGTGTAGCAATGTTCCCCTTCCATTCAATGACGGATTCACCAGGAAATTGAAACCTAACCATCTTCGTACGACAGTCAACATTTGCATAACATTAGGCCAACCAGTCCATTCCTATTATCACATCAAAATAAACTATTTTTAACTAAAAAAAATTTGTCGAGCTTTAACGACTACAAATCATCACAGTGCAACCTCTATATACCCTTCTAGCAATCACAAAATCTCCTATCGGAGTAGATACCACAAGGGGTTTACTTATCAATTCAGGTTCAAGACCAAACTTATTAGCCACAAAGGGTGTACCATATGATAATGTAGATCCCAAATAAATCACCACATATACATCATATCAAAACACAGCCAATATACCTATAACAACATCTAGAGACGACTCGAGATCCTGTCGACCTACTAGTCCACAGGTTCGATTTTGAGCACCACCTAACCATAACCTGTCGACTGCTGGAAACCTTGTGTTGGAGGTCGAATTGATGAGGAAGAACCAAACACAGATCCAGTCAGCTGAGCATACCATCACCTCCTTTATTAGGAAATTCCCCCATCATATGGTCAGGTTGTCCGCAAGAATAACACACATCAGAACCTCGACGGCACAGTCCAAAGTGAGCATTACCACACTAATCACAACATGGTGTTGTGGGTCTCGTCTGACTAGTATCCCTATGATGTTACAAGCTGATGCCCGCGAACTCTGACCTGGACCAGAATAGGTAAATCGATCATATCGAGGCCTCTAAAATTGTGGAGGAGCACTAGCTATAAGCGTCATAACTATTATGTATCGATCACAGCCTATTTTAAGATGAAACAGACAACACCTTCCCTATATATGTGACTTCACAGAAGTCAAAACAATCACCAAACAACCCAAATAATATCAATAATAAACATATTGAGCCTCCTAAAATAGTCCACGTACAACATAATACGACGGCCACCATAGTCGTGTCAAACAACCCGGAAATATTACAGATAACTATTAGCCCACAACCCTACATATATATGGTATTTCTCCACACCCTTCCTCCTCCAAAACTCCACAAAATAGTAGTAAAATATGTAGCCCAACAGCAACACAAAATAATCGACAAATTAGTCCGCTACAAGTGAATAACTCAAACTCACGGCTTCCAATCACTGTCCCCTGAATTCTTATATGCATAGAAGGAATTACCAAGAATTCACAGCAAAAAAATTTATAAAAGAGGGCAATAAACTTACCTTACTTGTTGGATAATTCATCCCTTCCCTTGGTTCATCAAATTCTAGGTTTTACCCTCAATTAGAATTTGAAGAGGAAAAATCAATTAAGGTTTGTGTGGGAGTTTTGGGGAGGAGTTGCAGGGATTAAATTTTTTTTTGAAGGGTCTGATGGGTGAAATAACTGAGATTATAATACCTTAAAAGTCCTCACTTGGCCGACGTGGGGTTTTTTTAATTTTGTCATATCATTTTGGCAAGTAGGCGATGCACCTACTTATCATCTACCAATCTGTGCACGCTTGCGAAAATATAAATATCTCTATACTACGATATCGTATTGACAAATGGTTTAAAGCATTAGAAACTATACTCATAGATCTTTAATTTGGTGGATATATCACCCCATAATTCCTTGTAAATTTGGAGAAAAACTTAGAAACATTTGACCTAATGTATAAGTAAAATAATGAACCTACATTGTGATAACTTTTGTCGACTTTTATTTCATAACTCGTTTGACTTCAAGACTTATGATATGGGTATTATATGATTCAAATACCTTAATACATGACCTCTTGAGTGTATTAAGCACCTCTAGGTCTACCTGAAAATACGAGTTATAACATCCTTGATTCGTTTAACTTCTAATACTCGTTAATCACCCTTATACACCCTTGTATCGCTTAAGACCAATAGGATTAACTTCTTATCATCTCAAATATAATTCCTTCTTGGATTTATGTCAACTAATATATGGAATGAACCAATGCATGTGGATATGGGATGTAACACCATTCCCCCTTATGAACATTCGTCCTTGAATGTAAGGTTTCATGAGGAGTCTAAATCATCGTGGATTCTGGTCGAGTTTCTCCCCTATGTAGAGGATGATCTTGCAAGCAGTTAACTCAACGTATGTCCTTACAAGAGTATGCAAAGCATTATGGACATGTACATTATTTGCATATCACCATTCTATATTAAGCAAGAGTATTCTCAAGTTATTGCTTACCTCATAGATCTGTTCCACCTTCTAATGCATCTTGTGTTCCCCAACATCCTCGTTATCTTTATTTTGGAACAGGTAAGGGTATTTAGACCATCTCGTTTTATTCTTCCCATGTTATTTCTTCTATATTCTTGTTCCTCTATAATACTTTGATGGAAGCTACATCTTTTGTTCTTAGCTTGCGGACTTGTCGATCTAATATAGCCACTGGCACTTCTTCATATGATATATGCTCAATAACTTGTACATATTTTATAGGGACGACTCGAGAAGGTTCTCCAATACATTTCTTTAACATAGATACATGGAATACCGCATGTTCAATTTTCAATTTGGATTGCAATTCTAACTCATAAGCAACGTGTCCAAGTCATCGAAGAATTTTATGCGTACCGATATGCCTTGGACTCAGCTTACCTTTCGTCCCAAAATGCATAACCCCTTTCTTTGGTGAGATCCTCAGGAAAACCTAATCACCAACCTCAAACTCCAGATTACAACGTCGGATATCGGAATAAGACTTTTGCCTGCTTTTTGTTGTCCTCAATCGTTCATGTATCATCTTTAACTTCTCAATGGCTAGGTGAATCAAATCTGGCCCACATAATTCTATTTCACCGACTTCAAACCATCCAACAAGTGATCTACATCTCCTCCCATATAGTGCCTCACATGGGGCTATTTTCATACTAGAATGGGAGCTATTATTTTATGCGAATTCTATGAGTGGAAGATGGTCATCCCAATTTTCCTTAAAATCTAGAGCACATGCTCGTAGAATATCTTCCAATGTGTGAATGGTACGTTCATCATATCCGTCAGTCTGCAGATAAAATGCAGTGCTGAGATTTACTTATGTGCCTAAACCCTTCTGAAAAGACCTCCAAAAGTCAGCTGTAAATTTGGCTATTTTGTATGATATAATAGATACTGATACACCATGAATCCTAGCAATCTCCATGATATATAACTTCGCATAATCTTCAGCCATGTAATTTGTCCTAACTGGCAGAAAATGGGCACTTTTTGTAAGTCGATCAACAATCACCCAGATGGATTCAAACTTATGATAAGAGCGAGTTAACCCAATAATGCAGTCCATATTAATCACCTCCCATTTCCCGATCGGAATCTCTATATTCTGAAGCAGTCCACCGGGTCTCTGATGTTCTATCTTTACTGGTTGACAACTGGGACACTAGGCTTCAAATTCTTCAATAGACTTCTTCATGTTATCCCACCAATATTGCTTCTTGACATCATGATACATATTTGTCTAGTAGGGATGGATGGCATATCGAGATTGATGAATCTCATTCATAATATTTTCTCTCAACCCTACCACATTAAGCACACATAATAGGCCCTGGTGTCTCAGTGCCCCATCTCTTCCGATCTCAAAAGCTGTAATTTTACACTGTTGAATGCTCACTCTCAGTTGTACTAAGATAGGATCTTCATATCTATGCTTTTACCTCGGCTACCAAAGATGATTCGGATGTATTATATACAGTAACACCTATATCATCAGAGTCAAACAATCATATTCTCATATTGGCTAACTAATGAAGCTCTTTAGTCAACCCCCATCGACCTTCCTCAATATGTACTAAGATTCCCATTAACTTACGACTGAGAATGTCTGCCGTAACATCGGCTTTATCGGGATGATACAATATCTCGACGTCATAGTCTTTCAATAATTTAAGCTGCCTCAAATTCAACTCTTTCTACTTGAAGATGTATTGTAAAATCTTGTGATATGTGTAGTTATTTACATGGATGCCCTACAAGTAGTGCCGCCATATCTTCAAAGCATATATTACTGCAGCCAATTCCAAATCATAGGTTGGATAATTCTTTCATGCTTCTTCAATTGTATTGATGCATATGCAATCACCTTCCCACACTGCATCAATACGTATCCGAAACCTATACCTAAGGCATCACAATATACCATGCAACCTTCTGTTCGTTCAGGGAGAGTGAGCACTAGTGCGTACGTCAATCGATTCTTCAGCTCCTGAAAACTACGTTCACAAGTGTCAAACCACTGGAACTTGGTAGCTTTCTGTGTTAACTTAGTCAATGGTGTTGATATAGAGGAAAACCTTCTACAAACCGCCTACATCCTGCTAGCCACGGGAAGTTGTGGACTTCTGATGGTGTTGTAGGACTTGGCCAATTTTTTATTGCATCAATATCTTGAGTGTCGACACTAATACCCTCGTCAGATCTCACATGGCCAAGGAATGCTACTGATTTTATCCTGAATTCATATTTGGAGAGCTTAATATATAACTTACGATACTGAAAAGTCTGTAATACTATCCGCAAGTGGCATGCATGTTCGACCTCCGAACTAGAATACACTAGAATGTCATCAATGAATACAATCATGAACACATCAAGATAGGGCCTGAATACAGTATTCATTAGATCCATAAAAGCAGCTAATTTGTTAGCCTTGACGACATCACCAAGAACTCAAAGTGCCCATATCTTGTCCGGAAGGCCATTTTTGGAATATCCTTTTCCTTAACCCTTACCTGATGATACCCTGAACGTAAGTCAATCTTGGAGAAATACTTGGAACTCCGGAGTTGGTCAAACAGTTCGTCAATTCTTGGAAGTGGATACTTTTTCTTTATAGTAAACTTATTCAACTCCCGATAGTCGATACATATCCATAACAACCCATCTTTCTTCCGCACAAATAGGACTGGAGTACGCCAAGGTGAAGTGCTAGGCCTAATGAAGCCCTTATCCAGCAAGTCCTTCAGTTGCGCCTTTAACTCTCGCCACTCTTCCAGGGTCATTCTATATAGAGGGATAGAGATCGGTTCAGTGTAAGAAACACATCAATGCTAAACTCAATCTTCATTTCAGGAGGAAGGCTTTAGAGTTCATTCGGGAGAATATCTGGAAATTCATTGACCACGGGGATTGATTGAAGAGTAGGTGGCTTCGCCTCCGCATCCCTAACGTGAACGAGATGATAAACGTAACCTTTTGAGTTTAGTTTCCTTGCCTTAAGATAGGAAATAAACTTAACTTTCGGTGTAGCAATGTTCCCCTTCCATTCAATGACGGGTTCACCAGGAAACTGAAACCTAACCATCTTCGTACGACAGTCAACATTTGCATAACATGAGGCCAACCAGTCCATTCCATTATTACATCAAAATAAACCATTTCTAACTCAAAAAAATTTGTCGAGCTTGACGACTACAAATCATCACAGTGCAACCTCTATATACCCTTCTAGCAATCACAGAATCTCCTATCGGAGTAGATAACGCAAGGGGTTTTCTTATCAATTCAGGTTCAATGTCAAACTTATTAGCCACAAAGGGTGTACCATATGATAATGTCGATCCCGAATAAATCATCACATATACATCATAAGAAAACACAACCAATATACCTATAGCAACATCTGGAGACTACTCGAGATCTTGTCGACCTGCTAGTGCACAGGTTCAATTTTGAGCACCACCCAAACTCGGCACTGCACCTCTACCACGACATGTCGACTACTGAAAGCCTCGTGTTGGAGGTCGAACTGATGAGGAAGAACCAAACATAGATCCAGTCGGTTGAGCCATACCATCACCTCCTCTATCCGGACAATCCCGCATCATATGGCCAGGCTGTCTGCAAGAATAACACACATCAGAACCTCGACGACACAGTCCAAAGTGGGTCTTGCCACACTTATCACAATGTGGTGTTGTGGGTCTCGTCTGACTAGTATCCATGTGATGTTGCAAGTCTGATGCCCGCGAACTCTGACCCGGACCGGAATAGGTAAATCGATCATATCGAGGCCTCTGAAATTGTGGAAGAGCACTTGCTACAGGTGGTGTCGAACTCCTCGAAGACTGGGGGCTGACACTACCTCTGAAGTCATCAGAATACCTTACAAATCTCGCCCTTTTGTGTTGGCCCCTATCCTGCTTCCTATCTACCCTCTGTTGGTACTTACGATCCTCTAGGGTCTAGGCATAAGCACGAATATGGGAAATATCCATGCCCTCCACCAAGGAGACTGTCGTGCACTCATTTATCAAATATAGTCCCAACCCATTCACGAACATATGCACCCTATCAGTCATCTCGGCCACCATATGGGGAGCATACCATCCTAAAAAATCAAACTTCATATTGTACTCTCGCACACTCATATTACCTTGCCTAAGGTTCAAGAACTTATCAACTCTAGCTTGTCATATCTCAACTAGCAAGTAGTGACGAAGAAAGGCCTTAAAAAATTCCTTCCACACAGCTGGAGGAGCATTCGGACCCCTGAATCTCTCCCAACTATCATACCAGAGAACCGCTAAATCTCGTTGCCGAGAAGAAGCCAACTCTACTGCATTTGTATCACTAACATGCATAAACCGCAGTGTACGATGAACCTGGTCAATAAAATTCTGCGAGTCCTCTTTGGGGTTTGATCCGATAAACATTGGAGGGTCTAAATTTAAAAAATCATGAACCCTCATGCTAACTGTTTATCAGTAGCACCTGTTTTCTACCTTTGAGCCTGATCAGCTACAAGCTAGTCAATAATTGCAAAGTACTCCGCATATCCTAGTCTGTAGTGTCAGATGGAGGAACTGGAGGTGATGGGTGCCTCCTAATATCCTCTGGAGGAGACAAAGTAGATGATGTATGAGACGGCATCTCACTCTGAGCCTCACTTTGGCCTGCTCTGGCTTGGGGCACTTGGCTGGTACCCTCTCCCGCAACTGTATCAAGCTGTCTACTAATTGTTTGCTTCCTAGTCGAAGGCATCGCTGAAAGAAAACAGGGTAGATATTAGAGACAAACACTTACGACTCAACTCTACGCACGATCTACATTCAGGAAGAAGGTAACAACCATAGATATCATGTAGCCTCATGATTATAAATGTGGTGCGCTACATATCCATAATCAAGACTCTACTAGACATGGCTCATAGATAATACCTAGGAAAGACTTGCTCTGATACCAAGTTTGTCACGACCCAAATTGGAGGGCCATGACTAGCACCCGACCATACTTGCCGAGCACCAACGTATATTTTATCTAACCTTCTTTATTATCTTTTTGGGCTGACGAGATTAATATAAATGGTAGACATGAATCATGAAAAAACAACAATAATAAATGATGGCATGAACATACATAATATGGGATTACCAGACAATCAAGAAATTATATATAAGGTACGAGCTACCGCGCTACCATGAAAGACTATACAAGAAAAACCAGCCCACAAGGCATACCAAAATATACATGAGTCGACACCTGTCTATGTGCCTCTAAAGGAACATAAGTGCTACAATATAGCCGGAAGAGGGCCCCAACATACCCATAATGTCTATAACAAAAATACATACCAAGACCAGGGCAAGTCCGGAGAAGGGTTCTCACCAATCACCGCTGAACTTGTCAGCCTACTATGGTGAGGGAGTTGTACCTACCTGTCTATCAGGACCTGCAGCACGACATGTAGCATCCACACAAAAAAGATGTCAGTAGGAATAAAGTACTGAGTATGTAAGGTAGGGAACCATAAATACGAACAGTAATGTAAGAAGGATAGAGAATATATGACATGTAACATCTGAGCACCTCTGAGGACTACTGACATGAAATGCATGATACAGATGTATAAATACATAAACTTTTAAAACATACACCTCCATGGGCATCATCATCATCATCATATCGTACCCGGCCATATTAGGTTCGGTAAAAATATACTCGGCCATCATAATGCTCGATAGAATCTACTCGACCACGTGAAGCTCGGTAAAATCCAATTGATCATTGGTTGCACAAATAGGTGTCGTACCCGGCCGACTATAGCACAGCTCAGTAGAGTAAAATAGATACATATATATAACGCATACTCGACTCATGGAATCACTTTCTAAACCTTTCGGAGTGACGTAAGGTCAGTATCCTCTATACACGTTATTAGGACTAACTCTTCACTATGAAACTTATAAGAATCAGGAAGTACCAACAACATTGATAACATAAGAATAACAAAAGCAACATCAACATCAATCATTCCATAAGAAGGGAAACAATGTAAGTACTGCTAGCTTCTAAGAGTAGAGTATCTTTAGAAGTTTGTTCATTACATTGTGTGCAATCGGAGTCATGCAAAAGAAGGAAAGGGACTGTTTTACATACCTTGTATAAACTGCCCTAATCTCAAGGTATGCAATTGTTACAACTCCTTAGTCTATAATAAGAAAAACGATACTTTTGTTATCATTTAAGCATTATAACTATTATGTATCGATCACAACCTACTATACGATGAAACTGACAATACCTACCCTATATATATGACTTCACACCATCCAAAACAATCACCAAACAGCCCAAAGAACATCAATAATGAATATATTGAGCCTCCCAAAACAGTCCACGCACAACCTGATCACTTCATACATATGATAGCCACCGTAATCGTGTCAAACGACCCGAAATGTTACAAATAACTATCAGCCCACAACCCTACATCTATATGGTATTTCTTCACACCCTTCCTCCTTCAAAACTCCACAAAACAATAATAAAATAAGCATCCCAACAAAAACACAAAATAGTCCACAAAATAGTCTCATACAAGTGAATAACTCGAACTCATGGCTTTCGATCACCGTCTCGTGAGTCCTTACATGTACAGAAGGAATTACCATGAATTCACAGCAGAAAAAATATATGAAAGAGACCAGTAAATTTACCTTACTTGTTGGATAACTCAGCACTTCCCTTGGTTCTTCAAACTCTAGGTTTTACCCTAATTAGACTTGAAAGAGATGAAAAATCGAATACGGTTAGTGTGAGATTATTGGGGAGGAGTTGCAGGGGTTAACTTTGATTTTGAAGGCCTGAAATATGGATGAAATAACTGAAATTATAATTCCTTAAAAGTCCTCTCTTGTCCGACTTGGGTCTTTTAGTTTTGTCCTATCATTTTGGCAAGTAGGTGATGCACCTACTTGTCATCTACCAATCTGCGTAGGCTTGCGAAAATATGAATATCTCTATACTCCAAGATCGTATTGAAAAATGATTTAATGTGTTAAAAACTAGACTCATAAATCTTTAATTTAGTAGGTAAATCACCTCATAATTCCTTGTAAATTGGGGGAAAGGCTTAGAAATATTTAACATAATGTTTAAGTAAAATTATGAACCTAAGTTGCGACAACTTTTATCGACTTTTGTTTCATAACTCGTTTGACTTCAAGACTTATGATATGGGTATTATATGATTCAAATACCTTAATACATGACTCTTGAGTGTATTAAGCATCTCTAGGTTTACCTGAAAATATGAGTTACAACATCCTTGATTTGTTTAACTTCTAATACTTGTTAATCATATTTGTACACCCTTGTATCACTTAAGACCAATAGGATTAACTTCTTATCATCTCAAAGATAATTCCTTATTGGATTTATGTTAATTAATATATGGCATAAACTACCGCACGTGAATATGGGTTACAACATGGCAATTAGGTAAAAGCTAAATGTTTATGAATGCATAATGTATACAAATGATTAACCTCATTACAAACTTTGTCTTATTTTCGAGAGTGTTACCTTCTCGATTAGGTTGAAACTCCTCGAAAAGGAGCTCTAAATAATGTAATTACTTGCTTAGGCTTCATGAATAGGAACTAATGGCATTTTGCCTCCATATATCTCTGGTAGCTGGCTTTCATCAATGTCCTGAAGTAGAGTTCTCATGAGTCGTTTGTCTTCAACAAATGTGATCTGAGAGTAAGGACAAAAATTAATTTGGTGAATATAATCTAACACAAGGTTTAACCAATAACTTAATGAGGTAATCCTCGACTACGACAGTACAGTGGCAAAGTCAGAAAATTAAATAAGAGTGTTCAAATACATCTTTTGCCAGTAGGTCATGCAAGGATGTTTAAAGTCTACGTATTTTTTAAGTACTGACAAGTATTATTTTATAGACATATTGTAATTTTTCGACGAAGAATGTTCAATTGACCAGCCTTGATCACACATAATTTCGCCCTTGCAACTGCAGCTTGACTAAACTCTAGCATTGTTTCATCAACAAT
Source organism: Nicotiana benthamiana (assembly GCA_034376525.1). Classification (NCBI taxonomy): domain Eukaryota; kingdom Viridiplantae; phylum Streptophyta; class Magnoliopsida; order Solanales; family Solanaceae; genus Nicotiana; species Nicotiana benthamiana. The sequence goes on from CM067325.1 coordinate 11,934,404, forward strand.
TATAGAGACTCACCTTCTTTTTGGTATTGTTATCAATAAAAGGATACACAATTTTCCACATTGCCCAGAATAGGTAAGGAACATGAACCACTATTAGTTTTTCAAGTCTCTCAGGGTAGCAATCCTGCAAGTAAAGAGTAGTAAACTTCAAGATTATGGACTACAAGGAGAAAAATGAAAAGGATTTCACTTACATATACGGGGTAGTTACGCGCTTTTACACTATCAGTACATTTAGCATGATTTAACTTTTAATACGTAAATTATCTTGTTTTTCAGGTTACTGATTCTTTAGATGATCTGATAGTATAAAAAGACCTTATATTATTCGTAAATAGAAGTTAAACTCAATGAAAATAATGATTAATTAGACCTGTAAAATGGATAGAGCCCCAATGTATGCACGTGCATCGCTGTTGGCATAGCCAAAACCTTGGAGATCTCCAATTACCACAAACTTTTCCTTACCTGGTGAGGTCCTGATTTAAAAAAAAAAAAAGATTATCAAAATTGCATGATCTCGACAGCTTCTTTGAAAAGGCAAATTTGCCAAGTGAGAATATTATATATTGTACCTTGAACACAGTTTGTCTAAAGCCAAGACCACAAATCCTGCAAATCAGAACAAAGTCTTGACTTTAAATTAAGCAACAGGCGAAATGGAACGGAATAAAGAGAAAGAAAACAAAACTCATACGTTTGAATTCGTCAGAACCTCCTAGTTTATTTTGAAAATGTCTGCCACCTAAAACGACAGCAATAGGGTGTCCTTGTTTGTCCACTCCTTGCATGAACATTTTGTTGTGTGCTATTTGGTTTTGAATCTCAGTCGGTGAAATGGACCCATTTGGTGCAATGTTTTTCCTCCATTTAAGGCATTTCAAGAACATTGCCGAAGCTTTGTCCACGTCCAGATCCCTAGCTCTAAGAAACCTTCTTATTTCAAAATCATCTACTTCCTAAAAACAATTGTCGTAAAAAAAAGTGATAAGAAAATGGACTCTGAGCCTAACTCGTTAAAAAACTAGCTCGTAAGATGAGCATTTCTCAAAACTACATAACGAGGCAACAATCAATTCCCTTAATCAATGCATGACATTTAACTCCCCCACGGCTAGAGCAGGACATTTGGGGTATGGACGTATAACAAACATTGAACAAATCAAAAATATAGATGAGTCTGACTCTAATACATTATTTAGAATAACGAAGATTAGGCCAAATTCAACTTTAAAAGCGAGTTCCCCAGGTGTATAATTTACCTACAGCATCTCATTTCCTTTTAACTAATTAGAAGTAGTACACTTATAGCATCTTTTGCCAAGCTTCTTCAAACCTAAAAGCATTTTCTCTTTTGTAAATTGAAATGTTTGATCAAGCTTTTGGAAGAAAAAAAATTAATTTTGAGGAAAAGCATAAGCACTTGAGAAGAGAAAAAAGTAGTTTCTCCTACTTTTTTAAAAAAATACTTTTGACAAAAATGTACTTACAAGTACTTTTAAGCTTAGCCAAATATTAACTGTTGCCCAGAAATACATTTTAAATTAATTAGCCAAAAAGCAAAAATACTTTAAAAAAAAAAAGAAGCACTTTTAAGATAAACCACTTCTCAAAATAAACTTATTTTAGAACCCTGAAGCTATCTGTTGCACTTGATTATTTTAACATAAAAAAATCTTGATGTTTTACATGTGTTTGAAGGAAGGAAACTAATAAAGAGTTACTCCCTGCATTCCACTTCCCTTAATATTATTTTTTTATGTGCTCGTTTTAAGATAAAAGGCTATATTATATTTATAATCACAAATTTAAAAGATATGAGTATAGCAACACAAATATTATGATATATTTGAAATTTTTTTCCTTTTAAATTTGGTGTTAAAGTAAAACTATACTGCACAAATTAAAATAAGGGAGAGTAGTATTCAATTACCTTGGAAGAAGGATCTTGCTTTTCAACAAGAGCTCTCATGAGGCGAATCTTGTTCTTCTCTTCTTCACTGATTTTGTCATCGCATTTTACTTGGATTTCTTCTGTTGCTGATTCTTCTTGCTGCTGCAATTTTGTTTCAAAATGAATTCCATTATTATTGTTTAACTCTTTTTCTACTGCCTCAACCTTTCGCTCCATCACTTTCTTTCTTGCTCCAATTACTAAAAGGCATAGAAGAAGGTACCCACTTTTCGAGATAATAAAATATTTTGCTTCAATTTATGGCTAACTTAGAGGAGGAAATTAAAAAGAGGAATATGGGGAAGCTAGAAAAATTAAGACTTTGCCGGAATGAGTAAATCAAAAATGGGACCACCGTGGATGTAGTTGAGGGTATTTGATATTTTCTTGGAAGAAAGATGTTTTTCAATTGGAGCTCTCATCCACATGATATATGTTAGATCAGATCTGCCTCTAATATTAATGCAATTGGAAACCATATATTCTGGAAAGTTATACTGACATTTATAGGAGTTGGCTGGGAAGTGAGAGTTCACCTACTTACCTAACTCATAGTAGCTTTAACTAAGGGTGTATTTGATACGAATCAGAAAATATTTTCTAACTTTTTCATGTTTGATTGGCTTACATATTTGAAAAATACTTTTTTCATTAACTCATTTTTCTTCAATTGAAAAAAATATTTTTATTATCAAATAAAAGGAAAATATTTTTCAAGATTCCTTCTCAGCCTTCCCTGTATGATTCCTCTATCACCAATCCATCCTACACCCACCCTTTCACCTCCTCTCTTCAAAAAGAATTTTTTTTAAATTTTAATTTTTTTTTCCGTCACCACCTCATCATACCATCCACCGCCAAATTCTCCCCCCTCACTTCCCCCACCACAAGAAAAATTTACTTTTTTTGTAATTTTTATATTTTTATTTTTTCGTTTTTCTTGTACTCCACCCCCCATTGCCCCTGCCACCAATTTTTTTATTTTTTTATAATTTCAATTTTGTTATGAAATAGAAGATTCTTACACTTCTATTTAAGGTGAATGTCTTTAATGTACTTAATTAGAGAGATTTTAGAGTCCTATTATTGGTAGCAAGATCTTCCTCCTCCCTATAAATAGAGGTGCTCTCTACCATTGTAATACACCCCTCTCAACTCAATAAGAAGAACTCTCTCTACTCTTCTCTCTATTGCTATTGTTCTTGTTCTATTGTTCTTGTCTTTTGCTTTAGTTTATAACACGTTATCAGCACGAGACTCTACCGTCTCAAGTATCATTCTCGAAAATCCAAGGTATTTTCCCTCTTCCTAATTTAATTTTCGAGTATGTCTGACATTATGAAAAGAAAGTTCGTTGCCCTTGAAATTTCGGGCAAGAACTATATGACATGGGTGTTGGATGCTGAAATCCACCTAGATGCTATGGGTCTCGGAGACACCCTCAAAGATAAAGAAAGAGCATCCACCCAAGATTGTGCGAAGGCCTTGATTTTCTTGCGCCACCACCTTGACGAAGGTTTGAAGATTGAATATCTCACCGTCAAGGATCCACTCGTTTTGTGGAACAGCTTAAAGGAGAGATATGACAACCTGAAGTTGGTCACTCTGCCACAAGCACGATATGATTGGGCCCATCTGAGGCTACAGGACTTTAAGTCCGTTTCTGAATATAATTCTGCTATGTTCAGAATTACTTCTAAACTGAAGCTATGTGGAGATAACATCTCCGATTACGATATGCTTGAGAAAAACGTTTACAACGTTTCATGCCTCCAATATGGTACTGCAGCAACAGTACCGAGAGAAAGGCTTTACGAAGTACTCTGAACTGATTTCTCTCTTACTAGTGGCTGAGCGAAATAATGACCTGCTCATGAGAAATCACAAAAATAGACCAACTGGGTCTACACCACTGCCTGAAGCAGATATGGTGCACTCGCATTATGCCAAACATAAAAGGGACCATGATCACGGTCATAAACGGGGTCAAAGCCAAGGACGTGGACAAGGAAGAAATTCCAAAGAAGTCCGTCACCCCCCAAAGAGAGATAACCACCGAAAGCAGAAACGGGATCCCGAAGATCCTAAGGCAAATAGTTCAGAAACTATATGTTATCGTTGCGGTGGGAAAGGGCACTGGTCAAAGATTTGCCGTATACCAAGACACTTGGTTGACCTTTATCAAGCATCTCGAAAGAGAAAAGGCCCTGAAACAAACTTTGTCTATGACGACAATGAGGACATCACCCACCTGGATGTGGCAGACTTCTTTGAGCAACCCGAGGGGAAAATAGACCACCTAATCGGCGATGGGACCATGATGAAAGAAGATGGAGTTATTTGATTTTGTTCTACTTATTTGTATTAGTTAGTGAATAATCTAATAGTCATTAGTATTAGCTCGTATTAGCTAGTTCATGATGCAATGTTAGCAGTAGTTCTTTAGAATATCTTCAATATGCTCAAATATCAATAAAACTTTTATTTTCCAGTGGGGGTAATCGACTAGCCTGAAAAACTAGTCGATTATCAACTATTTTCACATTAAAGTTGAAAAACAATTGATCAACAATCGATTGTCTTTGGCTAACAATCGATTGTCTTGAAACAGTGTGTTCTGGAATTTTTTCAAAAATAGCCAACAATCAATTGTCTTTGTCTAACAATCGATTGTCTTGAAACAGTGTGTTCTGGAATTTTTCAAAAATAGCCAACAATCGATTGTCTTTGTCTAACAATCGATTGTCTTGAAACAGTGAGGTCTGGAATTTTTCAAAAATCACCCACAATCGATTGTCTATATCTAACAATCGATTGTCGTTAGGCAGTGTAATCTGGAATTTTTCAAAAATCATCCACAATCGATCTATGTTTAACAATCGATTGTCTTAAAACAGTGTGATCTGAAGTTTTTCAAAAATAACAAATAATCGATTGTGTATGTCTAACAATCGATTGTCTATGTTCAAACAATCGATTGTGTGTATTTAATAATCGATTGTCTTATGAAAAACGCTGAAATTTTCAAACTGCAAAGGAATTGATTATGGATAACATATCTGATTTTGTTAGCCAACTGTTAGTAGCAGATTTTGAAAATATTATGTGACACAAAAAGAATTGAACTTGCTTATTCTTATGTTCCTGTATTTCTTTTGTATGTCATACCATGGAAAGTAAATTGATCGAAGGCTCCGGAAGAGCCATTGTAACTCTGCCCAAGGGCACGACGTTAATCATAGAGAATGCTATGTTCTCCTCCAAGTCTATAAGAAACTTGTTGAGTTTTAAAGATGTACGCCGGAATGGCTACAATATTGAGACAATGGATGAAAATAATCTTGAATATCTCGTCCTCACTTCAAAGAATGTCTCCGGCCAAAAAGAGGGTTATTGAGAAATTCCCGTCTTTATCTTGTGGCCTGTATTGGACAAGAATTAGTGCAATTGAGGCACATTCAACAGTAAATCTAAAGAATACTGAGTCCAATACATTTGTACTTTGGCATGATCGACTGGGTCACCCAGGATCAACCATGATGAGACGGATTATAGAAAGCTCATATGGGCATCCGTTAAAGAATTTCAAAATTCTTTTAAGTAATGAATATCCTTGCACTTCGTGTTATCAAGGCAAGCTGATTATCAGACCATCCCCAACAAAGGTTGGGACTGAGTCACCCCAGTTTCTGGAACGTATACAAGGGGACATTTGTGGACCTATTCACCCACCTAATGGGTAGTTTAGGTATTTCATGGTCTTGATAGACGCATCCTGTAGATGGTCTAATGTGTGCTTGTTGCCATCACGCAACCTTGCGTTTGCAAAGTTAATGGATAATAGATGAGAATAATCTTGAATTCTTCATGAAAACGAGGCTGCCCATTTCGGTTTGGGTTCACGCCATTTTGCATGCAGCAATGCTACTTTGTCGGCTGCCCGCTTCGGCTTAGGGTCACGCCATTTCGCATGCAGCAATGCTAGTTCGTCTCTGACTGACGAATTATCACAAATATTCCCTATTGCAATTGGTTTTGGGTCATGAACCCAATATATCCCATTTAAGAAGCTTTGGATGCGCAGTATAGGTGCCTGTAGCACCGCCATCCCGCACCAAAATGGGTTTGCAAAGAAGGTTAGGAATATATGTTGAGTATGAATCGTCCTCCATTATTCGCTACCTCGAAACATTGACAGGAGATTTGTTCACTGCACTATTTGCAGACTGTCAATTTGATGAGACACTTTTCCCAAAATTAGGGGGAGAAGTCGGTGAAACCAAACGGGAAATTTTGTGGAAAAATGCATCATTATCTCATCTTGATCCACATACCTCTATTTGAAAGAAAGAGGTACAAAAGATTATCCATTTGCAAAGAATAGCAAATCAAATGCCTGACGCATTTACGGACTTGAAGAGGATAACGAAATCCCACATTCACGCGGAAAATGTTCCGATCCGTATTGAAGTCCCTATTGGACAAATATCTAGTGTCATATCCAATGAGTCAAATGCACGCCAGAAGCGTGGCAGACCATTAGGTTCCAAAGATCGAAATCCTAGAAAGAGGAAAAAGAACGATCTAAATGACACTATGAAAGAATCACATGAGGACGCTCATGATTTGATTAATTCTGAGATTCACGAAGAATCTATTGAGCCTGAGACTCTTGAAAATACGGAATGCAAGAATGTGAGGATCTCGAACCTCAGTCTGTGGTAGTACAAAATTAATTGAGAGCTCTCGAAGAGCCAATTATTACTATGTTGGAGAAACACAATTGAGTATTGCGCTGTAGTAAGTCTCAAAGAAACTTATCCAGTTTCCAAAAGTACACGCGAAGGCGATTGATGATATTGAGACTATAAATAAAGGAAGGCTTTGATTCTCCTATTACTACAACATGTAGCGGGGTAATTTGTATATGAAAAGCTACCCGCTTTGTTCTCCAGTTTGTACTACACAAACGAAAGAATACCATAATAAAGTGGATATCTATTGGTATAAAACCCATGTCATAATAAACCCGAAGTTTATTGATAAGTGCACATGTCATGGTGTAAGTTTGAAATTTACCAATATTGATAATTTATTCAGTTGACATTCGTGTTAGCCATCTCATTTGAAGTATGATGTGCAAATTCACATAGGTGAATATCAAAGAACTAGAAGTTCTTGTTCTCAGTAATGAACTGACCAACTAAAGAGTTCGGGTTGAAGCCCCTTGATTCTGGAAATATCAAAGGTGAATATGGGCCCATTCACCTGCCATGTATACCACATATGATGCATCTATGATATGGTTACATGCGCCATTGTTATTAACCCGCAGCCTGGCAGTGCTTGCGAGGTAAATCGCTCAGTAATCTAACTTCGAGCATAGTTTCCAGATTCTCTACTCAAGACAGTTCATCTTGATAAGTTGGTTTATATCAAAGTTGGTTTAGCAAGATAATTATTGAGTGCTTCCACTTAATAGCTAAACTGTTCCTTATGAAAACGAAGTTGTATATATCAGTTTGATATAAGTTGTATACGAGAGTATATTCTCCCCTCACAAGTGGTTCAAGGTCAGGAACCAAATAATTTCATCTTATTACTAAGGTGCTATGTATATTGACATAATGCACAAAGATGATTTCCCAAAGTTGAGGAAACATGTTAGCTTTACTAACATGAGGGGGAGACATGATAAACATTTGAGAAAGTGTTACATGGGATGAATTTTCATTTGTATATGTATATCCCCGAATATCATGATATGAACCTGTAGTTCATAAAAAGGAAATGCAATTGCAACATATTGCAAAGCATGCTATACGCATTTGCTGACTCAAAGAAAGTAACTAAATGGAAGAGATACAATTCAAGAAGAATTGATTCCATATGAAAGACATGTAGCTTTGAACCTATAGTTCATATGCTTGAAAGTATAAAGGCAAAGGTATGTATAATCAATTTTCAATATCTTATTTGTTTAGCATGACATGAAACTTTGATATGCAGCTAAAGTCTATTATGTGACTTAAATGACTTAACTTGAAAGATTTAAGTTGCTTGAAGCATATACAATTCTTGGTCCTGAAGTACCACATCCTAAGTACAATTTGTGTACATATGTATCTTGCTATAACTATAAGCATGATGGCATTGAGAATGCATCTATGGAGATATTGAAGAGCTATTCCACGACATTATATGAAGATGTTCATATCTATCAAGAATGATGATTTCAAGGTGCGGAATATTTATTCAAGTCAATATGGTTGATTTATTTATCAAGCATCTACCAAAGATCGTTTTGAAGATGATGCACAAGATTGGAATGCAAATGCTGAAAGATATAAAATGATGTACTCATTAGGGGGAGTCAATGCGCGTTGCACTCTTTTTCCCTTACAAGGTTTTGTCCCACTGGGTTTTCCTTGCAAGGTTTTTAACGAGGCAACCAATAGGCGCATATTCAAACATGTGTACTCTTTTTCCTTACTTTAATTTTTCCCATTGGGTTTTGGTTTTAAGGTTTTATGAGGCACATCATTGAATAGACATTCAAGGGGGAGTGTTATGAAATAGAAGATTCTTACACTTCTATTTAAGGTGAATGTCTTTAATGTACTTAATTAGAGAGATTTTAGAGTCCTATTATTGGTAGCAAGATCTTCCTCCTCCCTATAAATAGAGGTGCTCTCTACCATTGTAATACACCCCTCTCAACTCAATAAGAAGAACTCTCTCTACTCTTCTCTCTATTGCTATTGTTCTTGTTCTATTGTTCTTGTCTTTTGCTTTAGTTTATAACAAATTTTTTACTTTTTTTATTTTTCTGCACACAACCCCTGCCCCTCCCTCCAACCCCCACCCCCTCATCCCCAAGGAAAAGTTTTTTTTTATATTTCCAGTTTTATTTTTTTGTCTTTCGATTTACAAGTTTGAAATTTTATAAATTTTAAAATTATGAGTTCAAAGGTTTATGCCTTTTGAAGTTTACGAGTTTAGAAATTATAAAGTTTACGGATTCAAAAATTCGTAATTTTTGCGTAAAAAGTAAAATATCACATTAGTTCTTTTGGGGTGTGTCAATTTTTAGAGACTTCTCGAAGGGGTGGGAGAGGGAGGGGGAGGGGGAAAGATGAAGATAGTTGCATAAAAATATTTTCTGCTCTATAACCAAACAATAGAAAATATTCTTTACTAACTAACTAAACAAGAGAAAATAAGTAATAAAATCATTCATTTTCTGTGAAAATATTTTTCATAAAAAATATTTCCTTCCATACTAAACACACCCCGAGAGTCTAATACCACTTCATTGAACCCCTTTTTGCATTCAATGTTCATGTTCTATGTGTTGTATCTAGGGCCTATTGAGTGTAAATATGAATTTGTTGCATTTGGATATATATATTCAAAGGAGTAATCATGATAATTTTGATCTGTTTTCTATACAGCACAACCAAGTCGCACCCTACCTAAAAGGAGGAAAAAGACGAGAAAATTTAGTAGAGTTTTTGAAAAGCTAATTATTAAAGAAGTCTTCGGGGAAAAAAATTGAGAAAAGTTGTGTGTCTGGATCAAAACCATTGCTTGTTTTTGGGTAGAGATCTAATCTTGGGAAATCAAATTTTGCTTTTTTCAACTAAAGAAAATTGATTTATTAGTTTGAAAAAAAGGTTTTGAATATTTTTCTTTCTAAACTGAATAGTTAATTCGTATAACTTTGAAGTTGAGAAATACACATCTACCATGGTCCTAGTTAACGGTTTTCCTAGAACAAATTATATTTAGCCTTTGATTAGCACAGGAATTATATAAAAACATCAAATTGCTGAAACGAAAAGAAGTACAATAACATCAAATATAAACAAAACTCAGTCTCCGTTCTCAACTCTCCCTACACTCTCTTACAAGTATTAATTTGAACTCAATATTTACATCACACTACATGTATTTCCTAATATAAGACATCCAAGGAGAAGGCAGAAAGAACACAACGTCTGGAGATTTTCTGGCCAATATGGGAGATTAGTTGAAGACAGATTCTCTTGGCAGCATTGGGAGCACGTACTCTGCGCACGCTGAGGCAAGTTAACCAATTTCGTAAAATAGAAAGAATGAAGTTGGACAATACAAGAGGGGAAAGTCTTTGTGTCACACTTTCTTTTTTTACACACCACCCCCAAAAGATAGTATATGAGAGAGTATTTTTACTTTAAATAACATTATTCAAAATATGATTATCTTCTTTATTTTTATAGTTACCATTTGAGATGGTTTATTTGGTGTCCCAAATCACCGATTTATTTTTGAATTCTCAATCGAAGAAGATTTCGACTTTCCTTTTGAAGTCTACAACCAAAAATTCTGAATAAGGAATTATGTTAACCCGATGAAGGTGTTACACACCCCCAGATTCCATGGTTCTAGTACGATCACTTAAACTATTACAATTGGCTTATTATATAATTTTAATACATGTTTTAATCTATGGTACAATTTTAACTTTATAACCGCTTTTATTTGTTTTAAAAAAGATTTTAACGTCGTCTAAAACATGTCTTTGTAAGGATTTGGATTTTAGCGCCACATGAAATCCACCCACAACACATTTTATTCAACGTTATTACGATTTGGATTTGGGTCACATGAAATGCACACCCGAGTTTAAAAAAGTAATTTTATTAAAATAAAATGGCACAGCGCAACTAAATTTATTTAAAAGGGCATCCTAAAAATGAACTATTATTATCTGTTAAAGATTGCCTCTACAAAACTTATTAATTAGCATTATTCATCAACTACTATTAAAAGCATTCAAGGAAATTTGGGCCTCAAGATCAAGTCCAAATTCAAATAAGAGGATCTTCATTATTGAAGACCTCTTAGTTCAAATTTGCTACTTAACTGAAACGACCAAACCTGCATTACAAAATTTTACCCAACAAATTAAGGCCTGCAGCTTCAGCTTCGTTTGTCAAGCTGTCCGAAATTGAGTTTCCGAACAGGTCTAGGGAAAAGGCAAACAAAAACTGGGCTTAGGCCCAAGTCTGCACATTAACTGATTTAAAGGGGCCAATGATATTAAGGCCTATTGCTATGTAACTGGGCCATATTAGCCAAATTCTTATGGCCCAAAAGTCCAGGCCAAGAATGTATTGGATCTCTTTTCAAGGTGGAGCTGGCAATAGATCGAATATAGTGGTTTATTCAAAATGGAGGAAATAAATTCTTAACTATCTTTTAATAATAGGTTTCGAGCCCAGACCCAAAACAGCTCGAAGAACATAACCTGTTTAAACCAAACATGTAGCTAGATACTTAATAGTACCACATTATTAACACGCGTAATTTTGGGCCTGATTTCTGTTGATTCGGCCCATGAGCAAACCAGTCTACAAACAGAAATCACCTAACAATACTAACCCTCAGATAAACATGGCATGCATATTAACACTGATCTTTCATACACAAAATCCCATTAACACTTAACCAGGCTAATCATGAACCAACTCTTAATACATTATGCTATAGCAAAGGGCTTAATGCATTATAAGTCTAATAATGGAATAAAATCATTCAAAACATGAAGGAAATCAAAGAAATGAACTGAAAGTCCATCACATGAACTTCAGTCCACTTCTGCCAAGGGTTACAAACCATTTTATTCACAGCTAATAAAAGCAGAAATCATAATAAACTACAACACAAATCCGATAATGAATTGGACTAAAATTCATGCTTCAATTCTTCAAATTGATTCATTCCTCAAGTTTCACTTCACAATTAACAGGGCTACAAAGCTGTGCAACTGGAAATTAAGGAAAGTAAGAAGAAGAATCAGCAACAGCTAACAGTAGGCAGCAGCAGTTTCAAATTAATTCCAACCCAGGAGATGATATCAAGTCACCCCGAAAATAATTTCAGGTAAATCACATCAGTAATCACCCAAAACTAACTTGAATGAACCAAATTCAACTCAAAAAATAACCTCAGGACTCTCTGAAGCTTCAACTATCAAAACACATGGAAATTCAAACCATTTTTTTCGACCTTAGGTAAGCTGGAACTTCAATTCAGGACTTAGAACTTAAAAGTTACTGTAGAAATTTCAATGGAATAGTGATTTCTGGAGTTTTTATTGCCTGCAGCTGCACATTAGGGTGGAGGAGGTCTTAGGGGCGTTGCGTAGGATGAGTAGGGGTCGAGCGACCGGGCCTGATGAGATCCCGGTGGAGTTCTGGAAGTGCATGGGTAAGTCTGGAGGGGAGTGGCTCTCTAGGCTGTTCAATGCGATCTTCAAGACAAAAAGGATGCCGGATGAGTGGAGGTAGAGTACAGTGGTGCCCTTGTACAAGAACAAAGGGGACATCCAGTGTTGCAACAACTATAGGGGTATCAAATTAATAAGCCATACAATGAAGGTTTGGGAGAGGGTGATTGAGGCGCGGGTGAGGGAGGCGACTTCTATATCTGGGAACCAGTTCGGTTTCATGCCAGGCCGCTCCACCACAGAGGCTATTCACCTAGTCAGGCGGCTGGCGGAGCAATTCAGGGATAAGAAGAAGGATCTTCACATGGTGCTTATCGACTTGGAGAAGGCGTATTACAAGGTCCCGAGGGAGCTGCTATGGAGGTGCTTGGAGGCGAAGAGCGTGCCGAAAGCCTATATCAGAGTAATCAAAGACATGTATAATGGAGCTAAGACTAGGGTTAGGACGGTGGGTGGCGAAGTAGACCATTTTCCTGTGGTAATGGGGCTCCATCAAGGATCGGCGCTGAGCCCCCTCTTGTTTGCCTTAGTGATAGATGCTCTAACCCGACATATCCAAGGGGATGTGCCTTGGTGTATGCTTTTTGCTGATGATATAGTATTGATAGACGAGACGAGGGTCGGTGTTAGTGAAAGGTTAGAGGTATGGAGACAGACCCTCGAGTCTAAAGGTTTCAAGATAAGCAGATCTAAGACAGAATACCTGGAGTGCAAGTTTGGCGACGAGCCGAGTGAGGTAGTCAGGGACGTGATGCTTGGTTCTCAGGCCATCGCCAAGAGGGACAGTGTCCGATATCTTGGGTCTGTGATTCAGGGGGACGGAGAGATTGTCGGGGACGTCACCCATCGAATAGGAGCGGGGTGGTCAAAGTGGAGGCTTGCTTCAGGGGTCCTGTGTGACAAGAAAATCCACACAAACTCAAGCGGAAATTCTACAGAGCCGTGGTTAGACCTGCGATGAAGTATGGGGCGGAGTGCTGGCCCGTAAAGAACTCTCATGTTCAGAGAATGAAGGTTGTGGAGATGAGGATGCCTAGGTGGATGTGTGGGCACACTAGGCCAGATAAGATTAAGAATGAAGTTATTCGACAGAAGGTAGGGGTGGCCCCGGTGGATGAGAAGATGCGGGAAGCGAGGCTGAGGTGGTTCGGGCATGTTCGGAGGAGAGGTCCCGATGCCCCGGTGAGGAGCTGTGAGCGGTTGGAGATTGTTGGCGGTCGGCGAGGTAGAGGGAGGCCTAAAAAGCATTGGAGAGAGGTGATTAGGCAGGACATGACTAGAATGCAGGTTTCCGAGGACATGACCCTTGATAGGGGAGTTTGGAGGTCTAGAATCAGGGTTGCAGGCTAGGGGCTCATAGAGTTCTTCGTTCGCCTCATCCGGGGTTGGGTGTGGAACAGCAGGGTTACCCATAGAGGATTCGTGTTTTAGCTTATGTCCCCCTTATGGTTGTTAGTGGGGTAGTTACTGATTGTTATTATGGCATGCGATGGTATTTATGTTTCCTATGTTTACATAATTATTTACGTTATTTCTGCGGGATTTACTAATGCTTTATTGTTTTGTTTTGTCTTGTTTTTGTTTCTAATTTTGTCTTTGTTTTTGTTTTTGTTTTTGTTCTAATGCTGCTTTTCATTTTATCCTATGCGCCGAGGGTCGATTGGAAACAGCCTCTCTGCCCTTTCGGGTAGGGGTAAGGCTCGTCTACATATTAACCTCCCCATACCCCACCTGGTGGGAATACACTGGGTAGTTGTTGTTGTTGTTGTTGTTGTTGTTTAATGCTTCGAATCCTTAATTTTGAATTTCAGATTTCTGGATCTCTCAAAAACCAGATTTCTAACCTTGGTTTTGGGGATTTGAATTTCAAATTTCAAATTCTCTCTAGGCCTCTTCCCCCCCCCCCCCCCCCCAACTTCTTTTGCAAGGTAGGGGTATTGCCCCTTTTATAGAAGAAGACTAGGGCAATTCCAGACTTTTCCTTTACATTCTAGTCCCTTATTAATTTTCAGGTTTTTTTAGCTAATTAGTCCCTCATTTCATGCCTTGTTGGTCAAGTTAAAAGCCTGAAATTTAATTACAAGTCCTTGCTAGAAGCTTCTAGGGATTTCTCAGGTAGTTACCGCAAGACGAGAGGGGTTGCTCTTATTGTAAGCAACTCCCACTTCCAACCAAGAGGTTGTGAGTTCGAGTCTCCCCAAGATGGGAAGTTCTTGGAGTGAAGGATGCTGGGGTCTATTTGGAAACAATCTCTCTACCCAAGGGTAGGGGTAAGGTCTGCGTACACACTATCCTCCCCAGAGCCCACTAAGTGGGATTATACTGGGCTGTTGTTATTACTGCAAGATTCTCTAGGTAAATTACCCCAATTACCCTAGAGGTGTCCTGTTTTTAAGCCTGAACCCCAGACGGGTTATGGGTCAAGTTGACCCTGGGCTGACCCATTTAGAAATCCAGCTCAAACCTGAACTTAAGGGTATGAACCTCAAGCCCAAGAATCATCAAAGCCGAACTATCTGAACAAAAGAAAGTAAAAAGGAAACAGAAGCAATTCGATTCAATTAATAAACTAACACTTAATGAATTTGAAGCTAAACTGTTAAACAGGCTATTGGTGCTAGCTAATTCAAAAGAAAATCTTCTTAAAACTAAACATGCATATGAAAAAGACGAGTTTAACCACACTGTGAAAGCAAAAAGTCCAAAAAAAGAAGAAGAAGCATATGAAAATAAAAGAATAAAGATGAAAGAAAGATAAAGAAGAGCTAACAAAAGAAAACGAAGAAATACCAAAAGCATCACGGACAGACTTGAAATGAAGAAAACCTTCGACTTTGACCGGATTAGACCTTAGTCTTGTGTTTTCATGTGACAACACACGACCAAAGTTTAATACAGTCAAAAAATTCTCCCAGGGTCATCGTACTGTGCGTTTGGAAATAGGGCTCAGTTCTCCCATTTGATATTTGAGGAACTCCAGAAGTGTTCGAAGGAAATGGGATAGGGATTCGTGGTGAGAGTATTATGGACTTTATGGGGTGTTATTTTGGTGTCAATTGGAGGCGGTGCCGCCATTAGAGGAAGCAAGGGCGGCGGTTAGGATTCTGAAGATTTGGGGGGCCCTGGTGGTATTTGAACGATTATAACGGTGGATCGAGGATGAGGAGGGGAAGACGGGGCTTTGGTGAAATTTTGGCGGTGAATGGAGGCTCGCTGCCGCAGTAAAGCGATTCCCGGCGGCGGTTGTGGTGGCAGGAGATGGAGGAGTGAGGGAAACGACCTAACATTGTACCATGTT
Source organism: Nicotiana benthamiana (assembly GCA_034376525.1). NCBI lineage: Eukaryota > Viridiplantae > Streptophyta > Magnoliopsida > Solanales > Solanaceae > Nicotiana > Nicotiana benthamiana. Next base: position 11,949,929 of record CM067325.1, read on the forward strand.
AATATGGTGATCTTCAGACAGTTTTAATTAAAGTGGGGGAAGTGATTGGCACCCTTGTATAAGAACAAGCAGAGGGCCAAGATTGAATGGTCACAAAATAACTCAAAACGACGTAGTATTGTCCCCAACTACGTCATTTTAGGGGTCTCAGAGATATGGGGTTTGGACTGGGCATTTGGGCTGGTTTGGGGTTGGGTTTGGGCGTGTGGATAGGTTTGATTAATTTGGGCTGGTGACTTAAAAATTGGCCTAAATCAGGTTAGATTGTTTCTCTTCCTTTTATTCTTTTTAAATTCTATTTCCATTAATTCTTTCTTTTATTTGTTTTTCTCTTTTGTCCTTCTATTTTTTGGATCTTTTTAAATACAAAATTAAAATAACAAAGGCCTGATTTAATTCTAAAATTAAACTAATTAATTTTCAAAAATTAACTAAATCTTAATTTAAAAAGAAAACTCAGGAAAAATCAAAAATTAAAAGTAAAAATGAAAAAAGACTATTTTTGTTATATTCTTTTATTTTTGTAATGTTAATTAACTAGTAGAACTAAAAAGATAAAAATGGGGTTCTAAATGCCAATCTGCTATTTTTTTTTTTTTTTTTGTATTTTCATGAATTATATCAATTAAGAATGCATACAAAATGCAAACAAATACCAAATCATGCAATTAATTTTCTAAAATTAAATAATTAAAAGAAATATTTTAATTTTATGAATTTTATAGGAGTAATTCAAACGAGATAAAAATCACATACTCACATTTTGCTTATGGATAATTTGGCCAGTTTTTGTCATGTTAAAGGCACCGGGCTTCAACTTTCTATTTCAAGTTCCAAATTACCAGAAAGAGAGGCAAAATTAGAAAAAGAAAGACAAAAAAGAACAAACAAAGGACATAGTCAGAAAGAAAATCAAAAGGAAAACACATCATGTGCGCTTAGTGGCAGTGTGCCTACTGTTGGCCAGTAGAGGAAAGTAATTAATGCAATCACAATGTCGAAACAATCAAATCTGCCAAGTGCAAAAGAATAATATCCTCTGAATAATAACTACAAGGAACTGTCAATAAAGAATGAGATTAATAATCTAGTTACTTGCTACAAAGGGTTAAGTTACACTGACAACTTAAAACTAAATCTTTTTTCTTAGTGGCAACGCGTGGCAAAATCAAAAATTTCCCTAATGTTCGGTCTTGAAAGAATTAAAAATATATACAACTAAAATATAATATTTTATATATATATACTAAAAATTTTCATAACAAAAAGTGGTCAATTGACCACTCTTAACAAAAGGGGCAGGGTTTCGGGATCACAAGCAAGTTCTAGCATATGTAGATTACGGTATTCATAGCATAATCATCAACGGATATAATGCTGTTAACATATTAATTGACGGATTAAAGAAAAATCAAGGAAGAAGAAGAACAGTAGACGATGAGAGAGAAAAGAGAAAATGAAAGACTGAAATTGTATTAAAACTATCTCGAATCTTCTGCATCTACTCTGTATATACAAAATCCAATAAAAATCTAATATGTGTGTGTGTGTAATTACATTTGTGTCCCTCTCTTATACACAAAGTTATACAACAGTTAAATAAACTAGCTACCCTTGGGCTGCTGTGATGTTGGGCTGGCTGATTTGGTATTGGGCTGATACTGCAGAAGCCCAACACCCCCCTGCAAGCTGGAGGGTGAACAAACACCCAGCTTGGACAAGAAATGATGGTGTAAAATCCCTGTCAGTGGCTTGGTAAAAATATCAGCCAATTGCTTACCAGTTGCAACACGATGTAAGGAAATGAGTCCATCTTGAAGCTTGGTACGAATGAAATGACAATCAATTTCTATATGCTTAGTCCGCTCGTGAAACACTGGATTTTTGGCTATATGAAGAGCAGCCAGGTTGTCACAATACACAGGAACAGCAGAACCAATGGGAAAACCAAAGTCAGAAAATAACCTGACCAACCAGGTAAGCTCACCAACAGCCTTACCAATGGCCCTATACTCAGCTTCAGCAGAAGACAAGGAAACTACAGGTTGTTTCTTAGTCTTCCAACCAATCAAGGAACCCCCCAAGAAGATGCAGAAACCAGAAACAGACCTCCTAGTGTCAGGGCAAGATGCCCAGTCACTATCACAGAACACAGACAAAGATAGATCAGGAGTGTTGTTCAGGAAAACACCCAGGTCAGAAGTACCCTTAAGGTATCTAAGAGTATGTAAGGCAGCATCCATATGGGCTGAAGTGGGCTTTTGAAGAAATTGGCTAAGGTGTTGCACAACAAAAGCCAAATCAGGCCTAGTGTGAGTGAGAAAGTTGAGCTTGCCAACTAGACTTCTATAAGATTCAGGAGAGGAAAGGGGAGTATCCATGTCAAGCTGCAGTTTAACAGAAAGATTGAGAGGGGAGGTGACAGGAGTAACATCAGAACAATTGTGGGAGATGAGAAGATCATTGATGAACTTCTTCTGATGAAGAAGAAGGCCATCTGGAAAATAGGCAACTTCAATACCAAGGAAATATTTAAGAATACCAAGATCCTTTATCCTAAAAGTAGAATCCAAGAAAGACTTCAAAGAAGTTATCTCCTCAAGATCATTGCCAGTGAGGATTATATCATCAACATAGACAGCCAGAAGTACTACAGAATGAGCAGACTTCTTGTGAAAGAGGGAGTAATCATTAAGGGAGGAGGAGTAGCCTTTAGAATAAAGAGCCTGAGAAAGTTTGGCATACCATTGCCTAGAGGCCTGCTTGAGGCCATATAATGATTTTTGAAGGAGGCACACAAGAGAAGAGGAAGAAGAAGAAGGTGAAGAAGAATAAGAAGAAGAGCAGACAGAAGAAGGAGAAGAAGGAAGAGAGATACCAGGGGGCAGCTTCATATAAACCTCCTCATTGAGGTCACCATGGAGAAAGGCATTATTAACATCCAATTGAAAAAGAGGCCAAGACTGCTTTACAGCAACTGCCACCAAGGTTTTTATAGTGGAGAACTTCACAACAGGTGAAAAAGTTTCATTGTAATCCACACCTTCAGTTTGAGTATCACCTCTCACCACCAACCTTGCCTTATATCTTTCTACACTCCCATCAGCCCTGTACTTTATCTTGTATACCCATTTACACCCAATAGGCTTTTTGCCAGGAGGAAGAGGAACCAAAGACCAGGTGTTATTGGCTGCCAAGGCCTCAAATTCCTTGGCCATGGCATCCTGCCAGGCAGGATCAGAAGCAGCTTGTTTGAAGGATGTAGGTTCAACCAATGCAGTGTTAACAGTGTTATTGCAGCAAGAGGAAAGAGAGCTGGTGCCAGAGATTGAAGGAGGAAGGTCACAAATGTATTGAGAGAGGTGAGCAGGGGTAGAATGGGGCCTGTTAGACCTCCTTGGAGCAGGCAGAAGGTTAGGAGGAGAAGGAGCAGGAAAAAGATTGTGCAAAGGCATACTAGGGGAAAGAGGAATAGGAGAAGATTGTGATGGACTGATGAAAGAAGGAGTAGGAGAAGAAGAGTGGACAGGGCTGGGAGGAGGAAGAGGAGAAGGGACAGGTACAGAAGGATTGTCATCAGGAGGAGGGGGGATAGAAGATGGGACAGTGGAAGTACACCAAGGATAAGCAAAAGGGAAGATATCTTCATGGAAGGCAACATCCCTGGAGAAGAGAGTAAGCTTAGTTTGGAGGTTGTATAGTTTGTAACCCTTTTTACCCAGTGGATATCCAATGAAAACACAGGGATCAGCCCTTGGTTGGAACTTATCCTTATGTTGCTTTGGGACAGTGGCAAAACAAAGGCAACCAAAAGTTCTGAGATGTAGATAGGAAGGACTCCTTCCAAACAGAAGCTCATAAGGGGAAGCATTGTTAAGAAGTTTGGAAGGGAGTCTATTGATAAGGTATGTGGCAGTAAGGACACAATCCCCCCAAAATCTGAGAGGTAACTTGGACTGAAAAAGCAAAGCCCTGGCTGTTTCTAAAAGGTGTCTGTGTTTTCTCTCAACAACTCCATTTTGTTGTGGAGTGTGAGGGCATGTTGTTTGGTGAAGAATACCATTATCAGTGAAGAATTTTGTACCAGCATGGCTGGACCCAAGTTCAAGAGCATTGTCACTTCTAATAGATTGGACAACACTCTGAAATTGAGTTTTAACCATAGCAACAAAAGCTTGGATAATTGCAAAAGCATTGCTCTTGGACCCCATAAGGTGAGTCCAAGTGGACCTTGTGTTGTCATCAACTATGGTCAAGAAGTATTTGGAACCATTGTGAGTAGGGGTGGCATAAGGCCCCCAAGTATCTAAATGGATAAGCTGAAAGGGATGAGAGGATTTAATGGAACTTTCAGGAAAAGACAGCCTGGATTGTCTAGCCAGTGGACAAATAGTACATACAAAGGGTTGTTTATTTGCAAATTTACAGGGAATAGAAGAGATATCTTTCATTCTAACAAAAGGAATGTGTCCAAGTCTATTATGCCACAGTATTTCCATTTTATTCAATGCAGTATGAAAAGTACAATGAGAAGTAGAGTTACTATCTAATGGGAAATGGGAAGGTGGAGGAGAAAAAGAAAGAGATGATTGTACAAGCCTGTAAAGACCATCATCCAATTTACCAATTTCCAGTGGCCTCTTCAGAGAAGGGGCCTGTATTAAACAAGAAAATTTAGTAAATGAGACAATGGAATTCAGTTGTTGAACAAGCTTGGAAACAGATATCAGATTGTATTGAAAACTAGGAATGTATAGAACATGATGTAAAGTGAAGCAAAGAAATTTAAGGGACCCAGTACATGTAACTTTAACTTTATACCCATTGGGAAGAGTAACTAGATAAGGGACAATTAAAGGTTTGATGTCAAACAGAAGGGATTTATTTGAAGTCATGTGATCAGTGGCACCAGAATCAATGATCCAAATACATGCACTAACTCTAGTTAACATGCAAGCACCATAAGAAACATCCTTTAAAGGTTGAATAGAGGAAGAGATTGTACCAGCAAAGTTGGCAAACCCCATCACAGTTGGCTGATTTTGAGATTCAGACACTTGAGTTTGTTGAAGAAGAAGCAACAGCTGAGAATATTGTTCCTTGGTCAACCCAGGAATCCCAGAGTCTAAAGGTGCAGAATGTTGAGCATCCTCACCCACATTAGTATTTTCCACAGAAACCACACCTTTGTGTACATCAGCAGTAGCAGCAGCTCTCTTGTCCCTGGTAAACTTAAAATCTGGAGGAAACCCATGCAACTTATAGCACTTTTCAATGGAGTGACCTGGCTTTTTGCAATATCTGCAAACTATGTCTGACTTGTTTGCATCAAATCTAGCTTTGTGAGAAAATTGTCTGGGATTTGATTGGGCTCCATAAGGTTTTTTTATAAACTGAGTACTGAAGGCACTAGACTCAGTGTGAAATTGAGAAGGTGTATGAGTAACTTGTCTTTGCCTTTCATCCTGAAGAAGAATGTTATAGGCAGTATCTAGAGAAGGTGGTGGCTTCATCATAAGTATGTTACTCCTAACTCCTATGTATATCTCATTCAACCCCATTAGGAACTGATGCAATTTATTTTCATCATCCTCCTTCTGAATTTCAACCCTAGCACTACATGTAGCACTACAACCAGATATAACACATCTTGAGGTTCTCATAAAAGCCAATTCATCCCATAACTTCTTCAACTTATTGAAATAGGAAGCTATGTCTAGAGAGCCCTGGGTGGTGGATGCAAGATGTTGTTTCACCTCAAAAATCTTAGTACCATCGACTGACCCATATCTATGATTGAGTTGGACCCAGATACTATGAGCAGTGTCGGAATATTGAACACTCTCTGCTATTTCAGGAGTAAGAGAGTTGGTGAGCCATGATATAACCATATTGTTACACCTGTCCCACTGTCTAAACTGTGGGGAATCCTCAGGGGGTTTGGGCACTGAGCCATCTATGAAACCTATTTTGTTCCTAGCAGACAAGGAAACCATCACACTTCTTCTCCAACCCCCAAAACCAACACCAGAGAAGGGATTGGCAACCAAAGAAATACCAGGAACATCAGACGACATGAGGAATAAAGGGTTCGAGGGACTAGGAACAAAACTAGGAGGAACAGAAGGAATATCATCAATTACACCGGCCATTTTTGACTGTTAATGGCGTTTAAACACAGAAATACAACAAATCGCAACTACACCAAACGATTAGCACATGAATCAACTGAAACACCAAAAAATCTACAATTTCTGATATCCAAAAAATACATGCAAACCATTATAATCAACCAAATACAAGAGATTTTGAAAGAAAACTAACCAATCGAAGAAACCCTAATTTGTGAACCAACAGAAACCTCAACGAAACTTGACGAGGGTAACATCGATCGAAAGGTCTTGACGAGTAGAGTCGGAATATACCTGCTCTGATACCATGTTAACATATTAATTGACGGATTAAAGAAAAATCAAGGAAGAAGAAGAACAGTAGACGATGAGAGAGAAAAGAGAAAATGAAAGACTGAAATTGTATTAAAACTATCTCGATCTTCTGCATCTACTCTGTATATACAAAATCCAATAAAAATCTAATATGTGTGTGTGTATAATTACATTTGTGTCCCTCTCTTATACACAAAGTTATACAACAGTTAAATAAACTAGCTACCCTTGGGCTGCTGTGATGTTGGGCTGGCTGATTTGGTATTGGGCTGATACTGCAGAAGCCCAACAAATGCAACATGGGATTTTTTGGATTTTTTGGATTCTTTGGCAAGTTAAGGTATCAAGTCGAGTGAGTGTTACAAAGGCCAGAATGGATTGTTAGGGATATAGTGGATATGCTCTAGATCCAATATTCTATTTGATAACTTGAATATATTTTTGTGAATGTCATTTGATATAAAATATATGGCATTTAATATACTTTTATCATTATTATCAATTGTTTGATTATTTTATAAGGTCCTTGATTAAATTTTGAGATTTGTCATCGTGATAGAAATCATGATAATGAGAGCAAAGTCTTTTACAATTTAATCTAAATTTGTTCTTGATCGTAAGATTATTAATTTGGACATTCGTAATCCGGTTAGATCAATATTTATGTGATCGTCTTTATCGGATAAAGATTAGTTGATCTCATTAACTAAATCACATAGATAGATGATGCATATAGAGATATGATCATTGAACCGACTCATTGGATAATTCATAATGGTTAGAATTACCATGCACTGTCAATAGGATGTTTTCTTGAAGAATGTGATGTAACTGTTTCCTTTGACTTGAGATCGTCATAGTAATTGACAAGTTATTTATTGTGCTTTGATACTAGACACCTATGGCCCTAGAGCGATAGTTGAAAGGATATAGGGTACGATTAAATACTTGTAGAATTAGTGATTGATCAAGACGGAATCTGTCAACTCTTGGTAATGAGTTTAAGCTCCATGTTGTCATGAATTATAAACGACCAAACTAAGACCTTGGTCAGGGCAATTGAATGAAAGAAGAAATGTGTTTCTTAGGTCATTCAATGGTCGATTATATTTGACGTGAACACATAGTTGATCGCCTATTAGGATTTGACAGTTGAACCATATCCTATGGTGATCCAGAGCTATAAGGACAGAAGGAATTATTACATTATTCTTCTACTGGTTCTTGAGAGTAAATTGTATACTTCATGCTATCCGGTCGTTAAAGAGTGTTGTTAGACACCACCCTTGAATAGTATATTGATATGATTAACTTACTACCGGTTTAGTATTGAACCTATGGGGTCGCACACTAACGAGTGTTCTGATCTTTGCTAAAGGATTAATTAACTTATTATTTGATAATTATATTAAAGAATTTAATTAGTCAAATAAATTTAGTTATTAGTCCAAATGAAATATTATTATATTCCTTGCTAGCACAAAGATTATAATTAATATTGTGAATAAATTGAACTTTCTAGTTGGAATACAAATTAAATAATATCTCTTGGTTGAAATATATGTGATATATATAATTAATATTATTTCATATAATAAATGTATATAAAATATAATATTAATAAAGACTTGTTAATAAATCTAATTTTGAATTGAATTATTAATCGAAGTTTTATTCTATTATTTTCTATAGGAAAATATTATATTAATATTAAAAAAAATTATGAATTTTAATCCAATTGAGAATTGGATTCAAGGAATGAAAATTGTCGTCCCTTAACAGAAAAAGGAAATTTCGAAATTTCCTTACAAATTTTCCAAAGAAAGAAAATTTGGAATTTCATACAAAAAATTTCCATGAGTTTATTTTTGTAATAAACTTTTACCCTAAATAAATTATTACCTCAACCAAATAGGAAAAGGTTTCATTGGTGATACTATATAAAGGGTGATGGAGAAAATTTGTAAAGTTTTTTTTAGTTTTTATTTTTCTTGAGAAGAAAACCAACTTCGTGAAAGTGAGAGTGCAATACAAAGCCAAGAGAGAAAATACAATTACAAGAAAAGTGTTTCTTGTTCTTTTAATTTGAGTTGAGATTTTTGAGAAAAATTTCAACACAATATTCTTCGTTCAATTTATTCGCGGGTTTCATTGATCAAAGAGTTGATAGCAAGGATCGGTCTCGGTATGGATATGCATAGAGTCTTCGCACTATCGAAGAAATTTTGAAAAGGAAACTCTCTTCACCAGGTACATCTTAGATCCGATCTTTGACACGTAAATAAATTTTATATATGAAAAAATCTACCTAGGATTGTTATTGTCTTCCGGTGCGTGTTACGAACACCTATAAGCAATCCTTCAGTGGTATCAGAGCCGAGGTTTATTGTGTCTAAAATTTATTTACGAAATATTTTAATATTATATTTAAAGAGTTCAAACCATAAAATATGTACCTTGTGCAATAGTCAAATCGTTTGAATATTGATATCATTTTATTGTGGATAAAATATGCATTCATGTAACTATTGAGATCGTTCATAACTTGAATTTGAAATTTTGTATTAGATACAACGGGAATCTATAATAGTTACATTATTCTATTGTTATTTTAATTGTTATTAGTTCATGAGATGTTAATTAATAATAATATTCTAGCATGAATTCTTTTTATGTGATATATAAGATAAATATGTTAGAGGATGTTGAACTTATATTATGTTATGTGCTTGTCCATTACATAATTTTGAATTATTTAATACATGTGATGTAAATTAATTTAGGACTAAGCATGTAGACAATTTGAACTAAATTCACATGCTATAAAAGATTCGATCTTCGTGTTATTAAAAATTATTTTTGTAACAATTCCCTCTTACTAAAATTTGAGTTCTTAAATAATAAAATATAAGATATTTTATTATAGAGCTATCCATCAAGGTAATTAATTTTACTTATTTCTTGTTTATAAGGAGCGTTCTGACTACCAGGAGACTTATAGTTCGAGAATATGTTAAAATTATTTATTGCATTAGATGTATGGATTGAAAGAATTATTCAATTTTACACTAGACGCCCGGACTACCCGGGGGAGTATAAAATTTAATAAGTTTTTTGCTATCATGATGGTTGAACTCAACTATGCCAATAGGCTCGACCTGACTACCAGGGGACTATTTGACATAGAGCTATTTAAGAAAATTGTATGGGGATACAATTGGTAAGAGTAACTACCTTTAAAATATATGTGAAAAACGACTTGATTTTCAAGGGGCTCATACATATTGTTAAAGGATTCCTTTACTCCACTAAAAGACATAAAGATTTCGTAAACTATAATGAGGGTAAATAGTTTAAAATAATTAGTGGAAATATCATTTAGATAAAAGTCCATGTCTTTATGATATATGAAAATATGTTCTTATATTACTGCTTTTTTATTTCTATATTTTAGATTTCTCAATATGCATGTTATATCACTATGTGAAATACTTGAGTCCAACAAATTGGTAGGACCAAACTTTGATGACTGGTATAGAAATTTGAGAATTGTTCTCATGCATGAAAAGCTTATGGATGTGATCGATAAGCCTGTAAAGATAATCCCTCCAGAGAATGATGTTTAAGGCAACAAGGTTTATCATAAATAATTGGAAGAAAAACTGCAAGGAGTATCTTGCAACTCTAAAGGACAAGAAACAAGGTGAGACATTCATGAAAAATATTTTTAAGGTTTCTTCAGCTACCACTAATTCTTCACTGTGGGTATTAGATACTGGCAGTGGCTATAACATCTGCAATATGTTGCAAGGGTTCAAGATAAGGAGGAGGCTAAAGAAAGGAGAAATTAATCTACAAGTAGGACATGGTGCAAAAGTTGCGGCCGTAGCTGTAATGCCTACAGGCAAAGTACTTATGTTGGATGATTGTTATTACGTTCCTAAATTTGTTTCGAACATAATTTCAGCTTCTATGTTAGACAAACATGGTTTTCGCATTAATATAGACAATGATATTTGCTCTATTTATTATAGTGATAATTTATATGTGAATGGTTATCTCCAACATGATGTTTATGTCTTACCTAGTGTGAATGCTAATTCGATTATGCATGTTTCAAGTCTTAAGAGGAAAAGAGATGATCATGTAAATCAAACATACCTTTGGCATTGTAGGCTTGGTCATATAAGAGAGAAAAGAATCAACAAGTTGTACAAGGAAGGGTACCTTAACGAGTATGATTTTGAATCATATCCAACTTGTGAATCTTGTCTTAAAGGAAAAATGACCAAATCTCCATTTACAGGAAGTGGAGAAAGAGCTTCTGAATTATTGGAACTAATTCATACAGATGTTTGTGGGCCCATGAAAATTCAAGCTAGAGGTGGATATTCTTACTTCATTACCTTCATTGATGATATGTCAAGATATGGATTTGTATATCTTATGAAACACAAGTCTGAATCTTTTGAAATGTTCAAAAGATTCCGTAGTGAAGTTGAGAAGCAGACTGGTAAAAGTATCAAAGTACTTAGGTCTGATAGAGGTGGAGAATATCTTAGTGAAGATTTTACGAGATATCTCAAAGAGTATGGGACTCTCTCACAGTGGACACCTCCAGGAACACCACAACACAATGGTGTGTCTGAAAGGAGAAATAGAACCTTATTAGATATGGTGAGATCTATGATGGGGTTCACTGATCTTCCAATAAATTTATGGGGATATGCTTTAGAAGCAGCAACATACTTACTCAATAAAGTTCCCACTAAGTCAGTCTCTAAAACACCATATGAGATATGGAAAGGATGTAAGCCTAACCTTAAACATATTAAAGTTTGGGGTTGTCCAGCTTATGTTAAGAGACTACAGTCTAATAAACTTGACTCAAGATCTGATAAGTGTAGGTTCATTGGGTATCCCAAAGAAACAAGGGGATATTATTTCTATCACCCTTCTGACCATAAAGCGTCTGTGGTTAGAGGAGCAACCTTTTTGGAAAGGGAATTTCTTTTGGAAGGAAATTATAATGGAGAAATAGAACTTGATGAAGATCAAAAAACTAATGAATCAACACAATATGAAGATCATGAGACCCAAGTTGAAGAACCTTTATTGGATGTTTTGAAGTTGCCAAGGAAATTTCCATCTTCAACGGTTGAAGTTCAAGAACTAAATGAAGTTCAAGAACAGGTTAATGAACCAGTTCCAAACTAAATTGAGCAACAACGAAATCCAACACAAGGTGAACAAGTTGTACAAGTACCTCTTTGAAGGTCTACACGAGAACGTCATGTACCAACTAGATTAAATTTATTGGTACAAGATGATTTATCAAATGACCCTAAGACTTATGAAGAGGCTATACAAAGTTCTGATTATGAGAAGTGGCAAAAAGTCATGGAATCCGAAATGGAATCCATGAAGGAAAATAAAGTATGGACGTTAGTTGAACCTTCAAAGGATATAAAACCTATAGGTTGTAAATGGGTTCTTAAGAAAAAGATTGGAGCAGACGGAAAGGTGGAGACCTACAAAGCACGTCTTGTTGCCAAGCGATATCGTCAGAAAGAAGGAGTCGACTATGACGAGGCTTTCTCTCCCGTGGCAATGCTCAAATCTATTCGGATTTTGCTTGATATAGCAGCATACTATGATTATGAAATATGGCAAATGGATGTGAAAACGGCTTTCCTTAATGGTGAGCTAGAAGAGGATGTGTATATGATACAACCTGAAGGTTTCACATCTTCGTCTGATCATAATAAAATTTGTAAGCTACAAAGATCTATATACGGATTAAAGCAAGCTTCTTAAAGTTGGAATATTCGATTTAACAGAACAATTGAAAAGTTCAATTTTGTTCGATGCGAAGAAGAACCTTGTGTGTACAAAAAGGTTAGTGGGAGCACAATTATATTTTTAGTGTTGTATGTTGATGATATATTGCTCATAGGGAATGACGTACCGGCATTGTAAAATACCAAGATTTTGGCTATCTGAATAGTTTTCCATGAAAGACTTGGGAGAAGCTGCTTATATATTAGGAATAAAGATCTATAGAGATAGATCTAGGAAGCTGCTTGGACTTTTCCAGTCTTTGTACATTGATACTATCTTAAAGAGGTATAACATGGATAATTCCAAAAGAGGCTATCTACCGATAGGCACTGGATTTCTCTCAGTAGGGAGGATTGTCCTAAAACACCTGAAGAAAGAGAATGCATGAGTAGGATCCCATACGCTAGTGTAGTGGGAGCTATCATGTATACCATGACATTTACACGTCCTGATGTGGCTTATGCACTTGGAGTGACTAGCCGATATCAGGCAAATCCTGGTGAGGAACATTGGAAGGTGGTGAAGACCATTCTTAAGTAATTAAGAAGGACTAAAGACCAATTCCTCATCTATGGGAATTCTGAGTTGAAACTTGAAGATTATACTGATGCAAGTTTCTCTTCAGATAGGGATGATAGCAAATCTATTTCTGGTTATGTATTCACCTTAAATGGTGGTGCAGTGAGTTGGAAAAGTTCCAAACAAGCTACAGTAGCTGATTCAGTGACTGAAGCAGAATATATAGCATCTAGTGAAGCTGCTAAGGAAGCTGTATGGATGAAAAAGTTCTTAATTGAACTTGGTGTGGTTCCTTTAATGGAAGGTGCGGTTCAATTGTTGTGTGACAATACTGGAGCCATTGCTCAAGCAAAAGAACCAAGATCACACCAAAAGTCCAAACACGTTCTGCGAAGGTATCAATTGATAAGAGAGATCATTGAACGTGGAGACGTCGAGATTCAAAAGGTTGATGGAAAGGAAAATGTTGCAGACCCATTCACTAAAGCGCTTGGCACAAAGGAGTTGGACAAGTAGAAGTGGAAATTGGGGATGAAGTACAAGAGCGATTGGCTCTAGTGCAAGTGGGAGATTGTTAGGGATATAGTGGATATGCCCTAGATCCAATATCATATTCGATAAGTTGAACATATTCTTTTGTATGTCATTTGATATAAAGTATATGGCATTTGATATACTTTTATCATTATTATCAATTGTTTGATTATTTTGATAAGGTCCTTGATTAAATTTTGAGATTTGTCATAGTGATAGAGATCATGATAATGAGAGCAAAGTCTTTTACAATTTAATCTAAATTTGTTCTTGATCGTAGGATTATTAATTTGGACATTAGTAATCCGGATCAATATTTATGTGATCGTCTTTATCGGATAAAGATTAGTTGATCTCATTAACTAAATCACATAGATAGATGATGCATATAGAGATATGATCATTGAACCGACTTATTGGATAATTCCTAATGGTTAGAATTACCATACACTGTCAATAGGATATTTTCTTGAAGAATGTGATGTAACTGTTTCCTTTGACTTGAGATCGTCATAGTAATTGACAAGTTATTTATTGTGCTTTGATACTAGACACCTATGGCCCTAGGGCGATAGTTGAAAGGATATTGGGTACGATTAAATATGTGTAGAATTAGTGATTGATCAAGACGGAATCTGTCAACTCTTGGTAATGAGTTTAAGCTCCATGTTGCCATGAATTATAAACGACCAAACTAAGACCTTGGCCAGGCAATTGAATGAAAGAAGAAATGTGTTTCTTAGGTCATTCAATGGTCGATTATATTTGACGTGAACACATAGTTGATCGCCTATTAGGATTTGACAGTTGAATCATATCCTAGGGTGATCCAGAGCTATAAGGACAGAAGGAATTATTACATTATTCTTCTACTGATTCTTGAGAGTAAATTGTATACTTCATGCTATCCGGTCGTTAAGAAGTGTTGCTAGACGCCACCCTTGATTAGTATATTGATATGATTAATTTACTACCGGTTTAGTATTGAACCTATGGGGTCGCACACTAACGAGTGTTCTGATCTTTGCCAAAGGATTAATTAACTTATTATTTGATAATTAAATTAAAAAATTTAATTAGTCAGATAAATTTAGTTATTAGTCCAAATGAAATATTATTATATTCCTTGCTAGCACAAAGATTATAATTAATATTGTGAATAAATTGAAGTTTCTATTTGGAATAGAAATTAAATATCTCTTGGTTGAAATATATGTGATATATATAATTAATATTATTTTATATAATAGATATATATAAAATATAATATTAATAAAGACTTGTTAATAAATCTAATTTTGAATTGGATTATTAATTAAAGTTTTATTCTATTTGGAATGGGATTAATATTTTCTATAGGAAAATATTATATTAATATAAAAAAAATTATGAATTTGAATCCAATTGAGAATTGGATTCAAGGAATGAAAATTGTCGTCCCTTAACAGAAAAAGGAAATTTCGAAATTTCCTTACAAAATTTCCAAAGAAAGAAAATTTGGAATTTCATGAGTTTATTTTTGGAATAAATTTTTACCCTAAATAAATTATTACCTCAACCAAATAGAAAAAGGTTTCGTAGGTGATACTATATAAAGGGTGATGGAGAAAATTTGCAAAGATTTTTTTTAGTTTTTATTTTTCTTGAGAAGAAAACCTACTTCGTGAAAGTGAGAGTGCAATACAAAGCCAAGAGAGAAAATACAATTACAAAAAAAATGTTTCTTGTTCTTCTAATTTGAGTTGAGATTTTTGAGAAAAATTTCAACACAATATTCTTCGTTCAATTTGTTCGCGGGTTTCATTGATCAAAGAGTTGATAGCAAGGATCGGTCTCGGTGTGGATACGCATAGAGTCTTCGCACTATCGAAGAAATTTTGAAAAGGAAACTCTCTTCACCAGGTACGTCTTAGATCCGATCTTTGACACGTAAATAAATTTTAAACATGAAAAAATCTACCTAGAATTGTTATTATCTTCCGCTGTGTGTTACGAACACCTATACGCAATCCTTCAGTAACATTGACAATCGTCATAACTAGACCATCTCACAAGCAAAAGCTCAGTTCCAGATCAAAGTAGTGCCACAACAATTCAGTGCTCAAGTTTCATCACAAAGAAGGTTGCAAAAACAAGCTGAAGCAGTAAATTAGCTCCCAGCTTTCAAACAGCTGTTTGCTTAGAAGAAGATAATTGAAACACCCATTGTCAAGCAGCCCACAGCCACCCAAGGACTCAACCGCTCACCTGCCACATCAAAGCACACTATATTAGTAACATCTTGTCAAATCAAAGCATTCTGGCCATATGAAAGCACAAAAGATTTACTTGCTATACTACAATGAAAAAATGATTTCCCTGTTTTCTGTTGTTTGCTCCCTACACAAACAATAGCAAGGTATTTGCAATATCGTATACTCTTTAATTTCAAAAAAATCCTTTTGTTCTACTTACATATGCTGTCAAAGTTTAGGTAAGGATAGAAGTTCAAGATAACTTCTATATTATTGAAAATGCAATGAACATTATATAAAAGAACATTATCCAGAGAATGCAATGGATGAGTAGCACAACAATCTGCAATATGCATCTCAGCACACTAGTCACATGTGAAAAGCACGGAGGAGATTAGTCATCCTATCTAGTTTATTTGCATTCTTGTCGGTTATTGACAGACTTGATTAGTACATGTTTTCTTATTATATTGTTGTTGATAATGTGGGAGGGCCTCCTTCCCACCATTCTGGCCTATTATTGCCAGAGATTCTCTTATTATCCGGTTATGGTTACCACTTGGTTCTTATTATTTTGTTGTTGGTATTGCTTGTTGTTACTGCTTTTTTTTTTCTTTACTTGAGCCGAGGGTCTATCGGAAACAGTCTCTTAACCCTCAAGGTAGGGATAAGGTCTGCGTACACACTACCCTCCCCATAACCCACTTGTGGAATTATACTAGGTTTGTTGTTGTTGTAGTATATTTAAATTTCCTTTTCACATCAAAGGAGAAGAGAGCTAAACATCTGATCTATAAACTACAAATAATTTCCTTTTTGCCTTTAAAGTATCTCTTACTTCACTCATTCGGCCAGTAGATCTTGTGTCTGCCTTCTGACTTTTGAAAAAGGTGCCCATTCAGGAGATGTTATGAAAAAGCTTCCGGAAAGAAGTAGGAGCGAAATGAAACACGAACCTCCATGAAGACAATTAAGGCGCACAAATGAGATGAAGCTTCTAAAATTTTGATCCAAAAATGAGGCAGATAAAACATTATCAAACAGCCAAGTGACAGAGAACACCCTAAAATATAAATTCCCTGTCAAACTGATGCCTATACGAGAAATAATTCCTAGCCATGTTGTGCAATAGTATCCATTCATTGGATGTCTAATCTTTATGTTTCAAATGTAGGTTCTCTCAGCAGTAATTCTGCATAAAGTCCACAGCCCATATTCGCTTCCATTTTTAATGGGAGTACATGCAAGCAATTCAGTTGAAGAGAGATACATGCAGTGTTTAGGGGTGACAATTTGAGCCAAAACCAATTAACCCCCTCCCCCCCCCCCCAAAACAATTGTAACGGTTGGGCAAGAAACATTTCAGCTCATGGGTTTATTTGGGTTGTGCCCAAGTTAGGCTGTCACTTTTTCGCAGCCCATCTGACCAGCGAAGAGGCCAAACTTCAACTTGCGTAGCTCCCCTAAATAAAGAGGCCCCAACACAGCTGAAGATTGCTTGTGTGGAAATTTATTCAGCTGCCCAATCATTAGAAGTACTTTTTTATACAAGTACCAAAAAGGCAAAAACATGAGAAGTTTGTGTTACTTTCCGTTCGATAAAGTTCTCTTCAAATTAATCTAGCAAAAATGATTCCTCTGTATTTTTTATCTTTAAAGAAAAAGACATGCAAGAGAATACTAACATTTTAATGCATTTTCTCGTAATAAACATTATCTTTTTCAAACTTGTATTCAATTTGTTACTGCTCGTAAAAATAAAGTCTGAGCCGGTTTTGAAAATTAAAAATAAAGAAGAAGAAAATGTGTTAATTACACTAACAATCCATCTAAATTGAGAAAGCTTGAAATATATCTATCAGGTTTTAAGTAGTTATAAATGCTCTGAATAATAACAACAATAACAACAACAACAACAATAACCCAGTATAATCCCACTTAGTGGGGTCTGGGGAGGGTAGTGTGTATGCAGACCTTACCCCTACCCTTGGGTAGAGAGACTGTTTCCAAATAGACCCCCGACATCCTTCCCTCCAAGAACTTCCCACCTTGCTCTTGGGGAGACTCGAACTCACAACCTCTCGGTTGGAAGTGGGGGTTGCTTACCATCAGAGCAACCCCTCTTGTCTATAAATGCTCTGAATAGTTTAGTAAAAATTAATCCATGTCATATGTATATAAACTCATCACCAGTGCATGAAATGAAAGAATTATGAAAAAAAATTACTCATAGGAGGTTGGAAAATTAGAGAACGTAGGTGTATAAGGTAAATAGGTTTCTTTATACTAGATGGAGTGTGGTTCATATTGTAGAAAGATGGATCAAGTTGGACGGGTTGGGCTATAACGCATCGTATAGCCCATGTAAACTTTGGGCTAGGTTGCGCAGTGATCATTTATTGATTCAGCCCGTGTTGACCTGCCCAAATTCAGCCCAACCCCCTACTTTGCCATCCTAGCAGTGTTATTAATCACCAAACCAAGAAAACTTCAATTACGTAAGAAAAGTTAGTAATCAAGGCAGCACAATAGGAAAAAAAACAGATAGTAAATTAACGCTCTACCAACAAACCAGCATAATAGGAAATAACTTTACCTATTCTAGCAGCCTTCCAAAAGAAGCCTCGGAACCTGCCATATGTAGTATCTAATTAGGAAGTGAAAAGGAGAATACAAGATAAAACGTTCATCACTTCCAAACTGTCAAATGAGGCTATAGGAGAAAAGCTTATTGATTGGTCCACCATTCAGGATCAAGGTTGTAGCCCATAAAAAGCCAAGAGAACATAGTAGATCCAATAAAAAATGCACTTCTATCATTTTCCAGAATTGTAGCATTTATATTCTATAAGAAACACAAAATTATCAAAGAGAAAATTTTTGAGTGAAATGCCATTCAACCAAGTGAAACCACGGTTTTCACGAAAGGTCAGACTAAATCCAGGAACAGTTGAATCCTCACCATAATGCATATTAAATAAATAAATAAAAAGGCAGTCCAGTGCATAAAGCATCCCGGATTCACGTAAGGTCCGGTAAAGAGCCGCACCCCAAGGGGTCCTCACATGAAACAACAGTAGAAATGTTGAGCCTAAGTACATACACCATGTCAAAACCTACAACTTTTAATAGCTTTGTTCGTAAATGAAGAAGTAAAAATGAGGGCCACAAATACTTTCTTGCAGGTGAACTATCACAACAGCCTATCCAAAACATTGAAGAGGATGTTCCATTCAAATATTTTGTGCTGACATGTATTCACTACCACCTTCACTTCATGGCATATTTCCTCCATCCTTTACCGGTCTCTCCTGTCCCCTCCCCACCACCCTCTAATAATGGAGATTGGGGCAAGTGACATAGGAGAAAGGAGGGAAGGTGGCAAAATGGTTGTTGCGGCCCACATGAACCCAGCTAGAGAACAAGGTTGCCAGTTCAAAGCAATAAAGGAGCATAATCCAGAAAATGTACCAGAAAAAGGAGATCTTCTCAAACCATAAATCTAAGGAATACAACAAAACCACCACCAACAACAACTACTATGCCACAGTCCCAAACAACCATAAATGTAAAGGAAAGAGAAAATAAAAGAACTAATATCATACAAGAGGGAGAAATGATGATGGCAGCACTATATGGATATCAAGGTTAAACGTAGGTAGGATTGACATCAATAGCATATCCTGTCACTTGAGCTATAGGCACCCACTACTTAATAACTTCTCAAGAAATTTGTAGTTAATATTTCATGGAGACTTACCCAGTTCTCTGTTCAAGAAGAGCTGGAAAATGCATCTTCACGTAAGTGCATGTACAAATCCATAACAGCACTACCGTCAAAAAGGAATGGAAATTAAAGAGCGCTGACTGAAAACACCAATACAAAAGTATTAGTGTCTATTTACACATCCAATAACAGAATTCACATTCCAATGCAACTCACCATATCTGAACTTCTCCTGTCTTAATCCGTTTTCTCTTCCACCAACTCTACAAAGTAAAGAAACATCAGTTAGGTTCCCCTCACAGAGAAGGGAATATAATGCAATTGAGAAAATGGTAGTAATTCATCGTTATATTTTTGAATCATTCATCACAACTACCTCATATTGATGAAACAAATTAATACTATAGGAAGCCAGTGAACAACATTCTGACCACATTTGGAAAATGCATATTTCAAATTTGGAGTGTTAACAAAATTTTGACATCATTCATAGAGTGGCCTTACAAATAAACTACAAAATAATCAATGTAAGAGAAGCACAAATCAATAACATCTCTATGTTATTACGAATTACCCCTGTGAAATCAATAACACGTGCGAATGGACTCTAACAAAATTTAACTCGCTTTTGAACCTCCAAATTCAACCCAATTTTGTGTTCCACCCAAGAATTCTCCTTATTAAAGAACTTCTCTTTTTCTCGAGAGAACAAACACATACCCAACTCCACATCCCATACATAGTAGTAATCAAAGTTTAGTGAGACATAATTTTAATATTGCCTTTTATCCCATATCTTTGAGCATTATAGAACAAGAAATTATAACTGAACTTTTCTATAAAATAGCAAAGGAATAACCTTTCTTGTCAGTTGGCACTTTACAATCACTGTTGACTTTCAGCAATCGACTCTCCTTCAAGGATAAAGCTGATAGCACAAATTCCTACACCGTACGCTACAATGACAGCACAAAAAGTGCAAAGAGAATGAAGATCATGCGAACTTCCTATAAAAACTTTTAACTATATTTCACGGCAGAACATGTAATTAAACAGAAAAAAAGAGGGGGGGGGGGGGGGGGGAATAGGTTGAAGAGGCGGATTACCTAAATCGAGAGAGACGCGGGAGTTTTCAGATCGCTTGACTGGAAACAATGGATGGAAAGAAAAAGATCCCCTTGTTTGGTTTTGATAGACAAAAAGTGGAAGGAGATTTTGGGAGAGAATGACAAAAATGATCTCCTAAATTTTGGGGTAGGCTTAGAATGATCCTTTAAATATATTGATGAGCAATATTGGTGCCTTAAATTTACCAAAAAAGAGTATTTTTGGCCTATATCCCATCAAATTCACGAAATTGCAACGCCAAAACTTCCACTAGACACTAAACACAGATTAACAAATATTTGTACATACAAAATATCAAATGACCAAAAATAACAAAAATTGAAGAAACTACGATGTGAGTTCGTGTTAATTTTTTTTATATATAACTTTTGTTAAATCTAGTCATACAAAGTTTGTTAAATATTTGATGTGGGACCACAAAAGTGCTCACTTTTACCGACCTAAAACCAGAGGTGTTAAACGGGCCGGGTCAGTCCGATTCCGGATCGGCCCATACCGGTAGATCTCGGAACCAGCCCGGACGGTAAGGGGGGGCTGGACTGGGTTTGGACGGTTCAAAATTTTGAAATGGTTACCCGACCCGGTAAAACCCATTAGATGAACAATACCATTTTGGGATTTTTACCTATACATCCCATATAGCAAACCTTATTATCATTATTGTACCTTGTTTGGTTATTACCCTCATAGTCCATGTTTTTGTTACCAAAAATGTACCAAACGAAATCAATCTGATTTTATAGCCTACAATAACACCTGTTTATAAGGCTTCCAACGATATTAACTATTTTGTAGCCTAAAATAACGCATGTTTTTAAGGCTCCCAATTAATCTTTGATTCTGTACCAATTAAATGGTCAATGAAATACGGTAAAATCTCTTAACTAGCGTGAATCTCTCCAGTTTTCTGTTTCGAAAATCAGTCATTCTTCCTCATTTAACACCGAAAATCTGTTTTTCCATATTTCAGTTTCGAAAATCTTTCATTTTTCTACATCAAATACTGAAAATCTTCCAGATTTTGTAGTTCTTCCAGATTTCTGTTTCGAAAATCTTTCATTTTTCTACATCAAATACTAAAAATCAGAATTTACAGCGTGATAGTCAATAAAATTGTAGTTCTTACAGATTTCAGTTTCGGAAATCACTCATTCTTCTACAATGTCAAAAATTCCGATAATGCTGAAATTTAATGGTTATTGGGATAACTATGGCAGATTCCGAGATTTTGAAGTTGATGCCATTTTGGTTGATGATAATGCAAGCTACGGAATTCTCCAGTCTACAATTGCAGATCAATTATCGATTGATACATCGGATAAAATTGTAGAAATAAAATACATTGTGAATGATAATTGTCCTCCATTGCAGATTATGAATGATATGGGTGTTCGTGTATATATGGAAACAAAAAAAGAGAATAAAAACTTAGGTTCGTATCCCTTATGTATTAGCGTAAGAGATTTCAATATGGAATTGGCAATCACCAATGAATGTCCCGTCAGTACATGTATGTTTGCTTCGAAACCGAAATCTGAGATTTTTGTATTCTCTAATCAACTACAATTTGACGCCATTTATCTACAATGAAACTACAATGTGAATGTATTGTCTGCAGGTTCTTCAGGATCACTAAGATTAATAGAAATTCCATCTTCACCAGCTATTGAGGAATATCAAAGTGAAATAATAATTGAATCTTCTCAAACATGTATTGAAGAAGGACAAGTGTACCAGGACAAGAAGACGATAGTTGCTGCAATGAAGAATTATGCAGTTATGCACAAGTTCCAGTTCGGAGTGAAAAGATCAAGTAATAGAAGGTATGTGGTTAGTTATTGATTTGAAAAATTACTGTATTATTGCTATGTAGGCAATTGTAGTTAATTGTAGTCAGTTGTAGTTAGTTGTAGTCAGTTTGTAGTTAATTGTAGTCAGTTTGTAGTTAATTGTAGTCAGTTGTAGTTAATTATAGTCAATTGTAGTGACGTGATAGCCAGTTTGTAGTTAATTGTAGTCAGTTGTAGTCAACGTCTGTTTGTAGCTGATTTGTAGTTAACTGATTGTTGCTAACATAGTTAACTTATTGACACCTTATTATTATTTTTTTGGTCTTGAATTGTAGGTGAGGGCTTCAACAGATCATATACATACTGTGTTAGATGGTGTGAAGCGGTACATTGTATGTTTAGAAAACAAGAAATGTAGCTGTGGACAATTCCAACTTGATGAACTTCCATGTGCACATGGTTTGGCAGCATTAAGGCATAGGAATGAAAGGCCGGACAACTATTGCTCACTGTATTACACAACGAAGAGACTTCTTCTTACATATGAATTGCCAGTTAATCCTCTTCCTGATGAAGCCAAATGGGATGTTCCACAACATATTTTAGATGATGTAGTAAAGCCACCGGCTGGAGATAAAAGGCAGCCAGGTAGACCTCACAAGGAAAGATATAAAAGATTTGATGAAATAAACTCAAAGAAGTACAAGGTGTCATGTGGCAATTGTGGAGGTGAAGGGCATAACAGAAGAAGTTACAAGAATGCGCCGAAAAAGAAATCAATATAATGTAGCTACAATAGTTATTCAAAATAAATGTTAGTGATCCCAAATTATCGGAATTTATTGTGTAACTGCTCTACGTTTTGACGATGATAAAGAAGTTTACTCATATATTTGAGTAATGTAAATTGTTGGCAGATTGTAGTTATAATGTACTGTAAGTGATTTCTAAATGTGTTCTAAATATAATAGATAAGACAAAACTTTGTAGATAAAGACAAAACTTTGTAGTTCCTATTCATGAAGCCTAAGCAATTAATTACAAATTTTGTAGTTATATGAACTTTATAGTTAATTGTAGTCAGTTGTAGTTAATTGTAGTATTTAATAAATATGTCTGAATAATGTATTTTTTTGTATCTACTGGATGGTATGAGTAGCTGAAAACTGCAAATGGCATTTCTATGCAACGTCAATTCATGACTCTTCATTGTTCAAGATAAGAAGTTTTATCCGAAAACACAACAGCGCAAATGTACTGCAACAGTAGTTTGTAGCATTGGACTTCCAACAATTTGTAGTTATGCAATTGTAGTTAATTGTAGTGCAGTGTTGTAGTTATATGCAATTTTAGGTAATTGTAGTCATTGTACATAAATAATTTATTCCCACAATTATATAATAACTGACAGTTATATAAAATGGCAACTGAAGGTATTATATATGTTATTAGATAGTTGTTGCGGCAAATATGCTATTAGATAGCTCGAGTCTCGTGTATAATGTATTCATGAAAAATTGTTCATTACAACCAAAATGACCTACTGATTACATTGTTTTCAAATCAAACTACCAAATATGAACAGTATACTCTACTTCTTCTTTCGTTCAATTTTAGTCCTCTCATTCTTTGCCGGTGGACCCTTCCTCCTTGCAAGCCTGCCGGTAACCTCACTCTCACTGATTGAACCATCTGTTAGCTTCTTTGTGGCGTAGTCCCACAATAGAGCTCCATAGCGTCTACAGTGTTTGTCAATATCAGTAAGATCTTCCTTTGGTATAGACAAATCACCATTGCTAATATACTCCGCAAAGGCAGCCACAAATACACCACAATTCCTGCAGAATATGAGAATTTTTCATTAAATACCAAACCATAAAAAATATTTAATTAAACATATAGAAAGGGAGATTAGTTTTTTACAGTGAGCCTTCCTTTTGTTATGGAATCTCAGCAACCATCCATTGTATGTCGAGAGGGTCCGTAACTGGTTTTTCTACGTATGACTTTGTAGTCTTGAAGTCAATGTCTTTGTGTTTACCGTAGAAACCAGTGCATGACAAATAAAGAGGAATAATGACTGAAAATTTTTCAACCAAGGTTTGAACAGTTTGGTTACGCTTTGCCCTCACCAATGAATTATAAACATACAGTTGACGGTCCTTTATGTCAAACACTAACAACAACCGATGAAAGTTCTCTACAAGGTTAACAGGGCATTAGCACATAGTCCACAAGATCCCATACTACATTAGCAAGAATTCTATAGCCCATAATGTATTCTCCAATATCATCCTCGGCTTTAACAACAGAATTCCTTTGATCCATTGGAGCAGTAGTGAACTTCTCGTAGATACTTTCAATTTTTGTCTTGAACAAGCAATCGGTTGTTGTAAATCTACTTTTGATGTTAGGGCCATATTTCCCCTTTTTTCTCAAATAGTACATTATGACATCAATGTGCTGAAAAAAGTAAAAGTGCAATTTATAATAAGTTGTAGTGTAGACAAATAACATCTACAAAATAACTACAGATTAACTGCATTTGTAGTTAAACTGTATTTCAATTTACTTATATCCAAATGTAGTTATACGTAATTTTAGTTATATGTAGTTCAAGTCTGTATATTAATGCAATTTGTAGTTTAATGTAGTTAGTTGTAGCTACAAGAGACAATAACACTGAGACAGCTACCAGAGATAATAAGTTGTAGTGTAGACAAATATCATCTACAAAATAACTACAGATTAACTACATTTGTAGTTAAACTGTATTTCAATTTACTTATATGCAAATGTAGTTATATGTAATTTTAGTTATATGTAGTTCAAGTCTGTATATTAATGCCATTTGTAGCTTAAATGTAGTCAGTTGTAGTTATCTGGTAGTGTTGAATAACTACATATTATCTACAATTAGACAAATCAGCTTGCTTGACAATAGCAGTGAGCCAGCTATCAGAGATATATGGAGGCAAAATGACTGCAGTTCCTATTCATGAAGCCTAAGCAATTAATTACATTTAAACATAATAGATAAAGACAAACTGAAACGGTAAACCATATACTTACTGTACAATTGATTAATTGTCCGGGGTGAGCAAGGGCGTAAAACCAGTCCTTCTTATCAATTTTTTCGCAACCCAAATCCAACCAAGGATTAAGATGGTTATCCTTATTTGAATAGAAGTTTTTCCTCCTGTAATAATAATAGAATTAAACAAATAAAAACAAAAATCAAAAACATTTACAACTTTAAAGTCTAGAAATGTTCAAAGATATAGAAGACAAGTGCATACAGACATAAGACATTTAAGCACCATACCTCCTAGATGATTTGTCAGTTCGATGGTATAACCAGGTAGTAAAACTATCTATTAGTTCAGGATCAACAGCTTCACCAATGAGACTTGTGAATGGGTGCTTTAGATAAAAAATTTTTGGCCCAACAGACGTGCTGCCTTCAGTACTGTAGAGTGGAGTGAATGGTGATCGTGCATGTTTTTCGAGTAACCTTGTTCTTCCTTGATGAACATGGGTTGAATCAACTTGTATTGTCTCACCATACATGACGATCTGTGATAGGTTTTCCGGAAGTTCAAAATCTTCCAGTCTCACACCTTTCTTTTCAATTCCTCCACTCATAACTCCAATCTCCTCTTCTTTTTGAAGGCATTCTTCGACAACTTCAGTCACAGTTACACCATGAATTGGTGACTGTGGAACATTGTCTTCAACATATGCTACAAAAATAATTCATATGGTTAAAAGCATTATAACAATGTACAATTAACTATTTTGTAGTTAATTGTAGTCAGTTGTAGTTAATTGTAGTCAATTGTTAAACAATACATTATTAGCAATACCTTCTTTTGCTACATCAGCTGCTTGTTGGAAGTTATCATACAAATCAACTTGTTGTTCAACATGTTGAGGAGAAGTGGGAGCTGAAAAGGAAAATTGATTCTTTATTAGCAATCCTTGAAGTTTGTATATATGTATGTAGGAATGATGTAGATACCTGTTGTACTGGTGCCTGCACGTAGATGAGGACCAACATTGAACTGAAAATGTTTGTGTTTCTCTGCTTGATTTTGTTCGTTATATTTTGTTGAACTAGCAGCAAACTACAGTTTGAGAGGAATGCTTTAGAATGATTTATTATCATGACTATTATATAGTGTTAGAATAAATTATATGTAAATTCTTACCTTTGACTCATCCAATTCATTCCTCCTGTTGAAAGCATTCATTAAACTTTTCAAAGATTCATCTATGAACTCTCGAAGTTTTGAGAGTTCATCAAAAACATCATTCTTTAACTGATCTAACTTTCCATCAACCTAAAAATTAATTATGTCTATTAGTTGGTAAGAATATTCTATTAGTTACACTAAAATAAAAAGAAACTACAATGTCGAAGGAATGAAGGTAAATGGTACTAAATAATGACTACACAACTGTAATTTCTCACAGTACCTGCTCAAGCTTCTGTTCCAACTTCCTGATCTGGCTACTGACAGATTCCATGTCATTTGGGGAATTAGCCTCTTCAGGTTCAACTGTCGGAGAAGCAGCAGTTGGGACTTTTGATGGTTGACTAACCTCTTCATCTTCATAATTAATCTTTTCTGGGAGATTAAGCGCTCCAATCTCTTCACCAGATGCAACCATGTTTGAGAACTGAAAGATGGAAATGCCAGTTAAGTAAATTGAAAAGAAAATTGTAGATGTCATGTAGTTACTATAATAGTAATTGAAAAATTATACAAAGGTTAAAAGGAATACCTTGAGCCACTCAGGCTTGATGATTTTTTTTTCAAGAACAGTTAACCAAATCTGTCCCTTTGTAGACGACCATCTTAAAATACGAGGAATGGAGTCAGAGCACCGTGTAGCAAGCTCGGTGCTGACAGAAGAACAACACTCGTATAGCCACACTTGTAAGGCTAACGAGCATCCCCGTATGAGATAAGAATGGACGTTGGGACTGAGACGATGCCTGACAGATTCAACAACTTGCTTGAAAGATTTTGTACCCCATGGGTACGAATCAAAATGACCACTCTGTATAAGAAAAAACATAAACTTGTCTATCAAACTAACATTGTCCTTATCAGAAGGACAAACAAAGAATTCCAATATATACAGGATACACAACTGTACAGCATCCAAATCATTTGTCCATGATTTGGATGTCACTACATTTCTCAAAATCCATTTCTCGACACGAGATTTGTTAGGGAAATATTTAGTCATTAAATGGCTAACATAATTAGAATTGTAACCATAGTCCGATAAACTATCGACACAATTAAAACCAGTTATCAAACAAAAATCTCTCAAGGAAAAAAATCAATTTTTGTCCATTTAAAGAACAGAAAAGTAGTTGTCAGTAGACTTTGATAACTCATACTTCATTAGAAGATGAATTGATTGGTTCTGCATGCAGATTGGGGGCATATCTAATAAATAACCAAAACATGTTTTCTTGAAACAACGTAATTGGTTTGGGATAATAAAGCCTTTATCTGGCTAGGTATAGTTGGATCGCACAAGCTATGGAATCGGATCACACCATAATCAACATTATGTTGAGCATAGTAAGGTCCATTCTGCAAAAAAAATATATTAATTATGGTTAGAATGACGCTAGATTTCAGCATTACAATATATAATGTAACATATCATAAAACTACAATTTTAACCTACAAACTACATTTTACCTACATTCTCACTAGAAGTTATTTTACAAAAAGTATAAGTACAATTTACTTTACAAATTACAAATCAACTACACTGTAACTAGATATATACCCTGAATTTTAATCAGGTTTTCAAATAACACTATAAAATTGCAGAACACAGATCTACTACATTGTGACAGACTACATTAAACTACATTATAACAACAAGCAACTATACTGTAACTATAAATTTATTGAGAATGTACAATGTAACTACTTTTATACACTGTATTTTTATCAAAGTTCCAAATAAAAAGTACAGTAAACTACATTAAACTACAAAAATTATAATTAACTACAAATTTGAGTCAACAGTCACATTTCCAAATAAAAAGTACATTAAACTACAAAAAACTACAATTAACTACACTTTTGAATCAACAGTACATTTTGCCAATTAACTACAAATTAACTACAAAAAAACAATTAACTACAATTTGTATAACTAAAAATTACTTTACAAATTACAAAACAACTAGACTGTAACTACATATATATCATGTCTTCTAATCACAGTTCCAAAAAACACTATAAAATTGCATACCACATATCAACTACATTGTGACAGACTACATTAAACTACATTATAACAACAAGCAACTATACTGTAACTATAAATTTATTGAGAATTTACAATGTAACTACTTTTATACACTTTATTTTTATCAAAGTTCCAAATAAAAAGTACAGTAAACTACAAAAACTATAATTAACTATAAATTTGAGTCAACAGTCACAGTTCCAAATAAAAAGCACATTAAACTACATTAAACTACAAAAAACTACAATTAACTATAATTTTGAATCAACAGTACATTTTGCCAATTAACTACAAATTAACTCCAAAAAACTACAATTAACTACAATTTGTATAAACAAACCTAGTATGCAATAATACAGTAGATTTTGACAAAAAAATACTTAAACACCAAAAAAACACTTGCATACTATTTTTTGGAAAGAAAATATTAAACTACAAAACATTGAGGGGGAAAAAAAATTGTTTACCTTCAATGAAATTTTTTGTGGAACCAATTTTGTAGGTTTTTTAGAGTGTTTCATCTTTTTTTGTTTTGACGAGGAATGAGACACCTTTTGTATTTTTGTGGTTTGAAGTTTGGGTGAATCGTCCACAAAATCATCATCATCGACCCTCAAGCTTTTTCCCTTTCGCTTGCGTTGTTTATCGGCTTCTGTTTCTACACCGGTAGCATCAACATCGTGCAAGTGTTTGTTTCGCATTTCAGCTCTGATTTGTCTCGACGATGAAGGAACCCTATCTTTTCCACTTGCATGGACAGATTTTTGTCTTTTTACTGGTGACTTACGTGTTAAAACACCCAAATCAAAAGATGGAATATCGGCTACTTTTTGTCGTTTAGGAGTACTAGCTTTTTTCACCATTTTTTACTATGGATACGATTTTAGTGACCGAAACTGTGTTTTCTTGAGAAAACTTTGCAGAGGGTTCGGAAATGGAGGATGAAATTGAAGCAGTGAGAGAGAGAAAATGGTTTTGTAGAGGGTTTGGGACTTTGATGCAACCGTAGGACTTAAAATATGGCGGATGAAACTCTCAATCTGAAACAATGGCAACCTTCAATGGAGGATGACAATGGAAGATGAAATTAAAGAAGAGAACCAGAGAATTCTGTTTTGGTAAATAGACGTGGGGGGGAGGGGGGTGTAAAAAAAAGGGGAGAAATGCATCGGTTTTGCTTGGAAGAAAGAGAAAACGTGTAAAAAAAAAATATGAAAAGATTTTGTTCCACAAATCAAGAAAATAATTAATAAGTTGATCATTAAACCTTAAATATAATTTTGGTACATAAATTGAAATGTGGTATACTTAAATGTAATAAACACAAACCTTAAACATAGATGGTTATAAGATTTGCTATATGGGATGTATATGTAAAAATCCCATTTTTAATTGGAAAAGATTGGTCGAGTGGTATCAGTTAGAAATAGAATTGCATGTGTTTATGAATTGAATATTGGAGCACGAATAAATTTTCCAACGACGAGTTAGAAGGGCAAGTTTATTCTAGTATTTGGGACAAAGGTCTAGAATGAATTAACCTTGTCTTCACCAGTGATGAGAAAAGTGCCCGCTTTCTCTCTTTAAGCGAGAAGCGAAGCAGAGTGGGAATTTAGTCGCTACTCCAATTAAAAGTTGCTTAGGGATGCATAAGCGTCGGCTTCTCTCTAAAAAGCGATAAGCGGAGCGGAGCAGAAGACGCGGTCGCTTTTTGAATTAAAAGACCCAAAGTCTTTTTTCAATTGAAAGACCCAAATCGCTGACTTCTATGTTAGCACCTCTTCGAATTCTTTAGCAGCAAACTAGGGTGCTAAACAGCGATTTGTTCTAGCAAACTAGGGTTCTTCTTCTTCTTCTTCAACATTACAACAACAGCTTTCAAGTTTCAACAGGTATGTTTTGCTTTTGTACTTTTTATTTTATTCTCCTTTTCCTCTTATTCTTCTTCTTTTTCTTTTTCTTTCTAACCATCCAAAAAGCGCCGAAATGCTAGCGAATTTTTTTCAGAAAAATTCAGTGTAGTTTTCTGCCCAAATTCTACCTAGTTTTTGCCTATTATATATCCTTTATTCTTAGTTCTTATTGTCTTTCTTATGTGTAATGTAGTTGTTCTTTTAATAGCGCAAAAGAAGATAGAAAAGATCCGACTTGGGCTTACTCTACAAGAGTTAGCGAGACTAACAAGATGACTATTAGATGTCTTTTTGTGATAAGATTACAAAAGAAAAAATCTATCGTCAAAAAACGCATCTAATCGGTTGTAATCTAAACGTCACATCTTGTCCTATCATGATCAAGGTAATATCTTATTGAAAAGATCTCTACCTAAATTTTACTATATCGAGAAAAAGACCACTTGGCGACATGTTATTTACATCGGGCAACATTTTTACAATGACAATACATGGCTTTACAAAAGCCAAATTGAAATACAAACTTGCTTGATATATCCAATTGAACTTTAAATTGTTGAAAGGTACTTCTAATTATATGTTTTCATATATAACTTTTACTAAAACAATATTAATAGTTTAGACATGTCTTTGGACGCGAAACTCCTAAAAAACTTTTATCTAGCCTTGACAAAATTAGTTCGGGAAGTAGAAATACTATGAAAAAGGTTGTCATGGATAAATTTGGCAACTTTAAAATAAGTAGTTAAGGAGCAACACAACAATTTACTCACAAATTAATACGATACTTATTTTATAGTATGCTTTTGTACGAGGGCCTTTTTCCTTTTATTATTTGTGGTAAAATTCAGGGTTGCAGTAATCATTGTTCTAAAACACGCTCAAACCGAAATTCAATAATTGAAGTGAACACCAATTTAACCTTACTAATAATAACAATAAAGATCGTGGTGAAGATGAAAAAGAAAAAAGAAGAAACCTATTTTTGCAATTTTAATTATAAATCGAATAGTAAATTAAAATATAACTGTTATAAATACACTTCTATTTAAGGTGAATGTCTTTAATTAGAGAGATTCTAGAGTTCTATTCTTGGTAGCTAAATCATCCTCCTCCCTATAAATAGAGGTGCCCTCTACCATTGTAAAACACTCCTAACAATCTCTAAGTATCAATAAGAAGAACTCTCTCTACTCTTCTCTCTATTTGCTCTTGTTCTTGAGTTATTGTTCTTGTCTTTTATATTATTTCATAACACGTTATCAGCACGAGACTCTACCGTATCAAGAACCATTCTCGAAAAATCTAAGGTATTTCCCTCTTCCTAATTTAATTTTTCGATTATGTCTGACATTACGAAAAGAAACTTCGTTGCCCTTGAAATTTCGGGCAAGAACTATATGACATGGGTGTTGGATGCTGAAATCCACTTAGATGCTATGGGTCTCGGAGACACCATCAAAGATAGAGAAAAAGCATCCACCCAAGAATGTGCGAAGGCCTTGATTTTCTTGTGCCATCACCTTGATGAAGGTTTGAAGATTGAATATCTCACCGTCAAGGATCCACTCATCTTGTGGAACGGCTTAAAGGAGAGATATGACAACCTGAAGTTGGTCACTCTGCCACAAGCACGATATGATTGGGCTCATCTGAGGCTCCAGGACTTTAAGTCCGTTTCTGAATATAATTCTGCAATGTTCAGAATTACTTCTAAATTAAAGCTATG
Organism: Nicotiana benthamiana; assembly: GCA_034376525.1. NCBI lineage: Eukaryota > Viridiplantae > Streptophyta > Magnoliopsida > Solanales > Solanaceae > Nicotiana > Nicotiana benthamiana. The sequence goes on from CM067325.1 coordinate 11,982,078, forward strand.
CGGGGATAATATCTCCGATTATGATATGCTTGAGAAAACGTTTACAACGTTTCATGCCTCCAATATAGTACTGCAACAACAGTACAGAGAGAAAGGCTTTACAAAGTACTCTGAACTGATTTCTCTTCTACTAGTGGCTGAGCGAAATAATGACCTGCTCATGAGAAATCACGAAAATCGACCCACTGGGTCCACACCACTGCCTGAAGCAGATAAGGTGCACTCTCATTATACCAAACATGAAAAGGACCATGGTCATGGTCGTAAACGGGGTCATAACCAGGGACGTAGACAAGGAAGAAATTCCAATGAAGTCCGTCAACCCCCAAGGAGAGATAACCGCCGAAAGCAGAAACGGGGTCATGAAGATCCTAAGGCAAATGGTTCAGAAACTATATGTTATCGTTGCGGTGGGAAAGGGCACTGGTCAAAGACTTGCCGTATACCAAGACACTTGGTTGATCTTTATCAAGCATCTCGAAAGAGAAAAGGCCCTGAAACAAATTTTGTCTATGACGACAATGAGGACATCACCCACCTGGATGTGGCAGACTTCTTTAAGCAACCCGAGGGGAAAATAGACCACCTAATCGGCGATGGGTCCGTGATGAAAAAAGATGGAGTTATTTGATTTTGTTCTACTTATTTGTATTAGTTAGTGAATAAACTAATAGTCATTAGTATTAGCTCGTATTAGTTAGTTCATGATGCAATGTTAGCAGTAGTTCTTTAGAATATCTTCAATATGCTCAAATATCAATAAAATTTTTATTTTCCAGTAGGGGTAATCGACTAGCCTGAAAAACTAGTCGATTATCTACTATTTTCGCATTAAAGCTGAAAAATAATTGATCAAAAATCGATTGTCTTTGTCTAACAATCGATTGTCGTTGAGACAGTAATCTGGAATTTTTCAAAAATCACCCACAATCGATTGTCTTTGTCTAACAATCGATTGTCGTTAAGACTGTAATCTGGAATTTTTCAAAAATCACCCACAATCGATTGTCTTTGTCTAACAATCGATTGTCTTAAAACAGTGTGTTCTGGAATTTTTCAAAATAGCCAACAATCGATTGTCTATACTTAACAATCGATTGTCTTAAAACAGTATGCTCTGGAATTTTTCAAAATAGCCAACAATCGATTGTCTATACTTAACAATCGATTGTCTTAAGACAGTGATCTGAAGTTTTTCAAAATAGCAAATAATCGATTGTGTGTGTTTAAACAATCGATTGTCAATGTTGAACAATCGATTGTTTGTGTTTAACAATCGATTGTTTGAAGAAAACGTTTAAACTGAAATTTTCAAACTGCAAAGTAATCAATTATGGATAACATATCTGATTTTAGTCAACTGTTAGCAGCAGATTTTGAAAATATTATGTGACACAAACGAATTGAACTTGTTTATTCTTATGTTCGTGTATCTCTTTTGTATGTCAAACTATGGGATAGCAAATATGGATATCTCACAAAGCGAACTTGGATCAAAGTCCAACTGTAAAAGTATTTGCCTAGTTGATTCATGTACTACACATACAATACTCAAAGAAAGGAAATATTTCTCTCAACTAAATATGTGTAAGGCAAACGTTACTACAATCTCTGGAAGTAGTAAATTGATTGAAGGCTCCGGAAGAGCAATTGTAACTCTGCCCAAAGGCACGACGTTAATCATAGAGAATGCAATGTTCTCCTCCAAGTCTAAGAGAAACTTGTTGAGTTTTAAAGATGTACGCCGGAATGGCTATCAGATTGAGACAATGGATGAAGATAATCTTGAATATCTCGTCATCACAAAGAATGTCTCCGGCCAAAAGAGGGTTATTGAGAAATTCCCGTCTCTATCTTGTGGCATGTATTGGACAAGAATTAGTGCAATTGAGGCACATTCAACAGTAAACCAAAGGGTTACTGATTCTAATACCTTTGTACTTTGGCATGATCGATTGGGACACCCAGGATCGGTCATGATGAGACGGATTATAGAAAGCTCATATGGGCATCCGTTAAAGAATTTCAAAATTCTTTCGAATAATGAATATCCTTGCACTTCGTGTTATCAAGGCAAGTTGATTATCAGGCCATCACCAACAAAGGTTGGGACTGAGTCACCCACGTTTCTGGAACGTATACAAGGGGACATTTGTGGACCTATTCACCCACCTAGTGGGTCGTTTAGGTATTTCATGGTCTTGATAGACGCATCATGTAGATGGTCTCATGTGTGCCTGTTGTCATCACGCAACTTTGCGTTTGCGAAATTAATGGCACAAATAATTCGACTACGAGCACAATTTCCAGATAATCCAATCAAGTCCATTAGACTGGATAATGCTGCTGAGTTTACATCCCAAGCATTTAATGATTATTGCTTATCAACCGGGATAAAAGTTGAACATTCTGTAGCTCATGTTCACACTCAAAACGGTCTTGCAGAATCGTTAATTAAACGCCTGCAGTTGATTGCAAGGCCATTACTTATGAGAACGAGGCTGCCCACTTCGGTATGGGGTCACACCATCTTACATGCAGCAATGCTAATTCGTCTCAGACCGACGAATTACCACAAGTATTCCCCGTTGCAATTGGTTTTGGGTCATGAACCCAATATATCCCACTTAAGAATTTTTGGATGCGCAGTATATGTGCCTATAGCACCGCCATCCCGCACCAAAATGGGTCCGCAAAGAAGGTTAGGAATATATGTTGGGTTTGAATCGCCCTCCATCATTCGCTACCTCGAAACATTGACAGGCGACTTGTTTACTGCACGATTTGCAGACTGTCGATTTGATGAGACACTTTTCCCAAAATTAGGGGGAGAAGTTGGTGAAACCAAACGGGTATTTTGTGGAAAAATGCATCATTATCTCATCTTGATCCACATACCTTTATTTGTGAAAGAGAGGTACAAAAGATTATCCATTTGCAAAGAATAGCAAATCAAATGCCTGACGCATTTACGGACTTGAAGAGGATAACGAAATCCCACATTCCCGCGGAAAATGTTCCAATCTGTATTGATGTCCCTGTTGGACAATCATCTAGTGTCATAACCAATGAGTCGAATGCACGCCTGAAGCGCGGCAGACCATTAGGTTCCAAAGATCGAAATCCTAGAAAAAGGAAAAAGAACGATCAAAATGACACCACGAAAGAATCTCATGATTTAACAAATTCTGAGATTCATGAAGAATCCATTGAGCCCGAGACTCTGGAAAATACGGAACTATCCCTAAATCCAATTAATATTGAGGCAAATATTAATCGAGTGGATATTGTGGTGGATAATGCCTTTGCTTATAATGTAGCATCTAGCATTATGCAAAAATGTGAGGATCTCGAACCTCAATCTGTTGAAGAATGTCGAAAAAGACAGGATTGGCCAAAGTGGCAAGAAGCAATTCAATCAGAATTGAATTCGCTGGCAAAACGTGAAGTTTTTGGCCCTATAGTTGAAACACCTAATGGTGTTAAGCCTGTCGGATATAAATGGGTCTTTGTACGCAAAAGAAATGAGAAAAACGAGGTACAAAGATATAAGGCACGCCTTGTTGCACAAGGTTTTTCTCAAAGGCCTGGTGTCGATTATGAAGAGACATATTCGCCTGTAATGGATGCGATAACCTTTCGTTATCTCATAAGTTTTGCTGTCCATGAAAAGCTTGACATGCACTTAATGGATGTGGTTACTGCCTATCTTTATGGCTCACTTGATAATGAGATATACATGAAAATTCCCGATGTACTCAAGATGCCAAACGCGCATAATTCAAAATCTCGGGAAATGTTCTCAATTAAATTGCAAAGATCCTTGTATGGTCTAAAGCAATCTGGACGAATGTGGTATAATCGTCTTAGTGAGTACTTGTTAAAAGAAGGCTATATAAATGACGCCATTTGCCCGTGTGTTTTTATAAAGAAAACAACATCGAAATTTGTTGTACTTGCCGTATATGTCGATGACATAAACCTTATTGGAACCCCTATAGAACTCCAAAAGGCAATTGATTATCTAAAGGATGAATTCGAGATGAAAGATTTCGGAAAGACTAAACTATGTCTTGGTTTGCAAATTGAATATTTGGCAAACGGAATTTTTGTTCATCAATCTACCTATATAGAAAAGGTACTGAAACGGTTTTACATGGATGAAGCACATCCTTTAAGTACACCGATGGTTGTTCGATCACTTGATGTGAACAAAGATCCATTCCGACCACAAGAAAGGAATGAAGAGCTACTTGGTCCTGAAGTACCATATCTTAGCGCAATTGGCGCACTAATGTATCTTGCAAATACTACAAGGCCTGACATATCCTTTTCAGTTAATGTCTTAGCAAGATTTAGCTCGGCTCCTACGATGAGACATTGGAATGGGATCAAACACATATTGCGGTATCTAAAGGGAACTACCGATATGGGCTTATTTTATGGCAAGAATTGCAGCCCGGATCTTGTTGGTTATGCTGCTGCTGGATATTTGTCCGACCCACACAAGGCTCGATCTCAAATGGGTTATGTGTTTACCTGTGGAGAAACCGCCATATCTTGGCGATCGACTAAGCAATCAATTGTGGCTACTTCATCTAATCATGCCGAGATAATTGCTATTCATGAAGCAAGTCGGGAGTGTGTGTGGTTGAGGTCTATAATACATCATATCCAAGACAAATGTGGTTTGAAGTGTGATAAACTACCCACAACTTTGTATGAAGACAATGCAGCATGTATAGCTCAATTAAAGGGAGGATTCATAAAAGGAGATAGAACGAAGCATATTTCACCAAAGTTATTCTTCACACATGATCTTCAAAAGAATGGTGATATCAATGTTAAACAGATTCGTTCAAGCGACAATATGGCTGATTTGTTCATAAAATCTCTACCAAAGTCAACCTTCAAGAAGCTAGTTCACAAGATCGGGATGCGAAGACTTAAGGACATAAATTGATGTTCTTATCTGGGGGAGTTAATGCGCGTTGCACTCTTTTTCCCTTACAAGGTTTTGTCCCACCGGGTTTTCCTTGTGAGGTTTTTAACGAGGCAACCAATAGGCGCATATTCAAACATGTGTACTCTTTTTCCTTACTTTAATTTTTCCCATTGGGTTTTGTTTTAAGGTTTTAACGAGGCACATCATTGAATAGACATTCAAGGGGGAGTGTTATAAATACACTTCTATTTAAGGTGAATGTCTTTAATTAGAGAGATTCTAGAGTTCTATTCTTGGTAGCTAAATAGAGGTGCCCTCTACCATTGTAAAACACTCCTAACAATCTCTAAGTATCAATAAGAAGAACTCTCTCTACTCTTCTCTCTATTTGCTCTTGTTCTTGAGTTATTGTTCTTGTCTTTTATATTATTTCATAACAATAACTCTAATCTCATGAATGAAAAAATAGGAAAAAAAAAAAGATCTCCTCATTTTTGGGGACACGCGTCTATATTGAGGGTACATTGGCAATAAACGAAACCGTCCTCATCTACACATTTTGCTTCACAAATTTGGAGAGGTCCAAATCGTTCAGTGCAAAAAGCTTTGCATGTATTATCACTTCGATGATCTCTGCATATTCCCTTGTAGCTCTTCGTGCATGACTCTCCACACCGTCCTTGTGGTACACAAACTGCCATTTACACACACACACATAGTTATATCGGAGTGTGTCATAATTACAGTCAAATTTTTCTATAATAATGTGATTTGTCCAAATATTTCCTATAGTAAAATACTTATATAGTATGACATGGAAAAATCGATTTCAAACAAAACTTGACGATAGTAAAATACTATCATAAAAGTATGTAAATATGATATTTAGGTATATAACAATTTACTGTAGAAAAAAATACCTGATATAATAGCAATAAAGACGACGAAAGTCAAAAGGATTTTTGAGGACATTGCCATCTTTCAATCAGAAAAACAATGAGTAGTTATGTATTGTGATTTGTGAGTTTTCTGTGTGCTTCCTCTGTCTTTATATACAAGTTAGAGTATCTTTATTAAAATCCTAATATGGACACTTCATTGAAGGCTCGACGGAATAGCAAATAGTCAAATTTAATTGTCACTCTTTTTAGGTCAGTTAATTTCTTACTGAAAATATTCTAACAAGATATTGAGAGAGATCTAACTATAAATAGAGAGTAAATACAAATTAAATTTATTGAGAGAGGTCTAGACCATTTTTATAGAAAATTATTAAATAGTGATTGGATAGAATATGTGCTAGATCCTAATTCATAAATTAGCTCCCCAAATGGAGTAGCTTTTCAGCAACCAAATCATGGTATTATTTTTTTCCTTTATGTGCCCATAGAGAACTTTTACCGAGTGATTATGCTGTGAAATCATTATTCACGTAATTGTAATATACCATTTCCAATTAAAAGGTTAGAAAGTTATATGATTAATTAACATAACTTTATAAAATTATATTTTTATCATACTTGAATAAAGTTATATTGTTACCATACTTAAACTTAATACATTCCATAGAATTTTCAGTTGTGCTCGTTTCACATTTCTTTATCCTCCTTTGAGAAAAAAAAAGGAAGAAATTTTTTAAAATCCCAAGAAATTATTGTTTAACATTTTGTGTAAATTATGTGAGAGTTTTTGAACGATATTATCCCTTATCTTTGAAAAGCTCTATTTTGATCCCTCAAATATAACCATGAGCTTATCTAGTCCCTTAAGTATGCTAAAGTGGAGCACCTTTAGTTTCACTAATACGATGTGTTCAAAAACTCGTTCATAAAAAAATCTGCTATGAAACAAAATATTTTCTCTCCTTTTATTGGATAACACAAATTATTACTCTAATTCCTCATTTTTAGATAATGTCTCCTAAAATTTTGACATTAAAAATATCCCCTTCTGCTCAATGAGAAAAGATATTGTGTAAACGTTATAAAAATAATAGCTGAAAAAAATGATTATATATATATATATATATATATATATATATATATATATATATATATATATATATATATATATATATATATATATATATATATATATATATATATATATATATATACATATTTTCGGCAATCATATGTAAATAGTTTTTAGCATGGACTAAGAGTGATAATACAATCTGGATATTCGTTTGCTTCAATAATATGCATAAAAATGATCCTGGACTATTTTTTCAAATTTTAATTTTTCTTTATGGAAAAATCAACCAAAAATTTTAAAAGTAAAAATTTCAATGGTTAAAATCTTACATTTATTAGCTTTGTACTATTATTAGTGGGTGTTGGTTTATAAAGTATTTCTGATAAGTAAATTTATTATGTTGAAACCAACCCCAAAATGGGAACGACTTTTTTCTTTTACAGTTGATCTTCGTCTTATAGTATCACATGAGTAACACGAGATAGTGCTGTTAGTTTTTGAACACATCATGTTAGTAAAATTAAAGATGCTTTACGTTAACATATTTAAAAGACTAAATATGCTCATAATTATATTTGAAGGATTAAAATAAAGCTACCTTCAAATATAAGGAACAATATCGGCCAAACTCAACTACGTGACAAATAAATTATACTTCAATAAGAGTGTTACTCTTCTTTTTACGCTTTGAGTTTAAACCAGCCTTATTTAAAAATAATTGGACCTTATATTACCACTATTAATCAGCTTCTTCTTCTTTTTTGTATTTTGTATTGAACAATAATAGTAGGGATTCTGATAGCGAAATTATTGAGAGTATGTTTTAAAATGAAAGTAATTTAGTATGAACAAGAAATATAAACAATTTAGTGAAACATGAACAAGAAATGTAGATAGAGAGAAGGAAGAGATTTTCTTCTTCAATTGTATGTTAATTTTCATTGCAATTACATGGCCTTTTATAGGCATAAAAAGTAAAGATGATGAACATAAAATAGGAGATTTAATCTTTAAGATATTCACAATATGGGCATCCAATGTAGCATCCAATGTAGTATCCAATGTACAATTTATTCGTAATACTCCCCCTTGGATGTCCATAGATAATGTGCCTCGTTAAAACCTTACTAGAAAAAAACCCTGTGGGAAAACAATTCTAGTGAAGGAAAAAGAGTACACATGTATAAAAATATGCCCTTTTGTTGCCTCGTTAAAAACCTTGCAAGGAAAACCCAGTGGGATAAAACCTTGTAAGGGAATAAGAGTGCAACGCGCATTAATTCCCCCTGATAAGAGCATCAATTCACATCATTGGGCCTTCGCATCCCGATCTTGTACACTAGCTTCTTGAAGGTTGACGTTGGTAGAGATTTTGTGAACAAATCAGCTATATTATCACTTGAATGAATCTGTTGTACATTGATATCACCATTCCTTTGAAGATCATGTGTGAAAAATAACTTTGATGAAATATGCTTTGTCCTATCTCCTTTTATGAATCCTCCCTACAATTAGCTATGCATGCTGCATAATCTTTATACAAAATTGTGGGTAGTTTTTCAAACCACATTTGTCTCGAATAAGATGTATTATAGATCTCAACCACACACACTCTTGACTTGCTTCATGAATAGCAATTATCTCAGTATGATTGGATGAAGTATCCATGATTGATTACTAGTCGATTGCCAAGATATGGCAATGCCCCCATATGTAACACATAGAATATTTGAGACCAAGTTTTGTATGTGTTAGATAAATACCCCGCATCAGCATAACCAACAAGATTGGTATTGTAATCATTACCATAAAATAATCCCATATCGGTAGTCCCTTTTAGATACCGAAATATGTGTTTTATGAAAGAATTTGAAATGAAAGATCTTAGAAAGATAAAATTTTATCTTGGTTTACAAATATGAAAGATGAAATTTTTGTCCATCAATCAACATACACTGAAAATATTTTAAAGCGATTCTATATGGATAAAGTACATCCATTGAGTACCCTGATGGTTGTGTGATCACTTGATATAAATAAAGATTCATTCCGATCTCACGAAAATAATTAAGAACTTCTTGATATTAATAATATTGAGCGCTACATTATATTAACAATATCGTCGACGATCACTGTCGGTTCCATTATTACCTAATAAAGACATAACTTATTAAGATCTCTTTATCTCATTATTTCAGGTACCTAAGCCTCTCCCATGAGATCTTATGAAGTTTTATGTCGTGGTGCTCTTCTAGAGCATTTGCCTCCTTATTATGACCATTTTGAATATTTGCCCCTCTCCTTCTTCAAGGAGTTTATCTTTGGAACCGATTGGTCTGTTATTCTATGCATTACATAGACTCTGTCCCCCATGGACTTTATTCTATTTGGAGCATTAGCAACTGAAATATGTCATTTAGCTTTGAGTCAGCAAATGCGTTTGGCAATAATTTGTAAATAAATTATCACTTGAACTTCAAGTTCGTATTTTTTTTGTACGAGGATCTATATGTGTTCATAATAATTCATTTCATATATTACTTTCTCAGCTGCCATTTTCTCCCCTTAATGTTGGGATCACCAACACATTTCACAACCTTCCGTGGAAATCCATCTTTGTGCATTGTGGTGGCATAATTAAATCATATAGCACATACATATTTCTATATAGAAATTATTTGGTTCCTGACCCTGAACCGATTGTGATAGGGGAAATTTTCATAACTTGGCTAGATGCGAGCAAGTGCTGATGTATATTAAATAATACATCTCATACAAAATTTTATTTTTGAGAGTTTTGTTCTCATTACCAATAACTTAGCTATAATTGGAGGTATACAATTTTTGTTAAACCAACATGGATTTAAACAAGTATTATTAAGATAAATCATCATAATTTATATTCTGGAACTGTGCTCTAATAATTTGAGCAAGCAATCTTGCAAAAACCAAACTACAAGTTGATAACAAATGCACATGTGACCGTAGAACAGATACATCTATTAAAATCATATAATAGTAAACGGTCCACATGGCAGGCGACTGGGCACATATATTTATCAGCTTTTATTCGTTTCATAAATCAAGGAATTCAATCCCAACCTTAACTGGTATATCACGAGGATTAGCAGTACAAGAGAATTCTTGAAGAATCTTCTATTCTTCAATATACGCCAATGGAATTCTCAATTATTTTTTCGCATCATAATTGAACCTGGATGGTCAACCGGTTATGCCAACTAATATTTATTTTTGTAAAACTCTAGTTTACTTGTGGCATATGTTTCAAGCATCATGCTTATATTTGTGTAGTACAAATAGAAAGAAAATCGGGTAATATTTTATATTTATCAGGTATGATTATAGAAATATAAAGATATTTAATAATACTTTCATTTATAGTCTCAACATGTCAACTAGTTTGACTTATATATTTGAAACTCAAAAAGTTTCTTTTGAGACTTTTCAATATCAATATCATGAATAATTTTATTCATCTGGATAGTAACAAATTAGTTCTTTCGAATCTTTTAATAACTTTTGTACTACAAGATCTTTTATCATATCATTCATATGGTAAATGTCTCCTTCAGGGAGAAACTTATATCATAATAAATTGTCATGGTCAAAATCATCATAAGCAAAATCATTTCTTGCTTTAATTTTGCCTTTAATAACTTTTATAAGGCATGCCAAAATATTTTGGTGTATCACATGTACTAGACCAATGACATATTCATGTAACCACACAATAATATTTATTCTCTTTATTTCACTCAAACCTCTCTCAAGGGCGAGTTGTGTGGTATTCATCCAAGCATGCCTTGCATGTCTTTATTCATTACTTTTATCACATATTACCACATTTACATATAGGAATGGGTCTGCATTTTCAATGCTTATCACAAGTCACATTTTCTTCAAGGAATGAATAATAATCACTTACGTGCTTTATTATTTTCATACCATTTGATGGTAAACATTGCCTTCACATTTTGAAGTACTATTTTGAGAATCTTTATTGTTCTCCTTTTATAATCATAGTGATGATTATTATTGTTTTGATCTTTGGAACGCTCACGTTCATTGTTCAACCATTTATCTTCATTCAGACTTATTATGCGTCGTTGTCACATTCACTTCAAGAATGGAGCAAATCAAGGGGACAATCTTCATGCATTTAATGAAAAATATATTAATTTTCTTTCGTCATCACTATATCATCAATATGGTACAGTAGGACTCAAACCTAAAGTCTTACCAATATAAAGGCATATTAGGCCATAATGAATTGGGATTCATACCCAACTCTTATTATTATGGCGCATCAGGATTTAATCTCGATGTCTTACCCTTAATCAATGGTACAATATGTTAAACGATATTGAGATTCATTTTCAAGCCTTAATTCCAATCACATGCTAAGAAAGTTGTACACAAGTAATTTACAACTCAACAAATCAAATTTGCTTTCTTAAATAAGTAAAATCTCAAATCATTGTAAAGCTTTATCAATTATTTGTAGCATCTATAAAAAAACAATCGTTTGTATGTCTAGTTAGTGCATGCATTATTAAATTATTCAAGTTAATTAGCATAACTTAAAGTGTACTAAATACATGTAGGACAATACTGGCCATACAAGTCAAAAAGCACGTGCTCACAGAATCGAAATCCCCGTGCTCAAGCAATAGTCAAAACTCGGCCTCAAGTCCTCCGGACTGGTCCATAATCAGCACACAAAAATCACATCTTGCGCCTCATCCATGGAATAACTAGCCATCGATGCACAGCTGATACCGAGCGCTCACATGTGCATACGAATGCGTGAAAGGAATTTAAGGAGTTACGCTTGAAGCTGAATCAATGTCGCACGATAAGGAAAGAAAGAAGGGAACTATATCCTAAATGTCATGTAGCCTCTCGAAGATAGGCATGGACGTCATCATACCAATCGGCAAGACTCTACTAGATATTTTCTCATGACTTGAAGAACCTATGAACCTATAGCTCAAATACCAACTTGTCACAATCCAAAATCTTAGTACCCGTGATAGCATCTAACCTAATCCTCTGTGTAAGTCGGTTAACAACTATCTAATTCTAATGAAGTTAATAAGACAAATAAATAAAAGAAAATATCTGAATTTGATACATTTTCAAAGGATTGGTAATACAAATCATGAGCTTTTAAGATTAAAATGTACAAAGCTGGTACGAAATAAATACATCATCTATTCGAATTGTACATAAACAGATTTTAATAAATCTAAAGTTACCATGAAGAAGAGGCAGCTACAACGGAAACGAAGGTACATCTTCAATTCTAGCTCACGTCGATGACAGCAATATCAACATCCAACATATGCACGCAAGGTACAGAAGTGTAGTATGGGTACAACAAAATCATGTACTTAATAAGTAACAAAACTAACTTTAGGTTGAAAGTAGTGACAAGCTGCGACAAGGGTCAGAGTCCAGCATCAATAGCCAACAACAATTCATAACAACATAATGAATGTAATGAAAGAAGTAACTCCGAGATAAAATGCTTATTTCTTTCATGGTTCCAGAAAATAGATTTGCCTTTCAAGTATATCAATGAAAATCTAAATCTTTTACAGAAATCGCCGAAAATATGAGAAAGTTTGAAAACTGTAATTTTTCTCAAAATTTTTTTAACAATACATAAGATATTTTATTTTCACATAGCATGAGTAAAATACATCTCTATGTCTACATGTCAATATACAGGTGAAACCATGAATGTCACCCAAAACTAGGTAGCAGAAGGAAATGCATCTTTATGCTTGTATCTCAAGTGTGCACGTCAAATGCAGTCATCTCAGTGATAAACTGATATACTCACACTCTCAGAGTATTCCATCTCGCTATCTCATACCTTCCACTCATCACGCTCACTCACTCGAGACACTTAGTCACTCAGTATTGATCAGGGTAGATCTAGCTCAAACATAATAACTGTTAGCAACTGTGCTCACTCGGAGTGTACAGACTCCGGAGAGGATCCTACAGCCTAAGCGCTATAATTTGCACGGACAACTCATATGCTGCATGGATAACTCACATGCTATAATATCAATATCTGAATCCGCACAGACAATTCACATGCCATTGTATCAATATATGGACACGTACGGACAACTCACGTGCTATAGTATCAATTTCCTCACAATCAGGCTCTCAGCCTTACTCAGTCATCAATCTCTCTAGTCTCTCGGACTAACATACTATAAACGTATCCCAAAATGATGACATGTTATGTCAATAAATAGCAACATAGACTGAGATATGATATTAAATGAATGGACATGACTGAGTATGCAATTGCAACTTAAACAAATAATTCAACAACAACATAACCTCAGTAGTTCCAATAGAATAAACATGTAGCTTAGACATAGTTTCTAACATGGATCACAGCTCAATTGCTCTAGTGCGTAGAGATTTCATGGTTACAGATAAGAACGGGTAGCTACATAGTACCATAGGAATAACGGAGTCACAATTCACATGGTGCATGCCCACACGCCCATCACCTAGCATGTGCGTCACCTCAGCACCAAACACATAATATGTAATTCGAGGTTTCATATCATCAGCACCAAGTTTAGAAGTGTTACTGCCCTCAGAGTTGTGAGGTATATTAAATATTGTCTCGGTCATGGGTATTAACAAAGGCTCAATGCTCTGGATCTCTATCATCATTCTATGATGCTGATTGGGCAGCATGTCCCAACAACAGAAGATATGTAACTGGATACTTAGTGATGTTTGGTGACTTCCTCATTTCAAGGAAATCCAAGAAATAATCAACAATTCCCGGGAGTTTTGTTGAGGCAGAGTACAAGAGTCTTGCCTCGACTGTAGTTGAGATTGTTTAGCTCATTGGCTTGTTTATAGAGTTAAGGGTTGATCAACAAGCTCCAATTCCTATTTACAGTGATAGCAAATTAGTAATTAAGATTGCTATCAATTCTGTCTTTCACGAACGGACCAAACACATAAATATCGATTGTTATTTTGTGCGTGAAAAGATTCAGTCGGAGTTGATTCACGCTATCTATGTTAACACTGGCGATCAGTAACCTGATCTTCTCACTAAAGGCTTGAGCAAGCTGTAATATCTCTATTTATTATCCAACCTCCTCTAGCTTTGGGGGGGGGGGGAGTGTTGAGAGTAGTAGTATAAGTGTTGTTAGTGGTGTAACATAACTTAACTATAGTTTAGAAGATTATAGTTAGCTAGCCATAGTTAGAAGTTAGTTATAGTGGTTTGACTTGTATAAAATGGATACGTTACTGTTCAGTTATTAATTATAAAAATGAAGATTTATTTTCTTCCTCGGCTTTCACTTCTTTGTTTTTAGTTGTGATTGCTTTCCTCTTCTAAATTTGATCTCGTTCCACAAATTTAACAGAAATTTATTAAATATAACGAAGAAAAACCAATTATGAATATCACACGATTTGTTAGCCATAGGGGAGGAGAGGATTTGCAGCTGAAAAGAACATTCAATTAGAAATGATTTAACTTCAAAAGAGTTATTACGTACACAATCTATATTGTAAATTGTAATTAGTGTCGGCTAAACTCCCAACAAGCCGAACATTTGCTTTAGGCCCCAAAAACTTGTGGCCTAAAAATTAATACTAGTGTATATAAAAAATAAAATTTGTATAATTAGTTTTTGTTATTAATAGACATTAAAGTTTAATAAAATTCGTCCTTTCGGAGTATTTGTATAACCTAATTCCTTCGTTTCCAGTCTAACGGTCCAGGATGCAAGTGATACAATGGACAAAGTTTGCAACGTCCAACTCATTCAATTTTTGTATTTTATAAAATCAAGTTCTCACCCCTTTTTGTTTTTTCAATTTCTCGTATTCATCTATCTATTCGATCAAACGACAAGGTTCATTGAACTATGATTTGCCCATTCTTTTTCATTCTTTCTTATATTTTTCTCTAAACTCTGACTTCAAGTAAAAATAAGCATGAATTTTACTAAACAAATTGAAACATCTTATTATGGGTTTGAGTTTAGACTCCAGTTTTATTGAGTCTCATTTGATTGTAACAAGTAGCTAGCTAATTTCAGTAATTATAACTTATTTGTAATTGTATAAACCAATTTAAAAGTATGAAAGTTTAATGTCTAAAGAGAAATTACGAGCGATAGATCGAAGCATAGAGAAGATAAGAAAAGTGTCAAAAAAAGTGGGTTTGTATGGGGAGCATGACAGCCACGCGTTCCACGTACAACTTGTAGATACTATAGGCATCAAACCAATTACCTCAACGCAAACATAAATTTTACCACTGAAACATCACCCACTTATTTCCAATCTCCTCCATCTCCTCTTCTACTTCTTCTTTCTTCGTTTAATCATTTTATCAAACAGCTCGCAAGCAAAGGAAGTAACAAAAAATTAAAGGCCAAATTTATAAGAAATGGCCCTGCAAACACCCACTAGAATTGCAGCTACTCCTTTAGCTCCAAATGGTGGCAACAGTGGCCTTCGGCTGCCACCAAATCGTTTAGCTCTGAAATCTTCATTCTTTTCTCCATCCGTTTATCTGTTGCTCCCCCCTCCACCATCGTCTCGTGCTGCTCCTGCTACTGCCCCCAAGTTTTCTATGCGTGTTGCCTCCAAGCAGGCTTATATTTGCCGGGATTGCGGGTAATCTACTAATTAACCCCTCTGTCTTTTTTCTACCTCTTCTTGAGTTGTCGTTGCCAATAGAGATGAAATTAGGATTTAGAGTTTGAATTCAACGGCTGAGCCAGGATTTGAAAGTTTAATTACTGGATTTGTCCGAACTAGTAGTTGGCATTGTAGCTCCGCCCCTGAGTGAATTTGGTGTAAAAACAAAAATATTGGGTTTAGTTGAACTCAAAAAAATGCTCAAAAGAATCCTGCTTTATGCTTTTCCTGGCATAATAGTAGTACTAATCTGTGTTTTGGGATGAACATGGTGCAGGTACATTTACAATGACAGGACTCCTTTTGAGAAACAACCTGACAAATACTTCTGTCCTGGTAAATCCATTTTTATAATCATTTCATCTAACCTAATACTAGTAACTTAGTTGTAAAAAACCAGCATCTTCTGCCATTATCGTTATTTGTGATCAAGTGCAACCCAGTATAATCCCACTTAGTGGGGTCTGGGGAGGGTAGTATGTACGCAGACCTTACCCCTAACCTGGGGTAGAGAGGCTGTTTCCAAATAGACCCCCGACATCCTTCCCTCCAAGAACTACCCACCTTTGCTCTTGGGGAGACTCGAACTCACAACCTCTCGGTTTGCTTACCATCAGAGCAAGCCCCTCTTGTCATTATCGTTATTTGTGATGATTCTGCAAAATACTTGGGAAGCAGTGTCTATGGTCACAATTAGCTAACAACATCTTATGTTTTCTTTGGATTGAAATCAAAGTGGAATCCTCTTGAATAATTAGCGATACCATAGAAAATACGTTTCTACACTAATTTGGCTTTGTGGCCAACAAGACACTTCAATAAGAGTAGTATTTATCTGGAGTATAGACTACATAATCAATATAATCTGGAGGTTCAACATCGGATAAATTAAGAATTAGATAAGTCTAGCTCTGATACCATAGAAAGAAGAGGACCTTGGGCATAGTTATTATTCCTATAACCGAGATCAAATACATTATGAACGGTATAACTCTTAAAAGAGGAAGAAGGCGAGTTACAAGAAAAATTTCCACGGTACCGTGGTAGATTACATTTTAATACGATTGAAGAAAAATCAACTTCAAAAGCTAGCTTATGAGGTGAAAATATGTAAGGAGACCACCGGACTATAACACTCCAAAGTTTATGTTTTATTAGTTACTATAATGAGTTGAGTATTCAAAAAAATTTATCTAAAGGTAGAAGTAGATATGAAAAATAAAGTTGCGGAAACAATCCTTCTTTAAGAAAATGAATAGGGAAACAATGTTTTAATAGTTTATATTAGAAACACATAAAATGAAAGTTCAAAAAGACTAGATGAAATACTGATAGCAGACTAGAAATGGAAAAAGAAAAGAAAAAATCCAAGTTGGAAGGGATACCTGGTAGCTCAACACTTTGTGACCATTAATCCATTAAGTCTTACCAATTTACTTTGTTAAATCTTCTATTTCCTCTTATAGGGACTTCGTTTGCATCTTTTTTCTTTCTTATTTTGTAGAGTGTGGCATCTTCTGTATCTGTTACAAGTTACAACTATACAGTAATAACCGTACCTAAATTCCCTGGGTTCGTTTTGTGATTGCAGTATGTGGAGCTCCTAAAAGAAGATTCAGGCTATATGAGCCTAAAGTGACCAAAGATGCTAATTCCACAGAGGTTCGTAAGGCCAGGAAAGAGCAGTTAAAAAGGGATGAGGCTATTGGGTAAGTTCTTTTCTTCATATTTTCACCTCTTCTCTTTTATCAGCTGTGGAGCTACGGTAAAGTTGTCTCCGTATGACCTATAGGTCACGAGTTCAAGCCGTGCAAGCAGCAACTAATGCTTGCATTAGGTTAAACTGTCAATATCATAACCCTCGGGGTGCAGCCCTTTCCTACATAATAGGATGCTTTATGCACCAGATTGCCCTTATTTTTTATCCGTTTCTATTCCTCATTTGAACACAAATCAACATAATCCATGGTGATCTTTTCGCGTTGTAGGAATGCACTGCCTATTGCCATTGGAGTTGGAGTTGTTGCACTTGCTTCTTTATACTTCTACATCAACAACAGTTCCTAGATTGAATTGGAGAAAAAAATATCATCTGGAAAATATCATCTTCAGATTATCAGAGATCTAGGAGATTGTTAATTTTGTATTGAAGTTATACATACAATTGTTTATTCTATCCATTCATTCTCTAAATTCCACTTCTATAGAGATGGGAATATGTAATTTCTAATTCGTCGACCTACATGCAGAATTCCACTATTAATCTTAAATGTGAAAGGCCAATTCCTCTATTATTCTCACAACATTTTCAATCTCAGCTTCCAACAAACACTTTGGTCAATTTCTAACGCACTCTCATGGCCAGAAATGTATTTTTTTATGTGCAATAGCTGAAAATCTAAAGAGATTAAATTATTGTAGACATAATATCAATAAGATAAGATGTATATATGGTTGAATATAAAACAAAAACATTAAGAGTCAGTCTTCAATGATAAACGGACTCCTCCGCTTGTTAAGCAAAGTTACACATTCATTATCTAGTGCATTAATAAATCTTATGCGTTTTGTTATGGAGGAAAAATGCTTCCCTTATCTTTTTCTAGCGTTTTGAAGAGTAATAGATTGAAAGACATATAATAGTTACATAAGATGTAAAACATGGTATGAGGACATCTAAATGTTATATTGAATTATATGAGATGGAATAAGAATTTTTGTTAGAGTTGGGAAGGAAAATGATTTTGCCTACCAATTGGATAGATTACCGACATTTTCTTTAGGAAAATACTTTCTATCATGCCAAACACTTAGCAGTTGTTTTTCGCATTGTTGGGACGTTTATTAAGTGCGTTTAAGCTACTTTGACCAACTTTTAAGCCAATTTAAACACCCCTATGTCAACAATGGTTAAAAGTAAGATTAAAGTGATAGCAAATATAAGTAATGCATGAAAAGTTGACAGATTTATGAAGTCTAAGAACAACATCAAGAAGAAATGATTTCATACATGGAGATGTAACAAGAATTAGAGCAGTAAAGAAACATCCACAACTGATCCCATGAGTCTGCTAACTGAAGCGTCAAGATTTCCTAAATTCTCGATTACGGGAGATTTCTCTTGTTCCAGGGCCTTGTTGAAACAGTAAACAGGAGCTTGCCAATTCGGATCCTCTAGCACTTTTCCTACTTCAAAAGTCATTACATGCGCAATCATACCTACACCAACCCAAATTTCCAATACTAAGTTTAATTTATTATAATAGTAACATCACGTAAACGAACTTTGGAGCAACAATAAAATTATTTATGTGTAACTTATGAATTACGTTCAAGACGTATCAACAGCCACTAATATTTGTATTAGAGTAGACTGCATACATCAGATCCGTTGAAGTGGATCTCTTTCCCGAACCTTGCATGAATACCAGATGTTTTATGCACCATATAGCATTTTTTTTCTTTTTTATAATTACTTTTTTTATATTGATTAAAGTACGTAAGTGAAGTCTTAAGACTATTTTTTGTCATACTAAAATAATTGAATTTTATATACTCAGGGAAGTTACTAAATTCACCACTATAACGATAAAATATTCCCATTAAGATAACCTTACTGATACAGTAAGTACAGCTTGTGACGTTAATTCAATTATTTTTGACATGGCAAAAACTATTAAGTTATTGTTGGTATACAACTTAGTGACCAAAACGTAAAATTAACCCAAATTCCACAACAGTATAGCAATAATTAATAATTAAATAAAATAATCAAACCAGCAAATGCAACTTTAAGAAACTTCTAATTAAAGCATTACCTGTGAAGAAAGCCCAGTAAACAGGTCTTTTAGTAACAATATCTTCATAATACCAAATGAAATCAACTTTTTCCCACACATTGCAGAGAAACCCATCCATATATCTCTGTCCCAGATACTTTCCGCCTTGTAGCCAATTAGGCCTAAGAATTCCCACAGGAAAATGCATGACCCTACACTCCTTGTTTGCGTCCAAAGTGTAGTAATAAGAAGTGCCATTATCCCATTCCAAATCGTAAAGACGCTTTCCCAATTGGTTTTGGATGATGTTAAAGTTTCTACCATTAGGATAATCGTACCACAAATCCACAACCTGAAGATTTCCTTTGGTGTTATTCATGAAGAGAATCGAATGGAATTGTTTCGGCCATGGGGTAGGAATTGGGTCGCTGGATTTTGAAGCATTGATTACAGTGAAGCAGAGTGAAAATGCCGGTAGAAGGAGGAGGAGAGGGGAAATTGCAATGAGTTTGACTGAAATCAACATCCTTTTTGCTCTCTCTAACCGGAAAGGAACTGACTGAGTGATAAAAGAAACTTTCCCTTTTGGTTGCCTTTAAACCCATATCAAGAAAGAGTAAAGGACAGAAAAAGCAGAACACGTGGAGAGATTTCTGTTGGGTAAGGGAGAGCATTTACATAGATAAGGTAGCAATAATAACTAGGGTAAAAAAAGGAAAATCACATTTATAATTATGTAGCCCTTTTACTCCGTTCCTCTGTGTCTACCTCTACCATAGTTCAAAATAATAACGTTTAAAGATTGTATTATAATTCCATTTCTTCGTCCACATCTGTTTATTATTCATTTCAAAAAAAAGACAATGAGTACCAAAATAAAAAGCAAAAAATGGGATAATCCTAGGGCGTATCATTTCAAGAGCCAACACACAAATCACATCGAAAACCATGTCAAAAGAACACTGGTCCAAGAAAAGAATTTTTTTCTAATTTCTTTGAAAGAAAATCTTAAGTTGTATCGTTAATTTTAAATTATTTATTTTTTAATGTTTCGATTCAAACTGTTTACTACTTCTATTTCGATGTTTATTGATTTTTATTTTTTCATGTGAAACACAATAGAAAGAAGGAAACCAATTTTCTTTTAAACTACTTTTTTTTAAATTTTCTAAAGAAAGATTTGTAAAGAAGAAACTAAAGAAAAGTATTTTTGGATTTTTGAAAATTGGGGTCGAAATCGATGAGATTTGCCTATGTATCTTACATCTGGTTAGAATCAGACCTGCATAGTTCGGTTAAATTTGACAAAACCAATTATTTTTGAAAACAAAAACCTTTCTTTTTCTTTTATTTTCTCAAAAATTCGGCAGAATTTCAGTACCATTTGGGCATTGATTTTCTAAAACAGGTGATTAACTCAACCTAACCCTAATATTGCTATTCTTTTTTTTTTCCAACTTTCTCTCATAATTCACAAGCCGGTCAACATGCGAATCCGAGGCAAATAAATGCACAAGTAGCAAGTATGATGCACCAGGATGGTCTTTTATTTCAGGTACACCTGTCCTAGACAGACACAACCTCTATGTTGAGTCTCCTAAGTCAAATGCACGTGATGTAAACAAATGTTCCTACTAGGGATCCGGCATGAAGCTTTGTTATACTAGGTTTAAAACCTAGGTTTATTGCTCTAGATCTGGCTTAACCGATGGGGGAAGTATACCGGGAATACAGAAGCTTCGCCGGCTTAGCAACTTGTCCGATCCTCGTTCTAAAATGGAATAAGACTTTAGACAGAAGAGAAGTCACACGAAGTGCACCCTTCTCCATGATGTAGAAGTCTATGTGAGAGGAAAGGTTTCGTAGCAGTTTATATATACAATTCACCAAATATCAAAGCAGTAAAGCATTTAGCATATTAGTATGAAGCATGTAGGAAAATCAGATAACAAATAAAGCCAATCATAACAGCTATTCTAAGCTCGAATTCTTAAACTCTGAACCGAAGTTCTGGGTTTGGATCCCCAACAGAGTTGTCAGACCAAACATCGGTCCTAAGGATAACCTTGCATCAACTATTGTGCAACTAGAATCAACAATTGCTGAAGAGAATAAGAGGTTGCGTCTCCGCATATGGGAAATGTGGGACACCTTGTCTAATGGTAGGGAATCGCCAAATGCAATCCCTGGGTTCCTTGAATTGATCCCCAGGTCAGGTGAAGTTACCAATTCCCCTGTGCCCAACCCGCTCATCCTATGCTGGCACCCTCTAATGCCTTCCAATGATCCTGGCATGCCTTATGTGGTTTGCCCCTAGGCACCCGCTTCAAGGGCACCGCCTCAAATATTCATCTTTAAGGGTCCACAACTTCAATCAGAAATAACATATGTGATCCCGTACTCTTTCACTCAACCTCTGCGATATGATCTCTCGGTGAAGCAAGAAAAGGTTGTTAAAAATCCGGAGCAAGAGGAAATTGCTCGGAAGATGAAGAGCCTGGAATAAAGCCTGAAAAACATGTAAGGTTTGAGTGGCCAAAAGAGTGTCTCATACTCTGACCTCTGTATGTTTCCCCATGTCCACTTTCCGGCTGGCTTCAAGATGCCAAAATTTGGAAAGTACAATGGGCATGGAGACCCGGTGCTCATCTGAAACGATATTGTAACCAATTGAGGGGTATCGCTGGAAAAGAGGAGCTGCTAATTGCCTATTTTGGGGAAGGCCTTACCAGAATCACTTTTGAGTGGTATACAGATCAATAAATTACTCATTGACACGTGTAGGATGATATGGCTCGAGATTTTGGCCGCCAGTTCCAGTATAATATGGATATCACTCCCGAC
The DNA here is from genome assembly GCA_034376525.1 of Nicotiana benthamiana. Classification (NCBI taxonomy): domain Eukaryota; kingdom Viridiplantae; phylum Streptophyta; class Magnoliopsida; order Solanales; family Solanaceae; genus Nicotiana; species Nicotiana benthamiana. The sequence continues at coordinate 12,004,353 of CM067325.1, forward strand.
AGGAACACTTTGTCTAATTTGAAAAGGAAAATCGCGAAAAGCTTCCGCGAATATGCTATTAAATGGGGTGAGCAAGCTTTTAGGGTAAAGCCTCCAATGGATGAAATTGAAATGGTCACTGTCTTTCTGCAGGCCCAAAAGGCTGACTACTTCCAGAACATGATTAAGCATTCTGTGGAGGCTATCAAAATCGGGGAAATGGTTGAAAACGGTTTAAAAACGGGTCGAATCTTGAGTTATGATGCTTTTAATGCCAAATCACCAGATTTTTGAAATGGTTCGGAGGGTTTGATGAACAGAAATGGGAGCGAGGAGGGAGTTATGATGGTTTCAAACTCGATGGGGCCCGCAGGTCATTCAGCCGGTCATATGTGCCTCCTATGATCCATCAACATTATTACCCCCTCCAGGATGCTGCTTATGCCATGGCACCGCCTCCCTATGCAATGATGAGAGCGCAATCTTACACGCAGTCACAACATTATACACAAAACCGAGCTCCACCTCCAAGAAATGCACATCATTACCAAGCTCCATATAATCCTTAACCAAATGATCCCCAATACAATCCTCGCCCAAGAGAGCCTTTCAGAAAGAATCATTTCACCCCTATTGGTGAATCATATTCAAGCTTGTTCCAAAAGCTAATCAGGACAAATCTACTGCAGCCAATGGCGTCGAACCCCGAGTCCCCTTCGCACCGAGCTGATGCAATATATGAATACCACTCCGAAGTAGTGGGACACAGTACTAAGGACTGTTGGACCCTCAAACAGGCAGTTGAGGATTTGATTGAATTGAAATAATCATTTTTCGGGATAAAGAAGCTCCAAATGTGATGAACAATCTGTTGTATGTCCTCAACATCGAGCCAATAGTCGAAATTATTTGTGAAGATGAGGAATATGATCCAACACTGAAGGTCATTGCAGCCATTGCCGAGACAGAAGAAAAGCCAAAAAGCGGTCGCTAAGCATGAAAGTTCCCTATTAGACGGCAGTCTCGGTAGCTAGTCTTGCTATTCTTTCTGCGTCCGGATTATCTCAGGGTGTGATCTAAATGTTTTACATTATTGTCTTATTTTCTAATGTAAACCCTTATATCTTCAAAAAAAAATCAAAAATGAAATTAATATTTCATTGTCCAGAAATGTCTTTTTTCTTAATCTTGTCATTTTTCTTTTTCTCTTTTTAGTTCTGTTAAATGCAGATTTTCAATAACATGACATGCTTGCGGACTTCATGCCCAGATCCCAAAACGTTGTTGGACTTCGAAATAATGAATCAAGAGTCGAAATGTAAAGAAGATAATTTTGAGGAAATAAAATGAAGAGTTTTAACAACCGAAGGAAAATTGGTTCCAGAGCTGGAAAGGTCCACACATTACAACATGAGTAATGCCAAAATAGTGCGTTGTACTTGGGACGCACCGAAGGAAATGTCCCTGAAACAGCTGTCAATGCAAATGCCGTGAAAAGGTACTATGTCTGATCCTCCATATAGTATTAATATTCTCTGGTTGGGATGACAAAGGCTTTCATTCTCGCTACCCAAACACTATTAACCCTTTGCAAACCCTTTGAGCAAGTTGCTCTTCTTTGATTACCCTCTTTGAAACTTGAAAGTGTTATTGAAAAGAAAAAAATGAAAAAAAGAGATAAAATAAAATAAGAAAAAGAAAAAAAATGATGAAAAAAAGAGGAGAAAAAGAAAGATACAAAAAAGAATAAGGGGGAAATAAAAGACAAAGAAATTGAAAAAAAAAATGATGAAAAAAAGGAAAATGAAAGGAAAAATAAAAGAAAACAAAACAACACAACAAAATAATAAAAAAATATTTCCCTGAACTACATTCGACTTGATTCCGAAAGGATACATAGGTAGCCTCTCTTTGGGGTTCAGTCACACCAAAATAAAACTCCACATCCCCTCCAAAGCTGAAACTGGGGCAAAAGTTATAATGGTTCGGCGATGGTTCGCCAGAAAGATTCCAAAGTTGTAAGTCCATCCAAACTCTTTTTACCCCAAATCATGTTCAACTCTTTCTGATCAATCGGAAAAGAGGTTCAAAATGGGATGATGGAGTTATTTGGATATGATACAACAAAATGAGAGGAATAAAATGAGAAAGTCTTATTAGTGAAAACCCACATGGGCACCGTAAGGGGATGGTAAGCAGAGAAAATCAAAAGCGATGGGGAGAAGAGAAATGAGAGAGGTCAGCTAGCGAAAACCTGCAAGGGAGCCCACTGATCGAAAAGAAAATCCTCACATCCATCGGCATCGACAAAATCCTGGCAAGGTTTCTCGAATTTTGAAGTAGAAGTTGTGATGAATTTCTGATAGTCGGGCGGTTTAAACAAATTAGGCATCCAGTCCAAAAGGCATGTCATGTTCATTGAAGTCCGTATGTACTCCAGATAAGTCCTTATTTTCTCTCCCCGAAAGGGAATATTCTCGTTTAAATTCATTGTCCTTTCCATTATTTATTTTTCTTTGAATCCTATTCGGTCTAACTCTGTTCCAAAACTAAGACAAAGAAGGGATGGCAAGACTGATTTACAGGGCTTTTGTTGACATGAGCTAATATGCAAAAAGGCACTCATTCTCGCCAGGGGAATCAAATCGACCCCCACTAGCCGTGACAGTCGATGCTTCAAAATCAGAACTCTTGGAAAGAGAAAATCAAATTGAAGTGCCTTTAAAGGCAAATAAAGTGAAAAGGTTATGTCTCACATGGCTAACCCCCTTGGAAAAAGGTTGAAAAGCCAATGTGCCCCAAATGCTCTGAAATTGATGTTGGAAGAAAGAAGTCGAAAAATAAAAGGCCTACGAAGGTGAATAAAGTTGGAAAAGGTTAAGTCACACGTGACTAGCTGTTGCAGCAAAGTTTGATGAGCCAAAAAAAGTTCCCTGATATTCCGAAGAAAATAAAATAAAAGAAAAAAAATTCATAAGGTAAAGGCCTACGAAGGAAATATAAAGTTCAAAAGGTTGAGTCCTACCGACCAATCATCATGACAAAGTCTGGAAAAGCCGGAGTTTTCTCCAAAGACAAAAATACAATTGGTGCTAAGGAAGAAACCAGTTGCAATTGAAAGGGTCGAAATTAAGTGATCAAAACAATCAATGCCACAAAACCAACCACCGTTTCAAACTAACAATTGTTCTTTGTTTGAAAAAACTGAAACACGTGCAATCCAAGCAACCCTGCAAGAAGCAAGTGCAACCAAAAAGGAAAAGAAATGCGCAAGTACTGAAATATTTTTGCAGTAAGGAACCGACCAAAAGGAAAGTTTCCTCCAAATTCTTTCCTGCATTTTTCTAAAAAAAAAAAAGGAAGAAAAATCTAAAATCATCGTAGCATAGGGCCTCCAATTCCCTAGGTATCCTCGACATAACCCGAGGACACTTTTCATTTCTCCCAGCATAACCCGTGGACTTCCCTTGCATAACCCAGGTATCTTTTTCTTTTCTCCCGGCATAACCCATTGACCTCCCTGGCATAACCCATGGATCTTTTTCCTTTCTCCCGGCATAACCCGTGGACCTCCCTGGCATAACCTAGGGTTCTTTTTCCTTTCTCCTGGCATAACCCGTGAACCTCCCTGGCATAACCCAAGGACTTTTTTCTTTTCTCACGGCATAACCCCCCATGGATCTCCCTGGCATAACCCAAGGAATTTTTTTCTTTTCTTCCGGCATAACCCGTGAATTTCCCTAGCATAACCCAATGACCATTTTTCTATTCTCCCGGCACAACCCATGGATCTCTCTGGCATAACCCAATGACCTATTTTTATTCTCTCGGCATAACTCGTGGATCTCCCTGGCATAACCCAAAGATCTTTTTTCTTTTCTCCCGGCATAACCCGTGGCCCTTCCTGGAATAACGCAAGGATCCTTTTCTTTTCTCACATTATAACCCGTGGATCTCCCTTGCATAACCCAATGACTTTTTTCTTTTCTCCCGGCATAACCCGTGGATCTCCCTGGCATAACCCACTAGTGGGATATGGGGAGGGTAGTGTGTACGTAGACCTTACCCCTCCCCGAAGGAGTAGAGATGTTGTTTTCGAAAGACCCTCGGCTCAAGAGAAATAAAAAGACAAAAGGAAACAATATTAGTTTCACTACAGAGATCATAAACAAAATATGAACATAGAAAGCAGAAGAAAAATACAAAGCAAAAATGATGGCTAGCAAATAGGTCATATTCCGAAAAGAGAAAAATAGTAAGATACGATATTACCACTAGGTATCTTAGACAAAAGTCTTATCAGACTAGGCTCACAAAGGTACACACTATATTCAAATTTTATCTTAAGCTGGTTTACACTTTACAGCGACACGTTATATTTTTAAATTAAGAATTCAAATTATACAGGAAGTTTAGGGCAAGTACTTTTTTTCTTTAAAATTCTCAATTTTATGTTTTAAACTTTAATTTAATTGCGTTCCAATTTAGTTTCTTATTTAAACTAATAATTCATCTGGTAGTATTTGACTTCTGTTATAAGTATATTATATTATCTTATGGATGTTTATTTAGTATTCTGTTTTAAATAAGCTTTCTGAAGAAGCTTATTCATATGGGACTCCGTCGAATTTATGTATATCTATTTGGTTCTCTATTGGAAATAATCTTCCAGAATAAGCTTATCATTTCGATGCTCCTTTAAGGATAAATATTACCCTCAGTTGAAGATTATCTATATCAGATACAACAACAGCTTATACAGCAGCTTCTTTTCTTCTATAAATAGAGGAGAATTTAGTTCACTATGTGCATCAGTTTGGAAGTTGAATAATATATCAGTTTCTCTCTATACTTGCCTTCAGTTTATTTACTTTACAATCGTTATTTTATAACACGTTATCAGCACGAGACTCTGCCTTTTGAGCACTTACTTCGAATTTAATTACTATTACAGTGTTCGTCTCCGATATAAGGCGACACTCTTACATCCGTGGTTAGATCTTTTCATTCCGAGCATCATAACGCAGATTATATCCTTGAGGTGGTGAGCTTTTCTTCTTGACAGTAGTGATGTAGATATCACTTACGTCTGGAGTGGCAAAATTTTCGTAATTTAATATTAGCGTTTTGCTTATATTTTAATATATTTATCATCGCCTGCTTGGCTATGTGTTACGTATACAATACCTATTTTGATATTTATTTTCATCCTTATTATCTTAATGAAGGATAATAAAGTGGATAACATTGAGATCCACTTAAACGTTAGCAGAGTTTTTCAAGAAATATTCAACAAACAGAAGTGGTTATGTTTCATATATCTTATTGTAACGAAATTTTGGTAACCACCAGAAGTGGTATATGCCTATAACCACCAAAAGTGATAACTTAGGCTTTCTATAGTTACAACTAAAGATAATCTAGAGAAAATTTCTCTATATTACTTGCATGATTCGATTTGCTCCTGAAGTAGAATTATCTTAAAAAAGGTTGAAGCATTACACAATTTGGTGTGATTAATGCACATTCAGATAATTATGTTGTGTTTCATGAAGGATGAGAACTTTGATAAATATTATTCCATTCGTGAAGTGAATGTGACAATATCAATAAAGCTCATAAATATAAACGCGTTTTTGATGTGAATATATTAAAATTCACCCCCAGAAGAGGTAAAATGATTGAGAGAATATATACTCATTTTTTCGTATTTTAAATTTGCTCCTGAAAAAGTAACACAATTAATTTTTTCTAGTAATTATCATTACGACAAAAGTAAATAATAAAGTTTATCATAGTAAATATCATTACGACAAAAGTAAATTTTTTAATGAAATTATCTATTTAGTTAGTTAGTAACCGTTTATTTGGATTCTTGTTACAAGATGTTTTATAATATATTGTATTGTGTTATACTGCAATATATTGTAGTGTTTGATAAACATAACGTTTCATGATGTCACGCACTAATAATATGAAGAATAAACTTATAATATTATTTAAAGAATAGGACACAACGTAGAATTATTATATTAAAAAGCAGGGTAAATGATAAAATATGATTATTTAATAACAAGGAGGACAAAATGAGAGAAAAAGTCAAATTCATGATTTCATAAAGTGACACTTTTTATCATTACGTAATGATAAATTTAAAAATACGATACAATAAAATTTAAATAACAATTAAAATAAATATTATATATAAAGTAATAATTCGATAAAATACAATAAGTAACGCCATCCAAACAAGGAGTAAATCTTATACTAGTATTTAATAGAGTTTAAGGGAAGTAGAGCAAACTTGAATTGAGCCTAGCACTGATCAAACCGGACTTCGAGCGAAAGTGAGCCTAGCCAATTTGTTCTAAAACGAACCGACCCGGGCCTTTATAGCGATTACCAAACAAAGCGTCCAGCCCATGTTGAGTGTTCATATGCGGGTTTAGGTGGAAGCCGAAAGGCCACGCACCATATTAGTTAGACAAGACCGCCTTCCAGCTTAAATTCCAAACCAAAGTTTGATTTGAGTTTTGATTATCAAAACAACTGTAGTTGCAGGAGCAAAATAATGGCGAATTTAAGAAGGGCACTCCTCTTCACCATTCCTCGGATCCTCAATTCCTCTAACAGGTCATTTGTTGCAACCTCCACACTCCCGTCTCATAATCTTTACAAGTTTGAAAATTCTAATATTCTTACTCTCTTTACCTGTTAGCTGAAAAAAAAAATTAATTATATTTTCCTGCTTAGGCCGTTGGCGGGAACATTTTCAAGTTTCCTTACTTCCAACGAGGCTTCATTCCCAAATTATATCGATCTCTCCAATGAAGAGAGCAAAAGACGTTTATTTAACAGGTGACTTTAAGTTTTTACTATTTGGTATGGTGGGTTATAAGTTCCTCCGGCAGGTTAATAATATGTTGTTGGTGGTTTTATCTTTTATGAATGTAGGCTTATTTACCGTAGTAAACAAAGAGGGTATTTGGAGCTGGACCTTGTTCTGGGCAAATGGGTGGAGGAACATATACAATCCATGGACGAAAATGGAATTAAGTTCCTTGTTCATGTCCTTGACCAGGTAATTTTCTTTGTTTTTCATTATAATTCTTTTTTCTTATTTCCTTTGGAATTCTCCCTTTTGTATGCCGATAATTAGAGATCATGGTTTTTGTTGCTATAGCTCGTTATAGGATCCTGTTATGTTGTTTTTCTTTTTCTTTTGGGGTTTTAATATGTTTCATGGACGAAAATGGAATTAAGTCCCTTGTTCATGTCCTTGACGTGGTAATTTTCTTTGTTTTTCATTATAATTCTTTTTTCTTATTTCCTCTGGGCTTCTCCTTTTTGTATGCCGATAATTAGAGATCATGGTTTTTGGTGCTATAGCTCGTTATAGGATCCTGTTATGCTTTTTTTTCTTTTTCTTTTGGGGTATTAGTATGTTTCAAGTATCCAAGGTGAATGATCTAGTGAAAATAAAAAAACATATACATGAATTTGCTTAAGTCGTGTCCTAAAAAGCTATTCCAATAATGTGTGAGTTTCCCAGATTGAATGAGCCTACCTCTTATTATTAGAGGGAGCAGGAACAACAGAATTAATTAATAAACCTACAAGTTTGGAACAATGAAGAGAAAAAATAGGAATCTTGTAGAGGACAATTGTCTTTACATCTAAATGTGGACTTTGAATAAGTGGCAAACAAGGTTAGCCACGTTGCTAACAAGCACAAGAATGGAGACAAACATGACTGTAAATAGCCATCATTACTTCATCAATAGACATCAAGAAAATTATCCTTCACTGTCCTAAGAATCTTTTCTAGCCGTGTGATAGTTTCGCAAAGGAACAAGCCTTTCTCTTTTTAGAGGGAATAGGAATAGCAAAATTTAAATAATGAACTAGCAAGTTAGGAACAATAAAGGAAACAAGTAGGGATCTATAGAAAAGGGAACGCTGATAGAAATTGGACGATAGAATTTTAGTAGCTAAGAGGCTTGCAATGGCAGCTTATGATCAAGGCTAATTTTCTTGATATCCAGTGCTGAGGTAATGATGGCTATTTATAGTCATGATTGTATGCATGCATTCTTGTTCTTGTTAGCAACATGGCTAGCCTTGTTCGCCACTTCTTCAAAGAATTTTGCCACTTATTTAAATATATAAATGGATGAGCACATTTAGATGCAAAGACACTTATCTATGCTAAGACATTTGTAAAATTTCCTTTGTACATGAATGGCAATTCTACTAAATCTTAAATGCAATATTATTTTGCCAACAAGTCCAAGACCATTGCATTTATATGACATCTTCTAGCGAACATTAACCCCCACGTTCTGCTAAGATGAGAGGATTGTCAGCTTAATACTAACAAAAAGAGAAAGGCATGAAAAGTCATCCGCCTAGATCCTCAATAGCATCAATCTGCCGTTGCTCAATTTGAACTCAAAAAATAAACCGCATGTTAACCAAGACTTATAGCCTAGTGGTACTAGTAGAAGTTTACCCTCAATAAGTGTGGGTTCAATTGCAATTTTACTCCTTTCCCTTTTCCAGCCCCATATGTAATATTTATTAGAAAATTCCCATGTTGACCCCCAGCAACTTGTTAACTCAAATCTCAACTTCTGCCTCAGAACTTCTTTTTTTCCGTCTCCACTTCTTTTACTTTATATGGAGAAAATAGGATGATTGATAAGCATAGTGAGGAAAATGATTATGTGAGCATTTGTTACAGAAAGGTCTTCGCGGAAACTTATAGTATGCAAGATAATTTCGTGAAACACGGAGAAACAACTGACTAGTGATTCAATTCATAAGCAAAGCAAAATCTGAAACAATCTAGTAGAGGATACTGGTAATATCCAATACCAACTGTAGCTGCTCTATGTTGGCATTGGTGGTTACAGTTGTCCAGGTCGCAGGGTCATGATTTTTACTGTGCTTGAGGGATATACATTGACTAGCATTTGTGTAGTCCCCTTCTTTTCTTTGACTAGCTGTTATAGCATATGTTCAGTAGTTTCATGAAGTGTTAGGCGATTTTCCAGGTTGTGCATCTACTTTTGTTCCGATGGGTAACTCCTCCCTTTTCATTTTTCTTTTTGAGTTTTTTTTTGGGGGGGGGGGGGGAGGGGTTGGTAAAAGTTTGGCTTCGGGGATTAAGAGGAGCATGATTATGCCGAGGGCCTTTAAATCCTTGACTATTGAGCTAATGCCTTGGGCTAACATTGGGTGTCTTACTTCTTGGTGCTTTAATTTGACAGCTAGCTCTGTCCTGTGTAAATCTACTATGCCATGTACTTCATATAAATGACTAGTTTCTGTACTGGGAGTTGATGTTTTAAGCCAGACCTAGAGACCAATGTTTAATTTGATCTGAACTGATTCATGATAACTCATCTAAATGCCATTCAATGCTATGAGCCCAATTTTCTGGTACTTTTAGTGCTTTGTCAGTATTGGGCTTAATATTTTTTGTTACTATTACTTACAAAGGAAAATAGTGCACCATATGAGTATTCCCCTCTTTTGTGTTCGTACTCAGCTCGCCCGCCCCAAATTCAGATTGCCTCTCCCAGAGAACTCACAAATATGCTAGGCAAAAGGGAAAACAAAAAGTTATGCAGTGTAAAATTATGGCGTATAAAGGGAAGGAAGGGAAAAAAGCATATAGGAAGAAGTTGGAAGGTTGGATGGGGACCACATTGAGTTAGTAGTGGGTCTACAACGTAAAGATCAAATAATGTGAGCAGTGCTGTGAAGTTCTGCTGGTTTCCTCTATGTTATTCAGGGAGCATAAAATATATGCACCACATTGACTCGAGTTAGCAATCATCAGAAAGTATAGATGCTCAAACTTAGTTCAAAACAACTGTTTGCAATGTTCACAGTGTTTTCTCTCTGTGATTCTGTCAAATATGGTCTGATCCTTTGCCATGAACTAACATCTCCCAAACCTCCTCCGTTCCCCCACCCCCCACCCCACAAAAAAAAAAAAAAAGAAACACAGCCAACATGCAGTAGAATGATTGTAGCAAGCAAATTTCTCCGTTGTGATGATGAATTTGAGCTGTCTTATTCAGTTTATTCTATTTATGGCTGTAGGAGAATCCGGATTTGTGGAAGTGGCTGACTGGTCAGGAGCAACCCCCAGATGCAATAAGCACTAATCCAGTGAGCCCTGAACCAATATAGAATTGCTGCTTTATCTGATTGGTTTTGTTTGGATGTTTATTTAATCTGATCGGTACTTGGGCTGTAGGTGTTTTCTGCTGTGCGTGAAAAGGTTATCAACAACCTTGACAAACATGCTTCTCCTGAGACTCGGCTGTTCCTGGAAAACCTTGGGTTAGAGGATGGGATGATATCAAGAGAGGTCGAGATGCGCGTATTGCTGGAAATCAGTAGATCTTTTTACTGCTGGGAGGCGTCAAAAAACATCTAATCTATAGTTTTGTAAAGGAACTTGATTAATTTCTATGCATGTGTAAGAATAAATATAGCATCTTATATCTGTTGCAATAAGGCCTCAGTAATGTTCTGATAGGTGCTGTGTGTGTTATCCTCGATACTTTTTTGTTTATGTTCCAATAAAAGAAATTGTAGAGCATTCTTCTTCTTTTGGAATGATTTTTGATGTGATTTAGACGTTGGCTTTTGAAAAGATTGCACGACCTAAATAACCTTTCAAAATTTGGGGGATACGCCCTAGGACTATCCCATTTTTGCCTGCCTTTTATTTTAGTGCTCATTATCTCAATTTTTTTTTGAATAACTAATAAACAGATGTGGACAAAGATGGGATTATAAAAAGGACTTATCGCCTGTTCGGCCAAATTGGAAAAATCAGTTTATTTTGAGAAATGTTTTTTTTCAAAAGTATTTTTGAAATAGACCAGTTTATGTTTGGCTAATTAATTTAAAAATATTTGTAAACAATATTATAATAAATTAAATTTGGTATCATAAATTTGGGTTACAAATATTTTGAAATTAATTAGTCCTTGATTAATTAATTAATTAGTATTATAATAAATTAAATTTGGGATTCCGTCGTAATTATGTTTATCTATTTGGTACTCAGTTGGAAATAATCCTCCTGAATAAGTTTATCATTTTGGTGCTCCTTCATGAAAATATTACCCTCGATAGAAGATTATCTATATCAGATACAGTAGCAACTTACACGTCAACTTCTTTTCTTTTATAAATAAAGGAGAATTTAGTTCACTATGTACATCAGTTTGAAAATTGAATAATATATCCGTTTCTCTCTACACTTGTCTGCAGTTTATTTACTTTACAGTCGTTATTTTATAACACGTTATCACCACGAGACTCTGCCTTTTTGAGCACTTACTTCAAATTTAATTACTATTACAGTGTTCATCTCCAATGTAAGACGACACTCTTACATCCGTGGTTAGATCTTGTTCATTTCGGGTATCATAAGGCAGATTATATCCTTGAGGTGGTGAGATTTTCTTCTTGGTAGTAGTGATGTAGATATCACTTACGTCTGGAGTGACAAAATTTTCGTAATATAATTTGAGTGTTTGCTTATATTTTTGATATTTGTTTTCATCCTTATTATCTTAATAAAGTATTATAAAGTGGATAACATTGAGATCCACTTAAACTCTTGCAAGAAATGTTTAACGAACATAAGTGGTTATGTTTCATATATCTCATTGTAACTAAATTTTGGTAACCACGAGAAGTGGTATATCCTATGACCACCAAAAATGATAATTTAGGTTTTCTATAGTTACAACTGAAGATAATCTTGAGAAAATTTCTCTATATTACTTGCATGACTCGATTTTCTCCTGAAGTAGAATTATCTTAAAAGAGGTTGAAGCATTACATGATTTGGTGCGAGCACATTCAAATAATTATGTTCCGTTCCCTTAAGGAAGAGAACTTTTGATAAATATTAATCTATTCGTGAAGTGAATGTGATAATACTAATAAAGCTCATACATATGAACGCGCTTTTGATGTGAATATATATTATAATTCACCTCCAGAAGAGGTAATATAATTGAGAGAATATATACTCATTTTTTCGTATTTTAAATTTACTCCTGAAGAAGTAACACAATTTAAATTTTCTCCTGAAGCAAGAAATATAATGAAACTGCATCTTTTTGTGCTTAAAAAAATAATAAGTTATTCAAAGTTATTTTTAAAGCACATTTTCATTCCTTGGAGTGAATGAAGAAATACCACAATTCACCTCCTGAAGAGGTAGAATAACAAAGTATATAAATCTTGTTTTTGTGGCATAAAGATCATTATCGCACGTACCTGTTGTACGTAAAATATCTTCGATAATTTTATTAAATATCATTCCAAGGCAAAAGTATTCTTATAGAATGCTTTCTACTACAACCACATTAATATGTTATGGTTAGTTATCGAGTTCTCCGAAGGAAATAACAACCCATGTATCTTTCCTTGAAGGATGTAATGACTATGTGGTTATCGCTTTGATATAAAATATTTAGATGTTAATGGCATTTCTCCTGGAAGGACATATTTGTCACAAAGTTGGTGGTAAAAATATTGAAATCCTGAATTTCTTATATTTATAAATTTAGTATTATCTTTCTGTTGTTCATTTGATTATGACTCTTTTTCTCATGACGCCAGAAGTGTCTGAACGATATTTGGTCGTACAAAATTTATCAAAAACTCCTGAAGAGCTAACTGTTTATCAAGAAGACACATGACACCAGTAATGTCCGATAAATATTAGATTGTGGATAATAAGTCTCTCTAAGAGCTTATATACAAATACGTCATTCATATTATATGATTATGGTCAAAACACATTTTGAGTAAATCTGAAGTTTATTAATACGAATGACTATCATATTTAAACTATAAATAATTGGAAGATTGAAAATTTTCACGTTTTCCACAATCATAAGAGGTAAAGTATTATATATATATATATATATAAAAGTATTATATATATATATATATATATATATATATATATATATATATATATATATATATATATATATATTTATAGAAGTTACCCGCCTTATTTTTCAATTTTACTACATCATGTATCACATTATATCAAAAGTTTACTAATGCAAAAGTTTGTGCCATAGTAAACCGGAAGTTTACTAAGAGATAGCACATGCCATGATAAACTTGAAGTTTTCATTTGCCATTTTTAAATGAGCTATTTGAGAATTATGATAAGCATGTACACAAGAACCAGAAGATTCTTCAAGAATTCTCTTGCACTGCTTGTTCTCATAATAAATTGGTTATACCGGCTAAAATTGGGACTAAGACCCCTAAATTCTGGAATATAAAAAGGCGAATATGGCCCCATTCACCTATCATGTGAACCACTTATATATACATATATAAGATGGTTATATTTGTGTTCACTGTCAACCTACAGTTTGGCATTTGAAATTGCTTTTCTCAACTAAGAGCATAACCTTCAGATTATGAAATCAAGACAGTTCATCTTGATAATGCTGATTTATATTCAAGCTGATTTAACATTGAATACCTCCTATTAATGGCTAAACCATGCTTATAAGAACAAAGCTTCATGTGTTGGTCTAAGATTTTCTAAATTGTATATAGAAGCACTTGTATGCGTCGGACAAACAATATATGATGAGTCATCACCTCACAATTGGTTTAGGATCAGAAACTAAATATTTTTACTATCTTTTGATGTGTGGTATATGATTAATTTCTCTACCACAATGCCGAAAGATATGTTTCCCAAAGAAGATTGAAGATATATGTTAGTTTTTCTAACATTTGGGGGATGGAATAAACAGTTGAAAATATGCTATATGAATCGAATTATCATTAATATGATTCTCACTTAGAAGATAATTCAAGTAAATGCCAAAAGCATTTGCTGATCCAAAATTAAATATCATATTTCAGCTGTAAATGCTCCTATTAAATTAAAGCCCCTGAAGATAGGAGCTAATGATCATAATGGGGAAGAAATGAGCTTTTGAAGAGCCCATGAGATAACATTTTATGGAACTCCAGAAGAAGTTCAAGTACATGAAAATAAAGAAAGTGATGAGATCTCTACAAGTTATGTCGCTTAGGAACCGATACAAAATCATCGTCGACGATATATTTGATACAATATAGTGCATAATTTATAAAAGATACTGAGGATTAAACCTGTAGTCCAGACATATGAAGATGTCACGCAATTTAAATGTAAGTCATAACTTATACGGCTAATTTGATTAATTCTATATGAAGATCCCTGAAGGATTTAAACTGCCTGAAACATATAGTTCAAAGTCTCGAGAAATTTACTCGATCATATTGTAAATGTCTTTGTACGGTTTAAAACAATCAGGGCGCATATGGTATAATCGCCTCAGTGAACATTTACTGAAAGAAGGCTATACTTGTTGTTTATATTAATGACATAAATTTTGTTGGAACTCCAGAAGAGCTCCGAAAGGAAACTGAATATCTTAAGAAAGAATTTGAGATAAAAGGTCTTGAAAAGACAAAACTTTGTCTTGCTCTGCAAATTGAACATTTAGCAGACGTGATCTATATCCATTAATCTACATATACAGAAAGGATATTAAAACACTTTTACATGGACAAAGCTCACCCATTGAGTACACCAATGGTTGTTCGATCACTTGAAGTGGATAAGAATTTGTTCCGTCCTCCAGAAGAGGATGAGGTACTCCTTGGTCTCGAAGTACCCAATCTCAGTACAATTGGTGCACTAATGTATCTTGATAATGCTACAAGACCTGATATAGAATTTTCTGTTAATTTACTAGCAAGATATAGTTCTTCTCATACACAGATTAAGGATTCGTTCTTACCTCCAGAAGAGGATAATGAACTCCTTGGTCCTGATTAAGGCTGTATCCGGTTTCGGTTCTGGGTCTATTTGGGTCTGCGGTTCCGGTTCTGGCGGTTCTGAAGGTGGCGATTCCGGTTCTGGCAGTTCTGGCGGTTCCAGCGGTTCCGGCGGTTCTGATATTTTTATATTTTTAAAATCAATATTTTGTATAGTAGTCATTAGTATATTGTAAAATATATTTTATATGGTGTACTATGTTATTAGTATAGTATATATTGTGTTTGGTAATTAGTATATATTGTGTATAAGTAGTATATATTTTGTATATAAGTAGTATATATTGTATTTAAGTAGTATATATTGTATATAAGTAGTGTATATTGTGTTGTTGTTAGTAATTAGTATAAATTGTATATAAGTAGTATATATTGATAAAAGAATATTGTCATTAGTATATTGTGTTGTATGTTATATATTGTATGTTATATAAATATTCAATGATTGATATAGAAGTAAAGACAAAGAAATATTGAGACAAAAGATATTCAAGGATATAATAAAGAGCATATTTATTGACCAAAATGGCATATCTTTCTTAGTCTTCCTTCCCCCAATGGAATGAGCACAACATGGTACTAATACCACCATTAAAAGGAAAAAAAAACTAAAAGAAGACGTGCCAATGTACAAGTTACATCATAATTTATGCATTATTTCTAACAAATCTCATAAAACCTTCAAGGTTGGGAGGTGGTTGTGTTGGCGGTGGTGGAAATGAAGCTTGTTCATCACCACTTCCGGGTGAAGTTGCTTCCTGAGCAAGTTCTGCTATCATTTCTTCATACGCCTCATCTATTTCTGGTTGTGATTCTGCTAGGCCAAAGTTCCTTCTTTCTGTGCGGATCCAATCTCGAAAAAGCACTGATTTTTCCAAGCTGTCCCGCATCGACGCTCTGTGATGACCTATTTGTAGTCTTGCTTGACTAAAAGCGCTCTCCGATGCAACAGTTAACGCTTAAATCGATAGAACCTTCCGAGCCATCCTTGCAAGAACGGGAAAATGCTTTTCCCTTGTCTTCCACCATTTCAAAAAATCGAAAGAGCCGTCTGGATTCTCTTTTCTAGTCCCTGTGACAAATAAAATTGAAGCTCATTTAGATGGAAAATTTCATCTAAATTATCACCTTGAGTACCCCTGAACTCCGTCCACGATTTAAGAGCTGTTAAGCCAGCAGCTCTTTTAGACGATTGTGATGTAGACGAAGTAGGGGTTGGAATATTTGGCCTAGCCTGCTCTAACGCTTATTTATGAGCATTATAAACAGTTTGAGCATTAACTTTAATTGATGCTTTCGCATCAGCTAGTATAGCAATTTCTACTTCTGAAAGATCTAAAGAACGATAAATAGTAGAATACCAAAAGTGAGGACCTCCTAATTTCATACTTGGATTTAACATAGCAGACACACCAAAAATAGGAGGGATTGGAAAAAAATATTTTTTAAACTTTTTTTTCATTTCAGTTATTGCAAGTTCATAAATGTTCCCTCCCTCACTAAAATCAACAAACAAATTAGCAAGTGCGGCAATATAAACTAAACAGTTAGAAATAGTCGGATAATATTGTCCAGAAAAAGTATTTGTAGCCACATGAAAATGTTCTAAAAAATCTATAAGAATTTTAACATTAGTCCAATCTTGGGTAGTTAGCATTTCATCATCTTCCTCACCACAATCCCGAGAATTATATGTAGCGCCAGTTGGGTTTCTATATTCATACGCTACTACTAAACTTTCGTACATGTAATTCCACCTAGTCGGGCAAGGTTTAGGAACCTTTCTTTCTCTAAGGCCATATTCGTCACATTTTTTAAAATATTCTCTAAGTCCACTTCTACAGTTTGAATAAAATAGCCAATTAAGAGCTATTTTCACCTTCTCAATTTCTATGTTTAATATTTGCATACCATCACCAGCAATTAAATGATAAATATGACAAATACATCTAACATGGAAAATATTAGTAAATGCAGGATTAAGTGTTCTTGTTAGCATGCCTATTGCACTAGTGTTGCTAGAAGCATTATCCATAGAAATTGACATTATTTTATCACTAAAGCAAAAATATCTGCATACATCTGAAACAGTGTTAGCTATAAACCTACCCGTGTACCATGAATTAATTATTCTATATGTAATTATGCGTTTTTGCATTGTCCAGTCTTCGTCTATCCAATGACTTGTTACAGTTAGATAATCACAGTC
The DNA here is from genome assembly GCA_034376525.1 of Nicotiana benthamiana. Lineage (NCBI taxonomy): Eukaryota > Viridiplantae > Streptophyta > Magnoliopsida > Solanales > Solanaceae > Nicotiana > Nicotiana benthamiana. The sequence continues at coordinate 12,021,448 of CM067325.1, forward strand.
ATTTCCACTTCTACCAATATCAGTTGTAATAGAAATACGATTACTTATATGAGTAAATAAATAGCGCAAATATTGTTCATATTCATGCTTGTATTTATAAATATCGGCCTTAACTATTGCGCGAGGCCAACCTTTATAAGTAGGATTAAATACTCTTCTAATATAATGAATCCATGCAGGATTAGAAGCAAAAGAATAAGGCAAACACATAACAGTAATCATTTTGGCTAATTCTTCACGATCCTTATTTGGATCGTAATATAAAATACCTCCGGTGATTGTGTTTATTCCTGGTTGAACTAGATTTGAACTAGTACTTGGGTTAACTGTAGAATCAACACTTGTCCTCCCCTCTTGTTGCGCTTTCATTTGCAAAAATCTAGCCTTATCGCTAGGGTGTAATTTTATATGCTTAACTAGACTACACGTGCCGCTACGATCTCCAGTATACCTATGAACAAGTAATTTTCCACAAGATTTACACTTAGCCTTATCTTGTTCTCTTAGTTGAATAAAAAATTGCCAAACTAATGATGTTTCTGTACGTTTAGGAGGTTGTCTACTAAAAGTGAGAGTTTGTACAGGTGGGTGTGCCGGTTCATTACCTAAGTTATGAGCAGGACTAGTAGGTGTATCATCTAAATCTACTGGAGCTTGGGTTTCATCATCATCATCATCATCCTCATTTCCCTCTAAGATAGGTGCATTAGGATAAAGAGCATTCATAATATCATCGTCTATTCTATCACCTACTGCTACATCATGTAGAAAATCAATATCGCTAAAATTGAAAACAAGGGTGATCACTATCAAGGATTCCGAAGGGTTCATTAGGACATCTAGGTTGGCGACTACTTTCAACTTGCTTATCTTTTCTAGGTCGGGGAGCTGGGGGAGGGGTAGTATTTTGGCCACCACTTTCACCGGTTTTAGCTTTTCCTTTACCGAATATTTTTTTCAACGAAAATGCCATAATAATTAGAATTAAGCAAACTAAAAACCCAAAAAATTACTATTAGCACGTAAGAGTTGAAACGAGTTTACCGGATTGACGAACAACTTCTTGAAAATTGAAAGTCGTTGAACTTGAACACTTGAAAACTTCAATTCAACAACTTCGTAATTTTTCACGAATTTGCAATAATATATTAAGCACTTGCACTAGAAAGATTGAAAGAGAGCTTGAGAGAGATTGAGAGATATTGATGAATTGGTGAATAAAATTGAAAAAATGATGGGGTATTTATAGTTGAGAAATGGGAAATAGTGTAATTATATAAAGTTTGGGGTTAAATTAAAGTTTGGGGCCAAATGGCTATTTTTTAAACTTTCAAACGGCTACTTTTTGCAAAGGGCCGTTGCTGAAATTATTTAAAACTTTTATTTTTTTTTTGGAAAAATGCCCGTTGGGAACCGGCAGAACCGTCTGGAACCGCCAGAAACGGTCCAGAACCGCGAGCCGGTTCCGATTCTGGCAGGTCCGGTTCTAGCGGTTCCAAGGGGTAGAACCGCCCCGCCACGGTTCCCTGGAACCGGTAGAACCGGAACCTCCGGACCGGGCTGCCGCAACTGGCAGAACCATCAGGGCCACGGTTCCGGTTCGGAACCGTTATGCAGTACACCCTTAGTCCTGATATACCCAAGTCTTTGCACTGTACTCGTTTTCCCCTGCTTAGGTTTTTTCCCACAGGGTTTTACCTGGTAAGGTTTTTAATAAGGCATCTTGTAATGTATATTATTACTGTACTTTTTTCCCTTGACTAGGATTTTTTTGCACATGATTTTTCCTAGTAAGATTTTAACGAGCCACATAATAATGAACATCCAATGAGAAGTAATTTAAAAATATTTTTGTGGATGTCCATGTATTATTCCGATGTAGATAATCTTCCTGAAGAAGATTATCCATTTAGTACTCCAACGAAGTTTATTTACATGTAGCTGGTGCAGGCAGGTTGCAAGCAACTTAATGAAATGACTTGCAACAGCTCTTGGTCTAATCAGATTAATTTAAATCGATCTGAAATATTGGTGGATAACATTCTCTACAAATTTAACTTTTGAGAAGATGGTATACAAGATTAGAATATGGAGACTCAAATATTTGAAACAAGGTTTTCATCAAGGGGAGTAAAATACGTGATGCACTCTTTTTCCTTATTGAGGTTTTTTCCCACGGGGGTTTCCTTATAATGTTTTTAATGAGGCACCTAGCAATGCATATTACTAAATATGTGTACTATTTTTCCTCCACTAGGATCTTTTTCCCACGAGATATTCCCTAAAAAGGTTTTAATGAGGCATATTATCTTTTAATAAACATCCAAGGGGGAGTGTTATAAATATATCATATTATGGATGTTCATTTAGTACTCTGTTGTAAATAAAATTCCTGAAGAAGCTTATCCATATATTGGAAATAAACCTCCTGAAGAAGCTTATTATTTCGGTGCTCCTTTATGGATAAATATTGCCGTCGGTAGAAGATTATTTATATACGATACAATAACAGCTTACAAGCAACTTACAAGCAGCTTGCAGTAGCTTCCTTTCTTCTATAAATAGAGGACATTTCAATTCATTATGTACGTCAGTTTAAAAGTTGAATATTATATCAGTTTCTCTCTATACTTATCTTCGATTTATTTACTTTACTGTCGTTATTTTATAACAAATTCAACTATAAACTTAAATTTTTGTGTTCTTTTTTTTAAAATAGTTATATTATTGTGAATTCTATTTTTTCAAAAGTGTATCAACACATGAGGAAAAAGAACATTAAAAAGGACATCCTGTTATAAAAAAAAATTCCAGTAAGATATTAGGAACCCATGTTTAATTATTTTTCCTTTGTTTTATTTATTCAGGTTTATATGGGTGAAGTATTTAATTGAAGGTTGTTCAAACAAACACTGGCGGAGTACAAGGATTGCTCCAAATAAATCGGAAGAAGTACGCGTTTCTGTTACATCAATCGACTCTCCTACCATTCTATCTAACAATTATTCGAACTTAAGCCAAACCAGCAGATAATGCAGCTGCAGATTAGCTAGAGTTTTGAAAAACAATCGTCGACGATAATAATAATGGATAAAAAGGAAAAGGCAAAGGAAAGAAAGGAGAAAAGACGCCAAGAAATCTCTCTTCTCCGCACTATTCCATATTCTGATCACCAAAGGTCTGATTTTTCCAATTTCTATAGTTTTTATTTTTCATTCCTTCTTTACATTTTGGGCTAGCTAGATCCTTCATCCAATCGAAATACCAACGTCATTACTTGCCACACACATGAATATATTGATCATTTTGCATTTTATTAGGGGAGCTTAATTCACTCTGTTGCCTAGGCCGCGACCATTCAATAATCAAAGAATCAAGATAGAGTTTCCAATTAAATACGGTAATAGAGAGGAGGAAAACCATGTGTAAGACCATGCATAATGCAGTCTCTCGTATCTTTGTCTTAGCTTCTCGAGCAGAAACACGTCTAGGATTTAGAGTTAGTGAGTTCAGAATGTGTGTGATTTTATTATATTTAATACATTTTAAACTTCTTTTGCATATGTATGTATAGTTCGAATCAGAAACAATGGTTTCAATTGAATCCGTAGAAATGACTACTTTTTATCAGCATAACATATCAGAATATCCTCCCTTAGGTTCTTTAATTTGAGCATAACGCTAATTACATGCTACGATATGGTTTTCAGATGGTGGTCATCTGACACTATTGCTGTAGTGACGGGTGCCAATAGAGGAATCGGATTTGAGATTGCTCATCAACTTGCATCACATGGCGTAACTGTAGTTCTTACGTCGCGAGAGACAGCAGTTGGGGAAGAAGCAGTGAAAGTATTGCAAGAAGGAGGTCTAAATGTGTCATTTCATCAATTGGATATTGTGGATCTTGCATCAGTCCAAGCATTTTGTGATTGGATTAAAGAAACATATGGTGGCCTAGATATACTGGTATCAATTAATTTGTATTCTGATTGCCACTTTTTTTCTTTTGGGTAATATTTGAAAATTTATCCAATTTCAGCTAATGTGTGGGACTTGTAGATCAACAATGCAGGAGTCAATTTCAATTATGGCAAAGAAAATTCTGTGGAGTTTGCTGAAACTGTTATCCAGACCAATTACTTTGGCACCAAAAATATGATTAAAGCTCTGATTCCGTTAATGAGGCCTTCTTCAGCTGGTGCTCGAATTGTTAGTGTGACCTCACGATTGGGAAGACTTAATAGCAAACGAAATGTAAGTTATAGCTCTGTTTATGTCATTCTTGTTCTTGGAATAAGCATCTGTAATAGTTAAGGAGAATAGGAGACCTGCGGGTTTCCCCTTGGCGGAAGCGAATCATCTGTAACAACCATGACTCGAATTACTGGTCGTCAGAAATACTCACGTGGTGGATGGATACCCTCTTTCCACTGGCTAAAGTCCTCTTGTTTGATGTAGAGAACTACTAACCCTAGCCCCATTTGTTGTGTGTATTAGTCAGCCTCCAAACGCCCATAATGGTGCTTATATAGACAGCACTTAGGGTTAGGGTTAGACTGTCTAATAGACCAGCTAGTTAGCTAGCTAGCACCCCTTATGTGTATACTAGACCCAAAAAACTATTTTTTCCAACAATATCTGAGAATGATCTATGTTTGCTTGATGTTACCAGGGAATTTCAAATGTCAGTGTGAGACAACAACTGGAAGACGTCGACACGCTATCCGAGGAAGTCATCGACAATACTATGAACAAATTTTTGGAACAAGTAAAAGATGGGACATGGGAATCAGAGGGATGGCCTCATGTATTCACAGATTACTCATTGTCAAAACTAGCAGTTAATGCTTACACCAGATTAATGGCAAGGATACTCGAGGAAAGGCCAGAGGGTCATAAGATATATATCAATTGTTATTGTCCAGGTTGGGTGAAAACTGCTATGACTGGTTGGGCTGGGCATGTTTCTCCTGAAGAAGCTGCTGATACTGCAGTCTGGCTTGCTTTGCTCACTGATCAGTTTGTGAGTGGTAAGTTTTTTGCTGAGAGGCGTGAGATTAACTTTTAAATTGTCAGTGTATACTGATTCATGAATTAGAGAGGAGTTTCTTTTGCTTTTATGAACAAAAATGTGATGGGAGTTCAGATTCAAGAGAGAAGATTGCTTCATAGAAATTTATGTTATTAACTAAAATGCACACAATTGGTATTGGTGTGAGCAAAAATCTAAAACTGATTGCCTACAGATGAAGGCGTGACCTGCTTTTTGTATTTTTGGGGTTTTTTGCCCGAGGTATCTTGCAACGCTGGTAACTTAGTAACAAGTAACAACCGAAGATATTGATGTAGAGCCATTTATCTGTACTTATTTTTTAGAAGGTTTGGCAGGCTTGCTTTTGACTTTTGTAATGGATTTAATAAATAGTATTATGCATTATGTTGTTGTCACGTTTCAGTTTAACAGCCTATAGATTTGTTCTGCTTTGGATACAAGTATACTACATATGTATGTTTATCCTTAAATCGGATAACAATTAAACTTGTATGCGGTTTTAAGGATACGTAATTTAATTCAACGAAAAACTATTACTTCCTCCGTTTCATATTAAATGAGGTAGTTTAACTCGGTATGGAGTTTAAGAAAAAAGAAGAAGGCTTTTAAAATTTTGGTTTTAACCACTTAAGGAGTAAAAAATTTGTGGCCATAACATTTGTGTGCCTATAAAAATTTCTCATTAAGGGTAAATGGGTAAAATAAAAGTTGAATTATTTCCAAATTTAGAAATGTATCATTGGTTTTGGAACATACTAAAAAGAAAAGCACCTCATTTAATATAAAACGGAGGGAGTAATATATAAGATAAATGAATTAAAGACGAATTAAACGATCAAACCAATTGCGACGATGCGCTCAATCCTGAGCAGATATCAAACAATGGCCTTCTTCTCGATCGGATCCTCAATTCGAGCTCAGTCAAGAACATGTTAAGTGAACAAGGAATTTAATCGTAGCTAAAAGGCAAAAAAATGAATTTGTATTGCTTCGGTTTGCATGGTACACTGTGTCTTACAAAAGTTTCATCCATAGTCAAGTCTAAAAAAGGTACTTAAAGGTTTTTCTTTCTTGTTAATTACTGATCTCTACCCGATATCGACCGAGATCCGCGTCGCGCCAGCCGTTTGGGTGCGAATATCACGGCCCTCTATCCGTCGTGTGTAACTATTTATCGTGTTTTCCGAGGTCTTTAGAACTCGTCCTGGGTCCGGGGGGCGTCGCTTTTTCAGCTCTGATGATGAGCACATCGTTCAACTTTCATGGATCTCGATACGAAGGGATCCTAGCCTTGATTTCAATCTCGTGTGCCCATGCCCTCATTTCGTTTTCTTCACCGAGAATCGGGTTATGCATTAGCCCCAATTTTACCCGTATACAGATAATCCCCTCGTTTTCAGGAGAGAAGGTTTGCCGAAATGATGGAAAACTATAGATGAACCCCCTTTCTTCCTTCATACGTTACAACTGAGATGATGGATAAATCAAAACGTCCCATCAGTTGTGTCACTCTAGCTTCAGACACGTGTCAATCACTGCGGACTGCATTCAGATGTGAAACGTCGCGCATTGACTATTTTTCCCCTATAAAAGCTTTTACCTTTTTCACTTCTTTCACTTTCCCATTCTAGATTTTACTCTCGAACTCTCCAGCGACTTTTAACTTCTTCAAATCTTCATACATTACTCCTTGAACCTTCATAGCTCCCTCTTTAATCCTCATATTGTTTTCTTGGATCTTCAACTCAGACATTCATATCTTTATCCCACCTTCAAATCTTTATATTTTTCCTTCGAATCTTCATATTTTTTTCATATCACGATGGATACAACTTGCACGTTCGTGCCTTAACAGACTGCTCCCTCAAATTTCGATACGAATACATGGGTGCCGAGGTGGCCACCCCCAAGGTGGCTCGAGATCTCCCCATGAAGAGCTTTGTACTTGAGGGTTGCTCTATTGGAAATGACTTTTTCGGCGAGAAGGCCTCTAGTCAACATGACCGAGGCGAGCGGGAATGGATATGCGTATGCTCCGTTATCGAGAAAACTCTACCCATAGTGCGAGCGGACCATAACTGTAAGGGTAAAGATATGGTCGTACCTGGGCCCAACAACGACATCACTACCCACGTGGAGGGGTACTTAAGTGTTTGCACTTTCCCCTTCACACTTGCGCCAGTAAACCCCATAGTCCTTGCTTTCTGCAAAAGGTACGAGGTGTACCTTGGGCGGATCTACACGTCCTTTTGGAGGATCGTGATCCTCTTACACCATTTCGTGAACAATACCGAAATCCCTCGATTCACCCTCAACCATCTACTCCGCCTATATAGTACCGAATTTTTCGATAGGGGACGATCAAGCTCGTTTGTCGAGCAAGAAAGGGTCCTTTCTCGAGCATCGACGATGACCGAGACCGAGGATGGCAGGGGAGGCTCGTTCAGGTGAAAAACAAAGACATGATCTCTCCTGAGTTTCTACCTGGTAGTTTATATGAGTCCACCAAACTATATAGTACCTAGTCCTTTATGAGATGATGCGCAAAATGTAGTAAATACTGAAAGTAAAGAAGGCAAGAGATTTTTTACGTGGAAAAATCCCACATAAGGGGATAAAAAACCACGACCTACTCTTGTAGGCTTTTAACTCTATTAACTTGCAATCTTCCTATTACAGGCCACTTAGCAAAAACCCTATTGCAAAGACTTCAAAATAACTTGTGACGCCACCACCACAAGCCACTCTATAACTATCCTAGTTATAAAGGACTTAAACTTATGACTATCCTTAGTCACAACATAAACTCAGAAGTTTGCGAATTTCAGTTTGTTCCTAAGACAATGCTTCTAAGAAAGCAAACTAGGAATTACAATAATGAACAAATAACAAGATTACAACTCAACTATGGATGTACATAAACTCATTAAGAAACTGATCCTTAGTGGAGTTGTCTTCGTGTTCTTGACACAGCAGTGACTTCAATGCAGGATGAATGCTTTTGTTTCTTGACAGAATATCACTGAATGCACAAAGAATAATGTGCCTTGCACCAGGTTCTTTTATCACAAAAGATAGCACAATGGATAGTGATGTCAAATCTTGGTATTCACTTATTCCGAATGAGAAGTGACTGTTGTACTGTCTGCATAGCCATTTCTGGGCAATTGCGTTTCAGCTGGAAAGTGGACTTTGTACTTCTGCCATGACTCACAAACGGACCAGGTCCTAGTTGTGTTCCTCTTATATGAAAGTTGCTAGATGGTCACTTTCTTTTGCTACGTTCCAAATGTGTTCTTGACTTGTACTTTTGTCAGAGAACCCTAAGGGAGCATGTCCCTGTTGTGTTTCTCTTTATATTGATCACGTACAGTCACTGACTTGTGCTTGTGTCTGAGAACCTTAAGGGACCAGGTCACCCGGTCCCTATTGTGTTCCTCCCTGTGGTCATTTATCCACTTGCTGATTTTCAGATTTTGACCAGTTCACATGAAATGTATATCTAGGTTCTCTATCTAGTTCTTCACGACAAGTTTGTTAGATCATCAAAACATAAGAAGCATAAGGCTAAGACATTGAAAACCCATCAATTTTCCTCTTTTTTGACGATGACAAACTTAGGCATGGACAATATTTGTTTAGAGCAGGAATAACCAGATGATATGCCAGAACTACACGAGCTTCCCTTAATCTCAGATCACCCTCCTTATAGACAAAGCATATTTCCCCCTTAATCTCAAATCTCCCACCTATGTGATTTTTCCTCACTTATACACATAGCATATTACCCCTCACATCCTCACATCATTTTTTCCCTTTTGGCATCGTTAAAAAGAACAATTAATAAGCATAAATAATTCTAACATAGCTAGCCCATGCCACATATGTGTACACAACATCAGAGAAAAAAGAAGCTAGAGGAAATCAATAATGTACATGTAAAGAAATGGGAGCTACTTTATTAATGTTTATATTGGACTGAGCAAGTCAGGAGCAGTAATGAGTAAGTTCAACATGCCATCACATAAAAATCAAATAAAGGTAAAACATCAGCTACAAGATTTTGGAGCAAAAATAGTTGGACACTAAGAGGATCCTAGGGAACACTAGAAAAAGGAGGCTTGGAGGAAAAGACATCAATGGTTTTGAGAATCAAGTCCAGTCAACCATTTGCAAACAATTGTTCTTCAAGTAGTTGAGCCCTAAGTGTGGCATTTTCTTTTGTCATTTGTGCAACTTCCTCATTGACACAATCAGGTCCTTTAGGTGTTTAACTGAGCTGAGTTTCCAGTATGGCTTTCGAGCCCTTAGCGTGCTTATTTCCTCATAAGCTACATTTTAAGTGTTGATCAACTGAGAAATTGACGAGATTCTTCCACCAACTCTTTTTATACATTAACATTCTTCTAGAGTGGTTTTAGAGAAGGTTTGCTTGTATGTGCCCACTCTGGGGTTCCCCAAGGGGACCTTATAGAATCTGAACATCTGAGTGAGGAGAAAGCCATAAGGTAACCCATGATTCCTACCCTTAAATTTGCCATCTTCTACATATGATCTATCCTGATTACTGAAAAATTGATTAGGACAAACTCATCAAATGCTTCCGTTAGGACTATATTTGATTTTATAGCAATAGAGCACCTCTCAGAGCGGGGTAAGAGCACTTTATTGACCAGTTCAAAGAGAAGCTGGTACTCAGGAAGCAATACCTTCTTATGCACATGTTCCCCCTATTGAATAGTGTGTTCTTTCATGATAGCACTCTGAAAGTTTACTCCACAGACACCCTTAAATGAGGCCATACCTTCACACAAAATTCCTAGAACCTTTCCCAATGTTGAAGCGTCGAGTACAATAACTACTCCATTTACGAGTGCACAAATATGATCCCCTCAATAGAGAAAATAGATGGTTAAAAAGCTTGCACTGCATCTTCGTACACTAAAAGCATGCTCCATCCAAACAAGTGTTCTCGTTGTTGAAATTCCACAATTTCCAGAATCTGTCTCATACCTGCCATCTCCGAAATTGCTGGATCAAATGTACGACCCCACAACACTTTCTGAGTTCTTAATGTCTGTTGCCCAAAACCACCATCACATGTTATGGACCTTATTGAACCAGGTTCCTTAATAGTTTCCTTTTTTTGTTTGCTAGACCCTTCGGCAAACTTTTCTTTCTAGCTTGCCATCCCCACAGTATTGTCCTCAGACATGGCTAGCTCAGTTTGAATCCGTTTAGACATACTGTTGTATTTCACGGATGACCTTGTTCCTCAATAGTTCTATCAGAGGCCTTTTCTATGGACTATTGAGCTGTCACCATGGATTGTTGTACTAAGGAACAGGTTCCCTAGAAGCATCTTTGTCTATTTGGTTTACTGACACACTCTTGATGAAATCCCTTGGATTCATTTTCCCTTTTTTTCCTTATCTTGACACTCCTCTTACTTTTCTGCAATGGGGATTCAAAACTCTCTTGCTATAGTGACCTGATAGTGGGTGATTTGGAGCAAGAATCTAAAAGCTTGGACTGAACAGGAGATACAAGAGTGAGTTTGTATGGAAGAGAATCTGGTTCATCAGAGGCTTTTCTGAGAGTATTTCATGAGCCAAGGACTCGAGAAGTGTTGTAGTTCTTACATCTCCTAGGAATGAAATTTCTTCCCCCTAGTACTCGGATGAGAGATATGCTCATTCATTCACTAAATTCTCAGCATCTATATCCATGATGTTATGTGCTGTTTACTTTTCTGGTGACTCCTTAAGAGTCACTAATTCAAACATGGAGGAGTTCACATACTGGTCTGGATCATTCTCAGAGGATTCTGACACTTGAGGAATCAAACCTCTTGTGTGTTCTTTGATGAGATCATAGGATTGACTAGACATAGGTTTCTCAAAATGATAGCAAACAGGGTTTATCAGAAAAGTAAAAACTCTAGAAGTGGAGGAGGAGAAAGTGGGTAAGGTGGTAAAAGGCGTGAAATAGTGATGCTATAGAGATGATCTCAAGGATAATAACTAAGTGGGGGTGGTGTTAATGGCAAGAGAATGAGACGGTTGTTCAGTTGCCGTTAGATGAGTACTTAGTAGATGAGTAGGGAGAGAAAGAGAGAGATGAGGAGAAGATCCTAACTATACAACAGAGATGAAGATTCATGACTTGCCGTGAGAGAGAAAGAAAGCTTTATTGGAAGAAGGGCTAATGATGAGTGGAGGGTGAAAGAGATTCTGAATAGTTCTGAAAACGATGGAAGGTTTGTGGGAAGTGTTACCATGCAGAGGGGATGAAAGGATTTGAAAGACAAGACATGACATACAGACGTTGAAAAGTCAGATGATGTGGCAGTCGAATTATTTTTGTTAAAAAAAAATTATTTTATTTGAGAGGGAATGTAGAATTAAGCACATTACTAATAACCTAAGGTATAGGAACCTAATGCCAGAATAATTTTTTGAAAAAGGTTTTATCAGTTCCTCTCTTGCAATTCATAACTGTACCTTTAGCTTCGATGATCGTCATGTGTGTTTACGGTATTGATGTGAGTTAGCTTGGTTAGAAAACACTTTAGCTACCTTTATATGGTGTTGTCTTAACATAGCCAACTGATCGAGGATCAGGTTATTCGTTAGACTCTTGTGACCCCATCTTCACTTTGATTGATCCAGAATATTCTTTACTTGAGGCTTTTCTGCAAATATCTGGAATTTGGCCTTTTGTTCTACGATACTTTCCACAGATCAATCTCTTCTTATTTTTGACCATCAGAAGATGATCTCACCCTTCAACGTACTTTCCTCTTATTTTTGAAATTCTTCTTCAGTTGTTGATGAGGCCATTGATTTTTGCTTCATTGTCTCCTAAGGGATGAGCATGGATCATGACAAGTGAACCATACCAAAAGTGATTTTCTTTTCCATAAAAAAACCTGCATAGTTAACATCATCATACCCAATATGATTAACAGTACTGTCACCTAAGGGGTAACACAGGAGCAGGTCCTGAGTTCCTCTAAGGTATTTCAAATATTTTTTGCCGCCATCCTTCAAATAGGATTTCTACGGACTTACACTTGGGATTCTATTCTGGAGTGGAGATAGAGAAGAAGAAAAAAAAACATGCTTATCTAGCTCTAGAATAAAAGAGAGTGATTGACTTGTCATGCAGATGAGAGCCTTTGATTTTCCAATTTGAGACAGAAGTTTGATTGAAGAGGAAGATGTGGAGATTAATTTGATTTCCCCACACTTTCTGTTCTGCTGCTTGTGTAGTGCCATGAGATGTATCTTTACTCTTCCTTCATCTTTAGTGGTAGTGGGTGACATACCAAGTTCTTTGTGAGATGTGGAGGATGATGTTGTATTATTTATTGCCAGTCTCATTCATCTTACTCATTTTATCATCCTCCATATTTGAAGCCTCGGATATGTCCCAGAGACAGGGTTAGTTCATCATGTTGATCATCACGATTTCATTCTTGTCAAGGGAAAGTGTCTTTTTATATACGCTATGAGCACCTCCTACCATTTAGCGTTCCCTTTATTGTAGACTTTGTGGCCTTGTTTTGTGGATTGTACCCTAGAAGGACTCTTTCTCTTATCTTTTTGCATTGATCTTCCCAAGATGATCCTTCCTATTGTCGAAAACATGGCACTTTCCTCCATCTGGCAGCTCATGGTGGGTTTTGATTTGGAAGGGACCTGATCCGACACATGTTCTCCATGTAGAAATCAGTATTTACTGCTTTTGCCCAGAATTGTTTGGTGATTCCATAGTAGATGAGCATTTTCCATGCAATATTTTCTAGTTTCGTTCTTTCTTTCAGCAATACTATTTTGTTGTGGAGTCCTTGAGTGTTGAGAAATTATGCGAGATTCCTTCTTCCCCATCCTCCTTCATTTTGTAAACTCATGTCCAGATGACACTTGAGTTTGGCAAACCATTGACCAGGTCATGCTGAGTTAATTTAGTCGGAGGTGAGAAGTTTGCATGTACCAATCCTTCATGCCATGGTTGTGAATTCACTCATCTCATACTGCCAGCTTGTGGAGATTCATAATTAGTTAGAGTGGATGTTCTTATTTCCTTTGTCCAATGAGACTACTTGGCGAGTTATTTGATTAGTGACTGCACTTTTTAGGCCATTCACATAGTGCACTTTCCCACTCGAGTGCCAAAAGAACCTTTCTACCTTTTCATTCACTAAAAATGTACCATTTATTTCCTTTTTAAGGATACATTCCCTTCCTGCAGGCTTTAAGTGAGAAGAGATTCATGATGTTTTCAGCTACGTGCTTTAAAAATCCACTGTCCATAGTCCATCGCAGTTCGCTTCCTCTCATTGTTCCCTGCTAGTGCAAATCAAGGGTTATATTTAGGAACCCAAACTAGTTTGGATCTCTTGTTATGATAAAAAGGATGAACAGGGGATTTCCTTGTCCATGCAAGCAACATCACTTTTTGCGAGTGGTACCCAGTCCTTTGTTAGAAGTCACTCCATCAGAAAACACTTTGTTTTTCTGAGCAGACTCAATCCTGGCCTGGCAATTTTATTTAAAATGCCCATTGTTCCCACAGTGGGTACATAGCCAGTTATCAGGATAAGTGACATACTTGATGTGCGGGTTGTAAGGAGTTTTCTCCCTTTGAAACCCGATGCCCTGCTTGTTCCCACTGTTGTTGAGATAAATGGCAGTGATATCATCTGAGGACCAGGTCCACTTCAAAGATTTCTCAAGATCATTTCTTACTTTTTCCAATTCATCTTGAAGTTGCTAATTCCTCTCGAGTTCACTGCAGAGACTGGTTTTCACAACAGTTAACTCATTTTCAAGCATGATGTGCGTCTCATTGGCTACTTCATTCCCTTTCCCAAGATGTACATTCCTATTTTCTCTATTGATTCCCTCAATGGTTTCCTCTAGATCAGTGTATATTACTAACATGTCATCCCTTTCCTCTTTAGTAGATGCAACTTTTTCTTCTAAGGTGTGTTTTTCATTGTTAAGGCCTTCTATTGTTTATTTTAGATCAACAATTACTACCATCAGATCATCTCTCTTATTTTCCACACTAGTTAATCTTTTATAAAAGGCTTCCTTTTATTGTTCAAGATTAGCTATAGTCTCATTTAAGTTCACTACACAGACTACTAGATCATCTCTAGATTGTTCGGCCTCTCCTAGTTCTATGGTCACGATCTCCTTATTATTTTAAGGTTATAATAGCCATCAATTAGGACATTAAATAAAGACCTTAGCTTCTTAGAAGAATACGATTTCAGATTTCTCTGAACATCTATGAAGTTTACCTCACCGTCTTCATCATCATCATCTACCTAAGCCATCAGCGTGAACATTGAATCCTACTTCATTGCTTCAGTTTTTACTACTATCATGGAACTATTTGTTGCATCTAATTCCCTTTAGGATTCACTCGAGGAGTCTTCCCAAGCACCAAGAGCCTGTTTAACAATATTGTCTACATCATTTTTTCGATTGAATATTTTTTCTGTAACTAGGTTCCTCTTTCCTGCTTTGTTAGAATTTTGCTCCTGTTCTGCGAGTGGGCAGTCTTTGATGAAATACCCTGACTTTGAACATCTGTGATAGAGATCGTTGTTCCTTGTTTTACTTAAACTGCCCCATTTTGGTATACCACCATTTCTTCGAACCATCTTTTGAAATCTCTTAATAAGATATGATATGTCACTACCTTCGTCACTTGAATCATTGATGTCAGCCTTAAGCACCAGGTTCTTTTCCTTCTTAGGCTCTCTTATTTCACTGTCTTTCTTTATTTTCATTTCGTATATCTTCAGATTACCAATCAACTCATCCATAGTCAGAGTCAGTAGATCTTTAGCTTCGGCGAATGTATTTACCTTACATTCCCAAGACCCAGGTAGAACACTGAGGATTTTCCTTACAAACTTGTTTCTCGGAAAGACATCTCCAAGTAAGTAAGCTCATTTATGATGGAGGTAAATCTGGTGTGCATATCTTGTATGGACTCATCATCCTTCATCTTGAAAAGCTCATATTCAGTGGTGAACATGTCGATCGTGGATTGTTTTACCTAGTAGTTCCTCCGTGTGCAGTTTGTAAAGCTTCCTATATTTCTTTGACAGTGTCACAAGCTAATACTCTACTGTTCTCATGAGGTTATATGCCACACATCAAGATTTTTTTGGCATGATAGTTCTTTTCCACAGCTTTTCTATTAATATCGTCGTACTCTCTTCTCCCTTAGGGCACAATTGTCATGTTTCTTCAAGCTTCTTTATGGAAACATGTGGACCATCACAAATTATGTCCCACAACTCTAAATCTTCTGCCATCATAAAATCATACATACGAGTCTTCCACCAGCCATAATATTGACCATTGAATCTGGGAGGTCTATAGGTTGATTATCCTTCTTCAAAGTTTGGTGGAGCAACCATTGAGGATCCTTCCTAGGTGTTAGCCTGATAGGAGAAACCTACTCTGATACCAATTGATAGTTTATAAGTCCACTAAACTATAGAGTACCTGGTCATCTATGAGATGATGCGTAGAATGCAGTAAAGACTGAAAGTAAAGAAGGCAAGAGATAAACCTAGAAAAATCCCACACATGGGAATCAAAAAACCATGATCTACTCTTGCAGGCTTTTAACTCTACTAACTTGAAATCTCTCTGTTACAAGCCACTTTTCAAAGACCCTATTGCAAAGACTTCAAACTAACTTGTGATGCCACCACCACAAACTACTCTATACCTATCCTAGTTATAAAGGATTTAAACTTATGATTATCCCTAGTCACAACAAATATTTTTAAGCCCCTTAATTTGTTGTTTTTATTCGCTGAAAAAAATTGTTTTATTTTTGGTAATGAATGATCCCTCTATCAAAAAACATTACTATATATTTTTATGTTTTTTATGAAGTTCTATAGGTTAATTAACTACTCCATAACAACAACAACAATTACTCAGTACAGATATGGAGTAGTTAATTAACCTATAGAACTTCAGATGTTTGAAGATTTTCTCTAATCTTTTTTTTTTGGTGGGGAATTAAAGCTTAGACCTAAAGTTTTTTGTGGGAGATGTCTTTTTCGATTTTTTCAATTAGTTTTTATGTTCTTACCTTTTTTGTCACAAGGATTTCCTCCAAAAAGGTATTTTAGGTTTGTTTTCTACCAATATTTATTTCATTCTTCTCACAGTGCTTGACTGATTCCGATCCTCAATTTTCACGTGAAAAGTGAAACTTTTCTTTGACAAAGCATCATGTTATGAAACAATAAAAGAAGAAGTAGAGTAATATAGAGAAAAGTAGAGAGAAATAATTCTTATTGATTTGGAATGAATTACAATAGAATATAACCATCTATTTATAGGAAGAGAGTGACCTAGTCACCAAGTAATAAACCCTAAAATCTCTCCAAATATGGACATTCACCATAAATAGAATTCTATTTATAACACTCTCCCTTGAATGTCTACTCGATAAGTGATGTGCCTCGTTAAAATCTTAACTAAAATAAAGCCCAATGGGAAAAAATATCTAGAGAAGGAAAAAGAGTACACATATCTAACAATATGCCTTTTGGTTGCCTCGTTAAAAACCTTGCAAGGAAAACCCAATGGGACAAAACCTTGTAAGGGAAAAAGAGTGCAACGCACATTAACTCCCCCTGTGAGAGCATCAATTCACATCCTTGAGCCTTTATATCCCAATCTTGTACACTAGATTCTTGAAGGTTGATGTTGGCAAAGATTTGGTGAATAAATCTGCCATATTAACTCCAATGAATATGTTGCACCTTGAAAATCCTCGCTATCATATTATCATGCTTATAGTTATAGCAAGATACATATGTGTACAAATTGCACTAAGGATGTGGTACTTCAAGATTAAGAATTGTATATGCTTCAAGCAATTTAAATCATTTGGGGATTTCCATATAAGTATAGTCAAATAAGACACTTAAATAGACTTTAGATACATATCAACTTTTCATGTCATGCTTGACATATAAGATAAATAAAATTGATTGCACACACTATTGACTTTATACTTTCAAGTGTTTAAACTACAGGTCCAACACAACATGTCTTTCATATGAAACCAATTCTACTTGAATTGTTTCTCTATACTTAAGATCCCCATCTATACTTAGCGCTATAATCAATATCGTCGACGAACATTTTATATTGGCTCCAATAAATTTTCATAAATATATAACATAGAGATCTCTTCATTCATATATTCAGGTACCTAAATCTCTCATGAGATTTTATGAAGTGCTATGTCATGTGATCGTCTAGATTACTTGCCTCCTTGTTATGATCAGTTTGATCATTTGATCATCTTCTTTATCAAGAAGTTTTATTTGAAACCGATTTGTCTATATGCTTTAAGCGTACCATAGACTTTGTCCTTTTAGGGCTTATTCTAACAAGGACCATTTGCAATAAGAATATAGTTATTTTCTTTGGGTCAACAAATAGTATGGCATGCTTTGCAATATGTTGAAAACGAATTATCTTTTTATGAACTTCAAGTTCATATATCGTATTTGATGATTTAGATATACAAATGATAATTCATTCCACCTAACTTTTTCTCAATTGTTTATCATATCTTCCACTCATGTTAGAAAAACTAACTTGTTTCCTCAACTTTGAGAACCTATCTTTGTGCTTTATGGTGTTAATCAAAATATACACTGCACATCAATAATATTGAGATGGAATTATTTGGTTCCTGACCCTAAATCACTTGTGAGGGGAGAATGTAATATAATTTCGTATATATAACGTATATCAATTTGATATAGATAACTTTGTTCTCATAAGCAATTGTTTAGCTATTAAGTGGAGACACTCAATAAATCATTTTTCTAAACCAGTTGGTATATAAATCAACATATCAAGATAAACTATCTTGGACAAAAAATCTGGAAATTATTCTCTAAGTTAAATTATTGAGCAAATTACCTCGCAAACACCAAGTTGTGGATTAATAATAATCACACATGTACCATATCATAAATGCATCTTATGTGGTATACACAGCAGGTGAATAAGCCCATATTCACCTTTGATATTTTCAGATTTCATGAGATTCAATCCCAACTTTAGTTGGTCAATTAATTAATGAGATTAAGCAATATAAGAGAATTTGTAAAGAACTTTCTAGTTCTTTTAATATTTATCCATGTGAATTCTCTATTATTTTTGCACATCATACTTAAATTGATATGGCTAAACCAATTATATCAACTGAATAAATTATTAATATTGATAAACTTCAGATTTACACCATGACGTATGCAATTATCAATAAATTCCAAGTTTATTATGATATGAGTTTTTATATCAATAAGTATCCACTTTATTGTGGTATTCTTTTATACAAACTAGAGAATAAAGCGGGTAGCTTTTTACATATATATTATCCCGTTACAAGTAGTAGTAATGGAAGATATTAAATCTTTCCTTCATTTATAGTCTCAATATAATCAATCGCTTTCACGCGTACTTTGGAAACTGAATAAGGTTCTTTGAGACTTACTACAACACAATACCTTATGGAAATCAATTGTGTTTCTCCAAAATAGTATAATTGGCTCTTGTAGAGTTCTCAATTAATTTGGTACTATCACATATTCATCAACATCCATATGGTCATATATCTCTTTTAAGGATAAAGTTATACCATTATGGTTCTGGTCAAAATTATATACAAGATATGTTTCTTGTATTATTATCGTTCTTTAATAATCACATTGCCAAAATATTTTGGCATACAATAGGTACGTGACCAATGACCATTCATGCCATAATAATGACATTATTTTCTCATATCATCTCTAACCTCCTTCTAGAGGAGGTGAGTATGGTATATCACTACCACTAGCACGTTCATATTATTTCAAGAATGAATATGTAGTCATAAATTAGATGTTGTCACATTTACATCAAGAATGGACCATAATTATCTATATGTGCTTTATAAAATTTCATGTCAAATCGATGACAAACATTACTTTCACAGAGTGAAGGATTATTTCGAGAATCCTTATTATTCTCATTACTCAATGATGATGATTATAATTTATTCGTTTATTGCCACGTCCACATCTATTGATACATTCATTGTAGTAATTTTATCTTTTTTCATACTTATCACATACTGCTATCGCATTCTCCAAAGGAAATGTGAATGGAGCAAATTCAGTGGGATGAATTTTCAATTCTTTGCCCACAAGCTTACATGAATTTGATCATGGAAATGCATAGAAATTTTATCACTTTGGATGGTTATAATTTCTTTCAAATTCTATTAAAGTTGTAATCAAATTTATCGTCTTTTTGTATTTAAAATCAAATTATAGAATGTTAAGAATTTGAAAGAGAAAAGTAACATATTTACCTTAAATCCAGAATTTAATCATGAAGGAAGTTCATAGAACAATTAACAATCATTATGCTCAATCCCAAAGCTTCTACTCAATTGGTTAGCGTATCGTGCTGATAACGTGTTATGAAACAATAAAAGAAGAAGAAGAGTAATGTAGAGTAAAGTAGAGAGAGATAATTCTTATTGATTTGAGATGAATTACAATGGATTAGAGAGTGACTTAGCCCCCAAGTAATAAACCCTAAAATCCTCTAAATATGGACATTCACTATAAATAAAATTTTATTTAAAACACATCAAAGTTTGCTATTAAAGTGCGTCCACTACCTCATTGAAAAAAGTAATTAACTATATAGAATTTCTTGTAAATTATGAACATTTTCATTGCAATATATATTTCTTTTTCTCATTTATCTATCATTTACTTTTAGAAAGATACATGGAGTGACGAAGAAGAGTTGCTGTTAGTGGAAACACATAAGCAACTTGGAAACAAATGGGCGGAAATTGCTAAGATAATTCCAGGAAGGACTGAAAATTCAATGAAGAACCATTGGAATGCCACGAAAAGAAGGATGAATTCAAGGAGAAATAAGAAGAGAAAATAATCAACAAGATGACGGCCAAAAAGAACGTTCCACTGTTCTCCAAGAGTACATATAAGAAGCGTGTACTTCACTGATGATTCTTTCCTAACCACATCCTCATTCCACGGTGGCGGTGGCGGTGGATCTGGTGCTTGCAGTTCCTATGACAACGCTTCTAAGAAAGCAAATTAAGAATAACAATACAACTCAATTATGAATGTACATAAACTTATTAAGAAGCTGATCCTTAGTAGAGTTGTTTTCTTCTTGTTGACACACTAGTGACTTCAATGCTAGATGAATTCTTTTGTTTCTTGAGAGAATATCACTGAATACACAAAGAATAGTATGCCTTGCACCATGTTGTTTTATCACAAAAGATAGCACAATGGATAGTGATATTAATTTTTGGTGTACGCTTCTTTCCAATGAGAAGTGACTGTTTAACAGTCAGCCACTTCTGGGTTATTGTATTTCAGCTGGATAGTGGATTTTGTACTTTTGTCAGGACACACGAATGGACCGGGTCCTAGTTGTGTTCCTCTTCGATGACAGTTGCTAGATTGTCACTTTCTTTTGCTACATTCCAGATGTGTTCTTGACTTGTACTTCTGTCAGAGAACCCTAAAGGAGCATGTCCCTGTTGTGTCGGGTACAGTCATTGACTTGTGCTTGTGTCGGAGAACCCTAAGGGACCAGGTCACCAGATCCCTGTTGTGTTCCTCCCTGTGGTCATTCATCCACTCGTTGATTTTCAGTCTTCGACCAGTTCACATGAAATGTATATCCAGCTGCTCTATCTGGTTCTTCAGAACATGTTTGTTAGATCTTCAAAACATAAGAAGCATAAGGCCAAGACATTCAAAATCCATCACTATCATTCACCGAGAAGTGGAACACATCTTTTAAGTATCGTCTTCCTTAAGTATACACTTATGTTTGTTCCTTCTCTTTATCGCATGTGTTTGTCATCGTGCAGCTATTGCTAGAGTTCCTAGTGCCAATACCCGAATCAAGGAGTAGATCAAGGGGTTCTGCAAGCAGATGTCGTACTCCAAGCGCGCATAGTGCAACATTTTGAAGGGTAAAAAGGAGGCCCGTTCTTATGGTGTGGTTTTTTCCTGAATAATTACCACCATGCTCTTAACTTATATAGTGCTAACCCTTTCTCTGTTGTTGCAGGTTTTCCTAAGACCATTGAACTTAGGCCGTTTAGAGAAGATTGCGTCACAGAAGTTTATCTTATTAATATGCATTTGCAAACTAAAATACACCAAATTGATTGCCTAGAGATGAAGGAATGATCTATTTTTGTATTTTTGTGTTGTTTTGCCCAATCGAGGTGTGTTGCTGCGCTGATAACTTAGTAACAAGTAACAACCACAAATATTGATGAAGAGCAATTTTATTTGTACTTATAGTTGTTTTTAACAGGTTGTAGGCACACATGTTGTTGACCGCTGTAATGGATTTAATAAATAGTATTATGCATTATGTTCTTGTCACGTTTCAATTTTAGAGCCTATAGATATGTACTGTTTTGGATACGAGTATACCACACATAAAAAGGAAATCTACAAGAGGAAAAGGTGAAATATTAGAAAACTAAATCAAAGTTGTAGTAGGAAACCTTAGTTATTTAGAATTTGGTTTATTCAATTCATGTCTAAATAAGATTTGCTGTTAGAATAATTATAGGAATATGCTTTCTTGTTTCTAGTTGAAATAGGTTTCATACTATTATAAATAGGAGTATTCATAGTTTATTTTATTGTGTGGAGATTTTTGAGAATTGTAGTGAGCTTTCAGATAATTAATAATATAATATTTTTCTTCATATTGGTATCAGAGCTTCTACGATCTTGGGAGAGAATTAAGCAGCTTTCGATGCCAGCGGGCAGCGCTAGCCAATGAGTGTCGCCCGTTTGTCAAAAAAATATGTTAGCAAAATCATAGATAGTTGTCGACAAAATTAGATTATCAAACAAGCATGAAACGTATGCTTGCATATTCGTCCATAGGCCAAATCGGATATGTAATTATTGGAATAATTGTTGGAGACTCAAATGATGGATATGCAAGCATGATAACTTATATGTTGTTCTATATCTCCATGAAACTATGAACTTTTGCTTGCATTATATTATTTGGTCTACGTACTGGAACTGATAATATTCAAGATTATGCAGGATTATACACGATGAAAAGTTTCATGATAATTTTAAGAAGAAAAAAACAGGTTTAAAAAGTTGCAACAAATATGACACAAGATGAAGAAATACTTCTCTAAAAGTTGGAGAGGTTTAAAAAAAGTTGGAAGTTGATCATGTGTTTCAACAAATCGGGTGTTGAAGACACGTGCTTCAACAAAATTGGGTGTTGGTGACAAAGTGCATCAACGTGTATTGAAGACAGGTGTTTCAACAAAATTGCGTGTTGGTGACAAAGTGCATCAACATGTATTGAAGACAGGTGCTTCAACAAAATTGCGTGTTGGTGACAAAGTGCATCAATGCTCGGTGAGTGCATCAACGTTAGTTGAAGACAGGTGCTTCAACAAAATTAGATATTGATGACAAAGTGCATCAACGGTTGGTGACAAAGTGCATGAATGTGAGGAGACATGTGCTTCAACAAAATTGGGTTGGTTACAAAGTGCATCAACGAGAGTTGGAGACATGTGCTTCAACAAAAATTTGGATATTGGTGAAAGTACATCAACATGGGTTGGAGACATGTGCTTCAACAAAAGTCGAAGTTGGAGAGAAATGTTCCAATACAACAAGAAAATAATAGATGTTAAAGAGAAGTGCCTCAACAATTGAAGATTGGAGAGAAGTGGTATAGTTGAAAATTTTAGTTATTTAGAATTTGATTTATTTAATTCATGTCTACATGGAATTTATTGTTAGAGTAAATATAGGAATAGCCTTTTCTATTTTTAATTAAAATATATTTCATACTATTATAAATAAAAATATTAATAACTTATTTTATTGTGTGGAGATTTTTGAAAATTGTAATGAACTTTCAGATAATTAATAATATAATATTTTCTTTCAAAAAAGAGAGCAAGTCGAGTATGTATTCAATATTGATCAGCCGTAGTCTGAATGAATCTACTTCTCCTGATCATTTTCCCACGTGCCCTTTTTGAAGAATTAACTTAAACAACCAACCATTCAAGCACTTAAATTTAAAAATAACCATGAAAATATAATTTATACATAATATATATATAGTCATATAATTATTATAAACTGACTAAAAAAAGTAAATAATAAATTCAATCGATTATTTATGTAAAAATTCCGATTGACTACTAAGAAGATTTAAAATAACTTTTTGATTGCTAGTAATTCTACCAGCGAAGAGAACAAAAAACATTCCAAATGGCCACAAATGTGAGGATACATAAAATTAAAAGAAAAGTAATATCTTAGCAGTAACTTTATCCACCAAAGGCTGCCACTGCAATAAAGACATCTTCCTTGTAGATAAAGGAATTCCCAAGTACTTAAATGGTAATTCTCCAGATGCAAAACCAAGCTGTGTCAGAATATGTTATTGGATATCAGCAGGGACACCACCAAAATATACAGAACTTTTGCTTAGGTTAGCTTTCATACCAGATGCCTCAGTGAACTGAGTGATATATTTGAACATAGTGCACACAGACAGATAGTCACCTTTAGCAAATAATAATAGATCATCTGCAAAACTAAGATGAGTAACACCCATTTTTTTGCAGCCAGGATGAAATGAAAAGTCAGAATTCTTTTTAAGTTCACATAGAGACCTGCTAAGATATTCCATCACTATGGTAAACAAGAATGGGGACATTGGATCACCTTGTCTCAAACATTTGGCTGCTTGGAAAGGTTCAGTAGTTTCACCATTAACCATGACTGTGTAGCTCACAGTTTGAACACATTCCATGATCCATCTGATAAACTTACATGGAAAATTTAGAGATTCCATCACCTGCTGTAAGAAAATCCACTCAACAGAATCATATGCTTTTTGTAAGTCAATCTTTATCATACATCTAGGAGATATATGAGCCCTTGTATAATGTTTAATCAATTCATGTGCAAAGATGACATTGTCAGCAATCCTCCTTCCAGGAATAAAGCCTGCCTGGGTCTCACATATGATACTTGCAATGCACTTCTGCAATCTATTGGCCAAAATCTTGGAGATGATTTTATACAAGACTGAACAGCAAGCTATTGGTCTAAATTCCTTAGCTGATTTTGGATTAGCAACTTTGGGAATTAAGGTAAGGGAGGCACAGTTAGCTGGTTTATACATACAACTGGTCTGAAAGAAGTTTTTGACAGCCAATGAGATCTTCTTACCAGTGATATTCCATGTCTGCTTGAAGAAAACAACATTATATCCATCAATGCCTGGAGCTTTGTGATCACCTATAGCCTTTAAGCTATCAACAATTTCTTCCATAGTAACATCAGCAATTAACTGCAACTGCTGCCTGTGAGAGAGTTTAGGACCATTATCCATATAGGATCTGTTAATTGCTGACAAAGAGTCAGATGATGTTCCCATCAAAGATTTGTAAAAATGCTTGACTTCCTCTCTGATTGCATCTGGATTAGTGATTCTTGTACCTCCTGCTGTAACTAGTTCTGTAATATGCTTGTATTGGTTCCTTTCTTTCATTAAAGCAGTAAAGTATTTGTTGTTTGAATCTCCTAATTGAATCCATCTAGCCCTGGATTTCTGTTGTAGTATACTCTCTTCTATCAGTGACCATTTCTCTAATTTCAATATCAGATCCTTTTCTTTAGTCTGTAACTCATCAGTATAATGCAGCCCCATCTGATTTTGAATGCTTGCCAATTCCACCCTGCTATCTTCAATTCTTTGTGTAATGTTCTTAAATTCTCTAACATTTAAAGACTTAAGAACAGGTTTGAGTGTTTTGAGATTATGCGATATTTCCTTGAGAGTATCTGGACCATTTGACTTCCAGTTATTCCTGACAATGCATTGAAAATCTTTATGAGTAGCCCATACATTGTAAAATCTGAAAGGAGCTTTCATGAGCCTACAATCTTCATAAACAGTAAGAACCATGGTATTATGATCAGATATTAAGGGAGGTCCATATACAGTTTGTACATGACTCCACTTAATCATCCATTCATAATTACCAAAAATTCTATCCAATCTACTACACACTCGATCAGAACCAGTTTGTTTATTAGACCATGTGTAAAAAGACCCTTTCCAAGGCAATTCTGATAATTCTGCAGCTTGCAAACGCTGAGTGAAATCCTGAATTTCAGCCTGTGTGACCTGATTACAAGATTGCCTATCAGTAATAGACAACACAGCATTGAAGTCCCCTGCAACCAACCAAGGTTCATTTATGCCAAGAGCAAGATTCTGAAGCTGCTGCCATAATACCCTTCTTTGATCCAAAGCATTGCATCCATATACTATAGTAAGTATACAAACCAGCTCCCCTGCAAGAGTAAGAACTTTACAGTGAATAAATTGATCTCCCTCTTGAATACCAGTGATATTAGTCTTCTGCTCATCCCATAGAATCCAGATTCTGCCTCTTGAAGAGTCCCTGTAGTTAGAGCTAACAACTTCCAGCCAGGTAATAATGTATTAGCTATTCTCCCTGCATTTTGCTCTTTAACCTTTGTCTCTACTATACTAACAATACTAAACTTATTTTTGTTTAAAATATTCCTTAGCCTCCTTTTGTTTGTATCTCTTATTTACACCTCTAATATTCCATACTAACATCTTCATTTAGTATAACTAGGTCCTCCTTTTTCAGGAGGATTTCCAAGTTTTCCATCTGACATGCTGTGGAATCTGTTGTTCAACATCACAAGTGATAAAGGGGGGAAATTAGTTATATTAAACACTGGTTGGACCTGCTTCCCATTGTCTTCCTTCACCACTCCAATATATCAAAGAAGGCTTATGTGGCTTGGGATAGAATGTGTTTACCTAAATCTGCTGGAGGGCTTAATATCATGAACTTGATGCTATGGAATAGGGCTGCTATTGCTAAGCTGGGATGGGACTTAGCCCACAAGAAGGATGTTTTATGGGTTAAATGGATTCATGCTATTTACATTAAGCAACAGCAGCTTCATGCCATCAAAATTCCTAACCAAGCTAGCTGGATGGTTAGGAAGATTGTTGAAGCCACTGTTACATTGAGTCAAATGCAGCTAGTGTCCCAAATAGATTGGTCTGTCAAGAAGCTCTATCTTCATCAAATTGGTCAGCTGCCAAGAGTCATTTGGAGAAATTTAACTATGCATAATCCAGCAAGGCCTAAGGCAGTGTTTAATCTTTGGTTAATACTGCAAGATAGGTTGCCTACCAAAGATCGATTGAGACAGTGGAGTCCAACCATTGACAGCTTGTGCATATTATGTCAACAAAGTGCTGAGTCCAGAGATCATCTCTTCTGTTTGTGTCCTTTCACCTCTATACTGAGACATCATGTTATGAGTTGGATTGGAGTAACTCAACCTAGTTTTCATAATTGGGATCAGTTTATACAATGGATTATTGCCAAGGCTAAAGGAAGGACTGTTCGAGCTCGCAACTTTAAATTGATCATTGCAGAAATGTGTTATAGTATCTGGCTAGAAAGGAATTCCAGGATGTTTACTAATGTTGCAACTCCTGTTGGGCAATTGCTTAGAAACACTGCCTACATTTGTCATGTTAGAAGTCCTAGCGAGTTTAGCTTACAACTTCAACAGCTTCCCTGTAATTAGACATAGAGGCATAGTATAGAAGTAGGATATGAGCTACTTAAGTGATAGTCAGCTGCGTTAGCTGGACTATAGCTTTGTAAAGACTTATCTTTGGTGATTAATAAAAAAATTTAATTACCAAAAAAAAAAAGGTAATATTGTATAGCTATTGTACAAATAATAGTAAAAAATATATATAATTTATATAATTTTTATATATAAAATACATTATATATATTTTATATATATAAATTTTATATATTTTTTCGACTAATAAATATAAATATTTTTAACGCAGACTAAAAATAATAATACCCTAAAATTAGTTGTTCTCTCCGATAAGAAAGCAATGCGATCTCTTTGGAAATACCTCCCTTGCATTTGCGTGGTTATCATCTCTTATCTCGATGGAATTTTTTAGGCTGGGTGGAATTTGGATGAGCCAACTTCCCATACCTGCATGGTACGAACTTCGAAGCACTTGAATTAGGATATGTCATTGTTTGGTACAATTTGTTCACGAATGAAGGTGGAGCAACAAATTTCAACTTACCAAAAATTAGGTACACCCCTTCAGGGTCGTTTGGTAAGGTGTATAAGATAATTAATCATGGTATAAGAATTGTATAAGTTAATACATTATTTGATTGTGATTTCAAATATTGATTCCGAGATTCATGTTACGATTCTCGACCAATTATGAATATTTTGCTCTTTCTGTTACTAATCTATCCCCCATGTTACTCAAAGTCTATCTCCCTGGCTTCACTTGATACCAACCTCGATCTCGTAAGAGACTTTGATCTCAAATTTGATGCCTTAGCTCTTCGAAGCGACGTCGTTGTTTCGACCAAATAGTAAAATTAGGTAGCCCCGATTTCTACCGTAGATAGTCCACTTGTTTTTTTGAGTGTAATGACAAGAAACGAATTGAATTTTCAAACTTCCTTGCTCGTTCTTCTCGAAATACCAAATATTCCAATCTTCATTTTCCCTTGTTCACGGAAACAAAATGGCCAAAACATCTAAAAATATTTCGCAAAAGAAAACCGCTTAGGCTCGGGCTAAGGAGCGCATCAAGTCTCGATCTCAGAGGGAGATCTTTGAAGAAATCAATACTCGGGGCTTTGTCCTTTCGACAGAGATCGATGAACCCGAATGACCATTTGAACTAGAGTTTGAGTAGCTCCTAGGCTTAACAGACGAGTGAGGATTTGCTTGAACTAGAAGTAAAATTAGCCCTAAAGCTTTATAGATAGTACTCGAGTGAGGGTTTGCTTGAACTCAGATTTAGATAGCCCTAAGAATTTTATGATCGAGTGAGAATTTGCTTGAACTAGAAGTAAAGTTAGCCCTTAGGCTTTATAGATAGTCCCCGAGTGAGAGTTTGCCTGAACTCGGGTTAAGGTAGCCCTTAGACTTTTATGATCGAATGAGAATTTACTCGTAGTTGAAGCAAAGTTAGCTTTTAAGCTTTATAGATTGTCTCCGAGTGAGAGTTTTCTCGAAGTAAAGTTAGCCTATAAGATAGCCCTTGGGCTTTTATTTGATTTAATTTGAAATTTACTCATTTGACTAATTTGAATTTTTGCAAGCATAGACTCATTAAGATGATATAAAAGTCTATTTATAAAAATGATTACTTTCTCTGGTCCAAAATAAGTAATTTTTTGGTTTTTTTCTTTTGGTCTAAAATAAGTAATTTTTTCAAATCTCAAGAATGAATTAATTATTTTTTTTACATTGTCCTTGGAATAAATAGTGTTGGAATATGTGTTAGGAGTGTTTATGTGAGATAGTAAAGATTAATATAGTCAATTCTATTGCTAATTAAGTATGTCTAACAGGCCTACCGGTCGGGCCAGGTTAATTTTTTTTTGACTCGTAGGGGTTCCGGGCCGGGCCGGTTCCGGGTTGTATCTTAAAGGATTTAACGGGTTCAGGTTTATATGGGTAAAAATTAAACCGTACGGGTTACAAATTGAGTGGGTCAGGCCGAGTTTAGTATAAATATTGTAAGTTATATTAATACAAAGTACTAACATAAAGAATACAAGGAAGATGAGAAAAAATTGTACTTATTGCAAGTGCTACATTTTTTTCACAATTCAAAGTTTCAAACTTACAAATTAAAAGGTTTATATTTTTAACAACAAGTAAAATTCAAAGGTTTTGCATTACCCTTGCAAGTTCTTCATAATCAATATGAATTGATTGACCTTCTTCTAGAGTGGTAAATTCGGATGGGTTACCATGTGTTAATATATCTCCAAGTTCCTCGTCTTCTGGGCTATCAACATCTTCACGTCCTTGATTTCTTCCTTCTGATCTAATCCAATCTCTGAATCATACTAAAACTTCCAAAGCATTGCTTCCCAATGAGTGACGGATGTCTCCAAGTTGTTGTCTTTCTTGGCTAAATGCATTCTCTGATGCAACAGTAGAAATTGGCACATTCGGCACGTCCCGAGTCATAGCAAAAAGAACGGGAAATTGCTTTCCATTCTCATGCCACTATCCCAACGGTGAAAATTCCTTTATGTGAGGCTCTTTTTCCTTCTGCAAGTAGAATTGAAGTTCATTAATGTTCCTGCTACTGGTAAGAGTGTTAGAAAATGTAGAAAAAATATCAAAACTATCAAGGCCTTCTTCATCATCCACAGTAGCAGAAGCGGTACAGTGCACAGTGGGATTAACATTGTCTACAGAACGAGCATCATCATCAATTGCATTTACATAATAATTATATAATTGTTGTAAATAATCATTTAGCTTGTTCATAGAAACATATAAATCTGGGGTTTCAGTTGGTCCAATCTCCATATAAGTATATAAAGCATTCATTAACGAGTGACAATCAGACATCTTAATAGAAGAATTTAAAACAGCACCAATTAAGTAAATCGGAGGAATTGGAAAGAAGTATTTTTTGAATTTTGCTTGCATTTTTTCAACAACATCCTTATATTTTTCTTTCTTCTTAAATTCAAAGAGTAGTAAAGAAAAATCAGTTATATGTACTAACCCCATAGTAACAGTAGGGTAATATGCACCAGAAAACTCAACAGTAGCTGTATAAAATTTATGTAAAAATTAAACAACATCATTAATGACCTCCCAGGTACTAGTTGTTAACATACGGTTTGGATCAGTACAATGCGCATTAGCAACTTCAGTTATTGGGAATCTATATTTGTAGCAACTTTTTAAAAATATATATGTGTAATTCCATCTAGTAACAATTTCGTCTGGCATGAATATGGGTTTAAGGTTATACTGGACACACTTATTCTTCAATTCCTTTATTCTAGTTTGTCTATTATTTCCTTGAATAACACCAATTTCTCTTCTAACATGAGTAATATCAGTTGAAATTAAATCAAAGCCACTTTTAATAATTAAATTATAAACATGACATGCACATCTAACGTGAAAAATGTCATCAAGAGGTGGTTGCAAATGCAGTTTTAATATTGAAATTGTGGCATTATTGTTAGAAGCATTATTAAAACACATACGCAATACTTTTTGCTTTAGATTATAAAATTCAACAACTTCACAAATAATACTACTTATAAACAGCAGTATGTCTTTGATCTTCATAATATCTAAAAGCGATAATACGTTTTTGCATACAAGTAGTATCATCTATCCAATGACATGTAATTGTCAAATAATCATTTCCATTAACTGCATGGCCAATATCAGAAGTTAGAGAAACTCTACAAGGAAGGTGGCTAAACAAATAACGTATGTATGTTTGATATTGTCCATGAAGTCTAAAAATATCAGCTCTACAAGTACTTCTAGGGATACCTTTAAATAAAGGATTGTAAATCCTTTGAATATACATAATAAGATATGATGAAGAAGCAAAAGAAAAAGGTAGACAACCCAAAGCAATTATTTTTGCTAACTCCTCACGATCCTTCATTTTATCATATTTCACTAGGCCTCCAGTAGTAGTGTTAAGAGTTGTTTGATTTTCATCACCATCAGCGCCCCATTCTATGGGATGCTCAATTCTCATATTTCTACTAAGCGTCCCAGTCCCCCCTAAATTTTCACCAGTCAAATGTTTAAAATCACTGTTACGAATTTTGCATTTAACTCTATCAGTACCCTCTATTATTTCAAAATAAATCCAAACCTTACTTCTTTTTCCACGATTAGTAGTCGGAGCCACATGTGGTCTACTCCTAGTGCCACGACCACCACCCCTTGTAGCAACTCTAACACTACCAACTTCAGCACTAGTATGTGTTGCTCGTATCTCATCTTCCGTTCCTATTTCATTATCTTCTATTCCAAAATCTTCTTGTAATTGTTCATAATCTATATCTATATTATCATTGGACGATGTTTCAGAAACATGTGTAAATGATAATGAGTTATTACTATTACTACCATATGCTGAAGAACTACCTCTTTTTTTATTTTCTCTACCAGTAACTCTTTTACACGCTCTTTTAGCAACACTCAATATTATAAAAATTAAAGTATAAGCTAAAATTAAATATGCAATTAAAATAGTAAATAATATAAAGGGTTGAAGGGAGTGCACCGAATTCGAGAATGAATTGACCACTTGATTATGCAATTCCGATGTTACCACGTACAAACGTCAAGTCATTAAGCAAGAATTTCAGATTTGAACTTTAATTGATCAAAGTTGAAAATTGAAACTTCAAATTTCAAATTCCGATTGACAAAACAAAATAAATTAAATTCAAGAAAAGTGAGCCAAATAAAATTAGAAGATGAAATGATGAATTGAAGTGTTGCAATTTATAAATTGGAGAATGAGAGAAATTGAGATTGAGATATGAGATTTGAGTGAAGAAATGAAGAAAAGAAGAGGGGAGGGGGGGGGGGGTATTTATAGTTTTAAAAAAGGTTAATTTTGTAAATTCAAAAAGGGTTAAAAACTTATAATTAAAAAAGGCTATTTCATCAATAGATCCGTTGACTAACGGATCAATTCTAAAATCTGACATTTCCAACAGATAGTAGGCCCCACTTTGAACGGATAGTGGACACACTTATTCTTAAATTCCTTTATTCTAGATTGTCTATTATTTCCTTTAATAACACCAACTGCTCTTCAAACATGAGTAATCTCAGTTAAAAATAAATCAATGCCACTTTTAACAATTAAATTATAAACACGACATGCACACCTAACGTGAAAAATATAATCAAGAGGTGGTTGCAAATGCAGTTTTAATATTGAAATTGCGGCATTATTGTTAGAAGCATTATTAAAAGACATACACAATACTTTTTGCTTTATATTATAAAATTCAACAACTTCACAAACAGTACTACTTATAAACGCAGCAGTATGACTTTGATCTTCATCATATCTAAAAGCGATAATACGTTTTTGTATACAAGTAGTATTATCTATCCAATGATATGTAAGTGTCAAATAATCATTTCCATTAACAGCATGGCCAATATCAGAAGTTAGAGAAACTCTACAAGGAAGGTGGCTAAACAAATAACATATGTATGTTTGATATTATCCATGAAGTCTAAATATATCAGCTCTACAAATACTTCTAGGGATACCTTTAAAAAAAGGATTGTAAATCCTTTGAATATACATAATAAGATATGATGAAGAAGCAAAAGAAAAAGGTAGACAACCCAAATCAATCACTTATGCTAACTCCTCACGATCCTTCATTTTATCGTATTTCACTAGACCTCCAGTAGTAGGATTAAGAGTTGTTTGATTTCCATCACCATCAGCACCCCATTCTATGGGATGCTCAATTCTCATATGTCTACTAAGCGTCCCAGTCCCCCTTAAATTTCCACTAGTCAAATGTTTAAAATCACCGTTACAAAATTTGCATTTAACTCTATCAGTACCCTCTATTATTTCAAAATAAATCCAAACCTTACTTATTTTTCTACGATTAGTAGTCGGAGCCACACGTGGTCTACTCCTAGTGCCACGAACACCACCCCTTGTAGCAACTCCAACACTACCAACTCCAGCACTAGTAGGTGTTGCTGGTATCTCATCTTCCGTTCCTATTTCATTATCTTCTATTCCAAAATATTTTCGTAATTGTTCATAATCTATATCTATAATATCATTAGGCAATGTTTCAGAAACATGCGTAAATGATAATGAGTTATTACTATTTACTACCAGATGCTGAAGATCTACCTCTTTTTTTATTTTCCCTACCAGTAACTCTTTTACACGCTCTTTTAGCAAAACTAAACATATTATAAAAATTAAAGTATAAGCTAAAATTAAATATATAATTAAAACAGTAAATAAGAGAAAGAGTTGGAGTGAGTGCACCGAATTCGACAATTAATTGAGCACTTGATTATGCAATTCCGATATTACCACGAACAACGTCAAGTCGTTAAGCAAGAATTTTAAATTTGAACTTCAATTGATCAAAATTGAAATTTAAAACTTCAAACTTCAAATTCCGAATGACAAAACACAATAAATTAAATTCAAGAAAAGTGAGCCAAATAAAACTAGAAGATGAAATGATGAATTGAAGTATTGCAATTTTCAAATTGGAGAATGAGAGAAATTGAGATTGAGATATGAGATTTGAGTGAAGAAATGAAGAAGATAGGGGGTGGGTTATTTATAGTTTTAAAAAAGGTTAATTTTGTAAATTCAAAAAGGGTTAAAAACTTAAAATTAAAGAAAGAGAGGCTATTTCATCAATAGATCCGTTGGCTAACAGATCAATTCTAAAATCTGACATTTCCTACAGATAGGGCCTCACTTTGAAAAATTGAAAAATTAAAAAAAAAAATAACCGTTAAACTGAGCCGGTTCCGGTTCGGTTTAACCGGTTAGGCATGAACACTGCTTACCGGTTTTGTCGGGTTCAGTTAATCGATAATTTTTTTTAACCCGTTCAACCCCCTCCCACCCCCTACCCAGCCCACCCGGCCCCTTAAGAACCGGGCCGGTCCGGTTCCGGTTTGGACCGGTCTGAACCAGTCCGATAGCGAGTCTAACCGGCCCGTTAGACAGGCCTATTGCTAATTAATACTAAAATATATATTTTTTAGTATATGTAAATATATCTAAAAATTACTTATTTTGGTTCGGAAGAATTAATTTCTAGATTCAAACATAAAATCTCTGGTTAAAAATCATGAATGCAATGCTATATTCTGTTTTCCTTTTTCTTTTTAAAATTTGACTCTAAATTTTCGGAATAAAAGGCACAAGAAACATGCGTTTGAAAACGAAAGCGTGAACATGACACCAGGCTCTACCCAAACCCCCTACCCGCGGTTTGCAAGGGGGGTGGGGGGGGGGGGGGGAACGTGCGGAATCTTGCTCCGATCAATATAAATTGACTATTCTGTAAGTCCTACTTTCACCCACTCAGGAAAATTTTTCACACACACACGCACTCAATTTGACATCACCGGTAGCTACCGCTTCAGCTCCGCCGACTCACCACCGCCCCCTTACAATTTATTCAGACGCCCATTGGACCCTCCTAACTGGAATAAGAAATTCGGTAATTGGTTTCTTTGTCCATGTCTGTCCTAAACCGGCCATTGACGTTTTCTTTAAGCACTGTTTAAACAGTAGTACAGTACCAAATAAATTAATCAGTTTCTTCAACGTTCGTAAACTTTGACTCTTCCCTTCCTTTTTTTGACCCGTTAACGCCAAACCCGCGTATTAAACCGGGTTTATTCCTCGGATCCTTCACAATTATTCTCTCTCTCTGTCTCTCTCTCTTTGGAATTAATTCGCTTCTATACAGATTCTATACAGAGTTACTAATTAAAACCACTGTTGCGTTTGTTCTATTAGA
The DNA here is from genome assembly GCA_034376525.1 of Nicotiana benthamiana. Classification (NCBI taxonomy): domain Eukaryota; kingdom Viridiplantae; phylum Streptophyta; class Magnoliopsida; order Solanales; family Solanaceae; genus Nicotiana; species Nicotiana benthamiana. The sequence goes on from CM067325.1 coordinate 12,056,096, forward strand.
TCTGAAATTATTTTCAAATTCCATGCGGTGAAGAAACCCAGCAATGGCAACTAAGGACCGGCCCGGCTGCTGCAACCCGGTGAAGAAGCCCGGCCCGGTCTCAATGGACCATGTTTTATCAGCACTAAGGGAGACTAATGAGGAAAGGGACATTAGAATCAGAAGCCTATTCGGGTTTTTCGATTCGGACAATGCGGGTTACTTGGATTACACGAAAATCGATAAAGGATTATTTGCTATGCAAATTCCAGCTGATTATAAGTTTGCTAAAGAATTGCTAAGGGTGTGTGATAAAGATAAGGATGGGAGGGTGGATTATCATGAGTTCAGAAAGTACATGGATGATAAGGAGCTGGAGCTGTATAGAATTTTTCAGGCTATTGATGTGGAGCATAGTGGCTGCATCTTGCCTGAGGAGCTTTGGGATGCCCTTGTTAAAGCTGGTACTTATCATTTCCCTCTTCAATTTCGTTCTCTGAGATTAATCGTAAATGTTAATATTACTCTCTTGTTTACTGGTGTAAATACGTGCTGTGAATGTAGTAGAATTACTTCTACTGGTTTGTTCAAGGAAACTATGTCTGTACCACTGGGGTGATGCAATACTGACTGATTCTATTATTTATCTTTATCTTGCATTTAGCTTTTTTTTTTTTGCTTTTCATTAAGTTCTTATTGTCTTTTTGTATGTGTTTATTCTCTAATTCTTATATTTAGACATGGTTAAACAGCATAAGGATATGTACTGATCCTTTCATATTGTTGTAGGGAAAACAAATGTATAGGCTGATTCACGTGTTGCCTGCATGTGTCTTTAATCTATACATCAGAACAACAACAACAACAACAACTATCCAGTATACTCCCACCAAGTGGGGTCTGGGGAGGGTAATATGTAGACGAGCCTTACCCCTACCCGAAAGGGCAGGGAGACTGTTTCCAATCGACCCTCGGCTCATAGGATTAGAGGAAAAACAGTAGTAAAACAAAAACAGAGACAAAAACAAAAACAAAAACAATAGAGCATTAGTGCATTAGAAATTCCAGCAGAAATAACGTTAATAATAATCTGAACAAAGGAAATAAAAATACCAAAATACAATAGCATGCAATAGTATCCTACAGTAAACACAAAGCATCTACGAGTAACCCTGCTGACCCACCCCCAACCCCGGAAGAAGCGAACGAAAAACGCTAGGGAACCCTATCCTACAACCCTGATTCTAGACCTCCAGACTTTCCTATCAAGGGTCATGTCCTCGGAAACGTGCATTATAGCCATGTCCTGCCTAATCACCTCTCCCCAATACTTCTTGGGCCTCCCTCTGCCTCGCCGACCGCCAACAATCTCCAGCCGCTCGCAGCTCCTCACCGGTGCATCGGGACTTCTCCTCTGCACATGCCCGAACCACCTCAGACGCGCTTCACGCATCTTCTCGTCCACCGGGGCCACCCCCACCTTCTCTCGAATAATTTCATTCTTAATCTTATCTAGCCTGGTGTGCCCGCACATCCACCTAAGCATCCTCATCTCCGCAACCCTCATTCGCTGAACATGGGAATTCTTCACGGGCCAGCACTCCGCCCCATACAGCATCGCAGGTCTAACCACGGCTCTATAGAATTTCCCCTTGAGTTTGTGTGGAACTTTCCTGTCACACAGGACTCCTGATGCCAAGTATGATGCTTTTGTACTATTTTAGAACATCAAGTAGGTTGAGGCTTTGTACTATTTTAGAACTTAAAGTAGGTAATTTTGTTTGATCCATAGCATTGAGAGTAGATGAGGTGCTCTTTTGAAGGTTTGTACTGCTCGAAGTTCTGAAGGTTTCCTTCCCGATCATAGTGCTAAACTCTGATTTCCATCTTATATATTTGGTTCAAGTTAGATGCAGTCCTAGTTCTGTTATTAATAGAACCATCTGAAGTCTGAGCTAATGGAAGAATTTGGTACTCCTAGAACTCTTTCTGAGTTTAAAAAAGAAAGGGAATCAAAAGGAGGACTATCCCTTGCCTCTATGGCATTCCTACATCTGCTTTTCGTGGTTTCCTTCCCAATCTTTTGAGTTGGCATTGAAGCCCCGATGGCTAATGCAATCAAGGAGGGAAAGACAGGAAGCAGAATGTAGCATGGAATGATGGAGAATTGGAGCAAACATGGTGATGAATTGTAAGGTATTACAGGTGTTTGGGACTTGCCAGAGGGGGCAAATATTGTCGACCAGTTATTGACACCCATTTCCTGAGTCTCCTGATCTCTTGGGATAAGGCTTCTATTGCTGTGATGACTACCAGCACTATTCTGGGCCCATGTTTGTGGATACTCCATCCTGAAGGCTAGCATTATTATCTTGTTATCATTATTGCCAACAGTCATCTCTCTAAAACATTACATGGTAGCTTCAAAAGTGTATATCATTTGTAAGCAACCCCCACTTCCAACCGAGAGGTTATGAGTTCGAGTCTCCCCAAGAGCAAGGTGGGAAGTTCTTGGAGGGAAGGATGCCGGGGGTCTATTTGGAAACAGCCTCTCTACCCAAGGGTAGGGGTAAGGTCCGCGTCCATATTACCCTCCCCAGACCCCACTAAGTGGGATTATACTGGGTTGTTGTTGTTGTTGTTGTTGTTGTAGAAGTCCTAAATGGGCTAAACACTTGAAAAGTCCAGCCTTGCATTTTTTGCCATTTTTGGTCCATTGTTTGTAAAGACACCATCATGAAGGCTAGCGCCTTATCTTGTTATCACTATCGCTAATTTTCATCTCTCTTAAAACTGTACATTGTAGCCTACAAGGTACATTTCGTTAGCAGAAATCCTAAATGCATTGAACACTTAGATAAGTACATCCCTTTTTTTTTTCTTTTTAAAATTATGTTTAATGTTCTTCTCGAGTCTAAGGGTTCCAAAATAAGCAGATCTAAGACAGAATACCTGGAGTGCAAGTTTAGCGTCGAGCCGAGCGAAGTAGACAGGGACGTGATGATTGGATCTCAGGTCATCGCCAAGAGGGACATTGTCAGATATCTTAGGTCGGTGATTCAGGGGGGCGGAGAGATTGACGGGGACGTCACTCATCGTATAGGAGCGGGGTGGTCAAAGTGGAGGCTTGCATCAGGAGTCCTGTGTGACAAAAAAGTTCCTCAGAAACTCAAGGGGAAATTTTATAGAGTTGTGGTTAGACCTGCCATGTTGTATGGGGCGGAGTGCTGGCCAGTGAAGAACTTTCATGTTCAGAGAATGAAGGTTGCGGAGATGAGGATGCTCAGGTGGATGTGCGGGCTCACCAGGTTAGATAAGATTAAGAATGAAGTTATTCGAGAGAAGGTGGGGGTGGCCCCGCTGGATGAGAAGATGCGAGAATCGAGGCTGAGGTGGTTCGGGCATGTGCGGAGGAGAAGTTCTGATGTCCCGGTGAGGAGTTGTGAGCGGCTGGCGATGGTCGGCATACGGCGAGGCAGAGGGATGCCTAAGAGGTATTGGGGAGAGGTGATTAGGCATGACATGGCTAGAATGCGGGTTTCCGAGGACATGGCCCTTGATAGGAAAGTCTGGAGGTCTAGTATCAGGATCGTATGATAGGGGCTCCTAGAGTTTTACGTACTCCTCACCCAGGGTTGGGTGAGGCTTGGCAGGGCTATCCATAGATGATTTGTGTATTGGATTGTGTCTCCCTTATGGTAGTTATTTATGGTAGTTACTGTCTGATATTATTGCATGCTATTTTATTTATGGTTCTTATGTTTAGATAATTATTTACGCTATTTCTGTTGGAGTTACTAATGCTCTTTTGTTTTTGTTTTTGTTTTTCCTTTCCTTCACTGAGCCGAGGGTCGATTGGAAGCAGCCTCTCTGCCTTTTCGGGTAGGGATAAGGCCCGTCTATATATTACCCTCCCCAGACCCCACTTTGTGGAACTATACTGGGTAGTTGTTGTTGCTCTTTTGTGACATGGATATCAATTTCCTTATGAAAATTAAACCCTGTATTTTAAGGTTATGCAGATGATATTGGGATCAAGTGCAGTTAATTTTAGGTTAAATTGCAGAGTAGCTTCTTATTTCTAGTTTCCTTTTGGTGCACCCTTCCCAATTGTATAGAAGATGGAGTTTCTTTAGTGGAGAACCATATTTTGGTTTAGGTTTTATACTTTTAGGTATACGGCTTGTATATGGGGTTTCCTATCATTAATAAAATTATTTACCTTTGAAAGGATTAGGGATCTAATGCAGTTGGGTTAGTGGGACCTTTGGGGCTAAATTTCGTGTGAGAAGGTGGCTAGACGTTTTTAAGTGGCAATCAATACTTATAATACTGATTAAAGTAAATACTTGTACTGTAATTTATTTATTTCCTTATTTATGTTTTATTGAATATTTTAACTAAGTTATTCATTTTTTAATCTTGTTATGCCCTTTTTTACTTGGAACAACTACTTCGGTGTGTGTTCAAATAACTGTTATTTTCTCGATTTAGTTCTTTCATCTCTTTACTTTTCTTCCGTGCTCTGGTGAAGGAATTGAGCTTAGATGAGGTTCAAGTCTATTGGTATTTGAATCTGCTTGTAGTATTGAAACTGAGGCCAGCAAGATTAGGTTTAGGCTTAGTTCCAGCATGGAGCTGGACACTTTAGCCTTATATATGCAGGGTATAACTAAGTAGTGTACTATTATTTGTGGGATACCTTGCTTGCTGTTTCTCAATGTCCGGACTAATTGTGGAGATTGAGACTGATCTTGTACAAGAAACAGATAAAGATGCTTATCAGTCAAGCTTCTCAAAACAGTCCCAGTCCCAAGAAAAATGAAGCTTCTCAAACAGTTTCCATTCATAGCATTCTCTGCACTCTACCGTTTTCTAGCAGATTCAGAATTTTCTTTACTATGATCAGTTTTTTTTTTTTGTGTGTGTGTGTGTGTGTGCACGCGTGTGTTTTCTTCTTCTTTTCGTCCGGATAAGGAATCAGTTGTGTGTGTTCTATAGATGCGCTGTCTAGTAATTTATGTTTGCCTTCTTCTTTAGTGATAGCAAAAATTTGACTCCTTGTTACAGTGCTAGTTGGCCTTGTGAAATTTTCTGACTCATAGTATAGAGTTTTTTTTTTTACTTGATTGTGAAGTTTCACCTGTTATGTACATGCTCTACACCAGTACTCTTTGTCTGCCTTTTCACTTTTGCTACATGGTTTATCGGGTAAATATCTCTTTTAGTTTCATCAAAATTGAATAAGATGCCTAAATGAGTTTAGGTTTGATTAATTGGATTATGCTCTCTGAATCTTCTAAACAAACATTCTACCTTTATTTGTTAATTAAGTTGCTATTACAAATATTCATCTCTTCTGAATATATGTTTTCTTGGTCATAATTCTTCCTCTTATAAGCTAGGGCAGTTTCCTTTTTGCAGGGATAGAAATAGATGATGATGAACTTGCACGTTTTGTGGAACATGTCGATAAGGATAATAATGGGATTATCACTTTTGAAGAATGGAGGAATTTTCTTCTACTTTATCCACACGAGGCCACGATGGAGAATATTTACCGATACTGGGAGAGGGTATGTCTTGTAGATATTGGCGAACAAGCTGTTATTCCAGAAGGCATCAGTAAGCATGTTCATGCAGCTAAGTATTTGATTGCTGGGGGAGTTGCAGGAGCTGCTTCTCGTACCGCTACAGCTCCCCTGGATCGGCTTAAGGTGGTTTTACAAGTTCAGACTACTCGCGCTTCTATTGGTTCTGCTGTCAAAAACATATGGAAGGAAGGTGGTTTATTGAGTTTTTTTAGGGGCAACGGATTAAATGTGATGAAGGTTGCACCTGAAAGTGCAATCAAGTTTTACACTTACGAAATGTTGAAAAATGTCATTGCTCGTACCAAGGGTGAGGAACAGGGTGACATTGGAGCTTCTGGGCGTCTTGTGGCAGGAGGCTTGGCTGGTGCAGTTGCACAGACTGCTATCTATCCCATGGATCTTGTTAAGACTCGGTTACAAACTCATGCATGTGAAGCTGGAAAGGTTCCCAACCTGGGAAAACTATCAAAAGATATATGGGTGAAGGAGGGGTCTCGGGCCTTTTATAGAGGGCTGATACCATCTCTTCTTGGAATTATACCTTATGCAGGCATTGATTTGGCTGCCTATGAGACATTGAAGGATTTGTCCAAGATATATATTCTTCATGATAGCGGTATTTGTAACTGTTCAACTGCTACTCACTTTTGTCCGACAAAATGAAATGCAAATTTTTCTAACAATTGTGTTTGATTTACAGAACCTGGCCCTCTTGTGCAACTGGGTTGTGGGACAATTTCTGGAGCGCTTGGAGCAACGTGCGTTTATCCTTTACAGGTCGTTCGGACGAGGTAACTCTCTATGTCTAACTGATGCTGCTACCATAAATTTTTGCATTTGAATATACTTCATGTGTTATTATGCAATTTGCCTTTCTTTTCACCCAAAATTCATTTTTTGCTAGAATGCAAGCCCAACCTACAAATGCCGATGCTGCTTACAAAGGAATGTTTGATGTGTTCCAGAGAACACTTCAGCATGAAGGTCTCAGAGGCTTTTACAAAGGACTTTTTCCAAATCTTCTAAAAGTAGTTCCAGCAGCAAGCATTACTTACCTCGTTTATGAATCCATGAAAAAGAGTCTAGAACTCGATTAGGTGATATATTCTTGATTGACTACTCCACATTTGGGGTTAAAAACAGCTGATGCTGAGGACGACGATGATGATGAAAATGAATTAAGATTTTTTGGCCCATATGTGCTTTGATTGTCAAAATCACGCACTTTATTTTACCTAACAAAAAAAAAGACCAAATGGTTGATGGACATTGGATGTTGAAGAAACTTTAACGAGAGTTTTATTCTTAAGCCTGACAGAATAACTATGTTCGTGATTGAGGATAGTCTTCATTTGGTGATTTCGGTCCGAGTTTTATGGGCACGCCTCTGTAAACTAATGCTAATTTACACACACAATGTAATACTGTAAGGTGAAGGCCTTACCATTTTTGCTATTATGGATAATTTGTGTGGATTATCGAACTCACTTTGCTTCATTTCCTTCTTTATATAGGCTCTTTTGTGACCTTGGTGCAGATGATACAGTTGTAATACCAAAATAAAAGGTGCTTACTGTGTTACCAGAATTCATGGTTCGACATTTGATTTCTTATTCTCGTCAAGTGGGATGGTAAGCAATCTGTTATTGGCTCAAATACTTGAGTTGATCAAACATCATGTTCTGAAATTTGAAATTCTGGCATACTTTATCTGCCACTGTATTAAGTAAATGACCAAAGTATATGCAAAAGAAGATAGAGCTATGTATGAATGTAAGCGAAATGGCTTCTTGGCCACTTAAATTTCTATCGGATTTTAGAGCTGATATATTCGCGGCTTCTTGGCCACCTAAACTTTCACCGGATTTTAGAGCTGATATATGAACTTTCGATTTTTCTATTTTAACACTTCAACTCAACAACTCAATCCATTACTTATAAGTGAACACCTTTGGCCTTTGACTATGCTTATATGGCAGCAACACAACTGATGTGGTCAAAGTGCGTATTAATCACGTAGAATTTCCTCCCCGTAACCCCTTTCATATCTTCTTTCTTACTGCCCCCCCCCCCCCCCTCCAATTTCTTGTCGATCTCCCACCTCCATCTCCTTTTTATTCGTTGCGACTGAACAATTCCTTGGTCAAGCTTCATTTCTCGACAAATTAATTATTTTAGTGTTAGTTAGTCTATCTCATTTTCTCAGTTTGATAACATGTATAGTGGTGCTAGCGTTTTCAGTGACCTTCTTTGGTTGAGATTATGAAATTATGGAAATTTTCAGGGGTGGGACGTAATAGGTGTTCAAGGAGGTCTGTTAATTTTTATTTTGACGAGTGCCGCCAAGATGCCATTTTTTCCGATGAAAATCTTGTCGGAATGGTTTTGGTATTTTTTTAGAAGATCTAATGGCTTGTTTATATTAATTTCTATATTGAGGTTTAGTTAAGATATATACTAGGAAATGAATTGTTCATATTTGAATTTTTACCATTGAAAATAGTGGTTGGGGAAGGGATGTTTTTGGAGGAGCTAGGGTGAAGAAGGAAAGAGAACAAAAATTAAAACATTGGTAAATTAATTTTAATTTGGACAAGAGAGGTTGCTCTGATGATAAGCAACCCCCACTTTCAACCGAGAGGTTGTGAGTTCGAGTCTCCCCAAGAGCAATGTGGGAAGTTCTTGGAGGGAAGGATGCCGAGGGTTTATTTGGAAACAGCCTCTCTACCCAAGGGTAGGGTTAAGATCTGCGTACATACTACCCTCCTCATATTAGAATATATTGTGTGTAACTTTTTATTATTGGTAGAATATTCTTTCATTATTGTACAGTCCTATAGTTGGTAGGATTTGATACCTCTCTGTACTCTATATATACTTTTGTAAGCAATGCGAGAAAATTAATTCTCCCAAAACTCTCTACATGGTATCATATGCAGTGGCTTATCGCCAAAGAAACCCTAATTTTTCCCTACCCGCGCCGCCGCTGCCGCTGCACTAATCGGCAGCCCGCCGCCGCCGACCTTCTCGGTCCACCACCTCTCTCCGGCATCTTGTCGCGCCGCCGCTTCACTAACCGGCAGCCCTCTCTCTTTCGACGTCGTTCAGCGCCTCCTCTCCTTTGCCTCGCGCCTCCTTTGCCTCGCGCCTCATGGCCGCTACGACTTCAAACGATCTTCTCCAGCCGATTGCCATCAATGCATCGGCTCAGATCCCACTCAAATTGGATTCCACTAATTACCTGACGTGGAAATTCCAATTCTGAACCCTTCTTACGGGTTACGACCTCCTCGGCTTCTTGGACGGATCGAAGCCGTGCCCACCAGCCACTGTCGTCGACAAGGAGGTAACTTCCCCCAATCCAGCATATCCTTACTGGATTCGCCAGGACAATCTTATTCTCAGTGCCATCATCTCGTCGATCACACCGACAATCATCTCCTTAATTGCGGAAACCTCTAAAGAGGCCTGGGACATCCGCGCGCGCACATACAACACTGCTTCTCGTGGTCGTATCATGGCTCTCAAACAGCAGCTCCATAATCCGGTAAAAGGTTCTAAATCTATTACTGATTTTATGCACGTTATTCGCGTGATTGTGGATGAATTATCTCTCCTGGGTGTTACCGTTGATTCTGAGGATCTTGTCATTTAGATTCTCAATGGTCTTGATGATCCGTATATGGAGCTCTCTCATGCTACCCAAGCCCGTGAATCTCCAATCTCTTTTGCTGAATTACATAAAAAGCTGTTAAGCATGGAGGCTCAGATTACTGCTCGTGCGCCGGCCTCCTCCGCCGCATCTGATTTGGCTCCGTCGGCTGCCTTCGTCGCCGGACAGCAGTCCGGCCATAACCGCTTCGGTGGCCGCGGGCGCGGGCGTGGCAGCCCTGGTTCATCCTACGGTCGCGGTGGTTACTCCAACAATGGCCAATCTCGCGGGTACAATGGGAAGTGCCAGCTCTGCAGTGAATTTGGCCTCTCCGCGCGCCGTTGTCCGTCCTATCCTATTTCCGGCGCAAATCAGCCCCCTTACGGTGGACCACTGCCGCGGCCAGCATACGCTCCGTCATCTTATCCAGCTGCTCACACAGCCCATCACTCTCCGACAATTCCCTCTACATCTGATTGGATCCTGGACTCTGGTGCCTCTCATCACATAACCAATGATCTTGCCAACATGTCTCTTCACAGTCCTTACAGTGGTTTCGATGATGTGGTTATTGGTAACGGTGAGGGTTTAAAAATTACACATACTGGACAACTTTTCAGTTATTCCTCTCTTTTATTGCCTGGGGCTCTCTGTGTTCCACATATTCGTAAAAATTTGATCTCTGTTCCTCAATTATGTCGTCACAATAATGTTAATGTTGTTTTTTCTGATACTAATTTTCAGGTGAAGGATCGTCGCACGTGGGCAACACTCGTCAGCGGCCCACGTAGGAACGACGCATACTACTGGCCGGCGGCTTCCCGTCTAGCGTCCACCCTCACGGCATAAAAGCTCCCTGCGTCATTGTGGCATTCTCGGTTTGGTCATCCGTCAGCTAAAATCCTGCGTCATTTAGTGTCTTCTAGCAGTATAGCGTCCAGTAGTGTGTCTGATTTTGTTTGTGTCTCTTGCAAGCTTCATAAGTGTCATAAGTTACCTTTTTCTGAGTCAAGTTTTATCTTCTACTGCTCCGCTGGAGCTTATTTTTTCTGATGTATGGACCTCCCCAATTATTTCTAATGAAGGATTTAAATGTTATGTCATTTTTGTTGATCATTTTTCTAAGTACGTTTGGTTTTTCCCTTTACGCCGTAAATCTGATGTCTTACAAACCTTCCCCACTTTTAAGTCCATTGTAGAAAAATATTTCTCTGCTAAAATCATTACTCTGTATATTGATAATGGGGGTGAATTCCTAGCTTTACGCTCTTTTCTTGCCTCCCATGGCATCTCACATCTCACTTCACCTCCTCATACACCTCAACACAATGGCTATGCTGAACAGCGTCACCGTCATATTATCGATACTGGTCTCACTCTCCTTCATTATGCCTCTGTCCCTCTCATTTACTGGCCTTATGCCTTTGCCACAGCAGTCTATCTCATTAATCGTCTTCCCAAGACAAATCTCTCGATGCTCTCCTCCTTTGAGTCTCTCTTCCATAGGCGCCCCAACCTTGCCAAACTGCGTGTCTTCGGTTGTCAATGCTTCCCTTGGCTTCGGCCCTACACCTCACACAAAATGGAACCCAGATCTCGTGCTTGTGTCCTCTTCGGCTACTCATCTACTCAAAGCGCATATCTATGCTTTGATCCCTCAACGTCTAAAATCTTTGTCTCGCGTCATGTCACCTTCCATGAAGATATCTTCCCGTTCTCCAAATTGTCTAACCCCGAGTCTCCACCCGTACCCATTCCGGTCACCCTAGAAGTCCTTCCGCTGCCTCCGCCAGTACCTGCCGCCGCTCCCAATAGTGATCCTTCACCGGACGCACCGCCGGCGCCAACGCCCGAGCCACCAGCGCCTCTTACGGCACCACCAGCGGCCCCCGCCGCCACTACACCCACTATGCCGCCACCTTCATCCTCTCAGGGTGGTCATCACATGCAAACTCACAGCAAAAATAACATCTTTACGCCCAACAAGAAGTTTGGTATGTCTGCTGTAACCTCTCCAGCTGTTACAGAACCTCAGACTTTGTCTAGTGCTATGTCTGATGAGCGTTGGCGCTCTGCTATGTCATTGGAGTTTGATGCTCTGCTACGGAATGGCACCTGGGATCTTGTTCCACCTGATTCTTCACAAAATATTGTGGGCTGCAAGGGGGTTTATCGTATCAAACAAAAGCCTGACAGTACTATGGATAAGTTTAAAGCCCGACTTGTCGCGAAAGGCTTTCATCAGCGACCAGGTGTCGACTTCTAGGAGACTTTCAGTCCGGTTATTAAGCCGGCAACTGTGCGTTTGGTTCTCAGTCTAGCTGTATCCAAGGGCTGGCTTCTTCGTCAAATGGATGTGAACAATGCCTTTCTCCACGGGAGGCTTACAGGGGATGTCTATATGGCACAACCACCGGGTTTTGTTGACAAAGCCTATCCATCTTATGTCTGTAAGTTACAGAAAGCTATTTATGGTCTCAAACAGGCACCCCGGGCATGGTACAGTGAGCTCCGCCAATGCCTTTTGGCAATGGGTTTCATCAACACTACCTCTGACACTTCGCTCTTCGTCTTTCAGCATTCTGGTATTACAGCCTATTTTTTGGTATATGTTGATGAGCTCATATTGACTGGTAATGACTCTTCCTTCTTGAACCGTGTGATTGACTCTCTTGTGACTAAATTTTCTCTTAAAGACATGGGTGATCTAAGCTACTTTCTTGGTATTGAGGTTCTGCGCAGCTCCAAGGGGTGTTTTCTTTCTTAGCGTAAGTATGTTGTTGATCTTTTGACTCGTCATAATATGCTGGAATCCAACCCTGTTCAGACGCCAACAGCGGCGTCCACCCGCCTTCATCCGGCCGACGGCTCGGCTCCTGCCGACGCATCCGCTTATCGACAAGCCCATGGGGGCCTCCAGTATCTCTCCTTCACTCGTCCTGATATCTTGCTGTGAATAAACTCTCACAGTTCATGCACGCTCCTACTGTCACTCATTGGGGTGCAGTTAAGCGCCTCTTTCGGTATCTAGATGGGACGCGTGACTTCGGAGTCTGGCTGCGTCCTTCATCTGCTATACCTCTGCATTGTTTCTCTGATGCTGATTGGGGTGGAAACTGTGATGACCGTTCCTCAACTGGTGCCTATGTTGTCTTTCTGGGGCCTAATCCTATTTCCTGGAGCTCCAAAAAGCAGCGTTCCGTTGCACGATCTTCTACTGAGGCTGAATATCGTGCCATTACTTCTGCTGCCGCTGAAGTCCGTTGGCTTCATTCCCTGTTGCGCGAGCTTCATGTCCCTCTTCCGGCTGCTCCTGTCATTTACGGTGACAACATTGGCGCCACTTACCTCTGTGCCAACCCTGTGTTTCATTCGCGCATGAAACACATCTCCATTGATTATCACTTTGTTCGTCAATTGGTTCAGAATGGGTCTCTTCGTGTTGCTCATATATCCTCTGTTGTTCAGCTTGCTGATGCTCTCACCAAGCACTTATCTCGTCCTCGGCTTCTTCTGCTAATGTCCAATATTGGCGTGTCCTCCGGCCCTCCATCTCGAGGGGGCGTATTAGAATATATTGTGTGTATCTTTTTATTATTGGTAGAATATTCTTTCATTATTGTACAGTCCTATAGTTGGTAGGATTTGATTTCTTTCATTATTGTACAGTCCTATAGTTGGTAGGATTTGATACCTCTCTGTACTCTATATATACTTTTGTGAGCAATACGAGAAAATTAATTCTCCCAAAACTCTCTACACCTCAGACCCCACTAAGCGGGATTATACTGGGTTGTTGTTGTTGGTAAATTAATTTTAACATGGATGGGACCAGATTTTACAAATGTCAAACAATAAATGATGTTAGTATCTGACGTGGTATTCACATCAAGCAAATTAAAATACACGCTCTGAAGGAGGAGTTTATTATAAGTATTTTTATCGAATTAGGGTACTAAAATGGGAAAATCAAAAATTCATATATTAGCTTTAAGATTCGGTACAAGTTTAAATGGCTCACAAGCCATTACGCCTATGAATGTATGCATGCAGAAGTATAAAGTTAAACGAAATCAAAGGTAAATCGGAGAGTTGGAAAACAAAGTTTATTGTGATAGTATAATATGAGAGTTGAAAAGCAAAATTTATTGTCAATAGTGCAATATATATTTCTCATGAAGGTTGTGAGAAGGGTACAATGTTATTCTTTTAAATTCTTTTTGTCATTTCTGTATACGACAGGGAAGCAAGAAATACATTTTTTTCTAATTTACTCGTTATCAAATAATGTTTTCCTTAATCTCGTGTCAGAAGCTCCTTAAAAGTTTATTACTTTCAGTTTTTTTATCTTTTATATTTCAGTTACAGAAGTTAATACTTTAGAACGAAAACATAGGAAGTGAATAATCTAGGGTTGTATTTACGGCTTTGATCTATTAGAATCTTTTATGATATATTATTATTTAATTGCCAAAAATATTAATTACTGCTACGATTTTGTAAAATTTTTGTAAATATTGCACTATTAGATAATTTTTTCTTAGGTGTGTGGGCTGTGGCTAGTGTCTAGGTCTAACACTATTAGTTTCCTGTAACAAATTACTATTCATTCTGCATTTTGTTCAAACGGGGTTGGCCTATGTATTCAATAGACGCATTTGCTTTTTGGAACACTATTATTTTCCCATATAGGGAATGTTTCTGCAAAGTTGTGTCAAAAAACACCACTTATCAGCGAGCTGTCTTCGCCGATGTGTTTGATAATATGTCTCATTTGTCATACTGTTTTAAGTTTCTAACATCTTTCGTTTCGTTGACTGACAGCAACTTGTTACACCTGATATCTTATAAAAAGTTCTAATAGTCCTACACAAAATGGTGAGTGACCGTTTGAATAATTGAACCCCATCCTCTTAATACCCATTGCGTTCCTGCCTTTGAGCCATTCTATCGTTTGTTCTCTTCAGGTTCTTCCGAATGATATTGATTTGCTTAGCCCTCCTGCCAAGCTTGGGACAAAAACACATAAGCTAAAGTCTGTACTCCAAGGACCTACTTGTTCTTTGGGAATGTATAGCCACTGATAGTCTACACATATATATCGTTTGATCCGTTATCACTTCCTTTATTTTTTGCCTTCTCTTCTTTTAACTCTAATGAACTGTTGCAGAGTTGAAATGTCAATGCTTCTTCATTACGCAAGTAACAAGAACTTGGTTTATATTATTCTTGTTTGTATAGGTGTTCTTTTGATTGATAATTAACTGTTAGTTACTGATTTAATAAGGTACTACTAATAACTTCTTTAAAATTCTTACAGGACTATGAATTTTGGTCGTGCACAATCGTTTGTTCTATGCTCCACCTGCCAACAACAGACATTTACACCATCATCTACGAGATCGAAGCTTACATAAGGTTGTTCCTTTAGGGTTAAAAAAGAATGCTAAGATGATGGTTTGCCTGATATTTAGCTATAGTTGGTTGAACTACAAAGGTAACATATATAGGTACTTAAAGGATGTGGTAGTCAACAGTTAAGTTTTCCCTTAACTCAGCTTCTTTTAGTGGAAACATTATTACTATGAATAGTTTGGCTATCGTATTAATCTACTGCAATTTGAAGCAATTAATCTTCTTGGCTTTCGATTTTGTTCTTGTGAAAAGAATAGTCTATATATGGGCGTCAAGTTCTTCGGCCATTCATATATAATTCTGGGAAATACTAGGTGTTTTCCGTTGACTCTGAATAATGTTGCCAGGGGCGTATCTTGGTTAAAGAACATGGGTTCACGTGAACTAATGCTCCTTTCCCTAAACCATGTATAAAAATATTATATTGCTTTAAAAATACTTAAATATATATGTGCACACCCAGGCTCATATAGTACAATAATTATAAGGTGTACCTCTACAAGTAAAATTGACAGTTCAAATCCCACTCGGAATCATCTTGTCTTCAGCACGGAGTATAAGATATATGTGAGAAAACTACTAAAATTTTAAAAATAATATAATTTTGAATCTATAATTTTAAACGAATAGAGCATTCAAGGTAAGAAACTAAAGCTAAACCCGTCAAATATCAATTCTAAATCCACCTTTTCACAATAGTGCATCCATCCTCTTGAAATTTTGGGTCTGCCTCTGAGTGTTGCGATTAGACTGAGCAAGTCAAGCATAATAAAAAAGAGTAATAACATGTTATAACCAGTTAAGTTGCATTGATAGCGTAAATTTTTTTTGTACCGTGGGAGATGGATGATTTCTGTCATTGATATGATTTGGGAAGCACCTTCATTCCATTTTTTTTAGTCTCTACTTCTAGCCACCTTGGTTTTGGTTAAATACTACTGCATAATTGCTGTATAATTTTTACCACCACCAGTAGGCAACAGAACAGTGTGTTTTGTAAATGGATATAAGCAAGAACTAGAAAATTTGGGAAATGAACAGAAAAATTAAGATGAAATATCAGTGTGCTTGATGACTAGAAAGGTAAGAACAAGACTGTATTTCTTAAAAAGAAGGCATTGCCTCCAACACCATTAATAGCAAAGCAACAAACTCAACAAGGACAGTGGTTGAACAGTAGTTTAATCAAAAGCTAAAGACTAATAATAGCAAAACAACAAACTCAAAAGCCAGGATGATCCATGATACAATGGAGAAGTAATATGAAAATACAAGAAGAAATAAGTAAAAATCTGGAAGAAAGGCGTTGCCTTCCCTTTGCCGCTATGACTTGCCTGTTAACCCTTGGTATCGCCTCACATCAGATGCATCAAAGGGTGTGACCTAGTGTTCACTGAAAAGTTGCAGTGATCGCCACTTTCATCCTCGAGTACTCCATCAAAATCCTTCTTTTTCTTCTTTCTCCACATGTTCTTATGCCTCATTGCCTTATAGTGCAACTAATTATAGGAGCTGAGTTGCTGTTCTCTCTTGTCACTGCAAGTCCTATTATATAACAATCTTGAAAGCCAAGCCATATTATCTGTAGACCGTAGCCAAGGGCTAGAAACATAAAGAAATGGCAAATTTGTATGGTCCCCCCTCCTAGCTATATTCTTTTTGTATTAGGCCATCCTGCGTATCCACCACTAAGAATATTTGTATTCTTTTTTTCGAAAGATTTAAATTAATACACAATAATGAATAAAATGGAGACTCGCTTCTGATGTTTTGTGTGACAAGAACGTGTCACCGAAACTTAAAAGTAAGTTTTATAGAGCGAAACTTAAAAGTATGTTCTATAACATGGTGGTCAGATCGATTATATTATATGAAGCTGAGTGTTGGCCAGTCGAGATCGCTCGTGTCTAGAAGATAAAGGTAGTAGAGATGAGTATGTTGAGATGGATGTGCGGGCGCACCAAGTTAGATAGGATTAGGAATGAGGTTATTTAAGATAAGGTGGGCGTGACCTCTATTGAGAGGATACGGTAGCGAGGTTAGGTGGTTTGGACATGTGATGAGGAGCACAGAAGGCCCGGTGAGGAGGTGTGAGAGGTGGACATTGAAAGGCCTACAGAGAGTTAGATGTAGGTTGAAGAAGAAGTAAGAAGAGGTGATTAAGCAAGACATGGTTTAGTTTCAGCTGACCGGGGACATGACCCTTGATAGGAAGGTATGGAGGTCGAGTATTAGGGTAATGGGGTAAGTGGTCTAGATTGTTCATACCGGTAGTATTTGTGCACACTCTCACATTATGTTGGTAATAGGCTTATATGACTAACCGTTATTTTCTTTTATTGTTGGTTATCTAACTATCTTGTTATTTTTATTCTACTTTTATATGAATTTTTGGTGTTGTCCCTTCTTGTCGATATTTTCATTAAATCGGTGTTTATGCTTTCCTGAATCAAGGTATTGGAAAAAGCATCTCTATTCTCACAAGGTAGGCGTAAATAGTGCCCTTCCCAGACCCCACGGTGTGTTGTTGTTGTTGTCGTTGTTGTTGTTTTTGTTGTTGTACAACAGCAACGGCTATATCACAATCCCAAACAAGTTGACCTCAGCTGTTCAAATATTTACTGTTATGTCGCTACATTTAATTCATCTCAATGTGATACTCCCTCCATTTCATATTAAATGATGTACTTTTCTTTTTAGTTTGTTCCAAAACAAATGACACATTTTTAAATTGGAAATAATTCAACTTTAAACACTTTATTTTATCATTTTTGCCCCTAAATGAAAAGCTTTTATAGCCACATAAATGATATGACCCCACAAATTTTTTACTCATTAATCTTTTAAGACCATAAATTTTAAAAGTCTTTTTTTTTTAAATTTTGTGCCAAATCAAATTACTTCAAATAATATGAAACGGAAGAAATAATAGATTTAGAATAAAGGCGAGGAAATCTATGCACTCTCCATGTGGAGAAAAGCATAAAAAAAAGGAAAAACAAATCGATTCCGGGGGAATAGAGAAGAGCTAAAGTTAACATGACAAGTGGAATGCCCTTCTCAATAGATGCAATTCAGATGGATAAGTAAGTGGAAAAGTGTTGGGTTAAAACTTAAAAGCATTTAAGAGAGTACATATGACATAAAAATAATAAGTAAAGAAGAAAACAGAGGACCCTCCAACCTACTAAAAGTGGAATATGATGCAGATTGGCTTTCTCTTAATAGAGTACAATTACTTTGTACCGTTCGTTTTTAATACTCATTAAAAAATTTCAAATGGTTCTAAGGAATATTGTGGAAGCTGATAGCCACTAATCCATTAAGTGAGGAGGAGACATTATCCCAGCAAAAAAGGATGTAAATGTGGAAAGTGTACGATCAGGGCCGGTCCTTTCCTAAAATAAGTAAAACAATCGTTTTTCAGATTTTAAATTTTATGAGACTTTATTTTTTATTACACCTAATAAATTATATATAAATTAAAGTGAAAAAGTTTAATTTTTTCTTTAATAAATATAAAGAAGAAGAATTTGCAACTGTTATGGTTTCTACCAAGAAAATTATACTTGAAATGAATATCGAAATCGAATTTCGTAAGAAACGTATGATATATAGAAGTAACAATTTGATGCAATGCTGGTAATGAAATTTTAGTATCTTTTGAAGAGTCTTTTAGAGTTAATTACTTTTATTAAGGTTTGCATAGATCGGGTTAGTTTGGATTTTACAATTACCAAACTAAATCAATTGTGGTGGGTTATTAAATTTACATACCAAACCAAACCAATAAAACTCGGATTTTTCACTGTCAATTTTCTCGAGTTTTCTCGTTATTCGGATTTTTTCCCTGGCAAAATCTTCATAGAATAAAACATATAAATTGTGCTTAAAATATTTCTTTAATCCTAATAAGATACAACTATATAAAGTGGTTTCTAAGAAAATAACATAAAATATGAGATGTGTCATGGCATTATCCTAAAATATTCAACAATAAAGACAATAAAATTATGTAATATAAATATTGCTAATTAAAAAGTTACAATAAAAATAAACATAATCTAAAAGTACTAAGCCATGATAAAATAAGTAGACTAATAAGGGAGTATTAATTACATGATTAAATGCTAAAGAAAAAATAAAAGTAAGTTATGCAGTTTTATCTAAATTATTGCGAAACAAAATATAGATATTCAATTCATTCTCGTGCATAATATTGAATTGAACGTCTTTTGTTAGCATTATTATTGATTTAATTTTGGTTTAGGCTTTTCTTAGCATTATTTAGTTTACTAATTTTAATGGCTATAAAACTTATTGGAACCTTCAAAAGTTCTAAATTCAACCTTGAAATATTACCTTAAAAGATAAAATTATAAAAAATTAAGAAATATTTATAAATTACGTCACAATAAATATATTTATATATTAATATATCTAAAGTTTTATATATGTAATGTTGGGTTGTTTTGATTTCGGTTTGACTTTCTTTAGTTAAAACCAAACCAAACCAGTTATGGTCGGGTTTTTTTTCCAATACCAAACCAAACAAACCGAACCATACTCGGATTTTTTTCTTGATTTGACTCGGATTATCGGGTAGGTGCGATTTCTCGGTTTTCTTTGTACACCCCTAACCTTTATACATAATTTTTTTTTCACTTCAAAATAGATTTGAACAATTCAAAATATATGAAAATATGTTTGATTTTCTATTTGATAGTATAAACTAAGATCACTATTTTTGATATAACAGTTTAATTGATATACTTAATTAAAAAAAAATTAATTATTTTTGAAATGCCTAAATTGCTTATGGAATAATGTTAATAACTCGTCTTCAACGGAAAGAAGTTTTCAAAATTAAAATTGTTAAAATCTTACCTAAGAAAAACAATGTCAAAAAAGATTAAATGAATTAGCTATATTGTCAATTGAGAAATACTTATTAGAGATTATTTTTTTAGTTGATAGTATTAATATTTTATTTCATCAAAAAAATTGTCATTACATATCCAGATTAATACGGACCATTAATGTCCTAATAACTTACGAAGAGTTATTGATTATAAAAATTTATTTATAACTTTTTATCTAAAAGAAGCTATTAAAATAGATTTCAAAATAATAAAAAAATTAAGGTTCCTTATGAAGCTTAGTTTTAGACCACAAAATTAATTTGACCGCCCATGTGTACAATATTTGTCATTTTCCATTATGTTCCTTTTGAAAGTGAAATTCTTGGTAGACAAAGGAATTGGATGTGTATATCGATCTTGGATTAAATAATGGAGCTTTATGTTAGTTTAGAGATTTGAGATGTTTGCTCCTTGGAATTTTGTGCTAGAGGCTTCCAGGAATATCACATGGGACCGTTGGTAACATTAACTTAGCGATTCGATTTTGACCTAACTCAATAATTTTTTATTAAAATTACTATATTTTATAATATTTATTAAATATATAAATATAAAATTTCGAATTCAATAACTCAAATAGTCCGTAAGCTTAGTAGCACTTTAAACCCGTTAACTTCAAATACTTGTTGTCCTTGATCATTAGACCTTGAGCCCGTTTGAATTTGCTTTAAAAAATAACTTTTAAGTACAAGTGCTTAAAAGTAACTTTTAAGTAGTGAAACTTATTTTATAAATAAGCAGTTACCTGTTTGGATAAAAGTGCTAAAACTTAAAAAAGGTTATTAAAGTGTCTGGTAAATAAGTGTTAGTAAGCACTTTTTCTATTAAAAAGACAAAAATATTGCATAAAACAAATCAAAAACCTACATCTTCTTCTTGCTTACCAAACAAAGATGAAATCAACGGACATGGTCACATATTTGAAAAATGAATATAGACTACTGCCCATTATAATATGGACATTGAAACTTTATGTAAAAATTACTACTAGTTTCAATTATGCACTTCAAGCAAAAGAACAAACCGAATAATATGACTCCTTTCATCTTTGATTTTTCTTCCATAATCTCTGTTAAAAATTAAGACTTTATTGATCATGAATGTCGGAGATGTGCTAATATTGACAAGGTAATAAGCTATTGAATCATTATATGACAAGCTGTTGTATTAGCAAGTAATAAGCACCTGCGTCAGATATACTGTCTTTGCTCTGTTATCCAACTATTATGTGTTCGTTTTCTCTACTCTTTTAACCAAATCTTCTTTGCTAAGTATGCCAGAATAGTAAAGCAAAAAATATAAAGCGATAGTATACGGAAAAACTTAGACTAGAAACAACATGGTGGACGTGCAGGAGTGGTTATCGGGCATGACTAGAAATCATGTGGGCTCTGCCCGCGCAGGTTCGAATCCTGCCGTCCACGTTTCTTCTTTTTTATTCTTTTCCTTCCCAATTACCCCTTCTTTGTGCCAGCATTCCGATTCCACAAAGAACTGCCACTTTGCTAGTTATGGTTTTGGTTTCCACAATGAACAACAACAACTCCTATGGTTCAGATAAGGTACAAACAATCATCATTCTTGATATTTACCCTAAAGCAACAATGCAAAACCATTTCACAAATTCAACAAGTCCATGCTCAAGCCATTACCAACGGCCTCCTCTCTTTCAATTCCAGTACTCAAATCCTTCATTCCTTCACTTCCCTTCTTCCTTCTCTTCCTTTACAACCCAACACCCATCATTATGCCACTCGTTATGTCACCTCCATTTTCAGCCGCATTGAAAACCCATCAACTTTCTGTTACAACACTATCATTCGAGCCCACACCCTTCTCTTTTCCCCAAATACCTCGTTTTTATACTTCCTCAAAATGCGCCGAAATTCAGTCCCACCAGACTCCCACACTTTCCCCTTTGTTCTCAAAGCTTGTGGTCTACTGAATTCTCTGTCCCTCGGTAAGACCCTTCATTGCCAAGCCTTGAAGTTCGGGTTTTTAGTTGACGTCTTCGTGTGTAATAATCTTGTTCATGTGTATTCCGTGAGTGGCAGTATTAGTGACTCACGTAAAATGTTTGATGAAAGTTGTAGCAGAGATGTTGTTACTTATAATTTAATCATGGATGGGTATGTTAAAGCGGGTGAGATGGACAAAGCGAGGGAAATGTTCGACGAAATTCCTGAAAGAGATGCAGTTTCTTGGGGCACACTTCTGGCGGGATATGCAAAAATGAACCAATGTAAAGATGCCATTGAACTATTCGATCAAATGGTTTCATTAAATGTAAAATTTGATAACGTTGCATTGGTTTCTGCTCTCTCAGCTTGTGCGCAACTTGGGGAACTAGAGAAGGGGAAGACCATACATGATTATATTAGGAAGTTGGGTATTCACATAGATTCATACTTGTGTACTGGATTGGTAGATCTATATGCCAAATGCGGCTGCATTGAGATTGCTAGGGAGATATTTGAGACAAGTTGGGAGAAGAAAGTGTTTACTTGGAATGCTATGTTAGTTGGATTAGCCATGCATGGTCATGGCCAGATATTGTTTGATTGCTTCTCAACAATGGTGGAAGGTGGTGTTAGGCCTGATGGGATAACTTTTTTGGCGCTGTTGGTGGGATGTAATCATGCAGGTCTTGTTCAGGAAGCTAGAAGGTTCTTTGGAGAAATGGAAGAGGTTTATGGTGTTCGTCGAGAACTAAAACATTATGGGTGTATGGCGGATTTACTGGCACGTGCAGGGTTGATTAAAGAAGCTATGGAGATGATACGGGCAATGCCAATGGCTGGCGATGTGTTTGTGTGGGGTGGTTTGCTTGGTGGGTGTAGGATACATGGGCACGTTGAGCTTGCTGTTAAAGCTGCTGAAAATGTGATGGAGGTGAAACCAGAAGATGGTGGGGTGTATTCAATCTTGGCAAATGTGTTTGCAGATGCTGGCCGTTGGGACGATTTGGTCAGTATAAGGAGAAGGAGAGATTGTGCAAAGATCAAGAAGAGTGCTGGTTGTAGTTTGATTCAGTTGAATGGGATGACACATGAATTTATTTCATGGGATGACTTGCACCCTCAAAGTAACGAGATATATTCCATCTTAAATTGTCTACAACTCAATTTGAAGCATTCTATTGCCGATAGGGTTTTGATGAACTAACAATACATTCTTTTCACTGGTACATCTATACTACTGTCATTTGACGGGTAAAAAAGTTCTTCAGTAACATCTCAGTCCAGGTTCTCTGTATTTTCTTTTTTTTCCTCGACTACACAAACTTCGTTTGTTTATAGACAATTCTTAAATAGCATTTCTCTACCACGAGCTACTTCAGACAATACATTGATGGATTATGCTTTATTGGTGATAGTTGTATTCATCTTTTCCACTTAGCCAAGCGACATACTGACACAACTTCTCTGTTTGAGCAAATGCGTTGCCATTACAAAGTCATCATACGTAGTTTATTCCCTCCTGCCAAAACAAAACAGTGAACTGTAATAGCCATTGGCATAAACCTTTAGAAAAGGCGAAGAAGATGATTGGATCCAGTTCACTACTTCTCTTAAAAGTAACTTTTATGTTCTTTTAGTTAGTCAATACTTTACACAAACGCTCATTATCAACAACAACAACAACAACCCAGTATAATCCCACTTAGTGGGGTCTGGGAGGGTAGTATGTACACAGACCTTACCCCTACCCTGGGGTAGAGAGGCTGTTTCCAAATAGATCCCCGGCAAAATATAATATGCAAATTGATTGTGGCTATTTCAGGAAGCAAAATCTAAATACCTGTGAGATTATTCAAGAAATATTTCAACTTAAAAGAAGATTAAACACGTCTCCCAAAGTGATTATGCCTTCTACCTGCCGGGAATTGGGATCAATGACCACAATGCGCCGGACAACTGGAACAAAAAGAGAAGGCATTCATATTAGAAGCTTATGAGGCTCACAAAAAAAAAAAAAAAAAAAAAAAGAGGAAGTAGAAGCGGTACAAACTTGGATCTGAAAGGAGCTCCATTATCTTATACAGTGAATCGAAACGTGTGCATGTCCTACAACGATCATGAGATGCTTCATCTAAGACCTCCAGGACCTGCGGTGAAATTCAATTAATGCATTATATGCAGAAAAAGTAGAAGAAACCTTAGGTAACAACAGGATTACAACTTCAATCTACACGGATTTACACACACAGTGATAGAATGTCTGCATCCCTAAAAGGATCATCAACAACGCCAATGCTATTTACCGAAAAGATTCGCAGTACTTCTTTACCCATAATATCTTGAATTAATCAAGACGAAAGAGTTCCAAGAAGCAAGTAAAAAGTAAATGGTAACTAAAGTTTAAGCAGTTTCTTATCTGTCCATTTAAGTCTTCGTAGAGTTATGCTGTATACCAAAGAACTTAGTTTGGAGACAAAGAAAAATATTTTTAAATAAATTCACAAACTTTTGTAGCCCATAGAATTCTTTTGCATGCCAGCACCTCGGTTATATTAGCAAGCATGATAATCTTGAGGGGACAAGAGACGGTGGATTGAAATGCACTTACTTGGCCCATTGTCATCTGGTCAAGCCGAAAGTGAGCATACACATTGCCTCTCGCCAAAGAGGTAATGTCACTTTGTAGCGACAGCAAAATCACAAGTTTGTCAGACATAAAATAACAAACCAACTTCAATGATGCTGAAAATGAAAAATCTCAAGCAATTACCATCAGAAGCGTATGAATTACCTCCGAGAGTACACATTTATAAGGGCTCCATCATCGTCAAGGATAGGTATTGAACTTATCTGAGCTGTCAGAGCAAGAGAAAGACGTGCTTAGTACACGTTTAGTTAAATAAGTTTGTTCTACTCATATAATATTGTGAACCTTCTATTAGTAATTTAAGAGCAGAACTAAGGGGATCTCTGCTGTATAATGTTAACAATACACGGCTGCTTGCCCTTCCACCAACTTCCCTTGCCCATGTACCTAATGGAAGATTACCCACTGGTTGCTGCAGAAGAGGCAGATACTCAAGAGAGTGCCTAAAATTCCTGCACATGTCTAAGATTTTCCAAGGAAGAGATAAAACCAAACATAAGCCCTTGCGAAAAACATTATTAGGAAAAAAACTGCAGAACTGGAAAGCAAATTATAGAGAAAACGCACGCTTTGATATTCCTGCAAGGCATGCAGTATGCAACAACTGCACACCTGACTCGTCTTCTGGTGAATGTAAAAGTGGAACTGCAGAGATCTTATTGTGTAATAATAATAGGGCCACATCTTTCAGTGAGTCATCAGGTCCAGCCTGTGATTGAAGAGAATGTAGGAGGAATACTAAAGAATAAAATTATGGATAAAAGCTACTCTGAGAGGAAAGAAAGAAAAATTTCTCATGGTTAGATCAAATACGCAATCGCTCCCCCTCAACCCCAACCCCAACCCCAAGCCAAAAAAAGAAAACCTGTACCTCTAGGGAGAGACATGTCAAACAAAAGCATAAACCATTTTATTCCATATAACAATTAGAAGAGCCAAGAGTAGTTTGTGAATACTCCACTAAGCATAAAATTACATACTTGCAGTAACACCCTTCTGTTTGGAGGTACAATAGGCCCTGACACTTCTGCTTGCAGTTGGAATTTTCCGTATTTCCAAGCTGAAACAGTGTGCCTTTCAAGCTCATCGTTGGTCAGCATTGAATGACTTCCATGGAGCTGCAAACAGTTTACCTGAGGCATGATATCTAGGAATTAAGCATGGATGATACATGACGACAATGCACTAGTTATATACAAATCTAATAGTACTAATAAAATTTATCATAAATGATCAAAAGACAGCCTCGAAGGCATCCAATAGGAGAATTCAACTGCATAAAATCATATTTAGTAGATGGAATTCAGAAGAAAGGCACTATCTTCTTGTGATTAAACCTTACAGTATCAATTCTCCCCATAAAATACAATGCAAGGAACATTCATCAGCAGGTTTATGATCCTCAATTGAACATAGAAAAGTCACTGATTTCAAATATATATGAAAAAACGCTCAAACAACATAGGATTCACTCTTCACTATTTGCTGCATTAGGAAGACCAAATGCTTTGACATGAGGTGGACGGAGTATTCCTCCATGGATAAGCAACTTATTAGCCATATAGAAATGGAGTTTCTGAGTTTTTACTAAAAACGTGGAATTTGATTATTTAGATAATGAGAAACCAAGCAAGAAAATCTTCCTCAAGAAAATATTATTCTCTGGTTCATTTTCAGCACATAAATTTAAAGCTCAAAAAGGTTTAAAACTCGGTGGACAATGGAGCCGTCCCTCTAGCCTTCTCCACTTAAAGACCAGGCTTTTGTCTACCGCAACATTCAAACGGGTGACATGTGCCTAACTCACACATCACGTGCTCCACTCTTACCATTATATGCCCTAGGGCCTCAAAAATATTTGGAAAAATAAAAAATTTAAAACTAGTTGCCAATTGTGCTTAACAACTACTAATAGTACCTTCAACAATATCAAAATGAAATCAGAAGCAGTAAGCATTCCCGATATCTTCGCATTCCGCTCATCCCAAAGAGGCATCACAGCAAGTCCCTAAACATATGTTCCACTAGTGAACCTCAAAATATATGCCAAGCATTAAAAAAATTCAACATGTAAATTGAGTGGAGAAAAATAGTGTACAACAAAACATTAAAGACATAGTAAGATTGCATGAACCAACACAGTTGCATTGATGCCCAACCTATATCCAGGGAACATCACAGGCTCAAGAGCCATACCTTTGGCAGGATTCACCTGCACTGAATAATATTTTTTCTATCCTATGTTTTCTTCAATGAAACCAACCCAAGAAATAGATTTTCTAAAGCACTGCAGATTAAAGGAAAGGCACTCTCTTCCCCATCACAGAGAAAGTTGACAAATTAATATTACACGGCTATATTCCAAAACCTAAAATACAGGAACACTGAAACATAAATGAATAAGGTGCCATACTATAGATCTTCCTACCCTGTACATGAAGGTCTCCACAAGTCACTTTTTGGAAGAGGCCATATAAGCAAGAATCCCAAGGGTAAAACAAAGTGGTTTCATATAATAGAAACAACTATGCTTCTTTCGCAAACTAGTCGGGTCGTCTATATTAATTCTCAATATCCATTATGTTCTGTTTGGACCCATTCCCAATACTCAATAAATTATCATTTAAAGAAAACTAGTGTTCACTAGCTGAAGAGGTTCTCTATATTTTCTATAACATACAAGGTGAGTAACTATATCCGACTATTATTTGCCGATCCATGCAATTCAATAACAAATAACAAAGCAAAATGATAGATTCATCTCAGATGGCAAACCATTCCGAAATCAAGAATGAACTAGTCTTAATGAAGTGCAGACATTTTGGTTGTAGATTCATTAATCAAGTCCATAATTGAAATGTATAATTTGGATATTTACTCGAGTTAACTCATTTGCAAATCTCCAAGACAAATTACAACTTCCAGAATTTGCTTGAGCAAGTACTTATTAGCTACAACCTTGAGCTTGAGGACAAAGGTGTCTCTGACACCCAAGAGGAACCAAGAAGACGGTCAATAGTGAGCATAGAAAACCGAACCTGTTCATACATGATATGAAAAGCCTGTTTCACAGCCACTTCAGAATCTAATGCAAAGACCTATGAAGGATCACCAGTTAGGTAGTCAGTAAATTTAAATAGAGATATTATTAAGTAATGGCACAATACAAGGTGAAAGCTACTTCCAAACCTTTCCTGAATTTGGAATCAGCTCATCTGCTCGGGAAGATGATAAAAACATGAATAGATGACGGCGGGAAACATCTATTTCATTGGCTGACAACTGCACGACTGGTCCAAGCTGTAGTCCACGTGAAGATGAAGCCTAGTTGGTATGACAAAGAAATTATACGGAATTGAAATGTTAAGGAAAGTGGTTGGATGAAATCATTATGAAGTAGTTGTCAGAATAGGGGCGGAAAAGGAAACTGAGGTATGGTCATTAACCATATCAAGTAAGAAATTCTTTTCTGGTCAGCACTGACCTCTAGATGCATGCTTCTAGCAAAACCCGAGACCAACTTCGACTGAGTATCCTCTCTTAGTAAGGCAGAAGATGTGGAATCTGATTCCTTAACAAATATTAAGTTATTGATTGCACCATATTCATCCTGAACACAAAGCTGTTCCTGGTCGACTTGCCATGTTCCATCAATCAAGAATTTGTACTGCATAGTTCATTTGGAGCCAGTAAATTCAACTCCATACAAAATGTGCACTTTCCTTATTTTAAGCAGGTGTCACTGTGCATGTGTAATACATCAATAACAGCTATAATATGTAAAACTTTACGATACTCCATATCTTGTGAAGAGGTAACATTTGCTAATGGTTAACTTCTTAAGAAAGCAAGGATGTTCCTGAAAATCAAATTATTTACCAGAATAGACATATTAAACACAAAATAGGATCAGTTTATACATCAGCCAAAGCATCAAAAGCAAAGAATACCGTAATCCTCAGGAACTAGACATGAAAAATCATTAAACCCATGCCTGTACAGTAATACTAAATCTCGGAAATATATTTGCATGCCTAAGATTTGCTGATACTTAGACGCTAATAAGCATATTGATGCATATTCTAAGAGGCAGTTAAAGTGCAGCAACAGAAAAGGAGTACAAGGGACTTAGACCGTAAGATGGATCACAATGAGTAATTGAATATCTCCCGGAGTATTCCCTCAATCTCAATTTAGTTAGCTAACTTTCAGTTATAATCCGTCCAATTCATTTGACCAACCCTTATTATCTATTTCTTTACTTTATCATAACTTCTAGTTCTGTGAACAGATATTCTGTATGAAAAGATGATAACTATTTTCGCATACAGCACCTAAGACAATTGTCATTGAGCCGCCTTTTCTTTTGATTTTCAGGTATACTTGGCACGAATTCATTAGCTCATTACACAATCATCACATAGAATTTAGGGAATACCTGATGATAACCTGGTGGAAGATCAATGATCCTCTGAAAAACGGCGGCCGAACCCTCCACCAAATTCATCGGTAACTGTTCAGTCCAGCTGCACCACCCGAAATCACAAGCACTTAGGCCAAATAACAAGCATGTAACGTGCACTTTGTTGAATCATAAAAGAAGGGGTTTAAAAAAAAAGAGTAGCTGTAAATGAGAAATTAAAAGTACCCATTGAAGGAACCATAGAGGAAAACTTGATAACCACCATATCGCCATGTAAAGGTTATTAGTACCATTTCCTCTTCAGACCCAAAACTTCTCTTTTGTGATTTCGTATATATACATGCTTTTACCGAAAGACAAAATCAGCAAATCAGACAGAAAAAATCAGTGGAAATTCCAGAGAAAAGAGGAGAAATGGGGGAGCAAAGAGCATTGGTATACCCGAATGACGAGAAGCCAGCGAAGAGCGGAAATTATATTAAAAGAAAAACTACTAGCGTAAGCAAACAGTGGAAAATGAAAATGTAACAATGGATTCCACATGGGAGTACTACTATGATGTTTGTGTATTTTAATGTTTGAAATAGTTGCAGATGCTTTCTATTGGTTTCTATTTTTTTCTCTTTTTCAACTCTTTTTCACGTTTTGTCAGTTAGGTTGTTTGGCTTTATATAGCAAAAATGACATTTGTATTTAGTTTCTCTTTCATATGTCCTGTGTGTTTGTCCTGTCCTCCTTTGATCTTTTGAGGTGTATGATTGTGAAGTAAGGCTCGTTGGTCGGGGGATGTTCCTCGGTTGTACGATGTTTAAATATTTTAGTTTGGTATTTTTTTCGGTAATCAAGACTTTTTCATTAATCAAGACTTTTATAAAACCATAGTCTAACTTTAAACTCAGCTGACTATCTGTAATATAACATTTAAACTATATCTACTATCCTAACTCCTATCAATACTATATTCGAAGGTGTTGTAATTGTTCTTTAATTCGTGGGGTACCTCTAACATTACACGTATATTCTATGTCTCTCAAAAGGGCTGCATTACATCGAAATGTCTTGTTGAAGATTCTTGAGTTCCTTTCCAGCCAGATAGTATATGCAAACTCAGCGACTACCATTTTGAAGATGGTTGCTCGACATGTTCGACCCTTGGCTTTGCTTATTAGCCACTCCATTTTATGGTTCCAATCATTGAGGTGGGGATAAGTCTCCTTCAGCCAGTGCATTGTTCTCTCCCATAAATCAACAGTAACTGGGATGGTCTCTAGTTTCTGGGTGATTTTGACATAAGGTACATTGCTTATCAACACTCATTCCCCAGCGGTGCAATATGTCTTTTGTTAGGAGTCTATCCTATAAGAACAGCCATAGATTGAAGGTTGCATTTGGCCTTGCATAGTTGTGTATGATTAAATTCTTCCATGGGACTCTCGGCAGGTTTTGCATCTGTGAATGGTATAACTGTTTAACTAAGCATCCCTGCTCCTTCCAGTGCTGGACCCTCTGTAAGACTTCTCTTGATTGGATGATCTTTCTAACCATCCAACTTGCTTGAGCAGGAATTGGAATGGTTTCAATAGGTCTGTCTTTGATGTAGTACACAGTGATCCACCTAATTCACAGTTTGTCCTTGTTATGAGCTAAATCCCAGCATGTCTTTGCAATGGCAGCTTTATTCCAGAGCTTGAGATTAGTAAGATTTATCCCTCCTGCTGATTTTGGGGTACACATTCTGTCCCAGGAGATACATGCTTTCCTAGTGATAGAGTTCATCCCATACCAAATAAAGCTCCTACAAATGCCTTCTATCATCTTCAGAACTTTAACAGGGAATATGAACAGTTGTGCCCAGTAAGCTTGGACACCAAAAATGACAGATTGGACCAGTTGGATTCTCCCAGAATAAGACAGTGTTTTGGCAGTCCAAGAAGTGATCTTGGCAGTGATCCTTTTCACTAGAGGTTGCCATTGGAGCAATGTGATTTTCTTGGTGGACAAGGGGACTCCTAGGTACTTGAATGGTAATTGACCTTGCTCATAGCCAAGGTGGTAGAGAATCTGTTTCTGAATATCCAGTGCAACCCCCCCAAAGTAAACAGAGCTCTTGTTCAGATTAGCCTGTAAGCCAGATGCTTCAGAGAATTGAGAGAAACATTTGGATAGGGCTAAGACAGAAGTAGTGTCACATTTGGCAAACAGCAGCAAATCATTAGCAAAGCACATATGAGTAATGCCCAGTTTTTTACATCTGGGGTGGAACTGATATGCTGGATTTCCCTTTAGTGAGTTGCATGATTTGCTTAAGTACTCCATGACCAGAGCAAATAGGAAGGGGGGAAATAGGGTCCCCTTGCCTAAGTCCCCTAGCAGCAGCAAAAGGTTCAGTTGCCTCTCTATTGACTAGCACAGAGAAGCTCACTGTTGAGATGCATTCCATTATCCATTTGGTGAAAGTGCTGGGGAAGCCAATCTGTTCCATAACCTGCTGTAGGAAGGTCCATTCTACTGAGTCATATGCTTTCTGGAGATCGATTTTAACCATGCATCTGGGAGACACATGTTGTCTGGTGTAGCTTTTGACTAGTTCACGTGCCAGAATGATGTTGTCTTGGATCTTTCTGCCTGGGATGAAGCCTGCCTGGGCTTCACTGATAATGCTTGCCATCACCTTCTGCAACCTGTTAGCCAGAATTTTTGAGATCATTTTATAGAGGACAGAACAGCAAGTTATTGGCCTGTACTCTTTTACTGTAGATGGTTTGGACACATTAGGAATGAGGGTAATAGTTGCACAGTTTATGGGTTTGAACATCTTGGTTGAGGTTAAGAACTGCTTGATGGCAGTGGTAACCTGCCTACCAATGATTCCCCAGCTCTTTTTGAAGAACACAGCATTGTAGCCATCTATCCCTGGTGCTTTGTCATCTCCAATAGCCTTGAGACTCTCCACAATTTCTATATCAGTTACATCAGCACATAGATCCTTTCTTTGTTGTTGTGTCAATTTTGGACCATTTGTCATGTACATTTGATTTATAGCTGGCAGGGTGGAAGCAGAGGTTCCCGTCAGTGCCTTGTAGAATCCAATGATCTCCTTTTTGATATCTTCAGCTGTAGTTATTTTGGTACCCAGTGCAATGGTAAGTTTAGTAATCTGGTTGTGTTGAGTTCTCTCCTTCATTACTGCAGAGAAGTATATAGTGTTGGAGTCCCTAAGTTGTATCCATTTTGCTCTTGCCTTCTGTTGCAGAACACTTTCCTCAATCATTGATCATTTTTCCAGTTTCAGCACCAACTCCTTCTCCTTCTGCTGTAGGACATCAGAGTATGCATGTGTCATCTGGGCTTGTATTGTCCCCAGTTCCTGTTTGCTAAGGTCTATTCTCTGTGAGATAGTCTTGAATTCCTTAATATTTAGGTCTTTCAGAGGACTCTTCAAAGCTTTGAGTTTAGACCATATTGCTTTCATAGTGTCTGAATTTCCAGCATGCCAAACTTTTGCCGCAATCTACTGGAAATCTTCATGATCAGCCCATACATTAAAGAACTTGAAAGTCGTTTCCCATTCCAGGAAGATGATGTCAGTGTCACTATCATGGGATTATGATCTGATATTAAAGGAAGGTTATAATTAGTTACCACTTGGTTCCATTTGATCATCCATTCATAGTTTCCAAACACCCTATCCAGTCTGCTGCATACTCTGTCCACACCAGTCTGCTTATTTGTCCAGGTGTAACATTCACCCCTCCAAGGCAATTCTGACAAACCAGCTTGTTGAATACATTTGCTGAACTCTTGGGTTTCAGGGAGCCTGACTGGTTTGCAAGACTTCCTATCTTTGTCACATAAGATAGCATTGAAATCACCAGCAACTACCCATGGATTTTGCATCCCTGATGACAGTGTTTGGAGGCTGCTCCATCGGGATCTTCTTTGCTCCAGCCCATTGAAGCCATACACCACAATGAGGAAGCATATGAAATCCCCCTGATAACCCTGTTGTGAATCAATTGGCTTTCCTCCAGAACACTAGTGACTACAAACACTTTTGGGTTCCATAGAATCCACACCTTGCCCTTTTCACCAGAGACATAGTTTGTTAAGATGCCCCATCCCGGTGCTAGTAGATTAGCAATTCGACTAGTATGCATTTGTTTTACCTTAGTTTCTACTAATCCAACTAGGCTAATGTTGTTTTTCCTAATATACTCCCTAACTTCTTTCTGCTTATACCTTTTATTTACACCCCTTATATTCCAAAATAACCACTTCATTGTTGAGAAGTTGATCCCCCTAGCTCCCCTGGAGGGTCTTCTTTACTACCAGAAACTACTTCAAATCTATTACTCACAGTGATGGGTGACAGAGGTGGGAAATTAGTGATGTTGAGAGCTGGACTCTGAGGTTGTTTCCCTTTATCACTTCCTTTGTCAACCCTCTGGCTCTGGACTGTCATGGCTTCAGTAGGAACTCCCTTTGATTCATTATGCTGTACTGGTAGCTGCTTCTGTAGTGGCACATTTTGAACAGGGCCCTTAATTCTCCATTCCTGGACTGCCTTTGGCTTCCACACTTTTGGGATTTGCTTTGGCTGCACCGCACAGTTGTGTCCTATTGTTTGAAATTTCTCACAATAGGAGGGCTTCCGCTCATAAACCACATCCTGAAGGAACTTTTTCCCATTCTGATCCATAACCCAGATCTCTGTTGGGAGTTCTTTAATGACAGTCACCTCTATGAGCATTCTGGCGTAGGAAATCCGTGTCAGTTTTGTTGTACATTCATCCACATAAATTGGTTTCCCTAATACGCTAGCAATTCTGCTTAGGGATCTCATACCCGAGCAAGACATTGGAAGTTTCGAAAACTTTACCCACAATGGGACATCAGTCGGGAACTCTTCTGAAAAATCAAATTCAGGTGTCCATTGTTTGAGTATCATATGCCTATTGGCTATTGAGTAAGGTCCTGCACACAGTATCTCTTTGGCATCAGCAATGGTTTTGAATTTCACTATGTAATACCCTTCTTCACGATAGAACAAGTCTGGCTCAAGGACATGCGACCAGTGGTGATTGATGAATCTCCTAATTGCATTGAAGCCAGGTCCGCCTCCTAGGATGTATACCACTAAGGCACACTTCCATTTTACTTCTTCCTCTTCCACCTCCGATTTATCCAGCTGTACTATAGGCTGCCCGTCAATCATCACTGGGGGTATGTAGTCAAGAGCCATTCCATGGGTCGCAAATCGATTCTTCTGGAATAGTGTTGTCCAGCTCTTCTTAGGCTCCACTAAGGTGTTTCTGCTAGGCTCTGGTTGTTCCTCTATTAACGTTGCTGGTTGCATGTTCGTCTCTGCCGAAGAATCTGGTACCACTGGAATCGGAGGAGTTGAAATCACTTCGACCCCTGCTGCCTTCGGAGTATCCATAGTCGTGTCATCCTTACCTACTAGTGGGTCTTGTTGTACTATCACAACCTTTGTAGCTTTCTCGTCAGCTTCCATGGCGCCTAGGTTTTGTACAGTGGGTTCTGCACATCCTTGGTACTGTGTTTATCCAAAATCAGTTGGTTCAGCTTGTCAAAGGTGTCAATAGGAATTTTTCGCGGTCGTCCTCTGCCGCGGCTGCCCCCTTTTGCCATATCTACGAGCTCGGCGTACGTTATGCTAATGTGTGCCGAGAGGAAATGAGAGAGACGGATTTGTTTGTTATTTTTGTATTTGATTTTTCAAAATTTTATATTAATATCGTATTTAATTAAAATTAGTATGATTCGATTTTTCTTTTTTCGGTTTATTCGATTTGGTAACTTTGGTTTATTCGGTTTGAATATTAGTTAATGCATAGAGCCCTATATTCTAATATTCTTAATTAAAGTACTCAAAATACAAAACTTAAAATGTTTGTTGATAAAAATTTTTCCCAATAGCAAATATCGACCCAAATAGAGAAAATTGTACATAAAAAAATATTTGATCATTAGAAGTGTCTTGTTACTTGTTTAGAGTTAATTGATGAACTTTAAGAATAAAGAAAAGTAAATTTTTGGAATTTTTATATTTATGTTATAATTGATAATCTATGTTATATATATATATGTATATATATATATATATATATATATATATATATATATAGGTACGGTACCGGTATTTCGGCATTTTATCTTAAAATACCAAATATCATACTTAGTACCAATTTTTTTAAAAATTAAAACCAAATACCATACCAAATACCAAAATTTTCAATTTCGGTACGATAAGTTGTTATTTTTCAAATTATGCCCAGCTCTACTCGTTGGTATATAAAATAAGGGATAATTAATTTCAAAACTAAATTTAATATAATTTTATTTTATGTTCAGTTAAGATAAAATCGTAGCATACTAATTTTAAAATTAATTATTTCATAATTTTAGTGTTATTTTTATTCTAATAAAAAATAAATAATTAATTCCATAACTGATTTCCCAACCAAAATAACCCTAAGGTAACTAGGGCGGTCTTGACATCTCCTCAAATACATTTCCTATTATATACTCCATATTCTTACTTTCAACAAATCAAATACTTCACGTTCGAGTTTACAGAACGGACAAAAGTGATTGTCTTAACTGTCTCTACCTCAAACAAGTCGATAGTTTGCTACTTAACATTAGCAGCGGCAAACGATCTGGTCGGGTCAGGTCGGATTCGGGTCGAAAACGATTAATGAAAAATTGATAAATTATTCGACCCGACTCATATTTAATACAAATAAAAAACAGTGGCGGATAATATGAATAACCATATTATTCATGACTTCTTGCATATAATGGCTTCTGGAAGAATTTAGTCTCCCTAACTTAAGGAACCCCTAATTTGAGGCTTTACAAATGAAAAAGTTAGACCCATTGGTTATCCATTTTCTAAATGGATAATATGGTTCTAATCTATATTTAACTCATTTTTAAAAAATTTATTATCCAATCCAAGTTTTAATGAATAATATAGATAATTAATTATTTTATTTTAACCATTTTGTTACCCCTACATAACATGTAACCACAATATTTAGGAGTTGGAATTTTGATGCATTAACAATGTTTAGTTCATAATAAGTGATCATTTTATCTTTTTATTTTGGTTCAAAATAAATATTCATTACATAGTTATGAAGGAATTAATTTTATTTTTTAAAAATTTGCCATTATTTATATATTCCAACGTGTTAAGGTAACAATTAGTTAAAATTATTTTAGTGAATACATTTTTTCTCTAGAGGTTCATATTTCTTTAATGGGTGTATCAAAAGTAAATAGTCACTTATTGTGTATCAGAGGGAGTATTAATTTATATTACACTAACAACAGGGACGAATGTAGTGTGCGCGTTCGTTGGAACTTTCACATGTTTATTTTTAAAAGAAAAATTGACATCTTATAACAATACGTAATAGGAATTGGCAATTATTTAGCCTTTACGTTTGGCAAAGATATCCCCAAACAATTGGCATTATATATCCAAATCTTACAAATCTACTCTTTTATATTCTCTCTCAAATAATTGGCCCCAAACTGTCTGCTACCCCCTGTTCGCGCTCACTTCTCTTCTTGTTCGCTGCTTTCCTTTCCATTTCTTTTCTTGTATTTCCTATTCTGTCTCTTCTCTTTCACTCTCATAGTTTAGCAAAAAATCTTGCAAATTATATTAAAAAAACCAGTAGGGTAAAAAGATAAGATATCTCACATCAGAGAAAATCAGAAGCAAAAACTAAGAGAGTGTAACAACCCGAACGGTCATTTTGAGATTTTGTACTTTGACCGCTGGTTCTCGAGTATGAATTGCCCCGTGTGATGTATTATGACTTATGTAAATCGTTGGTTTTGGTTTTCAGTGTAATCAGAATGAATTTGGAAGAACAGTTCTCAGTTTGAAGCTTTAAATTTGAAAGGTTTGACCAAGATTTGACTTGATTGTATATGATATCGGATCAAAATTTTTTGATTTTTTTAGCTCCATTAGGTAATTTAGGACTTAGGAGCGTGATCGGAATGCATTTTAGAAGTCCGTGGAAGGTTTAGGCTTGAATTGGCGAAATTGAGATTTCAGCGTTTTTCGGTTGATAGGGTAGATTTTGGATATAGAGGTCGGAATGAAATTACAAGAGTTGCAGCAACTTTGTTGTGTCATTTGGGATGTGTGTGTAAAATTTCATATCATTCAGACGTGTTTTGGTTGGGTTTCTGATCAAAAGCGTATTTCGAAAGATTTTGGGATTCTTAGGTTTGAATCTGATGCAAATTTGATATTTTGATATTGTTTTGAGTGTTCCGAAGATTGGAATAAGTATGAAAGATGTTATGGGATATGTTTGCATATTTGGTTGAGGTCCCGAAGACCTCAGGTGAGTTTCGGATGGACAATTATACCATTTCGTGCCTTAAAAGATAATAGAAAGTTACAGGTTCAGTGTTGCAGGAAATTGCTCTTCGCGATCGCGTGGGTCGTCTCGCGATCGCATAGAAGGAATCGAGGTGGGCATCCAGTTGTTCTTCACATTGAATTGGAGACTCACGATCGCATAGCATGGGCGAATAGTACATCACGAACGCGAGGGGAAAGTCGCGTTCGCGTAGGGTCAATTGGACTTGGGTCTCGGCAGGTCGTTTGTGCATTGAGAATGCGGGATTATGTTCCCAATCACGTAAGGTTATTTCACCTGGTCATCGTGTTCTCATGGTCCTTGTGGCATTTGCGTAGTGTATTTTTGGGGAGTTTAAAATTTATTGTTCGCAATCGCGAGGGAAGTGCGCGATCGCAATGAAAGAAATGAGTGTTAGAATATACGCTTAACGCTAGAGGGGGTGAATAGCGTTATAATAAAATAACAATATAAACTTGCGGAATTAAAAATTGCAGGATTGAAATAAGTGCGGTAAGTAAATAATAAGGAACGAACGCACCGAAATTATCCTGGTTCACCACAACCTGTGGCTAGTCCAGTCCCCGAGAGACTCTCTCGAGATTCCACTAACTTCGTTAAGCTTACGGGTGCTTAACAAACCGTTACAAACTGAGAACTTGAGTCACACAAGCCTCAACAACCTTTGCTCGAAGATATCACACTTCAAGACTTCAACCGAAGGAATGAAAACGTTCCTTCTTACAACCACAAGGGATTAACACTTCCCTTCAAGTGTATACAAACACTTAGAACTCAAGACAAGACTCTCTTTAAGAGTAGATATGAGTAAAATAAATACGCTCAAGAACACAACAACTTTCATCAAGAGTTTGGCTTTTAAAAACTTATTAAATGAATAGAAAATGATGAATATGAGAGTATGCAAGCTTTAGCAAGAATATAATCAGTTGTTGTACTTAGAAGACTGATTTTGAGTTGTATTTATAGTGTTCAAAACCCCCACAACTGTTGCCTAATTGCCAATCAAGAATTGCTGATTTTGTGCTAAGATAATCGATTATCTGATTTGCATAATCGATTATTTTCCAATCGTTCAAAAATCAATCCCAGATTTTAAGCAGAATAATCGATTATCCAAATAGTATTAATCGATTACCTGACAACGTTCAAAAAAGCATATTCAGATTTTACTTAACATAATCGATTATCAGATTGTGTATAATCGATTACCTGACAACGTTCAAAAAATCATATGCAGATTTTACTTAGCGTAATCGATTATCAGATTGTGTATAATCGATTATCTTTCAGTTTAAAGAATACTTTGGCAAAGGTCATTTGCATAATCGATTATGCTATAAGGATAATCGATTATCTTATATTTTGAAAACTTCGGACTACACTGTCTTAACATAATCGATTATCATAAAGTACATAATCGATTATTTTACAGTCTTGAAAATTTTGATAGACACTGCCTCAACATAATCGATTATCATATGTGTATAATCGATTATTTTATAGCTTTGAAAAATCTGATGGACACTGCCTCAACATAATCGATTATCATAAGGTACATAATCGATTATCTTGTAGCTTTGAAAAATCTAATGTACACTGCCTTAACATAATCGATTATCATAAGGTACATAATCGATTATTGTTCAGCTTTGTAAATCTGGTGTACATTGTCTTAACATAATCGATTATCATAAAGTACATAATCGATTATCTTTGTCCAGATTTGAGAGGCATGTTTAAAAATCATTTTGGCTAAAATAAAATGTTTGAAAATCATTTTTCTTTAAATTAAATATGCATGATTTGATAAAAATGATTTTACGAGAGAAGCCAAGTCTTGAGTTAATTGTCGGATCAAGATCACAATTAAAGAACGACTCATGTATAACTTTATTTCTTTGCTTGATCATGATCTTTGTTCATCTTGTGCTTGAACCTCGGTATGTGTCAATTGCGTGCTTGTGCTTGGACCTCGTCATATGTCAATTGCGTGTCGTTTGTCATTTATCAAAACCTACAAATATGAACACACGTTTAGTTTAGTGCCTTGAGAACGTGTTTCAACAATTTCCCCCTTTTTGATAATGGCAAACCAATATCGGGATATGCATATTAGATAATTCATAATGACGATCCAAGACAAGTATATAGATATGCGATTAGTTCCCCCTCAACATATGAATTCCCCCTCAATTTATGCTAATAAATATTAAGTGCATAGCCCTTATTCTTCCCCCTTTTGCTAATTGACATTAGCAAAAAAACATTAGTAAATAACTTGTTTATTGATTAACCAAAAATCGTAATTATAAAAGGGACAATATAATGTCAACATAATCGATTATTGATACTTGATAATCGAATGTACTTAAGAGAAATCGATTATTCTTAAAAGAGATCGATTTTTCTGCACCAGTACTTTATAATTCCCCCTGTCTTTGGGGCGATGCCTGCAAAACAGAATTAGGCGCCTCCGACGCTCAAGTTAGTAATGAAAAACAAAAAAAATGCAATGCATGACTTAGATCAACGTGGAGTCAAGAATCCCGAGTTCACTACGAATTCGGAAAAAGGACTCTTTCTCTAAAGGCTTTGTGAAAATGTCGGCCAATTGAGATTTGGTTTCAACAAACTCAATTTCGACATCACCTTTGAGAACGTGATCTCTTATAAAGTGGTGCCTAATTTCAATGTGTTTTGTTCTTGAATGAAGAACGGGGTTCTTCGTCAAGCTTATGGCACTAGTATTATCACATCTAAGAGGGATATGATCGATACTTAGTCCATAGTCCGAGAGTTGTTGTTTCATCCAAAGGATTTGAGCACAACAACTCCCCGCGGCTACATATTCAGCCTCGGTTGTGGACAACGCAACACTTACCTGTTTCTTACTAAACCAAGAGACAAGAGAGCTACCGAGCAAATGGCAAGTGCCACTAGTGCTCTTGCGGTCCAATTTGCAACCCGTCGGAGTCGGAATAGCCAACCAACAAGTTGGCATGAAGAACCTTTGGGATACCATAGTCCCACATTTATAGTACCAACAAGATACTTCATTATCCGCTTAACCGCAGTTAGGTGCGACTCCTTCTGACATGATTGATATCGAGCGCATAAACATACGCTAAACATTATGTCCGGTCTACTAGCAGTAAGATAAAGAAGGGATCCGATCATACCTCGATACTTCTTGGTGTCGACTTCCTTACCTTTCTCATCTTTGTCAAGATGATCGGATGTGCTCATTGGAGTGGCCATTGCTTTGGCGTTGCTCATTTCAAATCGTTTTAGCAACTCTTTGCAATATTTAGACTGACAAATGAAAGTTCTTTCTTTCATTTGTTTCACTTGCAACCCCAAGAAGAAGGTTAGCTCACCCATCATAGACATCTCAAATTCGCTTGTCATTTAATCAGAAAATTCCTTGCACAAAGCATTGTTAGTAGCACCAAAAATAATATCATCCATATAGATTTGACCTAATAGAATATTATTGTTTTTATGCTTAATAAATAGTGTGGTGTCAACTTTCCCCCTATTGAACTCATTGTCCAAAAGAAATTTGCTCAATCGTTCATACCAAGCTCGGGGAGCTTGTTTAATACCATAAAGGGCCTTCTTAAGTTTGAAAACATGATTGGGAGATTTAAAATCTTCAAAGCCCGGGGGTTGTTCAACATAAACTTCTTCTTGAATAAAACCATTTAGAAAAGCACTTTTTACATCCATTTGATATAAATTGAAGTTCATAGAAGAGGCAAAAGCAAGCAATAAACGAATAGCTTCTAACCTTGCTACGGGTGCATACGTTTCTTCATAGTCAATTCCTTCTTCTTGATTGTAACCTTTTGCTACAAGCCTAGCTTTGTTTCTAGTGATTACACCATTTTCATCTAATTTATTTCGAATAACCCATTTCGTACCAATTATGGTATGATTGTCGGGTCTTGGCACCAATTCCCAAACGTCATTTCGTTTGAATTGGTTAAGCTCCTCTTGCATTACCAAGGTCCAATGCTCATCCCCAATTGCTTCGGAAATGGTTGAGGGTTCAATTTGAGAAACGAAAGCAGTATGTCCTAAGGTGTTCTTAAGATTGTTTCGAGTACTTACCTTTTGCTCAATGTCGCCAATTACCTTGTCGAGAGGATGGTCTTTGATTGTCCTCCATGCGTTGGGCAGTTTCGTTTCTTTCTCCAGTGGTGGCGCTTCCTCCGATGATTGTTCCAAGATTTCATCTTGAATTTCCTTTGGGTTTTCCTCTTGTACTTTGTCTTGAGGACTTATTGTGTTTAAAATACCTGCAAGATCAAAACCAGAATCCTTTCTTGCCAGGCGAGCATTATTTTCGGAAAACACAATATGAGGGGATTCCTCAACAGTTTCGGTTCTATTATTGAATACTCTATATGCTTTGCTACATGATGAATAACCAAGAAAAATTCCTTCATCCGATTTGGCATCAAATTTTCCCAAATTATCTTTTCCGTTGTTATGAATAAAGCATTTACAACCGAATACTCTAAGATGGGAGAGATTAGGATTCCTTCCCTTATAGAGTTCATAGGGAGTTTTCATGAGTATTGGCCTTATGACTACTCTGTTTAAAACGTAGCATGCGGTACTACGGCATCCGCCCAAAATTGTTTGGGAATCTTAGCCTCATCGAGCATGGTTTTAGCCATCTCTTCGAGACACCTATTTTTCCGTTCCACCACTCCATTTTGTTGTGGTGTACGTGGAGCAGAGAAGGTGTGCTCAATACCGAGTTCGTCACAAAAGTCCGTGAAGAGATTGTGATCGAACTCTCCCCCATGATCACTTCTTATGGAAGTGACGGTTGTGTTCTTTTCATTTTGAACACGTTTAAGAAAACATTTAAAATTTTGAAAAGCCTCACTTTTGTGAGCAAGAAATAGTGTCCATGTAAATCTAGAATAATCATCAACAATAACAAAAGCATAACGATTTCTACCAAGACTTTCAATACGAGATGGTCCAAAGAGATCCATGTGAAGAAGTTGCAAAGGTCTTGTAGTTAAAACAATATTCTTAGATTTAAAAGATGCTTTTGTTTGCTTCCCTTTTTGACAAGAATCACAAATAGTGTCATTTTCAAATTTCAAATTTGGAAGACCAATAACTAAATTTTGTGAAACCAATTTGTTTAAAAGATGCATGTT
This sequence comes from Nicotiana benthamiana, assembly GCA_034376525.1. Lineage (NCBI taxonomy): Eukaryota > Viridiplantae > Streptophyta > Magnoliopsida > Solanales > Solanaceae > Nicotiana > Nicotiana benthamiana. The sequence continues at coordinate 12,098,310 of CM067325.1, forward strand.
GATATGAGCTACTCTATGATGCCATAACCACATATCGTCTTCTTTACTCATAAGACAATTCACATACTCAGATGAAGAGTTTTCAAGATCAACCATATAGATGTTATCAATTCTAAAACCACGAAGAATAATTTTAAAATCACTACGACGAAAAACTAAGCATTCTTCCGAATCAAACAAAACAAGATTTCCCTTGTCACATAATTGACTTATGCTCAAGAGTTTATGTTTTAGACCTTTAACTAACAATATATGCTTAATGGAAGAAGATTCATTCTTACCGACCGAGCCAATGCCGATAATTTTTCCCTTGTTGTTATCTCCAAAAATAACGTTTCCTCCTTCCTTGTGTTCTAGTTGAAGGAACTTGGATGCGTCTCCGGTCATGTGTTTGGAGCATCCACTATCAAGGTACCAAAGTACACTTGATCCCTTCAAACATACCTACAAGACAAATTAATGAGTTTTTGGTACCCAAGCTGTTTTGGGTCCTTGAGAGTTAGGTATAAAATGCTGTTGTGCTTGACATGCAGTTAAGTGTCTGTGTCTAGTAAAACAAGCAGGAGCAATATGTCCTATTCGACTACAATAGTGACAAATGACATTAGGATTATGCATTCGTCTAGGTTGGTAGTAGTTGGAGGTACGAAAATTGTTTGCTCTATTTTTGACAATATGGCTATTGCGCAAACCTTGAAAATCATTTCTCCTACTGTTTGTTCTAGGATATGCAGCGTTTCTAGAATAATTGTTTCTAGGTCGAGTATGTCTAGGTTGCGATTGTTGAAGGCCATTTCTAGGCGTTCTAAAATGTTCAAAGTTTCTTCTAGTGTTTGGTCTAGGATGCATGTTGATTCTAGGATGATTATTTCTAGGATGAATGTTTATTTTATTTATCCTAGGTTGATCCTTGGGTTGTTGGGGGATGGCTTCAACTTTTTCTTTAGGCTCGTTTTTGAAGCCTATGCCATGTTTGGTCGATTTCAAATTGACAAGAACATCATTCAAATTTTTATGAGAAGAATTGAACTTATCTAGGGTGCCCTTAAGTCTTTCTACTTCATCTTTTAGATGCATGCAAGAAATACATTTTTTACTAGAACTCTCGGGTTTGTCGGCGCTTCTCTTGCCGAAAAATTTGTTTTCTTCTTTCAACTTCTCATTTTCCAAAATCAACTTTTCCAAATCTTTTTCTTTCAAAGAGAGTTATTTTTCAAAATCTTTTTCTTTCAAAGAGGAATTTTTCTTTACGTCTCTACCAGTTTCGGAAGCTCTAATGAATTCACTATACAATTCATCAAAAGCATTTTGAATTTCCTCAAGAGAAAAGAAATTTTTTGAAGAAATTTGACATACCTCTTCTTGATTGTCTTCGTGTGCCATGAGACATAGATTTGCGGCTTCGTCTTCTTCATCGTCGCTTGATTCGTCTCCGGAGTCACCTCCCCAAGATATGTATGCTCGTTGTTTCTTGAAGGGTTTCTTCTCCTTTTTGACATTTGGGCAATTTGATTTAATGTGCCCGATTTCTCCGCATCCATAGCACTTTACTTGATCTCCTTGTTGTTTGCCTTTTCGTTCATACTCTTTTCGCATGAACTTTTGAAATCTCTTAATAACGAGTCCGAACTCGTTATCTCCGTTGTTTGAGTCCTCATCATTTTGAGGTTGAGCCGTGCTTGCCTTGAGGGCGATTCTTTGTTTCCTTTGATCATTAAACGGAGGGTTAAGTATAGTAGATTCATAGGTTTAATGATTACCTCTTAGTCCGTCGATGGTGACATTTGAAACGCCGATAGACTCTTGAATCGCGTCGGCCTTGGAGCGCCATTCCGGAGTGAGACTTCGGAGAATTTTTTTTGACAAGTTCCTTATCCGTGAAGGTCTTCTTAAGAGCATGTAGGTCATTGACGATTTTTGAAAATCGTTCGAACATGTCATCGATCCTCTCGCTTTCCTTCATGTGAAACAGTTCATATGCATGGGTTAGAAAATTAATTTTAGCTTCTCTTACCTGGTCCGTACCTTCGTACGTGATTTCCAGCTTATCCCACATTTGCTTAGCCATTGTGCAACATGATATTTTTCTGTAATCATCAGCATTTACAGCACAATATAATAAGTTGATGGCTCTAGCGTTGTTCTACACTTTCCGGGTATCATCCGCATCGTATTCATCTTCGGATTTTGGAACACATTCATTTTCAACCTTTTTGGTTGGAATTTGTTCTCCCTTCGCTATAACCTTCCATAGATGAAAATTATTCGATTGGATGAATATTCTCATCCTCTCCTTCCAGTACATATAGTTTGTGCCGTCGAACAGTGGTGGTCTGGTGGAGCATTGTCCTTCACCTATTCCTGCATTAAAGTCACGAGTAGAAGCCATGGATTGTTTCTCTCAAATGGTTAAGTCTTTCAGAGAGTTGGGCTCTGATACCAATTGTTAGAATATACGCTTAACGCTAGAGGGGGGGGGGGGGGTGAATAGCAAATAATAAAAAAATAATATAAACTTGCGGAATTAAAAATTGCAGGATTGAAATAAGTGCGGTAAGTAAATAATAAGGAACGAACACACCGAAATTATCCTGGTTCACCACAACCTGTGGCTAGTCCAGTCCCCGAGAGACTCTCTCGAGATTCCACTAACTTCGTTAAGCTTACGGGTGCTTAACAAACCGTTACAAACTGAGAACTTGAGTCACACAAGCCTCAACAACCTTTGCTCGAAGATACCACACTTCAAGACTTCAACCGAAGGAATGAAAACATTCCTTCTTACAACCACAAGGGATTAACACTTCCCTTCAAGTGTATACAAACACTTAGCACCCAAGACAAGACTCTCTTTAAGAGTAAATATGAGTAAAATAAATACGCTCAAGAACACAACAACTTTCGTCAAGAGTTTGACTTTCAAAAACTTATTAAATGAATAGAAAATGATGAACATGAGAGTATGCAAGCTTTAGCAAGAATATAATCAGTTGTTGTACTTAGAAGACTAATTTTGAGTTGTATTTATAGTGTTCAAAACCCCCACAACCGTTGCCTAATTGCCAATCAAGAATTGCTGATTTTGTGCTAAGATAATCGATTATCTGATTTGCATAATCGATTATTTTCCAATCGTTCAAAAATCAATCCCAGATTTTATGCAGAATAATCGATTACCCAAATCGTATAATCGATTACCTGACAACGTTCAAAAAATCATATTCAGATTTTACTGAACATAATCGATTATCAGATTGTGTATAATCGATTACCTGACAATGTTAAAAAATCATATGCAGATTTTACTTAGCATAATCGATTATCGGATTGTGTATAATCGATTATCTTTCAGAGTTTAAAAAATACTTTGGCAACGGTCATTTGCATAATCGTATGCTATAAGGATAATCGATTATCTTTTATATTTTGAAAACTTCGGACTACACTGTCGTAACATAATCGATTATCATAAAGTACATAATCGATTATTTTACAGTCTTGAAAAATTTGATAGACACTGCCTCAATATAATCGATTATCATATGTGTATAATCGATTATTTTATCGCTTTGAAAAATCTGATGGATACTGCCTCAACATAATCGATTATCATAAGGTACATAATTGATTATCTTGTAGCTTTGAAAAATCTGGTGTACATTGTCTTAACATAATCGATTATCATAAAGTACATAATCGATTATCTTTGTCCAGATTTGAGAGGCATGTTTAAAAATCATTTTGGCTAAAATAAAATGTTTGAAAATCATTTTGCTTTAAATTAAATATGCATGATTTGATAAAAATGATTTTACGAGAGAAGCCAAGTCTTGAGTTAATTGTCGGATCAAGATCACAATTAAAGAACGACTCATGTATAACTTTATTTCTTTGCTTGATCATGATCTTTGTCCGTCTTGTGCTTGAACCTCGTTATGTGTCAATTGCGCGCTTGTGCTAGGAGCTCGTCATATGTCAATTGCGCGTCGTTTGTCATTTATCAAAACCTACAAATATGAACACACGTTTAGTTTAGTGCCTTGAGAACGTGTTTCAACAATGAGGCCTGAGAAGAATGTTTTCAAAGTCATCTTGAGAGATTTTTGAAGGATATTGAAGAGGGATTCAAGGAGAAACTATTGGAGATAATAATTTCGGACCTACAACTCGATTCTATTATGAAATCGACCTAGAAAATCATGAAATCTAAGCCTAAAATGGGAAAACTAGGGCTTGAGAAGTTAGACATTTGAATTGGGATTTGAAGGACCATTTGAGGTCGGATTAGGAAATTTTTGATATGTATGAACTCACGGGGAGATAAGAAATCTAATAATGTGAAAATTTTTGAGTTTCGAGAAGCGGGCCAAGGCTCGGGTTTTGCTAATTTCTGGATTTTTGCACTTATTGATTGCTTTCGCTTGGGCTTTGTTTCCTTAGCATATTTTGATGTCCTCGTTTTTATTTTGGATAGACTCGACGCGCGTGGAGGGAAATTTGAGTGGAAAAGGCATCGCGAAGAGTAATGATTGTAAATGATGTTCTGAGAGTTTGAAACCCCAGATTGCACATTGTAGTGCTATATTAAGGTGAGACACACGCTTGATGACAAGCGTGGGGTCGTGTACTATTGGGGATTGTGACTTGGTCCGTCCCGATTGATGATTTTACTGCGCATTTGACTGAAACTTATTTGTTATCATCATAATTTAGGTTGATTGCCATATTTGGGCTTCGTGCCAACTATTTGAACCCTTCGGGAATTTTTATTATTATTTCCTCACTGTTTTGACTTATTAATTGAACTCAGTCATGTTATTTTTTACTATTTTACTACTCAGTCATTTTTACTCAGTTTTTCCTGAAACAATATTTAAAATAATATTTTGGGCTGAGAAATACTGTTTTACTAATGCCCGAGGGGTTCGTGAGTTTTTTTGACTGAGTAAGGCCGAAGGCCTAGTTGTGAGGAAACATTGATACCGATTTGAGGCCGAGGGCCTGAGATATGTACACCATGAGGTGGCTTGTTGATATTTTTTATGAGGCCGAAGGCTTGAGATATATACGCCACGAGGTGGCTTGACTGAGATGAGGCCGAAGTCCTAGATTTGATGCCATGAAATGGCTTGATATTGCGCTTGGACCGTAAGGGGCCCCTCCTGGAGTCTCTATACCCCCAGTAAGCGCGGGTACCAATTGTTATGTGAAGGGGATGATATTGTACTATGTGATACCCCGAGGGGCTGGTATTGTTCTATGTGATTGTCCGAGGGGCTGGTACCATTCTATGTGATTGCCCGAGGGGCTGGTATTGTTCTGAGATATTGCTCGAGGGGTAGAGTTGTTGGCATTTTGCCCGAGGGGCGAAACTTTATGCGTTTATATTTCATTTTACTTGTCATTTTACATGTTAAACTATGGTATTTGTGCCCGGGGGGAAGATTTTCTATGCTTATCTGCACTAACTGCTTTGCATTCATTTGCATAACTGTATAAAGGTTATTTTCAAAAGATGTTTGAACTGAGCTAAGATGTTTTTAAGAGATTTCACAGCTTTATTTCTTTGTTAAATGATTTTATACTGCTTCTATACAAAATGTTGATATGCTTTACGTGATTTCTTACTACTCAGTTGTTATTTATCTTTATTACATATTGAGTCAGAGTACTCACTTCACTTCATGCACGCTCTGTGCAGATTTGGATATTTTTGAACTAGGTAGAGGGTATTGGTTGATCATAGGTAGAGTCATTGGAGTTTAGCAAGGTAGTTGACGGCGTTCGCAGCATTGCTTTTCTTCCTCTTTATTTCATATATCTACACTCAGTACATTTCAAATTTTTAGTTGTAGTTAGACCCTAGTAGATGCTCGTGACTTGTGACACCCCTATGTCAAGTTGTATTTATTTTTGTTGTGTTCATTTAAACTCATGTTATGCAATATCTGATTAATTAAAAAGATATTAAATTGACTCATTTAAATTATTAAATTGATTTGGGAATTGTGTCGGCTGGCCCTGTCTTCACGAGAGGCGCCATCACGACTGGGTTGATTTGGGGTCGTGATAAGTTGGTATCAGAGATATTGGTCTCACGAGTCATGGGAGGGGTTTAGTTGAGTCTCGCGGATCGGTACAGACATTTGTATTTATCCTCGAGAGGCTGTAGAACCTTTAGGAAAAACTTCACATTCTTGAATTCTTATCGTGCATTCTTTGATTTAGCTTGAAATATAACTATTGAAATTCCTTCCACGTGTTCGTGTGTGCGCATGAGCGCTCAGTATCATATGGCATGTGATTCCCTGATCGAGGGGGCGATATGTGATCTATGTGAGCTGATGTTAGGCCAGTCTAGAGGACTTGAGGCGGATCTCTGCCCATAGCTTGAGCACCGAGGTGCTGATTGTGTGAGCAAGTATTTTTGGACTTATATGTTCGGTATTGTCCCTATTAGTGGAAGTGACGGCTCGATAACTATGCGATGAGTATGTTGGTACTGCAAGATATATCCATATGATTTGAAAGCAACGAGAAGGGTCTATTGGAGTCTAGAAGAACTATTAGGTGAATTTCATCTTAGTTCGAGCTATAGCCCCGAGTTATGGGTGTGTTAAGAATATTTTCATGTTTCCCAGTTGTGAGTGAAGTAAACTTCATGTTGCGATATGAGTTAAGACTCAGGAAAACTAAGTGACTGCATAATATTTGTGACAGTAGAAGGTATATAGAAATGTTAGTTTGAGGCAAAGCAGGTGGGTTATCTCTTGTGGAGTGTTCTAAGGTTGTGTGATCATTATGTTGTCTATTAGAAGATACGATTTACAAGTGAAGAATATGTGTTGAAATCTAAATTGAGTCGCTTAGAGCGTGGGTGTAGCTCTTACGAGAGTAAATATGAGATTTGCAGAAGTGTTAAATTCTAGATGATCTATATTTTCACAAGCTTTTAAAGGATTTGAGTTTAATATCACTATGGTATTATGGCATCAATAGAGTATAAGAGTTATGAGTTATTGGGTGTATCTTGATCTATGGCTTCAAGCCAAATGGAGGAGTATGCTATTGGTTAGCGATTACATTGTTAGGTGCTATGTTGGTTCCAGTTTGAGGTGTGTTGGTGAATCAGTTATGGCTTACGGAGATCGAGGTCGAGGATGGCTCGGCTGAAGGAAAATTTTGACAAAGATTATATTATGCTTTTTAGGTGTGTGAGAATCACGGGATGTCTTAAGTTATTGTTGGTAAAGAATGCTCGGTACATAGAGCAGGAAGTTGCTTGGTTGTATTGGGATGAGGTTACATTCGGCGGTGTCGGAGTGCCAATGTGTTATGGGTGGTTTTGTTCATTTGGTAAGTCTAATTGCAGTTTCAATACGAGTGAATGACTCTCAAGAGTGGTTTTAATGTGTTCAAGACTCTACATGGAACAATTTGGTGTTTTAAAGTTGTATATGTGCTTAAAAACTGAGTTTTCATTGGGAGATGTCAAAATTGGTGGTGTTTTCTATGTTTATTATGGGATTTTATCTATTGGTATCAGGAAGGTAAGGTAACAGAATTAGATTCGCATGAAATCTCTTTAGAGTAAAGCATTTTTGAGCGTGGTGCTCATGGGAATATCTGAGATAATAAAAGACTTATAAGCCTTAGACAGTGTGGCTTTATGCTTGGTTTTCGTGTGGTAAGACTGGGTTTAGGAATTGTGATGATATAGCAAGAAGGAATACCAATTTGAGGGTAAATCAGAAGGAAACTCAGATAGATGGGGTAGCATGGTAGTGGGTCGGATCGATATTGTAAGGATATGATTAGCTATTTGGATGCTTACGGGGTAACGAGTCTCTGACGGTGTTTTGTGGCAATTCTTTTGGGTTTTAGTGACATGCATAGTTCGGTTGAGTTAGAAGGATTCAGTCCTGATGAGTTCGTGTCGTGCAAATGGAATTCGGGGAGTTATAGATAGTTTCCACCACAGTTAAAGAGGTATATTTTTTATATTGGTCTGTGGAGCATGGTATGTATAGTGGTTCTCTTTTGGGATCTCTGGGAAGTTCTTGGCTAGTGGAGTACATAGTTGCTTGTGGTTCAGAAGGGATATGAAATTCTCATGGTTATCCTAGGATGGTATAGTATATGTGGTATGTCGTGGAGGATTGAGATTTGCATGTGTAAGGTTACGGTTCAGTTCTAAATGAAAAGTCATAAAATTCTTAGGCGGTACGGGCAATTTTAAGTGATTAGAGAAATGAGCTTTAGATGATTAGGGGGGATGATCTTAAGATGATTAAGGAAATGGTATTGCTAATTGGAGTGATTTGACGAAGGTATATGTTTCAGAAAAGTCAATGTGATTAAGTTGATGGTACTTCGATAGTACTGCAACACTTTCTTGTTAAATCGACTGCTGATATTCTAGTTTGCTTGATGGCACAGGGGAATTTTAGAATATCTTTCATGGAATGATTAGGTATTTAAGGTGTAGCATGCATTCGGGCAGCAGAATTGGGATCAGGTATGGTGATTTGGGTGCTATATGGAATTGGAGTATGGGAGTACTCATGTTCAGGCTATATTGTGGTTGTGGGTCACGTGTATCAGTATCTCATGACTATCGGGGTCTGGAGACTCGAGCAGATCTTTTGTGTTTGGTATGTTGGATTTGGAGGTGATATTGGGTTCAGACTGGTTGTCTCCGTGTTATTTCATTCTGGACTATTGCACCAAGACGACGCTGTTGGCCATGCCGGAAATTCCACGAATTGAGTGGTGAGGTGCGACGGGCTATGTACTAGTAGAGTGGTTTTATGTTTCAAAAACCCAACAGATGACCGGGAAGATTGTCTTTCTTATTTGGGCCTTCGTGATGGATGTCAGCATGGAGGCTTCTACCATTGGTTCAGTTCCGGTGGTGAGGGATTTTTCGGATGTGTTTCTTATGGCTGGGCATGTCACCGGGCAAGGTTATTTATTTCGGTATTGATCCAATATCGGGCACCGTATCGTATGGCACCAGCGAAGTTATAGAAGTGGAAGGAGTAGCTTCAGGTTTCCTTGATAAGGAGTTCGTTGGCAGGCTAATATGGATGTGTGTTCTATCTTGAGTCAGCTTGGTTGGCCCCGAATTGTATTGTTGAGGGACGTGTTGATTCGACCATTATTGAGCTTATTAGTGATCTGGGGAGATCTATGAGTTACCTTTCTATATTGCGAGACGTTTTGATTTTTTGGTTATGGGCACATCTGGTACGGTTCATTTGGGGTCTCATAGTGGAAGTCGAGCGGGAAGAGTAATTGGGGGTTGTTCGGTGAATGGCGTATCGATTATGTCCTATCGGGTTTGCATGGTATATGTTATTTGCTTCATCGTAGGTATAAAGATTTGCCTTTACTAACAGACATCAAATTGTGTGTGGTTAATTTCGAGCATAGTGACTTGAAGTGTTCCATGTGGAGTAGTGTTTGGATAGGATCGCGCATGGCAGCGAAGTTATGTGGAGATATGACCTTGAGGATTAGATTCGTGTGTTCCATTTCTATGATGTGAGATGGGTTCTCAGCCTTGTATTGTGATGGTTCTGGTGAACTTGAGGGACAACTCTTTCATTGGAGTTATTTTCATGATTGGAGTATGTTCGGACTGTTGCTTATTGGTGTGCGTATTATGCCAATTGTGGCTTATGCCTGTATTGATATGTCATGTCACCAGAGTAGTCTGTTGGATCATATGAGATCATTGGGATCATTAATGAATACGAATGGATTCAATTTTAGCATGTTGGAAGGAAAATATCGAGGTTCGGCTCAAAAATATTGCTATGGTAATTGCTAAGGAGAAGTGGCTTTATGAATGGTTGATATGAGAAATGGCTATGGCTTACTGCATGTTTTAGTTATCATTGGCAGTATATATATAAAAGTGTTGGAATGAAACTTTAGTTGATAAGAGTTTCTACCGGTATTCGGGTGTTGTGTGTAGCTGTTGTGAATGGAAGTTAATGCTACATGTGTTTGAGTTATGTGGTACAGCATATAATTGCACCTGAGGTTGAACACATGGGTTATTACAGCTGGTTCGGGCCTATTCAGAGAATAGGTGTGAGGTTTTGATCATATTGATGGTTTCAGATATGAGAATGTGGTTTTACGGTTTATGGGCTACATTGGATTGTTTCAGTTACAATGTGTTATCGGACCTATATGAGATAGGGCGACGTGGGATCACCCTTGGGTGTATGCATAGTTAGGTTATTCAGTGATTGGTTGGCTTTTGAAACAACTATGGGCACGTTCGAGGATGAATGTATGCTTAAGTGGGGGGAAAATGTAACGACCCAACCGGTCATTTTAAGATTTTGAACTTTGATAGCCAGTTCTCGGGCATGACTTGCCCCGTATGATATATTATGACTTATGTAAATCGTTGGTTTTGGTTTTCAGGGTAATCATAATGAATTTAGAAAACAATTCTAAGTTTGAAGCTTTAAATTTGAAAAGGTTTGACCAAGATTTGACATGATTGTATATGAACTTGGATAAGAGTTTTTATGATTTGGTTAGCTCTGTTAGGTGATTTGGGACTTAGGAGTGTGATCGGAATGCATTTTGGAAGTCCGTGGAAGGTCTAGTATTGAATTGGCAAAATTGAGATTTTGGCATTTTCCGGTTGATAGGTGAGATTTTGATATAGAGGCCAGAATGAAATTTCGAGAGTTGCAGCGACTTTGTTGTGTCATTTGGAATGTGTGTATAAAATTTTAGGCTATTTTGGACGTGGTTTGATTGGGTTTTTTGATTAAAAGCACATTTCGGAAGATTTTGGTATTCTTAGGCTTGAGTTCGATGCAAATTTGATGTTTTGATGTTGTTTTGAGTGTTTCGAAGGTTGGAACAAGTTCGAACGATGTTATGGGATATTTTGGCATATTTGGTTGAGGTCCCAAGGGCCTCGGGTGAGTTTCGGATGGACAATCGATCTATTTCGTGCCTTAAAAGATAGCCGAAAGTTGCAAGTTTGGTATTGCAGGAAATTGCTCTTCGCGATCGCGTGGGTCGTCTCGCAATCGCATAGAAGGAATCGAGGTGGGCATTCAGTTGTTATTGGCATTAGCGATTGGAGGCTCGTGATCTCATAGCATGGGAGAATAGTGCATCGCGAACGCGAGAGGGAAGTCGCGTTCGCATAGAGTCAATTGGACTTGGGTTTTGGCAGGTCGTTTGTACATTAAACCCCCGATAGCGTAAGGTTATTTCACTTGGTCATCACTTTTTCATGGTCCTTGTCGTGTTTGTGTAGTGTATTTTTGGGGAGTTTAAAATTAGTTCTTCGCGATCGCGAGGAAGTGTCGCGATCGCGATAAAGGAAATGAGGCCTGGGCAGAATATTTTTAAAGTCGTCTTGAATGCGGGTCTATTTTCACCCATAGCTGCCCATTTTGAGATACTCTTGAAGGAGATTGAAGAGTGATTCAAGGAGAAACGATTTGAGGTATGAATTTCGAACCTAAAACTCGATTATATTGTGAAATCCACCTAGAAAATCATGAAAGCCTAGCCTAAAATGGAAGAACTAGGTCTTGAGAAATTGGACTTTGAATTGGGATTTGAAGGACCATTTGAGGTTGGATGAGGGAAATTTTGATATGTATAAACGCGTGGGGAGATAAGGAATCTAATGATGTGTAAATTTTTTAGTTTTGAGAAGCGGACCCAGGGCTCGGGTTTTGCTAATTTCAGAATTTGTGCCCTGTATTGATTATTGTCGCTTGGGCTTTGTTCCCTTAGCATATTTTGATGTCCTTGTTCTTATTTTGGATAGATTTGACGTGTGTGGAGGCTAATTTGAGGGGCAAAGGCATCGCGAACTAGAGATTTAGCCGGTTCGATGTGAGTAATGATTGTAAATGATGCTCTGAGGGTTTGAAACCCTGGATTTCACATCGTAGTGCTATATTGAGGTGAGACACATACTTGATAACGAGTGTGGGGTCGTGTAATATTGGGGATTGTGACTTGGTCCGTCTCGATTGATGATTTTACTGCGTATTTGACTGAAACTTATTTGTTATCATCATAATTTGGTCTGCTTGCCATATTTGAACTTCATACCAACTATTTGAATCCTTCGGGGATTTTTATTACTATTTCCTCACTGTTTTGACTTATTAATTGAACTTAGTCATGTTATTTTCCACTGTTTTACTACTTATCCATTTTTACTCAGTTTTGAGACTTAAATGATATTTTAAATAATGTTTTAGGCCGAGAAATATTGTTTTACTAATGCCCATAGGGCTTGTGAGTATTTTTGACTGAGTAAGGCTGAGGGCCTAGTTGTGAGGAAACATTGATACGGATTTGAGGCCGAGGGCCTAAGATATATACGCCAAGAGGTGGTTTGTTAATATTGGTTATGAGGTCTAGGGCCTGATATAGATACGCCACGAGGTAGCTTGACTGATATGAGGCCAATGGCCTAGATTTGATTGCACAAGATGACTTGATATTGCGCTTGGTCCGTAAGGGGGCCCTCCTAGAGTCTATACACCCCTAATGAGCGCGGGTACCCATTGTGATGTGAGATATAGCCCGAGGGGATGATATTGTATTATGTGATAGCCCAAGAGGCTGGTATTGTTCTATATGATTGCCCGAGGGGATGATATTGTATTATGTGATAGCCCAAGGGGATGGTATTGTTCTATATGATTGCCTAGGGGCTGGTACCGTTCTATGTGACTGCCCGATGGGCTGGTATTGTTCTGAGATATTGCCTGAGGGGCAGAGTTGTTTGTATTGTGCCCGAAGGGCGACCTTTATGTATTTATCTTTCACATTTACTTGTCATTTTACCTGTTACATTATGGTATTTGCGCCCAAGGGGCCGATTTTGTGCTTATCTGCACTAGCTACTTTACATTCATTTGCATAACTGTTGAAAAGTCATTTTCAAAAGAAGTTTGAACTGAGCTAAGATGTTTTTAAGAGATTTCACAGCTTTATTGCTTTCTTAAATGGTTTTATACTACCTCTATACAGCATGTTGATATGCTTTACGTGATTTCTTACTGCTAAGTTGTTATGTACCTTTATTACTCACTGAGTCAGAGAACTCACTTTACTCCCTGCACCCTGTGTGCAGATTCAGATATTTCTGAACCCGGTAGCGGGTATTGGTTGATCAGAGGCAGAGCCATAAGAGTTTAGCAAGGTAGTTGCCGGCATTCGCAATACTGCCTTTTCTCCCTCTTTATTTCATATACTTGTACTCAGTATATTTCAAACTTTTTAGTTGTAGTAAGACCCTATTAGACGCTCGTGACATGTGACATCCCGATATCGGGCTGTATCTTTTTCTACTGTGTTCATTTAAACTCATGTTATACAATATCTGATTAATTGAAAAGACATTAATTTGGCTCATTTAAATTATTGAATTGAATTAGGAATTGTGTTGGCTGGTCTTATCTTCACGAGAGGCGCCATTATGACCGGGTCCGATTTGGGATCGTGACAGAGAGTAAAAATACATTTTAATTTTTTTTAATTGGATTGAACTAGTGGATATGATTGAAATTGATTAAAAATACCTAAATGAGGCTATATACAAAATTTGAGCAAGATTAGAAGTGATTTAGATTGGTTTTAAGTTAGAAAGAGTCAGGCCTAAAAATCCAACTGCGACATGTGTATATCACATTGTATATCATGTACATCAGTTTATACCATATAACGCATGTGTATATTACTTTGTATTGCGTGTATACAACATAATGTTTTTATGGACGCCCATTTATATCATATTGTATATCGTATATATAACACATGTTTAAATAGATATACACAGATACACATGATATACATGAGGTATTACTGATGTACATAGAGATATACACGAGATAAATTAGGGGATACACATGTGGAGTCATCTTGAACTCGAGTTTTCAATATGAAATGTTATACAAAGAAGGAATAAAATTCTAAATACTTTTTTGAAATATACATTATTATTATGTTATACAGTGTGATATATAAATAATATAATTATTAATGTGTTACATATATTTGGATATACAGATAAAAAAAACTATAAAAATAATTAGAAATATTTGAGAGTTTTTCGAATACTACTATGAGAGAAGAAAGAGAGGATTTTAAGTTTTTTTTGGGGCTATTTTTAAGTTAAATAATTTTGATGAGGCTTATTTTTGGATGATGGTTGAATCATTAGAGTAAAAATTGCACGAGTGGTCCTATTTGGTCGCCCGCATTTAACCTGTACCCATTTTTATAAATTTTTTTAATTTGTACTCATTTTTTAAAAAACTTCAGCCTCCTTGCTCCTCTTCCTTCTGCTCCTTTGTTTTCTTCTTCTTCTTCTTTCTTCTGCTGCTGTTGGTGCTTCTATGAAACTTCAGCTCATGGGATGATTTCCATAAGTCTGTTTATCATATCAATTAAAACTAATTATAAATAATTACGTAAGTTAGTAGACAAAATTTGTGAATATTTACACGTACGAGAAGTTTAAGGTCACACTTAGTGATTCTTTTCATGATAATTCTGTTCTTTAATATTTATTATTTTCAAAATTTATGATTTAGATACTGTTCGTAATCTGATTATTTTATAGTAGTAATACACTATGAAAGAATAAGGTGATTATTTATCTAGTATGTTAGAAAGCTTTTTCAAAAACTTCAGCTTATATAGTGCTTAAGTTTTTACAAACAAACTAAATAACTTCAACATCTTCTACTGAAGTTTTTGAAAAAGCTTTATGACAAAACTAATGAATCCAAGACAAAAAATTTCAACTTATTTAATGCTGAAGTTTTTAAAAATGAACTAAATAACTTCAGCATCTTCTGCTGAAGTTTTTGAAAAGGCTTTATGACAAAACTAATGAATCCCGGACAAAAAAATTCAGCTTATTTAGTGTTGAAGATTTTACAAATAAACAAAATAATTTCAGCATCTTCTGCTGAAGTTTTTGAAAAAGCTAAATGACAAAACTAATGAATCCAGGACCAGAAAATTTCAACAATTACAAATAAAAACTTCAGCAAATAGAGAACAAAATTTCAGCACTAGAATGCTTAAGTTCAGCAATTACAAATCAAAGCTTCAGCACATTTGGTTCAGCAATTTTTGTTACTTCAGGCCCCTCTACTAGAATGTTGAAGCGTGCGTGATTGTCTTTGCTACTTCAGGCCCGTATGCGAAAGTTACACAAAATTTTTTGGATATGTTTGCAATTTTTTTTGCAAAGTAAATGCAAATTAAAGTATAACTCAAAAAAAAAAAGGTATAGATGCAAATGACCCATCATTAACAGAGAGAGAATAACTTTTGGCTACCGTATACCAAATCTTAAAATATTGGCTTTTTAATGCCCCAATTATTAGACCCAGTTATCATGCTATGCCAAATCCCTTTTTAAAAATTTGGAAATTTTTGGGTTTCAGGCCTATGAGCATTGCTGGACTACAGCCCATAAACCACAATCACCTCCACATAATTTTCATTGCAGACCATTGGATCAACCCAATATACTACCCATACTTAGCATCTGTTTTAATAAAAATAGCATAAGTTAGCTAGTTTTTGGATCGACCCTTCAAAAATAATTAGTATTTACAAAGTCATTAAAAAATAGTCACTATTTTACTTTAACACGGAAAGTTCCAGCATAATATACTGGAGATCAATGCAGCTGTGTATGAACTTCCAGTATATTATGTTGAAATTCTAACACGCAAAAAATTCTAGCATAATATACTGGAGATTGAAACACCTGTGCAGGGCGGACTCACATTCCCTCAGGGGGTCATTAAACCCGGTTTGTAATTATTTTTTTACTATTTATGTATAGAAATTATTTTTTGAAGAAAACAAAATGCTAGAAGATAAGCAGTTGAACCTGTGTAACAAAAGTTGTTTCTTGGTCGGATGGTGTAAGTGGGGTCAGATTTTGGCTACTGGTATGGTTCGAACCTTCAGAGCAGTATTTGATATTTTTTTACTTGTTCAAGATCTGACATCTTAGCGGCCCTCCCCGTTGAGAGCCTACTTCTTCTTTTGTAGGAGTAATAGCTTATTTTAGTTTAGTATCTTTCTATAATTATGGTACTTTATATATGAAATTATTAATTTAGCTTAGCTCTTTTCTATTTTTTTGTTAACAGTTAATGCCAGTAAAATTAAAAATAAATATACTTTAGTATTTTAATATATATTAAACTATAATGATCCAGTCGGTCGTTCCGAGAGTTATAGCCCGTATTTCCCATTTTTCCTTCTTTATGTGTTGTTTAGGTGTATTAAGTTGTACGAGTTGGTAGGTTTGGGTTCTGAATAGTTTTGGAGGGTAGTGAACACTTAGTCGCTTAGTTAAAAAGTTAAGTTTGAAAAATCAATTGGAAGTTGATCTATGAGTAAATGAACTCAGAATTGAATTATGATGATTCAATTAGCTTTGTTGGGTGATATTAGACTTAAGAGTATGTCCGGAATGTAAATTAAAGGTCCGTGGTAGAATTTGGCTTGAATTGACGAAAGGTCAAAATTTGGCAATTTTGTTAGGTGGTAGAAAATTAGGTATGGGGGTCGGAAAGGAATTCAGAAGTTGGAGTAGGTTTTTAGTGTTATTTATGTTGTGTGTGCAAAATTTAAGGTTATTCGGGCGAGATTTTATAGGTTTCAGCATCGTTGGCAAATTTTGGAAGTTTAGAAGTTTTTAAGCTTGAATCCGAGTTGAATTGGTGTTTTAGTGTTGTTGGGTATTGAGAAGGTTCGACTAAATTCAAATAGTGATATATAACTTATTGAAATTATAGGTTGAGGTCTCGAAGGACTCGACATGATTTCGAATGGTTAACGTGTTGAATTGGTGAAGTTTGAATTGCTGAAAAATCTGCTGGTGTAATTCTTCTGGTGTGGCCGTACCTGCGGATGGGGAGCCGCAGGTGCGAAAGGCATGTCGCAGATGTGGATTTTGGACGATTGGGCTTGATCACAGTTTTGTCACTGCCAGATCAACTGGAAGAGGCAATCAACTACATAATAAGACTGCAGATAGATTTGAAGAGAATGAGACGGAAAAAAGATAGTAGCTTAAAAAGGGGTGAAAATTCAAGACAGGGTTGCCATTTCCACATATAGAAATACATATTACAGGTGGTTCTAACTACTACTAGTCTGGATTATCAGTTCATCTTCACTGATGTTATCCATCTGCTTCATGAAGAAAGCGTACAAGTTATAAATACACTCATTGGTGACATCATTGTGTAAGATATATGGACTTATATCTATATACATATAAACAATATATGGATAAATTATATGTTATGTGCTATCTTTTGGTTTGGCCTAATTTTGTGGTCTTATGGACATTATGTTAAGGGGGCCAATGTATTGTCATATAAAGTGTAGGACTAATGTGTAGACATGATGGGCTAACTAAGGTTACATATATGTAACCATGGTTACATGCTTGTGACTCTTGAATTATGTAACTCTTGTGACTCTTGGGTTATGTAACTCTTTTGTTATAAAGTGGGGGTTATGGTTCCCACATTATTGCAAGACATAATCTCTTCTTCCTCCCATTGAATCAAGAGAAACTCCATTGTTGTCTTGCAAATTCTTGTGGAAAACCATACACCAACTTTGGTTATTGTCATATTATTATTGTTGTGAAACCATTCACATATTCAAGTCTTGTAAGGAATTCTCGTGGAGACATAAACTTCAAGACAATCTTGAAGGAAGGATCAAGGAGCAATCTTCATAAGGACCTTTGGACAATCATCAAAGGAGGTTCAACGATTTCCACTCATGGATTCAGGTTAGCTTCCGCTCATGTAGTTGTAATTCCGAATTGTTCAATATGAAGGTTATTGTATTTTAGTAGGAATCATAATCCTAACAATTGGTATTAGAGCCACCTTCATATTTGGATAATTTGGAAGTTCATAAGATTCATGTTATATAAAGTTCATGTTCAAGTTTTGTTAGAATTTTATTTATGAAATTCAAGTATCATGAAATAGCATGTTTTTTATGAATGTTACCTGAATTAAAACATTGTATTTTACATGATTTTGGTTGGTAAACAACATGTTTTCATGTTTAAGATTCTTGTTGAAAATCATGTTTTGTTCAGAAAATTTCGCAAAAAAAAACAGTGGCAAAAGTTAATCGATTAACTTTTAAGATAATTGATTAACTCAATTTTTCAGAAATATTTTGGAAATTTACGCAAGCCTTGTTAATCGATTAACTTTTATGTTAATCGATTAACCTGGTCTAGAATAATCGATTATCGTAAAAGTTAATCGATTAACCTGGTCCAGTAAGTTTGAAACATTTTTTTTAATACCAGAATAACCGATTATCTTAAAAATTAATCGATTAACCTGGTCCAGTAAAGTTTGAAATTTTTTTTAATACCAGAATAATCGATTATCTGTTTAAGATAATCGATTATCCTGGACCAGTAAGGTTAAAACGTTTCAAGTTTTTTTTTAAGTTTCAGATTTTAATTGAATATTAATAATATGTCAATTAATATTAAGTTTTTTTATTAATGTATAATACATTGATAATATTTAAGTTTTGAATATTAATTGTTTTAGTCCATCAATTTTCATATTATGGAATTGTCCTCTCAAGTCTATAACAATTAATATTCAGATGTTGCATGTCAAAACATGTAACATATTAAGTTAAGATTCATAATATGGCTTAAGGAACTAAGGTTTTTAGCATCTAATATTTTAAATTAGTCAATTGAAGCATTATGTTGCCAAAGTAACCTCTATTGTGTAGATTGATTGATCTTGAAATATAAGATGACTGTGGATGTTAGTCTTCCATGCGTTTAACACCGGCCCAAAGGAAGGTTGTTATTTGGCAGGAATTCGAACATGCTTGTGGTGATAAATATGAGACAATTATTTGGTTTTCCATGTGAATATTAAGTCGTCCCAAAGGAAGGCTTGATAGTTGACAGGAGTTTATTGTCTATATTTGATCACTACACCAAGAGTACCACTTACAAGTTGTTTTTCTGTCCAAAGACTAAAATCAATGTTGTGCTAGGTATCTTGTAATGAGATTTGCCTATTTTGAATCTATAAAGTAAAGTTAAAGTTCAAGTAATTGTAAGCATGTATTAAGTAATCCTTTTGTTCTATTTTCAGTTAATTCTTCTGCTGCTTCGATATCTGCCAACATCAATAGCATCCCTGTGCTTAGCGGCACAAACTTTAAGGAATGGAAAGAGAACATCATGATCGTTCTCGGTTGCATGGATCTTGACCTTGCTCTTCGGATTGAGCAACCTGCTTCTCTTGAGGATACATCCTCTCCTGATGAAAGGAGAGAGATGGAGAAGTGGGAACGCTCGAATCGCATGATTCTAATGATCATGAAGCGTGCAATTCCAGAATCATTCAGGGGCACTATGAATGATGAAGCTAATGCCAAAGTTTTCCTTGAAACCTTGAAAAGCGTTTTATGCAAAACGAAAAGGCGGAAACAAGTACACTATTGAGTAAACTTGTTTCCATGAGGTATAAGGGCTAGGGAAACATTAGAGAGTACATTTTGGAAATGTCTCATCTTGCTTCGAAACTTAAGTCACTCAAGCTAGAATTACCTGATGAACTGCTTGTGTACTTTGTTTTGATATCTCTTCCTGCACACTTTAATCAGTTTAAGGTCAGTTACAACTGCCTGAAGGAGAAATGGACTCTTAATGAGCTCATTTCACATTGTGTGCAAGAAGAGGAAAGGATAAAGCAAGATAAGACTGAAAGTGCTCATTTGGCATCCTCTTCTAAGGAAACTAAGAAGAGGAAAGGTAAGGAAGTTGCGGTTGCAAGGCCCAAGATTAAGCAACATAAGGAACCTAAGGTTGAAATTACTGAATTAGGTTGCTTTTTCTGTAAGGGGACTAATCATGTGAAGAAAGATTGTACCAAGTACCATGCCTGACGTGCGAAAAAAGGTACATTTCTTTCTCTTGTTTGTTCTGAAGTTAATTTAATTTCGGTACCTAAGGATACTTGGTGGGTAGATTCTGCTGCTATTACTTACATAAGTATATCTATGCAGGGTTGCCTGAACTGCCGAAAACCAAATGATAGTGAAAGATACATCTATGTGGGTGACGGCAAGAAGGTGCCAGTTGAGGCTATTGGCAAATTTAGGCTGTTGTTTAAGACCGGTTTTCATTTAGATTTGGATGAGACTTTTGTTGTACCGTCTTTTAGACGGAATTTAATTTCTGTTCCCAAATTGGACATATCCGGTTATTCATGTTCTTTTGGTGACAATAAAGTTAGTCTCTTTCAGAATTCAAATCTTATTGGTACTGGTGTTTTATCAACATTTGATAGCCTATATTTGGTTGATACAATAACTTCAAATAATGAAACTTTGCATACAAGTTAAAGTGGTACCAAAAGATAATAAACTAATGAGAATTCTATATCACTCTGGCATAAACGTTTGGGTCACATATCCATTCAAAGAATTCAGAAACTCGTGTCAGATGGAATTCTTGATTCTCTTGATTCCTCAAATTTGGATATTTATGTTGAGTGTATCAAGGGAAAACAAACAAACAAGATGAGATTAGGTGCTAAGAGAGCTTCGGACGTCTTAGAATTGATACATACGGATATTTGTGGGCCATTTCCTACTCCTTGTAGGAATGGTCAACAATACTTTATCACATTCATAGACGATTACTCTCGTTATGGGTACCTATATCTTATTCATGAAAAGTCCCAATCCATAGACGTGTTCAAATCATTTAAGGCTGAAGTTGAAAATCAACTAAGCAAAAGAATTAAATCCGTTAGATCTGACCGTGGTGGTGAATACTATGGTCGATATGATGGTTCAGGTGAACAACGTCCAGGGCCATTTGCTAAATTCCTAGATGAGTGTGGGATCGTCCCTCAGTATACTATGCCAGGAAGTCCTACGATGAATGGTGTAGCTGAGAGACGAAATCGGACCCTTAAGGATATGGTAAGAAGTATGATTTGTCGTACTACTTTACCAGACTCACTCTGGGGTGAAGCATTAAAAACCGCAGCTTATATTCTTAATAGAGTTCCAACTAAAGCTACAATCAAAACCCCATATGAACTTTGGACTGGGCATAAATCCATTATTCGGCATTTACACATTTGGGGTTGTCCAGCTGAGGCAAGGCCTTATAGGTCGAATGAAAAGAAACTGGATGCTAAGACGGTTAGTAGCTATTTCGTTGGATACTCTGAAAGATCCAGGGATTTTAAGTTTTATGGTCCCACTTCTAGAACTATTTTTGAGACGGGTAATGCTAGGTTTTTTGAGGATATTGAGTTTGGGGGGTGGGGAGATAAAGTTGTTAGAGATTTTGTCTTTGAGGAAGAACATGTGTCTTTCCCTCAAGTTGTTGATCTTAGTCAGGGAGTTCTCATTCCTGACACGGCTCATACAACTCCAGTTCAAGACAATCTCGAAAATCTCCCCAATCAGGATCCTGTAATTACTAATGAAAATCAAACTCAACAACCTCAAAAAACTGAAATGCCATTAAGGAGATCCACTAGAGAGAGGAGAAATGCAATTCCGGATGATTATGTTGTATTTCTCCAAGAACAAGAAAGTGATATTGGACTTGAGGAAGATGATCCAATCAACTTCCGTCAAGTCATTAAGGGTTCTAACTCTCAAAAGTGGATTGATGCCATGACTGATGAGATGAAGTCTATGAGCGATAATGACGTTTGGGAGATTGTTACATTGCCCGAAGGTATTAAACCTATTGGTTGTAAATGGATTTTTAAAACCAAAAGGGATTCAGATGGCAACGTTATTAAGTATAAAGCTCGTCTTGTCGCAAAAGGCTACACTCAAAAGGAAGGCATTGATTATAAAGAGACTTTCTCTCTAGTTTTATCGAAAGACTCTTTCAGGACTATAATGGCATTAGTAGCACATTTTGATCTTGAGCTTCATCAGATGGATGTTAAGACAGCATTTCTCAATAGTGACATTGAGGAAACAATTTATATGGTGCAACCTGAAAACTTTGTTTCGGATGAATCAGAGAAAAGGGTTTGCAAATTAAAGAAATCCATCTATGGGCTCAAGCAAGCTTCTCGTCAATGGTATTATAAGTTTCATGCAGTCATTACATCTTTTGGTTTTGAACCGAATATTGCTGATGACTGTATATACCATAAGTTCAGTGGGAGTAAGTATATTTTTCTGGTTTTATATGTCGATGACATACTGCTTGCCTGTAATGATATAGCATTATTGCATGAAACTAAGAAATTTCTTTCAAAGAAATTTGAAATGAAAGATCTTGGTGAAGCTTCTTTTGTATTAGGAATTCAGATACAACGAGATCGCTCCAAAGGTATTTTCGGTCTGTCACAAAAGGGCTATATCGATAAGGTTCTTAAAAGATTTGGCATGCAGGATTGTAAACCAGGTAACACCCCTGTTGCTAAGGGAAACAAGTTTAGTCTCAAACAGTGCCCAAATAATAATTATGAAATTTCGGAAATGCAGAAGACGCCTTATGCTTCGGCGGTAGGTAGTCTAATGTATGCTCAGGTATGTACACGACCTGATATAGCATACATTGTTGGGATGTTAGGTAGATATCTAAGCAATCCGGGAATGGACTATTGGAAGGCAGCCAAAAGGGTCATGAGGTACTTACAGAGAACAAAGGATTACATGCTTACATACCGGAAATCGGACCAGCTTGAGATCATTGGGTATGCCGATTCCGATTTTGCTGGATGTCAGGATAGTTAAGTCCACTTCAGGCTATATTTACATGCTTGCGGGCGGTGCTATCTCTTGGAGAAGGATCAAGCAAACTCTTACAGCCACTTCCACCATGGAAGCGGAGTTTATGGCATGTTATGAAGCATCCAATGAGGCATTATGGTTGCGGAATTTTGTTCGTGGACTGCGAATTGTTGATAGCATCGAAAGGCCACTTAGGCTATTATGCGATAACAGATCGGCAGTCCTTTATGCTAATAACAACAGTAGTTTGGCGAAAGCAAAACATATGGACGTCAAATTTCGGGTTGTTAAAGAATGAGTACAAAATGGACAATTGTGCATTGAGTACATTAGTACAAACTCCATGCTTGTGGATCCGCTCACTAAGGAATTGACACCAAAAGTATTTCATGAGCATATTGCTTGTATGGGTGTCAAATCAGATAAAGATTATGTATTTTAGTAGGAGTTTGTATTGTACATTTATGTATTGTCCATTATATTCAGAAATTCAGTAATTCAGTTATATTTGCGCATATATTCAGTTTTAAAGTTTTTTTTGTACTCTTACAGTTTATGATTAATCTCAATAAAGAGAACCAGTTGGAAATAGACATTCTATTGACAACACTTTATGTTATTTCCATGCTACATACCTACACTTGATCCATGTCGTTGGTTATATTGATATACGTGATCTATGTTGGTTCTAGTTACGAATGAGTAACGAAGACCACTTAGTTTCTATGTTGGTATGATTGATGGACCGGATTGTTCATGACAATTTTATTGTGATAGCAATTTTGAGCTCCTAAGGTTATTTTGTAACATATAATGCTACGGTTTATACATATGTATGTGTATCTCGTCCAAGTGGGAGATTGTAAGATATATGGACTTATATCTACATACATATTAACAATATATGGATAAATTATATGTTATGTGCTATCTTTTGGTTTGGCCTAATTTTGTGGTCTTATGGACATTATGTTAAGGGGGCCAATGTATTGTCATATAAAGTGTAGGACTAATGTGTAGACATGATGGGCTAACTAAGGTTACATATATGTAACCATGGTTACATGCTTGTGACTCTTGAATTATGTAACTCTTGTGACTCTTGGGTTATGTAACTCTTTTGTTATAAAGTGGGGGTTATGGTTCCCACATTATTACAAAACATAATCTCTTCTTCCTCCCATTGAATCAAGAGAAACTCCATTGTTGTCTTGCAAATTCTTGTGGAAAACCATACATCAACTTTGGTTATTGTCATATTATTATTGTTGTGAAACCATTCACATATTCAAGTCTTGTAAGGAATTCTTGTGGAGACATAAACTTCAAGACAATCTTGAAGGAAGGATCAAGGAGCAATCTTCATAAGGACCTTTGGACAATCATCAAAGGAGGTTCAACGATTTCCACTCATGGATTCAGGTTAGCTTCCGCTCATGTAGTTGTAATTGCGAATTGTTCAATATGAAGGTTATTGTATTTTATTGTATTGTCCATTCCATTCGATCATTCTAAGGTTTTCCATTTGTTTCTTTCCTCAAATGAAGGGGTTTGGTTACTTCATTGTGTAAGCTAATATATGACAAAGGTGTCTCATTGCATCGTTGTAGATGGGAGAGTGCGCACCAGATCAATACGTACGGAGCTGCAAGAATCTCAGAAAGGTTAAACAAGTTTGTGGGAAGATGCTAGCTAGCTTAATGTCAGCTAATGTTTCCTTCTCAATGAGTAGCTTGCTTCTTTACTATTCTCGTTATACCTTTAATATCTAAAACTCACTGGCTTAGTGATCAGATTTACTGTCATGGGCGGCTTTGCAGCCATGCCCCATGACTCATGGGGCACGCCCCGTGGCGTCCTAGCAAGCCTCCCAATGTCTAACGCCACCGACGGCCCCGTGGTCTTGGCCGCGCTAAGTGACAAGCGCGCATGTGACTGTGTCGCCCCACCGATATCTCTCGTCGGCGCCAAGACGCAGACAGATTCCAATAGTGCCGCGCACGCAGACCGTGATGCCTAAGACAATGCTGCTAACAACGGACCTATTGCTGCCTCATAAAAAACTAAGTCATTTTCATTGTAAATAGTGTAGTTTTATGAAAGTACTTCCATTATGTTTCTCTAGCGTATTCAAGTCTAGTCTTGTAGTTTTGGATTATTTTTTTTAAGTATTATTAGGGGGAGATCAAGCAATCAAACTTTCTAGCAAGCAAACAATTCTCTGTACTGGTGTCTCTCCCCGCCGACACCGCGTTGTTTTTCTGTAATAGCTTTCATTAATGCAATCAAGCTTTCATTCATTCTCAATTCTCATTTCTGCTCTCTCTCAGTTGCTCTTGACATTGGTTTTCTCGTACAGCACTGACAATCTAGTCTAGCGTATGGAGGGGATCTCAGCTGGTGAATAGTAACTGCACTGACATTAGTTGTTTAGCCTTACGTCGCTCTTCCAAGGAATCTCAGGAAGGCGCCGCGTAACAAATGGTATCAAAGCCTAGGCTCGACATCGGAGGAGGGAACGCATTGCCATTACCACAATTTCTAACTATGGTGAATTATTGGGATCGCATTGCGACCCTTGAACTGACGGTTGACGAATTACGACCCATCGTGGACACGATGCCTGAACTAAGAAGCATCCTAGGACAAAGGTTGGACGACCTGGACCGCAGGTGATCCAGGCCGAAGTTGACATAGAAAACATCTTGCGACTCCGAGGGAGACCGACAAACGGCAGCCACAGAGGAAGCCAAAATTTTTGGCAAATTCGAAAGACTCCAACAAGAGCGTGCCAAGAATTTGGCTTACAGGGTACAAGAGGCGGACAAAATGACTGCCATACAACAAATTATTGATGACTTCACAGACAAAGCTCAATATTATCAATCGTACCAAAAGGTTTCCATTTGAATCTAATGCCACTAGTTAAGAATGGACGGCTTTTAACTATTCAACTATATATACCCTGTGATTGTGATTTAGTTGGTTGCTTTCTCTGCTCTGAATGTAATATATAGTTCAAGAATTTGTATCCAATAATTAATGATCAATCTTCTTGTCTGTTATCAAAAACATGCTTTTGCCTTTGATTCACTTAATCCCTTTGTTAGGAAAATCCTTGTACAGCAATTTCTTCTTGAAAATTTAATTCCTATTCTCATTAATGGCTTTCACCAGAATATATGTCTGCATTAATATAATGTTACAACCTTGAACTTGAGCTCTCAATCAAGTTGAATCCTTACATAAAAATGAGCTAATAAGGCTGAGTAAAGAGCATACTGGTATTGCCATGTTAAAAACCAGAAAATCAGATAAGCAAATAAATGTTAGTTCAATAAACAAATTGTAAAATAATTTCGAGACCACTGAATTCACAGTGTGTCCTTAAGTAGTATAATCTCCTTACTATTGCCCAAGGTATACGGATTAATTCCTCCCAGGATAGAACGAAATAACCATTTCGTGATAGCGGCACTTCAAATCACAGAACTTCAGCAAGCTCAACAAACTGAGCAAATCACACTTGATATTTATATTTATTTGAAAAATAATGCAACAATATAGAAAAGAGAGGAACAATATAGAAAAGAGGGGAGAAGTTTTCAGATTTGCTATTTATGAAAAATGAGGCCAAGTATCTAAATTTATAGACAATGAAAAAGTGAGATGAATAGGTGCAATCCAAGAGGTGCCTCTTCCATTTCCCATTCACACCCCTTAATAAAAATGCAATTATCCCTCTCATGAATGGGAAATGGCCATATGTGAAAAAACATGCATGAAAATATTGTGTGATTCGCAACTAAGGATTAATCGTATCTGGATAAGTAGGTTTCCCTTTGAACTTTCCATAGTGAACTTATGTCGGATATACTCGGTCAATCGATAGATTTGATATCTTTGAACCGTCAAGATTTGGTGTATACATAGACAACTATAAGTCACACAATCAATCCTAACCATTTTTGGTTCTCACGGTTGTGTTCGTTTCAGCCATGAACACCGCCTGATTTTATGAGTGCTTATAGCTTGGGCCTTTACTTTCATCCCCCTTAAAACGGCTTACACTTCACACTCACAAGGTGATTTCTAAATGTGTAATCCAATTGACACACTATTTGGTCATATCCTACCAGACTTAGCAAATCATTAAAAAGCTTTAAGCTTTATTGACTCATCAACAAGCCTTAATGCTTTACCTTGGTTTCTGAATATTGTCTTCATCACAAGAATGGGTTAAGTTATTTAACAATGTTGAACCATCATTCATAACTTTGTTTGATATTTTTGAACCTAGATCTTGGGATCTCCAGTCTGCTAGGTAGAGTTACCGCCATAATGACTTGTCCTAGGCCTTAGTCTCATTCCTTTCGATGGTCTTTCAACTGCCTCTTTAGATAGGCCTTTTGTAAATGGATTCGACTTGTTATCTCTTGACTTTATGTAGTAAAATGTGATAACACCACTAGAGAGTAGTCACCTAACAGTATTGTGCATCCGTCGAATGTGGCGAGATTTTCCGTTATACATAATGAACCTTGCCCTGCCTATTGCCGCTTGACTATCACGATGTATACATATAGGTGCCATAGGTTTTGACCATAACTGAATATCTTTCAAAAATTTTTGGAGCCATTCAGTTTCTTCACCGGCTTTGTCTAAGGCTATAAACTCAGTCTCCACTATAGAGTGGTCAATACACATTTTTTTGGACGATTTCCAAGACATTGCTCCTGCACCGACTGTTTAGAATCGATTGAACCGGTGATCTAATTTGCAGCACTATACCCCTCTATTATCGCAGAATACTTATTGTAGTGCAAAGCATAATTTGGAGTATATTTCAAATACTTCAAAACTTGTTTCATTGTTATGAAAGGTCAAATCCAAACTTTCTTATGTTGTAGACTAATACATATCGACTTTCGATTGCATATCAGATTATTGACTAATACTTAATGTTGTAATAGTATATTATTATAACAGGTGGAATGATTGGCATCAATTGTAGCCACAACCTTTTAATATATGACACATTTCGCAATTATTCCGCCATTTTTAAGCATTTGTGTGCTATTTATTCATACGTTTATATGATATGCAAATTATATCACTTTTATTAATGAAACAAATCCAACTTCCAATAGATTTTGGTTATGTTCATCATTTGATTCACCTCATTATAGATCAACGTATTAATTTGTTCATGAACGGTCATGATTATACAAAACATACAAATACACTTTTCATGGAAAATCGCAACCTTCCAGGTGACACCTTTCATAAAAGAGCTAAACATTATAAAGGATCAAGAAAGAACAAATCATTTCTGTAAAGGCACATAAACAACTTTCGAATTTGTAGTTTCATCACTAGTTATCACTAAGACTGAATAAGTAATGAATTCACCGACTACCATATCAATCCTTAAGGATTCATGGCGTTCAAAGAATCATATCATCTAGTTCTTCAAAATAATATAGACATCACGTCTAGTATTAGCTTTAGTTATGCATAAGCTAAATGTCCCCATATTTCATATGTTTCATGTGCCTTTTCTATCAACATATAATCCATCTATAACCAAATAATGACTACTTAATTTAGAATATTCTTAATGTAAATACACTAGTTTGTAATCATTTGACAATATTTTTAGTCAAATTTTGCATGCCATTGTTTGAATGCTTGTTTTAGTCCATAAAGTGACTTAACAAATCGATACACTTTCTTTTCTTTTCAAGAACCACGAACCCTTTTTATATTAATTTCTTCCTCCAGATATCCATTTAAGAAGGTTGATTGTACGTCCATTTGATGGATTTCAAGGTCATACACGGTGGCTAATGCTATTACCATCCGAATAGATGTAATTCTCGTTACCGGTGAGCATGTGTCAAAGTAATCAAGACCTTCTCGTTGTCTTAATCCTTAATCAATCTTGCCTTATATTTGTCAATAGTACCATCTCTTGAAAATCCATTTGGAAACCAATTGTTCTTTCCCTATATTAGATCAACTAACTCTCAAGTATGGTTACTTAATATGTATGCTGTCTCACTATTGACTGCTTCTTTCTGAGGAAGACATAACTTCTTTCAAAGTTTGTAGCTCATTTTTCTGACAAGAATATCAGAAAATCTGATCCAATTGAAGTAGTTGTCCCTTGGAATTTCTACGTCTTGGATTCACCTCATTAGGTGTACTTTCTTTGCTTTTTTCCGAGGTCGCTTAGATATTTCACTAGATGACTCACATATATTTTTCATACGGATAAATATTCTCAAAGAATTCAGCATTATCCGATTAGATAACCGCATTAATGTGAATGTTGGAATTTTTTGATTTATGAATCAGAAAAACAAAATGCCTTACTATTTGTCGCATACCTTATGGAATCATCTGTTTTCAATCATATTTTTTATCCTTTTTGGATTAAATAACTTGGACTTTACCCAAATATCCCCTCCCCCCCCCCCCACTTGAAAATATTTCAAGTTGAATTTTCTTCCTTTCCGTTTTTCATACGGAATGGATTGTGTCTTGCTATGGGGAACATGAATGATTATCCGGTTAGCTGTAAGCATAGCTTCCACCACAAGTTTTGGGTAAACCAGAACGTATCAACTAGGCATTAATCGTCTCCTTTGATGTTCTATTCTTTCTTTTGCAATTCCATTAGGTTGCAATGACTAAGGGGCAATCATTTGGTGAATATTTTGTTGAAACACGTTCTCAAGGCACTAAACTAAACGTGTGTTCATATTTGTAGGTTTTGATAAATGACAAACGATGCGAAATTGACATATGACGAGGTCCAAGCACAAGCGCGTAAATGTCACGCAAAGAAGTTCAAGCACAAGACAAACAAGATCAAGACTAAACAAAGTTATACATGAGTCGTTCTTTAATTGTGATCTTGATCCGACAACTTAACTCAAGACTTGGCTTCTCTCGTAAAATCATGTTTTATCAAATCATGCATATTTAATTTAGAACAAAATGATTTTAAATCATGCATACTTATTTCAGCAAAATGATTTTTAAACATGCCTCTAAAAATCTGGACAAAGATAATCGATTATGTACTTATGATAATCGATTATGTTAAAGCAACCGCAAGACAATCGATTGTGAACCTAATGACAATCGATTGTATTAAGGCAGTGTCCATCAGATTTTTGAAATCTGCATGACAATCGATTGCGTACCTTATAACAATCGATTGTGTTGAGGCAGTGTCCATAAGATTTTTCAAAGCTACAAGATAATCGATTGTGAACCCTATGACAATCGATTGTGTTGAAGCAGTGACTATCAGATTTTTCAAAGATATAAAATAATCGATTGTGAACCTTATGACAATCGATTGTGTTGAGACAGTGTCTATTAGATTTTTCAAAGACTGATAAATAATCGATTGTCCATATAGCATAATCGATTATGTAAAAGACCGTTGCCAAAATATTTTCAAACTCCATCAAATAATCGATTATAGGATTTTAGTAATCGATTGTTTGAAGTAAAATCTGAAAAAGATTTTTTGAACGTTGCCAAGTAATCGATTGGATATCTCTGACAATTGATTGTTTTAAGTAACATCTGGAAATGATTTTTTGAACGTTGCCAGTAATCGATTCTATGGCGTAAAATCTGGGAATAATTTTTGGAACGATTGAAAAACAATTGATTGTGCCGAGTAGACAATCGATTGCCACAGCACAAAATCAGTAATTCTTAATTGGCAATTAGGCAACGGTAATGCATGATTTTGACACTATAAATACATCTTCAAATCAGTCTTACAAACACAACAACTGACAATATTATTGCTAAAGCTTGCATACTCTCTTATTCATCATTTTCTATTCATTACATAAGTTTTTGAGAGCCAAATTATTGACGAAAGTTGTTGCGTTCTTGAGCGTATTTATTTTACTCATATCTACTCTTAAGGAGAGTCTTGTTTTGAGTGCAAAGTGTTTTTATACACTTGAAGGGAAAGTTGTTCCCTTGTATTGTAAGAAGGAACGTTGTAATTCCTTTGGTTGAAGTCTTGAAGTGTTGTATCTTCGAGCAAAGGTTGTTGAGACTTGTGTGACTCAAGTTCTCAGGTTGTAACGGTTTGTTGAGCACCCGTAAGCTTAACAGTGTTAGTGGAAATCTCGAGAGAGTCTCTCGGGGACTGGACTAGCCACGGGTTGTGGTGAACCAGGATACATCGGTGCGTTCGTTCTTTATTATTTACTTATCGCACTTATTTCATTCCTGCAATTTTTAAATTCCGCAAGTTTACGCTATTTTTTATTATAACGCTATTCACACCCCCCCCCCTCAAGCGTTAAACGTATTTTCTAACAATTGGTATCAGAGCCCAACTCTCTGAAAAACTTAACCGTTTGAGAGAAACAATCCATGGATTCTACTCGTGACTCTTTTGCAGGAATAGGTGAAGGACAATGCTCCACCCGACCACCACTATTCGATGGCACAAATTATACGTACTGGAAGGAGAGGATGAGAATATTCGTTCAATCGAATAGCTTTCATTTGTGGAAGGTTATAATGAAGGGAGAACAAATTCCAACCAAAAAGGTTGAAAATGAATGGGTTCCAAAATCCGAAGATGAATACGACGCGGATGATATCCGAAAAGTGCAGAACAATGCTAAAGCCATCAACCTATTATATTGTGCTGTAAACGCTGATGATTACAGAAAAATATCATGTTGCACAACGGCGAAGCAAATGTGGGATAAGCTGGAAATCACGTACGAAGGTATGGACCAGGTAGGAGAGGCTAAAGTTGATTTTCTAACCCATGCATATGAACTGTTTCATATGAATGAAGGCGAAAGGGTCGATGACATGTTCGAACGATTTTCAAAAATCGTAAATGACTTACATGCTCTCAAGAAAACCTTCACGGATAAAGAACTTGTCCGAAAAATCCTCCGAAGTCTCACTCCGGAATGGCGCTCAAAGGCCGACGCAATTCAAGAGTCTATTGGCGTTTCAAATGTCACCATCGACGGATTAAGAGGTAATCTTAAAACTTATGAATCTACTATACTTAACCCTCTTGTTAATGATCAAAGGAAACAAAGAATCGCCCTAAAGGCAAGCACAAGCCAACCTCAAAATGATGAGGACGGAGATAACGAGTTCGGACTCATTATTGAGAGATTTCAAAAGTTCATGCGAAAAGAGTATGAATGAAAAGGCAAACAACAAGGAGATCAAATAAAGTGCTATGGGTGCGGAGAATCCGGGCATATTAAATCAAATTGCCCAAATGCCAAGAAGGAAAAGAAACCCTTCAAGAAACAATGAGCATACATATCTTGGGGAGGCGACTCCGGAGACGAGTCAAGTGAGGAAGAAGAAGACGAAGCCGCAAATCTTTGTCTCATGGCTCACGAAAACAATCAAGAAGAGGTATGTCAAATTTCTTCCAAAAACTTCTATTCTCTTGAGGAAATGCAAAATGCCTTTGATGAGTTGTATAGTGAATTCATTAAAGCTTCCAAAACTGTTAAAAGCATTAAGGAGAATGCCTCTTTGAAAGAAAAAGATTTTGAAAAACAACTCTCTTTGAAAGAAAAGGATTTGGAAAAACTGATTTTGAAAAATGAGAAGTTGAAAGAAGAAACAAATTTTTCGGCAAGAGAAGCGCCGACAAACCCGAGAGTTCTAGTAAAAATTGTACTTCTTGCATGCATCTAAAAGGTGAGGTAGAAAGACTTAAGGGCACCTTATATAAGTTCAATTCTTCTCACAAAAATTTGAATGAGGTTCTTGTTAATTTGAAATCGACCAAACATGGGATAGGTTTTAAAAACGAGCCTAAAGAAAAAGTTGAAGCCAAACCCCAACCACCTAAGGCCCAACCTAGGATAAATAAAACAAATGTTCATCCTAGAAATAACAATCCTAGAATCAACATGCATGCTAGACAAACACTAGAAGAAACTTTGAACATTTTAGGACACCTAGAAATGCCCCTCAACCTAGAAATAACTTTTCTAGAAATGATGCATTTCCTAGCAGAAACTTTGAACATTTTAGGACTCCTAGAAATGGCTTTCAACCTAGAAATAATTATTCTAGAAATGCTGCATATCCTAGAACAAATAGTAGGAGAAATGATTTTCATGAAATGCGTAATAGTCATATTGTCGAAAGTAGAGTAAACAATTTTCGTCCATCCAATTACTATCAACCTAGACGAATGCATAACCCAAATGTCATTTGTCATTATTGCAATCGAAGTGGACATATTGCTCCTTCTTGTTTCACTAGACATAGACACTTAAATGCATGTCAAGCACAACAGCATGTTACACCTAACTCTCAAGGACCCAAAACAGCTTGGGTACCAAAGACTCATTAATTTGTCTTGTAGGTATGTTTGAAGGGATCAAGTGTACTTTGTTACCTTGATAGCGGATGCTCCAAACACATGACGGGAGACGAATCCAAGTTCCTTCAAATAGAACACAAGGAAGGAGGAAGCGTTATCTTTGGAGATAACAACAAGGGAAAAATTATCGGCATTGGATCGGTCGGTAAGGATGAACCTTCTTCCATTAAGCATATATTGCTAGTTAAGGGTCTAAAACATAATCTCTTGAGCATAAGTCAATTATGTGACAAGGGAAATCTTGTTTCATTTGATTTAAATGAATGCTTAGTTTTTCGCCGTAGCGATTTTAAAATTATTCTTCGTGGTTTTAGAATGGATAACATCTATATGGTTGATCTCGAAAACTCTTCTTCTGAATATGTGAATTGTCTTATGAGCAAAGAAGATGATATGTGGTTATGGTATCGTAGAGTAGCTCACATCAACATGCATCTTTTAAACAAATTGGTTTCACAAAATCTAGTTATTGGTCTTCCAAATTTGATATTTGAAAAAGACTCTATTTGCGACTCTTGTCAAAAAGGAAAGCAAACAAAAGCTTCGTTTAAATCGAAAAATATTGTTTCAACTACTAGACCATTGCAACTTCTTCATATGAACCTTTTTGGACCATCTCGCATTGAAAGTCTTGGTATAAATCGTTATGCTTTTGTTATTATTGATGATTTTTCTAGATTTACATGGACTCTATTTCTTGCTCATAAAAGTGAAGCTTTTCATAATTTTAAATATTTTCTTAAACATGTTCAAAATGAAAAGGACACAACCGTCACTTCAATAAGAAGTGATCATGGGGGAGAGTTCGATCACAATCTCTTCGCGGACTTTTGTGACGAACTCGGTATCGAGCACACCTTCTCTGCTCCACGCACACCACAATAAAATGGAGTGGTGGAAAGGAAAAATAGGTGTCTCGAAGAGATGGCTAGAACCATGCTCGATGAGGCTAAGATTCCCAAACATTTTTGGGTGGATGCCGTGAGTACCGCATGCTATGTTTTAAACAGAGTAGCCATAAGGCCAATACTCATGAAAACTCCCTATGAACTCTATATGGGAAGGAAACCAAACATCTCCCATCTTAGAGTATTCGGTTGTAAATGCTTTATTCATAACAATGGAAAAGACAATTTGGGAAAGTTTGATGCCAAATCCGATGAAGGAATTTTTATTGGTTATTCATCACGTAGCAAGGCATATATGGTATTCAATAATAGAACCAAAACTGTGGAGGAATCCCCTCATATTGTATTTTTCGAAAATAATGCTCGCTTGGCGAGAAAGGACTCTGGTTTTGATCCTGCAGGTATCTTAAACTCAATAAGTCCTCAAGACAAGGTACAAGAGGAAACTCCTAAGGAAATTCAAGATGAAATCTTGGAGCAATTATCAGAGGAAGCGCCACAACTAGAAAAAGAAACAAAACTGCCAAACGCATGAAGGACAATCAAAGACCATCCTCTTGAACAGGTAATTGGCGACATTGAACAACAGGTATGTACTCGAAACACTCTTAAGAACACCTTAGGACATACTGCTTTCGTTTCTCAAATTGAACCTTCAACCATCTCCGAAGCAATTGGGGATGAATTTTAGACCTTGGCAATGCAAGAGGAGCTTAACCAATTCGAACGAAATGACGTTTGGGATTTGGTGCCAAGACCCGAGAATCATACCATAATTGGTACGAAATGGGTTTTTCGAAACAAACTAGATGAAAATGGTGTAATCACTAGAAACAAAGCTAGGCTTGTAGCAAAAGGCTATAATCAAGAAGAGGGAATTGACTATGAAGAAACATATGCACCCGTAGCAAGATTAGAAGCTATTCGTTTATTGCTTGCTTTTGCCTCTTCTATGAATTTCAATTTATATCAAATCGATGTAAAAAGTGCTTTTCTAAATGGTGTTATCAAGAAGAAGTTTATGTTGAACAACCCCCGGGCTTTGAAGATTTTAAATCTCCCAATCATGTTTTCAAACTTAAAAAGGCGCTTTATGGTCTCAAACAAGCTCCCCAAGCTTGGTATGAACGATTGAGCAAATTTCTTTTGGAAAATGAATTCATTAGGGGGAAAGTTGACACCACTCTATTTGTTAAGCATAAAAATAATGATATTTTATTAGTTCAAATCTATGTGGATGATATTATTTTCGGTGCTACTAACAATGTTTTGTGCAAGAAATTTTCTGAGTTAATGACAAACGAATTTGAGATGTCTATGATGGGTGAGCTGACCTTCTTTTTGGGGCTGCAAGTAAAGCAAATGAAAGAAGGAACCTTCATTTGTCAAGCTAAATATTGCAAAGAATTGCTAAAACGATTTGAAATGAGCAATGCAAAAGCAATGGCCACTCCCATGAGCACATCCGACCATCTAGACAAAGATGAGAAAGGTAAGGAAGTCGACACCAAGAAGTATCGAGGTATGATTGGATCTATCCTTTATCTTACTGCTAGTAGACCGGACATCATGTTTAGCGTGTGCTTATGCGCTCGTTATCAATTATGTCCGAAGGAATCTCACCTAACTGCGGTGAAACGGATATTGAAGTATCTTGTTGGTACTGTAAATGTGGGTCTATGGTACCCCAAAGGTTCTTCATGCCAACTTGTTGGCTATTCCGATTCCGATTTTGCTGGATGCAAATTGGACCGCAAGAGCACTAGTGGCACTTGCCATTTGCTCGGTAGCTCTCTAGTTTCTTGGTTTAGCAAGAAACAAGTAAGTGTTGCGTTGTCCACAACCGAGGCTGAATATGTAGCCGCGGGGAGTTGTTGCGCTCAAATCCTTTGGATGAAACAGCAACTCTTGGACTATGGCCTAAGTATCGATCATATCCCTCTTAGATGTGATAATACTAGCGCCATATGCTTGACGAAGAACCCCGTTCTTCATTCAAGAACAAAACACATTGAAATTAGGCATCATTTTATAAGAGATCACGTTCTCAAAGGCGATGTCGAAATTGAATTTGTTGAAACCAAAGATCAATTGGCCGACATCTTTACAAAACCTTTAGAGAAAGAGTCCTTCTTCCGAATTCGCAGTGAACTCGGGATTCTTGACTCCACGTTGATCTAAGTCATGCATTGCACTTCTCCTTTTACATGATTACTAACTTGAGCGTCGGAGGCATCTAACGTATTTTTGTAGGTATCGCCCTAAAAGCAGGGGGAATTATAAAGACTGATGCAGAATAATCGATTCCTCTTCAAAAATAATCGATTTATCTTTATTATATAATCGATTATCAAGTATCAATAATTGATTATGTTGACATTATTTGCTTTATTATCCCTTTTATGAAGTTGGAATTTTCTTTAATAAACATGTTATTACTTATTTTGTTTTTGCTAATGTCAAAAGGGGGAAGAATAAGGGCTATGCACTTAATATGTATTGGCATAAATTGAGGGGGAATTCATATGTTGAGGGGGAACTAATTGCATGAACTAATTGCATGTCTTTACTTGTCTTGGATCGTCATTATGAATTACCTAATATGCATATCCCGATTAAGGTTTGCCATTATCAAAAAGGGGGAAATTGTTGACACACGTTCTCAAGGCACTAAACTAAACGTGTGTTCATATTTGTAGGTTTTGATAAATGACAAACGATGCGAAATTGACATATGACGAGGTCCAAGCACAAGCGCGTAAATGTCACGCAAAGAAGTTCAAGCACAAGACAAAAAAGATCAAGACTAAACAAAGTTATACATGAGTCGTTCTTTAATTGTGATCTTGATCCGACAACTTAACTCAAGACTTGGCTTCTCTCGTAATATCATGTTTTATCAAATCATGCATATTTAATTTAGAACAAAATGATTTTAAATCATGCATACTTATTTCAGCAAAATGATTTTTAAACACGCCTCTAAAAATCTGGACAAAGATAATCGATTATATACTTATGATAATCGATTATGTTAAAGCAGCCGCAAGACATTCGATTGTGAACCTAATGACAATCGATTATGTTAAGGCAGTGTCCATCAGATTTTTGAAATCTGCATG
The DNA here is from genome assembly GCA_034376525.1 of Nicotiana benthamiana. Taxonomy (NCBI): domain Eukaryota; kingdom Viridiplantae; phylum Streptophyta; class Magnoliopsida; order Solanales; family Solanaceae; genus Nicotiana; species Nicotiana benthamiana. The sequence continues at coordinate 12,135,605 of CM067325.1, forward strand.
ACAATCGATTGCGTACCTTATGACAATCAATTGTGTTGAGGCAGTGTCCATAAGATTTTTCAAAGCTACAAGATAATCGATTGTGAACCCTATGACAATCGATTGTGTTGAAGCAGTGACTATCAGATTTTTCAAAGATATAAAATAATCGATTGTGAACCTTATGACAATCGATTTTGTTGAGACAGTGTCTATTAGATTTTTCAAAGACTGATAAATAATCGATTGTCCATATAGCATAATCGATTATGTAAAAGACCGTTGCCAAAATATTTTCAAACTCCATCAGATAATCGATTATAGGATTTTAGTAATCGATTGTTTGAAGTAAAATCTGAAAAAGATTTTTTGAACGTTGCCAAGTAATCGATTGTATATCTCTGACAATCGATTGTTTTAAGTAACATCTGGAAATGATTTTTTGAACGTTGCCAGTAATCGATTCTATGGCGTAAAATCTGGGAATGATTTTTGGAACGATTGAAAAACAATCGATTGTGCCGAGTAGACAATCGATTGTCACAACACAAAATCAGTAATTCTTAATTGACAATTAGGCAACGGTAATGCATGATTTTGACACTATAAATACATCTTCAAATCAGTCTTACAAACACAACAACTGACAATATTATTGCTAAAGCTTGCATACTCTCTTATTCATCATTTTCTATTCATTACATAAGTTTTTGAGAGCCAAATTATTGACGAAAGTTGTTGCGTTCTTGAGCGTATTTATTTTACTCATATCTACTCTTAAGGAGAGTCTTGTTTTGAGTGCAAAGTGTTTTTATACATTTGAAGGGAAAGTTGTTCCCTTGTATTGTAAGAAGGAACGTTGTAATTCCTTTGGTTGAAGTCTTGAAGTGTTGTATCTTCGAGCAAAGGTTGTTGAGACTTGTGTGACTCAAGTTCTCAGGTTGTAACGGTTTGTTGAGCACCCGTAAGCTTAACAGTGTTAGTGGAAATCTCGAGAGAGTCTCTCGGGGACTGGACTAGCCACGGGTTGTGGTGAACCAGGATACATCGGTGCGTTCGTTCTTTATTATTTACTTATCGCACTTATTTCATTCCTGGAATTTTTAAATTCCGCAAGTTTACGCTATTTTTATTATAACGCTATTCACCCCCCCTCTAGCGTTAAGCGTATTTTCTAACATATTTCATATTCCAACCATATTTCTTCAAAAGGAGATTCATATTCGATGCCCCTATTACGTTGTTGAGCCAATCACAAGAATTGTTGTTTGTGTTACGACATAGCCAGAATTAATAAATGGTGAAGTTTTAATGTTCAAACCAATCTGACACATTCAAAATTAATAAATGGTGAAATTTTTAAATCTTTAAATCGAATAACATCTGATACAACTAGATCTAATAAAGGGTGAAGTTTTTAATCTTCAAACCGAATAATATATGATACAATCTAATTTAATAAATGGTGAAATTTTCAATTTTCAAATCGAATAATACATTTGAGTAAAAAATCACTATGATTTTAATCTTCAAAATGAGTACAAAGTCACTTAGACTTTAATTTCCTATAAATGTGTAGAAAGTCACCAAGACTTTAATCTCAACATATGAGTAAAAATATCATAGATTTTGATCTCGAAGCAGAAGTAGAAAATCACCAAAATTTTATTCTCCATAACGAGTCTAGAAAATCACGAGAATTTTAGTTCTCTTTCCAAATGGTTTTTCAACGTAACTAAACCATTATAGTACATTTTAAACATTTTGATCTCTTTCTCTAATCAAACACATATATGTTCATCTTTATAATTATTATATTCATGATCTCGGGATACTGTATTACTATAAGACTAATTCATATCTTAAAACCTTGAAAATAAGTAAAAATAGTACGATATAGTCAGTTTTCGGACTGGTCATTTAAAAATAGCTAGCATTTACCAAGTCAATAAAAATTAGCCACTATTTTGCTGCAATATAGACTGGTCCGGCATAATATACTAGAGTTTGGTGCATCTGTGTATGAACTCCAGCATATTATGCTGGACCGGTATACTTTACTGGCTCCATATACTGGAGACTGGAGTACTGGTGCTCCAAATTCTAGTACTTATGCTGGAGTTCTAGTGTACTTATGCTGAAACTCCATCATATTATGCTGGAGTTCCAACATACTTATCCTATACTTATGCTGGAACTCCAGCATAATATACTGAAGTATTTTTCGGGTTTTAAAAAGGGTGAGGCTGTTCCCCCTTCAGATAGTACTGGGAGGTTTTGGTCCCATTTTCCTCTCTCCTGTTGCATCCTTTTTTCTTATGTGTAAAATTTCCCGTCAGTAAATCTTGTTAAAGTTGCTCTTAGGTCTTGATATATGGAGTATATACTTTACTCAGCAGTCAGCAAGCAAAGTCTTAGGGGCTCTTAAATGACAATTATATATCATGATCAGAAATGATAGTCACCTCTAATAAGGTAACGGACCTTTGTGGCCAAATACTGCAGCTTGTTGAGAGGGTGGTGTACTTTCCTCAATTTGTACATGATCTATGTTGTTATAGTAGACATATTCGGAACTACATTTGATAAAAATATTTTGGACGGTACCAGTAATGAAGGAATTAATGGAAGTAATGTTAAAGAATAATACTCTTTCATGACCTTGTACGCTTTGATGGAGTATTAATATTGTTGGGGTGAAGTGTATGGAAGAAGATATTAGATTGTTAGAGTAGGAAAATATTATAGGAATAAATTTTAATGCTTCTTGTTGATCCTTTTCAAATGATGGATTACATGGTTATTTATAGACTTGTTGGATAGTTCTAGATTTTTCCACATACATGAGATATTTCTCAAGCTCTACATTATTCTAGATTTTAGATATTTTACTTATATAGATATTTTTCCAAACATGTTCTCTAGTATTCTACAGAACAACATGCTTTGATATTATACTCATATATCTAGAGACTTCTAGCTAATACAAATTACAAATTACATATTATACTTTAACACCCCCTCTTAATTTGAAATTTGTAACTTATCTCTGAAGTGAGTAAATTTGTCCACTAGAAGTGCTTTTGTGAAGATGTACGCCAGCTGCTCATTGATGTTGATAAACTTCAGCTCAATCCCTCCGTCTTCAACCAATTCTCTGATGAAGTGGTGACGAATTTCTATATGCTTGCTTCTTGCGTGAAACACAGGATTCTTTGTCATAGCAATTGCCGACATGTTGTCATAATAAATTGTTGTATGACCATCTTGTCCTTGCTCCAAGTTAAGGAGTATTCTTCTAAGCCACACTGCTTCACATGACGCAGTAGCACCTGAGATGTACTCTGCTTCCGCTGAAGATAATGCCACGGTTTGTTGTTTCTTTGATGACCAAGAGATTATTTTTGATCCCAAAGCAAAGACATATCCCCAAGTGCTTCTACAATCATCAACGCATCTTGCCCAATCACTGTCGGTGTAGCCAACAAGAGAATTGTTTCCCTCTGCAGCATATTTTATTCCAAACGTCTTTGTGCCTTTCAAATATCTAAGAACTCTTTTTGCTGATGCGTAGTGTAGCTTGCTTGGATTGCTCATAAATCTAGATAGCATGCTTACCGCATATATTATATCGGGTCTAGTGTTTATGAGATAAATTAATGATCCAATCAGTCTTCTGTACATTGATGGATCCACCTTTTGTGCCTCATCGTTGAGAGATAACTTCTCATTCAAAGCAGCTGGTTTAGCTACTGGATTACTGTTTGTCATATGAAATTTCTTTAATAAATCGTCACAATATTTTTCTTGGCTTATAAATATTTCTCCTTCACGTTGTTTTACTTGGATGCCAAGAAAATATCTATGAGGCCTAAATCTGTCATCTCAAATTCTTGCATCATTGCCTTCTTGAATTCTTCTACCAACTTTATATTCGTGCCACAATAAATAAGATCATCAACATAGGCAAATAATAAGAAAATCTGCACCTTGCTTCTTGAGATATAAAGATGGCTCACTTGGACTTCGTTCAAAATCGTGTTTGAGAAAGTGACAATCAATCTTGCTATACCATGCTCGAGGCGCCTGCTTGAGTCCATATAGAGCCTTACGAAGACGATACACTTTTCTTGCCCTTTGACAATATAGCCTTGCGGTTGCTTGACGTACACTTCTTCTTTGAGATCTCCGTTCAAAAACGCAGATTTAACATCTAGTTGATACACCTTCAATTTTAATTGAGCAGCAAGTGCTAACACAGTTCTAACCATCTCCATTCGAGCAACAGGGGAAAATGTTTCATTGAAATCAATGCCCAGTTGCTGTGAATAGCCTTTTGCAACTAGCCGAGCTTTTAGCTTATGAATCGTGCCGTCTTCATTGTACTTGGTCTTATAAACCCATTTAAGACCAATGACCTCCTTATTTTGTGGAAGATCCACCAACTCCCATGTTTTATTCTTCTTAATCATAGAGATATCTTCATCCATGGCTTTTTGCCAACCTTCATCTTTTATAGCCTCTTCGAATTTCTCTGGTTCACAAGAGAAAAATGTCACATCACATGAATCATAAATATCTCGTAAAGAACGTACCTTTCTTGGTGGTGAGTCTCTATCCGAAGATTCCTCCATGCTTGGTCCTGCATTTGTAGGAGATTTTTATCTTCTTTTTCAAGGATTTTTGGAGTCGCATCTTGACTTTCCTCCCATTTCTATGATGCTGCTTCATCGAAAATGACATCTCTTGAAATCACCAGCCTGTTAGTATTAGGATCAAAGAGTCTGTAGGCTTTGGATTCATTACTATAGCCAATAAAAATGTATTTTTCACCTTTCTCATCAAATTTTTTATTTTTGGTCTGCGCTGGAACATGAGCATAGGCAATACATCCAAATACTTTGAATAAATCTACATTTGCTTTTATTTGATGCCATACCTCGTAGGGGGTCTTGTTAGGAACAACTTTTGTGGGTGAACGATTTAAGATGTAGACCGTTGTAGAGACCGTTTCAGCCCTAAATTTGTTAGGAAGATGCTTACCTTTTAACATACTCCGTGCCATCTCTACTATGGAGCGATTTCTCCGTTCTGCAACCCCGTTTTGTTGAGGAGTATATCTCACAGTCAATTCTTTCTTTATTCCTTCGGCCTTGCAATATTCATTGAATTCTTTTGAAACAAATTCTCCTCCTCTGTCAGTCCGCAGTATCTTTAACCTTTGATCACTTTGCTTTTCCACAAAAGCTTTAAACTCAACAAATTTTGAGAAAACTTCAGATTTTTCTTTTAGAAAATAAACCCACATCATTCTAGAATAATCATCCATAAAAAGTAAGAAATATCTTTTATCATTTAATGATGGAGTCTTAGTTTGGTCACATACGTCAGCATGCCCAATTCTAAAGGGCGTCTAGCTCTCCATGATGTTTTTGTGAAGGGTAATCTATGCATTTTCCCATATATACAAGCTTCACAAATTTTTCCTTTCTTATGTATGTGTGGGAGCCCATTCACCATGTTTTTCTTTTTGAGTAAAAGACTTCTATAATTCAAGTGACCAAATCTTAGATGCCATAGTAGAGATTGATCATTTTCAACATCTGATTTTAGTGCAAGAGTCTCCATGGGCAGGATAAGTGGAAAAACTTTATGCGGAGACATTTTAATTTTGGTCACTACTTGATTGCTCTTTTCTTCAATAATTATACTTTCATATTTAATAAAATTTACTCTATATCCTTTTTGCAACAATTGTCCCACACTAAATAAATTTTGTGTAACGCCCGGAACATACAGAACATCAGAAATAAACTTGATCTTACCTCCCGTGGTTTTTACAGCTATCACTCTCTTACCTGCAACCTTATGAATTTTTCCATCTCCAAACTTTACTTGAGAATCTATGTCTTCGTTTAACTTGACGAAGCTATTCTTGTTCCCTGTCATATGGTTACTACAACCACTATCCAAATACCAATATCTTTTGCATCCGAATCAACATTAAAACATGAATAGAATAGATTATCTGCTTCCGTAAAGTTAACTTCTTCATGTTTATTATACCAACAATCTCTTTTGGGAGTGATTAGCATTTTTACACCTTTTACATTTAAATCTACAATCTTGCGTATTGTGATTTGATTTTCCACAAATACGACATTGGGAAGAAGACGTACCTTTTGAGAAATTGTTTTTAACAAACCTTCCTTTTGGGCCTTGATTTTTATTTCCAAACTTCCTTTGTTAAAAGTTGCGATTTTGCTAGAATTTATTCTTTTGATCTCCCTTCTCCGATTCTCCAGCCTTTTCATTTGAAAGAGTAACCTTTAATTGAAATGCCTGCTCCACCTCTTGAATTGAAAATCTGTTCATTCTAAGCTCGTGTGTCTCCAAAGAAGCCATTAGTTCATGAAAACTTAAAGAGGATAAATCTTTAGACTCTTCAATCGCAACAACAACATGATCCCATTTTGCAGGAAGACTACGTAATATTTTTTCAACAATTTTCTTCTCTTTAATTTCATCTCCATAACTTTTAATTTGATTAACTAGTGCGGTAACTCTATCAAAAAATACCTTCATTGATTCATCATTCTTCATTGATATATTATCAAATTCTCTCCATAAAAATTGAAGTTTGATAGAGATTACCTTAGAGGAGCCTTAAAACTCCTTTTGAAGAATATCCCAAGCCTGTTTTGAACTTGTGGCTGCCATAATACGAGGGAAGATAATTTTACTTACCCCTTGTTGAATAAAGAGAAGTGCCTTTGCATCATTCTTCTTGTTTTCCTTGAACTCCTTTTGCTTGGACGCCGTCCATGTTGCAAGCGTAGTCAAGTCATCGGGTCCATCATAGCCATCTTGTACAAGCTCCCAAAGATCTTGAGAAATAAAAAGAGTCTTCATTTGGAGGCTCCAATAATCATAGTTATCTCCATAAAAAATGGGGACAAGATTATGTGAATAGTTGAACAGGGATGGTGATGATGTTGCCATGTTGAAGAATTAGTGTTGAGACACAAGGCTAACCACGCTCTGATACCAAATTTGTTGGGGTGGAGTGTATGAAAGAAGATATTAGATTGTTAGAGTAGGAAAATATTATGGGAATAAATTTTAATGCTTCTTGTTGATCCTTTTCAAATGATGGATTATATGGCTATTTATAGACTTGTTGGATAGTTCTAGATTTTTCCACATACATGAGATATTTCTCAAGATCTACATTATTCTAGACTTTAGATATTTTACTTATATAGATATTTTTCCAAACATGTTCTCTAGTATTCTAGAGAACACCATGCTTTGATATTATACTCATATATCTAGAGACTTCTAGCTAATACAAATTACAAATTACATATTATACTTTAACAAATATAATTATCTTTTATCTAACCAAAAGAAAGCTCTAATTTTCAAGAATGAAGTCGCTCCTCGGTAATTTAGCTTCGCTGTGAGATGCATGTGCTCATAAACTCATCAGGATTAAGAAGGTTTTGTGGCCGATAACACACATGCTGTAGCACATTAAGTTCTTGGTGAGCAACATCTTATCGCAAAATATGCAGTTAGTCCAAGATAACAATTTTTTAACTAAATAAAGTTGAAACTGCTAGCTGCTAAAGATCGATCTTTTCGTTGCAGGAACAAAAACATGAGCAAAGTTAGCCCCACTTCAATGAATTCTTCACTATGTATCTAACTATATACATACATCTATTTCAATATTAAGAGTTTGAGGTTTAATTTATATATTCTAGCTCTCAGTGTAATAAAATGTACATTTTCTATCTATATATTTAGTCTATTCTTGTCACGATCCATATTTTTCACCGTCGGAATTGTGATAGCGTCTAACATTGAATCCACTAGGCAAGCCAACGTTACTAATTATTTTACCTTTCTACTTTATCTTTTAACCATTTACAAGTTAATATAGGGAAAACAACGGAAATAAAATGCGAAAGAACATAATTTAATAGTTTAACGTAGTACAAATGCGAAACCATAACAAAACTCCGCTTAGAACTAGTGTCGCAATCTCACAGACTGTCTACGAATACTACAAATAGTGGTCTGAGCAAAGAAAATACATATTTGTCTCAGAAATAGATAAAAACAGAAAGAAGCAGGATAGAAGGGGACGCCAAGGCCTGCGGACGCCTGCAGGACTACCTTGGGTCTCCACTGGATTGAAGGCGGCAACCTCAATCTATGGTCTATATGGTCTACTATCGGGATCTGCACAAAAAGTGCAGAGTGTAGTATCAGTATAACCAATCCCATGTACTGATGAGTGTCGAGCCTAACCTCGGCAAAGTAGTGACGAGGCTAGGACATAACAAATATCATAACATGTGCAGTTAAATAATATCTAACAAAACAACAATAATAGGAGCTAAACAGAAATGAACCAGTAAGGGCAACATGCTATGGGGTATACCAGAATAAGGAATTACAGAAGTGATTGAAATAAAACAATTAAGTTACTTTAACTGATAACATGAATTAATCACAGCAAACGGAAAATGAATGTACGGCATTACTCTTCATGCTTTTGCTCTCGATCCTCACCATGCAATCAATAACAAAAATATGTACAACATCACCTTTCGTGCTTTATTACTCTTCCTCACCATATGAATATAAGAAATGTGCACGGCATCACACTTCGTGTTTTATATCTCTTCCTCATCATATGCATCAATATAAATGTAAATGTACACAGTGTCACCCATCGTGCTTTATCACTCTTCCTCAGAATTCACTTTGATTGCGCTCCCAATACTAGAATAACCATACAGAGTTATTCTTAAACTCGGAATCCCAAACGGATATTGATATCACTGAAATGCACTTCAACCCAAACTTATGCAATTCTTCCAAAAATGCTAACTCCCATAATAGGGGCCGAAACGTTCCCGGGTCTTCCAAAATCTGATCCGAACGTATGCCCAAGTCCGAAATTATCATACGAACTTGTCGGAATCTTCAAATCCCTATTCCGAGGTCGTTTACTAAAAAATTCAGTCTTAGTCAATTCTTTCAACTTAAAGCTTCTGAAATGATAATTCTCTTTCTAAATTGACTCTGAACTTTATGAAATTTGGTTCCGACCATGCGTACAAGTCATAATACCTGAAGTGAAGCTACTCAGGGCCTCAAATAGGTGAACGACGCATTAGAGCCCAAAATGACCGGCCGGGTCGTCACATTATCTCCTACTTAAACATACGTTCGTCGTCGAACGTGCTGAGAACTGCACTGAAGTAGTTTGAAATCATTGCTTAACACCTCGTGCACCCACCCCTGCTATCACAACTCAGTTGGGCACATTAGCTCGATCAAATCTAAGGATAACCTCTTTTATTTAGGCAAATAAGCCTTAGAGCCTAGTTTTAACATCCGAAATTCTCTACCAGGCCTGCTTTCAACATATAAACACCCTATAGATCACCACACGATGCATCGATACAAGATCTCATACCTTTGATGAGTTCAGACCATGCACCATGTCATTCACTGGACCATAATAACATTCTCTAATCATAATAGCTGAAATTCCACGAATCAGATTCTCCCAATGCACCTCTAGATATATATAAGTCTTGTTCCAACTCTCATAATATTGCAACGACGGAAGAGACGTGAAGAATTCATAACCAATTGCCGAGGCGACAAACCGTTGAGTCTATACTCCTAACAAGAATCATTACCTTATTGTGAACCAAATAATAATATTTGCTCTTTAATGTACTTCATATAATCCGATCGCGCTGATCCTAGATCAAATACACCCAGTACAAACTGCTCAGGAAACAAGCCACCCAGTCATGACCAAAAGTCTTAAATGCTGCCACAATGTGCCAATAGGCTACCAATTCGAACATGATACAGCCGACGAAGAAATAACATTCAACGCCCGAATACTCCTCCATAAGGAGTGCTATGGCGAAAAGAACACATCCAACTTGATATAGAGCCCATATTCACACTTTAATCCATTCACAGACCTCAAGTCGATTCTGCTATGTAAGCTGCTTGTAAGTTGCTACTGCAGGCTGCTGTGTAAGCTTCTTGTTAGTTGCTTGTAAGCTGCTACTGTACCAAATATAAATAATCTTTTACTGTGGGTAATATTTATCCATAACGGAGTACCAAAATGATAAACTTTTTCAGGAAGTTATTTCCAATAGAGTACTAAATAAATACCCATATTTACGGCAAAATCTCATATAGATAAGTTTCTTCAGAAAGATTTTTTACAACGAAGTACTAAATAAATATCCATAATATAGTTATACTTATAACAAAAACAAAATACTTGCTCACTAAGGGGTTATATCGAACTTTACTTATTCATTAGGGACCTGTCTTTAAAAGTTATATAAGCCTCTTTTAGAGCTAGGGTTTTATCATCGTCTTTGTTCTTCTGTTTTCTGCTTCAATTTCTTCATACTCCTCACAAACCCGCCCGAACGTTGATAAATTCTTATCCATATTCAACAATGGTAGATTTTGAACTCGGCTCCGTCCCATTCAATGCCGACGGATGGGGTCCACCAGATTCCTCCATCTCCGTACCAAACCAAATCTCTAACGCCCCCTTCGCTCCTTTCTCCCGCTCCGACAAGCTTGGTCGTATTGCCGACTGGACTCGGTCTCATTCAAACCGACCCGGATCCAACTCCAAGCAAAACCCTACTGATTCCGCCTTCGACTTCTCCGGAGACGATTCATTCGCTACCCTCCCCGCCGACGAAGACTCCTCCTTCCGCCTCGTCGACGCTGCCGCCAAATCCCATCACCATGGGCAGCACCGCCCGAAATTCAATCCTAGGTGGCGTTTCAACCCTCACCACAACCGCTCTCAGCTTCCCCAGCGCCGCGACGAGGAAGTCGAGGCCCGAAAACGTGAGCAGGAGAAGGAAAGAGCTCGAAGGGACAGGCTGTACAATCTCAACCGTTCGGGAACAAATGCTGGCCAGAGAAGAGAATCTGCTGTGTTCAAATCATCAGTTGATATTCAACCTGAATGGAACATGCTCGATCAGATCCCGTTTTCGACTTTCTCGAAGCTTTCCTTCTCCATTCCGGAGCCCGAGGACTTACTGATCTGCGGTAGCCTTGAGTTTTATGACAGGTCCTACGATCGCATTACCCCGAAGAACGAACGTCGTCTGGAGAGGTTCAAGAACAGGAATTTCTTCAAAGTTACTACTACGGATGATCCTGTTATCCGGCGTTTGGCTAATGAGGATAAAGCTACTGTTTTCGCCACGGATACGATTTTGTCTACTTTAATGTGTGCTCCTAGGTCTGTTTACTCCTGGGACATTGTTGTTCAGCGTGTTGGGAATAAGTTGTTTTTCGACAAGCGTGATGGGTCCCAGCTGGATTTGCTCTCTGTTCATGAAACTTCCCAAGAACCATTGCCTGATGTGAAGGATGACATTAATTCGGCTCATTCTTTGAGTGTTGAGGCTGCTTATATCAATCAGAATTTCTCGCAACAGGTGCTGATAAGAGATGGGAAGAAGTTGAATTACGATGAGCCTAACCCATTTGCAACTGAAGGGGAAGAGGTGGCGTCCGTTGGTTACAGGTACAGGAGGTGGAAGTTGGATGATGATACCTTTTTGGTGGCGCGATGTGAAGTGCAGAGCGTGGTGGAAGCGAATAACCAGAGATCATTCTTGACTCTGAATGCTCTGAATGAATTTGATCCTAAATACTCCGGGGTTGATTGGAGGCAGAAGCTCGAGACACAAAGGGGTGCTGTGTTAGCTACCGAGTTGAAGAATAATGCGAATAAGCTCGCGAAATGGACTGCACAAGCACTGTTAGCCAATGCTGATATGATGAAGCTGGGTTATGTATCGAGAGTTCATCCTAGGGATCATTTTAACCATGTGATATTAGCTGTTGTCGGATATAAGCCTAAGGACTTTGCTGCTCAAATCAATTTGAACACATCAAACATGTGGGGAATTGTGAAAAGTATTGTGGACTTGTGTATGAAGTTGAATGAAGGGAAATATGTGCTTGTTAAGGACCCAACCAAGCCGCAAGTTAGGATTTATGAGGTCCCTCCAGATGCATTTGAGAATGAATATGTTGAGGAGCCATTGCCAGAAGACGAACAGGTTCAGCCTCCTATAGATGATGCGCAAGGTGCTGAGGCAAATGGGGCTGCAAATGAAGTAGAGGACAAGGAAGTTAGCACTGAAGCTGCATAAAGGTAATCTGATACTGCACTAGGATAATGATTCTTCATCTCAATATTAGTTTTATTGCGCTTAGATAGTGTGACAGTACATTACTTAATTATTTCAGTTTTGCTATTCTAATACAATGATTGCTCTTGGATAGTGTTGTCTCTTTTGAAGAAGGCCAGGAAAAAAATGGATTTTATCTTCACTCAATTGTCTCCTAAGATGCATTTGTGGTGTTAATAGCTGATCTGCTTTGAAATGTTGATATTTTCTTTTCTTTTTCATGAATTGGCCATGATGTGGAGATGAAAACCGCTTTTCATTTATGACTTTTAAATCACATAGTTGCCTTTGATGTTATGTGAACAAATGCTATTACCTATTAGCATCTTAAGGATATATTCATACTCCACTTTCCTCCAAGAGCATGGAGTCTCTTAAAAGGAGGAAACTGAATCATAAAATTTGTATATTGGATAATAGAAGACATAATAAAATTGGGAACACTGAGAAAAATGAAAGTGAATTGGAACACCTTAGTATCAAGGACACTAGCCTGTAGGGGCGTCTTTAGTGGAAAAAGGACACTTTATGTCAAACTCTTGCTTGCTTTCAACTACTTCACCCCTATTTAAGAAAACAAGGAAATCCTTAGTTACAGGACTTGACAAGAAATCGCCTTACAAAGATTTTACAAGGCGAACCTATTTGCAATAAGATTGGACTTAATACTGACATTGAGGGGCTTTTAGCTATTTGTAGAGCATTGTGGCTGAGAGGAGAGGAGTTGGTTGCAGTGGCCCTTGTAGTGATAGCAGCTTGGTTGTGGGTCGTGTATTCTGGGGCTGTGTGCTGCATTTGTGTGAACCGATGTTCTGCCTGTTGGCTGATGCAATGAAAACTGGATGTGCGTGGGTGTGACAAATAGTTGTGATGCGCTTGTCAGTTAGCATGGCCAAGGTTAGGAGGTTGTACATGACAAAGGGTGCTTATTCTTTTACTCTGTAATGAGTTTCGACCCATGATTTGTGGTATAAATATAAAATGAGCTCACGAGTGTCATTGTGCATGTGTTATGCATGGATTTTTGCAGTACCTATAGAAGCTATACTGTGGCTGTTTGCGTTCATGCATATGCTGTATATTTGGGCCCAACTAGGAGAGTATCGATAGAAAAAAAATTGTACTCCAACAAATGCTAAAAGAGTAGCTTAATGCAAAGCTGATAATAAATGCTGTCCGAAGCTAGTTATGGATTTCTTGGATCTGCTTTTGGTAACCTCTTCGAGTAGGAGTCTTGTGGATCACTTCCTGTCGCCCCCCATGACACACTCGGAAAATAGACTATGTTTTTTTTTTTTTTTGGTAATTAAAATTTTATTAATCACCAAAAGGTTGCCTTACAAAATCATAGGACAGTTTAATCTCAACTGCTTATCAGAAACTGGAACATGAAGTATCAATACTACTCTAATCAATCAGCATTTATAACATGAAATGCTGAAAATAGACTATGTTGCTCTGACAGAAAGCAACAAGTTATCCTCAGCTTGAAACAGAAGCAGGGATAGATCCTATCAATTGACAAGCATCTAAACTAAAATCCTTATAACTTGTTACAAAATGGTGCACTTATCCATTTAATAGTCCTGTTATCTGCATTCCATTTGCTCGAAAATACGTACATTGGCTCTCAGGTGGAAAAAAATTGTCACGGGATTTGCATTCTTGTATATCCTTATCGAAACCTTATTCACAAAAAATCTGCATTCAAAAGAATATTGATCATCATTAGCCATACTTTAATCCCAAATACTTATGTTCTGCTTCAACATGAAGCCTTTTGTTGAAATTATAGTGTGCAAATACGGTAAATTAAATTTTTTGTATATATGTAAATTGTCGAATCTTGGTAGAAGGAAAACTTTTAGTGTAGCAACAAAGATATTTCAAAAACTGTTGGTAGATAACAGATCTGAGTTCCAAACAATGGAATAGACATGGAAGTCCCGAGTACGGTCATACAAGAGGAGATGCCTCATCTCATGGTCTATATAAGGTAAGGCTGTTTAATTGATGTTTTTAAATGTTGATATGTAACGTTTAAAAAGAAAATCAATTAATGGTACTGACTGATGTATCATTTGCATTGCTGAATTCAGAAACTAAGAAGATATGAATTATGGACTATTGATGCTACACTATGAAAGCTAAGACGCTGAGTTTTCCTGAGGATTTAGCAAAAATGAAATGCCAAAGTAGAACAATGAGATAATAAAACAGTTGGTAGAAAGTCAAAAGCATATCACAGTTCAATGAGGTACAGATGAATTAGAATCTCAGCTTGGTGGGATGCGTAAGAGAAGTTCTCTATTCAAGAATTACATAGAATGTCAGCTAAACTACAACAATTGACCCGATGAAATTCCAAAGCAAAGAAGCAAAACTGGAAAGAGGTGATACTGCAATTTAACAGAACATTATATACGAATTATTTTTCTAACTTATGATCATCTTCTTTTAGAAAGAATCCCATATGACAGGTATAGGGGTAAGTTGGCATAAGCATAAACAAATCGACTCTCGATGAAGCAAATTGATCTCAGCCCCACGTCAACATCTTTTCTACCAGAGTTAGTGTATCACTATATGGAACAAAGCCATCTTCACAAAACCAACAAAAGAAGAGCGTATAGATGGTTTGGTCTGTGATCGCATGAAGTAAGAGAGTGTGTTTTATCTTTTTTTAGCATTGAACCCTCTGTTCTTTTATGTCTACACTGAATGATCCCCGAACCTAAAGCTGCTGGCAAAAAGCTGTAAGAATAACTCTTCTTTTTTCGAAAAAGTCTTCAGGACCTACAAAATTCAGCAAAAGAAATTATACATTTAAGGGAAACTGAAATAGGAAATTGTCTTCTTTTAAAAGGAATAGGCAGCTTTTCTCTTGTGAAGACAGCAAAGGTATTCTGGGAATAAATAGATGTGTGTTTTTCAAGTCACCACTTGCAATTTTAGCACTTATCACATGCCTTTCGAAATTACAGCATAAGTCGTGTACCATCACACAAACCTTCATACGGTTTTAACCTACGCAATAAAATAACGAGATAATTTTTTTTCACGGGTAATTTATACGGAGGCAAGCCAGCTAGCTAGGTGTAAAGTATGCAAGAAATATTCATATTGACTTTGATCGGTAGTTTTAATAGTTTCGTCACACACTACATATGTTCTAGATTCACCCGAAAATTGAGTTATCAACATATCATTTATTTCGTCAATGAAATCATTTTTTTGTTGTCAAAATGACATGAGAAGTTGTAGAAGACATATCACAAGTAGATGTATATAAATCTAGATAAATTATTGTAAATAAAAAATCCAACGATTCTTTTTCGCTTATAAAAGGAACAATGAAACAATCAAAAATTTAAATCTTACCTTGGCAATTTGTTTTTCTTTTCCGCTCCCTATTCGCATCAAATATTTGCAAAACGCAAGATATGTTCTTGCTCACATATTTACTGATAATCGCAAGTTTTCAAGTTGGTTCTAAATTTCAGAACACAATAAAGTTTCTCGTATGAATTCCTCTTTGTTTCGTTCCTAATAACTGGAAGAATTTGTCTGAAATCACCACCAAAAATGACAACTTTTCCACCGAAGAGTGTCTTTGTATCCATTAGGTCTTTTAGTAATAAATCAAAAGCTTCTATCAGTTATTTTTTGGCCAGTGATGCTTCATCCGACACAATTAGTTTGTCATTTCGTATCAATGATGCAAACAAACTCTGTTTACTAGTACTACAGAAGAATTGTTCATCAATATCAATAGAAAATTTAAAACGGGAGTGAGCAGTTTGTCCTCCGGGAAGAATTGAAGCTGCAACACCAGAGGTTATTGTTGCTAAAGCTACGAATCCTTTTGATTGTACAACAATCAATAATGCACGATACAAAACAGTTTTGCCTGTTCCTTCGGGACCATTCATAAATAATGTTCCAGATCTATTCCTAAATATTCTATCAAAGATTACATCATATGCTTTTCGCTGCTCATTGTTCAATTTTGTTTGTAGTAAGAAATCTTCTTCTCTAACAATTATATTTCTTTCAAAATGAGAATCTTGAGCCTCCCTAGCATCAGATTAATCTAAAATTCTTTCTAGTACAAGTGCAAATTTATTTATGTCACGACCTATTGAATGCAAAATGTTGTTAATATGATCTAAAGCCATACGACGATCTATTTCTCGTTCAAATGTGGCAAAATCGTGAAGTCTTCAGACATAAAATCTTCAAATCGGTCCTAAAGTTCTTTTGGGTTAAAGATTAAAATATACCAAATGTGTAGCAAATAAAACGTCTTAGGCTATAAGGCATCTGATATCTCACAGCATCTGACATACAACCAACCAAGTTATTATCACATTGTAATAATCCTTATTTTTCTGCGGCTTCTCTAAATGTACTACAACATATTCCATTTACAGTTAGCAAATGTTGGTACGATTTAGGTCCTCTAAAATTTATTAATAATAATCTAAGATAATATCTTTCTTCTTCTATTGAATGACACATCACATTACGTCCACTAACAGTGCCTTGTTGTCGACATGTCCACATTTTATAATGTTTGGACCATACAAAATATTCTGGAAATTCTTTACAAAGTAAATTTAGCTTCTTGGCATCTTGCTTTTCTCTGTTTATCAAAAAGGATTATATCAACATTGTTTTCCTAATCATGGGATTATTTATAATTGCATTTACAGTCTGTGTGATTTTAAAAGAAACAAATTGTTGTCCTTCAAGATGTAGGTGAAGATAATAAACAGATGAAGTCATTTCTCTAATGGGAAAACCATATAAACGCCAAGTTTCCTCTGGTGGAAATACCCGTCTAGCACATTGATATTCATTAGTCTCATCTATTTCAATATTTGGATCATCAACATGTGTGAAAAAGACAATTTTATAATGTCCCTTGCAGATATATTTATATAAAGGTATTTTATAACTTTAATTCCAAAACAAGCTTCAATATTAATATGACAGTTAAATTTGCTCAATAGATAGGGTCGTAAGGAACTACCCACAAATTGTCAAAATTGTCCTCTAATATTTATATGTTTACCGTTACTTCGCCTTTTGTAATCACCCATTTTTCCCTTTGATGTATGATTTGCAAAATCTTTTAAGATATTTGAACTTACAGTATTCTCGGCTCTTCATACAAGGACATTTAGGATTTAAACTACCGCAAGATCCATGCAGCATATGTTTAGTAACAACTGAATACAAGTAATCATTCTTATCAGAATCGGGTAATTCAGCACGAAAAATTAAGCTTCCGGAGTTAACAATTTATACTCATCTTTGAGTATGATAAGAATGAGCATGTAAAAGACCACGCTTTTGAAATTCAATAGTGTACATAAAGGCAACAACTTTTTCAAATATGTTTCTATTTAGAATATCTATTTTCATCTCCTCTACATTTGCTCTAAACACACAATGGCATATTTTGTACCTCATCTGTTACCAATAAATGTTCTTCTATTTCTGGCCAAGATGGATTACATGTTATTGTCAAAAATATATCAGGTTTTCCAATATTTTGCACTAACGCAATAACGTCCATATATCATCGGCACATATCCCTAGGACCTCCTATAAAACTTGCAGGAAGAAAACTTTATCGATCAATGTTGTATGGCTCTCTCTCCCTCTCTCTCTATCTCTCTCTCCGCATCTTAGAACATCAAGAATCCCCGCTAACGCATCAATTCTAAATAAATCTTGATTAAATGAATAGAAATCTAACCTTTGAGTCTCAAGCTTGATGAATTCGTCAACTGATATTGTTGGAACACTCTTCCAACATGCAAAACTCCATTTTTTCGTCGTCCCTCATTTGGAGCTTGTAACAGTAATACTCACGGCATGAGACAATAATTCTTTTTCGTTTCTTTTTTTTTCCAGAAGTTCTGCTTCCATGTCAAGTAGCATGTCGACTGAACACATATTTTCTACATTTAGTAGTTGTTTATTTTCACAATAAGTTCCCCTGCTAATAGTATTATTCGTTCGGATAATCTTTTTAATACCACAATGCCATATGTTCTGTCCATAAGAAAATAGTAATGGATCATAACAACCATAGTAACAATTTACCAATTGGCTCTTGCTACTATGTGTGTAAATTCAAATATGTGGTAGAGATTTTTGGAACCACTTTCATCTTCTATCCATATTGCTGCTAGTTCAGATGATGTAGGTAAGTTATATGTTCTTTGATCTAAACCAGAGTCGCACTTAAGTGCAATGTAGAAGTTTGATAATACTGGGATATCTGTCAAAAAATTCAAAAAGATAGAGTATGGGTTAACTTTTAATGTGTCCATCAATGTCCTGATAACTAATTCCTTAGGCTTGTCAGAGAATGCCATCTGATTTGCTAGTTCATTATAAGTATCATAGAAATGCAACTGAGATTTTTTGCCGGTTGACTCGAAGAGAAGTAAATGCAATCATATTGTTATACAATCTAACATAAGTGCGAAAATGTTTGGACTAGTCAGAGTTTCCTAAATAAAGATTTAGCAATTCAGCAGGAAGTCCATAGTGAATCAATTTTACAGATCCATAGATACAGCAAAATCGCAAAGATTCATATTGAAATCTTTTGGCTCTACAAATATACGATTTGATATAATTTTGATTCTAAAAGGGCTACTTGACAAGTCATTAATGTTCCAGAGACACAATTTTTTTAGATGTACGACCTGTATATTTTAGATTTACCAAAATGAAAAAAGGTTAGTCCTGCACAAGAAATGGCTGAAACGACTTTAAAGCTAGATGGAAACGAACCTTTGCCTGTAGCGTTACGCAGGGTAATATTATATTGTTCACTACTCGTTCCTGATGTAGACCCTAAGATAAAACGAATTATCATATAAATTTGGGTGTTGAAAGATTGTACAACTTCGAACACCATATTTTCGCACTTACCAACTTCAAAAACAGAAGAGCGATTATGTAGATCTTTGCCATTATCAGAAACAGTGGAATCATTAACTATGAACACATTTACTAAAACATAAGAGCAAGTTATGAGCATACAAAATATGTAAATGCTGAAATATCACATAGTTCATTCAAGGTAACAAAATTTAGCACAGAAACCTGTTCCCAAGGTAGAAGATGAGGCTCCTGTTAGAGCAGCTCTTTGCCTAGCTAACTCTATTAAATTGGTAGCAAGATGATACTTCAGTGAATCACTGGTTGGGGGATTCTACATTCTAGAATGAATGTATCTCGTTCGACGCTCCTGTAAATATAGTTCTTTTTTATCAGCCGACCTCGCCTTATACGTTTCGCGACGTCTCTGTTGAATATGCCTCTTTCTTCGGAGCATTGAGTTTTCCTTCATGTTTCCAGCATGTTGAATCCACAACTTTTTTAAAATTTGACATCTCGATAATTTGGTCTGCATAAGTTTCACATATACCAAATCAAAACTTTGGAGTAAAATATATGCACTACAAATCAATGAATATCAGCACTTGTTATGGTGACAATAAACAGAAAATGCTAAACAGATAACTTTGGAGTAAAATATATGCACTACAAAGCAATCAATATTAGCATTCATTATGGTAATAATAAACAAAACATACTAAAACAAAATATAGGTGTATGTTTTCACTAAGCTAAGTCACTAGCACTTCAACACCTACTTTTCTTTTGTGGAGGTACATAAGGCAAGGTGCAAAACACTGAAACGTGCTAAAACAAAGTAATTTAGCGGGCATCAAAAGTTAAATCATGAATATCTTAAATAGAAGCAGAGCTAAGCAAATTTATTCTTGTCCTCTTCGCTTGAAGCGACATTTGAGTAAAAATGAAAAAGTCATATTTGCGATTCGAACTCGTAATATTTAATTAAGACTTGAGAGTAAAAAATTCATAATTCTTCCATCACGATCCCCCATGTTAATTAATTGTAGTATTGTATAGCAATAATTGGATAGCTCCGGGTTAAGCCAGAAGAAGATGAGCGTGGTTGGTATGACAAAGAAATTATACGGAATTAAAATGTTAAGGAAAGTGGTTGGATGAAATCATTATGAGTAGTTGTCAGAATGAGGAACGGAAAAGGAAACTGAGGTATGGTGATTAACCATATCAAGTAAGAAATTATTTTCTGGTCAGCACTGACCTCTCATGCTTCTAGCAAAACCCGAGACCAACTTCGACTGAGTATCCTCTCTTAGTAAGGCAGAAGGTGTGGAATCTGATTCCTTAACAAATATTAAGTTATAGATTGCACCATATTCATCCCGAACACAAAGCTAATCCTGGTCGACTTGCCAGTTTCCATCAATCAAGAATTTTTACTGCATAGTTCATTTGGAGCCAGTAAATTCAAGTCCATACAAAATGTGCACTTTCCTTTATTTTAAGCAGGTGCCACTGTGCATGTGTAATACCTCAGTAACAGCTATAATATGTAAAACTTTACGATGCTCCATATCTTGTGAAGAGGTAACATTTGTTAATGGTTAACTTGTTAAGAAAGCAAGGATGTTCCTGAAAATCAAATTATTTACCAGAATTGACATATTAGACACAAAATAGGATCAGTTTACACATCAGCCAAAGCTTCAAAAGCAAAGAAAATACTGTAATCCTCGGGAACTAGACAAGAAATATCATTAAACCTATGCTTGTACAGTAATACTAAATCTCGGAAATATATTTGCATGCCTAAGATTTGCAGATACTTAGACGCTAATAAGCATATGGATGTATCTGTTGGAATAAATCCGACTATAACACTTTAGCATTCATATCGAATTATTTGGAACTAAAACATAAGCGGAAGCGTACCTGAATCCATTGGTGGAAGCTCCTTAATCCGGCTTGAAGATCACCTTGATCCGGCTTGGAGATTGTCCGGGTTTGGCTTTCCACTTGATGTGCAAGACAAAAGATTTGCTCTCTAATTTCAATGGGAAGAAGAAGAGAATTAGTCTTGCATCAAATGGGAACCATAACCCCCTATTTATAAGCATGTAACCATAGTTACATGTATGTAACCTTAGTTAGCCCATCATTAACTAAGGTTACTCTATATGGGTATCTACACATAAATTAGTCTTACACTTTATATGACAATGTATTGGCCTCCTTAATAATAATGTCCATAAGACCACTAATTTAGGCCAAACCAAAAGATAGCACATAACATATAATTAATCCATATATTGTCCATATGTATGTAGTACAAGTCCAAATGTCTAACAATCTCCCACTTGGACGATATACTCATGCATATGTACAAACCTTAGTATTATATGTTACATTATAACTTTATGAGCTCAGTATTGCTATCAAAATAAAATTGTCATGATCAATCCGGTCCATCAATCATATCAACATAGGATCTAAGAGATCTTAGTTACTCTTGCGTAACTAGACCCAACATCGATCACGTATATCAATATAATCAACGACATGGATCAAGTGTAGGTGTGTAGCATGGAAATAACTCTGAAATAGAATGTCTATTTCCAACTGGTTCACTTTATTGAGATCAATCATAAACCATAAGAGTACATAAAACTTTAAGACTGAATATCTGCAGATAAAACCTTAAAGACTGAATTACTGAATGTACTGGACAATACATAATTGTATAACACAAACTCCCACTAAAACTCATAATCCTCAACTGATTTGACACCCATGCGAGCAATATGCTCATGAAATATTTTGGGTGGTAATCCCTTAGTAAGCGGATCCGCAATCATGGAGTTTGTACTGATGTGCTCTATGCACAATTGTCCATTTTGTACTCTTTCTTTAACAACCCGAAACTTGACGTCCATATGTTTTGCCTTCTCAAACTACTGTTATTGTTAGCATAAAGGACTGCTGATCTGTTGTCGCATAATAGCCTGAGTGGCTTTTTAATACTGTCTACTATGCGCAGTCCACTAACAAAATTTCGCAGCCATAATCCCTCATTGGATGCCTCATAATATGCCATGAATTCCGCTTCCATGGTGGAAGTGGCCGTAAGAGTTTGCTTGATGCTTCTCCAAGAGATAGCACCGCCAGCAAGCATGTAGATATAGCCTGATGTAGACTTCAGACTATCCTGACATCCAGCAAAATCGGAGTCGGTGTACCCGATGATCTCAAGCTGGTCCAATATGAGACATTTCTAAAATGTACTCCCTTATGTTTCCTGTACCTTTATACCTCATGGAAACAAGTTTACTCAAAAGAGTACTAGTTTTCGCCTTTTCGTTTTGTCCAAAACATTTTTCAAAGTCCTCAAGGAAAACTTTGGCATTATTTTCTTCAGTCATAGTGCCCCTAAAAGATTCTGGAATTGCACGTTTCATGATCATAAGACTCATGCGATTTGATCGTTCTCACTTCTCCATCTCCTTCTTGTCATCAGAAGAAGATGTATCCTCAAGAGAAGCAGGTTTCTCAATCCGAAGTGCAAGGTCTAGATCCATGCAACCGAGAACTATCATAATGTTTGAATTTTAACTTTAGTATACAGATTCAAAATAGGCAAATCCCATTACAAGATACCTAGCACAACATTGATTTTAGTCTTTGGACAGAAAATCAACTTGTAATTGGTACTCTTGGTGTAGTAATCAAATATTGACAATAAACTCCTGTCAAGTATCAAGCCTTCCTTTGGGCCGACTTAATATTCAGATGGAAAACTTAATAATTGTCACATATTTATTACCACAAGCATGCTCGAATTCCTGCCAAATAACAACCTTCCTTTGGGCCGGTGTTAAACGCATGGAATACGAACATACATAGTCATCTTATATCTTAAAATCAATCAATCTTCACAAAAGAGGTTACTTTGGTAACATAATGTTTCAATTGATTAATTTAAAATATGAGACGCAAAATTAATTAGTTCTTTAAACCATATATTGAATCTCAACGGAAAATTACATGTTTATAATGTAAAATCTGAATATTAAAATCTGAATATTAATGGACAAAACATTAATGTACAATTAAAATCTGAAAACTTAAAACGTTTCTTTGATAATGAAAAACGTTTCTTTAATAATTGTACATTATGTCTTCATTAATACGTTAATTATAAAAAACGTTTCAATAAATAATGCAAGACTAATTATGTCTCCATTAATGATAAAACGTTTCTTGAATAATGGAAAAACGTTTCTGTAATTAATGGAAAAACGTTTCTTTAATAAAAACGTTTCTGTCTTAATTGCCAGATAATCAAACGTTTCTGCAAATTTATTCCAGGACCTTTTGCGGCGACGAACGCTGCCACTAAACCCATAGAAGTAGCCGCTAAATGTATTAGTGGCGACTGTGTATTGAAACGGGAGTGGCCGTCACTGAAGGTTATTTGTGGCAACATTTGAGATCGCCACTCAACGATAATAAACTTAATGGGGCTTTCAACAAAAGGCTTAATCAAGGAATCATGTTCAACAATCGAAATTAGGCAATTTATTTCAACATTTCAATTCATATGGTGATAACATTGTATCGAAATACTAAAGTTTATCATCAACAAATCATTCATGAAAGCATGCTATATCAAGGTACTAGAATTTCAAAATCAAAATTCTATCTTAATTTAATCATAAAGCTTTATAATATTGAATTCACGAACTTCCAAATGACCCAATACGAAGGAGGCTCTGATACCAATTGTTGGAATAAATCCGACTATAACACTTTAGCCTTCATATCGAATTATTTGGAACTAAAACATAAGCGGAAGCGTACCTGAATCCATTGGTGGAAGCTCCTTAATCCGGCTTGAAGATCACCTTGGTCCGGCTTGGAGATTGTCCGGGTTTGGCTTTCCACTTGATGTGCAAGACAAAGGATTTGCTCTCTAATTTCAGTGGGAAGAAGAAGAGAATTAGTCTTGCATCAAATGGGAACCATAACCCCCTATTTATAAGCATGTAACCATAGTTACATGTATGTAACCTTAGTTAGCCCATCATTAACTAAGGTTACTCTATAGGGTATCTACACATAAATTAGTCTTACACTTTATATGACAATGTATTGGCCTCCTTAATAATAATGTCCATAAGACCACTAATTTAGGCCAAACCAAAAGATAGCACATAACATATAATTAATCCATATATTGTCCATATGTATGTAGTACAAGTCCAAATGTCTAACAGTATCTTCTTTTTGCAGGTATCACCCTAGAGCTAAGAGCAATTCTTAAGCAAACCGCGAATCTGCAGCAATGTCCCTATAAAAATCGATTATCCCGTATCAATAATCGACTACCCTCTAATTTTTTTTCCAATAAATAAACCTTGTTTATTTCATCTTTTTGCATCTTTCCTTACTATTTTTTTGCTAATGGCAAAAGGGGGAAGAAAACGGGATATCGGGTATGCACCACCTCTTAATTCATTGATTGCTTATAAGCTAAAATTGAAGGGGAACAAGAACAAAATTGCATAATTGTTACTTGTCTTGAATTGTCAATATCTTTTGCCTAAATTGCATATCCCGCTTAATGTTTGCCATTATCAAAAAGGGGGAAATTGTTAGAAACACGTTCTCAATGCAATATACTAAACGTGTACTCTTTTGTAGGTTTTGATGAATGACAAACGAAGCAAAAATTGATATATGACGGAATTCAAGTACAAGCGCACAATGGTTGCGAATAAGATTGAAGTTCAAGATATAGCTTTTAATTGTTATTGAGTTGTTCTAAATTGTAATCTCGATCCTATAACTTGACTCATAGTATGGCCTCTCTCATAAAACTATTTTCCAAAATCATGCATATTTAATTCTGTGTCAAAAAGATTTTAAATCATGCATATTTACATTAGACAAAATGTTTTCTAAACATGCCTCAAAAATCTGGGCTAAAATAATCGATTATGTACTTATAATAATCGATTGTTTCTGAGCCAAGACTGCATGACAATTGATTATGAATTAATGGTAATCGATTGTGAGTAAGACAGTGAACATCAGGTTTTTCCAAATCTGCATGATAATCGATTGTGAACAAATGACAATCGATTGTTGTTGAGGTAAAGTTTTTCAATACTCAAAATAATCGATTATGAACTAATGGTGATCGATTGTGTTGAGTTGATGTCTTCCAGTGATTTTAAATTTAATTAAGTAATCGATTATGTCTTTAGATAATCGATTATCACTGAGACAGTAAATTTTATGATTTTCAGAAAATAACAAGTAATCGATTGTTGCAAAGGACAATCGATTGTTGAAGCTGGCCGTTGTCAAATGATTTTCAAATACCATAAGGTAATCGATTATTGATTCTAGATAATCGATGTTCTGCTTAAAATCAGGAAATGATTTTTAGAACGTTGTTGAAGTAATCGATTATTGATTTTATATAATCGATGTTCTGCTTAAAATCTGGAAATGATTTTTAGAACGTTGCTGAAGTAATCGATTATTGATTTTATATAATCGATGTTTTGCTTAAAATCCGGAAATGATTTTTAGAACGTTGCTAAAGTAATCGATTATGAACTTAGTGTAATCGATTATCTGATTTTGAATATTGCCAGTAATCGATTATAGATTGTGTATAATCGATTGTGAAGCGTTAAATCTGGGATTGATTTTTAAACTGACTGGCAGATAATCGATTGTTTGGTCTTAATAATCGATTATCACTGAGTAATTTCAGCAACTCTTAATTGGCAATTAGACAACGGTTGAACCAACTTTTTCAACTATAAATACAGCTTCATTTCAGTGTTTTAAAAACAACAACATACACAAACTGATCATTACATTGCTATAAGCTTTCATTCAATTGTTCTTCATTTTCTACTCATTTCATAAAGCTTTTGAGAGCCATATTATTGCTTAAAGTTGTTGTGATCTTGAACATATTCTTTTACTCATATCTACTCAATAAGGAGTACTTTAGTTAAGTGAGTGTCCAAGTATTTGATATACTTGTAAGAGAATTGCGATTCTCTTGTTTCAAGGAACTTGCGTTTCCTTGGGTGAAGTCTTTGAGATTGCGATCTCCGAGCAACTGTTTGAGGCTTGTGTCCTCAAGTGTGTAACGGTTTGTTGAGCACCCTTAAGCTTAACAAGATAGTGAAAAATCTCGAGAGAGTCTCTCGGGGACTGGACTAACCACGTTGGTGGCCAACCAGTATACATCTTTGTGTAAGTTTATTTTTCTGCATTTATTTTACTTCCTGCAAAGTTTAAATTCCGCAAGAAAACGCTAAATTCTATTAATACGCTATTCACCCCCCTCTAGCGTAAAGCGTAGTTTCTAACAATAATGTTAGTATTAGTTCATTAGAATGTTTCAATATGCTTAAATTTCAAAGAAATTTTTATTTTCCAGCAAAGTTAGTCGATTAACTAATAAGTTAGTCGACTATCTAATATTTCGCATTAAAACTGGAATTTCCGCAAGCTAAGATAGTCGACTATCTGATTTAGATAGTCGACTATCCTGATGACTGTTTACTAAGATAGTCGACTATCAACTTAGTTATTCGACTATCTAATATTTCGCACTAAAACTGGATTTTTCCGCAAGGCAAGATAGTCGACTATCCAATTTAGTTAGTCGACTATCCTAATAACTGCTTCCCAAGATAGTCGACTATCAACTAAGTTAGTCGAATAACCTCAGCAGATTTCGAAAATATTGTTTAAATATGAAACAAACGGATTGAATTTGTTTATTCTCATGTTCGTATATTTTCTTTTGTATGTCAAACCATGGGAATCAAATTGATTGAAGGCTCCAGAAGAGCAACTATAACTCTGCCTAAAGGAACAATATTTTAGAGAAAGCAATGTTCTCCTCCAAGTCTAAAAGGAACTTGTTGAGTTTTAAAGATATCATTCAAAATGGATATCAGATTGAGACAATACATGAGTATAATCTTGAATACCTCATTTACTCATGAAAACGAGGCTGCCTACTTCGGTTTGGGGTCACGCCATTTTGCATGCAGCAATGCTAGTTCGTCTTTGACTGACGAATTGTCACAAATATTCCCCGTTGCAATTAGTTTTGGGTCATGAACCTAATATATCCCATTTAAGAATTTTTGGATGCGCAGTATATGTGCCTGTAGCACCGCCATATCGCACCAAAATGGGTCTGCAAAGAAGGTTAGGAATATATGTTGAGTTTGAATCGCCCTCCATTATTTGCTACCTCGAAATATTGACAGGGGATTTGTGCACTACACGATTTGCAGATTGTCAATTCGATGAGACACTTTTCCCAAAATTAGGGGGAGAAGTTGGTGAAACCAAACGGGAAATTTTGTGGAAAAATGCATCATTATCTCATCTTGATCCACATACCTTTATTTGTGAAAAAGAGGCGCAAAATATTATCCATTTGCAAAGAATAGCAAATCAAATGCCTGACGCATTTCTCTTGTATTACTTGTTCTCATTAATGAACTGACCAACTAAAGAGTTCGGGTTGAAGCCCATAAATTCTGGAAATATCAAAGGTGAATATGGGCCCATTCACCTGCCATGTATACCACATATGATGCATCTATGAAATGGTTACATGCGCGATTGTTATTAACCCGCAGCCTGGTCGGTGCTTGCGAGGTAAATTGCTCAGTAATCTAACTTCGAGCATAATTTCCAGATTTTCTATTCAAGATAGTTCATCTTGATAAGTTGGTTTATATCAAAGTTGGTTTAGCAAGATAATTATTGAGTGCCTCCACTTAATAGCTAAACTGTTTCTTATGAGAACAAAGTTATATATATCAGTTTGATATACGTTGTATACGAGAATATATTATATTCTCCCCTCACAAATGGTTCAGGGTCAGGAACCAAATAATCTCATCTTATTATTATTAATGTGCTGTGTATATTGACATGATAATGCACAAAGATGATTTCCTAGAGTTGAGGAAACAAGTTAGCTTTTCTAACATGAGGGGGAGACATGAGAAACACTTGAGAAAAGGTTACATGAGATGAATTATCATTTGTATATATAGATCCTCGAATATCATAATATGAACATGAAGTTCATAAAAGTATAATTCAATTGCAACATATTGCAAAGCATGCTACACCCAAAGAAAGTAACTATATTCTCACTGCAAATGCTCATATTAAGTCCTAGAAGGACAAAGTCTTGGATACGCTTACAACGTACAGGGTCAGGAACCAAATAATCTCATCTTATTATTATTAATGTGCTGTGTATATTGACATGATAATGCACAAAGATGATTTCCCAGAGTTGAGGAAACAAGTTAGCTTTTCTAACATGAGGGGGAGACATGATAAACACTTGAGAAAAGGTTACATGAGATGAATTATCATTTGTATATATAGATCCTCGAATATCATAATACGAACATGAAGTTCATAAAAGGATAATTCAATTGCAACATATTGCAAAGCATGCTACACCTAAAGAAAGTAACTATATTCTCACTGCAAATGCTCATATTAAGTCCTATAAGGACAAAGTCTTGGATACGCTTAAAACGTATAGAAAAATCGGTTTCAAAATAACTTCTTAATAAAGAAGATGAGCAAATGATCAAAGTGATCATAATAAGGAGGCAAGTGATCCAAAAGATCACACGACATAACACTTCATAAAATCTCATGAGAGATTCAGGTACCTGAATGTATGAATGAAGAGATCTCCATGTTATGTCTTTATGAAAATTTACTGGAACCGATATAAAATGATCGTCGACGACATCTATGATAGCGCTAAATATCGATGAGGATCTTATGTTTGTCGAATACAAACAAAATATTGACTAAATGGAAAAGATACAATGCAAGAAGAATTGATTCCATATGAAAGACATGTAGTTTTGGACATGTAGTTCAAATACTTGAAAGTATAAGGTCAAAGGTATGTGTAATCAGTTTTCGATATTTATTTGTTTAGCATGACATGAAAACTTGATATGCATCTAAAGTCTATTATATGGCTTATATGACTTAACTTGAAAGATTTAAGTTGCTTGAAGCATATACAATTCTTGGTCCTGAAGTACCACATCCTAAGTGCAATTTGTGTACATATGTATATTGCTATAACTATAAACATGATGGCATCGAGAATATGGAAGTATTGAATAGTCATGCCACGACATTACATGAAGATGTTCATATCTATCAAGAATGATAATTTCAAGGTACGGAATATTCATTCAAGTCAATATGGTTGATTTATTTATCAAATATCTACTAACGATTTCTTGAAGCTAGTGCACAAGATTGGAATGTGAAGGTTCAAGGATGTGAATTGATGTTCTTTTTAGGGGGAGTTAATGCGCGTTGCACTCTTTTTCCCTTACAAGGTTTTGTCCCACTGGGTTTTCCTTGCAAGGTTTTTAACGAGGCAACAAATAGGCGTATTTCTAAACATATGTACTCTTTTCTTTTTCTAGAATTTTTCCCATTGGGTTTTGTTTTAGTTAAGGTTTTTTACGAGGCACATTATTGAATAGACATTCAAGGGGGAGTGTTATAAATAGAACTCTATTTAAGGTGAATGTCTATCTTATAAGAAGAGTCTTACTTCAAGACTAAGTCTTTTATCTTCCTATAAATAGAGGGGTCTTACCCCATTGTAAATCATCCCAAAAGTATTAATAAGAATACCCCTCTCTCTCTACTTTTCTCTCTATTGTTCTTGTTCTTGTATTATTGTTCTTGTTCTTATATTATTTCATAACAATTTTGTTAATAAATATAAAGTACTTTACTGTAACATATTAAATTACATTAACACTGTAATTTTTTTATAACACCAATAAATATAAATTCCATAATTTAGCATGACAAATTGTTCCGAATAAGAGCACTCAACGAGTTGGGTGACCTCATCAAGCATCACCAACCTTAAGAAAACTCAGAATAAAGGCCTAGATAATTTGTACAAACAATATTTCTGGAAGTTAAGATCCAATATGAGATGGAAACCCTTCCTCTTTTGCTGAACAACAATAATAACAATTATTCAGTATAGTCCCATAAAGTGAAGTCTATGAAAAATAATATGTATACGGATCTTACCCCTATACGAAAGAACAAAGAGGTTGTTTCCAATCAACCCTCGTCAAATTAGTAATTCATTTTCGCTCTTTCGCCTGTGGTTATTAATAATTCATTTTTCCATTTGTAGAATTCGGGAAACTCTCAACAAGTTTCGGAAAATTGGAACTTTCACATGATTGGAATTTGAAATATGGAATTTGTTGGGTTTCAACCCAATGAGCATTGCTGGACTACAGACCATAAATCACAATCACCTAAATATGGAATTTTAAGAATCAATCCAAATACCCATCAATTTAATTTCTTAAATTAAAAGTACCTAGCGGATATATACTATTTTTATAGTTCATATATAATATTTACATAGTTATGTATAATTACTGTATAATAACAACAATTAGAAAAATAAACACTAAATCTGACCGATTATAATTTTTCGTTTTCAGACAATTGGATCACCCAATATATAATCCCAACCTAGCATTTGTTGAACCCTGCTATTTAAGCCCATGATTTTGTATTTCAGTTGTGGATACTATGCTTAAATTAAGTGATCAATATCTGATAAACACCACTCTGGTGGCTTCAGGAGACTTCCACGCCCATGGCAGTGACGTGGATTCATTTGTACTCGACATGTGTCAAACTCCCATTTGGTAAAATCATAGGGTCCTTGTCCTATTACATCCTAGGTGTCTCCGGAACCCTCTGTCCTTCTATTATTAAATGGATCACAAGTACAAAAGTGATCATCCGCAAACAATTCGATTTTGAGCGGATACACCAACCTTAGAATCGTAATTTATCAATATCTTAACTTACCTCAATCTATTCTACTTCTATGGCTTTTAGATCAGCGGTAAGTTCCAATTACTTCTATTATATATAACCTGGTGTGAGCCGAGGGTCGATTGGAAATAGCCTTTTTGTCCTTTCGGGTAGGGGTAAGGCCCGTCTACATATTAGTTTTCCCTGACCCTATTTTGTGGGATTATACTGGGTGGTGTGATGAATGTTGCTCTGTCACCCATTATTTATCTTCCTGCTAATTTAACTAAGATAAAAGGTTTTTTTTTCGATGTTGCAGACTTATCTAAAATCCATGGTTACTCACTTAAAGGGAAGTTCCTCAGTAAATTATGCCACTTCAAAATTTAAGGCAGCTTCACCCGTCCAACTTAACACGACTCATGTGCCCAAGTAAGATTATTGTCTACTCCTTATATAATCTACTCCTTTTACGTAGATAAAGGATTTTACGGTTTATATATGCCACTGAAGGTGACGAAGCTAAAAATTTTCTTAAAGTGTTCAAATTTAATATACAAGTATAAAAATATTATTTTGACACGTATTTATAGTATTAGTTTTTATATATAGAGTATAATTTTTCGATGACCACCTTAAAATATATGTGGCTACGCTATTAGTCACTGGGTTTGATGTTGTATGTCGATGATGGCCTAATATTCAGAGTTTAGTATCAAGTGAAATAACCAAAAAATAATAACAGGGGCAGTCTTGCTGTATGTTTGCGTCTTGGTTTTTTAAGACGTATGCATAATCCAGAAATGGATTTGGTTTTTTAAGACGTATGCATAATCCAGAAATGGATTCAATTTAATACACAGAATAGTCCTAAATTAGCCTCTGATTATTGCAGGTCAAGAAAGGGAGACTTTGTGCCAGTGTGTGTGGCGCTAGGAATGATCGGACTATCGGCGAGTTTCGGGCTGCACACGGCAATGCATCAGCTGAGGCGAGCCCCTAATGTGCATGTAAAAAAATCAAGGAGGGAAACTCTGGCTGAGATAGTGGAGCCAGAACATGTTGCAGAAGAGGCCGATAAGTTCATTAACAAATCTTTATTCCGTAAGGTGGCTCACATTCAGGATTTTTCTACTAGCCGTGTCATTCCTAATCCAGCTCGTGGCGATGTTTATACCAAGTTAGTAGTAAAGTTATTACTACTATTTAATTACTTGCTTTTCAACTTTTTATACCAAGTGTACTTATCTAGCAATTTTATATTATTGCAGGAAGCAGGGTGTAGTGACCTTGAAAACTGTAGGAGTGGATCCAAATTAAGCTGTATATTATAT
This sequence comes from Nicotiana benthamiana, assembly GCA_034376525.1. Classification (NCBI taxonomy): domain Eukaryota; kingdom Viridiplantae; phylum Streptophyta; class Magnoliopsida; order Solanales; family Solanaceae; genus Nicotiana; species Nicotiana benthamiana. Next base: position 12,168,021 of record CM067325.1, read on the forward strand.
GTAGGTTTTGTGGAGTTTGGTTGTATTTTAGAGTATAAACTCTAATTATGTAACACTAGTAGGACTTATATAGTAGATCATCAGTAGATGGTCAAGTTTATTACATGATGGTGTTACTCTTATATGAATGAGAGTGCTGTAAATATGTAGTTCAGGTTTGTGAATACTATACCAATGACTGATGCAATTAGGCTACTTTCCAATGTCATGTGATCTTACTGTTACTGAATACGTTGCAAAATCATATATTAGTCACCTACTTCTACTATATATAATTGTATAATAACTTTCTAACAGTAACGAAGTTAGGATCTCCAGGAAAGGGATTTAGAAAAAGGTTTTAAATTTTCTTTATTATTAAATTACTGTTATGGAATAATATAAAGACAAGAACAATAATGCAAGAATAAGAACAATATAGAGAGAGAATAGGGAGAGAGAGAAGTATTCTTATTAATACTTGGGGTTATTTACAATGGTAGAAGACCCCTTTATTTATAGGGAGGAGGATGATTTATCTACCAAGAATAGAACTCTAGAATCTCTCTAATTATAGACATTCACCTTAAATAGGAGATTTCATAACACTCCCCCTTGAATGTCTATTCAACAATGTGCCTCATAAAACCTTAAAACCAAAACCCATTGGGAAAAATTAAAGAAAGGAAAAAGAGTACACATGTTTGAATATGCGCCTATTGGTTGCCTCGTTAAAAACCTTGCAAGGAAAACCCGGTGGGACAAAACCTTGTAAGGGAAAAAGAGTGCAACGCGCATTAACTCCCCCTAATGAGTACATCAATTTATATCCTTGAGCATTTGCATTCCTATCTTGTGCATCATCTTCAAAACGATCTTTGATAGAGATTTGATAAATAAATCAACCATATTGACTTAAATAAATATTCCGCACCTTGAAATCATCATTCTTGATAGATATGAACATCTTCATATAACGTCGTGGAATAACTCTTCAATATCTCCATAGATGCATTCTTAATGCCATCATGCTTATAGTTATAGCAAGATACATACGTACACAAATTGTACTAAGGATGTGGTACTTCAGGACCAAGAATTGCATATGCTTCAAGCAACTTAAATCTTTCAAGTTAAGTCATATAAGCCATATAATAGACTTTAGATGCATATCAAGTTTTCCATGTCATGCTAGACAAATAAGATATCGAAAACTGACTATACATACCTTTGACTTTTATACTTTCAAGCATTTGAACTATAGGTTCAAAACTACATGTCTTTCATATGGAATCAATTCTTCTTGAATTGTATCTCTTCCATTTAGTTACTTTCTTTGGGTCAGCAAATGCGTATAGCATGCTTTGCAATGTGTTGCAATTGAATTATCCCTTTTATGAACTTCAGGTTCATATCATGATATTCGGGGATATACATATACAAATGATAATTCATCCCATGTAACCTTTTCTCAAGTGTTTATCATGTCTCCCCCTCATGTTAGAAAAGCTAACTTGTTTCCTCAACTTTGGGAAATCATCTTTGTGCATTATCATGTCAATATACACGGCACATTAATAATAAGATGAAATTATTTGGTTCCTGACCTTGAACCACTTGTGAGGGGAGAATATACTCTCGTATACAACTTATATTAAATTGATATATATAACTTTGTTCTCATAAGAAACAGTTTAGCTATTAAGTGGAAGCACTCAATAATTATCTTGCTAAACCAACTTTGATATAAACCAACTTATCAAGATGAACTATCTTGAGTAGAGAATCTGGAAATTATGCTCGAAGTTAGATTACTGAGCGATTTAACTCGCAAGCACCGGCCAGGCTGCGGGTCAATAACAATTGCGCATGTAACCATATCATAGATGCATCATATGTGGTATACATGGCAGGTGAATGGGCCCATATTCACCTTTGATATTTCCAGAATTTATGGTCTTTAACCCGAACTCTTTAGTTGGTCAGTTCATTAATGAGAACAAGTGATACAAGAGAATTCGTAAAGAACTTTCTAGTTCTTTGATATTCACCTATGTGAATTTGCACATCATACTTAAAATGAGATGGCTAACACGAATGCCAACTGAATAAATTATCAATATTGGTAAACTTCAAATTTACACCATGACATGTGCACTTATCAATAAACTTCAGGTTTATTATGACATGGGTTTTTATACCAATAGATATCCACTTTATTGTGGCATTCTTTCGTTTGTGTAGTACAAACTGGAGAACAAAGCGGGTAGCTTTTCATATACAAATTACCCCGCTACAAGTTGTAGTAATAGGAGATATCAAATCCTTCCTTTATTTATATTCTCAATATAATCAATCGCTTTCGCGTGTACTTTGGAAACTGAATAAGTTTCTTTGAGACTTACTACAGCACAATACTCAATTGTGTTTCTCCAACATAGTAATAATTGGCTCTTCTAGAGCTCTCAATTAATTTTGTACTACCACAGATTCATTAACATCCATGTGGTGAATATCTTTCTTAAAGAGAAAGTTATACCATTATGGTCATGTCAAACTTATATGCAAGATATGTTTCTTGCATTATCGTTGTCCTTTAATAGTCATATTTCCAAAATACTTTGGCGTACAATAGGTACGTGACCAACGATCATTCATGCCATATATCATCTCAAACCTCCTTCTAGGGGTGAGTGTGGTATATTTAATACCAATTTCATGTTCATATTCTTCCAATAATGAATATGTATTCGTGAATCAAATGTTGTCACATTCACTTCGAGGATATGTGATTTTGTTATCCTTTTCAAATCTATAAATGCGTCAGGCATTTGATTTGCTATTCTTTGCAAATGGATAATCTTTTGTGCCTCTTTCTCACAAATAGAGGTATGTGGATCAAGATGAGATAATGATGCATTTTTCCACAAAATTTCCCGTTTGGTTTCACCAACTTCTCCCCCTAATTTTGGGAAAAGTGTCTCATCAAATTGACAGTCTGCAAATCGTGCAGTGAACAAATCTCCTGTCAATGTTTCGAGGTAGCGAATAATGGAGGGCGATTCAACCTCAACATATATTCCTAACCTTCTTTGCAGACCCATTTTGGTGCGGGATAGCGGTGCTAAAGGCACATATACTGCGCATCCAAAAATTCTTAAATGGGATATATTGGGTCCATGACCCAAAACCAATTGCAACGGGGAATATTTGTGTCAATTCGTCAGTCAGAGACGAACTAGCATTGCTGTATGCAAAATGGCATGACCCCAAACCGAAGTGGGCAGCCGACGAACTAGTATTGCTGCATGCAAAATGGCGTGAACCCAAACCAAAGTGGGCAGCCGACGAACTAGCATTGCTGCATGCAAAATGGCGTGAACCCAAACCGAAATGGGCAGCCTCGTTTTCATGAAGAATTCAAGATTATTCTCATCTATTGTCTCAATATGATATCCATTTTGAATGATATCTTTAAAACTCAACAAGTTCTTCTTAGACTTGGAGGAGAATATTGCATTCTCTAAGATAAACGTCATGCCTTTGGGCAGAGTTACAGTTGCTCTTCCGGAGCCTTCAATCAATTTAATTCCCATGATTTGATATACAAAAGAAATACACGAACATAAGAATAAACAAGTTCAATTCGTTTGTGTCACATAATATTTTCAAAATCTGCTGCTAACAGTTGACTAACAAAATCAGATATGTTATCCATAATTGATTACTTTGCAGTTTGAAAATTTCAGTTTAAGCATTTTCATAAAATAATCGATTGTTAAACACACACAATCGATTGTTGAACATTGACAATCGATTGTTAAACACACACAATCGATTATTTGCTATTTTTGAAAAACTTCAGATCACACTGTCTTAAGACAATCGATGTTTATGCATAGACAATCGATTGTTGACAATTTTTGAAAAATTCCAGACCTCACTGTTTCAAGACAATCGATTGTTATGCATAGACAATCGATTGTTGGCTATTTTGAAAATTTCCAGATGTCTTAACGACAATCGATTGTTAGACAAAGACAATCGATTGTGGATGATTTCTGAAAAATTCCAGATTACAGTCTAACGACAATCGATTGTTTAAACATTGACAATCGATTGTTGACTGTTTTTGAAAAATTCCAGATCACTGTTTTAAAGACAATCGATTGTTGATCATTGACAATCGATTGTTTTGCAGTTTTTATGCGAAATATGAGATAACCGACTAGTTTTTCAGGTTAGTCGATTACCTCTACTGGAAAGTAAAAATATTATTGATATTTGAGCATATTGATACATTCTAAAGAACTAATACTAACATTATATCATGAACTAACTAATACGAGCTAATATTAATGGCTATTAGTTTATTCATTCACTAATACAAACAAGTAAAATAAAATTAAATAGCTCCATCTTCTTTCATCACGGATCCATCACCGATTAGGTGGTCTATCTTCCCCTCGGGTTGCTCAAAGAAGTCTGCCACATCCAAGTGGGTGATGTCAAAGTTGTCGTCAGAGACAAAATTCGTTTCAGGGCGTTTACTCTTTCGAGATGCTTGATAAAGGTCAACCAAATGTCATGGTATACGGCAAGCCTTTGACCAGTGCCTGTTTCCACCGCAACGATAATATATAGTTTATAAACTATTTGCTTTTGGTTTCTTATCGTATCGTGCTTGTGGCAGAGTGACCAACTTCAGGTTGTCATATCTCTTCTTTAAGCCATTCCACAAGATAGGTGGATCCTTGACAGTGAGATATTCAATCTTCAAACCTTCGTCAAGGTGATGGCGCAAGAAAATCAAGGGCTTAGCATAGTTTCAAACCTTCATCAAGGTGATGGCGCGAGAAAATCAAGGCCTTAGCATAGTTTTGGGTGGATGCATTATTTCTGTCTTTAATGGCGTCTCCAAGACCCATAGCATCCAAAATGGATTTAAGTATCCAACACCCATATCATATAGTTCTTGCCCGAAATTTCAAGGGCAACGAACTTTCTTTTCATAATGTCAGACATAAAACAGATTTACATCAAGAGCGTGTTCATACTTACGGGCTCTATTACAATTATCACATTCACTTCAGGGAATGGATCAAAATCATGTGCTTTACACAATCTCATGTCAAATATTACTTTCATAAAGTGAAAGATTATTTTGAGAATCCTTATTGTTCTCATTACCACAATAATGACGATTATAACTTCGTCTATTGCCATGTCCACATCCATTGATACCTTTACGGTAATTAGTCTTCTTTCAGACTTATCACATACTGCTACCACATTCTCTAAAGGGAATGGAGCAAATTCAATTGGACGGAATTCTTTGCCACGTCCACATTCATTGATACCTTCATGGTAATATTTTAGTCTTCTTTCAGACTTATCATATACTGCTTCCACATTCTCTAAAGGGAATGGAGCAAATTCAATGGGACGGATTTTCAATTATTTGCCCACAATCATACATGAATTTAATCATGGCAGGACATAGAGATTTTACCACTTCATGTGGTTATAATTTCTTACAAACTCCATTAGAGTTATAATCAAACTTTGTTTGTATATTAAATCAAATCGTAGAATTTCAAGAATTTGAAAGGGAAAAGTAAATTACTTACCTTTAAGGTATACCAATTATATTTTCAACGTTTTCTTCCTTTTCTCCACTGATGCAGACGATGGCGGCTCTGATGCGGAGAAATTGACGGCGGCTTAATCTTCTTAAAGAGCTTCTTGAGACGGTAGAGTCTCGTGCTGATAACGTGTTATGAAATAATATAAAGACAAGAACAATAATGCAAGAATAAGAACAATATAGAGAGAGAATAGGGAGAGAGAGAGAAGTATTCTTATTAATACTTGGGGTTATTTACAATGGTAGAAGACCCCTTTATTTATAGGGAGGAGGATGATTTATCTACCAAGAATAGAACTCTAGAATCTCTCTAATTATAGACATTCACCTTAAATAGGAGATTTCATAACAATTACACTTTTAAATTGTGGTAAAAGGGATTCAAAATTTAATATATAAAGATAAAAAATAAATTTTACCTTATATAGATAACATAATTTTTCGATGAAGGGGATTCGGGTGAACCCCCTTGAGTCCCCTAAATTCGCCGGGGATTCCGCCCCTTAAATCCGCCACTGCTTTCCAATGTCATGTGATCTTCCTAAGCCATATGTTGTGGTGAGCTCTCGTGACTCGTGTCACTACTAGCTTATTTGGTCAAATTTCTCCGCTTAAAATAATTTATATTTTCAAAAAAAATTTAATGCTGAAAGTTTGGCCAATCGTTTAAAAAAACAAAAGTGTCGTGAAGAGAAACAAAATTAATTTTGGAAAAGTAAAAATAATAATTCTTTCCAAAAACATTTTTGAGAATAATATAATAGAAATATTTTTTAAAAAATTTGATCGAACACAAATTGCTGCTCAAAAATATTTCTCAATCAATTAGCCAAATATAAATTATTCCTTCAAAGTACCTTTTTAAAAAAATACTTCTCAAAATAAAAAAAAAATCATGTCTCCATCTGCTGCTAACCCTCCATTGAAATTGAAATGCCAACCAGAAAAGGAAAAGCTCAAAAAAGCTTCAAACCGCATTAACAAAACTCAAATCGATAAAAAGTTAATTTCTTTCTTCGTCATTGTCAAAAAAAATATATGTAAAATCAATGTAGAAAAGAGGGTTGATTTCAAAGAGAGAAAGAGAAAAATTATTTAGAAAGAATTGTGATTGTGTTTTGGCTGGGGAAGAGAGAAATTGTAAGGGTTAAAAGGGATTTAGCAAATTAAAAGGCTATAAATAAGAAATACTCATTTAATATTAATATAATTGATAAATTATATATGAAATGGTAATTAAGTTAGAAAAATTCTACTGGGGATAATAAATTTATAATATATTATAAATAGTTAAAAATCTCTTTAAAAAAGTTCTTGCTTCCTTGCATACACATGTTTTTGTGTAACTTCTTTTCCGAATTATTTTGATGTAGCTGGAATTTTTTTTTTTGGTAACTAAAGTTTTTCATTAATCACCAATGAAGTTGCATTACAAAATCACAGTCAAGCTTCAACTCGGCCGACTCTGAAAGCTAACATAATAACTACACTTACTGTCCTAACTGTCTAACTTCTACTATATTCTAAGGTGTTGCAATTATTGCCTAATTCTAGGGGTGCCTCTAACATTACAGTTGTACACTATGTCTCTCAGTAGAGCAGTATTACATCGAAAAGTCTTGTTGAATACTCTTGCATTCCTTTCCAGCCAGATAGCATATGCAACTTCAGCTGTGACCATTTTAAAAATGGCTGCACGACATGTTCGTCCCTTGGCTTTGGTAATCAACCATTGTACTTTTTTTTTGGTTAAAACATTCTTTCCATTGATATCCCAAAAAATATTTACAATTGGAGATTCAGTAAGAGATTGGACTACTCCTACTTATTTACAGCATTCTTCTATACTAAGTTCTAATTTGCTCTAAGTACATTATAGTATAGGATTTCCTAGTAACTAGAGGCTAAGGATATTTGTTGAGCTTGGCGAATCCAGCTTGCCATTTCCTGCAGTTTCTGCCTCGGATATGAATTGATAAGGCTATTTCTCTGCAGAGTAGAGATGCATCAAAAGTTGTCCTATTAAATCTGATGTTGTTCCTTTCTCTCCAGATAAGAGCCACAGTGGTTATGAAAGCACATGCTGTGATATTATTAAGTGCCACTCTGCTTTTGGCCTTGCTGCAAACCCACATCATTTCTGTTTCCCAGTTCCCCACATTCCTATGGTATCCAAGCCAGGAGCACATTCTGTTCCACAAGTTCTTGGTGACTGGGCAATCAAAGAACAGATGGCTAAATATCTCACTGCTATGGTCACAGAATACACTAATTTCAGGGACTTGGACTCCAATCTTCTGTAATCTATCAACTGTAGATAGTCTTCCTTGGGCATCTAACCAGACTGTAAATTTATACCTTGGTTGGGCTTGAGCAAATAGTACCAGGTTCTTCCAAGCAACCTTACTATAGGTAGGGGTCAATGCTAGGTATAGCTTGTGAATAAGGAATTTATCCAGTCTGCAGAATGCTTGCAATCTACTGAAGAGGTTGCCTTGACTTAATTGAGCTCCCATGAGGTCTTCCCTTCTATCCAGTATCTTCTTTACCACCCAAGAAGCTGTCTTGGGTCAGGGCATTGTTTCTAAGTCCCTTTGCTTGATGTAGTAACTGTGCACCCATCTAATCCATAAGCAATCCTTTTTGTTAGCCAAGTTCCAGAGGTGTTTGTTGATGGCAGCCTTATTCCAGACTGTCATGTCTATAATGTTTAGTCCCCCTGCAGAAAGAGGTCTGCAAACACTGTCCCAAGCCACTAAAGCTTTTCTGGACAGTTTCACACTCCCAGTCCAAAGAAATGTTCTGCAAATAGTTTCAACGGCTTTCAACACTTTCTTAGGAAGGATAAACACTTGAGCCCAATAAGTTTGAATGCCAAATATGACTGATTTAATGAGCTGACATCTTCCAGCATAGGAAAGCATCCTAGCAGACCAGCAAGTTACTTTAGCTGTGATCTTCTCAATAATTGGTAAATAATGGCCAACAGAAAGTTCTTTTGAGTCAAGGGGGATCCCCAGATATCTGAAAGGCAATTTACCTTCAATGAATCTCAATGCTTCCAGAATCTGAACCTTATCATCTTGTGTAGTTCCATCTATATACAGTGCACTCTTTGATTGATTTGCTTGCAATTCTGAGGCATTAGAGATCTTGAGGAAGGCTTTCTTTAGGATCTTGACTGACACCAGATCACCTCTACAAAACATCAGCAGGTCATCAGCAAAGCAAACATGTGTACAGTTTAGCTTCCTGCACTTTGGGTGAAAATTGAAGTCACCATTTCTGTGCAGTTTCTCCATAATCCTGTTGAGGTATTCCATGGCCAGTACAAATAGATAGGGTGACATAGGGTCACCTTGTCTAATACCCCTTTTAGCTTTGAAAGGTTTTGTGAGTCCACCATTTAGCATAAGTGAGTAAGAGACAGTTGTGACACACTCCATTACCCATTGCACAAAGATAGCAGGAAATCCCAGGTCAACTAGTACTTGCTTAAGATACCTCTAGTCCAGTGTGTCATATGCTTTCCTCAGGTCCACCTTCAAGACACATCTAGGGGAGACAGCTTTCCTAGAGTAGCCTTTGAAGATTTCATGACTGAGTATGATGTTGTCCAGTATACTTCTGCCCTCAATGAATGCAGATTGGGCTTGCCCTATCAAGTCACCTATCACAGCTTTCATCCTACTAGTGATGACTTTGGATAAACCATTGTACTTTCTGGTTCCAACTGATACTAGGTAGGTATTGTTCCTGTAGCCAATTCATTACTCTTCCCCATAGATCCACAGTGACAGGGAATTCCATGAGCAGATGATCTCTTATTTCAGGATGGATTGGCATAGAGTGCATTGTTGATCAATACCCAATCCCCAGCTATGTAGTCTATCCTTTGTTGGTAGTCTGTCCTGTAGGAATAGCCACAGTTTCAACACTGCTTTTGGTCTGGCTTGGTTTTGTATGATTAAGTTCTTCCATGGGACTGTTGGCACTTCTTGCAACTGCGACTGGTACAACTGTTTAGTAGTGCATTTCTGATGTTTCCAGTTATGGATCTTTGTAGAGTCTCCCTGGATTGGATGATCTTCTTAACCATCCAGCTAGCTTGGGTAGGGATTGGCATGGATTCTATTGGCCTGTCTTCGATATAGTGCACTATGATTCACCTTATCCACATCTTATCCTTCTTATGTGCTATGTCCCAGCAGGTCTTTGCAATGGCAGCCTTGTTCCATAGTTTGAGGTTGGTTAGGTTCATTCCACCTACTGACTTTGGGGTGCACATTTTTTCCTAGGAGATGTATGCTTTCTTAGTTACAGTATTCATCCCGGACCAAATAAAACTCCTGCAAATGCTTTCAATCATTTTAAGAACTTTAACTGGGAAGATAAACAGCTGAGCCCAGTAAGCTTGAATTCCAAAGATGACAGATTGCACTAGTTGAAGTCTCCCAGAGTATGACAGTGTTCTAGCAGTCCAAGAAGTGATCCTAGCTGTGATTTTCTCCACTAAAGGTTGCCACTGTAGTAGAGTAATTTTCTTGGTGCTCAGTGGTACTCCCAGATAATTGAAAGGCAGTTGGCCTTGTTCATAGCCGAGATGGTAAAGGATCTGCTTCTGTACAGGTATTGGTACTCCTCCAAAATAGACTGAGCTCTTGTTCAAGTTGGCCTTGAGGCCTGAGGCTGCAGAGAATTGGGAGAAGCAGTTGGATAATGCCTTGATAGATTGGAGGTCTCCCTTGGTAAACAACAACAAGTCATCTGCAAAGCACATATGTGTAATACCCAGTTTTTTACATCTGGGGTGGAATTGATATGCTGGATCAGCTTGTAATACAGTGCATGACCTGCTTAAATACTCCATGACCAAGGCAAATAGGAATGGGGAAATGGGGCCCCCTTGCCTTAATCCTCTGGCAGCAGCAAAAGGAACAGTAGGCTTTCCATTAACTAAAACAGAGTAGCTCATTGTTGATATACACTCCATAATCCATTTGGTGAAAGTGCTGGGGAATCCAAGCTGTTCCATGACTTGTTGTAAGAACACCCATTCCACTAAATCATATGCTTTCTAGAGATCTATCTTAATCATGCATCTAGGGGAGACATACTTCCTAGTATAGCTTTAACAAGTTCATGAGCTAGGATGATTTTATCCTGAATTTTCCTACCCGGGATGAACCCTGCCTGAGCTTCATTAATGAGGCTTGCCATCACCTTCTGCAGCCTATTAGCCAGTACTTTGGAGATGAGTTTGTATAGGACAATACATCAAGAAATAGGTCTATACTCTTTGATTGAAGTTGGTTTGGACAGTTTAGGGATGAGGGTAATAGTTGCACAATTGATTGGTCTGCACATCTTTGCTGAGTTGAAGAACTGCTTAATGGCAGTAGTGACTTGGTTACCAATGATGCTCCAACTCTTTTTGAAGAAAACAGCATTGTATCCATCTATTCCTGGTGCTTTGTCATCTCTAATAGCTTTGAGACTCTCTGTTATTTTTGTTTCAGTAACTCGAGCACACAGTTCCTGTCTTTGTTGTTGTGTCAGTTTTGGGCCAGTGGACATGTACAATTGGTTGATAATAGGTAGTGTTGGTTCAGCAGTGCCCATCAGTGCTTTGTAGAATCCCAGGATTTCCTCTTTGATTTTTGTTGGTGCAGTCAGCTTGATTGCCTGTGCATTGGTAATCTCATTAATCTGCTTCTGCTGACTTCTGTCCTTCATTACTGCAGTAAAGTACTTGGTGTTGGAGTCCCCAAGTTGTATCCACTTTGCTCTTGCCTTCTGTTGCAGGACACTCTCCTCAATCAGTGACCATTTTTCCAGTTGCAATATCAGTTCCTTCTCCTTCTGTTGTAGTGCATCATTGTAGGCTTGACTCAATTGGGTTTGTAGGATTCCCAGTTCCTGTCGACTCTGCTCAATTCTTAGTGCAATTGTCTTGAACTCCTTATTATTCAGTGTCTTCAAAGGAGTATTCAGTGCTTTGATTTTGTCTCATATTGTTCTCATGGTATCTGTCTTCCCATCCTGCCATACTGTTGTCACAATGTGTTGGAAATCTTTGTGTTCAGCCCATACATTAAAGAATTTGAAGTTCCTCTTCCCTTGTCAGGAGGATACTTTCAGTGTTAGTATCATTGGGTTATGGTCTGAAATTAATGGTACATCATAATTAGTGACCACCTGGTTCCAATCGATCTTCCATTTATAATTGCCAAACACTCTATCAAGCCTACTGCATACTCTGTCCACACCTGTTTGCTTATTGGTCCATGTGTAGTAGTCACTTCTCCAGGGTAATTCTGTCAGTCCAGTAAGTTGTAGGCAATTGTTGAACACCATTGTTTCTGGTAATCTGACTTGCAAGATTGTCTATCTCTGTCACACAAGACTGCATTGGAATCCCCTGCAACAGCCCATGGTTCTTTGATTCCTGCTGCCAAATTTTGTAAACTGCTCCATAAAGTTCTTCTCTGCTCCAGTCCATTAAATCCATAAACCACAGTGAGGAAACATTTCAAGTCCCCTGTTCTGCTGGAAGCCCTGCCGTGGATCAGCTGGCTTTCCTCAGAACACTAGTGACCGTGAAAATTTTTGGATTCCATAGGATCCATACTCTGCCTTTTTCCCCTGAGACATAGTTAGTTAAGACACCCCAACCTGGTGATAATAAATTAGCAATTCTATTAGCATGTGTTTGCTTAACTTTTGTTTCTACTAGTCCTACTAGGTTAATGTTGTGTTTCCTAATGTATTCCCTAAATTCTTTCTTCTTGTACCTCTTATTTACCCCCCTTATGTTCCACACTAACCACTTCATTGATAAGATGTTGATGTAGTGTTCCCAACCTCCCCGGAGGTTCATCTTTACTACTAGATACTGCTGCAAATCTGTTACTCACAGTAATGGGCGACAGAGGGGGAAAATTAATACTGTTGAGTGCTGGGCTCTGAGGTTGCTTTCCTTTTCATTGCTCTTATCACCCCTCTGGTTCTGGCTTGACCTGGATTCCTGCTGAGGTCCACTAGGCTCCCTTGTTGGGGACTGCCTCTATAATGGCATAACAGGTCCCTTGGTTCTCCACTCCTGGACTGGCTTGAGCTTGCACACTTGTGTAGGCTGTTTAGGTAACTGTTTTTGTAGGCTTGCAAAATTGTGTCCTATTGTTTGACATTTATCACAGAATGAGGCTTCCATTCATACTCCACATCTTGAATAAAACTCTTCCCATTTGGATCCATAACCGTTACTTCTGTAGGTAGTGCTTTGGTCACAGTCACCTCAATGAGCATTCTGGCTAGGATATCCTTGTCTGTTTTGTAGTACATTCGTCAGCAAAGATTGGTTTGCCTAGTACACTAGCTATTCTGCTGAGAGATCTCATACCCCAGCATGACATTGGTAGTTTTGGGAATTTAACCCACAGTGGTATTTCAGTGGGAAACTCTTCTGAAAAATCAAACTCTAGTGTCCATTGTTTGAGAATCATCGGCCTATTGGCTATTGAGTAAGGGCCAGCACAGAGTACCTCTTTGGCATCAGCCACTGTCTTGAATTTTACAATGTAATATCCCTCATCGTGGTAGAACAAATCTGGTTCAGGAACATGGGACCAGTGATGGTTTATGAATCTTCTCATTGCGTTGAATCCAGGACCATCTCCTAGAATGTATACCACTAAGGCACACATCCACTTGGCTTCCTCCTCTTCTACCTCTGCTCGTTCCAGTTGTACTATGGGCTTTCCTTTAACTAAAGTTGGGGCTATGTAATCGAGTGCCATACCATGAGTCGCAAAGCGATTCTTCTGAAACAGTGTTGACCAGGCCTTCTTAGGTTCTTCTGCTTTGTTTTTGGCAATCTCTGGTTGTTCTTCAGTTGGTATTTCGGGTTGCATGGTCGTCTCTGTCACGGGACCTCTGGTGTCATTGGTGTTTCTGTAATCATTCTTTCTGGAACATCTGATTGTTCTGTGACTATCTCCGTCGGTGGCAACGCCACTTCCATGGCGTCTAGGGTTTCCTCCGAGTTCAATTTCTGCGCCTCCTTCACGGTATTCTTCTCCATAATCAGTTGATTGAGCTTGTCAAAGTTATCAATTGGGATTTTACGTGGTCTTCCCCTTCCTCTGCTCCCGCCTTTCACCATCGACACATGCTCGGCGTACGTTATGCTAACGTGCGCCGAGAGAGATGAGAGAGACGGCTCATATTGTTTGAGATAATTTGAGTAGGCACGAAGTTTAAAGAAAAAAAACTTTTGAAACTTATCTATATATCCATATTTATATTTATATTATATTAAAAACACAAAGACATTTAATGAAATATTGTTCATCTTTTTAATCCTTTAGAAATAGATTGTACATTGAATAAAATAGTAATTTTAATAATTTTTCTAATATTTAGGAATGTCAAATCAACTAAGAAGTTGATTATTGATTTTTTCCTTATTTGAAATGCTATATTGGGAATCCTATAATTTGAAGATTTAAAATTAAATTTACCTTATTAAAATCATTCCAAATTTCAACTATTTTATTGAACTTTAGATCATTAACGTAATAGTAAAGCTAGAGCACTTCTATGTGATGTATTTCGAAGTCTAATATGACATTCAATAGATAATAAAATATTTATTTTGTTCAGTTGAGCTTTTAATGGTGGTTTACAATAAAAATAAATACTTCGGTACAACATTAGAATATTATATTAAATTTTCTGGTTAATCTATTCTTTCGTAAAATATTTATTTTACTTAGTTGAAACTAGAATTTATAGCTCATTACTTATTTTTTGTCGAATTATCTTACAATTATTTGAACTACTTAATAGTAAATAGTAATAAAAATATTTTAGATAATTAAACAAATATGATTTTTAAGTATTAAACAAAAGAGCTAGACGAAGTTTCTAAGGAGACGTTTGATTTATTTATCAAAATACATTTGTTTTGCATGCCATTCTTAGTATTTGTGTGATGATCAAGACAACCTTTTTGTTAGGTCGTTAAATTAACTTAGAATTTATATATGTAAAGTTCTTTGGTAACAAATTAAATCTTTGATCAATTGGAACAAGTAGCGAAATAAATTTTTAATAAATAATTAGTCATCAACAATTGAGGATACAAAGTACTTGAGAGTTATCAAGTAGAAATATATCATAACACTTTTATAAATGAAAAAGGTGACTGTGAATGAAACGACAAACATATAAATTGATCGAACCAATTAACAAATAATTTTACATAATATCTATCATGGTCCTATATATATCATGATTCATAAGCCTTGCCTTTAGAAAGAAGAAATAGAAAAAATTCCTTTGAAGGGCTTAATCAATAGGAGAAGATAGCCGCAGACAGAAGTAGCGGCTATTGCTATTTCATTCCCTCCCACTCTTTTAGCTCTGATCGTAAACGCTCTTCTTCCAATAGGAGTTATCGTTTCAAACGTCTTTTTAGTTTCTTCCTTCCCTGAAAGAGAAAGGTACGAAAGGTGTCTTTAATTAGAACTAGCATTTTTAAATTAATTCTTAAAAAAATATATAGGCCATACAAGGACTAAAATATTATTGCAAGTGCTATGAACACAACTCTATCGTGTCTTCTAAAACAAATCAAAATTCAAATATCAAAATTATAATAAAAATTCAAAGATTTTAACCGTACAAAGTTCCCTCTTTTATTGAGTTATTGCAAGTACTATGAACACAACTCTATCGTGTCTTCTAAAACAAATCAAAATTCAAATATCAAAATTATAATAAAAATTCAAAGATTTTAACCATACAAAGTTCCCTCTTTTATTGAGTTTGATAAAAATGATTAACGTTTAGCAGTTTCATAAACTTCTTTTAAGATTTTATTTTACAATTTAAACATAATGTTTAATATAATATTTATGTCGATTTTACATTAAATACTCATTAACTTGAAATACACACAACGTGTATACTTTGAGATTAGTGGTTTTAAAAAATTTAAGGGATAAATTTTTTTATAGAATCATGCTATTTGTATGGCTATAAAAGCTTTTTATTAAAGATAAAAATAATAAATAAAAAAGTTTAAAGTTAGATTATTTTTACATTTAAAAATATTATTTTATTTAAAAACAAACAATAAAAAAATACATTATTCTATACGAAACACAAAAAATATATAATAGTACCGAGCAGAGTGCTTTGTCAGCAAATTACCACATGTACTACGTATTTAATTTCCATGAGTGAGCAGTAAGGCAAAGTGGATTTGTTAGCTGTTGACGAGTGTCCTTAATTCTGCGTGCTTATCCATTTGTCTCCGTAAGTATATAGTCATCATTGACTACTTAACAGTAAACACCCCCTCACTATCTTGCATATCATGGCATTCAGGTCTTCGGTAAGTCCAGCTGCTAAATTTCTCAGAGTTAAATTAGATAGTTCATAGTTTTGTTCCATAGACGTGATCTCTAATCTATTTTTTATTCAAACTTGCAGAGTTTGTTTAAATCGTGTTAGCGAAAATCCTACATATGCCACTACTGCTGAGCATCCAGAGGCCCTTCCATATGTGATTTTTTTGGTCTTTACACGAATTGACTCAAGGTCTGCATTGTCTAACTAATATTTAGACGAGTCATAGTCAGATAGAGCAGCTTTTCAACTCGCCTTTGATATACAACAGGATTAGATAACAATTTATCAGCAGCACCTGTAGTCTCACAACCTTGATCAAATTGTTAGAAAATACGCTTAAAGCTAGAGGGGGTAAATAGCTTTATAATAAAATTTAGCGTAAACTTGCGGAAATTAAAATTTGCAGGAAATAAATAAGTGCGTTAAATAAACAAAAAGGAAAGAACGCACCGATATATTCTGGTACACCACAACACGTGGCTAGTCCAGTCCCCGAGAGACTCTCTCGAGATTTTCCACTAACTTGTTAAGCTTACGGGTGCTCAACAAACCTTTACAACTTAAGGACACAAGCCTTAACACCTTTGCTCGGAGATACAACACTCCAAGACTTCAACCAAGGAAACACAAGTTCCTTACAACAAGAGAATTACAATTCTCTTACAAGTGTATAAAACACTAAACACTCAAACAAAATACTCCTTAATGAGTAGATATGAGTAAAAGAAGTAAGCTCTAGATCACAACAACTTTGGACAAGCATATGGCTCTCAAAAGCTTTATGAAATTGAATATAAAATGATAAACAAAAGTATGCAAGCATATAGCAATGTAATGATCAGTTATAGTATGTTGTTGTTTTTAAAACACTGAAATGAAGCTGTATTTATAGTTGAAAAACTTGGCATTACCGTTGCCTAATTGCCAATTAAGAGTTGCTGATTTTACTCACTGACAATCGATTGTTAAACCCCAACAATCGATTGTCTGCCAGTCAGACCAAAATTCAATCCCAGATTTTACGCTTGATAATCGATTACTTACAATCCATAATCGATTACTGGCAACGTTCAAAAAATCCTTTCCAGATTTTACCACAAACAATCGATTGTCCAGAATCAACAATCGATTACTCAGCAACGTTCAAAAAATCTTTTCCGGATTTTAATCAAAACAATCGATTATACAAAATGAATAATCGATTACCCAATAACGTTCAAAAAATCTTTTCCGGATTTTAATCAAAACAATCGATTATACAGAATCAATAATCGATTACCTGACGATATTTGAAAACTTTACGACAACGGTCAGCTTCACAATCGATTGCACAAAGTCAACAATCGATTACTTATCAGTTTTTGAAAAACATTTTAGACACTGTCTCTTTGACAATCGATTTTCCAATGTAACAATCGATTATTTAATAAATTTGAAAATCACTGGAAGACATTGTCTCAACATAATCGATTACCATTAGTTCATAATCGATTATTCTGAGTTTTGAAAAACTTTGATGGACACTGCCTCAGTCACAATCGATTGTCATTAGTTCACAATCGATTGTCATGTAGGTTTGAAAAACCTGATGCTCACTGTCTTACTCACAATCGATTGTCATTAGTTCACAATCGATTGTCATGCAGTCTTGGCTTAAGACAATCGATTATCATAAGTACATAATCGATTATCTTAGTCCAGATTTTTAAGGCATGTCTAAAAATTATTTTGACTACTGTAAATATGCATGATTTAAAATCATTTGACATTAAATTCAATATGCATGATTTTGGAAAATAGTTTTATGAGAGAAGCCATGTTACGAGTCAAGTTGTAGGATCAAGATCACAATTAAGAATGACTCAATTAAACTATAAAACCTTGTCTTGAGCTTGAATCTCGTTGTATATCAATTGTGCGCTTGTTTCTTGAACTTCGTCATATATCAATTTTCGCTTCGTTTGTCATTCATCAAAACCTATACAAAAGAACACACGTTTTAGTATATTGCATTGAGAACGTGTTTCCAACACAAATTCTATGCTGGTAAATTTTTGGTTGGGTCCATTGGAGTGGCAATAGGTTTAGAACCACCCAGCCCAAGAAGAGCAATAAGATCTAATGCAAACTTCCTCTGACAGGCCAGAATTCCATCTCGACTTCTAGCAATTTCAAGACTAAGGAAGTATCTCGACTCCCCCAAATCCTTGATCTTGAAATGACGATGGAGCATGAGCTTGGCCTCATTGATCAAAGAAGCTGAAGAACCTGTAATGAGGAGATTATCCACATAGACTAGGATAACAACTAGATGAGAATCTGACCTTTTGGTAAAAAGTGAATAGTCACGGTTCCTCTGAATGACTCCTGAAGATAGAAGAGCTTCACAAAGCTTGAGGTTCCACTGACGAGAGGCCTATTTTAGGCCATAAAGGGACTTCTGAAGTTTGCAAACTTTGCTGCACTCCCCTCACAGTGATCATTTTTACCACTGGAGAAAATTTTTTCTGGTATCCAATCCCTCCTATTGTGTATAGCCTTTGGCCACTAGTCAAGCCTTGTATCTTTCCACCTCTCCTTTGGCATTATACTTGATCTTGAACACCCACTTGCATCCAATTGGTTTCTTGTCATTAGGAAGATCAACTAGCAACCAAGTATGGTTGTCCTGTAAAGCTTGCAACTCTTGCTTCGTGGCTTCTACCCAGTGAGGGTGGAGTAAAGCCTCTTCATAAGTATTAGGTTCTGTAATAGTATCCATGTTGCATAAGACTGTATAGTAGGGATTTGACAGTGAAGCATAAGACATATAGGTTGATAATGGGTAAGGGGATCCCATTGCTGTTGCATGAGATGATGGCTTAGACAATGTGTGTATGTAGTCGTTGAGCCATCCAGGAGGCTTAGATGTTCTGCGAGATTTTTTTAGTGCATTGGGCAAACTAGGCATGCAAGGTCTAAAGCAGCCCTAAGTGTTGTATCTGGTAACAAGATCTCTTCAGCCAAGACATTGTGAAGTGAATGACTGGCATCATTAGTATGGACAATGGTTGTTGGGCTACTTGGAGCCCCAGCAAAGTGATGGACAGTATCAGGATCAAAAGAGGTTTCCAATGAACATGTGACTTCTTCTGCTTCAGGTTCAAAAGGATCAAGAGAGATATCACAATTATCAATAGCAACTGGATTCAATTGGTAATGAGAAGACTTAAAAGGAAAAATATCCTCCCTGAAAAAGACATCTCTGCTCACAAAAAGGACCTTGTAGTCAAATTATACAACATGTACCCCTTTTGAGTGCTAGAATGTCCCATATGCATTGTCGGGATTGCCATACTTGCAAACTTGTCATTCTTGGTAACAACATTGGTGGCATAACATAAGCACTTTAGCGCTCTTAGATGTTGTAGGTTTGGAACTCTGCCATAGAATGCCTCAAAAGAAGACTTACCTACTAAAGCAGTAGATGAAATCCTATTTATTAAGTATGCTGCATTCTTAACACATACTCTCCAAAATTTTAGAGGTAAGGATGCCTAGAATCTGATGGCCCTTGCCACTTCAAGGAGTTGTCTATGATTTCTCTCAACCACTCCATTCTGCTAAGGAGTGTGAACACAAGAACTCTTATGTACAATGCCTGCATTACTAGACAGATCCCTGCAATGTGAATTAATAAATTATGTGTCATTATCACTTCTAAAGACTTTGATTGAACCATTAAACTGGTTCCTAATTATCTGCATAAATTCCTTTATTACAACTGAGGCATCACTCTTCAATCTTAACAAGAAGATGCAAACCATTCTACTACAATCATCAACCAGTGTAAGAAAGAATCTGTGGCCCTCATGAGTAGATATCTTGTAAGGACCCTAAACATTTCCATGTACTAGCTCAAACAATATACTAGCTCTACTAATACTTCGAGAAAAAGGTAATTTAGCTTGCTTAGCTAATGGACAAATGGAGCAAGTTTTGTCTGTAGCTGTATTAACACTCCTACATACATTCATTTGTTGTAGTACTCTATGAGGGACATGCCCTAGTCTCCTATGTCATAGCCCTGCTGACAATGTCACCCTGGAAGCCAATGAGTGCAATGCCTGCAATGCCTTACTATGTATGTTGTTTCTCCAGTAGTATAGGTCATTTTGCATTCTAACAGTCCCCTTCACCTTCCCAGTATGAAGGTCCTGCATCAGGAAGAAATCAGGATAGAATGACATGAAACACTGCAACTCTCTAGTTAGTTTAGCCACTAACAACAAATTAAACTTGAACTCTGGCACACACAATACATCACTAATCTCTCCTTGGGCTAGCCTACATTTACCAATATGACTAATTGGTAATTGTTTTCCATCTGGCAGGTGTACTAGTGAACCCTGCTTAAGATAATCAGGAAGATCAAAAAGTATCTTAGGAGTTGATACCATATGGTATGTTGCTCTTGTATCCACCATCCAGCTGTGACCTGTTTTGCTTTCCAGAAATGAACAAATAGTACCTGCTATGTTAGCTGATATTTCTGGTACATTTTCTTTGTTGAGCATCTGCAGGATTTGGTTATACTGCTCAAGAGTAAAAGTGATGGTAACACCCCTTCTAGATGCTTGAGGGTGTGTCTCTTGCATCTGCGTAGAGTTGTGAGAACCTTTCCCTTGCACCTGCATATGATTGTTGTTTCCACTTGATGTCCCTGCAATAGAAGTTCAAGAACCAACACCAGTCATACATGTTTGTCCTGCATTATAATAACCCCCAGTCTTAGAAGAGTCTCCATGATAAGCAGCATTTGCCCTCTGGTGTTGATAGCCTCATGTGTTTCCTTGTACTGGTTTCCTTCTACCCTTGAAATTAGTTGGATAACCAAGTTGATAGCAATTCTCCTTACTATGTCCCTTCATCTTGCAAAAGTCACAATATGTGTTGAAGTTTCTTTTGTTCTTGTGCACTGAGCCTCCCCTAGCAGGAAAACTCCACAAAGCTGTGATGTCGTTACCTTCAGTTATTGAATTCTGTCCAGTATGTAATGTTCCCGATACATTCCTTTGACTTTCATCTTCAACAACTAGAGCATAAGCCTGATTCAAGGTAGTTTCTACTGATTTCATCAAGATCTATCTCCTAGCTTGAGCATAGGAATCATTCAATCCGCTTAAAAATTGTAGCAGCCTCTACCTCTGAAGATGATCTGTGTATTCCTTCGAATTCGTTAAAGGTACCACCGCATCATACTCGACTCAAAGTTCCTTCAATTTTGTAAAATACATGGATACTGAATATGCACCTTGAGAAATCATAGCAATTTCTCGATGCATCTGAAAAATCCCCATCTTATTCATCTTATCAAATATCTCCTTAAGATCTTCCCAAACTAAGTGAGCATCCGATGCATATACGATTCCACTAAGTAGATCCAGTGAAACTGTGTTCATGATTTACGAGAGCACACTCGCGTTACATGTCTCCCAATCTTCATGCAATTCTGGCCTAAATTAGTCCTTCTTACAGGTACCAGTCACGAACCCTAGCTTTCGTTTTGCTTGAAGTGTAATTATCATCGATCTCCCCATATCTCATAGTTCTCAGAGCCTGTGAGCTGAATAGGAACTAACACAGAGCTTGGAGTATCTGAAGGATGTACAAACAAAGGATGAGTATGATCAATCTTCTTCGTCGCCATTGTTGACTCGATGTTTCTTTGAGACAGTGAAGAGGGAGAAGAAGAAGAAGATGATGAATTTTCGTTCATATGAAATTGAGATGAGAATCAGAAGAGCGTGGTTGTTGTGCTTGCTCTGATACCATGTTAACTTTCCACCATGGGAGCACCTGAGAGAGCTTCATATACTTGAGAAGAAACAGAGGAGAAAAGAGAGGAAACGAAAGTTACTGTTATATTAAAAAAGATACACTGTACATGTACTTATACACATTATAACCAACCTAACTACTAATTAATTAATCACTAACAACTCCTAACTAATCTCTAACAGCTAAGGTACAGCAGTCACGACACTCACGTGACACCTTCACATATTTCATACTCTGAAATTAAGAAATAAATTCTCTCTTCTAATATTGTCATTCTCTTCTAGTATTAGTCATAGTAAATTGCATAGGTTTTGCTATATTGCTTTTATTTTATAATACGTTATCAGTATGAGGCTCTAATAATTTTCATTACCACCTTGGGATATATTTTCATATCCTCTTTCAGGTATTGTTTTACATACTTTGTGGTAATTTGAAGTTATTTTAGCTGTTGTTAACCACTTAAATACGGGATGAGTTATACTATTATATTTAACTAGTTTTATTTAAGCATAACAAAATGAGTTAGTTTTAAAAGGCAAAAAACAGTTTCTGAAAACTTTACTATTTTTATATATATGCACTCTTAATTTTTTTAAGTTGGCAAAGGAAAAGGCATTACTTATATCCCCACATATTTTTTTGTGTTGTTATTGTTTAATGGGATATTCAGTTGTAACTGCGGATATTCATGATGTGTTACTTAATTAGTTTTATATGTGCATATTATTAAAGTTTTGGTTTTATTATTATATAATATTATCATGGACCTATAACTTTTTCCTTACTGAAGTGCTATTATTATTATATTGATATAAACTTTATATGTTTTCAAATATATTTTTATCTAAAATTATGATATGTAAATTTATTAAATCGCTAATAAAGTTTAGTTTAAATTTTAACATGGTATAATCTGTTTTTTTGGTTAATTAATTTAATTTATGCAAATATGATTTTTAATTTATAAACAGACATAACTGAAAGACTATTATTATATGTTTCTTCTTATAAATTCTTAATCTATGTTATGAAATAATATAAAAGACAAGAACAATAATGCAAGAACAAGAGCAATAGAGAGAAGAGTAGAGAGAGTTCTTCTTATTGATACTTAGAGAATGTTAGGAATGATTTACAATGGTAGAAGACCCCTTTATTTATAGGGAGTGGAATGATCTACCTACCAATAATAGGACTCTAGAATCTCTCTAATTAAAGACATTCACCTTAAATAGAAGTCTATATATAACACTCCCCCTTGAATGTCTATTCAATGATGTGCCTCGTTAAAACCTTAAAACAAAACCCAATGGAAAAAATTAAAGAAAGGAAAAAGAGTACACATGTTTGAATATGCGCCTATTGGTTGCCTCATTAAAAACCTCGCAAGAAAAACCCGGTGGGACAAAACCTTGTAAGGGAAAAAGAGTGCAACGCGCATTAAACTCCCCCTGATAAGAACATCAATTTATGTCCTTAAGTCTTCGCATCCCGATCTTGTGAACTAGCTTCTTGAAGGTTGACTTTGGTAGAGATTTTGTGAACAAATCAGCCATATTGTTGCTTGAACGAATCTGTTGAACATTGATAGCACCATTCTTTCGAAGATCATGTGTGAAGAATAACTTTGGTGAAATATGCTTCGTTCTATCTCCTTTTATGAATCCTCCCTTCAATTGAGCTATACATGCTGCATTGTCTTCATACAAAGTTGTGGGTAGTTTATCACACTTCAAACCACATTTGTCTTGGATATGATGTATTATAGACCTCAACCACACACACTCTCGACTTGCTTCATGAATAGCAATTATCTCGGCATGATTAGATGAAGTAGCCACAATTGATTGCTTAGTCGATCGCCAAGATATGGCGGTTTCTCCACAGGTAAACACATAACCCGTTTGAGATCGAGCCTTGTGTGGGTCGGACAAATATCCAGCATCAGCATAACCAACAAGATCCGGGCTGCAATTCTTGCCATAAAATAAGCCCATATCGGTAGTTCCCTTTAGGTACCACAATATGTGTTTGATCCCATTCCAATGTCTCATCGTAGGAGCCGAGCTAAATCTTGCTAAGACATTAACTGAAAAGGATATGTCAGGTCTTGTAGTATTTGCAAGATACATTAGTGCGCCAATTGCGCTAAGATATGGTACTTCAGGACCAAGTAGCTCTTCATTCCTTTCTTGTGGTCGGAATGGATCTTTGTTCACGTCAAGTGATCGAACAACCATCGGTGTACTTAAAGGATGTGCTTCATCCATGTAAAACCGTTTCAGTACCTTTTCTGTATAGGTAGATTGATGAACAAAAATTCCGTTTGCCAAATATTCAATTTGCAAACCAAGATATAGTTTAGTCTTTCCGAGATCTTTCATCTCGAATTCATCCTTTAGATAATCAATTGCCTTTTGGAGTTCTATAGGGGTTCCAATAAGGTTTATGTCATCGACATATACGGCAAGTACAACAAATTCCGATGTTGTTTTCTTTATAAAAACACACGGGCAAATGGCGTCATTATATAGCCTTCTTTTAACAAGTACTCACTAAGACGATTATACCACATTCGTCCTGATTGCTTTAGACCATACAAGGACCTTTGCAATTTAATTGAGAACATTTCCCGAGATTTTGAATTATGCGCGTTTGGCATCTTGAGTCCATCGGGAATTTTCATGTATATCTCATTATCAAGTGAGCCATAAAGATAGGCAGTAACCACATCCATTAAGGGCATGTCAAGCTTTTCATGGACAGCAAAACTTATGAGATAACGAAAGGTTATCGCATCCATTACAGGCGAATATGTCTCTTCATAATCGACACCAGGCCTTTGAGAAAAACCTTGTGCAACAAGGCGTGCCTTATATCTTTGTACCTCGTTTTTCTCATTTCTTTTGCGTACAAAGACCCATTTATAGCTGACAGGCTTAACACCATTAGGTGTTTCAACTATAGGGCCAAAAACTTCACGTTTTGCCAGAGAATTCAATTCTGATTGAATTGCTTCTTGCCACTTTGGCCAATCCTGTCTTTTTCGACATTCTTCAACAGATTGAGGTTCGAGATCCTCACATTCTTGCATAATGCTAGATGCTACATTATAAGCAAAGGCATTATCCACCACAATATCCACTCGATTAATATTTGCCTCAATATTAATTGGATTTAGGGATAGTTCCGTATTTTCCAGAGTCTCGGGCTCAGTGGATTCTTCATGAATCTCAGAATTAGTCAAATCATGAATTTCCTCATGAGATTCTTTCGTAGTGTCATCTCGATCGTTCTTTTTCCTTTTTCTAGGATTTCGATCTTTGGAACCTAATGGTCTGCCACGCTTCAGGCGTGCATTCGACTCATTGGTTATGACACTAGATGATTGTCCAACAGGGACATCAATACAGATTGGAACATTTTCCGCGGGAATGTGGGATTTCGTTATCCTCTTCAAGTCCGTAAATGCGTCAGGCATTTGATTTGCTATTCTTTGCAAATGGATAATCTTTTGTACCTCTCTTTCACAAATAGAGGTATATGGATCAATATGAGATAATGATGCATTTTTCCACAAAATTTCCCGTTTGGTTTCACCAACTTCTCCCCCTAATTTTGGGAAAAGTGTCTCATCAAAT
Organism: Nicotiana benthamiana; assembly: GCA_034376525.1. Classification (NCBI taxonomy): domain Eukaryota; kingdom Viridiplantae; phylum Streptophyta; class Magnoliopsida; order Solanales; family Solanaceae; genus Nicotiana; species Nicotiana benthamiana. The sequence continues at coordinate 12,193,530 of CM067325.1, forward strand.
CGACAGTCTGCAAATCGTGCAGTAAACAAGTCGTCTGTCAATGTTTCGAGGTAGCGAATGATGGAGGGCGATTCAAACCCAACATATGTCCCTAACCTTCTTTGCGGACCCATTTTGGTGCGGGATGGCGGTGCTATAGGCACATATACTGCGCATCCAAAAATTCTTAAATGGGATATATTGGGTTCATGACCCAAAACCAATTGCAACGGGGAATACTTGTGGTAATTCGTCGGTCTGAGACGAATTAGCATTGCTGCATGTAAGATGGCGTGACCCCATACCGAAGTGGGCAGCCTCGTTCTCATAAGTAATGGCCTTGCAATCAACTGCAGGCGTTTAATTAACGATTCTGCAAGACCGTTTTAAGTGTGAACATGAGCTACAGAATGTTCAACTTTTATCCCGATTGATAAGCAATAATCATTAAATGCTTGGGATGTAAACTCAGCAGCATTATCCAGTCTAATGGACTTGATTGGATTATCTGGAAATTGTGCTCGTAGTCGAATTATTTGTGCCATTAATTTCGCAAATGCAAGGTTGCGTGATGACAACAGGCACACATGAGACCATCTACAGGATGCGTCTATCAAGACCATGAAATACCTAAACGACCCACTAGGTGGGTGAATAGGTCCACAAATGTCCCCTTGTATACGTTCCAGAAACGTGGGTGACTCAGTCCCAACCTTTGTTGGTGATGGCCTGATAATCAACTTGCCTTGATAACACAAAGTGCAAGGATATTCATTATTCGAAAGAATTTTGAAATTCTTTAACGGATGCCCATATGAGCTTTCTATAATCCGTCTCATCATGACCGATCCTGGGTGTCCCAATCGATCATGCCAAAGTACAAAGGTATTGGAATCAGTAACCCTTTGGTTTACTGTTGAATGTGCCTCAATTGCACTAATTCTTGTCCAATACAGGCCACAAGATAAAGACGGGAATTTCTCAATAACCCTCTTTTGGCCGGAGACATTCTTTGTGATGACGAGATATTCAAGATTATCTTCATCCATTGTCTCAATATGATAGCCATTCCGGCGTACATCTTTAAAACTCAACAAGTTTCTCTTAGACTTGGAGGAGAACATTGCATTCTCTATGATTAACGTCATGCCTTTGGGCAGAGTTACAATTGCTCTTCCGGGGCCTTCAATCAATTTACTACTTCCAGAGATTGTAGTAACGTTTGCCTTACACATATTTAGTTGAGAGAAATATTTCCTTTCTTTGAGTATTGTATGTGTAGTACATGAATCAACTAGGCAAATACTTTTACAGTTGGACTTTGATCCAAGTTCGCTTTGTGAGATATCCATATTTGCTATCCCATAGTTTGACATACAAAAGAGATACACGAACATAAGAATAAACAAGTTCAATTCGTTTGTGTCACATAATATTTTCAAAATCTGCTGCTAACAGTTGACTAACAAAATCAGATATGTTATCCATAATTGATTACTTTGCAGTTTGAAAATTTCAGTTTAAACATTTTCTTCAAACAATCGATTGTTAAACACAAACAATCGATTGTTGAACATTGACAATCGATTGTTAAACACACACAATCGATTATTTGCTATTTTGAAAAACTTCATATCACACTGTCTTAAGACAATCGATTGTTATGCATAGACAATCGATTGTTGGCTATTTTGAAAAATTCCAGAGCACACTATTTTAAGACAATCGATTGTTATGCATAGACAATCGATTGTTGGCTATTTTGAAAAATTCCAGATTACACTGTCTTAACGACAATCGATTGTTAGACAAAGACAATCGATTGTGGATGATTTTTGAAAAATTTCAGATTACACTGTCTTAACGACAATCGATTGTTAGACAAAGACAATCGATTGTGGATGATTTTTTGAAAAATTCCAGATTACACTGTCTTAACAACAATCGATTGTTAGACAAAGACAATCGATTGTGGATGATTTTTGAAAAAATCCAGATTACACTGTCTTAACGACAATCGTGCTGATAACGTGTTATGAAATAATATAAAAGACAAGAACAATAATGCAAGAACAAGAGCAATAGAGAGAAGAGTAGAGAGAGTTCTTCTTATTGATACTTAGAGAATGTTAGGAATGATTTACAATGGTAGAAGACCCCTTTATTTATAGGGAGTGGAATGATCTACCTACCAATAATAGGACTCTAGAATCTCTCTAATTAAAGACATTCACCTTAAATAGAAGTCTATTTATAACAATCTATGCATTGTTGTTTTATTTAGTTTTTCTGTTTAGTTATCTTTTTGTTATAAATGCCAACACTTTCGTTATAAATGCCAACAAGAAATCAGGATTTTTGTGGTGACCATTATCGCTATAAAAGCACAAAGTATCGCCACTAAAGTCTTTTAGTAGCCACCTTAAGGGTGCTGCAAGTAACTATACCCATGGTGGCGACTAGAATCGCCGCTAAAGGTAGGCATGTATGCCACAGAAAAGGTTCCACAATATAGTTTTAAAGTGAGTCGCCGCTGAAGAATGCCTTATAGTAGCGTTTGTAGTCGCTACTAAACCCTTATATCTTCCGTAGCAACTCTTGTCGCCTAATATCCTAAGTTTTAGTGGCAACCTTGATTGCCACAATTATTAGTCGGTTTTGTGACTACGTTTTGTTGCCACTAATACATGCTTTTCAACAAAATTTTCCAAAATCCTATCGTTTAAGTGGCGCCCTAATTTATAAAATTAATATATATGTATTTTTCTACCATTTGATAATCAATATTAAAGGCATCCAAAAATACCTAAAAAAATTCTCAAACTGAATTTTATAGATATTTCCATTATCAAAATGTTAATTAATTTGTACTACACAATAATTCATCATTCATTGTCAATGTATCCTTATACATATGATAATAAATATAAAAACTAAGATTTAGGCCTTCAAACTCCTCCATTGTCGGCAACATTTGTGATTGATCAATAACCTCATCCCTGTTATTAAGGGAAAAAAATAAGAGATCACTTTGACAATTCTAATAATTTGACTCTAATAGAAAAAATGGTAGCCATAATAGATTGGAGTACAACAACATCAACTATCCAGTATAGTCCAACAAAATGGGGTCTGGGGAGGGTAATATGTAAACGAGCCTTACCCCTACCCGAAAGGGCAGAGAGGCTATTTCCAATCGACCCTCGGCTCAGTGAAGGAAAGGCAAAACAAAAATAAAACAAAAGAGCATTAGTAGCTCCAGTAGAAATAGCGTAAATAATTATCTAAACATAGACCCCACCTGGTGGGATTATACAGGGTAGTAGTTGTTGTTGTTGTAATTATCTAAACATAAAAACCATAAATAAAATAGCATGCGATAATATCATACAGTAACTACCATAAATAACTACCATAAGAGAGACACATTCCAAAACACAAATCATCTATGGATATCCCTGCCAAGCCTCACCCAACTCCGGATGAGGAGTACGAAAAACTTTAGGAACCTCTATCCTACAACTCTGATACTAGACCTCTAGACTTTCCTTAGATTGGAGTAAAAAGCAAAATTGCACAAATAAGTTTTCCAAGCGAACTAAACTAAGCTCAGAAATTTGAAACTATCAAGCTGCCCAAGTGCTTTAAAGTGGAGCATCTAGACAACCAAACTCAAGTACCACAAGTATGAGAGCTTGAAGAAAACTCAATCTAGTTTCTTGTATAAAAGCTTCAAGAGTTAATCAACTTATTTAATTATGCACAAAGTTTGTAAACTACTAAATATGATCATAAAATAAGGGCCAATCAGAATCTACAACACGAATAGAAAAAATGAACTTTATTAAACAGAGCCAAGACTTTCCACCAAACTTGAGAAAAGAAAGAGAAATAAACAAATAAATGACAGGGCCCATACTATCTAGAAGTTGATTTTAAGATTAAACAATAAACTTTATTTTAGAAAATCTTAGCTCAATTCAACAAAAACTTAAATAATGTATGAAAAGCCAAACACAAATAAATCAGCTGGTACTACAATTATCAGTTGGTATAACACACACCTCTTTTTAGCTTTTGTCAAAGTAAATAAATATAACTGATCCCAACTCTATATCAAAAAGAATAAAAATAAAAAAGAAAACGCATAAATGGTAGTGCTAGTAATACTAACATAAAATGGGAATGAGGGACGAATACCCTTGAGAGCACTATAAAAAGAGAGCTTTCCAATCGGAATGCCAATTCCTGAAACTATTTTGGAACTTTCGGTTAATTTGTTTCATGGTAGTGCTAGCAATATTAACATAAAACCGGAATGAGGGACGAATACCTCGAATAGCACTATAAAAAGAGAGCTTTCCAACCGGAATATCAATTCCTGAAACTATTTTGGAACTTTCGATCAATTTTGTTTCTTTCAATTAGTTTCATCCGGTTGTTCAAATAACACACTATTAGGCAATAAATCTAATAGTTAGTACAATTCAAAAGATCTACCAGACAACCAAGGTTACCAAGTCCTAATATTCTCTCTTTATTAGTAACAATAATGACTTAGATACAAAGTTCCTGCATATGAAATAATCGATGAGAAGCTTATAAGATGAAAGTAGTTCTTCAATATTATTGATGAGAAGCTTATAAAATAACCTTTTTTTTTACTTTCCTGAGCATTGGAATAATACGTTATCAGCAGAATTTTAGCAACATAGACATAGAATCATACATTGGTCCGGTGACAAAGTAGACTTATCATGAAATAACTTAGAATAGTCAGGTAGCATTTTAATGGAATTGTATTCCCTTAGACTTACTGTCAAATGATTTTAAATGTACAATGAACAAAATGGGCACAAAAAGGAAAACAAGATAAAATAAAAAGGAGAACGAGAAAACTAAACATATGTTGGACCAATATGTTGAAGCAGTACACAATACAAACACGGGAGGCTGGTCAGTCGTGCATCGACAAAATGCATCTCCAAATAAAAAGAATGTTCCACATCACACAAGTCATGTAAATACACCAAAGGAAGTTAGCACCTCTAACTCTTTTGATGTTTTGGTGAGTGAACCAGTCATGGATGATTCTAGAAAGAGAGTGCAGCATCTTGAATGTGAGGCAGCATCAAAAACCATTCATTCAAAGACACTAGACGATGCTAGAGAGAAGCAGAAATCAGAAGCTAAGGTGATCTGTTGAGACATCAACCAACTGCTGAAATTGATGGTTCTAAATCTACAGCTAGGAAACAGATTTTTCAGGTTTTAGAGGGGGAAAAGAAAGAGCTGCTAATCGCCCTGGTGTTAAGTGTGTTCAAGCTAGGATTACAGATAACCCTGTAGTTGCTGGGCCCATTAAAACTAAACAGGAGCAGATAGTAACAGAAGGGAAGGAGGAAAAGGCTGGGCAGGTGTTTGCCAATCTAGGCAGAACTGGTGCAATTCTATCAGAAGTTGGTGCACAATCTGCTGCACATTGTAATACGAATGCTAATGATGTTTTGATGGTTGAGGATCAGTAAATAAGTGCCAACATTGAGAAGGATTCAAAAAATAAGAAAGGGCAGCTTGTGGTAATTGAGGATGAGTGCAAAGTATCCAGGAACTCTATTGCACCTGCTACAGTTAATCTTACCACAATTGGAGCTAAAATTCTGGAAAGCATGAATCCTTTGCAAGTTCTTCCTAGATTTTTGCCTAATCCAATGGAAGGACTGTCTCTTCAAGAGGTGAAGGAAAACAATGACATGGTAAGGGTTGGTTTGAATACATCCCATCATGATATCCCCTCCAATGATTTGTTTGTCAATCTGGCAACATGTTACAATCTCAAACAACCAACAAACTTTATCCAAGATGCCGTCGGCAACAAAACAACCAAAAGGAGGGGCTGACCACACAAGAGAATAACATGAAGACACGATGAGTGAAGACGAGTTAAGTAGTGAATCTGTCCAGAATTTAAACGAGCTACAGGAGGCAGTTAGCTCTAAGCACAAGAAATGGGCTGACCGAGTAGAAGAGTATGACGAAGGTGAAGAAAATTATGTCAGTGATTCCCAGGAGATAAACACTCAAGAAACTGGTTCGTCGACACAACAAGGTGGTTAAGCAAAGAAAGAGGCGGTAGCTGTGATTGAGAAGGTTGAGAGTCCATCTCCTAGTGTGCAAAGCAAGACAAAGTTAGTCCACTACATGAGGCTGCCATTTAACCTCCTACTAACTCCATTTAAGTTCATATAATGAAACTGATGTAAACTTTTCACTGCTATAGGGAGAGGTAAGACTACTAAAGAATCATCATAGCTATGCATTTTTTGGGGGAAAACTTAATATTGGACAAGATTGTGCATTAATTTCTTCTCCTGATATTTGATGAAAAAATGTTACCAATCTAATTATGAGTAGAGATGGAAAAACAAAATCAAGGTTATAAGTCAACAAATAATCAAATGACCTGAAGTTCTTGGCTTGAAACAACATGAGGTAGAAGGCCCTGTGATAGCATCTGTCTCCACCACAGTGAAGGCAAGTCCTTTATTGTTGTGTGAATCCCATAACAAGCTATAACCATGTACTCTGTCAAGATGACTGCCAAGAAGGACTAATTATCGCATAGTTGACAACTTTACATAAACTATATTAATTATTTTCAAAAGCAAACACTCATTAGTTAATAAATCTAGTTGCAGAAATCAGTAATAACTAAATAGTTTCTTCCGGAGCAGAAAACTAACTGAATAAAACTTAATCCAACTACACATTAGATCCCGCCATTTTAGTTTACAGATAACTAAGAATTGCACGATTAAACATGGAGCATTATAATATTCTTTTGGGGTATAGTAGGAAAAGTTAACACAATCCAGAACACTGTTAAGCAAAAGTTAGACAATTGAAGAATTAACCAACAAATAGTTTGGATTACCTAGCAACACTAAAGGTCCATGGGGAGATAGGCTAGTCAAACAATCTTATAAAGCCACAAGGGAGCTTTTTTACAAGATTTACGAATAAAAAAGGTAGGATTTCAGCTTCCAACAATATTTCTATCTTCTAAAAACTTAAGCTGGACACTTCCAACAGCACAATTATCCTCATGGCAAGAACAAAGTTACCAATTTGATACATTCTCTCAATCAATTCCTCCTCTTTCTGCCAATAGAAGTATTGCCGATGCCTTTCTTTACTAACAAAATAAACCGCAACAACAATAACCCACAAATAAAAAACAAATAAATACCCAAAAACTATGAAAGTCCGTACTTCTGCTACCAAGAAAAGAACAACCCAACTTTTATAACTAACACAAAATTGCTACTCGATTTTGCTAGAGAAAGAGATAGCGAGAGACTAGATGCTGCAAGACCACGAATCAAAATAGTTTACTACTCAACTTTTCTCGGAGGCCGAGAGAAGTTTAGCGTCGGACTGAAAAATCGGAACCCCCGCCGACTCCTCACCACAGACTATTACTGTATTAATTTCTTTTCATTCATATAGATTTACAACTGGGTGAGAGAAATTATAGATGAAATCTGTAAAATCATTGAAGTTATCATTCTCGATAACTGTATATACTACCGAAAAAGGATTTGAGCTTGAGATGAAGCACGTACCTGATGGAGTCAAGATTTCTGATTAGGGCTTTTGTTTTGCTATTAGATAGGTCACAATTTGTTATTTGAGCAGAGAGGAAATTGAGTGGGACAAAGACGAGTAAGGAGAAGAAGACCTACCTCAGTCTGTACTTTTTTCATTTAATAAGTGGGGTTTTTCCAATAAACCTTTAGTAGTTTTAGAGGCGACTGAGTCGCCACAAAAAGACCTTCAGAGGCGACTGTATAACGTCGCTACAAAACACTCAAACCAAAATTTCGGTCTTAGCGGGAAAAAAAAAATTTAGTGTTTAGCTAAACGTATTAGGAGCGACCTTTGAAAAGTCGCCACTAAAATCTTACCTTCTTAGCAATAATTATAGTCGCCACAAAACGTCCAGCTTTTGTTGCAATAATAAGGTCGTCGCTAAATATTGTCACAATAAGTCTGATTTCTTGTAGTCCCACTTTATTCAGTGTTATTATCTATAGGTAGCGATGCAGTCATTTTTTTACCGAGTCAGAAATATTCTTTTGTAATACATTTGTTTGATATTTGTTTCTACACTCATTTTTCCAGTATTTCTTACATACACCAATAGTACATGTCTTACATCATACTATATTGTTTTATATATTACATTTAGGCTTAGTACATACTTTACCACCCAACCTTTGGCCCAAAACCCCCTTACACATTTTATGTGCACGATAATAACCTTACACAAAAAACTTTTCTAAAGTATATTTGATACCCATCTCTTTTGACCAGATCCTGTTAATAAGACATCCGTGTATGTCACGCGTTTGACTATACTTAATTTTAACCCATTACCTTATAATAAACCCGACCCTAATTGACCCTACCCGACCAACAAGCTAAAACGCATTTTAACCAAACTTACCCCAGTCACTACTCAAAATCCGATACACCTAAAAGGAGCGACTGTAAAGGCGATTCAGGCGACCATCTCAAGCTACGGTTTAGGTTAGTAATTTTGCTATCTCTGCATTACCCGTTTATTTTAGTAGTGGGCGGGTTGAACCTATGGTCTTTTTGAATTTTTTTATATTTTGCTTAGGGTTATCAGACTTTTTAAAAGGGAATCTTATTGTGAAGTTGTCGTCTTGTTGCCTTTACAGATAGTTTTTTATAATAAAAATTTTTTTGTCCTGTGTTTGGAACCGTGTGTAAAGTTAGGGTTTAACTGATTATTGTAATAGAATTGCTTTGAACAATGTGATATGCTCTTATCTTTGTCTCCACTTATGTATTTCATCTGTACTCCTTTATTTTCAACTGTTTCATGTGAAAGTTCATTTAATTGTCCCTTATTTGTCCTTTGTTTGCAGATAATATCTTTTAAAATCATTACCCTCAGGTGGTACCATGATGGGGGTATTAGTTTTGGTAACTTTGCTCATTATGTGGGTGGTAGACAAACATTAACTTTAGATATAGATGTGGATTTATTGTCTCTTATTGAATTGACAAACTACACTAGGATCTATAACTGGAAAAATGTGGCTGAGTTGTATATTTGTCCAATGGATAGGACGGATAAATTGGTAAATATTCTCACATATAAGGATAGTTTAGATATTTGTAATGATTGGAGGATGGGGATACCCTAGATATATATATGTGACTCATGCTGCCCCTTTATGTGTTGTTCAATTAAATGAGGCTAGTAAAGGGGTTGGTGGCTCTAATAATGGAGCTTTTAAGAGCACAACAGTCTTAGAAAAAGAGGAAGATAGTGAATCTGAATCTGAATTTGAATATGCCCATGCTCATGAACATACCTCTTCCCCTTTTGCTTCTCATTCTCCTGAATCTGTCCATGCTCATGAACATATCCCTTCCCTTTCCCCTTCTCATTCTCCTGAACCTGCTCCTACCCGTGCAACTTCAAGAGAACAAGAGAGTGGAGTAGATAGTGAATTAGACTTTGATAATAGTGAAGGTGAGGATGACAATGAGAATGATTCACACTTTTACAATAGTGATAGTGATGAGAGTGATGGTGTAGATTTACATGTTCCTGATGATTTGGATTATGGATCTGATGTTCATGAAGAATTTGTAGAGTATAGGAATGAACTGAGGAAGTATAGGAGGAAAAAGAGTGAAAGGCCAAAAGATAGAGGTGATATTAACCTAGGTGATGCAGGAGTTGATATTGGTTTTGATGAATTAAGAACTGGTAGCAAGAAAAATAGGTACACATGCTTGGTAGGGACAGATAAGTCTTACTTTGGGTCTTCAGATGCTGAAGATGAATTTGATGAAGAATATAAGGAGAAAATGGCTGCCAAGAGGAGGAAAAAAGCCCTGATGTTTGATCCAACTGTCAAGAAAATATAATTGAAAAGTATATTAATGAACCTGGTAGGGTGAGGTTAAGATGCATGCATCCAAAATGTCCATGGATCTTGGCTGCAAGCAAAGATAGCAGATCCAATAATTTTAAGGTAAAAAGGTATTGTACTGTCCACAAGTGTTACAAAACAGATAAAACAAGCTTTGCAACTCTAGATACCTAGCAAAGCATTACATGGATAAGATTGTGTGTCAACCAAATATGAAAGTTTGGGAGCTAAAGAAACTCATTAAGGATGAACTGAACATGTATGTTGGTAGGTCTACTGTACAAGAGCTAGAGCAAAAATTCTAAAGGAGATAATAGGTGATGTTCATGCTGAGTTCAAGAGACTCTATGATTATAGAGATATTCTATTACAAACAAATCCAGGTACAACTTGTGTTGTCAAGGTAGAAGATCAAGGTGAAGGCAAACTTGTCTTCAGTTCATTTTATTTTTGCTTCTATGCTATGAAAAAAGGGTGGCCTGAAGGTTGCAGAAGGATAATCGGCATTGATGGTTGTTTCTGAAAGGCATTTGTAAGGGTAACTTCTTGTAGCAGTTTCAAATGATGGAAATAATCAAATGTTTCCTATAGCTTGGGCCATTGTAGAGGTTGAGAACAGCTTTCACTTGGACATGGTTTCTGAAGTGTGTGACTCATGACTTAGAGCTTCAAGATGGAAGGGATCTTACTATCATGTCTGATATGCAAAAGGTGAATATATTCTTCTGTTTTTGTTAGTAAAATTTCTGTTTCAGTTGGCAACTAATTCAATTCTTTTTATGCTTAAAGTTGTATCAGAAGTGTTGCCTGAAAGTGAACATAGGTGGTGTTCCAGACATATATTAGAAAACTGGTCCAAAGATTGGAGAGGGTTAGAGAGGAGAAACAACTTCTGGAGGTGTGCTAGAGCATCATGTGTGGCAGAACTGAATTTTCACCTGGACAGTTTTAACAAGCTTGGGAACGGAATATGTGAGAGCCTGATAAAGAATAACAAGGAAACCTAGTGCGGAGCATACTCCAACTGTGATAGGAAATGTGATATAATTGACAACAATATGTGTGAGACATTTAATGCTTGGATACTTGATGCTCGGCACAAGACAATTATCACAATGTTGGAGGAAATTAGAGTGAAAATGATGGAGAGAATAGGAATGTTGAGGGAGTTTGCAGATACTAGGATATGTGATATATCCCCAATTGCTATGAAAGTGTATTAGGATAACATGGCCCAATCTATGAGGTGTACAATCAAGTGGACTGGTTAATATGGCTATGAGGTTGAGGATACCTCATTAACAGTTGTGCTGAAGCATTGTGTGAATATGCATGCTCAAACTTGTACATGCAGGTCATGGATGCTAAAGGGTATCCCTTGTGCTCATGCCATTGCTGCTATGCATTTCAAGAACCTTGACCCAATTACTTACATATCTTACCGGCACCACAAATCCCCCTATCTGAAGGCATATTCAACATTCATCCAGCCTGTGTCAAACATGCAGATGTGGACAACATCTACCAATCCACCAATTGAACCCCCACCAATTAAAAAGATGTCTGGAAGACCAAAGAAGAAGAGAAGAAACTGAACATCCTACTTCTGGAAAGCTTTCAAAAAGGGGTATGGAGATGACATGTTTGAACTGTGGTGGATATGGACACAATAGGAGGAGTTGCCCTAAGGAAGCAAGGCATGCAGGTTCTACTCCAGCAAATGCTTCATATGTACAAAGATGTGGAGGAAGAGGAAGAAGAAGACCAAGTAGAGGAAGAGGAACTTCTTCAACTCCAACTACTTCATCCCCTGCTGCTGCTGGTAGAGGAAGAGGAACTGCTTCAACTCCATCTACTTCTGCCCCTGCTGCTACTGGTAGAGGAACTGGTAGTGGTAGGGGAAGTTTTGGGTTTGGACTATTTCAATCAAACAGTGGGTTCACAAGTGTTTCTGTAAGTAGTTCAAAGTTAATTGTATATCTTGTTTGTTTTAAGAACTTTACTGAATATTTTATGTTTATGGCAGTCTGGTAGTAGACCAGCCATTATTAGAAGACAACTTAAAAGAACTGCTGCAACTCGTTCAAGAACTGGAGCATCCCAATCCAATTTAAGTCAAGCAAGTTCATCAGCCCAGCCATCAAAGAACAACCACTTAATTCTGTAATTCTCACTGTTACTTTATGTTGGAACAATTGTAATTTACCTTTGGAATTGTAATTTATTTTGGAACAGCAGTTAGGTTAATTTGGAACTGCTACTTAGGTTTGCTCATAGTGTTGTTATTTTCTTTATGCAGCCTGCTGTTATTTTGGTATGTTGTAAAACTGGGCAGGGTTTATTTTTGTTAAGACAGGTTGCTGCTATTAGGTCACTGTAATGAACATCTTTACTCTATGATGAAATATATGAAGGTGTTGTTTGATAATTTCTGGGCAGATGTGTCTTTAGTGTTGTATTGAATGTTGTTATTTTGGTATGTTGTTAAGCATTTGTGCTGTCATTTTGTATGTTATTTCTGGAAAATTTTAGCATTTAAGCTGAATATCAACCACTATTTGACTGTGTTTTAGTGTTTTATCAGTCACAATTTGAGGTGTGTTTTAGCAGCACTCAACAGCGACAAACTCAAACAAAGCCTTCTACTCACACAGCAACAAACTCAGACAAAGCATTCACTCACACATCAACAAACTCAAACAACACAACATTAACAATTACTAAAATATTTCATTCATTTCTAACAAATGATACAAAATCTACCAAAAAACTTCGTTCATTTTCTTACATTATATAACAATCTTTATAACTACCTAACACAATCAACTTCAACACAATTGCAATTAAAATCAGCACACACAATCTCCTCCAATTTCTTTGGTTTCTATTTTCCTTCAACAATACATCAAATGCCCTTTTCTTCTTCAGTAGCTCCAAGATCACCACTTTCAAGTGCTCTGGAGTTGGGGGATCAAACCACAAAAAGAAATTACATGCCGATCGACTGTCCCTCTGAAAAATTGAAGAGAAAAAATTATTAGAGACTATAAAATCAATTACAAAAGTACAATTGATATTCACCTCATAAAATGGACATCCCTAAAATCGACAACCCGGATTCCATGACTGTATCACCACATCTTTTTCACCACAATAGCAAAATTTTCTTAGATTATGCATTTTCCCAAACCCTAGAAATTTGACTCTTATGTCGCAAAAGAGAAGGAAGAAATAGAAGAAGATTGTAATATTGGCTTCGAGTTTTAAGAAGAGGAATACATTTTGGCTTCAAGAATATAAAATTTTCCTCAATTTACAGCTTTCCTGGAGGAAGAAGAAGATGAAAATCGGGTCCTATAGTAAATAGAAATGGGTTAAAGCCCTTTTAATCTTTTAAAAAGGGTCCTTGGAATGTGTTTTTGACTGTTTAGTAAAGACAGAAATTATCTTGAAATACTGTTCACGTGCTTGGTCAAGTTTGTATTACACACGCTTAGACCTGGTCAAATGAGGGGTGTACTACGCACACTTTGGAAAGTTTGCGTGTGTAAGATTATTACAGTCCACAAAAAATGTGTAAGCGGGATTGGGCCATAGATTGGGTGGCAACTTATGGATTTCCCATTACATTTATCATTATTTTACACAATCGGTGCAACCTAATGTGTGGATGCATTATACAATTCGAGAGAGTTTCAGTGCCTTTATCATATTGTGATTTTTATTCTCTAAAGTTTTTTTGATTTTATTTCATGTTTATCGTTATCTCTAACTATTGTTTCTTATTGATAGTTTTACTATTTCGAATTTATCAAAGCTTGAATTTGTAGACTTGACATTTTCGGGAAAAATTATTTATCATAGGTCATTGATGCTGAAATTCACCTTGCGGCAAAAGTTCTTGAAAATACTATTATACAAGGAAATGAAGCATCAGATCAGGATAAGGCAAAGGCTATGATTTTTCTTTGTCATCATCTCGATGAAGGGTTAAAAACTAAATACTTAACCCTGAAAGATCCATTTGAATTATGGAGCAGTTTGAGGGAATGATATAATCATCTTAAGGCAACGGTATTGCCAAAAGCTCGATATGAATGGATTCACTTACGGTTACAAGATTTTAAAATTACAAGTGAATATGATTCTACTGTATTCAGAATAACTTCCCAACTTAAATTATGTGGGGAAATTGTGAATGATAAGGATTTATTAGAAAAGACTCTTTCTAATTTCCATGCCTCAAATATGGTATTACAACAACAATATCCTAAAAAGGGTTTAAAGAAATGTTTTGAATTAATCTCATGCTTACTGATGGTTGAGCAACATAATACCCATTTAATAAAAAATCATGAAGCCCGTCTCACTAGATCTGCACCATTTTCTGAAGTGAATATGGAAGCACCGACTGAAAAGTCTGAAAGAGACAAAATAATTATCGTGGTGGCCATAGTCGTGGACATGGATGTGGAAATGGAAGGGGATAAATAAGTATCGTCGTCATGGTAGAAATATACAGAAGAACAATAAGGATCCTCAAAATAATTCTTTAAAGGACAGAGTTAATATTTGCCACAAATGTGGATAAAAGATCATTGGGCACGTAGTTGTCGTGCACCTGACCGTTTTATCAAACTTTATCAAGCATCTATTAAAAGAAAAGATAACAATGTGTAGGCATACTTGGCTTATCAAAATAATAATGACAAAGCATGTCCCTCAAACAAATATGATGATGTTGAGGCAAATCTTGCATATAAAGATGATGAGCTTGGAGGCCTTACAAATATTACTCATTTAGAAGCTGGAGACTTCTTTGAGGATATTGACTGAAGAAGTGATTATCTCACTGGGGAATAAAACTTTAAGAAAAGTTGTTATTGTCATATTATGTTTTTAAGTAGTTTGTTCTTCTTAGTGTACTTTCCTAAAGCATCATATATGCTAGTTTCTACATTTCTAGTGTAATTTCTAATGTTTCTTTTATTTATAGTCTTTCGTATTTTTTATGATGTACTTTTTGTTTCTTTACGAAGAATATGAAAATTTTCCAGTCTTCATCTAGTTTCAAAATCAATAAAGATGATATATGTCTTTTGAATAGTGCTACAACACGTACTATTTTAAGAGATAAGAGATGTTTCTCTTATTTGGTGATGAAAGACGCTAATGCTAATAGAATATCTGGCAGTACAAGATTAATTGAAGGCTCTGGAAGAGCAAATTTATTACTACCCAGAGGACCAAATTTAGCTATTAATGAAGCACTATATTGTAGTAAGCCTTAAAGAAACTTACAAAGTTTTAAAGATATTCGCCAAAATGGATATCACATTGAAATTGCAAATAATGAAAATAATGAATATCTTTATATTACTACAATAAAGTCAAGTAAGAAATATGTGCTTGAAAAGCTGCTTGGTCTTTCCTCTGGCTTGTACTACATAAACATTGGCAGGGTTGAAACACATGCTATAGTAAACCAGAAGTTTACTAATTTAAATGATTTTATTATTTGGCATGACCAGTTAGGCCATCCCGATTCTAGCATGATGCAAAAAATAATTGAGAATTCACATAGACATGTATTGAAGAACCAAAAGATTCTCAATTTAAGGATTTCTCTTGTGATGCATGTTCTCAAGGTAAATTTATTGCTAGCACAAAGATTCTTTGCTCAAATCTATTCGGATTTTGCTTGCTATAACAGCATACTATAATTATGAAATATGGCAAATGGATGTGAAAACGGCTTTCCTTAATGGTGAGCTAGAAGAGGATGTGTACATGACACAACCTGAAGGTTTCACATCTTCGTCTGATCATAATAAAATTTGTAAGCTACAAAGACCTATTTATGGATTAAAGCAAGCTTCTCGACGTTGGAATATTCGATTTAACAAAACAATTGAAAAGTTCAATTTTGTTAGATGCGAAGAAGAACCTTGTGTGTACAAAAAGGTTAGTGGGAGCACAATTATATTTTTAGTGTTGTATGTTGATGATATATTGCTCATAGAGAATGACGTACCGGCATTGCAAAATATCAAGATTTGGCTATCTGAACAGTTTTCCATGAAAGACTTGGGAGAAGAAGCTTATATATTAGGAATAAAGATCTATAGAGATAGATCTAGGAAGCTGCTTGGACTTTCCCAGTCTTTGTACATTGATACTATCTTAAAGAGGTATAACATGGATAATTCCAAAAGAGGCTATCTACCGATAGGCATTGGAATTTCTCTCAATAGGGAGGATTGTCCTTAAATACCTGAAGAGAGAGAACGCATGAGTAGGATCCCATATGCTAGTGCAGTGGGAACTATCATGTATACCATGGCATGTACACGCCCTGATATGGCTTATGCTCTTGGAGTGACTAGCCGATATCAGGCAAATCCTGGTGAGGAACATTGGGAGGTGGTGAAGACCATTCTTAAGTACTTAAGAAGGACTAAAGACCAATTCCTCATCTATGGGGATTTTGAGTTGAAACTTGAAGGTTATACTGATGCAAGTTTCTCTTCAGATAGGGATGATAGCAAATCTATTTCTGGTTATGTATTCACCTTAAATGGTGGTGCAATGAGTTGGAAAAGTTCCAAACAAGCTACAGTAGCTGATTCAGTGACTGAAGCAGAATATATAGCAGCTAGTGAAGCTGCTAAGGAATCTGTATGGATGAAGAGGTTCTTAACTAAACTTGGTGTGGTTCCTTTAATGGAAGGTGCAGTTCCATTGTTGTGTGACAATACTGGAGCCATTGCTTAAGCAAAAGAACCAAGATCACACCAAAAGTCCAAACACGTTCTGCGAAGGTATCACTTGATAAGAGAGATCATTGAACGTGGAGACGTAGAAATTCAAAAGGTTGATGGAAAGGTAAATGCTGCAGACCCATTCACTAAAGCTCTTGGCGCAAAGGAGTTTGACAAGCACAAGTGGAAATTGGGGATGAAGTACAAGAGCGATTGGCTCTAGTGCAAGTGGGATATTGTTAGGGATATAGTAGATATGCCCTAGATCCAATATCATATTTGATAACTTGAATATATTTTTGTGAATGTTATTTTATATAAAAATATATGGCATTTGATATTATTTTATCATTATTATTAATTGTTTGATTAATTTGATAAGGTCCTTGATTAAATTTTGAGATTTGTCATCGTGATAGAGATCATGATAATGAGAGCAAAGTCTTTTACAATTTAATCTAAATTTGTTCTTGATCGTAGGATTATTAATTTGGACATTAGTAATCCGGTTAGATCAATATTTATGTGATTGTCTTTATCGGATAAAGATTAGTTGATCTCATTAACTAAATCACATAGATAGATGATGCATATAGAGATATGATCATTGAACCGACTCATTGGATAATTCCTAATGGTTAGAATTACCATTATTGTCAATAGGATATTTTCTTGAAGAGTGTGATGTAACTGTTTCCTTTGACTTGAGATTGTCAAGTAATTGACAAGTTATTCATTGTGATTTGATACTAGACATCTATGGCCCTAGGGCGATAGTTGAAAGGACATTGGGTACGATTGAACACTTGTAGAATTAGTGATTGATTAAGACGGAATCTGTCAACTCTTGGTAATGAGTTTAAGCTCCATGTTGTCATGAATTCTAAACGACCAAACTAAGACCTTGGCCAAGGCAATTAAATAAAAGAAAAAATGAGTTTCTTAGGTCATTCAATGGTCGATTATATTTGACGTGAACACATAGTTGATCGCCTATTAGGATTTGACATTTGAACCATAACCTAGGGTGATCCAGAGCTATAAGGACATAAGGAATTACTACATTATTCTTCTACTGGTTCTTGAGAGTAAATTGTATACTTCATGCTATCTGGTCGTTAAGGAGTGTTGCTAGACGCCACCCTTGATTAGTATATTGATATGATCAATTTACTACCGGTTTAGTATTGAACCTATGGGGTCGCACACTAACGAGTGTTCTGATCTTTGCTAAAGGGATTAATTAATTATTTGATAATTAAATTAAAGAGTTTAATTAGTCAAATAAATTTAGTTATTAGTCCAAATGAAATATTATTATATTCTTTGCTAGCACAAAGATTATAATTAATATTATGAACAAATTGAAGTTTCTATTTGGAATAGAAATTAAATAATATCTCTTGGTTGAAATATATG
Organism: Nicotiana benthamiana; assembly: GCA_034376525.1. Taxonomy (NCBI): domain Eukaryota; kingdom Viridiplantae; phylum Streptophyta; class Magnoliopsida; order Solanales; family Solanaceae; genus Nicotiana; species Nicotiana benthamiana. The sequence goes on from CM067325.1 coordinate 12,211,666, forward strand.
TGATATATATAATTAATATTATTTTATATAATAGATGTACATAAAATATAATATTAATAAAGGCTTGTTAATAAATCTAATTTTGAACTGGATTATTAATGTGTAATTGAAGTTTTATCCTATTTGGAATGGGATTAATATTTTAATAGAAAAATATTATATTAATATAAAAGTTTATAAATTAGAATCCAATTTAGAATTGGATTCAAAAAGTCCAAGAATTTTCAGCACTCCTCAAAGAAGGAAAATTCGGAATTTTCCCACAAAATTCCTTTAAGTTTATTTTTGGAATAAACTTTTACCCTAAGTAAATTATTACCACAACCAAATAGGAAAAATGTTTGTAGGTGATGCTATATAAAGGGCGATGGAGAAAATTTGCACGCTTCTTTTTTTTTCCGATTTTAGTTTTTAATTTTTCTTGAGAAGAAAACCTACTTTGTGAAAGTGAGAGTGCAACACAAAGCCAAGAGAGAAAAATACAATTACAAGAAAAGTGTTTCTTGTTCTTCTAATTTGAGTTGAGATTTTTGAGAAAAATTTCAACATAATATTCTTTTTTCAATTTGTTTGCGGGTATCATTGATCAAAGAGTTGATAGCAAGGATTGGTCTCGGTGTGGATACGCATAGAGTCTTCGCACAATCGAAGAAATTCTGAAAAAGAAACTCTAATCACCAGGTACATTTTAGATCCGATCTTTGACACGTAAATAAATTTTAAACATGAATAAATCTACCTAGGATTGTTATTGTCTTCCGCTGCATGTTACAAACACCTATACGCAATCCTTCATTATTATCAATGAAGCATTCCAAGTAGCAGCAATGATTGAGAAGTTGTCTCTTTTGTGGAAGGATTCAGAAACTACTTTAAAAATAAGTGCACGGAGACATCCATTGAAGATCTCATTGTTCGGTTGAGAATCGAAGAGGACAACAAAGCTTCTGAAAAGAGAGCTCGTGGAAACTCAACAATAATGGGAGAAATTATTGTTGAGGATACTTCTCTAAATAAGAGAAAGATGAAGCAGGCTTCAATATCGAAAAGCAACCCAAGCATAAAGCGGTTCAACGAAAATTGCTACAACTGTGGGAAAATTGGACACAAATCTACAGATTATCGTGCTCCAAAGAAAGACAAGAAGAAGGGTCAAGCAAACATGGTTCAAAAGCACGAATTGTTGATGACTTCTGCGTTATCCTTTATGAATGCAGCTTGGAGGGAAATCTTAAGGAGTGGTGGATTGATTCTGGAGCCACTCGCCATGTTTGTGTTGGTGGGAAAGCCTTTGCAACATATGCTCCTGTTGGACCCGAAGAGACGCTTTCCATGGGAAATGTTGCAACCGCCAAAACTGAAAGACGTGGGAAGATATTGTTGAAAATGACTTCTGGCAAGGTGGTTAGTTCGAACAATGTCCTTCATGTTTTCAAGATTAGGAAGAACTTAGTTTCTGTTAGACTTCTTGTTAAGAATGGTTTTAAGTGTGTCTTTATATCTAATAAGGTTGTAATAAGTAAGAATGAAACGTTTGTAGAAAAAAAAGTACATTGAGGGCCTTTTCAAGCTGGATGTAATGTTTGTTGAGAATAACAATAAAATTTCAGCTTCGTCTTACTTGAGTCAAATAAATCATGGCATATACGTTTGGGTCATGTCAATTATAAAACCTTGCAAAAAATGATTAACTTGGAAGTATTGCCTACGTTTGAATGCGACAAATCAAAATGTCAAGTATGCGTAGAATCAAAGAATGTTAAACATCCTTATAAGTCAGTTGAAAGGAATTCAAATCCTTTAGACTTAATTCACAGAGATATTTGTGACATAAAGTCAATATCATCTCGCAATGGAAAGAAGTATTTCATAATTTTTATTAACGATAGTACTCGATATTGCTATGTTTACTTACTTAATAATAAGGATGAAGCAATAGACGCATTCAAGCAATATAAAAATAAAGTGGAAACGCAACTTAACAAGAAAATCAAAATAATAAGAAGTGATAGAGGTGGTGAAATGAATCTCCCTTTGAAGAAATATGTTTAGAATATGGAATTATTCATCAAACACCGGCCCCTTACACTCGCCAATCCAATGAGATTGCGGAAAGAAAGAATCGTTCATTAAAGTGGATGATGAACGCATTGTTGATAAGTTCTGATTTGCCACACAACTTGTGGGGAAACCCGTTCTTATGGATAATCGGATACTAAATCGAGTACCTCATAGAAAAACACAATCCATTCCATAAGAAAAATGGAAAGGAATGAAGCCCAACTAGAATCATTTTAAAGTGTTGGGATGTTTGGTAAAAGTGTAAGTTCCTAAAGCCAAAAGGGTTGAAATAAGACCAAAAACCGTTGGTTGTGTTTTCATAGGATATGTGAGCAATAGTAAAGCATATCGATTTCTGGTTCATAAATTAGAAAATCTTGACATTAATAATAATACAGTTATAGAATCAGATAATGTTGAGTTCTTTAAAAATATATATTCATATAAAAAGGAATGTGAGTCAATTGGTGAAAGATTTAAACGACCTCGGGAAGAAACAAAAGAAAGTACATTTAATCAGGAGGATTCAAGACGTAGTTAACGTCAAAGTACGTCTACTTCATTTGGACCAAGTTTTGTGAATTCCTTATTGGAAAGTTAGCCTCGAACATTTAAAGAATCTATGTGTTCTTCGGAATCATTGTTTGGAAAGAGACAGTCAATAAAGAAATAGAATCCATATTAAACAATCATACATGGAAAATGGTTGATCTTCCTCCTAGAAAAATACCTTTGGGGTTCCAAATGGATTTTTAAGAGAAAAATGAAAGATGATGACACTATCGGTAAATTTAAAGGAAGAATTGTAATCAAAGGATATAGACAACGCGAAGGTCTTGACTACTTTGGTGCATACTCTCAATTTACAAGAATTATGTCCATACATATGTTAGTAGCATTAGTTGTAGTGTAGGGTCTTGAAATTCATCAAATGGACGTTAAGACGGCCTTTTTGAATAGAGATCTGGAGGAAGAAATCTACATAGAACAACCTAAAGGGTTTGTGGTTCCTGGTAAAGAAAAGAAGGTATGTACACTTTTAAAGTACGGACTAAAACAAACACATAAATAATGGCATGTTAAATTTAACCAAACAATATTATCAAATGGTTTTAAGATAAATAAATGTGATAAATGTGTGTACATTAAAGATGTTCTAAATTACATAGTCATTGTTTGTCTATATGTGGATGATATGCCGATAATAAGTAATGGCATTGCCAACATAAATACTACTAAGCGTATACTAACTAACAAGTTTGATATGAAGGACTTGGGAGTTGCTGATTTAATTCTGGGGATTAAGAACCACAAGACTTCTCAAGGTCTGGCATTGTGACAATCTCATTATATTAAGACAATGCTTGAAAAATTCACGCACTTAGTGTTTAAAGTTTCAAAGACTACAATTGACGTGAATTTTGCATTACTAAAGAACAAATGCCAAAGAATATCACAATTGGATTATGCTCGTGTATTGGGATGCTTAATGTATATCATGAATTATACATGACCAGATATAGCTTGTGCTATAATAAATTGAGTCAATACACGAGCAATTCAGGTCAATCACATTGGATGGCAATGAAATAAGTTTTGGGATACTTAGAACAAACCCAAGGCTTTGTGATGCACCACAGTAAATATGCTACGGTGATTGAGGGATACTGTGATGCAAATTGGATCACCAGTTCACCTTATTTGAAGTCCACATGTGGATATGCATTCACCATTGGTGAAGGAGAGGTATCTTGAAAGTTGTCCAAACAAACTTGTATTGCCCACTCTACAATGGAGGCTGAGTTCGTAGCCTTTGATAAAGCCGGTGAAGAAGTTGAATGACTCCAAAAATTCTTGGAAGACATTTTATTTTGGCCCAAGCCGCTGACACTAATATGCATACATTGCGATAGTCAAATAGCAACTGGAAGGGCTGGGAGCATTATGTATAACGGTAAATCTCATTATATACGACGAAGACATAAATCTATTAGGCAATTACTCTCTAGAGGAATTATCACGATTGACTATGTAAAGTTAAGAGATAATGTGTCGGATCCACTTATAAAAGGCCTAACTAGAGAGGTAATTGAGAAATCATCGAGGGAAATGAGAATATGGCCGAGAAGTCATTTTGGCGGTAACTCTACCTAGAAGACTGGGGATCCTAAGATCTAAGTTGAAGGAGATCAAACAAAGTCATTAGTGACGATTCAACATTGCCAACTAAAATTTTTGTCCATTCTTGTAATGAGACAATGTTCAGACCAAGGATAAAGCAATTTCTAAATTTGATACGAGGTATATCAAATAGTGTATCTACGAGATGACACGTCTAGGAATCATCTATGTAAGTGTGAAGTGTTAGCCGCTTCAAGGAGAATTTTGAAAGGCCAGTTCTCTACGCACTTATGAAACCAGACGGTGTTCATGGCTGAAACGAACACAACAATGAGAACCAAAGACGGTAAAAGGTTGATTGTGTGCTTATGGTTGTCTAGGTATACACCAAAGTTAGACGGTTCAAATATATCAAATCTACCGATTGACCAAGTATATCAGACATAAGTTTACTACGGAAAGTTCAAAGGAAAACCTACTTATATGTATGTAATTAATCGTTACTTGTGAATCACATAGTTTTTATGCATATTTTCGTTACATAACCGTTTTCCATTCATGTGGGGGATTGTTGGATTTTTTAAGCATTAAAATAAGCTTAAATATGGTGAATGGAAAACGACGGAAAAATAAAATATTGAGTTTTATTTGAGATTCCCTCCTTGACGAAGGGAAATTGTCCCATATTGGAAGAGGAAGAGGTTTTTGATTTGTACATAAGCTAGGGCATTAAAATTTAATGAAATATGCATGTGTATTTAATGAATCCTTGGGATATAAACTTCTCGTAATTGGCTCTTTGCGGCAGTGTACGAAGTTCTCCTTATCTTGTGAAACAAAGAGCGATTGAAACCAAACTTGAAGAATTATATATTGGTTGCATAGGGATAGATGACAGTTGCGGTGATGGCTAAGGACTATAAACATTGGACAAGTTAAAGATATATTCTGCAATTGCTTGAAGAGTTCAGTTTACAAAGTTGATTTTGCATATGTGGTAATTTCTTGGTAGTTTATAAGGTTGACGATTTTTATCCAGAGCTATCAAATTGTCAAGTTCAAGGGGTAACTAGGTCAACGTAAGGTTTCTTTCTTTACTACAAAATGTTAACAATTTGGGACAATACTAGTAACCCAAAAAATATATTTGTAAATCCTCTTTTTCTCTATGTAATTTTTGCAAAAAAATAAAAGAAAATTATTTTCAAATTTACCCCTAGAGTACTTGATTTGTTTATATTTGTCCTTCATTTTCCTTTCAATTCATGAAAGTCTCGCACTAATTTCGTTTATATTTCCCCCTTCTCCTAATGGTGCGTCTTAGCTTAGACATTTGCTACAATGTAGTCGCATAAACCGATAAAAAAAATTACTTCTAAACGAATATGAGTAGGGGATAAAAAATCAGAAGTGGTCCAAAATCAAGAATATGATCAAACGCGGTGTAACAAATATGCATTCTTAGATGGTGGCAAATACGTATGCAGGAAAACTTATGAAAATATAAATCAGTGGATTCAGGCCCATACGTATTGACTTGTATACAAGGTAGTCGCCAAATGCAAAAATTGCACGGGGAATAAAATTAGGGTTGAGAAGAAGTTTTCGAAAATATTTTTCCTTCTCTTGATAAAGAAACTATTTTTCTCCAATTGAAGAAAAATGAGTTTATAAGAAAAATATTTTCCAAAATATTTAGGCCAATCAAATATGAAAAAGTTAAAAAATACTTCCTTCGTTCCAACCACACATTATATTTATATAATAACAGAATTCACTTAATTACAGAGAAAAAAAAGACAATAAATTAAAGACGGTACGATTTTGAGTGGAAAAGAAAATTTAAGAACAAATTGTTGACTCTTCAGTTGATGAACAAGCACCTTATGGATTTACTTCACGCGTTTTTCCCCGTAATAAGTTGGGCATAGCATTAATTAAGCTTTATATAGAACTAACAAACATAATTGGGGACCAATCAGGCTAGTGATGAAGTGATAAATACACATACCATTCAATCTTAATAAAATATTCAATTTTGTTACAGAATATTTTATCTTAGATATTAATTAGACTTCACGATACAAATCCGAATTTAAAATTCAGACGCCAATGCAGACAAAACAATAAAAACGAATATAATGGGGACACTTAGAGGTGGCTTGTTTTTTTTTTTTTTTTTTTTTTTTTTTTTTTTAGAGGTGGCTTGTTTTAGGTGGTCATTAAATTAAAGTAGTGATTAGATAAAGTAATCCAGTGTGATGTCACGTAAATTAGATCACCCAATATTAGACAAATTGAAGCCAATTATTGCTATAGGCCTAGATATATAAATCAAGCTAGGTCTTGGCTGGTTCTTCCCAGCGCCAAGCAGTGATGAGAACGAAACAAAAGTTAAATTTGGAGAAGTTTTCAATAGCCTCAAAAGGTTTCCAATATTTCAGCAATATATATATATATATATATATTGCTGTGACGATAAAATGTTGGAAGCTTGCGAGGCTCTTGACGCCTTTGCTCCTAATCATGCATGCATGGGACGAAGGGACGAAATCGCACCAGCACTCAAACGGGAACTAAGGTATATGCATTGATAGTGCAAAATTTCTTTTATATGATTAATGTACACTAAAAAAATTGCTAGATTTTTGGCGGATTATTTATGAGATTAATTATAATATAACTGAATATGGTTTAATTTATTTGGTTAAAATGGTAGTCTTTCGAACTTCTCTTCTTATTTCATTTTCCATTTGTCTTTATATGTTTATTTTTCGTGTGGTGTTTATGCATGGCTCTGTTAGTCAAAAAACATGGTAGGCACCGGCCAGCTGAAAAAGGAGGATGGTAGGCATGGTAGGCACCGGCCAATTGATTGTCAAAAATTGGTTGGTGGCCACCGATTGTGTTCACATTTGTGTGTATTCTCATTTGCATATTGATGGCTTTCCTCTCCTATAAATACTTGTGAGTAGCAAGCAAAGAAGAACGCACCACAAGAAGCTAAACACAAGAAAGGAGTGAGAGCTTAAAAAAAACGAGAGTTTTTTTTTATATAAACCAAGAAGGTTTATTAGAAACTGTGAGGGTTTCAAAAATAGAGAGAAAATTCTGTGGGTACTTTCGAGAGAAAGTGAGTAAAAAAAAAAAAATACTGAGAGAGTATTTTTTTACTTGTATTTTCTCTAAAACAGTTACTAGTGAAATTCGCAGCACTGCCTCTGCGCGGGGACGTAGCCTAATTGGGTGAACCTCGATAACAAATTTCTGGCGTATTTTTCTTTTCATTTTGTTTGCTGCAATACTATCGTTGTAGTGTGGGTAATTTTTTACCAACAATTGGTATCAGAGCCAGGTTATCTGGCGATTGCATTTTTTGAGGAGTACCGTAACGGAGGCTCTGTAGCAGAAGTTCGGTAGCTGGTTAAGCAAACAAAATGACGGAAGATAAAATTCGAATTGAGAAATTCGATGGACAAGATTTCGGATGGTGGAAACTCCATATTGAGGATTATCTTTATCAAAAAGATCTCTACAGCCCGCTCGAAGGTATGAAACCGGAAGCAGCAGAAGTAGATCCGTTGGCAGAGTCGGCATGGAAAGTTCTTGATCGAAAAGCACTTGGCGTGATTCGTCTTGGACTGACGAAAAAGACGGGGTACCACATCACGAAAGCAAAGACTGCCAAAGAAGCAATGGATATTCTGACGAACATGTATGAGAAACCATCTACATCAAATCAAATATTCTTGCTGAAAAAGTTGGTTAACATGAAGCTATCCGATAGGAGTTCGGTAGCAGAGCATATTACCAATTTCACGCACGTTACAAATCAATTGGAATCTGCAGGAATAAACTTGGAAATGAAACTCCAAGCCCTTTTATTTCTGTGTTCCCTTCCAGACAGCTACAATACTGCGGTGCAAGGAATCTCAAGCACCATGAAAGGAGATCTCACTCTGGATGATGCAATGAGTAGCATCATGGATGAAGAAATGAGGAGAAAAGTCTCAGGTGGAGAAGGTTCCTCAATTTCAACATCATCAACAGCTCTAGCCGTGGAGAACCGTGGTAGGAGCAAAAACAGAGGACGATTCGGCGGACGTGGCAAGTCACAGTCAAGGGGAAGGAATGAACCAGGAAAGGATGAATGTTGGTTCTGTCACAAAACTGGGCATCGGAGGCATCAATGTGAGGCTTACAAGAGGAAGCAACAAGAGGAAGGCCAAAGAGCAAATGTGGTTAGCAATGAACCATTGCTGGAAAATATGTGCTTAACCACAGGAGCAGTTCTAGCAACAGACGAGTGGTTCGTGGACTCAGGCGCTTCTTTTCACTGCACCTCACAAAGAGATGTTTTTCATGATTACGCCAGTGGAGACTTTGGAGAAGTGATCGTGGGAAATGGTCACAAGTGTCCAATCGTCGGGAAAGGAACTGTCACAGTTAAGGTTCCCAGAAAAGGGCATCTAGTACTGTATGAAACTCGGCACATCCCGCAGTTGAATAAGAATTTGATTTCAACTAGCAAGCTTGATCAAGAAGGTTATGTGACAACCTTTGGGTCTGGACAGTGGAAGATTACATCAGGAGCAAGAGTAATTGCAAAGGGAAAGCGTGCAGGAACGCTTTATATTCTCAGGGGAGATAGTTTTGGCGACACTACTGCAAGAATAATGGTCGTAAGTAGTCCAAGCACCCTTTGGCATTACAGACTTGGACATCTTGGTGAGAAAGGTGTAAAAGAGTTACACTCAAGGAAACTACTTCCAGGACTCAAGAAGATCGAGATGGATTTTTGCGAGAGCTGCATCTACGGAAAACAAAAGGCAGTCAGTTTTCAACTGAAAGGAAAGAAGAACAAAAGCAAGAAGCTGGAGTTGGTGCATACCGATGTATAGGGACCGGCTCAAGAAATCTCTTATGGTGGTAAGAGATACTTTGTTACTTTCATTGATGATGCAACGAGAAAGACTTGGGTCTATGCTCTCCGGGAAAAATCAGAAGTTTTCGGGATGTTCAAAGCGTGGAAGTCTATGGTCGAGAACGAGACGGGTTATCAGATTAAAGCTCTCAAATCTGATAATGGAGGTGAATATACAAGCAAAGAGTTCAATGAATTCTTAGCTCAAGAAGGCATACGAGGAATAAAGATTGTTCCAAGAACTCCACAAGAAAATGGTGTAGCAGAAAGAATGAACAGGACTATCCTAGAAAGAGCAAGATGTATGAGAATACATGCCGGTTTGCCACTTCACCTCTGGGCCACTACAGTTGATGCGGCTGTATATCTAATCAACCGGAGTCCATCTAGCGCATTGGATGGAGGAGTACCAGAAGAAAAATGGTCAAGTAAAAGAGTTGACTACTCTTATCTTAAAGTTTTTGGTTGCATTGCTTATGCTCTAATAGACAAGGAGGACAGGAAGAAGCTTGATGCTAAGTCCCAAAAATGTGTTTTCATCGGATATGGTGGTAATGAGTATGGTTACAGACTTTGGGATTATGAGAATAACAAAGTTATCCGAAGTAGAAATGTGATATTTCATGAAGACAAGTTAAACAAAGACCGCGAGATAGAGCATGAAAAGGCAAATGAACCAGAGTATGTTGAGCTAGACACAGAGCCTGAGAAAAAGTTTCTAGCTGATCAGGGAGCACCTGAAGATGATGAGACTGGTACAAGTCATCAGACAGTTCAAGTTCAAGGAGAATCAAGCAGTTCTGAACCGGTTGATGAACAAGGAATCCCAAACCTAAGAAGGGGAACGCGTGTGAGAAAGCCAAAGAAGATTTTTGATCCATCATCAAATGTTGTTCTGAGTCATGTTCTGTATACAGATTCGGGAGAGCCGGAGACGTATAATGAAGCAAAGAAAGACACGTCTCACAAGCAGTGGGAGTGTGCCATGAAAGATGAGATGAGCTCATTGTTGCAGAACAAAACATGGGAACTGACAAGGTTACCCACAGGTAAAAAGGCTCTGTTAAATAAGTGGGTATACAAGATCAAAAATGAAGCTGACGGAAGCATCAGACACAAGGCGAGGCTTGTGGTTAAAGGATACTCACAGAAGGAAGGTATTGACTACACCGAGATATTTTCACCAGTGGTGAAAATGACTTCAATCCGAGTGTTGCTGAGTATAGTAGCAGTGGAGGATCTTCATCTTGAGCAGTTAGATGTTAAAACTGCATTCTTGCATGGTGATTTAGATGAAGAACTATACATGGTGCAACCTGAAGGTTTTGCAGTCAAAGGCAAGGAACAAATGGTCTGCCGTTTAAGGAAAAGCTTGTATGGATTGAAGCAAGCCCCTCGGCAATGGTATTTAAAGTTCGATGGTTTCATGAAAAACAAAGGATTTACGCTCTGTGAGTCAGACCATTGTGTCTCTGCGTAAATATGATGATGGTGATATTGTTTATCTTTCTTTATACGTGGATGACATGCTTGTAGCCAGTTCCAGTATGAAGAAAGTCATCGAGGTAAAAAGGATATTGGCATCTCAGTTCGAGATGAAAGACTTGGGAGAGGCCAAGAAGATCCTAGGCATGAATATCATCAGAGACAGAAAGAACAAGAAGTTATGGTTGTCACAAGAAGACTATGTGGAGAAGGTGTTGAAGAGATTCAACATGTACAATGCAAAACCAGTAGCAACTCCATTGGCAGGTCACTTCAAACTTTCAAAGGAAAATTGTCCCAGCACTCAAGCCGAGATGGATGAGATGAAAAATGTTCCTTATTCATCAGCAGTGGGAAGTTTGATGTATGCTATGGTTAGCACGAGACCAGATATTGCACATGCAGTGGGAGTTGTGAGCCGTTACATGCATAATCCAGGCAAGGAGCATTGGAATGCAGTAAAGTGGATCCTAAGGTATCTAGCAGGAACATCCAGTTACTCTTTATGCTATGGAGGCGAGACGCTTGACATACAAGGGTACGTGGATGCTGATCATTCAGGTGATCGAGACAGTGGGAGGAGTACCACTGGATATGTTTTTACAGTTGCCGGTACTGCGGTTAGTTGGATGTCTCAACTTCAGAAGGTAGTAGCCTTATCAACAACTGAAGCAGAGTACATGGCTATTACAGAAGGCTCCAAGGAAATCATTTGGTTACAAGGTTATATGGAGGAGCTGTGTCGAAAACAACCTATCAGTACATTGTGGAGTGATAGTCAAAGTGCAGTGCATTTGGCGAAGAATGCATCTTATCACTCAAGGACAAGACATATCAAAAGGCGTTATCATTTCATCAGGTCAGCACTGACAGATAACGAGCTGAAGCTAGAAAAGATTGATGGATCCAAGAATCCGGCTGATATGTTTACCAAGGTAGTGGAAAGAGAGAAGCATGATTTCTGTACTACTATCATTGGGGTTTCTCAAATGAATTAAGAAGGAGAAACACAGAGGCAGATGCTGAAGCACTAGTTACTAAGATTGTCTTCGAGAGGAAGATTGTGAAGTGTGAAGACTATATTCACAAGTCGAGCTTGGTGAGCTATATTCTTCAAGTGGGAGATTGTTAGTCAAAAAACATGGTAGGCACCGGCCAGCTGAAAAAGGAGGATGGTAGGCATGGTAGGCACCGGCCAATTGATTGTCAAAAATTGGTTGGTGGCCACCGATTGTGTCCACATTTGTGTGCATTCTCATTTGCACATTGATGGCTTTCCTCTCCTATAAATACTTGTGAGTAGCAAGCAAAGAAGAACGCACCACAAGAAGCTAAACACAAGAAAGGAGTGAGAGCTTAAAAAAAACGAGAGTTTTTTTTTATATAAACCAAGAAGGTTTATTAGAAACTGTGAGGGTTTCAAAAATAGAGAGAAAATTCTGTGGGTACTTTCGAGAGAAAGTGAGTAAAAAAAAAAAAATACTGAGAGAGTATTTTTTTACTTGTATTTTCTCTAAAACAGTTACTAGTGAAATTCGCAGCACTGCCTCTGCGCGGGAACGTAGCCTAATTGGGTGAACCTCGATAACAAATTTCTGGCGTATTTTTCTTTTCATTTTGTTTGCTGCAATATTATCGTTGTAGTGTGGGTAATTTTTTACGAACAGGCTCCTCTCTCTTTTATCACCTTCTTTAGCTCCTGGAAAAATCATCCTCAGATATATATAGACATCTAACATTCTTAGTTTCAAGCTAATGAAAAGTTGATGAATGTCTCGATCGATAAGGTTCCTTTTGAATTCTTCCTTTTGTAATAAGAAAGAAACGTAATGTTCTATATATTGTCATTCAGGTTGTAGTAATTGGTTTGATTATATTAGTCAGGTAAAGCTTTCTTTGTTTAATTTCTTTTTGATATTTCATTGTCTAACTATTTGATAAAGTCTTAAAAAATCCTGACTTGCCATCCATATTAGTATATTTTAGTTTCAACGTGTGGCAATCTGTAACCACCTATGTGACTGTCGATCTATGATGCTTATAATCGTTAGGCGCCCCTTTGGAATATAATTAAATTGCGAATTATTATATGGACAAATAAAAGAAGAAAAACAATGAACCGTGCATAAAGTTAGATATGCCAATATTTTCAAATAACATAGACAAGTGCTTGCGCAACCATAACAACAATAGTAATTCATTATTAGTAAAATAATTTATGATTGGCAATAAATGGAACTAGGTAATTACCTCAGACACCTTGCTACAACATATTATATAATACCTTTTTTGATAAACAAAATTAGATCATATCAGTGTGTAAATTAAATTCTTATTGAGAACTACTACTCCATACAAAGAAAAAGGGGGTATATGGGAAATCTCGTCTATTAAGCTTCGATGTTAGTTATGTCAGCGTATAACTAGGGCATATGTGAATTTTGTCACAAGTCTTAACCAGACTTTTCACAACAAAACTACTGAGAATAAATAAAATTGAAGAGCTGTTAATTTGTTTATTAATCAGAAAGAGGAAGTCAGTCCAAAATTTGACATCCTTGTCAACATTCAAAGACACAGATGAGACGATTCTTTCTATGATGGTAGCTCTTAGCTAGGTTTGTCTGTTTACTTTAATGTCCTGGATCTTTGAACATGGAAGCCTCAACCACATTTTAGTGCCTTCACTTTGTTGAAGACGCACTATGTACATGTTAGCTAATATCGAAATAGAGAACGTACTTAATCTAGGGTTCGAAACCACTAGAGAGAAACCCACTTACCCGCTTGGATCATTTCGTAATGTATCATATTATATCATATTGTATCATATTACATCGTATTGTATTGTATTGTTTGATGAATACAATATTTAGATAGATTGTATTGTTTGTCGTCGTTTTATGATGTCATGCACCATCAATATGAAGAATAAAGTTATAATATTACTAAGAAAAATAGAATACTGAGTAGAATTATTATATAAAAAAGTAGGATAATGAATAAATTATGATTATTTACTAATAAGGAAGGGCAAGATGAGAGAAAAAGGAAGGTAACAACGCCATCATGTCAAATCCGTCATTCCATAAAGTGGCTCTTTTCATCGTTACATAACAACGAATCTAACGATACGATACAATAAAATTTAAGTAACAATCAAAACAAATATTGTATTTAAAGTAACAATACAATACAATAGGTAACAATCTCCAAATAAACTGTTAAGTATTATTAGAGAACGTAGTTGATCTAGTATGTGAAACCCATTTCAGGGTGGCCGAGTTGAATGAGCAAGGGATCTCCCAAACGAGAGATCTAGGGTTCGAAAACCACTTGCATACCTTTTCGGTCGGGCCTTGGCACAAAGCTTACTTAGTGCAATTTATTCTTTGTGTGGTTAGCGTGGTATTATACAGAAAGCGGGTTCCCTTGTTAACAAAAGGCAAATACATCAAAGTATCATGAGATGAAAGGAGCAATACTATGAAAAAAAGACGCAATGCAAAAATAATTATTGATCAACTGATAGAAACTCGTAACTGAAAATGTTACTCTGCGGTTAGGTTCGGATACGAGACGTAATTAATATCCACGCAGGAGCGATCATTTCATAAATCAAGTAAAGCAACCGATTTAGGCATTATATTTGTGGAGGCTCAATCTTTTTGTTACCTAATAGATTATGCATAAGTTTAAAAAGAAGTTATATAAAGTGAAAATTTTTGATTTCTTTCTTAAACAAATATAGATAAGAAGGATTTGCAACTGCTTTAATTTCTACCAAGGAAATTGCACTTGGATGAATATCGAACCAGAATTTCGCAAGAAACATATAATATATAGCAAGTAACAATTTGATGCAAATGCGGATAATGAAATCTCAAAATCTTTCGAAGAGTCCTTTAGAGTTGATTACTTTTATGGGACATAAAGCACCATCTTTTAGTCCTAATTAACCATTTAAAGATACCCTTTATTATATTACATTTTATAGATACCTTTTATGTTTTTATACAATGTATTTCATGTATTTAAGGTGTTGTATTTATTAATACAAGAATAAAAAGAGGCGATAAACAGGGAAATTAGCTAAATAAAATATGTATTTAGTTATATTCAAGCGAAATTTCAGTTGAATACAAACCAGTTTTGTGCAATTTCTGGTAACTTAAAGTTGTTTTAAATGGAAGGAAATCAAATCACTGATAGTCTCCTAATTTAACTCAACGAACTAAAATTACTACATAAAAAATAAGTAAGATGAATACATATGAATACATTTGAATATATTTGAAAACTTACTGGAAGATTAAACAGTTGCAAACAAAAATAACCAAATCTGAATACACATGAATACATATGATTACCAGTAAAACTGATATTAATTTTGAAAAAGTTGAAAACCAAATTTGAATACATATGAATACAAGTAAGGCTAATTTTAAATTTGAAAAGTTGGAAAACCAAAGCTGAATACACATGAATACATATGAATACAAGTAAAACTAATATTAAATTTGAAGAGTTGGAAAACAAAAGCTTAAAAAATAAGTAAGATGAATACAGATGAATACTACATATGAATACATTTGAAAACTTCCTGGAAGATTAAATAGTTGCAAACAAAAATAACCAAATCTGAATACAAAAGAGAGTGAACGTGTATTTGGTGAGAGAAATTAGTAAAAATGAGAGAGAAAAATATTAAATAGCATATATGGTGCCTTAAAAGTAGGATGTAACTATAATTATTATTTTTGCTATAAAGAATAAAAAGTATTTATATGAAGTAATATTTTAAAATGGTATTTAAATAATATAAATAGGGTAGGGTGTAAAAATTCCTACTTTTATTTGTTGAGTTGTCCCACATCGGAGGGATTTGAGGTCCTTGGTCTCCTTATATGGCTTGGGCAATCCTCACCTCATAAGCTAGCTTTTGGAGTTGAGTTAGGACCAATGTCCATTCTTATCATGGTATCAGAGCCAGGTCCATCCCAATTATTGTTACCGATGTTGGGCCCCCATTTATGTTGTCCATGCTCCAGAGATCTGGGCGTGAGGGGGGGATTGAGTTGTCCCACATCGGAGGAATTTGAGGTTCTTGATATAATTATTCATAATAGACAAGACTTATTTTTTCATTTACAATAAATTTGAACAATTCGAAACATATAAAAATATTTTTAATTCTCTATTTGACAGTAATTATATTTCTATTTTACTCATAATGACACCTTCTTATAATAATAAAACGCATGTTTAAAATCACATCTAAAGGTCTTTTATGGTAAGATCATAAGAATTAAAAAGTTTCTTTACATTGTTAAATTAAGAGATATAAAATAAAACGACGAACATTAAAAATCTTTCCTACCCTTTTACTCTACAACAATAACAATAGCGACGGCTCACTATAATCTCATAAGTGAGGTTTAGGGAGGATAAAATATACATAGACTTTATCCCTACTTCAAGGGGCAGAGATGTTATTTCCAGGAGATATTCGGCTCAAGAAAGCAACAAAAGACGATATATTTTCTTTATCAATAGAACTCATAATAAAATAAAATAAAATAATATATCATAAAATAATAAAATAATAGCAATATAAAAAATATAGAAAATACGAAAAAGATGAAAGGTATAATAATATCCAACAGATAAAGTTTTACATTAATAGCTGATCAGTAGCATTCTAAAACGAACTCCTAACTAATTATTCTTACTCTAATATGCTATAAAAATATTAACTACTTTTCTCTATTCTACAATTTTAATGTTCGACCTCACTTTTTTAAAAAAAGTAATTTAAGTAGGGCTTGAAAGAAGACAGGCGATCCTATCAAAAAATAAAGGAGATAGACAGAAAAATAAGGGGCAAAGAACTCTTTTAAATTCGATCTATGTAAATATGATATTAATTAGCCTTTGTCTTTCTCAAGAGACTCAGGACGAAAAGTCATATCGTCGGTACCGTTTACTCTGAAATGTGTGAAACAGAAAACAATAAGAAGACAAGTAAGAAACGGAAAGGAAAGAGTGGTCCATTATTATCCATATCAGTGACACGTAATGTTTGGCTGGAAATACCTTTTCTTTTGGTGCAAGTTTGGCAGAAATTCCCCAACCCCTTCAATTCATTTGAAATTTCTTAGTAATTAGTATCAGACTTCTCTTGAGAAGTTTACCAGTAATAACACTGACTTTAAAAAGGAGCCCAAAAAAAAGATAGAAAGAGCAAGGCTTTACAGCTATACATTTTACTATTAAAATAGGTTAGTCCTTCTTGATTGAAAAATAATTAAAATATTTGAGTACATTGGCCTGAAATGTTAGCTATCTCCGTATAATTCTCAAGTAAATAAGCTCCTCTCTTTCGTTCTATTCCCTTATATATATTCACACAATTCAATGCATATATAACGCAAAGCTTATAGTATGTGTCTTTTGACACACTTTGCGCGAATTTAGAGCGGAAATCCAGCGTTTTCTGAACTCTCTCCCTCAATGGCTGCTCATAGCCATGCCTCTATTTCTTGCATCAGCTTAATTAG
Organism: Nicotiana benthamiana; assembly: GCA_034376525.1. Lineage (NCBI taxonomy): Eukaryota > Viridiplantae > Streptophyta > Magnoliopsida > Solanales > Solanaceae > Nicotiana > Nicotiana benthamiana. Next base: position 12,228,817 of record CM067325.1, read on the forward strand.
AGAACAGCCACGAGAGATTGAGTTCAGAAAACTCTTGCTTTCCTGGTTTTAAGTAGCAAACACGAACAGGAAGCACACCAACTGTCGTGCGTTGCATTATTGATCGGAAGATAACTTCGATTCATCAGATTAATTAGTAGGCGGGCGGCATACTTATCTTTGCGTGACAATACTAGAAAGAGACTTGCTAGCCTCTTAGGCAGGGACGGAGGGAGAGTATAAGTTAAGGGCTCGGACGAATCTAGTAACTTTTACTTAATCCTATATTTGTATTAGTAAATCTATTAAATATATGTAAATATTCAATTGTAAACCTAATAACAATAACAAGCGGATGGGGTTGATAGCGAGTGTAGAACCCATAAACTTCAAATTCTAGCTCCACGTCTGCTTTTAGACGGGTAGTTGTATGTAACAACACTAGAAAGATAGCAGCGCTTTAATATAACATGTCCGAGACACTGAATTGCTGATAAAAATAATGGTATGAACAAACGTCAGGCTAGTGTTAGGACCGAAATAAGCAGGTGTCATGCGGAAGCTAGCAACACAAATCTTGAATGACGATAAATCATACAACAAAGAGAAATCTACCAAAAGAGACACAAATATTTAACGTGGTTCGGTCAACTGACCTACGTCAACCGCGGAGATGAGCAATCCAATATATAAAAAGAGAGTACAAAATATCGAGAGAACAACCTCACAAAGAGGTAAACTCAAGTGACATACTAACACTTGTCCCGAAAAGTTCTCCCTCTAAACACGACTCTCAAGCCCCCTATGGCTACATTGTGGATGCTACTGAATGAGAAGGACGTGTCCGCTATTTAGCTCCAAACATTTTCCTACAAGAAAAAGGACTAGCCAAATATAGGGAATTTATAATCCTTCTACAAGAAGGAAAACTCAATTAAGGTACTTATATTGCCTTTTTCCTTGAACAAATAGGAAATCAAATATGGTAAGAAAATTATGGCAAACACCTAACAAATCTCCCCGTTGGCCAGAATTTTCTAACAAAATAAACTTGATTCACCTTCTTCACATAGTCTTCAACAGGTCGCATCTCCAAATCTCCACCACGAAGTTTGTCTCAACGCGTAGCACACCGGTCAAATTTCTCAGAAAATAAATCATGATTATCATCAAATATATTGCAGCTAGAACTAAACCCGCCAAGATGAACCTGTCTTGAACCTCGCTCGAAGCTGGCTCTGATACCACTTGTTATGTAGAGGAAGAGGCAAACCCGAAAATAAAGAAGATAAAGAACACCAAATTTTAACGTGGAAAATCCTTCAAATCGAAGGTAAAAACCACAGAATCACAAAGATCCAAAATACTCCACTACAACAATAAAAGGGTTACAAAAGTTCTCCAAATTGGAAACACAACAAGTGCCAAACACGGAGCAACAATAACAACATGACCACCAACTAATCAATTGAAGAAAGAGTAAAATCCACAAAAATAAAACTGATATTCAAGGCACGAAATCAGATTCTACGAGCCTTTACATCCGATCGTCACCGTTCAAATCTAAGAACAAGATGTTGTAAACAGTCAGTCAAAATTTCAGCTCGATCCAGCGGTTAACAAATTGGAAAATGTAATTTGAATATTAGCTTGTCGGAATAAAAAAACTGCAGCAAAACACATATTTTTCTTCTCTCTTCTCTCTTGATGAAAGCTCTCTCAAGAACCACTCTAATGTGATTAAGTATTTCAAAGACTTGTATCGATGAGCAGGGAATAATTCTCCAAGGTTTTTCGATTTATAGATCATGAGTGGTGCTTTCTCTTAAAGCCAAAACCCACTCAAAATAGGAATAAACCGAATCCAATTCCGAATAAGATTGGAAACCAAAAGAGAATAGGATTAGGCCACTAGGCCTTTGGCTGGATAACATGGTCATGAGCTCAACAAACTCCCCCTCCAGCCAAGGGGCCAAATGTATCTTTAAGTAGAGGAACTATTGACAGGCTTCATGCCTACCAATTTTCTACAAAATTCATGTTTATTTGCAACCACCGCCTTTGTCAGCATATCAGAAATTAGTGTGTATCTTCTCAACCTCAAATAATTTTTCTTCCATGGCCATTCTTATCCAATGATACTTTTTATTTATATGTTTGGTCTTAGAATGAAAAGTGGAGTGTTTGGTGAGACAGATAGCACTCTGATTATCACAAAATAAGATGTACATTGGCTGCTCAAAGCCAAGATCATTAATAAACTCCTTCATCCATAATAGTTCTTTGGCACCTTCTGCGACAATAATATATTCAGCTTCTGTGGTGGATAGAGCTATGCACTTCTGTAGTCTAGATTGCCAAGAAACAACCCCCCATGCAAAAGTGATCAAATAACCGGAAGTGGATCTTGAATTTTCAAGATTACCTCCTAAATCAGAGTCTGTGTCAGAAACAAGTTCAGGCTTGTCATTTCCAAAACACAATTTCAAATCTGCAGTGCCTTTCAAATACCTTAATATCCATTTTACTGCATCCCAATGTTCTTTTTCAGGATTAGAAAGTAATCTACTAACAGTACCAACGACATGTGCAATATCTGGTCTAATGCAAACCATATCATACATCAAGCTACCAACGGGAGAAGAGTAAGGAATACGAGACATCTTCTTTTTCTCTTCATCAGTAGATGGACTCTGATTAATACTCAATTTGAAGTATTTATCAAGAGGAGTACTAACCACTTTTGCATCTGTCATATTGAACCTCTTGAGTACCTTCTCAGTGTATTGCTTTTGGGAAAGAAATAACTCATTTCTATCTCTGTGTCGGTGGATTTGAATGCCCAAGATTTTCTTTGCTTTGCTTTGTGGCAAAACCGTTTTCTTTGGTGTGACGTGTGAGGTAGCTCCAGAATCTACTATCCAGCTCGTCTCATTGGATATCAAATTGATGACATTTTCATCATAAGCAAAAAGAAGGTCTTCTCGAACAATAGCAGCAACATTATTCTCATTATTTTCAGCTTTCTTTCCTTCTCTATTGTCTTGATTCAACTTGCGGAAAAACCGTTTGATATGTCCTTTCTTACCACAGTGGTTGCATGTAATATTATAGTATTTGGACCTTGACTTACTTCTACTTTTACCTCTATTCCTTGAGTCTCTTGTTCTATCTCTCCCCCGGTCTTCAATAACAAAGATATCTACTTGTGAACACGGACTTTGAGATTTTCTCCTTACTTCCTCGTTTAACACACCACTCTTTGCATATTCCATGGTCACCTTACCTCAAGGAGCTGAATTTATAAAACACGAAGATTTTTCCAAGAGTCTGGTAAAGTATTAAGAAGCCAGAGTCCTTGTATCTCATCATCAAAATTAACTCCCATTCCAGACAGTTGATCAAGGACGCCTTGAAAATCATTTATGTGATCAAGGATAGGGCTTCATTCCCTATATTTAAAGGTCATCAGTTACTTTAGCAGAAACAATTTGTTGCTCCCGATTTCTGAAGCATAAAGAGTCTCTAGCTTTTCCCACAATGATCTCGCATGTATCTCGTTCACAATATGGTTGCGAACATTATCTTCAACCCATTGTCGTATATATCCACATACTTGTTGGTGCTCGAAATCTCAATCTTCATCGGATATACTTTCGGGTTTATGATCTGAAAAAACGGGTAGATGCATCTTCTTCATGAACAACAAGTCTTTCATCTTGCTTCTCCAAAATAAGGCTGTATTTTGGGCGGTTCTGGAACCGGAACCGGACCGGAACCGCGGTTCCGGCGGTTCCGGTTCCGCGGTTCCGGGCCTAGCGGTTCCCCGGAACCGTGATGTCGCGGTTCCACCCATTAGAACCGTAATTTTTTTTTAAATTCGGACCGTTGGCGGAACCGTTTGGAATCGGATGGAACCGCCTGAACCGGTTTCGGTTCCGATTCCGGTTCTATCCGGTTCCCAACGGGCTGATTTTTTTTAAAAAAAAAATTTTTTAAAAAAAATCTAAAAATCAGAACGGCTCTCTTGCAGAAATAGCCGTTTGGCATTTTTAAAATTTAGCCATTTGACCCCTCAAATTTAATTTAGCCCCAAACTTTATATAATTACACAATTTTCCATTTCTCAACTATAAATATCCCCTCATTCTTTCATTTTAATTCACCAATTCATCAATCTCTCTCAATCTCTCTCAAGCTCTCTTTCAATCTTTCTAGTGCAAGTGCTTAAATTTTTGTTGCAAATTCGTGAAACATTGTGAAGTTGTTGAATTGAAGTTTTCAAGTGTTCAATTACAACGATTTTTAATTTTCAAGAAGTTGTTCGCCAATCCGGTAAACGTGTTTCAACTCTTACGTGCTAAGAATATTTGTTGTGTGTTGTTATTTTGCTTAATTATAATTATTATGGCATTTTCATTGAAAAACATATTCGGAAAAGGTAAATCTAAATCCGGTGAAAGTAGTCGCCAAAATCCTACCCCTCCCCCGGCTCCCCGACCTAGAAAAGATAAACAAGTTGAAACTAGTAACCAACCTAGAAATACTAATGAAAATTTCGGAATACTTGATAGTAATCACCCATGTTTTCAATTTAGCGATGTTGATTTTCTACATGATGTAGCAGTAGGTGATAGAATAGACGATGATATTATGAATATGCTTTATCCTAATGCACCTATAATAGAGGGAAATGAGGATGATGATGATGACGAAACCCAAGCTCCCGTAGATTTAGATGATACACCTACTAGTCCTGCTACTAATGAACCGGAACACCCACCCGTACAAACTCCCACTTTTAGTAGACAACCTCCTAGACGTTCAGAAACTTCATTAGTTTGGCAATTTTTTATTCAACATATAAAGGTTGGCCTCGCTCCACAGTTAAGGCCGACATTTATAAATATAAATATGAATATAAACAATACTTGCGCTATTTATTTACTCATATAAGTAATCGTATGTCTATTACAACTGATATTGGTAGAAGTGGAAATGACTGTGATTATCTAACCGTGACCAGTCATTGGATAGACGAAGACTGGACCATGCAAAAACGCATTATAGCATATAGAATAATTAATTCACGACACACATGTAAGTTTATTGCTAGCACTGTTTCAGATGTATGTAGATATTTTTGTTTTAGTGATAAAATAATGTCAATTTCCATGGATAACGCTAGTAGCAACACTACTGCAATAGGTATTTTAACTAGAACACTTAATCCTGCTTTTACAAATATTTTCCATGTTAGATGTATATGCCTTAATTGTTGGAGATGGTATGAGAATTTTAAACATAGAAATTGAAAAAGTTAAATTTGCTCTTAATTGGCTGTTTTATTCAAACCGTAGAAGTAGACTTAGAGAATATTATAAAAAATGTGACGAATATGGCCTTAGAGAAGGAAAGGTTCCTAAACCTTGCCCCACTAGGTGGAACTACATGTATGAAAGCTTAGTAGTGGCGTACGAATATAGAAACCCAGTAAACGCTACTTATAATTCTAGGGATTGTGAGGATGAAGATAATGACATGCTAACTAATCAAGATTGGAATAACGTTAAGATTCTTTAGATTTTTTAGAACATTTTAGTGTGGCTACAACTGCTTTATCTGGCAAATATTATCCTACAATTTCAAACTGTTTAGTATATATTGCCGCACTTGCTAATTTATTTGCTGAATTTAACGAGGGAGGGGAAATTTATGAAAATGCAATATTTGAAATGAAAAAGAAATTTAAAAAATATTTTTTTCCAATCCCTCCTATTTTTGGTGTGGCTGCTATGTTAAATCCTACTATGAAAGCATGAGGTCCTAACTTTGGTATAATAGTATTTATCAATCTTTAGATCTTTCACCAGAAGAAATGGCAACACTATCTGATGCGAAAGCATCAATTACAGTGAATGCTCAAACTATTTATAATGCTTATAAACAGGAGTTAGAGCATGCTAGGCCTACTATTCCAACCCCTACTTCGTCCACATCACAAGCGTCTAAAAGAGTTGCTGGCTTAACAGCTCTTAAATCGTGGACGGAGTTCAGGGGTACTCAAGGTGAGAATTTAGATGATATTTCCCATCTAAATGAACTTCAAGTTTATTTGTCGCAGGGGCTAGAGAATGATAATCCAGACGGATCTTTCGACCTTTTGGATTGGTGGAAGACAAGGGAAAAGCATTTTCCCGTTCTTGCAAGGATGGCTCGGGATGTTCTATCCATTCAAGCGTCAACTGTTGCATCGGAGAGCGTATTTAGTCAAGCCAGACTACAAATAGGAGATCATAGAGCGTCGATGCGGGACAGCTTGGAAAAATCAGTGCTCTTCCGAGATTGGATCCGCTCTGAAAGAAGGAACTTTGGGCTAGCTGAATCTCAACCCGAAATAGATGAGTGCTATGAAGAAATGCTAGCAGAACTTGCTCAGGAAGCAACTTCACCCGGAAGTGGTGATGAACAAGCTTCATTTCCACCACCACCAACACAACCACCTCCAAACCTTGAAGGTTTTATGAGATTTGTTAGAAATAATACATAAATTATCATGTAACTTGTACATTGGCATGTCTTCTTTTAGTTTTTTTTCCTTTTAATGGTGGTATTAGTACCATGTTGTGCTCATTCCATTGGGGGAATGAAGACTAAGAAAGATATGCCATTTTGGTCAATAAATACGTTTTTTATCATATCCTTGAATATATTTGTCTCAATATTTATTTGTCTTTACTTCTATATCAATTCTTGAATATTTATATAACATATAATATATAACATACAACACATAATAATAACGACAACATTCTTTTATCAATATGTACTACTTATATAAAATTTATACTAATTACTAACTACTACACAATATACAAAATATACACTTTTTATACACAATATATACTAATTTCCAAACACAATATATACTATATTAAGAACATAGTACACCATATAAAAATATATTGTACAATATACTAATCACTACTATACAAGATATTGATTTAAAAAAAAAAAAAAATTTAAGTCTGAACCACCGGGAACCGCCTGGAACCGCCAGACCCGCGGTTCCGGAACCGCCAGAACCGGAATCGGGCGGTTCCGGAACCGTATGGTAGCGGTTCCGGCTCCGGAACCGCCAGAACCGCGGAACCGCCAGAACCGGAACCGGCAGACCCAAATAGACCCAGAACCGGAACCGGATACAGCCTTACTCCAAACATTATAATTTCTCTCATTTAAACATACCATCTTGCTCATATTCGCCTCCATTTCGTAACAACCCGGACAAATAACTAAGGCTCTGATACCACTTGTTAGGACCGAAATAAGCAGGTGTCATGCGGAAGCTAGCAACACAAATCTTGAATAACGATAAATCATACAACAAAGAGAAATCTACCAAAAGAGACACAAACATTTAACGTGGTTCGGTCAACTGATCTACGTCCACCGCGGAGATGAGCAATCCAATAAATAAAAAGAGATTACAAAATATCGAGAGAACAATCTCACAAAGAGGTAAACTCAAGTGACATACTAATATTTGTCCCGAAAAGTTCTCCCCCTAAACACGACTCTCAAGCCCCCTATGGCTACATTGTGGATGCTACTGAATGAGAATGACGGATCCGCTATTTATAAAACTCCAAACCTTTCCTACAAGAAAAAGGACTAGCCAAATATGGGGAATTTATAATCCTTCTACAAGAAGGAAAACTCAATTAAGATAATTATATTGCCTTTTTTCCTTCAACAAACAAAAAATCAAATATGGTAAGTAAATTATGGCAAACACCTAACAGCTAGAACTAATTAAGCTACAGTTGCAAACTAATTCTTTTCTTTTTCGTTTTGGATTTCCCATTTCTGTCGATATTCTCCAATTCTCATGCAGGCATATGTAAAAGAATCAGAGGATGCCGTCGTACGGAATGCGAAGAGTATAACTCTCTCAAAAGACCTCGACAAATTCTCAACTATGCTACTGTAAGCTCCAAAGATCAGCGTCTTACTCTGCATCCTTAAAAATATTATCGGGTGCGTGTCTTTAAGTGCGTCATTATTTTAAGGAGTTCGTGCAATATAGCTTTGTATTGTACTTCTATAAGATCGTCGCTTCGCTGCATTACTGGTAATCATAAAAAGAAATTTGAAAACTAAGTTAAAGAGCAAAGGGGGTCAGTACTGATTTTCATGAATAAAAGTTTGACGGATTCGATTGTTTTTATTCTCCTAACTAATTAAGCAGTTAACCAATCAACTAAACTTTTCCCCATCAAAATCCTATTTAATTTCCTTGTGGTGTACTCTAGTATTTGATCTCATTATAAGCACGTGACTTGTCCTATAAACAGTTTAAATATAACGAACGAGTCCTGTATAACTGTATTTTATTTTACGAAAAGGACAGCATTTGAGTTTATTTTATTTCATTTAAGAACCAATTGATTTCATATTTCTTCAAAATCTAATGATGGTGACGGCCGACAGAAATTCTCATTTAAGATTTGACTGACAGAGTGAGACATGAAATGGCTGGCCTTGATCCAAGAAGTAATGGAAGCCCATCTAAGATCAAGACCCCTGCCCTGCTCAAAAGGGGCAATTGCACACATATCCAGTCTCATGAAGCTAGTATTTGTTTGGAATTTTTATATTTTTATGTCATATAATAAACTATATTATCCTCATGAGGCATAAAAAAATATAAAGATGATATAAAAATTTAATATCAATTTAATACTTTGTTTGGTTAGCAAATCAGGTATAAGTTATTTCTACGTTAATTTGAACACTGGGATAACTTATACCTTATAGAAGGTTGGGTAATTAGCATCGATATAACTTATACATTCTTCTTATAACTTATGCAATTGTCATTCTTAATACAACATACCAAATAATGAATAAATAATATTCCCAGCATAACTTATCTCAATATTAACTTACACCGGCATTACTTATACCGGTATAAATCGTATTCCAACTAAACGACCCCTTATATCATTATGTATTTTAACGGTACATTAATTGTACCGCATATTCCTCGTAAATTTATGGTATCGTATATTCCTTCAAATCCTCCGCCACCCCCACCCCATCCCCCATGTTTCCTTCTCCCAAACTCAAACCTTCACCCACGTATCACCCCACACCCACATTTATTTTTCATTATTTCCTCTGCTAAAATGAGAGAAATATATGTAATCCCCACCATTAACGTTCAATTTTAATTCTTTTTCTTCTACAACCAGTGAAAATTGAAGTCAATTCTTCAAATTCATACACACGGTTACCTTCAGCTTCAAATTTTCTCAATGAAGAAGAATAAATCTTCAAAGCACATCCCTAAAAAGTTAGAGAAGCTGATATACCTTCTTTCGATTTGGGTGTATTATCACCACATTCACTCAAAAAGCATGAAAAATCTACACATGCAATTGTAGCTAAGAAGTATAGTCTTTCTCTACGTCAAATTAGGGTTGAAGCTAGAACTAAACAAAAACATGATTTCGATGCTGAAGAATCTTCAAGGTCAATCAAACAAGCAAAAAGGAAATGAAAAGAGATAGAGTTCGATGATGATTTTGTAGAAAATGTGCCTATAAGTAAACCTGGAAAGAAAGCGAAGGTGTCTCCCAGTTCAAAAACTCCCAAAAAGAAGAAAAATTCAAAAAAAAAGCCCATAGTATTAAATCCCCTAAAAATGTTCGAAAATGGTCATTGGTGAGGGTAAGAATTTAGCAATTTCTTCACTAGTTATTTCATTTGTTTCAGTTGTTAAAAATTTGCATAATCTGTGTTTTTCTGCTTTGTAAATTTTTTGTAGTTATTTTGTATATAAATTGCCAATGTATCTATGTTTTTTAAGCATTGAATTAATATGTGATTATTTATCTTCATTTTGAAGATTAATTGTAGTTTTATTGATCTATTTAAAATTGGTGATATTTTGCATGTATTTTTGTAGTTATTTTGTAAATAAATTACAAATGTATCTATATTTTTTAAGCAATGTATTGATGTGAGATTATTTATATTTTGTGCATAATGGATATTTTGTTGCATCCCGTAATATTAATTATGGGGTGCTTAGATTTCAGATTTTATGTGACCCTAGCATTCTTATCCAAATTAAAAAACTTTTGACTCCAAATAGTTTGAAGCTATTCGAGAAGACAGGTAGCATATAATTAGAGCAGGAGCATGGGGGCAATTAGTGAAAGTGGGGTGACATGCAAATTGACAAGGAGAAAAGGTGCACCAGCTTTGAATAAGAAAATACAAGTCCAGAGGAAGAGGAAATAGTTGTAATATTTTGCATGGAACATGTAGTACAATTGTTCACTTGATTCTAGTTTAGAAGAAAGATGATAGACAAGTTTTTGAACAATATTATTGTGTTTAAATTGTAGCAGACTTGCCCTACAATTATAGTAGCCTTTGTTTTTTTGGTTTCTTATCCAATATAGTAGTTCAAATAAAAATATTATATTGATTTTATATTCACTTGTTGAATCTTTACAGTACTTGATCTTTATTATTTTAGCATATAATTCCTTTTCTACTATATTTTTATACAATTATTATGTCAATGCAAAAATATATAGTTATTTTGTTGTTTTTCTATAGATAAAATGTAAAATCAGTAAGTAAATATTTTGTTGCTTTTACATTCAATTTGTTGGATGTAAATCTTACCTGCTCTACATTATTTTAGCATATAGCTACTTTCAAGCTGAATTATAATCTTGTTATTATGTCAGCTCCAACTATTATAGTTTTTTGGTAGTTAAAATTGTATATAATTTATAGAAAATATTTAACAATGTATTTTGTTGCTTTTATATTTATTTATTGAATGTAAACAATACTTGATCTACAATATTTTAGTATGTAATTCCTTTCCTACTGATTAATGTAGTTACTTTATAAATTCCAGTTAATGTAACCTTTTTGTAGTTGTACTGCAGGTAAATTGCAAAAAAATATTAGCAACTATGTAAACAATACTAGAAATAGTAAAAAGTGGTAGATTTTATATATATATATATATAACTATATAACAAATCACTCTATGAAAGTGTTATCTCAATACAAAAAAATTCTAACTAACTATATTATGATCTTAAAAAATCTCAACAATTACACATCAGATTCTGTTATCTTGAATTCACCAACAATTTTTATGAAATATTCTGCTAACTACATAAAAATTTATTTATTTTTGGGTGAATTCTTGCAAGATCTTTTGTTATGCTCTTCTTCTCTGCAGTTACCACATGAAACCTTGTACTTCTTTGAATTCATTTCATCATATGTTTTGTATTTTTCTTTTTGAGATCTTCCCGACTGCCTTTTCCCCTCCTATAGGTAGACTTACTACTTATTCGGATATATGTTGTAGCACATTTCATTTGCTTTCATCACGATGGAAATTTACTAGTATTTCATAAATACGCAAGATGTTTTCCTTTGTGTAATAAGGAGAATAATATTGTTAAAAGAGTCATCCATGTGTCTTAAAGAAGCCAAAACATGTGGACATGGAAGTTCATCAAGCTGGAATTGCCCACAACTACATCTTTTGTTTTCAAGACAAACAATATAGTGCCTCACACCATCTAGTTGTTCCAAACGAACCTACATGAAAATAAAGATAAATACTATTATGAATAGTTTATAAATTTTCTCTAGATAATTTGTAAAAACATTGAAATTATGTATTCCATATTAATTTTTCAAATGATATGTAGTTTTATTGTAGAATAAATGTAGAAATTTTGTAGATATTATGAAATTTCATACTGATATATATTTACTCTGACATGTAGTCTATTTATAGATAAAATGTAGATAAAGTATAGGACATTGACATACAACCAGAATTTAATAGAAAAAGTAACAACACAAACTTGCAACTGCGTTCTCATTGGTGATACTCAATTTCATATTGAGATCGCGAACAGTTATACATAGTGGATATGATCCTAAATTTTTATTTTTCTTTTTCGTCTTCATGTATTCACGAACATCCATATCGTTCCTAATTTCCGTTGGAGGACAATGCTCGTTGACAATGTATTTGATTTCTACAAATTTTTTGAATGTATCGACCATTAATTGCCGTGCTATTGTATGAATCAATAGACTATAACTCGCATACTCATCGACTAATGCCATTGAATTGAAATTTTCTAAATTTCCCATAGCTATCCCAATTCTCATTCAGTTGTAATATAACTGGGATCTTAGATATCATTGCATTTGTTGCAGAAGAATTGTAAAACATTTAGTGGTTTTTTGTTTGTGAAATCAGAAAATGGTTGAAACACAGTGTATCACAAAACAAAGTCGCTAAATGTTGAATAAAAACAGACCATAATTATTAATGCGTGATTTGCGTTGTAAAATATTTAGAAGAATATTTAATTCCCTAATATTAGCGTGTCTAAACAAGGAAGCATACAACTAGTATGATCTTTTACTTAATAAATTATCTATATTTTGTAAAAATACTATTAGCATGACGGGTAGTGTGCAAACTATGAACATATTTGATAATATAGTTACCTTTATGGTATGTGTACGCAAATTTTTCCTTTTGTTTTGTCTTGAACTTTTAAATTAAGTGGCTGTTTCGACATAAGAATTGTAAAGTTCTAAACAAAATTTAAAAAAATCCAGTGAAAAAGGTATTTAAAAATTAGAGTTGTGTTTGGACATGAATATAATTTTGGATTGTTTTTTAAGTTTTGTGAGTTATCTGAGTGAAAATTTTGAAAAAGCAGCCTTTTGGAGTTTTTCAAATTTTCAAAAAATTCCAAAATTTATCTTTAAGTGAAAATTGAAAATTTCATTATTAAGCACTGATTTTGAAAAAAGTGAAAAATTATCGAAAAAAATGAAAAAATTCTTATGTCCAAAGGGGCTATAAAAATCTTAAATTTAAGACAATTCTAGAATATTTTTGTTCCAAAAAATTAAACTGAAAAATTGAAGTTCAGAAAATTTTAATAAGTTTTCTTTCTTTTTATTTTCAAAATAAAATAAAATATATCTTTAGCCTTTGGGGGAATTGGTTTGCATAGTGCTGAAAAAGAAGGTACATACTAATGCTCATACAAAATTACTTGATTCTATGTAAAATTGTTTTCTACTAAATCACTTTATTAAAGTATTGCCTTTTCCTTAGGTATTTGCACGGTGTTCAAGAATATTTATTATTTGTATATTACCTTTTATTTTGTTTGAATGTTGTAACATTATATATCTTTACGAGTATTACATTATATTTTTAAATTACTGGGGAAAAAAAATTCTGTTCTTGTGTACCGTTAACATCCAAAAGATAAAATAAGAAAAAGAAGTTACTTTAATGTACGCAACGTAAACATGCAGTTATGATATAATTTGACCAAATAATTTTCACCATTAGATTAATTTAACTAATATACAACAAACATGTAACTTTAATTTTGTAGTAATTCATCTCGAGATGGACTTTGAAAAGAAAATAATTTCACTCTTTACAGTAGGATAATTTAAATTGCAGAATGCTAATCTACAAATATTTGATTTTATTATTTCTGACACAAATCTATCTCTTTATCTATCTTTTTTTCTTTAAATCTACACCTTTATGTTTTCTTGTTGCTATTATTCTCCGCCTTGTATCTTTTCGCTTATACTATTCTTCAGCTTTATGTCACAAAAATCTTATTGCACGAGTTAAAAATATTTTTGAAGTGAATTTTCTTTTGAAATAATTTTGTGTCCACTTAACTTGTTGTATAAAAGAAAAGAATAAAAGAAACGAGGAGCCAACGTGAAAATGCAATGGAATAAAATGAAAAGAAAACAGAAAGCGGAATAAAATTAAAAAATAATAAACCAAACGATGCTTCATGTGTTACCCTCTTTTGTATTTTGCCTGTTCTAATAAGAATGCCACTTCTCAAATTATCAGAAAAGAAAGGAGGAGAATGAAGATCATCGACGAAGAAGAAGAAGAGGAGAGAGGTAGCTGATTCTATTCATGCTCTGCAAGAATGAGTACATGTATTTATACAAAAGTTAAGATTATGAGATTTGTAATTGCTCCTAACAAATGGAACTAGCTAACCAATGAACCTAAGTTAGCTGAAATTGATACCGAATGAAATACAAGCCAAATTTTTGTGCCTCAGTAATTATATATTAAGGTATGATTTGGAGTACTTATTTTACAGTAAAGGTGCTGACTCCTGATCGTGCTGGCTGCGCCTTTCTGGTCAAGGAATCGGACATATTTAAAGGTAATTCTGAATCTGTTTCCAATTATTTTTTGTCGTAACCAAGTCAATGACTCAACTAGTCAATGTTTAAATATTATTAAATGAATTTGGGAATTTCTGTTCATAGGGATAGAAAGTGAAGATCCTTTAATTAGTGCCCTCAATCCAAAGAGAGGCATTGATACAGAGGAAAAACAGTTATATACTACGGAGTTTTGCCGATGCATCAAAGTCCCATGGCCTATAAAAACGTGGTGAGTGAAATGGGCGACGTGGGTTACCCAATTCCGGCACGTTCAGGTCGTCGGTTTTTGCCGTTGCCCATGTTCGTGGGGTTGTTTCTTGTATTTACTTTGTTGCTAAATAGCAACTCAGTTTCTTCATATTCATCAGGAGGATACTGGGATTTTACCTGCAACAATTCCACAGATATGGTATGTTTTCCCTTATCCTATTTTGACTTTCTATGCCACTACTAACACATGTGTTATTAGATGCTACTACTACTAATTCAGCAATTTTTTTGTTTCTCTTGTTTAATTTCCAGTTCTTGCCTGCAATTAATGTGTTCTCATGCAATATAATACAGTAGCTCTTATATGACAGAATTCACGAAATGTTACATGTTTAATACTAACCACTATCTTAATGGGGATAACAAACTTAAGGTAAGATAAATGAAGAATTTCATATCAAGCCTGTTATTGCAAAAGTTTCAATGCCAAAAGATGTTATCACTAGCAAAGTGGTCGGCCCGGCTTGTGTGCCTCCTTTCATCATCAAATTACATCGGTTTTTGGAACTATTGTTTTTAGAGCAATTCGAGTTTATCAACTGTGCTGCTTTCTGTCTAATTATCTGACCATTAATCAGGAAAGAGGGAAGTTGGGTCCTAAAAACCCCGGTGTATGTTCGGAAGAGGCCAATCATCTTCCAGTTTGTGAATGTGGATTCAAAATGTTGGACTGCTGCTTCTTGAGTAAGACTAAGGTACTGTTGTGACAGTGTAATTGTTCTGGTTATCCTTCTTACTCTGAATTAAAATACAAAGTAAGACTATAAATGGCTCGACTTTTCATTCCTTTCAGATGCTTGAAATCGAAAAGGGAGCAAATGACTTTAACATACCTATAATCAGATCCAACCGAAAGTTCGTTGCCTCTACTGATGGAGGTCTGCATAACCCTTCTTGTTTAGTCTTCAATTCTGCATGGAAGGTCCAACAACTAGAAAACGAACCAAACAAAAAGCTCAATTATCCGTCACCTGCTGCTGCTATAGAAAGACCAAAAGGTGATGAGGATATTGCATTCATGAGTGTAAGTGCTCCTTGTTATTCCCTTTAAATCTATATATCAGGACTTATGTGCTCGAATTTATGGCATTTTCCTTCTATTCACACATCTATACTGTTATATCAGATTCTTGAACTCGGGCAACTTCTCAAGGCAAATCTAACTACATCAGTGGAGCTGACTGGAGTTTTCTTGAAGAGACTGAAAAGGTGTTACAAATACTTTTCCTTCCCATTGTATCATGTTATTGATATCTGGTCCTCATAATGATGCATTAACTGGGGCGTCACAGGTATGGTCCTGTCCTTGAATCCGTCATTACAATTACTGAAGAATTAGCGTACAAACAAGCAAAAGAGGCTGATCAACTGCTTGCTGAAGGCAAATATTTGGGTAACAGTCTGCAAATTTCTCTCCATTAACCTCTTTCACGTATTTCCTATTTACCTTCATAATTTTTAATTTTCCATCAATCAATCCATGAACAACGCCTCAATTCCATTATGCCTCCATAACCATTCTGCTCTATTCAGAAGTTTGGATTTTCTATATGCATTTTTATTTAAAATTATGCGGTAAGGGGATTTTGTGGGAAAGAGACGAAATAGAAACTTCACTTTAAATCGCCGTAGATGACAGGGACCTGTACAATTGAAAAGAAAACATATTATATATCCAACTTCTCCATAAAGAAAAAAGAATTACAGCATATTTAGTACTGTGAAAGAAAATGAATATATGTTTCTCAGCCACATCAAAATTAGACTCATAATCATGGAAATTCTAAATCTTCAGGCCACAATGTTCTCCAGTTTCTTCGGACTGATCTTTTCTTGATGCTGTTAAGGTTTTTCTTACCCTTTAAGCACTTAAGGTTGTTCATTTCCTACAGTTACCTTTTCCAGCCAGAGTAATCTTCCAATGCTTCCTTCACTTATCACTTATCACTTATCACTTATCACCTCATGCTCTTAATTGATTTTCCTTATTTCTTTTTTATTTAGACAACCTTATTTAGGGCATGGCATAGGTAGCTTCTTGAAACAATATTCTTGGTACTTCTTTCTAATATTTGGAGAGTAATAGGAAAAATGTTTATCCGATTTTGTTTTGTCTCTTTCCCTTGTGTCACTAGTAGCCTCAGGATTCATAACCTCTTCTTCCAATATTTGACTCTCTAGCTTCTTTGTAGTTGCTAAAGGGGATTACAAGTAAAACTTCTTCTTTTCTATATAGGTCCTCTTCATGGTATTCCCTATGGTCTGAAGGACATCATAGCAGTACCCAACTATAAGACAACATGGGGTTCAACATCTTTTAAAGACCAAGTTCTCGATATTGAAGCTTGGGTTTATAAGAGGTATTAGCAAATCATGAAATCAATAAAATATAAGTCCAGATCTAGAACCCCACTCTATATTATGCATGTCTTTATAATAATCTAGAAATGGTTGATGCAGGCTGAAATCTGCTGGAGCAGTTCTTGTTGCAAAGTTAGTAACTGGTTCTTTAGCATATGATGATGTCTGGTTTGGTGGTAGAACAAGAAACCCGTGGAATATAAAGGAATATTCTACAGGTTCATCAGCAGGGCCTGCTTCTTGCACCTCAGCAGGTATCTTTGAGTTATCCCTGATTAGATTCTGATTGAGCCGTACTGTCTTCTATTTTTGTAAATATGACCATTGTGCTCATATCTATTGAGTCATTGCCCCTTCCCTTTACCTTTCATGCGCCGAGGGTCTGCCAGAAACAGCCTCTTTGCTATCTTAAAGGTAGGTGTAAGGTCTGCCTACATATTACCCTTCCAGACCACACTTGTGGGACTACATTGTGTTTATTGTTGCTGTTGTTGTTGTGCTCATATCTAAAGACATTTGGTACCACCTGGTTGGAAGAAAGAATTAAATAGTTTCTTGCTGATTTACTGATTAGTAGGCAAAACGTATTGTTTTGAGAGAGAGACTCTGGTATTGCAGGTTTGGTTCCATTTGCAATTGGTTCAGAAACTGTCGGCTCTATTACCTATCCAGCTTCTCGCTGTGGCGTGACAGCACTGCGGCCCACTTTTGGAGCTGTTGGTCGAACAGGTGTTATGAGTATAGCTGAAAGCTTGGTACTAATATTTCTTCCACAGGCAATTCCTTTTCCTTACACTAGTTTTGAGTAGAATACACTAAAATCTAACTTTTTGTCAGGATAAATTAGGCCCTTTTTGTAGAAATGCTGTGGATTGTGTGATTGTTCTGGATACTATTCGGGGAAAGGACCCAGATGATGTTTCATCCAGAGACATACCGTTTAGTGATCCATTCTCTTGATATCACAAAACTCACTGTTGGATATCTTGAGGATGCTGAGATGGAAGTAAGGGACTATTTCCAATATCAGAATGTGGCTGAGTTAATTAGGTTCTTTATCCTATGTGATGAATCTCTTAACTGGATTGAATTGTGTCGGCGATGACAGGTTGTTCATGTACTTCAATCAAAGGGAGTGAAAATGGTCCCGTTTAACCTAAGTTACACTGTTGATTCTGCCCAAGGTATCCTCAATTTCACAATGGATGTTGAGATGCTGGCTCACTTCGACAAATGGCAGCGCTCAAATCTGGATGATGAATATGAAGCCCAAGATCAGTGGCCTATTGAACTTCGCCGAGCACGTGTCGTATCTGCGGTTGACTATCTTCAGGTAATTGTCTTGATCTACAAATTTTCTCTCGGTTTAGATGTTTAAAATTGTACTTTGCTTAATTCTCTTTTATATAGGAAAAACTGAAGAATTAAATTCTTTCAGACATCTCAAAATCTGATTGATTTAGTTACGGAATGAAGGTCTTAATCCACTTTTAAAGAGTTGTCCAGAATTTATAACGCTAAGACCAATACTTGTATGATACTCCACCAGGCACAAAGAGCTAGAGGTAAATTGATTCAGCAAGTGAGAGAAAGTTTCAAAGTTGACGCGTTTATTGGAAATGCAACTGATTGGGAGAAAGTTTCTGTTGGCAATCTTGTGGGTATCCCGGTAGTAGTTGTTCCGACAGGATTCAAAAAGATATCCGATGCACCGTCAAATGACACTCGCAGGAGAACAACAATCACTACAGGCATATATGCTCCTCCAGACCGTGATCATATCGTAAGTGTTCTTTTGTTATGATGCTCTTTTTAGTGTAATAGTGATTTGTAACGGACCTATGTGCTATATATTTTTTGGTCTTGGATAAATGTATCATCTCTTCTTTGCTGTTGAGCAGTGGGATTTCTGGACTTAACAAGTGTTGGATGGTTTGAACTTCTGATTGTGCTGCTTATTAATTATTTCACGCACTCGATGAATTTGTTTGTTTTGTTTATTTCCAGGCATTAGCTTTAGCTATGGCTTATCAATCAGTCACCAGTCATCATAAGCAGCGGCCACCAATTGATGACCTTGGGCCAAATGATTCTATACCAGATACACAAAAATCCATGTAGCTGCAAGAAAACTAGGGGGTTGTAGGTTCTTGATTCTAACGAGTGCTTGATATCAGTCTGCATGTGTGCTCTGAACCTGTTGAGTCAGACCAATTGTTGTACTAGTAGTTATAACTATGGAAAAAACGAATCACAACTCTTCTTTGGGCCATGAGGAAGAGGGAGGTTCTCTCTACTGCTCCCTCTCATTTTGGCTATATTGTGTCTTTGTCTGTTTTATAGTTCTAATTAAGTGAAATTTCTGATTCCATCTGATATATAATTTATTTAACATTGTACTTATAATTGAATTTTTTATCTAAGCTGGATAGTATCTTGTCACAAAAGCTGACGATTTGAAATTTTATGTTATGGTCTTTTTCGTCTTCCTCAATGATATGTTATTTTAAATGATATTTCAATCACCTAAATGCTGCTAGCCCCCAGGTATCACTAATAATTGTATTAGGGGTCCATCTCGGCATCTCCTATAAGGGGATTATATGGTTTCTGTGCTATTTTTGATTTTGGTGGGACATCAGATAAATTTAGAAATAACGTGATTCTTGTGCTAGTATCATTTGTCCTCTTCCATTAAACAAAATGTGGATATTGCTGCTTGAAGTAATTTTGTTTTAAGTATTGGAAGCTAGATGAAATTTATAAGGTTTGAAAACATAACTTGATTTATCATTTTACGTTTAGAAGTGCCAAAACCTTATCCTACTGCAGTACATATCGTCATTCGTCACTCTGGTGATAGCCTGTTTGGCAAAGATTTGTGAGGATATTTTAGTTACCAAAAGCTTGAAAAGGAACAGATATTTTCTATAATTAGCATGCTGTTTCGGCTTTCATTTCGCTGCTTAGTTTAGCACACTACTTAACTTTAATAGGGATGGCAAATGGGGCCGTGCGGGTGCGGGGCTACACGAGGTGGGCCAGTTTAAAGCTACGGGCGCCTTGAAATATTTTTCATAAAAATTGATGCGGGACAGGGCGGGTTGCTGGTTTTGCGGGGGTGTAAGGATTTTTCTTCTTATTTTGAGTTTCCCATCATCCCAATATAACCCATGAAACTTGCTTCTAAACAAATTGCTAATCCACTTTGAAAAAAGAAAATATAAACAATTTATTTATTATATTAATAATAATTTTATGATATAGTTCATTAAAGATAATACGTTAATACTACTTAGCAATATTTTAATAATCTGAAAATAATATTTTCACAAAAACTAAGAGATAGCATTATAGTAAACACTATTTTACAATGATCATTGCTTCATTTGGATTCTTTTCATTCCAAATCACAATGCTAGAATGAATATTGTTTTTCTTGTTTAATTGAAATTCAGCACTTAAGAAACAAAAACATTTTTTAATTTTTTGGTTGATTAAGTTGAAAATTCCAGCTCAAATATAAAAAGGAAATAAGTAAACACAATTGGAAAGAAAAAAATATTGGTGTAGTGTATTGCTGGGCAGGTGGATGCGGGTCTATACGAGGGCGGATTGATGCATGTAAAGATATTATGCGGGCCGACATGGCGCGGGTTTATACGAGTTTCATCCGTAATCGCACCACACCGCTTGCCATTCATAAGGATATGTAAATCAATAATGTCAAATGCCGTAGAAGCTTTACTTTTCGGATTTACTGACGTTTATTTTGGTTGGATAGGCGTGAATGTGATAAAGACAGGGATTACAATAAATTATTGTCAGCATAAAAATAATCAAATTACTATTTAAGTTATGTAAAGTGACATTGTTATTTTTGCATAATCAACATAATTTAATATATTATAGCAGATTATTTATCATTTAATCAACAATACCAAGCTATTAAAATTACCTACAATTACATACATTAAGTAACTTAATTGTGCATAGATAATGAAAATTCTAGTATTGAGTAACTTAATTGTGCATGTATAATGAAAATTCTAGGAAAATATCGACAGCTACTAGCTTATTTGTTAAAAAAGAAATAAATAGATACGTTATAAAAAATTGATTAATCCGTTAGATGTTCCCTACACTCAATAAATTATGACGCATTTATTCTTACAGGATAATTATGAGAACTGAAAATCTATGAATTACTTTTAAGAGATAAGTATTATTTAGTAGTCGATGTTCATTAACTGAGCTAAAGTAGATTCAGATCGAGACGAAGTTAATTGGGTTAAAATCAGGAGTATTTGAATGAAGGAAAGATGGAAGAGGCAGAGCCTTAGGTGGAATTGTGGAAATGAAAATTCAAGGACATTGCTTTAGATTGGGATATTTTGGAACAATTTGTGGACCTAAAAACAGTCTTACCAAATACTAGCATACAAATATGTAAGATTTTTGAATTATAAATTAGAAAATTCAAGCTTTTACACGTCTAGTTGTACCAAACATTTGTCAACGTGCTTAATACAAGTGGACAAGTTTTTAGAGATCGTGTTTCTTGATATTCACAGTAATTTTTAACTACACAAAATCGCGGTAAAAAAAATAAAATTCCTGCAGTGTAAAATGCGGAAAAATCAAACCCATAGTTTGCTGCTGACATGGCAAAAGTAAAGCCTATAAGTGACATGGCAGTAGTTTATTGGTAAAGGAATCTAACGTGGCACTCCGTCTTCGTCATCAACTCCGGAAAATCCGCCTGTCCTTATCGGGTCCAAGTACGGTCAGTTTTTTGCAACTAACCTTCTTTTAACCAAATCAGAAAACCCAAGGTTCTATTCTTTTACTACATCTCAAACTGACAAATTAGTATGGCATTATAAGTAATTTTACCCAAAAAAGGAGGTGAATCTTATTTTCACTTCCTTTCTTCTATACCCCCTTCACATATAAATTCTCACCCACAATACGGATTTTTATCTAATTCTCTCCCGATCTGATCCGCCGTCCGCCTCCGGACACATCCTCTGCATTCTCGCCGTAAACCGTCGTTTTGAAGAAATCCAATTTTGCATGATTTTGTAGCTGATTTGCTCTCAGATCCGTACGTTACTTTGCTTTCTCTCTTTCCATCCGTCTCCGATCGATCCATTCGGTGCTGATCATTCAGGTATTGCTATTGGATCGTGCTTATGTAATTAACGCTTTTACGTGTGTTTGTATCAGAATCAACTTACTTTACAATTGAACGTATCGCCGATGCAATCCAGTATTTCGTTATTTTTTATGTGATTTTGTTGTTGTACATGCATAATGAATTCAAATCACTGGTTTTGGGGCCTATTCACATTGAATAGTACGACTAACCTTTAGTCATG
The DNA here is from genome assembly GCA_034376525.1 of Nicotiana benthamiana. Classification (NCBI taxonomy): domain Eukaryota; kingdom Viridiplantae; phylum Streptophyta; class Magnoliopsida; order Solanales; family Solanaceae; genus Nicotiana; species Nicotiana benthamiana. Next base: position 12,251,112 of record CM067325.1, read on the forward strand.
TTTATATAGAGCAGAGAAGCGTTGTGCTACGCTTGTATGTTTGGGAGGAATTGTTTTTTGACGTGTCTTCGTTAACATTTGTATGGAATTATATTGTTAATTTAATTACTTTTACAATATTTTGGTTTGGGATGACCTCTAATGCATATCATGTTTTTTTTTCCAATTGCGTTTTTAAGGCTCAGATTTTGGTCGTTATTTTATTTACAGCAATTAAATAGCTTTACTTTTGCCGAGATCTATATTCTAATTTGTTTTTTTGTTTGCCCTTTTTACCCTTTCCATGTAAGATCTCGTTATTATAATTTAATCCTTACTCATATAAAAGTTTTGATTTTTATGTACCAAAAGAGTGCCCTTGAAAAGTGTGGCTGTGGCTTATTTTGTTTCTGCATGTCTACCTGGATGATGATTCTTGCAATCCTGCTTCCATTAAATTTCATCTCCTAATTTGGATTGTTATTTGCAGGCATTTAGCAGTAGTTGAAATGGCATCAACAGGATGGTTGAAGGGAAGAGTGAAAGTCGTTCCCTCTGGTGACAGTTTGGTGATAATGGGTAGTTCCAAGGCTGAAATTCCCCCTGAAAAATCTATTACCTTAGCATCTCTAATGGCTCCACGATTGGTATGACTTGCACTAAGAACCCCTTTTTCCAAAAGATACATATCTTCGAACTGCTCTCTTCGTTCAAATCTTATATAGCTTTTCACTTGTAGGCACGTCGTGGTGGGGTGGATGAGCCATTTGCATGGCAAAGCAGAGAGTTCTTGAGGAAGCTTTGCATTGGAAAGGTGTTCTTGGCGTTTATTTCTAACTTGTATGTATTTATATCTTGTCCTTTTAATATGATTCTGAAATACATCCATTTTTTTCCTTAGGAGGTCACTTTCAAGGTGGAATATACTGTACCTTCCATAGGGAGGGAATATGGCACTGTTTTTCTTGACGACAAGAATGTTTCCATGCTAGTTGTTGCTTCAGGCTGGGCCAAGGTTGGTGGATTGGTGTTAATTTCTCTGTTCTTCAGCTGGCTTATTTCCCATTGCTGTTTCACGAAATGATTAATTTTGATGGAACCAGGTCAGGGAGCAGGGCCAACAGAAAGATGCTAACCCCTATTTAAAACCACTGCAAGATGCTGAAGAACAAGCTAAGCAACAAGGTCTAGGTCGTTGGAGTAGGGTGTGTTTCTCATTGACTCTAATGTGTTTTTGTTACTGGACAAATATTCTGAACAGCACCATTTTACTTGATCAACAACAAATGCTGTTAACTTCATAGCAATATCTATCCGAGCTTTATCTTCTTTAGGATGGGATGGATTGAGCCAGGGAAAATGAATTTTTTTCTGCAGCCTTTACACTAAGAAGTCATTTGCTTCTCCTTTTTTGTTGCCTTACACTTTCCAGATGTTTTTGAGCATGTTTTTTGTCCCATGTTGTGGTCTGCTTCTGTATGCAATACACCCTCAGCTACAGGATTTAATCTAAAAGGTATTGAGGTTTGATTGCTAGCACTTCTGGATAATTGCTGAGACAGTGAGTGGTATCCAGATTATCCTGTTTTTTTTTTCTTTTTCTTGTTATTCTTTCATGTAGAATGGCCAGCAACTAGGTCTTAATCTAAGCTGTAATATTTTATGGGTAGCTGCTGTAACTGTGGTCTGTGTTGGCTGGTGGATCTTTTGCATAGTATCTTTGTCCTTTTTAGTTCAGTGGTCCATATATTGTGAAATATCAAGCTTGATGCCTTCTTTATTTTTTATTTTTGCGTAGTAATCCCTGGCATACTGCTTTTTCAGGCACCTGGTGCTTCTGAGGCATCTATTAGGAATCTACCTCCATCTGCAATCGGTGATCCTAGTATCTTTGATGCAAGGGGCCTTTTGGAGGAAAACAAAGGTAAGCTGATAGAAGCATTTGTTGAACAGGTTCGTGATGGAAGTACACTGCGAGTGTACTTGCTTCCAGACTTTCAGTTCATCCAAGTGTTCGTTGCCGGAATCCAGGTCAATGCAGTATAAGTTGAAATTTCTACACGGACAGCTGCCCAGCTCTTGTTACTTTACCAGTGCGTTTACCTTTTTTTTTTTTTTAAATAAACAGGCACCAACTATGGGAAGAAGAGCAACATCAGAAACTGTTGTTAATGCTAGTATTACCTCTGATGAACCAAACGGAGAATCAACTACTGAACCTCGTGCTACTGCGACAACAGCTCAGAGGCTGGCAGCGTCAGCAGCATCTGTATCAGAAGTGGCTCCTGATCCATATGGCAGAGAAGCAAAGCATTTTACTGAAACTCGTGTGTTAAATAGAGATGTGAGATTCTCGTTAGCTCTTAATGGTTTGTTTTTCCAGTTTATTCTTCTTCTAAATTTAGTTTAATGTACAGGTTCGGATTGTCCTGGAGGGTGTTGACAAGTTTAGCAATCTGATTGGCTCAGTGTACTATCCTGATGGAGAATCGGCAAAAAACCTGGGTTTGGAGCTTGTTGAAAATGTGCGTGATAGACATACTATCACTGATACTTTTGCTCGTCTAATCTTATTATTTCTTTGTCTAGTAAGAAACTGATGTTTCTGAAAAGGTCACTGTTAGTGGTACACTTTGTTTTTGAAAAAATTGAGAACTGTCTTAACCTTAGTGGTGCCTTTCTTGTTGGTCGTCTCTTGTAAAGATTATTTGTTTACTGATAGATTTTCTCTAATTCAGAAGGCTCTGATTTTACTCATCAATATGCTCAACAAGTGCTTGTATCTTGTTCAGTGACGCAGTTAGTCCTCTCGTTTTGCTGGTCATTGTGTGCATTATGTACTGTTTCCTATCATAGTATTTATTACCTTTACATTCAGTGTGGCATTATCTGTCTCTCAATTTGTGCCATCCCTTGTTTTCTTTATGTGGATTTGCAATGGATCCTCTTTCACCTAAATGCTTTAACTTTCTCTTTCCGTAACTTTCTTCACTTAACTCTTTCTTCAATGTTTGAAATTGTGGGTTAAAAACTGTTTATTTCGGCTATCTCTAATTTTTCAATTAGTTAACTCATTGACAGTGAACAGTTGGTTCTTGTTAATTCTAGAATAGGAAATGTATAAGGCCTGTCCAATCTAAACTTTATGCCCTCTCCTTTCTTTTGGCATAGGGTTATGCTAAGTACGTTGACTGGAGTGCAAACATGCTTGAGGTGGAAGTCAAGAAGCAGTTGAAAGATGCTGAGCTTCAGGCCAAGAAGACTCGCCTAAGAATCTGGACGAACTATGTACCCCCAGCAACAAATTCCAAGGCTATTCATGACCAGAATTTCACAGGAAAGGTAGCTATGAGTCAAAGGGTTGTTTAAGTCGTTTTGATCTCTCTCTCTCTCTTTCTCTCAAATGATTTGTGCATGGCTTTTCCTAGGTGGTTGAGGTTGTCGGCGGAGATTGTCTCATTATAGCTGACGACTCTCTGCCATTTGGACATCCATCAGCAGAACGAAGAGTTAATATTTCAAGTATTCGGACTCCTAAAATGGGGAATCCTCGTAGAGATGAAAAGCCTGCTCCCTATGCTCGTGAAGCAAAGGAATTTTTGAGAAATCGCCTTATCGGAAGACAGGTATTGCTATCTCTCTGATCTCTCCTCTACTGATTTCTGACTTACAGAATCAGAAGGAGATGATTTACTAACTTAAATCCTTTCAGGTGCATGTTTCAATGGAGTACTCTCGGAAGGTCGGCATGGCAGATGGGCCTGGTGCTCCCGCCAGTGGCACAGATTCAAGGGTGATGGACTTTGGATCTGTATTCCTAGCATCAAAGGATGGGGATGATGCATCACCTGCTCCATCTGCTGCAGGCAACCAGCTGGCTGGAGTGAATGTTGCTGAACTTTTAGTTGGCCGTGGTTTTGCAACTGTTGTTAGACATCGTGATTTTGAAGAACGTTCAAATTATTATGATGCCCTTCTCTCAGCAGAATCACGTGCTATTTCTGGGAAAAAGGGCATGCATTCTCCTAAAGAACCTCCAGTGCTGCATGTTACAGACCTGCTAGCTGTTAGTATCCTTCTCACTGATTCTCTTTTTTTTTTATGTGGCTCTTAAGGAAATATCTAATTGTTTCTGCTTTATATCTTTCAGGGATCGGCAAAGAAAGCTAGAGACTTTTTGCCTTTCTTGCAGCGTAACAGGAGGATGTCTGCTGTAGTAGAATATGTCCTCAGTGGTCATAGATTCAAACTTTTTATTCCCAAGGAGACTTGCAGTATTGCTTTCTCTATCTCCGGAGTGAGATGCCCAGGTCGTGACGAACCCTACTCTGAGGAAGCCATTGCCTTGATGAGGAGGAAGATAATGCAGAGGGATGTTGAGGTAACATTGTTTCCTTCTTACATTTGTAATGTGATACATTCGAATTCTCTCTCTTATTTGTTTCCTTTTGTCTTCTACATAGATCGAGGTAGAAACAGTTGATAGAACAGGTACTTTCTTGGGCACATTATGGGAATCGAGATCCAATGTGGCAGTGACTCTACTGGAAGCTGGTTTAGCAAGGCTTCAAATTTCTTTTGGTACTGATAGAATCCAAGATGCTCATCTCCTCATGCAAGCTGAACAGGCAGCCAAAAGGCAGAAATTGAAGGCAAGAGCAGGATCTGTTATACATATTTTTTTATAAAAATGGTCTGTTATACTTGTTAGTCATGGGTTTGTTCTTTTATTATTTATTAACAAACAACTCGATATAGGTATGGGAGAATTATGTTGAGGGAGATGAAGTTGCCAATGGTGGGGCAGCTGAAAAGCGCCAAAAAGAAGAGGTGAAGGTAATATAATTGAATCTAGTGCTTCTCAGTTAAACATCATTTAGCATAGTATACCATCTCGATTCATTGTGAATACTAGTTTTACGTTATGATTGCTTGACTTCTGTACTTTTTTCATCTATATATTCTCAGGTCACAGTCACCGAAGTTTTGGGAGGTGGTAAATTTTATGTTCAGTTGGTTTCTGACCAGAAAGTAGCTGCCATTCAGAAGCAGCTTGCTTCTCTACATCTTCAAGAGGCTCCTGTTATTGGTGCCTTTAATCCAAAGAAAGGTGATATTGTTCTTGCTCAATTCAGTGCTGATAATTCATGGAACCGAGCAATGGTAAGTGATCCAATTTCCCTTTTCTTGTACTTTATTTTATTTATGTAGTCCACAATGCTTTGAACTAAACATTTGGATACTTGGATTACTACCGAGTACCCTAGCCCTGTGTATTCTACTATGAGAATGGAAATTACGATATTGGCTAGTTTTATGAAGTCAAACCTTTAAATTGTCAAAATTACGATATGCTACTTTTTACTGAATACTGATAAAAGAGGTACAACTTGCTACTTTTCACTTAATAGAGAAAGCTACAATGTTATGCTTTTCCATCAATCAAATAAACCATCTGCTTAAACTGTATACTACATTTTTTCATCACATAAGCTGTACTGGTTAGTGAAGTGTTTTCTTTGGTACTAAATAGATAAATATTAAAAGTAAATTGCTGTTCATGTAATGTCTCTTGCTCTTTAAAAACAATACATTACTTCGTCTTGCGGCTGCTCTGGTCTGCTGCTCTGGTCTGCTGCTCTGCGGTCTCATGAATAGAATTTCGCTCATCAACTACTTGTCCCCCTATCCCTTTTTTGCCCAATGCATATCTTGGTTGGGTATTACTCTAGAGGTTTCATGTCTTCTGAAGGATATTAGGTGATTTTATTGTGTTATTATTTTGCTTGTCATATCATTTTTTTTCTTCTCATTTTGCACTTTTTTTTAAAGATTGTCAATGCTCCTCGTGGTGCTGTGGAATCTTCCAAAGACAAGTTTGAAGTTTTCTACATTGATTATGGAAACCAAGAAGTTGTTTCTTACAGTCAGTTGCGTCCTCTAGAAGCATCTGTTTCCTCCAGTCCTGGTCTAGCTCAGCTCTGCAGTCTTGCTCATGTTAAAGTTCCTGGGCTAGAGGATGATTATGGTCAGGAAGCAGCTTACCGGCTAAGTGAGCTTCTTCTAAGTGGGCCAAAGGAATTCAGAGCTGCTATCGAGGAAAAAGACGCTTCAGGTGGAAAAGTCAAAGGTCAAGGAACAGGGACAATCTTTTTGGTGACTTTGGTTGATCCTGAAACTGATGTCAGCATAAGTGCTACCTTGCTTAAGGTTTGAAATTATGGCCCCTTTTATGTTGATTATACAACAACAACAACCCAGTATAATCCCACTTAGTGGGGTCTGGGGAGGGTAGTGTGTACGCAGACCTTACCCCTATCCTGGGGTAGAGAGGCTGTTTCCAAATAGACCCCCGGCATCATTCCCTCCCAGAACTTCCCACCTTGCTCTTGGGGAGACTCGAACTCACAACCTCTCGGTTGATTATGATTTGAGATTATTTTACTCATATCAATAGCCATTAGTTCTTTTGTGCACTGCCCCACTCCCTAGCTTGTTGTCTACAAACTTGTTTTGGTACTACAGTATCATAGTGAATCAATTGGCTGTTCAAATTCCATTTATATAGAGTCCCAATCGATTAACACATGAAGGTTTAGCTAAGATCATCTTTTATCTGGTAAAGTTGGGTTTCAAAAGACCTAGTGCTTCAATTCTCCAAAAGGATTTGCCTGTGCCCCTACTTAATGATTATGTTTTATTTTGCTGGTGGTGTTAATAGCTGCATCTAACAAGGACCTGTAAATATTTCAGGAAGGACTTGCTAGGATGGAGAAAAGGAGGAGGTGGGAGCCCAAGGACAAACAACAGGCCTTAGATGAATTGGAGAAGTATCAAACAGAAGCACGACAGAAAAGACTTGCAATGTGGGAGTATGGAGATGTCGAGTCAGATGATGAGGATTCTGCTATCCCTGCTAAGAAAGGTGCTGGCAAACGGTGAATGCAACAGTTAAATGGTGGCAATTGCCAATTTGGATGGGCCTTTTTCGGGCTAAACTCCCACCAATTAAACAAACAAGACAATTGCTGTCTAAGGAAATAGAGCACAGAAAGTTTGAGTAGCTTTAATGTGTTGTTCACATGTAACGTTAGGAGTGAGACTTAAGGAGGTGAGAGAAATTTTGTTCTTGTTTCTTTAATTTTTCAATTTTTAATTTTTAACTTATAGACTCTGAATAAACCGGCCTCCTTTGCCGTTCCGTTTGGGATGTGATAAATTTTATGTTAAAACTGAGGCAATATTTATTCTGCCCAACTCCTTTCTCTTCTTTCTATTTGGGCAATCTACCACCCTCCCAATGTTCCCTCAACTATTCTTTCTGCCTACCATCTTGATCGCCCTTGCTATTTGGGTTTTACATATTGTCGATGAATTTTTGAGTAAAGAAGGAAACAAAAAACAAAAAAATTCAATCATTTGAACGAATGCTTTAAGAGGTAAAACAAGATTAATTATATACTTAAGCGCGTGTAGAAAGGGAAAAAAGCGCAGAATATGTCAGAGTGGGGGGACTTGATTTTAATTTAGGGTTTCAGTAGTATATATGCTTTATTTTCTCGCGCATCTTCGTCCCTTATCAGCAATTCCGGTTTTTGCCGGAGACGAAAATATTTCCTGCTCGTAACATGTGATACAGCATACATAATGGAAGCAAAAATGTTCACTTGTTGGAGAATTTGTATTGAAGAATATTATATCACCTTAAAGGAGACCTCGAAGTCCTCTTTTATTCAAATTCGCATTTTGATTTTATTTCAATTAGCTGCTTAAACTTTGAAATTGCCTTATTTTCACCTCATCAGCACAGTGGTTCATGTCCATTCTGCATCTCTTTTGCCTCTTGATCTAGAAGGAAGTATTGGTTCACCTTCTTTAGATGATTTTTCTAAGCTGCTATCTCTCAGTTTCGTGAGTTACATATGAAAGCAGAAATGTAATTATATTTGCATTTCCCATTCCCAGATTTTCTAGTCACTATTTGCCACGTAACCCTTTTTCCCATGCATGGTTAAGGTTTAATTTTATTATGCCAATAGTTTCTACTTCTAGAACTCAAAAACATGCACGCATCATAAATTTTGATCGTAAATTAACCTGTTATTGGAATGACGGATATAAACATGAGTAACACTCTATAAGTATGACAAAATTAGGAAACATGATACATTTAAAATCTCGACTTGCCTCGTATCCAAGCAAGCACAACTTCTCTATTGATTTGTCTGATTTTCTTGTCCCACTCAGTCAAACAACGACAACAAGAGCCAATTATACTATTTTGGAGAAACACAGTTGATTACCAATAAGGTATTGTGTTATAGTAAGTTTCAAAACTTATTTAATTTTCAAAGTGTTGGGAAAAAAGAAATTACCCTTTCCCGAAAACCCCGAGTTCTCTGCCCCTTTTGTAAAGAGAGAAAATGAGAAATAAAACAACACAAGAATTTAACGTGGAAACCCAAAATCGGGAAAAAACCACAACCGTTGCCAAAAGACAACGACCGACCACTATGTGAAAAATTCTTACAATCACATAAACCTTAGTACTTTCTCCTAACAAAAAGTGTTAGAAATACATTTGGTTTGGTACATTTGAAAACATAACTTAAGCCCCCTTGTATAGGCAAGCCTCCAAGCTACTCTTCAACATTTTTCCAATGTGGGACAATGTCCATTCTCATTTTTAAGCAAAATCCCAACAAACTCCACCTTGATTAAAAATGATCATAGCAGCAGCTATCCGTCATACTCCACATTGCTGAACACCTGTCATACTCCACCATAAAGAGTATCGCCACTTAAATAAACCATTCTAAGAATTTCCACTTCGGCTCATGTCGAAAAACACCTTGCTGATTATTATGGTGCAACCTCCACTATTGGCTCTCCTTGGAAGTCCATCAGCTATCGACATAACTGCTTCATCACACACCTTGCATTCCTGCCAAACAAATGCCCGTTTGTAATTCCGCTATTAATCTCACATCCTTCACCATGGCAAATAGCAGTATGCCATAAGGATGTACATGTCTTTGGGTCATATAAGGTCATATGGGTCCCTATCAAAGACCATATTAACAACATCACTTGACTTGGAGCCTGTAGCCGAACCTGCTCCACCTGCTTCTGGTTTTCCCTTCAGGGCCTTGTGTAGACCTGATTGAATCAATATATCCGTGACTTGAACTTGCCACAAGCCAAAATTGATTCTTCCATCAATTTCTCAATATCAAACTTGATGCTTCCCATTGTAACAGTATCACTGACCAATATCCGTGGATGAAAAACACTTGCTTAGAACCTCGTTTGTAGCTCGTGAACAGCACACCAGGTAAGTTCCCAGGAAAGAGAGGTAGGTCCGGCGTGACCACTTAATTACCAGGTCTTTCCTAGCCAGAGCTTACCTAGACGTGTACCTCCACACTTGATTCTAACCGCCAGAATTCACCACAAGCCTCGATACTCCAATTGCACCAACTTCCCCTCCTACAAGCTTCTTGAAACAGAAAATCTTTTCTGATGTGGAAGATCAGCCAAAGCAGCGGCCACAGAGCATACTAAGATTCCCCCCTCAAGCTAGGCGACCTCGCTCTGATACCACTTGTTGAGAAAAAAGAAATTGACCTTTCCCGAAAACCCCGAGATCTCTGCCCCTTTTGTAAAGAGAAAAAATGAGAAATAAAACAACACAAGAATTTAACGTGGAAATCCAAAACCGGGAAAAAATCACAACCGTTGTCAAAAGACAACAACCGACCACTATGTGAAAAATTCTTACAATCACATAAACCTTAGTACTTTCTCCTAACAAAAAGTATTAGAAATACATTTGGTTTGGTACATTTGAAAACATAACTTAAGCCCCCTTATATAGGCAAGCCTCCAAGCTACTCTTAAATATTTTTCCAATACGGGACAATGACCATTCTCATTTTTAAGCAAAATCCCAACACAAAGTATACGCGAAAGCGGTTGATTATATTGAGACTATAAATAAAGGAAAGATTTAATATCTTCCATTACTACAACTTGTAGCGGGGTAATATGTATGTGAAAAGTTATATACTTTATTCTCTAGTTTGTACTAAACAAATAAACGAATACCACAATAAAGTAGATGTTTATCGATATAAAAACCCATATCATAATTGTTAGATAATACGCTTAACGCTAGAGGGGAGGGGGGTGAATAGCGTTATAATAAAAATAGCGTAAACTTGCGGAATTTGAAAAATTGCAGGAAATAAATAAGTGCGATAAGTAAATAAACAAGAATGAACGCACCGATGTATCCTGGTTCACCACAACCCGTGGCTAGTCCAGTCCCCGAGAGACTCTCTCGAGATTTCCACTAACTTCGTTAAGATTACGGGTGCTTAACAAACCGTTACACTTGCTCAAGGATACCACACCTTAAGACTTCACTTGCTCAAGGATGCCTCACCCCAAGACTTCACTGTTAAGCTTACGGGTGCCTAACAAACCTTTACAACTAGAGGACACAAGCCTCAACACCTTTGCTCGGAGATACAACACTCCAAGACTTCAACCACGGAAACACAAGTTCCTTCTTACAACAAGAGAATAACAATTCTCTTCAAGTGTACAAAACACTAACCACTCACTTAAACAAGACTCTCTTAATAGAGTGGATATGAGTAAACAAATACGCTCAAGAACACAACAATAAATTCAAGACCTTGGCTTTCAAAATATGATAAAAATGATCAATAAATGATATTGGAAATGTATGAAAGCTTAAGAATGTTTTTGGTCAGAAGTTGTGTGTTTAATGAGTGATTTTGAGGTGTATTTATAGCTCCAAAATCACTCCTAGCCGTTGCTATGATCATAAATACAGATTCTGAAAATCTGTTAGATAGTCGACTATCCGATATGGTTATTCGACTATCTTGGCAACGGTCACAAGGATAGTCGACTATCCAATATCAGATATTCGACTATCTGACCATGCGGAAATGGTCCGATTTTAAAACAACTAACTAATTGAAAATAAGTTATAAAATATTTTTCAAAGCTTTGTTTGAAGATATAAAATATTATAAATATCTTAAACATGAAAAACAATTGTAATGACCATTCCGAATCAATAAAAACATTTAAAATCATTTTGTTTTAAATGTATTGAAAATATTTATTATATAACATTTAAAACCAATTTGTTTTAAATGCAATAAAAATATTTATGATATGCATATATTGTAAAACCATTTATGATAATCATTTATGATATGCATATATTGTAAAATCATTTATGATATGCATATATTGTAAAATAGTTTTATGATATGCATTGTAAAATCATTTTATGAGAGAAGCCAAGACTCAAACTTAAAGTCGGATCAAGATCACAATAAAGACAATATAAGACTCAACAAAAGGTCTTCATTTATTTTTATTGCTTCTCTCGATCTTGTCTTGAACTTCTTGGACTCCAATTCTTGTCCGCTCAAATAACGTTGCATAGCCTTTTCTTCCTCTATGCTCATTGTAATTTTGCATATCAATTCTTTATCTTCCTTTTGCATATCTACAAAATGAATAGCACTTTAGTTAAAATATAAATTAAAGTGTATTCAATAATAACTCACATTTATTTGGCATATATTATTTTTCATTAAATTGGTTTGTCAATTATCAAAACATATAAGTATGAACATATACATATGTTCCAACAATTTCCCCCTTTTTGATGATGGCAAACCTTCAAGGGAATATGCATATACCCTTTATAAAAGATTATGCCAAATGTAAGACAAGTTATTATTGAGTTCCCCCTCAATTATGCAATAAATATTTAAAATAAATAAATATGCATATAAATAAATAAGTATGCATATACCCTTATCTTTCCCAATGCATGGAAAATAAATATACCCTTAATCTTCCCAAAAGCATGATTAAAGATAAATATGCATATACCCTTAATCTTCCCCCTTTTGACATTAACAAAAAGATAATTTCATTAATGAAGAAGGAAAATTACAATAAGAGTAAATGAAAATATATTACAATAAATGAAAATACATTTCAAATAATGAAATTACAAATCAAGAACTTTCATCGTCGTCGAAATCATCGTCATCGCTAGAAGTACTTGCGGAATAGACGTGAGAATACGGATAATTGACATGGTCAAAATATCCGTGGATTTCGTCACTAGGCCTACGCATATTTCTTTTCGTGCGAGACACATTACTATCGATTCGATTAATTGAGGTCGATAAAGAGGCAAGTTGATCCAAGATGGCTTGAGACACATCCGGTTGGGCACGAGGACGACGAGCTTGAATTGGAAGAGGAGGATTTGGAATTTGATCATGTGGTTGGTCATGGCCATGAAAAGAGGTCTCTTGAATTTCCCAGTGTTTGGTGCGAGTTTTCTTGATACCAACATTGGTGTTGACTTGAGATGCTTCAAGAAGATGCATTATAAGTAATGCATAAGGAAGGGGTTTGTCACTTCCTATTGAGTCAAACATATGTGTAAGAACAAATTTACACCAATTTATTCGTGCTTTGGAAATAATAGCATGCATGATTTTTGCATCTTCACGGCCAATTGTCGTGTGATTGCTTTTTCTCGGTTTAAGAATCCGAGTGACAACATAAAGAATCAAACGAAATTCCGGAAAAATTCCTTTAATAGGAGCTCTCTTTTGCTCTTGAGAGAATTCAAATTGTCCAATTCCAATAAGGTTGAAGAGGACATTTTCATCATAGAGTATTCCTTCGACACCGGTATATTGTTCGATGTCTTGGCCATCACGAGGAAGATTTGTGATAGCTTGAATATTTTCTTCACTTAAAAGGATAGGAATGCCATTGACTTTGGTAGAGAGAACTCCATCTTCATCTTTCTTAAGGTTCGAATAGAAGGCTTGAACCAAAAGAGGATGAATGAAATCATACTTCAAATAAACAAAGTCAAGGATTGAACTTTGTAGAAGTATATTGGAATGATTAGAATCCGCTAGATATCTTGCGGTTGTGAATCGAGGTGGAAGAATATCTCGATTTTCAAAGTTTCTAATAAATCGTTGAAGCTCATTTTCTTGTTCAAACCAAAGAATGGATCCATCATCATAACAATGTAGAGATGGAGGAGGATTTGAAGAAGAAGGGATATTCTTTCCGGCACGAGAGCGTTTAGAGCTTCTATTTGCCATTGAAATTTGTAGGCAAGAAGAACTTTTGGAAGAAGTTTGGAATAGAATTTTTGAAGAGAATTTCTTGAAAAAGAATGATTTTGGTGTGAAACAAAGAGTGCACACTAATCCTATTTATAGAGTTCAAGAGAACATAGCATTGAATGACAAAAATCATATTTTTGGACTGATTGGAACGGCTATAAAACGGTCAGATTTTTGAAATTTAACTGAGGATAGTCGAATAACTTATTAAATAGTCGACTATCTGGGAACGATATTCGAATATCTTCTGGGATAGTCGAATATCTGGAAACAGATATACTCGAATAACTTCTGGTTAGTCGAATATCTGGAGAAATAGCTTGATTTTCTAGATAATCAAGTTATTCGAATAACTTCTAGTTAGTCGATTAACTTCGACGACTTTGAAAAATCGTTTAAGCAGAAAATATTGGAAAAATAATTTTCATTTTGTGGAATTCGTTTATTAAAAATAAACTATATTTTTGGTAAAAGTATATATCATAATTTTATGAACATAATTTTATCAAATCAAATATGCTATTTCTAAATTCACAAGTCAAGTAAGAAAAATAATATTGACTTGAATTGAAACTTTATCTTGGTTCCCCCTGAATTTAGGGCGATACCTGCAAAAGAAAATACGCGTCTTCCACGATCAAGTCAGTAATATTCAAAATATAAATGCAACAAAAAAAATATATGCATTTAGATCAACGTTTAACCGCATTAGGACGTGACTCCTTTGAACATGATTTATGTCTTAGCACATCAATAAACGCTAAATATTATATCAATTCTGCTAGCAATAAGGTAAAGTGAGGAACGATCATACCTTTGTAATACTTGGTATTGCTTTCCTTACCTTTCACATTTCTGTCAAGACGATCATATGAATTCATTGAATTGGCCATTGCTTTGGTGTTGCTTATTTCAAAGCGATTTAGCAACTCATTGCAATATTGAGCATGACAAATGAGAGTTCCCTCTTTCATTTGTTTCACTTGCAACCTCAAGTTGAAATTTAGTTCGTCCATCATGATATTTCAAGAATTTGCTAGTCATGAGTTTTAAACTCCTTGCATACAAATTTATTAGTTGCTCCAAATATAATATCATCAATAAAAATTATTTTTAAAGTACAAGAAATATCATCAATAACATTCATGCAATTTCCTTAATGAACAATTCCCCCTCAATTAAGGCAAACTAGAACGTAAAGATATTCCCTCTTACTTGAGGCATATCGCCTAAACACTTCTTCTTTTTGGCATTTAGCAAGAAGGGAGTATATTAAAGAAAGACTATGAGAAGTATGCAATATGAAGATTTATAGAAATTTATCAAGACATACCAACAAAACATAGATCTACCAATTGTTATAAAATAATGATAAAACCATTTGTTGAAGAACATACACAACAGTTGCCTAGTTGCCAATTAAGAATTGCTGATTTTGCTCTATGACAATCAATTGTCAAGTTACCACAATCGATTGTCTGCCAGTCATTCCAAAAATCATTCCCAGATTTTACGCTTAACAATCGATTATCTAAGATCAACAATCGATTACTGGCAACGTTCAAAAAATCTTTTCCAGATTTTAATTAAAACAATCGATTGTTACAAATCTACAATCGATTACCTGACGGTATTTGAAAACTTTTTGGCAACGGTCAGTTATACAATCGATTATGCAATGTTGACAATCGATTATATATCAGTCTTGAAAAATCAATTTAGACACTGCCTCTTGACAATCGATTGTAATAAACTCACAATCGATTATATAATAACTTTGAAAAAGTCTGGAAGACACTGCCTCAACATAATCGATTGTCATAAGTTCACAATCGATTATTTTGTGACTTTGAAAAATCTGATGGACACTGTCTCTTCACAATCGATTGTCATTAGCTTCACAATCGATTATTTTGAGCTTTGAAAAACTTTGATGGACACTGCCTCATCACAATCGATTGTCATAAGGTTCACAATCGATTGTCATGCAGATTTGTAAAATCTGACGCTCACTGCCTTAACACAATCGATTGTCATTAGTTCACAATCGATTGCCAAGCAGCTGACTTAAACATAATCGATTATCATAAGTACATAATCGATTATCTTAGTCCAGATTTTAGAGGCGTGTGTAAAAATTATTTTGGCTAAAACAAATATGCATGATTTAAAATCAATTGTTATTGGAAAACATAACAGATGTATCAATTGTTATTTAACAACTATTACGATTAAGCATATCGGAAATTTCAACAGTATAAGAACTAAATTAACAACAAATATGTTAACATCGGTTGCTTGCACATATCAACAATTCGGTTTTTATCGAAAAAGACAACTAACCGAAATTCCCCCTTGATGCAATGAGGTTCCGTGCTTGGTGCATCTACTACAATATTGTAGTCTTCAAGCACACCTGCAAAAGTACCTAAACATAGGTTTTTGGTACCCAAACACTTTTGGGTCCTTGGGGGTTAGGCAAATAATAATTATAGCCACAAGATAAATCCCTATGTTTTGCAAAACATGTGGGTGCTATGTGTCCTACCCGGTTGCAGTAGTGACATACAACATTCGGGTTGTGCATATGCCTATGTTGTGCTAAATACGTTCTAGGTAATCTAAAATCAACATTCCTAGGAGCGTTGAAATTCCTAGAGTTATTTCTAGGCGGTCTAGAATAATTATTTCTAGATTCATTGCACAATTCCTAGAATCGTTTCTAGGTGGTCTAAAATTATTAATTCTAGACTCATTAAAAATTCTAGAATTATTTCTAGGTGGTGCATCACAATTTCTAGCATGATTCTTATTCTTTTTACGCCTTCTATTTTTCTTAGGCTTTTTCTTCTTAATCACTTCAATAGTTTTAGGAGCATCTACACTATATTTTTCTAGTGTGTTCCTAAGTTCAATGTTTTCTAGTTTCAAAGAATCACAAGATAAACAAATAGAACTTTTATCAATTGAAGAAGATTCATTCATTGCTTTAATCTTATTTCTAAGATAAAAAATGTCATTTTTCAAGAAATCATTTTCTTTTTCTAAAACATCAATTTTATTTTTGAGAACACCATTTTCATTAGTTAATTTTTCAAAATCTATTTCTTTCAAAGAAGAGGATTTTCCAAAATCTTTTTCTTGTAAGGAAAGTGTTTTCTGAAAATCTGTTTCTTGCAAAGAAAGTGTTTTCTGCAAAGAAAATGTTTTCTTCAAATCTTTTATCATTTTGGAGGCATTAACAAATTCACCATACAGTTCATTGTAGGCACTTTGTAATTCTTCAAGAGAGTGAGAGTTAGATGTACTTACCTCTTCTCCTTCGTCGGCCATGAGGCATTTGGCAGTTGGTTCATCACATGAACTGTCTGCTTCTTGAGCCGCATTTTCATAAGTGTCCTCAAGCTTGTCCCACATCTCTTTAGAAGTTTTGTATTGGGAAATTTTCCGATAGTCCTCCTGTTTCAAGGAACTATACAACATATTGATAGCCTTGGTATTGTATTCACTTACCATGGCTTTTCCAACTTGTTTCGTCAATTGTTCATCATACTTGATGATTTTCCATAGACGAAAGTTGCTTGATTTGATGAAGATTGTCATCCGATCTTTCCAATGTGTGTAATTGCTTCCATCAAATATTGGAGGCAAAAAGGTATAGTGACCTTCACCTATTCCTGCAAAAGCATTACTAGTAGAAGCCATAGAAGGATTCTCTCAAACTGTTAAGTCTTTCAGAGAGTTAGGCTCTGATACCAATTGTTAGATAATACGTTTAACGCTAGAGGGGGGGGGGGGTGAATAGCGTTATAATAAAAATAGCGTAAACTTGCGGAATTTGAAAAATTGCAGGAAATAAATAAGTGCGATAAGTAAATAAACAAGAATGAACGCACCGATGTATCCTGGTTCACCACAACCCGTGGCTAGTCCAGTCCCCGAGAGACTCTCTCGAGATTTCCACTAACTTCGTTAAGATTACGGGTGCTTAACAAACCGTTACACTTGCTCAAGGATACCACACCTTAAGACTTCACTTGCTCAAGGATACCTCACCCCAAGACTTCACTGTTAAGCTTACGGGTGCCTAACAAACCTTTACAACTAGAGGACACAAGCCTCAACACCTTTGCTCGGAGATACAACACTCCAAGACTTCAACCACGGAAACACAAGTTCCTTCTTACAACAAGAGAATAACAATTCTCTTCAAGTGTACAAAACACTAACCACTCACTTAAACAAGACTCTCTTAATAGAGTGGATATGAGTAAACAAATACGCTCAAGAACACAACAATAAATTCAAGACCTTGGCTTTCAAAATATGATAAAAATGATCAATAAATGATATTGGAAATGTATGAAAGCTTAAGAATGTTTTTGGTCAGAAGTTGTGTGTTTAATGAGTGATTTTGAGGTGTATTTATAGCTCCAAAATCACTCCTAGCCGTTGCTATGATCATAAATACAGATTCTGAAAATCTGTTAGATAGTCGACTATCCGATATGGTTATTCGACTATCTTGGAAACAGTCACAAGGATAGTCGACTATCCAATATCAGATATTCGACTATCTGACCCTGCGGAGATGGTCCGATTTTAAAACAACTAACTTATTGAAAATAAGTTATAAAATGTTTTTCAAAGCTTTGTTTGAAGATATAAAATATTATAAATATCTTAAACATGAAAAACAATTGTAATGACCATTCCGAATCAATAAAAACATTTAAAAATCATTTTGTTTTAAATGTATTGAAAATATTTATTATATAACATTTAAAACCAATTTGTTTTAAATGCAATAAAAATATTTATGATATGCATATATTGTAAAACCATTTATGATAATCATTTATGATATGCATATATTGTAAAATCATTTATGATATGCATATATCGTAAAATCATTTTATGATATGCATTGTAAAATCATTTTATGAGAGAAGCCAAGACTCAAACTTAAAGTCGGATCAAGATCACAATAAAGACAATATAAGGCTCAACAAAAGATCTTCATTTATTTTCATTGCTTCTCTCGATCTTGTCTTGAACTTCTTGGACTCCAATTCTTGTCCGCTCAAATAACGTTGCATAGCCTTTTCTTCCTCTATGCTCATTGTAATTTTGCATATCAATTCTTTATCTTCCTTTTGCATATCTACAAAATAAATAGCACTTTAGTTAAAATATAAATTAAAGTGTATTCAATAATAACTCACATTTATTTGGCATATATTATTTTCCATTAAATTGGTTTGTCAATTATCAAAACATATAAGTATGAACATATACATATGTTCCAACAATAATAAACTTGGAGTTTATTGATATTTGCACATGTCATGGTGTAAATCTGAACTTTATCAATATTGATAATTTTTTCAGTTAGCATTTGGGTTAGCCATATCAATTTAAGTATGATATGCAAAAATAATAGAGAATTCACATGAGTAAATATTAAAGAACTAGAAAGTTCTTTACGAATTATCTCACATTGCTTGTTCTCATTAATTTAGAGACCAACTAAAATTGGGATTGAATCCCATGAATGCTGAAAATGCCAAAGATGAATATGAGCCCATTCACCTTCCATGTATACCACATAAGATGCATGTATGAGATGGTTACATGTGCGATTATTATTAACCCGCAACTTGATATTTGCGGGGTAATTTGCTCAATAATTTAACTTAGAGCATAATTTTCAGACTTTCTGTCCAAGATAGTTTATCTTGATAAGTTGGTTTACGTTACAGCTGGTTTAGAAAAATAATTTATTGAGTGCCTCCACTTAATAGCTAAACTATTGCTTATGAGAACAAAGTTATCTATATCAGCTTGATATAGGTTATATACGAAAGTATATTACATTCTCCCCTCACAAGTGGTTCAGGGTCAGGAACCAAATAATTCCACCTCAATATTATTAATGTGCGGTGTATATTTTGACAAGAGGGGTTGCTCTGATGGTAAGCAACCCCCGCTCCAACCGAGAGGTTGTGGGTTCGAGCCTCCCTAAGAGCAAGGTGGGAAGTTCTTGGAGGGAAGGATGCCGATGTTCTATTTGGAAACAGAGTCTCTACCCAGGGTAGAGGTAAGGTCTGTGTACATACTACCCTCCCCAGACCCTACTATGTGGGATAATACTGGGTTGTTGTTGTTGTTGTATATTTTGATTAACACCATAAAGCACAAAGATGAGTTCTCAAAGTTGAGGAAACAAGTTAGTTTTTCTAACATGAGGGGGATACATGATAAAAAATTGAGAAAAAAGTTACATGGAATGAATTATTATTTATACATATAGATCCTCGAATAGGATAATATGAACTTCAAGTTCATAAAAGAATAATTCATTTGCAACATATTGCAAAGCATGTCATACGCATTTGCTGACCCAAAGAAAGTAACTATATTTTCATTGCAAATGCTCATATTAAGTCCTAGAAGGACAAAGTCTATAGTACGCTTAAAGCGTATAGACAAATCGGTTTCAAATAGAACTTCTTGATAAAGAAGATGAGCAAATGATCAAAGTGATCATAATAAAGGAGGCAAGTGATCTAGAAGGTCACATGACATAACACTTCATAAAATCTCATGAGAGATTCATGTATCTGAATATATGAATGAAGATCTCTATATTATGTCTTTATGAAAATTTATTGGAGCCGATATAAAATGTTTGTCGACGACATCTATCACAGCAAGTA
This sequence comes from Nicotiana benthamiana, assembly GCA_034376525.1. Lineage (NCBI taxonomy): Eukaryota > Viridiplantae > Streptophyta > Magnoliopsida > Solanales > Solanaceae > Nicotiana > Nicotiana benthamiana. Next base: position 12,271,027 of record CM067325.1, read on the forward strand.
TAGATGAGGATCTTAAGTCTATCGAATGTAAACACAAAAGTATTGGCCAAATGGAAGAGATACAATTCAAGTAGAATTGATTCCATATGAAAAACATATAGTTTTGGAGATGTAGTTCAAATACTTAAAAGTATAAAGTCAATGGTATGTGCAATCAGTTTTCGATATCTTATTTGTCTAGAATAACATGAAAACTTGATATGCATCTAAAGTCTATAATATGGCTTATATGACTTAACTTATATGACAATCCATGAAGGATTTAAGTTGCTCTAAGCATCTACAATTCTTGATCTTTAGGTACCACTTCCTCAGTGCAATTTATGCACAAATGTATCTTGCTATAACTATAAGCATGATAATGTGATAGCGAGGATACCTTTATGAAGATATTGAAGAGCCATTCCACGATATTTGTGAAGACATTATATATCTATCACGTGTTATGATTTCAAGGTGTAAATATTCATTATAGTTAATATGGCTGATTTATTTGTCAAATCTCTACCAACGATCTCTTTAAGATGGTGCATAAGATTGGAATGCGAAGGCTCAAGGATGTGAACTGATGCTCTCTTCAGGGGAATTAATGCGCGTTGCACTCTTTTTCCCTTACAAGGTTTTGTCCCACTGGGTTTTTCTTGCAAGGTTTTTAACGAGGCAACCAATAGGTGCATTTCTAAATATGTGTACTCTTTTCTTTTCTAGAATTTTTTTCCCATTGGATTTTATTTTAGTTGAGGTTTTTAATGAGGCACATTACTTATTGAGTAGACATTCAAGAGGGAGTGTTAAGAATAGAATTCTATTTAGAGTGAATGTCTATCTTGTAGAGAGTTTTACTTTGAGGCTAAGTCATTTTTCCTCCTAAAAATAGAGGGGTCTTACCCCATTGTAAATCACCCAAAAAATTCAATAAAAATTCTCTCTCTTTCTCTACAATATTGCTCTTCTTTTATTGTTTTACAATAAATTTCTGACAAAGGTACAAAATGGTATCAGATGATCAAACTAAGATTGCAACATCAAAATGCAAAAAAGTAAGGAATTATCAATCTATTGACATTTTATTCCCTAAAATAGATAATAAATTAAAGAATATAATAAGTAGGATTATATTTTGGAAATAATTGTGAGCTAACCTCGCCTTTTGCTCTTGCACAGGCAAAAACATTGCAAAACATTTCAGCATTTCTTATAAACTTGGTGTCCTGCTTATACTTAAGCACGTCTGCATTTCAATTGGCGATTAAATGATCAAATTTATCATTTTGTCTTTTGTTTAATTTTGTATGCAAATTCAATGAGATGTTTTAGTCATTGCTAAATTATGTTTTATATGAAGATCGTTTTCCTTCTAAACTTAGCAGGAATCCAATGACGTTAGATGTCCTAATAGGGACTTTGAAAGATATTGGTTTTGAGGAGCATTTCTCTTACTATGCGCTACATGAATGGTGGCTTTCACACATTGCACAACAAAATATAAAAATTTGTCATTTTATGTCACATGCCAGGCCTATGGTTAATCAAGACTTCCTTGCAGAGGTTATGTTGTCGAGTGCATTACCTTTTCTTTTGGATCCAATTCTAAAACAACACACAAATAGATATACTCTATTGAAAATAGGATACATTTATTTAGGTGATCAAGTTTTAAAATGCAAAATTGTGCTTATGCTCTTTCGTATTTTCTGCAATTCTAGCATAAGTATACATCATGACTAAATAATTAATTAACTGTTGGCATCACCGATAAACAAGCAACAACCACTTCAAAACTAAAATGTTAGGCGTGTGATGAGCCCATTTAGTAGTAGTTATATAGGGCTACCTCTTTATAAATTAATCATTCAAGATCCCAAGTCCTCCGCACCAAATAAAAATAATTAAATAGATTTTTCTATGTACTTTTAAGAAGTTCTTTAAACAGTTGGAGTTAGTTAATATCTTTTGGTTGTGAAAAAAAGAATAAGAAAGATCTTTTTGTTGACTTGGTGAAAATATTAATGATTTGTTATAAATAGAACTCTATTTAAGGTGAATGTCTATATTTAGAGAGATTCTAGGGTTTACTATTTGGTGGCTAAGTCACCACCTCCCCATAAATATAGGGCTTCTATTCCATTGTAAACCATCCCAAGTATCAATAAGAATACTCCTCTCTCTCCATATTCTCTCTATATTGTTCTTGTCTTTTATATTATTTCATAACACGTTATCAGCACGAGTCTCTAACCAATTGAAATTTTCGATTATTTTAACTTTTGTTTGAGTAGGGTTTTGCTTCATAGCCGATTCGGCTCTCTCAACTCAATCGCCGCCTTTTTCTAATTTCTATACGGAAAAATAGAAGAGATGGTATCATCATAAAGTAATGCAACGGGATGGAAACTCAAGAGGTATATTTGATATCACAACATTTATTGGTATACCTTAAAGGTAAGTAATTTACTTTTCCTTTTCAAATTCTTGAAATTCTACGATTTGATTCTATATACAAACAAAGACAACAAAGTTTGATTGTAACTCTAATGGAGTTCATAAGAAATTACACTCACATGAAGTGGTAAAATTTCTATGCCTTGCCATGATCAAATTCATAATTGTGGGCAAATAATTAAAATTCCGTCCCATTGAATTTGCTCCATTCCCTTTAGAGAATGTGGTAGCAGTATGTGATAAGTCTGAAAGAAGACAAAATTATTACCATGATGGTATCAATGAATGTGGACGTGGCAATAGACGGAATTATAATCGTCATTATGATCCATTCCCTGAAGTGAATGTGATAATTGTAATAAAGCCTGCAAGTATGAACACACTCTTGATGTAATTGTGTCTTATGTCTGACATTATGAAAAGAAAGTTCGTTGCCCTTGAAATTTCGGGCAAGAACTATATGGCATGGGTGTTGGATGCTGAAATCCACTTAGATGCTATGGGTCTTGGAGACGCCATTAAAGACAGAAATAATGTATCCACCCAAGACTGTGCTAATGCCTTGATTTTCTTGCGCCATCACCTTAATGAAGGTTTGAAACTGTGCTAAGGCCTTGATTTTCTAGCGCCATCACCTTGATGAAGGTTTGAAAATTGAATATATCACAGTCAAAGATCCACCTATCTTGTGGAATGGCTTAAAGAAGAGATATGACAACCTGAAGTTGATCACTCTGCCACAAGCACGATACGATGAGAATCCAAAAGCAAATAGTTCATAAACTATATATTATCGTTGCGGTGGAAAAGGGCACTGGTCAAATGCTTGCCGTATACCAAGACATTTGGTTGACCTTTATCAAGCATCTCGAAAGAGTAAATGCCCTGAAATTTGTCTCTGACGACAATTTTGACATCACCCACTTGGATGTAACAGATTATTTTGAGCAACCCGATGGGAAAATAGATCACCTAATCGGTGATGGATCTGTGATGAAAGAAGATGGAGTTGTTTGATTTTATTTCACTTATTTGTAATAGTTAGTGAATAAACTAATAGTCATTAGTATCAGCTCGTATTAGTTAGTTTATGATATAATGTTAGTATTAGTTCTTTAGAATGTTTCAATATGCTCAGATTTCAATAATATTTTTATTTTCCAGTAGCGGTAATCGACTAACCTAACAGTTAGTCGATTATCTAATATTTCGCATTAAAACTGCAAAACAATCGATTGTCAATGTTCAACAATCGATTGTCAATGCCCAACAATCAATTGTCTATGTTTAACAATCGATTGTCTTAAGACAGTGATCTGGAATTTTTTCAAAATAGCAAATATTCGATTGTCTATGTTTAACAATCGATTGTCTTAAGACAGTGTGATCTGGAATTTTTTCAAAATAGCAAATAATCGATTGTCTATGTTTAACAATCGATCATTGTAAGACAGTGTGATCTGAAGTTTTTCGAAATAGTCAACAATCGATTGTCTATGTTTAACAATCGATTGTCTTAAGACAGTGTGATCTGGAATTTTTCAAAATAGCAAATAATCGATTGTCTATGTTTAACAATCGATTGTCGTAAGACAGTGTGATCTGAAGTTTTTCGAAATAGTCAACAATCGATTGTCTATATTTAACAATCTATTGTCTTAAGACAGTGTGATCTGGAATTTTTCAAAATAGCAAATAATCGATTGTCTATGTTTAACAATCGATTGTCGTAAGACAGTGTGATCTGAAGTTTTTCAAAATAGTCAACAATCGATTGTCTTAAGACAGTGTGATCTGAAGTTTTTCAAAATAGCAAATAATCGATTGTGTGTGTTTAACAATCGATTGTCAATGTTCAACAATCGATTGTGTGTGTTTAACAATCAATTGTTTTAAGAAAATGCTTAAACTGAAATTTTCAAACTGCAAAGTAATCGATTATGGAAAACATATAATCGACTATCTGATTTAGTTAGTCAACTGACCTCAGCAGATTTTTAAAATATTGTTTAAGTATGAAAACAAACGGATTGAATTTGTTTATTCTCATGTTCGTATATTTTCTTTTGTATGGAAAACCATGGGAATTAAATTGATTGAAGGCTCCTGAAGAGCAACTATAACTCTGCCTAAAGGAACGATATTTTAGAGAATGCAATGTTCTCCTCCAAGTCTAAGAAAAACTTGTTGAGTTTTAATGATATCAGTCAAAATGTTCTCCTCCAAGTCTAAAAGGAACTTGTTGAGTTTTAAATATATCATTCAAAATGGATATCAGATTGAGACAATACATGAGTATAATCTTGAATACCTCATTTACTCATGAAAACGAGGCTGCCCACTTCGTCTTGGGGTCACGCCATTTTGCATGCAGCAATGCTAGTTCGTCTCTGACTGACGAATTGACACAAATATTCCCCGTTGCAATTGGTTTTAGGTCATGAACCTAATATATCCCATTTAAGAATCTTTAGATGCGCAGTATATGTGCCTATAGCACCGCCATCCCGCACCAAAATGGGTCCGCAAAGAAGGTTAGGAATATATGTTGAGTTTGAAATCGTCCTCCATTATTCGCTACCTCGAAACATTGACAGGGGATTTGTACACTGCACGATTTGCAGATTGTCAATTTAATGAGACACTTTTCCCAAAATTAGGGAGAGAAGTTGGTGAAACCAAACGGGAAATTTTGTGGAAAAATGCATCATTATCTCATCTTGATCCACATACCTCCATTTGTGAAAATGAGGTGCAAAAGATTATCCATTTGCAAAGAATAACAAATCAAATGCCAGACGCATTTACAGATTTGAAAGGGATAACAAAATCACATATCCCCGCAGTGAATGTGACAACATCTGATTCACGAATACATATTCATTATTGGAAGAATATGAACATGAAATTGGTATAGAATATACCACACTCACCCCTAGAAGGAGGTTTGAGATGATACCACAATCACCCCTAGAAGGAGGTTTGAGATGATATATGGCATGAATGATCGTTGGTCACGTACCTATTGTACGCCAAAGTATTTTGGAAATATGACTATTAAAGGACAACGATAATGCAAGAAACCTATCTTGCATATAAGTTTGACATGACCATAATGGTATAACTTTCTCTTTAAGAAAGATATTCACCACATGGATGTTGATGAATTTGTGGTAGTACAAAATTAATTGAGAGCTCTAGAAGAGCCAATTATTACTATGTTGGAGAAACACAATTGAGTATTGTGCTGTAGCGAGTCTCAAAGAAACTTATTCAGTTTCCAAAGCACACGCGAAAGCGCTGATTATATTGAGACTATAAATAAAGGAAAGATTTGATATCTTCTATTACTACAACTTGTAACGGGATAATTTGTATATGAAAAGCTACCCGTTTTATTCTCCAGTTTGTACTACACAAACAAAAGAATGCCACAATAAAGTGGATATCTATTGGTATAAAAACCCATGTCATAATAAACCTGAAGTTTATTGATAAGTGCACATGTCATGGTGTAAATTTGAAGTTTACCAATATTGATAATTTATTCAGTTGGCATTCGGGTTAGCCATCTCATTTTAAGTATGATGTGCAATAATAGAGAATTCACATGGGTGAATATTAAAGAACTAGAAAGTTCTTTATGAATTCTCTTGTATCACTTGTTCTTATTAATGAACTGACCAACTAAAGAGTTCGGGTTGAAGCCCATAAATTCTGGAAATATCAAAGGTGAATATGGGCCCATTCACCTGCCATGTATACCACATATGATGCATCTATGATATGGTTACATGCGCAATTGTTATTAACCCGCAGCCTGGCCGGTGCTTGCGAGGTAAATTGCTCAGTAATCTAACTTCGAGCATAATTTCCAGATTTTCTACTCAAGATAGTTCATCTGGATAAGTTGGTTTATATCAAAGTTGGTTTAGCAAGATAATTATTGAGTGCCTCCACTTAATAGCTAAACTGTTTCCTATGAGAACAAAGTTATATATACCAGTTTGATATACGTTGTATACGAGAGTATATTCTCCCCTCACAAGTGGTTCAGGGTCAGGAACCAAATAATTTCATCTTATTATTAATGTGCTGTGTATATTGACATGATAATGCACAAAGATGATTTCCCAAAGTTGAGAAAACAAGTTAGCTTTTCTAACATGAGGGGGAGACATGATAAACACTTGAGAAAGGTTGCATGGGATGAATTATCATTTGTATATGTAAATCCCCGAATATCATGATATGAACCTGAAGTTCATAAAATGAATAATTCAATCGCAACATATTGCAAAGCATGCTATACTCATTTGCTGACCCAAAGAAAGTGACTATATTCTCACTACAAATGCTCATATTAAGTCCCAGAAGGACAAAGTCTTTGATACGCTTAAAGCGTATAGACAAATACTTGATTCCATGTAGATTTGGACATATAGTTCAAATACTTGAAAGTATAAAGTCAAAGGTATGTATAATCAGTTTTCGATATCTTATTTGTTTAGCATGACATGAAAACTTGATATGCATCTAAAGTCTATTATGTGATTTATATGACTTAACTTGAAAGATTTAAGTTGGTTAAATCATACACAATTCTTGGTCCTGAAGTACCACATCCTAAGTACAATTTGTGTATATATGTATCTTGCTATAACTATAAGCATGATGGCATTGAGAATACATCTATGAAGATATTGAAGAGTCATTCCACGACATTATATGAAGATGTTCATATCTATCAAGAATGATGATTTCAAGGTGCGGAATATTTATTCAAGTCAATATGGTTGATTTATTTATCAAATCTCTACCAAAGATTGTGTTGAAGATGGTGCACAAGATTGGAATGCAAATGCTCAAGGATATAAATTGATGTTCTTATCAGGGGGAGTTAATGCGCGTTGCACTCTTTTTCCCTTACAAGGTTTTGTCCCAACTGGGTTTTCCTTGCGAGGTTTTTAACGAGGCAACCAATAGGCGCATATTCAAACATGTGTACTCTTTTTCCTTCTCTTTAATTTTCCCAATTAGGTTTTTGTTTTAAGGTTTTAACGAGGCATATTGTTGAATAGATATTCAAGGGGGAGTGTTATAAATAGAACTCTATTTAAGGTGAATGTCTATATTTAGAGAGATTCTAGAGTTTACTACTTGGTGGCTAAGTCACCACCTCCCTATAAATATAGGGCTTCTATTCCATTGTAAACCATCCCAAGTATCAATAAGAATACTCTTCTCTCTCCGTATTGTTCTTGTCTTTTATATTATTTTATAACATGATTAAATATTTCACAATTTTAAAAAGGAAAAACAAAAAAAAGGATCAGATTCTAATTTTGACGTGCAGCGGATTCTTTACTAGGACCCAAGAATAAGGTCCCTCTCAGATAACCACGTTTTGGAAAAGCCCATTGCCATAACATCACTATAAATTGCCTAATTAAATAGCAGAATCTCACCAAATACGAAAACTGAATTGCTGCTTCAATTTTCTAAATCTGTAAGTTGCTTTTATTCCTATTCTAGAATTCATACGCAATGTCCCTTTAGTTTTTCATTCTGATTTGCTTTTCTCTCCAACTTCAATTGTTTCTTATGGGTAAAGTCTTGTTATTGAATCGAATTCAGTAATGTGTTTTTAAAAATCTTCAATAACATATGATCCAGACAAGAGGGGTTGCTCTGATGGTAAGCAAACCCCACTTCCAATCAAGGGGTTGTGAGTTCGAGTCTCCCCAAGAGCAAGGTGGTAAGTTCTTGGACTATCTACCCCAGGGTAGGGTAAGATCTGCGTACACACTACCCTCCTCAGACCCCACTAAGTGAGATTATACTGGGTTATTGTTGTTGTATTAGATATGATCCATTATAATATAGAAGCAGAGGTGTGTTGTTTATGTTTTGGTGATTTGTGTTTTTAAAAATTTTTGTTGCCTTTTATGTAGATTCGTATTTTATTTTATTTTAGTGAAACAGGGGACATATCTGCCATCTGGTTTATTTTAATGACTACTTTTTCACAGGTATGTTATTTTCTCCAAGTTTTTCACCAAATTTCTTCACTTTACCTTTCTCCCAGGTATGATTAAGATTTTCTTGTAAGATGCCAACATTTTCTAGAACTCAAAAGCATGCACATACCTCTAAAATTCTTATTGTGATTAACCTCTTAGAATGACTAATATAAATACTTGATAAATATGAAAATTTTGGGATGTATGAAATATGATGTTTGTTAAACAAAAACAGATAATAATAATTCAGAAAAACATTATGAGAAAATAGTAATGCATATTAAAATAATGTAAAAGGAAAGCTTTTTCTTTTTCTTTTCTTTATTTGGGGTGTGTAGAAGATAGTTGTTGGTGTCTCGTGAAAATTGTTAACTGGCCTGCATAGCAAATGTTTCCTAACCCTATTGACAACCATAAAAAGAAAAGAGTGGACCTTTTCCCAGACCCTACGTAAATGTGGAAAGCTACGTGCACTGGGCTTCCCTTTTCTATACAACGGTAGCAAGCCCAACCAGTAGATGAATGAAGTTTTCACCCACTGAACAGTACTGGATCAATCATACTGCATTGCCTATGATACTAGGGATGTAAGCATAAGTAAGAAGTGCATATATGTATGACAAGCTAGATTCTTACTCATTTTGGTGCTTGGAACATGTGAGTTGGAGGCTTTTCAAATGGGACATGTGCGTTTTTGTCTATACAGTCCTTAGTTTGGCAATCATGATGAAATCGAATTCAAATAGTGTCATATCCTCTAAACACCTATACCAGAAATTAGAGTTGGAATTCAAACTACATGAATTACTTACTGTTGCTAGTGAAGAAATTAGTGAAGTAGGTAGGAAAATGACACTGAAAAGTAATGATAATAATAATACTGCAATAATATTATTTGTGAGTGGAAATACAACTGGCTTGAGTCGTGCTGGACACTGTCCTAAAAAACTATTTCGGCAATGTGAAATGCTTTCCAGGATTAAACAAACCTATCTCTAATTAGATAGACAATACATGAATCAATAAAATCAAATATTACAACCTAGCTATTTAAAAGGCGGGGAGGGGGCAAAAGAAATTAGACTACTAAACTTTGAAAAGGAAAAATAATAAAGGAAGCTTATAAAGACAAAATTAGAGGGGAAGTAGTAGAAAGATTTCCTTTTTTTGCTAATGATAATTGATGAGAAAGGAGTGATTGATAATGGCTATTTATAGCCTCATTATTTGCATGAAGGCTTGATGTGCATGGCAACAAAGTGGCTAATGCATTTTGCCATCTTTCTAATGGCTTCTAGAAGGGCTTCCACATGGTCTTGTTCAAGACATTTGTCAACAAGGATTTAAAATATTGCCACAAAGTCAAGATATCCTTCCCTGTTTAGTGTGATCACATTTTTTTGTTTCTCTGAAGGGTTGAATTTAAATTCATTCTACAATTCACAGGAAAGACTTCTGCTTCAGAGACTTTGATTTTCTGTATTGTGCTTCATCATCAGTAAGGATGCTTAAGATTCCTCCACACCAAGTTGCAGGACACCAAGCAGGCAATGGGAAGCTTGGTCCGCTCGTGGATGAATCAGGACGTTTCTACAAACCTCTCCAAGGCGATGAACGAGGGTCCAGTGAGGTTAAATTCTACGAATCATTCTCTTCCAACACTAAGATCCCAGAACACATCTCCAAATTCTTCCCCATCTTTTATGGCACTCAGCTCATAGAGGCATCCGATGGATCTGGCTTGAAGTCCCACTTGGTTTTACACGATCTTGTTCTAGGTCGAGTCAATCCATCAATAGTGGATATTAAAATTGGTTCAAGAACCTGGGCACCACAATCAACTGAGGAGTATATGCAAAAGTGCTTGAAAAAGGATAGAGAGACATCGAGCCTTCCTTTAGGATTCAGGTTATCGGGGATACAAATCTATGGAAATAAAGAATCAGGTTATTGGAAACCTGAAAGGACTTCAATTCAAAACCTTTCTGCAGAGGAAGTCAAGTTAATCCTGAAAAAGTTTGTTTCGTCTAACACGTCGACTGACTTGAACTTGGAACCAGATTGTGCTTTTGCAGCAACCGTATATGGAGGTTCTACTGGAATTTTATCGCAGTTGCTAGAGTTGAAAGCATGGTTTGAGGATCAAACCCTGTATCATTTTTATTCTTGCTCAATTCTGATGATGTTTGATAAAGAACATGCATTGGAAGGACAGAATCCAGGCGCACAAATTAAGTTGATTGATTTTGCTCATGTTAATGAAGGAAGAGGTGTCATTGATCATAACTTCTTGGGTGGTCTTTGCTCTTTGATAAAGTTCATATCTGAAATTCTTACTGCTCCAAATGAGCATACAACAGAAGTTTCCTCAAAGCTTGATCATCAGAACTTTATTTGCTCTGATAACGGTGTCAACTAATTCAGCTCAAAATCATGTTGCATTTTTAAGGAAATTATGTTCTAGCATTGCTATGACCCCAGTATATAATAATTTTTACTGGACCAACAACAACAAATCCTGTTTTATTTCAATAGGTGGGGTCTGCGGATAATAATTTTTACTGGACCCTAGATGATAATAAACTTTTCTTTCAAATTTGATACTCTTATCTAATTTACTTTTAATAGTGCTTTATTTTTCAAAGCATATCTGCATATTTGTTGAAGCATATTTGATCGATTTATCCTTTGACTGTATACATCTTCGACTAAATGAGGGGACATTTACTCTATAAAGCTTACTTTTTTCTAACTCTTCCTTCATAGTTGTATTAATTTAGTGGATTTTAATGTATTAATTTTATTTAAACCCGTAACAATTATTTTGTCTTTGCTGATTCTCTTGAACTTTTCAAAAGACGAACCCGAAAACAATTATTCCAAAAGGTAAAAACTTAAAATCATTTCACTGACCACTTAACATCAAATAAATTAACCTTAAGAATTAAAAATTAAAATAAGAACACATAACACTTAACCATGTGTGAGTATGGAAAGCACATGTCCTATATTCAATTGTTTGGTGTAATTGTGTAAATAAGGAGAGCGAATTTGAAACAAAGTTACTATAACTAAACAAATAAAAACCGTTTCTCGTCTAAAAGGCACTATTTTGATCACTTGGACTTTATTCTAAAGATTTGAAGAAAAAAAGAACTTTATAAAAAGGATCCAGTCATTTTATTATTTAAGGAACTGCAACGTCAAAACCCAAACCCAGCTCGAATGGCGTGATAGAAGGCGCCAAAATCAGTTTATACGCGAGAGCGGGAGGGAAGAGCACTTAGCGAGACAGCGAGGGAGAGAGAGAGATGTATATCCAGAAAATGGTGATGCTTTGCTTCGTATTGGATCTGCGGAGCTTATCAGCTCCATTGCTTCGCGATTTGAAGCAGGTGATATATCCGCATGCATTTACTCATGAACAATTATATACAGCAATTGAATCTGTTGAATGATTTGCTGGTGAAAAGCATTGCGTTGTTTTGTTTCATCACTCTTCGAATTTCACTGACTTCTCATATTTAAATTAATAATTTTGTCCGATATTCTCTTCTTCGCCAGTCGATGTTGCAGCTCGCAATTTTTTACGCCATATCGTCTCCAAGTAGTAGTACAGACAGTTCGAGATCAAAACCTCTACTCGATCACATCGGATTGTGCTATGTATTCAAAAATCGAATCTCACACACCGATGAAGTAAATATAATCTCTTCTCTATTTTTAGCTCGAATATTTAAATGCTTAGGTCCGTATATTCATTTGTAGACTGAAATGCATATTACTGCTATGTTTACCTGGTACACTTTTAATAATACCCCTGAACTGATAAGTGATTTTATACACAGCTTAAGATAGCTTATAGTGCACGAGGCAACTTCAATCTCCGCGATTTCCACCATGCTGTGAATAATTTGCCTTCCGATGCCTTTTTACCTGATTTCAACAGTTCTGGAGCTCTATGTTGCAGCGGTAATTTTTACGTGAATTTTTAATTATTTCTATTAGAATATATTTCCTATAGTTATTCTAATAATTTCAACAAATTTAAATGCATTCAAGTTGTTTTTCTGCTTCGTGCTTATGCTTAATTTGATTTGATCACTCTTGTACCATTGGTGTGGTCACCATTTGGCGCTTGCAGATTTGAAACTTTGCAGTATCCTAAATGACAAAGTTTTGCACTCATGGGGAGGTCATAATAAAGATATTTTGATTAGTTCTTGCATATTTGAAAGCCTGGACTCTGCTACCAAAAAGGCTCTCATGGTGATGCATCTATTCCCTGCATTCATATCATTATCTGTTCTACTTTATTCTCCAGATTTTGGACTGATGATTAGATGTCTTAATTGTTCAATTTCCAAACCTTTTGAACTGCAAGCTTCAAGTTGAAAAAACTGGTGGTTTTGCTGACAGGATGCAGCGGATAACTGTGTTTCCTTAGAGTTTATTTTCTTGGAGCAAAATTCAAGTCATCTTGCTGATACTCCTGGAAGTATTAACAAATTCTTGAAGCAGATTGGTGATCTCGAGAACTGCTCATTTCAAAACTATATTCCAGGTTAGGGACACTCCTTAATCCATCTATGTAGGAGTCCTAAGAATGATGCTTAAAACCTATTTGTCCACCGTGATTTTCATTTTATGATTTAGTTCATCTTGATCTTGTCGAGGGTAAATGTAACAAATTGTCTAGTTGAGCAAGGCCTATCTTTATTGGTTTATATAACAGATTCTTAGAATCAACTCTGTTTCCTGAGTTATCGCAGAGATCATTTTGTTAAAAAATCCTTTCAGTCTGTAGGAAGTGAGCTTCCAGATATTAGATTTTAGAAATGCCAATTATGTTCTTCCTGGTTGTAGCATGTTGAATCGTGACAAGTTCTCCTTCTCCATGTGTGGTTCTTTGCATCCTTGAGTATTCAAAGAGGTCAAATTTTCTGTTGATGGATATAAAGTTCAAATGTCCTTGACTTGTTTTAAAAAAAATTGAATCATAAAGGTTAAATGTCCTTAATTTTGTTCAATGAATGAGTACACTTGTTGGCCCCTAACATCTTTGTTAATTCCTAGGAAGAATCAAGTTTTCTCTTCTTGTTATTTATAACAAATAGATCTGCAGATGGACACGCTTTGTCTGGCTTGGTAAAGAAATGGTTTCAGGAACTGAAGGAAGACTTGAAAGAACAATTACAGGCTCATTTTGTCTTCAAGAGCAATCTTTTAGGTTCAACAAACCAGATATCCTGCAACTTGTGCACATCTTTCAACCAGATAATCGATGAATTCGTTCCTTGTAAGGTATACTGATAAAGTTCATTAGGATACCATGCAAAACAATTGACTTATTCTAGATAGGTCCTAAAAGTAACTTCTTGTTTTGAAAATGGAAGTCTTGATGAACTGGACGGTAAGAATGATCAGTTTATAGTTTCTTTAGTAAAATCATTATATATCACTGGTAAGGGTTCTTCCTACTGCTAAGTTACATTCTTTAACTGATAGGTAATTGGCCTTCAAGTTTTGGATTTGTTTCAATGATGTATTTAAACTACTTGTTTGTCATGTGATGGCCCGATGAGGGTTAAAAAAAACAGGTGATATTTTAGATTCTATGATTTTAACCATGAGATATTATAAAAAATACTGAGTAATCATACAATTTTGCATGATGATTTACCTTTTATTAGTATAGTTTCCCTCCCATATTAGTTTCTTGATACCAATTTCTAATAGTAAATCTTTGATTGACAAATAGCCCTTGTGCTTGTCAAGTACGGCGTCAAAGTAATACTACTAATTATGGTGTTCCCTTTAGTTTTCTTATCTTTTTTCTAATCACAGATTTGAGTCGGAAGTCTCATAAAACCTTACAAACCATTGAAGTCTTTATTCTTGCTTTTGCAATTTAATCAACAAGATAACAGAAAAGTAGCTGGTTTTTTTTATGCTAAAACATTAGTGTTGAAACCTCATATAGATCTTACGTTCTTGTCCTATAGGAAATATTAACTGACTTCAGAGTTTACATTTAACTTCTCAATGTTAGTTTTTAAAATGGCAAAAATATTAAAATCCATTAAAGAAAGATAGAATATGCAACAGATAATTTGGTTAAACCTAGATAGGAGATGAATTATTGAAAAGGAAGGACCATCAACTACAGTCCCCTCTGTGTTTGATATGATGTTCATTTAGTCTTCCTTTTGCAATGATCCATCCTCATCTCTAGAAAACATGTTCTTACTTATGTTGAGTCCTTCCCATAAATGCCAGAATTCTTTTGAATTTTTTAATCTGAAGGATTGTTAAGTTCCCAAGCCTGTTTAAATGTAGAGATTTGTTTAGGGCATATCAAATTCTAAAGCAAAACAGTTAATTCATTTGCACCTGTTTTGATATGCCTGCTTAGATTTGAAAAACAAAATCAGTTTATCAGTTCATTTCTGTCGTTATTTTGGATTAACTTCAAGGATCAGAAATCCCTTTAAAGTTCAAATGTCTATCCTAACAGGGCCATGTAAAATTTCAAACATGTTCCAAAGATACTATATTGGAAAAATGCACTGTTAGATTATCCAATTTGTTTATCAGGAAGTTCAAAAGTTGTCAACCAGAATTATTTTTGCCCCTTGCCAATACTGTATTATGGGTATTGCTGCTGAGAGCTAGTTTTGGATAGGAGATTTTGCTGAATTTTTTCTTCTTAGAGAATGTTTCTCTTAGAGGGCATATATTTTATCATACGAAACTATACATAATGATTGCTCGGTGCTTCTCAAGCTGTCATAAGTCATGACCTGATGAGCAGATGTTGATAAATGAATTCAGTTCATTTGATCGCAATAAAGTACACATCTTCGCGAACTGTTATAAGCTAGTTTTACAGTGAATATTATTGAAATTCTACCAGTAATTGCATCAGTAAACCATTTTTCCCCCCCTGGGTGTCCAAGAGTATACATCTTTTATTTTCTTGTAGTGAGCAGTAAGTTTCACGTGAAGTTTTTTAGAATTGTCACTCCTTTAACAGTCATGCAGGTGTCATGGCATTCCATTTGAAAACTCAAAAATGATCCGGACGGATAAGTCTTCTTGTCCAGTAACTGGAGTTGAGCTTGGAGCACTTGATTTGGTTGAGAGCTCTGTGAAGATAGGAGAACATACAATCCGCTATATGCCCTCTTTCCAGTGTTGCCGAAACCTTCAGAAAGTTCCTTTACCAACTAACTTCGATGTTATTGAAAGAACTAACTTGAGATCACTTGATGAAGGTAAGTTTGGATGAAAATAAAAAGCATTCTGCGTTAAATTTTGCATTCTTTTATCATATCTGGTCCCAGTTGAAAATATATTAGCTATGACAGATCAAAGTCCTAACAAAGACAAAACTTATACCGATGCCCTCTCTTTGCACTTGTGAGAACTAATAACTTGGAAAATTATATTATTTGATGTACCTTAACTATAATACAAGTACCCCTATTTATAACAATACACAATACCTATACTACTCCTATTCCATGTAGGACTATGCTTATTTTCCTGTAACTATGGCCAGCACAGCCTTTGTGCCTTTTGAATATATAAAACTGTTATCATCTCAAAAAAAAAAAAAAAAAAACAACAACTAACTAACAGCACTCATTACATCAATTGGAAATTCTCATGATGCACTAGAGTCATCAGTTTGGCACCTAATTCAAACATGCATTTGCTACCTCTTTCTCATGACTGGTGATCTGCACTCAATATCAGCTTTTGTTTCTTAACAGGGATTATTATAGGTACTTCCTACATTGTTACCCCAGCTTTGTCTGAGTTGGATGATACTGATAAATCAGAGCTAAATGCTAAACGTAAGCGGAAGTCCTACCATTATTCATTGCTGCCATGCCTTTCTATACAATATAATGCATAACCTTGCCCAACTCATATAATGTTCAAATAGTCGCTGAAATTAAACTAGGAATACTTTTCATGAATAGATGATGATCTGGCTCTGTGATTTGGCAGTTTTTCAAGTGCTGTGTGGTGTTCTGCATTCCCTTGACCAGGGTTTGGTTTGTTCATCAAAATGTAATGTAGAAACTGCGAAGCAAACGTCCTTCCTGTGCTATTATATTCTTTTACCTTCAGAGAAAGGAGTAATGATTCTCAGAGTAAGATATGTAGTCCCTCTCACATCTGAGCCTTTATTTTCCTACTAAAAAGAGGTCAACAACATCTATATCTCTTCATTTTGATAAAACATTAGTGCTTTATTTCCTTCTCACTTTCTTAAAAAATTTCATGCGACAGAATCCCTTGTAGGTCTAGACTAGAATATGCCACCTACGAGAACGTGCAATAAGCTATTGTTATCGTTGTTGTTTCTTTCCTTTAATGTTTTTATGTTTTCCATTTGGCCCTATAGTCCAATCTGTCAACAAATTATAACTGGCAATGAAGATATTTCTTTCTTTCAACCAAAGGTGAAGCCAGAAAATTCAATAAGAGTGTTCAAATTTTGAGCGCCCTTTGCCCAGTGGGCTATGCAAGGGTATTCAAAGTCTATTTTTAATCAATAACAAGTTATATTTTATCTTATACATAGTATAATTTTTTGGCGAAGAGTGATCACCAACATAGCTTGGCCCCTGCTTCCAACAATCCCTTGATTATTCTTGTTTTAATGCATCCAGCTATCCTACAATATTTTTTCTACTCTTTATTATGTGATGTCACTGTATAAGTATTTTCAGCGGCTTGCTGGATCAGAGGAAGCCTTGCCTGTCCCTGACATCAGTAATATCGCTTGCACCCCAGTCACCGAGGATATTGAAAATTCTCTGCAGTCCTCTTTGCTTAAGGTATGTTTCATTAGGGAAATTCTATTATTTTATTTGATTCTTCCGATACATCTTCGTTTCTTACTGGGAGCAATACCAAATTAGATGCATTAATGAGATGAAAGATGAAACAGCATTCATTAATAAATTCATGAAGCTCTATAAGCTGGATCTTAATTTATCTTTCTCAAGGATTTACAGTTTCACATTCTCATCATTAATGATAATGTAGCTTTATCTCTAAACCATTTGCTCTTTGCTAGGTATAAAGAAAGGGCTGAGTGTTCTTCCTCGGTGCATAGAGAAAGGTCATTTTTGGTACTTCTCCAGATTAAGTTCTGATGCTCTTTGTTATTCCAGATCGAATTAAGAAATTATATTCCAGTTCAGCACGAAAGAGGCTTCCATCAAAGACTAAACTTGCTTGTCAAAGAGAGCCTACAATTTGGGTAACTTCTTTTCTCTCCTGTAGTGTTTTCCTTTTTCTGCATTAAAAAATATATTTCACCGGTCACTGTTCAGACATATGATCTATGGATTGGTTTTTTCTTGAAGTTCATCATCCCTTTTCATTTTCTGTCAATAGTTGACTTGAAAGTTTTTCTGGTGGTCTGAAAACCGCACTAAGTTGCTGATGTGTATTGTTGATTACTCCATAGTGTCCATGTAAGTGCCACCGGCTAACATAAATGTTTTAGGAACTTGTTTCCTCTCTTAGTTATTTATAGGGGATCAATATAGTTAGTTGGTTCAATTGGTGTCTTCTCAAGCACTTCTTAACCTTTGTTCCATGCTCCTGATCAGGGTTAACTACAGCACATTCTAATTTTTAGCGAAGAATCTATGCTGTTTTATAGTTGATTTTGTTAGGTGATGGAAGAAGTCATCTAGTTCGATCAGGAGATATTTGCTTTAATAAGATTCACAACAAATTTCATTAGTTCTCAACTCTGGAAAATATTAGCTTCCGAGCTTTAGCTTTAGCCCGAGCTGTCTGATCTGCTAATCACCATCCGTACTGATCACGTGTAAATCTCCTTTATATAGTCATTGAGTTTAAATAGTTATTTTCAATATTTTCTTGGCTTGTCATGGAATTTAGCTTAAAAGTTTGAACTATCAGGGCAATACCTGCTAAGGCTAAAGAAACGGTGACAGCAGCAAACATAGCCCTGCAAGACCCTATGATAGAGGACTTATCAGATCAGGCCAACAATTTGTTGGTTATAGGAGACAACGAGCTGGATAGCAAAACGACTGATGGTAAAATCGGTACTAGACTTACTGAAGAATGGGAACAGCTAGTTGTATTAGAGATTCCAAAGATGTCTTCTCCCGCTTGTATCTCCAAGCCAAAGTTGGAGAAAGAGGTTTCATCTCCCCCTAAAACTACAGGAAAACTTTATGACAAAACTTCACGAATCCTTGAAAGGCTGGAGGTACCAAAGCAACTGCAAAGAAAAGCAACTTCCCCTACAGTGTCAAGGTCTTCAGTTAAGAAGCCTCTGATCCCCTTTGGACGTGGCATTACTGACACTAAGGCCATAGTTTCGAGCCAGCCTATTATAAAACCCAGCTTTCAGAGGCTCAAGAGGAAAGATAACTAGGGAAGTCCTTTTCGAGCAGAAATCTTAGTATGCTCAGGTCCATCTTCTCGTTCTCTGTTGTTTTGGCATCTCTAATTTTCCAGAATATCGTCTATTATAAGCAACTAATCATGTGCATAAGATGTTCTTATATCGCACATCAATCTCACGTTCTTGAACTATTAATGATTCTGGATGGTCATGATTACCGACCATACCTTGTGATATGCCTTATAAGATGAAATTCAAGTGCTTTGAACTCTTCTATGCTACATTTGGCCAAGAAATTGAAAATTTTCAGGGGAAAGGTCATTGTAGCATAAGCCTTGACCAATGCCACCGAATCATTATAAAGAAAGAACTTGTGCAGGATAAATGAGCTGGAAACACAAAACTCAGAAAAGGTAAGTTTAATTAGTTCAAAGAGAACTTTTGTGTGAATTCTGATTTATTCTTACATAATGAAAGATGTGTATTTCAAACCATAGTTCTAGGGGTGAAGCATCATCATCCACCTAAAATTCAGGGACGAGATTAGATAGATAGATACGCGTCGGGGGACTAGAAAGACCGGTTTGTGAGTTCTTAATTTGTCTTTTTATACTTCATGAAGAGTGAGGCATTATGATCTCATTACTAAAAGAAAAAAGTTCCTTTAGCTCGATTGCGGGTTTTTTTACCGTATTCGTTGCTCTTTTCCCCCTTCATTTATGCCTTATGGTCAGTTTTCGTCATTTTTCATATTGAGGATAAGTTGGAGCGATCAATGTCTCTTACTTCCTTCTGTCTCATGAGCAATTATGTTTTCGTATAAGCTTGTGGGATTACATTGTTTCCAATTTAATGTGAGAATCTTAATCTCAACTAGCATACCATTCTTAAATCCAATGAATTAAGTGCGGGATACTATATATTGTCTTAATGGCGGCCTTTAAACTTTAATTGGCTAAACAATTTGATGTTCTAGAAAGAATGACGACCTTGAACTATATAAAAGTTTTACTCGCAACGTTTCCTTTTGGTTTCGTTGAAAATAATAAGCCTCTTCGTCCGTATGTTATTCGATCATGCAGGTTGGAACTAGAGGTGGCAAATGAACGGTTGGTTGAATATGAGTGGATCGATTAGTTCAAGAAAGAACAAATTATTCGATCCGATCCGTAGTTGAGACATATAAAAAATGGGGTATCCGGCGGATCATATGGATAGGATATCCATATTATTCATGGCTTTTTGAATATGATTACTTTTGGGAGAATTCCTTGTCTCTCAAGCTTGAGAAACCTCCAATTTGAGAATTTACAGTTGTAAAAGTTAAACATATTAGTTATTCATTGGTTATCTATTTGGTTAACCATTTCCTAAGTGAATTTTATAGTTTTTATTTATATTTAATCCGTTTTTAAAAAATTTATTATCCAACTTATTTTTAATAAATATAACGTTAATGAATAACTATTGTCTTTTAACTATTTTGCCACCTTTAGTTGGAACCAACAAAAATAGTTACGTTGCAGAATAATTGAAGAGCTGTAGAAAGTTGTTCAACCGTTAAAAGTGGCACCATATTCACATGATTACCACAGTGCCCAAAATACCTGGACCAGTGGACCTAGATTACTGTCATCAGATATCTTGTTTGTTTCCTATGTGCTTGTCGTCTATTAACATAAATAAGATTGTTACGTAATAAACTGAGCATCCATAAAACTTGTCTAGTCAAGATTTTATGGAGACCGATGGGAACTTATCATCTACTCATTTTAATCAAAAAGAGTCATTGGGAGTGAATACTTCAATAGCAACATTGACAGAGAAACTACCGTAGTAATCAACAAAGAATATGAAGAGCAAGTGTTGCTATCAGCAAGCAATTTCAGGTGCATCACATCAGCCATTTTTTAACCCGGAACAAATTTACTTGGTAAATGGAACAAGAGAAGAAAAATTACAATGCGTTCATAAGAAAATCTGAATATTCAGTTGACAATTTAGTAGGAATATATATATACTGTGACAATTTATTGTCTGTTAATTTGTAGCAAAGATGATAACACAGGGAGTCAGTGACATGATATCCTGAAAGTTGTAAGTGAACTAATTAAAAAAGAATGGTGTTTGACCAAAAAGTGTTAAGCTTTTTGTTAAACTAATTAAATAAGATGATTTTAGGTAAATCTTAACCAACAACAATTTACTCTAGATCTAAGATAGAAGAAGAGAATAAAGAAACATCGCCCACATAAGATTTAACTATAACAGTTTCAGATCCCATCATATAAGAAGAGGGTGGTAAATTTCATAATATTAGACAACAATTAAGAAGACGTAAATGAGAAGGGTCACCAATTTTTAGTAAAATGGAACCCCATACATTTGATATGGTTAGACTAGCAATATATATTGAGGTTCCTTGCTTCTTTCTTCTTCATGGCGGAGAGAAGGATGAAGATTTCTTTTCCTTTAAGGAAACATCTCTGTGTCTGGAATTTCTCTGCGTCCTCCTCCTCCTCCTCCTCCTCCTCCTCCTCCTCCTCCTCCTCCTCCTCCTCTTCTTCTTCTTCTTCTTCTCACTCTTCTTCTCACTTAGTTTATATACTAGGTTTTTTCCTTTACCCCATGGTCATTACCCATAGTACTTAAGTCATTTGATTATATGATGTGTTGACCTCTTGAAATGCTATAATATCCAATTTGCCTCTCAAACGTTCTGAATACATGACCTCGACCATAGCCGAGGTGTGTATCGTTATAGCATGGCATGGATACGACAGTCCTAAGTGACTTTTTGCCGTACCTTCTTACACTGATTCTTGTCCCGTCAGATTTTGACCCATACCCATTGGGGTCACCTCCTGGCAAGCTCGATGGGCTGACTCTATTGATCTGAAAATTAGGAATCTGAGTGCTTTATGCGAGGGACGAGCTCCTCATGGCGAGGTAGCGACGTGATATTTCGAGAGCCGGGTCAGACCGTCACACCATTTCAGAATGTCATTAATACTTCGTATGTGTCAATATGGCGTACATTTCTATGCATTTCATCATTTACGGTGCCTTTTCCATTTTCTAACTGGCGACATTTGGTTTTTCCCGCTCGGGGAACTTATATCCCTATAAATAGGGGAGAAACTGTCATTTGAATGTTACGCTTCTTAATTGCTCAAGAGAGATTTTTGCAGCTCTTCTTCTTCTCCTTCAGTTTCTCATATTTTTGCTTTTGTTAGGATTCATTGTGACCACAACCTCTTTTCCCTTATCATTTTCTTTTGATAAAGAAAGAGATGGTTAGTGCTTCCTCCAACTTTGATAGAGTTGTTGGTGCTCTGGTGCTGGAAAATGATGTACCCTTGCTCGAAGAGGGAGTGGAAATGGCAAAAGACGAGGGTTTTCCGACGGTAGATGAGGTGGTTCCCTGCCTAGGGAAGGCGAGGACTGACTTCAATAGCCTTGCTGGAGATGAGCCAGAACCCATTTTTTCTACGATGGATGTTACGGCACTCATGGTGTTCAAAGCCAAATGGTAGATCCCTGATCACATCGAACTGGTTCTTGTAGATCAGGACATAGTGCATATATACCGTCCGGGCTACTGCACACTTTATGCGTATCCCTTTTCATCGGGTACACGCTTCCCTTACCTTATTTAGTGGTGGATTTGTACTGCTTCTATGAGGTATGTTCGGTCCAACTCTCTCTGTATGCATACAAGCTTTTCCTCATGCTTATCAAGTACGCGGAGCTGGCCGACCAATGGATTTCTCTTCAACACATGCTTCACCTCTTTGCCTCCCATTTTCTCTGGGGTAATATGATTCACATACGTCATCGAAGAGCCAAGAGTTTTGTGGTGAAGATGGATGACAAGCCAAACTGTCGCTTTTGGGAGAGCTTCTTCTACGTTCGAATAGAGCACGTCGTGTCGAACCCGACAGGGTTTCTTGAGACGTGGAATTTCGCCTGTGGGTCTTCCTTTCCTTTTACTTTATGTATTTTTTTCTTAAGATGGTCGTTGGTCGTGTCCCTTTAATAACCTCGTTGAGGTTTTTTTTGTATCCGAGAGAGCACCTCTTCCGATAGTTGCTGATATTCGCGAGTGGGTGAGTGCGATTCTCCCCCATACGATGGAGATTCACGAATGGACACCTTTTCATGAGAAGTTCGGGCGCAATCCTCTTGTTGATGAGTTGGATCGCTGTGGTCTTGATTTTTTCATTGCTCCATAGTTCCTTTGACCTTATCTTTGTTTGATCGAATTTCCTCATTGGTAGGTCGAAGAGGAGTGAGATGGGTGAGGCCTACGTTTGCTTTCCGCTAGCCAGTTTCCTTTTTCTAGCCTGTTCCAAGGGCAACTGCGGGTGAGAGCACCCCAAGTTTGGTTGCTCGACAACCCGCGTTCGTGGATGGACCTGTTCATTCGGAGGTTACTCCCCGGTCAAACACTCTGATTTTAACAGTCTTTTCAACGGGCGAACGTTCTCGCAGCAATAACGAAGAGTCACTGAAGCTGGCGGTGACTCCGGCCTGGGTGCGGAGGAGACTCATATTTCAGTCGTGGAAAGGACCACCGTGGCAGGGGTATAGAATTTGGGGGCCGCCGCAATTGTTCCGAGCGGTCCTTCGTCATCTCGGAAGGGCCTCTCCCCCTCTTCGGCTAATAAGAGGTTGAAGGGCGTGGTGGTGGATGATTAAAAATATGATTCCGACGTCGATCATGAGGATGTTAGAGGAAAGCTTTATCAGGGTCGATGTAAGGGCAGAAAGTCCTTCTCGTGTGCTCGATATGCCATCGGATTTTAACTTGTTGGAGGACATAGTGGAGTTGGTGCCATATTTTGACCTTTTATTTTCTGCCACCGAAAGTGAGTCTCTTCGGTAGATCAATGATTCTACCTTGTGAAGTGGTGTGATCGGGATGTCCTTGAAGATGAGTTTCCTTTAGCCATTTTCTTTGTTTTTGTGCTATTTTGCTTTCGCTGACTCCTTGTCTCTCTCTCTCTCTCTCTCTCTCTCTCTCTCTCTCTCTCTCTCTCTCTCTCTCTCTCTCTCTCTCTCTCTCTTTCTCTTTCTTTTTAGACTTACATGCTGGAGATCGAGAGTGCTCGTAGGGCAGAGACTAGGGCTGAAGTATTTCTAAAAATGGCCGTGAAGTATCGTTGGTATTGAAATAAGTGCCGTGAGGTGCACGCACAACTCAAGGCAGATGGTAATACTTAATACGTCATGGCAGAGTTGGAGAAAAGTGACGAGGAGCTAGTGCGGTCTATCTGCAGATGCAACAAACTCGAGGAGCTACTTAATTCCAAAGAGGAGGAGCTCGAGGTGGGAAAAGGGGTTGTAGTGGAGTGCGAGGATCTTCAGGCGAAGGTGCTATCTTTACTAGCTGAACTTGAGAAATGCTAGAGTCATCAATTTAAGTGCAGAATGGATGGAGAAGGTGGCTGAGCTAGAAAAGAAAGTGATTGAGTTGGAGAGAGCCGAGGGGGATCGAGTGTCGGCTTTATTAAGGGCGGCGATGCTAGAAGACACTATCCGCGTCCTTAGGTCTGAGCAGAAATCTGAGAGGGCTACGATCATATTGAGGGTGGCACGACTCAAGGAGTGGATTGGTGAACTTGGTTGGGATGCTTCGAGCCTGGGAGACTGAGTTGTGGCTTTTGAGGCTGAGAAGGCGCAGTTTTTGGCTCAAGCTTCCCCTCAAGAATCTACCTCTATTACTTTCCCCGCCATTTTTACGAGTTATGGGTCTACATTGAGGCCCAACGAGATATATACAAGGGTTGGGGGATGTTTTTGAGGCCACTTTTGAAAATGCTCGGGCGAAGGCATGCGAGGCTTGTCTTGCCTGCGGATACGACCATGCGACACCGGAGGCCGGTGAACGTGCTGAGATTGAAGATGGGCTTCCTTTCGATGGCGATGATGCTAGGGAGAACAATGGTGGAGATGATGCCGAGTGAAAACTTTTTGCAACTTTTGTACTTAGTTTCTTTTAGTTCTTGTTTGTTTTTGTCTTTTTCTTAGAGGAGACCAAGCAGGAGATGTGGAGTAGATATCCTTACCTAGAGGCTACAGGTCTATTTCTTGACTCGTTTGAGGATGGACATTTGTTTAAGAGGGGGAAGATGTATCGATCCGGCAGTCGTTTTATGAGTTACTGCTCTGTTTCCCCCATTTTGCTTCTTTATGTCTTGTTCGGTTGTATTATATGGTATCAGGTTAGTAGATTCAAATTCTTAGTGATGTGAATTCTGATGGTTCGGATAGCTTTGTTAGGTTATTTGGGACTTAGGAGAGTGATCAGAATGTAATTTGGAGGTTCGTGGTAGATTTAGGCTTGAATCGATGAAATTAGAATTTTGGTGTTTTTTGGTTAATAGTGGAAATTTTATATCATGGTCAGAATGGAATTTCGAAAATTGGAGTAGGTACATGATGTCATTTGTGACATGTGTGAAAAACTTCAGATGATTCGAATGAGGTTCGATAGACGTTTTGATCATTTGCGAGATGCGAAAGTTTTGGGAAACCTTAGGCTTGAATCCGAGGGTGTTTTGATGATTCAATGTTGTTTCAAGTGTTCCGAAGATTGGTATGAGTTTTAATAGTCGTATATGACTTGTTTTTACTTTTTATTGAGGTCCCATGGGCCTCGGGGTGATTTCGGATGGTTATCGGGAAGTTGGAAGTTAGAATTTGCAATTGAAGCTGCTGAGTTCCTGTCATAAACGCACTTGCGGATTGAGGACCGCAGGTGCAAGATCGCAGAAGCATTGGATTAGCCGCAGATGCGTCCATATGAGAGAAGTCGATAAGTCTCACGTGCAAGAGGTGTAACGCATCTGCGAGACCGCATGTTTCGGTAAATGGATGCAAGTGTGGTCCCAGTGCATTAAGTGGAAACCACAAATGCAATTGGTTATACCGCACAAACGGTACCGCATAAGCGGTAATAAAGCAGCAGGTGCAGAATCCCTGGGCCAGAAAGTATATAATTTCCCGTTGAGGTGAGTTTCTTGAATCTAAAACTCGATTCTATGTTTATTTCCAATTATTTAAGCATGAAGTTTACGAGATTAAGGGTGAAATTCTTGGGAAGTTAGTACTTGAAATTAGAGAGATAAAATTGGGGATATAAGGGTCCAATTGAGGTCTAATTTTGATGTTCTTATAATGTATGGACTCATGGGAGGATAAGGATTATATTCATGTGATTGTTATCGAATTCCGAGACGTGATCATGGGGGTCGGGCTTGACCAAATTTAGGATTTTTGATGTAATTTGATTATTTTGGCATAGGTTTCATTCCCTTAGCATATATTGATACTTTGATTCTAATTTTTGATAGATTCAACGTAAGTTGAGTTCGAGTCAAGATCAAAGGGCATCGCGGTGTAGTATTTCATTTTATATGAGGTAAGTAACGATTGTAAATCTATACCTAAGGGTATGAAACCCCGAAATTTCTTACTGTTTGATAAATAAGGTGACGTACATGCTAGGTGATGGGCGTGTGGGCATGCACCCGTAAGGAACTTGACTTGGTACATCCTATAATGACTGTATGGTTGCATATTTTTGATATTGTTTATGATGTTCATGTATTTTAGAAATTGGTTTGTTAACTCGGCTCAATGTCGTGTTTAGGGCCTTTCTGCCAGACTATTTAGGCCCTTAGGGGTATTTTTCTACTTTCCTCATGTTGTTTTGATTTGAAAGCATATCCTCAGTCATGATATTACCTGTTTATTGTTGATTCGATTTCATTACTCTATTTACAATATATGAAAACTGTTTCAGCTGAGTTTCCCTAATTTTTACTGAAATGCCCGAGTGGCTGTGAAAGTAATGACTGAGAGAGAGGTCGAGGACTGGATGGTGAGGATTATATGAAATATATTTATGGATCAGTCTACTTATATCTTTATGGATCGAGCTGCACACTGCAGCTATATATTGGATCGAGATGCACGCCGCAAGGATATGATGCTTGGGTTGTAGGAACCCTCCGGAGTCTACACACCTCCACTGCGCGTAGATGAATATATATTATGGATCGGGTTGCACGCTGTAGTGATTATTATTATGAGATATTTATTGAGCAGAGTGTTGCGTATGAATACTTATTGACGAGTGATTGAGAGGCATGCCCGAGAGTCTGAACTTATGAGTGATACCTTGCCAGAGGGGCTTGTTTATGGCATGTTTTTTTCTTGCACTCTTCTTTTATCCTGAGCCTATGTTAAAAATGTTGAATAAATTTTTTTAAAGGATTTTGATTGAAATTGAAGTTTTTACGAGATAATTGGCTATTGAACTGCAGATTTTGACTTGATATTTCTGTTGAGGTAAGCACATTGAGGGTTCAATTCCACTCTCACAAGACGACAAAGGCCGTTTTTACCTTCCATGGTGCTACTCGATGATTATCAAAGTGTTCAAGCGAAAGATGCCCCACCGCCTCCTTCGTTCTAAGCTAAACGACCTATGGAATCCATCTTAACAGTTAATCTTGACTGTCTTAGGGTGGGACTTCTACATAGTTAAATTTAGTTTAGAATAAAGAATGGTTAAGGCTCTACATCTAGACCTTGATTCATCTCTAGAAGCTTCTTACCCGTATGTAAATAAGAACATTTGTTCCTCAAGAAGCCACCCTTACTTCTACTGCCATATGGATTCGGTCACCTCAATTACCAATAGAGCTCTATGACTAGGATATCCTGGAGAAAGTTGGTAAGAAGCTGGGTAAACTCCTCAAGATAGACCAATGTACATCATCTACCCTAAGGGGAAGATATGCCCGTATTTTCATCCAAGTGCCATTAGATACTCCAGTAGAAACATCAGTAATAATAGGAGAGCATAAGCAGATTGTGGTCTATGAAGGAGAAGGAACTCTATGCACCAGTTGTGGAAAAATAGGATACACTGCACAAATTTGCAACTATAGAGCACCAACACCCACAACAACCCACGAGCTACAGGATGCTCATCAAAGGAAAGCAGTCATTTAGAGGAAAGTGAATGAAAACTGTCACATTCCCAAGAAGACGTAAGAAGGGACAAGCAAAATAATAAACAAAAATGAAGGTAAGATGAACAAACAACAACATGCTCCACAGTCAGAAGAGATACATGTAAATGTGTTTAATGCCAATTCAGGTAAATTTCTCCAAACACAAACTCGTCGTTATAAGTTTAAGAAAAAATCCCCACCCAAAATACCCAAAAAAGGCCAAATAGCCCAAACAAAAGCTATACTAACACACATGATCTATCCAAACAAAGGCAGAAAATAGGCCCAGGAACGTAGCCCAGCACGGGTGCAAAAGGAAAAGCAGGTCCAACAACTGACGGCCCCACTAACCCAATCATGAGCCTTGCTTTCAAGGTGCCTCTAGCCAACCCTCAAGACCATAATCTCCACGTCTAGTGAAACACCCAATGGGGCCGATTCCTTTTCCCTAAATGGGCATTCCACCAAAGGCACCACTTACAACCCATTTCCCCACAAAACATCCAAACCTACGCTTTCCCAACCAAATCGCCTGAAACAACCTCTAATGGATAAATACTAACAGTCTCAAACAACAATTAAGTGCCCTATCTGGTATACCCCCCTCCTCCGCATTTCCAGATGAGAAGACTACAACTATCACATCCATTAGATCTCTAATTAATGACCACCCTACCCCTAGTTCTGATGCTCAGGAGCCCTTCCACTATCCAAGATGTGACACCACTGGGATTACTGATGGGACGATAGTCCCTTAACTTCACCCCCCTGTTACCACCACCGGACCACCAACCGTCCTCCTAGTTGGAGGCCGCCTTACAAGGGCACGGACTCTCCTAAGATTTCATATCCAGAAAGAAATTGTGAGCATATGAATTTTACCCAGTTGAAACAAGCTCCTACAGGACTCTCAAAGTTTAGGATTTTCTTCAAAATATTTATTTTAGGATTTTAATTTGTAGAATTTAATTGCATGTGCGTGTTCATTAATGCATGTTTAAATTGTTTAGGATTTAATTGTTAAATAAGTTTGTTTTACAAATTAAAATACAAAAAAATATTTTTGGCATTTGTAATTATTTTTTTTTATTTCAACTTATTACAATTTTTATTTGTGATAATTAGGGATTTTTGGTTTTTAAATAAAGATAGAAATTAATTAATTAAAATAAAAAGAAAAGAAAAAATAATATATATATATATATATATATATATATATATATATATATATATATATACACACACACAGTCACTCAGGCTGGCCACAATTGGGCCAAACCTGAGTGGCCCAAATCTTTTCCCCTTCTAAAAATACACAGCCCCAGCCCAAACCACCGACCCCGGTCCAGTACACACACCCAAAGGCCAAACCACACCGTTTCAAAGAGTCTCATCACAGCCGTAGAGACCAAAACCTCCCCTTCCTCGTACCATCTTCCCCGGCGTAACACCGCCACTGACAACCCATTGACCACCCCACGACCACCATTGACCACCCATCTACCACCCTAATGCCGCCGCCGGAAATCGCCTCACGGCGGCGGCCGGTCACCAAACCTCCCCAGATTTACACCACCAAATCATTACAACCTCCTATATACCATCATGTAGTTAGTTCCCGTCGAACAAGTCCCCTCCTACTCAAATATTCAAAATAAGGTAGTCGGAACCACCGGCGACCTTGTTCCAATCTTCCCCAGCTTAACACCATATGGCCTTTAGAACCTCCCCTTCCCCGTCTTGCATCCCGCTCCCTTCAAACACTTCCCCCCCCCCCCTTCGTCTCAAATATTCGCAGAAAGGTCGTCGGAAACCCTTTCTCAGGCGACCCTGTTCCAAAACCTTCCAAACTTATACCCCTGAGGCAGCTTGGTCTCCTCTTTCTAACCATGTGTGACATCTCATTCAAATCTTCCTGAAACCCTTCAAATATGGATTCAAAGCCTAACCTTAAAACTCAAAACCCGTCGGAATTTGGTCAAATTCCTCCTAGGCAATCCCTGGCCCTTCCTGTCCCCAACCATGCTACCCATGACCCCCAAACAACACTAGCAACTGAAGAAAATTAGATCTGAGACCTCACTGGGGTCTCCGAATCATAAAAGGCCTTACCCTGAAATCCTAAGCTTGTTATACATCACACCAGTATCCTAGGAGGTTAGAAAACCTCTATAAAAGGTCAAGGAGTGATAAAGTGATCTAAAACGGAGTTGCATGTGTAAATAAGCTAAGTATTTTGCCTCTTTTGTATATATTTGCCTAAGTAATTTATATCTTCTGTATATATTTGCCTAAGTATTTTATCTCTTCTGTATATATTTGCCTGAGTAGTTTATCTTTTTCTGTATATATTTTTGCTATATTTCTATTTGCTCTTAGATGTTTAACTTCTTTTAAATAATTGTTTGTTTGTCCACAATCTTGCCTGAAGTAGGTCTAAATGGTCATATGCTTTGCTTATCAGTAATCTGAAATCTCTTCAGTAGTTGCGATATCATTTTTTGCATTAGCCTTTTGATCTGGAAAGTTTAGCTTGCTAATCCTTCAGTAGTATGGTTTCTATGGTTGTTGACCTTCATCTCATGACCCTCTTATGTTTTGTTCCCTGATGTTCTAACTAGTTTGATTAGTTTGTTTATGCTACTGAGTTCCTGATTCTCATTTCATAATAACTTTGATCTTCAGTACTTATGCATAATTAAGCTATTCTTTCTCGCCGAACTTTTACTTGCTTCCTCATTTTTGTTCATGAACTTATTGCTCATTCCCTACTATGTGCTTCTCACTTTCAAGAATTTATGAGTACTTTGATTGAGCTATTTTTGGAAAGTTAAGTGTTAATAGATATATTCATTCTTCTAGTTTTTTTGATCCTTTTGATAATCCGGAATAATGTTTGTGTGCTGAAAGTTTACATTAAGGCACTTGGTTTTAATAACCTGGTAGTTTTGGCTGATTTTGAACTTTCCTAAGCCTGTTAGCCCAAGATTGAAATGTGACCCAAACTTGATTGACCTGGGTCAACTTTAACTAAAACAGGGTCAAGGAATAACTGAGATTAAAACTTCAGATGGGTAATTTAGGAATGGAAGCAGGGTAAATGGGTATTTGAACTTTAAAAATCTGATAGTAATCCCTTAGAACCTTCTAGTAAGGGAGCAAAACACAATTTCTGCCTCAAAATTTAGGCACAAGTCAGGAAATGAAGGACCATTTAGGAAAAGTGCGAATCTGAAGTAAGGACTAAAAGGAAAACAAGAGAAAAACCGATGCCCTAAGGCTCTACTATAAAAGGAACCACCTGATCATTTTTAAAAGGGCCCGGAACCTTTCCTTCAAATCGTAGAGATAAAAAATACATATTAGCTCTTCTTATATCTGTGAGAAACTATCAGTTCTGTGTTTTGATCCTTGTGAGATTTAATTCTCTAAAACACTCTGTTGAAAGCCCTGGGTCTACTGTTTGATTTGCTACTACTTTCTTAGCTGGTTCATTATATTTACTCATAGGTTTTGCTTTCTGCTGAAATACAGGTATCTTCACTGTTTATTGATGTTATTGAAGCTCAAGTGAAATGTATTTTAGTATGAAGATCCGCTTCTATCTTCATTTTTGTTTTGAATCCCCACCCTGTTCTTCCCTTTCTTTAGTGTTAATACATTCCCATGTTGTAATTAGACGTTTAAACTGTTTCATTCTGTAATAAGTGAACATTAGAGACTGATTTGTTTGCAATATCAGGACACTCAAACAATTATTTTAAGCATGAATAGCTGATAGTATTGTTAACTAAGTGATGTGGTTGTATTAGATGCTTATTTCCTGCTTTGTTTGAAAATGAGGGACTTAGGAAATATTAGTTTAATAACTAGTTGAAATCCAAACACTGTGTAGTGTCTTAATTCATTTAGGTTTCAACACATTGGCCATGCCTTGTTTCATATCTATAAGTTGTGATTAGAATCATAATTGAATTTTGAAAGTTAGATTCATATACTTTGACTGATGAGTATATGAATCATTTTGGTTCAGATCTAATGTTGAAAATCGATATAAAAATGATCGTTTGTATTTTCTTTGTGAATGTGTAGATATTCAAAAAAATTTCAAACCAAAGAATTGTTATTGAGAATTGGACTATCAACACTGGGCCCATTTGAGAGGTCCAATATGCAACAGGGAATTGTAACACTACGTGTTTCTGGCCTGGACGAATAAAAGGCCCAGACCAGTCACGAACCAGGCCTAACAGTTGTTAGTCACAAAAAATACAATGTGTACCCTGGGCTGGCCCAAATTCAAATTTAGTGTGTCCAATCAGCCTTGAAAGAGGCTAAGATGCAAGTATTACTTTCCCAAAATACACAATCTGTACATAAAATGATTAGTGCATTTAAACACAACAATAATAGAGAACTTAGTATGCTTTCGAATGCCCTTATAAAATGAAGTGAGCTGCGTTAATCCGATCAAATACCATACGATGGATCTTTAATTCATTAAAACACATAGAAAATAGGCAGTGTCATTTAGCAAATTTCACAGCCTTCCCACAAATTTCGAAGATGTGGTTGCTATAGGCGCGTTTTAATAAAATACTTTCCTAAATTCGGGTGCGCATTTATGTGACCCAAATCCCATTCTCAATTGAGTTAGGATATGTCTAAAATTGCGTGCACATTTATGTGACGTGATTCGCTATGTATTTTAATGACATTGCAAACTTCCTAAAAGATGTTAAAAGCGGTTAATAATTTAAATTGCATTATTGGTTTAAACAGGTATGGCAAATCAGACCTCTAGCAACTTATAATAAGTTTGAGCGATCGTGCTAGAACCATGGGATATGAGGGTGCCTAACACCTTATCTCGGGTCAATAGAATTCTTTACTCAAGAATTTCTAGTTCGCAGACTCCAATTGGGCAGTCGAAATTTTCTCGATTTGGGATTTTAAATAAACCGGTGACTTGGAACACCAAAAGTCTAACCAATCCCAAGTGGCGACTCTTGAAGTAAATAATTAATCCAATTTCTAATAATGTCACTTTAATTGGAAAAACTCCTATACACGTGTCATCTTTCGGGATAACCACGTGTAAGCAGGAAAAAGGAGGTGTGACAACTCTAGCGACTCTGTTGGGGACCGAACCCAAAATCTCTGATTTAAGGTTAAAGAATTCGAGCTTACAATAAATGTTATACTTGGCTTCTTCTCATTTCCTTACATGTTCTGTGCTAAATGCCACATGTTATACCGCTTTGACGTTATCTGAACTATATATATACAAATTGTTATGCAACCCTTCACTTCTCACCCCCGGGGATGTTCTTACTGGTTTAGACACCCTATTTTGTTAGTGTCTTGCCCTAAAATTAGAAATAGGCCGGACAAGTTACAAAGCCAGACGATCTCGAGGGTCCCCGATATGTAGCCCCCTCCTCGACTCGAGTTGTCCGCTCGGGTGTACAGTCTAGACTCTATACCAAGGTTCTCAACTTAGCATAACAAAACTTCATGCCGGATCCCTAGTAAGAACGTTTATTTGCATCATGCATTTTGACTTACAGGCCTCAACACAGGGGTTGGGTCCGTCTAGGATATGTGTCCTAAATAAAAGACCACCTTGATGCATTTTTATGTGCTATTTGTGCATTTATCTACCTTGGATTTGCATGTTGACCGGCCCGTAAATAAAGGGATTAATTTGAGAAAATAGCAATGCTAGGGTAATCACTATTTAAAACAAATGCTCAAATAGCGCTGAAATGCTGCCAGATTTTTTAACAAAAAAAACAACAAAACAAATTTTTTCAATAATGTCCTGGGTTTTAGATAAATTATTTTCTCCAGGTCCAACCCCTTTTTCAAAATTGAAATGAGTCGGATAGTGCCCTTATTGCGATAATAGCTGAATGTTGCTACAAGGGACGCCGAAAGGCTGATCTTGCGCAAATGGCTACTTCTAAATTTTTATTCGGGCCAGTAAGCAATCACAGCCTGAAAAACCTTCTCGCCGAAGTGTCAAAAGGCCATATTTCATAAAATGCTCGATTTTAATGTTTTGAGAATACTAATTCGCCCTAATAAATGTGCAGAATGAGCACGATAATGAACAAATTTCCTTTAGAGCTGCGGCTGTGGTGGAATGGGGAAGCAGGGCAGAAAAAGGTCAACGCACATCTGGGAGGCCTCACTAGTTTGTTGAAAATCAACCCCAGGGGAGATATCATAATGGCCTTAATCACTTTCTGGGACCCGTCCCACAACGTCTTCCACTTCGGGGACTTCGAGCTAGCCCCGACTTTAGAGGAAATAACCGGATATATCGGGACCCATACAATCCTTTTGAGACATTAATACTTGATTGCACCCAGAGCCCTCGCTGTGCACACATTTCTGGATGTTTTGAAAATTAGTAGAAAGATTCACAAACCTGACTTGTCGGTTGGCTTTTGCTCCCTCTAGTTTATATACCAAAGATATGGCCATATCGGAGGATTCAACAATCTTGAAAACCTTATCTGTAGCAAGGTTAATCGGCTTAAGTGGGAGGAGCATCAATATTTCGCGTTCATGGTGTCTTTCTTAGGTATTTTAGTATTCCCGCGAAAGGACGAGAACATCGATATACCTATAGCAGGGGTCGTTAGTACTTTGATGACTCATGCAAAGAGTACAATTGCTCCAATGATCCTGTCTGATATCTTTTGAGCCCTTACCATTTGTAAAACATGAAGGGATTTCTTTGAAGGCTGTAACTTGCTATTGCAAATCTGGATGATTGAGCATTTATGTCACATGCCTCGGTTCATGAATTGTGGGATGCCAACAAAAGGTTGCATAGAAGACGTTGAAAACAAGATGAATGTGTTTAAATCACCAGAGGGTGTCGCAGAGTGGGTGTCGCATCTCCGGGTTATTTCTGCAAATCAAATACAATGGACAATCAGTTGGCTCTCTGTAAACAAAGTTGTGTATATGCCCGCAACAGAACCGCATTTTCTCTTGATATGCCTTAGAAGCATCCAGCCTTACGCCCCGCATCGGGTCTTGAGACAACTTGGAAGATGCCAGATAGTGCCAATATATGAAGATCTCAGCATCCGGGTAGTCGAAATTGGACCTGGTAGTTAGTTCCCAAAGCAAAGGTTCACAAAATGTGGAATGAATGCCAATATTTAGCCGCTGATACTTGTGTACAGGATTTGGCCAGAGGTGAAGTGTCTCCGGGTTACTCGCTTGGCATAGGAGAGAAATTGAGCACGAAAGACCATCCAAAAAGCCTCACCTCCAAGTTCGTTGGAACATCACAAGAGCACTGGGATTGGTTAGCAAAAGAAAATGAATATCGTGCTACTATAGGAAGGCTAGAAAAGAAAATTCAAGAATTGTAATTCGAATACAGCCTGCAAACTGCTTCTAGCGAGGGAGAAAAGAAGGTATTGGTTAAAGAAAATGAAACCCTGCGAGCCCAGATTAAGAAAATGAAAACAGTCGCAGAAAATCCTCCGAGGAATATAAAGGATAAAAAGATCATAGAGAACCTGCGACGAAAGTAACTGAATACGGTTTTGACCTGAATAAGGTAGAGGGTGAATTGTCTAGAGCTCGGAAACAATTAATTAAAGGTGTTGAAGAAAGGGCCCGCATACTAGAACAGATAAAAGAAGGAAGCGACAATGAAAGTGCTGGTCTAAAACAGAGGGTTATCACAATTGAAAGAAAAATGGCCAAGCAGGCCAAAGATTTCAATGCCAAAAGAGAGCATTGCTATGCGGTAATAGCGGGGATGGAAAGAGATTTGCAGCAGTTTCAAAAGCTAAATCAGACGGGGGAACAGACTTTAGAAGCACGGGCCGAACAAATAGGGCGTCTGCTACAAGAAAAATGGGTTATCAGAGAAAAGGTGCTGGCAATTGCAGACTATATCACCACTCAATGCAATCACTGTGAGGACATGACCAAATCTATGTCCTTCACCTTTGCTATGACATTTGTCCGACAAGTAATGGAAGATCTCCACTATCTCCAACAAAGTCTAGAGCGCAAACCTATGGCAAGGCCAAATGATGCCCCGCAAGCTCCAAAAGCATTTGAAGTGTTAATGTACTCATAGATTTGTATTCTTCTGGGAAAAAGAGTCTGTTTGTTGTTCTTCCGAGTCTGTAAGGTTATTAAGTCCCAGTCTGGTAGTTGCTTTTCGTTCTATTAGCCATTGTAATCAAATTTTCTATCAAATTGAAAATCCCAAACATATTTTACTGTGTACTTCACCGTTTATTTCCATGAACTATGCTCGGTCTGATTCACGCAAAGTCATGATACGTAGGCAATCTCTATAGGATTTGACTGTATTCTTTAAAAAGCTAAAAGAAAAGATGAAATAAGAGGGAAGAAATAAAAGGAAATTGAAATAAGTGTCGGAATGACACGTGCGACTATAACAAGCATATAGAAACACATTATCTGCATAGATGCATCATGCTCAACGTGTGATTTCCTGTTTGTTATCTACCCAGAACTAACTACGTTTTCTAGAATTACAGTTCAGGTGTTTAGAACAGTTGTTGGTTTTGTGATAAACTGTCTTCACACGGATACTTCACTCGGTCAAAGGGAAATACAGAGATGTTGACTAAAATGTCTCTACCCACCGTCTCTATTCCAGAAGACAGTCCAACCGCAGGAGTACCAACCTCTGAATCTGTAGCGGCTGAAGAGAACCGGATCCTGCGGCTCGGAGTCATGGAAATGTGGGACGCATGGACCAATGGGAAGGAACCTCCCAGCGTTATCCCCGGATTCCCCGAGCTATTTCCAAGTTCAGGGGGTACCTCTACTATTCCTATCAGTCACCCGAGTATTCCCCTGGGGCAGCCCACCATTTCAAAATTTTGTTGGGGTGCCTTCTGAAATCCACCCTCCAATGTTTGCATCCAGGCCGGTGGACCAACATCTTTACAGCCCCTCCATGCGCAGCTGCTACACAGCGTGCGACACCGAGGCCCGTGTTTTTCCCTGCAGCTTTTACATTCCAAACTCCTATCTACCAAAATGAGCCTCCCCCATACCCTAGATACAGCTACCCTCAGCCAACATATGAACTGACCCATGTGCCAGACAAAACTTCCAAAACGTCCGAGCAGGATGAAATTACAAGGACAATGAAGAGCCTTGAGCAAATCCTGAAGAACATGCAAGGGGTCAGTGGTCAGAAAAAGTGTAGCCTATTCAGACCTGTGCATGTTCCCCCATGTACATCTTCCATTGGGGATTA
This sequence comes from Nicotiana benthamiana, assembly GCA_034376525.1. Taxonomy (NCBI): domain Eukaryota; kingdom Viridiplantae; phylum Streptophyta; class Magnoliopsida; order Solanales; family Solanaceae; genus Nicotiana; species Nicotiana benthamiana. The sequence goes on from CM067325.1 coordinate 12,308,212, forward strand.
AAATGCTGAAATTCGAGAAATATGATTGTCATGGCGACCCCATCGCCCATCTAAAAAAGTATTGCAATCAATTACATGGAGCCGGCGGAAGGGAAGAACTCTCGATGGCGTCTTTTGGGGAGAGTTTAGTGGGTATTGCATCCGAATGGTACATAGATCAAGACATTACCACATGGCACATATGGGATGACCTTGCCCGGGACTTTGTAAGACAATTCCAGTACAACATCGACATCGCCCCGGATAGGAATTCCCTAGCCAACTTGAAGAAGAAACCTGCTGAAAGCTTTAGAGAGTATGCTATTAAATGGCGAGAGAAAGCATCAATAGTGAAGCCTCATATGGACAAAACAGAAACGATCACCGTCTTTCTGCAGGCACAAGAGGCAGACTATTTTCAAAACATGATGTCCGCAATGGGCAAACCATTCGCAGAAGCAATAAAGATTGGAGAGATGGTAGAGAATGGCCTCAAAACAGGGAGTATTCTAAGTTAATTTGCCATAATAGCGACATCCCAACCCATACAAGGAGGTGCGGGAGGAATACCAAGGAACAAGAAAAAAGAGGAAGTATCCATGGAAGCCTCCGGGATGAGGAAACAACATACTCATAGGCATGCATTCTCTGAAAGAGCACCTCAACATTACTATCCTCACCGAGACATGCACTATGTCCCTCAACCCTACGCAGTTATGAACGCTAAGCCCTTTTCCTGGTCTCAATAGCAGAAATCAAGCTCCAAGGAATCAACTTCCTCAGAACCATTATAATCCCCGCCCTCACCAAAATTATATCGTCCCCGGGAGCCACCCCGTAGGAAGAACTTCACCCAAATAGGAGAAATCATACGCCAGTCTGTTCCCAAAATTAGTCCACCTAGGTCTCCTCCAGCCTGTACCCCCAAACAGACAGAATCCTGAATCACCTTCTTACCAAAGGGGCGTGCGATGTGCTTTCCACTCTGGGGCAGAGGGACATGATACTGAAAATTGTTGGAGCTTAACATGAGCAGTGGAGGACTTGATTGATCAAAAGAAGATAGTTCTAAGAGATGATGAAGTCCCAAATGTAACTAATAACCCGTTACCGGCTCACAACAACGGGTCGGTCATCGGAATGATCTGCGAGGACAAAGAATTTAATCCCGCTCTGAAAACCATCATAGCCATTGTCGAGGAAGACAGAAAACCAAAAGTCACCCCAAAGAAGAATGAAAGAAAAGAAAATGAATGAAGTCAAATGTCCTGAAGCAGAAAAGAAGGCTGAGGTTGAAGCTGAGACAACCCCGACCAAAGAAACAATACTCTACATCCCACGGGGAAGCAAAGAAAAGCAGCTCACTTTAAGCCCTCCAAAAAGGTTTGAGCTGAACAAAGCCCTGTATGTGCCCAAGAAGGTCTATGTGGTACGGGGATCGACTAAACCACCAGTGCTGAATGAGCCCGTGGTTATCGGTTGTGCGCCAGGGAAGCCCATGACCAACCCCTCAGCCGCCCCTTGGAACTATCAGGAAACCATCATTATGTACAAGGGCAAAGAAGTCCTCGGAGAAGCCCAAAAGGGATGTCCCACGAAGAAATACTTAAATATGGAAGAGGTGAACACCACTACCAAACGAAGATTCCCGCCAAAGAGGCCAGTGAATGCTGAGGAAGCAGAAGCCTTTTTTGAGAAAATGAAAATGCCGGCGTACGAAGTGGTAGATCTGCTCCGAAAATCCCCTGAGCAGATTTTTTTACTGTCACTCTTGATGAAATCTCCCGTGCATCAACAGGTGTTGGAAAAGACATTGAACGAAGCTTATGTGCCCGCTGAGACCTCTGTAGAACAACTAGAGAATATGGCAGAGAGATTCTTCGGTGTTAACCAGATATCGTTCAGTAAGAATGACTTACCCCGGAAAGAGCTGCTCACAACAAGGCTTTGCACCTCACTGTCAAATGTGAGGGATATTATGTCAAGAGACTGATGGTCAACGAAGGTTCTGGAGGATCCATCCTAATAACGTATGTGTCCGAGCCTTCAATGGAATAAAAAGGGATACCACAGGTGAAACCGATTTGGTGCTCACTATTGGTCCAGTCGACATCGAATTAACATTCCATGTGTTGGATATGGACACCTCCTGGGAAAACCGTGGATTCATGTAGCAGGGGCAGTGCCTTCGACCTTGCACCAAATGCTGAAATTTGCGTATGAAAATCAGGAGATTGTAGTTCATGGAGCGGACGAACAATCGATTTACCGGGACCCCTGTGTTCCCTTTCTGGAAGCCAAGGAAGGCAGTGAACACATAGTCTATCAAGCTTTTGAAGTTGTAGTAGCTAATAAGCATGAAGAGGTCAAGCCATTCCCCCAGCTTTTTTTGTCAAATGATTCAATTATGGTAGCAAAGGAAATGACGCTCCAAGGTTTTAAGCCAGGAAAGGGACTCGGAAGCTCCCTACAAGGCATAACCGAGCTGGTCAACTTTGCCTACCACAAAAAAGTTCTTTGGACTGGGATTTCATCCAACTACAGAAGATATCACCTGGGCTAATCACAGAAAGCGCCAAGGATAGGACTTACCACGACCCCTACCTCACCTGTACAAAACCTTTATAAAACCAAAGTACAGTGAAGGGGAGGAAAAAGGAACCTTCACGACAAAAGAAATTGATGAGATCTGCGGGGCTATGAGGGGGTTGCTCTATGAAGTAAACATGGTCCAACCGGGAGAAGGTTCAAGCGCCGCTGAAGTGTTGCATATGGGGCCATATGCCAAACTTCAAAATTGGAAGGCCATACCTTTTCCGGTCAGGCGGGAGACCTGGTAGTCTCCTCTAGCTACCTCTTCCCACATCACGAGCTATTTCAGGGTGTAGCTCGGTTGTTTGTTTTACTTTTATCACTTTAAAATCTCATTTGTAAACCCTGTTATCTTTCAAATTCAAAGAAATAAAATCAACATTTTGTCATTCACACTTTTCTGCCCTTCTCTGATTTTTGTCTATCTTTATTTTTCATCTTTTCTTTCAGTCCCAATAATGAGGCTTTAAATAAAACGACATGCTCGCGGACTTCATGCCACCACCCAAACTTGCTGCTTGTCTGTGAAATAATGAACCAGGAACCGGAATACAATGAAGAAGAGGCTTTTAGGGAAATCGCTCGAGAGCTGGAACACTTTGAAAACAAACCTAAGCCTAACTTAAATGTTACTGAACCGATTAACCTGGGCAATCTCGATGAAATCAAAGAAACTAAAATAAGCATCCACGTAAATAAAGAGATACGAGATTCATTGGTTCAACTCCTTTTGGAATTCAAAGACGTATTTGCGTGGTCTGATGACGACATGCCTGGATTGAGTATGGATTTGGTGGTTCATAAGTTGCTTACATACCCCCAATGCCCTCCGGTACAACAAAAACAATAAAAATTCAAGCCTAATGTCAGTGATAAAATCAAAGAGGAAATTACAAAACAGCTTGAAGCAGGGGTAATCCAGGTAGTGCGATACACAACATGGCTGGCTAATGTGGTCCCAGTGCCGAAGAAGGACGGGAAAACTCGAGTGTGTGTGGATTATAGAGATTTGAACAAGGCGAGTCCCAACTATAATTTCCCTCTGCATCCACATCCTTGTCGATAATTGTGCCAAACATGAGATTCAATCCTTTGTAGATTGCTACGCGGGGTATCACCAAGTGCTGATGGATGAGGAAGATGCTGAGAAAACTGCCTTTACCATACCTTGGGGAACATATTGTTATAGAGTTATGCCTTTTGGATTAAAAAACGTCGGGGCAACATATATGAGGGCTATGACCACTATCTTCCACGATATGATGCATTGAGAAATAGAGGTGTACGTAGATGACGTGATTATCAAATCCAAGACGCAGGGCGATCATGTAAAGGATTTGAGAAAATTCTTCAAAAGGCTCCGAAAATATAATTTGAAATTGAATCCGGCAAAATGCGCATTTGGATTTCCGTCGGGCAAACTTTTGGGGTTCATCTTCAGCCGGAGAGGCATCAAATTGGATCAAACCAAGATCAAATCCATTCAAGAGTTGCCTCCGCCAAGGAACAAAAAGGATTTGATGAGTCTATTGGGAAGATTAAATTATATCAGCCGGTTCATCGCCCAGTTGAATTCAACATGTGAGCCTATATTCAAGCTACTGAAGAAGGATGCGGCAGTTAAGTGGACAGACGAGTGTCAGGAAGCGTTTGATAAAATCAAACAATACTTGTCCAATCCACCAGTATTAGTTCCACCAGAACCAGGAAGGCCATTGTTTCTCTATCTGACAGTCTTGGAAGGCTCTTTCGGTCGTATTCTCAGGCAGCATGACGCCACGGGAAAGAAGAGCAAGCCATTTATTATCTGAGAAAAAAGTTTACCGGCTACGAGGCCAAGTACACATTGTTAGAAAGAACTGGTTGCGCCTTGACATGGGTAGCTCAAAAGCTAAGGCACTGTCTGCAAGCTCATACCACGTACCTCATAACCAGGCTAGATCCACTAAGGTATATATTCCAAAAACCAATGCCCATAGAGCGACTAGATAAATGGCAGATCCTACTCACCGAGTTCGACATTGTTTACGTCACTCGTATGGCGATGAAAGCACAGGCATTGGCAGAGAATCTCGTTGATGACGAATATCAACCTCTGAACACTCACTTTCCCGACGAAGAAGTAAACTCATCGGAAATATCATTTGAGGACACCCCTTTCTGGAAAATGTTCTTTGACGCAGCGGCAAACGCAAAGGGCGTAGGGATCGAGGAAATCTTAATCTCACCTACAGGCCAGCATATCCAGCTAGAACCAGACTTCGGTTCTTCTGCACCAATAATACCGCTGAATATGAGGCTTGCATTATGGGCATGAACATGGCTATAACAAAGATGTTGAAGAATTGCTAATCATGGGGGATTCCGATGTAATCATCCGACAAGCTCAAGGAGAATGGGAGACAAGGGACATTAAGCTCCTCCCATATAGAGAGCATGTCGAAGACCTCAACAAACGGTTCAGGTTGGTACAGTTCAAGTACATTCCTTGTTGTCACAATGAGTTAGCAGATGCACTTGCAACTTTGGCTTCCATGTTGCCATACCCTAGGAATGCCTATGTTAACCCTTTACAAACCCAAATCAAAGAAATACATGGGTATTGCAATGCAATCGAAGCAGATCCTAGCCCACAGCATTGGTATTACGACATCTTGAGATTCCTAGAAACACATGAGTACCCTGAGGAAGCCACCGGAGAACAAAAGAAAACTATCTGACGGCATGCGAGCAATTTCTTCTTAAGTGGTGACACTTCATATAAAAGGACTCCAGATCTTAATTTGTTGAGATGTGTGGATGCCGAAGAAGCCGGAAGAATTATGCACGAAGTACATGGGGGCATATGTGGGCCCTATAAGAATGGCTATGTACTGGCAAAGAAGATATTCCGAGCTGGCTATTATTGGATGACCATGGAAAAAGACTGTTTCAGCTTTGTTCGAAAATGTCATCACTGCCACGTGCACGGTGATCTGATTCATGCACCACCAAATGAGCTGCATCCTATGTCAGCACCCTGGCCATTTGTCGCCTGGGGTATAGACGTCATTCGGCCAATCGAGCCAAAAGCCTCAAATGGGCACAGATTTATATTGGTCGCTATTGATTATTTCACAAATTGGGTTGAGGCCATCGTCCTCAAGTCTGTCACCAAGAAAGCGGTAGTGGATTTTGTGCATTCCAAAATCATTTGCCGCTTTGGGAATTCCGATGTCATCATTACTGACAACATAGATAATCTAAACAGCCGGCTGATGGGAGAGATATGTGAACAATTTAAGATAACACATAGAACTCCACTCCCTACCGACCTAAATCTAATGGTGCGGTCGAAGCAGCCAACAAGAACATCAAGAAAATATTGAGGAAAATGATTCAAAGCTCGAGGCAATGGCATGAAAAGATGCCTTTCGCATTGATGGGATATCGTACCACAGTACGTACATCTGTAGGAGCAACTCCTTATTTGCTAGTCTACGGAACTGAGGCTATTATACCTGCCGAGGTGGAAATCCCTTCGCTCTGAGTGATTGTCGAAGCGAAAATCGAAGATAGGGAATGGGTCAAAACCCGGTTAGAGCAGTTGGCATTAATCGATGAAAAACGAATGGTCGTGGTATGCCACGGGTAGTTGTACCAACAAAGAATGGCCCGTGCCTGCAACAAGAAGTGCACCCCAGGAATATCGAAGTCGGGCAGCTGGTTTGAGATGGATACTTCCCCATCATCAGGAAGCCAAAGGAAAATTCGCTCCAAATTGGAAAGGCCCATACATCATCAGAAAGATATTGCGTAAAGGAGCATTGTACTTGGGCGATGTTGAAGGAAATGAGCCCGAGGCAGCGGTAAACGCAGACGGCGTAAAGAGGTATTACGTTTAAATCCCCTGCAGCAATGACCTCGGTGGATCGAGATGACAAAGACTTTTCTCTCCCGCTATCCCCACCCCTTTTTGCAACCAAAAAAGAAAAGAAAAGAAATGAAAAAAAAATGAAAAAAAATGAAATGAAAAAAAGAATGAAAAAACAAAAAACAAAAAAAAAGAATACAAAACAAAATTAGTTTAGGACCAAGTTTTCTGAACTACGTCTGACTTGATTCCGAAAGAATATGTAGGAAGCCTCTCCCCGAGGTTCAATCACATCAAAATAAAAACCCCATTTACCTAAGAGAATCGAAACTGGTGGAGAAATGCATGGGTCCAGTTACAATTAGTCCGAATGGTCATAAACTTATAGATCCTCGGGGAGAAATTACCGTTGTTGGGATTTTGTTGGGATTTGGCACCAATCAAATTTTTTAGAGAAATAAAATGAGAGATTCTTTCCGGTGAAAACCTCCGGGCACCATAAGATGACGGTGAGCAAAGAAAAACAAAATGAGAGAGCCTGTTTAGCAAAAGCTCACAAAGAGCGCTATCAAGCGACGGGAGAAGAAAAATGAGAGAGGCCGATCGGCAAAAATCCACAAAGGGAGCCGTCGGCCGAAAAGAGGAAATATTGCTGCCCATGTCTGAATAAGTTTCTTTGGCTTTCAAAAAAGATGAAGTCAGAAAGAAGAAAAGGGTTTGGGCCGGGTATCCAGTCCAAGAAGCATGTCGTCACCATTTAAAGCCGGCTCATATTTCCAGATAAGTTCCCTTTTTCCCCTCAAAGAGCATCCCTCTCTAAATTCATATTTCACTCATTCCACTTTAATTTCCTCACTATTCCTTAAAGAAAGGTCGCAAGGCCGGCTTCGCGGTTTCTCCTGGCAAGAATTAGGTGAATGACCGACAACATCAAGTATGTTTGGCCAATCCCGGTTGATCAAGACAGTTAATGTCCCAAAGTAAAGAAATAAAAGAAAGGAAATTCAAAGTCAAAGAGGCATGAAGTTGAAGCAAAATCCTGGGTTTTAAGCCGAACAGGATGTTGATTCTTATCAAAAGTACCAAGAGCAAGACCAAAATCAAAGGCAGGACAAAACTCACGACCCATGGCTCGAGAAACAAAGACCAATCCGAAATAAGGACCCCTTGGCCAATTAAAAAAGCAAGGGATTGAAAGCTAAGGGCTCGCTTTTGAATACAAAGGAAGTCGAAATCAAGCGTCACGAGGCCGCAAAAGCAATCATTGTTCAAACTAATAGTTTCTTTCGTTTCTAAACTAAAATAGATGCATGTTAAACTTAGAAAAGCAAAAAAGGAACATAGGGCAAAAACAACCAAAGGGTAAGCACAAGGACCAAAGATGGTGGTGCGTCAGTGACAAAAGGGAACTTTTCTTTTCATTTTTCTGCAAACTCGAAAATGAGCATGATAGCACGAGATCCCAATCCTTAGTTCCCCTTTGTGCAGCTTGTGGGTTTCCTAGGCATTACATAAGGGTTGCATTCCACACCCTCCAGCATATACCGAGGAAGTTTCCCTCCACATCCCCAGCATAGTCTAAGAGCTAACGCTCCCATACCCTTAGCACAACCTAAGAGTTATTCCTTGCCTCCTCTATCACCAACACAGTCAAAGGACTTCTGAGGTCCTCCACTGCCTCATAGATCTTCCTAGCATAACCTAGGACTCCTCACTCAATCCCGGCATAAGTTGTGGATTCCCCTAGCATAACCTAGGACTTCTCATTCAATCCCGGCATAACTCGTGGATTTCCCTAGCATAACCTAGGACTTCTCATTCAATCACGGCATAACCCGTGGATTCCCCTAGCATAACCTAAGACTTCTCATTCAATCCCGGCATAACCCATGGTTTCCCTAGAATAACCTAGGACTTCTCATTCAATCCCGTCATAAATCGTGGATTTCTCTAGCATAACCAAGCACTCCTTATTCAATCCCGGCATAACCCGTGGATTTCCTTAGCATAACCTAGGACTTCTCATTATATCCGGGCATAACCCGTGGATTCCCCTAGCATAACCTAGGACTTCTCATTCAATCCCGGCATAACCCGTGGATTCCCCTAGCATAACCTAGGACTTCTCATTCAATCCCGGCATAACCCGTGGGTTCCCCTAGCATAACCTAGGACTTTTCATTCATCCCAGTGTAACCCGTGGATTCCCCTAGCATAAACTACGACTTTTTATTCATCCCGACATAACATGTGACCTAGGATTTTTCTTTCATTCCGGCATAACTCGCAGATTCCCTTGGCGTAACCCATCCTCAGTAGAAACTTTCCTATCCCGGCATAACCCGTGGATCTTGTCTTTCTATCCCCACTGAGACATTTTCTTTCCTATCCCGGCATAACCCGAGGATTCTCATCTTATCCCCAGCAGGAACCATTTCTCTTTCCCAGCATAACCTGGCGATTTTTCCAAGGGATACACAATTCTGGTTTTTATTTTTTTAATAAAGAGTAGCATAGATGTGTGTTGCAAATAACTCACGAAATTTTCCAGTGAAAACTGAGGAAGAAAATTTTGTTCGTTTGCTTGCGTTGCTGTCTGAGCAGATGTCACCTTAAGGCACAAGATTCGGCATGATTGAAAGCATGAGTGTCAATTCAGAACAGAAGAAAAGAAAAGAGACAAAAGAAGTGAACTCAAAGTGATAAGGCGGACAAAGACACGGACTGCTCAAAATATAATTGAAGTCACAAGCTCAGCATATCCCGCTTTATTTCAAGAATTGAAGACTGAGCTAGTAGTTGCAACTAACGAGCGTCAAGATTCAGATCGAAGTCTGCCGCAAAAGATAGCCAAGACTCAAGATCAAGCTTCAAGAGACTCATATATAGGAATCTTGTAACTTGTAGTTGATAGGTTTAGCTAGCTTACAGTTTGATTTTCTTTTGGTGTAATAAGGAGCTCAGTAAGAAGAAGCAATATCAACAACAGCCAATCATAGTTCCCCGGTAGTCCCACCTACCAAAACTTCCAGAACTACACTGACTTGATTCCTTTATTGCCAAGGATATGTCGGCAACCCTTTGAAGCAAGGTTCGGTCAGAAATTTTTCAAAATGCTTCACATGGAGTATTCAATCGGACAAAAATCGCTCATATTTGCTCACTTATCTTTGCACGAAAACTCTTCGTGTTCCCACGCAAAGAGGGGCAGCTGTGAGCATATGATTTTTACCCGGTTGAAACAAGCTCCTATAGGACTCTCAAAGTTTAGGATTTTCTTCAAAATATTTATTTTAGGATTTTAATTTTTAGAATTTAATTGCATGTGCGTGTTCGTTAATGCATGATTAAATTGTTTAGGATTTAATTGTTAAATAAGTTTGTTTTACAAATTAAAATACAGAAAGATATATTTCTGGCATTTGTATTTATTTTTGTTTGATTTCAACTTATTACAGTTTTTATTTGTGATAATTAGGGATTTTTGGTTTTTAAATAAAGCTAGAAATCAATTAATTATAATAAAAAGAAAAGACAAAACAATATATATATATATATATATATATATATATATATTGGGCCAGACCTGAGTGGCCCAAATCTTTTCCCCTTCTAAAAATACCCAACCCCAGCCCAAACCACTGACCCCGGTCCAGTTCACACACCCAAAGACCAAACGACACCGTTTCAAAGAGGGCTCATCATATTCGTCGATCATGTGCTCATCCAATGGTCCAAACACCTCTAATACACTTAGAGACAAAAACCTCCCTTTCCTTGTACCATCTTCCCCGGCGTAACACCGCCGCTGACCACCCATTGACCATCCCACGACCACCATTGACCACCTATCTACCACCCTAACACCACCGCCGGAAATCGCTTCACGGTGGTGGCCGGTCACCAAACCTCCCTAGATTTACACCACCAAATCATTACAACTTCCCCTATCCCATCATGTAGTTAGTTTCCGTAGAACAAGTCCCCTTCGTCTCGAATATTCAAAATAAGATCGTCGAAACCACCGTCACTGGTGACCTTATTCTAATCTTCCCCAGCTTTACACCATAGGGCCATTAGAACCTCCCCTTCCCCGTCCTGCATCCCACTCCCTTCGAACACCCCTCCCCCCATTCGTCTCAAATATTCGCAAAAAGGTCGTCGTAAACCCTATCTCCGTCGACCCTGTTCCAAAACCCCCCAAACTTACACCCCTGATGAAGCTTGGTCTCCTATTTCCAACCATGTGTGTCACCTCTTTCGAATCTTCCTGAAACCTTTCGAATATGGATTCAAAGCCTAACCCTAAAACTTAAAACCCGTCGGAATTTGGTCAAATTCCTCCTAGGCAATCCATGGCCCTTCTTGTCCCCAACCATGCTACCCATGACCCCCAAACAACACTAGCCACTGAAGAAAATTAGATCTGAGACCTCACTAGGGTCTACAAATCATAAAAGGCCTTACCCTGAAATCCTAAGCTTGTTATACATCACACCAGTATCCTAGAAGGTTAGAGAACCTCTACAGAAGGTCAAGGAGTGATAAAGTGATCTCAAGCGGAGTTGCATGTCTAAAGGAGCTAAGTATTTTTCCTCTTTTGTATATATTTGCCTAAGTATTTTATATCTTCTGTATATATTTGCCTAAGTAGTTTATCTTTTTCTGTACATATTTTTGCTTTACTTCTATTAGCTCTTAGATGTTTGACTTCTTTTAAATAATTGTTTGTTTGTCCACAATCTTGCCTGAAGTAGGTCTAAATGGTCATATGCTTTGCTTATCAGTAATCTGAAATCTCTTCAGTAGTTGTGATATCATTTTATGCATTAGCCTTCAGATCTAGAAAGTTTAGCTTGCTAATCCTTCAGTAGTATGATTTCTATGGTTGTTGACCTTCATCTCATGATCCTCATATGTTTTGTTCCCTGATGTTCTGACTAGTTTGATTAGTTTGTTTATCCTGCTAAGTGCCTGATTCTCATTTCATAATAACTTTGATCTCCTGTACTTACGCATAATTAAGTCATTCTTTCTCGCTGAACTTTTACTTGCTTCCTCATTTTTGTTCATGAACTTAGTGCTCATTCCCTGTTATGTGCTTCTCACTTTCAAGAATTTCTGAGTACTTTGATTGAGCTACTTCTGGAAAGTAAAGTGTTAATACATATATTCATTCTTCTAGTTATTTTGATCCTTTTGATAATCCGGAATAAAGTTTGTGTGCTGAAAGTTTACATTAAGGCACTTGGTTTTAAAAACCTGGTAGTTTTGGCTGATTTTGAACTTTCATAAGCCTGTTAGCCCAAGATTGAAATGTGACCCAAACTTGATTGACCTGGGTCAATTGTAACTAAACCAGGGTCAAGGAATAACTGATATTAAAACTTCAGATGGGTAATTTAGGAAAGTAAGCAGGGGTATAGGGGGTATTTGAACTTTAAAAATCTGATAGTAATCCCTTAGAACCTTCTAGTAAGGGGGCAAAACACAATTTATGCCTCAAGCTTGAGGCGCAAGTCAGGAAATGAAGGACCATTTAGGAAAAATGCAAATCTGAAGTAAGGACTAAAAGAAAAAACAAGAGAAAAACTGATGCCCTAAGGCTCTACTATAAAAGGAACCACCTGAGCATTTTTAAAAGGGCTCGGAATCTTTCCTTCAAATCCTAGAGATAAAAATTACATATTAGCTCTTCTTATATTTGTGAGAAACTATCAGTGTTGTGTTTTGTTCCTTTTGAGATTTAATTCTATCAAAAACTCTGTTGAAAGCCCTGGGTCTACTGTTTCATTGGCTACTACTTGCTTAGCTAGTTCATTACATTTACTCATAGGTTTTGCTTTCTGCTGAATTACAGGTACCTTCACTGTTCATTGATGTTATTGAAGCTCAAGTGAAATGTATTTTAGTATGAAGATCTGCTTCTATCTTCATTTTTGTTTTGAATCCCCACCCTGTTCTTCCCCTTCTTTAGTGTTAATACACTCCCATGTTTTAATTAGACATTTAAACTATTTCATTCTGTAATAACTGAACATTAGAGACTGATTTGTTTGTAATATTAGGACATTCGAACTATTATTTTAAACATGAATAGATGATAGTATAGTTTACTAAGTGATGTGGTTGTTTTAGATGCTTATTTCCTGCTTTGTTTAAAAATGAGGGACTTAGGAAATATTATTTTAATAACTAGTTGAAATCCGAACATTGTGTAGTGTCTTAATTCGTTTAGGTTTCAACACATTGGTCATGCTTTGTTTCATATCTATAAGTTGTGATTAGAATCGTAATTGAATTTTGAAAGTTAGATTCATATACTCTGACTGACGAGTATATGAATCATTTGGTTCATATATAATATTGAAATTTGATATAAAAATGATCATTAGTATTTTCTTTATGAATGTGTAGATATTCAATTTTTTTCAAACACAAAGAATTGTTATTGAGAATTGGACTCTTTCGTCCAAATCAACATTGGGCCCATTTGTGAAGTCCAATATGCAACAAGGAATTGCAACACTACGTGTTTCTGGGCTGGACAAATAAAAGGCCCGGGCCAGTCACGAACCAGGCCCAACAGTTGTTAGTCACAGCAAATACAATGTGTACCCTGGGCTGGCCCAAATTCAAATTCAGCATGCGCAATCAGCCATGAAAGATGCTAAGATGCAAGTATTACTTTCCCAAAGTACACAATCTATACATAAAATGATTAGTGCATTTAAACACAACAATAATAGAGAAATTAGTATAGGTTAGAATGCCCTTGTAAAATGAAGTGAGCTGCGTTAATCCGATCAAATACCATACAGTGGCTCTTTAATTCATTAAAACATATAGAAAATAGGAAGTGCCGTTTAGCGAATTTTACAGCCTTTCCAAAAAATTTCAAAGACGTAGTTGCTATAGGCGCGTGTTTAATAAAATACTTTCCTAAATTCGGGTGCGCATTTATGTGACCCAATCTCATTCTCAATGGAGTTATGATATGTCTAAAATTGCATGCACATTTATGTTACGTGATTCGCGATGTATTTTAATGACATTGAAAACTTCCTAAAAGATGTTAAAAACGGTTAATGATTTAAATTGCATTATTCGTTTAAACAGGTATAGCAAATTAGACCTCCAGCCACTTATAATAAATTTTGAGCGACCGTGCTAGAACCACGGGATCCGAGGGTGCCTAACACCTTCCCTCGGGTCAATATAATTCCTTACTCAAGAATTTCTGGTTCGCAGACTCCAATTGGGCAGTCAAAATTTTCTTGATTTGGTATTTTAAATAAACCGGTGACTTGGGACACCAAAACTCAAACCTATCACAAGTGGTGACTCTTGAAATAAATAGTTAATCCCATTTCAAATAATGTCACTTTAATTGGAAAAACTCCTATACACGTGTCATCTTTCGGGATAACCACATGTAAGCAGGAAAAAGAAGGTGTGTCAGGAATCTCCAAAGCTCTTGAGATACTCAAGAAGAAGAATGCTTCAAAAGATCCGGAGTTACCCTATGCCACACCAAGAACGGACTCATGTCTCTTGGAATCAATACGGTCGATAGAATTTAGCATAGAAACAAGTGAGATAGTATTGGTGTTGTGCCGCAGAACAATGGCCAAGTGTGGATTGAGCCTAGTCTCAGCCCAAACACACGGTCCATTGAAACCCCTTCTAAACCTAACTCCAATCCCGAGTCTAAAGAATAAGTCCCCCCCCCCCCCACCTAAAATGTCGGGTCTGCAAGGACCAAGGAGCCCTCAACAGGGATCTCACCAACCACCTACAATTCTAACGATGAACTATATCATATGGAATGTTATGGGTGGAAATAATGCTAAGTTCAAAACGGCGCTATTTAGAAATGGTTAAAATGCACAAGCCTATCATGCTTGTACTAGTTGAAATAAATATAACAAACCACTTATCCTTGGCCCGGCAACTACAATTCGATATGATCATCTAGTCTTTAACAGTAGGCCTATCTGGGGGTATTGCGTTTATGTGGAAGGAAGAGTTCGTGACTGTTGAAGAAGTGGCTACTACCCCCCCCCCCCCCCCAAGGTGTGCATGCAATGGCGAAGGTAAGTCCAGACCACCCTCCATTTCTTTTATCATCTATTTATGCTAGCAATCTCTTAGTAAATAGGAAAATCCTATAGGATCATCTAATCACAATATCATAAACAAAACAAAAAATTAGTTTATAGGAGGAGGCTTCAATGAAGTCTTAAAGGCCAGATACTAATTTGGGAATAACACCATAAACCTGAGCCGCAACAATCTGTTTTGGAGCTATATCCATAAGTGTAACCTAATAGACCTGGGCTGTATAGGAAGAAAATACACTTATACTAATAAAAGGTACAGTAACAAAACCTCTCTAATTCTGGAAAGAATAGATAGGTGCTTTGCTAAAGAAGTTTGGATTAAGTAGTACCCTGAAGCTACTGTACTTCACCTCCCTAGGATCCACTTAGATCACTGCCCTTTGCAAATTAACCTGGTAGAGCCTCCAAACAATAAACCATCAAGGCCCTTCAGGTTTGAGTCAATATGGGCTAGCCGTCTTTCCTTCCCCAAATCATCAATAAGGCCTTCTTTGACCCACCCTTTTTCAATCCACGAAATGTTTCAAGACTCTCATAACCAAGTGGAACCAAGAGGTCTTTGGAAATATCTTCTATCAAAAAAGAGACTCCTAGCAAGAATCTCTGGAATCCAAAAGTCTCCTAGCTACCAATTCTGTAGCTACCTACCTCACCTTGAAACATAGCTAAATGTTGAACTCAACCTAATCCTCAAAAGTGAAGAAGACTTTTGGAAACATAAGTCTAGAATCAACTGGCTAAATGAGGGTGATGCTAGCACTAGATTCTTTCACACATCCACACTCAATAGAAGAAGGAGGAACATAATCATCTCCCTTAAAGAAGAGAATAGGAATTGGATTCATGACCAAAAAGACATCCATTCAACTATTATGGTCTTCTTTACTGATCTATACACAACTTCACACACTAAAGCCCCTTAAAAAACCACGGATTACTCCACCATGGAACCCATTATATCCCAAAGCCAAAGAGCTTTGGACAAGCTCCTCCAAGTGAGTGGGATTAAAAGGGCAGTCTTCTCCAATAAACCCTTCAAATCTCCTAGCCCGAATGGCCTTCGCCCCTTCTTCTACCAAAAGTATTAGTATATAGTAGGGGACTCTATCACAAACTTCTACCAAAAATGCTTCTACACAAGCTCCATGGATAGCACCATAAACTAAATTCTTTTGTGCCTAATCCCAAAATGCCCCAAAGCTGTAATATTAAGGAATTTCAGGCCCACTGGTCTCTATAAAACCATTTATAAGTTAGTTACAGAAATCATTGTAAATAGGATACAGCTTATCCTCCCCTACATCATTGGGACAAGCCAACAAGCTTCCTATCTAATAGAAAGGCCAGTGATAATACTATCATAGTCCGGGAGTATATCACCCACTTCAGGAAATGGAGGGGAAGAGTGGCAACAGGATCCTAAAAATAGACCTATAGAAGGCTTTTGACAGGCTGGAATGGTCCTTTATTAGAGATACTCTGGATGCCTTCAACTTCCCCCAGGGCTTATCCAAACTCATCATGTCATGCATCATTACATCCTCTATTCCCATTCTTGTCAATGGGGAAAAAACAGAGTCTTTCAAACCATCAAGAGGCATCAGGCAGGGCGACCCAATGATCCCCTACCTTTTAATTATGTGCATGGAAAGACTCTCTAGATCTACTGATAAGGCAGTATTACATAACTAATGGTACCCCGTAAGTATAAGTAGGTTTGAACCAAAAATATCATACCTATTCTTGCGGATGACCTTACCCTCTTTGCCAAAGCCAATGATAGGAACTGCAATACCATTCTTTCAATATTGCAAAACTTCAATGAACAATCAGGACAAAAAATCAATCGCACCAAATCTAGAGTCCGATTTTTTTCAAACACCACCCAAGATATCATTCAAAACCACTCCAATTATTTGTCATTGGGCACATAACATCCTTTGTAAAATACCTGGGGTTTCCCATTCTCCACAAAAAACAATCAACTGCAAATTTTCAATTCATCATTGACAACATGTAATCCAAGTTGGCTGGTTGGAAAACTAAATGCCTCAACATGGTTGGGAGAATAGTACTGGCCAAGACCTTTCTGCATAGCATCCCATGTCATGTTATGCAATACATAAATCTACCCATCAAAATCACCAATCAGATTGATAGAATCTAGAGAAACTTCCTTTGGTGCACCACCCCTGAAAGTAAGAAATTGCATCTGATTAAGTGGGAGGTAGTCACTAAGACCAAGGCTAAGGGGCGGCTAGGGCTCCAAAAGGCTAGTATCAAGAACAATTCCTCTCTCACGCATCTGGCATGGAGAGCTTATAAGAATACCAATAATCTATGGGCTAGAGCTCTCATCCACAAGCATTGCAACATGTCTAGACCAGTTAATGCATTTAGGCACCATAAACACCCAAAATCCCCAATCTGAAAGGGCATTCTAAAGGGATGGGAAATATGCAACAAAACAAGCATATAGATAGTCAACAAAGGAAATAGGGTCAGTTTCTTGAATGACACTTGGATCCTTAATCATCCAACAATCAGGCAAATGATAGAAGGCCCATTAACACAAATTGACCTTGAGGCCAATGTTAACTCAATCCACAACCTGTGCAATTGGGATATATCAACCTTGTCCATTAACCTTCCCCCAAGTATTTTGAACCTATTGAATTTTGTACTCATTACCAATGCTACAACTAAGGAGGATAATCTTATATGGGATTTTAATCTTAATGGACAATTCTCATATAGCTCTGCTTACTCCTTCCTAAGTAGGGCTACAATCAATCTCCTCTCTAGGTAGGAAGCCCCCTTCAAATGGATATAAGAAGCTTCAAGCCCCCAACAAAATCAAATACTTTATCTGGATCTTAATCCATATAAGACTTCCAACTATGAGCTTCTTCCACTATATTGGAATCAACTGTGTCCCTCAATGCCACTACTGTAACAATGATCAGGAAGACATTGCCATATTTTCTTTGATTGCCCCCAATACTTTCCATTTATAGAATGACATCCTATCCAAATCCATAGGAATTAGTTCAAATAATCACTCAGCTTTTACTAGCAACTTATGGCAATCAACATGGAACTCCTTAAAAAATGTCCCTTACAACAATTACATCTGTTGGGACTAACTCATTCCTTTTTTTCTGTGGCACATCTGGCTAACAAGAAACAACAATGTTTTCAATAATAAGAAAGAGCAAATCAATGCCAATAACACAATCTCACAAGCAAATGAGTACTTCATGCTTACAAAAAATGACTCAACAAAGGTATCTCAACAGATCATGGGAACCTCCACCCAGAGAATCCTACAAACTGAATAGAGATGGAGCAGCAAAGGGGAACCCGGGAATAGGGGGTTGATGGGGAATATTCAGAAACCACAATGGAGATTGGATATTGGGATACATGGATAATATCCCCCAAACAACAAATACAAGAGTAGAAGTAAAGGCCCTCATTCGGGGTCTACAACTAGCGAAACAAAAAAATCTAGTTCCACTGGAAATAAATACTGATTCAGCTAAAACAATCAGTATTTTTTTGAATGGAAATTTAATTTTTGACCCTCTAATTTGTGAATGCAGATCAATCATCCAAAGGCAGCGTAGTAGTGAGGCATATCTATCGGGAGCAGAACAGAGTAGCTGATGCATTGGCCAATAAAGCAGTAAAAGAGATGTTTTTGAACAAATCTATGACAGTATCAGTATCTATGACATTATTAGTTCCTCCGATGTTTGTCTATGATGTATTTTGGGCAGACATCCTAGAAACTGAACTAGTTAGGTCTTTTGTGGGTTGTAACTTAAATACAAGTAAGCAAAACATTGTAATTATGTGGTCTGTGAGATACCCCAGTAACGTCCTAGATGTAGTTCAATTTGTTTAACTAGTATAAGTATAATATCCCTTTTAACCAAAAAAAATAACATAAATTAGTTACAATAATATTTATAGATAATTAGTATAGAATAATAATGATGAAACTGGATTCTTATGTCTGTTATTGCTATTGGAGGAACTTGAATATTTCTTAATCAAAATAAACTCTGAAAAACTTATCTTTAAAACTAGTACCAAGCATGAAACTCAAATGTGAGAAATTTTATTGATTGTCATGAAACAATCTATAGCTAATGCTACTCTATAGCCCCTTAAACTGTATTACTCTATTGTTATATAATTTTTCAATAGAGGGTACAAAGGGAAGTGGCATAAATTGGTATAACTAAAAAATATGATGCATAAGTGTAGTAGTACAATTCATGAAATAAAAAAAATAAAAGAGGAAGCAAAAAAGATAGGGGTGTCAATATATATTTAAAAACAGATTAAATCGACCGAATCTTACCGTATTGTATCGAAATAATTTTTAGGCTTCTTTTAATAAAGCCGTAAGTTCATACATATAACCATGCTAAAAATTAAGGTATATTTTTTATTTTACGAAAATAAATTAAAAAAAATACCAAACCGTACCGAATAAATTTACATGTGAAAAAGTATATATTAATCATAAAAATAACAAATCAATATCATTTTCCTTGGTCCTTGGAATTATGAAAACAGTTATAAACCACAAGTAAACAAACTCAAAATCCTAATTCACAACCCTATTATGCTACTTCTATAAAAATTAAATTATTTCTAGCATATTCACTAGCAAGACACAAGATATTGTAGCGATTATGAGTAGAAAACTACAATGTGTTGAATGTATTTTCTTTCTTATTTTTTAGATTTTATCTTTTCGAATATTTAATCTTTTATAGAATTTTTTCTTGAGTCCCAACTTGGTTAATATCTTTTCACTCATATGATTTATATTTACTTTGTATAGTTTATTTTACACTGATGTTGAATAGTTGATGGATCTATACTCTAGTCATCTTAAATATTTTCTTAATTCATCACCCTTTAAATTGTAAAAATATCTAGAGAGTTTTGTTAATGGTAAAATACATACTTTACCCATCGACAATGTACTCAAATCTCTCTTACACACTCATTAAATACGAGAATAGCATTACACACCAAAACTTTTAAAAGTATGCCGATGATACAGATCTTTTGCCATGCGTCACACACATGTATTACACATAAAAGAGGCACGTAAAACTAAAACAATTCACCTGAAATTAAGTTCTTTTTTGTTTTTCCTTTTTTAACTATTTCAAAAAAAAATATAACCATGTCTTCTTCCCCAACCCAAAACCCTAGAGCCCCCCCCCCCCTTCCAATTTCATCTTCTTTCCCAACACCCATCTTAGTTTTATCTATCCCTCATGTTTCGTCTCTCCAAACCTCATGACTAAGAAGAAGAAAAAAAGAAAACATAGGAGTTATTTGGTCTTGTAAAAATCACCATTATTGAATTTAATCGGGTCTTGTTGATTTTGGTGTCCCATGACCTACAAAATTAGTTTGAATTCGTGATTCTTGTTGAGTAAAAATTTACTTTGGTAATTAATTTTGATAAAATTTTGAAAGATACCATTAACAAGTTTGAAGCTTTGGGTTTGAGCTTGAATTTGAAATTTGTATACGGATTTCTATTGAATGTTGTTAAAACTTGTTAAAAATCGACAAAGAATTTAATCTATAGTTAGGGTAAAAGGTTCTTATGGTAGAAGGGTTAGTGTAGTATTGTGGTGGAGAAAAAGATGATGAAGTTGGGAAGATGAGGAGGAAGGGGGTTCTTTTCTGTATTTTTTTTTCTTTGGGAAGATGAGAAGAGGGTATTTGGGTGGGGGGAGGGTGGGGGGAGGAAAGGTTTGTTATTTTTAGTTTTTTTTCTTTTCTCAATTTGACACGTGTCGGATGTTGATTGGCGCGTGTAAGAGCAATCTTTATACAGATGTGATCAAACATCGAAGTGGTGTATAATTGATGTATGCTTGTTATTTTTAGTTTTTTTTCTTTTCTCAATTTGACACGTGTCGGATGTTGATTGGCGCGTGTAAGAGCAATCTTTATGCAGATGTGATCAAACATCGAAGTGGTGTATAATTGATGTACCTTTAAAACTTTTGGTGTGTAATATTATTCACGTATTTAAGAGGTGTTAAGAGGGATTTGGGATAAGGTTGATAGGCAAGGTATTTATTTTATCTTTTTTTAAATCCTATCAAAGTACGTATGTCATTGTCCTTTACTTCTACTTGTGAGTTTTATGTAACATTTAAAACAATATCAAAAATTAATTGTATCGATACCTTAGAGAAATCGACATGATTGGAATAATTTCAAAAAGTCTAAGTTTGATTAAACATAATAGAATAACTAAAATTAGAATGACACAAATTTTATAAAATAATAGGTCGAACCGAACTATTGACACTAGGGGTGTTCATGGTACAATTTTGATCCGATTTTTTCCGAAAAAGATACTAAACCAAGTAAGTCAATTTTTTAGAACTAAACCAATAAAGAGGGTGTTTCACTAACCTTATAAGCTGGTCAAACATGCTTATTAGCACTTTTTACTTATCTACGCCGTTTGGTAAAAATAAAAGTGCTTATAAGCACTTTAAATTTGACCAAAATATAAGCCAAAATCCATAAGCTGATCTCCCCCAACTTATCAAATTTCAGCTTATAAGCACTTTAAGTTTGACCAAAATATTTACTATTTTATCCCTAAAATACTTCTTTTTAAAATAACACTCTTCGTATACCCAATTCCTCAGCTGCGTATTATCAGTTTTAGCACTTTTATCCAAACGCGTAATTGCTTATTTTTTAAATCGGTTTCAATGCTTAAAAGTGCTTTTCAGCACATAATGTCTGTCAGCTACTCTACATCAGCTGAGCTAAACAGGCTCTAAGTCGGTTTTTTTATCAATTTAGTTTATGTCAGCTTTTATCAGTTTTTTTGTTTTTATCCATTTTTATTAAATATGAGACATACATTGCGGCGATGACATTTTCAACGTAACACTATCAAAGTATTACTCGTAGAGAAATCTATCATTTACCAAGATATATTGATGATAATTAAATCAAATATTGATGGATAATTTAAGGACTCAATTAAAAATAGTTTATTATAGGCGAAATTCCCTCCAGGCCACTCAAACTTGTAGGGCTTTTAAAAGCCGATACATAAATTTTATCTTTCCCATTTAAACACTCAAATTCCTGAAACCTACCTAATAAAGACAATTGACTGTTGGCCCTAGGCGCCTCTATTACACATTCGCTAATGTGTCCATCCAATCAGCAAATGACCAATGAGACCGATACACGTCAATGGCACAAAATTAAACCCAACTGATTGGGGTCCCCCTCTTTTAATCAGTATACCGACAAACCCTTCCCTACTTTTAGTCTCTTTTCTTATCTCTAACCATCCCTCTCTCCTTTAACCTAGGTTAAGCAATGGCTGATTAACCTGGTAATCTCCTTCCAGAATAACCTTAATCACTCTAAAACCAAACAATTGGGGTCCCCCACCCTTTTAATGAAAAGTTGATCGAGATCCTTCTGAGCTTTCGATTTCAGTCACGTTAGTCTCTGAAGGTTAGTTTGCTTCTTTTGATGTCGTTTTCATCTTTTTCTTCTAATTTCTTGAGAAATAATGTGGTAATGTTTGATAATGAAAGCTATTTATGTCTGCATGTATAATTTTTCATTTAATATAGTGGAATCCATTTCGCCTTTTGGGATTTTATATTACGGATTTTATATTTGGGGAAACACTGAAATATTCATTATTTTAGGGTTTTTATCCTTTTCATGGCTGATCTGGCATTTGGGGTTAAAAAATTAGGGCTTTTATCTGCATGCACAAATTATGGGATTTTATGTTAGATTTTTGGGGGAAACAGTCGTATGTTCACTTTATTTTAGAAGTTTGTCTTTTTCATGAGTGATATGGTATTTAGGTTCTAAATAATTAGGGTTTTTTTGAATATCAAAATATTTTTGTTTCCTATTTTGTTAAAGTTTATTTCTTTTTAGGGTTAAAGTATATCTGACTTGTCTCCCCTTTTCGTATTGTCTATGTGAAATTACAGTTTCATCATCTAGGGTGGTTAGCAGCTGACCCAATTATGAGGTATGTAAATGGTCAAACTTGGCCAGTTTTTCTTCAAGCTGACATTGATGAGTTACTTATAATTCAATTTCGTGATTGGGCTAAGGATAAGGGGTACTTAACAATAAATAAATATGCATGTAAAATTAACCAAAACTGAGAATTTAGATTTCTGAAATATGATGTGGATGTGTTAGCTTTCTGTCAAGACCTTAAGGATGGGGATTTTATTGATGTGTGTATGTGTGTGTGTGTGTGTGTGTGTGTATATATATATATATCACACAATTAATACACCATGTATTGATTTGGACCTAGATGAAATGTTAAATAATGGTGGTTTAAATGTGGACCCCAATTATGTTTAGACATTTGGCTTTAATGAAATGCCACGTGAGCAAAGAAGTGATGTTAATGCTAGGGAAACACACTCACCTAACAATGATATAAATAGGGGTGATAACACTCATGGGAAAGGTAGAAAGAGGGTTGTTGAAATTTCTTTTGGAACAGAAGAATCTAGTGAAGATGAAGGTGACTTCTATACCTTTCATTTAGCAACTGATTCTCAGGGTAATGTTGAGGATTATGCTAAAGGTGATGTTTGAGGTTGATGTTGAGGGTGATGAGCTAAGTACTGAGAGTTAAAAATATTATGAGGCTATTTCTGAAGATAATGATGATAATGACACATATGAGTTGTTATATGGTTCTGATGAGGATATTGTTGGAGAGACAAGTGACCTAGAACCTGAAGTTATTGCTGCTAGATAGGCTAAAGTGAATGCAAGAGTAGTAAATTAAGATCTTCTGAAGTTAATATTTATGAGATACCTAGTGGACCTGTAGGTGTAGACCCAGGTTTTGAAGACTTGTATAAAGATAGGGGATCCAAATATGCTGGAAAGTTGGGAAGGGATGAGCAACATCCCAGGTAGTGAGGATACATATGATGAAGTAGATGAAGAAGATGGGGTGCATAACCCTCAACCAAGAAGATACAACAGTAGGGTATACTTTGATCCTGCTTGTAAGAAAATTTATTTCCAGTTGGAAATGGTGTTTGAAAATGTGAAACAGATCAGATCTACTTTGCAAGATTATGTTATACAAAGAAAAGTTCAAATTAAGCTGAGGCTTAATGAGCAACATAGGGTTAGGGCAAAATGTGTAAACTCAACAAGATGTACATGGCATATTTTGGGAATTTTGGAGGGACACACAGGGAATTTCATCATCAAGAGCTACTATCCTGTTCATAAGTGTTTTAAAACAACCAAAAACAAGATGGCTAATACAGCATTGGTAAACATTACAAGGACAAGATTATCAATCAACATGACATAAAGCTTAGGAAGTTGCAGGATTTGATTAGGATAAAGTATGGTGTGTATGTAGGAAAATCCATATGTGTTAGGGCTAAACATCATGTCATGGGTCAGTACCTTGGTGATTACAAGAAGGAGTTTGTTAGAATATATGATTATGCTGACATGTTGAGGTCTACAAATCCTGGCAGCACTGTTGTTGTGAAGATCTCAAAGGATACAATACCTGATAAGGAGGTATTTGTGGGTCTCTATATTTGTCTACATGCTTTCCAAGTTGGTTGGTTAGGGTCTTGAAATATTATTGGCTTTGATGGAGCATTGGTAAAGATGGTAACAACCAAATGTACCTTGTTCCCTGGGCAATGGTGGAAAAGAAGACAAAGCACATATGGTCATGATTTTTCAGGTGCCTGATTCATGATTTGCAGCTTATTGAATCCCAAGGTGAAGGGTTGATCATCATTTCTGATATGCAGAAGGTATATACTACACCCCTTTAATTACTTGGATACTTTATATATGTTTCTGATATTCTAATTATCTTTTTTGTTTCTTAAGGGACTTGTTGCATCTGTTTCTGAGTTGTTACCAAATACTGAGCACAGAATGTGTGCAAGACACATATGGAGCAACTGGAAACAACAATGGAAAGGAAAGGAAAGAAGGAAGAAGTTTTGGGCCTGCGCAAGGGCTTAATTTGAAGCATATTTAAAGGCTATGATAGATGAGCTGACAGAATTAGGTGATAGTAACATCGAGGACTTGCTGAGATACCCAAAATAATGTTTGTGTAGAGCATTCTTCAAAGATTGGAGTAAATGTAATTCTGTGGAGAACAACATGTGTGAGACCTTTAACAGTTGGATCTTGTCTGCTAGGCACAGGTCTATCATAACCATGTCAGAAGAGATTAGAATGAAGATGATGGAGAGGATCACTACCATGAGAGAATTTGCAACAAGGTAGATTTCTTATGTATCTCATATGGCAATGGGGTACATAGAGGAACAATCTCAATTTGTTGTTAAGCATGAATTTAAATGGAATGGGGATATTGGGTACGAGATACAACATGGGGTTTACAAACATATTATTGACTTCTCAAACAGTACATGCACATGCAGATCATGGAAGCTCAAAGGAATATCATGCTCCCATGCAATATGTGCAATGTTTCTAAAGAGATTTAAGCCTGCTGACTGTGTAACCCACTGGTACAAGAAAGAAACAACCTGAAGGCTTTTAGTTGTTACATACAGCCAGTAACCAACATGGAGATATGGCCATCAACACAGAATCCAACTGTTGAGCCTCCTGTGATTACGAAGATGCCCGGTAGACCTAAGAAAAATAAAAAGAGCTCAAGATGAACCTAAGAAGAAGTTTGGCAAGAGATTAAGGAAAGGGACACCAATGAAATGCTCTAATTATAAAACAACAGGCCATAACAAGAAGGGGTGTCCTATACTGGTAATGTATTCCATTTGTGTTTGACTATGTCTTGTACTTTGGTTGTTTCTATATCTCATTTTTTATTTTGAAAATTTCAGAAAGGACAAGGATCCAGAACAACGCGAACTATTAATGCTGGTGTTACTCAACCATCACATGCTGCTCAAATAACAACTCAACAATCAGGTCCTACAAGTGATTTTGGAAGTTCCAGGGCCATAAATACTCAACCATCAGCTGTTGCAAGTGCATTTGTAAGTATTCATTTTAGTTAATCTGTATTAGGACCAAATTCTTTGAATTACTAGATAGTACTTTAACTTACATTAGGATACTGGAAGTATGAGATCAAGAACTTCTGAGGATATTATAGCTAGTGTTAGAGGAAGGCTTAGAGATAGTGGATTACGAGGAAGACCAAAAACTACTGGATTTGGTATATTGTTTAGTGATAAAGGAACACTGATAGAAAGGGTAGGATCATTAAGGATTTGAGTTTTTTATTTATATATTAGTAGTTTGGGTACTAATTTGGATTTTTATGAAGTGTGGAGCAAGAGATAGGGTACATTCTACTCCTACAAAAGTAGTGGATGATGGACAGACCAATATCGATCTTGGATACAGTACACCTGGACTAAGGTGGAAAGGAAGAAATGCTATATCACAAAGGCAACTTCAACAGCAGTTGAGGAGAAGACAAACTCAAGCAAGCCTTAGCCAACCTCAAGTTCATTCTTCATCTCAGCCAAGCCAGTCTCTATGTCCATACTTGAGCCAATCTCAGCAAAATATCAACCAATCTCAACCTTGAAGCTGAGTGAATATTTGTTTTTGTGGTAACTTAAGTCTGTTAGTTGCATAACTTACTTTGTAGGTTAACTTAAGTCTGTTTAACTATGACTTTTCTTTTGGAACAATGTTTAAACTATTTCTGCTACTAGACAGCATTTCAGTGCTAATTTTGTCAACCACGAAGGCTGATCGAACTTGGTTGTTTATATATGTGTACTTGTTTATGTTAAAATTGTTTTTCAATACACAAAAAGTACATCATTTATTTTGTCATTATCATTGTACATAGGGTTATGAAGTTAGTGCTAACTACACTAAGAAGAAAATTATAGTTATTAGTGTTACTACAACAACTAAAGATACAATTATATTCACCCTCTTCCTACGTTGTAGTTGATCTCTCTCTTTAATTATTGATAACAACCCTGAAATCACCTATTTATAGTGATCCGGAAAAGGTGGGTCAAACCACCTAAAAAATTATAAGAATTGGTTCGACCATAGTTTGAGCACCCATAAAATCTCCTTCCTGGATTGGTTGGCTTCCAAGCGATGCAAATATGAGCTTCAACTCCAAAATGAAAAAATACAGGACTTTTATCCATTATCATAATTTGATAAAAAGAATTTTAAAAAAACTTCAGATTTTAAGAAATATGCGAAATAAAGCTTCAACTGCGTATAATAGGGGGATAATGTGTATCCAATTGAAAGAATAAGATCCCACTTAAATACGCTCTATTTTTTACCGTTGCGCATTGGAAAGGGGGTCTCTCACACTCCTAAAAGTCGTGACATTCACGCAGGGGGCTGACTAGGATCAACTGACACCACATGGGATGGGTCAACGGTCAATTATGTTTATTAGTTATAGGTTTCAGGAGTTTGAGAGGTAAAATAGGAAAAACAAAAGGTTATGCATCGAATTTTAAAAGTCATACAAGCTTGAGTGGCCAGGAAGTCATTTCACCTTTATTTTAACATGAAATAGATTCTCATACTTAGCAAAAGAAAACTACAACCAGAATATAAAGGCAAAGAACCATATTATTATAATAGCAAAGAACTAGACTAAAAATATAAATAACTAATATGTAGCATAAATTTTAAAAATTTTGTATAAAAATATACATATATATAAGCATAATAATAAATTTTACTATCGTCAGTTTGGTTCGGTTTTTTCGTTTATTTTTTTTATTAAAACCAAACCGAATTTATTTTGTTTTAAAATTCAAAATCAACACTAAAACCAAATAAAAAAAGTATCGGATCGATGTTTTGGTTTGAATTGATTTTTTGAATTTTTATTGACAAGAGGGGCTTGGTCTGATGGTAACCAACCCTCACTTACAACCGAGAGGTTGTGAGTTCGAGTCTCCCCAGGAGCAAATTCTGGGGATTTATGCCGGGGGTCTATTTGGAAACAGCCTCTCTACCCCAGGGTAGGGGTAAGACTGCGTACACACTACCCTCCCCAGACACCACTGAGTGGTATTGTACTGGGTCGTACTTTTATTCCCAATTGACACTCCGAGCAAAAGGTGAGGTGCAAATGAAACTGATGCATACATTAGGGTTGGAAATGGAAATAAGTCGAATTTCAGTACCAAGTCTCAAAATTCCCAATTGACAATCCTAAGCTTCCCTCACTTCTCCATTTTTATTTCAATTTCTAAAGCCCTAAACCCCAAGTTCAGAACCTATCCCACTTCGATGGCGCTGTACGCTCTACGTCTCCGGCGAGCCCTCTCACTTTCTTCTTCCATTTTCACTCAAACATTCCATCAACCAAATCCTCTTTCTTCAATTCCTCCATCACTCTCCCAAACTAATAATTCGTCTACTAAGCTTCTTCACTTTCCGTACCAGTCGTCGAGGCTATTTAGGTCATCTACAATTTCACAGTCCTCAAGGTTCGACCGGAACCGGAACCCTGCTGATGAAGAAATTGGTCCGGATACGATCCTCTTCGAAGGATGCGATTATGAACATTGGCTTATTACAATCGATTTTCCTAAGGATACTCAACTCACCAGGGAAGAGATGATTGAGACCTATGTGCAGACTGCTGCTAAAGTCTTTGGAAGGTCAGTCAATTTCTATTTTTGTGTATTTTATATGTTATTTTCGGAAGTCTATGTCTACTGTCTGGTCAAATGTAATTTTAGTAAGTCACTGTATTTACATGCTCGATATATACCCGTTTAGTAGGTGCAATTATTTTATGTTGTAGGTAAAGGATGATTCGATAAGCTTGAAAGCTATTGAGTTAAATAAGATTGCATATCTTCTGGCTGAACACTTTTAATTTCTGCCAGATATTAATATATTCATTGAAGAGCTGTAATTATTGAATGATGTAGTTACAAGATCTTTGGTGAGCCGACCTTGCTGTTTAGATAGATCAAGTTATCGTATTTGAAATAATAATGATGATCATTTCCCTCTGATACTTTGTTGGTGTTGGTTCTGATATCAGTTGTTAATATGCAGTCAATAAGAAAGTTGAAGAAGTATTACCCGAAATCATATCTTGAATGCAATATGTACAGGAACTTGGAAGCTTTGAGTTGTCAACTTATCATGGATAAGGGTCCTATCAGATAGTTCTATGTTAGTTGGTATATAATTGATTCTGCTGCAGTCTTTTGATTGTTCCTATTATTGCCTGCATAGTAGTCTTAGCATTATTGTGTTTGGAAGATGTTTTCTTCTCCTGTATATCACTATTTGGTGTGATTTATGTCACCTATTAGTAGAATAAATTATCTCTTTTTTTTTTTTCCAACTTAATTGTCTTTAAGTAAATATTTGGTTGAATGTTACTCCATCAGGGTAAGGGTAAGATTTGCGTACACACTACCCTCCCCAGACCCCTTACTTGTGGGATTTTACTTTGTTGTTGTTGTTGTTGTTGTTGTTGTTGTTGTTGTTGTTGTTGTTGTTGTTGTTGTTGTTGTTGTTGTTGTTGTTGTTGCTGCTGCTGCTGCTGCTGCTGCTGTTGCTGTTGTTGGTTGAATGTGATATCGAATCAGGTGGAACTTCCTATCACTGACCTAAGACTTTGCTGCTTTGTCGCTTTGTATTGTTTAAATAATGCAGTGTGGAAGAGGCTAAGAAAAAGATATATGCCTTGAGCACAACAACTTACAATGGTTTTCAGGTTTTGTGTTCAGAGGAAACGTCAAAGAAGTTTGAAGGTGGGTGTATGTTATGTTGTATCTTTCCTTCTCAGCAACGATAAATTTATTTTTGGTTTTAATATAGAGATTCTGTCTGCTATCAGGCCTGCCGGGTGTTGTGTTTGTACTCCCTGATTCCTATATTGATCCAGTAAACAAGGAATATGGAGGTTTGAATGTTATTTTTTTATTAGTGTTTCAAAATCATGATTATGCATTATAAGTTATTATCTTGAATTTTATTGTGGTTTCCCTTGTGGGTTTGCTTCTGTCGTGATATTAAAATCAGGTGATAAATATATCAACGGGGAAATAATCGAGAGACCTCCTCCTCCACAGTTTCAAAGACCATCACGGCCTAGTAACAGGCCTCGAAGAGGCCCACAGTTTCAACAAGGCAATTATGGCCCGCCGCAGAGTCCACCTCAGCAGAACTTTGGGCCACCGCAAGGTGCACCAGCTCAGCAGAACTATGATGCAACACAAGGTCCTCCGCCCCAGCAGAACTATGGTGCAACACAAGGTCCTCCGCCCCAGCAGAACTATGGTGTAGCACAAGGGCCTCCTCCCCAACAGAACTATGGCCAACCAAGATATCCTCCACCCCAGCAGAACTATGGTTCGCAACAGTATCCTCCGCCACCTCAACAGATTTACAACGCACCACAGAGTCCTCCACAGCAAAATTATGGGTGGCCACAAAATCCACTGCCTCAGCAGTGTTACAGTGCTCCTCAGAATGTTCCTTCTCAATGGAATCATGGCCCTCAGCAAAGCTTTTCACCTCAACAGAATTATGGGCCTCAAGGAGCTGGGAATCCTAGGTATCAAACACCTCTAGGTAGCAGCCCAGGTGGATGGGATAATTCCCAGGGTGGCAGACAAGATTCAAGACCTCAATATCAGGTTAATTACAATCAAGGAGAGCAAGGAAATTATTCTCCTCAAAGAGACCAGAGAGATTATGCACCTCCAGAGGAAAGAGGCTTCAGAGGAGATACTCAACATTATGCCCCTCCAGAACAAAGATGGTTCCGAGGAGATAATCAACGTTAAATGAGTATTTAGTTGAGATTTGTTCTTCTGTTTAGTGTTCTCCCAAGGATGGTCAAGTAGCATCATACAGAAAAACCGGTTATGCGCTGTTTCATGTGGCTTGACATTATGCACAGCACTTTGCTCTTTCTGTTAGTCCATCATATGTTAGGTGACTAATGGCTGTCAGTTGCTTATTGATGATGTGGTTATCATAGTCACTTTAGGCATTGATTTGCGTATTTTCTTTTCTTGGGTAGTTTCTTTAGGTAAAGAATTGGGAGGAAAGGAAATTGAATGAATGAAACTTAATGCATGCGTGTTAAAATTGTTTTTAGAAGTTCTTTCAGTCTTATAGTTATCTCCACCTGTGGAAATATGCTGGGTTTATTGTTATTGTTGTTTAGTATATGGCGTTGTACTTTTCTCGTGGGAGTAGATCAATCTTGCCTGCATGGTAAATGCTTCCTAATTTTGTCATTCGTCCCATGCTATAACTTGGCTCTAATAGCAGTCAAAGTAATGGAAAACTTGATGATAGAATGTCACGAATTCTTGAAAAGGCTGGAATTACCAAAGCAGCCTCCCCCATAGTGTCTAGCACTGTACCTCTTTAAGCATGCTCTTCGGATAAAAAAGGGCTCCGTTTCCATGGCTTTCAGATAAGAAATCTCTAAATCTAAATGTGCCTGGGGTTGATTATCGAAGCTTGGGCAATAACGATTAAGGAATTTAATATTACGAACCTTGAACCTCTTTGCGAATTCACGGCTGAACCTTTATGGAAAATTATAAATTTCTGATAGAAAAGAAAAAGCTCAAGTACCAAAAAAAAAATTCATATACACGAGTGTCCTCCTACGTTGTCCCCTAGTACAACATACTTAAGAAAGCGATTTTTAGGGTCAAGTTTTTGGCCTTATCTTGCAAGGCAAAGAGACTCGGCATTCAGGTGAGCCACCTTGGCAATACCAACGGTAAGGCCATTGTTTCGAGCCAGCAACTGATTGATTCACAATAGCCTTGTAATTTTCATAAATATCAATTTGAATGGCAAACTGATTGAAAACAGCAACTAGTTAGCCGTAGAAAACTATTGGCAAGAACCTGTATTTCTTAATTTTACATTAGAGATTAGCAGGAATTCAGGTAGAACGTCAAAGAATGTTTTACTTCAAAGTCGAAATATTAGTGTAAGAGATCCTACTTTAGTATTCTTAGGAACGTTTGGTTGGAATCAAATTATCTAAGGATTATAATACGCGAACTAAATAGTGATGGAATTATTTGACGGATATATTTTTATAAGTAGACATTTGGTTTATTGGACTAAAAATAAGATAGCCGAGGATAATATGAACTATGTGCTTGCTATATACATTTGATAAGTTGCAATAAACTTTTATAATCAATTTTAACCTTCGATTTGTTTAAAGACTTTGGAAATAGAGGCTTGAAAAAGGGTATCTTTATCGTAGTCCATCTGGAAGTAAAACGAA
This sequence comes from Nicotiana benthamiana, assembly GCA_034376525.1. Taxonomy (NCBI): domain Eukaryota; kingdom Viridiplantae; phylum Streptophyta; class Magnoliopsida; order Solanales; family Solanaceae; genus Nicotiana; species Nicotiana benthamiana. Next base: position 12,340,115 of record CM067325.1, read on the forward strand.
AAATTACTACTATCAATATCTTTTTTTCCTTTTTTTCTTTTTTGGCACTAATGATAATAACATTTTGTCATCCAGTATAAACAATAGTTCTATAGCATTCACTTATAATCTCCAAATTATTTAGCTCTTTTATACAAGAAGGCCTAGTTACAATTAATACTAGAAACTATTAAATTAAACATAGTACAACATATCATGGTCAATAATTACTAAGTTGGTGGCTCGTTGGCTTTCTATACCACCACGTAAAAGAGTACAAAAAAATAAAATAAATAAAAACAAAAATGATGGCAGCCACCTTCCTCTATGCAAGTATAATAGAAACTCCAATTTTAGTGGTAGGTGGCACCCATGAAAACAGGTTCAACTCCACTATCTTCTGCCTGCCTTACTATTTGCCTCTCAATTTATGGAAGACGAACATTCTTAATTCCTTTGGTATCTATATACTAAAAATAATCTTATTATTTTGTAATATACTGATATCACAACCACAACTGTATATCAACTTGAAGTGCAACATTATCTGTACACAATAGGGAGAGGTGGTAGATTCTAGAAAACAACTTGTGTCTTTAGCTGTTTTGATGAATTTTTAATGCTCTGCTTAATGGTCTATTCTTTGATCAAAAATTTTCTTTATGGAAATCAAACTTGGTGGAGGTCTTGTGTGAAAAATCCAAGGCGTGTTGTCTTAGTTCTTTGGTCAGTGCTGGTGCCCCACAATAGAACACCCCTGCAAATTGTCAAAAAAGGGGGAAAACGAGTAATTAGCCATCGATAATTGATGTCTTGACAGGAATTTGAAAGTGACCTGAGTGCCAATTGCTTTCACAATGAAACACTAGATCAATTGAACATGCTTTTCAACTTTAATAACGACATAGATACCAAAAGTCTAAAGGTTTTTTAACCCGTAGAAGTTGATAGTTTTGTTGGGGAATATCTCAATAAGCATAACAGCTCATGGATCACTATGAAATTTGCACTAAGCTGCTTTCAAGGAAACTAAGCTTCCGCTATGTATGGGTTTCAGAAAAGGGTCGGACCACAACGATCTATTATATGCAGTTTTATTCTGCATTTTGCAATAGGTTGTTTCCACTGCTCGAACCCGTAACTTTTTTATCATAGGGCAACAACTTTACTAGTTATGCCGAGGCTTCATAATAAGCGAAACAGAAAACATAAAAATTGAGATCAAAAGAAAGAAGATAAATGCTTACCAACTTTAGCCTCAGGGTGGTTGAGAGCAATGCGTTTGTAGACATTACGCCAATTAGGTTTAGCAAAATGTGACTTAACTCTCGTGCCAGAAACAATGTCAACACCATTTTTGGCATGGTGAAGAGACTGAAGCATAGTAATAAGAGCAGAACGAGCATCACCTTCTTCATATACACTAGTACAATAATTATGCATTTCAATAACTCCCTTATGGTCCATTTCCGCAGCTTCATTCATTATACCTTTGAACCAATCAAATGAACCTTGTTCTCTAGTAACCCAATAGAAATATGCTCTCCTTGTATTAAAGTTATTTCTTCCACTTGCTGAACCTGATTTATTACCCTTCTTTTGTGCAATATTGGGGCTAGAATTTGGTGCCATATTATTGTGTCCATCTTCCAAAGAATTTTCTTCTTCGTCCATTGCCTTCATGTTGTTGACAATGTCTTTAACAATACTGATCATTGGTGTGGCTCCAATTCCAAGACCTACCAACAAAACCACCTCATATTTCTTGTAGTCTTGTGCTGGTGCTCCATATGGTCCATCTATTAACACCCTTGGGAAACTGCAATCATCACACAGTGTTTCCATTAGCTATGATATATAATTAATAGGCATTTGGACATAAAAATTGAGAAATTTTGAGTGGGGTGGGGTGGGGGGTGGGGAAACAAAAAAAAAATCACGTAGAAAATGTTATATGAAAAATTGGAGTTGTTTGGGCGTAATACAAGTTGGGGTTGTTCTTCAATTTCTATAAGTAATTTGGAGTGAAAATTGTAAAAAATAACTTTTTCGTGTTTTTTGAATTCAGGAAAATTTTAAAATTTACTTCAAATTGGATGTGAAATTTTCATGGACAAACACTTCGAAAAAAATTATTAAAAGATTGTGGAAAAAAGTTAAATTTTTAACTTAAGAGTTTAACCTCTTAGCGACAAAGTTTATGAATTTTTACACTATTAAATTAGTTATAAAAGATACTTACAAGTAACCTGCTATAGTATGTAAAATTGCTACAAAAATTATTTACATTGCTAGTGGATATATGTCAAATCCATTTACTCTATAATATCTTGCAAGCAAAGATTCCATTTTGATAAAATATCAACCAATTATTGATATTTGTTTTATCCGTCCTTGTTCCTATCCAATTAATTTTACAAAATAACAAGCCTGCAGTACTTTAAGGTATGGTCCATCCAAATCTTGTACAGATTCGTTAGGATAAAAAAGATCATAAGTTTGTTATATGTACCAACCAGTCCAGATTGTGACCTAGTATCCATTACCAATCACGATCATCATAAGTTTTTAAATAATGGAAAAGTGCAATTACATTCGCAGTAATAAATTAAATTATTGAAAAAGTAGGTAGTATTAAAATAGTATCTCCGGATATTAAGGTGGGGTTTTTTAAATTTAATTCTGCATTTTGTTGTGATTATAGAACGGAAAAAGACTTACTTAGGATTATTCTCTCCTTGCAAGTAGTCAGCTCTGAGGAGTCCACTTTTTCCATTAGGTGGTGGCTGGCAAACCTACCAAAGACCAAAATATTATAATTAATTCATTAAGATCAATTATTAACATTCACATCATGAAATTAACATGTACTTTGGGTAAAAACGACAAAAGCAAAAGTATAAGGGGCGGCTTTTAAAGCTGTCATCCAAAGTGGAATATCACACACACTACTATTTCGATGCATATCCCCAAAACGATGTTGCATATAATGAGGATATTATCTCCTAGGTATAGAGTTAGCTAGATTGTTATAAAATTCAGAAAAATCTCAAGTATTGATGTTGATTTTAAGCAATTATGTAAAGTTAATTTCATTTTCAATAAATTAATTACTTCATCCGATCCAATTTATTGGTTCATTATTAATTTGATATACCCCTTGAGAAACAATAAATAATCTATATCACCATATTTATTATATATTGTAAAATAAATTTGAAATAAGCGGTACTTATTAAGAATGGTAAAATAGGTATAAAATGATAAATTATCCATAAATTTTCCAAATTGGACAAGTAAAAATTGATATTTATTATTAGTATAATGAATATGTAAATTTGAATAATACTATTTAGAGGACTAATTACCTCGGAGAAAACAGTTTTAAGTTGCCTGGTCCAATCACCAAGAGTTCTAATATGGACACTGAGATAGTCATCTCCTGGGGCCGAAGTAATGGAAAATGGATGCCTGAAATTGATAATAATGTATTTAAAGTCAGGAAATACAGCGTAGAGAGACGTAGTAGTAATTAACAGTGGCCCTTGATATGAGAAATAATAATAATAATAATAATAATAATAATAATAATAATAATAATAATAATAATAATGGGTGATATCTATTAATTTAAAAAGCTTCACCTACCACTCAAATGGAGAAACTGCAGCACAGTTGACAAACATGTATTGCCCACTTTTATATTTGTAGCCCTGTGGCTTTGACATGTGAAGTGCCAAGACATTTCCTGGATATACTGCCACCTACATTTTCCACACACCCATCAATTAGTCAATCTTCATTTTTACATTCATGACTATATGGATAATTGTACTTTTAGCCCATCGGTTATTGATAATTTTCAATTTTGGTCCTTGTGATATTTCACTTAGCGTGTCTAACCTTCAACTAATTAAAAAGTGTGCATTTGGTCCCTTTATATGAAAAATGTATTAATTTACTCTATTTTATTATCCCCAACCATGGAGTAATAATAGAAGTTAAACATATCTAATGCATGTGTAAATGAATGATTTAGTTGTGAATCTCTCATTGAAAAGATTTATCAGCCATAGGATCATAAGTTTAACTTAAATTAACTGAAGGTTAAATATGCTAAAATAAATATCACAAAGACTAAAATTGGAAATTGTCAATAATTGAGGGACTAAAATGCGACTTCCCGTTAAATTATTACGAGCACGACAATTTGTCGAATTCGACTTACCTTCAAAATCTTAACAGCTTTGATGCTTGACCTGAATGCCCTAATCAACCTTTCACTAGCATAGAGTATGATTGGGATAGTTAAGTACATCCATGTCTGCTCATTGTCAATATTTAGTCCAAATTTTAGCAATTTTTCATCAAAAAGAACTTAAATGAAAATACAAAAGAAAATTCCAAAAAAATTGAATATTTACTAACCGTTCTCTTGTACCAATCTTTGGTAATGTATAGCTTTTCACCATGGACAATGAACAGAGTGTAGACAATAACAAAGAGATGGTGAGAGTACCAAAACGCATTAAATCCAGTGAGTTTGTGAAATGGTTTTGGCAAACTGACTCTGTTCCTTCTAAACCATGGAGTTGCTAATGTAAATGCTATTGCCATTAGAACCACCATTATAATTCCAGTTACCCCTTCTACTCCTTTTATAAACCACCAATAGCTTTCTGGCTGATCTCCAAAATAGTACTTCATTGGTTCATATTCTTCTTCACTAGCATTTAAAAGCCGAGGAAAATCACATGTCAAATGAGATAGTCCGTGAACTCCAACGCCAAGTGCAATTGCCACTGCTATCACCTAAACAATGGGGAAGAAAGAATCCGATTAGTTTAGTGTAAATAGCTGATGAACCGCGAGCGGTAAAGCTTATATTAGGTAAATTTCACATCAGGATAGAAGGAGAATTTAGGCTCGAGAATTCAACTAGCAAGGCGCCTTTTAAGTTAAAAAGCTCAAGAGAACAAAATGTTGGGTCAAAGTGGGCAATGCAATGTTTTTGGTTATATAAGAAAGGAGAATTAACGCAAATAGCCGTTCACATAATCTCTTAAACTAAAATAGCGGGCAGATATATATAGTATATATACATATATATATATAGTATATATATACATATATATATATATATATATATATATATATATATATATATATATATATATATATATTGTATATAATCTATGTATATCAACTAAGAAAAGTAAATTTAAATCTGACCGATTAGTTGTGTAACAAACCCTATAAGAAAATCCGCTAAAATTTCAGAAAAATAAAGGAATAATGGACTTACTTTGTGAAAATTAAGGTTATCATCAAAGGGAACAGCAGCACCTAATCTGGTTTTATTACGAAGCCATGTGATTGTGTTTCTGCAAACCGGAAGTAAAATAATTGCCATGTTGAGCTTGAGTGTTTCAGCAGCACCTTTGGCAAAACATACACAGGGACCCATGACTTTATATGCAGCTTTTTCTTTATACTGTATATATTTCCATGTAAATAGTCCAGCCATAATTCCAATCCAAAGTAACAATACCCAAACTCTTTGCCAATTATCCTGCAAAAAGTACATGAAACTCTTGTACCATCTTACTATTGGATTTCTCTCTTGTGTATGCTTTAGTTTTTGACTTAGCATTTGACTCAAGTTCCGACTTTCGCCTCCTCTTTGCACTGATTGATTTGGTGCTTGCAATAATAGCATTTCCAAGTTCTCAATCTGTTGAATTTCATAGTATTAACTAACAGTTATTTTCAAGTTAGAACTACAAAGTTAGACTGATTCTACTAAAAATGCAGCTTTGTGCACTAAGCTCCCGCTATGCACGGAGTCTGAGGAAGAACCGCACGGGCCTAACTACAAGGGTCTATCATACGCTGCATTTCTGAACCTGACCTCCTGATCCCATGGAGGCAACTATACCAATTATGCCATGGCTCCCTTCAGTTTAATTAATTTCACTAAATTAGTAAATTACCATAATGTATCCGAGGTTGTTAGGATCCAACTCTTCCATGATCATTGCTGCGTATTCATCAGCTTGTTTCTGGATTGTTGACAGCCTGTTGGCCGACGCGCTAAGGCCTATAATCTGCAAATGCAAACAATTTTAGGGGAAATTAATATAGAATTGATTTTGTCAATGCCATTCCGTGTTTTTTATTTAAATAAAAATCGAAATAAAATCTAGTAGATTGAGTACAACTTAATAGTAATAAAATAGAATTTAAAAAAGCACCTCTCTGACTTCTTCTTCTGTGATTCTACCATCAGCATCTTTATCAACCCTGCATTCAATTCATCACACAATTCAGATCTCAAAATTTTGAATCTGAGATGCTTAAATAATTTAGCGATAAAATGTATAGAACGGTAATTAATCCTTACATGTCAAAGAAAGTTTGAAGGCGAGAATCAAAACTTTGGTCAGCCACTTGATCCCAGAACTCTTTGAGCTGTGCTTTGTTAATGGAATCAGTTGTTATGTTTCTCCTCCGAGCTAGCGCATCATATAGCTCTACAGCAAATTCCTTAGACTCCTTATTCATACCTAACAATTGGAAAAAATAAATTTTCATTTTTCAGTTTAACAAGCTCAAGAAATCAAAACTATAAGATAAGACAAAGTATTCAGCACGAAATAATTATTAGTTGTGACTAAAATTCATTTAAATTTACCTATGCATTCTCCAAATTTGACACGAGGAAGCAAGCCAGTAGTGGAAGCGGTAATCTCATCGAACCGATTCTCGACGGCGGCCCAACCAGCGCCGCCGCCGTCGGTCTTACTAATAAACTTGAGACCTTTAAGAGCATGAGCAGCAGCTGATTTATTCCTGTCGAACCTTCCAGTAGGAATTGGACGTTTATTTAAAGAAGCCAAACGCCTGAGCTCTTGTGACACTTGCCGAATTCTAGACGAAGCATTTCGAACAAGTGAAGATCCTAAAGTGGACTTCTTCTCTAAACCTTTAGCTAATAAAGCCAGCTCGGGATCTTCCACGTCATCACCGCCGGCAGTTTTGACACTGTGGACAGCGACGGAATCTTCGCGAACATCGAGAGTAATTTCAACGTAGGCATCATCATTGGACTTGGCGCCGGTTCCGACACTGGTTCCGATGTCGGTAGATTCAGGAATGTTAAATCTCGCACTCTTTTTGCCGCCTCGTTTATTCAACGGTCCGCTTAACGGACCACTGTACGACGCTCTGTCATTTCCAATTATCTCTGTGTCCGAATGGTGGTGATGGTGGTGCGGATGATGATTTTCCGAATTCTGCATTTCTGTAGTTTTTTCTTTGAGAAAAAATGTGAATGAATAAACTTCAAGGAGGTTGAAATAAAAGTAGTGAACCTACTATTTATGGAGCTCGAATTCTTGAAAATGAAAGAAGATAGCTGAAAACAAAGATGTATATTCCAGTATATATGAACGCAAGAAGGAAAAAGATGACAAAAGATTAATTGGTAGTATTCTATTTTGGAGTTTCATACCAAGGAAAGAAAGAAGACCGAGTCTTCTTTCTTTTTTTGTGTACTAATTTTAATAAACAAATAAAAGACTGGGGATTTTTCTTGTTCCAAGCAGAATACAGAAGCGGTCATTACCTTCTCTACCAAGAACAAGGCCTTCAACTTTAGTTATATAATGGTGGGAAGAAAAGAAAAAGAAAATAAAAAAGGGCGAGAGCTAGGAAATGAAGAGGGTAGGTCTTTGTTTGACCAAAGAATATTTTGTTCATGTCACATGCATTATTCTACCGGTACATGCATGGCGTTATTATATACTACTACCGTTTTTCTTATTTTTCTTCAAATAAATTTGTTTTAAGACTAATGTTATCAATAATTTATACTCCAGGTTCGCTGCAATGACGTAGACAACTGCTCACCGAAGATTTTTCTGAAGATAAAGTTACTCCATAATCTAACGTCGCAATCCATTTATAAATAACTTGTTTGCATCTGATTAAGTATTTATGATAGGAGATAAGTATAAATATTTTCAAAATAAATAATCTGAATGAAAAAGAGGGAAAATTTTGGGTGTGATATGATATATTTACTTAATTGAAAAATACGACCTAATTTTCCACCTTATTTATTTGATATTATAATTCAATTTAAGACTTGTTATTGAAAACAATATTTAGAGGGAATACCACATGATTTCATGAGTAACTACCTACTAATCCTTTAGTTTTAATTAATGCAAATGGTTGAAATTGAAATTTCAAGGAATCTTAATATTTAGCAGGTATTATTGAATTGGTCCGTTTTGTATTTGTAACTATTGTGTGCATTTGTTTCTATACCCGCTTCTTGGGTCACGTTTTAACTTGTGCTCGCTTTATAAAAAAAATTACAAGCGTGCTCACTTTTTTGCGTAACTTCATCATACGGGGTTGAAGTAGCAAAGGCAATCACGCAAAACTTTAGCATTCTAGTAGACAGGACTGACATAGCAAGTGAGTTGAAGTTTTTGTTTGTAATTGCTGAACTTAAGCGTAGTAACGAAAGTTTTGTTCTCTATTTGCTGAATTTTTTGTTTGTAATTGCTGAAGTTTCTGTGTTTGTAATTGGCAAACTTTAGCTCTAAAGCTGAAGTTTTATTTTGTAACTGGCAAACTTCAGCTCTAGCGCTGAAGTTTTTGTTTTTGTAACTGGTGAACTTTAGCTCTAGAGCTGAAATTTCTATTTTGTAACTGGCGAACTTCAGCCCTAAAGCTGAAGTTTTTGTTTTGTAACTGGCGAACTTCAACTCTAACGTTGAAGTTTTTGTTTTGTAACTGGCGAACTTCAACTCTAACGTTGAAGTTTTTGTTTTGTAACTGGCGAACTTCAACTCTAACGTTGAAGTTTTTGTTTTTGTAACAGGCGAACTTCCGCTCTAGAGCTTAAGTTTTTGTTTTGTAACTGGCGAACTTCCGTTCTAGAGATTAAGTTTTTGTTTTGTAATTGGCGAAGAGTTGAAGTTTTTGTTTTTGTAACTGGCGAGCTGAAGTTTTTGTTTTGTACGTTTTTGTTTTTGTTTTTGTAACTGACGAACGTCAGCTCTAGAGCTTACGTTTTTGTTTTGTAACTGACGAATTTCAGCTCTTTTATTTTCTAGGGGACATGGTGTACCCACACGAAGTAACTTAAAGCAACATTAACAGAAACCTAGAAACATTAACATATTATCAATCCAATCGACAACTAAAATCTCCAATTTTCGCCGGACCTAATTCACCAAACAACAATATAAAATTAATAATTAATTTCTCCTGTCGCATTTTCACATCAAAATTGTGCATAAGATTCAAGTTGCAAAACCAAGATAGAGCCTTTACAGTTGAGGGTGTCTTATAAGACTCACTGGAGAAATAAGAAGAAGGAAATAGCGATTAACCTTAATTCTAGAAAAAGAAAAGATAAAACTTTTTGAGGAGAAGAAGGAGGAGAAAAAAGGGGATGAAGTTATTTAAAAAGTATGTACAAATTAAACAAATTTAAAAAATTAAATATAAATTAAATAAAAACAACCAAATATGACGCCCCTTGTGATTTTTAATAACTATTCACACATAGCCATAGGCATCGCCCTTGTATAATAAGGCGGCAAAGCCTCTAGCCCACTAGATCAGAGACATTTCTAGGTCTAAAAAAAGGAATTAAAAAAATTAATCTATCTAGTCTAGTTACTTAAAAAAGAAGAAAAACTCCTAATTTACTTAAATTTTACTTCAAAGAGATGAAAGCAAAGAAAAGGTTAAACATCTTCTTTATCTGTCTCGTCAGTTTAATCGATTATAGTTTGACGCTTCTATCACTTTTATATATTTTACAAAACTGTATCTTTTAATATATGTAAAAACGGATCTAGAATTTAACTTCTGGATTAAATTTTTAAGCTTTTTAGCATTTAACATATTAATTTTTAAAATTATAAGTTAATACTTACCATTTTATATAATTTTAGTAAATTTACACATAAATTTATACTCCGCATCGAGAAAAACTAAACGCGGTACTCCCATGCTACATCCACCCCTATATATATGCGCAGACAAAAAGCATATACTGATGACCTTTCACGTTGTGAGTCGTCATAACAAAAGAATTAGACAAGATTTTCAAGTTGCAATAATTGATCAGTAGATTATACTTAATAATTGGCACGCGGAAATGCATGTGAGCAGAGTGAACATATTTAAGAGATAAGACAGGAGTTTATTTAAGATATGTATTAATCGGATTGATTTACACCATTTATCAGTCGTATATGCGTGTTTTAATTGGCTGAAAACGTGCATATCTAATTTAAAGACTAAAATAGCTAACTAAAATAGCTAATTAGCTATTTTAAAATTTTCTTCATAAACGATCATTACTTTTCAAGCTTGCTTTGCTTTTGAATTGCATGGATAATATTCTAATTTGATGCGGAATATTGTTGAAGTCCTGAGGATAGGTTAACTTAATAAGACCATGTAGTTCCGGTATAGATGAGTTTTACTTCTATATGCTAATAATATAAGAATTTTTATGTTACCAAATTACTTAAAAAGTCATTATATAACTTTACAAATATAATAATTAAGTGAATTAACTACTTACTTACAAGTTATTAAAACCCTTTTGAAGAAATCAATTAAAGATGAAGGGGTAAATCTTAGCTAAGTGTAATAATCTCTAGAAGGAAAGAGAAATAAGGTGAATATTTTCTTTCTTGATTTAATTCAACCAAATAATCTCCTTTGGAATCTTTTCGTTCGTGAGTAATATTAGAGCAAAAATACGAATCTCCATTACAAGGTTATTCCCCTCTATATATATAAGGAGCGAAATTCTTCTAAGTAGTAAAAGACATATTACAAGAAATAATGTCCCCTAGTGGGCCTACACTGTTGCCGTATGGCATTTCGTCTGACTTAAGGTCGTCTCTCGCAGGACGTCAAATCAAGGAGAACCCGCCATTCGCCGTGCTCGTCATTGATCAAATTTGGACTCATACAGTTAGTCCATGCGCTTATCGAAGTTACAACTAGGTGCATCCTCGGTGAGCGCACCACATGCATTCCTATGGAGAAATTTGACCCTTCGAGGCGTTACGACATGGCAATGGGGGATGATCAGTGTGCTTGGAAAGACACCGGGTAATATATTTTATCGGGAGATGACATCATCTTCAGGTCCGTCATCATTCCGCATGTTTTCGAGGCAGGAGTTGATAACTTGACGCTTCGATTCCAGCGCTACTCTGTGATCCTCCGCTTCGATTCTGGCACCACCCAGCCCTATAAATAGGTGTATGGTTTGTTTTCTTGAAAGTTCTTGGCCATTTCACTCCTCATAACCTCCCCTTATTCCTCCGAGTTTGCTCTGATACATTTCTACTTCTTCTTCTCTCGTTCTTTATTCACAGTATCTTCCTCTTTCTTCTTTTTGCATTGATACCTCGCTGAACGAAGTCATGCCAAGGTCATATCCTTCTCGTGAAGGGGTCACTGAGGCTTACCCCATTGTCCACGGCGCTCCCTTCGCGTAATGAAGACACGGTTGTAAAGGAGGGTGACAGTATCCCAAATGTAGAGGAGTTATTACCGAGACACCCTACGTCTCGGAGTGACTTCCTCAAATATCCCCCACCCACTCCTGCCCGCGCACTTTTTGTGATAGAGGAGGCTCACCTTGACGCTCCTCGTATAAATATAGCATTCACGCTCACGGCCTCACGTTGACATGATTCCGGCGAGGGGAGACTTTGTAGACGTCCATCGGCATGGGTACTACGCCTTCTACGAGTATCTTTTCGTGATTGGCTCAAGCCTTATCTGCATAAGAATTCGTGGGTGAAGAATACATGTGCCGCTTCCATCATCCATCATTATTCTTTTTACATCAGTATCTGCAATGCATAAAGTAATAACCATGGCATCATAGTGAAGGAATGACAAGCCATCGATATTTGACTTATCGAAGATGATACTATCATCGAGATCGCCGTACTGTTCGTGACCAACCATCCGTTTGAGTTTATACGTGGTGGTGAATTTCACATGGTTGATTATTGTATCGTCTCTACTTCCAACAATTATTTGTATGGTACGAGTTGGTGACGGTGGTTTTGTAGGTCCCTGGGTTTTTCACGTCCACGAGTGAAATTGGCCCTTTGTAGGTCGCTCATCATTTCTTTTAGGTATCCCTGATTTAACATTCTTACCACTTCTTGCTTTTGGTCATATGTCCTCTTTCCTGGTAGAATTCACACAGAACATTTGACCTCTTGGTGCTCGGATCTGACTTCAATTTTTGCGTCCATTGTACCTTTGTGCCGAACTTTTCTAATGCGTACACTATTTTTGAAGGAGAAACACAAAAGTTATGAGCAGATAACAGTTGAGGCATGCCTCTTTCATTTTCGGGGGGGGGGGGGGGGGGGGGGGGGGGTGTCGAGGTGCGGCATCTGTATGTTGTTGAGGAGGTAGATTGGATGTTCAGATATAGTTCTAGTGCCTTTCCCGATTAAAATGCGGTAGCTGATCCCTTCAATTGTCATTGTGACGATCTCTCCTTGTCTAGGTTAGGATTGATGTTAATCGGTAGAGGAGACTGTTCAGGTCATCCTCATTTGCCCTCACTTCGGCAAAATACGCATTATGGATCTCTTCCTACGTGGTAGGGGGTATTTCATGAGTCTGCTCAGTAGCTTTCTGGTTGCTTTTGACCCATTTCTATTTAGCCCATTTTGAAAGGTTGTTACTGTCATTCCTTCCGACACGTTTGGTAGGCTCATCCTTACCCTGTTGAATCGGGCTAAGAAGTCCCGTAGTCACTCGCCCGTTATTTGTTAATAGTGAAGATGTCATTGACTCAGGCCTCTGCCTTTTTCTCTCCCGCGTGAGCGGTGACGAACTTGTCTGCCATCTCTTCGAACATTGACATCGACCACGATGGTAGTTGGGAATACCATGTCATCTTTCCCCTATCAAATTTTCGCCGAACTTCTTTAGCAGTACATATGGTCCATGTTCCTTCGATAAATTGTTATCTTTTATTGCAGTAACGGAGAGGATTAAGTGATGTTCTATGTCCGTGGTACCATCCTATTTTTTCAAATGTGGCGACATTTTGAAGGTTTTTGGAATAGAATAGGGAGTTGCCCCATCGTTATATGGTTGTTCAATAAATCGACCCATAACGCGTTTTGGTAACAACTTCGGAGTGCCTGGTATTTTATCGGCCCTTTCTTGATGTTCCTTCATCTGGTCGCAGAGCATTTTGTTTCCATTTTCCATCTCCTCCATTTTCTTTAGGATGGCTGATCACGCCCAACTCTAGTTCTAAAAAGGATAAGCGGTCGTTACAAATATAATCTGAGTATTTATGACCAGAGTCGAACCCACAGAGAACTAAGGCTTAGTTGTATCTGTTTAATATCACTAAGAATATAAGATTAAACAATTTCCTAAATTATAAAGATTGAGATTTAGTAATTAACTGTTTATGGTATCTCTAACACTAAAACTGAAAATAAATAAACAGATGAAAACTAACTATGCTTGAATTGTAGACAATTGGAATAAAGGTCTAAGGTAATGGTTTCGCCCGTTGTTAATTTCATTAGTTGCATGTTTCTTGTAGCTTTGACTTAGTTGCCTCTGTCAATCATGAACTCTCCAGCTATCATAAATCTCTCTCAAGCAATTATGATAATTTACTAGACGCACTCTCTCAAGCTACGCTATTAGATTCACATTACAGTTCACTTAGATCGCACCCGAGATATCATTATCTCTAATCCAACATCTAAACCCTCGGCTACGACTCTCGCCTATACTCCGGGAGTGATGTTGTTCAAACAACTATCAAAATATGCACTCTCTCTCAAGCAAATACATAATTAATAGGAACAGCTAATTGAGTATCCTTTCAATTAACCAAAATCAAAACATAGTTGAACAAATAGAGATTAACAACCAACTCAAAACTATATTAATATAACACCCAATTCATCCCCAACGGGTTTCACCAAAATCTTAGATAATAAATTAGCTATTCATAATAGTATGTAAAACTAAAATATCAAAAGTCATAACCAACAATGAAAAATAAGAAGAAGAAGGAAAAACCTGTTGAAGAGTTCTCCACCTTACTCTTGTTGTGTCTCTGCCTCCTTAGGTCAAATATGTGTCAAAAATATGTCCAACCCTCCAAAAATACCGTTTTTTCATGTATATATGCTAAATAGGGTCGGGACCAAATATTATACCTTCTCCTACGCGAAATGGACAATATTTCACGCCTGTACAGCCGCGGCCGCGGCGTGACTGCGGTGCGACCGCGGAAGACACTGCCTCAAATCGCGGCTGCGAACGCGGTGAGTTTTTCACCATGTTTAGTTTGGAATTTGGAAAAACGTAAAATATAAAAGTTGTAGTACTTTTAGTTATCTTTCCAACCATATATTTTGGAGGTCAAATAAAGTTTTGATAAAAATGTTATGTGTATTTTACTAGTCAGTACGCAATATGCCTACTCGAGTCTTTGTTTTGTTGTTCTATCATCTGTTGATCCCCGAATACAATATTGGGTTAATTCCTTGGGCTTTTACTCAGACTTCAAACCTCCAAATCACTTGAATTCATTCCATAATATCTATATAGCTCGGAATCACTCCTACAAATCATAAAATAAACTGTTAGTGCAAAATACTAGCAATTAAAGCGCAAACTCAACTAAAGTGCAGTAAATTAGAGTGTAATAATCGACTATAATATGTAATTATAGCCTATCATCAATGGTTCTGAGCGTATATTTACCTGTATAAGAAACAGTGCGGGCGTTACCTATTTGAGTAGTGTTTGTCTCATTGGCAGATGTTGCGGTTTCTGCAGATAACGTGTCTACGGTATCTCTCTGACGGGTTTCTCAAGCATATTGCTCAAGGTGCTTGGTACCCGTTCTTCTAGTAGCCTTTTGACAGCTGGTGGCGTTCATTTACTGCAGATGTTGAGGTTTCCCTCTCATGCAGGATCGTTACATCCCCGTGCGGGGGAGGTGAAATCTCTCCCTTTCGTGTGGCACTTGGTGTTGCATTTTCATTGTCTCCTTCACTGACTTCATTGAGGGAATTCATGAGGTTGTTTGTGACACCCACTATTGCCTTTAGTCTCGCTTCTCCCTTTCCCGCTATTGTTGTCTTTTATGACGCTGAAGAAAAGTGATTATTTTTTTCGAGAATCTAGATGAAAACTACAATTTTAGCAATAGAAATCCCCATAGACGGCGCCAAATAGTTTGACTCAAAAGTTATTGAAACCCTTTTGAACAAATCAATCAAAGACAAAGGGGTAAATCTTAACTAAGTGTAATAATCTCTAGAAGGAAAAATAGATAAGGTGAAGATTTCTTTCTTGATTTAATTCAACCAAATAATCTCCTTTGAAATCTTTTTGTTCGTAAGTAATATGAGAGCCAATATCCGGACCCCCTTTCCAAGGTTATTCTATATATACAAGGAGCGAAACTCTTCTAAGTAGTAAAAGACAAGTTACAAGAAATATTCACTAATGTCCCTTAGTGGGCCTACTCTGTCACAGAGGTCGTATGGCGTCTCGTCTGCCTTAAGATCGTCTCCTGCAGGACATCAAATCAAGAAGAATCCGTCATTTACCGTGCTCGTCGTTGGTCGTCATTGGTCAAAGTTGAACCCGTACACAAACAAAATACTATAAACAATCTATTAAATATGTTATATTATACATAGCGTAAAAACATATTCACACGGTCAGTTATATAAGTTAAATTCGATATAATCCAACACATTATATGAATCTGCATGTATTCTATAATAAGCTCCTCATAATATAGCTTTCATAGTCGGGCTAATCCGAGCAACGATTTAGGATCCTACTAAAAAGGAATTCTTAGCATAAAATAACGTTCAAGATAATTTATTTTCTGAAAAGAGGGATTATCTGAATGATTAATACATGATGAGCTCGCTTGACTAAAAGTTCTAATCTGTGACCATCGTCAACGTATGTTTATACACTAAGGTGCCGTTTGGTTGGCATTTTAAGGGACTTAATCCCTATATTAAATCCAATATTACTTATACCATGCTTGGTTACTATCACTTTTGCTTTTCTAGAAAACAATACCAGTATATATAAGTTATCTGGGGGTTAATATATTATTTTATGCAAAATAGAATAAGAAATAAGATACTAATACATGGGAAAAAATTAAATGACCAAACTAAGTCTTACAATAGTAATAAAATTTTATTTTGTCTATACAGTAAACCCGAATCTTAGATTAAACATTGTATTTTTACTTTGTAGTATGTCAAACTAAACATTCAAAAAATTGTTACATTACAATCCTTGCATTACGAATATCTACACTATTAATTAACTAATCCCAATATTTAAAACCAAACGACCTCCTAAGACACTATAAAGAAAGCACAAATTTCAGTGTTTATTTTGTGCTGTGAAATTGTGGTGAGATGAATGTACTAGATAACGATAAGAGGGAAGTGGCAATAACAATTCGTCAATGAATGTCAAAATCACAAAATCGCTTGATTTGTTAAATTTAACTAAACCCAACATTAATTCCTCGCCTTGATTAGTTTTCTTGATCACCTTCCGTCAGCATATGCGCATGATTTTATTACTGTCGTGATTGAAGTGACAATTGAATTTGAAGTGATTACTATGGTCGGTCTATGACTCGTATGTATAGTAGATGTTACTATTAGTGCAATCCCACTTAGAACATCAGTTACTGTACGCAATATAATGGATCATTTTTTCTTCGCAAAGATTTAGCTGCCAACTGCTTCTCGTCTACGTGAACAAGTAATAATTGGTCACCTTTCATTGACAAATGTATATACTACGATTGCCTTTTTTGTGCTGAGGATATATGAATATATGTAAGTTGGACCCAGTACATACAAGTACGTTTTAGACCTTAAGTAATTTTTTTGGCCTTTTCTATAATATCGGGATAACAAGCGACCAAGTGAAGAAAAAAAGCCCCGAGCAAATCTTTTAGAAAGCGTACCTTTAATTTCGATTCTTTCTCTATTCTAAAAATAGAGAAAGAAAAAGAAGCCAAATATTATTCCGGGAAAGAAGCTTTTTTAATCAACAAAAAAAGCCTATTGAACTGAAAATAGGGGTAGTAAAGATAAAATCGAGCTTATTTTATAGCAAGAGTAATTAGTCGTTGTTGTTTCAAGGTCAATCTATTCAATTGTTTTGATAATATTTTTCCTTGTTCACTAACAAATCGACTAATTAAACTCATGTTTCTATAATTAATTCGATCCCCCGATTGAATTGGGGGCAAACGCCTACGAAAAAATTGCTTGAATTTAAGAAAAGGTCGCTTGGATTTATCCATGATTGTTTATTTAATTTACCTTATCCCTAAAATCCTATTTCTTAATTCTAATTCAGTTTAAATCCACCCAAAATAGGATTTTTTAAAAATAAGATTTGTTTATTTTCTATTTAAATATACTATATATATAATGTCATTTTCCCCCTTCCTTAAAAGGGTAAGGCACATGTACTTGGTTCGCTCTATTTCTTTATCCCCACATGAATCGTATGTTTGTAACAATAGGGACATAACTTTTTCAATTCTATCGATTAGGCGTATTGTGCCGGTTCTTTTGACTAATATATCTGGAAATACATCTTTTTAGGCATAAAAGTGCTTCTCAGAAGATTCGAAAAAGGTGACATCGACAAAGGTGCAATCATCGTGTAGAAGAATCATTAACACTTGTAGCCTTTTTGAGAGGACCAAAAAAAGACCACCAAAATAACGACCACCAAAATAGGCATAGTAATCCGATCTTTTGATCACCCATTTTTGGAAAACCATTTTTAGGGGCTTCCGATGGACATCCAATTGCTTCGATTTAAATTATCCGGAGAATAGAATGCCTGATATATATCAAAAATATTAACAATCAAATATATTTCTCGATTCACTTAAAAAGGTGAATAGGGTCCCAATAGAGATATGTAAAAAACAGGTCTGATTACGCGTATTCCTAATCCTAAATGGAATGTAATGACGTAGGAATCCATATGTAAACATAGTATCTATTTAGATATGCCCGAATAACCCCTTCTCGTAATGAGAATTTATATAACCTTATTCCGGCCTGGTCCGGTATGGAATGAACTTATAATCATGGAATCAACTCGACCTAATCTAGAGGGTTCTCACGCTAAGGTTTCTTTGTTTCGGGCAAGTCCAATTACACACAAAAGTGTGGTGGTGCTCTTCAACAGTGTAACGATCCGATCGGTCATTTTAAAGCTCAAACGCATCGTTCAGCAGTTTGAAGCCATGAGTAGGTTCATTTCAGGTATTATGACTAATACATATGGTCAGAATTTCATTTCGAGTAGTTCAGGGTTGATTTGGAAAGAGAATTCTCATTTCGGAAGCTCAAAGTTGAAAGGCTTAACTAGGATTAGATTTTTGAGTAAACGACCTCGAAATCGCAAACTGAAGGTTCCCGTAGGTTTGTACGAGGATTTCGGACTAGGGCGTATGCCCGGATCTTGTTTTGAATGGCCCAAGAGCATTTTGGCGCCTATTGTGGAAGTTAGTATTTCGAAAGAAATTTCATAAGTTTGGGTTGAAGTGTATTTTAGTGTTATCAATATCCATTTGGAATTCCGAGTCTGGGAATAGCTTTGTATGGTCCTGGAGTTGGGAGCACGATGAGAAGTGAATTCGGAGGTCCGTATGTCATTTTTGAGTCATTTGGCTAAAGATAGAAATTTGAAGACTTTTGAGAAGTTTGACCGAAAGTGAACTTTTTTATATCAGGGTCGGATTTTGATTCCGAAAGTTGAAGTAGGTATGTAATATCAACTATAATTTGTGTGCATAATTTGGGTTCAATCGGACGTGATTTGATAGGTTTAAACATCGAGAGTAGAAGTTTGACGTTCTAAAGTTCATAAAGTTTGAGATGAGTCTGATTCATGGTTTTAGTGTTGTTTGATATGATTTGAGGCCTCGACCAAGTCTGTAATATACTTTGGGACTGGTTGGTATGATTGGTTGGGGTCTAGGGGGGCCTCGGGTGGATTCCGGGTGGTTAACAGATTGAAAATGGAATTTTTGGAAGGTGGAAGTTACTGGTTGTTGTCATAAATGCACCTCCGAGAATTGGGCCACAGGTGCGGAGCCCCAGAAATAGCCATAGGAGCCGCAAATGCGGTATTTGGCTGAAGAGAGCTGGACCGCATATGCTGTCATTTTGCCACAGATGCGAGACCGCTTCTGCGGAAGAGATGGCGCAGAAGCAGAGAAGGGGAGCCTGGAGGAAACCGCATGAGAAGTAGTGTGGCTCGCTGATCACGCCCAACTCTAGTCCTATAAAGGATAAGCGGTCATTACAAATATAATCCGGTCTGAAATTCTGGAGTGAAATCCCACAGATAACTATGGCTTAGTTGTATCTGTTTAATATCACCAAGAAGACAAGATTGAAAATAAATAACCAGCGAAAAACTAACTATGCTTGAATTGTAAACAATTGGAATAAAGGTCTAAGGTCATGGTTTCCCCCGTTGTTGATTTCATTAGTTGAATGCTTCTTATAGCTTTGACTTAGTTGTCTATATCAATCATGAACTCTCCAGCTATCATAAATCTCTCTCAAGAAATTACGATAATTTACTAGACGCACTCTCTCAAGCTACGCTAGCTAGATTCACATTACAGTTCATTTAGATCGCAAAGGTATCGTTATCTCTAATACAACCTCTAAACCCTCGGTTATGACTCTCTCATATACTCCGGGAGTGATGTTGTTCAAAAAACTACCTAAATAGACACTTTTTCTCCAGCAAATACATAATAAATAGGAACGACTAATTGAGGATCCTTTCAATTAACCAAAATCAAAATGTAATTGAACAAATAGAGATTAACAACCAACTCAAAACTATATTAATATAACCTCCCATTAATCCCCAACGGGTTTCACCAAAAGCTTAGATAACAAAGTTAGCTACTCATAAAAATAACAAAAATCATAAAAGAATTCATATTAAAAGGTAAAAGAACAAAGAAGAAGATTAAAGATTGATGCCCAATGATCCTCCTTGCCTCTTGCCCTTCCTTCTGATGTTTTTCACTTCTAAAAATTGTTCTCCCCTTTTTTGGCCGGCCTCCTTCATTTAATATAGGTTTTAGGGCTTAAAATTCTGTATTTTTGCACTTTGGTCCCTGAAGTTATGCTTTCTACCGTTGTTCTACCCGCGGTTATGCCCGGACAGCGGCCAGAGTGGCCTTTAGAATCTGCAACAGTATTCTGCTGCGGTCCTACCGCAATTACGCCATGTTCCATTTGGAATTACTAAAAACGTAATATATGAAACTTGTAGTCCTTTGAGTTATCTTTCCATCCATATATTGTGGAGCCCAAATAGAGTCTGAGCAAAATGTTATGTCTATTTTACTAGACAGTATGCAATATGCCTCCTCGAGTCTTCGTTCGTACTTAATTATCAAATTTGACCCCCGAACCCAATCCCAGCTTATTTCTTGAGCTCTTACTCAGACTTCAAAGCTCCAAATCACTTAATTTTATTCAATAACATCTATATAGCTCGGAATCACTCCTACAAAATATAAAATATACGGTTAGCGCAAAACACTAGCGATTAAAGTGCAAACTTAACTAAAGTGCAGTAAATTAGAGTGTAAGAATCGACTAAAATACGTAATTATAATCTATCATCACTCGCACATGCGGAACCGCAGAAGCGGTCAAGGGATCGCAGGTGCGGAAATGCTGGAGGTGGTGAGGTTCTTTTAAATCGGGGGTTGGGTTCATATCTACCCCATTTTCTTCCATTGGAGCCAATTTTGGAGCAACTTTGAGGTGTCATTTTCACCACCAAGCATGAGGTAAGTAATTTATGCTAGTTTTGCTTTAAATGCATGATTATATATGAATTTGAGCATGGAAATTTGTAGAAAACTTGGGGTTTGAGGGAAAACCTAGAAAATTGATAATCATGAATTTTGACCACGATTTTGGGTATGGAATTAAGAGAAAATCATATATTTAATTTCGTGAGTTCACGGGTAAACCTTATCTTCGAACATTTCTGGAATCCAGGCACGTAAGCCCGAGGGCCTTTTTGTTAACTTTTCGATCGGGGTTAGCAATTGCTTTAAATTGGATCGTAATGAGTAATTGAACATATATTAATAGATTTACATAATTATTGGCTAGTTTTGGGAGCATTGAGCATCGATTCGAGTCTTCGGAAGGGTTTGGAATGCCGGTTATGGATCTTCGGAGCAAGGTGAGTCTCTTTCTAAACTTGTAAGAGGGAACTGTCCCCATAGGTGAATTAATTGAATATGTTCTCCTAATTGTGAGGGCTACGTATGTACGAGGTGACGAGAGTTCGTAGGTAGCTACTATTATGTTTATGTCCGGGTAGTTTAGGACCCAAAAAACATGCTATACTTGGTTTATTTGTGAATTCATCTGACAGCTTGAATTGCTTAAATCACATCGAATTAGTAAATAATTTCTAAACAGATTAAACTTTATTTTTTCTTAAATAGTTAAAAAAGAGGATTGGCTTTCTTTGGATAATTTCTCCATGTGGATGTTTTGATTGGATGTTTGAATGTGTGTTTATATTTGAAAGCGTCGCATGGATGATTCATGCACAGGGTAATAGATGCATCTATGGTTCGTGTCGTTCGACCCTCGGCAGTGCATATTTTACATTTCTGTTGGATCGGATTGTACGACCTCGACATGATTTGTGCATGCTTATATTGCTTGCCTTGAAATTTATTGATATTGATATTTGCTCTCCCCAATTTGAAATATTTGAAAACTAATGGATTATGAATTTGGTGACCTTTAAAATAAAAAATAACTTTCACATATTCGTGACTTACTTGAAATTACTTTCATTCTTAATAAATCCATAATTATTCGCACTAATAATATATAATTATTAGTCCCATAGTAAGTGTCGAAAGGCGCCCATCTCGTCTCTACTTCTTCGAGATTATACGGGATACCTATTGGGTACACGTTATTTTCGTACTCATACTACTCTTCTATGCATTTTTGTTGCACAAGTTCACGTGTGGTTAGTGGCATGGTTGATATAGAGACTTAGGTGAACTGCATTATTCGAGACAGCCCACAGCCAGCAGAGTCTCCTTCAGAGTATTGTACCATATTTTCATTTCTGTTCACTTTGTATTCCGGATAGTTACTGTGTTTTATTTTATTTCCTAGTAAATGTTCATGCACTTGTGACACCGGGTTCTGGGGATGTCTATGGGTTTATTCAGAAGTTTAAAAGTTGTAAAATATTTCACTTCTTATTTAGTGAAATTTGCTACGTATTGTCTAACCGTATTAAAGAAGTGCTTTTGGAAATATTTAAGACGAGAATTTAATTGAGTATTTTTGTTAGCTTGCCTGACAGCTGTGTCCGGCGCCATCACGATCCTTAATGTATTTTGGTTCGTGACATACAACTTCTTCTACGTAGGCTCCGTAACTTCTGGAATTGGAAAAGGAAGCTTTTCCAAACCCGAATAAGATTAAAAAAACGGATCGCTTTTTAGCTTTCCCTTTTTTATCCTATACGCCGAGGGTCGATTGGAAACAGCCTCTCTGCCCTTTCGGGCAGGGGTAAGGCTCGTCTACATATTACCCTCCCCAGACCCCACCTGGTGGGAATATACTGGGTAGTTGTTGTTGTTGTTGTTGTTTCTACAATAACAAAGTAGTTATCTAATAGCCATGATCTAAAAACAAATTCAGCATAAACCACGCCCCTCCCATTTTTTCAGATGTATCAGAAACACTTTACCTTACACCACCCCTTTACGTATGATATACTAAGTGGTGAACAAACAAAACAAAAAAGAGAGAAATTTTTTTAATTAAATAAAACTTCTTCAATCAACTTATCTTATACAAAATTTGATGATGAAATGTGAAAACAATAAAAAATAAATAGAGTAATATAATAGAGAGAGTAAGGTTCTACATTAAATTAGTATAAAAAAGATTTGCGCGATATAATCACTTCGATCCGAGCTCTTAGAATTGGAATAAATTCGGTAACGGATCGCAAAATCTTGATGATCTTCTCTATCTAATGAATGGGGAGTCCACTTTAAAATCGTTCGCTCTGCACCCACTCCCCGAATGTATGCTTCAACAGGAATCACACAAGGGTATATTAGAAACCTCTGATAAAATGTCCGCTCGTAATCTATCAAATTTATTTGTTGAAGGCGTTGTTAAGATTTAAGTTTGAATTCCAATTTAATTGCCCTTGTTCCGAAAATCTAAGATCTTCCAATTTTCATCAATCAGACCTACCTTTATTATAAGATAAATTGATCTATCGATAGCCTTCTCTAATTTTCATCAGAATTTGTGCAATATGCTTAAAAGAATTAGTGTAGACGTCATACTTGCGACTCTGTTGCTCATAGGTTGATGAATTATCTCTTATTTAACATATAATTACCGGTTTTAAATTGCCTATTGAACCAGATAAATTTCTTTATAATTAATTAGTAGAGCCACCACTATATTCTTAATTTTGCCAATAAACTAGAAAGCAGTTTCCTTTAAGTAGTTGGAGAACTCTTCTTCGAACTCAAGGACAATTTGATTTGAATTATTTAAGAAGAAGTCAACTTGTCAATTAAAAATATAGGGAAATCCCCATCGTCTTTTTTAAATTGAATATATTACTAGTTCAAACAAAATCGACTATAATTAATTGTCAATTTTTCCGTTTATCTTGAATCTTGACTAATTTTTAAAGAGAACGCAATAAGAAACAAAAATTGCATGTAGTGTTCAGACAAGATGTAGTCTTCATATAATTTCAGTAAAGTATTATTGTACATTTGAATTCATTGGTTTTTTCTAAAAGGTAGAAATAAATTATTAGAGCACGAATCTAATGAGTAGTTAATTAAACTAATTAATTTGAAAGGAAGGAATAGACCCATCTGAGTTCTGACTAATTTAAAAGCAAAAGTTTCTTTAAATTGTTTTAAAAAATCTTTGCAAGTGGCACAGGGAAAAAAAACCAAGTGGCAACAACGATGATCCAGAACAAAGAAAAATATCACGTGTCTTAATTGGGAGCACGGTTTAAGGTTTTGTCATCTTCCATATCCTAAAAGTTCTAAGAATTTTCTTACTGCCTTATCGGACTTTTAATATCGGTTTGACCTATATTCTAATAATGACAAAACTAATTTCTTTCTTTTGTAATCTAATAATCTTCTACCAAATAATACAATAATGGATTTGTCATGTTTCAACCAAATAATAGGACAACTAGCTAGGTGTAAAAACTGTTTCAATTCAGTCAAAGTAGCAGCCTCGCCAATTCATCCGCCCACTAATCCATTTACCATGAATATTTTTACCTTTTACTGTTAGGGATTATTTGGTAGGATGTATAAGAATAATTCGGAATAAAGTATATTAGTAATACAGAGATTAGTAATGTATGACTTAGTAATACAAGCATTAGTTATACAGATATTATTTCTTATTTACTGTTTGTGCATAATTTTTTAGAAAAATAACTATTTACAAAAATGTCCTCCATATTCTATAGCTTTAAAGAATAACTTTATCTTTAATCATACTAATGCATGTATAATCTTGGTATTATTAATGTCATGATTTTCTACGAATTGCCTATATACAAATTAATACTAAGTATGATGTATAACTAATACGAACATTAATTATATATAAGTTGGAAAAATGTACCAAACGAAATATTAATAATACACAAAAATAATACTTGCATTATTTTTTCTAATATCTCCTACCAAACGACCCATCCGTCGTCACAAATTTGACCAATTTTTGAAGGTGACCTAGAATTTATGTACTCCATAATCTGGGTGTTTAAATTCTTGAACACCCATTTTTTATTTCTCCAACTAGGGTCTTAAAGTCAAAAATCATCACAGAAATCCATTGTTCTTTTTTTTTTTTTTTTGCAAATCATAAATCGAAAGCTGACAAGCATGAAACATTTAATTATTTAAATAAATTGTGTTTAGCATCGTGTAAATTTCTAATTTTATATTATCATGTAGTCGATTTTCTTTTGTACAAATAACAAGTTCATAATAAGTAGAATTAGTAACTTTAAAAATTAAACAAATGATATAGCACAATAGGATAAAATGTATTGTTAACGTAAAGAGATGAATTCAAATAAAATGATGGATTGCAAATTAAAAGAAATGGGCTTATATTTACAGGCAAATAAACGGAAAATTTTATATCCAGAATGCTTCTGGAAGGTTGAAACTACCTATAAGTAGAACCACACCATGGTTAATTTCGAACCCGTTGCGGAATGGGGGCAAAATTGATGGCGACAAGATTGCAACTTGGCTTATATATAGGGTCAAATAATGTGTACGCATTTGTTTGACAACATTTTTCTCTTATAACTCCTATAGATTTTGTTAGTTGGGGAATTTATAATTTTAATTTTATGAATTTAGAATTTAAATTATAATCACATGACGTATCACCATGTCACCCTGTATAAATTATGAGATTATAGTTCAATATTTTCAACAATTCCAGTGAATTTTATGTAAATAAATCCTAGTTTAGGCAAAGAATTAAAAGTTCAAATGAACCCAAATATTTAATTAGTGCTAAATGCGCTAATTTCGTAAACCATGGTTATATATTGATATACTCATCGATCTTATCTCTTGACTCTTGAGTATTTCCCACTAATTTCGTTATAAACTAGCTATTGTTTTACTTCATTTTTATCAGTTCTTCATTGGAAGATAATATAAACGTGAAAAGAAAAAGTTGAGAGGAATGCCATTTTGAGGTATGTAACACTCTTATCTTTTCAGCTATCCGTTGATTTTATCAGATGTTAATTTATTTTTTCAGGACGTTATCATGTATTTTGAATTTTCCATTGATTCCACTAAGAAGTAAGAAGCTGGAAACAAGTAAGATTAGAAGTATTACTACATCAAGTATCAACAACTTTCTTGATTTTGTAAATATGAAGGCTACACGCATCTTTCATTAAAATTGCTTGTAAAATTCAAGTCAAATTCGAAAAGCTGCAGCTTGATTGACCTAGTTTTTACGCTATCCATGTATATAACTGAAAATCCTGTATGAATAATATACCTTTTTGGTCAAGAACGAGAATTATAAGCAACAGTGGAGTCTAAACTCTCTTCCACGACACCATAATTAATTCTTTTAATTCTTTCACGATAGTATAAATAATTATTTTCTTTCTTCCACTATATTATATGACGACTATCCATAAATCAGAATATAGTTTTTAAACAAAGAAAAAAGAAACACGAGTTACATGATGAGGTCAAGCATTAATAGTTACGTACGTTAATAGCTAGTGGGTTAACTATTGAAAACGTTTTCCTCCCCTAAACTTTAGTAGCCAGCTGTGGTGAGTGGTCATTTTTCAGACTGTATACTTGTATTATCTAGATTAGTAGTACTACTACTTTTGATTTTCTACCACCTTAGCTAATTATAACAATCAAAATAAAATATTCAAAGGTTCTACGACAGATTGTCATGTCTATTTTTGAAAAGGTTGGACAGAATTGTCAAAAGTGCTGGTTGGTGAATTTCCAGGAAATGTCTCTATGGATCTACTCGTGTATATTCGAAGTAAAGAGAGAAGTTCTAAACTTACTTTGTTTCTAATCAGTCTCTTATTGCAAAAACACCTAAACAATTCATTCCAGTTGACTTTTATGTATCCTTGTATTTCTATCCGAAACAAAAAGTTGACCCTACGTATAAACTTTATTGGGTTGACCAGAAAAGGCTGACCTTTTGAATTAGAAGCGTTTGGGACTCTTTCAAAGAAGTCGTTACCACTTAAAGAGAAGTAGTAGTCTGGTGTATCATTTGGCACATGATAGTTTCATATCTTTAAAATCACATTTGTTAAAAGTAGTGTTATCACTTTTAACTCGTGTCATGAAATATTTATATTTTATAGCCGAAAAAATATATAAAATTTATATGTATACACAAAATATACAAATTTTATACATACTTTTTGCTAGCGGCTATACAGTGTTATTTTTCCTTTATTAAAACTTAAAAGCCCCTTACCCTAACGTGAGATTTTCTGGTGTGAATCAAGCACTAGGGAATGGACAAAAATAAAAAATAACAATGCGATATGCAAATATGAGATTACGTTTAATGGTAACAATGAATCTAGCGTATCCTACCAACCACAAGGTTGACGTAGGCAGCTGTTATTTTATGCGTCGATGGACGAATTGCCGAGATGGAGATTTTTCTTATTCACAACTATAATGTACGAAATAGATTATAAATGCTACTTAAGAAAAGGACTTGTTTTCTTCACAATGTTAGTAAAAATGCAATTTACTAACTATTATAATGTGTGAAATGCAAGGCATTTGTAGAGTTTTGGCGGAAAGAAAAGGAATTAATCAAGAATAAAGACTTCATTAGGAGTCCAATTTATGTATAAAGTCAGTTCTTTTACTAGAGATTGCAGTGGGAATTGAGTGGTTTCTAATCATATAGTGATAAAGTTATTAAAAGTTAAAAATCTCATTATAAAGGTGCTATATATTGACCTTGATCCTCGGCCACTATTTATTAAAATAACCAGGAAATATAATTTTGTTGTGCAACTTTGAACATCTAAAAAGTAACTTTTTGTAAACTCTTTTAACGATTAATTAAAAACATAACAATTAAACGACTTTGCAGTAATAAGTATCAGGTAAAATAAAACTTTAACAAGGATCCCTTTCTTTTACTTTTACTGTAAAAGAAGCAAAGGAAAAATTACT
The DNA here is from genome assembly GCA_034376525.1 of Nicotiana benthamiana. Lineage (NCBI taxonomy): Eukaryota > Viridiplantae > Streptophyta > Magnoliopsida > Solanales > Solanaceae > Nicotiana > Nicotiana benthamiana. The sequence continues at coordinate 12,368,049 of CM067325.1, forward strand.
AGTATACGTTTTCTTCTTAAAGAGGCAGACCTTATCATTTCTTCTCTACCTTTGTTGGGTTATAAGGTTGACCAAGTATGAAAAGATAGACTCCTCAACTGACAGATATTGACTTTGGGCTAAAACGCGGTTTTTATTATTGAAAAATCTGTATTCTAAATCTAGGAAATTTTAAAGTTAGAACTTAGAACTAATTAAAGCGAATTTGTGAGAATCCTATGCCTAAAACATCATGTCTGTTAACACAGACTCTGTTCCAAATAGCAAAATTTTTACATTATAATCATTTAACTTTTACTTTATTGTATTAATTTTTTAATTGCGGAAATACTCTAGTTGCCCAAGTAAATGTCATTTTGATGCTACGATATAGCTATTGAGTGATCATTCATAAACTTATGTCCCACATATTCATCGATGATAGTTAATTTTCCTGCTTGACTTTTATATATATAGTACTCGTTTTGATAAAAGTATTATATATGATCTGTTGAAATATTTTTAATTCCTTCTTATGCAACTATGAGAATCTATTTCGATTCGTTACTATCTTTTCTTACGGCTCACGACTTAACCTTGAGTTTGGCCAAAAAGGTTTCTATTTGGATGAAAATATACAAAGAATAGCAAGTATAGTGATAATATGCATTTAATAGCTAAAAATTTGAAGTTGCGAAGAGAAGAAATCTGTGGGAGGAAAAATATTTGAATGTTAGGGGTCAATTTGCTCTATTAGACTGGATCAGAGCTTCTGCCTACAATTAATGCTCTATGTCTCTGATCTATTTGCATTTAAGATTATAAGGATTTCGATCCCGTCATTCATGCTGAGTGACCGAAGGATTCTTCTTATTGAACAGTTCCATTATTGGAAAATAACGATCACTTTTTCTTTTCAGAGTGATGGCGTTAATTAATGCTCGTTGGATGATGTGACCGCGTCAACACACACAATTACTGTTATGGGCCGCTTTTTAGCCATGTTCCGTGACCATTTGGATGCACTTCATGGCATCCTAGCAAGCTTCCTGAAAACATACAGAGAATCGGAGAAAATTTAGAGAGAGAAAGTAGAGAGAAGGAGGAGAGAATAGAAGAGCTTCGAAGAAGACTCGGTTATCAGAAACTGAGCAAATGACCCTTCTGAGGGGTCAAGAGTTATGTGAGTGTATATATTAAATATACTTATTACAAAAGCAGCCTATTTACAAATACAGCCTATTTGCACATATAGCCTATTTTACAAAAGAATACAAAAGAATAAAGGAATTACAGAATTAGCCACAATTAAGGAAATGACCAATTATTAGGCTCAGAATTAGTGTATCATCATAGCCTATATCTCAACACCCCCCCTCAAGTTGAAGGGGGGGAAACCACCTTTAACTTGGACAAAATAGGAGAAAGAGCAGTCCCGGATAACGCTTTCGTCAACGGATCAGCCAACTGTTGAGAAGTGGAAACATGGGAAAGTGTTAGAAAACCATTGCGTATCAAAGTACGAACGTAATGACAATCCACCTCAATATGCTTAGTACGCTCATGGAAAACTGGATTATTAGCAATGTGTACAGCAGCTTGACTATCACAAAACACAAAAATAGGAGATGAAACAGATACCCCAAGATCAGCAAGCAAACGAGATAACCAAGTGAGTTCAGCAGTAACCTTGCTTAAAGCCCTATACTCAGCTTCAGCTGAAGAAAGAGAGACAACAGGTTGTTTCTTCGACTTCCAACTTACCAGGCTGCCACCCAAAAATACACAAAAACCAGTAACAGAGCGGCGAGTGTCGGGACAAGCTGCCCAATCACTATCAGAGTACCCAGACAAAGAGAAGTCAGCAGCATCAGAGTAAAATAGACCCAAAGAGGAAGTGCCCTTAAGATACCTCAAAACATGTAAAGCAGCAGACATATGGGGAACCCTTGGGGATTTGAGATACTGACTCAGATGTTGCACGGCAAAGCATATATCAGGTCTAGTATGGGTTAAAAACAATAATTTGCCAACAAGACTCCTGAACTGATCAGGAGCGGGTAAAAGATCACCAGAATCAGCATGTAATTTTAAAGAAATGTCCAGAGGGGATACAACAGGGGAAACAGAGACACAGTCGAAATGATGCAACAAATCATGAACATATTTATGCTGATTCAGATGAATCCCACCAGGGATTTGTTTAACCTCAAGACCCAAGAAATAATGCAATGACCCTAAATCCTTTATCTTGAAAGTATCATCCAAGAAGGCTTTTAAGCCTGCAATCTCATCACAGTCAACCCCAGTAACAATTATATCATCCACATACACAGCCACCACAACAAGGGAATCAGGATTACCTTTCAAGAACAGTGAATAATCATTCAAAGAATGCCTGTAACCTCTAGAATGAAGGGCAGAGGACAGCTTAGCATACCACTGCCTGGAGGCCTGCCTGAGCCCATACAAAGACTTCTTTAGTTTACAGACCAGAGGAAGAGAAGAAGAAGAAGAAGAAGAAGAAGCAGTAGAAGAAGAAGTAGAAGAAGGATCAGACACCACCAAACCTGGAGGAAGTTTCATATACACTTCCTCATCCAAATCACCATGAAGAAAGGCATTGTTAACATCCAGTTGGAACAATGGCCAGTGATTTTTAACAGCCACTGCAATGAGACACTTGACTGAAGTCATCTTTACAACAGGAGAAAAAGTGTCTGTAAAGTCCACACCTTCAACCTGTGTGTCACCCCTAATAACCAACCTTGCTTTGTATCTTTCAATAGAGCCATCAGATTTATATTTGATCTTGTAAACCCACTTACAGCCAATAGGTTTCTTACCTGGAGGAAGATGCACAATGTCCCAAGTGTGGTTAGCATCCAATGCATCAAATTCCTTCCTCATAGCATCCTGCCAAGCTGGTACAGAGGCAGCTTGAGAGTAAAACATTGGTTCAGATTCCAAGTGAGAGGAAGAGGAGCCAGAGAAGGCTGGAAGTTGGCAAACATAGTCTTTGAGGTAAGAAGGAGGGAGATGTGATCTGGTGGACTTTCTGGGCAAAGCAACAGGCTGGGAGACAGGCAATGTAGGAGGGGAGATGTCATGACTGAAAATAGGAGAAGGAATAGACACTGGAGAATCAGGAGAAGAGTGAGGAGGAGAAGAAGGAGAAGATTCATGGGAAGATGGTAGGGTGAAAGATTGAGGGAGAATGTCATCAGAAAAGGGAACAGGTGGAGGAGAAGGAGAAGAGGGAGGAGGAGACTTGAATGGAAAGTGAGTTTCATGAAAAACAACATCCCTAGAAATAAAGCATTTCTTGGGATTCAAGTCATAAAGTTTATAACCTTTCTTACCAAAGGGATAACCAAGGAAAACACAGGAATGAGCTCTGGATTTCAGCTTATCCCTATGAGGGATAGGCACAGCAGCATAAGCCAAACAGCCAAAAACTCTCAGATGAGAATAGGAAGGGGGAGAACCATGTAATAATTCATGAGGAGATTTGTAATGAAGCACCCTGGATGGCAGTCTATTAATGATGTATGTTGCAGTTAACAGACAATCACCCCAAAAAGAAATAGGCAAACCAGACTGAAAGAGAAGTGCTCTACAAGTTTCAAGTAAAGACCTGTGCTTTCTCTCAACAACCCCATTCTGTTGAGGAGAATGAGGGCAAGTTGTTTGATGCACAATCCCAAGTTTACTAAAATAGGAAATCCCTTCAGCACTGGAACCCAGTTCCAGGGCATTGTCACTCCTGACAACCTTGACCAGGGAATTAAATTGAGTTTGAACATAGGAAATGAAGGATTGTAGTAGAGGGAATGCATTACTTTTAGAACCCATTAGATGTGTCCAGGTAGCTCTAGAAAAGTCATCAACTATGGTGAGGAAATACTTGCTACCAAGGGATGTAGGGGTATGGTAAGGACCCCAAGTATCCACATGAATAAGTTGGAATGGTTTGGTAGTGCTAATGCTACTGTCAGGGAAGGGCAATCTGGTTTGTTTAGCCATAGGGCAAATTGAGCAAGGGAAAGGTTGTTTAGCAGCAATAGAAAAAGGCAAATTAGAAACATGTTTCATATTAGCAAAAGATGTATGTGCTAATCTCAAATGCCAAATATAGTTCATATCATCAGGAACAGCATTATTACAACTGGAAGATTGAATAACTGAGCTAAAATGTTTGTTATCAGAAACAATATCATCATTACAAACATCTGAGTCACTATGCTCAAGAGAAGAAGGCTTGGAAGAGGCAGAAGAGGAAGAGGGTGACCAAGAGTACTTGTACAAGCCAGCCTCCTCTTTACCAAGATCCAGAAGCCTCTTCAGAGAAAGGTCCTGTAACAGGTAAAGAAGGCATGAGGTTGGTGTAAACAAGACTAAACAATTCAATTGTTTCATCAACTTATGAACAGAGATCAAATTATGTTTGAAAGAAGGAACTAGAAGCACATTATGAAGAGTGAGGGAAGGAGCCAATGCAAATGATCCTGTACAAGTAACTTTGACCTTATAGCCATTAGGAAGTGAAACAAGGTAAGGTACAGTTAGGGGTATAATGTCAAACAATAGATTTTTATCATAAGTCATGTGATTGGAAGCTCCTGAATCAATGATCCAGGTAGCAGAATTTATGTGTGTAAGCATGCATAACTTGGAATCAGAAACAAGACTCTCAGACATGAAAGTACCAGCAAAATTAGCAGAACTCATGGAAGAAGAAGTTTGATCACTGGTTGAAAGTGTCTGTTGAATCAAGCTCACAATCTGATCACATTGTTGTCTGCTCAACCCTGGTATCACAGGTTGACTGGCAATAGGATCCCCTAGAGGAGCAGACACACTTGAAATTCTTGGATCAACAGATACACAATCAGTACTAGTGGAAAGATGAGCAGCAGATTTCCTTCCCTTGATGTAAGAATTGCTTTGAGGAAAACCATGGAGTTTGAAACACTTATCAATTAAGTGTCCAGACTTCTTGCAATATCTGCAAAATAAGTTTCCTCTGTTTTGCTCAAAATTGACTTTAGGTCTGAAATTAAAACCAGACAATTTCCCTTGGTTGGACCCAGCAGGGGGCCTATCAGTGTGAGCATTAAAAGACATTGAGTCTGGGCTCATATGGGAAATGGACTTGACCTGTCTTTGCTTTTCATCATTCAACACAATATTATAAACACTGTCAAGGGAAGGAAAGTGTTGCATCATTAACAAATTGCTTCTTACACCCAAATATGTCTCATTTAGTCCCATAAGGAACTGATAAATCTTGTTCTCATCATCTTCCTCAATGATACCATTCTTAGCAGCACAAGTGCACTTCTGCCCATGGTTTGGGACCATTGTCCCCAACTCATCCCACAAACTCTTGAGTTTATTAAAGTATGAGGCTACATCAAGGGAACCTTGGGAAGTTTGGGAGAGTTCTCGCTTTAGTTCAAAAATTTTGGTTTTGTTAGGAGTACCATATCTCTTCTCAAGTTGAGAACACTGTCAGCTATTTGAGATGACACAGAAGAAGTTAACCATGACATAACAAGCATGTTACATCTATCCCACAACCTCTGCAAACTCACATTATTACTAGGTCTGGAAAAGGAACCATCAATGAAACAGATTTTATTTTTAGCAGATAAAGCCATAGTCATTTTACGCTTCCATCCTCCATAACCACTTCCTGAGAAAGGAGTGGGGACTAAACATGCACCAGGAACATCAGAAGAATGCACAAATAATGGATTGGAAGGGTCAATAGGACCGGAGTTAGCACCAGAACTACCAGCATTCATGTTAGCAGCCATGCTCAACAAATGAATTAAATCTTTTGAAAAAAAATCACCAAACAATATTCACAGTCTACACAGTCAATATTCTCAAGTCAAATGATCTATTCACAAATAGACAGTCACATATACAAACAAGGAATCACAACCAGAGAATAGGAACGAGGTTACCGTCCTTCTTCGCAACCGGAAGATCGGCCTTTAACAATAGGCAAAACCCTAGGTAGTGTAACCGTCAAAACTTTACCACAAACGTTGACAAAGATGTCACAGCACCACCGATGATGACCAGAACTTCAGCAAAGTAAGTATCAAACCACCGGATGGTAATCAAACACTCGATTTGACCACCAGAAAACCCTAGAGGTTGAAACTCACCGCAAAATCTCCGAAAAACTCACAATAAACGATTGAACCGTTCAATACAGAAGGAACAAACGTAGTTCGTGAAGGTAAAGGGACCGAAGAACCCTAACATGGTTGAAACCATCATCGATCTTTTCGATCTCAGAAAAATCCCAAATTTTGTTCAAAAAAATAGTTCAGATGAACTATTGATTCACACGATAACATCACCGGATCATTGTACCGGCTCTGATACCATGAAAACATACAGAGAATCGGAGAAAATTTAGAGAGAGAAAGTAGAGAGAAGGAGGAGAGAATAGAAGAGTCTCGAAGAAGACTCGGTTATCAGAAACTGAGCAAATGACCCTTCTGAGGGGTCAAGAGTTATGTGAGTGTATATATTAAATATACTTATTACAAAAGCAGCCTATTTACAAATACAGCCTATTTGCACATATAGCCTATTTTACAAAAGAATACAAAAGAATAAAGGAATTACAGAATTAGCCACAATTAAGGAAATGACCAATTATTAGGCTCAGAATTAGTGTATCATCATAGCCTATATCTCAACACTTCCTAACGTCTAGTCCCGTGGTCGATTCTGTAGTCTCGGCATCACTAAGTGACAATTGTATATGTGCCTTGATAATCGGCTTAAAGTAGGTATATTTTGATATATATATCGCCTCGCATTTTGCTTTTGTTTCGGTGATTTGAGATGTTTAATATGATGATTTGTGCTAAATTATGGTGTTTCTATGTATAAGAATCATTCGAATGCAATTTGGGACGAAAGGGGGCGAATTGGAACGAAATCGGAGCAGAAAAGACAAAAGGTCAATTTTGAGGGCCACATCCAGCATGTGGCGCTAGCTGTGGCACAGTTTCCAATAGGCCAATATTTAAAGCGTTAGGGCCAGCGCCCACGCTGCCCTGGACGCTCGGAACATGAAAGTGTCCTATTCCGATTTGGACTCGGTTATTTTCACTCCAAGACGCCTCTAATTGATATAAAATCCATCCTAAAACCTACTTTGAGGAGGTGGACGTTTTTTAGAGGAAAACACAAGCACGGAGCCGTTGTGGAGGCCGGAATTCATCAAATTCCATCTTTCTTCCTCCAAACTTAGTAATTTTATGTTTCTTTGTATGATTTGATGTTTGGCTACCATGTCTGTGTGGAGCTAAACTTCACGTTCTAGGGTTGTGGTTCTTTCATGACTATTGTTATTCGGGTATTGATTTTGATTTCTTAGTTTATCATATTGGTTTATTTACTCAATCCTGAACTTAATTATTTGATTGATTTATCACCAATTGAATACTATCTACGAATCCTGAATTGAACTCGAAAGTGGAAATTCTAGATTGCATATAGGATTGAGTAAAGCAAGTTCTTGAACCTGGGCATCGAGAAACGGATTCGCTGTTAGGATAGACATATACCTAATTGCCTTGCTTGGTTGATATACAGGAATTATAAATGCGTTCATGTTGATTCTAACTCCATAGACATATAGGCGTTAGGTTAGCTTGAATAGGCAAGTAAGAACTCGATGGATTCTTAAGAGCAATATTAACCATGTCAACCAATAAACTAGATAAATTAGTTAGTCAATTCAATTGAAGAACACAATAGGAATATTAGATAGCCCATAAACCTAGATCGTTTTTATTACATTGATATCATAAAAATCTGCTTTTTCCCTTGTTCAGAGTTCACTAGTTATATTTTTAATTTTAATTAGTCTAGAATCAAATATTTCTATGTTTAATTCTTGATTAGATAATTAGGGTAGTCTAATTTAATTAATAGTTAATCAAAAGTACTCGTGGGTTCGACATCCAACTTTCAGTGACTTTATTACTTGACGACCGCGAATACTATATGTGCGTTTGGCCGCAACAAGTTTTTGGCGTTGTTGCCGGGGACTTGGAATTAGCTATTTTTTCCACATCAGACATTGTTTTTAATTTATTCATTTTTTTATTTAGTTTAGTTAGTACTTTTATTTATTTTAACATGGCATCATGGAGCGAAAATTTTTCGAAAGTGTTTATTCTTATTTTGATGATCCTTGTCTATATTGTGGAGGGCCCCACGAGTGAAAAAATTGTCAGAATATTTCTGGGAACGAGTTGTGCGCACAATCTCAATTCTTTGATTGAAATATTTATAATATGTGTGGTGGTTAAGATGGTCATTAGGATGGCTGTCCTAATTCTTTTCATCATTATTTGTGTCCTTATTATGATCTTTCTAATAATGTTTATGAGTTTGATAGGGGCAATAAAGTGCATGATATGGAACTCAATGCATATATTAGGGATATTTTGAGGCAAGTAGCACAGCAACAGGATGAACTCAAAAAAGATATGAAAAGAATGAGGGCATCAATCACAAGAATGAAGGCTAATATGGAAGAATTGAATAAAGAGAGCGAGTTTCAACAAAAGGGAAAATTGAAAAGGTGGAGATTTTGAGCTAAACTTGGCAAATGGAACAAGCTGAACAATTAGAAATATATGATGCTCAATGTGAGAAAATTACAGATGGGATGATAGACCTAATAGAAGGAAGATCTAGACTGGGACAAGAGATCGAAAAATTTGGCACTGGTATTCACGGCTTGGAAGCTCAATTGATTGCAAATGTCGATGCGTTTAACGCCCAACAAAATAGTTATGAGTTGTGTGAAATTGAAAAGGAGCTAATATGCAAAATTAAGGAGCTAAAACTGGAGAGTGAATCATTCGACCATACTTTTATTGATGATATTCCATGTTGAAGAAAGCACTCTAGAGTCATGTGAGGAAGTAGATAATACTATAGTTGGAGACTCTAGTATGTGTAAATATGAGGATGTAAAGAGTAATACAATTCTAGAATTAGGGTGTATTGGTCCTCATTCCATATATTTTTCAATATTTTGATTAGATGATGACATAGAAATCGAATCATTTGAGCGTTTGGAGGAGCCAACAGATGAGGAACGAGGTGCTTACATTCTTGAATTCGTCGCGAGAGAGAGAGAGAGAGAGAGAGAGAGAGAGAGAGAGAGAGAGAGAGAGAGAGAGAGAGAGAGAGAATTCAATACCTCATTCGAAGGCCAAGAAGTATAGAATGTGATATTGGTTACTTGGCCCAATTAAATTTGTCTCACCGTCCTGAGAGCATAATAAAAAGCTTGAATCCAAATTAGGGGCTCAATTCATAAGATCGAGGTGGAGGCAAAAAAGTGGTTCACGTCGTGTCGCGACGTTAATTTAGGCGCTTGTTGGGAGGCAATCCAGCTTTACTGCTTTCTTTTATTTTTGATTTTTTTTCTTATTGTATAATTTTTGTAGTGTTATTTTATTTTATAGTATTTTGAGCATAGGGAGCAAAGCCACAGGAAGGGTGCAAAAGTAAGCCATGTGGTTGGAACTAAGTGGGGGGTGCTCGAACAAAGGATCATACATGCAAGAAGTCTGAGTATTCTGTGAGCTGTTAATACTTCGACCTTTGGCCTACCAAGGAGTCTCTTTTACCCTCTTATTATTTACCGTGTTCATTGAGGATATTGTACAATTTTAAGTGTGGGGTGAGGAGATTGTTTAGATAATTTTTTTGTGCTATCCTAGGTTAGTTGCAGTATTCTTTCTTAGTGTAGTAGATATTATGTAAATTAAAAAATATTTGGAAAAAGTTAAAATTGAAAAAAAAATCAGAAAAAGTTTGGATTTTTTCCGACGATGGATCTGTTGGAAATTTTTTTTGAGGATTAAAGTCCGATTAAAAATACCAAAAAGATTTTCTTGTTACTTTTTTTGCTTTTTAGATATTATCTCTTGATTTTTCTTTTGACACCGGTTCTTTGCCAAGGGTGTAGCATGAACTGGGTATTCTAGTTTAGTTTTTTTTTTTCAATTACTTTTTTCTTTCTTATGAGTAGGAAAAGGAAAAGTTAGGTGCTTTGAGATACCTATTCACATTGTTGGTGTCGGAAATTTATCATGAGCTATGTTTTTCTGCATATATGATTTAAATTGTAATGCCCAGGTAAAGTAAGTAACCTACTCTTTGATGCCTTCTTCCCGGTTGATTGACTTGTATTTTATCTAATGCATTATTGATTTAATATTCTCATTTTGCTAGCTTGCTTGACTTGAGAGGTGCACATAGCCGTCTTGAGTGAGCCAAGTGCCGTTTGTGTAAGGATTGTTAATATTATGTGTTGTCCCGTGTAGTCTAGAACTTGCCCCATGTATCCAGCAATGCGAAATAATTAAGTTATGCTAGTCGAGGAGATGATGTAGGCATTTTTGCTTGACCATGAAGGTGCTTGTCACTTATAAATAAAATTTTCTCATTGCTAACCCTTTGAGCATATAGACCGTTTCCTTCGCACCCACATTACAAGCGATACTCCTATTTTGTTCTTGATTTGAGAATGTTGAACCTTTACCTCCTAAGGCACTTAGTCGCTAAAAGAAGTAAGGGGAGGGATTTGGGAGTTACTTCTGAATAGAACCATGGAAGAGCCCTTAAGGTGCACTAAGATTGTGAATAAAAGTCACTAGTTTAAAAACTTCAATGCATGGAGTGTGTGTAGAAAAAAATGTGCAAAAAACAAATAAAAGTTCCAATAATGTGAAAATATACACACCTCTTAATATATTTTTTTTAATTCATGCTAGTGAATCCATATTGCTTAATTGAAAAAAAGGACTACATTATATATGGTGTATAAAAAGTGAGTGGGTTCAGAAGAAATTGAGCTTGATTTTCGAGTGTAGTGTATTAAAGTGCTTAGAAGGGTTAGTCACTATTCCTAAATATATCCTATCCATCCCTTAGCCTACATTACAACCTTGAAGTCCTAACTAATCCTAAATTTGGCTAGCTTAGATTAGTAGAGATATACTCTATGGGCAAGCTTATGGTATGACCACATGATTCACATGAATTATTTGTGAGAGTGACTGAATTTTGTTCAATTGTGTGATGTACTTGAATTATGTTCAATGACATATTTAAATGTGGAGCGGTTTGTGGTGAGGGCACTTGGTCTCATGATAGATTGGTGATGTTGTACACTTTCTTTTATTGGGTGAGTGCGTAAGTTGAGGATACTTAGTGTAATGAATCCTCTCTTGAGGTAAGGTGGTTTTGGAGATGTTGCTTGAGTTGGTTGAATAGTATTGTATATACTTGGGATAATTTTAAAACGGGAAGAATGTGAATTTGCGCGTTCATACTTAATTATCGATACCGATCATAGTCCAAATGTTGGGTGTTTGATTGAATTAATTTTGAAGTGATCCTTTATAGTTATAAGTATGTTTTGGGGAATTGATTTAGTTCCATTGCTCGAAGACGAGCAAGAGCCTTAAGTGTGAGGTGTTGATAATCGGCTTAAAGTATGCGTATTTTGATATATATCGCCTCGTATTTTGATCTTGTTTCGGCGATTTGTGATGTTTTATGTGACGGTTTGTGCTAAATTATGGTGTTTCTATGTATATGAATCATTCGGGTGAAATTTGGGGCGAAGGAGCGTGAATTGGAGCGAAATCGGAGCAAAAATGCAAAAAGTCAATTTTGAGGGCCATAACTAGCGTGTGGCGCAGTTTCTAGTAGGCCAATATTTCAAGCGCCAGTGCCAGCGCCCCATGCTACCCTGGACGCTCGGAAGGTAAAAGTGTCCTATTCCGACTTGGACTCGGTTATTTCCACTCCAAGACGCCTCCAATTGATATAAAAGCCATCCCAAAGTCTATGTTGAGGAGGTGGACATTCTTTTAGAGGAAAACACAAGCACAAAGCCGTCGTGGAGGCCGGAGTTCATGAAGTTTCATCTTTATTCCATCAAACTTAGTAATTTTTATGTTTCTTTGTATGATTTTTTGTTTGGCTATCATGTCTGTGTGGAGCTAAAATTCACGTTCTAGGGTTGTGGCTCTTTCATAACTATTGTTATTCGGATATTGATTTTGATTTCTTAGTTTATCATATTGGTTTATTTATTCAATCATGAACTTAATTATTTGATTGCTTTATCACCAATTGAATACTATATACGAATCTTGAATTGAACTCGAGAGTGAGAATTCTAGATTGCATATAATATTGAGTAAGAGCAAGTTCTTGAACCTGGACATCAGGGAACGGATCCGCGGTTAGGATAGCCATATACCTAATTGCCTTGCTTGGCTGATATACATGAATTATAAATGTGTTCATGTTTAATCTAACTCCATAGACATATATGAGTTAGGTTAGTTTGAATAGGCAAGTACGAACTCGACAGATTCTTAATAGCAATACTAACCCTGTCAACCAATAAACTAGATAAATTAGTTAGTCAATTCAATTGAAGAATACAATAGGAATGTTAGATAGCCCATGACCCTAGATCGTTTTCATTACATTGATATAATAAAAATATGTTTTTTTCCTTTGTTCAGAGTTCACTAGTTGTTTTTATTTTGTTTTAATTAGTCTAGAATCGAATATTCATAGGTTTAATTCTTGTTTAGTTAATTAGGATAGTATAATTTAGTTAATAGTTAATCAAATGTCCTTGTGGGTTCGACATCCGACTTTCAGTCACTTTATTACTTGACGACCACGTATACTTGCGTGTGCGTTTGGCCGCCACTGATAGCCCACACCAGTACCCAGCGGCTGGCAGATGCCAACAACAACGCGCGCACAGACAATGTCGGGCGCACAGTTCATAATGATGCCAGTAGCGCCGCGCGCACAGACAATGTCTCGCGGAAGTCCTGATTCCTTGCCAAATAGTGTCACACTTGCTGACAACCCCGCGTGTGCAGATCCTGATGCGAAAGACAAAGTTGCGTCCAACGGACGTGTTTTCTGCCTTGTAGAAATCTAAGTCCTTTTCACTGTAAATATAGAGTAGTTTTATTTCAAGTACTTCCAGTATGTTTCTCTAGCTTAGTTAAGTCTAGTCTTGTAACTTTGCTTTTTCTTTTAAGCATTATTAAGGGGGACCAAACAATCAATATTCTAGCAGGCAAACATTTCTCTGTACTGGTGTCTTTCCCCTCGACACTGCGTAGCCTTTTGTAATAGCTTTCATTAATGCAATCAAGCTTTCATTCTCAATTCTCATTCACATTTCCGCAATTGTTCTTGACATTTGTTTTCCCATACGGAAATGGAAATCTTGCCTAGCGTAAGGAGGGGACCTCGGTTGGCGGACATCAACCGCACTGACATCGGTTGCTTAGCCTTACGCCGCCCTTCCAAGGTACCTCAGGAAGGCGCCACACAATAGTTAATATCAGAGCTTAGGCTCGACATCGGACGAGGGAGCATATTGCCATTTCCACCATTTCTGACCATGGTAAATTATAGGGACCACACAACGTCTCTCAAAGAGACGGTTGGTGTATTACGACCCATCGTGGATGTGGTGCCTAAACTAAGAACCAACCTAGTGCAAAGGTTGGACGACCTGGACCGCAGAATGCTCCAAGACAAATTTGACATAGCAAATATCAGTCGCAGCTCTGAAGGAGACCGGCAAACGGCAGCCATAGAAGTAGCCGAGATTTATGGCAAGTTTGAGGACCTCCAATAGGAGCGCGCTAAGAACTTATCCCATAGAGAACAAAAGGTAGACAAGGTGACTTCAAATGCAGCAAACCATAGATTAATTGATAGGACAACTCAATATTGCCAATGCCGCTTTACAAAGCCTGCTTCGAGTAGGCAAAAACTAGATCAGTGGCGTTGTGAACCTCGCCCCTATGCCACAAAAGCTGAAAATTCTAGAGCCTTGGAGCTAGGGATGCCAAAGAAGATAAAAACTTCATTTTTGACATCGAACAATACTTTGATGTCGTGAGCGAGTTGGAAGAATCCAAAAAGGTAGCAACTGCTGCCATGTATCTATAGGGTGATGCTAAACTCTGGTGCCGAGTGAAATACGAAGCCATCAAGGTCGGGGAAGATACTCTCAAAACATCGGCAAAACTGAAGGCAGCAATACGCTTGCAGTTCTTCCCCGAAAACATGGAGTACAATGCACGGAGAAAACTATGGGAGCTCTGGCAGATTAAATCGGTGCGGGATTACGTGCGAGAATTCTTCTCGCTCATGCTAAACATATGGGATATGGGTGAAAAAGACAAGCTCTTCACATTCCTGGAAGGTTTGAAACCTCATGCCCGTATGGAACTGCAAAGACAAAGGGTAGATACCCTTCCTAAGGCGATCCAAGGTGTTGAATGCCTGGGGTATTATCACGTGGAAACTCAGAAGGATAAGCCTCATCCACCTGTCCAAGGGTGTTACAATTTTGGATCCAGCCTAAAAATCATGGCCCTAGCAGAAGTGGGGGAGATCAAAGTGCAACCAGATCCAAGGCTCCTTCCTCAAGCAGCAACAACGCTGCATCCGTCAACAACAATCAGGGGAGGAAACCCCCTTCAAAATGCCGTCATTGCGGCGGGCCACATTGGAACAATTAATGCCTATAGATACAAATAACCGCTCATCAGATTGTTGAGGATGAGTCAGATGGCGACACAAACGAAGCAGAACAAATAGGTGCCTTCAATGCAATTGTTGGCTCCATCCTTGATACTTTGGCGGGAACCAATGCTGGTATCCCTAAGCACTCATATCCAGTCACCAAGAAAGAGAAAAGAAGGTGGATGAGAGTCATCCTCCTATCCAACAAAGGACCTTTATGTTCGTCAAAATTAAAGTCAACGGCAAACCCATTCGGGTAATGATCGACACAGGTGTTGCCACAACTACTTAGCCTCGAATCAGGTGAAGCGCCTCGGTATAGTGGTACATAAGAGTAAGGGTCATGTCAAGGCTGTCAGCTCACCACCCCAACCAGTGGGTGGAATAGCCAAAGAAGCGCCCATGAAGCTTGGACCTTATAAAGGAAGATTCAACTTATGCGTCGCAATCATAGTTGAGTTTGAAATGATATTAGGGTTGGAATTCACGAGGCAAACCAACACCATACCCGTACCACATGCAAACATGCTCCTGATGACAGGAGGAGACGGGTCCAAGCCCCGCATCATACCGCGCATGCCCATAAAGATGGTCGCTGAAAATATCTCGGCCATGCAGTTGAAGAAGGGAGTCAAAAGACAAGAACCTATGGTTCCAGCTACCTTTTGCAACAAGAATCAGAAGTCATATCATCGGCCTCAGATGGCTGATGATGCTCATCTGTGTGGGAAGACTCATCAAGCAGACCAAAAGGACAAGTCATACCGCTTATCACAAATGGAACTTCTGGAGCCACTACATGCCCTAGAAAGACCTTGGGAAAGTGTTCCCTTTAGCTGCATCACATGATCGCCCAAGGTTGGAAACCTTGCATCCATATTGGTTGTAATAGATCGATTTTCCAAATATGCAACCTTCATAGCTGCCCCACAAAACATATCAGCAAAAGATACAGCTCGACTCTTCTTCTCGCACATTGTCAAATATTGGGGCCTGCCTAAAAACATCGTTAGTGGTTACGGCTCACGCTTCACTAGAAACTTTTGGACCCATCTCTTTAAGTGCTTCTAGTCAAAATTGAATCACAGCTCAAACTTCCATCCACCATCACATGACCAAACTGGACGGTTTTATGACATGATGGAGGAATATCTTCGGCACTTTGCAACCGGATCACAACAACATTGGGTGAAGCTTTGGATGCTACTCAATTGTGTTTCAATTCTTAAAAGAGACCCAGTACAAACAAAAGCACTTTTGAAATTGTTACCAAACAACAACTGCTCCTCCCGAAAATGGTGAATGCATTAACTATGCCGAAATCTCCTCGAACTTCCAATATCTCGAGGGAATGGGAGCAATTTGGAGGTGGTGCAGAGCTATCTTGTCAAAGCCCAGGAGCGGACAAAAATGTTCGCTGATCAGAATCTTTGCTTTTCCAATACTAAGCAGGAGACAAAGTGATGCTAAATATACCAAGGCGGTACTTGTTCGCAGAGAGGACCCATGACCCTTGCCTAGTGCAAAAACACATTGGGCTATTGTCCATTGAAAGACGCATTAGGAAAGCCACATACCAGGTTTCCATCCCGACCTAGTGGAAATCCATCAAGTCTTCTATGTCAATCACCTGAGATCTATTCATAAAGACATGGAACATCATTTACAAACCCAACTCACAAGACAGAGGGGAACAAACCTCATAGCCAGCAAGAGCATGATCAATCATCATCTTGCAAGTAAGGCTCTGAGGACGTCACCAACTCAGGTGGGGAAGAATGTCATGGGAGGCTTTCCAGCCATGCCCCATGACCCCTTGAATTCACCCTATAGCATCCTAGCAAGCCTCCCAACGCCTAGCGCCATAATAGGCCCCATGGTCTCGGCAGCGCCAAGGAACAAGCTCGCATGTGCCTGTATCGCCCATCGACAGCCCACGTCAGCGCCCAGCGGCTGGCAGATGCTAACACCACCATGCGCGGAGACAATGTCAGACAGACAATACATGATGATGCCAATAGCGTTGTGCGTACAAATAATGTCGCGAGTGCAGATCCCGATGTCATGCCAGCGGCTAGCCGCATGCTGACTCCAAATAGTGTCACACATGCAGATCCTGATGCCTTGCCAACGGCTAGCCGAAGGCTGACTCCAAATAGTGTCGTGCGCGCCAACAACACCCCGAGCACAGATCCTGATGCGAAAGACAAAGTTGCTGCCAACGGACCTGTTTTCTATCTTGTAGAAATCTAAGTCCTTTTCACTGTAAAATAGAGTAGTTTTACTTCATGTACTTTCATTATGTTTCTTTAGCTTAGTTAAGTCTAGTCTTCTAACTTTAGTTCTAGCAAGCAAATATTTTTCTTTACTAGCATCTCTCCCCCTCGACACCGCGTAGCCTTTTGTAATAGCTTTCATTAATGCAATCAAACTTTCATTCTTAATTCTCATTTCCGTTTTCACAATTGTTATTGACATTGATTTTTCTGTACGACACTAACAATCTCGTCTAGCGTACGGAGGGGACCTTAGTTGGCGGACAACAACCGCAGTTATATCGGTTGCTTAGCCTTACGTCACCCTTCCAAAAAACATTGGGAAGGCGCCGCTTAATATTATAGATGTATTTTGCTCTTTATACCAACTCTTTAGAACCAATCAATACATGCATAACTAATACTATATGGATATATACGGCTTATATGAATCTCTGTATATATATAATTGTGGGAATGAGAAAGGTGATGTGGCATGTCTCAAATACTAGGAATTATATTTCATAGAAGTGAATTCTTATTCTTACGAAGCAAATAGCATTTCCTATTGATTTTTCCCCTGGACTTTTTATCTAATTTCTCAGCTTTTTGGGGATTTTCTCTCATTTCAATACAATAATGGCCTTTTTCTTTATTTTATTAATTATCAAAATCACAACAATCAACTTCTTCCATAACTGCCCAGGCTAAAATCTATAATTATATTGGTTAAGGATCAAAAAATAAATGTCGCTTCAATCTTCTCTGAACGCTACTCTATATTGTATCTCTTCCCTTCCCAATAATTAACAGCTACTACTATTAATATGTAATAATGTTACCCCATTTGAAATTCTACCAAAAAACGAATATGCATGGACTATATTGCTCCTTCTTTCATTCACATTGAGTCGATATGAGAAACGACGCTCATTGGAGTTTCTACGGGAGGCAGACAAATTCATACGTCTCTTCGTTCTTTTACTCACAAATTCAAGTGATGTGCATCTGTTTCTTTGTTATTCCCAGTGTTTTTTGTGAAGGTTCTCCGGATGTTATTGGTGTATTATTTATCTTGTGAATATTGGGTAAAATTTTTAATAAATGTCACTGAGTTATTTCCTTGAAATTGTCCCCTCAAGTTGTCCATTCTTTTTCTGCTCCTAATTTTGAATTTTATATATTATGCAATCAACCTGAAATCCGTTTTAATTCTTTAAGCTTTTTAAAAATCGTGGTGTGCTTTTCATTTGATATGTTTGAATATTATAGCTTTTCTTCCTTTAAAGATGGATAACTATCTTATAAAAAGATGTATATATAATTAACTACTATATAAAATTAAACTAAGTTACATAGTAATATATTTTTTTGAGTTATGCAAATTTCTACCATGAAGATCAGCAAAGTGAAATCATAATTTTGAGTGTTTTTATTGATTTGATTTTCCTTTTGCCAATTTAATTATGCAATAACTTTTGAGTTGGAAATTGAAGTAGTAGGGATAAATCAATTCATTTATGGAATCTAATAGGAGGCTTGAGTGTTCTCCGAAGAAGGTGATCATAACTCCAAACTCATCTTCTAGCCATTTGCAATATAGTTGCTCCATTGATGACCTTATGTATATATAAATTACATAAACTTCTTGCACCAGCCTATTTGCAATGCACAATTGATTCATAACTTGGTTACAGATGCCTATAAATAATGTCAGAGCTTAAATTTTTATTAAGAAATATCAAAATATAAAAATTAAACATTCAAATAAATTAAGGGGATTCTATATATAGTTAGTATATATATAAAGAGAGAATTGTGTCCCTCCATGTAATCATTCAGGCGTTCGTGTAAGAGTTAAAATATCGGTTACATAAATACATTAAAGAAATGATGATTTTATCTAATTTATATTTTTAGTTTTTATAGAGTTTTCTCAAATTTGTTATATTTATAACCGCGCAAAGCACAAACAATTTTACTAGTTTTAAATATAACTATCATAATACTCTTTTGTTTCTGTTTTTGTTTTTCCTTTCGTTTACTGAGCCGAGGGTCGATTGGAAACAGACTCTCTCCCCTTTCGGGTAGGGGTAAGACCTGTCTACATATTACCCTCCCCAGATCCCAATTTGTGGGACTATATTGAGTAGTTGTTGTTGTTGTTGTACTGTATAATCAGATGCGGATCCATTATTTTACCTTTATGAGTTCGAAATTAATAGTTCTATTACAACCCATTTGATTACTGGTTTAAAATTTATTATTTGTACTTATTGATTAATCTTTTAACACTTAAAGAATACAGTAAATTAGCCCTGACTACGCTGTACTGCTAGGTAACTCACAATGTCGATCCGAAGGTACAAATACATGTGTTTTTGTTGGAGGATCGATAGTTAATTTGAAGGACCAAACCTGGTGGAAAAACATTTTCTTAAAAAACAAACTAGTACAGACATTGTTCGGTAGTTTCTGCTACATTCAGTAGCGACAAACTAAACACATGTTTTATCCACAAGGAACACTTTAATAATGCAAATGAAATTGAAGCAAAAACTATAAGAGCTTTTCAAAAGCAAAAGATAAGTAAGATAAGTGTTCACACTACTGGAATTTCTCCTTACTACATGTCCCACCTGGTTGATACTTTTATAAAATATATTTTTAAACTTTTAAAATATTTTGACTTTTTATTTCAATTGTATCCGTCACACCTCTTTTTTCACCCCCGAAAAAAATAAGATATTTGTACTATGGATTTGTGAGTTAAAGAGTTTTTCCGGTTAAAATGATAATTTTGAAATATGGATTATTTTATTGTTCAGAGTCGCTATTTGAAATTGGTTTTCGGTGTTCCAAGTCACCTTTTATTTAAATACCTAGTCAAAGAAAAGTTGACTCTATTTTTATTGGACCGCAAAAATAAAATTTGGGTAAGGAATTCTGTTGACCGGGGAGAAGGTACAAGGCATTTTTCGAGTCCCGTGGTTCTAGCACGGTCGCTTTATTGACTTAAATTTAACTTAAATTAATTTTGAACAAATTCTTATTTATACGACTTTCATGTTTTACCTATCTACTTTTCTCTCTTGATTATTAGAAAACTTAAATAACATTTTTGAATAATAAAATTCATGACCACACTATGCAAGCAAATGCGTGATCGACGAAATTTATTATTTAGTCATACCGGCGTTACACAAGCGAATCCGCATATGACAAACGATTATTAGCACGATATTTACTTTTAAAAAATTACTATAATTGTGCTTCGAGAAAAAAAAAACTTCTCTTTTTTTGGAAAATTTATTAAAGCTACTATCATGCTACGCAAGCGAATCCGCGATTATGGAAAAATATATATGAACTATTGAATATGAGAAATTGATGAATTGACTTATTAAAAGTTAAGCAGCACGCTACGCAAGCGAGTCCGTGAAGTTAAAGCGCACTACTAATTGCCTAGTATTTAAAATTAATTAATTGAAAGAAAATGAATTACTTAATTGGTATCAAATCTAATTTTTATTATTATTTTCTGGCCTTATTATTGGAAATATTATGCAAGTAAATGTTGGACCAACTCTATCAATTTTAAAGGGATGGGCTAACTTCTCGCTAAATGGATAATGGGCAAGCTTATGGATTTAAAAAAGTGGGCCAGCTATTTTATTTAATTATGGGATTTTTACCTATACATTCCATATAACAAACCTTACTACCATTAATGTGCATTGTTTGTTTATTACCCTTATATACTATGTTTTTGTTACACAATATGTACCAAACGGAATCTTTTCAGATGTTGCCTCCTAAAATAACGCCTTTTATTAAGGCTCAAATCTATGTTAAATGAATTGTATCCTAAAATAACTCCTGTATTTATGGCTCCTAATTAATCTTTGATTTTGTACCAAATAAATGCTAAATCAGTTAAGGTAAAATCTTTAATGCTCTTAATATTTATTTTGCACATATATGCTGCCATTGCAATTGTTGGACGGATGCTCCAGCACCAGCACAACAAATGGTAAACCAAACATGGAGAATATCTCTACTATATAGAATTCAATAATGTATTAATGTTTCTAGGCTTGGGAACTGATAAAATGTTCTTGTTGGTGAACAACTTGCTGGAGACATAGCAATCACCTGGATGCAAACTCGGGATACCACAACAAATAATTCATACCTTATTCATAGTTTTATTGCTACTTGTAATGGAATAATGGTTTCTTGGTGCAGATTATGTATATGAACATTCTTCTTGTCCTTAAATGCATATTAGGTTGATAATAAAGTAACGTGATTCACTTTGCCTTGGTCCCATCTCAAGGGTTAGTGAAAAGGTGGAAAACACAATGAAAATTAATGGAGAATGTAGATGTTGAGGGAATCTTTATGTAATTCTTGCATTGGAGAATGTATTTGAACTCTTGCTATAGGCCGTAACGCTTGTTTTCTGGAAACATTGCATATAACCTTAACTACATTTACCTACATTTGACTACATTTTAAAAATTCACTGGAAACACTTCATATAACCTTAACTACATTTAACTACATTTGACTACATTTTACTACATTATAAAAACTCACTGGAAAGACTGCATATAACCTTAACTACATTTACCTACATTTGACTACATTTTAAAAATTCACTGGAAACACTTCATATAACCTTAACTACATTTAACTACATTTGACTACATTTGACTACATTATAAAAACTCACAGGAAACACTGCATATAACCTTAACTACATTTACCTACATTTGACTACATTTTAAAAATTCACTGGAAACACTTCATATAACCTTAACTACATTTAACTACAATTGACTATATTTGACTACATTTTAAAAACTCACTGGAAACAAGTTCAACAGCTACTACTTTTTTTGTAATTAAACGCTGGAACGCCAGCACTGGCAGGAGGAGGATAATGTAGAGAAGAAATGCAACAAAAAACATTATAGAGTGAAGATCTGCGTGAAAATTCTCTTGATGAACTGCAATTTGGAAGCTGCAGGAAAAATTTCCATCCTTGTGAGACATACAAAAATGATTTTTTTAGGACAGGAGAGAGATTACAACAATCTTGTATGCACCTATATTAACAAGTGTGAATTATTTTCTATAGAAACGTAGCTGTCATTAGGATATTAAGGAGGAAAACCACAAGCACAGAATTTTGGAAAGTAAAAAAAAAAAAGAACTGGTGGTGATTAATATTAATGGGTAATGGAGTAAATGGTATGCAAGTAATTAATGAGTATATGAAAAAGGAAAGCAAATAAATGGGGAGCAACAACCATACAATACAGCTGTATTTAGAGAAGAGTCCACCGTATTTTATGTGCATTTACTCGTTAGAAGAAAGAGAAAAAAGTGGGGAAAGAAGATATGGAAATATTTTGTTCCACAAATCAAGTCCCTAATAAATTATTGATAATTAAATATTAAAAGTAAATTTTGGTACATAACCTTAAACATGAGTGGTTATAAGATTTGTTATATGGGATGTATATGTAAAAAATTATTTTACATGATATAGGCTTTATTAGCCAACCAACGGACTACTGAAAATTAATTGGCTCAACTCTCTCTTCAATTTCTTAATTCTAGTAACATGTTTAGCAATAAATGATCACATCTCTACATTTTAATTGAATAGTTAATATAAAACTATACAAAGAAACTTCTAAATAATAAATAAATAAAAACGAGCAGCCAACAAAATATAAGATAATAATTATTTAGATTAATAAATTAAAATGCATGGATAGATCTCATTCTACTTAACAAACTATTACTACCCAATTCACCTGCTAAAAGAGAAAATGCATATTTACTCGCTAAGATTGTATACTTGATTAACCTATTGAAGTTAATTAGAATTGGAGACCAAATTAATTCACTCCAACACCCGAAAGTCGAACTTAATAAACTATGACAAAATATATCAACCCTCAAACACCTCTTTTACATCATGCTTAACCTAACCAATTTAACTTGAACATTCATTATAATAAATACGTAACAATAGTTCATGCTTAAAAAGACAAAGTAAAACTTGTCAAAAATATATTGGCTAGTCCATGATCTTTTCTATGACTAGACGAAATAAACAGAGTGCTTCGATTACATTTAGGGAAGAACAGAACTTCTAGCTATCAATTACATATCACATGCTTGAGCCATATATAAAACGTTAAAGCGCTTGAGCAAACTCATAGAATGAATTCAACTATATTCCAACAATTTACCAAGTTCAAATCTTCAGCTATTGCTTAGTTAAATCTGCAATACAAAAGGTTCAAGAGCTGCCTGTATTGCAGAGAATAAAAAATAAAGCAGTGGAAAACGAACAGAAAACAACAGAAATAAGAGCGGAAATAGCAACAATCAGCAGCAAATTTCAGCCCAAGAAAATGGCCCAGAAGCACCTTGAGACTCGAAAAATTCAAATAAAAAATCCCAGGACTAACTCTAATAACTTTAGTCTCTTGAAAGGTTTTTTTTTTTTCCAGAAATTTCACACAAAAACACTCAAATTTCAGCTTACTTTATTGATTTTTAGCTTACTATTGGATATGTTTAGTTGTTGAATTTTTACTCTCAAAGTTGGGTTTTTTAGTGTGTACAAGTGTTCTCCCTTTTTTGTCCATGTGTGTGTTCAAGATGTGTCTTTAATAGGAGAATAACTAAGGCCTTCATGATTGAAAAGTTGTAAAAAGGATAGATTTTTCACCATATGTCTGATACTATTCAAAGGACAGTTTTTGGTCCAAAAATCTATCCAAATACAGTGTTTTTTATCAACTATAAACAAAATTTTGGAGTATTGTACTCCAACTGCGTTTAAAGAGTAAAAGACAACCAAATAAGTACCATATACTCATGAGTAACATACATACCCTTCAGCTTTAAACCAAATATGTACTACCTATTGATTTGTAACTAGACACCAAATAGATAATCACATTTCAAACACAAACGAGCAGAAAATCGAAACCAGAATTACGAGATTTTATTAATATTTCAAACTAACTAACCAAGGGAATAACTTAAGCAAACTAACAACTAAATGAAGTAATTCACCCGAAAAGCTGAAACTTAATCAAATAGCATGTTGGAACAAACTTGAATTAAAAATAACGACAACTAGAAGCTAAAAAGTTACGAACTTGAATCCTAACACTAAATTCAAAGCTAAGCAAAATACATGTCAATAATGAAATAAAATACTGAAATTAGTTATTCTGAACAACGACAAAATCGACTAGATGAAACACAAAATAAATAATCACAAATAGAGTTAAAACATATCTAAAAATTAAACACAAAAGAAAGCATAAAATCAGAGACATGGGTAATAGGGATTCGAGGTTTTACCACACGAGGGGATTCGACATAACTTGAGCAATGAGACGGATGCCGAGGGCGATGAATGGTGGCTTCCTGACCCCATGGCATATGTTTCTTTTTGGCAGACGCTAAGGCAATAAATTCTGGCGTTTTTCCAAAAGGAAACAAATGCCTTTGGGTCGAAAGAAACAAGAAAAAATAAGAGAATAGGAGAAGAAGCGGCCGCGGGGCAGTGGGGGTTCGCCGACAGCGATCACAGCAGTGGGGGTGGCTTCCGATGGTGGTGAGGCTTTCCGGGGTCAAGACCAACATATGATCATAGATCGCGTGGAGCTCTACATGTCTATGTAATTATCTTATGAAGAAGAGGTCTAAAATCCGACGACTTTACAAAATAAAGTAAGGTAGGGTTTCAGAATTTGGTTTATTTGTGGAATTTGGGAAGGGTTATGGGATTTTGGGGTTCAGAATTCATAGAGTGAAGGATAAACAGAATAAATGGTAAAATATTGGGGTGGTTTGGGGGTCGACCACCAATTTAAAATACACTAGCCCATTCCCTTATTTAGTCCTAGAAAAATTATACAAGTAGAAAGAAAATCTTTTTGGGATATATAATTTAAATATACAAACTAAAATATACAAATAAAAAGTAAAAATATTTTATCGTATTTTTAATAAAGGAGGGAAAATAAAATGCACAAATAACTGCAAATCATCCAAATATTAGTATTTGTAGGAGAATTATAAGCGAACAAAAATTAGGTATTTATTAATATTTATTTTTAATGTAATTAAAATAAATTAACTAAAACTTTATTATTTTTTGACAAATAAAAATATTTAGCCTAAATAATGTAGTTCTATCCAAGTTTTATTATAAATTGTATTCAAAAAAAGTTTATCTAAAAAGTAATATTCGTGAAAACGTAAAAAATATTTTATTTTTCAAACATGCCACATACACAGGAAAATCCATGTGGCAAGTGAGTGCACCACACTTTCTGTCACATTAGCGTCTAGGGGGTAACAACTATCAAAATACCAAGTTGAGGAGGGTAATTAAGATCGAACATAGTCTGGGGAGTATACTAATAATCTGAGCAAGTTTATGGGTGATTTAAGGTGTTTTGCCGATAATTATATATTCGCGGAGTATTTTAATTTATGAAATTGAATGGGTGAATGTTTGGGTTAATTCTTCTTAATTTTTCAATTACATTGGGGGCAGAAATGACAATATGTAGCCACTTTAAAGGATTGCTATTCAGGAATTAGCTAATGCATCATAAATTTTAGTTTTTCAATTTATTTTATATCTTGAATTATCCCGAATTTAAGATTATTGGTTTAAAATCTCAGGATAAAATAAGTACTAGCTAATCTCTAAATAACATCTCCAAATGGCTATTTGTGCACTTGCCCTTAGATTAGGTAATTCCGTCTGCTAACTCTTTTTCAGCCCAAACATGGCCCGCTACCGCTATTAAGGACTTAATGGACTAGCTAGAAAGAAGGAGAAATGTATGTAAATTTTGTACGGGGCGTCCTATTTGGTCGCCCTCATTTAAGCTTTACTCTAATTTTGACAACTTTAGACTTATTGGTGCCTCCTCTTCTTCTCCCGCTACCTCTGCGCCCTTTCTTCCTACTCTTTTTTTACTCTTCTTCGTCTTCTTCTTCTTCTTCTTCTTCTTCTTCTTCTTCTTCTTCTTCTTCTTCTTCTTCTTCTTCTTCTTCTTCTTCTTCTTCTTCCTCTTCTTCTTCTTCTTCTCTCAAACACATGAGACTCTATGTAAGTAATATTGATTGGATATGAAGCATTCCGTGACTCAATTATTGAATGCCATAACAGGAAAACGGACTCAATTCGTCTAGTAGTTGACACCTTAATATTGTTTGGTCCATCTAAAAATAATATGATATCTTGCTGAATATGGAGCCTAAAAAGAATTTATTGTCAAAACTCGAAGAAGCATCAACTGAAGTTTGGGAATGCAGGGCCAAACTTCAAACGTTGCCAGGTTAAATTTTGTCTGAAATATGCAACTATCATGCCAGAAAATATTATCTGAAGTTCAAATATAACAAGCTGATTTTGTCTGAAGTTTGCACTGCAAATTAAAGAACTTCAGACTAATTTGTCTGAAGTTTGCACTACAGACTAAAGATCTTTAGACTAATTTGTCCGAAGTTTACAATACGAACTGAAGTTTTTTTATTGCTTTTGCAAGTTAGACCAAAATTCAAATGATAATATCTGAAGTTTTACTTTGATAAGGTCACACTTTAGGTAAAAAATTATGAAATTCAAACTTCAGACATAATTTCTTGCTACTGCAGGCCCGTATGTCTGAAGTTACCCGAAATGTGGGTACGTTTATAATTTTTTTTCTAAAGCGGGTATAAGTTAAATGATGACCCAAAAATTGGGTATAGATGCAAAGGAATTTTTACATTCCTATGCCATATAGTAAACTGTATTACCCTTTATGCTTAACTTTCACGTAATATAATTACTTTTTATATACCTAATTACTATTTATGTATATTTTAGGGGTTTCAATGAAATTAATTAGTCCCCTTATTTAACTTTACCGTATATCCCCACTTCCTTAAGTTTCTCTATCCAAATCTCACCCACTCACCCACATATCAAACCACACCCCCCGATTTTCTCTCCAATCACCTACTATTTCCTCTTCTAAAACCAGCAAAAATCTGTAACCCCTCCACTATTGACAACCATTAAAAAGTTTTGAAGCTTTGAATTCGAATTTGGGTTTTCAAAAGGCAGTGTTTGTTTGGATTAGATGTTGTTGCAAATAATTGAGAATTCTCTCTACGTCTCTCTCCATCTCTCAATCCCAAATTTCAATATTATAAAACAAAGGAAAAGAGAGCAACAATTTCACAATTGACAGTCATTAAAAAGCTTTGAAGTTTTGAATTCGAATTTGGGTTTATAAAAATCATTATTTGTTTGGATTGGGTGGAATATAGTTTGGAGTTTATATCTCAATTTTGAGGGGTTTTGGTGATGATTAGACTTGATTTTGGCCAAATTTCAGACCAAAACTCGAAGAAGAAGAAGAAAAAGACATGACATACATTATATTGCAAAAGTTGTAGAAAAATTGTATTATGTTGTTTATTTATTTTTCTTTTATTCATTTAACTATTGTATGAAAGTTGAACAACATTGTATAAAAATTATATTTAAGTTGTATGGTATTGTAGTTGTATATAATTGAGTAGAAATAATGTATGAAATTTGTAGATAAGTTGTATAATATATAATTAGTTGTACGAAGTTTGTTTTTACTATGTATAAATCAGATACAAAATAAATAAAAGACATATTGTATAAAATTTGTATTTAGGTTGTATGTTATTGTAGTTGTATTTAACTGGATATAAACAATGTGTGAACGTTGTAAATAAGTTGTAGATAAATTGTATAATATATAATTAGTTGTATGAAATTAACTTTTACTATGTATAAATTAGATACTAAATATACAAAAGACATATTGTATAAAAATTATATTTAAGTGGTATTATATCGTATTTGCATATAAGGGGTAGAAATAATATATGAAAGTTGTAGATAAGTCGTATAATATATAATTAGTTGTATAAAATTTATTTTTATTATGTATAAATCAGATACAAAATACACAAAAGACGTAATGTATAAAATTTGGAGACAAGTTGTATTTAAGTGACATGATATTGTAGTTGTATAAAACTAGATAGAAATAATGTATGAATATTGTAAAATATCATTCATAACCCTTTTTTGTATTTACCCATACGTATTTATTTCTTGTCGTTCAATATCCATCTCCCCTTTTATTTTTAAATAAAAACTAACGAAATGGGGAAGAGAATTACAAGGAAACTATAAAAATCTTATTAATAAGTAAAAAGTTGTACATGACGGTGTATAATTTAGGGTGAAGGAAGGGGAAAAAACAAGAAAAAGGGAAATTAATCATGACTTTAAATCAGAGGGGTACATCTTATCGTAAATTGCGAACATGATTCATAAATGAATGAAGATGAAAAGTAAATTTAATTTTTTAACAGATAAAAGTTAAATAAAGAAAAGGAAGGTAAAATTCAAGGACAAATTAAATTACAAACAAATAGACCAAATTTTTTCTCTTTAAAAAAAAATTCATACACAAGAATCACGTTAAACTCCTCGAAAAGTGGAAAGAATTTGACTTTTGCTCAACAAATAACTTGAACATATCATCTTCGGATTACTAATAATTAAGAGGTAAAAATGCCAGCCATTAGGAAGGTAAAAATCTCGCAGAGAAATAAGGAAAGTGAAAAGGAGAAAAAAAGGAAAAATAATATAATTGAATCCCCCTAATTGAAGATATTAATAAATAATTTAAAACCTTTTAAAATGGAATATATATATTTTGTAAATAAAATTTGTATAGATTAAACATATTTATTTTGGAATAATAGTGTTTTCAATAGTGAATAGGAATGAAAAAATCTCACATTCAAGTATGCAACTACCCCAAAAGTACTCGGTATTAGCGTTCTTAAAGCCCAAGTTAAAAGCAGTTGAAGGCCCAGTAATTGGAGGAAAGCCCAAAAACCGTCTATATATATCAAATTGGAGGGAAAATTTTCAATTACAGCATTTCAAGGAAGAACATTTTGCTGGCTTCTTCTGTACTCCTCAGCCTAAGGTTTCAGCATTCTTTCGATTCTTTTGCAATTCTTCCTTTCTAATTCTTTGTACTCTTAATTCTTTTCGTCTCCCTTCCATGTTTTCTCTTAGAATTTATTACTATTTATCGTATATTCATTCATGAAATTGTATTCAGATTCTTGTCGTCACATTACTAATTCCAAACGCCAAAGACTCGATTTTTGTCTTCTTCCATGCAAGAAATCTAGATCAAATGCGTTAAGTACAGCTTATGTACAAATAAAACCTCTTGGAATTCCTCTAATTCAAAAAACTACTGGTTCTTCCTGTGATACTATACATCTCCAACCCTATAAACCATACTCTATTGGTCGTAACTGCAGCCTCTGTGATTTCATATTTGAAGACTGTCGAGTCAGTAATATTCATTTCCAGATTCTTTTTGACCCCTTGAACAATAAATTGTACTTGTCGGACGGGTTATTTTTGATGATTTCCAGCCGTACTTCTAGATGTTCAAACCATAGCCGCCATGGGAAGCTTCCTTATTCACACGGGCAGCCCGCAATGGTTGAACAAGCCAACCATAGCCGCCATGAGAAGCTTCCTTATTCACACGGGCAGCCCATAATGGTTGAACAAGCCAACCATAGCCGACATGAGAAGCTTCCTTATTCACACGGGAATTTCCACAAAAAACCCTCACCATTTTTGCTATAAATAGAGGTGCTTGCCTTCATTGTAAATCATCACAAAAATTAGAGTGTTCATCACCAAGAAGAGTGAGAACAAGAGAGATCCTAGAGAGTGATCCTCGTTTGTGGGTTTTGAGAGTTTTTTATGAGTTTTATAAATACTCGTGTAATCTATTCTTGTGAGTAATAGATGTTGTTTTTCTCTCAAATTTGTGTTTACCAACGCCCGATCGATCCACATACCCCAACAAGTGGCATCAGAGCGAGGTTAGAGGCGTTGGTCGAGTTTTTAGGTGACGGGCCAAATTTGGTTTTTCGGAGCTTTGCTTGAAATCCAATTCTGACGGCACCATTGGATTCGTCTCGTCGAACGAGTCCAACGCACCAAACGGCGACCTAATCGGAGTTCAAACGAGCCCAGAAATCGCGGTCAAAGTTTGGTTAACTTTGCAGGAGGTTCGCCTAGAACTCGCCGGAGAAGCCGACGGTCAAATGTAGCGAACCAGTCAACTCTCTGAAATTGCAGATTGGTCCCTCAACTTTCAAAAATTACAGTTTTACCCCTATAGTGAAATTTCAGCCATGAAGTGTCAATTCCACCATTTTCAACCGTTCCGGACGCAACGGTGAACTCCGTGTTTAAAAATTCAACCCCGACCGTGTTGAAAAATTATTTTGTTAGATGATAATGTCCACAGAAGAGTCAACATCATCTTTCGGAGCCATGATTACGCTTACTGCCACAAATTACACGCTATGGAGACCTCGGATGGAAGATCTCCTAAGCTGTAAAGATTTGTTTGATCCCATAGAACTGATGGGTAAAAATCCTGACTTCGCCAAGGAGTTAGAGTGGAAGAAATCAAATGGAAAAACTATAGGTCAAATCCGTCAATGGATTGATCATAGTGTCTTCCACCATGTTGCACAAGAAACAGACGCATATACCCTCTGGAAGAAGTTGGAAGACATGTACCAGGCCAAGACCGCTCGGAATAAGGCCCTATTGATGAGGCGCTTAGTCAACAGGAAGCTAAAAAATGAAACTTCAGTTGCCGAGCATACCAGTGAGTTCCAAAACCTAGTCAACCAGTTGTCGTCTGTAAAGATGCCACTTAGCGATGAAGTTCAGGCGCTGTTACTACTCAGTTCCCTTCCCGATAATTGGGAAACGCTGGTCGTATCACTCAGCAACGCAGCCCCTAATGGCAAACTTACCATGTCAATGGTCAAGGATGCCCTATTCAGTGAAGAGGCAAGGAGAAAGGAGATGGGCACAGATCAGACCCATGCCTTTGTCACAGAGAACCGGGGGAGGCAACAAAAAAGTAGCAAAAGCAAATGGAGAGGCAGAAGCAAGAGCAAGGGCAGGTCCACTGATGGCAGAAAACCAACATATAAGTGCCATCATTGTGGAATAGAGGGACATATGAAGAAGAACTGCTACAAATGGAAAGAGGAGCAAGGCCAGAGCAGTTCGCAGCCGAAGAACAAGGGTGGAGAAACGTTAGTTACTATCTCTGGTGATGTAGCTTATTGTTCAACCCAAGATAAGACATGCCTTCACGTCTCACGAGAAGACACGGAAAGGGTGGTAGATACTGCAGCATCCTGTCACGTGACTCCATACAAGGAATACTTCACAACATACAAAGCCGGTGACTTTGGAGCTGTGAAAATGGGAAATTCCAGTTCCGCCGAGATTGTCAGAATTGGTGATGTCCAGATAAAGACAAGTTCCGGGAGCACAATCACTTTGAAGGATATCCGCCATGTGCCAGATCTTCGGCTAAATCTATTGTCAGGAATAGCTCTTGACAAACAGGGCTATGATAGTCACTTCAGTAAAGGCACATGGAAGTTAACAAGAGGCGCTATGACAGTTGCCCGAGGACATATTTTTGGCACGCTATACAAGACTCATGTGAAGATATGCACAGACAGCCTCAACGTTGCAGAAAAGGAGGCTTCTCAAAATTTATGGCACCAGAGACTCGGCCACATGAGTGAGAAAGGGTTGTCTACCCTAATAAAAAAGGAGTTCATCAATGTGGACAAGGATGCTGTCCTAAATCCTTGCAATCATTGTCTGTTTGATAAGCAGCATAGAGTCTCGTTTAATTCCTCTTCAACGAGAAGATCAGAGTTACTCCGTCTGGTACATTCTGATGTTTGCGGTCCCTTAGAGGTTGAATCACTCGGCGGAAATTGATACTTTCTAACGTTCATTGATGATGCTTCTCGAAAGTTGTGGGTGTATTTCTTACGGACGAAGGACCAGGTGTTCGATTACTTCAAACTGTTCCATGTCATGGTAGAACGTGAGACAGGAAAGAGGTTGAAGTGTCTTCGATCCGACAATGGAGGTGAATACTCTTCCAGGTAGTTCAATGCCTATTGCAGATCATATGGCATTCGACATGAGAAGACGGTCCCACGCACCCCTCAACACAACGGTGTAGCTGAAAGAATGAACCGAACAATCATGGAACGTGTTCAGAGCATGCTTAGTATGGCTAAGCTGCCAAAGCCATTCTGGGGAGAAGCAGTCAGAGCCGCCTGTTACTTGATCAACCGATCTCCATCAGTACCATTGAATTTTGAAGTTCCGGAGAAACTTTGGTCTGGAAAGGATCCATCATATTCTCACTTGAGAATATTTGGATGTTTGGCGTACGTACACGTATCCAAAGAGCTCAGGCAGAAGCTAGATGCAAGGACCTCTCCGTGCATATTCATACGCTATGGAGATGAAGAATTTGGATACAGATTATGGGATCCAAAGAAGAAAAAGGTGATCAGAAGTAGGGACGTAATGTTCCATGAAAACCAGACAATAGAAGATATTGAAAAGCCCACAATATCTCAGAAGCCAAATGTTGCTCCTCAGGTGCCAGAGGCAACAGCAGAATCATTCAAGAGAAATGAAGAGACAGTGCCAGAAGATATTCCAGAAGTAGAGGACAATGAGGAAGAAGACAGTGTTGAGCAGGGGGAGCCACAACCCGCTCTGCCAGATGTCCCAGAACCATCACAAGACTTAGATGATGGTGGATCTCCTCATATTCCAGAAGTTCGTAGATCTGAACGAGGTCAGATTCCATCGAGAAGATATCCAGAATCCGAATATCTTCTACTTACTGACGATGGAGAACCAGAGAGTTTCCATGAAGCAGTATCTCATAAGAACAAAGAACAATGGTTGCTCGCAATGCAGGACGAGATGGAATCTCTGCAGAAAAATCAGACTTATGAGATCGTAGAACTTCCAAAAGGGAAGAAGGCACTGAAAAATAAATGGGTGTTCAAGCTGAAGAAAGATGGCAGTGGAAAAGTGGTGAAATACAAAGCACGGTTGGTAGTCAAAGGATTCCAGCAGAAGAAGGGAATCGACTTTGATGAGATTTTTTCACCCGTAGTCAAGATAACTTCAATCAGAACCATACTTGGATTGATCGCAAGTATGAACTTGGAGCTTGAACAGATGGATGTGAAGACAGCGTTTCTTCATGGAGATTTAAAAGAAGAAATCTATATTGCAGCAGCCCGAAGGTTTTGAGGTTTCAGGAGATAACCTCGTGTGCAAGCTAAAGAAGAGTTTGTACGGTTTAAAGCAGGCACCAAGACAGTGGTACAAGAAGTTTGACTCGTGCATGGTGAGTCAAGGGTACAAGAAAACGGCCACAGATGAATGTGTTTACATTCAGAAATTTTCAGATGGGAATTTCATTGCTCTTCTACTATATGTAGACGACATTTTGATCGTGGGGAAAGACGCAACGAAGATCAACCAGCTGAAGAATGAACTCTCTAAGTTTTTTGACATGAAAGACTTAGGACCGGCTCAACAAATATTGGGAATGCAGATCACCCGAGACAGGAAGAACCAGAGGTTATGGCTATCTCAGGAGAAGTATATTGAACGAGTGCTTGCACGGTTCAATATGAACAATGCCAAACCAGTTAGCATTCCATTAGCCAACCATTTCAAGCTGAGCAAGAGTTCCTGTCCCTCATCCAAGGAAGAGATTGGGGAGATGTCTTCAGTACCATATTCTTCAGCAGTTGGAAGTTTGATGTATGCTATGGTGTGTACGAGGCCCGATATTGCTCACGCAGTGGGAACGGTGAGTCGTTTTCTCTCCAACCCCGGGAAAGAGCATTGGGAGGCAGTAAAGTGGATTCTTAGGTATCTTAAGGGTACAATGAAATTATGTCTTTGTTACGGGGGAGCTGATCCAATCTTGGAAGGCTATACAGATGCAGATATGGCCGGAGATCTTGATAGTAGAAAATCTACTTCAGGATTCATTTACACTTTTGCAGGGGGAGCTGTTTCATGGCAGTCTAGGCTACAGAAGTGTGTTGCTTTATCCACAACCGAAGCAGAATACATTGCTGCCCCTGAAGCTGGAAAAGAGATGTTGTGGCTAAAGAGCTTTATCTCCAAGAGTTTGGAATCAAACAAAAAGAGTACAAGGTACATTGTGACAGTCAAAGTGCTTTGGATTTGAGCAAGAACTCCATGTACCATTTCCGTACAAAACATACTGATATTCGCTATCATTGGATACGCGGGGTGATAGATCGACAACTGTTGAGACTAGTGAAGATCCATACGAAGGAGAATCCAGCTGATATGTTAACAAAGGTAGTAACTCGAGAAAAGCTAGAGTTATGCAGAGACATAGCCGGGATGTTTATTTCAGATACGGCTGGAGGGGGAGAATTGATGACTTCCAGCCGTCCTTCTAGATGTTCAAAC
The DNA here is from genome assembly GCA_034376525.1 of Nicotiana benthamiana. NCBI lineage: Eukaryota > Viridiplantae > Streptophyta > Magnoliopsida > Solanales > Solanaceae > Nicotiana > Nicotiana benthamiana. Next base: position 12,402,444 of record CM067325.1, read on the forward strand.
CATAGCCGCTATGGGAAGCTTCCTTATTCACACGGGCAGCCCGCAATGGTTGAACAAGCCAACCATAGCCGCCATGAGAAGCTTCCTTATTCACACGGGCAAGCCCACAATGGTTGAACAAGCCAACCATAGCCGCCATGAGAAGTTTCCTTATTCACACGGGAATTTCCACAAAAAACCCTCACCATTTTTGCTATAAATAGAGGTGCTTGCCTTCATTGTAAATCATCACAAAAATTAGAGTGTTCATCACCAAGAAGAGTGAGAACAAGAGAGATCCTAGAGAGTGATCCTCGTTTGTGAGTTTTGAGAGTTTTTTATGAGTTTTATAAATACTCGTGCAATCTATTCTTGTGCGTAATATAGGTTGTTTTTCTCTCAAATTTGTGTTTACCAACGCCCAATTGATCCACATACCCCAACAATTTTTTAGTTCAAGTAATTCTATGGTTTCGCTGAATGGGGTGTTTGTTAATGGGGTTAGAGCTGCAAAAGGCGAGGTTGTGGATATCTATGTTGGTGATGAAGTTTCGCTTGGCTGTGGAAGTCAACGGACCTGTTGTATATTAGGAAAATATCTTTTGTGTATCTTTTTATTATTGGTAAAATATTCTCTCATTAATTGTACAATCCTATAGTTGGTAGGTTTTGATTTTCCTTCATTATTGTACAATCCTATAGTTGGTAGGTTTTAATTTCCATATACTCTATAGCAATATATTTTAATGAGAAGCCTCAAACCAATGAACTTCTCCCAAAACTCTCTGCATGGTATCAAGAGCCAGTGGCTTATCGCCAAACAAACCCTAATTTTTTTTTCCCACGGCGGCGGCTGCACTAATCGGCAGCCCGCCGTCGCCGACCTTCTACATAATCGGCACTAGCAAGGTCTTTCTTCTAAATTCAAAAAATTATTCCTTTTTTTTTCCCTATCAACATTTTTTTTTACTTTGTAAATCTACAACAACAATGGAGGCTTCGTCTTCTTGATGCAACCCTCTCTCCGGCATCTTGCCGCGCCGACGCTGCACTAATCGGCAGCCTCTCCGGCATTTCTCTCCGGCGTCTTGCTGCCCCTCTCCGGCAAAGAAGATCAGCCGTTGACCTTCACGGTCCTCTCCGGCCTCTTGCCGCACTGCCGTTGCACTAACCGGCAGCCCTCTCTCTCAGCGCCTTCTCTCCGGCGTCTTGCCGCGCCGCAGCTGCACTAATCGGCAGCTATCTCTCTCGACGTCAATCAGCGCCTCCTCAGCCTCGCGCTTCATGGCCGCTACGACATCAAACGATCTTCTACAGCCGATTGCCATCAATGCATCAAATCCCTCTCAAATTGGATTCCACTAATTACCCTGTGTGGAAATTCCAATTCCGAACCCTTTTTACGGGTTACGACCTCCTCGGCTTCTTCTGCTGATGTCCAAGATTGGCATGTCCTCCTGCCCTCGATCTTGAGGGGGCGTATTAGGAAAATATCTTTTGTGTATCTTTTTATTATTGGTAAAATATTCTCTCATTAATTGTACAATCCTATAGTTGGTAGGTTTTAATTTCCCTATACTCTATATATACCTTTGTAAGCAATATATTTTAATGAGAAGCCTCAAACCAATGAACTTCTCCCAAAACTCTCTACATTGTATGGGTTTACGGTTAGGATTTTCTTTGCAAAAGGCTGTCTTTGTTCAGGAGGTTGTTGATAGAAATATAGTTGGAGATAATGATGTTACACCCACAGATTGTGTTCCAATTGGATATGCAAGTTATAAGCGTATTGCTAAAGCAAATTTGTTGTTATATATGTGTAGGGAGGTATTAAGTAGCAATCATCCTGTGTCTTGTATCCAAAAACTTGTTATTCTTGATTATGGAAAGTGAGTTAGATGTCATGGTAAAATCAGAGTCAATGAGGATTTTAAGTTTCCAGTGGCTAGTGTTCTTGGAGTACATTCTGGTGAAAAAGCTTGTAGGAAAGAGGTATCGATTGTTGAGGATGCACCTGGCCAGAATCGTGATTTCCCCAATGATGCTGCACTTGCTTTTGAGGTGGAAACATGTCATCTCGATGGGAAGGGTGCAGAACAAGTCAATAACGATGGGGCATCTTATGAGAATGGGTCCGATGCTAATGGCAGAGGAGAAGTTTCATCTCTGGGATGTATGGGGAAGGAGGTTGGTCAAATTGATGATGTAATAAAAGAAAAGAATAGAATTGGCATTGTTCCACCTCCAGGAGAGAAGTTCGTTTTGAATCGACTGGCATGTGAAGGGCCAAAATTTTCAGAAGATCCTAATGTTGTATCATTGCCAGAGCTTCTTTACCCAATTGAGAATCTTGAACAGTAATTTATTGCAACATTTACTGCTGACATACCATGGTAGGTCAGATTTGTTTGGTTGCATTTTGATTAGCTTCTGTTTTATTACTTTTCTAAAAGTTGGACATTCCTGAAGCTTATAAGGTAATTCTAAAACGACCTTATGAAAAAACTGAAAATTCACTAATAAAGTCAACACAGTCAAAATGTCTATGTCCAGACTATATGTAGCTTTTGTACTTTTATTTATTCTGAACGGAGTTTTTCTTATAGGTTTCTGTCCTACTGTGAGATTCCAGCTGATCTACCTGTTACCATCGCTTGCCACAATGCTGAATGGTGTTGGAGTTCTAGCCCTGATAAAAGAGCCTCGAAGCCTTACCCAGATTTTCCGAACCTAGTTGTTGTGTAAGTTGACATATTTCCCCTCTTTTCATTCTATTTTGCCAAATGGTCACGAGCATGTACTAGAAATGGTTGATTTTCTCAAATTGCTTTGGAATGGAACAATGAACAACTTTTTGATCAAGTGAATTCATGGTAACAGTTACCCTCCATTTCCTGAGGTGATAGCATTTGGTCAAGACCTGAGGAAATCGGGCATTGGCTGCCATCACCCAAAGTTGCTTGTGTTGCAGAAGAGAGATAGTCTCCGTGTAGTGGTCACATCTGCTAATTTGGTGGCAGGACAGGTGCTTGTTTAATCACCTTTCTCTCTCTAGTATTGTATGAAGCTCATTTTCTCTCTCTGAATCTTTTTTTAAATTGTATTCATTAATTTGTGAACTTGAAGGAAACACATTTCCTTTTTGGAATCATGCACTGAACAATTTTTTTTTTCTTCGTGTTTCCCATTTCCTCAGTATACTTACTAATCTTGATAACCCGTTAAAAATTTGAGAAAAGGAAAAGAGGAAAAGATTGTGGTGCTCACATTAAGGTTGGATGCTAAATGTTTGCCTGATAGAGCATATAGAATTTTTTTGACACCTGCAACATCGTGTTCTGCTGCAAGTAGAAGTTAAGAGTCCATGAGATATTCTTGTGAACAAGAGAAAAGTAGATTAGACATGGTCCTCAACTTTGAAGAGGAGTAATCAGGCTTTCTCATGTTCCATCCCTTATGAGGTTTATAATAGTAGGTTAGAAGGACCCAATATTTTATATGAATTTGTTAATAATCTATCGGTTAGTACTAAGAACTGTTTCTGTCCAGATGTATTAATGTTGTCTGTTCCCTCAAATGCTGCAGTGGTGCAGAGTGACGAATACAATGTGGTGGCAGGATTTTCCTCGCCTGGATGTACCGGACTACTTCTCACTGTTCACAGTAATATCTGGAGAGGAAAATGGACATTTGGTATCTGATTTTGCTGCTCAGCTAGCTGGATTTATGGCCTCCTTGTTAGCCGATGTACCTAGTCAGGCCCATTGGATCCTGGAGCTGACAAACTATGATTTTAAACTAAGTGATGGCTATCTGGTCGCTTCTGTACCTGGAATCCACTCAAGTCGCATTCCTTTTATATCAAAACCAAAACATTTCTTAGGGGTCAGTAACCTCTGTCCTTGTGAATTCATGGTGTCATGCCTGATACAGTTGCCTATTCGAACGCTTATTTTCAGCCAAGATATTTTTCTAGTGTTGCATTGGATTCTAAAGGAATTACCTGTTTGTTTGTTGTATAAAAGAAAAGATAAAAGCCTCAGTACAGTGATCTGTCAGCTTGCACCTAATTTAGACTACACTTGTGGTGTTATCAAACAGTACTAATAAGAGAAAATATTGCAAGTAGAAGTGCAAGGGAAAAAGATGCACCTTACATATCTATGCACATCAACATGGAAATGAAATTAAGAAATTCAATTACTGATGCTTTTGCTTGAATGGCAACAAAATCTCTTTTCTTTTTCCCCCAAAAAATGATGTAAATGTTTGTGCTGCCGCATTCACCCAGACATGGTTCTGTGAGGTTCTAGCTTTTGTAGGAATGCCGGTGAAAGCACAAGTTGAAAGTACATCTTAAGGCTGAGATTTGAGAAATATGAAGTATCTCAAATAAAGAGTTGTTACAAAAAATCTGTAGAAAGAGGTAGTTTTCTCATCTGCCTTGGGAAATGAACAGATATTTGTAGAGTTGTCTGAGTTTCTCAGCTATATATTCCCGACAACTGTGTTAAGACTTTACTTGTTCAATTATCTTAATTTTGGAACAGCTACCTGTTGATTGACGGTGAAAGGTATTTATTTGAAGATTATCTAAATAATCCCACCCATTACATTCTGATTTTAAGTTAAGAAGTTGTATCTTCCAGGGGTTGGGTGTGGGTCAGCAGAGTTACTCATAGATGATTTGTGTTTTACCTTATGTCCCCCATATGACTGTTAGTTATGGTAGTTACTGTATGATATTATTGCATGCGATTGTATTTATGTTTCGTATGTTTAGATAATTATTTACGCTATTTACGCTATTTCAGCTGGAGTTACTAATGCTCTATTGTTTTTGTTTTTGTCTTTGTTTTTGTTTTACTGCTGTTTTTCCTTTTATCCTATGAGCCGGGGGTCGATTGGAAACAGCCTCTCTGCCCTTTCGGGTAGGGGTAAGGCTTGTCTACATATTACCTTCCCCAGACCCCACCTGGTGGGAGTATACTGGGTAGTTGTTGTTGTTGTTGTTGTTGTTGTAAGTTGTATCTTCCAGTTGTCCGACTAAATCCACCCTTAAAATTCTAATAATAGGAGGCTTAAGGTCTGTTCTTGTGGGTTTTTATATCTGATGAGCTGTGCAGCTTCGTGAATACCCTCTTTTATATGGTGAAATAGTTGTGTATTCTTTCCTTGTTTTCTCTCTTTTTTCACTTCTATTACTAAGGGACAGCCTGGAGGCATTTTATTGGGGTGTGGTTGCTAATGTTGAAGTTTGAAGTGTACTATTACTACTGCTGTAGGGTGATTGTGTGCCAGAGTTATGTCACTTTAAGTCAGTGGGTTCTGTTGAAGCATCAGTGGCTGGTCTAAGTCATCTCTTCCGTACTTCAGTGGATCTTAATGGAGCAAGGCTGAAGAAACTTGCAACTTACCTTCGGAAATGCGGTGGAAATGTATATGGAATATCAGAGGTTATTCTAAAGAGAGACCCAAACATACAAGCCGATGCAAATGCTGTTAGCATTCTCGTACCTAATCCTGACAATCTCTCTTTAGGGGGTAAGTTACTTTCCCCTTCAAATATACATAATTTGAATAGGAAGATGGGCTATTTAAACTATAATCTATAATATATGTATTGAAATGTAATGATAAGTCACATTACTAGGGTCAGTTTGATTTGATGCATTTTCGGACTCTTTAATTAGAGGAGAGTTTACTCTAAATGCCAGTGGCGGTGGCTGTGACATACTTATAGTCATAGCTGCTTGGAAGATGTAATCGTAATCACTCAACATTACGATAACAGGAATAAGAGCTGAATTTTGTATTTTACTTCATCCCGGTGAAAAGGAGATCAGTCTTGTTCTCGTTAACATCTTACTTTTTTGTCCACTTTGTAAGAGTGGCAGACTATCAACTCATATACCAAAATAAGTATGCATGAATATTCTTTTGCTATCTTCTGTTGCCAAAATTATTCTTCTTTTTATTCATTTTGAACCAATTCTTTTGCTTTATTGTGTGTTAGAATGTGTTCAACTTGGGTTTCTTCCAAAGAATTTTGCGAAGTGGGTTGCTCCACCCTCGGACAGTGATCTTTTCGTGTTTTCTGCTTATATTTTACCAAGTGAAGTTCTTAGTGCTGCTTTAGAGGGAAGCAGCAGCAAGGTACAGTTAGTACTGCATGTATCACAGGTACGCCTACCACTTGTAGGATTCATCTCTGACAATGCTGTTGAACATATTTGTCTTGTGTCTAGTAGTCATATTGATATCATAACCTTGCAGGGTCCATTCTTTTCAGCCATTTCAGAAATTATTAGAGGTGAACATGTATCTGCAATTTGCACACTCATTGCATCGCTTCAGAGGTGTTGGGGAATCAGGCGGCTTCAAGAGGTAATTTTTCTGAAACAGTTGGACAAATTTTTCAAACCTAAATTGATTTCATGTTGGTGCAATTAAGAATAATGACGCCTGTAGACTACTAGTCACCAGTTTTTGGTGTCAGACCATAGAATTCTTAGTGTGGGCTTATGGGCACGGCTTTTCAGTTGTGGCAAATTCTTACCTTTAAGAGCCATGCTTTTTACCCTTCTCATTTTATCAGCCTAAAAGCAGATAGAAGACTTGAGATATCCACAGTAATATAGGCCATTATCCTCAGTTATATTTGAGTGTAGCAATTGTGTAGACCTCAATCAAAGTTAAGAGTGTAAAACAGTTATGATTAACTTCACTAAACAGAATATTTTCTGTGTACACCATCTTGTTCTGTTTAGACCATGGTTTGATTCAAGTGATGGTTTACTTTGGATAGCACGGTCTAAGAGCTTATGGGGCTTAGACACAAAATAGCCAATTTTATTCTTAATGCATTGTCCATCACTTTCACCAATTTTTCGAGAAAGCCAAATTTATTCTCAATGCATTGTCCATCACTTTTACAATTTTTTCAATTTTTTTTCGGACTATCTTGTGGTTCCTGAGTGATATTGACGGTAAGGTGATTTCTAGCCTTGGTTGATAGAGTTACGTGGTACCTATGTTGGTGGGAGGTACCGGGTACCTTGTGGGGTCGAGGTGCATGCAAATGACCCGGACAGCAGCGTTAATTAAGGAAAAAAGAGCAGTAGCTTCTTGGTTACTGGAGCACTACCAAGAAGCATGCAAAAGAGTCATAGTAGTGATCCAAAATGTATGTTATGTGTACGTTGGAACAACCAGCCAGAGTATAAAGTTCGACAGACTTCATTTTTCTGATAAATAACATTTTTATTTATAACAGCAACTGGAATCCTGACTTTTTTTCTTCCATTGCACCTTGTTCAGGTTTTGGGCCAGTTCAAATGGCCAGAACATTTAGAAACTGATTTTGTATTTGGTGAGTGTTCTATGACTACTTGATGATTATCATGCTGCCCTTCAAAATATATTGAGAATTATCATTTATGATTATTGTTGCTGTTCTGTTAAGGTGCATCCTCGATTGGGTCCATCAATGCAAAATTTTTAGCTGCATTTTCAGCAGCAGGTGGGAAGCGGTCATTGGGGCTCTCTGAATCAGAGGAATTTGATTCAGATGTGAGTAGTTACCACCAAATTTTATGATTTAGCTGAGTAAGTGGGGCTGCTGGAGTGTGAGCCAAGAGCTGAGGAACCCTTCCATTAGAATTATTTTTCCTACCATTGAAAGAGTGAAAAATGCGAGCAGTGGAATTTTGGCATCCAGGCATATATTGTGCTTTTCACAGGTAGATTAATTTGATCTCTCCTTAAATTCTTGAAAAATATTCGTCCTTGAGTTCTTTATTTTTTTATTTTGTTTTAATTTTAAGATGACTGTGTTTGACTACTGGAAGAATGGTTTCTCTCTTTTTTATCAAGTTATTGAGCAATCATTTACTGCAATATAACTAAAAAGTTTTACCCAATATTTTGTTTCTCAGAAAACTTGGTATCGGTTGAAAAGTATGGGCATTCTACATGATGCAGTTCCTTTTCCTGGCTACAGAGTTGGTTATCCCATGCATGTCAAGGTAAAAGCTGTCAGAACATAGTTGCATAAGTCTTCTACTACACGGTCTGGCATTTAATTTTATTAAGTCCTATGAAAAGGGTTCTTATCAAAACTCAGTGTCTGTTTTAACATGCTATGTGATGAGATGACTACAGATAGTGTTTGCCTCTGTTTTAACAATGTGGATATCAGTTACTGTTCTATACAAATGATCCAATTTGCTGCTTCACTATATGATGTTGTTGCCTTGCCAGATAATTTCCTTTGAGATATAGAACTGAGTTAATTTGTTTCATGCACAACTTTTAAATTGCTTTTGGAGGTCATAACTCCGAAGCTTTTATTGCTTGTCTCTGATGCGACTTTCTTGGAAAATCCCGACGCTAATTGCATTCATAGCTCTCCTTTAGTGATTTTATTGCCTTAGGGAGGTTCATGTGCCATCAACGATTTTCTACGTGATGTTTATGCTGATCTTATCTTGTCTGCTCTGTTAAATCCGCATTGTTTTTTCTGGTACCAATGGACATGTCGTTCATCAGAAGACTTGTTAGTTTTCCATGTTTTTGGTTATTACATCTGTGGACACGAATTACTTTAGATTTGAGCAAAATATTTTTGAGTGCTTTTCTTTTACATGCTAATCATCATTATCTGTCAGAGTCATACCGTTGATTGCTCTCTCTCATCTCTCTCTTCATTTCTCTGGTTGAACAGCGTCAAAGTCACGACTTAGATAATGAGTTCTTATTCATGTTCAGTATCTCACTTAGAAGTCCTAATGACAAAAAGAAAATGTATGAGGTGAGTAGGTTGCACGAAGAAGATTTCAGTCGAAGAAAGATGCGTCCCCCTTTGGATGGGTTTATTGTGGATCACACAACTTCAGTGAAGCTGCATGGGGGCGTCCGGTTTCTGGTTTACATGAAAAGAAAATCAACGGAAATACAAGTTATTCTAGTTTAGGTTCGAGACTTCATGTCTCTAACTATGAACTAGGTATCTTATTCATTACTCCCCCTCCAGATGCTCATTGCAAAACAAACCAGCAGACAAACTTAGATGATATTGTTTTACCCTTAGTTGTGCCTGCACCAAAATATAGACCAGCAGACAAACCTGCTACCGCTCAGGAGATGAGGGAGGCCTTATTGGAGCGAACTGAGAGGGGGAGAGTGGTAAATGAAGCAGCAAAAGAGACGGATGAGTGGATACAGGAAGAAATACCTGTGGAGGAAGAGGAAGTAATTGAGGCTACTGACTATGTTGTTAAGGAAAGAGAAGATGAGAAGGCTTATGCGGAGAAACTATGGAATCAAGTTGATTCCTCCAAGAACTGTTAGAAATAATGTAGGAGTAGATATACTGAGACTACCTTTCTAAATTTGGTACAAATGATTCTGGTGATGCTGAAGGTTGCGGTTTTAAAATGTTGTATGATTATAGTCGAAAAGAAATGAGATAGAAATATAGTTTTGATGATTTGGTAATAATGTATGTATCGTTGTAATTTGTAAAGGTAAAGAAAAGGTAATAATGTATGTATCAACTTCTTTCTTTTGATTGTTCGACCATTGACTTGGGTTGTCAAATAAAAATATGGCACATTGCTTGGTTAGGTTGATCCTCCAGAACTCGTATTTTCAGCAACATTAAAAACATGGACATATTTTATACGACTAGTGTTTTTAGCTTCTTGAACTGGTTGGCTACAGTTCACTTTCAGCACCAGTGATATAGTATAAGAAACAAACTCCGATTTTACAGCTTGATTGGATGGTTGTTCCTCATTATATAGTATTGTATTATTATTTTAAAATAATATTTGTTTTAATTATTTTGTTAAAATTAGTTATATTGTAGTGTTAAATCCATAGTTTTAGAACAATGGAAAGTTCCCTTTTTTGAAACAATCAATTTGGTGTGGTGAGATTGTTTCCTATTTTTTTTTTTCAATTATGAACTAACTTATTATTCCATAATTTTATTCTAACTTTTATCTTTTTTTCTATTTTTTAACCTACTTTGTCTTTTTCCAAAATTTTTCCCGTCAAACCTTAAAAAGTGTTTTGTTACATTCTATTTTATTTTTTCTCCTAATTTTCTTTTAACTCAATTTTAATTAACCGTGCTCCTTTGTTTTTTCTTCTTCTGTTTTATTTTTTAAAATTATTTTTATGTATAATTTTTGATAAAATTTAATATTTAAATATTTAAGAATATTTTAATAAACTTATTAGTTACAATAGAGTACGATACAATCAAATTAAAAATATTATTTAATAATAATAAATAATATAATTTATTCAAATATTATATTCATAAAATGATACAATATATTATAATACATTAAGAACGATACCGAATAGTGATTCAAAAAGAGTAGTAGTTGCTTTCCTTATTGACCATTCATTGTTTGGTATGTTGTATTAAGAGTGATACTAACATATTTTTTAAAAAGAATATATAAGTTACCGGTGCAAATTACCCCACCTCTATAAGATATAAGTTATCCAAGTGTTAAACTAACCCTAGGATAACTTATACCTAGTTTACTAACCAAACATAGTATTAAGGTGGTATTAAATTTTTATACCACCCTTATACCTTCCTATACCTCATACCAAACGTCCCCTAAGTTTCCTTTATGTTCGCAGTTCGGGAAAGAGTCGGACGACAAGGGCGTAACGATTCGGCCGGTCGTTTTGAGAGTTAGAGTCCCGATTCCCTATTAACTGGCTTCCCATATCTATTTCTGCTTTTGGCTTGCCCGGAGGTTTCTTGGGTTCTAGAAGTATTTGGGACCCTTAGCCCCTAAATGGAGGATTAAGCCTTATGATTTGGACTATAGTCGCAACTGTGTGAGGACAACATCGGAATTGAGTTCCGTCGATTCCGTTAGTTCAGTTGGGTGATTTTGGACCGAGGGGCATGTCCAGATTGTGTTTTTGAGGTCTGTAACTCATTTAGGCTTGAAATGGCGAAAGTCGATTTTTTTTATATTTGGACCGGTAGTGGAATTTTTGATATCGGGGTCGTTTTTTGATTCCGGAAGTTAGGAGTAGGTCTGTAGTATTGAATATGACTTGTCTCCAAATTTGGGGTCAATCATATGTGATTTGATAGGTTTCGATATCTGTTGTCGAATATGGAGATTCTAAGTCCTTTAAGTTTGAATCGGAGGATGATTCGTGATTTTAGCGTTGTTTGAGGGCTCGACTAAGTTCGTGTGGTATTTTAGTACTGGTTGGTATGTTTGGTTGAGGTCCCGATGGCTCAGGTGAGTTTCGGGTGCTTAACGAATGAAAAATTGGACTTGTGGATATCCTAAAGTTGCTGGTTTCCTGGTGTTTTCGCACCTACAATGGGAAGTCCGTACGTGCAGCCCCGCAGAAACAAGGAGAAGGTCGCAGGTGCACTTTTGGTCAATAGATCATGTGAGCGTAGATTCGAGATGAGGGTCGTATCTGCGCATCCGTAGATGCGGTGAAGTGGTCGCGGAAGCAGATTTGCAGAGGAAGCCAAGTTTTCACAGAAGTGGACGATGGAGCGCAAAAGCGCTTCCCCAGATGCAGATATATGTGCGCAAGTGCAGAACCTGGTAGTTTCATAAAATTCCGTAGGCGCGGAGTTTTAGTCGCAAATGCGATATCGTAGAAGTGGGTAATTGACCGTAGGTGCAGTTTAACTAATAGAAAAAGGGCAAAAATGAGGTTTGATTTCATTTTTCATTTTTGGATTTGAGAGCTCAGAATTTGGCGATTTTTTAGGGATTTTCAGAGGAAGTTTTGGGGTTGCGATTCCTTATTTGATTTTGGTTGTATTACATTAATCTATAGTTGAATTCTTCATGTAATTAAGGAATTTGAGTGAGGAATTGGAGAAAATTTGAAAAAGTTCTTAGGCCGAATTTTGGGATTTTGATTGAGTTTTTGGTGTTGGATTTGAGTGAATTTGGTATAGTTAGACCCGTTAGTGAATGAATGTCCATAATTTGTGACTTTTACCTGATTCCGAGGGTCTCGGGGAGGCGTTTTAGGGTGATTTTCTAATTTCTTGCTTTAACCTTGATATCACTATCTAGATTAATTTCTTGTAGTTATATTTATTTTGTGTAATTGATTTGACTAGATTTGGGCCATCCGGAGCCGGATATACGTGGAAGGAGCATTGTTACGAATTGATTGAGCTTAATTCGAGGTAAGTGGATTGTCTAACCTTTTGTGGGGAAACTCTCCTTAGGATTTAGTACTGTTTTGATATGTGAGCGCCATGTACGTGAGGTGACGAGTACGTACACGGGCTATTTATTCTAAAACTCCATTTCACTAATACATAACCTGTTTTCTCCTTAGTTGAACTACACTAGCATATATAATTATCATGTTTAGTTTAGAATAGCATGCCTACGTATTTTAACTGCCTATCTAAACTCTGTGCAATATGTTTAGTGAAATTTCTTGTTTTTCCTTGACCTGGAGTTAGTCTTAACTGTAAGTTTTCTTGGTGTAAATGTTATTTCTGTTGGTTGAGCTCCATATTTACTTTGGGACTACGGAATAGTATTTCGGGAGATCTCCCTATTCTCTATATTTACTTTGGGACTACGGAACAATATTCCGAAAGATCTCCCTACATATTTACGTTTGAGACTACAAGACGATATCTCGAGAGATCCCCTGTTGTTAACCCTATATTTTGAGTTGCTATCTTTCTATGATTTTATTCTTGTTAGATTTTCGTATTTAATTTTACAACGGTCCGATTTCATTATATTTATACCAGTAGGTCCCTGACCTGATCTCGTCACTACTCGATCGAGGTTACGCTTGGCACTCACTGGGTACCATTGTGGTGTACTCATGCCCTTCCCTGTATATTTTTATGTGTGCAGATCTAGGTACCGCTTATCAGCCGCATTACAAGTGAGGCAAGACAACTGTAGAGATTTCAAGGTATATCTATTGAGTCTGCAGACCTCGAAGTCCCTATCTACGCCTCCCTATGTCAAACACTTCTTGTATTTTCTTCTTTTGTTATACTTTGGAGTATAGAAGTACTGTTTCTTTCTGTAGCTTGTGACTTATGATATTCCGGGTTTTGGGAGAGTTTATATACCCTTAGAAAGTGGTTATTGTATATGCCGAACGATATCTTAATCTCTTATTTAAAGTTACATGTTAGTTGTTAGCTTTATGTTTTCATTCCATTTCCGCAAAATATTAGGCTTACCTAGTCATAGTAACTAGGTGCCGTCATGACGGTTCATAGAGGGAGAACTTGGGTCGAGTCAAGTTGGTATCAGAGTTCTAAGGGTCATGAGTCAGAAGCCAATTTTTTAGAGTCTAGCAGATCGGTAAGGAGACGTCTGCACTTATCTTTGGGAGGCTATGGAACTGTTTGAAAATTCCACTTCATTTGATTCCTTGTGTTGCGAGATTATTGACTTCAAAATTCTAAACTTATGTCTTCTATTCTCTAATAGATGGTGAGGACCCAAAGATGACCAAGCACCAGCACCCCCTTCTAGAGCCGCTCGAGGTCGGGCCCGAGGTATAGATCGAGGATGCTCACGTGGTATAACCAAAGCACCTGAGCGAGCTGCTATAGAGTAGCCACTAGCAGCTCCAGTCGGAGCGCAGATACCTGAGGTGCCTACTACTACTACACTAGCTCTTTAGGAGACCCATGCATAGTCCATGAATATGTTTCGCACTCTAGCTCAGGCAGGGTTAATTTCCCTTGCCCCAGCCACATCTCAAGCCGAGGGAGGAGCACAGACTCCCGCCTCCCACACCCCAGAGCAGTGAGTTCTGTTTGATCAGATTCCAAAGGTATTACCGGTACCACCTATATCCCCGATTCTGCTAGAGGGTAGGGCAGCGGTTTCAGAGGAGGAGAAACGTAGGCTTGAGAGGTACAAAAAGTACGACCCTCCTCCCTTTAGTGGTCTAGCGTCAGAGGATGCTCAGGTATTTCTGGAGGAGGTCCATCGTATCCTTCTCACTATAGGCATAACAGAGTCGAGTGGGGTTTCTTTCACTGTTTTTCAGCTTCGAGGAGCAGCCTATTAGTGGCGACGTACTTATGATTTGGATAGTCCGGCTAAGGAAGCTTCCCTTACGTGAACTCATTTCTTGGACATGTTTTTGAGTGAGTATGTCGCTTAGAGCCTCAGGGACGGATGGCTCGCAGACTTTGAGCAGTGGCACCTGGGTACTTGATGAACATATGGAGACCATGTTTTCTACAACACTGAAGTCTTATTGGGCTCATGGTGATGCCAATGGATTTTTAGAATTGGGCTACAAATTTAAAATTCTTACACTAATTAGCCTTAGCCCAATTGAGGCCCAAGAATTTCAAGAAATTGAAGATGTCTAAGAATCCATTCAAGATTAGGTTTTCTTTTTCTTAAAGATTGGGATTTCTTATTTCTTGCTCCCTTATAATTTAATTTTTATTTTTGTAGGTTATATTTGTAGTTCTAGTCAAACTAGGATTGTTAGTTGATATCCCATTCCTACTAGATTTCTTTTTCCTATTTTAGTTAGGATAGATTTTCTTAACCTTATTCTTATTCCCATGGTCTCCCAAGAAGTAAGTGGCAAGCATCCATAGGTATTACATCACACTAGACCTTATCTTGATAATTCCTGCCAATTGAGAAAGGAATAAGACATCGTTTATTAACTTGTACATTCCTTCCTTCATCCATCCACCTCATGCGATATGACTTCTGCAATGGCTCTTTCTCAAACCCCAATTTCTTAACCATTTCTTCAGAAACTACATTGGTGCAACTTCCTGGATCACTGATGAGTGTAGAAAACTTTCTCTTATATGTACAACGTGTATGAAAAATATTGTGTCGCAGCCATGGTTCTTCCTTGCTAGAATCTAAATAAAGAACGTGTTGGATCATAAAGTATTCTCCGTCATCTAGATATTCAGCTACTTCTTCCAAGTTTTCATCATATTGCTCTTCATTATAATCTTCTTCATCAGTTGCTCCTTCAAGGATGGTGAATGCTTTTTTATTAGGACAATCAGCTTGTATATGCCCAAGTTCTCCACATTTATGGCATCTTTTTTTTTAAAATAGCTTCTAAAGTCATGGGCTTCCCTTTAACTTTATGGACATTTGGTTTTGTTGTAGACGAATGCGGCTTTGTAGAGCTTAAACTAGCACTCCCATGGATAAAAATGTTAGGCTTTTTTACGACAGTTGATGAAAACGTGGCTTTGGCTTCCTTCTACTGTGTCTCTACGACTTTGGCTAGTTTGACAACATCTCCAAAGGTCCAATGGAGCTGCAATCATATCACATTCGCAATAGGCTTATTTCATCCAGCCAAATATCGAGCAATTAGGCAGGCTGGTTTTTCTTTAATGTCACTCTTGAGCCTAAGATATTCAAATTCTCTTGTGTACTCATTCATGGATAAAGATCCTTGTCTAAAAGAATGAAACTTCAAGTAAAAATCTTCTTCATAAGTCTCTTGCAAGAATTGTTTGTGCAATTCTCGTTTCATTCTTTCCCATGTGCGAATTCATGTTCTTCCTTCAAGCTTTCGCTCTTTTTTGAGGTTTTTCCACCATAGCGATGCATAACCTCTACGTTTTATAGCAACAAGCTTGACCTTATTCTTATCAGAATATTCTTTACAATAAAAAACACGCTCAATAGTTATAATCCAATCAATAAATTCATCGCCTTGATATTTTCTATCATACTCCGGAATTTCAAGCTTAATATCATCACATTGATACCTCTCTCGATTATTATTGTGTGGCCTTCTCTGAAATCTCCTTCTATCATATTGATACTGAACTTCATCAGAGTCGTACTCTTCACTACCTTGATTATCAGAATATTCTGAATCTGAGTTTTTATCAAAGTGAGCATGGAACCTCGGTACTTTCATGCCTTGGTTAGCTATAACTTCTTCCGCTTGCTCAATATGTTCTGCTCTCCGCGGTTGAATTAGTGGATCTCAAAGTGGACGACGTTGCGATAGCATTGGTATATTGGTGTCTTGGTGGCAGTGGAGGTTGTAGGCATTGTGGAAGATTTGGTGGCTGATTTTGAATCGCTAAACCTTCAACCAATCTAGTCAAATTCTGTATTGATTTCTTTAAGACATCTAATTGCACTTTAATTTCTTCGTTGTCTCATTCAAGGGATGTAGTTCTTGATCTTTGAATCTCAAGTTGTTCATCAAGTGAAGAGGATCCCGAGCTTATTATTTTCTTGTCTAGCGACATGATGAACAATATAGCAATTTAAAATTTTGGACCTGGAACTTGAGCTCTGATACCAAATTGATTTACTTTTCAAGGTTTTGCACCTCTCAAGTACAAAGAAGAGAGAAAAACAAAAGAACCCCTCTAAAGTTTTTCACAAAACTAGCAGAAACGTTCTTCAAAACTCATATTAGAAGAATGTAAGATGGAAAGAAGCCTCACACACACGTTCCTCAATCCTGCAAGATTGCAAGAAGCGTGGAATAAAGGAAGAACAATGAAATAAAAAGTAAATCACGTTTTTAAAGCAATAGCTTAGAAAAACTAATCACCAATGATTATTTTCAGCATATTAAGCCCTTTAAATATGCCTTACAATGAGTAAAATTGGTAAGGCCAAGGAAAACTAATCCTAGTTAGACTAGAATAAGAATAAGGCTAAGAAAACGTATCCTAACTAAAATAGGAAAAAGAATTCTAGTAGGAATGAGATATCAACTAACAATCCTAGTTTGAATAGAACAACAAATATAACCTACTAAAACAAAAATTAAATTACTAGGGAGCAAGAAATAAAAAATCCCAATCTTTAGGAAAAAGAAATCCTAATCTTGAATGGATTCTTGGACTTCTTAAATTTCTTGAAATTCTTGGGCCTCAATTGGACTAAGGCTAATTAGTGTAAGCATTTTAAACTTGTGGCCCAATTCTCCAAATCCATTGGCATCTTCATGATCCCTATAACCCTCCATTGTTGTAGAAAATATGGCCTCCATATGTTCATCAACACTATGACCATTTCAGAGTATGTAGTCCGTTTTAGTGACTTGGATAGACATGCTCCAGCCTTGATTTCTACAGTTCGAGAGAGGGTCCATCGATTTATTGAGGGACTTATTCTCAACATTAAGACTAGAATGGCCCAAGAGTTGGAGATGGATATCTCGTATCAGCAGGTGGTGAGTATTTCTAGGAGAGTGAAGAGTATGCTTGTCTGGATAGGGAGGAGAGAGAGGTCAAGAGGTCTCGAGAGTCTGGCCATAATTCTGGTACCTGTGCCCCAACTGCAATTTGTCATGATAGGGGCTATGTAAGTCGCCCCGTTCATTCAGCTCTTCCAGATGCTAGTGGTATTCCAGCTCCTTCTAAACCTCAAGAGCCTTATTATGCATCGAAGTGTCTAGTGCGCCTCCTACATGGGGTGCTTTCAGCAATCAATCTAGCAGACCTGGCTCAAGTCAGCACAAATGCCACGTCCTTCCAGATCTTGTTTTGACTGAGTCGACACTCGTTATATGGAGAGGGATTGCCCCATACTGAGGGGGAGTGACCTTCACAAACTTCTTATCCACATCATCCTCCACCTGGTCCTCAGGCTATGATTACAGTACCAAATGCAACCCCACCTGCTCAGCTAGCTTGATGCGGAGATGAGGGAGGTAGAGGTCACCCTTTAGAGGGAGGCCATGCCAGATACTATGCCATTCCTGCTCGTACAGAGTCCATTGCTTCTGATTCGGTCATACAAGTATTGTTCCGGCCTGTCATAGAGATGCATCAGTTCTATTCTATCCATGCTCCACTTATTCCTATATGTCCTTTTATTTTGCCCTACATCTGGGCGTATCTCGGGATTCTTTGAGTTCCCCTATTTACGTGTCTACTCCGGTGGTAGATTTTTTTGTTGTGGATCACATGTATCGATCATGTTTTATTGCTCTTAGTGGGTTTGAGACCAGAGCCAATTTATTATTACTCATCATGGTAGATTTTGATGTTATCTTGGGCATGGACTGGTTGTTGCCTCAGTATGCTATTCTTGATTGTCACCCAAGACCATGACGTTGTCTATGCCGGGTATACTGTGATTGGAGTGGAGGGGTGCCTTGGATTATACTCCCAACAGAGTTATTTTATTTCTTAAAACTCGACGAATGGTTGAGAATGAGTGTGATGCATATCTAGCTTATATGAGAGATGTCGGTGTTGATACCCCTACACTTGAGTCAGTTCCAGTAGTGAGGGATTTCCCTGATGTATTTCTAGCTGATATTCCGGGCATGCCGCCCGACAAAGATATTGACTTTGGCATTGATTTTGGTGTCGTGCACTAAGCCCATCTCTATTCCTCCTGATCGTATGGCCTATCTTGAGTTGAAGGAGTAGAAGGAGCAGTTACAGAAATTGCTCTATAAGGGCTTCATTCAGCCCAGTGTGTCACCTTGGGGTGCTCCTGTCTTGTTTCTGAAGAAAAAGTATGGTTCTATGCGTATGTGCATTGATTATCGCCAGTTGAACAAAGTCACAGTGAAGAACATGTATCATTGGCCTCGTATTAATGACTTATTTGATCAGTTACAGGGTTCCAGAATGTTTTCCAAGATTGACTTGCGTTCAAGTTATCATTAATTCAAGATTCGGGAGCCAGATATCTCGAAGACTGCTTTCAGGAATCGGTATGATCATTGTGAGTTCCTTGTGATGTCATTTAGGCTGACCAATGGCCCAGCAATATTTATGCATTTGATGCACATCATATTTTGGCCTTATCTTAACTCATTCGCCATTGTCTTTATTGACGACATTCTGGTGTACTCTCAGAGTCGGGAAGATCATGAGCAACACCTAAGGATAGTACATTATACATTGAGATAAAGAAATCATATGCAAAGTTCTCAAAATATGAGTTCTGGTTAGATTCTGTGGCATTTTTGGGTCACGTAGTGTCGAGTGAAGGGATCAAGGTAGATCCGAAGAAAGTGGAAATAATGCAGAGTTGGCCCAGACCATCCTCAGCTACAGAAATCCGGAGTTTCCTTGGTTTGGAGGGATACTACCATCAATTTGTCGAGGGATTCTCATCTATTGCAACACCTATGACTAGACTGACATAGAAGAGTGCTCCGTTCAGGTGAACGGAAGAGTGAGGAAATCTTCCAAAAGCTCAAGTCAGCCTTGACTACATCCCCAATATTGGTATTGCCTTTAGGTTCAGGGTCTTATATAATTTAATGTGATACATCACGAGTTAGCCTTGTCGCGATGTTTATGCAGGACCGTCGGGTGATTTCCTATGCATCCAGACAGTTGAAGGTGCATGAAAAAAATTACCCTGTCCACAACCTGGAGCTAGCAACTATTGTTCATGCATTAAAGATATGGCGGCACTATTTATACGGTGTTCCTTGTGAGATCTACACCGATCACCGGGGTTTGCATCATTTGTTCAAGTAGAAAGATCTTAATTTGCATCAGAGGAGGTGGTTAGAGCTGCTTCACGATTATAATATCATCATTTTGTATCACCCTGGGAAGGCCAATGTGGTGGCCGATGCTTTGAGTCACCAGGCAGAGAGTTTGGAGAGTTTAGCATATCTACCAGCAGAGAGGCCCATGGTGTTAGATATTCGGGCCTTAGTCAGTCAGTTTGTGAGATTTTATATTTCTGAACTGAGTCGAGTATTATCTTGTGTGATTTCTCGGCCTTCTCTTTACGATCGTATCAGGGAGCGTCAGTATGATGACCCCTATTTGTTTGTCCTTAAGGACAAGGTCCAACACGGTGATGCTAAGGAGGTCATTATTAGATATAATGGTGCATTGAGGATGTATGACAGGATATGTGTGCCTAATATGGACGGTTTGCGTGAGTTGATTCTTCAGGAGGCTCACAGCTTGCGGTACTCAATTCGTCCGGGTGCCACAAAGATGTCCCATGACTTGAAGCAGCATTATTGTTAGCGTCAAATTAAGAAGGACATAGTGGAATATGTGGCCCGATGTCTAAATTTCTAGCAGGAGAAGTATGAGCATCAACAACCGGATGTATTGCTTCAGAAGTTAGAGATTCCGAAGTGAAAATAAGAGCGAATCACTATGGATTTTGTTGTTGGACTCCCACGGACCCAGCGGAAGTTTGATGTAGTCTGGGTGATTGTGGATAGGCTGACCAAGTCAGCTCATTTCTTCCCGTGAAGACTACCTATTCTTCCGAGCAGCTGGCTCGATTTTATATCTGTGAGATTTTTAGACTTCATGGCATATCGGTATCTATCATCTCTAATCGGGGTATGCAGTAAACATCACGGTTTTGGAGAGCTGTCCATCATGAGTTGGGTACCCAATATGCTCCGGAGATATCACAACGATCCATCTCATCTATTGGATTTCAGCTCAGTCCAGTTGGACAAAGATCTATCTTAGGCAGGTTCGAAAGATGAGATCAAAGAACATTACATCAGCAAAGGTTTAATGGCGGGGTCAGCCTGTCGAGGAGGAGACTTGGAAGACCGAGCACGATATGAGCATCTGTTATCCTCATCTTTTCACCACTTCAGGTATGTTTTTATGCTCATTCGAGGACAAACGATTATTTTAAGAGGGAGATGATGTAACGACCTGACCGGTCGCTTTGAGAGTTAGAGCCCTGATCCCCTATTGACTGCCTTCCCCATATCTATTTCTGCTATTATTACTTTCTGGATGTTACGTTTTGGTTTTTGGAAGTGTTTGGGACATTAGTCCCCAAATGGTGGTTTACGCCTTAGTATTTGGACATAGTCGGAACTGTGTGAAAGAAATTTTGGAATGGAGTTACGTCAATTTTGTTAGCTCTATTAGGTGATTTTGGGATTAGAGGCGTGTCCAGATTGTATTTTGGAGGTCTGTAACCCATTTAGGCTTGAAATGGCGAAAGTCGATTTTTTAGAGATTTGGACCAGTAGTGGAATTTTGAAATCTCTTTTTTTCTTTTGAACAAGCCTTCTAAATCCATATTTTCTTATTTGAGTTCATAATAACTGGCGGGTTTCATTAATGAAAAGAAAAGCAGAGGCCTGCCATCTGCTAGTACCTAGATCTGCATGCGAAAAATATGTGCAGGAAAGGGCATGAGTACACCACAATGGTACACAGTAAGTGCCAAGCCTAACCTCGATCGAGTAGTGAAGAGATCAGGACAGGGCCCTACTGGTATAAATATAATGAAATAAGACAAAATGAAATATCCAGTAAAATTAAATACGAAAATCTAACATGAATAAAATCATAGAAAGACAACAACTCAGAACACAGGGTTAATTACATGCAGAATTCAACTATAAATTAATGCAATAAAATCAAAATCAAGTTAGGAATCAATACCCCAAAACATTCTCTGAAAATCCCTCGAAAAATCACCAAATTCCAAGCTCTCAGATCCAAAAATGAAAAAGGAAATCAAAACCTCGATTTTGCCTTTTTTCTGCCAATTAAACCACACCTGCTGTAAATTACCCGCTTCTACTATACCCCATTTGCGGCTAAAACTCTACATATACATAATTTCATTAAATTACCAGGTTCCTCACCTTCGCACATATATCTGCATCTGCGCTCCATCGTCCGCTTCTGCGGGAACTTGGCTTTCTCCCCAAATCCACTTTTGCGACCACTCATCCACGGATGCGAGCTTCATATCGCATATGCGCTCAAAAGATCTTATGACCAAAAGCACATATGCGACATTCTCCTCGCTTCTGCGGGCCGCACCTGCGGACTTCCCACCGCATGTGCGAAGTCATCAGAAAACCAACAATTTTAGAATATGCACAAGTCTAATTTTCCATCTGTTAAGCACCCGAAACTCACCCGAGAACACTGGGACCGCAACCAAGCATACCATACATATCAGCCGATTACCAGTGAGGCGAGATAGATGAAGATACTTTAAGGTACATCTGCCGCATCCGCAAACCTCAAAGTCCCTATCTACTCCTTCCTATGTCAAACACTTTTTGTATTTTCTTCTTTTGCTAGACTCCGGGATATAGAAGTACTATTTCTTTCTGTAGCTTGTGATTTATGATATTACGGATTTTGGGAGAGTTTATATACCCCTTGAGAGTGGTTATTGTATATGTCGAGCGGCATCTTAATTTCTTATTTAAGGTTACCTGTTAGTTGTTAGCTTTATTCGTTCCATTTTCGCAAAATGTTAGGCTTACCTAGTCGTAAGGACTAGGTGCCGTCATGAAGGTTCACGGTGAAGAACTTGAGTCGTAACAAAGTGCCTATTTAGTGTCAAAGCTAGAAAATTCAATAAGGTTATTCAAAATTTGAACACCATTTTCCAGTAGGTTATGTAAGGGTGTTCAAAGTCTATTTTCTACTCAATAATAAATAATATTTTACCTTATATATAGTATAATTTTTTAGCAAATGGTATTTAGTTGACTAACCTTGGGCCAATATAGCTTCGCCCCTAGGCCTATTGTATGCAGTCTTATCCTACATTTCTGCAAGAAGTTGTTTCTCGGGTTCGAACCCGTGATCTTTTGATTACGTGATAGGAACTTTAATAATTATACCAAGACTTTCCTTCAAATGAACAAAAATAATTACCGTAAGCATCTTGCAGGCTTGTTTGACTTCATCATAGCATCTTTCGGTTGTTATGGGGTTATACCAAGAGTCTGCGCTCAACTAATTTCTTTTTGTCGTGGTAATGGATGCATTGATACACCATATTCAAGGGGAGGTGCCATGGTGTATGTTATTTGGTGATGACATAGTGCCAATTGATGAGACGCGAGGCAACGTCAATGAGATACTGGAGGTTTAGAGATAGACCCTTAAGTCTAATGGTTTCAAGTTGAGCAGGACTAAAACGGGGTACCTAGAGTGCAAATTCAGTGTTGTGCCGATGGAAGCTGGGTTGAAGGTGAGGCTTGATTCAAAAGTCATCCCAAGAAGGGTAGTTTCAAGTACCTCGGGTAAGTTATTCAGGAGGGTGGGGAGATCGACGAGGATGTCACCGACTGTATAGCGGTTGAGTGGATGAAGTGAAGGTTAGCATCTGGAGTCCTGTGTGACAGGAAAGTACCTCACATTCTCAAAGGTAAATTTAAAGAGCGATGGTTAGATCGGCCATGCTGTATGGGGCTGAGTGCTGGCCAGTTAAGAACTCACATATCCATAAGATGAAAGTAGCTGAAATGAGTATGTTGAGGTGGATGTACGGGCACACCAAGATGGATAAGATTAAGAATGAAGTTATTTGGGAGAATGTGGGTATCGCCCCCATGGATGACAAGCTCTGGGAAGCAAGACTCAGGTGGTTCGGGCACGTCTAGAGGAGAAGTCCAGATGCGCCAGTGAGAAGGTGTGAGCAACTGGCTTTGGTGAGCATGAGGAGAGGTAGAGGACAGCCTAAGAAGTATTGGGGGAGGTGATCAGGCAAGACATGGTGAGGCTTCAGATTACCGAGGACATGCCCCTAGACAGAAAATTATAGAGATCGAGTATTAAGATTGTGTAGATTAAGAGGTAGTTGAGAATATCTCTACGGCGTCGGAGAGTGAGGCTAGTCTGTTAGGACTTAGTCTTTGATTGTTTGTTGTTAATGTTGAGTTCACACTACTCTTTCGTTCCTCTTAGTGTTGTGCTTTATTTACTGGTTATTATTTTGCTTTTTATTTATTTTCTGGTTCGGGTGATGTTGTTCTTTGCTCTATGATTTCTATTGATGGTATTGATAGATTGCTTCTTTTCGCCTTCTTTTTGTCTTCTTCAGCCGAGGGTCTTTTGAAAACAACTTCTCTATTCCTCAGAGTAAAGATAAGGTCTACGTATACAATACTCTTCCTAAATTCTATTAGTAGAAGTTTTACAAGATCGCTGTTATTATTGCTGCATCAAATCAAAAGAAAGCAATCTGTTTTCCCTTTGGCTCGGATAATGGGATGAAAAGATGGAAAGAGAGATGAAGTTTGAGATAGAGGATTTGACACTAAAATCTGTTTTTTTAAATACTTTCTGCTTCTCTGTTATTTCTTCAAAGAGTTAATACGGAAAATACAAACTCTTTTTAAGAATGCGTATAATGTAAAATGTCTAATTTGCATGTTACTTATCCAGAAAAAAGGAAAAAGATTATGAGTTATTTATTAAAAAATATTATGACTTAGATCTGAGAAAGAGGAATGAATGAAAAACTAGAGTATAGAGTTTTTGCCAAAACACTTGGTGGTTGTTGCAAGAGGATGTAAGGTGAAAAAACAAGTAATATTGGAAAAGTAAATTTGTAAGAAGCACGTAAAAAAAGAAGAATATGTTATAAATAGACTCCTATTTAAGGTGAATGTCTATAATTAGAGAGATTCTAGAGTTCTATTCTTGGTAGCTAAATCATCCCCCTCCCTATAAATAAAGGGGTCTTCTACCATTGTAAACCACTCCTAACATTCTCTAAGTATCAATAAGAAGAACTCTCTCTACTCTTCTCACTATTTGCTCTTGTTCTTGAGTTATTGTTCTTGTCTTTTATATCATTCCATAACACGTTATCAGCACGAGACTCTACCGTATCAAGAAGTTCTATTTTGCAAAGCAAGAGAAGGTCTGTGATAGTAAATATGAAACTTGTCCTGGAATCTTTGGATCAGTATCAACGGTGCAAGCAGAATAGTAAAGGTGATTGGAACACCTGTAGTTTATATTTGGCAGTTGCTCACTACTTAGAAAAGGAGGACACTTTCTAGAACCTGGATACAACCGCAGTGCACTACCAATTCAGCTCCACAGAACACAACAGAAAGATAAACAATCAGACAACTCAAGGATTGTGTAAATGGATTTAAGGTAAGTATTTTATCGTATTTTTCTCTTTTATTCTATACTTTGATCTTATATACAAACAAAGACAACAAAGTTTGATTATAACTCTAATGGAGTTTGTAAGAAATTATAACCACGGGAAGTGGTAAAATCTCTATGTCCTGCCGTGATTAAATTCATGTATGATTGTGGGCAAAGAATTGAAAATCCGTCCCATTGAATTTGCTCCATTCCTTTTAGAGAATGTGGTAGCAGTATGTGATAAGTCTGAAAGAAGACAAAATTATTACCGTAAAGGTATCAATGGATGTGGACGTGGCAATAGACGAAATTATAATCGTCATTATTGTGATAATGAGAATAATAAAGATTCTCAAAATAATCTTTCACTTTATGAAAGTAATATTTGACATGAGATTGTGTAAAGCACATGATTATGATCCATTCCCTGAAGTGAATGTGATAATTGTAATAGAGCCCTTAAGTATGAACATGCTCTTGATGTAATTTTGTTTTATGTCTAACATTATGAAAAGAAAGTTCGTTGCCCTTGAAATTTCGGGCAAGAACTATATGACATGGGTGTTGGATGCTGAAATCCACTTAGATGCTATGGGTCTTGGAGACGCCATTAAATACAGAAATAATCCATCCACCCAAGACTATGCTAAGGCCTTGATTTACTTGCGCCATCACCTTGATGAAGGTTTGAAAATTGAATATATCATAGTCAAAGATCCACTTATCTTGTAGAATGGCTTAAAGGAGAGATATGACAACCTGAAGTTGGTCACTCTGCCTCAAGCACGATATGATTAGGCTCATCTGAGGCTCCAAGACTTTAAGTCTGTTTCTGAATATAATTCTGCAATGATCAGAATTACTTCTAAATTAAAACTCTGCGAAAATAATATCACTGATTATAATATGCTTGAAAAAACGTTTACAACGTTTGATGCCTCTAATATGGTTCTGCAATTGATATGATAGACGTTACTGGCAGTACACTATTATTTTATTAATCATCGTCGTGGCTTTGAGTTTCTGTTAGATATATACAAGCATCAGCACTCTACTTGTATTCTGTTTACACATATCAATATGATCATTGTCTATAATACAAATGTGTTACAAAATACTCATTACTAAATTATTATTGTATTAAATTATGTCTAGTGATAACACTATACATGCTCTCAAGTATAAATAAATTGTTTAAGTCTCCATACATTGTTGTCTGTAACACAGTGTTTAACGCTTTTAACAGTTCTCAATGTCAACATCGTGTTATTAATTATTAAATACAAAGTCTAGATTTTCATTGTTTATACAGATTAAATGTGATAATCATTTACAATGTTTTAATGTTCAAATTCTGTGCAGTCAAGTGCCGTGGTTATGTTAAAGTTATGTCACTTTTCCATTTGTATGTGTCTTTCACTGTAAACAATATGTAAAACTTTGTAAGCATCATGTAATGTAAGTACAAGTGAACTTGGTAATGTGAGGATCTATTTTGCTTCATTTCATGTACCACATATACGATATTCAAAAAGAAGAAATATTTCTCTAATTTAAGTATGTGTAAGACAGATATTACTACAATTTCTGGTAGTAGTAAATTGATTGAAGGCTCCGGAAGAGCAACTGTAACTCTGCCCAAAGGCACGACGCTTATCTTAGAGAATGCAATGTTCTCCTCCAAGTCTAAGAAGAACTTGTTGAGTTTTAATGATATCAATCAAAATGTTCTCCTCCAAGTCTAAAAGGAACTTGTTGAGCTTTAAAGATATCATTCAAAATGGATATCATATTGAGACAATAGATGAGAATAATCTTGAATTCTTCATGAAAACGAGGCTGCCCATTTCGGTTTGGGTTCACGCCATTTTGCATGCAGCAATACTAGTTCGTTGGCTGCCCACTTCGGTTTGGGGTCACGCCATTTTGCATGCAGCAATGCTAGTTTGTCGGCTGCCCACTTCGGTTTGGGGTCACGCCATTTTGCATGCAGCAATGCTAGTTTGTCGGCTGCCCACTTTGGTTTGGGGTCACGCCATTTTGCATACAGCAATGCTAGTTCGTCTCTGACTGACGAATTGACACAAATATTCCCCGTTGCAATTGGTTTTGGGTCATGGACCCAATATATCCCATTAAAGAATCTTTGGATGCGCAGTATATGTGTATGTAGCACCGCCATCCCGCACCAAAATGGGTCTGCAAAGAAGGTTAGGAATATATGTTGAGGTTGAATCGCCCTCCATTATTCGCTACCTCGAAACATTGGCAGGAGATTTGTTCACTGCACGATTTGCAGACTGTCAATTTGATGAGACACTTTTCCCAAAATTAGGGGGAGAAGTTGGTGAAACCAAACGGGAAATTTTGTGGAAAAATGCATCATTATCTCATCTTGATCCACATACCTCTATTTGTGAAAGAGGCACAAAAGATTATCCATTTGCAAAGAATAGCAAATCAAATGCCTGACGCATTTTATAAATTTGAAAAGGATAACAAAATCACATATCCCCGAAGTGAATGTGACAACATCTGATTCACGAACACATATTCATTATTGGAAGAATATGAACATGAAATTGGTATTGAATATACCACACTCACCCCTAGAAGGAGGTTTGAGATAATACCACACTCACCCCTAGAAGGAGGTTTGAGATGATATATGGCATGAATGATCGTTGGCCACATACCTATTGTACGCCAAAGTATTTTGGAAATATGACTATTAAAGGACAACGATAAAGCAAGAAACATATCTTGCATAGAAGTTTGATATGACCATAATGGTATAACTTTCTCTTTAAGAAAGATATTCACCACATGGATGTTGATGAATCTGTGGTAGTACAAAATTAATTGAGAGCTCTAGAAGAGCCAATTATTACTATGTTGGAACACAATTGAGTATTGTGCTGTAGTAAGTCCCAAAGAAACTTATTCAGTTTCCAAAGTACACGCGAAAGCGATTGATTATATTGAGACTATAAATAAAGGAAGGCTTTGATATCTCCTATTACTACAACTTGTAGCGGGGTAATTTGCATATGAAAAGCTACCCGCTTTGTTCTCCAGTTTGTACTACACAAACAAAAGAATGCCACAATAAAGTGGATATCTATTGGTATAAAAACCCATGTCATAACAAACCTGAAGTTTATTGATAAGTGCACATGTCATGGTGTAAATTTTGAAGTTTACCAATATTGATAATTTGTGCAGTTCGCATTCGTATTAGCCATCTCATTTTAAGTATGATGTGCAATAATAGAGAATTCACATGGGTGAATATTAAAGAACTAGAAAGTTCTTTACGAATTCTCTTGTATCACTTGTTCTTATTAATGAACTGACCAACTAAAGAGTTCGGGTTGAAGCCCATAAATTCTGGAAATATCAAAGGTGAATATGGGCCCATTCACCTGCCATGTATACCACATATGATGCATCTATGATATGGTTACATGCGCAATTGTTATTAACCCGCAGCCTGGCCGGTGCTTGCGAGGTAAATTGCTCAGTAATCTAACTTCGAGCATAATTTCCAGATTTTCTACTCAAGATAGTTCATCTGGATAAGTTGGTTTATATCAAAGTTGGTTTAGCAAGATAATTATTGAGTGCCTCCACTTAATAGCTAAACTGTTTCCTATGAGAACAAAGTTATATATATCAGTTTGATATACGTTGTATACGAGAGTATATTCTCCCCTCACAAGTGGTTCAGGGTCAGGAACCAAATAATTTCATCTTATTATTAATGTGCTGTGTATATTGACATGATAATGCACAAAGATGATTTCCCAAAGTTGAGGAAACAAGTTAGCTTTACTAACATGAGGGGGAGACATGATAAACACTTGAGAAAAGGTTACATGGGATGAATTATCATTTGTATCCCCGAATATCATAATATGAACCTGAAGTTCATAAAAGGGATAATTCAATTGCAACATATTGCAAAGCATGCTATACGCATTTGCTGACCCAAAGAAAGTAACTAAATGGTAGAGATACAATTCAAGAAGAATTGATTCCATATGAAAGACATGTAGTTTTGAACCTATAGTTCAAATGCTTGAAAGTATAAAGTCAAAGGTATGTATAATCAGTTTTCGGTATCTTATTTGTCTAGCATGACATGGAAAACTTGATATGCATCTAGAGTCTATTATATGGCTTATATGACTTAACTTGAAAGATTTAAGTTACTTGAAGCATATGCAATTCTTGGTCCTGAAGTACCACATCCTTAGTACAATTTGTGTACATATGTATCTTGCTATAACTATAAGCATGATGGCATTGAGAATGCATCTATGGAGATATTGAAAAGTTATTCCACGACATTATATGAAGATGTTCATATCTATCAAGAATGATGATTTCAAGGTGCGGAATATTTATTCAAGTCAATATGGTTGATTTGTCAAACGTCTACCAAAGATCGTTTTGAAGATGATGCACAAGATTGGAATGCAAATGCTCAAGGATATAAATTGATGTACTCATTAGGGGGAGTTAATGCGCGTTGCACTCTTTTTCTCTTACAAGGTTTTGTCCCACTGAGTTTTCCTTGCAAGGTTTTTAACGAGGCAACCAATAGGCATATTCAAACATGTGTACTCTTTTTCCTTTCTTTAATTTTTCCCATTGGGTTTTGGTTTTAAGGTTTTAACGAGGCACATTGTTGAATAGACATTCAAGGGGGAGTGTTATAAATAGACTCCTATTTAAGGTGAATGTCTATAATTAGAGAGATTCTAGAGTTCTATTCTTGGTAGCTAAATCATCCCCCTCCCTATAAATAAAGGGGTTTTCTACCATTGTAAACCACCCCTAACATTCTCTAAGTATCAATAAGAAGAACTCTCTCTACTCTTCTCTCTATTTGCTCTTGTTCTTGAGTTATTGTTCTTGTCTTTTATATCATTTCATAACAGAATATATTATTTTTCGTTTTAATTTATATGAATTTATTTAACTGAGCAAAAAATTTAAGAAAAAATAATTTTTAAATTTTAGAAAGGAGCTCAAAATATTTGTATGATTATAAAAATTTATCATTTACTAATAAAATTAAAAGTTTAAATAAAATTATTTTTAAATTTAAAAAGGGATCATCTTCTTAAAATGAATCAAAAATAAAATAAGTTAAGGTAAACTGAAATGGAAAAATACTATCTTAAAGATCATTGCAAAAGAGGAGGCGTGTGGAGAATGACGTGTCTTGTCCACAAGCCAAAGCCACTCTGGAAAATGGGAATTCGTTCATTCATAGGCAAGGGACCTCTCAGTTATGAATCCATCCTTTCCGTAAGCTTCTTTTCTCTCGTCTTCCGTCTAAGGAATTGCGTGCTCCCTCTGCATTCTATTATTTCCATCACTGTTCCTATCCCCCACCCCCCGCCTTCCGCGGGTGGACGGATAATTACATTTAACTATTTTAGGCATCAAATCTAAAATATAATATTAATATAGTTATTGTAATATTTGTAATAAAAAATATATTAAAGTAGTAGTTGAAAAGTATCACCCAAATAATGAATGAAATTTATTGGAGATTAGGGTTTAATTATTAGGAAGGCAAAGCTATATCATATTTGTGTTAGGCAGAAAATAATTACAGCTATCCAAAAATAATTTAAAAGTAAACTTAATGGACAAAAATATTATATGGCCTAAAATTTATACTTGATAAATAAGTTTGAATTTTTTAAATTGTGAAAGTTGAATAGTGTAATACTAATAAATTTTTTTTTGGAAATAATAAGACGCAAAAGATAATCTCTAAACAAGAAAGCACTAACTTGTACTCTTTTTCTTTTTGGTATAAAATGACAGGTTTCGGCATTGTCATGAAAAAGTCACATTTTTTTCTGGGTACAGACTTTTTTGAACAGAAATTTAACATATCTAACACATTTTCTCTCCCATTTTTTACCAAAACGTGCCTTTAACGTGTAGTGTTCTCCAATTCCAGAAAGAATCTTTCAATCTCACAACTTTGTATAAATTTACTCTTTCTAAATCCTTAAAAAGTACTTCACCCTCTCCTTTTGACTTTTCCTTTCTTCTTCATCTTCTTCTTCATCATCTCCTAGTTTTCTTCTTTTTCTTTCTTCATTTGTGTTGATTTTAGTTGTATATTTTTAGTTGTTTATATATTCTGTTGAAGAATTTTTGAATGGAATTAACGTGTTCTTCTCCACTTTCTGTGAACTCAACAATCAGCTTCAATCCTCAGCTTCGTCGCTATGGATCTGTGTACCCTCACAAGAGATGTCAAACCGTGTTTTCGCTTTTCCCTTATTGCCCTTCTTCCTCCTCTCATATTACTACTACTACTACCGCTACTTGTAGTACTAGCAGTTCTACTTCGTCCCTTTTTGGAATTTCACTTTCTCATAGACCCTGCAACTCAATTCCTCGTAAAATCAAGCGCTCTTTTTATATTGTCTCTGGAGTGTTCGAGAGATTTACTGAGAGATCAATCAAAGCTGTGATGTTTTCTCAAAAGGAAGCAAAGGCTTTGGGCAAAGATATGGTGTATACACAGCATCTTTTGCTGGGTCTGATCGCAGAGGATCGTAGCCCTGGTGGTTTCCTTGGTTCTCGGATAACTATTGATAAAGCCCGCGAAGCTGTTCGGAGCATATGGCATGATGACGTGGAGGATGATAAAGCAAAATTGGCTTCTCAGGACTCCGGTTCTGCTACTTCGGCTACTGATGTGGCGTTTTCTTCAAGTACGAAGCGCGTTTTTGAGGCTGCGATTGAGTATTCAAGGACCATGGGGCATAATTTTATTGCTCCCGAGCATATGGCCTTTGGTTTGTTTACTGTTGATGATGGTAACGCCACTCGTGTGCTCAAGAGGTATTACAGATAGTCAGTCAAGAAAGTTTTTTTTTCTTTCCTTTTTTGGCAAGTAGTTTTGTTTTCAGTATAGGAAATGCTGGTTTTTTGATAGAGCAAGCAAGTAGTTAGAGGCAGATCCAGGATTCGAATATGTGTCTGCAGCCCATTCTTGGTTTGAAATCTATTATTATATGCGTGTACTTATTTGGTGCATATTTTAACATACATATAAGTTTGAGCCAAGCCAAAGTTACTTGGTTCAGATGAACCCTCAACTCAAGCACTACATCTGCCTCTAGTAGTGGATGATGAGGATATTAAGAACAAAAGTAATAGGCTTTTGGTAAGCGGAAACAGTCTGGGATCATGAATAGATAAGCTGGTGTTGCTTACCTTGAGAACAAAACAGCTTCTACAATTGAGGAGCAATGAGATATTGTCTCCAACGGTTGCTAGGAAGCAATGAACTTACTGGTAGAAGTTATCCTTTACTCATTTATCCTTGCTTGCCATATTTTACATTTTCATTTAGTGCTGTTTTCCCTCCCAAGCGTATACAAAATACCAAGAGATATTTTGGTTTGCCGAGAGTTTACCGGAAACAGTCTCTGAACCCTTTCAGGGTAGGGGTAAGGCTGCGTACATCCTACACTCTACAACTTCCACTTGTGGGAATACACTGGGTTGTTGTTGTTGTTGTTGTGACCTTAGTATTCTGTTCTTAACTTATGAATGGTATCTGCCTTTCTTTTTTTGGTGTCTTCTTGTGTGTACATGTATGTACACATTCTTTTTCAAGTTGTACGCCTGACAACCGTAGCTTAATATTTTGACCTCCTGTTGATAAGCAGTTTCTGTTTCTGATGAAGCGCTATGCATGAGCACATGTTGTGCTCTAAACCAAGCATACTGATAACTGATGTACTTGTTAATAAAAATAAATAAACAAATGCTTACGGATTTCCTTTTTGCTGCATAATCTATCTTACAATGCTACTGGTTTGGTAATAGTACCCTTCTTCACATTCCTGATTGAGTTTAATATGCCTTCTCTCTTACAATATGATTATCTTTCTGTCATCTATTACACGCCATTTATATAAGAAATTAAGAATTGCATGGTCGACTGACCTAATTTCAGGTTAGGAGTAAATGTAAATCGTTTGGCAGCTGAGGCAGTTTCCAGGCTTCAAGGAGAGCTTGCTAAAGATGGTAGAGAGCCAATTTCATTCAAAAGGTCACGTGAGAAATCCTTTCCTGGAAAAATAACTATCGACAGATCAGCTGAGAAAGCAAAAGGTATGGCCAGTTCCTCTCACTCTCTTGTTAGTGTTTGGGTTGGCAGCTGTCTCAAATGCATTTCATTTCCAGCAGAGAAAAATGCTCTGGAGCAATTCTG
Source organism: Nicotiana benthamiana (assembly GCA_034376525.1). NCBI lineage: Eukaryota > Viridiplantae > Streptophyta > Magnoliopsida > Solanales > Solanaceae > Nicotiana > Nicotiana benthamiana. The sequence continues at coordinate 12,435,560 of CM067325.1, forward strand.
TGTTGATCTTACTGCCCGAGCGAGTGAGGGCCTTATAGACCCGGTAATTGGCAGAGAGACTGAAGTTCAGAGAATTATTGAGATTCTCTGCCGTCGAACCAAAAACAATCCTATTCTGCTTGGTCAAGCTGGGGTTGGGAAAACAGCGATAGCCGAAGGGCTGGCGATAAACATTGCTGAGGCAAATATTCCTGCATTTTTAATGGTGGGCTTTCAATGAATCATTTTTTTTTCCGGGGATTCTTTGAACTATTTTGTAATTTAATATGCATCTCCTATACTCTTGTTCCACTAGCTGCTGCACCTACTTAACTAGTGGTTATTTGGTACATACGCAGAAAAAGCGGGTAATGTCTTTAGACATTGGCCTACTCATTTCAGGTGCAAAGGAGAGGGGCGAACTAGAGGGGCGTGTGACTACATTAATCAAGGAGGTAAAAAAGTCAGGTGAGCATAGAATGGAAGTAAAATTTGGTCAAATTCTTAAATCATTGGCTTAGCTTGTGACATAATTTGCAGGCAATATCATTCTATTCATAGATGAGGTCCACATCCTCGTTGGTGCTGGTACTGTTGGAAGGGGAAATAAGGGTTCTGGTCTTGACATTGCTAATTTGCTAAAGCCAGCACTTGGGCGTGGTGAACTGCAGGTAATTTCCTATTCTGGTTCGATGCATTACTCTATGTAGTTGCATTCATAATGTTGGCTTTTATGGACTCTGTGCTTAAATTTTGTTCTTGTAACAGTGTATTGCATCTACCACCATGGATGAGTTTAGGTTGCATATTGAGAAGGACAAGGCCTTTGCCCGAAGGTTCCAGCCCGTCTTGATTAATGAACCAAGTCAGGTGAGTAATACTCTATGCATGTGTATGCTCAAGGGGGTGTCTAAGGCCCTAACAGATATTCTTGTCTCCTAATTTATATAGGCGGATGCTGTCCAGATACTGTTGGGATTGCGTGAGAAATATGAGTCACATCATAAGTGTATATACAGTTTGGAAGCCATAAATGCTGCTGTGCAACTGTCAGCAAGATATATACCAGATAGGTATCTTCCTGACAAAGCTATTGATCTTATTGATGAGGCTGGTAGTAAATCTCGCATGCAAGCTCACAAAAGAAGAAAGGAACAGCAGATATCTGTACTCTCACAATCACCAAGTGATTATTGGCAGGAGATTAGAGCTGTTCAAGCCATGCATGAAGTGGTAATAGTACTCAATGTTATACTAACTCTCTAGATTTTCCACGTCTTGAAAAACTTGAACTTCCTGATGTGGTCTAAATACAATAACCTGTTCCCCCTCCATAAACAGATCTTGGCAAGCAAGCTGACAGAAAATGATGATGCATCTCGTTTGAATGATGGCAGTGAACTTCATTTACAGCCAGCATCACCTTCTACATCTGATGAAGATGAGTACGTATCTGCCTCCATGTTCCTATAAGGGCATTATAGTAGAATAAAGATTGTCTGAAGTCGTAACTTTAAATCAGAAGTAAATTAACTTAAATTCTTTGATTTTTACTCTAGACCTCCAGTAGTTGGACCTGAGGAAATAGCAGCAGTTGCTTCACTCTGGACAGGCATTCCCCTTAAGCAACTTACTGTTGATGAAAGAATGCTTCTGGTTGGTCTTGATGAGCAGCTTAAAAAGAGGGTTGTTGGTCAGGATGAGGCTGTTACAGCCATTTGTCGGGCTGTTAAGAGATCCAGAACTGGTCTTAAGGATCCAAATAGACCAATTTCGGCAATGCTCTTCTGTGGTCCTACTGGAGTTGGAAAATCTGAACTAGCTAAAGCTTTGGCAGCGTCTTATTTTGGTTCTGTAAGTATTAATAAAATGAACTGTTCTGCATTATTCATCCAAAGACGCGTCCCCAGATTAAACAATTGCGTAGAATTGTGGAACTCTGAAATTGAAATTGTTTCGTGTTGACCAAGAGTTCTGGCAGCATAATTTGCACAAACAAATTAGGTTGTTAAAGTTGAGAAGAATTATGTAAGATAAGAAATGTGCTTCATCTTTTCATTCTAGATGCCTTAATTGTTTCACCAGACAGTCACTATGTTTTGCCACTGAAGTTATGCAATCCAGCTACTTCAGTGACATTGGATAAGTATTGGTGATAGCACTGGTGTTCTCAGGACTTTTTTTGGTTCTGATGTTCTTGGGACTTTCTATGTTGTTGGTAGTGGTGATTCGAGTAAAGAAAGTATTATACTATGATAGTAAGATGTGGCGATTGTGTTTTAGGTGGTTGGCGACACATAATAAAAACGAAAAGAGAGAAGGAAAGGGCACCGGAGGCTGTGCTGTGTGTCCATGCTAGGTTTCTATGGCTATTGCGGCATGGTCAAATGTAGCGTTGGAAATACCACCAATGATCTTGTTGGAGCACGACTTCTGATTATTGATGGCCACTAATAAGTTCTTCAAGTTTAGACATACTAGGTACTAGGTAGTGCTTTATTACTGGCTTATTTCAAATCTCTTTCCCTGTAGCCAGGATCAAATTATTCATTCATCCGTTTCGAATGAAGTCAATCATTGTGTGTGTGTATATATATATATATATATATATATATATATATATATATATATATCTGATAAGTCTGTTACATTTACTAGATCCTTGCATCTTCCACCCCTCTCAGCCCGCCCCATAAGAAAGAACAGAAGAGGTTTCTAATCACCTATGGTGGAGGCACGTAATTTGGCAAAATAAATGAAAAATACTAAGTTGCTTTGATAATGGATCATAGTCATATAGTTAGCTCTGCTTTTAATCTTGTCATCACACTGAATTTGGATCTCTTGGTCCTAGACAGTTTGTGACTTCTGTGCAGAGATTGAATCAAATCAAATTCATCTGAACATCATTCTCTGTTCAACCTTCTAGATGAAAATTGTGGCTAGGATTTTATCAAAAAGAATTTCATCATCGAATTATCCATCTAACTTTCTTAGAAGTTCATCATCAAATTGCTAGAATTATATTTGTTATCTTCGGTTTTGTGTCAGTTTAATGATCTCTTGGTTTTGTGAATTTCTATGTACTCAGTGAAGTATCTTTTTGTTGCACAGGAATCTGCCATGCTAAGATTGGATATGAGTGAATACATGGAGCGGCATACTGTGAGCAAGTTAATTGGATCGCCTCCTGGATATGTAGGCTATGGAGAAGGAGGAACACTTACTGAAGCTATCAGAAGAAAGCCCTTCACTGTAGTGCTGCTAGATGAGATTGAAAAGGCTCATCCTGACATATTCAATATTCTCCTTCAGTTGTTTGAAGATGGTCACCTAACAGACTCTCAGGTTAGATCCATTTTTACATCTGGCTTATTGTTCTAGAATGTGTCACGAGATGGGGTGTAAAACTTGTTTTGGAAGATTGGCGTTGCTAATTATGAAACTTGATTCAACAGGGAAGAAGAGTGTCATTTAAGAATGCCCTGATAGTGATGACTTCTAATGTGGGTTCTACAGCCATAGTAAAGGGTAGACAGAATACTATTGGCTTCTTGCTTGCTGATGATGAATCAGCAGCCTCGTATACTGGTATGAAAGCAATCGTGATGGAAGAGCTCAAGACATATTTCCGCCCAGAGTTGATGAATAGGCTAGACGAAGTAGTAGTATTCCGTCCTCTAGAGAAGCCCCAGGTTCGTATAATATACCTCTTGTTTGATCTGAAAAGTTGCATTGATCTGATAACTCAATGGACATTTGGGTGATCTTTTATTCTGTCACATCTCTTTAGAAAGCAGCCGGCTACTGTGAGTAACTGCTTTGTTTTTTCCGTTTCAGATGCTCCAGATACTAGACCTTTTGCTACAGGAGGTAAGGGCTAGGCTTGTTTCATTGGAAATAAACTTGGAGGTGTCAGAAGCAGTAATGGAGGTTATATGCCAACAAGGATTTGACAGAAACTACGGTGCACGGCCTCTTAGGAGGGCTGTTACTCTAATGGTTGAAGATCTCCTGAGTGAATCTTTACTTTCTGGGGATCTCAAGCCTGGTGATGTTGCTATAATTAATTTAGATGAGTCTGGAAATCCTGTTGTCGCTAACAAGTCAACCCAGAGTATCCATTTGTCCGATGCCAACGAAAATCCAGTTGTCACAAATCAGTGAAGCCGATGGATTAAGGGTGCAAGTGTGCCGGAAATCCAGTTGTCACAAATCGGTTAAGCCGGTGGATTAAGGGTGGCAAGTGGGCCGGACGGATATATGTGTTGTGTAAGGTATAACAGTACGATGCAGCTCCCTGTATATGAGTAAATTTTTGTATAGTTTTAGATAGCTGATTCATACATGTAAAGACATGCCACAGTATTCTTTCAAGTTTCAACAATTTATAAACTCTTATGATCGTCATAATGTATTGATGATCATGTATTTAACCCTACAAATTTCTCCCTCCTAAAAAGAGAAAGAAGCTAACCATAGTTCACCCTATTTATATGAAGATAGAATTAGTTAATAAAGTGAATAATGAGGCTTCAACCAAGACGGCTTTAGTTGTTGGATATTCTTTCTTATGGAAGATGTGCTTGGTTAATCATCACGAACTTTCATTTAGTTTATCAGAGGGAAAGAAGAGACCAAAGAAAAGACACGACTAACCAAACTTTTTTTTTGTTGTCTCTACATTCTCTCTGATCCAACTAAGAGTGCAAACTTGCCCGGGCCTGAATCGGGACCGGACCAGGCATGCGGTCCTGGTGGACCGGTCCTGGCGGTCCTGGCCCTGCCGGTCCTATGAGCCCGTGACGGGCCGGTCAAGTGAAGAACCGCGAGGCGGGCCTGGGCGTTTCCTGGCGGGCCCAGACGACTCCTTTTTAAAATTTTTTTTTTTTTAAAATTCAGTAATGGCTCTTTTCAAAAGTAGCCGTTTGGAACTTTGTAAGCCATTTGGCCCCCAAACTTTATAAAAATCTTCTAAGATGTTAATGGGTAAAAGGATTGGGGTTGGTTGAATATATTTTCCGAAATAACCTAATCCTTTTTTTGTAAGACCCGCATAGAAATATGCCACTGAAGTGAGTAAAGCCAAAGCAACAGTAGTATTTATATCATTCGTGGGTGCGGCTAACTCTCCATGAGGTAATTATATGATTTTCCAAGGTAAAAGAGCGCCTGACCAATTAGAAACAAAAATAAATAAAAAGACAGTGCCAATAAAAGGAACCCAGGGCCCATATTCTTCGCTTAAAATTTTTCCCATATCTCAACTATAAATACTCCCTCATTCTTTCATTTTTATTCACCAATTCATCAATATCTCTCAATCTCTCTTTCATTCTTTCTACTACAATTGCTTAATTTATTGTTAAAAATTCATGAAAAATTGTGAAGTTGTTGAATTGAAGTTTTCAAGTGTTCAACGATTTTCAATTTTCAAGAAGTTGTTCGGCAATCCGGTAAACTCGTTTCAACTCTTACGTTTTAATAATATATTTTGTGTAGTTTAGTTTGCATAATTATGATTAGTATGAAAATGTAAAACCGGTGAAAGTAGTGGCTATAATACTACCCTTACTCATATACCTAATCGGATTTCTATTACTACTGATATTGGTAGAGGTAATAATGACTGTGATTATCTAACTGTTACAAGTCATTGGATAGATGAGGACTGGACAATGCAAAAACGTATTATTGCATATAGAATAATTAATTCACATCACACCGGTAGGTTTATAGCTAACATTGTTTCAGATATTTGTAGATATTTTTGCTTTAGCGATAAAATAATGGCAATTTCTATGGATAATGCTTCTAGTAACACTAGTGCAATAGGCATGCTTACAAAAACACAAAATCCTGCATTTAGTAATATTTTCCATGTTAGATGTATTTGTCATATTTATCATTTAATTGTTGGTGATGGTATGCGAATATTCAATATAGAAATTGAAAAGGTTCGAATGGCTCTTAATTGGCTATTTTATTCAAACCGTAGAACTAGACTTAGAGAGTATTTTAAAAAATGTAATGAATATGGCCTTAGAGAAAGAAAGGTTCCTAAACCTTGCCCGACTAGGTGGAATTGTATGTACGAAAGTTTAGTAGTTGCGTATGAATATAAAAACCTAATTAATGCAACGTTTAATTCCCGGGTAGGTGGTGAGGATGATGATGAAATGCTTATTACCCAAGATTGGACGAATGTTAAAATTCTTTTAGATTTTTTAGAACATTTTCAAGTTGCTACAAATGCATTTTCTGGGCAAGGTGGAAAAGGAGAATCCAGACGGCTCTTTCGATCTTTTGGAATGGTGGAAGTCAAGGGAAAAATATTTTCCGCATTCTTGCAAGGATGGCTCGGGATGTTTTATCGATTCAAGCTTCAACTGTTGCATCGGAGAGCGCTTTCAGTCAAGCAAGACTACAAATCGGTGATCATAGAGCGGCGATGAGGGATAGCTTGGAAAAATCGGTGCTTTTTAGAGATTGGATCCGCACGGAAAGAAGAAACTTTGGAATTGCAGAATCACAACCGGCGATAAATGAAGCTTATGAAGAAATAATAGCGGAACTTTCAGAGGATTCGGCTTCGCCCGGAAGTTGTGATGAACAAGCTTCGTTTCCACCACCACCAACACAACCTCCTCCCAACCTTGATGGATTTATGAGATTTGTTAGAGATACAATGTAGATTATGATGTAACTTGTACATTGACATATCTTCTTTTAGTTGTTTCCTTTTAATGGTGGTATTAGTATCTTGTTGTGCTCATTCCATTGGGGGAAGGAAGACTAAGAAAGATATGCAATTTTGATCAATAAAAATTATAAGACATATCCTTAAATATCTTTTTTCTCAATATTTCTTTGTCTTTACTTCGATATGTTATCCTTGAATATATACTACAATAAAATATATACGAGAATATATATACATAACATACAACCTAAACTACAAGAAAATATATAAGTAATAACATATATACATAAGATACAATATATATAAGAGAATATATATACATTATACATAAGAGATACAATATATATACTACATGAAATTATATAAGAGAATATATATATATACATAACATACAATATATACTACAACAAAATATATAGGGAATATACATATATACAAATATACAACATATACTAATTAGTACAACACAATTTATACAATATATACTAATTACTACGACACAAATATATACATAAAATACAATATATACTAATTACTACAACATACTATATACATAATATACAATATATACTAATTACTACAATGCAATATACACATAATATACAATATAGACTGATTACTACAACACAATATACAATGAAATATATATTATATATACTATACTAATAACTTAGTACACCATATAAAATATATTATACACTATACTAATAACTACTATACAAGATACTGAAAAAAAACCGTCAGGCCTAACACACGAAGCCCGGGACCGCGAATCCCGGCCCGTCAGGCCCGGGCCAGAATACACCCCTAGATCCAACCGACAGTAATACAACTTTGACAAGTCTTTCGAAATTAGTTAAGATTTCTCACCTGATGCTTTCAACCTAAGATATAAACTTGGCAGCTATTCAGTCTTTTAAGATCAAAATACAAGAAAATGTCCTAGTACACAGCAGAATACAATGGCTTCGGTTACATGGATTAGTTAATCCCGATCTCTTAAAAAAGAAGAGCTCCTCATCCGCAGATAAACAGTGCACGACTGGAGGCACGGTACTGGCATCGGAATGTTCCACCTCACACATGGTGTGCCCGGGTGTCTACTCCTGAAAAAATAAAAAGAAAAATACAAGGCAGAGGAAATTAGGCGACTTAAACAGTACAATGCAGTTTTCTGGAATACATTGTGAAAGTCAAAGGCATAAACAAATAGACAAGTCTACTAATGCAATTACGTGTTAAGCTAGATGGTTTATTTCATTAAGCTAGATGGTTTATTTCACAAGGGGTGATTCTCGAAACTTTGGCTCACTGTTCCAAAATTTAGGCATGCAACAGTTAAGTAACCACAAACGTTGACCAATATGATATTCTTTATTGTAAGCTAATGCAAGTACCAACTACCAACCAGTTCCAGATGATAACCCAGAAAACTTAAATAACAGGCAGTATAACATAAAAGAAAAGAAAGACAAAGTCATCAAGTTTTATAATAGAATAATTTGCACCTGCTCCATATCTGTAGGGCCGTCAGTCTTCTGCTCAGGTATATTTTCCTCCTCCGTCTTGTTAGCTTTATCGTCGCCATCTGTTACCATCTTGTCTTCTTTGGCGTCTTCTTTTTTAGCAGCAATATCGTAATCACCAATATTTAGATCTGCAGGAAGCTGGCCAGACCTCAATGCCTGCACAATTTTACACGTCACCATAAGTTTCCCAAAACATATTAGAGAAAAGTAAGGGGATATGAGCAAGGTCTTCATAAAGGAAACAATTGATAAATATACTACTATAGTAAATCAAAACTTTATGTATCACCTGTTCAAGTCTAGCAACCTCCTCAAGAGTCTGGGAATTCACAATGGCAGCCTGCACATGCAAAAAGAAACAAATTAATTGAACTAGCCAAAAGGAAAGGACTGTTCTATTCACTTTTGGAGTGGTCTCTTTTTCATAAATCCATGAGGAGAGTTATTCAGCATGCTTCAATCCACTGGGTGCAGTTCCATAATCATGAAAATCCATATTTAGACCAAATTTTACCAATAATGAGAAAAACTTAGTGCATCAGGACTAATAACTGTAAGCTCCTTCTAGACTCTCTTTTGCAACGGTCCATTGATGTTGACACAAAGAATTCAGTGGACATGACGTGGTCATACAATAATAAAAGGGGTAAATACCTTAAACCACCTCTAAACTTAGCTCAAATTATTACTATCCTCCCCGAACTATGCGCAGTCTTAATTACCCCCCTCAACTTGGTCTTTTGAGGGTCATTACCTCCCTAGACGCTGATGTGGCAAAAAGTGTGGGTGCACTCGCCTGCCACGTGGATTTTCTATCTGTGGCATTTTTTTGAAAAATAAAATATTTTTTTACCTTTTTAAGAATATTACTTTTTTAGATAATTTTTTTGAATAAAATTTATAATAAAACTTGGATATAACCACATTATTTAGGCTAAATATTTTTATTTGGCTAAAACTAATAAAGTTTTAATTAATCCATTTTTGAATTTGTCCTGAAAATAAAAATTTATACAAATGAAATAAATAGTCAAGGCATTTAAAAAGTTATGAAAAATACATAGTTGAAATAAATAGTCATTGCATCAAAAGAAGAAATAAAAAGAGTGTACAATTACACTTGTAATTTCTTACAATTGTACACTATGTTTATTTCTTCTTTTGATGCAATAACTATTTATTTCAATTGTGTATTTTTTCTTCTTTTTTAGGTAAAATCTGTTAAAAAGAAAATAGAGCACCGTAATTTAGAGCTATATAAAAAATTATAGCCAAAATATTTAATTTCAAACTATGTATTTTTTTATAACTTTTTATATGCATTGACTATTTATTTCAATTGTATAAATCTTTATTTTCAGGTCAAATTAAAAAAAAGAATAACTAAAATTTTATTATTTTTGACCAAATAAAAATATTTAGTCTAAATAATGTAGTTCTATTCAAGTTTTATTATAAACTGTATTTGAAAAAAAGTATCTAAAAAGTAATATTCTTAAAAGGGTAAAAAAAAAATTAATTTTCAAAAAAAATGCCACATAGACAAAAAAAATCCACGTGGTAGGTGAGTGCACCCACACTTTTTTCCACATCAGCGTCTAGGGGGTAATGGCTCTCAAAAAGCCAAGTTGAGGGAGGTAAATAAGACCGGGCATAGTTCAGGGATAATATTTATAATCTGAGCCAAGTTTAGAAATGGTTTAAGTTATTTTGCCTAATAAAAGGGCTAACTAGTTGAGCTCTGACCGACAAGTCACTGGAAGAGTAGTCTGATGACTTCTCTTACAAGATTCAAACAAACTATTCACAGAAGGTATTGTTCTTCTATGACTCAGTATATAGTTTTCTTTTTAATGTTCTGCTCTATTATGACCAGATATAGTGAAGATTGCTTTGTTAACCACTGTTCACAAAAAACATTTCATTTTAGGATTGGTTGTGTTGCTGAAACTAGTTGATTTATGAGCTTTATATGGGCAAAGTGTTGTTCATAGAGCTGTACAAAGGGAGTACTGTTTATTGTGGGCGCGGGGGGGTGGGGGGGGTGGGGGGGGGGAGATGGGATGGGATGGACCAATCGGCACTTGCAACTGAAGGCCACCACAAACTGCAAAACATAACACAGATAGTAAGTAGTTGACCTGTTTTACATAGAAAGTTCATAACACCAAATTCCCTCGACATATAGACATATCCAAACAACCTGTTCCACCAATCCTAATCCTTAAAATGTAATCGAAGAAGAGGACGAATTGCTAAGGAACAGTAACTGATAAATGACAAATTATACCTTAATTGCAATAATTTGCTCAGGTGTTGGAGCAACTGGTTTTGGTGCTTCATCTTCCTTTGGTTCCTCGGGGGCCGCTGGAACCTCACCAGGTACAAAGGTCTTCACAGATTCCTTTTTAGCCTCTTCTTCAGCTTCTTCTGATGCAAATAAATTACTTGCTTCCAATCGCTCCTATATGAACAAAATTAAATCTGACAGCTCAATATGCAGCTGTTTAAAGTAATTTTCTGGGTGCTTCCGATCCCACCTCCAACCCCAACGGAGAAAATATAACATTTGGATTGTTTAATCATATATTCATGTCATAGAGCATAAAGCATTTGTATGTAGTATGTTAGAGCATCGGCAAATAAAGAGATGAGGGATCCTACATATATTGCGGTTAAAAATAGTTGTATGTTTATATAGACAAGAAAAAGAGTGTGTAGTAACATTACATATGTTGAGGTCGTGTGTCTAATCCCAGAATATCTCAATAAAAGAACGCTTAAATCATTGGCAATCTCATAAAACAAACAACTACAAATTAAATCCAACACAAGTAATAGAGTTTTTCTAACCAAATATAAAGTTTTCGATGGGTAATAGAATTTGTACAAGCATCTATTTTGTGGCAAACTAGCCATGTCCTCTTTAAGATATAACTTAAGAACTTCTGTAAAATGAAAAATTTCAGATACTAAGAAGGCCAAATACAAAGAAGACACCCTAAACCTGAAACTATTTTTCATTTAGGCACCTTATCTTGGGGTCCGGCCGATTCAAGGAGTGTAACATTTATCTTCTCCATTTCCATTTAATATTCTAGCAAACAGATTTAGCGGGTCTGTCATTTCTCTATGTACGCAAACTTGGTGCTATCTTATGCAACTATACTGGTTCAGACAGCACGCTGCACACTCCCACTTAATTAAAGGAGCCTTTTGCAAGGATGAAAAATGAAAATGCACATGGTTTAAAAACCGGGAACCCATTCTCTGTTTCTTTTTTAAGCTGACTATAAGATACATAATAAATTGCTATACTTTTTCTAGCATGTTTGAGGAAATTCAGGATGCCACCGTATTTCAAGTCCGAATAACAAGTACAGCAAGAAAATGTTACCTAAAACCACAAGCTGAACTATCAACATATTTGAGGAGATCCTACATTGTTCAAATGAAGAGACGGAAGGAACCAACAAACTAACCTTTTGCTTGACTTTCCTGAAATCCAGCAAACGCAAGGACTTCAATTTGTGAATGACATAAAGGCGATAATTTGGTCTCTTTGTTATATTGTTATCAAGCAAACTAAGAAACTTCAGGTTTGGTAGAGACGCAAGCGGATCAATTTCAACCAAATTTGTAAGTCTATTGCTGGTGAGAATCAAAGTATGCAACTTAGGCAGAAACTCTGCAACATCACAAAAAAATAACAATTAAAAAATCTCTCATCAATAAAAAGCCTAATAAAATCAACAAATTTATGACACTTAGAATGGAACATAAGCACTTGAATCGCCTAATATCTCACCTCCAATGTTGGGGTTAATACGCGTAACCCTATTGTTGTTCATTAGTAAGGTTCCAAGCCGATTCAGATATGGAAAATTCTCGAGTTTAACAATCTCATTATCAGATAAATCAATTGTGTCGAATTGATCCTGTTAAGAAAACAAGTTTCTGAAACCATTCCCAATAAAGATAAATCTTAAATAAAATAAGAAGCAAAAGAAGCTGACCTCAGTAGCACCCAAGTTTTCAATAACAGGAATCTTATTTCCTGTGCATAATAAGTTATAAATTAAACATTAAGCTTTTGCCACAGAGCGCGCTAAAAGTTATACGTTGGAGTTCGAAGCTAAAAGATAAATACTAGGTTTAAAGAAGAAACCTCGAAGATCTAACTCGCGTTCGCGAATGGCATTGAAAAAGTGAGGACTTTTCCAAATCAAATCCGCCGTTAGCCTCACCATTTTTCTATCACTTCTTCCTTTTTCTTTTGCTTTTGCAGCTCTGGAGCCGAAGCAAGAAAAACCCCTAAATTTTCACTGCTTAAAGGTTTTTGTAAGCCTGGAGGAGAAACTAGGGTAAGTTTACTATATTGCCCTTGCTCTGATTATATTAAAGTGCGCACTGGGTTGTATATGTGTCCAAATTGTTCCGCATTACATTCTTGGTCGTGCCGCTCATATGATCACTCAATTGTTCGAATTTATGAGGCATATAGCAAGATTTTAAATCTATGAGGACACGATATTTGATAGGAAAATATGAAAGTGGAGTATTAGAGTTGTATGTTAGGAGTTAGTAAATCTTATCTTACTTCGTGTTATTGTGAGATTAGTCTACTAAAATTTTTGTTCAAGACAGCTAGTGGTATGACCCGTTTTGGCATAAATTTTGCCAAAATAAACCTTACTTTTATTTGACAAATACATATTTGGCCATAAATTTTACTTATATTTTGACAAAATACCAAGTCTCTCATCCCAAATTCCAAAACCAGTTGAATAGCTGATTTTGGGCCAAAATCAGCCAAACACTAATAATATGCATGTTTTTCCGAAAAAAGTGGGAAATATGTTTTGAAAACGTATGTTCAAACATATTTTCATCTTCAAATAAAACTTTATCCAAATAAGATTTTTCAAAATAAATTTGGGAATCTATGCTCAAACTCTAGCTTACTATTTCCTTTTTCAGTGCATGACCTATTTACTAGTTATTACTTTTGCTTTGCATCTTTCTTCTGTATCTAATTTTGTTTCTATTTTTCCTATAATTTACATTGTGATACTAATATTGTCTCCTTTCGTCTTTTCATTTTCTTGAGTCGAGGGTCTTTCATAAACAACCTCTCTACTTATACGGGGTAGGAGTAAGGTTTCCTTACATACTACCCTCCATGAACCCCATTAGTGATATTTTGCTAGGTTATTATTATTGTTATCTACCAATATTATTATTGCAACAGTAAAGTCACTTAATTATATCTATAACTCTTAGAAGATCACTCAACTAGATTTCTCAAACTTTTGATCGTCAAATAGTTATTTTACCCGTTAAATTATCAACTTTTATCTTTTTTTTATTTTTTTTTAATATTATAATTTTTTTCTTCTTTATAGTTTATATTATGGACTTACCTTAGAATAAATAAATTTATTTATAAACTAAGAAATAAAAAAATATTTAAGCATACATAATATTAGAATAATAAAATATTGAGCATAGTAGAAAGTTAATTAAAACAAGTTATTCATGATAATAATTTTTATAGTAACAACAAAAACTCAAAAACTAATGTACACAATTGAGAATAAAAGAAAATAAAAGTTTAAAAAATATATATATATATAAAATTATGTTTAATTAGCCAATATAATATATGCTAGAAAAATAAATTTTAATTCTTATTTAAATTTATTTGTTCTATAGGTAAGTCCATATGGTGATCAAAAATATATTTAAAACCCTGGAAAAAAATGAAGAGGATAAAAGTTTATAATTTAGAGGGCAAAATAAATTTGGCAATCAAAAATTTGAAAAACCTGATTGAGTGACTTTTTGAGTGCTATAGGGAGTAGAATGACATTTCTGTTACAAACAAAAAAAATAACTTTACAAGATAATTTTGAATAGTTAATAATTGAGTAACTATTTAAGTAATGGACTTCATTCTTCGGCAAATACATAAATATATTGTTGTTAATTCTAATTCTCAAATATTAGTACTATAACCTAAATAAGTTTAATAGTTAAACTATTTTACTACAATTGCACAAGTAACATATTTCATGAAAAATAAATACGAAAGACACCATCATCTCTCTTCTTTTTTCTGTTTATTTACGGGTCAGTCGATAGGACTAACGAATTTAAGCTTTGATCTCTTAGGTTAAAGCAAAATGAGATAAAGAAACATGGAGGAAGTGAGCGAGCATAAAAATGATCTAGTGAATTTAAGGAGAACGAGACACACAATTAAATAATAGAGAGGAGGGTATAATCATGCCTCAAATTAATAATGTAATTTAAGTCTTTTCCAGACAAATGAATTTTGCTAGGTAGAGTTTGAGACCTTACTATCTAAGCCCTGAATCTTGGCCAGAGTTTCCTCAGTAGCTAATGAAACGTAAACATTTCTGAGACTATGTACGTCTTAAGCGACCTTAGTGAAATCACTACTAGGCTGGCTATACTTCAAAAATAGAAATTGTTAGAATACGTAAAATAACCCTAATCCAATATGTATTAGGAGTAGGATAAGTAATGTGTGTATATATGGCTCATTGTATCATGTTTAATATCAATATATCATATTTTTCTCCCGTGCTTTCTCACATGGTATCAGAGCCATTGGTGAGATAATTATCGGTGTGCTTCATTCCAATGACATCCGGGAAGAAATCAATCGTCACCGTGCAATTTTGCGGTGACCTAAGTGACTTTTTACATCAAAGTCATTATTTATCAGTTGTGTGCAAAATCCAACACCACCATAAGGTCCGCGAGAGAATTCCGACCAAACCCGAGAAAACGTCATCTGAAAACATCCACCCACGTGCCCCCACGCGCCTGCCGGAGTTCTGCCGCCGGCGGCGCGTCTGTCCACACGCCGTCGTGTGAGGTCCGTTCCAGTCAGATTTTCAAAATTTTTTCTTCAGACAGTCGTTCGCCTGGTGTTTCCAAGACTACCCATATTTTTACTTTTCAATTCCGACCACTTTGAATTTTTTCCGCCATCTACAGTAATTTTTTCCGGCAACTACACTAATTTTCCGGCAAAAACAGTATTTCCTTCATCTGTTTCAACAAGTTTTTACGATGTCTTTGGGAGTCAATGCTTTTGGGCCTAAAAACTCGATTTTTGGCAATTCCGGTGTTATGATTACCTGAGAACCTTTAATGGGAGGTTCCAACTACTTAGCTTGGGCTTCGTTTGTCGAGTTGTGGTGTAAAGATCAAGGTGTACAAGATCGTCTAATCAAGGAGTCTAGTGAAGGAGATGAAAAAGCCAAAGCACATTGGGAGAAGATCAATGCTCAATTATGCAGTATTTTGTGGTGATATATTGATTCCAAGTTGATGCCCTTGTTTCGTCCATTCCAGACATGTTATTTGGTTTGGGAAAAGGCTCGTACTTTATACACTAATGACATATCTCGTCTCTATGGTGTGATATCGCGGATGACAAATTTAAAGAAACATGAATTAGATATGTCTACTTACTTGGGACAATTACAAGCAGTTATGGAGGAATTTGAGACGTTGATGCCAGTTTCTGCTAGCGTTGCAAAGCAGCAAGAGCAACAACAAAAGTTGTTTCTAGTTCTTACTCTTGCTGGGCTTCCTAATGATCTCGACTCAGTACGCGATTAGATTTTGGCTAGTCCGACTATCCCCACAATTGATGAATTATTCTCTCGATTATTTCGCCTTGCTGCAGCATCAAGTAACCTAGTGAGCTCATCACAGACACTTGGTTCATATATCCTCGTATCCCAATCAGTGGACAATTATGCATCTCATACTATGGAGAATAGACGAGGAGGAGGTCGTTTTGGAAGATCTAGACCCAAGTGTTCTTATTGTCATAAACTTGGTCACACTCGTGACGTGAGCTATTCTTTACATGGTCGACCACCCAAAAATACTTATGTTGCTCAGACCGAGCCTACAGGTAACCGGGAATTTTCTATATCTGAAGGGGAGTATAATGAGTTCCTTAAATATCGAGCAAGTAAGCAGACATCTCCACAAGTAGCATGTTGCTCAGACTGATACTTCTGTTGCTGGAAATTCTTTTGCTTGTGTTTCCCAGTCTAGTCCTCTTGAACAATGGATTGTGGACTCAACTGCTTCTGATCATATCTCTGGTAATAAATCCCTTTTGTCAAATATTGCATATTTACAGTTTCTTCCCAACGTTACTTTAGTCAATGGGTCTCAAACTAAAGCAAAAGGAGTTGGACAAGCGAATCCCCTACCCTCTGTCATTCTAGATTCCGTTCTTTATGTCCCTGACTGTCCTTTTAATCTTGCATTTGTTAGTCGTTTGACTCGTGCCCTCCGTTGCGGAATATATTTTATTGATGATTCTTTTATTATGCAGGACCGCAGTACGTGACAGATGATTGGAACATGACTTGATTCAGAAGGACTCTACTACCTTAACTCACTAAAATCCTCCAAGGTCTGTCTAGTTGCAGATCCTCCAGACCTACTTCACATTCGTTTAGGACATCCTAGCTTGTTCAAGCTTCAGAAGATGGTGCCTAATTTGTCTAAATTTATCCTATTAGAGTGTGAGTCATGTCAGCTCGGGAAATATACCCGAGCCTCCTTTCCTTGTAGTATTGAGAGTCCGTGTAGAGTCTGTTTTTTTCTTTAGTTCATTCAGATATATGGGGTCCTAGTAGAGTCAGTTCAACCTTGGGATTTCGTTATTTTGTTAGTTTCATTGATGATCATTCAAGATGTACTTGGATTTTCTTAATGAAAGATCGTTCTGCGTTGTTTTCTATATTCCAGAATTTTAGTGCTGAAATTAAAAATCAATTTGGTATTTCTATTCGCACTTTTCGCAGTGATAATGCCTTAGAATATTTATCCTCTCAATTTCAGCAATTTATGACTTCTCAAGGAATTATTCATCAGACCTCTTGTCCTTATACCCCTCAGCAAAATGAGGTTGTAGAAAGAAAAAATAGGCACATTATTGAGACTACTCGCATACTTCTCCATGAATCTCATGTTCCGTTGCATTTTTGGGGCGATGCAGTTCTCACATCTTGTTATTTGGTTAATCAGATGCCTTCATCTCCCATCCAAAATCAAATTCCGTATGAGGTATTGTTTCCCCAGTCACCCTTATACTCTGTTCCCCCACGTGTTTTTGGGAGCACTTGTTTCGTTCATAACTTAGCACCTGGGAAAGATAAGTTAGCTTCTCGTGCTCTCAAGTGTGTCTTCCTTGGTAATTCTCGTGTCCAGAAGGGCTATCGTTGTTATTCACCTCATCTTCGTAGGTACCTCATGTCAGCTGATGTCACATTTTTTGAGTCTAAACCTTTCTTTACCTCTTCTGACCATTCTGACCATCTTGATATATCTGAGGTTTTACCTATACCAGCCTTTAGGAATTCTACTATAGCTCCTCCTACACCTTCCGCTACAGACGTCTTACCCATTCCAACCGTTGGAGAGTCTAGTGTGGCTGCTCCTAGACTCCCTGCCACAGAAACTCCACTCTTGACATATCATCGTCGTCCTCGCCCAGCATCCGGCCCGGTTGATTCACGTCCTGCACCTGACCATGCTCCTACGGCGGACTTGTCTCTTCCGATTGCACTTCGAAAAGGTGTACGGACCACCCTTAATCCTAATCCCCATTATATCGGTTTAAGTTATCATCGTTTGTCATCACTCTATTATGCTTTTCTATCTTCTTTGTCCTCTGTTTCCATCCCTCAGTCTACAGGTGAAGCATTGTCTCATCCAGGTGGCGACAGGCTACGATTGACGAGATGTCTGCTTTACATACGAGTGGTACTTGGGAGCCCGTTGGGTGTATGCAGTCAAGGTTGTTCAAGATGGTAAGGTTGATCGTCTTAAGGCTCGTCTTGTTGCCAAGGGATATACTCAGATATTTGGGCTTGATTACAGTGATACATTCTCTCCCGTGGCTAAGATAGCATCAGTCCGCCTTTTTCTATCCATGGCTGTTGTTTGCCATTGGCCCCTGTATCAGCTGGACATTAAAAATGCGTTTTTACACTGTGACCTTGAGGATGAAGTTTATATGGAGCAACCACCTGGGTTTGTTGCTCAGGGGGAGTCTCGTGGCCTTGTATGTCGCTTGCGCCGGTCACTTTATGGTCTAAAGCAGTCTCCTCGAGCCTAGTTTGGTAAGTTTAGTACTGTTATCCAGGACTTTGGCATGACTCGGAGTGAAGCTGATCATTCTGTATTCTATTGGCATTCTGATTCGAGTCTCTATATTTATCTAGTGGTCTATATTGACGACATTGTTATTAGCGGTAATGACCAGGATGGTATTACTAAATTGAAGCAATATCTCTTTCAACACTTTCAGACTAAGGATCTGGGCACACTAAAGTATTTTCTGGTTATTGAGGTCGCTTAGTCTAGCTTAGGTATTGTGATCTCACAACGGAAGTATGCCTTAAATATTCTTGATGAGACATGAATGACAGGTTGTAGACCTGTTGACACTCCGATGTATCCGAATTCTAAACTTCTTCCAGAACAGGGGGAGCCTCCTAACGATCCTGCAAGATATAGGCGGTTAGTTGGTAAATTAAATTATCTTACAGTGACAAGACCTGACATTTTCTTTCATGTGAGTGTTGTGAGCCAGTTTATGGGTTCTCCGTGTGATAGTCATTGGGATGCAGTTGTTCGCGTTCTTCGGTATATAAAATCAATCCAAGGTAAAGGTTTATTGTTTGAGGATCGAGGCCATGAGCAGATCGTTGGATACTCCTATGCTGATTGGGCAGGATCACCTTCTGACAGACGTTCTACTTCTGGATATTGTGTCTTATTAAGAGGAAATTTGGTATCTTGTAAAAGCAAGAAACAAAATGTGGTTGTTCGATCTAGTGCAGAAGCAGAATATCGAGCAATGACTATGGCGACATGTGAGCTAGCTTGGATCAAACAGTTGCTCAAAGAGCTGAAATTTGGTGATGTTAATGAGATGGGACTTGTGTGTGATAATCAAGCTGCCTTCATATTGCGTCAAATCCAGTGTTCCATGAGAGAACTAAGCACATTGAGATTGACTGTCACTTTGTCAGAGAAAAGATACTCTCGGGAGATATTGCTACAAAGTTTGTAAAGTCAAATGATCAGCTTGCAGACATTTTCACCAAGTCTCTCACTGGTCTTCGTATTAACTACATATATAACAAGCTCGGTACATATAATTACTGAACTCTAAATTACAACTGACAAAAGGAGCAACACGATTTCTAGCAGATCGCAACTAAGAAGAGAATCTAGAAATAATAGAGAAATAAGTAACCAGAAGGGAATGAGGAACATAGATGAAAGGAGATGAGAAAATAGAGCCAAACAATTGACGACTTCAACCTCCAAAATGCTCTGAGCCCTTTTGCTACGTTTATAACTAATTTCTCACCCACACTTTTGCTCAACTTCACATGCTCAGTCTATGTTCCACATAAAGTTATTTTGCATTTCATCTGCGGCATCTGTCGTGGAATCATAGTGAGCTTGGTACAATTGCTCATTCGCAAGAATACTCACATCCTCAATAAGAACCTTGTCCTCAAGGTTCAAGGTATGAAATCCAGAAAACAATGAGTAAAATTACAACTTTTGGTTCTCTAGTAGTTACGCTAGTGTGCATAATGGTGCAAATATCGGTCGTCTGTTTATGAAAAAGTTTATGAGCCAAACTTCCTGTTCTAACAGATCTTCACAAGATAAGCTAGATAATACTTGATCCTCAGTTTCATTTATTTTTGTGCTGGATTGTTTCCAGAACTTGTCAGATCATGCAACATGCCAGCTTTTAGATCATTGCTTGTTCCTGTTTCACAGCCAGCAGCAGCAGTTATTTCACCGTCACCATCAGTTTCAGCTCCATTACGGAAAAGCAGTAAAAATTGGACCAGGGAAGTAGTACTCAAATAAGCACAAAGCTTAGACCGTCTTCGAAACCAGTAATCCAATACATCCTCCGAAAAAGAAGGTCACCAAATTCAGTCACGATTTGATGGAATGATGATGTGATCATCAGTGTAAAGGAGTATTCGTCTCCTTAGAACCCTCAATAATTATCTCCTGGCCACCCTCGCTAAACCGTATAAGAAAAAGAGAACTCCCATATGATTTTTTGTTTTTTGCAAGCAATGAGTCCTTCATCCTTTTCACCATAGTGAACCAGCTAGGAAATGCTCTGTAATTTAGAGGTGTAGCAAGTTTCAAGCCACCGGGGTAGAAATGCATTAACTCCCCTAATTTGGCAAGCTTTCTCTTTGCTTTCATATTTAGAGCAGTAGCAATTAGCTCAATTGGTTTAGTGGCTTCTAATACTTATCAAAAATTGAAGTCCCCTAGCCCATTGCCACCATAATTCATATTACTGTTCTCATTGGATCAAACATGGAATAAAGTCAGCAATCCTTAACACGCGAACCAATATTAATTTACAAATCAACAATTAAAGCAAAAAATACATATATACACATCTTACTTGTTTGTCCTTTTTTGAGTCTCTTCTTTCTGCGTTCGACCAAGACATTCTGTTATACTTTTGCCACTAACTAATGTATGGGAACCTCACCACAGTACATCAATACTAGTTACATAAAACAATCAACTTTATCAACTATGCCTCAATCTCAACCTAGTAGGGTACTTGGGTTCAATTATATGAAAATACTTTGCGTCAATTGCGCTCTATTCAGGTTCATTTCATTCCAATACTAAATAATTAGACTACAACGACACATTAGGATTCCAATACTATGAATTCTCAAAATTATGCATCTATCCCTACACCTGATGTAAGTGCAACAACAAAAATTATACCTTAATCTCAATCAGTTGGTATCACCCATATGGATCCTCTCATTTTATTATGTTCTAAGCCAAATATGCACTGATTTTGTAAATTTTTAGGTCCTTTAAGACAACTACTCTCCATGGGGTTTATGATTGGTAAGTCCAATTTTATCACGTTCAGCCATCACATTATTACACCTACCATCCGGGCACATGGAGATCTACTCACCAATTTTGACCTTTCATTTTCTCCTCTATGCGTTACTTGCACCATCTGTTGGATGTGATTATTTCTAACTTAATCAAATCTTATAGAGTTAATATATTCATTTTAACATCCGCATTTTTACGTTCTTCATTTTTGTGGATATGTTGGTACTTAAAGGCCCATTCGTTCTCATGTAAAATTGTAGGTCTTAAAACCCTTCTACAGAACTTGTCTTCCACTTTGTTAGACATCCTTTTCTCCCATGACACTTCCGTAATTTTTCCTCATTTCAATCCTATCTTAATTTTAGGTTTTACATCCATCTACTGACATAAAAGGAAGAAATATACAAAGTAAGAAAATTATGTTGTGGAATAAAGAATTTTGAAAATGAGATCATTAGGTATTTTATTTGTTGCTTCTAGGTAATCATGTCCAATCAGACTAGTTAAATGGTTACCAAACAAGCACGTATCAGAGTAGCTAATGATGAAATGCAAATGTAGCTTAGTGACAAATTGAATTCATGAAAAAAGGACCTGGAATCTTTGCCATGAGGACATTTGATCTCCTGAGGCTACCAGAAAATAAAATTTCGCGAATTCTCCCCTGTCCGATGAAAATTACCCAAATCAAATCCCTGATATCCTCATTTTTAAATCTTCCTGGAATTCCGAAACACCCAACAAGCATCAACAAACCCCGGGCATCAATTTCCTTAGCCTTAAGTATACCTGCTTCGGCAATCAACCTCTTTCTCCATGCTAAAGCTGCCTGCTCCGCCTCCTGCTTCACCCCTATCTCAATCTCGTCGCTGATTCCCATCAACAAGAAGCACTGCAAAACCAATACAGAAGCCTTCCTTGCCTGGACCATTTGCGAGCCCTTAACAAACGACTTGCCCTTTTAGTATAAAACTTGCCAACACATTCCAATACAAGCCTTGCTGGATTGCTGGAGAGTCTCAATGCCTTAGGGACTTGCTCAAGCAGTCTTTTTATATCAAAGAAATGCATTACCATGTACCTCCGCACACCGCGACCATCCATCATTTCGCAGGATGCCGGATGAGTGGAGGTGGAGTACAGTGGTGCCCTTGTACAAGAATAAAGGGGACATCCAGTGCTGCAACAACTATAGGGGAATCAAATTAATAAGTCACACGATGAAGGTTTGGGAGAGGGTGACTGAAGCGCGGGTGAGGGAGGTGACATCTATATCTGGAAACCAGTTCGGTTTCATGCCGGGCCGCTCCACTACAGAGGCTATCCACCTTGTCAGGCGGCTGACGGAGCAATTCAGGGATAAGAAGAAGGACCTACACATGGTGCTTATCGACTTGGAGAAGGCGTATGACAAGGTCCCAAGGGAGGTGCTATGGAGGTGCTTGGAGGCGAAGAGCGTGCCGGAAGCCTACATCAGAGTAATCAAGGACATGTACAATGGAGCTAAGACTAGGGTTAGGACGGTGGGTGGCGAATCAGACCATTTTCCAGTGGTTATGGGGCTCCATCAAGGGTCGGCGCTGAGCCCTCTCCTATTTGCCTTAGTGATAAATGCTCTAACCCGACATATTCAAGGGGATGTGCCTTGGTGTATGCTATTTGCTGATGACATAGTATTGATAGATGAGACGAGGGTCGATGTTATTGAAATGTTAGAGGTATGGAGACAGACTCTCGAGTCTAAAGGTTTCAAAATAAACAGATCTAAGACAGAGTACCTGGAGTGCAAGTTTAGCGCCGAGCCGAGCGAAGTAGGCAGGGACGTGATGATTGGTTCTCAGGCCATCGCCAAGAGGGACAGTGTCCGATATCTTGGGTCTGTGATTCAGGGGGACGGAGAGATTGACGGGGACGTCACTCATCGTATAGGAGCGGGGTGGTCAAAGTGGAGGCTTGCATCAGGAGTCCTGTGTGACAAGAAAGTTCCACACACACTCAAGGGGAAATTCTATAGAGCCGTGGTTAGACCTGCGACGTTGTATGGGGCGGAGTGCTGGCCCGTGAAGAACTCTCATGTTCAGAGAATGAAGGTTGCAGAGATGAGGATGCTTAGGTGGATGTGCGGTCACACCAGGCTAGATAAGATTAAGAATGAAGTTATTCGAGAGAAGGTGGGGGTGGCCCCGGTGGATGAGAAGATGCGTGAAGCGAGGCTGAGGTGGTTTGGGCATGTGCGGAGGAGAAGTCCCGATGCCCCAGTGAGGAGCTGCGAGCGGCTGGAGATTGTTGGCGGTCGGTGAGGCAGAGGGAGGCCTAAGAAGTATTGAGGAGAGGTGATTAGGCAGGACATGACTAGAATGCAGGTTTCCGAGGACATGACCCTTGATAGGAAAGTCTGGAGGTCTAGAATCAGGGTTGTAGGATAGGGGCTTCTAGAGTTTTTCGTACGCCTCATCCGGGATTGGGTGTGGGTCAGCAGGGTTACCCATAGATGATTTGTGTTTTAGCTTATGTCCCCCCTATGACTGTTAGTTATGGTAGTTACTGTATGATATTATTGCATGCGATTGTATTTATGTTTCGTATGTTTAGATAATTATTTACGCTATTTCTGCTGGAGTTACTAATGCTCTATTGTTTTTGTTTTTGTCTTTGTTTTTGTTTTACTGCTGTTTTTCCTTTTATCCTATGAGCCGGGGGTCGATTGGAAACAGCCTCTCTGCCCTTTCGGGTAGGGGTAAGGCTTGCCTACATATTACCCTCCCCAGACCCCACATGGTGGGAGTATACTGGGTAGTTGTTGTTGTTGTTGTTGTTGTCTCCAGCTCTGAACGAGGAGTACATATCAGCTCTTAACGAGGAAAAAATCTCACATCTTCCTCTTCTTTATCTTCTTCTTTCGCTTCTTTTTCGCAAAGGCTCTCCAGCTCTGAACGATGAGTGGATATCAACTCTGAATAAGGAGGAAATCTCACATCTTCCTCTTCTTTCACTTCTTTTTCGCAGAGGCTCTCCAGCTCTGAACGATAAGCGGATATCAGCTCTGAACTAGGAGGGCATCTCACGTCTTCCTCTTCTTTGTCTTCCTCTATCACTTCTTCATCGCAGAGGCTCTCCAGCTCCGAACGAGGAGGGCATCTCACGTCTCCCTCTTCTTTGTCTTCTTCTATAACTTCTTTATCGCAGAGGCTCCCTAGTTCTGACCGATGAGTGGCTATCAGCTCTGAAAGAGAAGGGCAAGTCACGTCTTCCTCTTCTTTGTCTTCTACTTTCACTTCTTTAATGCAGAGGCTCTCCAGCTCTGAACGAGGAGGGGATCTCACACCTTCCTCTTCCTCCTCTTCTTCTTTTTCTTTTTCTTTTTCGCAGAGGGTTTCCAGCTCTGAACGAGGAGAGGATCTCACTTCTTCCTTTCCTTCTTCTTCTTCTTCTTCTTCAGAGGGGTCGGATTCCCAAGATGATTCAGGGACTGGGACTGGGCTGATGTTGTGTCTGCGGCTGGGGCTGGGGCTGAAGAAGCCGCTGCTTGTGGTGATGACGTGGTTAGAGGAGTGGTATTAGTTGTATGTTGGGGTAGCATAGAGTCGATTGAGGTCCGGATGGAATCAACGTGTTGCTGTAGCTCAGTGAGGCAGCGATGCACCGCAAAGAGCACCGGAGATTTGGCGGAGATTGGCAATTGAGTCATTCTGCAGCGAATTATTTACTGTTTGTGCTTGGACTTGGATGGACAATGGTGGCTGCTGCGACTGATGCGTGGCTGCTGCGGCGATATCTACCGGTTTACTCATCGTCGGTTTAAAAGTGGAGAACCGGAGAATTGAGAATAGACAAAGTATAAGAATACCCTAATGTGTCGCCATTTCCGATTGTTGATCACACAATTCATAAGCGGACGCTTCTTCCTGCAATCCTCGCCTTCGTCATTTTTGTGAGGTTATTCGCACCAGTAGCACGTTTAGTGGTGCTGTTTAAAGTGTAACCATTTATTTGCAATGTATTTAAAATATAGTCACAAATAAAATAAAATAAAAGTAACCAAGGCACGCTTCTAATTCTTGCTGTGTCCTTAATTGAACCCTATTTATGTGAATTTTTATTTTTCACGTTGGAGAGAACTCAATAAATAATCCCTAGGCGAACTTCTTTAGGGATGGAGAACGAGGTAATTGGCTCTATCTAACACCACATTAAATCGGTCGTTATATAAAGTAGCATGAATTTAACAATATGTACGATAAAATTTAAGTAATAATCAAATATTTAAAGTAACAATACAATACCATACAATAGGTAACAATCATCTTATTTGGTAAGCGCTGCAACAATGACAAGCTACTGCATGTTACTTAAAATTATTGTGAGAATGCACGGGAGAAAAAATATTATTGATATTATTCACATACATTAAATACGATACAATAAACCATATATATATAAATAACATGTCCTACTCCTAATACATATGGATTAAGATTATTTACTCCTATTTACATAACTATTTTAACACTCCCCCTCAAGTGGCACATATAAATCATATGTACCAAGCTTGTTACATTTGTAGTTAATACGAGGACCAGTGAGGGAAAATATCTGCAAGCTGATCATTCGACTTCACAAATTTTGTAGCAATATCTCTCGAGGGTATCTTTTCTCTGTCTCTCATGGAACACTGGATTTGACGCAATATGAAAAGCGGCTTGATTATCACACACAAGCCCCATCTGACTAATCTCACCAAATTTCAATTCCTTAAGCAACTGTTTGATCCAAATTAGCTCACATGTCGTCATAGTCATCGCTCGATATTCTGCTTCTGCACAAGACCGAACAATCACATTCTGTTTCTTGCTCTTCCAGGATATCAAATTTCCTCCTACTAAGACACAATATCCAGACGTAGAACGTCTATCAGAAGGTGATCGTGTCCAATCAACATCTGAGTATCCAATGATCTGCTCATGGCCTCGATCCTCAAACAAATAAACCTTTGCCTGGAGCTGGTTTTATATATTGAAGAATGCGAACAACTGCATCCCAATGACCATCACACGGAGAATCCATAGACTGACTCACAATACTCATAGAAAAGGAAATATCAGATCTTGTCACTGTAAGGTAATTTAATTTACCAATCAACCGTCTATATCTTACAGGATTGCTAAGAGGCTCCCCCTGTCCTGGTAGAAGTGTAGAATTCAGATCCATCGGAATGTCAACATGTCTACAACCTGTCATTCCCGTCTCCTCAAGAATATCTAAGGCATACTTTCGTTGTGAGATCACAATACCCGAGCTAGACTGAGTAACCTCAATACCCAGAAAATACTTTAGTTTGCCCAGATCCTTAGTCTGAAAGTGTTAAAAGAGATGTTGCTTCAATTTAGTAATACTATCATGGTCACTACCGGTAATAACAATGTCGTCAATATAGACCCCCAGATAAATACAGAGACTCGAAGCAGAATGCCAATAGAATATAGAGTGATCAGCTTCACTCAGAATCATGCCAAATTCCTAGATAACTGTGCTGAGCTTACCAAACCAGGCTCAAGAAAGTCTGCTTTAGACCATAAAGTTACCAGCGCAAGCGACATACAAGGCCACGAGACTCCTCGTAAGTAATAAACCCATGTGGTTGATCCATATAAACTTCATCCTCAAGATCACCGTATAAAAATGCATTCTTAATGTCCATCTGATGGAGATTGATGCTATCTTAGCCACGGGAGAGAATGTATCACTGTAATCGAGCCCAAAGATTTGAGTATATCTCTTGGCAACAAGACGAGCCTTAAAACGATCAACCTTACCATCCAGACCAACCTTGACTGCTTACAGCTAACGACAACCAACAGTAGATTTACCTGAAGGAAGAGGGATGAGCTCACATGTACCACTCGTATGTAAAGTATACATCTCGTTAATCATAGCCTGTCTCCATCCTGGATGAGACAATGCTTCACCTGTAGACTTAGGGATGGAAACAGAGGACAAATAAAATAGAAAAGCATAATAGGGTAATGACAAGCGATGATAACTTAAACCGACATAATGGGGATCATGATTAAGGGTGGTCCGTATACCTTTTCGAAGTGCAATCGGGTATTAGGAAGAGATAAGTCAGCAGTAAGAGCAGGGTCAGGTGTAGGACGTGAATCAACTGGGCATGATGTTGGGTGCAGACGACGATGATATGTCAAGAGTGGTGTTCCTGTGGCAGGAAGTCTAGGATGAGCCACACAAGACTCCCCAACAGTTGGAATGGGTAAGACTTCTGTAGCGGAAGGTGAAGGAGGATCTATAGTAGACTCAGATAAGACTTCTATGGCGGAAGGTGAAGGAGGAGCTATAGTAGACTCCTTAAAGGTCGGTATAGGTAAGACATGAGATATATCAAGGTGGTCAGAATGGTAAAAAGAGGTAAAGAAAGGTTTAGACTCAAAAAATGTAACGTCAGAGGACATAAAGTACCTACGAAGATCAGTCGAGTAACAACGATATCCCTTCTGAACACGAGAATAACGAAGGAAGATACACTTGAGAGCACGAGGGTTGACTTATCTTGCTAAGGGCTAAGTTATGAACGAAACAAGTGCTCCCAAAAACACGAGGGAGAACAGAGTATAAGGGTGATTGGGGAGACAATACTGCATACGGTATCTGATTCTGGATGGGAGGGGAAGGCATCCGATTAACTAAATAACAAACTGTGAGAACTACATCGCCCCAAGAACGCAACGGAACATGAGATTCAATGAGAAGTGTGCGAGCAGTCTCAATGATGTGCCTATTCTTTCTCTTTGCAACCCCATTTTGCTGAAGGGTATAAGGACAAGTGGTTTGATGAATAATTCCTTGAAAAGTCATAAACTGCTGAAATTGAAAGGATAAATATTCTTCTAAGGCATTATCATTGAAAAAAGTGTGAATATAAACACCAGATTGATTTTTAATTTCAACATAACTAGAATATAGAAAACAACTCAGAATGATCTTTCATTAAGGAAATCCAGGTACATCTTGAATGATTATCAATGAAACTAACAAAATAACGGAATCCCAAGGTTAAACTGACTCTACTAGCACCCCATATATCATAATGAACTAAAGAAAAATAAACTCCGCATGACTCTCAATACTACGAGGAAAGGAGGCTCGGGTATGTTTTCCGAGCTGATATGACTCACACTCCAATGTAGATAAACTAGACAAACTAGGCACCATCTTCTGAAGCTTGGATAAGCTTGGATGTCCTAAACGTTTGTGAATTAGGTCCGGAGGATCTGTAACTTGACATGCCTTGGAGGATTTGGGTGAGCTAAGGTAGTAAATGCCTTATGATTCAAGTCTTGTTCCAATCGTCTGCTCCGTACTGTGGTCCTGCATAATAAAAGAATCATCAATAAAATATATACCACAATGGGGGGCACAAGTCAAACGACTAACATATGCAAGATTAGAAGGACATCCAGAGACATAGAGAACGTAATCTAAAGTGACAGAAGGTAGGGGATTCGCTTGTCCAACTCCTTTTTCTTTGGTTTGAGACTCATTGGCTAAAGTGACAGTGGAAAGAGACTGTAAATATACAATATTTGACAAAAGTGATTTATTTACCAGAGATATGATCAGAAGCGGCTGAGTCCACAACCCATTGTACTAGACTGGAAAACACAAACAAAAGAACCAGCAACACAAGTATCAGTCTGAGCAACAGAGGTTACTTGCGGGGATGTTTGCTTACTTGCTCGATACTGAAGGAACTCATTATACTCCCCTTCAGATAAAGAAAATCCCTGGTTACCTTTAGTCTCAGTCTGAGCAACATAAGCATTTTTGGGTGGAAGGCCATGTAAAGTCACTAGTGTGTCCAAGTTTATGACAATAATAGCACTTGAGACTAGATCTTCCAAAATGACCTCTACCTCGTCTATTTTCCATAGTATGAGATGCCCGATTGTCTACTGACTGGGATACGAGGACAGATGAGTCAAGTGTCCGTGATAAGCTCACTGGGTGAATTGGTGCTGCAGCAAGGCGAAGTAATCGAGAGAATAATTCATCAACTGTAGGGACAGTCGGAATAGCCAAAATCTGGTCACATACTAAATCAAGGTCATTAGGAAGTCCAACAAGTGTATGAACTAGAAACATTTTCTGTCGTTGCTCTTGTTGCTTTTCAATACTAGCAGAAACTGTCATCAACGTTTCCAATTCTTCCACGACTGCCTGTACTTGTCCTAAGAAAGTAAACATATCGAATTCTTGTTTCTTCAAGCTTGTCATTCATGATATGACATCATAGAAACGCGATATGTCATTAGTGTATAAATTACGAGCCTTTTCCCAAACTAAATAACATGTCTGGAATGGACGGAACAAGGGCATCAACTTGGAATCAATAGATCGCCACATGATACTACATAACTGAGCATCGACCTTCTCCAACAGTATTTTGGCCTTTTCATCACCTTCGCTAGCCTTTTTTGTTAGATGATCTTGAACTCCTTGACCTTTACACCACAACTCGACAGACGAAGCCCAAGCTAAGTAGTTTGAACCTCCCATTAAAAGTTCTGAGGTAATCATAACACCGGAATTGCCAGAACCCGGGTTTTTAGACCGGAAAGCATCGACTCCCAAAGACATGATTGGATTATCACCAAATAACAAAAAGAATCAATTGATTCGTTGAAACAAATGAAGGAAACACTGTGTTTGCCGGAAAAGTACTGTAGCTACCGGGAAAAATCAGTGTAGTCGCCGAAAAAAACTCAAAATGGTCGGAATCAAACGAAAACAGGATGGGTAGGATCAGAATTAGTAGGCGACCCAACTGTTCTGAAGAACCGTCGTCAAAAAATGGCCGGAAGCGAAATTACGCGCCGACGCGTGGGTGTCACGATCTCGCCGGAAAATTTCTTATGTCGGCGCGTGTGGGCGGGTGGCAGCTTTTCTGCCGAAGAAATGGTTGGTCGCCGAGGAGTAATCTACCTCATGGTGGTGTTGGTTTTTGCACAACACCGATAGAAAATGACTTGATTACAGACAGCCTTCTAAGTCGTTGGAAAATCGGCGACGAGGTCTTTCTTCCCGGAAGTCGCTGGAATGATGCAGAAACTAATGCTCTGATACCATGTGACAAAGCGCAAGAGAAAATATTATTGATATTAATGACATACATTAAACACGATACAATAAGCCCTATATATATAAATAACATGTCTTACTCCTAATACATATGAGATTAGGGTTATTTACTCCTATTTACATAACTATTCTAACAATTATATTTTGTTGTCAACTAATGCAAATACCAACCAGTTCCAGATGATAGAGGCAGCAACATAAGAGAAAAGAAAGTCAACTTGTCCTACTCCATATCTGTAGGACAGTCAGTTCTCTGTTCAGTTACAGTTTCCTCCTGCATCTCATTAGCTTTATCATCGCCATTTGTTACCATCTTGTCTTCGTTGGCATCATTTAGCAGCACCATCGTAATCACCAATATTTAAATCTGCAGGAAGCTGGCCTGACTTCAAAGAAATGCCTACGTAATTTTACATATCGTTAGTAAGCTTCTCAAGACATGTCAGGAAAGAAAGGGAAGATGACCAAGGTCTTCATAAGGGAAAAAAAGACAAATACACTAACTCCAGTAAATCAAAACCCATTTGTGTATTAACTGTTCAGCAATACAACACAAGCTTCAAACACATGGAGTATAAAAGCAAGGGTTTTATTCCAGACAAATGAATTTTTACCAGCTAAAGTTTAGGCATCACTATGCTAAGCCTAGGAAATTGGCCAATGTTTTTCAGTAGCTAATGAACACAAACATTACTGAGACTATGTGTCCTAAGAGACCATAGTGAAATCACTTCAAGATTGGCTATACTTCAAAAAGGGAAACGAAGGTGGAAAGAAATGAGCGGCCAAGGCAAAACTATCTTGGCCAGTACAAGTAACGCGAAGGATGAGCAGACGCAGCAGATGAAACAACATCAACTGCTCCTGAGCCACGGCTCCTGTATAGTTCATTTGCTGTAACAGTAACAGCAACCTGGTAGATATCAGATGCAGAGCTCCAGCCAGCAACATCACCAGGTATTGCATTTGGCAACCCCGCAGAACCCTCCAAGTATGGTGGTGGCTCATAAGCATCACTATGTGTGGCATTTGGCAACCCTGCAGAACCTTCCAAGTATGATGGTGGCCTATAAGCATCACTTGTGTGGCATTTGGCAACCTCGCAGAACCTTCCAAGTATGGTGGTGGCCTATGAGGATCACTGTGTTTGGTGTTGGGCAACCCTGTAGAGCCTTCCAAGTATGGTGGTGATCTATAAGCATCACTGGGTTGGCTGTTTGGCAAACCCGTAGAGCCTTCCAAGTATGATGATGGCCTATAAGCATAGCTGCAGGAGGCCAGTCCGTCATACACGGCTGCATTCCCACACCATCCATATAACTGACCAGTATGACTCCCTACCCTATTTGCCCAGGTGTACGATCAACTAGAGTCCTTCCATGACCTCCAGCATATGAAGCTCCTTGATGAACAATATCCATGCCTTCTGATATATCTGCTTGAATACCATCGACACTTGCTGATAGCCCTGCTCCATCTCGACCCATGGCCGCAGTTCCTGCAAGGGAGCCAACAACATTTTCATGCCTCAAGCCTGCAACAGGTCCATGCAATACTGATGAGGACACAGTATAACCATGAACATGGCCAGCATTTGGACGTTCTAGCACGGTGCAGTCACTATCAACATGATTAACAACTCTTTGCTTCCATAGCCATGGTGGAATACGCGACCGTTTTGCTTCTTTATTTGTGAACCTCCTCGACGACTCAGTTTCATCACGTTTTCTCTTTTGTGCCATCTTCCCACCTATCTGCTTATCTAATTCAACAATTTCATTCTCCAACTTCATTATCTGCTCATTGAGTTGCCATCCAGGAAGAAGTTTTGAAGGATCGGTATCATGGCGTTCCAAACATTTGATGACAGATTTCAGAGCAAACAAATGCTTCCTTTTTGCTTCATTCTGCTTAATCATAACAAAATGCTTGATTAACTTGAGAAAAGGAGGGCTATTAGTGCTGGAATGCTGCAACAACAACAACAACAAAAACCCAGTGTAATCCCATAAATGGGGTATGGACTATTAGTGCTGGAATGACATTTCAAGAATTACCACAGCAGCATGTGAACCATGCGAGTTTTCCTTCATTTTCTTCAATGATTCTTTAGTATCTAGTAAAAATGATGTCAAAAGTCTCTGAGGATTAAATCTGTCCTCAAATCCAAAAGTATAGGCAATATGAACAGCGTCAACTTCCATCTTTTGCTTCAGCATCCCCTCTATTATTTCTGCCACAAATTTACATAATCCAGTGTTAACCAGACAGATAAATTAGCAAGTACGACAAGGTCAAATATAATATTTGTGATAAAGAAAAGGTATGCAAAACTGAAAAAAAAATCATTGTAGATGCAATCACATAATGAGGCTTCTTCTCTGAAACCACGAACGACGAAAACAAATAATCAGAAGGTGGACTACAGAGCAGATGATGAGGTTGAAAGGGTGTTCTTGACTGGAACTATAAGTTTCCCTAAAGTGAAAAGTTTCCCAATAGAATGTGAAAAGAAAGAAACGACAAACATTCTCCCGTCCCAGTATTCACTGCTCGTTCCTGTCCATAAGATATTCTATTTCAGTTATTAGCTTAGTTAATTTTTCTCTCCAATAATGACGCCTAGATATTTCCCAAATGCTTTAATTTTTTGTCATTCAATTTCAGACATTAGATATCGCTACATTCCATATTTGTGTCTTTGAGTCTCAAGTAAGCATGATCCTCTACCCAGGCTAGAGTTCTTTTATTTTATAAGGTAAAATTTTACTGAAACTCAAAGCCACCAGCTATAAGATAGTGCTCGGCTTCCAGAGATTATACATCATTGTTGTTCCTGAAGCTAATAAACTCTATCAACTTACCCTCATCATATATATCAGCTAAATTACACCAAGAAGCTAAGTTACGCAAACATCTAAACTTCAACATATGGATGAGACACCTTTGTTTTAAAATATCTCTGGTTTCTCTCCAAATAGTCCAAAAGAACACAACCTGGAACAGACCTCCAAATCTTTTTCAGCTCCTTGCTGCCTCTGTAGAACAACCAGCTATTAAGAAACTCTTGCTGGGATGCCCCATTTGAACCCAAACATATTGAAAAATAACTGCCAAAGTTGCCCAGTGACTTCACAGTGTATAACAGATGCTTACTGTCTTCAAAATCTCTTTCACAAAAGAAGCACCCGCTGCACATATGAACACCTCTTTTCTGCAAAATTTCCTCGGGTTAAACTACCATCATGAGCCAAAACCCAGCAAAAGTGTGCCACTTTATATGGCACCTCGGACCCCCAAATAACTTTTCATTGCCAAGAAGATTGTCCACCAATTGCTTAAGCCAAGAAGATATAGCAAGATTTAACTGAAAATTAGCCATTTTTTGCACAGCCCAGACCAAATGATCATCCTTATCATCTTCCAATCCCTGGCTAATATTATCAACACCAGAACCAGACTATGTTTGGCCCGACCCATTTTCTTAGTGACCTCTAGTTGTTTTTTGTCAATATTAGTTAGAGATTATATTTCGGTTATTCATTTTATTTTTGTAACTTGTTTTCGGGTTAGTGTTTGCGTAGTGTCTCCTAGATTATAGTGGCTTTGGTGAACGATGGTAGGATAAGGTCTTGTCCTCGGGGGTGTCCCGGCGAGGGAGGGGGTCTAAGGGAGCCTCCAAGCTGAGAAAGGGGTCTTGGTACATATGAACTCTGACCGGAAAGTCTATAGAGTTAGCGAGGATTCTCGAAAAAAGGAAGATTAACATAACTTGCATACAAGAGACTAGATGGGTAGGAGATAAGGCGCCAGATGTGAGCAAATTAAAACTATGGTATTCTAGAAGGGTGAGGGGCAGGAATGGTACAATGTTTTCCCCTAGATTTTTATCACCACTGTACATTAGGTATTTAATTGTTGCTTCTACTTAATTTGCTTCAATCAGACCCAATCAAAGGGAACGACACTAAACTTGTTAACAGCAGGCACCATCTCACATGTTAGCAAATGATGAAATGCAAATGTAGCTTAATGACAAATTGGATTCATGAAAAAGGACCTGGAATCTTTGCCACGAGGACATTTGATCTCCGGAGGGCACGATAATACCGCTTGATGCAACTTACCTGAAGCAAATCCCTGATATCTTCATTTCTAAATTCTCCTGGAATCCCAAAACACGCAATAAGCATCAACAAACCCCGGGCATCAATTTCCTTAGCCTTACTGCCTTAAGTACACCTACTTCGGCAATCAACCTCTTTCTCCAAGCTAAAGCTGCCCGCTCCGCCTCTTGCTTCACCTCTTTCTCAATCTCGTCGTTGATTCCCATCAACAAGAAGCTTTCCAAAACTAATACAGAAGCCAGCCTTGAACGGACCATGTGTGAGCACTTAACAAACACACTGCCCTTTTGAGAATAAAACTTGCCGACACATTCCAATACAAGCCTTGCTGGATTGGGGGAGAGTCTCAATGCCTTAGGGACTTGTTCGAGCAGTCCTTTTATATCTGAGAGATGCATTCCCATGTACCTCCGTAGATCACGACCACTCATCGTTTTTCACAGGCTCTCCAGCTCTGCACGATGAGCGGATTTCATCTCTGGATGAGGAGGGGATTTCACTTCTTCTTCCTTTTTTTCTCCTTCTCCTTCTTCTGCTTCTTCATCTTCTTCTTCTATTTCTTCTTCAGAGGGATCAGATTCCCAAGATGGTACTGGCTCTGCGGCTGGGGCTGCTGGAGGTGATGACGTGGGTAAAGGAGTGGTATTGGTTGTAAGTGGGGAAAGCATAGAGTCTATTATGGTTCGAATGGAATCAATATGTTGATGTAGGTCACCGAAGCAGCGTTGGAATGCAGAGAGGGAGTCCGTGAGTTTGCGGAGATTGGAAATTGAGTCATCCTGGGAATGTGTTGGTGGTTGCTGAAATTCCGATTGTTTGGTTACATTCTGCAGCGAATCGTTTACTGTTTGTTGTGATTGAGGTGTCGCAGTGGTGGCAGTTGCGGCGGTATCTTCTGGTTTAGCCATAGTCGAAGTAGAACTGATAAGAATTGACAATCGACAAGAATCAGAAATTCCTAATGCGTCTCCGATTTTTGATACACAATAGGAAGAGGAACGCCTCTTCCTGCAATCCACGACTTCGTCATTTTCTTTTACTATGTGTTTACATGGGCTTCTTTCGGGTACAGCAACTGAGTTATTTGCAAGAATAGAAGGCTAGTCGGTGGGATCGGTCATTAAAAAAATATAATGCCTTTGTAAATCTGACTATATTTTAATTTCACTCTAAGTTATTTGCATTATATTCTATATTTTTATATTATGCTGAAGAAAACTTAATATACTAAGGGCAAGAAATTACTTCTTATATACAGAAATTGGCTTCGTCAAAGTAACATTTTCATTATTATTATGACGACAGACATCCCTGGGCAAAAATGAATTCATACAGCATCCCTCGGCAATCTCTGAATATTCTCCCTCCCACTAGGACACTAATCCATCATCAGCATTAAATTGAATTCTGAAACTTGTTAGTCATTATAATGACTTAAGATCTTCACCATACAATACAAAATTTGGGGATTGCTTGCCAAGAAAAGCCATAACTTCTCATCTATTCCCAGCAACTAAGATCCTAAAAATGCCTTTGTTTCCCGGCAACACGAGGGAGTTCTCTCACCCATTGTTAAGAACATATGATGTGACTAGACTCGTATCTCCCTCTTTATAATCTCCAAGTGTGAATCCAACCATTTATCTAACGTTTCCCTTCCTCCCACTACACCTTTGGCTCTTTACCAGGGAAAGCATAACATCCTTTCGAAGGAAACATAAATTTCTTGAAATTTTCATTCTGCCTTACTCACATATAAACGGCGTAAGACTTGAAAAAACGGAAGAGAATCATTTTATTCAATTACAACAACAACAACAACTACCCAGTATAGTCCCACAAAGTGGGGTCTGGGGAGGATAATATGTAGACGAGCCTTACCCCTACCCGAAAGGGCAGAGAGGCTGTATCCAATCGACCCTCGGCTCAGTGGAGAAAAGGAAAAACAAAACAAAAACAAAAACAAAGGGGCATTAGTAAATCCAGCAGAAATAGCGTAAATAATTATTTAAACATAAGAAACATAAATAAAATAGCATGCAATAATATCCTACAGTAACTACCATAAATAACTACCATAAGAGAGACACAATCCAAAACACAAATCATCTATGGATAGCCCTGCCAAGCCTCACCCAACCCGGGTGAGGAGTACGAAAAGCTCTAGGAGCCCATATCCTACAACCCTGATACTAGACCTCCAGACTTTCCTATCAAGGGTCATGTCCTCGGAAACCCGCATCCTAGCCATGTCATGCCTAATCACCTCTCCCCAATACTTCTTAGGCCTCCCTCTGCCTCGCTGAACTCCTACAATCGCCAGCCGCTCACAACTCCTCACCGGGGCATCAGGACTTCTCCTCCGCACATGCCCGAACCACCTCAGCCTCGCTTCTCGCATCTTCTCATCCACCGGGGCCACCCCCACCTTCTCTCGAATAACTTCATTCTTAATCTTATCTAACCTGGTGAGCCCGCATCCACCTGAGCATCCTCATCTCTGCAACCTTCATTCTCTGAACATGAGAGTTCTTCACGGGCCAACACTCCGCCCCATACAACATTGCAGGTCTAACCACAGCTCTATAAAATTTCCCCTTGAGTTTATGTGGAACTTTCTTGTCACACAGGACTCATGCTGCAAGCCTCCACTTTGACCACCCCGCTCCTATACGATGAGTGACGTCCCCGTCAATCTCCGTCCCCCTGAATCACCGACCCAAGATATCTGACACTGTTCCTCTTGGCGATGACCTGAGATCCAATCATCACGTCCCTGCCTACTTCGCTCGGCTCGGAGCTAAACTTGCACTCCAGGTATTCTGTCTTAGTTCTGCTTATTTTGAAACCTTTGGACTCGAGAGTCTGTCTCCATACCTCTAACCTCTCAATAACACCGACCCTCGTCTCATCTATCAAGACTATGTCATCAGCAAATAGCATACACCAAGGCACACCCCCTTGAATATGTCAGGTTAGAGCATCCATCACCAAGGCAAACAAGAGAGGGCTAAGCTCTGATCCTTGATGGAGCCCCATAACCACTGGAAAATGGTCTGAGTCGCCACCCACCGTCCTAACCCTAGTCTTAGCCCCATCGTACATGTCCTTGATTACTCTAATGTAGGCTTCCGGCACACTCTTCGCCTCCAAGCACCTCCCTTGGGACCTTGTCATACGCCTTTTCCAAGTCGATAAGCACCATGTGCAGGTCTTTCTTCTTATCCCTGAACTGCTCCACCAGCCGCCTAACAAGGTGAATAGCTTCTGTAGAGGAGCGATCCGGCATGAAACCGAACTGGTTCCCAGATATAGATGTCATCTCCCTAACCCTCGCCTCGATCACCCGCTCCCAGACCTTCATCGTGTGACTTATTAATTTGATACTCCTATAGTTGTTGCAGCACTGGATGTCCCCTTTGTTCTTGTACAAGGGCACCACTGTACTCCACCTCCACTCATCCGGCATCCTTTTGGTCCTGAAGATCGCATTAAACAACCTGGAGAGCCACTCCACTCCTGACCTACCCATACACTTCCAGAACTCCACCGGGATCTCGTCAGGCCCGGTCGCTCGACCCCTACTCATCCTACGCAAAGCCCCCATGACCTCCTCCGTCCTAATGCGCATGTAGTACCCAAGGTCTCTATGTTGCTCTGAATGCCCCAAATCCCCTAGCTCTATGTTACGATCCCCCTCCTCATTAAGTAAGTCTCGAAAGTACGTCTGCCACCTCTGCATGACTTGAGACTCCCCCATCAGAACTCTACCATCCTCGCCCTTGATGCACCTAACTTGGTCAAGATCACGTGCCTTCCTTTCCCTTGCATTAGCTAACCGGAATAACTTCCTGTCCCCGCCTCTCTCCCCTAGTTCCTCGTACATGCGACCAAACGCCGCGATTTTAGCTTCCGTAACCGCCAGCTTTGCTTCTTTCCTCGCCACCTTGTAGATCTCCCTGTTCGCTCTCCGTTCTTCCTCGCTTGTGCTCCCTGCCAACTTAGCAAACGCCGCCTTCTTCACCTCCACTTTTCCTTCGACTGCATCGTTCCACCACCCGTCACCCTGATGTCTACCTGAATAGCCCTTGGCTACCCCGAGCACATCCCGTGCTACCTCCCTAACCAAGTTCGCCGTCTCTGACCACATAACATCTGCTTCCCCAGAACTTCTCCAAGCTCCGGCATCGGCTAACCTCCTCTCCAACTCCTGTGATTTCTCCTTAGTCAAAACACCCCATCTAATCCGCGGTTGTCCCCGAACACCCCTCCTCTTCCTCTTCACCCAGAGACCGACATCCATCACTAGGAGTCTATGAAGAGTCGAAAGGGACTCTCCCGGAATAACCTTGCAGTCCTTGCACATACCCTTATCGCTCCTTCTGAGGAGGATGTAATCAATCTGAGTCCTCGCCGCCGAACTCTTGAAGGTGACCAAATGCTCCTCCCTCTTCTGAAATGTCGAGTTCGCAATCAGAAGCTCGGAAGCCCTGGCGAAATCAAGCAGTGAAGTGCCTCCTCCGTTCCTAACCCCAAAGCCGAAGCCACCGTGCACCTCACCATAACCACCAGCATCAGCCGCAATATGACCATTAAAGTCCCCTCCAATAACTAACTTCTCAGATTGGGGAATACTACTCACCAAATCATCTAAGTCCTCCCAAAAGCGCCTCTTAGCCTCCTCGTCTAAGCCCGCTTGCGGAGCGTAGGCGCTTATGACGTTGAGGACGCAACCCTCAATAACCAACTTAATAGACATTAACCTATCATTCACTCGCCTAACCTCGACCACGGACTCCCTTAGATCCCTATCTACCAAGATGCCTACTCCATTCTTACCTCTCACGACCCCAGAATACCACAGCTTAAACCCGTTTACATTCCTCGCCTTCAACCCTTTCCACCTAGTCTCCTGGACACATGCTATGTTAACCCTCTTCTCTGAAGAACCTTCGCCAACTCAATGGACTTACCCGTCAGAGTGCCTATGTTCCATGACCCAATCCTTAATCTTTGAGCTCCGCTACCCTCTTCCCACCCTTACATCCCGCCCTACCCGCAGGACCACTCCCTGCCCCCTATTCACCCCCGCCACCGCCCCCACCCCTCGAGGACATGACCTTACACTATCATCCCCCACCGCGGCCACTATCCCTCCAACCGACTATGAAGAATAGTGACGCACATACGCACTATAGCGGAATACGCAAAAAGATGCAAACTAGATAGCAACAGAGTAAACCTCACACGGAATGCTAGCTAAAATACGTAAAAAGGTGTACAAAGTAAACAAGAGAGCGGGAGGTACCAATTCCCGGTGAAAAAACCTGAAAGTAGGCTTTGATGCGCCCAAGGTCAACTGCTACCGACTCTTGCACGTCCCAGCCGGTGTTGCTTAGCTCTTCATTCCCAAACGCCGCAAGCTGGCCTCGCCGCCGCGACTAGCACCTGGGGCAAGTTTTCCTGAAGCTTATCGAAACGTGTAGTTCTATTGCGTCCTGCCGAAAGTCTGAACCGGAGTCGCCGGAAGTACTGTAGCTTGCCGGAAATCCTCGCCGGAAAAATAAGGCACCTGTCCAAGAAAACAGAACACACCCACACACATCCACAAAAAGCAGAAGAGAGAATAGGAAGAAAAGAGATGGGATATTGTGGGGAAAACTGCTATAGATCTAACTTATTAAGATTCTTACCCGGTAATTGAACAAAACTAAGACGAATTAGAGATGGGATATTGTGGGGAAAACAATACAAATAGCGTGTGAAACCAAAACAAGCACTTCGACCGGAACCACAAACGGCGACAGCTCGACACTAACAGAGACTCCAAACAGCAACTTTTGACTCCGTCCAAGAAAAAAAAACCCCAGATAGATCTAACAAAAAATGTAAAAGCTTGCTGCAGAAATTAGTGAACAAAAATTAGTCCTGTTATCTGCCTTGTTTGGATTGGGAAAAATCGTGGTATAAATTTTCCTTTTTGATTTTTGACTGTTAGAATATCTGAAAATCAAATGCGCATAAAAAGGAAAAAAACAGAGAGAAAGAAGAATAAAGAGAAACTATGGAGAGAAAGAGAGTAGAGAGGCAGAGTGAACAAGAAATCAAACAGAACAAGAAATTCTGGCTGTATAGGCCAAGTGCGAGAGCTGCAATTGCGGACGGAATCCAGGCCCTATCAGCTTCAATATTTTCATAAGCTTGTTATAGATCTTGTAAATTAGGGATCAGAGGCTTGAATCACTGTTATGAGTGTCAAAACCCTAGTAGAAAACCAATCATTTTATTCAATTGAGGGCATATAATCCGACAAAGAACTTCTGTAAAGAAATAGATAAACAAATCGCCTCTCCAGCATGGCACATCAATGAAAGAAAAACAAAGTGATCATTCATGATGAGAAGTAAGAATTAAACTCTCTTCCACAACTTCTCATCCAATATCTGCGATATTCAAAATTAGAAAGTGCCCAAAGGACCAAATACAAAGTCTGTCAAGTAAATTGTGTATCCAAGAAGCTTGTGTGTGGGCTATCGAACAGAAAATAGTCGATTGAAATTTGTACAAAGATACTGCGAGTACAACACATGCAGCCCAGTCAGGAACATATCATACTGCCTCTATGTGGAATTCGCACCAGCAATACCAATTAATAGCCCTTATTTCCCCATATTCGAGCTCTCATGTCCACAACAACAACAACAACAACAACAACTACCCAGCATACTCCCACCAGGTGGGGTCTGGGGAAGGTAATATGTAGACAGCCTTACCCCTACCCAAAAGGGCAGAGAGGCTGCTTCCAAGCGACCCTCGGCGCATAGGACAGAATGAAGAGCTGCATTGGAAAACAAAGATAAAGTTAGGAACCAAGACAAGACAAAACACAATAACAAAACAAAGCCTAAGTAATCCTGCAGAAATAACGTAAATGATTATGTAAACATAGGAAACATAGCATGCGACAATAACAAGCGACAACTATCATATTACCAACCAAGAGGGGACCTACGCTAAAACACTAGTCATCTACGGGTAACCCTACTATCCCACACCCAACCCCGGGTGGGACGAACGAAGGACTCTAAGAGCCCCTAGCCTGCAACCCTGATTCTAGACCTCCAGCCTCTCATGTCCACCTGAAACAGAAAATTGTTGGTCAGACAGTGTGTTGACAAGCACTAGATAGGTCAATATCACAGTGCATATATCGGATCCAGCTGCCAGGAAGCATGTAATGTTACTTAAGGTTATATGGGAATCAACGCATAAGTAACAGTTGTTCATCTGGCGCATCAGATCCTCCAGCATAACGAAGTCCTACTCC
The DNA here is from genome assembly GCA_034376525.1 of Nicotiana benthamiana. Classification (NCBI taxonomy): domain Eukaryota; kingdom Viridiplantae; phylum Streptophyta; class Magnoliopsida; order Solanales; family Solanaceae; genus Nicotiana; species Nicotiana benthamiana. The sequence continues at coordinate 12,477,368 of CM067325.1, forward strand.
TATCAGTTTTGTTTTTGGTAATACCACACAAAAATGCAATGCATGTCATTGCAATTGTGCATTACATCATAAGAACTTCTGGAATTGTCATTGTAAGTCTAAAAGTACTTGAACACCTACCTCAACAGTGAAATATGCACACCTAAACAAATGCATGATATACAAGTCAAGATAAACCATTATAGTGTTCACATCACAACATTATCCAGAATCAGAAATCATAAATTAATGCACTAACAAGGAAAACTACTCTCCTAGTTTGTCCACAAAATAATTGGTACCAAGAAGATGATTCAAGTCAGTCAGGACAAGCAGATTGCAGGTTCATTTCCTGGTTTGGGAATAAGTCCTCAAACAACTTGAATATCAACACACAGAAGTTTTACTCCCAACTATTACAGGATCATAGAATACAAAAATAAAAATTTATCTCTGGCAGTATGATTTTAGAGTAAGTATCCAAAGACAGAAAATCAAAACGCAAATTGTAAATTTTCATCACGAGTTTTTAGATTATGTAAGGTACCCTTATTTTTACTAAATTATTTCCCTTCCAGAGATCACACTATATCCAAGTGCAAAACTATTAAATTACCAAATGATGAGTAGATGTAAAACCATCAAAGATAAACACAAACTTAATATTCACAACTTCTTATGTACACGAGTCTCTACAAATAGAAATAAAATTACATAGACTTAATGTTGATGGCTTCTCCAAAATTCCAAATGCACGAGCATAAACAAAAAGAAAGGTCATACAAAAGCAACAAGCTGGCCAAGGTTAAAGAATTAAGCCGCCCTTTACTAAAAATTATATTATTTTTAGTAATATAAAGGGGGTTCCAACATATCAATATATAGTGAAGTGTTCCCCCAAATTCAGAACTTTCTTTCAATACTCTCCTCATTAGTTAATAATGTTAGTGATTGGATTTCTATGCTTAGTCTGATAGTAAATAAGATATTCAAATATGTAATTTCATAGCGAATAACTATTCATCCATTATATTTTCATGTTAATAGGGGGCAAGAAAACTCCATGGAAAGATGGTTTAGTACGATGTTGTTTAAGAAGGAGTTTGATACATTTTACAAAAAAGGCAATTATCTTAACAATATTGACAGATATGTATCCCATATCATCTTTAAAGTGGAACAATAGCTCATTAACATCACAACAAAAGTTGCATAGGAAGACTTCCTTCTCCTTCTAGTCATTCTTTCTACATGTGCGACACTTTGTTATTGTTCTTACCTTTTAGCTAGTCTCAACTCAACCATGCAAAGCAAAGCTAGAAACACATGATTGAGTCCACATTCATCTCATTAAAAGATGTATCAATTGCATTTACTAATTCATCAATGGTTGGAGTCTACATTGAAGGGATTGAATAGCTCTAACGAATCCAAAATCTAAAACATTTAGATCTGGATATTGGGAAGTCAAACGCATAGCTGAAGATAAAATTCACCTTGCCACGCCTTCTAAAAAAATCACCTTGTTATGCAGCTTCATTATATTTCAAACCATTGACATTAATGTGAGGTCTAATATTATCTAGTTGAATAAAGATATGAACATTTGAATATGAAATTGGTCATCTTAACCTAATCATTTATCATTTGAAGAACATTTTGCAATTCCGCAAGCCCTAATGGTATATTTAATCACAGGAAAAATAGGTTTTATTTCCAAACTACCTGCAACTCGGTTTTACTATTCTGCTTAGTTGTCTCCTTGATCACGAGAGAAATTTCATATTTCTACTGAACAACCCAACTCCATTTTGATAGAAAATAGGGCTTGCAATAGCAGCAATAAACATAACAATTGTAAAGAAGTTCTTACTTTTGCGTAATCCACATGAGTCAAATTTTTGTTCTTCAGGGATAAGATACTAATTTCAAATCTGTTGTAGAAAAAATCGTTTTTCATCAATATAAACATGAAACATATCTAAAGATATTGGATTTGAGTAGAGTGTATTCAACTTAATTATTAATAAAGTGAATTGGAGCCTTACCTTTTGATTTTTTCTAGGCTTTATAGCATTCATATGTGCCCCAATAGCACCTTCTTTGATATGCCAAAAAGAGTTGTTGTTGACATTTCCATGGCACAAGCACAAGCTAACGATCAAATATCCGTTCGACGATTAAGAAGAGTAATTAGTTGGGAGCTTGCTCGTCAACTTTTGTAATCTTGTTGTACCCTCTTGTTACTACAATTAATAAATACCTTACCTTAAGAAAAAACTCAAAAATGAAACTCTTCTTTGTCTTCGACTGGATATTCAAACTTTAGCTTGTGTTGTAGACACGTCAACGACAAATTTTTCTCGACGTAGCAAAGGTGTCATTAGGATACATGCCAACAATACAAAGCGTTATTTGAAAACAAAAGGCTAAGGCTCCAATTATGTCCATCAATATTGAGCCGAGTACACTCTATTCAAATTCAATATTTTTAAATACGTTTAATTATGTTCATACAACTATGAAAGGTACTATCTTACTTTATATTGCATTTTATGTTCCTATTTTCCTATGATCTCTGTGGTGAAACTAATATTCTCTCCTTTTAGTTTTTCTTATTATCTTGAGCCAAGGGTCTTCCTGAAACAGTCTCTCTACTCCATCGGGGTAGGGTAAGGTCTGCGTATATACTACCTTCCCCAGACCCCACTTGTGAGATTTTACTGGGTTGTTATTGTTATTGTTGTTGTTGTTGTATCTTATTTTATATAACCGAGAGATCCCTAAAGGCGTGCTTCACAGTTCAAAACTCAATGGACAATAGGTACGCCCTGCTACATTTCTCCACTTAAATACTAATTTTTTGTCTACAACGAGATTAAAAATTGTGAAGTACGCCAAACCCATACATCACACGCTGCGCTCTTACCATTAAGATCGTGTAAAAGCGACAATTTCATTACAAAAGTTATGTTTAAAGTTGTTGTTGCATGCCCTAGATCTGATCAAAATGAAACTGAATTGTTTCCAAGAAATATAAGAATCCTCCTGGTCAAAGGCAACTAAATGAATTAGCAAAAGATCCGGTTGCAATAATTTTGAAAACAAGACAAATAATCTATGACTAAAGATACCACTAAAGCTTGTTTTTATAGACAAGGTTCTTTCAACTATTAGATCAAAATGGCCAATTTTAGGTGAATGGCTCCTATTTTTTATTTAACAAGATAATCCAAGACCTCACATTAATGACAACAATTTGAAATTAATAAAACTACTCGACAAGGTGGATTTGATATTTGGCTTTGCTATAAACCTCCCAATAGACAAGATTAAATGTTTTAAACTTCAAATTTAGAGTTATTCAATCTCTTCAATATCAATTGGCCCATTCAACCACCGATGCAATACAATCGAAACATCTTTTTATAAGATGAAAGTGGAACGACTCAAACACATGCTTCTGGCTTTGCGATCTTGCATAGTTGAGGTGATGAAAGCTAAGGGTGAGAACAACTACAAAGTGTTAAAAAACAATAACTAAATGAATTTCCTATTCAACTTTATTGTGATATTGAAGTTTGTTAATGAAACTATATCTCTACTTCAAAGGTGATATGAAGTACAAAACATACCAATGTTATTAGGAAGAAACCTTTCACTGAAGTTTGTTTCTATTTTGTAGTCTTGGCCATCTTATAGCTTTTGTAAAACTTCACTTTATATAAAGACTCATGTATTTAGGGAAACTATGAGCATTACATCTATGTAGTGTTATATTTCTCTTTGTAGAGACCCCTGTACATAAAGAAGTTTTGAATATTTAGATCGTTTATCTTTGATAACACAATTACACATCTTTTGGCTATTTAATGAATTTGCACGTGAATATGGTGTGATGATGAAAAGAAAAATTATTTGTTGAAATTATATGTTAGTGCCTCAATGTAATCTAAAGAGTTGTCATGGAGAAATTCAAAATTTCCATTAGAATTGTTTATATCTGTCTTTGAAATATCCTCTACAATCACTTCGCAAGAAAAAAGCTTGTCTTGTTTGTCTTCTATGATCTTGTAATAATTGAGACTCATGCATTATTTAAAGAAAACTTTTGGTACTGGTATATTCTAATTGTTTTGAGGACTAATACCCAAAACGCCAAACCAGAAATGAAAAGAGAAACAATGCATGTAGTTTTATATACACAAAAAGACAGGAAAATGATGAAAATTTACCAAATACATAGCTAGTATTTTTGGAGGACCTAGTGAGAAGGGAGGAGGAATTGAAGCTAGAGATCTATTGATAGATTTGCTTTCACTAATCATCAATCAATCAACTATGTGTCAAGCCCGTGCTAGTTAGATTTGACTATATGAATCCACTCTAATCACTTCCTTGCATTCTTTCCCGGATAAGACATGATATTTCTGGCAGCACTTGGTAACTTCCCATAAAAAAAGCCATTTCCTTCTTTCATTCCCAAGATTAAAATAGAGAATTTATTGCAGTAATGATTAGTATATAACTAATAGCCTATTCAGACAAGCTTCTCACCATGCCAAAAGTGCTTCTTTCTACAAAAAACAATTGTTTTTGGCTAGAAGCAGAAAAAAGTAGCTTCTCTCCAAAAGCAGAAGTAGTTTGGACTTTTATTCCTACCAAAAATATCCTTCGCAAAATATTATATATACCAAAATAACCTTACTTAGTTTAAACTATTAAGTAATATAAAATAACTTTTAGGATGAACTTAAATATTTATTAAAAATTTTTTTGATATATTTAAATTATCATAAAAGAATAAAATAGTTTTCAATTTTATTTTTATACTTTACTTAAATAAAATAAAAAACTCAATTATTATCTTTCAAAATAAATATTTGTAATTATTTATCTACTTATATAATATTAATAATTAAGCAAATCTCTTCATGTCGTTATTTGTAATTTGACATATAAAAATACTTTTTGAAAAGCTTGGCCAAACACAAACTATTGTTCAAAAGTGTTTTTCAAATTGATTAGCCAAACACAAAGTGTTTTTCTCCAAACGTATTTTTCTCCATAAGCTGATTTTTCTAGCTTGGCCAGACTGTCTATTAACTCTTTAGAAATTTAAAAGTCCAGACATAGACAAGCTATACAAGACAAGTTCATCTGATCATAGCATACATGAAGAGTTGTAAAGATAATAGTACGGGAAAGCACATGCCAGGTGGAAAAACTAGCAGTAAAGTATACAGTAATATTTTATACGGAATGGGGGAAAAGGATCTCTTGCAAGTATACCTGTCCTCTCTTGCAATTGAAGTACGTTTCCCTGAGACCTACACATTCACTTGGAATTAATGGACTCTTTTCTTTTGCACATTCCCTGAAAGACTTCTTCTCAACCTAAAAGATCAAATCACATGGTCCTTTAGAGTTTCAGGAACTACAGAAATTAATACATATTTACGAGAAAACAACAAAAAAGGATACCTTAACGCAATCGGATTCGCTGAGGCACTTGACGAGTTCCATAGCAAGGCCCTTACAGGACTTCGCCATTTTTACTAAACCCCCTCGACTCTTCCCCACTTCCTCCTTCAAAAACCCCGTTCTCTTCCGGTCTATAGGGCCAGGGCCCCAGCAACTTCTTGAGAGGCTTAATTGGGCTGTCGAACCACCGGTCTTGGGCTTCAGTAGGTAACCGAGATAGAAAATGGCCCATATCTCTTAGAAAAAAAGGGTTTTGACAAAGTTCTCTACAAATACAAAACTATACAAAATTATTTACTTTTATTTATTTATTTTTACTCATAAATTAATTATTTTGTTACCCATAATAGATTTTTTGGGAAACTATTAATTTATTTTCCAATTTTTTATAGTTTTATGCTTTTTTTTTTCTTTTCTCCTTTTATTTTTTCTTGTTTTCTTCTTTTTTTTCTTCTTTTTTTTCTTTTTTCCTTTTTTTAATTTCATTTAGCTTCTTTTTTATATTTTGTTTTCTCTTCATAATCTAATTTCATTTGTTGTTTTTATTATTTTTTATTATTCTTTTTTTTATATTAATACTAAAGAAAAATCAAATTATGTATCAATTAAATGTACCTAATACAATCAAAATAATATTAACTAACATATAATTCCAGTATAGTATATAGTTATACCAACATGATATACAATTGTACGCAATGAGTTAAAAAAGTAATTCAAGTATTAAACTGAAATAATATTAGTTGTCAATAAAAAAGTTTAAAAAATTCTAAAAGGATTCAGTTGTAAGAGTATACCGTTATATCATATAGCATGCAATAATTTTTTATTTTTTTTTTACATTTTCAATCTGCCCCTCATGCTTGGTAAAAGCTTAAAACAAATTAAAAGGGAAAAGACAAGTGAATTTGCGGGTAATAAGTATACTATTATAGTATGTTGTATATTATTATAACATATTGTTAGAGTATCTTGCATATTATTACAGTATATTATAATAATATATTATATACAATAATAGTATATTGTTGTAGTATAACTATATACTCCTATAATATGTTAATATACTGTAGCGGTATACGGTTTTGTAAATTATAATATTATATTATTGTAGTATAGCTATATACTCCTACAACATATTGTATATCGTAGCGGTATACTATAGCTGTGTTCTTCTTCGATTTTTAACTGGAAATTTCAATCTCAATCACCTCAAATCAGGTCCAAATGCTATCAAATTTCAGTATGAACTTCCATAAGGTATTCGATATTTAACATCGCCCACTTTGAATCAAACAAGAAATCTTCAAAAATAAAATTGAGTTTCAAGCCCAAAATAGCGGATATTCAAATATACACAAAAATTTAGATATGGGAAACTTACTCGAAGATACTATAAGCAAAATTTTATAGCACCACATTGAATCAAACAATAAATCTTCAAAAAAACTATTTTTTCCCTTAAAACTATACTATAACATATAAATTGTTACCACATTATTGGGGTGATTTAGAAGGAGAAGTTATTGTCGCTTAAGAAGGTGCTTTTGTGATTTGAGCCCCACCAGAATTTAACACAAAAAATAGAAGAATTGTTATAGCCAATAATTTTGACATTTTATAGTGCAATAAAATGAGAAAGAATTGAATAATGGCCGAGAAATTAGAAGGACAAGAATAAATAAATTCTAATGTTTCGTTAGTAGTCACGGGCTCCCTTGCTGCGGTCAGCATCTGGTAATAAAGTGAAGAAGGTAAAATGAGGAAAAAGAAGAAGAAAGGTGAGTAAATAGTTTGGGAGTATGGATATGAATAGTAAATAATTTGGATCTGAATATTAAAAGATAAATAATTTGAAATTAATGGGTATAAAGTAAAATTTTCTCTAGAAAAAATAGCGAAGTACATAAATAGCCGTTTTAGGACCTTGTTTAAAGAATAGCTAAAATTTACAAAATATTTATAATTTAGCCGCCATAGAATCAACTTCAAATATGTGGGTCTAAAGTTAAAACTGGTTGGGTTTGAAGTTTTCTAATTTAGACCTGCAGATTTAAAGTTAGGGCTCTGCTAAAATGGAACTTCAAGTTTGACGTTTGAATGAAGTTAGACATTGACTACCTGGTGTTATATTTACTAATAAAACACACCCTTTTGATTAACTTTGCTATCCCAATAAACTAGCCTTTTTAAAACAAAAAAAATTCAGATGCCCGAGGGACAGCCAAACTAGTTTCTATTTTATCATTTTATGTGAGATGCTTTTTATTTATTTTTGAAAGAAAAAATAGTACTCCCTCCAATTGCACCTATTGGTTTTTGGTCCATTAAAAAAGTGATTCGTTTTTAAATTTGGGAATAATTTTGCTTAAACTTACAATTTTACGTTTACTGAAAAGTTTTTATAACCATACAAATACTCTGGACCACTTTTTAACTTATTTAGGACCATAAATTCTAAATGTCTTATATTTTCTTAAATTCTATGTCCAATCAAATATGTTCATATAAATTAAAATAGAGGGAGTATTTTTGTTTTGTATATTTAAAAGTAATTTAATTTTAATTGTTATCTATAATGATAAGATTTTTGTCATGAACCAAGTCCCTAGCACTTACAATTTTACGTTTAGTGAAAAACTTTTATAATCATACAAATACTTTGGACCACTTTTTAACTTATCTAGGACTATAAATTCTAAATATCTATAATTTTATTGTCTGCTTCGGCATGAAAAACATCACAAGTTTATCCCTTGGGAGCCCAAAATCGTGCGTACCATATAACCTTGTGTCATGTCTTATAAAGCTTTTTATTTTTCTCCCATGCTAGTGTAGGATTTATCTAAAATGATATGTGTGCCCCTTCTTCAAAAGTTTGTTAGCCTAAAAATCTGTCAGTCCTGTTTGACCCGCCCTCATTAGTTCACCACCATAGGCAATTTTATAGTCATATATTCAAGCATATTTTAAATCAGAATTTTTTTAATGTTTTTTTTAAAATTGCTTGTCTGAGTTAAACACTTTAAAGTAAAGTGGGACGGAGGGAGTATGTATTATCGATATAACTTTTGCACTAAAATTAGTTCCCCAAATCAGAATTTTCTAATGTATAACAGATATTTCTATCATATTTTGGCACGTGACTTGTCAACATCCAATTACAGGTGAGAGAAAAAGACCCAAAAATAAAATTTAAAAGAAAAGAAAAAGATAAAAATGTTACACGCCATAGAAGAGGATAATGGAGGTTCCATTTTTCATAGCCAATAGTGTCACTATTATTAGACTCTTTTAATGGGAAGGTAAAAGATGAGAAGGTAATTTATTTATTTTTTCTTTTAAAAAGAGAAGAAAAAAGAGATGAGGAGGTAGTTTTGAGGATCATTGATATCTTGCTCATTCTTGGTTTGCCTTGTCTCTCTCACATACAATCAATCACAGCTTCACACTACAAAAAGGTAGATAAAATTGAAGTAATTTTGTAAGGCTCAGCTTTCATCAAGAAAGGCAAACAAGGCCCATAATATTGTACATAAAAAAATATTACTACTACTATAAAGACAGCTCCATTATAATGGCGGATATTACTAGAAAAAGCAAGATTATTGCTTCTTCTCTTAAAACCAGCTTGTTTTCTTCTATTCTCATTTCCGTGATTCTTTTTGGTTCCTTCTTCTTGCTGTAGTATATTATTTCAAGAAGCAACCCAGACTATAAAAGAAAAAAAACTTTGTACTGTTCCTAGTATTTATATAGTATTTCAAAGCTTCTATATTTCTTAATCTTCTTGAACTAAAATGGCTGTGGCTATGGCTTCTTGTGGGATAATTTCTGGGATTCACACTAATTTAAAAGCAATTGAGAAACTGCCGATTTCAAGTCCAGGTCTTTTCAGGGGTTCTTTTGGTTTGGAACCTATACAGAGAATATGCATTGCTCCTAAGAGGTAATTACTTCCTTCCGCAGCCTCACTACTTTGTTATCTGTTTCTATTAAAATTTGGTTAATTAATTGGCATACCAAACATTTGAAGTTATCCATTTAGTTGGAGTTTTGTGTGTGCATTCATTTAGTTAGTGCATTCATTTAGTTATCTTTCATGTTTTGTTTGCAATTTGATGCTTATTTGTTTTCAGTTGTAGTTTCAGAATCTTGTTTTCTCTTTAAAGCAGTATTGAAGTTTTTGTCTTGGGTTCTTGTCTCGGATATTTGAAACAGGTCGTGAAGTAAAATAAATCCAAATATAATAAGGACTGTTTGATTAAAATGGAGATGCAACGGGAATAATCAGGAATCCGTCGTTACTGATAATGAAGTTTCTGTGATGTGTTTTTACTCATGGACTTGCTGATATTTAGCAGTGGACAAAGTTCATAAATTACCTTATCCTGGAATCTATGTACCCTGATTCTGGAATATAATCTACATGTTATGCTCTGGCAGATTATCTTTTTCTGAGAGTACAATTGTTCCGAAAGCATCCTCAGCTGCAGCTGTTGAGGTATGTAACATATAGCAACAACTCATTGGAAAAGCTTATTGTACTTGTTTTTTTGCTTTCCAAAAACTGAGGCATTTGTTTTTGATTCATGGGACTGGGGAATCAGGATGGAAGTTCCCAAGAGACTGCAGTCCCGATGCCAAAAGTCATAATAGATCTGGATTCGAACCCTGATGCAACTGTAGTAGAGGTTACCTTTGGTGATCGCCTCGGGGCTCTTGTTGACACGGTAGGACTCATTATCTTCTTGATTCAAGTACATCCCTCATTATTATTGTTGGTAAATATTGGGAGTCATTTGGCAGCATATCTTTCTCGCGAATGGGCCTAACTTATTCTGAATGTGTTTACAGATGAGTGCATTAAAAAATCTGGGACTGAATGTTGTCAAAGCTAATGTCTGTCTAGATTCATCAGGGAAACATACTACATTATGCATCACAAATGCGTAAGTCATCATGTTGGATTACTTTATGTTTTTGTGCATCTATGGAAATTCTTATTGTTCTGTTTTTGGGGAAATTTTCCAGTTCTACTGGTAGGAAGGTCGATGATCCAGAGCAGCTAGAAGCAATTCGTTTGACAATTATCAACAATATGATTGAGTTCCATCCGGTAGCACAGCAATTTCAGCCGTCGTACATTGGATGCTTGTTAAGAGTACCTCTTTGGTATCTTTTATTTGCTGCTTCTTCTTACTGCATAGTTTCTGCTGCAGGAATCTAGCGCCCAGTTAGCTATGGGTGAAGTCTTTGGTGCTTATCAACCAAATCAAAAGGTTGTAAATACTTTGTCATTTCCTACTTCTTGTTGAATACTTCACAACAGTTAGGGGCGAAGCTAGAGCTTTGGATGCTAGTTCAGCCAAACCCAGTAGCTTTGGTCCAAACTCTATATTTGTCCTTAAAAATTCATTGAATAGGTACAAATTATTAAGTTAGAAGGAATAGAATTCCGAACCCCTTAGCTTCAAATTCTGATCACTCCGCCTCTGACAGCAGTACCTCTGCCTAATGCCAACATGAATTAATGATGCAGAAACAGTAGTTTAACTTTTTTAATCTGCCATTAACCATTTAGATTTTGTTTATTGTTTCAGCTTGATGTGGACATAGCAACCCATATCCATGTCTATGACGATGGTCCTGACCGAAGGTTCGTTTATGCATACAGCTTATTATTATATTTTGTTCGCCTTCAGACTAATGTTGATAACCAAGCAGCATGCTCATAAGATGCCATTACGTGCATAACTTGAAACCTGTCTGTAAAACATTGCTGTTTTGCAGCTTACTGTATGTGGAGGCAGCAGATCGACCTGGATTAATAGTTGATCTCGTCAAGATCATTACTGAAATAAACATTGATGTTGAATCAGGAGAGTTTGACACTGAGGTCAGACTTTTACAACAAGAGTTATTTCATCATTTCATTTCTCTAAATATTACCGGATATTTATCGGCAATGTATAATTAATACATCGATTTTGTTACAGGGATTGCTAGCTAAGGCAAAGTTTCACGTAAGCTACAAGAACAAAGCTCTCATAAAGCCCCTTCAACAGGTAACTCACATTGTTGTGCGAAAGCAAATCCAATCTCATATTTAGCGATTTGTCTTCAATTATATTTTGCTTGATATAAACCAATGACAAATTTCAATCTGTAACATTTCAGGTTCTGGCAAACAGTCTGCGCTATTACTTAAGGAGACCAACAACAGAAGAGTCAAGTTTTTAATACAGTGCAGAATGAGAGAAAATAACCAGTTGGTTTAACCATGCAATTTTTAACTGTCGCAGCAAAAGCGTGCTGAAACATGCATGAAGTTTGGAAATATAGTTCTCATTACTGCGTTAACATTGTAAAATCCTACCATCTATACCTCAACTTAATTTGAATATACCTTTCGAATAGTGGAAAGAGCCATTTTCCTCTCATTATCACTTAATCCTTATCACTCTGCCCAAATTTGAGTCTTCAACTTTATTTGATATCCAATGAAATAAACCTAGTGTAGTCCCATCTTGTGGGGTCTGGGGCAAAGACAAAGCCAAAATTTGAATTTTATGGGTTGGGGATTATAGCCCGTTTATGTTACTAGGTTCTAACATATCGGACATTGTTGCGGAATATCGTAGGTTAACTAGCACACGATCTCACAAGAAACAAATCGATAAGAAAAATCAACACAAGGATTTAAAGAGGCTTGGCTAGCCTAATCCTCGGGACAAAAGAAGAGAGAGTTTTTCACTATGAATAAGAAGAAAAGCGCAATGCAATCTATAGAATCCCCAACTACAACCCCTATATATAGATCCCAAAAGGTTCCAAACATATATGAGAAATGTTTCCCAGTTTGACAAGGACTATAAGTTTTCCTTCCCTAAATCTATTAGGACAATGTGTTTTCCTAAACCTATAGGGACTATGGGTTTCCTAAAAATACAAGGAAATAATTCATGCCACAAATAACAAATCTTCCCCTTGGCTTGATTTCTCTTCATCAGTAGGAACAACATCTATCTACCTTGCCCTCAGCCCTCGTAAGGGCTCTATTGAGCACTACACATACCAATCAAGTCTAGGCAATGCCTAAACTTGTTGGTCGGGACTGCCTTGGTCATCATATCAGCTAGATTATCATGCGTAGACACTTTCTCCACTTTAACAACCCCCTTTGATATAACGTCTCGAATAAAGTGATGTCTGACTTCAATATGCTTCATCCGCTCATGAAACATCTGATTCTTATTAAGATGAATGACACTTTGACTGTCACAAAAAACATGTGTCTTCTTTTGAGCTAGTCCAAGATCACTTACCAAGCCTTGTAGCCAAACTGCTTCCGTAATTGCCATATACTCAGCCTCTGTGGTAGACAAAGCAACAACAGGCTGCAAAGTCGCCTTCCAACTGATGACACTACCAGAATGAGTAAAAATATAGCCTGTCAAAGTCTTCTCTTATCCAAGTCCCCTACATAATATGAATCGACATAGCTAACTAAGGATTCACTCAACTTGTCTTTATAAAAAGTCAAGCCTACATCTGCAATACCCTTCAAGTATCTCAAGATCCACTTCACCGCCTGCCAATTTTCTATACCAGGACACGCCATATATCTACTCACAACACTAATAACATGTGAAATTTTAGGGCGAGTGCAAACAATAACATACATAATGCTACCTATAACACTCGAATATGGAACACTAGACATCTGTTCCATCTCTTCGTCTGTTTTGGTGACATATGTGCAGACAACTTGAAATGGAAAGCAAAAGGAATGGACATAGATGTAACACATATCATATTAAATTTCTTGAGGACCTTCTCATTATAAGACCGTTGGGAAAACATCAGCCTTCCAACCCTTCTATCTCGAGTCATGTCCATCCCCAATATTTTCTTTGCAGCACCTAAATCCTTCATCTCAAACTCCTCACCTAGTTGCTTCTTCAATCGAGTAATATGTGACATGCTTTTAGCAGAATTAAGCATGTCATCCACATATAACCACAAATATACTCTAAAATCGTTTTCAAGCTTTTTGTAATACACACAACTATCATATGCACTTTCGAGAAAATGCATTTTGAATCATGAATGTATCAAATCTTTTATACCACGGCCTAAGCGGCTGTTTTAGACCATATAAAGATTTCTTAAGCAAGCAAACATGATTTTTCTTATTCTGAGTAATGAAACCCTATGGTTGACTTATATAAATCTGCTCACCCAACTCACCATGCAAGAATGCAGTTTTCACATCTAATTGCTCTAGTTCTAAGTCATGAAGAGCCACAAAATCTAGTAAGACCCTGATAGGTCTATGCTTTACCACTAGAGAGAACACTTCATTGTAATCTATTCCCTCCCTATATGAAAAACATTTAGCTACTAATCTTGCCTTGTACCTTGATGCTTCAACCCCTAGATTTACCTCTTTTCTTTTGAAAATTCATTTGCAGCCTAGTACCTTCTGTCCCTTTGGCAATGAAACAAGCTTCCATGTTTGAGTCTTATGAAGAGACTCAATCTTTTCACTCATAGCACCAATCCACTGATTTACTTCTGGACTAGAAATAGCTTATTTATAGCTATTAAGCTCAACCACATCAATGGTCTCTTCAACAGACAAAGCAAACTCCACAAAATTAGTATATCTAAGAAAATTACTATCAGCTACGTTTGCAAACCTTTGTGGTGGATTGATCACTCTCTTCTCTCTGCTTGTTGCAATCGTATTGGGTTGCTGCGCAGGTGTATCAACATTATCGTCTTGATCAATATTTTGCGCCTCCTCCACTTCCTATTCTTTAGAACTACTAGCTAAGCTAGTAAAGATTCAATTTCTAGCTCTATGTGGTCGCTGACACCACGATCTGTTTCTGCTATTGCCTTCTCCCCCTGACTGTCCAGTGAGGCAGATTCATTGAATATTACATCCATACTGATAATTAGCCCTGGAGTCTTTTGATCTGTGCATCACAACCTATTACCTTTCACTCCAGTTGCATACCCTAGAAATATGTACTTCTTTTCCCTCGGCTCAAGTTTTCTATCCCTCACATGAGCATAAGCAGGACAACCAAACATCCTTAAATTTGAATAATCATCAGGCGAACCGGACCGCACCTCAAAATGAGTTTTGAACTCAAGAATTGTGGATATAGATCTATTAACCAAATAACAAGCTGTATTGATTGCTTCAGCCCAAAAATCTTTGCTAACACATGAGTGTGAAAGCATGCTTAGTGCCCCATCACAAAGCGTTCTATTCATACGTTTAACAACACCATTTTGTTGTGGTGTTCCGACAAAAGTACAGTGTCTCACTATGCCCTCTATGCTGCAGAAATTATCGAACCCAGAATTGCAAAATTCTAACCCATTGTCGGTTCGAAGACGCTTAACTTTCTTTTCGTCTGCCTCTCAACCATCATCTTCCATTTAACAATGTCGAAAAAGCCTCATCTTTTATTTGTATAAAATACACCCACACCATTGTTAAGTAATCATCAATCAAAGTCATAAAATACCTGGCACCACTCTTGGAGGGAACTCTGTTTGGACCCCACAAGTCAGAGTGTATATAATTTGACTAGCCTCTGGTCTTGTGCTCAGCCTTCTTGATGAACTTTACCCTTGTCTGTTTACCAAACACACAATGCTCATAAAAATTCAAAACTTGATTTTTGTACCCATTTAGCAAATTCTGCTTACTCAACAAAGACAATCCACTATCATTCATATGGCCAAGTCACAAGTGCCACAAATGAGACTGATTCAGATTACTTTTCCCAGAAGCTACAACAGCTTCCCCTTCAATTACACTAGCCTGAAGATGATATAATTTAGAATGTAGTTTACCCTTCATAAGTATCATGGAGCCTTTACACACTTTAAATATTCCATTCTCAGAGTGAAATTTATACCCTTGATCATCCAAAGTCGAAAGAGAAATCAGATTTCTCTTTATCCGAGGAACATGCCAACACTCAATATTTCTGATAATTCTATCGAACATTCTCAATTTGATTTTACCAACCCCCTCTACCGGTAATGGATTATCATCTCCCATATAGACAATCCCACTCATTTGTTTGTAAGTTGCAAATCAATTCTTGTGTAGACACATGTGGAAAGTAGCACCAGAATCAAGAACTAAAAAATTTACCCATGACTAGAACTCACAGTACAAACTTCCCCGACATAGTTACTATCATCAGAATTATTGCTAGTGTCAACAATATTTGCTGAATTATCTATTTTCTGATTTCCTCTTTTCTCCTTCAGCTTAGGACAATCTCTCTTGTAATGACCTTGCTCCCCACACTCATAACAATTTTGCTTCCTTGCTCTAGACTTTGATATTGCGGTTGACTTTTTCCTGTTAAAGTCCTTTTGTTGTGTTCTTCCTCTAATCACAAGAGTCTCACCCTCAATTCTGTTGTCTGGAAAGCTCATTTTTAACTCTTTAGATTTTAGTGCATTACTAACATCTTCTAGTTAAATGTTATCTTTCCCATATAGCACTGTATCAGCAAAAGTATCATAAAATTGTGGTAAAGAACATAACACAATCAAGGCCTGATCCTTACTCTCAATTTTGATATTCACATTCTTCAGGTCCATTATAATGGAATTACACTCATCAAGATGGGTTTTAACAAGTGTACCTTCGTTCAAGCGGAGATTGTATAACCTGTTTTCAGGTAAAGGCAATTTGTTAGCGATTTCTTAGAATACAGATCTTCCGGCTTCTTCCATGTTGTTGTTGCAGAAGTTTCTTCAGCAATTTCCCGAAGAACGCTATCTGTAACGCTCATGAAGATCGCACTCAAAGACCTCTCCTTCAAGTCTTCCTTCTTTATCTCTTTCATATCTTCAGGAAAATCTTCATCAATTGCTTTCAATAATCCTTGTAACACCATGGACGATCTCATCCTAATCTTCTATAGACTGAAACTAGAACCTCCGTCAAATTTCTCTACTTCGTACTTTGTTGAAGATGATAAAGACATCTTAACCCTAAATTATGTGTAGAAACCTGAATCTTGCTCTAATACAAATTGTTGCGGGATATCGTGGGTTAACTAGCACCCGACACAAAACAAATAAAGAAAAAACACTAATACAAGAATTTAACGAGGTTCGACTAAGCCTAATCCCCGATGCAAAAGAAGAGAGAGTTCTCCACTATGAATG
The DNA here is from genome assembly GCA_034376525.1 of Nicotiana benthamiana. Taxonomy (NCBI): domain Eukaryota; kingdom Viridiplantae; phylum Streptophyta; class Magnoliopsida; order Solanales; family Solanaceae; genus Nicotiana; species Nicotiana benthamiana. The sequence goes on from CM067325.1 coordinate 12,494,048, forward strand.
AGAAGAAAAGCACAATACAATCTATAGAATCCCCAACTACAACCCCTATATATAGATTCCAAAAGGTCCCAAACATATATAAGAAAGATTTCCCAATTTGACAAGGACTATAGGTTTTCCATTCCCCAGATCTATTAGGGCAATAAGTTTTCCTAAACTTATAGGGACTAAGGATTTCCTAAAAATACAACGAAATAATTCAAGCCACAAATAACAGATATCTTTAAGATATATAAATGCAGGGTTTATATATCGGCCGAACCCGCAAGATCTATGCTAACTCCGCCCTTAATTTTTTGAAGGATAGTATGTAAACAGATCTTATTCCTACCTTATATAACTAGATAGAGATTGTTTTGAATAAACCTTCGATTCAGACAAACATAATACTAAAAATTCAATGATCCAATTAGTTATCGTGTTATGTTGTATAAGTTCATTAAAGGGATTGAACGCTCTTTACCAAGAAGGTTTCTATTTTCCGCACAAATTTATTGGTAGTATTGTCAATTATGAAAATGAAAAGGTGGATAATGAATTTTGAGGAGTTTGAGAGGATAAGGAGGGTAGAGTAAGCACAGAAAAAATGGACCACATATTATCTATGGAAAAGGGATAAGTGGATCAGTGCAAATTGCACAGACAGCAGCCTTCATAATTTAAGCAGAATGGATATTCTGCTTCTTCTACCATATCCCAAAACTCTTTTACCTATATTTTATTTTTTGTTGACGATATCAACTGGTCATTGGAGGAACTAATTGATAATGTAAGCCAAGGCACCCAATGTTTCAATTTCGTCTGCATGCATTATTAGACTTAGAAATTGAACTTTCACAACAACTGAGATTAATTCAGTAGGATTTAAATGGTATTACCAACAATAAAAAGTATTATAATAATAATAATAGCAATAACAATAATAATGCTGATAGTTGTAATAATGATAACTGAGACATGAACATAAGCACGACATCAAGGTAGTATTTTCAGTAAATCTTATATATGTGTATCTATTTATTTCGATTTTACGTTGTATTATATATATATGTATGTCAATTTTACGAAAAGTTTACTACAGAAAAAGTACGACATATACATAATTATAAGTGATCGTATCAAGTTGAATGAACAGAATCCAGAGACTGACAAAAAATCACGATGACAAATGGTGGTTCCAGATGATCTTATCGAAATATTTTACCCTAAGGGTCAAGAGAAAGTGATTGAAGATGTTGCTCATTATGTATCGGATAAAGGAGGAGGTCTGTGATCAGTTGAAGCAAGCATAAAATTGTCATATGATGAATTCTCGATGTTACCATTATAAAAAATAATATAGTAATGTTACAAAAATACATTTGGAAATATAGTTTTTTTTGTACTTCATCATTTTATTTTACTATCTTATCCATAAAATTTTCTTTCCATCTTGTATTTAGTATTGCTAATCACGCTTAGAAAAGTTGGTTGGAGATCTTTGTGTGTGATTCTTGGAGAGAAAGAACCTTATTTCTTTAGATTTTTATTAATTTTTATATATGTTTGACTAGTTTTCGTAAATTTACCATTAATTGCTGGAAGCCGATAAATTAGGACTTTTTTGAAACATTTCTATAAAATTCCTAAAATATTTTCTTTATTATAAAAGTACAAACAAAAAGCTTTACGTTACATATAGCCTAAAGGTTAAATTGGTACAGCTGCCACGGGCCAGTTCAGGTGATGGATTTGGTCTAATGCTTGGCCTATTTTTTGGTGAAATTAGAAAATAACTTGATTTATAAGTGAGTTGAAAAATAATTACAATTTTAAAAGTAATTAAGACTTAGTCACTTTTTATATAAAATAAATTTGAACGATAATACTGTTTAATAATGTTCCAGCATAATATACTGGAGTTTCGGTCTAATATACTGATCCAGCATGTTATGCAAAAAGTTCATACATAAGTGGTCCAATCTCTAGTATATTATGTTGGAACTTTCTATATTGCAGCAAACTAATGGCTATTTTTTAATGATCTCACAAAAGATGGCTATTTTTCAGTTACCAGTCTGAAAACTGGCTAGCCCATGCTATTGACGCGTTTTTTGGTTCGTCAAGGTGCACTATTCCGGCTTTAGAAAAAATTACGTGGGATAGTCACTTTTTAAAATAATATTTACTTTTTTGGCCCCGTTTCGATTGGCTTAAAAAAATTAACTTTTAAGTTAAATACTTATTAAATGCTAGAGCTTGTTTTATAAATAAGTAATTACGCATTATGCTATTGCTAAGCTTGGCTGGGATTTGGCTCGTAAGAAGGATGTCCTATGGGTAAGGTGGATTTACACAGTCTATATAAAGCAACAACAGTTAGAATCCATAGTTATTCCCAAGCAAGCCAGCTGGATGGTCCGGAAGATAATTGAAGCTACTGTTCTATTGCAACAATATCAGATGATGCATAAACCAGTGTGTACTATAAAGATGCTGTATCTACACCAGATTGGACAATTGCCTAGAGTCATGTGGAAGAACTTAACCATCCAAAATTATGCCAGACCCAAGGCAGTTTTCAACCTTTGGTTGGTGCTGCAAGATAGATTACCTACTAAAGATAGGTTGGTCCAGTGGAACTTGAATGTGGATAGCACCTGTGTACTATGCCAACAAGATGTGGAGAACAGAGACCACCTTTTCTTTTCTTGTTCTTTTTCTAGCCAACTGAGGCATCAATCAATGGTGTGGATTGAAGTAACTCAGCCTAATTTCCAGAATTGGGAGCAGTTTATTCACTGGATTATTACCAAAGCTAAAGGGAAAACCAGTCGAGCTCATATATTCAAAATGACTATAGCAGAATTGTTCTATGCTATTTGGTTAGAGAGAAACTCGAGGTTGTTTAAGAATGTCTTTTGTTCTAGTGATCAATTACTTTGGACCATTGCATATGTTTGTAATGTTAGGGGTACCCCTAAAGTTAGCCTACAGCTTCAGCATTTTCTACTGTGAAATAGAGCATAGGTATAGTGATAGTCGACAGTGTTTTAAGTTTCTTTTGATAGTCAGCTGGGCACTTAGCTGCACTATGGATTCGTAACGAAACCTCTTTGGTGATTAATACAAATTTTAATTACCAAAAAAAAGTATATATCGAAATATATAGTATATAAGGTATATTCGATAAAATATTATATATATATATATATATATATATATATATATATATATATATATATATATATATATATATATATATATATATATAGAGAGAGAGAGAGAGAGAGAGAGAGAGAGAGAGAGAGAGAGAGAGAGAGATGTATATATAGTAGTATAGTATAATATAGTATATCGAATATAGCTTGTATATATATAAATATTAAATATTATTTATTTAAAACCTCTTTATTATCACACAATATTATAAAATTTATATTTTAATTCGTATAAAAGCACTAATTCTTGATT